>OY776130.1:16360000-21360000 GCA_963675135.1 Galeopsis tetrahit
GGGGTGGTAGCTCGGTGGTGCAGTGGTAAGTGGAACTCTGCGTATTTAGATCGAACGGGTCAGCGATTTGTAACTGCCCCATATGAGTTAGTGCACGTCTCCTCACTCACCCCTATTACGTACCATATAAACATAAAAATAAATTAATCATACGTGTACCTTGACCTCATCAAAGTAATTTCGAGGTCGTTGCATAGGGACCACTCCATCAATACGTACTACTGGCGAACTTCTTGGTAAGGATGGCTCTCGACGCTATCTTGGCCGAAAATATAAATATATATATAACTTAAAATGCATGTAATATTAAACATTTGAATTTCCACTACAAAAATTGTCTTGATTAAAGATTGAATAGAGATAGTAAATACGGTCTCAAAACACGTTAGAGACCGATTTGAGACCGTTTTATGTTGGTCTTTATAAACATGGTCCCCCACCCGTGAATAAAGGACCAATAAAAAGGTGTGGAATAAAAGAAAATCTAAAATCATAAGCTTACAAGTCGAGTCAGAGGGCGGAGTGTTGTTAAAAACTTACCTGGAAAAACCCTCCTTAGAGACAAAACCCGAGATCAAGAGAAAAGGTACCCTTTTCTAAATAACAAGATAGTGCTTAATTATTATCTGGGTTAATTCTAAATAAATACACCACGTTTAGTCTCCCACACCTTTGTCAAAGAGGTGTTTACCTTGTATGAATTGAAATCTTTCACCCATTTCGTCAATCTGAAAGTGCCTGGATTCAGCGTCCAAATTGCATGTCTATTTGCCAGATTTCGATCCTCCTCTGTTTCAAAACAGACGCAGTAGTATCCTAGGCCCAGCGGAGTTATGCTCCAGTTACCCCGGGTCCCCCATATGCGCGCGAGGTTTTCCTTCAGATCAGCCAGGACCCAAGGCCTGAGTAAGATATTTTTGAATATAGATGAAGGAAAATATGTTAAAATTCAATGTTACATCTTCATGTGAAAGCGAGTAGCAACTAACAAATTAATTTTGTACTTCCTCCGTCCCAGGATTTTATGCACACTTTTCTTAACGGGCGTTCCAACATTTTTTGCACACTCTAAAAAAGGAAATAATAATACCAATAATACCCCTCCTTTATTTTACCTTTAATCAAATCTCTTTCACTTTAATTAATGAATTACCAATAATACCCCTCCTTTATTTACCTTACACATCACTTTATTCTATTTTCTTAATTTTTGTGCCGGTCAAAGTGTGCATAAAATCCTGGGACGGAGGGAGTACTATTTTAGGTTTGTTATACAACTTTTTTTTTTTTTTTTTTGAAGGTAGTTTGTTATACAACTTTGGTCTCACATGTATGAAAGATATATGGTACAAAGGTGTTACATTTTGATTGGTTAATTCAACGCTACACGACAAAATTTCCACGTGCATTATTGTAACTTTTATCCACTATACCTTCCAGTTCTAGGGGCTAGCTTGTCGCTGATTCCATCTGCTCATAGAAAACATGTAATTAATATACTCAGTGAAAACTCTCCATCAGTTTCAAAATTCTTATATAAAATATTTGATACATGAAATATAGATATATAATTAAAGTAGAGTAAATTTGAGATAAAAATTTGTGGGTCAAAACTGAGTCAATGGGAGTTAACACGGATCAAATTTATTTAAAATATATTTTCACTTTCAAGTATTGTTTATTACATGACTAAAATTATGTAACTACATAACCAAAATATTGTCATAACACCCAGGATTTTAATTAATCACCATTAATTAAGTATAAGAATGCATAAGATATTAATTTAAAATAAATTATATATACTCCCTCCGTCCTACCTTTCATATGTAGATGAACACGTAAATTAAGAAAGTATAATAATGAGTGGAGTTTTGAGGAGTAATTTTGTAAAATTTTATGTACAAAGTAAAGAATGAGTTGACTTTTGTGAATGTGTGGAGAAAAAACAATGACATTTGTGTAAAATTGAGGATATTGTGAGAGTGAAGTTTATAAATGATTTTTCATTTTAAGGGTGTGAATGTTATTGTGCAACGTTTCGAAAAGCAAAATGTGAAAGTTATTGTGGAACGGAGAGAGTAATAAATATATTTATAGAATTTGAATAATATATATATATATATATATATATATATTTTATGACAGTACGTTGAGTATATTAATATAACACCCAGGTTTTATGTTTGCTTGTGTTGTAGCCATAGGGTTCTATTTTAGAACCATGGGCTAAGTCTTAATTGCCTTGGGTGTGGATGTCTTGATGGGTGTTTAGTGTAATAATGGATTAATTGCATGATTAGCTTAGATTTTGGGTGTTTATGCTTCTATTGTTGTGTTTTGAATGATTCATTTAGTTAATAAACTCTATTAGCTAGCATGTTCGATTATGTTAATTGCAACGAGAGTTTGGTTGCATGATTGGGGGTGTGGGTGTGAGCTTTAGTTAATTGAATAGAAGTTAATTAGTAATTGACTCAATCGAGAGAGGGTTAATTGCTAGACCGATAACTTTAGACATCAATTGAATAGAGATCGTCTAGGAAATTGGTGAGAGGGCGAACTGTAAACATTAGTAACCGTGTTAAAAGTGTTTACTCTTCACTATCTTAGGAGCTTACGGTATTAATTAGATCCTATAATTGCAAATTAATGCACGTGTTCATCTAAGCCTCACGAGTGATTGGTCTACACTTAGTAGTGATAGCCTTTAGCTTAACCCGAAACCTTAGGTTGTGTTTGGATGGAGGGATTTAGGTATGGATTTTAAATCCATGATCTAAATCCACTCCATCAATACGTACTACTAGCGAACTTCTTGGTAAGGATGGCTCTCGACGCTATCTTGGCCGAAAATATAAATATATATATAACTTAAAATGCATGTAATATTAAACATTTGAATTTCCACTACAAAAATTGTCTTGATTAAAGATTGAATAGAGATAGTAAATACGGTCTCAAAACACGTTAGAGACCGATTTGAGACCGTTTTATGTTGGTCTTTATAAACATGGTCCCCCACCCGTGAATAAAGGACCAATAAAAAGGTGTGGAATAAAAGAAAAAGAAAATCTAAAATCATAAGCTTACAAGTCGAGTCAGAGGGCGGAGTGTTGTTAAAAACTTACCTGGAAAAACCCTCCTTAGAGACAAAACCCGAGATCAAGAGAAAAGGTACCCTTTTCTAAATAACAAGATAGTGCTTAATTATTATCTGGGTTAATTTTAAATAAATACACCACGTTTAGTCTCCCACACCTGTGCCAAAGAGGTGTTTACCTTGTATGAATTGAAATCTTTCACCCATTTCGTCAATCTGAAAGTGCCTGGATTCAGCGTCCAAATTGCATGTCTATTTGCCAGATTTCGATCCTCCTCTGTTTCAAAACAGACGCAGTAGGATCCTAGGCCCAGCGGAGTTATGCTCCAGTTACCCCGGGTCCCCCATATGCGCGCGAGGTTTTCCTTCAGATCAGCCAGGACCCAAGGCCTGAGTAAGATATTTTTGAATATAGATGAAGGAAAATATGTTAGAATTCAATGTTACATCTTCATGTGAAAGCGAGTAGCAACTAACAAATTATTTTTGTACTTCCTCCGTCCCAGGATTTTATGCACACTTTTCTTAACGGGCGTTCCAACATTTTTTGCACACTTTAAAAAAGGAAATAATAATACCATTAATACCCCTCCTTTATTTTACCTTTAATCAAATCTCTTTCACTTTAATTAATGAATTACCAATAATACCTCTCATTTATTTACCTTACACATCACTTTATTCTATTTTCTTAATTTTTGTGCCGGTCAAAGTGTGCATAAAATCCTGGGACGGAGGGAGTACTATTTTAGGTTTGTTATACAACTTTTTTTTTTTTTTTTTTTGAAGGTATTTTGTTATACAACTTTGGTCTCACATGTATGAAAGATATATGGTACAAAGGTGTTACATTTTGATTGGTTAATTCAACGCTACACGACAAAATTTCCACGTGCATTATTGTAACTTTTATCCACTATACCTTCCAGTTCTAGGGGCTAGCTTGTCGCTGATTCCATGTGCTCATAGAAAACATGTAATTAATATACTCAGTGAAAACTCTCCATCAGTTTCAAAATTCTTATATAAAATATTTGATACATGAAATATAGATATATAATTAAAGTAGAGTAAATTTGAGATAAAAATTTGTGGGTCAAAACTGAGTCAATGGGAGTTAACACGGATCAAATTTATTTAAAATATATTTTCACTTTCAAGTATTGTTTTACTACATGACTAAAATTATGTAACTACATAACCAAAATATTGTCATAACACCCAGGATTTTAATTAATCACCATTAATTAAGTATAAGAATGCATAAGATATTAATTTAAAATAAATTATATATACTCCCTCCGTTCTACCTTTCATATGTAGATGAACACGTAAATTAAGAAAGTATAATAATGAGTGGAGTTTTGAGGAGTAATTTTGTAAAATTTTATGTACAAAGTAAAGAATGAGTTGACTTTTGTGAATGTGTGGAGAAAAAACAATGACATTTGTGTAAAATTGAGGATATTGTGAGAGTGAAGTTTATAAATGATTTTTCATTTTAAGGGTGTGAATGTTATTGTGCAACGTTTCGAAAAGCAAAATGTGAAAGTTATTGTGGAACGGAGAGAGTAATAAATATATTTATAGAATTTGAATAATATATATATATATATATATATTTTATGACAGTACGTTGAGTATATTAATATAACACCCAGGTTTAATGTTTGCTTGTGTTGTAGCCATAGGGTTCTATTTTAGAACCATGAGCTAAGTTTTAATTGCCTTGGGTGTGGATGTCTTGATGGGTGTTTAGTGTAATAATGGATTAATTGCATGATTAGCTTAGATTTTGGGTGTTTATGCTTCTATTGTTGTGTTTTGAATGATTCATTTAGTTAATAAACTCTATTAGCTAGCATGTTCGATTATGTTAATTGCAACGAGAGTTTGGTTGCATGATTGGGGGTGTGGGTGTGAGCTTTAGTTAATTGAATAGAAGTTAATTAGTAATTGACTCAATCGAGAGAGGGTTAATTGCTAGACCGATAACTTTAGACATCAATTGAATAGAGATCGTCTAGGAAATTGGTGAGAGGGCGAACTGTAAACATTAGTAACCGTGTTAAAAGTGTTTACTATTCACTATCTTAGGAGCTTACGGTATTAATTAGATCCTATAATTGCAAATTAATGCACGTGTTCATCTAAGCCTCACGAGTGATTGGTCTACACTTAGTAGTGATAGCCTTTAGCTTAACCCGAAACCTTAGGTTGTGTTTGGATGGAGGGATTTAGGTATGGATTTTAAATCCATGATCTAAATCCACTCCACCTGTTTGGATTAAATGAATGAATTTTAAATATTTAGCATCTTTTTTAGTTAAAATTGAGAGGATTTCAAATCCTCACTAAAACCATGTCATTTGAAATCCATCTAATTTTAAATCATTTCATTTGAAATTCCCCCGTCCAAACACAACCTTAGGTTTAAATTCGTACAATTAGTTTGTTTGATCGTTAAATCTCCCACGAAACGGAAACACCCGAGGCAATACTCTCTCCCCTTGCACTTTCACACGAAAGTTTGTTTTTACGTTATTTTCCTTGTCATTTGCTACTATTGTTCTTCTTGTTATAGTTTTATTTAGTTTCGTCCTTGCTCTTGTCATTAATTAGTCTTGATCACTTAGGTTGCGTTTGGATGGACTCATTTCAAATACAAAAGATTTGAAAATGAATGGATTTAAGAATTCTTAAATTTCAAATTACTAGATTTGTGGATGAATTTAAAATGACTATATTAATTTTAAATACCATAGATTTGAAATCCATTAATTTGTTTTTTTATCCAAACATGTAGGGTGGATTTGAACTATGGATTTAAAATCCATAGGCCCAAATCCATCCATCCAAACACAACCTTAGTTCATTTGCATGTTATTTGTGTTTCTTTAGTAGTTTAGCCTTAGTTTCCGAAAAATCCAAAAATAAATCCGTTTAGTTACTACAATAACATGGCGACTTGTAGCTTTAAGGATTCACTTACATTCAACTAGGTCTTTAGAACGATAAATAATAGGCCATATACTTATTATACTACAATCGAACTCATATACTTGTGGGGATCGTAATTGTTGTACGAAAAAGTGTGCAAAATATGAATCAAGTCACATAATATCATTATAATATCATTCGGGATCAAGGGGTTCCATACACACCCTTTCTGCATTTAATTAATCGATTAATTAATATAAATATAATAAATTCTAAATTATTTGACCATTTTAATTGTAATCATACGTGTACTGTACCTTAAACTCGTCAAAGTAATTCTGACGTCGTTGCATAGGGATGGCTCTCGACGCTATCTTTGCCGGATATACAAATATATATTATAACTCAAAATTTAAAATTAAACACTTAAATTAATTGTTTGTAATATTTTGTATGTCTAATTAATTTCCTCTACAAAAATCGTCTTGATTAAAGACCGATTAGACACTGTAAAAACGGTCTCAAAATACGTTAGAGACCTATTTGGATTGTTTTATGACGGTCTTTATAAACATGGTCCCCCACCCGTAAAGAAAGGAAGATAGTGCTTAATTATTATCTTGAGGTATCAACGACAAATGTTTTATTATCATTAAATGGAAAAAACATGGCCCCAACGACAATTATTATTAAACATGGACCCCACCCGTTTTATGTTGGGCTACGTGCATCTTTTTGCAACCCCACCTAAAGTTGCAGTCTTCTTTTTACAACCTCGCCTAATTTGTGGTTCAGAAAAAATAATTTTCTCCGAAAAGGTTAAAAAATATAAAGTTGGAGGAATAAAATAAAAATGCAAAAAATATGGTGACTTAAATCAAAATAATTTGGGGAAAATTAAAATTAATAATAATTCTGTCATATATATATAGCTTAAACCAATCAGATGACAGCTTCCCACCCTACAAGGGCAACAACATTTATATATATGTACGTCCAATGTCTGTAATTTGACATACTAATTTCTACACTTGTTGAAAATGGCTTTGCAAATTATTTCAAAAGAAATGATTAAACCCTCTATTCCAACCCCTCATCAATTCAGAAACTTCAAGCTTTCTTTCCTCGATCAGATCATGCCACCCTCTTACATACCACTAACCCTCTTATACAACACCAAATTCGACCTTTCGAATATTTCATCAACGGATCAAGAACTCACTCTCAGAAACCCTAACAATCTTTTATCCTCTTGCAGGGAGGATTCAAAATTCAGTACTCACCGTGGATTGTAACGACGAAGGAGTTGTTGGAATTAATGGGAATTAATTGGGTTTTGACACCCTGATCTAATTTAATTAATTAGACGAACTAAACGTTAATTAAGAAATAATTGAACGTGACATAGTCGTTCTACTCGCGGAGTAGATGAACGTGGTATATTTAATATCTCAAAACCGAGTTAAGGTGAGTGAGAAATTAATTGTTGAAGTTGAAGAGTTTCAACTTGGAAGTTTGAGAATGTGGGGAATGGGCTCGGCCCATTCGAACTACTTCAAGAATGTTCCAGAATAATCTGGAAGTCTCAAACTTGGTCTTCAAGATTCAGTCTTCAAGACTTATCCACGTGCGAGATATTATCTCAACCGCTGCGATATTTTCGCGATATATTCCCAAGAATCGGGCCTGGGCCCACGCGTTTTTCCCTCTCCCTCCTAGGGTTTCTTCTGCCTATAAATATCAGACTCTTCCCTCATACATCCTTACGCTGAAATTCGCCCCTCAACCTTTTATTCTCCTCTCGTCCCTACATAGTGTACTGAGCTACCGAAAGCCTTACACTGTTCTTTCTTGTGACGGATTAATATCCGAAGAGTGTTCAGTTCGTAACTAAGTACGTTCGCCGATACTTCTTACACAGTGGTGCTACTGTGTATTAAGTGAAAGTCGTTTTACCTTTGGGAACGGAACGTCGTAACAGTCGAGCACTATCCTGGGCGTATTCTGTTCTGCGGGAAAAGGGATTCCCTTGACTCGACTTATTTGAGGTATTCTGTGTTTTTCTGTCTATTCTGATATTTTTGATATTGCAGTTTACACGGCGTAAACCGGATCCAACAATCGCAGAACAGAATAGATAATTAATATTTTCGAAACTAAATTAATTTTTCGGACTTAATTAATTTAAATAATCCACTGCAGTATCAAATATGAATGATAACATGGATGTCGATCCCGTCAATACGGAAGCAGTAGATGGTACTGAAAATATTGGCAACGATGCTAATAACGGAGCGTCTTCTGATCGTTCAGAGTCGCACAGCTCCGACATGAAATCACAAGGAAAACCTAGTGATCATACGGAAAGAGCTAAGTTCAGAAGCAGCACGCTTGAACCGCTTCCTCCTTTCCACAATCCCATAAGAGATCCGATGTTTAACTTCTCCACACCTGGGCCGAGGCTAATGGTCGTACAAGGGGAAAAGCCGGAAAAATTCTCCGGGACTGAATTCAAGCGATGGCAAAGTAAGATGCAATTTTACCTAACCATGCTTGGAATGAATAGGTTTCTAACCGAAACGAAACCTACACAACCTGAGGCAAGTGCAAGCCAACAAGAGAGGATCTTCTACGATCAGTGGTTGAGTGGTGATTATCTGTGCAGAAATCACATCATTGGAGGACTTTCCGATACACTCTACAGTGTCTACTGTGACATAAAAACTGCCAAGGAACTGTGGGAATCCTTGGAGAAGAAATACAGAACTGAAGGTGCCGGATTAAAGAAATTCGTCGTCTCACAGCTGTACGATTTCAAGATGGACGATAACAAGTCTGTAGTGGATCAAGTCCAGAAACTGCAGATTATCTTCCATAAGATTGCTGCTGAAGATATGGTGTTACCTGATGCATTTCAAGTAGCGACCGTGGTCGAGAAACTGCCTTCATCGTGGAAGGATTTCAAATCATATCTAAAGCACAAACGAAAGCTGATGAGCTTGGAGGATCTGATTATTCGTCTCAGAATTGAGGAGGACAATCGGAAGAGAGAAGGCAAGGGGCCTGCCCTCCAGATTGAAGCCAAAGCTAACTTGATGGAACGAGAGGGTCCGTCAAGGAAAAGGAAACGTCCAAACGAATCTGCTGCCAACACAACGAAGATTGTGAAGGGGAAGGGTCCAGCCGCAAAGCAGAAATTCACTGGAAATTGCTATAACTGTGGGAAACCGAACCATAGGTCCAGTGAGTGTCGTCAACCTCGTCGTGACGATAAGGAAAAGGGCAAACATAAAGCAAAAGATTCTGTGAACCTTACAGATTTGGACATGTCCGCAGTGGTGACGGAGGTCAACATGGTGGACAACAAGAAAAAGTGGTTTGTGGACACCGGTGCCACTTGCCACGTCTGCTCGGAGAGATCTGCATTCTCAGACTACTCTCCATCGGATGGGAGAAAGTTGTTCATGGGCAATCAAGCCTCATCTAAGGTGGCTGGAATTGGGTCAGTCGTGCTTAAACTGACATCCGGAAAAGAGCTAACATTGAAGGAAGTGCTGCATGTCCCAGACATCCGGAAGAATCTGATTTCGGGATCTCTTCTAGTTAGCAATAAATTTAGACTAGTCTTTGAAGCTGATAAGATAGTTCTAAGTAAGTTTGGTCACTTTCTCGGGAAGGGTTATCTCGAGAATGGTTTGTTTAAATTAAGCACAATGGTTGTAAGCCCCAAAGGCAAACAAATTATGAATGAAATTGCTTCTACTTCTGTGTATATCGTTGAGTGTTCCTCTTTATGGCATTCTAGATTAGGACATGTGAATCTAAAATCCCTAAAGCGATTAGTAAATCTCGATTTACTTAAAATTGATAACGTTGATACATCCAAACGATGTGAAATATGCACGGAAGCAAAAATGACCAAACTACCGTTTAAAACTGTTGAAAGGAACACCGCTGCTCCTCTAGACTTAATTCACACGGATGTATGTGATTTGAAGTTTGTACAAACTAGAGGAGGGAAAAAGTATTTTATTACTTTCATAGACGATTGTACACGATTCTGCTACGTTTACCTTTTAAAGAGTAAAGACGAAGCTATCGAAGCTTTTAAACGTTACAAAACTGAAGTAGAGAATCAATTGGACACTCGAATTAAATCAATTCGTAGTGATAGAGGTGGAGAGTACGTAGCTCCGTTTGAACAATTATGTATTGAATCTGGGATTATACATCAAACGACAGCCCCTTACTCACCTCAGTCTAATGGTGTTGCGGAAAGGAAAAACCGAACACTAAAAGAGATGATGAACGCAATGTTAATCAGCTCTGGTCTACCTCAGAACTTGTGGGGGGGAAGCCATTCTGTCGGCTAACCACATTCTGAATAAGATTCCTCATAAAATTAAGGATCAAACTCCTTATGAAATATGGAGGAAACGAAAACCTTCATACAACTACCTCAAAGTGTGGGGGTGTTTGGCTAAGGTTGAAGTACCACTTCCTAAACAAGTTAAGATCGGCCCTAAAACAGTCGATTGTATCTTTATAAGATATGCTTCAAACAGTAGTGCCTATCAATTTCTGATTCACAAATCCGAAGTACCGGATATGACAGAAGGCACTACAATAGAGTCAAGGAACGCAGTGTTCTTTGAAAGTATCTTTCCTCTTAAGGAGAAAGAGGAAGTGAGTTCGAGTAAGAGAACTCTCGAAGCAACAGACGACATTGTTAGTCCTTCCACTCAAGAGAGTGAAGAACCGAGACGCAGTAAGAGAGCTAGAATTGATAAAGATTTTGGTTCAGACTTCATTACTTATGTTTTGGAGGAAGATGAACCTAAAACTATCAAAGAAGCTATGGCAAGACCAGATGCACACCTCTGGAAGGAAGCCATAAAAGGTGAATACGAGTCTATTCTCTTAAACCACACATGGGAGTTGGTTGACCTCCCCAAAGGTTGTAAGCCCTTAGGATGCAAGTGGATCCTTAGAAGAAAGTACAAAGCAGATGGATCTGTTGATAAGTACAAAGCTCGTCTTGTTGCAAAGGGGTTTAAACAAAAGGAAGGGTATGGTTTCTTCGATACATACTCACTAGTGACAAGGATCACCTCCATTCGGGTGTTAGTCGCCATTGCTACGTTGCACAATCTCGAAATACACCAAATGGACGTTAAGACGGCGTTTCTTAATGGTGAGATGGATGCTGAAATATACATGGAGCAACCTGAAGGATATGTTGCTCCTGGAAACGAGAAAAAGGTGTGTAAACTCGTTAGATCACTATATGGACTTAAGCAAGCTCCAAAACAGTGGCACTTGAAATTTGACAGTACGATGCTGTCAAATGGGTTTCGTATTAACGAATGCGATAAGTGTGTGTATGTGAAGGATACACCCACTGGATATGTTATTGTGTGCTTATATGTCGATGACATGTTAATCATGAGCAACAATCACGATATCATAGTTAATACGAAGAACATGTTAAGTAGAAACTTTGACATGAAAGACATGGGACTAGCAGATGTGATTCTTGGAATCAAGATAGAGAGAACATCCAATGGAATTTCCTTGACACAATCTCACTATGTGGAGAAGGTACTAAAGCAATTTAAGGCCTTTGACGATCCACCTGCTAAGACACCTTTGGAACTCAATGTTCACTTGAAAAAGAATAGAGGAGAACCAGTGGCCCAGCTGGAATACGCAAGGATCATTGGAAGTGTGATGTACATAACGAACTGTACACGCCCTGATCTTGCATGTTCGGTAAACATGTTGAGTCAATACACGAACAATCCAAGTCATGAGCACTGGAAAGCGTTGAAAAGGGTATTAAGATACTTGAAGTACACCCTTGATTATGGGCTTCACTATACAAGACATCCAGCTGTAGTCGAAGGATACAGTGATGCAAATTGGATATCAGACACGAAAGACTCGCTATCCACCAGTGGATATGTATTCACTATTGGAGGAGGAGCAGTGTCGTGGAGGTCCAAGAAACAAACTTGTATTGCTCGTTCCACAATGGAATCAGAATTTATAGCGTTAGACCTAGCCGCTGCAGAGGCTGAATGGTTGCGTAATTTTCTGGAAGACATTCCTTGTTGGAAGAAGCCGGTACCTGCGGTGACGGTACACTGTGACAGTCAAGCTTCCATTGGGAGAGCTTTGAATGTCATGTACAACGGAAAGTCGAGACACATACGTCGTCGACTCAACTCCGTTAGAGAATGGATCTCCACTGGAGTAATGTCCATTGACTATGTCAATACGAAGGACAATATAGCGGATCCGCTCACGAAGAGCATAAATCGAGATCAATTGGACAAGCTGGTAGAAGGAATGGGTCTAAAACCCACAATAAAAACCAAAGCAGTGGTAACCCAACCATGATGACTGGAGATCCCAAGAACTTGGTTCAATGGGAAAACGAAGCTGTGGAGGTTAGTGAGAAAACACTTGAAAAATATGACTATTACGGACAGCACTATCTCAAGTGTTAACGACCCGTAAGATGTGGTAAAGGCTGAGTCTTGGACTCTTAATAATTCCTAGAGTATAACGGGATACTCGAAAGGAAGTTACCTATATAAATGAGAAGTGAGGGCCGCTTCGACCAAACATTTATGAAATACAAAGGACGTCCATGGCCAAAACGGACAAAAACGTGAGAACGTTACAAAGACGAGATTGAAGTGTGCTGACATTGTTGTCTAGGTATACACTATGGAGGAGTAGTTCAAGGCATCGCGTCCACTAAGCCGCCGGTATATCCGATAGTGTTTGGCTACGGAAAGTTCAAGGCCAAAAACCACTTATCCGGACGCACGGAGATCTCACTCGAACTGAACACTGAGTCTGATGTTGTATAGATACGATTTTCACTCATGTGGGGGATTGTTGGAATTAATGGGAATTAATTGGGTTTTGACACCCTGATCTAATTTAATTAATTAGACGAACTAAACGTTAATTAAGAAATAATTGAACGTGACATAGTCGATCTACTCGCGGAGTAGATGAACGTGGTATATTTAATATCTCAAAACCGAGTTAAGGTGAGTGAGAAATTAATTGTTGAAGTTGAAGAGTTTCAACTTGGAAGTTTGAGAATGTGGGGAATGGGCTCGGCCCATTCGAACTACTTCAAGAATGTTCCAGAATAATCTGGAAGTCTCAAACTTGGTCTTCAAGATTCAGTCTTCAAGACTTATCCACGTGCGAGATATTATCTCAACCGCTGCGATATTTTCGCGATATATTCCCAAGAATCGGGCCTGGGCCCACGCGTTTTTCCCTCTCCCTCCTAGGGTTTCTTTTGCCTATAAATATCAGACTCTTCCCTCATACATCCTTACGCTGAAATTCGCCCCTCAACCTTTTATTCTCCTCTCGTCCCTACACAGTGTACTGAGCTACCGAAAGCCTTACACTGTTCTTTCTTGTGACGGATTAATATCCGAAGAGTGTTCAGTTCGTAACTAAGTACGTTCGCCGATACTTCTTACACAGTGGTGCTACTGTGTATTAAGTGAAAGTCGTTTTACCTTTGGGAACGGAACGCCGTAACGTCGAGCACTATCCTGGGTGTATTCTGTTCTGCGGGAAAAGGGATTCCCTTGACTCGACTTATTTGAGGTATTCTGTGTTTTTCTGTCTATTCTGATATTTTTGATATTGCAGTTTACACGGCGTAAACCGGATCCAACAGGAGTTTCGTATACTGAAGCTATCGCCAGATTTACCTTATCCGAGTTTCTTATAAAGCCCGACATCACTTCACTAAACAAATTCCTACCACTCGATGCAAATGTCCAGAGAGACGTTAAAACTGTCCTTTTTGTCGATCCAAGTCACCGTTCTTGGCTGTGGAGGGTTTGTCATTGGTGTTTGCATGTTCCATAGAATTTCTGATATGACAACAATGGCCTCATTTCTAAGAAGTTGGGCAGATATATTTAAAGGGAAAGCTAGGTAAAAAAGAGGTAAAAGTAGATCAAGATTTTACCCTAGGATCTTCAATTTTACCTCCATTATCTTCATTCCCCGATGATTATGAATCAAACCTCATGACTTATATCTTTTATAAGGCAAATCATTCTATTACAAGAAGATTTGTGTTTGATGTTTCTTCCATAACCACCCTGAGAGCCAAAGCTACCAGCAAAAACGTCCCGAACCCGACTCGTTACGAAGCATTAACAGGTAATATTAATTAGAAAGAATATCCCAAAAAATAATAAAAGGAGGTAAAATTGGAATGTTATCATTTAATTCTTCTTGGTAATTATAAAACACAAAAACTTATATGAAATATTTCATACATGAAATATACATAATTAGGGTAAATTTGAGGCAGAAATTTGTGGGTGGTCAACGCGTGTCAAATTTAATTAAAATATATTTTTTTTCGCTTTTAAATATTGCTTTACTACATGACCAAACATGACCAAAACTATGTTAGTGCATGATCAAAATATTGTCACTAAGGTCAAAAGTGTTCTACTATATACATGTCCAAAAATATTCTGGACACTTAATTTTTTGAATTCTCCAGAATATTTTTTGACATGTAGAAGTATACTTTTGGTCTTGTATTGATAATATTTTGATCTTTTAGTAACAATATATTGGTCATGTAGTAAACCACTTGTTTGTTACTCGCGATTTTTTTTTTTATATATCTTAATTAGACATACTTGTGTAGAAATATTTTACACAACTGTTGCCTATTATAAAATGACTGTTTTATTTTAATTTTGTTACTTTTTCAATTTTAGACCTTCTGTTGTTAGTTTTGATTTTGTATATTTTTACTTTTTTAATTTTTGTCCTTTTGGTGTAAGTTTTTATCCTTTTTTATGTCCAATTTTAAAGTAGCATCATGTTTTTGAATTATTAAATTTTCATCCTAGCTTGATATTAATTACGAAATTATCCTTTTGTTCTTTATAATCAAATCAAAATACAATATATATTATATATTATTTTCTACACCAGGTTTCATTTGTGAACGTCTCATGGTGGGTTTGAAATTACGATCAAAGAAACCACCTCCGATGCTAATGATTACAAATATGGTCAACTTAAGAAGGAGATTTGAACCAGCTTTACCAGACACCAGTTTTGGAAACTTTCTTTGGTTAGCATCTACATTCTATACTCCCACAGGGCCGAAGACGGAAATTCTTGATTACGTTAAAACCCTAAGAGAAGTTTTACACGAGGTGAACAGTGAAAAATTAGGTGAATTGGAACCCAAAATTGCTATCCACGAGATGTGTGAATCGCATGTAGAGATCATTAGAAGTAAGAATGATGGAGTTTTGAGGGTGTTCACATTCTCGAGCTGGTGTAATCAGGGGCTCTACGACCTCGATTTTGGATGGGGAAAACCTTGTTGGGTGGCGCACATGGGCGACATGGCCGACGAGGGCCAAGCGCCGCATCAGTTTTTGTTTTTGGAAGGGAAAGTTGGCGGCGAGATAGAGTTATGGACGCTTCTTGGTGAAGATGAGATGGCCATGCTAGAAGATGATCAACAATTCACTGAATTTGCTACCCCTAATCCTAGTATTCCATTGGATTTTGATTGATTGATTCTCTTAATATTACAATCAACAAGGAAAAGTACTCTTGTATGCAATATTCAAATTGTATTACTATAAATTTTAATTTCAGATTAAAACAATGTCGTTTTTAGCATGTGGTCATTTATTTTTACCATTGAGTCATTTTCTTTGTTGATTATACCCACATAACCATCAATGATTGTACTCATTATTCCGATTATGGTTTGGTTCACTCATCAACATAGAACCATGCATAGAGAAATCAACTATTTAATTAATGATATCAAATTAGTCATAAGTTTTAACTAACATGTTAAGTGAATAATTTCATCATAATTGTTGGGTCTATTCCTCGTCTCCGTTGAGATATGATAGACACAGGCTCAGGCATTTGGGATTGGAATACGTAGAGAGGGGGACCAAGTTCATACGGTAACACTTCACAATTAAGACTTTCAAACTTAACTCTCGGTTATACTTAACAATTAACATTGCACCTGCAAAAGCAAAAAACAAAAGGTTTATACAAGGCATTAATAGCAAATGCAAAGTAAGCTATCAAGGGAAACACAAACAAACACGTTGGACATAAAGTACACAAACAATAACAGTTTAGACACACAAGTCACAAACAAAAACATAAAACAGAATAAACATAGAGACTGCAAAAACAATTTTATTCAATAGAATCAAAATTCAAAGTTCTCATACAAGACCTATGTTTTTCAACAGAAAGGCATTTGGTGCCCATATCAGCAGGATTAAACTCAGAAGCAATTTTTTCAAGATCAATAATGCCTTTTTCAATTATATCACGCACAAAATGGTATTTAACATCAACATGTTTAGTTCTTTCATGGTATGCAGGATTCTTACACAATTGAATAGTAGATTGACTATCAGAAAATACAACCACTTCACCTTCAAGTAGGCCAATTTCAGAAATAAGACATTTCAACCAAATGGCTTCCTTAACAGCCTCAATTAGCAATATATTCAGATTCAGTTGTAGATAAAGCAACAACATGTTGTAACTGAGATTTCCAGCTAATACAAGAACCACATAGGGTGAACACATAAGAAGTGGTAGATTTTATATTATCTCTATTATTAGCATAGTTAGAATCCACATACCCAACAAGTCTCACACCATTTGCACATTTAGAAAATTTAAGACATACCTCCATCGTACCCTTAAGGTACTTAAGTAGCCACTTCAAAGCCTCCCAATGAGGCATACCTGGATTAAATATATATATACTCAAGCAACTAACAGAATATGCAATATCAGGTCTAGTGCTTACCATGAGATACATCACAGATCCAATGGCGTTGGAGTAAGACACACTTTTCATCTCATCACTTTCAGACTTCGTCATGGGAGACTGAGTCTTACTTAACACAAAATGGACAGCAAGAGGTACATTCACAGATTTAGTAGATGACATAGAGAATTTACTCAAAACCTTATCAAAATATGAAATCTGACCAAGCAAAAAAATATGCTTTTTTCTATCTCTTTCTATATGCATACCTAAGATCTTCTTAGCATCACCAAGGTCTTTCATGTCAAATTTATCACAAAGGCACTTTTGAACATGCTCAACAGTTTTAACACAAGGACTAACAAGAAGCATGTCATCCACATAAATGAGCAAGAAAAAAAGGCACAAACGCACTTTCCTTGTAGTACATACAATGATCATAAGAGCTTTTCTTAAGTTTCAAAGACAGAATGCACTCATCAAATTTCTTATTCCACTGCCTAGGTGATTGTTTCAATCCATACAAAGACTTACGAAGAAGACACACATGCTCAGGGGTTTTAGGATCAACAAATCCTTCAGGTTGTCTCATATAAATCTTTTTATCCAAATCACCATGCAAGAATGTTGTTTTCACATCCATTTGTTTAAGTTCCCAATTAAAGTGAGCAACAAGAGCAAGCATTATGCGAACAGTGGTAAATTTGACAACATGAGCAAAGATTTTAGTGTAATCTATCCCCCTCTTTTTGAGTAAAACCCTTAGCCACTAATCTAGCCTTAAATCTAACATGTTCAGTTTCATCTTTAACCTTAAATAACCACTTACAATCCACAACAGAACAATGCATAGGTTTAGGCACAAGATTCCATGTTTGGTTAACATGCAAGGATTTCATTTCTTCTTTCATAACATTTAACCATTTAACTGAATTTTTAGACATTAAAGCTTGGTCATACGATTTAGGCTCATCATGGCAAGACTCAAAAGCATTGAAAGCATGCATATCAATGTGGAAATTATCAAATCTAGTAGGTTGCCTAATATTTCTCCTAGGTCTATCCCTAGCAAGTTGATAATCAGTCAAATCAACATTTTCAGGCACATTTTCCACATATTCAACACCATTTTCATGCATTTCAGTAGGTAAATCAGTGTTTTCAGCAGGTAAAACATCATTTTCAGCATGTAAAACATCATTTTCAGCATCAATATCAGCGTGATCAGTATCAGTTTGCACGTTATTAGGTCTAGATAAATAGGGCAGCAGCTCCACCTCACTTGGAGCAGTCTCATTTTCAGGTAAAGACACAGAAGCATGCAAACACGGAAAATCAGATTCATTAAAGACAACATCTCTACTGATTACAACCTTAAATCCATGTTCATCTTTACACCACAGTCTATAACCTTTAACGCCATCAGGGTAACCTAAGAAAACACATTTCCTAGACCTAGGGTAACCCAAGAAAACACAAACGCAGCACAACCAAATACACGCAAGTTAGAATAATCAATGCTTTTACCAAAAAATACATTTTCAGGACATTTACCTTTTAGGGGCACAGAGGGAGACCTATTGATTAGGTATGCAGTGTGAACTGCTTCGCCCCAAAATTTCTTAGCAAGCCCGGAGGCAGCCAACATGCATCTAACTTTGTCCATTAAAGTCTTATTCATCCTTTCAACAACCCCATTTTGTTGAGGTGTGTAAGGAACAAATTTATGCCTTTTAATACCAGAATTAGTACACAAATTATCCCTCAAATTGTTGCAAAATTCTAAACCATTATCAGTTCTAAGGCTTTTAATCTTTTTACCAGTTTGATTTTCAATAAGAATTTTCTAATCCTTAAACTTTGCAAAAACATCAGATTTATTTTTCATCAAGAAAACCCAAACTTTTCTAAAAAAATCATCAATCACAGATAGAAAGTACACATTTCCACCATGGGTGGGCACACTAGCAGGACCCCAAACATCAGCATGCAAGTACTCCAGAATATCAGTGCAAGAAGAGGTATTAGGGTAGGGGTTTACAGGAAATTTTACTATATGTTGTTTTCCTAACACACATGAATCAAAAAATGGCATGCAAGACATATTTTCATCACCAAATGCACCAGATTTATGCAGAATTTCAAGCCCTTTGTTACTCATGTGTCCTAATCTCTTATGCCACAATTTAGTCTATCAGATTTGACAACATTCACAAAATTCACATAAGAATCAGATTTGGTAAAGCAAACATACACATTTTTTCATTTAACAGCTTTGAAAAGCACCAAAGAACCCCTCAAAATTTTCATGCAACCTTTCCCCCATTTTCCCTCATAACCATCATCTTCTAATGCAGCACAAGAAATCAAATTATTGCACAAGTCAGGAACATGCCTCACATTTTTCAGAGTAAATGAAACACCAGAGTCAAGTTTTAAGCATACATCACCAATTCCAGCAATATGACACTTTTTCTCA
This sequence comes from Galeopsis tetrahit, assembly GCA_963675135.1. Taxonomy (NCBI): domain Eukaryota; kingdom Viridiplantae; phylum Streptophyta; class Magnoliopsida; order Lamiales; family Lamiaceae; genus Galeopsis; species Galeopsis tetrahit. Next base: position 16,379,369 of record OY776130.1, read on the forward strand.
TTAGCCATAGACACATAACCATGCTTAACCTCTTCATACGAAGAAAATAGGTTTTTAAATGGGGACATATGAAACGTGCAACCAGAATCAACAAGCCATTCATTTTCACACATAGAAGTAGAATGCACAGAGTTCACACATTGTTCATCATATATTTCAGTCACCATATAAACATCACCATCATGATTAGAACTGGAAGCCATGTTAGCATGCTCTTTATGTTGTTTCCTCTTAGGATTAGTACATTCTTTGTAATAATGACCAGTTTCACCACAGTTATAGCACTTTCTGTTCCTAGACTTAGACCGATTGTTATCATAAGACTTCTTCTTAGCAACAAATTCATGATTATCATTCTTTTTCTTGTTATGAAATCTAGAGCAGAGTTGTCCAAACTCTTAATTTCATATAAGTTGACTCCTAATAAGACCACTAAACCTTATCAGTTGAGTTACACTTTAACCCAACTTTGCTGAATTCCAAGATCAGAACAATAGCAACTCTTCTGATAGATATTAGATGACATCCAATATTGCATTAATCCTAACAATTCTCCACCTTAATGCAAGATTGCCTTCTTTCCAGCCCTCTTCAAGGCTGTTTGTTAATGCATTAGTTAACATATTAATGCAATATGAACATCCCAGGTTCTAAGGTTTACCAACTCCATGCAATGATTGAACTTATTGCTTGGTAATGCCTTAGTTAACATATCAGCTGCATTCTCTTCTGAAGCCACCTTCTGAACTTCAACAATGCTCTTCTTCAAGATGTCTCTAACAAAATGCAACTTCACATCAATGTGCTTTGACCTCTCGTGGAACACTTGATGTTTTGCTAGATGAATAGTGCTCTGATTATCACATAGCACAGGAACACTCTTCTGAAATATGCCAAAGTCTCTCAGAATGCCCTTCAACCACATTGCTTCCTTCACAGCTTCTGTCAATGCTATGTATTCAACTTCAGTTGTGGATAAGGTCACCATAGATTGTAAAGCTGCTCTCCAGGTGATAGTAGTGCCATACAATGTAAAAACATAACCAGATAAAGATTTCCTTGTATCTATGTTTCCAGCAAAATCAGAATCCACAAATCCTAGCAAGGGACTCTTGGTAACAGCTGATTTTTCAAACAATAATCCTAAGTCTTCTGATCCATTCAGATATCTTAGAATCCACTTCAAAGCTTCTCAATGAAACTTTCCTGGATTTCCCATGAATCTACTCACCATACTAACAGCATAGGCAAGATCTGGTCTGCTACAAACCATAGCATACATGAGACTTCCAACTCCATTTGCATAAGGAACAGTAAGCATTTGCTTCTTCTCTTCAGCTGTTTGAGGAGATTGCTTGACTGACAACTTGAATTGCTGACCAAATGAAGTACTAACTGGTTTGGACTGGTGCATAAGAAACCTCTTCAAGACCTTCTGAATGTAACCCTTCTGGGACAAGAACAGCTTTCCTGCTTTCCTGTTTCTGAGAATATCCATGCCTAATATTCTCTTGGCTTCACCTAGGTCCTTCATCTCGAACTTGCTACTCAGCTGCTGCTTCAGCTGGGTAATCTTTCTCATACTCTTGCTAGCTATCAACATATCATCTACATAGATCAGTAGATAGGTTCTCTGTAGATAATCTTATTTACCAATATATACACATCCATCATATTTGCTTCTTAAGAAACCAATAGAAAGCATGAATGTATCAAACTTTCTAAACCATTGTCTAGGACTCTGCTTAAGCCCATACAATGATTTCTTAAGCTAGTTCTCCATGTAAAAATGCAGTTTTAACATCTATCTGATGTAACTCAAGATCATCTTGAGCAACCTTAGACAAAAGTAATCTTATTGAACAATGTTTAACAACAGGAGAGAATACCTCATTGAAGTCTATGCCTTCTCTTTGTGTGAATCCTCTTGCCACCAACCTAGCCTTGAATCTGATCTGCTCTCTAGCACCACCAAATCCAACTTCAAGCTTCTTCTTGAACAGCCATCTACAGCTGACTAACTTCTGGTTGTCTGGCTTCTCCACAAGGATCCAGGTCTCATTCTTCTCTAAGGATTGCAACTCTTCTGACATGGCTGCTATCCACTGCTCTCTTTCAGGACTGGTGATTGCTTCCGTGTAGTTTCTTGGCTCATAATGCTCCAACTCTTCTGTTGTGATCAGAGCATATGACACAAGATCAGCCTGGCCAAACCTAGATGGGGGGTGAATCTGCCTCCTGAGCCTATCTCTTGCAAGGCTGTAATTTCTCAGATTAGCATGGTTGTCCTCCATGGCATCATCTTCTGAATGATCTTCTTGATCACCTTCTGGAATCTGTTCTGGGACAACCTCATCAGGGGTGTTGGCTTCTGTATCAGCATAGTTGTCCACCTCCTCTGGGGTCAACTCTTCTGATCAAAGAAGTTCCACGTCAGCTGAGAAACTCTCTTCTGACTCATTTACAATTCTTCCATCTAGGTCATGGGAGTTTCCATTATGAGGATATCCCATTACCTTCTCATTAAAATCAACATCTCTGCTGATTATTAGTTTCTTATGACCTGGTTCAAGGCACCACAATCTATAGCCCTTGACACCTATTGGATAGCCAATGAATATACATTTCAGAGCCCTTGGCTTAAGCTTATCCTGTCTAATGTGTGCATATGCCTGACATCCAAACACTTTAAGTTTTGAATAATCAGACAACTTGCCATACCATATCTCATCTGGGGTTTTACCTTCTAAAGCATATGAGGGAGTTTTATTTGTTAAGTAACATGCAGTACATACAGCTTCTCCCCAAAAGCTTTTAGGTAATTTAGCATCAGCTAACATGCATCTGACCCGTTCTAGAATAGTTCTATTCATTCTCTCTGCTAATCCATTTTTCTGTGGATTAAGAGGGACAGTTCTATGTCTAGTAATGCCCTTCTCTTTACAAAATTCATTGAATTCAGCTGATAGATACTCAAGGACATTATCTGTCCTCAAATGTTTTAAGGACTTTCTTTCTGGTTCTCTATCTCAAGTAGCCATTCTTTGAATTTTGTAAAGGCCTCACTTTTCTGTTTGAGAATGAACACCCAAACTTTTCTAGAATAGTCATCTATAATTGAACATAATCCAGCAGCTCCTTTGTAGTGTGCTCACCCTTCTGGAATGATTTCTTCTTGGCCTTGCTAAGAATGCACTGCTCACAGAACTCCAGGCTTTTGAATGGATCTGGTGGAAGGCCCCCTTCTTGGATAACTCCATCAGGCCTTTCTCTCCTACATGTGCCAGCCTCTTATGCCAAAGCATAGCATCTTCAAAACTCATGGTAACATCAGCAGCACCTGTGATTGTCTCACCAATTAAAGAATATAACCCATTTGATTTCTTCCCTTGCATCACTATTCTATCAGCTTTGGTAACAAGCAAACATCCTCTTTCTGTCTTGAATTCATAACCCAAAGCATTTAGTGTGTCAAGATATATAAGGTTTCTCTTCAAATCTGGAACAAATCTGACATTGGTTAGGATCACATGTTTATCATTAAACATCTTCACCCTCACAGTGCCAATTCCTCTCACATTGCAGCATTCATCATTGCCCAATAGAACTGATCCACCATCCATCATTTCCAGGTTTTGAAACCAAGATTTTGTGGGACACATGTGAAATGAACATCCAGAATCCAACACCCATTCATTAACAAATTTGTTGTTTGTTATGCTCATCACCTATGCACTATCATACCCTTTTGCCTCTGCTACATCAGCTTTTGCAGCATCAGCAGACTTCTTGTGCTTAGGACAATCTTTTATGAAATGTCCTTCTTTATGGCATTTGTAGCAAGCCTTGCTCTTGACTACATATCCATTTCTCTTGTGATTTGGCTTGGCATGGAACTTCTTGCCTTGCCCTCCTTTCTTGTCATTCTTCAGTTTGATATTAAGACCCTCAGCTTGGTTCTTGGTCTTCTTGGTTGAGTTTGCTACATGTAAACTTTTGGTCTTCAGTATAGACAAGACATCTTTGAATTTTGCCTTACCCTCCTTGGTAATCAGCAAACCATCCTTGAAGCTGTCATATGAGGGAGGTAATGCCTCTAAGAGTAGAAAAGACTTCTTGTGATCTTCCAAGGTAATTCCAACATTCTCAAGGTCATCAACTGCTTGCATGAACTCTATTAACTGCTCATCAAGGGTTTTATCATCTGACATCTTGAAATTATTGAGCTTCATTTCCATAAACATCTGATTTGACAAAGATTGTGCCAAATACAGACTATCTAATGCCTCAAAAACTCCAGCAACATCCTTCTCCTTCATAACTTCTCTGAAAACATTGTCTCCCAAACTCAGAACAACAATGTTGTAAGCTTTTTCCATAAGCTCTTCTTTCTTGGCCTTGTCTGCATCGGATGCAGCAGGGTCAAGAGGAGTAAGGGCCTCTTTCAGCCCATGGTGTGACAGCAGAGCCTTCATCTTGGCTTTCCATAAACCAAAATCTGTCTTACCATTGAATTTCTCTATCTCCAATTTCACAGAGCCCATTTCTTGATTCTTGACTTTATCTTCGGTTCCCACAGACGGCGCCAATTGTTATGGAATTGTATCCACAAAGCAACTCCTCACAAATGATAAATCAAGACAACTAGAAACGCAAAGAATTGAAAACGAATAAAGAACTCAAAGAAAGAACACGGGATTTACGTGGTTCGATCAAATGATCTACGTCCACGGAGGATAGAAGACTCTCTTAACTAATAACAAATGAAAGTTACAGATTACAAGTATTCACTAAGCTTGATCTCTCAAAACTCTCAAATTCAGTAACCTACAACCTATGCACTAGATGGTATATTTATAGATGTATAATGCATTGGATAACTGCCACTAACTAACTAACTAACTAACAGAAATAACATAATTAACTAACTCTGAAAATCTAGACTTCAGCAGACTTGACTCAGCAGACTTGGGATAAGCTGAGTTGGCTTCAGCAGACTTGGCCCCAACTCTCCTGAACTGACTTCAGACGACTTGCATCAGCAGAGTTGTCCAAACTCTTAATTTCAGATTAGTTGACTCCTAATAAGACCACTAAACCTTATTAGTTGAGTTACACCTTAACCCAAAAGATCAGAACAATAGCAACTCTTCTGATAGATATTAGATGACATCCAATATTGCATTAATCCTAACATTTGTTATGGTTTTTTTACGGGACTGGACCCTTCCGTATCCCCTCACTTGGTATGATATTCTCCGCTTTGGGTTTTGCCAAAACCCTCACGGCTTTGCTTTTGAGTTTCCCCAAAAGGCCTCATACCAATGGGGATACTAGCCCATCCTTTTATAGGCAACAATCCTTCAATGCCTTCCGTTGTGGGACATTTGTTTGACCTTTTTCCTCAACAATCCTCCCCTTCAAACAATGGACCACGTGCCTCCCCTCAAACGACCCCGCTCTAACTAGATCACTTAGCTAGCTAGACTACTGCCGCAAAGAGACGGGTTTTGTTGGTCCTTGGTGGAGTATGACACAAGTGTATGGGGGGGGGGGGGGAATGCACTTGTGTATGCAAATTCTTTTCTTTTTAACAAAATTGGTCTTATCAGGCAGGTTGTCTCACAACTGGCCTGAGTGTGAACTTTGATAGATACTTGTCCTACTGATTACTATTGGGTGATCAGTTGGCTAAATATCTAAAAGAGTTGCTAAGTGCGGAATGTGGTTGGCCTTTGACTTAAAGAAATACTCCAAGTTAATTTCTGAAAAGATACAGTTATCAGGGACTTTGTCCAAAACAGATTTTCTCACTTATTGACTTTTGCTTCTTTAAAATATGTTTGAATGTAAATGTAATAAAGAATGCAGTAAGTAAATGGCACACAAGTTTATAGTGGTTCAGAGACTCAAGCTCCTACATCCACTTTCCCTGATTGAACAGGATAATTCCTTCACAATGGAATTAGCTTGTTTTATAGTGCCAAGGTGCACTGATCAACAACACTCTCTTAGTGCTTTGATCCCTAGGATAATCTGAGTCCTAGTGCTCAATCTCTCTGAGTTAAGACTGTGTTTCACTCTAACAGTCCTTAACTCCTCACTTCTACAACAAACACTCTCTTCACTAAATGAGATAAGGTTTGAGGTTTGGTTCCAACTAGTAGAGATATCCTTTACAATAAAAACAGTGTAAAGGCTTAGGATATCTCAAGGCTAAGCTTTGGATGTTTACAAAGATTGGCTTAGCTAAATGAAGTGATTCAGGAAACTTGGGATTCTGAAGAACAACTTGGTTTCCTTTAAAAGCTTGATAATAGTTTGATAGCTTGTAGTTGGATTATGAATCCCTTTGATCACTTCTGTATTTATAGGCAAATTTGAACAACTAACCGTTGGAGGGATAGCAATTCAAATATGTCTATTTGCAGCACCATTGAAACGGCTATGAAGCTTGGCATCCTTTTATCCACTGTGTAAAAGGGCTCTTCAATGGTTGCTTGAATGAATGTGTTGACTTCTGACAAATGCGGCTGAGAAGACTTGTGTCAGTTTCCAAATTTGCACATTGTCCTAGGTTGATTTGTGGCAAACTCTACACTCAATCAACTGTCAGATGGGACAAGCTCCCTGAACATTCCTGCTGCAATTTAGAATGTTCCAACATTCATTCAATGCTTCACTCTTTAATGCTCTAAGTCTTCAATGCTTGGTTCAGGCATGATTGGCAATAAATGCTTCAATGAATGTGTCTTCTGTGGGCTTTGGCATTCAATGCTCTTGATCATTTGTACTTCAATTGTCTTGATCATTTGCATTTATGAGCATTGCTTTACTACTCTTGATCTCTTCAGCTAAGTTGTCCACTTGGTAAATCTGTCCTGAAAGTTCAGCAACTTTGGCCTATAGACTTATCAAGCTACCTAACATTCCAGCTTTGGACAACTATCCTGAACACTAAAATCTCACAACATTCCTGAGATTTTTCACTTAACCAATCTACATACTCAAGTGTACTGAGACAACTTGCCTGAACTAGACTTGAGCTTATCTCAACTAATCTGAACATCATCAATCAGGGGTTTTGGTATCTAGATCAAAATCATTTTATTCCCAACAATTTTCCCCTTTTTGATGATGCCAAAACCTATTACAAAGGGAACTTGATTTATACTATACTTTATCTTCAGGATGAGTGAACTGGTCAACTTTCCTGAAAGAAACTGTTAGCACAATAAATCAAGTATATATGTAATGTCAGGTTAGTTGAGATAATGAGTTGTTATCTCTTGATAGTAAATCAGTGGTCCTTTTATATATCATTGAGCATTACAGATCAGAAAAACAAAGGACAACATAACTGATACAGAGAAAACAGAATAACAACATCATAAGCAATCATAAAAAAAAAGGTAGGGAAGAGATGAACTTATCCATTCAAAGATTTCCATCATCCTGAGGAGCAATGCCATATTGAGCCCAGACCCTTTTCTTCAGCTCCCAAACATCCTTGTTGGAGCCTCTAGGGCCAATCTTCATCTTCTCCATCTTCATGATGTTGATGAACTCCTCCAGAATATTTCCCTCATCAATTAAGTTCCCATTGAACTTAGGAGGCATGTACAGAATTGGACCAGGGGCCTTGAATTCAACTCTTGCCATCTCAGCTGCTGCAAACAGCTTTTGGTAGAGGTCCCTATGGTTCTCAAACATGAACTGGACAAAGACTTCATCTACACTCTCTTCAAGCCACTTTCCAATGACATAAAAGTCATATACAAAACTTCTCTTGGCCTCCTCCCATGCATCATTCAGTGAGATTGGAACCCACTTATCATTGTGAGGGTACTGAGTGTCCCATCTTTGCAGCATTTGAGGTTTGAGCCTTCTGTATGAAGCCCTCCTTCTTGGAGCTTTGAAGTTTGCCCTTCTTTCATCTCTTGCCTTGTTGGCCTCAACCAGCTGATCCATTCTCTCTTTAGCCCTCTGAAGAGCTAGCTTCTCTTGTGTCTCTGGATCTTTGCCAAATCCTTCTTCAAATAATTTAGAAGGATCGTCAGCAAGCTTGGGCACACCAACTTCAGGCTCTCTGTCCTGTACCTCCTCTTCAACATCTTCTTCAATGGCAGGCAGCTTGGCTGCTTTCTTCAATCTCTTTGATTGCCTTACTAGAGTAGATTCTTCAGTCTGAAATTCTGAAGGCAAAGTCAGGCTGGTTGGGAATTCATTGAAGGCTTCCAATTCCTTCCTCTTTCTTTCAGATGACCTTGTCACCTTCCCCCTTACTTCAGCAACCTTCTCTTTGGGGTCAAGTCCTGCTGACTCACCATCAGGCCTTTGTTGCTTCCTTGCCTGACTCTCCATTGCAGACATCATGGACTCTTTAACAGCCATTTGAATATGCTCTTCCTCAGTTAAGCTTTCAATATCCATTGGGCCTTTGCCTTTCCCAATGTCTTCTACTGCCTCCTCCTCAATCTCAGGGACCTTCTCCTTTCCCTTAGGTTCACCAATCACCAAGGTTCCCTTTGCCCTTGCTCTCTATCTTTCCCCCTTTTTGGCATTATCAAAACACTGGGGCTTTAATTCACTCATAGAAACTGAGAGATGTGAGTGGGCCTGAGTGAGGGACTTCAACTCCTGCAGTAGATAAACATTCTCATCATGAATGTTTTGCATTTTATCATCTGCCATGCTAAAAAATGTGTGAACTGGCTTCATCTTTTGAGTAACAATTGCATCCAATGTGGCTTCCAGTGATTGATCAAGTTTGGCCTAAAGTTGTTCAGTGAGGTTGGCCACAACTTGATCAGACACTTTGGCCATAAGTTCAACAGTGAACTTCTTAGCAGCCTCCTTCACCATTGCAGCTTTCAATTCTTCAGCCTTCTTCCTCTGGGCTGCTGTCCTCTGCCTTAAAGCATCCTTGATTGTTTTTCTCAAGGCTTTCACATTATGCTTGTACAAATATTTGAGACCCTGCTGCTCTTTCTTCACAGATCTTGTGAATTTTCCCATAGCATCCTTGGCTTTTGTCACTTCAGTTGAAACTGTTTGCAGTCCAGTTTCAACTCCACAGATTCTTGCATCCAATGTGGGCAGGATCACCTCCTCTGAGCCAGTTAGCCTCATCTCCACAGAGGCTAGAGTCTTTCCTTGGCCATCTAGGGTATCAATTGTTTCATGTGCCTTACCAACTTCCCTGACCAAAGTATCCAACTTCTCTGATTGTTCTTCAATGATGGATGCAGTTTGAGTAGCAATTTGGAAACCAGCTTCAGTGGTGTTGGCTTGCTCAAAGTACATCTTGTTTAGTGTGGATACATTGGCTGAAACTGCTTCAAGATCAATATCAGCATCTACAGGTATATCTGTAAGGGAAGCATCTGCAAAAATTTGCTCAATTGTGACAGCAACAGAATCTGCAATACTAAGAGTGTTAGAAAAATCTCCCTCAACACCCTCATTTTTTCTTTCTCCCATAAGGCCTGATACATCAGCACCTTCTCTCTCATTTTCAACTAAATTCTTTTCTTCAATATTCATTTCAGATGGACTCACATTCATTTGAGAATCAGGCCTCCTTTCACCAAGGGATTCATCAAGTTCAGATTTGACTTGAAGAATTGCCTGACTCTCATATTGGGCTGCACCCAATATTTCTACCTCATCTCTCTCTTTTTGTGGTGCACTCAGGGAACCTGTAATCACACAATCCTCACCATCATCTCCCTCTGAGTTTTCACCACTATCAGCCTTTTCAACTCCTTCCATTCCTAAACCTGACACCTCCATATCCTCAACAGGATCCACAGAGGGCAGTTGTTGGGAGATCACAGTGCTTGGGCATCCCAAGGCCACTGAGTCATCCTGAATGACTAAAGGCTGGTCAATGTCCAACTGTCCTGACATTGATGAGGCTTTAGCCAAACTAGCTTCTCCCATGGAAGTCTCAACATTGTCAAGCTGTGCCTCAGGTTCAAGAGAACCATCCTTGGCCAATGCATCTTGGACTGAGTCACCATCTTTGGTCAACTCCTCTGAATGATCAGAGTCCTTTTCAGAATGATAGGTCAAGTAATGTACCTGAGCAGAGTTGAGGCCAGGAGGGTTGGGGTTGGTGTTATCATCATCATCATCATTGTCATCATCAGATGGGCTATCAGGGTGCCTGAGTCCCTGTGCAATTTTTTCTCTCTCAGCAAGCACCTTCTCATGAACAATGGTCCAAAACAGGGCCTCAGTGGTCAACACACTGGATTTCTTTACATTAGCAAAATGTAAGAGCCTGTTCTCTTCAACCTGCCACCAGCTTGCTCCTTTATCCTGAATAGCCTGAGCTATTTCCACCATAGTTCTATCCTTGATCTCAACAAGAACTCTGAGATCATAGAACTGTTGTTGCAGCCTAGGATAATCCTTCAATCCTGGATATAATTCATCCACATTAGCCTTGGCAATCTGCCTCAGCATCCCCTCATACGTGTATTCTTCACCACTTTCATCTTCAGAGGAGTTGGTTTGGGATTCAGGAGGGTTGGATTGGGATTCAGGTAGGCTTGGCTGGATTTCAGGTAGGTTGGGTTCAGAAGGGTTGGGTTCAGAGGAACTTAAAACAAGTTGGGATTCAGGTGCTTTTGAGAGCAATGTGCCTGAAGAGGTAATTGGAATGGCTGGAATGGGTGGGAGAACAACTTGATCACCTTCTTGAAGAACAGTTTCAAGAAGTTTGGTATATGAGAGAAGTCTTGGATCAAGTGGGGAGAAAGTTCTATCCTCAAGATTGACCAAATCTGCCAGCACATCAATACCTGCTCTATCAGGTGCACCTTCTGGGGAATAAACCTTCTTTGCAATAATTGGGGCATCTTCAGGAGTTTTGCACTCCTCTTCTTCATGCCTTGATGGGGATATTCTTCCGGACTGAATATCAGGAGAGTTGGCTTCAGGACTGTTGGTCTTGGAGTTAGACCTACTGGCTTGCCTAATCTCCTTGAAGAACTCTTTCTTCTTCTTCTCCTCCTCCATCAACTTCTGCTTCTCAGAAGTCTTGATGATTCTTCTCCTCCTTTCAGATCTTGTTGGCTGGTCAAGATCCCTGAATTTTGTTACACTTTCAGGCTGTAGGGGGACAACCTCTCTGAATTCTTCACCCTCTTCAGGGGGGTTGACTCCTTCATCAGCAGCTTTCTCAATCTCCTCTGAAGTGGCTCCTCCACTTCTTGACTGGCTTTCTGGTGAATATTCACTCAGAATCTTCTTCATCCTTTTCATCTTTGGCTGAGCTTTTGGTGGTTGGGCTTTCCTCTTTCTTGGAGAGGCTCTTGTTGCTGGAACAACTGCAACAGCTTTCTTGGAGGCAGCCTCCTGCTTTCTCTTTTCTGTCTTAGAAGACAGCTTTCTAAACATCACCTTTTGTGCAGGAAAAGGCTTTGGCTTTGCTTGAAGATGGGTGTAATGGGCAAATCTTTCCAAGAGCAGGCTGGCTCTTGTGCAGAACTGAAGTCTTCCATCTACTACCACCTTGTGGTGTTTCACCTCCTTAAACTTGAACTTCTCATTCATCATCTTGTCCAAGATAAAGCTTTTCCAGTCAAACTTGACTCTCTTCTCAGCAGAGTCAATCACAGCAGCCATGACCTTCAGTTTTGGCATACTCACTTGTTCAACACTTCCAGAATAGCTCAATAAGCTTTTCACAACACAATCAAACAAATGCCTATAAACAGGCTTTCATGTGTTCTTGTTCTGAGCACTTACAAGTTTCTTTGGTTCTATCATCCATGGATAGTAGAACTCCTGATCATCTCCTTCCTTGTACATTTCTGGGTTCTGGCCTTCTGATGGTAGTCCAAAGCTAGCATCCAAATCCACTGCAGTGAAGATGATGGTGTGTTGGCTTTCTTCTTCTTCATCTTCCTCAGCATATGTGAGCTTAGTGCACACATCACCCTTCTTGCCCTTCCATCTGAGATGGGCAAAGAACTCTGCCATGAATGGATTCAGGCATGAATCAGGTTTGGTGCCAAGAAACTTTTCCAGGCCTGCTTCCCTAAGCCAATGGTGTACAGGATGTACTTCTGTATCTGGGCTATCAAAAGCCACTAATTTTTCAAACCAAAGAGAGTTTGGATTACTGAGATAGGAGAAATCAATGTCCAAGGAGGAGTCATTGAAATCTACAAGTTCTTCTCTTTTGATTTTGGGTGCCATGGATAATATGAGAATTGGGTAGGTTTTTGGAGAGTTGTTGCAGGTTTGAGAGGTTTTTTTTAAAATCTTAAGAGTTTGAAAAATATGAGTGCGTGAGGATGAAAGTAAAACTGAGGAGTTTATATATGTGGGGAGTTTATTAACCGCTGGTTAATAGAATGTGGTAGTGGGTAAAAGTAAAAACCGATTGAATAAAGTAGGGTAGTGGGCACTAGGCGGTTTGATGGAAGTTTAATGCAAATCAATGGTCTTGATGAAGGCTCAAGAATTCATGAAATCTCAATTAAGATTTTGCATTAAATGCTGATTTGCCTTTTTGGTGGTAAAAATCTTTATAGCACACTCCATCCTAAAATGGCCTACTCTTAGACCAATAAATCTTTTAAATGTCTAATCAATGCTAAAAATAGCAATGATTATCCAATTAACTCGGACAAACATCCTGAGATGTGCTTTGGTTTCTGTGAAGGTCAAACTGCCTGATGAACTTGCCTGAGTGGGTCCCAAAGTTGCTGACTGGGTCCCACTTGGACAAAGCTCCTGACCAACATTGCTGACCATCATAGGGACAACTTTGCTGAGTTTCCCTCTTTGGCTGATTGCATCAGTGAGGTTGGTCAACTTTGCTGAAGTTCATCTTAGTGAACTTCCCCCTTCATATGAGCTTTCTCTCCTTATTTCTCCATCTTGCGTGGATTAAGTAAGCCCAATTCAGCTGACAATTCCAAGAATCTTGCTTCAGCTAGAGGCTTAGTCAAGATATCAGTTTTTTGCTTATCAGTGTGAATTTTGACAAGCTTGATATCTTTCTTCTCCACATGATCCCTTATGAAGTGATGTTTGATATCCACATGCTTGCATCTAGTGTGGAGCACTGGATTCTGTGAGATGGCAATTGCACTGTTGTTGTCACAGAATATTGGCACTTCATTTGAGATGACTTTGTAGTCTCTAAGTTGTTGTCTGAGCCAAAGTATCTGAGCACAGCAACTTCCAGCAGCTACATATTCTGCTTCAGTTGTTGAAGTTGCAACTGTGTTTTGCTTCTTGGAGAACCATGAGATAAGCTTGCTGCCCAAGAATTGACATGTTCCAGAGGTGGATTTTCTGTCAATTCTGCATCCTCCATAGTCTGCATCTGAGTATCCAGTGAGCTCAATGTTGTCATCAGCTGGATACCACAATCCAAGATTCTCAGTTCCCTTGAGATATCTCAGGATTCTCTTGGCAGCATCAATATGACTCTTCTTTGGATTGGCTTGGAATCTTGCACACACTCCAACTGCAAATGTGATGTCAGGCCTGCTTGCAGTGAGATATAGCAAGGATCCTATGATTCCCCTGTAGTTAGTGGAGTTTGTTGACTCTCCACTTTCATCAGGATCCATTTTTTAGTATTCATAGGAATTCTGACTGGCTTGCTTGTAGCACATCCAAATTTCTTGATCATGTCCCTTGTGTACTTAGCCTGATTGATGAATATTCCCTTCTTTGATTGAGTGACTTGAAGTCCTAAGAAGAAATTCATCAATCCCATCATGGACATCTCAAATTTGCTCTGCATGAGTTTTGAGAACTTCTCACACTGCCTCTCATTTGGAGATCCAAATATAATGTCATCCACATAGATTTGGACTAACAAGATATCATCTCCTTCACAGATTCTGAACAAGGTTCTGTCAACAGTGCCTTTGTTGGTCCCTGAACGAGTAGTGAATGGGATTAAAGTCTAGAGGGGAGGGGTGAATAGACTTTAAAACTTTTTCAAACAGAGTTGAGAACCTCTTCTGATTACTATGTCAACTGGACTGCAAGTCTGCTGGTCCAGATGACTATAGTGATCTGACTGAGGAGGTTATATGCGGAATTATGGTGGCCCTGGTTTAGACTCGTTCTTGTAATTCTTATGAAAGTGTTCAACTTGTTTTGCTTAATGAAAATACTCAGCTGATGCTGGTTTGAAAGTTATTGCCTTGTTTTGAAGAATGTTGAAATCACAGTATGCACTATATAATAATGTATGTAAAGACAGAAATGTAAAGTGCAGAAAGTAAATGACACCGGATTTATAGTGGTTCGGATATACGTTCCTACGTCCACTCTCACGTCCACACGTGATGTTTAATCCCTTTAATTTACCACAAATTACAAGGGTCTTGACCTTTATAGTCCCAAGGTTAGAACTTTGAGATCTGAGCCGTCCTAACAGCTACGGTCTCCACAAGTGATTGTAAGCACTTGCACTTTAAGGGGTTCAAAAACTTTAACCTTTCGGTGAGGGTTTGGGGTTTTTGAGGTGTATCCAACTAATGGTTCAAGCTTATAATTTGCTTAACCACTATGCCTAAAACAATTGATATACAATATGAACAGGTTTCAGGTTCTTAGGGGTTGGATAGAAATCACTTAAGAGCTATAGATAATCTAATGGTTTCTGGCTCTTTTGAGAATTCTTAGAATAGTATGGCTTTAGCTTTGATTGCTTGCTTGGCTCGTTGAATTCTCTCTTGTGACTTCTTGTTTGTGATTTCTCATCCTCTTGTATTTATAATGGAGATTGATTGCAACTAGCCGTTGGAGTTGACTAGCCGTTTGAGCAATCTTTCCATAATAGCTTGATTCCTTGATTCCAGCCGCTTGATTGCTTCAATCCTGGGATCATGTCAATCTTCTAAATAAGGTAGGTCTTCGTTTGAATTGCAAGATGACTTAGGAATCAGCCGAGTCCTGGAAGAGCACATAGTCTTCTGATCTGTACTTCTAGTCTTCTGACTACTCTTCTGGCCTTAGGTCTTCTGTCTTCTGATATCAGTAGAGTAACACTCTTCTGATCTGGAAATTCTTTGTACTGCTTTAGGCCATCTTCAATCTGGGACTCCATCAGATAAGTAGGTATACAAGCACCTTAACTTATCTGGTCTTCAAGGATCTTCTAGTCTTCATGTCTTCTACTCTTCTCATCTTGAGGATAGGCATGTAAGCCAGGACTGTGCTGATCAGCTGATATCAATACAGTTGATCACACAAGACTAGTCTAAGCTGTTCTATACAAGTCAGCTGATCCTATTACATTTATAAACTCTAAGTGTTTTGGCCATCAAAACTATTCTAACATCAAGTGGGGCTTAGGGTGAATTTATATCCCAACAGCCTTTGACAAAACCATGATCTAAGAGAAACTGTGATAAGGTGTCATACCAAGCTCTTGGAGCTTGCTTTAAGCCATAGAGAGCTTTCTTCAATCTGTACACCTTGTCTCCATCTTCAAAGCCTGGGGGCTGTTCCACATATACTTCTTCTTTGAGCACCCCATTGAGAAATGCACTCTTCACATCCATTTGATATACCTTGAACCTCATGTGAGCTGCATATGCTAAGAAGAGCCTGATTGCCTCAAGTCTGGCCACTGGAGCAAAGGTCTCATCATAATCAATCCCTTCAGATTGACAATATCCCTTGGCCACCAGTCTTGCTTTGTTCCTCACAATGATGTCATTTTCATTTTTCTTATTTTTGAACACCCATTTGGTTCCAATGACATCTTGATGAGTTGGCCTATCTACCAGCTCCCATACTTCATTTCTGGTAAACTGGTTCAGCTCCTCTTGCATGGCTATGATCCAGTTGGTGTCATGTAGTGCTTCCTCAATGCCTTTTGGTTCCTGTTCTTAAAGGAAACAACAAAACAAAGCACTTTCTCCATGAAACCTTCTAGTTTTGATCCCTTCACTTGGATTACCAAGTATCAGGCTAGATGGGTGGTCCTGCAACCAAGTCCTTCTAGACCTAATCCCTTCAGGAGGATTGTCCTCATCTGAAGTTGGATCACTAGACTCATTAAATTCAGGAAAGTTAATTGAAGGATCAAGTTCAGGATGAGTTGACATTTTCATTGGTTCCCCCTTGAATATTAGATCCATTTACTACCTCAGCATTGCCTGCTTCTTCATTGGTAGTTGTTACCTGGTTTTGAACTGGGATGGGGTCAGTCAGTTCAATTTCACCTTCAGGATGGTTGACTTCTGGTTGATTGCTATCAGGTAGGTTGTCCAGTTTTTGATTATCATGTAGTTCAGGCTAGGCAACATCTACAAACACTGTTTCCTTGCTTTGAAGCCTTAGTCTGGTTGTTCTTTGTGTTATCTCATCAATATTCAGGTTTCTATCCCTGAACTCATCAATAGATTCATCAAACACAACATGAGGTGTTTCTTCCACAATAAGAGTTTTGCAATTGTAAACTCTGTAAGCCTTGCTGATTTGTGAATATCCAACAAATATTCCTTCATCAGCTTTGCTATCAAAAGCTTTCAATTGCTCTTTCCCATTATTGTGAATGAAACACTTACAACCAAATATGTGAAAATAAGCAACAATGGGCAATCTACCTTTCCATATTTGATATGGGGTTTTACCTTGTCCTTTGGTGATTAAGGACCTGTTTTGAGTGTGACATGCAGTGCTAATGGCTTCAGCCCAAAACCTTTTAGGCAGTTTGGATTCAGCAATCAAGGTTCTTGCTGCCTCTTTCAAGGTCCTGTTCCTTCTTTCAGCAACCCCATTTTGTTAAGGTGTTCTAGCTGCTGAAGTTTCATGAGTGATGCCATTCTTGCTGCAGTACTCATTGATGTATGAGTTTATGAATTCAGTGCCTTTGTCTGATCTGATCTTGACAATGCTTAGGCCCTTTTCATTGCTTAATCTCATCATCAATTCAGGTAGCTTGACTTGGGTCTCCTTTTTGTTCAGCAAGAATACTACCCAAGTGTACCTGGAAAAATCATCAACAACAACTAAAGCATATTTTCTTCCATTTAAACTTACTGGGATTATTGGTCCAAACAAATCCATATGCAGTAGTTGAAGAACTCTCTCAGTTGAGATGACAGGCTTTCCTTTAAATGAAGCGTTGATCTGCTTTCCTTCCTGACATGGCTGGCATATATGTTCTTTAGTGAACACTTGATTTGGCAGCCCTTTAACTAGAGAGTTTCTTGCAATCTTGTTGATGGTTTTGAAGTTCAGGTGGTTTAGTCTCTTGTGCCACAGCCAGCTTTGCTCACTTGTGCTTTTGGCAACAAGACAAACTGCTTCAGGGGTTTTGCTCCAATCTGCAAAATAAACATTTCCCTTTCTCACCCCTGTTAGTAGCACCTGTTGTGTTGATTTGTTTTTGATAGTGCATTCATTTGGTGCAAATTCAACACAATATCCTTTATCACAAATTTGACTTATAGACAGCAAGTTATATTTTAGGCCTAGGACATATGAGACATCAGTAATTTTAACACTACCAATGTTTAATGTACCATAACCTCTTGTGATCCCTTGAGAGCTGTCTCCAAAGGTTACTGAAGGACCATCCTTTTCTATGAAATCTGAGAGAAGCTCCTTGTTTCCAGTCATGTGTCTTGAACATCCACTGTCCAAGTACCATGCTGTTTTCTTGTTGATGCTTCTCTTCTTCTTGTGGTCCTTGCAGCCCTGCAAAGTCAAAATTTAGGTACCCTTTGAGTGTTGGGTCCTAGAGGGTTAGCTGTACCTTTTGGAACCCAAATCTGCCTGATTACTCAGATTGACTCAAAGTGACTGACTTGGTTTCCATTTACATCTACATACACAGTTTGACCCTTAAATGCCTTGGGTGGCTTTTGTGTATAAGTGTTAGTCTTGTAAGGTTCAGGAGTGTTTGTGAATTTCTTTGGGACATTTCTCCTGAAGTTACTAGACTTAGGTGCAGCTTGGTAAGACCTTTGAGGATAGGGTTTTGGATGGCCTTTTCCATTTGGCAAGTAAGGTCCAGGCTTCCTGAATGTTTTATACCTGTCAGAGGGGATTGGCCTTAGTCCATTCAGTTGAGGTTGCCTCATTTGAGTTGGCCTTTTCTGAACAGATTTTGGACAACTTCTCTGATGAGGATTCAGATAGGTTGGCCTTCCATTGGTTCTACCTTTCTGACCCTCATTTCTCCTGTAAACAATGCCTTTAGCCTTTTCCTTAGGTATGGGTTTAGGGACATTGTTTACTTGAGTTGGTATAAAAATTCCTTTACCCTTATCCTTGATCAGTGGTTGGTTTACTTCTATTTCATTTTGTTGTGCCACTGATCTTACAAAAGTCATCTTAGAATTGCTTGATGAGGCAATACTAAGACCAGGTGAGGGTTCAAATGGATTATAGCCTAATCCACCTTTTTGAGCAAATGGTCTTTGAAACCCTTGAATTTCCTCTATTGCCTTAGCAGATTTGTTCAAGGCAAACATTTTCATTTTTAAGCTCCCCTCACTCAATTTTAGAGTATCAAATTCACTTGAGAGATTGTCAAATTTTGCTTGAAGAATTCTAAGATCAAAATCCTTTTTCCTCAAGGCCAGTTCTTGATCATCAATCAACTTTTGTTGTTCAGAGACTTTGAGAGACATTTCCTCATGTTCTCTCACAGTCTGCTGATACAACTCAGTTGATTTAACGTCAAACTCTGGTTCAGGAAGGTTGGGAGTTTGAGCTTTCGAATTCAGTAGCTCATTTTCTCTAAGTGCCATATTGCATACTTCTCTTAGCCTGGTGAAATCCTCAAATAACTTTACAAAGTTGAGTTTTAAGGGGATTTCACTGGACTCATGTGTGTCATTTGAAGAATTAGAAGAACTAGAAGATGAACATGCCTCATCATTTTCAAATGCCATTTGACAGTCATCATCACTGTCACTGTTGGAGAATAATCCATCATCAGAAGGGTAGACACTCTCTTCACTTGCTGAAACTCCAGCTATCATGGCTTTTCTGTTGTTCAGCCTCTTGTCTCTTTTGTTCTGCCTTTCCTTTCTTTCTTTGGCACTAAGGTCAGGACAATCATACTGAAAGTGACCCTTTTTCTGGAAGTTATAACACACATCTTCATCATCATTCTTCTTGCTAGAGGACTCCTTTCTCCTTGATGATGATGATTCACCTTTGCTGAATTTCTTCTTATCAGCATATCTGTCTTCTTTCTTTTCATCAGAGACTTTGTCCTCTGATTTGTTGTCAGGAGAACTGAATCTCCTTCTGGTTCTGTTGTCTTGGTAGAACTTCTTGTATCTACCAAATCTGGAGTTGAGCTTCTCAAATCTCCTAGCCATAAGTGCCAGTTCCTCCTTTATTTCAGATTTTGAAACAAATTGAGAGGATCTTTGAGTATTCTTCTTTTCTGTTTCAGCAACTTTGAAGGCAACACCTTTGTTTGAGGAGGATGGCTCTTCATGCACCTTCTTTCTGTTTAGATCAAACTCATATGCTTTGAGTTCATAGAATACTTGCTGCATTGGCATGTTGTCAAGATTGCTTGTATTTTGCATCATGATAGAGTATATGTCCCACTTGGAAGTGAGACTTCTCAGAATCTTCAAAGCAACTTCTCTTTTGGCATAGAACTTGCCAAGAGAGTTTATCTCATTCATGATGTCAGTGAACCTGCCATCAAGATGATCAATAGTTTCATTGGCTTCCATAGAGAATTGTTCATATTTTTGGATAGCCACTTGAAGCTTGTTCTCCTTGATCTTTTGGGTACCTTCACACATAAGTGCTAAGGTGTCCCAAATCTCTTTAGCTGATGTGCAGTGGTACACTCTTCCCATCACTGCATCTGGAATAGTCTGGTACAATGTGTTCATTGCAATGTAGTTCAGGTTGTGCCTTTTTCTTTCCTCAGCTGTAAAGTCATCTTCATCCTTTGGCAGCAACTCCCTTGGATCTGCTTTCTGAGCATCAGTGAGCTTGGGATTTGCTTTAGTGAATGTAAATGGTCCTCTGGTGATGACTTTAAGCATTTCATCATGCTGACAAGCAAGATGTGCTCTCATCCTGATCTTCCAGAAATCATAGTTCTCAATTGAGAACATTGGCAGTTTGTGATGAGAAATATGATTGATTTGATTTGGACCCATGTTGTTGATGGTGTTGACAGCATCTCCTGGAACTGCATTGTTAGCCATTTTAACAGAAATAATATAGGATGAACACAGATAGGTTTTTCAGAAATTGGATCAGTTCAACGACCACAGAAAATGTGATTTTGAGAATCAATGATTTTCAGAAGCAGTGGTCTATGAACCCCTGCTCTGATACCACTTGTTGGTCCTTGGTGGAGTATGACACAAGTGTATGGGGGGGGGGGGGGGGAAATGCACTTGTGTATGCAAATTCTTTTCTTTTTAACAAAATTGGTCTTATCAGGCAGGTTGTCTCACAACTGGCCTGAGTGTGAACTTTGATAGATACTTGTCCTACTGATTACTATTGAGTGATCAGTTGGCTAAATATCTAAAAGAGTTGCTAAGTGCGGAATGTGGTTGGCCTTTGACTTAAAGAAATACTCCAAGTTAATTTCTGAAAAGATACAGTTATCAGGGACTTTGTCCAAAACAGATTTTCTCACTTATTGACTTTTGCTTCTTTAAAATATGTTTGAATGTAAATGTAATAAAGAATGCAGTAAGTAAATGGCACACAAGTTTATAGTGGTTCAGAGACTCAAGCTCCTACATCCACTTTCCCTGATTGAACAAGATAATTCCTTCACAATGGAATTAGCTTGTTTTATAGTGCCAAGGTGCACTGATCAACAACACTCTCTTAGTGCTTTGATCCCTAGGATAATCTGAGTCCTAGTGCTCAATCTCTCTGAGTTAAGACTGTGTTTCACTCTAACAGTCCTTAACTCCTCACTTCTACAACAAACACTCTCTTCACTAAATGAGATAAGGTTTGAGGTTTGGGTCCAACTAGTAGAGATATCCTTTACAATAAGAACAGTGTAAAGGCTTAGGATATCTCAAGGCTAAGCTTTGGATGTTTACAAAGATTGGCTTAGCTAAATGAAGTGATTCAGGAAACTTGGGATTCTGAAGAACAGCTTGGTTTCCTTTAAAAGCTTGATAATAGTTTGATAGCTTGTAGTTGGATTATGAATCCCTTTGATCACTTCTGTATTTATAGGCAAATTTGAACAACTAACCGTTGGAGGGATAGCAATTCAAATATGTCTATTTGCAGCACCATTGAAACGGCTATGAAGCTTGGCATCCTTTTATCCACTGTGTAAAAGGGCTCTTCAATGGTTGCTTGAATGAATGTGTTGACTTCTGACAAATGCGGCTGAGAAGACTTGTGTCAGTTTCCAAATTTGCACATTGTCCTAGGTTGATTTGTGGCAAACTCTACACTCAATCAACTGTCAGATGGGACAAGCTCCCTGAACATTCCTGCTGCAATTTAGAATGTTCCAACATTCATTCAATGCTTCACTCTTTAATGCTCTAAGTCTTCAATGCTTGGTTCAGGCATGATTGGCAATAAATGCTTCATTGAATGTGTCTTATGTGGGCTTTGGCATTCAATGCTCTTGATCATTTGTACTTCAATTGTCTTGATCATTTGCATTTATGAGCATTGCTTTACTGCTCTTGATCTCTTCAGCTAAGTTGTCCACTTGGTAAATCTGTCCTGAAAGTTCAGCAACTTTGGCCTATAGACTTATCAAGCTGCCTAACATTCCAGCTTTGGACAACTATCCTGAACACTAAAATCTCACAACATTCCTGAGATTTTTCACTTAACAAATCTACATACTCAAGTGTACTGAGACAACTTGCCTGAACTAGACTTGAGCTTATCTCAACTTATCTGAACATCATCAATCAGGGGTTTTGGTATCTAGATCAAAATCATTTTATTCCCAACAGGTTTGCTCTGTCTAGACCATCTTGCCTATCTCATCGAGACTGTCGTTCCTCCAAGGGGTTCTGGTTCGTCCAACTGTTTACTGACATCGGGCACACTCGTCTGGATTATGGCCCTGGGTTCATTCTTCCCACAGACGGCGCCATTTGTTATGGTTTTTTTTCGGGACTGGACCATTCCGTATCCCCTCACTTGGTATGATATTGTCCGCTTTGGATTTTGCCAAAACCCTAACGGCTTTGCTTTTGAGTTTTCCCAAAAGGCCTCATACCAATGGGGATACTAGTCCATCCTTTTATAGGCAACAATCCTTCAATGCCTTCCAATGTGGGACATTTGTTTGACCTTTTTCCTCAACATGAATAATGTATTTTGAGGTAGGGATAACCATCTTCCCCTTTATTCTCTACCGCTTATCCCGAAAATCTCGCGGATTTGGTGGACCTCCCATGAGTTTGACACAGTGAATTAATTTTGTTATTATCCTCATTCAAATATTCCATAATCCTCTCTCTACTAGTTGTTTAGCTTCGATATTTCAGCTGACAGACCAGAGCCATTTTGTGGACCTGGTTTCAGTGGACTGTTGGGATATGGTTTGAACATTAATGAAAAATCTAATTTTGATTGGATACATAAGTATGATAATTTGCTTAAGTATAGATTTTTCTGATTAGAATAGTTTATTCATATTAGGGAGCTTTATTTTACTTAGAATAGATTTTTTAGAATCAATAAAAATTCAATCTGAAGTCGAAGAAGCTAGAAGTATTAGACGAGCTGCCAAGGGAAACTCAGATGAGTTATCCAAAGTCCAAATGTCAAATTTAAGTCCTTTAATATTTTTAAAATAATTATGTAAAAATTTAAAACTCTTAAATTTATTTTAATAGATGTTATAAAAAAAAAAAGACTCACAATATATATATATAAATGATCAAAGAAAATAATAAAATCTCATTAAAAAGTTATTAAATCTGAAAACGTGTAAATGAATAGGTAAATCAAGAATTTCCTGAGATTTAAAAAAGAACTCAAAGTGATATCAAAACTTATTTTCCTCTTGCTAAGGAGCTGCCGTTGCTCTTTGAAGGAAAGGGCGGTCTGTATGAGTCCACGAATAGACCAAGGGAAGAGAGAGTCCATGGCAGAAGACGGAAGAGAAGGGAGTTGATCCACGAGTCATAACAAAGCTGCTTCCCGTCATCTTGGTCTCGCGTACGCACGTCAAACTGCTGTCTTGATCGCTTGTCGTTAGTCCGTCTAGCGCCTTTCGTCATAAAGCGTGCTTTCTCACAAAATGGGCTTTGTCTTTCAACCCCGAAAAGGGCTCTTTCTCGGTATCCGGATTTTCGGCATCTCTCTAAAGGAATCGGAATCAGAGCTTCTTCTTCCTACCCCTTGGTCATTGAATTCTAATCTGACTCTGAGTCACAGAAGCGGGAGAGGAGATGGTGAGATGAAGGAGTACAGCGGCTCCTAGCTAAAGGTAGCTTGTCTCGCCCAGGAGAGAAGGTGAGGAGAGTTGAGAACAAAGTGGCGAACGGGTGCGTAACGCGTGGGAATCTGTCGAACAGTTCGGGCCAAATCCTGAAGAAAGCGAAAAAGCGTTGTTTGATGAGCCAGCATTTTTAAAGTGTGAAGAAAAACTGAATCCATATTAGAATTCAATTTAACAATGACATGTGACATGTGAAAACGACTAGTACATAGCTAACAAATATTTTTTTTATTTCATAATAACCAGCGTGTTTATTATACAATTTCTGGGGTCCATATAAACCGGCTCGGTCCTAATGTAAGACCAACGAGATCATCGATTCAGGCCCAGAAATATTTTAATTATTTTGGGGTCAATTTTTTTAAATATTATATATATATAAATTTAAAAGACGTCTTAAAAGTGAGAAGACAACTGAGTCAAAGATAATTTGAATTAATTATTTCATCTTTATAATTGATCTAGCTCGGGGTTCTATAGAACCTTGATTTACACAATTCAAAAAATATGAAGATATTATTGAATTTTTGTTCAATTTGAAGAAGTTCTAGTGATGAAAGATTGTTGAGGTCTTGTAAGAATCTATAAAATTCTCCGACACATAACTGTGTGAAAGTGTGCGTGCGTGCGTTATACAGAGATGTTGTCTGTAGTGTTGGCACAGTCCAGACAACAATGAGCAGCGGAATTTAAACAAACACTTTGCAAAGAGTATTTCAAAATTTGTGTAGATTAAATAATTAATCTACACGAATCACTTATATTAACTCTTAATATCAGTGAAATAAAATCATCAACCTCGAGAGGTTATGAACAACTACAACTCAGATTTGAGTTTGAAAAGTTACTAGCAAAATACGAAACTATCTCCCTTATAGATCTAACATATTTTCCTAGCAAACGACTATGATTGAATACACTAATATTCGGGTTTATAAGAGTGCACCAATCTACAAGAAAGAACAAAATATTTTTCTAGCTAGAAGCGTTGCGCATTCCATAGATAGTAATGTGGATTAACTTTCTCTCTTATTGTACTTTGATCAATTTCAGCGTTTGGATCAAGGTGGTTTCTTGTAACTTCCCTTCACACTCCATATTTGTAGGACTTGGCCAATGGTGCTTAGTAACCACTCAATCCCGTGCAACTGCCTGACCTGGGTGTTGCCCACGTCTTCTACCTGCATTTGGGACATCACTAAGCAACACAATTGTGGTTAGAGTTAGTAAAAGGAGAAAGGGAAAATTCTGATGTTGTCCTAGGTGTTGGAACATTTAGTACAACATTCAAACTGAAATGTTGGATCATTAGAGACAACGCCTATTCCAACATCAACAATCTCCCCCAATTTGGCCTTTCTACATCAACACCCCTGATGTTCACAACATTCAGAATCTTGATTAAGAAAAACAATACTCATGATATTTCAAATAAGAACCAATATCAGTATTTAGCCAAATTCAATCACAACATCTAAGTAAAACAAACTGTACTTAGATTTAAAAACATTAAAAACAAAAACATTAAGTAAATTGTATGTGGAACAGAAAATTAAAGAACATAAGTATAGACTTTACAGATTGAGGAATTAAATGAAAGCAGTAAAGGGGAGGATTGGGCTGAATATATCAGTTGCATCTTCAGAGTCTGCACGAACTCCCCCATACTCTAAACTCCCCCATTCTTCAAGCCTTCCTTCAATCCACATTGAGGTCTCCATAGAGATCCTCAAGGTCTTGTGCTTCATCATCATCTTCATTGTTGGCAACCTCGGCATCATTGCTTTGAGCAGCAGCAGAACCTTCCTCTTGAGCTTGGACTGGTACTGAAACTGCAGCTTCATCAGGATTGTTGTGAGCATCATGTACTCCCCCTGTTGAGGTGGAAAGGAGCTCTTCCCAGAACTGCTTTTGTATCTCCAAATCCACCACTGTGCTTTGGAGGTTTGTGATGGTTCCTTGAAGGATATCAACCTGTCTGAGAATGAAATGAGATGATAAATGAACTGAGGAAACACAACCTGAGGCAGGATGTGTTGTGGAGGTTGATGGCACATCAGTGGCAACATTTCTGGGAGCAGGGGCTTTTGGTATGTGTAAATCCACTATCCGTTCACCACCACGAAGCAGAAGCTGTGGAGAGATGGTAAAGCTTGGGACAAATCCACAAATGACCTCAGTGTTCAATCTCTGAAACTCTTTCTCAACCAGCAGTTTATAGATTAGACAGGGGTATGGAAGAAGTCCCTTACAAGACATGTCACAAGTAAAGGTCATCATATTCTGAAATATTACTTGGCCTAAATTAAATTGCTTGAGATGTCCTATCTTGTAGAGTAGGACAGTCTGTTCCAGTGTAAGAGTTGTGTTGTTTGTGGAAGGAATCCAATTGCAGCACACAATCTTATGCAATACGGAGTACAAACTAGTCAATCGAGAGGCAAGCAGTTTAGGCACCCAATGAGTAATTTTTCCCCCAGTAAGAACACTGATCATTATATCAAAATTCGTAACCACAGGATCCTCCATAATCCTAGTTTTTAACATCATATTTATTTTCCTAGGAGTGATAATAATTTACAGACCACGAAACGACACACAACCATACCTCCTAGAGTTCGTATCCCCTGTTTTTGCACTAACATTCGCATAGAACTTATGGACCCAATCAACAACATAAGGTGCAGCAAATAATAAAGCATCCAAAATAGACCTTTCCCTAAACCAATCCATCAAGTTAGCTTCCTCAAAATCAAACACTTTTAAAATCCTTTCACTGAGTATACTTCTATTTCGAATCGTTTTGTATCTTGCACTAGTATTATCATTATACTCAACAATTTCTTCATCACTAAAGTCTGTAGCAGAAGAAAAGTGTACCTCTTCCTCATGATCAGAGGAGTTTGGAGACGAAGGTGAGTCTGATTCTGCAGATGGTGCCACTGGAGGGGCAACTTCTCGGGCTTTTCGAGGCTTTTTGCGAACGGCCCGAGGCGTGGTGCTCTGTGATTCTGCATTGTCAACACTTACGGCCTCAGTAAAGTTGTCAATGATGTCATTGACGTCTTCCTCAGATTCTGAATTAGATAAGACGATCGGTTGAGCTTTTCCTCCATCCGTTCTGGGCTTTTTCTTCCCGTAGTAATCGACTCGTTTCCCAAGTGTCCTGTAAGAGACACGGCGACCCCCGGGCCATTTGCGAGCGACTGGAGCAGGGGCTTTTGCCTTTTTCGTGGTGAATTTTCGTTTTTGCCTTAAATGAGCAAGCATTGTTGCCAAATTCTCCTCATCAGTCGAGGAGGCATCTTCCATTTGCTCATCACTTTTCTCTACCGCCGGTACATCTTCTCGGAACATAGCATTATCGAGAATCTCTCCCTCCAAGATGATGGTTGGGGAGGCTGTTTTACGGGCTAGAGATTGGTAAGCCTTCTTCAATTTCTCGAAGGAGGTTCCAAGAGGGAAGGATTTTTGAAAGGTAGGTGATTTCGGAGGTGAGCGATCAATTTGAGAGACATTTACGGGTTCAGAGAGGTTTGCATGTGCCATTTCACTCCGGATGTCTAGTGGGTTATAGACCACCAGTGGGAGAGGAGAGGTTTCAAGCTCGAACGGAACCTCCATCGTTCCCACGACGAACGTCGGCGATCCAGGTGCCGGAGAGTTGGGAATTTCAGAGATTATCGCCATTAGAATTTAAGTATTTGGGTGAGAGTTTTCGAATTCTGGGATAAAGTTTAGAAGCAAGAATTCAAATTATGTATACCAAATCGTGAAGAAACGCGAATGCCAATAAAATATATCTTATGAATGAGTGATTAATAAATTGATCTAAGTTTGAGAGTATAAAATTCATCATGCATATGAGATCAATTTATAGAGGATTTCAAGCGGGAGTTGATACACGATTTCATAGAAAAACTGAAACGAAGAGAGTGGAAGGAAAACTTCTCTACATTAAATATGTCGTGTGTTGTGGAGAATAATTACTGAGAAATAATAAATAAATGAAACGGATTAAATAATAACTGAACAAATAAAATAAATAAATTCAGATAAATATTTGTAGATAATAAAAATAATAATTATCAGAAATTAATTAATTCTACAAATAATCAAAATCATAAGTCTGAGTCAGGTGTTGAATAGATTGTTGGCATTTTGTACATCTCAACACAGTTTTTTCATGAATTTGCTTCATATGTGTTGCACTTTTAATTTTTATCACATTGTCACATTGATCCATCTTTTAAAAAGAGTGCATCGTAGCAGCGAACTCCGTGCCCCATAGTTACTCAATGGATTTGTGATTAATTTGATGCAATATATATCACCTTTAGAAGAGAGAACATCGTAGTAGCGAGCTCCGTGTCCCTAGTTACTCAGTGATTTTTAAAGCATCTAATTTGTGATTTCCTTTGCATTTGAGAGAATGTACAAGCTTTTCTCATATTCCACATGACTCAATTTAAGACTTCTAGACTTAAATTATAGAGAATTATGTTAAATCCGACACTTACAAAATTTATACAAAGAAATAATTAAATGAACTACTCTGGTGTTGTCCCAAATGCTGCCGCATTTGGTACAACACTTTTGATACAGTGTTCAGATATCATATAAACCAAGAGACTTCCTTAGAGAGGAGAATCTCTTATCATCTAAATCTTTGGTAAAAATATCAGCAAGTTGTTTTTCTGTAGAAATGTATTCCAACTTGACCACCTCTTTTTCTACCAGATCTCTTATGAAATGATGCCTTATACTAATATGCTTAGTCAAAGAATGTTGCACAGGATTCTTTGATATATTTATGGCACTGGTGTTATCACAATAAACAGTTAAGGTATCACAAGGTAAACCATAATCACACAACATTTTTTGTAACCAAAGTAATTGAGTACAGCAACTCCCTGCTGCAATATACTCAGATTCAGCTGTGGATTTTGATACACAGTTCTGTTTCCTGCTATGCCAAGATATGAGATTATTTCCCATGTAAAAACAGCCACCACTGGTGCTCTTTCTATCATCAGCATCTCCTGCCCAGTCAGCATCACTATAGCCAATTAAGGAGCAATTTGTATCCTTGCTGTACCACAACCCTAAATCACAAGTTCCTGCAACATATCTAATAATTCTTTTGACAGCATGCATGTGAGATTCTTTTGGATTAGACTGATATCTAGCACATAAACATACACTAAACATAATATCAGGCCTACTAGAGCTCAAGTAAAGAAGACTGCCTATCATTGATCTGTATAATGTTGGGTCAACATTCTGGCCAACATCATCTTTACTCAGTTTCTGAGTTGATCCCATAGGAGTTTTCATGTGTTTAGCATTCTCTAAACCAAACCTTTTCACAAGACTTTTAGCATATTTACTTTGTGAAATGAAAATACCATCATTTTGTTGTTTAATCTGCAGTCCTAGGAAATAGTTTAAATCACCTACCATGGACATTTCAAAAGTAGATGTCATTTCATTCACAAATGATTTGAGCATATCATCAGAAGTAGAGCCAAATACTATATCATCAACATAAATTTGAGCAATCATAATATCATTTTTCTCATGTTTAATGAATAGTGTTCTATCAGCTTCTCCTCTAGTGAAACCAAATTCAATCAGAAAATCAGTTAATCTTTCATACCATGCTCTAGGTGCTTGTTTCAAGCCATATAGAGCCTTTTTTAATTTAAACACATAATCATGAAATTCTGGATTTTCAAAGCCTTTTGGTTGCTCAACATAAGCTTCTTCCATTAAGATTTCATTTAGAAAGACTGCTTTAACATCCATTTGGTATAGTTTTATGTTGATAAAGCATGCAATAGCAAGTAAAAGTCTAATGGATTCTATTCTAGCAACTGGAGCAAAAGTTTCATCAAAATCTACTCCCTCTACTTTAGTATATCCTTGAGCAACAAGCCTTGCTTTGTTTCTGATAATATTGCCTATTTCATCAGTTTTGTTTTTGAAAATCCATTTAGTACCAATAACATTTGTGTGATCTGGCCTAGGTACTAAAGTCCATACATCATTCCTAACAAACTGATTCAATTCTTCATGCATAGCTTCTATCCAATGTTCATCATTTAAAGCCTCTTTTACTGTTTTAGGTTCAATAGCAGAATGATAGCACTCATGATTTACCTTATTACACACAGATGTCATACAAATAGATCTTACCACATCTTTTGAATTCATACCCAACCTCTTTCTGGTCTGAATTCCAGTAGATTGATCACCTATTATCAGCTCCTGTGGATGATTCTTTTGAACTCTCCTTGAAGGAGTTTTATGCAGATTGTACAGATTTTCTGAATTTTCTGTAACTTCAGCAGATGTGTCTGTGTGTGTTCCCTCATTCTGTTCATCATTTTGGATCTGATCTGTTCTGTCTGAAGGTATTGGACTGTCAATAAAATCTGAGACATCTTCTTCAATACTGTTACCTGCAATACTTGAGTTATCATCAAAAACCACATTTACAGACTCTTGAACAGTATTTGTTCTGAGATTATAAATCCTATAGGCTTTGTTGTTCCTTGAATAACCAAGGAAAAAACCTTTGTCGCTTTTAGAGTCAAATTTATGCAATTGTTCTCTATCATTTAGGATGTAGCAAACACAGCCAAATACATGAAAATACTTAAGATTAGGCTTCCTATTATTCAGTATTTCATAAGGAGTATTATTAGAATCTGTTCTAATCAAGACTCTATTAGAAATATGACAAGCTGTATTTAAAGCTTCAGCCCAAAATCTTTTAGCCAAATTCTTAGAGCATAGCATAACTCTAGCCATCTCTTGAAGAGTTCTATTTTTCCTTTCTGCTATCCCATTCTGTTGAGGAGTTTTGGGTGATGAGAACTCCTGTAATATGCCTTTAGACTCACAAAACTCAGTAAATGCACCATTATCAAACTCTCTTCCATGGTCTGATCTAATTCTACACACTTTAGAATTATAGACAGTCTTGAATCTTTTGCATAGAGTTTTAAAGACAGAAAAAGTTTCTGATTTTTCTTTTAGGAATTCTATCCATGTGAATCTAGAATAATCATCAACAATGACAAAAGAATACCTTTTTCCACCTATACTCTCAGTTTCCATAGGACCCATAAGATCCATATGCAGCAATTCAAAACAATGTTTTGTAGAACAATGGCCTAATAGTTTGTGAGATGCTCTTACTTGTTTGCCCTTTTGACATGGTCCACAGATGTGTTTGTCTGAAAATTTCAGCATTGGTAAACCTGTAACAGCTTTGAGTCTAATTAATCTACCAATTTGTCTATAATTGACATGCCCAAGTCTATGATAGTGTAAATTCATCATTTTTCACATTATTGCAGCTCACTTTGGACTCAATTAAATAGCAGTTATCAGCAGATCTATTACCCATCATAATGCAATCAGAATTTTCATCTAGCACATAGCATGGATTTTTATCAAACTTTACATGCAAGTCATCATCACATAGCTGGCTTATACTAATAAGGTTGGCAAGTAATCCATCAACATATAAAACATTAGATAATCTAGGAAATCCAGGAACATTTAAGGTTCCTTTACCAATGATCTTTCCTTTAGATCCACCTCCATAAGTAACATTACCACCATTATAGGCTTTATAATCAGATAAATAATCAATTTGTCCTGTCATGTGTTTTGAGCAACCACTGTCAAAGTACCATAAACCAGGAACACATGCTTTCAAAGACATATGAACAACATTGCAAATAGGATTTTTAGAAATCCATTCTGTTTTCTGTGAATGTTGCTTTGTGTGTGGTGTCATTTTAGACAATCCAGTAGCATTTAAATCCTTTTGTCTTTTTAAACAGTAATGAGCTTTGTGACCCTTTTTAAAGCAATAGTTACACACAAGTTCTTTCACATTAACAAGGGTTTTTGTAGAAACAGTAGCATTACTTTCAAGTTCAGCTTTTACAAAAACAGTAGACACATTACTTTGAGAATTAAGGACTGTTTTACCTTTATAACCAATACCTGCTTTCCTTGTATTGTTGATCAGTAGTGATTCATCCAATTTTGCTTTTCCTTCAGAGAATTTCTTGAAGCTTAAAGACACTTCCTTCATCTTTTCTTCAAGTTTCTCAATCTCACAATCTTTCTTTGTCAAAACACTCTCAAGTTTCAAAACTGTATTTCTTAAATCATCATTTTCAAATGTTAATGATTTAATAATACGATTTAATTTTTCAGTTTCAGAATATACAAAATGTTGTTCTTCATTAGTCAAAGGATTTTCATAAGAATATTTTCTGAAATCAAGTACAGATACTTCTAGTCTATCTTTTAGTTTAGAAATTTCTTTATCCTTCTTAGTTAAAAGACTTTCTAATTTAAGAACAGTGTCAGACAAATCTAAAGTATCAGTATCTCTTCTTGATAGGCTTGCTTTATTTGGTGTACCTGCTTCTGCAACAGCACTTGTGAAACAATTAAATTCTGGAGTATTATTACTCAGTGATTTCCCAAATGATGGCTCATTTGTCTTCACATCATAGTAATCATCGAGATCATCATCAAAAGTATCATCATATAAAGTTCTAGCAGAGAAGGCATTTTCAATGTCTTTTTCAGGATCATGCTCAACATCATATTCATCACTTAAAGTAGCACTGAAATTAAGTTTCTTTTTGAGAAGGGTGTTAGCACATTCATTAGCATAATGACCATATCCAGAACATGCATCACATTTAACATTCTTCCTATAATCTTGATCAGGTCTAAACCTAGATCCTCTTTCTAATTGTCTGGAAGGATTAAAAGTGTTCTTCCTAACAGGCAATTGTTGATTATTCGTAATCTGGACTTTAGGTTGAATATTATCTTTGAATTTCTTATTCTTCATGAATGTCTTAAACTGCCTAGTCATAAAAGCCATGTAATCAGGATCATTAAGATATTCATCAATGTTCTCTTTATCAGAATCAATTTCAGTAACATAAGGTGATTTTCCAGAACCTGATGATGCAGAAGATGAGGCATCACCTTTGAAAATAAGTACTTTCTTATCATAATCAGATTTTTCAGATATGTTCATCTCATAGGTTTTTAAAATACCAATCAATTCGTTTTGGCTTAAAACATCTATATCCTTAGCTTCTTCTATAGCACATATCTTAGGTTCAAAACGTTTAGGAACTGATCTAAGAATTTTATGTACTAACCTTGTGTTGGATATTGGATCACCAAGAGAATGAGCCTCATTTGAAATCTCGGTCAGCTTTTCATTGTAAGATGAAATGGTTTCATCTTCTTTCATCCTCAAATTTTCGAATTTAGTTCCAAGCATACGAAGTCTGGTCCTTCGTACACTATCCGATCCTTCACAATGTTCTTGTAGACGATCCCATGCATCTTTGGAGGAAATACAGCTGGAAATAATTTTGAACATCGAGGCATCAGTTGAGGTGAAGATTGCATTCAATGCCTTTGAATTGTAGCTTGCGGCTGTGATTTCATCATTTGTCCCGTCGAGCTCTCTCTTGATCCGGGCTTCATTGTCCGCATCAACAGCTGTTCTTGGTTGAGTCCAACCAGCAAGAACACTCCTCCGTGCTCTTTCATCAATGGATTTGATGTACATCCTCATTTTAGGTTTCTAGAAGGCATAATTTGTGTCATCCAGAATTGGAGGTTTTAGTGCGGGTGAAAGTGGATACTCCATTGCAAATAAACACACACTCTAAGCAGAATCTCTACTTAGTGTATCAAGTAGTTGGCTCTGATACCAACTGAAAGTGTGCGTGCGTGCGTTATACAGAGATGTTGTCTGTAGTGTTGGCACAATCCAGACAACAATGAGCAGCGGAATTTAAACAAACACTTTGCAAAGAGTATTTCAAAATTTGTGTAGATTAAATAATTAATCTACACGAATCACTTATATTAACTCTTAATATCAGTGAAACAAAATCATCAACCTCGAGAGGTTATGAACAACTACAACTCAGATTTGAGTTTGAAAAGTTACTAGCAAAATACGAAACTATCTCCCTTATAGATCTAACATATTTTCCTAGCAAACGACTATGATTGAATACACTAATATTCGGGTTTATAAGAGTGCACCAATCTACAAGAAAGAACAAAATATTTTTCTAGCTAGAAGCGTTGCGCATTCCATAGATAGTAATGTGGATTAGCTTTCTCTCTTGTTGTACTTTGAAGTGAAGGCAGTGGGTTTATTTATAGGCTGGAATTCAAACTGCCTTGCAACTCCTACAACTCCCTTGATCAATTTCAGCCTTTGGATCAAGGTGGTTTCTTGTAACTTCCCTTCACACTCCATATTTGTAGGACTTGGCCAATGGTGCTTAGTAACCACTCAATCCCGTGCAACTGCCTGACCTGGGTGTTGCCCACGTCTTCTACCTGCATTTGGGACATCACTAAGCAACACAATTGTGGTTAGAGTTAGTAAAAGGAGAAAGGGCAAATTCTGATGTTGTCTTAGGTGTTGGAACATTTAGTACAACATTCAAACTGAAATGTTGGATCATTAGAGACAACACCTATTCCAACATCAACACTGTGTTTTCAACGTTGAAGGCAATGAGTTGTTTTTTGAGTTATCATTTTTTAAGTGCTCTTTTTACAATAGAGAATTATTAGGTAACTGATTATTCTGACTTGATTAATAATTTTACTATTAAAACAGTTGGACAAGTCGTATTTATGTAATTACTTGAAATACCATTGTCATATTATTTGAAGTATTGAACAAAATTATATATTGTTAGTATTTTAAAAAAGAATTATGTTATGTTTCATGAGTTCGTATAGAATACAAAAATATGAAAAATGAGACCTTATTTTAAAGTTCGATTCCAGACCCAAATATTCTTAGGACTAGCCCAACCTATAAACATGTTTGGGAACATGTAGATGGTACACATATGTGTTACATTTTGTTTGGTTCAATGTTAAACAACAACATAACCACCTGCATAAGTCGGTCTACTTTAATTTTAATATCATTTTTTAAAATCTAATTACACTCTTATACTCCCTCCGTCCCACATGATTTTGCACACTCCATAAAAGGAAATATCTTCACAACCCTCACCCTTGAAATATACTCATATTTACCCATATGCCATTACTTTTCCACACTCAATCTACTTTTTACTTTACTTTATTCATAAAAGTTTACAAAACTACCCCTCAAAACATCAATCATTACACATTTTCTTACACATTTCTTAAAATGTGTGCCGGTCAAAGTGTGCAAGTTCCTCCGGGACGGAGGGAGTATAATTGTAATTAGATCTAACTTTATACAGTGATTTAAGGGAAAGTTTCAAATACACTATACACACCAAAATTAGATCCGTGCACATACTTTTGACCCTGATCCTACCCACTAACTTAACCCGCTCCAGATTCAACCCAACCAAAAAAAAATTCTTCCTTAAAATTTTACTCCGATCATTGGAGAGAGTGAGATGGCGATGTTTAATGCGGCGCCGCAAATCCGGTGAAAATTATTTTCAAGACCAAATGTGCTCAGTGCCATACCGTCGAGAAAGGCATCGGCGATAAACAAGGCCCCAACTTGAATGGCCTTTTTGGAAGGCAATCTAACACGACACTTGGTTATTCTTATTTGATTGCTAACAAGAGCTTGGAATCTTGGATGTAGCATGGGGAGAGAATACACTCTATGATTACTTGCTCAACCCCAAGAAGAAGTTGTACATACCTGGAACTAAGATGGCCCGAAGAAACCTCATTCTCAAGATTGTGCAGAACTAATTGCTTATCTCAAGCCGCTTGATGATTGTTTAATAGAGCATCTTCTACTTAAAAGTGAAAATATTATTATTGAAAAGTGGTAAATTTTATTATTGAAAAGTGTAATTCTTATTGAAAAGTGAGCACTACAAAAAACGCGCGTTATAGAGACGGACCTTTGCCGACAGATTATATTCCGTCGGCATTTCCGACGGAATGCCAACAGATTCTTGTTGTTTAAAAATTCAATGTGTGTGCAGACGGATTTCCGTTCCGTCGGCATTTACCGACGGAATATGCCGACGGATCTTTTAAAATATGCATGCCTACGGAAATGCTGACGGAATATCCGTCGGCATTTGACCCGTTAATTTCGCACCGCCTCGGTTTCCAAAAAGATAACGGTTGGCATTAAAGTGGGCGGTTACCGACAGAATATCCGTCGGCAATTCCGTCGGTAACCATTTTTTTTTATATATAAGGAAGCGATTGCATTACAGAAGGAGTTTTAGAAAGAAAAAAACGCGTGATCGAACGATTCGGGGGGGAGGGAAGACGAAGACGAGGACGAGGCTATTGAATCAAATTTCTCCGATTACATTGATACGGTAAGTTTTCTTAAGGGTTTATATTTTTTTTAGTCCATTAAGTTACCACAATTTTGAATTTAGTCCATCAGGTTACCACTTTTTGAATTTAGTCCATTAAGTTTCGATTTATTTTGATTTTGGTCCAGTTACCTGCTACATCAGGTTTAACAGTTCATTTTTTAAAAGACACCCCATAAAATGTTATACACACCCCAAATGTTAAACACACCACACTAAAATTTAAAAATCATTTTTTATTACTATACACACCCCCAAGGGCCCCAACTATTTTCTATTTAATAAATTGCCAAAAATAATTAAATTAAAAAAATAAGAATTTAAATTAATATGAAAAATGTAAATAAAACCTATAAAAAATCGCCGAAATCTTCAAAAGTTAATCAAAGCTAATTTTTTTTTAATTAATTTAACTAGTTTTGAAAATTTAGTTGATTTTCTACTATTTTTAAATTTTATTTAGCTTTATTTTCGACGTTTTTTTTATAGAAGTTAAAATGCAAATAAAACATTAATAAAACAATGGAGTTTTAATTTATTTTTTTTAATATTTCTTTTATATTACCTAAACCTACTAACACCCCATAAATTTTATATACACTCCAAACGTTAAACATAAAAATTCGAAAATCAAATATAGTTAAATAAAATCATAAACATATTTAATAAATTGTCAAAACTACTTTAATAATCAAATAAAATCAAATATAGTTAAATAAAATCATAAACATAGTTAAATAAAATCATAAACATATTTAATAAATTGTCAAAACTAATTTAAAAATAGTAGAAAATCAACTAAATTTTCAAAACTAGTTAAATTAATTAAAAAAAAATTAGCTTTTTTTAATTTTTAAAGATTTAGGCGATTTTTTATAGGATTTATTTATATTTTATATTGATTTAAATTCTTTTTTTTTAATTTAATTATTTTTGGAAATTTATTAAATAGGAAATAGTTGGGGGTGTGTATAGTAATAAAAAATGATTTTTAAATTTTAGTGTGGTGTGTTTAATATTTGGGGTGTGTATAACATTTTATGGGGTATATTTTAAAAAATGACCTGTTAAACCTGCTGTAGCAGGTAACTGGACCAAAATCAAAATAAATCGAAATTTAATGGACTAAATTCAAAAAGTGGTAATCTGGTGGACTAAATTCAAAGTTGTGGTAACTTAATGGACTAAAAACAATATAATCCCTTTTCTTAATTAGTTTTATTACTTAGTTTTAATACTTATATATGTTTATGCATGGATATATGTAAATATGAATAATTTAATGTTGATTTGCATGTTATTGATTTAGTTAATTGTTAAAATATTATGATCATGTTAGTATGTTATTTAATTTGTTGATTAAGAATAATTTTGATAGAGTAGTTTTTTAAGGTTAATTAATTAATTGTTATATGTATAGTTAATTACTAGTTTAATTTAATGGTGTAATTTTCATATAGAATATTTTTAATGTAGGTGGTGCATGTTTCAATCAATTGTTTAAATTATTAGTTAATTAGATGGTTCGACGGTGGTATCACGTTGTAATTAGGTTATATATTGTTTTGATTTAAATTAGGAATATGTTGATTAAATTAGTAATTATTGATTAAATTAGGAATATGCTATATTAGTAAAAAATTTAAATTAGGAATATGTTCATTAAATTGATAATTATTGACCCAATTAGAAAACTATTATTTTAATTAGGTTTAGGTTTGTTAATTTAGGAATGTGTTAAATTTTTTATTATTGATTAAATTAGAAAAATAATAATTAAATTAGGTTATTGTTGATTAAATTAGGAATATGTTGATTAAATTGTTAATTATTGATTAGATTAGAAAATTTAAGTATCAAATTAGATTATTATTGATTAAATTAGGAATATGTTGATTACATTTTATATTATTGATTAGATTAGAAAATTATTAATGAAATTAAATTATTGTTGATTAAATTAGGAAAATGTTGATTAAATTGGTAAATTGTTGATTAAATTAGGAATATGCTATAATTAAACTAGTAAATTATTGATTAAATTAGGTTATTGTAAATTAAATTATGTATTTTTTATTGATTGAAACAGATGAGTGAAGTACCGAATCAGGGTTCTGGTTCACGTAGCTCATCTGGGTCACGTGCAAGGAGGCCTCGGGGTGAATCAGTACCTGTGATGGCTCCTCCTCCTCCTGTGGTAGTGTCGCCGCCGCCGACTACGTTGTCGTCTAGTTCGTCAACAGCCGTAGGATCCTCTTCTCGCCAGCATCCCGTTCGATCTGTACACCGTAGGCAAGAAGTTTATATCCATTTAGGAACGTAAGTCAATAATTCTAATGTTTAACAGTATTCAATAACGACTAATTTTATTTATTTATTTATAATGTGTTAGTTTATAAATTTGTTAATAATTTTACAAGTTGTTGCCCGGTAATGAGTTGTCCAGGATCTGCACAGCATCCTTTCT
Organism: Galeopsis tetrahit; assembly: GCA_963675135.1. Taxonomy (NCBI): domain Eukaryota; kingdom Viridiplantae; phylum Streptophyta; class Magnoliopsida; order Lamiales; family Lamiaceae; genus Galeopsis; species Galeopsis tetrahit. The sequence goes on from OY776130.1 coordinate 16,417,662, forward strand.
GAAGTGCAAGATTGCTAAGGGACTTGGTCGATGGTGCCGCAAACTAAAAAGGATGAATACTTCGAGGAGTTCCAGGTATATAATTACAATAATTAAAGTTTATTAAATAATTAATTAATAGATAATTTATTATACATATTATTTGATAAATATGTTGAATATTTGTATAGAAAAAGGCTCGTTGGAATACGACGATCTACTCGGACGACACTATTTACGAGAAGTGGTACGTTGTTTGTTCTACTCGGTACACGAACATGATGTACGACTGGAGATTGGCCTGGCGCAAACGTAACGTGAATCGTGGTCTGGGGAAAGACGAGGATGGTGTTGACCTGTGGGAGTCGTTGGTTGAGAAGTGGATGTACCCGGCTTACCAAGAGAAGTGTCAGAAAGCTCGGGCCAACCGCAGAACCGACGTTGGAGGCGGGATGGCAAGGCATCGGGGGGGAGCTCGGTCCGTCCTCGAGCAATCACTTGCTCTCGTAAGTTTTCATTAATTTTAAAAATTAAATAATTATAGTTAATTTATTTATATTAGTTATCTAAATTAATTTGTATATGTTTATTTGATACGTAATAGGAGCGGGAGACGGGACGTGCACACACCCACTTGGATCGGATGAGCCTTATTCATCCGGTTGATGCCGATACACAGACGTCCACCTACGGGCGCACTACTGACCTCCACGTAAGTTTAATTAAATTTATGTATTAATTAAATTATATATATAGATAATTAAATTAATTTTAATTTTTTAATTATGTAGTTGAACGTCCGGTAGAGGATTGAAGAGGTCGAGACGCAAGTCGCGACTACTCATGAATCCGGAAGCAGCGGTCCCCCTCCGGCTGTTGACGTGGACCAGGCTTACCTTGACGTTGCCCCGACCTCCAAGGGAAGGATCCTTGGCCTTGGTCGGATGAGCAACGTCGTGAGGTCATCAAGTGGTCGGTCCCGGAGTGCATCGCAGGCGTCCGTATCCTCCACTGCCGTCCCGGATCCGAACGTCATGGCAACGTTCGAGAACTACTTCCGCCTCTGGAGTGCCAACACGGGTCGGACGTTGGGGATGTCTGCTGAGCAGATCGAGGCCGTCTATCAACAGACGATGGTGCAAGCCCCGCTAGCTGCAGCCTGCAGCTGCAGCTCCAGATCAAGCTCAAGGTCCAAGTGCAGCGCATGCCGACGATGACGACGTCAACGTCAATTTGGATGGCGATATGGATGAGTATTTTAACTTTCGTTGAACAATTTAATTTTGTGTTGAACTAATTTACTTTTGTGTTGAACTTATTTACTTTTGTGTTGAACTTATTTACTTTTGTGTTGAACTTATTTACTTTTTTGTGTTGAACTTATTTATCTTTATGTTGAACTATATATTTTTCTGTTAAAAGACTTTTTTTGTGCGAACTTTTATTTTTATGTAGTATATCTGGTACAACGTAACAATTGTTAAACAACTTTTATTTTTATACCAAATAAATTGAATTAATTAAAAAAAATAAAAAAACCGCCACATTACCGACGGAATATATATTCCGTCGGAAATTGCAATTTGATAAATGCCGACGGAAAATCCGTCGGTTGGACGTCATGCAGACGGAAAATTGGGCAGGTAATATGCCGACGGAATTAGCTTTCCGTCGGAAATCACAATTTCATAAATGCCGACGGACTGATAATTCCGTCGGAAAACAAATGCCGACGGAAAATCCGTCGGTCTGACGCTATGCCAACGGAATATTGGGCGGGCAAAATGCCGACGGAAAGATAATTCCATCGGCATTTCCGTCGGGAAATTTTCACCAAAACTTTCTACTGCCTAATTTTTTTCCACTTTCGTATTGCAAATTTTCACCAAACCTTTCTACTGCCTAATTTTTATGCTCTGGTATTCAGAAACATCAAATTACGGTACATTTTCTACCATTTTTACTCTATACATAAAATTCAATATAATGTAATTACATGTTTTATATTATAAGTTTTGTTTGAATTTATTATAAGTTTAGTTTAGTAATGTCTTGCTCCACTTAAATGTTTAACAGATGGATTTGCCTGACCGTCGTTGGATGTACTGTACTCCTAGAATGGTTTTAGGAAATTTGAATGTGGAATTTTATAATGAACTCGTGTTATTTGTTGAATTTGCAAAGTGCCACCCACATTACATGATTGGAGATTGCATTAGGTGTCCGTGTAATGCTAAGAAATGTCAAAATAAGCAATATAAAGAGATTGATGAGGTCCTAGTACATATTGTGAAGAATGGTTTCGTTGATAATTATTATAATTGGACTAGTCATGGTGAAGCATGTTGGCCTTATAGATTTGATGAAGTGTTATACTATTACACTGTTGGAATCTATCAACAAGAAGCAAATTTCGATCATGTTGGCACTAGTAACGAGGTAGAACAACAGTTTGGGGACGAAGAACAACAGTTTGGGGACGAAGAACAACAGTTTGGGGATGAAGAACAACAGTTTGGGGCAGAAGATCGAACCGAATATGTATCAAACAATGATCAGGGAAGCTGGTTTTTCAAACATGGAAGAGGAGCCGACGAATGAGGCATTTCGGTTTTATGAGATGCTCAAATTAGTCGAAGAAGATTTATATCCGGGTTGTGAATCTCACTCACAGTTGTCATTTAATGCACGACTCATGGCCATTAAGACCGAGAACAAGCTTTCTAACAGGGCATATGAGCAAGTGACACAATTATGCAGTGAAATTTGTCCTCAAAATAATAAGGTGCCTACGACGTTTCATCAAAGCAAACAAATGTTGAAGAATGTTGGTTTGCCGATTGAGAAGATTGATTGTTGTGTGAAGGGTTGCATGTTATATTGGGGTGACGAAGATAGCAGTTCGAAGATGTGTAGAATGTGTGGCCATCCCCGGTACAAAGAGGCACGTCGAAAGGGACCTGGTGGTCAATTGAAGAAGACAAAGAAGGAAGTGCCATATAAGAAGATGTGCTACCTTCCTATCATTCCTCGTTTGATGAGATTATATCAATCAAGTGCCACAGCACAACACATGACGTGGCATGATACAGATTCCTCTTCGGCTGAGTCGAGGGAGATGCGATATCCGGCAGACTCGGAGGCCTGGAAACACCTTGACAACGTGTTTCCAGATTTTGCTTGTGAACCGAGGAATGTGAGATTAGGTTTGTGTACTGATGGTTTTGCACCGTTTGGGATGCATGGGAAGCAGTATTCTTTGTGGCCGGTGATACTGACTCCGTATAATCTTCCTCCGTGGATGTGCATGAAACCTCAAACAATGTTTCTGACTGTATTGGTGCCTGGACCAACGAATCCAAAGGACAAATTGGATGTTTATCTCCAACCTCTTATAAAAGACTTGATCTTCTTATGGGAGAATGGAGTCCAAACGTACGATGTTTTTAGAAAGCAGAACTTCACGATGCGTGCTGCTCTTTTGTGGACCATTAGAGACTTTCCTGCATATGGTATGTTGTCCGAGTGTAGTACGGCCGGAAAGAAAGCATGTCCGTATTGTATGGAGAATTCTGAAGCTTTCAGTCTCTCGGTGAGTAGAAAAGTTTCATGGTTCGATAATCACCGTAGGTTCTTACCTCGAGGTCACCCGTTTCGAAGAAATAAGAAGAACTTATTAAAGAACGGAGCAGTCACAAACAATCGACCTCCACTTCAAGATGGTATTTTATACATTTATTTAATGAGTATTAAACTTATATTTATCTATTGCTTTTAGTGTCATTTATAATTTACTCTCCGTACAGGACGTTGGTTGTTATATGAGATTGAGTGGACGGGGTTGAAAAAAAGTACTGAGGAAAATGCAGCGGAACACAACAAACGAATTGAGGGTGGTTGGAAGAAAAGGAGTATTTTTTGGGACTTACCATACTGGAGTTCACTATTGATATGACACAATTTGGATGTGATGCACATTGAAAAGAATGTGTTTGACAATGTGTTCCACACAATCATGAACACGGAAGGCAAGACGAAAGACACTCCAAAGTCTCGGGAGGAGTTGAACACTCTTTGTCGCCGTGAAGAGTTGAGAAGGGATGAACGTACAGGTAAATTTCCAAAGGCTAGCTACACACTGGATAAGCCACAGAAACAAAGATTGTGTAGGTGGATAAAGGAGTTGAACTTTCCGGACGGCTACGTGTCGAACTTGAGTCGATGCGTAGACACAACAACGGGTAAGGTTGCAAGGATGAAGAGTCATGATTGTCATGTATTTATGCAACGCTTGATACCGATTGCGTTACGAGAACTTCTTCCTCTCAATGTGTGGAGGGCTATCACTGAATTAAGTCTCTTTTTTAGAGATTTAATGTCTACAACGATCAAGATCGATGATATGATTCGTTTAGAGGAAGACATTCCAGTGATTTTGTGTAAGTTGGAACAAATTTTTCCACCTAGCTTCTTTGACTCGATGGAACACTTACCCGTTCACTTAGCGTATGAAGCGAGAATTGGTGGTCCGGTGCAATACATGTGGATGTACCCATTTGAAAGGTAAAATCTTACTTATTTTATTTCATTACAATTACACATGCATTCTTATAAGTTATATATATATATATATATGTGTGTGTGTGTGTATTTCAGATATCTCCACAACTTGAAACGCAATGCTAAACAAAAGGCAAACGTTGAAGCATCGATTGTGAATGCATATTTGAATGAAGAGGTTGGCATGTTTTGTTCTTATTACTTTGAATACCACGTCAACACAAAGTTAAGAAGTGCTCCACGTAACTTCGGTGGTAGATCCGTTGACGATATCAGTGAAGAGGTCGATGGAATGCTCTCCATATTCAAGTCTAAGGGACGGCCAATAGGAAAACCCACTGAACGATATTGAGAGACGGACTCGGAGGCGGAAATAGCACAAATGTATGTGTTATTGAATTGTGATGAAGTTTAGCCATACATTGAGTAAGTATTTCATATATAAATCGTCTATTTAACTACCACTTCATTTATGTCATTTAATATTAACCAAGTTTTTGAATGTTGTGAATTAGGATGTACACTCAAGAACTACGACGAGCAGAACCAAACATCTCAGATACATATATAGATGCTCGTCTTCAACGTGAATTTTCCCGATGGTTCCAACGTTATGTGAGTACCATTTAATTATGTTTTACGTAAATAAATTAATATTTATTTTAATTAATTTTAAATTGACCTGTATAGGGACGGGATAACGCTCTTGACAGTCGATTCTTACTAGATCTCAGCAAGGGACCACTACGTCGTGTAAAGACTTACAACGGTTATATTGTGAAGGGCTACAGATTTCATATGTCTGGGTATGCATCGAGAAAGACGACTACCAACAGTGGCGTATGCGTTAGCAGTGCTAATTACAATGCAGATGCAAGTGATTACTTTGGGGTGTTACGGGAAGTCGTCGAAGTAGAATATCCAGGATATCCAGCAAAGACTGTAATGTTGTTCAAATGTCATTGGTTTGATTCAGGCCATTTAGGAACAAGAATTCATCCGGAGTACAAGCTCGTTGATGTTAGTTCGAAAAGGACGTATGTTGGGGATGATCCATTTGTATTTGCCCATCAAGTATCTCAAGTATACTACTGCACATATCCGGGAGCTCCACGTGGTTATGAATGGCACGCTGTTTGCAAAGTAAAGGCAAGGTCAATGGTAGAAGTCCCTAAAAAGGACAAAAATACTGAAGATGAATCTTCATTTCAAACAGAACAAATAGAGACTCCAACTGAAGTCTTTCCTGGAGATTTCAATCTTTCTGTACCTTTGACGGCTGCAAATCCCCAATTAATCGAAATTGAAAACGATAGTGAAGAGGAGGGGGATGAAGAAGAGGATGAAGAGGAGAATGAAGATGAAGAAGAGAATGAAGATGAGGATGAAGAGGAGAATGAAGATGAGGATGAGGAGGAGGATGAGGAGGATGATGAAGAGGAGGATGAGGAGAAGGATGAGGAAGATGATGAGGAGGAGGATAAGGATGAAGACGATGAAGATGAAAATTAATTCAATTAATGTAATGTATTTATTTTTATTTTATAAAAGTTAATTAATTATTTATCATTTAGGTAAAAATTATAAAAATTAAATTTACTATAAATATAAGCCACAACCAATATATTTATTAATATATGTGGAAGAAATGAATTTCGTGATTTAAAAAAAAAAATCAGTAAAAAAGGTTTAAATATGCATATTTCAGAATTTCAATAAAAATGTTAAAATTAAAATTAAAATATATAAATTATAAAATTTTAATTTAATATAAATATAAGCCACAACCAATATATTTATTAATATATGTGGAAGAAATGAATTTTGTGATTTTTTTTAAAAAACAAAATGAGTAAAAAAGGTTTAAATATGCATATTTCAGAATTTTAATAAAAATGTTAAAATTAAAATTAAAATTTAAATATATAAATTGTAAAAATTTAATTTAAATATGAAATTTTCCGTCGGCAAAAAAAGCCGACGACAAGAAAGGAGACGGACAACATTCCGTCGGTAAGTTGGAAATTCCGTCGGTAAATCCGTCTCTAAAACGCGCGTTTTTTGTAGTGGAGAGACATTTTAATTAAAAAGTGTTATTCTTATTATTGAAAAGTGGTAATCTTTAATACTGAAAAATGTAATTCTTATTTTTTTAATAGTGTTAACTTTATTAGTGAAAAAGTGATAATTTTTAATACTGAAAAATGTTGTTTCATAATATTGAAAAGTGGTCGTCTTTAATACTGAAAAGTGTTGTTTCATAATATTGAAAAATGGTAGTCTTTAGATATTGAAAGATAGTATTCTTTAATAATGAAAAGTGTTGTTTCATAATACTGAAAAGTGGTAGACTTTAATACTGAAAAGTGTAATTCTTATTTTTGAAAAGTGTTAATTTTATTAATGAAAAAGTGTAGTTTCATAATACTGAAAAGTGGTCGTCTTTAATACTGAAAAGTGTTGTTTCATAAAAGTGTTACTAGTATTAGTGAAAAGTGGTAACTGTTTATTAGTGAAAAGTGGTAACGACTTGATACATTAATCGGGAAAGTGTAACCACCAGGGCAATATATATTTTGTTGTAAATTTTCGCTTTTAGCAATATATATTGATTGACCTGTGTGTGCACGGTGCACCCTGTGCACAGAAGACCAACTCGTGTTTTAATAAAAAAAAAAGGGTTAGTGAGTGAGATCGTCTCACAAAATAAGATCTGTGAGACGGGCCTTATATATAAAAGGTGATAATGTTTGATTGAAAAGTGATAGTGTTTAAGTGACAGTTACTTTTGTTTAAAATATTATCACTTTTTACTTAAATATTATCACATTTTTTTACAAACCAATTATATGGAAAAAAATATGAATTATTCTACTCAAAATTTTAAAATATGGATATAGATTAAAAGGGATCCGTCTCACAGTAAAAGATCTGTGAGACGGTCTCACACAAGTTTTTGTCATAAAAAAATACAAATACAATTATAAGTACGACATATATAAAATTAATTGTTCAAATACAAAATACGATTAAATTCTTAAAACACAAATAACCAACTGACCATTGTCGTTCAAGAAGTTCTCATAGCCTTTCTCCTTCACCAACATTAGCTACAAAATTGACGACGAACCCTGAGCCAGATCCTGCTCTCCCGGAGTCAATTTTCTTTGTAGGGTTAGTTTCCTTCAATCCATTCCACGAAACTATGGAAATTCTTATAAGAGCTACCTCCTTCAACACAAGCCTTGATCCTTGCTTGAAGTTCCAATGTCTTTGTTTTGTAACTTTTATCACTTAAAACCTTTTCCACCTTATTCTTAATCTCCTCCTCTCTAATAATTCCACATTCATCTTTTTCAAACCCTAATCCAATCCCCCAATGATCAACAATGTAGCTCTGGTTGATGAATTGGTCAGAAGAATAAGGCCAGCACAATAAAGGGACGCCATTGGTCACGCCTTCTATAGTCGAATTCCATCCACAGTGGCTCATGAAGCAGGCAACAGAAGGGTGCGATAAGACCTTCTGTTGCGGGGCCCACTTGATTATCTTCCCGCGATTCTTGATTCGTTCAACGAACCCTTGGGGATATATTACATTGCCACTATCTTTAATTATTAAATCTTCCCTTACAACCAATAGGAATGGCCTATTGGAATGTTCAAGGGCAAGAGCCAATTCTTGGAACTGGGCCACATCAAGAAATGTGGAGCTCCCAAATGAAACATAGACGGTGGATTCGAGTGGTTGTTGATCGAGCCACGATAGGCAAGAGGAGTCTTGTTGCCAAAAATATCCAGCTTGCGGATGATTGGTGGCAAGAAGAGGGCCTATTGGCAGAGATTTAGGGACCAATTTGAGTGCCCCTGGCTCCAATTCTAAGGATGAGTTGCAAATTATCCAATCTCTAGTTTCTTTCGATTTTGCATTGTGTGCAATCGCGTGAAACAGGATCTTTTGGGTGGTCGAATCGCCCGTGCACGCCCATAGGAAGTTCATAGAGCTAATTTCTGGCATTTCTGGTGACAGATGAATCATCTGTAGCTTCAAGGGTCTTCCTGGAATTAAGAGCCACAAAAGCATACATATGTTGAATTTTTTATCACTTTCAAGACAAATAAAATACCCAAAAACATTTTTCAAAAGTAAATCTCAAGTTGCATATTCTGTACTCTAAATTAATTAATTACAGGACTAAGAGATTGTTTGAATGAATTTATAAATTTTTTTAAACTACTTACAAGAAAACAAACAGAAATTAAAAAATATTCATTCCCCGTGATTACTTGCACACTTTTCTTATTTGAACGTCCCAAAAAATTACTTGTACACTCTTAATATGGAAATTCCCTACAAATTTAATACCCTCCCAACATCATTTTATTTTCAAAATTGTCACCATCTTTTTACATACATTTTACTTTACACCTCACCAAATTACCTAAAATACCCCTCATTTATCTTACACCGCCGACCACTAAATTCACTTTTCTTAAAAAAACGTGTCGATCAAACCGTGCAAGTAATCCTGGGACGGAGAGAGTATAATATTAAATATGTAGCACGTAGTTAAGGTAGAAAGCGTAGGTTGAAGAAAATGTAAAGAGAGGTATGAAAGAAAAAAAAAATAATAAAGAGAGATGGGAGTGAAAAAGAAAAAAAAATTGTAAACCTCAAAAAGAGACTGAAGTAGTATAATGGTCACACATTTTACAAACTTATAGGCTATTTAAAAATTAGAAAGTGAAATAGATGAATTGATGTATAAGCACGTGTGTACTTACCATCAGTGTCAATGATCCCTTGATGAATGAGTGTAGGGATATTCTCATCTACGGCCAGCAACGCTGCTGGCGATGTCATGAACGCCGCCGTCTTGATCTTCAATCTCCGAGCTAACTCCGACGGCCATACCAACCCGTAATCAACGATTAAACACGCGACTTCTTCGTCGTCCTCGCTATTTATCTTTCGAATCAGATCTTCCACTTTCCCGGGCATCGTTTCTGCCATCCCTTCTAACGTCCTCCCAACGTTGCCTCTGTCCTCCGAAACCTCTAATCCGTCCAGAATCACTGCAAATTTTATCAGATCCACATTTATGTCGTCACAGCCCATCCGGCGGTGGATGGGCTCAGTGACGACAACGGTGATTTTTATTCCAGCGCCGGATAAACGTAAGGCAAGCTCCATCATGGGAATCAGATGGCCTTGTGCTGGATATGGCACGCCAATTACATGTGCTTTGCCGCTACCCATTTTCAACTACCCTATATATATTTAGACAAATATATACGACCCGCGTTAGTTTTCATGTATATTGTATAACCAAGTAATGATCAAAATCGTCAGTTCTGATTTTTTGATGAAAAAAATATCAAAATCGACCAATTAAATTGAAAATCTCAAGTTTTTAGGACCTTTTGCATAAAATAGTTCAAAATCATGAAACAAAATTGAATTTTAACTACAATGAAAATTAATTCCAGAATGAAGTACGAAATGTTTGCGGAAACCAAAATGTAGAGTATATAAAAAGCGGTTTTAAATCTCATAGCGAATTTATTGTTTTACTAAAGAGAGAGAGACTTGGAGCTTAATTAATTGTTAAATTTAAATTTAATGCTCGAGAAACCACAGAAATCACGCAGAAATAAAAGACATGATATATAAAAGAAAATGAAATCCGACATATTGAGTATAGGATAAGCGGTATTGAAGCTTAATTTCATACCAAAGATCGATGAAGATTTTATTGTTTTGAGAGGGAGAGAAAAGTTTGCAAAGTGAAATGCATGTGTGGTCGAAAGAAAGCAGGTAGCTCAGTTTATATAATTTGGAACCCCAAGTTAGATGAGAATCAGAATGAAAATATTACAACCTTAATTTTATGGATATCTAAAAAAAATTACTCCCTCCGTCCCAACTTAACTTTCTTACTTTTTCGGTCCTTTAAAAACTCTACACATACAATATCTAAAATATTATATTTAATATTATTATTTTTATGGTACATACATACCCACAACTCACTTATTTATTTTTTTATAAAATTATATCTTAAAATGGGATGAACAGTAAGTATGAAAGTTAAGTTGGGACGGAGGAAGTATATTTTAAAAAATTATTAAAAATTTAACAAGAAATTTTAAAGATTATTATAAATTTCATTCAAATTAAATCACAATTAAAATAAATACTATTTGATGAAAAAACAATTCACAACATAATACATACAATTAATTAGAGATGTATATCGGGCTGGCCCTAGCCCTATAGCCCTACAGGGCTGCGAGTTAAACGGGTTAGGGCCTTTACCGATTCATATTTAACGGGCCTACAATTGTTGGGACCTAACCCTAATCCTAGCGGGCCACGGACTAAACGGGTCACTAACGGGCTACAATATTTTTTTTCTTTAAAAATTAAAGGTCTCAATTGGCACGTCCAACAAGCCAATAAAATAGAAAAATACATAATTAGTTAATGATCGATAAATGAGAAAACAAAAGTATGATTTAAACACAAATTTAAAACTCATTGGTCCTTAATAGTTAATATGGCCAAATAAAGTTAAAGAAATATCATAATGTAATAAAAAAAAATAGTAATAATGACTAATAGATGATAATGGGTTGAATTAATGCTTATAGTTATGGCTATGAGCCAAATGACCAAAAATTTGTTCTCATGTTATTTATTAAAAATAAATAAAAAGGGTAATAACTAGGGCTAGCGGGCTGGCCCGGTTTAGCCCACGGGCTAATCGGCCCGGGTAAAAAATGCCCGGATTTAAACTGGCCTATGATTCATGAACCCTAACCCTGTATTTTTCAGGGCTAAACGGGTCAGCCCGATTAGCCCGACCCGGATAAACATCTCTACAATGAATACATCATGGCCGAATATAATACAATGCAATTAATACATATAAAAATAAAATATTTTAAAAGATGACAATTTTTTTAGATATTGAGATATCATGCGATATATACACGATATCTTTCTAATCTCGTCCAATTTTACATTACGATTGAACGATATAAATATTTTGTAATATTTTATGATATGTTCGCGATACTTAAAAAAAATATATAATACCTTCTAATATTCATATCACAATATCTCAATATAGGAATTATATATATATATATATATATATTTTTTTTTTTCTTAATGTTTGTGCTTAATTTTATTTGGTCCATCGTATAATTTACTGTCATCATTAGTTTATCTTTTTAAATAACAAAGTCAATTATTTAATTTTGTTAAATGTAATTAATTATTTACGGGCAAATACTTGTATGTACCAGTTATATACATGTAACTGGATTCAAATTTTTAAATGGGTTGAATGATACAATTGGACTATGGACTATGGGTTGAGTTTTCAAATAAGTTATAGTTATTAACCTCATTTTTATGAGTTCACCCCTAATTTTTTTATGTTTTTAAATAAGTTGCAATTATTTACACCCATTTTTTAAGAGTTCACCCCCCAAAATTTTTTAAAAAGAAAAATTACTTGTAAAAAAATTATAGTACCCTTTTATCAATTAAATTAAAATTCAATTCATTAAAATTCTAATGGGACACCCTCCACCGAATCACGAGTATTTTATTTTTTCTTTTCTTTGTTTGTTTCGAATTTGTTCACTGTAAATAATTTTTTCTCTTTTAAATCACTCGATTTTTCACTCCTAATCGCTCCATTATTCTTTTGAATTGTGCACAATTGCGGTTACTCAATTTTTTGTATTCTAAAAATCAATTTTTTTTGGACAAATTAAAAGGATGTTCATATAGAATATTATTTTAATGAAATTTTATTTGTATTATGTATATCGTACTCTAGATTTTATGCTACTCTTTTGTGTGATATATATATATATATATATATATATATATATATATATATACTTGTTGTTGCCTTTTACGACATACCTATAAGTTATGCTTAATAGTTAAGTTACGGGAAAAAGAAAAAAAAGAGGTAATAAATGATGTCGAGTTATATTAAGTGCACGTAGGCATCTTATTATTTTTATGGAGTTGAGTTGTTTATACCACAAATCTAATGTGTATTAGTAGCTAGTATTTCTTGTAGATTTGGCATGACTTTTTTTTTTTAATTAATAATATTTGGTATTATACTATAACAACAAGCTAACAAATAAATTATGGTGAAGTGATTCATGCACTACTAGATTGATCATTGAGTATTTGGTTTCTAGAGTCAACAATCTCAATCTTCTAATTTAGTACTTGTATCATATCTATAGTTTTAATTGATACATCTTGATTCGTTACTCTATAATGTTTGTTTTTCGATATAAAGTAATGAGCTGATTTTTGTTTTCTCTCTTTCTGTAAATTTTGCAGGAAGAAAATGTGGCCCGGTTATTTTGTGGCCGGGAACAACGTGTGAATATAGTTGTTCGTATTAGTTCAAAAAAAAAAGTGTAGTATTAATTCATATGTTGTATAGTTTAACTTTGTCTAGTCCGTTCAAGTATATCAACAATTAGTATTTATTACTGATTTTCATATTGAATTTGTATAATGATTGAGAATAGAAACTTATTTCAAAATAGTTAATTATTAGAATTCATTTCTCCATTTATACTTATTCGGGTTTGATAATCTATTCTTAACCACTCACTAGTAATATTAATTGAAGATAAATTCAGTAAAATTTAAAAAAAAAATGGGTTTGAGGGTTTAGGGTTAAGGAATTAAAAGAGGAAAAATAAAAGTTGGCGCTCAAAACTTTTTCTCCGTTAGTAAATGACGGATTCTCTAACAGCAGCATCAAAATTGATAGAGAAAGAATAAGTGAGTGACCAATTTTGATAGTGATGAATAAGTGAGTGACCAATTTTGATGGTGATGAAATGTGAGTGACCAAATGTGAAAAGTTGTAAAGTTCAGTGACCAAAAATGATATTTTCCCTTATTAGTTTATATGCAGTATAGTATTAGTTCACATACTAGTATTCGTTCACAAATAAAATAAACAAAAGATTGTTGTGTAAAATTATGTCCTTACTGTGTCTTTGTTGTATACTTCAAAATTGAAAGACATTTAAGTGTATGGAAACTATATTGAACTAGTACTATAGTGTATGGAAACTAATACTATACTGTATATAAACTAATAATATATCATATGTAAACCAATACTATACATATTTCGAGTTTAGGTCATATAAAAATACTACTATATTATACTTTAAAACTGAAAGATATTAAAGTTACATACATATGAATGAATACTATACTTTATACGGACTAATACCAACTATATAAGAACTAATACCAACTATATAAGAACTAATACCATACACATTTTCAACTAATACTATACCATAACACCTTTAAAATAAAATTAAAGTTAATAACAAACAGTAGAATAAGTCTAAATGATTAAAAACTTTTAGAAAAATTGATTTCATACAAATTTTTGTCATAAAAATAAGGAGAGCGAAAAAATAAAAATAAGGAGAGCGAAAAAAAATTAAAAATTTTGTCCATCAATTTCAGTCTATGTTGAAAGAATTAGCAAAATCCAAATATAAATAAAAAAAAACGTGGAGTTCTATATGAAAAAATAATTAAATAAGATGGAATGGAGCAAAATTTTGAGAGGTCTAGTTGCAAAAATAATTAATCGAGGTAAATGAAGAAAAATTTAAGATATCTAAATGGAAAATAATAATTAATTGATTTAAAATACTGTCAGAAGAAATTGAACTCACACAACAAATATTGAAGCAAAACTTATGCAACTATAAATGGAAGTTTTACTCTATTAAATGACAATATTTTTTTATGTAAAATGAAGATTTTTTTTAAATTTAATAAATTATTAATGCAATACTTAATTTTTAAAAACTTAATTAATATTATTTTTTTAAAGAATTTATTATGCTTTTAAAAAAATTAAAATTATGTATTTTTTTTAGAAATTTTATAGGTAATTTTTACATTATTATTTATGTCCTAAAGAATAAAATTCATGATTCAAAAGGTGAAAAAGAATTTTACTACTTAATTTTTTAAAACTTAATTAATATTATTGAAATTTAAGATAAAATGTAGACCCAAAATGAGTGACGATTTTAAAATAAAATGATGTTCGGATATATATTAATTTTATGGATTATTTTTATATCAGAAGTGGGCAAATAATTATAAAATAGAGTATTAATTTTAATATGTGTGAAATTACCAAAATACTCCTAACAAATTTACAAAATTAGTGGGGGGCTGGGCACGTAGGTCCGTTACTGATTGAGTGAGATATTTTTAAATCTAGATGAAGGAAAATATGTTAGAATTCAATGTACTGACATTGAACGTCATGTGAAAAAACGAGTAGCAGCTAACAAATAAATTGTGTACTATTTCATGTTTGCTGTACAACGACTTTCGTGTCACGTGTAAGTGTATAACCACATATGGATGATGGACAAAGGTGTTACATTTTGATTGCTTTTTTTTTTTTTTGATACACATTTTGATTGCTTAATTCAACTGCATTTGGAACTTTTATCCACTATATATAGTCTATGCATTTGGATTGGTTAATTCAAAATGGACCTTTCTCCATTAATTTTTTTTGTAAATTTAAAAAAAAAAACAAAAACACACACACACACATATATATATATATATATATAATTTTAAACACGTAATTAATATACTCCCTCCCCGTCCGAATGAAAACTCCCTATAAATTTATTTTGTTTAACATGGTACACAATTGTGCCAATTGTTCCTTTTTATTAATGGAATTTATTTTACTAATTGAAAAAATGGACAGGAAGTTTTGTGCGATAATGCAAAAAGGATATGTACATATTGAATGAAAATTAATCAATCTTGTCTTGGATTTTGTACAAGTGGGGAAAGGGGTTTTATTTTATTAATTGAAGTGGATTGACATTGTTAATCATGGGTGCTGCTTGTTGATGCTTGAGGGATGACAGCTGGATTTATAGAAACTGTATATGCCTTCATTGTTTAATTCATCCAGAACTACTTATATTTGGTATGCTGTGTAATTTTTTTATGCTTGATTTGTTAAATTAATATAAGAAATTACTATAATGGTGTAATGTTAATTCATCCTGATGTGATAGAGATATATAAATGGAGTGTATCACTCAATGTTGTTGTTTGCTCTTTATGATCATTTCTTGTGAGCCTCGTTTTTTTTTTTTTTAAGTTGGGTGGGTGCTTGATTCAAGTTCTTCAGTGGAAATAAGAATGAGAAACATTGATGGTCATATTTTCAGTGTAAATATTTTGTATATATTCATCTAAGTTCATTAGTTGTTATTGAGTTGTATTTGTGTAATATCAATTGTGTGATACTATTAAATATAATATCATGATACTATTTCATAAAAATTATCACGATCGATGTTATATTTTTAAGTGTATTTGCGTAATATTGTCAAGTGTAATGTTATAATATTGAGGAATACCATAAGGGCATCGTCCCATCGTCCTGCGTATTGGGCAACGGAGTTCTTGCTATGACTAAGAAAGTGTTGCCCACTAAGATTGAAGTGGGGACAACAACCGAGGTAGGATAAGTTATAACTTATGAGATTAAATTGAAAATCCCAAGTTTTTGCATAAAAGTAGTTCAAAATCATGAAACAAAATTGAATTTTAACTACATTGAAAATTAATTCCAGAATGAAGTATACGAAATGTTTGCAGAAACCAAAATATAAGCGGTATTGAAGCTTAATTTCATACCAAAGAGGAAGATTTTATTGTTTTGAGAGGAAGAGAAAAGTTTGCAAAGTGAAATGCATGAAAGAAAGCAGGTACGTGTATTCCTCCCCCTCCCCTCTCCTTCCTCCATACACGTGTCACACTTCTTTCAGGACCATCAAAATATAATAAATTAAATGTTATCTTTGTACAAATAATATTGATATCAACTCATCACATTAGAGTAATTCTGAATATGCAAAGTTTAAGCACATGTCATTTATATTTTTAAAAAACTAAAAAATATATTAGGTGAATTAGAAAATATTCCAATATTTATTTGCACACGGTGCAAAAAACACTAATCATTGAAAGTGAAGAATAAAAAGAGTATAATTTTATACATATAAAAATAAGATTTTTTAAAAGATAGCAAACTCTTTTAGATATTGAGATATTATGCGATATATATTTGCGATATCTTTCGATTCTCATCCAAAAAAGAATGATGATGAAGTTCAAGTATAGTAAATAAAATGTCATCTTTGTTCAAACAATATTGGTATCAACTCGTCACATTATAGTAATTCTGAACACGATTATTTACATCTGAACATGGTTATGCACATGTCATTTAATTTATATATTTTTTTAAGCGCAATTTGGCCCTCGTCATTTAACTAGGGAATCTAGCCCTCACCATTTACCTAGCGCATTAATTGGCCCTCACCATTTCATTTGATAAAAAAAAAAAATCAAACTCGAGACCTCTCGGTTCCAAGTGCCATCCCTTGTTTGCCCATTAGACTATGAGCTTTATTCATTATAATTTGAAACCAATTAATATATATATATATATATATATATATTAATATTTTCAGTTTCTTCTTCTTCTTTAATTAATTTAATTTATTTGTTTATTAAAATATTTGCAACACATACAAAATAGGCAATTGCTTATGTGTACCAGTTACATGTATGTAACTGGCTATTTACCCTCCTTTTTTAATAAATTCACACTCCCTTTTTTTTAAGCACTCCCTTCTTTTAGGCGTGTACAAGTTAAATACATGTAACTAAATCCAATTTTTTACATGGGTTATTAGTTATTTACCTTCTTTTTTATTAATTTCACCCCCAAATTTTTTAAAATAAAAATACATGTAAAATACTATATTACCATTTTATCAATTAAATTAAAATACAACTCATTAAAATTATAATTATACACCGACTATCAATTCACCAATGAATCACCACGAAGTCAAATATTATTCTATTTTTTAACTTTTAAAAAATAAATATAAAAACATAAAGAATATTAAAAAAATATGAAACTCAAAAATAAAATTATGAAATAAAATTTCCAGTTTTTTTTTTTTTTCGAAAAATGACCAAAATTTAGGAAAAAAATATAAAAAAAATTGAAAAAAAAAAACTAAACTAAAAAAATTCAATTTTTTTTCTAATTTGGGTATAAATGTATGAATATGACATGCTCACTTTCTAGCTTTAATCTGATTTATAATAACTAAGATTATTTTGGTATGTCTTCATTATTTCTAAAAGGTTGTAGATTATTTTTTAAAACTAATTAATAATATAATCTAATTGAAAAATAAAATTTATATTTAGAAACTTAAATGAGTTGAGAATTGGGGAAGAAACCAGCATATATTGCATCAGCTTTATTATTTTATTTGGGATCATCGTCATGTTGATGCATTCATATGTTTATTGAGTGTGATCGTATCTATTAATTGAATTGTGTGTTCAGTGTGATTCATTCTCACTTTTGTTCTTCTTACTAGTTAGTTAATATCATTTTTTTAATATTGATGTATTAATTTGCATGGTATGTCTGGAATTATAAATGTGTTAAGTTATTTATTTTTTGTTAAATATAAATATTAGTTTAAATACGATATAGTATTAGTACGGATATGGTATAGTACTAGTTAATATATTGTATAGTACTAGAGATTAATGTGGGTATAAAAATATTACGGAGTATTTAATATATGAACTAATACTATACAATATTTGAATTTATACTATACTATATTTGAACTAGTACCATAGAGTATGTGAACTAATACTATACAATATCTGAACTAATACTATACTATATTTGAACTATTACCATAAAGTATGTGAACTCGAAACTCGAAAAAATTAAAACATGTACCAATATAAACTAATATTATACTGTATATGAACTAATATGTACAGTACTGCATATTAACTAATAATATATCATAATACTTATCAATGGTTATCATAACACTTATAAACTAAAAATTATATTCATAAAAAATTAAAATAAAGTGATTAAAAAATGAAAGGTCAAATGAAAAAAATAATTAAACAATGTAAAACGAAGTGAAATTTGTAAGGAATGAAGTAAAATTTTAAAAGGATAAGGTGAAAATTATACACCAATTAATTAAAGTAAAATAGTACCAATAAAATTGAACACTTGCCTAAGAGAGGTGAGAGTTTTATTTTTTAAAACAAATTATTATTATACTATTTAATACTTAAAAAAAACAATTAATATTATTTTTAAAATTTTCTTATTAGACTTTAAAATTTTAGAATAATTATTTATGACAAAAAAAGAAAGTACGTTAAAAAAATTATCATTTGAAACACAAATGATAAACAAGAAGAAAAATAAATTTAAAAAATAATATTAAAAAGATAAATATAAATATCAATTGAGTAAAATAAAAAAATAAAATTTTAAAAAATTAATGGAGTATTATTTTTTAATGATAAAATTAAAAAAAAATTAATTGAATTAAAATAAAGGTTCATGAAAAAATGTATGTGTTAAATTGATATAGTAAATGGGTCATGTGTTATTGAATTGGATATAGTAAATGAGTCATATGTTATTGAATTGGATATAGTAAATGGGTCATGTGTTATTTGTAATGAGTTATTGGATTGGATATAGTAGTTACATATATTGGATTGGATATAGTAGTTACATACATGTAACTGGTACACAAGAGTGCAACTCTACAAAATAATACCATACCAATAATTATGTTTATTTTTCAACACACATTATATTTGTCAAATTTGTAATTACGAATCAACACATATTCAAAATTTAAATTCAACAATTGTTAATTAAAAAATCAATTGAACAAGTTGTACATAAAACATAATTAAAATTAAACTTCAATTAAAAATAAAACTAAACAAATGATGTACGAGATGAAGTGTCAACTGAAGGTAACAAAATATACTCTCGAATTTTTTTTCAAGAAAACATAAATAATAATTAGTATATATGTTTTTTTTAATTCCCCACTATTTAGCAAGAGATATTTTTCCCTCGAGATTTTTTTTAAAAATTTATTTATTTTCCTCGCTAAATCCCTCACTATTTAACGAGCTATTATTATTTTGCCCTCACTAATTAGCGAGGATTTTTTTTTTAATATATTAATTTCCCTCGCTAATTATCGAGGGCAAAAAATCCCTCGAAAAATAGTAAAGGTAAAAAAATCCCACACTAATTTTTGAAGCTAGGGATTAGAAGCCCTCCCTATTTTATTTTTTTTACCAATGATATAGTAGTATTATTTCATGGGGATATATCTATTTTTTTTTTTTTCATTTCAATGTAGCCGCTAATCATCCAATGATATAGTTTTATATCAAGTCTATATGAAGAAAAAGCTGATCATTCATATTAGAATTCAATGTAGCAGCTAACAAATAAATTATTTATTTCATTTTTTTTTTTTTTTTGTCTTTTTGAAAAAATTATTTGATTTCATATTCAGTGTGTGTTAGTACAACTTTCGGTCCCCGTATACCCAAATTAAGGTGTTACACTTTGATTGGTTGAATGCTAAACGACAACATATCCACCTTTTACTTTGCCCCCACCTTTCAGAGGGTGCAGAGAAAAAATTTAGGGCACTACATTTAATTTTAGGTCAATTTTGGTCTAATTCGAAGATGAATACTATACTGGGCAAATTTATTTAAATAATACATTTTTGGGAACGGATTGGTCTGCTATGGACTCGAGTGCATGTTATGCACCCTAGTCCATGTTGCACTTTTCAGTTTTACTGACTTACACTTTTTGATAAATGGTGTTGCACTTTTCAATTATTATTGATGCGTCGAAAAAGAACGTCTACGGATATCAACCGTTCCTTTACGAGCGCAGCGAATCACGGGTTTGAATCACTCGTTTGTCCTTGGCAATCTTCACGTAAATCTCCTTGAGAATCCTAAAATGCCCTGCAAAAGCACGCCGGAGGGGGGCTCCGACGCGGAAGCTCCGACGCTCAAGTTAGAATCCTTCTTAGGAGAATCAAAGAGGAATTTCCCTGTGAATCTAGGGAAATTCTGGCGAATAATGTGATATTTCTTCTCAACTCAATGTATATTTCGTAAGTGTATGTATATTCTGTAAAAAACGTGTATCATAATGTAAAAATAACCTATTTATATACCTGGTCCTTCCTCTCCGGGGAGAGGAAGACTCTTTCTCCCTATATTTGCTCGCACTTCCCTGTAAATCCGGCCCAACTCCCTAAAGGCTTGGTCCAGATTCCTAAAGACTCGGCTCTTCCATATACTGGCCCCTATCTTCGTGGATTGACTTCTTCTTTTGACTTAGTTGGGAAAGAATGGACCATGCTACGCGTTCTCTTTGGGCCAGATCCTTGGACCCCCAAAGGACAATAATCCTCACAGATGGGCCGAAAGCCCAATTACTCTTATTTCCCTCTTTAGGCCCAGGAGTGTATTAATCCAACCTTCACGCCTATCGACCTAATTAAGACTATTATAATTCATCCCACTTCCACGTGTCGACTTTTCCAAGAGCGACATATTTTATCCGCATCAACCATTCCCCCCTACTCTCGTAAAAAGGATAATTTTTAAGAGAGTAGGAGAAAGAGATAAGATAAACTCTGAGAGAAACAATCCTTTCCCTTAATTATCCTTTCTTCGAATTTCCCTCAAAATATAACACATCCGGTTTTCAATAATTATTTCCTGAATCCTCGCGCCTTTTCCACTTCTACACGCTAACTTGATTTCGAAGTCTGCATCCAGGCGTCTGCCCGAGGTCCAACATCCAGCCGCCCCTTTTCAGCCACGCGCTTTTTCATTGGGAAGTATTTAATTCTCCTCGATTTTTTCCCTCTCTCTCTTCATCATAATTATTTCAAAAATTATATTCGCTCCACAGAAAACCCTCTTTTCTTTCCTTTCGAACTTATCCATCCTTTCTCATTTTCGTTTCCACTTCTGCAATTAACCTCTTCGTGCACGTCCACCGGCCACTTCGTCACCTTCGAAAACCGACCTCGCTTCAGGTATCTCCTCTTCCTCCTCGTTTTTCTTTTACTGTAACCTCATGTCATCTTCTGTTCCATCCTCGTCGGACTCCATATCTATGGAAAGTTCGGCTTCTGACTCACTCTCTATATTTCCTGTAACCAACCCTGCTTTGAAGGATAAAATTTCCGGTTCTTCGATCCTCCCTCCTGAGCGTGTCGCTGCTTTCCTCCGCTCGGGAATCTTTCCCGCCGACTACACAGTTAGGGCAGCCCATAAGAAAGAACGCCCAAACTTTCCAGGTCCCAACACTCTAGCCTTCTGGGAGGCCCAACTGAAGGCTGGCCTCCGCTTTCCAATCCACCCCTATTTCTCCGAAATTTCGACTTATCTCCGCATACCCCTAAATCAATTCACCCCCAACGCCATTCGTGCGATGTTGGGTTTCTATATTTTGATGAAGGGGAATGGTGGCGAGCCCTCAACCTAACTTTTCTTAACCCAGTATATGTGCAAGTTTGCGGATGGGTTCTTCTATACTTGTGGCCGTCCTTCCAGGACCGGGAAATTCATGGAAAAGCTCCATGAAGGGGTCCAGGACTGGAAGGATTATTTTTTTTTTGTTAAAAATCCTTCTCCTTCGGAGTTTCCTCACGAAAAATGGATTTACGAGAACCCTGGGGTGCCCCGTCCTCCTCTCTCAGTTTGTTCCTCTTTAAATTTGGATGTGATGAACCACTTGAATGATAACGTATTTACCCACGGATTTTTTGACGTGATGGGCATTTGTAAGAACCATAGGGCCTTATCCCATTTTGGTTTCGGTCGCCCTGATTACCCTCTAGGTCCCGATGATGGTAATATCATTTCTTTTCTCTTAGCATCGTCCACAAGATTGAAACTGTTATAGTTGTTAACATCTTTTTATGTCTTTCTTTGCAGCTATGAGTTGGTTAACTCAAATTTCTCGTGATGCTGCTCCTCTTTCTATGGTAGCTAAATCTCCGGCCCCCGAAAGCTCCTCGAAAGCTCCTATTCCTCCTTCCCCAGTGAAACCCTCCACTGGATTTGTTGCTAAGCGTACAAGGTCTTCTACTGAGAAGGCCATGATTTCCTCGCTGCCCCCTGCCTCTGATGCCTCCAAGAAGAAGAAATCCAAGACTAAGTCTTCCTTGCCCTCTTCAGCCAATGTTACTCCAGATGCCCCTGGCGACATCAGCGTTGATCACCTTATGGCCTTCATAGATCGTCACACTCCGACTCCTGCCACAGAGGCTCTTAATGCTTTATCCTCGGAAGACCGGATCGTGCATGCCTCCCACAGTTTCACTAAGGTAGATTCTATACGGTTAATAAGAGAGAGTGTAGATGTCTTACTTCTTTATAATGTTTCTTGTGTAGTTTGGCCTTTTGTACTCCAATATATCCGACCGGGCCCTTCAATCCCTTCAGCTGGTGGATGATCTCCAGAGCCAGGTGGAATTGGAGAAAGTGAAGAAAGAGATTTTGGAGGCAGAGTTACGAGAGTCCAGCCAAGCACGGAAGGCGATCCAAGCTGAGAAGACAAAGCTTTTGGAGGAGGTCTCTTCGCTTAGGACCCAGCTTGGTGAACGGGATAGAAAGACTGAGCAGTTGGAGGTTAGCCTTCCCTTGGCCGGGATGAAACTGTGTATCGACACCCTCTTTACCTCGGCAGTGGGGCAGAAGTTTCTGGGCACCTTACACCGAGAATGGTTGGAAGCCTTTCTTAAGAGTACCGGCTTCCTGGGGGCGATGGGTGCATATATTCCCCATTTTATTGATCATGGGTTTTCCAACGCCGTAGCTGAACATTCCGCCCCAGGATTCGATGGCCAGTACACTCGTGCTCTTCGCTTGGATGAGTTAACCACTCCCCCTAAATTCCCTGGAGATCCTAAGGAGGACATTAGCACTCCCTGGTGGCTTCCTGGGATGAGGAAGGCTGTCTTAGAGCTGAAGGAAACTGCTCTGAAGTTGGATGATCTGGTATTGGCGAAGGATTTGGCATTCCCCATCCATGTGGCTAATCCTGATCCTGTGGAGACCGTGATAGCTGATGCACAAGAGGAGAAACACTACAAAAAAAAGGTATTTTACCGACGGATATGCCGACGGATATTCAGTCGGTATTGGCTCTTGCCGACGGATTTACCGACGGAATTCATCCGTCGGCGATGAATTGGTCGGTATTGGTTACCGACGGAAAATATGCGTCCGTCGGTATATACCGACGGATTCCCGACGGATTCAAACCAACCCGTTTTCAAACTGGGTCGCCCGTACCGACGGATTCAATTTCGTCGGCAGTCAAGCCAACCCGTTTTCAAACCGGGTCAAGTTTCCGTCGGTAGATCCGTCGGTATATTTTGGACTTAAATTTTATTATTTTAATATACCGACGGAATTTTCCGTCGGTAAGTATCAAATTTTTTTTTAAAAAAATGATATTCTGTCGGCTCGCCCGTCGGTATTACCGACGCTAAACCGACGGAAATTCCGTCGGTAAGTACCAAACATTTTTAAAAAAAATTATATTCCGTCGGCCTGTCCGTCGGCATTACCGACGCTAGACCGACGGAATAGTCCGTCGGTAAGTACCAAAAATTAAAAAAAAAAAATTATTTGTGATCGGGATCCGACCCGATCAAAATTGCTTAAATAATTCTATACACAAATCTACATTATATCATAAATCTACATTAGATCCAACAGAATAAACAAAATCGTCGCCCTTTGCTTGAGCAAACAGTAACTTGTTGGTTGATTTTTGAAACATTACTTTCAATATCATCCTTTTGGCTTTAGGCGTTACTTCAGATTTTATTAATCTAGCAACCTTTGTGTGTTGTAGTATTGAGTAGGAGATCAGACAGCGGAGTTTGAGAAATTAATGAGAAATTAAAGACAGCTCCACAACCTATTTTTCACATAAGGAAATTAATTAATACTCCCTCCGTCCCACAACTGTTTGCACACTTACCTTATTTGTCCGTCCCACAATTGTTTGCACACCCATAAAAGGAAACTTTTTCATAAATCCCACCCTCACAATATTCACATATTTACATAAAATGCCATTACTTTTACTCTCTTTCCAATCACCTTTTTACTTTATTCATATAACTTTACAAAATTACCCTTCAATACTCCACTCATTACACTTTTTTCTTAAAAAGTGTGTCCACTTTGTGGTGCAAACACTTGCGGGACGGAGGGAGTATATAAAATTACAAGAGGATTATAAGATAAATCGTTTAAAAAAGAATTACAAGAGGTAAGAATCTTATTTTCCATTTATTCAAAGAGTAAGAATTAGATCAGTTTAATTACCAGGAAAGAGAAGAACTTGATTAAACTGTCCTTCGCTGACTCCATCCCTGCCATTTCAAAATCAATTCCAAAGAATCAAGATTCAATTGTCATTTTATATATTTAAACATAAATTAAATTATCATAAAAATTGAACATACCTCAACAGAGATCAAGTAACTTCATTAGGCTCGCATAGTTTCGGTCGGTCTCAGCAAATATTCGATATGCTGGTAGTTCAAAGATAAAACACAGTTAAAAACTACATATTCTTAAACGAAAATCAGAAAAAGTACAATACAAAACCTAAAGTACAACATAAAACAAACGTATTCCTACATCTTCTTAAACGAAAATCATCACTTACATAATATTTTCAGAAATTCGAAAAGCCTTCGTTCAAGTCCCAGACTATACACTTACGAACAAGCCATACAAATTTAAACAAAGCCCACATACATAATAGGATTTTCCCTTATTTACAAATCAAAATTTGATAACAACTTACTGAATTTCCAGTGTTTACAAAGGCATAGAGAGCTACTAAGATCAAACAAGTAAACAATAAACATTAACATACCTAGAATTATACAAACCTAATTTTGTGAAAAAAAAATGAAGTACATCAACCCAAAAAGAAAAGCATAAATAACACCAACAAAAAATAAAAAAGCATTATCACAACACACACAATTGCATAGTTGCACAGAACAAACCATCACAAACACATTCTAACAAATGTAAATGCAGATATTCTGGAGCTATTGAAATCAGATCTCTGTAAATTCATAAATGTAATGCTTGAACTATAAATTAGAATTCAGAACATTCTTACTGAAAAATGCGAAGAGGGATTAAGAGAACTCACTGGGAGAACAAGAGTCGGCTGAATTTAGGGTTTTTTAATCATCTTTTTTTACAGATTTTAAGCCTTCCAGAGGATCAAATAGGTGGCGGAAGTTGGGAAAATGGCAAAAATAGAAATTTTTTGAAACTCAAATCCAACAAAAAGCAAAAATGAATAAATTTTGAGATAACAGTTGTCACGCCGCATGCGACATGCTACTCCATTATAACAAGCTCTCGTGTCGCGTCTACATTTTAAGGTGTTCAAATAATTATTTTTATTATTATTAGAAGTTTAGCTTATTTTACCAAATGTTTTAAACATATTAATATATCTATACTGTATATATGTACCATAATAAATTTAATGTTTTACACACATTTTAAAATCACACTTATAGTCCTATGAAATGAAGCATGTTTCATATTTCTTTTGAACATATGGATGAAATTTTTGTTTCTATAAGAGAGCTTTAGTTTGGTATTAAGTTGTCTTTCGCGCACCTTTATTAATTAAAGAAAGTAATTTGATAAATTAAAAAAAAAAAAGAAAAACAGATTTAGTGCAAATATCCTCATAGGAAAATCCAAAACCCTAATTTTTTTTAGATATGTAAAAACGTACCTTTCAAACGAAGACGGCGACGGCAGAGGAGGCGGTGGGCGACGACTGCAGGTAGGGAGGATGGGCGGCGGCCGCGGCCACGGCAAGGAGGGGATGGGCGGACTCTGGTGGTATGGAGGAGGGTGTGCGAACGGTCGCAGCGAGAGAAGGAGCACGAACGGCCGGAGAAAGGGGTGGCGCCGCTGCAAACGTGGGCAAGGGGCAGCATGTGGCGAAGCCTAAAGGATGAGACGGTCGGAAAATACGTGGAGTGGGGGAGAGGGAGAGGGAGAGACATAGAGAGAGGGAGGGAAAGAAAATACGCGTGAAATGGGAGAAAGTTATATTTATATTCGGAAATGGCGACGGAAATGGCGACGGATATTTCGGTCGGCTTTGGCTCGTTGCCGTTAGCGACGGATATTTCGGTCGGCTTTGGCTCGTTGCCATTAGCGACGGAAATGGCGACGGATATGTTCCGTCGCCATTGGAGTTTTATTACCAAATGATAAATAATTAAATTATAAGTTAATAAGTTATTTGTTCAATAACAACATTATCAAATGATAAATAATTAAATTATAAGTTAATAACATAACCAAATTATAAATAATGAAATCTTATAAATTGTACAAAATAAAATAGCTAGGTTACATTAATTTAATATTCATCTTCATCTTCGTCTTCATTTTCATTATTTGCCACATCTTCCTCTTCCTCCTCATCTTCTTCATCCTCCCTCTCGTCATGTTCATCCTCCTCCTCATGTCTACTATCGTTTTCAATAACAATCAATTGTGGATTTGCAGCCGTCAAGTCTACCGAAAGATTAAAATCTCCCGCAAACACTTCAGTTTGATTCTCTATTTGTTCCATTTGAAACGGAGGTTCATCTTCATCGTTGTTTTCCTTTTGGGGGACCTCCACCATTGACCTTGCCTTCACTTTGCAAACAGCGTGCCATTCTCTATTACGTTTTCCAGCTCCTGGATACGTGCAGTAGTAGACTTGAGATACCTGAGAGGCAAATACAAACGGATCATCCCCGCTATACTTCCTTTTCGAATTAACATCCACAAGCTTGTACTCCGGATGAATTTTGGTTCCTAAAGGGGATGTGTCAAACCAATGGCACTTGAACAACATTACGGTTTTCACTGGATATCCTGGATATTCAATTTCAACGACTTCGTGCAACACCCCAAAGTAATCACTTGCATCTGCATTGTAATTCGCACCCCTAAGACAAACACCACTGTTGTTAGTCGTTCTTGTTGATGCATACTCTGATGTATGAAACCTGTAGCCTTTCACAATATAGCCGTTGTAAGTCCTCACACGCCGTACTGGTCCTTTGCTGAGATCCTGTAAGAACCGGCTCTGAAAATCGTGCGATTGTCCCTATATACGTACAGTTAAAATTAACATTAATCAAAACAATTATTTGTTCACGTAAAATTCAATTAATGATACTCACATAACGTTGGAACCATCGGGCAAATTGACGTTGAAGACTAGTATCTATGTCTCTATCTGAGATGTTTTGATCTGCATGTCGTAGTTCTTGTGTATACATCCTAATAATTCACAACACAATTAGATGATAAATGACGTACGTTTAGTGCTATTTAATTAGATGATAAATATATGAAATACTTACTCAATGTAAGGCTGAACTTCATCACAATTCAATAACACGTACGTTTGTGCTATTTCAGCCTCTGTGTTTGTTGACCAATATCGTTCAGTGGCTTTTCCTATAGGTCGCCCCTTAGACTTGAATACAGAGAGCATGCCATCGACTTCTTGTTGCGTACCTCTACCATCGAAGTTACGTGGTTCATTCCTGATCCTCGTGTTGACATGGTCTTCAAAATAATATGAACAAAACATGCCAACCTCTTCATTCAAATACGCATTAACAATCGATGCTTCGACGTTTGCCTTTTGTTTAGCATTGCGCTTCAAGTTGTGGAGATACCTAAAATTATAATAGTTAACAAATTAAAATAAGGCTTCTTATACTAAAAACTAATTAAATGAGAGAAA
The DNA here is from genome assembly GCA_963675135.1 of Galeopsis tetrahit. Classification (NCBI taxonomy): domain Eukaryota; kingdom Viridiplantae; phylum Streptophyta; class Magnoliopsida; order Lamiales; family Lamiaceae; genus Galeopsis; species Galeopsis tetrahit. Next base: position 16,446,083 of record OY776130.1, read on the forward strand.
TAGAATTGTTCACCTCTCAAATGGGTACATCCACCTGTACTGCACTGGACCACAAATCCTAGCTTCATACGCTAAGTGAACAGGTAAGTGTTCCATCGAGTCAAAGAAGCTAGGTGGGAAAAAACGTTCCAACTTACACAAAATAACTGGAATGTCTCGTTCCAAACGATTCATATCATCAACCTTGATTGTTGTAGACGTTAAATCTCTAAAAAAGAGACTTAATTCAGTGACAGCCCTCCACACATTCAGAGGAAGAAATTCTCGAAACGCAATAAGTATCAAGCGCTGCATAAAAACATAACAATCATGACTCTTCATCCCTGCAACTTTGCCTTTTGTTGTGTCTACGCATCGACTCATGTTTGACACGTAGCCGTCTGGAAATCTTAACTCTTTAATCCACCTACACAATTCCTGTTTTTGTGCCTTATCTAGTGTGTAGCAAACCTTTGGATATTTACCTGTACGGGTATCCTGTTCCAACTCATCACAGCGACAGATAGTGTTCAACTCTTCCCTGGACTTTGGAGTATCTTTCGTCTTGCCTTCTGTGTTCATGATTGTGTGAAACACATTGTCAAACACATTCTTCTCAATGTGCATGACATCCAAATTGTGTCGGAGTAATAGTGAACTCCAATATGGCAAGTCCCAAAAAATACCCTTTTTCTTCCAGTTACCTGGGATTCCTTTGTTGTGTTCTTGTGCATTTTCCTCCGTAGTTTTTTTCAAACCCGTCCACTCAATCTCATGTAACAGACTTTGTCATGTACGATTAATAAATGTTAGAATAAATGTAACCCAAAAAAACATGTTAAAATAAATGTATAAAATACCATTTCGAAGGGGCGGTCGATTGTTTGTGACTGTTCTATTCTTCGTGAAGTCCACCTTATTCCTTCGAAATGGATGATCTCGAGGTAAAAACCTTCGGTGATTATCGAACCATGAAACTTTTCTACTCTTCGGGAGACTGAAAGCTTCAGAATATTCCATACAATACGGACAAGCTTGCTTTCCGGCTGTACTCCACCCGGACAACATAGCATATGCAGAAAAGTCGCTAATGGTCCACAATAAAGCAGCACGCATCGTGAAGTTCTGTTTCCTAGAAACATCATACGTTTGGACTCCGTTATCCCATAGGAAGATCAAGTCTTTAATAAGAGGCTGGAGATAAACATCAAGTTTATGCTTTGGATTCGACGGACCAGGCACCAATAAAGTCAGAAACATTGTTTGAGGTTTCATGCACATCCATGGAGGTAGATTATACGGAGTCAGTATCACCGGCCACAAAGAATACTTCTTTCCATAACTCCCAAACGGTGCAAAACCATCAGTACTCAAGCCTAATCTCACATTCCTCGGTTCACAAGAAAATCCTGGAAACACGTTATCAAGGTGTTTCCAGGCTTCAGAGTCGGACGGATGTCTCATATCCCCAGCCTCGGTATCTTCAGAATTTCTTGCATGCCACGTCATGTGTTGAGCTGTAGCACTAGATTGAAACAATCTCATTAAACGAGGAATGATAGGAAGATAATACATCCTCTTATGTGGCACTTTCTTTTTTATCTTGCTCGATTGACCACCTGGTCCCTTCCGTCGTGGCTCTTTGTACCGGGGATGGCCACACATTCTACACATAATAAGATCGCTATCGTCATCACCCCAGTATAACATGTAACCATTCACACAACAATCAATCTTCTCAACCGGCAAACCCATATTCTTCATCAGTTGTTTACTCTGATGAAACATCGTAGGTACTTTATTATCGACAGGACAAATCTCACTGCATAATTGTGTCATTTGCTCATATGCTCTGTTAGATAGCTTGTTCTCCGTCTTGATAGCCATAAGTCGAGCATTAAATGACAACTGAGAATGAGAATCACACCCTGGGTACAAATCTTGATCGACTAATTTGAGCATCTTATAAAACTGAAATGCTTAATCCGTTGGTTCCTCCTCTATATTTGACATACCGACTTCCATCACCATTGTTTGATACATATCGGGTTCTTCCACCCCAAACTCTTGATCGTTACTGGTGCCGACATGCTCAACGTGTACTGGTTGTTCATAAATTGCAGTAGTGTAATAGTACAAGACTTGATCAAAATTATAAGGCCACCGTTGTTCGCCATGACTTGTCCAATTATAGTAATTATCAATGAACCCATTCATAACAACGTGTACTAAGACTTCATCAATGCTTTTAAATGATCTATTCTGATATTTCTTAGCATTACACGGACACCTAATACAATCCTCAGACATGTAATGTGGGTGTAGCTTTGTAAATTCAACAAATGACACGAGTTTATCATAAAATTCAACATTCACATTTCCTAAAACGAGCCTAGGAGTACAATACATCCACCGACGATCCGGCAATTCCATTTGTTAAACAATTTGACCAAATTAAAATTACACACTAAAAATTAAACACTAAAAGTAAAAACTATGTAGTAAAATTACACACTAAAAAATTAAACACCAAATTAAAATTACACACTGAAAATTAAACTATGTACACTTAATTAATAGAAAAACATACCTTAAATTTTCGCTCCAATCCAAATTTTTCCCTTAATTTTTTGCTCCACTCCAAAATTTTCGCGTGTTTTGAGGTTCTGGATCATTTTTCAATACTACATGCCGACGGAAATGTCAGTCCGTCGGTATATCGCGCGCCTAAATTCCGTCAGTATTGTCAATACCGACGGATAATTCCAGTCGGTACCAACGATTTCAAATGCATGTCAAATCAGTCAGATTCCGTTGAACAAATTTCAGTCGGTATTTACATTGCCGACGGAAATTATCCGTCGGCATTGAACATGTGTCTATACCGACGGAATACATTTCCGTCGGTAAAAGACGCGTATAAAAAAAATAAAAATTACAAAAAAATATATACACACTCAAAACAACCTACTTCTTAACAAACATCAAAAAACAAAAAAAATACAGAAACTCATGTCTTCATCTTCCACATTCATGAAAATTGTGGTATGCCATTGTGGAAAAGAAGCTCGTGTGTGCATTTTGAAGCAAGAAAAAAGCAGAGGTAGACTATTTTATACTTGCCCAGATTCACTAAGTGGTCTTGGATGCTCCTTTTTTGTTTGGGCCGATGAACACGAAATCCACGGACAAGGAACGTGTTCACACGGAATGTTTCCGGGCATGGTGAGGAGAATTGACTCACTTTTGCTTGAAAATCAAGAGCTCAACAACAAGCTGAATAATGCAAAAGTAGTTGGTGAAATCTATAAGGATTCATCTGACCACCTAACATCAGAAGTAGAATTTCAAGCTGGACAAGTTCAAGAGCTAAAGAAGCAGAGGAACTTTCTTATCATGGCCATAATATTATGTGTTCTACCCTATATGTTCAAATTTATAGGCTGGATGTAATCCTAAGTTTATGTCTCTAATATGTATTGCTAAATTTATGTCTCTAATATGTATTGCTAAGTTTATGTAATGTTAAGTGTATGCATATGTAATGTAACCACAACAACAGCCTTTCTTCAAGACAATTTTCAATGAAAATGTTGTTTATCTATCACATAGAGTCTCCCATCACATTCACATAAACACAAACATGAAAAAACAGAGTACATTCAAACATAAATGAAGATCCAATACAGATAACATCCAAAATCACACATAAAACATAACTGAAATTAATATACACATTCTTAACACATAAAACACACATAACTAAAATTAAACAACTGATACTTAAACATAAATGAAGATCCAATACAGATAACATCCAAAATCACACATAAAACATAACTAAAATTAATATACACATTCTTAACACATAAAACACACATAACTAAAATTAAACAACTGATACTTAAACATAAATGAAGATCCAATACAGATAACATCCAAAATCACACATAAAACATAACTAAAATTAATATACACATTCTTAACACATAAAAAACACATAACTAAAATTAAACAACTGATACTTAAACATAAATGAAGATCCAATACAGATAACATCCAAAATCACATATAAAACATAACTAAAATTAATATACACATTCTTAACACATAAAACACACATAACTAAAATTAAACAACTGATACTTAAACATAAAAGTAAATAGTTCAACAAAAATGCAGATAAAAAATAAATAGTTCTACGAGACATAAAAGTAAATAGTTCTACGAGACATAAAAATAAAATTGTTAAACACATAAAAAAAATAAATTGTTCAAAGTCACTCATTCACCATAGAGGAATATATCAAGGTCATCGTTGCCAACGAACTGCTGACCCATGATGTCATCATCCTGCTGCATGGTCGGGACATAGGCTGAGGGGGCTGAGGGGCCTGAGGGGGCTGGGGGAACAGACACGTTCACGTCAACGTTGGCCGTCGGTAGAGGAGCTTGCATGGTTCTCTGATAAACCTCCTCGATCCTCTCGTCCGACCACCCCATCTCTCGACCCATATTCACATGCATCACATGCATGAAATGGTTGAATTGTGCCATAGTCACATCAGGAGTTGGGGTGGAAGATACGGAACCCTGCGATGCTGTCTGGGACGGACCAGCGCCGGACCTGACATCAGCGCTCATACGACCAAGGCCCAGAACTCGTCCGCGGGTGGTGGGGGCAACTTCCAAATAAGCCCGGTCCACCTCCTCGACTGTAGGGGCACTGCTGGTTCCGGCTTGAGTAGGGTCGACTTGAGTTCCGATCTCGGCCATCCTTCGGTTCATCTCCAACTACATAATTAATAATTTTAAATTAATAGAATAAATTATAAAAAATGTATTTAATTAAACAATTTTATTACTTATGTGGAGGTTAGTTGTGCGCCCGTATGTGGATTGCTGTGTATCATCATTAAACGGATGAGCAATGCTCATCCGGTCCAAGTGAGTGGGTACACGCCCCGTATCCCGTTCCTAATAATTAAATTTATGTATTATATATATTAAATATATAATTAAATTTATTGAAATTAATTAAAAAATTAATAAACACTTACAATGACCATCGACTGCTCAAGGATGGACCGGGCTCCAGTCCGATGCCTGGACATCCCACCCCCAACTTCGGATCTCCGGTTGGCCTTAGCAATCTCACACTTCCTGATGTACGCAGGATCCAGCCACTCCCTCGTCAATGAATCCCACAACACAACATCATTATCATCCTTACCCAAGCTCTGCGTCGTCCCATCGCTCCGCCATGCCATTCTCCATTCGTACATTAAATCCTTATACCGCTCTTGCGCCGATTTACAGAAATACTTGAACATAGCCTGGTCTGAGTACATATTCCGATCCCAAGTGGTTTGTTTCTGCACATATAATAAATTGTTTATTATAGAACAAATTAACAAACATTAATTAAATAATTAAGTAATTAATTACTACCTGAAATTCCTCGAAGTACGCCAACTTTTTTTGTTTTGGGACCTTCGACCAGGTAATTGCACCCGCAGAGATCGGTAAAGAGCCAAAAGCAATCGTGCATGCCCTGGAGACCTCGTTACCAGGTAACAATCTGTGACATTAATTAACAAACAAAACACATTATAAATTAAAACGAATGCGAAATTAATTAATTATTAAACAATAAAAGTATTTAATTACTTACACTCCTCCACTTGTAACCCAAATGCGCTCCCGGCCATCCCGAGCAGGAACAGCAGGATGGTCCCGGACAGACGAATGAGACGACGACTGATCAGGCGACGGGTGTGGAATGGGTGGCGGAGGCGACGATAATGGTGTTCGTGGCAGTGTAGGCGCCGGCGCCTCGGGTCTAAGTTTGGATCGACTCTTCCTCGATCGGCTAGGTGACCCGGAGGCCCCGTGAGATCCCGAGCCACCAGAGGCACCAGCACCATTTCCAGTCATCTATTTAATTTAAACATTTAAATTAATAAATTATATATATAATACTAATTAATTAATAATAAATTTCTTAATTTAATAAAAAAACAATAATCTAATAAATTAAAATTTAATCCCTAAATAATAACCTATTTTAATCAATAATAACCTATTTTAATAAATAATTTTTTATTCAATCAACAATACCTAATTTAATCAATAATAACCTATTTTAATAAATAATTTCCTATTTTATTCAACAATAACTAATTTCCTATTTTATTCAACAATAACTAATTTATTCAATAATTTCCAATTTTAATTAACAATTTTCTATTTTAATTAACAATCTATAACCTAATAAATTTAGTAACAATTTTTTCTAACTTTAAAATAACAATTTCCTAATATAATTAACAAAGCCCTTAATTTAATCAATAATTTCATAATTAGTAAATCAACAATATTAATCTAGCTAATTATAACGTACAATATCATAATTTAATTATGTAATTAACTCCACTCCAACGTATATGCAAATTAAACAATAATATCAACTATATATATAACATCAATTATGCAAAACATGCAATATCGATCTTAACAAATCACATCAATTTATTATAAATAACTATATACATCAACTAGCTATATATAGACAATTATCCACTTACAATATCAACTAATTAATTAGATATATCAACTACATACATTCAAAATAATTAACTATATACATCAACTACAAACAATTTCATATTAATCTATATAACAAATTAAATTAACACATGCAATTTAATTCATAATTATAGGCAATACAATATAACTTAAAAATTAATTACTAACAAATTAAGAAAGCGTACCGTATAGATTTTCTAATCGAGTCGAGAGATCACCTCGGCAGAGCCTCTTCTTCGCGCGATGAAGACGGGAGATAGAAACAGGGAGGAGGGAGGAGGGGTTTCTTTCTCTCGAAAGAGAAATAAGTAATCTGTTCTTCAGTTTATATACAAAAAAAATTGCCTTTACCGACGGAAATTTCCGTCGGTAATGACCACATTTAATTTTGGGAGTCGATCAAGAGGCGGTTAGTTAATGCGGGTCGGTTACCGACGGACATATCCGTCGGTAAGGGCTAATTTAAATATATCCGCGCCCGTTTAAAATTATCACGCGAGGGCCCAATAATATGGCGCGGTTACCGACGGAAATTTACAATACCGACTGAAAAATCCGTCGGCCGGTGACCCAAAAACGACACCGTGTAGAGAGTTCTGAGTGTCCGTCGGCATTTCGTCGGGAAAGCCGACGGAAATTGAATTCCGTCGGCAGAGTCTTCTGACTTTGAATTCCGTCGATAATCCGTCGGTACAGCCGTCGGAAAGGTAATCCGTCGGCATAAACGAACGTTTTTGTAGTGAAGGTCGAAGGAGGCGGCTCCAGTGGGCAGGTTGATGAAGCAGGGGAAGGCTTTGAGGGGAAGAGTGAAATTCCCCTCTCTTCATAATTCTATTTCTCTCATAACATTCTGGTACTTTTAAAACACTTTTATTTTTGTTGAGGCCTTTAAGGTCTCTTTTGGTATTTTCAGGAGACTCCACACTCCTGCGTTTTTCTGTGGAGGGCCAAGGCATGGTGCCTTCGGTCTGGGAAATCTCTATTTTACTTTTGCTTATCGTACCTGCACATTATCTCCTGGCATGCATATATATATATCTCTATCTCTGCTATTAGACATATGTTGTAGTACCTGTTCAGCTTTCCTTTCTCATAAATTTAGCATGTTTCTAGCATCTTCTTGACACGTAAAGGCTCTAAAGCTCATAAAGAAATTTTAGATGAGAACATGGGGTTTATGTTTCTGTACTTACTCGGTGACTTGATAATGCTTCCAGTTTTCTCCCAAGAGTTAGAGTTTGTAGGGATTATACTCTCCCAAAAGTTAGAGTTTGTAGGGATTATACTCTCCCAAAAGTTAGAGTTTGTAGGGATTATACTCTCCCAAAAGTTAGAGTTTGTAGGGATTATACTCTCCCTGAAGTTGTTTATACTCGTCAGAGTTCTTAGGGATTATACTCTCCCTGAAGTTGTTTATACTCGTCAGAGTTCTTAGGGATTATACTCTCCCTGAAGTTGTTTATACTCGTCAGAGTTCTTAGGGATTATACTCTCCCTAAAGTTCAGGGCCATTTCTGGTAATTGACGGATTAATCATGTTCTTCGCTCCATATCCCTTACTCCCCCTAGCTTTAGAGGCTATCGTGGGTGAAGATCTTTAATCATGTGACCCTAGACATCTCCCATTCGAATCTTTGTAAGTTGGTGTAAGTCTCTCTATCTTGCAATATCTCTATCATCTTATCTCTTAGTTTTCAAAACACGTTCATTATCCCAACATTCATTATATGGACACCTAGCAGTTATCTTAGCACAATATTTAATGTATGAGAAATATTTCATCATGGAATCAGAATATACGAATCATCTCATCATAAAATCGGAATATAAGAATCATCTCATCATCACATTAACATGCATTAAGGGAAATCGCTGAAATTTTCCAAAAACGACGCTCCATTGATCAAAAGTGTTCATCAACATAGGCAAATAAGGGGAACCTATGTCGGCCTCATTAAAAACCTCTCCGTGGTAAAACCCCAAAGGGAAACCCACGTAGAGGGAAAAAGAGTGCCGGTGAAGCAATTATTCGAGTGAGAAATAAACGTTTAAAATTGTTCATTAAGGGAAAGATAGTAAGGGAATAACACCTTCCTCAAACATAAAATCTCTTCAAGTGGCACACGTTCCATGGCCTCAGTATTTCTTTTCCCGTCATATCCTGGAGTTTGTACGCTCCGCCTTTTAGTAACTGTATTACCTTGTATGGACCTTCCCAATTAGCTTCCATCTTTCCTGTATTCTTCAAGGCATCTGCTCTCCGAAGGACTAAATCTCCAGCTTTAAAGGAACGAGGAATTACCCTGCGATCGTATGCTGCCTTGATCCGACTCTTGTACCTTTCTGCTTTCAGCCTTGCCATCTCCCTCTCTTCCTCTACCAGGTCTAATGCCTCCCTCAACAATTCTTCGTTTCTTTTCTCTTCAAAATAGGTGATTCGGTGTGATTTCAATCTGGCTTTGGGAGGTATCACTGCTGCTGCTCCATACACCAAATAGAAGGGGGATTCACCTGTAGCTGTCTTGGGACTAGTCCTGTAGGACCAGAGTACATTGTCCAACTCCTTCACCCATCCTCCTCCTACCTTTTGCAGTCGTGTTCGAATATCATCTACTAGGATTTTGTTTGTAACTTCCACTTGTCCGTTGGCTTGTGGGTGGGCCACCGAAGTGAATCTCTGTATAATATTCCATCTCTCACACCATTTCCTTACTTTCTCTCCATTAAATTGTGTTCCATTATTAGAAACTAAGATTCTCGGCACTCCAAACCCGCAACAAATATGTCTGGCTAGAAAAAGAATCACATTATCTTCTTCTATCTTGGCCAAGGGCACGGCTTCTACCCACTTACTGAAGTAATCCACGGCTACGATCAAGAATTTCCTTCCTCCCGGTGCTAAGGGGAAGGGTCCCACTAGATCTATCCCCCATTTGGCGAAGGGACAGGGCGAGTACATGGCCCCCATCTCCTCGGCAGGTACTCGTATTAAAGGTCCATTCTTCTGACACTTCTCGCATTTCTTTACAAATTCCCTAGCATCCCTGATTATACTAGGCCAATAAAAACCTGCTCTAAACACCTTCTTCACCATAGTCTTATAACCCTCATGGCTGGACGCACAACCTTCATGGATATCCTTGATTACTAGCTCTGCCTCTCTTTTTGAAAGACATTTCAAATAAGGCTGGGTAAAGGATCTCTTGTATAATTGGCCCCCTAGGATACAATATTTTCTCCTCCAAGCTTTAGCTTCTCGGGTTGGAGTTACCTGTTCTTTATTCAACTCTTCCCATATCTTCTTCCTCCAGTCATCCCCTGCTGTTATCTCTCCCACCAGGGTCTCAGTAGCTAATTGGTCTGCTACTAGCAGGGTTATCTTTCCCTGCCCCTCGAACTCAGTGGAACTGGCTAGTTTAGATAGTCCATCCGCTTTTACATTCTCTTCTCTTGGTACCTGTATCACTTCAAAAGTATGGAATTTATTCTTTAACTTCTTTACCTGTTCTAGATAGGCGATCATCCTCTCATCCTTGGCGAGGTACTCCCCCATAACCTGTTGTACTACCAGCTTTGAATCAGAATATAAGGTGACTTTTTGTTCCCCTAACTCTGCTGCCATGTTGGCCCCTCTAATCAGAGCCTCATATTCTGCGCCATTATTTGAGGTTGAGAACCGGAACTTGACAGCAACCTGTACTTCTTGGCCTTCAGGGTCGACCAACACTATCCCTGCTCCACATCCTAAAGCGGATGCTGAGCCATCAACATATACTTTCCAGCCTTGCTCTTCTTCCATTCTGGTAGACTCTTGAATAAAGTCTGATAAAGCTTGGGCCTTGATGGCCCTCATTGGTTCGTAATCAATATCGTATTCCTGTAATTCCACTGCCCATCTGACCATTCTCCCTGACAAGTCCTCTCTCCCTAGTGTCTGCTTCAGAGGGAAATTAGTCCGCACCACAACTTTATAAGACAAGAAATAGGGGCGCAATCGCCTAGCCGTCACTATCACTGCCAAGGCTGCTTTCTCCACCTCTGAATATCTGATCTCTGCCCCTTGAATGACCTTGCTCACATAGTATATGGGTTGTTGTGCGGAGCCTTCCTCTTTCATCAGGGCTGTACTCAGGGAATGTTCCCCTACTGAGAGGGCTTGGTCAGCTTCGGAAGTTGTTCAAGATGGAGCTTCAGTTCTTCGAAAGCTTTTTGGCATTGCTCGTCCCATTCGAACCTCGACCCCTTCCTTAATGTTCTGAAGAAGTGGTGGCTCTTCTCTGCTGACCTTGCTATGAATCTGCTAAGAGCTGGGATTCTACCGTTCAGGGTCTGCAATTCTTTCAGATTTCGAGAAGGTTGCATGTCGAGAACCGCCTTCACCTTAGCAGGGTTAACTTCTATTCCCCTCTGAGTCACCATATATCCCAGTAATTTTCCTGACCATACTCCAAAAGAACATTTAGCTGGATTTAATTTAATACCATTTTTTCTGATTACCTGAAATATCTCCTTCAGGTCATTAATATGTTCCTCTGCTTTGACACTCTTAGCTAGCATATCGTCCACATAGATCTCCATGTTCCTCCCTATCTGTCCTCGGAACACCGAGTCTACCATTCTTTGATAGGTGGCTCCTGCATTTATCAGTCCAAAAGGCATACGTACATAACCGAAAGTACCACATGTCGCAATAAAACATACCTTTGGTATATCAAGGGGGTTCAACTGGATTTGATGGTACCCTTGATATGCGTCCATCATGCTAAGCAGTTCAAATCCGGACGTGACATCTACCAATTGATCAATTCTAGGCAGGGGATAGTGATCCTTAGGGCATGCTTTATTCAAATCTCCCTTAGACACCAGCACTGCATTCGAGAGCCACTACGGAAACTGCACTCTCTTCACATGCCCTGCACTCAACAGTTTATCAATTTCCTCTTTCATAATGAGGTTCTTCTCCTTACCAAAGTTCCTTAACTTCTGCTTCACTGGCCTGGCTTTAGGATCTACATTAAGGTGGTGCATCGCTATCTCTGGAGGGATACCCGTCATGTCTGTCGAGGTAAAAGCGAAGATATCCGCATTCTCCTGAAGTTCAGGATTCATGTGAGTACCTATCCTGGTTGTGAATCCCTCTTTTCCCGGGTAAAGCTCGATGTACATTAATTCTTCATCTGCTTTGGCCTTGGGTTGCTCTTGTACCAACTCACCCACTTTCTGTCTTTTCAATTCAGGGTCTTCACCCTTAAATCTCTCCATCCCTCGGAACATGGCCCTGTCCGCTATCTTGACTGATTCTACATAACATTTCCTTGCTTGGTACTGGTCCCCACATATCTCTCCCACACCCCCGGAGGCAGGGAATTTCATCTTCATGTGGAAGGTGGAAATCACTGCCTGAAAGATATTAAAGCTTGGTCTTCCCATCACCACATTATATGCAGATGGGACGTCTACTATCAGAAACTCTGTCACTTGCACGCGGCGGTTAGGAGCGGTTCCTAACCCTACCTGTAATAACGCTGAACCAAGGGGTTGAATGGCACCCCCTGAAAATCCATAGAGGGCTATCTCCACTGGCCTGAGTTTTATGTTTAATTCCATCTTCTTAAAACACTCTAGGAACATGATATCAGCAGAGCTCCCCGTGTCTACAAAGATCCTGGCCACATCATATCCTGCTATATCCGTGGTAATGACTAATGCGTCATTATGGATTTCTCTGGGTTCCCCAGCGTCCTCTGGCCCAAAATGAATATCAGGAACCACTGTCATCTTTCCTATCTCATGACGTTCCGTATTCCTCTCACTTTTCAACGATCTGAAGCTCTGCTTTCTCTGTCTAAAAGAATCCCCATCAGCAGGGCCTCCCATAATCATGTGGATAGTTCCCCTCTTTTGAGGAGGGGGTGGCTGATCCTCTGTTCCCTTCTATTATCTTCTGGCTTCTCCTCAGGGTCCTTCCTCTTTTGCCCTCTGGGGCCTTATCGATCTCTAAAAATGAACTCCTTTAGATGACCTGCTTGAATCATTCTCTCTATTTCGTCTTTCAGGTGTCAACATTGGTTGGTGTCGTGGCCGTAATCATTATGGAATCTGCAGAATCTGTCCGACTTGGGATTCTGAATAGGGGAACTTCATGTCGGGATGGTCCTCTGCCACTTCTAAAACTTCGGCTGGCTCTATCCTCAGAGGGGTATATCTCCTCATCCTTCCCCTTGGGCTCCAGGGCGCAACTTCTTCTCTTTTTACATTTTCCAACCTCCTCGAACTTCTGTGTTTCTCTTGACTTGGCCTCCTTGGCGGGATTTCTCTTCTCCGTTCTCCATTCCCCACTATCGTCCTGGTTTCCGAACGCTTTGCCTTCCTCACCTCTTCCAGAGTGAGGTATTTTTCCGCTCTCCTTAGTAACTCATCAAAGGTCTGCACGGGCTTCTTGGCTAGGGACGTGAACAGGTCCCCGTCTCTTAGTCCATTAGTAAGAGCATTGACTTTGACCTCGGAAGAGGCTGTTGGTACCTCTAAGGCCGCTTGGTTGAATCTTTTTAAGAAAGCCCGAAGGCTCTCATTCTCCCCTTGTCGCATGTTGAACAGGGTCAGTGTGGCCCTAGGTTGCCTCCTAGCGCTAGCAAATTGATGCAAGAATAATTCGCTAAACTCCGACCACGAATGGATGGTATCCGGCCCTAGCTGTGTGAACCATTGTTGGGCCGCCTTGGATAGGGTAGTTAAAAACACCCTACACTTGACGCCCTCTCCATATCGGTGTAATAGGGCCGCATTCTCGAACCTCATCAAATGTTCATACGGATCTGTGGTGCCATCATATTCAAAATTTAAAGGTTTGAAATTAGAAGGCAATTCATCTTGCAAAATATTAGATGAGAATTGACAGCCAGTAACATAGGAAGGTTTACTTACACTATCCGTCATGTGTTTCTGCATGTCCTTCATTTCTTTACGTAGGGTTTGTATTTGATCACTAACCGCTCCCTGGTAAGTGTCGTCCGTGCTTTCTCCGATCCCTGTGTCCAGAGTAGTGTCACCAGGGATCTTCTCCATATTCCTCCGGGGGGGTCTTTCAAGGATACTTCTCTCAGCCTGCGAAGGTATCTTTTCTTCTGGATTTTGAGGGGGACTCTCGTTCCGGGAGGGGACTGGAGCAGAATCGATGACATGTTCTGGGGGATTTTGCTTTGCACCCTCGTGGGTAGGTGGAATAGGTCCAGGAGGGTGAAGTCCACGAGAAGTGATTATCCTTTCGACCGATTGCGCGATCATCTCATCTAATTGATCTTGAGAAATAGTCAAGAGTTCCGGTCGGGCATTGGGGTTAGGGATATCCCTATTAGTCCCACTTCCCGAAGCTCCTGAGATACCCGTTACATTCCCCTCTTGGGCGAGAGGGATATCTTCCGGTGTAGGATTTGCAGGTTGTTTCCCTGGATTTCTGTTTACAGGAAAACCTGGTGGAGGCGGAGGGAAAGGAAGAGGAGTGGAATCTCCTTTCTCCTTAGTCTGCTTCGTCAGATCTTGTTCTACACCCATTTGATACAGAACTTTTCTCACGCCTTAGCTCGAAATGTTCCCACAGACGGCGCCAGTTGATGCGTCGAAAATGAACGCCTACGGATATCAACCGTTCCTTTACGAGCGCTGCGAATCACGGGTTTGAATCACTCGTTTGTCCTTGGCAATCTTCACATAAACCTCATTGAGAATCCTAAAATGCCCTGCAAAAGCACGCCGGAGGGGGGCTCCGGCGCGGAAGCTCCGACGCTCAAGTTAGAATCCTTCTTAGGAGAATCAAAGAGGAATTTCCCTGTGAATCTAGGGAAATTCTGGCGAATAATGTGATATTTCTTCTCAACTCAATGTATATTTCGTAAGTGTATGTATATTCTGTAAAAAACGTGTATCATAATGTAAAAATAACCTGTTTATATACCTGGTCCTTCCTCTCCGAGGAGAGGAAGACTCTTTCTCCCTATATTTGCTCGCACTTCCCTGTAAATCCGGCCCAACTCCCTAAAGGCTTGGTCTAGATTCCTAAAGACTCGGCTCTTCCATATACTGGCCCCTATCTTCGTGGATTGACTTCTTCTTTTGACTTAGTTGGGAAAGAATGGACCATGCTACGCGTTCTCTTTGGGCCAGATCCTTGGACCCCCAAAGGACACTAATCCTCACAGATGGGCCGAAAGCCCAATTACTCTTATTTTCCTCTTTAGGCCCAGGAGTGTATTAATCCAACCTTCACGCCTATCGACCTAATTAAGACTATTATAATTCATCCCACTTCCACGTGTCGACTTTTCCACGAGCGGCATATTTTATCCGCATCAATTATATATTTTTTAGTAATTATTTATATTATGTTTTTATGTTTTAAGATTACTTTGCACATTTCAAATATAAAAATAATTCACAAAATAAATACATTTATTATATCATTTCATTTTTAAAATTATTATTAATTTTATATCCACATTTTCTCTTATTAATACACCTCGCTAATTTTTTTTAGACCTCACAAAATCTATTTTATACTTTATTAAATCACGCAAACTGATTCTTACTTATTTGATCTCACACTCCACTAAATTTACATTTCTTAAAAAGTGAGTCAATTAAAATATAAAAATCACTATGGACGGGGAGTATTGACTAATAGTGGCTGATGCGGCCAAAATATGTCGTCTCCCGAGATAGCGACACGTGGATATAAGACGAATTAACCTCGTTTGCTATGAATGATGCGACGAATGATTGTCTTACAAGAGGGATTAATACACTCCTGATTATAGGGAAAGAAATTGGCCCAAACATCTCTGGCCCATATCTCTAGCCCAGATATCCCTGGCCCAGGCATCTTTGGCCCATATCTCTGGCCCACGTCCTTAGCCCAAGCATTCTGGGGTTAAATGTTTCCAGCCCACGAAGGGGATCCAAAAGACCCAGTCTTAATTATTGAAGCCCAAGAGAAATAGTCATGATGAATGGAAGCAGTCCACTAGAAGACCGAGTCTTAAGGGCAGTTGAGAAGTAAGGGGGAGAGGGGGTCTCCCTCACTCCCACGAAATGAGGAGAGGTATATAAGCAAGTTCGTTTTACTAATTGACTACGTTTTTATACTACAAACACACATTTTACGTTTTACATGAAATATACTGAAAAAACCAAAGAGAAACTCACGATTACTTGCGAGAATTCCCCTCGATTTTGAGGAAAATTCCTCCTTAATTCTTCCGAGAAAGACTTCTGACTTGAGCGTCGGAGATTCCACGCCGAAATCCCCTCCGGCGTGTTTTTGCAGGTCTTACGGGAGCGTAGAAGAGGATTATTCGCGAGAGAGCTTGCGGAAAAGTGACGATTCAAGCCCGTAATTATCACAGCCTGCACGGGAAGATTTAGTATCCTTGATCGTTATTTTTGGACGCAACAACTGGCGCCGTCTGTGGGAACGTTTCGAGTTAAGAAATGAGAAAAGTTCCATACGAAATGGGCGGAGAACAAGATCTGATGAAGCAGACTAAGGAAAAGGGAGATAGCACTCCCCTTCCTTTCCCTCCGCCTCCCCCAGGTTTTCCCTTAAACAGGAATCTAGGGAAACAACCCTCAACCCCTGTACTGGACGATAACCCTCTGGCACCTGAGGGAAATACGACGGGTACTTCAGGTAGAAGAGTTTGTGTATCACTCTTCTTGTGTAGAAAGACTACCCAAGTGAACTTAGAATAGTCATCTACAACAACAAGTGTGTACCTTCTACCATTCAAGGTTGGAGGAGTTATCGGACCATGAAGATCCATATGTAGTAGTTCTAAAACTCTACTTGTTGAGAGAGTAGGAATTGACTTAAAGGAACCTTTTACCTGTTTACCTTTCTGACAAGCATTGCATACATGTGATTTGTAATAAACTTGAAGTTAATATCAACGCCTTTACCAACGGGTTGAAAAACGGAGACCTTTTCACCTCCCTGACCAAGAAACCAGTACCGACATTCGAGGAACTATTAAGGAGGGCCGAAAAATACCTTACCCTGGAGGAAGTATGGAAAGTCAAACGCCCTGAAACTAAACCAATGGGAGGAAATGGAGAGCGAAGGAGAGAAATCATACCCAAGAGGACCAGTCCAGAGAGATATAGAAGTTCCAAACACATATAGTAAATGAAATATCATCTTTGTTCAAACAATATTGATATCAACTAATCACATTAGAGTAATTCTAAACATGGTTATGCACATGTCAATTATATTTTTAAAAAACTAAAAAATATACTAGGTGAATTAGAAAATATTCCATTGCACGGTGCAAAAAACATTAATCACTAAAAACGAACGAATAAAAAGAGTATAATTTTATACATATATATATAAATAAGATATTTTAAAAGATGTCAACTTTTTTTAGATATTGAGATATCATGCGATATATTCGCGATAACTTTCTATTCTCGTCCACTTTTACATTACGGTTGAACGATATAAATATTTTGTAATATTTTATGATATGTTCGCAATACTAAAAAAAATATATATAATACCCTCTAATATCCATATCACAATATCTAAATTTACAATATATGGATTATATATATATATATATATTTTTTTTTTTTTTTCTTAATATATGTGCTTTTATTTGGTCAGCTATGATACCATGTGAGAATAGGTATGTGATCACCGTTGATGATGAGGGGTAATAGGAATGATTCACTATCTATCTATTTATAAGAGTATTTACAAAGAGATAATTAAGGTAAATACAAAAACCATATCAAAGAGATATATACAAAGATATGATCAAAATAAAAAAGATATTATTCCTATATTACATTATTCCTTGTTAGGTCCATAGTATAATTTACTCTCATCATTAGTTTATCTTTTTAAATAACAAAGTGAATTATTTAATTTTGTTAAATATAATTAATTATTTACGTGTTAAATATAGTTAATATTTTTTAAATAAATTACACTTAGTGCATTAAATAGTTGATTTCATCTGTGAAGTATAGATGACAAAGTGGGATAGCTCAAGTGGTTAGAGCACCACTACCTAGGGCTTAGGTCCTGGGTCGAGTCATGGAGAGGGGAAAAAGGGATGGATATTTAACTTCCATAAAAAAAAAAAAAAAAAAAAAAAAGAGTCATGGAGAGGGGAAAAAGGGATGGATATTTAACTTCCATAAAAAAAAAAAAAAAAAATATAGATGGGACCAAGATGAATTCCAATACACTTCAATTAATTAATATATGGTTTCTCATAACTTTAAACACCTTAACCCGGGTTTATAATCTGATCCGATTTTTATAAACTAGATTTCATGTGTTTAGACAACCTAGGCTCCCCTTGGGCTTATCTAGCCCCTCCCTTGAGTTTATCTAGGCAACCCACCACACCTAAACCCATCTTATCCCAACCCATGAAGCAAACATGCCCAAATTGTGTACTATTTCATGTTTGCTATACAACGACTTTCGTGTCACATGTAAGTGTATAACCACATATGGATGATGGTTACGATGGTACAAAGGTGTTGCATTTTGATTGCTTAATTCAACTGCATTTGGAACGTTTATCCTATATATAGTCTATGCATTTGGATTGGTTAATTCAAAATGGACCTTTCTCCATTAATTATTTTGTAAATTAAAAAAAAAAAAACACACATATATATAAGGGTTAATTGCAAAAAAAATCACAACTTTTATCGTATTTATCAATTACAACATATCCTTTTTTTCTTTGCGATACAATACACCACCTTTTTAAATTTTGCAATTCGATGCATGTGTTTATTTTTCGGCAACACATGAATGATATATATACCGAAGCCGCATTAAGATTCTGCACAAATGCTCACGTAAATGTCACGACTGATCAATAAAATATTATTTATTTTTTATTTTAAAAAAAAATTAAATAAAAATAATATGCAAAATTTCACATTTTTTTTTGTGGACTGTAATTTGGAGAACGCAATCCTATTCTTTTGAGTTTTGGGAGAAATGATAATAATTAAATTGGTTTATTATTTATTTTTAAAAATAATTTTTTTAGTATTGTTTTTAGTTTAAAACGATTTTTTTAGTATTCTTTTTAGTTAAAAACGTTTTAAAAATTAAAAAAATAAACTATTTATCATTCGTGACATTTATGTGGCACCTCGGTAGCTCTGACAATCGCATCATGATTTAATTGTTGCCAGAAAATTGATAGATGCATTGAATTGCTAAACTTATAAAGGTGGTGTATCAAATTGCAAAGAAAAAAAAGTGTAACACCCCGTCCCAAAATTTAATATTAAATAAATGAATAAATTATTTAAGGGGTTTTTCTACTATATTAACATCGTTATTGTTTTATGAAGAGATTTAATTTTCAGGAAAACGGACGAGCATTCTGATCCGGGAGCACTCCTAGCACATAATAAAGAAATAAATAAAATATATGATTTTATGCATACTTTTAAAATGAAAGAAGTTTAATTAATAATTTTACAAATTATTTTATGAAAGCTCATGATAAAAGACTAAACAAAGCATAATATGTCATAATAACTAATAATGCCTTGTTATCTTAGTTTTAGTACAAAATATTTACTTGCTTGATCATAGATACAACATCTCATATGTGAAAATTACATTTCTTTGATTGTCCTGCTTTGCATGTCTATGTGATATAATGTTTGTCTTATCTGATTTTATTTTATGTTACGACTCATTGTGATAATTCGCTGTTAAATTAATAAAAGAATTAAAATAGAAATAATATAAAAAGTCTTAAGTCGAATGATATAATTAAATAATTTTTGTCTCGAAGCGCGACGATTTTATCGCCATAAATTCTAAATAAATATTTATAGCTCTTGCGTAATTTTCTGCGACAAACTAACACGAATATAAGTAACGACTTTGTAGTAAATACCGAGTACTAATAAATACCGCGATAAATAAAATATCTACTACTTTAATTAAAAAAAAAGGGGGGGGTTCATGTGGCCAATTTTGGTCCACCCTTTCTTACAAAGTTGGAAATCAACCACATCACATTTCACCATTTGAGTCGGCCTAACATTTACTCCTGCCTCCCTCTATATATATCTTTCACACTTCAGTTTCTTCTTCATTCAGCTTTTCCCAAAAACGAGCCAAAGCTCTGTAGAAATAGAAATCAAGCACTATGGAAGAACAACTCTATTTGTCTTCCCCTTCTCTACCTTTTGATCGACTTCTTCCTCTTCAATAGGAAGCAAGTTGATCCTTCCACTTAATAGCAGCCTTCGACAGCCATTGACGCACCCGAGATGATTCTGGTTCGTTTCGCTGAAGTACAGTCCATACGATCCAAGGAAAATGAAGAACACCACCTCCTTCCTCTTAATTTGTTGCTGCCCTTTATTTACAGGTTCTGTTTGTTAACTTGTTCTTCAATTTTCTTGCTCAATCCTTGAAGAAATCGAGCCAACTTCATTCTTGATCGATCATCCAGGCTCCCACATGAATTCGAATCAATATCAAAGCCTAAATCGAGAGAAATACAAAGGTTTTAACACACAACCCATTTATGTGCTATTTGCGTAAATTTCGATTTCCGTTTATGATTTTCGGTACTTGAATCTTGTGGAATTTGTGTTATAATTGTCTTATGGTGATAAGGTTATGTGTTCGGCATGTTTAACTGGTTAGAAACATGAACTAAATGTACAAAAAACGTTTTCGAAACTCAGCAAACAAACTGAAATTTTGATGTTGGAAACAGCAACTTTAGAAGCCGATATCTTTTTATAGAAAAATGATTTTGACATAAAACCAAAGAGGGAATAATCTTCGTACAGTGGAGACTCTAAATACAAAAAATGACACGAATTGATAAGGTATAATGAGAGATATTCGATTTTGAAAATTGGGCAGTATGCTGGGAAATCTGGGAAAAACAGAGCATCTTCATTTCGGGTTCAATACTTCGGAGTCATTTTTACTCAACATCGAGACGCGTTTTTGACAAACAAATTTATTGCCAGTAAACTTAACACCATGTAGTTTAAATAACTCGGAGAAAAATGTTAATTGAGTTATCCGTTTGACGGGAATAAAATCACGAACATAGGAGAAAATTCAGTTATTTTATGTTTTATAACTAGCTAGCAGGACCAGCTTTGAAATATGCATAAATACACCTTCTGTTCAATTGCCTTACATTTAAACATAATTCTTTTGACATTATAATGCATGTTCAAGTGTTTTCAATAGTTGCAATATTCCCATAAGTGGCTAGGACTGGAATTGATAAAAAGTGATGTTTTTCGAATGATTAAAGTTTAATGATCTTGTTTTACATGTTGCTTCTTTTAAGATTATTAAGTAAAGTATGTGTTTAGAGTATTGTTGATCGATTGCTCCATAAATTGTTATTATTTGTTCAAACACACCAATTGATACGTGTTAAAATATGTTTGGTTAATTTATTGTTTCGATATTACTTTTCATGTAATTATGAGTTATTCATGAAGGAAAATTGTTATGTAATTTTAAGAATCAAGAGTTCTTATAATAAATAAATATTCAAGGAAACGTGCTAGGCGAAGTGCGGCCTAGTCGGAGCTCGGACGGTCCCTGCGTTACGCTTGCTAAAATTATTCAAGAAGTTTGTAGCTTTTTTTAAAAGTTAACTAGGTGGGTGTCACTACTGTATTGCCGATGTAAATGTTATATGGACTGTTGGTGTATTCTAAACTGAACTAAACAAACATCAACATATAACTAAGAACACAAGAATGCAATAATAATTATAATATAATATTATGGTATGTGTTATACATAAATTACGATTTCACGGAGGTGGCGGGAAAGTGTTTATGGGGGTAGCATGTGGTAGAGTCGCTACCAGTGTCCCAATATGTGTTTCACGAAGGAGGCGGGAAAGTGTTTATGGGGGTAGCATGTGATAGAGTCGCTATCAGTGTCCCAGGAGGAGGTGGAAGCGTTTAGGGGGTAGCATGTGGTAGAGTCGCTACCAGTGTCCCACATGATATATGATATGATGATAATGATGATTTATGATAAGTATGATATATGAAGATTTATGGCAAGTATGATCTATGGTTATGAATAAGAATATATTATGAATCCTCAGTGAACGATAAATTCACTACACAAAATAATAAGGAATAATTTACGATAAAATGTTACGATAAACTATTTCTGGCGTACTGCCAATCTGTATAGCAGCGTATAGGATATCCACTGAGATTTTTATCTCACACCCCAAAAACTAATATTTTCAGGTTATGATCGAGAGGGGCCGGTGTTACAGCAGGGACGACACAGAGTTTCCCCACATTAAGATGCTATAATATTACATATATTTAAGACATATTATAATAAAATGAAATGTCTTATGATAGACGATGTTATTCTTATGCCAAGTGACAACTTTCCTAAAGTTATTTGATAACCCTATGTATGCTATTTTAAAACGGCTGCTACTTATCATATTCTAAGTTTTAATAAATGGGCCCACACCGATTCTATTGCAACTTATAATTGTCTTTAATTATTTATGCTGCAAAACTCTTATCATATTCCTTGTGTTATTGTATTTTTTAAAAGAAATTTTTAGGTTCGGATTTTCGGTAACTAAGTGGCGACTCGAATTTAGAGTGTATGAGCCTCAAGGGGTGCATTCCGGATTCGGGGCGTTACAGGTGGTATCAGAGCCTAGGTTCAAACCTTCGGAAAAAAATTAAAATATTATTTTCAGTATTCAAAATTTTATAAATAAGTAAACTCTTTTTCGTAAAAACTTTTCATAATAAAAATATTTTGTTTAAAGAGAAAAATATTTATATCCAAAGTATAACATGATTATTAAAACCTTGTACTAAGATCTATGAACGGTACTTATATAATGTTACTAAGGGGAAAATGTGTCTCCTGCCGCAGCCGAAGCACCTCGAGGTATGTTACTGTTTTAAGTAAAAAGGTAGAATACAATTAAAAACATTACGAGAACTTTGACTCGCATAAATTACGGAAGTTATGATATGATAAACTACGGTTTAATACGAGAATTTTTATGGCAATGAAAAAGTGAATGTTATGAAATGATTTTCTTGTGTCCTATGGTACAAGTGGAAGTTTATGAAAATATTTTATATGCGTTCACGATACTTATGATACTATTCCCACGCATTTATTGTAGACAATTAGACCTCTTCGTTTTGTGAAAAATAAAAAGGCGGACCTAAAAGCCACAATTTACTCTGACTCCAGTCCCTATTTCACTGTATAGGCTATATAACGTTAGATGCTTATGCTCTTGTTTTATCTTATTGGGACTGTTGTTCTTTTTCAATGGGGAAGGTCACTCTATGTTTTAATCAGTATATATGTAATGTTATGCAACTTACTTAAAGTGAGATTGCATTATTCTATCCGTTACTTTTACCTAACTATCGCTTTAATGACATGCGATCAATGGCCCCTAACATACAAATGTCGAGTGCCGTCATCGTGCCGCTGGTGGCCACAGTGTGTTCCAGTGTACTGTGTACTCCATTGTAGATCTGGTGCTAGTACCTTGTTGTTACGATTTTTGGGTTCTGTTTTTTGAAAGTTTTATCATACCTATATATGAAATAGTAATGTACTATTCTTTTATTTCATACCTTTTAGATGACATCAATAGGAACGCCACATGATAAGACCAGTAACCTTTATGATCGAGGTATAGTAGGACTAGAAATCTCCGAACGTAACTCCCATAGTTGAATGGTTAAGGAATTCTCATACCCTACACAACCTCGTACATATGAATTCCCACCATCAATTGTGCTAGTGCCTCAACCTTCTTCTAGAATTATAAAAGCCATCGAACGATTTACGCGTTTACGACCATCATAATTCAACGGACATGAATATATGATCAGTTGCAATAGAATAATGGACTGCTAAGATTGACCAAATTTTGGATATACGGATATAACTAAAGCAGAAAAAGTCGTTAATGGTCGGTGCCAACTATTAGAGAACGCGATGGAAGCATGGAAATCCTATGAGCATACACTAGGACGAGATGAAACACAATCCTTAAATTAAGAAGACTTCAAAGGAACTTTATTGGGACATTACTTTCCTCGAACTCTACAAGTCCGTGAAAATTTGGAAATCGTCAACCCTTACCAGGAAACGCATACTTAGATTGAATGCGAGCATCGTTTCAACTACATGTCCAAGAATGCAACTACAATGGAAGTTGATGACTAGAAGGAAAAACCAAAGAAGATTGCAAACCAACATTCCAAGTCTATAGGACCACATGTCATTCGACCATGTCCCGGCCCTCACGTGGCATGGAAGGATACGCTTGAAGAGAGACAAAATGATATCTTACAAATGTCACCGCCAATCCAGACATAAAATTGTTGATTGTCCTGAAGCACTGGGTAGCCAACCGAAGATGGAGAGCAAATAAGTAAGATTGCCACCAAGAGGAAACAACCACTGTTCGGGGCCGTCAAGAAAGGACGATCTAGTACAAGAATACAAGGAAGATTTAAATACTCGTGAGAAGAGAACTGATGGGAATTGACATCATTATAGGTATGTTGCTAGTATTGGGACCACCTAATTACATATTGCTTAATACATTAGTATCCCACTCTCTTGTGTTTTAATGTTTGAAGGAATTTGGGAATAAAAAGTATTGAAGGAGAGATTCTTTACAGTGAATACTGCATCCGATAATACAAAAGAATCCAAAAACCATGTAGAATGAGTGAAGCTAGAATTGGAGGGACACCGAATAATACCAACCTTTACATTCTTAAGACGAGGACTTTAGATAACATTAGAAAGAGCTTGTTTTGGCACGTAAGTATAAGTATAGGGCGACGAACATGGACATAGTTACTTTCTCTTAGAATTTCCATAAGGTTTTAAGAACGATTAGAACATTTTAGAGTTAAGTCAACTGATGTAGGGATAGAATTTTACTTTTCCCCAACGTTGAACACCTCTTTTGAACCAATAGGGTTTAGTATAAGTGAATTTCGAGGACGAAATTCTTTTGAGTGGATGAGGGTACGACAACAATGCACCTAAATCTAGACAAGTGAGACCTTATGCAACATGGTAAGTCATTTCGTATAAGTCACGATAGTCAAAGCCACACCAACATATTTACCCAACTCGTGATTTGAGAAACCTGATTTCAACTTGTAGATTTCGCCTACTACAACGACAACTACTAAAGAACAATACTGATGGCACTGTTTGGAACACTTTATGGAAATAAATGCGGATCACCAAAATTGAAGAAAGGAAGTTAGAGTTTGTGTTATCGAAGGACTTGAACTTGTAGAGAGATCAGTACGTGAAAATTGTTTCAAATACCAAGAAAAGGACCAAAACAGAACAACATCGTCAGAAGTCCTATACCGACACTCGAAGAAAAGGACTTATATTTAAAGATTGGCAAAGAAAGATTTTAAGGAGTTGCAGAGTGAAAAAGGATTGAACCGCTTTAGTAAGAAAGGCAAGTTGAAGTCTCACTACATAAGATCGTTTGATATTTTGATAAGTAGTAGGCGTAGCCCGTCATTTAGTTTTACCGACAAAACTATACCTAGAACACAACATGTTTCCTATTTTTAGAAGGCGAGGAAAAATATACTTGGGTAACTTAGATCATATTATCAGTTTTGAGACATAGATATAAGACATGATTTGATTTATTAGTAAGCGCCTATGACAAAGTTAGGAAAGAAGACCTGTATTTTAAGAAATCAAGAAACACTTTTAGTTAGTTTATGAGTAGACATGTAAAATAAGAAAGAACTACTTGGGTGACAAGAAATGAGATCGTAGTGAAATACTCGTAGTAACTAAGAGATTCGGGTAAGCGAAATTTCGGGGACGAAATTCTGTTAAGGGGGTAAGGATGTAACACCCCGTCCCAAAATTTAATATTAAATAAATGAATAAATTATTTAAGGGGTTTTTCTACTATATTAACATCGTTATTGTTTTATGAAGAGATTTAATTTTCAGGAAAACGGACGAGCATTCTGATCCGGGAGCACTCCTAGCACATAATAAAGAAATAAATAAAATATATGATTTGATGCATACTTTTAAAATGAAAGAAGTTTAATTAATAATTTTACAAATTATTTTATGAAAGCTCATGATAAAAGACTAAACAAAGCATAATATGTCTTAATAACTAATAATGCCTTGTTATCTTAGTTTTAGTACAAAATATTTACTTGCTTGATCATAGATACAACATCTCATATGTGAAAATTACATTTCTTTGATTGTCCTGCTTTGCATGTCTATATGATATAATGTTTGTCTTATCTGATTTTATTTTATGTTACGACTCATTGTGATAATTCGCTGTTAAATTAATAAAAGAATTAAAATAGAAATAATATAAAAAGTCTTAAGTCGAATGCTATAATTAAATAATTTTTGTCTCGAAGCGCGACGATTTTATCGCCATAAATTCTAAATAAATATTTATAGCTCTTGCGTAATTTTCTGCGACAAACTAACACGAATATAAGTAACGACTTTGTAGTAAATACCGAGTACTAATAAATACCGCGATAAATAAAATATCTACTACTTTAATTAAAAAAAAAAGGGGGGGTTCATGTGGCCAATTTTGGTCCACCCTTTCTTACAAAGTTGGAAATCAACCACATCACATTTCACCATTTGAGTCGGCCTAACATTTACTCCTGCCTCCCTCTATATATATCTTTCACACTTCAGTTTCTTCTTCATTCAGCTTTTCCCAAAAACGAGCCAAAGCTCTGTAGAAATAGAAATCAAGCACTATGGAAGAACAACTCTATTTGTCTTCCCCTTCTCTACCTTTTGATCGACTTCTTCCTCTTCAATAGGAAGCAAGTTGATCCTTCCACTTAATAGCAGCCTTCGACAGCCATTGACGCACCCGAGATGATTCTGGTTCGTTTCGCTGAAGTACAGTCCATACGATCCAAGGAAAATGAAGAACACCACCTCCTTCCTCTTAATTTGCTGCTGCCCTTTATTTACAGGTTCTGTTTGTTAACTTGTTCTTCAATTTTCTTGCTCAATCCTTGAAGAAATCGAGCCAACTTCATTCTTGATCGATCATCCAGGCTCCCACATGAATTCGAATCAATATCAAAGCCTAAATCGAGAGAAATACAAAGGTTTTAACACACAACCCATTTATGTGCTATTTGCGTAAATTTCGATTTCCGTTTATGATTTTCGGTACTTGAATCTTGTGGAATTTGTGTTATAATTGTCTTATGGTGATAAGGTTATGTGTTCGGCATGTTTAACTGGTTAGAAACATGAACTAAATGTACAAAAAACGTTTTCGAAACTCAGCAAACAAACTGAAATTTTGATGTTGGAAACAGCAACTTTAGAAGCCGATATCTTTTTATAGAAAAATGATTTTGACATAAAAACAAAGAGGGAATAATCTTCGTACAGTGGAGACTCTAAATACAAAAAATGACACGAATTGATAAGGTATAATGAGAGATATTCGATTTTGAAAATTGGGCAGTATGCTGGGAAATCTGGGAAAAACAGAGCATCTTCATTTCGGGTTCAATACTTCGGAGTCATTTTTACTCAACATCGAGACGCGTTTTTGACAAACAAATTTATTGCCAGTAAACTTAACACCATGTAGTTTAAATAACTCGGAGAAAAATGTTAATTGAGTTATCCGTTTGACGGGAATAAAATCACGAACATAGGAGAAAATTCAGTTATTTTATGTTTTATAACTAGCTAGCAGGACCAGCTTTGAAATATGCATAAATACACCTTCTGTTCAATTGCCTTACATTTAAACATAATTCTTTTGACATTATAATGCATGTTCAAGTGTTTTCAATAGTTGCAATATTCCCATAAGTGGCTAGGACTGGAATTGATAAAAAGTGATGTTTTTCGAATGATTAAAGTTTAATGATCTTGTTTTACATGTTGCTTCTTTTAAGATTATTAAGTAAAGTATGTGTTTAGAGTATTGTTGATCGATTGCTCCATAAATTGTTATTATTTGTTCAAA
This sequence comes from Galeopsis tetrahit, assembly GCA_963675135.1. NCBI lineage: Eukaryota > Viridiplantae > Streptophyta > Magnoliopsida > Lamiales > Lamiaceae > Galeopsis > Galeopsis tetrahit. Next base: position 16,473,757 of record OY776130.1, read on the forward strand.
CACACCAATTGATACGTGTTAAAATATGTTTGGTTAATTTATTGTTTCGATATTACTTTTCATGTAATTATGAGTTATTCATGAAGGAAAATTGTTATGTAATTTTAAGAATCAAGAGTTCTTATAATAAATAAATATTCAAGGAAACGTGCTAGGCGAAGTGCGGCCTAGTCGGAGCTCGGACGGTCCCTGCGTTACGCTTGCTAAAATTATTCAAGAAGTTTGTAGCTTTTTTTAAAAGTTAACCAGGTGGGTGTCACTACTGTATTGCCGATGTAAATGTTATATGGACTGTTGGTGTATTCTAAACTGAACTAAACAAACATCAACATATAACTAAGAACACAAGAATGCAATAATAATTATAATATAATATTATGGTATGTGTTATACATAAATTACGATTTCACGGAGGTGGCGGGAAAGTGTTTATGGGGGTAGCATGTGGTAGAGTCGCTACCAGTGTCCCAATATGTGTTTCACGAAGGAGGCGGGAAAGTGTTTATGGGGGTAGCATGTGATAGAGTCGCTATCAGTGTCCCAGGAGGAGGTGGAAGCGTTTAGGGGGTAGCATGTGGTAGAGTCGCTACCAGTGTCCCACATGATATATGATATGATGATAATGATGATTTATGATAAGTATGATATATGAAGATTTATGGCAAGTATGATCTATGGTTATGAATAAGAATATATTATGAATCCTCAGTGAACGATAAATTCACTACACAAAATAATAAGGAATAATTTACGATAAAATGTTACGATAAACTATTTCTGGCGTACTGCCAATCTGTATAGCAGCGTATAGGATATCCACTGAGATTTTTATCTCACACCCCAAAAACTAATATTTTCAGGTTATGATCGAGAGGGGCCGGTGTTACAGCAGGGACGACACAGAGTTTCCCCACATTAAGATGCTATAATATTACATATATTTAAGACATATTATAATAAAATGAAATGTCTTATGATAGACGATGTTATTCTTATGCCAAGTGACAACTTTCCTAAAGTTATTTGATAACCCTATGTATGCTATTTTAAAACGGCTGCTACTTATCATATTCTAAGTTTTAATAAATGGGCCCACACCGATTCTATTGCAACTTATAATTGTCTTTAATTATTTATGCTGCAAAACTCTTATCATATTCCTTGTGTTATTGTATTTTTTAAAAGAAATTTTTAGGTTCGGATTTTCGGTAACTAAGTGGCGACTCGAATTTAGAGTGTATGAGCCTCAAGGGGTGCATTCCGGATTCGGGGCGTTACAGGTGGTATCAGAGCCTAGGTTCAAACCTTCGGAAAAAAATTAAAATATTATTTTCAGTATTCAAAATTTTATAAATAAGTAAACTCTTTTTCGTAAAAGCTTTTCATAATAAAAATATTTTGTTTAAAGAGAAAAATATTTATATCCAAAGTATAACATGATTATTAAAACCTTGTACTAAGATCTATGAACGGTACTTATATAATGTTACTAAGGGGAAAATGTGTCTCCTGCCGCAGCCGAAGCACCTCGAGGTATGTTACTGTTTTAAGTAAAAAGGTAGAATACAATTAAAAACATTACGAGAACTTTGACTCGCATAAATTACGGAAGTTATGATATGATAAACTACGGTTTAATACGAGAATTTTTATGGCAATGAAAAAGTGAATGTTATGAAATGATTTTCTTGTGTCCTATGGTACAAGTGGAAGTTTATGAAAATATTTTATATGCGTTCACGATACTTATGATACTATTCCCACGCATTTATTGTAGACAATTAGACCTCTTCGTTTTGTGAAAAATAAAAAGGCGGACCTAAAAGCCACAATTTACTCTGACTCCAGTCCCTATTTCACTGTATAGGCTATATAACGTTAGATGCTTATGCTCTTGTTTTATCTTATTGGGACTGTTGTTCTTTTTCAATGGGGAAGGTCACTCTATGTTTTAATCAGTATATATGTAATGTTATGCAACTTACTTAAAGTGAGATTGCATTATTCTATCCGTTACTTTTACCTAACTATCGCTTTAATGACATGCGATCAATGGCCCCTAACATACAAATGTCGAGTGCCGTCATCGTGCCGCTGGTGGCCACAGTGTGTTCCAATGTACTGTGTACTCCATTGTAGATCTGGTGCTAGTACCTTGTTGTTACGATTTTTGGGTTCTGTTTTTTGAAAGTTTTATCATACCTATATATGAAATAGTAATGTACTATTCTTTTATTTCATACCTTTTAGATGACATCAATAGGAACGCCACATGATAAGACCAGTAACCTTTATGATCGAGGTATAGTAGGACTAGAAATCTCCGAACGTAACTCCCATAGTTGAATGGTTAAGGAATTCTCATACCCTACACAACCTCGTACATATGAATTCCCACCATCAATTGTGCTAGTGCCTCAACCTTCTTCTAGAATTATAAAAGCCATCGAACGATTTACGCGTTTACGACCATCATAATTCAACGGACATGAATATATGATCAGTTGCAATAGAATAATGGACTGCTAAGATTGACCAAATTTTGGATATACGGATATAACTAAAGCAGAAAAAGTCGTTAATGGTCGGTGCCAACTATTAGAGAACGCGATGGAAGCATGGAAATCCTATGAGCATACACTAGGACGAGATGAAACACAATCCTTAAATTAAGAAGACTTCAAAGGAACTTTATTGGGACATTACTTTCCTCGAACTCTACAAGTCCGTGAAAATTTGGAAATCGTCAACCCTTACCAGGAAACGCATACTTAGATTGAATGCGAGCATCGTTTCAACTACATGTCCAAGAATGCAACTACAATGGAAGTTGATGACTAGAAGGAAAAACCAAAGAAGATTGCAAACCAACATTCCAAGTCTATAGGACCACATGTCATTCGACCATGTCCCGGCCCTCACGTGGCATGGAAGGATACGCTTGAAGAGAGACAAAATGATATCTTACAAATGTCACCGCCAATCCAGACATAAAATTGTTGATTGTCCTGAAGCACTGGGTAGCCAACCGAAGATGGAGAGCAAATAAGTAAGATTGCCACCAAGAGGAAACAACCACTGTTCGGGGCCGTCAAGAAAGGACGATCTAGTACAAGAATACAAGGAAGATTTAAATACTCGTGAGAAGAGAACTGATGGGAATTGACATCATTATAGGTATGTTGCTAGTATTGGGACCACCTAATTACATATTGCTTAATACATTAGTATCCCACTCTCTTGTGTTTTAATGTTTGAAGGAATTTGGGAATAAAAAGTATTGAAGGAGAGATTCTTTACAGTGAATACTGCATCCGATAATACAAAAGAATCCAAAAACCATGTAGAATGAGTGAAGCTAGAATTGGAGGGACACCGAATAATACCAACCTTTACATTCTTAAGACGAGGACTTTAGATAACATTAGAAAGAGCTTGTTTTGGCACGTAAGTATAAGTATAGGGCGACGAACATGGACATAGTTACTTTCTCTTAGAATTTCCATAAGGTTTTAAGAACGATTAGAACATTTTAGAGTTAAGTCAACTGATGTAGGGATAGAATTTTACTTTTCCCCAACGTTGAACACCTCTTTTGAACCAATAGGGTTTAGTATAAGTGAATTTCGAGGACGAAATTCTTTTGAGTGGATGAGGGTACGACAACAATGCACCTAAATCTAGACAAGTGAGACCTTATGCAACATGGTAAGTCATTTCGTATAAGTCACGATAGTCAAAGCCACACCAACATATTTACCCAACTCGTGATTTGAGAAACCTGATTTCAACTTGTAGATTTCGCCTACTACAACGACAACTACTAAAGAACAATACTGATGGCACTGTTTGGAACACTTTATGGAAATAAATGCGGATCACCAAAATTGAAGAAAGGAAGTTAGAGTTTGTGTTATCGAAGGACTTGAACTTGTAGAGAGATCAGTACGTGAAAATTGTTTCAAATACCAAGAAAAGGACCAAAACAGAACAACATCGTCAGAAGTCCTATACCGACACTCGAAGAAAAGGACTTATATTTAAAGATTGGCAAAGAAAGATTTTAAGGAGTTGCAGAGTGAAAAAGGATTGAACCGCTTTAGTAAGAAAGACAAGTTGAAGTCTCACTACATAAGATCGTTTGATATTTTGATAAGTAGTAGGCGTAGCCCGTCATTTAGTTTTACCGACAAAACTATACCTAGAACACAACATGTTTCCTATTTTTAGAAGGCGAGGAAAAATATACTTGAGTAACTTAGATCATATTATCAGTTTTGAGACATAGATATAAGACATGATTTGATTTATTAGTAAGCGCCTATGACAAAGTTAGGAAAGAAGACCTGTATTTTAAGAAATCAAGAAACACTTTTAGTTAGTTTATGAGTAGACATGTAAAATAAGAAAGAACTACTTGGGTGACAAGAAATGAGATCGTAGTGAAATACTCGTAGTAACTAAGAGATTCGGGTAAGCGAAATTTCGGGGACGAAATTCTGTTAAGGGGGTAAGGATGTAACACCCCGTCCCAAAATTTAATATTAAATAAATGAATAAATTATTTAAGGGGTTTTTCTACTATATTAACATCGTTATTGTTTTATGAAGAGATTTAATTTTCAGGAAAACGGACGAGCATTCTGATCCGGGAGCACTCCTAGCACATAATAAAGAATTAAATAAAATATATGATTTGATGCATACTTTTAAAATGAAAGAAGTTTAATTAATAATTTTACAAATTATTTTATGAAAGCTCATGATAAAAGACTAAACAAAGCATAATATGTCTTAATAACTAATAATGCCTTGTTATCTTAGTTTTAGTACAAAATATTTACTTGCTTGATCATAGATACAACATCTCATATGTGAAAATTACATTTCTTTGATTGTCCTGCTTTGCATGTCTATGTGATATAATGTTTGTCTTATCTGATTTTATTTTATGTTACGACTCATTGTGATAATTCGCTGTTAAATTAATAAAAGAATTAAAATAGAAATAATATAAAAAGTCTTAAGTCGAATGCTATAATTAAATAATTTTTGTCTCGAAGCGCGACGATTTTATCGCCATAAATCCTAAATAAATATTTATAGCTCTTGCGTAATTTTCTGCGACAAACTAACACGAATATAAGTAACGACTTTGTAGTAAATACCGAGTACTAATAAATACCGCGATAAATAAAATATCTACTACTTTAATTAAAAAAAAAGGGGGGGGGGGGGGTTCATGTGGCCAATTTTGGTCCACCCTTTCTTACAAAGTTGGAAATCAACCACATCACATTTCACCATTTGAGTCGGCCTAACATTTACTCCTGCCTCCCTCTATATATATCTTTCACACTTCAGTTTCTTCTTCATTCAGCTTTTCCCAAAAACGAGCCAAAGCTCTGTAGAAATAGAAATCAAGCACTATGGAAGAACAACTCTATTTGTCTTCCCCTTCTCTACCTTTTGATCGACTTCTTCCTCTTCAATAGGAAGCAAGTTGATCCTTCCACTTAATAGCAGCCTTCGACAGCCATTGACGCACCCGAGATGATTCTGGTTCGTTTCGCTGAAGTACAGTCCATACGATCCAAGGAAAATGAAGAACACCACCTCCTTCCTCTTAATTTGCTGCTGCCCTTTATTTACAGGTTCTGTTTGTTAACTTGTTCTTCAATTTTCTTGCTCAATCCTTGAATAAATCGAGCCAACTTCATTCTTGATCGATCATCCAGGCTCCCACATGAATTCGAATCAATATCAAAGCCTAAATCGAGAGAAATACAAAGGTTTTAACACACAACCCATTTATGTGCTATTTGCGTAAATTTCGATTTCCGTTTATGATTTGCGGTACTTGAATCTTGTGGAATTTGTGTTATAATTGTCTTATGGTGATAAGGTTATGTGTTCGGCATGTTTAACTGGTTAGAAACATGAACTAAATGTACAAAAAACGTTTTCGAAACTCAGCAAACAAACTGAAATTTTGATGTTGTAAACAGCAACTTTAGAAGCCGATATCTTTTTATAGAAAAATGATTTTGACATAAAACCAAAGAGGGAATAATCTTCGTACAGTGGAGACTCTAAATACAAAAAATGACACGAATTGATAAGGTATAATGAGAGATATTCGATTTTGAAAATTGGGCAGTATGCTGGGAAATCTGGGAAAAACAGAGCATCTTCATTTCGGGTTCAATACTTCGGAGTCATTTTTACTCAACATCGAGACGCGTTTTTGACAAACAAATTTATTGCCAGTAAACTTAACACCATGTAGTTTAAATAACTCGGAGAAAAATGTTAATTGAGTTATCCGTTTGACGGGAATAAAATCACGAACATAGGAGAAAATTCAGTTATTTTATGTTTTATAACTAGCTAGCAGGACCAGCTTTGAAATATGCATAAATACACCTTCTGTTCAATTGCCATACATTTAAACATAATTCTTTTGACATTATAATGCATGTTCAAGTGTTTTCAATAGTTGCAATATTCCCATAAGTGGCTAGGACTGGAATTGATAAAAAGTGATGTTTTTCGAATGATTAAAGTTTAATGATCTTGTTTTACATGTTGCTTCTTTTAAGATTATTAAGTAAAGTATGTGTTTAGAGTATTGTTGATCGATTGCTCCATAAATTGTTATTATTTGTTCAAACACACCAATTGATACGTGTTAAAATATGTTTGGTTAATTTATTGTTTCGATATTACTTTTCATGTAATTATGAGTTATTCATGAAGGAAAATTGTTATGTAATTTTAAGAATCAAGAGTTCTTATAATAAATAAATATTCAAGGAAACGTGCTAGGCGAAGTGCGGCCTAGTCGGAGCTCGGACGGTCCCTGCGTTACGCTTGCTAAAATTATTCAAGAAGTTTGTAGCTTTTTTTAAAAGTTAACCAGGTGGGTGTCACTACTGTATTGCCGATGTAAATGTTATATGGACTGTTGGTGTATTCTAAACTAAACTAAACAAACATCAACATATAACTAAGAACACAAGAATGCAATAATAATTATAATATAATATTATGGTATGTGTTATACATAAATTACGATTTCACGGAGGTGGCGGGAAAGTGTTTATGGGGGTAGCATGTGGTAGAGTCGCTACCAGTGTCCCAATATGTGTTTCACGAAGGAGGCGGGAAAGTGTTTATGGGGGTAGCATGTGATAGAGTCGCTATCAGTGTCCCAGTAGGAGGTGGAAGCGTTTAGGGGGTAGCATGTGGTAGAGTCGCTACCAGTGTCCCACATGATATATGATATGATGATAATGATGATTTATGATAAGTATGATATATGAAGATTTATGGCAAGTATGATCTATGGTTATGAATAAGAATATATTATGAATCCTCAGTGAACGATAAATTCACTACACAAAATAATAAGGAATAATTTACGATAAAATGTTACGATAAACTATTTCTGGCGTACTGCCAATCTGTATAGCAGCGTATAGGATATCCACTGAGATTTTTATCTCACACCCCAAAAACTAATATTTTCAGGTTATGATCGAGAGGGGCCGGTGTTACAGCAGGGACGACACAGAGTTTCCCCACATTAAGATGCTATAATATTACATATATTTAAGACATATTATAATAAAATGAAATGTCTTATGATAGACGATGTTATTCTTATGCCAAGTGACAACTTTCCTAAAGTTATTTGATAACCCTATGTATGCTATTTTAAAACGGCTGCTACTTATCATATTCTAAGTTTTAATAAATGGGCCCACACCGATTCTATTGCAACTTATAATTGTCTTTAATTATTTCCGCTGCAAAACTCTTATCATATTCCTTGTGTTATTGTATTTTTTAAAAGAAATTTTTAGGTTCGGATTTTCGGTAACTAAGTGGCGACTCGAATTTAGAGTGTATGAGCCTCAAGGGGTGCATTCCGGATTCGGGGCGTTACAAAAAGAATATGTTGTAATTGATAAAAACTGTAAAGTTCGTGATTTTTTTTGCAATTAACCCTATATATAATTATAAACACGTAATTAAATATATACTCCCTCCCCGTCCAAATGAAAACTCCCTATAAATTTATTTTGTTTCACATAGTACACAATTGTGCTAATTTGATTAATGGAATTTATTAATTTTAGTGGATTGACATTGTTAATCATGGGTGCTGCTTGTTGATGCTTGAGAGATGACAGCTGGATTTATAGAAACTGTGTATGCCTTCATTGTTTAATTCAATCCCGAACTGGTATGCTGTGAAATTTTTTTATGCTTCATTTGTTAAATTAATATAAGCAATATAAATACTATAATGGTGTAATGTTAATTCATCCTGATGTGATAGAGATATATAAATGGAGTGTATCACTCAATGATGTTTGTTCTTTATGATCATTTCTTCTTGTGAGCCTCGTTTTTTTTTTTTTTTTTTTAAGTTGGGTGGGTGCTTGATTCAAGTTCTTTAGTGGAAATAAGAATGAGAAACATTGATGGTCATATTTTCAGTGTAAATATTTGTATATATTCATCTAAGTTCATTAGTTGTTATTGAGTTGTATTTGTGTAATACCAATATAATTGTGTGATACTGTTAAATATAATGTCATGATACTATTTCATAAAAATATCACGATCGATGTTATATTTTAAAGTGTATTTGCGTAATATTGTCAAGTGTAATGTTATAATATTGAGGAATACCATAAGGGCATCGCCCCATCATCCTGCGTATTGAGCGATAGAGTTCTTGCTATGACTGAGAAAGTGTTACCCACTAGGACTGAAGTAGGGAGAACAACCGAGGTAGGATAAGTTATAACTTACGAGATTAAATTGAAAATCCAAGTTTTTGCATAAAAGTACTTCAAAACCATGAAACAAAATTGAATTTTAACTACATTGAAAATTAATTCCAGAATGAAGTATACGAAATGTTTGTGTTAGAAAATGATGAATGAGAAAGATGTTTATCATTGATAAATGTACTCCTATTTATATTACATTGATTAGCTAACGTTACGATTTACACTAATGATGATTTACCATTACGATTTATACTAATGATGATTTACCGTTACGATTTACAATAAATGACTATATACAAGGAAGGTAGAGATAATCATGGAATTATTCCTTAATATCCCCCGTCAAGCGTTGCGTCAGATACAGAAACATGCAAAGCTTGGAATGCAGGAACTCGAAAGCCGGACGAGGAAGACTCTTTGTGAACATGTCCGCAAGCTGTAGATGGGACGGTACAAAGTCGGTGAGTAGTTTTCCAGAAGTTACCATTTCTCGAACAAAATGACAGTCGATGTCAATGTGCTTTGCCCGCTTATGTGCGATCGGATTTTGGCTGAGAAAGAGAGCACTTCTATTATCAGTTAGAAGGACCGGGCGAGCAGGTGATAGCTGACGAAGTTCCCGCAGTAGATTCGTCAACCAGATAATGTCAGCAGCTGTGTTCGCCATTGCCCGATATTCAGACTCGCAACTCGAGCGGGCAACAGTTGGTTGCTTCTTGGAAATCCAAGAAACAAGATTTTCTCCCAAGAAGATTGAGTAGCCGTAAGTGAAACGACGAGTCTCAAGACACCGAGCCCAATCGGCATCAGAATAACCCACAATTGATCAATCAGGTCGGCGAGCAAAGGAGAGGCCGTAGTGAAGAGTCCCTTTGACATAGCGGATGATGCGTTTAACCGCAGTAAAATGATCAATAGAGGGTGCCTGAAGAAACTAGCTAACATGATTCACCGCAAAGGAGAGGTCTGGTCGGGTGATAGTTAGATATTGGAGAGCACCAACAAGCGAGTGGTAGAGAGTAGGATCTGAGAACGAGGCACCCGTGCTCGTCATAGATTCACCAGCGACCAAGGGGGTAGCAATTGGTCGCGAGTCAGCTAGGGATGCTCGGTCGAGGATGTCGCGAGCATACTTGGACTGGCCAATAAATAGACCATCAGGAGTATAAGAGATCTCAAGGCCCAAAAAATAGTTTAGGCGACCTAAATCCTTCAAGGCAAATTCCTTGTGCGCCTGCGAGATGAAGCGAGCAAGGAGTGATGGATCATTTCCTGTAATGATGATATCGTCCACATAGAGGAGCAGGAAGACAACAGACTTTCCCTTGTGGAGATAAAATAGCGAGGAATCGGACTTGCAAGCAGAGAAACCAAGGCCGAATAGAAAGGTACTAAACCTTTGAAACCAGGCAAGAGGAGCTTGTCGCAGGCCGTACAACGCCTTTTTGAGGCGACAAACGTGATCTGGGAAGCGAGCATCAACATAGCCAGGGGGTTGGGCCATGAAAACGGGCTTGTCCAAGACACCATTGAGAAAGTCATTGTTAACGTCAAGCTGATGGAGTGGCCAGTTTGACTGAACAGCAATGGCGAGGATGATCCGAACAGTCGTAGCCTTGACCACCGGACTGAAAGTATGAGAGAAATCGTCGCCTGGAATTTGAGTAAAACCCTGAGCGACCAAGCGTGCTTTATGACGCTCCACAGAGTCGTTAGAGTGATACTTTGTCCAAAAAACCCATTTGGACCCAACAATGATTACACCAGATGGGCAAGGAACTAGATCCCAGGTGTGATTGTTGCGAAGAGCATCAATTTCCTCTTGCATGGCCGACAACCAGAGAGGAGACTTAGCAGTTGACTTGAATCCTCGTGGTTCAGAGGAGAGAGTCAGAGCAGAGATAAGTGCCGAGGAAGTCGAACCAACTGGGTATTTGGGTTTGAAAAATACCCGCCTTACCCCGAGTAACCATGGGGTGCGAAGATGTAGGCTGAGGCAAAGGGCGAGCAGGAGGCGGTGGTTGGGCGACCACCGGAGCAATGATTGGATCGGGCTCAGAAAAGCAAACCGAACAAGGATTAGACGTGCTTGGAGGGGACTGTTCGGCAGAGGAAGGCGAGCAAACAGGCTCCAAAAACACAGAGACGTCTAGCTTTGGCACAGGCGAGGAGCGAGCAGATGAGGAGAAAGGGAAGCATTGCTCGTCAAATTTGGCATGACAAGTTATGAACACCCTGTTCGAATCTGGGTCAAGACAACGAAAACCCTTGTGAGTGTTGTTGTAGCCCAAAAAAATACAAGGGCGACTGCGAGGGGCCAATTTGTGCAGTGCATAATCTCGGAGAAAGGGATAAACTCGGCAACCAAGAGGCTTGAAATTCCCATAGTTCAGCGAAGAGGAATAGAGAGCCTTAAATGGAGAGGTGCTACTTAGAATGGTGGAGGGTAGACGGTTGATGACATAAACGGCTGCCGCAAAGGCATCAAACTAAAAAACGAGCAGGAAGGTTACCATGAAACATCACAGAGAGCCATGTTTCGGTCATGTGTCGATGCTTGTGCTCGGACCTGCCATTCTGCTCGGGAGTATATGGGCAAGACAATCTATGAAGAACCTCATGTGTTCATAGAAAGACAGAAACCCTATTGTTGACGAACTCCGTCCCTCCATCACTTTGAAATACCTTCATAGTAGTGGAAAACTGATTGCACACAAAAGTGTGGAATGTCTCCAAAATAGCAGAAAATTCACTCTTAGCTCACATAGGATAAATCCAAGAGAATCGAGAGAAATCATCAAGGAATACAGCATAATATCGATAGCCATCCGAGGATACAACAGGTGCAGGACCCCATAAATCACAGTGCACTAAATTGAGAACAGATGAAGCTCGTTTTTCATTGACATTAAAAGATAAACGTTTGCTCTTGGCTAATTGACATGAAGAGCAAACTCCAGGAGTAGGTAACAAAAACGTAACTGAAATAACACCTAACTTATGTAAAAGTTTCAAAGTATAAAATGGGACGTGCCCCAATCTTAAATGCCATAAATTAAAGGAGGCTTTTGACACAGTGGATCGAACAGCTGCAACAAAAGCTGGAAGCGAGGAATCCAATAGATATAATCCTTGCTCACATCTGCCCCGAGCGACCACCTTGGTGTTCCGCTTCTGAATCGTAAATGACTTGTCAGAGAAAACAACATCAACAGACAAATCAGAGGTTAATTTACTGGTAGATAAAAGGTTCTTCGTAATATTGGGCACAACTAGCACATCACGAAGTTGAACTGTACTAGAAACCAATATGCGAGATAGGTAAAGCAGAACCATTACCGACTATCACTGAACCATTACCACAGTATGGCGAGCAGGAGTCCAGGTCGGTGGGGCGAGATGTCATGTGCGCCGAAGCCCCAGAGTCAATATACCAGTCAGAGGTAGGGGGCGGATCAAGCGAGCAAGCAGAGTGAAAGGCCTGAGCCAGATGGGCGGAGGAGTGATCGCGTTGACGATCATATGACGGAGCGGCGGAGTGCTCAGGTGGGAGAGCATAGTGACCAGGGCACTTATCAACATAGTGATCGCCCCGACAGATCTGGCAACGAGGAACATAAGGCCGACGGTCACCTCGACCGGAACCGTGGCGACCACCCCGAAACGAGGACGAGCTGTCGTTGCGATGGATGGCCTGGCCGCGAGGATGCGTTGAGGAGTTAGAAGTGGGGCGAGGATGACCATGAGCAATAAAAGCAGCCTGAGGGGGAGCAGCATCAAGGAGCTTGTTCATGATCTCGAAGGCTGTGGCCTGATGAAGGAGATCCCGAAAGGGTGGGACTGGAGTCATGGACATGCGAGTGTCGGAGAATCCCCCAAAGTGAGGTCCTAAGCCGCGGAGAAACCAATGAGACTTGTCCGAGTCATCGATGGGCTTTCCAAAAGCGGCCAGTTGGTCACAAATGAGTTTGAATTTACAACCGTAATCGGCAACATGCATATCGTTTCGTTTGAGGAGAAGGAGTTCTTTGCGGAGTTGAGTGATGCGAGACTGAGATGAGTGACTGAAGGCAGCCTCAAGGGCGACCCAAGCGTCCCAAGAGGTGTCACAGTCGATTACTTGGGAGAGTGATTCCTCGGTGAGAGAGGAGAGGAGAAGACCAAGGACTTTTTTTATCCTTAGCACGCCAGATGTTGTAGGCCGGATTGGCGCCGTTGTTGGCGGTGGTGGGAGGGGCGACGGTGGTTCCATCAACAAAACCGAATAGATCGACACAGAGTAACATCGGAAGGACTTGCTTCTTCCATAGAAGAAAGTCGGCGGAGGTCAGTTTGACCGTAACCATATGTATCAATACATTCACGGGGATTGAAGAATCGGCCATTGGAATGTAGATCGAGGGGGACAAGCTCGATATGAGAGGAAACGATGGGGACTGACTCGTCGGAGGAGAAGTGTTTAGGATCGAAAGAAGGCTGATACCATGTTAGAAAATGATGAATGGGAAAGATGTTTATCATTGATAAAAGGTACTCCTATTTATATTACATTGATTAGCTAACGTTACGATTTATAATAATGATGATTTACTGTTACGATTTATACTAATGATGATTTACCGTTACGATTTACAATAAATGACTATATACAAGGAAGGTAGAGATAATTATGGAATTATTCCTTAATAGTTTGCAGAAACCAAAATAGAAGCGGTATTGAAACTTAAGTTTTCATACTACCAAAGAGGAAGATTTTATAGTTTTGAGAGGGAGAGGAAGTTTGCAAAGTGAAATGCATGTGTGGTCGAAAGAAAGCAGGTACGTAGCTCACATTATATAATTTGGAACCCCGAGTTAGATGAGAATCAGGGATGAAAATAATATCACAACCTTAATTTTATGTATATCGATTTCTCAAGAGGTATTTTCATAGTATTTAACACTTGGACAACTTACTTGACTCTGTATTTTGTGGGTTATTGTTAGAAATTTTTTTTAAAACGCACACACATAACACTACAAGAAAAAATGGTTTTTCCGACAAATTAATTGGTCGGAATAAATGGCAGTCCGTCGGAAATAATGTTTTACCGACCGATATTACGTCGCTATTGTCTGTCGCAACAAGCCTTCTCGATATTGTCTTTACCGGCTAGAAAAGGCGTAGTCGGTACTAAGCCGTTATTAGTGACAACAACTTGGTCGGAAAAAAATATTTTTGCTTTAATTTTATTTAACAGAAAATATGTTATACCGATGAATGTGTCCTTGGAAAAAACTAAGGACGTTTAATGTCTTTTCATCTTGTTATTTATACCGACGCATAGTTACTCGGTATAATATTTTGGCCAAGCGTGTTTCTTGTTCGGTTTCAATTTTCTTATCGGTGTCATTTTTGTGTGAATTGTTTTACCGACGGGTGTGCCGTCAGAAATATATTTTAATAAATTACAAAAATTATCCTTAAATATTCATTAGAATTATATTGCCGACGAGCGGTTATTCAGTATAATATTTTGGCCAAGCGCCAATTTTTTTGTTTCAATTTTTCATTTGGGCCACTTTTGTGCAAAATGTTGTACCGACGGGCATGCCGTCGGAACTATATTTTAATAAATTAGAAAATTAACCTAAAAATATTTGTCCAACATATATTGCCGACGGATGTGCCGTCGGAATAAAATGTTAATAAAATTAAAAAAAAAGTTAATAAATTCAATATGTTCTGATTTGTTTATTTTTACTAAATTAGAAATATTAAATGTATTGCTTTAAAATTAAGCAACACAACCCGAAAAAAAGTGTCAGTTCAGGGAACAATTTATTCCAAAAAATATAAGGTTTAAATTCATTAATTTTGTTACTGTATCTAAACTACATATTTAAAATATAGCCAATCATACCAATTTTTTTTTTTTTTTAAATAAATGTGGTTGCAATAATACTATTTACATAATATAACTATTATTATTATATCATGTTAAATAAATTAAGAGAAATAGTCTAAAATATAGGAGTATATATTTTAGAACCAATAATATAAGATAAATAAGAAAGTAGGATGAGATACCTTGAGTTGAGTTAATAACTGATGTTCAAAATGGTGGATGTTATTTTATAGAGTGGGCAACTTACGTTTGCAATGAACTGCAAAATAGTTCAATAATTTATTCTCCTTCATATACTTCTTGTATTTCTTTCAGTGGAGAACCCATTGTAACCAAATTAAATTTGCACCCAATCAAATGGCGACACGTGGACAAATATATATTAAAATAAAATTAATTTACTATTTAAAATTTGAGAATTTAATTAAATTAATTCTCTAATAAAATAGTTGAATTAGTGATATTTAATATACACGATACAAGTCGGTCGAATTATACGAGTATCGAAATAATCGTAATTGGTGAGAATAAATTTGACTTACCATATATGGAGGAAATCAAATCACACATCTTCAAAAAGGAAGATAATTAAATTAAAACCAATCAAGTCAATCAAATCGACATTAGTTAGTAAGAAAGCGCCATGTGGCACGGTAAAGAGGGAAAGTCTTCACTCCCTCACCCTATAAATAAGTTCCTCCCTCATTCATTCGAGGACACAACACAAAAAACATTTCAAGACTCTAGAATTCTCTGCAGAGATTCAAAGTATTCTTGAGCATCCGAAGGAGTTTCAAAGACGTTCTTCACCCAAAATCATCTGAAAGCGACGTTCGATCCAAGATCAAGGTGTTATAAAGCCCCTCGAATCGGCGTTCTTCTCAGAGTGTTCTTCGCAAATCTTCGAAGATTTAACGGCGTTCTTCGCGAATCCTTGAAGATTCAAAGATGTTCTTTATCGCATTCGAAGGCGTTCGTCTGAAAGCTCCCCAAATCAGCGTTCGATCCAAAACAAGACGTCAAGTCCTTGGACAAACGTTACAAATTTTCAAATCCAAGCGTGATCAAGATCGAAGCGAAGATCACGTCCCAAAACCCTTCAAGTCAAAGTAAAAAATCGAAGAGAAGAATCAGAGAAATAAAATAGAGATTGTAAATCCATAAAATTTCTCGGTTTTATCCGACAAAATAAAATTGTATTGCATTTTCGTGTTATTATATTAATTTCATGAAATTTGTTGTTACAAATTTAGACATTGAAATTTTATTAAATTTTGATTGTGTCTAATATTATGTAAATCCTAGTTTTTGAGATAAGAATATAAAATAATATCTCCAAAATTGAGAAATTATCTCTTTCCTTATTTTTAGAATTTTCGAATATGTTTTTCTTGTTCTCTAAGTCATTATCTCTTATATAGGGATGACAATGGGCCGGGTCGGGCCGGGTACCTAGATACCCGGAACCGACCCGTTTCAATTCGGGTCCGGCGTGGGCCGACCCGTTCGGGTCACGGGGCGGGCCGGGGCAAATCGGGGTGACCCATTATAAAATTTTTTTTAAAAAAAAATGAAAAATACTAATTTTTTTTTTAAAACATATAACATAAATTTTAGATTTGTATTGAAAAATAAATAAAATAGTCTTAGAATCATGTTTATAATTTTATTTTCACATTTATGAAGGTGAATTATTGTTATATATATTAATAAACATCAAAATATTGAACATATATTATATTTATATGTATAATATATATAAAAAATAAATATAAAAACGGGTCACGGGTTCGGGTCACGGGTCGAGGGTGATACCCGGACCCGCCCCATTTCAATACGGGTTCGGGGCGGGGCGACCCAAATAGCACGGGTCGGGGCGGACCGGGTTGAAATTGCCATCCCTACTCTTATAAATATATATGATAGTTATAATAGAAAAACAGTGGTCAGATTGAATAAGTCAGTCGCAAATGACTCCATCAACTCCCTACTACTAAATTGTAGGTCAAATCGAGTATGATGGAATAAGTAACAAATGACTCCATTAATTCCCTACCACCAAATTGTAGGTTAAATTCAAATTCGGAACACGTCGCTGAGACCCCGGTATCAAATTATGTTTAGAGAGAGGAATCAAGAGATCAACGAGAGTTGTAACCCAAATTTTTAATAAAAATATGTTTACCTTATTTTTATCACCTTCTTTTATACATTTTTGCAGGTGTTTAAATTTATTGGTTAGCAATTTGGCACGCCCAGTGGGACATCTCTACCTCTCATCTCTACTCTTCAAGCAAATCAAGTCACGACGATGGCGCCAATCAAGATTAAGATCAAGAGAGGCGTTGAATCCGGATCAGTTGACGTCGACTTTGAAGACGTGAACGTAGTCACGAGAAGTTTGTCAAGAAGCTCGAAGTCATCGTCTTCTTCAGAGAAAGCTACTGCAGAGGGTCCACCACCCAACACTGCGAATGAGGAGAACAACCCAGCATGTTCCCCTACTCATTCCACGACGAGCTCATTAGATTCAAGTGCAGCTTCAGCAATGGTAACAAATACCACGACTGTTGAGGAGCAATTGGCAAGCTTGACTAGAGCTATAGAAGGACTCACGAAACATGTCCAAGAACAGGATGCTCAGATTGCTAAGCTAATGAGCAATGCAGACAAAATGGAGTCAAGTCGAGCAAAAGAAAAGCGAGTCGAGGGGCATGATGTGGAGATGTCTTGTGAACGTCAACATATGGAAATTGACCCAACTCTTAAGGAGTTACAAGTTTCTCCCGATGGTTTGGTGCCCGTTGACCGGCTAAAAGAAATCATAATCGGGGCGATCAAAGATAAGTTCGAGGAAAGTCCTAAGTCTTCATTCACCTACATCAAGTCTTACACGAAGAGGATTGACAGTTTGAAGATGCCAGCTGGTTATCAACCTCCAAAGTTGCAGTAGTTCGATGGCAAGAGTAATCCAAAGCAACATATTGCTCACTTCGTGGAGACCTGCAACAATGCCGGCACGTATGGAGATCATTTGGTGAAGCAATTTGTACGCTCTTTAAAGGGCAATGCATTCGATTGGTATACCGATTTGGAAGCTAGCTCGATTGACAGTTGGGAGCAGGAATTTCTCAATCGATTTTACAGAACTCGAAGAACGGTTAGTATGCTTGAATTGACGAACACTCGTCAATCAAAGGAAGAGCCGGTGATCGATTACATAAATCGATGGAGAAATCTAAGTCTAAATTTCAAGGATAGATTGATTTAAGTTTTAGCCATCGAGATGTGCATCAAAGGAATGAAGTGGGGTCTTCGATATATCCTTCAAGCAATTCGACCAAGATCATTCGAGGATTTGGCTACTAAGGCTCATGACATGGAGTTGAGCATGTCTACAAGTGGATTTGAAGGGCCGCTATCTCAAGAGTGGGGGCAAAGGAAGACGAGTTTGAAGGAGTTGCAACGAAAGCAATATCTATTTCTAGACTCAGATATCCCCGAAATTTTCGATGATTTGATCAAGAATGATCTCATTGAATTACCACAAATGAAACGACCCGATGAGGCTGGGCGAACTGATGACCCCAAATATTGCAAGTACCATCGATTGGTAGGACATCAAACCCAAGATTGTTTTATACTTAAAGACAAAATTATGCAGCTAGCCAAAGAAGGGAAGATCTTGCTTGAAGCTCCATAAACGCACGAGCCTAAACTGCTTGTTGCTCCATGAACGCACGAGTCTAAACTGCTTGAAGCTCCATAAACGCACTAGCCTAAACTGCTTGTTGCTCCATAAACGCACGAGCCTAAACTGCTTGTTGCTCCATGATGCACGAGCCTAAACTGCTTATTACTCCTGGTCCACATGAGTCTAAACTGTGTACGACAACCACCAAAGGTAATTACATGTGGTTAAACTGTTAATTTATCCCACGAAAGGCATTTTAAGTGGTTAAATAGTTAAATCCCTACTTTGTCTACAGTAGTAAAAGAATAGTCACTCCTGGCCCGCATGAGTATAAACTGTGTACGGCATCCCCCTCCCAAAATCAAATTATGTTCTCCCTTGAACTACGTTATGACTTGATCCCCTCTAAAGGGGTACGTAGGCAACTTAGCATATCTCTAAGTACAGTCAAAATTCGAGTTAATTTGTTCACATAAGTTAACTCGATAAACATTCGAGACATAAAAGAAACAGGCAAGTATTGAAGATTCAGATGTAAAAGATAAACGTGGATACGTAGTATTCATAAAAAAAAAAAATAAAAAAAAAAACAAGAAGGAAAAACAACGGGTAAACAATCATAAAAGTTCTAAGACAAGCTAAACTAAGAGATTCAAATCTCCTTGAGATTTCTCTAGCTTAGACTTCGTCTTCTTCAAATCTTTGGCCACAGTATCCTCAACCGAGGGAGTATTGGTGATGGAAGAGACTCGACTCTCAGCATCCACAAGTTCCGCTTCAACACTTTGGTGGGATGCCTGATGCTGCTGCAACGTCTCAGATGCCGTCTTCATCTTCTGCTGCAACTTGGCGACTTTATCCATGATCCGCTGCAAATTTGTTTGGGAAGCCTCGACTTGGGCAGAGCTCACGATGTGCTTCTCCCTAACTTTGTGAAGGACATCCTTAGCTTCAGCCAACTGCCGAGCAATAACTTCCTTTGACAACCCATTAGCAGACTTCGATCTCGCTAAATCATAAGCATCAGCCTTCTCAAACAGAGATGTCAAAACTTGGAACTACCCTTTATCTCAGCCAACACAACTGGCACTTCTTCCTTCAAAGATGATAGGGAATCAATAGGAGTCGCCATAATCCTCGCCTAAAGATTATTCCATAGAAACACATCAAAGTCTCGTTGTTGATCACGAACAAACTTTCCCCCTTTGAAAACTGAAACAGCAAGGGGGCAGGGCTTCTTCACATTACAGGCTCAGAAGCTGCTAAAACTTTTGAAGAAGATGACACGTCTTCCCCATCTGACCCACAATTAGAATCGCTGCCAAAGATATCTATCCTTGCCTGAAAAGTGGAAACGCAATACGATCAAGAAAATGAAAAAAGAAGGAAGAAAGGGAAGCAAATGAATGAAAACATGTTTCGATAACCTTTTTAGCCCGCTTCCAATGGCGGTAATCATCTCCGCTACGACTTTCTTCTGAACATCGAGAAGTGCTCTTCCTCTTACTCGTTTCAACCAATGGTACCACTTCATGAATCGAGGGAGGGACAATCGGTTTGTTAGCAACTACAACCCCTTCTTGTAGTACGTCATCGATCTTTGAACTAACTAAGTCCTTGACATGACTCCCCAAGTAGATGTCATGAGCTTTGCTCCACCATCTCTTGTACTCTGATGTAGAGTACTTCTTAAGACTCGAACTCGCATTTGGCAAACACACTTTGGCAAAGGACTTGCGCAAAGTGCAAAACATCCAATAACGAGTCCCTTCCGCCAAACTAACTTCACGAACATCGACGCTTAATTCTCCCGGGACGTCTTGGTAGTAGCCGAACTGGCGACTGAAACGATGGGGGCTGTAAGGCTCAATGATGAAACTATCCCCTTTCCGCCAAGTTAAATAATTGGAGCGAACAGTTAAGAAGTAACTCCAATTGCCCCACTGCCCCATACCATTATCAGCGTATGAGACAGGCTCATCACGGATAAATGCGTTGCAAGCCCACAAAATGGTCTCTCCCCGGCGGATTCTTGTACGAGCTACCTCAGGTTCGAAATACCTCGCTCCATTTTCACCATAAAATAATACCATTGAAGGGACATGATACTCGTGAACAGCTAAGAAGTGGGTCTTAAAATACTGAGCTAACCACGTATAGACGAAGTGAACTAGAAAAGTAGAACCAACTCCCAACGATTCTGGCTGTTGAGAGATACAGTTTAAACCCTTATAGATACTCGCTAAGACTGGGACGGCGAGGCCAAACGACTTGCCCGTAGCCATAAGACTTTCAACCTTGAAAGTACTTGGCCGAATCATATTTTTATCCTCACCAGGAAGGACGAACGTGCAAAGCCAACATGCTAAATAAGTAGCCAAATATGCTTCCTCCCATCGAATCAACTCGATGTTAAGTGTCTTAAAAGAAATTGCTTCAGCCGAAGACCACTGTTTACAAGGTTCGAACGCACCAGAAGGGTTGTGAGTGGACTTGGGACGAGAATTCTTCCTCTTCTCAATTCGTGCAGGAGGTCGCCGTATTTCGTAGCCTTGCTCGACCAGAAGCCGATCCATCGATCGACTGATACAGTTCCTTCAGGAATGTCCCCACGGAGTATATGAAAGGCATGAAATAAAGACCTGCAACTTCGCGGAAGACATAAATCCCCAAGCTCATCCAAAAGCTCTGCTTCGTCAGGCACTACTTCATCATATATGAAACCGTGTAAAGGCAACCCCGTCAATTCGAATATATCCCATAGTGAGATTGACACTTCTCCGAAAGAAGTGAGCAATGTATTAGTAGACGGGCACCAAGCTTCACAAAAGGCCTTGATAATTTTAGAGTTGCAATCATAAGTAAAAAGGGACGCGAAAACGGAGCCATAGATACCCGCTTGCTTAAGCATGTGTCCACATCAGCTCAAGATGTCTTCGGTCCATTCCCAGTAGCCCTTGATAAAACGAAACTCCCGAGAAAACTCCAAAAGACCGCTCCACTTAGTTGCACCCATGATTATACGACGTCCCAATGTCGACAAGGGGCTTACTTCTCCTTCGATTTTTTTGTGGTGCGTCGATTTGAGAATCCAAGCCGTCGACGACTTGGTTAATGAAATTTATTTGGACCAACTCTCCTTGAAAAGAGACTAAACTGTCCGAGACTCTAAATTCGAGTCAACCAAATCAAAGCTCCTTGATAAGAGCAAAAACATTCTAAATAAAAAAAAATCTCCTTAACAAGAGAATAAACAGTTTAAGACTCTTAAATCGAGTCATTCAAATCAAAATTCCTTGATAAGAGCAAAAACTTTCTAAATAAAAAATAAAAAAATCTCCTTAACAAGAGTATAAACTGTTTGAGGCTCTCAAATCGAGTCATTCAAGTCAAAGCTCCTTGATAAGAGAAAAAACATTCTAAAGTCCGATAAATTTCGTGCTCCATTCACTTCAAGACATGAAACGTCCATGAACAAAGCACGAGGGGGCATTTGTAAGCACATTAAAATTGCACCCAATCAAATGGCGACACGTGGACAAATATATATTAAAATCAAATTAATTTACTATTTAAATTTTGAGAATTTAATTAAATTAATTCTCGAATTAAATAGTTAAATTTGTGATATTTAATATACACGATACAAGCCGGTCAAATTATACGAGTATCGAAGTACTCGTAATTGGTAAGAATAAATTTGACTTACCATATATGGAGGGAAATCAAATCACATCTCTTTAAAAATGGAAGAGAATTAAATTAAATCAATCAAGCCAATCAAATCGGCATCACCCAATAAGAAGGCGTCACGTGGCACGGTAAAGGGGGAAAGTCTTTATTCTCTCACCCTATAAATATGGTCCTCCCTCATTCATTTAAAAAACACAACACAAGAATCATCCAAAACTCTAGAATTCTCTATAGAGATTCAGAGTGTTCTTGAGCATTCGATGGAGCTTCAAAGGCGTTCTTCATGCAGAGCGTCAAAAGCAGCGTTCGATTCGAGATCAAGGTGCTAAGCCCCTCAATCCGGCATTTCTTCAAGGAAGTTCTTCGTGGATCTTCAACGATCTTCAAAGTCGTTCTTCGTGCAGAGCGTCAAAAGCAACGTTCGATTCAAGATCAAGGTGCTAAGCCCCTCAATTCGACATTTCTTCAAGTCAAATTCAAAGGCGTTCTTCATCACCTTCGAAGGTGTTCGTCTGAAAGCTCTCCAAATCAGCGTTTAATCCAAAACAAGATGTCAAGTCCTTGGATAAACGTTACAAATCTTCAAGTCCAATCGTGATTAAGAACGAAGCGAAGATCGCGCCCCACAAAATCTTCCAAGTCAAAGTCAACAATGAAGAGGAGAATTAAATTAGAGATTGTAAATCCACAAAAAATCTCGGTTTGATCCGGAAGAAATAAAATTGTATTACAATTTGTGTTATTATATTAATTTCACGAAATTTGTTGTTACACCCATATCCTAATAAATATAATTCTCAAAGTCACACAATATAACACAATCCTTGCAATCTCTTTTGCTGCAAAAAGAATCACTTTAAATAAAGCAACATATTATTTTCTCTATATATAAACATAAAAGATACTTAATGAATTTTTTTAATAATTTAGGACATAGAAATACTTCTTTTTCCTCAATAAATGACAACTAAGAAATGAAACAAAATTATTTAAATTAACCTTGAAGATGAGAGGGTGAGAGAGTTGAGATGGTAGCTTTCCAATGGAGTGACTTCTTCTCCAAAATTGAAGAGACATAACAAAAAAACTTACAACCTAGTTATGTGATTTGGAGTTTTTAGAATAAAATAATATTATATAGGTGAAGAGATTGAAATAATAAGGAGCAAAGAAAAATAATTTTTGGATGGAATTCATAGAATGAATACAAGAGTCTTATGACTATATATAGAGATAGAAAAGAGAGCGCACAAAACAAATTTTTTTGAGCAGAAATGAAATATTGAGCGGCAAAACTAAGCCCCAAAATTTCACCTAATATCATAACTGACGACATATTCGTCGGTATAAGGTTCTTATTATTTCCGACAGTATATTTCTCGGCATAAGGTATCATTTATTTTTCGTACAATCTAGCTGCAGGGGATTGCAAGAATTGCACATATTTCCGACGACCTATTCGTCGGAATAAGGTATAATTAATTTTAGTGAATTTGTAATTATTACACATATGTATATCGACCGTCGTTTAGTCGGTATAAAGTTGAAACTATTTCCGACGAGCCGGTCGTCGGCATAAGGTATCATTTATTTTTTTAAGTAGGTATGTTTGTACGAAATTGAATTTATTGCACATATTTATACCGATCGTTGGTTAATCGGTATTGGGTTGAAATTAGTGTCGACGATCTAGTCGTCGGCATAAGTTTCTTATGGTTTTCAAAATTGAAACTGTTCCCGACGAATTTGTTATCGGTATAAGTTGGCATTTATTCTCTGAGCCATGCAGTTGTATTAATGCTACTAATTACGACGAATTAGTCGTCGGTATAATATTACATTTATTTTTCTAAACCTACTACTTATTACATATTTTAGTTTAGTTTCGATTCTTTTTTTACAACTTCACCAGACTACTTCTTCCACCTTCTACATGCTGCATTGACTGGGTTTATGCAATTAAATAACGTATGTTTCTTTCAATATTATGTTATATATGTGTAGATTAGTTTTTACAGTGCTATAGTTTAATTTTGTATAACTTGTGTTTAGGTGTAGTTACAATATTTCAAGAAATCGAAGTTAGATGTACAATAGATTGAATGATAGAAATTTTCTAAACCAAGACTTCCTGATCGGTGTGTATATTTTTTGGATTTTGCATTTTCTGATTCTGGATTTCAAAGTGGGAATAAGATTAGATGTCCGTGTAAAAAATGTTCAAATAGGACATTTCACACACGTGACGTGGTTGGCGGACATTTGTGTCGGTGGGGATTCATTAATCAATATTATGTGTGGGAAGCCCATGGCGAACAAATAAATGATTTTCAATCTTTTGGTGGCACGGAGGGGTCTCCCATTGCCTCCAATGAAATTAGAGATGAAATGGAAAATCCATATAGACAAATGGTTTTTGATACACTTGGTCCTCAATTTCAAAATGAGGGCTCTAGCAGTGAAAGTGAAGCACCAAATAGAGAGGCTGCAAATTTCTATCAATTGCTGCAATCATCGGATGTCGTGATATGTGAAGGCATTGAACATACAGTTTTGCAATTCGTGTCACAGTTTTTGCATAATAAATCAGTGAACAACGTAACAGACGAGGGACTTGAAGGCTTTCTAAAACTGTGTAGAGGTCTAGTTAAGGAAGAAGATCGACATAAAATTCCACATAGTATATACAAACTAGAGAGTATGATGAAAAAACTTGGATTTGGTCATAGTACAATTGATGTATGCTACAACAATTGTTACTTATATTATCAAGAAGGTGAACAATATGTCCAATGTCCAATTTTTCATGAGCCTAGATACAAAAAGAGTACAATGACTGGGAATAAGATTCCTCGAAAGAGGCTATGGTACTTTCCAATCACTCCACGACTACAAAGGTTATATATGTCACAAAAAACAGCAAAACACATGACATGGCATAAAAATTGTGATGGGAACAGTGATATTATGATCCACCCAGCTTGTGGTGAGGCTTGGAAGCATTTTGACAGAACTCATTCAAATTTTGCTGTCGAGGCACGAAATGTAAGGCTTGGAATTTGCACTGATGGCTTCAACCCACACAGCTATTCTGGAAAGTTTTACTCATGTTGGCCAGTATTCGTTACACCATACAATCTACCACCAGATCTTCTAATGAACCAAGAGCACATATTTCTCAGTCTTATCATTTCAGTCCCTGAAAATCCAAGTCAAAATATTGATGTCATGCTTCGCCCATTGATTGATGAATTGAACAAGTTGTGGAGCACCGGAGTTGAAACATATGATAGTTTCAGAAAACAAAACTTCATCATGAGAGCTGCTCTTATGTGGACAATTAGTGACTTTCCGGCCTATGGAATGTTATCAGGGTGGAGCACACACAGACGATTGTCTTGCCCATATTGTATGGATAGAACAAAGGCATTTCGAGTTAAGAATGGGCGTAAGATATCTTTCTTCGATTGTCATCGTCAGTTTTTACCTGAGAATCATCAATTCAGAAGAAACAAAAAGGATTTTGTGTATGGTAAAGTTGAGCATGATTGTAATGTTGAAAGGCTTTCTGGAGCTGAAGTGTTTGAACGAGTGCAACGACTTTGTTTTGGGATGACGTCTAATATTGAGGGGTTCGGTGTACACCACAATTGGAAGAAAGTAAGCATATTTTGGGAGTTGCCATATTGGTCTACACTTCTCATCCGTCACAACTTAGATGTCATGCATTGTGAGAAAAACTTTTTCGATAACATTTTGGCCACAGTTATGGATGACCCGGATAAAACAAAGGACAATGTTAATGCAAGGAGAGATTTGGAGTTGCATACTAGAAGAATTGAATTGTTTCTGAAAACTTATCAAAGGGGAAGGGTAATTAAACAGAAAGCTACGTATACATTGAGCAAGAATCAGAAGAAACTTGTATGTGATTGGCTGAAAGATATACGTTTTCCTGACGGGTATGCCTCAAATATCTCTAGGTGTGTCAATATGCCTCTTCTTCGGTTAGACCACATGAAAAGTCATGATTGTCATGTGTTCATGCAAAGACTACTACCTATCGCATTTCGTGACTTCTTACTAGACAATATTTGGGGGCCATTGACAGAGGTGAGTAATTTCTTTCGAGCATTGTGTGCAACTGAAATTCGTCGGTCGGATATGGAATCGTTAGAAAAATCAATTGTGGAGACTATTTGTAAATTAGAAAAATTCTTCCCTCCTGAATTCTTTGACTCGATGGAGCATTTGGCAATTCACCTTCGGTATGAAATTGGTATAGTTCACCTAATATATTCTCTCCCCCCCCCTCCTCTCCAATATTAAGTTAGGAGACTAACACGTTTAAACACATGTCATTTATATTTTTAAAAAACTAAAAAATATATTAGGTGAATTAGAAAATATTCCAATATTGCGCGGTGCAAAAAACACTAATCACTATAAAAGTGAAAAATAAAAAGAGTATAATTTTATACGTATAAAAATAAGATTTTTTAAAAGATAGCAAACTCTTTTAGATATATTTTTTTTTTCTCTCATCCAAAACAGAATGATGACGAAGTTCAAGTGCAGTAAATGAAATGTCATCTTTTTTTCAAACAATATTTGTATCATCTCGTCACATTAGAATAATTCTGAACACGATTATTCACATCTGAACATGGTTATATATACACATGTCATTTAATTTATATATTTTTTTAAGCGCAATCTGGCCCTCGTCATTTACCTAGAGAATCTGGCCCTCACCATTTACCTAGCGCATTTGGCCCTCACCATTTCATTTGATAAAAAAAGAAATCAAACTCGGGACCTCTCGGTTCCAAGTGCATGCATGCGTCCAATTAGGCTATTAGCTTTATTCATTAAAATTTGAAACCAATTAATATATATGTTAATATTTTCAGTTTCTTCTTTTTTAATTAATTTAATTTATTTGTTTATTAAAATATATGCAACACATACAAAATAATACCATACCAATAATTATATTTATTTTTCAACACACGTTATATTTGTCAAATTTGTAATTACGAACCAACACATATTCAAAATTTAAATCCAACAATTGTTAATTAAAAAATTAATTGAACAAGTGGTGCATAAAACATAATTAAAATTAAACTTCAATTAAAAATAAACAAATGACGTATGAGATGAAGTGTCAACTAAAGGAAACAAAATATACTCTCGAATTTTTTTTCCAAGAAAACATAAATTCTCCCTCCGTCCAATTTTATTATGCCCACTTCTTCGTGCACGGGTTTTAATGAATATTGATTAGTTTATGTATAAAGTAGATAAGTTGGGGGTATGATGGGATGTTGTGGGGTCCATTTATAGGTAAAGTGATTGTTTATGAATAAAGTTAGTGACAATTTGAGTAAATAAGTGATGGTTGGAGGGTGGAGATAAAGTAGTGTGAATAGTATTATTTCTAAAAAGGGAATGAGCATAATAAATTTGGACAACCAAAAAAGAAAAGTGGGAATAATGAAATTGGATGGAGGGAGTAATAATTATATATTTTTTAATTCCCCACTATTTAGCAAGGGATATTTTTTTCCTCGAAGAATTTTTTTTAATTTATTTATTTTTCTCGCTAAATCCCTCACTATTTAACTAGCGATTATTTTGTCCTTGCTAATAATTTATTTATTTTCCTTGCTAAATCCCTCACTATTTAACTAGCGATTATTTTGTCCTCACTAATTAGCAAGGGCAAAAAATCCTTCGAAAAATAGCCAGGGTAAAAAATAAATTTTATACCAATGATACAGTATTATTTCATGGGAATATATCTAATTTTTTTTTCAATGTAGCAGCTAATCATCCAATGATATAGTTTTATACCAAGTCTATATGAAGAAAAATCTGATCATCCATATTAGAATTCAATGTAGCACCTAACAAATAAATTTTTGATTTCATATTTTTTTTTGTCTTTCTGAACAAATTATTTGATTTCATATTCAGTGTGTGTTAGTACAACTCTCGGGGTTCGGTACTTAGTGAAACTTTGTCTAATTTTGGTGTTTCTTATTCTTGATTTGATGACACTTTAGTGTGGGGTTGACTCAGTTAAAGGTTTGAGACCTGGGCTATTATCAAGACAAAGGGAACACTCGTTTTTTCTCTTCACATGATTGGAGGGGACAGCAATACCGTTGAAGATCAAGATTTAAAGCTTGAAGTTTTATTTTTATGATTTGATCTTTGTAAAACCTCCTTCAAAAAAAAAAAAAAAAAAAACTCTCGGCCCCCGTATACCCAAATTAAGGTGTTACACTTTGATTGGTTGAATGCTAAACGACAACATATCCACCTTTTATTTTGGCCCCCACCTTTTAGAGGGTGCAAAGAAAAAATTTACGGCACTACATTTAAGTTTAGTTATTTTGGTCTAATTCGAAGATGAATACTATATAATTGAACTTTACAGGATATAGATAGGTACATTTTTAATTTAATACATTAGAACTAAATTAAAATTAAAATTCAATTGCACTAATTGCATTATACAATTGAAGGACACAAATGCATTTTGTAACTTAAATTTAATTCAATTAAAAAGTTAAATATTCATTTTTTCAATTTATATCTTTTTTTATTGATTTTTTTGTGAATGGATGGATTGCATGTGTGGAATGAATTGAATGTAGTGGTGGAAATGGGTTAGACCTAGGTTTTACAAAAAAAAAATTGACTTGCTACATAATTCTTAGGTTTTTACGTTTCAAGTTTATTTTTACGTTTCAAGTTACTCATATGTTCCGTGATTACTTGCACATGCATTTTCCTTATTTTTACGTTCCAAGTTTATTTGCACACTTTTAATATGAAAATATCTCATAAAACTATTACCCTACATTTTATTTTTAAAATATTCACTCATTTTTTAACTACATTTTACTTTACACGTCACTAAATCCATTTTACACCTCATTAAATTACTTAAAGTAGCCTTCATTTATTCTATCTCACCAACTACTAATTTTTTTTTAAATCGTTTCGATCAATTGGTACAAGTCATATTGAGACTAGGGGTGTAAACGAGCCGAGTCGAGCCGAGTAGTGCTGAGCTCGAAACTCGACTCGATTGTTATACTCGAAGCTCGATACTCGACTCAACTCGATAAGAAACTCGATAAACTCGAGCTCGGCTCGACTCGATTACCTATATAATTTTCAAAATTAATTTTAAAACATATTTTTTCTAAAATAAACTCGAGCTCGACTCGGCTCGACTCGACTCGACTCGATTTATCGTATATAAATATAAATTATATATTAATGGAAAAATAATAAATATTGTTCAAGCTCGATTAGGCTCGCGAGCCTTTCGAGCCGAGTACTTATGAGCTCGAACTCGAACTCGGTAGCTACTCGAAACTCGACTCGACTCGATTAACTTCGAGTCGATTTCGATCTTTTTTCGAGTCGAGCACAAGTAGCTCGCGAGTAGGCTCGACTCACTTACACCCCTAATTGAGACGAGGGAGTATAATCTATTAATAGAAACTAATATAATTGACTTTTTATATACTTTAATATAAATCTTGATCATTCTAACTCATAAAATTCCAAATAGTCTCCAGATTATCTACATTTGAACACCTTTCAATATTTTTGTAATTTTAATTCATCGTAATTCTAATTCTTGCATATATAATAACATATTCAAAAATATGTTTACTTCCTCCATTCCACATAAATTTGCATACTAAACTTGTTATATGGGGACATCCCATGCTAATTTACACAATAAAAAAAATATTTTCACCCTCAAAATATACACATATTTACTGATGTGTAACTACTTTTTTACACACAATCTACTTTTTTTTTTAACTTTATTCATAAAAATTTACAAAATTACTTCTCAAACATCCCTCATTACACTTTTTTTTTTTTACGCATTTCATAAAATGTGTGCAGTGAGAAGGGTGCAAACTCCCTTTGAGTATAAAATACTAAATAATTATTAAATTTTAAGGAAAAATAGTATTTTTATAATTTTATATTCCATGAGAATATTATATTGAGTAAGATATATATTTTTGAAAATAATTTTCATGTGAAAACGAGCAGCAACTAACAAATTAATTTTGTACTATTTCATGTTTGTTATACAACTTTCGTCTCACATGTATGAAAGATATATGGTACAAAGGTGTTTCATTTCGATTCTTTACGCTAAACGACAAAATTTCCACCTGCATTATTGGAACTTTTATCCACTATACCTTCTAGCTTGTCGCTGATTCCATGTGCTCATAGAGAAAATGGATCTTTCTCCATTAACTTTTATGTAAAAAAAAAAAAAAACATGTAATTAATATACTTCATTCTCCGTGAAAATTACCTATGAGTTTCACAAAATCTTATACTCCCTCCATCCATGAAATGAAACTTATTGGAGTGGGGCACATGTTTAAAAAAAAAAGGTAGATAAAGTAGATTAAGTAAGGGTATTGTAAAATATTGTGAGGTTCATTGTGAATAAAGTGATTGTGAATAAAGTTGATGACAATTTGAGTAATTAAGTGATGGTTGAAGGGTGATAGTTTTTATAAAGACCGGTATGGAACTATATTTTGTGGACAAAGAATATAAGGCAAATGAGAGTACTTTTCGTGGACGGATGGAGTATAAAATATTTGATACATGAAATATAGATAATTAAAGTAAATTTGAGGCAAAAATTTGTGGATCAAAATCGGGTTAACGAGAGTTAACACAGGTCAAACTTATTTAAAATATATAACTTCACTTTCAAGTATTGTTTTACTACAGGACCGAAATTATGTAACTACATGACCAAAATATTGTCACTAAGGTCAAAAGTGTATTTATACTACAAGTCCAAAAATATTTTGAACACTTAGTGGTACATTTGTGGGCTTGTAGTGATAATAATTTGGCATTGTAGTAACGATATATATTGGTCATGTAGTAAACCATATGCTTGCAACCCGCAAATTTTTTGGGCGACCCAAATCCAAACTTTTGACCCTCGATTTTTTTTTAATGTCTTAATTAGACAAATTTCATGAGTCGAACAGAGTTGTTGTGGCAAATGGTAACATCCTTCCCATTACTCATACTGATACTCGCTTTCATAATTCTCACATTTCTTTCTCAGATGTCCTTGTCGTCCCATCCAACACCAAGAATCTTTTATATGTTAGTAAACTAACGAATGACTTTCCTGTTCGTTTTATCTTATCTAATGACTCTTTTGAAATTCAGAACCGGAATACAAGTGTGGTTCTAACTCAGGGCAGACTTGATCAAGGCTTATGTATTTTAGATAATTGTCATTCTACTTTTGCTTCTTTATGTGCTCGCACCTCAATTGGTACCTTTGAACTGTGGCATATAATCGCTTGGGTTAGTAAACTTTGACATTGTAAAACTTCTTAAGAATAAAGAACATCTTTTTGTTACTTCTTTACTTCTTCGCCCTACTTTATGCTCGCCATGTCAACAAGTTAAAAGTGCTCGTCTGCCCTTTGTCATAAATAAAAATAGTGCTTCACATGTTCTTGACCTTATTCATTGTGACTTATGGGGACCTTCCCCGGTTAAATCTTCTGATGGATTCTCTTATTATGTTGTATTCATAGATGACCATTCTCGTTTTACTTGGTTCTATCCTCTCCGTCAAAAGTCTGATTTCTTCTCTATCTTTGTCATTTTAAAAAATATGGTTGAAAATCAACTCTCTTGCAAGATAAAACGTTTTCAATCAGATGGTGGAACTGAATTCACCAACCTCAAACTTCGTGATTTATTTCACACCTCGGGAATTATTCACACCATGTCTTGTCCCAATACTCCAGCTCAAAATGGCCGAGTTGAACGTAAGCACAAACATATAACTGAAATGGGACTCACTCTCTTATTTCATTCCTATGTCCCAACAAAATTTTAGGTAGATAACAAAACTCCTTATGATATTCTTTTCTCTACTCCTCCTTCTTACGATAACTTTCGAGTGTTCGACTATTGTGTGTATCCTTGCCTTCGTAACTATGCTGCTAACAAATTTGTTCCTCGTAGTCTTCCTTGTGTTTTCCTTGGTTACAGCTCGCATCACAAAGGCTTTTGTTATCTTGATCCTTGCTCGCAATGCTTGTAAATCTTGCGCCATGCTCGCTTTGATGAAACTCTATTTCCTTTCGTCAATGACTGTCCGTGCTCGGAAATTTCCTCTCTTGACGTATCTATTTTTGACAGCTCGCCATCTGAAACCACTCATTTACCTTCCACTGGTCGCCCCGAAGACTCTTCTGACCATCCATGCTCGTTGTGCCTACAGCCTACACTACTCCCCTTGTTCCCTTTCCCCCTTCTCTTCCCCACCCTCTTCATCCCATTGCTCGTCCAACCGTTCATCCTCCTTCCTCTCGCCCTCTGCGAGCTCCTCCCCCCGCCTCTCCTCCTCACATCTGGCCAGCTGCAACCCCTACTCATGCTATGCGAACCAGATCTCTAGATGGCATCTTCAAAGTAAAACACACATTTGATGCTTCTCTCGTCACTACCACCTCCCTGCTCGCTGCTATTCATACACATTCTGAACCCAAAGGTTTTTCCTCGACAACTAAATCTTCTTACTGGTTGGGTGCAATGGATATGGGTGGGCATAAAAGCGAAAAACTGAACCGAACTGACGATTTTCAGTTTATTTGGTTCGGTTTAATCGGTTGTTCGGTTCGGTTGAAATTTTTTAAAATTTCGGTTTTTTCGGTTCGGTTTATATTTTCCAAAAACCAAATGTTGCGTCAAAAAGTAACAAGGTAGGATAACGAATATCCCGGTCTAGATTACGACCTATTCGTGTGTGAACTGTCACTTCTGAGCAAACCTTCTTACGAGAAATCCTCCTCTCAGCTCCAAAGAACCTGCAAAAAATACGCCGGAAGGGATTCTGGCGGGGAATCTCCGACACTCAAGTAAGATATGTTCTCTAGACAATTAAAGAGGATCTTTCCCTATAAATTGAGGGATAGTTCTCGCAAAATGTATGGTTTCAAGGTATTTTCTGTATATTTTATGAAAGAGTATATGTATTTCTCGTGTATTCAGTTGTAGTCAAAATAATATGTAAAACTCCCTTATATACCTCGTCGTTTACCTGGGAGGAAAAGAGAATCTTTCTTCCCCTTATCTCTCAACCGTTTCCTCCAGACTCGGTCCCATTGCTGGCCCCTCTCTCCGAGATCTTTGGTGCCAGTTACCATTCTCCAACTCCCTCTATCCTCGCCCTCTTTGTGCCTTCTTGACCAAAACTCAATTCCAGCAACCTCCTTCTCGGGCCAGAGGTACTTGGGCCCAAAATATTTGGGCCTATTTCCTTCCCTATATTCAAGAGTGTATTAATCTCTTTTACAAAACCATCATCTATAGCAAACGAGGTTAATTCGTCTTATATCCACGTGTTGTTATTTTAGGAGACGACATATTTTGCCCGCATCAACTACTCCCCCTACTCTCGTAAAATATTTCCAATTTATGAGAGTAGAAAAAAAAAATATGAATTAACCTTAATACCTCCCCGCGCCGATCACCATCATTTTTCAATTTCAGAGAGTATATTGTACCACCCTGGAAAATATATCCTTCCATCTCCTAATAAAGGAATTAATCAAATCTTAAGTTTATCAATTGCCGCCATTTAATAACTTTTCCAATTTTTTGCTCTCGCACCGCCTCGAATTTTGCACCTGCTTTCCTCCCACACGCGCCTTCTTATTGGATTTTGGTTCAACTTTTCCTCAATTCTCTCCCGGTGTTCTTAATTAGCATCATAACTTCCCCAAATTCAAAAAACCTCTCCACGTCTGTAAAAACTTCTCCCTTCCGGTCTCTCGATTTTTCTCAGGTTTCTCCCCTGATACTCCCCTTTTGCTCCTACAACCGACTCCTTCCCAAACATGTTCGCCGGCGAGTCACTTACGTTCGGGTGGTGCCTCTGTTTCAGGTACCCTTCTTCGTTTCCTTTTTTTTTTTCCTTTTATTTTATCTTCATGTCCACTTCTTCCCGCCATTCATCGGATGGGGCTTCCAAGGAGGATTCCTGTTCCTCTTCTAATTCGGTCCCCTTATTTCCCATAATCACCCCTGCACTGAAAAATAGAATATCCACTTCCTCTTCCCTCGCGAAAGAGCGGGTAGCTGCCTTCGTTCGTTCCGGAATGTTTCCGGCCGATTATGTAGTTAGGGCTGCTCATCCAAAAGAACGCCTTAATTTTGCTGGCCCTCTGAGTTTGGCTTTTTGGGAAGCTCAATTAAAAGCTGGTCTCCGCTTCCTTGTTAATCCTTACCTTTCTGAGATTGCTTCTTATCTTCGCATACCCATCAATCAGTTCACGCCGAACGCTATCCGGGCAATGATAGGGTTCTACATTTTAGTCAAGGGGAATGGTGGAGAGCCCTCTGCCCAACTCTTTTTAACTCAATACTCGTGCAAGTTTTCCGATGTGTTTTTCTATATTAGCGGTCGTACGTCTAACGCTGGAAAATTCATGGAAAAACTTCACGAAGGAGTTCAGGAATGGAGGGATTATTATTTCTTTGTTACTAGTCCATCTTCTTGGGATTTCCCTCATGAAAAATGGATCTATGAAAATCCCGGGGTACCTTGACCTCCCCTCACATCTTGTTCCCCTCATAATCTGGCCATAATGGAAAATCTGAATAAACATGTAAGCCTTCATGGGTTTTTCGATGTAATGGGTATATGTAAGAATCCTAGAGCTTTATCTCATTTTGATTTCGGTCGCTCCGATTACCCCTTAGGCCCGGATGATGGTAATATCATCTTCCTCCCCTGTTATTGCCTTTTTCGTTTATGTCTTTGTTGCTTCTGATATTTTTACTTTTCTGATGTAGCTATGAGTTGGTTATCCCAGATCTCTAGAGACGCTACTCCTCTCGCTATGGTGAACAAACCTCATGTCCCTGCTCGTGAAAGTTCTTCTAAAGCTCCTATTCCATCTTCTCCTGTGAAGCCCGCACTCGGGTCAGTTGCGACACAGACAAGATCATCTAAGGGGAAGGCTGCTTTCACCTCCGGACTCCCCACTTCAGGGGCCTCAAAAAAGAAGAAGGCTAAAGGTAAATCCTCAGCTGTTCCCTCAGAAACCATTGATTTAGAAGCTACAGATGCCATCAGTATCGAGCGATTCACTGCTTTTGTGGAGTGCCACGTCCCGGTGCCTGCTGTAAAAGCCTTCAGTACCTTAACCCTTGAGGAAAGGATGGTTTACACGGCTCACAGCATTTCTCAAGTAAGTCTTTACTATATGCTCTGGTATAGAGGTTGCAAGGAACGGGATGAGTATTCTGATTTTCTCTTTTGTCTTGTGAAGTTTGGGCTTCTCTACTCTGATGTTTTTGACCAAGCTCTCCGATCTCTTCAACTCCACGATGATCTCCGTAGCCAGGTGGAACAGGAGAAGGTTAAGAAGCAACTGATCGAGGCAGAGCTTCATGAGGCCAATGTGGAGAGGAAGGCTGCGATAGCTGAAAAGGTTAAGGTTTTGAAGCAGAATCAAGTCTTGTTAGGGGATCTTTCTTTGCTCCATGCCAAAATTGCTGAACAGGAGACGGAGATACAACGCCTGAAGACCGACTTGCCTTCGACTGGTGTAAAGCTTTGCATTGAGTCTCTTTTCACCTCTGCAGTAGGGTAGGCCTTTCTAGGTACTCTACACAAGGAATGGTTGGAAGCCTTTCTCAGGAGTGCTAGCTTTTTGGGGGCTATGGGGGCGTTCATTCCTAATTTCATTGACCATGGCTTCTCTAATGCTGTAGCAGAACACTCTGCTGCAGGATTTGACGGCCATTACACCCGTGCCCTCCGTCTGGAAGAGTTAGCTGCTCCTCCCAAGTTTCCGGGAGACCCCAAGGAGGATATCATTACCCCTTGGTGGTTACCTGGAATGAGAAGAGCTATATTGGAGCTGAAAGGTGCAGCCCTCGGAGTAGAAGACTTGGTGCCCGTGGATAATCTGGAATTCCCCGTTCATCTAGCTAACCCAGATCCCCTGGCTACCATAGTTGCTAAAGCCTCGGAGGAAAAGGAGGAGGGTGGTAGTTCCAGTGGGCACGTCCATGAAGCAGTTGAAGGTAATGAAGGGACCGAAGCTCCTTCATCTTGATAAACATTCTTTAATTTCCGTTACAACAATATACTTTTGGCACTTTTAAAACACTTTGTAAGGCCTTCGTGCCTTTTTGGTATTTTCAGGAGACTCCACACTCCTGGGTTTTTCGGTGGGGGGCCAGGGTATTATATCCCTCGTCTTGAATATTTTTCAACTTTCCCTGCTTTATCTTATCTCTTTATATGGTACCTGCGAATTATATCTCCTCGCGTATATATATGTTGCTCTTTCTTCAAAAGCATGTCATATATTGTGTTTAGGATAATAATTTGTTTTGGCCTTAGCATCTCTTAGCTAGATTTTCATGTCTCTAAGCAAATTCATGCTATGCGTATCTCTGGTGTTTTTCTAACACGTATAGGCTTTGAGGCTTTATTATCGAAAAAACAAAAATCTAGATTATTGTACTTACCTAATTTTGATAGCCTCATATGATTCTTATATGGCTCTTACTCCCCCTAGCCTCGAAGGCTATAGTGGGTGACACTTTCTCTTTTCCGATCATTCTGGGAAGTTGTCGGACCATAGAGCTCCAAATACCGTTTCTAGGCATTTCCTACGCAGTTTCTCGGGGTGGGGTCCATCAAGAACCCACGCGATTTCTCAGGGAGGGGTTCATCAAGAACCCACGCAATTTCTCAGGGAGGGGTTCATCAAGAACCCACGCGATTTCTCAGGGAGGGGTTCATCAAGAACCCACACAATTTCTTAGGGAGGGCTTTTAGTCTCATGCCTTCAGCCACTCACTTTTTGGGTTAAGGTTCCTGCAAATTTATCTTCCCCTCGTTTTCAAGGACATAATTTTCATTTCAGGGATATAAAAATAATCATCTCGTCACTCTTTCCAAATAGCTATGTCATGCGACAATTATCAAGAAATTAGAAGGAGTTACCACAATTTCTCAAAAGTAAGGCTTCATTGATTTAAAGTGTTTATCAACATAGGCAATGGATGACCTACGCCGGTCTCATTAAAAACCTCTTTATGGTAAAACCTAAAGGGAAACCCACAGAGAGGGTAAAAGAGCTCCGGTGAAGCGACATGTACAATTATTCGAATTGAAATGAATATTGAAAGCATACAAAATCCAAAAATAAAAAAGAGAACTAATATGTCCGAGCAAGCATGCTCTCAAACATAAAACCTCTTAAGGTGACACACGTTCCAGGGGCACAGTATTTTCTTTCCGTCCATGTCTTGGAGCCTGTAAGCTCCTCCCTTAAACACCTGTATAACTTTATAGGGGCCCTCCAAGTTGGGCTCTAGCTTTCATGTGTTCTTTAGTGCATCAGCTCTCCGGAGGACTGGGTCCCTCACTCTAAAGGATCTCGGGATTACTCTACGATCGTATGCCGCTTTAATTCTACTTTTGTATCTCTCTGCTTTGAGCTTTGCTATCTCTCTCTCTTCCTCTACTAAATCCAAAGCCTCTCTCGTTAGTTCTTCATTTTTCCTTTCATCGATATATGTGATCTGGTGAGACCCCAATCGGACCTCTGGAGTTATCACTGCTGTCGCTCCATACACCAACTGAAAAGGGGATTCCCCTGTAGCTGATTTGGGACTGGTTCTGTAGGACCAAAGGACCGTTAGCTTATTTTCTGTAGGCGAGTTCGAATTCCCTCTACTATAATTCTGTTTGTGACCTCCACCTGACCGTTAGCTTGAGGATGAACTACGGAGGTGAATCTCTGAAGGATATTCCATCTCCAACACCACTTTCTGACTCTCCCTCCATTGAATTGCGTGCCATTGTCTGAAATCAAGATTCTTGGTACTCCAAATCTGTAGCAAATATGTCTTGCTAGGAAATTGATTACGTTGTCTTCGTCTATTTTGGCTAACGGGGCGGCTTCCACCCATTTTCTGAAATAGTCCACTGCTACAATAAAAAACTTCCTCCCCCCAGGGGCCATAGGGAAAGGTCCTACTAGATCTATTCCCCATTTTGCGAATGGGCAAGGCGAATGCATGGCCCCCATTTCTTCTGCTGGTATTCGTATAAGTGGTCCGTTCTTCTGGCATTTCTTGCACTTCCTTACAAATTCTCGAGCATCCCTCATCACAGTGGGCCAGTAGAAACCTGCCCTGAACACCTTCTTCACCATGGTTTTATAGCCCTCATGGCTGGCTGCACATCCTTCATGAATATCTTTTATCACAAACTCTGCTTCTTGTTTTGAGAGGCACTTCAAGTACTGTTGAGTGAAGGATCTCCTATACAGCTGGTCTCCCATGATACAATACTTCAGCCTCAGGGTTTTGGTTTCTCTAGACGCTGGAGCAGTAGGGTCCTTGCTTAATTCTTCCCATATCCCCTTCCTACGATCGTCTCCTTCTGTTATCTCTCCAACCAGGGCCTCTGTAGCCAGTCGACCCGCTACCAGGAGGGTTACTTTTCCTTGTCCTTCAAATTCGGTGGAGCTAGCCAATTTGGACAAGCCATCTGCCTTCATATTCTCCTCTCTTGGTATCTGTAATACTTCAAAAACATGAAATTTGTTTTTCAAGTTTCTCACTTGCTCTAAGTAAGCAATCATTCTCTCATCTTTGGCAATGTATTCTTCTGTCACCTGCTGTACCACCAACTGTGAATCTGAATACAAAGTAATCTTCTGTGCTCCCAATTCCGCCTCCATATCTGCTCCTCTGATTAAGGCCTCATACTCTGCTCCATTGTTAGAGGTTGAGAATCTGAACTTAACTGCGACTTTGTATCTCTTGACCTTCAGGGTCTATCAATACAATCCCTGCCCCACATCCAAGCGCTGATGCGGAGCCATCGACATACACCTTCCAGCCCTCCATTTCTTCTGTTCTGGTAGATTCTTGAATGAAGTCTGACAATGCTTGTGCCTTAATAGCCCTTCTAAGCTCATAGTCGATGTCATATTCTTGCAATTCAACGACCCACTTAACCATCCTTCCGAACAAATCTGCTCTATCTAACACTTGCTTCAAAGGGTAGTTAGTCTGTACAATGATCTTTATGATAAGAAATAAGGGGTAACCGCCTAGTTGTCACCACCACAGCGAGGGCAGCGTTTTCCACCTCTGCTGATCTTGCTATGAATTTTCTTAGAGCCGCTATTCTTCCATTCAGGGTTTGTAGCTCCTTCAAACTTCGGGGGGGGGGGGGGGGTTGTCCTTCACTTTCGCAGGGTTTACTTCTATTCCCCTTTAGGTCACCATGTATCCCAACAACTTTCCTTACCGCACTCCAAAGGAGCATTTGGCTGGGTTCAGCTTAATGCCATTATTCTTGATTACCTGGAATATCTCGTTTAAGTCCCTTACATGTTCTTCAGCTTTAATGCTTTTGGCCAGCATATCGTCTACATAAATCTTCATGTTCTTGCCAATCTGTCCTCAAAATACTGAATCTACCATCCTTTGGGATATCAGAGGGGTTTAATTGAATCTGATGGTATATTGGTATGCGTCCATCATACTGAGTAACTCGAATCCCGACGTCGCATCTACCAATTGATTAATTCTGGGTAAGGGGTAATGATCTTTAGGGCATGCTTTGTTTAGATCCCTGAAATCAATGCACATTCTCCATTTACCCGCTCCTTTAGACACGAGTACGACGTTTGAGAGCCATTCAGGAAATTGTACCCTTTTCACGTGTCCTACATTCAACAATTTGTCAATTTCTTCTTTTACAATAAGATTCTTTTCCTTACCAAAGTTCCTTAGTTTCTGTTTCACTGGTTTTTCTCTCGGGTCTACATTGAGGTGGTGTATAGCTACTTCTGGAGGGATGCCTGTCATGTCCGCTGGAGCGAAAGCAAATATATTTTCGTTCTCTCAGAGAGTAACTATCACCTTCTCTTTAAGTTCTGGGTCCATTTGAGTACCAATCCTGGTTGTGAATCCTTCTTTCCCTACATAGAGCTCAATATTCATCAGCTCTTCATCTGCCTTAATCTTGGGTTGTTCCCCCACCATCTCGCCTACTCTTTGTCTTTTCAATTCGGGGTCATCGCCTTTAAACCTCTCCAAATCCTCGAACCACTGCTTTGTCTGCTATTTTCACTAACTCTACATAACACTTTCTTGCTTGATATTGATCTCCGCATATCTCTCTTACTCCCCCCGAGGCAGGAAATTTCATCTTCATATGTAAGGTGGAGATTACTGCCTGGAAGGTTTTTAACCTCGGCCTTTCCATCACCACATTGTATTAGGATGGGACATCCTCTATTAGAAATTCTATCACCTGTACTCGTCTGTTAGGGACAGTCCCTAGCCCTACCTGCAGTAATACTGATCTGAGGGGTTGGATTGCTCCTCCTGAGAACCCGTAGAGAGCAGTGTCTACCGGTCTGAGTTTTATGTTCAAATCCATCTTTTTGAAGCACTAAAAAAACAAGATGTCTGCGGAGCTTCCCGTATCCATAAAGATCTGTGCTACATCGTATCCTGCAATGTCTGTAGTAATTACTAGGGCATCATTGTGAGTTTCCCTGGTCTCTCCAGCATCTTCCGGTCCGTAATGAATGTCAGGGACGGTTGTCATCTTTCCTACCTCTCGGTGCTCCGCGTTTCGTTCCATTTTCAACGATCTGACACTCTGTTTCCTTTGCCTGAAGGAATCGCCATCCGTGGGGCCTCCTATAATCATGTGGATCGTCCCCCTTTTCTGAGGGGGGGGGGGGGGGGTTGATCCTCAATGTCTTTTATTTGCTCTCTCTTGTTCTCCTCTGGCTTCCCTTCTTGGTCTTTCCTTTTCTGTCCTCGTGGGCCCTGCCTATCTCTGAACGTGAATTCTTTAAGGTGACCTGCTTGGATCATCCTTTAAGTGCCAGCATTGATTGGTATCATGACCATAGTCGTTATGAAATCTACAGAACTTGTCAGATTTGGGGTTCTGGGGACTTTTGTTTCTGGAGTAGGGGAATTTCATGTTAGGGTGTCCTCGTGCTACCTCTAAGACTTCTGCTGGCTCTATCTTTAATGGGGTATATTTCTCGAACCTCCACCGAGGGCCTAAGCGTGGTACTTCTTCATCCCCTGTATTCCCAGCTCTCCTTGAACTCCTGTATCTCTTTGGGCTAGCTTTTCTCGGTATGGGTTCTCTTCTTCTGTCTCCACTTCCACTTGCTGGTTTAGTTTCAGATCTCTTAGTTTTTCGTACTTCCTCCAGAGTGAGGTACTTCTCAGCCCTTCTCAACAATCCATCAAACGATTGCACTGGCTTCTTAGCCAAGGAAGAAAAGAGGTCTCCGTCTCTTAATCCATTGGTAAGAGCGTTAATTTTAACTTCAGGAGAGGTAGTGGGTACTTCCAAGGCGGCTTGGTTAAATATTTTCAGGAAATCCCGAAGACTTTCGTTTTCTCCTTGCCTCATATTGAACAGAGTACGGGTGGCCCTGGGTTGTCTCCTAGCACTAGCGAATTGGTGTAGGAACAGTTCACTGAAATCTGCCCAGGAGTGAATGGTGTCAGGTCCCAATTGCGTGAACCATTGCTGAGCAGCCTTGGTGACTTGAACGAATTTTAGGCAAATATTTTGACTAACTACTTCCCCTCAAGCATAAGGGATCGTAGTAGTATACACGTGAGTATTTCGACCAAGTAGTATCGAACCACGGGAGGTAGACTAGTGCAAAGGATCCCTAGAGTTGTACGTTGGCATAACTAATGTAGCTACGGTTTTGGGAGCAATTTGAACTAAAGCTAAGAGCAATCAAAGGAATTTAATTAAACTAAAAAAAATCCTAATAAGTAAATTAACTACTAACCAAGAAAACAAGGAAATGACAATTAAAAGCAAATAACAACTACGAATGAAATTCGAAGAAGTGCAAGTGTGTGAATGCTTCGGGTGTTCTCTACCTAGTGAAATCGAGTGGGATTGCTTATATCGTTTTTATGCTTCAATTTGGATTTGCTAAGAGCATCAAGATGCTAGGATGAAAATCGTTTCCCTTCGGGTACTATAGCCTTACGTCTAAGGTGTTCCCAAACCCGGTAATAAGACATCTTTCTAATCCTCACCAACTACCCAAATAACCATTCAAGTAATTAATGTCTCTTAATGGGGTTCTAATACAATTAACTCTCTCTCGACGAATTAAAAGTATAATAAACGCATTTGTATACCAACAAAAAAATTTAAACATGCTCATGTAACTCTCGTCTACGCTAAACATGCCTCAAAATACGGATTAATAGAAGCTAATACACAAAGCACCAATAAAACCCAATAAGAGAAGCAATAATCAAAATATCAACAATAATCAAAGCATAAACAATACACACATTCAATATTCACATGGTTTCAAACACCCAAAGCATAAAAAGCTTAGCCCATGGTGTTTGAGAAAACACTCATGGCTAAAACAACAAAAGAAATATAAATAAACAAGAAATTTACCATACAAAGCTTAAATAAAAGAAAAATATCACCTTGAGAGTCTTGTAATTTCTCCATTCTTACATGAAAATAAAATACCCAAATGATTCTAAACTAAGAAAGCATAAAAATGAAGAGTGTGTTTGAGGAGATAAGCTCCTCAAACCTAAGCTAATTGCTCCTCTATTTATCACATGTTGTAGCAAAATGAGCTAGGGTTTGAGTGTGTAGAAATGAGGCAAAACCTTCCCAACAATCTGATTTGGGGAGCTATTTATAGCTTGGAAGAATGTTTGAGACGAAATTTGCACTTAAGCCCTTGAAATCCTTTAAAATTCTCGAATTTTCGCGCATCGTCAAGTTGACTCGGTCAACCGAGTGGTTTGACTTGGCCAACCGAGTGGGTTGGAAGTCCAAAAACTGACTTGGAAGCAGATTTGACTCGGTCAACCGAGTGGGTTGACTCGGCTGCCCGAGTGGAATTGTTACAGTTTCACACTTTCTTGTTTCAATCATATCTTGAGCTCCCTACCTCCGATTGACTTGATTCTTTTTTTCATTCCACTCATTTTTTCGAGATGCATCCAATGGTGAAATTATCTTCTTGATTTCATGAATGCTCAGACACTTATTTTACTTCTAAATAAGTTCAATTTACCTAAAAAAAATAGCAAAACACATACCTTTCTCATTTCAAGTACAATTAATTAATTTAGTGTGAATAATGCAACAAAATCCTCAAAATTATGCAAAATAAACACAGGAATTTCAAGCAATTTTCACACTAATCAAGCCCCCCAAACTTAAAGTGTTGCTCGTCCCCGAGCAATGAAAGAAATATAGAACAAGTGGGAGGATTACGAAGAAATTCAATCAAAATTGAATGAG
This sequence comes from Galeopsis tetrahit, assembly GCA_963675135.1. Lineage (NCBI taxonomy): Eukaryota > Viridiplantae > Streptophyta > Magnoliopsida > Lamiales > Lamiaceae > Galeopsis > Galeopsis tetrahit. Next base: position 16,517,275 of record OY776130.1, read on the forward strand.
TGATTGTCAACTTTCCTCAATCTAGAAAAGCCAAGAGGTACAAAAATTCACAAACAAGTTCACAAGTTATGCTCAAATCAATGCAAGATTAAGTGCTCAATTCACAAGTTCCTCACAAGTGTATATCTCTTAATTCAAAGTGTATAACAAGGAAGTGTATGCTCTCAACATTAAATCACACAAGTGCACTCCATATGCTTGCAAAATGTCTAAGTTCTCCACCACATGAAAGTGTTCAATCAATGAATCAATAAGGACTTCACATTTGGTTGTAATGTAGGCTCTTTGGTTAAGGTAAGGAAGGATTTAGATAAAGTGACTCGTGAACTAGTGAAGCGAGAAGTAAAGACGTCTTGTCGAACATCTCTAAAACTCAAGAGTAAAGTTACAATTGATCAAGTTGCAACTCAAATTTTTTTCTCCATCCACTCAATTCACTTGCTCCTTTCTTTTAAAGCACAATCTTCACCACCAACCATTCAACACTTTTGAATTTGAAGCTTCACCAAATGCTTGTACACAAGAGAGTTTTCTTTTCAATCATTTTTTTTTATCAACTCCATGTTTTTTTATGCATAACTCACAATTCATCTTTTTTTTTTCTTTTCAATCTCTTCACTATCTAACCAAACAAATCCACCAAATTCATATTTCACCTCAATTCAACCACATTTGTCAACATTCAAGCTCCACTAGTTCATAGGAAAAATTAGGCTCATAAAAGATGGACAATGGGCTAAATATGTAAGTTGCCAAAGAATATAAGTCAATAGGCTCAAAGTGGCTAACTATGGAAAAATTTCATTTGGTATGGAAAATTTGGTCAAGTGACTATTCATAACAAAGATGGCCTTATATCACTTCCAAAGATTTCACACAAATAGTAGCCTCAAACAAGACAATTGACAAGTTCTAGAGCACACAAGCATGAATGATACTCACATGAAGGAAAATAGACCATAATATATGAAAGTCTAAGGCTCTAAAGCTCACGAGCTTGTCTAATCATGAATCAAAAGCACCAAACCAAGCACATATTTTCACAAAATCAAGTGAACAAGCAAGCATCAATCAATACCAACAAGCTCATCCAAATCTCAAAAACTAACAATCACCATCAATTACGCCTCAAATACCAACAATCCACAAGATAATCAATCACCAAAACTAGGAACAACGGTGCAATATAAATGAAGGAAACACATGAAACCCCCCAAACTTAAATGAAACTCTAGTTGAATGCAAAGTTTGGGAATGAGTGTGTTATCTTAGAATTTTACCACCAACGAAACTAACCAAAGAAGCAAGCTACCGCCACCAATTGTCCCTTGAACCTTTAGCACCAAAGCACCACTACCCTTGAGATCCACCATGCATATCTCCCATCCTTGACCACCAACACAACACTCAACCTACAAAACAAAAACTAAACAAAAGATCAAACAAGCTACAAATCTAAAAATAAAAGAAAGCAATAAAGAATGGGTTGCCTCCCATTTAGCGCCAAGTTTAACGTCTTCAAGCCAGACGAATATAAAAGAACTCATCGGAAAGGCCATGGATATCGAGCCTCCTTCCCATTGTATTTAGATCTTTTGGCCTCAAAATCAAGGAGGCTCTCATGAATTGTAGACTCATTCGTGCATATTTTTCTCAATGGATGATCCTCTTATTCTTTCACCATCATTATTGCCCATTCTTTGATTGTGCGGGATGAAGGTCGCGGTGAAGAAGGGTGCTTCTTTGCGAAGCATGAGAGGAAACTTTTGTTTTGCTAAGGCCGGAAATAACCATTAGGACGGGGCCGGCTGGCAGCCAGTCACCGTGGGAACCAGTCGTCGACTGAGATGGGAAAAATCAAATAAATTAAGTCGGCTGGAAAATGTGATTAGGTGCAATGTTAGGTTTTTGTTAAGGGTGTACTTTGATTTGGGGGTGAAAACTAACAACTAACGGTCACGTGATTCGCACGTGCGTCCTTCCATTAAAAGTTAACGGTGTTGGGACGATTTTGCAAATTTTATACAATACTGGAACCACTTTTGACAAAATTTACCGTATTGGGACTACAATTTAAAGTCATGGGACCAAATAAACGAGTGCTCGTGGTGGGTGGGACCAAAAATGCCATTTTCTCTTGCCCATTCATTTTCTTTTTTCTTATGGATGCTCAAGCTTTTCTCAACATCTTTTCTTGGGTCAAAGCGATCAAGAGGCAAAATAAAATCAATAGAAGCATCAATATCAATTAAAGAGTAAATTGAAGAGTTTAAAGATAAGAGTTTATAAATCTTTAAAATGGGGTTTCTGATGAAGACAGTGAGAATTTGTCTTGTAAGTAAAAATAACTATTACTTGTGTAAAATATTTGGAGTTTTACAGATTACAAGTTTTAGTATCTTTTAACTTCTTGAATAGTCTTCATCAGGTCTTCAATTGTTCAGATGCGGTAGGCAAGGTACAGACGAGTGCGAACATCTTCCATGTGCTGCAGGTCTGTAACATTCTCTTCTATGTAGATCTTCTCCAGAATCCTTTTGACTTCTATCATATCTGTTCTTCCAGAATCCAGAGTAGGTGGCTTCCAGACAGGATCTTCAGGTGTTAGAATTTTGTAGCCTAGCTCTTTGGCTGTCTTGACTGTTTCTGTCCAGAGCACTTGATCTTCAAATTCCATGAACTGAGAGAATTTAAGAAATTCTTCTTCATAGGTGAAGAGAGGGCCAAATTTTCTCACTATGTGATGTTGAATCTGCCATTTCTTCTTCAGAGGGTACCATCTTGGTAGCTCGTCTAGAAGTATCAGCATATCCACATATGTGCTGTCAGTTACTCGAGCACTTTCTTCCTTTTCTTTGTCCTTTAGTGCTTTCCTGAGTTTGTCCACTTTTCTCTCAAACTTTGCCTTGAGTGCCTTCGCATCATTAAGTTTCTTTTGCTTAAGCTCTTGAGCTTCAATCATCTTTCTTTTCTTCAGCTCTTGAGCCTCTTTCTCTTCTACTGTAGGCTCTGCTGGGATTGATACTTTCTAATCAGCCTTTCTCTTCCTTGTCATTCTCTTTTCAGCAGTTTGTTCTTCTGGGGCAGTGAGGGCAGTGATTTGCAGCTTCTTAGCAGGACCTTGGGTTTCATCTTGAACAACTTCTTTGCCTTGTCTTTTCTTGATTTTGCTTTTCAAACCTCCCAAGGTTTCATTCAGGTCATCTTGTGCTGCTACCAGTTCAGCTTGCTGTGCAGTAGACTTCTCCCAAGCGTTTATCAATACATCTTCCCCCTTTTTGGCATTAGCAAGGGCAGCCGCAAAACGTTTCATGGCATTTAGGATTTCAACATGAAGAGTCTGCTTGAGAGCCATGGCATTCACTCTGTTGACATGAGTGAGATGGGTGATGCTATGCTCCAGAACTTGAGCATGAGAGGTGGAGGCAGAGGCAGAGGCAGTTTCCAACTAAGCTGTTAGAGTTTCCAATTTATCTGCTGTTTCCTTCAGCTGAGCCCGTAGCTTCTCATTCTCTTCAGCTACTGTTTTGAGAAGAGCTTGTCCTTGTGTAGCTCTAGCTTCAGCATCTTCAAGCCTGGTTTTGTAGATGGTCTCCATGCGATTTGTTTCATTGGCATAGAGTTCAACAAACATTTTGGTCCAGTCAGCTGTTTTCTTCATTTCAGTGTGAAGATACTCTTCTATATGATTATGGAGTGTCTCACCAAATTTGTCATCAATATCATGGATTTGATTGGTGAGACGAGTGCTCTGCTCCTGAACAACTCTTTCAACATATCTGGCAAGTTGTATGCCTAGTCCCTTCTCAAAGTGCATGTCTATTGCTTCCTTGACCTGAGTGCATATGTCTGCTCTATAGTCAATAGACGAAGTAGAGGGTGAGGCAGTACCTTGTGGTTGGTGTGGTGGAATGTTTGGATGGACCACCAACGCTTTGCCTCTCTCGTCAGCTGTTAGGTAACCTTCATTCAGAAAGTTTGCTGTGGCATCAACCAGATGACCAAAGATTCTTCTTTCTTTTTGATTTGGTTGCTCGATGAAGTGTTCGAGCTCATTTCTAGGCATGAAATGAGGTGGAATTTGCTAGACTTCTACTTTCTTCTCGCCTGCCTCATCTGCCGCAGCTGAGTCATCTGTCTGAGCTGTGTCAGGTGTCTTTAGCAGATCTGTAGATGGGTCAGGATCTGAAGTGATCTCTGGTGCAGCAATTGCTTGATCCTCAGCAGTGGACTTTGAAGTGGAGGGAATTCCTAGAATCCTCTCACAGGTTCGGGCCAGTGCTTCCTCAGGTAGCAGTTCAGTGAATGATTTAACTTGAGCAACCTCTTTTTGTTCCATTTCCCAGTCTAGAAAATGAGCTGCACCACCCATTCCTTCCATGACCTCTATAAGGTCATCTACCTCATCTCTTCTGAGTTCAATCCAAGTACATACCCTAAGTACTTGCTCAAATTGGATTGAATTTTCGTCAACTCCAGGCACAGTAGACCTTAGTAAATTGGCTATCCTTAATCTCATTATCTTTTCCCTTGTGCACATTGGATAGTGCACCATTTTGAACTGAGACTGAGATTGAGAAGGGTCTTCTGATGCCAGTTTTTTGGGTGCAGAAGAGGTATTGGGGTTAGAGGATTGGGTTGTTGGGATGGTTTCCTCTGCTGTGTGAGTATTAGCAGGGATTTGGGAAGTGATATTTGTTGGGTCAGATGACGTTATGGGACTTGGATATTAGGGTTTTTGGACTTGTTCCTCTGTTGTGTGAGTATCTGCAGGGATATGGGAAGTGATATTTGAGGGTTCAGAAGGGTTGACAGGATCAGCAGGGTCAAAGGAGGATATAGGAGCTATATTCATTGGGGAGGGAAGTCTAGATTTCTTTGACTTCTTGGTGAAAGAAGAGGTAGTCTTCTTTCTCTTCTGACTCTTAGACAGTTTGGAAGGAGTGATTGTAATTGAAGGGTTAGAGGTACCTGCCTTTTTCAAAGGAGAGGCAGATGGGGTAGCATCTGAATCAGATGGGGAAATAAGTCCAGATCTGATCAGCAACCTTCGTTGGGCTAAGGTCTGATTGTCATCATCATCACCATCAGCAACCTTTTGAAGGGCTTCCTCCTTCGTGTGCTCCTCCTCTTCTTCAGCAGAGTCTTGCACAAACTCCTCTTCCTTTTCAGCTGCATCTCCTGTGGATGCTTCAGCTAGTTTCAGCCTTTCTTCCTTCAACCTTGCTGCCTCAGCAAGAGCTTCCTTCTTTAAGTACCATTTGGATGAATGGAACTTCTTTGCTGGTCCCATCTGGTAGTTCTTGGGGAGTATATCTAGAAGAATTATACTCAGCTTGTTGACAAAGCTGACAGTGGATGTAACTCTCCATTCCTTTGACTGTAAGTCAAGAGACACCTTCTTTGCTTCAAGTGCGATTCTGTCCATGAAGACAGTCACCATCTATCTGATCCCAAATTGCAGCCATAACTCAAACTTTCAGAGTGGTAACTGCATCATGACTGAAAGTATTTCCTAGCAACATCTTTCCTGCTATATCCATCAATGTTTGGAATTTCAGATCCAGTTGAGATTTCTTAACTCCAATGGCTTTGGCAGCCTTGATTCTTCCATCTGTGAACATCTCAATGTATTCTTTTTCTTTTCCCATGATGTAGGTCGAGATGTTGATCTTCCCACTGGGTAGGTCAAAGAGATCTTTTAGTACCTCCCGAGTGATCTTCACTCTGTGTCCACCCATGTAACTTTCGACATAAGAACCTTTCGACACAGCTTTCGAATAGAAAGCCAGCACATCCTGTTCGTAGACATTTGTTGGTGCTGCTTGCAGAAATTCACGAAGATTCAGGTTGAGACAGCGAAGAAGTATTTCCTTGTTCTCATTGGTATGTTTGCCCTTGAAATACAGAGCATTCTCAGTGAAAATCTTCCCTTCTTTCGACCACTTTGCAGCATCGAGGGTTCCTGTGATCTTGGTCTTCTCATCGTAAATCTCAATAATGCCCATTCTGAGTTTTTGGTAGAGTAGATAAAGGTTTAGAGTGCTTTGATAGAATATGTTTCAGAACGAGAGCGTTTGAGAGTGATCAAGAATTTTGAGAGCGAAAGGGTTTTGAGGAATTGCTTAAGGGTTGGTTTTATACTCCAGTAAATCTCGAAGTGTGTTTTGATCCAACGATCAAAAATAGATTTTAGAGGAGTAACTCTCAAGAATAGCCCTTTCATCTTCAGCCCATTACTTTGATTTTGCCGACTTAAATTGCAATGTGGCAGTTTTTGATTAGTCGGCAGAATAGTTATTGATTGTTAATGACATCATTACCAAAAATAGCCGTTGTGACTAAATTACAGTAATTTTGATCAATTAAGGCCGTTTTCTATAAGTAATATTCATTCCTTATAAGACCTTTTTCCTTAATTACATTCAGAATCAAATCTATAATGAAATATATGATCAAATTAGGCTTCAAGTTTGTTGAATAGGTGAATTCTGATCAGCAGAGTAGGTCTTCTTATTTCCTTGAGAGATCTGCTGATTTTTCTTAAAACGTCTGCTGGTCAGCTGAGTTGGTCTTCTGGTCAGCTGAGTGAGGAATTTTGAGTAGCTGAGTAAATCCTCTGAGTAAGTTTATCCACCTGGTTTGATGGATCTTTCAGTAGTTCCCCCTTAACCATGTGGAACCTTCTTAACCATATGTAGCTGGTCATTCCAAATGATATTCCACTAGCTCAGGTTGTCCTCACCATTAGATGGGATGTAGCATCTAATGTGTTCTTGTTGAATTTCTTCGCCTCGTCTTCCTCTCTTGTAGGAGGGAGAAGATTGGAAGATGCTTCAATGGAGCATGTAAGAAAAGAGAGAAGACTGGTCTTCTTGATTGGCTTTGACAAGGTATTCTCTGGGAATAAGCTCTCCATGTTGAACTTCCCCCTGGAGGAGAAGCTCTGCTTGCTTGATACTTTGTCCTTTGCGTCTCTTCTTTCTTTTCTTTTCAACATGAACTTCTCTTCTTTCTTTTCTTTTCAGAGCATACATATGTTGGATGATCCAAGTATGCTTTGCTGCATTATCTCCATCTGCTGGACAGATCTTCATCTCCTTCACCCACGATCTTGATTGAGGGATGATGTCCATGCCATCTTTCCTTGCTACTTTTTCCATTCCTGAAAGAAAAATAAACATTAGTAATTTATGTTTGTACAACTAATCTCATAGATACTTCCTTTTATAGAGGCATATATGAGATAGTGGAGAGAAAGACGACAAGAAATATGAGTTGATAGCTCTGAATTTCTGAAAAAATTACTTCTTAAGATCAACAATGAGATTCTTGATCTAAGGGTTCATATTTAAAGATGTTCAGACTTTATCCATGGAATGCAGAAATTATAAATTTGAGCATGAGTTATTTGAAGTCCGTACTCAATCTGTATACTGTTGAGTCGGTTAGGTCGGTGTATTAATCCAACCTAGTGTTGTTCAATAGTATACTGTATATATGTATAGTAATAGATTATTTTATGAAGAATAGTTCATTATAATACATATGTGTACATTGCTTGAGTACATTCTTCGATAAACTTTGTTCAAATTTACTGGAGATATACAAATTATGAAAAACAGATAAATATAGTATTTTTATCAAGGATTCTTAAGGTATCATGGATTCCCCCTTGATTGAATAACTCTATATTTTTCCCTCAGCTTTATTTGTCTTCATTGGGAGTTACTTACCTGATGATGAGGGTGTCTATTCACCTCATCTGTTTCTTTCCTAGTCATCTGCAGCTGTATCAGCTTAGGTCTTCTCAGCTGACTTATGTTCTTCATAAGGTTGTGTCAAGTAGTCCTAGGCTATAGCATAGGGTCTTGAATCTCTCTTCAGCTAGGGGCTTAGTCAAGATATCTGCTCTTTGGATATATGTGTTAATTTTCTCCATCTTGATGTCCTTCTTTTCAAGGTGATCTCTTATGAAGTGGTGTCGAATGTCGACATGCTTGCATCTTGTGTGGAGGACTGGATTTTGGGTGATGGCAATGGCACTGCTGCTATCACAGTAGATAGGAACTTCTCTTGCTTCTACATTGTAATCTTTTAGTTGTTGGACCAGCCATAGTAGCTGACTACAACAACTTCCAGCTGCTATATATTCTGCCTCAGTGGTGGATGTTGCAACTGATGTTTGCTTCTTTGAGAACCATGATATCAACTTGTTGCCTAGAAATTGACAAGTTCCTGATGTGGACTTCCTATCTATTCTGCATCCACCATAGTCTGAGTAAGAGTATCCACTCAATTCTAGATTGTCATCAGCAGGGTACCATAGTCCTAAGTTGACTGTTCCCTTTAGATATTTGAGAATCTTCCTTGCTGCTTCTAGATGACTTTGCTTTGGGTTGGCTTGAAATCTGGCACATACTCCTACAACAAAGGTTATGTCTGGTCTGCTGGTTGTAAGGTATAGAAGTGATCCAATAAGTGCTCTATATTCAGCTTGATCAACTGCTTTTCCAGACTCATCTGGTTCCATTTTAAATGAAGTCATCATTGGAATTCTTGCAGTCTTGCTTTGTTGAGCTTTGAATCTTTCTAATAGGCTCTTGGTATATTTGGATTGATTTATGAAGATCCCTTCTGGACTTTGCTTGACTTGAAGTCCTAGGAAGTAGTTCATTTCACCCATTATGCTCATTTCAAACTTCCCTTGCATTAATTCAGAGAACTTCTTGCACATCTCTTGATTGGGTGATCCAAATATAATATCATCTACATATATTTGCACCATTAGAATATCATCTCCTTCTTGTATTCTGAAAAGTGTTCTGTCAACTTTGCCTTTGGTATATCCATTGTCAAGAAGAAATTGTGACAATGTGTCGTACCAAGGTCTTGGGGCTTGCTTCAGACCATAGAGAGCCTTCTTAAGACGATATACTTGATCTCCCTTTTCAAAGCCTGGAGGCTGCTCTACATATACTTCTTCTACCAGAATACCATTTAGAAAGGCACTTTTGACGTCCATTTGATATACTTTGAAACCCATATATGATTCATAAGCTAGAAATAGTCGGATAGCTTCTAGTCTGGCTACTGGGGCAAAGGTTTCATCGTAGTCAATTCCTTCAGATTGCGAGTAACCTTTTGCAACCAGTCTTGCTTTATTTCTGGTTATCACATTGTTCTCGTCCTTTTTGTTCTTGAACACCCACTTCGTTCCTACTACATTGTGTTCGAATTGATTCAATTCTTCTTGCATGGCAGTGATCCAATTGCTATCTTTCATTGCTTCTTCTATGTCAGCTGGTTCAATATTGGACAAAAAAGCACACCAGTAGAACATAGAGGACTGGGGATTCTGATTCAATTGTCTTCTGTTCTTGACACTTGAGTCTGCTCCTTCTAGGATGAGGTTTGATGGATGGTTGGATTTCCATGTATTCATCACAGGTGTGTTTGCACTAGATGAGTTAGGGTTCTCATTTGCTCTAGTGTTATCAGGAGAGTTGACTGGATTTGATCGATCGGCATCTGTATCTTGGGTGTCAAAAAGATCATTCCCCCTTGCATTGGGGATTGGTGCATCTTGATTTAGATTGGTTTGCTCGGCTTGGGTTTGAGATCTAGTGACAGGTCCATGCTATTTATCCTCCTCTGGATCTTCAGAGAATGGTTCATCAACTTCGATAAACTCTTCTGGTCTAGACTTGATCACTAGTCTTCTCATCTTTTCTGCAGCTGAGTCTGTGTTGACTGCATTCTTTTCACAAGTTTCATCAAATACAACATGAGGTGTTTCTTCCACAAGAAGGGTTCGTTTGTTGAATACTCTAAATGCTTTGCTAGTTGAGGAATATCCCAAGAATATCCCTTCATCTGCTTTGACATCGAAAGCATTCAACTTACTTTTCCCATTGTTGTGAATGAAACACTTACAACCAAATATATGAAAGTAAGATACTCTAGGTTTCCTACCTTTCCACAGTTCATATGGGGTTTTCTCATAAATTTTGTGAATACCTCACCTATTTTGGGTGTGACAAGCTATATTGATGGCTTCTGCCCATAGTTTCTTAGGAGTGAAAAATTCAGCAAGGAGTGTTCTTGCAGCTTCTTTAAGTGTTCTGACTCTTCTTTCAGCTACACCATTCTGTTGTGGTGTCCTTGCTGCACTTGTCTCATGCTGAATACCATTAGAAGTACAATAGGCAATAATATAAGAGTTAATAACTTCAGTGCCTTTATCACTTCTAATTTTCACAATAGGTTCTCCCTTTTCTATCTGGATCCTCTTTAGCAATTCAGGAAGCTTCTGCTGAGTCTCACTTTTCTTGTATAGAAAAATAACCCAAGTGAACTTGGAGTAACCATCTACTACAATTAGGGTGTATTTCCTTCCTGTTAGAGTTGTTGGAGTGATTGGTCCAAAGAGATCCATATGAAGTAGTTCTAGAACTCTGCTGGTTGATGCTGTCTTCTTGATTTTGAAGGAGACCTTTGTTTGCTTTCCCTGTTGACATGCATCACATACCTGATCTTTACAATAGAGTTCATTAGGCAATCCATCAACTAAGGATTCCTTTGCTAGCTTGTTTAAAGTCTTAAAGTTCAAGTGACTAAGACGTTTGTGCCATAGCCAGCTGATATCTCTAGGACTTTTCACAAGCAGACATGTATCCTTAGGAAAACTGTTCCAATTTGCAAGATACATACTACCTTTTCTAGATCCTGTTAGAAGAGTTTGTTTTGTTCTTTTATCACTTACTTGACAGTTATCTTTAGAAAATTTTACTGAGTATCCAGTGTCACAAAAATGAGATACTGATAGTAAGTTGAACTTCAAATCTTCTACATATGATACATCATATACCTCAATGTCACCATTCTTCAAGGTGCCATATCCTTTTGTGTTACTGTGCGTGTTATCACCAAAGAAGACTTTTGGACCATTCTTTTCTGTATAGTTGGTCAGCAGGGTTTTGGTTCCAGTCATATGAGTTGAACATCCACTGTCTATGTACCAAGTTTCTCCTGCTTGACCACCTTTTCTTTATAGGTCCCTTCTTTCCTGCAAGGTAAATTAAGTCTTAGGTACCCATTTTGTCTTGGGTCCTTGGGTGTTAGTAGTATCCTTGGGGACCCATATATACATTGGTCATTTGAATAACCTTGAGCATTTGAGTTGTCTCCCTCGGGCATCACATAACCAAATCTTACCAGTTGACACCTTGGCATGGTTTGATTTGTTATTTGTGTCAGCTAGGTAACTGTCAGATGATTTCCTCTTGTAGGAGTGAGTGTGAATTATCTTCTGACTAGTTACATTCGGCTTGGGTGCATTAGTTGAACGATGTACACGATTATATGGACCATACTCTTCTGTTCTTACGATATCATAAGATATAGGGGGTGCAAAGAGAACAGATTTGTATGAAGAAGACTTCTTCTTTTTGGCTGGACCAGCATACAGCTGAGACTGTCTTAATCGAGATGGTCTAGGCTGTTTATTACTCTTTTGTACTTGCCTTGACGTACTCAGCTGAGTTGAACCCAGATGAGTTTGCCTTGGCTGTGTATGCTTAGGGTTAATTTGTCTTTTACCATTTTTGGTGTTGGGATAGTTAACCTTAGCTTGTACATATGCTTTTTGATCCATAATGGGTTCATTGTGTTTAGAACACTCACCCGTTTCATGTAATCGAGTAACACACTGGTTAGGTGTACTGGCCTCAGCTGGAGAAGATGTTGATGAATTAAAATCAAAGCCAAAACCCATCTTGTTGCCATTTGATCTATAATATTCAGAGATGTTTTCAATAGTAGCAGAAGCTTTATTGAACTCTGATATCTTTTGATCAAGGCTTTCCTTCTCCTTCTCTAAGAGCTCTTTTGCTTGGAAAAGATCATCGAACTTGGATTGTAGGGAACGAAATTCTTTGGTTTCTAAGGCTTGAGTTTTTAACATCCCCTCATAAAACTGAGTTATTGTGGTATTCTCTTCTTTAAGAAGTTCCACTTCTTTATTTAATCTTTCATTCATTGTTACTAACTCAGGGGTGTTGTCAAACTTAGCCTTTTTCACCTTTGCAATTTCTTTCCTTAAATCTTTGTTCTCTTCTTCCACTTCTATGAAAGCTCTTGTTGGGATATCAAGATCACCTTTTACTTCCTCCAAGCATTGGTAATAGGTGTTCTCGAATTCGTCTACAGAAGAGTTTGCCTCATCTGTGTGTGAAGATGCAGGTAAGTGAAAAGTTGATGTATAGGAATTTACCTCGTTTTCAACTATGGCCATCATAGCTACATCATCTGAATCATCATTTGAGAAGAGTCCGCAGTCTGGTGATGAAGGTAGATCATCACTTTGATATTCAGATTCTTCAATCACCATTGCTTGTCTATCTGAGTACCTCTTGTCTCTTCTCAATTTTCTTTCTTCTTTATCTCCTGGACTTAGGTCTGGACATTCATAGACATAGTGTCTTGGTTTATGACAGTTGAAGCATGTACCTAATTTCTGGTTTGGGGTATTCTTCTTGGAGGAGTAGCATCTCTTCTCCTATAGCTTCGACTATCAAATGACTCCATATCCTTCCTAGGATACCTTTCTGGAGTTCTTTCTCTTGATTCTCTAGAGGATGATCCAACTCTTTTATCTTTGTAGTTTCTGTAGAATTTTTTGTACCTGCTGTTTAGGGTGTTCATCCTCTCAAATCTTTAGATCATAAGAGCCATTTGTTCTTTTAGACTCATGTCTGATCCTCCTATGTCGTCTGTGTTCAAGGGGGTCTTGCCAGATGAGGTGCTTGTAGCTTTTGTACTAGTTGCTGCTTTGAAGGCTACAGTCTTGGAGGTAGATGGAGTTTTGGAACAGGGTCTGAGCTGTCCAGATCATACTCATGAGCTTTGAGGTTTTGGAACAGGGTCTGAGTTGTCCAGATCATACATCATTTTCTGAATTTTCTTCTCTCTCCAGATCATACTCATGAGCTTTGAGGTTTTGGAACAGGGTCTGAGCTGTCCATTTTTTGATGTCTTGAGTATCCTTGATGATGGTCTTCTTGAGTTTACACTTCTTGGTTAGAGAGTCCAAATTTTTCAAATTTTTCTCTCTATTTGTGTATTTCTTCCCCAAGGACTCAATCTCATTTATAATTTTGGTAAAACGATTATCCAGCTGATCAATGTTCTCTTTTGGTTGCATTTTGAGGTGTTCAAACTTCTTGATTGTAGTTGCAAGTTTGCTTTCTTTGATCAGCTCAGTTCCTTCACAGAGGAGTGCCAGGGCATCCCACATTTCCTTTGTTGTTTCACAATTAAGCACTTTTCCAATATATTCATTTGGTAGGGTTTGCATTATGTAATCTTGAGAAATACTGTCAAGATTTGCCTGCTTCATTTCTTCTGGAGTGAGGTCCTTCATTGGCTTAGGAGCAAGTTCTCCAACTGGGATCTCAGGATCACCATTTGCAGTGTTGACCGTCATGATTGTGATTGGGCCTTCTGTGATCACGAACCACATCTTGTAGTGAACCGAGGTGAGGTTCTTCTTCATCCTTATCTTCCAATAGTCATAGTCTTCTACTGAGAACTTAGGAAGTTTACGCATATTAGCACTCATGCTGTATGAGTTTTCAAAAATAGGTTTTTCAAAAGATAGATCTGTTCAAGAGGACTACAGAAGGACTCCCTCAAGTCTTCTGATAATCTAGAGACAGTAGTTCGTTAGAACCACTGCTTTGATACCACTTGTTGGTCCCTGAACGAGTAGTGAATGGGATTAAAGTCTAGAGGGGAGGGGTGAATAGACTTTAAAACTTTTTCAAACAGAGTTGAGAACCTCTTCTGATTGCTATGTCAACTGGACTGCAAGTCTGCTGGTCCAGATGACTATAGTGATTTGACTGAGGAGGTTATATGCGGAATTATGGTGGCCCTGGTTTAGACTCGTTCTTGTAATTCTTATGAAAGTGTTCAACTTGTTTTGCTTAATGAAAATACTCAGCTGATGCTGGTTTGAAAGTTATGGCCTTGTTTTGAAGAATGTTGAAATCACAGTATGCACTATATAATAATGTATGTAAAGACAGAAATGTAAAGTGCAGAAAGTAAATGACACCGGATTTATAGTGGTTCGGATATACGTTCCTACGTCCACTCTCACGTCCACACGTGATGTTTAATCCCTTTAATTTACCACAAATTACAAGGGTCTTGACCTTTATAGTCCCAAGGTTAGGACTTTGAGATCTGAGCCGTCCTAACAGCTACGGTCTCCACAAGTGATTGTAAGCACTTGCACTTTAAGGGGTTCAAAAACTTTAACCTTTCGGTGAGGGTTTGAGGTTTTTGAGGTGTATCCAACTAATGGTTCAAGCTTATAATTTGCTTAACCACTATGCCTAAAACAATTGATATACAATATGAACAGGTTTCAGGTTCTTAGGGGTTGGATAGAAATCACTTAAGAGCTATAGATAATCTAATGGTTTCTGGCTCTTTTGAGAATTCTTAGAATAGTATGGCTTTAGCTTTGATTGCTTGCTTGGCTCGTTGAATTCTCTCTTGTGACTTCTTCTTTGTGATTTCTCATCCTCTTGTATTTATAATGGAGATTGGTTGCAACTAGCCGTTGGAGTTGACTAGCCGTTTGAGCAATCTTTCCATAATAGCTTGATTCCTTGATTCCAGCCGCTTGATTGCTTCAATCCTGGGATCATGTCAATCTTCTAAATAAGGTAGGTCTTCGTTTGAATTGCAAGATGACTTAAGAATCAGCCGAGTCCTGGAAGAGCACATAGTCTTCTGATCTGTACTTCTAGTCTTCTGACTACTCTTCTGGCCTTAGGTCTTCTGTCTTCTGATATCAGTAGAGTAACACTCTTCTGATCTGGAAATTCTTTGTACTGCTTTAGGCCATCTTCAATCTGGGACTCCATCAGATAAGTAGGTATACAAGCACCTTAACTTATCTGGTCTTCAAGGATCTTCTAGTCTCCATGTCTTCTACTCTTCTCATCTTGAGGATAGGCGTGTAAGCCACGACTGTGCTGATCAGCTGATATCAATACAGTTGATCACACAAGACTAGTCTAAGCTGTTCTATACAAGTCAGCTGATCCTATTACATTTATAAACTCTAAGTGTTTTGGCCATCAAAACTATTCTAACATCAAGTGGGGCTTAGGGTGAATTTATATCCCAACAATTTCTCCCTTTTTGATGAAGCCAAAACTATACTTGATAAATGCTCTTAATGAAATAAGATAAGAGTTTATAACATGCTAAGACTGAAGCATCTGATGAAGACAATGAGAGTTTGTCTTGAAAGCAAAAAGAGTTATAACTTGAATATATATAGAGCTTTTACAGATTACAAGTAATAGTTTCTTCAAAATTCTAAGGTAGTCTTCATCAGGTCTTCTGATCTTCAAACGCGGTAGACAAGGTACAGACGAGCTCGAACTTCTTCCATGTGCTGTACATCTGTAACATTCTCCTCTTCATAGATCTTATACAGAATCTTCTTGATTTCTATCATGTTGGCTCTTCCTGAATCCATAAGGGGTGCATCCCATTTGGGTTCTTCAGGGGTTAAGATTCTGCAGTTGTCAAGTCCTTAGGCTGTCTTGACAATTTCTTCCCAGAACTCTGGATCTTCAATGTTCATGAACTGGGAGAATTGAAGAAATTCTTCTTCATAAGAAGGGAGAGGGCCAAATTTCCTTACTATGTGGTGTTGAATTTGCCACTTCTTCTTCAGGGGATACCATCTTGGTAGCTCATCTTGAAGGGCTAAGTAATCCACATAATTGCTATCAAACACCAGGACACTGTCTTCTTGTGCTTTGTCCTTCATTGCTTTCCTGAGTTTGGCAATTCTTCTTTCAAATTTGGCTTTGACTGCCTTCGCATCATTCAGCTTCTTTTGCTTAAGCTCTTGAGCTTCAAGCAATTTCTTTTTCTTCAACTCTAGAGCCTCTTTCTCTTCTGCAGTAGGCTCTGCTGGAGCTTATTTCTTGCTGGTCTGAGCTGACTGAGCTTGCTCATCTGCCTTTCTTTTCCTTGTCATTCTCTTTTCAGGAACTTGTTCTACAGGAGCAGTGATCTGTAGACTCTTGGCAGGAGTTTGAGTGGGTGCTTGAGTATCTTCTAGAGCAATTTCTTTGCCTTTGCCTTGCCTGTTCTTGATTTTGCTCTTTAAACCACCCAAGATTTCAGTCAAGTCATCTTGTGCTACTACCAGTTCAGCTTGCTGGGCAGTAGACTTCTCTAGAGCCTTTATCAACACATCTTCCCCCTTTTTGGCTTCAGCAAGTGCAGCCGCAAAAGGCTTCAGGGAATTCATGATTTCCAATGTCAGAGTTTGTTTCAGTGCCATGGCATTGACCTTGGCAACTTGGGTCAGATGGGTTATGCTGTGCTCTAGAACTTCAGCATGTGAATTGGAGGAGGAGGCAACTTCAAATCTAGCTGTAAGTGCTTCCAACTTGGCTGCTGTCTCCTTCAGCTGAGTCTGCAATTTCTCATTCTCCTCTGCAGCTGCCATAAGAAGGGTTTGACCTTCTTTGGCTCTTGCTTCAGCTTCTTCAATTCTGGACGTGTAGGTGGTCTCCATGCGGTGCATCTCATCAGTGTAAAGATCAGCAAACCTTTTGGAGGTGTCAGCTGACAACTTCTGATAGGTACTCAAGTATTCTCCTATCTGCTGATGAAGTGCTTCACCAAACTTGTCTTCAATGTCAAGAATCTGGTCATGAAGACGAGTCTTCTGTTCCCTTGCAGCTTTCTCAACATATCTTCCTAGCTGCAGGCCTAAACCTTTCTCAAAGTGCAAGTCTATTGCAGCTTTGACCTGGGAGCAGATGTATGCTGTATGGTCAACAGATGGGGTAGAAGTAGAGGGTGTACCTTGAGGCTTTGAATGAACAATTAATGCTTTGCCTCTTTCTTCGGCTGATAGGTACTCCTCATTGAGGTAGCAGGTAGTGGCCTTAGTCAGATGGGTCATGATTCGTCTGCCTGCATCCTCTTGATCGTCAATGAAGTGAGTCAGATTGTCCGAAGGTTTGAAGTGAGCTGGTACTCTGACTACTTCTCTGTCAATCTTTTCTTTGTCAGCTGATGCAGTTGAGTCTTCTGCAGGTGCAGCTGAGTCTTCCACCAAGGCTGGTGCAGCTGATTCCTTCAACTTTGCTTGTTCAGCTGTCTGCTGATCCGATGAGCCTTCTGGGATAGAGACATCAGCAGTGGGGATTCCTAAAATCCGGTTGCAAACTGCAGTCAGTGCCTCATCTGATAGCAGCTGAGCAAAGGATCGAATTTGAGCAACTTCCTTTTGCTCCATCTCCCAGTCGAGGAAGTTTTCCTTTCCTCCCATTCCTTCCATGACCTCAAGAAGGTCATCTACATCATCTCATCTGAGCTCAATCCAAGTGCATACCCTAAGCACTTGTTCAAACTGGATTGAATTCTCATCAACTCCAGGGTTAGTGGACTTGAGCAGGTTGGCTATCTTCATCCTCATTATCTTCTCTGTTTGGCACATGGGGTAGTGCACCATTCTGAACTGAGGTTGAGAAGGGCCATCTTGAACCAGGTCTTCTGGTGCCATGTCAACTGGAGCAGAAGGGACAGTGATGGTAGGAGTTTGGGTAGCTGGGGCATTTTCCTCTGCTGTGTGAGTATCAGCAGAGATTTGGGAAGTGATTTCTTCTTGTTGGGTAGGAAGTTGAGATTGATCTTCAGTGATTTGTTCCTCAGCAGGGTTTTGGGTCTGCTGGTCCGGTTCAGTTTCTACTTGAAGATCAGTAGATGTTTGAGCTTGATGATCTTGGATATCTGCTGTTTGAATATCAGCAAGGATTGTGGATATAATCTGAGTTTGATCATCAGTAGGGGGTGTGGAGGTGGTCTGAGTTTGGTTGTCTGCTGGTTGAACATCAGCAGGGTTAGGCAATTGGGGTTCAATTGGTAGTTGTGGCTGAGTTTGTTCCTCTGCTGTGTGAGTATCAGCAGGGATTTGGATATCAGTGTTTAGAGGCTCAGATGGGTTGGACTCATCAGAAGGGTTGAAGGATTAAATAGGGGCTATGCTCATTGGAGTAGGGAGCCTGGATTTCTTGGTTTTCTTTGTGAAAGAAGAAGTGTTCTTCTTTCTCTTCTGACCCTTTGATAGCTTAGAAGGTGTGAAAGTGAGAGGGGGATTAGAAGTACCTGCCTTTTTCAAAGGAGAGGCAGTGGGAGTGGCATCTGAGTCAGATGGGGAGATGAGCCCTGATCTGATCAGATATCTTCTTTATGCTAAGGTCTGATTGTCATCATCATCATCCTCAGCAACCTTCTTTTGAGCCTCTTCTTTGGATGGCTCCTCTTCTTCTTCAGCAGCAGAGTCATGAGCAGACTCTTCTGTCTCTTCAACAACATCTTTGGAAAATGCTTCAGCTAACAACTTCCTCCTCTCTTCTTTCAACCTTGCTGCCTCAGCAAGAGCTTCCTTCCTTAAGTAATATTTGGAGATGTGAAAGGTCTTATGAGGTCCCATCTTGTACTTTCTGGGGAGTATTTCTGGAAGGATGATACTCAGCTTGTTGACAAAGCTGACTGTTGATGTCACCTTCCATTCTCTTGACTGTAAGTCCAAGGTCACCTTCTTGGCCTCAAGAGCAATTCTATCCAGAAATAGTCCTTGCCAATCTCCATCAATCTGATCCCAGATTGCAGCCATAACTCGAACTTTTAGAGTGGTAACAGCATCATGGTTGAAGGTGTTACCAAGCAGCATCTTGCCTGCTATATCCATCAGAGTTTGGAACTTAGGTTCAAGTTGGGATTTCTTGAGCCCAGTGGCATCAATAGCCTTTATTCTTCCATCAGTAAACATCTCCATGTACTCTTTTTCTCTACCCATGATGTAGGTGGAGATATTCACATTCCCCCTTGACAAGCCAAACAATTCCTGAAGAATTTCCCTTGTTACCTTGACCTTGTGTCCACCCATGACACTTTCGACATAAGATCCCTTCATCACAGCGTTTGCATAGAAAGCCAGCACATCTTGTTCGTAAACATTGGTGGGTGCTGCTTCCAGAAAATCTCGCAGGTTGAGGTTGATGCAGCGAAGAAGGATCTCCTTGTTTTCTGCTTTGTGTTTGCCCTTGAAAAACAGAGCATTCTCTGTGAACATCTTCCCTTCCTTGGACCACTTTGCAGCATCCAAGGTGCCAGTGCTCTTGGTCTTCTCGTCGTAAATTTCAATGATTGCCATAGTATACTTTGAGTGTTAGGTTTTGAGAGCTTGAAAGAAATTTGCAGAACGAGAGAGTATTCAGAGCAATTGAGTAATGTGAGCGAAAGGGTTTGGAAGAGGTTTAAGGGTGTGTATATATACTCCAACAATTCTTGATCTAACGGTCAGATTTGGATTTAATTGTGGAGTAGAGCCCAAGATTTTCCTTCTTTGATTTCGGGCCTTTCTTTAAATTTGCCGGCTGAATTTGCCATGTGGCAATAGTTGATTTGCTGGCAATTTGGTAATTGAGTATTAATGACATCATTACCAAAAATAGCCGTTGTGACTAATTTTGTGGCAAGAATTGATCATCAAGGTCGTTTTTTATAAGTGAATTGCATTCCTTATATAGGTCAATTTGTTTAATTACATTCAGGAATAAATCTAGAATGAATTACATGATCAAAGATAGTCATTAAACTTTAAAATCAAGTGATCTGGTCAGCAGAGTGAAGTCTTCTGATTTCTTCAAGAGGTCTGCTGATTTTCCTTGAAAGTCTTCTGGTCAGCTGACTTCTGATCAGCTGAGTGGAGGATTGAGATTTGCTGAGTAAATCTTCTGTGCTTTGAAGGTCCAACCTGGCTTGATGGATCCTTCGTTGTTGCTGTGATGATCCAACCTGGATGATGGATCTTCCAGCTTTATTGTGAGTGGTGATCCAACCTGGTTTGATGGATCTTCCAGCTCTATCTGAATCAAGTAGGACCATCAAATCAATATGTAGATGATCAGCTTGGATGATATCCCACTGGTTCAGATTGCCCTTACCATCTGATGCTCCTCATCATCAGATGGGTTGTAGCATCAAATGTGTCCTTTTTGAATTTCTTCGCTTCTCTTGAAGGAGAAGGAAGATTGGAAGAGGCTTCAATGGAGTCTGAAGAGAGGGTCATGGACTTAGCCTTCATGTTCTGTTTAGACACAATAGCTTTTGGTAACAAGCTCTCCATGTAGAACTTCCCCCTGGAGAAGAAGCTCTGCTTGCTTGCTACTTTGTCTTCTCCATCTCTCTTTCCTCTAGTTTTCAATAAGGACGTCTCTCTTTCCTCTAGTTTTCATAGGCAAACTCATGTTGAGTAAGCCAAGTGTGCTGATCTGCATCATCTTCATCTTCTGGACAAAGCTTCATCTCCTTCACCCAAGACCTTGGTTGAAAGATGATCTCCATTCCATCTCTTCTTTCGATTGTCTCCATTCCTGAAACAGAAAATAATAGTTAGTGATTTGTGTTCTTAGGTGTTCTCATAACTTCCTCCTTTTATAGGGGTAGAAATGAGGTAGTGGAGTGAAAGATGACAAACTATAGAGTTGATAGGTCTGAATTTCTGAAAAGTTACTTCTTAAGATCAACAATGAGATTCTTGATCCAAGGGTTCACATTTAAAGATATTCAGACTTTATCTTATGGAATGCAGAAATTATAAATTTTGAGCAAGAGTTATTTGAAATCCGTACAGTGCATGCATACTGTTGAGTCGGTGAGGATGGTGTATTAATCCAACCAAGTATAACTCAATAGTATACTGTATGTATGTATATAAATAAAGTATTTTATGAAGAATAGTTTATTATTATACATAGTATACACTGCTTAGAGTAAAGAAATCAAATAACTTTGTTCAAGTCTGCTGTATATATATATATATATATATATATATATATATGATATGCAATGCAGATTTTAGAGTATTTCATCAAGGGTTCTTAAGGTATCATTGATTCCCCCTTGATTAGATGACTCTAAGTTTTCCCTCAGCTTTATTTGTCTTCATCGGGAAAGAACTTACCTGAAGATGAGGGTGTCTATTCACCTCATCTGATCCTCCTAGTCTTCTGCAATTGTATCAGCTGAGGTTTTCAGCTGATCTTTGCTCTTCATGTGCTTGGATCCAGGAGTCCTAAGCTGTAGCATAGGGTCTTGAATCTTTCTTCAGCTAGGGGCTTAGTCAAGATGTCTGCTTTTTGGATATTTGTGTGAATTTTCTCCATCTTGATGTCCTTCTTTTCAAGGTGGTCTCTTATGAAGTGGTGTCGAATGTCGACATGCTTGCACCTTGTGTGGAGGACTGGATTTTGAGTGATGGCAATGGCACTGCTGCTATCACAATAAATAGGGACTTCTCTTGCCTCTACATTGTAATCCTTGAGTTGTTGAACTAGCCAGAGCAGCTGACTACAACAACTACCAGCTGCCATATATTCTGCTTCAGTGGTGGAGGTTGCAACTGAGGTTTGCTTCTTAGAGAACCATGATATCAGCTTGTTGCCTAGAAATTGACAGGTTCCAGATGTGGATTTCCTATCAATTCTACATCCTCCATAGTCTGAGTCAGAATAGCCACTCAATTCTAGATTGTCATCAGCAGGGTACCATAGTCCTAGGTTGACTGTTCCTTTTAGGTACTTGAGAATCTTCCTTGCTGCTTCTAGATGACTTTGCTTTGGGTTTGCTTGAAACCTAGCACATACTCCTACAGCAAATGTTATGTCTGGTCTGCTAGTTGTAAGGTATAGTAGAGATCCAATCAGTGCTCTATATTCAGCTTGATCAACTGCCTTTCCAGACTCATCTGGTTCCATTTTGAAAGATGTCATCATTGGAATCCTTGCAGTCTTGCTTTGTAGAGCTTTGAATCTTTCTAATAGGCTCTTGGTATACTTGGATTGGTTGATGAAAATCCCTTCTGAACTCTGCTTGACTTGAAGTCCTAGGAAATAATTCATCTCACCCATCATGCTCATTTCAAACTTTCCTTGCATAAGTTCAGAGAACTTCTTGCACATCTCTTGATTGGGTGATCCAAATATAATATCATCTACATATATTTGCACCATTAGGATGTCTTCTCCTTCTTGTATTCTGAAAAAGAGTTCTATCCACTTTGCCTTTTGTATATACCAAGCTCTAGGGGCTTGTTTTAGACCATAGAGAGCCTTCTTCAGTCGATATACTTGATCGCCTTTTTCAAATCCTGGAGGCTGCTCTACATATACTTCTTCTACCAGAATACCATTTAGAAAAGCACTCTTGACATCCATTTGATATACCTTGAAGCCCATATATGATGCATAAGCTAGAAACAGTCGAATGGCTTCTAATCTGGCTACTGGAGCAAAAGTTTCATCATAGTCAATCCCTTCAGATTGTGAATATCCTTTTGCAACTAGCCTTGCCTTATTTCTAGTTATCACATCATTTTCGTCCTTCTTGTTCTTGAATACCCACTTTATTCCTACTACATTGTGGTTTTCAGGACGATCTACCAATTCCCAGACTTCATTTCTTTCGAATTGGTTTAGTTCTTCTTGCATAGCAGTGATCCAATTGCTATCTGTCATTGCTTCTTCTATGTCAGCTGGTTCAATGTTGGATAGGAAAGCACACCAGCAAAACATAGATGATTGTGAGTTCTGATTCAGTTGTCTTCTGGTCTTGACACCTGAGTCAGCTCCTCCTAAGATGAGGTTTGATGGATGGTTATTTCTCCATGTATGCCTCACAGGAGTATCTACATTGGATGAGCTTGGATTCTCATCTGATCTAGTGCCATCAGGAGGGTTGGCTTGATTAGGTCGATCATCATCTGTATCTTGTGTGTCAAAGAGATCATTCCCCCTGGCATTTGGGATTGGTGCATCTTGATTCTGGTCAGCTTGTCCTGCTTGAGTTTGAGATCTAATGATAGGTCTATGAGGCTTATCTTCCTCTGGTTCTTCAGGAAAAGGTTCATTTACTTCAATGAACTCATCTGGTTTGGGCTTGATCACTAGATGTCTCATCTGACCTGCAGCTGAGTTTGTTTCTACTGCATTCTTTTCACATGATTCATCAAAAACAACATGAGGTGTTTCTTCCACAAGAAGGGTTCGTTTGTTGAGTACTCTAAATGCTTTGCTAGTAGAGGAGTATCCTAAGAATATCCCCTCATATGCTTTGGCATCAAAAGCATTCAACTTACTCTTTCCATTGTTGTGAATGAAACACTTACAACCAAATATATGAAAGTAAGATACTCTAGGTTTTCTTCCTTTCCACAGTTCATATGGGGTTTTCTCATGAATTTTGTGAATACCTGACCTGTTTTGAGTATGACAAGCTGTGTTGATGGCTTCTGCCCATAGCTTCTTAGGAGTGGAGAATTCAGCAAGGAGTGTTCTGGCAGCTTCCTTGAGTGTTCTGACTCTTCTTTCAGCTACACCATTCTGCTGTGATGTTCTTCCTGCACTTGTCTCATGCTGAATACCATTAGAAGTACAATAGGCAATAATATAAGAGTTAATGAATTCAGTGCCTTTGTCACTTCTAATTTTCACAATTGGTTCTCCTTTCTCTACTTGGATCCTCTTCAATAGTTCAGGAAGCTTCTGCTGTGTTTCACTCTTCTTGTATAAGAAGATAACC
This sequence comes from Galeopsis tetrahit, assembly GCA_963675135.1. Classification (NCBI taxonomy): domain Eukaryota; kingdom Viridiplantae; phylum Streptophyta; class Magnoliopsida; order Lamiales; family Lamiaceae; genus Galeopsis; species Galeopsis tetrahit. The sequence goes on from OY776130.1 coordinate 16,540,969, forward strand.
CAAGTAAACTTGGAATAATCATCTACAACAATAAGAGTGTACTTCCTCCCTGTTAGAGTGGTTGGAGTGATTGGTCCAAAGAGATCCATGTGAAGCAATTCAAGAACTCTACTGGTTGATGCTGTCTTCTTGGTCTTGAAGGAGACCTTTGTTTGCTTTCCTTGTTGACATGCATCACATACCTGATCTTTACAGTAGAGTTCATTAGGCAGACCATCAACTAAGGATTCCCTTGCTAACTGGTTCATAGTCTTAAAGTTCAGATGACTAAGACGTTTGTGCCATGGCCAGCTGACATCTTTAGGGCTCTTCACAAGCAGACATGTATCCTTAGGACAGCTGTTCCAATTTGCGAGATACATACTTCCCTTTCTAGATCCTGTTAGAAGGTTTTGTTTTGTTCTTTTATCACTTATGAGACACTCATCTTTAGAGAATTTGACTGAGTAACCAGTGTCACAAAAATGAGAAACAGATAATAAATTAAACTTAAGACCTTCTACATATGATACATCATGTACCTTAATGTCACCATTTTTAAGGGTGCCATATCCTTTTGTGTTACCATGCGCGTTGATGCGGCCTAAAAATGTCACCTAATCAGGAGTCGACACGTGTATAAGAGATAACGTCGAGATGGAAAGATGGGATTATTCAGCACTCTCTAGATGAGGGATCCTCTCTGGAGGTCTCTCTGGAGAGAGCTCTAACTGGAGAAGAGTATCAGGAAGAAGTAATCTTAACCGAAAGTCGTGGGCCGTGAATATAGGAGACTCCCGCGATTTTGAGATTGGAACTGTTAAAAGGAAGACCTTGTCTTCCTATATTTTAGGGGATAAGGTCCACGAAGCTGGAGTATTGCCGAGTCTTCAGGGAGTAGAGAGGAGAAAGGATCTAGTCTACTCTGCAAGGCCGAGTCATACGGGCATCTCCGAATTAGGAGGAAGGCTTGACTTCCTCTCCGGAGGATCTTTCTATAAATAGGTAAACTTGAAGATATTTCCAGGTTAGATACATATACACTAAAAACTTACTATACTGAATACAAACGCTTTTTCTTGACATTCTTGGAATTGATCTGAGATATCAAGGATCTTGAGATCCTTGGGAGACTTGATAAGCCCTATACTGACTTAGGCATCGGAGTGTCCACACCGGACTTCCCTCCGGTGTGTTCTTTGCAGGTCGTTCGAAGATTTCAAGAGAAGATAGCCTACTTAAAACGATTTTACACATTTGGAAAGAAGGACGTCCAACTCAGAGGATATCCAATCCTCTCGTGCAAATTTTGGCACATCAACTGGCGCCGTCTGTGGGAACGAGTTGAAAGATTTTCTCACGAGTTTCTACCTATCCAAGCAAATGGGTGGCGGAAATAAAACATCTATTTCTGGGAAGAAGAATCTTCCAGGAGAAAATTCCCCTTTGCCGACTGATCCTCCGCCAAGGGGAGGCCGGGGAAAAGATCCAATCCACGCACCTTCTGGATCGAATCAACCATTAGCACCTACCCCAGGCTTGAATGACGAAAGTCATCCCCTACCGGTCGGAGAAGGAATAGCAGGGAATCTGGAGGCCCCTGAGTCCCAAACCGCAGATCCTCAACAAAAGGACACTCTAGACTCAGGGCCGCTCCTGATCTCTCCCGATCAATTGGACGCCCTCATCAAGCAAGCTGTAGAGAGAGCCTTTGTTGACCAAAGAGATCGGATTCCTAGAGCTGCACCGGGGAACCCGGAGACACCTGTCCCAAGACCCCAAGACGAAGCACCTGGAGCCTCCCAAGTGTTGTCTAAGGAAATGGGGATGCGGGCAGAAGAAGATGATAAGGTGCCCTCACGAGCGGAGAGAAGCGTCCCTCTTCGGAGCACAAGAAGGAATGCAGATCTGGCACCCCGAGGTACAGAACCCCCTGAGACAGAAGAAAGTACAGACGATACCTACGGAGGGCCTGTCAGCGACCAGCTACTGGCCCTACAAAAAGAGATGAGGGATATGAGGAAGCAGATGAGCAACCGAACCAGTAGATCTGCTCACGCCTCTGGATGTCAGTTCTCCCCTAACATATTACAGGATGAACTACCATTCAATTTCAAGCCCCTTAACTTTGAATACGATGGTACGGCAGACCCATACGAACACCTAGTAAGGTTCGAGAATGCTGCATTGCTACACCGCTATGGAGAGGGAATAAAGTGTAGAGTATTCCTAACTACTCTAGCAAAAGCTGCACAACAATGGTTCACCCAATTGGAACCTAACACAATCCGATCCTGGGAAGAATTCAGTGAGCTCTTCCTTCATCAATTTGCCAGTGCCCGGAGACAGCCGAGGGCCACTTTGACCCTCTTTAATTTAAGACAAGGAGAAGGCGAGAGTTTAAGAGCTTTCCTCCGGAGGTTCAATCAAGCAGCTCTGGAGGTCCCTACGGCCTCTCCGGAGGTGAAAATCAACGCACTTACTAACGGATTGCGTGATGGAGACTTTTTCTCCTCTTTAGCTAAGAAGCCGGTTAAGAACTTTGATGAATTGCTACATAGGGCAGAAAAGTACCTCACTCTGGAGGAGGTCCGGAAAGCGAAGAGGTTGGAGGTTAGGCCGCAAGATCGAGAAAGGAGAAGAGAAAGGGAAGGCCCCTCCAGACGGTTCAGTCCAGAAGTCCCCCGGACCTCCGGAGCAGCCAGAGATAGCAACCCCTCCGGAGGTCCCCGGTCCGGCCCTCGAGGGAGGTTTGAGAAATACACACCCTTGAGGATTGAACCTGCCGAAGTACTGGAGGTGGCAGGAGACCATCCAGACTTGAAGTTCCCGTATTCCAGGAGTCGAGGACCTCAGAAGCCCAAGTCTGATCGATTCTGTCGATTCCACAATGAGTATGGGCATGATACGAATCAGTGTTACCATTTGAAAGATGAGATTGAGAGGATGATCCAGGCGGGTCATCTAAAAGAATTCATATTTAGAGACAGGCAGGGCCCTCGGGGGCAGAAACGAAAAGAACCGGAAAGAAAACCGGAGGAGAAGGAAACCAGAGAGGCGGTCGAGGATATGCCCCCTCCACCGCCAAAGAGAGGAATAATTCATATGATTGTGGGAGGGCCAACAGATGGAGATTCCTTCCGAAAGAGAAAGCAGAATGTCAGAACTCTGAAAGCAGAACAAGGAAGCCAATTAAGAGAAGTGGGACGTATGACGGAGACGCCCAATATCCGATTTGGGCCGGAGGATGTTAAAGGAGTAAAGGAAGATCACAACGACGCTCTAGTAATCACTACCGACATAGCTGGATTCGATGTTGCCCGAATCTTCGTAGATACGGGGAGTTCGGCTGACATTATGTTTTTTGAATGCTTCAAGAGGATGGAGCTGAATGTAAAGCTGCGTCCTGTAGATACCTCTCTGTATGGCTTCTCCGGAGGTGCCATCCAACCTTTGGGATCAGTAATGCTACAGGTAGGGCTGGGAGATGCTCCAGCCCGGAAGGTTCATTTGGTAGAGTTCCTTATTGTGGACATCCCTTCATCATACAATGTCGTGATGGGACGACCCAGCCTGAACCTCTTTCAAGCAATCATCTCTACATTTCATATGAAAATGAAGTTCCCCACAGCCGCTGGGGTGGGAGAAGTAAGAGGAGACCAATACCAAGCACGGAAGTGCTATGCAGAGTCTGTGAAGATGGCGGACAGAGCCCTGACTAAGGGCCTGGAGCGAACGAGGGAGCAATACCTGAACAAGTGAATGTTAAAACAGATGAAGAACGGATGAGCGTGGAGCTCTTCCCAGGGAAACTTGGATTTGTCACTAAGATAAGCACCCAACTGGGACCTGAACTCACGGAGAAGGTAATATTTACATTACGTCGAAATTCCGATATATTTGCATTTTCTCCAGCTGACATGACAGGAATCCCTCTGGAGATAGCGATACACTGCCTTAATGTTGATCCAAAGGCAAGACCCGTGAAGCAGAAATTACGAAATTTTGGGATCGAGAAAAACCCTCGGTTCAATTCCCAGAATGGCTCTCCAATGGTTCATCATACAATGTCGTGATGGGATCGAGAAAAATAACATTGTAAGAGAAGAAGTCGAAAAGCTATTGAAAGCAGGACATGTGGTGGAAGTCCAATTCCCAGAATGGCTCTCCAATGCCGTGCTAGTACCTAAAGGGGGAGGAAAATGGAGAATGTGCATCGACTTCAGGGACCTCAACAAGGCATGCCCTAAAGACCACTATCCGCTACCAAGGATAGACCAGCTAGTAGATGCAACTTCAGGCTTCGAGCTGTTAAGCATGATGGATGCATACCAAGGATACCACCAGATCCGACTGAACCCTGCAGACGTCCCTAAAGTGTGCTTCATAGCAGCCTGCGGAACGTTTGGGTACATTCGGATGCCATTTGGGTTAATCAACGCCGGAGCGACATACCAAAGGATGGTTGATGCTGTCTTCCGAAGGCAGCTTGGGAGGAATATGGAGATATATGTAGATGACATGCTGGCCAAGAGTGTAAAAGCAGATCAACACATAGAGGATCTGGAAATTTTTTTTCAAGTAATTAGAGAGAATGGCATCAAGCTGAACCCAGCCAAATGCTCCTTTGGAGTAAAGTCAGGAAAGTTCCTCGGATACATGGTCACTCAGAGAGGTATAGAGGTAAATCCGGCCAAGGTGAAGGCTGTACTAGATATGCAGCCACCAAGAAATATAAAGGAACTCCAGACGCTCAATGGGAGGATTACAGCACTGAGCAGATTCATAGCTAGATCTGCTGAAAAGAGTCATCCCTTCTTCAGAATCCTCAAGAAAGGGACCAAATTTGAATGGAACGAAACATGCCAAAAGGCCTTTGAAGACTTGAAATATCATTTATCTCAGTTGCCGAAGCTAACAAAGCCCTCTCCAGGAGATACCCTCATCTTGTATCTCTCTGTAGGAGAATTCTCACTGAGCACTGCCTTAGTCAAAGAAGAGGGATCTCTGCAGCACCCTATTTATTATGTTAGTAAGGTCATTCAAGGGGCCGAAAACCGATATTCAGAAATTGAGAAGGCTGCTCTAGCCGTGGTAGTCACAGCGCGAAGGCTGCGCCCATATTTCCTTTCTTATAAAATTCTGGTCCGCACTAATTACTTGCTGAAACAGGTCATAGGGCGAGCAGACCTCTCTGGAAGGATGGTGAAGTGGGCAATCGAGCTCCAAGAATATGACGTGGATTTCGAGCCGCGGAAGGCTATAAAAGCCCAAGCTTTGTCCGATTTCATCCAAGAATCGACCAAACCAAAGGAAGTCGAAGGATGGAAGGTGTATGTAGATGGCTCAGTGACCCTGAGCGGATGTGGAGCAGGGATTGTATTAACAAGCCCGCGAGGAGAGGACCTCCAATTTGCGGTGAGGTTTCAATTCATGACCTCAAATAATGGAGCAGAGTACGAAGCTTTAATCAGAGGAATGGAGATGGCATTAGAGTTGGGAGCTCCAAAGGTAACTCTATACTCAGACTCCCAGTTAGTTGTTCAGCAGGTGAATGGTGAATATGTAGCCAAAGATAGCAGGATGGCTGCCTATCTGGAACGAGCCAAAGAAGTGATGGGCAAGTTCCAAGAGTGCGAGGTAGTCCAGATACCTCGAGAGAAGAACATACAGGCGGATAGCCTCTCCAAGCTCGCTAGCTCCACAGAGTTTGATGGAAAAGAAACAGTAACTCTAGTAGTTGCAGAAAGAGAGACCCTGGAGAACCCCATTGGTTCTATTGAAGAGGAAGATGATTGGAGAAGAGCCATATGGATAGAACTCACCAAGGGAACGGACGTCCCTACCACCAGAGAGACCCGAGCCCTTCGGATCAAATATTGTCTTATTGGAGGGCATTTATACAAAAAGTCATTCACACACCCATATTTGAGGTGCATATCAACTCGAGAAGCTATGTACACACTCAAAGAAATCCACGAAGGAGACGCAGCCAGTCACGAAGGATACAAAGTAGTGGTGAAGAAAGTTTTAAGGGCTGGATTATATTGGCCCTCCATGACAAGAGACGCTAAGGAGTTTGTGAGAAAATGTGTCAAGTGTCAAAAAAATGGTCCATTGATAAGGACCCCTGCAGAAGAGATGGGAGCGATGCATTCTCCCTGTCCCTTCGCTAAATGGGGAATCGACTTGGTAGGACCCTTCCCTCCAGCCTCCGGAGGAAGAAAATTCCTGATAGTAGCAGTGGACTATTTTAGCAAATGGGTGGAAGCTGCTCCCCTGGCTACGATAGATGAGGAGAATGTGATTAAATTCCTAAGAAAGCAGATTTGTTGCAGGTTCGGAGTACCCAGAATATTGGTCTCAGATAACGGAACCCAGTTTAACGGAGAAAATGTGCGAGGATGGTGCGCAAGACTGAACATAATACAGAGATTCACCTCTGTAGCTCACCCTCAAGCTAATGGACAAGTGGAGGTCACTAATCGAACGATAGTAGACGATATCCGAACAAGACTAACGAAGATAGGAGGAGGATGGGTAAACGAGTTAGATAATGTATTGTGGTCATACCAAATCGCCCAATTTGAAGAACATCAGAATGAAAGATTGATGAGAGAGGCTCTAGATTTGATGGAAGAGGAAAGAGAGATGGTCAGAGTACGGGCTGAAAGATATAAGAGCAGAATTAAAGCCGCATACGACCGGAAGGTGATCCCGAGGTCCTTGAGAGAGGGCGATCTAGTGCTAAGGAGAGCTGATGCCCTAAAAAACACAGGAAAGTTAGAGCCCAACTGGGAGGGGCCTTATAGAATCACACAGGTACTGAAAGGACGAGCATATAGACTGCAGAGTATGGAAGGGGTCGACATAGCCAGACCCTGGAACGTTTGCCATTTGAAAAGATTCTTTATTTGAAGACAGTGTAAGGTCTTGAGACCATCTATGACTTTTTGTTTTGTGATTTTTTGCATTGATTCATGTTTTGTTCGATGTATTTTATGGCTTCACCGGAGCTCTTTTTCCCTCTCTACGGGTTTCCCCTTTGGGGTTTTTCTGTAAAGAGGTTTTTAATGAGACCGGCGTAGATTATCCATGGCCTATGTTGAAAACTGACAATAAATCAATGAAGTCTTATCCCTTTTTTGAAGGAAGAGTTATCCAGAATTATTGTGTCTTAATTCTCTTTCTCATATTCGAATATGCAATGTATGAATATAACAAGGACGAGAGTGAGAAACACTCAGAGGCCTAGAGGCCGAGGTGCTCCAGAGAGCCCTCATCTTACTTGAGATCCAAGTGGGTTACTGAAATGAGAAGATTTTATGAATTAAAATCTTTTAAGAAAAAGAGTGAGAGACACTCAGAGGCCTAGAGGCCGAGGTGCTCCAGAGAGCCCTCATCTTACTTGAGACCCAAGTGGGTTACTGAAATGAGTAGATTTTATGAATTAAAATCTTTTAAGAAAAAGAGTGAGAGACACTTAGAGGCCTAGAGGCCGAGGTGCTCCAGAGAGCCCTCATCTTACTTGAGACCCAAGTGGGTTACTGAAATGAGAAGATTTTATGAATTAAAATCTTTTAAAAAGAGTGAGAGACACTCAGAGGCCTAGAGGCCGAGGTGCTCCAGAGAGCCCTCATCTTACTTGAGACCCAAGTGGGTTACTGAAATGAGAAGATTTTATGAATTAAAATCTTTTAAGAAAAAGAGTGAGAGACACTCAGAGGCCTAGAGGCCGAGGTGCTCCAGAGAGCCCTCATCTTACTTGAGACCCAAGTGGGTTACTGAAATGAGAAGATTTTATGAATTAAAATCTTTTAAAAAGAGTGAGAGACACTCAGAGGCCTAGAGGCCGAGGTGCTCCAGAGAGCCCTCATCTTACTTGAGACCCAAGTGGGTTACTGAAATGAGAAGATTTTATGAACTAAAATCTTTTAAGGAAAAGAGTGAGAAACACTCAGAGGCCTAGAGGCCGAGGTGCTCCAGAGAGCCCTCACTTTACTCGAGACCCAAGTGGGTTACCAAAATGAGAAGATTTTATGAATTAAAATCTTTTAAGAAAAAGAGTGAGAAACACTCAGAGGCCTGGAGACCGAGGTGCTCCAGAGAGCCCTCACTTTACTCGAGACCCAAGTGGGTTACCAAAATGAGAAGATTTTATGAATTAAAATCTTTTAAGAAAAAGAGTGAGAGACACTCAGAGGCCTAGAGGCCGAGGTTCTCCAGAGAGCCCTCATCTTACTTGAGACCCAAGTGGGTTACTGAAATGAGAAGATTTTATGAATTAAAATCTTTTAAGAAAAAGAGTGAGAGACACTCAGAGGCCTAGAGGCCGAGGTGCTCCAGAGAGCCCTCATCTTACTTGAGACCCAAGTGGGTTACTGAAATGAGAAGATTTTATGAATTAAAATCTTTTAAAAAGAGTGAGAGACACTCAGAGGCCTAGAGGCCGAGGTGCTCCAGAGAGCCCTCATCTTACTTGAGACCCAAGTGGGTTACTGAAATGAGAAGATTTTATGAATTAAAATCTTTTAAGAAAAAGAGTGAGAGACACTCAGAGGCCTAGAGGCCGAGGTGCTCCAGAGAGCCCTCATCTTACTTGAGACCCAAGTGGGTTACTGAAATGAGAAGATTTTATGAACTAAAATCTTTTAAGGAAAAGAGTGAGAAACACTCAGAGGCCTAGAGGCCGAGGTGCTCCAGAGAGCCCTCACTTTACTCGAGACCCAAGTGGGTTACCAAAATGAGAAGATTTTATGAATTAAAATCTTTTAAGAAAAAGAGTGAGAAACACTCAGAGGCCTGGAGACCGAGGTGCTCCAGAGAGCCCTCACTTTACTCGAGACCCAAGTGGGTTACCAAAATGAGAAGATTTTATGAATTAAAATCTTTTAAGAAAAAGAGTGAGAGACACTCAGAGGCCTAGAGGCCGAGGTTCTCCAGAGAGCCCTCATCTTACTTGAGACCCAAGTGGGTTACTGAAATGAGAAGATTTTATGAATTAAAATCTTTTAAGAAAAAGAGTGAGAGACACTCAGAGGCCTAGAGGCCGAGGTGCTCCAGAGAGCCCTCATCTTACTTGAGACCCAAGTGGGTTACTGAAATGAGAAGATTTTATGAATTAAAATCTTTTAAAAAGAGTGAGAGACACTCAGAGGCCTAGAGGCCGAGGTGCTCCAGAGAGCCCTCATCTTACTTGAGACCCAAGTGGGTTACTGAAATGAGAAGATTTTATGAACTAAAATCTTTTAAGGAAAAGAGTGAGAAACACTCAGAGGCCTAGAGGCCGAGGTGCTCCAGAGAGCCCTCATCTTACTTGAGACCCAAGTGGGTTACTGAAATGAGAAGATTTTATGAATTAAAATCTTTTAAGAAAAAGAGTGAGAGACACTCAGAGGCCTAGAGGCCGAGGTGCTCCAGAGAGCCCTCATCTTACTTGAGACCCAAGTGGGTTACTGAAATGAGAAGATTTTATGAATTAAAATCTTTTAAAAAGAGTGAGAGACACTCAGAGGCCTAGAGGCCGAGGTGCTCCAGAGAGCCCTCATCTTACTTGAGACCCAAGTGGGTTACTGAAATGAGAAGATTTTATGAACTAAAATCTTTTAAGGAAAAGAGTGAGAAACACTCAGAGGCCTAGAGGCCGAGGTGCTCCAGAGAGCCCTCACTTTACTCGAGACCCAAGTGGGTTACCAAAATGAGAAGATTTTATGAATTAAAATCTTTTAAGAAAAAGAGTGAGAAACACTCAGAGGCCTGGAGACCGAGGTGCTCCAGAGAGCCCTCACTTTACTCGAGACCCAAGTGGGTTACCAAAATGAGAAGATTTTATGAATTAAAATCTTTTAAGAAAAAGAGTGAGAGACACTCAGAGGCCTAGAGGCCGAGGTTCTCCAGAGAGCCCTCATCTTACTTGAGACCCAAGTGGGTTACTGAAATGAGAAGATTTTATGAATTAAAATCTTTTAAGAAAAAGAGTGAGAGACACTCAGAGGCCTAGAGGCCGAGGTGCTCCAGAGAGCCCTCATCTTACTTGAGACCCAAGTGGGTTACTGAAATGAGAAGATTTTATGAATTAAAATCTTTTAAAAAGAGTGAGAGACACTCAGAGGCCTAGAGGCCGAGGTGCTCCAGAGAGCCCTCATCTTACTTGAGACCCAAGTGGGTTACTGAAATGAGAAGATTTTATGAATTAAAATCTTTTAAGAAAAAGAGTGAGAGACACTCAGAGGCCTAGAGGCCGAGGTGCTCCAGAGAGCCCTCATCTTACTTGAGACCCAAGTGGGTTACTGAAATGAGAAGATTTTATGAATTAAAATCTTTTAAAAAGAGTGAGAGACACTCAGAGGCCTAGAGGCCGAGGTGCTCCAGAGAGCCCTCATCTTACTTGAGACCCAAGTGGGTTACTGAAATGAGAAGATTTTATGAATTAAAATCTTTTAAGAAAAAGAGTGAGAGACACTTAGAGGCCTAGAGGCCGAGGTGCTCCAGAGAGCCCTCATCTTACTTGAGACCCAAGTGGGTTACTGAAATGAGAAGATTTTATGAATTAAAATCTTTTAAAAAGAGTGAGAGACACTCAGAGGCCTAGAGGCCGAGGTGCTCCAGAGAGCCCTCATCTTACTTGAGACCCAAGTGGGTTACTGAAATGAGAAGATTTTATGAATTAAAATCTTTTAAGAAAAAGAGTGAGAGACACTCAGAGGCCTAGAGGCCGAGGTGCTCCAGAGAGCCCTCATCTTACTTGAGACCCAAGTGGGTTACTGAAATGAGAAGATTTTATGAATTAAAATCTTTTAAGAAAAAGAGTGAGAGACACTCAGAGGCCTAGAGGCCGAGGTGCTCCAGAGAGCCCTCATCTTACTTGAGACCCAAGTGGGTTACTGAAATGAGAAGATTTTATGAATTAAAATCTTTTAAAAAGAGTGAGAGACACTCAGAGGCCTAGAGGCCGAGGTGCTCCAGAGAGCCCTCATCTTACTTGAGACCCAAGTGGGTTACTGAAATGAGAAGATTTTATGAATTAAAATCTTTTAAGAAAAAGAGTGAGAGACACTCAGAGGCCTAGAGGCCGAGGTGCTCCAGAGAGCCCTCATCTTACTTGAGACCCAAGTGGGTTACTGAAATGAGAAGATTTTATGAATTAAAATCTTTTAAAAAGAGTGAGAGACACTCAGAGGCCTAGAGGCCGAGGTGCTCCAGAGAGCCCTCATCTTACTTGAGACCCAAGTGGGTTACTGAAATGAGAAGATTTTATGAACTAAAATCTTTTAAGGAAAAGAGTGAGAAACACTCAGAGGCCTAGAGGCCGAGGTGCTCCAGAGAGCCCTCACTTTACTCGAGACCCAAGTGGGTTACCAAAATGAGAAGATTTTATGAATTAAAATCTTTTAAGAAAAAGAGTGAGAAACACTCAGGGGCCTGGAGACCGAGGTGCTCCAGAGAGCCCTCACTTTACTCGAGACCCAAGTGGGTTACCAAAATGAGAAGATTTTATGAATTAAAATCTTTTAAGAAAAAGAGTGAGAGACACTCAGAGGCCTAGAGGCCGAGGTGCTCCAGAGAGCCCTCATCTTACTTGAGACCCAAGTGGGTTACTGAAATGAGAAGATTTTATGAACTAAAATCTTTTAAGGAAAAGAGTGAGAAACACTCAGAGGCCTAGAGGCCGAGGTGCTCCAGAGAGCCCTCATCTTACTTGAGACCCAAGTGGGTTACTGAAATGAGAAGATTTTATGAATTAAAATCTTTTAAAAAGAGTGAGAGACACTCAGAGGCCTAGAGGCCGAGGTGCTCCAGAGAGCCCTCATCTTACTTGAGACCCAAGTGGGTTACTGAAATGAGAAGATTTTATGAATTAAAATCTTTTAAGAAAAAGAGTGAGAGACACTCAGAGGCCTAGAGGCCGAGGTGCTCCAGAGAGCCCTCATCTTACTTGAGACCCAAGTGGGTTACTGAAATGAGAAGATTTTATGAATTAAAATCTTTTAAAAAGAGTGAGAGACACTCAGAGGCCTAGAGGCCGAGGTGCTCCAGAGAGCCCTCATCTTACTTGAGACCCAAGTGGGTTACTGAAATGAGAAGATTTTATGAATTAAAATCTTTTAAGAAAAAGAGTGAGAGACACTCAGAGGCCTAGAGGCCGAGGTGCTCCAGAGAGCCCTCATCTTACTTGAGACCCAAGTGGGTTACTGAAATGAGAAGATTTTATGAATTAAAATCTTTTAAAAAGAGTGAGAGACACTCAGAGGCCTAGAGGCCGAGGTGCTCCAGAGAGCCCTCATCTTACTTGAGACCCAAGTGGGTTACTGAAATGAGAAGATTTTATGAATTAAAATCTTTTAAGAAAAAGAGTGAGAGACACTCAGAGGCCTAGAGGCCGAGGTGCTCCAGAGAGCCCTCATCTTACTTGAGACCCAAGTGGGTTACTGAAATGAGAAGATTTTATGAATTAAAATCTTTTAAGAAAAAGAGTGAGAGACACTCAGAGGCCTAGAGGCCGAGGTGCTCCAGAGAGCCCTCATCTTACTTGAGACCCAAGTGGGTTACTGAAATGAGAAGATTTTATGAATTAAAATCTTTTAAAAAGAGTGAGAGACACTCAGAGGCCTAGAGGCCGAGGTGCTCCAGAGAGCCCTCATCTTACTTGAGACCCAAGTGGGTTACTGAAATGAGAAGATTTTATGAATTAAAATCTTTTAAGAAAAAGAGTGAGAGACACTCAGAGGCCTAGAGGCCGAGGTGCTCCAGAGAGCCCTCATCTTACTTGAGACCCAAGTGGGTTACTGAAATGAGAAGATTTTATGAATTAAAATCTTTTAAAAAGAGTGAGAGACACTCAGAGGCCTAGAGGCCGAGGTGCTCCAGAGAGCCCTCATCTTACTTGAGACCCAAGTGGGTTACTGAAATGAGAAGATTTTATGAACTAAAATCTTTTAAGGAAAAGAGTGAGAAACACTCAGAGGCCTAGAGGTCGAGGTGCTCCAGAGAGCCCTCACTTTACTCGAGACCCAAGTGGGTTACCAAAATGAGAAGATTTTATGAATTAAAATCTTTTAAGAAAAAGAGTGAGAAACACTCAGGGGCCTGGAGACCGAGGTGCTCCAGAGAGCCCTCACTTTACTCGAGACCCAAGTGGGTTACCAAAATGAGAAGATTTTATGAATTAAAATCTTTTAAGAAAAAGAGTGAGAGACACTCAGAGGCCTAGAGGCCGAGGTGCTCCAGAGAGCCCTCATCTTACTTGAGACCCAAGTGGGTTACTGAAATGAGAAGATTTTATGAATTAAAATCTTTTAAGAAAAAGAGTGAGAGACACTCAGAGGCCTAGAGGCCGAGGTGCTCCAGAGATCCCTCATCTTACTTGAGACCCAAGTGGGTTACTGAAATGAGAAAATTTTATGAATTAAAATCTTTTAAAAAGAGTGAGAGACACTCAGAGGCCTAGAGGCCGAGGTGCTCCAGAGAGCCCTCATCTTACTTGAGACCCAAGTGGGTTACTGAAATGAGAAGATTTTATGAATTAAAATCTTTTAAGAAAAAGAGTGAGAGACACTCAGAGGCCTAGAGGCCGAGGTGCTCCAGAGAGCCCTCATCTTACTTGAGACCCAAGTGGGTTACTGAAATGAGAAGATTTTATGAATTAAAATCTTTTAAAAAGAGTGAGAGACACTCAGAGGCCTAGAGGCCGAGGTGCTCCAGAGAGCCCTCATCTTACTTGAGACCCAAGTGGGTTACTGAAATGAGAAGATTTTATGAACTAAAATCTTTTAAGGAAAAGAGTGAGAAACACTCAGAGGCCTAGAGGCCGAGGTGCTCCAGAGAGCCCTCACTTTACTCGAGACCCAAGTGGGTTACCAAAATGAGAAGATTTTATGAATTAAAATCTTTTAAGAAAAAGAGTGAGAAACACTCAGGGGCCTGGAGACCGAGGTGCTCCAGAGAGCCCTCACTTTACTCGAGACCCAAGTGGGTTACCAAAATGAGAAGATTTTATGAATTAAAATCTTTTAAGAAAAAGAGTGAGAGACACTCAGAGGCCTAGAGGCCGAGGTGCTCCAGAGAGCCCTCATCTTACTTGAGACCCAAGTGGGTTACTGAAATGAGAAGATTTTATGAATTAAAATCTTTTAAGAAAAAGAGTGAGAGACACTCAGAGGCCTAGAGGCCGAGGTGCTCCAGAGAGCCCTCATCTTACTTGAGACCCAAGTGGGTTACTGAAATGAGAAAATTTTATGAATTAAAATCTTTTAAAAAGAGTGAGAGACACTCAGAGGCCTAGAGGCCGAGGTGCTCCAGAGAGCCCTCATCTTACTTGAGACCCAAGTGGGTTACTGAAATGAGAAGATTTTATGAATTAAAATCTTTTAAGAAAAAGAGTGAGAGACACTCAGAGGCCTAGAGGCCGAGGTGCTCCAGAGAGCCCTCATCTTACTTGAGACCCAAGTGGGTTACTGAAATGAGAAGATTTTATGAATTAAAATCTTTTAAAAAGAGTGAGAGACACTCAGAGGCCTAGAGGCCGAGGTGCTCCAGAGAGCCCTCATCTTACTTGAGACCCAAGTGGGTTACTGAAATGAGAAGATTTTATGAATTAAAATCTTTTAAGAAAAAGAGTGAGAGACACTCAGAGGCCTAGAGGCCGAGGTGCTCCAGAGAGCCCTCATCTTACTTGAGACCCAAGTGGGTTACTGAAATGAGAAGATTTTATGAATTAAAATCTTTTAAAAAGAGTGAGAGACACTCAGAGGCCTAGAGGCCGAGGTGCTCCAGAGAGCCCTCATCTTACTTGAGACCCAAGTGGGTTACTGAAATGAGAAGATTTTATGAATTAAAATCTTTTAAAAAGAGTGAGAGACACTCAGAGGCCTAGAGGCCGAGGTGCTCCAGAGAGCCCTCATCTTACTTGAGACCCAAGTGGGTTACTGAAATGAGAAGATTTTATGAATTAAAATCTTTTAAGAAAAAGAGTGAGAGACACTCAGAGGCCTAGAGGCCGAGGTGCTCCAGAGAGCCCTCATCTTACTTGAGACCCAAGTGGGTTACTGAAATGAGAAGATTTTATGAATTAAAATCTTTTAAAAAGAGTGAGAGACACTCAGAGGCCTAGAGGCCGAGGTGCTCCAGAGAGCCCTCATCTTACTTGAGACCCAAGTGGGTTACTGAAATGAGAAGATTTTATGAACTAAAATCTTTTAAGGAAAAGAGTGAGAAACACTCAGAGGCCTAGAGGCCGAGGTGCTCCAGAGAGCCCTCATCTTACTTGAGACCCAAGTGGGTTACTGAAATGAGAAGATTTTATGAATTAAAATCTTTTAAGAAAAAGAGTGAGAGACACTCAGAGGCCTAGAGGCCGAGGTGCTCCAGAGAGCCCTCATCTTACTTGAGACCCAAGTGGGTTACTGAAATGAGAAGATTTTATGAATTAAAATCTTTTAAAAAGAGTGAGAGACACTCAGAGGCCTAGAGGCCGAGATGCTCCAGAGAGCCCTCATCTTACTTGAGACCCAAGTGGGTTACTGAAATGAGAAGATTTTATGAACTAAAATCTTTTAAGGAAAAGAGTGAGAAACACTTAGAGGCCTAGAGGCCGAGGTGCTCCAGAGAGCCCTCACTTTACTCGAGACCCAAGTGGGTTACCAAAATGAGAAGATTTTATGAATTAAAATCTTTTAAGAAAAAGAGTGAGAAACACTTAGAGGCCTGGAGACCGAGGTGCTCCAGAGAGCCCTCACTTTACTCGAGACCCAAGTGGGTTACCAAAATGAGAAGATTTTATGAATTAAAATCTTTTAAGAAAAAGAGTGAGAGACACTCAGAGGCCTAGAGGCCGAGGTGCTCCAGAGAGCCCTCACTTTACTCGAGACCCAAGTGGGTTACCAAAATGAGAAGATTTTATGAATTAAAATCTTTTAAGAAAAAGAGTGAGAGACACTCAGAGGCCTAGAGGCCGAGGTGCTCCAGAGAGCCCTCATCTTACTTGAGACCCAAGTGGGTTACTGAAATGAGAAGATTGTATGAATTAAAATCTTTTAAGAAAAAGAGTGAGAGACACTCAGAGGCCTAGAGGCCGAGGTGCTCCAGAGAGCCCTCATCTTACTTGAGACCCAAGTGGGTTACTGAAATGAGAAGATTTTATGAATTAAAATCTTTTAAAAAGAGTGAGAGACACTCAGAGGCCTAGAGGCCGAGGTGCTCCAGAGAGCCCTCATCTTACTTGAGACCCAAGTGGGTTACTGAAATGAGAAGATTTTATGAATTAAAATCTTTTAAGAAAAAGAGTGAGAGACACTCAGAGGCCTAGAGGCCGAGGTGCTCCAGAGAGCCCTCATCTTACTTGAGACCCAAGTGGGTTACTGAAATGAGAAGATTTTATGAATTAAAATCTTTTAAAAAGAGTGAGAGACACTCAGAGGCCTAGAGGCCGAGGTGCTCCAGAGAGCCCTCATCTTACTTGAGACCCAAGTGGGTTACTGAAATGAGAAGATTTTATGAACTAAAATCTTTTAAGGAAAAGAGTGAGAAACACTCAGAGGCCTAGAGGCCGAGGTGCTCCAGAGAGCCCTCACTTTACTCGAGACCCAAGTGGGTTACCAAAATGAGAAGATTTTATGAATTAAAATCTTTTAAGAAAAAGAGTGAGAAACACTCAGAGGCCTGGAGACCGAGGTGCTCCAGAGAGCCCTCACTTTACTCGAGACCCAAGTGGGTTACCAAAATGAGAAGATTTTATGAATTAAAATCTTTTAAGAAAAAGAGTGAGAGACACTCAGAGGCCTAGAGGCCGAGGTGCTCCAGAGAGCCCTCATCTTACTTGAGACCCAAGTGGGTTACTGAAATGAGAAGATTTTATGAATTAAAATCTTTTAAGAAAAAGAGTGAGAGACACTCAGAGGCCTAGAGGCCGAGGTGCTCCAGAGAGCCCTCATCTTACTTGAGACCCAAGTGGGTTACTGAAATGAGAAGATTTTATGAATTAAAATCTTTTAAGAAAAAGAGTGAGAGACACTCAGAGGCCTAGAGGCCGAGGTGCTCCAGAGAGCCCTCATCTTACTTGAGACCCAAGTGGGTTACTGAAATGAGAAGATTTTATGAATTAAAATCTTTTAAAAAGAGTGAGAGACACTCAGAGGCCTAGAGGGCGAGGTGCTCCAGAGAGCCCTCATCTTACTTGAGACCCAAGTGGGTTACTGAAATGAGAAGATTTTATGAATTAAAATCTTTTAAGAAAAAGAGTGAGAGACACTCAGAGGCCTAGAGGCCGAGGTGCTCCAGAGAGCCCTCATCTTACTTGAGACCCAAGTGGGTTACTGAAATGAGAAGATTTTATGAATTAAAATCTTTTAAAAAGAGTGAGAGACACTCAGAGGCCTAGAGGCCGAGGTGCTCCAGAGAGCCCTCATCTTACTTGAGACCCAAGTGGGTTACTGAAATGAGAAGATTTTATGAATTAAAATCTTTTAAGAAAAAGAGTGAGAGACACTCAGAGGCCTAGAGGCCGAGGTGCTCCAGAGAGCCCTCATCTTACTTGAGACCCAAGTGGGTTACTGAAATGAGAAGATTTTATGAATTAAAATCTTTTAAAAAGAGTGAGAGACACTCAGAGGCCTAGAGGCCGAGGTGCTCCAGAGAGCCCTCATCTTACTTGAGACCCAAGTGGGTTACTGAAATGAGAAGATTTTATGAATTAAAATCTTTTAAGAAAAAGAGTGAGAGACACTCAGAGGCCTAGAGGCCGAGGTGCTCCAGAGAGCCCTCATCTTACTTGAGACCCAAGTGGGTTACTGAAATGAGAAGATTTTATGAATTAAAATCTTTTAAAAAGAGTGAGAGACACTCAGAGGCCTAGAGGCCGAGGTGCTCCAGAGAGCCCTCATCTTACTTGAGACCCAAGTGGGTTACTGAAATGAGAAGATTTTATGAACTAAAATCTTTTAAGGAAATGAGTGAGAAACACTCAGAGGCCTAGAGGCCGAGGTGCTCCAGAGAGCCCTCACTTTACTCGAGACCCAAGTGGGTTACCAAAATGAGAAGATTTTATGAATTAAAATCTTTTAAGAAAAAGAGTGAGAGACACTCAGAGGCCTAGAGGCCGAGGTGCTCCAGAGAGCCCTCATCTTACTTGAGACCCAAGTGGGTTACTGAAATGAGAAGATTTTATGAATTAAAATCTTTTAAGAAAAAGAGTGAGAGACACTCAGAGGCCTAGAGGCCGAGGTGCTCCAGAGAGCCCTCATCTTACTTGAGACCCAAGTGGGTTACTGAAATGAGAAGATTTTATGAATTAAAATCTTTTAAAAAGAGTGAGAGACACTCAGAGGCCTAGAGGCCGAGGTGCTCCAGAGAGCCCTCATCTTACTTGAGACCCAAGTGGGTTACTGAAATGAGAAGATTTTATGAATTAAAATCTTTTAAGAAAAAGAGTGAGAGACACTCAGAGGCCTAGAGGCCGAGGTGCTCCAGAGAGCCCTCATCTTACTTGAGACCCAAGTGGGTTACTGAAATGAGAAGATTTTATGAATTAAAATCTTTTAAAAAGAGTGAGAGACACTCAGAGGCCTAGAGGCCGAGGTGCTCCAGAGAGCCCTCATCTTACTTGAGACCCAAGTGGGTTACTGAAATGAGAAGATTTTATGAATTAAAATCTTTTAAGAAAAAGAGTGAGAGACACTCAGAGGCCTAGAGGCCGAGGTGCTCCAGAGAGCCCTCATCTTACTTGAGACCCAAGTGGGTTACTGAAATGAGAAGATTTTATGAATTAAAATCTTTTAAAAAGAGTGAGAGACACTCAGAGGCCTAGAGGACGAGGTGCTCCAGAGAGCCCTCATCTTACTTGAGACCCAAGTGGGTTACTGAAATGAGAAGATTTTATGAATTAAAATCTTTTAAAAAGAGTGAGAGACACTCAGAGGCCTAGAGGCCGAGGTGCTCCAGAGAGCCCTCATCTTACTTGAGACCCAAGTGGGTTACTGAAATGAGAAGATTTTATGAATTAAAATCTTTTAAGAAAAAGAGTGAGAGACACTCAGAGGCCTAGAGGCCGAGGTGCTCCAGAGAGCCCTCATCTTACTTGAGACCCAAGTGGGTTACTGAAATGAGAAGATTTTATGAATTAAAATCTTTTAAAAAGAGTGAGAGACACTCAGAGGCCTAGAGGCCGAGGTGCTCCAGAGAGCCCTCATCTTACTTGAGACCCAAGTGGGTTACTGAAATGAGAAGATTTTATGAACTAAAATCTTTTAAGGAAAAGAGTGAGAAACACTCAGAGGCCTAGAGGCCGAGGTGCTCCAGAGAGCCCTCATCTTACTTGAGACCCAAGTGGGTTACTGAAATGAGAAGATTTTATGAATTAAAATCTTTTAAGAAAAAGAGTGAGAGACACTCAGAGGCCTAGAGGCCGAGGTGCTCCAGAGAGCCCTCATCTTACTTGAGACCCAAGTGGGTTACTGAAATGAGAAGATTTTATGAATTAAAATCTTTTAAAAAGAGTGAGAGACACTCAGAGGCCTAGAGGCCGAGGTGCTCCAGAGAGCCCTCATCTTACTTGAGACCCAAGTGGGTTACTGAAATGAGAAGATTTTATGAACTAAAATCTTTTAAGGAAAAGAGTGAGAAACACTCAGAGGCCTAGAGGCCGAGGTGCTCAAGAGACCCCTCACTTTACTCGAGACCCAAGTGGGTTACCAAAATGAGAAGATTTTATGAATTAAAATCTTTTAAGAAAAAGAGTGAGAAACACTCAGAGGCCTGGAGACCGAGGTGCTCCAGAGAGCCCTCACTTTACTCGAGACCCAAGTGGGTTACCAAAATGAGAAGATTTTATGAATTAAAATCTTTTAAGAAAAAGAGTGAGAGACACTCAGAGGCCTAGAGGCCGAGGTGCTCCAGAGAGCCCTCATCTTACTTGAGACCCAAGTGGGTTACTGAAATGAGAAGATTTTATGAATTAAAATCTTTTAAGAAAAAGAGTGAGAGACACTCAGAGGCCTAGAGGCCGAGGTGCTCCAGAGAGCCCTCATCTTACTTGAGACCCAAGTGGGTTACTGAAATGAGAAGATTTTATGAATTAAAATCTTTTAAAAAGAGTGAGAGACACTCAGAGGCCTAGAGGCCGAGGTGCTCCAGAGAGCCCTCATCTTACTTGAGACCCAAGTGGGTTACTGAAATGAGAAGATTTTATGAATTAAAATCTTTTAAGAAAAATAGTGAGAGACACTCAGAGGCCTAGAGGCCGAGGTGCTCCAGAGAGCCCTCATCTTACTTGAGACCCAAGTGGGTTACTGAAATGAGAAGATTTTATGAATTAAAATCTTTTAAAAAGAGTGAGAGACACTCAGAGGCCTAGAGGCCGAGGTGCTCCAGAGAGCCCTCATCTTACTTGAGACCCAAGTGGGTTACTGAAATGAGAAGATTTTATGAAGTAAAATCTTTTAAGGAAAAGAGTGAGAAACACTCAGAGGCCTAGAGGCCGAGGTGCTCCAGAGAGCCCTCACTTTACTCGAGACCCAAGTGGGTTACCAAAATGAGAAGATTTTATGAATTAAAATCTTTTAAGAAAAAGAGTGAGAAACACTCAGAGGCCTGGAGACCGAGGTGCTCCAGGGAGCCCTCACTTTACTCGAGACCCAAGTGGGTTACCAAAATGAGAAGATTTTATGAATTAAAATCTTTTAAGAAAAAGAGTGAGAGACACTCAGAGGCCTAGAGGCCGAGGTGCTCCAGAGAGCCCTCATCTTACTTGAGACCCAAGTGGGTTACTGAAATGAGAAGATTTTATGAATTAAAATCTTTTAAGAAAAAGAGTGAGAGACACTCAGAGGCCTAGAGGCCGAGGTGCTCCAGAGAGCCCTCATCTTACTTGAGACCCAAGTGGGTTACTGAAATGAGAAGATTTTATGAATTAAAATCTTTTAAAAAGAGTGAGAGACACTCAGAGGCCTAGAGGCCGAGGTGCTCCAGAGAGCCCTCATCTTACTTAAGACCCAAGTGGGTTACTGAAATGAGAAGATTTTATGAATTAAAATCTTTTAAGAAAAAGAGTGAGAGACACTCAGAGGCCTAGAGGCCGAGGTGCTCCAGAGAGCCCTCATCTTACTTGAGACCCAAGTGGGTTACTGAAATGAGAAGATTTTATGAATTAAAATCTTTTAAAAAGAGTGAGAGACACTCAGAGGCCTAGAGGCCGAGGTGCTCCAGAGAGCCCTCATCTTACTTGAGACCCAAGTGGGTTACTGAAATGAGAAGATTTTATGAACTAAAATCTTTTAAGGAAAAGAGTGAGAAACACTCAGAGGCCTAGAGGCCGAGGTGCTCCAGAGAGCCCTCACTTTACTCGAGACCCAAGTGGGTTACCAAAATGAGAAGATTTTATGAATTAAAATCTTTTAAGAAAAAGAGTGAGAAACACTCAGAGGCCTGGAGACCGAGGTGCTCCAGAGAGCCCTCACTTTACTCGAGACCCAAGTGGGTTACCAAAATGAGAATATTTTATGAATTAAAATCTTTTAAGAAAAAGAGTGAGAGACACTCAGAGGCCTAGAGGCCGAGGTGCCTAGAGGCCGAGGTGCTCCAGAGAGCCCTCACTTTACTCAAGACTCAAGTGGGTTACTGAAATGAGAAGATTTTATGAAATAAAATCTTTTAATAATAAGAGGGAGAAACACTCAGAGGCCTAGAGGCCAAAGTGCTCCAGAGAGCTCTCACCTTAGTTGAAACCCAAGAAGGTTAACTAATGAAAGGAGAAGATTTTTTGTGAATCAAAGCCTTTCAAATACAAGAAAGTGAAAAGGAAGAGAAGAGCGTAGAGGCTTAGAAAACCAAGGCCCTCCAGAAAGCCCTCACCATACTTGAGAACTGCAACGGCTAGATAATGAAGAAAGCAGGTTTTATGATTCAGGAGTCAAGAGAAGAGGGAAGATGATACCCCACAACCAAGTCACCTGAAATCAAGACACTACACAGCCGAGAAATAATTCCAGAATAGCCTACAAGACCAACAAAAAGGGGGGGAAGAGAGCACACCTCCAACACATTCCTTGCTGATCTTGTAAGCTACTCATGCAAGAAAGAAAGAGACAATAAAACATGCAACATCAAGCTAACATGATTACTACAAAAAGCCCCCACATATCCAGGAGTGTGAGGTCCCCTACAGAGTATGAAGAGCAAATGTTATGAGCAGAAAATAAAGAATGTAGCAAAACAACAGAAAAGTAGATTGTTTATGGTGATCAGGAATATGAAATTTAAACTGCTCTTTCAGCAGCAGCTTCCTCGGCAACAGCCCCCTCAACCTCAACTCCTTCAGCTCCTCCAGCACCGCCCTCTTCCCCAGCAACATGGTTGCTAGATCCTCCACCTTCCTCCGGATCCTTCGTACCCCCCATAACATCAGCAGTGCCAGTCCCTCCATCCACCTCTGTTGCCACTTCTGGAGCAGAGGCATAAGGATAAATAACTAGCTCCAGAGGAGCTCAGCCATACCTATCTTGGCAGCTTGCAGCTTGGCAATAGCCTGGCCCATCCCGGGTAGCCACCAAGGACTGTCCGGACTCTCCTGAGGATCCCCCAAGAATTTTGGAGGAGTAGCGAGTCGATCTAGGTGGAACTCACGAGAATAAGTCCCATCGAAGCCCGGGGCTGAATGCTCGGCGACGGCGTTGCTGAAGCCATGATCGATGAAGTGAGGGATATGTGGCCCCATGGCACAGAGAAAGCTCGAGCTCTTCAGGAAGCTGGACAACCACTGAGTACGAAGAATTTCTAAGAACTCTTGGCCCAAGGGGGAAGTGAATAAGGATTTAATGCAAGCTTGTACCCCAACATCCGGCAGCTCACGCTCCATCCGCCCTACCTCCTGCACCAGACGCTTGATCCTGGTCGCATCCTGCTTACTTTGGGTCTGTAAGAGAGACAACTCCTCAGATAGAGCCTGAGCTCGCTTATGAGCTTTCTCCTTCTCCATAGTGATATCCTAGAGGGATGATTGGAAGGAGGACGCCTCGGCCCGGAGAAGCTCAAGCTCAGCTACCATCTCGACACCTTGATCGAGTATCTTAGCATAAGTAAGGCCAAACTACAAAGAAAAGGAAAGTAATGTCAGCGATATGAAGATAGTAAAAGATCGTGAAAATAAGAAATAATAGGAAATACCTCTGAGAAAAGTTGAGCGCCATGGAGCAGTTGGTCCTCAGGAAGGGATGAATCGGATAAAGCAGTGTTGGAAGGAACAAGACATCGATCAATGAGGTGATGGAGAGGTTCATATACAGAGGAGCCCTTCTCGACAAGAGTACGGGTCGCTTTTCCCTTCTTTTTCTTAGAGGTCCCACAGTCAGCAAAGAAGGCGGTAGCAGCCGAGCGGGTTCTCTAGGAAGAGGAGGAACTTTCGAGGAACCTTCTGGAGCTGAAGTTTTTGCTGAACTCTCGAGAGCAGGAGATGAAGGAACTTTCGGAAGAACTTCTGGAGTGGATAACACAGGGGTTTTCACTATACTAAGAGCAGGAGCATCCCGGGAAATGTGAGTTAGCCAACTCATCTCTGCAAACAACCAAGAAGACATTCAGAATACATGAAAATAGCCATATGCAAGAAATAAAAATACAGCAGTAGAAGATTTTTTACCATCTTGAGGACCTAAAGGGAAATCTTGAGAACAAAAGCCGAAGTGGGAGAGGATGCGAGGATTTTTGCAAATATCAATAATATCAAAATAGTCGTTCAGACGGATATGAGTATTGAGGTTGTTCATAATGGTGTGATTAGAAACAGAGTAAGCTTTCAGAGGAGGGGGAATTACTCCTGGATTGTGGAACAACCAATCCCCGTGAGGAAACGGCCAATCAGTAGGGCTTGTAGCAAAAAAATAATAATCACGCCAAGATGAGTCTTCTTCATGGAGTTTTTTCAGGAATTTACAGACACGGGATCTTCGTCCGCTAATATAGAAAAAACCATCATTCACCTTACAAGAATGTTGGCTCAGAAATAGCTCGGCAGACGGATCACCCCCGTTCCCTTTCACCAAGATGAAAAAACCTATCATGGTACGGATGGCATTCGGAGTAAACTGGTTAAGAGGGATCTGCATGCGGGTTGATATGGCAGCCAAATAGGGATGAATCGGAAATCGTAGTCCTGCCCTAAGATGTGCTTCGAAAAAAGTAAAAGTTCGAGGCTGGGAGATATCTGGGCGTTCGTTTGAGCGTGGAGCGCGAAAGGCATACTCCGACGGGAAACCATAAGCGTGAATAAGGTTAGTTAAATGAGTATGGTCGATTTGGGAAGCAAGGGAAATTTTATTTTCTGGACTCCCCATCCGAGAGGGAGTCTCTTCAGAAGAATTTTGGCTAGCGGTTTTCAGCGGAGAAGGAGGACCCGACATTGATTTACAGTGATAATAAAAGAAGAAAAGAAGGATAGCTGGGTTACCTTGAATGGAAGAACTATGGAATCAGGCGAGACGGCTGATGACGGTGGAAATCCAGGAACACCAGAGAAGAAAGAGGAAGACGGCGAAAAGATTTGTGGGAGAATGAAATTTGAAAAAGGTAAAAAGAGAAAAAGGGAGTAGTTGCGTGATGTAAATGAAGAGAGATAGGGGGAAGAACCGAGGGTTTTTCTCGGGAGGATAACGAGGCAGAGAAAAGTGGTCGCGTGAAGTCCACGCGCGGAAGCCGAAAGTCTCCCAGGATAGAAGGCGGAAAAAGTCTTCGGAGAAGGAAATATTTTGAAACTTCCTCTCCGAAGCGGAAAAATACACGTCCCTCCAGAAAGACCTTCGTACTGAGTTCTAGGAAGTTTTTCTACTCTCACAAAAGACATCTCCCTTTTACGAGAGTAGGGGGGAGTAGATGATGCGGCCTAAAAATGTCACCTAATCAGGAGTCGACACGTGTATAAGAGATAACGTCGAGATGGAAAGATGGGATTATTCAGCACTCTCTAGATGTGGGATCCTCTCTGGAGGTCTCTCTGGAGAGAGCTCTAACTGGAGAAGAGTATCAGGAAGAAGTAATCTTAACCGAAAGTCGTGGGCCGTGAATATAGGAGACTCCCGCGATTTTGAGATTGGAACTTTTAAAAGGAAGACCTTGTCTTCCTATATTTTAGGGGATAAGGTCCACGAAGCTGGAGTATTGCCGAGTCTTCAGGGAGTAGAGAGGAGAAAGGATCTAGTCTACTCTGCAAGGCCGAGTCATACGGGCATCTCCGAATTAGGAGGAAGGCTTGACTTCCTCTCCGGAGGATCTTTCTATAAATAGGTAAACTTGAAGATATTTCCAGGTTAGATACATATACACTAAAAACTTACTATATTGAATACAAACGCTTTTTCTTGACATTCTTGGAATTGATCTGAGATATCAAGGATCTTGAGATCCTTGGGAGACTTGATAAGCCCTATACTGACTTAGGCATCGGAGTGTCCACACCGGACTTCCCTCCGGTGTGTTCTTTGCAGGTCGTTCGAAGATTTCAAGAGAAGATAGCCTACTTAGAACGATTTTACACATTTGGAAAGAAGGACGTCCAACTCAGAGGATATCCAATCCTCTCGTGCAAATTTTGGCACATCACGCGTTATCACCAAAGAAGACTTTTGGACCTTTCTTCTCTATGTAGTTGGTCAGCAGGGCTTTGGTTCCTGTCATGTGAGTTGAGCATCCACTATCTATGTACCAAGTTTCTCCTGCTAGACCTCCTCTTCTGTATAGGTCCCTCCTTTCCTGCAATAAAAGTTAAGTCTTAGGTTTAGGTACCCATTTTGTTTTGGGTCCTTGGGTGTTAGTACTACCCTTGGGAACCCACATATACATTGGTCGTTTGAACAACCTTGAACACTTGAGTTGTTTCCCTCGGGCATCACAGAACCAAATCTTACCAGTCAGCACCTTGGACAGATCTGATTTGTTCTTAGTGTCAGCTAAGTAATAGTCAAATGGTTTCCCTTTATAGGAGTGTACTTACATGATCTTTTGACTAGTTACATTCGGCCTGGGTGCATTAGCTGGTCGATGCACACGATTATATGGACCATACTCTTCTGTTCTCACAATATCATAAGAGATAGGGGGTGAAAAGAGAACAGATTTGTTTGAAGAAGACCTCTTCTTCTTGGCTGGAGCAGCATACAGCTGAGACTGTCTCAAACGAGATGGTCTAGGCTATTTGTTGTTCCTCTGTACAGGCTTGGGGTTAGCTTGTCCTTTACCCTTTTTGGTTTTGGGATAGTTAGCCTTAGCTGGTACAGATGCCTTTTGGTTCATATTGGGTTCATTGTGTTTAGAACACTCACCCTTTTCATGTGTCTGAGTAGTGCACTTGTTAGGTGTACTACCCCCAGCTGGAGAGGATGTAGATGGATTAAGTTCATAGCCAAAACCCATCTTATTGCCATTTGATCTATAATACTCAGAGATACTTTCAATAGTAGTAGAAGCTTTATTGAACTCTGATATCTTTTGATTTAGGCATTCCTTCTCCTTTTCTAAGAGCTTGTGTGCTTGGAAGAGGTCATCGAACTTGGATTGTAGTGAACGAAGTTCCTTAGTTTCTAGAGCTTGAGTTTGTAACATCCCCTCATACAACTGAGTTATTGTGGTATTTTCTTCCTTAAGAAGCTCCACTTCTCTGGTCAATCTTTCATTCATTGTGACCAACTCAGGGGTGTTATCAAACTTAGTCTTTTTCAACTTAGTAATTTCTTTCCTTAGACCCTTGTTCTACTCTTCCACTTCTATAAAAGCTCTAGTGGCAATATCCAGATCACCTTTTACCTTTCTTAAAGATTGATAATAGGTGTCTTCTGATTCTCCTTCAGATGAGTTTATCTCATCAGATTGTGAAAAAATAGGTGAATGGAAAGTAGTAGTATAGGAGTTTACCTCATTTTCACCTATGGCCATCATAGCTAGGTCATCTGAATCATCTGAGAAGATTTGACAGTCTGGTGATGTAGGGAGTTCATCACTTTGATATTCAGATTCTTCAGTCACCATAGCTTTCTTTTCTGAATTTCTCCTTGGCCTTCTTTGTTCTTTGTCATCCAAATCCAGCTCAGGACATTCATAGACATAGTGTCCTGGTTTGCGACAATTAAAGCATGATCCAGATTTCTGATTTGAGTTGCCTTTCCTTGGAGGAGTGGCATCTCTTCTTCTAGATCCTCGGCTGTCAGATGACTCCACATCCTTTCTAGGATGTCTTTCTGGTGTTCTTTCTCTGGAACCTCTGGAGGGTGAACTTGCTCTTCTATCTTTGTAGTTTCTATAGAATTTTCTATATTTGCTGTTGAGAGTGTTCATCCTTTCGAATCTCTTGATCATAAGAGCCATTTGTTCCTTTAGACTCATGTCTGATCCTTCACAGTCTTCTGTTTTCAGAGAGGTCTTGCCAGATGAGGTACTTGCAGTTTTTGTATTGGCTGCCTTGAAGGCTACAGTCTTGGAGGTAGATGGGGTTGCAGTTGGCTCATCACTTCCTGAGTTTTCTTCTCTTTCCAGATCATATTCATGAGCTTTTAGGTTCTGAAATAGAGTTTGAGCAGACCACTTCTTGATATCTTGAGTATCCTTGATGATGGTCTTCTTGAGTCTCCATTTCTTGGTTAGAGAGTCTAAGATCTTTAGATTTTTCTCTCTATTTGTATATTTCTTTCCCAGAGATTCTATCTCATTGATGATCTTGGTAAATCTATTGTCTAGCTGATCAATAGACTCTTCTGGTTGCATCTTGAAGTGTTCGAACTTCTTGACTGCTGTAGACAACTTGGATTCCTTGATCAGCTCAGTTCCTTCACAGAGAAGTGCCAATGCCTCCCACATCTCTCTGGCTGACTCACAGTGGATTACCTTTGCAATGTACTCATTTGGAAGAGTTTGCATTATGTAATCTTGAGCAATGCTATCAAGATTTGATTGCTTCATCTCTTCTGGTGTGAGATCCAACCAGTTCTCCAACTGGGACTTCTGGATCACCATTTGCAGTGTTGACTGTCATGATGGTGATTGGGCCTTATGTGATTACTGACCACATCTTGTAGTGGACTGATGTGAGATTCTTCCTCATCCTGATCTTCCAGTAATCATAATCCTCTACTGAAAACTTAGGCTACTTTCGCATATTAGCACTCATGCTGTATGAGTTTTTAAAAACAAGTTTTCCAAAAAGATCTGTTCAAGAGGACTACAGAAAGACTCCCTCAAGTCTTCTGATAATCTAGAGACAGTAGTCCGTTAGAACCACTGCTCTGATACCACTTGTTGGACCCTGAACGAGTAGTGAATGGGATTAAAGTCTAGAGGGGAGGGGTGAATAGACTTTAAAACTTTTTCAAACAGAGTTGAGAACCTCTTCTGATTGCTATGTCAACTGGACTGCAAGTCTGCTGGTCCAGATGACTATAGTGATCTGACTGAGGAGGTTATATGCGGAATTATGGTGGCCCTGGTTTAGACTCGTTCTTGTAATTCTTATGAAAGTGTTCAACTTGTTTTGCTTAATGAAAATACTCAGCTGATGCTGGTTTGAAATTTATGGCCTTGTTTTGAAGGATGTTGAAATCACAGTATGCACTATATAATAATGTATGTAAAGACAGAAATGTAAAGTGCAGAAAGTAAATGACACCGGATTTATAGTGGTTCGGATATACGTTCCTACGTCCACTCTCACGTCCACACGTGATGTTTAATCCCTTTAATTTACCACAAATTACAAGGGTCTTGACCTTTATAGTCCCAAGGTTATGACTTTGAGATCTGAGCCATCCTAACAGCTACGGTCTCCACAAGTGATTGTAAGCACTTGCACTTTAAGGGGTTCAAAAACTTTAACCTTTCGGTGAGGGTTTGAGGTTTTTGAGGTGTATCCAACTAATGGTTCAAGCTTATAATTTGCTTAACCACTATGCCTAAAACAATTGATATACAATATGAACAGGTTTCAGGTTCTTAGGGGTTGGATAGAAATCACTTAAGAGCTATAGATAATCTAATGGTTTCTGGCTCTTTTGAGAATTCTTAGAATAGTATGGCTTTAGCTTTGATTGCTTGCTTGGCTCGTTGAATTCTCTCTTGTGACTTCTTCTTTGTGATTTCTCATCCTCTTGTATTTATAATGGAGATTGGTTGCAACTAGCCGTTGGAGTTGACTAGCCGTTTGAGCAATCTTTCCATAATAGCTTGATTCCTTGATTCCAGCCGCTTGATTGCTTCAATCCTGGGATCATGTCAATCTTCTAAATAAGGTAGGTCTTCGTTTGAATTGCAAGATGACTTAGGAATCAGCCGAGTCCTGGAAGAGCACATAGTCTTCTGATCTGTACTTCTAGTCTTCTGACTACTCTTCTGGCCTTAGGTCTTCTATCTTCTGATATCAGTAGAGTAACACTCTTCTGATCTGGAAATTCTTTGTACTGCTTTAGGCCATCTTCAATCTGGGACTCCATCAGATAAGTAGGTATACAAGCACCTTAACTTATCTGGTCTTCAAGGATCTTCTAGTCTCCATGTCTTCTACTCTTCTCATCTTGAGGATAGGCGTGTAAGCCACTACTGTGTTGATCAGCTGATATCAATACAGTTGATCACACAAGACTAGTCTAAGCTGTTCTATACAAGTCAGCTGATCCTATTACATTTATAAACTCTAAGTGTTTTGGCCATCAAAACTATTCTAACATCAAGTGGGGCTTAGGGTGAATTTATATCCCAACACCTTTCCACTTGAGAAAGGCAAAGAACTCAGCAATGTACTGTTCCAAGTAAGAAGTAAGCTTATTCTCCATGAGTTTCTGAAGGCATGCCCTTCTTAACCTTCTAACAATTGGGATGACTTCAAGCTTTTCACTCTCAAAGGAGACATTGGGTTCAAAAGCTAGGCTGGTTTTGTGGCTTAGGTAGGAAAAATCAACATCTAGCCTTTCATCAGTGAAGTTTACAAGCTTATCTTGTCGAATTTTGGGTGCCATTGATGAGTAAGAAAGCTAGAAAGGGTATGAATGATTGAAAAGTTACGAGTAGGAGATTTAGAGTGGAGAGTTTTTTGCGTGGGAAAGAATGAATTGGATTAGGGATTCTTAAGACTTATGTATATTCCAAAAAACAATGTTTTTCATTGAGTTGGTGAGTCTTAAAGCAATTCAAAGGTTAATACTTTGGGAAATCAATTTTGGACGGCCAAGATTGATTTAGGGGAGTTGGTCATCAAATGATCCAACGACTCAGATTTGAACTGAATCAATGTTAAAATTTTAATCAGAACGTGGGAATAGAATTTAATGGCCAATAAAAAGGTATGGAATATAAAAGAAAAAAGAAAACCTAAAACCATAAGCTCACAAGTCGAGCCAGAGGCCGGAGTGCCGTTAAAACCTTGCCCGGGAAAACCCTCCTTAGGGACAAAACCCAGGCGAAGGAAAAAGGTAAACTCATCTAACAATCAATGTTTATAAAATACGGTATACAAATCTTTATGCAAGAAAGTAAGTAAGAAATCTGGAGGATAGCCCCTCCAAATGCAGTTGATCTTCGTCTTGGCCACTGCGTCAGCCGCCTGGTTGGCCTCTCTAAAAGTGTGAGAATACCGAATGTGCATGTCTGTGGTAAGAGGATGAACCTGACTCCAGAGGCCAAGGGATAGAAGGAGTAGAGCTCATCAAAGTGCTAACTGTCAGACTGGAGTCCGACTCGATCCATAAGAACCGCCACCCTTGGGCATGGGCATACTGAATAGCAATGAGTGCCGCTGCTAACTCCGCCTCAAAAGGAATACCCCAACCAACCTCTTGGGCAATAGCCGCAATAAAGAACCCCCTGAAGTTCCTAAACACCGCCCCTGCAAGCAGACTACCCGGAGTGGATGTTGCACTGCCGTCTGTGTTGATCTTGTACCAATCCGGATCCGGGAGGATCCATCTAATAGACGAACCCTGTCGAGTCGGCTTGTGCCTGCCCAAAACACCAAGAGATCTGGCAATCAAGAGATCCCGAACTGAACCGTCAGCATAACCCCGAGATATGCTATTGGCTTCCCTAATACAAGCAACGATCTGCGCCATACAACGTCTGACTGAGGGGGAGACCCCATCAAAGACCACCATGTTCCGTAGAGCCCAAATAGCCCAAACTGTAGTGACAAATGCCGCTCTCCATAACTCTAAAGACTGCGGACCCAATCGAACTCTAGTAGCCTGGAGGAAGATAACCAGAAAGCTGATCCCCGTGTGGTTCGTGACTCCAAAAAGCCGGGTCAGATGCTGAAGAACCTCCAGAGTGAATGGACAGTGAGCTAATAGGTGTTCTAAAGACTTTGAGTCTCTACGACAGAGCATACACATCGAAGGACCGTGAATCCCAAATGAGACCAGCCAATCAGAAGTAGGGAGCTTGCCCCATATCGCCCTCCAGATAACCGTAGAACGACACATCGGAATGAAGGAGGGAATAGAATTTAATGGTTTTTAATGCTTGTGAGAGTTATCAAAGTAGATTGTGGGTTAAAGAGTTAATGCAAACAAAAATGGATATCTTTTGCATTAAATGCTCGAAAGAGACTTATTGGGTAGGGGACAAATTAGATATTGAAAAGGTGATAGTTTGAAAAGGAATAAGACATCCATCGAAATATGCAATGATTACCCAAAATAGGTGCTTATCATCCTAAAACTTCCAAGTGAAAGCCATTCCAGCTTATCTGGTCCCACATGGACAACTATCCTGACCCAAGACACCTGAAGTGGCCCAGAACAATAAAATTGTTAGCCCAACTTCTCTGAACTTCTTTGGGTCATCTCCTCTGATATAGTGTTGACTTTAATTCTGTGAGAGGTGTTTCTAGCTCAAGTCTTCTGATGAACATTTCATGTTCCCCCTTGTTGGTCCCTGAACGAGTAGTGAATGGGATTAAAGTCTAGAGGGGAGGGGTGAATAGACTTTAAAACTTTTTCAAATGAGTTTGGAACCTCTTCTGATTTCTATGTCAGCTGGACTACAAGTCTGCTGGTCCAGATGACTATAGTAATCTGTTGAAGAGATTAAATGCGGAAGTGAGTGGGTCTGTTTGTTTAGACTCGTTCTTGAGTTCTTTTGAAAATACTAACTTGTTTACTTAATGAAAAGCTCAGCTGATGCTGGTTTGAAAGTTATGGCCTTATTTGAAGATATTTGAAAACACAATATGCACTATATAAAGATATGAATAAGCAATTAAGTAAAGTGCAGAAATGTAAGAGACACCAGATTTATAGTGGTTCGGATATACGTTCCTACGTCCACTCTCACGTCCTAACGTGATGTTTAATCCCTTTAATTTACCAAAAATTACAAGGGCTTGTCCTTTATAGTCCCAAGGGTAGGACTTTGAGATCTGAGCAGTCCTAACTACTACGGTCTCCACAAGTGATTGGAAGCACTTGCACTTTTACAAGGGTTCAAAAACTTAACCTTATGGTGGGGGTTTTGGGGTTTTTGAATGTATCCAACTAATGGTTCAAGCTTATAAATCGCTTAACCACTGTGCCTAAATCAATGAATATACAATCAGAATAGGATTCAGGTTCTTTGGTTGGATGGTGATGTGCCAAAATTTGCACGAGAGGATTAGGTATCCTCTGAATTGGATGTCCTTCTCTTCAAACGCGTATAATCGTTCCGAGTAGGCTACCTCCACTTGAAATCCTCGAATGACCTGCAAAGAACACACCGGAGGGAATTTATATCCCAACAATTTCCCTTTTTTGATGAAGCCAAAACTATACTTGATAAATGCTCTTAATAAATAAGATAAGAGTTTATAAAATACTTAAAAGTGAAGTTTCTGATGAAGACAATGAGAGTTTGTCTTGTAAGCAAAAAGAACTAATACTTGAATAACATATATGAGTTTTTACAGATTACAAGTGTTAGTTTCTTTGAACTTCAAAAGTAGTCTTCATCAAGTCTTCTCTTCTTCAGATGCGGAAGGCAAGGTACAGACGAACTCGTACATCTTCCATGTGTTGCAAGTCTGTAACATTCTCTTCTTTATAGATCTTCTCCAGGATGCGCTTGACTTCTATCATGTCT
This sequence comes from Galeopsis tetrahit, assembly GCA_963675135.1. Classification (NCBI taxonomy): domain Eukaryota; kingdom Viridiplantae; phylum Streptophyta; class Magnoliopsida; order Lamiales; family Lamiaceae; genus Galeopsis; species Galeopsis tetrahit. The sequence continues at coordinate 16,574,014 of OY776130.1, forward strand.
GTTCTTCCGGAGGTTAGGGTAGGTGCATCCCATTTAGGTTCTTCAGGAGTTAGAATTCTGCAGTCGAGCTCCTTGGCTGTCTTGACTACTTCTGACCAGAACTCTTGATCTTCAAAGTTCATGAACTGATTGAACTGAAGAAACTCATCTTCATAGGTAGAGAGAGGGCCAAATTTTCTCACTATGTGGTGTTGGACTTGCCACTTCTTCTTCAGGGGATACCATCTTGGTAGCTCATCTTGAAGGGCCAACAAATCCACATATGTGATGTCAGTTACCAGGGCACTTTCTTCCTTCTCCTTGTCCTTAAGTGCTTTCCTGAGTTTGGCCACTGTTGGTCCCTGAACGAGTAGTTAATGGGATTAAAGTCTAGAGGGGAGGGGTGAATAGACTTTAAAACTTTTTTCAAGAGAGTTGGGAACCTCTTCTGATCTCTATGTTAGCTGGACTACAAGTCTGCTGGTCCAGATGACTATAGTGATCTGATGAAGAGATTATATGCGGAAGTTTGATAGGCCTTGTTTAGACTCGTTCTTTTGTTTCTTTTGAAAGTCTCAACTTGCTTACTTAATGAAAATACTCAGCTGATGCTGGTTTGGAAGTTATGGCCTGATTTGAAGATAGTTGAAAACACAATGTGCACTATATAAGATATATGAAATGACAATAATGTAAAGTGCAAAATGTAAATGACACTAGATTTATAGTGGTTCGGATATACGTTCCTACGTCCACTCTCACGTCCTAACGTGATGTTTAATCCCTTTAATTTACCAAAAATTACAAGGGCTTGTCCTTTATAGTCCCAAAGGTAGGACTTTGAGATCTGAGCAGTCCTAACTGCTACGGTCTCCACAAGTGATTGTAAGCACTTGCACTTTGCAGGGGTTCAAAAACTTTAACCTTTCGGTGGGGGTTTGGGGTTTTTGAATGTTTCCAACTAATGGTTCAAGCTTATAAATTGCTTAACCACTATGCCTAAATCAATGGATATACAATATGAATAGGATTCAGGTTCTTTTGGTTGGATAGAAATCACTTAAGAGCTAGAGGTGTTCTAATGGTTTCTGGGCTCTTTGAGAACTCTCAACACAATATGGCTTTATGCTTGCTTGCTTGTTTAGCTTGTAGAATTCTCTCGTTGTGACTTCGTGTTTTGTGATTTCTCATCCTCTTGTATTTATAGTGGTGATTGCTGCAACTAGCCGTTGGAGTTGACTAGCCGTTGGGGCAATCTTTCCATATTGGCTTGATTCCTTGGTTCCAGCCACTTGATTGCTTCAATCCTGGGATCATGTCAATCTTCTAAGTAAGGTAAGTCTTCATTTGAATTGCAAGATGACTTTGGAATCAGCCGAGTCCTGGACGAGCTCCTAGTCTTCTGATCTTCACTACTGGTCTTCTGACTACTCGTCTGGCCCTATGTCTTCTGTCTTCTGATATCAGTCGAGTAATACTCTTCTGATCTGGCAATTCTTTGTGCTGCTTTAGGCCATCTTCAATCTTGCACTCCATTAGATAAGTAGGTATACAAACACCTTACTTAACTGGTCTTCAAGGATCTTCTAGTCTTCATGTCTTCTACTCTTCTCATGTTGAGGATGGACATGTAAGCCAAGACTGTGCTGATCAGCTGATATCAATACAGTTGATCACACAAGACTAGTCTAACACATTCAAGAAATCCCAACTAGAACCTAAGTTCCAAACCCTGATGGATATAGCAGGCAAGATGCTGCTAGGTAACACATTCAGTCATGATGCTGTTACTACTCTAAAGGTTAGAGTTATGGCTGCAATCTGGGATCAGATTGATGGAGACTGGCAAGGGCTTTTCTTGGACAGAATTGCTCTTGAAGCCAAGAAGGTGACTTTGGACCTTCAATCAAGAGAATGGAAGGTGACCTCTACTGTCAGCTTTGTCAACAAGCTGAGTATCATTCTTCCAGAAGTACTCCCAAGAAAGTACAAGATGGGACCTCACAAGACCTTCCACATCTCCAAATATTATTTAAGGAAGGACGCTCTTGCTGAGGCAGCAAGGTTGAAAGAAGAGAGGAAGAAGCTGTTAGCTGAAGCATCTTCCAAAGATGTTATTGAAAAGGCAGAAGAGTCCACTCATAACTCTGCTGCTGAAGAAGAAGAGGAGCCTTCGAAAGAAGAGGCTCAAAAGAAGGTTGCTGAAGAGGATGATGATAATCAGACCTTAGCACAAAGAAGATATTTGATCAGATCAGGGCTCATCTCCCCATCTGATTCAGATGTCACTCCCACTGCCTCTCCTTTGAATAAGGCAGGTACTTCTAACCCCTCTCTCACTTTCACACCTTCTAAACTATCAAAGGGTCAGAAGAGAAAGAAGAACACTTCTTCTTTCACAAAGAAAGCCAAGAAATCCAGGCTCCCTACTCCAATGAGCATAGCCCCTATTTCATCCTTCAACCCTTCTGATGATACCAACCCATCTGAACCCTCACACACTGATGACCAAATCCCTGCTGATACTCACACAGCAGAGGAACAAGCCCAGCCTAACCCTGCTGATGTTCAAACAGCAGACAACCAACCTCAGACCACCTCCACACAACCTGCTGATGATCAAACTCAGATTATATCCACAATCCTTGCTGATATTCAAACAGCAAATGTCCAAGATCATCAAGCTCAAACACCTACTGATCTTCAAGAAGAAACTGAACCAGATCAGCAGACCCATAACCCTGCTGATGAACAAATTACTGAAGATCAATCCCAACCTCCTACCTAACAAGAAGAAATCACTTCCCAAATCCCTGCTGATACTCACACAGCAGAGGAAAATACCCCAACTACCCAAACCCCTACCATCATTGTCCCTTCTGCTCCAGAAGACTTGGCACCAGAAGACCTGGTTCAACCTGGTCCTTCTCAACCTCAGTTCAGAATGGTGCACTACCCTATGTGCCAAACAGAAAAGATAATGAGGATGAAGATAGCCAACCTGCTCAAGACCACCATCCCTGGAGTTGATGAGACTTCAATCCAGTTTGAACAAGTGCTTAGGGTATGCACTTGGATTGAGCTCAGAAGAGATGATGTAGATGACCTTCTTGAGGTCATGGAAGGAATGAGAGGAAAGGAAAACTTCCTCGACTTGGAGATGGAGCAAAAGGAAGTTGCTCAAGTTCAATCCTTTGCTCAGCTGCTATCAGATGAGGCACTAACTGCAGTCTGCAACCGGATCCTAGGAGTCTCCACTGCTGATGTCCCTATCCCAGTAGGTTCATCGGATCAGCAGACAGCTGAACAAGCAAAGATAAAGGAATCAGCTACACCAGCCTTGGTGGAAGACTCAGCTGCCCCTGCTGAAGACTCAACTGCACCAGCTGATAAAGAAGAGATTGAAAGAGAAGTAGTCAGAATACCAGCTCACTTCAGACCTTCAGACGAACTGACTCACTTCATTGCCAATCAAGAGGATCCAGACAGACGAATGATGACCCATCTGACCAAGGCCACTACCTGCTTCCTCAATGAGGAGTACCTATCAGCCGAAGAAAGAGGCAAAGCAGTAATTGTTCATCCAAAGCCTCAAGGTACACCCTCTACTTCTACCCCATTTGTTGACCATACAGCAGACATCTGCTCCCAGGTCAAAGCTGCAATAGACTTGCACTTTGAGAAAGGTTTAGGCATGCAGCTAGGAAGATATGTTGAGAAAGCTGCAAGGGAACAGAAGACCCGTCTTCGTGACCAAATCCTTGACATTGAAGACAAGTTTGGTGAAGCACTCCATCAGCAGATAGGAGAATACTTAAGTACCTATCAAAAGTTGTCAGCTGACACCTCCAAAAGGTTTGCTGATCTTTACACTGATGAGATGCACCGCATGGAGACCACCTACAAGACAAGAATTGAGGATGCTGAAGCAAGAGCCACTGAAGGACAAACTCTTCTTAAAACAGCTGCAGAGGAGAATGAGAAACTGCAGACTCAGCTGAAGGAAACAGCAGCCAAGTTGAATGCACTTGCAGAAAAGCTCGAAGAAGCCTCCTCCACCAATTCTCTTTCTAACGTCATGGAACACAGTATATCTCATATTACTGCTGTCAACAAGGTCAATGCCATGGCATTGAAACAAACTCTGAAAGTGGAAATCATGAATGCCATGAAGCCTTTTGCGGCTGCACTTGCTGAAGCCAAAAAGGGGGAAGATATGTTGATAAGAGCTCTTGAGAAATCTACTGCACAACATGCTGTAATGGTAGTATCTCAAGATGAGCTGAATGAAAACTTGAGTAGTTTAAAGAGCAAAATCAAGAACACGCAAGAAAAAGGCAAAGGCAAAGAAATTGCTCAAGAAGACGCTCAAGCATCCACTCAAGCTCCTGCCAAGACTCTTCAGATCACTGCTCCTGAAGAACAAGTCCCTGAAAAGAGAATGACGAGGAAAAGAAAGGCAGATGAGCAAGCTCAGTCAGCTCAGACCAGCAAGAAGCCAACTCCAGCAGAGCCTACTACAGAAGAGAAGGAGGCTCTAGAGTTGAAGAAAAAGAAGTTGTTTGAAGCTCAAGAGCTTAAGCAAAAGAAGCTGAATGATGCGAAGGCAGTCAAAGCCAAATTTGAAAGAAGAATTGCCAAACTCAGGAAAATGATGAAGGACAGAGCAAAAGAAGACAGTGTCCTGGTGTTTGATAGCAATTATGTGGATTACTTAGCCCTTCAAGATGAGCTACCAAGATGGTATCCCCTAAAGAAGAAGTGGCAAATTCAACACCACATAGTAAGGAAATTTGGCCCTCTCCCAACTTATGAAGACGAATTCTTCCAGTTCAATCAGTTCATGAACATTGAAGATCCAGTGTTCTGGGAAGAAATTGTCAAGACAGCCAAAGGACTTGAAAACTGCAGAATCTTAACTCCTGAAGAACCCAAATGGGATGCACCCCTTCTGGATTCAGGAAGAGTCAACATGATAGAAATCAAGAAGATTTTGTACAAGATCTATGAAGAGGAGAATGTTACAGATGTACAGCACATGGAAGAAGTTCGAGCTCGTCTGTACCTTGCCTACCGCATTTGAAGATCAGAAGACCTGATGAAGACTAGCTTAGAAGTTTAAAGAAACTATTACTTGTAATCTGTAAAAGTTCTATCTATATTCAAGTTCTAGTTCTTTCTGCTTACAAGACAAACTCTCATTGTCTTCATCAGATACTTCAAGCCTTAGCATGATATAAACTCTTATCTTAATTCATTAAGAGCACTTATCAAGTATAGTTTTGGCTTCATCAAAAAGGGGGAAATTGTTGGGATATAAATTCACCCTAAGCCCCACTTGATGTTAGAATAGTTTTGATGGCCAAAACACTTAGAGTTTATAAATGTAATAGGATCAGCTGACTTGTATAGAACAGCTTAGACTAGTCTTGTGTGATCAACTGTATTGATATCAGCTGATCAGCACAGTCCTGGCTTACATGCCTATCCTCAAGATGAGAAGAGTAGAAGACATGAAGACTAGAAGATCCTTGAAGACCAGATAAGTTAAGGTGCTTGTATACCTACCTATCTGATGGAGTCCCAGATTGAAGATGGCCTAAAAGCAGTACAAAGAATTTCCAAATCAGAAGAGTGTTACTCGTCTGATATCAGAAGACAGAAGACCTAAGGCCAGAAGAGTAGTCAGAAGACTAGAAGTACAGATCAGAAGACTATGTGCTCTTCCAGGACTCGGCTGATTCCCAAGTCATCTTGCAATTCAAACGAAGACCTACCTTATTTAGAAGATTGACATGATCCCAGGATTGAAGCAATCAAGCGGCTGGAATCAAGGAATCAAGCTATTATGGAAAGATTGCTCAAACGGCTAGTCAACTCCAACGGCTAGTTGCAACCAATCTCCATTATAAATACAAGAGGATGAGGAATCACAAACATAGAAGTCACAAGAGAGAATTCTAAAGCTAAGCAAGCAATCAAGCAAAAGCCATACTGTTCTAAGAGTTCTCCAAGAGCCAGAAATCCATTAGATTATCCATAGCTCTTAAGTGCTTCCTATCCAACCCTTAAGAACCTGAAACCTGTTCATATTGTATATCAATTGTTTTAGGCATAGTGGTTAAGCAAATTATAAGCTTGAACCATTAGTTGGATACATCTCAAAAACCCCAAACCCTCACCGAAAGGTTAAAGTTTTTGAACCCCTCAAAGTGCAAGTGCTTACAATCACTTGTGGAGACCGTAGCTGTTAGGACGGCTCAGATCTCAAAGTCCTAACCTTGGGACTATAAAGGTCAAGACCCTTGTAATTTGTGGAAATTAAAGGGATTAAACATCACGTTAGGACGTGAGAGTGGACGTAGGAAAGAAATATCCGAACCACTATAAATCCGGTGTTATTTACTTTCTGCACTTTACATTTCTGCCTTTACATTCATTATTATATAGTGCATACTGTAATTTCAACACTCTTCAAAACAAGGCCATAACTTTCAAACCAGCATCAGCTGAGTATTTTCATTAAGTAAAACAAGTTACAAGAACGAGTCTAAACCAGGGCCACCATAATTCCGCATATAACCTCCTCAGTCAGATCACTATAGTCATCTGGACCAGCAGACTTGCAGTCCAGTTGGCATAGCAATCAGAAGAGGTTCCCAACTCTGTTTGAAAAAGTTTTAAAGTCTATTCACCCCTCCCTTCTAGACTTTAAACCCATTCACTACTCGTTCAGGGACCAACAAAGATGTCAATGATTCCCATTCTGAGTTTTGAGTGTTAGGTTTCGAGAGTTTGAAAGAAATTTGCAGAACGAGAGTGATTGTGAGCAATTGAGTTTTGTGAGCGAAAGGGTTTGAGGAATGGTTTAAGGGTTGTATATATACTCCAGCAAATCTTGAAGATTGTACAATCCAACGGTCAGATTTGATTTAATGTGGAGTAGTACCCAAGATTTCCTTCTTTGATTTCGGCACATTCCTTTAATTTTGCCGGCTGAATTTGCCATGTGTCAATTGATGATTCGTTGGCAAAACAGTAATTGAGTACTAATGACATCATTACCAAAAATAGCCGTTGTGACTAAATTTTAGCAAAAATTGATCATCAAGGCCGTTTTTTATAAGTAAATTGCATTCCTTATATATGCCGATTTCTTTAATTACATTCAGAAACAAATCTAGAATGAATTACATGATCAAAGATGTTCATTATGCTCTGAAATGAAGTGATCTGATCAGCAGAGTGAGGTCTTCTGATTTCTTCGAAAAGTCTGCAGATTTTCTTGAAAGTCTTCTGGTCAACTGAGTTGGTCTTCTGATCAGCTGAGTAGAGGTTTGAAGTTTGCTGAGTAAATCTTCTGTGCGTGATGATCCAACCTGGTTTGATGGATCTTTCAGCTATGCTGTGCGTGATGATCCAACCTGGTTTGATGGATCTTCCAGCTCTTTCCCTTAACCATGTGGGACCATCAAATCAATATGTAGATGATCAGCCTAGATGGTATCCCACTGGTCCAGGTTGCCCTCACCATCGGATGTTCCTCATCATCAGATGGGTTGTAGCATCTAATGTGTTCTAATTGAATTTCTTCGCCTCTCTTGAAAGAGGGAGAAGATTGGAAGGTGCTTCAATGGAGTGTGAAGAGAAAGGCAGGAACTTGGTGTTCCTGATATGGTTTGACAAAGTAGCCTTTGGTAACAAGCTCTCCATGTAGAACTTCCCCCTAGAGAAGAAGCTCTGCTTGTTTGCTACGTTGTCCTCTGCATCTCTCCTTCCTTTATTTTTCAACTAGAACGTCTCTCCTTCCTTTATTTTTCAGGAACATACTTATGTTGGATAAACCAAGTATGCTGATCTGCATCATCTCCATCTTCTGGACAAATCTTCATCTCCTTCACCCAAGACTTTGGTTGAGGGATGATGTCCATGCCATCTCTTCTTTCGATTCTCTCCATACCTGAAACAAGAATAATAGTTAGTAATTTGTGTTCTTAGATATTCCCACAACTTCCTCCTTTTACAGGGGTAGAAATGAGGTGGTGGAGTGAAAGATGGCAAAATTATAGAGTTGATAGGTCTGAATTTCTGAAAAGTTACTTCTTAAGATCAACAATAATAGTTAGTAATTTAGTCTTTATCTTATGGAATGCAGAAATTATAGATTTTGAACAATAGTTATTTGAAATCCGTACAGTGCTTGCATACTGTTGAGTCGGTGAGGATGGTGTATTAATCCAACCAAATATAAGTCAATAGTATACTGTATGTATGTATAGTGATAAAGTATTTTATGAAGAATAGTTTATCCTTATACACAAGTGTACATTGCTTGAGTACAGATACCAAGTAACTTTGTTCAACTCTTCTGTTTATATATATATATATTTATGCAATGCAGATTGTAGAGTATTTTATCAAGGATTCTTAAGGTATCATGGATTCCCCCTTGATTAAATGACTCTATGTTTTCCCTCAGCTTTATTTGTATTCATTGGGAAAGTACTTACCTGAAGATGAGGGTGTCTATTCACCTCATCTGATTCTCCTAGTCTGCTGCAATTGTACCAGCTGAGGTCTTCAGCTGTTCTTTGCTCTTCAAGTGCTTGGATCAAGGAGTCCTAAGCTGTAGCATAGGGTCTTGAACCTTTCTTCAGCTAGGGGCTAAGTCAAGATGTCTGCTCTTTGGATATCTGTGTGAATTTTCTCCATCTTGATGTCCTTCTTTTCAAGGTGATCTCTTATGAAATGGTGTCGAATGTCGACATGCTTGCACCTTGCGTGGAGGACTGGATTTTGAGTGATGGCTATAGCACTGCTGCTATCACAGTAGATAGGGACTTCTCTTGCCTCTACATTGTAATCCTTGAGTTGTTGAACTAGCCAGAGCAGCTGACTACAACAACTTCCAGCTGCCATATATTCTGCCTCAGTGGTGGAGGTTGCAACTGAAGTTTGCTTCTTTTAGAACCATGATATCAAATTGTTGCCTAGAAATTGACAGGTTCCAAATGTGGATTTCCTATCTATTCTACATCCACCATAGTCTGAGTCAGAGTATCCACTCAATTCTAGATTGTCATCAGCAGGGTACCATAGTCCTAAGTTGATTGTTCCTTTTAGGTACTTGAGAATCTTCCTTGCTGCTTCCAGATGACTTTGCTTTGGGTTTGCTTGAAACCTAGCACATACTCCTACAGCAAATGTTATGTCTGGTCTGCTGGCTGTAAGGTATAGTAGAGATCCAATCAATGCTCTATATTCAGCTTGATCAACTGCCTTTTCAGACTCATCTGGTTCCATTTTGAAAGATGTCATCATAGGAATTCTTGCAGTCTTGCTTTGTAGAGCTTTGAATCTTTCTAATAGGCTTTTGGTATACTTGGACTGATTGATGAAGATCCCTTCTGGGCTCTGCTTGACTTGGAGTCCTAGGAAGTAATTCATCTCACCCATCATGCTCATTTCAAATTTTCTTTGCATAAGTTCAGAGAACTTCTTGCACATGTCTTGATTGGGTGATCCAAATATAATATCATCTACATATATTTGCACCATTAGAATGTCTTCTCCTTCTTGTATTCTGAAAAGTGTTCTGTCAACTTTGCCTTTTGTGTATCCATTGTCAAGTAGGAATTGTGACAATGTGTCATACCAAGCTCTAGGGGTTTGTTTTAGACCATAGAGAGCCTTCTTCAGACGATATACATGATCTCCTTTTTCAAATCCTGGAGGCCGCTCTACATACACTTCTTCTACCAGAATACCATTTAGAAAAGCACTCTTGACATCCATTTGATATACTTTGAAGCCCATATATGATGCATAAGCTAGAAATAGTCGAATGGCTTCTAATCTGGCTACTGGAGCAAAGGTTTCATCATAGTCAATCCCTTCAGATTGTGAGTATCCTTTTGCAACTAGCCTTGCTTTATTTCTAGTTATTACATCATTTTCGTCCTTCTTATTCTTGAATACCCACTTTGTTCCTACTACATTGTGGTTTTCAGGACGATCTACCAATTCCCATACTTCATTTCTTTCGAATTGGTTTAGTTCTTCTTGCATAGCAGTGATCCAATTGCTATCAGTCATTGCTTCTTCTATGTCAGCTGGTACAATGTTGGACAAGAAAGCACACCAGCAGAACATAGATGATTGGGGGTTCTGATTCAGTTGTCTTTTGGTCTTGACACCTGAGTCTGCTCCTCCTAAGATGAGGTTTGATGGATGGTTGTTTCTCCATGTATGCCTCACAGGTGTGTCTGCATTAGATGAGCTTGGATTCTCATCTGTTCTAGTGCCATCAGGAGGGTTGACTTGATTTGGTCGATCATCATCTGTATCTTGTGTGTCAAAGAGATCATTCCCCCTTGCATTTGGGATTGTTGCATCTTGATTCTGGTCAGCTTGCTCAGCTTGAGTTTGAGATCTAGTGACAGGTCTGTGTGGTTTATCCTCCTCTGGTTCTTCAGGGAATGGTTCATTGACTTCAATAAACTCATCTGGTCTGGACTTGATCACTAGTTTCCTCATCTGATCTGCAGCTGAGTCTGTTTCTACTGCACTCTTTTCATAAGATTCATCAAAAATAATATGAGGTGTTTCTTCCACAAGAAGGGTTCGTTTGTTGAGTACTCTAAATGCTTTGCTAGTGGAGGAGTATCCCAAGAATATCCCCTCATCTGCTTTGGCATCAAAAGCATTCAACTTACTCTTCCCATTGTTGTGAATGAAACACTTACAACCAAATATATGAAAGTAAGATACTCTAGGTTTCCTTCCTTTCCACAGTTCATATGGGGTTTTCTCATGAACTTTGTGAATACCTGACCTATTTTGAGTGTGACAAGCTGTGTTGATGGCTTCTGCCCATAGCTTCTTAGGAGTTGAGAATTCAGCAAGGAGTGTTCTTGCAGCTTCTTTGAGTGTTCTGACTCTTCTTTCAGCTACACCATTCTGTTGTGGTGTTCTTGCTGCACTTGTCTCATGCTGAATACCATTAGAAGTACAATAGGCAATAATATAAGAGTTAATAAATTCAGTGCCTTTGTCACTTCTAATTTTCACAATAGGTTCTCCTTTCTCTACTTGGATTCTCTTCAATAGTTCAGGGAGCTTCTGCTGAGTTTCACTCTTCTTGTATAAGAAGATGACCCAAGTAAACTTGGAGTAGTCATCTACAACAATAAGAGTGTACTTCCTCCCTGTAAGTGTGGTTGGAGTGATTGGACCAAAGAGATCCATGTGAAGCAGTTCAAGAACTCTGCTGGTTGATGCTGTCTTCTTGGTCTTGAAAGAGACCTTTGTTTGCTTTCCTTGTTGACATGCATCACATACCTGATCTTTACAGTAGAGTTCATTAGACAGACAATCAACTAAGGATTCCCTTGCTAACTTGTTCATAGTCTTAAAGTTCAGATGACTAAGGCGTTTGTGCCATAGCCAGCTGACATCTTTATGGCTTTTCACAAGCAGACATGTATCCTTAGGACAGTTGTTCCAATTTGCAAGATACATACTTCCCTTTCTAGATCCTGTTAGAAGATTTTGTTTTGTTCTTTTATCACTTATGAGACACTCATCTTTAGAGAATTTTACTGAGTAACCAGTGTCACAAAAATGAGAAACAGATAATAAGTTAAACTTTAAACCTTCTACATATGATACATCATGTACCTCAATGTCACCATTTTTAAGGGTGCCATATCCTTTTGTGTTACCGTGCGCGTTATCACCAAAGAAGACTTTTGGACCTTTCTTTTCTATGTAGTTGGTCAGCAGGGCTTTGGTTCCATTCATGTGAGTTGAGCATCCACTATCTATGTACCAAGTTTCTCCTGCTAGACCTCCTCTTCTGTATAGGTCCCTCCTTTCCTGCAAGAAAGGTTAAGTCTTAGGTACCCATTTTGTCTTGGGTCCTTGGGTGTTAGTACTACCCTTGGGAATCCACATATACATTGGTCGTTTGAACAACCTTAAACACTTGAGTTGTTTCCCTCGGGCATCACAGAACCAAATCTTACCAGTTGACACCTTGGCATGGTCTGATTGGTTAGTTGTGTCAGCTAAGTAATAGTCAGATGGTTTCCTCTTATAGGAGTGTACATAAACTATCTTCTGACTGGTTACATTCGGCCTGGGTGCATTAGCTGATCGATGCACACGATTATATGGACCATACTCCTTTGTTCTCATAATATCATAAGAGATAGGGGGTGCAAAGAGAACAGATTTGTGTGCAGAAGACTTCTTCTTCTTGGCTGGAGCAACATACAGCTGAGACTGTCTCAATCGAGATGGTCTAGGCTGTTTGTTGTTCCTCTGTACATGCTTGGGGTTAACTTGTCTCTTACCATTTTTGGTGTTGGGATAATTAACCTTGGCTGGTACAGATGCCTTTTGGTTCATATTAGGTTCATTGTGTTTAGAACACTCACCCTTTTCATGTGATCGAGTAGTGCACTGTTTAGGTGTACTACCCTCAGCTGGAGAGGATGTTGATGGATTAAGTTCATAACCAAAACCCATCTTATTGCCATTTGATCTATAATATTCAGAGATACTTTCAATAGTAGTAGATGCTTTATTGAACTCTGATATCTTTTGATTAAGGCATTCCTTCTCCTTTTCTAAGAGTTTGTGTGCTTGGAAGAGATCATCGAATTTAGACTGAAGGGAACGAAATTCCTTTGTTTCTAAGGCTTGAGGTTCTAACATCCCCTCATACAACTGAGTTATTGTGGCATTTTCTTCTTTAAGAAGTTCCACTTCTTTGGTCAATCTTTCATTCATTGTGACCAACTCAGGGGTGTTATCATACTTAGCCTTTTTCAAACTAGCAATTTCTTTCCTTAAATCCTTGTTCTCCTCTTCCACTTCTATAAACGCTCTAGTGGCAATATCCAGATCACCTTTTACCTTTCTTAAAGATTGATAATAGGTGTCTTCAGATTCGCCTTCAGATGAGTTTATCTCATCTGTTTGTGAAAAAATAGGTGAATGGAAAGTTGTTGTATAGGAATTTACCTCATTTTTAGCTATAGCCATCATAGCTAGATCATCTGAATCATCTGAGAACATTTGACAATCTGGTGATGTAGGAAGTTCATCACTTTGATATTCAGATTCATCAGTCACCATTGCTTGTTTGTCTGAATTTCTTCTGTCTCTTCTTGGCTTTATTTCTTCTTTGTCATCCAAGTTTAGCTCTGGACATTCATAGACATAATGTCCTGGTTTGTGACAATTAAAGCATGATCCAGGCTTTTGATTTGAATTTCCTTTCCTTGGAGGAGTGGCATCTCTTCTTCTAGATCCTCGGCTGTCAGATGACTCCACATCCTTCCTTGGATATCTTTCTGGTGTTCTTTCTCTTGATTCTCTAAAGGATGAACCAGTTCTCCTATCTTTATGGTTCCTATAGAATTTTCTATATTTGCTGTTGAGAGTGTTCATCCTTTCGAATCTCTTGATCATAAGAGCCATTTGCTCTTTCAGACTCATATCTGATCCTTCAAAGTCTTCTGTTTTCAGTGAGGTCTTGCCAGATGAGGTATTTGCAGCCTTTGTGTTTGCTGCCTTGAAAGCTACGGTCTTGGAGGTAGATGGGGTTGCAGTTGGCTCGTCACTTCCTAATTTTTCTTCTCTTTCAAGATCATATTCATGAGCTTTTAGGTTCTGAAATAGAGTTTGAGCAGACCACTTTTTGATATCTTGAGTATCCTTGATGATGGTCTTCTTGAGTCTCCATTTCTTGGTTAGAGAGTCTAGGATCTTTAGATTTTCTCTCTATTTGTATATATCTTGGCCAGAGATTCTATCTCATTGATGATCTTGGTAAATCTATTGTCTAGCTGATCAATAGACTCTTCTGGCTGTATCTTGAAGTGTTCGAACTTCTTGACTTCTTGAAATAGAGTTTGAGCAGACCACTTTTTGATATCTTGAGTATCCTTGATGATGGTCTTCTTGAGTCTCCATTTCTTGGTTAGAGAGTCTAGGATCTTTAGATTTTTCTCTCTATTTGTATATATCTTGGCCAGAGATTCTATCTCATTGATGATCTTGGTAAATCTATTGTCTAGCTGATCAATAGACTCTTCTGGTTGTATCTTGAAGTGTTCGAACTTCTTGACTGCTGTTGACAATTTGCTCTCCTTGATCAGCTCAGTTCCTTCACAAAGGAGTGCCAATGCATCCCACATGTCTTTAGCTGTCTCACAGTGGATCACTTTTGCAATATACTCATTTGGGAGAGTTTGCATTATATAATCTTGAGCAATACTGTCAAGATTAGATTGCTTCATCTCTTCAGGTGTGAGGTCCTTCATTGGCTTGGGAACAAGTTCTCCAACTGGAACTTCTGGATCACCATTTGCAGTGTTGACTGTCATGATTGTAATTAGGCCTTCTGTGATCACTGACCACATCTTGTAGTGGACTGATGTGAGATTCTTCCTCATCCTGATCTTCCAGTAATCATAATCCTCCACTGAAAACTTAGGCAACTTTCGCATGTTAGCACTCATGATGTATGAGTTTTCAAAAACAAGTTTTTCAAAAGATAGATCTGTTCAAGAGGACTACAGAAAGACTCCCTCAAGTCTTCTGATAATCTAGAGACAGTAGTCCGTTAGAACCACTGCTCTGATACCACTTGTTGGTCCCTGAACGAGTAGTGAATGGGATTAAAGTCTAGAGGGGAGGGGTGAATAGACTTTAAAACTTTTTTCAAGAGAGTTGGGAACCTTTTCTGATCTCTATGTCAACTGGACTATAAGTCTGCTGGTCCAGATGACTATAGTGATCTGATGAAGAGATTATATGCGGAAGTTTGATAGGCCTTGTTTAGACTCGTTCTTTTGTTTCTTTTGAAAGTCCCAACTTGTTTACTTAATGAAAATACTCAGTTGATGCTGGTTTGAAAGTTATGGCCTGATTTGAAGATAGTTGAAAACACAATGTGCACTATATAAGATATATGAAATGACAATAATGTAAAGTGCAGAATGTAAATGACACCAGATTTATAGTGGTTCGGATATACGTTCCTACGTCCACTCTCACGTCCTAACGTGATGTTTAATCCCTTTAATTTACCAAAAATTACAAGGGCTTGTCCTTTATAGTCCCAAGGGTAGGACTTTGAGATCTGAGCAGTCCTAACTGCTACGGTCTCCACAAGTGATTGTAAGCACTTGCACTTTGCAGGGGTTCAAAAACTTTAACCTTTCGGTGGGGGTTTGGGGTTTTTGAATGTTTCCAACTAATGGTTCAAGCTTATAAATTGCTTAACCACTATACCTAAATCAATGGATATACAATATGAATAGGATTCAGGTTCTTTTGGTTGGATAGAAATCACTTAAGAGCTAGAGGTGTTCTAATGGTTTCTGGGCTCTTTGAGAACTCTCAACACAATATGGCTTTATGCTTGCTTGCTTCTTTAGCTTGTAGAATTCTCTCGTTGTGACTTCGTGTTTTGTGATTTCTCATCCTCTTGTATTTATAGTGGTGATTGCTGCAACTAGCCGTTGGAGTTGACTAGCCGTTGGGGCAATTTTTCCATATTGTCTTGATTCCTTGATTCCAGCCGCTTGATTGCTTCAATCCTGGGATCATGTCAATCTTCTAAGTAAGGTAAGTCTTCATTTGAATTGCAAGATGACTTTGGAATCAGCCGAGTCCTGGACGATCTCCTAGTCTTCTGATCTTCACTACTGGTCTTCTGACTACTCGTCTAGCCCTATGTCTTTTGTCTTCTGATATCAGTCGAGTAATACTCTTCTGATGTGGCAATTCTTTGTGCTGCTTTAGGCCATCTTCAATCTTAGACTCCATCAGATAAGTAGGTATACAAGCACCTTACTTAACTGGTCTTCAAGGATCTTCTAGTCTTCATGTCTTCTACTCTTCTCATCTTGAGGATGGGCATGTAAGCCAAGACTGTGCTGATCAGTTGATATCAATACAGTTGATCACACAAGACTAGTCTAAGGTCAGCTGATCCTATTACATTTATAAACTCTAAGTGTTTTGGCCATCAAAACTATTCTAACATCAAGTGGGGCTTAGGGTGAATTTATAAACCAACAACCACTTTCCTATCAAACTTGGCCTTGACTGCCGAACATCATTTAGCTTCTTTTGCTTAAGCTCTTGAGCTTCAAGCATCTTCCTCTTTTTCAGTTCTAGAGCCTCTTTCTCTTCTGCAGTAGGCTCTGCTGGAACTAATGCTTTCTCATCTGCCTTTGCTTGCTCAACTGTCTTCCTCTTCCTTGTCATCCTCTTTTCAGAAACTTGTTCTATAGGAGCAGTGAGATTGGCTTGAGCTACAGGGGCAGTGAGCTTTAGACTCTTGGCTGGGCCTTGGGTTTCTTCTTGAACAACCACTTTGCCTTGTCTGTTCTTGATTTTTCTTTTCAAACCTCCCAAGGTTTCATTCAGCTCATCTTGAGATACTACCATTACAGCTTGCTGTGCAGTAGACTTCTCCAGAGCTTTTATCAATACATCTTCCCCCTTTTTGGCTTCAGCAAGAGCAGCCACAAAAGGCTTCATGGCATTCAGAATCTCCACATGCAGAGTCTGCTTGAGGGCCATAGCATTTACCTTGCTGACATGAGATAGATGGAAGATGATGTGCTCTAGGACTTGAGCATGAGATGATGAAGAGGAGGCAGCTTCGAGCTTAGCTGTAAGGACTTCTAGCTTGGCTGTAGTCTCCTTCGGCTGAGTCTGCAATATTACATTTTCCTCCGCAGCTGATTTAAGGAGGGCTTGACCTTCAGTGGCTCTTGCTTCAGCATCTTCAATCCTGGTCTTGTAGGTGGTCTCCATGCGATTTATCTCATTAGCATAGAGATCAGCAAACATTTTGGATCTGTCAGTTGATTTCTTCATCTCAGTGTACAAGTACTCCTCTATCTATTGATGAAGTGCCTCACCAAACTTGTCTTCGATATCAACAATCTGGTCTACAAGACGAGTCCTCTGCTCCTGAACAACTTTCTCAACATATCTTGCAAGCTGCATGCCTAAGCCTTTCTCAAAGTGCAAGTCTATTGCAGCTTTGACCTGGGAGCAGATGTCTGCTGTATAGTCAACAGACGAGGTAGAGGTGGTGGCAGTACCTTGAGATTTGGGGTGCAGAGCATTTGGAGCAACTACCAATGCTTTGCCTCTCTCTTCAGCTGATAGATAATCTTCATTAGGAAGCTGGTAGTGGCATCAATCAGATGGGTAATAATCCTTCTTCCTTTATGATCTGATTGGCCGATGAAGTGAGTAAGATCATCCTTAGGCATAAAGTGAGCTGGTACGGTTAAGACTTCCTTTTTCGTTTCCTCTGTTTCAGCTGGTGCAGCTGAGTCTTCTGCCAATGCTGGTGCAGCTGAGTCATCTGCCAATGCTGGTGCAGCTGAGTCATCTGCCAAAGCTTTGTCGGCTGCCAGGTGATCTGATGAGCCTTCTGGGATAGAGGGATCTTCAGAGGGGATTCCTAGAATCCTTTTGCATACCTCGGATAGGGCCTCTGCTGGTAGCAGCTGAGTAAATGACTGGACTTGAGCAACTTCTTTCTGCTCAATTTCCCAGTCGAGGAAGTTAGCCTTTCCTCCCATTCCTTCCATCACTTCAATGAGGTCATCCACGTCATCCCTTCTGAGCTAAATCCAAGTACAAACCCTCAGTACTTGCTCAAATTGAGGTGACTCCTCATCAATATCAGGCATAGTAAACTTGAGCAGGTTAGCTATCTTTAGTCTCATAATTTTCTCCCTTGTGCAGATTGGATAGTGCACCATGCTGTACTGAGACTGAGAATGTGAAGGATCTGCTGGTTCCAGGTCTGTTGGTTCCAAGTCTTCCTGTGCATATGGGATATTGAGGATAGGTGATTGAGTGGATGGGACAAGTTCCTCTGCTGTGTCAGTATCAGCAGGGATATGGGAAGTGATATCTAAGGGTTGGGTAGGTGGTTGTGATTGATCTTCAGTGGGCTCTGTATAAGCAGGGGTTTGATTATGCTGGTCTGGTTCTTCTGTTGTTTGAAGATCAGTAGATGGTTGAGATTGTTGAGCTTGGTCCTCTGCTGGTTGGATATCAGCAGGGGATGGAGAGGTTTTCTGGGTGTGATCATATGCTGTTTGGGCATTAGCAGGGGTCTGAGAGGTAGGCATGATTGGGTCAGATGATGTTTGGAGCTTGGCTTGATCCTCTGCTGTGTGAGTATCAGCAGGGATTTGTGTATCAGTGTTTGAAGGTTCAGATGGGTTGGCAGTTTCAGTAGGGTCAAAGGATGAAATTGGGGCTATGCTCATGGGAGTAGGGAGCCTGGATTTCTTGGTGAAAGAAGAAGTGTTCTTCTTTCTCTTCTGACCCTTAGACAATTTAGAAGGAGTAATTGTAAGGGAGGGGTTAGAGGTACCTGCCTTCTTCAAAGGAGTGGCTGATGGGGTAGCATCTGAATCAGATGGGGAGATGAGCCCAGATCTGATTAAATATCTTCGTTGTGCTAGGGTCTGATTGTCATCATCATCATCCTCAGCAGCCTTCTGATGAGCCTCTTCTTTGGAGTGCTCCTCTTCCTCTTCAGCAGAGTCATGCACAGACTCTTCTGCCTCTTCAGCAGCTGCATCTTTGGAGGATGCTTCAGCCAACTGTTTCCTCTTTTCCTCCTTCAACCTTGCTACCTCAGCAAGAGCGTCCTTTCTCAAGTAGTACTTGGAGATGTGAAACTTCTTAGTAGGACCCATCTTGTACTTCTTTGGAAGTACCTTTGGAAGAATGATACTCAGCTTATTGACAAAGCTGACTGTTGATGTCACCTTCCATTCTTTAGACTACAGGTCCAGAGTAACCTTCTTGGCCTCAAGAGCAATTCTATCCAAGAAGAGCCCTTGCCAATCTCCATCAATTTGATCCCAGATTGCAGCCATAACTCTGACCTTCAGAGTAGTAACCGCATCATGACTAAAAGTGTTGCCAAGCAGCATCTTGCCAGCTATGTCCATCAAGGTCTGAAATTTGAGGTCAAGTTGAGACTTCTTAACTCCAGAGGCATCAATAGCCTTGACTCTCCCACTGGTGAACATCTCCATATACTCCTTTTCTCTTCCCATGATATAGGTAGAGATGTTTACCTTCCCCCTTGGTAAGTCGAATAGTTCCTTGAGGATATCCCTAGTGACTCTGACCTTGTGTCCACCCATGACACTTTCAACATACGAACCTTTTGCCATAGCGTTCGAGTAGAAGGCTAGCACATCTTGTTCGTACACATTCGTTGGTGCTGCTTCTAAAAATTCGCGAAGATTTAGATTGATACATCGAAGAAGTATTTCCTTGTTCTCAGCAATGTGTTTGCCCTTGAAAAACAGAGCGTTCTCAGTGAATATCTTCCATTCTTTCGACCACTTTGTTGCATCTAGAGTGCCTGTGATCTTGGTCTTCTCATCATAAATTTCAATGATCGCCATTCTTAATGTTGGTCTGTAGGTTTAGAGAGCTTTTGAGAGAATTTTCAGAACGAAAGAGATTGAGAGTGATTGAGTTTTGTGAGCGAAAGGGTTTGAGAGAGGGTTTAAGGGTTGCTTATATACTCTAGCAAATCTCGAATTGAGTAGTGATCCAACGGTAAAAAATGATTTAATGTGGAGTAACACCCAAGAATTTCCTTCTTCTTCTTCAGCCCTTCCTTTAATTTTGCCGGCTGAATATGCCATGTGTCGTTTGATGATTCGTTGGCAAAACTTAATCGAGTACTAATGACATCATTACCAAAAATAGTCGTTGTGACTAAATTTTAGTAAAAAATGATCATTCAAAGCCGTTTTCTATAAGTAAAATTCATTCCTTATATAGGCCGAATTCTTTAATTACATTCAGAAACAATTCTAGAATGAATTACATGATCAAACAGATAATCATTAGACTTTTTGTTGAAATAGAAGTAATCTGATCAGCAGAGTAAAGTCTTCTGATTTGTTCGAAAAGTCTGCTGATTTTTCTTGAAGGTCTTCTGGTCAGCTGAGTTGGTCTTCTGATCAGTTGAGTAGGAATTTTGAGTTGCTGAGTAAATCTTCTGTGTGAGTTTATCCAACCTGATTTGATGGATCTTTCAGCAATTCCCCCTTAACCATGTGGTACCATTTTAACAATATGTAGCTGGTCAGCCTGGATGGTATTCCACTGGTTCAGGTTGCCTTCACCATCGGATGGTCCATCACCAACAGATGGGGTGTAGTATCTGATGTGTTCTTGTTGAATTTCTTCACTTCTCTTGTAGGAGGGAGAAGATTGGAAGGTGCTTCAAAGGAAGTGTGAAGAGAAAGGCAGGAACTTGGTCTTCTTGATTGGTTTTGACAAAGTAACCTTTGGTAACAAGCTCTCCATGTAGAACTTCCCCCTGGACAAGAAGCTCTGCTTGTTTGCTACTCTGTCCTCTGCATCTCTCCTTCCTTATCTTTTCAACAAGAACATATCTC
Source organism: Galeopsis tetrahit (assembly GCA_963675135.1). Lineage (NCBI taxonomy): Eukaryota > Viridiplantae > Streptophyta > Magnoliopsida > Lamiales > Lamiaceae > Galeopsis > Galeopsis tetrahit. The sequence continues at coordinate 16,594,482 of OY776130.1, forward strand.
CTTTCTTTTCTTTTAAAAAAGATATGTATGTTGAGTGAGCCAAGTATGCTGATCTGCATCACCTCCATCCTCTGGACAGATCTTCATCTTCTTCACCCAAGACCTTGGTTGAGGGATGATGTTCATGCCATCTCTTCTTTCGATTTTCTCCATACCTGAAATAAAAATAATAGTTAGTGATTTTTGTTCTTAGGTATTCCTATAACTGCCTCCTCTTATAGGGGTAGAAATGAGGTGGTGGAGTGAAAGATGACAAAACTATTGAGTTGATAGGTCTGAATTTCTGAAAAGTTACTTCTTAAGATCAACAATGAGATTCTTGATCTAAGGGTTCACATTTAAAGAGATTCAGACTTTATCTTGTGGAATGCAGAAAATTATAGATTTTGAGCAAGAATTATTTGAAGTCCGTACTCAGCTCGCATACTGTTGAGTCGGTGAGGATGGTGTATTAATCCATCCAAGTATAACTCAATAGTATACTGAATGTATGTATAGTAATAAAGTATTTTATGAAGAATAGTTTATTATTATACACATGTATACGTTGCTTTGAGTACATGCTCCAAGTAACTTTGTTAAACTCTTATGGATTAATATATATATGTTATGCAATGCAGAAGATAGAGTATTTTATCAAGGATTCTTAAGGTATCATGGATTCCCCCTTGATTTAATAACTCTATTTATTCCCTCATCTTTATTTGTCTTCATTGGGAAAGTACTTACCTGAAGATGAGGGTGTCTATTCACCTCATCTGATTCTCATAGTCTGCTGCAGTTGTATCAGCTGAGGTCTTCAGCTGATCTTGCTCTTCATGAGCTTGGATCAAGAAGTCCTAGGCTATAGCATAGGGTCTTGAACCTTTCTTCAGCTAGGGGCTTAGTCAAGATGTCTGCTCTTTGAATATCTGTGTGAATTTTCTCCATCTTGATGTCCTTCTTTTCAAGGTGATCTCTTATGAAATGGTGTCGAATGTCGACATGCTTGCCCCTTGTGTAGAGGACTGGATTTTGACTGATGGCAATGGCATTGCTGCTATCACAGTAGATAAGAACCTCTCTTGCCTCTACATTGCAACAGAGGTTTTCTTCTTTGAGAACCATGAGATCAACTTGTTACCTAGGAATTGACAGGTTCCATAAGTGGATTTCCTATCTATTCTACATCCACCATAGTCTAAGTCAGAGTAACCACTCAATTCTAGATTGTCATCGGCAGGGTACCATAGTCCTAAGTTGACTTTTCCTTTTAGGTACTTGAGAATTTTTCTGGCTGCTTCTAGATGAATTTGCTTTGGGTTTGCTTGAAACCTAGCACATACTCCTACAGCAAAGGTTATGTCTGGTCTGCTGGCTGTAAGATATAGGAGAGATCCAATTAGTGCTTTATATTCAGCTTGATCAACTGCCTTTCCAGAATCATCTGGTTCCATTTTGAATGATGTCATCATTGGAATCCTTGCAGTGTTGCTTTGTTGAGCTTTGAATCTTTCTAATAGGCTCTTGGTATATTTGGATTAATTGATGAAGATCCCTTCTGGACTTTGCTTGACTTGAAGTCCTAGGAAGTAGTTCATCTCACCCATCATGCTCATTTCAAATTTTCCTTGCATTAGTTCAGAGAACTTCTTGCACATATCTTGATTGGGTGATCCAAATATAATATCATCTACATAGATTTGCACCATTAGAATATCTTCTCCTTCTTGTATTCTGAACAGTGTTCTGTCAACTTTGCCCTTGGTGTATCCAATGTCAAGTAGGAATTGTGACAATGTGTCATACCAAGCTCTAGGGGCTTGCTTCAGACCATAGAGAGCCTTCTTTAGACGATATACTTGATCTCCTTTTTCAAAGCCCGGGGGCTGCTCTACATACACTTCTTCTACCAGAATACCATTTAGAAAAGCACTTTTGACATCCATTTGATATACTTTGAAGCCCATATATGATGCATAAGCTAGAAATAGTCGAATGGCTTCTAGTCTGGCTACTGGAGCAAAGGTCTCATCATAATCAATTCCTTCAGATTGTGAGTATCCTTTTGCAACTAGCCTTGCTTTATTTCTAGTTATTACATCATTTTCGTCCTTCTTATTCTTGAATACCCACTCTGTTCCTACTACATTGTGGTTTTCAGGACGATCTACCAATTCCCATACTTCATTTCTTTCGAATTGGTTTAGTTCTTCTTGCATAACAGTGATCCAATTCCTAACAGTCATTGCTTCTTCTATGTCAGCTGGTTCATTGTTGGACAAGAAGGCACACCAACAGAATATAGAAGACTGGGGGTTTTGATTCATTTGACTTCTGGTCTTGACACCTAAGTCTTCTCCTCCTAAGATGAGGTTTGATGGATTATTGTTCCTCCATGTATTCCTCACTGGTGTGTCTGCATTAGATGAGCTTGGATTCTAATCTGTTCTAGTGCTATCAGGAGGGTTGACTTGATTTGGTCGATCATCATTTGTATCTTGTGTGTCAAAGAGATCATTCCCCCTTGCATTTGGAATTGTTGCATCTTGATTCAGGTTAGCTTGCTCAGCTTGGGTATGAGATCTAGTGACAGGTCTGTGTGGTTTATCCTCATCTGGTTCTTCAGGAAATGGTTCATTGACTTCAATAAACTCATCTGGTCTAGACTTGATCACTAGTTTCCTCATCTTATCTGCAGCTGAGTTTGTTTCTACTGCATTCTTTTCACAAGATTCATCAAAGACAACATGAGGTGTTTCTTCCACAAGAAGGGTTCGTTTGTTGAATGCTCTAAATGCCTTGCTAGTAGAGGAATATCCCCTCATCTGCTTTGGCATCGAAAGCATTCAACTTACTCTTCCCATTGTTGTGAATGAAACACTTACAACCAAATATGTGAAAGTAAGATACTCTAGGTTTCCTACCTTTCCACAGTTCATATGGGGTTTTCTCATGAATTTTGTGAATACCTGACCTATTTTGAGTGTGACAAGCTGTGTTGATGGCTTCTGCCCATAGTTTCTTGGGAGTTGATAATTCAGCAAGGAGAGTTCTTGCAGCTTCTTTGAGTGTTCTGACTCTTCTTTCAGCTACACCATTCTGTTGTGGTGTTCTTGCTGCACTTGTCTCATGCTGAATACCATTAGAAGTACAATAGGCAATAATATAAGAGTTAATGAATTCAGTGCCTTTGTCACTTCTAATTTTCACAATAGGTTCTCCTTTCTCTACTTGGATTCTCTTCAATAGTTCAGGAAGCTTCTGTTGAGTCTCACTCTTCTTGTATAGAAAAATGACCTAAGTAAACTTGGAGTAGTCATCTACTACAATAAGAGTGTACTTCCTTCCTGTGAGAGTGGTAGGTGTGATAGGTCAGAAGAGATCCATTTGGAGTAGTTCCAGAACTCTGCTGGTTGATGTTGTCTTCTTGGTCTTGAAGGAGACCTTTGTTTGCTTTCCTTGTTGACATGCATCACATACCTGGTCTTTACAGTAGAGTTCATTAGGCAGTCCATCAATTAAGGATTCCCTTGCTAGCTTGTTCATGGTCTTAAAGTTCAGATGACTAAGGCGTTTGTGCCATAGCCAGCTGATATCTTTAGGGTTTTTCACAAGCAGACATGTATCCTTAGGACAGCTGTTCCAATTTGCAAGATACATACTACCTTTTCTAGATCCTGTTAGAAGGTTTTATTTTGTTCTTTTATCACTTATGAGACACTCATCTTTAGAGAATTTTACTGAGTAACCAGTGTCACAAAAATGAGAAACAGATAATAAATTGAATTTCAAACCTTCTACATATGATACATCATTTACCTCAATGTCACCATTTTTCAGGGTGCCATATCCTTTTGTGTTACCGTGCGCGTTATCACCAAAGAAGACTTTTGGACCTTTCTTTTCTGTATAGTTGGTCAGCAGGGCTTTGGTTCCAGTCATATGAGTTGAGCATCCACAATCTATGTACCAAGTTTCTCCTGCTTGACCTCCTCTTCTGTATAGGTCCCTCCTTTCCTGCAAGAAGGGTTAAGTCTTAGGTACCCATTTTGTCTTGGGTCCTTGGGTGTTAGTACTACCCTTGGGAACCCACATATACATTGGTCGTTTGAATAACCTTGAGCATTTGAGTTGTCTCCCATGGGCATCACAAAACCAAATCTTACCAGTTGACACCAGCTAGGTACACCTCTTATAGGAGTGTGTAGATTATGTTCTGACTAGTTACATTAGGCCTGGGTGCATTAGCTGATCGATGCACACGATTATATGGACCATACTCCTCTATTCTCACAATATCATAAGAGATAGGGGGTGCAAAGAGAACAGATTTGTGTGAAGAAGACTTCTTCTTCTTGGCTGGAGCAGCATACAGCTGAGACTGTCTCAGACTAGATGGTCTAGGTTGTTTGTTGTTCCTCTGTACAGACTTGAGATTAACTTGTCTTTTGCCATTTTTGGTGTTGGGATAGTTAACCTTAGCTGGTATAGATGCCTTTTGGTTCATATTAGGTTCTTTGTGTTTAGAACACTCACCTTTTTCATGTGATCGAGTAGTGCACTGGTTAGGTGTACTGCCCTCAGCTGGAGAAGATGTTGATGGATTAAATTCATAACCAAAGCCCATCTTATTGCCATTAGATCTATAATATTCAGAGATGCTTTCAATAGTAGCAGATGCTTTATTGAACTCTGATATCTTTGATTAAGGCATTCCTTCTCCTTTTCTAAGAGCTTGTGTGCTTGGAGGAGATCATCGAATTTAGACTGAAGTGAACGAAATTCCTTGGTTTCTAAGGCTTGAGTTTTTAACATCCCCTCGTACAACTGAGTTATTGTGGTATTTTCTTCTTTAAGAAGTTCCACTTCTTTAGTCAATCTTTCATTCATTGTCATTAACTCAGGGGTGTTATCAAACTTAACCTTTTTCACCCTATCAATTTCTTTCCTTAGGTCCTTGTTCTCCTCTTCCACTTCTATGAAAGCTCTTGTTGCAATATCAAGATCATCTTTTACTTCTTCCAAGGATTGGTAATAGGTGTTCTCAAATTCGCTTGTAGATGAGTTTATCTCATCTGTGTGTGAAGAAGCAGGTAAATGAAAAGTTGATGTGTAAGATTTTACCTCATTTTCACCTATGGCCATCATAGTTAAATCATCTGAATCATTTGAGAAGATTTGACAGTCTGGTGATGACGGCAGGTCATCACTTTGATATTCAGATTCTTCAGTCACCATTGCCTGTTTGTCTGAATTCCTTCTGTCTCTTCTTGGCTTTCTTTCTTCTTTGTCTTCTAAATTTAGGTCTGGACATTCATAGACATAATGTCCTGGTTTATGACAATTGAAGCATGATCCAGGTTTCTGATTTGAATTGCTTCTTCTTGGAGGAGTGGCATCTCTTCTTCTATAACTTCGGCTGTCAGATGACTCCACATCCTTCCTAGGATACTTTTCTGGTGTTCTTTCTCTTGATTCTCTAGAGGATGATCAAGCTCTCTTATCTTTATAATTCCTGTAGAATTTTCTATATTTGCTGTTGAGGGTGTTCATCCTTTCAAATCTCTTGATCATAAGAGCCATTTGCTCTTTCAGACTCATATTTGAACCTTCAAAGTCTTCTGTTTTCAGTGAGGTCTTGCCAGATGAGGTGCTTGCAGCTTTTGTATTTGCTGCCTTGAAAGCCACAGTCTTGGAGGTAGATGGGGTTGCAGTTGGCTCATCACTTTCTGAGTTTTCTTCTCTTTCAAGATCATACTCATGAGCTTTGAGGTTATGGAACAGGGTTTGAGCAGACCATTTCTTGATATCCTGAGTGTCCTTGATGATGGTCTTCTTTAGCCTCCATTTCTTGGTAAGAGAGTCCAAGATCTTCAGATTTTTCTCTCTATTAGTGTATTTCTTTCATAGAGATTCTATTTCATTGATGATCTTGGTAAATCTATTGTCCAGCTGATCAATAGACTCTTCTGGTTTCATCTTGAAGTGCTCAAACTTTTGAACAGCTGTTGAGAGTTTGCTCTCTTTGATCAGCTCAGTTCCTTCACAAAGGAGTGCTAATGCTTCCCACATGTCTTTAGCTGTCTCACAGTGAAGAACTTTTGCAATGTACTCATTAGGAAGAGTTTGCATGATGTAGTCTAGAGCAATGCTGTCAAGATTTGATTGCTTCATCTCTTCTGGTGTGAGGTCTTTCATAGGCTTGGGGGCAAGTTCTCCAACTGGAATTTCTGGATCACCATTTGCAGTGTTGACTGCCATGATAGTGATTGGGCCTTCTTTGATCACTGACCACATCTTGTAGTGGACTGATGTGAGATTCTTCCTCATCTTGATCTTCCAGTAGTCATAATCTTCCACTGAAAACTTAGGCAACTTACGCATGTTAGCACTCATGCTGTATGAGTTTTCAAAAATAAGTTTTTCAAAAGATGGATCTGTTCAAGAGGACTATTGAAAGACTCCCTCAAGTCTTCTGATAATCTAGAGACAGTAGTCCGTAAGAACCACTGCTCTGATACCACTTGTTGGTCCCTGAACGAGTAGTGAATGGGATTAAAGTCTAGAGGGGAGTGGTGAATAGACTTTAAAACTTTTTCAAATGAGTTTGGAACCTCTTCTGATTTCTATGTCAGCTGGACTACAAGTCTGCTGGTCCAGATGACTATAGTAATCTGTTGAAGAGATTAAATGTGGAAGTGAGTGGGCCTGTTTGTTTAGACTCGTTCTTGAGTTCTTTTGAAAATACTAACTTGTTTACTTAATGAAAAGCTCAGCTGATGCTGGTTTGAAAGTTATAGCCTTTTTCGAAGATATTTGAAAATACAATATGCACTATATAAAGATATGAATAAGCAATAAAGTAAAGTGCAGAATGTAAAAGACACCGGATTTATAGTGGTTCGGATATACGTTCCTATGTCCACTCTCACGTCCTAACGTGATGTTTAATCCCTTTAATTTACCAAAAATTACAAGGGCTTATCCTTTATAGTCCCAAGGGTAGGACTTTGAGATCTGAGCAGTCCTAACTACTACGGTCTCCACAAGTGATTGGAAGCACTTGCAATTTTACAATGGTTCAAAAACATAACCTTATGGTGGGGGTTTTGGGGGTTTTGAATGTATCCAACTAATGGTTCAAGCTTATAAATCGCTTAACCACTGTGCCTAAATCAAAGAATATACAATCAGAATAGGATTCAGGTTCTTTGGTTGGATGGGAAATCACTTAAGAGCTATAAGGTGTTCTAAGGATTTCTGGGCTCTTGGAGAACTCTCAATGTGATATTGCTTTTGCTTGCTTGCTTGATTAGCCTTTGTGAATTCTCTCGTGGTGATTTCGTGTATTGTGATTCCTCATCCTCTTGTATTTATAGGGATGATTGCTCCAACTAGCCGTTGGAGTTGACTAGCCGTTGGGCAATCTTTCCATGTTTGGTTGATTCCTTGATTCCAACCGCTTGATTGCTTCAATTCTTGGATCATATCAATCTTCTAAGTATGGTATGTCTTGGGAATCAGCCGAGTCCTGGACGAGCACCTAGTCTTCTGATCTTCACTTATAGTCTTCTGTCTACTCGTTTGGCCTTATGTCTTCTGTTTTCTGATATCAGAAGAGTAACACTCTTCTGATCTGGCAATTCTTTGTGCTGAGTTAGGCCATCTTCAACTTGGACTCCATCAGCTAAGTAGGTGTACAAGCACCTTACTTATCTGGTCTTCAAGGATCTTCTAGTCTTCATGCCTTCTACTCTTCTCATCTTGAGGTTGTGTATGTAAGCCAATACTGTGCTGATCAGCTGAGATCAATACAGCTGATCACACAAGACTAGTCTAAGCTGTTCTATACAAAGTCAGCTGATCCTATTACATTTATAAACTCTAAATGTTTTGGCCTTCAAAACTATTCTAACATCAAGTGGGGCTTAGGGTGAATTTATATCCCAACACCTAATTCCTTGAACTCCTTTAGACTTAACTGTCCATCTTCCCTGGATCAAGAAGTCTCAACTCTGTTGATAATTCCATGAATCTTGATTCAGCCAGAGGCTTGGTTAGAATATCAGTCTTTTGGTGATCTGTATGGATTTTCACCAATTTGATGTCCTTCTTCTCCACATGATCTCTAATGAAGTGATGCTTGATGTGCACATGCTTGCATCTGGTGTGTAACACTGGATTTTGTGAAATAGCAATTGCACTGTTATTGTCACAAAATATTGGCACCTCAGTAGAGTTAACATTGTAGTCTCTTAGTTGTTGTCTCAGCCATAAGATTTGAGCACAACAACTTCCAGCTGCAACATACTCAGCTTCAGTAGTTGAAGTTGCCATAGTGTTTTGTTTCTTTGAGAACTAAGAAATGAGCTTGCTTCCCAAGAACTGATAAGTTCCTGAAGTGGATTTTCTATCAATTCTGCATCCTCCATAATCAGCATCTGAGTAACTAGTGAGCTCAATGTTGTCATTGCTGGAACACGCCGGCGAAGGCGGTCCGTCTCTTAGATCGTTGTCGGATGCCAAACGTATAAACAAATAAATAAAACCTAAACATGCTTCTAAAACATACTTTAGATCCGTTACCCTTGAAGATCGAGGCGTTGATTCCAATCTACAGATCTTCTAGTCTGTCTCCCAACTTCGCTCGAACACCGGGTGGACGGCGTGCTATCAAACGTGGAGAAGGTGCCTCAATTTCGTCTCGTTGAAACCCTAGTCGATTTTCTCTATTTTGTGTGTGCTAGGGTTTCAAAACTGAATTAGGGCTCCTATTTATAATTTCCATAAGTTTCATAGGCCAGACTAGTGATCCATTAGAGAGGTTTAGGGCTTGGGCTTCTTACATGCCCTAATACTCTTATGTTCAGCCCAAAACATATAATTTGGCCCGAGAACATTAATTCATTCCACTAGAGAATTAATGTTGCACTCCCGTCCTATCCCGAACCGAATCAGGGCTTCTATTAGAGTTAAAAATTCCCCGTGTTTAAGATATCGCACGTCCATTAGTTATTAAAGCTTCTGACTTCTTTAAATAATTAATTTCTATAATTCCTTGAGTAGTACCGGTCAACCTTGTTGTCGTACGAATTAAATCCACCTGCAGGGTTTAATACGACAATCCTTTATGAGTTTCCTCAAGTGGACATCATCAGCCTGGATGTACTGGACACGGTGCCCTAATGCCAATAAGTAGACATCATGCGAGCGATGCCACTACCCAAAATACGGAGCGTGAAGAATCTACCAAGATTCTCACCTATGGTACATCAAAGTAGTGAACACGCACCCCACACATCTAAATATCACACTTAGGGTTAAGAATCATAAAAGTAACCAAGACCTCTAGTTCTTTATAACAGTCAGAACAGAAGAACATGTCTTATCTGTGATCCAGTCAATACGCAACAGCGCACTAGTATAAACTAATGGCGAAGACAAGCCACTAACAAGTTTACACTACAACTTAAACCAATATTTTTGTCCAGAACTATCTCAGTTGTGAATACTGTTTATATCTTACAAGGAACTGACAACGTGATCTTCTGTGTGACTACAAACCCACCACATCGTCTACAATGCAAGATAAGCAGACATACAAGTAATCACAAAAAATGCAATAACGTGAAAAACCATTTATTTCAGATAAAAGGAAATCGAATATACGTCACCAAAGCCCACTAAAAGTTTGCTTTACAGTATACACCAACAATCTCCCACTTATACTAAAGCTAAACTTTTAGTATACACATAAAGACATCAACATTTCCCCCACTTATACTCAAAGTCTAGCTTGTAATACATCGTAAACCAAGACCCTCTACATGTTTCTCAAAGACTTTTATTGCCAGTGTCTTTGTGAAAGGATCAGCCAAGTTATCCAACGAAGCGATCTTAGCTACAACCACGTCTCCTCGATTTACGATATCTCGTATAATGTTGTAGTTTCGCTCTATGTGTTTACTTGCTCTGTGGGCTCTAGGTTCTTTCGAGTTTGCCACTGCACCCGAGTTATCACAATAAACAGTGATACACATCGACATACTCTGAGATACCCCTAATTCCAGAAAGAAATTACGCAGCCAGACAGCCTCCTTTGCGGCCTGTGAGGTAGCTACGTACTCGGCTTCCATAGTGGAGTCCGCGATGCATTTCTGCTTCACACTTCTCCAAGATATGGCTGCGCCTCCCAGCATAAACACATAACCCGAGGTTGACTTCCGTTCATCTCGATCAGTTTGGAAATCTGAATCGGTATAACCCAAAGGAATCAAAATATTTGATTGGTATACTAGCATATAATCTCGAGTCTTTTTCAAGTACTTGAGAATATGTTTTACAGCAGTCCAATGTCCTTGACCAGGGTTAGACTGATATCTTGCTACTATGCCGACTGCATAGCAAATATGAGGCCTCGTACACAACATCGCATACATAAGGCTTCCTACAGCCGAAGCATAAGGAACCTTAGCCATCTCCTCTATCTCTTTTTGTGTCTTAGGATACATATCCTTAGACAGAGGGACTCCATCTCTGAAAGGTAGTACACCCTTCTTGGAATTATGCATGCCAAAACAAGCAATCACAGTATCAATGTAAGATGATTGGGATAAACACAACATTCTCTTTTTTCGATCACGAGTGACCTTAATACCAAGAATGTACGATGCTTCTCCCATATCCTTCATTTGAAACTGTTCTGAAAGCCACACTTTTACGTCTAATAATACTTTCACATTGTTGCCAATAAGAAGAATATCATCTACGTATAGTACTAAGAATACCACTACGTCTCCGTCACTCTTCTTGTACACAACTTTCATTTTGACATTATTCAAATCCAAAGGATTTGATCACCTCTTCAAAACGAATGTTCCAAGACCTGGAAGCTTGTTTTAGCCCATAAAGAGACTTTTCCAACTTCCGGACTAGATGCTCTTGGCCTTTCTTCACATAACCCTCGGGTTGCTGCATATAGATGTCCTTATCCAAATTTCCATTAAGGAAAGTTGTCTTGACATCCATTTGCCAAATCTCATAGTTCATGTGATTAGCTATGGATAAGAGAATTTGGATCGATTTCAGCATGGCTACTAGTGAGAAGGTCTCGTCATAGTCGATACCTTCTTTCTGGGTAAAACCCTTTGCCACCAACCGTGCCTTAAAAGCAGTAATCTGCCCATCAGACCCTCTCTTACGTCTGTAGACCCACTTACACCCAACGACTTTCTTGTCGTGGGGAAGTTCACTTAGGTCATACACTTCCATAGCATCCATAGATTCAATTTCTGAATCCATGGACTTTTGCCAAGATTCTGCATCTTTGTCTTTGATTGCCTCTTTGTACGTCCAGGGGTCGTTATCATCATGTTCATCGCTTGGAATCAAGTCCATAGACTCTCCCACAAACATGAAACGATCAGGTTGGCGAACAACCCTCCCACTACGATGAGGCAATGTATACAAATAACGATCAGGTTCATCAGAGTCGCCACGTTGTGCAGTCTCTTGTGGTATTTCCTCTCGCACACTCGGTGTGCAATTGTCTCCTCTCAACTTATTTAGAATGATCTCAATATTGGACTTATACTCATTCATATAGTCTTCTTCTAAAAATCAAGCATTGGTACTCACCACCACCCTCTGATCATTAGGACTATAAAAATAACCACCTCTCGTTCCCTTAGGGTATCCTACAAACAACCGTACTTCGGTTCTAGGTGCCAACTTATCAGCTTCCTTGTTCAACACATGTGTTGTACAACCCCAAATTTGAATGTGGTTTAGACTAGGCTTTCGCCCAGACCACAATTCAATCGGTGTTTTTGGAACCACTTTAGAAGGTACATAATTTAGAAGGTACGCTGCTGTTTCCAAGGCATAACCCCAAAAAGAGGTAGGTAATGAAGCATAACTCATCATCGATCTCACCATATCTAATAGAGTCCTATTCCTTCTCTCAGCCACGCCGTTCTGTTGCGGAGTACCAGGCGTGGAGAGCTGGGATCTAATCCCGTTCTCTAATAAGTATTGCCTAAATTCATTGCTAAGGTACTCGCCACCACGATCAGAACGCAGTGACTTGATACTCTTACCATGACGGTTCTCCACTTCTGCCTTAAATTCTTTGAACTTGCCAAAGCATTCAGACTTGTAGCGCATCAGGTAGATGTATCCATATCTTGAGTAATCGTCAATGAAAGTGACGAAGTACTCAAAGCCTCCCCTAGCTTGAACAGTCATAGGCCCACACAAATCAGAGTGAATCAATTCCAACACATAATTAGCTCTATTACCCTTGGCCTTAAAAGGTGTTGGTCCCTGAACGAGTAGTGAATGGGATTAAAGTCTAGAGGGGAGAAGTGAATAGACTTTAAAACTTTTTCAAAGGAGTTGGGAACCTCTTCTGATCTCTATGTCAGCTGGACTACAAGTCTGCTGGTCCAGATGACTACAGTGATCTGATGAAGAGATTATATGCGGAAGTGAGTAGGTCTTTTAATTTAGACTCGTTCAATTAATTCTTTTGAAATAACCAATTTGTTTTCTTAATGAAAATACTCGGCTGATGCTGGTTTGAAAGATATGGCCTTGTTTTTAAGATGTTTAAGACACACTATGCACTATATAAAGATATAAACAAGATACAAAGTAAAGTGCAAAAAGTAAATGACACCAGATTTATAGTGGTTCAAATATACGTTCCTACGTCCACTCTCACATCCTAACGTGATGTTTAATCCCTTTAATTTACCAAAAATTACAAGGGCTTGTCCTTTATAGTCCCAAGGGTAGGACTTTGAGATCTGAACAGTTCCTAAACTGCTACGGTCTCCACAAGTGATTGGAAGCACTTGCACTTTACAGGGGTTTAAAAACTTAACCTTATGGTGGGGGTTTTGGGGTTTTTGAATGTATCCAACTAATGGTTCAAGCTTATAGATCGCTTAACCACTATGCCTAAATCAATGAATATATAATGAGAGTAGGATTCAGGTTCTTTGGTTGGACGGGAAATCACTTAAGAGCTAGAAAGGTGTTCTAATGATTCCTGGACTCTTGGAGAACTCTCAACAGAATGTGGCTTTTGCGTGCTTGCTTGATTAACTTTTGTGAATTCTCACGTTGTGATCTCTTATGATGTGATTCCTCATCCTCTTGTATTTATAGGGATGATTGCTGCAACTAGCCATTGGAGTTGACTAGCCGTTTGGCAATCTTTCCATGTTTGGTTGATTCCTTGATTCCAGCCGCTTGATTGCTTCAATTCTGGGATCATGTCAATCTTCTAAGTATGGTAAGTCTTCATTTGAATTGCAAGATGACTTTGGAATCAGCCGAGTCTTGGACGAGCTTCTAGTCTTCTGATCTTCACAACTAGTCTTCTGGTTGACTCGTCTGGCCTTAAGTCTTCTGTCTTCTGATAACAGATGAGTATCACTCTTCTGATCTAGCAGTTGTTTGTGCTGTTCTTAGGCCATCTTCAGCTTGGACTCCATCAGATAAGTAGGTATACAAACACCTTACTTATCTGGTCTTCAAGGATCTTCTTGTCTTCATTCCTTCTACTCTTCTCTTCTTGAGGTTGTGCATGTAAGCAAATACTGTGCTGATCAGCTGATATCAATACAGCTGATCACACAAGACTAGTCTAAGCTGTTCTATACAAAATCAGCTAATCCTATTACATTTATAAACTCTAAGTGTTTTGGCCATCAAAACTATTCTAACATCAAGTGGGGCTTAGGGTGAATTTATATCCCAACAATTTCCCCCTTTTTGATGAAGCCAAAATTATACTTGATAAATGCTCTTAATGAATAAGATAAGAGTTTATAAATAAAAAAAAAATGAAGTTTCTGATGAAGACAATGAGAGTTCGTCTTGTAAGAAAAAAGAACTAATACTTGAATAACATATATGAGGTCTTACAGATTACAAGTGTTAGTTTCTTTGAAATTCTAAAGTAGTCTTCATCAGGTCTTCTCTTGTTCAGATGCGAAAGGCAATGTACAGACGAACACAAACATCTTCCATGTGTTGTAGGTCTGTAACATTCTCTTCTTTGTAGATCTTCTCCAGGATGCGCTTGACTTCTGTCATGTATGTTCTTCCGGAGTTCAGAGTAGGTGCATCCCATTTAGGTTCTTCAGGAGTTAGGATTCTGCAGTCGAGTTCTTTGGCTGTCTTGACTGTCTCTGTCCAGAACACTTGATCTTCAAAGTTCATGAGGGTACCACCTTGGTAGCTCATCTTGACCATCTCTGTCCAGAACTGAGAGAATTGAAGGAATTCATCTTCATAGGTAGGGAGAGGGCCAAATTTTCTCACTATGTGGTGTTGGATTTGCCACTTCTTCTTCAGAGGGTACCACCTTGGTAGCTCATCATGAAGAACCAACATATCCACATATGTGTTGTCAGTTACCAGAGCACTTTCTTCCTTCTCTTTGTCTTTCAGTGCTTTCCTGAGTTTGGCCACTTTTCTATCAAACTTGGCCTTGACTGCCTTCACATCATTGAGCTTCTTTTGCTTAAGCTCTTGAGCTTCAAGCAACTTCCTTTTCTTCAGTTCTTGAGCCTCTTTCTCTTCTGCAGTAGGCTCTGCTGGAACTGATTTCTCATCTGCCTTTGCTTGCTCATCTGCCTTTCTTTTCCTAGTCATTCTCTTTTCAGCAACTTGTTCTACAGGGGCAGTGAGTTGCAGATTCTTGGTTGGGACTTGGGTTTCTTCTTGAACAGTTTCTTTGCCTTGTCTATTCTTGATCTTGCTTTTCAAACCTCGCAAGGTTTCGTTCAAGTCATCTTGTGCTACTACCAGTTCAGCTTGCTGTGCAGTAGACTTCTCCAGAGCTTTTATCAATACATCTTCCCCCTTTTTGGCTTCAGCAAGAGCAGCCGCAAAAGGCTTCATGGCATTAAGAATCTCCACATGTAGAGTCTGCTTGAGAGCCATGGCATTGACCTTGCTGACATGAGATAGATGGGAGATGTTGTGTTCTAGAACTTGAGCATGAGAGGATGAAGAAGAGGCAGCTTCGAGCTTAGCTGTAAGTTCTTCTAGATTGGTTGCTGTCTCCTTCAGCTGAGTCTGCAATTTCTCATTCTCCTCAGCAGCTGATTTAAGGAAGGCTTGACCTTCAGTGGCTCTTGCTTCAGCATCATCGAGCCTGCTTTTGTAGGTGGTCTCCATTCGGTTTATCTCATTTGCTTAGAGATCAGCAAACATCTTGGTTCTTTCCACTGATTTCTTCATCTGAGAGTAAAGATAATCTTCCAGCTGATTATGAAGTGCCTCACCAAACCTGTCATCTATGTCATGGATCTGATCGGTGAGACGAGTTCTCAACTCCTGAATAGCCCTTTCAACATATCTAGCCAGCTGCATGCTTAGCCCCTTATCGAAGTGTGTGTCTATTGCTTCCCTGACTTGAGCACACACATCTGCTCTAATATCAATAGAAGAGGTAGAGGGGAAGGCAGTACCTTGAGATTCCCGTTAAGGCAGTGTGGTGATAGTTGGATTGTATACAACTAGAGCCAGACCATTTTCTTCTGCAGTCAGATGACCTTCTTCCAGAAAGTTTGCAGTTATATCAACTAGACGAGCAAACAATCGTCCTTCCCTCAGCTTAGGTTGGTAGATGAAATGGTCGAGCTCATTTTTAGGAAAGAAATGAGTTGGGACAGTCAACACCTCTCTTTCCTTTTCTTCTGTCTCAGCTGGTTCAGCTAAGTCATCTGCAGAAGCTTCGACGGCTACTAGATGATCTGTAGTGGCTTCTGGTACAGAAGGGTCCTCAGAGGGGATTCCTGGAATTCTTTTGCATACCTTGGATAGGGCCTCCGTTGGTAACAACTCAGTAAATGACTGGACTTGAGCAACCTCTTTCTGCTCCATTTCCCAGTCGAGGAAGTTAGCTTTTCCTCCCATTCCTTCCATGACTTCAATGAGGTCATCCACCTCATCTCTTCTGAGTTCAATCCAGGTACATATCCTTAGTACTTGTTCAAATTGGATTGATTCCTCGTCAACTCCAGGGACAGTGGTCTTCAGCAGTTTGGTTATCTTCATTCTCATCATCTTCTCCCTAGTGCACATTGGATAGTGCACCATGCTATACTGGGGTTGAGGTAAGTCTGCTGGAGCCAGGTCTTCTGGTGCAGAAGAGATAGGGAGTTGAATGGTTGGCACAGATTCCTCTAATGTGTGAGTATCAGTAGGGATTTGGGAAGTAATATCTGTGGATTGGGTAGGTGTTTGAGGTTGTTCTGCTGTGAGTTCTGCATCAGCAGGGGTTTGAGTTTGCTGGGCTGGTTCATCTGTTGTTTGAAGCTCAGCAGATGGTTGAGATTGTTGAGTTTGATCCTCTGTTGGTTGAATATCAGCAGGAGGTGGAGAAGGGTCCTGGATTTGGCCATCTGCTGTTTGGGTGTCAGCTGGATTTTGGGAAGTAGGGATGATTGGATCAGATGATGTTTGGAGACTGGTTGTTTGGGTTGTCTGGGCTAGTTCCTCTGCTGTGTGAGTATGAGCAGAGGTTTGGATAGCAGTGTTTGTGGGTTCAGATGGATTGGCAGTTTCAGTAGGGTCAAAGGATGAAATTGGGGCTATGCTCATAGGGGTAGGGAGTCTGGATTTCTTGGACTTCTTGGTGAAAGAAGAAGTTTTCTTCTTCCTCTTATGACCCTTGGACAATTTTGAAGGAGTAATTCTAAGAGAGGGAGTAGGGTTACCTGCCTTCTTTAAGGGAGAGGCTGATGGAGTAGCATCTGAATCAGATGGGGTGATGAGCCCAGATCTGATCAGGTATCTTCTTTGTGCTAGAGTCTGATTGTCATCATCATCATCCTCAGCAGTCTTCTGAAGAGCCTCTTCCTTGGAGTGCTCCTCCTCTTCTTCAGCAGAGTCATGCACAGACTCTTCTGCCTCTTCAATTGCATCTTTGGAGGATGTTTTAGCCAATTGTTTCTTCTCCTCCTTCAACCTAGCTGCTTCAATAAGAACTTTCTTCCTCAAGTAATACTTGGAGATGTGAAACTTCTTTGTAGGGCCCATCTTATACTTCTTTGGAAGTATCTCTGGAAGGATGATACTCAACTTGTTGACAAAGCTGACTGTGGATGTCACCTTCCATTCTTTAGATTGCAAGTCCAGAGTAACTTTCCTAGCTTCAAGAGCAATTCTGTCCAAGAAGAGCCCTTGCCAATCTCCATCAATCTGATCCCAAATTGCAGCCATAACTCTAACCTTTAGAGTGGTAACTGCATCATGGCTAAACGTGTTACCTAGCAGCATCTTGCCTGCTATATCCATCAAAGTCTGAAACTTGAGATCAAGTTGCGACTTCTTAACTTCAGAGGCATCAATGGCCTTGATTCTTCACCTAGTGAACATCTCCATATACTAATTTTCTCTTCCCATGATGTAAGTAGAGATGTTTACCTTCCCTTTTGGTAGATCGAACAAGTCTTTGAGGATATCTCTAGTGACTCTGACTTTGTGTCCACCTATAACACTTTCAACATACGAACCTTTTGCCACAACGTTCGAGTAGAAAGCCAGCATATCTTGCTCGTACACATTGGCTGGTGCTGCTTCCAGAAATTCACGGAGATTGAGATTGAGACATCGAAGGAGGATCTCCTTGTTCTCAGCAATGTGTTTGCCCTTGAAAATCAGAGCGTTCTCAGTGAATATCTTCCCTTCCTTAGACCACTTTGCTGCATCGAGAGTGCCTGTGATCTTGGTCTTCTCATCATAAATTTCAATGATCCCCATTCTGAGTGTTGGTTGATATGTTTAGAAAGCTTGAGATAGGTTTTCAGAACGAGAGCGATTGCGTGCGATTTGAGTTTTGTTAGCGAAAGGGTTTGAGGAATGGTTTAAGGGTTGTATATATACTCCAGCAAATCTCGAATTGTGTATTGATCCAACGGTCAAAAGTGATTTAAAGAGGAGTAACACCCAAGAATTTCCTTCTTCATCTTCAGCCCATTCCTTTAATTTTGCCGGCTAAATATGCCATGTGTCGTTTGATGATTCGTTGGCAAAATAGTAATTGAGTACTGATGATATCATTACCAAAAATAGCCGTTGTGACTAAATTTCAGTAAAATTTGATCATTCAAGGCCGTTTTCTATAAGTAATACACATTCCTTATATAGGCCGAATTCCTTAATTACATTCAGAAATAATTCTAGAATGAATTACATGATCAAAGATTAATCATTAGATTATTGTTGAATAAAAATGATCTGATCAGCAGAGTAAAGTCTTCTGATTTTCTTGAAAAGTCTGGTGATTTTTCTTGAAAGTCTTCTGGTCAGCTGAGTTGGTCTTTTGATCAGCTGAGTAGGAATTTTGAGTTGCTGAGTAAATCTTCTGTGTACGTCTATCTAACCTGATTTGATGGATCTTTAGCAATTCCCCCTTAACCATGTGGTACCATATTAACAATATGTAGCTGGTCAGCCTAGATGGTATTCCACTGGCTCAGGTTGTCCTCACCATCGGATGGTCCATCACCATCAGATGGGTTGTAGCATCTAATGTGTCCTTGTTGAATTTCTTCGCCTCTCTTGTAGGAGGGATAAGATTAGAAGGTGCTTCAATGGAGTGTGAAGAGAAAGGCAAGAGCTTGGTCTTCTTGATTGGTTTTGACGAAGTAACCTTTGGTAACAAGCTCTCCATGTAGAACTTCCCCCTGGAGAAGAAGCTCTGCTTGTTTGCTACTCTGTCATTTGCATCTCTCCTTTCTTTTCTTTTCAACAAGAACATCTCTCCTTTATTTTCTTTTCAAAAGCATACATATGTTGAGTGAACCAAGTATGCTTATCTGCATCATCTCCATCTGCTGGACAAATTTTCATCTCCTTCACCCAAGACTTTAGTAGAGGGATGATGTCCTTGCCATCTTTTCTTTCGATTTTCTCTATACCTGGAGATGAGGGTGTCTATTCACCTCATCTGATTCTTTCCTAGTCTGCTGCAGCTGTATCAGCTGAGGTCTTCTCAGCTGATCTTTGATCCTTATATGCTTGGATCAAGGAGTCCTAGGCTGTAGCATAGGGTCTTGAATCTTTCTTCAGCTAGGGGCTTAGTCAAGATATCTGCTCTTTGGATATCTGTGTGAATTTTCTCCATCTTGATGTCCTTCTTTTCAAGGTGATCTCTTATGAAATGGTGTCGAATGTCGACATGCTTGCACCTTGTGTGGAGGACTGGATTTTGAGTGATGGCTATGGCACTTCTGCTATCACAGTAGATATGGACTTCTCTTGCCTCTACATTGTAATCTTTTCGTTGTTGAACCAGCCAGAGCAGCTGACTGCAACAACTTCCAGCTGCCATATATTCCGCCTCAGTGGTGGAGGTTGCAACAGAAGTTTGCTTCTTTGAGAACCATGAAATCAGCTTGTTGCCTAGAAATTGACAGGTTCCAGATGTGGACTTCCTATCTATTCTGCATCCACTATAATTTGAGTCAGAGTATCCACTCAATTCTAGATTGTCATCAGCAGGGTACCATAGTCCTAAGTTGACTGTTCCTTTTTTAGGTACTTGAGAATCTTCCTTGCTGCTTCTATATGACTTTGCTTTGGGTTAGCTTGAAACCTAGCACATACTCCTACAGCAAAGGTTATATCTGGTCTGCTAGCTGTAAGATATAGGAGAGATCCAATAAGTGCTCTATATTCAGCTTGATCAACTGCTTTTCCAGACTCATCTGGTTCCATTTTGAATGAGGTCATAATTGGAATCCTTGCAGTCTTGCTTTGTTGAGCTTTGAATCTTTCTAATAGGCTCTTGGTATACTGGGATTGGTTGATAAAGATCCCTTCTGGACTTTGCTTGACATGAAGTCCTAGGAAGTAGTTCATCTCACCCATCATGCTCATTTCGAATTTTCCTTACATTAGTTTAGAAAACTTCTTGCACATATCTTGATTGGGTGATCCAAATATAATATCATCTACATATATTTGCACCATTAGAATGTCATCTCCTTCTTGTATTCTGAAAAGTGTTCTATCAACTTTGCCTTTGGTGTATCCATTGCCAAGTAGAAATTGTGACCATGTGTGTTGGTCCCTGAACGAGTAGTGAATGAGATTAAAGTCTAGAGGGGAGGGGTGAATAGACTTTAAAACTTTTTCAACAGATTTGGGAACCTCTTCTGATTGCTATGTCAGCTGGACTACAAGTCTGCTGGTCCAGATGACTATAGTGATCTGATTGAAGAGGTTATATGCGGAATTATGGTAGGCCTTGTTTAGACTCGTTCTTTTTAATTTCTTATGAAAGTGTTAACTTGTTTTGCTTTATAAAAGTACTCAGCTAATGCTGGTTTGAAAGTTATGGCCTTGTTTTGAAGACAGTTGAAAATACAGTATGCACTATATAAAAATATATGTAAAGGCAGAAATGTAAAGTGCAGAAGGTAAATGACACCAGATTTATAGTGGTTCGGATATACGTTCCTACGTCCACTCTCACGTCCACACGTGATGTTTAATCCCTTTAATTTACCATAAATTACAAGGGTCTTGACCTTTATAGTCCCAAGGATAGGACTTTGAGATCTGAGCCGTCCTAACAGCTACGGTCTCCACAAGTGATTGTAAGCACTTGCACTTTTAGGGGTTCAAAAACTTTAACCTTTCGGTGAGGGTTTGGGGTTTTTGAAGTGTATCCAACTAATGGTTCAAGCTTATAATTTGCTTAACCACTATGCCTAAAACAATGATTATACAATATGAACAGGTTTCAGGTTCTTAGGGGTTGGATAGAAATCACTTAAGAGCTATAGATATTCTAATGGTTTTCTGGCTCTTGGAGAACTCTTAGAACAGTGTGGCTATTTGCTTGATTGCTTGCTTAGCTTGTGAATTCTCTCTTGTGACTTCCTTGATTGTGATTTCTCATCCTCTTGTATTTATAATGGTGATTGCTTGCAACTAGCCGTTGGAGTTGACTAGCCGTTGGGGCAATCTTTCCATAATGGCTTGATTCCTTGATTCCAGCCGCTTGATTGCTTCAATCCTGGGATCATGTCAATCTTCTAAATAAGGTAGGTCTTCGTTTGAATTGCAAGTTGACTTAGGAATCAGCCGAGTTCTGGGAGAGCACATAGTCTTCTGATATGTACTTCTAGTCTTCTGACTACTCTTCTGGCCTTAGGTCTTCTGTCTTCTGATATCAGTCGAGTAATACTCTTCTGATCTGGCAATTCTTAGTACTGCTTTAGGCCATCTTCATTCTGGGACTCCATCAGATAAGTAGGTATACAAGCACCTTAACTTATCTGGTCTTCAAGGATCTTCTAGTCTTCATGTCTTCTACTCTTCTCATCTTGAGGATAGGCATGTAAATCAGGACTGTGCTGATCAGCTGATATCAATACAGTTGATCACACAAGACTAGACTAAGCTGTTCTATACAAGTCAGCTGATCCTATTACATTTATAAACTCTAAGTGTTTTGGCCATCAAAACTATTCTAACATCAAGTGGGGCTTAGGGTGAATTTATATCCCAACAATTTCCCCCTTTTTGATGAAGCCAAAACTATACTTGATAAATGCTCTTAATGAAATAAGATAAGAATTTATAACATGCTAAAACTGAAGTTTCTGATGAAGACAATGAGAGTTTGTCTTGTAAGCAAAAAGAACAAGAACTTGAATATATATAGAGCTTTTACAGATTACAAGTAATAGTTTCTTTAAACTTCTAAGGTAGTCTTCATCAGGTCTTCTGTTCTTCAAATGCGGTAGGCAAGATACAGACGAGCTCGAACTTCTTCCATGTGCTGCACATCTGTAACATTCTCCTCTTCATAGATCTTGTACAGAATCCTTTTGATTTCAATCATGTTGGCTCTTCCTGAATCCAGAAGGGGTGCATCCCATTTGGGTTCTTCAGGAGTTAGGATTCTGCAGTTGTCAAGTCCTTTGGCTGTCTTGACAATTTCTTCCCAGAACACTGGATCTTCAATGTTCATGAACTGATTGAACTGGAAGAATTCATCTTCATAAGTTGGGAGAGGGCCAAATTTTCTTACTATGTGGTGTTGAATTTGCCACTTCTTCTTCAGGGGATACCATCTTGGTAGCTCATCTTGAAGGGCTAAATAATCCACATAATTGCTATCAAACACCAGGACACTATCTTCTTTAGCTTTGTCCTTGATTGCTTTCCTGAGTTTGACAATTCTCCTTTCAAATTTGGCTTTGACTGCCTTCGCATCATTCAGCTTCTTTTGCTTAAGCTCTTGAGCTTCAAGCAACTTCTTTTTCTTCAACTCTAGAGCCTCTTTCTCTTCTGCAGTAGGCTCTGCTGGAGCTGACTTCTTACTGGTCTGAGCTGACTGAGCTTGCTCATCTGCCTTCCTTTTCCTTGTCATTCTTTTCTCAGGGACTTGTTCTTCAGGGGCAGTGATCTAAAGAATCTTGGCAGGAGCTTGAGAGGGTGCTTGGTTATCTTCTTGAGCAATTTATTTGCCTTTACCTTGCCTGTTCTTGATTTTGCTCTTTAAACCACCCAAGGTTTCATTCAGCTCATCTTGAGATACTACCATTACAGCTTGTTGTGCAGTAGACTTCTCAAGAGCCTTTATCAACACATATTTCCCCTTTTTAGCTTCAGCAAGTGCAGCCGAAAAAGGTACCATAGCATTTCGAATCTCTACCAACAGGGTCTGCTTTAGAGCCATGGCATTGACTTTGCTAACCTGGGTCAGCTGTTGGCATCAAGTGAGCTGGTACTCTGACTTCTTCTCTTTCAATCTCTTCTTTGTCAGCTGGTGCAGCTGAGTCTTCTGCAGGGGCAGGTGCAGCTGAGTCATCTACCAATGTCATCTCAGCTGTCTGCTGATCTGATGAGTCTTCTGGGATAGAGACATCAACAGTGGGGATTCCTAGAATCCGGTTGCAAACTGCAGTCAGTGCCTTGTCTGATAGCAGCTGAGCAAAAGATCGAACTTGAGCAACTTCCTTTTGCTCCATCTCCTAGTCGAGGAAGTTTTCCTTTCCTCCCATTCCTTCCATGACCTCAAGAAGGTCATCTACATTATCTCTTCTGAGCTCAATCCAAGTGCATATCCTAAGCACTTGTTCAAACTGGATTGAATCCTCATCAACTCCAGGTGTAGTAGATTTGAGCAGATTGGCTATCTTCATCCTCTGGACAAATCTTCATCTCCTTCACCCAAGACCTTGGTTGAAGGATGATCTCCATTCCATCTCTTCTTTCGATTGTCTCCATACCTGAACCAAAAATAATAGTTAGTGATTTGTGTTCTTAGGTGTTCCCATAACTTCCTCCTTTTATAGGGGTAGAAATGAGGTAGTGGAGTGAAAGATGACAAAACTATAGAGTTGATAAGTCTGAATTTCTGAAAAGTTACTTCTTAAGATCAAAAATGAGATTCTTGATCCAAGGGTTCACATTTAAAGATATTCAGACTTTATCTTATGGAATGCAGAAATTATAAATTTTGAGCAAGAGTTATTCGAAATCCGTACAGTGCATGCATATTGTTGAGTCGGTGAGGATGGTGTATTAATCCAACCAAGTATAAGTCAATAGTATATTGTATACATGTATATGTATAAAGTACTTTATGAAGAATAGTTTATTAATATACATAGTTATACATTGCTTAGGGTAAAGATGTCAAATAACTTTGTTCAAGTCTGCTGTATATATATATATGTAATATGCAGTGCAGATTTTAGAGTATTTCATCAAGGATTCTTAAGGTATCATTGATTCCCCCTTGATTAGATAACTCTATGTTTTCCCTCAGCTTTATTTGTCTTCATTGGGAAAGAACTTACCTGAAGATGAGGGTGTCTATTCACCTCATCTGATCCTCCTAGTCTGCTTCAATTGTATCAGCTGAGGTCTTCAGCTGATCTTTGCTCTTCATGTGCTTGGATCCAGGAGTCCTAAGCTGTAGCATAGGGTCTTGAATCTTTCTTCAGCTAGGGGCTTAGTCAAGATGTCTGCTCTTTGGACATCTGTGTGAATTTTCTCCATCTTGATGTCCTTCTTTTCAAGGTGGTCTCTTATGAAGTGGTGTCGAATGTCGACATGCTTGCACCTTGTGTGGAGGACTGGATTTTGAGTGATGACAATGGCACTGCTGTTATTACAATAGATAGGGACTTCTCTTGCCTCTACATTGTAATCCTTGAGTTGTTGAACTAGCCAGAGCAGCTGACTACAACAACTACCAGCTGCCATGTATTCTGCTTCAGTGGTGGAGGTTGCAACTGAGGTTTGCTTCTTAGAGAACCATGATATCAGCTTGTTGCCTAGAAATTGACAGGTTCCAGATGTGGATTTCCTATCAATTCTACATCCTCCATAGTCTGAGTCAGAATAGCCACTCAATTCTAGATTGTCATCAGCAGGGTACCATAGTCCTAGGTTGACTATTCCTTTTAGGTACTTGAGAATCTTCCTTGCTGCTTCTAGATGACTTTGCTTTGGGTTTGCTTGAAACCTAGCACATACTCCTACAGCAAATGTTATGTCTGGTCTGCTAGCTGTAAGGTATAGTAGAGATCCAATCAGTGCTCTATATTCAGCTTGATCAACTGCCTTTCCAGACTCATCTAGTTCCATTTTGAAATATGTCATCATTGGAATCCTTGCAGTCTTGCTTTGTAGAGCTTTGAATCTTTCTAATAGGCTTTTGGTATACTTGGACTGGTTGATGAAGATCCCTTCTGGACTCTGCTTGACTTGAAGTCCTAGGAAGTAATTCATCTCACCCATCATGCTCATTTCAAACTTTCCTTGCATAAGTTCAGAGAACTTCTTGCACATCTCTTGATTGGGTGATCCAAATATAATATCATCTACATATATTTGCACCATTAGAATGTCTTCTCCTTCTTGTATTCTGAAAAGAGTTCTATCAACTTTGCCTTTTGTATATCCATTGTCAAGTAGGAATTGTGACAATGTGTCATACCAAGCTCTAGGGGCTTGCTTTAGACCATAGAGAGCCTTCTTCAGTCGATATACTTGATCACCTTTTTCAAATCCTGGAGGCTGCTCTACATATACTTCTTCTACCAGAATACCATTTAGAAAAGCACTCTTGACATCCATTTGATATACCTTGAAGCCCATATATGACGCATAAGCTAGAAATAGTCGAATAGCTTCTAGTCTGGCTACTGGAGCAAAGGTTTCATCATAGTCAATCCCTTCAGATTGTGAATATCCTTTTTCAACTAGCCTTGCTTTATTTCTAGTTATCACATCATTTTCGTCCTTTTTGTTCTTGAATACCCACTTTGTTCCTACTACATTGTGGTTTTCAGGACGATCTACCAATTCCCAGACTTCATTTCTTTCGAATTGGTTTAGTTCTTCTTGCATAGCAGTGATCCAATTGTTATCTGTCATTGCTTCTTTTATGTCAGCTGGGTCAATGTTGGATAGGAAGGCACACCAGCAGAACATAGATGATTGTGAGTTCTGATTCAGTTGTCTTCTGGTCTTGACACCTGAGTCGGCTCCTCCTAAGATGAGGTTTGATGGATGATTGTTTCTCCATGTATGCCTCACACGAGTATCTGCATTGGATGAGCTTGGATTCTCAACTGATCTAGTGCCATCAGGAGGATTGACTTGATTAGGTCGATCATCATCTGTATCTTGTGTGTCAAAGAGATCATTCCCCCTGGCATTTGGGATTGTTGCATCTTGATTCTGGTCAGCTTGTCCTGCTTGAGTTTGAGATCTAGTGACAGGTCTATGAGGCTTATCCTCCTCTGGTTCTTCAGGGAAAGGTTCATTGACTTCAATGAACTCATCTGGTTTGGACTTGATCACTAGATGTCTCATCTGATCTGCAGCTGAGTTTGTTTCTACTGCACTCTTTTCACAAGATTCATCAAAAACAACATGAGGTGTTTCTTCCACGAGAAGGGTTCGTTTGTTGAGTACTCTAAATGCTTTACTAGTAGAGGAGTATCCTAAGAATATCCCCTCATCTGCCTTGGCATCAAAGGCATTCAACTTACTCTTCCCATTGTTGTGAATGAAACACTTGCAACCAAATATATGAAAGTAAGATACTCTAGGTTTTGTGAATACCTGACCTGTTTTGAGTGTTCTGACTCTTCTTTCAGCTACATCATTCTCATGCTGAATACCATTAGAAGTACAATAGGCAATAATATAAGAGTTAATGAATTCAGTGCCTTTGTCACTTCTAATTTTCACAATTGGTTCTCCTTTCTCTACTTGGATTCTCTTCAATAGTTCAGGGAGCTTCTGCTGTGTTTCACTCTTCTTGTATAAGAAGATAACCCAAGTAAACTTGGAATAGTCATCTACAACAATAAGAGTGTACTTCCTCCCTGTTAGAGTGGTTGGAGTGATTGGTCCAAAGAGATCCATGTGAAGCAATTCAAGAACTCTGCTGGTTGATGCTGTCTTCTTGGTCTTGAAGGAGACCTTTGTTTGCTTTCCTTGTTGACATGCTTCGCATACCTGATCTTTACAGTAGAGTTCATTAGGTAGACCATCAACTAGGGATTCCCTTGCTAGCTTGTTCATAGTCTTAAAGTTCAGATGACTAAGGCGTTTGTGCCATAGCCAGCTGACATCTTTAGGGCTCTTCACAAGTAGACATGTATCCTTAGGATAGCTGTTCCAATTTGCAAGATACATACTTCCCTTTCTAGATCCTGTTAGAAGGTTTTGTTTTGTTCTTTTATCACTTATGAGACACTCATCTTTAGAGAATTTAACTGAGTAACCAGTGTCACAAAAATGAGAAACAGATAACAAATTAAACTTAAGACCTTCTACATATGATACATCATGTACCTCAATGTCACCATTTTTAAGGGTGCCATATCCTTTTGTGTTACCGTGCGCGTTACCACCAAAGAAGACTTTTGGACCTTTCTTCTCTATGTAGTTGGTCAGCAGGGCTTTGGTTCCTGTCATGTGAGTTGAGCATCCACTATCTATGTACCATGTTTCTCCTGCTAGACCTCCTCTTCTGTATAGGTCCCTCCTTTCCTGCAAGAAAGGTTAAGTCTTAGGTACCCATTTTGTTTTGGGTCCTTGGGTGTTAGTACTACCCTTGGGAACCCACATATACATTGGTCGTTTGAACAACCTTGAACACTTGAGTTGTTTCCCTCGGGCATCACAGAACCAAATCTTACCAGTTAACACCTTGAACTGATCTGATTTGTTCTTTGTGTCAGCTAAGTAATAGTCAAAAGATTTCCCTTTATAGGAGTGTACATACATGATCTTTTGACTAGTTACATTCGGCCTGGGTGCATTAGCTGGACGATGCACACGATTATATTGACCATACTCTTCTGTTCTCACAATATCATAAGAGATAGGGGGTGCAAAGAGAACATATTTGTTGGAAGAAGACTTCTTCTTCTTGGCTGGAGCAGCATACAGCTGAGACTGTCTCAAACGAGATGGTCTAGGCTGTTTGTTGTTCCTCTGTACAGGCTTGGGGTTAGCTTGTCCTTTACCCTTTTTGGTTTTGGGATAGTTAGCCTTAGCTGGTACAGATGCCTTTTGGTTCATATTAGGTTCATTGTGTTTAGAACACTCACCCTTTTCATGTGTCTGAGTAGTGCACTTGTTAGGTGTACTACCCCCAGCTGGAGAGGATGTAGATGGATTAAGTTCAAAGCCAAAACCCATCTTATTGCCATTTGATCTATAATACTTGTTGGGATATAAATTCATCCTAAGCCCCACTTGATGTTAGAATAGTTTTGATGGCCAAAACACTTAGAGTTTATAAATGTAATAGGATCAGCTGACTTGTATAGAACAACTTAGACTAGTCTTGTGTGATCAACTATATTGATATCAGCTGATCAGCACAGTCCTGGCTTACATGCCTATCCTCAAGATGAGAAGAGTAGAAGACATGAAGACTAGAAGATCCTTGAAGACCAGATAAGTTAAGGTGCTTGTATACCTACCTATCTGATGGAGTCCCAGATTGAAGATGGCCTAAAAGCAGTACAAAGAATTTCCAGATCAGAAGAGTGTTACTCGTCTGATATCAGAAGACAGAAGACCTAAGGCCAGAAGAGTAGTCAGAAGACTAGAAGTACAGATCAGAAGACTATGTGCTCTTCCAGGACTCGGCTGATTCCCAAGTCATCTTGCAATTCAAACGAAGACCTACCTTATTTAGAAGATTGACATGATCCCAGGATTGAAGTAATCAAGCGGCTGGAATCAAGGAATCAAGCTATTATGGAAAGATTGCTCAAACGGCTAGTCAACTCCAACGGCTAGTTGCAACCAATCTCCATTATAAATACAAGAGGATGAGGAATCACAAACACAGAAGTCACAAGAGAGAATTCTAAAGCTAAGCAAGGAATCAAGCAAAAGCCATACTGTTCTAAGAGTTCTCCAAGAGCCAGAAATCCATTAGATTATCCATAGCTCTTAAGTGCTTCCTATCCAACCCTTAAGAACCTGAAACCTGTTCATATTGTATATCAATTGTTTTAGGCATAGTGGTTAAGCAAATTATAAGCTTGAACCATTAGTTGGATACACCTCAAAAACCCCAAACCCTCACCGAAAGGTTAAAAGTTTTTGAAACCCCTTAAAGTGCAAGTGCTTACAATCACTTGTGGAGACCGTAGCTGTTAGGACGGCTCAGATCTCAAAGTCCTAACCTTGGGACTATAAAGGACAAGACCCTTGTAATTTGTGGAAATTAAAGGGATTAAACATCACGTTAGGACGTGAGAGTGGACGTAGGAACGTATATCCGAACCACTATAAATCCGGTGTTATTTACTTTCTGCAGTTTACATTTCTGCCTTTACATTCATTATTATATAGTGCATACTGTGATTTCAACACTCTTCAAAACAAGGCCATAACTTTCAAACCAGCATCAGCTGAGTATTTTCATTAAGTAAAACAAGTTACAAGAACGAGTCTAAACCAGGGCCACCATAATTCCGCATATAACCTTATCAATCAGATCACTATAGTCATCTGGACCAGCAGACTTGCAGTCCAGTTGACATAGCAATCAGAAGAGGTTCCCAACTCTGTTTGAAAAAGTTTTAAAGTCTATTCACCCCTCCCCTCTAGACTTTAATCCCATTCACTACTCGTTCAGGGACCAACAAGTGGTATCAGAGCAGTGGTTCTAACGGACTACTGTCTCTAGATTATCAGAAGACTTGAGGGAGTCTTTCTGTAGTCCTCTTGAACAGATCCTTTTGAAAAACTTGTTTTTGAAAACTCATACAGCATGAGTGCTAACATGCGAAAGTTGCCTAAGTTTTCAGTTGAGGATTATGATTACTAGAAGATCAGGATGAGGAAGAATCTCACATCAGTCCACTACAAGATGTGGTCTGTAATCACAGAAGGCCCGATCACCATCATGACAGTCAACACTGCAAATGGTGATCCAGAAGTCCCAGTTGGAGAGCTGGTTCCAAAGCCCATGAAGGACCTCACACCAGAAGAGATGAAGCAATCAAATCTTGATAGCATTGCTCAAGATTACATAATGCAAACTCTTCCAAATGAGTACATTGCAAAGGTAATCCACTGTGAGTCAGCCAGAGAGATGTGGGAGGCATTGGCACTTCTCTATGAAGGAACTGAGCTGATCAAGGAATCCAAGTTGTCTACAGCAGTCAAGAAGTTCGAACACTTCGAGATGCAACCAGAAGAGTCTATTGATCAGTTAGACAATAGATTTACCAAGATCATCAATAAGATAGAATCTCTGGGCAAGAAATATACAAATAGAGAGAAAAATCTAAAGATCTTAGACTCTCTAACCAGGAAATGGAAACTCAAGAAGACCATCATCAAGGATACTCAAGATATCAAGAAGTGGTCTGCCCAAACTCTATTTCAGAATCTAAAAGCTCATGAATATGATCTGGAAAGAGAAGAAAACTCAGGAAGTGATGAGCCAACTGCAACCCCATCTACCTCCAAGACTGTAGCCTTCAAGGCAGCCAATACAAAAGCTGCAAACACCTCATCTGGCAAGACCTCTCTGAAAACAGAAGACTTTGAAGGATCAGACATGAGTCTGAAAGAGCAAATGGCTCTTATGATCAAAAGATTTGAAAGGATGAACACCCTCAACAGCAAATATAGAAAATTCTATAGAAACTACAAAGATAGAAGAGCAAGTTCACCCTCCAGAGGTTCCAGAGAAAGAACACCAGAAAGACATCCTAGAAAGGATGTGGAGTCATCTGACAGCCGAGGATCTAGAAGAAGAGATGCCACTCCTCCAAGGAGAAGCAACTCAAACCAGAAACCTGGATCTTGCTTCAACTGTGGCAAACCAGGTCATTATGTCTATGAATGTCCTGAGCTGGATTTGGATGACAAGAAAGAAAGAAGGCCGAGAAGAACCTCAGACAAGAAAGCAATGGTGACTGAAGAATCTGAATATCAAAGTGATGAACTCCCTACATCACCAGACCATCAAATCTTTTCAGATGATTCAGACGACCTAGCTATGATGGCCATAGGTGAAAATGAGGTAAACTCCTATACTACTACTTTCCATTCACCTATTTTTTCACAATCAGATGAGATAAACTCATCTGAAGGCGAATCAGAAGACACCTATTATCAATCTTTAAGAAAGGTAAAAGGTGATCTGGATATTGCCACTAGAGCTTTCATAGAAGTGGAAGAGGAGAATAAGGATCTAAGGAAAGAAATTGCTAAGTTGAAAAAGGCTAAGTTTGAAAACACCCCAGAGTTGGTCACAATGAATGAAAGATTGACCAGAGAAGTGGAGCTTCTAAAGGAAGAAAATACCACAATAACTCAGTTGTATGAGGGGATGTTACAAACTCAAGCCTTAGAAACTAAGGAACTTCGTTCACTACAATCCAAATTCGATGACCTCTTCCAAGCACACAAGCTCTTAGAAAAGGAGAAGGAATGCCTAAATCAAAAGATATCAGAATTCAATAAAGCGTCTACTACTATTGAAAGTATCTCTGAGTATTATAGATCAAATGGCAATAAGATGGGTTTTGGTTATGAACTTAATCCATCTACATCCTCTCCAGCTGGGGGTAGTACACCTAACAAGTGCACTACTCAGACACATGAAAAGGGTGAGTGTTCTAAACACAATGAACCTAATATGAACCAAAAGGCATCTGTACCAGATAAGGCTAACTATCCCAAAACCAAAAATGGTAAAGGACAAGCTAACCCCAAGCCTGTACAGAGAAACAGCAGACAGCCTAGACCATCTCGCCTGAGACAGTCTCAGCTGTATGCTGCTCCAGCCAAGAAGAAGAAGTCTTCTTCAAACAAATCTGTTCTCTTTGCACCCCCTATCTCTTATGATATTGTGAGAACAGAAGAGTATGGTCCATATAATCGTGTGCATCGACCAGCTAATGCACCCAGGCCGAATGTAACTAGTCAAAAGATCATGTATGTACACTCCTATAAAGGGAAACCATTTGACTATTACTTAGCTGACACAAAGAACAAATCAGAATAGTCCAAGGTGCTGACTGGTAAGATTTGGTTCTGTGATGCCCGAGGGAAACAACTCAAATGTTCAAGGTTGTTTAAACGACCAATGTATATGTGGGTTCCCAAGGGTAGTACTAACACCCAAGGACCCAAAACAAAATGGGTACCTAAGACTTAACCTTTCTTGCAGGAAATGAGGGACCTATACAGAAGAGGAGGTCTAGCAGGAGAAACATGGTACATAGATAGTGGATGCTCAACTCACATGACAGGAACCAAAGCCCTGCTGACCAACTACATAGAGAAGAAAGGTCCAAAAGTTTTCTTTGGTGATAACGCGCATGGTAACACAAAAGGATATGGCACCCTTAAAAATGGTGACATTGAGGTACATGATGTATCATATGTAGAAGGTCTTAAGTTTAATTTATTATCTGTTTCTCATTTTTGTGACACTGGTTACTCAGTCAAATTCTCTAAAGATGAGTGTCTCATAAGTGATAAAAGAACAAAACAAAACCTTCTAACAGGATCTAGAAAGGGAAGTATGTATCTTGCAAATTGGAACAGCTGTCCTAAGGATACATGTCTGCTTGTGAAGAGCCCTAAAGATGTCAGCTGGCTATGGCACAAACGTCTTAGTCATCTGAACTTTAAGACTATGAACAAGTTAGCAAGGGAATCCTTAGTTGATGGTCTGCCTAATGAACTCTACTGTAAAGATCAGGTATGTGATGCATGTCTACAAGGAAAGCAAACAAAGGTCTCCTTCAAGACCAAGAAGACAGCATCAACCAGCAGAGTTCTTGAATTGCTTCACATGGATCTCTTTGGACCAATCACTCCAACCACACTAACAGGAAGAAAATACACTCTTATTGTTGTGGATGACTACTCCAAGTTTACTTGGGTTATCTTCTTATACAAGAAGAGTGAAACACAGCAGAAACTTCCAGAACTATTGAAGAGGATCCAAGTAGAGAAAGGAGAACCAATTGTGAAAATTAGAAGTGACAAAGGCACTGAATTCATTAACTCTTATATTATTGCCTATTGTACTACTAATGGTATTCAGCATGAGACAAGTGCAGCAAGAACACCTCAACAGAATGGTGTAGCTGAAAGAAGAGTCAGAACACTCAAAGAAGCTGCCAGAACACTCCTTGCTGAATTCTCCACTCCCAAGAAGCTATGGGCAGAAGCCATCAACACAGCTTGTCACACTCAAAACAGGTCAGGTATTCATAAAATACATGAGAAAACCCCATATGAACTGTGGAAAGGAAGAAAACCTAGAGTATCTTACTTTCATATATTTGGTTGTAAGTGTTTCATTCACAACAATGGGAAGAGTAAGTTGAATGCCTTTGATGCCAAAGCAGATGAGGGGATATTCTTAGGATACTCCTCTACTAGCAAAGCATTCAGGGTACTCAACAAACGAACCCTTCTTGTGGAAGAAACACCTCATGTTGTCTTTGATGAATCTTGTGAAAAGAATGCAGTAGAAACAAACTCAGCTGCAGAACAGATGAGACATCTAGTGATCAAGTCCAGACCAGATGAGTTCATTGAAGTCAATGAACCTTTCCCTGAAGAACCAGAGGAGGATAAGCCTCATAGACCTGTCACTAGATCTCAAACTCAAGCAGGACAAGCTGACCAGAATCAAGATGCACCAATCCCAAATGCCAGGGGGAATGATCTCTTTGACACACAAGATACAGATGATGATCGACCTAATCAAGTCAACCCTCCTGATGGCACTAGATCAGATGAGAATCCAAGCTCATCCAATGCAGATACTCCTGTGAGGCATACATGGAGAAACAATCATCCATCAAACCTCATCTTAGGAGGAGCAGAATCAGGTGTCAAGACCAGAAGACAACTGAATCAGAACTCACAAACATCTATGTTCTGCTGGTGTGCCTTCTTATCCAACATTGAACCAGCTGACATAGAAGAAGCAATGACAGATAGCAATTGGATCACTGCTATGCAAGAAGAACTAAACCAATTCGAACGAAATGAAGTCTGGGAATTGGTAGATCGTCCTGAAAACCACAATGTAGTAGGAACAAAGTGGGTATTCAAGAACAAGAAGGACGAAAATGATGTGATAAGTAGAAATAAGGCTAGGCTAGTTGCAAAAGGATACTCTCAATCTGAAGGAATTGACTATGATGAAACCTTTGCTCCAGTGGCCAGATTAGAAGCCATACGACTGTTTCTAGCCTATGCATCATATATGGGCTTCAAGGTATATCAAATGGACGTCAAGAGTTCTTTTCTAAATGGTATTCTGGTAGAAGAAGTATATGTAGAGCAGCCTCCAGGATTTGAAAAAGGTGATCAAGTATATCGACTGAAGAAGGCTCTCTATGGTCTAAAACAAGCCCCTAGAGCTTGGTATGACACATTGTCACAATTCCTACTTGACAATGGATATACAAAAGGCAAAGTGGATAGAACTCTTTTCAGAATACAAGAAGGAGAAGACATTCTAATGGTACAAATATATGTAGATGACATTATATTTGGATCACCCAATCAAGAGATGTGCAAGAAGTTCTCTGAACTTATGCAAGGAAAATTTGAAATGAGCATGATGGGTGAGATAAATTACTTCCTAGGACTTCAAGTCAAGCAGAGTTCAGAAGGGATCTTCATCAACCAGTCCAAGTATACCAAGAGTCTATTAGAAAGATTCAAAGCTCTAAAAAGCAAGACTGCAAGGATTCCAATGATGACATCTACAAAATGGAACCAGATGAGTCTGGAAAGGCAGTTGACCAAGTTGAATATAGAGCACTGATTGTATCTCTACTATA
This sequence comes from Galeopsis tetrahit, assembly GCA_963675135.1. Classification (NCBI taxonomy): domain Eukaryota; kingdom Viridiplantae; phylum Streptophyta; class Magnoliopsida; order Lamiales; family Lamiaceae; genus Galeopsis; species Galeopsis tetrahit. Next base: position 16,628,828 of record OY776130.1, read on the forward strand.
CCTTACAGCTAGCAGACCAGACAAAACATTTGCTGTAGGAGTATGTGCTAGGTTTCAAGCAAACCCAAAGCAAAGTCATCTAGAAGCAGCAAGGAAGATTCTCAAGTACCTAAAAGGAACAGTCAACCTAGGACTATGGTACCCTGCTAATGACAATCTAGAACTGAGTGACTATTCTGACTCAGACTATGGAGGATGTAGAATTGATAGGAAATCCACATCCGGAACCTGTCAATTTCTAGGCAACAAGCTGATATCATGGTTCTCTAAGAAGCAAACCTCAGTTGCAACCTCCACCACTGAAGCAGAATACATGGCAGCTGGTAGTTGTTGTAGTCAGCTGCTCTGGCTAGTTCAACAACTCAAGGATTACAATGTAGAGGCAAGAGAAGTCCCTATCTATTGTGATAGCAGCAGTGCCATTGCCATCACTCAAAATCCAGTCCTCCACACAAGGTGCAAGCATGTCGACATCCGACACCACTTCATAAGAGACCACCTTGAAAAGAAGGACATCAAGATGGAGAAAATTCACACATATATCCAAAGAGCAGACATCATGACTAAGCCCCTAGCTGAAGAACGATTCAAGACCCTATGCTACAGCCTAGGACTCCTGGATCCAAGCACATGAAGAGCAGAGATCAGCTGAAGACCTCAGCTGATACAGCTGCAGCAGACTAGGAGGATCAGATGAGGTGAATAGACACCCTCATCTTCAGGTAAGTTCATTCCCAATGAAGACAAATAAAGCTGAGGGAAAACTTAGAGTCATCTAATCAAGGGGGAATCAATGATACCTTAAGAATCCTTGATGAAATACTCTAAAATCTGCATTGCATATCATATATATATATATATACAGCAGACTTGAACAAAGTTATTTGAGTTCTCTACTATAAGCAATGTATACTATGTATAATAATAAACTATTCTTCATAAAATACTTTATTTATATACATACATATAGTATACTATTGAGTTATACTTGGTTGGATTAATACACCATCCTCACCGACTCAACCGTATGCATGCACTGTACGGATTTCAAATAACTCTTGCTCAAAATTTATAATTTCTGCATTCCATAAGATAAAGTCTGAATATCTTTAAATGTGAACCCTTAGATCAAGAATCTCATTGTTGATCTTAAGAAGTAACTTTTCAGAAATTCAGACCTATCAACTCTATATTTTGTCATCTTTCACTCCACTACCTCATTTCTACCCCTATAAAAGGAGGAAGTTATGAGAACACCTAAGAACACAAATCACTAAACATTGTTTTTGTTCCAGGTATGGAGACAATCGAAAGAAAAGATGGAATGGAGATCATCCTTCAACCAAAGTCTTGGGTGAAGGAGATGAAGATTTGTCCAGAAGATGAAGATGATGCAGATCAACATATTTGGTCTACTCAACATGAGTATGCCTGTGAAAGCTAAAGGAAGAAGAGACGTTCTTGTTGAAAGCTAAAGGAGGAAGAGATGCAGAGGACAAGGCTACTGTGTCTAAACAGAACATGAAGGCTGAGTCCATGGCCCCCTCTTCGACTCCATTGAAGCCTCTTCCAATCTCCCTTCTCCCACCAGAGTAGCGAAGAAATTCAAAAAGGACACATTAGATGCTACATCCCATCTGATGATGAGGAACATCAGATGGAGAGGGCAACCTGAACCAGTTGGATATCATCCAGGCTGATCATCATATTGATTTGATGGTCCTACATGGTTCAGAGATAGACGATAGAGCTGGGAGATCCATCAAACCAGATTGGATCACCATAGAGCTGGAAGATCCATCATACAGGTTGGATCATCACAGCAAGGATCCATCAAACCAGGTTGGATCACCACTCACAATAAAGCTGGAAGGTACATCATACAGGCTGTATCATCGCAGCAACAATGAAGGATGCAACAAGCCAGGTTGGACCTTCAAAGCACAGAAGATTTACTCAGCAAATCTCAAACCTCCACTCAGCTGATCAGAAGACCTACTCAGCTGACCAGAAGACTTCCAAGAGAAATCAGCAGATCTTTTCAAGAAATCAGAAGACTTCACTCTGCTGATCAGATCTCTTGATTTTTGAGTTTAATGACTATCTTTGATCATGTAATTCATTCTAGATTTATTCCTGAATGTAATTAAACAAATTGGCCTATATAAGGAATGCAATTCACTTATAAAAAACGGCCTTGATGATCAATTCTTGCCACAAAATTAGTCACAACGGCTATTTTTGGTAATGATGTCATTAATACTCAATTACCAAATTGCCAGCAAATCAACTGTTGCCACATGGCAAATTCAGCCGGCAAATTTAAAGGAAGGCCCAAAATCAAAGAAGGAAAATCTTGGGCTCTACTCCACAATTAAACCCAAATCTGACCGTTAGATCAAGAATTATTGGAGTATATATACACACCCTTAAAACTCTTCCAAACCCTTTCGCTCACAATACCCTGTTGCTCTCAATACTCTCTCGTTCTGCAAATTTCTTTCAAGCTCTCAAAACCTAAACACATAAACTCTACTATGGCAATCATTGAAATTTACGACGAGAAGACCAAGAGCACTGGCACCTTGGATGCTGCAAAGTGGTCCAAGGAAGGGAAGATGTTCACAGAGAATGCTCTGTTTTTCAAAGGCAAACACACAGCTGCAAACAAGGAAATCCTTCTCCGTTGCATCAACCTCAACCTTCGAGATTTTCTGGAAGCAGCACCCACCAACGTTTATGAACAAGATGTGCTGGCTTTCTATGCAAACGCTGTGATGAAGGGATCGTATGTTGAAAGTGTCATGGGTGGACACAAGGTCAAGGTAACAAGGGAAATCCTTCAGGAACTATTTGGTTTGTCAAGGGGGAAGATCAATATCTCCACCTACATCATGAATAAGGAGAAAGAGTACATGGAGATGTTCACTGATGGGAGAATCAAGGCTGCTGATGCCTCTGGACTCAAGAAATCCCAACTAGAACCTAAGTTCCAAACCCTGATGGATATAGCAGGCAAGATGCTGCTAGGTAACACATTCAGTCATGATGCTGTTACTACTCTAAAGGTTAGAGTTATGGCTGCAATCTGGGATCAGATTGATGGAGACTGGCAAGGGCTTTTCTTGGACAGAATTGCTCTTGAAGCCAAGAAGGTGACTTTGGAGCTTCAATCAAGAGAATGGAAGGTGACCTCTACTGTCAGCTTTGTCAACAAGCTGAGTATCATTCTTCCAGAAGTACTCCCAAGAAAGTACAAGATGGGACCTCACAAGACCTTCCACATCTCCAAATATTATCTAAGGAAGGACGCTCTTGCTGAGGCAGCAAGGTTGAAAGAAGAGAGGAAGAAGCTGTTAGCTGAAGCATCTTCCAAAGATGTTATTGAAAAGGCAGAAGAGTCCACTCATAACTCTGCTGCTGAAGAAGAAGAGGAGCCTTCGAAAGAAGAGGCTCAAAAGAAGGTTGCTGAAGAGGATGATGATGACAATCAGACCTTAGCACAAAGAAGATATCCGATCAGATCAGGGCTCATCTCCCCATCTGATTCAGATGTCACTCCCACTGCCTCTCCTTTGAAAAAGGCAGGTACTTCTAACCCCTCTCTCACTTTCACACCTTCTAAACTATCAAAGGGTCAGAAGAGAAAGAAGAACACTTCTTCTTTCACAAAGAAAGCCAAGAAATCCAGGCTCCCTACTCCAATGAGCATAGCCCCTATTTCATCCTTCAACTCTTCTGATGATACCAACCCATCTGAACCCTCACACACTGATGCCCAAATCCCTGATGATACTCACACAGCAGAGGAACAAGTCCAGCCTAACCCTGCTGATGTTCAAATAGCAGACAACCAACCTCAGACCACCTCCACACAACCTGCTGATGATCAAACTCAGATTATATCCACAATCCTTGCTGATATTCAAACAGCAAATGTCCAAGATCATCAAGCTCAAACACCTACTGATTTTCAAGAAGAAACTGAACCAGACCAGCAGACCCATAACCCTGCTGATGAACAAATTACTGAAGATCAATCCCAACCTCCTACCCAACAAGAACATATCACTTCCCAGATCCCTGCTGATACTCACACAGCAGAGGAAAATACCCCAGATACCCAAACTCCTACCATCACTATCTCTTCTGTCCCAGAAGACATGGCACCAGCAGACCTGGATCAAGCTGGCCCCTCTCAACCTCAGTACAGAATGGTGCACTATCCAACGTGCACAAGAGAGAAGATAATGAGGATGAAGATAGCTCAGCTGCTCAAATCTACTATTCCTGGCATTGATGAGGAATCAGTTCAATTTGAACAAGTTCTCAGAGTATGCACTTGGATTGAGCTCAGAAGAGACGATGTAGATGATCTTATTGAGGTCATGGAAGGAATGGGAGGAAAAGCAAATTTCCTCGACTGGGAAATGGAGCAAAAGGAAGTTGCTCAAGTTCAATCCTACACTCAGCTTCTATCAGATGAGGCACTAACTGCAGTTTGCAACCGGATCCTAGGAGTCTCCACTGCTGATGTCCCTATCCCAGTAGACTCATCGGATCAGCAGACAGCTGAACAAGCACAGATGAAGGAATCAGTTGCCCCTGCTGAAGACTCAGCTGCCCCTGCTCAAGACTCAGCTGCCCCTGCTGAAGACTCAGCTGCACCAGCTGACAAAGAAGAGATTGAAAGAGAAGTAGTCAGAATACCAGCTCACTTCAGACCTTCAGACGAACTGACTCACTTCATTGCCAATCAAGAGGATCCAGGCAGACGAATGATGACCCATCTGACCAAGGCCACTACCTGCTTCCTCAATGAGGAGTACCTATCAGCCGAAGAAAGAGGCAAAGCAGTAATTGTTCATCCAAAGCCTCAAGGTACACCCTCTACTTCTACCCCATCTGTTGACCATACAGCAGACATCTGCTCCCAGGTCAAAGCTGCAATAGACTTGCACTTTGAAAAAGGCTTAGGCCTGCAGCTAGGTAGATATGTTGAGAAAGCTGCAAGGGATCAGAAGACTCGTCTTCGTGACCAAATCCTTGACATTGAAGACAAGTTTGGTGAAGCACTTCATCAGCAGATAGGAGAATACTTGAGTACCTATCAGAAGTTGTCAGCCGACACCTCCAAAAGGTTTGCTGATCTTTACACTGATGAGATGCACCGCATGGAGACCACCTACAAGACAAGAATTGAGGATGCTGAAGCAAGAGCCACTGAAGGACAAGCTCTTCTTAAAACAGCTGCAGAGGAGAATGAGAAACTGCAGACTCAGCTGAAGGAAACAGCAGCCAAGTTGGAAGCACTTGCAGAAAAGCTCGAAGCTGCCTCCTCCACCAATTCTCTTTCTCATGTCATGGAACACAGTATATCTCACATTACTGCTGTCAACAAGGTCAATGCCATGGCATTGAAACAAACTCTGAAAGTGGAAATCATGAATGCCATGAAGCCTTTTTCGGCTGCACTTGCTGAAGCCAAAAAGGGGGAAGATATGTTGATAAGAGCTCTTGAGAAATCTACTGCACAACATGCTGTAATGGTAGTATCTCAAGATGAGCTGAATGAAACCTTGAGTAGTTTAAAGAGCAAAATCAAGAACACGCAAGAAAAAGGCAAAGGCAAAGAAATTGCTCAAGAAGACACTCAAGCACCCACTCAAGCTCCTGCCAAGACTCTTCAGATCACTGCTCCTGAAGAACAAGTCCCTGAAAAGAGAATGACAAGGAAAAGAAAGGCAGATGAGCAAGCTCAGTCAGCTCAGACCAGCAAGAAGCCAATTCCAGCAGAGCCTACTGCAGAAGAGAAGGAGGCTCTAGAGTTGAAGAAAAAGAAGTTGCTTGAAGCTCAAGAGCTTAAGCAAAAGAAGCTGAACGATGCGAAGGCAGTCAAAGCCAAATTTGAAAGAAGAATTGCCAAACTCAGGAAAGCACAAGAAGACAAGGTCCTGGTGTTTGATAGCAATTATGTGGATTACTTAGCCCTTCAAGATGAGCTACCAAGATGGTATCCCCTAAAGAAGAAGTGGCAAATTCAACACCACATAGTAAGGAAATTTGGCCCTCTCCCAACTTATGAAGATGAATTCTTCCAGTTCAATCAGTTCATGAACATTGAAGATCCAGTGTTCTGGGAAGAAATTGTCAAGACAGCCAAAGGACTTGAAAACTGCAGAATCTTAACTCCTGAAGAACCCAAATGGGATACACCCCTTCTGGATTCAGGAAGAGTCAACATGATAGAAATCAAGAAGATTTTGTACAAGATCTATGAAGAGGAGAATGTTACAGATGTACAGCACATGGAAGAAGTTCGAGCTCGTCTGTACCTTGCCTACCGCATTTGAAGATCAGAAGACCTGATGAAGACTAGCTTAGAAGTTTAAAGAAACTATTACTTGTAATCTGTAAAAGTTCTATCTATATTCAAGTTCTAGTTCTTTCTGCTTACAAGACAAACTCTAATTGTCTTCATCAGATACTTCAGTTTTAAGCATGTTATAAACTCTTATCTTAACTTATTAAGAGCACTTATCAAGTATAGTTTTGGCTTCATCAAAAAGGGGGAAATTGTTGGGATATAAATTCATCCTAAGCCCCACTTGATGTTAGAATAGTTTTGATGGCCAAAACACTTAGAGTTTATAAATGTAATAGGATCAGCTGACTTGTATAGAACAGCTTAGACTAGTCTTGTGTGATCAACTCTATTGATATCAGCTGATCAGCACAGTCCTGGCTTACATGCCTATCCTCAAGATGAGAAGAGTAGAAGACATGAAGACTAGAAGATCCTTGAAGACCAGATAAGTTAAGGTGCTTGTATACCTACCTATCTGATGGAGTCCCAGATTGAAGATGGCCTAAAAGAAGTACAAAGAATTTCCAGATCAGAAGAGTGTTACTCGTCTGATATTAGAAGACAGAAGACCTAAGGCCAGAAGAGTAGTCAGAAGACTAGAAGTACAGATCAGAAGACTGTGTGCTCTTCCAGGACTCGGCTGATTCCCAAGTCATCTTGCAATTCAAACGAAGACCTACCTTATTTAGAAGATTGACATGATCCCAGGATTGAAGCAATCAAGCGGCTGGAATCAAGGAATCAAGCTATTATGGAAAGATTGCTCAAACGGCTAGTCAACTCCAACGGCTAGTTGCAACCAATCTCCATTATAAATACAAGAGGATGAGGAATCACAAACACAGAAGTCACAAGAGAGAATTCTAAAGCTAAGCAAGGAATCAAGCAAAAGCCATACTGTTCTAAGAGTTCTCCAAGAGCCAGAAATCCATTAGATTATCCATAGCTCTTAAGTGCTTCCTATCCAACCCTTAAGAACCTGAAACCTGTTCATATTGTATATCAATTGTTTTAGGCATAGTGGTTAAGCAAATTATAAGCTTGAACCATTAGTTGGATACACCTCAAAAACCCCAAACCCTCACCGAAAGGTTAAAAGTTTTTGAAACCCCTTAAAGTGCAAGTGCTTACAATCACTTGTGGAGACCGTAGCTGTTAGGACGGCTCAGATCTCAAAGTCCTAACCTTGGGACTATAAAGGACAAGACCCTTGTAATTTGTGGAAATTAAAGGGATTAATCATCACGTTAGGACGTGAGAGTGGACGTAGGAACGTATATCCGAACCACTATAAATCCGGTGTTATTTACTTTCTGCAGTTTACATTTCTGCCTTTACATTCATTATTATATAGTGCATACTGTGATTTCAACACTCTTCAAAACAAGGCCATAACTTTCAAACCAGCATCAGCTGAGTATTTTCATTAAGTAAAACAAGTTACAAGAACGAGTCTAAACCAGGGCCACCATAATTCCGCATATAACCTTATCAATCAGATCACTATAGTCATCTGGACCAGCAGACTTGCAGTCCAGTTGACATAGCAATCAGAAGAGGTTCCCAACTCTGTTTGAAAAAGTTTTAAAGTCTATTCACCCCTCCCCTCTAGACTTTAATCCCATTCACTACTCGTTCAGGGACCAACAAGTGGTATCAGAGCAGTGGTTCTAACGGACTACTGTCTCTAGATTATCAGAAGACTTGAGGGAGTCTTTCTGTAGTCCTCTTGAACAGATCCTTTTGAAAAACTTGTTTTTGAAAACTCATACAGCATGAGTGCTAACATGCGAAAGTTGCCTAAGTTTTCAGTTGAGGATTATGATTACTGGAAGATCAGGATGAGGAAGAATCTCACATCAGTCCACTACAAGATGTGGTCTGTAATCACAGAAGGCCCGATCACCATCATGACAGTCAACACTGCAAATGGTGATCCAGAAGTCCCAGTTGGAGAGCTGGTTCCAAAGCCCATGAAGGACCTCACACCAGAAGAGATGAAGCAATCAAATCTTGATAGCATTGCTCAAGATTACATAATGCAAACTCTTCCAAATGAGTACATTGCAAAGGTAATCCACTGTGAGTCAGCCAGAGAGATGTGGGAGGCATTGGCACTTCTCTGTGAAGGAACTGAGCTGATCAAGGAATCCAAGTTGTCTACAGCAGTCAAGAAGTTCGAACACTTCAAGATGCAACCAGAAGAGTCTATTGATCAGTTAGACAATAGATTTACCAAGATCATCAATGAGATAGAATCTCTGGGCAAGAAATATACAAATAGAGAGAAAAATCTAAAGATCTTAGACTCTCTAACCAGGAAATGGAAACTCAAGAAGACCATCATCAAGGATACTCAAGATATCAAGAAGTGGTCTGCTCAAACTCTATTTCAGAATCTAAAAGCTCATGAATATGATCTGGAAAGAGAAGAAAACTCAGGAAGTGATGAGCCAACTGCAACCCCATCTACCTCCAAGACTGTAGCCTTCAAGGCAGCCAATACAAAAGCTGCAAACACCTCATCTGGCAAGACCTCTCTGAAAACAGAAGACTTTGAAGGATCAGACATGAGTCTGAAAGAACAAATGGCTCTTATGATCAAAAGATTTGAAAGGATGAACACCCTCAACAGCAAATATAGAAAATTCTATAGAAACTACAAAGATAGAAGAGCAAGTTCACCCTCCAGAGGTTCCAGAGAAAGAACACCAGAAAGACATCCTAGAAAGGATGTGGAGTCATCTGACAGCCGAGGATCTAGAAGAAGAGATGCCACTCCTCCAAGGAGAAGCAACTCAAACCAGAAACCTGGATCTTGTGGTATTTTCTTCCTTAAGAAGTTCCACTTCTCTGGTCAATCTTTCATTCATTGTGACCAACTCAGGGGTGTTATCAAACTTTGTCTTTTTCAACTTAGTAATTTCTTTCCTTAGATCCTTGTTCTCCTCTTCCACTTCTATAAAAGCTCTAGTGGCAATATCCAAATCACCTTTTACTTTTCTTAAAGATTGATAATAGGTGTCTTCTGATTCGCCTTCAGACGAGTTCATCTCATCTGATTGTGAAAAAATAGGTGAATGGAAATTAGTAGTATAGGAATTTACCTCATTTTCACCTATGGCCATCATAGCTAGGTCATCTGAATCATCTGAGAAGATTTGACAGTCTGGTGATGTAGGAAGTTCATCACTTTGATATTCAGATTCTTCAGTCACCATTGCTTGCTTGTCTGAATTTCTTCTGTCTCTTCTTGGCCTCCTTTCTTCTTTGTCGTCTAAATTCAGCTCAGGACATTCATAGACATAATGTCCTGGTTTGCGACAATTAAAGCATGATCCAGATTTCTGATTTGAGTTGCCTTTCCTTGGAGGAGTGGCATCTCTTCTTCTAGATCCTCGGCTGTCAGATGACTCCACATCCTTTCTAGGATGTCTTTCTGGTGTTCTTTCTCTAGAACCTCTGGAGGGTGAACTTGCTCTTCTATCTTTGTAGTTTCTATAGAATTTTCTATATTTGTTATTGAGAGTGTTCATCCTTTCGAATCTCTTGATCATAAGAGCCATTTGTTCTTTCAGACTCATGTCTGATCCTTCACAGTCTTCTGTTTTCAGTGAGGGCTTGCCAGATGAGGTACTTGCAGCTTTTGTATTGGCTGCTTTGAAGGCTACAGTCTTTGAAGTAGATGGTGTTGCAGTTGGCTCATCACTTCCTGAGTTTTCTTCTCTTTCCAGATCATATTCATGGGCTTTTAGGTTCTGAAATAGAGTTTGAGCAGACCACTTCTTGATATCTTGAGTATCTTTGATGATGGTCTTCTTGAGTCTCCATTTCTTGGTTAGAGAGTCTAAGATCTTTAGATTTTTCTCTCTATTTGTATATTTCTTGCCCAGAGATTCTATCTCATTGATGATCTTGGTAAATCTATTGTCTAGCTGATCAATAGACTCTTTTGGTTGCATCTTGAAATGTTCGAACTTCTTGACTGCTGTAGACAACTTGCTCTCCTTGATCAGCTCAGTTCCTTCACAGAGAAGAGCCAATGCATCCCACATCTCTTTGGCTGAGTCACAGTGGATTACCTTTGCAATGTACTCATTTGGAAGAGTTTGCATTATGTAATCTTGAGCAATGCTATCAAGATTGGATTGCTTCATCTCTTCTGGAGTGAGGTCCTTCATAGGCTTGGGAGCAAGTTCTCCAACTGGAATTTCTGGATCACCATTTGCAGTGTGACTGCCACGATGGTGATTGGGCCTTCAGTGATTACTGACCACATCTTGTAGTGGACTGATGTGAGATTCTTCCTCATCCTGATCTTCCAGTAATCATAATCCTCAACTGAAAACTTAGGCAACTTTCGCATATTAGCACTCATGCTGTATGAGTTTTCAAAAACAAGTTTTTCAAAAGAATAGATTTGTTCAAGAGGACTACAGAAAGACTCTCTCAAGTCTTCTGATAATCTAGAGACAGTAGTCCGTTAGAACCACTGCTCTGATACCACTTGTTGGTCCCTGAACGAGTAGTGAATGGGATTAAAGTCTAGAGGGGAGGGGTGAATAGACTTTAAAAAAATTTCAACAGATTTGGGAACCTCTTCTGATTGCTATGTCAGCTGGACTACAAGTCTGCTGGTCCAGATGACTATAGTGATCTGATTGAAGAGGTTATATGCGGAATTATGGTAGGCCTTGTTTAGACTCGTTCTTTTTAATTTCTTATGAAAGTGTTAACTTATTTTGCTTTATAAAAGTACTCAGCTAATGCTGGTTTGAAAGTTATGGCCTTGTTTTGAAGACATTTGAAAATACAGTATGCATTATATAAAAATATATGTAAAGGCAGAAATGTAAAGTGCAGAAGGTAAATGACACCAGATTTATAGTGGTTCGGATATACGTTCCTACGTCCACTCTCACGTCCACACGTGATGTTTAATCCCTTTAATTTACCACAAATTACAAGGGTCTTGACCTTTATAGTCCCAAGGATAGGACTTTGAGATCTGAGTCGTCCTAACAGCTACGGTCTCCACAAGTGATTGTAAGCACTTGCACTTTAAGGGGTTCAAAAACTTTAACCTTTCGGTGAGGGTTTGGGGTTTTTGAAGTGTATCCAACTAATGGTTCAAGCTTATAATTTGCTTAACCACTATGCCTAAAACAATGATTATACAATATGAACAGGTTTCAGGTTCTTAGGGGTTGGATAGAAATCACTTAAGAGCTATAGATATTCTAATGGTTTTCTGGCTCTTGGAGAACTCTTAGAACAGTGTGGCTATTTGCTTGATTGCTTGCTTAGCTTGTGAATTCTCTCTTGTGACTTCCTTGATTGTGATTTCTCATCCTCTTGTATTTATAATGGTGATTGCTTGCAACTAGCCGTTGGAGTTGACTAGCCGTTGGGGCAATCTTTCCATAATGGCTTGATTCCTTGATTCCAGCCGCTTGATTGCTTCAATCCTGGGATCATGTCAATCTTCTAAATAAGGTAGGTCTTCGTTTGAATTGCAAGTTGACTTAGGAATCAGCCGAGTCCTGGGAGAGCACATAGTCTTCTGATCTGTACTTCTAGTCTTCTGACTACTCTTCTGGCCTTAGGTCTTCTGTCTTCTGATATTAGTCGAGTAATACTCTTCTGATCTGGCAATTCTTAGTACTGCTTTAGGCCATCTTCATTCTGGGACTCCATCAGATAAGTAGGTATACAAGCACCTTAACTTATCTGGTCTTCAAGGATCTTCTAGTCTTCATGTCTTCTACTCATCTCATCTTGAGGATAGGCATGTAAATCAGGACTGTGCTGATCAGCTGATATCAATACAGTTGATCACACAAGACTAGACTAAGTGGTTCTATACAAGTCAGCTGATCCTATTACATTTATAAACTCTAAGTGTTTTGGCCATCAAAACTATTCTAACATCAAGTGGGGCTTAGGGTGAATTTATATCCCAACAATGTGTCATACCAAGCTCTAGGGGCTTGCTTCAGATCATAGAGAGCCTTCTTCAGACGATATACTTAATCTCCTTTTACAAATCCTGGAGGCTGCTCTACATATACTTCTTCTACTAGAATACCATTTAGGAAAGTACTTTTGACATCCATTTGATATACCTTGAAGCCCATATATGATGCATAAGCTAGAAATAGTCGAATAACTTCTAGTCTGGCTACAGGTGCAAATGTTTCATCATAGTCAATACCTTCAGATTGTGAGTAACTTTTTGCAACTAGCCTTGCTTTATTTCTAGTTATCACATCATTTTCGTCCTTCTTGTTCTTGAATACCCACGTTTTTCCTAATACATTGTGGTTTTCAGGACGATCTACCAATTCCCACACTTCATTGTGTTCGAATTGGTTTAGTTCTTCTTGCATAGCAGTTATCCAATTGCTATCTGTCATTGCTTCTTCTATGTCAGCTGGTTCAATGTTGGACAAGAAACCACACCAGCAGAACATAGAGGATTGGGAGTTCTGATTCAGTTGTCTTCTGTTCTTGACACCTGAGTCTGCTCCTACTAAGATGAGGTTTGATGGATGATTACTTTTCCATGTATTCCTCATAGGAGTGTCTGCATTAGATGAGCTAGGATTCTCATCTGCTCTAGTATCATCAAAAGGGTTGACTTGATTTGGTCGATCATCATCTGTATTTTGTGTGTCAAAGAGATCATTCCCCCTTGCATTTGGAATTGGTGCATCTTGATTCAGGTCAGCTTGCTCAGCTTGAGTTTGAGATCTAGTGACAGGTCTGTGTGGATTATCTTCTTCTGGTTCTTCAGGAAATGGTTCATTGACTTCAATAAACTCATCTGGTCTAGATTTGATCACTAGTTTCCTCATCTTTTCTGCACCTGAATCTGTTTCTACTGCATTCTTTTCACAAGATTCATCAAAAACAACATGAGGTGTTTCTTCCACAAGAAGGGTTCGTTTGTTGAATACTCTGAATGCTTTGCTAGTGGAAGAATATCCCAAGAATATCCCTTCATCAACATTGGCATCGAAAGCATTCAACTTACTCTTCCCATTGTTGTGAATGAAACACTTAAAACCAAAAATATGAAAGTAAGATACTCTAGGTTTCCTACCTTTCCACAGTTCATATGGGGTTTTCTCATGAATTTTGTGAATACCTGACCTATTTTGGGTGTGACAAGGTGTGTTGATGGCTTCTGCCCATAGTTTCTTAGGAGTTGAGAATTCAGCAAGGAGAGTTCTTGCAGCTTCCTTAAGTGTTATGACTCTTCTTTCAGCTACACCATTCTGTTGTGGTTTCCTTGCTGCACTTGTCTCATGTTGTATACCATTAGAAATACAATAGGCAATAATATAAGAGTTAATGAATTCAGTGCCTTTGTCACTTCTGATTTTTACAATAGGTTCTCCTTTCTCTACTTGGATTCTCTTCAATAGTTCAGGAAGCTTCTGCTGAGTCTCACTCTTCTTGTATAGAAAGATAACCCAAGTAAACTTGGAGTAGTCATCTACTACAATAAGAGTGTACTTCCTTCCTGTAAGTGTTGTTGGAGTGATTGGTCCAAAGAGATCCATATGAAGTAATTCCAGAACTCTGTTGGTTGATGCAGTCTTCTTGGTCTTGAAGGAGACCTTGGTCTACTTTCCTTGTTGACATGCATCACATACCTGATCTTTACAGTAGAGTTCATTAGGCAGTCCATCAACTAAGGATTCCCTTGCTAGCTTGTTCATAGTCTTAAAGATCAGATGACTAAGACGTTTGTGCCATAGCCAGCTGATATCTTTAGGACTTTTTACAAGCAGACATGTATCCTTAGGACAGCTGTTCCAATTTGCAAGATACTTACTACCTTTTCTAGATCCTGTTAGAAGGGTTTGTTTTGTTCTTTTATCACTTATGAGACACTCATCTTCAGAGAATTTTACTGAGTAACCAGTGTCACAAAAGTGGGAAACTGATAATAAATTGAATTTCAAACCTTCTACATATGATACATCATGTACCTCAATGTCACCATTTTTCAGGGTGCCATATCCTTTTGTGTTACCGTGCGCGTTATCACCAAAGAAGACTTTTGGACCTTTCTTTTCTGTATAGTTGGTCAGCAGGGTTTTGGTTCCAGTCATATGAGTTGAGCGTCCACTATCTATGTACTAAGTTTCTCCTGTTTGACCTCCTTTTCTGTATAGGTCCCTTCTTGCCTACAAGAAAAATTAAGTCTTAGGTACCCATTTTGTCTTGGGTCCTTGGGTGTTAGTACTATCCTTGGGGACCCACATATACATTGGTCGTTTGAATAACCTTGAGCATTTGAGTTGTCTCCCATGGGCATCACAGAACCAAATCTTACCAGTTGACACCTTGGCCTGGTTTGATTTGTTAGTTGTGTCAGCTAGGTAACTGTCAGATGGTTTCCTCTTATAGGAGTGTGTATAGATTATCTTCTGACTAGTTACATTAGGCCTGGGTGCATTAGTTGATCGATGCACACGATTATATGGACCATACTCCTCTGCTCTCACAATATCATAAGAGATAGGGGGTGCAAAGAGAACAGATTTGTGTGAAGAAGATTTCTTCTTCTTGGCTGGAGCAGCATACAGCTGAGACTGTCTCAATCGAGATGGTCTAGGCTGTTTGTTGCTCTTCTGTATGTGTTTGGAGTTAACTTTTCTCTTGCCATTCTTGGTATTAAGATGATTAACCTTAGCAGATACAGATGCCTTTTGGTTCATTGTGTTTGGAACACTCACCCTTTTCATAACCAAAACCCATCTTGTTGCCATTGGATCTATAATATTCAGAGATGTTTTCAATAGTAGCAGATGCTTTATTGAACTCTGATATATTTTGATCAAGGCTTTCCTTCTCCTTTTCTAAGAGCTCTTTTGCTTGGAAGAGATCATCGAACTTAGACTGAAGTGAACGAAATTCCTTGGTTTCTAAGACTTGAGTCTTTAACATCCCCTCATACAACTGAGTTATTGTGGTATTTTCTACTTTAGTCAATCTTTCATTCATTGTTACCAACTCAGGGGTGTTATCAAACTTAACCTTTTTCAACCTAGCAATTTCTTTCCTTAGGCCCTTGTTCTCTTCTTCCACTTCTATAAAAGCTCTTGTGGCAATATCAAGATCACCTTTTACTTCTTCCAAGGATTGGTAATAGGTGTTCTCAAATTCGCCTACAGATGAGTTTGCCTCATCTGTTTGTGAAGAAGCAGGTAAGTGAAAAGTTGATGTATAGGATTTTACCTCGTTTTCACCTATGGCCATCATAGCTAGGTCATCTGAATCATTTGAGAAGAGTTGACAGTCTGGTGATGAAGGAAGCTCATCACTTTGATATTCAGATTCTTCAGTTACCATTGCTTGTCTGTCTGAATTGCTTCTGTCTCTTCTTGGCTTTCTTTCTTCTTTGTCTTCTAGATTTAGGTCTGGACATTCATAGACATAATGTCCTGATTTATGACAATTGAAGCATGATCCAGGTTTCTGATTTGAAGTGCTTCTTCTTGGAGGAGTGGTATCTCTTCTTTTATAACTTCTACTGTCAGATGACTCCACATCCTTCCTAGGATACCTTTCTGGTGTTCTTTCTCTTGATTCTCTAGAGGATGATCCAGCTCTCTTATCTTTATAATTCCTGTAGAATTTTCTATATTTGTTGTTTAATGTATTCATCCTTTCGAATCTCTTGATCATGAGAGCCATTTGCTCTTTTAGGCTCATATCTGATCCTTCAAAGTCATCTGTATTCAGAGGGGTCTTGCCAGATGATGTGCTTGTAGCTTTTGTATTTGCTGCCTTGAAAGCTACAGTCTTGGAGGTAGATGGGGTTGTTGTTGGCTCATCATTTTCTGATTTTTCTTCTATCTCAAGATCATACTCATGAGCTTTGAGGTTCTGGAACAGAGTTTGAGCAGACCATTTCTTGATATCTTGAGTATCCTTGATGATGGTCTTCTTGAGTCTCCATTTCTTGGTTAGAGAGTCCAAGATCTTCAGATTTTTCTCTCTATTTGTATATTTCTTTCCTAGAGATTCTATCTCATTGATTATCTTGGTAAATCTATTGTCCAGCTGATCAATAGACTCTTCTGGTTGCATCTTGAAGTGTTCAAACTTCTTAACAGCTGTTGATAGTTTGCTCTCTTTGATCAGCTTCGTTCCTTCACAAAGAAGTGCCAATGCATCCCACATGTCTTTAGTTGTCTCACAGTGGAGTACTTTTGCAATGTACTCATTAGGAAGAGTTTGCATGATGTAATCTTGAGCAATGCTGTCAAGATTTGATTGTTTCATCTCTTCAGGTGTGAGATCTTTCATAGGCTTGGGTGCAAGTTCTCCAACTGGATTTCTGGATCTCCATTTGCAGTGTTGACTGCCATGATTGTGATTGGGCCTTCTGTGATCACTGACCACATCTTGTAGTGGACTGAGGTGAGATTCTTCCTCATCCTTATCTTCCAATAGTTATAGTCTTCCACTGAAAACTTAGGCAACTTACGCATGTTAGCACTCATGCTGTATGAGTTTTAAAAAACAAGTTTTTCAAAAGATGGATTTGTTCAAGAGGACTACAAAAAGACTCCCTCAAGTCTTCTGATAATCTAGAGACAGTAGTCCGTTAGAACCACTGCTATGATACGATTTGTTGGTCCATAAACGAGTAGTGAATGGGATTAAAGTCTAGAGGGGAGGGGTGAATAGACTTAAAAACTTTTTCAAAGGAGTTGGGAACCTCTTCTGATCTCTATGTCAGCTAGACTACAAGTCTGCTGGTCCAGATGACTATAGTGAACTGATGAAGAGATTATATGCGGAAGTGAGTAGGCCTTTTTATTTAGACTCGTTCAATTAATTCTTTTGAAATAACCAATTTGTTTTCTTAATGAAAATACTCAGCTGATGCTGGTTTGAAAGATATGGCCTTGTTTTTAAGATGTTTAAGACACAGTATGCACTATATAAAGATATAAACAAGAAATAAAGTAAAGTGCAGAAAGTAAATGACACCAGATTTATAGTGGTTCGGATATACGTTCCTACGTCCACTCTCACGTTCTAACGTGATGTTTAATCCCTTTAATTTACCAAAAATTACAAGGGCTTGTCCTTTATAGTCCCAAGGGTAGGACTTTGAGATCTGAACAGTTCCTAAACTGCTACGGTCTCCACAAGTGATTGGAAGCACTTGCACTTTACAGGGGTTCAAAAACTTAACCTTATGGTGGGGGTTTTGGGGTTTTTGAATGTATCCAACTAATGGTTCAAGCTTATAGATCACTTAACCACTATGCCTAAATCAATGAATATACAATGAGAGTAGGATTCAGGTTCTTTGGTTGGATGGGAAATCACTTAAGAGCTAGAGAGGTGTTATAATGATTTCTGGGCTCTTGGAGAACTCTCAACAGAATGTGGCTTTTGCTTGCCCAATGTCCTGTCTTGTTGCACTTGAAACATTTGCCCTTCGGCTTTTTAAAGCCACCAGAAGGCGCCAGTTTCTTGTTCCCACTGCCTTCACCACCACCCTTTTTCTGTAAAGGCTTTTTCTTCTTCTTGCCATTAGACGAAGAAGGTCCAGCCTAGACAGTAACATTGGCTTGTGGTCGTTTACCCATGAGACCCTCCACCTCGACCAATTCAGTAAGAAGCTCGGTTAAAGTATTATCCTTCTTACTCATGATCGCGTTTACACGGAAGTTCTCAAAAGACTTTGGGAGCGAGTGTAGGATCATATCAATCTTGGTGTCATTATCGATTAACCCTCCGAGGACCTCAATCTCATTCAGATATTCCATCATCTTGAGACCGTGGTCCCTCACAGACGCTCCCTCTGGCATAGAGGTTGACATGATCTTCCTCATAGCCTCAAAGCGGGCAACCCTATCTTTCTCACCAAAAAGCTCTTTGAGGCTCAACATCATAGCTGCGGCACTAGGCATAGTTTGATGCTGCTGTTGTAAAATATTTGACATCGAGGCCAAAATGTAACAACGAGCCATCTCATCAGCCTTGTGCCATTTATTATGAGCCTCCTTTTTCTCTTCAGTAGATTCGGGTCCCAAAGGGCAAGAGCAGGTGTGTCGAGCACAAACTTGTACTCATCTGCAACAAGGACAGTGTCCAGATTTCTTTTCCAATCCAAGTAATTTTGACCAATAAGCTTATTTTGATTTAAGATACCCATAAGTGGGTTGAATGTAACCATAATGTATCTGAAATAAATAAAATGCAAGCAATAAATCACATAAGTTTGAAGCATAAAACATTGGAAACCTTCAAAACCAACATTCAACACAACCTCCAACAGCCCAACAAACACATATGCAAGCCACGTTAGGTAGGGTGGTCGTTTACACATGTATTCATCGACCAAACATTTAGTCTTTAATTTCAATATCACGTCAACTTATCCTTATGACGAATGAAATTAACAGTCGAACTTTAACTGGCCATGTGAACTAGAACAGTGACCCCGTTGGGGGGTTATATTCAAATTCACATCTAAGTGATAACCACAATTTAATATATAAATTCAGATCTTTTATTGCTTGAAGAACCTAAAGCCAATAGAACACAGGTCGTTCATATGACCGGAGCCCCGTTAAAAACCTTGTTAAGTAAACCCTCCTTAGGGAAAAACCATAATCAAGGGAAAAAGGTAGACTCCTCTAAGAGTTAAATTTGTAGTAATCCGAATTTACATCTTTAAGAAGAAAAGGTGCAATCTGCTCCGGAGGTTTATCATACCAGTAGAAAGTGCCCGAGCCTATCGCCGCTAATTTTTCTGAGGCCGCGTTTCCTTCCCTGTATATGTGTGTAACTGTTACCCTCATCCTACGGCGCACCTTTTGCACTTCTTGCCATAGAGATTTTAAGCGCAAAGGAACGATTTGCTGGGGCGAAGTGAGGAGATTAACCACGTATGTCGAGTCCGACTCCAGCCAAAGAGTTCTCCATCCATGACTGTCTGCGTGCCTAATCGCGTGTAGGGCTGTGAGCGCCTCAGCTTCATAGGCCATTCCTTTTCCGTAACTCATTGTGAAGGCTCCCAAAAATATACCTCGATCATCTCTAAAGATAGTTGCACCTTTTATTTGCCCTGGTGCTCCCGTTGCCAATCCATCAACATTGACCTTCGTAGTGCCGACTGTAGGTGGTCTCCATCTAACCGTAATCACTGTTGGAGATTCCCTTGGGTTCCCTTTAATGCGGAAATATTTCAAAATTTGAAGGTCACCTATTTATCTTGAATTATTCTTTACTGATGAACTCATGGATGACACATCCGTTAGGGAAGATCACACACTTCATCTAAAGATTAAAACAGTTTTATTAGAAGTCTTAACTAGTAAGCTCGTGGATGTTGCACCTGTTAGGGGGAGACTCCCAAGGTCCCACGAGCAACATACACCTTACTTAAAGACCAATTGTGGAGGCCTATAAATTAATTAAAATTTAATTATCTCACTTAGTCATTTTAACATAAAGATTATTCATTGGCATAACAAATTAACTAGATAATACAAGCATGCCAATCATAACAAGATGCGATATAAAGAGGCAAAATTAAATAAATGAACATCTATCGCAACCCCTTAAAAACCTATCAAAAACAGCCTAATATAAGCTATTACAATGATAAAAACAGTGGCGCGGATGGATGCCTCGCATCGGCCTCTCACGCAATGCAAAAATCTCGAATACGCGTCCACCGACTAAAACTGGCAGAAAACTTCATCAAGACGTTTGAATTAGGTCCCGCCACCGGCTGTCTAAGCATATCTGAGAAATGTGTAGATCTCGTCGAGACGTTTCCGAAAAAGTCTTACGGGCTGAAAACGGATACCCGAGTCAAAAGTTATGGCCAAAACAGTTTTCACCGTAAAAAAAACAGCTTTCACCGACCAAAGCCATAACCCGAAAACTCGAATCACCGTTTCCAGATCTTCCATCGACACCACCCATTCTCACGATCAAAATTACAATAAAAACGAGCGAAAACCTACTACATGTTAGGGTTATACTGGCAAGTACGCTTTTAGTGCTACTTATGTATACAAACTGATTTTTGCACTTATTAATGAGAATAAATTTTTGTCACTGGTTGCTTTAAATATAATGAATGGTAATTATTTATTGCATAAACGTTCAGATGTACTTTACATTGTAGACAATGTGGTGTGTAGAAGATCACAGAAGATCACATTGTCAGTTCCTTGTATATAAGTACAATTGATTCACAACTTAGATGGAATTGAACAATCCATTGGTAGAAGTTGAGGTGTAAGGCTCAGATTGGTTTGTCTTGACCAAGAGATTACACTAGTGCATTTTGATGTGCTGAATAGGACCTACAGAGAGGTAATTCTTCTAGACTGGCTTAAGGAATGAAGAATTAGACATCAGTGGTTGTTGATTTCTTAATCTCTGTCACTTAAATGGAATTGTCTGTAGTTAAGAAGTATTGCTTTGATTTATTATGGGTAAAGAATCAATGTGATTCAATACTTTATATTTTGGGCAATATTATTAATTATAGGACAGATTGCCAAAATTAATACAGAGAATCGTGTCTTGGAGTGTCAAGTTGATTATGTCCCCTTGGTGGGCTCAGAAGGTTTATCATATCAAATCTGATTAGTGGAATTTATTTCCGGTATGATAATAATGTTGAGCTGTCCTTACTCTAAGGAATAAATGATATTAATTAATTAAAGCATTCAGTAGCTTAAATTAATTGATGGACATTGAATCTTAAACACGGGAAATAATAACCGGGAGCCATATTTCGTAATATGGGTTAGGATGGATAGTGCAATATTAATTCTATAGTGGAATGAATTAATATTAATGAGCTGGAAAAATATTGTGGCTCAATATTGATTTCTGGGCCCATTGGGAGGTCCAATCCTAATTCTCCTAAAGGCCCCTCAAGTAGCCCAATAAAAGTCCAATAACTAAGGTAATTAAAAAGATAAGAATTAATCTTGTTGCAAGAAAGAGAGGAAAGTAGCGCTTATTTTGGGGAGAGAATATTATGGAGAAAGATATGGAAATAATATAATATCTCTTGGAGAATAAAATATTTCTAGATCTCCTATATTTTCTAATAAATAAATAGACTATTCTCTCTCTTATAAATAGAGGAAAAATCGCTTGTTTAAGGGTTGACAAAGAAATCGGTTTTCTCTACAAAAGAAAAAAGAGAGATCTGTAATTTTCGAAATTACAGTGTGTGCAACAAGAGAAAATTAATTCTTCCTTGAGAGTTATTAGTTCGTGAGATATCCCACCGGATCAACGGGCTAGGACTTAGGGAATACTCGAGAAGGCAATTGGGTTGAAGTTGTTATTCTTCTCAACGGTATCTCTCCGATTCAAAGGTAAACACGTAATCCCTTAGTTCCGCATGTTTAGGGATTTAATTATTTACCGTACATTCATTACATGAATTAGTTGATTTAATTTGTTTAAATTATGAAATTAGATTTATGATAATTCATATTTAAATTACGTCTCAAATAGATCCTGCTAATTTTAAAGGTGTCTCAAAGGATTCCCGGGAGTCTCGAAAGATGCCTAGGGCATCTCAAAAGATTCCCGGGAGTCTCAAAGGATCCCTAGCGTGACGGTCAATAATAATACACAAGTGCCAATAATTTCCCACAAAGGAGTTGGGGACCACAAGAATTGGGGACCACATTGTTGGGGGACTATTATTGGGTATTGGGATTATTCCCAACAGATGGTATCAGAGCCAAGGTTTTGGGCTCTGTAATTTAAATTAGAATTTTAATCTATTTACATTAAATTGATATTTGGATGGTAGAATTGTTAGATCTTTTTTGCAGGTATCCAATTATCATGGTTTTAATGTATGTTTTAATTTATGTTGTTTGAATGTGGTTTTTAATTTGATTCGGTCAGATTTGTTTTTCCCGTGAGAAAATCCACGGGTAGATTAGATTATTTAATTTGTAATAAACTAGTCTAGATGTTAGATTTATTTTTTGTAAATAAATTGTAACGGGTCAAAGACGAAGACCGTTAGACGGATTAAAGAATCGGAGGCACCCGGACGACCAAGCCACACGAGTCGCTTGTAGGCGTGGCGTGATTTTTTTTGTTGCGGTCGTGGGTGTACGAATTCTCGTTCCTTCAAAACGAGAAAATTAAACCATGATAATTGGACGTGTTTGCCTAATTTGTGTTTAATTTTTGTTTTGTTATTATGCTATGATTATTTGTTAATTCTGCATGAGAATTCGTGAAAAACCTCTAGTTTTTTTTATTAATTAAATTTATTTAAGATAATAAATTGATTAAATGGCCTCCATAATTTATTTATTTGTGAAGTCTTTTGGCTACGCATTGGCAAGCGCCTCTCTCCCTATCGGATAGGTCAAAAGATAAGTTCACATGAATAAATTCCTTTAAGGATGATTGTGGATTATTACTAGTGGCGGTATGACCCTCCCATCGAGTGGCTTATTCAAAACGAAATAATAGTCCTGTATTTAATTATGGTTATTACTTAGGTATAAAATTGATATATTAACTCCCCATCGGAGTCCCTGTCAATTTTATATGGCCAGGTTGAAGCCAACTATTAATTTTGAATTAAAGGTTTGTAACTGCTTTGTTTGTAACCTGCTTAAATGTATTTGAGTAAACGATCACACTCATCGTGACTTACTTAAATTGGTTTTAAGATGTTGGCTGATGCATGTTTATATCGGTTTTTTGAGGTTTTTGATATAGTACATGTGATCAAATTATGTGATAATTTTTGTGTTAATAGGATATTAATACAAATTGTATATTTTATTCTCAGTTCAGCATGTCGTCTCCTTTTAACCCACTGTTTAGTATACTTAAAGAAAATAAATTGGAAGGAGAGAATTATGTGGATTGGAAAAGACATTTATTTGTAGTCTTGACTGCACAACAGCATAAGTGGGTACTTGATGAACCTAAACCCCCTGCCCCTACGGATGAGACGAACCAAGAAGATAAGGAATATCATAAGGAGTGGATGAGATCCGATGAAATGGCTAGGTGTACCATCTTGGCTTCAATGTCAGATGTGTTGCAACACCAACACCAGAACATGGAATCCGCTTCAGCTATTATGATGAACCTTAATGAACTTTTTGCTCATCAGAATCGTACGGCTAGACAAATGACCATGCGAGATATGTTATCACAGAAAATGGTCGAGGGAACGCCCGTGAGGGATCACGTTCTTAAGATGATGGGTTTTCTTAACAAACTTGAGATTCTTGGTGCTGAATTCGATGCGGAAACGCAGATCGATTTTGTACTCCATTCTCTACCAAAAAGTTTTGAGCAGTTCCAACTGAACTATACGATGAATAATCAAGAGTATACGTTGGCTCAGCTCTTGCAAGCTTTGGTTTCGGCTGAGATGTTAATGGGACCAAGGAACGAGCATACGGCTATGTTGGCAAACGGTCCATCTTCTAATTCTGCACCGAAAGGTGGAAAGAAGAAGAAGGCAAATGGCCAGAAAAAAGCTAATAACAAGGAAAAGATACCAATTGAGGGAGGTGTCAAGAAAAAGACCGCTAAGGGAAAGTGCTTTAGTTGCGGTCTGAAAGGACATTGGAAGTCAGCCTGTACCAAGCCTAAGAAGGCTGGTAAGCAAGGTAATTCTCACGCACTAGTAATTGAAACTTGTTTAGCGGTGTATTCTTCTCATTCGTGGGTGGTGGATACGGGAGCCACTGATCATATTTGTTTCGATTTTCAGGGGTTCAAGCTAACCCGACAACTTAGTGGGAGTGAGATCATCATCACCATGGGCAATGCTACGAAAGTGGCGGCTGTTGCAGTGGGAGATGTGCAACTATCTTTTAGTGATAGAATTTTAATTTTAAAAGACGTTCTTTATGTTCCGAGTTTTAGAAAGAATTTGATTTCAGTTTCTAAACTAATTTTGGATGGATATTCAGTTTCTTTTAATAAGAATGTCGTTATTTGTCGTGATGATGAGATTATCTGTTCGGGAGCATTGGTGAATAATCTTTATACTATTAATTGTGCACATTCCACACAAAATGAATCGCATAACACATCGACTATTTCTAAGAAAAGAAAGCATTCTTCAGACATGAACGAAACACTTCTGTGGCATCTTAGACTTGGTCATATTAATCTAAGAAGGATTCAAAGGTTGGTGAACGACGGCTTGTTGGAATCACTCCAGGTTGAGCCGTTTCCAACATGTGAATCATGTTTAGAGGGTAAAATGAACAAAAAGAGCCTTTGGGGCAAAGGGGAATAGAGCTAGTGAAGTGTTAGAACTCGTTCATACTGATGTATGTGGACCAATGTCAATTCAAGCAAAGGGAGGTTTTGAGTATTTCGTTACTTTTATCGATGATTACTCAAGATATGGATACATCTATCTAATGCGGCATAAGTCTGAGACCTTTGATAAATTCAAAGAGTTTAAGGCTGAAGCAGAAAAGCATAGGGAAAAGAGTATCAAGTTTCTACGATCAGATCGTGGAGGCGAATACCTCAGCAATGAATTTTTGGGCTACTTATCAGGCGAAGGGATTGTATCCCAATTAACTGCACCCGGAACCCCTCAACAAAATGGGGTTGCAGAGCGAAGAAATCGAACTCTTTTAGAGATGGTCAGATCTATGATGAGTTATTCAGATTTACCTAAGTCGTTTTGGGGTCATGCCTTGGAAACAGCGACTTACATTCTGAATTTGGTACCTTCCAAATCAATTCCTAAAACCCCTACAGAATTGTGGAGCGGGCGAAAGCCTAGTCTAAGACACATAAGAATTTGGGGGTGTCCTGCATACGTGTTGGACAAGGAAGCTGGAAAGTTAGATCCTCGTTCAGAATTAAGGCTGTTTGTAGGATATCCTAGAGGAACGAAAGGGGGTTTATTCTATAGTCCAAAGGATCAGCGAATTGTGATAAGCACACATTCTAGATTTATGGAAGAAAACTATATGAGTAATAGAAAGCCCAAGAGTGATATTACCTTAAATGAACTAAGAGGGCCAACTCATATACCAAGTGTACAAGTAGATGTACCAAGCGATACACAAACACAACCGGAACCTCGTCGTAGTGGGAGGGTTGTGAGACAACCTGAGCGATTCATGTTCGTGGGAGAGTCTTCGGACTTGGTCCCCGGAGAGGATGAATCTGACCCCTGGACGTACGATGAGGCAATCCAAGACAAGGATGCAGATTCTTGGCAAACTGCAATGGAAGCAGAAATGGGGTCTATGGATCATAACAAAGTGTGGGAGCTTGTGGAACCACCCAAAGGTGTAAAACCTATTGGATGCAAGTGGGTCTACAAGAGAAAAAGAGGATCAGATGGGAAGGTTGAAACCTTCAAAGCTAGACTAGTGGCAAAAGGATATACTCAGAAAGAGGGAATCGATTATGAGGAGACCTTTTCGCCTGTAGCTATGCTTAAGTCTATCCGTATTCTCTTGTCGATTGCAGCTCACCTAGACTTTGAGATCTGGTAAATGGATGTCAAGACAGCTTTCCTAAATGGAAGTCTTGAACAAGAAATCTACATGCGCCAACCCGAAGGCTTCATTGAAAAAGGCCAAGAGAATCTTGTATGCAAGCTTAAAAGGTCAATATATGGACTTAAGCAAGCATCGCGAGCTTGGAATCAGTGTTTTGATCAGGTGATACAATCCTATGGATTTGATCAAAATGAGTTTGAGAGTTGTGTCTATAAGAAGTGTATCGGAACTGCCTTGGTATTCTTAGTATTATACGTAGACGACATTCTGCTTATTGGAAACAATAAAAAGGTGTTGACAGACGTGAGGGTATGGTTGTCAAAACAGTTTGATATGAAGGATTTAGGAGAAGCTGGTCACATCCTTGGGATTAAGATTACTCGAGATCGCCAGAAAAGGATGATATGCTTATCCCAAACCTCATACATAGACACTATTTTGAAACGATTCAGCATGCAAAATTCCAAGAAAGGATTTGTTCCTTTCAGACATGGAATTCATCTATCTAAAGAGATGTGTCCTAAGACACAAAAGGAGATGGATGAGATGAGAAACATTCCATATGCATCGGCAGTTGGAAGCCTCATGTATGAAATGCTGTGCACGATACCGGATATTTGTTTTGCTGTAGGCATGGTAGCAAGATATCAAAGTAACCCAGGGAAAGAACATTGGACTGCAGTTAAAAACATTCTCAAGTATCTAAAAAGAACTCGAGATAGAATGTTGGTTTATCAGTCAGACAGTCTATTCCCTGTGGGTTATACGGACTCAGATTTCCAATCAGACATGGATTCTAGAAAATATACCTCGGGTAGTGTGTTTTGTTTGGGGGGTGGAGCCATGACATGGAGAAGTGTGAAGCAGAAATGCATCGCTGATTCTACCATGGAAGCCGAATATGTAGCTGCTTGTGAAGCAGCGAAAGAAGCGGTTTGGCTTAAGAACTTCTTAGTGGACTTGGATGTGATTCCGAATTTGCCCAGCACTATCACTATTTATTGCGATAATGCTGGAGCAGTTGCAAATTCAAGGGAACCAAGAGCTCACAAGGCAAGCAAACACATTGAAAGGAAATACCATCTTATACGAGAAATCGTTAAGAGAGGAGATATAGTGGTGGCAAAGATCGCATCGGAAGACAACCTAGCTGATCCCTTCACAAAGGGTCTGCCTCAGAGTACATTCGAGAGACATGTGGAAGGAATGGGGGTCAAGTGCGTTGCCAAGCTGCTTTGAGTATAAGTGGGAGAATTTATTAGGACATGTAGAACATGGACGTGCTGTAGTATACTTAAAAGCAGACTTTGAGTATAAGTGGGAGATTGTTAGGGTTATACTGGCAAGTATGCTTTTAGTGCTACTTATGTATACAAACTGATTTTTGCACTTATTAATGAGAATAAATTTTTGTCACTGGTTGCTTTAAATATAATGAATGGTAATTATTTATTGCATAAACGTTCAGATGTACTTTACATTGTAGACAATGTGGTGTGTAGAAGATCACAGAAGATCACATTGTCAGTTCCTTGTATATAAGTACAATTGATTCACAACTTAGATGGAATTGAACAATCCATTGGTAGAAGTTGAGGTGTAAGGCTCATATTGGTTTGTCTTGACCAAGAGATTACACTAGTGCATTTTTATGTGCTGAATAGGACCTACAGAGAGGTAATTCTTCTAGACTGACTTAAGGAATGAAGAATTAGACCTCAGTGGTTGTTGATTTCTTAATCTCTGTCACTTAAATGGAATTGTCTGTAGTTAAGAAGTATTGCTTTGATTTATTATGGGTAAAGAATCAATGTGATTCAATACTTTATATTTTGGGCAATATTATTAATTATAGGACAGATTGCCAAAATTAATACAGAGAATCGTGTCTTGGAGTGTCAAGTTGATTATGTCCCCTTGGTGGGCTCAGAAGGTTTATCATATCAAATCTGATCAGTGGAATTTATTTCCGGTATGATAATAATGTTGAGCTGTCCTTACTCTAAGGAATAAAAGATATTAATTAATTAAAGCATTCAGTAGCTTAAATTAATTGATGGACATTGAATCTTAAACACGGGAAATAATAACCGGGAGCCATATTTCGTAATATGGGTTAGGATGGATAGTGCAATATTAATTCTATAGTGGAATGAATTAATATTAATGAGCTGGAAAAATATTGTGGCTCAATATTGATTTCTGGGCCCATTGGGAGGTCAAATCCTAATTCTCCTAAAGGCCCCTCAAGTAGCCCAATAAAAGTCCATTAACTAAGATAATTAAAAAGATAAGAATTAATCTTGTTGCAAGAAAGAGAGGAAAGTAGCGCTTATTTTGGGGAGAGAATATTATGGAGAAAGATATGGAAATAATATAATATCTCTTGGAGAATAAAATATTTCTAGATCTCCTATATTTTCTAATAAATAAATTGACTATTCTCTCTCTTATAAATAGAGGAAAAATCGTTTGTTTAAGGGTTGACAAAGAAATCGGTTTTCTCTACAAAAGAAAAAAGAGAGATCTGTAATTTTCGAAATTACAGTGTGTGCAACAAGAGAAAATTAATTCTTCCTTGAGAGTTATTAGTTCGTGAGATCTCCCACCGGATCAACGGGCTAGGACTTAGGGAATACTCGAGAAGGCAATTGGGTTGAAGTTGTTATTCTTCTCAACGGTATCTCTCCGATTCAAAGGTAAACACGTAATCCCTTAGTTCCGCATGTTTAGGGATTTAATTATTTACCGTACATTCATTACATGAATTAGTTGATTTAATTTGTTTAAATTATGAAATTAGATTTATGATAATTCATATTTAAATTACGTCTCAAATAGATCCTGCTAATTTTAAAGGTGTCTCAAAGGATTCCCGGGAGTCTCGAAAGATGCCTAGGGCATCTCAAAAGATTGCCGGGAGTCTCAAAGGATCCCTAGCGTGACGGTCAATAATAATCCACAAGTGCCAATAATTCCCCACAAAGGAGATGGGGAATGTGGTCCCATAATAATTTCCCACAAAGGAGTTGGGGACCACAAGAATTGGGGACCACATTGTTGGGGGACTATTATTGGGTATTGGGATTATTCCCAACACTACAGTGATCTATGAAAAAATCCTATACTACCCACACTTATTATCTGGTGGGAAAAACGATTACAACATCACACAAGGGTTGCGATAGAAGAAAAACCTTAAATAATATTTGACAGAAACGAATCCACACATGAAATAAAAAAATTGAATCATACAACAGTACGTTTCAGGCAGAGCCAACAATCTACGAATCCAGGCACTGATACCAATTGCTGAAACACGCCGGCGAAGGCGGTCCGTCACTTGGATCGTTGTCGGATGCCAAACGTATAAACAAATAAATAGAACCTAAACATGCTTCTAAAACATAGTTTAGATCCGTTAACCTTGAAGATCGAGGCGTTGATTCCAATCTACATATCTTCTAGTCTGTCTCCCATCTTCGCTCGAACACCGGGTGGACGGCGTGCTATCAAACGTGGAGAAGGTGCCTCAATTTCGTCTCATTGAAACCCTAGACGTTTTTCTCTATTTCGTGTGTGCTAGGGTTTCAAAACTGAATTACGACTCCTATTTATAATTTCCATAAGTTTCATGGGCCAGACTAGGGATCCATTAGAAGGTATAGGGCTTGGGCTTCTTATAGGCCCAAATACTCTTATGTTCAGCCCAGAACATATAATTTGGCCCGAGAACATTAATTCATTCCACTAGAGAATTAATGTTGCACTCCCGTCCTATCCCGAACCGAATCAGGGCTTCTATTAGACTTTATAATTCCCCGTGTTTAAGATATCGCACGTCCATTAGTTATTAAAGCTTCTGACTTCTTTAAATAATTAATTTCTATAATTCCTTGAGTAGTACCACTTAACCTTGTTGTCGTACGGATTAAATCCACCTACAGGGTTTAATACGACAATCCTTTATGAGTTTCCTCAAGGGGACATCATCAGCCTGGATGTACAGGACACGGTGCCCTAATGCCAATAAGTAGACATCATGCGAGCGATGCCACTACCCAAAATACGGAGCATGAAGAATCTACAAAGATTCTCACCTATGGTACATCAAAGTAGTGAACGCGCACCCCACACATCTAAATATCACACTTAGGGTTAAGAATCATAAAAGTCACCAAGACCTCTAGTTCTTTATAACAGTCAAAACAGAAGAACATGTCTTATCTGTTATCCATTCAATACGCCACAGCGCACTAGTATAAACTAATGGCCAAGACAAGCCACTAACAAGTTTACACTACAACTTAAACCAATAGGTTTGTCCAGAATTATCTCAGTTGTGAATATTGTTTATATCTTACAAGGAACTGACAATGTGGTCTTCTGTGTGACTACAAACCCACCACATCGTCTACAATGCAAGATAAGCAGACATACAAGTAATCACAAAAAATGCAATAATGTGAAAACACATTTATTTCAGATAAAAGGAAATCGAATTTACGTCACAAAAGCCCACTAAAAGTTTACTTTACAGTATACACCAACAATCATCTGTGGGATACCAAAGGCCTACATTTTCGGTGCCTTTGAGATATCTTAATATCCTTTTTGCAGCTTCAAGATGACTCTTCTTAGGATTGGCTTGAAACCTTGCTCATACACCTACTGCAAAGGTGATGTCAGGTCTACTGGTTGTGAGATACAAGAGTGATCCAATAATTCCTCTGTATTCAGTGGAGTTAGTTGAAACTCCATTCTCATCTGGATCCATCTTCCAGTTGGTGTTCATAGGGATCCTTAAAGATTTACTTGTTGAACATCCAAATTTCTTGATCACGTCTCTTGTATACTTGGCTTGGTTGATGAAAATTCCTTCTTTTGATTGTTTGGCTTGAAGTCCCAAGAATAAATTCATCAGCCCCATCATTGACATCTCAAACTTGCTTTGCATGAGTTTTGAAAATTTCTCACAAAGCTTCTCATTTGGAGATCCAAATATGATATCATCCACATATATTTGGACATATAAGATGTCATCTCCTTCACAAATTCTAAACAAGGTTCTGTCTATTGTCCCTTTGACAAAACCGTGATCTAGCAGAAATTGTGACAAGGTGTCATACCAAGCTCTTGGAGCTTGTTTAAGTCCATAGAGGGCTTTCTTGAGTTTGTACGCCTTATCTCCTTCTTCAAACCCTGGGGGTTGCTCTACATAGACTTCTTCTTTGAGTACTCCATTAAGAAAAGCACTCTTGACATCCATCTGATAGACTTTGAACCTCTTGTGGGCAACATATGCTAGAAATAGCCTTATTGCTTCAAGTCTTGCCACAGGTGCAAAAGTCTCATCATAGTCTATGCCTTCAGATTGACAATATCCTTTGGACACCAATCTGGCTTTGTTCCTAGCAATCACATCATTCTCATTTTTCTTATTCTTGAACACCCACTTGGTTCCAATAACATCTTGATGTGATGGTCTGTCAACCAACTCCCAAACATCATTCCTTGTAAACTGGTTCAGCTCCTCTTGCATGGCAGTGATCCAGTTTGCATCTTGAAGTGCTTCTTCAATGTCTTGGGGTTCCTGTTCTGATAAGAAACAACAAAACAAAGCACATTCACAATGAAACCTTCTAGTTTTGACTCCAATTCTTGGATTTCCAAGTATTAGGCTAGTTGGATGGCCAGATAACCAACTCCTTCTTTGCCTGATCTCTTCAGTAGAGTTGTCCTCTACGAAGGTTGAGTCACTAGGATCAATAAATTCAGGAAAGTTTATTAAAGGATCAAGTTCAGGATCATATTTAGGGGAGTTGTCATCAATGTCAGGGACGATGGTATTTTCAATTTCATTTGTTCCCCCTTGAATATTGGATCCATTTACTACCTCATCAGAGCCTGTTTCTTCATTGGTAGTTGTTACCTGATTATGAACTGGGATAGGGTCATCCAGTTCATCATTTCCTTCGGTGGGGTTTGCTTCAAGTAGATTGCCATCAAGAGAGTTGTCCACTGTGAGATTTTCAGCATGGTTTGGTTGGACAACTTTAGTGAATATAATATCTTTGTCCTTTAAGCTTAGTCTGGTTGTTCTTTGTGTGTTGTCTTCTAAATCCAAGGATTTATCCATGTTCTCAAAAATAGCTTCATCAAACACAACATGAGGTGTTTCTTCCACAATAAGGGATTTACAACTGTAAACTCTGAAGGCTCTACTGATTTGGGAATATCTAAGAAATATACATTCATCAGCTTTGCTATCAAAAGATTTCAATTGTTCTTTCCCATTGTTGTGAATGAAACACTTACAACCAAAAATGTGAAAGTATGATACTTTAGGCAATCTTCCTTTCCAGAGTTCATATGGGGTCTTTCCTTGACCTTTAGTGATTATACATCATTCTGAGTATAACATGTAGTATTTATAGCTTCAGCCCAAAATTTCTTAGGCATTTTAGATTCAACAATTAAGGTTCCAGCAGCCTCCTTAAGAGTTCTATTTCTTCTTTCAACTACTCCATTCTGTTGAGGGGTTCTAGCAACTGAGGTTTCATGGGCTATTCCATTTTCAATTCAATACTCATTGATGTATGAATTTATGAACTCAGTGCCTTCGTCAGATCTGATCTTGAGAATGTTAAGGCTTTTCTCATTTGATAGTCTCTTCATTAGCTCAGGGAGTTTGACTTGAGTCTCCTTCTTATTAAGGATAAATACTACCCAAGTAAATCTAGAGAAGTCATCTACTGCAACTAATGTATATTATCTTCCATTTATACTAGCAAGGGTGATTGGTCCAAATAAGTCCATATGTTAAAGTTGAAGTACCCTGTCAGTAGAGATGGCTGGTTTGCCCTTGAATGAAGCTTTTATTAGTTTTCCTTCTTGGCAATGAAACATGTAGCATCAGTAGATAGGTTCCAATCAGTAAAATATATATTTCCTTTCCTTATGCCAGTCATTGGGATTTGTTGAGTTATTTTGTTTTTAATTAAGCATTTATCACTTGAGAACTCAACATTATATTCTTTATCACAGAACTAGCTTATGCTTAGAAGATTATACTTGAGACCAGCCACATATGATACATTGGTTACCTTAACATTACCAATGATTAAGGTACCATAACCTTTGGTTGTGGCTTGTGAGCTGTCTCCAGAAGTGACATTAGGACCTTCTTGTTCAATGAGATCAGTGAGGACTGATTTTTTTCCAGCCATATGTCTTGAACATCCACTGTCCAAGTACCATGCTGTCTTTTTGTTCAGACTCCTCTTCTTCTTGTGGACCTTTGGTACCTGCAAGGTTTAAACTTTAGGTACCCTTTGAATTTTGGGTCTTGAGAGTTTAGTTGTACCCTTTGGAACTCAAACTTTCCTAATAACCCTGATTGATTTAAGGTGGCTAAGTTGTTTTCCTCTTTCATCAACCTACATAGTTTTTCCCTTAAATGTCTTTGGAAAAGAATGTGTGAAAGTGTTAACCCTATAAGTATCAAGAGTGTGAACATTTCTCCTGAACTTATTAGGTCTTTATGCAGCTTGATGAAATCTTTGAGGATGGGCATTAAGATGACCTTTACCCTTTGGCATGAAGGGTTTTGGTTGTCTCATTTTATTGTGCCCTTTAGGAGAGTTGGTCCTGGGCTTGATCAGCTGAGGTTGCCTCATGAGAGTTGGCTTTGGCTGAAAATGCTTTGGACAACCTCTTTGTATGTTGTTCATGGGAGTTGCCCTTCCATTGGGTCTACTCTTGTAGTTAGAGACTTTGGCCATTTCCTTAGGTGTGGGCCTTGGTCTGTTGACTACTTGAGTGGGCACATTATTTATTTTGCCCTTTCCCTTGTTTAGTGGCTGAGTTAATTCATTTTTAGCTTGTTGTGCCACTGATTTAACAAAGATTTTCTTAGTGTTACTTGTTGAAGCAACACAAAGACAAGGTGAAGATTCGAATGGATCAAACCCGAGTCCACTCTTTTGAGTCATAGGTATTTGGAAGCTTTGAATTTCCTCTATTGCTCTAGAGGATTTATTCATAACTAGCAGACATCTTATTTTTCAGGCTCTCTTCACTTAATTTAAGAACATCATATTCATGAGAGAGATTTTCAAATTTAGCTTGTAGAATCTTAAGATCGAAATCTTTTCTCTTCTGAATAAGTAGTTGCTCATCAATCTGCTTTTGTTGGTCAACTATCCTGAGAGAAGCTTCATCAAGTTCTCTCACGATTTGTTGATACAGCTTAGTAGATTTGATGTCAACTATAGATTCAGCTTGAGAGAGTTTTGTAACTTCAGAATACAATACCTCATTTTCTCTCACAGTGTTATCATGAAATTCTTGTAGCCTAGTTAAATCTTCCATCAACTTTCCAAAGGATAGTTTCAGGTTGACATCACTAGTTTCCAGTGATTGAATTGAGGATGAACTAGACGAAAAACATACCTCGTCATCTTTTATTACCATGTTGCACACATCATCATCATCATTGTTAGAGAACAGTCCATCATTAGAGGAGTTGAAGTTTTCATCACTTTAAGATTAACACCAGCCACCATGGCTTTTCTGTTTTTGATTCTCCTATCTCTTTTAGCTTGCCTTTCTTTCCTCTCTTTGGAGCTGAGCTCAGGGCAATCATACTGGAAGTGCCTTTCTTTTGGCAGTTATAGCATAGGTCTTCATCATCCCTCTTGGTTTCTTCTTTCGTTCTAGATGATGAAGGTTCAGCTCTACTAGACTTTCTCCTACCACAGTACTTGTCCTCTGATCTCCTTTCTTCAGGCCTTTTATCCTCAGCCTTGGCTTCAGGAGAGTTGTACCTTTTCCTAACCTTGTTGTCTTGGTAGAACTTTTTGTACCTAACCATGAGGGCAAGTTCTTCCTTCATTTCAGTTTTGGAAACTGAATTTGATGATCTTGGAGTGGTCTGCACCTGAGGTTCAACAGATCTGGCTTTAAAGGCCACTCCCTTGGTTGGC
Source organism: Galeopsis tetrahit (assembly GCA_963675135.1). Classification (NCBI taxonomy): domain Eukaryota; kingdom Viridiplantae; phylum Streptophyta; class Magnoliopsida; order Lamiales; family Lamiaceae; genus Galeopsis; species Galeopsis tetrahit. Next base: position 16,663,729 of record OY776130.1, read on the forward strand.
ATTGAAGGTTCCTCACATGGCTTTCTTCTGTTGAGATCAAACTCATAAGCTTTGAGTTCTGAGAAGACTTGTTGCATGGGCATGGTAGATAGATCTTTGGTGTTCTGCATTATCACAGAGTATACATCCCACTTTGGAGTGAGACTTCTTAGAATCTTGAGTGCCACCTCTCTCTTGGAGTAGACCTTGCCCAATGAGTTTATCTCATTCATTATGTCTGTGAATCTACCAGCAAGCTTATCAATGGACTTATTTGATTCCATTATGAATTGTTCATATTTTTGCACAGCAACTTGGAGCTTATTCTCCTTGATTTTGTTAGTACCCTCACACATAATTGCAAGAGTGTCCAAAATTTCTTTGGTTGTTGTGCAGTGGTAGACTCTTCCCATTACTGCATCTGGAATAGTCGGATAGAGAGTGTTCATGGCCAAATAATTGAGGTTGTCCCTCTTTCTCTCTTCAGCAATGGATTCATCTTCATCTTTAGGCAGTGGCTCTCTGGGATCAGCCTTTTGTGCAGCTGTGACCTTTGGATTTGTCTTAGTGAAGGTGAATGGTGCCTTGGTAAACACTCTCAGCATCTCATCATGAAGACAGGCAAGATGAGTTCTGTTGGGAATAAAATGAGAATTTTGATTAAGATACCAAAACCCCTTAAGACATGCCAAATAGATAAGTCAAAATTAAATGAACATGTTTCAGTAATGTTGGAACATGTAGTTCGGCTAGTTGAGAAGCTGGTATGTTAGGCAGCTCTTAGTTATTTAGATGCATAAGTTGAGGGGGAACACATGCTTAAAAGATTACAAGAATCAAGTCCCCTCAAGGCTCAGAATCAAGTTGATCCCAAGACTGCTGAAAGTATCTACTGACCAACTGTTCTGATCAAAGTCAGCTCAGTAGAAAGGCAACCACCCTGATGATCAATCAAGTGGAACACATCAAGAAGATCAAGTCTGCTGATGTGCATATCAAGTTTAGAGCAGTTGTACAGCATGATTGTCCAAGCACACTTGAACCTGAAATGTTCTAAGGCAAAGGCCAACTGTGCTGATGGGGTCAAAATCACTGATATGAATGCAAGAATACTCAAGAACCATCAAGTGATGATCAGTGAAGTCAAAGAGCCAAGACATCTGAAAGAGCAATGCCAACACTGCTGATAAGCCATGTCTGCTGAAAGTGATAAGCAGACTTGTCCAGATGATAAAGAAAGTTGTCCATATCATAGAACCAACGATCAGAAGTGATGTCCATGTTTGATCAAGTGAATCTTCAAGTCAGACATTGGGAAGAGTGCATCAAAGTGAAGACAAGAAGCTCACAGCCGTTTACTTCCCAAATTAAGGACATGTCACTTTCAAGAAACTGTCCTCCAGTTGCAAAGTTCAAGGAAGGAAAATATAGACATTTTGAGGATGTCTGTCCAACTTACATAACCTCATCTTGATCTATAAATACAGAAGTGTGGAAACTATTTGAAGGCATCCAACTAGTATCCAACTATCCTGCAATCTAAAGGAAACTACAAACTCATAAGCCTTCAAGCTTTCTAAGAACATTCTTAGTTTCCAAACACTTCATCTAAGCTGAACTTCATTGTACATCAAACAAAGTTTAGAGAGATATTCTATCATATCCACAATGCTCAATTGTAAAGGATATCTCACCTAGTTGGAACCAACATCAACCCTTAAACCTTTCAAGGAAAGTTAGAAGAATTGTTGTAGTAGAAGTGTAAGGAACTAACTATTGAGAGAAGAACAGTTCAGTTCTGAGTTGAGAGAGAGTACTAGGACTCTGAATTCCTAGGGATCAAGGCAGCAAGGAGTGGTGTGGTTGATCAATGCACCTTGGCACTATAAAACAAGTTAATTCCAAGAGTGAAGGAATTATCCTGTTAAATCATGGAAAGTGGATGTAGGAGCTTGAGTCTCTTAACCACTATAAACTCTTTGTGTTATTTACTTACAAGCTATTTCATTCAAGTAACACATTCTTACACTGCACACAAACTGATCTTCAAAAGACTTACTTCATAAGTTGTGCAAAACAGTTTTGGGACAAGTCCCCTGGAAAGTTGTATTAAGTGTTAAAAAGATTTCAGAATTAAAAAGAGTTTAAATATAAGGGCCAACCACAATTCTGCACTTATAACTTAATTAGATAGTTATTCAACTGAGTACTCTATAGTGCTTAGAAGTTTGGTTATCTTCTGAAAGTTATACATATCAGAAGAGTTGTCCCGGACAACCTTGCTGAAGGTCTATTTTGATTAAATTGAAAAGATTTGCATAAAAAAGTGTATTCCCCCCCCCCTCCCCCTCATACACTTGTTACTACTCCTTTCAGGACCAACAAGTGGTATCAGAGCAGGGGTTCAAAGCCCACTGCTTCTGAAAATCCATTTTGATTTTCAAAACACATTTTTGTGTGGTCACTGAACTGATCTTTCTGAAATCTTAACATCTTGTTATCCAACCCCTCTTATCTGAGATATGGCAGACAACAACATCAATTTTGTTGTTCTCCATAATGTTGTGGAGAACATCAACAATATGGCTCCAGATCCAGTCAACCACATATCTCATCATAAGTTGCCTATTTTCTCAATTGAGAACTATGACTTCTGGAAAATTAGGATGAGAGCTCATCTTGCTTGTCTCCATAATGAGATGTTGAGAGCCATCACAAGGGGACCATTCACTTTCACTCAAGCAAATCCCAGGGTAACTGAAGCTCAAAGAGCTGACCCAAGGCAGGAGCTCCCCAAAGATGAAGATGACATCACCACTGAAGAGAGGAGGAGACATAACCTCAACTATCTTGCAATGAACACTCTCTATCAAACAATTCCAGATGCAGTAATGGGGAGAGTCTACCACTGCACAACATCCAAAGAAATTTGGGACACCCTTACTGAAATGTGTGAGGGTAATGACAAAATCAAGGAGAACAAGCTCCAAGTTGTTGTGCAGAAGTTTGAACAATTTACAATGGAGTCAGAAGAGTCCATTGACAAGTTTGCTGGTAGATTCACTGATATAATGAATGAGATCAACTCATTGGGCAAGGTGTACTCCAAGAGATAAATTGCACTGAAAATTCTAAGAAGCCTCACTCCAAAGTGGGATGTATATTCTGTGATGATGCAGTATACTAAAGATCTCTCCACCATGCCCATGCAACAAGTCTTCTCAGAACTCAAAGCTTATGAGTTTGATCTCAACAGAAGGAAGCCTACTGAAGAACCTTCCTTACCAACCAAATGAGTGGCATTCAAAGCCAAAGTTGCTGAACCAGAGATACAACCCACGCCAAGATCATCAAAGTCAGTCTCTAAGGCTGAAATGAAGGAAGAGCTTGTTAGGGTTATACTAGCAAGTATGCTTTTAGTGCTACTTATGTATACAAACTGATTTTTGCACTTATTAATCAGAATAAATTTTTGTCACTGGTTGCTTTAAATATAATGAATGGTAATTATTTATTGCATAAACGTTCAGATGTACTTTACATTGTAGACAATGTGGTGTGTAGAAGATCACAGAAGATCACATTGTTAGTTCCTTGTATATAAGTACAATTGATTCACAACTTAGATGGAATTGAACAATCCATTGGTAGAAGTTGAGGTGTAAGGCTCAAATTGGTTTGTCTTGACCAAGAGATTACACTAGTGCATTTTGATGTGCTGAATAGGACCTACAGAGAGGTAATTCTTCTAGACTGGCTTAAGCAATGAAGAATTAGACCTCAGTGGTTGTTGATTTCTTAATCTCTGTCACTTAAATGGAATTGTATGTAGTTAAGAAGTATTGTGGCTCAATATTGATTTCTGGGCCCATTGGGAGGTCCAATCCTAATTCTCCTAAAGGCCCCTCAAGTAGCCCAATAAAAGTCCATTAACTAAGGTAATTAAAAAGATAAGAATTAATCTTGTTGCAAGAAAGAGAGGAAAGTAGCGCTTATTTTGGGGAGAGAATGTTATGGAGAAAGATATGAAAATAATATAATATCTCTTGGAGAATAAAATATTTCTAGATCTCCAATATTTTCTAATAAATAAATTGACTATTCTCTCTCTTATAAATAGAGGAAAAACCGCTTGTTTAAGAGTTGACAAAGAAATCGGTTTTGTCTACAAAAGAAAAAAGAGAGATCTGTAATTTTCGAAATTACAGTGTGTGCAACAAGAGAAAATTAATTCTTCCTTGAGAGTTAATAGTTCGTGAGATCTCCCACCGGATCAACGGGCTAGGACTTAGGGAATACTTGAGAAGGTAATTGGGTTGAAGTTGTTATTCTTCTCAACGGTATCTCTTCGATTCAAAGGTAAACATGTAATCCCTTAGTTCCGCATGTTTAGGGATTTAATTATTTACCGTACATTCATTACATGAATTAGTTGATTTAATTTGTTTAAATTATGAAATTAGATTTATGATAATTCATATTTAAATTACATCTCAAATAGATCCTGGTAATTTTAAAGGTGTCTCAAAGGATTCCCGAGAGTCTCGAAAGATCCCTAGGGCATCTCAAAAGATTCTCGGGAGTCTCAAAGGATCCCTAGCGTGATGGTCCATAACCCACAAGTGCCAATAATTCCCCACAAAGGAGATGGGGAATGTGGTCCCATAATAATTTCCCACAAAGGAGTTGGGGACCACAAGAATTGGGGACCACATTGTTGGGGGACTATTATTGGGTATTGGTATATAACCCAGCAGATGGTATCAGAGCCAAGGTTTTGGGCTCTGTAATTTAAATTAGAATTTAAATCTATTTACATTAAATTGATATTTGGATGGTAGAATTGTTAGATCTTTTTTGCAGGTATCCAATTATCATGGTTTTAATGTATGTTTTAATTTATGTTGTTTGAATGTGGTTTTTAATCTGATTCGGTCAGATTTGTTTTTCCCGTGAGAAAATCCACGGGTAGATTAGATTATTTAATTTGTAATAAACTAGTCTAGATGTTATATTTATTTTTTGTAAATAAATTGTAACGGGTCAAAGACGAAGTCCGTTAGACGGATTAAAGAATCGGAGGCGCACCCGGATGACCAAGCCACACAGGCCGATTGTAGGCGTGGCGTGATTTTTTTTGTTGCGGTCGTGGGAGTACGAATTCTCATCCCTTCAAAACGAGAAAATTAAACCATGATAATTGGACGTGTTTGCCTAATTTGTGTTTAATTTTTGTTTTGTTATTATGCTATGATTATTTGTTAATTTTGCATGAGAATTCGTGAAAAACCTCTAGTTTAAAAAATTACTAAGTATGTTTTGATTAATTAAATTTATTTAAGATAATAAATTGATTAAATGGCCTCCATAATTTATTTATTTGTGAAGTCTTTTGGCTACGCATTGGCAAGCGCCTCTCTCCCTATCGGATAGGTCAAAAGATAAGTTCACATGAATAAATTCCTTTAAGGATGATTGTGGATTATTACTAGTGGCGGTATGACCCTCCCATCGAGTGGCTTATTCAAAACGAAATAATAGTCCTGTATTTAATTATGGTTATTACTTAGGTATAAAATTGATATATTAACTCCCCATCGGAGTCCCTGTCAATTTTATATGGCCAGGTTGAAGCCAACTATTAATTTTGAATTAAAGGTTTGTAACTGCTTTGTTTGTAACCTGTTTAAATGTATTTGAGTAAACGTTCACACTCATCGTGACTTACTTAAATTGGTTTTAAGATGTTGGCTGATGCATGTTTATATCGTTTTTTGAGGTTTTTGATATAGTACATGTGATCAAATTATGTGATAATTTTTGTGTTAATAGGATATTAATACAAATTGTATATTTTATTCTCAGTTCAGCATGTCGTCTCCTTTTAACCCACTGTTTAGTATACTTAAAGAAAATAAATTGGAAGGAGAGAATTATGTGGATTGGAAAAGACATTTATTTATAGTCTTGACTGCACAACAGCATAAGTGGGTACTTGATGAACCTAAACCCCCTGCCCCTTCGGATGAGACGAACCAAGAAGATAAGGAATATCATAAGGAGTGGATGAGATCCGATGAAATGGCTAGGTGTACCATCTTGGCTTCAATGTCAGATGTGTTGCAACACCAACACCAGAACATGGAATCCGCTTCAGCTATTATGATGAACCTTAAGGAACTTTTTGCTCATCAGAATCGTACGGCTAGACAAATGACCATGCGAGATATGTTATCACAGAAAATGGTCGAGGGAACGCCCGTGAGGGATCACGTTCTTAAGATGATGGGTTTCCTTAACAAACTTGAGATTCTTGGTGCTGAATTCGATGCGGAAACGCAGATCAATTTCGTACTCCATTCTCTACCGAAAAGTTTTGAGCAGTTCCAACTGAACTATACGATGAATAATCAAGAGTATACGTTGGCTCAGCTCTTGCAAGCTTTGGTTTAAGCTGAGATGTTAATGGGACCAAGGAACGAGCATACGGCTATGTTGGCAAACGGTCCATCTTCTAATTCTGCACTGAAAGGTGGAAAGAAGAAGAAGGCAAATGGCCAGAAACAAGCTAATAACAAGGAAAAGATACCAATTGAGGGAGGTGTCAAGAAAAAGACCACTAAGGGAAAGTGCTTTAGTTGCGGTCTGAAAGGACATTGGAAGTCAGCCTGTACCAAGCCTAAGAAGGCTGGTAAGCAAGGTAATTCTCACGCACTAGTAATTGAAACTTGTTTAGCGGTGTATTCTTCCCATTCGTGGGTGGTGGATACGGGAGCCACTGATCATATTTGTTTCGATTTTCAGGGGTTCAAGCTAACCCGACAACTTAGTGGGAGTGAGATCATCATCACCATGGGCAATGCTACGAAAGTGGAGGCTGTTGCAGTGGGAGATGTGCAACTATCTTTTAGTGATATAATTTTAGTTTTAAAAGACGTTCTTTATGTTCCGAGTTTTAGAAAGAATTTGATTTCAGTTTCTAAACTAATTTTGGATGGATATTCAGTTTCTTTTAATAAGAATGTCGTTATTTGTCGTGATGACGAGATTATCTGTTCGGGAACATTGGTGAATAATCTTTATACTATTAATTGTGCACATTCCACACAAAATGAATCGCATAACACATCGACTATTTCTAAGAAAAGAAAGCATTCTTCAGACATGAACGAAACTCTTTTGTGGCATCTTAGACTTGGTCATATTAATCTAAGAAGGATTCAAAGGTTGGTGAACGACGGCTCGTTGGAATCACTCCAGGTTGAGCCGTTTCCAACATGTGAATCATGTTTAGAGGGTAAAATGACCAAAAGAGCCTTTGGGGCAAAGGGGAATAGAGCTAGTGAAGTGTTAGAACTCGTTCATACTGATGTATGTGGACCAATGTCAATTCAAGCAAAAGGAGGTTTTGAGTATTTCGTTACTTTTATCGATGATTACTCAAGATATGGATACATCTATCTAATGCGGCATAAGTCTGAGACCTTTGATAAATTCAAAGAGTTTAAGGCTGAAGCAGAAAAGCATAGGGAAAAGAGTATCAAGTTTCTACGATCAGATCGTGGAGGCGAATACCTCAGCAATGAATTTTTGGGCTACTTATCAGGCGAAGGGATTGTATCCCAATTAACTGCACCCGGAACCCCTCAACAAAATGGGGTTGCAGAGCGAAGAAATCGAACTCTTTTAGAGATGGTCAGATCTATGATGAGTTATTCAGATTTACCTAAGTCGTTTTGGGGTCATGCCTTGGAAACAGCGACTTACATTCTGAATTTGGTACCTTCCAAATCAGTTCCTGCGAAAGCCTAGTCTAAAACACATAAGAATTTGGGGGTGTCCTGCATACGTGTTGGACAAGGAAGCCTGAAAGTTAGACCCTCGTTCAGAATTAAGGCTGTTTGTAGGATATCCTAGAGGAACGAAAGGGGGTTTATTCTATAGTCCAAAGAATCAGCGAATTGTGATAAGCACACATTCTAGATTTTTGGAAGAAAACTATATGAGTAATAGAAAGCCCAAGAGTGTGATTACCTTAAATGAATTAAGAGGGCCAACTCATATACCAAGTGTACAAGTAGATATACCAAGCGATACACAAACACAATCGGAACCTCGTCGTAGTGGGAGGGTTGTGAGACAACCTGAACGATTCATGTTCGTGGGAGAGTCTTCGGACTTGGTTCCCGGAGAGGATGAATCTGACCCCTGGACGTACGATGAGGCAATCCAAGACAAGGATGCAGATTCTTGGCAAACTGCAATGGAAGCAGAAATGGGGTCTATGGATCATAACAAAGTGTGGGAGCTTGTGGAACCACCCAAAGGTGTAAAGCCTATTGGATGCAAGTGGGTCTACAAGAGAAAAAGAGGATCAGATGGGAAGGTTGAAACCTTCAAAGCTAGACTAGTGGCAAAAGGATATACTCAGAAAGAGGGAATCAATTATAAGGAGACCTTTTCGCCTGTAGCTATGCTTAAGTCTATCCGTATTCTCTTGTCGATTGCAGCTCACCTAGACTTTGAGATCTGGCAAATGGATGTCAAGACAGCTTTCCTAAATGGAAGTCTTGAACAAGAAATCTACATGCGCCAACCCGAAGGCTTCATTGAAAAAGGCCAAGAGAATCTTGTATGCAAGCTTAAAAGGTCAATATATGGACTTAAGCAAGCATCGCGAGCTTGGAATCAATGTTTTGATCAGGTGATACAATCCTATGGATTTGATCAAAATGAGTTTGAGAGTTGTGTCTATAAGAAGTGTATCGGAACTGCCTTGGTATTCTTAGTATTATACGTAGACGACATTCTGCTTATTGGAAACAATAAAAAGGTGTTGACAGACGTGAGGGTATGGTTGTCAAAACAGTTTGATATGAAGGATTTAGGAGAAGCTGGTCACATCCTTGGGATTAAGATTACTCGAGATCGCCAGAAAATGATGATATGCTTATCCCAAACCTCATACATAGACACTATTTTGAAACGATTCAGCATGCAAAATTCCAAGAAAGGATTTGTTCCTTTCAGACATGGAATTCATCTATCTAAAGAGATGTGTCCTAAGACACAAAAGGAGATGGATGAGATGAGAAACATTCCATATGCGTCGGCAGTTGGAAGCCTCATGTATGCAATGCTGTGCACGAGACCAGATATTTGCTTTGTTGTAGGCATGGTAGCAAGATATCAAAGTAACCCAGGGAAAGAACATTGGACTGCAGTTAAAAACATTCTCAAGTATCTAAAAAGAACTCGAGATAGAATTTTGGTTTATCAGTCAGACAGTCTATTCCCTGTCGGTTATACGGACTCAGATTTCCAATCAGACATGGATTCTAGAAAATCTACCTCGGGTAGTGTGTTTTGTTTGGGGGTGGAGCCATGACATGGAGAAGTGTGAAGCAGAAATGCATCGCTGATTCTACCATGGAAGCCGAATATGTAGCTGCTTGTGAAGCAGCGAAAGAAGCGGTTTGGCTTAAGAACTTCTTAGTGGACTTGGATGTGATTCCGAATTTGCCCAGCACTATCACTATTTATTGCGATAATGCTGGAGCAGTTGCAAATTCAAGGGAACCAAGAGCTCACAAGGCAAGCAAACACATTGAAAGAAAATACCATCTTATACGAGAAATCGTTAAGAGAGGAGATATAGTGGTGGCAAAGATCGCATCGGAAGACAACCTAGCTGATCCCTTCACAAAGGGTCTGCCTCAGAGTACATTCGAGAGACATGTGGAAGGAATGGGGGTCAAGTGCGTTGCCAAGCTGCTTTGAGTATAAGTGGGAGAATTTATTAGGACATGTAGAACATGGACGTGCTGTAGTATACTTAAAAGCAGACTTTGAGTATAAGTGGGAGATTGTTAGGGTTATACTAGCAAGTATGCTTTTAGTGCTACTTATGTATACAAACTGATTTTTGCACTTATTAATGAGAATAAATTTTTGTCACTGGTTGCTTTAAATATAATGAATGGTAATTATTTATTGCATAAACGTTCAGATGTACTTTACATTGTAGACAATGTGGTGTGTAGAAGATCACATTGTCAGTTCCTTGTATATAAGTACAATTGATTCACAACTTAGATGGAATTGAACAATCCATTGGTAGAAGTTGAGGTGTAAGGCTCAGATTGGTTTGTCTTGACCAAGAGATTACACTAGTGCATTTTGATGTGCTGAATAGGACCTACAGAGAGGTAATTCTTCTAGACTGGCTTAAGGAATGAAGAATTAGACCTCAGTGGTTGTTGATTTCTTAATCTCTGTCACTTAAATGGAATTGTCTGTAGTTAAGAAGTATTGTTTTGATTTATTATGGGTAAAGAATCAATGTGATTCAATACTTTATATTTTGGGCAATATTATTAATTATAGGACAGATTGCCAAAATTAATACAGAGAATCGTGTCTTGGAGTGTCAAGTTGATTATGTCCCCTTGGTGGGCTTAGAAGGTTTATCATATCAAATCTGATCAGTGGAATTTATTTCCGGTATGATAATAATGTTGAGCTGTCCTTACTCTAAGGAATAAAAGATATTAATTAATTAAAGCATTCAGTAGCTTAAATTAATTGATGGACATTGAATCTTAAACACGGGAAATAATAACCGGGAGCCATATTTCGTAATATGGGTTAGGATGGATAGTGCAATATTAATTCTATAGTGGAATGAATTAATATTAATGAGCTGGAAAAATATTGTGGCTCAATATTGATTTCTGGGCCCATTGGGAGGTCCAATCCTAATTCTCCTAAAGGCCCCTCAAGTAGCCCAATAAAAGTCCATTAACTAAGGTAATTAAAAAGATAAGAATTAATCTTGTTGCAAGAAAGAGAGAAAGTAGCGCTTATTTTGGGGAGAGAATATTATGGAGAAAGATATGGAAATAATATAATATTTCTTGGAGAATAAAATATTTCTAGATCTCCAATATTTTCTAATAAATAAATTGACTATTCTCTCTCTTATAAATAGAGGAAAAACCGCTTGTTTAAGAGTTGACAAAGAAATCGGTTTTCTCTACAAAAGAAAAAAGAGAGATCTGTAATTTTCGAAATTACAGTGTGTGAAACAAGAGAAAATTAATTCTTCCTTGAGAGTTAATAGTTCGTGAGATCTCCCACCGGATCAACGGGCTAGGACTTAGGGAATACTTGAGAAGGCAATTGGGTTGAAGTTGTTATTCTTCTCCACGGTATCTCTTCGATTCAAAGGTAAACACGTAATCCCTTAGTTCCGCATGTTTAGGGATTTAATTATTTACCGTACATTCATTACATGAATTAGTTGATTTAATTTGTTTAAATTATGAAATTAGATTTATGATAATTCATATTTAAATTACGTCTCAAATAGATCCTGGTAATTTTAAAGGTGTCTCAAAGGATTCCCGAGAGTCTCGAAAGATCCCTAGGGCATCTCAAAAGATTCTCGGGAGTCTCAAAGGATCCCTAGCGTGATGGTCCATAACCCACAAGTGCCAATAATTCTCCACAAAGGAGATGGGGAATGTGGTCCCATAATAATTTCCCACAAAGGAGTTGGGGACCACAAGAATTGGGGACCACATTGTTGGGGGACTATTATTGGGTATTGGTATATAACCCAGCAGAGCTAGCCCTCATGGCTAGAAGGTTTGATAAACGCAATTTAAGGTTTGGTAGATACACGAAATTCTACCAAGACAACAAGGTCAGGAGAAGGTACAACTCTCCTGAAGCCAAGGCTGAGGACAAAAGGCTTGAAGAAAGAAAATCAGAGGACAAGAACTCTGATAGGAGAAAGTCCAACAGAGCTGGACCTTCATCATCTAGAAGAAGAGATGATTCAAAGAAAGATGATGATGAAGACCTGTGCTACAACTGTCAAAAGAAAGGGCACTTTCAATATGACTGCCTGAACTCAGCTCCAAGGAGAGAAAGGAGAGGCAAACCAAAAGAGACAGAAGATTCACCAATAGAAAAGCCATGATGGCTGGTGAAGAATCTCAAAGTGATGAAAGCTTCAACTCTTCTGATGATGGATTGTTCTCTAACAGTGATGATGATGATGTGTGCAACATGGTCATAGAAGATGATGAGGTATCTTCTACATCTAGTTCATCATCTATTCCCTCACTGGAACCTAGTGATGTCAACCTGAAACTATCCCTTGGAAAGTTGATGGAAGACTTCACTAGATTGAAAGAACTTCATGAAAGCTGTGAGAGAGAAAATGAAACTTTATATGATGAAATTGCAAAACTTTCTCAAGCTGAGCATGTAGTAAATGTCAAGTCTACTGAGTTGTATAAACAAATCTTGAGAGAACTTGAGGAAGCTTCTCTCAGGATTGTTGACCAACAAAAGCAGCTTGATGAACAACTACTTACTCAGAAAAGAAAAGACTTTGAAATTAAAATTCTTTAAGAAAAATTTGAAAACCTCTCTCATGAATATGATGTTCTAAAATCAAGTGAAGAGAGCCTGAACAATAAGATGTCTGCAATGAACAAATCCCCTAAGGCAATAGAGGAAATTCAAAGCTTTTAAAGACCTATGACTCAAAAGAGTGGATTCGGATATGATCCATTTGAATCTTCACCTTGCCTTAGTGTTGCTTCAACAAGTAACACTAAGAGAATCTTTATCAAATCAGTGGCACAACAAGCTGAAAATGATTTAATTCAGCCACTGAACAAAGGAAAGGGGAAAATGCATTAAGTGCCCACTCAAGTATTTCAGGGAATAAGGCCCACACCTAAGGAAAATGTCAAAGTCCCTGAATACAAGAGGAATGGTGTTCAGCAGAGTAGACCCAATGGAAGGGCAACTCATCTGAACAACATTCAGAGAGGTTGTCCAAGGTATGTTCAGCCTAGGCCAACTCCCCTAAGGCAACCTCAGTTGAACAGGCCTGAGGCCAACTCTCCTTATGGGTACAATAAAATGAGACAACCAAAACCCTACATGAAAAAGGGTAACGGTCATCTAATATGCCCATCCTCAAAGATTCCCTCATACTGCAAAAAGAGCTCATAAGTTCAGGAGAAATGCCAACTCTCCTGAAACTTACAGAGTTAACACTTTCACACATTCTTTCCCAAAGGCATTTAAGGGAAAAACTGTGTATGTTGATGCTAGAGGAAAACAACTTAGCCACCTTGAATAAATCAGGGTTATTAGGCAAGTTTGGGTTCCTAAAGGTACATCTAACCTCTCAGGACCTAAAATTCAAAGGGTACCTAAAGCTTGATCATTGCAGGTACCAAAGGACCACAAGAAGATGAGGAGCTTGAACAAAAAGACAGCATGGTACTTGGACAATGGATGTTCAAGGCACATGACTGGAAACAAAACACTCCTCACTGAATTCATTGAACAAGAAGGTCATAATGTCACATTTGGAGACAGCTCACAAGCAACTACAAAAGGTTATGGTACCTTGATAATTGGTAATATCTAGATGACATCACACAAAGAACAACCAGATTAAGCCTCAAAGATAAAGATACTTTATTCACTGAAGTTGTCCAGGCCAATCCTCCTGAAACCATCAGAATGGACAACACTCTTGAAGGCAATCTGCCTGAAGCAAACCTCACTGAAGGAAATGATGAACTGATTGATCCAATCCCAGTTCATAACCAGGTAACAACTACCAATGAAGAAACAGGCTCTGTTGAGGTAGTTAATGGATGCAATATTCTAGGGGGAACTAACAATGTTGAAAATGCCAATGTCCCTGACATTGAGGCCAACACCCCTGAATATGATCCTGAACTAGATCCTACATTAAACTTTCCTGAATTTTATGATCCTATTGACTCAACCTTAGTAGAGGACAACTCTACTGAAGGGATCAGGAAAAGAAGGAATTGGTTATTAGACCATCCAACTAACCTGATACTTGGTGATCCAAGTATAGGAGTCAAAACTAGAAGGTTTCATGGTGAAAGTGCTTTGTTTTGTTGCTTCTTATCAGAATAGGAGCCTCAGGACATTGAAGAAGCACTTCAAGATGCAAACTGGATTACAGCCATGCAAGAAGAGCTAAACTAGTTTACAAGAAATGATATTTTAGGAGTTGGTTGACAGACCATCACATCAAGATATTATTGAAACAAAGTGGGTGTTCAAGAACAAGAAGAATTAGAATGATGTGATAATCAGAAACAAGGCCAGATTGGTGGCCAAGGGTTATTGTCAATCAGAAGGCATAGACTATGATGAGACATTTGCACCAGTGGCAAGACTTGAAGCTATTATGCTATTCTTAGCATATGCTGCCCACAAAAGGTTCAAAGTCTATCAAATGGATGTCAAGAGTGCTTTTCTAAATGGAGTGCTCAAAGAAGAAGTCTATGTGGAGCAACCCCCAGGATTTGAGGAAAGAAACCAAGTATACAGACTCAAGAAAGCCCTTTATGGACTTAAGCAAGCTCCAAGAGCTTGGTATGACACCTTGTCTCAATTCTTACTAGATCATGGTTTTGTCAAAGGGACAGTGGACAGAACCTTGTTCAGAATCTGTGAGGGAGATGACATCGATCTTACTTGTCCAAATATATGTTCATGACATCATATTTGGATCACCAAATGAGAGGCTTTGTGAAAAGTTCTCAAAGCTCATGCAAAGCAAGTTTGAGATGTCAATGATGGGGCTGATGAATTTTTTATTGGGACTTCAAGTCAAGCAATCAAAAGAAGGAATCTTCATCAACCAAGCCAAGTACACAAGGGAGATGATAAAAAAGTTTGGGTGTGCAACTAGTAAACCAGTGAGGATCCCAATGAACACAAACTGGAAAATGGATCCTGATGAGAGTGGTGTTCCAACCAACTCTACTGAGTATAGATGAATTATTGGTTCTCTCCTCTATCTAACAGCCAGTAGACCTGACATCACCTTTGCAGTAGGTGTATGTGCAAGGTTCCAAGCAAATCCTAAGAAAAGTCATCTAGAGGCTGCATAGAGGATCTTGAGATACCTGAAAGGCACTGAAAATATGGGATTATGGTATCCCTCAAATGACAACATTGAGCTAACTGGCTACTCAGATGCTGATTATGGAGGATACAGAATTGATAGAAAGTCCACTTCTGGAACATGCCAATTCTTGGGAAGCAAGCTCATCTCTTGGTTCTCAAAGAAGCAAAACACTGTGGCAACTTCAACTACTGAAGCTGAGTATGTTGCAGCTGGAAGTTGTTGTGCTCAAATCCTTTGGTTGAGACAATAACTCGGAGACTATAATGTCAACTCTCCTGAAGTGCCAATATTTTGTGATAACAACAGTTCAATATCAATCTCACAAAATCCAGTGCTACACACAAGATGCAAGCATGTGAACATCAAGCATCATTTCATAAGAGATCATGTGGAGAAGGACATCAAATTGGTGAAAATTTACACAGATCATCAGAAGGTTGATATTTTGACCAAACCTCTTGCTGAAGCAAGGTTCATGGAACTTTCAGCAGAGTTGGGACTTCTTGATCCAGGAAAGATGGACAAGTAAGCCCAATGAAGTTAAACATTCAAGGGGGAACAAGAATTGTTCTTCAGCAGACTTGGGCAAAGTCTACTGAATTTCAGAAGAAATGACCCAATACTGTTTAGAGAAGTTGGGCAGATCAATTGATCTGGGCCCACTTCAGGAGTTTTGGGTCAGGACACTTGTCCATGTGGGGCCAGATAAGTTGAAATGGATATCAAACCAAATCTTGGTCTGATAAGCACCTATTTTGGGTAATCATTACCTATTTTGATGGCTGTCCTATTCCTCTTAAAGCCATCACCTTTACAAAGATTTAATTTGTCCCCTACCCAAAAAGTCACTTTCGAAGCATTTAATGCAAAGATTCAATTATTGTTTGCATTAAACAATTCTAGCCCACAATCCATCTTGATAACTCCCCAGCCATAATAAACCTTAACTTCATTTCCCACGTTTCAATAAAACAGTTTTGAAACACTCAAATCAAATTCAACTGTTGGATCATCTTTTGGCCAACTCCCCTGAATTAATCCTGGCCATCCAAAGTTATTTTCCCTTTTTGTAAACTGTTGAATTGCCTTAAGACTCACCAACTCATTGACATACATTCCTTTTGGAATATACTCTAAGTTTTAAGTCCCCCCCTAAGACTTTCATTCCTCCCCACGCATACGTTTACTCCCAAACCCTAACTTTCTGAAATCTCTTAAGCTTTCTCACTACTCATCCATGGCACCCAAAATCAGGCAAGACATGATTGTTGACTTCTCGAACAAGAAGTTAGACATATATTTCTCCTACCTAAGCCACAAAAATAACCTCACTTTTTAGCCTATCATCTCTTTTGAGAGTGAACTTCCAGAGGTTATCCCCACCCTTAGATGGCTTAGAAGGGCTGAGTTACAGAAATTCATGGAGAATAAGCCTAGCTCATGCTTGGAGCAGTACATGGCTGAGTTCTTTGCCTTTCTGAAATGCAAAGGTAAAGAAACTTGAGAAGTGTCAACAAGGCTGTCATATGTGGATGAAGGAGATGAAGAGGAGAGCTCACATATGGTCAAATTCACTAAAGAAGATCTTGAAGGAGCTTTTGGATTACCTTCAGAAGGAAGGAATCCAGATACATATGGTGCTGGACATGAGCAAGATGTTGTTCAAGAATGGCTTAAGGTTCTAGGTCCCATTTCCTCTACACAGCACAAGAACACACTCAAGCCTGAATTTCTCACACTTTTTGAAGTGGTGACAAAAAGTATATTGAGCAACACTAGAAGCTTGGAGCAAGTAAGTTCCCCAAGAATCAGAATAATGGCTTTTGTGAATGATGCCAGTGACAAAGGCATCAAATTCAACTAGAGAGACTTCATCATAGGGAGGAAAAGGCCAAGTTCAAAGTGAAAGCCCACATGAAGGTGGTGTTGGAAGGGAAACTTAGATATTGCACAAGAGCAAGTCTCTTGATTGAAAGATTTTCCCACTACTCCCTGATGCAGACCTTTGCAAAGCCCCTACCTTCCCAGAAGATAATGTTCAGTAAGTTATTCAATAAATCTGAGAAGAGAAAGCAGCAGGTGGCCAAACCTGCTGAAGAGGTGATTGAAAAGAAGCCCAAGATGAAGCCAAGAACAAAGGTAAGGGCTGTAAAAACAAAGAAAATGACTCAGATCCTTTCAGAAGAGGATTCTGATACTTCAGCAGAAGTGAAAAAGTTGTTGAAGAGGGTGTGGATGTGCCATCAGACTCTAAGGAGATAAGGGTAAAGTTCCCAATGGCAATTGTGAAAAAGAAAAGGGGGGAGAAGAGGGTCAGGGAAGTTGTCCCTGAAGAAGGAAAGTGGAGCTCAAGGGCAAGCAAAAGAAGGGCCAAGCCTTCTGAAAAGATGCAGGAGATGCAGGAAGAGAAGACTTTGAAGATTGCTCTTAGGGAAAGTAGAGTTGAAAGCAGATCAAAGTCCAAGACTAAGTTCAAGTCCAACTCTCCTGAAGCTGGAACTCCAGAATCCAAGTATCTGGAAGCCCACAATTCTGAGTCCAACTCTCCTGAAGGAGCTGCTCAGAGAGGTCCCATTGATGTGTTAGCTGATATTGCAGTTGATGAGTCAAGATTGCTATCTCCCCTTGACTCTTCCATGCTCAATTATTCCAAATTCCTTGAAGCTGCTTTATTAGAACCTACTCCCTTAAGCAAAACCCCTTCAGGACCATTGCTCTCTACAGCACCTGAAAAATCCTTTGTTGAGCCTAATGTTCCTGAAACTGCCCCTGAAGCCAACCCTACTGAAACCAGTGCCAACTCCCCTATAACCCAAAGTCCCCAATCAGATGGAGATGAGGAGGAGTATATCTATGAAGGTATGCTCAGAGGTGGAGCAAGGGCAACTGTGGATAGTTTGTACCCCATTCTTGCTGAATTTCCAAGACTTTAGAAGAATTTCCATCATTTGAGAGTTCTAGTAGAAATCAAAGATAAAACCATCATGGAAATTGCTCAAGCCATTCAAGATAAAGGTGCAAACTGGTGGCAAATTGAGGAGGGTAGATTGCTACATTTTGCTGGTGTGAAAAAGACAAGGTTCCTGACTGATGAGGAAGTCTTTGTAAAATTGGTGGCAGATAAAGTTGTTGAAGAGAATGAGAGAATTGCTAAAGGGATCAAGCACCGTGATAGCAGTTCAAATGATGATGACAACAATGATGATCCCACTGATCCCAACCCTTCTGGTCCTAAAGAACCCACTATCCACTACCTAACCTACCATAGGAAGGGCTCTATCTCTTCAGAGGTGTTGACCGAAGATGGTAACACAGCCAAAGATGCATCAGCCCATGAAGGTTCAACTGAGCCTGACGCAAAGCTTAATGATGTTGAGGCCTCCCATGTAGAAGCTGGTTTGGTTAAGACCTCATCAGTGTCAGTAGAGTTGGACACTGACCAGTTCTTAACCATTCAGGATGACCCAGTGGCCTTGGAATGCCCAAGCACTGTGATCTCCCAACAACTGCCTTCTATGAATCCTATTGAGGATGTAGAAGCTGCAGGTTTAGGTGATGATGTTGAAAATGAGATTTGTCCTGAAAAACAAGAGGGAGTTGAAGTTGAAAGTGGGGTAGTAATAACTAAGATAGTGAGTGTACCAACTATAGAGGGAGAGGATGGATTAAGTGAGGAAGGACAGATTATTCTTGAAGTCAAATCTGAACTTCAAGAATCCATTGTTGAGAGGAGGTATGTTATTCATGAAAGTGAGATTATCATTGATGAAAGGAGAAAATAAATAGTTGGAAATGAGGAGAAGGCTGCTGATGAGTCAGGGCCTTATGTAAAAGAATTTGAGGGTGTTGAGGGTGTTTTTGCTGACACATTTTTCTGTGCAGATGATGTAGGCATAACTCTTGAGCAACTTTTTGCTGAACATATTTTCACAGATGCTCCAATCATGGCTGATGAGAGCCTTTCCAAAGTGGCTTTTGGGGAGCATTCAACAAAGTTGGACACCCTGGCCCAACAAGTGGAGACTGCCCATGAACAAAATGCTGAAACCTTAGATGAACAAAGCAGAACATTGGCCTCAGTAGAGATGAGGATCACTGGTTCAGAAGAGGTGGTGTTACCCAAAATTGAAGCTAGAATCAGTGGTGTTGAGTCTGGGCTGCAGACTATCTCTACTGAAGTGCAAAAAGCCAAGGAAAGCATAGATACATTCACCAAGGCAGTAAAGAATGATCAGAAGCTGCTTCTAGACAACCATAATAAGAATGTCAAGGCTCTCAGACTGTTTGTGAAGCAAGCTATTGGAAAGAAGAGTTGTCTTTAGAAGAGAAGGGCAGAGGAAATGAGAATGGCAATGGTGAAAGAGGCCTCAGTAGAGATGAGGATCACTGGTTCAGAAGAGGTGGTGTTACCCAAAATTGAAGCTAGAATCAGTGGTGTTGAGTCTGGGCTGCAGACTATCTCTACTGAAGTGCAAAAAGCCAAGGAAAGCATAGATACATTCACCAAGGCAGTAAAGAATGATCAGAAGCTGCTTCTAGACAACCATAATAAGAATGTCAAGGCTCTCAGACTGTTTGTGAAGCAAGCTATTGGAAAGAAGAGTTGTCTTTAGAAGAGAAGGGCAGAGGAAATGAGAATGGCAATGGTGAAAGAGGCATCGGCCAAATTCTCTGAAGAAGTGATGGCCAAGATTGTTGAATCTGTTGTGGCCAACCTTACTGAACTACTCAAAGCAAGCCTTGATGCATCCCTGAAATAAAAAATGGAGGAAGTTTTTTAGCAAAAGATGAAGCCTGTTCTTGCTTTTCTTAGTATGAGCAGTGATAGGATGCAGAATATCCATGATGAAAATGTCTACTTGCTTGATGAGATAAATTCCCTGAACCAGGCTCAATCCTTATTGGCTACTACAAAGACTGATCTCAAGCCCCAATGTTTTTATGAAGCCAAAAAGGGGGAAAGAGAAAGAGCTAGAGCCAAAGGTGCCTTGAAGATAGGAGAAGGCAACAAGGGAAAAGAGCAAATGCCTGGGCCTAAAGGGAAAGGGAAAGAAGTGCTGAACATAGAAGACTTGGATGAAGAAGAGCAATTGGCAATTGCTCTGAAGAATTCTATGGCCTCAATACAAGAAGAAGGTGCAAGAAGGCAACAAAGGCCTAGTGGTGAATCAGCAGGATTGGACAAAAGTGCTGAAGTTGTCCAAGTCAGGGGGAAGGTTAAGAAATTGATGAAGAGCAAAGGAAGAGAAGAGACCTTCACTGATTTCCCCAATAACATGGATCTGCCTGCTGAATTTAGAATTGAAGATGAGCCTACATCAAAGAGGACCAAAACTGCTGAAGACTCTACTGAAGAAGAAGTGGACAAGAGCCCTGAAAAGAAGAAAAGAGTTCCAGTCCTTGCTGATGATCCTTCTAAGTTGTTTGAAGAAGGATTTGGAAAGGATGCTGAAACTCAACAGAAATTGTCCATGATGAGAGCTCAAGAAAAGATGGAGCAATTGATGGAAGCTAACAGAGCAAGACATAAAAGAAGAGAAAATTTTCAGAAGCCAAGGAGAAGGAGAGCATCTTACAACAAGTTGAAGCCTCAACTGCTGATTCAGATGGACACCAAATATCCAGACTTAGATAAATGGGTTCCAATTCAACTGAATGATGAATGGGAGGAAGCTGAGAGGGAGTTTGTTTATGACTTCTATGTCATAGGCAGATGGATGGATGAAGATCTTGAATCCATTTTTACTCAGTTCATGTATGAGAATCATAGAGAACTTTAACAGAAACTTTTTGCTGCTGCAAATATATCAAGGGTAGAGTTCAAAGCTCCTGCTCCCATCATATACATGCCTCCAAAACAGCAAGGCTACATTTATCAATCAAAGATTTTCCAAAAGTTCATTCAAATACTGAAGATGGAAAAGCTGAAACTTGGACCTAAGGGAACAAACAAGGAGGCAATGGACCTAAAGAAGAGGGTCCGGGCATAGTATAGGATGGTGCCACCTCCTGAAGAAGACCTCTGAAACTGCTAAGTTTCCTTGTCACTTATTTGCCCTTGACTGCTAAAATGGATACTTATTTGCTCATGGCTGCTTATATAATTTCTACATTATGTAATTGCTCTGATCACATCTTTTGTTAAGATGAATTTGCTCTGATCACATGCTCTGATTAGTTAATTTGACTATCAACATGCTTTGTAATGCTCTAAAGATATATGAATAATAGTTGAATTCCTTTTGAATTATGAGATAATATCTCATTGTCTCAACTTGCCTGACTTAAACCTATATGCACTTAAACTGTGATTATACTAACACGTTCTTTCAGGAAATTTGACCTTAGTCACATCTACTGAAGTTATATGCAATAAGTATAGTCAAGTCACCTTTGCATAGATTGTATAGGTTTTGGCATCATCAAAAAGGGGGAAATTGTTGGGAATAAAATGAGAATTTTGATTAAGATACCAAAACCCCTTAAGACATGCCAAATAGATAAGTCAAAATTAAATGAACATGTTTCAGGAATGTTGGAACATGTAGTTCAGGCTAGTTGAGAAGCTGGTATGTTAGGCAGTTCTTAGTTATTTAGATGCATAAGTTGAGGGGGAACACACGCTTAAAAGATTACAAGAATCAAGTCCCCTCAAGGCTCAGAATCAAGTTAATCCCAAGACTGCTGAAAGTATCTACTAACCAACTGTGCTGATCAAAGTCGGCTCAGTAGAAAGACAACCTCCCTGATGATCAATCAAGTGGAACACGTCAAGAAGATCAAGTCTGCTGATGTGCATATCAAGTTTAGAGGAGTTGTACAGCATGATTGTCCAAGCATACTTGAACCTGAAATGTTTTAAGGCAAAGGCCAACTGTGCTGATGGGGTCAAAACCACTGATATGAATACAAGAATGCTCAAGAACCATCAAGTGATGATCAGTGAAGTCAAAGAGCCAAGACATCTGAAATAGCAATGTCAACACTGCTGATAAGCCATGTTTGCTGAAAGTGATCAGTAGACTTGTCCAGATGATAAGGAAAGTTGTCCTTATCATAGAACCAATGATCAGAAGTGATATCGATGTTTGATCAAGTGAATCTTCAAGTCAAACATTCGGAAGAGTGCATCAAAGTGAAGACAAGAAGCTCACAGCCGTTTACTTCCCAAATTAAGGACATGTCACTTTCAAGAAACTGTCTTCCAGTTGCAAAGTTCAAGGAAGGCAAATATATACATTTTGAGGTTGTCTCTTCAACGGACATAACCTCATCTTGCTCTATAAATACAGAAGTGTGGAAACCATTTTAAGGCATCCAACTAGTATCCAACTATCCTGCAATCTAATGGAAACTACAAGCTCATAAGCCTTCAAGCTTTCTAAGAACATTCTTAGTTTCCAAACACTTCATCTAAGCTGAACTTCATTGTACATCAAACAAAGCTGAGAGAGATATCATATCCTATACACAGTGCTCAATTGTAAAGGATATCTCACCTAGTTGGAACCAATATCAACCTTAAACCTTTCAAGGAAAGTTAGAAGGATTGTTGTAGTAGAAGTGTAAGGAACTAACTGTTGAGAGAAGAACAGTTCAGTTCTGAGTTGAGAGAGAGTACTAGGACTCTGAATTCCTAGGGATCAAGGCACCAAGGAGTGGTGTGGTTGATCAATGCACCTTGGCACTATAAAACAAGTTAATTCCAAGAGTGAAGGAATTATCCTATTAAATCAGGGAAAGTGGATGTAGGAGCTTGAGTCTCTTAACCACTATAAACTCTTTGTGTTATTTACTTACAAGTTATTTCATTCAAGTAACACATTCATACACTGCACACAAACTGATCTTCAAAAGACTTACTTCATAAGTTGTGCAAAACAGTTTTGGGACAAGTCCCTTGAAAAGTTGTATTAAGTGTTAAGAAGATTTCAGAATTAAAAGGAGTTTAAATATAAGGGCCAACTTAATTAGATAGTTATTCAACTTAGTACTCTATAGTGCTTAGAACTTTGATTATCTTCTGAAAGTTATACATATCAGAAGAGTTGTCCCCCCCCCCCCCAATACACTTGTTACTATTGAGAACATTGGTAGCTTGTGATGAGATATATGGTTGATTGGGTTGGGACCCATGTTGTTGATGGTCTCCACAACATTTCCAGCAACTTCATTGTTAGGCATACTTGCAAGTGTGTATAGTTAAGCACAAAGTATGAATGAATGAGTTTTGCAGAAAGATCAGTTCAGTGACCACACTAAAATCTGGTTTTGAAAATCAAGACGGAATTTCAGAAGCAGTGGTCTGTGAACCCCTGCTCTAATACCAATTGTTGGTCCTGAAAGGAGTATGATACAAGTGTATGGGGGGGATGCACTTGTGTATGCAAATTCTTTTCTTTTTGAACAAACAGGCAATCAGGAGAGTTGTCTAATCAACTTCTCTGAGTATGTACAACTTTGATTAGATAATCTAGCTATTGAGAACTATGAAGTAATCGGTTGAATAACTATCTAACTAAGTTATATGTGCGGAATTATGGTTGACCCTTTATATTTAAACTCCTTTATGTTCTGAAAAACTTTTCAACACTTAACAATTTTCAGGGGACTTGTCTCAAATCTGTTGTGCACAGTTTGTGGAATATGTCTTTTGAAGAACAGTTTTGTGTGCAGTGTATGAATGTGTTACTTGAATGAAATAACAGTAAGTAAATAACACAATGGTTATAGCGGTTCAGAGACTCAAGCTCCTACATCCACTTCCCTGATTGAACAGGATAATTCCTTCACTTGGAATTAACTTATTTTTTTAGTGTCAAGGTGCACTGATCAACCACACTACTCCTTAGTTCCTTGATCCATAGGAATTCTGAGTCCTAGTACTCACGCAACTCGAACTAAACTGTACTTCACTTGACAGTTCTAGTTCTCACACTTCTACAACAACGCTTCTAACTTTCCTTGAAAGGTTTAAGGGTTGAGGTTGGTTCCAACTAGGGTGAGATATCATTTACAATGAATAAATGTAAAAGGATATGATATCTCTCTAAGCTTTGATTGATGTACAATAGGTTCAGCTTAGATGGGAACTGGAAGTGTTTGGAAACTTAAGAATGATGTATTCTTTTAAAGATCTTGAAGACTTGTGTGCTTAGAATGCTTGTAGTTTCCACCTTTTGAATGGTTTCCAAAATCCAGTATTTATAGATCAAAGTGAGGATGTGTCCGTTGGAGAGACAACCTCAAATTGTCTATTTTCATCTTCTTTGGACTGTGCATCTTGAGGACAGAATTTGTGATAGTGACATGTCTTCAACTTGGGAAGTAAACGGCTAAAGCTCTTTGTCTTGACTTGTTTGCACTCTTCCCAATGTCCGAGTTGTATCTTCAGTAGTCAACATAGATGACATTCTTCCTGAAGGATGAATCATGATTAAGGACAACATTCTTTATCATCAGGATAGATTTGTGCTCACTCTTATCTATTCAGCTGACTTGGCTTATCACTAGTGTTGGCTAGCTTCTTCAGTTGAGTTGGCTCCTTCAGTGTTTTCATAACCGAACCGGTGACCAAACCAGATAGGCCACCGGTTCACGGTTCAACTGGTTAGACCACCGGTTGGACCGGTTAGACCACCGGTTCGACCGGTAAAATATTTCTTATGTATTTTTTTAATATTATCTACTCCCTCCGTCCCAAAGTTGAAGCCACAAACCAAATTGGCACGGGTTTTAATAAATGAGTTGTTTATTAGTATTGTGTAAGATAAAGTGGGGGTAATAAAGACTTTTCAACTTTATAAATAGTAATAAAGTTACTTTTTAGTGTAATAAAGTAGTGGCATTTGTTGTAATATTGTGATGTTTTAAGGGGACTGTTTAAAAGTGCTTTTACTATTTTAGGTAATGTGTCTTCAAGTATGGAACGCCCAAAATGGTAAAATGTGGCTTCAAGTATGGGACGGAGGGAGTATATGTTATTAAAAAATATATATTCAAACATAAATTTGGAAAATAAAAAGTGGATTATTCAATACAAAAATCTAAAATAGAGTAAAAAGGGACCGTCTAAAAAAAAAAAAGAATGTATTATGTATTTTTATTATCATAGTTATAAAATACAAGATTTTTTTTTATTACCTCAATATATTTGGGCTTATGTTAAATAGCCTAATACATGGTATGAAGTGGGCCTCATTTACCAAAACAATAGACAACAAGCCCATTTACCTTCTTATAAAGAGCAGATTAGGCCATTAGGGTTTTACTTCTTCCTAGTTCTTCCAACTAAGGTGTCCTCGACTGAAACTTAAAAGGTAAATAACATCTCTCATTTTTTGTGAAACATATATTGATTTTATAGTTAAAAAATTATCAATTCATAGCAATCCATAGTGTTAGGAGTTTAGAGAATTTTAGACTTCAGCTTCCGTCTCTTGTGGCTGCCGTCGCAGTGGTTGCTGTTGCGCGTGGTGGCTGCTATTACTTTACATCATTGTGTTTTGCAGGGTTTAGAAGGAAGAAAAGGAATTGGGGGAGAAAGAAGGGAGTCACGTGAATCGGTGAATGAGTTAAATTGAATTTAGAATTTAATATTTAAAAAAAAAATGGTTTTTGTTCGGTTTACCGGGTTTGGCCGGTTGGAACACATAAAAACGGGTTTTAGGTACTTTCTGGACCGGTACCGCAGCCGGTCCGATTTTAACCACACTGGGCTCCTTATCTTCACTGAATCAATCATGAGTTAAGCTTTCATGGATAACCTTCATATCAGTGATGTTTATTCTATCAGCATAGTTGTCTTCTTGACTTGAACTGAATTTGTAGTCTTCTGATCTAGTGTGCTGATATATTCTGCTGATCTTCATGTCAGTAGAATTGGTTCAATAGTTGTGATCTTCTGAAACTTGAACTATCAGAAGGGTTGACTCTTCTGATCTATTCTTCTAATCTATGCTATCAATGGGCTTGAACTCATCTGATCTTGTCCTATCAGTAGGGTTGAAGTCCTTTGATTCTAAGCCTAAGGGAACTTGATCTAAATGATCTTCTATTCTTGTGTTCCCCCTCAACTTATGTATTCTAACATCTATTAGCTGCCTAACACATCAGTTGTTCAACTAACCTGATCTATATGTTCCAACAGTCCTGAAACATACTTAATTAATTTGACTTTATATCTCTTGGCATATAATTAGGTGTTTTGGTATCTTAATCAAAATCTCATTTTATTCCCAACATTATGGTATTTAATCTGTTTCCAAATCTTAGTTTTTTTGTAATGTATTATACAATTATATATATGTATATATGTATATATATATTCTATAACTTTACATTTAACCAATTAAAACGAGAAAACTTACAGTAGAAATGCTCACAACAATGCGTAGAACAAGAAATGGGGGGTAGAAGCTTTGATCCGACGACGGTGGCAGCGTCACGGCGGCGACATTAAAAATTTTACTGTTTGGGGGAGGGTTTTCGCGAATAGCAGAATAGGGAAGAAGAAAGGTTGCGTTTTTTCATATTCAGAATTGTCGAGGGGTTTAGCGAGGGCCCACATGCCCTCAACAATTTTTAATGATGTCAGAGTGGACGGGATCTCCTGTTACACAATGGTGTAACATCTTCTATTACATCATTTAGATTGCGCCACGTGTCATCAATCTAAATTCACAAATATATGTATAACACCATATCACAATTTAACCTATTTAGGAAACAATGTTAATTTAAGAAAAACAATTTATTTTAAAAATATGATTCCAAATCCGCAATCTGTATAGTAAATATTTCTTTGGTAAAAATGAAAATTGCAAAAAAAAAAATGAGTTAGAAAAATTTATTAATCATATTCACGTTTCCAGATTTAAAAAAAAAAATTATAAAGCACCGATTAACATACCCAATAATGTATGTTAATATTGTGAGTTGCACTCTTGTGTACCAGTTACATGTATGTAACTACTATATCCAATCAAATATGTGTAACTACTATATCCAATAACTCATTACAAATAGGGGAAATTAGTATATAGGACATTTCACCTATAGAAACTCGAAATAAAGACAAAAATTTTAAAAGTTAGGAAGAAGGACAATTTGATTTATAAAAGTACAATTTTAACCTCCGTTTATAAATAAAATCGAAATTTGCATATTCAATTAATATAAAATAGGAAATTCAAAACAGGAGCTGATGAAATATTAAATTCCCGGAAATCTCGGTCATAATTGCGTTCGAAATTTCAAACTTTCCTAAATATTCATCAGTCATAATTGCGTTCGAAATTTCAAACTTTCCTAAATATCCATCGGTCATAATCTCGGTCATAATTGCGTTCATAATTGCGTTCGAAATATTAAATTCCCGAATAGATAATCTTAAACAATGTGGATGGAAAACCGTAGCAACAAAAAAAAAAATACATATGATGTAATTAATTCAGTAACGTGAAACGTTTTCTATGGAATATATGTGCACGTATATGCCAAACAAATATGCACATTGAGATATGTGCAGTATGGAATGCAAAATACACCATTTTTTTCTATATTTATGATTACTACGATAATCATAGTATTATTACGTGAATCATTTGGTTATAGATGTTAAATATAAAAAGTACTCGTATTATTATAATATTGACGTGTACATATTATACAAACGTGGATATCAAAATAAACTATTCATTTTAGAAATTTTAATTATAATATTATTTATAGAAAAAAATTACCATTGAATATTAGTATGTTTGAAAATGTCAAAAAGGTTTGGATTACGTGAGATAATTGTGGGGAGTAGTGGATATATTTAAATTTAATAATATTAATTATGATTGATAAATTATAATCTTTTAACATTACTTTTATAATTGTATGGATTATTTTAATATGAGATTAATTATTATGATATTCCATTTTATTCGATGCCATAGAAAACATTATATTATGGGTTGAGTTAACTATATCTGGCCCTAACATAAGTAATTAATAAATACATATCTAGTTACTGCATATATTGAAATATATGCTAAACATTTAATGCACATGTGTAAATATAAGTTGAATATAAGCTAAACCTGTAAATCATATTAAAAAAAACAAAATATACTCTAAGCAAAAAAAAAAAAAACAATATGGAAGAAGACAATATGGGCCACATACCGATTACTTGGTTAACAATGTCTTCGAACTTTGAAGATTGTTGAACACGGATCAACTTGGTTTTCTCCTCGAATTCGAACTTTAAAATCACAGCATATTCCATTTCTGATTCAGTAAATTAACTTCTCCAATTAACACGTTCAATAGAACCCTAAATCGCATAATATAAAACAGGGGCGAATTAGAAAAGATCGAAGATCGTGTTGGACAAGGTATATATTGGAAGAACAATGAACCAATCGAATTATTGATTATTGAATTAAAACAACACGTAATAAAATTGCATACCTTGATAATGGAATGGTTCTCGGATGAGATTTAGAAACTCAAAATTAACTCTATTTTGGGTAGTTTGGTGATGATCGCATATCGCAAATGGAATTTGCAGATCGAATTATTGATTATCGCAGATGGAATTATTGCATCAACACCGAATTCATACCTTCACAATGGAATGATTCTGGTATCGAAGATAGCGCAAATGGGATTTGCAGATCGAATTATTAATTATCGCAGATGGGATTTGCAGCAACACCGAATTCGTAACTTCAAAACGGAATGTTTCTGGTATAGAAGATAGCATTGTTGACCATGAAATGATTTAAATTTAAAATATAATTTTAATTTACAATTTGATTTAAAATTAAAAATCTTAATTTTAATTTTAATTATTGTTTTAATTTAAATTATTGGTGTTATGAAAGAATAAGGGTATAATTGGTTATTTGGTTATGAATTTGACCTTAATCCTAATACTATAATTTTTTGTCTCTTTTCCTAGTTGTGTCTATAAGATTGTCTCTAATCTTAATTAAACTCTTACAAATAACACATGACCCATTTACTATATCCAATCCAATAACACATGACCCATTTACTATATCAATTTAACACATACATTTTTTCATGGGCCTTTATTTTACTTCAATTAATTTTTTTTTTTAATTTTATCATTAAAAAATAATACTCCATTAATTTTTTAAAATTTGATTTTTTTATTTTACTCAATTGATATTTATATTTATCTTTTTAATATTATTTTTTAAATTTATTTTTCTTCCTGTTTATCATTTGTGTTTCAAATGATAATTTTTTTAACGCACTTTCTTTTTATG
Organism: Galeopsis tetrahit; assembly: GCA_963675135.1. NCBI lineage: Eukaryota > Viridiplantae > Streptophyta > Magnoliopsida > Lamiales > Lamiaceae > Galeopsis > Galeopsis tetrahit. The sequence goes on from OY776130.1 coordinate 16,692,982, forward strand.
TCATAAATAATTATTCTAAAATTTTAAAGTCTAGTTTTAAAAAATAAAACTCTCACCTCTCTTAGGCAAGTGTTCAATTTTACTGGTACTATTTTACTTTAATTAATTGGTGGATAACCTTATCCTTTTAAAATTTTACTTCATTCCTTACAAATTTCACTTTGTTTTACATTGTTTAATTATTTTTTTCATTTGAACTTTCATTTTTTAATCACTTTATTTTATTTTTTTATGAATATAATTTTTAGTTTATAAGTGTTATGATAACTGTTGATAAGTATTATGATATATTATTAGTTAATATGCAGTAGTGTACATATTAGTTCATATACAGTATAATATTAGTTTATATTGGTACATGTTTTAATTTTTTCGAGTTTCGAGTTCACATACTTTATGGTAATAGTTCAAATATAGTATAGTATTAGTTCAGATATTGTATAGTATTAGTTCACATACTCTATGGTACTAGTTCAAATATAGTATAGTATAAATTTAAATATTGTATAGTATTAGTTCATATATTAAATACTCCGTAATATTTTTATACCCACATTAATCTCTAGTACTATACAATATATTAACTAGTACTATACCATAGGCGTACTAATACTATATCGTATTTAAACTAATATTTATATTTAACAAAAAATACATAACTTAACACATTTATAATTCCAGGCATACCATGCAAATTAATACATCAATATTAAAAAAAATGATATTAACTAACTAGTAAGAAGAACAAAAGTGAGAATGAATCACACTGAACACACAATTCAATTAATAGATACGATCACACTCAATAAACATATGAATGCATCAACATGACGATGACCCCAAAGAAAATGAATCACACTGAACACACAATTCAATTAATAGATACGATGCACTCAATAAAGCTGATGCAATATTATGCTGGTTTCTTCCCCAATTCTCAACTCATTTAAGTTTCTAAATATAAATTTTATTTTTCAATTAGATTATATTATTAATTTTTTTAAAAAAAATAATCTACAATCTTTAAAAACTTGTAACAAATCAGATATTATTTTAGAAATAATGAAGACATAACAAAATAATCTTTAGAAAGTGAGCATGTCATATTCATACATTTATACCCAAATTAAAAAAAATTTGAATTTTTTTAGTTTAGTTTTTTTTTCCTAAATTTTGGTCATTTTCTGAAAAAAAAAAAAAAAAAACCTGAAATTTTATTTTTGAGTTTCATATTTTTTTAATATTCGTTATGTCTTTATATTTATTTTTTAAAAGTTAAAAAAATAGAATAATATTTGACTTCGTGGTGATTCATTATTGGTGAATGGATAGTAGGTGTATAATTATAATTTTAATGAGTTGTATTTTAATTTAATTGATAAAATGGTAATATAGTATTTTACATGTATTTTTCTTTTAAAAAATTTGGGGGTGAAATTAATAAAAATGAAGGTAAATAACTAATAACCCATGTAAAATATTGGATTTAGTTACATGTATGTAACTTGTACACATAAGTGCCTAAAAAAAGGGAGTGTGGATTTATTAAAAAAGGAGGGTAAATAGCCAGTTACATACATGTAACTGGTACACATAAACAATTGTCTAATATTGTACTCCCTCCGTCCATGAAAAGTAGTCACATTTTCCTTATATTCTTTGTCCACAAAATGTAGACACATACCCTTTTTGAAAACTATCACCCTTCAACCAACACTTAATTACTCAAATTGCCATCAACTTTATTTACAAACAATCACTTTATTCACAATGGACCCCACAATACCCTACAATACTCTTACTTTATCTACTATCTACAATTTTCTTAAAACATGTGCCCCACTCCCATGGGACAACATTTCATGGATGGAGGGAGTAATTTGTAACAAAAAATTCAATTAGTGTACAATATATTATATATATTTTGTAAAAAGATAGTATATATCCTCCCTCCGTCCCGCTATAAACTTCCCCTTTCTTTTGGGTGTTTTGATTAAGAAATATAATAAAATAATAGATAAAGTATAAGTGATGTGATGGTGAGAGAGAAAATAATAGATGGGTATTAGATGAAGTATGATAAAATAATAGATAAAGTAGAAGTGATGTGATTGGGAGAGAGAAAATAATATGCCAAAAATGGAATGAGAAACTTATAGTGGGACATCCATAAAAGAAAAGTGGAAAACTTATAGTGGGACGGAGGGAGTATAATTTTTAAGGTTTACCTACAAATTAATTATATTGTAACAAAAAATCCAATTTACAAATTGAACGTATTTAATACTAGTATACAATTGGTACATAATTAATAATTTTACAAAGTCCTAAAATTTTATAAACAAAATTAGTAGAAACTAAATATTGTACCTAGCTTATAATGAATTTTGAACTAAAATCATAAAAAAATATTCCACAAGCAAGCTCTTGTCAATACACATATAAAACATAATAATTTTAAATTACATGAAAACATATTTATTAATATCATTCAGTAGTGAGTTAATTTTTTCCACACACTTTTTTCTGATCATATTTATTTTTAGTTTTTTTTTTCTTTTGAATATTATTTTCTTATCACTGTTCGTTAAGGAATTTGTCAAATTAGGATATTTAGTGTGGATTTCAGAATTTTATTTTTTTGTAGTGCGTCCACTTTCCCTTATTTAATATGATAATTCGTTAATTTGTATAAATTAACTTGTTTTATAGTGTCAATGTGCATCTCTGGTTCTTCTTCTCTTCTCTTGATTTCTTACAACTAACACTTGTTGTAGTACTCTCAAACTCGAACTGAAACAATACTCTCAAACTATCTCTCAAGTAGTTAGCGATGAAACCCATATTTTTGTCGCTAATATTTGGATATGGATATTCGATTTACGAATTGTTCTCTAAATCCACTTCCACACTCGACCAACCCGACCTGACCCGACCCGCACCCAACCCGACCCCAACCCGATACCCCTCCCCATTTTATTTAAATGACTATTTATTTGGTCTTTGTAACACTTGTTGTAGTACTCTCAAACTCGAACTGAAACAATACTCTCAAACTATCTCTCAAGTAGTTAGCGATGAAACCCTTCTTCTCTTCTCTTGATTTCTTACAACTAACACTTGTTGTAGTACTCTCAAACTCGAACTGAAACAATACTCTCAAACTATCTCTCAAGTAGTTAGCGATGAAACCCATATTTTTGTCGCTAATATTTGGATATGGATATTCGATTTACGAATTGTTCTCTAAATCCACTTCCACACTCGACCAACCCGACCTGACCCGACCCGCACCCAACCCGACCCCAACCCGATACCCCTCCCCATTTTATTTAAATGACTATTTATTTGGTCTTTGTAACACTTGTTGTAGTACTCTCAAACTCGAACTGAAACAATACTCTCAAACTATCTCTCAAGTAGTTAGCGATGAAACCCTTCTTCTCTTCTCTTGATTTCTTACAACTAACACTTGTTGTAGTACTCTCAAACTCGAAGTGAAACAATACTCTCAAACTATCTCTCAAGTAGTTAGCGATGAAACCCATATTTTTGTCGCTAATATTTGGCTATGGATATTCGATTTACGAATTGTTCTCTAAATCCACTTCCACACTCGACCAACCCGACCTGACCCGACCCGCACCCGACCCCAACCCGATACCCCTCCCCATTTTATTTAAATGACTATTTATTTGGTCTTTGTGGGAATTGATCCCGAGTGGATGGGTGTCCATAGTTGGGCGCCCACCACTCGGGCAGACAGCTCTTTGGTTCAGTTTTTAATATTAATTATATATGTATTCAATTGTTAATAATTTAGTTAATTTTACTCATTTAATTAATTTATTTCACATATATTAATTAATTGATTAATTTTTAACTTGTAAAAATTATATATATATATATATATATTGTAATTTTTAAAACAATTTCAATCGTAAAAAATCAATGTTACTTTAATAATTCCCAAAAAAATAATAAATATTATATCCAATTTTCATCCTCTCATCTTTATGTCCATCTTCATTTGCATCTTCATATTTATAAATATTTTTATAATCATTCAAACTGATTTATATAAGACACAAAATTCTGGAGAATTATTAAATATTTAAATCGATTTTCGAGATTTAATATGCATAGTTGAAGTAGTACTCTACCCTCATGCTTAGTAGAAATAACAACAAATAATTAATAAAATTAAGAAAACAGAAAAAAGGAATAACGGAAAAACATAAAACAAATTATGCATAATGAAATTAAGAAATTATACCCCAAAATAAATCAAATAAAAAACTTAATATGTCAAATTAATGAGTGTAAAAGAAATTATATTGATCCTATTATTTCAAACATCATAGTGTTGGAATCGTCTCTATTGTTTCACACTATGCATGCACATACTCAAACTTTTTTCCTTTATTATGTTTCACTAGAAAAAAACGGAGATTCAGAGACGGATTAGATACCATAAATACTGTCTCTAAACATGTTAGAAATGGATTTTGGAACCATTTTCTACTTGTTCCTAATCACAAGGTATCTAATTTTAGGAACGGTTTTCTAAATTTCGTTTCTAATAAAAGACGGATTTGAGACCGTTTTTTTCGGTTTATAATGAGAGACGGAACTTGACACCGTATATTCCCGTATCTAAACAATGAACGACCCGTTTTATATCCGGATCAAAATTCCGTTTCAAATGTCGTTTCTATTTAACAAAAACATGTTCTCGTTTCTAAATCCGTATCTAAACGATAAACGACCCGTTTTACATCCGGTTCAAAAATCCGTCTATTAATTCGTTCCTATTTAGAAACGACATTTTATCGTCTCTAAATTCGTATCTAAAAGATAAACGGACCCGTTTTACATCCGGGTCAAAAATCCATCTCCAAGAGTTACACAACCCAATCCCACACATCCCAGATCCCAATCCCACACAATCACCAAGAGTTACACAACCCAATCCATCCCAGATCCCAATCCCCATCCCACCCCCCTCTCCAACTGTTTAATTGTCCCAATCCCACACAATCACTAGATCCCACCCCCGCTCTCCAACTATTTAATTGTCCCAATCCCACACAATCTCCAAGAGTTACACAACCCAATCCATCCCAGATCCCAATCCCACCCCCTCTCCAACTATTTAATTGTCCCAATCCCACACAATCACCAAAAGTAATCCCACTCCCATCTCCCCCTCTCCAACTATTTAATTATCCCAATCCCACACAATTACCAAGGGTTACACCCAATCCCAATCCCACCCCCCTCTCCAATAATTTAATTGTCCTCTCCCAGCCCGAACCGACACTCACACCCACCCCACCCCCTCTCCAACTATTTAATTTATGTGGGAATTGAACCCAGGTGGGCAATAATTTAATTGTCTCATCCCAGCCCGAACCGACACTCACACCCACCCCCCTCTCCACGAATCGACACTCACACCCACCCCCTCTCCACGAACCGACACTCACACCCACCCCACCCCCTCTCCCACTATTTAATTTATGTGGGAATTGAATCCAGGTGGGCAATAATTTAATTGTCCCATCCCAGCCCGAACCGACACTCACTACAAGAAAACATTGAAATTCCAACAGAAAAATAAATCGTTGGAATTTTTAAAATTCCAATTGTTTTTCCAACGACATAAGCAACCGTTGGAAAAATCCAACAAACATTCCAACAACTTATAGAAACCCTTGGAAAAGGCATTGGAATTTTTTTTTAAAATATTCCAACAAATATTCCAATGATAACAGACTGTTGGAATGGTTTTCATAAATCAGATGATATATTTATATCTAATTCCTACAAAATTTCCAACGGCATGATAGCGTTGGAATTTTTAAAAATTAATCCAATGAAAATTCCATTGGTGATAGGCCATTGGAATTATTTCCCTAAATTAAATGATATTTTTATATCTAATTCCAACGAAATTTTCAACGGCAATTTAGCATTAAATTTTTCTTTAATTATTCAAACAAAAATTCCATTAACATTAGCCGTTGGAACATTTTTCTAAATTAAATAATGTTTTTATTAATTATTTCAACGGAATTTTCAACAATATATGGACAGTTGGAATAATTTCCCTATATAATTTAACATATAAACATGTACTTTAATCACTATATTTTTACTAACATTTTTTTGGTAGAATATTTCAAAAACTCACACAATTAAAATACTTCATCCCTAATTTAAACTATTTTCAAATAACAAAAACTTATATATGAAATATGGCACAAATCACAATCTTACACCAGGGAACCAATTAGGTGCATGGTTGATTAGATTTAAAAGTTTTAAGAACTACCCTCCGTACCCGTTAAAACTATATAACTTTTTTTTTTTTTCATCTGTTCTAATGAAAAGTTATGCATTTTTTTAGCAAACTATTTCTTTTATATTTAATTATATACTTCTCTCTCAATCATATCATCTCTAAAACAGAGTACTTAATTTATCATATTTTATAACCTTCATATTAAAAATCTCGGATAACTATCACCGGGACGGAGGGAGTATAATGAATCTTCAAATTATTAATAAAATATTATTCATGTATGTAATGAGAATTCAGTCACATGTACATGATGTTACAAATTTAATCATTATTTACATTTTTTTAATTATTTGATAGTGGTGTTTTTCTAAAAAAAAAAAAAAAAAAAAAAGAGATTTGGAGCCAAAAAGTTAGTGGCGGGCAAATAGGTCTTTCAATTTTTTGAAGGGGAAATTCAAATTTTAATTAGGATGTAAATCTCCACATATTTGATTTGGATTTAGAAAAAGTCCACCTCCTTATTTCTAGTGTGGATACAAAAACACGTGGGTTTTACACTGAAATGGGAGAATAATCCCTAAAAAATCGATAGTTGATTCATATTCATATAGGGAATTGAATCTCAAAGGGCGCACATCTGTTTTTTTACTGATTTTTTGAATCTTCCGCACCTGGTCGCACTCCTTTACTGGCAAAGTCTGAAAGTTTATCTGATCTATGCGAGGGACCGTGAATCAAGAAAACGATCCGCTTAAGATTTCTTCTTGAAATTTGGGATAGAGTTGATTTTTTGAGTTTTCGAATTTCTGTATATATGTTTTTTTAATTTTGGGTATAACGTTGCTGTTCTTTATAGGTTTGCGATTACCAGGCGATTGGTAGTTTTGCTAGGCGAGAGAGAATAGCGTCTGTCTCGACAGGCGATTGGTCTTCCCTCACCGGGCGAGTGCGACTTCTGACCGGAACCCCGTCACTGGTTTGAGTATTCTCTTTTCTTTTTTAATCCTGAAGCTTGAGATTTATATGTTCGGTTTTCGGCTTTGTTTTTGGGGATTTTTAGTTTTCTCTTGAATTCTGGTTTTTTCATGATTCTTGGGCATATTCCTGGTATTATTTCAGCTGCAATTTTTGTACACCAGAAGAGTGTCTAACCCCTTCTGGTCTCTACAGGAATAGGGTTCTTAAACGATGGGAAAAACGCGAAAGGAGAAGGATATTAATGACAGATTAATGACAGAGTATCCCTGAAAGCGACAAGTCCTGAGAGAGTTTATGTAAGTATTTTTAAATGAATAATTGATTTTTTTGGAACTAGATATTAGTATTATCTATGTATATATATTTCCTTTTTATATTTTATATTTGCAAAACTTAATATATGGTACTCGTTGAAAACTACATGCAGAAAAAACATTTGAAGATTACTAAGTTGTCTAAAGGTGTAGTTGAAGATCAGATTGATAATACTACAATCTTTTATGGATTTGAATCAGAAACACAGTTATCTTTAAATATTCAAGTTCAAAGATTCAACCAACAAGAGGAATAAGACTAGTACTACAGATTCCACCAATTCAGAAGTTCAAGTTTTAAAATCTCGTTTGGCTGCTATTGAGAGTGAATTAGCCTTCTTTTAGAGGCCTCTTCTTAAGAACATAGAAAATGATGATAATGAGAATGGGAATGAAGAGGATGATCATGCCTTAGTATTGATGATGATGGTGATTTTTTGGAGTTAATTTTTATGTTATTATATTAGTTTATTTTGTCGGTAATGTGAATTGGAAGGATGATCAACACTTTATTTTTGTTAAGATGTTAATTATTTTAAATTGTATTTGACATTGAAGTTATTATATATTTTTTTAATTTGATTATATATTTGAATTGTAATTGTATGTTGTGTAATTTTAATTGATTTTGATAGAACTTTTTAGTATAGCAATAAAAATTAAATATTATTCTAAATAAATTTCAATGAAGAAATATTGTTGTAATTAATATTTGTCAGTTTTCGAAAAATTCCAACAATTGAAGTTCGAAGGACCAATTTTTGTTGGAAAAATAAATCCAGCAGAAAATAATCGTTGGAATTGATGATGAAATTTGCAATGGAAATTTTCAATAGGTGAATATTCCAGCGATACATGTTTGTTGGAATTATTGTAGGAATTCATGTTGTATAATTTCCAACAATTGAAATTCCAAAGGTCAAGATATGTTGGAAAAAATTCCAACGGAAAATTACTGTTAGATTTGTCGAAGGAATTGACGATGGAAAAAAATTCAATAGGGGAAAATTCCAACGTTCACGATCCGTTGGAATGTACCGTCTGAATTTTTTTCCCGTTGGAATTTGACGGTTTTCTTGTAGTGACTCACACCCACCTAGAGATGGCAATTTCAACCCGACCCGTGTTATTTGGGTCGCCTCGCCCCGGACCCGTATTTAAATGGGGCGGGTCCGGGTATCATCCTCGACCCGTGACCCGGACCCGTGACCCGTTTTTATATTTATTTTTTATATATATTATACATATAAATATAATATATGTTCAATATTTTGATGTTTATTAATATATATAACAACAATTCACCTTAATAAATGTGAAAATAAATTTATAAACATGATTCTAACACTATTTTATTTATTTTTCAATACAAATCTAAAATTTATGTTATATGTTTTTTTTAAAAATTAGTATTTTTCAATTTTTTTTTAAAAAAAATTATAATGGTTCGCCCCGATTTTCCCCGGCCTCGTGACCCGAACGGGTCGGGTCCGGGTATCTAGGTACCCGGCCCGACCCGACCCATTGTCATCCCTACACCCACCCCCTTTGCCATCCCTACACCCATTGCCATCCCTACACCCGAACGTAGTGGCCCTTTGCTAAGATCCCTTAAATATCGATTCTCAACGTCGTGTGACTCTACCTGTAATTTAAAATAACTTTAAATTATATAAATTTATATATATACACGAACCATCTCTAATATGAATATATATAAAAACTTTATGCAAACCATAATTTAATTTAATTTACTCAATTATAAACCCTAGCCACATTTTTTTCTGTCCATGATTGTGATTCTTTGAAAAAAAAAGCGTGTCTCAAATTCAAACGCGATGGTAGTGCCCGATTCAGTTGATGGGGACATCGTAGTGCCTGATTCTTGATGGTGACATCGTGCCCGATTCAGTTGATCGATGGAGTCACGTAGTGCCCGATTCAGTTGACGGAGACACCGTAGTGCCCTGATTCACTCTCGGATGTAGATTATTTTTCTTACTCGATTTCGAGGGTAAGTGAATGATTCATATATTATATTATCAATTAAATATATTATATGAATTTAAATCTTCATATTGTAGTTTAAATTGCTAATTTTTCTCATGTAAATTAAGAACATATAATAATTAGGTAAGATGGATGAAATTAAAAAACAGTATTATGTGGGTGAGCATGACAATTACCCAATTATATGGGGTTGTGGAGTTGGGCCAACGAGCCCTGAATTACGTCAATATTATCTTGAGATTTGTTTAAAAAAAGTTTTAACACATGCCGAATATTTTTATGGATTTGGGTAAGATTGTGCCTGTTTCAATATTGGTCCTTTTAGCTCGAAAATTATAATAAAATAGCTATAGCTGTTTGATTCTTATGAAAATTATTTCCATAGCCTTTCAAAATATTTCTATCGACATAGATATTTTTCGAGAATTTAATTGTGGCTCAAAAGATAATATTTGTAATTTTGCAAATTTGGACATTCTTAATGAAAGTGTGTGGGGATGGTATTACTAGTGTTTAAGTGAAAAACAGAACGATGTTACACTCAATGTTAGAACACTCAATGTAACACTGACTCGATTACAGAATATCAGAATACGAATAGCGGAAGACTTTAAAGAATGAAAACACAAAGACACAAAATTAACTTTTTAACATAGATTTTAATTTAAAATCTATGCGAGCCTCATGGCGAAACTTTCACTAATAATTATGTGAATACAAATGGTGTGTGAACAAATATTCACAACGGAAATAAGACTTGATAAAGTATCTAGTCTAAAGACGGCTTAAGTGTAAAAATTACACTACCAAAAACTAATCTAACTCTATGATCTATCTATCAAAGAAGTATAGAAAAGTCTATGTTGTACAGGAAGTTTGGACTCTTCGGCACAACGACATGAACATGCTAATGACAATTAATTCCTAATAGGATGAACACTAGTTTAGGACTTAAAGAATAGCACTTCGTGAAATATGTGACTCTCGGATCTGATATGTATTTCTTCATGTTGTACGAGAATCTGATGAAGAAGAAATAATAATCGATATAATGTCTAAGTAAGATTAACGCTTCACATAGACATTATATGATTACTCCTAATTCTCCATGCTGAATAATGAAGCATTCCTTGAGTATTTATAGTGGTAAAAACGAATTCTAGAAGCTTCATAATCCATATCCTATTTTTTAGGATCTCATCCCTTCTTTTTAGCCCACTCTTCATTCCAATGAATTCTAGCACCTTCCAGCCAATTCTGGACGTTTCTCCATGCAACCGCCTGATCTACATACTTCTGCAAGCTTCCAGATCCTTCCAGTCTGGAACTGTGTAGAATGTTCTAAATCTTCAACATGCGATGTTACAACATCAAAAGCAGCATTAGCTAGAAAACAGAATTTGGACTTTGGAAAAATAAGAAAGGTCGAATTAAGATGTTGCTGTGAATATTAAGACATTTAAGAGTAACAACATCTACAATCTCCCCCAATTTGACCTTTCGACTACAACACACCTGATGCACATATATTTCTATATATACTCAGTATTATGTACATGCTAGAGTATTACCATCATATCCATGTACTAATCAAGTCAACACCTGTTGTAGCTTCCGGATCAAAGTAAGAAAGACCAAGAATGATTTCACATAGTCCGTGCCATAAGAGCAATGCGATCTCACTCAAAACAACAATAAGTATAAACAATATACTTATCTGAACAACATATAAACTTACAAAAATCATAAGTTAAATCAGAGCATATATGAATATGTACTAGATCAACCTAAGACTTATGTATGACTCAATAAAATAAAATCAGAGCAATAATGAAGAAAAGAAAAACAAACAGAGCAAAGACTAAAAATAAAAAATAAAGCAAAACATGTGAAAAAAACAATATCTAACAAAGACTTAAACAATAAGCAGTAAGCAACTGAGAATTAAAAAGAAGTGTACTTCTAAATTATATTATTATCAAAGCAAACAATTTAAGCAGTAAGCAGTAAGCACATGATAATTAAAGAGAGGTGTACTTCTATATTATCCTCAAAGCAAAACATTTAAGCAAATTGAATAATAAGGCAAGTTAGAAAAATAAAACAGACAACAACTAACATAAACATAAACAACATGCAGTAAGCAAATGATAATAAGTATGAAAACAATTTAACCATGAAGCAGTAAACTATTATCATCAATGCAAACAAATTAAGCAAGTTGAATAAAAGACAACCTATCAACTAGGAAGGAAAAAACAGAATCTGTAAATCAACTTAAACACAGAATAGATGAATAAGATCAAGGGAAGTATAAAAGGCACAAATGCTTAAGAAACTAAACAAGTGACATATATTGCTGTACCAACAGCTGCAGCATCATGTTCCTGCACATAATCACTTATAATTTACAACCCTCCCCCTGTCTTGTATCAACCTGTTCAGTTGTTATCATAACCTGTTTAGATGTCATAAAGAACATCCATATACGTTCATCAACAAACTGAACCTCCTCCTCTTCAACAACAGTGCACGTTGTAGCAAAGTGAACTACAATATCTAGTTCAACAGTCTCTTCATCAATAGCATCAGGTACACAATCAGCTTTTGGTACATCTTCATGGAGCTCTTCACTTCGAATCTCAGAAGTTGATGGTGTTTCTCCCCCTGTGGTAGTAGAAATCGTCTATAACCACTGGACTTTAAGGAACTGAGGGCCATCAATAGAGTCCTGCAAACGTTTTAGTTGAAGTAAAATAAAAGATTCAGAAACAGAAAATATTTGACCAATGTGACCACCAATGTGTTTCACATTCGGTGTAGCATTTCTCTATTCAGGTCTTGCTGGAGCTGGTCTAGCTAGAATAAGAGCATCTATGTGATTAGAACCATCTGAATTTTGCAAGGGCAAATCAACAATCCTTTCACCAAGTAACAAAGCAGGTGAGATAGTCATCAAGGGTACCTTGCCTCTTTGAACCTCAGTTTCCTTAGGTTTAAAAATTCATGCCTCTTGAGGTATGAACATATCAGCAAATGGTAAGGTAAAATCCCTTTATAATAAATATCACTATAAGTTGTATATGGTGAAAATAGTTAAATTCAGATTAAATTCTTCAACACAAAAATCCTATACAACAATATAGCTTAATCCTTAATCACCGTAGTGGAATTTGTAGAGGGTATCCAATTGTAGACAATCAATTTATGGAGTACAAAGTATAGAGATGTGAGATCTTTAACAAGCATAACATTTTTTCACTTAGTTAATCTACCCCCAGTTATAGAAGTAGCAACCAAGTTTCAAATCAAGTGCATATTAATCAATCACAGGCTCTATCTCTAAGAAGTCATCAATCAATTTCGGAGTAAATGAAACTGATCTCCCCCTAAATTGTACATTCCCATATCATTTAGATCTACGTCTACCCGTACTCTTCCTAAGACAAGCATAAAGTACATATACCCAATTAGAAACAAAAGGTATCACTCAAAGTTATAGTTTTCAACAATTTCCTTTCAATAAAAAAAATTGTATCAACCCTTTACTTTCAAAATCAGCAATGTTAATTCTCTTTCCAATAACAAATTTCATCTAGATAGTTTAGTTATTTTAGCAACTAACCTATCAGTCTAAAAATTATTATCAAGATCAGAATTACCTTCTTCAGAATTTATCTCCTCAGCTGATTCAGAGTCTTTACTATTGCTCTTCTCAGAATCATCACTTCTACTGTCATCAGGGTCTGGTGTTGCGGCACTTGCTTCAACATTTGATGCAGCATTCTTCCTCAGAGTCTTCTTAATCTCATACACAATGGGATTATCTTCTGGATCAGAATTTTCAATTCCTTTGGGCAAGTCTCGTTCAGCAGCAACCATCTTTCCCTTTGGATCATACTTCCTTTTGACTCATTTCTCAGTAACAAAACCTGTTCTACCTCCGATTAAGAAACAACCTGAATCGGTTTATCAGTAACACTACTTCCTTTTTTCTGTCTCCTCAGTGAGTTAGAGTAATCAACTCTTGAGCACATAGCCGGATCTCCTTCGTTGAACAGGGCTCTTCTTTTCTCTTTTCTTTCTCAACATTCTTCCTAAATGCAATCTATTCAAATTCATCAGTATAGAAAGATGAGATTTAGTTTCACCTGAGTTAGCATTTGCGTCGGCCTCCTTCATTTGAGCGTCCTCAGAATCGGATGTCTCAACATTTGCTGACTCATTCTGCTCAGCAACAGGAAAATCATCAATTTCCTTTTCAATCTCCCCAGAGAGGAAGCACTCGAGGCAATTGCCTTTGTTTCAGTATTAGGACTTGGAAATTGGGGCTTTTATGAGGTGAACGAACCAAGTGTAGTGGTGAATTTTTCGGATTTCAGTAGTGAGAAATGTCAATGGACGTATTTCCAACAGTAAGAATAAGTAGATTCTCATAATATGAACAGTTTTAGAATGGGTGTAACTGGAGTTGTTTGGGTAAGTGTTTCAGCTTTTCTTGTAGCAGTTGGTGAGTTTTTGGTGTAAACCGACCATGAAAGCGAAACTATTAAGATTGGAGAGAGATGGAGATGACGGTTTCGTGGGAGTTTGAGTGTGGTGAGGTAGTTTCCTGTCATTTAAACACCAAGAAATCGAAAAGATAATCACAAAATTCTAGACAAACAAGGCTTTAGCAAATCTTAAAACGCAATACTCAAATCACTCGAAAAAAATGCATTGCTTAGTATATCATGTTATGAGAAGAATATAGGAGAGAATGCATAGTTGGAGGTAATACGTATAAAAAAAAAGAACTAACTAAGGAGGATTCTAGACGAAATTCGATAATACTCCATAAACTTAGCCACAAAAATAGATCATGGATAAGTAGTGGGTAAAATCATAATTAAATAATTAATTAAATTAAGAACAATCTAGAATATTTAACATTTAAATGTGTATAACCTGAAAATAAACCAAAGACGTGGATTAGTATAATCTGAATAAATGAAATAAATTTCCACAAATAATCAAATAATTACTACTTATAAAAATATAATCGAATCATCTAATGCTATGCTCAAAACTGTTACATACACCTCAACACGGTTTTTACATGAATTTACTTCATTTGTGTTGCACCATATTTTTTCTTTTCTTTTCGTGTTGTATCACCTAGTTCATATTGATCCATTTTTCTAGAAGAGTGCATCGTAGTAGCGAACTCCGTGCCCCATAATTACTCAATGGATTATGAACATGTTGATGTATTTTATTAATCACCTTTTGAAAAGAAGGCATCGTAGTAGTCAACTCCGTGCTCCATAGTTACTCAGTGATTAACTACATCTTTTAGTATGCTAACAACATTCTATTTATATGCATTAGAGAGGTGTAAGACATGTTTATTTTTGCACAACAAATTTTAGATTCAAGAATATTTTACAAAGGAATTATTCAACGAAAATAGGAAATAAATTAAATCTATAACAACTATACAACCTTGTGATGTTGTCCCAAATGCTACAACATTTGTAACACCATCCATCTAGGATTATTCAGATACTACACATACCAAGAGATTTTCTCAAAGATAAGAATGTCTCAAGGTCAAAACCTTAGTAAATATATCATCATTATGATTTTCAGTAGGTACGTATTCCAACTTTACTATGTTCTTCTCCACTAAATCTCTCATAAAATAATTCATAATGAAAATGTGTTTAGTGAGTGAGTGTTGTACTGAATTTTTAGAAATGTTTATGCACTCGTATTATCATAGAAAATTGTAAGGATATCAATTTCATAAGCCATGAAACATCTTGCTTAACCACAAGATTGTTTCCCATGTAGAAACATCCTCTACTCTTACTCTTTATGTCGTCTATATCTCATGCTCAATCCGCATCACTGTATCCAATCAAAGTGTTGTTGGTGTCCTTAGTATACCAAATCCCAAGTTCACTTGTACCTGCATCATACTTGATAATTCTTTTCAAAACATTCAGGTGAGATTCCTTTGGATAATATTGGTAACTAGCACAAACAAAAACACTGTACATTATATCTGGTCTAATAGAGGTTAGATAAAGTAAAACTTCTTATCATAGATCTATACAATGTTGGATCAACATCCTTTCCAGCATTGTCTTTGCAAAGTTTCAAAGTAGATCTCATAGAAGTTTTCATTACTTTTTAACTTTCAAAATCAAACCTTTTACCCAAGTTCTTAGCATACTTACCTTGAGAGAAGAATATATCATCCTTACATTGCTTGATTTGTAGACCTAAAAAATAATTCAAGTCTCCAACCATACTCATCTCAAATGTTGCAGTCATTGTTTTAAAAAATTGTTTAACATTTTATCACAAGTAAAACCAAACACAATGTCATCAACATATATTTGAGCAATAAGTAAATCTTCTCCAGTGTGCTTAATGAACAAAGTTATATCGGCTTCTCCTCTAACAAAAATGATCAAGGTATTGCGGATCTTCAAATCCTTTAAGTTGTTCAACATATGCTTCTTCAATCAAAATGTCATTTAGAAATGCACTTTATACATCCAGTTGATGAAGTTTAATGTCAATAAAACATGCAATTGCTAGCAATAATCTAATAGATTATATCCTAGCAACAAGTGCAAAATTTTCATCAAAATCAATAACCTCAACTTGAGTGTGGCATTTGTGCAACTAAACTAGTTCATTCCTAAAAATAGTAACACTCTACATTCACAACATTGCAAATAGAAGACATGCATATTGTTCGTACCACATCTACCTTATTCGATCTTATTCTTCCTCTTGTTTGCACTCCAACTGTAGCATCACTTATGATTTGGTCAGATGGATGACTTTTATTAATTATTGAAGAAGGATTCATTTTGGGAACATACTGACTGTTCTGTGAAATTCCAACTGACTGTTCTGTAAATGTTGCTCCAGATGTTGTAACATTAGTTGCAACATTTTCAGACTTCAGTGAATTCTCAAAATTGTCAGTCACTTCTGATACATCTTCTTCATCTTTGTCATCTGTAAGACCTTTATCATCATCAAACAAAACATTAACAGATTTTTGAACAGTGTTAATCCTAAGGTTATAAACTCTATAAGCTTTACTATTTCTAGAATAGCCTAAAAAGAAACCTTACACTTTTAGAATCAAACTAATGAAGTTGATCCCTATCATTCAGAATATAACACACACAACCAAATACATGAAAATACTTCACACTTGGTTATCTAACATTCAGAATCTCATAAGGTGTTTGAGTTGTGCCAGATCGAATATAAACTCTATTAATAATATGACATGTAGTATACAATGCTTCAACCCAAAATCTTTTAGCAAGACTTTTTTATGTAAGCACGACTCTTGCCATTTAATAAAAAGTCTTATTCTTTCTTTTAGCAAAGACATTCTATTGTGGAGTTTTAGGAGATGAATATTCTTGCAAGATACCTTTCTTATCAAATCATTAAACATGCTATTTTCAAATTCCCTACCATCATCAGTTCTAATATAGCCAACTTTCAAGTTAAACATATTTTTGAACCTTTTGTAAAGAATTTTAAATGCAACAAATTAATGTTTCAGATATATCTCTTAAAAACTCAATACAGGTATATCTAGAAAAAGCATTTACCACAACAAGTGAATATATTTTGCCTCCAATGCTTTCAGTTTTCATAGGACTAATTAAATCCATGTGCAAAACAATTCGAAACATTGATGTGTTGAACAATGTGACAGCATTTTATGCAACACTCTTACCTGCTTACCTTTTTGGCATGGTCCACATACAGTAGTACTTTGAAACTTCTGTTTTGGTAATCCTTTTCACTGCATCGACTTTGATTAGTCTCTTCACTGATCTATAATGTGCATGTCCCAATTTTTTATGCAATAAGATATTTTCATCATTCTTTAACAAATTACACACATTTGTTCCAATAAGATAACAATTATCTACTGCCCTAGACAATTTTCATATTCATTAAGAACATAACATGAATCTTTGTCAAATTTTACATGCAAATTATCATCACAAAGTTAACTAATACTAATCAAATCAGCCAGCAAGCCATCAAAATGTAAAACATTTTTAAGCTCAGGAAAACCATCAACATTCAAAGTTCATTTTCCTATAATCTGTCCTTTCGAACAATCACCATATGTAACATTACCATCATTCAAGGTCATATAATCAGATAAGTAGTCAATTTATCCTGTCATATGTCTAGAACAACCACTATCAAAATACCATTGACCAAGTAAACATGCTTTCAAGGAAGTGTGAACAGCATTACAAGTAACATCAGATTTCCATGCAGATTTAAGAAAATGTTTCATAGGATGTGACATCATTTTAGGTATCATTTTCTCATATCTCAGATCATCAAACATTGGCATGAAGTAAGGATAAATATGATCAATTTTCGAAAAATAATGACATACAAACTTCTTTTCAATATTTTTGACTTTGTGAGAATCTGTTTGTGCAGATGTTACAACAAATGTTTTAACATTTGCCTTCACAAATTTCACAGCATATTCAAAATTCTTAGAAAATAGAAGCAGCTTCACTATCATAACGTATACCACAATTATCAGATTTACCAATAGCTATAACATATATCAGAAGCACTCATAGAAAATTTTATGAAACTTAAAGTAGAGGTGATCAATTTCTCCTTCGGTTTACAAACTTCAAAATCTCTTCTGGAATGTATGACTTCTAGCTTGGTAGTTGTTCCTTTCAGATTCTCATTCTCTTTATTCAAATAACTAAGAGTGAGTTTCTGGGAGTTACAATCATCTAACAACTTTTGGTACTTATGATCATCAATACTTATGCCTGCATCATCAACAAACCCATTAAAACAGTTCAAATATGGGTGACTCTGTTTTGATGTTACCATAAATGTTATGGCATCAGGTGCAACATCAGAATTTGTATCATCCAGATCATCTTCTAAAGAATTATCATAATCAATCTCGGTATGAACAGTGAATTCAACATCTTTAGATTCATCAAATTCATCATCTGATTCATCATTTAAGGTAGTACTAAAATTCAGTTTTTGCTTAAGTCTAATATTGGAACATTAATTTTCATAATGACCATATTCAAAACATGCATTGAACTGATTTTCTATATTAGAGATCATACCTTGGTTTACCTTCACTTTTTGATAACCTTGGTTGAAATTGACTTTTCCTTCTTTCTGGTGGGGTGTTGATGTGTTGATTTGGATCTCTGGTACATCATAACCTGTAAGTACAGTCCTCCAAGCACATTCATCTATCGACTTGATATACATGCACAACTTAGGCTTTAAAATATGAATAATATGTCCGGGTGCCTATGTGCAGTGGATATGTGATGTGTTTCCATTGTTAACATTAACTAAAACACACTTAAACAAGGATCTAGACCTAGTGTCGTCGGGTATTGGCTCTGATACCAACTGAAAGTGTGTGGGGATGGTATTACTAGTGTTTAAGTGAAAAACAGAACGATGTTACACTCAATGTTAGAACACTCAATGTAACACTAACTCGATTACAGAATATCAGAATACGAATAGCGGAAGACTTTAAAGAATGAAAACACAAAGACACAAAATCAACTTTTTAACATAGATTTTAATTTAAAATCTATGCGAGCCTCATGGCGAAACTTTCACTAATAATTATGTGAATACAAATGGTGTGTGAACAAATATTCACAATGAAAATAAGACTTGATAAAGTATATAGTCTAAAGACGGCTTAAGTGTAAAAATTACACTACCAAAAACTAATCTAACTCTATGATCTATCTATCAAAGAAGTATAGAAAAGTCTATATTGTACAGGAAGTTTGGACTCTTCGGCACAACGACATGAACATGCTAATGACAATTAATTCCTAACAGGATGAACACTAGTTTAGGACTTAAAGAATAGCACTTCGTGAAATATGTGACTCTCGGATCTGATATGTATTTCTTCATGTTGTACGAGAATCTGATGAAGAAGAAATAATAATCGATATAATGTCTAAGTAAGATTAACGCTTCACATAGACATTATATGATTACTCCTAATTCTCCATGCTGAATAATGAAGCATTCCTTGAGTATTTATAGTGGTAAAAACGAATTCTAGAAGCTTCATAATCCATATCCTATTTTTTAGGATCTCATCCCTTCTTTTTAGCCCACTCTTCATTCCAATGAATTCTAGCACCTTCCAGCCAATTCTGGACGTTTCTCCATGCAACCGCCTGATCTACATACTTCTGCAAGCTTCCAGATCCTTCCAGTCTGGAACTGTGTAAAATGTTCTAGATCTTCAACCTGCGATGTTACAACATCCAAAGCAGCATTAGCTAGAAAACAGAATTTGGACTTTGGAAAAATAAGAAAGGTCGAATTAAGATGTTGCTGTGAATATTAAGACATTTAAGAGTAACAACATCTACACTTAAAATAGTAAATTTTTGCATATGTTCGTCAATCAATTCTCGTCAAACGGTTAATTCAATTAACATGAAATCTTGGGGTAATTACACTACGATATATCAAGTTTACTGGCAATAAAATCTTTTGTGAAAAACGCGTCTCGAAGTCGAGTAAAAATCACCCCGAAGTACTGAACATAAAACAAATGATCTGTTTTTCCCAGTTTTCCCAGCTTACTGGTTGATTTTCAAATATGAATATCTCCCGATCTATCACACAAATTTATGTAATATTTCACATTCAGACTCTCTACCATATGGAGAATATACTCGAGTTGGTTTCGTGTCAAAATCAATTTTCGTTTAAAAGATTTACCTCCAAAATCAGTGCTTTAGTAGTTTCGAAACATTATCTTTAAAAATTCATATTCGTACAAGATTTATACAGTTCACTTCCATATTTCTAGTTTTAGCAAAAACTCCCCGTAAGAAAAGTCGAAGTACAGGGCAGTAGCTTTGTCCTTCAATTTCAGTTTTTCAGTTTTCTGACTTACTATGTTCGTGCATAAAAATGGGCGGCATAACGTTACTATAATCGAAACTAAAATCATGGGTGTAAAGTACAACTATCAAGAAACACACCAGAGGTGCAATCTAACAAATATCATCAAATATAAAGAAGTTAAGAGCAGATATAAAAACAACACCGTGCAGTTTTAGTTTACGGGTTTACGGAACAACCTTGTTTATTTAGGCTGGATAGAGCTTGATCATTTCGTGCTTAGGCCTGAGGAATGATAGAAGGACAACAGGGGCTTGGTTCTTGAAGGATTTAGCAAGAAAATTGAAGAACAAGTTAGCAATGTAATCTTGTGAAAATGAACACGAAAAAAAAAGGAAGAAGAAGAGTGGATTTCTTCACTTTGCTTAGATGGAGATGACTGATCCTCCAACTCAAACACCAGCTGGGAGACGTTTCTGATGGATGGAAAAGCTTCAAGACGAGCTGGAATTGTAGACATGAATCGGTTCTTCCTACGGATTAGGATGACCGATCGAAGAGGCAAAGAGGAAAAGAAGTGGTGTGTTCTCCTCCTTAATCTTGATTGATTCTTCAGATGGAATGGAGAATGATTTTGGCAGAGCTTGTGGGTGTTTGTGAAAGGGAATAATGAAGAAGAAAGTTACTGTGATGGGGGGTATATATAGAAGAGAAGATGGTCGGTTATGAATAGTATTTGGTGAGGTGGACCAAAAGTGACCACATGAGTTATGTGGTTAAAAGTTAAAGTTCTTGATATTTATTTATCAAAGTATTCGTTAGTACTCGGTATTTACTACAAAGTCGTTACTTATTTTCGTGTTAGTTATTCGTGAAAAATTACGTAAGGGCTAGAAATTATTATTTAAGAATTATGGTGATAAAATCGTCGCGTTTCGAGATGAAAATTATTTAATTATAAAATCCGACTTAAGACTACTTATATTATTTTTGTTTTAATTCTAATATTAATTTAATAGCGAATTATCAGAATGAGTCATAATAAAATCTTATAAGACAAACATTATAGCACATAGACACGAAAAGCATGATCGCCAAAGAAATGAAACCTTTCATTCATATTATATCAATTATGATCAAATAATTAGTAATTAAATAAACCGGGCCTCTATATTTCGTATTTTAAGACTAAAATGGTAACTCAATAATATTTATTAAAATGAATTATGTTTTGTCAAGTTGTTTATTATGAGCTTGATAAAATCATTCATTTGTAAAGTTATTAATTAGGTTTCTTTCACTTTTGACACTTATTATCAAACCTTATACTTTATTTATTTCTTTATTATGTGCTAGGAGTGTTCCCCGATCAGAATGCTCGTCCGCCTTCCTGAAAATCAAGGTCTTTTGAAAATAAATAACTACGTTAATATAATTGAAAACTCTCATATTACTTATTAATTTATTTCATATCAATTTTGGGACGGGGTGTTCCATAGACGCCTCAGAATACCCACATAAATTACATATACCTGGTATTGGCACATGATGTCGTGTAAGGTTGGCCTCCGTCGCCAATATATTCCATTTTACTTTCCACCAAAAGATTCGTACTTTGGGCGGGACTAACAACCTCCAGATATGCTTCCATCTTCTGCGTGTTCCCCCTCCATATCCGAGGTCGAAGCTTTATCTGTGTGAAGCGTTAAGTCCCGAAGACACTGCCAATAACCCGTCTTGACCGAGTAACGCCCTTTCTTCTCGGGCTTCCAGAATTGGGAATCCTCCAACGTGGGACCTCCTATGGGTACACTTAAAATGGCCTGCTCTTCCATTGGTAGGAAGGCCTGCTGTACCAGCTCGCGATTCCACGTCCTATTAGCATTGATGAATCGGCTAACTTGTGATCCGCTAGCTTTCCTTGAGATGATCCGTCCCCCATCCAGTCCTGCTACCCACATATCTTTGAAAAGTTTTATGGACTCCCCATTTCCAATTCTCCACCTGAGCCCACCATCCAGTAAGTCCTTGCTACAACAAAGCGATCTCCATATACACGATGGATTATGCCCTACCTCTGCCTCCATTAATCCACCATGCTTAAAGTATCTCGCCTTCACCCGGCTTAGTAACGAATTTGGGAGCTCGATGATTTGCCATAGTTGTTTGATTTTCATTGTTGTTCTTTCTGATTATTAACAACAAAATAAAATAATTTGTTGCTAATTTCATCGCAAAAATTAATTTAAAGAAATGAGCCACAAAAATTTCAATTTCATCGCAAAATATTAGCGACAAAAGATAATTTTCATTTTTTGTTTTGATTATAAAATTAGATGTACGTACGTGTACGGGTCGGGTCCGATCCAAACCGTATATTTTTTTTCGGTTTATGTTACCGACGGATAATTTTGTCTGTCCCACCGACGGCTCTCCCGACGGATACCGACGGAATATAATTTTGCATTAAAAAAATATAAAATTATATTCCGTCGGTAGATCTGTCGGTAGTTCCGACGGAATTCTCGACGGACATTTTTTTTTTGCAAAAAAAATTAAAAAATAAATTTTGTCGGTAACGTCGTCGGTACTACTGACTGAAATTATTTCTTTTTTAATTATTTTTATTCAATTTACCGACGGAATATAGACCCGGTTAGAAAACGGGTTATCCATTTTACCGACGGAACACATTCCGTTGGAAACGTCGACTGTTTTGTTCCGTCGATACTACCGACAGAATAAAAATTTTCGTCGGTAACCGCGTTTCCCGACCGAATATCCATCGGTAATGCCGTCGACAAAACGCGTGTTTTTTTGTAGTGGTTTTTCTAAAACTAAAAATATGGAAATGAAATATTGTGAGAAATGGATTTAAGAGAAATGGATTTTTGAAGAAACTTTGTTGAAAGCAGCGACTTTTGCAACTTATATCATTTAATCCAAAAATGATTTTGACATAAAATCACAATCTTTGTGTGGTAGGTAATCCACTTTTAAGCTATACTGACTTGCACTTTTTAATAATATTGTGTTGCACGTTTCAGTTATAATGACTTACATTTTTCACTAATATTATGTTACATTTTTCAGTTATTTTCATTTGCACTTTTTAATAAAAATTATATTGCACTTTTTCAGTTATAGACACTTACACTTTTCGGTTATAGTGACATACTTTTTAGTAATATTGAATTGCATTTTTCAATTATATATGACTTACACTTTTTATTAATATTTTGTTGCATTTTTCAGTTATATCAACTTGCACTTTTTAATAATATTGTGTTGTACTTTTCAGTAATATTGAGTTGCACTTTTTTAATTACTTCAAATGTGTTTAAAATAATTTTTTTAAAAGTGTCAATAAAAAAAAAAGAGAGAAAATTTCAAATGTGGTTAAAATAAATTTAAAAAAAAAGAGAGAGAGAAAATTTCAAATGTGTCAATAAAAAAAAAGAATATAATTTTTTTTTAATTGTTTGAAAGGGTCAAAAAAAAAAAAAAAAAACAGAAGAATAGCAACGTGGAGTCGAGTTCTTATTTACACTCGACTCCATATAAGACTAAACCTTTTGCAAAATCAGAATATTATCTTTTGAGCCAATACATATATGTATACATATATATTGAATATGACATAAATTTCGTAATAGTCAAACATAAATTTATAGCTATTTTATTTTTCCGAGTAAAAAGGACTAAATGTGAAACAGGCATAATCGTACCCAACTACATAAAAATGTTCCGCACATATTAAATCCTTTTAGGACCTATCTTGAAATCTTTCTGAAGGATTCAAATGTCTACATTAAATTTAAACAAAGTTTCCACAAACAATGATACTAGAGTGTAGAGACACCACGTTAAATGCAAAATTAGAATATTATGCTAATTTATCGTTTCTATTTATATTATAAGTAACTTTAATTATTTGTGCATTTCATGATATATATGCAAAAGTATAACTTTATATTAAATATGAGTATTTATTTTGTTATCATAAATATAAAAATTGGTTGAAGCCGTGAGCTTATTAGTAGCAGAAACAAATAAGATTTATACTATATCTTTTCTATATTTATATTTTGTATGAGTGTATTCAAAGTTCATTAGGTTCAATTACGTGGTTTAAGGATATGTCAGCTATGTTAATGTTGTATTAGTATAAGTTAGTTATGTGTAAGTGTTTAAATGAATGTGTTAAAAAGTAATAGGTTGATTTAGGTAGACCGGTAAAAACGGGCCGGTGGGACGGGCCAAAACCGTAAAAGCCCGCCATTTAGCAGCCCGTTTGCAAGGCGGCCTACCAAAACCCCAACCCAACCCAAAAATGGGCGGATCGCGGGTTTAGGCGGGCAAAAAAAATTTTTACAAAATATTTATTAAATTCATCAAGAAACATAAAAAATTACAGTATATATATTTATTGTACATAATAGAAATAAATATCAAGAATTACATTAATTATTAATTAAGAACAAAAAAACTAAATAGAAATATTATCATTAATTAATAGTTGTATAATATATTATAAATACAGTAATAATATACATATATATTAGAGTAGTATACTTATATTATATATATGATATAAAATAGGGTATTATGATTACAGAAAATAAAGAAAGAAGGAAAAAATGCGGCTGCTTATATAATCTGTTATGCGCTAGAGTTTTTAATATTAGTTAGGTTTATTATATATTGTTATTAAATAAAATTGGATAACTTAAGTGGTTAGAGCACCATTATTCAGCCCTAAGGTCTTGAGTTTGATTCCTGAAAAGGGGATCATTTTTTTATTTAATATAATAGTTTTTAAAAAAATAAAAAAATGGCGGGCCAGCCCACCAAAGACCGCACCAACTCGCCAAAAACCGCAGCCCAAACGGACCGGTCCGTCTGGGCCCGCCTCCTGGCGGGCTTGGAAAATCCTGGCCCAACGGGCCCAGCCCGTTTTGACGGCTCTAGATTTAGGACTTATAAAGATAAGAGGGAGCTTGTTTATGTAATTTAAGAATCAAGAGGTCCAATAATGATTAAAACTTTCAAAAGAACGTGGTAGGTGAAGTGTTGTTGCAGACCAGAGGTTCGAGACGTCCCTACAAGCTCTATTTCATTCCAAATGAATTTCAAAGACAGTTCTAACTTATCTATAAAGTTAAAAGGTGTGTAACAATTATCTATTGTGCAGTTGTAAATGTTTTGTCGTCAGTTGGTGTATGTGATTGTGTTTATTATATGGACCTAAATAACTCTCATATAAGTGGGTGATGCGGGAAGGGTCAAATACTATGTTAGAGCTACAAGAAGTGTCGTGTATGAGGACGGTTGGACGGGGTTTCGAAAAAAGTGTTTGCACGCAGTCTAAAATCACATACCAAATTTGGTGTGCTTGTAGAACCCAAAAATAAATTCCTTAACCAACCCACTAACGTTGTATTTCAATTGAATAAGTTTGTGTATTAAAGCAATAAAAAATATGGAGAGTTTGGATGAGTGGATTTGATTTGAGGAGGTATTTCAAATGAAAGGTTTTAAAAATAGATGGATTTCAAATGACATGGTTTTAGTGAGGATTTGAAATCTTCTCAATTTTAACTAAGGATTTGAAATTCATTCATAATCCAAACAAGTGGAGTGAATTTGGATGGTGGATTTAAAATTCATAGATCAAATCCCTCCATCCAAACGGAGCCTAAAGTTTCACATTCTCTGATTAAAATATAAAAATTAGCTACTAACGAAAGTAAACAAAGAATGAAGTTTGAGAGAATCAAAACCACAAAACAATCTTCCCAGGGTTGCTGCTTGTTTCCCCCCTCCCTCAATCATGTAATTATGCAAATGGGTTTATCACATAATTAATTTTCCATGGAACTACGATATGTGCTTAATGTTGATGTTGGGCTTGTCTCATGCACCGTACTCTTAAAATGCTTCGAATTAGTCTGAATTTTAAGAAAAACACATCAAAGTATACAAGGTCAAAATGATAGTAACTCGAGAAAACACAAGGAATTATCAAATTAATTATAAAAAAATGACAATTTAAAGCACAAAAATCTTGTGAAATCCCAACTCATCAAATCCCCCACACTTGAACTATTGTTTGTCCTCAAGCAACAATTACACTCAAAGAGAAAATATAACCACGTCAACAACGTTTAAGCATGAAACTTATAAATTAACGGTTTATTCAATTCAATTCTCCATAATTCAATTAACCACGTCAACAACGATCACTAGACTCCCCGTGCACTATGTCGATTCGGTAAGCTCAACAACACATCATCCACAAGATTTTCACTCTATTTTTATGACATTCGGTTAAGCTCATCAAATCCCCCACACTTCCATACGGTCAAGCTCTCAAATCTCAATTGCTCTCTATAGGTTGCATTCGGTTATTTGGATCCAAATAAACGGGTGACATTTAAAAATAAATAATTGCATAATTATTATTTTTAAAAGTGAAGTATTCAACCAAATCATAATGAATCTTTTTAATAGATCATAAAATTTGACTATTCTCATCATCCTACTTAATTGATAGGAAAAATTAATTAAATCTTGAGTTAATTTTTGTTACGGTACCTCATAATTAATTGTTAACTGAGTTTTCTTAATCGAATTTCTCTTTATCTCTGTGTTTTCTCATATTTTTTTTACTACAAGTATGTGTATGCAATTTCCCAATATTAATTCATAAAAAAATAAAACATTGACACAAAAGTGATAACTTGTAATCTCGATCAACAATGTACTTTTTAAACAGAAGTCAGCTAAACTCTACATTTCATGTAAAATTCTAAATATCAATGAAACATTCAGCCAAAAATAAAATTTCAAAGTGTCACAGGGGGAGAATATGTAGCTATTAATATTATTAGTTTTGCTTCCTAGATTTTAATTCAAAACTGGAACTTGCTGCTTCCTAAAGGACTTTAATTGAAAGGCCCTTCCTTCAGACATTAGCTTTTTCAAAACTCGGGCTCGACCACCAGCACCTGTAAATTGCATTCTTCTCCTCCCTCACAAGGTCCAGAGGAAATGTTGCTGCAAACAAGAGTATTATTAAAAATATAAGTCCATAATGCTCACAATTACTTGATTTAACTCCTCGATGCAACTGGTTTATAAACACATTCTCACCCATACTGTAGAATCATTGGGCCTAATGGAAGATCGAAGATTCTTCAACACATCAACATTGAAAGACGACTATTAAATGTAGTCAAGAAGTCGATTCCTCACCTTTGAGAATGCCAAGAAGATCTTACTTAGACTCTCATAAACTGAAAAGCTTATTGCTAAACTGGGTCCAACACCCTACAACCACAAAGCAAACCAAATGAAATTAAAATCAACCATAAGCAACGTTTAGGATAAAGAATGCTAAGCATAAAGGCCGAGCGCAACAAAATATACCAATATTGTTTGTTGCTCCCTTTGTACAGACCAAGACACTGCATTCCTCTACAATTTTCAAGAATAAAATTATTTAATATTCAAACAGATGCCACATAACCTAGGGAAAAGGAGCCCATGCCAACCTAGGGAAAAAAATGTCACCAAAGCAAGTTTCTAGACAAAAATGAATGATACTTAATTGTTCTTATTTCATTCTACCTATTTTATACTAAGATGGCGATATAGTAAAATTAACCTGAGCAAAATCATTCACAATTAGTATGCCGCAAGCCTTGCTTGTGCCAAGATCTAATGCAGTAATAGAAGTCCGCAAGGCCACCACCTATAAAATGCACAAAAATGACAATTTAAAGCACAAAAATCTTGTGAATTCCCCCACCCCACCCTACCACACTTGAACTATTGTTTTTCCTCAAGCAACAATTACAATAAAAGAGAGAACCACATCAACAACACAACTAGCACAGCTACTCGAATGTTTAAAACAAGACTAACAAGAATACTTTCATACGACTCTAGCACTAGAATTTGCTTTTTGAGCCATAATCAAAAGTGACTTGTCCCTCTTGTACAACTAAGATCTTCAATTCACGACTAAGCATGGAACTTTCTTTATCAATTAACGGTTATTCAGTACATCAATAGCTCTAAAAACCCGATTTTGGTTTATTCGATTCAATTCTCCATCAAAGTACAAATTTGAGTGGTGTCCGTCTCCTTTAACTTTCAAACGAGGTCTGCAGCTCCTCTCTACTTTTCGGGTTTTAGCTCTTTTCGTGTTATTGAGATTTTTCATTTGAACACATGAGCCCCCTCAAGTAGGTAGCTGTTTCAGCCCCTCGTTATTTTTTTCATTTCAATTGTTTTTCGACTCAACTCCTTTTTGATTTCCACCTTCCTCCTCAACTTTCAAACGAGGTCTGCAGCTCCTCTCTACTTTTCGGGTTTTAGCTCTTCTCGTGTTTTTTATTTTTCATTTGAACACATGTGAGCCCCCTCAAGTAGGTAGCTGTTTCAGCCCCTCGTTATTTTTTTCATTTCAATTGTTTTTCGACTCAACTCCTTTTTTTTTTCCACCAACCACAATTATTTCAAAATTTTTTCGACTTCGTCCACCAACTCAGATTTTCCTTCTCAAGAGATACCAAAAACACAAGGAATCTAGGACTACTTTCAAAACCAAAATAACCATTAATTAATTCGACTCCACCACTCAAGCATGAATATCAATCCAATTGCCAATTAGAACAAACTACCCAAGACCACAGCATATTTAACAAAAAGAAAAATATAGCCACTAAATTCATATTCAAATACTAAAGTCGTCAAGTTTCAAGCATTAAAGCATGCACAACAACATCAACATACATGAAGAACACGAGAAACACCACAACATGAGTTATTTAACAAATCATATCCCCCCACACTTAGACAGCACAAAAGCAAGATATAACATAACACCCTAGACAAAGAAAAATAGAGTGCAACGGAGTTACCAAAGTCTAAGTAAGTGGCGGGTGTTGAGCCCTCAAAAATCGTAGAATCCTCGTGATGTGGTGGCCATAAATAACTTCCTAAAAAAATAAAATAACATAAGAACACTGGGTTGCCTCCCAACTTTTTCTTAACGTCGTTGGCTCACGATCAACTTCATTTTCTCGATTATCAAGGATACCTTGCTGTAATTTGTTTCAAACTCCTCAGACATGGCTGCAGCCTTTTTTTTTCTCGATTATCAAGTATACTGAATCTGGATGTCCTGAAATGATTCCAATACCTAACTCGTGATGCCATTTGGGATCGACTTGGGAGAAAATAAACTTGAACTTGACAACAAGTGTAATGAAATCCTCCACTTAATAATTATTGTCAAATTTAGGGTATTTTAATTTATTTAGTTGTGTAAATATAGTTATTTGAGCCTTTTTAATTGAACTACGATACATAATAGGACTAACTAATCAAGTCGAGCTTGAGTTTGACAAGTTTGTAATTGAGTCGCACTCAAGCTAAAAAAAGATAAGCTTAATCGAGCTAATCAAGAAGAGAGGATCTTCACATCCCAATTGTATGACAATTATTCAAGGTTTAATACCTGCTAATCGAGGACATTAACTCCATAACTCCAGGCATCAATTTGTAAAGGAAGATTACCCGCAACTCCTTTTATAACAATTCTTCAAGGTTTAATTACCTGCTAATCGAGGACATTAACTCCGTAACTCCAGGCATCAATTTGTAAAGGAAGATTACTCGCAACTCCTTTTATAACTTGGCATGCGAATACAGAGAGAGACCTATATGAATATTAATTCAAGTTGAAGAAGAAAGGATCATTCTGGAAGTCAACAGCTAATCTATGATAATGTGTAGAGAACATTCCACGTGCGAACAAAATTTTCAAGCAATTTAAGAGAGAATCAGGCAAAAAGTGCAAGAGGAAAAAATTTCGATAGATAATTTGGAAACTGGAAATCTTCGGAACTTCACCTGCCAGCAAAGATTCGTACAAACAAGCGTTCCATGTCGGTCGGGTAACTTAGATAACTCTTTCCGTGACTAATTGACTGAGGTACATAATTTAGACAAAGACTGATTACTGATGGCAAACAGAAGGAAAGCAAGATCACTATCATTTTGCAAGCCATGTTTCTAAGAAACCGTTTACTTTGGCTGAATAATGCTTGAGCATATAGTATCCTGCAGTGACAAAAATAAATACTATAATGTTTCATCAAGACATTCTAAACATAAGAAGATTCTCCATTTTTTCTATTTTCAAATATCTCAAGATTTTCCAATGTAGCAGCATCAAGAACCATTTTTACTTGCTTTTAATTTAAGAGCAAGATTCCCCATTAGTTGATTAATGCCGTTTCAGACTGAGGAAAGAGCTGGTTAATAAACAACATAAAGAACTGCAATCTGCATCGTCCCTGAACTGATCAAAGGAAGCATATGTAAGAACAGAAAAAAATGCAGCAGATAAAACAAAGTGGAATGTGTGCTCATTTGTGCATTATTAGTAAAAATCTATTATTTCAAAGAAAAAAATAGAAAGCAAGCACTACATAATAACAAATGCCACAAAAGCACAACAAGTTACAAAAGATTGTAGAGAATCTGATAGGAGCTTACAATACTTAAAAGAGACCAATTTACAAGTGAGAAAATAAAAGCATAATCTGATAAATAATCCCACATTCAAGTATAACAATACAGCAGCAATTAAAGAAATGGTTGTCAAAACCCCACTTTTCCATCTTACAGAGCACACAAGCTGCAAAAATTTCAAGTATATCTAGAGGAAGAAATCAGCTTCCTCCATAAAATTAACTAAAAAATGAAAAGTATATTCATGAAGAAATCAATTCTTGCACCCAGCAGAATAATTTAACACAAACAGTATACGATTGCAGCTTCGCAGTAGAAAATGTTGGTGAGGGATTTATTGTGAAAACTGAGAATAAATATAAATTAAATAGCACAGAAAAGAAGATAGCAGCAAAATATTAAACTCAGGTTTACCCTGAAGAGGAGCTGTGTTCAGCCAGTCAAGCTTTGATGGAAACTCCAGCACAATAGTCGCGTTCCCTCTTAAATTACATAAACAATAAGTCACGTTACTAGTTAGGATGTATCTCTAGAAATTATTACAAAAGAATACACAATATGCATGTCAAAGCTATATAATGAATCAAGAATGAAGAATTTTAATACACCTTCTGTCCAAATCAGACATGAATTTTAATGTTGTATTCTATCATTACGAAAAAGTTCTGCAACCATATGGGAATAGATTATAAATTCATTTCTTCGTCCTGATTGACATGAAGAAAAAAAAAGACAAACATGCATTTTTAATGTTTATGAATCAGACAGAATACGGAGCTATTGGAAATGGAACTGTGAAGAAGAAACATGAAGTAGAAAGGATGATGCACAAAATTAATCATATACAGTAGAGGGAAAAAATTAATCATATTAAAACCTTCTTTTGGAGATGCATACTGTAAAAAAATTGAAATCTTCCAAATTCTATAATTAAACAAAATGAACCCGTGGGTGAATATAGTCCCCAAGTTTAATTTTCATGAAGATCAGTATACCTTCAAGTTCGTAACAGTGACGAAATGGCAATTCCCAAACTTCCATATCTCAAAATATTACGCCGAGAACCCAGAAACCTGTTAACAAGTCATTTGCGTGATTCAGTAGCACTGGACTGAATGCCCATATTACACACAATTGAGAGCACTTGCAAAATGTACAAACCACAATAATATCTCAATAATTTACATCATTCTTTCATTCCTATATAATAATACTTACAGAGCACACAAGCTGCAGTTTCAAGTATATCTAGAAAAAGAAATCAACTTTCAAATTAACCATATTAAGTGGAAACATCTAGCGGCAGGTGAAATAACCACCTTCTTAATATTAGAACAACCAACACGAACTTCCCAAAGGTATACATTCTTACAGATGCATCTCCATGTAGTTTCTTTTTCTCCTTTAAATGTCTTTAACAACAAGGCATGCAGCATCATACTGGACATCAGCCCCTTCCCGAGGTATGACTGATTCGCTTCCTCCCTCCCAATCAAAAGCAGGCATCCTGGAAATGCTTCAAAATTGATTTGACAACAGGAATCTCCCTGTACCTGGATAAATGCAACATAAGATACTGACAACCGGGGATATACATACCAAAAATTATTTTCAGCCTATACCAGGAGTTAATAGATGATGCAACAGTCGAGACTCCGCATTCTCTAAAGAACACCAACTGAAGAGCATGCATTGGTCATCATTTCACACCCATGCAAATTAAGCTGAAATGAACTCGCTTCTTTGATGCATCTTCATAGAGTGTTACTTTATTTGAACTGTATTTACTAAAAAGCATGAAGTGAATCAGGCAAAAAATGTAAGAGCCTAAGAGGTAAATTCGATGGATAATTTGGAAACTGGAAATCTTTGAAACTTCACCTGCCAGCAAAGATTTGTGCAAACAAGCGTTCCATGTCGGTCGGGTAACATAATTTAGTAAAGACTTATTAATGATGGCAAACAGAAGGAATAAATAAAGTAAGCCTACCATTTTGCAAGCCATGTTTCTAAGAAACTGTTTTACCAAAATAAAGTAAGCTTACTACCATTTTGCACAATGCTTTAATTTGAGTGTAGTGTCCTGCAGTGGTTAGGCTGAACAATTTACTTGCTCCTCCTGTCCCAAATTAGGCTGAACAATCGATCATGTCATGCAACTACTGTATAACAATAAAATAACACAGACCCAACACAGAGATTAGATTCATGAAAACTCTTGCTGACTTATTATCATATGCAAGGATGAGCAATGTAAAAGAACGTCAAACAAATACACCCCAGCAGAATAATTTAACATCATATAAGACAAATTAAAACAACAATAATAATTTTATATTAGCTACACAGTTCAGATCAATAAGTCACACGATTTCACACAAAAAAGTATATGATTGCAGCTTTGCAGGAGAATATGCTGGTGAGGGATTTATGCTGAAAACTGAGAATAAATATAAATTAAATAGCACAGAAAAAGAAGATAGCAGCAAAATATATATTTAAACTCAGGGATTTATGATCGAGGAGATGTGTTCAAGCTCAGCACCAAACTAGCGTTTGCAGTTTATCAAATAATTGAGAATGATAAAAATATGTACCTGAAGAAAAAGACTGGTCAATCTTGGACAGTCGAGCTTCGAAATTTCCAATGGGTTACAATGCTAAACAATTTATGCAAACAATTATCAATAACATGTATTTCAGGATCATACTAGGTGAGATAAAAATATAAAGTGAGAATACACATACATTATCATCTTTCTGTCCACTCTATCTCGGAAGAGGCCATCAATAAATATAAATTAAATAGCACAGAAAAAGAAGATAGCAGCAAAATATATATTTAAACTCAGGGATTTTATGATCGAGGAGATGTGTTCAAGCTCAGCACCAAACTAGCGTTTGCAGTTTATCAAATTATTACAGTAATTGAGAATGATAAAAATATGTACCTGAAGAAAAAGACTGGTCAATCTTGGACAGTCGAGCTTCGAAATTTCCAATGGGTTACAATTGCTAAACAATTTATGCAAACAATTATCAATAACGTGTATTTCAGGATCCATACTAGGTGAGATAAAAATATAAAGTGGGAATACACATACACTATCTCGGAAGAGGCCATCAAGAAATCTGCAGTGAGGGTTCCAAGCATAAACA
Organism: Galeopsis tetrahit; assembly: GCA_963675135.1. Taxonomy (NCBI): domain Eukaryota; kingdom Viridiplantae; phylum Streptophyta; class Magnoliopsida; order Lamiales; family Lamiaceae; genus Galeopsis; species Galeopsis tetrahit. The sequence continues at coordinate 16,727,236 of OY776130.1, forward strand.
TCCACCAAATGATCAAACCTGTTAGTTGGGACCAAAACATACATAACACACATGTTAGATTACGTAAAGCATAAACAAAGGAAATCATCACCTAGTAAAACATGCAACTTGGCAAAGTTAGACGCTAGACGTGATCAGGACCCATACAAGAATGTGTGCATTATTAGTAAAATCTATTTAAAAGAAAAAAAATCGAAAGCAAGCACTCCATAATATAAAATGCATGTGTGCATTATTAGTAAAATCTATTTAAAAGAAAAAAAATCGAAAGCAAGCACTCCATAATATAAAATGCTATGACACAAAAGCACAACAAGATACAAAAGATTGTAGAAAATCTAATAGGAGCTTACAATATTACTAAAAGAGCCCAATTTACAAGTGAGAAAATAAAAGCATAATCTGATAAATAATCCCACATTCAAGTATAACACAGTACATCTGCAATTAAAGAAATGGCGTGGTGTTGTCGCATAATTAAAGAATAACAAACCAAAACCCCACTTTTCCATCTTATAGAGCACACAAGCTGCAATTTCAAGTATATCTAGGAAGAAATCAGCTTCCTCCATAAAATTAACCAGAAAATGAAAAGTATATTCATGAAGAAATCAAAATTCTTGCACCCAGCAGAATAATTTAACACAAAAACAGTATATATGATTGCAGCTTTGTAGTAGAATATGCTGGTGAGGGATTTATGGTGAAAACTGCGAATACATATAAATTAAATAGCACGGAAAAGAAGATAGCAACAAAAGTTCAGCCAGTCAAGCTTCGATGGAAACTCCGATACAGTAGTCGCGGTCCCCCATAAATTACATAAAGACGAATCATGTATATAATGAATCGAGAAAGAAGGAATTGCACTATACCTTCTGTCCAAATCAAGCTTTGATGGGAAACTCCAGCACAGTAGTCGCGGTCCCCCATAAATTACACAAAAGACGAATCATGTATATAATGAATTGAGAAAGAAGGAATTGCAATATACCTTCTGTCCAAATCAAGCTTTGATGGAAACTCCAGCACAGTAGTCGCGGTCCCCCATAAATTACATAAAGAAGCAGCCATGTTACTAGATATTATAACAAAAGACGAACCATGTATATAATGAATCGAGAAAGAAGGAATTGCAATACCTTCAGTCTACAAGCTTTGATAGAAACTCCGGCACAGTAGTCACGGTCCCCCATAAATTACATAAAGAAGCAGCCATACTCATGTTTACCCTGAAGAGGAGCTGTGTTCAGCCAGTCAAGCTTCGATGGAAACTCCGGCACAGTAGTCGCGGTCCCCCATAAATTACATAAAGAAGCAGCCATGTATATAATGAATTGAGAAAGAAGGAATTGCAATATACCTTCTGTCCAAATCAAGCTTTGATGGAAACTCCGGCACAGTAGTCGCGGTCCCCCATAATTACATAAAGAAGCAGCTCATACTCATGTTTACCCTGAAGAGAGCTGTGTTCAGCCAGTCAAGCTTCGATATAAACTCCGGCACAGTAGTCGCGGTCCCCCATAAATTACATAAAGAAGCAGCCATGTTACTAGTTAGGATGCATCTCTAGATATTATAACAAAAGACGAACCATGTATATAATGTATCGAGAAAGAAGGAATTGCAATATACCTTCTGCCCAAATCAAGCTTTGATGGAAACTCCGGCACAGTAGTCGCGGTCCCCCATAAATTACATAAAGCAGCAGCCATGTTACTAGTTAGGATGCATCTCTAGATATTATAACAAAAGACGAATCATGTATATAATGAATCGAGAAATAAGGAATTGCAATATACCTTCTGTCCAAATCAAGCTTTGATGGAGAAACTCCAGCACAGTAGTCGCGGTCCCCCTTAAATTACATAAAGAAGCAGCCATGTTACTAGTTAGGATGCATCTCTAGATATTATTACAAGAGACGAACCATGTATATAATGAATCCAGAAAGAAGGAATTGCAATATACCTTCTGTCCAAATTAGACATGAAGCACATTACCACCTGGCTTCATTCCCAACATCACCATACTTGTAACCCAAAAAAAGAGAATATCATGGCCAGTCTCAATTAATTCCAAAACCTCTCTCATACTACAGAAGATTAAACCAAGTATAGCCTAATTGTGTTGAAGTATAATCATTTGAACTTTTCAAATTAATAAAGTTTAAAAAATTAAAATCTAGGTGATGGATTTTAAATTCATAGTACCAGATAGAAGGAAATCGTGTTTATGAGTCCCAAAAGGCTGAGGCAAGTGAATTCCTTGACTGGACTGCCACTTTCCGACTGATTGTCATGCTACTACTGTATAACAATGTATGCACACATTAAAAATTTAACAACCCAACACAGAGATTAGTTTCATGAAAACTCTTGTTGGATTGAGCAATTTAAAAGAGTGTCTTATAAGCTATTCTTAATATAACCAAACCAGTTTCAACAGTAGTGTTATCTGAAACTTCCATTGGCTCTCCAGCAGTATCTTCTTTCTTGGTAGTCACCTTCTTGGTAAACTTTCGTGCGACTTTTGGCAACGGTTTTCAGGCCTTTTGTGTTCCCATGTATCCTTTTTCTATCCACCTCCCATTTCTTTTCAAATTTATGTATCTCCTGCATACAAAAGCTCGAATCAAGAATTGAGCCACACTAAAAATATTACAACAATTCTGTTTCAGATCTCACCTCGACTAGTTTCTCCTCCAGATTATCAAGATCCTTAAGCCACAAGGACTTAACTGTTGAATGCTTTCAGTTCTTCCACCTCCTGCACTAGCTTGTCTCTCTGATTACGCAACTCTTGCAGCTTTTCAATAGTTAATGTTCCAATTGCCAAAGACAGCAAATAGTCATCATAATCAGTTGAAGAAACTCCTTTGCCGATAACAACTTCTTCATTGGTGGTGTCTTCAGTATCTTCCGCATCATCGTTTGCCCCAGCAATAACAACTTCAGCAGCATTTTTCTTCATTGGAAAAGGTGTGAAACCCTTCTCTTTCAACTCAATGAACAAATCAGCCTTTTTCCTGTTGCTTACAATGATGGTACCTTCAACAACACCGGTTAAATCTGATCTGTACTTGTTGTCACATTTTAACATTTCATTCTCCTTGTTGGCCAACAGAGCTCTCTGCAATGAGAGCAATGAGAAATTCATATGTTAAAAAAAAACGTGAAACATTGTCTTAAACAGAATAAAAAACTTACCTTTCTTTTGTCATAATACTCAAGCCTTATATGAAAGAATTCTTCAAGAACTGCATGGAAAAGAATGAATCAGTATATCTACCAAGCCCAAAGGGTAAATTGATATTTTTTTCAGTTTACTGTGTTACATATTCAGGGGTATCGTATTTTCTTTATGACACCAGTTGAGTCAAATATTAGTTGTGCTTATAGAGAAGTAGTTAGCTTAAATTTCTTCATCAAACCATCTGCCTTTGCAGCCAAAAGTTGTTCAGGCGATACACACAATGAAATGCACAATTTCACCACCACTGTTATCCCGGCAACCCTGGATAAAAAGATATCTATGAGATTTCCATCAAAGATTTCAATCCCCGTGTAAATTAATACAAGTAAACAGTAATGTACCTCGATGAAAGGATCCTTGCTCTTGTCATTCTCAGCCGAAACAGAATTCAATAATGGGTGCTTCAGGATCATATAAAGTAGGATAAATATATAAAGTGGGAGAATACACATACCTCAGATTAAAAAAGAACAAATTACAACACGATATATGTCAACTTCTTTCAGGTTTGAATACAGTGACAAGTTCAAAGATGTCAATCGATGGATAATACACCACATCCGTTTAGTTCAAGTGAAACCATCTGTGGTGCTTTCAACATGGAGCGCATTCATTTGTGGAATGACCTGAGACGCAACATATTTATGAAATAAATGAAAAATGATGATAACCAATATACAAATAAAGAGAGTGAAATAAATGTGCAACTAAAGATAATAATTACATTCATAAGTTAGTTTCAAGGAAAATCGAGATAGCAGCCATCAAATAAATTGAAGAAATATAAGACGACTTACAGGTGAAAATGATGCTTTCTCAAGATGATCACAACCATCCAATTCGACATACTCAAGGTAAGGGTCATTTGGGCTCGAGAGAAGTTATAGCACAGCAGCCACCAAGTGAAAGTTTCCAAACATCAGTAATTTGTTCATTATAAATTTCAAGAAAAGAGCACTGGCAGTGAAATAACCACAAAAATGCCGCATATGCTTTCTTTTTTTCGGTAAAAATGCCACACCATTTCTTTTTGGACCCAAATAAATCTCCTAAGTGGGTGTCGCGGGGAGAGTCAAGTACGGTTTGAGATGATGGGATTTCGGAGAAAGTCACATATAAGGTTGTGGTCTCAGGAATGGTCGCGTACTAGGTCAGGGTGTCCGAAAAGGTCTAGCACTAGGACAGGATCCTAGGGTAGCAGGCTAAGCCGGAGGTAACTTTAGGTTGCATTCGGTTATTTGGGTCCAAATAAGCGGGTGGCATTTTAAATATAATAATAGCATAGTTAAAAAACTTAAAAGTGAAGTGTCATTTTTACAAGGTCATGCTAGTTTACTTGCAAGATTACCTGATGAGTCTTCAATTCCAAAGGGTTTTCCCATGAAGAAACCTTTCTCTTTCTTCTGTAAAAGAGAACCTGCGTTTGACTTCACCTGCCAGCAAAGATTCGGGTAACTTAGATAAAATTGTCCTAAAGTCAAGCATGTGCGGTTGATTAACCCCCTAACGTACATAATTTAACCCCCTAACGTACATAATTTAGGCAAACAGAAGGTATAATAAAGCAAGATCACTACCATTTTGAACTTTTTAGTTCAACGTGATAAAAAGATCTTGCAAGCCATGTTCTATATACCTCTTTCTCCCCAAAGTAGTAGTGAATTCTCTCCAGTCGGTAGACGCATCAATCAGCCCTCTGTAAACAAAAATGCCGAAATAAGAAGCACAATGAGAAGAAACTGAAAAATTATATAGTCCAGGAAAAATATGCCAATATCTGCACAATAAAAATGTATAAAGTAGGCATGGTAACTAAAGAATTGATCAGCAAGAAAATTTGAAAGATCAGGTGACAGGAAAAAGCACCTTCTTCTCCTTCTCCAGAATTTCTCTTATAGTTTGAACAAGTATTAATAAGGTGGTTGATAGGCAAACCTCCGAGGAAGCCTGCTGATTACAGCCTCGTCAAGATCAAAAGGTCATCATCTTGTCCACGTGTCCAAAACGTCATCATCTTCTAATCTGCAATTTTAATAGTCATTAAATAAACCCCACCCCTAATCTGCAAAAAATTGAAGCAACGGAAAAAGAATAAACAAATTTTAAAAAAAAACATATTAATGTACTGACCAGAGAAATTAAATGCTGGTTATAAGCCTTGGGGAAGTATGAAGTTTTTGATATGAGAGTTGGAGCTGCAATGGAACAAAGACCAATTTAATACAAGTCCATGCACAAGGCACTATCATAGCAAAAATGTTGACGAGTAAAGTTTTACTTCTAACAGAAAGATTGTAGAAAATCTGATAGTTTTACAATACTTAACTAAAAGAGCCCAATGTAAACAACTGAGAAAATAAAACCATAATCTGATAAATAATCCCCGCATTCAAGTATAACAAACAGTACAGCTTCAATTAAAGAAATGGTGTGGTGTTGAAACTAGACATAATTAAAGAATAACAAACCAAAACCCCACTTTTCCATCTTACAGAGCACACAAGCTGCAATGTCAAGTATATCTAGAGGAAGAAATCAACTTCCTCATAAAATCAACCAGAAAATGAAAAGTATATTCATGAAGAAATTAAAATTCTTGCACCTTCAGAGTCATTTTTCCAGCGGTGTATTCTAGTGATAAAAGATATGATGTCAGCTTGGGATAAAACAGACATCAAGCGTCTCCAGCACACTACAAAGCATTATTGCAGTTTCCAAAGCTTCCTCGTCGTCAATATTACAAGACTAGTATATCCCCAAGTATGCATCAATAAAGGAATGATCTGAAATGGAGTTAGGGAAATGAAAACATCAACGCATGCAAAACTAATTGTTACCTGGCCACCGGAGCCACCTCATTTGCACTACCCAAAGTAGAAAGCGTCATCCCTGAGCCTGGAGCCTCCTCTTCTTCATGATCATCTACATTGATTGTCCTTCCAAGAATAGAGCTGCTTTTCTTGTTAAAAGGTGACGCTCTCATTTTCCTCACTTTCTTGTCTGGCGAATTCTCAACAGCAGGTTTGAGGACTTCTGTGATCAGTTTCTGACCAACAAGCGGCTCGGATGCCTTGCTAGCTGCTCCTCTTTTCCTGGCACCACCGGCGGGTGGTGGTTTGGAAGCTGCTTTACTGTTGGCTGGTTTTCGGCCACCTTTCTTTTTGTTGACTTCTGGCTCAAAGTCATCGTCACTTAGGATAGTTTCTGTAGCCTTCTTCTTCGTTGCAGCAGCTCTCTTGTTCTTCGTTTGAACAGCTGGCAACCCTAAAACTCTCTTCATTCAATAAATGCACCAAAACACAAACACACACTGTTTACCTTCAGATGGATCTGGAGAAGACTCAATATTGTAAGCTGCAATTCTCTCTCTTAGATCAGCTATTCCATCATCGTTGCCTGCCACGTAAAATGACAAAACAAGTTAGCAACCAATTTTTTGAAAAGAGGGAAATATTGAGGTTGATAAATCAAGCATATCTAACCTTTGCTGCTGGAGCTTTCTTCTTAGCAGCAGCTCTGCCTCTTGGTTTCTTGACTTCAGCAATTTTATCTGACAAAAATATGGATGTCATCAATTATAAATACGAATTGCTGTTACCAAACATAAGCTATTCTTAATATAACCAACCAGTTTCAACAGTAGTGTTATCTGAAACTTCCATTGGCTCGCCAGCAGTATCTTCTTTCTTGGTAGTCACCTTCTTGGTAGGTAACCTTTCGTGCGACTTTTGGCAACGGTTTCAGGCCTTTTGTGTTCCCATGTATCCTTTCCAATTTCTTTTCAAATTTATGTATCTCCTGCATACAAAAGCTCGAATGTGTAAGAACTAGAATTGAGCCACACTAAAAATATTACAACAATTCTGTTTCAGATCTCACCTCGACAAGTTTCTCCTCCAGATTATCAAGATCCTTAAGCCACAAAGACTTAACTGTTGAATGCTTCAGTTCTTCCACCTCCTGCACTAGCTTGTCTCTCTGATTACGCAACTCTTGCAGCTTTTCAATAGTTAATGTTCCAATTGCCAAAGACAGCAAATAGTCATAATCAGTTGAAGAAACTCCTTTGCCGATAACAACTTCTTCATTGGTGGTGTCTTCAGTATCTTCCGCATCATCCTTTGCCCCAGCAATAACAACTTCAGCAGCATTTTTCTTCGTTGGAAAAGGAGTGAAACCCTTCTCTTTTAACTCAATAAACAAATCAGCCTTTTTCCTGTTGCTTACTGATGGTACCTTGAACAACAGACCGAATAAATCTGTACTTGTTGTCACATTTTAACATTTAATTCTCCTTGTTGGCCAACAGAGCTCTCTGCAATGAGAAATCCATTGCTTACAATGAGAAATTCATTGCTTAAAATGAGAAATTCATATGTTAAAAAAAAAACGTGAAACATTGTCTTAAACAGAATAAAAAACTTACCTTTCTTTTGTCATAATACTCAAGCCTTATATGAAAGAATTCCTCAAGAACTGCATGGAAAAGAATGAATTGATTTTTTTTCAGTTCTGTTCAGGGGTATCGTATTTCTTTATGACACCAGTTGAGTCAAATAGATGCATGTTAGTTGTGCTTATAGAGAAGTAGTTAGCTTAAATTTCTTCATCAAACCATCTGCCTTTGCAGCCAAAAGTTGTTCAGGCGACATACACACAATGAAATGCACAATTTCACCACCACTGTTATCCCGGCAACCCTGGATAAAAAGATATCTATGAGATTTCCATCAAAGATTTCAATCCCCGTGTAAATTAATACAAGTAAACAGTAATGTACCTCGATGAACGGATCCTTGCTCTTGTCATTCTCAGCCGAAACAGAATTCAATAATGGGTGCTTCAGGATCATATATAAAGTAGGATAAATATATAAAGTGGGAATACACATACCTCAGATTAAGAAAGAACAAATTACAACACGATATGTCAACTTCTTTCAGGTTTGAATACAGTGACAGGTTCAAAGATGTCAATCAATGGATAATACACCACATCCGTTTAGTTCAAGTGAAACGATCTGTGGTGCTTCAACATGGAGCGCATTCATTTGCGGAATGACACTGAGACGCAACATATTTATGAAATAAATGAAAAATGATGATAACCAATATACAAATAAAGAGAGTGAAATAAATGTGCAACTAACGATAATAATTACATTCATAAGTTAGTTTCAAGGAAAATCGAGATAGCAGCCATCAAATAAATTGAAGAAATATAAGACGACTTACAGGTGAAAATGATGCTTTCTCAAGATGATCACAACCATCCAATTCGACATACTCAAGGTAAGGGTCATTTGGGCTCGAGAGAAGTTATAGCACAGCAGCCACCAAGTGAAAGTTTCCAAACATCAGTAATTTGTTCATTATAAATTTCAAGAAAAGAGCACTGGCAGTGAAATAACCACAAAAATGCCACATATGCTTTCTTTTTTTCGGTAAAAATGCCACACCATTTCTTTTTGGACCCAAATAAATCTCCTAAGTGGGTGTCGCGGGGAGAGTCAAGTACTAGGTTTGAGATATAGAAAGTGTCGTGTAAGATGATGGGATTTCGGAGAAAGTCGCATATAAGGTTGTGGTCTCAGGAATGGTCGCGTACTAGGTCAGGGTGTCCGAAAAGGTCTAGCACTAGGACAGGATCCTAGGAAGGGTAGCAGGCTAAGCCGGAGGTAACTTTAGGTTGCATTCGGTTATTTGGGTCCAAATAAGCGGGTGGCATTTTTACAAGGTCATGCTAGTTTAAGCCTTAAGTTTACTTGCAAGATTACCTGATGAGTCTTCAATTCTAAAGGGTTTTCCCATGAAGAAACCTTTCTCTTTCTTCTGTAAAAGAGAACCTGCGTTTGACTTCACCTGCCAGCAAAGATTCGGGTAACTTAGATAAAATTGTCCTAAACTCAAGCATGTGCGGTTGATTAACCCCCTAACGTACATAATTTAGTAAAGGCTGATTAATGATGGCAAACAGAAGGTATAATAAAGCAAGATCACTACCATTTTGAACTTTTTAGTTCAACATGATAAAAAGATCTTGCAAGCCATGTTCTAATATATACCTCTTTCTCCCCAAAGTAGTAGTGAATTCTCTCCAGTCGGTAGACGCATCAGCCCTCTGTAAACAAAAATGCCGAAATAAGAAGCACAATGAGAAGAAACTGAAAAATTATATAGTCCAGGAAAAATATGTCAATATCTCCACAATAAAAATGTATAGAGCCATGGCAACTAAAGAATTGATCAGCAAGAAACATTTGAAAGATCAGGTGACGGAAAAAGTACCTTCTTCTCCTTCTCCAGAATTTCTCTTATAGTTTCAACAAGTATTAAGGTGGTTGATAGGCAAACCTCCGAGGAAGCCTGCTGATTACAGACTCGTCAAGATCAAAAGGTCATCATCTTGTCCACGTGTCCAAAACGTCATCATCTTTCTGTCTACTCTATCTCGGAAAAAAAAACAATTTCAATAGTCATTAAATAAACCCCACCCCTAATCTGCAAAAAATTGAACCAACGGAAAAAGAATAAACAAGTTTAAAAAAAAAAACATATTAATGTACTGACCAGAGAAATTAAATGCTGGTTATAAGCCTTGGGGAAGTATGAAGTTTTTGATATGAGAGTTGGAGCTGCAATGGAACAAAGACCAATTTAATACAAGTCCATGCACAAGGCACTATCATAGCAAAAATGTTGACGAGTAAAGTTTTACTTCTAACAGAAAATCTATAAGTAAATGCTAGTGATCTAACTGATTTTGTCATGAAATTCCTAAAAAGCAAAAAATTGTGAAGTTCATTAACCAGCTTCATTACACTTCCCCAGAGGAGACAAACCTTATTGTACTTGATGGTCCAATTTTTTCCGTTTGCCCCCTGTGCTTCTTTCCATGATTCGTACTGAGGCATTGTATAGAAAGATAGTTTTTGTCTCCCATCTCTATGAGCAGCCTGCAGAAGAGGAGATTCCATTAATTAAAGAGTAAGTGTGTATTTTAAAAACCTTTACGATAGGAGTAATGAACTCCAGTAGAAAAGTAGGAACTTTCAGCAACGATGGCCAGAACGAATGGATGAAATTAATCAGCAGACCCTTGATATGGGAACCATCATGATCCTGATGATAGAAAAAGTCTGACATAAGTTAGTTTCAAGGAAAATCGAGATAGCAGGATTGAAGAAATAAAAGACAGTGACTTACAGGTGAAAATGATGCTTTCTCAAGATGATCACAACCATCCAATTCGGCATACTCAAGGTAAGGGTCATTTGGGCTCGAGAGTAGTTATAGCGCAGCAGCCACCAAGTGAAAGTTTCCAAACATCAGTAATTTCAAGAAAAGAGCACTGGCAGTGAAATAACCACAAAAATGCCACATATGCTTTCTTTTTTTCGGTAAAAATGCCACACCATTTCTTTTTGGACCCAAATAAATCTCCTAAGTGGGTGTCGCGGGGAGAGTCAAGTACTAGGTTTGAGATATAGAAAGTGTCGTGTAAGATGATGGGATTTCGGAGAAAGTCGCATATAAGGTTGTGGTCTCAGGAATGGTCGCGTACTAGGTCAGGGTGTCCGAAAAGGTCTAGCACTAGGACAGGATCCTAGGAAGGGTAGCAGGCTAAGCCGGAGGTAACTTTAGGTTGCATTCGGTTATTTGGGTCCAAATAAGCGGGTGGCATTTTTACAAGGTCATGCTAGTTTAAGCCTTAAGTTTACTTGCAAGATTACCTGATGAGTCTTCAATTCTAAAGGGTTTTCCCATGAAGAAACCTTTCTCTTTCTTCTGTAAAAGAGAACCTGCGTTTGACTTCACCTGCCAGCAAAGATTCGGGTAACTTAGATAAAATTGTCCTAAACTCAAGCATGTGCGGTTGATTAACCCCCTAACGTACATAATTTAGTAAAGGCTGATTAATGATGGCAAACAGAAGGTATAATAAAGCAAGATCACTACCATTTTGAACTTTTTAGTTCAACATGATAAAAAGATCTTGCAAGCCATGTTCTAATATATACCTCTTTCTCCCCAAAGTAGTAGTGAATTCTCTCCAGTCGGTAGACGCATCAGCCCTCTGTAAACAAAAATGCCGAAATAAGAAGCACAATGAGAAGAAACTGAAAAATTATATAGTCCAGGAAAAATATGTCAATATCTCCACAATAAAAATGTATAGAGCCATGGCAACTAAAGAATTGATCAGCAAGAAACATTTGAAAGATCAGGTGACGGAAAAAGTACCTTCTTCTCCTTCTCCAGAATTTCTCTTATAGTTTGAACAAGTATTAAGGTGGTTGATAGGCAAACCTCCGAGGAAGCCTGCTGATTACAGACTCGTCAAGATCAAAAAAGGTCATCATCTTGTCCACGTGTCCAAAACGTCATCATCTTTCTGTCTACTCTATCTCGGAAAAAAAAACAATTTCAATAGTCATTAAATAAACCCCACCCCTAATCTGCAAAAAATTGAACCAACGGAAAAAGAATAAACAAGTTTTAAAAAAAAAACATATTAATGTACTGACCAGAGAAATTAAATGCTGGTTATAAGCCTTGGGGAAGTATGAAGTTTTTGATATGAGAGTTGGAGCTGCAATGGAACAAAGACCAATTTAATACAAGTCCATGCACAAGGCACTATCATAGCAAAAATGTTGACGAGTAAAGTTTTACTTCTAACATAAAATCTATACGTAAATGCTAGTGATCTAACTGATTTTGTCATGAAATTCCTAAAAAGCAAAAAATGGTGAAGTTCATTAACCAGCTTCATTACACTTCCCCAGAGGAGACAAACCTTATAGTACTTGATGGTCCAATTTTTTCCGTTTGCCCCCTGTGCTTCTTTCCATGATTCGTACTGAGGCATTGTATAGAAAGATAGTTTTTGTCTCCCATCTCTATGAGCAGCCTGCAGAAGAGGAGATTACACATTTAGATTAAAGGAAATAACAGACTATATTCCATTAATTAAAGAGTAAGTGTGTATTTTAAAAACCTTTACGATAGGAGTAATGAACTCCAGTAGAAAAGTAGGAACTTTCAGCAACGATGGCCAGAACGAATGGATGAAATTAATCAGCAGACCCTTGATATGGGAACCATCATGATCCTGATGATAGAAAAAGTCTGACATTAGTTTAACGAAACACGAATAAATAATTCGCTGGAGTTGAGAAACAATGAACTGAATGAAAAGAAAAGTATACAAGTATTTTAAAGAAAGTAACCTGATCAGTCATTATCATCAAGTGTCCATATCGTAGGGACTTGACACTGACATACTGTTTTCCATGCTGGAGCCCTAGAATTTGCTTGATGTGCTGAATTTCAGCATTCTGCATTAGCTGGGTGTGGCTTGGTTCACGTACATTGAGCAATTTACCTCTCAGAGGGAACACACCGTAGTGATCTCGCCCAACAACAGCAAGTCCAGCAATCTGAGTAATATTCATAGCATAAATTTTGTCAAATGTAAAAAGCAGTATTTTAATAGAGAAATCAAATGATCAAACACTTACAGCAAGTGCCTTGGCTGAATCTCCTTCTGTCAAAATCAATGTACATTTGTCAGAATTTTTCCCTCCAGCCTCATTAGCATCAGCTAACTTGGCTAATCCATAGATCCGTTTGCTTTTTGCCCCATCCGTTTTTTTGAGATCTTTCTTTTGTTTGAATTCTGCCCACTCCTCAATATTTTTCATGATGTCCGACTTTGACACTATAGGGGAAAAAAGGATGAAGTTAAAATTCTAGATTTAAATATACAACCATGTAAGCCCTTTGGATAGATAAAGAAAATATGCATCAGCACTACAAACCTTTGTCCAAGAACTTTGGAGTGAAATCCCAGCTAGAACCAAAACTTGTGGCACGCAGTGTCAGAGTCTCCTTTGTTTGAGAGTCAAAAGCAGGATTGTCAATGAGAGCATTGACAAATACCCACAAATGGTTCTTCACAGTGTGAGGCTTAAGGTCAAACTTTTTGCCCTTATTCTTGTTTTTTATGACATTAACAAGATGGCTTGTTATCTTACTAGTTACATAATCAACATGAGTCCCACCCTTGACTGTTGAAATTCCATTTACGAAGCTGACCTGCTCAAGCCAATATTAGCAGATTAGTCATGTACAGTTTCTTTAACGGATCAGGTTACCATATTTCAGTTTTGAATTATAATTGGTACTATAAACAAAGATAATCCCACAAAAAGTTAAATAACAAAGATCATGTATGATTGCTTACCTGTTGAAATTGTCCTTCACTTCTACTTATACATATCTGCCACCTTTGATGTACTTCCTCTTCAAATCTGGAAAGTTAATAGAAAATCAGCATTCCAGTTGATGTAACTTAGTTAACTAACTCAAGTAGGATAAAGCATAAACATCCAGAAAAGGCAAGCACCTTGGCAGTGGTTCTAAGGCGGAAAGTGATGTTGAATTCAGATAAAGGTCACAGTAATTGGAAAATGATTTGAAATGAAATTGCTGTCCGTTCAATTCCACCTTTACTGTTTTTCCAAGGCATCCAGCAACATCAATTGCACGCTTCTTCATTAAGGCAACAACATCATCCTCCAGATATGTCATGCTAAATTTTGCCAAATCTGGTTTGAATGTAATCTTAGTCCAATTCTCACTTGCTTTGCACTTTGATATCATAGGCTCAGATCTTGTTCCCATGTTATTAGAAAAAACCTTCAGAATAACAGGTCACGTGAGAATTAGTACCCGAATATTGGAAATATAATCTCATACATTTATAAAATAACAACAGAAGACAATTTTCTAACCCATGAAACAATAGCTTGATTTGAATATTGGGAAAATTTAAATGGAAACCCACAAAACAAGGACACTTCAAAACAAACAAAGAAGCTGCCCCTAAGGATCCCTACTATAAGAATCTAAAATAATCCTTAAGAATGAAAAATAACCTATAATATCATAAACCCTAAATCTAGACCAAGAGCAGAGATAGTTCTCCAGTTATCAAGATATGATAAAGAAATTCCTCAACTAGACACTGACCTTCAAAACCCACAACCCACCCGATGATCAAGCCACCATAAAAACCAAAAATCAAGGATAATAACAATATGTATCACATTGAAATCTAACAACAATCCTTCAATAAATCATTCAACACTAAGAACAAGCCATTATTCAGAGAAAAACCCCCAATAAAACAGAAATTAAACTACCGTGGACAAACTTCAAGATAAATCTAATTAAATTTATACCTGCTTGTACTTCTTCTGCCTCCTTCCATCCGCAGTCTCAATCACAAACTCGGTCGAGAATATATTCGTGAGTTTCGCACCATAGCCATTCCTCCCACCGGTCGTCTTCTTCTCATTATCATCATAGTTACTACTCGTCAACAAATGCCCAAAAATCAACTCCGGAACATAAACCCCTTCCTCCTGATGGATCTCGACAGGGACCCCATCCCCATTATTATGAGGAGTAATTGATAATTGATTAAATAATGATTTGATACAAGAGGAAAAAAGACCCGCAAAAAAAAAAAAAACACTCATAAGTCAAAACAAGCAGAGGATCAAGATCATGGGATTAGATCGAAGAAGAATACCGTGGTGAGAACTTTGTCGGATTCCAAAGAAGCCTTCAACAACTTCACAGCCTACGTAACAAATTAATACTCCTACATAGAAAAAGGACTTTTTATGAGAAGGAATTGAAAAAAAAAAATACCTGGGTCATTCCAAATTTAACCTCTCTCTCCTCCAAAGAGAAGACATCTTTTAAGTTAAACTGTTTGAGCGCAGCGATGATGAGATTGTAGACATGGGCTTGACGGACAAATCATCCATCACCATGTAGGTGACAAGATCCTTGGGCAGGCGGTGCAGGCTTATACCAAAAGGCATAGAATCACATCCGAATTAAACAGAATTTTTGGATGATTTTCCTAAAACATTTGGACCTCCGATTCTCTGAAATCACAACTACACACATCAATATATGTTTAAAGAAGATTCAAACTTCACTTCTAAATTGCAAGTTTCGCACTTTTCAAATTTCATCAATGGCGAAAACTGAAGGAAAGGCAACATACAGCTGCGTCGGCGTTTGGCAAAACGACAGCGTCGAGATCATCCCCAATGATCAAGGCAACAGAACCACGTAGCCTTCACCGACACCGAGCGCCTCATCGGCGACGCCTCAGAACACCGTTTTCGACGCTAAGCGTCTCATTGGTCGACGCCTCTGTTCAGAGCGACATGAAGTACTGGCCATTCAAAGTAATCGCAGGCACCGGAGATAAGCCTATGATTCAGGTCAAGCAAGCAATTTAACCAAAATGAAGGAAATTGCAGAGGGCCAAACTATTAAGTCTTGACTTAGAAAACCCTCATTTCTCTCTAGTCTCTCTCTCTCTCTCAATGTAACGGCTATATTTTATTTTAGGGTACCACTACTAACACCCCAAAACATGTTATACACACCCCATCAATTTAAAAATAAAAATAGATAATTCTAAAATGACTAAGTAACCCTTATACAAATTAAAGATAATTTTTTTTAAAAAATTGAAAAAATCTTAAAAAATGTAATTAAAAGATTAATAAAATCTTAAAAAAATTAATTTAAATAAATCAAATATTTTTTAAAAATAATCTGAAAAAAATAAATATTTTTAAAAAGAAAAAAATTATTCAAATAAAAAATTCAAAAATCAATTAAAAATAAATAAATTCGTAATTTTTTTAATAAATTGTAAGAAATAATTAATTAAAAAATCAATTAAAATTAAGAATTCGAATAATGATAAATAAAATCTAAAAAATTAAAAATCACCTAAATCTTAAGAATTAATTATAAATATAAAAAATATAATTGATTTAATTATTTTTTAAATTTTAGTTGAAATTTTTATATTTTATTTAGCTTTATTTTATTTTTAAAGATTTTATTTTTAATTTAATATTGAGTTGATTTTTCTTTATTATTTTATTTAATTTTTAAAAAAATCGTTATCCTTAATTTTTTTTATTTGATTTATTTTTCAGATTTTATTAATTATTATTATTTTCATTTTTTTATTGATTGTTCCATTTTTAAATGATTTTTAAAATTTAGATGATTTTTTAAAATATTTTCAACGTTTACACGTAATTTTATTGTATTATTGATTTTTTTTCTGTTAATTAAATTTTAAATTTGATATGTTTTTTAAGATTTAGTTAATTTTTATTAGTTATGAGGGTTGAAGGGTAAATAGGAAATAATTGGGGTGTGTATAGTAATAAAAATTGAATTTTAAATTTTAATGGGGTGTGTTTAACATTTGGGGTGGGTATAACATTTTATGAATAAATGAATTATTTTTTTATTTGATTGTATAAGATAAACTAAATTAATTTTATAGTGAATTGTACACATTTGTTGAATATTTTTATCTTTTTCGCATAACGTCCCATTTTAATTAAAAATTTAATTTACGTCCCATAACTTCTTTAATTGCTTAATTTACGTCTCATTTACATAAATTTGGGGATTTTCAGAAAAAAATTGGATGTAAATTAAGCAATTGAAAAAGTTGTGGGACGTAAATTAAAATTTTAACTATTTTGAGACGTTTTTCAAAAAAAGTAAAAATTACGGGACCTAAATAATTTTTTTCTCAGTTAGTCAAGTGTAAGCATTAATGCTACACTTAGTCAAATTACAACCCCGCCTTAACAGGATCCTAGAAAGCATAATGTCGCTTACCAAATGACCAAGGGGGCTGGCATTCCCACCTTCATGATCACTCCAAACCGTGCAAATATACAAAGTATACAATTTTTCAATAGAACATAAGGGCTCGGTAAATCTTCTAATAAGAATCTTTCAATAGAAAAAATAAATAATTTTTCAATAGAACATAAGGTCTCAGTAAATCTTCTCATATGCCTGCTGAAATTCACTATTTTAAAAAATAACTAATGATTTTTTTTCAACTTAAAGACTACAATATTCTTTTTGTGATTAGTTTTAGTCATTTCATTTTAATTAAAATATAGGTATAGTAATAGAATATAGATACAGTTTTTTTATATACTTAAAAAACTGTTTTGAAAGTTGAAAATATCAGTTGTCTAACTTGAGATTTGATGTAAGTTAAATATATATTATTTTAATTATTAGTCATCATATAATGAACAATCAAAATGATAAAATAAAGTACTATGTAATTATTTAATAAATATACATATACAACCCATTTTTATAAATTAAATTAAAATATAAAATGGTTTTCATCAAATGAATATATTAAATAACCAAAATCACTCATTTTGAAATAATCATTTTCTATCATAATTTTACATGTTCATTACTTTTATTACATAGTTATCGCACAAAGCCAGCTATGAAATGTACAAATATTAGATTAATTGCACGAACTTGGTTTTGCAATATATATGGGTTCCTAAATATTGATTGAAACTTGCAAAGCTAACAAACTATAATGGATGTTATTGTCAAAAACGACAAACATGGCACTTCACATCAGATTTCAACACCCCATAAACTGCAATACCACTGTAACCCTATGATAAATAGTCTAAATTTTGTAAATAGAAGTGATTCCAAAAGTAAATGGAATTTTTTTCTCATAACTGTTGTTGCTTCACACAACAACAGTCTTATATTGACTCCTCTGCTGGGATCTGATCCCACCCCCTGCAAAATTTTCAAATCATAAACAAATTGTCAAAATGAATACCAACAGTAAGGATGCTCTGATAAAGAAAATCTTCTATAATTTTGTTTGCCCTCTTCTAATTTATTAATTATTACAGAATATAGAGTACTATTATGGATCACTAAAATCCTCTCATTTAAGCACATAATTACTTGGTGTCCTACAAACAAACCACTTTGTAATCTATAAATGAAAGTTGTAACACTATTAATGTAATCTATTAAATTCGGTGTTTTGTTGAAGGATTATGCAAGCTGTAATGCTATTAATGTTAAAACAAAGGATTATACAGTCTATATACATCACAGTCAGCGGGAATAAGAAATATAGGAGCAAATGAGCAACTTCGTTTCCAATTTTATAATTATTTGCTTTTGGACAATAAGTTCTCCTATGCTTTCCTTAAACTTTGTGCTTTACTTAATACTATTGAAGACAATCTGTACGTGCAATAATCAATCATGGAGCATGTTACAAATACAATGCATAACATCACTCACCAATGGAATATCTTCTTGCTTTTTATCAGAATGAAGTTGACGAACAAATAAGAGCAATGGATAAGAGTTATCCTGTAATATGAAACATGAAATAACTTTATTGGGTGTTCTTTGGCTTAGAAAAAGTTATTATAACAAATATAAAAGTATTAACTATACAAACCATCTCATTAAGGTCCATCCCAAGATCATCAAATGAGTTCTTCATTTGATTATCGAATGCTCAATTATACATGATTCCACCACCGGAGAAAGAAGATCCAAGGAAAGTACATCAAGCAAAATTGTAACAGGAATGTCCATAATCAACATAATTTTATATATATTAAAAAAATCAATGAAATTACCTCAGGTAACTGGAGCAAGTGAAATCCTAATGTACATTCATCATTGGGAGCCAAGTAGGGGTGTGCACCGGTCCAAAACCGGACCGGGACCGGAATCTTACCAAAAGGTCGGACCGGAGACCGGACCGGAATCTATCCGGTCCAGACCGGATCAGACCGGAAAATTCCGGTCCGGGTTTGGACCGGTTGGACCGGAATTGTTTTTTTTTTTTTTTTAAATTTATGGAAGCAAGAACAAGATTGATGAATTTGTGTATGAAAATTAAAGTGTTTGCTCTTCATTACGTCAATGTGAATTTTATTTACATTGTTATTAATGATCTTTTGACCCTAAAAATAAATTAAATATGTTTGTTAAATTATATATTTGTAAAAAATGTAATAAGATCTCAACACATTTTCACAAATTACTTGGTTTTGAAAAATAATTGAGAGTGCATTAGTAAAAAAATATAAAAAAAATTAAAAAAAAAAAAAATTTCGGTCCAAACCGGAAGACCGGAATCCAAAATTTTCCGGACCGGAGACCGGACCGGAATCTAACCGGTCGGTCCGGTTTCGGACCGGTTCCGGTCTTTTTTCCGATCTGGTTTATTTTTAAACACTCCTAGAGCCAAGTCTAAAGTCCCAGACTGTTGCAAATACGAAGAACAAATGTAAATCACAAATTACCCATAAAGCTCATCCAGCTTTGAAGTTCTTATACAATTACATAAAGGGTGGATCACTTTTAACTCCCTTGTGGGATGACCTATAGCAACTAACTCCCACCCAAAAAATGGTTGCAAAATGGTTGCAGGTAGCTTCTAAATTAATTGCGTTTTGACTATAATACCCCTGAGTTGATTTCCCCTTTTTAAAATGAAAAAAAACCACTTTTTGCTTTTTGTCTTGCCAAAGCACTCCAAGCAACTCAAGACAATCATTTTCGATTCACTTTATCTTCCCCAAGCAGCCGAGAAAAACTCCATTAATGAAGATGAACAAATTTTGAAGATATTCATTTTCCAATTTCTCATATTAAATGTCCTAGGCGCTAGACGTGACAAAACGCCCGGATTTCTAGTCATCGGAGAATGAAATCGGTATGGAGTTGTGGCGGCGCCTAGTCGGCCGAAATCGCCGCCGGATCGGCTGGGAGCCGTTAAAAAAATTGCAGAAAACTTTTTTTTGTAGAACAAAAAATTGCACCAAGACACACTCTACGTTCACTCCCTCCGCCAATTCTTCCGCGAGTGCGACATCTACGGGCACCGTCGATTTCATCTTCGGCAACGCCGCCGTCGTCTTCCAAAACAACAACCTCTACTCCCGCCGACCCGACCCGAACCAACAGAACATTTTCATCGCCCAAGGGACTAAGGGAGAGACGACGCGAATCAGAACACCGGGATCTCGATTCTCAAATGCAAAGTCGTCGCCGCTTCAGATCTGCTGCCGGTTTTATCGCAATTCAGATCGTATCTAAAGCGACCGTGGAAGCAGTAGATGGGGATGAGCAATTCCAGAGCTGGCTCGTAGAGTTTATGAAGGCAGAAAATGAAGAATGATGAGGTGTTTGTTTCTTGACTAATTTCTGTTGAGTAATGAAGACAATTGTACTGTTTGTTTGTGGAGTTAAAATTCTAGTGAGAGAAAATTGGGTAGGAGGGAGAGAAATTGGCATTAATTAGAATGAACTAAATGACTCATAATATAAGCAGGAGTGAATATATAAAATGAAAATGACAGCTGTCAAATAATTCTTGTTGACCGCATAACATCAATAGAGATATATGGGGAGCATATGCAAGTGCTTTGTATTAATTTACTGAAAACTTTAATAATTTGATGTTGCAATGATAGTATTTTTTAAGTTTTTTTAAGTTGCGGTGTTGTTATTGTGCGTTTTTTGGTACTTTTTTCATGGCGTTAATTAGTTGATTGTACTTTTGAAATTGAGTTTGAATATTACATATGACGAATATTTGAAAACGAAGGGTGAATATTTGAACAAAAAATGTCTTTTTTTGAATTTAAATTTGAATATTACATAGTACGAACAATTGAAATTGTCTACCCAGCTTGTTGATACACCAATATTGTGCACCCACAATCATAATTCATAACATCTAATCAAGCGAAATGGTTATCAAGAAAAAATACTCATAAGTTAATCATATAAAAGATGACATATGCACTAGATATTAGTCACCAAATATACAATAAACTATATTAGGTACCAATCATATAAAAGTTTTGTACTTTATGCAATATTCAAAATTTTGATTTAAGAGTTTGGTATTTTACATGAAACCCCTCATTACATTTTTTTTTACACATTTTTAAAAAATGTAATATTCAAACTCAATTCGATTTAGAGTTTACATACGTTACTAAACTCTAAACCCTAAATTGAATTTGAAAATTAGGAAGATTAAAACTCAATTTCAATTAATTTTATAGTAACTCAGGTAATATTCAATTTTGAATTTATAGAAACTTATGTAATATTCAAACTCAATTTAAGTTTAAAGTTTATTACTATATATACCATTTAAGTTTAGTAACTTATGTAATATTCAAATTTATTTTCAATTTATATTTTAGTAATTTATGTAATATTCAAACTCAATTTAGATTTAAGATTTATATTTAGTACCATATATATACCATTTATGTTTAGTAAATTATGTAATATTCATCTTATACTCATCTATTAAGTTGTATATATTTAAATTTAATGAATGTTTGATTCAATTTCAATTTAATTTAAGTTTAGTATCTTATGGAATATTCAAATTTAATTTAAGATTTATAATTTTGTACCTTATTTTATTTAGTATGTTATGAGATATTCAATTTATATAATTTTGTAAATTGGTGTGGTTGTGCTTGATGTTGATTGCGGAATGTGGTTATGCGCTTTGTGGTTATGCGCTTTCTTTGATGTGAGTTTTGGGGATATTGTGCAAGTTTGCTTCCATTCTGGTTTTGTCCATGTTAATGGTTCGATGTTTGAATAATTCATTAGAAAGAGTTCATGCTGAGGGAGATGGGATCAGTTTCTATTTAGGGTATGTTTGGTTTGATGGAAAATGTGGGAAATACTTTTTTATCCCACTTTTTCCATTGTTTGGTTTTCTAAATTAAAGCCCGAGAATTTATTTGGGCCCGAGTCAATTTTCCCATTTTTCCCACATTTGCATGATTATTAATCTTAGGTGAGAGGGTGAGTTTATTTTTCCATCAATCCAAACATACAAATTATTTCAATATTTTAATTTGTGAACAGTGCAATCCCACTCAATTTAATCCTAATATATTTATCATATCTAACAAACCAAACTAGCCCTTAATGAATTGTTATGAATGTGATGTGCCAAAATTTGCACGAGAGGATTACGTGTCCTCCAGATTGGATGTCCCACTCTTCGAACACGTACAATCACTCCAAATATGCTGCCTTTCTTCCGAATCGTCAAGAACCTGCAAAGAACACACCGGAGGGGGGTCCGGTGTGGACACTCCGATGCCTAAGTCAGTATAGGGCTTATCAATATCTTCCAAGGATCTCAAGATCTTTGATGTATCAAAATAGTTCTCAAAGAATCTCAGAAAAGCGTTTCGTATTTAGTATATCAAGTTTGTAGTGTATAAGTGTCTAACCTGGAAATATCTTCGAATTTACCTATTTATAGAGATACTTTCTGGAGAGGAAGTCAAGCCTTCCTCTTATTTCGGAACTGCCCGTGAGACTCGGCCCTGCTGAGTGGACCAAATCCTCCCTTCTCTCCACTCCCTGAAGACTCGGCAGCACTCCAGCTTAACGGACCTCATTCCCTAAGATAAAGGAGGACAAGGTCTTCCTTTTATCAATTCTGGACCTGAAATCGCGGGGGTCTCCTATATTTATGGCCCACGACTTCATGTTAAGACTGCTTCTTTCTGATACTCCTCTCCAGACGAAGCTCCCTCCAGAGAGACCTCTAGAGAGGATTCTTTATTCAGAGAACACTAGATGATTCAATCCTTTCCTCTCCAATCCCATCATTCATACACGTGTCGACTCCTTATTAGGTGACATTTTTAGGCCGCATCATCTACTCCCCCCTACTCTCGTAAAAGGGAGATATCTTTTGTGAGAGTAGAAAAATTTCCTAGAACTTAGTACAAAGGTCTTTCTGGAGAGACGTGTATTGTTCCTGCTTCGGAGAGGAAGTTTCAAAACATGTCCTTCTCCAAAGGCTTTTCCCGCCTCCAATTCTGGAAGACTTTTCGGCTTCCGCGCGTGGGCTCCACGCGATCACTTTTCTCTCTCCTTTGTTATCCTCCCGAGGAAAATCCTCGATTCTTCCCCCTATCTCTCCTCATTTACTTCACGCAACCACCCCCTTTTCTTCACTTTTCAAATTTCATTCTTCCCAAAAATTTCTCATCGTCTTCATCTTTCTTCTCCGGTGTTCTTCATCCCGAGTTTCCGCCGTCGCCAGCCGCCTCGCCTGATTCCATAGCCCTTCCACTCAAGGTAACCCAGCTATCCTTCTTTTCTTCTTTTATTAACACTGTAAATCGATGTCAAATCCTCTCTCTCCGCCAGAAGCCGCTAGCCAAAATTCCTCTGAAGTGACTCCCTCTCTGATGGGGAGTCCAGAGAATAGGATTTCCCTTGCTTCCCAAATCGACCATACTCACCTAATTAACCTTGCTCATGCCTATGGTTTTCCGTCGGAGTACGCCTTTCGCGCTCCTCGCTCAAATGAACGCCCAGATATCTCCCAGCCCCGAACTCTTGCTTTTTTCGAAGCACATCTTAGGGCGGGACTACGATTTCCGATCCATCCTTATTTGGCTGCCATATCAACCCGCATGCAGATCCCTCTTAACCAGTTTACTCCGAATGCTATCCGTACCATGATAGGTTTTTTCATCTTGGTGAAAGGGAATGGGGGTGACCCGTCTGCCGAATTGTTTCTGAGCCAACATTCTTGTAAGGTGAATGATGGTTTTTTCTATGTTAGTGGGCGAAGGTCCCGTGTTTGTAAATTCCTGAAAAAACTCCATGAAGAAGACTCGTCTTGGCGAGATTATTATTTTTTTGCTACAAGCCCCACCGATTGGCCATTTCCTCACGGGGATTGGTTATTCCACAATCCAGGAGTAATTCCTCCTCCTCTGAAAGCTTACTCTGTTTCCAATCACACTATTATGAGCAATCTCAATACTCACATCCGTTTACACGACTATTTCGATATTATTGGCATTTGCAAAAATCCTCGCATCCTCTCCCACTTCGGCTTTTGTCCTCAAGACTTTCCTTTAGATTCTCGAGATGGTAAAAAATCTTCTATTGCTGTATTTTATTTCTTGCGTATGGCTGTTTTCTGAGTTCTGAAAATTTTCTTGATTATCTGTAGCAATGAGTTGGTTAACTCATATCTCCCGAGATGCCCCTGCTCTCAGCATAGTGAAGGCCCCTGTGTTATCCGCTCCAGAAGATCCTCCAAAGGCTCCTCCGTCTCCCGCTCTCGAGAGCTCTGCAAAGACTCCGGCTCCAGAGGGTTCTTCAAAAATTCCTCCCCTCCCTAGTTCCTCTACTCAGGTCCCAGGTTCAGTTGCCAAAAGAACCCGTTCCGCTGCCAATGCTTTCTTTTCTGACTGTGGCACCTCTAAGAAGAAGAAGGGGAAAGCTACCCGTGCTGATAGGGGAACTCCTCCTTCTACTGTATACGAGCCTTTCCATCGCCTTATTGACCGATGTCCTGCTCCTCCGGATGCTGAGTTATCCGACACGCCCCTTCCTGAGGATCGACTGATCCATGGCGCTCATCTTCTTTCTGAGGTATTTTCTGGTATTTTCCATTTTCATAATCTCTGCCTTCTTCATATCTTCAAGTGTTATTTCTTTTTCCTCTATAGTTTGGTCTTACCTATACTAAGATACTCGACCAAGGCGTTGAGATGGTGGCTGAGCTCGAACTTCTCCGGGCTGAAGCGTCCTCTTTCCAGTCAACCCTCAAGGGTATCACCACGGAGAAAGATAAAGCCCATAAGCGAGCTCAAGCTCTATCTGAAGAGTTGTCTCTCTTACAGACTCAAAGCAAGCAGGATGCAGCCAGGATTAAGTACCTGGTGCAGGAGGTGGAGCGGATGGAGCGCGAGCTGCCGGATGTCGGAGTGCAGGCTTGCATTAAGTCCCTGTTCACTTCCTCTTTGGGTCAAGAGTTCTTGGAAACTCTTCATACTCAGTGGCTGTCCAGCTTCCTAAAGAGCTCGAGCTTCCTCTGTGCCATGGGGCCGCATATCCCTCACTTCATCGACCACGGCTTCAGCAATGCCGTCGCCGAGCATTCTGCCCCGGGGTTTGATGGAACTTACTCTCGCGAGTTCCATTTGGATCGTCTTGCTACTCCTCCAAAATTCTTGGGGGATCCTAAGGAGAGCCCCGATAGTCCTTGGTGGCTACCCGGAATGGGCCAGGCCATCGCCAAGCTGCAAACTGTCAAGATAGGTATGGCCGAGCTAAAGCCTCTGAAGCGCCTGATTTATCCTTATGACTCCGCTCCAGCCATGACAACCGCAGTAGATGGAGGGACTGGCGTTGCCGATACCAGGGGAGGTACATCGAGTCCAGAGGAGGGCGGAGGATCTAGCAACCATGTTGCTGAGGAGGAGGGCGCTGCTGGAGGAGCTGAAGGAGTTGAGGTCGAGGGGACTGTTGCTGAGGAAGCTGCTGCTGAAAAAGCAGTTTAAATTTCATATTTATGATCACCACAAACAATTTACTTTTCTCTTGTTTTGCTACACTCTTTATTTTTCTGCTCATAATATTTGCTCTTCATACTTTATAGGGGACCCCACACTCCTGGATATGTGGGGGCTTTTCGTAGTAATCGCATTAGCTTGATGTTGCATGTTTTGTTGTCTTTTTCTTTTTCTTTCTTGCACGAGTAGCTTACAAGACCAGCAAGGAATGTGTTGGGGGTGTGTTCTCTTCCCCCCCTTTTTGTTGGTCTTGTAGGCTATGTTGGAATAACTTCTTGGCTGTACAGTTTTTGTTTCTGATTTCAGGTGACTCAGTTGTGGGAGGTCATCCTCCCTCTTCTCTTGACTCCTGGATCATAAAACCTGTCTTCTTCGTCATCTAGTCTTTGTAGTTCTCAAGCATGGTGAGAGTTTTCTGGAGGGCTTCGGTTTTCTAAGCCTCTACGTCTTTCTCTTTCTTTTCACTTTCTTGTACTTGAAAGACTTTGATTCGCAAAAATCTTCTCCTTTCATCAATTAACCCTCTTGGGTTTCAAATAAGATAAGGGCTCTCTGGAGCACCTTGGCCTCTAGGCCTCTGAGTGTTTCTCACTTTTATTCTTAAAAGATTTTTAATTCATAAAATCTTCTTATTTCAGTAACCCACTTGGGTCTCAAGTAAAGTGAGGGCTCTCTGGAGCACCTCGGCCTCTAGGCCTCTGAGTGTCTCTCACTCTTATTCTTAAAAGATTTTAATTCATAAAATCTTCTTATTTCAGTAACCCACTTGGGTCTCTAGTAAAGTGAGGGCTCTCTGGAGCACCTCGGCCTCTAGGCCTCTGAGTGTCTCTCACTCTTATTCTTAAAAGATTTTAATTTATAAAATCTTCTCATTTCAGTAACCCACTTGCGTCTCAAGTAAAGTGAGGGCTCTCTGGAGCACCTCGGCCTCTAGGCCTCTGAGTGTCTCTCACTCTTATTCTTAAAAGATTTTAATTCATAAAATCTTCTCATTTCAGTAACCCACTTGGGTCTCAAGTAAAGTGAGGGCTCTCTGGAGCACCTCGGCCTCTAGGCCTCTGAGTGTCTCTCACTCTTATTCTTAAAAGATTTTAATTCATAAAATCTTCTCATTTCAGTAACCCACTTGGGTCTCAAGTAAAATGAGGGCTCTCTGGAGCACCTCGGCCTCTAGGCCTCTGAGTGTCTCTCACTCTTATTCTTAAAAGATTTTAATTCATAAAATCTTCTCATTTCAGTAACCCACTTGGGTCTCAAGTAAAATGAGGACTCTCTGGAGCACATCGGCCTTTAGGCCTCTGAGCGTTTCTCACACTCGTTATTGTTATATTCATACATCGCATGTTCAAATATGAGAAAGATAATCAAGACACAATAATTCTGAATAATTCTTTCTTCAAAAAGGGATAAGGCTGTTAGGGTTATACTGGCAAGTATGCTTTTAGTGCTACTTATGTATACAAACTGATTTTTGCACTTATTAATGAGAATAAATTTTTGTCACTGGTTGCTTTAAATATAATGAATGGTAATTATTTATTGCATAAACGTTCAGATGTACTTTACCTTGTAGACAATGTGGTGTGTAGAAGATCACAGAAGATCACATTGTCAGTTCCTTGTATATAAGTACAATTGATTCACAACTTAGATGGAATTGAACAATCCATTGGTAGAAGTTGAGGTGTAAGACTCAGATTGGTTTGTCTTGACCAAGAGATTACACTAGTGCATTTTGATGTGCTGAATAGGACCTACAGAGAGGTAATTCTTCTAGACTGGCTTAAGGAATGAAGAATTAGACCTCAGTGGTTGTTGATTTCTTAATCTCTGTCACTTAAATGGAATTGTCTGTAGTTAAGAAGTATTGCTTTGATTTATTATGGGTAAAGAATCAATGTGATTCAATACTTTATATTTTGGGCAATATTATTAATTATAGGACAGATTGCCAAAATTAATACAGAGAATCGTGTCTTGGAGTGTCAAGTTGATTATGTCCCCTTGGTGGGCTCAGAAGGTTTATCATATCAAATCTGATCAGTGGAATTTATTTCCGGTATGATAATAATGTTGAGCTGTCCTTACTCTAAGGAATAAAAGATATTAATTAATTAAAGCATTCAGTAGCTTAAATTAATTGATGGACATTGAATCTTAAACACGGGAAATAATAACCGGGAGCCATATTTCGTAATATGGGTTAGGATGGATAGTGCAATATTAATTCTATAGTGGAATGAATTAATATTAATGAGCTGGAAAAATATTGTGGCTCAATATTGATTTCTGGGCCCATTGGGAGGTCCAATCCTAATTCTCCTAAAGGCCCCTCAAGTAGCCCAATAAAAGTCCATTAACTAAGGTAATTAAAAAGATAAGAATTAATCTTGTTGCAAGAAAGAGAGGAAAGTAGCGCTTATTTTGGGGAGAGAATATTATGGAGAAAGATATGGAAATAATATAATATCTCTTGGAGAATAAAATATTTCTAGATCTCCAATATTTTCTAATAAATAAATTTGCTATTCTCTCTTATAAATAGAGTAAAAACCGCCACTCTTAATTTTTAAGAGTTGAGAAAAAAAAATCGGTCTTCTCCATAAAATACGGAAAAGAGAGATCTGTAATTTTCGAAATTACAGTGTGTGCAACAAGAGAAAATTAATTCTTCCTTGAGAGTTATTAGTTCGTGAGATCTCCCACCGGATCAACGGGCTAGGACTTAGGGAATACTCGAGAAGGCAATTGGGTTGAAGTTGTTATTCTTCTCAACGGTATCTCTCCGATTCAAAGGTAAACACGTAATCCCTTAGTTCCGCATGTTTAGGGATTTAATTATTTACCGTACATTCATTACATGAATTAGTTGATTTAATTTGTTTAAATTATAAAATTAGATTTATGATAATTCATATTTAAATTACGTCTCAAATAGATCCTGGTAATTTTAAAGGATTCCCGGGAGTCTCGAAAGATCCCTAGGCATCTCAAAAGATTCTCGGGAGTCTCAAAAAGACGTCTCAAATAGATCCTGGTAATTTTAAAGGGAGTCTCAAAGGATCCCTAGCGTGACGGTCCATAACCCACAAGTGTCAATAATTCCCCACAAAGGAGATGGGGAATGTGGTCCCATAATATTCCCACAAAGGAGTTGGGGACCACAAGAATTGGGGACCACATTGTTGGGGGACTATTATTGGGTATTGGGATTATTCCCAACAGATGGTATCAGAGCCAAGGTTTTGGGCTCTGTAATTTAAATTAGAATTTAAATCTATTTACATTAAATTGATATTTGGATGGTAGAATTGTTAGATCTTTTTTGCAGGTATCCAATTATCATGGTTTTAATGTATGTTTTAATTTATGTTGTTTGAATGTGGTTTTTAATCTGATTCGGTCAGATTTGTTTTTCCCGTGAGAAAATCCACGGGTAGATTAGATTATTTAATTTGTAATAAACTAGTCTAGATGTTAGATTTATTTTTTGTAAATAAATTGTAACGGGTCAATGACGAAGACCGTTAGACGGATTAAAGAATCGGAGGCACCCGGACGACCAAGCCACACGAGTCGCTTGTAGGCGTGGCGTGATTTTTTTTTTTGCGGTCGTGGGTGTACGAATTCTCGTTCCTTCAAAACGAGAAAATTAAACCATGATAATTGGACGTGTTTGCCTAATTTGTGTTTAATTTTTGTTTTGTTATTATGCTATGATTATTTGTTAATTCTGCATGAGAATTCGTGAAAAACCTCTAGTTTAAAAAATTACTAAGTATGTTTTTTTTATTAATTAAATTTATTTAAGATAATAAATTGATTAAATGGCCTCCATAATTTATTTATTTGTGAAGTCTTTTGGCTACGCATTGGCAAGCGCCTCTCTCCCTATCGGATAGGTCAAAAGATAAGTTCACATGAATAAATTCCTTTAAGGATGATTGTGGATTATTACTAGTGGCGGTATGACCCTCCCATCGAGTGGCTTATTCAAAACGAAATAATAGTCCTGTATTTAATTATGGTTATTACTTAGGTATAAAATTGATATATTAACTCCCCATCGGAGTCCCTGTCAATTTTATATGGCCAGGTTGAAGCCAACTATTAATTTTGAATTAAAGGTTTGTAACTGCTTTGTTTGTAACCTGCTTAAATGTATTTGAGTAAACGATCACACTCATCGTGACTTACTTAAATTGGTTTTAAGATGTTGGCTGATGCATGTTTATATCGATTTTTTGAGGTTTTTGATATAGTACATGTGATCAAATTATGTGATAATTTTTGTGTTAATAGGATATTAATACAAATTGTATATTTTATTCTCAGTTCAGCATGTCGTCTCCTTTTAACCCACTGTTTAGTATACTTAAAGAAAATAAATTGGAAGGAGAGAATTATGTGGATTGGAAAAGACATTTATTTATAGTCTTGACTGCACAACAGCATAAGTGGGTACTTGATGAACCTAAACCCCCTGCCCCTACGGATGAGACGAACCAAGAAGATAAGGAATATCATAAGGAGTGGATGAGATCCGATGAAATGGCTAGGTGTACCATCTTGGCTTCAATGTCAGATGTGTTGCAACACCAACACCAGAACATGGAATCCGCTTCAGCTATTATGATGAACCTTAATGAACTTTTTGCTCATCAGAATCGTACGGCTAGACAAATGACCATGCGAGATATGTTATCACAGAAAATGGTCGAGGGAACACCCGTGAGGGATCACGTTCTTAAGATGATGGGTTTTCTTAACAAACTTGAGATTCTTGGTGCTGAATTCGATGCGGAAACGCAGATCGATTTCGTACTCCATTCTCTACCGAAAAGTTTTGAGCAGTTCCAACTGAACTATACGATGAATAATCAAGAGTATACGTTGGCTCAGCTCTTGCAAGCTTTGGTTTCGGCTGAGATGTTAATGGGACCAAGGAACGAGCATACGGCTATGTTGGCAAACGGTCCATCTTCTAATTCTGCACCGAAAGGTGGAAAGAAGAAGAAGGCAAATGGCCAGAAACAAGCTAATAACAAGGAAAAGATACCAATTGAGGGAGGTGTCAAGAAAAAGACCACTAAGGGAAAGTGCTTTAGTTGCGGTCTGAAAGGACATTGGAAGTCAGCCTGTACCAAACCTAAAAAG
This sequence comes from Galeopsis tetrahit, assembly GCA_963675135.1. Classification (NCBI taxonomy): domain Eukaryota; kingdom Viridiplantae; phylum Streptophyta; class Magnoliopsida; order Lamiales; family Lamiaceae; genus Galeopsis; species Galeopsis tetrahit. Next base: position 16,757,960 of record OY776130.1, read on the forward strand.
GCTGGTAAGCAAGGTAATTCTCACGCACTAGTAATTGAAACTTGTTTAACGGTGTATTCTTCCCATTCGTGGGTGGTGGATACGGGAGCCACTGATCATATTTGTTTCGATTTTCAGGGGTTCAAGCTAACCCGACAACTTAGTGGGAGTGAGATCATCATCACCATGGGCAATGCTACGAAAGTGGCGGCTGTTGCAGTGGGAGATGTGCAACTATCTTTTAGTGATAGAATTTTAGTTTTAAAAGACGTTCTTTATGTTCCGAGTTTTAGAAAGAATTTGATTTCAGTTTCTAAACTAATTTTGGATGGATATTCAGTTTCTTTTAATAAGAATGTCGTTATTTGTCGTGATGACGAGATTATCTGTTCGGGAGCATTGGTGAATAATCTTTATACTATTAATTGTGCACATTCCACACAAAATGAATCGCATAACACATCGACTATTTCTAAGAAAAGAAAGCATTCTTCAGACATGAACGAAACACTTCTGTGGCATCTTAGACTTGGTCATATTAATCTAAGAAGGATTCAAAGGTTGGTGAACGACGGCTTGTTGGAATCACTCCAGGTTGAGCCGTTTCCAACATGTGAATCATGTTTAGAGGGTAAAATGACCAAAAGAGCCTTTGGGGCAAAGGGGAATAGAGCTAGTGAAGTGTTAGAACTCGTTCATACTGATGTATGTGGACCAATGTCAATTCAAGCAAAGGGAGGTTTTGAGTATTTCGTTACTTTTATCGATGATTACTCAAGATATGGATACATCTATCTAATGCGGCATAAGTCTGAGACCTTTGATAAATTCAAAGAGTTTAAGGCTGAAGCGGAAAAGCATAGGGAAAAGAGTATCAAGTTTCTACGATCAGATCGTGGAGGCGAATACCTCAGCAATGAATTTTTGGGCTACTTATCAGGCGAAGGGATTGTATCCCAATTAACTGCACCCGGAACCCCTCAACAAAATGGGGTTGCAGAGCGAAGAAATCGAACTCTTTTAGAGATGGTCAGATCTATGATGAGTTATTCAGATTTACCTAAGTCGTTTTGGGGTCATGCCTTGGAAACAGCGACTTACATTCTGAATTTGGTACCTTCCAAATCAGTTCCTAAAACCCCTACAGAATTGTGGAGCGGGCGAAAGCCTAGTCTAAGACACATAAGAATTTGGGGGTGTCCTGCATACGTGTTGGACAAGGAAGCTGGAAAGTTAGATCCTCGTTCAGAATTAAGGCTGTTTGTAGGATATCCTAGAGGAACGAAAGGGGGTTTATTCTATAGTCCAAAGGATCAGCGAATTGTGATAAGCACACATTCTAGATTTATGGAAGAAAACTATATGAGTAATAGAAAGCCCAAGAGTGAGATTACCTTAAATGAACTAAGAGGGCCAACTCCTATACCAAGTGTACAAGTAGATGTACCAAGCGATACACAAACACAACCGGAACCTCGTCGTAGTGGGAGGGTTGTGAGACAACCTGAGCGATTCATGTTCGTGGGAGAGTCTTCGGACTTGGTCCCCGGAGAGGATGAATCTGACCCCTGGACGTACGATGAGGCAATCCAATACAAGGATGCAGATTCTTGGCAAACTGCAATGGAAGCAGAAATGGGGTCTATGGATCATAACAAAGTGTGGGAGCTTGTGGAACCACCCAAAGGTGTAAAACCTATTGGATGCAAGTGGGTCTACAAGAGAAAAAGAGGATCAGATGGGAAGGTTGAAACCTTCAAAGCTAGACTAGTGGCAAAAGGATATACTCAAAAAGAAGGAATCGATTATGAGGAGACCTTTTCGCCTGTAGCTATGCTTAAGTCTATCCGTATTCTCTTGTCGATTGCAGCTCACCTAGACTTTGAGATCTGACAAATGGATGTCAAGACAGCTTTCCTAAATGGAAGTCTTGAACAAGAAATCTACATGCGCCAACCCGAAGGCTTCATTGAAAAAGGCCAAGAGAATCTTGTATGCAAGCTTAAAAGGTCAATATATGGACTTAAGCAAGCATCGCGAGCTTGGAATCAGTGTTTTGATCAGGTGATACAATCCTATGGATTTGATCAAAATGAGTTTGAGAGTTGTGTCTATAAGAAGTGTATCGGAACTGCCTTGGTATTCTTAGTATTATACGTAGACGACATTCTGCTTATTGGAAACAATAAAAAGGTGTTGACAGACGTGAGGGTATGGTTGTCAAAACAGTTTGATATGAAGGATTTAGGAGAAGCTGGTCACATCCTTGGGATTAAGATTACTCGAGATCGCCAGAAAAGGATGATATGCTTATCCCAAACCTCATACATAGACACTATTTTGAAACGATTCAGCATGCAAAATTCCAAGAAAGGATTTGTTCCTTTCACACATGGAATTCATCTATCTAAATAGATGTGTCCTAAGACACAAAAGGAGATGGATGCGATGAGAAACATTCCATATGCATCGGCAGTTGGAAGCCTCATGTATGCAATGTTGTGCACGAGACCGGATATTTGTTTTGCTGTAGGCATGGTAGCAAGATATCAAAGTAACCCAGGGAAAGAACATTGGACTGCAGTTAAAAACATTCTCAAGTATCTAAAAAGAACTCGAGATAGAATGTTGGTTTATCAGTCAGACAGTCTATTCCCTGTGGGTTATACGGACTCAGATTTCCAATCAGACATGGATTCTAGAAAATCTACCTCGGGTAGTGTGTTTTGTTTGGGGGGTGGAGCCATGACATGGAGAAGTGTGAAGCAGAAATGCATCGCTGATTCTACCATGGAAGCCGAATATGTAGCTGCTTGTGAAGCAGCGAAAGAAGCGGTTTGGCTTAAGAACTTCTTAGTGGACTTGGATGTGATTCCGAATTTGCCCAGCACTATCACTATTTATTGCGATAATGCTGGAGCAGTTGCAAATTCAAGGGAACCAAGAGCTCACAAGGCAAGCAAACACATTGAAAGGAAATACCATCTTATACGAGAAATCGTTAAGAGAGGAGATATAGTGGTGGCAAAGATCGCATCGGAAGACAACCTAGCTGATCCCTTCACAAAGGGTCTGCCTCAGAGTACATTCGAGAGACATGTGGAAGGAATGGGGGTCAAGTGCGTTGCCAAGCTGCTTTGAGTATAAGTGGGAGAATTTATTAGGACATGTAGAACATGGACGTGCTGTAGTATACTTAAAAGCAGACTTTGAGTATAAGTGGGAGATTGTTAGGGTTATACTGGCAAGTATGCTTTTAGTGCTACTTATGTATACAAACTGATTTTTGCACTTATTAATGAGAATAAATTTTTGTCACTGGTTGCTTTAAATATAATGAATGGTAATTATTTATTGCATAAACGTTCAGATGTACTTTACATTGTAGACAATGTGGTGTGTAGAAGATCACAGAAGATCACATTGTCAGTTCCTTGTATATAAGTACAATTGATTCACAACTTAGATGGAATTGAACAATCCATTGGTAGAAGTTGAGGTGTAAGGCTCAGATTGGTTTGTCTTGACCAAGAGATTACACTAGTGCATTTTGATGTGCTGAATAGGACCTACAGAGAGGTAATTCTTCTAGACTGGCTTAAGGAATGAAGAATTAGACCTCAGTGGTTGTTGATTTCTTAATCTCTGTCACTTAAATGGAATTGTCTGTAGTTAAGAAGTATTGCTTTGATTTATTATGGGTAAAGAATCAATGTGATTCAATACTTTATATTTTGGGCAATATTATTAATTATAGGACAGATTGCCAAAATTAATACAGAGAATCGTGTCTTGGAGTGTCAAGTTGATTATGTCCCCTTGGTGGGCTCAGAAGGTTTATCATATCAAATCTGATCAGTGGAATTTATTTCCGGTATGATAATAATGTTGAGCTGTCCTTACTCTAAGGAATAAAAGATATTAATTAATTAAAGCATTCAGTAGCTTAAATTAATTGATGGACATTGAATCTTAAACACGGGAAATAATAACCGGGAGCCATATTTCGTAATATGGGTTAGAATGGATAGTGCAATATTAATTCTATAGTGGAATGAATTAATATTAATGAGCTGGAAAAATATTGTGGCTCAATATTGATTTCTGGGCCCATTGGGAGGTCCAATCCTAATTCTCCTAAAGGCCCCTCAAGTAGCCCAATAAAAGTCCATTAACTAAGGTAATTAAAAAGATAAGAATTAATCTTGTTGCAAGAAAGAGAGGAAAGTAGCGCTTATTTTGGGGAGAGAATATTATGGAGAAAGATATGGAAATAATATAATATCTCTTGGAGAATAAAATATTTCTAGATCTCCAATATTTTCTAATAAATAAATTTGCTATTCTCTCTTATAAATAGAGTAAAAACCGCCACTCTTAATTTTTAAGAGTTGAGAAAAAAAAATCGGTCTTCTCCATAAAATACGGAAAAGAGAGATCTGTAATTTTCGAAATTACAGTGTGTGCAACAAGAGAAAATTAATTCTTCCTTGAGAGTTATTAGTTCGTGAGATCTCCCACCGGATCAACGGGCTAGGACTTAGGGAATACTCGAGAAGGCAATTGGGTTGAAGTTGTTATTCTTCTCAACGGTATCTCTCCGATTCAAAGGTAAACACGTAATCCCTTAGTTCCGCATGTTTAGGGATTTAATTATTTACCGTACATTCATTACATGAATTAGTTGATTTAATTTGTTTAAATTATAAAATTAGATTTATGATAATTCATATTTAAATTACGTCTCAAATAGATCCTGGTAATTTTAAAGGATTCCCGGGAGTCTCGAAAGATCCCTAGGCATCTCAAAAGATTCTCGGGAGTCTCAAAAAGACGTCTCAAATAGATCCTGGTAATTTTAAAGGGAGTCTCAAAGGATCCCTAGCGTGACGGTCCATAACCCACAAGTGTCAATAATTCCCCACAAAGGAGATGGGGAATGTGGTCCCATAATATTCCCACAAAGGAGTTGGGGACCACAAGAATTGGGGACCACATTGTTGGGGGACTATTATTGGGTATTGGGATTATTCCCAACAAAGGCTTCATTGCTTTATTGTCAATTTTCAACATAGGCCATAGATAACCTACGCCGGTCTCATTAAAAACCTCTTTACGGAAAAACCCCAAAGGGGAAACCCGTAGAGAGGGAAAAAGAGCTCCGGTGAAGCCACAAAATACATCAAGCAAAATATGAATCAATGCAAAAAAAATCATAAAACAAACGTCATAGATGGTCTCAAGACCTTACACTGTCTTCAAATAAAGAATCTCTTCAAATGGCAAACGTTCCAGGGTCTAGCTATGTCGACCCCTTCCATACTCTGCAGTCTATATGCTCCTCCTTTCAGCACCTGTGTAATTTTATAAGGTCCCTCTCAGTTGGGCTCCAGCTTTCCTGTATTCTTCAGGGCGTCCGCTCTTCTTAGCACCAGGTCCCCCGCTCTGAAGGACCTCGGGATCACCCTTCGGTCATATGCAGCTTTAATTCTGCTTTTATATCTTTCAGCACGTACCCTAACCATCTCTCTTTCTTCTTCCATCAAATCTAGAGCCTCTCTCATCAATCTTTCATTCAGATGCTCTTCAAATTGGGCAACTCGGTGCGATCGTAACACAGCCTCTGGAGGTATCACCGCCGTAGCTCCGTAGACCAGCTGAAATGGGGACTCTCCAGTTGCTGTCTTCGGACTAGTTCTATATGACCATAATACATTATCTAGCTCGTTCACCCATCCTCCTCCTATCTTTGTTAACCTTGTTCGAATTCCATCTACTATTGTTCGATTAGTAACCTCCACTTGTCCGTTAGCTTGAGGATGAGCTACAGAGGTGAATCTCTGTATTATGTTCAGTCTTGCACACCATCCTCGCACATTTTCGCCGTTAAACTGTGTTCCATTATCAGAGACCAATATTCTGGGTACTCCGAACCTACAACAAATTTGTTTTTTCAAGAATTTAATCACATTTTCTTCATCTATTGTAGCCAGAGGAGCAGCTTCCACCCATTTGCTAAAATAGTCTACTGCTACTATCAGAAATTTTCTCCCTCCGGAGGCTGGAGGGAAGGGTCCTACCAAGTCGATTCCCCACTTAGCAAAGGGACAGGGAGAGTGCATCTCTCCCATCTCTTCCGCAGGGGTCCTTATCAATGGACCATTTTTCTGACACTTGACACATTTTCTCAAAAATTCTCTAGCGTCTTTTGTCATGGAGGGCCAATATAATCCAGCCCTTAAAACTTTCTTCACCACTGCTTTGTATCCTTCATGACTGGCTGCATCACCTTCGTGGATCTCTTTGAGTGTGTACATAGCTTCTCGAGTTGACACACACCTCAAATATGGGTGTGTGAATGATTTCTTGTATAAGTGCCCTCCGATAATACAATATTTAATCCGAAGGGCTCGGGTTTCTCTGGTGGTAGGGGCATCTGCTCCCTTGGTAAGTTCCGTCCATATAGCTCTCCTCCAGTCATCTTCCTCTTCAATGGAGCCAATGGGGTTCTCCAGAGTCTCTCTTTCTGCAACTACTAAAGTTACTGTCCCTTGTCCATCAAACTCTGTGGAGCTAGCGAGTTTGGAGAGGCTATCCGCCTGCATGTTCTTCTCTCGAGGTATCTGGACTATCTCGCACTCTTGGAACTTGCCCATCACTTCTTTGGCTCGTTCCAGATAGGCAGCCATCCTGCTATCTTTGGCTACATATTCACCATTCACCTGCTGAACAACTAATTGGGAGTCTGAGTATAGAGTTACCTTTGGAGCTCCCAATTCTAATGCCATCTCCATTCCTCTGATCAAAGCTTCGTACTCTGCTCCATTATTTGAGGTCATGAATTGAAACCTCACTGCAAATTGCAGGTCCTCTCCTCGAGGGCCTGTTAGCACAATCCCTGCTCCACATCCGCTCAGGGTCACTGAGCCATCTACATACACCTTCCATCCCTCGACTTCCTCTGGTTTGGTCGATTCTTGGATGAAATCTGACAAAGCTTGGGCTTTTATAGCCTTCCGTGGCTCGAAATCCACGTCATATTCTTGGAGCTCGATTGCCTACTTCACCATCCTTCCAGAGAGGTCTGCTCGCCCTATAACCTGTTTCAACAAGTAATTAGTGCGGACCAGTATTTTGTAAGAAAGGAAATATGGGCGCAGCCTTCGCGCTGTAACTACCACGACCAGAGCAGCCTTCTCAATTTCTGAATATCGATTTTCGGCCCCTTGCATGACCTTACTGACATAATAAATAGGGTGCTGCAGAGATCCCTCTTCTTTGACTAAGGCGGTGCTTAGTGAGAATTCCCCTACGGAGAGATACAAAATGAGGGTATCTCCTGGAGAAGGCTTCGTCAGCTTCGGCAACTGAGACAAATGATGCTTCAGGTCTTCAAAGGCCTTTTGGCACGTTTCGTTCCATTCAAACTTGGTCCCTTTCTTAAGAATTTTAAAGAAGGGATGACTCTTTTCAGCAGACCTGGCTATGAATCTGCTCAATGTTGTAATCCTCCCATTGAGTGTCTGGAGCTCCTTTATATTTCTTGGTGGCCGCATGTCCAGTACAGCCTTCACCTTGGCTGGATTCACTTCTATACCTCTTTGAGTGACCATATATCCGAGGAACTTCCCTGATTTTACTCCAAAAGAGCATTTGGCTGGGTTCAACTTGATGCCGTTCTCTCGAATTACTTGGAAAATTTCCTCCAGATCCTCCACATGTTGATCTGCTTTCACACTCTTAGCCAGCATATCATCTACATATATCTCCATGTTCCTTCCCAGCTGCCTTCGAAAGACAGCATCGACCATCCTTTGATATGTTGCTCCGGCATTGATTAATCCAAATGACATCCGAACATATCCGAACGTTCCGCAGGCTGCTATGAAGCACACTTTGGAGACATCTGCAGGGTTCAGTTGGATCTGGTGGTATCCTTGGTATGCATCCATCTTGCTTAGCAGCTCGAAGCCTGAAGTTGCATCTACTAGCTGGTCTATCCTTGGTAACGGATAGTGGTCTTTGGGGCATGCCTTGTTGAGGTCCCTGAAATCGATGCACATTCTCCACTTTCCTCCCCCTTTAGGCACTAGCACGGCATTGGAGAGCCATTCTGGGAATTGGACTTCCACCACATGCCCTGCTTTCAATAGCTTCTCGACTTCTTCTTTCACAATGTTATTCTTCTCAATCCCAAAATTTCGCAGTTTCTGTTTCACGGGCCTTGCCTTTGGATCAACATTAAGGCAATGTATTGCTATCTCCGGAGGGACTCCTGTCATGTCAGCTGGAGAAAATGCAAATATATCGGAATTTCGACGTAATGTAAATATTACCTTCTCTGTGAGTTCAGGCCCCAGTTGGGTACCTATCTTAATAACAAAGCCGAGTTTTCCTGGGAAGAGCTCCACACTCATCAGTTCCTCGTCTGTTTTAACATTCACCTGTTCAGGTGTTGCTCCCTCTACTTTCTTCCTCTTGACCTCAGGGTCATCTCCTCTCGTCCGCTCCAGTCCCTTAGTCAGGGCTCTGTCCGCCATCTTCACTGACTCTGCATAGCACTTCCGTGCTTGGTACTGGTCTCCTCTTACTTCTCCCACCCCTGTGGCTGTAGGGAATTTCATTTTCATGTGAAATGTAGAGATGATTGCCTGAAAGAGGTTCAAGCTAGGTCGTCCCATCACAACATTATATGATGAGGGGATGCCGACAATAAGGAACTCCACCAAGTGGACTTTCCGGGCTGGAGCATCCCCAATCCTACCTGTAACATTACTGATCCCAAAGGTTGGATAGCACCTCCGGAGAAACCATACAGAGAGGTATCTACAGGGCGCAACTTCACACTCAGCTCCATTCTCTTGAAACATTCGAAAAACATAATGTCGGCCGAACTCCCCGTATCTACGAAGATTCGAGCAACATCGAATCCAGCTATGTCGGTAGTGATCACCAGAGCATCTTTGTGATCTTCCTTAACCCCCTTCACATCCTCCGGCCCAAATCGGATATTGGGCGTCTCCGTCATACGCCCCACTTCTCTTAACTGGCTTCCTTGCTCTGATTTTAGAGCTCAGACATTCTGATGGCCCTCCCACAATCATGTGGATTACTCCCCTCTTTGGTGGTGGAGGGGGCATATCCTCATCCGCCTCTCTGGTTTCCTTCTCTTCTGGTTTTCTTTCATGCTCTTTCCGCTTCTGCCCTCGAGGGCCCTGCCTATCTCTAAATATAAATTCTTTTAGATGGCCCGCTTGGATCATCCTCTCAATCTCGTCCTTCAGGTGGTAACACTGATTTGTATCATGCCCATATTCATGGTGAAATCGGCAAAATCGGTCAGACTTGGGTTTCTGAGGTCCTCGACTTCTGGAATATGGGATTTTCAAGTCTAGATGATCTCCGGCTACCTCCAGAACTTCGACAGGTTCAATTCTCAAGGGTGTGTATTTCTCAAACCTCCCACGAGGGCCAGACCGAGGACCTCCGGAGGGATTGCTATCTCTTGCTGATCCAGAGGTCCGAGGGACCTCTGGACTAAATCGTCTGGAGGGGCCTTCCCTTTCCCTTCTCCTCTCTCGATCTTGTGGCCTAACCTCCAATCTCTTTGCTTTTCGGACCTCCTCCAGAGTGAGGTACTTTTCTGCCCTATGCAGCAATTCATCAAAGTTCTTAACCGGCTTTTTAGCTAAGGAGGAGAAGAAGTCTCCATCACGCAATCCGTTAGTAAGAGCGTTGATTTTCACCTCCGGAGAGGCTGTAGGGACCTCCAGAGCTGCTTGGTTAAACCTCCGGAGAAAAGCTCTTAAGCTCTCGCCCTCTCCCTGTCTCAAATTAAAGAGGGTCAAAGTGGCCCTCGGTTGTCTTCGGGCACTGGCAAATTGATGAAGGAAGAGCTCACTGAATTCTTCCCAGGATCGGATTGTATTGGATTCCAACTGAGTGAACCATTGTTGTGCGGCCTTTGCTAGGGTAGTTAGGAAAACCCTACACTTTATTCCCTCTCCATAGCGGTGTAGTAATGCAGCATTCTCGAACCTTACTAGGTGTTCGTACGGGTCTGCCGTACCTTCATATTCAAAATTAAGGGGCTTGAAATTGAATGGTAGTTCATCCTGTAATATGTTAGGGGAGAACTGGCATCCAGAGGCGTGAGCGGACCTACTGGTTCGGTTGCTCATTTGCTTCCTCATATCTCTCATCTCTTTCTGTAGGGCCAGTAATTGGTCGCTGACCGGCCCTCCGTAGGTATCATCCGTACTTTCTTCTGTCTCAAGGGGTTCTGTCCCTCGGGGTGCTGGATCTGCATTCCTTCTTGTACTCCGAAGGGGAATGCTTCTTTCCGCTCGCGAGGGCACCTTATCGTCTTCCTCCGCCCGCATCCCCATTTCCTTGGACAACACTTGGGATGTTCCAGGTGCTTCATCCTGGGGTCTCGGGGCCGGTACCTCCAGATTCCCCGGTGCAGCCCTGGGAATCCGGTCTCTTTGATCTGCAAAGGCTTTCTCTACAGCTTGCTTGATGAGGGCGTTCAATTGATCGGGAGAGATCAGGAGTGGCCCTGAGTCTGGAATATCCTCTCGCTGAGGATCGGCGGTTTGGAACTCTGGGGCTTCAAGGTTCCCTGTTATTCCCTCCCCGACTGGTAGGGGGTGATTTTCGTCACCCAAACCTGGAGTGGGTGCCAATGGCTGATTTGATCCAGAAGGAGTATGAACTGGATCTTTCCCCCGGCCTCCCCTTGGTGGGGGATCAGTTGGCAAAGGGGAATTTTCCCCTGGAAGGTTCTTCTTTCCAGAAGTAGATGTTTTGTTTCCGCCACCCATTTGCTCGGACAGGTAGAAACTCGTGAGAAAATCTTTCAATTCTTTCCCACAGACGGCGCCAGTTGATGTGCCAAAATTTGCACGAGAGGATTACGTGTCCTCCGGATTTGATGTCCCACTCTTCGAACACGTACAATCACTCCAAATATGCTGCCTTTCTTCCGAATCGTCAAGAACCTGCAAAGAACACACCGGAGGGGGGTCCGGTGTGGACACTCCGATGCCTAAGTCAGTATAGGGCTTATCAATATCTTCCAAGGATCTCAAGTTCCTTGATGTATCAAAATAGTTCTCAAAGAATCTTAGAAAAGCGTTTCGTATTCAGTATATCAAGTTTGTAGTGTATAAGTGTCTAACCTGGAAATATCTTCGAATTTACCTATTTATAGAGATACTTTCTGGAGAGGAAGTCAAGCCTTCCTCTTATTTCGGAGCTGCCCGTGAGACTCGGCCCTGCTGAGTGGACCAAATCCTCCCTTCTCTCCACTCCCTGAAGACTCGGCAGCACTCCAGCTTAACGGACCTCATTCCCTAAGATAAAGGAGGACAAGGTCTTCCTTTTATCAATTCTGGACCTGAAATCGCGGGGGTCTCCTATATTTATGGCCCACGACTTCAATATTAAGACTGCTTCTTTCTGATACTCCTCTCCAGACGGAGCTCCCTCCAGAGAGACCTCTAGAGAGGATTCTTTATTCAGAGAACACTAGATGATTCAATCCTTTCCTCTCCAATCCCATCATTCATACACGTGTCGACTCCTTATTAGGTGACATTTTTAGGCCGCATCAGAATGCTACTCAGATGTTGCGCCTCTTATATATGCCTGTTGTGTCTGAGAATTCTAATTGGACTTGAATGTAGCTTAAAATGAAGAATTGAATACTTTCTTCCAGTTTGGCAGGATTAAGACTTGTTTAGATTTTGAACTGTTGAACCTTTAATCTTTGGTGAAGAAGAATTGTATATGCGTAATTGTAACTTTTGGTTGCCATAACAAAGAATTGTGGTGCGTCTTGAAGTATGAATAACGATTGCATGCTAAGAGGTATTGGTGTATAGAATGCGCCCACTTCTGCTTTTAGCTTCTTTGCTGCTTTTATGATTTATTATGATACAGAGTTTCACATTAGTTTCTCTGCCCCTAGTGCTATCTTGTTTGACATTGATATAATTTTATAAGAACAATTATGAATATAATTCCCAAGACCTTCACCCAATATATTAAATTAAAAAGAAGTGAAAGAAGAAAAGGTAATGGAAAATGGTTATACTCTTGTCTCGAATCATTCTAAGATAATAGCAGGTGATCGAAATAATTAACCCAAATATGGCTAGTATCTCATAAGGTTGCATGGTGCTGATTCTTGTAATATTGCCCTTGTGGTTGTTTTTCCTCATTTCCATGTTGGTCCAGTTCGTCTCGCATTCTCATGCAATGGATATTAGGAAAGGGTATACTTATGTCTTGCAATTTGCATATTAAATAAAAGGTCCATCATAAGTATTGCCTCATAAACACCTGAGAAGGTTATGAAAATTGAATGCCTCATTTAAAATCTATACTGCGCCTAATATCCCTATCAACCAGGTTATGAAGTTCTTGAGGTCAAGATGCACCACTTTTTTTAGGCTTTTAGAGTTGAAACTCGATAATTGCTTATCAGACTCCAAGGAGACTGACCATATGCTTGTTTTATATGTTTTTTTATTCATTTTCTCCATTCCAATCTCATTTATGTGGTCTTGGTGATTATGGGCGGCATTACCAATATCTATGTGTTGATGAGTGTGTAAACTGAGCGTGTCTGCTAATTACATATACATGTGTTGGTCCTGAAAGGAGTATATAACAAGTGTATGGGGGGGAGGGAATACACTTGTATGCAATTCTTTTTGACTTTTGATCAAACGAGAGCTCAGCAAGGTTGTCCTGGACAACTCTGCTGAAGATGATTAACTCTTCTAAGATAATTAAACTACTAAGTACTATTGAGTACTTAGTTGAATAACTATCTAAGGGAGTTATATGTGCGGAATAGTGGTTGGCCCTTTTAGTTTAGACTCCTTTAGTTTCTGAAATCACTTTGTCAATTCAATACAGTCCAGTTTTCAGGGAACTTGTCCAAATAGGTTTTGCACAGTCTTTGAATGTTTATCCTTTGAAAGATCAGTTTTGTGTGCAGTGTTGAATGTATGTAAGTGCTTTGAAAGTAAATCAACACAAGAGTTTATAGTGGTTCAGAGACTCAAGCTCCTACATCCACTTTCCCTGATTTAACAGGATAATTCCTTCACTCTTGGAATTAACTTGTTTTATAGTGCCAAGGTGCACTTGATCAATAACACCACTCCTTGGTGAATTGATCCCTAGGATGTCTAGAGTCCTAGTACCCTCTTCACAACTCAGAACTGAACTGTTCTTCTCTCAACAGTCAGCTCCTACCACTTCTACTACTACAACCTTCTCACTTTCACTCTTGAAAGATGTAAGGGTTGAAGTAAGGTTCCAACTAATGAGATATCCTTTACAATGAAGATCAGTGTATAAGGATAAGATATCTCTCTAAGCTTGGTGTATGGATATACAATAGGTTTAGCTTAGATGAAGTGTTTGAAGACTAAGATAGTCTTTGAAGGCTTTGAAAGCACTCTAGCTTGTGAGTTCTTGTCAATGTTGGATTGTGTTGAGGTGCTTCAAATGGTCTTCACACTTCTATATTTATAGACAATTGAAGGATTTGCCCGTTGGAGAGGCAGCCTCAAAAGTCCATAAATGTCTTCTTTTAGTTCTTCAACTTTGAAGACAGATTCTTGATAGTGACATGTCCTCATTTGGGAAATAAACGACTGTTTAAGCTTTGTCTTCATTCTGCAGCTCTCTTCCCAATATCTGACTTTCAGATTCTCTTGTTAGGGCATGGACATGGCTTCTGAAGGTTGTTCCAATGATAGGACAACATTCCTTATCAACTGGACAACTCTCCTTATCACTATCAGCAGTCTTGCTTATCAGCAAGGTTGGCTAGCTCTTGTTCAGATGACTTGGCTCTTACCCTTTGCTTCTCTTGAAGGTGATCTTAGCATGATTCATTAAGGGTCTTTAGGGTGTAGTTGCCTCTTCAGCATGGTTGACCTCAAACTTTCAGAGCACTTGATCTTGATTAACTTTGGTGAGACAACTTCTCTGGACAACTCATCTGATCAGCATACTTGTCCTTTAGTGGACTTGGTCATGGTTCCAGAATTTGAGCCTTGAGGGGACTTGTTCTTGATAGGCTTTAAGGCATGTGTTCCCCCTCAAATTGTGCATCTAACTATCTAAGAGCTGCCTAACATATTAGCTCCTCATCTAGCCTTATTCTATATGTTCTAACATTCTTAGAACATAATCATCTTTGACTTAGGCATGTCTCAGGGGGTTTTGGTATTGAATCAAAACATATCTCATTTTATTCCCAACAACATGCACGTTTGAGTGTGTATGCAGTTTTCTGACTTGTAGTTTGTCCTTATAATCGTAACGCTATAAAATCTCTTTATTTCTTTGCTGATTGTATAAATTGAAGATCCATAGTTTGAGTTTAGTACTCTTTTGAAGTTTTGTTGTTATGTTTTTGCAGATGAAGAGGATGGTATAATTTTAGATGCACATGCTGTTTATGGAAATAAATGGGCCTCAATTGCGAAACTTCTCCCTGGTAGAACAGATAATGCAATTAAAAACCACTGGAATTCTACATTAAAGCGTAGGTGCCTAAATCTTAGGAGATCATCGCCACTAACTCCCCAGATATTACCTAATACAACTACCGACTGGATTAACACATCTTCAGAAGAAACCTCATCCGGTGGTCCTCTCAATTCATTCAATCCCATGCAGGATATGGAAACGAGATCCATTGAACCGTGATGTATTAACTTGTATATTTGTGATGTATTAACCATGAGTATAACTTTTGGTAGAATGTAATGTATTAACTTGTATATTTGTGATGATATGTTATATTTGTGATGATATGTTTGTGTACGTTTATTTATTTAATTAAATCAATTAAGTTTTGATTTTGTATAAATAAGATTTTTAAAATATAAAATAATTATTAAAAAAATAATATAAATACGATTTTTAAAATATAAATAATTATTAAAAAATTAATATAAAAAAAAAAAAAATTTCTTAGAGAGCGGTTCGGTTTTGAACCGCTCTCCAAGTGAAATTAATAAAAAACAAAATTAACATAGAGAGCGGTTTTGAACCGCTCTCCAAGGTCTTTTACTTAGAGAGCGGTTTTTAACAGCTCTCTTAGCTTGGAGAGCTGTCACTTGGAGAGCTGTTTTCAAAGCTCTCCAAGTCCAATTCTGTAGTAGTGAATTAATAAAAGTTAAATTGAAATTAAATTTGGGTAATATTACATAAGTTACTAAACAAGGTACCAAACATAAACTTTAAACTTAAATTGAGTTTGAATATTACATAAGTTACTAAACAACATGCTTGTATCAGAGCAACCAATGCATATCAGAGCAAACAACATGTCAAGGCACACCACATCAGCAGGCTTGTCCAAATTTCAGCATATTTGACCAATTAAAAAATATCTTCAGATAAGATAGGTTTTTATCCAAAAAGGTCAGAAGACTTAGCCAATTTTTCAGAGATCATCCTCAGGAGGTGGCACCATCCCATATTGTGCCCACACTCTTCTTTTCAAGGCCATGGCTTCTTGGTTTGTTCCTTTGGGTCCAAGAACCATCTTGTTCAGCTTGAGGATCTCAGTAAATTCCTTCAGGATCCTTGCCTGGTCAATCCATCCTTCAAGCTTTGGAGGCATGTATATGATTGGCTTGGGAGCTGTGAGTTCAAATCTTGCAATATCAGCAGCTGCAAGTAGTTGTTGATAGAGCTCTCTATAATACTCTATCATGAACTCAGCAAAAGTGGAGTTGGCATCTTTTCCATTCCATCTGTCAATGACATAGTAATCATAGACAAACTCCCTTTTGGCTTCCTCCCATGAGTCATTCAGCTGAATTGGCACCCATTTATCCAAGTGAGGATATTTGGTGTCCATTGGGATCAATAGCTGTGGCTTCATCTTGTTGTAAGTTGCTCTCTTCCTTCTTGGTTTCTGAAAGTCTGCTCTTCTTTTATCTCTTGCTCTTTGTGCTTCATCCATCAGATCCATCTTTTCTTGGGCCCTCATCATGGCCAGCTTCTGTTGTGTTTCAGGGTCTTTGCCATACCCTTCATGAAACAGCTTTGATGGATCATGAGCTAGGACAGTTGTCTTCTTCTTAGGTTCTGGTCCAAATCCTTCAGCAAATAGCTCTTCAACATCTTCAGTGGACTTGGGGCTTTCAGCACCTCTGGCAGATTCAGAAGACTTGTAATTTTCAGCAATTTTGGACATCTCAGCAGTCTTGTCTTCTTCAGCAGCTTTGGCCTTCTTTGAGATAGGCTCATCATCATCAATTCTGAATTCAGGTGGTAGATCAAGGCTGTTGGGAAAATCAATAAATTTCTCAGCTTGTCTTTTCTTTCCTTTTGCCCTCTTGATCTTTCCTCTTGTTTGGACACCTTCAACATCTTTGTCCAAACCAGATACTTCACCACCTGGCCTTTGCTGTAACCTCACTCTTTCCTCTTGAGCTCAGGCCATTGAATTCTTCAAAGCAAGTGCTAACTGCTCTTCTTCATCCAAATCTTCTAAGTTCAGCACTGCTGGCTCTTTCCCTTTTCCCTCAGGAGCTTTGTCCTTACCTTTGACTGGACTTCCAATAACTAAGGCACCTTTTGCTCTTGCTCTTTCCCTTTCCCCCTTTTTGGCAGCATCAAAACATTCAGGTTTGAGCTCACTCATAGTTGATGCCATCAAGGACTGGGCTTGGGTTAGAGACTTCATCTCCTCCAACAAATATACATTTTCATCATGTATATTTTGCATCCTGTCACTGCTCAAGCTAAGGAAAGCTAGAACAGGCTTCATCTTTTGTTGGACAACCTCCTCCATGGTTGCTTTAAGAGATGCATCCAGTTGGGCCTTAAGGAGCTCAGTGAGGTTGGCCACTGCACCTTCAGCAATGTTGGCCATCACTTCTTGGGAAAATTTTTCTGAAGTTGCTTTCACCATTGCAAGCCTTTGTGCCTCTGCTCTTTTCTTCTGCAAGGCTGTCTTCTTGCCAAGAGCTTGCTTAATGGTCAATCTGATAGCTTGAACATTTGCATTGTGGTTATCTCTAAGCAGTTTTTGATCCTTCTTGACCTCCTTAGAAATGTTCTCCATACTGACTTTGGCTTTGTGAACTTCAGTGGAAATGGTTTGAAGACCAGATTCCACTCCTTCAATTCTTGCTTCTAATGTGGGTAACACCACATCTTCAGAGCCTGTTAGCCTCATCTCAACAGATGCTAAAGTTCTTCCATGCTCATCTAAAGCTCCAGAAGTTTCTGCATGAGCTGTTTGGACTTGATGAGCCAAGAAGTCCAACTTCTCTGATTGCATCCCAAGCAAAGCTTGTGCTGATCCACTATCAACTTGGATGGGAGCATCTGTCAAGAGGTCATCTGCAAAGATTTGTTCAAAACTTATACCTGCAATATCAGACAAATCAAATGAGTCAGTAAAAACACACTTATCTCCCTCAATTTCTTTTTCATAAGACTCTGATACATCAGCAGTCTTCTTCTCATTTTCAACTATTTATTTTCTTCCTTCTTTGTTAATTTCCTCACTTAAAGGAACAGGCCTCCTCTCATCAAGGGATTCTTGAAGTTCAGATTTGACTTTAAGAATAGCCTGCCCTTCCTCACTTATATCACCCTCATTTGGTGGTACACTCACTATCCTAGTGATCACCACATCTCTCTCATCTACTACTCCCTCTGGTTTTTTCACTAAGTTCTCCTTTTCAACTCCATCACCTAAACCTGCAACATCTCCACCTTCATCAAGGCTCAAAGATGGCAGTTGTGGGGAGATCACAGTGCTTATACCAACAGCCACTGATTCATCCTGAATGATTAAGGGCTGATCAGTGTCCAACTCATCTGACACTGAATAGGCATTAATCAAACCAGCCTCTAGTATAGGAACCTCAACATCTTTAGGGTGTGCCTTGGGTTCAGAAGAACCTTCATTGGCAGATGTGTCTTTGGTTGTGTTACCACCCATGGTCAACACCTCTGAAGATACAGAGCCTTTCCTATGATAGGTTCTAGGAGGGTTTGAAAGTCTGTCTGCTACAGAAGACTTGGGTTGAGTAGATTCAGGGAGATTGGCTTGAGGGGTTTCAGGAGGGTTGAGATTTGAAGGGTTTGAGGGATCATCAGGTGAATCATCATCATTTGAGCTACTATCAGGGTGTTTGATGCCCTTAGCTTTTCTCTCCTTCTCCTCAATGATCTTATCATCTACCAACTTTTCAAAAACTTCCTCATCAGTAAGGAATCTTGTTTTTATCACACCAGCAAAGTGTAGCAATCTGGTCTCCTCCACTTGCCACCAGTTTGCACCCTTATCTTGGATGACTTGGGATATTTCCATAATGGTCTTGTCTTTTACATCCACAAGCATCCTCAAGTCATGAAACATCTTCTGAATTCTTGGAAATTCAGCAAGTTGTGGATACAAACTGTCCACAGTAGCCTTGGCTCCTCCTCTGAGCATACTCTCATAAGTATACTCCTCCTCATCTCCACTAGAATGGGGACTTTGGGTTATAGGGGAGTTGGCTCTGGGTTCTCCTAAGGTGGCTTCAGGAAGGTTGAGTTCAGGGATATTGGCTTTAGAAGGGTTGGCTGCAATTGAAGGTATTTCAGTTGCTTTTGAGAGCAATGGGTCTGAAGGGGCTTTACTCAGGGGGGTTGGCTCAAAGAGTGCAGCTTCTAAAAGCTTTGAATAATTGAGCATAGATGGGTCAAGGGGAGAATGTAATCTTGTCTCATCTACTGCTATGTCTGCTAGCACATCTATCCCACTTCTTTGCACACTCCCTTCTGGAGAATATCTCTTTGTAAGATTGATGGGGGTGATAGGTTGATTGGTTGGGGTTATGTGGGTTTCAGGGGAGTTGGGCTCAGGGTTCTGAATTTCAGGGATGTTGGCCTCTATTGGTTGACCTTCAGGGACCTTGGATTCTGGAGTTCCAGAACCAGATGAGTTGGTCCTTGACTTGGATTTGGTCCTGCTTTCAGCCCTGCTCTCTCTTAGAGCAAGTTGGAGAGACCTTTCTTCCTGAAGCTCCAACACCTTATCAGTAGGCTTGGCCCTTCTCTTGCTGGCCCTACTGCTTCCACTACCTTCACCATCCTTCTCAGGGACAACTTCCCTGATCCTCTTATCACCTCTAGACTTCTGTCTCGTTTCATTATACTTCTGTCTCAACTCTTCTGAATGATCAGAAGGCACACTTACTCCCTTTTCAGCAACTTCTTCAATCTCAGTTGAAGCTCCTGAATTCTCCTCTGAGGGGATTTGAGACATTTTCCTTGTCTTTACCACTCTGGCCTTTGTTCTCTTTTTCAATTTTGGCTTCTCCTCCACCTTTTCTTCAGTAGGTTTGGCCAGTAGCATCCTCCTCTGCTCAGTTTTCTTGCTGAGCTTTCTGAACATTATCTTCTGGGCTGGGAGGGGCTTTGCAAAGGTTTGCATTTGAGAATAATGGGAAAATCTCTCAATCAACAAGCTTGCCCTGGTGCAATACTTGAGTTTCACATCTAGCACAACCTTATTGTGAGTTTTCACTTTAAACTTGGCCTTTTCTTTCATCATTTCAGACATGATGAAAGTCCTCCAATCAAACTTGATGCCTTTGTAACTAGCATCAATAATTGCAGCCATAATTCTGATTCTTGGATGGCTGACCTGCTCCAAGCTTCCAGTATTGCTCAAGAGACTCTTAGCAACTACCTCAAAGAGGTTGAGAAATTTTGGCTTGAGAGTCTTCTTGTTTTGTGTTGAAGAGATGGGACCTGGAACCAAGAGCCATTCTTGTGCTATCTCCTCTTCATGATCAGCACCATAAAATTCTGGATTCCTTCCCTCTGAAGGCAATCCAAAAGCTCCTTCAAGATCTTCTGAAGAGAATTTCACTTTATGAAATCTCTCTTCCTCCTCTCCTTCTGCCACATAGGAAAGTCTGGTGGAAACTTCACCATCTTCTGGCTTGCTTCTCCATTTGAGAAAGGCAAAGAACTCAGCCATGTAGCTTTCTAAGCAGGAACTTGGTCTTGCCTCCATAAACTTCTGCAATCCAACTCTTCTCAACCATCTCAGGGTTGGTGTAATCTCAGGATCCTCACTTTCGAATGATACTATGGGCTCAAAGTGAAGACTGTTTTTGTTGCTTAAGTATCCAAAATCAAGGTCTAGAGCCTTGTTGGAGAAATCAATGATCATTTCTGGTCTAACTTTGGGAGCCATTGAAGGTTTCAGAAATGACTTTGAGAGAGTTTTGAGAGAGTTTGAAGAAAATGAGCTAGGGTTTCGAATACTTGGGGAAGAAGAGTTTGTGGGGGATCTTTAAGACTTGAGAATATTCTAAAAAGAATGTTTGTCAATGAGTTGGTGAGTTTTGTGAGTTTTCAACTGTTGTCAAAAATGGAAAACACACTTGGATGGCCAGGATTGATTTCAGGGGAGTTGGCCAGTTTTGATCCAATGGTCAAAAACCAATGTAACAGTGAGTTATTGGTTTTATTCAAAACGTGGAAGTTATTTAATATTAGTTAATGGATGGGGAGTTTTCGAGATAGATCATGGCTTGAAAAGTGTAATGCAAACAAGAGTTAAATCTTGGCATTTAATGCATGGAAAGCGACCTTTTGGGTGGGGGACAAATTAAATCCCACAGTGATGATATCTGTAATTGGGATAGATATCAAGGTAGACAATGATTACCCAAAATAGGTGCTTATCAAACCAATGAAATAGTTTGATAGCCAAGACAACTTATCTGACCCCATTAGGACAAGTGTTCTGAAAAGATGTGGACAAGTGTCCTGAAAAGATGTGGACAAGTGTCCTGAGATTCAATGGACAAGTGTCCTGAGTAATTGTGATCATCTCTTCTGAACTTCAGTAGACTTGTCCAAGTCTGCTGAAGACCATTTCAGTTACTTTACCCCATTAACTTCAATGAGTTTTACTTGTCCAACTTCCCTGGATCAAGTAATCCCAACTCTGCTGATAGCTCCAGAAACCTTGCCTCTGCAAGTGGCTTTGTTAGAATATCAGCTTTTTGATGATCTGTGTGGATCTTGACCAACTTTATGTCCTTCTTCTCCACATGATCTCTAACGAAGTGATGCTTGATGTCCACATGTTTGCATCTTGTGTGCAATACAGGATTTTGTGATATTGCAATTGCACTATTGTTATCACAAAATATTGGCACTTCAGTAGAGTTGACTTTGTAGTCTCTGAGTTGTTGTCTCAACCAAAGGATTTGAGCACAACAACTTCCAGCTGCAACATACTCAGCTTCAGTGGTGGAAGTAGCCACTGTGTTCTGCTTCTTGGAAAACCAAGATATTAGCTTGTTGCCTAAGAATTGACAAGTCTCTGAAGTGGAATTTCTATCAATTCTGCAACCTCCATAGTCAGCATCTGAGTAGCCAGTTAACTCAATATTGTCATCAGCAGGGTACTAAAGGCCTAGATTCTCAGTGCCTTTGAGATACCTTAAAATCCTCTTTGCAGCCTCAAGATGGCTTTTCTTAGGATTTGCTTGAAACCTTGCACAAACACCTACTGCAAAGGTGATGTCAGGCCTGCTGGCAGTGAGATAGAGGAGTGAACCAATTATTCCTCTATACTCAGTGGAGTTGGTTGAAACACCACTTTCATCAGGATCCATCTTCCATTTGTGTTCATTGGGATCCTTACTGGCTTGCTAGTAGCACACCCAAACTTCTAGATCATTTCTCTGGTGTACTTAACTTGGTTGATGAAGATTCCTTCTTTTGATTGCTTGACTTGTAGACCCAAAAAGAAGTTCATCAACCCCATCATGGACATCTCAAACTTGCTTTGCATTAGCTTTGAGAACTTCTCACACAGCTTCTCATTAGGTGATCCAAATATTATGTCATCCACATAAATTTGAACAAGCAAGATGTCCTCTCCTTCAGAGATTCTGAAGAGAGTTCTGTCCACAGTTCCCTTGGTGAATCCATGATCCAAGAGAAATTGTGACAGTGTGTCATACCAAGCCCTAGGGGCTTGCTTGAGTCCATATAGAGCTTTCTTCAGTCTGTAAACTTGGTTTCCAACCTCAAAACCTGGTGGTTGCTCCACATAGACTTCTTCTTTCAAGACTCCATTCAGAAAGGCACTCTTGACATCCATTTGGTACACTTTGAACCTCTTGTGGGCTGCATAGGCTAGAAAGAGCCTTATTGCTTCTAGCCTTGCCACAGGTGCAAAGGTCTCATCATAATCAATGCCTTCATGTTGGCAATAGCCTTTTGCCACTAGTCTTGCTTTATTTCTGACAATCACATCATTTTCATTCTTCTTGTTCTTGAATACCCACTTGGTTCCAATAACATCTTGATGTGAAGGTCTATCCACCAGCTCCCATACTTCATTTCTGGTGAATTGATTCAGTTCTTCCTGCATGGCTGTAATCCAATTGGCATCTTGAAGTGCTTCTTCAATATCACTTGGTTCTTGTTCTGACAAGAAACAACAAAAAAGAGCACTTTCACCATGAAATCTCCTAGTTTTGACTCCAATACTTGGGTCACCAAGTATTAGATCAGTAGGATGGTCAGACAACCAAGTCCTTCTTTTTCTGATCTCTTCAGTAGAGTTGTCCTCTACTAAAGTTGAGTCATTTTGATCATAAAATTCAGGATAATTGAATGCAGGATCTAATTCAGGATCATAATCAGGGGTGTTGTCCTCAATGTCAGGGACATTGGCATTTTCAACATTTTGAGTTCCCCCTTGATTATTTGACCCATTAACTACCTCAGCAGGAACTGCTTCTTCATTGGTAGTTGTTACCTGGATGTGAACTGGGATTTGGTCATTCAGTTCACCATTCCCTTCAGTGGGATTTGCCTCAGGAAGGTTGCCTTCAGGATTGTTGTCCAGTGTAAATTTTTCAGGTAGGTTGTCTTGGACAACTTCTATGAATTCGGTGTCTTTGTCCTTTAGGCTCAGTCTGGTTGTCCTTTGTGTGATTTCTTCTGATTCCAAGTTCTCATTCCTGAACTCATGAATAGATTCATCAAACACAACATGAGGTGTTTCTTCCACAATAAGGGTTTTCTTATTGTAGACTCTGAAAGCTATACTGATTTGAGAATATCCAAGGAATACTCCCTCATCAGCTTTGCTATCAAAGGCTTTCAACTGTTCTTTCCCATTATTGTATATGAAACACTTACAACCAAAGATGTGAAAGTATGACACTTTAGGCATTCTTCCTTTCCAGAGTTCATAGGGGGTTTTGCCTTGCCCCTTAGTAATCAAACATCTATTATGAGTATGGCATGCAGTGTTTATAACTTCAGCCCAAAACCTATTAGGTAAATTTGAATCAGCAATTAAGGTTCTAGCAGCTTCTTTTAATGTTCTATTTCTCCTTTCCGCAACTCCATTTTGTTGGGGAGTTCTAGCTGCTGAGGTTTCATGAGCTATTCCATTAGATGTGCAATACTCATTGATGTATGAATTTATGAACTCAGTGCCTTTATCAGATCTTATCTTGATAATGCTAAGGCTTTTCTCATTTGACAGTCTCTTTAAAAGTCCAGGTAGTTTGACTTGTGTTTCCTTCTTATTAAGGAGAAATACTACCCATGTGAACCTAGAGAAGTCATCTACTACCACCAATGTGTATTTTCTACCATTTATGCTTGCAGGGGTAATTGGTCCAAATAGGTCCATATGTAATAGTTCAAATACCCTTTCAGTAGAGATGACTGGTTTTCCTTTGAATGAGGCTTTAATCTGTTTTCCCTCTTGGCATGGTTTGCAAACATGCTCCTTAATGAAAACCTCATTAGGTAGTCCTTTAACTAATGCATTTCTAGCAATCTTGTTCATTGTTTTGAAGTTCAAGTGGTTTAATCTCTTTTGCCATAACCAACTTTGTTCACTAGAACTCTTAGCAATGAAGCATGCAGCATCAGTAGACTTGTCCCAGTCTGCAAAATACACATTTCCTTTCCTAGTTCCAGTCAATAAAATTTGTTGAGTCTTATCTTTGATTAAGCATTTTCCACTAGAAAACTCAACATTAAATTTTTTATTACAGAATTGACTGATACTTAGGAGATTATATTTGAGACCAGCCACATAAGACACATTGGATACTTTGATGTTACCAATCATCAAAGTACCATAACCTTTTGTTGTAGCTTGTGAGCTGTCTCCAAATGTGACATTTGGGCCTTCTTTTTCAATGAAATCAGTGAGGAGTTCCTTGTTTCCAGTCATGTGCCTTGAGCATCCACTGTCAAGGTACCATGCTGACTTTTTACTCATGCTCCTCTTCTTGTGGCCCAATGGTACCTGCAATTAGATAAGTTTAGGTACCCTTTGAGTTTTGGGTCCTGAGAGGTTAGCTGTACCTTTAGGAACCCAAACTTGCCTAATAACCCTGATTGATTCAAGGTGGCTAAGTTGTTTTCCTCTAGCATCAACATACACTGTCTTTCCCTTAAATGCCTTTGGGAAAGTATGTGTGAAAGTGTTAACTCTGTAAGTTTCAGGAGAGTTGTCAAATCTCCTGAACTTATGAGTTCTTTGTGCTTCTTGAGGGAATCTTTGAGGAAAGGCTTTCTTATGACCATTACCCTTTGGCATATAGGGTTTTGGTTGTCTCATTTTATTTTACCTTTGAGGGTAGTTGTCCTTAGGTCTAGTCAGCTGAGGCTTTCTCAGTAGAGTTGGCCTAGGCTGACTATACCTTGGATAACTCCTCTGAACATTGTTCAGGAGAGTTGCCCTTCCATTGGGTCTACTCTGTTGAACAACATTCCTCTTGTGTTTAGGAGCTTTGGCCATTTCCTTAGGTTTAGGCCTAGTCTCCTGAAGCACTTGAGTAGGCAAGTCATCCATTCTGCCCTTTCCTTTGTTCAGTGGCTGTTTGTTTTCATTTTCAGTTGGTGCCACTGACTTAACAAAGATTCTCTTAGTGTTACTTGTAGAAGCAACACTAAGACAAGGTGAAGATTCAAATGGATCAAAACCTAATCCACTTCTTTGAGCCATAGGTCTTTGATAACTCTGAATTTCCTCTATTGCTCTAGAGGATTTCTTCAGAGCAGACATCTTTAGTTTCAGGCTCTCTTCACTTGATTTAAGAATGTCATACTCATGTGAGAGGTTTTCAAATTTGGCATTTAGAATTTTCAGTTCAAAATCTTTTCTCTTCTGAGAGAGAAGTTGATCATCAATCTCCTTTTGTTGGTCAACTATCCTGAGATTTGCTTCCTCAAGCTTTCTCAAGACTTGTTGATACAACTCAGTAGATTTGACATCAACAACTGCCTCAGAGTTTTTAGCAAGTTCAATTGCCAATCTTTCATTTTCTCTCACACAGTTATCATGAAATTCTTGTAACATAGTGAAATCTTCCATCAACTTTCCAAGGGAAAGCTTCAAGTTGACTTCACTAGTGTTTTGTGAGATGAATGATGGTGAACTAGAAGTAGAGGATACCTCATCATCCTCAAGAGCCATGTTGCAGACATCATCATCATCATCACTGTTGGAGAACAGTCCATAAGAAGAGTTGAAGCTTTCAGCACTATCAGATTCTTCACCAGCCATCATGGCCTTTCTATTGGTGAACTTTTTGTCTCTTTTAGCTTGCCTTTCTCTTCTCTCCTTAGAGCTCAATTCAGGGCAGTCATACTGGAAGTGCCCTTTCTTCTTGCAATTATAGCACAAGTCTTCATCATCATCTTTCTTTGGTTCTTCTCTTCATTTAGATGATGAAAGTTCAGCTCTACTGGACCTTCTCCTATCAGAGTACTTGTCCTCTGATCTTTTCTCTTCAGG
The DNA here is from genome assembly GCA_963675135.1 of Galeopsis tetrahit. Classification (NCBI taxonomy): domain Eukaryota; kingdom Viridiplantae; phylum Streptophyta; class Magnoliopsida; order Lamiales; family Lamiaceae; genus Galeopsis; species Galeopsis tetrahit. Next base: position 16,783,788 of record OY776130.1, read on the forward strand.
CTTCTTGACTTCAGCCTGAACTTCAGGAGAGTTGTACCTTCTCCTGAATTTGTTGTCCTGGTAGAATTTCTTGTATCTACCAAACCTTGAGTTTAGCTTGTCAAACCTTCTAGCCATCAAGGCTAGTTCCTCCTTCATTTCAGTCTTGGAGACTGACTTTGATGATCTTGGAGTGGACTGTATTTCTGGTTCAGCAGTTTTGGCTTTGAATGCCACTCCCTTAGTAGGATTTGAAGGTTCCTCAACAGGTTTTCTTCTATTGAGTTCGAACTCATAAGCTTTGAGTTCAGAGAAGATTTGATGCATGGGCATGGTGGAGAGATCTTTGGTATTTTGCATCATTATAGCATAGACATCCCACTTTTGAGTGAGACTTCTCAAGATCTTCAATCCAACTTCTCTTTTGGAGTACACCTTGCCTAATAAGTTGATCTCATTCATCACATCAGTGAATCTACCAGCAAATTTGTCAATGGATTCCTCAGACTCCATTGTAAATTGTTCAAACTTTTGCACTGCCACTTGGAGCTTGTTCTCCTTGATCTTGTCAGTGCCCTCACACATTTCAGCAAGAGTATCCCAAATTTCTTTGGCAGTTGTGCAGTGGTAGACTCTCCCCATTATTGCATCTGGAATTGTTTGGTAGAGGGTGTTCATGGCAAGATAATTCAAATTATCTTTTCTCTTTTCATCAGCAGTGAAGTCATCTTCATCTTTGGGAATCGATTCCCTTATATCTGCTCTTTGAGCTTCAGTGACTCTGGGATTTACTTGAGTGAACACAAAAGGACCTCTTGTGATCACCCTCAGCATATCAGTGTGCAGAGATGCAAGATGAGACCTCATTCTGATTTTCCAGAAATCATAATTGTCTATTGAGAACATGGGCAGTTTGTGATGAGAGATGTGATTGACTGGATTTGTGGCCATGTTGTCCAATCCTTGGATAGCAGGAGGTGGAACAGCAGCATTGTTGTTGGCCATATCTCAAGAACACACAGTTAGTCAACAATTGAAAGGATTTCAGATAGATCAGTTCAGTGACCACACCAAATATGTGATTTTGAAAACCAAGATGGCTTTACAGAAGCAGTGGTCTTTGAACCCCTGCTCTGATACCACTTGTTGGTCCTGAAAGGAGTATATAACAAGTGTATGGGGGGGGGAATACACTTGTATGCAATTCTTTTTGACTTTTGATCAAACGAGAGCTCAGCAAGGTTGTCCTGGACAACTTTGCTGAAGATGATTAACTCTTCTAAGATAATTAAACTACTAAGTACTATTGAGTACTTAGTTGAATAACTATCTAAGGGAGTTATATGTGCGGAATAGTGGTTGGCCCTTTTAGTTTAGACTCCTTTAGTTTCTGAAATCACTTTGTCAATTCAATACAATCCAGTTTTCAGGGAACTTGTCCAAATAGGTTTTGCACAGTCTTTGAATGTTTATCCTTTGAAAGATCAGTTTTGTGTGCAGTGTTGAATGTATGTAAGTGCTTTGAAAGTAAATCAACACAAGAGTTTATAGTGGTTCAGAGACTCAAGCTCCTACATCCACTTTCCCTAATTTAACAGGATAATTCCTTCACTCTTGGAATTAACTTGTTTTATAGTGCCAAGGTGAACTTGATCAATAACACCACTCCTTGGTGAATTGATCCCTAGGATGTCTAGAGTCCTAGTACCCTCTTCTCAACTCAGAACTGAACTGTTCTTCTCTCAACAGTCAGCTCCTACCACTTCTACTACTACAACCTTCTCACTTTCACTCTTGAAAGATGTAAGGGTTGAAGTAAGGTTCCAACTAATGAGATATCCTTTACAATGAAGATCAGTGTATAAGGATAGGATATCTCTCTAAGCTTGGTGTATGGATATACAATAGGTTCAGCTTAGATGAAGTGTTTGAAGACTAAGATAGTCTTTGAAGGCTTTGAAAGCACTCTAGCTTGTGAGTTCTTGTCAATGTTGGATTGTGTTGAGGTGCTTCAAATGGTCTTCACACTTCTATATTTATAGACAATTGAAGGATTTTCCTGTTGGAGAGGCAGCCTCAAAAGTCCATAAATGTCTTCTTTTAGTTCTTCAACTTTGAAGACAGATTCTTGATAGTGACATGTCCTCATTTGGGAAATAAACGACTGTTTAAGCTTTGTCTTCATTCTGCAGCTCTCTTCCCAATATCTGACTTTCAGATTCTCTTGTTAGGGCATGGACATGGCTTCTGAAGGTTGTTCCAATGATAGGACAACATTCCTTATCAACTGGACAACTCTCCTTATCACTATCAGCAGTCTTGCTTATCAGCAAGGTTGGCTAGCTCTTGTTCAGATGACTTGGCTCTTACCCTTTGCTTCTCTTGAAGGTGATCTTAGCATGATTCATTAAGGGTCTTTAGGGTGTAGTTGCCTCTTCAGCATGGTTGACCTCAAACTTTCAGAGCACTTGATCTTGATTAACTTTGGTGAGACAACTTCTCTGGACAACTCATCTGATCAGCATACTTGTCCTTCAGTGGACTTGGTCATGGTTCCAGAATTTGAGCCTTGAGGGGACTTGTTCTTGATAGGCTTTAAGGCATGTGTTCCCCCTTAAATTGTGCATCTAACTATCTAAGAGCTGCCTAACATATTAGCTCCTCATCTAGCCTTATTCTATATGTTCTAACATTCTTAGAACATAATCATCTTTGACTTAGGCATGTCTCAGGGGGTTTTGGTATTGAATCAAAACATATCTCATTTTATTCCCAACAACATGCACGTTTGAGTGTGTATGCAGTTTTCTGACTTGTAGTTTGTCCTTATAATCGTAACGCTATAAAATCTCTTTATTTCTTTGCTGATGAAGTTTTGTACTCTTTTGAAGTTTTGTTGTTATGTTTTTGCAGATGAAGAAGATGGTATAATTTTAGATGCACATGCTGTTTATGGAAATAAATGGGCCTCAATTGCGAAACATCTCCCTGGTAGAACAAATAATGCAATTAAAAACCACTGGAATTCTACATTAAAGCGTAGGTGCCTAAATCTTAGGAGATCATCGCCACTAACTCCCCAGATATTACCTAATACAACTACCGACTGGATTAACACATCTTCAGAAGAAACCTCATCCGGTGGTCCTCTCAATTCATTCAATCCCATGCAGGATATGGAAACGAGATCCATTGAACCGTGATGTATTAACTTGTATATTTGTGATGTATTAACCATGAGTATAACTTTTGGTAGAATGTAATGTATTAACTTGTATATTTGTGATGATATGTTATATTTGTGATGATATGTTTGTGTACGTTTATTTATTTAATTAAATCAATTAAGTTTTGATTTTGTATAAATAAGATTTTTAAAATATAAAATAATTATTAAAAAAATAATATAAATACGATTTTTAAAATATAAATAATTATTAAAAAATAATAAAAAAAAAAATTGCTTAGATAGCGGTTCGGTTTTGAACCGCTCTCCAAGTGAAATTAATAAAAAACAAAATTAACATAGAGAGCGGTTTTGAACCGCTCTCCAAGGTCTTTTACTTAGAGAGCGGTTTTTAACAGCTCTCTTAGCTTGGAGAGCTGTTTTCAAAGCTCTCCAAGTCCAATTCTGTAGTAGTGAATTAATAAAAGTTAAATTGAAATTAAATTTGGGTAATATTATATAAGTTACTAAACAAGGTACCAAACATAAACTTTAAACTTAAATTGAGTTTGAATATTACATAAGTTACTAAACAACATGTTTGTATCAGAGCAACCAATGCATATCAGAGCAAACAACATGTCATGGCACACCACATCAGCAGGCTTGTCCAAATTTCAGCATATTTGACCAATTAAAAAATATCTTCAGATAAGATAAGTTTTTATCCAAAAAGGTCAGAAGACTTAGCCAATTTTTCAGAGATCATCCTCATGAGGTGGCACCATCCCATATTGTGCCCACACTCTTCTTTTCAAGGCCATGGCTTCTTGGTTTGTTCCCTTGTGTCCAAGAACCATCTTGTTCAGCTTGAGGATCTCAGTAAATTCCTTCAGGATCCTTTCCTGGTCAATCCATCCTTCAAGCTTTGGAGGCATGTATATGATTGGCTTGGGAGTTCTGAGTTCAAATCTTGCAATATCAGCAGCTGCAAGTAGTTGTTGATAGAGCTCTCTGTAATACTCTATCATGAACTCAACAAAAGTGGAGTTGGCATCTTTTCCATTCCTCCCATGAGTCATTCAGCTGAATTGGCACCCATTTATCCAAGTGAGGATATTTGGTGTCTATTGGGATCAATAGCTGTGGCTTCATCTTGTTGTAAGTTGCTCTCTTCCTTCTTGGTTTCTGAAAGTCTACTCTTCTTTTATCTCTTGCTCTTTGTGCTTCATCCATCAGATCCATCTTTTCTTGGGCCCTCATCATGGCCAGCTTCTGTTGTGTTTCAGGGTCTTTGCCATACCCTTCACGAAACAGCTTTGATGGATCATGAGCTAGGACAGTTGTCTTCTTCTTAGGTTCTGGTCCAAATCCTTCAGCAAATAGCTCTTCAACATCTTCAGTGGACTTGGGGCTTTCAGCACCTCTGGCAGATTCAGAAGACTTGTCCTTTTCAGCAATTTTGAACATCTCAGCAGTCTTGTCTTCTTCAGCAGCTTTGGTCTTCTTTGAGATAGGCTCATCATCATCAATTCTGAATCCAGGTGGTAGATCAAGGCTGTTGGGAAAATCAGTAAATTTCTCAGCTTGTCTTTTCTTTCCTTTTGCCCTCTTGATCTTTCCTCTTGTTTGGACACCTTCAGCATCTTTGTCCAAACCAGATACTTCACCACCTGGCCTTTGCTGTAACCTCACTCTTTCCTCTTGAGCTGAGGCCATTGAATTCTTCAAAGCAAGTGCTAACTGCTCTTCTTCATCCAAATCTTCTAAGTTCAGCACTGCTGGCTCTTTCCCTTTTCCCTCAGGAGCTTTGTCCTTACCTTGGACTGGACTTCCAATCACTAAGGCACCTTTTGCTCTTGCTCTTTCCATTTCCCCCTTTTTGGCAGCATCAAAACATTCAGGTTTGAGCTCACTCATAGTTGATGCCATCAAGGACTGGGCTTGGGTTAGAGACTTCATCTCCTCCAACAAATATACATTTTCATCATGTATATTTTGCATCCTGTCACTGCTCAAGCTAAGGAAAGCTAGAACAGGCTTCATCTTTTGTTGGACAACCTCCTCCATGGTTGCTTTAAGAGATGCATCCAGTTGGGCCTTAAGGAGCTCAGTGAGGTTGGCCACTGCACCTTCAGCAATGTTGGCCATCACTTCTTGGGAAATTTTTTCTGAAGCTGCTTTCACCATTGCAAGCCTTTGTGCCTCTGCTCTTTTCTTCTGCAAGACTGTCTTCTTGCCAAGAGCTTGCTTAATGGTCAATCTGATAGCTTGAACATTTGCATTGTGGTTATCTCTATGCAGTTTTTTATCCTTCTTGACCTCCTTAGAAATGTTCTCCATACTGACTTTGGCTTTGTGAACTTCAGTGGAAATGGTTTGAAGACCAGATTCCACTCCTTGAATTCTTGCTTCTAATGTGGGTAACACCACATCTTCAGAGCCTGTTAGCCTCATCTCAACAGATGCTAAACTTCTTCCATGCTCATCTAAAGCTCCAGAAGTTTCTGCATGAGCCAAGAAGTCCAACTTCTCTGATTGCATCCCAAGCAAAGCTTGTGCTGATCCACTATCAACTTGGATGGGAGCATCTGTCAAGAGGTCATCTGCAAAGATTTGTTCAAAACTTTTACCTGCAATATCAGACAAATCAAATGAGTCAGTAAAAACACACTTATCTCCCTCAATTTCTTTTTCATAAGACTATGATACATCAGCAGTCTTCTTCTCATTTTCAACTATTTCTTTTCTTCCTTCTTTGTTAATTTCCTCACTTAAAGGAACATGCCTCTTCTCATCAAGGGATTCTTGAAGTTCAGATTTGACTTTAAGAATAGCCTGCCCTTCCTCACTTATATCACCCTCATTTGGTGGTACACTCACTATCCTAGTGATCACCACATCTCTCTCATCTACTACTCCCTCTGGTTTTTTCGACTAAGTTCCCACAGACGGAGCCAGTTGATGTGCCAAAATTTGCACGAGAGGATTGCGTGTCCTCCGGATTGGATGTCCCACTCTTCGAACACGTGCAATCACTCCAAGTATACTGCCTTTACTCGAAATCTTCAAGAACCTGCAAAGAACACACCGGAGGGGGGTCCGGTGTGGACGCTCCGATGCCTAAGTCAGTATAGGGCTTATCAATATTTTCCAAGGATCTCAAGATCCTTGATGTATCAAAATAGTTCTCAAAGAATCTCAGAAAAGTGTTTCGTATTCAGTATATCAAGTTTTGTAGTATAAGAGTGTCTAACCTGGAAATCTCCTCGAATTTACCTATTTATAGAGATACTTTCTGGAGAGGAAGTCAAGCCTTCCTCTTATTTCGGAGCTGCCCGTGAGACTCGGCCCTGCTGAGTGGACCAAGTCCTCCCTTCTCTCCACTCCCTGAAGACTCGGCAGCACTCCATCTTAGTGGACCTAATTCCCTAAGATAAAAGAGGACAAGGTCTTCCTTTTATCAAGTCTGGACCTGAAATAGCGGGACTAGTCTTGCTTTATTTCTGACAATCACATCATTTTCATTCTTCTTGTTCTTGAATACCCACTTGGTTCCAATAACATCTTGATGTGAAGGTCTATCCACCAGCTCCCATACTTCATTTCTGGTGAATTGATTCAGTTCTTCCTGCATGGCTGTAATCCAATTGGCATCTTGAAGTGCTTCTTCAATATCACTTGTTTCTTGTTCTGACAAGAAACAACAAAAAAGAGCACTTTCACCATGAAATCTCCTAGTTTTGACTCCAATACTTGGGTCACCAAGTATTATATCAGTAGGATGGTCAGACAACCAAGTCCTTCTTTTTCTGATCTCTTCAGTAGAGTTGTCCTCTATTGAAGTTGAGTCATTTTGATCATAAAATTAAGGATAATTGAATGCAGGATCTAATTCAGGATCATAATCAGGGGTGTTGTCCTCAATGTCAGGGACATTGGCATTTTCAACATTTTGAGTTCCCCCTTGATTATTTGACCCATTAACTACCTCAGCAGGAACTGCTTCTTCATTGGTAGTTGTTACCTGGATGTGAACTGGGATTTGGTCATTCAGTTCACCATTCCCTTCAGTGGGATTTGCCTCAGGAAGGTTGCCTTCAGGATTGTTGTCCAGTGTAAATTTTTCAGGTAGGTTGGCTTGGACAACTTCTATGAATTCGGTGTCTTTGTCCTTTAGGCTCAGTCTGGTTGTCCTTTGTGTGATTTCTTCTGATTCCAAGTTCTCATTCCTGAACTCATAAATAGATTCATCAAACACAACATGAGGTGTTTCTTCCACAATAAGGGTTTTCTTGTTGTAGATTCATCACAGAATGCGTTTTAGAAAAAAAAAAAAGGCGTGCGTGAGTGAGTCGATTCGGGGGGGAAGACGAAGACGAGGACGAGGCTATTGAAGCAAATTTCTCCAATTACATTGATACGGTACGTTTTCTTAATTAGTTCTATTACTTAGTTTTAATACTTATATATGCCAATAAAAAGGTATGGAATATAAAAGAAAAAAGAAAAACCTAAAACCATAAGCTCACAAGTCGAGCCAGAGGCCGGAGTGCCGTTAAAACCTTACCTGGGAAAACCCTCCTTAGGGACAAAACCCAGGTGAAGGAAAAAGGTAAACTCCTCTAAGAATCAATGTCTGTAAAAGACAGTATACAAATCTTTATGCAAGAAAGTGAGTAAGAAATCTGGAGGGTATCCCCTCCAAATGCAGTTGATCTTCGTCTTGGACACTGCGTCAGCCGCCTGGTTGGCCTCTCTAAAAGTGTGAGAATACCGAATGTGCATGTCTGTGGTAAGAGGATGAACCTGACTCCAGAGACCCTGCAGACGCCAAGGAACAGAAGGAGTAGAGCTCATCAAAGTGCTAACTGTCAGACTGGAGTTCGACTCGATCCATAAGAACCGCCACCCTTGGGAATGTGCATACTGAATAGCAATGAGTGCCGCTGCTAACTCCGCCTCAAAAGGAGTACCCCAACCAACCTCTTGGGCAATAGCCGCAACAAAGAACCCCCTGAAGTTCCTAAACACCGCCCCTGCATGCAAACTACCTGGAGAGGATGTTGCACTGCCGTCTGTGTTGATCTTGTACCAATCCGGATCCGGAGGGATCCATCTAACAGACGAACCCTGACGAGTCGGCTTGTGCCTGCCCAATACACCAAGAGACTTGGCGATCAAGAGATCCTGAACTGAACCGTCAGAGTAACCCCGAGAGATGTTATTGGCTTCCCTAATACCAGCAACGATTTGCGCAATGCATCGTCTGACTAAAGGAGAGACCCCATCAAAGACCACCCTGTTCCGTAGAGCCCAAATAGCCCAAACTGTAGTGACAAATGCCGTTCTCCATAACTCCAAGGACTGCGGACCCAAGCGAACTCTGGTAGCCTGGAGGAAGATATCAAGAAAGTTGATCCCTGTGTGGATCGTAACTCCAAAAAGCTGAGTCAGATGCTGAAGAATCTCCAGAGTGAATGGACAGTGAGCTAACAAGTGGTCTAAAGACTCAGAGTCTCTACGACAGAGCATACACATCGAAGAACCGTGAATCCCAAATGAGACCAGCCAATCAGAAGTAGGGAGCTTGCCCCATATCGCCCTCCAAATAACCGTAGAACGACACATCGGAATGAAGGAACTCCAAATCCACGACGACCAGCCAAGACGAGGGAGAGGAGATCTGAGCATGTCATAGGCTACTAAAGAGGTTAGCTCCCCTGAGGTAGTACCTTCCCAAATACGTTTGTCAGGGCCATGAAGGACCCGAATTTGAAGGATATCTCTGACGATATCTGTGAAGTCCGTGAGGAAGCACTCCTCAAAGTGCCAACAATCGTCATAGAAGAAGTCCCCAACCGTGCTCTTCAGGGTAGCCGCAAACCAATCCGGGAGGCCAATCTTATCAGAAATAGTGTATCCCAACCAGTTATCATGCCAAAAGCTGACTGTCGAACCCCTACCAATCAGCCACCTTGATCCATCAGAAAGCCTCGAAACGTGGGGACGAATACCTGGCCCAATAGACGAGATCCTCCCATGGGGACGCAATCTGCCATCCGAGGAAAAGTGTCTCCTGTGAAGCAGAGCTGTATCTGGAGATCTGTGCTGAAGAATGTCCCAACTCAACTTACAGAGAAAGGAGGCATTCGCCAATCTAATGGAGCGAACCCCCATCCCTCCTTCTCCAAAGGGCGCACAAACCCTCTTCCACGAGACCGAACAAGAACCACTCTTACGATTGATGTCACCCTTCCAAAGAAAGTTGCGCATAGCAGATTCCACCTGGCGAAGAAGCGAACTGGGCCACTTGTAAACCATCATAGAGTGGACCATAGAACACGTGATAACCGAGTTAATCAAACATCGTCTCCCTGCTAAGGAAAGGGAGCTACCCTTCCAACGACTAAACTTAGCAATAACATCGTCTGCCACAGGTTGTAAATGAGCCTTCCTGGGGCAACCTCGAAAGATCGGAACTCCTAGGTAGGTGAAAGGAAGGGAACCTTCTACGATGCCTGCGACCCTGTGCATCCGACGACGAAGTCTTTGGGGAACAGCACGCCCAAAGAAAGCCCTAGACTTCGGAGGACTATAGATCTGACCTGAAAGATGACCATACCCGTGTAAAACCGCATGTAGGTTCCTTATATTAGACTCTGTGGCCCTAAAAAATATCATGATGTCGTCCGCATAGAAGAGATAACGAGGGACAAAACGGATGGGACGAAGACGGCCTCTATCGATCTCCCAATTAATCCATCTCCCGAGCGCCTCCTCCGCAATACAAAAAAGCAATGGTGATAGAGGATCTCCCTGACGAACACCCCTGGAGCAAGAAAAGTACCCCTTCGGCTCCCCATTGATGAGAACTGAAATCCTAGCCGAATCCAAGACTCCTCTCACCATAGATATGAAAGTAGTACAGAAGCCCATCCTAGCCATGACAGCCTCCAGAAATCGCCAAGAGATGGTGTCAAACGCTTTGATCATATCAATCTTCAAGGCCATATACCCGTGAACTCTCGGGTAGTCAAGGGTATTAATGGCGTCAGATGCGAGAGCGATGCAGGTGTGAATCCGCTTGCCCGGGACGAAACCAAACTGATATGCAGAGAGACAACTACTAACGAAAGTGCCCAATCTCGAAGACAAAACTCTGGTCATGACCTTAAAGATGAAGTTACCCATCACAATCGGACGAAACTCCTCAACTTTACGGGCCCCTTCCGTCTTGGGAACAAGCGTCATGAAACATGAGTTCAGCCCAGGAGGTAAAAGTCTGAAAATGAAGTAGTGTCTGACAGCATCAACTATCTCGTGGCCCACAATGTCCCAACATCCCTGGTAAAAGCAGCCCCCAAAGCCATCTGGACCCGGAGCGCTCGAAGCATCCATATCAAAGACAGCCCTTCGAACCTCTTCCGCTGAAGGAGCACTCACAAGGAGACCATTATGGTCATCAGTCACAACGGTATCCATAAAGATGTCCAGAATACTAGCATCGAAAGGAGACGACCGATCATCCGCAAACAACTGAGAATAGTAAGTAACCACATGGGAACTGATGGTGTCCAAGTCCGAAGTAAGGATGTCGTCAATGAGCAAAGACGTGATACCCCCCCTGGCTATCCTAGTCTGCTGAGAAATGTGAAAGAATCTAGTGTTTCTATCACCGTCAGTCAACCCCTAATACTTATATATGTTTATGCATGGATATATGTAAATATGAATAATTTAATGACGTTGATTTGCATGTTATTGATTTGGTTAGTTGTTAAAATATTATGATCATGTTAATTAGTACGTATGTTATTTAATTTGTTGATTAAGCTAGAATAATTTTGATAGAGTAGTTTTTTAAGGTTAATTAATTAATTGTTATATGCATGTATAGTTAATTACTAGTTTAATTTAATGGTGTAATTTTGATATAGAATATTTTTAATGTAGGTAGTGCATGTTTCAATCAATTGTTTAAATTAGTTTAGATATAGTGGTTCGACCGTTGGATCACGTTGTAATTAGAAATATGTTGATTGAATTAGGAATACGCTATATTAGTAAAAATTTTAAATTAGGAATATGTTCATTAAATTTATAATTATTGATCCAATTAGAAAATTATTATTTTAATTAGTTTTAGGTTTGTTAATTTAGGAATATGTTCAATTTTTTATTATTGATTAAGTTAGGTAGAAAAATAATAATTAAATTAGGTTATTGTTGATTAAATTAGGAATATGTTGATTAATTAAATTAGGAATATGCTATATTAGTAAAAAATTTAAATTAGGAATATGTTCATTAAATTGATAATTAGAAAACTCCAATTAGAAAACTATTATTTTAATTATGTTTAGATTTGTTAATTTAGGAATATGTTAATTTAGAAATATTTTTAATGTAGGTGATGCATGTTTCAATCAATTGTTTAAATTATTAGTTAATTAGATGGTTCGACGGTGGTATCACGTTGTAATTAGGTTATATATATATTGTTTTGATTTAAATTAGGAATATGTTGATTAAATTAGGAATTGATTAAATTAGGAATATGCTATATTAGTAAAAAATTTAAATTAGCAATATGTTCATTAAATTGATAATTAGTAAAATTATGTATTTTTTATTGATTGAAACAGATGAGAGAACAAGTACCGAATCAAGGTTCTGGTTCACGTAGGTCATTTTGGTCACGTTCAAGGAGGTCTCGGGGTGAATCAGTACCTGTGATGGCTCCTCCTCCTCCTCCTGTGGCAGTGTCGCCGCCGCCGACTACGATGTCGTCTAGTTCGTCAACAACCGTAGGATCCTCTTCTCGTCAGCATCCCGTTTGAGACAAAAGGCAACCCGTTGAAATCATTTCAGGAGCGTAAGTCAATAATTCTAATGTTTAACAGTATTCAATAACGATTAACTTTATTTATTTATTTATAATGTGTTAGTTTATAAATTTGTTAATAATTTTACAGGTTGTTGCCCGGTAATGAGGTGTCCAGGATCTGCACACAAGCCTTTAAGAAGTGCAAGATTTCTAAGGGTGCTATCACTTGGTTGACGGTGCCGCAAACTAAAAAGGATGAATACTTCGAGGAGTTCCAGGTATATAATTACAATAATTAAAGTTTATTAAATAACTAATTATACATATTATTTGATAAATATGTTGAATATTTGTATAGAAAAAGGCCCGTTGGGATACGGCGATCTACTCGGACGACGCTATTTACGAGAAGTGGTACGGTGTTTGTTCTACTCGGTACACGAACATGATGTACGACTGGAGAACGGCCTGGCGTGATCATGACGCGAATCGTGTTCTGGGGGAGGAGGATGGTGTTGACCTGTGGGAGTCGTTGGTTGAGAAGTGGATGGACCCGGCTTACCAAGAGAAGTGTGAGAAAGCTCGGGCCAACCGCAGAAACGACGTTGAAGGCGGGATGGCAGTGCATCGGGGGGAGCTCGGTCCGTCCTCGAGCAATCACTTGCTATCATAAGTTTTCATTAATTTTAAAAATTAAATAATTATAGTTAATTATTTTATATTAGTTATCTAAATTAATTTGTATATGTTTATTTGATACGTAATAGGAGCGGGAGACTGGACGTTCACACACCCACTTGGATCGGATGAGTCTTATTCATCCGTTTAATGCCGATACACTGACGTCCACCTACGGGCGCACTACTGACCTCCACGTAAGTTTAATTAAATTTATGTATTAATTAAATTATATATATAGATAATTAAATTAATTTTAATTTTTTAATTATGTAGTTGAGCGTCCGATAGAGGATTGAAGAGGCCGAGACGCAAGCCGCGGCGACTACTGCTGAATCCGGAAGCAGCGGTCCCCCTCCGGCTGTTGACGTGGACCAGGTTTACCTTGACGTTGCCCCGACCTCCAAGGGAAGGGTCCTTGGCCTTGGTGGGATGAGCAACGCCATGAGGACACCAAGTGGTCGGTCGGCCCGGAGTGCATCGCAGGCGTCCGTATCCTCCACTGCCGTCCCGGATCCGAACGTCATGGCAACGTTCGAGAACTACTTTCGCCTCTGGAGTGCCAACGCGGGTCGGACGTTGGGGATGTCTGCTGAGCAGATCGAGGCCATCTATCAACAGACGATGGGGCAAGCCCCGCCAGCTCCAGCTCCAGCTCCAGATCAAGCTCCAGATCAAGCTGCAGGTCAGGCCGACGATGACGACGTCAACTTGAGTACTGACGATGTGGTTGATCAGTTTTTAAACTATCGTGGTTGAACAATTTAATTTTGTGTTGAACTAATTTATTTTTCTGTTGAACTTATTTACTTTTCTGTTGAACTTATTTATCTTTATGTTGATCTATATATTTATCTTTATGTTGAACTATATGTTGAACTATATATTGCAGTTTATTTGTGTAGTTTATTGGTGGAATAATGCATTTGGTGTATAGATGAAAATAGGGTGCATTCATTTGTTTCATTGAGTACAAATAACAGTGCATTCTAGTACAAAATAGCCTCATATAGAGTGCATTATACATATATTTAACCAAACCACTTGAAGGTGGTAGATGCAACCATGACAACTAGCACAATCAAAATGATTTTGTTCACTTTGATTAAATCCTTGATTTCTTCAGCCAAATTCTTGATCTCTATAACCAATTTCTTCATCTCTTGAGTCATTTTCTTCATGTCTTCAGTTTCTTGGTCACTTTGATTAGATCCTTGATTCTTGTCAACACCACAGTTTTCTAGAGTATCAGTCCATACAAAGAAACCACATCCACCACCACAACCATCACTTAGGGAGTCAGGACAATTATGAAATATCCTCCCTTTACTTCTAGGTTGTTTAGAAGCATATGTACGACATGCCTTTCCACAATAACAAACAAGGCCTTGCTGAAATCGAATAGAAGATGAAGAAGACATGATATTTCTTTGCAAAATAGAAAAAATCGAATATGGTGTGAGCTTTGTGTTGCTTTGTGTGTGCTATATATACAAAAAATTGAATTAATTAAAAAAAAAAACCCCGCCAAATGCCGACGGAATATATTTTCCATCGGAATTCACAATTTGATAAATACCGACGGATAATCCGTCGGTATTTATTTATGCCGACGGAATATTGGGCGGGTGAAATGCCGGAATTCACCATTTGATAAATGCCGACGGATAATCCGTCGGCATTTATCTTTGCCGACGGAAATTTGGGCGGGTGAAATGCCGACGGAAAGATAAGTCCGTCGGCATTTCCGTCGGGAAATGTTACCCCAAAACTTTCTACTGTCTAATTTTTTCCCACTTCACTTTCGTATTGCAAATTTACACCAAAACTTTATACTGCGAAATTTTTTATACTCATGCTCGGGTATTCAGAAACATCAAATTACGATTACGGTACATTTTCTACCATTTTTAATTTACTCTATACATAAAATTCAATATAATGTAATTACATGTTTTATATATATCATAAGTTTTGTTTGAATTTATTATAAGTTTAGTTTAGTAATGTGTTGCTCCACTTAAATGTTTAGCAGATGGATTTGTCTGACCGTCGTTGGATGTACTGTACTCCTAGAATGATTAGAGGAAATGTGAATGTGGAATTTTATAATGAACTCGTGTTATTTGTTGAATTTGCAAAAAGCCAGCCACATTACATGAGTGGAAATTGCATTAGGTGTCCGTGTAATGCTAAGAAATGTCAGAATAAGCAATATAAAGAGATTGATGAGGTCCTAGTACATATTGTGAAGAATGGTTTCGTTGATAATTATTATAATTGGACTAGTCATGGCAAAACACGTTGGCCTTATAGATTTGATGAAGTGTTTTACTATTACACTGTTGGAATCTATCAACAAGAAGCAAATTTCGATCATGTTGGCACTAGTAACGAGGTAGAACAACGGTTTGGGGATGAAGAACAACAGTTTGGGGACGAAGAACAACAGTTTGGGGACGAAGAACAACAATTTGGGGACGAAGAACAACAGTTTGGGGACGAAGAACCGAATATGTATCAAACAATGATCAGGGAAGCTGATTTTTCAAACGTGGAAGAGGAGCCGACGAATGAGGCATTTCGGTTTTATGAGATGCTCAAATTAGTCGAAGAAGATTTATATCCGGGTTGTGAATCTCACTTACAGTTGTCATTTAATGCACGACTCATGAACATCAAGACCGAGAACAAGCTTTCTAACAGGGCATATGAGCAAGTGACACAGTTATGCAGTGAAATTTGTCCTCAAAATAATAAGGTGCCTACGACGTTTCATCAAAGCAAACAAATGTTGAAGAATGTTGGTTTGCCGGTTGAGAAGATTGATTGTTGTGTGAAGGGTTGCATGTTATATTGGGGTGACGAAGATAGCAGTCTGAAGATGTGTAGATTGTGTGGCCATCCCCGGTACAAAGAGGCACGTCGAAAGGGACCTGGTGGTCAATCGAAGAAGACAAAGAAGAAAGTGCCATATAAGAAGATGTACTACCTTCCTATCATTCCTCGTTTGATGAGATTATATCAATCAAGTGCCACTGCACAACACATGACGTGGCATGCTACAGATTCCTCTTCGGCTGAGTCGAGGGAGATGCGACATCCGGCAGACTCAGAGGCCTGGAAACATCTTGACAACGTGTTTCCAGATTTTGCTTGTGAACCGAGGAATGTGAGATTAGGTTTGTGTACTGATGGTTTTGCACCGTTTGGGATGCATGGGAAGCAGTATTCTTTGTGGTCGGTGATACTGACTCCGTATAATCTTCCTCCGTGGATGTGCATGAAACCTGAAACAATGTTTCTGACTGTATTGGTGCCTGGACCAACGAATCCAAAGGACAAACTGGATGTTTATCTCCAACCTCTTATAAAAGACTTGATCTTCTTATGGGAGAATGGAGTCCAAACGTACGATGTTTTTAGAAAGCAGAACTTCACTATGCGTGCTGCTCTTTTATGGACCATTAGCGACTTTCCTGCATATGGTATGTTGTCCGGGTGGAGTACGGCCGGAAAGAAAGCATGTCCGTATTGTATGGAGAATTCTGAAGCTTTCAGTCTCCCGGTGAGTAGAAAAGTTTCATGGTTCGATAATCACCGTAGGTTCTTACCTCAAGGTCACCCGTTTCGAAGAAATAAGAAGAACTTCGTAAAGAACAGAGCAGTCACAAACAATCGACCTCCACTTCGAGATTGTATTTTATACATTTATTTAATGAGTATTAAACGTATATTTATCTATTGCTTTTAGTGTCACTTATAATTTACTCTCCGTACAGGACATAGGTTGTTATATGAGATTGAGTGGACGGGGTTGAAAAAAAGTACTGAGGAAAATGCAGCGGAACACAACAGAGGAATTGAGGGTGGTTGGAACAAAAGGAGTATTTTTGGGACTTACCATACTGGAGTTCACTATTGATACGACACAATTTGGATGTGATGCACATTGAAAAGAATGTGTTTGACAATGTGTTCCACACAATCATGAACACGGAAGGCAAGACGAAAGACACTCCAAAGTCTCGGGAGGATTTGGACACTCTTTGTCGCCGTCCA
Source organism: Galeopsis tetrahit (assembly GCA_963675135.1). Taxonomy (NCBI): domain Eukaryota; kingdom Viridiplantae; phylum Streptophyta; class Magnoliopsida; order Lamiales; family Lamiaceae; genus Galeopsis; species Galeopsis tetrahit. The sequence goes on from OY776130.1 coordinate 16,800,503, forward strand.
GAGTTGAAAAAGGATGAGCGTACAGGTAAATTTCCAAAGGCTAGCTACACACTAGATAAGCCACAAAAACAAAGATTGTGTAGGTGGATAAAGGAGTTGAACTTTCCGGACGGCTACGTGTCGAACTTGAGTCGATGCGTAGACACAACAACGGGTAAGGTTACAAGGATGAAGAGTCATGATTGTCATGTATTTATGCAACGCTTGATACCGATTGCGTTCCGAGAAATTCTTCCTCACAATGTGTGGAGGGCTATCACTGAATTAAGTCTCTTTTTTAGAGATTTAACGGCTACAACGATCAAGATCGATGATATGATTCGTTTAGATGAAGACATTCCAGTGATTTTGTGTAAGTTGGAACAAATTTTTCCACCTTGCTTCTTTAACTCGATGGAACACTTACCCGTTCACTTAGCGTATGAAGCGAGAATTTGTGGTCCGGTGCAATACAGGTGGATGTACCCATTTGAAAGGTAAAATCTTACTTATTTTATTTCATTACAATTACACATGCATTCTTATAAGTTATATATATATATATGTGTGTGTGTGTGTATATCAGGTATCTCCACAACTTGAAACGCAATGCTAAACAAAAGGCAAACGTTGAAGCATCGATTGTGAATGCATATTTAAATGAAGAGGTTGGCATGTTTTGTTCTTATTACTTTGAAGATCTCGTCAACACAAAGTTAAGAAGTGCTCCACGTAACTTCGGTGGTACATCCGCTGACGATATCAGTGAAGAGGTCGATGGAATGCTCTCCATATTCAAGTCTAAGGGACGGCCAATAGGAAAACCCATTGAACGATATTGGGAGACGAACTCGGAGGCGGAAATAGCACAAACGTACGTGTTATTGAATTGTGATGAAGTTCAGCCATACATTGAGTAAGTATTTCATATATAAATTGTCTATTTAAATACCACTTCATTTATGTCATTTAATATTAACCAAGTTTTTGAATGTTGTGAATTAGGATGTACACTCAAGAACTACGACGAGCAGAACCAAACATCTCAGATGCATATATAGATGCTCATATTCAACTATGAATTTTCCCGATGGTTCGAACGTTATGTGAGTACCATTTAATTATGTTTTACGTAAATAAATTAATATTTATTTTAATTAATTTTAAATTGAGCCGTATAGGGACGGGATAACGCTCTTGACAGTCGATTCTTACGAGATCTCAGCAAGGGACCACTACGTCGTGTAAAGACTTACAACGGTTATATTGTGAAGGGCTACAGATTTCATACGTCTGGGTATGCATCGACAAAGGAAACTACCAACAGTGGCGTCTGCGTTAGCAGTGCGAATTACAATGCAGATGCAAGTGATTACTTTGGGGTGTTACGGGAAGTCGTCGAAGTAGAATATCCAGGATATCCAACAAAGACTGTAGTGTTGTTCAAGTGTCATTGGTTTGATTCAGGCCATCTAGGAACAAGAATTCACCAGGAGTACAAGCTCGTTGATGTTAGTTCGAAAAGGACGTATGTTGGGGATGATCCATTTGTATTTGCCCATCAAGTATCTGAAGTATACTACTGCACATATCCGGGAGCTCCACGTGGTTATGAATGGCACGCTGTTTGCAAAGTAAAGGCAAGGTCAATGGTAGAAGTCCCTAAAAATGACAAAAATACTGAAGATGAATCTCCATTTCAAACAGAACAAATAGAGACTCCAACTGAAGTCTTTACGGGAGATTTCAATCTTTCTGTACCCTTGACGGCTGCAAATCCCCAATTAATCGAAATTGAAGGTGAAGAGGAGGGGGATGAAGAAGAGGATGAAGAGGAGAATGAAGATGAGGATTAAGAGGAGAATGAAGAAGATGAGGATGAGGAGGAGGATGATGAGGAGGAGGATAAGGATGAAGAGGAGGATGAAGACGATGAAGATGAAAATTAATTCAATTAATGTAATGTATTTATTTTTATTTTATAAAAGTTAATTAATTATTTATCATTTAGGTACAAATTATAAAAATTAAATTTACTATAAATATAAGCCACAACCAATATATTTATTAATATATGTGGAAGAAATGAATTTCGTGATTTTTTTTAAAAATATTTTGGTAATTTAGTAGGTCTAGTATATAGAAAAAATTGAATTAATTAAAAAAAAATTAAAAAAACCGCCAATATGCCGACAGAATTAACTTTCCGTCGAAATTTACTTTTTGAAAAATGCCGACGGATTATCCGTCGGTATTTATATATGCCCGTCGGAATTCACAATTTGATAAATACCGACGGATTATCCGTCGGTATTTATATATGCCGACGGAATATAAGGCCTTATATAAAACCTCAACCTACGGTTTTCTTTCACTCTTCTCTCTATTTCCGTCTCTCCCGCGCCGATTTCTCTCCACCGTGAAGCTCCGATCCATGGCCGCCGCCCAATCTGTGCTCTTCAACCTAGAATATATGGATTGGGATTGTAAGTGCTTCTCAAAATTGCTCATATTGTAGCCTTGAACAAAATTCTAGTAATTTTGTTTATTTGTCATCTTGTAGATTCTAGCCAAGACTCGGAGAAAGAGACGAAAAGGCCTACGAGAATAATATTGATATCCATTGCTACTGGAGTTATTGTCTCCGGGTTTATTAATGGAGGTATTTTTGTGACGAGAATCTTTACTTTTGCAACTTTTGCAAACATGCAGTGAAGCATAGCTTGAGGAATTGTATTGTATTTTTAATTTTTTGGTTGTTTCCTTGAAGTAGACGAAGTCGCAGCCCTTCGCCGGAGACTGGAAGAAGACGAAGCCACCGTCGCCGGAGACTGGAAGAAGACGAATCTCCATCGCCATGGACTTGTACGTCGCCGGTGACTTGTACGTCGCCGGTGACTTGTTATCTTGTTTACATGCTTTTAGGTGCTTATTAATTGTGCTATTGAGGGGTGCAATTTCTTTCTCCAGTTCACTTTTTGGTTTCCATATTTGAGAGATTTAATTTACAAAACTCATCATCTAGGTGTTTGTTTCATTGTCAGTGCACATTGATGCATTTTGAGTATATACAACAATTTAATTTAGTTGCTGTTTCTTCTTTGCTAGTATATACACCAATTTAATTTATTAAAAAATGTTGCGGGTCGGGGCCTCCCCGGTCCCACCCATATTTTTTTTATTACTATTTTGTTTTAGTGACGGATATTCCGTCGGTATAATGCCGACGGATATTCCGTCACTATGTGAATTTGCGAAATCATTTTATTCAAAATCAATTTATTCAAAATGAATGTGCCGACGGAAATGGTGACCGATTATCCGACGGCATTTCAGACGGATTTTCCGACGGATTTGCCGACTGAATTTAATTTCTTTTATAATTATTTTAATTCATTCTAATTTCTTTTATAATTATTTTAATTCATTCTTTCCGACGGAATTACCGACGGAATGTTGACCCGGTTTGTTAAACGGGTTGTCTGGAATACCGACGGACATTCCGTCGGAAAAGATGACTGACATTTTTCCGTCGGTATTTCCGTCGGTAATACCGATGGAATTCAAAAATTCGTCGGCAAAAAATGCCGACGCCGACAAAGGAGATAGACAACTTTCCGTCGGTAAATCCGTCGGTAAGCTCGGCGGCCGACGGAAAATCCGTCGGTAAATCCGTCTCTAAAACGCGCTTTTTTTGTAGTGCAAGAAAAAATACTCATAAATTAATCATATAAAAGATCATATAACAAATGACTTATGCACTAGATATTAGGCACCAAATATACAATAAACTATATTAGGTACCAATCATATAAAAGTTTTGTACTTTATGCAATATTCAAATTTTTGATTTAAGAGTTTGGTATTTTACATGAAACCCCTCATTACATTTTTTCTTACACATTTTTAGAAAATGTAATATTCAAACTCAATTCGATTTAGAGTTTACATACGTTACTAAAACTCAATTCGATTTAGAGTTTGGTATATAAGGTCATAAACATAAAACTTAAACCTAAGACAAACATTTGAACACAGAGGGTGAATATTTGAACAAAGATAGTATTTTTTTGAATTGTTCTCCTGATAATGGATTTAAGTAGAGAAGAATTGAGAAAAAGGTTAAGTTGTTTTATTTTCCTAATATATGTGGGTGTATTGGGTTAAAGCTAACCGTTGAAGAAATACTCAAAGCTATCAACAAAAGAAATGTGATTCTTATGATTTCATATTAACTTTACTCCAATTTCAATCTCAAGATTTACATCGAGAACACAACGTAATATAAATACAACACGATACAAAGCAATCATAAATAGATACCCGTTATAAATAGGAAAGTCAATTTACTATATAAATTGAATATAAGTTTAATTTGAATATTACATAAGTTACTAAACTTAAATTGTAGTATAAAAAGTATTAAACCATAAACCTAAATTGAGTTTGAATGTTACCTAAGTTAAATTGAATTTAATAATAAGGTACTAAACTTAAATGAAAAATTGAAATTGATTCATTCATTCATTACTAAACTTAAACTTAAATTGAAATTGATTGATTCGTTCATTAAATTTACATATATAAATTTAATTTAAAACATAAGGTATTAAACTTAAATGAAAAATTGAAATTGATTGATTGATTCATTAAATGTTCATATATAAACTGAATGTCCATGAGTTACCAAAACTTAAATTGAAATATTACATAAGTTGCTAAACTTAAATTGTGTATAAGGTATTAAACATAAACCTTAAATTTAAATTGAGTTTGAATATTATATAAGTTACTAAAACTTAAATTGAATTTGAATAATATTACATAAGTTACTAAGCTTATATATGCTATACAAGGTACCAAATTTAAACCTTAATTGAGTTTGAATATTACATAATTGAATTTGAATATAAAGAAGTTACTAAACTTAAATAGTATATAAGGTACTAAACATAAACTTTAAACCTAAGACAAATAAACCTTAAACCTAAGACAAATATTTGAACACAGAGGGTGAATATCTGAACAAAGAGAGTCGTTTTTTGAATTTTAGGTTTAAGGTTTATGTTTGGTACTTTATATTCAAATATTCGTTTTATGTAATATTCAAACTCAATTTCAATTTATGTTTAGTAATTTATGAAATATTCAATTTTCAATTTATATACACTATTTAAGTTTAGCAACTTATGTAATATTCAAATTTAATTTCAATTTAAATTTTAATAACTTGTATAACATTGGAACTCAATTTAAGTTTATGAATTATGTTTATTACGTACCTAATTATTGTGATTATTGAATTATACTTCAAAAGATAACAATAACAAATCGAACTTGGCCCTTCAAAATTATGAACATTTATGATCTCAAGGAGATCATTTAAAATTGAATGTCAACAATAGTTTCTGATCAAAATTAGTAGAGTAATAGAGATTTTTCGTAGGGAGATTTTTTGGACAACTACCGTATAATATATTAAGAGATGGGATATAAGATTAATTGAGACTAATATGGGAAATTAATGACCTAATTTATTATTAATATAATAAAATTCTAATCTAAAATCAAGTAAATCCCTTTGATGCGTCGAAAAAGAACGCTTACAGATATAGATCGTTCTCTTACGAGCACTATTAATCACGAGTCCAATCTCTCGTTGAATCCTTGGCAATCTTCGAGTAAATCTCCTCGGGAATCCGAAAATAACCTGCAAAAGTACGCCGGAGGGGGGCTCTGGCGTAGAAGCTCCGACGCTCAAGTCAGATTCGATTGTAGGCGAAATCAAAGAGGAATTCCCCTGTATATCTAGGGAAATTCCGGCGAATATAGTGAGGTTTCTCTTCAAATCAGTGTATAATTCTTCTGAAAGTGTGTATAATATGTAAAATGTATGTATCGTAATAAAACCTCTGTAAGAACATGGAAATAACCTCGTTTTTATACCTGGCCCCTCTTTGCGGAGAGGGAAAGACTCCTTCTTCCCTATATTCTCGGCCCATCCCTGTAAATGCGGCCTCAAATCCCTAAGGACTCGGCCTCTCTCCCTGAAGACTTAGTTCTTCAGCTTATCGGCCCCTATTTTCATGGGTTGACCCGTTCCTTTGACTTAGTAAGGAAAGACTCACCTATTCGTTTCCTACTTGGGCCGAATTCTTTCAGGCCCAAGGGTTATTAATCTTTCCAAATATGGGCCAAAGGCCCAATCACCCTGATTTCTCTAATTTCTCTGCTTAAGCCCAGGGGTATATTAATCCTGTTTTTTCGGCGTATTTAACCTAATAAGATAAATATTAAAAGAATATTTCATTCCTTAAATACCTTTCGAAATACTCTTGATTTGATTCCCTTCGTAATAATTGCCCTAAAAAAGCTTCAGGACTTTTGCACTTCCACACGCAATCCTTCCCTCGAAACATGCAGCCACGCGTTCAATCTAGAGCCAACATCAAGCCGCCCTTCTTCATTCACGCGCCTTTCGATTGGGGGGTATTTAGTTCTTCTCGATTTTTACCCTTCTCTCTCTAGAGTAATTATTTCAAAACTTGAATCCGCTCCACTAAAAGGAAACCTACTTCCCTTTTCTTCTCAAACTTATCTATTTTCCATCTTCATTTTCACTTCTGTAAATTTCAAACTCCTCCACGCACGTTCTCCGGCCACTCCGTCATCCTCCCAAAAACCGACTTTGTTTCAGGTATCTACTCCTTCTTTTCTCTTTTCATTTACGATATCCTCATGTCATCTTCGACTCATACTTCGTCAGACTCCATATCTATGGAGAGTTCCACTTCCAACCCACTCCCCATATTTCCCATTACCGACCTCACTTTGAAGGACAAAATTTCTGGTCCTTCCATACTTTCTCCTTATCGCGTCGCCGCCTTCATTCGTTCGGGAATCTTTCCCCCCGAATACATGGTTAGGGCAGCCCATAGGAAAGAACGCCCAAATTTTCCAGGCCCGAATACCTTGGCCTTCTGGGAAGCCCAACTAAAGGCGGGTCTCCGTTTTCCGATTCATCCTTATTTCTCCGAAATTTCCACTTACCTCCGTATACCTCTGAATCAATTTACTCCGAATGCTATAAGAGCGATGTTAGGCTTCTACATTTTGATGAAGGGGAACGGGGGTGAACCTTCAGCCCAACTCTTTTTAACTCAATATATGTGCAAGTTCGCCGATGGGTTCTTTTATGCTTGTGGTCGCACTTCCAGGACCGGAAAGTTCATAGAAAAACTCCATGAGGGAGTCCAGGACTGGAAGGACTACTACTTTTTTGTCACAAACCCTTCTCCTTGGGAATTTCCTCACGAAGAATGGATTTATGAGAACCCGGGAGTGCCTCGTCCTCCTCTTTCTGTTTGTACCTCTCTAAACTTGGATGTGATGAACCATCTAAATGACAATGTTTCTACTCATGGCTTTTTTGATGTGATGAGTATTTGTAAAAATCCTAGAGCCCTCTCTCATTTCGGTTTTGGTCGCCCTGATTACCCCCTAGGTCCTGACGATGGTAATACTATTTCTTTTTCCTTGGTGTTGTCCTCAAAATTTGAATTGCAGTGTTTATTAATGTCGTCTCGTGTTTCTTTGTGCAGCTATGAGTTGGTTAACTCAAATTTCGCGTGATGCCGCTCCTCTTTCGATGGTTGCTAAGTCTCCAGCCCCTGAAAGTTCTTCGAAGGCTCAAATTCCTCCTTCCCCGGTGAAGCCTGCCCCCGGGTCCGTTGCTAAGCGTACCCGTTCCTCTACTGAGAAAGCCCTGGTTTCCACATTGCCTCCTGTCTCTGATGCTTCCAAAAAGAAGAAGTCCAAGACCAAGTCTTCTCTGCCTAATACCATTCCTAATGCTCCTGATGAGATCAATGTTGATCATCTCATGGGTTTCATAGAGCGTCACACTCCGACCCCTGCCACCGAGGCCCTTAATGCTCTTTCTCCAGAAGAGCGAATTGTGCATGCCGCCCATAGTTTCACACAGGTAGGTTTTCAACGTGGGTTTTGTTTCGAATGATTCATAGGGGAAAATATAGATATCTTACTTCTTTGCGTTGTTTCTTGTGTAGTTTGGCCTCCTATTTTCTGATGTATCTGAGCGAGCCCTCCAGTCCCTTCAGCTAGTAGATGATCTCCAAAGCCAGGTGGAGCTGGAGAAAGTGAAGAAGGATATTCTGGAAGGAGAGTTATGAGATTCCCTTCAAACACAGAAAAGGCTTCAGGCTGAGAAGAAGAAGCTTTCTGAGGAAATTTCCTCTTTGAAGGCTCAGTTTGGAGAGCGAGTCAAATGTTTGGAGGCCTCTCTCCCGTTGGCTGGGATGAAGTTATGCATTGATTCTCTCTTTACCTCTGCCGTGGGTCAACAATTTCTGGGTACCCTACATAGGGAATGGTTGGAAGCCTTTCTCCAAAGCAGCAGCTTCTTGGGGGCCATGGGTGCCTATATCCCTCACTTCATAGATCATGGATTTTCCAACGCCGTAGCTGAACATTCCGCTCCCGGATTCAATGGTCAATATACACGTGCCCTCCGGTTGGATGAACTGGGCACTCCCCCTAAGTTCCCTGGGGATGCTAAGGAAGACATCAATACTCCCTGGTGGTTACCTGGGATGAGGAAGGCGGTCTTGGAGTTGAAGGATGCTGCCCTGAAATTGGATGATCTTACACCGGCGAAGGACATGACTTTCCCTATTCATGTGGAAAACCCGACTCCAGTGGCTACCGTGGCAGCAGGTGCTCTGACGGAGAAGGCAGAGGGAGGCGATTCCAGTGGGCGAGCTGAGGAGACAGGAGCAGGTTCTGAGGAGAAAAATGATATTCCCCTCTCTTGATAACTTTTATTTCCCTGATAACACTTTGGTATTTTCAAAACACTTTTTATTTTGTTAAGGCCTCTAAGGCCCTTTTTGGTATTTTTCGGAGACTCCACACTCCGGGGTTTTTCTGTGGAGGGCTTAGGCATGGTGCCTTAAGTCTTGAATATTCCTGCTTTTCTTCCGTTTAACATCGTACCTGCACATTTATCATTTGGCATGCGTGCATATATATATATCTCTGACTCTGTTATTAGATGTGTAACGTAATATTCATCCTGCTTATGAATTTAGCATGTTTTCAGCATTTTCTTGACACGTAAAGGCTCTAAAGCTCCTAGAAGAACCTTAATGAGAAGATAGGATTCATATTCCTGCACTTACTTGGTAATTTGATAATGCTTCTAGTCTCTTCCTTAGTACTAGAGTTTTTAGGGGTTATCTTCTCCAAAGGTTAGAATCTTAGGGATCATCTTCTCCCTTAGGTTGTTTATACTCGTAAGAGTTGTTTATACTCGTAAGAGTTAGTTTATACTCGTAAGAGTTGTCTATACTCGTAAGAGTTTGTTTATACTCGTAAGAGTTGTTTATACTCGTAAGAGTTGTTTATACTCGTAAGAGTTAGTTTATACTCGTAAGAGTTAGTTTATACTCGTAAGAGTTCTTAGGGGTTATACTCTCCCTGAAGTTGGAATGTTTAGGGATTATACTCTCCCAAAAGTTAGAATGTTTAGGGATTATACTCTCCCAAAAGTTGTTTATACTCGTAAGAGTTGTTTATACTCGTGAGAGTTTGTTTATACTCGTGAGAGTTGTTTATACTCGTAAGAGTTAGTTTATACTCGTAAGAGTTTGTTTATACTCGTAAGAGTTTGTTTATACTCGTAAGAGTTGTTTATACTCATAAGAGTTGTAAGAGTTGTTTATACTCGTAAGAGTTTGTTTATACTCGTAAGAGTTTGTTTATACTCGTAAGAGTTGTTTATACTCGTAAGAGTTAGTTTATACTCGTAAGAGTTAGTTTATACTCGTAAGAGTTGGTTTATACTCGTAAGAGTTTGTTTATACTCGTAAGAGTTGTTTATACTCGTGAGAGTTTGTTTATACTCATAAGAGTTAGTTTATACTCGTAAGAGTTTGTTTATACTCGTAAGAGTTTTGAGAGTCGCTAGGGATAGGGTTTATCGGCGAGTTAATCATATCTTCCGCTACTGTACCCCCTACTCCCCCTAGCTTTAGGGGCTGTCGTGAATAGAAACTTTAGGAAATTTTCCTAGGTATTCTCTATTCGAATATTTATGCGTTGGTGTAAATTTCTCTATCTTGCAATGTCTCTATCATGTTATGTTTCAGTTTCTAAAACATATTTGTTATCTCAACACTCATTATGCAGGTCCTTAACAGTTATCTTAACACGGTATTAACATATGAGAAACATTTCATCATAAAATTGGCACGTAAGAGTCATCTCATCACAATATTAACATGCATTTAGGGAAATTGCTGAAATTTTATCAAAACCGATGCTCCATTGATCAAAAATGTTTATCAACATAGGAAAATAAGGGGAACCTATGCCGGCCTCATTAAAAACCTCTCCGTGGTAAAACCCCAAGGGGAAACCCACGTAGAGGGAAAAAGAGTGCCGGTGAAGCAATTATTCGAATAAGAAGTACACATTCAAAATTGTTCGTAAAAAGAAAGGAAGTAGGGGAATAACACCTTTTTCAAACATAAAACTTCTTCAAGTGGCACACATTCCATGGCCTTAGTATCTCTTTCCCTGTCATATCTTGGAGCTTGTATGCTCCTCCTTTCAGTACTTGTATTACTCTGTACGGACCTTCCCAATTGGGTTCCATCTTCCCAGTGTTCTTCAAGGCATCTGCTCTTCGAAGGACTAAATCTCCCACTTTAAAGGAACGAGGGATTACCCTACGATCATATGCTGCCTTGATCCGACTCTTGTACCTCTCTGCTTTTAATCTCGCCATTTCCCTCTCTTCATCTACCAGGTCCGGCGCTTCCCTCATCAATTCTTCATTTCTTTTTTCTTCAAAGTAGGTGATCCGATGTGATTTGAGTCTGGCCTCAGGAGGTATCACTGCCGCTGCTCCATATACTAAGTAGAAGGGAGATTCGCCTGTAGCTGTCTTAGGGCTGGTTTTGTAGGACCAGAGGACGTTGTCCAACTCCTTCACCCATTTTCCTCCTACCACTAGGATTCTGTTTGTAACCTCCACCTGCCCGTTAGCTTGTGGATGGGCTACTGAAGTAAACCTCTGCGTAATGTTCCATCTCTCACACTATCTCCTTACTTTCTCTCCATTGAATTGCGTTCCGTTGTCGGAAACCAAGATTCTAGGTACTCCGAACCTGCAACAAATATGTCTAGCAAGAAAAAGAATTACATTATCTTCTTCGATTTTGGCCAAGGGCACAGCCTCTACCCATTTACTGAAATAATCCACGGCTACGATCAGAAATTTTCTCCCTCCTGGTGCCAAGGGGAAGGGTCCCACCAGATCGATTCCCCATTTGGCGAAGGGACAGGGCGAGTACATAGCCCCCATTTCTTCTGCAGGTATTCGTATCAAGGGTCCATTCATTCTTCTGACACTTCTCACATTTCTTCACATATTCTCTAGCATCTCTGATTATGTTAGGCCAGTAAAAACCTGCCCTAAATACCTTCTTCACCATGGTCTGGTACCCTTCATGGCTGGATGCGCAACCTTCATGGATGTCCTTGATCACTAGCTCTGCTTCTCTTCTTGAAAGACATTTCAAATAAGGTTGAGTGAAGGACCTCTTGTACAATTGACCTCCTAGGATGCAATACTTCCTTCTCCAAGCCTTTGCTTCTCTGGACATTGGGGCTACTGGACCCCTGTTCAATTCTTCCCATATTTCTTTCCTCCAATCATCCCCTGCTGTTATCTCTCCGATCAGGGTTTCCGTAGCTACTTGATCTGCCACCAACAGGGTTACCTTTCCGTCTCCCTCGAATTCAGTGGAACTAGCCAGTTTAGACAGTCCATCTGCTTTCATATTCTCTTCTCTTGGTACCTGTACCACTTCAAAAGTATGGAACTTATTTTTTAACTTCTTTACCTCTTCTAGGTAGGTGATCATTCTCTCATCTTTGGCGAGGTACTCCCCCATGACCTGCAGTACTATCAGCTGCGAATCGGAGTACAGGGTGACCTTCTGTGCCCCTAACTCTGCAGCCATGCTAGCTCCTCTAATCAGGGCCTCATACTCTGCACCATTGTTTGAGGTTGAAAATCGGAATTTGACAGCCACCTGCACTTCTTGACCCTCAGGGTCAATCAGTAATATCCCTGCTCCACATCCCAAGGCGGATGCTGAGCCATCCACATATACCTTCCATCATTGTTCTTCTTCCACTCTGGTAGACTCTTGAATAAAATCTGCTAGGGCTTGAGCCTTGATGGCTCTCCTTGGTTCATAGTCTATATCATACTCCTGCAATTCCACTGCCCACCTGACCATTCTTCATGATAAGTCTGCTCTCCCTAACGTCTGCTTCAACGGGAAGTTAGTTCTCACCATCACTTTATAAGATAGGAAGTAAGGGCGTAGTCGCCTAGCCGTTACTACCACTGCCAGGGCTGTCTTCTCTACCTCGGAATACCTCGTCTCCGCTCCTTGGATGACCTTGCTCACATAATATATGGGCTGTTGTGTGGAGCCTTCTTCTTTCATCAGGGCCGTACTCAGGGAATGTTCCCCTACTGAGAGATATAGGAGTAAGACATCTCCCTGAGTAGGCTTGGTTAACTTCGGGAGTTGTTCCAGATGGAGCTTCAATTCTTCGAAAGCCTTCTGGCATTGCTCATCCCATTCGAATCTTGACCCCTTCCTTAGCGTTCTGAAGAAGTGATGACTCTTCTCCGCTGATTTAGCTATAAATCTGCTAAGGGCTGCGATCCTGCCGTTCAAAGTCTGCAATTCCTTCAAGTTTCGAGGGGGTTGCATGTCAAGGACCGCTTTCACCTTGGCAGGGTTAACCTCTATTCCTCTTTGCGTCACCATATATCCGAGGAATTTCCCTGACCCTACTCCAAAAGAACATTTAGCTGGGTTAAGTTTGATACCGTTCTCTCTAATTACCTGAAATATCTCCTTCAGGTCATCAATGTGTTCCTCTGCCTTGATGCTTTTAGCTAGCATGTCGTCTACATAAACCTCCATATTTCTCCCTATCTGTCCTCGGAAAACCGAGTCTACCATCCTTTGATAGGTGGCTCCTGCATTTATTAGTCCGAACGGCATACGTACATAACCAAAAGTGCCACACGTTGCAATAAAGCATACCTTTGGTATATCGAGGGGGTTCAACTGGATTTGATGGTACCCTTGATAAGCATCCATCATGCTGAGTAATTCAAACCCGGACGTGGCATCCACCAGCTGATCAATCCTGGGCAGGGGATAGTGATCTTTAGGGCACGCCTTGTTCAAGTCCCTGAAGTCAATGCACATCCTCCATTTGCCGGCTCCCTTGGACACCAGTACTGCATTCGAGAGCCACTCAGGGAACTGCACTCTCTTCACGTGCCCTGCACTCAACAATTTATCGATCTCCTCCTTTACAATGAGGTTCTTCTCTTTACCGAAGTTTCTCAACTTCTGTTTCACGGGCCTAGCTCTGGGATCCACATTCAGATGGTGCACAGCTATTTCTGGAGGGATACCCGTCATATCCGTCGCTGTGAATGCAAAGATGTCTGCATTCTCCTGGAGGGTGAGTATCATCTTTCCCTGGAGCTCAGGGTTCATATTCGTACCTATCCTGGTTGTAAATCCCTCCTTTCCTGGGTAGAGCTCGATGCTCATTAACTCTTCATCCGCTTTAGCCTTGGGTTGCTCTTGCACTAGCTCACCCACTTTCTGTCTCTTCAGCTCAGGGTCTTCACCCTTAAATCTCTCCATTCCCCGGAACACGGCCCTGTCTGCTATCTTGACCGATTCCACGTAACACTTCCTTGCCTGATATTGATCGCCACATATCTCTCCCACACCCCCCGAGGCAGGGAACTTCATCTTCATGTGGAAGGTGGAGATCACTGCCTGAAAAATATTCAAGCTTGGCCTTCCCATTACTACGTTGTAGGAAGATGGGACGTCTACAATCAGGAATTCTATGACTTGTACTCGACGGTTAGGGGCGACTCCTAACCCTACTTGCAGTAACGCTGAACCAAGGGGTTGAATGGCTCCCCCTGAGAATCCATAAAGAGCGGTTTCCACCGGTCTGAGCTTTATATTCAGGTCCATCTTCTTGAAGCACTCCAAAAACATGATGTCGGCAGAGCTTGCAGTATCTACAAAAATTCTTGCTACGTCGTATCCTGCTATATCCGTGGTAATGACTAGTGCGTCATTATGAATTTCTCTGGGTTCCCCTGCGTCTTCTGGCCCGAAATGGATGTCCGGAACTTCTGTCATCTTCCCCACTTCATGGTGTTCTACATTCCTCTCGTTCTTCAGCGACCGAACGCTTTGCTTTCTCTGCCTGAAGGAATCCCCATCAGCAGGGCCTCCCATAATCATGTGGATAGTTCCCCTCTTTTGGGGAGGGGGTGGGGGTTCCTCATTGCCCTTCCTCTGATCTCTTCTATCCTCTTCCTGCTTCCCCTCCGGGTCCTTTCTCTTTTGACCCCTAGGGCCTTGTCGATCTCTGAAAATAAACTCTTTCAGGTGACATGCCTGAATCATCCTTTCTATCTCATCCTTCAGATGCCAACATTGGTTGGTATCATGGCCATAGTCGTTATGGAACCTGCAGAATTTGTTTGACTTAGGATTCTGGGGACCTCTGCTTCTTGAGTAGGGGAATTTCATATCCGGATGGTCCCCTGCCACCTCTAGGACTTCGGCTGGCTCTATCCTCAAAGGGGTATATCTCTTCGCCCCTCTCCTGGGGTTCCAGGGTGCAGCTTCCTCTCTTCTTACATTTTCCAGCCTCCTGGACCTTCTGTGTCTTTCCGGACTTGGTCTCCTAAGCGGAATTTCTTTCCTCCTTTCTATGATCCTGGTCTCTGATCGCTTGGCTTTTCTTATCTCTTCCAGGGTGAGGTATTTTTCTGCCCTCCTTAATAATTCATCAAAAGTCCGAACTGGCTTCTTGGCTAGAGATGTGAACAGATCTCCATCTCTCAATCCGTTGGTAAGGGCGTTAATTTTAACCTCTGAGGAGGCTGTGGGTACTTCTAGAGCCGCTTGATTGAATCTTTTTAAGAAAGCCCGTAGACTCTCGTTCTCTCCTTGGCGCATGTTGAATAAAGTAAGGGTGGCTCTAGGCTGTCTTCTAGCGCTGGCGAATTAATGCAGGAACAATTCGCTGAATTCGGACTATGAGTGGACAGTATCTGGTCCCAGTTGTGTGAACCATTGTTGTGCAGCCTTAGATAGGGTGGTCAGAAATACTCTGCACTTAACGCCCTCTCCATACCGATGTAATAGAGCAGCATTCTCAAACCTCATCAGATGCTCGTATGGGTCCGTGGTGCCATCATATTCAAAGTTTAAAGATTTGAAATTAGAAGGCAGTTCATCTTGCAAAATACTAGATGAGAATTGATATCCAGTTGTATAAGAGGGTTTACTTACATTGTCAGTAATATGTTTCTGCATATCTCTCATCTCCTTCCGCAAGGCCTGTATCTGATCACTGACGGCTCCTTGATACGTGTCGTCCGTGCTTTCTCCCATCCCTGTATCCAGGGTGGTATCCCCAAGGACCCTTTCCGCATCCCTCCGAGGGGGTCTCTCCAGGATGCTTCGTTCAGCCTGGGAAGGTATTTTTTCTTCTGGGTTTCGAGGGGGATCCTCGTTCCTGGAGGGGACTGGAACCGAATCAATGACATGCTCTGGTGGATTTGGTCGTGTGCCCTTATGAATAGGTTCGGGAGGGCGAAGTCCTCGAGTAGCAATTATTCTTTCCACTGATTGTGCGATCATCTCATCTAACTGATCTCTAGAGACAGTCAAGAGTTCTGGTTGAGCGTTAGGGTTATCCCTATTGATCTCACTCCCCGAAGCTCCTGAGGTGCCTGGTACATCTCCCTCTGGAGCGGGAGGGATATCCTCTGGTGTGTGATCTACAGGTTGCTTCCCTAGGTTTCGATTTGAGGGAAAACCTGGAGGGGGAACATCTTCTCGTGTATGATCCACGGGTCATTTCCCTAAATTTCGATTTAAGGGAAACCCTGGAGGAGGCGGAGGAAGAGGAGGAGGAGTGGAATCTCCTTTCTCCTTCGTCTGCTTCGATAGATCGTGTCCTCCACCCATTTAAGTACGGAATTTTTCTCACGCCTTAGCTTGAAATATTCACACAGACGGCGCCAGTTGATGCGTCGAAAAAGAACGCTTACAGATATAGATCGTTCTCTTACGAGCACTATTAATCACGAGTCCAATCTCTCGTTGAATCCTTGGCAATCTTCGAGTAAATCTCCTCGGGAATCCGAAAATAACCTGCAAAAGTACGCCGGAGGGGGGCTCCGGCGTAGAAGCTCCGACGCTCAAGTCAGATTCGATTGTAGGCGAAATCAAAGAGGAATTCCCCTGTATATCTAGGGAAATTCCGACGAATATAGTGAGGTTTCTCTTCAAATCAGTGTATAATTCTTCTGAAAGTGTGTATAATATGTAAAATGTATGTATCGTAATAAAACCTCTGTAAGAACATGGAAATAACCTCGTTTTTATACCTGGCCCCTCTTTGCGGAGAGGGAAAGACTCCTTCTTCCCTATATTCTCGGCCCATCCCTGTAAATGCGGCCTCAAATCCCTAAGGACTCGGCCTCTCTCCCTGAAGACTTAGTTCTTCAGCTTATCGGCCCCTATTTTCATGGGTTGACCCGTTCCTTTGACTTAGTAAGGAAAGACTCACCTATTCGTTTCCTACTTGGGCCGAATTCTTTCAGGCCCAAGGGTTATTAATCTTTCCAAATATGGGCCAAAGGCCCAATCACCCTGATTTCTCTAATTTCCCTGCTTAAGCCCAGGGGTATATTAATCCTGTTTCTTCGGCGTATTTAACCTAATCATAGTTATCATAATTTAATTTATCCTGTTTCCACGTGTCGACTTCTCGGAGAGCGACATATTTATCTACATCACCCTTAAATTTAGTGCATTTTATATATATACTCCCCCCGTGGTCAAATGGAGCTATATTAGTGGAACACTACAAAATATTACTGAAAAGGCATCGGCAAATGGCAACGGCAGGCCGGCCGATGCGAAAAGGGGACGGCATTTAATGGCCGATGCAAAATGGCATCGGCAGTGGGCCCCGATGCGAAATGGCATCGGCATTTAATGACCGATGCAAAATGGCATCGGCATTTAATGGCCGATGCAAAATGGCATCGGCAGTGGGCCCCGATGCCATTTGGTAACGGCCCCCCGATGCAAAATGGCATCGGCAGTGGGCCCCGATGCCATTTAGTAACGACATTTAATGGCCGATGCTATTTGGTAAATTTATCTCCCTTTCTTTTATTTTATGGTATTTATCAAATCTAGTCACATAAAATATTTTTACATAGATATTAGTTTTCTATCTACAAACACACGATATTTTTCTATTATATATATATATATATTATTAATTCAAGATTTTAAACGTAATTTAAGTGAATATACGTAATTTAAGTGAGTATACATAATTAAGAGCGACAGATGTATAAATTTATAAACTATTTACCAATTTATCATATTTAATAACTAATGTAATAATTTATATTAATTTATCGATTTTACTTAAAATTATGTTACTTAAAATGAATTTTACTTATTTTTAATTAATATACTAAAAAATATTTGTTTCTCAACATATAGTGTTTAGGGTTTAGGGTTCAGAGTTTAGAGTTTAGAGTTTAGGGTAAAGGGTTCAGAGTTTAGGGTAAAGGGTTTAGGGTTTAGGGTAAAGGGTCCGACTACTCTTTTCAACGTGTACACTTAGACTTCATTAATAAACAAACTTCAAATGTGTATTATGAATTTATATTCAATATGGTAACTTATCCCCGAATACTCGTTTCTCAACATATATTGTTTACGATTTAGGAAAAAGGGTTCGGAGTTTAGGGTAAAGGGTTTGGGGTTTAGGGTTGTTAAAATGAAATATTTTACACTTAGGGATTAAAAAATTCATAGTTTTACACCAAGATTGTTAAAATGAAATATTTTACCTTTAGGAATTAAAAATTTTCTAATTTTACACCAAAATTGTTAAAATGAAATATTTTACACTTAGGAATTAAAAAATTCATAATTTTACACAAGGTTGTTAAAATGAAATATTTTACACTTAGGAATTAAAAAATTCATAATTTTACACCAAGGTTGTTAAAATGAAATATTTTACACTTAGGGATATGATTGAAAAAATCCTAATTTTACATCAAGGTTGTTAAATGAAATATTTTACACTTAGGCATTAAAAGATTCATAATTTTACACCTTGTTAAAATGAAATATTTTATACTTAGAGATTAAAAAATTCATAATTTTACACCAAGTTTGTTAAAATGAAATATTTTACACCTAGGAATAAAAAAATCCTAATTTTACACCAAGGTTGTGAAAATGAAATATTTTACACTTAGGGATTAAAAAAATTCTAATTTTACATCAAGGTTGTTAAAATGAAATATTTTATAATTAGGGATTGAAAAATTCATAATTTTACACAAAGTTGTTAAAATGAAATATTTTACACTTAGGAATTAAAAAATTCATAATTTTACAACTTGTTAAAATGAAATATTTTATACTTAGAGATTAAAAAATTCATAATTTTACACCAAGTTTGTTAAAATAAAATATTTTACACCTAGGAATAAAAAATTCCTAATTTTACACCAAGGTTGTAAAAATGAAATATTTTACACTTAGGGATTAAAAAAATTCTAATTTTACATCAAGGTTGTTAAAATAAAATATTTTATAATTAGGGATTGAAAAATTCATAATTTTACACAAAGTTGTTAAAATGAAATATTTTACACTTAGGAATTAAAAAATTCATAATTTTACACCAAAATTGTTAAAATGAAATATTTTACACTTAAAAATAAAAAAAAAAAATCATAATTTTACACAAAGTTTGTTAAAATGAAATATTTTACACTTAGGGATTAAAAATTACTAATTTTGTGAAAATGAAATATTTTACACTTATGGATTAAAAAAATCCTAATTCTACACCAAGTTTGTTAAATTAAATATTTTACACTTGGGGATTAAAAAATTCCTAATTTTACATCAAGGTTGTTAAAATGAAATATTCTACACTTAAAAAAATCATAATTTTACACCAAGTTGTTAAAATGAAATATTTTACACTTATGGATTAAAAAAATCCTAATTTTACACCAAGTTTGTTAAATTAAATATTTTACACTTGGGGATTAAAAAATTCCTAATTTTACATCAAGGTTGTTAAAATGAAATATTCTACACTTATGGTGATGGTGATGGTGATGGTGATGGTGATGAGGAGTGATACATTTTTATATTACTTTGTTACGTGTGATGTTATTATATTACATTGACGTTGAGGATTAATTTTTATTTTAATGTTGTGTGTGATGTTATTTTAATTGACGTGAACATGCTAATTATGATTATAATTAATGTTGTTTGTGATACGATGTTATTTTAATTGAAAATGAACTAGAGAATAATTTTATAATAGATGAAAATATTTTTAATTATATGGATAAGTGAATTCATATTTTTAAATGGATAAGTGAAAATAATTATATATATTTAATGTTGTGAATTGAAAATTAGAATGAATTTAAATGATGTGATTAGAATAAATTTAAATGTATAAGTGAAAATAATTATAATGTTGTGAAATTAAAAATTAGAATGAATTTAAATGTTGTAAATTGAGGATTAGAATAAATTTAAATAGTGTGAATTGATACCGTAAATAAATTATTTAATTTGAAAAACATAATTTAGTTAATTTGAAAAACATAATTTAGAAATAATTATGTTATGCTTTGATAAATAATTTAATAAGGAACAATTAAAGTTAGAATGGATTGAATTAATTAAAGAATTAAAAACTCAATTTAAATTGAATATATATTAATTGCATTCACAACATGTCGAATAACAGCTCCTAGCCTAAACGGCACACAGGGGGCGCTCAAAAGCCTTCGAGACCGCGAGGTCCCAAGTTCGAACCCCAAAAATCGCGAAAATGGCCAGATTTCCGAAAAATGGGGTGGCCCAGCGGTGGGGGTGGGTGTTGGTGGCCTATCGACCTGGGTTCGAAACCCAGATTCGGGTTTTTTAAATTTTAATAAAAAGGCATCGGCAATGGGCCCGATGCAAAATGGCATCGGCAGTGGGCCCCGATGCCATTTGGTAACGGCGGTTGCCCCGATGCGAAATGGCATCGGCTGTCCCCGATGCGAAATGGCATCGGCTGTGGGCCCCGATGCCATTTGGTAACGGCGACCTGCCGATGCCATTTCGCATCGGTTTTCCCCAAATCCGATGCCATTTAAATGGCATCGAGCATATTGGCATCGGCACACTGCCGATGCCTTTGCCGTTGCCTTCATCTTTGGGGACGGCAGATCCGATGCCTTCCCCGATGCCATTTCTCCATTATTTTGTAGTGGAAGTATATATATATATATATGAAATTGATAGTTTATTTAAAACGTATATTAGTAATTTATCTTGATATCCATGAAATCAATTAATATAAGTGATTAAAATCTCGAGTGTTACCCTCTAAATCAGTAAATTAAATTTAAATATTGTACTAAATTTAAATTATTTTATTCATGCATTAAATTTATATAAATTAAATATTACATAATTCAGAATATTATGTGTTATTGGGCAATAATGAAACTAATTCATATCCACATTAACCAACTGAAAATGTACTGCGTGTTATTGAACCAATTACAACCAAAATCACAATTATTCCCTCCTGAAGTTATCCTCATAAAAATCTCAAGAGCATATCCAGATTCCTCACAGCAATAAACAAGATTAGTACTTCAACAACGCTACCTTGGGTTCTGCGAAAATCCCCAATTCTCCCGAAATCGGAATATTCCCCTCAGAAACCTCAACGACGACATTGGCGGGTCCGGGGATGTCCGGCGGCCGGCGGGTCAGCGACGAGAGTAATAGTAACCGAATCAAGTACACTGAGTTTATGCAGCCGCGAATTGGGTTGATCTAGATCCAATTCTTCTTCTTCCTCCCTATAAGCGGCGGTTTCTTCTCCCATTCCTCCCAGGGCAGCGAGGCGGTACGAATTTGACTACGGCGGCGAACGGGCGGCAGTTGCACACCGGCGACGAGATTTCTATTTTTTTTTAATTTCTCACAACTCGTTGGGGGCCGTCGACGGCGGCTGTCGTTTGCAGAAGGGGGGAGAGAGGTATGGGGAGAGAATGGAGGCTGAAGTGAAGAAAAGAGGAGAGTGGAGAGAGAAAGGGAGACGTGGAGGAGTGGAGAAAATTATTGATTTGAAAGGATGAATGATAGAATTGGGCCCTACATAATTAAAATAAAACAAATACAAATAAGAAATGTAGAAAAGGGCAAAAGGCACAATTTCAAACTAATTTGGGAGTTAGATGCTAGGCATAAAGTCAGATGCTAGGCATAAAGTCAGATGCTAGGCATAAAGTTTGTGGGAGTCATTTGCTATAAGTTGGCCAAAGTGGGAGTCTAACTGTAAAAAATCTCTTACATAAATTGACAATCCAAAGAGAACAACATTCCAATTAAAATACAGAAAGAACACATGTATAACTTATAAAACTGTGTAAAAAAACAGAGGGTTCAACAAAACATTACTTTAGATATAAATTAATTATAAATTTATAACAATAATGTTTTCTCAACAGTCAACTGAGCGCACCTTATCATTAAGCATTTGGTCAAATCTAAATGTATAGTTCGTCATTTTGTTATTCTTCCGATCTGCATACCTGTTTCATACAAAAAAAAATTAAATTCTTAAAATGAAAGCTAATTCTGAAACATCTTGCCTGAAAGAAGATGATACAATCCAATCTTTTCTTTTTACATTTAAAAACTATACTTCATTGCAACACAACAAAAATTAACATAAATTAATTCCATTTCATAAGCATGAAAAGTTTTTCATAGCTGCAAATTAATTCAATTTATTGAAAAAAATCTTCTAAAGCACATCTAGCATACTCATATTGTAAAGGCCAAAAGTACTAATTTTTCATAGTCGAATTAATCAGATTATGTAAAGTTTCTTCAAGAAAAAACGAAAGAATTTGCCTAATTTAAACTAATAAACACAATCCTCTCCCCATCATCAAAGACGGAACTTTACAATAAAACCCATCAATTTTTTTATCAACTAAACCTTCCATCCCAAATCAGTTTTTTCCCAAAAAGCTCACTTATTTACCAACAAAAATTAACAGAAATTCACAATGAGAAATACAATCAAACGCACATCAAAGAAATCGATTCTTACAACTTCAACTTCATTATGAGAGATAATCCGAACTCCATCACGGTTAACCAGGCCTGCATAGACTCAAACAATCCCAAATCACAACTATAACAACAAACAATCAGCACTCTACTAAAATCAATTACTTGATAAATCAAGAAATAAGAAAGAGAGAAAGTAGAGGAATTTGGATATGTCATCTAGAGGAGGGACAGAGAGCTTCAAATTAGGTCATAAAGACCCTTTCCTCATATTGCTTCTTCTTTACTCTCAGGGACCGACCTTTTGGGGGGATTTCCTCAACAGAGGCCTTACTTTGCCGCAACACATAACCGCAAACCTTAATCTGCCAAATTTCAAGAAACAACAAAATATTATTGTTAATCAAGTAAGATGACGAAATCTGCAGTATTTAAAATTTGCACTGTTGGGATATGAATCCTAAGACAAGTCCTAAATGATGAAAAGATGAGATGAGTTTTGATAAGCCAAAAGTAGACTTGAATATTTTCTAAGTGTTGACTGATCTAGTCTAGTTATGAAGTCGTCTTGAGCAGATCAGTAGAGTTCACTAGTAAAGTTCAAAAGATAAGTTTGAAAGAAAAGTTTAAGTGTTCAATAGACAAGTACGCTTTATAAGTACTTTGTTATATTTGTTTAGGATTTATACTGAGCTATATTGAAGATTGTATAGAAGCTCATTATTTCGTGTATGTATTTGCATATTATCATTGTATAGATCTTAAGGTGACTAAGCTGTTTTATAAAGCTTAATGTAATGTAATAGTCTTGTTAGGATTAGATGATAGGACTAGATTAGTTCTATTTAGAAGTCTACAGAGGAAGACCTGCGCAAGACAAATTGAGTACAAAAGAAGACTGAAATTTTGTCTAAGTATGGAGACAAGACAGGTACGCAACAAGACAAGACAAGAAGGAAGAAGTTAGTTATAAAAATGCGTGTGAAGATAAAGATTGAAGAGTTAGTTATGGAAATAACCAATTAACTGCATAACCGCGTGGAAGGATAAGTTAGAAGTCAGTTTTCAAGAAAAGTTGGTTACACAACAGAAAGTTCTTGAAGATTGGAAGTCTATAAATACCCCAAGGTATTCAACGATTGAAGACTACTGACATACTGATATTCTACGTTCAAGTGAAGCAAATTAACGAAGTATTCAAGAGAAGAAAACTCGGAGAGTTCAAATTCAGGAAGTGAAGCCAGAAGACAAGTGAAGATTTAAAGAAGGCTACTACTGAATAGAGAAGTTTTATTGTTTTGTTTCAAGTTGCTAGTTGCTTGTAAAATAGCTAGTTAGATCGAAGATATATCTGGTGGTATAATCGAGAAGATCTAAGTCTTATTTCTTGGGACTTAAAGCTACAAGAACATATTACTCTATTGGACGAGTTAATAAGAATTTCACAACTGAGTTTGTGAGAGTGGATGTAGACAAGTTGTCGAACCACTATAAATCTCGTGTTATTTACTTTACTGTTTTATTTGTGTTTGATTGATTAACTGCTTAATTGATTTAAATACTTAAGAACAAGACTAGTAGAGTGTTCATACAGAGTTCGCGAATTTAGTTGAGTATAAATTTGATTGGGCTCATTGTAATTCTAATTATTCCGCATTCGTATTCTGATATATTGAAAGATTTTTGAAAAGTATATTCACCCCCTCTAGATATTTTCACTAGCTTACTCAATATTATTAACT
Organism: Galeopsis tetrahit; assembly: GCA_963675135.1. NCBI lineage: Eukaryota > Viridiplantae > Streptophyta > Magnoliopsida > Lamiales > Lamiaceae > Galeopsis > Galeopsis tetrahit. The sequence continues at coordinate 16,824,546 of OY776130.1, forward strand.
CAACTAGGGACCTACAAGTGGTATCAGAGCAGTAGTTTACGAACTGCTGTTTCTTGATAACCGACTTAAGACTTGGGTGAAGTCTTGGTTCTTGATCGTATTTGCTCTTACGTGTTGTTGATTGATATTCTTGATCACTATTCTGAATATATCTGTTTATTGATCCTAAACTATTCATTACTAATCTTCTTGAAAACATGTCTCTCGAAATAAGCGCTAACAAACTACCGAAGTTCCAGGTACAAGATTACGACTACTGGAAGTTGAGGATGGAGGCCATTTTCAGCTCCACACACGACTTGATGATTTCAGTCGTCACCGAAGGACCAATCGTGACGATGATTCCTAACACTGCTGCCTTGGACAAGGACAAACCTGTTGGAGTTCTTGTTCGCAAACCCAGGTCAGAACTAACATATGAAGAAATGAGGCAGAATAACTTGGACAACTTGGCCAAGAATTACATTTTACACACCCTTCCTAATGAGTATCTTGGGAAAGTGTTAAAATGTAAGACAGCCAAAGAAATGTGGGACCGTCTTGCTATTATTTGTGAAGGGACTACCCTAATCAAAGAAAGTAAGCTGTCTACTGCTGTTCAGAGATTCGAATCATTCAAGATGAAAACTGGTGAAACAATTGACCAGTTGGATACTCGCTTTACAAAAATTATGAATGACTTGGAAGTTCTTGGCAAATCTTATACTGCTCGTGAAATTAATTTGAGAATTCTTAAGAGCCTTGATGCTAAATGGAAAATGGTGAAAATGCTAGTTAAGAATACTCAGGATATAGACGAGTGGTCTGCAGAGACAATGTTTCAAACTCTAAACGCTCATGAGTTTGATCTAGATGAAGATGAACCCATTGCCAGTAGTGATAGAGAGAATGCCGTGTCGAAGAATGTTGCCTTTAAGTCTAGTTCGTCTAAGTGCTCTAGAGTAGGCAAGTCGAAGTCTAAGGCTAAGTCTGCTTCTGTGAAAGACGAGTTAGATGGAACTGATCTAAGTCTAAAAGATCAGGTGAACCTTATGGTTAGAAAGTTCGACAGGTTAAACAAGCGCTTTGGTAGATATAAGAAGTTCTATAGAGATCATAGAGGGTCTGCTTCTAAGGACTCGTCTGAGACCAGACGAGACCGAATCTCGTCCGAAAGGAGAGACGAAGTCTCGAAAGGTAATAGACGAGATAGAGAGTCTGATGATAGGAAGATTAAGCGTTCTGATAGACGAGATAAACGAAGGGATAAATCTCCTATTAAAATGTCTACTAATGATCTCTTGTGCTATAACCGTGAAAAGTCAGGTCACTACATCTATGAATGTCCGGACCTGAGCACTGACGATCGTGAAGAACGCAAAGCACGAAGGGAAAGAAGATATAACCGGGGCAAGAAGGTAATGATGGCCAATGATGACTCTGATTCGGATTCAGACGAGTTGCCATCGTCCTCATCTAGCTACCCGTCTGATCGAGATCACGATGAAGCTTTCATAGTAGATGATGGCCTATGCTGCATGGCTAAAATTGATCAAGAGGTATCATCAGCAACTTCGTTTCAATCATGTGATGAATCGGATTCTGATGAAAGTGATACTGCCAGTAGTGAAGTAGGGAGCAGTCTTCATCACTCTACTAGTGTGAATGAAGAAGACCTCCTACTTGCTAACCAGGCATTCATTGAAGTCAGCGACGAGAACATCGCCTTAAAACAAGAAATCATTGATCTTAAGGAAGCTCAGTCTAAAGTAGATCCTAATGTAACAGTCCTAAATGAACGCTTGACTGAAGAGTTAAGACAACTCAAAGAATGACAGACAGGTTATATCAAGACCTACTTAAGACACATGCAACTGAGAGAAATGAGTTCAATGTTTTAAAGAGCAAAAGCAAAAAGCTTGAAGAACGTAATAAGTTCTTAGAGACTGAGGTTGTCACTCTAGACCTTAAACTTACTGACCTTGTTAACTCTTCAAAGGTTAATATTCAACTGTCAGATAGGTATAGGGCTCCAGCTGACAAGACAGGGATAGGTGCAGATTCACCTAGCTCGTCTACTCAAGTCCTTAAGAACCCTACTACTTTCATCTCAAGTTCTTTGACTAATGATAAAGAAAAAGGACCAATGATATACGATATTGGAACACCATCCGAAGGCACTGTACCTAAACAGACTCGAGTTAACACTCCGATTACCAAGGGAGGTAAAAAGAATGTTAACAACAAGCCTGTTCCGTTTAGAACTAGTCTACAAAGGACCACTAGTCGTGGACGACCCAACCAGGTCAGATACGAGGATTGGTATCCTGAGAAGACGAGTACTAGACAAGTACAGACTAGACGACAAGAGCCTAGACCTCCTTTCATAAGGCAGTCTCAGCTCTACTCGACTAGGCCTAGGAAGGTTGCTCCAAAATATCGTACACAACCTGTCATATATCCTCCACCTTTGTCATATGATATCATAAGTGAGGATAGACCTAAACGTGTCTATAAACCGTATGGCCCCAATGCATACAAGCCCTATTCTGACTATCATAGACCAGCGCCTGCTCAAGTAGAGATTAAGTCAAAAGGCTATCTCAAACGAGTAGACCCGAAATCGAATGATAGGCCAGATAAGGACAACAAGGTCTTATTTTGCAACAAGTATGGCATGAAGCTTAAGAGATCAAACTTGTTCAGGACTCCGATCTACATTTGGATTCCCCTGAACTCGACTAACCCCCCAGGACCCCAATAAACAAAGTGGGTACCTAAATTATTGAATATCTAAATTGCAGGGTCGACTCGACTTGTATAAGAAGGGTGGCTCAGTAGGAGAAACTTGGTACGTTGATAGTGGTTGTTCGCACCACATGACAGGTACTAAGGCCCTTCTATCGAGTTACCACGAGCAAGAAGGACCCAAGGTGATATTCGGTGATAACTCAACTGTTGTTACGAAAGGCTTTGGTTACATCAGAAATGGAGATGTAGAGATATAGGACGTATCCTACGTAGAAGGTTTGAAATATAATTTACTATCTGTTTCTCAATTCTGTGACCGTGGTTATAAAGTGCAGTTTAAAAGCCGAAAGTGCGAGATCATAGACAAGAGGACTCACACTGTCCTACTCGTCGGCGTAAGACAAGGCAGTGTATACATTGTGAATTGGAATAGCTGTCCAAGGGATACTTGTCTTCTTACTAAGAACCCTAAAGAGCTCGGTTGGCTTTGGCATAGACGCCTCTGCCACATGAACTTTAAGGTAATTAATAAGATTTCAAGAGATTACCTAGTGGAAGGTTTACCCAACGAAGTTTATTACAAATCACATGTATGCAATGCTTGTCAGAAAGGTAAACAGGTAAAAGGTTCTTTTAAGTCAATTCTTACTCTCTCAACAAGTAGAGTCTTAGAACTTCTACATATGGATCTTCATGGTCCGATAACTCCTCCAACCTTGAATGGTAGAAGGTACACACTTGTTGTTGTAGATGACTATTCTAAGTTCACTTGGGTAGTCTTCTACACAAGAAGAGTGATACACAAACTCTTCTACCTGATCTGTTGAAGAAGTTACAAGTTGAGAAGAACCAGTCTATTGTCAAATTTCGTAGTGACAAGGGTACTGAGTTCATTAATTGCTATATCCAAGATTTTTGTGCTAAACGTGGTATCCAGCACCTTACTAGTGCAGCTAGGACACCACAACAAAACGGTGTAGCTGAAAGAAGGAATCGAACTCTCAAGGAGGCATGTAGAACCATGCTAGCCGAATACAAAACTCCTCAAAAGTTTTGGGCTGAAGCAATCAACACTGCATGCCACTCTCAGAACAAAAGTGCGATCAACAAAGTATTAGGTAAGACACCTTACGAGGTTTGGAAAGGTAGAAAACCCAGAATTTCATATTTTCATATATTTGGTTGTAAGTGTTTCATCCATAACAATGGGAAAAGCAAGTTGAATGCATTCGATGCTAAAGCAGACGAGGGGATATTCTTAGGATACTCCTCGACTAGCAAATCATTTAGAGTATTCAACTACTCGACTCTTTGTGTGGAAGAAACACCACATGTGGTTTTCGATGAATCTCGACAGGACTCGTCTACCGACAAGATCAGTGAGAAGGTGACTGATCTATCGATCGAATCTGACAAAGATTCAGAAGTATACGAATTTGTTCAAGCCTACAATCCATTCATGAAAGCTCTCGAGTCTGATGACAACGAGAAGGTAAGTACTCAAGGTAAGTCTACTAGACCATCTGACATGCCTGCTCTAGTTGACTCGTCTACTCCTATTAAATCTGTTGATACAAATGAAGTTGAAATGCATGATGCTATACCTGAGGTAGATGATGATAGTATACCTGTTAAGAATAGAAAAACATGGAAATCTGCGCATGATACTGAGAATATCATTGGTGACTCTACTATTGGTGTGAAGACTAGACGACAACTCTTTGAGTCGCAAGAACAACCGAGTTCATCTATGTTTTGCTGGTGTTGTTTCCTCTCTTCTATCGAGCCTACTGCCGTTAAAGAGGCATTGGCTGATAGTAATTGGATCATCGCTATGCAAGACGAGTTTGTTCAAAACGACGTCTGGGAACTTGTCGATAGGCCAGAACATCATAATGTAGTTGGCACTCGATGGATTTTCAAAAATAAGAAAGATGAGAATGATGTAGTCGTTAGAAATAAGGCTAGACTAGTAGCTCAAGGCTATTCACAAGCTGAAGGCATAGACTATGATGAAACTTATGCTCCTGTTGCTAGACTAGAAGCCATTCGATTGTTCCTTGCATATACTGCTTATATGAAGTTTACTGTATATCAAATGGATGTTAAAAGTGCATTTCTTAACTGTATTCTTGCGGAAGAAGTATGTTGAACAACCTCCAGGTTTCGAAGTGAAAGGCAACCAGGTGTAAAGATTAAAGAAAGCCTTATATGGACTAAAGCAAGCTCCAAGAGCATGGTATGATACTCTCTCTCTCTTTCTATTAGAAAATGGTTTTACTAAGGGCAAGGTCGATAGAACCTTGTTCAGAAGACAAGAAGGGAAAGACATTTTACTCGTCCAAATTTACGTAGATAACATCATTTTTGGTTCACCTAACAAAAAGCTGAGTGAAAGTTTCTCAACACTCATGAAAAGTAAATTTGAGATGTTCATGATGGGTGAAATGAATTACTTTCTTGGTCTTCAAGTAAAACAGACCCCTGAAGGGATTTTCATAAATCAAGCAAAGTATACTAGAAACCTGCTAGACAAATATGGTATTAAGACATGCAAGTCTACTGGAGTACCTATGCTACCTACATACAGGATGGATCCAGACGAACATGGTAAGTGTGCTGATCAAACATATTATCGTGGTCTTATTGGTTCATTACTGTACTTGACTACTAGTAGACCTGATATTGCATTTTCTGTTGGCGTATGTGCTCGATTTCAAGCTAATCCAAAAGAGAGTCATATGAAAACCACTAAAGGGATACTGAAATATTTGAAAGGGACCATCAATCGTGGTATATGGTATCCTTCAAATGATGATTTATCTCTAAGTGGCTACTTAGATTCTGATTTTGGTGGCTGTAGAATAGATAGGAAATCTACATCCGGTTCTTGCCAATTCTTAGGCACAAAACTCATTTCATGGTTTTCGAAAAAGCAGACTAGTGTGGCTACCTCTACTACCGAAGCCGAGTACATGGCTGCCGGTAGCTGCTGTAGTCAACTACTTTGACTCATGCAACAGCTTAGAGATTACAACATATATGAATCAAATGTTCCTATTTTCTGTGATAGTAATAGTGCCATTGCCATTACACAAAATCCTGTTTTGCACACACGTTGTAAGCATGTTGATGTGAAACATCATTTCATACGTGATCATGTAGAAAAGAAGGATATTCGCATGGAAAAGATTCATACTGATTTTCAAAGAGCTGATATTTTCACAAAACCATTACTTGAGGCTCGTTTTCGTGAATTATGCATTAGTCTAGGACTAATTGATCTAGACCCTACTTGCCTATAGCTATGTACTAACCAGACAGGTACATCACAAGAAATAAGGAGACAAGATCACTGAAACAGAGCACTCGTCTACTCGCTCAACAGACAGGTATACAAGGTCAGACAAGATGACCAAACAACACGATGAGGAAGCTGGTAAAGCTGAGGGTAATACTAAGGGAATAAACATTTAAGGGAGAATCCTTGATTTCTTAAATATCATTATGTTGACTCTTAAGTTTGTTAAAAGTCATCTTGTTCGAAACCTTGACCATTGCATTAGATTGATATTCATCTTAATTATTTTACTCTACTTGTACCTACTCTCATGCATCGCACAAGATAAGATAGGTACATGAAGTCGTTCGACATTCAGAATAGACAAGCACAGTCGAAGGGGGAACTCGTCTGGTGCACATAAGTCTACTCGTCTGTTCTGAATAGACACGAACAAACAAGATAAGTGATTTTATGATGCAATATATACTAAGTGTTTAACAAGTGCGAATTAAGGATATGAATGTAATTTGATAATGTGAAATTTGGGAAAACCTAGAATTGGATTTATACACTCCACTTAATGAGGTGTATACACCCAGTTCGCGCCAAAACCCTACTACACTAGGTCAGATGAGTACACTCCTCTGTCTTAACGAATAGGAATGGCGGATTCCAAATTTTACAATACCAAATCACGTAATATTCTCGATTACGCAACTGAATTTCAAAAGCCTCAACCGTTAGATCAAATCATTTAATCTTGGCCATTGATTCAAAACTCAAGTTTTATCAAAACCCAACAGTTCCACTCCTCTCTTCTCACGTTTTCATAACTTCCCTACTTTCAAGCACTCAAAATTCTTGCAATTTCTTAACTGCTTGATTGTTACTCAACCCTACTACTATGTCGACTATTTCTATGTTCGATGTCCGCACTAACATGCAGGCTAGGTTCGACCTAGGCAAGTACGCCTCAGAAGGCAAGGTGCATGTTGAAGGATCGGTGTTCTTCAGCGGAAGGCACACTGACGACAACAAAGAAATTCTTGTCAAGTGCTACCGGTGTGGTTTGAGACCCTATTTGGAGGCATTTCCGGAGATCGTGTTCGAAGAAGAAGTGTTGTAGTTCTATGCCAATGCTACTAGAAGAGGCGACTCCATTGAAGCCTTTGTTGGAGGAAGCCAAGTTGAAATCACTCGAGATGGTGTATTCAAAACATTGAAGCTACCTTCGGGTACAATCGATGTGGAGAATTATGGCCAAGGGCAGGAATTAAGGTATTTGAGTATTTTCTGTGGAAAGAAGCTACGATTGAACCGTGATGGAAAGATCCCAGCTGTTAAGAAGAAGGAGCTTCTGGAGAAATACAAAACCCTACTCGACATTGCAAGCAAAATGTTTCTTGGTGTAACAGGAAGCTATGATTCAGTTACGCTTCAAAAGGCAAGAGTGATGGCCGCAATCTATGACGGCATCACAGATGGAAATTGGTACAAATTATTCATAGATCGGTTGATATATTTCGAAAGAAATGTTCGTGTTGACACCGATACCAGAGAGTGGGTGGTGTCTGCTGCAGTTAGCTTCGGAAATAAGCTAAGTATCCTTTTACCTGTCCTGCTTCCGAACAAGACGAGTTGGAGCAAAGGCAAACCTTTTCATGCTCTCAAGCATTATTTGAAGAAGGAGGCTCTGGCTAAGCAAGTTGCAGGTAGAGCATTAGAGCGTGCGCAAGTTCAGATTGATCCTAGAGATGCTATGTTCGAAGCCGTCTCGTCTAGTGCTGAGGAAGACGAGTCGGATGATGGTGAAGAATCTGAAGATGTTGTTGAGGCTGGAACTAGTGGAAGTCTAGTTCAGTATGTGCCAGAGGAGGCGATGTTTGAGCCAGTGGCTGATTCGGAGGAGACTCAATCAGACAAAGAGACTGAGAAGGAAGTTGAGGCTGCTGAAACTTATCGACTGGTGAGAGTCGAGTCGAGTCCCTCACCAGACAAGTCGACTGAATTGGTTAGTACTTCTACTCGTACTCTTTCAATTCCTCTCTCCCTCCCCGTCAAAACCAAGGCAAGATCACTTCGATCTCGTGGTAGACCTGTACCCCAATCCTCATCTGTGTTGGCAGTGCAACCACTGAGAGCCAACATTACCCAGGACACTACCATATTTGATACAACTGATACTCCGACAGTTGTCAAACCAAACCAAGACACATCAAAGCCCTCAGAAACCACCATCCAAATTCCCTCTACCTCAACAGAATATGTTGAACCCCCACGACCATCTATTTCGGGAACTCCTCTAGTTGCCACTGCAACAACTGAGACAAGGACCCCACTTGCTCAGACCCCTCCCGTTATTAGATTTGAATCCTTGGTTTATTATCCGATGTGTCTTCGTGAAAAGAGGATACGTGCGACAGTGTCCAAAAATCTGAAGAAGATGCTCCCATCAGTAGAGATCGACACGTCTTCCGAAGTGTATGAGAAACTTTTGAGAATTTGCACTTGGGTTGCTTTGAAGAAGGCCCCGACAGAAGACTTGTTCGAAGTCATCATTGGAATGGGCGGCATATCTAACTTTCAAGATTGGGAGATGGAGCAGCAAGAGAACAGTGGTGTTAAAGATCATTCTCTTGTCTCTTTTGTTCTGCCTTTCTTTTCTTTCTTTTGAACTTAGGTCAGGACAATCATACTGAAAGTGACCCTTTTTCTGGCAGTTGTAACACACATCTTCATCATCATTCTTCTTGCTTGAGGACTCCTTCCTCCTTGATGATGATGGTTCAGCTTTGCTGTACTTCTTTCTGTCAGCATATCTATCTTCTTTCTTCTCATCAGAGACTTTGTCCTCTGATTTGTTGTCTGGAGAACTGAATCTTCTTCTGGTTCTGTTGTCTTGGTAGAACTTTTTGTATCTACCAAATCTGGAATTGAGCTTCTCAAATCTCCTAGCCATGAGTGCCAGCTCCTCCTTCATTTCAGACTTGGAAACAGTTTGAGAAGATCTTTGAGTATTCTTCTTTTCTGTTTCAGCAGCTTTGAAAGCAACACCTTTTCTTGAAGAGGATGGCTCATCATGCACTTTCTTTCTGTTCAAATCAAACTCATATGCTTTGAGTTCAGAGAACATTTGCTGCATGGGCATGTTGTCAAGATTGCTGGTGTTTTGCATCATGACAGAGTATATGTCCCACTTGGATGTGAGACTTCTCAGAATTTTCAAAGCAACTTCTCTTTTGGCATAGAACTTGCCAAGAGAGTTTATCTCATTCATGATGTCAGTGAATCTGCCATCAAGATGATCAATAGTTTCATTGGGCTCCATAGAAAATTGTTCATATTTTTGGATAGCCACTTGAAGCTTGTTTTCTTTTATCTTTTGGGTACCTTCACACATGAGTGCTAAGGTGTCCCAAATCTCTTTTGCTGTTGTGCAGTGGTATACTCTTCCCATCACTGCATCTGGAATTGTCTGGTACAAAGTATTCATGGCAATGTAGTTCAGGTTGTGCCTTTTTCTCTCTTCAGTTGTAAACTCATCCTCATCCTTTGGTAGCAATTCCCTTGGATCTGCTTTCTGAGCATCAGTGAGTTTGGGATTTGCTTTGGTGAATGTGAAGGGCCCTCTGATGATGACTTTGAGCATTTCATCATGCTGGCAGGCAAGATGTGCTCTCATCCTGATCTTCCAGAAATCATAGTTCTCAATTGAGAACATTGGCAATTTATGATGTGAAATATGATTCACTTGATTTGGACCCATGTTGTTGATGGTGTTGACAGCATCTCCTGGAACTGCATTGTTAGCTATTTCTATAGAAATAGATTAAGATAAACACAAATAGGTTTTTCAGAAATTTGGATCAGTTCAGTGACCACAGAAATAATGTGATTTGAAAATCAGTTGGATTTTCAGAAGCAGTGGTCTTTGAACCTCTGCTCTGATACCACTTGTTGGTCCTTGATGGAGTATGACACAAGTGTATGGGGGGGGGGGAATGCACTTGTGTATGCAAATTCTTTTTCTTTTCAAACAGATTGTCTTATCAAGAAGGTTGTCTCACAAACAATCCTGAGTGTGAACTTCAATAGATACTTCTCCTACTGAAAACTATTGAGTGATCAGTTGGATAAATATCTAAGAGATTTGCTAAGTGCGGAATGTGGTTGGCCTTTTTCTTAAAAGAATACTCCAAGTTAATTTCTGAAAACACAATGATCAGGGACTTTGTCCAAAACAGATTTTCTTTACTTACTGAGATAAACTCTTTGAAATATGATTGAATGTAAGTGCTATAATGAATGCAGTAAGTAAATGACACACAATTTATAGTGGTTCAGAGACTCAAGCTCCTACATCCACTTTCCCTGATTGAACAGGATAATTCCTTAACAATGGAATTAACTTGTTTTATAGTGCCAAGGTGCACTGATCAACAACACTCTCTTAGTGCTTTGATCCCTAGGATAATCTGAGTCCTAGTGCTCAATCTCTCTGAGTTAAGACTGTTTTTCTCAATAACAGTCCTTAACTCCTCACTTCTACAACAAACACTTTCTTCACTTAAGGAGATAAGGGTTTGAGGTTTGGTTCCAACTAAAAGAGATATCCTTTACAATAAGAACAGTGTAAAGGCTTAGGATATCTCAATGCTAAGCTTGGGATGTTACAAAGATTGGCTTAGCTATTTGAAGTGATCAGGAAACTTGGGATTCTTAAGAACAACTTTGGTTTCTTTTGATTGCTTGATGGTAGTTTGATAGCAAGTAGTTGGATGCTTGAATCCTTTGATCACTTCTGAATTTATAGGCAAATTTGATCAACTATCCGTTGGAGAGATATCATTTCAAACTTGTCTATTTGCAGCACCATTGAAACGGTTGTGAAGCTTGACATCCTATTATCCACTGTGTAAAAGCTTCTTCAATGGTTGCTTGAATGAATGTGTTGACTTCTGAAAAATGCGGCTGAGATGACTTGTGTCAGATTCCAAATATGCACATTTCCCAAGGTTGATTTGTGGCAGACTTTACACTCAACCAACGGTCAGATGGGACAACTCCCCTGAACATTCCTGCTGCAAACTAGAATGTTCCAACATTCATTCAATGCTTCTAAGTCTTCAATGCTTAGTTCAGGCTTGATGGCAATAAATGCTTCATTAAATATGTCTTCTGTGAGTATAACATTCAATGCTCTTGATCATTAGCACTTCAACTGATCTGAAACATTTCTTATCAGTGCATGAGGCTTTGCCTTATCACTCTTTGATCTTTTCAGCCATGTTGTCCACTTCAGTCAGCTTGTCTTGAATACTTCAGCAAACTTGACCTTAAGTACTAATACTTAGTGAGTTGCCTAACATTTCAGCTTTGGACAACTATCCTGAACTATTAATCTCATAACATTTTTGAGATTTAGACTTAAGCATTCATACTTACTCAAGTATCCTGAGACAACTAGACTGGTCTATACTTGAGCATATCTCAACTAATCTGATCATCATCAATCAGGGGTTTTGGTATCTAAATCAAAATCATTTTATTCCCAACAGCTATTAATTTCATAATCTGTTTCTTTGAATATTTGTTTTTGAATGGTTCGTATTTTACAGTCAAATTTTATTAAAAATGTTGATCTCTAAATAATTGTGTATTTCATGATTTTGTCCATTGAGCTTTATTCCTGATTTGACTCAACTAATTTCTTGTTCATGTGACTTATTTGAGTTTTCGACATATGCCGGGCTAGAGGACCTTTCTTTCCCTCACAAACTGTTCTGTGTTCGACCGACTTTAGAGGCACTGCAAAATGTCTGTATATTTTCGAGAATGGATCTGATTAAGTGTCTTTGTTTTTGAGATGTTTATTGCTTGATTATTTTGGATTTTCTTTATTTTTCAATCGTTCTTAGATTCCCCTTTCCTGATTGATGGATGCTGGCCTTAGATATGAACTTAATTTGATAATTGAGTTTGAATTCTACCAATTTATTTGCTTTTAAGTTTAGAATTGGTATGTAGGGAACTGTAAGTCCTTGGTTTGTTGTGTTGTTGCTCGTGTGATTTCAATTGTTCCCTGTATCACCTTAAATATCACTAGTTCAATTTTCCACTGATTAATGGTGAGTGTGATCATGTCCATGACTTCGAAAGGTTACATCTTACAACACACAATTTGTACTGACTACTGAGTTTAATTTATCACTGTCCATGTTGATAGGAGTACTTATTCTTTGTTTTCTGCATCAGCAACATGATTTTAAATTCTTTTAAATCTACATTGAACTTTCTTTACTGTTGCATATAGCTCTCTACATATCAGCCAGGAACATTACTTATGCCCTCGTTGATTTTTGAGTAAAGTGTTAAAATTTACTTCTTAACGTGTTGTTTTATTCAATAACTCGATCCAATGCTTTAATGTGAGTAAAGCTTTATAGAATTTATTTAATTTTATCAGCAGTACATACCTCTCTAAAAGAGGAAATAGGTAAAATACAAATATCAGCTGAGTCTTCTGAAAAAGGAAACCATGTGTTTGATATCGTGCGGGAGTGATTTACTAAAAATGTTAGGTTTTTCTTGCTATATTTGGGTCCATGTATATTTTGAAGATTGAATTGTCCTCTAACAAATAATGTAATAATTTAAGTGAGGAGTCATGATCATCGGCCTGTTTTTCTTAATAGCATTATTTTAGTTTAGGTGTGCTAACTAACACTGTGACGATAGTGCATGTTAATGTTCGTGGACAACCAAAAGTTAGAAATGGGAGGAAGTTGTCATCCTACCTTAGCTTGCTTGCAAGAGATCCAAAATTGATACCTTTTGATTTAGAAGATTGGAGAAAGTTCTTGGATGAGTAACTAAAGAAACCCGTTGGAAGATCATTTTGGTATTATCTCTAAAAATTTGCATATGCATAAGAGTGATTACTTTTGTAATTTTATATCATATCTACATTGAAATACATTGAAATTAATTATGCAATGCTATACGTACACAAAGTCTTTGGCAACGACTATTCTATTTATTTACTATCCCTAAATTCTTTTATGTTTATTAATCATTTATCTACATTTTACATTCAGGCATCATGATCATGCTATTCAAAGTAAGAAGACATTGCAGAAGCTAGAAAGTGCTCGAAAATGCACCATGAGAAGCCACTGTGAAGGAGCAGTGTGTTGGAGAATTACATCTTCTAAAAGGTTTCTATGATGAATGTAAATGAAAACCTATTAATCTTTATTGCATTCTATAATTGTCCTTGGGTTTTAGATATATTTTGGTATAGTGGAAACTTAATATTTGTAGTTTTTAAAATTTTTACATTCAACATTTATGTAGGTCCCGAGTTGAGTTGATAATATTGAGTAAGCTAGGAAAACGTCTAAAGGGGGGTGAATAGACTTTTCAAAATCTTTCAATATATCAGAATACACAATGCGGAAATATCAGATTGAACAATGAGCCCTTAACAATTATACTCAACTAATCTCAAATATGAACTTCTGTATGAACACTAGTCTTGTCTATTCTATATGCAGATTAATAAATTAAACAAGTAATCAATCAAACAACAAATAAAACAGTAAGTAAATCAAACACGAGATTTTATAGTGGTTCGACAACTTGTCTACATCCACTCTCACAAACCCAGTTGTGAAATTCTTATTACTCTTCTCTTCGAGTAGTGTGTTCTTGTGGCTGTAAGTCCCAATAAATAAGACTTCGATCTTCTCGATAACACTACCAAGTGTTTCTTCGATCTAACAACTAGCTATTTTACAAGTAACTAGCAACTTGAACAAAAAAACAACAGTAATGAAAAACTTTTCTAGTCCAGTGGTAGCCTTTTTCGAATTTGTGACTTGTCTTGTGGCTTCAACTTTCTGAACTTGAACTTTGCGAGTTTCTTGCTTCGAAAATCTCTTCGTAAATCTTAATGCTTCAGTAGTTAGTCAGTAGTCATAACCGTCAAATGCCTTCATGTATTTATAGACTTCTGTAATCAAGAACATTCTATTATCCAACAACCTTTTCTTGATAACTAACTTCGAACGGTTTCTTCTTATCCTTCCACGCGTTTCTTCAGTTAATTAGTTATTCCATAACTAACTCTTCAATATATCTCTTTCATACGCGTTTCTGACTTATCCATAGACTTCACACTGATCTTGTCTAGTCTTCCATACTTAGATAAATCTTCAGTCTTCTTCTTACTTGTCTTGTCTGGTCGAGTCTTCTTGTCTCTTCTATCTTATCTTCAGTAGACTTCTTCAAATACAGAACTATACTAGTCATATCATCTAATCTTAACAAGACTATTACATTACTTTAAGCTTTATAATCCAGCTTAGTCAACTTAAAATCTATACATCATTTAATCGCTCATCATAAAATCTATACAAACATAACACAGTACTTATAAAACGTACTTGTCTTTTCTTTTCACATATGTATTTTGTACTCTACTGATCTTTACAAGACGACTTCCATAACTAGATCAGTCAACACTTAGAAATATATTCAAGTCTTCTTTTTGGCTTATCAAAACTCTTCTTTCATCAATTAGGACTTACATTAGGATTCATATCCCAACAATTTATAAATTTCTTCCATCCTGAAATTCAATTTTATAGCCTTTACTATTTTGCGAGATTATCTTTAGGGTCATTTTCCTACAGTAATATTTAAAAAAAAAAATTATACCGTTAATTTTAGTAGCAGAATTGATGTATTGATATGTTTAGTATCGGACAAAATTTTAGGATATAATAAATATAATTTAGTAACAAAAAAAATTGATACCGTTATCCGATACTAAATATTATTTCGATACTAAAGGGTTCAATCATTTAGTATTAAAAAATATTTATTGATACTATATGTTTAGTATCGGTAAAAGTTTTACGATACTATAAATACATTGTTGTATCAAAAAACTTTGATACAATAATCCGATACTAAATACAATTCTGATAGAGTTCAATCCTTTAGTATCAGAAAACATTTGTTGATACTATATGTTTAGTATTGGTAAAAGTTTACGATACTATAAATACATTGTTGTATAAAAAAAAAATTGATACAATAATCCGATACTAAATACAATTCTGATACTAAAGAGTTCAATCATTTAGTATTAGAAAACATTTATCGATACTATATATTTATGATACTAAAGGGTTACCCTTTGATATCAAACTTTTTTTTCTGCTACGCGGTCTTTAGGATCGGGAGTATAGGTATCGGAAGTGGTATCGAATATAAATTTGATACCAATACCCTTTGGTATCAAATATTTCATCTTTTGTATCAAAAAAAACCCGAGGCTAAAGCCCCCCTTTTTTTTTTTTTTTTTGTAGTGTGATCATATGACAACATTTAAAGATGTAATAAATGTATAATTGACAACATTTAAGTGAATATATATAAATAGGTTTTCTTGACCAAAATCAATACAATTACACCCTTACAAATCACTCCTCTCTAAAATATAAGAACATCTTACTAAATTTATGTTCGTTAGTTGATAACTTCAGCCACATAAATCCATCTACATATGGGCTAACAACACATATATAATCCCTTCGTTGCATAAGTGTTTGCACCACAAAATGAACACATTTTTAAGAAAAAAGTGTAATGAGTGGAGTGTTGAAGGGTAATTTTGTAAACTTATATGAATAAAGTAAAGAAAGTACGTTGTTGAAATGAATGTAAAAGTAAAATGATATTTTGTGTAAATATGTGAAATTTGTGACAAACAATTATGAAACAGACAAATAAGATAAGTGTGGGGAAAATTGCACTTTTAGTCCTGTATGAATTTTTCAAAATCACTTTTAGTCCTGAAGTTTGTAAATGGTCCTGTTTATTGCAGATTTGGTCCTGTAAGATAGTTTATGAATTGAAACCATTAGTTTTTTTTTATGAAAACCGTTAGTTGACCAAAAAATATTCGTAAAAAAGTAATTATAATTATAAAAAATACAAAAATATTATTAAAACTAATAATAAATTATACTTATAGAATTAAAATATAAATAAAATCAATAGAATTTAGAATATTAATTTTTTTACTATAAATGACTAAATCTCATTAAGTTATATAATTTGAATTCTTTTTATAGAGTCTAAATATTTTTTTTTTAATTCAAGGATTTGAATATAATTAAAAATTACTAAAAAAATAATGTAATTTAAATACTTTTGAAGTAATTTCTTGTATTAAAACTGAAAGATACAAAAAAAAATTAAAAGTAAATTTTGAAAAATAATTTGAATATACAAAAATATAAAATTAAAAAAATACACTGTATATTCAAATATAATCTTCAAATTTAAATTAATTTTTAACCCCATATAATTTGGATATAATTTGAAAATACAAAAATCAAAATCAAGACAAATACATTTTATTTTTTTGCTTTGATTTGAGATCAGTTTTAGATTTTATTTTCATTTTATATATAATTGATTGAATTTTTAGATCATAAAATTATTTTAAGTAAATTTATCAATTTTAAATAATTATTTAAAAATGACAGAAAGTGATTTAATCTTAATCTTACATGATCAAAAGTGTAACATTTAACGGTTTATGCAATTTTCATCCGGTTAAAACTAACGGAAATAAACTACAGGACCAAAAGTGCATGAAAAAGGACTGAAAGTGATTTGAACTCATTCTTACAGGACCAAAAGTGCAATTTTCCCGATAAGTGTGCAAACAATTGTGAGATGGAGGGAGTATATATATACTAACAGTGGAGGAACTCAAGCGCTTCAATCCAAAACGTGGTTCAACATGTACACTACTAGCACCAAAAAGTAAATCAAAGAACATGTGAATATGAACAAATAAAAAAATGAATTTACATCATGATTGTCTTCATCACTTAAGTAAATGTTAATTTCTCCTACTGACTTTTTCTTTTTCCTCTTTGATGAACCATAAATTGAGGAACCAAAAACCAGGCAATCGACGTGCATAGAATCGCCATTGATCGTCCAAAAATGGCTACAAACACCAAAATTAAGACCAAAATCACATAAAAAATGTAGTAATAATTAGCAGAGTGCCTTAACCTAAAGGTTCCATTCTTCCTCACTTGCAACTCCTCTTGAGGTTTTACATGATTAATAATCCCTCTTCTTTCTTCTAAAATTTTCGCAGCTTTTATCTTTTTTTTGTTCTTAGCCCTTACAACGATTGCCTTTACTTGTTGATTAGAAGACATCGAATCGGAGTAGACAAATCGGATAAACGAGATTTTTTCGGCCCCCATCTCGTCGTAAATCTTCTGCTTCTTCTCATCAAGGTCAGCTACAAGTGCCAAGAATTTGTCAACCCCTCCATCTGCATAAGGGTTAATCTTTCTTAAACTTTTCGATTTTTTATGTTGATGGCCAAAGCCTCTGCTGCAACAGAGGAATATGTGCATGGATTTAATTTATGAATAATATTTGCATATATTTATATATATATATATATACATAGGAAGATTTTTGATTGTCAAATGAAATTATGAACAAAGAATTCCATGGAAGCTTCATTAGCTAGCTTTGTATATTCCGCGGTTGACTTTGTTGGTGAGAGACTTGATTAATTTATGAATAATATTTGCTTGTGTTCAAAGGTTTTTATAATTTGATCTCACCCTGAGATTTACATATACAATTAAGTATATGTATTTGAATATTCTGTCTACTTTGACCAACTAATTCTTATTTTTTAATTGTGTGAAATTAAGTATGATCAATTTCATTGAATTTATTTTAATAAAACCATGTTAGACACGGTTTTAGAGTGATAGACATGCACCACTTTGAATTTTTCATGGGGGAGAAATTCACCAACATTTAAAATAAAAATCAATATCCTACATTTTTTTTTAAATGAGGTGATAATCCTATATTGATTAATACTGGATTTTCACTCGTTCGTCACCGTGCGAGGTACGGGTCTGTTTTAGTTTTATTGTAGTCTGTAAGGAAATAAGTATACATATATAATTTTATATAGATCGATATTTAATTGCCATTTTTTTAGTAAATTAAAACTCTCTTTCCAAACTTCGAAACTTTGTATGTATAATTCAATTATACGAGTTTTAAGAAGTGTTTATTGTGTACGTATAAATAGATTGGTTGGAGGGTATATTAGTGTTTGCAGGGCCCATATATATATAAATTGATTTTGTATGAATATAATAAAGTGAATTACCATTTTAGTAAAAATAAGTGATGGTTTAGAGGGTGATGACAAAATCATTATTTCAATTTTGAGACCTGCATATTAAGTTTGGTCGGAACAAAAAGAAATACTAAGTTACAAAGTTTAGACGGAGGGATTACAATATACAACTTAAAAATTCTATATTATTCTTGTAATCCCATATTTATTTTTGAGGCTCTTCAAGGAAGCATTAAACTTCAGACGGACATTGGAATAGCTTTGAGGGCAACTGCCTTGTGCAAGTTCAATCCAAACTTTTCGGTCACGTCTATTTTTTTTGTTTCAACTTTCCAATCAAAATCATTAAGCAAGGAAGCCACCATGAGATGCACCATTCTATCAGCTAATGACGAACCAGGGCAACTTCTTCTTCCTGACCCGAAAGGAATAAGCTTGAAATCTTGACCTTTGAAATCTACTATGTTGTTCAAAAATCTCTCCGGCTCATACACGTTTGGATTATCCCATATGCTTGCACCTCTCCCCATCGCCCAAATGTTAACAAGTATTTGTGTGTGTTTTGGAATTGTATAACCGTTGATTTTGGCTTCATCTTCGGCCTTGTGTGGAATCAAGAATGGAGTAGGCGGGTGGTATCGAAAGGTTTCTTTGATCAAAGCTTGTAGATATGGGAGTCTGGATATGTCTGATTCCTCAATTGATTTGTGTCGTCCGATCACACTTCTTATCTCATTCGTAGCTCTACCCATCTTCTCAGGGTTTATTAGTAATTCTGTCATTGTCCATTCTACAATGAATGAAGTTGTTTATGTTCCTGCAAAAAGTAAATCCTAACACGGACAAAGAAAAATGAGCATTTATCTTTAGCGATGGGGCCATAATATATATAAATATATAATATATATATATATATATATATATATATTTAATCTTATATTAATATTGTCGAAACATATAATTTATTAAAAAAGGACGTCGTTCCGAGAATTTCAGCAACTTTGGAACAAAATTGGTACATTTAAAAAATAAACGAGACTCTATATTCATATACTTATTTATAATTTTTTAGAGCATTTTTCAAAAAGAGTGAAGTTATGGAAGGAAAAATGCTTCTATACCATATTAATTCATAACATACAAAATGTTAGTTCCAGTAAGGGTAAACTGCAATGGGTACGAATAAACGGATCGAAGCAGAGTCAGGGATAAATCTTTTTTTCGCAAGACAAATACGTCATAGCTAGTGCTCATAGGATATACGTAATGTCTCCATCCAAAGGTAAAACGACTTCCAATTCTGATACAGTAGCACTACTATTATATAACAACAACAAATGAATTGACTTAAGTGTTCAGGTTTAGCCCATTTCGAATGGGCCTAATTGGGTCGGTTCAATTGTAAAATAGGCTTGTAGAGATTTTGGATCTCCAAAAAAATATAGATGGCCCCAAAGACCAATTACCAAATCCGGTCCATGCCAGGTGTGCGGCAGCATGCGCACGCGAGGTGCATGAGTGTGTACTCATTTAAAAGGCTTAATGTTTAAAAGGCTTTCAAATTCCTTGTAAACTTTTTATGTGGGACAACGTCAGGCTTTTCACCTTCCCACCCAAACTCATCATAAACTCCTCAAAAAATATTTTTTGTTTCATCTTTGTAAATTAATTTCTAACTCACTGAAATTCGATTTTGAGACATTAAATATATCATGTTCATCTAATTCGTCCATCAAATATTTTTTTGTTAAATAGGGGTGTTAAAATACATAATTTCCAACACAAAATATATATATATATATTTTGAAGCCAACACAAAATAGTTAAAATATAGACATATTTCATTTTTCATGTTTAATTCTTGTGAGTTGCAGCATTTAATAAAACAAGTAGTATTAAATACTTAAGAAAGAAAGAGGTGTCACTGCAAATAGATGTCGTATTTCATTCATCAGACTCAGCTCGTACTCATCCCTGCGATCCAGAAGTGCTTCTAACATGCATGTCACTTTTCTTATTCCCTCTCCATTCGAACCTTTGATTAATTAAATCTTCAATAATACCAAGCAATTTCCCAGCATAAAACTCTGCTTCCCTCTTAATCCCCTGATCTTCTGAAGAACCGGAAAATTAAGTCAGCAAGGTTTGGAGCGGCTATAGCCCCCCCTACACGCTGAAGACTCTCCTTGAATTCCTGAGTAACATCCGAATCGAACTCCGGAAAAAAGTGGAGCCGTCATGAGATTGAGAGAGGTTACGTACGAAGGCTGCATCAGTGATGTTCACAACTCGGCCACGTGGTCGCGCAGTTTCTGCAGTCGAATCCCACGTACAGCTCGCGTCAAGCTGATGACTCGTGAACATCTGTTCTCGGCATATTTTCCGCAGCTTTCGCCATTTGTCGCCCACGGGCTACTCGGCATATTTCTTTTGCAATTGCAGGGGATGATACAACTACGGTGTATATCCATGCAGAATTTGACTGACTTTTTTATTGATTTATATGAATTTTCATAAATTTGATAGGATTGTGGAATATTTTTTTTTTTTATTGATTTACACAGATTTTCATAAACTCTGATATTGATGCGGAAGAGTTTTTTTTTTTTTTTTTAAAATTAGAAGTGTTTTTTTTAAATTAATATTATATATATATATATATTATATAAAATATTTTACCAATAATATATATATAAAGTATTTTATCAATAATAATAAAAAATATATATATATATATTGTATAAAATTTATATATTAATTCGGGGCGGGCGGATACCCGCGAGTCGGGCATAAGACCCAGACCCGACCCATACTCAATACGGGGCGAATCTGATCTAACCAAAGCTCGTGGGTGGGGTGGGTACCCGCGGGTCGGATCAATATTGCCATTTTTACTTCTGATCTTTTGTCTTCAGAATTCTCTAAGAGAATCCGTTGAAATCTCTTGTTTTTAGAAGAGATTTTGGATAGTGCAATTTATTTATATTTTTGAAGGAGAATCCAACAAAATCTATAGAGTATTAACTTATGAATACCTAAAGATTTTTAAAAACTTTTTAAAATCTGTATTGAATACCTCAAAATTTTGATTGAAAGACTTCTAAAAATCCGAATTGAATACCTCTACACTTTGAAAGTCCAAAAAAATCCTACAGAATACACAACCAATACACCCCCCTAACAATGAATGAACGTTTAAAAATAAATCATTTAAAATGGCGTCCTCTAGCATTTTGAGAAGCAAATTCATCAATAAAA
Source organism: Galeopsis tetrahit (assembly GCA_963675135.1). Classification (NCBI taxonomy): domain Eukaryota; kingdom Viridiplantae; phylum Streptophyta; class Magnoliopsida; order Lamiales; family Lamiaceae; genus Galeopsis; species Galeopsis tetrahit. The sequence continues at coordinate 16,846,028 of OY776130.1, forward strand.
TTTTCATAGTTAATTTGTTCTAGCATACCTTTTCAATACATAAAGTTCTTAGTCCATTTAATCTTTTTTTTAAGGACCATTTAATATTTCTTGTGACATAGTGGATCATAGATATGTTTTTAACAATTTTAATTTAGAAAAAACTTATTTCAGCTGATGCCGAGGTCACAGCGAAATAGTTAATAATATTCTATAAGCAATTAAGGCATTAGGATAGCAACCTAAAGCATTTACAAATTCAAGAATCTCAATAGCAGTTTTTTTTTGTTGATAAAGTAACTTGCAACACTTTTAGTTCAGAAAATATATGATTTGAATCAATATCTAAAGAGTTGTCATGCTTGAAAGTATTCCCTAAATTCTCACAGGGATTATATTTTTTTTAGTCCATTAAGTTAGCACAATTTTGAATTTAGTCCATCAGGTTACCACTTTTTGAATTTAGTCCATTAAGTTTCGATTTATTTTGATTTTGGTCCAGTTACCTGCTACAGTAGGTTTCACAGATCATTTTTTAAAACACACCCCATAAAATGATATACACACCCCAAATGTTAAACACACCACACTAAAATTTAAAAATCATTTTTTATTACTATACACACCCCCAACTATTTCCTATTTAATAAATTGTCAAAAATAATTAAATTAAAAAAAAGTAAGAATTCAAATTAATATAAAAAATATAAATAAAACCTATAAAAAATTGCATGAATCTTTTAAAATTAAACAAAGCTAAAACAATTAATTTAATTAGTTTTGAAGATTTAATTGATTTTCTACTAATTTTAAATTTTATTTAGCTTTATTTTCGACATTTTTTATATAAATTAGAACGCAAATAAAACATTAATAAAGCAATAGAGGTTTAAATTTTTTTATTTTAATTTTCTTTAAAATATTTCTTTTATATTACATGAACCTACTAACACCCCATAAATTTTATACACTCCAAAGTGTTAAACACAAAAATTCAAAAATCAAATGTAGTTAAAAAAAAATCATAAACATATTTAATAAATTGCTAAAAATAATTAAATTAAAAAAAAGTAAGAATTCAAATTAATATAAAAAAATATAAATAAAACCTATAAAAAAATCGCCTAAATCTTTAAAAATTAAACAAAGCTAAAATAATTAATTTAATTAGTTTTGAAGATTTAGTTGATTTTCTACTATTTTTAAATTTTATTTAGCCTTATTTTCGACGTATTTTATAGAAGTTAGAACGCAAATAAAACATTAATAAAGCAATGTAATTTTAAATTTTTTTTTTTATTTTCTTTTAAATATTTCTTTTATATTACATGAACCTACTAACACCACATAAATTTATATACACTCCAAACGTTAAACACAAAAATTCAAAAATCAAATGTAGTTAAATAAAATCATAAAAATATTTAATAAATTTCTAAAAATAATTAAATTAAAAAAAAAATAAGAATTCAAATTAATATAAAAAATATAAATAAAACCTATAAAAATCACTAAAATCTTCGAAAATTAAACAAAGCTAAAAATATGAATTAATTTAATTAGTTTTGAAGATTTAATAGATTTTTTTTTACTATTTTTTAAGATTTGTTATAAATTTTTGAAAAAAATTAACTTGAAAAAATTATTAAATTAAATAAAAAAAATTCTTTAAAAGTATTAAAAAATCAACTAAAATTTTAAAACTAATTAAATTAATTATTTTTTTAGCTTTATTAAAATTTTGAAGATTTATTTATTTTTTATAGGTTTTATTTATATTTTTCATATTAATTTAAATTCTTACTTTTTTAATTAAATTATTTTTAACAATTTATTAAATATGTTTATGATTTTATTTTACTATATTATATTTTTTAATTTTTATGTTTAACTTTTGAAGTGTATATAAAATTCATGGGGTGTTAGTAGGTTCATGTAATATAAAAAAAATATTTAAAAAAAAAACAAAAAAATTTAAAACTTCATTTCTTTATTAATGTTTTATTTGCGTTCTAACTTGTATAAAAAACGTCAAAAATAAGGCTAAATAAAATTTAAAAATAGTAAAAAATCAACTAAATTTTCAAAACTATTTAAATAAATTAATTTTTTTTAGCTTTGTTTTATTTTTGAAGATTTGGACGATTTTTTATAGGGCCGCACTTATGTGCAATATTTCACGTGAAATATTAGTATATTTAAGGAAGGGTCAAAATTCGCGGATTTGTAGCGTGTTTGACTGGTCAAACGAATATTTTCTTAAAAAACGCGGAAAAGTCGCGCGCAGGAGGCTAACATGATAACGGGTTTCAGGTCTGTGTTACTATAAATGTAATTATATGTTACTGCAGGACCAAATATGTGTTACTGTAAGTACAAATAACACATAAATTGACTTTTCACAGAAAATATTAATACAAATTAATTTAAGGAAAGATAAAATAGAAAATTTTTCTCTTAATCTGTGTTACTATAAATACAATTATATGTTACTGTACAGACAAATATGTGTTACTGCAAGGACAAGTAACACACAATTGGCTTTTGAGTAACATATATTTGACCTTAAAGTAACACAGAAAAATGTGTTACTATATAAACACAAGTGTATTACTGTATTAAGAAAGATGTGTTACTATATAAATAAAACGTCATTATTGAGAGTGAATGAGATACCCACATTAAAAAAGACGAAGAACAATAATTTAAAACACGAAAAACACAACCATGTTGAATAATTTATCGATCCTTACAAATAAAAAGACATAATTATCAACAATTAATTGGAATAAATCTGTGTGTGGTATTATTGTTGATTTTTTCTCATTCAGGAATTTATTCAAAAAATAAATAATGATTTTTCTCTTTGTGATTTACAGATCAGATCTGAAGGTTTTTTTTTTAATGAAAGTTGCGCGGCATACTTCGCGCAGAAAAGAAGAAAGACAACGAGAGGAAGAAAGCGCAGAAGAGGAGAAGGAAGAAAGCGCAGAAGAGAAGGGAGGGAGCGAGCGCGAAAGGAGGAAGAAGGAGACTGGTTACCGAATAAAATTATAAGAATTAGTCAAATTGCACCATAAGACTATGGTGAAATATTGTATATAAGTTTTTGTCTTTTTTATATGTTTTATTTATATTTTTCATATTAATTTGAATTCTTATTTTTTTAAATTTAATTATTTTTGACAATTTATTAAATAGGAAATAGTTGGGGGTGTGTATAGTAATAAAAAATAAATTTTAAATTTTAGTGTGGTGTGTATATCATTTTATGGAGTGTGTTTTAAAAAATGACCTGTGAAACCTGCTGTAGCAGGTAACTTGACCAAAATCAAAATAAATCGAAACTTAATGGACTAAATTCAAAAAGTGGTAACTTGATGGACTAAATTCAAAATTGTGGTAACTTAATGGACTAAAAAAAATATAATCCCTTTTTTTAATTTATTATTATCCAAAGATTTTAATTTATTTAAATCAAATAAAAATTCAAAAATATTATAATATGTTTACAATTGTTCAAATCTATTTTTTAAGGCAGCAATAGCAACATCAACAACAACAATAAAGTAGAGCTGTTATTCGAGCCGAGTCGAGTATTTGAGGTTCGAGCTTGACTCGAGCTCTTATCGAGCTGAGTCGAGCTTGGCTCGATAACATTACCGAGTTAAAAATTGAGCTCGGTTCGACTCGTTAACGAGCTTATCGAGTCGAGCTGAGCCTAATGAATTTTTTTATAAAAAATTAGTTATCGAGCCTAACAAGTCGAGCTCGAGCCGGCTCATTAGTAAATCGAGTATTTAAAGAGCTCGAGCTCGGCTCATTAAGCTAAATGAGTCGAGCCTTAACGAGTCGAGCCGAGTCTCGATAAGGCTCGGTTCGAATAACAACACTACAATAAAGTAAATATAGAGAATCGGAGATAAAAGAAACTAAAATAATAATTGAAAAACTGAAAGGGAAAGTCGGATGTCGATTGCCAAACTTGATCATCGATCCGATGTCAAGATGAGATATAGCCACTTGAATGTAACAAAATATATTGGAATGAAAATTAGAAATATGGAATACAAAGTTTGAAAGCACTCTAGACAATTTATAGGTACTACTCTTGTTGTTCTCTATACGCATACTGACTACTGTAGTGTGCATTTAATTAGATATTGGACTTTGACCCCTTGGGGGTAATTACTATGGTCATTTTCGAGAAAGAGTGCATAATAAATCATACTCCGTATTTAATATTTTACCGTTGTAATATTATTGTAAATTTTAGATTAGATATTCATATTCATTATATTTTTTTTTACCTTTTAATTTTTTTTTAAAATATTAATTATATATATATATATATATATATATATATATAAAAGTAGGCCCCTAAAAATTTGGGGCCAGGGCGGTCGCCCCTCAGGCCCACCCTCAGGGCCACCACTGTTTATTATACTCCCTCCGTCCCACAAATATAGTTGTATATTTCTTTTTTGAATATCCCAAATTATAGCTACATTCCCTCTTTTACTTTAGTATTAAATGTTTTATTTTCAATTTTATCCCTAATTAATAAGAGTGTTAATGCTTAACAGATTTTGGAGTATGAAAATTTAAAGGGTAAAATTGACACATTAACTAAATTTGACTACATTTATTGATTTTTCTTAATTTGTGTGTAAAGTCAAATGTAGCTATTTTTGTGGAACGGATGAAGTATATGCTTATTTGTGCTATCATTTTCCAAACCCCATCCCTCACGCTAATGTTAGTTAGGTATACTTAATTTGAGTTGTATATAAGGACCACATAGTACATATTCAATTGAGTAAATAATACTCCCCCTCACCCTCCCTCCGTCCACGAAATGCAGTTCCATTTGATTTATATTTTTTATTCACTAAATGTAGTTCCATACATTTTATGAAAACTATCACCCTTCAACCATCATTTAATTACTTAATTTTCCATCAACTTTATTCACAAACAACCATTTTATTCTCAATGGACCCAACAATATCCTATAATACTCTTACTTTATCTATTTTTTTTTTTAAACTTGTGCCCCACCCCAATGGGACTACATTTGGTGAATGGAGGGAGTATCAACCTACCTAATTGCTGACTAAACCCATGATTTAATTTCTCTTTTTATCAGCTAACATGACATTAGTATACAATCTGATTCTTGCTAATGGACTTCTTCATCTTCAAAGTCTTCTACTATTTTCATCTTTAGCAAACACATCAGTTGGTATACTTACGGTTAATCCCACAAAGTTCACCTTACTATCGGATTACATATTAACTTATACTCCATCCGTCCCAATGAAAACTACCAATTCCTTTTTTGAAAACTATTTTTACTCACATTTCATTAAATTACTTCATTCATTCCATTTCAATTGTCATTTAAAATTATTTAACATAGATTAATAATATCTTTTAACAGCGTGTATAAAATGAACATCCATTTTGAGAAGGGAGTAAACTGTTTATTTAATGCATACATAGATGGGTAAAATTGATATATGATAATTTAATTCTTTTAATTTTAAGATGACAATTTAATTTTAAGATGACAATTATATTGAAATAAAGCCTTTCTTCAAAAAGGTTGAGTGAATACTTTTTATACTGTTGTGAAAAATTATCTTTCATGGGTACCTTTTTAAATTTTTTTACCTTCAAAGTATATTTTTTTCAACTTATATAGTTCGCATTAATTTATTATAATGTTAGTTAGGTATACTTGTACTTCACACTCAATTGAGTAAATAGTATCAACCTACTCAATTGCGGACTAAATCCGACCACTATTTAATTTCTCTTATTATCACCTAACATGACATTAGTATACAATCAATGAACTTCTTCATCTTCAAACTCTTCTACTATTTTCATCTTGAGCAAACATATTTTCATCTTGAGCAAACACATCAGCTCATATACTTACAGTGAATCCCACAAAACTAACACTAAAAACAGCTATGTTCATCCATATTAACTTATACTCCATCCGTTCCAAAGAAAGCTACCCATTCATTTTTTGAAAACTACTCCCCTCACATTTCATTAAATTACTCCATGCATTCCATTTCAACTGTCATTTAAAATTATTTAACATAGATTAATAATGTCATTTAATAGCGTGTATAAAATGACATTACACATCCATTTTGAGAAGGGAGTAAATTGTTTATTTAATGCATACATAGATGGGTAAAATTGATATATGATAGAATTTAATTCTTTTAATTGTAAGAAGACAATTATATAGAAATAAAGCTTTTCTTCAAAAAGGTTGAGCGAATAGTTTTTATACTTTGTGAAAAATGCTCTTTTATGGGTACCTTTTTAAATTTTTTTACCTTCATACACATACACCTCACACACATAACTTGCTCATATGTGAAAGCCCGCGCGTAATCTGGGCTTGAATTTTACTGATGGGCTATGCCCTTCCTAATTGTGTTTTTGGCTAGCTGCTACCCAATTTTGTTCCTAAACTACGACCGATTTTAACTTGGGCTAATGTTAGTTTATGTATACTTTTACTTGTTAGAAATGAGGTGTATGTGTATGATGGTACCAATTTTGACTATTAATATCAGACGAGTCTATTGAAAGATCAGATGACTTGATCAGATGTGTTGGTTAATTGTTTAAATTTATGATGAATTTGGATGCCTATTAACTGTTTGAAAAATGCTGTCTAGAAATTATCTCATGTGAAATGCATGTGCACCTTTCTACAATTCCATTTGTATGCCTTGTGGTTTAAGATTATTTACTGTTTTGTTCTATTAAAAAGGTTATGTGGTCAAAACACTCTCTAGAAGGTTCTTCCATTTTATACATACTCATAGCTATCTCAAGCATGGGAAAGAAGATGGATATGAACTGTACTCTTTCTTTTCTTCCTTGTCTTACAAAGCATATAACATTCGAATTAGAGTAAGATGGTCTCTTTTTTTATCTTGAGATCCATTCATCTATTATCGAGATATGTATATGTAAATGAAAGCATATTTTTTAATTATCTTGTATTAGAATAAAAAAGACATAGCCATGAACAATGCCATTTGATCTTTTTTCTCTTCGTATACTTTTTTTTTTGTCATACAGTAGTTAATGGAATCCTCTGTTGTTGGATCTTAGAATTTTCTAAAAATAAACATAGTCTAGCTGATTTTATGTGGTTTCGCCTACATTTTTGTTATGTTTTCCTTTGGCCTTATAAATCATATAAATATTCAATTTTTTGGAAATAAACATAGTCTAACTGATTTTATGTGATTTCGCCTACATTTTATGTGATGTCATTAGATCTTGTCAACGGGCTATCTTCTAGACTTCTAGTGGCATCAATGATATAGATCAGTGTCATGTAATAACTAATAGTTATATCTTTGTGGTTTTCATTATACAATTTCGATGTTTCTCAACTATTAGTCAACGGATGACAATACTATTACTTGAATTATCTGATGAAGTTACTCAGGTGTGTTGAACCAGTTTGACCTGCAAAAAAAAAAAAGAAATTGAATGTGTCAAGGCCCGACGTAATATATTATGGTGAGTCTATTCAACTTTTTATCATTTTGGATAAGTTCTTGTTTATTCTATGCCATGGATTTCTGATTTCGTTGAGTTATCATTTGTTATGTTTTACTTTGGCCTTAGAAATCATATAAATATCCAATTCTTCATTTATTATTATTTTAACAGTATTGTTATGCAGCTATATCCAAATGTGCTCATGTATGACAATTACTCATCCATCAACGATGATTGATACACTTACTCTTATGTTACATTAAGTGAACTGTAAGATTGAACTTGTATATATCAAATATTACTGACTTCATTCATTTTTTAATAATATAACACAATTTCTTGGAGCCATGCCATCAAAAGGGGCCTCAGCGTGAAGAATAAAGTTCGCCTTATTGATGGATCCCTGCCCGATCCAGAAGAAGATAAAGATCCGGCCATATATGCCGCCTGGGTAAGGGCTAACGACCTTGTTCTAATGTGGATTTTAAATTCGATTATGCCTGACATTAAGAGAACCTTAGAATACTTTTCTATAGCTAAGGATGTTTGGGATGAATTGAAAATTAGGTATGCCCTATGTTGGTCCTTGATGGAGTATGACACAAGTGTATGGGGGGGGGGGGGGGGAATGCACTTGTGTATGCAAATTCTTTCTTTTTTATCAAAATAATCCTATCAGGCAAGTTGTCTTACAACAAGCCTGAGTGTGAACTTTGATAGATACTTGTCCTACTGATTACTATGAGGTGATCAGTTGGCTAAATATCTAAAAGAGTTGCTAAGTGCGGAATGTGGTTGGCCTTTTGACTTAAAGAAATACTCCAATTCAATTTCTGAAAAGACAGTTATCAGGGACTTTGTCCAAAACAGTTTTACTTAACTTACTATGTTTTACTCTTTGAAATATGTTTGGATATGAATGCAATAAAGAGTGCAGTAAGTAAATTGGCACACAAGTTTATAGTGGTTCAGAGACTCAAGCTCCTACATCCACTTTCCCTGATTGAACAGGATAATTCATTCACAATGGAATTAGCTTGTTTTATAGTGCCAAGGTGCACTGATCAACAACACTCTCTTAGTGCTTTGATCCCTAGGATAATCTGAGTCCTAGTGCTCAATCTCTCTGAGTTAAGACTGTGTTTCTCAATAACAGTCCTTAACTCCTCACTTCTACAACAAACACTCTCTTCACTAAATGAGATAAGGGTTTGAGGTTTGGTTCCAACTAGTAGAGATATCCTTTACAATAAGAACAGATGTAAAGGCTTAGGATATCTCAATGCTAAGCTTTGGATGATTACAAAGATTGGCTTAGCTAAATGAAGTGATTCAGGAAACTTGGGATTCTGAGGAACAACTTGGTTTCCTTTGAAAGCTTGATGATAAATTGATAGCTTGTAGTTGGATACTGAATCCCTTTGATCACTTCTGTATTTATAGGCAAATTTGAACAACTAACCGTTGGAGGGATAGCAATTCAAACATGTCTATTTGCAGCACCATTGAAACGACTATGAAGCTTGGCATCCTTTTATCCACTGTGTAAAAGGGCTCTTCAATGGTTGCTTGAATGAATGTGTTGACTTCTGAAAAATGCGGCTGAGAAGACTTGTGTCAGATTCCAAAAATGCACATTTCCCAAGGTTGATTTGTGGCAAACTTTACACTCAACCAACGGTCAGATGGGACAAGCTTCCCTGAACATTCTTGCTGCAATTTAGAATGTTCCAACATTCATTCAATGCTTCACTCTTTAATGCTTTAAGTTTTCAATGCTTGGTTCAGGCATGATTGGCAATAAATGCTTCATTGAATGTGTCTTCTGTGAGCTTTGGCATTCAATGCTCTTGATCATTTGTACTTCAACTGTTCTAATCATTTGCATTTATGAGCATTGCATTAATGTTCTTGATCTCTTCAGCTCAGTTGTCCACTTGGTCAGCTTGTCTTGAAAGTTCAGCAACTTTGGCCTAGACACATAACACTTATCAAGCTGCCTAACATTCTAGCTTTGGACAACTATCCTGAACTCTAAAATCTCACAACATTCCTGAGATTTTTAACTTAAGCATTCTACTTACTCAAGTGTACTGAGACAACTTGCCTGAACTAGACTTGAGCATATCTCAACTAATCTGAACATCATCAATCAGGGGTTTTGGTATCTAAATCAAAATCATTTTATTCCCAACAATTTCCCCCTTTTTGATGATGCCAAAACCTATTACAAAGGAACCTTGACTTATACTATACTTTACCTTCAGGATGAGTGAACTGGTCAACTTTCCTGAAAGAAACTGTTAGTACAATAAATCAAGTATATATGTCATGTCAGGTTAGTTGATATAATGAGTTGTTATCTCTTGATAGAAAATTAGTGGTCCTTTTATATATCATAGAGCATTACAGATCAGAAAATCAAAAGGACAACAAAGCTGATACATGAAAAACAGAATAACAACAATCATAAAAACCAGATAGGGAAGAGATAAACTTATCCATCAGAGAGTTCCATCATCTTGGGGAGCAATGCCATATTGAGCCCAGACCCTTTTCTTCAATTCCCAAACATCATTGTTTGATCCTCTAGGGCCAATCTTCATCTTCTCCATCTTCATGATGTTGATGAACTCTTCCAGAATCTTTCCCTCATCGATCAAGTTCCCATTGAACTTAGGAGGCATGTACAGAATAGGGCCAGGGGCCTTGAACTCAACTCTTGCCATCTCAGCTGCTGCAAACAGCTTTTGGTAGAGGTCCCTATGGTTCTCAAACATAAACTGGACAAAGACTTCATCCACACTCTCTTCAAGCCACTTTCCAATGACATAAAAGTCATATACAAAACTTCTCTTGGCCTCCTCCCATGCATCATTCAGTGAGATTGGAACCCACTTATCATGGTGAGGGTACTGAGTGTCCTATCTTTGCAGCATCTGTGGTTTGAGCCTTCTGTAAGAAGCCCTCCTTCTTGGAGCTTTGAAGTTTGCCCTTCTCTCATCCCTTGCCTTGTTGGCCTCAACCAACTGATCCATTCTTTCTTTAGCTCTCTGAAGAGCTAACTTCTCCTGAGTCTCTGGATCCTTTCCAAATCCTTCTTCAAACAATTTAGAAGGATCATCAGCAAGCTTGGGCACACCAACTTCAGGCTCTTTGTCCTGTACTTCCTCTTCAATATCTTCTTCTTCAATAGCAGGCAGCTTGGCTGCTTTCTTCAATCTCTTTGATTGCCTCACTGGAGTAGATTCTTCAGACTGAAATTCTGATGGCAAAGTCAGGCTAGTTGGGAATTCATTGAAGGCTTGCAATTCCTTCCTCTTTCTTTCAGATGACCTTGTCACCTTCCCCCTTACTTCACCAACTTTCTCTTTGGGGTCAAGTCCTGCTGACTCACCACCAGGCCTTTGTTGCTTCCTTGCCTGACTTTCCATTGCAGACATCATGGATTCTTTAACAGCAATTTGAATCTGCTCTTCCTCAGTCAAGTTTTCAATATTCATTGGGCCTTTGCCTTTCCCAATGTCTTCTACTGCCTCCTCCTCAATCTCAGGGACCTTCTCCTTTCCCTTTGATTCTCCAATCACCAAGGTTCCCTTTGCCCTTGCTCTCTCTCTTTCCCCCTTTTTGGCATTATCAAAACACTGGGGCTTCAATTCACTCATAGAGACTGAGAGATGTGAGTGGGCTTGAGTGAAGGACTTCAACTCCTGCAGTAGATAAACATTCTCATCATGAATGTTTTGCATTTTGTCATCTGCCATGCTCAAGAATGTGTGAACTGGCTTCATCTTTTGAGTAACAATTGCATCCAATGTGGCTTTCAGTGATTGATCAAGTTTGGCCTGAAGTTGATCAGTGAGATTGGCTACAACTTGATCAGACACTTTGGCCATAAGTTCAACAGTGAACTTCTCAGCAGCCTCTTTCACCAGTGCAGCTTTCAATTCTTCAGCCTTTTTCCTCTGGGCTGCTGTCCTCTGCCTTAATGCATCTTTGATTGTCTTCCTCAGACCTCTCACATTGTCCTTGTACAGATTCTTGAGGCCCAGCTGCTCTTTCTTCACAGATTTGGTGAACTTCACCATTTCATTCTTTGCCTTTGTGACCTCAGTTGAAACTGTTTGCAGTACAGTTTCAACTCCACAAATTCTTGCATCTAGAGTGGGCAGGATCACCTCTTCTGAGCCAGTTAGCCTCATCTCCACAGAGGCTAGAGTCTTGCCTTGGCCATCTAGAGTATCAATAGTTGCTGCATGTGCCTTCCCAACTTCCCTGACCAGTGTATCCAACTTCTCTGATTGCTCTTCAATGATGGATGCAGTTTGAGTAGCAATCTGAAAGCCAGCTTCAGTGGTGTTGGCTTGTTCAAAGTATAACTTGTTCAGTGTGGACACATTGGCTGAAACTGCTTCAAGATCAATGTCAGCATCTACTGGTATATCTGTAAGGGAAGCATCTGCAAAAATTTGCTCAATTGTAACAGCGACAGAATCTGCAAAACTAAGAGTGTTAGTAAAATCTCCCTCAACACCCTCATTTTTTCTTTCTCCCATAAGGCCTGATACATCAGCACCTTCTCTCTCATTTTCAACTAAATTCTTTTCTCCTTCATTCATATCAGATGGACTCACATTCATTGGAGAATCAGGCCTCCTTTCACCAAGGGATTCATCAAGTTCAGATTTGACTTGAAGAATTGCCTGACTCTCATATTGGGCTGCACCCAATATTTCTACCTCATCTCCCTCTATTTGTGGTGCACTCAGGGAACCTGTAATCACACAATCCTCACCATCATCTCCCTCTGAGTTTTCAACACTATCAGCCTTTTCAACTCCTTCCATTCCTAAACCTGACACCTCTATATCCTCAACAGGATCCACAGAGGGCAGTTGTTGGGAGATCACAGTGCTTGGGCATCCCAAGGCCACTGAGTCATCCTGAATGACTAAAGGCTGGTCAATGTCCAACTGTCCTGACATTGATGAGGCTTTAGCCAAACTAGCTTCTCCCATGGAAGTCTCAACATTGTCAAGCTGTGCCTCAGGTTCAGAAGAACCATCCTTGGCCAATACATCTTGGACTGAGTCACCATCTTTGGTCAACTCCTCTGAAAGATCAGAGTCCTTTACAGAATGATAGGTCAAGTAATGTACCTGAGCAGAGTTGAGGCCAGGAGGGTTGGGATTGGTGTTATCATCATCATCATCATTATCATCATCAGATGGGCTATCAGGATGCTTGATTCCCTGTGCAATCCTTTCTCTCTCAGCAAGCACCTTCTCATGAACAATGGTGCAAAACAAGGCCTCAGTGGTCAATACATTGGATTTCTTCACATTTGCAAAATGTAAGAGCCTGTTCTCTTCAACCTGCCACCAGCTTGCTCCTTTATCCTGAATAGCCTGAGCTATTTCCACCATAGTTCTATCCTTGATCTCAACAAGAGCTCTGAGATCATAGAACTGTTGTTGCAGCCTAGGATAATCCTTCAATCCTGGATACAGTTCATCCACATTAGCCTTGGCAATCTGCCCCAGCATCCCCTCATAAGTATATTCTTCACCACTTTCATCTTCAGAAGAGTTGGTTTGAGATTCAGGAGGGTTGGATTGGGATTCAGGTAGGCTTGGCTGGATTTCAGGTAGGTTGGGTTCAGAAGGATTGGGTTCAGAAGAGCTTAAGATAAGTTGGGATTCAGGTGCTTTTGAGAGCAATGTGCCTGAAGAGGTAATTGGAATGGCTGGAATGGGTGGGAGAACAACTTGATCACCTTCTTGAAGAACAGTTTCAAGAAGTTTGGTGTATGAAAGAAGTCTTGTATCAAGTGGGGAGAAGGGTCTATCCTCAAGATTGACCAAATCTGCCAGCATATCAATACCTGATCTGTCAGGGGCACCTTCTGGGGAGTAAACTTTCTTAGCAATGATTGGGGCATCTTCAGGAGTCTTGCACTCCTCTTCTTCATGCCTTGATGGGGATATTCTTTCTGATTGAATATCAGGAGAGTTGGCTTCAGGGCTGTTGGACTTGGAGTTAGACCTACTTGCTTGTCTAATCTCCTTGAAGAACTCTTTCTTCTTCTTCTCCTCTTCCATCAACTTCTGCTTCTCAGAAGTTTTGATAATCCTTCTCCTTCTTTCAGATCTTGTTGGCTTGTCAAGATCCCTGTATTCAGTTACAGTCTCAGGCTGTAAGGGGACAACCTCTCTGAATTCTTCACCCTCTTCAGGGGGGTTGACTCCTTCATCAGCAGCCTTCTCAATCTCCTCAGAAGTGGCTCCTCCACTTCTTGACTGGCTTTCTGGAGAAGATTCACTCAGAATCTTCTTCATCCTCTTCATCTTGGGCTGTACTTTTGGTGGTTGGGCTTTCCTTTTTCTTGGAGAGGCTCTGGTTGCTGGAACAACTGCAACAGCTTTCTTGGAGGCAGCATCCTGCTTCCTCTTCTCAGTTTTTGGAAGACAGCTTTCTGAACATCACCTTTTGAGCTGGAAAAGGCTTTGGCTTTGCTTGAAAATGGGTATAATGAGCAAATCTTTCCAAGAGCAGGCTAGCTCTTGTGCAGAACTGGAGTCTTCCATCAACCACCACCTTGTGGTGCTTCACCTCCTTAAACTTGAACTTTTCATTCATCATCTTGTCCAAAATAAAACTTTTCCAGTCAAACTTGACTCTCTTCTCAGCAGAGTCAATCACAGCAGCCATCACCCTCAGTTTTGGCATGCTGATTTGTTCAACACTACTAGAATGGCTCAACAAGCTCTTCACAACACAGTCAAACAGATGCCTATAAACAGGCTTTAAGGTGTTCTTGTTCTGAGCACTTACAAGTTTCTTGGGTACTATCATCCATGGATAGTAGAACTCCTGATCATCCCCTTCCTTGTAGATTTCAGGATTCTGGCCTTCTGATGGTAGCCCAAAGCTAGCATCCAAATCCTCAGCAGTGAAGATGATGGTGTGTTGGCTTTCTTCATCTTCATCTTCTTCAGCATATGTGAGCTTGGTGCACACATCACCCTTTTTGCCCTTCCATCTGAGATGGGCAAAGAATTCTGCCATGAAGGAATTCAGGCAGGAATCAGGCTTGGTGCCAAGATATTTTTCCAGGCCTGCTTCCCTAAGCCAATGGAGTACAGGATGAACCTCTGTATCTGGGCTATCAAAAGCCACTAACTTCTCAAACCAAAGAGAACTTGTGTTGCTAAGATAGGAGAAATCAATGTCCAATGAGGAATCATTGAAATCTACAAGTTCTTCTCTTTTGATTTTGGGAGCCATGGATAATATGAGAATTGGGTAGGTTTTTGGAGAGGAGTTGCAGGTTTTTGAGAGGTTTTGAAAATCTTAAGAGTTTGGAATTATGAGTGCGTAAGGATGGAAGTAAAAACTGAGGAGTTTATATATGTGGGGAGTTTATTAACCGTTGGTTAATAGATAATGACAGTGGGTAATAGTAAGAACCAATTGGATAAAGTGGGGTAGTGGGCTTTAGGCGGTTTGATGAAGTTTTAATGCAAATCAATGGTCTTGATGATGGCTCAAGAATTCATGAAATCTCAATTAAGATTTTGCATTAAATGCTGATTTGCCTTTTTGGTGGTAAAAATCTTTATAACACACTCCATCCTAAAATGGCCTACTCTTAGACCAAGAAATCTTTTAAATGTCTAATCAATGCTAAAAATAGCAATGATTATCCAATTAACTCGGACAAGCATCCTGAGATGTGTTTTGATTTCTGTGATGGTCAAATTGCCTGATCAATTTGCCTGAGTGGGTCCCAAAGTTGCTGACTGGGTCCCACTTGGACAAAGCTCCTGACCAACATTGCTGAACACCATAGGGACAACCTTGCTGAGTTTCCCTCTTTGGCAGACTGCTTCAGTGAGGTTGGTCAACTTTGCTGAAGTTCATCTTAATGAACTTCCCCCTTCACATGAGCTTTCTTTCCTCATTTCTCCATCTTTCCTGGATCAAGTAAGCCCAATTCAGCTGACAATTCCAAGAATCTTGCTTCAGCTAGAGGCTTAGTCAAGATATCAGCTTTTTGCTTATCAGTGTGGATTTTGACAAGCTTGATATCTTTCTTCTCCACATGATCCCTTATGAAGTGATGCTTGATATCCACATGCTTGCATCTGGTGTGGAGCACTGGATTCTGTGAGATGGCAATTGCACTATTGTTGTCACAGAATATTGGTACTTCATTTGAGATGACTTTGTAGTCTCTAAGTTGCTGTCTGAGCCAAAGTATCTGAGCACAGCAACTTCCAGCTGCTACATATTCTGCTTCAGGTGTTGAAGTTGCAACTGTATTTTGCTTCTTGGAGAACCATGAGATAAGCTTGCTGCCCAAGAATTGACATGTTCCTGAGGTGGATTTTCTGTCAATTCTACATCCTCCATAGTCTGCATCTGAATATCCAGTGAGTTCAATGTTATCATCAGCTGGATACCACAATCCAAGATTCTCAGATCCCTTGAGATATCTTAGGATTCTCTTGGCAGCATCAAGATGGCTCTTCTTTGGATTGGCTTGAAATCTTGCACACACTCCAACTGCAAATGTGATATCAGGCCTACTTGCAGTAAGATATAATAAGGATCCTATGATTCCTCTGTAGTTAGTGGAGTTTGTTGACTCTCCACTTTCATCAGGATCCATTTTCCAGTTAGTATTCATAGGAATTCTGACTGGCTTGCTTGTAGCACATCCAAATTTCTTGATCATGTCCCTTGTGTACTTGGCCTGATTGATGAATATTCCTTTCTTAGATTGAGTGACTTGAAGTCCTAAGAAGAAATTCATCAATCCCATCATGGACATCTCAAATTTGCTTTGCATGAGTTTGGAGAACTTCTCACACAGCTTCTCATTTGGAGATCCAAATATAATGTCATCCACATAGATTTGGACTAACAAGATATCATCTCCTTCACAGATTCTGAACAGGGTTCTGTCAACAGTGCCTTTGACAAAACCATGATCTAGAAGAAACTGTGATAAGGTGTCATACCAAGCTCTTGGAGCTTGCTTTAAGCCATAGAGAGCTTTCTTCAATCTGTACACCTTGTCTCCTTCTTCAAAGCCTGGGGGCTGTTCAACATATACTTCTTCTTTGAGCACCCCATTGAGAAATGCACTCTTTACATCCATTTGATATACCTTGAACCTCATGTGAGCTGCATATGCTAAGAAGAGTCTGATTGCCTCAAGTCTGGCCACTGGAGCAAAGGTCTCATCATAATCAATCCCTTCAGATTGACAATATCCCTTGGCCACCAGTCTTGCCTTGTTCCTCACAATGATGTCATTTTCATTTTTCTTATTTTTAAACACCCATTTGGTTCCAATGACATCTTGATAAGTTGGCCTATCTACCAGCTCCCATACTTCATTTCTGGTAAACTGGTTCAGCTCTTCTTGCATGGCTATGATCCAGTTGGTATCTTGTAGTGCTTCCTCAATGTCTTTTGGTTCCTGTTCTGAAAGGAAACAACAAAACAAAGCACTTTCTCCATGAAATCTTCTAGTTTTGATCCCTTCACTTGGATTACCAAGTATCAGGCTAGATGGGTGGTCTTGCAACCAAGTCCTTCTAGACCTGATCCCTTCAGGAGGATTGTCCTCATCTGAGGTTGGATCACTAGATTCATTAAATTCAGGAAAGTTAATTGAAGGATCAAGTTCAGGATCATATTCAGGGGTATTGTCCTCATTGTCAGATAAGTTGACATTTTCATTGGTTCCCCCTTGAATATTGGATCCATTTACTACCTCAGCATTGCCTGCTTCTTCATTGGTAGTTGTTACCTGGTTTTGAACTGGGATGGGGTTAGTCGGTTCAATTTCACCTTCAGGTTGGTTGGCTTCAGGTTGATTGCCATCAGGTAGGTTGTCCAGTTTTTTATTATCATGTAGTTCAGGCTGGGCAACATCTACAAACACTGTTTCCTTGCTTTGAAGCCTTAGTCTGGTTGTTCTTTGTGTTATCTCATCAATATTCAAGTTTCTATCCCTGAACTTATCAATAGATTCATCAAACACAACATGAGGTGTTTCTTCCACAATAAGGGTTTTGCAATTGTAAACTCTATAAGCTTTGCTGATTTGTGAATATCCAACAAATATTCCTTCATCAGCTTTGCTGTCAAAAGCTTTCAATTGCTCTTTCCCATTATTATGAATGAAACACTTACAACCAAATATGTGAAAATAAGCAACAGTGGGCAATCTACCTTTCCATATTTGATATGGGGTTTTACCTTGTCCTTTGGTGATTAAAGACCTGTTTTGAGTGTGACATGCAGTGCTAATGGCTTCAGCCCAGAACCTTTTAGGCAGTTTGGATTCAGCAATCAATGTTCTTGCTGCCTCTTTCAAGGTCCTGTTCCTTCTTTCAGCAACCCCATTCTGTTGAGGTGTTCTTGCTGCTGAAGTTTCATGAGTGATGCCATTCTT
Organism: Galeopsis tetrahit; assembly: GCA_963675135.1. Lineage (NCBI taxonomy): Eukaryota > Viridiplantae > Streptophyta > Magnoliopsida > Lamiales > Lamiaceae > Galeopsis > Galeopsis tetrahit. The sequence goes on from OY776130.1 coordinate 16,864,029, forward strand.
GCTGCAATACTCATTGATGTATGAGTTTATGAATTCAGTGCCTTTGTCTGATCTGATCTTGACAATACTTAGGCCCTTTTCATTGCTCAATCTCATCATCAATTTAGGTAGCTTGACTTGGGTCTCCTTTTTGTTCAGCAAGAATACTACCCAAGTGTACCTGGAGAAATCATCAACAACAACAAAAGCATATTTTCTTCCATTTATACTTACTGGGATTATTGGTCCAAATAGATCCATATGCAGTAGTTGAAGAACTCTCTCAGTTGAGATGACATGCTTCCCTTTGAATGAAGCTTTGATCTGCTTTTCTTCCTGACATGGCTGGCATATATGTTCTTTGGTGAACACTAGATTTGGCAGCCCTTTAACTAGAGAGTTTCTTGCAATCTTGTTGATGGTTTTGAAGTTCAGGTGGTTTAGTCTCTTGTGCCACAGCCAGCTTTGCTCACTTGTGCTTTTGGCAACAAGACAGACTGCTTCAGGGGTTTTGCTCCAATCTGCAAAATAGACATTTCCCTTTCTCACCCCTGTTAGTAGCACCTGTTGTGTTGAGTTATTTTTGATAATACATTCATTTGGTGCAAATTCAACACAATATCCTTTATCACAGATTTGACTTATAGACAACAAGTTATATTTTAGGCCTAGGACATATGAGACATCAGTAATTTTAACACTACCAATGTTTAATGTACCATAACCTCTTGTGATCCCTTGAGAGCTGTCTCCAAAGGTTACTGAAGGACCATCTTTTTCTATGAAATCTGAGAGAAGCTCCTTATTCCCAGTGATGTGTCTTGAACATCCACTGTCCAAGTACCATGCTGTTTTCTTGTTGATGCTTCTCTTCTTCTTGTGGTCCTTGCAGCCCTGCAAAGTCAAAATTTAGGTACCCTTTGAGTGTTGGGTCCTAGAGGGTTAGCTGTACCTTTTGGAACCCAAATCTGCCTGATTACTCTGATTGACTCAAAGTGACTGACTTGGTTTCCATTTACATCTACATACACAGTTTGACCCTTAAATGCCTTGGGTGGTTTCTGTGTATGGGTGTTAGTCTTGTAAGGTTCAGGAGAGTTGGTAAATTTCTTTGGGACATTTCTCCTGAAGTTACTAGACTTAGGTGCAGCTTGGTAAGACCTTTGAGGATAGGGTTTTGGATGGCCTTTTCCTTTTGGCATGTAAGGTCCAGGCTTCCTGAATGTTTTATACCTATCAGAGGGGATTGGCCTTAATCCATTCAGTTGAGGTTGCCTCATTTGAGTTGGCCTTTTCTGAACAGATTTTGGACAACTCCTCTGATGAGGATTCAGATAGGTTGGCCTTCCATTGGTTCTACCTTTCTGAACCTCATTTCTCTTATAAGCAATGCCTTTAACCTTTTCCATAGGTATGGGTTCAGGTACATTGTTTACTTGAGTTGGTATAAATATTCCTTTACCCTTATCCTTGACCAGTGGTTGATTTACTTCCATTTCATTTTGTTGTGCCACTGATCTTACAAAAGTCATCTTAGAATTGCTTGATGAGGCAATACTAAGACCAGGTGAGGGTTCAAATGGATTATAGCCTAATCCACCCTTTTGAGCAAATGGTCTTTGAAACCCTTGAATTTCCTCTATTGCCTTAGCAGATTTGTTCAAGGCAGACATTTTCATTTTTAAGCTCCCCTCACTCAATTTCAGAGTATCAAATTCACTTGAGAGATTGCCAAATTTTGCTTGAAGAATTCTAAGATCAAAATCCTTTTTCCTCATGGCCAGTTCTTGATCATCAATCAACTTTTGTTGTTCAGAGACTTTGAGAGACATTTCCTCATGTTCTCTCACAATCTGCTGATACAACTCAGTTGATTTAAAGTCAAACTCTGGTTCAGGAAGATTGGGAGTTTGAGCTTTAGAATTCAGTAGCTCATTTTCTCTAAGTGCCATATTGCATACTTCTCTTAGCCTGGTGAAATCCTCAAGTAATTTTCCAAAGTTGAGTTTCAAGTGGATTTCACTGGACTCATGTGTGTTATTTGAAGAATTAGAAGAATTAGAAGATGAACATACCTCATCATTTTCAAATGCCATTTGACAGTCATCATCACTGTCACTGTTGGAGAATAGTCCATCATCAGAAGAGTAGACACTCTCTTCACTTGCTGAATCTCCAGCTACCATGGCCTTCCTGTTGTTCAGCCTCTTGTCTCTTTTGTTCTGCCTTTCTTTTCTTTCTTTGGCACTGAGGTCAGGACAATCATACTGAAAGTGACCCTTTTTCTGGCAGTTGTAACACACATCTTCATCATCATTCTTCTTGCTTGAGGACTCCTTCCTCCTTGATGATAATGGTTCACCTTTGCTGTATTTCTTCCTATCAGCATATCTGTCTTCTTTCTTTTCATCAGAGGCTTTGTCCTCTGATTTGTTGTCAGGAGAACTGAATCTCCTTCTGGTTCTGTTGTCTTGGTAGAACTTTTTGTATCTACCAAATCTGGAGTTGAGTTTCTCAAATCTCCTAGCTATGAGTGCCAGCTCCTCCTTTATTTCAGATTTTGAAACAGATTGGGAGGATCTTTGAGTATTCTTCTTTTCTGTTTCAGCAGCTTTGAAGGCAACACCTTTGCTTGAGGAGGATGGCTCTTCATGCACCTTCTTTCTGTTTAGATCAAACTCATATGCTTTGAGTTCAGAGAATACTTGCTGCATTGGCATGTTGTCAAGATTGCTGGTATTTTGCATCATGACAGAATATATGTCCCACTTGGATGTGAGACTTCTCAGAATCTTCAAAGCAACCTCTCTTTTGGCATAGAACTTGCCAAGAGAGTTTATCTCATTCATGATGTCAGTAAATCTGCCATCAAGATGATCAATAGTTTCATTGGCTTCCATAGAGAATTGTTCATATTTTTGGATAGCCACTTGAAGCTTGTTCTCCTTGATCTTTTGAGTACCTTCACACATAAGTGCTAAGGTGTCCCAAATCTCTTTAGCTGATGTGCAGTGGTACACCCTTCCCATCACTGCATCTGGAATAGTCTGGTACAATGTGTTCATGGCAATGTAGTTCAGGTTGTGCCTTTTTCTTTCTTCAGCTGTAAAGTCATCTTCATCCTTTGGCAGCAACTCCCTTGGATCAGCTTTTTGAGCATCAGTGAGCTTGGGATTTGCTTTAGTGAATGTGAAAGGCCCTCTAGTGATGACTTTAAGCATCTCATCATGCTGTCAAGCAAGATGAGCTCTCATCCTGATCTTCCAGAAATCATAGTTCTCAATTGAGAACATTGGCAGTTTGTGATGAGAAATATGATTGACTTGGTTTGGACCCATGTTGTTGATGGTGTTGACAACATCTCCTGGAACTGCATTGTTAGCCATTTCAACAGAAATAATATAAAATGAACACAGATAGGTTTTTCAGAAATTTGGATCAGTTCAGTGACCACAGAAAATGTGATTTTGAAAATCACTGATTTTAAGAGGCAGTGGTCTTTGAACCCCTGCTCTGATACCACTTGTTGGTCCTTGATGGAGTATGACACAAGTGTATGAGGGGGGGGGGGGGGGAATGCACTTGTGTATGCAAATTCTTTCTTTTTTAACAAAATAATCTTATCAGGCAAGTTGTCTTACAGCAAGCCTGAGTGTGAACTTTGATAGATACTTGTCCTACTGATTACTATGAGGTGATCAGTTGGCTAAATATCTAAAAGAGTTGCTAAGTGCGGAATGTGGTTGGCCTTTTGACTTAAAGAAGTACTCCAATTCAATTTCTGAAAAGACAGTTATCAGGGACTTTGTCCAAAACAGTTTTACTTAACTTACTGTGTTTTACTCTTTGAAATATGTTTGGATATGAATGCAATAAAGAGTGCAGTAAGTAAATTGGCACACAAGTTTATAGTGGTTCAGAGACTCAAGCTCCTACATCCACTTTCCCTGATTGAACAGGATAATTCCTTCACAATGGAATTAGCTTGTTTTATAGTGCCAAGGTGCACTGATCAACAACACTCTCTTAGTGCTTTGATCCCTAGGATAATCTGAGTCCTACTGCTCAATCTCTCTGAGTTAAGACTGTGTTTCTCAATAACAGTCCTTAACTCCTCACTTCTACAACAAACACTCTCTTCACTAAATGAGATAAGGGTTTGAGGTTTGGTTCTAACTAGTAGAGATATCCTTTACAATAAGAACAGATGTAAAGGCTTAGGATATCTCAATGCTAAGCTTTGGATGATTACAAAGATTGGCTTAGCTAAATGAAGTGATTCAGGAAACTTGGGATTCTGAGGAACAACTTGGTTTCCTTTGAAAGCTTGATGATAAATTGATAGCTTGTAGTTGGATACTGAATCCCTTTGATCACTTCTGTATTTATAGGCAAATTTGAACAACTAACCGTTGGAGGGATAGCAATTCAAACATGTCTATTTGCAGCACCATTGAAATGGCTATGAAGCTTGGCATCCTTTTATCCACTGTGTAAAAGGGCTCTTCAATGGTTGCTTGAATGAATGTGTTGACTTCTGAAAAATGCGGCTGAGAAGACTTGTGTCAGATTCCAAAAATGCACATTTCCCAAGGTTGATTTGTGGCAAACTTTACACTCAACCAACGGTCAGATGGGACAAGCTTCCCTGAACATTCTTGCTGCAATTTAGAATGTTCCAACATTCATTCAATGCTTCACTCTTTAATGCTTTAAGTCTTCAATGCTTGGTTCAGGCATGATTGGCAATAAATGCTTCATTGAATGTGTCTTCTGTGAGCTTTGGCATTCAATGCTCTTGATCATTTGTACTTCAACTGTTCTGATCATTTGCATTTATGAGCATTGCATTAATGTTCTTGATCTCTTCAGCTCAGTTGTCCACTTGGTCAGCTTGTCTTGAAAGTTCAGCAACTTTGGCCTAGACACATAACACTTATCAAGCTGCCTAACATTCCAGCTTTGGACAACTATCCTGAACTTTAAAATCTCACAACATTCCTGAGATTTTTAACTTAAGCATTCTACTTACTCAAGTGTACTGAGACAACTTGTCTGAACTAGACTTGAGCATATCTCAACTAATCTGAACATCATCAATCAGGGGTTTTGGTATCTAAATCAAAATCATTTTATTCCCAACACCCTATCTGATGGCACTAGAGTTTATCATTTAGAAAAATCCCTGAGCTCTATCACTCAAGGTTCTCAATCACTTGTCAGTTACTACAATCAGTTTAAGGCCTTGTGGGATGAATATCTTAGTTTTAGGCCTCTTCTTAAATGTTCTTGTGGAGCCATGGATTCTTGTAAATGTGATTTGACTAAATTGATGACCCAAACTCAGGAACAAGATGTTGTCATGAAGTTTTTAGTAGGCTTTCATGATTCTTATACCACTATTAGGAGTCAATTCCTTTTACAATCTCCATTTCCTCCTTTGTCCAAAATTTATGGCCTCTTACTCCAAGAAGAATCCCAAAGAACTTTAAATCTCACCCCTGATCCCATTCACCTTGATACTATTGCTATGAATGCCAAGAATGCTAGATTTTATAAAGACAGGAAGAAACCAATCAAATGTGGTCACTGTGATGGTTTGGGCCACACAATTGATAGATGTTTCCACATTATTGGCTTTCCCCCTGGTTGGAAAGGGCTTAGAAGGCCTCTTACTAAGGATCCCAACAAGTCTGTCAGCAACTCCCTCAGAACTGTTCATGGGAAGGACCTCTCCAATCCTCTTATCTAACCTGATTTCTTCAACAACTATGTGAATACCTCCAAGGTGCAGAACCCTTGTGACATCAAAGAACCATCCCACTCTGTAGCAGGTGCAACAACTACTCAACCTGAGGATCATCAACTCACCACAGCATCTGGTATGACTTCCACTGCTAATTTCAATTCTGCATCTATTTCATCTTGGATCTTAGACACAGGTGCTACAGATCACATGGTATTTGATCTTTCCATGTTTTCTACACCTCCTTCTGTTGTCAACATTGTCATTTCACTCCCAAATAATGCAGTCTCAACAGCTACACACATGGGAAACATCACTTTAAATGATCACCTCACATTATACAATGTTTTATATGTTCCAGATTTTACATACAATCTTTTATCCATTAGTCATATGACCAGATACTGTAATTGCACTGCTAGTTTCTTGTCCTCACATTGCATTTTACAGGACAACTTGAGCAAGAAGGTGATTGGTACTGCTGATCAAGTTAGAGGCTTATAACTCTTCCAAACTCCTCATCCTACTAGGCACTGTACTTTAGAGAATTCTGCTTTTACTGGTAGTTCTACACTTGATCACTGTATGTTTGACTTGTGTCACAAGAGATTAAGCCATACCTCTAGAAAATGCATGTTGCACATCCCTACTTTGAATGTAAAATCCACTGATAAGCATAATGACTGTTTGATTTGTCCATTGGCTAAACAAAAGAAAAGATCATTTCCTTTAAGCACTTCTGTCTCTTCTCATGCTTTTCAATTGATTCATTGTGATGTTTGGGGGCCATTTTCTTTGTGTTCTGTCACTGGTCACAAATATTTTCTTACTATTGTGGATGACTTCAGTAGATGCACTTGGATTTACCTTTTAAAAGCCAAGAGTGATGTTAAACATTCATTGGAAAACTTCTATAATATGGTCCTCACTCAATTCTACACTAAAATTCAAACATTAAGAAGTGACAATGGGACTGAGTTTATACTTTCTGACTTTTATCATAAATTGGGTATCATTCACCAAACATCTTGTGTTGAAACCCCCCAAAAAAATGGCATTGTTGAAAGAAAACACCAACATCTTCTTCAAGTGGCTAGGGCTATCATGTTTCAATCCTCTCTTCCTTTACATTTTTGGAGTGAGAGTATAAAAACTGCTGCCTTCATAATCAATAGAGTCCCTTTTTACATTCTCAATCACAAATCTCCTTTTGAAATACTGTATGGTACAAAACCTGATTATTCATTACTTAAAACCTTTGGTTGCCTATGTTTTGCTAACACTTTGGTTTCCAATAGACAAAAATTTGATCCTAGGGCCACTAAATGTGTCTTTATTGGTTATCCTTTTGGCACAAAGGGATACAAACTTTTAGACCTTAAAACTGGTAAATTCATTGTTTCCAGAAATGTCAAATTTTTTGAAAACTCTTTTCCTTTTGCCAACATGGGCACCCTTGATGAGCCCAATTCCACCATAGAACTTGAGGATGATGACTCTGATCTACCCATTCACACAGATTTGATCACTGAAATTGCCACACACACTACTGTTCCCAACACTCTTGATACTTTCACTCAACAGAATGCTGATATTGATAATAATAATGCCTTACATCCTGGTCCTTCAAGAGTTGAGGCTCATACTAGACCCTCTAGAACCAAAACACAACCTGCATATCTGCAGCTCTATGAAACCAATCTACCTAACTCTGTTGATCATGCTAAAACCAATCTTTCATTTTCTAACATTCAATATCCCATCCAACAGTTTTTATCTACTGATAAGTTGTCACACAATTATAAAATCTTTACAGCTTCTATATCCTAACAACAAGAGCCCAAGAACTTTAAACAAGCTGCTCTTGACCAAAATTGGGTCATGGCCATGAAAAATGAAATTGATGCTTTAGAAAAGAATCAAACTTGGACTCTTGTTAATCTGCCTAAAGGAAAACATTGTATTGGCTATAGATGGATTTATAAGATTAAATACAACTCAGATGGCTCTATTGAAAGGTATAAAGCTAGATTGGTTGCTAAAGGCTATACACAACATGAAGGCATTGATTACTTTGATACTTTCTCGATCTCCTGTGGCCAAAATTACTACAGTTAGAATTTTATTTGCTGTAGCCACATCCAAACATTGGCATGTTCATCAATTAGATGTCAATAATGCATTTTTACATGGTGATTTGAATGAAGATATATATATGTTACCTCCTCCTGGATATGTTTCCCCAACTGAGAAAAGGGTTTGCAAATTAAACAAAAGTCTATATGGTTTAAAACAAGCATCCAAACAATGGTTTACTAAATTGACTGCTTGTTTATTATCCTTAGGCTTTACACAATCCAAAGCTGATACATCTCTTTTCACTAGACAAAATGGCAAGGATTTACCACTGTTCTTTGTTATGTGGATGATCTCATTATTACAGGGACTAACATTCATATCATCAATAGCATCAAACTGCATTTACATGATAAGTTCACTATCAAAGACCTTGGTCCTTTGAAATATATCTTGGCCATTGAAATTGCAAGAAATAACAGGGGAATGACTTTGTGTCAAAGAAAATATACACTGGACTTACTTCAGGATTCAGGATATTTAGGTTGTAAGCCTTGTTCCACACCAATGGATCCCAAAATAAGCTTTGACACTAACTCCCTTCCTCTTAAACATCCTGACATTTACAGAAGGCTAGTTGGTAAACTTTTATACTTGACTATCACTAGACCTGACATTTCTTATGCAGTCCAGACCTTGAGCCAATTCATGCAACTACCTACTAAAGCTCATTTGACTGCTGTGCATAGAATTTTGAGGTATCTCAAAGGTAATCCAGGTACTGGAGTGTTCTACCCTAAGCTCAATACTTTTAAATTACATGCTTTCTCTGATTCTGATTGGGCTAGATGGATGCAAACAAGAAAGAGCATTACATGCTATAGTGTTTACTTTGGTGACTCAATATTCTCTTGGAAATCCAAGAAACAATCTACTGTCAGCAGGTCTTCAGCTGAAGCTGAGTATAGGGCTCTGGCTGCCACCACTTGTGAGCTTCAATGGATTCATTACATCCTTGATGATTTGAAGATCCAACATTCCACACCTTCCACTATGTACATTGACAGCAAGAGTGCCTTCTCTATTGCTCATAACTCTTGCCTTCACCAAAGAACCAAGCACATCTCTCTGGATTACCACTTTACAAGGGAGAAGATTCAAGAAGGCCTTCTCAAGCTTGTGCATATTCCTACTGAACAGAATCTTGCTGATATGCTCACCAAACCATTACCCCTTTCTCTTTTCAGTTTGCATAAATCCAAAATGGGCTTGATTGATATACACTCTCATTTTGAGGTGGGTATAAAGGTGTAAATACTAAATAGATGCACTCATAGCTTTTATATTGATTTATACACCCTTCTTATTAGGGCAATTAATCTGTTAATTAGTTAGATTAGTAGTTAGTTTGTTACTAAGTGTACTCTTAGGTATATAAGGCTAGAGATTTCATTCTTATGATCTCATCTTGTAAAATCCGTTTTTCATTCAATACAGAATACTTCTTTCCAATTTGGTTTTCTCTTCTTTGTGGAATGATGATCCATGGTTTGATCATCAACATCTATCTTCAAGTAGTAACTTACTCAAGTTGATGTATATTATAAAAACTTATTCTAAAGTAATATTGCTTGTTGATTGCTCACATTATTGCATTGCTTTAAATCTAACTTGTTGCTTTGAACTAGATCAAATCTTTATGCACTAGAGCTTTCATTTGTATCAAATATTTTGGCGTACATAAAAGTATTAGAGTGTATATATCAAGGGTGCATAATTTCCAACACCTTAGTTCTTTTGAGTTAAACGGTAATCTGATTTAATCACTGAGCTCTGATTGTTTCCAGATACATTTCGGGTTTCGTGTCATAGTGTGTGTTGTACTTCAACTTTCTTGATAAGCTTCAAATAGGCCTGAGAAATGATTTAAAACCGATCAGTTTCCGGCTGTAAAAAGACAGAATTTCTGCTGTCAAAAATAGTTTTTTGCTGTTAAAAACATCAGTTTTCTGCTGTAAAAACACTGCTGTTAAAAATAGTTTTTTGTTGTCATTTCTGACGAAGATTCCTCAATTGGCTGTCGTCTTTCAGGTGTTCTATATTAGTTGTGATTGATGCTAAGTAGGTATATTCCAATTTTTCTAGTTTCTTTCACTATATTTATTATACTTAAAGAATCATTAAGTTGTTAACTCGAGTGTATAGTATCAGGAAACTAGGCAAGATTTTTGTGGATTAATATTTATTGAACCTTGACAAGGTGCATTATAATAGTTATTTTTTTGCTAATGCTAATAGATTCTCACTGGCAAGATGACCCTATTATCTCAAGTTGCAAGGAAATGAGAAGCACTAGTTGTATCTAGTTTAGTGGAATATAAAGATGAGATAAATGTAATTGTTCCACTAGTAAGTATTCAAACTCTTTAAATTTCAATAGTACTTTTGTTATTGTGTTGTTGATTCAACACTTGTCCCACAAGCTGATATTCAAACTCTTTTTTTTTTTTTGAGCTGAAGTGAATCATGAGATGATCAAGAAAAAAAAGGACGTGGAAATGAAAAATAAAGTGCAAGATCTTGTAAACTTCAATGAACCATGTGATCGGGAAAGAGAGGATGGAAAAATGAAAAATGAAATTCAAGATCTTGTAGAGTAGTTATTAAATTAGTTCGCTTCAGCGACCTATGTATTTTATAGATTTCTATGTCTTGTGTTCATGTTAATGTATGAAATTTTAACTATTAGTCTCTACTGACATGATTATAAATTTTAGAGATTTATTAATATATTTTATTTTTCTATAACGGTGATTAAGTAAAGCATGTTTTTATTTTGTTGCATAATTATTTAAGAATAGTTAAATAATTATTTAAAAATGTAACATTATAAAAATTAAAAGTGTTACATATTTATTTAAAACATGTTACCTTATAAAATTAAATGTAATAAATAGTGATACAATAGATTATTAAAAGTGTTATAACAATTGAAAAAAATATTGCCTTACATCTATCAAAGTGTTATCAAAATAGTGATACATTTAAATAAAAAGGTGATACATTTAAAATCAAATGTAACATTTTTAAAGTGTTAGCAACAAAGTGTTATACTTATTAACAAAATATTAATGGTGTTACAGTAGACTATGGTAACATTTTATTGCTATTAAATAACATTTTTTAGGTGTTGCCATAGGCAACTTATGTTGTAGACGTGTCTGCTCAATATGAACTTTCGAATATAGCAAATCTTTTATGTAGTGTATCAGCTGATACAAAAACATTTTCTTTGTTAAGCATATGATATGTAAATATGCATGATAAAGCAGTAAATAACACATAGATCTATAGTGGTTCGGATCTCAATATCCTACATCCACTCTCACGATCTCAATCATGATATTCGTCTCCTTGAACACATTAACATCCCAAGAGGAGGACGTCTTGCTAACTTATAGTCCCAAGAAAAGACTTTTGATCAAGGTACACAACTACTTTCTGTGTATACATACATACTTGTTGGGGAGGGAACAAGTACCCTTTATAGTGGTCTTCTTGAATGTACCTAGTGTGAATAACTCGGCCTATCTTCTAGATTGTTATATAGAAGGAGAACTCGAGTAAGACTAGGTATGAGAAATTCCCTTACAATCTGGTTTAGCCTAAAGTTAGGATTGAGAATTTCTCATCTAAGCTTGGAATGTGTATAAGACTATGCTGACTTAGATATCATGAGTTCACTCACTGGGAGTGTGGGTATAAGGATGCATTGCTTGATGTCTTCTGATATGGTGTTCTTGATCTCTTCTGTTTTTCTAGACTTAAGCATTTTGCTCGGCCTAAAGCATCACCCTCATGAATACATGAGATATGATTTGAACTCATATTTATAGTGTGATTTGCTTGAATGTTACCGTTTTAAAAGTAACAAGCAAATCCCACTATTTCAGGAATCACAATCTTTTAGGTTGATGCTATTGATTATTACTGTTGCCTAGTAATAATAGATACATCATAGACTTCCTTGAGCTCCGTGCCTTGTCAGGATCTTAATGTCTGCTGCCGTCTTCCCATAGGTCCATGTCAGCTCTGATTTGACAATACTATGCTAGATTCATATGACCTTCGACTCTGTTGTTTTACTCAGCTGATCTTAGGATCATCTCTTCTAATTTTGACAATTGGCATCTTGATTGTTTCCCCAGCTGTGTAGACTTCGTCTGGTTAGTCAGGCAGACTTTGTCTAAGCTGTGCTTGGCTTACTCAATTGATCTTGCATACTCAGCTGATAAGACCTTAGCTGAGCCTATCAGATGAGTACATACTCATCTGATTTTTCTCTTCTGAATTCTGGTCTTCTCCCGTACTCTTCTGAGCTTGTGCGCGTTACTCTTCTTACATCAACTAAGTTCTTACTTTGCTGATATTGACCAGATCCTATTCTATTACAAGATGAAGAATGAAGTTGTCTATACAATACAACTTATCATATTATAAGTATATTTTGTTTATCGATACAAAACATAGGATATAGAATATCCCAACAGTGTAGACGAAGATTAAATGTTGATATAGACTTTAACACGGAAGTCAAGGGTAGAGTTTGACTCTATCTCCGTCAGACGTTATTGCCCCGTACACAGGTGCAATACGGAGCACTGACAACTGTCCCCAAGATACAACGACTTCAAACTTCACGACTGTTGCACTACTAATCAGAAGCTATCGACGAATCGCAAAATGGATATCCAGAACTTTCGATAAAACTCTAATGCAAGGACTTAGAATGCTAGAATGCTTTGGAGGATAAGAATGCAAGAAAGCTTTTGGCTTGAGTGATTTTGGAATGCAAATGTGGGGATCTATTTATAGACTTCCAAGAGTCTTTATGATAATAGTTGTGACTCTTCGTAATAATCTCTTCTTTCCAAGAGTTACAACCTTTGGAAATAAACAATTATTCACCAAAAGGTATGTCTTTTAAATTAATGCAATAATTCTAAAAGACACCACCTTTAAATTAATGAAATAATTTTAAAGGACACAACCTTTGGAATATAATCATTTCACCAAGTGACATGACATTTCATATCTATATATATATATGTCACAATCCATTACTATTATCATAATAATAAATACATTCAACAATATATTTATTCACTCATTAAATGACTAACTTTAATAATAATTTCTCATTCACCCAAAATTTGATTTTGAGAAATCAAATCAACTAAATCCATTTACGCAAAACTAATTATAAAATTATCACTTAATATTTTATAAAATGTGGTGAAAACCAACATTTTCTAACAGTACTTCATATTCAATTGAGTAAATAGTATCAACCTACCTAATTGCTGACTAAACCCTGACACTATTTAATTTCTCTTGTTATCACCTAACATGACATTAGTATACAATCTGATTCTCGCTACTGGACTTCTTCATCTTCAAAGTCTTCTACTATTGTAATCAACTGATATATTTACAGTTAATCCCACAAAACTAACACTAAAAATAGCTAAGTTCATCCATACAAAGTTTACCTTATAATCTATCGGATTACATATTAATTTATACTCCATCCATCCCAATGAAAGCTACTACCTATTCATTTTTTGGAAACTACTCTCCATCACATTTCATTAAATTACTCAATTCATTTCATTTCAACTGTCATTTAAAATTATTTAACATAAATTAATAATGTCATTTAATAGTGTGTATAAAATGACATTACATATCCATTTTGAGAAGGGAGTAAATTGTTTATTTAATGCATACACAGATGGTAAAATTGATATATGATAATTTAATTCTTTTAATTGCAAGATGACAATTATATTGAAATAAAGCTTTTCTTCAAAAAGGTTGAGTGAATATTTTTTATACTGTTGTGAAAATTGCACTTTTATGGGTACCTTTTTAAAAAAAAATTACCTTCAAAGTATAATTTTTTTTCTTGAAAATGTCTAAGATAACCTCTCACACATAACTTGCTCATATCGGAAAGCTCGCGCGTAATTTAGGCTTGAATTTTACTAATGGGTTATGCCCTTTTCTAATTGTGTTTTTGGGCGCTACCCAATTTTGTTCCTAAACCACGACCGGTTTTAACTTGGGCTAATAGTGGTTATAATGTTAGTTAGGTATACTTGTACTTGTTAGAAATGAGGTGTAAGTGTAGACGAAAATTAAATGTTGACATAGACTTAAACACGGAAGTCGAGGCTAGAGTTTGACTCTATCTCCGTAAGACGTTATTGTCCCGTACACAGGTGCAATACGGATCACTGGCAACCGTCCCCAAGATACAATGACTTCAAACTTCACGACTGTTGCACTACAAATCAGAAGCTATCGGCGAATCGCAAAATAAATATCCGAAACTTTAGATAAAACTCTAATGCAAGGATTTAGAATGATAGAATGCTTTGGAGGATAAGAATGCAAGAAAGCTTTTAGCTTGAGTGATCTTGGAATGCAAATGTGGGGATCTATTTATAGACTTTGTTGGTCCCAAGTAGTCGAGTGTTAAGATTAGAACAAGTCTAAAAAGTCTAGAGGGGGGTGAATAGACTTTTTCTAAAATATCAGAGATTAGTATGTGGAATATCAGATTTATGAGCTCTTAAAAGATTATACTCAACTAAACAATTATGAACTTTACTAGTTTATTCTGCAATTAACTCGTCTATTCAACACGATTTCTCAATCTTGTTGATTATACGAATTCTAATAAGAACAATAACAAATATAAATTATAAGTAAATCAAACACGAGATTTATAGTGGTTCGACAACTTGTCTACATCCACTCTCACAAACACCAGTTCGTGATATTTTATTAACTCTGCTCTTGTGGCTTTAAGTCCCAAGATATAAGACTTCGATCTTTTCGACTACACTTCCAAGTGTATCTTCGATCTTACTAACAATTTTACAAGTTACTAGTACACTTGTTTACAAACTAAAACGATACAGAAATAAAACTTCGCTGTGTAGAATAAGCCTTCTTGAATGATCTCTTCTATTCTGGGCCTCTTCTCCCTTCTTTGATCTTCTGAACTCTGCGAGTGTTTAAGACTTCTTGCTTTGCTTTGAAGGCTTCAGTAAGTATAGTTTCAGTAGTCTTCAAATGTAAAAGATCAACACCTATTTATAGATGTGTTTTTATCAAGAATAGTTTGTTATCCAACCAACTCTTCTTGATAACTTCTCTTAACTAACTATGTAACTGCTTCTTGATATGTATCTTGAATATACGACTGTTATTTAGTTATTCTGTTATAACTAACTTCCTTCTCAGTCTTCATACGTTCCTGACTTTTCTTCAGTCTTGACTTGACTTGTCTCATATATTCTATACTTAGAATATTTCTGACTTCTTTATATATTGTCTGGTCTTCATCAAATTTTTTGGTCTTCATAGTCTTCTTGTCTTTGTTGAACTCTTCTGTCCTATCAACTAAGCTAACTAATCTATTACATTACTTTTAAGCTTTATAGATCAACTTAGTCAATGTAAAGACTATTACATCAAAATGTATATAAGCTTCTATACAATAATTAAAGCTTAGCTTATAAACCTATTACATCAAGTAATCTTTCATTTATACTTAACCATATTTCAATATTACTTCATGTCAAGAAAATTCCACTCGATTAGACGTCTCCAATCCAAGTAGAATAATCGACCACAAATACAGTCCAACAAAGAAGGCAATTCACAAATATAAACGAGAACAGAAAAATAGAGCACAAGCAGATTTAAGTGGTTCGATCAATGTGATCTACATCCACTGGACTCATGACTCCAATCTTGATTAATATAAGAGATGTTTACACACTTATCACTCGGAAAGGGAATTTATCCTCACTTCACTCGTAAATTCTCAACTCTCAAGAACAAATGCTCGTTGCGTCAAAGATTACAATTACAAGTTATGAGCTATTTATAGACTTCAATGGTGATTGCAGCGTGCACTGAATGCGTGATCATTTCCACGTGAATTCTGTTACAACCCCCTAACAAACTCACACTTCCAGAGTGACCCAATTTGAATTGACCTCCTTGCCCTTCACTTGATTCTTGCAAACAGACGACACCATCAGGCGACCTATCAAAAGACCTCCCTCTTCTGATTACTTTTCTGATATCCTCAACACTTAGCCAGAAGACTAACTTTGCAAACAAAACTCTATTGATCTGATCTCTTCTGATCTTCTCATCTCAGCTGATTCCAAGCAACACCTTCTCATCTGATTGAATCCTCAAATCATCTGATCAGGTCTAAGTTAGCTTACTTGACTCATCCAGCTGATATGCCCAACATCTAAGTCCTTCAGAAGACTTCTATCAACTAAGCTACTCCAGCTGATACGCCCAACAACTGAGTACTTCAACAGACTAGACAACTCTTCTGAATTCAACATCAGACGAGTAGAACTCATCCGAATCTTAGAGATTATGAGATAAATCTCAAAATTCTCCACCTTTAGCTCAAAATCTTCACCTTGAACTAAACAACTCTGGTCTATCCTTCTCAAAGGACATATTCCACTACTGATCTTCAGCCACAAGATCAGTAGCCTTCTCCGCAGAGGTCACTAATGCAAACCAACTAACCTAAGACATAAACCAAACTTCTCTTTTGGTAATGCCTTAGTAAATGCATCAGCAGGGTTCTCCTCAGTAGCAATCTTTACCACCTGGACGTTCCCCTTCTCCACAATGTCTCTTAAAAAGTACAGCTTCACATCAATGTGCTTGGTTCTCTCATGATACCCCTGATACTTTGCAAGATGAATTTTGCTTTGATTATCACAGAAGCCAGTCACACTGCTCTGAGATAAACCAAACTCTTTTAGAATTCCCTTCAGCCAAATGCTTTCCTTAACTGCTTCAGTCAAGGCCACATACTCTACTTCAGTAGTAGATAATGCAACTACAGATTGATGTATAGACCTCCAAGACACAGCCGTACCAAACAGAGTGAACACATATCCTGTTAAGGACTTTCGAGTGTCAACATTGGCTGCGTTATTTGCATCCACGTATCCCACAAGTGCATCTCCCTCACTTGGCATCTTCTGAAATTTCAGACTCTTCTGTGCTGATCCCAGAACATATCGCATGACCCACTTAACAGTTTCCCAATGGCTTAAGCCAGGATCACTCATATATCTGCTGATCACACTCATATCATGAGTCAAGTCTGGTCTACAACACACCATAACATACATTAAACTCCCTACAATACTGACATAAGGTATCTTACTCATCTGAGCTCTCTCTTGGCTGCTCCTGGGACTCATCTGATTGGACAATTGATGATGTTGACCAATAGGAGTAGAGGCAGTCTTTGCTTTATGAATTCTGAACCTCTCTAACACCTTCTGAAGATAAGTCGGCTGACTCAACTGAATTGCACCATCAACTCTGCTAATCTCCACCCCAAGAATCATTTTGGCTTCACCAAGATCTTTAAACTCAAACTCACGTTTGAGGATCTCCTTAACTTGATTAACACTGTTAATAGACTCCCCTGCTATTAACATGTCATCAACATACAATAGAAGATAGGTAACAACAGTCCTAACCCGTCTGAAATAAACACAGCTGTCATACAAGCTCCTTGTAACCAGCTAAGCAAATGTACTCATCAAATCTCAAGTACCATTGTCTAGGGCTTTGTTTCAGGCCATAGAGGGACTTTTTCAGCCGATAGACCTTGTCTTCCCCTTCTTCTATGTCCAACCCTTTTGGTAACTTCATGTAGATCTTCTCATCTAGAGATCCATGTAAGAACATTGTGGTCACATCCATCTGATGTAGCTCCAATTCATATTGAGCAACCATAGCTAACAAGATTCCGATGCTACAATTTTCACAACATGTGAGAAGATTTCATTGAAATCAATACCTTCTTTCTAGGTAAATCCCTTAGCTACAAGCCTTGCCTTGTATCTAAGCTTGCCACCACTCTGAGCCTCCACCTTCTTTTTATAGATCCACTTGCACCCAACCAACTTGTTCTTGGGCCCCTGAACAATCTCCCACGTCTTGTTCTTGTTCAGAGAAAGTAGTCCCTCCTCCATAGCAACTATCCACTTCTCCTTGTCGTGGCAGCTGATGGCTTCTGAATAAGACTTTGGCTCTAGAGATTCCACCTCCAGAGTTGCACATAATGCAAATGAAACAATATCAGCTTGTCCATACCTCTGAGGTGGGTGGACCTCTCTTCTGGTCCTGTCCCGTGTCAGCTGATATTGTTGAAGATCATTCTCACTATGAGGATCGCCCTCCTCATCTGGATCAATATCATCTCCAACAGGTCCTCTGGTGTCAACATGCTCCACCTCGACTTATGTCTCGTCTGGTTGGTTATCAGTTGCACTAGTACTTGTACTAGTCTCTTCTGATAGAGGTTGTTGATGTTGATATGAGTGTTATGTTTAATGATCCAACACTGACAGCCGAGTGTTGTGTTTAATGTTCCCAACACTCATGACAATATCAGAATTTACCCTTCCTTTTCTCACTAACTCTTATCTTACGCTTGTTGCCTAATGATGTCCCCAGAGCAGTTAGAAGACGTGGGCAACACCAAGTCATGCCACTGCGTGGGAGTGAGAAGTTATTAGGCCATGGTATAACAAGTCCCTAAATTCTATGAGTGGTGGAGAGAAGTTCTATAACCGCATGATCTCAAGGTTGAGGCGATCATGGGAGTTGATGGCAGTTCGTGGATGAAGCCTGTAAATACAGAAGTTGTCCTCAACACAAGATACACAAGAAGAAAAGCGGAAATCGACTACTACTCTATTGAACGCTATATACGCTTCTAGTTAGGAAAAACTTTGTTTCTTCTTGTAGTTCTTCACGTTATTATAAACCCGAATAGTAGTGTGTTAGAACATAGTCTTATTTACTAGGTTGTGTGATTAGATCTATGAGGGAGATAGTTTCATAGGATCTAGTAAATTGTTATACACTTTCGTAGTGTAATTATACACCTCTAAGAGGTTGTACTCGTTTCACATATTTTTATATAGTGAACAGCGTAGATTATTTTATAATCTACGCAAATTTTGAATACTTCTATTTTCAGTACGTGCAATTTAAATTCCGTTGCATAGTGTTGTCTAGGTTGTGCCAACACAACAGACAACATCTCTGATTTCGCACGCACACACACTTTCAGTTGGTATCAGAGCCAACTACTTGATACACTAAGTAGAGATTCTGCTTAGAGTGTGTAAAATCTGAAATGGAGTATCCACTTTCACCCGCACTAAAGCCTCCAATTCTAGATGGCACGAATTATGCTTTCTGGAAACCAAAGATGAGGATGTACATCAAATCCATTGATGAACGAGCCTGGAGGAGTGTTCTTGCTGGTTGGACTCAACCAAGAACTGCTGCGGATGAAGACAATGAAGCTCGAATCAAGAGAGAGCTCGATTGGACGGCTGAAGATATCACAACGGCGAGTTACAATTCAAAGGCGTTGAATGGAATCTTCACCTCAACTGATGCCTCAATGTTCAAAATCATATCAAACTGCATTTCTTCGAAGGATGCATGGGATCGACTGCAAGAACATTGTGAAGGATCGGATAGTAAACGAAGGACCAGACTACGTATGCTTGGAACCAAGTTTGAAAACCTGAGGATGAAAGAAGATGAAACCATTTCATCTTACAACGAAAAGCTGACTGAGATTTCAAATGAAGCTCATTCTCTTGGTGATCCAATATCAAATCAAAGGTTAGTACATAAAATTCTTAGATCTGTTCCTAAACGTTTTGAACCTAAGATATGTGCTATAGAAGAAGCTAAGGATACTGATGTGATAAGTCAAAATGAATTGGTTGGTATTTTGAAAACTTACGAGATGAACATTTCTGAAAAGACTGATAATGAAAAGAAAGTGCTTGTTTTCAAAGGTGATGACTCATCATCTGTATCATCAGGTTCTGGAAAGTCTCCTTATGATACTGAAATTGATTCTGATGAAGATGATATTGAGGAATACCTTAATAATCCTGATTATATGGCTTTTATTACTAAACAGTTTAAGACATTTATGAAGAACAAGAATAATAGGCTTAAGGACAACATTCAACCTAAGGTTCAGATTAATAATACTCAGCAATTGCCTATTAGGAAGAACAATTTTAATCCTTCTAGACATTTAGAAAGAGGTAACAGGTTTAGATCTGACCAAGAGTATAGGAAGAATGTTAAATGTGATGCATGTTCTGGATATGGTCATTATGCTAATGAATGTGCTAACACCATTCTAAAAAAGAAACTTAATTTCAGTGCTACTTTAAGTGATGAGTCTGATGTTGATCATGATCCTGAAAAAGATATTGAAAAAGCTTTCTCTGCTAGAATTCTGTATGATGATACTTTTGATGATGATCTGGACGATTATTATGATGTGAGGACAAATGAGCCATCATTTGAGAAATCACTAAATAATAATGTACCAGAATTTAACTGTTTCACAAGATGTTATATGCCATTACTGTTTCAAAAAGGGTCATAAAAGTCCTCAATGTTTGAAGAAGAAAAATGATTTGAAACAGTCTGTATTGCCTGGAATGACTCAACATTCAAGATCACATAGTAATTCTGCATGGATTTCAAAAGAAAATACATCTTGTAATGTTGTTTATATGTCTCTAAAAGCATGTATACCTGGATTATGGTACTTTGATAGTGGCTGTTCTAAACACATGACAGGTAAAATTGATTATCTCACTGATTATACTGTTTACAATGGTGGTAATGTCACTTATGGTGGTGGATCAAAAGGAAAAATCATTGGTAAAGGGACATTGAATGTTCCTGGTTTTCCTAAGTTATCCAATGTTCTATATGTTGATGGATTACTAGCCAATCTTATAAGTATTAGTCAATTATGTGATGATGATTTGCATGTTAAGTTTGATAAGAACTCATGTTATGTGCTAGACAAAAACTCTAAATGTATAATGATGGGAAACAGATCTACTGATAATTGTTATCTCATTGAATCTGAACTTGTCTGCAATAAGGCTAAAGTTGATGATAGTATTCTGTGGCATCATAAACTTGGACATGCTAACTATAGACAGCTTGATAAACTTGTTAGATTAAAAGCTGTTACAGGTTTACCAGATCTGAAATTCTCAGATAACAAGGTATGTGGACCCTGTCAAAAAGGCAAACAGATTAAAGTGTCTCACAAAATGTTGGGACATTGCTCAACCAAACATTGCTTCGAATTACTGCACATGGATCTTATGGGTCCTATGGAAACAGAACGCATTGAAAGTAAAAGGTATTCTTTAGTTGTGGTTGATGATTGAATTCTTAAAAGATAAATCTGAAACTTTTTCCATTTTCAAAATTCTGTATAAAAGATTCAATAATGTTTTCAATTCTAAAGTATGCAGAATCAGGTCATATCATGGAAGAGAATTTGAAAACAGTTCCTTTACTGAGTTTTGTGAATCAAAAGGTATAATCCAAGAGTTTTCTTCTCCCAAAACTCTTCAACAAAATGGCATAGCAGAAAGAAAGAATAGAACACTTCAAGAAATGGCTAGAGTCATGCTATGTTCTAAGAACTTATCTAAAAGATTTTGGGCTGAAGCTCTTAATACTGCTTGTCATATTGCTAATAGAGTTTATATTAGAACAGATTCTACTAGAACTCCATATGAAATTCTGAACAATAGAAAGCCAAATCTGAAATATTTCCATGTTTTTGGCTGTGTATGTTATATCTTGAATGACAGGGATCAGTTACATAAGTTTGACTCAAAGAGTGATAAAGGCTTCTTTCTTGGTTACTCAAGAAACAGCAAAGCCTATAGGATTTATAACTTTAGGACTGATACTGTACAAGAATCTGTAAATGTTATTTTTGATGATGATACAAGCATTACAGGTAAAACCATTGAAGATGAAGACATTTCAGACTTGATTAATGTACAAATCATTACTGAAAATGTTGAACAAGTTCAGAATGTTGAGAAGAATGCTGACATACTAGAGGAAACATCTGATAATACAGATCCT
Source organism: Galeopsis tetrahit (assembly GCA_963675135.1). Taxonomy (NCBI): domain Eukaryota; kingdom Viridiplantae; phylum Streptophyta; class Magnoliopsida; order Lamiales; family Lamiaceae; genus Galeopsis; species Galeopsis tetrahit. The sequence continues at coordinate 16,885,915 of OY776130.1, forward strand.
GAAAATCTGTATAATCTCAAGAAAACTCCCTCCATAAGGATTCAGAAATATCATCCACAAGACCAAATTATTGGTGAGCAGTCTACAAGTGTTCAAACCAGAAGAAGAATGGGGATGAATTCAAAGGATGTGGTAAGATCAATATGTATGTCATGCATGTGTAGTAAAGTAAATCATGAATGCTATCACTCTGAGATTGAACCCAAATCTGTTAAAGAAGCATTAGATGATGAGAATTGGATAGAATTTATGCATGAAGAACTTAATCAATTTGTTAGAAATGATGTGTGGACATTAGTTCCTAGACCAAACCATATTAATGTTATAGGAACTAAATGGATTTTCAAAAACAAGACTGATGAAATGGGAAATATTATTAGAAACAAAGTTAGGTTGGTTGCTCAAGGATATACACAGGTAGAGGGTGTAGACTTTGATGAAACATTTGCTCCTGTTGCTAGAATAGAATCCATTAGGCTCTTACTTGCCATTGCATGCTATATTGATATAAAACTGCACCAAATGGATGTTAAAGCTGCTTTTTTAAATGGTATTCTAAATGAAGAAGCTTATGTTGAACAACCTAAAGGCTTTGAAAACCCTGATTTTCCTGATCATGTCTATAAATTGAAAAAGGCTCTATATGGCTTGAAACAAGCACCTAGAGAATGGTATGAAAGGATGACAAATTTCTTGATTGAGTTTGGTTTTGTAAGAGGAGAAGCTGATAGAACACTATTCATCAAACATGATAAAAATGATATTATGATTGCTCAAATCTATGTTGATGATATAGTATTTGGTTCTACTTGTGACAATATGCTTAAACACTTTGTGAATGAGATGACATCTACCTTCGAAATGTCCATGGTTGGTGATTTAAATTACTTTCTAGGACTGCAAATCAAACAACAAAAAGATGGGATTTTTATCTCACAAAGTAAGTATGCTAAAAGTCTAGTAAAAAGGTTTGGTTTAGAGAGTGCTAAACATATGAAAACACCTATGGGATCAACTCAGAAACTGAGTAAGGACAGTGTTGGCCAGAATGTTGACTCAACACTGTACAGGTCTATGATTGGCAGTCTGTTATATTTGAGTTCCAGCAGACCTGATATTATGTTTAGTGTTTGCTTATGTGCTAGATACCAAGCTAATCTCAAAGAATCACATATGAATGCTGTTAAAAGAATCATTAAGTATGTTGTAGGTACATGTGATTTAGGTATTTGGTACAGCAAAGACACAAACTGCACCTTAATAGGTTACAGTGATGCAGATTGGGCAGGAGACTGTGATGATAGAAAAATCACAAGTGGTGGCTGCTTCTATATGGGGAACAACTTAATCTCTTGGCACAGTAGAAAATAAAATTGTGTGTCTAAATCAACAACTGAATCAGAATACATTGCAGCAGGGAGTTGTTGTACTCAATTACTTTGGTTGCAAAAAATGTTCCATGATTATAGCTTACCTACTGATGTTCTGACTAAGTACTGTGATAATACTAGTGCTATAAATATCTCAAAAAATCCAGTGCAACACTCATTAACAAAGCATATAAGTATTAGACATCACTTTATAAGAGATCTTGTTGAAAAGGAAGTTGTTAAGATGGAGTACATATCTACTGAAAAACAATTGGCTGATATATTCACTAAAGCTCTTGATGATAAGAGGTTTTCTTCTCTACGAAAATCTATTGGCTTATGTAATATCTGAAAATATGATCAAGGGTGTTGTATCAAATGCGGCAGCATTTGAGACAACACTAAGATAAGTCACTTATGTGTTTCCTTGCTTTAATTTTCGTAATTATTGAATTAATGAAATTCCTTGTGATTGATATTTGAATTCTGAATGACTTGTGAAAAATACTAAAGAGCCTATACACCTCTCAAATGCTACAAAAGAAAAATCACGTATTAGATGCTTTATAAATCACTGAGTAACTATGGGACACGGAGCTCGCTACTACGATGATCTCTTTTCAAAAGGTGATATAAATTGCATCAATATATTCACAAATCCATTGAGTAACTATGGGGCACGGAGTTCGCTGCTACGATGCACTCTTTTCAAAAGATGGATCAATGTGAAGTGTGATAAAAAGAAAAAGATATTAGAGCAACACATATGATGAAAAATCATGAAAAAACTGTGTCGAGGTGTATAGAATGCCAACAACAGTTAAAACACTCGTTAATTCAGATTCTTATCCCAATTTTCATGGAATTAGTTATTTTTTGATAATTATTAAATATTATTCTCTGAAATATTTAATTTGACTTAATCTTGCCTTGTTTTATTATTTCAGTTATTATATTCCGCTTTTATTTAATTTTGTTTTTCCAGAATTCTTATTTCTCCCTGTTAACCACGATCAATTAGTGGGGAAGTTACTTCCACTACTTCACTTCCCTCACTCTCCAAAATCGTATAACTTCTTCATCTCAACTCTCCATATAAGATGAGTCTCCATTACAGTGTCGGAAAATACTTGAAAAGCTTGGTTAACACAATTAAGCCTGGTAATTACATATATTAATTATATTTTTAGCACTCAAGTATATCCAGTTCCCTTGGACTCACACTGTTTGAATTCTAATTTACATTGTATCTGTAGAATTCGAAAGGTCTCAAAATTAATTTTTTGCTGTCTTGTTTTGTGTGTACAGGTTCCAATATGTCCAACACTCTTCAGATCACTGCTGCACACTCAAACTCGAATTCAAGCGATAAAATTTCTCCAAACCCTCTCAATCTTCTTGCTGAAATGGCATCATCAAACTCACCAAACTCTCCATCGTTCACCGTCGGAACCATAGTTGTTCCTTTCGCTCCTGAAGAAGAACCCACTCAAACAACCCCTCTTGCAATCGTACCTTACAATCCATACGATATTCGCACAGAAATCGTGAACGCAAACGCCACTGCAGAAATTCCAACCACCAACCCAACAGATGAGCCCTCATCTGAAGCTCCCGTACCAGAAAACACCCTAGTAACCTTACACTTCCCTCTGGGTACTCCTTTCAACACTTTGAAAGAAGCTTTTGAAACCCTAAGTCTGAAAACGAGTCACCCTGTTTTAGTGCTTGAGGGAGAAACGCTGGATAATGCCATGATCGTGGTTAACAGGGAGAAATAAGAATTCTGGAAAAACAAAATTAAATAAAAGCGGAATATAATAACTGAAATAATAAAACAAGTTAAGACTAAGTCAAATTAAATATTTCAGAGAATAATATTTAATAATTATCAAAAATAACTAATTCCATGAAAATTGGGATAAGAATCTGAATTAACGAGTGTTTTGACTATTGTTGGCATTCTATACACCTCAACACAGTTTTTTCATGGTTTTTCATCATATGTGTTGCTCTAATATTTTTTCTTTTTATCACACTTCACATTGATCCATCTTTTGAAAAGAGTGCATCGTAGCAGCGAACTTCGTGCCCCATAGTTACTCAATGGATTTGTGAATATATTGATGCAATTTATATCACCTTTTGAAAAGAGATCATCGTAGTAGCGAGCTCCGTGTCCCATAGTTACTCAGTGATTTATAAAGCATCTAATGAGTGATTTTTCTTTTGTAGCATTTGAGAGGTGTATAGACTCTCTAGTATTTTTCACAAGTCATTCAGAATTCATATATCAATCATAAGGAATTTCATTAATTCAACAATTACGAAAATTAAAACAAGGAAACACATAAGAGACTTATCTTAGTGTTGTCTCAAATGCTACCGCATTTGATACAACACCCTTGATCATATTTTCAGATATTGCATAAACCAAGAGATTTTCGTAGAGAAGAAAACCTCTTATCATCAAGAGCTTTAGTGAATATATCAGCCAATTGTTTTTCAGTAGATATGTACTCCAACTCAACAACTTCCTTTTCAACAAGATCTCTTATAAAGTGATGTCCAATACTTATATGCTTTGGTAATGAGTGTTGCACTGGATTTTTTGAGATATTTATAGCACTAGTATTATCACAGTACACAGTCAAAACATCACTAGGTAAGCCATAATCATGAAACATTTTTTGCAACCAAAGTAATTGAGTACAACAACTCCCTGCTGCAATGTATTCTGATTCAGCTGTTGATTTAGACACACAGTTCTGTTTTCTACTGTGCCAAGAGATTAAGTTGTTCCCCATATAGAAGCAGCCACCACATGTGCTTTTCCTGTCATCACAGTGTCCTGCCCAATCTGCATCACTGTAACCTATTAAGGTGCAGTTTGTGTCTCTGCTGTACCAAATACCTAAATCACATGTACCTGCAACATACTTAATGATTCTTTTAACAGCATTCATATATGATTCTTTGGGGTTAGCTTGATATAACAGACTGCCAATCATAGATCTGTACAGTGTTGAGTCAACATTCTGGCCAACACTGTCCTTACTCAGTTTCTGAGTTGATCCCATAGGTGTTTTCATATGTTTAGCACTCTCTAATCCAAACCTTTTTACAAGACTTTTAGCATACTTACTTTGTGAGATAAAAATCCCATCTTTTTGCTGTTTGATTTGCAGTCCTAGAAAGTAATTTAAATCACCAACCATGGACATTTCAAAGGTAGATGTCATCTCATTCACAAAGTGTTTAAGCATATTGTCACAAGTAGAACCAAATACTATATCATCAACATAGATTTGAGCAATCATAATATCATTATTATCATGTTTGATGAATAGTGTTCTATCAGCTTCTCCTCTTACAAAACCAAACTCAATTAGGAAATCTGTTAGCCTTTCATACCATGCTCTAGGTGCTTGTTTCAAGCCATATAGAGCCTTTTTCAATTTATAGACATGATCAGGAAAATCAGGGTTTTCAAAGCCTTTAGGTTGTTCAACATAAGCTTCTTCATTTAGAATACCATTTAGAAAGGCAGCTTTAACATCCATTTGGTGCAGTTTTATATCAATATAGCATGCAATGGCAAGTAAGAGCCTAATGGATTCTATTCTAGCAACATGAGCAAATGTTTCATCAAAGTCTACACCCTCTACCTGTGTATATCCTTGAGCAACCAACCTAGCTTTGTTTCTAATAATATTTCCCATTTCATCAGTCTTGTTTTTGAAAATCCATTTAGTTCCTATAACATTAATATGGTCTGGTCTAGGAACTAATGTCCACACATCATTCCTAACAAATTGATTAAGTTCTTCATGCATAGCTTCTATCCAATTTTCATCATCTAATGCTTCTTTAACAGATTTGGGTTCAATCTCAGAGTGATAGCATTCATGATTTACCTTACTACACATGCATGACATACATATAGATCTTACCACATCCTTTGAGTTCATCCCCATTCTTCTTCTGGTTTGAACACCAGTAGACTGCTCACCAATAATTTGGTCTTGTGGATGATATTTCTGAATCCTTATGGAAGGAGTTTTCTGGAGATTGTACAGATTTTCAGGATCTGTATTATCAGATGTTTCCTCTGGTGTGTCAGCATTCTTCTCAACATTCTGAACATGTTCAACATTTTCAGTAATGATTGGTACATTAATCAAGTCTGAAATGTCTTCATCTTCAATGCTCTTACCTGTAATGCTTGTATCATCATCAAAAACAACATTTACGGATTCTTGTACAGTATCAGTCCTAAAGTTATAAATCCTATAGGCTTTGCTGTTTCTTGAGTAACCAAGAAAGAAGCCTTTATCACTCTTTGAGTCAAACTTATGTAACTGATCCCTGTCATTCATGATATAACATACACAGCCAAAAACATGGAAATATTTAAGGTTAGGCTTTCTATTGTTCAGAATTTCATATGGAGTTCTAGTAGAATCTGTTCTAATATAAACTCTATTTGCAATATGACAAGCAGTATTAAGAGCTTCAGCCCAAAATCTTTTAGAAAGGTTCTTAGAACATAGCATGACTCTAGCCATTTCTTGAAGTGTTATATTCTTTCTTTCTGCTATGCCATTTTGTTGAGGAGGTTTAGGAGAAGAAAACTCTTGTATTATACCTTTTGATTCACAAAACTCAGTAAAGGAACTGTTTTCAAATTCTCTTCCATGATCTGACCTGATTCTGCATACTTTAGAATTGAAAACATTCTTAAATCTTTTATACAGAATTTTGAAAATGGAAAAAGTTTCAGATTTATCTTTCAAGAATTCAATCCATGTGAATCTAGAGTAATCATCAACCACAACTAAAGAATACCTTTTACCTCCAATACTTTTTGTTTCCATAGGACCCATAAGATCCATGTGCAGTAATTCGAAGCAATGTTTGGTTGAGCAATGTCCCAACATTTTGTGAGACACTTTAATTTGTTTGCCTTTTTGACAGGGTCCACATACCTTGTTATCTAAGAATTTCAGATCTGGTAAACCTGTAACAGTTTTTAATCTAACAAGTTTATCAAGCTGTCTATAGTTAGCATGTCCAAGTTTATGATGCCACAGAATACTATCATCAATTTTAGCCTTATTGCAGACAAGTTCAGATTCAATGAGATAACAATTATCAGCAGATCTGTTTCCCATCATTATACATTTAGAGTTATTGTCTAGCACATAACATGAGTTCTTATCAAACTTAACATGCAAATCATCATCACATAATTGACTAATACTTATAAGATTGGCTAGTAATCCATCAACATATAGAACATTGGATAACTTAGGAAAACCAGGAACATTCAATGTCCCTCTACCAATGATTTTTCTTTTTGATCCACCACCATAAGTGACATTACCACCATTGTAAACAATATAATCAGTGAGATAATCAATTTTACATGTCATGTGTTTAGAACAGCCACTATTAAAGTACCATAATCCAGGTATACATGCTTTTAGAGACATATAAACAACATTACAAGATGTATTTTCTTTTGAAATCCATGCAGAATTACTATGTGATCTTGAATGTTGAGTCATTCCAGGCAATACAGACTGTTTCAAATCATTTTTCTTCTTCAAACATTGAGGACTTTTATGACCCTTTTTGAAACAGTAATGGCATATAACATCTTTTGCAATAATCTGGGTCTTAGCAGAAACACTAGGATTGTAATTCACTTCAGCTTTTACAAAAACAGTAGGTTTCTTAGGTTCAGACTTCTTTGAATTCTTACCTTGGTAGCCAATACCTGTTCTCCTTGAGTTGTTGGTCATAAGAGAGTCTTCCAGTTTGTTCTTTCCATCAGAAAATCTTTTGAAGCTTAGAGAGGCTTACTTCAATCTCTCTTCAAGTTTAGATAGCTCCACATCTTTTCTTGTTAAAATGCCTTCAAGCTTAGTAATAGATTCTCTTAAATCAGAATTTTCAAAGTTCAGAGACTTAATGATGTGATTAAGTTTCTCAGATTCAGAAGATATTTTGCAAACTTTTTCATTAGTTAAAGGTTGTTCATAAGAATATTTCTTAAAATCAAGAACAGACACATCTAGTCTTTCTTTGAGTTTAGAAATTTCCTTATCCTTCTTTGTTAAAATACTTTCCAGTTTGAAAACAGTATTAAACAAGTCTTGAATGTCAGCATCTCTTCTGGATAAACCTGCTTTATTTGATGTACCTGTCTCATTAACAGAACTTGTGAAACAGTTAAATTCTGGTACATTATTATTCAGTGATTTCTCAAATGATGGCTCATTTGTCCTCACATCATAATAATCGTCCAGATCATCATCAAAAGTATCATCATACAGAATTCTAGCAGAGAAAGCTTTTTCAATATCTTTTTCAGGATCATGATCAACATCAGACTCATCACTTAAAGTAGCACTGAAATTAAGTTTCTTTTTTAGAATGGTGTTAGCACATTCATTAGCATAATGACCATATCGAGAACATGCATCACATTTAACATTCTTCCTATAATCATGGTCAGATCTAAACCTGTTTCCTCTTTCTAATTGTCTAGAAGGATTAAAATTGTTCTTCCTAATAGGCAATTGTTGAGTATTATTAATCTGAACCTTAGGTTGAATATTATCCTTAAGCCTATTATTCTTATTCTTCATGAATGTCTTAAACTGTTTAGTAATGAAAGCCATATAATCAGGATTGTTAAGGTATTCCTCAATATCATCTTCATCAGAATCAATTTCAGTAACATAAGGAGACTTTCCAGAACCTGATGATACAGATGATGAGGCATCACTTTTAAAAACAAGCACTTTCTTTTCATTATCAGTTTTTTCAGAAATGTTCATCTCATAAGTTTTCAAAATACCAACCAATTCATTTTGACTTATCACATCAGTATCCTTAGCTTCTTCTATAGCACATATCTTAGGTTCAAAACGTTTAGGAACAGATCTAAGAATTTTATGTACTAACCTTTGATTTGATATTGGATCACCAAGAGAATGAGCTTCATTTGAAATCTCAGTCAGCTTTTCGTTGTAAGATGAAATGATTTCATCTTCTTTCATCCTCAGGTTTTCGAACTTGGTTCCAAGCATACGTAGTCTGGTCCTTCGTACACTATCCGATCCTTCACAATGTTCTTGCAGTCTATCCCATGCATTCTTCGAGGAAATACAGTTTGATATGATTTTGAACATTGAGGCATCAGTTGAGGTGAAGATCGTATTCAACGCCTTTGAATTATAACTTACCGTTGTGATTTCTTCAGCTGTCCAGTCGAGCTCTCTCTTGATCCGAGCTTCATTGTCTTCATCCGCAGCAGTTCTAGGTTGAGTCCAACCAGCAAGAACACTCCTCCAGGCTCGTTCATCAATGGATTTGATGTACATCCTCATCTTTGGTTTCCAGAAGGCATAATTCGTGCCATCTAGAATAGGAGGCTTTAGTGCAGGTGAAAGTGGATACTCCATTTCAGATTTTACACACTCTAAGAAGAATCTCTACTTAGTGTATCAAGTAGTTGGCTCTGATACCAACTGAAAGTGTGTGTGCGTGCGAAATCAGAGATGTTGTATGTCGTATTGGCACAACCTAGACAACACTATGCAGCGGAAATTAAATTGCACGTACTGAAAACAGAAGTATTCAAAATTGGCGTAGATTATAAAATAATCTACGCTGTTCACTATATAAAAATATGTGAAATGAGTACAACCTCTTTGAGGTGTATAATTACACTACGAAAGTGTATAATGATTTACTAGATCGTATGAAACTATCCCCTCATAGATCTAATCACACAACCTAGTAAATAAGACTATGTTCTAACACACTACTATTCGGGTTTATAATAATGTGAAGAACTACAAGAAGAAACAAAGTTTTTCCTAACTAGAAGCGTATATAGCGTTCAATAGAATAGTAGTCGATTTTAGCTTTCCTTCTTGTGTATCTTGTGTTGAGGGCAGCTTTTGTATTTATAGGCTTCATCCACGAACTGCCATCAACTCCCATGATCGCCTCAACCTTGAGATCATGTGGTTATAGAACTTCTCTCCACCACTCCTAGAATTTAGGGACTTGTTATACCATGGTCTAATAACTTCTCACTCCCACGCAGTGGCATGACTTGGTGTTGCCCACGTCTTCTAACTGCTCTGGGGACATCATTAGACAACAAGCGTAAGATAAGAGTTAGTGAGAAAAGGAAGGGCAAATTCTGATGTTGTCATGAGTGTTGGGAACATTAAACACAACACTCGGCTGTCAGTGTTGGATCATTAAACAAAACACTCATATCAACATCAACAATTTTCATTCATTGTAAATCAGATCAGATTGATTACAATTACTTAGCAAAATATAACAAAATACATAATCTTCTTACTTCAAGTTACCTTGTCTTCATACAACATCTTTATCTAGTACTTGAAATGCATTCAACAGCCTTCGAGGTATATCACTCATGTGATCTTCATCATTGATGTTCTCTTCTAACAAGATCTTCTAGAAAGTGTGTGTGTGTGCGAAATCAGAGATGTAGTCTGTTGTGTTGGAACAATCTAGACAACACTATGCAGCGGAAATTAAATTGCACGTAGTGAAAATGGAAGTATTCAAAATTTGCGTAGATTATAAAATAATCTACGTTGTTCACTATATAAAAATATGTGAAACGAATTACAACCTCTTAGAGGTGTATAAAAATACTACGAAAGTGTATATGATTTACTAAGTTCTATGAAACTATCTCCCTCATAGATCTATACACATAACCTAGTAAATAAGACTATGTTCTAACACACTATTATTCGGGTTTACAATAATGTGAAGAACTAGAAGAATAAACAAAGGTTTTCCTAACTAGAAGCGTATATAGCGTTCAAAAGAGTAGTAGTCGATTTTAACTTTCCTTCTTGTGTATCTTGTGTTGAGGGCAGCTTCTGTATTTATAGGCTTCATCCACGAACTGCCATCAACTCCCATGATCATCTCAACCGTGAGATCATGCGGTTGTAAACTTCTCTCCACCACTCCTAGAATTTAGGGACTTGTTATACCATGTCTAATAACTTCTCACTCCCACGCAGTGGCATGACTTGGTGTTGCCCACGTCTTCTAATTGCTCTGGGGACATCATTAGACAACAAGCGTAAGATAAGAGTTAGTGAGAAAAGGAAGGGCAAATTATGATGTTGTCATGAGTGTTGGGAACATTAAACACAACACTCGGTTGTTAGTGTTGGATCATTAAACAAAACACTCATATCAACATCAACAATCTCCCCCAATTTGACCTTTCTACATCAACACAACTGAAGTTCGCACAACAGAAATATTGATTAAGAAGTTTACACAATTGATATTCCAAAAATATGAAGTAACAATTTGTATAAGATCAAATTAAAGTAAACAACATCTAAACCAAAAAGTAAATCCTAAATAATTACAGAATTTAAATAACAGAATTTGAGAAATAAAAAAACATAAGTACAAAGCTTTTATAACAAAGAAAGAACTGAATTAACATATGGGAAAGGATTGGGCTGAAATGTGTTTCAGTTGCATCTCCATAATCTGCAGTTACTCCCCCATAGTGTAAGCTCTCCCCCTGTCTAAGCTCATCATGTATCCAGATCACCATCGAGATCCTGGATGTCTTGTCCGTCTTCCTCAGTCATTGTAGTGTCAGCAACAGGTTTATTAGTTCTGCCAGGAACTGAATTCGGTTCATCTACAGCAGGAGCAACAATGTTAGTGGGCTGGTTGTGTGAACTATCAGCTACTCCCCCTGTTGAAGTGGAAAGAAGATTCATCCAAAATTTCTTTTGGATTAGAAGATCCTCCACAGAATGCTGCAAGTTAACAATAGACCCCTGCAAAATATAGTGGGATGATAAGTAAATAGAGGAGGCAGCTCCTTCTGGAGGCAGTGAGGTATTGTGGAAGGGATCATTTGCTGGAACACTACTTGGGCCTGCTTCATCATCATTCCTTCTCAAAGTAAGATCAACCACCCTTTCACGTTGGATGAGGAACTGATTTGAAATGCTGAAACTTGGGACATAGGTGCTTACAACCTCATCCTCATACCTCTCAAAGGCTTTGTCCAGCAAGTATTTGTACACAAGACATGGGTAAGGTAGAGTACCTCTTCCAGACATATCAGACTTAAAGGTCATCATATTAGTGAAAATGACTTGTCCCAGGTTAAACCTTTTCAAGTGCCCAATCTTGTACATCAAAACAGCATGTTCTAATGTGAGAGTGGTGTTGTTTGTAGTAGGCAGCCAATTAAAACACACCAACTTATGCAAGACAGAATATAAACTAGTCAGTTTAGAGGCCAATATTCCTCTTCTCCATTTGGTGATTACTCCCCCAGTCAAGATGCTTATCATCACATCATAATCAGTAACAACAGGATCCTCCATAATTTTTGTTTTAAGCAAAATATTGATCCTCCTAGGGGTAATCATATGCCTATTCCCTCTAAACCAAAAATGTCCATATCTTGTAGAGTTTGGATCACCAGCAAATTGAGGAATATTCTCATAGAATTCATAAATCTAGTCAACAGTATAAGGACAAGCAAATTGTAAGACATTCAGTAAAGACCTTTCATTAAGCCAATCAAGCAGATTCATTTCTTCAAAGTCAGGAACTCTAATCAATCTTTCACTTAGAATCTGTCTAGTTCTTATAGTTCTATACTGTATGCTTGACTTATCATTGTAATCCTCATCAGAGTCACTATTCCTATCATCAGAAGAGAAAAGTACCTCGTTTTCATCCTCTTCTGAAGAACTGGATGACTATTCAGGATCTGACGGTTTTGGTGTTGCCATCGGAGAGGCAACACTTTCGGGCTCTCGGAGCCTTTTTGATCGTCGGACTGGTGGAGTGGGTTCACTCTCCTCTTCCATTTCCACAGCTACTTTGTCCACATCCTCTTCATTAACATTCTCCTCCACATTCTCCTCATTAACAGTCTCCTCTTCCACTTGAGCTTCAGTTTGTTTTGGCTCTGTTTCCGGTTCTGCTTCAGAATCAGAAACTGCAATTGCATCAGAAGCATTCCCATTAGTTCTGGGTTTCTTCCCCTTTCCTGTGTAATCAACAATCTTGCCCAGGTTCCTTTAGGACTTCCTCTTACCACCGGGCCACTTTCTTGCAGTAGGGACAGCAACAACCTTTTTCTTACCCTTTTTCTGCCGATGTAGTCTCTCGAACTTAGCGGCCAGAACTTCCTCATCTGAAGATTCATGTATGTCCACATCGCCCTTGAACATGGCATTATCTAGTGTTTCACCTTCGAGTACCAAAACAGGGTGTGCTGCTTTTAGGCTTAGGGTTTCGAAGGCCTCTTTCAAGATGTTGAAAGGAGTGCCTAGAGGGAAGTGTAAGGTTTCTGGTGCGATTTCAGGTATGGGAGCTTCAGATGATCGTTCATTTTGAGGCTTAGAGGCCGAAATTTCAGCAGCTGCGTTTGAATTCGCAATTTCTGTGTGAATATCGAAGGGGTTGTAAGGAACTATCTCGAGAGGAGATGAGTGAGTAGGAGTTTGCTCATCAGCAAAGGGAACGACGATGGCTCCGACAGTGAATGTTGGAGAGTTTGGTGAGTTTGATGATGCCATTTCAGCAAGGAGGTTGAGAGGATTTGGAGAAATCTTGTCGCTTGAGATCTGAGGAGTGTTAGACATATTAGGGGCTGTACACACAAAACAAAACACAAAATTAATTCTGGAGACCTTTCAAATTCTTCAGATAAATGCAAAGCAGAATTCAAACAGCGTGAGTTGAAAAATGATGTGACATAGGAACTAGATATACTCGAGTGCTGTAAAATAAAAATTAAGAACAGTAATTACCAGGCTTAAATGAATTAACAAAGTTTTTCAAGTATTTTCCAACACTATTATGGAGACTGATCTATATGGAGAATTGAGAAGTAGGAGTTACACGATTTGGAGAGTGAGGGAAGTGAAGTAGTGGAAGTAAGTTCCCATTAATTGATCATGGTAAGTTGGGAGAATAAGAATTCTGAAAAACAAAAATTAATTAAATGCGGAATATATAATAACTGAATTAATAAAACAAGGCAAGACTGAGTCAAATTAAATATTCCAGAGAATAATATTTAATAATTATCAAAAATAACTAATTCCACGAAAATTGGGATAAGAATCTGAATTAACGGGTGTTTTGACTATTGTTGGCATTCTATACACCTCAACACAGTTTTTTCATGATTTTTCATCATATGTGTTGCTCTAACATCTTTTTCTTTTTATCACACTTCACATTGATCCATCTTTTGAAAAGAGTGCATCGTAGCAGCGAACTCCGTGCCCCATAGTTACTCAATGGATTTGTGAATATATTGATGCAATTTATATCACCTTTTGAAAAGAGATCATCGTAGTAGCGAGCTCCATGTCCCATAGTTACTCAGTGATTTATAAAGCATCTAATACGTGATTTTTCTTTTGTAGCATTTGAGAGGTGTATAGGCTCTTTAGTATTTTACACAAGTCATTCAGAATTCAAATATCAATCACAAGGAATTTCATTAATTCAATAATTACGAAAATCAAAGCAAGGAAACACATAAGAGACTTATCTTAGTGTTGTCTCAAATGTTGTCGCATTTGATACAACACCCTTGATCATATTTTCAGATATTACATAAACCAAGAGATTTTCGTAGAGATGAAAACCTCTTATCATCAAGAGCTTTAGTAAATATATCAGCCAATTGTTTTTCAGTAGATATGTACTCCAACTTAACAACTTCCTTTTCAACAAGATCTCTTATAAAGTGATGTCTAATACTTATATGCTTTGTTAATGAGTGTTGCACTGGATTTTTTGAGATATTTATAGTACTAGTATTATCACAGTACACAGTAAAAACATCACTAGGTAAGTCATAATCATGAAACATTTTTTACAACCAAAGTAATTGAGTACAACAACTCCCTGCTGCAATGTATTCTGATTCAGCTGTTGATTGAGATACACAGGTCTGTTTTCTGCTATGCCAAGAGATTAAGTTGTTTCCCATATAGAAGCAACCACCACTTGTGCTTTTCCTATCATCATAGTCTCCTGCCCAATCTGTATCACTGTATCCTATTAAGGTACAATTTGTGTCTTTGCTATACCAAATGCCTAAATCACATGTACCTGCAACATACTTAATGATTCTTTTAACAGCATTCATATGTGATTCTTTGGGGTTAGCTTGGTATCTAGCACATAAACAGACATTAAACATAATATAAGGTCTACTGGAACTCAAGTATAGAAGACTACCTATCATGGACCTGTACAGTGTTGAGTTAACACTCTGGCCAACATTGTCCTTACTCAATTTCTGAGTTGATCCCATAGGTGTTTTCATGTGTTTAGCACTCTCTAATCCAAACCTTTTTACAAGATTTTTAGCATATTTACTTTGTGAAATAAAAATCCCATCTTTTTGCTGTTTGATTTGCAATCCTAGGAATTAATTTAAATCACCAACCATGGACATTTCAAAGGTAGATGTCATCTCATTCACAAAGTGTTTAAGCATGTTGTCACAGGTAGAACCAAATACTATGAAAGTGTGTGTGCGTGCGAAATCAGAGATGTTGTCTGTAGTGTTGGCACTGTCCAGACAACAATTGAGCAGCGGAAAGTAAATCAACACTTTGCAAAGAAGTATTTCAAAATTTGTGTAGATTAAAAAATTAATCTACACGAATCACTTATATTAACTTTAATATCAGTGACACAAATCAACAACCTCGTAAGGTTTTGAACAACTACAACTCAAAAATGAGTTTGGAAAATTTACTAGAAAATATGCAACTATCTCCCTTATAGATCTAACATAAAATTCTAGTAATAAGACTATGATTAAGTACACAAGTATTCGGGTTTATAAGTGTGTACTAATCTACAAGAAAGAACACATTATTTTCCTAACTAGAAGCGTTGCGCATTCCATAGAATAGTAATCTTGTTTAGCTTTCTATCTTGTTGTGTCTTGTACTGAAGGCAGTGGTCTCTATTTATAGCCTTGAACACGAACTGCCTTGCAACTCCCTTGATCATCTCAGCCATTGGATCAAGGTAGTTTTGGTAACCTCCCTTCACAACTCCATAATTATAGGAACTTGCATAATGATGCTTAGAAACTACTCACTCCCGTGCAACTGCTTGACCTGGATGTTCCCCACGTCTTCTACCTACATTTGGGACATCACTAAGAAACACAAGTTAAGTTAGAGTTAGTAAAAGGAGAAAGGGCAAATTCTGATGTTGTATTAGGTGTTGGCACATTTAGTACAACATTTGACTGAAATGTTGGATCATTAAATACAACACCTATTCAAACATCAACAATCTCCCCCAATTTGACCTTTCTACATCAACACCCCTGATGTTCACAACAATTAGAATATTGATTAAGAAAACAATACACATGATATTTCAAGGAAGAAATAAGTTCAGTATTTAGTCAAATTTAAACACAGCATCTAAGTCAAAAAACTGTACTTAGATTTAAATCAACAAAAACAGAAAAATAAGTAGAATCTGAGCAGAGTAAAGAAAACATCACCACGATTTACAACATGAGACAAGGGAAATAAAGAGGAGTGTTAAAAAGCAGCAGCATCTTCATGGGTTGGAAAAAACTCCCCCATACTTCAAACTCCCACATTGAGATCTCCATAGAGATCCTCAATGTCTTGTGCATCTTCATCAACTTCTTCGTTGGCAGCATCTTGCATCTCATCATTGTTTGGAACAGCATCAGAGTTGGAGTTTGGAACAGGGACAGCATTGGGACCTTCTTCTTGAACTGCAACAGCTTCAGGAACTGGAACAACAGTGTGAACATCACTTACTCCCCCTGTTGAGGTAGAAAGTAGCCCTTCCCAGAATTGTTTTTGTATCAGTAGATCCTCAACCGTGCTCTGGAGGTTTGTAATCGTGCCTTGCAGAATGTCAACCTGTCTTAAAATAAAATGAGAGGAGAGGTAGACAGAAGCTACACAACCTGAGGGTGGATTTGATGCAGAGGTTGATGGAACATCCGAGGCAACACTTCTGGAAGTTGAGGCTTTTGGTATAGGCAGATCCACAATTCTTTCCCCACCACGAAGTTGTGGTGAAATTGTGAAGCTCGGAACGTAGCCACTAACAACCTCAGTTTCCAATCTCCGAAAATCTTTTTCAGCTAGCAATTTATAAATCAAACAGGGATATGGGAGTAGACCTTTACCAGACATGTTACAAGTGAAATTCATCATGTTCTGAAAAATGACTTGTCCCAGATTAAATTGTTTGAGATGTCCTAACTTAAATTGCAGGTCAGCTTGTTCCAAAGTGAGTGTTGTATTGTTTGTAGACGGAATCAAGTTACAACACACAATCTTATGCAAAACTGAGTAGAGACTTGTTAAACGAGAAGCAAGCAATTTAGGCACCCATCTTGTAATTCTTCCACCAGTAAGTACGCTTATCATCATATCAAAATCAGAAACTACAGGATCCTCCATGATTCTAGTTTTCAACATCATATTGATTTTTCTAGGAGTAATGATAATCTCAAGACCTCTAAACGGTACACACCCATACTTCCTAGAATTTGTATCCCCTGTTTTGTCACTTACATTCGCATAGAATTCACGTACCCAATCAACCACATAAGGAACCGCAAAGAGTAAAGCATCCAACAATGACCTCTCCCTAAACCAATCCATTAAATTTGCTTCCTCAAAATCAGAAATTTTTAAAATCCGTTCACTGAGTATGATTCTATTCCGAATAGTTTTATACCGTGCACTCGTGTTATCATTGTACTCAACATCCTCATCACTAAGGTCATTTTCAGAAGAAATTGGTACCTCGTCCTCATGAGCAGAGGAGTGTGAACTGGAGTCGGAAGATGAAGGCGAGTCTGAGCCATCGGATGGTGCCACCGGAGGGGCAACATCTCGAGTTTTTCGGGGCTTTTTGTGCACTGTTTGAGCCTGGGAGACTTCCTTTTCTGCATGTTCGACTGTAACAGCTTCAGTGAAGTTGTCAATAATATCATTGACATCTTGAGGCTCTCCCTCAGATTCTGAGTTCGATAGAACAATTGGTTGTGACTTTCCTCCGTCTGTTCTGGGCTTCTTCTTTCCGGTGTAATCCACCCTTTTTCCAAGGGTCCTATAGGATACGCGGCGACCACCGGGCCATTTTCTAGCAACTGTAACAGGGGCTTTGGCCTTCTTAGCCGTGAACTTCCTCTTTTGTCGTAATCGAGCAAGTTTCTTTGCCAAAATCTCCTCATCAGACGAAGAGGCATCATGCATTTGCACATCATCACTGCCCACTGCCGGTAACTCACCTTGAAACATGGCATTGTCGAGGACTTCTCCCTCCAAGATAATTATTGGGGATGCCGATTTTCGGGCTAGGGCATCGTATGCCTTCTTCAGTTTCTCGAAAGAGGTCCCTAGAGGGAAGGACCTCTGAGCAGTTTGTGACTTCGGAGTTGAGCGATCAATGTTGGCAGCACTGGTGGGCTTAGGGAGTTTTGCATTCCCCATTTCGCTTCGGATGTCGAGTGGATTGTATATCACCAGTGGTAGGGCAGAGGGTTCGGGTTCGAACGGAACATTCATGGTTCCCACAACGAAGGACGGTGAGCCTGGTGCCGGAGTAGCGTCGATAATTTCAGTGATGATCTCCATTAGAAGAGTGATTTGAGTGTTGGAGAGAAAAACGCAGAAGTTGTTGAGTTAGTGCTGTGGTTTGAAATTCGAATTCGAGGAATGAGTAATTCTTGCGTCTGAATGATGATAAAACCTGCAAAAAGTAGGAATTAATTTGATTGGACCTTTCAAATTCTGGAATTAAGAGATTAACTTGCAAGTATTTCAATGACATCAAGTATATCAAATTTTGAAATAACACGTATGCTAATAAAAATATACCCTATGAATGAGTGTTCCAAAATCTGATCTAAATTTGAGAGTATAAAATTCAGCATGCATACGAGATCAATTTATAGAGGATTTAAGGCGGGAGTTGATACACGATTTCGTAGGAAAAACTGAAACGAAGAGAGTGGAAGAATAACTTCTCTCCATTAAATAGGTCGTGTGTTGTGGAGAGAAATTTCTGAAAAATAAATAAATAAATGAAAAGTATTAAATAATAACTGAACAAAAATTAAATAGATTCAGATAAATATTTTCAGATAATAAAGATAATAATTATCAGAAATTAATTAATTCTACAAATAATCGAAATCATAAGTCTGAGTCAGGTGTTGAATAGATTGTTGGCATTTTGTACATCTCAACACAGTTTTTTCATGAATTTGCTTCATTTGTGTTGCACTTTTAATTTTTATCACATTATCACATTGATCCATCTTTTCAAAAGAGTGCATCGTAGCAGCGAACTCCGTGCCCCATAGTTACTCAATGGATTTGTGATTAATTTGATGCATTATATATCACCTTTAGAAGAGAGAACATCGTAGTAGTGAGTGTTGGTCCCTGAACGAGTAGTGAATGGGGTTAAAGTCTAGAGGGGAGGGGTGAATAGACTTTAAAACTTTTTCAAGAGAGTTGGGAACCTCTTCTGATTACTATGTCAACTGGACTACAAGTCTGCTGGTCCAGATGACTATAGTGATCTGAATGAAGAGATTATATGCGGAATTATGGTAGGCCTTGTTTAGACTCGTTCTTTTAGTTTCTTTTGAAAGTGCCAACTTGTTTACTTAATGAAAATACTCAACTGATGCTGGTTTGAAAGTTATGGCCTGAATTGAAGAATGTTGAAAACACAGTATGCACTATATAAAATATATGGAAATGACAATAATGTAAAGTGCAGAAAGATAAATGACACCAGATTTATAGTGGTTCGGATATACGTTCCTACGTCCACTCTCACGTCCTAACGTGATGTTTAATCCCTTTAATTTACCAAAAATTACAAGGGCTTGTCCTTTATAGTCCCAATGGTAGGACTTTGAGATCTGAGCAG
This sequence comes from Galeopsis tetrahit, assembly GCA_963675135.1. NCBI lineage: Eukaryota > Viridiplantae > Streptophyta > Magnoliopsida > Lamiales > Lamiaceae > Galeopsis > Galeopsis tetrahit. Next base: position 16,905,339 of record OY776130.1, read on the forward strand.
TCCTAACTGCTACGGTCTCCACAAGTGATTGTAAGCACTTGCACTTTGCAGGGGTTCAAAAACTTTAACCTTTCGGTGGGGGTTTGGGGTTTTTAAATGTTTCTAACTAATGGTTCAAGCTTATAATATGCTTAACCACTATGCCTAAATCAATGGATATACAATAAGAATAGGATTCAGGTTCTTGGGTTAGATAGAAATCACTTAAGAGCTAGGGATGTTCTTATGGATTCTAGCTCTTGGAGAACTCTTAAAACAGTATGGCTTTTTGCTTGATTGCTTGCTTAGCTTGTTAAATTCTCTCGTTGTGACTTCGTATTTGTGATTTCTCATCCTCTTGTATTTATAGTGGTGATTGCTTGCAACTAGCCGTTGGAGTTGACTAGCCGTTGGGGCAATCTTTCCATATTGGCTTGATTCCTTGATTCCAGCTGCTTGATTGCTTCAATCTTGGGATCATGTCAATCTTCTAAGTAAGGTAAGTCTTCATTTGAATTGGAAGATGACTTTGGGAATCAGCACTACTAGTCTTCTGACTACTCGTCTGGCCTTGTGCTTCTGTCTTCTGATATCAGTCGAGTAGTACTCTTCTGATCTGGTAAATACTTGTACTGCTTTAAGGCCATCTTCAACTTGGACTCCATCAGATAAGTAGGTATACAAGCACCTTAACTTATCTGGCCTTCAAGGATCTTCTAGTCTTCATGTCTTCTACTCTTCTCATCTTGAGGATAGGCATGTAAGCCAGGGCTGTGCTAATCAGCTGATATCAATACAGTTCATCACACAAGACTAGTCTAAGCTGTTCTATACAAGTCAGCTGATCCTATTACATTTATAAACTCTAAGTGTTTTGGCCATCAAAACTATTCTAACATCAAGTGGGGCTTAGGGTGAATTTATATCCCAACAATTTCCCCCTTTTTGATGAAGCCAAAACTATACTTGATAAATGCTCTTAATGAAATAAGATAAGAGTTTATAAAAATTCTTAACACTGAAGTATCTGATGAAGACAATGAGAGTTTGTCTGGTAAGCAAAAAGAACTAAAACTTGAATATATATGGAGCTTTTACAGATTACAAGTGATAGTTTCTTTAAACTTCTAAAGTAGTCTTCATCAGGTCTTCTGATCTTCAGATGCAGAAAGCAAGGTACAGACGAACTCGAACTTCTTCCATGTGCTGCAGGTCTGTAACATTCTCCTCTTCGTAGATCTTCTCCAGAATCCTTTTGACTTCAATCAAGTTTGTTCTTCCGGAGTCCAGAATGGGTGCATCCCATTTGGGTTCTTCAGGAGTTAGGATTCTGCAGTTGTCAAGTTCTTTGGCTGTCTTGACTATTTCTTTCCAGAACTCTTGATCTTCAATGTTCATGAACTGATTGAACTGGAAGAATTCATCTTCATAAGTAGGGAGAGGGCCAAATTTCCTTACTATGTGGTGTTGAATTTGCCACTTCTTCTTCAGGGGATACCATCTTGGTAGCTCATCTTGAAGGGCTAAATAATCCACATAAGTGCTATCAAACACCAGGACATTGTCTTCCTTTGCTTTGTCTTTGAGTGCTTTCCTGAGTTTGGCTACTTTCCTGTCAAATTTGGCCTTGAGTGCCTTCGCATCATTCAGCTTCTTTTGCTTAAGTTCTTGAGCTTCAAGCAACTTTCTTTTCTTCAGCTCTAAAGCCTCTTTCTCTTCTGCAGTAGGCTCTGCTGGAGCTGACTTCTTGCTTGACTGAGCTTGTTCATCTACCTTTCTTTTCCTTGTCATCCTCTTCTCAAGAACTTGTTCTACAGGGGCAGTGATCTGTAGACTCTTGGCAGGAGCTTGGGTTTCTTCTTGAGCAATTTCTTTGCCTTTGCCTTGTCTGCTCTTGATTTTGCTTTTCAAACCTCCCAAGGTTTCATTCAGCTCATCTTGAGATACTACCATTACAGCTTGCTGGGCAGTAGACTTCTCCAGAGCTTTTATCAATACATCTTCCCCCTTTTTGGCTTCAGCAAGTGCAGCCGCAAAAGGCTTCATGGCATGAATTTCCACTTTCAGAGTCTGCTTCAGGGCCATGGCATTGACCTTGCCAACTTGGGTCAGATGAGAGATGCTGTGCTCTAGAACTTCAACATGAGAATTGGAGGAGAAGATAGCTTCTAGCTTGGCTGTAAGTGCTTCCAATTTGGCTGCTGTCTCCTTCAGTTGAGTCTGCAGTTTCTCATTCTCCTCTGCAGCTGATTTAAGAAGAGCTTGACCTTCAGTGGCTCTTGCTTCAGCATCCTCAATTCTTTTCTTGTAGGTGGTCTCCATGCGGTTTATCTCATTAGTATAGAGATCAGCAAACATGTTGGAGGTGTCACCTGCCCTCTTCTGAATGGTGCTCAAGTATTCTTCTATCTGACGATGAAGTGCCTCACCAAACTTGTCTTCAATGTCAATAACCTGGTCGTGAAGACGAGTCCTCTGCTCCTTAACAGCTTTCTCAACATATCTTCCAAGCTGCAGGCCTAAACCTTTCTCAAAGTGCAAGTCTATTGCAGCTTTGACCTGTGAGCAGATGTCTGCTGTATCGTCAACAGACGGGGTAGGAGTTGAGGTAGAACCTTGAGGCTTTGGATGAACTATCAGTGCTTTGCCTCGTTCTTCAACTGATATATATTCTTCATTGAGGAAGCAGGTAGTGGCCTTAGTCAGATGGGTCATGATCCTTCTTCCTTTATCATCCGATTGATCAATGAAGTGAGTCAGATCATCTGAAGGCTTGAAGTAAGCTGGTACTTTGACTACTTCACTTTCAATCTCCCCTTTATCAGCTGGTTCAGCTGAGTCTTTTGCAAGGACTGTTGCAGCTGAGTCATCCATCTTTGCTTTGTCAGCTATCTGCTGATCTGATGAGCCTTCTGGGGCAGATATATCATCAGTGGGGATTCCTAGAATCCTGTTGCAAACTGCAGTCAGGGCCTCTGCTGGCAGCAGCTGAGCAAAAGATTGAACCTGAGCAACTTCCTTTTGTTCCATTTCCCAGTCGAGGAAATTTTCCTTTCCTCCCATTCCTTCCATGACCTCAAGAAGGTCATCCACATCATCTCTTCTGAGCTCAATCCAAGTACAGACTCTTAGTACTTGTTCAAACTGAATTGATTCCTCATCAATACCAGGAATAGTAGACTTGAGTAGGTTGGCTATCTTCATCCTCATTATCTTCTCTGTTGTGCACATAGGATAGTGCACCATGCTGTACTGAGGTTGAGAAGGACCAGCTTGAGCCAGGTCTGCTGGTGTCAAGTCTTCTTGTGCAGATGGGGCAGTGAGGATGGGGGATTGAGTGGATGGAACATTTTCCTCTATTGTGTGAGTATCAGCAGGGATTTGGGAAGTGATATCTTCTTGTTGGGTAGGAGGTTGGGATTGATCTTCAGTGGATTGTGCATCAGCAGGGTTTTGAGTCTGCTGATCTGGTTCTAGCTCGACTTGAAGATCAGTGGATGGTTGGGCTTGATGATCTTGGTCATCTGCTGTTTGAATATCAGCAGGGGATGGAGAAGTGATTTGAATTTGATCATCAGCAGGGGGTGAAGATGGGATCTGAGTTTGGTCATCTGCTGTTTGTATATCAGCAGGGGTAGGCAGTTGTGGCTCAATAGTTGTTTGAGGCTGGGCTTGTTCCTCTGCTGTGTGAGTATCAGCAGGGATTTGGGTATCAGTGTTTGAAGGTTCAGATGGGTTGGGATCTTCAGAAGGGTTAAAGGATGCAAGTGGGGCTATACTCATAGGAGTAGGTAGCCTGGATTTCTTTGTCTTTTTGGTGAAAAGAAGAAGTGTTCTTATTTCTCTTCTGACCTTTTGACAGTTTAGAAGGTGTGATAGTGAGGGAGGGATTAGAAGTACCTGCCTTCTTCAACGGAGAGGCTGTTGGAGTCGCATCTGAATCAGATGGGGAGATGAGCCCAGATCTAATCAGAATTCTTCTTTGTGCTAAGGTTTGATTGTCATCATCATCATCCTCAGCAGTCTTTTGTGGAGTCTCTTCTTTGGAAGGCTCCTCCTCTTCTTCAGCAGAGTCATGAACAGACTCTTCTGCCTTCTCAACAACATCCTTAGAGGATGCTTCAGCCAACATCTTCCTCTTCTCTTCTTTCAGCCTTGCTGCCTCAATAAGAGCTTCCTTTTTCAAGTAATACTTGTGGAAGGTCTTATGAGGACCCATCGTGTACTTCCTTGGGAGTACTTCTGGAATGATGATACTCAGCTTGTTGACAAAGCTGACTGTTGATGTCACCTTCCATTCTCTTGATTGGAGGTCCAAGGTCACCTTCTTGGCCTCAAGGGCAATTCTATCCAAGAATAGCCCTTGCCAGTCTCCATCAATCTGATCCCAGATTGCAGCCATAACTCTAACCTTTAGAGTAGTAACAGCATCATGACTGAATGTGTTACCTAGTAGCATCTTACCTGTTATGTCCATCAAGGTTTGAAACTTGGGGTCAAGTTGTGACTTCTTAAGTCCAGAGGCATTAGCAGCCTTGACTCTTCCACTAGTAAACATCTCCATGTACTCTTTTTCTCTTCCCATAATGTAGGTAGAGATGTTTATCTCCCCCCTTGATAAGCCGAACAATTCATGAAGGGTCTCTCTAGAGATCTTAACCTTGTGTCCACCCATGACACTTTCAACATGAGGTCCCTTCATCACTATGTTCGAGTAGAAAGTTAGCACATCTTGTTCATAAATTGAAGATCAGTTCTAGCTCGACTTGAAGATCAGTGGATGGTTGGGCTTGATGATCTTGGTCATCTGCTGTTTGAATATCAGCAGGGGATGGAGAAGTGATTTGAATTTGATCATCAGCAGGGGGTGAAGATGGGATCTGAGTTTGGTCATCTGCTGTTTGTATATCAGCAGGGGTAGGCAGTTGTGGCTCAATAGTTGTTTGAGGCTGGGCTTGTTCCTCTGCTGTGTGAGTATCAGCAGGGATTTGGGTATCAGTGTTTGAAGGTTCAGATGGGTTGGGATCTTCAGAAGGGTTAAAGGATGCAAGTGGGGCTATACTCATAGGAGTAGGTAGCCTGGATTTCTTTGTCTTTTTGGTGAAAAGAAGAAGTGTTCTTATTTCTCTTCTGACCTTTTGACAGTTTAGAAGGTGTGATAGTGAGGGAGGGATTAGAAGTACCTGCCTTCTTCAACGGAGAGGCTGTTGGAGTCGCATCTGAATCAGATGGGGAGATGAGCCCAGATCTAATCAGAATTCTTCTTTGTGCTAAGGTTTGATTGTCATCATCATCATCCTCAGCAGTCTTTTGTGGAGTCTCTTCTTTGGAAGGCTCCTCCTCTTCTTCAGCAGAGTCATGAACAGACTCTTCTGCCTTCTCAACAACATCCTTAGAGGATGCTTCAGCCAACATCTTCCTCTTCTCTTCTTTCAGCCTTGCTGCCTCAATAAGAGCTTCCTTTTTCAAGTAATACTTGTGGAAGGTCTTATGAGGACCCATCGTGTACTTCCTTGGGAGTACTTCTGGAATGATGATACTCAGCTTGTTGACAAAGCTGACTGTTGATGTCACCTTCCATTCTCTTGATTGGAGGTCCAAGGTCACCTTCTTGGCCTCAAGGGCAATTCTATCCAAGAATAGCCCTTGCCAGTCTCCATCAATCTGATCCCAGATTGCAGCCATAACTCTAACCTTTAGAGTAGTAACAGCATCATGACTGAATGTGTTACCTAGTAGCATCTTACATGTTATGTCCATCAAGGTTTGAAACTTGGGGTCAAGTTGTGACTTCTTAAGTCCAGAGGCATTAGCAGCCTTGACTCTTCCACTAGTAAACATCTCCATGTACTCTTTTTCTCTTCCCATAATGTAGGTAGAGATGTTTATCTCCCCCCTTGATAAGCCGAACAATTCATGAAGGGTCTCTCTAGAGATCTTAACCTTGTGTCCACCCATGACACTTTCAACATGAGGTCCCTTCATCACTATGTTCGAGTAGAAAGTTAGCACATCTTGTTCATAAACATTTGTTGGTGCTGCTTCCAGAAAATCACGAAGGTTGAGGTTGATGCAGCGAAGAAGGATCTCCTTGTTCGCAGGTGTATGTTTGCCCTTGAAAAATAGAGCATTCTCAGTGAAAATCTTTCCTTCCCTAGTCCACTTTGTTGCATCTAGAGTGCCGGTGCTCTTGGTCTTCTCGTCGTAAATTTCAATGATCGCCATTCTGGATGTTGAGTGTTAGGTTTGGAATGCTTAGGAAAATATTCAAGACGAGAGTGATTTGAGAGCAATTGAGTATTGTGAGCGTAAGGGTTTGGGGAGAGGTTTAAGGGTTTGTATATATACTCCAGCAAATCTTGAGAATTGTACAATCCAACGGTCAGATTTGATTTAATTGTGGAGTAGAACCCAAGGATTTCCTTCTTTGATTTCGGCCCATTCCCTTAATTTTGCCGGCTGAATTTGCCATGTGTCACTTGATGATTCGTTGGCAAAACAGTAATTGAGTACTAATGACATCATTACCAAAGATAGTCGTTGTGACTAAATTTTTGGCAAGAATTGATCATCAAGGCCGTTTTCTATAAGTGAATTTCATTCCTTATATAGGCCAATTTCCTTAATTACATTCAGAAATAAATCTAGAATGAATTACATGATCAAAGATAGTCATTATGCTCTGAAATAAAGTGATCTGATCAGCAGAGTGAAGTCTTCTGGTTTCTTCGAAAAGGTCTGCTGATTTTTCTTGAAAGTCTTTTGGTCAGATGAGTTAGTCTTCTGATCAGTTGAGTAGAGGTTTGGGGTAGCTGAGTAAATCTTCTGTGTGTGATGATCCAACCTGGTTTGATGGATTCTTCAGCTCTTCCTCTTGACCATGTGGGACCATCAAATCAATATGTAGATGATCAGCCTGGATGATATCCCACTGGTTCAAGTTGCCCACACCATCTGATGTTCCTCATTATCAGATGGGTTGTAGCATCTAATGTGTTCTAATTGAATTTCTTCGCCTCTCTTGAAAGAGGGAGAAGATTGGAAGGTGCTTCAATGGAGTGTGAAGAGAAAGACAGGAACTTGGTCTTCCTGATATGTTTTGACATAGTAGCCTTTGATAACAAGCTCTCCATGTAGAACTTCCCCCTGGAGAAGAAGTTCTGCTTGTCTGCTACTTTATCCTCTGCATCTCTCCTTCCTTTATTTTTCAACTAGAACGTCTCTCCTTCCTTTACTTTTCAAGAACATACTTAAGTTGAGTGAACCAAGTATGCTGATCTGCATTATCTTTATCTTCTGGACAAATCTTCATCTCCTTCACCCAAGACCTTGGTTGAGGGATGATCTGTTGGGAATAAAATGAGTTATGTTTTGATTGAATACCAAAACCCCCTGAGACATGCCTAAGTTATGATTGAATATGTTCTAGACATGTTAGAACATATAGTATAAAGGCTAGATGAGGAGCTAATATGTTAGGTAGCTCTTAGATGATTAGATGCACAAATTGAGGGGGAACATATGCTTTGAAGTACATCAAGAACAAGTCCCCTCAAGGCTCAAACTCTGGAATCATGATCAAGTCTGCTGAAAGACAAGTATGCTGATCAGGAGAGTTGTCCAGAGGAGTTGTCTCAGCTCAATTAATCAAGATCAAGTGTTCTGAAAGCCTTAGGTCAACTATGCTGAAGAGAAAGAGACAACCACACCCTAAAGATCTTCAAAGAAACAAGCTAAGATCATCTTCAAGAGAAATAAAGGGAAAGAGCCAAGTCATCTGAAGAAGAGCAAGCCAACCTTGCTGATAAGCAAGACTGCTGATAGTGATAAGGAGTGTTGTCCAAATGTTGAGGAATGTTGTCCTATCATTGGAACAACCTTCAGAAGTGATGTCCAAGTTCTAACAAGAGAATCTGAAAGTCAGATATTGGGAAGAGTGCTGCAGAATGAAGACAAAGCTCTTACATCCGTTTATTTCCCAAATAAGGACATGTCACTATCAAGAAACTGTCTTCAAAGTTGAAGAACTGAAAGAAGACATTTATGGACATTGGAGGCTGCCTCTCCAACGGGCAAATCCTTCATTTGTCTATAAATACAGAAGTGTGAAGACCATTTGAAAGCAACCTCAACAAAATCCAACTAACCTAAAAAAAAAGCATCTCAACTAAGCTCAAGTTCTTACAAGCTAGAGTGCTTTCAAAGCTTTCAAAGACTATCTTAGTCTTCAAACACTTCATCTAAGCTGAACTTCATTGTACATTCATACACAAGCTTAGAGAGATATCCTATCCTTATACACTGATCTCCATTGTAAAGGATATCTCATTAGTTGGAACCTTACTTCAATCCTCATATCTTTCAAGAGTGAAAGTGAGAAGGTTGTAGTAGTAGAAGTGGTAGGAGCTGACTGTTGAGAGAAGAACAGTTCAGTTCTGAGTTGAGAAGAGGGTACTAGGACTCTAGACATCCTAGGGATCAATTCACCAAGAGTGGTGTTCTTGATCAAGTGCACCTTGGCACTATAAAACAAGTTAATTCCAAGAGTGAAGGAATTATCCTGTTAAATCAGGGAAAGTGGATGTAGGAGCTTGAGTCTCTAAACCACTATAAACTCTTGTGTTGATTTACATTTCAAGTACTTACAATACATCAACACTGCACACAAAACTGATCTTTCAAGGATAAACATTCAAAGACTGTGCAAAAACCTATTTGGACAAGTTCCCTGAAAACTGGACTGTGTTACATTGACTAAGTGATTTCAGAAATTAAAGGAGTTTAAACTAAAAGGGCCAACCACTATTCCGCACATATAACTCCCCTAGATAGTTATTCAACTAAGTACTCAATAGTACTTAGTAGATTGATTATCTTCGAAGAGTTAATCTTCTTCAGCAGAGTTGTCCAAGACAACCCTGCTGAGCTCTGGTTTGATCAAGTTTGAAAAGAATTTGCATACAAGTGTATTCCCCCCCCCCCCCATACACTTGTTATCTACTCCTTTTAGGACCAACAAGTGGTATCAGAGCAGGGGTTCAAAGACCACTGCTTCTGAAAAGCCATCTTGGTTTTCAAAATCACATATTGGCTGTGGTCACTGAACTGATCTCTCTGAAATCCTTATTGTATTTTGACTGACTATTTGTTCTTGAATTATGGCCAACAACAATGCTGCTGTTCCACCTCCTACTATCCAAGGATTGGACAACATGGCCACAAATCCAGTCAACCACATTTCACATCACAAACTGCCCATGTTCTCAATTGATAACTATGATTTCTGGAAAATCAGAATGAGGGCTCATCTTGCATCTCTTCATACTGATATGTTGAGAGTGATCACAAGAGGTCCTTTTGTGTTCACCTTTGTCAATCACAGAGTCACAGAGGCTCAAAGGGCAGATACAAGAGATGTACTACCCAAAGATGAAGATGACTTCACTACTGATGAAAAGAGGAAGGATAATCTGAATTATCTAGCAATGAACACCCTCTACCAAACAATTCCAGATGCAATTATGGTTAGAGTCTACCACTGCACAACAGCCAAAGAAATTTGGGATACTCTTGCTGAAATGTGTGAGGGTACTGAAAAGATCAAGGAGAATAAGCTCCAAGTTGCTGTGCAGAAATTTGAACAGTTTGCAATGGAGTCTGAGGAATCCATTGATAAGTTTGCTGGTAGATTCACTGATGTGATGAATGAAATCAACTCACTGGGCAAGGTCTACACCAAGAGAGAAGTGGGGTTGAAGATCTTGAGAAGTCTCACTCAAAAGTGGGATGTCTATGCTGTAATGATGCAAAACACCAAAGATCTTTCCACCATGCCCATGCAACAAATCTTCTCTGAACTCAAAGCTTATGAGTTCGACCTCAATAGAAGAAAGCCTATTGAGGAACCTTCAAATCCTACTAAGGGAGTGGCATTCAAAGCCAAAACTGCTGAACCAGAGATGCAGTCCACTCCAAGATCATCAAAATCAGTCTCAAAGACTGAAATGAAGGAAGAACTAGCCTTGATGGCTAGAAGGTTTGAAAAGTTAAACTCAAGGTTTGGTAGATACAAGAAATTCTACCAGGACAACAAATTCAGGAGATACAACTCTCCTGAAGCACAGGCTGAAGTCAAAAAGCCTGAAGAGAAAAGATCAGAGGACAAGTACTCTGATAGGAGAAGGTCCAGTAGAGCTGAACCTTCATCATCAAAAAGAAGAGAAGAATCAAAGAAAGAAGATGATGAATATCTGTGCTATAACTGTAAAAAGAAAGGGCACTTCCAGTTTGATTGCCCTGAATTAAGCTCTAAGGAGAGAAGGGAGAGGCAGGCCAAAAGAGATAGGAAATTCACCAACAGAAAGGCCATGATGGCTGGTGAAGAATCTGATAGTGCTGAAAGCCTCAACTCCTCTGATGGACTATTCTCCAACAGTGATGATGATGATGATGTCTGCAACATGGCTCTTGAGGATGATGAGGTATCCTCCACTTCTAGCTCACCATCATTCATCTCACAAAACAATAGTGAGGTCAACTTGAAACTCTCCCTTGGAAAGTTGATGGAAGATTTCACTATGTTACAAGAATTTCATGATAACTGTGTGAGGGAAAATGAAAGATTGGCTATTGAACTTGCCAAAAACTCTGAGGCAGTTGTTGATGTCAAGTCTACTGAGTTGTATCAACAAGTCTTGAGAGAGCTTGAGGAAGCAAATCTCAGGATAGTTGACCAACAAAAGGAGATTGATGATCAACTTCTCTCTCAGAAGAGAAAAGATTTTGAAATCAAAATTCTCAATGCCAAGTTTGAAAACCTCTCACATGAATATGATATTCTTAAATCAAGTGAAGAGAGCCTGAAATTAAAGATGTCTGCTCTGAAGAAATCCTCTAGAGCAATAGAGGAAATTCAGAGTTATCAAAGACCTATGGCTCAAAGAAGTGGATTAGGTTTTGATCCATTTGAATCTTCACCTTGTCTTAGTGTTGCTTCTGTGAGTAACACTAAGAGAATCTTTGTTAAGCCAGTGGCATAAACTGAAAATGAAATAATTAAGCCACTGAACAAAGGAAAGGGCAAAATGGATGATCTGCCTAATCAAATGCTTCAGGAGAATAGGCCTAAACCTAAGGAAATGGCCAAAGCTCCTGAACATAAGATGAATGCTGGTCAGCAGAGTAGACCCAATGGTAGGGCAACTCTACTGAACAATGTTCAGAGGAAGTGTCCAAGGTATAATCAGCCTAGGCCAACTCTTCTGAGAAAGCATCAGCTGAATAAACCTAAGGACAACTATCCTCAAAGGCAGAATAAAATGAGACAACCAAAACCCTTCATGCCAAAGGGTAATGGTCATAAGAAAGCCTTTCCTCAAAGATTCCCTCAAGTTGCACAAAGAACTCAAAAGTTCAGGAGACTTGACAACTCTCCTGAAACTTATAGAGTTAACACATTCACACACACTTTCCCAAAGGCATTTAAGGGAAAGACAGTGTATTTAGATGCTAGAGGAAGACAACTTAGCCACCTTGAATCAATCAGGGTTATTAGGCAAGTTTGGGTTCCTAAAGGTACAACTAACCTCTCAGGACCCAAAACTCAAAGGGTACCTAAACCCATCTAATTGTAGGTACCAATGGGCCACAAGAAGAGGAGCATGAGCAAAAGGTCAGCATGGTATCTTGACAGTGGATGTTCAAGGCACATGACTGGAAACAAGGAACTCCTCACTGATTTTATTGAAAAAGAAGGCCCAAATGTCACTTTTGGAGACAGCTCACAAGCAACTACAAAAGGTTATGGTACTTTGATGATTGGTAACATCAAAGTATCCAATGTATCTTATGTGGTTGGTCTCAAGTATAATCTCCTAAGTATCAGTCAATTCTGTGATAAAAACTTCAATGTTGAGTTTTCAAGTGGAAAATGCTTAATCAAAAATAAGACTCAACAAATTCTATTGACTGGAACTAGGAAAGGAAATGTGTATTTTGCAGACTGGGACAAGTCTACCGATGCTGCATGCTTCATTGCTAAGAGTTCTAGTGAACAAAGTTGGTTATGGCATAAAAGATTAAACCACCTGAACTTTAAAACAATGAACAAAATTGCTAGAAATGCATTAGTCAAAGGACTACCTAATGAGGTTTTCATTAAAGAGCATGTTTGCAAACCATGCCAAGAAGGAAAACAGATCAAAGCCTCATTTAAGGGAAAACCAGTCATCTCTACTGAAAGGGTACTTGAACTGCTACATATGGACCTTTTTGGACCAATTACCCCTGTAAGCATAAATGGTAGAAAATACACATTGGTTGTAGTAGATGACTTCTCTAGGTTCACATGGGTAGTATTTCTCCTTAATAAGAAGGAAACTCAAGTCAAACTGCCTGAACTTCTAAAGAGATTGTCAAATGAGAAAAGCCTTAGCATTATCAAGATAAGATCTGATAAAGGCACAGAGTTCATTAACTCATACATCAATGAGTATTGCACATCTAATGGAATAGCTCATGAAACCTCAGCAACTAGAACTCCCCAACAGAATGGAGTTGCAGAAAGAAGAAATAGAACTTTAAAAGAAGCTGCTAGAACTCTAATTGCTGATTCAAAATTACCAAAGAGGTTTTGGGCTGAAGCTATAAACACTGCATGCCATACTCAAAATAGATGTTTGATTAGTAAGGGGCAAGGCAAAACCCCCTATGAACTCTGGAAAGGAAGAATGCCTAAAGTGTCTTACTTTCACATTTTTGGTTGCAAGTGTTTCATTCACAATAATGGGAAAGATCAGTTGAAAGCCTTTGATAGCAAAGCTGATGAAGGAGTGTTTCTTGGATACTCCCAAATCAGTAAAGCTTTCAGGGTCTACAACAAGAAAACTCTTATTGTGGAAGAAACACCTCATGTTGTGTTTGATGAATCTACTCATGAGTTCAGGAATGAGAACTTGGAATCAGAAGAAATCACACAAAGAACAACTAGACTAAGCCTAAAAGACAAAGACACTGAGTTCATAGATGTTGTCCAAGCCAATCTACCTGAAAACTCTATGTTGGACAACCATCCTGAAGGCAACCTTCCTGAGGCAAATCCCACTGAAAGGAATGGTGAACTGAATGATCCAATCCCAGTTCACATCCAGGTAACAACTACCAATGAAGAAGTAGTTCCTGCTGAGGTAGTTAACAGGTCAAATAATCAAGGGGGAACTCAAAATGTTGAAAATACCAATGTCCCTGACATTGAGGACAACACCCCTGATTATGATCCTGAATTAGATCCTGCATTCAATTATCCTGAATTCTATGATCAAATTGACTCAACTTCAGTAGAGGACAACTCTACTGAAGAGATCAGAAAAAGAAGGACTTGGTTATCAGACCATCCTACTGATCTAATACTTGGTGACCCAAGTATTGGAGTCAAAACCAGAAGATTTCATGGTGAAAGTGCTATTTTCTGTTGTTTCTTGTCAGAGCAAGAACCAAGTGATATTGTGGAAGCACTTCAAGATGCCAATTGGATCACAGCCATGCAGGAAGAACTGAATCAATTCACCAGAAATGAAGTATGGGACCTGGTGGATAGGCCTTCACATCAAGATGTTATTGGAACAAAGTGGGTGTTCAAGAACAAGAAAAATGAAAATGATGTGATTGTCAGAAACAAAGCAAGACTTGTGGCAAAAGGCTATTGCCAACATGAAGGCATTGACTATGATGAGACATTTGCACCTGTGGCAAGGCTAGAAGCAATAAGGCTCTTTCTAGCCTATGCAGCCCACAAGAGGTTCAAAGTATACCAAATGGATGTCAAGAGTGCCTTTCTGAATGGAGTCTTGAAGGAAGAAGTCTATGTAGAGCAACCACCAGGTTTTGAGGTTGGAAACCAAGTTTACAGACTCAAGAAAGCTCTATATGGACTCAAGCAAGCCCCTAGGGCTTGGTATGATACACTGTCACAATTTCTCTTGGATCATGGATTCACCAAGGGAACTGTAGATAGAACTCTTTTCAGAATATCTGAAGGAGAGGACATCTTGCTTGTCCAAATTTATGTGGATGACATAATATTTGGATCCCCCAATGAGAAGCTGTGTGAGAAATTCTCAAAACTAATGCAAAGCAAGTTTGAGATGTCCATGATGGGGTTGATGAACTTCTTTTTGGGTCTTCAAGTCAAGCAATCAAAAGAAGGAATCTTCATCAACCAAGCTAAGTACACCAGAGAAATGATCAAGAAGTTTGGGTGTACAACTAGCAAGCCAGTAAGGATCCCAATGAACACAAATTGGAAGATGGATCCTGATGAGAATGGTATTTCAACCAACTCTACTGAGTATAGAGGAATAATTGGTTCACTCCTCTATCTCACTGCCAGCAGACCTGACATCACCTTTGCAGTAGGTGTCTGTGCAAGGTTCCAAGCAAATCCTAAGAAAAGCCATCTTGAGGCTGCAAAGAGGATTTTGAGGTATCTCAAAGGCACTGAAAATCTAGGCCTTTGGTACCCTGCTGATGACAACATTGAGTTAACTGGCTATTCAGATGCTGACTATGGAGGTTGTAAAATTGACAGAAAGTCCACTTCAGGGACTTGTCAATTCTTGGGCAACAAGCTTATATCTTGGTTCTCCAAGAAGCAGAACATAGTGGCTACTTCCACCACTGAAGCTGAATATGTTGCAGCTGGAAGTTGTTGTGCTCAAATCCTTTGGCTGAGACAACAACTGAGAGACTACAAAGTCAACTCTACTGAAGTGCCAATATTTTGTGATAACAATAGTGCCATTGCTATATCACAGAATCCTGTATTGCACACAAGATGCAAGCATGTGGACATCAAGCATCACTTCATTAGAGACCATGTGGAGAAGAAGGACATAAAGTTGGTCAAGATCCACACTGATCATCAAAAAGCTGATATTCTAACTAAGCCACTTGCAGAGGCAAGATTTCTGGAGCTATCAGCAGAGTTGGGATTACTTGATCCAGGGAAGTTGGACAAGTAAATCTCATGAAAAGTTAATGGATATATTGGAAACTGAGAAGGTTCTCAGCAGACTTGGTCAAGTCTACTGAATATCAGAAGAGATGGCTGAAATTATTCAGGACACTTGTCCATTGGAATTCAGGACCATTATCCACATCTCTTCAGGACACTTGTCCTAGTGGGGTCAGATAAGTTGTCTTGGCTATCAAACTATTTCCTTGGTTTGATAAGCACCTATTTTGGGTAATCATTGCCTACCTTGATACATGTCCCAACTACAGATATCATTTCTGTGGGATTTAATTTGTCCCCCACCCAAAAGGTCGCTTTCCATGCATTAAATGCCAAGATTTAACTCTTGTTTGCATTATACCTTTTCAAACCATGATCTATCTCGAAAACTCCCCAACCATTAACTAATATTAAATACCTTCCACGTTTTGAATAAAACCAACAAGTCACTGTTACATTGGTTTTTAACCATTGGATCAAAACTGGCCAACTCCCCTGAAATTCATCCTGGCCGTCCAAGTGTATCTTTCCATATTTGACAACAGTTGAAAATACACAAAACTCACCAACTCATTGACAAACATTCTTTTTAGAATATTCTCAAGTCTTAAGAACTCCCCACACACTCTTCTTTCCCAAGCATTCGAAACCCTAACCTATTTTCTTCAAACTCTCCCAAAACTTTCTAAAATTCATCTCTGCAATCTTCAATGGCTCCCAAAGTTAGACCAGAGATGATCATAGATTTTTCCAACAAGGCTCTAGACCTTGATTTTGGATACCTAAGCAACAAAAACAATCTTCATTTTGAACCCATAATCTAACTCATTCACCCCTCCTCCTCCTATTTTCGTCAGCCTTGTTCGAATACCATCTACTATCGTTCGATTAGTAACTTCCACTTGTCCATTAGCTTGAGGATGAGCTACTGAGGTGAATCTCTGTATTATGTTTAGTCTTGCACACCATCCTCGTACATTTTCTCCATTAAACTGTGTTCCATTATCAGAGACCAATATTCTCGGTACTCCGAATCTGCAACAAATTTGTTTTCTCAAGAATTTAATCACATTCTCTTCATCTATTGTAGCCAGAGGAGCAGCTTCCACCCATTTGCTAAAATAGTCCACTGCTACTATCAAAAACTTTCTTCCTCCTGAGGCTGGGGGGAAGGGTCCTACCAGATCAATTCCCCACTTAGCAAAGGGGCATGGAGAATGCATAGCTCCCATTTCTTCCGCGGGGGTTCTTATCAGGGGGCCGTTCTTTTGACATTTGACACACTTCTTTACGAATTCCTTAGCGTCCTTTGTCATGGAGGGCCAATATAGTCCAGCCATTAAGGCTTTCTTCACCACTGCTTTATATCCTTCATGACTAGCTGCGTTACCTTCATGGATTTCTTTGAGTGCGTACCTTGCTTCTCGGGTTGATATGCACCTCAAATATGGTTGTGTGAACGATTTCTTGTATAAATACCCTCCGATAATGCAGTATTTAATGCAAAGGGCTCAGGTCTCTCGGGTGGTAGGGGCATCGGCTCCCTTGGTGAGTTCCACCCATATAGCTTTTCTCCAATCGTCTCCTTCCTCAATGGAACCAATGGGGTTCCCCAGGGTCTCCCTTTCTGCTATTACCAATGTCACTGTTCCTTGTCCATCAAACTCTGTGGAGCTAGCGAGTTTGGAGAGGCTGTCCGCCTGCATGTTTTTCTCTCGAGGTACCTGGACTACCTTACAATCTTGGAATTTGCCCATTACTTCTTTGGCTCGTTCCAGATAGGCAGCCATCCTGTTATCTTTGGCTGCATACTCTCCATTCACCTGTTGAACAACTAATTGGGAGTCGGAATATAGATTTACCTTTGGAGCTCCCAATTCTAGTGCCATCTCCATTCCTCTGATCAAAGCTCACTGCAAATTGTTCGAGGTCATGAATTGAAACCTCACTGCAAATTGTAGGTCCTCTCCTTGAGGGCCCACTAGCACAATCCCTGCTCCACATCCGCTCAGAGTCACTGAGCCATCTACGTATACCTTCCATCTCTCTGCTTCCTCTGGTTTAGTAGATTCTTGTATGAAATCAGACAAAGCTTGGGCTTTTATGGCCCTCTGTGGCTCGAAGTCCACATCATATTCTTGAAGCTCTATTGCCCATCTCACCATCCTTCCTGAGAGGTCTGCTCGGCCAATGACCTGTTTCAACAAGTAATTAGTGCGGACCAGTATTTTGTAAGAGAGGAAATATGGGCGCAATCTTCGCGCCGTAAATACCACGGCCAGAGCGGCCTTCTCGATTTCCGAGTACCGAGCTTCAGCTCCTTGAATGACCTTACTGACGTAATAGATAGGATGTTGGAGAGGTCCCTCTTCTTTGACCAAGGCTGTGCTCAACGAGAATTCCTCTACAGAGAGATACAGAATGAGGGTATCTCCAGGAGAAGGTTTTGTCAGCTTCGGCAGCTGGGACAAATGATGCTTCAGATCTTCAAAGGCCTTCTGACATGTTTCACTCCACTCGAACTTGGCCCCTTCTTGAGAATTTTGAAGAAGGGGTGGCTTTTTTCGGCAGATCTGGCTATGAATCTGCTCAATGCTGTGATCCTCCCATTGAGCGTCTGGAGCTCTTTCACGTTCCTCGGTGGCTGCATGTCCAGTACAGCCTTCAACTTAGCTGGATTCACCTCTATCCCTCTTTGAGTAACCATGTATCCGAGGAACTTCCCCGATTTCACTCCAAAAGAGCACTTGGCTGGGTTCAACTTGATACCGTTCTCTCGAATTATCTGGAAAATTTCCTCCAGGTCCTCCACATGTTGATCTGCTTTCAAACTCTTGGCCAGCATATCATCCACATATATTTCCATGTTTCTTCCTAGTTGGCTTCGGAAGACAGCATCGACCATCCTTTGATATGTTGCTCCAGCATTAATTAATCCGAATGGCATTCGGACATAGCCAAACGTTCCGCATGCTGCTATGAAGCACACTTTGGGGACATCTGAGGGGTTCAGTTGGATCTGGTGGTATCCTTGGTATGCATCCATCATGCTTAGTAGCTCGAATCCAGAAGTCGCGTCCACTAACTGGTCTATCCTTGGCAAGGGATAGTGGTCTTTGGGACATGCTTTGTTGAGGTCCCTGAAGTCGATGCACATTCTCCATTTCCCTCCCCCTTTAGATACTAACACTGCATTGGAGAGCCATTCCAGAAATTGCACTTTCACCACGTGTCCTGATTTCAATAGCTTCTCTACTTCTTCTTTCACTATATTATTCTTCTCCACTCCAAAGTTTCGTAACTTTTGTTTCACTGGTCTTGCCTTTGGATCAACATTAAGGCAATGTAGTGCTATCTCCAGAGGGATACCTGTCATGTCAGCTGGAGAGAATGCAAATATATCGGAATTTCGACGTAATGTAGAGATTGCCTTCTCTGTGAGTTCAGGTCCCAGTTGGGTACCCATCTTAGTAGCAAAGCCGAGTTTCCCTGGAAAGAGCTCCACGTTCATTAGATCCTCATCTGTTTTAACACTTACTTGCTCAGGTGTCATTCCCTCCACTTTCTTTCTCTTTACTTCAGGGTCATCTCCTCTCGTCCTCTCCAGGCCCTTGGTTAAGGCCCTGTCCGCCATCTTCACAGACTCTGCGTAGCACTTCCGGGTTGGTATTGATCTCCTCTTACTTCCCCTACTCCCGTAGCCGTAGGGAATTTCATTTTCATATGAAATGTGGAGATGATTGCCTGAAAGAGATTCAGGCTAGGTCGTCCCATTACTACATTGTATGATGAGGGGATATCCACAATGAGGAACTCCACCAGGTGGACCTTTCGAACTGGAGCGTCCCCCAATCCTACCTGTAACATTACCGATCCCAAGGGTTGGATGGCACCTCCGGAGAAACCATACAGGGAGGTATCTGCAGGTCGCAGCTTCACACTCAGCTCCATCCTCTTGAAGCACTCAAAAAACATAATATCAGCTGAGCTCCCCGTATCTACAAAGATTCGGGCCACGTTGAACCCAGCTATGTCGGTAGTGATCACCAAGGCGTCGTTGTGATCTTCCTTAACTCCTTTCACATCCTCTGGCCCAAATCTGATATTGGGCGTCTCTGTCATACGTCCTATTTCTTTCAACTGACCTCCTTGCTCTGCTTTTAGAGCTCGAACACTTTGTTTCCTCTTTCGGAAGGAATCCCCATCTGCTGGTCCTCCCAAAATCATGTGGATTACTCCTCTCTTTGGCAGTGGAGGGGGCATATCTTCGGCCACCTCTTTGGTTTCCTTCTCTTCCGGTTTCCTTTCATGTTCCTTCCGCTTCTGCCCCCGAGGGCCCTATCTGTCTCTAAATATAAATTCTTTCAGGTGCCCCGCTTGGATCATCCTTTCGATCTCGTCTTTCAGGTGATAACATTAATTCGTGTCATGTCCATACTCATTGTGAAATCTGCAAAATCGATCGGACTTGGGCTTCTGAGGTCCTCGATTTTTGGAATACGGGAATTTCAAGTCAGGATGATCTCCTACCACCTCCAGTACCTCGGCAGGTTCAATCCTCAAGGGTGTGTACTTCTCAAACCTTCCTCGAGGGCCTAACCGGGAACCTCCAGATGGATTACTGTCTCTTGTTGACCCGGAGGTCCGAGGGACCTCTGGACTGGAACGCCTAGAGGGGCCCTCTCTTCTTCTCTCTCGATCTGGTGGCCTAGTCTCCAACCTCTTGTCTTTCCGAACCTCCTCCAGGGTAAGGTACTTCTCTGCTCTATGTAGGAACTCGTCAGAGTTCTTAACCGGCTTCTTATCTAAGGAGGAGAAGAAGTCTCCATTCCGTAATCCGTTAGTAAGAGCATTAATCTTCACCTCCGGAGAGGCTGTAGGGACCTCCAGAGCTACTTGGTTGAATCTCCGGAGAAAAGCTCTTAAACTCTCGCTCTCCCCCTGCCTCAGATTGAAGAGGGTCAAAGTGGCCCGCGGCTGTCTCCGGGCACTTGCAAATTGATGGAGAAATAACTCACTGAATTCCTCCCAGAACCGGATTGTATTGGGTTCCAATTGAGTGACCATTGTTGTGCCGCTTTAGCCAGGGTGGTCAGGAACACTCTGCATTTGATTCCCTCTCTGTAGCGGTGTAATAATGCAGCGTTCTCGAAACTTACTAGGTGTTCATACGGGTCTGCCGTACCATCGTATTCAAAATTGAGGGGCTTAAAATTGAATGGTAGTTCATCCTGTAATATGTTAGGAGAGAACTGACATCCAGAAACATATGCGGATCTACTCGCTCGATTGTTCATTTGTTTTCTCATATCTCTCATCTCCTTCTATAGGGCTAGTATTTGGTCGCTAACTGGACCTCCGTAGGTATCGTCGGTGCTTTCTTCTGCTTCAGGGAGCTCTGTCTCTCGGGGTGCCAAATCGGCATTCCTTCTTGTATTCCGAAGGGGAATGCTTCTTTCCGCTCGGGAGGGCACCTTATCTTCTCCTTCTACCCGCATCCCTACTTCTTTGGATAGCACTTGGGAGGCTCCTGGTGCCTCTTCCTGGGGTCTCGGGGTAGGTATCTCCAGATTCCCTGGTGTAGCTCTGGGGGCTCGATCCCCTTGAGCCGCGAGAGCTCTCTCTACAGCCTGCTTGATGAGGGCGTTCAATTGATCGGGAGAAATCAGGCACGGTTCCGAATTTGGGATATCCTCCCGCTGGGGATCCGCAGTCCGGGACTCTGGGGCTTCAATGTTCACTGTTATCCCCTCTTCGATCGGGAGGGGATGGTTTTCCTCCCCCAGGCCGGTGTTAGGCGTTATTGGTGGATTTAATCCGGGCAGGGTATGGACTGGATCTTTTCCCCGGCCTCCCTTTGGTGTGGGGTCATTCGGTAAAGGAGAATTTTCCCCTGTAAGGGGTTTCTTTCCTGAAGTAGACGTAGCCATTTTGTTTCCGCCACCCATTACTCGAATAGGTAGAAATTCGTGAGAAAAACTTTCAACTCTTTCCCACAGACGGCGCCAGTTGATGTGCCAAAATTTGCACGAGGGGATTAGATATCCTCCGAGGTGGTTATCTGATTTCCCAAACACGTAAGAACAATCCAATTATGCTGCTGCCTCCGATAGAATCCTCAAGAACCTGCAAAGAACACGCCGGAGGGGGTCCGGCGCGGACACTCCGATGCCTAAGTCAGTATAGGGCTTCTCAATATATCACAAGGACCTCGAGATCCTTGATTTATCAAATCAGGCTCTCAAAGAATATCAGAAGTATATTTTGTACGAAGTGTATTAAGTTTTGTCAAAGTAAAAGTATCTAACCTGAAAACTTCCTTGGATTTACCTATTTATAGAGACTCCCTCTCGAGAGGAAGTCCAGCCTTCCTTCTTTTTCAGAGCTACCTCTTGGACCCAGCCTTGCTAGGTTGACAAGGTCTTCCATTCCTCCACTTCCGGAAAGACCGGGGCCACTCCCCCTAGTGGACTCCTTCCACTACAATGAAGGAGAGAAGAATCTTTCTTTGGTCAATCTTAGTCCGATTTATGTGGAGATCTCCTATATTCTTGGTTCACCAATTCATATCAAGATCGAGTCTTCCAGATAAGTCTCTCCGAGGGGAGCTCCCTCCAGAGGGACTTCCAGAGGGGATTCCTTATCCAGAGACCCTTCCATAATCCCATATCCTCTCTTTTATCTTATCCTTTATACGCGTGTCGATTTCTTATTAGATGACATTTTTAGGCCGCATCAGAATGTATAAGTATTTGCATTAATTATATGCTTGAATGATAATCCCCGTGTATAATAACTTTTACATTTTTCTTTATGGAATATTTCAAAATAACTTTCACATTTTTAAAATGAAAATCTCATTATAAATTACACCCTTACAATATCTACAAATTTACACAAAATTTTATTATTTTTGACTCCACACATTTTTATACTTTATGCCAGTGTTTTGATAATCGAATCGATAACCAAGAGGAAAAAAAAACATAACAACAATGTTAGTAACAAACATATGAGATTTATGTGATTATGTCCCACGTGAATAAGAAGTAGAAGAAACATAAGAAAAAAGAAATAAAGTTAAGATTTTAGTAACAAACATATGAAATTTTTGTTTCACATCGAATAAGGAGTAGAAGAAACATGATAGAAAAAAATATAAAACTAGATGTGTTAGTAACAAACAAACATATGAGATTTATGTCCGAAAAGAATTAAGAAAAAAAAAGCATTAGAGCAAAACAATATAAAAGTAAGAATGTTAGTAATAAACACATATGGGATTAAAAGTTAGAAACATGAAAGATAACAATATAAAAGGTGTATTCAGCGATTTTTTCGGGTTTTGGGCCTATTTTTTTTTACCGTGAAAATTAGGATCATTTTGGCATTTTACTTTTTCTGCAAATTAAATGACGTTTTATATTTTTTAATATAAATTTATTGAATTTCTTCAAAATTTTCCTTAACAATATAGCTAAAAAATATATTAAAAGTATAGTAAAAAATCAATTATTTTTTTAATATACGCACATGAATCTAAATAACACATAGTTTAAATTGATGATGTGTCATTGTGTGGTTAATTTGACTTATGTGTCATTTTGTGGTTGATTTGGCTTATGTGTCATAATTTAATAAAGTTGTTAATTTTTAAAAGTATGATGTGTAATTAAGTTATTAGTTGAGTAAGATATGAATCATAAACTCTTTCGAAATATTATATTCTTATTAACTATTGAATTTTTTTCCTAATTAATTATTTATTTTATTTAATGTTGAATTTCTTATTATTTTAATGTTGAATTTTTTTCCTAATTGTTGGTCCTGAAAGGAGTATATAACAAGTGTATGGGGGGGAATACACTTGTATGCAAATCTTTTCAAACTTTGATCAAACCAGAGTTCAGCAAGGTTGTCCTGGACAACTCTGCTGATATGATTAACTTTTTATAGATAATCAAGCTACTAAGTACTATTGAGTACTTAGTTGAATAACTATCTAAGGGAGTTATATGTGCGGAATTAGTGGTTGGCCCTTTAGTTTAAACTCCTTTTAAGTTCTGAAATTACTTAGTCAATCAATCCAGTTTTCAGGGAATTTGTCCGAATGTCTTTTGCACAGTCTTTGAATATTTGTCCTTTGAAAGATCAGTTTTGTGTGCAGTGTTGAATGATTGAAAGTACTTGAAAGCAAATCAACACAATAGTTTATAGTGGTTCAGAGACTCAAGCTCCTACATCCACTTTCCGTGATTTAACAGGATAATTCCTTCACTCTTGGAATTAACTTGTTTTATAGTGCCAAGGTGCACTTGATCAAGAACACCACTCCTTGGTGAATTGATCCCTAGGATGTCTAGAGTCCTAGTACCCTCTTCTCAACTCACAACTGAACTGTTCTTCTCTCAACAGTCAGCTCCTACCACTTCTACTACTACAACCTTCTCACTTTCTCACTTGAAAGATGTAAGGGTTGAAGTAAGGTTCCAACTAATGAGATATCCTTTACAAAGAAGATCAGTGTATAAGGATAGGATATCTCTCTAAGCTTTGTATGGATATACAATAAGGTTCAGCTTAGAAGAAGTGTATGAAGACTAAGGTAGTCTCTTTGAAAGCTTGAAAGCACTTTGACTTGTAGGATAGTTGAATATTCTTGTCAAGGTTGTGGTGCTTCAAATGGTCTTCACACTTCTGTATTTATAGACAAATGAAGGATTTGCCCGTTGGAGAGGCAGCCTCAAATGTCCATAAATGTCTTCTTTGAGTTCTTCAACTTAGAAGACAGTTTCTTGATAGTGACATGTCCTCATTTGGGAAATAAACGGCTGCATAGACTTTGTCTTCATTCTGCAGCACTCTTCCCAATGTCTAACTTTAAGATTCACTTGTTCAAACATGGACATGGCTTCTGATAGTTGATCCAAAGATAGGACAACCTTCCTTATCAATTTGGACAACTCTGCTTATCACTATCAGCAAACTTGCTTATCAGCATAGTTGGCTTGCTCTTTTCAGATGACTTGGCTCTTTCCCTTTGCATGTATTCTTTTCATGAATCTTTGAAGATCTTAGGGTATAGTTGTCTTGACCTCTTCAGCATAGATGCTCTTTGTCTTTCAGAAGACTTGTTTTGGGTCTAACTGTGCTGAGACAACTCTTTTGATCAGCATACTTGTCTTTTAGCAGACTTGGTGATTGTTCCAGAATTTGAGCCTTGAGGGGACTTGATCTTGATAGACTTAAAAGCATATGTTCCCCCTCAAATTGTGCATCTAATAAACTATGAGCTGCCTAACATATCAGCTTCTCATCTAGCCTTATGCTAAATGTTCTAACATTCTTAGAACATTATCAATCTTGACTTAGGCATGTCTCAGGGGGTTTTGGTATTAAATCAAAACACTTTTCATTTTATTCCCAATAATTTCCCCCTTTTTGATGATGCCAAAACCTATACATTTTATGCAAAAGTGACTTGACTACACCTATTACATTTATCTTCAGAGGACATGACTAGAGTCAATTTTCCTGAAAAAGAATGTGTTAGTGTACTCACCATTCATACTGCAAATAGGTTTCAAGAATAGGCATAGAGAGATTATAGTATGTTGTTTCTTGATTCATAAAGAGAATTCAACTAACATTCAAATAATTTGGCTTTACAAGCATGTTGATAGTTGAAATGATCATATCAGAGCATGAACAACATTACATCAGAGCATTTCATACATCAGAGCATAAACTAAACACTTAAGAATTTTCAGACAAGTTCTTTTAAATATCAGAGCAAACATGTCAGCATTCTTGTCCAACTTCAGCATAGATGACCAATTCAAGGCAGATCAGCAACCAATATAAGCTTCTCATCCAATTTATCACAAAGAGGTCAGAAAACTTAGCCATTTCAGAGATCGTCCTCCTTAGGTGGCACCATCCCATATTGTGCCCATACTCTTCTTTTCAGCTCCATGGCCTCTTGGTTGGTTCCCTTAGGTCCAAGCACCATTTTGTTCAGTTTAAGGATCTCTAGGAACTCTTTCAGAATCTTTGATTGGTCAATCCATCCATCCAACTTTGGAGGCATGTAAATGATTGGCTTAGGGGCAGTGAGCTCAACTCTTGCAAGATCAGCAGCTGCAAGGAGTTGTTGATAAAGTTCCCTATAATACTCAATCATGAACTCAGAAAAAGTGGAGTTAGCATCTTTTCCATTCCATCTATCAATGACATAAAAGTTATAGACAAACTCCCTTTTTGCCTCTTCCCATGAGTCATTCAGTTGAATTGGAACCCATTTATCCAAGTAAGGATATTTGGTGTCCATGGGAATCAGTAGCTGTGGCTTCATCTTGCTATATGTATCTCTTCTTCTTCTTGGCTTTTGAAAGTCAGCCCCTCTCTTGTCTCTTGCTCTGTTGGCTTCATCTATTAGATCCATCTTCTCTTGAGCCCTCATCATGGCTAACCTCTACTGTGTTTCAGGATCTTTGCCATATCCTTCTTGAAACAACTTAGATGGATCAAGAGCTAAGACAGTTGTCTTCTTCTTGGGCTCAAGTCCAACTCATTCAGCAAATAACTCTTCAACATCTTCAGTAGATTTGGGACCTTCAGCAGTTTTGGCAGTTTCAGAAGACTTGTCATCTTCAGCAGTCTTGGACACTTCAGCAATTTTGTCCTTTTCAGCACTCTTGGCCTTCTTGGAAGTAGGCTCATCATCATCAATTCTAAACTCAGGGGGCAGATCAAGGTTGTTGGGAAAGTGAGTGAATGTTTCAGCCTTTCTTTTGTTTCCCTTGGCCTTCTTGATCTTTCCTCTAGTTTGGACACCTTCAGCATCCTTATCCAAACCAGACACCTCTCCTCCTGGTCTTTGTTGTAGCCTAACTCTCTCTTCTTGTGCTGAAGCCATAGAATTCTTCAAAGCAATGGCTAGCTGCTCTTCTTCATCCAAATCATCCAAGTTCAGCACTGCTGGCTCTTTTCCTTTCTCTTCAGCAACCTTGTCCTTTTCCTTAACTGGACTTCCAATAACCAATGCACCTTTTGCTCTTGCTCTTTCCCTTTCCCCCTTTTTGGCAGCATCAAAACACTGAGGTTTTAGTTCACTCATGGTAGATGCCATTAAGGATTGGGCTTGGTTTAGGGATTTCATCTCTTCCAACAAGTATACATTCTCATCATGTATATTCTGCATTCTGTCAATGCTCAAGCTAAGGAAAGCTAGAACAGGCTTCATCTTTTGTTGGACAACTTCTTCCATAGTTACTTTCAGAGATGCATCAAGTTGTGCCTTAAGGAGCTCAGTAAGGTTGGCCACTGCACTTTCAACAATCTTGGCCATCACTTCTTGGGAAAAATTTTCTGAGGCTGCCTTCACCATTGCAAGCCTCATTGCCTCTGCTCTCTTCTTCTGCAATGCAGTTTTCTTGCCAAATGCCTGCTTGATGGTTAGTCTAATAGCTTGAACATTGGCATTGTGATTATATCTTAGTAGCTTCTGATCCTTCTTGACCTCCTTTGAGATTGACTCCATACTGGTTTTTGCTTTGTGGACCTCAGTGGAAATGGTTTGAAGCCAGATTCCACTCCACTTATTCTTGCCTCCAATGTGGGTAGCACCACATCTTTAGAGCCAGTTAATCTCATCTCCACAGATGCCAAAGTTCTTCCATGCTCATCCAAAGCCCTAGAATTTCTGCATGAGCTGATTGAACTTGATGAGCCAAGGAGTCCAACTTTGCTGTTTGCATCCCAAGCAAGGCTTGTGCTGATCCAGAATCCACTTGGATGGGTGCATCTGTTAAGAAATCATCTTCAAAGATTTGGTCAAGAGAAATACCTGCAAATTCAGAAAAATCAAATGGGTTAGTGAAAACACACTCATCACCCTCAGTTTCTTTTGCATAAGACTCTGATACATCAGCAGTCTTCTTCTCATTTTCAAATACTTCTTTTCTTCCTTCAATATTAATTTCCTCACATAAAGGAACAGGCCTCCTTTCATCAAGGGATTCTTGAAGTTCAGATTTGACTTCAAGAATAACCTGTCCTTCCTCACTTATACCACCCTCATTTTGTGGTACACTCACTATCTTAGTGATCACTACCTCTCTATCATCCACAACTCCCTCTTGTTTTTCTTCTACACTTTCCTTTTCAACTCCTTCATCTAAACCTGCAGCATCTCTACCTTCAACAAGGTTCAAAGATGGCAGTTGTGGGGAGATCACAGTGCTTATTTCAATAGCCACAGAGTCATCTTGAATGATTAAGGGCTGATCAGTGTCCAACTCTTCTGAAATTGAATAGGCCTTAACCAAACTAGCCTCTATAATAGGAACCTCAACATCTTTAGGCTGTGCCTTGGGTTCAGAAGAACCTTCATTGGCAGATGTATCTTTGGTTGTGTTACCACCCTTGGTCAACACCTCTGATGAAACAGAGCCTTTTCTATGACAGGTTAAGAGAGGGGTAGAAGGCAGTTTGGACTCAGGAGGGTTAGGATTGGTTTCAGGAGGGTTGGGGTTTGAGGGATCATCAGGGGAATCATCATCATTAGAGCTACTTTCAGGGTGTCTGATGCCCTTAGAAATTCTCCCCTTCTCCTCAATGATCTTATCCTCTACTAACTTTGCAAAAACATCCTCATCAATGAGGAATCTTGTCTTTAACACTCCAGCAAAGTGTAGCAATCTACTTTCCTCCACTTGCCACCAATTTGCACCCTTATCTTGGATGACTTGTGAGATCTCCATGATTGTTTTGTCCTTTACATCCACAAGCATCCTCAAATCATGAAACATCTTCTAAATTCTAGGAAATTCAGCAAGTTGTGGGTACAAACTGTCCACAGTAGCCTTGGCTCCACCTCTGAGCATACTCTCATAAGTATACTCATCTTCATCTCCACTGGAATGGGGACTTTGGGTTATAGGGGAGTTGGCTCTGGTTTCTCCTAAAGTGGCTTTAGGGAGTTTAAGTTCAGGGGGGTTGGTGATTCGGTTGTAAATTACATGAGATTTTGTGTGTTTTAGTGATAAACTATTGTGGTTTTACATGCATTTTCATGTTAAGAGGCTTGACTTGATGGAGAAAGGTTTGTGAGCTCGTTTTGTAGGAATACGAAGCGAATTAGGCGTCAAAATCACAAAAAGAGTGTCAATCTTTATTGACACTCGTATGAGACGTAGCAATGAGGCTAGGGAGCATGTGCAAAACGTTTGAGAAGACTCGAGATGGAAAACTGATGAAAAGGACGGAAAAATGGCCAAAGTCGAAGGTTCCACCCGGCCGGGCGGCATCACTCGCCCGGTTGAGCCGTTCATACTCAGAAATGCAAAGTCGAAGGTTTCGCCCGGCCGGGCGGCATCACTCGCCCAGCCGGGCCGTTCATGCGCAGAAAAGGAGGCAAGGTCGAAGGGTCCGCCCGGCCGAGCGGCATCACTCGCCCGGCCCGGCCGTTCAAGCACCAAATGTCACCCCAACTTACGAAGGTTTGGCCCGGCCGGGCCACTTCACCCGCCCGGCCGGGTGGTTCATTTTTCGGGGGTATTTGCCAAAACTTGCGAAATTTGAGGGACTTAGGTGCAATTCTTATTTTGGGGATTTCTCACAACATATATAAAGGGCCCTTAGCCAATTTTGAGGATATACTACCTTGGAGAGCAATTCACACACACAATCACACATAGTCATAGGTGTTTTTCATATTTTGCAATTTCCTTTGATAGATAGCTTAGATTCTTGTTTAGTTGGAGAATTCAAGTGAAGATTTCCATTGGGCTTTGTAAGTAATTGAAGTTTGTAGCTACATTTCAAGTTTTAAGGTGATATCTCTTTAATTCTCATTTCAATTTACCAATTCTCTTATTTCTTATTTCTTAATTGTTATGGATTGTGTGAATTCTTGCATTCTAGCCATGGATTTCTATCTTAGAACCATAGGCTAAGTCTTAATTGCCTAGGGTGTTGAATTTTTGGTGGTCAAGTGGTGTAATTATGGATTAATTGCATGATTAGCTTAGGAATTGGGTGTATATGTTTCTAGTGTGGTAATTTTCATGATTCAATTGGTTAATTCACCCTATTAGCTAGCATTCTTAGTTTTGTCAATTTCAACGACCGTATTGGGTTGCATGATTAAGAATGTGTGTATGAGCTTGGATTAATCGATTAGAATTAACATAGTAATTAGCTACACCGACCGGGGGTTAATTTCTTAGATAGACGACACTAGACACTAGTCGATTAGAGGTCGTCTATTAGATTAGTGAAAGGGTGTCTCATAAACTTTAGTAACCGTGTTGAACGTGTTTATGAGACACTATCCTAAGATCTTATGGCATTGATTGGACGATATAATTGCTAGTTGATGCACGTGTTCACCTAGGCCTCACAAGGGATATGTCGACACAAACGAGTGATAGCCTTTAGCTCTACCCAATACATTAGGTTTAATTTGTGTATTTTGGCCCAATAATTCACCACACAACCTACAAAATGGATACACCTGAGGCAATACTCTCTCACCTTGCACTTTCGAAAGGAAGTTAGATATCTTGTTATTGCATTTGTTCATTTCTTCTTGTTTAGTTCGTTTAGTTTATTACTTGTGTTTTTAATTCCCGAAAATCCAAACAAACAAGTTTAGTTACTACAATGGCATGATAACTTGCAACTTTAGGGATTCATTGATACTCAATTAAGTCCTTGGAACGAAAATATACTTGGGAAAACTTATCCAAAAATACGAACAAGTCATTAGGAGAATTGAAATTGAGTTTCAATCATGAAGAAATCACATTTTCAATTTACAAGTCTTTGAAAGAGCTTGGAGAAGTGGAGTCTTGCAATTTTTTAGATGTGGTTGACAACATTGTGCAAGATGAATGGGAAGATTTCTCTAACACTTCTTTAACTCATTCTATTTCTTCATTTCTATGTGATTCTTTGATCGTCTCTAATGAATTGTTGCCAAGTTCTTATAGGGAATCAATAGAAGAAGTTGATGCAATGGAGATGAGAAGGAGACCTCCAATACTACCACTTCATATTCCCGTTGAAGGAGGACAAGTTCCGGAAGAAAAGAAGGAAAAGATGAAGCCATTACCGGAGCACCTCAAGTATGCTTACTTGGATAACGAAATGAGGTACCCCGTTATTGTTTCCTCTTTGTTAAATGATGGTGAGTTGGATAAATTGTTGGTTGTGCTTGCTAGGAATAAGAAAGCCTTAGGTTGGACCATTGATGACTTGAAGGGTATTAATCCGTCTATATGCATGCATAGGATTAGGACCGAGAGTGATGTTAAACCTATAGTCCAACCACAAAGACGAGTAAATCCTATATTGCAAGAGGTCATTAGGAAAGAGGTTATCAAATTCTTAGACTCGGGTATGATTTTTCCCATTAGTGATAGTCCGTGGGTATCACCATTGCATGTCGTTTCTAAAAAGGGGGTATGACGGTCATAAAAACCGATCAAAATGAGGTGATAGCTACACGGGTAGCAATCGGGTGGAGAGTGTGTGTAGATTATAGGGAGTTAAATAAGGCTACATGTAAGGATCACTTTCCCCTTCCCTTTATGGATCAAATTCTAGATAGGCTTGGTGGATTTGCTTACTATTGTTTCCTCGATGGTTATTCCGGGTACAATCAAATAATGATTGCTCCCGAGGACCAAGAGAAGACCACCTTCACATGTTCCTATGGAACGTTTGCTTGGAGATGCATGCCCTTTGGGTTATGCAATGCACCGGCAACATTCCAAAGGTGCATGATGTCGATTTTTCATGATTTAATTGAGAAGGTAATGGAAGTGTTCATGGATGACTTTTCGGTTTTTGGTACTTCATTTGACACATGTTTGGAACATTTGGAGTTAGCGCTTAAACGATGCCAAGATACCAACCTTGTCCTTAATTGGAAAAAGTGTCATTTCATGGTCAAGAAGGGGGTGGTACTTGGTCATCATATATCTTCTCAAGGTTTGCAGGTTGATCGGGCAAAGATAGTGGCAATAGAGAAGCTTCCTCCTCCATCAAACGAGAGAGGAATTCGTTCATTTTTGGGGCACGCCGGCTTTTATAGACGGTTCATTAAAAAATTCTCTAATTTATCTAAACCCCTTTCACACTTACTTGAGAAAGATGTTTCTTATGTTTTTGATGATGTTTGTTTGAATGCTTTTAGTGCCTTGAAGGAAGCGTTGATCAATACTCCCATTTTGGTAGCACCGGATTGGAAGGAGCCATTCACATTAATGTGCGATGCAAGTGATGTGGCAATGGGGGTTGTTCTTGGCCAAGTAAGGGAGAAGATTTTCCGGGCCATATACTATGCATCAAAAACATTCAACGGGGCTCAATTGAATTACACCACTACGGAAAAGGAACTTCTAGCGGTGGTATACGCCTTCGATAAGTTTCGACCCTACCTAGTAGGTGCGAAAACTATCATTTACACGGACCACGCCGCTATCTGTTATCTCATGGGAAAGAAGGATGCAAAACCAAGACTAATCCGATGGATCTTACTTCTTCAAGAATTTGACATTGAGATCAAGGATAAGAAGGGGAGTGACAATGTTATAGCCGACCATTTGTCCCGGGTCGAGAGGGCTAAAGAATTCAAAGAAGATTTTGGAGATGTGAAAGAAGAGTTCCCGGATGAGCGTTTGTTCCGTATCCAAGGATCGTTTGTGGGAAAAATTCATGATGAGGCACCTTGGTACGCGGATATAGCTAACTACTTAGCAAGTGGAAGCATGCCATTTGGTGCTAACACTTATGAGAAGAAGAAGTTTTTGAAGGATGTTGAGAGTTACATTTGGGACGACCCTTATGTCTTGAAGAGGGGAGTTGATTCAATAATCCGAAAATGTGTCCCAAAGGAAGAATGGGAAAACATCATGACCCATTGCCACTCATCTCCATGTGGAGGACATTATGGGGGTGAGAAGACGGCTTTGAAGGTGCTCCAATCCGGATTTTATTGGCCATGGGTATTCCGGAGTTGTAAGGAGTTTGTGATTAGATGTAACAAGTGCCAACGGAGTGGAGGGATTTCTAAGAAAAATGAGATGCCTTTGACGAACATTGTGGAAGTCGAATTATATGATGTTTGGGGGATAGATTTCATGGGACCATTTCCATCTTCAAATGGTTACACGTATATTCTACTTGGAGTTGATTATGTGTCGAAATGGATAGAGGCCATTGCTACGAAGGCCAACGATGCAAACACCGTCGTGAATTTTTTGAAGGGGATCTTCACTAGATTTGGCGTTCCAAGAGCTCTCATTAGTGATGGGGGAAGCCACTTCGTGAACAAATTGATGGAGAGGTTACTTGCAAAATATGGTGTCACACATAAAGTAGCAACTCCATATCACCCCCAAACCAATGGGTTAGCCGAAATTTTAAATAGACATATCAAGAAAATCTTGGAATGGACGGTGAGCACTAGCCGAAAAGATTGGGCTAGCAAACTCCCGGATTCACTTTGGGCGTATAGGACGGCATATAAAACTCCACTTGGTATGTCGCCTTACCAATTAGTTTTTGGGAAGGCATGTCACCTTCCCGTTGAAGTAGAGCACCAAGCACTTTGGGCCTTAAGAAAGGTGAATTTGGATAGTGACTTGTGTGGAGAGAAAAGGGTGCTTCAATTGCATGAACTTGAAGAGTTTCGTGAGGACGCATATGCAAGCTCACAATTGTTTCGTGAGAAGACTAAGAGATGGCATGATGCACGATTGTCCATGAAGATCTTCGAAGTAGGTGATGAGGTCCTCCTTTACAATTCAAGGTTAAGTATTTTTCCCGGGAAATTGAAGTCCAAGTGGTTTGGGCCATTTCGTGTTACTAAGGTGTATCCCACGGGTTTTCTTGATCTCGTGAATGAGCAAGGCGAGGAATTCAAGGTGAATGGGCACCGTGTGAAGCATTACTATTCTCTTCCCAACAAGGGGGTAGTACATGTGATCAGGCTTCGTGACCCTTGAACTAAAGGAGTTCCGTCCGGCATAGGACGTTAAACCTAGCGCTAAATGGGAGGCAACCCATTTTTACTTGCTTTATTCCTCTTTTTGTTTATTTGGTTTTGTTTGAATAAGTGTGAATAGTTGATGTTCTTTTTGTGAAGCTCTCTTTTGTAGGTCAAGCTCATATGGTGAAGAAGTGGATAAAAGTTTTGAGAAGTGAAGAAAATTTGAGTTGATAGCCACCATGAGGTACACCCCGTCCCAAACTTAATATTGCTTTGCAATATCTAAGTTTGGGGGGGTAGGGAAAGTTTCTTGTGATATTTTGTACGTGAGTGTGTTGTTTTTGAACACTTGTCATTGATGAATAGTGGTTTGGAATATAATTCTTGACTTGTGTTTGATATATGTGCATGGTGGTTGTTGACACAAATGAGAGTGATTTTGAGATTTATGGTGAATGTTTATGATATTGATTGAGATTGCAAGTTTTTGGTGCAAAATCTTATTCCAACACTATTTTTCCAAACTTTAATTGCGTGCAATGAAAAAGTTTGGGGGGGTATGTTCGTTTGTGTAATTCGATTAGCACCAAAAACCATGCATCGTAATTGATGTTTGAGTTGTTTCACTTGTGAAAACAGCGTGAAGTTGGGAAATGAGAGTCAAATCGAGCAAAAATTTGAAAAAAAAATGGAGAGAAAGTCGAAGCTATGGGGAGGGCGAGCCATTGAGCCACCCGGCTGGGCCACTTTTAGCCTATGGCCGGGCGGCCAAGTTGTAGAAATACGAAGGTTTCGCCCGGCCGGGCCACTCAGCCGCCCGGCCGGGCCGTTCACTCCAGCTTTTGACAAGAGATACGAAGGTTTCACCCGGCCGGGCCACTCAGCCTCCCGACCGGGCCGTTCACTCCAGCCTTCATGCCCAAATACGAAGGTATCGCCCGGCCGGGCCACTTCACCCGCCCGGCCGGGCCGATGACTCCAGGTTTTTCAAAAATTTTACGAAGGTATCGCCCGGCCGGGCCACTCAGAGCCGCCCGGCTGGGCCGTGTCCAAGTAAGTTTTTTTTTTTTAGTTTTGTGGGTCTAAACCCTACCCAAACGGCCCACAACCCTACCCACTCGGCCCACATCCCTTTAAAACCCTAACACACTCAAAACACACACACCCACTCTTGAGAATTGGTTTTTCACTCCTCTCACCAAACAAGTCTCACTTCTCTTCAATTTTCTCTTGATTTCTCTTGAAAATTCTTCAAGAAAGTCAACACCCAAGGTATGTAACTCATTCCCTTTAATTTTCTTGCAAGATTGAGCAAAGTTTTGAAGTTCTTGAAGGTGTTTCTTGCATGTTTAGGGAAAGTGACGAAAATTTGAATTTAACATGGGTTTGTTGATTTCTTGGTTATTTCTTCCATGGGCTTTGTGTATTATTGTTTGTTATTGGTAAATAATGAATGACAATGCTTAATTTCAAATACCCATGAAGAAATTTGAGGAATTTAGGGCTAGAATTGTGAAATTGTGCTTACATGAGAGTGATTGATGTTCTTGGGCATTTTGTGTTTAATTTAGGAGCATGTTGGTTTGTAAGGATGATTTTTTGTTGGATATTGCTTACCCATGCTATGATTGAGTGAACATAAGTGCTTTTGTTGAGTTTTGTGAAATTTGGTTCTTTCAAGCCTTTTTACAAATACTTTGTAGGCATGATTTTTATAAAGAAAGTGAGAGGAAATTGTGGGTAATTGAGAAAATAGTAAATTTTTGGATGAAGTTGGTGGAGCATGATAGAATGACACATGGGCTTTGCTTAGTTGAGAATGTTGATACTTGATTTGTTTGGAATTAGGTGCAAAAGTGGAACTTTGTACACTAATGAATTGTGGAAAGAACATTCTAACTAATGGAGTTTATTGTTGCTCATTTGTAGAAAAATGTCAAAGAGATCCAAGAAAGGAGAAGGAAGCTCAAGACGGAGGGATCCGGTGGACGAGCTTTGCTTCGAAAGATGTGGGAAAAGACCATCTAAATGGGGAATCAACTTGGGTGAAAGAGGAAGAGATTATATTGAGACTTTTTCAAGAATTGCAAACACAAAGCATCGACCTACACGCTACCCGGATTTCTTTTTTATGGGAAGGATGGAAATCAGGGATGATGTACATGAATTGTTCAACAACATCGGGTGGGGGAATTTACTCGAGCTCACAAACGAGACATATGAGGAGTTATCGGTTGAGTTCATGGAAACTTTGAGGGAAGAAGAGCCAACGAATGGCATTCCGGCCGGAATAACTTTCCGATTAGGAAACGAAGATAGATATCTCTCATGCCCCGAGTTAAATGAAATCTTTGGAACATCATGTGAGGAAGACCTTGACGTCTATGATCGGATGAACGCATATGGTGAAGATGGGTTTTGGAAGAGGTTAGCCCGTAAGAATCAACACGATGCTCCTGTCTACTCCTCTAGTCATTCGAAGGCCTCTCTTTTGCGGAATCCGGTGTTTAGATATGTGCACCGAATCATCGCCAATATTGTGTTTGGGAGATTCGAGGCCGGATCTGTAAGGAGGGAGGAACTTTTTATCATTAGGAGTATGGTGTTCGGGGAGCAAGTCAATATGG
The DNA here is from genome assembly GCA_963675135.1 of Galeopsis tetrahit. NCBI lineage: Eukaryota > Viridiplantae > Streptophyta > Magnoliopsida > Lamiales > Lamiaceae > Galeopsis > Galeopsis tetrahit. The sequence continues at coordinate 16,940,956 of OY776130.1, forward strand.
GTGCATTCTTGCTTGATAATTTGTTGACTATGATCAAGCGGAATATTCCGAATTTCACAATGGGTGGAATAGTCACGACTATTGCTCAGTACTTCGAGATAGATTTAAGCGGATACACCTTGGTTGAAGGAGGAGGAGGGCTCGATTTACACATTATGAGTAGGATGCATATGGTTAAATTGGATCAAAGGATTAACGAATATGTCTTCAGCATTGAAGATGGTGAAAAGTTTTTTCCGATGCCATACCCCGTGTTGACTACTTATAGGAGAAGGGAAAATTGGGATATGGCTTCCCCACATCACTTGGAGGTTATTAGAGCTCTGGAAGCCAATGAACGTATCCCAAGGTTTCGAATCGAGGTGCCTCCACGTGGACCAACCGAAGATGAGCTCGATCAAGAGCTTAACCAAGAATTTTTTCAAGATGCACCTCATGCTTCTCCTCACCATCATCATAGGGGTGAGTCATCTGCTAATCCTTCATTCCATGAAGGCCTAAGTCGTTCACAGAGAGAGGCCCCACACGTATCACATGTTTATTCAAGAAGGTCAAATGAAGAAAGGAACCAAGCCAGAGGAATTAATGAGATCACCGTAGCAATTAGAGGATTGCAAACGAGTTTTGATACAAAGTTTTCAGCGGTCGAGGCAAGCATCACAAGTTTGGGAGCAAGGCAAGAGTCGGTGGGGAACGAGCTGAGATTGATAGGGAAGAACCAACGAGCCTACAATGCATGGATGATGCAATACGGATTTCCTGGAGCCCCTCCACCACATCAATGAAGAGCATGCTTGGTTCACCTCTAATTCCTTATGCATTATCTTGTTCTTGTTATTCATTTGACATTTTAAAAGTCTAGTTATGTGGGGGCATGTAAGGATGATGGGATGATTTTATTTTTCGTGTGGATTTGTGTGGTTTGATGTTGTTTTTATTTATTTGAAATGTGTGTGAGTAGGGATGTGTTGTGAGTGAATGTTACAGATTGTGTTTGGGTTGTGAAATTGTTGAATGGTATGGTCATTGAGACACATTTGATGATGAGTTGTTGTGAATTTTATTCCTTAAATGTGTACATAATTGGGATGAATCATCATGTTTATGTTGTTGTCATCTATTCGCCTATGGATGTTTTGCATACACAATGAGTTACGTGTGATGATGATTGATGAATGATTGAGTCTTGAATGAACCGGTGAGAGTTGAGCTTTGAACCGAACATTATTCCGGTTTATTTCATTTTAGAGTGGATCAATTCATTGCTTGTTTTTCTAGAACTTGCCCAAGTTCTTGCTTGAGATCATACTTGTGTGATACTCTGAGATATGATGTAGGCCATCTTTCGTACTACAAGTCACTTAGCCATATTTTTCCAAATAACCAAAGAAATCTTTCGTAGTTAGCCCTTTTGAGCTTGAGTTCCCATTCTCTTGGCAACCTACCATGTTTAACCATTTAGCTTTTTGAGCCTTTAATGTCCAATTCTAGTGGAGAACAAAAAGAAAGTGGTAAAACATATGCTTAAGTGCCTTTGGTTTGAAGAGAAAAATTGACAAGGTTGTGAAAAGAAAGAAAAAGATGGAAGTGATGAGAAAATGAGAAAATAAAAATAAAAATTTGAGAGAGAAAAGAGGGACAATGAGCCCCAAGTGCTTAAGAAGAAAATAAATTGGCTACAAAAAGATGAGGAGATGATTGCTTGTGAGAAATTTGAATGAAAAGAGAGAATGAAGGTTTGTAAATCATATGAGCATAAGCTTGATATGTTGAAAAACAACTTTCGTTCTCCACTAGACGAGTCACTTCGTCCATATTCATCATACCCCGTCCAAAGAGCCAACGTTACGTCCTTTGTTAAGACCTATTGATCTCATAGTTGAACATGTTTGTGGTGGAAAGATGGTAGAGCTTGGGCAAGCTTATGGTAATTGCAATGCATGATTTGATTGATGAGTGTCTATTGTCCTTAATTTGTTTGAGTGTTTGAGTGAAACACTATATCTTGTGAGTTGAGCTTGAGCATTTGGATATTGTCATCACCATCACTTGTTATTGTATGTGGAGCATGTGTGGGGTAATTAGATTGATTTTCAATGATGAACTTGTGATCATTTTGAGAATGTATCTTGAGGAAGAAGAATTCATTTCATTCATTGGAGACGTGGGATCTTTCATTGCTTATCTATTTGCAATTGTATAACCTCTTGCTTTTATTCTTTTGTTACTCGGGGACGAGCAACGGTTTAAGTTTGGGAGGGTGATTCGATTGTAAATTGTATGAGATTTTGTGTGTTTTAGTGATAAACTATTGTGGTTTTACATGCATTTTCATGTTAAGAGGCTTGACTTGATGGAGAAAGGTTTGTGAGCTCGTTTTGTAGGAATACGAAGCGAATTAAGCGTCAAAATCACAAAAAGAGTGTCAATCTTTATTGACACTCGTATGAGACGTAGCAATGAGGCAAGGGAGCATGTGCAAAACGTTTGAGAAGACTCGAGATGGAAAACTGATGAAAAGGACGGAAAAATGGCCAAAGTCGAAGGTTCCACCCGGTCGGGCCGTTCATACTCAGAAATGCAAGTCGAAGGTTTCGCCCGGCCGGGTGGCATCACTCGCCCAGCCGGGCCGTTCATGCGCATAAAAGGAGGCAAGGTCGAAGGGTCCGCCAGGCCGGGCGGCATCACTCGCCCGGCCGGGCCGTTCAAGCACCAAATGTCAACCCAACTTACGAAGGTTTGGCCCGGCCGGGCGGTTCATTTTTCGGGGGTATTTGCCAAAACTTGCCAAATTTGAGGGACTTAAGTGCAATTCTTGTTTTGGGGATTTCTCACAACATATATAAAGGGCCCTTAGCCAGTTTTGAGGATATACTACTTTGGAGAGCAATTCACACACACAATCACACATAGTCATAGGTGTTTTTCATATTTTGCAATTTCCTTTGATAGATAGCTTAGATTCTTGTTTAGTTGGAGAATTCAAGTGAAGATTTCCATTGGGCTTTGTAAGTAATTGAAGTTTGTAGCTACATTTCAAGTTTTAAGGTGATATCTCTTTAATTCTCATTTCAATTTACCAATTCTCTTATTTCTTATTTCTTAATTGTTATGGATTGTGTGAATTCTTGCATTCTAGCCATGGATTTCTATCTTAGAACCATGGGCTAAGTCTTAATTGCCTAGGGTGTTGAAGTTTTGGTGGTCAAGTGGTGTAATTATGGATTAATTGCATGATTAGCTTAGGAATTGGGTGTATATGTTTCTAGTGTGGTAATTTGCATGATTCAATTGGTTAATTCACCCTATTAGCAAGCATTCTTAGTTTTGTCAATTTCAACGACCGTATTGGGTTGCATGATTAAGAATGTGTGTATGAGCTTGGATTAATCGATTAGAATTAACATAGTAATTAGCTACACCGACCGGGGGTTAATTGCTTAGATAGACGACACTAGACACTAGTCGATTAGAGGTCGTCTATTAGATTAGTGAAAGGGCGTCTCATAAACATTAGTAACCGTGTTGAACGTGTTTATGAGACACTATCCTAAAATCTTATGGCATTGATTGGACGATATAATTGCTAGTTGATGCACGTGTTCACCTAGGCCTCACAAGGGATTGGTCGACACACACGAGTGATAGCCTTTAGCTCTACCCAATACATTAGGTTTAATTTGTGTATTTTGGCCCAATAATTCACCACACAACCTACAAAATGGATACACCCGAGGCAATACTCTCTCACCTTGCACTTTCGAAATGAAGTTAGATATCTTGTTATTGCATTTGTTCATTTCTTCTTGTTTAGTTTGTTTAGTTTAGTACTTGTGTTTTTAATTCTCGAAAATCCAAACAAACAAGCTTAGTTACTACAATGGCATGATAACTTGCAACTTCAGGGTTTCATTGATACTCAATTAAGTCCTTGGAACGAAAATATACTTGGGAAAACTTATCCAAAAATACGAACATGTCAGTTGGCTTCAGAAGGGTTGCGTGCTGCAAGGGTTGCTTCAGTTGCTTTTGAGAGCAATGGATCTGAAGGGGCTTTGCTCAGGGGAGTTGGCTCATGAAGTGCAGCTTCTAAGAACTTTGAATAATTGAGCATAGATGAGTCAAGGGGAGATTGCAATCTTGTCTCATCTACTGCTAAGTCTGCTAGCACATCTATCCCACTTCTTTGCACACTCCCTTTTGGAGAATATCTCTTTGTAAGATTGAGAGGGGTGATGGGTTTATTTGTTGGGGTTATATGAGTTTCAGGGGAGTTGGCTTCAGGATTTTGAGTTTCAGGAAGGTTGGCCTCTATTGGTTGACCTTCAGGGACCTTGGACTCTGGAGTTCCAGAACCAGAAGAATTGTCCTCTACTGAAGTCCTTCTTTTTCTGATCTCTTCAGTAGAGTTGTCCTCTACTGAAGTTGAGTCATTTTGATCATAGAATTCAGGATAATTAAATGCAGGATCTAATTCATGATCATAATCAGGGGTGTTGTCCTCAATATCAGGGATATTGGCATTTTCAACATTGTTGGTTCCCCCTTGATTATTTGACCCATTAACTACCTCAGCAGGGACTGCTTCTTCATTGGTAGTTGATACCTGGATGTGAACTGGGATTGGATCATTCAGTTCACCATTTCCTTCAGTGGGGTTTGCCTCAGGAAGTTTGCCTTCAGGATTGTTGTCCATTCTTATGATTTCAGGTAGGTTGGCTTGGACAACATCTAGGAATTCAGTGTCTTTGCCCTTTAGGCTTAGTCTGGTTGTCCTTTGTGTGATTTCTTCTGCCTCTAAGTCCTTGTTCCTGAACTCATGAGTAGATTCATCAAACACAACATGAGGTGTTTCTTCGACAATAAGGGTTTTCTTGTTGTAGACTCTGAAAGCTCTATTGATTTGGGAATATCCAAGGAATACTCCCTCATCAGCTTTGCTATCAAAGGCTTTCAACTATTCTTTCCCATTGTTGTGAATGAAGCACTTACAACCAAATATGTGAAAGTATGACACTTTAGGCATTCTTCCTTTCCAGAGTTCATAGGGGGTTTTGCCTTGCCCCTTAGTAATCAAACATCTATTTTGAGTATGGCATGCAGTGTTTATAGCTTCAACCCAAAACCTCTTAGGTAGATTTGAATCAGCAATTAAAGTTCTTGCAGCTTCTTTTAAGGTTCTATTTCTTCTTTCAGCAACTCCATTTTGTTGAGGAGTTCTGGCTGCTGAGGTTTCATGAGCTATTCCATTTGATGTGCAATACTCATTGATGTAAGAATTTATGAACTTGTCAGATCTTATCTTGATAATGCTAAGGCTTTTCTCATTTAACAATCTCTTTAAAAGTTCGGGCAGTTTGACTTGTGTTTCCTTCTTATTAAGGAGAAATACTACCCATGTGAACTTAGAGAAGTCATCTACTACCACCAATGTGTATTTTCTGCCATTTATACTTGTAGGGGTAATTGGTCCAAATAAGTCCATATGTAAGAGTTCAAGTACCCTTTCAGTAGAAATGACTGGTTTTCCTTTGAATGAGGCTTTGATTTGTTTTCCTTCTTGGTATGGTTTACAGACATGCTCTTTAATGAAAACCTCATTAGGTAGTCCTTTAACTAATGCATTTCTAGCAAGTTTGTTCATTGTTTTGAAGTTCAGGTGGTTTAGTCTCTTATGCCATAACCAACTTTGTTCACTAAAACTCTTAGCAATGAAGCATGCAACATCAGTAGACTTGTCCCAGTCTGCAAAATACACATTTCCTTTCCTAGTTCCAGTCAATAGAATTTGTTGAGTCTTATCTTTGATTAAGCATTTTCCACTTGAGAACTCAACATTGAAATCTTTATCACAGAATTGACTGATACTTAGGAGATTATACTTGAGTCCAGCCACAAAAGATACATTGGATACTTTGTTGTTACGAATCATCAAGGTACCATAACCTTTTGTTGTTGCTTGTGAGCTGTCTCCAAATGTGACATTTGGGCCTTCTTTTTCAATAAAATCAGTGAGGAGTTCCTTATTTCCAGTCATGTACTTTGAACATCCACTGTCAAGGTACCATGCTGACTTTTTGCTCATACTTCTCTTCTTGTGGCCCAAAGGTACCTGCAATTAGATAGGTTTAGGTACGCTTTGATTTTTGGGTCCTGAGAGGTTAGCTGTACCTTTAGGAACCCAAACTTGTCTAATAACCCTGATTGACTCAAGGTGGCTAAGTTGTTTTCCTCTAGCATCAACATACACTGTCTTTCCCTTAAATGCCTTTGGGAAAGTATGTGTGAAAGTGTTAACTTTGTAAGTTTCAGGAGAGTTGTCAAATCTCCTGAACTTATGAGTTCTTTGTGCTACTTGAGGGAATCTTTGAGGAAAGGCATTCTTATGACCATTACCCTTTGGCATGTAGGGTTTTGGTTGTCTCATTTTAGTTTGCCTTTGAGGATTGTTGTCCTTAGGTCTATTCAGCTGAGGCTTTCTCAGTAGAGTTGGCCTAGGCTGATTATACCTTGGATAACTCCTCTGAACATTGTTCAGGAGAGTTGCCCTACCATTGGGTCTACTCTGCTGACCAACATTCCTCTTGTGTTCAGGGACTTTGGCCTTTTCCTTAGGTTTGGGCCTAGTCTCCTGAAGCACTTGAGCTGGCAATTCATCCATTTTGCCCTTTCCTTTATTCAGTGGCTGAATCATTTCATTTTCAGCTTGTTGTGCCACTGATTTGACAAAGATTCTCTTAGTGTTACTTGTAGAAGCAACACTAAGACAAGGTGAAGATTCAAATGGATCAAAACCTAATCCACTTCTTTGAGCCATAGGTCTTTGGTAACTCTGAATTTCCTCTATTGCTTTAGTGGATCTCCTCAGAGCAGACATCTTTAATTTCAGGCTCTCTTCACTTGATTTTAGAATATCATACTCATGTGAGAGGTTTTCAAATTTAGCTTGAAGAATCTTTAGTTCAAAGTCTTTTCTCTTCTGAGATAGGAGTTGATCATCAATCTCTTTTTGTTGGTCAACTATCCTGAGATTTGCTTCCTCAAGCTCTCTCATGACTTGTTGATACAACTCAGTAGACTTGACATCAACAACTAACTCAGAGTTTTTAGCAAGCTCAATTTACAATCTTTCATTTTCTCGCACACAATTGTCATGAAATTCTTGTAGCATAGTGAAATCTTCCATCAACTTTCCAAGAGAAAGTTTTAAGTTGACTTCACTAGTGTTTTGTGAGATGAATGATGGTGAGCTAGAAGTTGAGGATACCTCATCATCCTCAAGAGCCATGTTGCATACATCATCATCATCATCACTGCTTGAGAACAGTCCATCAGAAGAGTTGAAGCTTTCAGCACTATCAGATTCTTCACCAGCCATCATGGCTTTTCTATTTGTGAACTTTATGTCTCTTTTTGCTTGCCTTTCTCTTCTTTCCTTAGAGCTTAATTCAGGGCAGTCATACTGGAAATGCACTTTCTTCTTGCAATTATAGCACAGGTCTTCATCATCATCCTTCTTGGGTTCATCTCTTCTTCTTGATGATGAAGGTTCAGCTCTACTGGACCTTCTCCTATCAGAGTACTTGTCTTCTGATATTTTCTCTTCAGGCTTCTTGACCTCAGCCTGAGCTTTGGGAGAGTTGTACCTTCTCCTGAACTTGTTGTCTTGGTAGAATTTCTTGTATCTACCAAACCTTGAATTTAGTTTTTCAAATCTTCTAGCCATCAGGGCTAGTTCCTCCTTCATTTCAGTCTTGGAGACTGACTTTGATGATCTAGGGGTGGACTGCATTTCTGGTTCAGCAGTTTTGGCTTTGAATGCCACTCCCTTTGTAGGAATTGAACGTTCCTCAACAAACTTTCTTCTGTTGAGATCGAACTCATAAGCCTTGAGTTCAGAGAAGATTTGTTGCATGGGCATGGTGGAGAGATCCTTGGTAATTTGCATCATAACAGCATAGACATCCCACTTTTGAGTGAGACTTCTCAAGATCTTTAATCCAACCTCTCTCTTGGAGTACACCTGGCCCAATGAGTTGATCTCATTCATCACATCAGTGAATCTACCAGCAAATTTGTCAATGGACTCCTCAGACTCCATTGTGAATTGTTCAAATTTCTGCACAGCTACTTGTAGCTTGTTCTCCTTTATCTTTTCAGTACCCTCACACATTTCAGTAAGAGTATCCCAAATTTCTTTGGCAGTTGTGCAGTGGTAGACTCTTCCCATGATTGCATCTGGAATTGTTTGATAGAGGGTGTTCATGGCAAGATAATTCAAATTATCTTTCCTCTTTTCTTCAGAGGTGAAGTCATCTTCATCTTTGGGGAGCACATCTCTTGTGTCTGCCCTTTGAGCCTCAGTGACTCTGGGATTGACTTGAGTGAACACAAAAGGACCTCTTGTGATCACTCTCAACATGTCAGTGTGTAGGGATGCAAGATGAGCCCTCATTCTGATTTTCCAGAAATCAAAGTTGTCTATTGAGAACATGGGCAACTTATGATGTGAGATGTGGTTGATTGGATTTGTGGCCATATTGTCCAATCCTTGAACAGCAAGAGGTGGAACAGCAGCATTAATGTTTTGATCAGGATTTTGTTGCTGGTTCTGGTTGTTGTTGTTTCCTCTTGTCATTTCTTCAAGAAAAGGGTTAGACACTGGATATCAAGGATTTCAGATAGATCAGTTCAGTGACCACACCAAATATGTGATTTTGAAAATCAAGATGGATTTTCAGAAGCAGTGGTCTTTGAACCCCCTGCTCTGATACCACTTGTTGGTCCTGAAAGGAGTATATAACAAGTGTATGGGGGGAATACACTTGTATGCAAATCTTTTCAAACTTTGATCAAACCAGAGATCAGCAAGGTTGTCCTGGACAACTCTGCTGATATGATTAACTTTTTATAGATAATCAAGCTACTAAGTACTATTGAATACTTCGTTGAATAACTATCTAAGGGAGTTATATGTGCGGAATTAATGGTTGGCCCTTTAGTTTAAACTCCTTTTAAGTTCTGAAATTACTTAGTCAATCAATCCAGTTTTCAGGGAATTTGTCCAAATGTCTTTTGCACAGTCTTTGAATGTTTGTCCTTTGAAAGATCGGTTTTGTGTACAGTGTTGAATGAATGAAAGTACTTGAAAGCAAATCAACACAATAGTTTATAGTGGTTCAGAGACTCAAGCTCCTACATCCACTTTCCCTGATTTAACAGGATAATTCCTTCACTCTTGGAAATAACTTGTTTTATAGTGTCAAGGTGCACTTGATTAAGAACACCACTCCTTGGTGAATTGATCCCTAGGATGTCTAGAGTCCTAGTACCCTCTTCTCAACTCACAACTGAACTGTTCTTCTCTCAACAGTCAGCTCCTACCACTTCTACTACTACAACCTTCTCACTTTCTCACTTGAAAGATGTAAGGGTTGAAGTAAGGTACCAACTAATGAGATATCCTTTACAAAGAAGATCAGTGTATAAGGATAGGATATCTCTCTAAGTTTTGTATGGATATACAATAAGGTTCAGCTTAGAAGAAGTGTATGAAGACTAAGGTAGTCTCTTTGAAAGCTTGAAAGCACTTTGACTTGTAGGATAGTTGGATATTCTTGTCAAGGTTGAGGTGCTTCAAATGGTCTTCACACTTCTGTATTTATAGACAAATAAATGAAGGATTTGCCCGTTGGAGAGGCAGCCTCAAATGTCCATAAATATCTTCTTTGAGTTCTTCAACTTAGAAGACAGTTTCTTGATAGTGACATGTCCTCATTTGGGAAATAAACGGCTGCATAGACTTTGTCTTCATTCTGCAGCACTCTTCCCAATGTCTGACTTTAAGATTCACTTGTTCAAACATGGACATGGCTTCTGATAGTTGATCCAAAGATAGGACAACCTTCCTTATCAATTTGGACAACTCTGCTTATCACTATCAGCAGACTTGCTTATCAGCATAGTTGGCTTGCTCTTTTCAGATGACTTGGCTCTTTCCCTTTGCATGTATTCTTTTCATGAATTTTTGAAGATCTTAAAGTGTCCACATTGGTTGTAACTTCAAAAGTTATAACTCTCCTGAAAGAGTTACAACCAATGTGGAGAAGGGTTATAACTCAATTTTTACTCTCTCTCCTCTCGCAGGGTTACAAAAACATAACCCTCCTTTTTCTTTTTTTTCTGACATGTTTTTTTACAAATGTGGGCTTGGCCCACATATTTTTTTTTTTTTTATATGTTATTTTTTTATTCAATTTTTTTATATTTTTATTATTACCTCTCTCAAAATTATACCGTTGGTTTTTCCGTTATACAGTATTTTTTTTTTTTAATTTTATATTCAAAATTTAAATTTATACAACAATCATTTTTTCCTCTATAAATACATCACATTCACATTTTTTCTTTCTCACTCTTCTACTAAACTTTTACCTCATAATCTTTTCACTCCACTTTATTTTCTATCTCAATCCATTCTCATTTTTGTGTTCTTGAAATTTTTGTTTCCATAATAAATGGACAAAAATAATAAAGAATTTCGTAGAAATTTATTCAATCATCCTAATATGACGGATGAAATTCCCCTCTCTCAAAATTCATTAAATTCACAAAATTTTGAATATCCTCAATTTGGCTCGTCCACTCAATTTCCACCCAATTACGGAAATTTTTCCCATACTCCTTCATATTTTCAAAATTTTCAAGGTCACAGAAATTTCGTTGATAACTCGAGCAACTCTTTCCCGTCAAATTTTTCCACTCCGACTTCCGAATTTTGGCAACACTCATCGGGGCAACATTTCGGTCAGTCTCCGCCTCAAATATTCTCTAGTCCACAAGCAACTGGAATATCGTCGAGATATCGGAGTGGCAAAGAACCGGAAACTCCAACATTCGTCCCGGAGACACAACTATCTCAACCATCAACCCCGATTGATTTAGAAATTTCAGATCAAGAGTGTGTCGCTGGTGAAAAGCATTCCTCTAACAAGTGGAAAAAAAAAGAAAATGAGTTGTTGGCAAATTGTTTTGTCACGATAAGTGATGATCCCATAATCGGCAATGATCAGAAATCGGCGGCATTTTGGATGAGAGTCACTGATTACTACAACGAGAATCGCCCCGCTGGTGCTCCTAAACGACGTGTCCAACAAGCAAAACCACACTGGCTTAATACAATATTACCAAAGGTAAATCTTTTTAACGCTTGCTATAATACTGTTTCTAGTGTCTACAGGAGCGGCTCCAACAACGAAGACATAATGCGTATGACACACAAGAAATTTCGAGATTACAATCATGACAAGCCGTTTAATTACGAGCATGTGTGGATGATTGTCAAGGATCGTCCACTATATTCTCCACAATACAATGATTTCATTGATTCATCAAAGAAAGCAAGGACCTCTGACTCAGACACAAGTAACAACTCTGCTAGATTGAATTTTGATCTAAACATTGACGACACTCGTCCAATTGGGCAAGACGCGGCCAAAAGAAAAGCAAAGGGAAAATCCAAGGCTAGATCAGGGTCAAAGGGCAATGACAAGATCGAAAAGTGTCTTGAAAAATTTACAGATTACAGCGATTGTAAAAAAAGAGAAGTTATAGCGCTTGAAAAGGCGACTGCATTGAAAGAGCGTGAAGTGCAAATGGATGAATGGAAATTTGTTTATCATCAAGATACCTCCAATTGGACGGACGAGCAACGTGCCGCTCACCAACGTGTGTGTGAGAAGATTATTGTCGGGTGGAATTCATAGAACAACTTATCAGTCTTATCTTTATCTTATTAATGTATTTTTTTCAATGTCTTTAAGTTAATTTATCCTTTATGTAATATCTTTTTTCGATTAATGTAATTTCAATTAATGTATTAATTTGACATTTATGTTTAATTTACATTTAATAAAACTAGTCGTTAGAAAACTAGCCGTTATAAAACTAGCCGGCATGCAACGTGAAACGCTAACAGGACAATGTGAAACGGTAACAACGTGAAACGCTAACAGGACAATGTGAAACGCTAACAGGACAATGTGAAACGCTTACAGGACAATGTGAAACGGCAACGTGAAACGGTTACAGGGCAACGTGAAACGCTAGCCGTTAGAAACTAGTCGTTAGAAAACTAGCCGTTAGAAACTAGCCGTTATAAAACTAGTCGTTATAAAACTAGTCGTTACAAAATTAGCCGTTAGAAACACTAACAGGGCAACGTGAAACGGTTACAGGGCAACGTGAAACGCTAACAGGACAATGTGAAACGGTAACAACGTGAAACGCTAAAAGGATAATGTGAAACGCTAACAGGACAATGTGAAACGCTAGCCGTTAGAAAACTAGTCGTTATAAAACTAGCCGTTAGAAGACTAGTCGTTAGAAACTAGCCGTTATAAAACTAGCCGTTATAAACTAGCTGTTATAAAACTAGTCGTTACAAGGTAGTAGGTGTATATATGCGTGGCTTATGTTGTGAGGTTCTTCACATCCTACATTTGAAGAATAACCTCTCAAATAACTTTACTTAAAATGTCTCAATATCCCACGAGTTCCAGCCAATCCGATGAATCCGATGACCAACCCGGTTCACCTGGTGAACAAATGATGTTAACGATTCTTCAACATTTGGAAGACGATGTGCACAGTCAACGAACCAGAATATTCATTAAGAGAAACCGTGAAGAGGGACATGTTAGGCTTTTCAATGATTATTTCTCTCCAAGTCCGGTGTATCCTGATCACATCTTCCGAAGAAGATTTCGCATGCGAAGGGAATTATTCATTCGTATTGTGAATGAGCTTGAGAATCGATCTCTTTTTTTTCAACAAAGACCCGATGCCGCCAGAAGACAAGGGTTGTCACCACTACAAAAGTGCACTGCAGCGATTCGTCAACTGGCTTATGGAGTTCCTGCTGACAATCTTGACGAGTACCTACGAATGGGTGAATCAACAGTTATAAAATGTCTTTTCAATTTTTGTGAAACTGTGGTTGCAGCATTTGGTGATCGCTACTTGAGAAGGCTGAATCACAATGACACTCAACGTCTTCTCCAAATGCACGAGTTGAGACATGGCTTTCCAGGCATGTTAGGAAGTCTTGACTGCATGCACTGGGTGTGGCGAAATTGTCCCGTTGCTTGGAAAGGTCAATTTACAAGAGGTCATGGGTCACCTACAATCATCCTTGAAGCAGTCGCGTCTCAAGACCTATGGATATGGCATGCATTTTTTGGAGTCGCAGGATCGCGCAACGATATCAATGTTTTGAATGAGTCTCCTCTATTCAACAACGTCTTGCAAGGCACTGCACCAGAAGTTAATTTTACTGTGAATGGAACACAATATACAAAAGGTTACTATCTGACAGATGGTATCTATCCGGAATGGTCAACTTTCGTTAAGGCTTTTCCTACGCCACTAGATCCTAAGAGAAAATTATTTAAGGAAAGACAAGAATCTGCGAGAAAGGATGTCGAACGAGCATTTGGTGTGCTCCAAGCACGTTGGGCAATTGTTAGGGGACCCGGTCGTTTTTGGTATAGGAAAAAGTTGAAGCTCATAATGTTAACTTGTGTTATTTTGCATAATATGATCGTTGAAGACGAAGGAGACATGGTTACAAATTGGAGCAACGATGAAGGCGACGAGCCCACACAACCGATACAAGGCGCTAATCCAGAATTTAGGGATTATCTCCAAAGAAACACCGAGCTACGTAACAATCAAGTTCATCACCAACTTCGTGCCGACTTAGTGGAACATATTTGGGCTCGATCTGACAATAATTGATATAATGCGTTTATTTGTCGTTTCAAAACATTCAAAATTTTAATTAATTTAGTTGAATTGTTTTCTTAATGTTGAATATGTTGTACTCTATTTTCACTTGATCAAAATAATAATAATCTTTATTAGTTAATGAAATGAGTTAGTATTAAATATTTATTTCAATTTGTAAAATATATTAATTGATACCCTAAAATAATTAACTAAATAATTTTAATATATTTATATACTCCGTATTAATTTTTTTTACACATTTTGAATTTTACATATATTCATTAAATGAAAAATAAATAATTAAAAAGAAATGTGATTGAAAAGTGGGTCCCACAAATGTGAGTTATAACTTTTGGAATGGTTGTAGGAGTTAGTGGGATTGAGTTATTAATGGAAGAATGATGATGTGGCAGTGAGGTGGAGGAGAGAGGGGAGTTATAACCCCTCCACCAATGTGGACACTCTTAGGGTATAGTTGTCTTGACCTCTTCAGCATAGATGATCTTTGTCTTTCAGAAGACTTGTTTTGGGTCTAACTGTGCTGAGACAACTCTTCTGATCAGCATACTTGTCTTTTAGCAGACTTGGTGATTGTTCCAGAATTTGAGCCTTGAGGGGACTTGATCTTGATAGACTTAAAAGCATATGTTCCCCCTTAAATTGTGCATCTAATAAACTATGAGCTGCCTAACATATCAGCTTCTCATCTAGCCTTATGCTAAATGTTCTAACATTCTTAGAACATTATCAATCTTGACTTAGGCATGTCTCAGGGGGTTTTGGTATTAAATCAAAACACTTTTCATTTTATTCCCAACACTAATTAATTATTTATTTTATTTAAGGTGATAGTGGTTGATATTAAAATGTTAGTATTCACTTTATTCTTTAGATTAATTTATTTTTGAACTATTTAATGTACTTTTGAGTAAAATACAATCTAAAATGTATTTTTATTGTTGTGTACAATTCTTTATTCAATTAGTTATTAAATTTTATTTTATAATTATTTTTATCTTATATCTCAAGTAATTTTTTCTGCAATTATTTTAAATTTATTATAAGTTTAATGTATTTAAAAAATAGAGATCGAAAATATATATGTAAAACTTATTAATATAATTATATTATTTTACATGATTAAAAAAATTGTTATATATACATAATACACTACTTCTATATATAATATAGAATCCCCTTATATACTAATAGGGAGTTTAAATTGATGATGTGTCATTTTGTGGTTAATTTGACTAATGTGTCATTTTGTGGTTAATTTGGCTTATGTGTCATAATTTAATGAAGTTGTTAATTTTTAAAAGTATAATGTGTAATTAAGTTATTGGTTGAATAAGATATGTTTAATACATATATTTCACAGTCTTCATTTTGCCTACGTGATTTTCTCTAATTCCTCTATTTTGAAATTCTCAATTTTGGTGAGTCAGATTTTTTTTTACAGTTTTTTTTTTTATTTATTTTAAAACTAGTATGAGACTCGCGTAAATTACGCGAGATTCTGAAAATAAAAAGAAAATAAAAAAATAATTTAAATAGAAATTTAAATGGAAAAGAGAGAAGTTAGAGGAGAGAGAAAATAATTTTAAAATTTAAATAAAATTGCAGTTAGAAAGGAGGGAGAAGAGAAAAGAGAAAATTATTTTAAAAAAAAATTCAAAATTACAGAAATTAAGAGTTTTAAGAATTGAGGCTTTTTAGAGGAGCCACGTCAACGGGGTGAGATTCAGAAATAGTATATAAGGGTAGATGTTTTTGACAGTTTTTTTAAAATCTTTTATTTAGTTTTCTTCTCCTTTCATTTACCCACTATTTCTTTTTCAACCTCGGTTGCAAATTTCCGTTTTTATCTTAATGGTACATTTTTGCAACCTTCTCTACAAAAACTCTAACATCCTCAATTTTTTAAGTTTTTTTTTTTAATTTCAAGTTGCGGATTTTTTAATTTTTTTTTACTGTACTTTTATTTTTTTTATTTAATTAGAATACGTGCATTGTGAGTTTCTTTGGACAATTGAGAAATTGCTCCACTCATTTGAAGAATTTTTACAGGACCTTTATTAAGATTACGTGGTTTATAGAGGATTGCCATCACATCACACGCTTTGTTTTGATCCATCCCGTTGAAAGAAAGTCGAGGGATTGTCATCACATCCTACTTTGTTATTTAATCTTATGCAGTGTTATTAGTTTGTTTTCTTTAAAAAAAAATTCTTTGATGGTACCTTTATTTATTTAATGGGTTTGCCCGATTTCTGTACCATTGAGAAATTGTTCTAATCATTTGAAGTTTTATTAAGAATATTGTGTTTGCGTCAAATTTTGGACAATTTATTATTAACCATTTTTCCTCAATAATAACAGTTTTCCCATGCGACGGCACGAAACTTGATCGCTTGATCCATCCAGTCGAAGGAATATTAATGTTGACGAAAATGTGATATATAATGGTTGACCAAAATGGGTTTGCACAACTTTTTAAACAACAATAACGTAATTTTATATTTTTTTGAATATTTTTTAAATAGTGTAATTTTTTGTTTTATTTTTATTTTATGTGTTAACATTTGTTTTTTCAATTTCCTTCCCTTTTATGTTTTTTATTTTTTTTAAACTGTATCAATCCAACTCCTACTAATTCCAGAACATTTTTCAAAGTATCAATCAACTCCTATTAATTTATATTGATTTATTATTTATTTTAAATTAAAATGAGAATTTTAAGAGAATATTAAAATATTTTTTTTTTGTTTAAAAATGAATTGGTAACCAACAAAAATCGACCCCTCCAAGATGGTGTCTGCTTGGTGCGGCCTAAAATTGTCATTTCATAAGAAGGCGACACGTGTATAGAGGATAAGATAGATGAGGAGATACGAGCTTAAAGAAGACTCCTTAGAATAAAGAATCTCATCCGGATGTCCCTCTAGAGGGAGCTCCACCCAGGGGAGAGGTATCGGGAAGACCTGGTCCTGAGGAGAATTAGTAGGCCTAAAGTTTAGGAGAGGTTCCATATAAAACGGGATAAGATTGGATAAAGGAAGACCCATTCTTCCTCTTCTCGGCGGTTGAAGTCCACCATAGGGAGTGGTTGCGTTTCTTCAGGGATTGAGAGAGCGGAAGACCTTGTCAAAGGTGGCTAGACCAATTCAAAGATAGTGAGAGGTGCAGGTCCGAAATAAGGGGAAAACCTACTTCCCCTCAGGTAGAATTCCTCTATAAATAGGTAAGCATGGGTATATTCTTAGGTTACGATCTCTAACTTCATTCAACTTACTACGTTTCTTACGAGCATTCTGATTTCCTTCGAGAATCTCATTGATAAATAGAGGACTCTTAAGTCCTTGCCATATACTGAATCACCCATACTAACTTGAGCGTCGGAGTGTCCGCGCCGGACTCCCCTCCGGCGTGTCTTTTGCAGGTTCTTGAAGGATCATTTCAGAGAAAGAAGCGTACCCAGATCACCTGTTCGAATCCGGGAATTTGGATATCTAATCCAACGGATATCTAATCCCTCTGTGCAATTTGTGGCACAACAACTGGCGCCGTCTGTGGGAAAGTCTAGGAGATCTTCTCACGAATTTCTATTTGTTTGAGCGATGGGTAGAGGAAATAACATAATCACGCTTACTCTAGGGAAGAAAACGCTTCCGGGGGAAGTTCCCCCTTTGCCATCTGATCCCACACCGAAGGGAGGCCGAGGAAAGGACCCTGTTCATGTCCCTTCTGGATCAAATCCGCCATTGATACCAACCGACACACCAACCTCGGGCCTGGGCGATGAGAACCGCCCCCTACCGGTCGGAGATGAAATAGCGGAGACCACAGAAGCCCCAGCGGTCCGGACCTCAGGTCCCCAATATGGGGAGACTCCAAATTCGGAACCATTCCTGGTTTCTCCAGACCAGTTGAATGCCCTTATTAATCAGGATGTGGAAAAAGCTTTAGCGGCTCAAGGAGCTCTAGTCCCAAGAACCACACCGGTGAACGCGGAGATACCTGCTCCGAGACTCCAGGAAGAGGCACCAGGGCCTCCCAAGTGTTTTCTAAGGATGCAGGAGTGCGGGTAGAAGGGGACGAGAAAGCGCCTTCTCGAGCAGAAAGAAGCGCTCCCCCTCGGAACACAAGAAGGAATGTAGACTTGGCATCCCGAGGGATGGAGCCCCCCGAGGCAGAGGAAAGTACAGATGATACATACCCGGGACCAATTAGCGACCAACTGCAGGCCCTACAAAAGGAAATGAGAGATATGAGGAAACAGATGACTAATCGGGTAAGTAGGTCTGCTTATGTTTCCGGTTGTCAGTTTTCTCCTAATATATTGCAGGATGAGTTGCCATTCAACTTCAAGCCCCTCAACTTTGAATATGATGGCACCGCGGATCCATACGAGCATCTGGTAAGATTTGAGAATGCAGCGTTACTACATCGGTATGGAGAGAGAGTCAAGTGCAGAGTGTTCCTGACTACATTGGCAAAGGCAGCACAGCAGTGGTTCACCCAGCTTGAACCCAATACCATTCGATCCTGGGAGGAGTTCGGCGAATTATTCCTCCATCAGTTTGCAAGCGCCCGGAGGCAGCCGCGGGCCACACTAACCCTCTTCAATCTGAGGCAAGGGGAGAACGAGAGTTTGAGAGCCTTCCTCCGGAGATTCAATCAAGCAGCCCTGGAAGTCCCTACAGCCTCTCCAGAAGTGAAGATCAATGCCCTTACCAATGGACTACGTGATGGAGATTTATTTTCCTCCCTGGCCAAGAAGCCAGTCCAGAACTTCGACGAGTTACTACATAGAGCGGAGAAATACCTAACCTTGGAGGAGGTTCGTAAATTCAAAAGACTGGAGGCTAGGCCACAGGATGGAGAGAGAAGGAGAGAGGGCCCCTCGAGACGATCCAGTCCAGAAGCCCCTTAGGGCTCTGGGCCAACGGGAAATCCCAACCTCTTTGGAGGCTCCCGTTCCGGCCCTCGCGGAAGGTTTGAGAAGTATACACCTCTGAGAATAGAGCCTGCTGAAGTACTGGAGGTAGCAGGAGATCATCCCGACCTGAAATTCCCTTATTCCAGAAGTCGGGGCCCCTAGAAGCCCAAGTCAGATCGATTTTGTAGATTCCACAACGAGTACGGACACGACACGAACCAATGTTATCACCTGAAAGAAGAGATTGAAAGGATGATCCAGGCAGGGCATCTGAAAGAGTTTATATTCAGAGATAGGCAGGGCCCCCGAGGGCAGAAGCAGAAGGAACATGAAAGGAAACCAGAAGAAAAGGAGTCCAAGGAGGCGGCCGAAGATATGCCTCCTCCGCCGCCAAAAAGAGGAGTAATACACATAATTGTGGGAGGTCCCGCAGGTGGAGATTCCTTCCGAAAGAGAAAACAGAGTGTTCGAGCTCTGAGAGCTGGACAGGGAAGTCAACTAAAAGAGGTGGGACGCATAACAGAGACGCCCAATATTAAATTTGGGCCGGAATATATAAGGGAAAGAGGATCACAATGACGCCTTGGTGATCACTACAGACATAGCAGGATTTGATGTCGCCCGAATCTTTGTAGACACGGGGAGCTCGGCTGATATTATGTTTTTCGAGTTTTTTAAGAGAATGGAGTTGAACGTGAAGCTGCGACCTGTAGACACCTCTCTTTACGGTTTCTCCGGAGGGGCTATCCAACCCCTAGGGTCTGTGGCGTTACAAGTAGGATTGGGAGATGCTCCGGCCCGAAAGGTTCACTTGGTGGAGTTCCTCATTGTGGATATTCCCTCATCGTACAACGTAGTAATGGGAAGACCCAGCCTGAATCTCTTCCAAGCGGTCATCTCCACCTTTCATATGAAAATGAAATTCCCCACGGCTGGAGGAGTGGGGGAAGTGAGGGGAGATCAATATCAAGCACGGAAGTGCTATGCGGAGTCCGTAAAGATGGCAGACAGAGCTTTAACTAGGGGTCTAGAGAGAACGAGGGGAGATGACCCCGAGCTAAAGAAAAAGAAAGTGGAAGGAATGGTACCTGAACAAGTGAGTGTTAAGACAGATGAGGAGCTGATGAATGTGGAGCTCTTCCCAGGGAGAGTTGGCTTCGCCACTAAGATAGGCACCCAGCTGGGACCTGAAATGATGGAAAAGGTAATCTCTACATTACGTCGAAATTCTGATATATTTGCATTTTCTCCAGCTGACATGACAGGTATTCCCCCGGAGATAGCCATGCATTGTCTTAACGTTGACCCAAAGGCAAAGCCGGTGAAACAAAAGTTACGAAACTTTGGGGTTGAGAAGAATAATATTGTGAAAGAAGAAGTTGAGAAATTACTGGAGGCAGGACATGTCGTGAAAGTACAATTCCCATAATGGCTCTCCAATGCGGTGTTAGTGTCCAAGGGAGCAGGGAAATGGAGAATGTGCATTGACTTCAGAGACCTCAACAAGGCATGCCCTAAGGATCATTACCCGCTGCCGAGGATAGATCAGTTAGTAGACGCGACTTCTGGCTTCGAGCTATTGAGCATGATGGATGCATATCAAGGTTATCACCAGATCCAACTGAATCCCTCAGATGTCCCTAAAGTGTGCTTCATAGCAGCGTGTAGAACGTTTGGTTATGTCTGAATGTCATTCGGGTTAATCAACGCAGGTGCGACGTATCAGAGAATGGTTGATGCCGTCTTTCGAGGGCAAATCGGAAGAAACATGGAAATCTATGTGGATGATATGTTGGCCAAGAGTGTGAGAGCAGAGGAGCATGTGGAGGACCTAGAGGAGATCTTCCAGGTTATTCGAGAAAATGGTATCAAATTGAACCCGGCCAAGTGCTCTTTCGGGGTGAAGTCGGGGAAATTCCTTGGATACATGGTTACTCAGAGGGGGATAGAGGTGAACCCAGCTAAAGTAAAGGCTGTACTAGACATGCAGCCACCGAGGAACGTGAAGGAGCTCCAGACGTTAAATGGTAGAATCACAGCGTTGAGTAGATTTATAGCCAGGTCTGCTGAGAAAAGTCATCCCTTCTTCAAAATTCTCAAGAAAGGGGCCAGGTTCGAGTGGAATGAAGCATGCCAGAAGGCCTTTGAGGATCTTAAACACCACCTGTCCCAGCTGCCGAAGTTGATTAAACCTTCTCCAGGAGATACTCTCATCCTGTATCTCTCTGTAGGGGAATTTTCGCTGAGCACAGCTCTGGTCAAAGAAGAAGGATCTATCCAACATCCTATTTATTACGTCAGTAAGGTCATTCAAGGGGCCGAAGCTCGATACTCGGAAATTGAAAAGGCTACTTTGGCCATAGTATTCACAGCACGGAGACTGCGCCCATATTTTCTCTCTTATAAAATACTAGTCCGCACTAATTACTCATTGAAACAGGTTATCGGCCGAGCAGACCTCTCCGGAAGGATGGTGAGATGGGCAATAGAGCTCCAAGAATATGATGTGGACTTCGAGCCACGGAGGGCCATAAAAGCCCAAGCCTTGTCTGACTTCATCCAAGAATCCACCAAATCAGAAGAGATAGAGGGATGGAAATATATGTGGATGGCTCAGTAACCCTGAGCGGGTGTGGAGCAGGGATAGTGCTAGTGAATCCCCAAGGAGAGGACCTACAATTTGCAGTGAGATTTCAATTCACAACTTCAAACAATGGAGCAGAGTATGAGGCTCTGATCAGAGGAATGGAGATGGCGGCCGAGTTGGGAGCCTTAAAGGTAATTTTATATTCTGATTCCCAATTGGTTGTTCAACAGGTAAATGGAGAATACGCAGCCAAAGATAACATAATGGCTGCTTACCTGGAACGGGCTAAAGAGATGATGGGCAAGTTCCAAGATTGTAAGGTGATTCAAGTACCTCGAGAGGAGAACGTACAGGCTGATAGTCTCTCCAAACTCGCCAGTTCCACAGAATTTGACGGACATGGAACGGTGACCTTGGTGGTAGCAGAAAGAGAGGCTCTCGGAAGCCCCGTTGGTTCCATCGAGGAAGGAGATGATTGGAGGAAAGATATCTGGACGGAGTTCACCAGAGGAGAAGATGCCCCCACCACCCGAGAGGCCCGAGCTCTCAGGATCAAATATTGTATTATTGGAGGACAATTATACAAGAAGTCGTTTACCCAACCGTACTTGAGGTGCATATCGACCCGGGAAGCGGCTTATACGCTCAAAGAAATTCATGAAGGCCACGCGGCTAGTCATGAGGGATATAAAACAGTGGTGAAGAAAGCCTTGAGGGTTGGGTTGTACTGGCCCTCCATGACGAGAGATGTTAAAGAGTTCGTAAAGAAATGTGCGAAATGCCAGAAAAATGGCCCCCTGATAAGGATTCCTGCGGAGGAGATGGGAGTTATGCACTCTCCGTGTCCTTTCGCCAAATGGGGAATCGACTTGGTGGGGCCCTTCCCTCCAGCCCTGGGAGGAAGGAAATTTTTTATAGTAGCAGTGGATTATTTTAGCAAGTGAGTCAAAGCCGCCCCTCTAGCTAAAATAGATGAGGAGAATGTGATTAGGTTCCTGGGAAGACAGATCTGCTGCAAGTTTGGAGTACCTAGAATACTGGTTTGTGATAATGGGACACAGTTCAATGGAGAAAATGTACGAGGATGGTGCGCAAGGCTAAACATAGTGTAAAGATTCACTTCCGTAGCTCACCCCCAAGCTAATGGGCAGGTGAAAGTCATTAATCGAACCATAGTAGATGGTATCCGGACGAGGCTGACGAAAATAGGTGGAGGATGGGTAAATGAGTTGGAAAACGTGATGTGGTCTTACAGGACTAGTCAAAGACAGCGACTGGAGAATCTCCTTTCCAGCTGGTCTACGGAGCTGCTGCGGTGATACCTTCAGAGGCCATATTGCAGTCCCACCGAATTGCCCGATTCGAAGAACACCAAAACGAGAGGCTGATGAGAGAGGCCCTAGATTTAGTAGAAGAGGAAAGAGAGATGGCTCGAGTACGTGCGGAGAGATACAAGAGTCGAATCAAAGCTGCATACGATCGGAGGGTGATCCCGAGGTCCTTTAGAGTAGGGGATCTAGTGCTAAAAAGAGTTGATGCTCTAAAGAACACGGGGAAACTGGAGCCCAATTGGGAGGGGCCCTATAGAGTCACGCAGGTACTGAAGGGAGGAGCCTACAGATTGCAGAGCATGGAAGGAGTCGATATAGCCAGACCCTGGAATGTTTGCCATTTGAAGAGGTTCTTTATTTGAAGAAAATGTAAGGTCTTGAGACCATTTGTGATTTTACGTTAATTCCTGTTTTATTTAATGTACTTAGTAGCTTCACCGGAGCTCTTTTTCCCTCTTTACGGGTTTCCCCTTTGGGGTTTTCCCGTAGAGAGGTTTTTAATGAGACCGGCGTAGGTTATCTATGGCCTATGTTGAAAAATGATATTAATCAATGAAGCTTTTTCCCTTTTGAAAAAAGAATTCTACAGAGTTATCGCGTTTTGATTATCTTCCTCTTAATAGAATATATGATGTACGAATATGAATCATGAGAGTGAGAGACACTCAGAGGCCTAGAGGCCGAGGAGAGCTGGAAAGCTCCTAACCAAACTCAAGACCCAAAGGGGTTATTTGATGAAAGAAAGATTTTATGAATCAAAATCTTTTAAGAATGAGAGTGAGAGACACTCAGAGGCCTAGAGGTCGAGGAGAGCTGGAGAGCCCCTCACCATACTTAAGACCCAAAGGGGTTATTTGATTAAAAAAAAGATTTTATGAATAAAAATATTTTAAGAATGAGAGTGAGAGACACTCAGAGGCCGAGGAGAGCTGGAGAGCCCCTCACCATACTTAAGACCCAAAGGGGTTATTTAATGAAAGAAAGATTTTATGAATCAAAATCTTTTAAGAATGAGAGTGAGAGACACTCAGAGGCCTAGAGGCCGAGGAGAGCTGGAGAGCTCCTCACCATACTTAAGACCCAAAGGGGTTATTTAATGAAAAAAAAGATTTTATGAATCAAAATCTTTTAAGAATGAGAGTGAGAGACACTCAAAGGCCTAGAGGCCGAGGAGAGCCGGAGAGCCCCTCACCATACTTAAGACCCAAAGGGGTTATTTAATGAAAGAAAGATTTTATGAATCAAAATCTTTTAGGAATGAAAGTGAAAGACACTCAGAGGCCTAGAGGCCAAGGAGAGCTGGAGAGCCCCTCACCATACTTAAGACCCAAAGGGGCCACTTAATGAAAGAAAGATTTTATGAATCAAAATCTTTTAAGAATGAGAGTGAGAGACACTCAGAGGCCTAGAGGCCGAGGAGAGCTGGAGAGCCCCTCACCATACTTAAGACCCAAAGGGGCCACTTAATGAAAGAAAGATTTTATGAATCAAAATCTTTTAAGAAGGAGAGTGAGAGACACTCAGAGGCCTAGAGGCCAAGGAGAGCTGGAGAGCATCTCCCCATAATCAAGACCTGAGAGGTTTACTTAGAAAACAAAAATTTTACGAACGAAATCATTTGCCAAGATTCTATCTAAAGAATGAAAGAAAAGATAGGCAGAAGCCTAGAAGCCGAAGAAAACCTCCTCGAGCCACCTGAAACCAGAGGTGATTCCTCGAAAGGGGGAGAGATTCCTTGAATCTTTTGAGAAGATTCCTCGAAGGTTATGTAACCAGGAGAAAATAATGGTGCAGCCTACAAGACCAATAAGGGGTAAGGAAAAGAGCACACCTCCACCATGTTCTTTACTGGTCTTATAGGCTGCCCACGTAAGCAAGAAAGAAAAAACATGCCAACAAACAGATAGTACGAAGCTAACACGATTACCACAAAAAGCCCCCACATATCCAGGAGTGTGGGGTCCCCTACAGAGTATAAGAAAAACAAGTATCATGAGCAGAAATTAAAAGAGTGTAGCAAAAGAAAGGTAAAATGTTTGTTATGACCATGGAAACATGAATTTTAAGCTGCCTTTTCAACAGCAGCTCCTTCAACCACAGCTCCTTCGACGGCAGCTTCCTCACCAGCAGCATGACTGCTAGACCCTCCACCCTCCTCTAGGCCCTCTTCTCCTCCTGGGGTAGCCTCAGCATCCTTTCCATCACCTGCTTTCACCTCATTCTCGGGAGCATAGGTATAAGGATAGACTAATTGCTCCAAAGGCTCAAGCTCAGCCATGCCCACCTTGGTCGCCTGCAAATTGGCAATAGCCTGACCCATTCCAGGTAACCACCAAGGACTGTCGGCACTTTCTGCTGGATCCCCTAAGAATTTGGGAGGGGGAGTAAGCTTCTCCAGACGGAAGGCACAAGAGTAGGTCCCATCAAATCCTGGGGCTGAGTGCTCGGCCACGGCATTGCTAAAGCCGTGATCGATGAAATGAGGAATATGTGGCCCCATAGCGCATAGGAAGCTTGAGCTCTTTAAAAAGCTGGACAGCCATTGAGTATGGAGAGTCCCCAGAAATTCTTGACCCAAGGAAGAGGTAAATAGGGATTTGATGCAGGCCTACACTCCGATATCCGGCAGTTCATGCTCCATCCGCTTCATCTTTGTTCCCATCCGTTCCACTTCCTCTTCCAGATGCTTAATCTTAGCTGCCTCTTGCTTACTTTGAGCCCGGAGAAGAGGCAATTCCTCAGCCAAAGCCTGAGCCCGCTTTTGAGCTTTGTCCTTCTCCGCGGTGACACCTTTAAGAGTCGATTGAGAAGAGGACACCTCAGCTCGAAGGAGTTCATTCTCAGCAACCAGTTCAACACTTTGGTCAAATATTTTAGTGTAGACAAGGCCGAACTGCATGACGAGAAGAAGTAATGTTTAAGAGATGAAAAAGTTAGACGCCATAAAGATAAGGGGAAATACCTCAGAAAAAAGATGAGCGCCGTGGAGCAATTGATCTTCAGGAAGAGGCCTGTCGGAGAGCTCGGTGTTGGAGGGAGGAGGACATCGGCTGATGAGACGCTAAAGAGGTTCATAAGAGGTAGAAAGGGGGACTTCTTTCTCAACAGGAGCCCGAGTGGTCTTTCCCTTCTTCTTTTTAGAAGTGCCACAGTCGGAGAAGAAAGCATTTGTAGCTGAGCGAGTCCTCCTAGAGACGGAGCCAGGGACTTGGGCGGAAGAGCTAGGAAGAGAAGGAGCATTTGTAGAACTCTCTGGAGCCGGGGTCTTTACAGAACTTTCTAGAGCCGGAGCAGGGGATTGAGGAGCCTTAGGAAGGTCGTCAGGGGTAGCCACTGCAGGTGCCTTCACCATTCCAAGAGCAGGGGCATCCCACGAAATGTGAGTCAACCAGCTCGGTGTTGGAGGGAGGCCTGTCGGAGAGCTCGGTGTTGGAGGGAGGAGGACATCGGCTGATGAGACGCTAAAGAGGTTCATAAGAGGTAGAAAGGGGGACTTCTTTCTCAACAGGAGCCCGAGTGGTCTTTCCCTTCTTCTTTTTAGAAGTGCCACAGTCGGAGAAGAAAGCATTTGTAGCTGAGCGAGTCCTCCTAGAGACGGAGCCAGGGACTTGGGCGGAAGAGCTAGGAAGAGAAGGAGCATTTGTAGAACTCTCTGGAGCCGGGGTCTTTACAGAACTTTCTAGAGCCGGAGCAGGGGATTGAGGAGCCTTAGGAAGGTCGTCAGGGGTAGCCACTGCAGGTGCCTTCACCATTCCAAGAGCAGGGGCATCCCACGAAATGTGAGTCAACCAGCTCATTGCTGCAGGTAACCAAGAAATTTTCAGAATTCAAAAAAATAGCCACATGCAAAAAACGAAAAACAAGAACAGGGAATTTTTTACCATCTCGAGGTTCTAAGGGAAAATCTTGAGGACAGAATCCAAAATGAGAGAGGATGCGAGGGTTTTTGCAGATACCAAGGACATCAAAGAAATCGTGTTGGCGGACATGAGCATTGAGATTAGTCATAACAGTATAGTTTGAGGCAGAGTAAGTTTTCAGAGGAGGAAGAGGCACTCCCGGATTATGATATATCCAACGTTCGTGGGGAAATGACCAATCGGTGGGGTTAGTCACAAAAATATAATAATCCCTCCAGGTCGATTCTTCTTCATGAAGTTTTGTCATGAATCTGCAAGTACGAGATCTTCTTCCACAGACATAGAAGAAGCCATCGTTTAGCTTACAGGAATGCTGACTCAGAAACAACTCGGCGGAAGGCTCACCACCGTTCCCCTTTACCAAAATAAAAAATCTGATCATGGTGCGGATAGCATTAGGAGTAAATTGATTGAGGGGGATTTGCATGCGAGTAGATATGGAAGCCAGATAGGGATGGATAGGGAATCGAAGACCAGCCCTAATTTGGGCTTCGAAGAAAGCTAGGGTTCGAGGCTCTGGAAAATTGGGGCGTTCATCTGAAAGAGGAATTCGGAAGATGTATTCCGGCGGAAAGACTTGAGCCTGGGTGAGACTAGCTAAGAGGGTATCGTTGACAAGAGAAGAAGTCGAATTTCTATCCTTCATTTCAGGGCTCCCTATCGGAGATGAAATCGATTGAGAAGGGTTTGGTTCGGAAGACTCAGGTGGAGAAGAAGGGGGAGACATTGACAAAGTAGTGCTAAAAAAGAAAAGGAGGTAGAAGATAGCTAGGTTACCTTGTTGGAAGAAGTACGAAGTCGGACTGGGCGACCGGCGACGATGAGACCTGGGGAAGAAGACGCCTGAGAAGAGAAGAGAAAATAACGGGGGAACTTTCGAGAAGATGAAATTTGAAAGAAGGATGCGTGAAGTGAGTAGGAAAAGGGGCTAGAATCGAGGCTTCTCCTCGAGAAAATAGCAAGAGAGAGAAAATTGCGACTGTGTGGGACCCAGGCGCAGAAGTCGAAGCGTTTTCGGAACTGTGGGCGGGAAAAATCAGTGAAGGAGAATACTTCCGAAATTCCCCTCCAAAGCAAGAATAAAACACGTCTCTCCAGAAATGCCTCTATGCTGAACTCACTTGAATTTCTTACTCTCACAAAAGATATACTCCCTTTATGAGAGTAGGGGGGAGAAGATGATGCGGCCTAAAATTGTCATTTGATAAGAAGTCGACACGTGTATAGAGGATAAGATAAAATAAGGAGATATGGGCTTAAGGAGTATTCTCCGGATAAAGAATATCTTCTGGATGTCCCTCGGGAGGGAGCTCCAACCAGGGGAGAGATATCAGGAAGACCTAATTCTGAGGAGAATTATTAGTCCGAGAGTTTAGGAGAAGTTCCGTGCGAAACGGCCTAAGATTGGATAAAGGAAGACTCATTCTTCCTTTATCTCAGCGGATGAAGCCCACTAGGGGGAGTGGTTGCGGTTCTTCCGGGATTGAGAGAGTGGAAGAATCTGTCAACGCAGGTGGACCGAGTCAAAGGTAGTGGGAAATGCAGGTCCGAGATAAGGGGAAAACCTAACTTCCCCTCAAGTATAATTTCTCTATAAATAGGTAAACCTAGGTACATTCCTAGGTTACGATCTCTAACTTCACTCAACTTACTAAGCTGCTTATAGATATTCTGATCTCCTTCAAGAGCCCCACTGATAATTGAGGGACTTTTCCGTCCTTACCATACATTGAATCACCCAGACTTGAGCGTCGGAGTGTCCGCGCCGGACTTCCCTCCGGCGTGTCTTTTGCAGGTTCTTGGAGGATCATTTCAGAGGAAGTAGTATACCCGGATCATTCATACACGTTCGGGAATTTGGATATCTGATCCCAAGGATATCTAATCCATCCGTGCAATTTGTGGCACAACAAATACAATATCAGTCACTTTTACTAATTGATTTGACATAAAGTTATATAAAATAATAAAACATCACACACTCTTACATAATTGATTTGACATAAAGTTACATCTCATCCTACTCAACATCCCAAAACAAACATACACAATCACTGTTCATCAGAATTTCTTCATCCCCATCTCCCTCATCCTACATAATTCCAAAACAAACACACACAATCACTATTTATCATAATTTCTCCATCAAGAATTTCCCCATCCCCATCTCCCCCATCCTACATAATTCCAAAACAAACATGCCCATCCTACATGGGACGGTGGGAGTACTTATTTTTCATTGTTTGGTGGACACTCCAAATGTAACGATTCATTTTCGTATTTTTTATGTACAATAAGCAGTAACAGACCTACATAATGCCCGGGGGGCCCGTGGGCCCCCCATTAATTTTGTAAATTTGTTAGGGGTATTTTGGTAATTTCACACATATTAAAATTAATACTCTGTTCTGTAATTATCTGCACACTTCTGATATAAAAATAATCCACAAAATTAATATATATCCGAACATCATTTTATTTTAAAATCGTCACTCGTTTTGGGTCTACATTTTATCCTAAATTTCACTAAACCTATTTTACATCCTACTAAATCCTCCTTACACGTTATCAAATCACTCAAAATACGCTTTCTTATTTGACTCTACACTATTAAATTCAATTGTTTTTTAAAGTGAATCGGTTAAAATGTGCAAGTTATGACAGGACGGAAGGAGTATTAACTTGTACCAAAACATAGCAAAAGTCAATTTATCCGATCAATTTAATTTAATGAAATGTGACGTATTGACAATTTTATAATATGAAATTTTGATGAAAATAATGAGTACATATATATATATTTTTTATAATAATGTTAATCGAGCCCCTACCGAAAATTTCTTGATCCGTCACTGACCATAAGAAAGAATGAGTTTTGAAAGGTTATCCATGGAATTCTGCAATGCAGGTGATCAGATGTAGAGCGGTGTTAAGGTCTAGGAATAGCATCATTTCGAGCTCTTTTTTTTTTTTTTTTTTGAAAATTTTGAAATAAGTGTTGTAACTTAGATAGATTTCATTTTAAATCTATTAATTTTTCATTTTTACAGAATGGGTTGTACTCTTGTGTACCAGTTACATACATGTAACTGGATTCAATAACCCACACATTTACTATATTCAATCCAATAACACATTACAAATAACAAATGAACAATTTACTATATACAATCCAATAACTCATTACAAATAACACATGAACCATTTACTATATCAATTTAGCAAATAGATTTTTTGGGACTTTATTTTACTTCAATTAATTTTTTATTTTTTTTATAATTAAAAAATAATACTCCATTAATTTTTTAACATTTTTTTTTTATTTTACTTCAATTGATATTTATATTTCTCTTTTTAATATTATTTTTTAAATTTATTTATATTTGTGTTTCAAATGATATTTTTTTTCACGTACTTTCTTTTTATGACACAAATAATTATTCTAAAATTTTAAAGTCTAATAATCTTTTTTAAAAATAATACTATTAATTATTTTTTTAATATTAAATAGTATAATAATAATTTATTTTAAAAATTAAAACTCTCATCTCTTTTAGTTGCAAGTGTTCAATTCTATTGGTACTATTTTACTTTAATTAATTGGTGTATAATATTCATCTTATCCTTTCAAAATTTTACTTCATTCCTTATAAATTTTACTTTGTTTTACATTGTTTAATTATTATTTTCATTCGAACTTTCATTTTTTAATCACTTTATTTTAGTTTTTTATAAATAATACGGAGTAATTTTTAGTTTATAAGTGTTATGATAACAATTGATAAGTATTATGGTATATTATTAGTTAATATGTAGTATTGTACGTATTAGTTCATATACAGTATAATATTGTATTAGTTTATATTGGTACAAATTCTAATGTTTTCGAGTTTCGAGTTCACATACTTTATGGTACTAGTTCAAATATAGTATAGTATTAGTTCACATATTGTATAGTATTAGTTCACATACTCTATGGTACTAGTTCAAATATAGTATAGTATTAATTCACATATTGTATAATATTAGTTCATATATTAAATAATATTTTTATACCCACATTAATCTCTAGTACTATACAATATATTAACTAGTACTATATCATAGGCGTACTAATACTATATCGTATTTAAACTAATATTATATTTAATAAAAAATACATAACTTAACACATTCATAATTCAAGGCATACCATGCAAATTAATACATCAATATTAAAATATTGATATTAAGTAACTAGTAAGAAGAACAAAAGTGAGAATGAATCACACTGAACACACAATTCAATTAATAGATACGTTCACACTCAATGAACATATGAATGCATCAACACGGCGATGACCACAAAGAAAATAATAAAGTTGATGCAATATTATGCTGGTTTCTCCCCCAATTCTCCACTCATTTAAGTTTCTAAATATAAATTTTATTTTTCAATTAGATTATGTTATTAATTAGTCTTAAAAAATAGTCTACAACTTAAAAAAACTTATAACAAACTAGATATCATTGTAGAAATAATGAAAACATAACAAAATAATCTTAGTTATTATAAATCAGATTAAAACTAGAAAGTGAGCATGTCATATTCATACATTTATACCCAAATTAGAAAAAAAATTGAATTTTTTTAGTTTAGCTTTTTTTTTCGCTTTTTTGGTCATTTTTTGAAAAAAAAAAACTGAAAATTTTATTTTTGAGTTTCATATTTTTTTTATATTTGTTATGTTTTTATATTTATTTTTTGAAAGTTAAAAAAATAGAATAATATTTGATTTCGTGGTGATTCATTGGTGACACGATAGTCGGTGTATAATTATAATTTTAATGAGTTGTATTTTAATTTAATTGATAAAATGCTAATATAGTATTTTACATGTATTTTTCTTTTTAAAAAATTGGGGGTGAAATTAATAAAAAATAAGGTAAATAACTAATAATAAAAAATTGGATTTAGTTACATGTATATAACTTGTACACATAAGTGCCTAAAAGAAGGGAGTGTGGACTTATTAAAAAAAGAGTGTAAATAGCCAGTTACATCTATGTAACTGGTACACATAAGTATTTGCCTTACAAAATACGTTCTAAGGTGTCCAATTTACGTCATCTAACTTAAAATTAAAATTGACCTAAATTACAGGACGTAAATTGAACAAAAAAGATGTAAATTGAACACCTTAGAACGTATTTTAAAAAAATAAAAACTTAAAGGATATAAAATAGAATCGACCTAAATTACAAGATGTATTTTAAATTGTTCCCTTTGTTCAACAACACTTGAAACAAATGTGGCTCCAAAATTAGATTGTTTATATGTTGGACCAGGAGCAAGGTTGAAAATATCGTGTAGTATCAATAGAAATATTGAGATCTTGAATTTATGAAAATATCAATATTCAATATCAATTTCGATAAATTTTAAAAATTATGAAAATTTTAATAACAAACTTTTAATACATAAATTTAATAAAACAATACTTTTAAATACATGATAAATTTATATGAAATATACAATGCAATGTTATTTACTTATTTCATAATATATTTCTTTTAATTTATTAACATTTTCTCGATATTTTTTTATATTTAAAATATTTTTTTTTTTTTTATAAATATCGTGAAAATATCAATTTTTTCAATATTAATATCGGTGATCACAAAAATTGAATATATCTGGAAATTATCCAAATATTTTCATCCATACCCGTGATTAGTCATGCTGAAATTGGCAAATTTAGTTACATTGCTTCATTAAAGACGTTACTCCATAATGATAGACATAGATTTCGTAATGTGAGAAATGAATAAGGAGAGAGGACATACACATGTACAACTAAGAAAAAAGGATGGAACTCGTGAACCTCTCCAATTGTTTTCTCTCTCTACACGAATCAATTGTGAGTTTTTCTAAGAACTTTTGTTTAAAAAGTTTCTTCCATCCGAATCGAAACTTCTGTTTCTGATTTTTCGATTTTCTATCTTTGGTTTTTACTTTCTCTTGTTTGGATTCGATGCAAAATATGGTAAAATTGGGCTTTTGGAGTTGAGAATTTGTAAAGTTTTTTCAGAAAATTAATTGGAGTGTGTTCTTGAGGCAATCATTGTTTTTTTCTCGTTTCTTGGGGCGAGCCGACTGGGTTTTTTGGGCGTGTATACTACGCAAGGTTTCACTGGGGGTTGGGTTTCAAATATTGAGTTGGATATCTAGTGTGTGGGATTGCCTAAATGGGGATTGGTGGATTTCAAAAGAAATATTTGTGTTTCGAATTTGCTGCCAGCTTCAATCCATTTCTCTCCTTCCGCACGCTGGTTTGGCAAACCAAGGTGTCTCCATTGGTGGTATTGGGCCTATTTAAACCAACTGAGATCATCAGATGGCTTCACAATTCTCATTTTCTCTCTAAACACCAAAACGCTTCATTTTCTCTAAACATGGCGGAGCATATTTATGAAGCTTTTGAAAACTTTTCTTTGGCCGATCATGAAACCACCAACATCATCGTCCAACAAGATGAAATGGTTGTTCCAAAAAATGCTCTTGTCCTCAAGTTCATTGCTAGGAGAAAAATCACATCTGCAGAACTTCGAAATCTGTTGCAGAGGGTATGGCAGATCAAAGCAAGCTTGCGGGTCTCTTTCATTGGTGTTGGCCTTTTTCTTCTTGACTTCTCTGATGAAGGGGAGATGATGAAGGCACTTTTTCGTCAACCTTGGAATCTGCGTGGCTCCTTGATTGTCCTGAAGAAGCTGCATGTGCTGGATCGGCCTTCTAACATCAAGATCTAGTTCGTTCCTTTCTGGGTTCAAGTGCATGGCTTGATGCTGAGTGTTATGTCTAAACAAATTGGGGTTCGTGCTGGAGCGGTGATTGGCGAAGTCATTGAGGTGGGATCGGTGACGGCTGATGATATTAGGGGTGACTTTCTCCGAATCCGGGTGATTGTGGACGTGACAAAGCCACTTAGTCGGTGTTGCTTTATCACTGTTAATGAGGAAAAGGTAGCCGCTATTTTTCGTTATGAACATCTTTCTGATTTTTGCTATCTTTGTGGACACCTAGATCATGTGGAGGAGGACTGTGGTCTGGCTTTAGGGAGAACAGTGGAGTGGCGTCAGAGTCATAGATTCTTTTCTGAGTGGCTGAGAGCAGATCATCCGAAAGGGCCCACTGAGGAGGACATGCAACGATTTCTTGGACCGGTTCCAAGAAGGGTTCAACAGCTAGATCAAGTAGGTGAGGATCAAGCCTTAGAGGAGAAGAGGAAGGCTAAAGGGAAAGAGGCGATTATTGATGATGATGTGGATTCCATTCGGTTAGGGACTAGACCAAGGCCCAGAAAGGAGGTCCATCGCTTTGCTGACCTCATGACGCAAGGTGGTATGCGTAAAGGTATGGATGAAGGGTCGAGCTCCTTAAAAAGGCATAGATGGGATCCCATAACAGGTATGTTCTTGAAAACATTGAATTTTATCGTTCCGGTTGACTATGAATACAGGCTCTTTAAAATCCCGCTTTGGGGAGATGACAATGGAATGGACTATCGTGTAGTCCATCATGTGGGGAGAAGTTTCAAAAACTATGATTTTGATGAGTACGTGGAAATTATTCGTCAAGGGGAGGCGCCATATGTTCCAGTTTTTTAGGGGCTTCTGAAAAATGATGATGACATTCGGGGATGGATTGGAAAAACACATGCAAGGGAGGAGACTTCGGATGATGACTCTTTGTTTAGTTCTTCTGGGCCATGCAAGAAGAGGACGTTTCACAATCGGGAGGGAGGCTATGTGGAGAATGCGGTGTGGGAGGATTTTAACATTCTTCAAAATGCAGCGGATGGGCTCAAAAAAGCGAGGAAGCTGGCTGAAGAGGTGGGGAAAGAGATCAAAATGAATGGTAAGGTGGAGACCGACGAGGCTCGGCTCCGCCAGCCGGAATGAGCATAGTCTGCTGGAACGCACGGGGAATTAATAATTCTCGTGCATTTGGGTCTATTAGTAGTATAATTAGTAAATTTCATCCGTCTTTGTTGTTTGTTTGCGAAACTAAGTGCTCCAAGCATAGAGTGGAGTATTTTAGGAGTAAATTAGGTTTTCTTCATGCTTTTAATGTGGACAGTAGGGGATGTTCAGGTGGTCTTTGCCTGTTTTGGAATGAATGGAATGTGTCTATCTTATCTTACTCGTTGGGTCATATTGATTGCTCCATTGCTGACACTGCTTATTGCTGGCGATTTACGGGCTTTTATGGTAATCCAATTTCATCACAAAGACATTTTTCTTGGGATTTACTAAAACGCCTTAATCATTATAATAACAGTTATCCCTCGGCTTGGCTTGTTGGAGGCGATTTCAATGAAACTCTTTATAAACATGAAAAGAAAGGAGGTGAATGCACTAGTTTGAGAAGGATCTGGCTTTTTCAGGATGCTCTAGACCATAATGGATTAAAAACTTTGAAGTCTTCGGGACCTAAATTTACGTGGTTTAATAAGCAAAGTGGGCGAACATTAATCAAAGAAAAGTTGGATAGGTTTGTTGCGAATGGAAATTGGTTTAAACTTTTTCCAAATTTTAATGCCAAGGCGTTGGAATTTCATGGATCAGATCACCGTCCTATTTTGTTAAGTATCCTTCCAAATTTGAATCGTGCAGAAGGTCCTAAACACAGGGGTTTCAAATTTGAGAATCATTGGCTACAAGAAAGGGATTTTAAAGGTGTCTTTGCTAAAATCTGGAGAAAAAAGGATACTCAAGGAAATGTTGTGGAAAAACTTAATGATTGCCGTGTGTCATTGGGCGAATGGGCAAGATCAAAAGGGGGATCATTGGACTCAAGAATCAAACAAGCTAATGATGCCATTGAGACTGAATTGAAAGATGATGTTGTTGATCCTGATTTGGGTAGAATTCGAATATTGGAAAAAGAAATAAACAAACTTCGATCTCAACAGGAGACTTATTGGAAACAACGAGCACGGGTGGAATGGTTGCGGGAAGGAGACAGGAACACGAAGTTCTTTCATGCTAAGGCTTGTTCAAGACGAGCAAGAAATCGTATTGGGGCCATTCAAAATGCTGATGGTGTGGAAATTACAAATGCTAAGGAAATGCAAGCCTGCTTTGTGGACTATTTTAAAGATTTATTCACTTCTTCTCATCCTTCCAGATTAGATACTCAAAGGGCAACTGCGGCACTGTCAAAATCAATTATAGCGGATGGGGCATTATTATTGGATGCACCGTTTACTAAAGCTGATATTGATAAAGCGGTTAATGATCTTAATCCGTGGAAAGCTCCGGGTCCTGATGGTTTCCCTGCTTCCTTTTATCAATCTAATTGGAATACTATTGGAAGTGATATCTCAAAATCCATTTTGGGCTTCTTGAATGGTGGTAGCTCTTTGGAAAGTTGGAATGACACTACTATTGCGCTCATTCCAAAGGTTAAGAATCCATCCTTGATTTCGCATTTTAGACCAATAAGTCTATGCAATGTGAGTTACAGAATTGTAGCGCGTGCCATTACAAATAGATTGAAATGTTTCATGAATGATATCATTGACCCTTTTCAAAGTGCTTTTATTCCGGGTCGGCTCATTACGGATAATGTTCTTGTTGCATATGAAGGCCATTGGATTAGATCGTCCAAGAGTCAAGAGGGCTATGCTGCTTTGAAGTTTGATATGAGTAAAGCATATGATCGGGTGGAATGGTCTTTTATTAGCGAATCAATGAGATGCATGGGTTTTTCCCAAAGATGGGTTGAGCTTATTCATAGATGTGTCTCGACTGTTCACTACAGTGTATGCTTCAATGGTGACTTGTCTCATTCATTCACCCCATCCAGAGGGCTTAGACAAGGTGATCCTTTATCTCCATACTTATTTGCAATATGTGCTCAAAGTTTGTCATCCTTGATCTCTAAAAATGTTGCTTTAGGAAAGAATTTGGGTGTAAAAGTTGCAAGATCGGCCCCGGTCCTTTCACACCTTTTCTTTGCTGATGATAGCCTCATTTTTATCAAAGCTAATCCCAGGGTTAGTTTTTACTTGAAGCAGTGTTTGTACATTTATTCCAAGGTATCGGGATAGTTTATTAATTTTGATAAATCAGCCATATCTTTTAGTCCCTTCACTATTCAGGAGAACCGAACAAGGGTTGCTTCCATTCTAGGAGTTAAAAAGACACAGGGCCATGAGATATATCTTGGGTTGCCAACGTATTCACTCAAGGCTAAACGTTTGCAGTTTGGATATCTGATTGATCGAGTCCGTCAAAAAATCAACTCATGGAATCATAGGTTTTTTTCGGAAGGTGGTAGAGAGGTCCTCATTAAAGCCGTTCTACAGGCGATCCCTTCATATGCGATGACTTGTTTTCGCATACCTACATCAATCTGTGCGGAATTGGAAAGATTAATGGCAAAATTTTGGTGGGGCGGGCAAATTGAGGTTGGCAAAATGCATTGGACAAAATGGAATACTCTTTGTCGACCAAAAGAGGAGGGTGGATTGGGATTTCGAAGGATGGTCTTATTTAATAAGGCCATGCTAGCTAAACAAGCATGGAGAATTATTAGCCAGCCAGATTCTTTGGTTAGCAAAATTTTTAAAGCAAGATACTTTAGACATGAAGAATTGCTTGAAGCTTGTATAGGTTCTAACCCATCCTTTGTATGGAGATCAATCTATTGGAGTCGGGATATTATTGAGCAAGGGTGTAGATGGAGAATTGGAAACGGGGAACGTGTTCGAATTTTAAAAGATAGATGGATTCTTAATTCGGATACTGGTCTTCCATCAACAAAGAAGGTAAGTTCTTCAACGGTTAACAGGTTTATATCCAATGATTATACATGGAATGTTGAACTTATTAATCAGGCTTTTCACCCATTTGAAGCAAGTGCTATTATTGAAACTCCTCTGATTGGTAAGCATAAAAGCGATTCGCTATGGTGGCCTTTAACATCTCTTGGAAAATATACAGTAGCTTCTGGATACCACTTTGCTCTAGCCATGGACAGTAAGGAGCACGCAAGGAGGGAAGACGGTCCTTCTAATTCCCAAAAAATAAGTGGAATATACAAGATCATTTGGAAATTGAAGATTCCACCAAAAATTCGCATTTTTTGGTGGAAAATGTTGAAGGACATCGTGGCTACAGAAGGTAATTTAGCATCGCACCATATTCCCATTGATTCATCTTGCTGTGTTTGTGGTTTTTCTTCAGCTGATACAATGCATGCTCTATTTTGGTGCCCAAAAATTAAGGAAATATGGAAAACACATGGTTTGTGGTATACTATTAAAAATCTTAAGAGGACATGTGTATCTGTTTTCTTCATAAAATTGTTTGAAGATATGAGCAAAGTAGAAGTTGCGTTGGTGTTTGTTATAGCTTGGGGCATATGGAAAACTAGATGCAAATGGAGTCATAATCTCGATGGATTGAGAAGAATTGGGAAATTTGCAACTAATGTCCAATGGGCAATTGATTACATAGAGGACTCAACAAATATGGTATTAGAAGGAAATGGTAAAGATGTAAGAGGGGACCACAATGATCAAATGGCAAGTGTGGATTATACTCTGTTTTCTGATGCGGCTTTTAATCCGGAAAAACAATTTTTTGCCATTAGTTTTGCTCTTCTTAAAAACAAGACTACCATTATTTGTGCAGGATCAGAAAGAATTTCTAACCCTGGGACAGTTCTTGCAGCTGAACTCATGGCCATGAGAAAAGGAATTCAATACTGTGGTTCAAAGGACTTGCAAATCAAAGGAGTTCGATCGGACTCGACGATGGTTATTTCAGCTTTGATGGCTGAGGTTGAGTTGGATGGTTATGAGAAGGAGTTAGTACAGGAAATTAGGGGTAAGCTTAAATCAATCCTAGTGTGGGATTGTCGCCATGTGAATCGGAAGAATAATATGCTTGCTCATGGACTTGCTCAGAAAGCTTTCATCTCTTCAATTCCGTATGAATGGAGTGGAGTAGATGCTGTCAAGTTCAATCAGCTCATGAAGAAACCACTGGAGCCTTGGATGAGCATGGAAGAACTTTAGCATCTGTTGAAATGAGGCTAACTGGCTCAGAAGATGTGGTGCTACCCACTTTGGAAGCTAGAATCAGTGGAGTTGAGACTGGTTTGCAAACCATCTCCACTGAAGTCATCAAAGCCAAGAACACTATGAGGTCAGTATCAAAGGATGTCAAGAAAGAGCAAACCTTGCTAAGGAATAACCACAACAGGAATGTGAAAACATTAAGATCAGTGGTTAAGCAAGCTCTTGGAAGAAAGACAGCCTTGCAGAGGAAAAGAGCTGAAGATCAAAGGCTTGCCATGGTGAAAGCAGCCTCAGAAAAGTTTTCCCAAGAGGTGATGGCCAACATTGATGAAGGTGCAGTGGCCAACCTCACTGAGCTTCTTAAGGCCCAACTTGATGCATCTCTGAAAGCAACCATGGAGGAGGTTGTCCAACAAAAGATGAAGCCTGTTCTAGCTTTCCTTAGCTTGAGCAGTGACAGAATGCAAAATATACATGATGAAAATGTATACTTGTTGGAGGCGATGAAGTCTCTAACCCAAGCCCAGTTCTTGATGGCATCAACTATGAGTGAACTTAGGCCTGAATGTTTTGATGCTGCCAAAAAGGGGGAAAGGGAAAGAGCAAGGGCAAAAGGTGCCTTGGTCATTGGAAGCCCAATTAAAGGGAAGGACAAAATTGCTGAAGGAAAAGGAAAAGAGCCAGCACTGCTGAACTTAGAGGATCTTGATGAAGAGGAGCAGCTAGCAATAGCCTTGAAGAACTCAATGGCCTCAGCTCAAGAGGAAAGAGTTAGGCTACGGCAAAGACTAGGAGGAGAGGTGTCTGGTTTGGACAAGGATGCTGAAGGTGTCCAAACCAGAGAAAAGATCAAGAAGGCCAAAGGAAAGAAAAGAAAAGCTGAGACATTTACTGACTTTCCCAACAGCCTTGATTTGCCACCTGAGTTTAGAATTGATGATGAAGTGCCTACCTCCAAAAAGACAAAAAATGCTGAAAAGGACAAGACTGCTGAAGTGTCCAAAGTTGCTGAAAAAGACAAATCCTCTGAGAAAGAAAAGTCTGCTGAGACTAAGTCCACTGATGGTGCCAAAGCTGCTGAAGATGTGGAAGAGCTGTATGAAGAAGACTTTGGACCAGGACCAAAGAAAAAGAAAGTTGTGTTGCTAAATGATCCATCAAAGTTGTTTCATGAAGGGTATGGCAAAGACCCTGAAACTCAACAGAAACTGGCCATGATGAGGGCCCAAGAGAAGATGGACTTGATGGATGAGGCAAATAGAGCAAGAGACAAAAGAAGAGCAGA
This sequence comes from Galeopsis tetrahit, assembly GCA_963675135.1. NCBI lineage: Eukaryota > Viridiplantae > Streptophyta > Magnoliopsida > Lamiales > Lamiaceae > Galeopsis > Galeopsis tetrahit. Next base: position 16,980,880 of record OY776130.1, read on the forward strand.
TTTCCAAAAGCCTAGAAGGAAGAGAGCAACTTACAACAAGTTGAAGCCACAGCTACTGATCCCCATGGACACCAAATATCCTCACTTGGATAAATGGGTGCCAATTCAGCTGAATGACTTATGGGAGGAAGCCAAAAGGAAGTTTGTCTATGACTTCTATGTCATTGACAGATGGAATGGAAGAGATGCCAACTCCACTTTTGTTGAGTTCATGATAGAGTATCACAGAGAACTTTATCAACAACTACTTGCAGCTGCTGATATTGCAAGATTTGAACTCACTGCCCCCAAGCCAATAATATATATGCCTCCAAAGCTTGAAGGATGGATTGACCAGTCAAAAATCCTGAAGGAGTTTACAGAGATCCTCAAGCTGAACAAAATGGTTCTTGGACCCAAGGGAACAAACCAAGAAGCCATGGACCTGAAAAGAAGAGTGTGGGCACAAGTCTCCTGACCTTTTTATGGATGAAAACTTATCTTATCTGAAGATATGTTTTTAATTGGTCATCTATGCCGAAGTTTGGTCAAGAATGCTGATGTGCTTTGATAATCTGTTTGCTCTGATATACTTTGGTTGCTCTGACATAAGTTTTTGCTCTGATACTTGAAGATCTAGATGCCATTAAGTGTTTAGTATATGCTCAGATACTTTGTAATGAAATGCTCTAATGAATTATTGATTCATGCTCTGATATGTTAACTTCAACTATCAACATGCTTGTAATGAATTTCAAATGAATGATAGTTGAACACTTTTTGAATCAAGAAAGCATTCAAACAAAAAATCTCTCTATGACTATCTTTGAAACCTATTTGCAACATGAACAGTGAGTACACTAACACATTGTTTTTCAGGAAAATTGACCCTAGTCATGACTTCTGAAGATAAATGTAATAGGTGTAGCCAAGTCACTTTTGCATAAAATGTATAGGTTTTGGCATCATCAGAAAGGGGGAAATTGTTGGGAATAAAATGAGATATGTTTTGATTCAATACCAAAACCCCCTGAGACATGCCTAAGTCAAGATGATTATGTTCTAAGAATGTTAGAACATATAGAATAAGGCTAGATGAGGAGCTGATATGTTAGGCAGCTCTTAGTTGTTTAGATGCACAATTTGAGGGGGAACATATGCTTTGAAGTGTATCAAGAACAAGTTCCCTCAAGGCTCAAATTCTGGAACAATCACTAAGTCCATTGAAAGGCCAAGTATGCTGATCAGGAGATTTGTCCAGAAGAGTTGTCTCAGCACAATTAAACAAGAACAAGTATTCTGAAGCTTGAGGTCAACCATGCTGAAGAGATAAAGACAACTATACCCTAAAGATCTTCAAAGAATCATGCTAAGATCACTTCCAAGTGAAGCAAAGGGAAAGAGACAAGTCATCTGAAAAGAGCAGGCCAACTATGCTGATAAGCAAGTCTGCTGATAGTGATAAGCAGGGTTGTCCATTTGATAAGGAATGTTGTCCTATCATTGGAGCAACCTTCAGAAGCCATGTCCAAGTCTTAACAAAGGAATCTTGAAGTCAGACATTGGGAAGAGTGCTGCAGAATGAAGACAAAGTCTATACAACCGTTTATTTCCTAAATGAGGACATGTCACTATCAAGAATCTGTCTTCTAAGAAGAAGAAGACATTTATGGACATTTGAGGCTGCCTCTCCAACGGGAAAATTCTCAATTGTCTATAAATACAGAAGTGTGAAGACCATTTGAAAGTATCTCAACCTTGACAAGAATATCCAACTATCCTACAAGTCAAAGTGCTTTCAAGCTTACAAAGAGACTATCTTAGTCTTCATACACTTCTTCTAAGTTGAACCTTATTGTATATCCATACAAAGCTTAGAGAGATATCCTATCCTTATACACTGATCTTCATTGTAAAGGATATCTCATTAGTTGGAACCTTACTTCAATCCTTACCCCTTTCAAGTGAGAAAGTGAGAAGGTTGTTGTAGTAGTAGTAGAAGTGGTAGGAGCTGACTGTTGAGAGAAGAACAGTTCAGTTCTAAGTTGAGAAGAGGGTACTAGGACTCTAGACATCCTAGGGATCAATTCACCAAGGAGTGGTGTTCTTGATCAAGTGCACCTTGGCACTATAAAACAAGTTAATTCCAAGAGTGAAGGAATTATCCTGTTAAATCGGGGAAAGTGGATGTAGGAGCTTGAGTCTCTGAACCACTATAAACTCTTGTGTTCATTTGCTTTCAAGTACTTTCATACATTCAACACTGCACACAAAACTGATCTTTCAAAGAACTTATACTCAAAGACTGTGCAAAAGACATTTGGACAAGTTCCCTGAAAACTGGACTGTATTGATTGCCTAAGTGATTTCAGAAATTAAAGGAGTTTAAACTAAAGGGTCAACCACTAATTCCGCACATATAACTCCCTTAGATAGTTATCCAACTAAGTACTCAATAGTACTTAGTAGTTTGATTATCTTTAAAGAGATAATCATCTTCAGCAGAGTTGTCCAGGACAACCTTGCTGATCTCTGGTTTGATCAAAGTTTGAAAAGAATTTGCATACAAGTGTATTCCCCCCCCCCCCATACACTTGTTATATACTCCTTTCAGGACCAACAAAAAGAATAAAACATGTACAATCTACCCTTATACTAATTCTGAATCTATTATTTCACTAATTCTGAATCTATTTTTTCTTATATGGCATCTCAATTTTTCTCCATTTTTGTTTTCCTAATTTTATAGAATTTTTTTTTTCTATTTTTAACTATTTTTTCCCTATAGTTAACTCATTTAATTTTAAAATTCTTTTCTTTCTCTCTCTTTCTACCGTTTTTTTTGTTTTTTTTTTCCGATTCACATTTTTTCATTTTTTTAACAGTTTTTCCATGCTATATATATTTTTTGGATCTTTATTTAAAGGCCCTAGTCAACATAAAACCTCATTTAAAAGGCCTTCCTTCTTAATTTTTTATTTAAATGGCCCTCTTTTTAAATAATTGGCTTCTTTTTACGTTGTCTTGTGAGGGGAATTTAGGGGGGTTTCTGATTAATATTAGTCAAAGGCCATTTAAACAAAATTTAAAGTGAAAGAGGTTACTGGAAATAATTTCCCTATATTTTTTTTACAATCTCGCGTAATACGCAAGTTTTGCACTAGTTTATATGTTATAGAAAATAATTAATGAGAGAGAAAAAGGGGAGAGAATTGAAAAAACAATTTAAAAAAGGGTAAAAGAAAATTGTAGGAGACCGAGAAAAATGGGGGAGAGCGGAAAAAATAATTGTAAAATTTAAGAAAATTAGAAAAGTAGAAAGAAAGAAAAGTGAGATGACACGTAAGGGAGGGAGGATTCAGAAATACTCCCTCCGTCCTTGAAAAGTTTTCATATTTTCCTTTTTAGTTTGTCTCTCAAAAGTTTGCATACCCCAAAATAGAAATAATCATCACAATCTCTACCCTCACAATATACAAATATTTACCCTGCATGCCATTACTTTTGAGAGTTTATTAACAATATAAGACAATCCCTAACACCTATAAATAAAATAAGCTAAATAATTTTAGTAAAACAATTAAGACCAAAATCAGTTTTCGGTCAATTTCATATCTAATTAATGATTTGATTCGATCACAATTTTATATGCAGAATTGAAGTTTTTGGAGTTTACCATCGATAATTGCAGCTTCAGCGTTTCTCTGTGTTATTCAGGACTTGAATGCGCTCGCATTTTCTTCTTCCACAACCGTAATTTCTTTCAGCGAATACCACTACAAGAAAACTGACTTTTAGTGACAGCATCATCTCATTATTGCTTCTCTAGCTAAAAGTCTTTAGTGACAGGAATTTAAGAATTAATGACAGGACCTCTCACTAAATGTCAATTACCGTCACTAAAGACTTTTGATTTCACATAAAAGGTCTTTCCACCTAGTGTTTTTTAAAATAAGGACATGGTTTAAAATAGTTTCAAATTAAGATCAAAATGTAACATAAATGTACCATCATGCCCTTACTATTTAATTTTCGAATTAATCTAGAGAAAATCAACTAATTTTAAATTTTGAATGTAAATCTCTCACCACATCAAATCCGCTAATTACTAAGTCTTTCCAAATTTAAAATCGTTGATTACTTACCTTCCAAATTTAAAAATTTTCCACAAAACTCTGAAATTCAAACTTAATGATCTACATACCCATTGTCACTTATATTCATTAATAATGAATAACATTTTTGCTCCCTTGACCATTGTTGGAAAATTAATATGAAATCTAAAACTGCATAATAAAATGAATAATGCAGAACAATGAAATCTAAAACTACATAATAAAATGAATAATGTAGAAAAAATGGTACGGTGTCTTCATATTAGAATGTGATTATGCAAAAATACGTATACATATGCAAAATAAGATCTGCATTATCCCTTGAACAAACCAATAACAAATAATCATGAACTACATTTCAGCAACGCGCACGTAAATCATCACAATTACATGAAAACAGAGCAAAATTGAACCTAAATTAAAATCATCTCAAAAAATCAAAAATTCTCAGCAAATTATGTGTGTACGTGTGGAATTAAAAATCATACCCTTGGCAAAACTCTTCATCTCACCGGATTAATGGTTCCCATGTGGACCATACGCTGCGTCGCCCCACTCCTAGGCAATAAAATCATCGTCAAAGGCCCACCTCCGCCTCCTCCACCACCTTCGGCGTCCTCTTCGTCTACACACACCGAACACTCACGGATCCAATCATCCTCTCCGCCATCCTTCGCCGTCACATCCCCGCCGTTATCTACTCTCTCTCCCGCCTCTCAGAAATCACCCCCTCGTCCCACCGTCCGATTAACCCGGATCCGAGATGTCGACTCGGCGAAAATCAGATCGTGCCGTTGAGCGGTGGTGAAAAATTACAGATTTTGTGTACATCAATTGTTGTACAAATCACAATGACGAACTCGATTGGGAAAAATTACCAGAGGGTCGTAGATCTAGTTAAGGAACTAGTGCATCGATTGTTGTACAAATCACAATGACGAACTCGATTGGGAAATTACGAGAATCTTTGTGAATAGGTATGTGGTTGAATATATGGCGAAAAGGAAGGAAGTTACGACTTCTTCCTTTAATTATTAAATTAATAAATTAATCTTCAAATTAAAATGTAAGGGCATAAATGGTTTTTAACATATGTTTTTGTCCTTTTTTAAAAAGATCCTATTAATTGTCCTTTATTAAGAAGGTATGTGTATAAATGGTCTTTTTTATAAAAATTCTCAAGACTTTTAGCTAGAGAAACTATAATGACAGGAATTCTGTCACTGAAAGTCATTTTTCTTGTAGTGTACATTGACAATTTTTTTGATTTTTCAGAGATTTTCGGTGTGGCTTTTTGTTGTTGAGCAATTGGTGGGTGCTCTGTTTCAGTTGTTTCACGAGTGTATAATGTACCGCACCTGTTGCATTTCTATACAATAGAGTTTACACAAAAAAAATTCAGGCATAAAAGATGGATGTGTATTGTTACATTTTCAGGCTGATATAATAATATGCAATGAAGTCCTAAGAATATGCAACCATTTTTTTAGTTATATGCAACATATTTTTGCATGTCACTGAGAATATGCAACAATTTTTTATATGCAAAGATATTACTCAATATATTTATGACTATATTTGAAAATTTCTATATATAAAACAACACATGCACATATTAAAGTATATACAATTATCGATTGCATATATAAAACAACGTATGCATATTTGAAAGTATATGCACTTATCGATTGCATTTAATAAAATATGCGTATATGCATCTTGCAAAAATACTATAGACTTATTCAACAAGTATTTGTTAATATAAGTTGTTCATCAAATTATTTAAATACTTTTAGAGGTGTATCGAATAAAATAATTTTTTTGAATGTATTAATTTTATTAAGTATTTTATAATATAATTTATATTTTAATAAGATATGGTATCAAAATAATAACAATATGAATATTTAATTAATTAAAGTAAATTTTCGATTAATAAGAAAATTATTGAATATATAAAAATATGAATGTGATAGACAGAAGGAATGATCTCGAATTTTAGGAAAATAATTTGAAATGAAAATTGCGCTATAATCGAGGGATAGTCTTCTACTCCCTCCGTCCCATACTTGAAGGCACATTTTACCATTTTGGGCGTCCAATACTTGAAGGCACATTACCTAAAATAGCAAAAACACTTTTAAACAATCTCCTTAAAACATCACAATATTACAACAAATGTCACTACTTTATTACACTAAAAAGTAACTTTATTACTATTTATAAAGTTGAAAAGTCTTTACTACCCCCACTTTATCTTACACAATACTAATAAACAATTCATTCATTAAAACTCGTGCCCAATTCATTTGTGCCTTCAAGTATGGGACGGAGGGAGTAACTTTTTAAAATTTAATACGTTTGACTTTACATATTTGACATTAATTAAATTAAATAATTTGAAAATTCGAAATTAAATATAATATAAGGGTAAATTTGTACAATTAGGTATCATTTTGTCTTTAATTGTATAATTTAAAAAATTTATCTTGAATCTTAAAGACTAGTAGTGGTTTGTCCTATATTGTTTTTTGAGATTATTGTCTAATAAGTCCACTATTAGAACCCATTAAGCTAATAGAAACACCAAGATGTATAGTTTTCTAATAGAGTCAAATTAAAGCAAAAAATACCATTATACCCTTAATCTAATTATTTAATGAGAAATTATTTCCAGTAACCTCTTTCATTTTAAATTTTGTTTAAATGACCTTTGACTAATATTAATCAGAAACCCCCCTAAATTCCCCTCACAAGACAACGTAAAAAGCAGCCAATTATTTAAAAAGGAGGCCATTTAAATAAAAAATTAAGAAGAAATGTCTTTTAAATGAGGTTTTATGTTGACTAGGCCCTTTAAATAAAGATCCCTTATTTAATCTATTTATGCCAATAAAAAACTAACTGCATATTTTAAATTCCAAAAAAGTTGCAGAGTCAAAATCCTAAAATTTAGGTTATGTTTCCCATAATTCAACGACTTTCCAATTTTCATTTTCAAAAAGTATTCCCTCAGATTCTTGTTACGCACCGTAATATTTTTCCCAAATTCGCATTTCAATTTCAATATATCTGATTCTATTTCTCCGATTCGCTTGAGATCAGAATTAGATCGATCATATTGATATTATATCAAGATTCGTCTGCACAGTACGTATCCAATTCTTATATTTTGTTGTTTATCTTTCGATTATTGTTCATCTCATCAAACCAATCATTGATTTCATCGGATATATGCAGTACTTGTTCAACCAGCAATATTCATATCGTAAATTCAATTTTTGATTTAATTTCGCCTATGTATATTACGTATTTTAGTGCATCCATTAATCGGTTTTCCAATATATTTGCGTTGAACAGGCTGTCGATATCGTCAAAGTTTCAAATATGGATTATATTATTTTCTGCAAGGTTGATTTTAATGGGAAAAACAAGTTTATTTCAATGGGAAAAACAAGTTAATTGCACAATGCATATAAGAGAGTGTGCACTGCATAATGCATATGCATGTTAAATACATGGTACGCCATAGATATGCACTACTTACTTCACATTTTGCCTTTACTCACATATAGACATGCAGTTCTATGTGCAGAGATTACAATACCATGCACTATTCCCCTCCATATATTTTTTATGCTCCTTATTTGAATTAAAGAATTATTAGTTCAAATTTCTCTGCTCGTATGCTTTCATATTTTTTAGTCCACACATCTCTATATGCACTAACACATATATAATCATGTTACGACATATATATGCAGTACTTAATTCATATTTTTCCTTTACACATATATGATCGGATTACCTGATGTGGCGAATCGTCAAACTCGTCGCCGGAAAATGCAAAGAAAGATGAAACAATCGCTGGAAGTAAATGCAGACTGCAAAAATCTCAAAGCTCAAGCAAGTTAAACGAATTAATGAGGATACCTACTCTTTAGGAAATTTTTAAATTTTTGGAAGCTCTTTAAATTACGCAATTTTCGAGATCCTCTGTTTATATCTAATTAGGGGATTTAGTTGACCTGTTAATTTAAATTCAGAATTTCGAATTGTTTCAAATTAATGAAAGGGTATAATTGTCTTACATTTTTCAATTTGACTCTATTAGACAAGAAAATATGTTGGAGGTTCAATTAGATTAAACTAGAGATTATTCCTTAATAGAGTCATTTCTATAGAGTCTTAAACAAGTAAAACCTACAACTTTTAAAATTTTCTAATAGGGTCAAATTTGTGTAAAAAAACCTTAAATACCCTTAATATTCATATACCTCCTTAATTTATATATTTGAACATTTAATTCGAATTTTAAATTCATAATTAATTGCAGCCCATTAATTCCCCAATTTTAGGGCATATTAAAAAAAATCTTGACTTCCCAAAATCGAATCTTGAAATTTCATTTCAGCAAATCTCTCAATGCAGAAACCAAAATAGGGAGTTTCAATCAATTTTGTTCAATTTTTCATATCATCATTTGTAAATGGATTCTCCGGTCTTCTCCCGTTTCGAGTTTTTCTTCAACATAAATGGATTTTGAGTTTTTTTGTTATCTTTGATTTTGTGTTTTTTTATTTGTATTTTAGAATTTTGATTTGCAGCACTCCGACGAAAACGCCATGGCCGTCGCCCCACTTTGATTCACTCGATTTTGTTACAGATCGTCGTCGCCGCCCTAGCCTAGCCCTAGTGGCTGCCGCTGTAAAGTCGAAGGAAGCCGATCTGTTCGTGGCCGGACGAGGAAGACGAATCGGCTGCGACTGTAACAAATTTGTTCTCCGTCGCCGTTCTTCTACCTCCTTCTCCGATCTTCTCCGACCGAAGAAATTCTTCATCCTTTCTCTCACGCGGATCGCTGGAGAAGACGAAGCTTCACCGGAACAACTCTTAACATCCCTAATTTATTTTAAGGTTCAGCCTTTCTGGGCGAGAAAACTTCATGTCTAGTTTTTTTAGTGAAGTGGGGTTACAAAAATAGAGTTGTTGTCTAGTTTTTTTAGTGAGATGGGTTCATTTGCCTATTTCTGTTTGGTAAGCTTTGCGTGCATTTAGAGATGAGATTTGTTATTTTTTGTCGTGTGGTTGTTCCTGTTTTTTTTCTAGAGCGAGAGAGAAAGGGATTACTGTGGGGTGAAAATGGGTGTTGGCGCGGTGGCTGGGAGCGGCGGACGGTGGTGAAGATGAGAAGAGGGCGGAGATTGAGGTTGTGGTTGCCGGAGACGAGGAGGTGATGTCGATTAGGAGTTCTAGAAGGCACGTTTTCGAGGATATCGTTGTAAATGAAGAAGAAGAAGAAGAAGCTAGAGTGAGCATTTGTATACCTCCTAAAAATGCTTTGTGGTTAATGAGGTGTAGATCTGATCCAATGAAGAAACTTGACATTGAAGAAGAAACAAAATCTGTGGATTTTGAAGAAACAGAGGTCAAAGACGAGATTTCAGTTGTTGCCTATGTTTTTTTATTTTGAGTTTTTTAATTAGTTTGATTTTGTTATTGAGTTTTTTAATTAGTTTGATTTTGAATATGTTCGAGATCTATTTTTCCTTTTTGTCGAGATCAATTTTATTTTTTGGTTTCGGAACGATGAAGATGGAAGAAAGATTAAGTGTTGATGAAGTGTTGATGACGATGAAGATGGAAGAGATATGATATGCAAATATGCACATATGTAAAGTGCATGTACCCCAATTAAGCGTTGATGAATCTCCCTAATTATTACGTCTTTAGGGTGCAACTTAGTACTCGGGGATTAGGCAAAAAAAGGAGAAATTTCATGGATACAGCAGCTTGACATGGAGGTGAACATTAGACATGCACATTACCGAATGCATGTATTAATGCATATCGTATAGTGCATTTCACATATGCACATATGTAAAATGCATGTACCCCGTTTTCCGTGCATATTAGTATGCATATCCATGTATGAACCTTTTTCTAAGCTTATAAACTCATAATTTTATTATGACCCATTTCTACATACCAAAATTCATTTCACTGCTCATATTAAACTTCATAATCTATTTTCATATATGTATGCATATTCAAATAACTGCATCCACTATGGCACACTTATTTAGTCTTTTTGTGATTTAATTGTGTTATGAGTCTTGTGTAATTTAATTCTGGATCATAAAATGCAAAATTATTAAGATCATAAAAGTCAGCTAATTAATTTGAATTGTCTTATTTTTAGGAATATTTGAATTAAGGAAGGTGATAGATTATGCATTTATAAAATTGATTTGATCTTAATTTGTCTAATATTAATTAATTTGAAATTATTTAAATGGGAAAATTGCAACTTTGTCTTCTTAAGTGTCAATTTGACTCTATTGGATAAAAATTAAAAACTTATTCCCTATTAGATAAAAGTCTTAGTGAAATGACCTTATTAAGAATTTACTCATTAAACTAGTAGTGAAATGACTCAATTAATAACTAACCCTTGTTTTTTCCCATACTTTTGGGGCCCACCATACACTCAATCCACCTACTTTATTTACTTTATATATAAATGTTTACAAAATTACATTTCAACACTCTCATCATGACACTTTTTTCTTAAATTATGTGTCCAAAATTCTCCGCAAACTTTTCGGGGACGGAGGGAGTAGTAATTAAGGGTAGATTTTTACATTTAAGTTCAAATATTTTTAGAGTTACGTAAAATTAGATTCAAAATGACATCTAAGTTTACTTTTATACCATTTTGACTGAATTTTAAATTTTAAAAATTTGATTTCTAATCTTCTTCCAAAATACAAATAAACAAAAAAAGGTCCCACGAGATTTTACCTTTTAAAACAAAATCTTCAAATGCTTTGTTTCAATCAAATGCTCCAAAATCATTTCTAATCACAAAAAATCCCTCCCAAATAAAACCACACGAATCCAACTTGAAAATTCATAAAATATTGAAGCTGAAACACTCATTAAACATTCCCAAATCGCAAACCCTCACTTAAATTCCTCAAATCGAAGCACACAAATCGCATTCACTGAAATTGCACACAATTATTTTTTCCTCAGTTGGGGCTAGTGGTGTGTGTCGGTGATAACCATGGGTTCGGGGTGTGTTATTGCTTGAATTGAATTTTTCAATTTTGAGATATATTCTCAAAATTTTTAAAACCAAATCTAGCGATTTGATTTTTAAAGGATAATTATTTTGTTTGAGAGTGCTTAATATGTAAAATGAATTTTTAGAAGATTGAGTTCCGATTTTTTGTCAATGACGAGGATAAGAGCAAGGTTAATGATAGATATACGTATACATTTTTTTAGTATCTTTAGTTTAAAATTTTGATGGAATTAATTTGAATTCTTCAAAATTTATGTTATAAAAATTATTGGATATTTCTAAAAAAATATAAAGTTTTATGATTTTATAAATAAAAAATAATATTTTCAAATTTTAATTATTTAATTGGACAAATTTTACATAAAATATTAATTGGTTTGAAATTTTTAATTTTTCTTAATTTTTAAATTTGATATAAATTATTATCTATATGTTTTTTCAAATTTACACAAATTATTATTTGATTTGAAAAAATCTGCAATGTGTCATTTTTTTTGTTTTGGGACCATTTTTGCAATATCACTTAACGGAAACCGTTAAGGGTATGATTGGTATGAGGTAATAGCCATTGAATGGAATGATCATTCATTGATTTATTCTTAATCTCATAATTGGTATGTTTTTTTGATTTGGAATCAACATTCATTGATTTAAGGAATGGTGATTCCCAAAAATAAAGAATTGTGATTCCTCTCCTCCCCCCTATCTTTAGTCATTCCATTCTTTAGGGAACCAATTTTTATTTTATTTTCTAAAAATAAATCATCACTCATATTTTACTTTTACAAAATTATCCTTCATAACAAATAAATAGAATTTTCATAAATCTACTTTTTCAACCCTACCTCACGCAGTCACGCCATTAAATAGATATTCATTAACATAATTCTTCAACCCTAATTCAAGTTTGAGAGAAAACATAAGAAGAGAAGCTAGACAAAGGTAAGTAAAAATTTGATAGTTTATTTACTCTCTTCTGTAATTATTTTAATTTAAAGCCGTCCTAATGATGATTTCTGTATTTGAAACTCTCATCCGGTAGTTATTAGTTTATGTGTGTGGAAGAATTTTGGATTCCAGGCGATATATATAAATATATATATATATAAGTTGTATATATGAAAGTTGGCCTCTGTTTCATTTATGAAAGTTGTATATATGAAATTTGGACTCTAACGCCGTCCTAATATTAAAATTTGGTTCCGCTGATCAATGGCCTCTATTTCATTTATTATTATGTTTATATATGAAAGTTGTATATATTGCTTCGTTGATAGTCGTGCTAATAAATACTCTAATTCATATGTTTTGATGTTTCATATATATATATTGCTTCTGTTTCTGATTCATAGTTGTTGGCATGTATTTTTGTTGTTGTCCCTACTGCTATGCTTTCCAATTTGTTGTATATTAATTTTAAAGCATCTTACACTCCTTATTTATAGATGAATCACTACCTTTAAAAAATAAAATGTATCTAGATATATCTTAATTGTAGTAAATGTTTATTATGCAGAATTTGTGATTCATTCTCAACAATGGCAAGACTAGGTTTGACAAGGAGAAAGAAAAATGTTGCAATGTTATCTCTTTGGTTGAACATAATGCAATTCGTAAATTGGTTTTTGGATGTTGTTCTATAAAAAGTATAATATTATATTAAGTCCACCAGCTTAAGACAAAAATATCAATATAACTTTTATGAGAAAAGAAGTTATATTCAAAAAATAATTTATGTGAGTGATACTGCATGCAAAAACATGACTAGAATGAATAGAAGAACTTTTGTTCGTTTATGCACTAGACTTGAAGCCACTGGTATTGTATCTTCGACAAAAAACATGTTAGTGGATGAACAGGTGGCAATGACTTTGCATATTTTGGCTCATCACCAAAAGCAAAGAACCATAAATATTAATTTTGGCCGATCGGGGGAAATAATTAGTAGACATTTTAGGAAGGTAGTAAATTCTATTATTACACTCCAAGGAGAATTATTGAAGACACCTGAGCCCGTACCTGATGACTCTACAGATAAGAGATGGAAATAGTTTAAGGTATACTATTCAATTTATTTTAAAATTAGGTTATATGTATATCATATAAATTTATATAAAATTTATAATAGGGGTGCTTAGGAGCTTTGGATGGTACCCACATCAAAGTTCGTGTGCCTAAAGAAGACAAACCTAGATATCGAACCCGTAAAAATGAAATTGCTACTAATGTCTTAGGAGTGTGCTCCCGAGATATGCAATTTATATATGTTTTGCCAGGCTGGGAAGGGTCTACAGCAGATGGTAGAGTATTAAGAGATGCAATTACTAGAAGAAATGGTTTAGTCGTTCCTCGAGGTAAAATTTAATAATTAAAATATAGAATATGCAAATCATACATTAAAATTGTGAGGCTAACTCATATTTATTATAATCTAGGATCATATTATCTTATGGATGCTGGATATACAAATGGTGAAGGATTTCTTCCACCATATAGGGGTCAAAGATATCATTTGAATGATTGGAGTGAAAGATACAATCTTACCACTGTCGAAGAGTTTTTTAACATGAAGCATTCTTCCACTAGAAATGTAATAGAAAGACTGTTTGGGTTGTTAAAGATTCGTTGGGGAATTCTTAGAAGTCCTTCCTACTATCCAATTCAACTTCAGAATCGCATCATCATGGCTTGTTGCTTGCTTCATAATTTTATAACACAGGAAATGGGTGGTTATCAATTGGAAATCGATGAAAATCTAGAAGATGGTAATCAAAGTGACGAAGATGAAGAACTTGTTACTTCAGTAGAGCCGTCTGATGCATGGACAAATTTTAGAAAAGACCTCGCTGTTAACATGTTTAATACGTGGAATGCACAAAGAAATACTAGATAATAATATAAGCTTATTTGTGACTTGTTCAACAATGTGTTTTTTCTTCATAATATATATTTAATTTTTGTCTTTTTACACGTGGTATCCACTCACTTATTAATTCTTGCTTATTTTTTTATGTCCAATTGGTATTTATAATATTCTTTAAAACTCATATTATTTGTGTGATATTTTAATTTTATTTTTTAGTTGAATTCTCAAAATCAAGAAATCAGAGGTCGTGGTAAGAATAAAAGAAAGTGGCAGCACGATGAAGATGCCAAACTTGTTGAAGCTCTTCTTGAAATGGTCAATTTTGGAGCATATAAAGCTGAGAATGGGTTCAAGCCCGGGCATCTTAACTATGTGGAGGAAAAGTTGACGGTTTCTTTGCCTAATTCGGGTTTGAAAGCTAAACCACACATTGAATCAAGGATTAAGACCTTGAAAAAAGATTTCCATATTGTGTATGACATGTTAAATGGCTCCAATACAAGTGGTTTTGGAATGGATCCAATAAAAAAATGTATTACAGCGGAAATGTGGGATTCATATCTTCAGGTTTGTATTTTAGGTTAATTATATTCATTCATTATGTTGATTCATTTTATTTTATTGATCACATTATATTGTGTATATTTTTTTGTATTTGAAGAGTCATCCGACCCATTCAGTATGGCGAAATAGGACTTTTCCTTTTTATGATGATTTGCTCATTGTTTTCGGAAAAGATAGGGCAACAGGAGCTAATGCTGAAGCTCCTGCTGATATGGAGGAAGAGATACAAAGAGAAGAGAACAACAATGAAGAGATAAATAATGTTGAAACTACAATGGAAAATGGTCTTGAGGACTTTGGTGATTCATTCTCTCATCTACAGTCTCCAAACAATGAAGTAGTTCACAAACAAAAGAAGAGAAGAAATAATGCAAGTTCTTATGATTTGACGATAATGGCAGATGTTAAAGAAGCGGCTTCAATTATTGGTAATGAAATTGCTGCTGCTAGCCAGGTTTTATGTAAAGCAATTGGAGTTGATGCTGAGATTTTAGAAAAAAGATAAAAAATCGATTCAGAGGTACGAAAGATTGACAATCTTACTACATCAGAAGTGATCAGAGTTGTGTGCCATATAGCAAAAAATCACGAGTTGATTGACGTCTTCTTTAGCATGACCGATGAAGGTAGAGAGGAGTTGGTTAGAGCTATTTTAAACGGTGAAGTTTGAGGGAATTCGCCATATATTATTTTTTAGTTGAAGGATATGTTGGATTTTTTTTCTTCATATTGACAAGTTTTCGATTTTAATAAGTTTTATTGATTAAACATTTAATTTGAATTTATGGAGTTAGTATTATGATTTGTCTAATATGTTTGTGTTATTTAATTTTTTTTACTAGTACGTAAATGTTGTTAACATATAATTTGAATTTATGGAGTTAGTGTTATGATTTGTCTAATATATTTGTGTTATTTGATTTTTTTTTACTAATACGTAAATGTTCATTAATTTTTTAAATGAACAATTAATTTTGCAAAGTTTTATTATTAAAACAATAGTATTGACTACTTTAATATGATATTAATTATAGGGGAAATTATTGTTAAGGTCATTTCACTAAGAGATTTATCTAATAGGGCATAGGTTTTTTTTAAAATCTATTAGAGTCAAAATGGCACCTAATAAGACATTGTTGCCCTTTATCAATTTAAATAATTTGAAATTAATAAATATTAATAATTTGAAATTAATAATTTTGAATTAATGCAGTTCCTAGTTATACGCACCTTCCAATTATTAAAAAATTCCTAAAATTAAGCAATTCGAATTAATTGTTAATTATTCAAACAAATAAAATTAAAAAATCTGCATTTTATGATCCTTCCAATTATTCAAATATTCCTAAAATTAAGCAATTCGAATTAATTGTTAATTATCCAAACAATAAAAGTTAAAAAAATCTGCATTTTATGATTAAAAAATAAGTGTGTCATAGAGTATACAATTCCCCATATTTTGAATATGCATATATATATATATGAAATAGATTATGAATTTTAATATGAACAGTGAAATGAATTTTGGTATGTAGAAATGGGTTATGAAGACATATGTTCATTTCAATATGAAGTTTAAAACGGCATACAAGACTGAATTTTTTGGTATGCATAAAATAACATGAACCAATGTGCACAGAGTGACATGCATATCAATATGCAAAATAGATGTGCACATTTGTAAATGGCATATTCAAACAGCGGTTTGTTGTGATGTAGGGATTTCATACTTAATTCAGTTAATATCACTAAAAAGAATTGTTCAGAATAATAAGACGAAGACATAAAATGATAATGCCTACATCGGTATCCATGTTTCATATGGAAAGTTCATTTTGATATGAAGTTGTAAGGGTAGTATATGCACCTTTCAGATGCACTGCGAATAACAATTGAATAATAAGTCTATCGAAATTCAAGCTGGAAAAGCTGATTGTAAACCAAACAACATGTGAATAAACAACTTTTTTTTCCATAAACTTAAGTATAATCGCATAAAACAACACCAAAATTACATGTTACATTCTTTCCCCATGGTGCTTTTGTAAACCCCTCTGTTGTTGCACCATAATCCAGTCAAATTTCTTCCACCGGAGATTAGGATGTTTCGCCATGTTGGTTGCATCCACTTGATACAACAGGGTCACCCCCAGGGATTTCAAGGTACCCACGTTTGATCTTGCATTCTTGTGTTTATTGATCAATGCATCTGATTCAGTAAAAGGGATTCAGATTGTAATACAATACACCACACATGGCATACTCTAATCATGTAGAAACTCAAAGATATCAATATTAATATATTATCTCTAACCTCAGATTATATATACACGGCCATGAACTAAAAGTTAACTTACACTTTCCACTGGTTACTTAAACCAAACATTTAAATCAAATGGCTATTGTAGAAACACTTGCATTGATTAGTACTATCTAAAATATTTCAATTTACACTTCACATTCATTACCACAATGACATGTAAAATGAATATCTGATCAATACATTTTTCAAACACAAAAGCAGCAGATTGTATGAGAAGCCCCAAACCCATGGATACGAAGGATTTTGGTTTTAACCCCATAGAAAAACATTCCCTTACGGCTTAAAAAAGTCAAAACAAATACAAGCTCAGAAAAATACATGCTGAAAAGAGAGAATCTACTCCATATTTTTCCTAGCTCTATAAACTCCAAGCAAAACAAACAGGCCTGAAAATTAAATGTCCATAATAATAAATAATCTTAGATTAGAAAATACTAGTACCATAGGAATCGAGCGAAGTTGCGACGATGTTGGATGCAGAGCCAAAAGCCATCCCCAACGACGAAGAGAAGGAGAAGTCTCCTTCGCCCACTAATAGTATATCGTGGCCTGATGAGTACTGCTTTATCCATTTCTTCGGAGATTTCTTCTCTGAGTAACTTACTGTAGGCATGTCTTTCAACCTGAAAACCCCATTCATCAAAACAGAACCACCGTAAATTTAGGGGAAATGAAATTGTTACCTGAAAGAGCGTCTGGGAGGACCGGCTTTGGTCGCCGCCTTTATTCCCCTTCTTCTTCACGCACGACAAGGCATCGGCGTCTTCAGATCTGGAAAAGTCACAGCATCGCCGACGATCGTCCTTCGTCTTCGCCGTTAGTGGCGACCACGATTCCGGCTACAGATCGGCGACGATTTCAGCCCCCACGGGTGCCGCCTCATCTATTTTCGTACCCTCCTTTTTGCTCAATTTTCTACGGCGACTAGCGGCGGAAGGCCTCCATCTTCATCGTCCCTCTGTCTAGGTTGTCGATCTGGGGGTTAAATCCACTAGGAAAATGAAAGGTCAGACCGGCCACCACGAACCACCAGAAGCATCTCCGCCGGAAACATCACAGCCATGGTGGGGGAAGACCTCCGACGAAGGTTTACATCGAACAGATCAGCCATGGCGAAGGGGGCGACGACCGTGGCCATGGAGGGGGCGGCGGGGAGGTCATGGGCAGCGATGACGGCGACAAGGTGGGTGCGGCGGCCAAGGTGGGGAGGGAGCTCGACCGATTGGTGTGGGGGGAGGGATCTAGGGTTTTATTTTTTTTGGGAATGAATGTGCCCTATAATTTGGGAATTAATTGATAACAATTAATTATGAATTTAAATTTTGAATTACATTTCAAATATATAAATTAAAGGAGTATATGAATATTAAGGGTAAATACGGTTTTTTTGACACTAAAATAACCTTATTAGGAAATTTTAAAAGTTGTATGTTTTAATTGTTTAATAGGCTATAGAAATGACCTTATTAGTTAATAATCTCTTAATTATAATATATATATTGAAGGGTATTTTAGTCATTTAAGATAAACTATTTACATTATTATACATTTAATTTTATTATACCAATCATGAGAATGGAATCAATCAAGGTTTTTTCATTTCTAGTCATACCAATCACAAGAATTGTCATTCAGACATTCATTCTAGGCCATTCACGCATTCATTCCATTCAATCAAAATTTCATTCAGTCATACCAATCGTACCCTAAGTATTTAACGGTTTGGACAATTTTTGCAAAAAATGGGACCAAAAAAGAACATGGACCAAAATTGTTTTTGAAAAATTCTCTTGGGACCAAACTTGCATTTTACCCGAATTTAAATTGTTCAATTAAAACACCAAACATTAAATTCCAAAATTAAACAAAATTTGAACACTCATGAAATTTATAACAAAACTAGTGCACGACCCGCGTACTACGCGGGAATAATTATTTTCTTCATGTACATACAATGCAGAGGCACACATGATTGAAATAGGTACAATTGATTGTAAAAAGAGAAAAAATCTAAGAAATAAAATGAGTTACAATTGATTGTAAAAAGAGAAAAAATCTAAGAAATAAAATGAGTTACAAATTTCATAAATTAGAAATAGCAATTGATGATATGATCGAGTATTGAGGGATTGACATAACATAAGAGGTTTAGAAAATACTAAAAAAATGTAGAACTCTACAAAAACATGCAGAAATCATGAGTAAACAAAATGAATTTATAAACCGTCACCATCTCATCATTTTTAGAGTTTAATACTGAGTTGAAATAAAAAGATGGATTCAAACGTCTTGTTTACCCACTCAAGTATTTCAGAGTCAATTTGGGCGATTCATTTTTAACAAAAAAAAAAAAAAACTATATTTTAATATTCTCTTAAAATTTCCATGTCAGTTTAAAATGAATAATAAATCAATACAAATTAGTTATAGTTTTAAAATAACAATATGCTCTGAAATTAGTGGAGTTTGATTGATACCTCTGTATTTCGAATCATGGAATTAGTAGGAGTTGGATTGATAAAATAAAAAAAATGTTAACACAATACAAATAAAATAAAAAATTACACTATTAAAAAAACATAAAATTATTTGGAAGTAAAAAATTTGTGCAAAATTGAATCTCATCCATTAAGTAAAAAAATCTAGCAATTAAACGTAGAAAATGATATAATAAAAATAATTATTACGTACACTGTTTTTTTTTTTATCTTTTTAATATCTTATAGTTTTCACATTAATATCTAAATGAATTTATTTTCACAGAATTTCGTGCGGAGGTTAGAAATGGGTTATTATTGAGAAAAATATTAACTGTAAAAGCAAACCACAGTAATTCCTCAAACACTGAAGAAATATAAAATTACCTAATTGTTCCGTAAAATAAACAAATGTTGTCTTGTTTAACAAATCAATACCAATCTGAATTTCTATACTTGAAAAGAAACAGAGCCACCTGAAGAGAATTGAAAGAATAATATATAATTATTTTTATCCAATCCTTTAAAATTATAAACAATACCTGCATAAAATGTTCTTTGTCTCAGATGAAATTGCAGAAAAACAAAATGATGTTCTTTATCTCAGATTTGCAACAACAACCGGAGCAGAAAATTCGGAATAATATAGGCAACCTATAATATACACAAAAAATTCAGAATTACAAAATGAAAAGATCTGAAGAGAAAATAGAGACAACTTGAAGAAAAAGAAAGGACGAATAAATTTGTTAATAGATGATAAATTATGTCAGACAAATATAGTGTAGTGAAAAGATAGTTCGCAGTATTAAAAAAAATGAGAGAGAAAAAAAATGTAGATATGTAATTTGAACATAAACAGAACACAATATTTTTCTTCATTTCTCTTGGTGATCTCTATTTTCTTTTCACTTTTCAGGAACAATTGGGTAGTTTTATATTTCTCCACGCATTTTTTTTTTGTTTGAGGAATTACTCTAATCATTTTTTGAGAGTTTTTATATTACCTTTATTCAGAATTGATTTGTTTCACTCTTTTTTCTATTGTTTCTGAACGAAAAAATAATTGAACAAAATTTAAATTGAAGAAAAGTTTGAAAGAGTGAGAAAAATTTAAGGAAATTGTAAAAAAATGTGTGTGCCTAGTTGTTAGCTGAGATGGATATATACCCTATACATTAATTAATAAAGTAACTACTATAAAATTAGGAGTAATACACACATGTAAAAGAGAAAAAAATTGTACTTTTTTTTTTTTCAATTTTCTTCCATTCTATATTTTTTATTTTAATTATTCCCGCATATTATTATGCGGGTTGTAAAAATAAAATATTATGATTCTCACTTTTTATTTATCCTTTTTTTTTTCTTCCTTATAAATTCAAATTTTCAGCATTTTCTTCTCCGTCAAATTAACATTTCAATTAACCAAATTCTTTAACTTCAATTTTCAATTTCTTTTTTGTGACAAATTTACTCATATGAAACTATGACGGTTGTCGAGACGGAGGCTTAATAATAAACAATAGTCCTTTTTTTTTTTTTTCTATTCTAAATATTTTTCTATTAAGTTCATACCAATCGTACCCTAAGTATTTAACGGTTTGGACAATTTTTGCAAAAAATGGGACCAAAATTGTTTTTGAAAAATTCTCTTGGGACCAAACTTGCATTTTACCCGAATTTAATATTACAAAATTTAAATTGTTCAATTAAAACACCAAACATTAAATTCCAAAATTAAACAAAATTTGAACACTCATGAAATTTATAACAAAATTCGAACAAATCCAAAGAATTCATAATAAAATTCGAAAAACTTGTAATTGCATAAATTAACAAGAAATTTGCATAACACTTAAATATGCTTAAACAGACGAACAAATTCAAAATAAAGAGAAAATTTATAAAAAAGGCCATTTAGGCACCTAGCTTCTTAAATAAATAAAGACAACTTTTATAATCTTTTTAAAAAAGGACAAAAACGCATGTTAATAACCCATTATACCCTTATATTTAAATATGGAAATTAATTTATTAATTTAATAATTAAATAACAAGTCTTCATCTTCCTTATTTGTCGCCATAGATTTTTGGTTAATTTATTAATTTAATAATTAAAGAACGGGTTTCTTGGCCGGAAAACTCAAATCTTCAAGCTTTTTGGTTAATTCATGATGAATCAAACATAATCCCGCTGCATCTACAAACGATTGGCCATAGATTTCAGATTGGTGAAGCAACAATCCTCGATTTCCTCTTGAAATCGAGGGATCTTTTTCTTCTTTTAGTTTCTGTTTCAGTTTTGGGTGACCCCTCACGCCCAAAAACTGATTTCCGATGATTCTCAAAGTTTCTGCTGCTTAGAGGCTTGTTCCTCTCTTTCAACGACGGCCATGGCTATAAGGTCTCGTCTCCTTTGCTCTTCCATAATTGTTTCCTCGATTTGTTCTTTCGACTGCACATGATCAAGAGACTTTCCACGCGATCGTTTCTATATATTCCTAGGGGATTCAAACTTCACCGATTTCTTCATTATGGATGACGGACGCGAAGCCGCCGGAGATACAGTAGAAACTTTTAATTCCAAGGGTCAGATGAAGAGTTTTGCCAATGGTATGATTATTAATTCCACACGTACACACATAATTTGCAAAGAATTTAGGATTTTTTGAGATGATTTTAATTTAGGTTCAATTTTGCTCTGTTTTCGTGAAATTGTGATGATTTACGTGCGTGTTGCTGAAATGTAGTTCATGATTATTTGTTATTGGTTTGGTCAAGGGATAATGCAGATCTTATTTTGCATATGTATACGTATTTCTGCATAATCACATTCTAATATGAAGACACCGTACTATTTTTTCTGCATTATTCATTTTATTATGCAGTTTTAGATTTCATTGTTCTGCATTATTCATTTTATTATGCAGATTTATATTTTATATTAATTTTCCAACCATGGTCTAGGGAGCAAAATGTTTTTCTCACTTCTCACTTCGTCTTCTTCCGTACTTCACGATTTCCTTTCTTCACAAATTGAAAAACCCCAAAATTCTGCACAAAATTTACAAAGTTTGACCGGAGTTGTTGATAGAGTTTAATTTTAGGAAGTTTTAATTAATTGCGTAATTCGGGGGCTTTAATGAGCTGATAGAACTTTAGTACCAAACCTGTTTTTCTTCTCATTTAATTTTAGGAAGGTTTTTCTTAATTGCGTAATTCTCGGAATTAATGAGCTGATAGAGTCAGCTTTAAATTTCAAACATTTAAATAATTTCTCCATATTAATTCCGAATTTATGTATTAAGGGCATGATGGTACATTTATGTGCCATTTTGTCCTTATTCTGAAACTATTTTGAATCATGTCTTTATTTAAAAAAACACTAGGTGAAATGATCTTTTATGTGAAATCCCCCAAAATAAAACCCAAAAAATTAAAACAAAATTGGAAGAAACTTTTTTTTTTCCGAATCAAAACAAAATTTGAAGAAACTTGTAATTGCATAAATAAATAAGAAATTTGCATAACACTTAAATATGCTTGCACAAACGAACAAATTCAAAATCAATCTAAAAAATTTTGCATAAATCAACAAGTAATTTGTATAACACTTAAATATGATTGCACAAACGAACAAATTTAAAATCAAACCCAGAAAATTATAACAAAATTTGAAAAAACTTATAATTGCATAAATAAACACGAAATTTGCATATTACTTAAATATGCAACAAATTTGCACAAAAAATGCAAACAAACATGCCTTCAAATGCCCTAATTTTTTCGAATGGAGAGATATCCCGCCATGTTACACTGTCAAATATCCAAATTTTGGACTCCCTCTCAGAATGTTTCCACCCGATAACGTTGCAACTCTGCTGCTACAGTGAACACGCGCCGCCCGACGCTTCGGTTTCTGCACAAACAATTTGAAGGTAACAACTGCGACTGCAATTTTTGATTTTATCATCCATGTATTTTCCTCTTTTTAATTCTACTGTAATTTCGCATCCATGGAGTTGCTCAAGTTCTAGAGAGCCGTAAATCGCGATCCATGTTCTAAAATGCGATAACATTTGGAATTGGACCGAATTAGTACTAGGATGCTCTGTTTTGGAGATAATAAAAGTAAATTTCCCCAAATTATTCTCAGCAATTTCTCTCGCAACTCTTGGGCAGATTTTGAAATGTGGGCATTTATCAAACAATTCAGCAAAATCGGTTCTCTTGGCAAACCGCCCTTTGACTCTGGGCCTGGTTTCGGCGTACACTTTACGAGAAGCATAATGAATCGTCTTCTCGAATTTCCGGTTTTTCCTCTTCTCCCTGTACCTCAAAACCCTAGCTTCCCTGTCCATTCCCATCACCTGATTTGAGCTCACATCGATACTAGACCTCATGGATTTTGAACATGGAAACGAAATTTCTAATCCATCAGGCACCACTCCCATATCTATAGACGATGATGAAACCTGAAATTAATTTATTTGATTGTACTGTATTAATTACAGTTTTATCGTTGTAAAATTGTGAAAAAGAAGGTTTAAGAGTGATTACACTGTGGCTGAGAGATGCGATGTTCGACCTCGTGAAATCGATCTCGAATCGGTTTACCGGCGCCGAGTGTTGATTAGTTAATTGAGGCGGTTTGACGGTGCCGGGGACGACGCTGTCGCTGTAAGGCTGTGAGCAAATTTCGTAGCTATCGAAATCTAGGTACTGATCGGAGTCTGAGAACAAAAACTCAATTGATTCAATCTCCGCAGGGAATTTGGTTGTAAGAAATGGCTCGCTTTTACATGAACCAGGCCTTAGGGTTAATGATTTTGGTTTCTGACAACTTATGCAGATATGGATTGCACGACATTTTTTCCGTTTATCTTTTCATTCAAAAAATCATTTGTCAATGTAGGTAGGGGGAACAACTGATGCAGATATGGATTGCACCCACAAATTACCCAAAGACAATTGGTCACAACACGCCAAAACACACAATAATTTCTTGGATGCCACCTTCCTCTTCTCGCTCTCAACTCAAAAACCACAAGCATCGGATTCAAGGTATATATCTTTGACTATATTCGTGGTTTCTGTTTGCCTTCTTTCACAATTCTCAAGTTGTTATGTTAAGCCAAATTTTCTATTCAGGCTATACAATCTGACATAAAAAAGTCTTAATACTGTGCATAAACAAACAAACTGAGCCTTTAATCTCAAATTGAACCAATTATAGAATCACGTTGTGTTGCTTGCATTAATTAATCCTCTCCACGTGCTTAAAAAGTCTTAATACTGGACATATAATAGAAAAGCTGCCTTGCATAAGTGCTCAAGTATATTCTTGTGCTATTCTTTTGTAGATTGGCTATGCTTTACAGAACATCTCTTTATATACAGTTTTACACTTGACTAGATAAATAAGTTGGATATACTGTCTATCTAAGTCATTTAATGTCTTGTATTGCCTCTTTGTCCTCTTCCTTACACTATTTTTTTCTTCGTTCTAGGTCTGTGTCTTGTCATGTTCAGGATCTTAGAATGCACAACCAGCAACTTGAAAAGGTGAAGTATCATTTGGACATTACTATGCTACTTCCATTGATGATTTCTTAATGTATTATTAATTGGTACATTTGCCCTTTCCAGATTATCATTTCCATTCACCTTTTGAATATGCTAAAACTTTCTGATTCTCCATTATCTTGGGGAATGGTTAATTTGCTTCAGGCTCTGCTTAAGACTCTCTCGGTAGTCTAATTTTTAAGCAGAAGTCTGCCTGACATATCTTTTGGCTCTATATTTGCCTTCTTTGACCTTTCCCTTGTAGCATATACTGACATGTTGATTAAAAGGAATATCTAGTTTTAGCACCAAGCATAGATGCAGCCTAATTTCTAGTTGCAACTTCGTGTTTAGCTCGGTATTTCTTCAATTTAACCCCGTGATGATTGCACATGTAAAATCTTTGCAGGCTTGGCAGCTGCTTTCCCGGCTTCAGTTATCATGTAGACCTTATACTAAACCTGGAAAGACTCTTCCTCTAACTGGAGACATCAATCCATTCACATTCACATCTCAATGCTCAAGACAGGCAACTCAGCAGAAAACCACAGCTGCTGGACGAGATCAACATAATAAAATCTTCAGTACGGGTGATGCACAAACCGGCAAGCTTAATAAGAGCTTGGGTGGTAGTAATGTACCCCAGACTTTCGAAGTTAAGGAAGTCAGACAGGTTGTGTTTGAGCAGAACGGTTCAAACCCATCGTTGAAAACTACATTTCAAAGGACAACCGTGAATTGCACTTCTGACAAATCAGCGTATACAAATGCAATGAATGGTGCCGAGTCCTCTTTCCCTGATGACAATGATGATGACATTCTGGAGGTAATTCATGCCATCTGCTTAAAATATAGAAGATTTGACCTTTCAACTTTAACTGGAGCAAGTGTTGATGTGTGGAACCTTGTGGTTTTGTGTAAATTAATCGAAATACCAAATGTTCACAATATTTAAGCAGTAAGAAGTTTATGAGGCCAATTATAAGTGTGTTGAGTATTAATATAAACTTTTTGCTGCATTTTCTTTTCATATTCTTTATTTACATTTCTAAAGTAATTTCAGTGAGAGATTGGATAATTGACCAGATCTTTTTCTCTTCAGAACATTGATGTGGACCAAATAGTTTTGAATCATTATCAGTCAACACCTCAACCATCAATCTCTAAACTTCCACCAATTACTCCGCGTACAAGTAAAGACAATTTTTTTTCGGAGGTGCCAAATTTGCCTCCAGAGTTGTGCTTGATATGCAGTCACGGTTGTAAGGTACTCTTTTAGTGAATATATTCCTAGTAATGTTCCAGACTTGCAGCAGGTTTCTGATATCGGACTTGTAATATGGTGCAGCTAGGCTTGTGCCCTGAAGCCTCAAATCACCTTCAAGAAATGAAGGATACTTTAATAGCGATTTCAAATGAGCTGATAGACAATATTGATGAGATGACTTCTGAGAAAGTAGAGACCCTTCGTCAGGAAAGGTTTGCTTCTCTCTCTTTGCTGTTGCCTTGACTTTCGCTATTTAACTGATTATTATATCTGGAACAATATTTTGTGAGCAAGAGTATTTCATAAACATTTGAGAGTGGGAGAGCCATTGGTAGAGGGCTATCATGCCTAGGAAATTAATATATGAATATGCCTTATGATATACAGAAATTGAATTTAGGACCATGTCTAGAGTGATTGTCTTATATTAATCTGTCATTTTCATCTTTCCTCTGTGTAATGTATTTGGTTTGCTGTATTTACCTTGATTTTGAAGTTAGGTTATTAGAGCATGTAAATTTCTGAATATTTACCTGTTGTTAGGAAGCAGCTGAAAGAACAAATTAAGCAGCTAGAGAATTATATTCATGAAACATCAATCAATGTGGAAAGAAAAATGTCACATTTTTCTGCATCCACAGCAACACCTATGACATTTCAGTGTGAGAACCCGCCCACTTCAGCATTCAAATTTGGTCCCACGAGGCTTGATTCCCAGTTTCAAGCAAACAGTGCACTGTACGGGTCAGATAGATGGGACTCATCATCCAATTCAAACTATACCTCTGATAGTTTTGGGTTTCCAACTGCCCCATTGGAGAGAGCACCTTATGTGCCAAAACACATTGACATCAATTACATGGATGGTTCTACTGACAAAAAATGGAGTAGTCGCGAATTTTCTTGGACAAAGAAGTTAGAGGTATATCTCAGATACAACATCTCTATTCAATTTCTACTGATGGGTGGTCTAATATTTTTTTCATCTGTTTGTCTACCAGGTCGAAAATAAAAAGGTGTTCGGCAATCATTCCTTCCGCCCAAATCAAAGAGAGGTGATCAATGCTACAATGAGTGGGCACGACGTTTTTGTTTTGATGCCAACTGGCGGGGGAAAAAGTCTGACGTATCAGGTTGAATACTTTCTTTTGTTACTGCTTCTTTTTCAATTTATACCGTCTGATAAATTTTTCTGAATTACTCCCTCCGTCCCAGTTAGATAGGCTTGTTTTCCTTTTATGGATGTCCCATTTATATAGGCTTGTTTTCATATAGAGTAATATTTTCTAATTCATTTACTAATATAACCATATACATTAATTACATTAGGAAGTATAACATTCATTAAATAGGGTTATAATATAAATTTTACTTGTCTAATGTGCCTTCCCAATAAAATTTCTTAATCATTGTGAAAAGTCAAACCAGCGTATCTAATTGGGACAGAGGGAGTATAAGATTATCTACACCCATATCTTCTCAATTTGACTTGAGCTGACCATTAATATTATGGAAAAAGATGGTTAATGTTTCTGATTATTCAGGCTCAATGTGGAGATTGATATAATCAATTTTTATTTTGGATTTCTGAACTAATATTTATCGCGTATTTCAATCTGTGGTTGCTTTTCGTGAGAAATTTATTTATGAAGGAATAAAGTATAGATAACTTTTTCCCTGCAGCAGGTAGATCCAAGTTATGATATGCAGTAGCAGTATTTAATCTTAAAAGAGAGTCGGCTTCTTTATTAGTTGATACTACAATAATGTGGTGTAGTGACAATAGTATATGTAGTGCTAAGAGTATGTGTAAAATTTGAGAAAGAACTACATTCAATGTGTGCAATCATGCGAAATCTGATTTATCATTTGTATTTTTGAAACCTGATGTAAGGTTACATGTTTTTTTTTTTTTTTTCTGTCTTCACCAATTTCTTGAAGTATGGAGTATCCCTGAAGACAGTTTCATTTAATTGTTTGTAACTTGGTATAAGTCTGGATGCTTTATTACTTGCAAGTTTTATAGTTAATGCCAATTAGTAGTCCATAAATTTTCTTCTGACATGCCGTGATTGCTGGTTTTTTGTAGCTCCCTGCGTATGTATGTCCTGGCATAACTCTAGTGATTTCGCCTCTTGTTTCTCTAATACAAGACCAAATAATGCATCTATCTCAGGTAATCCTGCCTATCATGTTGTAGGTTCTCTTGTATTTCATTCAATTCATGGTTATTGAGTCGTAAAATCCTCACTGATATGTTTATTACTATTAAACTACAACCAGGCAAATATACCTGCTACTTATCTTAGTGCCAGCATGGAGTGGGCTGAGCAGCAGGAGATTTTCAGAGAGCTGAGTTCAGATTATTGCAAATACAAATTGCTGTATGTAACCCCAGAGAAAGTTGCAAAGTGAGTAATGATCATCTTCAAAGTACCTACTTGAAGAAAACATTTGTTTCCTTATTTACATGCTAGCTGTCAGTCAGTCATCCTGCTTTTGCCTTTAACTACACAAAAAAAGTCCAATTTTTATACAAAAATGAAAAATCCTGCCGTTAGTGAAGGATTGTTTTCACTACAACTGCTGAACATTTTAAGCTAGCTGCTTGTAGAAAGTCAAGACCTGTTGTTGGAGATGCGTGAATTTAGTTATAAGCATATTTGTGAATTTAGTTATAAGCATATTTTTTCAAACGATAAATTAAAGGAGCCACTTTGTTTCATGGAGTATTTTGGTTATTTTCCCTCTGAATTATACATTGCAAGGATGTTAAGTGTTGTGGCTTCCCATTTGTGTCTTACTGTTTTACATTTCTAGCATAATGATTTATTGCTATCTTTATATCATAAGTCTGTCTAAATATACACTAAATTAGTCATTATCTATTGAATCTGTTATGTCAGACAATCCCCATACCGTGTCATTCTTTTCTTCCATTTATCACATGCCTTCTTATATTTGACCGTTCCTGATATTCTTTGTTTAACGTGGCTTGTAGGGAACCCAGATTAGATCTATTAAGCTAACAGTTCTAGTTGTGAGTACTTATTTAAATTATATAGTCTTTCAACTTAGTAGTCAATGTTGTTGTAGGAGTAAAAATGTTATTTCCTGAATGCTACTCAAACATTTTCATTTTGAGAGAATATTATTCTGGTGAAATAGCAACAAACACGCAGCAGTTCATAGCTTTTGAAACTTATAATGACATTTATGGCGTCTCAAGTTATATGAACTAATAACAAAGCAAAGTTTGCTTGTTGCCTCTTCTCCAGGATTATGATTTCCCTATTGTGTTGCTCAACCAAGTTTATAAACTAATCGTGAGGTGTTCCCTTAATCAATCTTTCAACTTAGTAGTCAATGTTATTGTAGGAGTAAAAATCTTATTTCCTGGAATGCTAACATTTTCATTTTGAAAGAATAAATGTTCTGGTGAAATAGCAACAAACAGGCAGTAGTCAAGAGCTTTTGAAACTTATAATGACATTTATGGCGTCTCAAGTTATATAAACTAATAACCAAGCAAAGTTTGCTTGTTGCCTCTTCTCCAAGATCATGGTTTTCCTATTGTATTGCTCAACCGGGTTTATAAACTAATCGTGAGGACTTCCCTTAATCAGTTATGTTCCCAATGTTATCGGTACTTCTGTTGTGTCTAAGTTTGTCATTTTAACTTAAATAAGGTAATGTTTGGTGCTGCATCTTAAGCAACCAGATCTTGTACCCTGATTTGTTAAAAAGAGTTTGAAATTCAACAATCGTGCAAGCTGCAGTTTTTCAGTTTGTTTCATTTTAAGCTGACTCTTTGTTATTTTTATGCACCGTACAAGAGTCTTTGGAGTTTGAATTCTAACGCTATCGTGAAGTATAAAGTTGCCATTAACATTTCTTTACAATTATAAATGGCTAATTTTTGCTGGTTCCTGCCTGCAGAAGTGATGTTTTACTGCGACAGTTGGAGAATCTATATGCTCGTGAGTCTCTTGCTAGGATTGTAATTGATGAAGCTCACTGTGTTAGTCAATGGGGACATGATTTTAGACCGGATTACCAGGTTTTGTATGTTTATGTAGCTTTGTAGAAGTTTACAGCTGTATCATTGACCTGTGGAAATATTTGCATTTATAATTATTAGCTCAAATCAACCAGTTCTATGTTTATTTTATTTTCTGATTACAAAAAGATAGTGAAGTTTTTACCTTTTTTTTAAGACATTGCAATCTCTTTGGAGACAGTATCTATTTTACAGAAGAGACATTCAGAATTGTTGATCTTGTTCATCTTAACTGGCTTTGGCAGGGTCTCGGTATATTGAAGCAGAAATTTCCAACTGTACCTGTATTGGCCTTAACTGCTACTGCTACCATTAGTGTAAAGGAAGATGTTGTGCAAGCTCTTGGTCTAGTAAATTGCATTGTTTTTCGGCAAAGTTTTAATCGACCAAACTTGCGGTAAGTGCTACTTTTATATTTAATATTGATCAGAATTGCAATTTTTGATGCCACAAATATTTCAGATATTCAGTCATTCCCAAGACGAAGAAGTGTATAGAAGATATTGACACATTTATCAGAGATAATCATTTTGATGAATGCGGGATTATCTACTGTCTTTCTAGAAATGATTGCGAAAAAGTTGCAGAAAAGTTAAAGGTTTGTTCAATGACTTTGATGGTTCTATTTAGTTGATTTGCGAAGTGGCAAATATTTCTCAAATCTTATGAATGCTAAAGTAGAAGTAAATGAATACTGCTTGCTGTTACATATGTTAATAGATAACGTGCTATATGTTGAGGCATTGTCTCAATTTCAAGATTTGGTTAAAACTTAGTTTTAACGTTGTAACATCAGTTGTATTGGCTCAGTTTAAGGATTGTGTTATCATAGGCGTAAGCGCAAGGAGTAATTGGGTTTTTATTCTATTTTTGTTTCTTTGATGTATTGTGTGTAGTGGGCCGGTTGAGGCCCATTAGTGTTTTGGCTGATATGTGTATCAGCTAGTTGTTTTTGGTCAGTAGGAAAAATATTATCGGAATTGGACCTGGGCAGCTTTGGCTGATTCCCTTCTTGAACCTATCTCTCTTTCTTGATTTTCCGGTGTGAACCCTTATTCGTATTAAAAGCAAGATCAATTTGAGATATGGGGCTACTGAACAGAATTTTGCTTGTTAAAATTGGGAAAAATATTTTTTAGTCCTGTAAGTTACCCTTATTTTGATTTTAGTCTTGTTGACTTTCATGAATTGTAAATAGTCTTGTAATTTTCATTTTTCGACATTTTAGTCCGGTGGCTGGCTGCAAGAGGTGAAACATCTGGTCAATCAATCAGACTTTACCATATGGACAAGTTAGACTTTGCTACGTAACCAGATGTTTCCCCCTTTACACCTGGTCACCATGTCAATAGGACTGGAACCGAATTATGGATAACTTACTGGACTAAAACAAACTATTTCCATGAAAATTGTTTGTAGCTATAGCAGGGTGAGGTAGCAGATTGCAGTAGTGCTGTGTACGAGGGCCTTGAATATATAAAATATTCTTACGATTTTATGATGACAGCAAATGCATTTTTCAGGAGTGTGGGCACAAAGCAGGATTTTACCATGGGAGTGTGGACCCCACACAGCGTGCGTGGATACAGAAACAGTGGAGCAAGGATGAGATTAACATTATATGTGCAACAGTGGCCTTTGGAATGGGTATATATTAACACTTTTTTGCTCCCTTTGGATCCATAAGATATGTACACTGATATAAGTATTTTTAGGTATCAATAAGCCTGATGTTAGGTTTGTTATTCACCATTCTCTTCCAAAATCCATTGAAGGCTACCATCAGGTAGTCTCTGAGTCTGAGGCACATTCCTTTTTTATCCTTTTAATATATTCTGTCTTTTTTGTGCATGGAGATGATATATTTCTAATCCTCTTGGATATTACAATATTGTGTGTAGGAGTGTGGCCGTGCTGGTAGAGATGGCCAGCCTGCATCTTGTGTGTTATACTACAGTTATAGTGATTACGTAAGTTAAAAAATTAGAAGCTATCTTTGCCATCATAATGGAATTAGATTAATATTTGTTTTCTTTCTTCTATGTTATGTGAGCTTTCTTTCTTGCCCTTTTTTCTACAGATTCGTGTGAAGCACATGATCAGTCAAGGAGCGCTTGAGCAAACTCCCTTCTCATCTGGATATAATCGTACAAATACGGGATCCTCAGGGAGGTTATTGGAGACAAACACTGAGAATCTTTTACGAATGGTAACAACAGAATATTTTTCTTTCATCCTGTTAAAATAATTATGTTGTTAATTTCGTTTAAACACTGAAATTGTTTTCAGGTTAGCTACTGCGAAAATGATGTTGACTGTCGGCGTCTGCTACAACTAATTCATTTTGGAGAAAAATTCGATTCTCGTAACTGCTTGAAATCATGTGATAATTGTTCCAAGGATCAAAGCTACGTGGAGAAAAATGTGACTGAGGCAGCAAAGCAGCTGGTTTGGATTTCTAGCTTCTATTAATCTAACTTATGAGATGTCTTAGTTCTGTAGCACTTTTTCCGTGATTTCGTTTTTGGAACATAATTTATATTAGATGGTAAACTCAGTTTCAAATATGCTGCACAGGTGGAGTTGGTAAAAATGACAGGGCAGCAGTTTCCTTCTGCCCACCTCTTGGAGGTGTACAGAGGTTCCTTAAACCAATTTGTAAGTCCTAAAAAATTCAGACGTATTTTCACTCCTTTCTCATGTTTTGAGCTATTTATTTGACACTATTCTGGCTCAAAACCCTAGGTCAAGAAACACAAACATGAGAAATTGAACCTTCATGGAGCTGGAAAAGGTTTGGCCAAAGGAGAAGCATCACGTATATTGCGTCATTTGGTCATTGAAGATATCCTCGCTGAGGATGTAAAGAAGAGCGATGTATATGGATCAGTGTCCTCAGTAGTTAAGGTATAGCTGTCTTTTCAATTAAGAACGGAAATTGCCTATCCCTTTGGTTCTGTTTCTCACTTCCTTACATATTGATTTATGTATCTAAGAATTGGATTTGTATGTAGGTTAATGAATCCAAGGCACGTAATCTATTTTCCGGTGGCCATATAATTAAACTGAGGTTCTCTTCATCACTATTAACATCGTACCCTTATTACACTCAACTCCCTAAGGAGCTCTTTTCATCGGCATTTGCATTTTTGTTGTGTTTCATTTGAATTTAAACATGATTCATCTCATTTCATTACCGAATTCCACCTAAACATGCTTCTAATTATCAAAGCTAATAAATTGATATTCATAAGCGGAATTGAGATGTAAACCATTTGTCTTTTTATCTGCTTGTACTTATACAATTTTTGGTGAAAATACTTTCAGCTTTCCATCTGCTGTTAAACCTTCTAAGTCAAGTCGATCAGAAGCCACACCAGCAAAAGGTTCACTACCAATGGATAATCCAGCCCAACCTCACACTGCAGTGGATACGGTAGATTTTATGATTTTAAATCAATTACTCCATCTCTTTTTGGTAGTAGTAGAAATACTTGAGTGTGGTTGCAATTATTTATAATTTATTTATTCTCTTTTATCCTCACAGGACCTTTCAGCAAAACTGTATTCTTCGTTGCGATTGCTTAGAACTACTCTTGTCAGGGAAGCTGGAGACGGGTTAAATGCTTATCACATTTTTGGGTACGTACTCTCAACTTTAGAATGAATAATCCAACGTATGAGATAAACGAGCATGATTTATAACCTGCTTATTCTCTCTCCTGTTTAGAAATGCTACGTTACGTTCGATCAGTACGAGACTTCCTAGAAATAAAGATGAACTTCTTGAGATCAACGGTGTTGGCAAGTAAGTGATTGCCTCATATGATGAAATATGGAAAATAATTTGTTTAGCCCTGTAAATTACCCCTTATTTTGGTTCCAGTCCTGTCAATTTTCACGAATTGAAAATAATCACTTTTAATTTTTAACATTTTTGTCCGGTTAACGCTGATGCCACATAGTCTGATATGTCTACATGATAAAGTTTGATTGGTCAACCAGACGCTTTAACTTTAACAGCCGGTTACCGGACCAAAATGTTAAAATTGAAAGTTACATTACTATTATCGATTCGTGATAGTTGACAACTTACATGACTAAAAAACTAGTTTCCTGAAGAAATATTAAAATCAGATCCAACGTGTAGACCAACTTTATTTCATGGTTTCAGGGCAAAAATTACGAAATATGGAGACAGGTTTTTGGAGACGATTGAAGCTTGCATAAAGGAGTATTACAATGAGAAAAATGGGAGCAACAGTAATGACAGCACAGAGTCGAAAAGGAGAAGACAAGCCACCATTGAGAAGTCGAATGATGATGACTTCGATGAGATAGCTGGGCGATCAAAGAAAAGGTTGGCAAAGAAACAGGACAAACAGTCATCGGGGATGGCTGCTGATAATGTCTATTCTACTTATATCGCCCAATGTGATGATATTGACTTTGACGACGATCTATTTGACGTTGCTGTTAGTGAAGCTGTTCAAGCCAGTGGTGGAAGAGTTCTGCCTTCATGGTCAACCAATGTAAATCAGGTTCATGGTTGATGCTATTTTAATTTCAAGTCCTTTTTTTTAATGGTATTTTTTTCTGTATTTAATTCCATAGGCTGCAAGCAAAGAATAGTGTGGTTCAATCCAGCGTAACAAACACATTTTGTTTTATTTTCAGTAATTATTATGCTCTCTTATTTTACTAAAGTTCTAATTAAAAATTCTGCATTTGCATTAAGCATTATTAGTTGTAAGCTCCCTTTCCCAGCTGGTTTCAACTCTTTTCGTGTAAATATATCACCTTCGTTTTTTGTGGTTTCAATTTGATGCAAATTGATTATATATATATATATATATATATATATACAGTGACGGAGCCAGGAAATCTCGGTAGGGGGGCCCGATTAACATTACTTTAAAAGATAAAATAATATGTAGTTATTATACTCATTGAAATTTTACGAAAAAATTGTCAATACATTTCATTAAATTAAATTAAACAAGCTGTCTTTCATTTTATTTTGAAGTTTTGATAGTTCGACTCAAAATGAAGCGAAACAATTTAAAAATTGCTAAAATATTTTACAATTCTTAGTAAAAACTTAGACAATAATTCTCAAATACACCATCAATCTATATTATTGACTCTATTGAAGAAATAATTTATTTTTGGAGTATTAAGAACAAATTTAAGTAAAAAACACATGAAAAAATATATTACTCCTTTCAAATTTTGTACGCAAGCATTTATTTTTTATTTGTCTATATTTAATATGTATGTGTCAAAAAATAAAAATAATATTTTTATTTTCATATATCAAAAAGTTTCATTTAAAGAGATTAAAAAATAGACACGGTTAAGATTAATAATTAATAAAAAATTAATAAATGTGAAATTAATAAGAAAAAAATGATTTTAAAATAGAGTGATTTGAGAAGAAATAGACATGTGGCACATAAAATATTTGAAATATATGATAATTAAGATATATATGATGAGAATAACTATTATCACATAATATATATAATTATTATAAAATATTTATAATATATATAAAAAAAAAAAATTGGTGGGGGGCCAACCTATCAACAGTGTTTGATCTAAAGATTGGTCTCGGGTTTTTTTAATAAACAAGTTAGATCCAAACAATGTTTAGAAATTAATTTTGCAAAAGTACAAGTAAACTAAATATCCAAATAAAACAACAATAATGATCCATAAATCTTTTTAAAATTGAACAAACTAAATTTATCTTAAGATCATACCATTAATGTAATTATTTTTAAAAATTTGAGATTTAAATTGAAATGAGCTTAATTATTATTTAAATAGACTCTCAAGGCTGAACTTGTTAATTTGAAAGGCCTGGTTTGACTTTTAAAAAGCCAATTATGAGAGAGATTAGACTTGAATTCAACAAAATTACTACTATTTGCACATTTACTTTATTTGTCTGTTCCATAATTGTTTGCACACCATAAAAATAAATCTTCCCATAAATTTCACTCTCACAATATTCACATATTTACACAAAATGTCATTACATTTACCTTCTTTCCAATCACATTTTTACTTTATTCATATAACTTTATAAAATTACTGTGAATAATGAGATATGATCACCGTTGAATTGGTGAGTGTGGAGATACTTGTATTTATAGAGGTAATTACATTGTAACCTAATTGCATGAATTTAAGAAAAGATAAGTACAAAAGGTAAATACAATAAATACAATTATATATATAAGGAATATTTGATTTTTTCCTTAATATTCCCCGTCAAGCGATGCGTGGGATGAGGAAAAACGCAGAGCTTGGAGCGAAGGAACTCGAACATTGGGCGAGAAAGGCTCTTCGTGAAGATGTCGGCGAGCTGGAGATGTGTGGGGATAAACTACGTGGACAGCTTGCCAGACGTGACGAGCTCGCGAACAAAGTGTCAGTCGATGTCAATGTGCTTCGCCCGTTTGTGAGCCACTGGATTCTGGCTGAGAAAGAGGGCACTGTTGTTGTTGGAGAGGAGAACATGGCGAGTAGGCAAAGGAACGCGAAGCTCGCGGAGCAAAGAGGTTAGCCAAACAACCTCGACAGCTGCGTTGGCTAAGGCACGATACTCCGATTCACAGTTGGAGCGAGCAACTGTGTGCTGTTTCTTGGCACTCAAAGACACTAGATTTCCACCCAAGAAAAACCGAATAACCATAGGTAGATCGGCGAGTTTCCACACATCGAGCTCAGTCAGCATCTGAGTAGGCGACCACGGAGGAGTCTAGTCGGCGAGTGAAGGAAAAGCCATAATTGATAGTATGCTTGACATAGCGTAGAATCCTCTTCACTACCGAGAAGTGGTCGATGGTCGGCGCTTGGAGAAACTGGCTGACATGATTTACCGAGAAGGATAGATTAGGTCGAGTGATGGTGAGGTACTGGAGGGCGCCCACCAATGAGCGATAAAGGGTCGGATCCGAGAATGGGTCACCAGTGCTGACCAGGGTCTCACCCGCGGCCAGGGGGTGGCAATAGACTTGGAATCTTGAAGGTCTGCTCGCTCAAGAATCTCGCGAGCGTATTTGGACTGCCCGACGAACAACCCAGAAGAGGTGTAAGAGATTTCCAAACCCAGAAAATAATTTAGGCGACCAAGATCCTTGAGCACGAACTCCTTGTTCGCCCGAGCAATGAAGCGAGCAAGTGTGGACGGGTCGTTGCCAGTGACAATAATATCATCCACGTACAAGAGTAGGTAGACGACCGAGGAACCTTGAAAAAGGTAGACCAGCGAGGAATCAGACTTGCACTCCTTGAATCCTGATTCACGTATTATGCAACACCAAAATACACGACCGCAAGTATACGGCGTATATTGTAGCGTGATAAGTACGAGGTCTATCCCACGAGGAGGTGTAGTGTAAAAGTGAAGTTTGTCGATGGAATTCTAAATAGACGTGATCGATAAGTTTTAAAGTGTGAAATTACCCCTAATTATCTACCCAAAGTTGTCACAAGTTAACAATTAAACGAGTAATATGGAAATCGATCAACAATCATGCAAACCAAAGAAACGAGAGAAATACGATTAAAACTCAAAGACGGAAAGGGAGGTTCCAAGGCATATGTCACACTAAGGGGTCAATTTATGATCAAAAGCCTATTTAAGTGGTGTTGTGTTGATTACTATAGGGTTGATCACGAAATAATGAATTAAAAGTTCTTTCGATCCAATTAATCCAAGTGAAGTGTCACACAAACTAGTATCTCTACCTAGCATGCATAATAAACCTCATAAAGGGTCCTAAGATCATCTAATACCCTCTCAATAATTGATCCTCTCTCGAACTCACAATAATATTTGGTCGAATGCTTAAATACGATTAATGAAAAAGATCTCTCAATCCAATTTCAATTAATAATAAATCAAACACATTATCATGACCATTGACAACATGTCTTGCAACGAAAGTTAAGCATTCAAATAGAAATAGCAACACAACCACCAAATAAAAAAGAAATTAATTCATAAACATCATCCAAAGTATAAACATAGCCCTAGAACCAAAAGTGTTCTAGCCAATAATCAACATAATTAAGTCTTGGAAAATTTAAATTACAAGAAAAATAAAATAAAAGGGAAAAAGAAAGCCTAGTCTCTTCTTAAGGTGTTCTCCTCGTGAGCGGATTCTCCAAACGTATGCCTCCCTCCTCCTTCTTCTTCTTTTTCTCCCCCCCCCCCTCTTCAAAGTATGAAGGGTTTATTTATAACTTGAAAATTAGAGCTAAAGCTTCTAGAAAAAATTATTTCCAAAAATATAATTTCCTTTTCTCTCTTCAATTTCCAAATCTTCTCTCTTTCATTTTTCTTCAAATTTCATTTTCTTCTCTCGGTCACTTGGCTTGGGGCTCAAGTTGCATATTGACCCAAATTATTTCTTTTAATAAATTTGGCTCGTTTTACCCACGAACTCGATTTCTTCCTTCGTTGACTTCACTAAAAATTAGGTAAGTATTTTTTCCTTCTAAAATAGTCATTTTTCCTACAAAAACGACAAAACACCACCTTTCTCTTATTTTGACCAAAACATCCATAATCGACCAATAAATCAATGAAATCAAAATTAAAATAAGCTTCATATGTGCATAAAAAACGTGTAAATTCCACCCGAATCAAATCTGGGAGCCGAGGATCGACAAAACCAGGAGGTTGAGCCATGAAAATTGGTTTCTGGAGATACATCTAGCTAATGGAGGGGCCAGTTGAAGCGAATAGAGAGAGCCAAGATACCACGGACTGTGGTCGCCTTAACAACCGAACTAAAGGTGTGAGAGAAGTCTGTGCCAGGGATTTGTGTAAAGCTTTGAGCGACTAATCTCGCCTTGTGCCGCTCAATGGAACCATCAGATTTTTACTTGGTTCGAAAAACTCATTTAGAACCAACAATGTTCGCATTCCAAGGGTGAGGAACAAGATCCCAAGTGTTGTTAACTCGAAGAGCATCAATTTTTTCCTTCATGACGGCCAACCATTCAGGGGACTTGGCAGCAGACTTGAAACCACGGGGTTCTGAGGAGGCAGTAAGAGCACTAAGCAAGGCAGTGGAGGCCAAGTTTAGTGGATACTTTGGCTTGAAGATTCCAGATTTTGCTCGCGTAACCATTTGGTGGTTAGATCGTGGTCGCTGTATTGGAGGATGAACATGGTCGAAGTGGGAGGAATGGACTCAGGTGAGGGACCAGGTGATGAGTCAAGCTCGGCATCCAAAAAAGATGAGACCATTGCACTGGTCGGCATGGGCCGAGCAGAACCTGAAAAAGGGAAGCACTCTTCATCAAATATAGCATGACGAGTAATAAATTTTTTGGATGAACTAGGATTAAGACACCAAAAACCCTTATGTTGGCTATTGTATCCCAAGAAGATACATGGTCGACTCCGATGAGACAACTTGTTCAAGGCATAGTCTCATAGGTAATTGGGAACACCCGACAACCAAAGGTCTTGAGATTTCCATAAAAAGGCGCAAAACCGAACAAGACCTCAAATGGAGATATGCCGCTCAAGACCGAGGACAGGGTTCGGTTAATCATATGAACAACAGTTGCAATTGCATCAAACTAAAATTCTGATGGGGCACGAGTATGAGAGAGCATAGAGAGTCCAGTTTCAGTTATGTGTCGATGTTTTCGCTCAGCGCGACCATTCTGCTGAGGAGTGTATGGGCATGACTCACGATGCAATATGCCATGCTCAGCCATAAAACTGCGAACAACTTTGTTGACAAACTCCGTACCACCGTCACTTTAAAAAACCTTGATGGCCGAGGAGAACTGGTTGCATACAAACTTGTGAAAGGCGACCAGGGTTGCGAAGAAATTTGACTTGGCACAGAGAGGATACAACCATGAGAAGCGAGAGTGATCATCGACAAACACAACATAATAACGGTAACCAGAAGTGGCATTAACAGGAGCAGGACCCCAGAGATCGCAATGAACCAACTCAAGAATTGTAGAAGCACATTTTTCATTAATATTGAAAGATACTCGTTTACTCTTGGCCAACTGGCAAGAGGTACAAACATTGGAGTTTGGTAAAAGTGAACTAAAAGATAGATGCCCTAATCTATCTAAGTCCTTAATAATACTAAAAGGGACATGCCCCAAACGGGAATGCCAACGATCAAAGGAAGCACGAGCAACATCAGGCGGCTTCAAAGCAGCGACCAAAGTCGGGAGTGCTCGTTCCAACACGTACAACCCCTGTTCACAGCGGCCCTGAGCCACCACCCTCTTAGTAGCTCGATTCTGAATGACAAATGATTTGTTAGAGAAGCAAACATCAACCGAAAAATCAGAAGTTAACTTGCTAATAGACAATAGATTCTTGGTGATATGGGGAATAACAAGAACATCTAGAAGACCAAAATCCTTAGAGACTGAATGTGACCCAACATGAGAGATCCGTAGGGAATTACCGTTACCAACAATGACTTGACCATTACCAGAATAGGGTACCGAGGAGTCCAGATGTGAGGGACTTGAAGTCATGTGGGCCGAAGCTCCAGAGTCCACATACTAGTCCGGAGTAGGGGATGAGGATGAGGAGACAGTGCAGGCCGAATGAAAAGCATGAGCAAGATTAGCAGATGGATCTTCGGAGGGGCGAGCAGATGGTCGAGCAGGTTGATGGGCATTCGAGCCGCGAACAAAGCGTTGAGGACATTTATTGGCATAGTGCTCGCCGCGACAAATTTGGCAGCGAGGTATGTAATGTTTACGCCCCCCACAAGCACCAGAGAAGGCAGGGCGACCACCACGAGGTGGCCCAGAATGACGACCACCAGTGTGGTCGCGAGGAGTCGAGCGAGCAAAGAAGGCAGCCGGAGCAGGTTCAACTGGATCAGGCTTATTCATGATCTCAAAGGCAAAAGCCTGATGCAGTAAGTCACGGAAAGCTGGGACAGGCGAGAAGGCCATTCTGGTGTCGGCAAATCCACTGAATTTGGGTCCAAGACCC
This sequence comes from Galeopsis tetrahit, assembly GCA_963675135.1. Lineage (NCBI taxonomy): Eukaryota > Viridiplantae > Streptophyta > Magnoliopsida > Lamiales > Lamiaceae > Galeopsis > Galeopsis tetrahit. Next base: position 17,022,200 of record OY776130.1, read on the forward strand.
CGTAGAAACCAGTGCGACATGTCAGATTTGTCCACTGGTTTACTGATTGCGGCAAGTTGGTCGCATAGTGCCTTAAAACGCCGACCGTAGTCGACAACAGGTAGAGAGTCACGCTTGAGGAGAAGGAGCTCCTCACGAAGTTGAGTGATGCGTGACTAGGAGGAGTGGCTGAAGGCATCCTCCAGGGCAAGCCAAGAATCACGAGCCGTGTCACATTGAACGACTTCGGCTAGGGTTTCTTCAGTGAGGGAGGAGAGAAGAAGGGCATTTACTTTCTGATCCTTCAATTTCCAGGCAACGATGGTTGTGTGAGCGGCGTCAGGGGGAGCGGATGTGCCATCCACGAGGCCATAGAGATCTCCACAGGTGAGCATCAGGGCAACATGCTTCTTCCACAAGAGATAGTTGGAAGAAGAGAGTTTCACTATAACCATATGAATAAGGACATTCATAGGGATAGAAGAGTCTGCCATTGAAAGGAGATGGTCGAGGGGGACAAGCTCAAGGCGGCGGCGACAGAGAGGAAGAAAGAAAATTAGGGTTAGGGTTTTTAAGTGTAGTGTTTAGGCTGATACCATGTGAACAATGAGATATGATCACCGTTGAATTGGTGAGTGTGGAGATAATTGTATTTATAGAGGTAATTAAATTGTAACCTAATTACATGAATTTAGGAAAAGATAAGTACAAAAAGTAATACAATAAATACAATTATATATACAAGGAATATTTGACTTATTCCTTAATAATTATCCATCAACACTCCACTCATTACACTTTTATTCTTAAAAAAATGTGCCCATTTTGTAGTACAAACACTTTTATGGAACAGAGGGAGTATATATATACTAAAATTTAAAAAAAGGGTTCGTCCAATTCCCACTTCCATGTGTAGATAGAGATGTTTATTTGGTATAGGTTAATAGGACCACCCCATTTAATCCCTAATATATGCACGTTAGATTTAATAAATTATAAAGACCTCTTTAAATTCAGTCATTTTTTGTTCGGATCGATTAGCCCGATTTTTTTTTTTTTTTAAAACATGTTATGATTTAGTAATGAATAAAATCAATCACACCCCAAAATTTACATTTTGCACAGTCCATTGCCCCCTATAGACACATACTTGATATTACGACTTACACTTTAAATTGATCGGCCCATAGTATTAGTTATTTTTATTTAAATTATTTCAGAATTTTTTTCTTACAAGTTACTGATAGAAATTCCAGAATTCAGAAAATTAGGGCACAATTCACAAATATCACTTGACTTCGTCCTTCGTCGTTGCAGTAGTCAGCACGAAAGTGGGAAGCCAACGAAAACCACTAGCGTTGTAGCGACGACGGACTCCGGCGTAGTAGCGATGAACGACTTCAAGTGAGTTCATATGCAATAGTGTTGAAATTCCGCAAAAAATTGATTTGATATGGGTTTTTAACTACAAAATTTATAAAACACGTAAATTATGCTTTGAAAAACTTTAATTATTTTGAATTTTTGTTTGTAGCCCGTTTAGCCCGTGGTCCGCTGGTTAGATTTAGGTTATGACTTTTGACGAAGCGTTAAGAGTGAATTGGATAAGGCTCTAGCCCATTTAGCCCGCGACCCTAGCCTATACGATTAGAGTCAACTCGATAAACATCTCTATCTGCACATGCTATACCAACTGGAATGTGTTAGGATATGATGCGAACAATTTAGGTCAGAGATCACCTATAATTGGAAGATGATTTGTATTATGTTCACCGTGCATATGAAAGAGTTTCATATATTTCATCCAAACGTTCGAGCTTATGGAGAGGTGAAAAATTAATATCTAATTCTTGTATATTAATTTTCTAATAGTGAACATCATCCAATTAAGTCTGATTTTGATTCCTTGTCGTCTTACGTACAAGTCCTAATTTCATATCGATGGTGATAGCATTGTACAAAATTTGTAAGAAAAGAATTGATATGATAATCGAGAAATAGTATATATAATAATAAAAGGACACACAAACATCGCTTTCATTAATCATTCATATATATATGATGTATATATTACATGTATATTGGTACAATATCCATTTGATGAAAGAAAGAGAGCACTAGAAAAGCATACTCTTAATTAAAGCTACTCAAATTAAAGGTGCCGCGAAAAGCCCTTCATTTATTTATTATTTATATATAGTCTTTCCATCGTAGCTAGCGTACGTACCAAATAATCTCTCACTTCACCCTGCACATCACAACAATATTACATCAATTATTAAATAAAAATATGATTATAACTAGTCTAGCTAAAGGAAAGTATATATGCATGATATATAATGATTATGGTATTGTGTGACCAGTTTTTTCATGCACCTGCTTAAATAACAACAATTAATTTTATAGTAAAATAAGTAGTATTTTTTTAATGAAAAAACAAATATTATCATGATTCTAAAATACATGGATGATATACACAAAATGCAAAAGAGTTTAAGAAAATTTAAATTAATACATACTTGGAGCAATCAGTGGAAGGGCTGATCTTATAAGGAATGCTGACACCACATTGGCCGGGAAGTCCGGCAGCCTTGGCGAGGTTTGCACCGGAGTATGAAGACGCAAGTGATTTGAGGCAGCCGCAAACAGCCTGCCTATCCGGTGTGGTCTTGGCGGCGTTGTAGAGGCCCTTTACACCACCGCAGCACCCGCCTATCGGACCTTTGCCCGTCACGTAGTTAATGCATGGGTTCAGGTATGAAACAACCGCCCCGCACCCTATTGCCGCTTCCGCTGCCGGAGCAATCACCGCCGCAGCGATGAGCATCATCATGCAACTCATTTTCATCAATCCAGCAGCCATTGTGTTTTTATTTGTTAATTGTTGGAATATTATTAATGCTTTAAGTGTGCATGGAAATGTAGTGTTTATATAGAAATATTATTTGATTACGTACTTTCAATCGGGTCGGGTGTTAGGTGGTGGTTTGGAAAATAGAAGTTGATGTATTTATTAAAACATTATTAATTAGCACAATATTATTATTATATATATATACTCCAGTCAACAAATAATTAATGAACTTGCGCCACGTACTTGTACTTATATATATGCAGCGATGAAGGACTAATTAATATAGTGGGGTCTCTCTTTAATTTCTCTGGATCATTCATATATACATATTCTTATTATTTATTTAAAAAAAATATAAATATATAATTTAATTGTTAACCAGGAATAGAAGGTCAAGTCGACCACCGACAGCCGTTGAATGGCTTCAAATCTTCCACGCTTTTTTTCAGAATAAACCAATAATGTTAGTTAGAAAGGAAAAAAAAAACTCTGTTGGACTCATAAATATTTTTGTTTGTCGTTTAGGGGTGTTTCATATGGACGAATCTAGCATTTCATTCCAAGGAGACACATTTCTTTATGTTATAATAACATATAATGTTTATATTCCAATGCAAATTGGTCGCAATTTGCAATGAATTACATAACGGCCATTGCAGAAAATCAGTAGTTAATTATCTCCGATTAATTTTTAAATCTTGTATGTCATTAATTAATTCAATAGTGAAATATAATGTAAAACAAATTATCTCATTCAATATTGATAATAATCTGGACTTGAAAGTTGTTGCAGGATTAATATTTGAGAGACCACGGCACTTATGTGAGAGTAGTACATTAGATTTTGCATGCAGTCCGTAGAAGATTTGATGAAAAAATATAGAGGAAGCCAAAACTACAAAAAAAAAATTAGAGATTTAAGGACGAATTAGATAAAATAAAAACGGTCTCTAAACAGATTATACGGATTTTGAAACCATTTTCCATCCGTTCTTAATCACATGATATCTAATGTTAGGAAGGATTTTGTAAATTCCGTTTAATTTCTAATAAGGGATGAATTTAAAAACCGTTTTTTTTTTAATCTAAACGATGAATGGCTCGTTTTACCTCCGGACCAAGAATTCATTTTTCTGTATCTAAAGGATGAAAGAACCGTTTTACATCCGGGTCAAGAATCCATTTCAAATTTCATTTCTAATTAAAAATGAGGTTTTGTCAGTCTTTAAATCCGTAGCTTACACCCACCCACCAACCCGACCCACATACCCGAACTCGAACCCATCGATCGACCCACACACACCAACCCGACCCACATACCCGAACTCAAACCCATCGACCGACCCACACCCACCGACAGAACCCTCCCCCATACCCACCCTACCCTGCAACCACCCTCTCCCCAATTATCTATCTATATATATATATATATATATATAAACAATCAAGTCTAACTGTGGTCAATTCCAGCACAAATTGCTGTGGGCCCAATTTTTTTTTTTTTTTTTTTAAGCAAAGGCCCAGTTGATTTAGTTTTTGGGTTATATCACTCCTTCAATCTTTTTTTATTCTATTCGCAGTATAGGTACAAATTAATTATTAAAAAACATTTGTAATTAAGTATACCCCTATAAATTTTAATTATTAAAAAACATTTGTAATTAATTTGTATATATTTATATACTTTTGTTTCCCAAGATTATATATAGATTTTAATTATAAGTTAAAATTTGTATGAGATATATAGTTAATAGTTTCATGAATCTATTTCGTAAAATTGAATTTTAATTAATTACTTTATTTCGTCAGAAGCTTCTATCTTTTCATTTAGATGTCTCACAAATAAAATTCTCATTTTATATTTTCTCTTAAATTGTTCTACACTCCATAGTATTATTGTTCTTCAAATTCTATAAAATTCAACCATTGAAAATTTTAAATCGCACGAATGTATTCTATAAATAATTAATTAAAATTTATTAATAATCAATCCGTCGTGCAACACACGGGAGAATTACTAGTTCAATCAATAACTATTTATTTGGTTTATATGCGAATTGAACCATGGTGGGCGCCATTTGCTAGGCACCCGCCACTTTGATAGGTAACTCTTTTGTTTTTTCTTTTAAGATTAATTGTATATTTATATTCTTTTTAGCATTTTTTTAATTCATTTAATTTATTTCTTTCACATATATATTAAAACTGTAACTTTTAAATTTTTAAATGTAATTTTTTGTTGTTAATTTTTAAATTGTACTCATTTTATAAATTTATTTCATATATATAATCAACTGATTAATTAGGGTGTATTTAATATAAATTACGGCGAGTACTGATATATATATTTAGTTTAAATCTAAAACTCTAATCGACAGAGAGGGTACAAGAGGGGGATATGGAGAGGTCAAACGTGGGTTGTATGCTTTTTTTTTTTTTGACAATATAACAAGGATAATAGATGAAAATCAAGCTGTAAAAGCTAGCTAATTCCTTGATATACTGAGGACATTCATCTTCATTCCAATCTTGAGGCGATGAAGTGTAAGACCGATACTGAGCCAAGGCATGTGCAACTTTATTCTGCTCCCGGGGTATATGCGGGTAATCCCACACTAAGATTTCCTGCAACATACTTCTAATATTCTGAACAATGCCATCCTCATAACCCTCCAAATTATTTTCTAAAGATAAAGCTTGAATCACTTCACTCACATCCGACCTAATGCCTTTTACTTCCAAACCTTTATTAATGCAGCATGAAAGACCTATTTCAATAGCTTTTAAATCAGCTGCAACAACTGTACCTGGATTAGAGATTTTCCGATGTCCTGCTATGATAATGTTTCTTCCAGGATTTAGAAGGGCAAAACCTATTGCAAAAAAAAATTCTACTAGATTAAAAGCTGCATCAGAGAACAAAAGATGATCAGATCCTTCTCTTAAACATTTCTCCATATATTCGAAACTTTTATTTCCAATGGGCCCAATCAAATAGACTTCAGGAAATCTTTCCAATATGAAATTGCCCATTCAACTTCAAATCTCTCCCCTTTTACAATTGACTGCTCCTTTTTTCCTTTGCTATGCGTCCATGAACAGCGTTCGCGCTACATTGCCCAAGCAACGACTATCATAAATTCCAGGAATTTCCTCCCAAATTGATGTTCTACAGCAAACACAAGATCTTTGGTATTCCCATGACAATTTTTTTTTTAAAACTCCACATTCCAACACTTTTCCAAGTTTTTCTAGCAAAAGGGCAAAAGAACAAACCATGCATAGAATCAGCATAATAAGCACCACAACACATGCATATAGGCTCAATAGGAATATGATGGTTCGCAAGATTACCTTCCAAAGCCACAAGGTCTTGTAAAAGCTTCCACTCGAAAATACGAATCTTTGGCGGGACTTTCAACTTCCAGATTGTATCATATAGTTTCTTATAAGCATATCCATTAGACGGGGTCGACATTGTATCCCTTTCCATCTCCAATTCCCATGTATTCACAAGTAAATAGGCTGAAGCAACTGAGAACTTACCGGAGGCCGACTTAGTCCAAAACATTCTGTCTTTCTCCTGAATACCATACAATGGTGTACTCAAAATGGCATCCGCTTCAAAGGGTAGAAAAGCTTTTCTGACCAACTCCTCATTCCACAAACCTTCATTCATAATATAACGGTCAACCATGGACGCACTTGCAATTCTTGACATAATCCTGCCACTTCATAATCCCATCACTCAATTGTCCTTGAAAATGTGGATATCCTTTCCATTGCCAATTCTCCAACGTACTCCCTCTTCCAATATATCCCGGCTCCAAAGAAGCGACCTCTACTCTTAAAAACCTGACCAATAAGGGATTCATTTGCTGTAGAAATTATCCAAAGTTGTTTTGCAAGGAGAGCTTTATTAAATTGCACAAGGCATCGAAAACCTAGTCCTCATTTTTCCTTAGGCAAACACATCGATTTCCATCGTTTCCAATGTATATGCTTACCTTCACTAGTATCGCCCCACCAGAACCCTGCAATAAGCCTTTCAATGTCCGAATAGACAGAAACTGGAATCCTAAAACAAGACATGGCATATGACGGAATAACTTGCAACACCGCCTTTATGAGAATCTCTTTTCCCCCTTCCGAAAAAATTTATGATCCCAAGCAGTAATCTTTTTACGAACCTTATCAACCAAGTACTCAAATTTTAATCTCTTTCCCTTAGGCATCATTGTTGGCAATCCCAAATACAAGTCATGACCTCTTGACGATTTAATCCCCAATATATTCTTCATGCCTTCCATATTTAATCTAGAGGTACATGGACTAAAGGTAATAGACGACTTATCCCGGTTTATGAGTTGCCCAGACGCCTTTTCATAAGCATATAAACAATTTCTCACAACTTGTGCTTCCTCCTTTGTTGCCTTCAAAAAAAGAAGAATGTCATCTGCAAATAGAAGGTGTGAGATAGGCGGAGGCGTGCGAGCAATCTTGATACCAAAGATCTTCTTATCATGCGTGACTGAAGACAGGATGGACGAAAAACACTGAGCACACAACATGAACAAAAAAGACGAAAGAGGATCAACCTGACGAATACCTCTAGAAGGGTAAAAACACTCCGTCAATTGTCCATTGAATTTAACACAATAGGAAACTAAAGAAATGCATCTCCAAATGAGATTAATCCATTTATCCGAGAACCCAATAACTTTCAAAACATCCAACAAAAACGGTCATTCCAACCTATCATACGCCTTGCTCATGTCCAACTTAATAGCTGCTATACCTTTCTTGCTCTTTGATGATTTCAAACAATGCATACCTTCATAAGCCAGGAGAATGTTATCACTGATGAGCCTTCCCGGGACAAAAACACTTTGGTGTTGATCAATAATTCTAGACATAACACTCTTCAACCTATTTGTGATTGTTTTTGCCACAATACGGTAAATAACATTGCACAGACTAATAGGTCTAAATTATTCCGCAATAGTAGGTTTATTAACCTTTGGAATAAGAGCTATTATAGTTTTATTCCAATTGTTAATAGGCCCATCATCATTTAGAACATGGAGAATAGCTTTAGAAATATCATCACCAATTACTTTCCAGTTTGTTTGGTAAAAAGAGGAGGGGGGGGGGGGGGGGAAACCATCTGGACCCGGTGCCTTCCACGGATTTAGGTCCTTCACTGCTCGAGCGATCTCTTCCTTAGAAAATTGGACATCAAGAAAGGAAACTATCTCATTAGAAAGTTTGAACGAAATATGTTGTGCTACCCTCCAAGTTTCCAAAGAGGTAGGTCTGTTGGAAACAAAAATCTGCTTAAAATATTCAAGAAAGACCCTTTGAATACTTCCCTGATCTTCAATCCAATTTTCGGCCGCATCATGGATTCCACCGATTGCATTATATCTCATCCTTTTGTTTGCTTGCGAATGAAAAATCTAGTGTTCCTATCCCCTTCTTTCAGCCACGAAGTACGAGCCCTTTGCTTCCAAAAGCATTCCTCTCGAGTGTTAAGTTTAGCAATTTCTCTTTCCAAAGTTTCCACTTTTCGCATATCCGGGACTCTCTCATCATTGTCCAATTCCTTATTAAGAGCAACCTGAGCTTCTTTTAATTTTCTGGCAATTGTACCTCCTTTGTTCTTTGCCCACCCCTGTAAGACCTTACCACATGTATCTGACTATTAGATTTAGTCCAGGCTATGTCCATAACTTTCTCAAAATCAGGCTCCTTTAACCAATAATTTTAAAATTTAAACTCCTTAACTTTATGTCTATAGATGTTGTGAGAAGCAAAATCAAAATTGATCATTATTGGTCTACGATCTGACCCGTAAAAATCCAAATTAGAAGCCTGATGTTTAGGGAACTTTGATAGCCATTCTTCATTAGCCATGTATCGATCAATTCTTTCTTTAATATGATCTTTCCCTTATCTCTTATTGTGACAGGTAAACTTTGGTCCTTTGGCTCTTATATTAACCAAACCATTATAAGTAACAGCTTCTTGAAAAGGACAAATTTGATTAAATGTTTTATGCTTTCCACCCATCTTCTCAGCATTATAAAGAGTTTCATTGAAATCCCCTCCAATCAACCAAGCCTTAGGTACTCCATGATGATAGTTCTTTAATTTCTTTAAGAGTTGCCAAGAAAATTTTCTCAGATTAATGTTTGGATGGCCATAAAAACCAGTGGATCTCCATTTAATCTCCCGGTATTCAATCATGCAATCAATATGTCCTTTCGAAAACGATAAAACAGAAACTTCATTCACATTCCACAACAAAGCTAAACCACCAGATTTGCAACATGCATCAACACAAAAACAACATTGAAAACCCAACTTAACTCGCAAAACATCAAGGAAAGACGAACAACACCTAGTTTCAGACAACAAAAGAACAGAAGGTCTGTTATCACAAACTATTTTATTCAACCGACCGTACGCACGAGGGCTACAAACAACTCGTGCGTTCCAGCAAATGATCTTCATTCCCCACGGCGAGGTTGAGTAACCTCAACCTCCGCCGAACCTGGGACCGATATCTCCGTCCCATAAGTTTCGAACATACTTTTAGCCTTCTTCAGAAAAACCCGTCCAACTCCTCTCTAACACGAACTGCTCCCTAATAATCAGCCAAGTCCCCCGAGTAATCGGACCACATTCTCTTTTTGCATGGTAAAACCTTATCCTGGACTGATCCAGTCACTTCTTCTTGGACCCCTTCTCCACCATTCACGCTATTTTCCAAGTCTGGGCCAAGATTCTGACCCACTTCTTCTCTTTCCGGCACATAGGGTTCCTCTCCTTCATAAATGACTTCCACATAGGCAGTGAAATCAAAAGCCTTGAAATCCTTACCAACATAATGGATAATACGGTAATCCTTACCATTTTATTCCCCCCACAGTGGCTCTTTAGTCATTCTGTATTCATAACCTTCAGGGATAGTAAAAGTGAGTGGTTCTAGAGAAGAACCTGTTCTTGGATCAATCCTATTTTCACCCATACACATTACCTCCCCCTCCTAGAATCTGAAAGGCATCAGTTCTTTGAATGTGTGTACTACCTCCCTCTCTTTTCCCCCATTAACACGATCCGCATCATCACTAGTCTCTTGATGTTTCGCCTGGTACTCAGCAACCCTCCAGACCTCTTCGACTCCTTCTTCAACACATATGGCCTTCACTTTAATTTTTCTCAACCTATCCGTCTCCTCCACCTCATCAACTTTGTCGGCCTGCTCCGGAGCTACTCCAAGAAGAGTCAAAAGCGCTTGCATGTCACTTTCAGGTGGACATTTTTTCTTATATGCTCTTAGCCATTCTGAAAAAAATCGATGCTTCTCCAACCAATCATCCGATTTGTCTTTCACCAGTTTACAACCTTTAACATTATGGTTAAGAAGACAACAATAATAGCAGAAATCAGATAAATGTTCATACTTGAAGAAGACCACACACTCCTCTGCAGTAGTATCAATATTCACTTGTACCCTCAAACATTCCCCATACACAGTTTCACCCTCCTTAGCATCAATCTGAAGCACTTCACCCACAATACTCCCAACTCGTAGACCCGTCGTTTTTGTCATTGCATGTATCTCTAGGCCATGGATCTGCAACCAGAACGGCACCATATGGAGTTTCAAGTTTGAAAACTGTTCTTTGCCCACCAACGGTTTCAAGACAAGAAACGACCTTCTCAGGTTCCAGGGCTGTGAGTCTAGCACATCATTCATCTCTGACATATTTTGGAGGTCTATCAGAAACATACCATTTCCCACCATGGATACCCTTATCTGAGCAACGGGCTTCCATGCAGATATTAAGGTTGTCTTCAGTTCCTCAGTATTAAATGACCTCCTCGAGACAAACTTCGACACCTGGGTATGCTTTGGAGCAATAAGCTCCTCCTTAGCCATAACTACTTGTGCTATCTCCTTTTCGGAAATGGAAAAAGCTTGAATCTTTTCCTGAATGATATCCACCATTTTTTAGAGAGAAAGAAAAGAACACTGATAGAGAGAGATAGGCAAATAGATATGTGACCATTTAATCACTAATGCCACATTATATAGAGAGGCATCCTTCAATAAAAAACCACGGGCAGAATGATTGATTTTTTTTTGAAATCCGTGGGTGGGATATGTCGAAGCCCAAGAAAACCCCATATACTTTAGGAAAATCCCCCCCATACGCCAGAAGAACGACACTAGCAAACACGCCCAGCAATGGAGCAAGTGAAGCTCACGCCTTAAGAAATAGGGCAAAACACAGCAACCAAAATCTAATGATTAGGAAAATATATGTCTTCCCAAGAAAATCTAAAAGATGGGGAAAAAGATTTTAAAAGGTAAAGCCTCCAAACCCAGAATTTTAAAACAAGCAATCGAAAAGGTTTTTTTGTTGGGATTAAGAACGAAGAATTCTCAACAAATCTTTCGAAGAAACAACTTACAAAGTTTTTCCTTTCTAGAGAGAGAAAAAACCAGGAAGAGGAAAGGTCGTGACTAATACATAATTTATTACAAAGTAATTTGTGGGTTGTATGCATTAATTGGGGTGATATATAACTTATAATAAATTAACAATATGGTTGTATGTGATGTGTGAATACTTTAGAAGATTAATTAATTAAAAAAATCAATTAACAATTGTTGGAATATGATTTATATTAAAAGAAAATTTGATTTTGATTAGATAAATTTTTTTAGAAAAAACCCCAAGTTTGATGAATTGCTGAGTTAGATTTTCATGTTAGGAAGCTCATATATATTAGAGCTTTATTTTACTTAGGATAGATTTTTTGAAAAATCCATGATACACTACAAGAAAAATAACTTTTAGTGACATAATTCCTGTCATTATAGCTTCTCTAGCTAAAAGTCTTTAGTGACGGTAATTGACTTTTAGTGAGAGGTCCTGTCATTAATTCTCAAATTCCTATCACTAAATACTTTTAGTTAGAGAATCAATAATGAGAGGATGTTGTCACTAAAAATCAGTTTCCTTGTAGTGATACTTGATCTGAAAAATTAAAGAGCAACAAAGACAAGATGCATGAAAGACAAGAGTCATGAAGACAAGGAATACTGAATAAACAAGGTGACAAGTACTCCAAAATATATTTCATTAAAGATGACACACTGAAGAATTGTTAAAGTTTCATGAAGATGAGTAAAGGAGGCCTTTTGGAAAAGAAGCATGAATGAGTAGCCTAAAGTGACATTCAGAGTACTTTGCAAGATGGACAAGTATTCTAAAGTGCCATTCAAATGATTTAGTAAAAGAGGACAATTAGTTTGAAGCGACTTTCAGTTGAGTTGAACTTGACTTACTAATGGACAAGTTAGGGATAATGACAATGCAGCATGGAAATCAACCTAGTACAAGATCAAGTCGTTATTTAAATATTCCATGAAGATCAATTGGCATGTGTCACCTGCACATAACAAACTTTAATTTCAGAATGAAGTTTCTGGAAAAATGGATGTGAATGCATGCAGGCCCTCGAACTTTTTAAAAGTTCAAATTTATGGTTTAAGAATTATCTCACCAACGAATAGTTTTCTTAACACTATAAATAGACCACAACTTAAATCATTTCAAGTCTACAGGAACCTACACAAGCAGAAGCTATTGCAATAATTTTTTAAGCATTAAAAAGCATTCAACACTCAATTCATTCGAAAGATTAAACTTTTAAGCATTAATTGAGTGTTATCCATTAGTTCCCACTAGGCAGTTTATCAAGATTATCCAAAACCTAGAAAGTGATATCCTAGTCTTTACATTGTTCTTAATTGTAAAGGTTATCACACTTAGTTGGTAACCAAGAACAAAACTCTAGCTACTTTCACTTTGAGAGATATTTGAAAGTATTATGGAGTTCGAGTAGTTTGAGAGTATTGCAACGAGAGAAGGTTGCATTGTAAGAAATCAAGAGGAGATGAGAAGAAGATAATGCACCTTGACACTGTAAAAATAAATTAATTGCGAAGTGTTTAAGTAATAATTATCCTATTAAATTAGGAGAGTGGACATAGGAACAGTTTAACCTCCAAACTACTATACATCTTGTGTCATTTTACATTCTAACACTATTTACTTGCTTCTTGTTTGTTTGATTGTTACTTACTGATTATTATTGTTATTGCATGAAATTGTATTAATAATTATTTCAAGCATTAATTAAGTTTGCTTTTTTTTTTTTTTTTGACAATACAACAAGGATAATACATAGATACTCTTAGAACTAAGAGTGAATTAAAGCTAAATCCTTGAGATACTGTGGACAATCATCTTCACACCAATCTTGAGGCGATGAAGTGTAATAAACATTCTGAGCTAGAGTATGAGCAATTATATTATCTTCTCTTGGTACCTTAATGCAATCCCACACTAGGACATTTTGCATAAGATTTATGATTTTGCTCACCAACCTTCTTTCAAGAACCCCTACCTCTCCAGCACTCATAATAGCATCAATGGCATCCGCTGAGTCTGATCGAATTTCCTGAATACAAAGATTTCTTTCAATACATTTTTCCAATCCAACCTCAATACCTTTCAATTCTGCTCCACAAACTGTGCCATTGTTCAATATCTTCTTTGCTCCTGCTATTTTAATGTCTCCTTCTTTGCTCAGCACCACATATCCAATAGCAAAGAAGTTATTGTTTGGTTGGAAGGCAGCATCTGTATATAACACATTCCCACGCTTATCCATAATTCCATTTTGCTTCAATTTTTCAATAGCATCAAACATGCTATTATTCACCTTTTTAACATCCATATACTCATTCCAATATGAAACCACCCATCCTACTTCAAACTTTAAGCATGAAGGTTTATGCACATATGTATATATAATTCTGCATCTCTCCTTCCAAATTGCCCAAGCCACCATCATAATTAGAGCCATTTGATTGCCCTTCATATGATTGACACACCAATCCACAAACCCCCCACAATCAACCTGTGTTGCCACTTTAATTTCATGCCAAAATCCTAAGCACTTCCAAGAATTTTTAGCATATGGACATTTAAAAATGCAATGCATAGAATCAGCCCAGAAAAATCCACAAAGAGTACAAGTTAGATAAACAGGAATATGTTTCATAGCCAATCTCCCTTCCGATGCAATTATATTAGAAGCCAGTTTCCAACAGAAGATACGTACATTTGGTGGGACTTTAAGCTTCCAAATCTTCTCAAACATTCTTGATTTGGTTTTTGGATTCGATGCACTGGCCATGCTTGAACAATCATCACATTGTACCTCCCGTTTGGATAATGAATATCCCGATGCTACCGTATACTTTCCAGTTGATGTTTCTGCCTAATATAATTCATCACTTACCTCAGCTCCCAATGTTCCATTTCCAAAATCCTTTCGGCTTCAAATGGTAAAAAGGCTTGCCGTATCAGCTGTTCATTCCATTCCCCATTATTAAGGACAAAACGACTTACAGGAGAAGCACTAGCAATGCGTGAAGATATTCTCCCATTTTGGAGACCGCTAACCCATCTATCCTTGAAAACTTGGACATCTTTCCCACTTCCAATCCTCCATCTTCCTCCCATGTCCAACAACTCCCTGCTCCATATAAGGGATCTCCAAACAAATGATGGATTCGAGCCCACTTCAATATCAGATATTGTAGAATGTTTGAAATACCTTGCTTTGAATATCCTTCCCATCAAGCTGTTGGGCTTCGTTATAATCCTCCAAAGTTGCTTTGCTAACAAAGCTTTGTTAAATAGTGCCATTTTACGAAACCCCATTCCACCATTTTCTTTAAGTTCGCACATGTCACTCCATTTCCTCCAATGAATACGATTGCCTTTCTCATTATTTCCCCACAAAAAATTAGCAATGATTTTTTCAATATCCATGCAGACTGAGGCCGGAACTCGAAAGCAAGACATAGTGTAGGATGGAATGGCCTGAAGAACAGCTTTGATAAGAACTTCTCTGCCTCCCTCAGAGAAATGCTTGTTATTCCAAGATAGCACATGCTTTTTCACCCTATCAACCAGATAGTTGAATTTCAATCTTTTTGCTTTGGGTATCATTGTTGGGAGACCTAAATAAAGATCATGACCCTGTGATGACTGAATCCCAAGAATTGTTTTTGCTTGATCCACATTAGCCTGGCAAGTGAGATTACTAAATGTAATCGAAGATTTTTCCCTGTTCACCAGTTGGCCTGAAGCTTTTTCATATGTGTATATCACATTGGCCATTGCTTGTACCTCATTCTTGGATGCTTTGAAGAAGAACAAGCTGTCATCAACAAAGAAGAGATGTGAAAGCACAGGTGCTGCTCTTGCAATTCTTATGCCAGAAACCTGCTTGGAATTAACCATCGAGGAGACAATGGAGGAGAAGACTTGTGCACATAAGACAAATAAATAAGGGGATAAAGGATCTCCTTGCCTTAGACCACGAGATGGCATAAAATACTCAGAAATAGAACCATTGATCTGCTGGAACACGCCGGCGAAGGCGGTCCGTCACCAGGATCGTTGTCGGATGCCAAACGTATAAATAAATAAATAAAACCTAAACATGCTTCTAAAACATAGTTTAGATCCGTTACCCTTGAAGATCGAGGCGTTGATTCCAATCTACAGATCTTCTAGTCTGTCTCCCAACTTCGCTCGAACACCGGGTGGACGGCGTGCTATCAAACGTGGAGAAGGTGCCTCAATTTCGTCTCCTTGAAACCCTAGCCGTTTTTCTCTATTTCGTGTGTGCTAGAGTTTCAAAACTGAATTAGGGCTCCTATTTATAATTTCCATAAGTTTCATGGGCCAGACTAGGGATCCATTAGAAGGTATAGGGCTTGGGCTTCTTACAGGCCCAAATACTCTTATGTTCAGCCCAGAACATATAATTTGGCCCAAGAACATTAATTCATTCCACTAGAGAATTAATGTTGCACTCCCGTCCTATCCCGAACCGAATCAGGGCTTCTATTAGACTTTATAATTTCCCGTGTTTAAGATATCGCACGTCCATTAATTATTAAAGCTCCCGACTTCTTTAAATAATTAATTACTATAATTCCTTGAGTAGTAGCACTCAACCTTGTTGTCGTACGGATTAAATCCACCTGCAGGGTTTAATACGACAATCCTTTATGAGTTTCCTCAAGGGGACATCATCAGCCTGGATGTACAGGACACGGTGCCCTAATGCCAATAAGTAGACATCATGCGAGCGATGCCACTACCCAAAATACAGAGCGTGAAGAATCTATCAAGATTCTCACCTATGGTACATCAAAGTAGTGAACAAGCACCCCACACATCTAAATATCACACTTAGGGTTAAGAATCATAAAAGTCACCAAGACTTCTGGTTCTTCATAACATTCAGAACAGAAGAACATGTCTTATCTGTGATCCATTCAATACGCCACAGCGCACTAGTATAAACTAATGGCCAAGACAAACCACTAACAAGTTTATACTACAACTTAAACCAATAGTTTTGTCCATAACTATCTCAGTTGTGAATACTGTTTATATCTTACAAGGAACTGACAATGTGATCTTCTGTGTGACTACAAACCCACCACATCGTCTACAATGCAAGATAAGCAGACATACAAGTAATCACAAAGAATGCAATAATGTGAAAAACCATTTATTTCAGATAAAAGGAAATCGAATATACGTCACAATAGCCCACTAAAAGTTTGCTTTACAGTATACACCAACAATCTCCCACTTATACTAAAGCTTAACTTTTAGTATACACATAAAGACATCAACATTTCTCCCACTTATACTCAAAGTCTAGCTTGTAATACATCGTAAACCAAGGCCCTCTACATGTTTCTCAAAGACTTTTATTGCCAGCGTCTTTGTGAAAGGATCAGCCAAGTTATCCAACGATGCAATCTTAGCTACAGCCACGTCTCCTCGATTTACGATATCTCGTATAATGTGGTACTTTCGCTCTATGTGTTTACTTGCTCTGTGGGCTCTTGGTTCTTTCGAGTTTGCCACTGCACCCGCGTTATCACAATAAACAGTGATACACATCGGCATACTCTGAGATACCCCTAATTCCAGAAAGAAATTACGCAGCCAGACAACCTCCTTTGCGGCCTCTGAGGCAGCTACGTACTCGGCTTCCATAGTGGAGTCTGCGATGCATTTCTGCTTCACACTTCTCCAAGATATGGATGCGCCTCCCAGCATAAACACATAACCCGAGGTTGACTTCCGTTCATCTCGATCAGCTTGGAAATCTGAATCGGTATAACCCAAAGGAATCAAACTATTTGACTGGTATACTAGCATATAATCTCGAGTCTTTTTCAAGTACTTGAGAATATGCTTAACAGCAGTCCAGTGTCCTTGACCAGGGTTAGACTGATATCTTGCTACCATGCCGACTGCATAGCAAATATCAGGCCTCGTACACAACATCGCATACATAAGGCTTCCTACAGCCGAAGCATAAGGAACCTTAGCCATCTCCTCTATCTCCTTCTGTGTCTTAGGACACATATCTTTAGATAGAGGGACTCCATGTCTGAAAGGTAGTACACCCTTCTTGGAATTCTGCATGCCAAAACGAGCAATCACAGTATCAATGTAAGACGCTTGAGATAAACACAACATTCTCTTTTTTCGATCATGAGTGACCTTAATACCAAGAATGTACGATGCTTCTCCCATATCCTTCATTTGAAACTGTTCTGAAAGCCATACCTTTACGTCTGATAATACTTTCACATTGTTGCCAATAAGAAGAATATCATCTACGTATAATACTAAGAATACCACTACATCTCTATCACTCTTCTTGTACACACAACTTTCATTTTGACATTGTTCAAATCCAAAAGATTTGATCACCTCGTCAAAACGAATGTTCCAAGACCTGGAAGCTTGTTTTAGCCCATAAAGAGACTTTTTCAGCTTCCAGACTAGATGCTCTTGGCCTTTCTTCACATAACCCTCGGGTTGCTGCATATAGATGTCCTTATCCAAATTTCCATTAAGGAAAGCTGTCTTGACATCCATTTGCCAAATCTCATAGTTCATGTGATTAGCTATGGATAAGAGAATCCGGATCGATTTTAGCATGGCTACTGGTGAGAAGGTCTCGTCATAGTCGATTCCTTCTTTCTGGGTAAAACCCTTTGCCACCAACCGTGCCTTAAAAGCAGTAATCTGCCCATCAGACCCTCTCTTACGTCTGTAGACCCACTTACACCCAACAACTTTCTTGTCGTGGGGAAGTTCACTTAGGTCATACAATTCCATAGCATCCATAGATTCAATTTCTGAATCCATGGACTTGTGCCAAGACTCTGCATCTTTGTCTTTGATTCCCTCCTTGTATGTCCAGGGGTCGTTATCATCATGTTCATCGCTTGGAATCAAGTCAATAGACTCTCCCACAAACATGAAACGATCAGGTTGGCGAACAACCCTCCCACTACGACGAGGCAATGTATACAAAGGTTCATCAGAGTCGCCACGTTGTGCAGTCTCTTGTGGTATTTCCTCTTGCACACTCGGTGTGCCATTGTCTCCTCTCAACTCATTTAGAATGATCTCAGTATTGGACTTATGCTCATTCATATAGTCTTCTTCTAAAAATCGGGCATTGGTACTCACCACCACCCTCTGATCATTAGGACTATAAAAATAACCACCTCTCGTTCCCTTAGGGTATCCTACAAACAACCGTACTTCAGTTCTAGGTGCCAACTTATCAGCTTCCTTGTTCAGCACATGTGCTGGACAACCCCAAATCCGAATGTGGTTTAGACTGGGCTTTCGCCCAGACCACAATTCAATCGGGGTTTTTGGAACCACTTTAGAAGGTACATAATTTAGAAGGTACGCTGCTGTTTCCAAGGCATAACCCCAAAAAGAGGTAGGTAATGAAGCATAACTCATCATCGATCTCACCATATCTAATAGAGTCCTATTCCTTCTCTCAGCCACGCCATTTTGTTGCGGAGTACCAGGCGCGGAGAGCTGGGATCTAATCCCGTTCTCTAATAAGTATTGCCTAAATTCGTTGCTAAGGTACTCGCCACCACGATCAGAACGCAGTGACTTGATACTCTTACCATGACGGTTCTCCACTTCTGCCCTAAATTCTTTGAACTTGCCAAAGCATTCAGACTTGTGGCGCATCAGGTAGATGTATCCATATCTTGAGTAATCGTCAATGAAAGTGACGAAGTACTCAAAACCTCCTCTAGCTTGAACAGTCATAGGCCCACACAAATCAGAGTGAATCAATTCCAACACATCATTAGCCCTATTACCCTTGGCCTTAAAACGCCTCGAGGTCATCTTGCCTTCCAAACAGGATTCGCAGACTGAGAATGGTTCCACTTGGAGAGACTCCAAAAACCCACTACTTACTAGTCTTTGAATCCTTCTTAGGTTGACATGACCCAATCTTAGATGCCAAAGGTATGTTTGATTCAACTTAGAAGGTTTCTTTCTCTTATTTAATGATGATGATGAATGAGCTTCAGTCACAGTATGATATGCACACGTAATAGTATAAAGATTGTTTTCTAACGTGCCAGAACAGATTAAAGAGTCATTTCTCATAATAACAACATTGTCATTAAAAACAACCGAGCATCCATCCAAAAATAACTTCGAAACAGAAATTAAATTTCTCCGAAAATTCGGCACGTATAAAACGTTCTTTAATACTAAAACAGAATTAGATAAACATAAGTGCACGTCTCCCACTGCAACCACCGATACTATCGAAGCATTGCCCAAACTAATAGTAATCTCGCCCTCACTCAGTTCCCTTGTCGGCAGAAACCCCTGCAAGGTATAACAAACATGGTCAGTGGCTCCTGTATCTACTACCCAAGAAAAGGCAGAACAAGCCGCAAAACATGTTTCAACAACTAAAGCGAGAGACGTACCAGAGTTTTCCTTTTTCAGAAGGGGACAATCAGACTTCCAATGTCCTGTCTTGTTGCACTTGAAACATTTGCCCTTCGGCTTTTTAACGCCACCAGAAGGCGCCAGTTTCTTGCTCCCACTGCTTTCACCACCACCCTTTTTCTGTAAAGGCTTTTTCTTCTTCTTGCCATTAGACGAAGAAGGTCCAGCCTGGACAGTAACATTGGCTTGTGGTCGTTTACCCATGAGACCCTCCACCGCGACCAATTCCGTAAGAAGCTCGGTTAAAGTATAATCCTTCTTACTCATGATCGCGTTTACACGGAAGTTCTCAAAAGACTTTGGGAGCGAGTGTAGGATCATATCGATCTTGGTGTCATTATCGATTAACCCTCCGAGGACCTCAATCTCATTCAGATATTCCATCATCTTGAGACCGTGGTCCCTCACGGACGCTCCCTCTGGCATAGAGGTTGACATGATCTTCCTCATAGCCTCAAAGCGGGCAGCCCTATCTTTCTCACCAAAAAGCTCTTTGAGGCTCAACATCATAGCTGCGGCACTAGGTATAGTTTGATGCTGCTGTTGTAAAACATTTGACATCGAGGCCAAAATGTAACAACGAGCCATCTCATCAGCCTTGTGCCACTTCTTATGAGCCTCCTTTTGCTCTTCAGTAGATTCGGGTCCCAAAGGGGCAGGAGCAGGTGTGTCAAGCACAAACTTGTACTCATCTGCAACAAGGACAATGTCCAGATTTCTTTTCCAATCCAAGTAATTTTGACCAATAAACTTATTTTGATTTAAGATAACCATAAGTGGGTTGAATGTCACCATAATGTATCTGAAATAAATAAAATGCAAGGAATAAATCACATAAGTTTGAAGCATAAAACATTGGAAACCTTCAAAACCAACATTCAACACAACCTCCAACAGCCCAACAAACACATATGCAAGCCACGTTAGGGTGGTCGTTTACACATGTATTCATCGACCAGACATTCAGTCTTTAATTTCAATATCACGTCAACTTATCCTTATGACGAATGAAATTAACAGTCGAACTTTAACTGGCCATGTGAACTAGAACAGTGACCCCGTTGGGGGGTTATATTCAAATTCACATCTAAGTGATGACCACAATTTAACAACAGTTATCTTGAATTATTCTTTACTGATGAACTCATGGATGACACATCCGTTAGGGAAGATCACACACTTCATCTAAAGATTAAAACAGTTTTATTAGAAGTCTTAACTAGTAAGCTCGTGAATGTTGCACCCGTTAGGGGAAGACTCCCAAGGTCCCACGAGCAACATACACCTTACTTAAAGACCAATTGTGGAGGCCTATAAATTAATTAAAATTCAATTATCTCACTTAGTCATTTAAACTTTGAAGATTATTCACAGGCATAACAAATTAACTAAATAATACAAGCATGCCAATCATAACAAGATGCGATAAATAGAGGTAAAAATAAATAAATAAATGCACATCTATCGCAACCCCTTGAAAAACCTATCAAAAAACAGCCTACAATAAGCTATTACAATGATAAAACAGTGGCGCGGACGGATGTCTCGCATCGGCCTCTCACGCAATGCAAAAAACTCGAATACGCGTCCACCGACTAAAACTGGCAGAAAACTTCATCAAGACGTTTGAATTAGGCCTCGCCACTCGTCGTCTCAGCCTAGCTGAGATTTCTGTAGATCTCGTCGAGACGTTTCCGAAAAGGTCTTGTGGGCTGAAAACGGACACCCGAGTCAAAAGTTATGGCCAAAACAGTTTTCACCATCCAAGGCCATAACCCGAAAAACTCAGATTACTGTTTTCAGATCTTCCATCGACACCGCCCGTTCTCACGATCAAAAATTACAATATAAACGAGCAAAACCCTACTACAGTGATCTATGAAATAGTCCTATACTACCCACACTTATTATCTGGTGGGAAAAACGATTACATAACACTAGGGTTGCGATAGAAGAATAAAAAAAATTAACCAACAGAAACGCATACATACATGAAACAAAATAAATTGAATCATACAATCATACGTTTCAGGCAGAGCCAACAATCCACGAACCTGGCTCTGATACCAATTGCTGGAACACGCCGGCGAAGGCGGTCCGTCACCAGGATCGTTGTCGGATGCCAAACGTATAAATAAATAAATAAAACCTAAACATGCTTCTAAAACATAGTTTAGATCCGTTACCCTTGAAGATCGAGGCGTTGATTCCAATCTACAGATCTTCTAGTCTGTCTCCCAACTTCGCTCGAACACCGGGTGGACGGCGTGCTATCAAACGTGGAGAAGGTGCCTCAATTTCGTCTCCTTGAAACCCTAGCCGTTTTTCTCTATTTCGTGTGTGCTAGAGTTTCAAAACTGAATTAGGGCTCCTATTTATAATTTCCATAAGTTTCATGGGCCAGACTAGGGATCCATTAGAAGGTATAGGGCTTGGGCTTCTTACAGGCCCAAATACTCTTATGTTCAGCCCAGAACATATAATTTGGCCCGAGAACATTAATTCATTCCACTAGAGAATTAATGTTGCACTCCCGTCCTATCCCGAACCGAATCAGGGCTTCTATTAGACTTTATAATTCCCCGTGTTTAAGATATCGCACGTCCATTAATTATTAAAGCTCCCGACTTCTTTAAATAATTAATTACTATAATTCCTTGAGTAGTAGCACTCAACCTTGTTGTCGTACGGATTAAATCCACCTGCAGGGTTTAATACGACAATCCTTTATGAGTTTCCTCAAGGGGACATCATCAGCCTGGATGTACAGGACACGGTGCCCTAATGCCAATAAGTAGACATCATGCGAGCGATGCCACTACCCAAAATACAGAGCGTGAAGAATCTATCAAGATTCTCACCTATGGTACATCAAAGTAGTGAAATAGCACCCCACACATCTAAATATCACACTTAGGGTTAAGAATCATAAAAGTCACCAAGACTTCTAGTTCTTCATAACAGTCAGAACAGAAGAACATGTCTTATCTGTGATCCATTCAATACGCCACAGCGCACTAGTATAAACTAATGGCCAAGACAAACCACTAACAAGTTTATACTACAACTTAAACCAATAGTTTTGTCCATAACTATCTCAGTTGTGAATACTGTTTATAT
Source organism: Galeopsis tetrahit (assembly GCA_963675135.1). Taxonomy (NCBI): domain Eukaryota; kingdom Viridiplantae; phylum Streptophyta; class Magnoliopsida; order Lamiales; family Lamiaceae; genus Galeopsis; species Galeopsis tetrahit. Next base: position 17,045,138 of record OY776130.1, read on the forward strand.
CTTACAAGGAACTGACAATGTGATCTTCTGTGTGACTACAAACCCACCACATCGTCTACAATGCAAGATAAGCAGACATACAAGTAATCACAAAGAATGCAATAATGTGAAAAACCATTTATTTCAGATAAAAGGAAATCGAATATACGTCATAATAGCCCACTAAAAGTTTGCTTTACAGTATACACCAACATGATCTTGATGCAATACTTCACAGAAGTAATACATTTCCATATTAGATTAATCCATTTCTGAGAAAATCCCATAACATGCAAAGTTGTCTTAAGAAAAGACCATTCAATTCTATCATAAGCCTTTGTCATATCCACTTTCAAAGCAGCATACCCTATCTTGCTTTTTGATGTCTTAAGAAAGTGCATACCTTCATATGCCAAAAGAATGTTATCTGTAATGATTCTGCCAGGTACGAATGCACTTTGATTCTGATCAATCAGACTTTCCAAAGTATGCTTTAATCTGTTAGTTATTGTTCTAGCCAAAATTCTGTAGCATACATTACAAAGACTAATAGGCCTAAAATGATTTGGTAAAGAAGGGTTACCAACTTTTGGAATGAGTGTAATGATTGTATGATTCCATGCTTCTAGAGATCCATCACCATTGAGAACATGAAGAATAACATTTGAAACAGTGTCCCCAATTACACTCCAGTTGGCTTGAAAGAATGATACTGGGAATCCATCCGGACCTGGAGCTTTCCATGGAGAGAGATCTTTAACAGCCTTAAATACTTCTTCCTTAGTGAATGGTGAATCTAACATGCTAACATCCAAACTAGACAATTTGCCTGTTAAGAATTGAGTAGCCCTTCTAATATCATCAGTGGATGGCTTACCCGATGTAAACAGTTTTCCATAATACTCCATGAAGGTTGTTTTGATCTTGTCATCTTCATACTGCCATACCCCATCTTCATTTTGTATTTTCGAAATCCTATTAACTCTTCTCCTCAAATTGGCCCTGGAGTGAAAAAACTTTGTGTTTTGATCACCCTCTTTAAGCCATGAAACCCTAGCACGCTGTTTCCAAAACCATTCCTCTTGTGATGATAATCGTGCAATATCAGCTTCTAATGATCCCACTTTTTCCATATTTGGAGCAACATTTTCATTATCCAAAATGTCATTGATCTCTTTCTGGGCCTGTTTGAGCTTATAAGAAAGTGTTCCACCCTTGTTCTTGGCCCAATTCTTCATTAACTGGCCACACTTCTCTAACTTTTCTGGCAGCTGCATTTGGTGATCATACCTATTCCAAGCCACACTCATAGCTTTACCAAAATCTGGCTCTTTCAACCAATAATTCTCAAACTTGAAGGCTCTAGGCGCTGTAATATAACTATTTGTCTTGTGTTTCCCAAGCTCAAGCATAATAGGTCTGTGATCCGAACCTAGAAAACTCAGGTTCTTTGCCTTATAATTTGGAAACATCTCACACCAACTCTCATTGACCAAGAATCGATCAATCTTTTCTTGAATGTACTGGTTGCCCTTTCTCCTATTATGCCAAGTGAATTTTGGGCCAAACATCTTACAACTTTTAAGATTGTTGTATAACACAGCTTCCTGAAAAGGATATATCCTTGTAGTTCTACAATCAAGACCTCCCTTTTTTTCATTATTAAAAAGCACTTCATTGAAATCTCCACCAATAATCCAAGATTCAGGAATTGTTGATGTTGATGAGGATTTGGTATTTGGTGGTACTAATGAGGATGCTAGTGATGATGATGATGCTGGTGGAGCTGTTCAGGTGCAGAATGCAGGAAATGGGGAGGTGCTGGAAGAAAGGAGGGAGCAAAGAGAGCATGTGGTCCTTCAAATAGGGGATGATGCTCAAGGAAAGATAGGAGATAGGGGTTGCTCAGGTGGTCAAGCTGGATGTGAGGTGGGGGGTCAGACATGCACAGAGTCTGAAGAACGCAGAAGGAGAAAGGGCAAAGCAATCTTAATTGATGATGGAGTGCGTGAGCTTTGGCAGGAGGCAGAGCAACAGGAGATTGAGTCTAGGAGGAGGAGAATTTATGTTAATGTTCGTGATGGCCAAGTTGAGAGAGAAGTGGTTTACAATTTTCAGGAGCTTATGCCAAGGGGTGACATTGGGGAGTTGGCTGTTGGTAGGGGCAGAGCTAAGGTTGATCCAAGAACATGTATGTTTTTGGAGCCTTTAAATTTTACCATTCCAGCGGGCTTTGAATATAGAATGGCAAAAGAACCACTCTGGGGACCTAAAAATGACAATGGGAAAGACTATAGGGTGGTTCATCATGTGGGTAGAAACTTTAGGGCCTTTGATTTTAATGACTTTGTTGAGGTCATTCATGAAGGGGAGGAGCCCTATGTACCATATAGGGAGGAGATTGGCCAGAATGTGTTGGAGGAGGAACAAATCATGGCTGCAAGTGAGGGTAATTTAACTGGTGAAGGGGAAACTATCATACCAAATGATATGAAAGCTGGGAAAAAAAGATTGTGGAGGGACTTTTCTGCTGATCTTGCTGAATTTGAGGGAGCAGAACGAGTTAGAGCTGAGATTGACAGTTTGATCTTCTTCAAGAAATCAAAGAGTATGCTGGAAACTTATGGCACGGCGCTTGGATATCCAGATATGGCAGAGGTTGAGGTCACTCAACCCTGCCCTGCTGAATGAAGATCATATGTTGGAACGCACGGGGTATATGCAGCCCGAGTGCGTTCGGCAGGCTTAAACAGCTGGTCTTGATGCATCGTCCTTTTATTTTCTTTATTTCCGAATCTAAATGTAGTTCTACTTTTGCTGATGGTATTAGAACTAAGTTAGGATTTTCTTCTGGCTTTTATGTGGATGCTAATGGTCGATCTGGTGGATTAATGCTTCTATGGAATGAATGTGATGTTTCTGTTTTGTCGTATTCCAAAGGCCACATTGATTGTTGAATTTCTGAAAATTTTGGTAACTAGAGGTTTACTGGTTTCTATGGGCATCCAAACACAAACAAAAGGAATGCTTCTTGGCAATTGTTGAAAAGACTTAAGAATTAAGTTTGCTTAGAATTCGTAGTTGTTGAAATAAGAATAATTGTTCTTTTGGTGTCAGAAAAAATTAGGTGATTTACTAAGACTTTTTAAAGGAGTATAAAATTTAATTCCGCATGTTGTGTATTTGTTAAGACTTGTAAAAATACTCTAAAAAGTATTTTCATATGACTTGACACTTGAACACCTGACTCTGATTACTGGTGTGTTTACTCTTTGAATTTTTTTTGAAAACGCACACACGTGTATTCCTCCCCCCTAGACGTGTCACACTCATTTTGGGACCATCAATAATAAATAGTAAGTGTGTCGAGTTTAAAAAAATCAATTAATAATAAAAGGCAAAAATTAAAAAAGCAATTAATCAATTAATAATAGATAGTAAAAATAAAAAAATCAATTTAAAAAATCAATTAACAATAGGGATGTAAGTGAGTCGAGTTTCGAGTTAATCGAGTAGCTACCGAGTTCGAGCTCATAAATACTTGGCTCGAAAGGCTCGCAAGCTTTATCGAACTTGGAAAATATTTACTATTTTGGTAGTAATAAATAATTTATAGTTATATACATGTAATCGAGTCGAGTCGAGTCGAACTATTTGACTAATTAACTACCGATTAGATTAAGGTGGTATTTGGATAAATTTAAGTGTATGTGTGTTTACTTAGATTAAGGTGGTATTTGTGTTTAATTTACCTCACAACACCCTTACTTTATAGTTATTTTCAAAGTCGACCGTGAAACTCGTTTCGAAGTACTCGTGATCCCGGAGTTACTCTACCTTTATTTTGCACCACGTACTTTTAATTTCACCATACGTTATTACATTTTTACGATTTAAATGGTTTAATATAGTTTCGTTTTTATGAAATTAGATTATGAGTTAGCTATATTTGATTCATGAGTTGAATTTGTGTGATGGGTATATGATTTGAGGAATTGGTTGTTTTATAATATTAAAATAAAAACTTGGATATAGTTATATTCAGTCGAAAATATATTATCAGTCTTCAAGCTACTTGACTTAAGTCTAGTTCCTCCTATGCTGCTTCTTCTCTTCAAAACACGTAGTTAACATACAACCTCCTAACATTTACGTTCCTACTAAGCTAACAAATAAAAAAATTCTACATTTAAGTAAACATCATTGAGTGTTAACAAGGGGTTTTATCAATACATTCGTTACGAGAAAGTCTGTTAGGATATGGTTTGAAACATAATGGGAGTATGAGTTTTGATTAGAAACCAAAACCCTAAAATCCCTCGATCATGAATTTTTAGAGTAGTTGTTCATGCTAGAAAGCTCATATTCTAGGGAGCTTGTTTTTATATGTAGAAAAATATTTTTGAAGACTTAATTAGTTAAAAGGTGTTTTGACTATGGAAAACCAGCCTGAAGATCAAGTGCCAAAAGCTCTGAAGCAATGGTGAATCAAATGAGTCCAAAGAGACTCAGAGAAGTTGGTCCAAGAGAATTTTTCCAAGTTGCATAAAATTTTCAAAGGATTTCAAAGTCTTGAGCGCATGAATATTAATTACAAGTATTTAGAATGATTTTTCAAGTAAAGATGAAAACTCGAAAGTTCTGAACATAAAGCCAAAAGTTCCAAACTTGCTGAACTCAAGACAAGACATATTACAACATAGTATGGATCGAAATGACTAAATTAAATCAATATATCTGTCAAAAAATATTCAAAAAGTAAGCCAAATTAATTTGTCACTAATAAACTCTGAATGAAGAAGGCCAACCTTTGCATGTATTATATAAATTGCATACAAATCCCTGAACTATTCAAAAGTTTAAATTTAATGGTTGTTTGCTATCTCCTTCAACGGATAGTATTTGACACCTATAAATAGGGATCAACTTTAAGCTTTACAAGTTTACGGGAACCCACACAAGCTGAAATTATAATAATTTCTTTCACATAAGTAGACTATTCTATTTTTTTCTTGCCGAAGCCTTACTTAAATATGTCAATGGTCGTTCTTCCTATATGAGAACTACTTCGAGACCTACGTCACTGGCATCAGTATGAACTTCGAATATGAGATCAAATCTGGCATGGCTAGAACTGGGGCGGTTGTCATTCCGTGCTTCAGTTTCTCGAAGGTTTGTTCGCCTTGCTCCGTCCATGCAAATTTCCCTTTTTTTATCTTCTATGTTAATGGTCTTGCAATCGTACTATAATGTTTCACAAATTTCTGATAATAACCCGTTAAGTCAATGAATCCCCATAGCGTTGTTAAGCTCTTCAGTTTTGGCAATTGTTGCATCACTTCAATTTTTGATTGATCAACCCAGACCCCTTCGACCGTTATTATGTGACCAAGATATTCCACTGATGTTTTGCCGAAGGTAGACTTTGATGCCTTAACATAAAACTGGTGTTGTTGCAGAATTGACAATATATACTTCTTTTAAATTTTCCAAATTATCTGCCAAAGTTTTACAATAAATCAGAATATCGTCCAAAAAAAAAAGCCCAACACAAACTTAGGTAAATATAGTTCGAAGATAATGTTCATTGCCTCTTGGAATGTCGAAAGTGCATTACACATTCCGAAGGGCATTACGAGGTATTCGTAGTGCCCGTTATGTGTGCAAAATGTCGTCTTGTGTACTTCTTCGTCCGCCATTATGATCTGATGATATCCAACTCTAAGATCAAGATTCATGAAATATTTAGGACCTCCTAGTTCATCGATCATGTCGTCAATGGTGGGAATGAGGGACCTGTCTTTGATTGTTGTTGCATTAAGAGATCTATAGTATGTGCAAAATCTCCACGTTTTTTTTTCTTTAATAGTAACACCAGGGAAGAGACGGGCTTGAATTGGGACGATTCAAACTCGTATCCAACATCTCTCTGACCTGTCGTTCGATTTATTCCTTTTAAAAAATGGGTGTATCAGTACGTATGGACATTCACATGTTGTGCCTCATTTTTAAGTATAATGTGATGATAAAAGGTTCTCTTCGGGGGTAAACGTTGTGGTTCCTAAAAAATGGAATGAAACTTTTGCAGCGTCTCGGTTAGGTCACTAGGGTGTTCATGTTCCTTCGTTAGCGTCTCTATTTCTCTTCTTTCAATGTGAACAACATAACATTGTGACCATTGCCTTTTTAGCCGTTTTATACTCTTAATGCCGACTTCTTGGGTTCTTCGTTAATTGCTATTTTTAGGGTGACCATCCCATCTCCCCATTTGAATCTTATGGCCCCTTTGTTGTAATCAAACATTAGCCTCCCTAATTTTTTCAAGCCACTGCAACCCCAATATGATATTAGGCCCCACCAAAGGCAGAGCAAACAAGTCTGCCTTCACCACAACACCTTGCATTTTTATCGACACTTCTTTATAGTGTTTATGAAATACGAGTCCTTCCTCATTAGCTACCCTCACTTGAAATGGCTCTATTTCAATGGCGTTTAAGTGATGTTTCTATACCAGCCTTGGATTGATAAAATTTTGTTATGATCAGTTGTCTACGAGAGAAACGAGTCATCAATTCTTGATTCATGCGACGAATTTTAATGTTTTTGGCCCATGGACGCCTTTGATGGCATGCATATATATTTTCGCTTCCTCACAATCCTTTCTGTTTGTGCCTTCTTCGAGTTCTTCCGACTCAGACCCAGGGTCGATTAAATATGCCTTTTTGGGCTTGCATTTATGGTCGGACACAAATTTCTCATCGCAATTAAAACACAATCCCTTTTCCCTTCTTTTTTGGATTTCTTCCCAACTTAGTTTCTTCATTCCTTTAGGAAGAACCTTTTCATTTTATGATGGGTTTGCCCCGCTTGTGCTTGCCCTTCCACTGTGATATTCGCCCGTGTTTGGGTGCGTCTTTCTTGATTCTGGTCGACCAATTCATTTAATGGTTGTGAAATGATTTTCCTATACGTAATCGTGGCACATCGATGGCTTGAGAATAGGTCTTAGGTCGGTAGACACATACTCCGGCTACCAATTCCACTTTTAATCCTCTAATGAAGGCTCCCACCAATGCCTTTTTTCGGGCCATTCGTGTATTCTATTCGATAGTTTCTCAAATTCTTTCTAGTATTTAGTGTTCTTGTTTACTTGATGTGTGCAAGTGCTCATCATATTCTGTATATTTGGAGGGCCCAAAGCGTGTCATCAATTCTTTCCCAAAATCTTTCCATTGAATTCTTCGATTTATCTGCTTGTATACTCGACTCACCCACTACCACCACATATTAGTCCTTCAAGATAATAGGTTGCGGAGCATTCCTTGTCATCCCTTTCGATTTCATTTAGGTCGAAATATTGACTAATTCAAGCGTTAGTATCTATTCTGTTGAATTAATGTGGGGTAAAATAGTTTGGATTTTCCCCTCCTATATTCATCCGCTTTATTATCATGACGGTTTTGCTCGCCTCTTTCTCGTGTATGCATCAAATTAATTTATTCGTTGTAATTGCCTTTTGAGACCTCAATCCCTTTAGAAGATGTCGTAGAATCTCCTCCCAACGGATTCTTACGCAATAGTTTGGTAACCATCTTCTCCAATTTACTCATTGTATAATCAACCTTTTCGACGTGGTTTTCGACATTGGTGAGGCCCGACACTAATTGATCGAACCGTGCTTCTAGCGGTTCGATGCGTTCATGATGTGTTCTTGCCACTCTTGTCGCGATTCTCGAATACTCAATGAAAGCATCAATTTGATGAGAATCACGATTTTGGAATCCAATTTTGTCGCACATCTGACTTAGGCTATAACAAGATACGATAGTAGCAAACAAGACTTGTGAAATATTACTTATTTTTTTATTACTAATCTTGAAAGTCTTTACCCTTAATATAGGTGTACAATCCCTCCACAAAATAAGCAAATACCCTATCTACTAATAATATCTCACGGTCCACGGCCCAAAACAAACTTACTACAACCCAATAAGGTGAACAAAATAATCAATACTCAAAATGGACTAAAAATGATAAATGTCTTCACGCGGCCTCGTTTCCACTTTAGGCCTCTCCTAGAGCTAACGAGCTTCGTTCACATCACATGCATCTAACTTTTAAGCAATTAGAGATATACAAGTGCAGTACATATACTCCCTTCGTCCAAATGAAAGCTACTCATGAGCTTTGGATACAAATATTAAAAAATATGATAGAATAAGTAGATGTATTAGAGGTGATGTGATTAGGAGAGAAAATATAATGAAATATGAGAGAGGGTAGTTTTCTAAAAAAAGAATAAGTATCTTTTATTGGGACACACGAAAAAAAAAGTTGGATAACTTTCATTTTAACGGGGGAGTATATAATAAGAGTCATAGAATTTTTTCAGACCTAACCATTTTCTAAATTGGTAAATTGTAGATTTAGTCCCAAGAGAATGACTTGTCACGAAATTGGTCCCATTTTAAGCAAAAATTATCCTAGGTAATATTTCCGTCTAAAATTAAAGGAAGTCGAAGCGTGAGATACACGCGCCCGTTAATGTTTGAAAGAAAAACACAGAACTCCTCCTCATTTCGATTAAACGCAAGCAACCAAAATTTAAAAAAAAAAATTGAAACACAACTCTGAAATCGTTCCTACTGAAGATGCTGCGACGACAAGACAAGGTTTGAGAACCTCACCCACAATGTAAATTCCTGAAATAATCCAGGGCTCTTATTTAGTTATTTTGGGGTCTGAAAATACTGATGGATTAGACCATTCTTTATTTTCTTGATTTTTTTTACTGCTATTTAAGCAAATGTAATAGGGTTGAATACGTGGTTTTTGACATTGCTGAATTTTTGAGAATTGACTTCTCAATCTCGTAAATCCGGTGTTGGTCCTGAAAGGAGTATATAACAAGTGTATGGGGGGGGGGGGGGAATACACTTGTATGCAAATTATTTTCAAACTTTGATCAAACCAGAGTTCAGCAAGATTGTCTTGGACAACTCTGCTGAAGATGTATAACTCTTCAAAGATAACCAAGCTACTAAGTACTATTGAGTACTTAGTTGAATGACCATCTAAGTTAGTTATAAGTGCGGAATTAGTGGTTGGCCCTTTAGTTTAAACTCCTTTTAATGTTCTGAAATCACTTAGTCAAACAATACAATCCAGTTTTCAGGGAACTTGTCCAAATGTCTTTTGCACAGTCTTTGAGTATAAGTTCTTTGAAAGATCAGTTTTGTGTGCAGTGTTGAATGTATGAAAGTACTTGAAAGCAAATCAACACAAGAGTTTATAGTGGTTCAGAGACTCAAGCTCCTACATCCACTTTCCCTGATTTAACAGGATAATTCCTTCACTCTTGGAATTAACTTGTTTTATAGTGCCAAGGTGCACTTGATCAAGAACACCACTCCTTGGTGAATTGATCCCTAGGATGTCTAGAGTCCTAGTACCCTCTTCTCAACTCAGAACTGAACTGTTCTTCTCTTAACAGTCAGCTCCTACCACTTCTACTACTACTACAACCTTCTCACTTTCTCACTTGAAAGATGTAAGGGTTGAAGTAAGGTTCCAACTAATGAGATATCCTTTACAATGAAGATCAGTGTATAAGGATATGATATCTCTCTAAGCTTTGTATGGATATACAATAAGGGTCAGCTTAGAAGAAGTGTATGAAGACTAAGGTAGTCTTTTGAAAGCTTGAAAGCACTCTTGCTTGTAAGATCTTGAGGTTAGTTGGATTCAGTTGAGGTGCTTTCAAATGGTCTTCACACTTCTGTATTTATAGACAAATGAAGGATTTGCCCGTTGGAGAGGCAGCCCCAAATGTCCATAAATGTCTTCTTTGAGTTCTTCAACATAGAAGACAGATTCTTGATAGTGACATGTCCTCATTTGGGTAATAAACGGCTGTATAGACTTTGTCTTCATTCTGCAGCACTCTTCCCAATGTCTGACTTTAAGATTCACTTGTTAAGACTTGGACATGGCTTCTGAAGGTTGCTCCAATGATAGGACAACATTCCTTATTAAATGGACAACTCTCCTTATCACTATCAGCAGACTTGCTTATCAGCATAGTTGGCTTGCTCTTTTCAGATGACTTGGCTCTTTCCCTTTGCTTCTCTTGGAAGTGATCTTAGCATGGTTCTTTGAAGATCTTTAGGGTATAGTTGTCTTGATCTCTTCAGCATAGTTGATCTTAAGCATCAGAACACTTGTTATGGTTTAATTGTGCTGAGACAACTCTTCTGGACAACTCTCCTGATCAGCATACTTGGCCTTCAATAGACTTAGTGATTGTTCCAGAATTTGAGCCTTGAGGGGACTTGTTCTTGATAGACTTTAAAGCATATGTTCCCCCTCAAATTGTGCATCTATTCAACTAAGAGTTGCCTAACATATCAGCTCCTCATCTAGCCTTATTCTATATGTTCTAACATTCTTAGAACATAATCATCTTGACTTAGGCATGTCTCAGGGGGTTTTGGTATTGAATCAAAACATATCTCATTTTATTCCCAACATCCGACATTCGTATTACGAATTAACAGTGTTGTGTTATTCTTGTTGGTTATTGACTGCTTGGTGCATCATTTTCTTTATTTATGCTTAGTTTTTTTGTGGCGATATAATAGGTTTTTAATGGGTCTTATTTATTTATGCTCTGTTTTTTTGTGGCAATAAAATTGGGTTTTAATGGGTCTTCTTTATTTATTGTTAATGGCTCAAAACAATTAAAAAAAACATTAAACTGAAGATATAAAAACCCAGACTGCCAAAACTAATGGATGGAAGTTTAAATTAGTAATATAAGACTATCAAAACTAATGGTGGCACAATACATAAACTTGTATATAGAAGTAGTGTTGCAAACATTAATGATGTGTTATTTCCATATCTTCTACTAGCTAACAATATATATACTATAAGTCTATAACAGACCAACAATATACATGCATAGTTTGGGGAACATGAAATACATACACAATCTGAATATGTTTGACCAATAATATTTGTTTGTAGAAGGTTGATTTTTCTGTAAAGTTGTAATCATTTAATTAAAATCTGTTTTGCTAGTTGGTTTGAAACAAAACAATATGTGTTGGTGTTGTGATGGATATTATATTTTTTTGCTATGAACTTGTTAGCCTTTTGGATTTATGTAACGTTCGATCGAAAGTTAGATGTCAAAGAAGATGAAGACATGTGAGTAATTTTTTTGTTTGTTACAAATCTGATTTTTTTTTTTTTTTTTAGTATTTGAGATTTAGGTTGATAAATCATGTTATTTAATGGCATGTACTCACAACAACAAAAAGGGCAAAATAGAGACAACAATAGTGAGGGAAATGCCCTCACCAATTGGAATAGCGAGGGAATTGCCACTGGTCGCTAAAAAATCTGCGAGGGATTTCTGAAAAACCGTTGCCATTTAACAAGGGCAGTTTCCCCTCACTATTTAACAAGGGCATCCATTTAACAAGGGAGGCACCCCTCCCTATATCATTTAAAAAATCCGGCCTAATTGGCCTTACTCGTGGCAGGCCCAATCTGACAGTATATTCCTCCAAATGTGTTGGAGAGGTGTTAAACTCAAGACCTCTCGGTCTTGTAGGCAGGTCTTGTAGGCATGTATGAGCTCCTTGTTTGCTGATTAGGCTAGGAGTTCTATTTGTTATATTTTAAATAATTAATATATATATATATATATATATATATTAATACTTTTAGTTTTTCCTTCTTTAATTTGTTTATTTAAAAATTAGCAACACATACAAAATAATGTCATACCAATAATTATGTTTATTCTTAACACACATTATATATGTTAAATTTGTAATTACGAATCAACACCGATTATTAATTAAAAAATCAATTGAACAAGTTGTACATACAACATAATTAAAATTAAACTTCAATTAAAATTATTGAAAATTATAAAAAATCATTATCATCTTCAATTAAAATTACATCACACAACATTAAAAATAAAAATCATTCACTTCAATTAACATCTCAACATCACACAACATTAAAAATAAAAATCATTCACTTCACTTAACATCTCAACATCACAAAAATGATATATGCTTCAATAATGGTACATGAGACAGAGGAAGGATAGTGGTGATCATAAAAATCATATTATTTTTTTTACTTTTAAAATCAGATTCAAAAAACTGAATTATGATCTAAAAATTGAACCTTCATATGAATTTTTTTCAAATAAAAATCATTCTTAACTTCAATTAAAATCTCATCACAAACATTAAAAATAAAAATTATTCTCAACTTCAACACAACAAAATAAATAAAGATGTATCAACGGTCACCATCCTGACCATTCAAATTAAAATTATTGAAAATTATAAAAAATCATTATCATCTTCAATTAAAATTACATCACACAACATTAAAAATAAAAATCATTCACTTCAATTAACATCTCAACATCACACAACATTAAAAATAAAAATCATTCACTTCACTTAACATCTCAACATCACAAAAATAAATAAAGATGTATCAACTTTAAGATAATTAATAAGATTGCAAGAAACTACCTTGTTGAAGGTATCCCTAATGAAATCTATTTCAAATCACAAGTGTGTGATGCTTGCCAGAAAGGTAAACAGGTAAAGGTTTCCTTTAAGTCAATTCCTACTCTTTCTACTTGTAGAGTCTTAGAACTCTTGCACATGGATCTACATGGTCCTATAAAACCCCCTACACTGAATGGTAGAAGGTACACTTTGGTTGTGGTAGATGATTATTCAAAATTCACTTGGGTAATCTTCTTAAACAAAAAGAGTGACACACAAACCCAACTACTAGATCTGTTAAAGAGGTTGCAAGTAGAAAAAGGTCAGCCCATTGTCAAGATCAGAAGTGACAAGGGGACTGAATTTATAAACTGCTATATTAAAGAATTTTGTTCTAAATCTGGAATTCAGCATTTGACTAGTGCAGCTAGGACACCCCAACAAAATGGTGTAGCTGAGAGAAGAAACAGAACACTAAAGGAAGCATACGGAACAATGCTTGCAGAGTACAACACACCACAGAAGTTCTGGGCTGAGGCAATCAACACTGCTTGTCACACTCAGAACAGACATGCACTCAACAAGGTACATGGTAAAACACCATATGAGGTATGGAAAGGTAGAAAACCTAGAGTTTCATATTTTCATATCTTTGGATGTAAGTGCTTTATTCATAACAATGGAAAGAGCAAATTAAATGCTTTTGATGCTAAAGCAGATCAGGGGATATTCTTAGGATATTCCTCTACTAGCAAAGCATTTAGAGTGTTTAATTACTCTACTCTATGTGTAGAAGAAACACCCCATGTTGTCTTTGATGAAGTTGTACAGGACTCTGCTGATCATCAGATCAGTAAGAAAATTGATGATCTGACTATTCAAACTGACAAAGACAATGAAGAGACTGACATTTCTGAATATGTACAAGCCTACAATCCTAAACAAAGATGATGTAGAAAAGGTAAAAGACAAAGGTAAGTCTTCTAGACCAATTGACATGCCTGAATTGGTTGACTGTTCTCCTGTGAATAAACCTGCTGAAAATGATGATATTGATATTGATGATTCTGATATATATGATGTGGATGATGAAAGTATTCCTGTTAAGACTAGAAAAACATGGAAATCTGCTCATTCTACTGATCTGATTATTGGTGAATCCAATAAAGGTGTTAAGACCAGAAGACAACTATTTGATTCTAAGCGAGAACCTAGTAATTCTCTGTTTTGTTGGTGTTGCTTCTTATCTTCTATTGAGCCTACAACTGTGAAAGAAGCTTTATCTGTCAGTAACTGGATTATGGCTATGCAAGAAGAATTAAACCAGTTTACTCGAAATGATGTATGGGAACTCGTAGAGAGACCTACTAATCACAATGTGGTAGGTACTAAGTGGATTTTCAAAAATAAGAAAGATGAGAATGATCTTGTTGTTAGAAATAAAGCTAGATTAGTTGCTCGGGGCTACTCTCAAGCTGAGGGTATTGACTATGATGAAACATTTGCCCCTGTAGCTAGACTAGAAGCTATAAGATTGTTTCTTGCTTATGCTGCTTATATGAAATTCACTGTGTATCAAATGGATGTGAAAAGTGCATTTTTTAATGGTATACTTGTTGAAGAAGTTTATGTAGAACAACCTCCTGGATTTGAGGTAAATGGTAACCAAGTATACAGGTTGAAGAAAGCACTATATGGTCTGAAGCAAGCTCCAAGAGCCTGGTATGACACTCTTTCACTATTCTTAGTTGAAAATGAATTTACTAAGGGCAAATTTGATCGCACTTTGTTCATAAGACAAGAAGGTACAGACATTTTATTAGTCCAAATTTATGTTGATGATATAATATTTGGATCTCCTAACAAAAGCATGAGTGAAAGTTTTTCAAAACTCATGCAAAGTAAGTTTGAAACTAGATTTGGAGAGCTTTGCATAAGTTTAGGATTGATGGACATGGATCCTGCATGTATATAGAGATGTGTACTAACATTTCAGGTACTGAGCTGATACCAAGAACAGTACTCAAAGAAGGGTAATTCTGAAGAACAGACCATGTCAAGACCACTACATTCATCACAATCATGTAAAAAGGTTACTAAGGTGCCTAAATCCCGATGAGGAAGCTGGTAAAGCTGAGGGAATTGAGAATATACGGGGAATCTGTTGTTGGGAATAAAATGAGATATGTTTTGATTCAATACCAAAACCCCCTGAGACATGCCTAAATCAAAGATGATTATGTTCTAAGAATGTTAGAACATATAGAATAAGGCTAGATGAGGAGCTAATATGTTAGGCAACTCTTAGTTGATTAGATGCACAATTTGAGGGGGAACATATGCTCTGAAGGCTATCAAGAACAAGTCCCCTCAAGGCTCAAATTCTGGAATTATGATCAAGTCTACTGAAGGACAAGTATGCTGATCAGATGAGTTGTCCAGAGGAGTTGTCTCAGCACTATTAATCAAGATCAAGTGCTCTGAAAGCTTGAGGTCAACTATGCTGAAGAGTTAAAGACAACCACACCCTAAAGAACTTCAATACAACATGCTAAGATCACTTTGAAGTGAAGCAAAGGGTAAGAGCCAAGTCATCTGAAATGAGCAAGCCAACCATGCTGATAAGCAAGTCAGCTGATAGTGATAAGGAGAGTTGTCCATTTGATAAGGAATGTTGTCCTATCATTAGAAGAAACTTCAGAAGCCATGTCCATGTCCTAACAAGAGAATCTGAAAGTCAGACATTGGGAAGAGTGTTGCAGAATGAAGACAAAGTCTATACAACCGTTTATTTCCCAAATGAGGACATGTCACTATTAAGAATCTGTCTTCAAAGTTGAAGAACTAAAAGAAGACATTTATGGACATTGGAGGCTGCCTCTCCAACGGGCAAATCCTTCATTTGTCTATAAATACAGAAGTGTGAAGACCATTTGAAAGCATCTCAACAATTGACAAGAATATCCAACTATCCTACAAGCAAGAGTGCTTTCAAAGCTTTCAAAGACTATCTTAGTCTTCATACACTTCTTCTAAGCTGAACCCATTGTATATCCATACACAAGCTTAGAGAGATATCCTATCCTTATACACTGATCTTCATTGTAAAGGATATCTCATTAGTTGGAACCTTACTTCAATCCCTATCCCTTTCAAGAGTGAAAGTGAGAAGGTTGTTGTAGTAGTAGAAGTGGTAGGAGCTGACTGTTGAGAAAAGAACAGTTCAGTTCTGAGTTGAGAAGAGGGTACTAGGACTCTAGACATCCTAGGGATCAATTCACCAAGAAGTGGTGTTATTGATCAAGTGCACCTTGGCACTATAAAACAAGTTAATTCCAAGAGTGAAGGAATTATCCTGTTCAATCAGGTAAAGTGGATGTAGGAGCTTGAGTCTCTGAACCACTATAAACTCTTGTGTTGTTTTGCTTTCAAAGTACTTACATACATTCAACACTGCACACAAAACTGATCTTTCAAAGAACTCATACTTAAGACTGTGCAAAAAGACCTTTGGACAAGTTCCCTGAAAACTGGACTGTTTGATTGATTAAGTGAATTTCAGAAACTAAAGGAGTCTAAACTAAAGGGCCAACCACTATTCCGCACATATAACTCCCCTAGATAGTTATTCAACTAAGTACTCAATAGTACTTAGTAGTTTGATTATCTTTAAAAGAGTTAATCATCTTCAGCAGAGTTGTCCAAGACAACCTTGCTGATCTCTTGTTTGATCAAAGTTTGAAAAGAATTGCATACAAGTGTATTCCCCCCCCCCCCCATACACTTGTTATATACTCCTTCCAGGACCAACATCTGTGATTTCTTAAAAATCCTGTATGTTGACTCAGAGCACAAGTCACCTTAGAACAAACCTTACAAAGACCTATTTTAATTATTATATACTAATCTGTACTGTATTTCACCATCTATGCATGAACTAACACTTCTACCAATGTGAAACAGGCACAGAAGAGGAGTTCTCCACTGGAGGGGGAACTGATCTGATTACAGATTTGATCTGTCTACAAATCTGACCTGATTACAGCATTTATTTGTCTACAGGACTGTTCTGATTACAAAGTTATTTGTCTATAGAACTGTTCTGATTACAATATCAATCTTTCTACAGAACTGATCTGACTACTGATTAAACTGTCTACAGAGCTTATTTGACTACAGGAAAATCTGTCTACAGAATAGAACTGATCTGAGTCACAGTATGTTATGAATAAAAGAAGGAAAAGGCCAGTTAGTTGGGGGCTTTGGCTGGTATAGTGGTTGTTTAGCAGTTTAGTAGTTAGTAGTTAGTAGTTAGTAGCAGTTATGTTCTTTACTTTAGTGAGGGAATAGTCTATAAATAGCTGGTCTTTGTGTTTAGAAGGTTGTTGAATATTACTATCATTCGGCTGTATAGCTTGGGCAGAAGTAATTCTGTGGACTCATTCTTGAGTAATAAACATTTCTTGATTCTTGTTAGCCTCTTATCATCTTTGTTGCTAACAATTGGTCCGACCTGCCGGATATCCATGACGAATACACGCACCGAGACTCGTTTGGATGCCTTGGAGGCCCTGATTTCCAAGATTGAACAGGTCAACGCGTCACTTGCAGACGGGCTCCAAAATTCTGGTCAGCGACATGACGCAGTCGACCGCAAACTTGATTCCCTCCAAACTTCCGTCACTTCGCTCGAACAGTCAGTTTCCCGCTTGGTCAAGGATAAGGGCCCTGCCGACACTGCTTCATCGTCTGAACCAACCCCCTTGCACCTCCTCAACGCTACAAACCCAGCAACCGCCTTCTTGCGCCCCACCCTAAAGTTCGATCTACCGGTCTTTTTGGGCGACGACCCTTCGGTGTGGCTGGCCCGTGCTGAGCAGTTCTTCACCATCCACAAGGTACCCCCGGAACCTCGGGTCGAAATTTCCTTGAGCGCCATGGAAAGCCACGCACTACATTGGTTACAATGGACGATGAACCGCTTCCCCGACTTATCTTGGGCCAAATTCACTCAAGAATTGTTGCGCCGCTACGGCGATCACCCTCAAGCTAATCCATACGAAGCCTTGGCATCCACACGACAAACCGCCTCCGTCGACGCCTACGTGGACTGCTTTGTCACACGTTTGGCCTCGGTTCCAGCCCTATCCGATTCAATCACCATGGGGGAGTCCTCTTCTCCATCGACGGTAGCAGTCGATGGTCGTACACCGGCTGTTATAACACAACTTCTCCCAGCAGAAATCCAAGTCCAGGCTGTCGCTGAGGAATTCCAGGAACGGGACACCATTTTCTGTTTTTCCCTCAAACAAGCCCGACAACGGATGACGCCAGCAGCAAATAGGCATCGCCGAGACATCGTGTTCAAAGAGGGACACCGAGTGGTTCTGGAATTCAGGTCATATCGTCGCATCGGATCCTCGAGGTATGGGCAAACAAAGGATCAAAGGCCTAAATTACAGAAGAAGCCTGATTCTAACATGAGGGAGAAGATTCTAGTGCTGAGCGGTGCTTGGCCAGAAGCTTTAGGGGGTCCTAGGGAAAGGTTTCCCCAGTATTATGTTGTTTACAATGAACTAAAGTCTGATCGGGTAGAGTTTCCACCTCCGCTAGTGCAACCTACTTACGAGGACGAGGCTGTCCGAGTCTCTCTTGACCGCCTTGGAGACAAGGCGATTCTCAAGGGGGGTGGAATTGTTATGAATAAAAGAAGGAAAAGGCCAGTTAGTTGGGGGCTTTGGCTGGTATAGTGGTTGTTTAGCAGTTTAGTAGTTAGTAGTTAGTAGCAGTTATGTTCTTTACTTTAGTGAGGGAATAGTCTATAAATAGCTGGTCCTTGTGTTTAGAAGGTTGTTGAATATTACTATCATTCGGCTGTATAGCTTGGGCAGAAGTAATTCTGTGGACTCATTCTTGAGTAATAAACATTTCTTGATTCTTGTTAGCCTCGTATCATCTTTGTTGCTAACAATTCTACCGTCGATGGAGACAAGGCGATTTTCAAGGGGGGTGGAATTGTTATGAATAAAAGAAGGAAAAGGCCAGATAGTTGGGGGCTTTGGCTGGTATAGTGGTTGTTTAGCAGTTTAGTAGTTAGTACCAGTTATGTTCTTTACTTTAGTGAGGGAATAGTCTATAAATAGCTGGTCCTTGTGTTTAGAAGGTTGTTGAATATTACTATCATTCGGCTGTATAGCTTGGGCAGAAGTAATTCTGTGGACTCATTCTTGAGTAATAAACATTTCTTGATTCTTGTTAGCCTCTTATCATCTTTGTTGCTAAGACAGTACTGGTCTGAGAAAGTACTGTGTTGATGTCAAAGAGGTGATAATCAGAAGTGATCTGATCTTCAAGGAAGTTATACTCAGCTGATCACAGTACTCAGCTGAATCCAGATAAGTAGTTCATAATGTTGAAAAAGTGATAAAAATGATGTAAAAATGTGTTAAAAACAACTGTGCTGATAAAAACCAGCAGAGTATTTTTAACCTAACTTGGTGCTATATCTACTAAACAATATACTCATGACCTTACCTAGACCTTAAAAGGTGAAATCATTCAACAACTTAAATCTATTAGGGAGTTGTATGATGAAGCCAAAAAGGGGGAAGGAAAAGTAAAGTAGATGATTGAAAAGATCATTAAAGATGAAGGAATCACTGATCATAAACACATGATGGAAATCAAGAACAGGATGTATTTGGCATTCAAAATTCCTGATGAAGAATGAAGATTAAATATGAAGGACTAAGCTCAAGAGATAACATTTCTTAACCCTATCTTTATTTCTTTATTTGATATTTCTGTGATTATGTGTAATATGTGATATATCTGATCTTAATCTGAATATGAATCTGTTTTTGAATTGATGAACTGTTATGAATGACTATATATATCTTAACTACTGATTTATTAACATTTAAGTAGTTTTGGCTTCATCAAAAAGGGGGAAATTGTTGGGATATGAATCCTATAAACAATGTTCTAATTGATGATTATATGTTTTGATGGCCAAAAGCAACTTGAAGTTAATGATATATGTGATTATATGTTGTTATAACTGAGTTATATGAAATATGTTTACTGATTTTAATGAGTTATGAAAACTGAGTTTACTGATCTTAGTATATTACTGATCTGATATATGAACTGTTTAAGAACTAAGCCGAGAATGAATTGTATAGACAGCTTATAGTATAAGACATAGATGTACTCATCTGTATATAGTCCAGTTGATGTATAGATAGGTTTTATATATGTAAAGTTGTATTCTATTGTATTCAGCATTGTAAAAGTTCAGAGCAGTAGATTGGATCAAAGAAAGAAGACTAAGAGACATCAGAAGACTACTTCAGAGTAAGAAGACTATTCAAAAGGAGTAAGATGAAGCTCAGAGATACAAGAGAAGTATTTTTGAAGGAAGCAAGAACAGTTTTGGAAGAACTGTGCTGACTGACCAAGAGCAGTAAAATGAAGAAGAGTAGTTTACTGTGTTGAGTTAGTTGAATTGAAGAATAAGTTTGGATAACTTGTTTGAAGCGTAACTGAAGATATTTGAAGATATGTTGACTTGGAAAGATAAGTTTTAAGTTGGTTACAAGAAGGATGTTACAACAAGAAACGGTTATGAGGTAGTTGAGAGTTAGTTTCACAAACTGCTAACTGTCATACTAGATCTTATAAATACCGTGTGATCTTCTACTTGAAAAGACTACTGATACAATTACTATTCAAAAGCAATCAAAGAGAATTCAAGTATTCAAGAACTCACAGAGTCAAGAAGATTGAAGAACTGAAGAGAAGCCACAGATCTGAAGAGAAGAATCAAAGGCTACTACAAAGAGAAGTTTTACTTTTCATTTTAAGTTTGTACTGTGTAAACAAGTGTGCTAGTTACTTGTGAAATTACTAGTAGATCGAAGATATACCTAGAGGTATAATCGACAAGATCAAAGTCTTAATCTTGGGACTCTAAGCTACAAGTACTCAAGAAGAGAAGAGTAATAAAACATCACGACTGGAGTTGTGAGAGTGGATGTAGACATTTGTCGAACAACTATAAAATCTTGTGTTCTTTACTTTCTGTTTTGATTATCTGTTTATATTTGTTTAACCAAGAACAGTAAAGTTTTCTAAAGAAAAGATTTAAAGAAAAGTTGAGTATAAAAGATAAACTGTTAGTACTGGTCTGATTCTAATAACAGTATCATACAGAACACATTTCTGCACTTAAACTCTGATATTTTGATAGAATTTGAAAAGTCTATTCACCCCTCCCCTCTAGACTTTTTCTTAGCTTACTCAATCTAAAACTCAACTTTGGGACCAACACATAAAGATTATGAAGCAGGAAGCAAATAAAGATACAAGACTAACTTCAATTAACATATATAGGAACCATCTCAAATTAAAAAAACCTGAGTCCAAAATCTTGAAGCCATTGTAGAGATAACAAATTACTCAGCACTCCCTTAAAGTAGAAGAAATCTGCAACCAACAAAAACAACAAAAATCTAAAATTGCATCACTAAAATTAACACAAAAGTAATCATTAAATCCCATCAAATACAGCATCCCTATAATCAACAAATTCACATCCAAAATCCAAACTTCTCTAATAATCTATTTTTACCCTAATAATTTGTTCCTCATACAAATTTAGTTTTTGTATACATAATAAAATCTTACCAATCTACATACACATTCAGAGATAAAGGTGAGACATATGACATTACCAGAAAAACTTACGTCAATATAATTGAAAAGTGTAACACTAAAAAAAAATCTGAAAAATTTACTCATTTTTTACACTATCAAAAAATAAATATCTTCGTGCATCGCATGGGTACAACAGTGGCTACCATATGAGCAATACGCTCATATCACCCATTCTTGATATGTCATTGTTCTTAATGAAAATTCTCAATACATTGTAATGAACTTTACAGTAAAACGACTAATACTATCATACTAATACAGTACATTTTAATGAAATAACTAATATTGTGTACAAATGCACACAAAATACAAACCAATTGCACGGCAAAACTGGTACTCGTTCATGAAAACCGTACACCCACACTACCGGACCAAAAGACCATATCAAGCCACCTACACCCTTCATCATAAACCAACATAATTCAACACAACAACCCCAACTAGAAGAAAAATAACTACTACACTCTATCTCATTTCCAAATCCATATACAACATTAAACTCCTAGCTAGAATTTGTATCAATTGCATAAACGGTTAATCAGTGCCCACTTTGTCCAACACACATAACTCTATACTCCAACAAACTTTTCTGCAATTAAAACAGCTCCCTCAGGAAAAAAAAACAAACATTTACTCTGTTTACAACAACTGCAACTGCAGATTTTTAATTCGCTGAAACCAAACTACTATTGATAAAATTGAAGAAAACCCCATCATGAAACAAAGGCCCTATTCCTCGATTAATAATCATAAATGTGTGGCTCAGAGAATCAATGTGACGTTTCTCTCATTAACTGCATGAAACTAAGAACCCACCATTTCATCACAAAAATAATGAAGAAATATATCATCTTTCTCTTGTCTCTTTCTCCACTCTCAAACAAACAAACCCATCTTTAATTACCTATAATTTCCTTCCTTAATTTCAAGTTACAAATTATATATTCTCCTTTAGCTTAGCATCTGATTCGTAATTTTTTTTTATTTGATTTATATGGTTGTTATAGTTTTGAGTGTTGTAATTTGGTTTCGTTTTGATAATTTTGTTGCAGAGGCTGAACTTGGTTGCCTAAAAGCCCAGAGACATTAACACATACCCCAAATTTGGTTGCCCATCACTGCTGAATATTTTCTAACAAAGCACAACTTTGCTCCCCCATTCCCAATTCCCTTAAAAATAAAACACAACTCCCTTAATCTTAATAAAATCTTAACAAAATAAAGCACAGCTTTGCAGGGGAGACAAACACAAACACAATACAAGAATTAGTTCACATTAAAAAAATAAAGCACAACTCCCTTAATCTTAATCCTATACTACTAGTGTTCTTCAAAGTGGAAAGAAAAAGAAGATATATATATATATATATATATATATATTGTTACATTTAATAAAATTACCTTGTGTGGAGGGAAGCGCGTCGGAGGAGAGTGGAGGGGACGCGGCGGCAACAGTGGCGGTGGAGGAAGACGATTTTACCTTGTGTGGCGGAAGGAGACAACGACGGCGTCTTGGATGTGGTGAGGCCCTGACGACGACGGCGAAGGCGCTAGGGCTGGAGAGGGAGGCGACGACGCTAGTCGACGGAGCGAGGGGGAGAAAGCAATTGAATTTGGGGAGGCTCTGTACGTATACGCGTAATTAATATTAATTAATATAATTAATGGCAGGCTAATATCTTCACTTGGACAGCGGTTATCAACCGCTGTCTAAGCCTTTATTTTATTTTTTGTCTAAGTCTTTTTAGTGGAACACTTGGAGAGCGGTTTTGAACCGCTCTCTATGTTTTTTTTTTTTTATAATTAAAACCGCTCTCCAAGCGTTTACTTGGAGAGCTGTTTGAAAAAAGGGTTCTCCAAGCGTTTACTTGGAGAGCTCTTTTAAAAAAGGGCTCTCCAAGCATTACTTGGAGAGCTCTTTGAAAAAAGGGCTCTCCAAGCGTTTACTTGGAGGGCTCTTTGAAAAAAGGGCTCTCCAAGCGTTTACTTGGAGGGCTCTTTGAAAAAAGGGCTCTCCAAGCATTACTTGGAGAGCTCTTTGAAAAAAGGGCTCTCCAAGTGCAGCTCTCCAAGCTTAAATGTGTAATAGTGATTTTTAGATGCACCATAAGTGTTAGTGTGAAATTTATAACCGTTTACGTAATACCCAAAGTACGTAATGGCTTGAACAGAAGGACCACTAGAAAGATCGCACAGAAACCTGTTCTCGACGTGATTAAACTTCACCTATAATATAATTGACCAAAATTATATGAGAATAACTTCGTTATCAAATAAGACGACTTTATCTTCTCCTTTTCGAGAAAGACTTACAATTTGTTCAAACCACGAAGCAAATTCATTTTGTAGCCTAGTGTCCAATTCACCCGCCGAGAGACTTGGTTCAAGAAGTTGAAGTTGTTGAAGGAATAACCTACGACATATTTAATGGACGTTAACACTGATATTATAATATGGAAATAGATATATACGAGATATGAAGTTGTACATGACTTACTCTACATAGGGTTGCACCTCTTCACAATTTAGTAACACATACGTATGAGCTCTTTTTTACTCCTCGTCTAAAATCCATCTCTTCTTCTGCTTTCCAAGTGGTCGACCAGGTGCCTTAAATATGGAAAAAGTACCCTCCACATATTGTTGTGCTCCACGACCATTATAATTACGAGGTACATTGCGTATCCTCGTCATAACATGGTCCTCGAAATAATGAGAACAAAACATTGACGCCTCTCTAGTTAAATACGCATTTGCAATCGAAGCTTCAACACATGCTTTGTTACCCACATTGAGTTTTAAGGTGCGAAGATACCTAATTAGAACTTAAGTGACACGAGTAAATATACCAAAGTAAATGAATTCATGACGTTATAAAAAGTTATAAATTACCTCTCGTATGGATACATCCATCTGTATTGTACTGGACCGGCAACTTTTGCTTCATATGCAAGGTGGACAGGTAAATGTTCCATGGAATTGAAGAAGCTAGGTGGAAATATGCGTTACAACTTGCATAAAATTACTGGAATATCCCTTTCCAAACGAGTCATGTTGTCAACTATAATGGTCGTAGAAGTCAAGTCCTTGAAAAATAGACTAAGCTCAGTGATTGATTTCCACACATGAGGTGGCAAAATATTCCGAAAAGCAATTGGTAATAGTCTTTGCATAAACACGTGACAATCATGACTCTTCATCCCATACAACTTCAATTTTGTCCAGTCTATGCATCGAGACATGTTAGACACATAGTCATCAGGAAATTTCAACTCACTGATCCACTTACAAATAACATCTTTTTGCTTCTTATCAAGCGAATAACAAACCTTGGGATACTTTCCTGTACGTGCACATTTCTTGAGGGATGGACGACGACAATATTCATTAAGTTCATCTCTGGATTTAGTTGTGTCTTTTGTCTTCCCCTCCACGTTCATCACCGTGTTGAACACATTATCGAACACATTTTTCTCAATATGCATTACGTCCAAATTGTGTCGTACCAACAGGGTACTCCAATACAGCAACTCCCAGAAAATGCTTTTATTCTTCCACCCTCCGGAAAGTTTTTTGTTGTGGGCCTCAGCACCCTCCTCTGTAACTTTTCTAAATCCCAAATGTTCAATTTCGTGTAGGAGACTCGCACCCGTTCGAATAGGCGGTGGATCATCTGTGACTACTACTCCAGCCATGAATGCAATTTTGTTCATTCGCCATGTGTGGTTCGGTGGTAAGAACTTTCGGTGGTTGTCGAACCACGACTGCTTTCGACTAAGCCTCAAAGAGAATGCATTAGTGTACTCCCCACAATATGGACAAGCAAGCTTTCCGGCTGTACTTCAACCAGACAACATTGAGTATGCTGGAAAGTCACTAATGGTCCAGATCAGTGCAGCTCGCATCAAAAAGTTTTGTTTTCTAGCAACATCGTAAGTTTGCACCCCATTTTCCCATAAAAATCTCAAATCTGCTATCAGTGGTTGCAAAAACACGTCAAGCTTGTCCTTCGGACTTTTAGGCCCGGGCACAAGAATCGAAAGAAACATGAATTGATCCTTCATGCACAACCACGGGGGTAGATTGTACGGAGTAAGTATCACTGGTCATGTCGAATATTGTTTCCCCGTCATTCCAAACGGCTGAAAACCATCTGTGCTCAAGCCCAACCTAACATTCCTAATTTCAGATGCGAAATCAGGATACGAACGGTCCAAATGTTTCCAAGCCAACGAGTCTGCAGGGTGACGCATAACACCAGAGTGTCAGAAGTGCACGAGGCATGCCATGTCATATCTTTCGCAGTGGCCTTGGACATGTACAATATTTGCAAACGAGGGAATATCGGAAAGTAGAACATCTCCTTAATCGGGCGTTTCTTTTTCACCCGACCATCCACATCAAATTTGTTGGGCTTATATCGTGGTCCACCACAAACCTTACAACAATCTAGTTCGTTGTCTGCACCTCAATATAACATGCAATTTTTTGCACAACAATGAATCCTCTCCACCGGAAGACCCATCCCACTCATCAATTGTTTGGTATCGTTAAATTTCTTAGGAACCCTATTTTATGGAGGACAAATCTCGCGAATCAAGTCAACAACTTGTTTGTAACCCCTTTCAGACAATCTATTTTCTGCTTTAATGTTCAGTAATCGAGAATTGAATGACAAATCTTGGTCCGCTGCAAGAAGCATGTCATAAAACTGTGCAACATTCTCATTAGGGAGTTCTTCATTTTGTGCCTCCTCTTCCACATTGATTTCAAAATCAGTGTTGGGCCCACCAATTAAGTCTTCAATCATATTGTGGTACGCGTTAGGCCCCGATGTGTCAACTTCGTTTGAAGTTGACTCAAATCCATCAGTGTTTTGATGTGGACGTGGACCCCAACTCTTCTCACCGTACAAAATCCAATTATAATAATTCGGTTTAAACCCATTTTTATATAAATGTGCTTTAACTTCACTGGGATCTCTATAAGATTGATTTCGACATGTAGCTTTCATGCAAGGACATCTAATTAATTTTCCCTTCTCTCATCGAAGTCGGATGACTAGTGGCAGTTGCAATAAATTCATCTAGTCCACTAAGAAAATCGGGCGTAATAATCCCATAAACCGATCTTGGACTATACATCCAAACGCGACTTGAATAATTTATGTCAATCTGTTTCATATCAAAACTGCGAAAAGTAGTTTAATTCATTCTCACCCTAATTGAAAAGAATATAATAATTTTATTTTCATTTTGAAAAGTGACAATCTAGTAAAAACAAATCAAAATGGAAAATGAACAATATCTAATAAATGAAGAGGAATGAGTACTACTTAGTCCAAATATTTTTTTTTAATAAATATTTCGAACAAATGCATTAATATAATTCCAAAGAGACACTTCTTGAAGCACTTAAGGAAAAGAAAAGCATAGAATGCACAAATAAGTGTAGAAGTTGGCCTAAAAATGGAGAAATTGCTAACTGTTAGATAGATTCAGATTCTGAATTAAAATTAAAAAAACACAGACCCTCGAACTTTATTAATTTTTATGCATCTAGACCCTTTTTCCATTTTTTAATTAGAACAAATAAGCCTATTAATTTGCCAGAAATATTTATTGAGACAAACAAATAACAAGATTGCAGTATATTAGAATTAGAAAAACACAGACTAGCATCAAAACTGCATCAAATTCTATTCAAGAAAAAACACTTCAAGAACTCAGCAATCCTCACATTTGCACCACAATTTACAAAACCCCCTCAAATCCTCAACCTAAAACAGAAAAGAACTTTACGGTGCAACCATAATGCATAAGAACCACAAAGCCCAAGAAAGAAAAAGAGAAATCCTAGCACTATAAGAAAAGTCAACCAAAACTATATCGAAATTAACAAATCCTATCAAACCACAACCCATAAATCATCTAAATTTTCATCGAAATTCAACAACCATACCTTAATTTAATGATTTCACCAGTACATATTAGCAACAATCACAATTTCAGCAGAAACCCATAAAAAGAAGAGCAATAAAAGGTGTAAAAAATCAAGAAAAAGAGTCAAAATACGAACCTAGTAAGAAATGAGGTGAGAAAGAGGAAAAACTTTAGTTAAGCAAGTATTTTCCACCATTTAAGCAGCTTCTCCAATTTCCTTGTATTTTACACTCATGGAGAAGTATTGTGCCGTGTTTGTGAAGATTTGAAGACCTAAAAGTTGATTTTAAACTCATGGAGAAGTATTTTACACCAAAAAACTTACAATGATGCAAAAATCAAAATCCTATGAACTATTATTAAATTTCTGCATTTTCCAAATACCCAAGTTTGATTCGTTATTGGTTATTGGGCATTTTCAAGAACAAGTAAAGAGATGAAAAAACTTACCATAGAAATAACCACGTCGAGTAGTAGAACAAGAATAAAGTGAACACGGGTTCGATCTGTAGACGGGGTGTCGTCGGGTGCTCTTCACGGCGGCATCAGCGGCAGAATTTGGAAAATGAGATGAATGCTTTTTTAACAAGGGCTGACCGCATATTGGGGGGAAATGAGATGAATGTTTTTTTTATAAATGGAGTTGGTGAGGGATTTAACGAGGGTCCCACGATCCCTCACTAAAATTTAATGATGTCAGCAAATAGCCCTCACTAAATCTCTAGAGCCACTACCCTTGTTATTCCCCTTGTTAAATGGTGAGCATTTTTATTTACTCACCAAATGGTAAGGGATTTGATGCCCTCATTATTTGCCCTTGTTATTTTACAGATTTTTTGTGGTGACTAGCCATTTACCCTCTAAAAAAATCTGTAATTTAGTCAATTTTCCCTCCAAAAAATATGCAGGTCATTTCCCTCTAGAAAATTCGATTCCAAAACATTTTTCCTCTTATTTTGCTTTGGGACTATTTTTGCATTTTCATCACTTAACAGAAACTGTTAAGTATTTAACGGTTGTGACCGTTTTTGCAAAAAATGGGACCAAAAAAGAATGTGGGACCAAAATTGTTTTCAAAAAATTCTCTTGAGATCAAACTTGCATGTAGATGTTGTTAACTCTTAAATGCTTTAACATTATCAACAACATCTTAATTTGACCTTCCTTGGTTTATTTTAAGTCCTTTCTGAAATGTTACATTAAATGTTGTACTAAATGCTCTCACATTCAGGTACGATTCTAGAAGCTTCTACAAGAGTCTAGAACCTGGAAGATTCCAAAATGTTGGAGAACGTGCTAGAAGGCCTTGGAGCAGTTTAGAACGACCTGGAAGAAGGATCTAGAAAGATCATGGAAGTTGAGGTCCTAAAAAATAGGATCTCATAATGGAAGGATCTAGAATTCGGTTATTGCTCTATAAATACCGCTGAAGCCTTTCATTTCAAAGTATGCACTATTCGAATAACACCTTTCTTGAGCGTTCATCCCTGTTAGGAGTTAGGGTCAGTAGTTGTATCATTTAATGTACACCGAGGGATACCATACCTTCCCGTGTATTTTGTTCTAGTCTTTTATCGAGTGAGAGTGAATCATAGATCAGATTAGTTCTTTAGACAGTGTTCTTACACTTAAGTCTATTTGCGGATTCAGACACCTGCCTCGATTGTAGTTTCCGTTTGTGGAATGTTGAAGTAATTGCTGAGACATTTCACACGACATTTTCGTAACTTAGGAACTAAGTTATTGTTTTCGCCGTAAGGCTTAACATAGGTTTTGTTATTAATAAAATCTATGTTAAAAATTATTCCATTGTGTTCTTATTGTGTTTTAGTGTTTTAGACTTCCGCTGTGTACTGTGTTTACTTTTTGTATTCTGTTAGAGTTAATGCTACACTATTTGTCTCAACATTCAGTGTAACATTGTTCTGTTTTTTTACTTAAACACTATACACTACCCCACGCACACTTTCATTGCATTTTACCCTTTTCTAAATATATAGAGATCAAGAATAGAAATCAAGAGTAGAGGTAAGGCCATTTCATCACAATTATAATCCATATCAACTATTAAAGTTAAAAAAAAATATATTAAATAAGTAGAAACCACCTCCTCCCCTAATTAAGTTAATGGAGTATATTTCTACAACCCACCCAAATCCATAAGTGCCGTGGTCTCTCAAATATTAATCCTGCAACAACTTTCAAGTCCAGATTATTATCAATATTGAATGAGATAATTTGTTTTACATTATATTTCACTATTGAATTAATTAATGACATACAAGATTTAAAAATTAATCGGAGATAATTAACTACTGATTTTCTGCAATGGCCGGTATGTAATTCATTGCAAATTGCGACCAATTTGCATTGGAATATAAACATTATATGTTATTATAACATAAAGAAATGTGTCTCCTTGGAATGAAATGCTAGATTCGTCCATATGAAACACCCCTAAACGACAAACAAAAATATTTATGAGTCCAACAAAGTTTTTTTTTTCCTTTCTAACTAACATTATTGGTTTATTCTGAAAAAAAGCGTGGAAGATTTGAAGCCATCCAACGGCTGTCGGTGGTCGACTTGACCTTCTATTCCTGGTTAACAATTAAATTATATATTTATATTTTTTTTAAATAAATAATAAGAATATGTATATATGAATGATCCAGAGAAATTAAAGAGAGACCCCACTATATTAATTAGTCCTTCATCGCTGCATATATATAAGTACAAGTACGTGGCGCAAGTTCATTAATTATTTGTTGACTATATATATATAATAATAATATTGTGCTAATTAATAATGTTTTAATAAATACATCAACTTCTATTTTCCAAACCACCACCTAACACCCGACCCGATTGAAAGTACGTAATCAAATAATATTTCTATATAAACACTACATTTCCATGCACACTTAAAGCATTAATAATATTCCAACAATTAACAAATAAAAACACAATGGCTGCTGGATTGATGAAAATGAGTTGCATGATGATGCTCATCGCTGCGGCGGTGATTGCTCCGGCAGCGGAAGCGGCAATAGGGTGCGGGGCGGTTGTTTCATACCTGAACCCATGCATTAACTACGTGACGGGCAAAGGTCCGATAGGCGGATGCTGCGGTGGTGTAAAGGGCCTCTACAACGCCGCCAAGACCACACCGGATAGGCAGGCTGTTTGCGGCTGCCTCAAATCACT
The DNA here is from genome assembly GCA_963675135.1 of Galeopsis tetrahit. Lineage (NCBI taxonomy): Eukaryota > Viridiplantae > Streptophyta > Magnoliopsida > Lamiales > Lamiaceae > Galeopsis > Galeopsis tetrahit. The sequence goes on from OY776130.1 coordinate 17,075,532, forward strand.
TGCGTCTTCATACTCCGGTGCAAACCTCGCCAAGGCTGCCGGACTTCCCGGCCAATGTGGTGTCAGCATTCCTTATAAGATCAGCCCTTCCACTGATTGCTCCAAGTATGTATTAATTTAAATTTTCTTAAACTCTTTTGCATTTTGTGTATATCATCCATGTATTTTAGAATCATGATAATATTTGTTTTTTCATTAAAAAAATACTACTTATTTTACTATAAAATTAATTGTTGTTATTTAAGCAGGTGCATGAAAAAACTGGTCACACAATACCATAATCATTATATATCATGCATATATACTTTTCTTTAGCTAGACTAGTTATAATCATATTTTTATTTAATAATTGATGTAATATTGTTGTGATGTGCAGGGTGAAGTGAGAGATTATTTGGTACGTACGCTAGCTACGATGGAAAGACTATATATAAATAATAAATAAATGAAGGGCTTTTCGCGGCACCTTTAATTTGAGTAGCTTTAATTAAGAGTATGCTTTTCTAGTGCTCTCTTTCTTTCATCAAATGGATATTGTACCAATATACATGTAATATATACATCATATATATATGAATGATTAATGAAAGCGATGTTTGTGTGTCCTTTTATTATTATATATACTATTTCTCGATTATCATATCAATTCTTTTCTTACAAATTTTGTACAATGCTATCACCATCGATATGAAATTAGGACTTGTACGTAAGACGACAAGGAATCAAAATCAGACTTAATTGGATGATGTTCACTATTAGAAAATTAATATACAAGAATTAGATATTAATTTTTCACCTCTCCATAAGCTCCAACGTTTGGATGAAATATATGAAACTCTTTCATATGCACGGTGAACATAATACAAATCATCTTCCAATTATAGGTGATCTCTGACCTAAATTGTTCGCATCATATCCTAACACATTCCAGTTGGTGTAGCATGTGCAGATAGAGATGTTTATCGAGTTGACTCTAATCGTATAGGCTAGGGTCGCGGGCTAAATGGGCTAGAGCCTTATCCATTTCACTCTTAACGCTTCGTCAAAAGTCTCATAACCTAAATCAAACCAGCGGACCGTGGGCTAAATAGGCTACGAACAAAAATTCAAAATAATTAATGTTTTCCAAAGCATAATTGACGTGTTTTATAAATTTTGTAGTAATTAAAAAACCCATATCAAATCATTTTTTGCGTAATTTTAACACTATTGCATATAAATATAAATATATTTATATTTAAAAATATGAATATATAATTTGTTAACCAGGAATGGCAGGTCTAGTCGACAACCGACGACCGTTGGATACTAGGTTCAATTCTTCCATGTCCTTTTCATAATCAACCAATAATAGAAAGGAAAAAAAATAACTTTGTTAAGACTCATTTTTGTTTGCCGCTTAGGGACTGTGGCAGATTCAGAATTTAATATTTGAGGGTACTAAAAATGTTATGTAAAATACTATTTCTTCAGTTCCGTTGAAAGTTGTACCTGTTGTAACACTTATTGTCGGGGTGCATCTAGCAATCTTCTACAAACATAATAATTTATATATGAGTGGTTTATACGGATATATAAGATGATCTTGAGTGTTCTTGAAGAACTATGGAATTAGGTTAAAACTAGGGTTTGTTCTTGAAGTTAACTTCGAGAGTAAGCTAAGCAAAATGGTGTAATATTTCTTAGGAAAATGAGACTGTGTCTTGATTTAGCCTTCAATGGCTTTATACACTAGGTTACACTTGCATGTAATTAATTCCTGGCAACTCATCATTAATCAATAAATGGAAATACAGCTTCTATTAATGATCATTACATGCATTTAATGCCACTTTGCAATAAATGCTTCTGAAACCATCCACTATATATCCCATCCAGCCATCCTACAAGGTGCTCGTCGATGAACACCCCAAATACACCACATTTGACTTGTCAACGCTCCAAAGATGAAATTTATGGTTTGTTGCTCGATGTTGCTCGTTAATACTGACTTATGGTCATCCTCGTCCTGGCTTGGCCATTGGGCGAACAACTAGTCTTGGATCTTCTCAATATAGCTATAATATTGGGACTTCAAGGCTTCTTCTTTGCGAACATGACATTGCTCGTCATCTTTATCTCTGCCGACCATCTTACCTTGATAATACAAATTACCTTAATAATACCTCTAATCACTCTTATTTAGGCGACCATAAATATATTGCTCTCCAATATAATATCTTTGTTTCTTCGCGCTACCACGTGGATTTTCTTGACTTGTTGGCCCTTCTTTGAAGACTTTATTTACTCGTCTCTTATTGACTGTTCGTCCTCGTCATTGCTGACTTACTATTTTCAGCATATTTGTCTTCTTTCTTTTCATCAAAGTGTTTAATTTGTCCTCTGATTTGTTGTCAGGAGATTTGTACCTTCTCCTATTTTTGTTATATTGGTAAAACTTTTTGTATCTACCAAACCTTGAGTTTAGCTTCCCAAATCTTCTGGCCATGAGAGCCAGCTCCTCCTTCATTTCAGCCCTAAAGACTGATTTTGACGACCTCTGAACATTTTTCTTTTCTAGTTCAGTGGCTTAATTTGAATGCAACACCTTTGCTGGATGTGGAGTGCTCTTCATGTACCTTCTTCCTATTCAGATCAAACTCATAGGCTTTGAGTTCAGAGAAGACTTGCTGCATTGGCATGTTGTCAAGATTGCTTGTATTCTGCATCATGACTGAATAAATGTCCCACTTGGATGTGAGACTTATTAGAATTTGAAGTGACACTTCTCTTTTGGCATAAAACTTCCCTAGAGAGTTGATCTCATTCATGATGTCAGTGAATCTGCCATCAAGATGATCAATGGTTTCATTGTGCTTCTTGGTGAATTACTCATATTTTTGGATTGCCACTTGGAGCTTATTTTCCTTTATCTTTTGGGTACCTTCACACATGAGTCCTAGGGTATCCCAAATCTCTTTTGTTGTAGTTCAGTGATACACTTTGCCCATCACAGCATCTGGGATTGTTTGATAAAGTGTATTCATGGCAACATAATTTAGATTATGTCTTTTTCTATCTTCTACAGTCAGATCATCTTCATCTTTTGGCAACAGCTCCCTTGGATCAGCTTTCTGAGCACCAGTGAGTTTGGGATTTGCCTTTGTGAAGGTGAATGATGGTCCCTTGGTTATAACCTTCAACATCTCATCATGTTGACAAGCAAGGTGAGATCTCATCCTTATCTTCTAGAAATCATAATTCTCTATTGAGAACATGGGCAACTTGTGATGAGAAATATGGTTTAATGAGTTGGGACCCATGTTGTTGATGTTTTCTACAGCATCTCCTGCAACTGCATTTTTAGACATCTTTGCAATATATTGTTAGATAAATCACATAAAATGTTTTCAGAAATGGATTAGTTCAGTGACCAAAGATAATGTGAGTTTGAAAATCAAAATGGATTTTCAGAAGCAGTGGTCTTTGAACCCCTACTATGATACCACTTGTTGGTCCTTGAAGGAGTAGACACAAGTGTATGGAGGGAGGGGGGGGGATGCACTTGTGTATTCTAATTTTCTTATTCAAACAATTTTGACCTTTTAGGAGAGTTGTCTGACAACTTCTCTGAGTGATAACTTTAGTAGATAATTAACCTACTAAAAACTATGAAGTAATCAGTTGGATAACTATCTAAATAAGTTATGTTATGCGTAATGTGGTTGGCCCTTTTACTTAGAAAACTCATTGTTTATTTTTGAAAACAGTTTTATTAGGGATTTTGTCCAAAGACAGTTTTTCTTAACTTTTATGACAGAAGACTTTTGTGAATAATTCTGAGTGCTATGATTGAATATGAACAAATAAGGGCAGTGCAAGAAGTAAATGACACAACAATTTATAGTGGCTCAGAGGATGAAGCTCCTACATCCACTTTCCCCGATTTAACAAGATAACTCATTTACTCCCAGAATTAACTTGTTTTATAGTGCCAAGGTGCACTGATCAACCACATTATCCTTAGTGCATTGATCCCTAGGAATTCAGAGTCCTAGTGCTTAACTTCTCTGAGCTAAAGCTGTGTTTTCTCTTAACAGCCTTTAATTCCTCACTTCAGCAACAAACTCTACTACTCTCTCTTGAAAGGTAAGGGTTTGAGGTTTGGTTCCAACTAAGTGAGATATCCTTTACAATAAGAACAATGTAAAGGGATAGGATATCTCTTTGCTAAGCTTTAGGATAATACAATATGGGCTTAGATAGAAGTGATCAGGAAACTTGAGATTTATACTTGTAAGATTGAAAGCTTATGTGTTGTAATTGCTTGTGTTTCCTGTGGTTGTTGAATTCTTGTTTGCTTGATTCACTTCAGTATTTATAGAGCATTTTGAACATATACCAGTGGGGAAAGGCAAACATTCAAAATGTCTATTTGCAGCTCCATTGAAATAGCTACTTGAGATTTCATCTATTAACCAGTGGGTATAGAAGGTTCTTCAATGGTTGCTTGAATGCTTAGGTTGATTTCTGGAAAATGCGGTTGTGCAGATTTGTGTCTGTCACATGAGGTGCACATTTTCAAAGGCCGATTGTGTAGGAGTCTTGTACTTTTGCCAACGGTCAAATGGGACAAATTCCCTGAACATTCTTTGCAGCAGATAGAGTGTTCTCGGTGCATTCAAGTCTTCACTTTCAGTCTTTAATGCTTTTTAGTCTTCAATGCTTGTTCAGGCTTGATGGCTTTAAGGCTTCATAAATGTTGTCTCCTTGATGAGTAGTTGCATTCAATGCTTTGATCTTCAACACTAGACGATCTTTTGATCTGTAACAACACTTATCATTTCTGTCTTCAAAAGGTCAGACTACTTGTTTAGTTCTTGTGTTATTAGCCATGTTGTCCACTTCAGGCAGCTTGTCTTCATATGATCAGCTTCTTTGAACTCACTAAGACAAATGTTTTAAGCTGCCAAACATTCCAGCTTGGACAACTAACCTGAAACTATGATCTCAACATTCTTGAGATTCAAGACTTAGACAATTTTCTAAATTGTCTCAATTAACTATCCTGAGACAACTAGACTGAATTATAATGGGGCAATCACATTAAGGTTCATTTCACATAGTGTTTTAACAATAAAACATATTTTTTATTCTGGTTACAAAAAAGATCAATTATAGATGCAAAAGTATATTTCTAACCTCAAAATTTAATTAATGCCAATAATACAATAGTCAACTACAACAGTGTGCAATTTTTTAAATTTATCACAATCATCGTGAATCGCGCTATAATTGGTAGAAACATACCATCTTTCACACGTTTCCATTCTTAAAGTTACCAAAACACCAATAGAGTAAATTCGAGCCACTTTCTTTTCTAATCTGCATTCTGCTGTGAGTTTTTTTTCGCCAGCGACGATATTCCGTACTCAATCAATCAAATTTTCTCTGCTGTGAGTTTTCTTTTCTAATCAGCATTCTGCTGTGAGTGCAAAAGATTCTTTATTTTATTTTATTTTTTTGGTAAAGCCCTAAAATCCTATATCAGTTTCATCGATTTTGTATCTAATGGTTAGATACCTGAAAGTTCTAGAGAGGTTATTTCTGAACTAGTTTATGACTTAATATATATGTATATTTTATTATGTATATTGATTTGTTCGGATTTCGAGATACATGATACAAGATTTGGTGATTTGTTTGGTTTTTATATGTTATGTTGTTTTCCGATGCCTAGTATTATGCTTTTATTGGGTTTTTTGTTGTTAAAACTTTATTTTCTTTCAGATTCTTCATGGGTATTTTGTATAAAATCCGACATGTTGTTTTAATTTCTAATTTTGTCTATAAAAACTGTTTTATACAGGAATGGCTAGAGACAAGAGACGAGGGATCCATATTGAGGAAGAAGATCGACCCAATACTGGCAAAAGAAATAGGACTAGGGAAGTCCGAGTATCAATGAGGACAAAAAGAGGTAATGCGGTGATCATTTGTGTTTATTACAAAAAAACACAAAGTATAATGTTTTTGCCAGCATAAATCTATGAGATTTGGTTAACTATCTTTACTTGTTAATGAAACATATTTGACATTAGATTGTTGGGTGATATTATATTATATGTCATACAATAAATGTTGGGTGATACAAGCTAACCGCAAAAAGCGTGACAAAGTCCAACATACTATCTATATGTTAGATAAATGAGCTAAGTGACTATGGAAAATATGTAAGCTGGATGAGTACATTCAGTAAAAGGTTCACTTAGATTGCATTTGTACGAGTACGTTTCATATGAATCTATTGTATGCCATATCAACTGCATAGTTGTAGTATTTGTTGTGTGAAATGTGTATAGCATGGACATTGGAAGTATGTAAGTGGCTGCATGTAGTTCTGATATGTTGGTGGGCTTGCAGTTACTATTGTAGTTAATTGTAGCATACTTTGGCATATTTGTGTATCTTGTGTAGAAGATTCAAAATACCTGTAAAATGGTAATTGTCTATATTAGTAAAGATTGAATCTATTTAAACTGTTGACAAAAGAGTGTTTGGATAATAGAGGAGGAAAGCATAAATGTTTGCTAGGTTTTGTATTAAGGTTTGTATTTCTGATTCACGTATTTAGCAACTCTAAAATACACGACCGCAAGTATACGGTGTATATTGTAGTGAAGTACGTACGAGGTCGAACCCACGAGGAGGTGTAGTATAAAAGTGGAGTTTGTCGATGTAAGTTTTAAATAGACGTGATCGATAAAGTGGAATGGTGAATTACCCTAAAATTGCCTACTAAATGTCACGAATAAACAATAAAAGAGTAATATGAAATCGATCAATGAATGGTCATGCAAATCACAAAACGAGAGAAAATACGGGTGAACTCAAAGATAAGAAAGTAGGTTCCAAAGCACATGCAATACTAATGAATCCATCTATGATTAACTATCTACTTAAGTGGTGTTCATGTTTTGTCTATAAGATTGATCACATAATAATGAATTAAAAGTTTCTTCAATCCAAATAATCCAAAGGAAATATCACACAACTTAGTATATCTACCTAAATTGCATCATAGAACCCAATCAAACTCCTAGGATCATCACACATATTCCTAATCATTTATCATCTTTCAATCTCACAATAAAATTAGGTCAAATGCTTGCAATCAATCAATCAAAATAGATTTCTCAACCTAATTCAATTAACTAAGATTAACATATCACTATTGTACACTAATGACATGTTTTGCAATGAAAATCAAGCATCCAAATATAATTAAGCCACACAAACACCAAATAAACAAAACATTAATTCATAGACTTCAACAAATGTATTTACAAGGCTCTAGAACCAAAAGTGTTCTAGCCAATCAACAACATAATCTAATAAACAAAACCAAATGAAATAACTAAATAAAAAGGGAGAGAAATAGAAAGCTTAGTCTAAAATGTGGGGTGGAATGAAATTCCAAAACTATTGGTGCCTTCCTTGCTTGGATTGATGGAGAATTGAAGAAGTTATGGCCAAATCACCTCCAATTGTGTGTTTCTATGTGTGGAATTTGAAGAACTATGGAAGAGAGTTCTTTTGATTTTAAGAATGAGGGCTTATATAGTGTTGGGGTAGGGTTTGGGTGCAAGAATTGTAAGTTAGTCCCTAAAAAATGGCCAAAATGGATAAAAGGCACCGAGAATGGGGTAGCACGGCCGTGCAAAATCAAGTTTTGGTCGCACAGGTGCTTGGCCGAGCAGGCATCTCGGTCGTGTCGTGTAGATGATGACTTTGGATGATGCTCGGCCGTGACGTGCGATCATGGTGATTCTTCGGGCTTGGCCGAGAAGGGTGCTCGGCCGTGCCATGTCGTGGCCTCCATGTTGCTATCTCGATGATGCCAATTCCATGATGGTGGCTCGGGCGTGGCGTTGGATTTTGGCTTGGAGGTGAAGCTCGGCCGAGGCATGTGGTGGCCTCAAAAACCTGTCTCGAGGGTCTCTATTTCGAGCATGGTGCTCGACCGTGGCCTGATTTTGGCTTGAAAAATGGCTCGGCCGAGGCATGAGCTCGGTCGTGCTCTTGCTAGGCCTCGATCCTTTCTCGTTTTGTGCATATCTTTCGCCTCGGGTGTCCGATTGACTTGATTCTTTTGGCTATTCCACTCCGTTTTTCGAGTAAAGTATGATTCGTGTTTTGCTCCAAATTCTATCGTATTTCCTACAAAATCGACAAAACACAACCTTTCCCTCATTTTGGCTCAAATCTTCATAATCAATCCATAATTCAATGAAATAATCATCAAAATAGGCTTCACACGTGCATCTAAAGTGTGTAAATTCCACCCGAATCAACCCCCCCCCCTCAAACTTAAAATGTTGTTTGTCCTCAAACAACTAAGCACTTAAAGCAAAGAGGGTGGAATGATCACAATGGAATATTCAATGTAAATCACACATGCAAAGTAAAGTGTAGTGATATCTCTTTCTCAAAGTGCTTTCTCAATGAAGATCATAGGCTCATTATTGCAATTCACACTTATGGATCAAGGAATGCACAAACACACAACATATTGTGAATGGGAGACATAATCCAAATGCTTAAGTCCTCTACTCACATGATAAAGTGTTTCTCTCAAACACACAAACAGATTGAGGAAATTGATGCACTCATCAATCAAGTTATGCTATGCAATCACTATATGCTTGCCCACATTCTACTTTTTACAAAACTCAAATGCTCAACAATGTGATCAATAGGACTTAATCAAGGATGTAACATCGGCTCTTTGGACAAGGTGGGACGAATTTGGGAATTATGACTCTTCTAGTGGAGGACAAAGCTTGTTGTTTTACAATGTGTGCTTTCACTTTCAAAATTTACAAACTCCATCCTCACTTTTCTTTTTCTTTTCTTTTTCAAGCATTCATCACCTCATCTTTTTGAATCATTTTTCTTTTCAAGCTTTTGGGGCTCTTTGTCCCTCTTTTCTTTTCCATTGATTTTCTTTTCATCTATTTTCATCTTTTTCAACTTTTTCAACTCATCAAACTTCTCCTTAAACCAAATACATTCAAGCACATGTTTTCCCACTTTGTCTTTTATCCCCCACTATATATAGGTATCAAAGGCTCATTGTAGTTTGCCAAGAAAATGAGGAATTAGGCTCAAAGGGGCTAACTACGGAAGATTACTTCGGTTTTAGGACATTTTGGCTAAGTGACTCTTTTTAGAACAAGATGGCCTATTGTTGGTGTATACTGTAAAGCAAACTTTTAGTGGGCTTTTGTGACGTATATTCGATTTCCTTTTATCTGAAATAAATGGTTTTTCACATTATTGCATTCTTTGTGATTACTTGTATGTCTGCTTATCTTGCATTGTAGACGATGTGGTGGGTTTGTAGTCACACAGAAGATCACATTGTCAGTCCCTTGTAAGATATAAACAGTATTCACAACTGAGATAGTTATGGACAAAACTATTGGTTTAAGTTGTAGTATAAACTTGTTAGTGGTTTGTCTTGGCCATTAGTTTATACTAGTGCGCAGAGGCGTATTGAATGAATCACAGATAAGACATGTTCTTCTGTTCTGACTGTTATGAAGAACTAGAGGTCTTGGTGACTTTTATGATTCTTAACCCTAAGTGTGATATTTAGACGTGTGGGGTGCTTGTTCACTACTTTGATGTACCATAGGTGAGAATCTTGGTAGATTCTTCACGCTCCGTATTTTGGGTAGTGGCATCACTCGCATGATGTCTACTTATTGGCATTAGGGCACCGTGTCCTGTACATCCAGGCTGATGATGTCCCCTTGAGGAAACTCATAAAGGATTGTCGTATTAAACCCTGCAGGTGGATTTAATCCGTACGACAACAAGGTTGAGTGGTACTACTCAAGGAATTATAGAAATTAATTATTTAAAGAAGTCAGAAGCTTTAATAATTAATGGACGTGCGATATCTTAAACACGGGGAATTATAAAGTCTAATAGAAGCCCTGATTCAGTTCGGGATAGGACGAGAGTGCAACATTAATTCTCTAGTGGAATGAATTAATGTTCTCGGGCCAAATTATATGTTCTGGGCTGAACATAAGAGTATTTGGGCCTGTAAGAAGCCCAAACCCTATACCTTCTAATGGATCCCTAGTCTGGCCCATGAACTTATGGAGATTATAAATAGGAGCCTCAAAATAGTTTTGAAACCCTAGTACACACGAAATTGAGAAAACGGTTAGGGTTTCAAGTAGACGAACTAAAGGCAGCCTTCTCCACGTTTGATAGCGCGCCGTCCACCCGGTGTTCGAACAAGGTTGGGAGACAGACTAGAAGATCCGTAGATTGGAATCAACGCCTCGATCTTCAAAGGTAACAGATCTAAACTATGCTTTAGATGCATGCTGTTTATGTTTCAATTCGTTTTATACGTTTGGTACCCAACAACGAACCTGGTGACGGACCGCCTTCGTCGGCGTGTTCCAGGAATTGGTATCAGAGCCTGGATTCGTGGATTGTTGGCTCTGCCTGAAACGTATGATTGTATGATTCAATTTATTTTGTTTCATGTATGTATGCGTTTCTATTGGATATGTTTTTTTTTTCTTCTATCGCAACCCTAGTGTTATGTAATCGTTTTTCCCACCAGATAATAAGTGTGGGTAGTATAGGACTATTTCATAGATTACTGTAGTAGGGTTTTGCTCGTTTATATTGTAATTTTTGATCGTGAGAACGGGCGGTGTCGATGGAAGATCTGAAAACAGTAATCTGAGTTTTTCGGGTTATGGCTTGGACGGTGAAAACTGTTTTGGCCATAACTTTTGACTCGGGTGTCCGTTTTCAGCCCACAAGACCTTTTCGGAAACGTCTCGACGAGATCTACAGGAGTCACGGCTATGCCGTGTCGACGAGTGGCGAGGCCTAATTCAAAAACCTTGATGAAGTTTTCGGCCAGTTTTTGTCGGTGGACGAGAATTCGAGGTTTTTGCATTGCGTGAGAGGCCGATGCGAGGCATCCGTCCGCGCCACTGGTTTTATCATTGTAATAGCTTATAATAGGCTGTTTTTGATAGGTTTTCAAGGGGTTGCGATAGATGTGCATTTATTTATTTTTTGCCTATGTTTATTGCATCTTGTATTGTTATGGCATGCATGTGTTACTTTTTGTTAATTTGCTATGCCAATGAATAATCTTCATGTTAAAATGACTAAGTGAGATAATTGAATTTTAATTAATTTATAGGCCTCCACAATTGGTCTTTAAGTAAGGTGTATGTTGCTCGTGGGACCTTGGGAGTCTTCCCCTAACGGGTGCAACATTCACGAGCTTACTAGTTAAGACTTCTAATAAAACTGTTTTAATCTTTAGATGAAGTGTGTGATCTTCCCTAACGGATGTGTCATCCATGAGTTCATCAGTAAAGAATAATTCAAGATAACTGTTGTTAAATTGTGGTCATCACTTAGATGTGAATTTGAATATAACCCCCCAACGGGGTAACTGTTCTAGTTCACATGGCCAGTTAAAGTTCGACTGTTAATTTCATTCGTCATAAGGATAAGTTGACGTGATATTGAAATTAAAGACTGAATGTCTGGTCGATGAATACATGTGTAAACGACCACCCTAACGTGGCTTGCATATGTGTTTGTTGGGTTGTTGGAGGTTGTGTTGAATATTGGTTTTGAAGGTTTCCAATGTTTTATGCTTCAAACTTATGTGATTCATTGCTTGCATTTTATTTATTTCAGATACATTATGGTGACATTCAACCCACTTATGGTTATCTTAAATCAAAATAAGCTAATTGGTCAAAATTACTTGGATTGGAAAAGAAATTTGGACATTGTCCTAGTTGCTGATGAGTACAGGTTTGTGCTCGATACACCTGCTCCTGCCCCTTTGGGAGCCGAATCTACTGAAGAGCAAAGGGAGGCTCATAAGAAGTGGCACAAGGCTGATGAGATGGCTCGTTGTTACATTTTGGCCTCGATGTCAAATGTTTTACAACAGCAGCATCAAACTATGCCTACTGCCGCAACTATGATGTTGAGCCTCAAAGAGCTTTTTGGTGAGAAAGATAGGGCTGCCCGCTTTGAGGCTATGAGGAAGATCATGTCAACCTCTATGCCAGAGGGAGCGTCCGTGAGGGACCACAGTCTCAAGATGATGGAATATCTGAATGAGATTGAGGTCCTCGGAGGGTTAATCGATAATGACACCAAGATCAATATGATCCTACACTCGCTCCCAAAGTCTTTTGAGAACTTCCGTGTAAACGCGATCATGAGTAAGAAGGATTATACTTTAACCGAGCTTCTTACGGAATTGGTCGTGGTGGAGAGTCTCATGGGTAAACGACCACAAGCCAATGTTACTGTTCAGGCTGGACCTTCTTCGTCTAATGGCAAGAAGAAGAAAAAGCCTTTACAGAAAAAGGGTGGTAGTGAAAGCAGTGGGAGCAAGAAACTAGCACCTTCTGGTGGCGTGAAAAAGCCTAAGGGAAAATGTTTCAAGTGCAACAAGACGGGACATTGGAAGTCTGATTGTCCTCTCCTAAAAAAGGACAACTCTGGTACGTCTCTCGCTTTAGTTGTTGAAACATGTTTTGCGGCTTGTTCTGCCTTTTCTAGGGTAGTAGATACAGGAGCCACTGACCATGTTTGTTACACCTTGCAGGGGTTTCTGCAGACAAGGGAACTGAGTGAGGGCGAGATTACTATTAGTTTGGGCAATGCTGCGATAGTATCAGTGGTTGTAGTGGGAGACGTGCACTTATGTTTTTCTAATTCTGTTTTAGTATTAAAGAACGTTTTATACGTGCCGAATTTTCGGAGAAATTTAATTTCTGTTTCGAAGTTATTTTTGGATGGATGCTCAGTTGTTTTTTAATGACGATGTTGTTATTATGAGAAATGACTCTTTAATCTGTTCTGGCACGTTAGAAAACAATCTTTATACTATTACGTGTGCATATCATACTGTGACTGAAGCTCATTCATCATCATCATTAAATAAGAGAAAGGAACCTTCTAAGCTGAATCAAACATACCTTTGGCATCTAAGATTGGGTCATGTCAACCTAAGAAGGATTCAAAGACTAGTAAGTAGTGGGTTTTTGGAGTCTCTCCAAGTGGAACCATTCTCAGTCTGCGAATCCTGTTTAGAAGGCAAGATGACCTCGAGGCCTTTTAAGGCCAAGGGTAATAGGGCTAATGATGTGTTGGAATTGATTCACTCTGATTTGTGTGGGCCTATGACTGTTCAAGCTAGAGGAGGCTTTGAGTACTTCGTCACTTTCATTGACGATTACTCAAGATATGGATACATCTACCTGATGCGCCACAAGTCTGAATGCTTTGGCAAGTTCAAAGAATTTAAGGCAGAAGTGGAGAACCGTCATGGTAAGAGTATCAAGTCACTGCGTTCTGATCGTGGTGGCGAGTACCTTAGCAATGAATTTAGGCAATACTTATTAGAGAACGGGATTAGATCCCAGCTCTCCGCGCCTGGTACTCCGCAACAGAATGGCGTGGCTGAGAGAAGGAATAGGACTCTATTAGATATGGTGAGATCGATCATGAGTTATGCTTCATTACCTACCTCTTTTTGGGGTTATGCCTTAGAAACAGCAGCGTACCTTCTAAATTATGTACCTTCTAAAGTGGTTCCAAAACCCCCGATGGAATTGTGGTCTGGGCGAAAGCCTAGTCTAAACCACATTCGAATTTGGGGTTGTCCAGCACATGTCCTGAACAAGGAAGCTGATAAGTTGGCACCTAGAACTGAAGTACGGTTGTTTGTAGGATACCCTAAGGGAACGAGAGGTGGTTATTTTTATAGTCCTAATGATCAGAGGGTGGTGGTGAGTACCAATGCCCGATTTTTAGAAGAAGACTATATGAATGAGCATAAGTCCAATACTGAGATCATTCTAAATGAGTTGAGAGGAGACAATGGCACACCGAGTGTGCAAGAGGAAATACCACAAGAGACTGCACAACGTGGCGACTCTGATGAACCTTTGTATACATTGCCTCGTCGTAGTGGGAGGGTTGTTCGCCAACCTGATCGTTTCATGTTTGTGGGAGAGTCTATTGACTTGATTCCAAGCGATGAACATGATGATAACGACCCCTGGACATACATAGAGGCAATCAAAGACAAAGATGCAGAGTCTTGGCACAAGTCCATGGATTCAGAAATTGAATCTATGGATGCTATGGAAGTGTATGACCTAAGTGAACTTCCCCACGACAAGAAAGCTGTTGGGTGTAAGTGGGTCTACAGACGTAAGAGAGGGTCTGATGGGCAGATTACTACTTTTAAGGCACGGTTGGTGGCAAAGTGTTTTACCCAGAAAGAAGGAATCGACTATGACGAGACCTTCTCACCAGTAGCCATGCTAAAATCGATCTGGATTCTCTTATCCATAGTTAATCACATGAACTATGAGATTTGGCAAATGGATGTCAAGACAGCTTTCCTTAATGGAAATTTGGATAAGGACATCTATATGCAGCAACCCGAGGGTTATGTGAAGAAAGGCCAAGAGCATCTAGTCTGGAAAGTGAAAAAGTCTCTTTATGGGCTAAAACAAGCTTCCAGGTCTTGGAACATTCGTTTTGATGAGGTGATCAAATCTTTTGGATTTGAACAATGTCAAAATGAAAGTTGTGTGTACAAGAAGAGTGACAGAGACGTAGTGGTATTCTTAGTACTATAAGTAGATGATATTCTTCTTATTGGCAACAATGTGAAAGTATTATCAGACGTAAAGGTGTGGCTTTCAGAACAGTTTCAAATGAAGGATATGGGAGAAGCATCGTACATTCTTGGTATTAAGGTCACTCGTGATCGAAAAAAGAGAATGTTGTGTTTATCTCAAGCGTCTTACATTGATACCGTGATTGCTCGTTTTGGCATGCAGAATTCCAAGAAGGGTGTACTACCTTTCAGACATGGAGTCCCTCTATCTAAAGATATGTGTCCTAAGACACAGAAGGAGATAGAGGAGATGGCTAAGGTTCCTTATGCTTCGGCTGTAGGAAGCCTTATGTATGCGATGCTGTGTACGAGGCCTGATATTTGCTATGCAGTCGGCATGGTAGCAAGATATCAGTCTAACCCTGGTCAAGGACACTGGACTACTGTTAAGCATATTCTCAAGTACTTGAAAAAGACTCGAGATTATATGCTAGTATACCAGTCAAATAGTTTGATTCCTTTGGGTTATACCGATTCAGATTTCCAAGCTGATCGAGATGAACGGAAGTCAACCTCGGGTTATGTGTTTATGCTGGGAGGCGCAGCCATATCTTGGAGAAGTGTGAAGCAGAAATGCATTGCGGACTCCACTATGGAAGCCGAGTACGTAGCTGCCTCAGAGGCCGCAAAGGAGGCTGTCTGGCTGCGTAATTTCTTTCTGGAATTAGGGGTATCTCAGAGTATGCCGATGTGTATCACTGTTTATTGTGATAACGCAGGTGCAGTGGCAAACTCGAAAGAACCTAGAGCCCACAGAGCAGTAAACACATAGAGCGAAAGTACCACATTATACGAGATATCGTAAATCGAGGAGACGTGGCTGTAGCTAAGATTGCGTCGTTGGATAACTTGGCTGATCCTTTCACAAAGACGCTGGCAATAAAAGTCTTTGAGAAACATGTAGAGGGTCTTGGTTTACGATGTATTACAAGCTAGACTTTGAGTATAAGTCGGAGAAATGTTGATGTCTTTATGTGTATACTAAAAGTTAAGCTTTAGTATAAGTGGGAGATTGTTGGTGTATACTGTAAAGCAAACTTTTAGTGGGCTTTTGTGACGTATATTCGATTTCCTTTTATCTGAAATAAATTATCATATCACAAAGTTTCACACAATCATGCTTTCAAACAAGAACTTGGGCAAGTTCTAAGATTACTAGCAATAACCAAATCCACTCTCAAATGAACTAAACCGGATTACATGTTCGATTTATGGCTCAATTATCACCGGTTTATTCAATAGGACCCTCACATTCATCAAATGTCCCCAAACAACAACACATCATGCCTTCATGCTATCAAAGATCACAAATATGAACACAACATGATACTACTATCCATCACCAATCATGCATTCATTCAAAACAAATAGACATCACCACAACTACTCACTATGGATTCAAAAGATTATCCATGCTCACATTTCACCATAAATACACTACCCAACACATGATCAAAACAAACTCAAACAATATAAGCATAAAAAAGCAAAGTGTGCGCCGGTGCAAAATGTACACAAACAAAATGACAAAACGGTGCAAAGGGTAACAACTAGTAGAAAAATAAAAGAAAAATAACTCCCTCAAACATAGAATTTTACTATGTAAAAATTCTAAGTTTGGGGCTACAAGTTGTTACCTCCCTCCTTGCACATCCAATGCTCTTCAAAGATCACCCTTGCACCACTTGCTTCCCTTCTCCAAAGTTGGTTTTGCTTCCTTCGTCATTCTCCAAGATATGATGTCCACAATGATCCTCATCCATACCTACAAAATAACTAAGATATCAAAATTACTAAAGCAATAAAAATATGAAAGCAATAAAACCTTGGGTTGCCTCCCAAGAAGCGCTATTTTTAACGTCCTATGCCAGATGGATTTCTTGAGATGATTATCAAGTCACCCCATCATCATCTTTGCTCTTGATCTTCTTTCCCCAACCAACTTTCTTAAATCCATGGAAACACCCACAAGTTAGCCCATCCGGCTCTTCAATCATGTCATAGGAAGTTGATGCCTCATTCGACCCCAAGCTTGCACGAGTAGCTTTTCTTGAATTGGAGGAGTTTTTAAAAAAAACTCCCCCAAACTTGGCCTTCTTATCTATCTTCAAATCTTTATCTTCCACCTTGGGGTTCTCTTTCACAAAATTGATCTTGGGCTCTTCTTCCATTTTCTCTTTCACGGGCATTGGATAGTGATCTCTCTTGGGGTTCCCATATTCTCCATCCTCATCATCATAGACTTTGATGGCTCTATAAATTTTGAACAAGACTTTCTCATTGTTCACTTGAAGCTCCAACTCTCCTTTCCTTACAACAATTATGGCCCCTCCGGTTACCAAAAACGGCCTTCCCAATATCAACGAGATGTACTTATCCTCCTCCATATCCAAAACTACAAAGTCTACCGGAAAGATAAACTTGTCGACTTTGACCAATACATCCTCTACTATACCCAAGGGGTATGTCATAGATCTATCCGCCAATTGAAGGCTCATCGTAGTCGGTGTGTGCTTTCACAAACCAAGAGTCTTAAAGATGGATAGAGGCATAAGGTTTATACTAGCTCCCAAATCACATAAAGCTCTAAATGTACCTCCATCTCCAATGACGCATGACAAAGTGAAGGATCCGGGGTCTCTAAGCTTTTGAGGTAACTTGGCTTGAATTATGGAGCTACACTCTTCGGTTAAGTGCACCATCTCATACTCCACCATCTTCCTCTTGTTTGACATGATTTCCTTCAAGAAATTGGAATAATGGGTGTTGGGAATAAAATGAGAGTTTTGATTAAGATACCAAAACCCCTTAAGACATTCCAAATAGATAAGTCAAATATTGAATGAACATGTTTCATGAATGTTGGAACATGTAGCATAGGCTAGTTGAGAAGATAGAATGTTAGGCAGCTCTTAGCACATTTAGATGCACTAGTTGAGGGGGAACATATGCCTAGAAGACTACAAAAATCAAGTCCCCTCAAGGCTCAAAATCAATTTGACCTTAAGTCTGCTGAAAGTATTCAATGGACAACTGTGCTGATGAAGTCAACTCAGTAATGGAGCAACCTATCTGAAGACCAATTGAATGAATGCATCATCTTGACCAAGTCTATTGTTGTATATGTCAAAGCTCAGAAGGTCTGATCAGCAGAGATGTCTCAGCATGCTTAAACCAGAACAGTTCAAAGGCAAGCCCAACTATGCTGATATGGTCAAAACTACTAATGTAAAGCCATACATATCTAAGAACCATCAAGATGTATGAAGTGAAAGAGTAAGAGCCAAGTCATCTGAAGAGCAAGCTAACATTGCTGATAAGCAAAGTTTGCTGAAGTTGATAAGCAGAAATGTCCGGATGATAAGGAAAGTTATCCTTATTATAGGACCAATCATCAGAAGTGATGTCCATGTTTGATCAAGTGAATCTTAAAGTAAGACATTGGGAAGAGTGCTTCAAAGTCAAGACAAAGTGCTCACAACTGTTTACTTCCCAAATGAAGGACATGTCACTTTCAAGAAACTGTCTTCCAGTTGCAAAGTTCAAGGAAGACAAATATAGACATTTTGAGGCTGTCTCTCCAACGGACAAATCCTCAAATTGCTCTATAAATACAGAAGTGTGGAGACCATTTGAAGGCATCCAACTAGAATTCAACTGAATCATTATTTCTGAAGCTACAAGCTTACAAGCCTTTCAAGAGACATTCTTAGTCTCCAAACACTTCTTCTAAGCTGAACTACATTGTACATCCATACAAAGCTTAGAGAGATATCCTATCATTTTACATTATGCTCATTGTAAAGGATATCTCAACCTAGTTGGAACCAACATCAACCCTTATACCTTTCCAAAAAGAGAGTTAGAAGGTTGTTGTAGTAGAAGTGTAGGAATTGACTGTTGAGAGAAGAACAGTTCAATTCTGAGTTGAGAAGAGAGTATTAGGACTCTGATATCCTAGGGATCAAGGCACCAAGGAGTGGTGTGGTTGATTAAGTGCACCTTGGCACTCTAAAACAAGTAATTCCAACAGTGAAGGAATTATCTTGTTAAATCAGGGAAAGTGGATGTAGGAGCTTGAGTCTCTGAACCACTATAACTCTTGTGTTGATCTACTTTCAAAGTACTTTCATTCAAACAACATATTCATACACTGCACACAAACTGACATTTCAAAGACATATACTTAAGATTGTGCAAAACTGATTTGGACAAGTTCCCTGAAAAATAGTTTAAGTGTTAAGAAGATTTCAGTAAATAAAAGGAGTTTAAACTAAAGGGCCAACCACTATTCCGCACATATAACTCTCTTAGATAGTTATTCAACTAAGTACTAAATAGTACTTAGTAGGTTGATTATCTTTTAAGAGTTAATCATATCAGAAAAGTTGTCCAGGACAACCTTGCTGAAACCAGTTTGGTTAAAGTTTGAAAAGATTTGCATACAAGTGTATTCCCACCCCCCATACACTTGTTATATACTCCTTTCAGGACCAACAATGGGGCATGTAGATGTTTTGAATTCTTAAATGTATCAACATTCTCAACAATATCTTATTTTGACCTTCCGAGATTTTTTCTAAGTCCTTTCTGAAATGTTTCATTAAATGTTGAGCTAAATGTTACATCATTTCTGGCAGGGTCTAGAAGCTTCTACAAGGATCTGGAACCTGGAAGATTCCAGAATATTGCAGAACGTGCTAGAAGAGCTAGAAGAGGCTGGAAGCAGTTTAGAACGACCTGGAACATGCAAGAAGGATCTAGAAAGATCATGGAAGTCGAATTCCTAAAAAATAGGATCTCAAGTTGGAACCCTCTAGAATTCTCACCCCACTCTATAAATACCGAAGGAAGGCTCCACAATTCAGTGTATTCTATTCGAACAATATCCTAGACTAGTGTTCATCTTGTTAGGAAATTGTGGCCCCAATAGTTATACCTTTTAGTTCATACAAAGTATCCCACCCGTATGATTGTGTGCTTTTCTTATCTATTGAGAGTGTAATCATAGATAGACTATCATTTCGACAGTGTGTAATTTTATACACTTAGTTCGTTTTCAAAACAAGGCACCTACCCTGTTTATAGTTTTAGTTGTGAAGGTTATTGTTGTAACATTTCACACAACATTTGTACTTGAAGATAAGTATTGATATTTCGCCGTAAGGCTAACATAGATTTTTATTTATAAAATCTATGTTAAAAATATTTCCATTGTCTCTCGTTTGTTTTTAGTGTTTCAAGTCTTCCGTTGTGTATCTTTATTTCTAATATTCTGTTAGAGTCAGTGTTGTACAATTTGTCTCAACATTTAGTACAACATTAATCTACTTCTACTTAAACACTATACCAAAGCACACTTTCAGTTGGTATCAGAGCCGATACCTAACGACACTAGGTTAGATCCTTGTTTAAGTGTGTTTTTATTTTATGTTAGCAATGGAAACACATCACATATCCACGACACTTAGACCACCCGTGTTAGATGGTTCGTATGTACATCAAGTCAATTGATGAATGTGCTTGGAGGACTGTACTTACAAGCTAGGAAGCTCCAAAGAGACCAGCTGATGCAGATGAAATAACAACAGCATGCTACAATTCTAAAGCTTTAAATGCTATTTTTACCTCTGTTGATGTTTCAATGTTTAAAATTATATCTAATTGTTCTACTTCTAAAGATGCATGAGACAGGTTGCAAGAGCATTGTGAGGGTTCAGGCAGTGTTCGAAGGACTAAGCTTCGAATGTTGGGAACAAAGTTTGAGAATCTCCGAATGAAGGAAGATGAAACAATTTCATCCTACAACGAAAGGTTAAGTGAGATAATCAATGAATCACATTCTCTTGGTGACCCAATTTCTAATGTTAGAGTAGTACATAAGATATTAAGATCTGTTCCTAAAAGATTTGATGCTAAAATTTGTGCTATTGAAGAGGCAAAAGATACAGATAAGTTAAGTCAAAATGAATTAGTGAGTATTCTTAGAACCTATGAAATAAACACTAATCAAGTTCATGAAACTAATGATGATAAGAAAGTTGTTGTTTTTAAAGGGGAAACATCAAACAAATTTGAGTATCAACCTATCATTACTGAAGTTGATTCGGATGAAGAATTGCTTGATGAATGCCTCAACAATCCTAACAACATTGCCTTGCTCACTAAGCACTTTAATAAATTTCTTAAGAAATCTGTGAACAAATCTAGAAACATTCAGCCTAAGATTCAAATCAACACATCAACACCTCAACCAGAAAGGAGGAAAGGTCAATTCACACCAAGACCATCAAAGAGTGAAGGTAAACCAAGGTATGATCCTGAATTTCGAAAATCAGTTCAATGCAATGCTTGTTCTGGATATGGCCATTATGCAAATGAATGTGCCAATACCAGACTTAAGCAAAAACTGAATTTTAGTGCTACCTTGAGTGATGAATCTGATGATGATGATCTTGATGAATTAAATGATAATGAATATTCTCATTTTACCAGAATTGATTATAATGATTCCTCAGATGATGATCTGGATGAAACAGATTCTGATGCTGTACCTGATGCTTCAACATCTACAACAACATCAGAACAGAGTCACCCAGATTTGAACTATTTTAATGGTTTGGTTGATGATGCAGGAAAAAGGACTAATGACAATGCATACCAAAAGCTATTAGATGATTGGAACAATTAGAAACTCACTCTTAATTCCTTGAATAAAGAGAATGAGGATCTGAAAGACACAATCACCAAGCTGGAAGTTATACTTACCAAAAGAGATCTGGAAATCTGTAACTTAAAGGAGAAACTGATAAATTCCACTTTATGTTTCAAGAAATATTCCAAGAGTGTTTTTGAGGTAAATAATGTTATAGTTACTAGTAAGTCTAATAATCATGGTTTAGGTTATAATGGTGTAACTGCTTCTATTTCTGAAAATTTTAGAAAACCTGTGAAATTTGTGAAGGCAAATGTTAACACATCTTGATGTAACATCTGCACAATCAGTTCCTCACAAGGTTAAAAGGAAGTATATCTGTCATTACTGTTTCAAAGTTGGTCATATTCGTCCATACTGTATAAAATGGTTTGAAGAACTGAAAAACTTGAAAATGCTGCATAAAAAACTGTCACCTCCTGGTAAACAGTTTCTGAGATCTGCATGGAAACCAAAAGCTACCTGTAATGTTGTTCATACCTCCTTCAAAGCATGTCTACATGATCTATGGTATTTTGATAGTGGGTGTTCTAGACATATGACAGGCCGAATAGACTTCTTATCTGATTATGTGACCTTGAATGGTGGTAGTGTTACATATGGTGGTGGTTCTAAAGGACAAATTGTTGGTAAAGGAACTTTGAATGTTGAAGGTTTTCCTAAACTTAAAAATGTCTTACATGTTGATGGCTTACTTGTAAATCTGATTAGCTTTAGTCAACTTTGTGATGATAATTTGCATGTGAAATTTGATAAAGATTCATGTTATGTTCTTAATAAAGATGAAGTTTGTGTTATGACTGGTACTAGGTCAGTTGATAATTGCTATCTTATTGGGACAAACATGTGTAACTTGTCAAAACATGATGAAAATATTATGTGGCACCAAAGATTGGGACATGCAAATTACAGAGCAATGAAAAGGCTAATCAAAGCAGATGCAGTAAAAGGAATTCCAAAACTGAAGTTTCACAATATCATTGTATGTGGACCATGCCAAAAAGGTAAGCAGGTAAGAATGCCGCATAAAATGCTGTCACATTGTTCTACACATCGATGCTTTGAATTATTGCACATGGATTTGATGGGTCCTATGGAAACTGAAAGCATTGGAGGAAAGAGGTATTCCTTAGTTGTGGTAGGTGATTTTTCTAGATTTACCTGGGTAGAGTCTTTAAGAGACAAATCTGAAGCATTTGCTGCATTTAAAATTCTTTATAAGAGGTTCAAAAATGTGTTTAACTTGAAAGTTGGCCGTATTAGAACTGATCATGGTAGGGAATTTGAAAACAGCATGTTTAATGATTTTTGTGATAAAAAGGGTATTTTACAAGAATATTCATCTCCTAAAACTCCACGACAAAATGGAATTGTTGAAAGAAAGAATAGAACTTTACAAAGACAGTGCTGGAACAGATGTTGATCCAACACTTTACAGATCCATGATAAGTAGTTTACTGTATTTAACCTCTAGTAAACCAGATATTATGTACAGTGTGTGTGTTTGTGCTAGGTACCAAGAAAATCCAAAGGAATCTCACCTGAATGTTGTGAAGAGGATTATCAAGTATGTTTCAGGTACAAGTGAACTTGGAATCTGGTACACTAAGGACACCAACAACATTTTGATAGGCTATAGTGATGCTGATTGGGCTGGAGATATAGATGATAGAAAGAGTATGAGTGGAGGATGTTTCTACAGGGGGAACAATCTTGTATCATAGCACAGCAAGAAACAGAACTGTGTTTCACAATCCACTGCTGAGTCTGAGTACATAGCTGCTGGAAGCTGCTGTACACAACTCTTGTGGTTGAGTAAGATGTTCCATGATTATGGCATTGAGAATGGTATACTTACAATCTTTTGTGACAATACTAGTGCTATAAACATTTCTAAGAATCCTTATGGGATGATGACTTTGGATGATGCTCGGCCGTGGCTCAGCCTCGGCCGTGACGTGCGATCATGGCGATTCTTCGGGCTCAGCCGAGAAGGGTGCTCGGCCGTGCCCTGTCGTGGCCTCCATGTTGCTGTCTCGATGATGCCAATTCCGTGCTGGTGGCTCGGACGTGGCGTTAGATTTTGGCTTGGAGGTGAAGCTCGGCCGTGTTCCTTGCTCGGCCGAGGCATGTGGTGGCCTAAAAAACCTGTCTCGAGGGTCTCTATTTCGAGCATGGTGCTCGACCGTGGCTTGAAAAATGGCACGGCCGTGCTCTTGCTCGATGCTTTCTCGTTTCGTGCATATCTTTCGCCTCGGGTGTCCGATTGACTTGATTCTTTTGGCTGTTCCACTCCGTTTTTCTAGATGAACCCAATGGTGCACTCCCCTTCTTGATTCAGTAAAGTATGGTTGGTGTTTTGCTCCAAATTCCATCGTATTTCCTACAAAATCGACAAAACACAACCATTCCCTCATTTTGGCTCAAATCATCATAATCAATCCATAATTCAATGAAATAATCAACAAAATACGCTTCACACGTGCATCTAAAGTGTGTAAATTCCACCCGAATCAATTGCTCGTGATTAGGTTTCAACTTCTACTTAATCTTAAATTATATGTAGGGAAACGAGTTATGGGATACGTTGTTGTGCCGTCTGATTCGGGTAATTTTTTTAGAAAATCATGTACTTGTAATTAAATATTGAACATACATCTGATATGTTTTAATTTTAATTTATAGATTTTGAAAGTGATCTCGAAACAAGTAAAAGAAGCAGTAGTTATTCAACATCTTAGACTGAAGGTAGATGTGCATTTAAATTTAATAAAATTACTGCATACATCACTAGTTTTTCCTTATACTGCTTTATTTACATGAAATGTGACTTCAATATCTGTTAAATGTTTTATACAGCAAGTGATAGTGAAGAATATGAAAGAGAAAGAAGAGCTATGAAGCATAAACGTCTAAAAGCGAAGAACAAATTTGGTATATAGAGTTGTTTAAATTATACAACATCCATACGTTGTTTAAATTTTCAGTATGTAACCATTATTAATAAAAACTATATGAATTAATGTGTTTGTTGTTTTTTTTTTTCTCAACAGAAGGAGTGCACATTTACATGACCCAGAGCTATTACAGATCTAACGTTCGTACTATTTTTAAGGAGTTAAGGCTTCTTAGGTTTACGGATATGCTTTATAAGGAGTTGAGGAAAACGCCATTCTGGCTGCTCCTCAATTCAATTCTATGTAATGGTAATGACCAGATGATACAGAACTGCACAAAAATGGAGGATGATATAAGAGACATTGTAAGATTGTTTGATGAGGAGTCTGGAAGCTTCATTGTGGGATCTAAAGAAATACCAAAGATAAGAGAACTTGAAGAAAAGTTAGAGTGTTTTCGTTAGACGAGTATACAACTCAAGGAAGAAATTAGGTCGTTTAAAGAAGGCAATTTGAAGAATGGTGCACAAGATAAAGTTCAAATTATAATTACGCATCTTCTGAAATTGGCAATAGTATTGGTTATTGGTTGGATACTCAAGAATGTACTTGGTAACAACGCATATGCCCCAGATATTGATGCGCCACTGATGTTATTATAATTTTAGATCATAAATTTGGTTTTCAATAGTAACGTTTTAATTTTCCCTATGTGTGTATTGTTCTAGTTCTGGTTTTGCAATGTCGGAGCTAAAAATATCAAAATGGGTATATGTAGTCGTTTCTTCACATGTAACGTATGTAGTATATATAGTGGACTATACAACCTTAGATACAAGTGTAATTAAAATAATGCAGCAAGATAAGCATATGATCAATTGGTATGCAGTTGATAGTGCATTATGCATTAGTAGTTGTATTAAGGTCTATACGTAAGATAACAACATGGATCGATTTATATATTTGATTTGCATGTGGATTACAAAACTATAGATAATAACAACCATTTGATGGGATAGGTACCAAAAAGTATGCTACAAAATATAATACTACTACATATTACTATCTGACGAAGTTGGATAGCTCAAGTGGTTAGAGCACCACTACCTAGGCTTTAGATCCTGGGTTCGAGTCATGGGGAGGGGAAAAGGGATGGGTATTTAATGTAATTAAAAAAAAAAACTACATATTACTATCTATTTTTGGGAATGGGGAAACTAGACTAGGCAAAATATTGTACGTATGGTCGACATTCGGGGCTTCATCCAACCAATTTAAGTCATTAAATTCTCTTTTTGGGATGTCATAAGAGCAAAATTTTCCACTTGGCTCCTCCTTAAACATGATATTCGTCTTCAAGCAGTTCAAAAAGCAAATCGGGTAGATACTGAATATAAACGGTAATCCTTCCTCCTTGAATATTGTGAGGCTTGACTACGTACTCCCATCACTGTGATAAGTTAATATGTGCATCTGAAGAAAATACTTACTGACTCCGTTTACTTCGGGACTAAGTTTGCTATAATAAACAACAATAATACCTACTCTGAATATAAAATTTCACATGATTTTGGTCGTATGGTGCTTTTCAAAGTGTAGTGAATTTGTACTCTATAAATTCAAACACTTAGATTTCAGTACATTCATTTCCATACAAACACCCGCAATCATGCAATGCACATTTCGTTGGCAGGATTTTTCATTGGAAAATTTATGAAGGTTATAGGGTTTATGCAATTGCAACTTTCGACTATAGTGATAAGAGTTATGGGTTGATAAAATTACCTACATATGAATGTGAAGCATGGTCGTTAGTTGTCAAGGCGTTAGATGACAATAACCTATAGATAAACATATGATCAATTGGTATGCAGTTGAAAGTTAAATCAATTGATAAGCGAATGAATGTGAAGCATGGTCGTTTGTTGAAAATCAATTAAGTAACATGAAATCCGGGAATGTGTTTTCCTTGATTCATAAAAAATGGGTTGTATATTCTCCACTATGCTACGTATCCCACGTTGTCAATGGTGTTGAAAAGCCTCGACGATCAGAGATTGTACCTGATGAAGATTACGAAGTACTTGGAAGCTATAATGGGTTAGTTTTATTTTGTGATGTACATGATATTTACTCGTTGGTTAATCGAATTTCAAAACAATCCTTAATAATACCTACTCTCAATATAAAATTTCCCTCGGGATTTAAAAATGCATCGGTATTTTTTGGTTTGGGTTATGATAGTGCTACAAATGATTATTTAATAATGAGATTCACACGATTTTGGTCGTATGGTGCTTTTCAAAGTGTAGTGAATTTGTACTCTAGGAATTCAAACACTTGGATTTCACTATATCCATTTTCATACAAACACCCGCCATCATGCAATGCACATTTCGTTGGCAGGATTTTTCATTGAAAGATTTATGAAGGATATGTTGTTTATGCAATTGCAACTTTAGACTATAGTGATAAGAGTTATGGGTTGATAAAATTACTTGCATATGAAAGTGAAGCATGGTTGTTAGTTGTCGAGGCGTTAGATGACAATAACCTAGCCGTATATGGGGATCGAAACAGTGTTGATAATTATGGTACGATAAAATATTATTTTGAAATGCAGGTGCTCTCATATTCAATTACGGGATTAACTTGGAAGAAGTTTACTATTTCGAAAGTGGGAATTCTACCCATTAATTATAAACTCGTGCATATACACTTCATTAACAATACTAAAAAAAAAAGATTATGTTCAGGAATGATCCATCCGGTTCGTTCTACTCATACGATTTTGCAACAAGTGAAGAGTGTGGAATGGAATAAGTGAATTCAGTGATTTGTATTGATCATATATACATATAAGTATGTTGAAAGCGCTGTATCTCCTGTGGCAACTTTACGCTCTTGATTGTTAATATATGAACATTTACTCTCTAAACACATCATATTATATTGAATATAAATAATATAATACACATAAGTTCTAAGTAAAGAGCGTATGCAGAAAAAGATAGAAATACATAGTTAAGTTATGTATGATTAAATTATAGTGCATTAACAAGATATTTAATAAAATTAATTACAATTGTTTTTTACGCACATAATATTTGAACAATATGGTGTATCAATTTTTTTGAAGAATATCTTTGTTTAAATCGACAATTTAATGTGATAGGGACATTTATGGAGAATCCGTGTAACTATGGTAACTGATGGAATAAGGAATGTCAAACAATCGTAATTAGAATTACTCAATTTCAGGAATTTATGGAGCTATTTAATTAATTCTATTTTTATTATATTGAGGGCAATATAGGGTATTCAATTCATAAAGTGACTTTTATTGTATTATGTATAATTTGTGTCTTAATTTGTTTAATGGTCTTATAGAGTGACTCTAAATGTATTTATTCCAATTATAATCTAAACTTATAAACTGACAATCATCAATCAGGGGTTTTGGTATCTTAATCAAGATCAATTCATTTTCCAACATCTACCACGACCATCATCTCTTTCACATAAGTAGACTATTCTATTTTTTCCTTGCCGAAGCCTTACTTAAATATGTCAATGGTCGTTCTTCCTATATGAGCACTACTTCGAGACCTACGTCACTAACATCAGTATGAACTTCGAATATGAGATCAAAATTTGGCATGGCTAGAACTGGGGCGGTTGTCATTACGTGCTTTAGTTTCTCGAAGGTTTGTTCGCCTTGCTCCGTCCATGCAAATTTCCCTTTTTTTATCTTCTATTTTAATGGTCTTGCAATCGTACTATAATCTTTCACAAATTTATGATAATAACCCATTAAGTCAATGAATCCCCATAGCGTTGTTAAGCTCTCCAGTTTTGGCAATTGTTGCATCACTTCAATTTTTGATTGATCGACCCGGACCCCTTTGACCGTTATTATGTGACCAAGATATTCCACTGATGTTTTGCCGAAGGTAGACTTTGATGCCTTAACATAAAACTGGTGTTGCTGCAGAATTGACAATACTTCTTTTAAATTTTCCAAATTATCTGCCAAAGTTTTACAATAAATCAGAATACCATAAAAAAAAAAAACCCCAAACAAACTTAGGTAAATATAGTTCGAAGATAATGTTCATTGCCTCTTGGAATGTCGACAGTGCATTACACAATCCGAAGGGCATTACGAGGTATACGTAGTGCCCGTGATGTGTGCAAAATGTCGTCTTGTATATTTCTTCGTCCGCCATTATGATCTAATGATATCCAACTCTAAGATCAAGATTCATGAAATATTTAGGACCTCCTAGTTCATCGATCATGTCATCAATGGTGGGAATCGGGGACCTGTCTTTGATTGTTGCTGCATTAAGAGATCTATAGTATGTGCAAAATCTCCACGCTCCTTTTTTTTTTATTTTCTTTAATAGTAACACCAGGGAAGAGACGGGCTTGAATTGGGACGATTCAAACTCGTATCCAACATCTCTCTGACCCGTCGTTCGATTTCTTCCTTTTAAAAAATGGGTGTATCAGTACGTATGGACGTTCACATGTTGTGTCTCATTTTTAAGTATAATGTGATGATCAAAGGTTCTCTTCGGGGGTAAACGTTGTGGTTCCTAAAAAATGGAATGAAACTTTTGCAGCGTCTCGGTTAGGTCACTAGGGTGTTCATGTTCCTTCGTTAGCGTCTATATTTCTCTTCTTTCAATGTGAACAACAAAACATTGTGACCATTGCCTTATTAGCCGTTTTATACTCTAAATGCCGACTTCTTGGGTTCTTCGTTAACTGCTATTTTTAGGGTGACCATCCCATATCCCCATTTGAATCTTATGGTCCCTTTGTTGTAATCAAACGTTAGCCTCCCTAATATTTTCAAGCCACTGCAACCCCAATATGATATTAGGCCCCACCAAAGGCAGAGCGAACAAGTCTTCCTTCCCCAACACCTTGCATTTTTATCGACGCTTCTTTATAGTGTTTATGAAATACGGGTCCTTCCTCATTAGCTACCCTCACTTGAAATGGCTATATTTCAATGGCGTTTAATTGATGTTTCTATACTAGCCTTGGATTGATAAAATTTTGTGATGATCAGTTGTCTACGAGAGTAACGAGTCATCGATTCTTGATTCATGCGACGAATTTTAATGTTTTTGGCCCATGGACGCCTGTGATGGCGTGCATATATATTTTTGCTTCCTCGCACTCCTCTCTGTTTGTGCCTTCTTCTAGTTCTTCCGACTCAGACCCAGGGTCGATTAAATATGCCTGTTTGGGCTTGCATTTATGGTTGGACACAAATTTCTCACCGCAATTAAAACACAATCCCTTTTCCCTTCTTTTTTGGATTTCTTCCCAACTTAGTTTCTTCATTCCTTTAGGAAGAAGCTTTTCATTTGATATTCGCCCGCTTGTGCTTGCCCTTCCGCTGCGATATTCGCCCGTGTTTGGGTGCATCTTTCTTGACTCTGGTCGACCAATTCATTAAATGGCTGTCAAATGATTTTCCTATACGTAATCGTGGCACTTCGATGGCTTCAGAATAGGTCTTAGGTCGATAGACGCATACTTTGGCTGTCAATTCCACTTTTAATCCGCTAATGAAGGCTCCCACATGTGTGCAAGTGTTCATCATAATCTGTATATTATCTGCTTGTATACTCGACTCACCCACTGCCACCACATATTAGTCCTTCAAGATAATAGGTTGCGTAGCATTCCTTGTCATGACGGTTTATTATCACCCCCCACCTATACTCACCCGCTTTATTATCATGACGGTTTTTCTCGCTTCTTTCTCGTGTATGCATCAGATTAATTTCTTCGTTGTAATTGCCTTTTGAGACCTCAGTCCGTTTAGAAGATGTCGTAGAATCTCCTCCCAACGGATTCTTACGCAATAGTTTAGTAACCATCTTCTCTAATTTACTCATTGTATAATCAACCTTCTCGACGTGGTTTTCGACATTGGTGAGGCCCGACACCAATTGATCGAACCGTGCTTCTAGCGGTTCGATGCGTTCATGATGTGTTCCTGCCACTCTTGTCATGATTCTCGAATACTCTCAATGAAAGCATCAATTTGATGTGAATCATGATTTTGGAATCCAATTTTGTCGAACCTCTGGCTTGGGCTATAGCAAGATACGACAGTAGCAAACAAGACTTGTGAAATTTTACTAGCTTATTTATTATTACTAATCTTTAAAGCCTTTACCCTTAATATAGGTGTACAATCCCTCCACAAAATAAGCAAATACCCTATCTACTAATAATATCTCACGGCTCACGGCCCAAAACAAACTTACTACAACCCAATTAGGTGAACACAATAATCAATACTCAAAATGGACTAAAAATGATAAATGTCTTCACGCGGCCTCGTTTCCACTTTAGGCCTCTCCTTGAGCCCACGAGCTTCGTTCACATCACATGCATCTAACTTTTAAGCACTTAGAGATATACAAGTGCAGTACATATACTCCCTTCGTCCAAATGAAAGCTACTCATGAGCTTTGGACACAAAGATTAAAAAATATGATAGCATAAGTAGATGTATTAGAGGTGATGTGATTAGGAAAGAAAATATAATGAAATATGAGAGAGGGTAGTTTTCTAAAAAAAGAATAAGTATCTTTCATTGGGACAAACGAAAAAAAAAGTTGGATAACTTTCATTTTAACGGGGGAGTATATAATAGGAGTCATAGAATTTCTTCAGACCTAACCATTTTCTAAATGGGTAAATTTCAGATTTAGTCCCAAGAGAATGACTTGTCACGAAATTGGTCCCATTTTAAGCAAAAAATATCCCAGTTAATATTTCCGTCTAAAATTAACGGAAGTCGCAGCGTGAGATACACGCACCCGTTAATGTCTGAAACAAAAACACAAAACTCCTCCTCATTTCGATCAAACACAAGCAACCAAAATTTCAAAAAAAAAAAAATTGTTCTATCTCCACCAAAATTTTGAAAAATCCTCAAAGAACCCTAAATCGCACCCCAAATCGAAGGCGTCACTGAAATCGCACCCCAAATCGAAGCCTCACTAAAATCTCACACCAACCAAATCGAAAAACCCTAAATCGCACCCTAAACCGAGAAACCTTGAAATCGCACACAAAATCGTAACACAGCTCTGAAATCGTTCATATTGAAGATGCTGCGACGACAGGACAAGGTTGGAGAACCTCTCCCACTACGTAAATTCCTGAAATAATCTAGGGCTTTTATCAAGTTGTAATCATTTAATTAAAATTTGTTTGCAGGTGGAAAAGAGGTGTGGTACACCATTCATATTCATAACGGGGGAATATTTATGGGGAAGAGAAAAATGAAATCCTTGCATATGAAGGAGGTGAGGTGAGCTCTTTTGATTATGTGAACATGCTTGGACTTTCTGTAGAAATAATTGATGGATTAGTTGCACAATTAGGCTTAATTGATGTATTAAGTCTTGATTTTAAGTCCTTTGAGGTTCATATATATGTTGGGATA
Source organism: Galeopsis tetrahit (assembly GCA_963675135.1). Classification (NCBI taxonomy): domain Eukaryota; kingdom Viridiplantae; phylum Streptophyta; class Magnoliopsida; order Lamiales; family Lamiaceae; genus Galeopsis; species Galeopsis tetrahit. The sequence continues at coordinate 17,107,382 of OY776130.1, forward strand.
GGCAGTTTATTGTGGTTGATAAGGGGAAGGGGAGGGGTATTCTTAAGGCTACTTGTAATACCCATAAATTTTTATAATATAAATTCATAAACAAATATTTATTTATTTATTTTAAAGTTATATTATGAGTATTAAGATAAATATTGAAAGCCCGTTTATAGATATATTTGAAATTCTAAACTTCTAATTCTTATCTTATTTGAGCCCAAGCCCAATTTATTCATTTATAAGATTTTACCCTAATTGTCCTACACATCCAAATTTGGGATCACGCCTGTGATACAGTTCTTCTCCATCTTCAAGGATTTCACGGTATTCTCTTCTAATGTTCTTTTTTCCTTATTTTATTTGTTTTATTATACATCAGAATTGATTATTGATTTTCCTTCTCCTATCGTATTTAGTCGAATGTTGTTAATTTTGTTGCAGATTATGAATATTAAATAAGAAAGAAGTGGGCATCTCTTTTGTTACAAAAGTTGTATCATGATATTTGATTTTCCAAAGAATGTCAGATGGCAACTAATAGATTGATTTTTTGTTTTTGAAAGATAAAAGTGATGAGTTTATAACAAAATTGAGTACAGGGGGTACTCAAATCCCATTACAAACAAAGATTACAGTATATTTGATCTATAAGTCTAGGCAAATCCAAGGTTCCACTTCCCAATCGTCAAAGGAGTAGGAGGTTTTATTGTGTGCCTTAAGCCATTTCCACGTGCTGAATTTGATACTATCCACTATTTCCTCTGTTGTGTTGGCCTTCCCGTTGAAAACTACATCATTACGGCCTTTCCATACTCTCTATATGAAGCATTACCAAATTATGCCCATCACTTTTCTTCTCCTCATTTTCTGGGCAGCGTTGCAAAACTCCTCCAAATATTCGATCATAGATGACGAATAAATCAGTGGACATTGCAGCCAATCGCAGACAAAAGCCCACGCCCTGAGTGCCAAAGGGCATGTTAAAAATAGGTGGTTCACGGTTTCAGGGGCAGAACCGCAGCAGTTGCATAGGTCGTTGAGGCCTTCTGGGTTGATACCTCTTTTAAGTAGATTATCTGTTGTTGCTAATCTTTCATGCAACGCCTTCCACGTTAGCAAAGACACCTTCGCGGGGATGCATTTCCACCAAATCTTCGGCCAAGGGGCAGCAGGAGCGTCGATTGCGGCACCGTTATCAGCAATTAAGTCATACATTCCTTTCGTGCTGAAGTTCTCGCTCGCCGAGCCTCTCCAGCCTATGGAATCGTCTCTCTCTTGATTCAATTTAAACATGGAAATACACAACCACAGTCCAGCAAAATCCAATAATTCATTAGTATTGAGGAATCTATTCCAAGAGAAGGCCCAAGTAGCCCCATTCTGGTGAAAAAAGTCAAATCTTCCCATTCTTTTTAGATGAAATATTGTACAGGGCCCTATATTTATCTCTCAAAAGTATTCTATCATCTAACAAAGGATCTGTCCAGAACCTAGCAAGAGTCCCTCTACCCAGTTTAAACTTCAGGTTATTATTAAAAGACATTCCTTCCTCCCCATTGTTATACATCTTAGATCTCTCCAACACAATGAACACTTAGTCTCGTCCACCTCATTTGATAAAGTCGACCCGTATCTAGACTTTAGGATCCACCTCCACAACCATTTACACATCAACGCTTTATTAAACATACCCAAGTCTTTAAACCCCAAACCCCCCATCGTTTTGCTTCTACACACCCTCTCCCAACTTACCCATGCAATTTTCCTACAATTATCATTCCCCTCCCCACCCCCCCCCAAATAAAATTTCTTTGGATTCTTTTGATGGTTTGGATCACACTCATGGGAGCTTTGAAGAAAGATAGTATAATGACATGGCCGTAAGGACCGATTTCAGGAGGGCGATCCTCCCACCTAGAAGTGTATTCTCACCCATCCTGAGAGCTTCTTTCGTATTCTTTCAATAAGGGGTTTCCACGTCTCTTTACTTATTGGGTTTGCGCCAATGAGGAGGCCAAGATATTTGAATGAATGACTCCAGGGGAGCACCCAATAATTCCTGCCAATGATCCCAGGCTATCCGCACTAATGCCAATACTGTGGAGAGAGCTTTTCGAGAAGTTGACTTTCAGACCTGAAGCTATTTCAAATATTCTCAGAACCCCTTTCATCACCTTCGGATTATTGATCGAGGCTTTTCCCATAATCACCGTGTCGTCGGCAAATTGGAGGTGGCTTACCATAACATTTTGGCCTCCAACTTCAACGCCTTGGAATTTGCCGATATCCACAACTTTCTTCATGAGACAACTGAGGCCCTCAGCCGCTAGGAGAAATAGGAAAGGGGACAGGGGGTCCCCTTGGCGCATCCCTCTCTGAAGCTGAAATTCATCTGTAGGGCTTCCGTTGACAAGAATAGACGTTGTTGCAGAAGACAAGCACCCTCTGATCCATTTCCTCCATTTCCAGTTGAAATTCATGCCCTCCATCATATCGTCGATGAACTCCCAGTAGACAGAGTCATAGGCTTTCTCGAAATCCACTTTGAATATAATTTCGTCCTACTTTTCTCGTTTCAGCCAGTCGATGGTTTCGTTAAGAATCAGGATGTTGTCCAGGATTTGTATATTGCCTAAAAAGCGCTTTGGTTATCCGAAATGACCCCCCTGATTACCTTAGACAGCCTGTTGGCCAACACCTTGGCCAGAATTTTGTAGTAGCAGCCAATCAGAGATATTGAAGGGTAGTCTTTGATCTGGTTTGACCCAATCTTTTGGGGGATGAGAGTGACGAAACTCGGGTTACCTCCTTTTACAATTTTCCCATTGTTTTAGAATTCTTCCAGTGCACTGATGATATCCTTTTTAATCACTGTCCATACCTTTTTAATGAGTCTGAATGTGAGGCCGTCAAGGCCAGGGCTTTTGTTATTCCTGCAGTTCCACACTGCTAGTTTGATCTCGACTTCTGAGAAGGGTGTCGTTAGTAACGCATTTTCTGCGGAACCCAACTTTTTGCTCACCAGGTGTTTGATGTGTATTCTGGCAGCTGGTGGTTTAGAGAATTGTGCTTGAAAGTGCTTGCGGATTTCACCTTTGATCTTGTAGAACTCCTCAGTCCATACATTGTTTATCAGAAGACCCTCAATTTTATTGCCTTTTCTTATAGTGTTAATGCATTTGTGGAAGTAGGCAGAATTCAGGCCGCCTTCTTTAATCCACTGTATCCTTGATTTTTGGAAGACATTTCTTTCGTTCACTTTTCTGATTTTCCAGATTGTGCTTCTTGTTTGTTCTTCGGGGGTCAAATCCCTATCTTCCTGCATCATGTCAAGGTTAATCATAACCTTTCTTGTTTCCTCCAAAATTATGTTAGATTGCTTAAGGTGTAGATTGCTCCAGTCTTTTAGATCTTTCTTTAGATGTTTAATCTTCTCCTTAATTTTGAAGCTTTCCGTTCCTTCCTCCGAGTAACCCTTCCATTTTGCTTGAATGTAGCTAAGGATATTGGGATTGTCGAGCCACGAATTGAAGAATCTGAAGGGCTTAGGACCCCAGTTCTGCACACTTTTATGAAGAAAAATTGGGCAGTGATCTGAACTGTTCTTTTCCAGGCCCCGAAGTAGGTAGTCACCCTAATCTGCGATCCATCCATCAAATACTAGAGCTCTATCTATTATACTGCAACATTTACCGTCTAGTCTTGACTATGTATATTTCCTATCCACGAGTTGCACTTTAAGAAGCCCAGCATCCTGAATAAACTCGTCGAATTTCCTGCTATTTGCACTAGGGGCATAAATAGCTCTTCTTTTCCTCTCACTTGAGTGGCGAACCTCGTTGAAGTCTCCAATCAGACACCAACTCGCGAAGTTGCTGATCAGAATTTTTTGTTTGAGAGTTTCCCAGAGATTGTTTTCCCCTCTGATGTCGCAGGGACTGTATATGTTCACTACCACCTGACCTTTCCCGTTCTCAGACCATACGCCTTCAATCCCAACAACTCCGTCAACAGTCCACGAGTTCGTAATCTAAAAAATTTCCTTGTTCCACATTGTGAGAATGCCTCCCGATCTCCCCATTGCATTTCTAGCTACCCATCTGACGTCTCCGTTCCTCTATATCGAATTGATAAGGAGTGTTGAATGGTCAGTGCACTTGGTTTCTTTAATACAAACCACTGTCGGGTTAAATTTATATATTAACTCCCTCACCTCTTGCTTCTTCAGTCTTCCCCCTATCCCCCTTATATTGTATGACAGCGTCTTCATTAAATAACTATTGGAGGGTTGTTTCTCTTCTCTACCTCAATCATTTGATTCATAGCTTGAAGGTGCTCTAGAACCTCTTTTTCGTTTGAGTTGTTGATCGCTCCCAGTTGCTTGCCAAGCTTCCAGATCTCTTTCGGCTTTAAGTTGTTAGTGCTTCCCGTTTGAGCTACTTGTTGGGTGCATTTCTCCTTTTGTGTTGTACTTACTTCGACCATTCCTAGAGCGAAATTAGTCCACTGGTTTTGCTTGATTTTAACTTCCCTTTTTCTTTTTAGTTTTCTAGCTCTCTTACTTCTGGCTCTTTTACTTTTTGCATCTATGTCCTCTGTATCATCCCCAATTTTACTGTCTTCCGACTCGCTATTCTCAGTTGGGATTTGTCTATGTGTCTTGCCTTGACCCATACGGGGCTGCTCTTTCTGACCTATCACACATTGAGGTTCTACCTCAGTACTCATACCTAAATTTTCAAAGCTCATGGTGAAGTGCAGGGGAGGTTGGATGGGTTTGGATCGGCTGCCTGAAATCACTGCTCCATGGGTCGATGGTGATGGGGTATTGCTGGATTTAAGTAGTCGGATACCCATTGGTGAGTAGTTGATGTTGTCGAAATTCGGTACTGTGAGAACCCGATGCTTTGGTTCCGGAAGGGGTGAACCGGATGATTTTTTATCTGAATGGGTCCCACCGCCAGCTGGAGCGGTGATATTCTCGGTGGCAGGCTTGAAAAAATCTGGTGCTGGGTCGTGCATCTCCAGACCCATAAATGAGATGGCCTCCTGGACCTCAATATCATCAAACGGGCTATTCTGGACTGATTTGCAGGACTCGATATCTTAGGCCGGGGTGACTTGGGCTGGACAAACTACCGGGTTGTTAATTTTTACCGACTATAGGCCCATTTTATCCTGGGTCGGATCGTGTATAGGCATGCTTTGAAGTTCTGCTTCCAATATACCATTAATTGCCATAGTGTTTCCCATCGCCGCCTTTAAGATTTTGGTATCCCCCAAATATTCCTCCCCATCTTCCAACACGCATTTACTACTCGACTCCTCATTTTCCCCATCACTGAGGCAGGGTGACTTTTGGGTTTCCTGAGCCTGACCTTCCGACTCCGGCACAGATGTATCGGAATTCGACACCTCGTACACACTGGAGTCTGTCGGACGATCTAACCCTTGACTATCGAAGATCACATCGGAAAAAACCTTTCTCTGTATTTCCCCGTCTGCATCTGATGGCGTAACTTCTTGAATGATAATATCGAATTGTGACGCTTCCGCCGCACATGAGACCTGGACATAGATTGGTTTAAAGCTGGTTGTCCTAATTCTGACTCTGGCCACATCCATTTTGATTATGTGTTTAGTTAGGCTGTCCATCTCCGTAATTATTCCGACCTCCGATAGGATCCATTGGAAGAAAGACCGGTTCCAACATATAAATGGGGTCCCAACTATCTGTACCCAGACCTCTCTATCTTCAATCCCGTCTTTGAAATCTATCGGTCTCTGTAGGTCCCGAAAGTTGAGTTAATATCGAGGGAAGCTAAAGAAAATGTCTAGAGGGGGGGTGAATAGACTTTTCTAAAATCTTTCCATATATCAGAATACAGTATGCGGAATACGAAATTAACAATGAGCCCAATACAAGTTTATACTCAACTTATCAAATTCGAGAACTCTGTTCTATACTCAACTTGTCTTGTTCAGTTATATGTGTAAACAATTAAGCAATCAAACAAAACAGTAAAGTAAACAACACAAACAATTTATAGTGGTTCGACAACTTGTCTACATCCACTCTCACAACCCAGTTGTGATGTTTCCACTAAACTCTTCCAATCGAGTACAAAGTGTGAGTATTCCTGTGATTTTAAGTCCCAAGAAGAAGACTTAGATCTTCTAAGACTATACCACCAGATACGTCTACGATCTTACTAGAAATTTAACAAGTATCTAGCAACTTGATAAAAACAACAAAAACTAAAAACTTATTCAGTCGCAGTCTTCCAGATTCTTCACTTCACTTCTGACTTGCTTTCTGAATTTCAACGAACTCTGTGAGTAATCTTCAGTATATCTTCAGTATGTATCAGTAATCTTAGTATCAGTATCAGTAGTCTTAAATCAACGAACACTTAGAAGTATTTATAGACTTCAGTAATCAAGAACTTAGTTAGTTGTAACCAACTCTTCTTGAAAACTAACTTTTGTAACTGAATCTTCTTATCCATCCACGCGTTTCTTGTTAAGTAGTTATTTCATAACTAACTTCTTCATCCTTATCTTTACACGCGCTTCACTTAGGCTTTTACTTCAAGTTGACTTGTCTTGTGTAGACTGGTAGATGCACTTGTCTTGTAGTCCACCTGTCTTGTGTAGTAGACTTCAACTCTTCTTGTCTAGTCCGGTCTTCTTGTGCGATTTACAACAGTAGACTATTCTAACCTAACAAGACTATTACATTACTTTAAGCTTGTAACTTAGTCAACTTAAAAACTATACAATTAATCTATCTATTACAGTTTAAAATCATGAGCTCTGTACAATGATTATTCATAGCTCAATAACAACCTAACATATACAAATAGCACATATGAAGTACTTATAAATCGTACTTATCTTTCCATGTGAACTCTACTGATCTGTTCAAGATGACTTCAACTCAACTAGACTAGATTAGTCAACACTTAGAAAATATTCAAACTATTTTTGGCTTATCAAAACTTCGTCTTTCATCAATATTTAGGACTTGTCTAAGATTCATATCCCAACAATTTCCCCCTTTTTGATGAAGCCAAAACTACTTGAATCTTTTCTCATCAGTAGACTAGTTAAGTAGCTATCTTGTCTTAACATCAAATAGTACTTTATCTTTTCATTCATTCAAATAAGAACAGTAGATATTACACATACTTCAAAAATCAAAACAATCAGAGAAAAAAAAACTAAGTATCAGATCATACAAACAACTAATCTGAAAGAGTACCTCCTTCTGGGTTTGGAACACTGAATGCATCTAGGAGTCTCTTGTGAATAACTCTGATGTGGTCTTCATCTTCAATCTTCTCTTTATCTAGTAGATCTTCTTCATACTTCTTGATTAGATTGAAATCAACTCGTTTTCCTGAACTAGTCATGGGACATTTCCATTTCGGAAATACAGGAACCAAAATGTTGAAATTTGTTCCAGCAGATATCATTAATATCAAATGCCACAACATCTTGTGTTGTCCTTCCATGAATCTGTCAAACAAAGAATATAACTCATCTGGACTCTCAGCATCACCATATTTGCGAATAATCCAGTGATCAAGTTCCCGTTGTCTCTTCACTTTTATCCATTCAGCTCGATGCTCTTTGTCAATGAAGTAGTCAATGAACTGATCTTCCATTTGATCTTCATCTGCTTTCAACTTCTGCAAATTTTCAATATGTCTTCCAACCTTTTTCTTGCTTGCATAGTGAATTTCATCATCTGGATCAACAACCTTCTGTTTCTTCACTTTTGTTGTTGTCACCACTTCTTTCGGCTCTTCTATATGAATAGATTTTCTTTTTGATACTTGCCTTGTCTGAACCTCTGCTTCAGGAGATGCAACTGCTTTGCCCTTCTCCTTCTTCTTCAACTCAACTGCTTCAGCCTTAGCTTGCTCAAGATCTGCAGTTTTAACCAACTTGCCTTTGCCTCTCTTAGGCCTTCTAAGATCTTGCATAGCTTCAGCAGCTTCCTTAGCTTCTGGTTCAGCACTGGACTTATCTTTTTCACCTTCAGCAAAAACTTCAACTCGACTTGTCTCTTCCCCCTTTTTGGCTTCATCAGTCGCCTTGAGAGAGAATAGAGAAGTAAATCGAGTCATTTCTTCAATCATAGCTTGCTTCATAAGGTTCGTAGATCTTTCAATCTGCCTTTCATGAGAATCATCTTGACTCAACTTGTCTAGTTTGGTCGCCACCAACTCCAGCTTTTGAGTAGACAAGTTCAACTCATTCTTAAAATGTGTTGCAGTCAGACGCAGCTTCTTGTTCTCTTCAGTCATAGCACTGATAATTTCTTTTGCTTGTGCTAACTGATCATAGGCTTCTTTTCTCTGAACATCAGCTACTTCGATTTTGGCTCTATAAACTCTTTCCATCTTCCTAGATTCAGTAGCTAGAACACGAGCAAAATCGACTGAGCTCTTCTTCGAATATTCAACTTGATTCTGGAGAAATCCTTCAATTTGATTAAACATTTCTTGCCTGAAATCGTTATCCAACTGATTGACTTCGTTCATGATCATCTCTTTTGAACTTGTCACAAGGACACTGTTCTGTTCAACAAGAGTCTTCTTTAACTCAGACTTGAGAAATTCATCGATAGAAGACTTGATGACAGCCTTCAAGTCTTCTTTCAATTCATCTATTGAAGCGACTGGGATTGTTTGAGACGATTGTCCAACTTCAACATGAGTAGCTTCTTCCATAATCACATCTTCTGGAATTGATACTACTTCCACAAACTGACCTTCTGGAGCAGCAGTCAAGACCTCGTCTTCAACTACTTCAGCCTCTGGAAGCACACTTCCAGCAATAGCTTTCAAATCAAGTTGGGGAGAGTAGGGAATGATGGCTAACCTTCCTTCTTGAGCCCTTCTTTCAGCATCAGCCCAGTCATTTTTCAACAAGGCGTGTAGCTTTTCCATGTATCCACAAAACTCAATGGGAAGCAAAAGATCAGTGTATCGATTAATAAAAACAAAATCTGACCTTGGACTGTTAGCATGATCCACTTGAAATTTGAACACAATGCCTCTCAACTGGTCTGAGACATTGTCGAGCTCTACTATAGGATCAGTAGACTGGATATCCTCAGCTGGTGCAGCTTCAATCATAACTACATCTTCTGCAAAGTCAGCTTCTGAAACTTGAACGCCCATGTCAAAATGTGATTCCGAACACATTTGATCATCAGAAATGTTCAGTAGTCTCTTTGCAAGAGCAGTAATGGCATGAGATGGAAATAACTCTGAGTGGTCTCGAACACCACTATTCTCCTTTTGTTCCATCTCCCAGTCCATGAAGTTTGAAATACCACCTTTTCCTAAGATGACTTCGAAAAGATCATCCGTTCCAGACTTCTTCAATGCCACCCAGGTGCATATTCTTAGAAGTTTTTCAAACTGTTCCAATGAATAGTCGATTTCGACAGATGAGAGTTGCTTCTTCAAATTTCTGCTCATCTTCGCACGGACTCTTTTCTCTCTTAAGCACATAGGATAATACACCAATGATTCGAATCTAACTTCAGACGGGGTCTGAGTAGATGGGATCTCTATCTCAGTTGTTGCAGTGGCAACTGGCGTCTTGTCCGAAGTAGATGGGTTAATGGGTTCAACATATTCTGTTGAGGGTAGAGAGAGAATTTGGTCTGTGGTTTCTTGGGGCTTTGATGTGTCTAGGTTTGGTGTGACAACTGTCGGAGTATCAGTTGTATCTAGTATGGGAGTGTTTGGGGGTAGGCTGGCTCTCAGCGGATGTGCTGCCAGCACTTGTGAGGTTAAGGTAATAGGTCGAGGCCTATATCGATGTGATCTAGCCTTGGTTCGAACAGAGGGAATAGAGAGAGGAATTGACAAAGCTGTAGAAGAAGTACCAACCTGAGAACTCGACTCTTCTAGTGGAGGAGGTGTTCCAATTCTCACCAGTTTGTACAACTCCGGAACTTGAGCGCTTGACTCCTTCTCTTGATCAGATTGCTCATCTGATTGAGTCTCCTCAGAGTCACCTGCACTAGACTCAGTCTTTGTAACTTCCTCTGATTCTTCAGCATTGGACCAATCTTCTGAAGATGAGTTAGCATAAGGCAGTACTGCTGAATCATCAATTTGAGCCTGCCTTGGGGCAGCTGTCCTTGCAGCAGTCTGCTTCCTCCGAGCCTCCTTTTTCAGATAGAACTTAAGGGGATGAAAAGGCTTTCCTTTGCTCCAATCAGACTTGCCTGGCAACAACAAGGGTAGTAGGATACTCAGCTTGTTGCCGTACCCAACAGTATGTGACACCACCCAACTACACGAATCGGTATCAACTCGAACGCTCTTCTCAAAATACATCATTCGATCAGCTATCAGTTTAAACCAATTACCCTCCGTGATTCCATCATAAATCGCCGCCATTATCCTTGTCTTGGCTTGAGTGACAGAATCAAGAGATCCAGTGGAACATAGTAGCATCTTGCTCACTATGTCCAGTAGAGTGCGATATTTTTCCAATAATTCCGATTTCTTGACAGCAGGAGCTTTGGCATCAGCTTTGAGTGACATCTTCTTGCCACAAAATATGCTCATGTACCTCATCTCTTGACCAATAGCATAGTTCTCCACATCAATCGTTCCGATGGGCAACTTCAGATGTCTAAACATAACTTCACGAGTGAGTACAACTTGACTCGATCCAATAAATGAGGTGATCTCATCTCCTCGTCTTGTGGCGCTGGCATAGAACAACAATACCTCTTTATCTAAAACCACTTGAGGGAATGCCTCTAGATATGGCTTCAACCCACATCGAATGCATTTGTCGATGATTTCTTGATTTTCAGCAGTGTGAAGCCCTTTGAAATACATCGAGGGTTCCACCTGTACTTTCCCTTCTGAGATGAACTGGCCCAGATTGAATTCGGCCTGCATGTTTGTCCTTACATCAAATAAAGAAATTATCGACATTGTAAGTGTATAGAGTATAAGTGGGAGATAAAATTTGCAAGAGATTTGAGAGTTAGAGAATGAAAGTTATGAAATCGTGGGGAAGTTATGCTGCGAAAGATGGGTTTTGTTTAAGAACTGAAATTTGATCCAACGGCCAAGATTAAATGATTAGATCCAACGGTCGGGGCCTTTGGTATTCGGTTACGGAATCGAGAATATTATGTGATATGATATTGTAAAATTTGAAATCCGTCTCTTCTTAGTTAGGACAGGGGAGTGAACTCATCTGACCTAGTATAGTTGAGTACGAACTGGATGTATACACTTCATTAAATGAGAGTGTATAAATCCAATTCTAGGGTTTTCAAATTCTAGCATTATCTAATTACAATAATACCCTTAATTCGATTGAATAAACACTTAACATATTTCAATCAAGAGAAACACTTAGCTAGTCTGTTCGAGTCCATCCAGAACAGATGAGTAGACCTCAGCTTCACAAGTCGAGTAGGCCTAAGTGTACAAGACGAGTAGACTTATGAACACCAGTCGAGTTCCCCCTTCGACTGTGCTTGTCTATTCTGAACGTCGAACGACTTTATGTACCTATCTCATCATTTACAATGTGTAATCGTAGGTACAAGTAGAGTTAAAATAAATAAGATGAATATCAATTTATAGCAATGGTCAAGGTTTTGAACAAGATGACTGTTAACAAACATAAGGGTCAACATAAGGATATTTAAGAAATCAAGGATTCCCCCTTAATTGTTTATTCCCTTAGTATTTACCCTCAGCTTTACCAGCTTCCTCATCGGGTTGTTTGGTCATCTAGTCTAGCCTTGTATACCTTTCTGTTGCGTGAGTAGTCGAGTGCTCTGGTCTAGTGATCTTGTCTCTTTTTCTTGATGTACCTGTCTGGTTAGTACATAGCTATAGGCAAGTAGGGTCTAAATCAATTAATCCTAGACTAATGCATAATTCACGAAAACGTGCCTCAGCTAATGGTTTAGTAAAAATATCAGCTCTTTGAAAATCAGTATGAATCTTTTCCATGCGAATATCCTTCTTTTCTACATGATCACGTATGAAATGATGCTTCACATCAACGTGCTTACATCGTGTGTGCAAGACAGGATTTTGTGTAATGGCAATTGCACTATTACTATCACAGAAAATAGGAACATTTGATTCATGTATGTTGTAATCATGAAGCTGTTGTATGAGCCAGAGTAGTTGACTACAACAGCTACCAGCAGCCATGTACTCGGCTTCGGTAGTAGAAGTAGCAACACTAGTCTGCTTTTTAGAAAACCAAGATATGAGTTTTGTGCCTAAAAATTGACAAGAACCAGAAGTAGATTTCCGATCTATTCTACAGCCTCCAAAGTCTGAGTCTGAATAGCCACTTAAGGATAGATCATCATTTGAGGGATACCATATACCACGATTAATGGTCCCTTTCAAATATTTCAAGAACCTTTTGGTGGTTTCCATGTGACTTTCTTTTGGATTGGCTTGGAATCGAGCACAAACACCAACAGAGAATGCAATGTCTGGTCTACTAGCAGTTAGATACAGTAAGGAACCAATTAAACCACGGTAGTAAGATTGGTCAGCGCATTTACCGTTCTCATCTGGATCCATTCTGTAATTCGGTTGCATTGGTACGCCAGTAGACTTACAAGTTTTGATCCCGTACTTGTCTAGAAGGTTTCTAGTGTACTTCGCCTGATTTATGAAAATACCTTCTGGAGTTTATTTTACTTGAAGACCAAGAAAGTAATTCATTTCACCCATCATAGACATCTCAAATTTACTTTGCATGAGTGTAGAAAAACTTTCACTCAGCTTTTTGTTAGGTGACCCAAAAATGATGTCATCTACGTAAATTTGGACGAGTAAAATGTCTTTCCCTTCTTGTCTTCTGAACAAGGTTCGATCGACCTTGCCCTTAGTAAAACCATTTTCCAATAGAAAGAGAGAGAGAGTATCATACCATGCTCTTGGAGCTTGCTTTAGTCCGTATAAGGCCTTCTTTAATCTGTACACCTGGTCGCCTTTGACTTCGAAACCTGGAGGTTGTTCAACATACACTTCTTCCGCAAGAATACCGTTAAGAAATGCACTTTTAACATCCATTTGATATACAGTAAACTTCATGTGAGCAGCATATGCAAGGAACAAACGAATGGCTTCTAGTCTAGCAACATGAGCATATGTTTCATCATAGTCTATACCTTCAGCTTGAGAATAGCCTTGGGCAACTAGTCTAGCCTTATTCCTAACGACTACATCATTCTCATCTTTCTTATTTTTGAAAATCCATCGAGTGCCATCTACATTATGATGTTTCGGCCTATCGACAAGTTCCCAGACGTCGTTTCGAACAAACTGGTTCAACTCGTCTTGCATAGCGATGATCCAATTACTATCGGCCAATGCCTCTTTAACAGTGGTAGGCTCGATAGATGAGAGGAAACAACACCAGCAAAACATAGTTGGACTAGGCTGTTCTTGCGACTCAAAGAGTTGTCGTCTAGTCTTCACACCAACAGTAGAGTCACCAATAATATTTTCAGTATCATGCGCAGATTTCCATGTTTTTCTATTCTTAACAGTAGCACTATCATCATCTATATCATGTACAGCATCATGTATGTCAACATCATTTGTATCACCAACAGATTTACCAGGAGTAGTAGAGTCAACTAGAGCAGGCATGTCAACTGGTCTAGAAGACTTACCTTGAGCACTTACATGAATGGATTGTAGGCTTGAACGGATTCATATACCTCTGAATCTTTGTCAGATTCGATCGTTAGATCAGTAATTTTCTCACTGATCTTGTTAGCAGACGAGTCCTGTCGGAATCATCGAAAACCACATGGGGTGTTTCTTCCACACAAAGAGTTGAGTAGTTGAATACCCTAAATGCTTTGCTAGTCGAGGAGTATCCTAAGAATATCCCCTCGTCTGCTTTAGCATCGAAAGCATTCAACTTGCTCTTTCCATTGTTGTGAATGAAACACTTACAACCAAATATATGGAAATATGAAACTCTGGGTTTTCTACCTTTCCAAACCTCATAAGGTGTCTTGCCTAGAGCTTTGTTGATCGCGCTTCTGTTTTGTGAATGGCATGCAGTATTGATAGCTTCAGCCCAAAACTTTTGAGGAGTGTTGAACTCAGCTAGCATGGTCCTACAGGCTTCTTTGAGAGTTCGATTCCTTCTTTCGGCTACACCGTTTTGTTGTGGTGTCCTGGCTGCACTAGTAAGATGCTGGATACCACGTTTAGCACAAAAGTCTTTGATATAGCAATTAATGAACTCAGTTCCCTTGTCACTACAAATCTTGACAATGGACTGGTTCTTCTCAACTTGTAACTTCTTCAACAGATCAGGCAGAAGTGTTTGTGTATCACTCTTCTTGTGTAGAAAGACTACCCAAGTAAACTTAGAATAGTCGTCTACAACAACAAGTGTGTACCTTCTACCATTCAAGGTTGGAGGAGTTATCGGACCATGAAGATCCATATGTAAGAGTTCTAGGACTCTACTAGTTGAGAGAGTAGGAATTGACTTAAATGAACCTTTAACCTGTTTACCCTGTTGACAAGCCGTGCATACATGTGACTTGTAGTAAACTTCATTGGGAATACCTTCTACAAGGTAGTCTTTGGTTATCTTATTAAGAACCTTAAAGTTTAGATGACAAAGTCGTCTATGCCAGAGCCATCCAAGTTCTTTAGGATTCTTAGTAAGTAGACAGGTGTCCCTCGGACAACTGTTCCAGTTCACTATGTACACACTTCCTTGTCTTACGCCGACTAGTAGGACTGTGTGTGTCCTTTTGTCAATGATTTCGCATTTGCGGCTCTTGAACTGCACCTTGTAACCACGATCACAAAACTGAGAAACAGAGAGTAAATTATATTTCAAACCTTCAACATATGAGACATCTTGTATCTCAACGTCTCCATTCCGGATGTAACCAAATCCTTTAGTGACAGCAGTGGAACTATCACCAAATATCACATTTGGTCCTTCTTGCTCATGGTAACTTGATAAGAGAGCCTTGGTACCAGTCATGTGGTGCGAACAACCACTGTCTATGTACCAGGTTTCTCCTACTGAGCCACCCTTCTTATACAAGTCAAGTCGACCCTGCAATAGATGATATTCAATAATTTAGGTACCCTATTGTTTATTGGGGTCCTTGGGGGTTAGTCGTGTTCAGAGGAATCCAAATATACATTGGAGTCTTGAACAAGTTCGATCTTTTAAGCTTTCGCCCATATTTGTTACAAAATAAGACCTTGTTGTCCTTAACTGGCCTATCAGTCGAGTTCGGGTCTACTCTTTGGAGATAGCCTTTCGACTTAATCTCTACTTGAGCAGGCACTGGTCTATGATAGTCAGAGTAGGGCTTGTAAGCATTAGGTCCATACGGTTTATAGACGCGTTTGGGTCTTTCCTCACTAATAATATCATATGATAAAGGTGGAGGATATAGGACAGCTTGTGTACGATATTTTGGAGCTACATGTCTAGGTCTAGACGAGTAGAGCTGAGACTGCCTTATGAAAGGAGGTCTAGGATCTTGTCGTCTAGTCTGTACCTGTCTAGTACTTGTCTCCTCAGGATACCAGTCCTCGTATCTGACCTGGTTGGGTCGTCCACGATTAGTGGTCCTTTGAAGGTTAGTTCTAGGTTGAACATGCTTGTTGTTACCATTCTTTTTACCTCCCTTGGTAATCGGAATGTTAACTCGAGCTTGTTTAGGTACAGTACCTTGAGATGGAGTACCAATATCGTATATCATAGGTCCTTTTCCTTTATCATTTGGCAAAAGTCTTGCGTTAGTAGTAGTAGGGTTCTTAATGACTCGAGTAGACGAGCTAGATGACTCAGAACCTATAGCTGTCTTGTCACCTGGATCTCTATACCTATCTGACAATTCAAGGTTAATCTTTGAAGAGTTAACCAGGTCAGTAAGCTTGAGATCTAATGTGACAACCTCGGTCTCTAAGAACTTATTACGTTCTTCAAGTCTATTGCACTTGCTTTTTAAAACATTGAATTCATTTCTCTCATGTCTTAAGTAGGTCTTGATATAACCTGTCTGTCAACTCACACTTTTCTTTGAGTTGTCTCAACTCTTCAGTCAAGCGTTCATTTAGGACTGTTATATTGGGATCTACTTTGGACTGAGCTTCCTTAAGATCAACGATTTCTTGTTTTAATGCAATGTTTTCATCACTGACTTCGATGAATGCTTGGTTAGCAAGTAGAAGGTCGTCTTCAATAGCACTAGTCGAGTGCTGAGGACTACTTCCTACTTCACTACTAGCAGTATCACTTTCATCAGTTTCTGAATCATCATAAGATTGAAAAGATGTAGCAGATGATACCTCTTGGTCGATTTTAGCCATGCAGCATAGGCCATCATCTACTATGAATGCTTCGTCGTGATCTCGATCAGTCGAGTGGCTAGATAAGGACGATGGCAACTCGTCTGAATCCGAATCAGAGTCATCATTGGCCATCATTGCCTTCTTGCCACGGTTGTATCTTCTTTCCCTTCGAGCTTTACGTTCTTCTCGATCGTCAGTGCTCAGGTCTGGACATTCATATATGTAATGACCTGGCTTTTCACAGTTGTAACACAAGAGATCATTAGTAGCCTTTTTAATAGGAGATTTATCCTTACGCTTATCACGTCTATCGGAACGTTGAATCTTCCTATCGTCAGACTCTCTATCTCGTCTATTACCTTTCGAGACTTCGTCTCTCCTTTCGGACGAGTTTCGGTCTCGTCTGGTCTCAGACGAGTTCTTAGAAGTAGACGCTCTATGATCCCTATAGAACTTCTTGTATCTCCCGAAACGTTTATTCAGCCTATCAAACTTTCTAACCATGAGGCTCACCTGATCCTTCAGACTAAGATCAGTATCTAACTCGTCTTTTACAGAGGCAGACTTAGTCTTAGACTTAGACCTATCTACCTTAGAAGACTTAGAAGAGCTAGACTTAAAGGCAACGTTCTTAGATACAGCATGTTCTCTATCACTACTGGCTAGAGGTTCATCTTCGTCTAAATCAAACTCATGAGCCTTCAGAGTTTGAAACATGGTCTCTGCACTCCAAGCATCTATGTCTTGGGTATTCTTAACTAGCATCTTTACCATTTTCCATCGAGGATCTAAGCTCTTAAGAATCCTAAGATTGATTTCACGAGGAGTATAAGTTTTACTAAGAACTTCAAGGTCATTCATGATTTTAGTAAAACGAGTATCCAGCTGGTCGATAGTCTCGCCAGCTTTCATCCGAAATGATTCAAATCTTTGGACAGCAGTGGATAATTTGCTCTCTTTGATCAGGGATGTCCCTTCACAAATGATAGCTAATCTGTCCCACATCTCTTTGGCAGTTTTACATTTTAACACTTTTCCTAGATACTCGTTAGGAAGAGTGTGTAAAATATAATTCTTTGCCAAACTATCCAAATTATTTTGACGCATTTCTTCTGAGGTTAGATCAGACCTTGGTTTCTTGACGAGGGTGCCAATTGGTTTGTCTTTGTCAAGATTTGCAGTATTTGGGACCATTGTCACGATCGGACCCTCGGTCACAACAGAGATCATTAGATCATGCGTGGAGCTGAAAATTGCTTCCATTCGCAGCTTCCAGTAGTCGTAATCCTGAACCTGGAACTTGGGCAATTTGTTAGAGCTAATTTCCAACGACATTATTTCAAGAAATAAGTGCTAAGCAGATTTATGATCAAGAAGCAGTTAAGTCAAGAACAGGGAACACGAAACAGATATAACTGGAGTACAGATCAAGAACACGTAAGCAAGTACAATCACGGACCAAGACTTCACCCTTAGTCTTAAGTCGGTTATCAAGAAACAGCAGTTCGAAAACCACTGCTCTGATACCACTTGTAGGTCCCGAAAGTTGAGTTAATATCGAGGGAAGCTAAAGAAAATGTCTAGAGGGGGGGTGAATAGACTTTTCTAAAATCTTTCGATATATCAGAATACAGTATGCGGAATACGAAATTAACAATGAGCCCAATACAAGTTTATACTCAACTTATCAAATTCGAGAACTTTGTTCTATACTCAACTTGTCTTGTTCAGTTATGTGTGTAAACAATTAAGCAATCAAAAAAAACAGTAAAGTAAACAACACAAACAATTTATAGTGGTTCGACAACTTGTCTACATCCACTCTCACAACCCAGTTGTGATGTTTCCACTAAACTCTTCCAATCGAGTACAAAGTGTGAGTATTCCTGTGATTTTAAGTCCCAAGAAGAAGACTTAGATCTTCTAAGACTATACCACCAGACACGTCTACGATCTTACTAGAAATTTAACAAGTATCTAGCAACTTGATAAAAACAACAAAAACTAAAAACTTATTCAGTCGCAGTCTTCCAGATTCTTCACTTCACTTCTGACTTGCTTTCTGAATTTCAACGAACTCTGTGAGTAATCTTCAGTATATCTTCAGTATGTATCAGTAATCTTAGTATCAGTATCAGTAGTCTTAAATCAACGAACACTTAGAAGTATTTATAGACTTCAGTAATCAAGAACTTAGTTAGTTGTAACCAACTCTTCTTGAAAACTAACTTTTGTAACTGAATCTTCTTATCCATCCACGCGTTTCTTGTTAAGTAGTTATTCCATAACTAACTTCTTCATCCTTATCTTTACACGCGCTTCACTTAGACTTTTACTTCAAGTTGACTTGTCTTGTGTAGACTGGTAGATGCACTTGTCTTGTAGTCCACCTGTCTTGTGTAGTAGACTTCAACTCTTCTTGTCTAGTCCGGTCTTCTTGTGCGATTTACAACAGTAGACTATTCTAACCTAACAAGACTATTACATTACTTTAAGCTTGTAGCCTAGTCAACTTAAAAACTATACAATTAATCTATCTATTACAGTTTAAAATCATGAGCTCTATACAATGATTATTCATAGCTCAATAACAACCTAACATATACAAATAGCACATATGAAGTACTTATAAATCGTACTTATCTTTCCATGTGAACTCTACTGATCTGTTCAAGATGACTTCAACTCAACTAGACTAGATTAGTCAACACTTAGAAAATATTCAAACTATTTTTGGCTTATCAAAACTTCATCTTTCATCAATATTTAGGACTTGTCTAGGATTCATATCCCAACAGTCTCCATTCTAAAAGGTTTTCGTTTAACCATTCTTTTTCTTCCACCACAAATTTTTCCATGCCGTTGGCTTTCCAACTTGAGAGTGCCCAAAGGTTCCCATTCAGCATGCTAATAGTATTATCCTTGTGGTCTATCTCCCTTAGGGTCATAACTGCTCTGTTCCAGTAGGTGGGGTTACTTGGTTTACCGACGATGGCTCCGGAGACCCACTTCATTTCGTTGTCGGACCAACTAGACTGGCTGACCTCGCGCCTTTCCTCAAGTCGGGCTATGGAGAACTCTCTGTCACGTTTTATGAGTTCCTTCAAGCCAGCCTTTGCTGTCCTCTGGTCTACCGCTGGTTTCTTTATGGTTGCTGCAGCCGCGTAGCTCACATTCTCAACCACCCATGCTGGGTTTAGAGTCGGGGGAGGCTTTGATGCCTTTGTTATTATCTTAATTACGTGCTCCTCGTACTTTGCGATGTTGACTTTTAATTTATAGCTGACTATCCATATACTGTCCAGCGTTTGTTCAAGCTTCTCGACGTTCTTGACTTCTTTGAACCGGGCGTAGGCAAATCGCCATCCTCTCCTGTTCCGCTTGTCTGGGATTAGGGTGTCCATCACCTTGCCGTACCTTGCTAAGATTTCCATGAGGTCACCGAATTTCCACTTGTCTGGTAGGTTTGTAATGTAGAAAGCACAAATCGTGTTGTGTGTATCTGTGTCGGAACTACGCCGGGGCAGGGGTTGTTCGAACCTATCTCTACCTGTTTGGATCGTCCTCACTGATCCTCTTGGATAGCCATGTCTACCATCTATCGGGGTTTTGGGTTGTTTGCTCACAGTTGCTCTCATGGGTTTAGAGGGGTGGCTAGGGTTCCGGCTGAAACGGGGGAGGTGTTTGCGCTCACTCACCATAACGGGAACGATTTACACAAACTTACATAATTATAAATTTATTTGAAAATTCCATTAAATTAATATATATATAATTTAAATGAAAGTTTATGTTTGGAGGGGGTATGTGTTATATGAATTTCACAGTCAGTTTGCAAATTTAGTTAGATTAGAGTTTTTTACTTATTGTAGCCGTGGTCGGATTAGTTCTCTAATTAGAATTTATGCTCTATGATTTTAGAATATATATTCTTATTAGGTGTAATTTTATTACTCGTGTTAGGTGACATTATCAAAAGGACCGAAGCTACCATTCAATCATCGAGTCTATCAATCGACTTTAAGGTGGGGATTTATATCATTCTATTTGTCATTATTAAATGCAATGTGTGATTATTTTGATATTCATGTGAAATATGATTTCAAACTTATTATGTTTGCCACTACTAAATGTCATATGTGATTATTTTGATATTCATGTGAAAGATAGACGAGGACAGGTCATTTGACCTTTATAAACGGGGATAGGTCATTTGACCTTTATAAACGAGGATATGTCTTCTGACCTTTATAAATGAGGATAGGTCTTCTGACCTTTATAAACGAGGATAGGTCTTCTGACCTTTACAAATGAGGATAGGTCATTTGACATTTATAAACGAGGATAGGTCTTCTGACCTTTATAAACGAGGATATATCATTTGACATTTATAAACGAGGTGTTGTTATTGAATTATTATGAAATTATACATGTTAATGCGAATTGATGATATAATTGCTTATTGTATTTAGTTTTGACAAATGTGTCCCCACTGAGCTGTGGTTTGCTCACCCCTTATTTAACATTTTCAGATTAAGGAGTTGGTGGCGAGGAGGGGCGGTGGATGACAAAACAATTATCACTTTGTAAAATCAATTTGGACTGGTTTATTTGTTTATTTAACTTTCTCACGAGATAGTAGAGATTGGTATTTTTAAACTTAAAATTCTATTGAGTCTTCCGCTGCTTATCAAGTATTTTACTATTGAATAAGTTCATAAATCTCATTTCTGTACGTTAAAATTTCAGTTCATGTCCCTCTATCTTGAAATTGTCAACTATTTTTATAAAATTAACTTATATGAAAATTGGGGCGTGACAGAGTGGTATCAGAGCAAATCTACATTCTTGTAGACTTGTTAAAATAAAAAATTTCTGTAGTAAAAAATTATTTAAAGAGTTTTGCATGGCAACATCGATTTTTAGAAAGTAAAGCTCGTCCATCACCGCCTCCCGCATCAGCTCTATGAGGTAAGTATATTATATATTTCACTGCATGTGTTACTGATATAAGGCTATGCTATCACTATTTTCTATGTGCATCCTTTGTATTAGCATTTACCATTTAACACGTACATGACAAAGTTATTGCCCTCAATATGTATATTAATTTGTATCACACTTTATGCTTGAAACTAACACGTACATGACAAAGTTATTGCCCTCAATATGTATATTAATTTGTATCACACTTTATGTTTGTTTCAAGTTCAAAGTTATATTATGTCGAAGTCGTGCCATTAAGTGCATTCATATTACCATGTTAAATTTCAATACGTGCATGCATATTTTATCAAGTAAACTCTAATATTTTAGGACAAAAATATTTTAAGGTGGAAAGGATGTAATACCCATAAATTTTTATAATATAAATTCATAAAAAAATATTTATTTATTTATTTTAAAGTTATATAATGAGTATTAAGATAAATATTGAAAGCCCGTTTAAAGATATATTTGAAATTCTAAACTTCTAATTCTTATCTTATTTGAGCCCAAGACCAATTTATTCATTAATAAGATTTTACCCTAATTGTCCCACACATCCAAATTTGGGATCACGCCTGTGATTCGGTTCTTCTCCATCTTCAAGGATTTCACGGTATTCTCTTCTAATGTTCTTTTTTCCTAATTTTAGTTGTGTTATTATACATCGGAATTGATTATTGATTTTCCTTCTCCTATCGTATTTAGTCGAATGCTGAGTTAATTTTGTTGCAGATTATGAATATTAAATAAGAAAGAAGTGGGCATCTCCTTTGTTACAAAAGTTGTATCATGATAGTTGATTTTCCAAAGAATGTTAGATGGCAACTAATAGATTGATTACATAATTATAAATTTATTTGAAAAGTCCATTAAATTAATATAGATAGAATTTAAATGAAAGTTTATGTTTGGAGGGGGTATGTGTTATATGAATTTCACAGTCAGTTTGCAAATTTAGTTAGATTAGAGTTTTTTACTTATTGTAGCCGTGGTCGGATTAGTTCTCTAATTAGAAATTATGCTCTATGATTTTAGAATATATATTCTTATTAGGTGTAATTTTATTACTCGTGTTAGGTGACATTATCAGAAGCAGTGACGGAGCCAGGAAATTTCGTTAGGGGGACCCGATTACCATTACTTTAAAAATAAAATAATATGTACTTATTATACTTATTAAAATTTTACATGATAAAATTGTTAATACATTTCATTAAATTAAATTGAACAAGCTAACTTTCATTTTGTTTTGAAGTTTTGATAGTTCGATTCAAAATTAAATATTTTATTAAAAAAACAAGCTAACTTTCATCTTCGGTTGTAAATGTCTTTTAATTAATACATTAATGTGTTCCAATACTCTATTATTTGCACGGTTTGATCGGCACAATTTTTAAGAAAAGTGGAATAAAGTATGAATATTTTGGATGATTTGGTGAGGGGTAAAATAAAATGTATGCAAAAATGAGTGATAATTTTGAAAATAAAATGATGTTGGGAGGATATTAATTTTATTGAGTGTTTCCATATTAAGAATGTGCAAATAATCTTTTGACGTCCCAATAAAAAAAGTGTGTAAATAATTACGGAACAAAAGTAATATATATATATATATATATATAAAATAAAAAAAATTGGTGGGGGGCCATTGGGCCCCCCTGGCCCCATTGTGGCTCCTTCCCTGATCAGAAGGACCGAAGCTACCATTCAATCATCGAGTCTATCAATCGACTTTAAGGTGACGGTTTTTATCATTCTATTTGTCATTATTAAATGCAATGTGTGATTATTTTGATATTCATGTGAAATATGATTTCGAACTTATTATGTTTGCCACTACTAAATGTCATATGTGATTATTTTGATATTCATGTGAAAGATAGACGAGGACAGGTCATTAGACCTTTATAAACGAGGATAGGTCATTTGACCTTTATAAACGAGGATAGGTCTTCTGACCTTTATAAATGAGGATAGGTCTTCTGACCATTATAAACGAGGATAGGTCTTCTGACCTTTATAAACGAAGATAGGTCTTATGACCTTTATAAATGAGGATATATCATTTGACATTTATAAACGAGGTGTTGTTATTGAATTATTATGAAATTATAGAGAAAAAAATTATTTACGTCCCGTAACTTTTACCTTTTTTAAAAAACTTCCCAAAATAGTTAAAATTTTAATTTACGTCCCATAACTTTTTTAATTGCTTAATTTACATCCAATTTTCACTGGAAATCCCCCAATTTATGTAAATGAGACGTAAATTGAGCAATTAAAGAAGTTATAGGACGTAAATTAATTTTTTAATTAAAATGGGACGTTATGCGAAAAAGATAAAAATATTCAATAAATGTGTATAATTCACTATAAAATTAATGTAGTTTATGTTATACAATCAAATAAAAAAAATTCATAAATTAATTAATTATTATAAAAATCAATTAACTTACCTAATTCATTATTAGAAAAATTATTAACTTACTTAATTAGAAAAAAATTATAATTACAGTATAAGTATTATAAAATAAATTATGAATATTAATTAAAATAATAAATAATATTTTAAAATATATGAAAATAAATTTAGAATAATATTTAAATAAGTAAATAGTTTATCATAATATCAAAAAAAAAATTAATATGAAAAAAAAATCAAGATTTATTTCTAAGTCAATTAATTACTAGAAAAATAAATTAACTTACCTAATTAATTATTTAAAAAATCAATTAACATACTCAAATAAATATAAATTTTATCTTTAAAATAATAAAAATCCCAAATAAGTGTTTTTATTAAAATTGTCAAAAACTTTTATTAATTAAAAATTAACAATTATTTTAATATTTTAAACAAATACAAAAATCCACAAATATTTAAAATCCCCAAATAAATCAAAAAATACTCAAATATATCCAAAATTCTAACCCCTTACCCACGGTAATTGAAAGATGATGATGAACAATATATTTTTTAACAATTTATTAATTTTATTGTTTTTCATTTTTATTATATAATTTTTAATTTGATATTAGTTCGTACAAAAATATGTGGACATACTTTGTGTAATACTTAGATAAATTTTTATATTTATTTGATTACGTTAAACTAAATAAATAATTTTATAATACTTATATTGTAATTATAATTTTTTTCTAATTAGGTAAGTTAATAATTTTTCTAATAATAATGAATTAGGTAAGTTAATTGATTTTTATAATAATTAATTAATTTATGAATAAATGAATTATTTTTTTATATTAAAATAAGTTAATTTATGAATAAATGAATTATTTTTTTATATGATTGTATAATATAAACTACATTAATTTTATAGTGAATTGTACACATTTGTTGAATATTTTTATCTTTTTCGCATAATGTCCCAAAATAGTTAAAATTTTAATTTACGTCCCATAACTTCTTTAATTGCTCAATTTACGTCCAATTTACATAAATTTGGGGATTTTCAGCAAAAACTGGACGTAAATTAAGCAATTGAAAAAGTTATGGGACGTAAATTAAAATTTTAACTATTTTGCGACGTTTTTCAAAAAAGGTAAAAATTACGGGACGTAAATAAATTTTTTCTCGAAATTATAAATGTTAATGAGAATTGATGATATAATTGCTTATTGTATTTAGTTTTGATAAATGTGTCCCCACTGAGCTGTGGTTTGCTCACCCCTTATTTAACATTTTCAGATTAAGGAGCTGGTGGCGAGGAGGGGCGGTGGATGACAAAACAATTATCACTTTGTAAAATCAATTGGACTAGTTTATTTATTTATTTAACTTTCTCACGAGATAGTAGAGATTGGTATTTTTAAACTTAAAATTCTATTGAGTCTTCCGCTACTTATCAAGTATTTTACTATTGAATAAGTTCATAAATCTCATTTCTGTACGTTAAAATTTCAGTTCATGTCCCTCTATCTCGAAATTGTCAACTATTTTTATAAAATTAACTTATATGAAAATTGGGGCGTGACACTACTAAAGATGATGATAAGTGAAAGGTCACAGAGTTCATTGTTGATGAAGAAGAAAATTATTTTATTGAGGGTGCAGGGTGTTAAATGAGGGTAATAGAGAAGGGTATGTAGATTCTGATGATAGTTAGTTTGTAATGAGTGATGGTGGTGGATATAGTGACATGGATGATGTATTATTTGAGAAAGCAATTGATAAGGAGGTTGAGTGGTGTGGTATAGTTCAAGAAGATTAAGGCAATAATGAGGAGCAATCTGATGAGTCTGCTAGTGTAGAGGTGGAGGGTAGTGAAGATGAGGATTTTAGTAGTGATTTGGGTTCTGAGGCAATAATGACAACTCCATCATCACCTGTTGTTCCGTTGCTGAAAGTTGGGGGCAAGAAGTATGCGATCATGAAAAATTTGCAAGCATCAATGGTTCAATCTTCCAAGAACAGGAAGAGTGGAAAAAAGAAGTAAAGTATGCAGGCAGCTTCTTTGTCTTTTATTTTGGGAACTTCAACTTTGGTCTTGTTCTGTGTTAGATAGAAAACAATGGTGCATCTAGTTTGTGGTTAGATGATTGACGCTATTTTAGATGAAACTTAGATGAAGTTATTTTTGCTAGTTGGTTTGAAACAAAAACAATATGTGTTGGTGCTGTGATGGATATTATTTTTTTTGCTATGAACTTCTTAGCCTTTTGGATTTATGTAACGTTCGATCGAATGTTAGATGTCAAAGAAGATGAAGACATGTGAGTAATTTTTTTGTTTTTTACAAATCTGATTTTTTTTTTTTTAGTATTTTTATTTGAGGTTTAGGTTGATAAATCATGTTATTTAATGGTATGTACTAGCCATTTACCCTCTAAAAAAATCTGTAATTTAGTCAATTTTCCCTCAAAAAAATATGTAGGTCATTTCCCTCTACAAAATTCAATCCCAAAACATTTTTCCTGTTATTTTGCTTTGGGACTATTTTTGCATTTTCATCACTTAACAAAAACTGTTAAGTATTTAACGGTTGAGACCGTTTTTGCAAAAAAGGGGACCAAAAAAGAATGGGGGACCAAAATTGTTTTCAGAAAATTCTCTTGAGATCAAACTTGCATTTTACGCTTTTCTAAATATATAGAGATCAAGAATAGAAATTAAGAGTAGAGGTAAGGCCATTTCATCACAATTATAATCCATATAAACTATTAAAGTTAAAAAAAACATATTAAATAAGTATAAACCGGCCACCTCCTTACCTAATTAAGTTAATGGAGTATATTTCTACAACCCACCCAAATCCATAAGTGTCGTGGTCTCTCAAATATTAATCCTGCAACAACTTTCAAGTCCAGATTATTATCAATATTGAATGAGATCATTTGTTTTACATTATATTTCACTATTTAATTAATTAATGACATACAAGATTTAAAAAATAATCGGAGATAATTAACTACTGATTTTCTGCAATGGTATGTAATTCATTGCAAATTGCGACGAATTTAAACATTATATGTTATTATAACATAAAGAAATGTGTCTCCTGGAATGAAATGCTAGATTCGTCCATATGAAACACCCCTAAGCGACAAACAAAAATATTTATGAGTCCAACAGAGTTTTTTTTTTTTTTTTTTCCTTTCTAAGATTATTGGTTTATTCTGAAAAAAGGCGTGGAAGATTTGAAGCCATCCAACGGCTGTCGGTGGTCGACTTGACCTTCTATTCCTGGTTAACAATTAAATTATATATTTATATTTTTTTTAAATAAATAATAAGAATATGTATATATGAATGATCCAGAGAAATTAAAGAGAGACCCCACTATATTAATTAGTCCTTCATCGCTGCATATAAGTACAAGTACGTGGCGCAAGTTCATTAATTATTTGTTGACTATATATATATAATATTGTGCTAATTAATAATGTTTTAATAAATACATCAACTTCTATTTTCCAAACCATCACCTAACACCCGACCCGATTGAAACTACGTAATCAAATAATTCCCCAAATATTATTCTATATAAACACTACATTTCCATGCACACTTAAAGCATTTCCCCAAATAACGTACACCCGACCCGATTGAAAGTGAGAGATTATTTGGTACGTACGCTACGATGGAGAGACTATATATATATATATATATAAATAAATGAAGGGCTTTTGGCACCTTTAATTAAGCTAGAGTATGTTTTTCTAGTGCTCTCTTTCTTTCATCAAATGGATATTGTACCAATATTCGTACGTAATATATACATCATATATGAATGAATGAATGAATGAAAGCGATGTTTGTGTGTCCATTTATTATTATATACTCCCTCCGTCCCAAGATTTTTTACACACTTTTCTTAATGGACGTCTCAACATTTTTTACACACTTTAAAAAAGGAAACAACTTACATAATGAATTATCAATAATACCCCTCTTTAATTTTACTTTTCCTTCCCTTTAGTCAAATCACTCCACTTTAATCAAT
Source organism: Galeopsis tetrahit (assembly GCA_963675135.1). Lineage (NCBI taxonomy): Eukaryota > Viridiplantae > Streptophyta > Magnoliopsida > Lamiales > Lamiaceae > Galeopsis > Galeopsis tetrahit. The sequence continues at coordinate 17,135,202 of OY776130.1, forward strand.
GAATTACCAATAATATCCCTCCTTTTTTTACTTTACACATCACTTTATTCCATTTTTTTAATTTCCGTGCCGATCAAAGTGTGTAAAAAATCTTGGGATGGAGGGAATATACTATTTCTCGATCATCACGTTTACGTACATATCATCAATTCTTTTCTTACAAATTTTTTAACAATGCCTCAACCATATTCCTTATTAAATCAACTTCAGTTTCGACTTAATTAGCTCCAAGAGCTATCACCATCGATATGAAATCAGACTTGTAAGATGATAAGGAATCAAAATCCGCCATTAGGAAATTATTATATATATTATTTCTCGATCATCACGTATACGTACATCGTATCTATAGAAGATATAAAATGTGTGTTTGATTGATTTACAAAAATGGATTTACAAGAGTATATATACAAGTAGCGTGTACAATAGAATAGGAAAGATTGACTAAGGGGCAAGAGTTTGGGCATAAGATTAGTATGAGAGTGCTTAATCAGGGGAATTATAATTTATGACTAATACGCCCCCGCAAGATCGACGTTCCATCTGCAACAACAATTTTGGAGCGTAGATCTTGAAACCGTACTCTGTGAAGTGGTTTTGTGAGGATGTCCGCGAGTTGGTCTCGGGTGTTGACGTAGGCTACAGACAGAACTCCTTTCGAAGTTAAATCTCGTACAAAATGAAGATATATTGCAATGTGCTTCATCCGGGAGTGTTGGACAGGATTGAGGGCAAGGCGAGTGGCGCCCATGTTGTCGCAGAGGAGGCGGGTTGGTTCAGGGAGTGGGATGTGCAAGTCAGTAAACAAATGCCGAAGCCAGCAGACTTTCGAACTAGCTGCAGCCAGTGCTCGATATTCTGTCTCCGTGGAGGAGCGGGCAACGCCTCGTTGTTTTCGGGAGCGCCAAGAGATGGGTGTTGAACCCAAAAATACGACATAAGCGGAGGTTGACTTACAATCAGACAAGTCTCCACCAAATTCGGAATCCGAGTAAGCAGTGAGTGTGAAGGTCGCCGTTCGCCGAAGAAGAATGCCATAGTGTAGTGTATGCTTGAGATATCTGAATAATCTCTTAACAGAAGCCCAAGCATCAGGAGTGGGTGCGGACATGTGTTGAGCAAGACGATTCACCGTGAAGGCTATGTCTGGCCTTGTCATTGTTAAGTATTGGAGGCCGCCAATGGCACTGTGGTATTCACTGGCTTCAACAGGCGAGGATCCGGGGCTTGGTTTTGGAGAAGACGGTGTGGAGACAGGTTTGACACCGTCCATTTTGTGACGACGCATCAGGTCGACCAAGTACTTATGCTGGGATAAGAAAAGACCTTCCTTGCAATGGGCAACTTCGATCCCCAAAAAAGAAGAGAGGCAACCAAGATCTTTCACAACAAAAATAGATTGAAGATGCTTAGTAAGCGAGGAAATAAGAGAGGGCGAGGTCCCTGTGAGTACCAGATCATCCACGTAAGCTAACACAATTAGGGTTGCAGTGCTGGTGTGAAGAGTAAATAATGAAGAGTCGTCTTTCGAGCGACAGAGGCCAAAGCGCTCAAGGGCCGAGCACAGGGAGTCATACCAAGCTCGAGGAGCTTGACGGAGGCCATAAAGGGAGCGACGAAGTAAGCATACATGAGATGGATGCGATGGGTCCTTAAAACCAGGAGGTTGTTGCATGTAAACTGGAATATCCAGGGTTCCGTGTAGGAAGGCATTACTTACATCCAATTGTCGTAGGGGCCATTTGTTGGAGGCAGCAAGTGTGAGGACAGTCCGGATGGTCGCAGGTTTGATTACCGGGCTGAAAGTCTCAGTGAAGTCCACACCTGGTCGTTGATGAAACCCTTTAGCTACTAGTCGAACCTTGAATTTATCCATTGTGCCATCAGGTTTGCGCTTTGTCCGGAAGATCCATTTACACCCAATGATATTCCCATTCTGTGGTGGGGGAACCAATTTCCAAGTCCCATGTTTCTGTAAGGCCGTGAATTCCTCGGTCATAGCAGTGCGCTAATGTGGAATATCTAGAGCTTGTTTTACTATGGCAGGTTCAGCGTCAAAGGGCAGTGGGTGTTTGGTGGCGGCGAACAACCTTTTTGGACGATGAATGTTGTTGAGGGCACGGGTGCGCATGGTATGAGTTCTTTGAGGAACAATTTGTGGAGGGCGATCAGTTTCAGCTGGTGGTTCTGGGCGAGTAGGAGTGATCGTGGCAAGATCAGAGGGTTGTTCGGTATTTGGTTGAACAGGCTGATCGGTAGATGGGGCATCAGGAATGGCGGGCGACGAGATTAGAGGTACAGTGATGGTGGTCGGTCATGGCTGTTTAGGTATCATAGAAGCAATTAAGGGAGGAAATGTATCCTCCAAGAAGCGAACATGCCGAGAAGTAAATATGCGACCATTGGAGATGTCATAACATCTGTAAGCACTTTGGGATGTTGAATAATCCACGAATATGCACATTGTGGATGGAGGGTTTAGTTTGCCAGGAATATAGGGCGGAGCCACGGGAAGCATAGACATCCAAATACACGGAGTTTCCCATAGTTTGGATATTTCTTGAATAGTATCGAGAAGGGGCTGTGGTTATTGAGAACTCGAGTGGGCATCCGATTGATCAAGTAGACATCAATTTGTAAAGCGAGCGACCAGAATCGGTGAGGTAGGCGAGCATGTAATAGTAATGCTCGACCAACTTCCAATATATGACGGTTCCTCCTTTCAACAAGGCCATTTTGTTGTGGCGTGTGGGGCGCTATGGTGAGCCAATTGATGCTAGATGTGTTAAGAAGTGGACGGAGTGCCTGAAACTCGCCACCATTATCAGTGTAGAAGTTTGTGATGGAATGACCAAATTATTTTTCAACAAGAGGCTTGAAGTTGGTGAAGATAGAGGCCACCTGTGATTTTGCAACCAATGGAAATAGCCAACAATAACGAGAGTAAAGATCAACAAATAACACAAAATATTTTGATCCGTCCAAGGAAGGTGTCGAGGTTGGTCCCCAAACATCCGCATAGATGTAGTTTAGCGGATGTAGAGCAACAAACGATGTATTTTTAAAAGATAGTTTGGTAGATTTACTTAAGTGACATGGAACACAATTATTGTCCAAAACACGGGACATGTCCAACACATGTAATTTAAAATGACGGATAATTAAACGACTGGTATCCACAGACGGATGACCTAGTCGAGCATGCCCACAAGCAGTAGAGGTCTTGATGCCAATAGATGCAAGTATAGGAGAAGAGGTTGGTAGATGATAAACCCCGTTGGAACAGGACCCTTTAAGAAGAGCCGCCCCCGTGCTCCGATCCTTAATAAGAAAGTATGTTGGAAAGAATTCCATAGTCACATTGTTGTCCTGTGTAAACTATCTAACAGATAAAAGGTTCCTCATAGCACGAGGAACAAATAGGACATCGGAAAAAACAAATGACGTGGACTGAAATTTTAAATGGGAGGTACCGGTGTGTGTAATAGGGAGGCCAGAGCCATCGGCAATTTGAACCTCATATGTACTATCGTATTCAGAATGGATGAAGAGATTGTTGAAATCGGCGGTCAAGTTGTGAGAGGCCCCCGAGTCGACCATCCAAGGGAGATTGGATCCGGATGGAGAGTGAGAAAAGTTTCATGAGCCGGAGGAGGTCGGTGACAAATGAGTGCAGTATGTCCTTTAAATCCACATAGTTGGCACACAACAGGAGTCTGGTCGAAATAGGGCGAGGAGCCCGAGCGAGACTGCGGACGAGAAGAGGAGTATGGCCGCGAGGAGTAAGCAGGCGGGGTGTTGAAGCGAGGCGAGGACGGGTACCGGTTACTAGATCCGCGACCACTAACAAGCGAGGATGTGGAGCGAGATCTGAAATTTTTCTGACCATGGCGGACAGTGGCATTTGCAGTGGCAACCAGATTGCGAGTGGCCCGTTCTTGGGCTTTTAGGGAAACCTCATGTTCGTAGAGGAGATCGTGAAGTTCCTCGAATTGAAGGGAGGTTTCGCGTGTGCGAATGGGGCCAACGATGGTTGCATATTCACGTCCTGGACCATTGATTACAAATAGGGTAAGATCATCAGGACTTACCGGTTCATCAATCAAAGCCAATTCGTCAGCCTTTGATTTGATATAGTGGAGATACTCCGTAATGGATCGGCCATCAATGGTGATCCGATGGAGTTCACTTTTGAGTTGATTAACACGAGATCTCGACTTGCTAGCGAACATTCAGGACAAGATCTCCCAAGCCTTCTCCGATGTGGTGGATGATGAAACAACAGGTAGTATTTCAGGAGCTAGGGAGCCAAATATGTCAGCCAAGAGGGGTTGGTCTTGCTGTACCCATGTGAGGACCTCAGAGGAGTTTGATCCATCGTTACGGCGAGCAGGACATGGGTTGGAACCGTCAATGAACCCTAAGAGATTGTGACCGCGAAGGAGGGCCATAAGGTGGGCACGCTAGGAAGGATAGTTTTTGTGGGTAAGTTTGATGGGGAGATCATGTCGGGTGGAGATTGGGACAAGGTTGGGGGTGGATGCCGGCGACTGGGTGGTTGCCGCGGCGGTGGTGGTGTTGTTGGGTACCATGAGGATGAATGAGTAGCAGCGAAAAATAAGAAACGATGAGGTTTAGGATCGTTTCCCTACTAATAAGAAACGATGAGGTTTATGATCGTTTCCCTACTAATACCATATAGAAGATATAAAATGTGTGTTTGATTGATTTACAAGTAGAGTGTATAGTAGAATAGGAAAGAGTCCGGGCACAAGTTTAGTATGAGAGTGCTTAATCAGGGGAATTATAATTTATAACTAATAGTATCATCAATTCTTTTCCTACAAATTTTGTACAATGCCTCAATTATATTCCTTATTAAATTAACTTCAGTTTCGACTTAATTAGCTCCAAGAGCTATCACCATCGATATGAAATTAGGACTTGTTAGATGAAATGAAATTCTAATTCATATGCACGGTGAACATGATACAAATCATCTTCCATTATAGGTGATCTCTGACTTAGATTGTTCGCATCATCTCCTAACACATTCCAGCTGTGTAGTATGTGCAGATGTTTATCGAGTTGACTCTAACCCTATAGGGTCGCGGGCTAAATCGACAAGAGCTTTATCCAATTCACTCTTAACGATTCGTCAAAAGTCATTACCTAAATCTAATCAGCGGGCCACAGGCTACAAACAAAAATTAAAAAAACTTAATGTTTCCCAAAGCATAATTTACCTGTTTTAAATTTATAAATTTTATAGTAAAGAACCCATATCAGATCATTTTTTGTGGAATTTTAAATATTTAGAAAATGGTCAGGTCCGAAATTCTATGACTCTAAAAGATATTACTGTTTATATACTCCCCGCCCTAGTGAATGTTATTCCAATATTTTTTCTTTTTCAATCACATCACCTTTAATACATCTATTTATTTTACCATATTTTTAATAAACTTTTTTTTTTTACAGGATGAACTTATTTACTATAACTCTATAAGGTTCCATTTCTTAGTGTATAAAACAATTAGGTTCAAAGTATTCACAACAATCTCACACAGAGCCTGTTGCACTCCTAGATCTCCACCAGAGTGATACAGTTTAAATCTCGAACGACGAGATATATCTACATAATACTCTCTCTGTCCTGTGATTAATTATTTGCACAATTTTCTTATTGGGACGTCCCAAAATTACTTGCACACTCTTAATATGGAAATACCAGACAAAATTAATATCCTCCCAACATCATTTTATTTTTAAAATTGCCACTCATTTTTTACATATATTTTACTTTACACCTCTCCAAATTTACTTTACACCTCACCACATCACGGAAAATACCCCTATTTTATCTTACCTCACCAACCACTAAATCAACTTTTCTTAAAAAATATATATATATACAACTTGCTGTATCATTAAAAAAGACGAGAGAGAGAGAGTGAGTTTTAAAACTAGAAGAGGGAGGAGTTAGAAATTTAGGGGATGAATGCCTTTTTTTTTACAGAAGATATTTTCAGATTTTTTAATTATTCAATTAGGAGAAAGCAGGATATTTTAGATATTTGATGTGTCATTTTTATAGTAACTCTAAAAAATTTTTTGAATTAAAAAGAGGTATATTTTCATCTAACTTCCCATTCACATAATTACAAACAAATTAATGTGGAAGTAAATTTTTTACGCGGATCTCTCTCTCTAGAAATTCGCTCTCCCCTCTCTCTTACCCTAAACCACCGCCTAACAAACCCACCGACTCTCCCCCAATTCTGCTCCCCAAAACCAATATTTAATTCCGCACAGAAGGTAGAAACCGCCGCGCCGCTTGAAACACAGCCGCCCGCCGCCGCGCCGCTTGCAAAGCCACCGTTCAACGCACCGCCTGCAGAGTCGCCGTCTGCCGCGCCGCCTGTAGTGCCGTTGTCCCGCTTTTCTATTGGGCGAAGGGGTCTTTTTTAGAAATTTAGTTGGGATCAATGAGTGAATCTCCCCGTCTGAGCCACGGTGACCGATCGGGTGAGTCATCCGTCTGATCCCATTTTATTTTCGTTTTTTCCTTTCTGTATATTAATTTAGTCTGCTTTTTGTTTAGATCTGGTGTTTTTAGGATCAGTTTTTTTCTTTTCTTCTTCCTGTGCCGTTATTTTCTGATTTCGGTATTCTCCCTTTACCCACTGTGGTATTTTCCTTTCCCCGCTGGTTATGATGGGTTTTCTTCCCGTTTTCGGGTTTTCCCATGGTGGCACTTTGTTGTGCCTGTTGGAGCTGGTAGGCTTTGGGTCCGTACTTATGTGATTTGGGAGGTTTGTAGCACGGCCGTTGCTATCTTCTTAGATCGCGGAGTTTCGAGGTATGCCTGTTGTTCGTTGATCCTTCCACCCTCTCACGATTGAGTCTGGAATTTGTGATCTTTTGGTAGAATTTGCTGTTTGGATAGGTGAGGGCAAGTGATATGTAATTTAACCCCTATCTGTAATTCTACTACCTTCAAAAAAAAAAAAAATTTTTTTTGAATTAACTTAAATATATATTTTAGGTAGAGATGTTTATCGGGCTGACCCTAGTCTTATAGGGCCAGCCCTACAGGGTTACGGGCTAAACGGGTTAGGGCCTTAACCGATTCATATTTAACGGGCCTACAATTGTTGGGACCTAACCCTAGCGGGCCACGGGCTAAGCGGGCCACTAACGGGCTACAATATTTTTTTTTTTTTAAAATTAAAGGTTTCAATTGACACGTCCAACAAGCAAATAAAATAGAAAAACACATAATTAGTTAATGATCACATGAAAAAACAAAAGTATAATTTAAACACAATTCTAGAACTCATTAAAGCTAAACAGATATCATAATCTAATAATAAAAAATAGTAATAATGACTAATGGATGGTAATGAGCTTCTTAATGCTTATAGTTATTGTTATTGGTCAAATGACACAAAATTTGTTTTAAGTTATTTATTAAAAAAAAAAAAGGTAACAAACTCGGGCTAGCGGGCTAGTCATGTAGCCCTGCGGGCTGGCCCGGTTTAGCCCACGGGCTAACAGGTCAGGGTCAAAAAAGTCCAATTTTAAATGGGCCTATAACTCATGAACTCTAACCCTGTATTTTTCAGGATTAAACGGACCAACCCGGTTAGCCCGGCCCGAATAAACATCTCTAATTTTAGGCATATCTCATAAAAAAACATCTATGAGTAAATTGTTTTTTGAAAGGAGTGGGCCACACTCGATTGTTACATGATCCTTAGTTCCCTATGAGTAAATAATGAAAATCATATATACTTGCCAACAATAATTAATTGTATAACAGTTTGAGAAAAATAAATGTACTAGCTAGATTATGATATTTACCGGCACCCTGCTGGCTAGTGATGATATTTACTAATTAATTAGTTATGGTCGGGGTGGGGGAGGCCTTCTGTTGCATTTGTCGTGTGGGCCAGTGACGGTCCTACTCAGTGCCCAAGGGGTTCGTGGGCCTTCCACTAATTTTGTAAATTTGTTAGGGGTATTTTGGTAATTTCACACATATTAAAATTAATATTATGTTCTATAATTATTTGCACACTCTTGATATAAAAATAATCCACAAAATTAATATATATTCAAACGTCATTTTATTTTAAAATCGTCATTCATTGAGTCTACATTTTACCCTACATTTCACTAAATCTATTTTACATCCTACTAAATCCTCCTCACACTTTATCAAATCACTCAAAATATGCTTTCTTATTTGACTCTACATCACTAAATTCAATTTTTTTTAAAAAGTGAATCGGTTAAAATGTACTCCGTATAAGTTATCACGGGACGGATGAAGTATTAACTTTTATCAAAACATAGCAAAAGTCAACTTATTCGATCAATTTAATTTAATGAAATGTGACGTATTGACAATTTTATAATGTGAAATTTTAATGAAAATAATGAGTACTATTATTTTATCTTTATAATAATGTTAATCGGACCTCCTACCGAAATTTTCTGGGTCCGTAACTGGTGTGGGCATCCCCCTTTCTACCTTCGAATATGGATTTGTGTGTGTTATGCAGGTCCCGTAGTTTCTCTTTTTGCACAACGGCGGCGTAAGAACACCCTTCGCCTTCACTGCTGGTCGATCGAGTTTGTTAACACGCGCAAAAACATAGTTCGATTAGTTGAAACAATTTTTTTATATGTAAATTTCAATATCCCTACAGTATGACTTTATAGTAGCTAAATACTGAAATTCATAGCAATAAAATTAATTAATATATATATGCAAATACAGGATGCACTTCAGAGAAAATTACATTTAAAGAATTAATATGTGTAAGAGAGATGAAGGAGCGCATATATACATGAATTAATATGTGCAAGAGAGATGAAGGAGCGCATATATACATGAGCCAACGATATTGGAAATCACCCTTGCTGCATCCACTTGTGAGGATATCTGATGAAACAAAAGTGAGTTCAGATATGAAACACTCTAAAAATAGATAAAATGCAATACCTATTCAAGTCCTTCGAGAATCCGTTCGATATTTGTTGGAATGTTTGGACGAAGGTCCGGAAAACGTGAACCTGCAGCAAAACCGGGCCGGAGAGGGTTCCGGCGACGGCCCTCCGACGCTCAAGTTAGCGAATGAATGTATGAAGATAGTGAAAAAAGAGAGAGAGAATTCTTTTAAGAAAAGTGAGTTAAACCTTTTGAAATGATAAAATGACATTATTTATACCTTGAAGACTTAAGGGTAATATTGTAATTTTTGGAGCTAGGGTTTTGCCTTAGGGGGACCACGCCATGTCATCGTCCTATTCTGTTATTTGAATGAAGGGAAAAGGAATTTCCACCTGCAACAAATTCTGTTATAGGCAGCAAATAGTACATGGTATGGACCACCAAGATGAGCTGTCAAGGATTTGAATCCACGTGATGAGAATCTTAGTTCTATGATTTCTCGATTCTAGATTAAGATGTTTGAAGATATGACCATAAAGATATCCAGCTCTATGTCGATATCTCTTCTTTATCATGATTCTAAGCCCCGAAGGGAATCTAACCAATATAATCAGAAGAGAGGATATTCAGATCTGAAAGTCTAAAGAATCCCCACAAAATTTGGAGATACGATATGAGTCAGACGTCAATAGCCTCTCTTCTGTAAATAATATGTGCTCAGAGGGTGAGTATCTCTTCAGATAATTACTTTCCAGATGATATGACATCATTATGTCCTATCATCTACTCCCCCCCATTTTAGAGTATCAGTTCTGATAAAATAATACTCTAGACTGGCAAATTCTTTCTATCGTTCCCGCTCTTTTCTTCCTTTTGAAATTTTACCATCGATCTGATCCATTCATTTCTTCACCGCCTTTTCATTACTTCAAATCTCTCCCCTACACGTGTATTTTTTAGAATTTCAACCGTCCTCTTATTGCGGAGTATAAAAGGAGGTGAAATACTTCATTTTTTACTGTTTTATTTTTTTGGAGCAAGGTACTCTGACTACCTATTCCGCCGTGAATATTTCTCTCTCTAGGTCTTTGGCCTATCCTTCGGCGAACTTCTGAGCTTCCCTTCTTTAGGTCCGGTCTCTTCCTTTGACCAGGTAATTTTTCTTTCCGTTTCTTATTTCTTTCCTTTTCTAGGGTATGTCCAATTCAGCTCTGACATCTTCATCGATTCTGTCTAGTTCTAAGAAATGTATCAGTATTGAAACATCAACTCACCAAGAAAACCAAACTCCAGATGATTTACTCAGATCTGGATTCACAGATCCGTTAACCAACCAACTCTCGCCCTCTTATTCAGAACCAGTCCGTATGTCGTCTACTCGTCCCTCTTCTGAACCTTCTTCCTCATCTCATCCTTCTTCAACCCCTATTTCTGAACTGCAAGTTCGCCCTATTAGAGTGACTACCACTCAAGATCTGTGTAATCCTGAATGGAATGCAGTTTGCAGAGCCAGCACCTTAACTTCCTCCGACTTGCGAACCATAAAGAAGAGACTTCATTGCCCTTCAGATCTATTAATTGACTTAGCTAAACCTGACGAACGTCCTAATTTTGCAAAGCATCCTTCTCTTGCTTTCTTCAAAGCTCATATAGATGCAGGCATCCGTTTTCCTATTAGCCCTTATTTGGTTCAGATCTGTAAGCACTATAGAATTTCAGTCAACCAAATCAACCCTTCTTCGATTAGGACGGCTCTAGCTTTCTTCATCTTGATGAAACATTATGGTCATGAGATTTCAGCGGAGAAATTCATAGCCTGTCATGAGATGAAGTTAACAGAGGGCTTCTTCTATTTTAGTTCTCGCCCAGGAGGTCCTGCCAAGTTCCTGAAAAGACCTAATTCAGTAGATGGCAAATGGAAACCTAAGTACTTTTGGGTTACTCCCAGAAGAGGAGGATGGCCTTTTCCTACGAGCTGGAAAGGCCAACTCCCGAATTATCTTCGTCTTCATCCATCTTTAATTTCTAAAGAGGAGAATAAACTTATGAGAGTTCTGAATAGAATGGTCGTTTTGAATTTTAGAATAAATGAGATGCTTAAAGATCCGGGTGTGTTAATTAGATTCGGGTTAGACAGCTCTGGAGCGGTACTGACCCCCAGAGCCGGTATGTTCTATTTCTTTAAGAAGTACTTATCTTCCCCCTTTTTCTCCTTTTCCCTTATTTAACCTTTGTTTCTTCTTTTTCAGAGATGGACTTCGAGTTCCTGGATTATGTGGAGCTTCCAGAAGCTAATCCCCAGAACCAAGCAGATGTGACCATTGCCGTATCTACTGATGAGACATTATCTACTCACTCGGATGAAGATCAAGCAGATCGGCCCATTCCCGAGGCTGTTCCGGTAACTTCTCGCTCTCCTTCTAGAGCCCACGGTAAGCGTGTTGCTGATCCATCTTCTTCGCCTACTGTTAAACGGCGAAAGACTCGTAATGCTCCTCCCATAGAAGAGGAGAATATCGAGACTCACATGCATCAATCCTCTGATAATCCACTTACTTTGGAGCTTCCTGATACTCTTTCTAACTTGAAAGGTTCAGCAAGTTTATCTTTTATTGCTTCTGCCCCCTCAGCAGCTGACGTGCTTCTCCACCAAGATACTTCCATTTCACAGCTTTATACTAATGTATCTGAGTCTATAACCCAGGTACTTACAATCTCATTTCTCTTCCACTTCTATTCTTTGTCTTCTAGATTCTTTATCCATTTTTGTCAAATTCTCAGATGATGTTAAATCATGGTCTGTTGGTGAGGCGTTTGAGAGAGACTTCAGATCCTACTGAATTGCAGAAGGATCTGATACAAAAAGATGACCAGCTTCAAAAGTCCGTACTTGAAGTGAGCCTTTTAACTGCAGAAGTGGAAGAGTTGAAGAGGCAGGTGCAATGCCTGAGCAATTCTTTAACTGAATCAGAGAAGAAACAGGCAGGAATGGAAGCTCGTTTGGCTAAAGAAGTTGCTGAGAATCGAGCCCAAGGTGTCAAAGTTGGTGTAGATACTTGTCGCCAGAGGCTGTTCGCTACTCCTGCTGGTCAAAAATTTCTTCGTGATTTTCATGAGGGGATGGTGAAAGCATACCTTCTGAGTCCTGCTTCGGTGCGAGATATGGGGCCTCACATCCTTCACTACTTGAATCATGGCTTCGATGCTGCTGTTCTTCAGGCTCGAGAACAAGGGTGTTCTGGCCCCTTTGATAGGACTTTAGCAAGGAAAGACTTGAAGGTTTCTCCTGCCTTCAAAGGAAATGAGAAACTAGGCTATAACCATGCTTGGTGGTTGCCAGTTATGGAGAAGGTTGTTAAGGATCTCTACTATGACCCCTCGTTTGATTTGGATCTACCTACAGATGAGAATCCTACCTATAACATCTTTCCTCCCAGAATTCCAGTTCTGGCACCTAATGCTTTGCCTTCTGCTTCTACTGCTCCTCCAACCATCTCCTCTGCTACAGCTGCTCTACCTGCTGATGAACAAGTTGAAGCCTCAACTGATACCTCCACTGTCAGACCTCAGAATGCAGAGCTCCCTACTTCTTAGTTTAGAACCATCTTTCTTTACTGTGTTCTGTCTCTTTTTGATTTTAAATGCTATTGTAAACTTTTGTTAATTCTACTTTTTGCTAATGAAGATGTTTTGCAATTTCCTCCATTGTCTACTTTCATTTCTGTTATTATGCTGAACTTATGTAAAAAAAATTCTGAGGAAAATTATTTCAAGATCTTAACTTCAGATCTGAGTTGAGAGTCTTCTCTCAACTCGTATTCATCCCCTTGAAAAAATTTTCTAAGGAAAATTATTTCAAGATCTTAACTTCAGATCCGAGTTGAGAGTCTTCTCTCAACTCGTATTCATCCCCTTGAAATAATTTTCTGAGGAAAATTATTTCAAAATCTTAACTTCAGATCTGAGTTGAGAGTCTTCTCTCAACTCGTATTCATCCCTTGAAAAAATTTTCTGAGGAAAATTATTTCAAGATCTTAACTTCAGATCTGAGTTGAGAGTCTTCTCTCAACTCGTATTCATCCCCTTGAAAAAAATTTCTGAGGAAAATTATTTCAAGATCTTAACTTCAGATCTGAGTTGAGAGTCTTCTCTCAACCCGTATTCATCCCCTGAAAAAATTTTCTGAGGAAAATTATTTCAAGATCTTAACTTCAGATCTGAGCTGAGAGTCTTCTCTCAACTCGTATTCATCCCCTTGAAAAAAATTTCTGAGGAAAATTATTTCAAGATCTTAACTTCAGATCTGAGTTGAGAGTCTTCTCTCTACTCGTATTCATCCCTTGTAAAAATTTTCTAAGGAAAATTATTTCAAGATCTTAACTTTAGATCTGAGTTGAGAGTCTTCTCTCAACTCGTATTCATCCCCTTGAAATAATTTTCTGAGGAAAATTATTTCAAGATCTTAACTTCAGATCTGAGTTGAGAGTCTTCTCTCAACTCGTATTCATCCCCTTGAAAAAAATTTCTGAGGAAAATTATTTCAAGATCTTAACTTCAGATCTGAGTTGAGAGTCTTCTCTCAACTCGTATTCATCCCCTTGAAAAAAAATTCTGAGGAAAATTATTTCAAGATCTTAACTTCATATCTGAGTTGAGAGTCTTTTCTCAACTCGTATTCATCCTATTGAAATAATTTTCTAAGGAAAATTATTTCAGGATCTTAACTTCAGATCCGAGTTGAGAGTCTTCTCTCAACTCGTATTCATCCCCTTGAAAAAAATTTCTGAAGAAAATTATTTTAAAATATTAACTTCAGATCTGAGTTGAGAGTCTTCTCTCAACTCGTATTCATCCCTTGAAAAAAATTTCTAAGGAAAATTATTTCAAGATCTTAACTTCAGATCCGAGTTGAGAGTCTTCTCTCAACTCGTATTCATCCCTTTGTTCAAGATCTTAACTTCAGATCTGAGTTGAGAGTCTTCTCTCAACTCGTATTCATCCCCTTGAAAAAATTTTCTGAGGAAAATTATTTCAAGATCTTAACTTCAGATCTGAGTTGAGAGTCTTTTCTCAACTCGTATTCATCCCCTTGAAATAATTTTCTGAGGAATATTATTTCAAGATCTTAACTCCAGATCCGAGTTGAGAGTCTTCTCTCAACTCGTATTCATCCCCTTGAAAAATTTTTCTGAGGAAAATTATTTCAAAATCTTAACTTCAGATCCGAGTTGAGAGTCTTCTCTCAACTCGTATTCAAATCTTTTACTCCAGTTATGCTCTTCTTCTATTTTTGTTCGTATCCTTCTTTCTTTGAGTTCTGGATTTGTTTGTGTTCGAAAAGTCGTAGATGTTGAATTTTTATACTCCGGGGAGTTATTTATACTCCGAAGAGTTTAGATTCTTCGTTTTTATACTCCGGAGAGTTATTTATACTCCTAAGAGTTATTTATACTCCGAAGAGTTTAGATTCTGCGTTTTTATACTCCGGAGAGTTATTTATACTCCTAAGAGTTATTTATACTCCGAAGAGTTTAGATTCTGCGTTTTTATACTCCGGAGAGTTATTTATACTCCTAAGAGTTATTTATACTCCTAAGAGTTATTTATACTCCGAAGAGTTATTTATACTCCGAAGAGTTTAGATTGTATAGAGATGCTCGTAGAAGAGAACTGCATCTCACCAGTTCTCTGCTTCATTGAAATAGTAAATGTAAACTATTACATGATTCAACTGAATCTGATTTAGTTAAAGTAAAGAAATCCTCCAGCTCAGATCTGCTTCATTCTTCTAACAGTAGTATTTCTTCAAGTTGCTGATGTTCCACGGACGAGCTACTTCTTTTCCTTCTTCATTCATGAGCTTATATGCTCCTCCTTTCAGTACTTTGCTTACTATATAAGGTCCTTCCCAGTTTGGATCTAGCTTTTTTGTTGGTTTCAAAGCATCTGCTCTCCTTAAGACCATATCCCCTGCTTCGAGCTTTCTAGCCTTGACTCGTTTGTTATACCCAGCTCGTACTTGACTCTTGTAAACTTCAGATCTGAGGCGAGCTATTTCTCTCACCTCTTCCAACAGATCCAGATTCTCTTTCATCAGAACTGAGTTCTGCGCCTCATCGTAGTTCTAGATACGCTGAGATTCAGATCCGATCTCCACTGGGATTACAGCCGCTGCTCCATACACTAGATTAAATGGGGTTTCTCCCGTTGCAGTTCTGGGACTGGTTCGATAGGACCATAAGACTGAATCCAACTCCTCTGGCCATGCTCCTTTTTTCTTTTCCAATCTTGTTCTAATTCCCTCCACAATGGTTCGGTTAGTGACCTCTACTTGTCCATTGGCCTGAGGGTGAGCCACGGACGTGAACCTTTGTTCTATCTTCATCGTTAAGCACCATTCTCTGATCTGCCTCCCACAAAATTGAGTACCATTGTCAGAGACCAATACTCGAGGTATTCCAAATCTGCAGCAAATATTCTTCCATAGAAATTTCTGAATATTATCTTCGTCTATTTTAGCCAATGCTTTAGCCTCAACCCATTTACTGAAGTAATCGATGGCTACAATCAGGAATGCTCTCTTTCCTGATGCTTCTGGAAATTTCCCAACAATGTCTACTCCCCATTTATCAAAGGGACAAGGAGAGTACATAATCCCCAGCTCCTCTCCTGGAACATGGATAAGTGGCCCATGCTTCTGACACTTGTCACATTTTTTAATCAATTCCTTAGCATCTCTCACATCTTGGGCCAGTAGTACCCAGCTCTGAGAATGCGTCGTACCACATCTCTGATCCCTGTGTGACTTCCTCCACACCCCCCATGTATCTCTCGGATAACATAGTCTCCTTCCTCATCTGAAATACATTTCAGATACGGGTGCGAAAATGACCTCTTGTATAGATCTCCTCCGATTAGGCAATACCTAGCATATATGGCTCTTTTAGGCACTTCTGGTCATTCTAGCCTCTCTTCTGTTTTTAAGTAGTGCTCGATGGGAGCTCTCCAATCTTCCTTTTCTATTGTTTGCACAATAGAGAGAACCTCTAGATCTGTCATTCTATCCTCTGTTGCTAGTAGGGTAATTGATCCCTTGACTCCTTCTTCTGCAGAACTAGCTAATTTAGCCAAATAATCAGCTTTCATGTTCTCGGCTCTGGGGATCTGCTCCAAAATGAACTCAGTGAACCTAGACCTCATGCTTTCTATTACTCTAGCATACTTGATCATCTTCTCATCCTTCACTTCATATGACCCAGCAATCTGTTGGGTTACTAGCTGGGAATCAGAGAAGATCCTCACCTTTTGGGCCCCCAAGTCAGCCAGCATCTTCATTCCTCTAGCCAAAGCTTCATACTCTGATTCGTTGTTGGAGGCTTTGAAGCCTAATCTTACAGCGAACTATAACTCCTCTTCTGTCGGAGATATGATTACAATCCCCGCACCACACCCAGATATGGTAGATGAACCATCTACATATGCTCTCCATTCCTTTAGCTCTAAAGGACGAGTAGTTTCTTGGATGAAATCCACCAAGGCTTGTGCTTTAATAGCAGTTCTAGGTTCGAACTCTATATCGTATTCTCCTATCTCCACAGCCCATTTCACCATTCGCCCTGACAGATCTGGTCGCCCCATTGTCTGTCTTAGCGGAAGATTGGTTCTTACTACCACCTTGTGGGCTAAGAAGTAAGGTCTAAGCCTCCTAGCTGTCACCATCACCGCTAGCGCTGATTTCTCCAGTTCTGAATATCTTTCCTCCGGCCCTTGTAACATTTTACTCACATAATATATGGGTCTTTGATGACCTCCCTCTTCTCGTAGGAGAACAGAGCTCAATGACTGTTCTCCTACAGAGAAATACAAAAACAAATTTTCTCCTCTAACAGGCTTAGTCAGTAGAGGTAAAGTGGAGAGATGGATCTTTAGCTCCTCAAAGGCTTTTCCACATTCTTTAGTCCATTAAAATTGAGCTCCCTTTCTTAAAATTTTAAAGAAGGGGAGACTTCTCTCAGCTGACCGAGAGATGAAGCGACTTAGTGCTGCAATACGACCATTTAGTCTCTGAATTTCTCTTACGTTTCGAGGTTCTTGCATCTCCAGAACTCTCCTCACTTTCTCCTTGTTTACTTCAATCCCTCGGGGAGTTACCATATAACCCAAGAACTTTCCCGACTGTACACCAAAGGTGCATTTTGTTGGATTAAACTTCATTCCACTTTTTCGTATCACCTGGAAAATCTCCTCTAGATCTCGAATGTGATCCGCTTCTTTCAGAGTTTTGACTAGCATATCGTCCTCATATACTTCCATACTCCTACCAATTTGCTCTTTAAAAACCAAATCTACCATCCTCTGATAAGTAGCTCCAGCATTCTTTAGCCCAAAGGGCATGTCTACATATCCATATGTGCCACAGCACACCACAAAGCTAGTTTTGGATACGTCTCTCGGATCCATGCGTATCTGATGATACCCTTGATAGGCATCCATCATGGAGAGTAGCTCACAACCAGATGTGGAATCAACTAGTTGATCAATTCGGGGAAGAGGGTAGTGATCTTTAGGGCAAGCCTTGTTAAGATCTCTAAAATCAATACACATCCTCCATTTTCCAGCTCCTTTAGAGACCATAACTGCATTAGACAGCCACTCTGGGAACTGTATCTCCACAATGTGCTTAGCCATCAACAACTTCTCTACCTCCTCCATTATGATCTTGTCCTTCTCAGCTCCGAACCTCCTCAATTTTTGTTTTATTGGTTTCTCTTCTGGATTTACGTTGAGGCTGTGCATAGCCAACGCAGTGTCGATTCCCGTAAGATCTACAGAGTGGAATGCAAAGATGTCTGCATTGTTTCTCAAACAATGGATCAAGCTCTGTGATATCTCATGGTTCATTTGAGTTCCGATTTTTGTAGAACATCCAATCTTATGTGGAAGGAGTTCCACTACTATGGTTTCCTCTTCTGGACGGATTTGCATATGTGGATCCTCTTCCATCATCTCTCCAGCTTTCATCCTCTTACCATTTGGATCATCTCCACGACCTTGATCTCCTTTGAATGCTCTATTCGCTTTGACTATGGTATCTACGTAGCACCTCCTGGAACTAGTCTGGTCTCCAGAAACTTCTCCTACATCTTCTCCCACAGGGAATTTCATCTTCATGTCATATGTAGATACCACTGCTTGCAATGAGTTGAGTGCAGGTCTTCCAATGATGACATTATATGAGGAGGGAACGTCTACAATCAGACAGTCCACCATTCTAACTTTCTGTACTGGATATTCTCCGATCCTCAACTGCAGAGTAACTTGCCCCAGAGGCTGGATCGCTCCTCCCACAAATCCGTACAAGGCCGTCTTGACTGGGACCACCTTGACATTCAGATCCATTTTTTCAAAGAAATCTTTGAATATTATATCGCACGAGCTGCCAGTATCAATGAAAACACGGGCCACATCATAGCCTCCAATTTCTGCTGTGATCACAAGAGCATCACTATGGGGCTGCATAATATTCCCCATGTCCTCAGGTCCGAAATGAATATCGGGCATCCCACTCACCTCCGTTACTTTGTGCACTTCTGCTCCCCAAGTGCTTGCCTCTCTAACGAAAGCTTTACGAGCCCTGTTAGAATCTCCATTGGCCGGCCCACCAGTGATCATTGTTATGTTACCTCTTTTAGGAGGAGGAACATCTTTTGGAGCTGGATCAGCTTGCTCTTTGCCCTTTCCTCTATCATCTCTTTTTCCATATTGCTTATCTCTCTCTGCTCTCACATACTCGGCCAACTGCCCCTCTCGAATCATCCTCTCAATAGCATCTCTCAGATGACGACAATGATCTGTATCATGACCGTAATCGTTATGATACTTACAGAATGTGGCAGATCTGGGATTCTTGGGCCCTCCTTTGGCTGAGTAAGGGAATTTGAAACCAGGCTGGTTCTGCACTACCTCTAGCAGCTGCGAATGTGGTTTGGTCAGAGGAGTGTAGTGACTGAAGGATCTAGAATCAGATCTGAATCCCTTCTCTTCATACCTCCTTCTCCCCTCCAACCTCTCTCTTCACACTGGAGGACTTATCCTCTCCTCTCTTGGTGCTCTGAATTTCCTCCAAGTTAATGTATTTCTCAGCTCTGGCTAACAATTCATCAAAGGTCAGAGGCGGACGTTTAGCCAATGACTTGAACAAATATCCTTCTATCAATCCTTGGGTGAGAGCATTGATCTTCACCTCTCCTGTGGCATTAGGGACCTCCAGAGCTGCTCTGTTGAATCTACTCAAATAAGTCCTCAACCCTTCGCCTGTCCTCTGCTTCAAACTCATCAAAGACAAAGAAGTTTTCACTTGTCTGCGAGCACTTGCGAACTGATGCAGAAACAACGAGCTCATCTCTTCAAAGGAGCGAATGGAATTAGGTAGTAGCTGGGCGAACCACTGTTGAGCTGCTTTCGTCAAAGTCGTCAGAAAGACCCGACACATGACTCCGTTAGTGTATTGGTGAAGTATGGCACCATTCTGGAACCGTAGGAGATGTTCCTGGGGGTCAGATGTACCATCGTACTCATACGATAATGTCTTGAAGTTCCTTGGCAAAGGATCTGAAAGAATCTCTGGTGAGAAAGGCGAACTAGCTCCTCTGCCTCCAGAGGTAACGGCTTTTCCACATATCTTTCTCATCTCTTCCATCTCCTTTCTCAGAGCAATAATCTCAGTATTCACGGTATCTTGAGCTGAGGACTGAACATACTCCTCCCCTGAGCTGTCCTCCTCCTCTCTCACCACAGGAGGTGCTGCTCTCTCCTTCCTCTTTCTTGGACTCGGAGCTCCAGGAGGTGGGACAGATACCACCTCTGTTGATTCTTCTTCAGGAGAGACAATTTTCGGATCTGGATTAGGAACGACTTTTTTCGGATTGGGAGGCTGTTCTGCAACATTAATAGTTCCTGGAGTGATAGGAGTGGCTATGGTGGGAACTTCTCTGTTAGCCAAAGCTCGTGCCACCTCCGAGTTGATTAACTCTCTCAAGCTTTCCACTGTCAAAGTGATAACGGGGCCCATAGAAGAGGATGGAATCGTAGGTGCCCCCTCTGGTCTGAGAGTATTGTCCGCTACGCCCTTATCAGAAGCAATAGCCACTCCCTCAAATGCTTCATTCAGATTTTTAGACACTTGACCGTCCATGGCTATTCAAGTAAGAAGAAGAAACAACCAACCATTCAGACTAGGTACATTATGCAAGCTCTTTGCGAGAACCTTATTATACATTTTTTTTTTTTTGAAAAACAGATATATAGAGAAACCTCACGCCTCAGCTCGGTTTCCCACAGACGGCGCCATTTGATGAAACAAAAGTGAGTTCAGATATGAACCACTCTAAAAATAGATAAAATGCAATACCTATTCAAGTCCTTCGAGAATCCGTTCGATATTTGTTGGAATGTTTGGATGAAGGTCCGGAAAACGTGAACCTGCAGCAAAACCGGGCCGGAGAGGGTTCCGGCGACGGCCCTCCGACGCTCAAGTCAGCGAATGAATGTATGAAGATAGTGAAAAAAGAGAGAGAGAATTCTTTTAAGAAAAGTGAGTTAAACCTTTTGAAATGATAAAATGACATTATTTATACCTTGAAGACTTAAGGGTAATATTGTAATTTTTGGAGCTAGGGTTTTGCCTTAGGGGGACCACGCCATGTCATCGTCCTATTCTGTTATTTGAATGAAGGGAAAAGGAATTTCCACCTGCAACAAATTCTGTTATAGGCAGCAAATAGTACATGGTATGGACCACCAAGATGAGCTGTCAAGGATTTGAATCCACGTGATGAGAATCTTAGTTCTATGATTTCTCGATTCTAGATTAAGATGTTTGAAGATATGACCATAAAGATATCCAGCTCTATGTCGATATCTCTTCTTTATCATGATTCTAAGCCCCGAAGGGAATCTAACCAATATAATCAGAAGAGAGGATATTCAGATCTGAATGTCTAAAGAATCCCCACAAAATTTGGAGATACGATATGAGTCAGACGTCAATAGCCTCTCTTCTGTAAATAATATGTGCTCAGAGGGTGAGTATCTCTTCAGATAATTACTTTTCAGATGATATGACATCATTATGTCCTATCAATATCAAAAGAAGCATACTCATAAATATGCCCACAAAAACAAGCACTTTGAAACCCATTTTTTTATCTTTTTATTGTATATATGTGTGATAATTTTCTGGATACGATGAGTCTCTATTTATATTAATATTTTTATATTGCAACTCATGTCCTCAATTATTTTTTTGTATTCTCTGTTGCTCAGGTTCGAAAGTGCCAACATATTCTTATGGATCAATTTATACGTATATCGACCGATTTGTTCTTGCTTCAATTATTTTTTGTGTGATATGATATCATCTCCTGAGCATGTTGTGGAAGAAAGAATACTTTTTATGTAGGACCATTAGCATGTGGAAAACTTATATTTGAAATTGTCTTATTTGAAATATCATTGTTTGCAACTTGTATTGACTGATGTCAATGAAAGGCATTGAAAGCTAATAAATATAATTAATTAATATTAATTAATTATTTATTTATTTAATCCACACATGGAAGTGGATAAAGGTAGGATCAGTTATGGGATAACCTCCTATATAAATAAAGAAATCCAGCGGAATTTTCCAATAACCAATAACAATTAACGAAGAGGGAATTCTGTTATACTCGTAAGGGCATTTAGACTGTGGATACAGGAAGCAATTCGTGGGATTCACGTGATTGGCTTTCAGACTAGAGGATCACAGTAAGTACGTGGAATTCAACCGGGTTTGATATCTTCCGCTGCATTGAGAATTACAGGTTGGTAATTCTGATTTCTCAATTAATTAATTCCAACATTGGTATCAGAGCCAATGTGTTGGATTCTCGTACGTATGCCTTAATTATTCGTATGTAAGCATGTCCATAATATATTCGTTAATTATGCACTGCAATTATGGAGAATATGTATTTTTTAAGATTTTTAGATTTTTCAAACGGTGGAATTAGTGGCTGAATTTTTTTACTGTACATGCGTAGTGTAGATGATATCTGAAAAGTTTCAGATTTTTCGGCCTCACCGTTTGGGAGGAAAAAATCGATCTTTGGAAATTTACAGAAACTTTGACTGGATATTACGAACAGTATATAATGAATCGTGATTAGTTCTTCATACTGGGTTAAAAAACGTTGAATGAGGATTCTATTGATATAAAGTTTGTTAATTTTGGTCAAGAAACGAGTGAGATATGAATTTTTGAAAAATTCACGTTTCTGGGGTAATTCTGAAAAGTTTCAGAAACTTTGTGGGTGGCTGAATGAGAATTAGATATTCTCTAAGGACCATTTTGAAATTAGTAGTTGTGCGCTCTTTTATAAACTTGTTTCGGCTCGTTTAGGCTCGTTATAACTCCGTTTTTAATTCTGAAAATTGCTGTGAACTCCGTTTTTCGTGTAGATTCTTAATTTTCATAGTATGAAGGTATTTGAACAATGAAAAGTTTAAGTACTTATTTATCTATAGAAATGGGAAAAACCTTGGTATGGACTTATTTCACTTGTGAATTAGCTATACGCATTGAATTAAATTTCATTGCGTAATTATGGGCTTGAAATTCATGTGTTCGAGTTTGTAAACATTAAATTAGTTTTAATGGTTGCTCGTTTTGTGGGTTTGACTCGAAAGAATAAGAACATTTAATGTTCAATAAATTCGAGATAATGGAGTTAAGCTCCGTGATTTTAAGAATTACTCCCTCCATCTTTTAATAAGTGTCGTTTTAGCTTTTTTCAACAAATTAAGATTATAAACTGTTGTCGATATCACCCTTCATTAATTATAACTAATTTTAATATATAAATTTTATTTGATAAAGAATGTAGTTAAGAATGTAGCTAGTATTCATAAACCAAATTAATTTTGGTATAAACAATTTTTGTGGAATTTATTAATGAAAAATATTTATGGTAAATGACTAAGGATAAAATAGTCAAAATTAAAGAAAAAATCATAGAATGACACTTATTTTAAAATTAGTTAAAAAGCTAAAGTGACACTTATTAAAAAACGGAGGGAGTACATGATTAAAAGTCACCACATTTTTTTGGGAACTTTACGTTAACTAATGGAGATTTATAGTTTGTCGCTCTTCTGTTATCACGCAAGGATATTCCGATTACAAAGCTCGTGATTTAATTGGAGTTAAAACTCGACCTAAGATAATTTCAAGAGACCTTATTGTAGTTTTCTGAGATGAATTATGTTTAGATTGGAAAGTGATAATTTTATGAAAATTGTTGACATAATTGGGTAAAATGATACTAGTGAACTAGTCGTTGGAACGACTTGTTTACGTGTTGAAAAATGATTTCGGGGATCCGACGTTCTTAGCTTGAGAAGTTGGAGCAACATTCGGATGGAGAACCCTGGTCTGTGATTTTTCCCATTATTTTTTCATAATATTGGTACTAAAGTAGTACTACAAGAGTGGATAAAATACATTGAAGGTTATCCGAAATCTTCAAGTTAACTATCTGATAATGTAGCTGAAACGAGATTTTTCTAAAATAACCATTGTAGTTGGTTTATTAAACTTACATTAGTTTTTTTATTACCTGATCTACTTTGAGTTGTTTTAACTTATGACATGATTGTGCTTTATTGTGTTTTTGTTTAAGCATGTAGATTCATGTTGTTGAGTGGGAGTTTTAGCTATTTTTTTGGATTAAATGCTAAAACTAATTTTGTTTATGTTTTGTAGTTGAATCTGTTAAATGCGGATACTTAGTGAGATTGATCATTAATAACTCTAAGTTATTTTTCGATATCAAATTTTGTATCAGATTTTTCAGATGTCAGTTAGCTTAACATTGAACATAATGATGCATAAATGAACATTAACTTGTTGAATCACTTCGATTAAAAATCAGACAAACGCAATGATCGCTTAGTTAACTAGATAAAACCTCAAAGCGATAATAATGACATATGGTGTCATAATTAATTATTTTTAATGTTCTTTGAAGAACATGATTCATTGAATACTATCAACCATATTATGGATGATCCTGAAGTTAGGATGGAGACTCAGATTATTAAGGGTTAAGAGACTTACCATAATTGAAAGGTATTCGCATAGCTTGTGAAATATTGGCAAACTCGGTCATTGACGACATGATCTATAATTTTGAACAACACCGTACTGACTATGATATTTGGGAATATTTGAAGGAGAAGTATGGTGATACTTCAGTTTTTTTAAAAACATCAAATTCGGGATCGAATCCTATCACTTCGTGAAAATTGGAAACACTTGAGGGTCATTACAATATTTGATGAAAGTATTGAGACTTTCACTTAGACAACTCAAAACATTGAGTTATATGATGAACGACTTGAAGTTGATTAAGTCTACATCTTAAGTTCTCATTTCTGAATTCAGTTATAAACATAAGAGATACTGGAGAGAAAAGACATAGCTAGTAGCCTAAGATTGGGCACACTACTAGAAATATAGATATCAATTTTAATGCTAAGAAGAATAAGGATAAGAAATATGCTAAACTGAAAATGGATAAGAGTGAGATGACATGCTACAGAAGTAAAAAGCGTGGTCATTATACTCGTTAATATCCTGAGTCCACGATGGACAAGGTAGTTCATTCTGATTTTTGGTTGTGGCATAAATGTTTTTAGGACTGTATTTCCGTCTAAATCTTATGATTGAGGATTATAGACACAGGAATGACAGGCCATTGACTAAAGACATATGAGCATTTGTAGATCTCTGTTTATTCCAAAAAAAACGAGATTGAATTGTGTAGGAAACCGAGCTCGAGTTAAAGTTTAAAGACTCGTAAAACTTGAGATCGACAAAGGTCAATGTTTCATAATGCATGATGTCTAGTTTCCTCTAAAGATCACTCAGTATCTCACCTCCAGGCCTGTTCTTCTATGATTGAGATGTGATTTATTATTTTTTTTAGAGATGGTTGTGAATAGTATAAACAATGTAGATTATGGTACTAAACATTTATATGACTTTGGTTTGTATGAGAACAACAACTAGTTTTATGAAGCGAGTTCATAGTTACTAAAGGTTTGTTCCTATGGCAATGCTTGAGTTACTGATGAAATTCGGTATGCTATATTAGGTCATGTTGTGCAAGATTAGTAGAACTGACTTGTGAAAGAAGGACTACGGTGTTCATCTCTATAAGTTGAGTTCTTAACAAGTTGATATTGTCTTGCTCATAAATGACTGAAAAACCATTTAATTATTGTTAATTCTTCATTGCATATATTTCGTTAGGATAAAATGTGATTTTGTAAATGTCAAATAACATGAAGTTGGTTGTTTTCACTTCTTACGTCGATAATTTTTCACCTGTTGGACTTGTGCATACAATTTCTCAAAGTCTAGGCATTTGGATTGCTTTAGACATTACCTAATAGAGGTTGAGAATAAAAGACACAACTTTAAAGGTTTTTAAGAACATATAGAACGTGAATGTTTATCCAACATTTCAAGGAACTGTATAATGAAAATGACATATTCCGACAATTATCAAAACCTTATATTGTTGCACAAGGATGTGACTGTAAGAAGGAGTACACGTTGTTGGATATGGTAAGATCCATGATGGCAAAACTTTAACTATCATCTTTGGGAGATGAGTTGTTAATAATTGCCGGCGTTTTTTTTTTTTTTTTTGTGAATAAAGTAATTCATAGATATTTACTTTAACTCCATTAGAACTCTGAACGAGTGAAATATCTGTTCTTGAGTAATTTTTTGTATCTGAAAATCCGCAACTTATATACTTGATTCTACGAGTCAGTATGAAAAGTTGGGTTTGAGGGTTTAGAAACGTATCTTCATAAGGATATTGTGCTAAATCTAAATGATACATGTTGATCGAAGATCGAGGAGTTGGGAGTGTGACATGAGATAGAATCATATAATACCATTTTTCTGAGAATTTCCTAGTATTGGAAGCAATTGGTATGCTTAACCATTTTTGTGATTGAAATAATCACTCTCTATCAGATCCAAGTGGGAGTGATTTACTTAATGTGATATTTGATAGAAGTTTACCCATTAAAGATCGGATGGATCTTGATGAGAGTAATTATCTAGAGAAGATGCCACAGAGTTTCAATCTGAAACTTTTAGGAAACGTGTGTCTGAGAGACATCATGATATTGAAGGACATGCCTTCTATGTATCTTCAGAAAATAAAATAAGTTTTAGTGAATGAGGAAGAACCTACAAACGTTTCAGAGGTTCTAGCTCGTTCTACAAGAGGCTAATGAAAGAAAGCAACGTAAGAAACGACAGAGTCGATAAGGTCAAATAAAGTTTGAAAACTTTTCGATCTTTCATCGAGACACAAATCAATTGAGAATAAATGGTTTCCAGATGGTAGAAAAGTTCACTTGGTAAAAAATAAATATACTCAGATGTGTGTATATAAGCTTTTTTCCACCTGTTGTGAAATTTACCTTGATTCGTCTACTTCTGGCTAGATTTAGAATTATATTAGAATGAACGTTTAAACTATGTTTTCTCAATGGAGAATTGGAAGGAGAAATCCACATGTTGAAAAATGTGGGATTCATAGGAGAAATCCACATGTTGAAAAAATGTGGGATTCATAGGAGAAATCCACATGTTGAAAAATGTGGGATTCATTCTTCAAAGAAGAGGATAATGTTTGTGAATTGATGAGATCGATTTACGAACTTAAACAATCCTCAAGACAGTGGTACTTGAGACTTCATTGAATGATTGTCTCATGTCACTTTGTGATGATAGACAAAGATCACTATGCCTACGTTAAACGGTCCTAAGTAGTTTTGTAATTCTATCCTGATACGATGTTAGCTGGAAAACGATAATGAGTATGTTTGGTGAAAATATTCATAGAGATAGTTCAAGGAAGTTACTTGGGTTGTCTCAAGAGACATATAAAGAGACTTCTAGAACAGAATCAAAATGGATGCATGAAAACCTGTTGATACTCTTGTTGTAAAAGATGAGTTATTAAACTATTATGAGTGTTCGAAGACTCAAAGATGAAATGTTAGTAGTACTATATGCGAATGTAATTGAAAGTCTGATGTATGCTAAGATGAGTGAACATCCAGACGTATGATGAGTTGTTGGTTTGGTTAGTAGATATCAATTCAATTCATAATAGACACTGGTGACAGTGTAAGGGATTGTAAGATATCAGAAATGTACTACAGATTAATTTGAACCTGAAAGGGTATATAGACATGTACTATCCACTGTGCAAGTAGAGCTTGTGGCAAGTGCATCTGTAAGTACGAGGAATAGTTTGGGTAAGAAATTTATTGAAACTTTAAAAAAAAGTAAGCAGTCCATTAGGAGCTGTAACGATTTATCGTAGAATCAAACACTCCAGTAAGAGTTGTAGCGATTCACTATGGAATTGAACACTCCAATAGAAGTTGTGACGATTAATTGTTGAATTAAACGCTATAGTGGGAGTTGTAGCAATTCATTGTGGAATCAAACACTCTAGTGGGAGTTGTACCGATTCATTGTTGAATGAAACACTCTATTGGGGGAGTTGTAACGATTTACAGTACCTTGGGGCCATGTTTGATAGCTTAGATTAAACCTAGATTAACTATATATCATTTTTATTGGTTGTTTGATAACTTAGATTAAGGGTAGATTATGCTTTAAAATTTATAAAGTTTAGTTATCATCCTAATCTTAGATAATCCGTCTATGCTATCAAACATGCCCTGGGAGTTGTAACGATTCATTGTTGAATTAAACGCTCTAGTGGGAGCTATAACAATTCATTGTGGAATCAAACGCTCTAGTGGGAATTATACTGATTCATTGTTGAATCAAACACTCTAGTGGAATCTGTAACGATTCACTATGGAATCAAACACTCTAGTGGGAGAGTTGTAACGATTTACACTACGTTGGGAGTTGTAATGATTCACACTCCAGTGGGAGTTGTGGTGTGAAAGTGTGTGGTGGTGTATGTATATGAAGTGTTTAAGTTTAAGTAGAATAATGTTGTACTAAATGTTGTGACAATTGGTACAACACTGACTCTAACAGAATATCAGAAATTATGATTCACACAGCGGAAGACTTGAAACACTAAAAACAAAACGTGACACAATGGAAATAATTTTTAACATAGATTTTATAAATAAAAATCTATGCTAGCCTTACGGCAAAATTCAATACTTATCTTCAAGTACAAATGTTGTGTGAAATGTTACAGCATTAACATTCACAACAGAAACTACAAACGAGGCAGGTGCCTTGTTCTAAAAACGAACTAAGTGTATAAGGTATACACTGTCGAAATGCCTAGTCTATCTAATGATTACACTCTCAATAGATAAGAAGACACACAACCATACGGGTGGGATACAAACGTATGATCTAAAAGGTAGTTCTACTGGCCACAATTCCTAACAGGGATATACGCTCGGTCTAGGAAGTTGATCGAATAGAGTACACTGATTTGAGAAGCCTTCCATCGGTATTTATAGTAGTGGGGTGCTGATTCTAGAGGCTTCCACAATGAGATCCTATTTTTTAGGAACTCAACTTCCATGATCTTTCTAGATCCTTCTTGAATGCTCCAGGTCGTTCCAAATGGTTCCAGGTCGTTCTAGTATGTTCTCCAATGTTCTGGAATCTTCCAGGTTCTAGATCCTTGTAGAAGCTTCTAGATCCTGCCAGAAATGCGACAACATTTAGATCAACATTTAATGTAGCATTTCAGAAAAGACTTAGAAAAAATCTCGGAAGGTCAAATTAAGATGTTGTTGATAATGTTAAGGCATTTAAGGATTAACAACATCTACAATCTCCCCCAATTTGACCTTTCGACTACAACACACCTGATGCACATATATTTCTATACATACTCAGTATTATGTACTGAGTTGAGGTTAACATCATTGCTAAGCACTAGTCAAGACAATACCTGTTGTAACCGTTGGATCAAATCGAATGAAGACCAGAGATAATTTTACAATGATCCGTGCCATAAGATCAAGATAAATTTTATCCAAAATAGAACAAGTATAAACACTATACTTATTCACAACATAAGTAACTTTTACTAAGATCATAAGTTGAACTGGAAGAAATTAACTTAGAATCTAAGTAAGACACTAACAAAAAAAACAAAACATCAGAGCAAAACATAATGTAAAAAGAATATAAACAGAAACAGACACTAATACTATACACAACCTGCTATAGTAGACACATGACAATCTGCAAACAAATTAAGCAAGGCAGTAAACAAATATCAAGTGGAACCATTAAGCAAGTTGCAGTAATAAAACGTCCTACCATCTAGAAAGTAAATAACAATTGTATCAGAATTTCAGAATTTCAACTTAAACATTAATTACAAAGGTAGAACTGAATAATTGGCTTATATTGTTGTGGTAACAGCTGCAGCATCATCTTCCTGCACCATAGCCATTGTGGAATTCAGATCTCCCCCTGTCTAGCATCTTTCTCCAGGTAGATCACCATACAAGGTGTCCATTTCAGCAGCATCATCATCATCTCCTTCATCAACAAAGTAAGTAGATGCAAGGTGTGCAACTACATCAGTAACAGCAGCATCTCCTCCAGCATCAGGTACACCAGCATCAGCAGCAGCTGGAACTCCATCATCATTAATCTCCTCAATGACCACATTGGAGTTGGATGGTGGTGGTACTCCCCCTGTTGCAGGTGAAAGGAGGTTAGTCCACCTGTCCTTCAGAAACTGAAGTTCATCTATTGTTTCCTGCAAGTGTTGGAGTTGGAGTTTGATGAATTCCTGTGAAAGATACACATTACCAGAAATGTTGATACAAATGTTCTCAACATTTGGGGTTGCATTTCTGTGTCTTGGTCTGGATGATTCAGGAAGATCAGTAGTTGAGGGTCTGGTTGGTTCTGGTTGAGTAGAAGTAGAGGGTCTTTGCTGATGTTCAGTACCAGGAGCAAGAAAGGGCAGATCAATTACTCTATCCCCAGTGAGTAAGGCAGGAGCTATGGCTAACAGTGGAACTCTCCCCCTTAACACATCAGTGTTCTTGGCAACAAATCCATGGTGCCTCAAGTAGTTAGAAATCAGAACAGGATAGGGTAAATTGCCTTTCTCAGAAACTCTCCCAGTAAATCTCATCATATGTTGGAATATTGTGAGACCCAAATTAAACTTCTTAAGCACAGAAATCCTATATATCAAAACAATTTGATCCTTAGTGATTTTGGTAGTATTTGTGGTGGGAATCCAATTGTAGATGATGAGTTTGTATAACACAGAGTGTAGGGAAGTGAGGTCTCTGGCTAGCATGTGTCTAGTCCATTTAACTACCCTACCAGTAGTTATAGCAGAAATGACCACATCCATGTCAGGTTCTTCATCAACCTCAACATTGGGAATTTCTAAAAACTCATTTATCAATTCAGGAGTAAAAGGTACATCCCTCCTCCTAAAATTAATAGTCCCATACCACTTAGAAGATCTCCTACCAGTGCTCTTTTTCAAACATGCATAGAATTCATATGCCCAATTTGTCAAGAAAGATTCACCAAAATTTACAGCATGCATCAAATTCCTTTTTCTAAGAAACTAACCATGCCTTTACTGTCAAAGTCAGGTATATTAATCCTTTTCTCTATCAGCAGTTTTCTCTTAGAATAAATGGCCAGTCTATTCTCTAGAGTTTCAAGAGAATCAGAAATACCTTCCTCTTCAGAAGCAAGGTCATCTGAGCTTGGTGTAGAGCTTTTAGCAGAGCTCTGTTCAGGACTGCTTGCTGCACTGGAAGAGCTAGAGCTATCCCCACAGCCACCATCTTCAGGTTCTGGTGCAGCTTCCTTTGCAGCAGCATAGTGCTCAACATTTTTCTTTAGAGACTTCATAATGTCTCATAAGCTTCTTTCAGAATCAGAATTGGATTCTGACTCAGCTGGTTCATCTTCAGTGATTGATTAGTGTGAAAATTGCTCGAAATTCATGTGTTTAATTTGCATAATTATATAGGATTTCGTGCATTTTTTACACTAAATTGACTAATTGCACTCGATTCGGAGAAATGGTGTAGTTTACTATTTTTATAGGTAAAACGAGGTGTTTTGGATCAAATCACGAAAAAATCAGCTGTTGGATCGAGTCCATGAGTTGACCACATGAAAGAAGGTGAAGTGAGGGTCGAACCGAGACAAGAATCGAGTCGATCGGACACCCGGATCAAAAGATATGAACAAAACAAGAAGAGGGTTGAGAAGGGGGAGCACGGCCGAGCCTTAAACTCGAGCTTGGCGTGCCCGTGACAGAGAGTTTAGAGAAGCTGGGAGGCACGGCCGAGCCCCCATTCACGGCCGAGCTCCAAAGTGGAAATGTGGAATGCGACAAGAATTCTTAAATAGATTATGGGCCTAAAGCCCATTTCACCACCTCAATTTAATCCAGCTGAGTTAATTTAATGGGTCCAAAACCATTTTAATCAATTCCACTTAGGCCCACATGAGGATGATGGATTAGGCCCACATGAGGATGCGGGGGGGGGGGGGGGGGAATTAACACGCAGAGGCAGAGCACACGCAGCAGCTCCGATTAAGGAACCTCCTCCCTTCCACCTCACTTAATACACTTAATTTAGTTTATTAGCTAGTTTTAAATGTAGTTTTTCATTTTATTGCAAGCAACCCAAGACTTGAGGTGATATTTTTCCTTAATTCCATGTTTTGTTGTTTATCTTTTATGAGTTTGATTTCAATTGTTAATTTAGTTATTAATTAGGTTTGTTGGTGTTTGGGTGTTTTGATTTGTGATGGAATTTGTGTTATTAACTTAACTTTAATTGTGTAATTCATTGGAGGGAATATTGGTTAGATTTATGGGTTTTGATAGATCATTGGCTAGAACTCAATTAATAGGTTATATGTGAAGTTCAATTAATGCAACGAGAGTTGGTTAATTGGGGTAGATAGTATAATCGAGGGTTGGGAATCGAGTGAATGAGTAAATATTGGGTTATCGCAACGAGAGTTGGGTAATTTTCATTAGAACCCCATTTATCTACATTAATTTCTTGAATGAAAATTTGAGTGATTAGTGAGAAGACCATAGGAGTTTGGTTGTTAGTATTCAAGTGGAAAAGCACGATTAGGGATTAGTTTAGTTTAATTTAGATAGAGTAGAACCCCCTAGTTGTGTGATTACCCGGGTAAGAACGCCTCTATTCATCCTCTCGATCCTAGGTGATTTAGTAGACAAATGCACTCGTGATTGCTTCTATCAAGTTCCACCTAATGAATTGCACATATAAGTCGACTTTTAACTCAATTTTCCACACAATGACGAACACTCGAACACTACTTCTTTATTTGATATTTGATCATCACTTTACTTGCTTTCTTCATTAGTATTTATTTTGTTGATTTTTGCATTTAATTTCATAGTTCACCCCATTTTCTATCACTATAATTACGTGACGACACATACCGCTAAGGCTACGCAAGCATACTAGTCCCACAGATCGATAATTTAACCGGGCATTGCTTTTATTACACACGAACCTCTTATACTTGAGGGGAACGTGTTTGTAAAAACACGTGTCAAGTTTTTGGCGCCGCTGCCGGGGATTAGTTTTGCCTTTTGTGTAACTTAGTGTTAGTTTAGCGTAATTACTAGTGATTTTTATTTTTATTTGTTCTATATTATCTTGTGCTTTTTATACTTGATCGTTTGTGTAGGTGAACTTAATTGCAAGATGGACGGATACAACCAATATTCATGGAATCAATCCTATGATCAATATGGTATGGTTTATCCTCCTTATCAAGAAGAAGATTGTTATGATAGTTGGGGGAACTATGATTACGATTGTCAAATGCAACAAGTACCCACCCATTATCAAGACGATGAAAGAAATGCTTACTTGGAACATTTGCTAGTCACTTTCATAACTCAATCCAATCAAGTGTCTGCACACAACAATGCAAGATTGGAAAAGATGGATGAGCAAATGGTCTCACTTGCGAATGGAATGAAGAATATGGCGTTCCAATTGAGTCAAATGACTTCTTCAAGTGGGACTAGTTATGAAGGGACAAGCATGATAATTGAAGAAGAAGAGGGCTCAAGTGAAGAGGAGGACGAAGACGTCAAGCTTATTGAGTACTTAATGGAGATTGAAGAAGATGAAGAGGAAGAAGAATGTCCCTTGATGGAGGACACGAGCAACAAAGACCAAAAAGATCAAGAAGCATTAGATGACACATTGAAGAGTGAAATGAGCATTTCTAAACCTTTACACTCTTCAATTTTCACTTTAGATAATATTGATGCTTCTATTGATTATATCTTACCTCTTGTTAACTTTGATCTTAAGAAAGAAATTGAAAAAAGCTTGGACATCCTCCCACAAAAAGGAAAGGAATGGAAAGAAAGTAAGGAAGAAGAGCAAGATGAGCTTCAATTGAAGAAAATGCGCATGAAAGGTGCAAATGATTGGCCTACTATCCATGAGAGTCTCCTCGACTTTGAGGCCAAAAGATTGAAATATAATGGCAAGGAGGACCGATATCCTTGGCCATTCCGATGAGTTTTTTTTTTCTTTTCGTCCGGCTTGAAGACGTTAAACTTAGCGCTAAATGGGAGGCAACCCATTCTTTATTGTTTTCTTTTATTTTATTTTAGCTTTGTAGTTTGCTTGATCTTTTTGTTGAGTTTTTGTTTTGTAGGATGAGTGTTGTGTTGGTGGTTAAGGATGGGCTATGTGCATAGTGAAGCTTAAGGTGGTGGTGCTTTGGTGCTAAGAAGGTTCAAGGGATAAATCGGTTGTGGTAGCTTGCTTCTTTGGTGAGCTACGTTGGTGGACAATTTCTAAGGTAACACACTCATCTCCAAACTTTGCATTCAACTAGATAGTTTCATTTAAGTTTGGGGGGAGATTTCGTGTGTTTACCTTCATTTTATTGCACCGTTTGTCCATATTTTTTTTAGCTTTGTTGGATGAGATTTCTTGTGGAAGAAAGTGTTTAAGGCATAATTGGTGGTGATTGTTGGTTTTTGATGTTTGGTTGAGCTTGTTGGTATTGATGGATACTTGCTTGTTCATTTGCTTATGTGATGATCTTTGCTTGGTTTGGTGCTCTTAATTCATGATAGACAAGCACGTGAGCTTTAGAGCCTTTACACTTTTATATATTTTGATCTATTTTCCTTCATGTGAGTATCATTCATGCTTGTGTGCTCTAGAACTTGCCAAATGTCTTGTTTGAGACTACTTTTTGTGTGAGATTTGTGAAAGTGATATAAGGCCATCTTTGTTTTGAATAGTCACTTAGCCAAATTGTCCATACCAAATGATATTTTTTCGTAGTTAGCCACTTTGAGCCTATTGACTTGTATTCTTTGACAATCTACAAAATTTAGCCTATTTGTCTATCTTTTGTGAGCCTAATTTCCCTATGAACTAGTGGAGCTTAAATGTTGACAAATGAGGTTGAATTGAGATTAAATGTGAATTTGGTGGATGAGTTTGGTTTGAAAGTGAAAAGAAAAAAAAAAATGAGAAAAAAAAGATGAATTGTGAGTTGTGCATAAAAAAGATCGAGTTGATGAGAAAAGAAAAGAAAACAAAAAAAAAAAAAAAAAACTCTCGTGTGCACAATTATTTGGTAGAGCTTTTTGTTCAAAAGAATTCAATAGTTTTGGTGGTGAAGAATGTGCTTTGAAAGAGTGAACAAATGAATTATGGGAGTTTGAGAATTTTTGGGTTGCAACTTGATCAATTGCAACTTTCCTCTTGAGAGTATAGAGATGTTCGACGGGGCATTTTTACTTCTTGCTCCACTAGTTTGTGAGTCACTTTATCCAAATCTTCCTCACCCTAACCAAAGAACCTACATTACAACCAAATGATAAGTCCTTGTTGATTCATGAATTGAGCACATGACATGTGGTGGAGAATTGAGACTTTTGGCAAGTATATGGTAGTGCACTAGTGTGATTTGATTTTGAGAACATACATTCCATGATATACACTTTGTGTGATGAGTGATACACCTACTTGTGAGGGAATTGTGAATTGAGCACTTGATCTTGCATTGATTTGAGCATAGCATGTGAATTGGCTTGTTGATGTTGTTTACCTCTTGGCTTGACTAAATTGATTGAACTTGACAATCACTCATTCTATATTGTCTTGAATGAATTCCTTTGCAATTCTCCCACTTGTTTTATTTTTCTTTCGTTGCTCGGGGACGAGCAACACTTTAAGTTTGGGGGGTTGATTAGTGTGAAAATTGCTCGAAATTCATGTGTTTAATTTGCATAATTATATAGGATTTCGTGCATTTTTTACACTAAATTGACTAATTGCACTCGATTTGGAGAAATGGTGTAGTTTACTATTTTTATAGGTAAAACGAGGTGTTTTGAATCAAATCACGAAAAAATCAGCTGTTGGATCGAGTCCATGAGTTGACCACATGAAAGAAGGTGAAGTGAGGGTCGAAACGAGACAAGAATCGAGTCGATCGGACACCCGGATCAAAAGATATGAACAAAACAAGAAGAGGGTTGAGAAGGGGGAGCACGGCCGAGCCTTAAACTCGAGCTTGGCGTGCCCGTGACAGAGAGTTTAGAGAAGCTGGGAGGCACGGCCGAGCCCCCATTCACGGCCGAGCTCCAAAGTGGAAATGTGGAATGCGACAAGAATTCTTAAATAGATTATGGGCCTAAAGCCCATTTCACCACCTCAATTTAATCCAGCTGAGTTAATTTAATGGGTCCAAAACCATTTTAATCAATTCCACTTAGGCCCACATGAGGATGCGGGGGGGGGGGGGGGGGGGGGAGGGGAATTAACACGCAGAGGCAGAGCACACGCAGCAGCTCCGATTAAGGAACCTCCTCCCTTCCACCTCACTCAATACACTTAATTTAGTTTATTAGCTAGTTTTAAATGTAGTTTTTCATTTTCTTGCAAGCAACCCAAGACTTGAGGTGATATTTTTCCTTAATTCCATGTTTTGTTGTTTATCTTTTATGAGTTTGATTTCAATTGTTAATTTAGTTATTAATTAGGTTTGTTGGTGTTTGGGTGTTTTGATTTGTGATGGAATTTGTGTTATTAACTTAACTTTAATTGTGTAATTCATTGGAGAGAATATTGGTTAGATTTATGGGTTTTGATAGATCATTGGCTAGAACTCAATTAATAGGTTATATGTGAAGTTCAATTAATGCAACGAGAGTTGGTTAATTGGGGTAGATAGTATAATCGAGGGTTGGGAATCGAGTGAATGAGTAAATATTGGGTTATCGCAACGAGAGTTGGGTAATTTTCATTAGAACCCCATTTATCTACATTAATTTCTTGAATGAAAATTTGAGTGATTAGTGAGAAGACCATAGGAGTTTGGTTGTTAGTATTCAAGTGGAAAAGCACGATTAGGGATTAGTTTAGTTTATTTTAGATAGAGTAGAACCCCCTAGTTGTGTGATTACCCGGGTAAGAACGCCTCTATTCATCCTCTCGATCCTAGGTGATTTAGTAGACAAATGCACTCGTGATTGCTTCTATCAAGTTCCACCTAATGAATTGCACATATAAGTCGACTTTTAACTCAATTTTCCACACAATGACGAACACCCGAACACTACTTCTTTATTTGATATTTGATCATCACTTTACTTGCTTTCTTCATTAGTATTTATTTTGTTGATTTTTGCATTTAATTTCATAGTTCACCCCATTTTCTATCACTATAATTACGTGACGACACATACCGCTAAGGCTACGCAAGCATACTAGTCCCACGGATCGATAATTTAACCGGGCCTTGCTTTTATTACACACGAACCTCTTATACTTGAGGGCAACGTGTTGGTAAAAACACGTGTCAGTGATCATCTTCTTTTTGCCTTTTGGTTCAGCAACAGACTTTCCTTTCCCTTTCTCTTCAGCAACAACCTTCTTTTTGGATTTCTTAGCAACAACAGTCTTAGCCTTCTTTGGTTTCTCAGCAACAACAGGAGCTTCATCTTCAAAATCTGTGAACACTTGGATAGGTTCACGAGCATCAGCTCCAGCCTTCTTCTTCTTCCTCATGGATTCAGAATAATCCACACGAGTAAAAACGCGGTTTGATCTCCTCCTTCTTTGTACAGGGCTTCTCTGTCTTTTCCCTTATTGTGCATTCTTCTTGAGAGGAATGGGGGCAGACTCATCTGAAACAGAGAGTGAAGAGTTTGTACCTTCAGAAATGTTTGCCTCCTCCATTTCAACGTCTTCAGGGTCAGACGTGGCAGTGGCTTCTTCTTCAACAGAAGCTTTTCATCTTTCTCAGCTTGCGGTTCGTGAACAGAGGGTGATTTGGGGCTTTTTGAAGCAGAAGCCATTTAGGCAGTTTGCTCAGCCAAATAGCTCGATATGTCCACCGTGATACCTCCAAAAGTCATCACGGGCAGATGGCCTGTAGTTCGAAGAGTATCAGACACCTCTTCGATAGCCCTAGTGACCTGTTCGACGGTTGCATCTTGAGGAAAGCTTGTTTGAGGAGCAGTTTGAGGAGTGGTTTGAGGAGTGGGAACAGTTGTTGATGGTGTTTCAGAGACATTCGAGTCAGCATTTGAAGCGGTAGAGTTCTGTGAAGCCATGGAAGCAAGGATTTCGAGAGGATTTGTGTGAGAGTGAGATGAATTTTTCGAATCAGAGTGAGATTGTGAGTGGGATTGAGGTTGGTTTCCAGCCATTTAAGGGACAGTTGGATTTTCAAGGTAGGTTTGAGGAGTGTATACACAAACTTTGAGAGATACACGGCCAAGAAACAGTTTCTTCAAACTTAGTACTCAACAAAATCAAAAATCACAATTAGCAAATAAATGACATCTTATGTTCGATATTTATAGAGAGGATAATGTAGTTGGAGATAAGAAAAAATAAAACAGAAGAATTAATCTAGAATTTTCGAAAGTGCTCCACATTTTTAGCCACAACCTAGATCATGGTTAATTAGTGGAAAAAATTAATTAATTAAATTAATTAAAATTAAAGAAGCTTCCAGAATTAAATTCGCATAATCTGAAAAAATGGATAAGGATCAGTCATTAATTAAATAAATAAAATGAATCTCAATAAATAATTAAATAATTACAACAGATAAAAATAAATTCGAATCAGGCAATGTTGTGCTCAAAACTGTTACAAACACCTCAACACGGTTTTTACATGAATTTGCTTCATTTGTGTTGCACCATATTTTTTCTTTTTGTGTTATAGCATCTAATTTGTATTGATCCATTGTTCCTGTAGAGTACATCGTAGTAGCGAACTCCGTGCCCCATACTTACTTAATGGATTACAAATATGTTGATGTTTTTACCAAATATCACCTTTTGAAAAGAAGGCATCGTAGTAGTGAACTCCGTGCTCCATAGTTACTCAGTGATTTGGTACATCTTTTAATATGCTAATAACATTCTCATTTTTATGCATTTGAGAGGTGTAAGACGTTTATTTTTGCACTCCAAGGTTCTTAGATTCGTAGATATTTTACAAAGGAATTATTTAACTAAGTAAGAAATAAATTCAACTTATAAAATTTATACAACCCATGATGTTGTCCCAAATGCTGACGCATTTGTGACAACATCCATCCGAATTCTTTTCAGATAGTGCTCATGCCAAGAGATTTCCTCAAGATAGAGAATCTCTCATGGTCTAAGGCTTTAGTAAAAATATAAGCATTCTGTTTTTCAGTAGGTACATACTCCAACTTAACAATATTCTTCTCTACTAAATCTCTCATAAAATGGTGTCTAATGCTAATGTGCTTTGTGAGTGAGTGTTGTACAGGATTTTTAGAAATGTTAATGGCACTAGTATTATCACAAAAAATAGTAAGTATACCATTCTCAATACCATAGTCATGGAACATCTTGCTCAGCCACAAGAGTTGTGTGCAGCAGCTTCCAGCAGCAATATACTCAGATTCTGCAGTGGATTGTGAAACACAATTCTGTTTCTTGCTGTGCCATGATACAAGATTGTTTCCCATGTAGAAACATCCTCCACTCGTACTCTTTCTATCATCTATGTCTCCAGCCCAATCAGCATCACTATAACCAATCAAAATGTTGTTGGTGTCCTTAGTATACCAGATTCCAAGGTCACTTGTTCCTGAAATATACTTGATGATTCTCTTCACAGCATTCATGTGTGATTCCTTTGGATTTGCTTGGTACCTAGCACAAACACACACACTGTACATAATATCTGGTCTACTAGAGGTTAAATACAGTAAACTACCTATCATGGATCTGTAAAGTGTTGGATCAACATCTGTTCCAGCACTATCTTTGCAAAGTTTCAAAGTAGATCCCATAGGAGTTTTCATTGGTTTTGAATTCTCAAGACCAAATCTTTTAACCAAGTTCTTAACATATTTACTCTGGGAGAAGAAAATACCATCACTGCACTGTTTGATTTGAAGACCTAGAAAATAGTTCAAGTCTCCAACCATACTCATTTCAAATGTTGCAGTCATTGCCTCAACAAAATTACTCAACATTTTATCACAAGTAGAACCAAACACAATGTCATCAACATATATTTGTGCAATAAGTAAATCTCCTTCAGTGTGCTTAGTGAACAAAGTTCTATCAGCTTCTCCTCTAATAAATCCATATTCCAAAAGAAAGTCAGTAAGCCTACCATACCATGCTCTAGGAGCTTGTTTAAGACCATACAATGCTTTCTTAAGTTTATATACATGATCAGGATATTGCGGATCTTCAAATCCTTTAGGTTGTTCAACATATGCTTCTTCATTCAATATGCCATTTAGAAATGCAGCCTTTACATCCATTTGATGAAGTTTAATATCAATAAAACATGCAATAGCTAGCAACAATCTAATAGATTCTATCCTAGCAACAGGTGCAAAAGTCTCATCAAAATCAACTCCTTCAACTTGGGTGTAACCTTGTGCTACTAACCTAGCCTTGTTTCTAACAATATTACCAGATTCATCAGTTTTATTCTTGAATATCCACTTTGTTCCAATGACATTAGTATGACTAGGTCTTGGAACAAGTGTCCACACTTCATTTCTTTCAAACTGACCAAGTTCTTCATGCATAGCATTAATCCAGTTTTCATCAGTTAAGACTTCTTTAGCACTCTTAGGTTCAATTTCAGATAAATAGCATTCAGCATTTACAATGTTACACATAGAAGACATGCATATTGTTCTTACCACATCTACCTTGTTTGATCTTACTCTTCCTCTTGTTTGCACTCCAACTGTAGCATCACCTATGATCTGGTCAGAAGGATGACTTTTACCTATTCTTGAAGAAGGATTCGTTTTGGGAATGTACTGGTCATTCTGTGAAGTTACAACTGTTTGTTCTGTCGATGTTGACCCATATGTGTTAACATTTGGTGCAACATTCTCAGACTTCAGTGTATTCTCAGAAGTGTCAGTAACCTGTGATACATCTTCTTCATCTTTGTCATCTGTAAGACCTTTATCATCATCAAACACAACATTAACAGATTTTTGAACAGTGTTAGTTCTAAGGTTATATACTCTATAAGCTTTACTATTTCTAGAATAGCCTAAAAAGAAACCTTTATCACTTTTAGAATCAAACTTATGAAGTTGATCCCTATCATTCAGAATATAACACACACAACCAAATACATGAAAATATTTCACACTTGGTTTTCTGTTGTTCAAAATCTCATAAGGTGTTTGACTTGTGCCAGAACGAATAAAAACCCTATTAATAACATGACATGCAGTATTCAATGCTTCTCCCCAAAATTTCTTAGCAAGACATTTGGATGTTAGCATAACTCTAGCCATTTCTTGTAAAGTTCTATTCTTTCTTTCAACAATTCCATTTTGTTGTGGAGTTTTAGGAGATGAATATTCTTGCAAGATACCCTTTTTATCACAAAAATCATTAAACATGCTGTTTTCAAATTCCCTACCATGATCAGTTCTAATACGGCCAACTTTCAAGTTAAACACATTTTGAACCTCTTATAAAGAATTTTAAATGCAG
The DNA here is from genome assembly GCA_963675135.1 of Galeopsis tetrahit. Taxonomy (NCBI): domain Eukaryota; kingdom Viridiplantae; phylum Streptophyta; class Magnoliopsida; order Lamiales; family Lamiaceae; genus Galeopsis; species Galeopsis tetrahit. The sequence continues at coordinate 17,176,317 of OY776130.1, forward strand.
CAAATGCTTCAGATTTGTCTCTTAAAGACTCTACCCAGGTATATCTAGAAAAATCATCTACCACAACTAAGGAATACCTCTTTCCTCCAATGCTTTCAGTTTCCATAGGACCAATCAAGTCCATGTGCAATAATTCAAAACATCGATGTGTAGTACAATGTGACAGCATTTTGTGCGACATTCTTACCTGCTTACCTTTTTGGCATGGTCCACATACAGTGTTGTTGTGAAGATTTAGTTTTGGAATTCCTTTTACTGCATCTGCTTTGATTAGTCTATTCATTGCTCTGTAATTTGCATGACCCAATCTTTGATGCCATAAGACATTTTCATCATATTTTGACAAGTTACACATATTTGTTCCAATAAGATAGCAATTATCAGCTGACCTAGTACCAGTCATAACACAAACTTCATCTTTATTAAGAACATAACATGAATCTTTATCAAATTTCACATGCAAAGTATCATCACAAAGTTGACTAATGCTAATCAGATTTGCAAGTAAGCCATCAACATGTAAGACATTTTTAAGCTTAGGAAAACCTTTAACATTCAAAGTTCCTTTACCTAGAATCTTTCCTTTAGAACCTCCACCATATGTAACATTACCACTATTCAAGGTCACATAATCAGATAAGAAATCAGTACGACCTGTCATATGTCTAGAACAACCACTATCAAAGTACCATGAATCAGGTAGACATGCTTTTAAGGAGGTATGAGCAACATTACAGGTAGTTTTTGGTTTCCATGCAGATTTCATAAACTGTTTACCAGAATGTGACAGTTTTTTATGCAGCATTTTCAAAGTTTTCTGTTCTTCAAACAATTTTAACCTTGTGAGGATCTGATTGTGCAGATGTTGCATCAGATGTGACAACATTTGCCTTCACAAATTTCACAGGTTTTCTAAATTTCTCAGAAATAGAAGAAGCAGTAGTACCATCATAACCTAAACCATGATTATTAGACTTACCAGTAGCTATAGCATTATTTACCTCAGAAGCACTCTTGGAATATTTCTTGAAACATAAGGTGGAATTTATCAATTTCTCCTTTAAGTTACAGATTTCCAGATCTCTTTTGGTAAGAATAACCTCTAGCTTGGTGATTGTGTCTTTCAGATCCTCATTCTCTTTATTCAAGGAATTAAGAGTGAGTTTCTGATTGTTCCAATCATCTAACAGCTTTTGGTATTCATTGTCATCAGTCCTTTTTCCTGCATCATCAACCAAACCATTAAAACAGTTCAAATCTGGGTGACTCTGTTCTGATGTTGCTGTAGATGTTGAAGCATCACGTACATCATCAGAATCTGTTTCATCCAGATCATCATCTGAGGAATCATTATAATCAATTCTGGTAAAATTAGAATATTCATTCTGATTTAATTCATCAAGATCATCATCATCAGATTCATCACTCAAGGTAGCACTAAAGTTCATCTTTTGCTTAAGTCTAGTGTTGGCACATTCATTTGCATAATGGCCATAACCAGAACAAGCATTGCATTGAACTGATTTTCTAAATTCAGGATCATACCTTGGTTTACCTTCACTCTTTGATAGTCTTGGTGTGAATTGAGTTTTCCTCCTTTCTGGTTGAGGTGTTGATGTATTGATTTGAATCTTAGGCTGAATGTTTCTAGATTTGTTCACAGATTTCTTAAGAAACTTATTAAAGTGCTTAGTGAGCAAGGCAACATTGTTAGGATTTTTGAGGCATACATCAAGCAATTCTTCATCAGTGTCAACTTCAGTAATGATGGGTTGAACTTCAGAAGTGTTTGATGTTTCCCCTTTAAAAACCACAACTTTCTTATCAGCATTAGCTTCATCATTTTGATTAGTGTTTATTTCATATGTTCTAAGAATACTCACTAACTCATTTTGACTTAACTTATCTGTATCTTTTGCCTCTTCAATAGCACAAATTTTAGCATAAAATCTTTTAGGAACAGATCTTAAAATCTTATGAACTACTCTAACATTAGAAATAGGGTCACCAAGAGAATGTGATTCATTGATAATCTCACTTAACCTTTCATTGTAGGCTGTAATTGTTTCATCTTCCCTCATTCTGAGATTCTCAAATTTTGTTCCCAACATTCGAAGCTTAGTCCTTCGAACACTTTCTGAACCCTCACAAAGCTCTTGTAACCTGTCTCATGCATCTTTAGAAGTAGAACAGTTAGATATAATTTTAAACATTGAAACATCAACAGAAGTAAAAATAGCATTTAAAGCTTTAGAATTGTAGCTCGCTGTTGTTATTTCATCAGCCGTCCAATCAACTTCTCTCTTGAGTTGTATTTCACCATCTGCGTCTGCTGGTCTTTTTGGAGCTTCCCAACCTGTAAGAACAGTCCTCCAAGCACGTTCATCAACTGACTTGATGTACATATGCATCTTAGGCTTCCAATAAGCGTAATTCGAACCATCTAAAACGGGTGGCCTAAGTGTCGTGGATATGTGATGTGTTTCCATTGCTAACCTACACTAAAAACACACTTGACCAAAGATCTAACCTAGTGTCGTCAGGTATCGGCTCTGATACCAACTGAAAGTGTGCGGTGGTGTATGTATATGAAGTGTTTAAGTTTAAGTAGAATAATGTTGTACTAAATGTTGTGACAATTGGTACAACACTGACTCTAACAGAATATCAGAAATTATGATTCACACAGCGGAAGACTTGAAACACTAAAAATAAAACGTGACACAATGGAAATAATTTTTAACATAGATTTTATAAATAAAAATCTATGCTAGCCTTACGGCGAAATTCAATACTTATCTTCAAGTACAAATGTTGTGTGAAATGTTACAGAATTAACATTCACAACAGAAACTACAAACGAGGCAGGTGCCTTGTTCTAAAAACGAACTAAGTGTATAAGGTATACACTGTCGAAATGCCTAGTCTATCTAATGATTACACTCTCAATAGATAAGAAGACACACAGCCATACGGGTGGGATACGAACGTATGATCTAAAAGGTAGTTCTACTGGCCACAATTCCTAACAGGGATATACGCTCGGTCTAGGAAGTTGATCGAATAGAGTACACTGATTTGAGAAGCCTTCCATCGGTATTTATAGTAGTGGGGTGCTGATTCTAGAGGCTTCCACAATGAGATCCTATTTTTTAGGAACTCAACTTCCATGATCTTTCTAGATCCTTCTTGAATGCTCCAGGTCGTTCCAAATGGTTCCAGGCCGTTCTAGTATATTCTCCAATGTTCTGGAATCTTCCAGGTTCCAGATCCTTGTAGAAGCTTCTAGATCCTGCCAGAAATGCGACAACATTTAGATCAACATTTAATGTAGCATTTCAGAAAAGATTTAGAAAAAATCTCGGAAGGTCAAATTAAGATGTTGTTGATAATGTTAAGGCATTTAAGGATTAACAACATCTACATGGTGATTTACTACAGAATCAAACACTTCAGTGGGAGTTGTAGTGATTCAGTGTAGTAATCAAAGTAGTTAAAGCTTACACTCGAGATTCCGAGTTTCATGAAAAACCAAACAAATGAGATACAAAGTTTTAACTTTGTGGAAACTTTAAAAGAAGAAAGGTGATTCTTAAATGCATGACTACTCACTTGATGTTTGCAGATCCTCTTGTCAAACATATTCCTGAGAGGTGTTTTGACATCTAAGGTTTTGGGTTTGTGTGGATTTGAACATAATGCTTTGTAGTTGTTAATGTTGTTGAACATTTATGTATTGTCAATTATATGATGTTTCATATAATAGTATGTCGACAAGTAAAGATTGGCTCTCTCATACGAGCAATCGCCTCTGACATCGAGGCATGTGCAGAGATGAGATTATTTAGGAATAATCGTAATAGATCTTACCATAAATCTACTTAACTTGTTACGAAGCTAAATCAACAAATTTTCTGGACTATAGTGGGAGGAAATTCAAGTTATGTGTCGAGGATACACTTGAACTGTGATTTACACGATGTCAAATAAAAGAATGACATACGCTTCCATTTTGGGAAGTTAAGATATCGTGACATGTGTTTCACACCACATGTGCTAAGATGACCATAAGGAAATGAGAAAGATATCTCTATTTTCTCATTGTATGAGACCTTGAGGGTTAAGAAATCCTCTAATAAGTACCCTTACGACTTTTTACTGTATTCTTAAGTCTTCACTCTAGTGTTGCTACTTTAGCATGTTACTAATATCTATAAGTAATATGGTCATGCGGTGCATGTCTAGGAAAGCAGCTATAGTGGAAGTCTAGAGATATTAGTGTAAAAGGAAGGACGTCTTTATTAACATGTTCTATTGTGTTCATTGATCGATCAATCGAGTTGGGAACTTGATTATGAATACATAGATTTGATAAAAGGTTGAATATGCTCTTATGTTCAAGGGATTGAAAGAGATATGTCAACTGATGTTAAATTGAAAGAATTCTGGGGTATAACGAGTTTTGAAATCATCATATAAAACTGGTTGGGTTGCTATATATCCTTAACAAGTGTATAGCGTGAAAACTCATATTCTCGAGGGTCACACGATTTATTTGCCTGTATGAAAAGGTGTTATGTGATTGTACAAAGATGTGAAGTAGAGGAGTATAAGACTCAAACTTCATATGTGAGTGGGAGATGAAAGCTAATAAATATAATTAATTAATACTCTTTATTTATTTATTTAATCCACACATGGAAGTGGATAAAGGTAGGATCAGTTATGGGATAACCTCCTATATAAATAAAGAAATCCAATGGGATTTTCCAATAACGAATAACGAAGAGGGAATTCTGTTCTGTTCTCTCCTGCTCCAAAAGACAGAATGTAGAAATAGAGATTTATGTATTCTATACAATACGCATCATACACACTTATACTCGTAAGGGCATTTAGATTGTGGATACAGGAAGCAATTCGTGGGATTCACGTGATTGGCTTTCAGACTAGAGGATCACAGTAAGTACGTGGAATTCAACCGGGTTTGATATCTTTCGCTGCATTGAGAATTACAGGTTGGTAATTCTGATTTCTCAATTAATTAATTCCAACAGGCATGACACCCCCCCACCCCACTACAAAAAAAATCGAGTCTTAGGGACGGATTAGATACCGTAAACAGGTTAGGAACGACTTTTGAAACCGTTTTCTATCCGTTCCTAATCGCATCGTATCTAATTTTAGTAACAGTTTTTGCAAATTTTGTTTCTAATAAGGGACGTACGGGTTTGAGACCGTTTTTTTCCGTTTCTAATAAGGGACATAATTTGACACCATATATTCCCGTATCTGAACGATGAAGGACCCGTTTTACATCCGGGTCAAGAACCTATTTTAAATGTCGTTTATCATTAGCAAACATGTTTTGTCGTCTCTACATCCGTATCTAAACGATGAACAACCCGTTTTACATCTGAGTCAAAAACCCGTCTATAATTATGTTCCTAATTAATTCAAATTCCAAACCTGCACCCGAACCCACGTTGATGGTCTTTTGAACCCCTGCTTTGAGTTCAGGGTCCTCTAGGTCAAAATAAACCTCATCCTCCTTGTCCTCATCCTCGACGTTATTGCCCTCATTTTGTTTTGCGAGGAGGAGTTTTGTATTAGTTCTCCCTCCCCACTCCCAATGCTAATCTCGGGCAAAGAAGGAAGAAAAAAAATGAAAGAAGCCAAGTGTATACCTTGAAGATGAAAAACAGGGTAAAATCTGTATTTTTTGCAAAATTTCGGGCCATTTCCAAAATTGACGCACCGTTTGAGTTACACGCGCGTCAATTGACGTTCACACACGTTCCACGTGCCATTTTGAATTCAAATTCGGCGCACGCGCCTAACACAACCCATCGTGTCAAACTGAACTTAAAAAAAGATGGGAGACAAAACACGTACATATGGCTAAATAGAAACCATAAAAAAATTGAACTTAAATGTTTTGGACACTGATAAATTAAAAATCACCCATAGCTAAATAATCAAAATCATATTATACCTAAAAATACTAACAATTATTAATTTAATAAAATTATTGACAATAATACAAATTTTATATATGAAGTACGAAAAATAAATGTACTAGCTAGATTATGAATAATAAGTTTTAGGGATTATATTTTTTTTAGTCCATTAAGTTACCATGTTTTTTAATTTAGTCCACCAGATTATCACTTATTGAATTTAGTTCATTAAGTTTCGATTTATTTTGATTTTGGTCCAGTAACCTGCTATAGCAGGTTTAGCAGGTCATTTTTTAAAACACACCCCATAAAATGTTATACACACCCCAATGTTAAATATACCACACTAAAATTTAAAAATATTTTGTTATTACTATACACACTCAAATTTAATTATTTTTAAAAATAATTAAATTAATTATTTTTTTAGCTTTTTTAAAATTTTTAAGATTTATGTAACTTTTTTTATAGATTTTATTTATATTTTTCATATTAATTTGAATTCTTACTTTTTTTAATTAATTTATTTTTGATAATTTATTAAATATTTTTTTTGATTTTATTTAATTTAAATTGATTTTTGAATTTTTGTGTTTAACATTTGGAGTGTATATAATATTTATGAGGTGTTAGTAGGTTCATGTAATATAAAAGAAAAATAAAATAAAAAATTTTAAAACTCCACTGTTTTATTTGCCTTCTAACTTCTATAAAATGTCGATAATAAGGCTAAATTAAATTTAAAAATAGTAGAAAATCAACTAAATCTTCAAATTAAACTAATTAAATTAATTAAAAAAATTTTAACTTTATTTAATTTTTGAAGATTTAGGCGATTTTTTATAGGTTTTAATTATTTTTAATTTTCATATTAATTTGAATTCTTATTTTTTATTTAATTATTTTTGACAATTTATTAAATACTAAAGAATTGAGGTGCTTATAGTAGTAAAAATAATTTTTAAATTTTAATGTGGTGTGTTTAACATTTGGGGTGTGTATAACATTTTATGGGGTGTGGTGTATTTTAAAAAATGACCTGCAAAACCTGTTGTAGCAGGTAATTGGACCAAAATCAAAATAAATTGAAACTTAATGGACTGAATTCAAAAAGTGGTAATCTGGTGGACTAAATTGAAAAACATGAAAACTTAATGGACTAAAAAATATATAATCCCTAAGTTTTAATATCGATCACGCGAGTTTTTACAATATTACACACTACTTTTACATTGGTGTAGGGTCAAATTAACACATATTAAGTTGATTACTATGAGCTATCAATTCAAACAACCTTTATACATAAATCATCCATATATATATTTATGCAAGAACGAACTTATTTCATTCAACCCTATTATTAAGAAACGCATAACAACTAGTACAATGCATCCTTTTCATTCATCTTTTATTGTTGGGCGGGGGGAGGCCCTCTCGATCTGTTGCAACCTTCGGATATGGGTTTTTTATTGCAGAACGGCGTACGAACAGTACCCTTCGCCTTCACTCCAGGTCGATCGAGTTTGTTAACATGCCCAAAAGCATAGTTCGATTAGTTGAAACAATTTAATTTTTTGTATACTTAAATGTCTTCAAAGTCTGACTTTAGCTCAATACCGAAATTCATATGATTAAAATATATATGCAAATACAAGAATATATAGGGATGCAATGCAATTCAGAGAAAATTAAAAGAAATTAAAAGATCGACTTAATTAATATATACCCATAAAATAAAGATTAATTTAATTTCTAGATATGATGATTCTCTATTTATAAATAAGTATATTTTATTAATTTTTAATAATTATAATTATAATAATTTTTAACCTAATTTAATTTTATATTATAATGCGAGATTTGTAAAAATATAAAAAAGATTTTTTTTTAAAAAAAAAAAAGTTGGAGAAGGGAGAGAAATAAGAGAAAGTCATTTAAAAAATAAAATAAAAGGTGGCAAATACTTGTATACACTTGGATGCACCATGCCCCCTACCTATGAGTTTCCAGCTATTGGGCCTTCCTTGGGACTGGGCCTCAGATTCCAGTCACACACCCATCTGTTTACTCAGTTCACCCTCAATAAACTCGCACCCACAAATTTTTTTAGTTCACCCAATAATGATTTGCACCCCCCCTAATTTCAATTTCGATTTTTTATTTATATTTTATCTGCACCCACTAATTTTACAACAGTTATCTACACCCGCTCATTTTATGAGTTCACCCCCAAATTATTTTTTACCACAGTTATCTATACCCGCTCATTTTATGAGTTCACCCACGTATTATTGTTTTACCACGATTATCTGCACTGCACTCGCACATTTTATGAGTTCACCAAAATATTTTTAGAAAAATAATCACATTTAAAAGAATATATTATCTTTTTATTAATGTACACAAAATATAATAAAATAAACTCTGAAAAATCGATTCACCACCAAGTCACCCATATTTTTAAAAAAAATCGTAAAAATATAATTAATAAAAAAAATCAAAATTAGCCATAAATCTCGATTTTTTACTTTTTAATTTTCCTTTCCCCTACTCTTTTTCCATTTTTTTTTCCAAATTTTTTATTTCTTCATTTTTTTTCCTTTTCCTTTTTTATTTTAAATTTTCCTACATTTCTTTTACATTTTTTGCATGTGTATTTTTTAAATTTTAATACAATATAATATTATAGGCATGATTTTATTATAGTCGATCAGCAGTGCACTTGAATTTCAATTTTAATTTGATGAGTAAAGGACCTGCCGAAAATTCATGCCGATCGGCGGGTGACCCAACCACCACCATGCCCGACCACCCTCTTGACGGCGACGGCGACGCTTCCGTCCTGGCCGCTGAAGCCCAAGACCCATATTCAAATCGCAATCGCGATTCTTCACTTCCATGACAATCGACATCATCTTCCATCTCGGCAACGATCCATGGCGGCCGAAATTCTCTTCTCATTTCGACCACCGACGCGACTGCTTCGATCAATCTCCCTTGTGTTCGCGATCCAGGAGCTTCTTCGGCATCAATGGCTCTCGCCTGCAACACTCGGATCGACGCCACCTCTCTCTCGTCGTTCATCTCTGCTTAAATCGAAGCTATATTGTTTTGTCCGTCTTCTTCATCATGCTACTGTGCATCCTCTTCCTCCGGCTGACAGCAGCCCGACGGAGGAATGTGAGTATGTTGCCGATGGATCTCTAACCGGCCGACACTCAAAGCCGGTGACCTTGCTGATGAAATCTCAAACGACGACTGCTGACCTAGGGTGCCCTCCCATTGGGCTAGGGTTCCCTTCAATTGGGTTTGGTAATGTGCACCCCCTATTTTCTTCAGTACACCCCGATTTGCACTCCCTCCACTTTTTTTTTTATGGTACTATTAGTTATTGGTATTGGTATTACTATTTATTGATTGTAGTATTACTATTAATATACAAATGAATTAAAATTAATGATTATTGATTACGGTATTATTAATTATTAATTGTGGTATTACTGGTTATTGTTTGTGGTATTACTGACTGTGTGAAATTATTTATTATTGTTTAAGACATTACTGATTATTATTATTATTTTTTATGGTATTACATATTATTGATTATGGTATTACTTAATATAATTAGATTTGTGGAATTATTTATTATTGTATAAGATATTACTGATCAATGTTCATGATATTACTAATTACTGTTCATTGTATTACTGATAATTGTTTTTGGTATTATTGAATATAATTGGATGTGTGGAATTATTTGTTATTGTATAAAATTTTATTGATTAATATTAATGATATTACCGATTACTGTTTGTGGTATTACTAATAATTGATTTTAGTATTATTTAATATAATTAGATATGTGTAATTATTTGTTATTGTATAAGATATTGGAGTACTAATTATTTTTAATGGTATTCGTGTATTACTGATTATTACTTATTGTATTATTGAGTATAATAAAATCATACATATAATATTATTTTGTATTAAAATTTTAAAAAATACTAATGAAAAAAATGAAGAAATAAATTTTTTTGAATAAAAACTGAAAATGAGAAGAAAAATTAAAAAGAAAAAAAAATTGAGATTTGTGCCTTATTTTGATAGATTTTTTAAATTATGTTTTTACGATTTTCTTTTTCTAAAATATGGGTGATTTAGTGGTGAATCGACGGTAACTCGACAATGACTCGACTACATATTGTAAATGTATAAATTATGGTTGATTTTATTATTACATTTTGGGAAAATTAATAAAAAGATAATATAGTATTTTAAATGTAATTATTTAAAAAAAAAATTGGGGGTGAACTCATAAAATGAGTGGGTGCAGAGAATTGTGGTAAAAAAAATTAGGGGTGAACTTATAAAATTAGCAGGTGTAGAGAACCGTTGTAAAAAAGAAATGATTTGGGGTGAACTCATAAAATGAGCGGGTGCAGATAACTGTAGTATAAATGTGATTTGGGGGTGAACTCATAAAATGAGCAGGTGCATATAAGTATAATAAAAAAATATTTGGGGGTGAACTCATAAAATGAGCGGGGTGCAGATAACTGTGGTAAAAAAATAATTTGGGGGCGAACTCATAAAATGAGCGGGTGTAGATAATTGTTGTAAAAAAGAAATGATTTGGGGGTGAACTCATAAAATGAGTGGGTGCAGATAACTGTAGTAAAAATATAATTTAGGGGTGAACTCATTAAATTAATGGGTGCACATAAAATATAAATAAAAAATTAAAATTAAAACTAGGGGGTACGGTGCACTAGGAGGTACGCAAGTGTGACCCAAAATAAAATTATATAATTAAAGAAATTTCGCAGAATTTTATTATAGTATTTTTTTTAATTCAATTTTCTTTTTTCAATTTTTTTATTCAAAATTATTTAAACTATTTTATTCATTTTATTTATATTTTATTCCAATTAGTTACTCAATTTTTTAAAGAGTTTCAGAGTTCAAGCTCCATGGAACGTTGGGTTGTTGTTTGTTGGTTCACGATTGTTTCCTTGACTGTGTTGATTCAGGACACAATTTTGGCGATGGTTGAGGTTTCGTTTCAACATGTGTTCAAGTTTCGATCGTTGATTTGTTCGCGGATAAAATAGATATATTAAAAGAACTAAACTAAAAAAATTGGTAAAAAATATTATTACATTTCCTTCCGAAATAGGAGATACTTTTGAAGAACCATTCTTGGATTCAAAATTTTTAATTAGTTCTTCATCTGAAGATGACTTTACAACGGTGTATACCGTGTAGTTATTTCTCAAGTTGAATAATGAAATATGGATTCGAAAAATGAATTTCTTGCCCAACAACATTTCAAGTTCTGGTGGCATTTTGTCATCTAGATCTTTCTGAAATTTGAAATAAGTATGTTGTTAAAATTATACTAAAAAAGTACATTATAATTCTGAAAAAATAGACCAATTAAAATTTCCACAAATGTTACTATAGTTATAAATGTTATTATAGTTATAAAATACCTCCTCCATCTAAGTAAGAATGTCGGTTGTTGTTTTACCAACCAACTTAACAACCACGCGGTCAAACATAACTAAGGAGGTTGATCCAGTTTGATCAACAACACGAATTTGAACCTTGAACCTGAAGAATAATTTTAGTTGTCGTAATACGTATATATGATTTTAATTGATTAAATATATAAAATACAATAGAAACAAACTACAAATACAAATTTTCACTAAATAGTACCTTGTATCAATAGATTCAGAGTCTGTATTGCAGTTCTCATAGTTCCAGTCTCGTTTATTGTCGTTGAGCTTAATCATTTTAAAGCATTGTTTGCATGCATGGTAATACCAGATGCTCCCTGACTCAATAGCATGGCAAGTAGCTAACACAACAACGTAGGAGTCCTTGAACAAATAAAAAAAATTACATTAATTGTTTGTAAAATATTGAAGAAGGATAAATTTTTACTTTAAAATTTAATATAAGTATTTTAAATAAGAAAAAATTAAATACCTTTCTAATATCATAAATGTTAGCAAGATATGTTATATCATCATTTTCGGTGAACTCATCGTACACGAAAGAACGACTGGACTCAGCCTCTTTGGAGAAATATATAGGAGTTGGAATTTCGATTTTTCTTGATTCGAAGCTAGAATAAAATAAACTAAATATAAAAAAGATATTAAAATAAATAGTGTAGATTTAATTAGGAATTTTAATAAATATTACCTCTTTCTAAATTCATTCATCTCAGAACTATCAACATTGATTGATAGTCGGCTAACATACATTGAATTTGAGATAAATTTCTCTAAAAAAGATTTGAAATATAATGTTAATATTTTATATAAAATTAGCATAAAATGTCTAATTTACACCAAATTTAAAAGAAATTATATAAAAAAAAATTACCTCTATATCGAGTTTGGACTTTAGCATAATCCAAAATGAAAACCATGGGCTTATTTGGGTTGTTTTTGTTGTACTCCAACAAATTTTCGTAGAATCCTTCTCAAAGAGTTATAGATATTCTAGTACGACGGTAATAGAGAAAAGTATATGTTATATCAATAATATTTAAAGTCTAATGTTTATTTTATTAATAAAATTGATAAAGGACTTTATTACCCTTCATCTTCAACATCTATGATGATCTTAGTAACATGTCTTCCATCGATAACATGTATTTGAACAACAAATGCGATTATATCTTCAAAAAATTCCAAAATTTATTGTTGGAGTAATTTTTGGAATAAGATTAAAATTAAATTTATTTAGATATTATTAAGATAGATTTATTTAGATATTATTAAGATAGATTAAATTTATTTAAGTTAGATTTATAAAAATTAAAGTCAAACTACATCGTGCATATTAAAATTTTGGATTTATAAAAAATCAAATCTTGTTGTTGGAGTAATTTTAGGAATAAGATTAAAATTAAATTTATTTATATATTATTAAGATAGATTTATTTAAATATTATTAACATAGATTTGGTTGAATTATAAAATATTATTGTTTGTTGGAGTAATTTTAGGAAAATAAAATAAAATATTATTGTTGGAGTAATTTTAGGAATAAGATTAAAATTAAATTTATTTAAATATTATTAAGATATATTAAATAGAAAAAAAATCAAATCTTATTGTTGGAGTAATTTTAGGAATATAAAATTAAATTTATTAATTGAAATTTGTTGGAGTAATTTTATAAACAAACACTTAAATTGAATTTATAAAAATAAAAAGATATAAAGATTAAATTTATGACAATTAAGATGAATTTGTTGAATTTAAAAAAATTAAAAGATTGAAATATTAAATTTTTGGAGTAATTTTAGGAATAAGATTAAAATTAAATTTATTTAAATATTATTAAGATAGATTAAATTTATTTAAGTTAGATTTATAAAAATTAAAGTCAAAATACATCGTGCATATTAAAATTTTGGATTTATAAAAAAATTAAATCTTATTGTTGGAGTAATTTTAGGAATAATATTAAAATTAAATTTATTTAGATATTATTAAGATAGATTTATTTAAATATTATTAAGATAGATTTGGTTGGAATTATAAAATATTATTGTTTCTTGGAGTAATTTTAGGGAAAAAAAATCTTATTTTTAGAATAATTTTAGAAATAAGATTAAAATTAAATTTATTTAAATATTATTAAGATAGATTAAATAAAAAAAATCAAATCTTATTGGTGGAGTAATTTTAGGAATATAAAATTAAATTTATTAATTGAAATTTGTTGGAGTAATTTTTTTAACCAACACTTAAATTGAATTTATAAAAATAAAAAGATATAAAGATTAAATTTATGACAATTAAGATGAATTTGTTGAATTTAAAAAAATAAAAAGATTGAAATATTAAATTTTTGGAGTAATTTTAGGAATAAGATTAAAATTAAATTTATTTAAATATTATTAAGATAAATTAAATTTATTTAAGTTAGATTTATAAAAATTAAAGTCAAAATACATCGTGCATATTAAAATTTTGTATTTATAAAAAAATCAAATCTTATTGTTGGAGTAATTTTAGGAATAAGATTAAAATTAAATTTATTTAGATATTATTAAAATAGATTTATTTAAATATTATTAAGATAGATATTGGGAATAAAATGTGATATGTTTTGATTCAATACCAAAACCCCCTGAGACATGCCTAAGTCAAAAATGATTATGTTCTAAGTATGTTAGAACATATAGAATAAGGCTAGATGAGGAGCTAATATGTTAAGGCAGCTCTTAGTTGAATAGATGCACAATTTGTGGGGGAACATATGCTTTGAAGATTATCAAGAACAAGTCCCCTCAAGGCTCAAATTTTGGAACAAACTCTAAGCCTTTTGAAGACCAACTATGCTGGTCAGGAGAGTTGTCCAGAAGAGTTGTCTCAGCACAATTAATCAAGAACAAGTGTACTGAAAGCTTGAGGTCAACCATGCTGAAGAGTTAAAGACAACAAGGCCCTAAAGATCCTCTAAGAATCATGCTAAGATCACTTTCAAGTGAAGCAAAGGGTAAGAGCCAAGTCATCTGAAGAAGAGCAAGTCAACCATGCTGATAAGCAAGTCAGCTGATAGTGATAAGGAGAGTTGTCCACTTGATAAGGAATGTTGTCCTATCATTGGAACAATCTTCAGAAGCCATGTCCAAGTCCTAACAAAAGAATCTTAAAGTCAGACATTGGGAAGAGTGCTGCAGAATGAAGACAAAGTCTATACAGCCGTTTATTTCCCAAATGAGGACATGTCACTATCAAGATTCTGTCTTCTAAGTTGAAGAACTAAAAGAAGACATTTATGGACATTTAAGGCTGCCTCTCCAACGGGCGAATCCTTCATTTGTCTATAAATACAGAAGTGTGAAGACCATTTGAAGCACCTCAACAATTGACAAGAATATCCAACTATCCTACAAGCAAGAGTGCTTTCAAAGCTTTCAAAGACTATCTTAGTCTTCATACACTTCTTCTAAGCTGAACCCAATTGTATATCCATACAAAACTTAGAGAGATATCATAATCCTTATACATTGATCTTCATTGTAAAGGATATCTCATTAGTTGGAACCTTACTTCAATCCTTACCCCTTTCAAGAGTGAAAGTGAGAAGGTTGTTGTAGTAGTAGTAGAAGTGGTAAGAGCTGACTGTTGAGAGAAGAACAGTTCAGTTCTGAGTTGAGAAGAGGGTACTAGGACTCTAGACATCCTAGGGATCAATTCACCAAGGAGTGGTGTTATTGATCAAGTGCACCTTGGCTCTATAAAACAAGTTAATTCCAAGAGTGAAGGAATTATCCTGTTAAATCAGGGAAAGTGGATGTAGGAGCTTGAGTCTCTGAACCACTATAAACTCTTGTGTTGATTTGCTTTCAAGTACTTTCATACATTCAACACTGCACACAAAACTGACATTTCAAAAAATTTATACTCAAGACTGTGCAAAAAGACTTTTGGACAAGTTCCCTGAAAAACTGTATTGTTTGACCAAGTGATTTCAGAACTAAAGGAGTCTAAACTAAAAGGGCCAACCACTATTCCGCACATATAACTTCATTAGATAGTTATTCAACTAAGTACTCAATAGTACTTAGTAGTTTGATTATCCTTAAAGAGTTAATCATCTTCAGCAGAGTTGTCCAAGACAACCTTGCTGATCTCTGGTTTGATAAAAAAGAATTTGCATACAAGTGTATTCCCCCCCATGCACTTGTTATATACTCCTTTCAGGACCAACAAGTGGTATCAGAGCAGGGGTTCAAAGACCACTGCTTCTGAAAAGCCATCTTGATTTTCAAAATCACATATTTGGTATGGTCACTGAACTGATCTATCTGAAATCCTATCAACTGTTGACTAACTGTTTGTTCTTGAGATATGGCCAACAACAATGCTGCTGTTCCACCTCCTGCTGTCCAAGGATTGGACAACATGGCCACAAATCCAGTCAACCACATCTCTCATCATAAATTGCCCATGTTCTCAATTGACAATTATGATTTCTGGAAAATCAGAATGATGGCTCATCTTGCATCTCTACATACTGATATGTTGAGAGTGATCACAAGAGGTCCTTTTGTGTTCACCTTTGTCAATCCCAGAGTCACTGAAGCTCAAAGAGCAGATACTTGAGAATTGATTCCCAAAGATGAGGATGACTTCACTGCTGATGAGAAGAGGAAAGATAATCTGAATTATCTTGCCATGAACACCCTCTACCAAACAATTCCAGATGCAATAATGGGTAGAGTCTACCACTGCACAACTGCCAAAGAAATTTGGGATACTCTTGCTGAAATGTGTGAGGGTACTGACAAGATCAAGGAGAACAAGCTCCAAGTGGCAGTACAAAAGTTTGAACAATTCACAATGGAGTCTGAGGAATCCATTGATAAATTTGCTGGTAGATTCACAGATGTGATGATGAGATCAACTCATTGGGCAAGGTGTACTAAAAAAGAGAAGTTGGACTAAAGATCTTGAGAAGTCTCACTCAAAAGTGGGATGTCTATGCTGTCATGATGCAAAATACCAAGGATCTTTCCACCATGCCCATGCAACAAATCTTCTCCGAACTCAACGCTTATGAGTTCGATCTCAACAGAAGAAAGTCTATTGAGGAACCTTCAAATCCTACAAAGGGAGTGGCATTCAAAGCCAAAACTGCTGAACCAGAAATGTAGTCCACTCCTAGATCATCAAAGTCAGTCTCAAAGACTGAAATGAAAGAGGAACTAGCCTTGATGGCTAGAAGGTTTGACAAGTTAAATTCAAGGTTTGGTAGATACAAGAAATTCTACCAAGACAACAAATTCAGGAGAAGGTACAACTCTCCTGAAGCTCAGGCTGAAGTCAAGAAACCTGATGAGAAAAGATCAGAGGACAAGTACTCTGATAGGAGAAGGTCCAGTAGAGCTGAACCTTCATCATCAAGAAGAAAAGAAGAACCAAAGAAAGATGATGATGAAGACTTGTGCTATAATTGCAAGAAGAAAGGGCACTTCCAGTATGACTGCCCTGAATTGAGCTCTAAAGAGAGAAGAGAAAGGCAAGTTAAAAGAGACAGGAAGTTCACCAATAGAAAAGCCATGATGGCTGGTGAAGAATCTGAAAGTGCTGAAAGCTTCAACTCTTCTGATGGACTGTTCTCAAACAATGAAGATGATGATGATGTGTGCAACATGGCTATTGAGGATGATGAGGTATCCTCTACTTCTAGTTCACCATCATTCATCTCACAAAACACTAGTGAGGTCAACCTGAAACTTTCTCTTGGAAAGTTAATGGAAGATTTCACTATGTTACAAGAATTTCATGACAATTGTGTGAGAGAGAATGAAAGATTGGCGATTGAGCTTGCCAAAAACTCTGAGGTAGTTGTTGATGTCAAATCTACTGAGTTGTATCAACAAGTCTTGAGAGAGCTTGAGGAAGCAAATCTCAGGATAGTTGACCAACAGAAGGAGATTGATGATCAACTTCTCTCTCAGAAGAGAAAAGATTTTGAACTAAAAATTCTAAATGCCAAGTTTGAAAATCTCTCACATGAGTATGACATTCTTAAATCAAGTGAAGAGAGCCTGAAACTAAAGATGTCTGCTCTGAAGAAATCCTCTAGGGCAATAGAGGAAATTCAGAGTTATCAAAGACCTATGGCTCAAAGAAGTGGATTAGGATTTGATCCATTTGAATCTTCACCTTGTCTTAGTGTTGCTTCTACAAGTAACACTAAGATAATCTTTGTTAAGTCAGTGGCACAAGCTGAAAATGAAGTAATTCAGCCACTGAACAAAGGAAAGGGCAAAATGGATGATTTGCGTACTCAAGTGCTTCAGGAGACTAGGCCAAAACCTAAGAAAATGGTCAAAGCTCCTGAACACAAGAGGAATGTTGGTCAGCAGAGTAGACCCAATGGAAGGGCAACTCTCCTGAACAATGTTCAGAGGAATTATCCAAGGTATAATCAGCCTAGGCCAACTCTACTGAGAAAGCCTCAGCTGACTAGACCTAAGGACAACTATCCTCAAAGGCATAATAAAATGATACAACCAAAACCCTTCATGCCAAAGGATGATGGTCATAAGAAAGCCTTTCCTCAAAGATTCCCTCAAGTAGCACAAAGAACTCATAAGTTCAGGAGATTTGACAACTCTCCTGAAACTTACAGAGTTAACACTTTCACACATACTTTCCCAAAGGCATTTAAGGGAAAGACAGTGTATGTTGATGTTAGAGGAAAACAACTTAGCCACCTTGAATCAATCAGGGTTATTAGGCAAGTTTGGGTTCCTAAAGGTACAGCTAACCTCTCAGGACCCAAAACTCAAAGGGTACCTAAACCTATCTACATGCAAGTACCATTGGGCCACAAGAAGAGGAGCATGAGTAAAAAGTCAGCATGGTACCTTGACAGTGGATGTTCAAGGCACATGACTGGAAACAAGGAACTCCTCACTGATTTCATAGAAAAAGAAGGCCCAAATGTCACATTTGAAGACAGCTCACAAACAGCAACAAAAGGTTATGGTACTTTGATGATTGGTAACATCAAAGTATCCAATGTATCTTATGTGGCTGGTCTCAAATATAATCTCCTAAGTATCAGTCAATTCTGTGATAAAAAGTTCAATGTTGAGTTTTCAAGTGGAAAATGCTTAATCAAAGATAAGACTCAACAAATTCTATTGACTGGAACTAGGAAAGGAAATGTGTATTTTGCAGACTGGGACAAGTCTATTGATGCTGCATGTTTCATTGCTAAGAGTTCTAGTGAACAAAGTTGGTTATGGCATAAAAGATTAAACCACTTGAACTTCAAAACAATGAACAAAATTGCTAGAAATGCATTAGTTAAAGGACTACCTAATGAGGTTTTCATTAAGGAGCATGTTTGCAAACCATGCCAAGAAGGAAAACAGATTAAAGCCTCATTTAAAGGAAAACCAGTCATCTCTACTGAAAGGGTACTTGAGCTTTTACATATGGACTTATTTGGACCAATTACCCCTACAAACATAAATGGTAGAAAATACACATTAGTTGTGGTAGATGACTTCTCTAGGTTCACATGGGTAGTATTTCTCCTTAATAAGAAGGAAACTCAAGTCAAACTGCCTGAACTTCTAAAGAGATTTTCAAATGAGAAAAGCCTTAGCATTATCAAGATAAGATCTGATAAAGGCACTGAGTTCATAAATTCATACATCAATGAGTATTGCACATCTAATGGAATAGCTCATGAAACCTCAGCAGCTAGAACTCCCCGACAAAATGGAGTTGCAGAAAGAAGGAATAGGACTTTAAAAGAAGCTGCTAGAACCTTAATTGCTGATTCAAACTTACCTAAGAGGTTTTGGGCTGAAGCTATAAACACTGCATGCCATACTCAAAATAGATGTTTGATCACTAAGGGGCAAGGGCAAAACCCCCTATGAACTCTGGAAAGGAAGATTGCCTAAAGTGTCATACTTTCACATCTTTGGTTGTAAGTGTTTCATTCACAATAATGGGAAAGAACAGTTGAAAGCCTTTGATAGCAAAGCTGATGAGGGAGTATTCCTTGGATATTCTCAAATCAGTAGAGCTTTCAGAGTCTACAACAAGAAAACCCTTATTATGGAGGAAACACCTCATGTTGTGTTTGATGAATCTATTCATGAGCTCAGGAATGAGAACTTAGATCCAGAAGAAATCACAAAGAGGACAATCAGACTGAGCCTAAAGGACAAAGACACTGAATTCATAGATGTTGTCCAAGCCAAACTCCCTGAAAACCTTACTTTGGACAACAACCCTGAAGGCAATCCTCCTGAGGCAAATCCCACTGAAGGAAATGGTGAAATGAATGATCCAATCCCAGTTCACATCCAGGTAACAACTACCAATGAAGAAGTAGTCCCTGCTGAGGTAGTTAATGGATCAAATAATCAAGGGGAAACTCAAAATGTTGGAAAATGCCAATGTCCCTGACATTGAGGACAACACCCCTGATTATGATCTTGAATTTTATGATCAAAATGACTCAACTTCAGTAGAGGACAACTCTACTGAAGAGATCATAAAAAGAAGGACTTGGTTGTCTGACCATCCTACTGATCTAATACTTGGTGACCCAAGTATAGGAGTCAAAACAAGGAGATTTCATGGTGAAAGTGCTCTATTCTGTTGTTTCTTGTCAGAACAAGAACCAAGTGACATTGAAGAAGTACTTCAAGATGCCAATTGGATCACAGCTATGCAGGAAGAACTGAACCAATTCACCAGAAATTAAGTATGGGAGCTGGTGGATAGACCTTCACATCAAGATGTTATTGGAACAAAGTGGGTGTTCAAGAACAAGAAGAATGAGAATGATGTGATTGTCAGAAAAAAAAAGCAAGACTAGTGGCAAAGGGCTACTGCCAACATGAAGGCATTGACTATGATGAGACTTTTGCACCTGTGGCAAGGCTAGAAGCAATAAGGCTCTTTTTAGCCTATGCAGCCCACAAGAGGTTCAAAGTGTACCAAATGGATGTCAAGAGTGCCTTTCTGAATGAAGTCTTGAAAGAAGAAGTCTATGTGGAGCAACCACCTGGTTTTGAGGTGGGAAATCAAGTTTACAGACTGAAGAAGGCTCTATATGGACTCAAACAAGCCCCTAGGGCTTGGTATGATACACTGTCACAATTTCTTTTGAATCATGGATTCATCAAGGGAACTGTGGACAGAACACTCTTCAGAATCACTGAAGGAGAGGACATCTTGCTTGTCCAAATTTATGTAGATGACATAATATTTGGATCCCCCAATGAAAAACTGTGTGAGAAGTTCTCAAAGCTAATGCAAAGCAAGTTTGAGATGTCCATGATGGGGTTGATGAACTTCTTTTTGGGTCTACAAGTTAAGCAATCCAAAGAAGGGATCTTCATCAACCTAGCTAAGTACACCAAAGAAATGATAAAAAAGTTTGGGTGTGCAACTAGCAAGCCAGTAAGGATCCCAATGAGCACAAATTGGAAGATGGATCCTGATGAGAGTGGTGTTCCAACCAACTCTACTGAGTATAGAGGAATCATTGGCTCACTCCTCTATCTCACTGCCAGCAGACCTGACATCACCTTTGCAGTAGGTGTTTGTGCAAGGTTTCAAGCAAATCCTAAGAAAAGCCATCTTGAGGCTGCAAAGAGGATCTTGAGGTATCTCAAAGGCACTGAGAATCTAGGCCTTTGGTACCCTGCTGATGACAACATTGAGTTAACTGGCTACTCAGATGCTGATTATGAAGGTTGTAGAATTGACAGAAAGTCCACTTCAGGGACTTGTCAATTCTTGGGCAACAAACTCATATCTTGGTTCTCCAAGAAGCAGAACACAGTGGCTACTTCCACCACTGAAGCTGAATATGTTGCAGCTGGAAGTTGTTGTGCTCAAATCCTTTGGTTGAGACAACAACTAAGAGACTACAAAGTCAACTCTACTGAAGTGCCAATATTTTGTGATAACAATAGTGCAATTGCAATATCACAGAATCCTGTATTGCACACAAGATGCAAACATGTGGACATCAAGCATCACTTCATTAGAGATCATGTGGAGAAGAAGGACATAAAGTTGGTCAAGATCCACACAGATAATCAAAAAGCTGATATTCTAACAAAGCCACTTGCAGAAGCAAGGTTTCTGGAGCTATCAGCAGAGTTGGGATTACTTGATCCAGGGAAGTTGGACAAGTAAAATCCATTGGAGTTAATGGGAGTAAGAGGAATTAAATTGGTTTTCAGCTGACTTGGTCAAGTCTACTGAAGTTCAGAAGAGATGACCTCAAATATTCAGGACACTTGTCCATTGGATCTCAGGACACTTGTCCACATCTTTTCAGGACACTTGTCCTAGTGGGGTCAGATAAGTTGTCTTGGCTATTAAACTATTTCCTTGGTTTGATAAGCACCTATTTTGGGT
The DNA here is from genome assembly GCA_963675135.1 of Galeopsis tetrahit. Taxonomy (NCBI): domain Eukaryota; kingdom Viridiplantae; phylum Streptophyta; class Magnoliopsida; order Lamiales; family Lamiaceae; genus Galeopsis; species Galeopsis tetrahit. Next base: position 17,198,227 of record OY776130.1, read on the forward strand.
AATCATTGTCTACTTTGATATCTGTCCCAATTACAGATATCATCTTTATGGGATTTAATTTGTCCCCCACCCAAAAGGTCACTTTCCATGCATTAAATGCCAAAATTTAACTCTTGTTTGCATTACACTTTTCAAGCCATGATCTATCTCGAAAACTCCCCAACCATTAACTAATATTAAATAACTTCCACGTTTTGAATAAAACCAATAACTCACTGTTACATTGGTTTTTGACCATTGGATCAAAACTGGCCAACTCCCCTGAAATCAATCCTGGCCGTCCAAGTGTGTTTTCCATTTTTGACAACCGTTGAAAACTCTCAAAACTCACCAACTCATTGACAAACATTCTTTTTAGAATATTCTCAAGCCTTAAGATCCCTCACAAACACTTCTTCCCCAAGTATTCGAAACCCTAGCTCTTATTTTCTTCAAACTCTCTCAAAATCTCTCAAATCCATTTCTGTAACCTTCAATGGCTCCCAAAATCAGACCAGAAATGATCATTGATTTCTCCAACAAAGCTCTAGACCTTGATTTTAGATATTTGAGCAACAAGAACAACCTTCACTTTGAGCCCATAGTGTCTTTTGAAAGTGAAGACCCTGAAATTACACCAACCTTGAGATGGTTGAGGAGGGCAGGTCTTCCAAAGTTCATGGAAGAGAGGCCAAGCTCTTGTCTGGAGAGCTACATGGCAGAGTTCTTTGCTTTCCTCAAGTGGAGAGGTAAGCCTGAAGATGGTAAAGTTTCCACCAGACTGTCTTATGTGGCAGAAGGAGAAGAGGAAGAGAGATTTCACAGGGTGAAATTCTCTTCAGAGGATCTTGTAGGAGCTTTTGGATTGCCTTCTGAGGGAAGGAATCCAGAACTTTATGGTGCTGATCTTGAAGAGGAGATAGCACAAGATTGGCTTTTGGTTCCAGGTCCCATCTCTTCAACACAAAACAAGAAGACTCTCAAGCCAAAATTTCTCAACCTTTTTGAGGTAGTTGCCAAGAGTCTCTTGAGCAACACTGGAAGCTTGGAGCAGGTCAGCCATCCAAGAATAAGGATAATGGCTGCAGTTATTGATGCTAGTGACAAGGGCATCAAGTTTGATTGGAGGACCTTCATCTTGTCTGAGATGATGAAGGAAAAGGCCAAGTTTAAAGTGAAAGTTCACAATAAGGTTCTTGTTGGTCCTGAAAGTAGTATATAACAAGTGTATGGGGGGGGGGGGGGGGTAATACACTTGTATTCAAATTCTTTTCAAACTTGATCAAACCAGGGCTCAGCAAGGTTGTCTTGGACAACTCTGCTGAAGATGATTAACTCTTCTAAGATAATCAGACTACTAAGTACTATTGAGTACTTAGTTGAATAACTATCTAAGGGAGTTATATGTGCGGAATAGTGGTTGGCCCTTTTAGTTTAGACTCCTTTAGTTCTGAAATCACTTAGTCAATTCAATACAATCCAGTTTTCAGGGAGCTTGTCCAAATAGGTTTTGCACAGTTTTTGAATGTTTAATCTTGAAAGATCAGTTTTGTGTGCAGTGTTGAATGTATGAAATTACTTGAAAAGCAAATAAACACAAGAGTTTATAGTGGTTCAGAGACTCAAGCTCCTACATCCACTTTCCCTGATTTAACAGGATAATTCCTTCACTCTTGGAATTAACTTGTTTTATAGTGCCAAGGTGCACTTTGTTGGGAATAAAATGATTTTGATTTAGATACCAAAACCCCTGAATGATGATGTTCAGATTAGTTGAGATATGCTCAAGTCTAATTCAGACAAGTTGTCTCAGAACACTTGAGTAAGTAGAATGCTTAAGTTAAAAATCTCAGAAATGTTGTGAGATTTTAGAGTTCAGGATAGTTGTCCAAAGCTGAAATGTTAGGCAGCTTGATAGATGTTAAGTCTCTAGGCCAAAGTTGCTAAGCTTTCAGGACAAGCTGACCAAATGGACAACTGAGCTGAAAAGATCAAGAGTGTTAAGGCAATGCTCATAAATGCAAATGATCAGAACAATTAAAGTACAAATGATCAAGAGCATTGAATGCCAAAGCTTACAGAGGACACATTCAATGAAGCATTTATTGCCAATCATGCCTGAACCAAGCATTGAAGATTTAAAGCATTAAAGAGTGAAGTATTGAATGAATGTTGGAACATTCTAAATTGCAGCAGGAATGTTCAGGGAGCTTGTCCCATCTGACCGTTGGTTGAGTGTAGATTCTGCCACAAATCAACCTTGGGAAATGTGCATATTTGGAATCTGACACAAGTCATCTCAGCCGCTGATGCGTCGAAAAAGAACGCTTACGGATATAGATCGTTCTCTTACGAGCACTATTAAGCACGAGTTCAATCTCTCGTTGAATCCTTGGTAATCTTCGAGTAAATCTCCTCGGGAATCCGGCGTAGAAGCTCCGACGCTCAAGTCAGATTCGATTGTAGGCGAAATCAAAGAGGAATTCCCCTATATATCTAGGGAAATTCCGGCGAATATAGTGAAGTTTCTCTTCAAATCAGTGTATAATTCTTCTGAAAATGTGTATTTCGTGAATAAGAATAAGGAATTAACCTGTTTAAATACCTGGCCTCCCTATCCGGAAAGGGAAAGACTCCTTCTCCCTGTATTCTCGGCCCATTCCTGTAAATCCGGCCCTAGATTCCTAAAGAATCGGTCTTACTCTCCCTGGAGACTCGGTTCTTCAGCATATTGGCCCCTATTTTCGTGGACTCATCTCCTCATTTGACTTGGCCAGGAAAGATTGACTAGTCGTCCCCTACTTGGACCGGATTCCTTCAGGCCCAAGGAATATTAACCTCTCCAAACGTAGGCCAAAGGCCCAATCACCCTGATTTCCCTACTTTCCCTACTTAGACTCAGGGGTGTATTAATCCTGCTTTACCATATGTCGACTTAATCATAACTATCATATTTTATCCCGTTTCCACTTGTCGACTTCTCAAAGAGCGACATATTTATCTACATCAACCACTCCCCCCTACTCTCATAAAAGGAATAATTTTTAGGAGAGTAGGAAAATAATAACACTGAGACATATATTAAAGAAATATTCCATTCTTTAAAATACTCTTCGAAATACTATTGATTTGATTCCTTTCGTAATAATTGCCTCTGGAAGATTTCAGGTCTTTTGCACTTCCACACGCAACCTTGCCCTCGAAACCCGTAGCCACGCGTTCATTCATGATCCAACATCCGGCCGCCCTTCTCCATTCACGCGCGTTTTAATTGGGGGTGGTATTAATTCTCCTCGGTCTTCTCCCTTCTCTCTCCTCTGCCTAATTATTTCAAAACCCCTTTTTTCCACCAAAAACCCTTCTTTCTCTCATTTCAAACTTATCTATTTTCCATCTTCATTTTTACTTCTGCAATTTTAACTCCTCCACGCACGTCCAGCGGCCATTCCGTCACCATTCCTAAAACCGACTTTGCTCCAGGTATCTATTCCTTCTTTTCTCTTCTCATTTACAATATCCTCATGTCATCCTCTTCCAACTCCATATCCATGGGGAGTTCTACTTACGAGTCGTTTCCCATATTTCCCGTAACCGACCATGCTTTGGAGGATAGAATTTCTGGTCCTTCGATCCTCCCACCTGAACGCGTTGCCGCTTTTCTCCGCTCAGGGATCTTCCCCACCGATTATTCAGTTAGGGCTGCACATAGGAAAGAGCGCCCTAATTTTCCAGGTCATAATGCTTTAGCCTTTTGGGAGGCTCAACTAAAGGCGGGCCTCCGTTTCCCCATCCATCCTTATTTCTCCGAAATTTCCACTTACCTCCGTATACCTCTGAATCAATTTACTCCGAACGCTATAAGGGCGATGTTAGGTTTCTACATCCTGATGAAGGGGAACGGTGGCGAACCTTCAGCCCAACTCTTTTTAACTCAATATATGTGCAAGTTCGCCGATGGGTTCTTTTATGCTTGTGGTCGCACTTCCAGGACCGGAAAGTTCATGGAAAAACTCCATGAAGGAGTCCAGGACTGGAAGGACTACTACTTTTTTGTCACAAATCCTTCTCCTTGGGAATTTCCTCACGAATAATGGATTTATGAAAACCCTGGAGTGCCTCGTCCTCCTCTTTCTGTTTGTTCCTCTTTAAACCTGGATGTGATGAACCATTTAAATGATCATGTCTCTGCCCATGGCTTTTTTGATGTGATGGGTATCTGTAAAAATCCTAAAGCTCTCTCTCATTTCGGTTTTGGTCGCCCCGATTACCCTTTAGGTCCTGATGATGGTAATACCATTTCTCCTCTCTTGGTGTGGTCCTCAAGACTTTAACCTGTTATATTTATTAACGTCGCTTCATATTTCTCTGTGCAGCTATGAGTTGGTTAACTCAGATTTCGCGTGATGCCGCTCCTCTTTCGATGGTTGCTAAGTCTCCGGCCCCTGAAAGTTCTTCGAAGGCTCAGGTTCCTCCTTCCCCAGTGAAGCCTGCCGCCGGGTCCGTTGCTAAGCGTACCCGTTCCTCTACTGAGAAAGCCATGATTTCCACATTGCCTCCTGTCTCTGATGCTTCCAAAAAGAAGAAGTCCAAGACCAAGTCTTCTCTGCCTAATACCATTCCTAATGCTCCTGATGAGATCAATGTTGATCATCTCATGGGTTTCATAGAGCGTCACACTCCGACCCCTGCCACCGAGGCCCTTAATGCTCTTTCTCCAGAAGAGCGAATTGTGCATGCCGCCCATAGTTTCACACAGGTAGGTTTTCAACGTGGGTTTTGTTTCGAATGATTAATAGGGGAAAATATAGATATCTTACTTCTTTGTGTTGTTTCTTGTGTAGTTTGGCCTCCTATTTTCTGATGTATCTGAGCGAGCCCTCCAGTCCCTTCAGCTAGTAGATGATCTCCAAAGCCAGGTGGAGCTGGAGAAAGTGAAGAAGGATATTCTGGAAGGAGAGTTAGGAGATTCCCTTCAAACGCAGAAAAGGCTTCAGGCTGAGAAGAAGAAGCTTTCTGAGGAAATTTCCTCTTTGAAGGCTCATTTTGGAGAGCGAGTCAAATGTTTGGAGGCCTCTCTCCCGTTAGCTGGGATGAAGTTATGCATCGATTCTCTCTTTACCTCTGCCGTGGGTCAACAATTTCTGGGTACCCTACATAGGGAATGGTTGGAAGCCTTTCTCCAGAGCAGCAGCTTCTTGGGGGCCATGGGTGCCTATATCCCTCACTTCATAGATCATGGATTTTCCAACGCCGTAGCTGAACATTCCGCTCCCGGATTCAATGGTCAATATACACGTGCCCTCCGGTTGGATGAACTGGGCACTCCCCCTAAGTTCCCTGGGGATGCTAAGGAAGACATCAATACTCCCTGGTGGTTACCTGGGATGAGGAAGGCGGTCTTGGAGTTGAAGGATGCTGCCCTGAAATTGGATGATCTTACACCGGCGAAGGACATGACTTTCCCTATTCATGTGGAAAACCCGACTCCAGTGGCTACCGTGGCAGCAGGTGCTCTGACGGAGAAGGCAGAGGGAGGCGATTCCAGTGGGCGAGCTGAGGAGACAGGAGCAGGTTCTGAGGAGAAAAATGATATTCCCCTCTTTTGATAACTTTTATTTCCCTGATAACACTTTGGTACTTTCAAAACACTTTTTATTTTGTTAAGGCCTCTAAGGCCCTTTTTGGTATTTTCCGGAGACTCCACACTCCGGGGTTTTTCTGTGGAGGGCTTAGGCATGGTGCCTTAAGTCTTGAATATTCCTGCTTTTCTTCCGTTTAACATCGTACCTGCACATTTATCATTTGGCATGCGTACATATATATATATCTCAGACTCTGTTATTAGATGTGTAACGTAATATTCGTCCTGCTTATGAATTTAGCATGTTTTCAGCATTTTCTTGACACGTAAAGGCTCTAAAGCTCCTAGAAGAACCTTAATGAGAAGATAGGATTCATATCCCTGTACTTACTTGGTAATTTGATAATGCTTCTAGTCTCTCCCTTAGTACTAGAGTTTTTAGGGGTTATATTCTCCAATGGTTAGAATCTTAGGGATCATCTTCTCCCTTAGGTTGTTTATACTCGTAAGAGTTGTTTATACTCGTAAGAGTTAGTTTATACTCGTAAGAGTTGTTTATACTCGTAAGAGTTTGTTTATACTCGTAAGAGTTGTTTATACTCGTAAGAGTTAGTTTATACTCGTAAGAGTTTGTTTATACTCGTAAGAGTTTTTTTATACTTGTAAGAGTTGTTTATACTCGTAAGAGTTGTAAGAGTTGTTTATACTCGTAAGAGTTTGTTTATACTCGTAAGAGTTTGTTTATACTCGTAAGAGTTGTTTATACTCGTAAGAGTTAGTTTATACTCGTAAGAGTTTGTTTATACTCGTAAGAGTTTGTTTATACTCGTAAGAGTTGTTTATACTCGTAAGAGTTGTAAGAGTTTTTTACACTCGTAAGAGTTTGTTTATACTCGAAAGAGTTTGTTTATACTCGTAAGAGTTGTTTATACTCGTAAGAGTTAGTTTATACTCGTAAGAGTTGGTTTATACTCGTAAGAGTTTGTTTATACTCGTAAGAGTTGTTTATACTCGTAAGAGTTTGTTTATACTCGTAAGAGTTAGTTTATACTCGTAAGAGTTTGTTTATACTCGTAAGAGTTAGTTTATACTCGTAAGAGTTTGTTTATACTCGTAAGAGTTTTGAGAGTCGCTAGGGATAGGGTTTATCGGCGAGTTAATCATATCTTCCGCTACTGTACCTGTACCCCCTACTCCCCCTAGCTTTAGAGGCTGTCGTGAATAGAAACTTTAGGAAATTTTCCTAGGTATTCTCTATTCGAATATTTATGCGTTGGTGTAAATTTCTCTATCTTGCAATGTCTTTATCATGTTATGTTTCAGTTTCCAAAACATATTTGTTATCTCAGCACTCATTATGCAGGTCCTTAACAGTTATCTTAACACGGTATTAACATATGAGAAACATTTCATCATAAAATTGGCACGTAAGAGTCATCTCATCACAATATTAACATGCATTTAGGGAAATTGCTGAAATTTTATCAAAACCGATGCTCCATTGATAAAAAATGTTTATCAACATAGGCAAATAAGGGGAACCTATGCCGGCCTCATTAAAAACCTCTCCGTGGTAAAACCCCAAGGGGAAACCCACGTAGAGGGAAAAAGAGTGCCGGTGAAGCAATTATTCGAATAAGAAGTAAACATTCAAAATTGTTCGTAAAAAGAAAGGAAGTAGGGGAATAACACCTTCTTCAAACATAAAACTTCTTCAAGTGGCACACATTCCATGGCCTTAGTATCTCTTTCCCTGTCATGTCTTGGAGCTTGTATGCTCCTCCTTTCAGTACTTGTATTACTCTGTACGGACCTTCCCAATTGGGTTCCATCTTCCCAGTGTTCTTCAAGGCATCTGCTCTTCGAAGGACTAAATCTCCCACTTTAAAGGAACGAGGGATTACCCTACGATCATATGCTGCCTTGATCCGACTCTTGTACCTCTCTGCTTTTAATCTTGCCATTTCCCTCTCTTCATCTACCAGGTCCAGCGCTTCCCTCATCAATTATTCATTTCTTTTTTCTTCAAAGTAGGTGATCCGATGTGATTTGAGTCTGGCCTCAGGAGGTATCACTGCCGCTGCTCCATATACTAAGTAGAAGGGAGATTCGCCTGTAGCTGTCTTAGGGCTGGTTCTGTAGGACCAGAGGACGTTGTCCAACTCCTTCACCCATTTTCCTCCTACCTCTTCCAATCGTGTTCGAATACCATCCACTAGGATTCTGTTTGTAACCTCCACCTGCCCGTTAGCTTGTGGATGGGCTACTGAAGTAAACCTCTGCGTAATGTTCCATCTCTCACACCATCTCCTTACTTTCTCTCCATTGAATTGCGTTCCGTTGTCGGAAACCAAGATTCTAGGTACTCCGAACCTGCAACAAATATGTCTAGCAAGAAAAAGAATTACATTATCTTCTTCGATTTTGGCAAAGGGCACAGCCTCTACCCATTTACTGAAATAATCCACGGCTACGATCAGAAATTTTCTCCCTCCTGGTGCCAATGGGAAGGGTCCCACCAGATCGATTCCCCATTTGGCGAAGGGACAGGGCGAGTACATAGCCCCCATTTCTTCTGCAAGTATTCGTATCAAGGGTCCATTCTTTTGACACTTCTCACATTTCTTCACATATTCTCTAGCATCTCTGATTATGTTAGGCCAGTAAAAACCTGCCCTAAATACCTTCTTCACCATGGTCTGGTACCCTTCATGGCTGGATGCGCAACCTTCATGGATGTCCTTGATCACTAGCTCTGCTTCTCTTCTTGAAAGACATTTCAAATAAGGTTGAGTGAAGGACCTCTTGTACAATTGACCTCCTAGGATGCAATACTTCCTTCTCCAAGCCTTTGCTTCTCTGGACATTGGGGCTACTGGACCCCTGTTCAATTCTTCCCATATTTCTTTCCTCCAATCATCCCCTGCTGTTATCTCTCCGATTAGGGTTTCCGTAGCTACTTGATCTGCCACCAACAAGGTTACCTTTCCGTCTCCCTCGAATTCAGTGGAACTAGCCAGTTTAGACAGTCCATCTGCTTTCATATTCTCTTCTCTTGGTACCTGTACCACTTCAAAAGTATGGAATTTATTTTTTAACTTCTTTACCTCTTCTAGGTAGGTGATCATTCTCTCATCTTTGGCGAGGTACTCCCCCATGACCTGCTGTACTATCAGCTGCGAATCGGAGTACAGGGTGACCTTCTGTGCCCCTAACTCTGCAGCCATGCTAGCTCCTCTAATCAGGGCCTCATACTCTGCACCATTGTTTGAGGTTGAAAATCGGAATTTGACAGCCACCTGCACTTCTTGACCCTCAGGGTCAATCAATAATATCCCTGCTCCACATCCCAAGGCGGATGCTGAGCCATCCACATATACCTTCCATCCTTGTTCTTCTTCCACTCTGGTAGACTCTTGAATAAAATCTGCTAGGGCTTGAGCCTTGATGGCTCTCCTTGGTTCATAGTCTATATCATACTCCTGCAATTCCACTGCCCACCTGACCATTCTTCCTGATAAATCTGCTCTCCCTAGCGTCTGCTTCAACGGGAAGTTAGTCCTCACCATCACTTTATAAGATAGGAAGTAAGGGCGTAGTCGTCTAGCTGTTACCACCACTGCCAGGGCTGCCTTCTCTACCTCTGAATACCTCGTTTCCGCTCCTTGGATGACCTTGCTCACATAATATATGGGCTGTTGTGTGGAGCCTTCTTCTTTCATCAGGGCCGTACTCAGGGAATGTTCCCCTACTGAGAGATATAGGAGTAAGACGTCTCCCTAAGTAGGCTTGGTTAACTTCGGGAGTTGTTCCAGATGGAGCTTCAATTCTTCGAAAGCCTTCTGGCATTGCTCATCCCATTCGAATCTTGACCCCTTCCTTAGCGTTCTGAAGAAGTGATGACTCTTCTCCGCTGATTTAGCTATAAATCTGTTGAGGGCTGCGATCCTGCCGTTCAAAGTCTGCAATTCCTTCAAGTTTCGAGGGGGTTGCATGTCAAGGACCGCTTTCACCTTGGCAGGGTTAACCTCTATCCCTCTTTGCGTCACCATATATCCGAGGAATTTCCCTGACCCTACTCCAAAAGAACATTTGGCTGGGTTAAGTTTGATACCATTCTCTCTAATTACCTGAAATATTTCCTTCAGGTCGTCGATGTGTTCCTCTGCTTTGATGCTTTTGGCTAGCATGTCGTCTACATAAACCTCCATATTTCGCCCTATCTGTCCTCGGAAAACCGAGTCTACCATCCTTTGATAGGTGGCTCCTGCATTTATCATTCCAAACGGCATACGTACATAACCAAAAGTACCACACGTTGCAATAAAGCATACCTTTGGTATATCGAGGGGGTTCAACTGGATTTGATGGTACCCCTGATATGCATCCATCATACTGAGTAATTCAAACCCGGACGTGGCATCCACCAGTTGATCAATCCTGGGTAAGAGGTAGTGATCTTTAGGGCAGGCTTTGTTCAAGTCCCTAAAGTCAATGCACATCCTCCATTTGCCGGCTCCCTTGGATACCAGCACTGCGTTCGAGAGCCACTCAGGGAACTGCACTCTCTTCACGTGCCCTGCACTCTACAATTTATCGATTTCTTCTTTTACTATGAGGTTCTTCTCTTTACCGAAGTTCCTCAACTTCTGTTTCACGGGCCTAGCTTTGGGATCCACATTCAGGTGGTGCACTGCTATTTCTGGAGGGATACCCGTCATATCCGTCGCCGTGAATGCGAAGATGTCTGCATTCTCCTGGAGGGTGAGTATCATCTTTCTCTGGAGCTCAGGGTTCATATTCGTACCTATCCTGGTTGTAAATCCCTCCTTTCCTGGGTAGAGCTCGATGCTCATTAACTCCTCGTCTGCTTTAGCTTTGGGTTGCTCTTGCACTAGCTCCCCCACTTTCTGTCTCTTCAGCTCAGGGTCTCCGCCCTTAAATCTCTCTATTCCCCGGAACACGGCCTTGTCTGCTATCTTGACCGATTCCACGTAACACTTCCTTGCCTGATATTGATCGCCACATATCTCTCCCACACCCCCCGAGGCAGGGAACTTCATCTTCATGTGGAAGGTGGAGATCACTGCCTGAAAAATATTCAAGCTTGGCCTTCCCATTACTACGTTATAGGAAGATGGGACATCTACAATTAGGAATTCTATTATTTGCACACGGCGGTTAGGGGCAACTCCTAACCCTACTTGCAGTAACGCTGAACCAAGGGGTTGAATGGCTCCCCCTGAGAATCCATAAAGAGCGGTTTCCACCGGTCTGAGCTTTATATTCAGGTCCATCTTCTTGAAGCACTCCAAAAACATGATATCGGCAGAGCTTCCAGTATCTACAAAAATCCTTGCTACATCGTATCCCGCTATATCCAGAGTAATGACCAATGCGTCATTATGAATCTCTCTTGGTTCCCCTGCGTCTTGTGGCCCGAAATGAATGTCTGGACCTTCTGCCATCTTTCCCACCTCATGGTGCTCTACATTCCTCTCGTTCTTCAGCGACCGAACGCTTTGCTTTCTCTGCCTGAAGGAATCCCCATCGGCAGGGCCTCCCATAATCATGTGGATAGTTCTCCTCTTTTGGGGAGGGGGTGGTGGTTCCTCATTGCCCTTCCTCTGATCTCTTCTATCCTCTTCCTGCTTCCCCTCGGGGTCCTTTCTCTTTTGACCCCTAGGGCCTTGTCGATCTCTGAAAATAAACTCTTTCAGGTGACCTGCCTGAATCATCCTTTCTATCTCATCCTCCAGATGCCAACATTGGTTGGTATCATGGCCATAGTCGTTATGGAACCTGCAGAATTTGTTTGACTTAGGATTCTGGGGACCTCTGCTTCTTGAGTAGGGGAATTTCATATCCGGATGGTCCCCTGCCACCTCTAGGACTTCGGCTGGCTCTATCCTCAAAGGGGTATATCTCTTCGCCCCTCTCCTGGGGTTCCAGGGTGCAGCTTCCTCTCTTCTTACATTTTCCAGCCTCCTGGAGCTTCTGTGTCTTTCCGGACTTGGTCTCCTAAGCGGAATTTCTTTCCTCCTTTCTCCATTACCCACTATGGCCCTGGTCTCTGATCGCTTAGCTTTCCTCACCTCTTCCAGGGTAAGGTATTTCTCTGCTCTCCTCAATAACTCATCAAAGGTTCGAACTGGCTTCTTGGCTAGAGATGTGAATAGATCCCCATCTCTTAACCCGTTGGTGAGGGCGTTGATTTTAACCTCTGAGGAGGCTGTAGGTACTTCGAGAGCTGCTTGGTTGAATCTTTTTAAGAAAGCCCGTAAGCTCTCGTTCTCTCCCTGGCGCATCTTAAATAAAGTAAAGGTGGCCCTAGGCTGTCTCCTAGCACTGGCGAATTGATGTAGGAACAATTCGCTGAATTCCGGCCATGAGTGGACAGTATCTGGTCCCAGTTGTGTGAACCATTGCTGTGCAGCCTTAGATAGTGTGGTCAGGAATACCCTGCACTTAACGCCCTCTCCATACCGATGTAATAGAGCAGCATTCTCAAACCTCATCAGATGCTCGTATGGGTCCGTGGTGCCATCATATTCAAAGTTTAAAGATTTGAAATTAGAAGGCAGTTCATCTTGCAAAATACTAGATGAGAATTGATATCCAGTTGTATAAGAGGGTTTACTTACATTGTCAGTAATATGTTTCTGCATATCTCTCATCTCCTTCCGCAAGGCCTGTATCTGATCACTGACGGCTCCTTGATACGTGTCGTCCGTGCTTTCTCCCATCCCTGTATCTAGGGTGGTATCCCCAAGGACCCTTTCCACATCCCTCCGAGGGGGTCTTTCCAGGATGCTTCGTTCAGCCTGGGAAGGTACTTTTTCTTCTGGGTTTCGAGGGGGATCCTCGTTCCTGGAGGGGACTGGAACCGAATCAATGACATGCTCTGGTGGATTTGGTCGTGTGCCCTTATGAATAGGTTCGGGAGGGCGAAGTCCGTGAGTAGCAATTATTCTTTCCACTGATTGTGCGATCATCTCATCTAACTGATCTCTAGAGACAGTCAAAAGTTCTGGTTGAGCGTTAGGGTTATCCCTATTGATCCCACTCCCCGAAGCTCCTGAGGTGCCTGGTACATCTCCCTCTAGAGCGGGAGGGATATCCTCTGGTGTGTGATCTACAGGTTGCTTCCCTAGGTTTCAATTTGAGGGAAAACCTGGAGGGGGAACATCTTCTGGTGTATGATCCACGGGTCGTTTCTCTAAATTTCGATTTGAGGGAAAACCTGGAGGAGGCGGAGGAAGAGGAGGAGGAGTGGAATCTCCTTTCTCCTTCGTCTGCTTCGTTAGATCGTGTCCTCCACCCATTTAAGTACGAAACTTTTCTCACGCCTTAGCTTGAAATGTTTCCCACAGACGGCGCCAGTTGATGCGTCGAAAAATAACGCTTACGGATATAGATCGTTCTCTTACGAGCACTATTAATCACGAGTTCAATCTCTCGTTGAATCCTTGGTAATCTTCGAGTAAATCTCCTCGGGAATCCGAAAATAACCTGCAAAAGTACGCCGGAGGGGGGCTCCGGCGTAGAAGCTCCGACGCTCAAGTCAGATTCGATTGTAGGCGAAATCAAAGAGGAATTCCCCTATATATCTAGGGAAATTCCGGCGAATATAGTGAAGTTTCTCTTCAAATCAGTGTATAATTCTTCTGAAAATGTGTATTTCGTGTGATAGTCTGTATATGTAAAAACGTAAATAAGAATAAGGAATTAACCTGTTTAAATACCTGGCCTCCCTATCCGGAAAGGGAAAGACTCCTTCTCCCTGTATTCTCGGCCCATTCCTGTAAATCCGGCCCTAGATTCCTAAAGAATCGGTCTTACTCTCCCTGGAGACTCGGTTCTTCAGCATATTGGCCCCTATTTTCGTGGACTCATCTCCTCATTTGACTTGGCCAGGAAAGATTGACTAGTCGTCCCCTACTTGGACCGGATTCCTTCAGGCCCAAGGAATATTAACCTCTCCAAACGTAGGCCAAAGGCCCAATCACCCTGATTTCCCTACTTTCCCTACTTAGACTCAGGGGTGTATTAATCCTGCTTTCCCATATGTCGACTTGATCATAACTATCATATTTTATCCCGTTTCCACGTGTCGACTTCTCAAAGAGCGACATATTTATCTACATCAGCCGCATTTTTCAGAAGTCAACACAGGCATTCAAGCAACCATTGAAGAGGCTTTTTACACACTGGATAAAAGGATGCCAAGCTTCATAGCCATTTCAATGGTGCTGTAAATAGACATATTTGAATTGCTATCCCTCCAACGGTTAGTTGTTCAAATTTGCCTATAAATACAGAAGTGATCAAGGGATTCATTATCCAACCACTTGTTATCAAACTATCATCAAGCAAATCAAAGGAAACCAAGCTGTTCTTTAGAATTCCAAGTTTCCTGAATCAATTCATTTAGCTAAGCCAATCTTTGTAAACATCCAAAGCTTAGCATTGAGATATCCTAAGCCTTTACAACTGTTCTTATTGTAAAGGATATCTCTACTAGTTGGAACCAAACCTCAAACTCTTATCTCATTAAGTGAAGAGAGAGTTTGTTGTAGAAGTAAGGAGTTAAGGACTGTTAGTGTGAAACACAATCTTAACTCAAAGAGATTGAGCACTAGGACTCAGATTATCCTAGGGATCAAAGCACTTAGAGAGTGTTGTTGATCAGTGCACCTTGGCACTATAAAACAAGCTAATTCCATTGTGAAGGAATTATCCTGTTCAATCAGGGAAAGTGGATGTAGGAGCTTGAGTCTCTGAACCACTATAAACTTGTGTGCCATTTACTTACTGCACTCTTTATTGCACTTACATTCAATCATATTTCAAAGAGCAAAACTCAGTAAGTCAAGAAAAATTGTTTTGGACAAAGTCCCTAATAACTGTATTTTTCAGAAATCAACTTGGAGTATTTCTTTGAGTCAAAGGCCAACCACATTCCGCACTTAGCAACTCTTTTAGTTATTTAGCCAACTGATCACTCAATAGTAATCAGTAGGACAAGTATCTATCAAAGTTCTCACTCAGGCTTATTGAGAGACAACCTGCCTGATAAGACCAGTTTGTTAAAAAAAAAAGAATTTGCATACACAAGTGCATTCCCCCCCCCCCCATACACTTGTGTTATACTCCACCAAGGACCAACAAGTGGTATCAGAGCAGGGGTTCATAGACCACTGCTTCTGAAAATCCAACTGATTTTCAAAATCACATTATTTCTGTGGTCACTGAACTGATCCAAATTTCTGAAAAACTTAGTTGTGTTAATCTGATTATATTTCTATAGAGATGGCTAACAATGCAGTTCCAGGAGATGCTGTCAACACCATCAACAACATGGGTCCAAACCAAGTCAATCATATTTCTCATCACAAACTGCCAATGTTCTCAATTGAGAATTATGATTTCTGGAAGATTAGAATGAGAGCACATCTTGCCTGCCAGCATGATGAAATGCTCAAAGTAATCACCAGAGGGCCCTTCACATTCACCAAAGCAAATCCCAAACTCACTGATGCTCAGAAAGCAGATCCAAGGGAGTTGCTGCCAAAGGATGAAGATGAGTTTACAGCTGAGGAAAGAAAGAGACACAACCTGAACTACATTACAATGAATACATTGTACCAGACTATTCCAGATGCAGTGATGGGAAGAGTATACCACTGCACATCAGCAAAAGAAATTTGGGACACCTTAGCACTTATGTGTGAAGGCACCCAAAAGATAAAGGAGAACAAACTTCAAGTGGCTATCCAAAAATATGAACAATTTTCCATGGAGCCAAATGAAACTATTGATCATCTTGATGGCAGATTTACTGACATCATGAATGAGATAAACTCTCTTGGCAAATTCTATGCCAAAAGAGAAGTTGCTTTGAAAATTCTGAGAAGTCTCACATCCAAGTGGGACATATATTCTGTCATGATGCAAAATACCAGCAATCTTGACAACATGCCAATGCAGCAAGTATTCTCTGAACTCAAAGCATATGAGTTTGATCTAAACAGAAAGAAGGTGCATGATGAGCCATCCTCCTCAAGCAAAGGTGTTGCCTTCAAAGCTGCTGAAACAGAAAAGAAAATTACTCAAAGATCCTCTCAATCTGTTTCAAAATCTGAAATGAAGGAGGAGCTGATACTCATGGCAAGGAGATTTGAGAAGCTCAACTCCAGATTTGGTAGATACAAGAAGTTCTACCAAGACAACAGAACCAGAAGGAGATTCAGTTCTCCTGACAACAAATCAGAGGATAAAGTCTCTGATGAAAAGAAAGAAGACAGATATGCTGATAGGAAGAAGTACAGCAAAGGTGAACCATCATCATCAAGGAGGAAGGAGTCCTCAAGCAAGAAGAATGATGATGAAGATGTGTGTTACAACTGCCAGAAAAAGGGTCACTTCCAGTATGATTGTCCTGACTTAAGTGCAAAGGAAAGAAAGGAGAGGCAGAACAAAAGAGATAAGAGGCTGAACAACAGGAAGGCCATGGTAGTTGGGGAATCAGCAAGTGAAGAGAGTGTCTACTCTTCTGATGATGGGCTATTCTCCAACAGTGACAGTGATGATGACTGTCAAATGGCATTTGAAAATGAAGAGGTATGTTCATCTTCCAACTCTTCTAATAACACACATGAGTCCAGTGAAATTCACTTAAAACTCAACTTTGGGAAGTTACTTGAGGATTTCACCAGGCTACAAGAGGTATGCAATATGGCACTGAGAGAAAATGAGCTTTTGAATTCTAAAGTTCAAACTCCCAACCTTCCTGAACCAGAGCTTGACATTAAATCAACTAAGTTGTATCAACAGACTGTGAGAGAACATGATGAGATGTCTCTCAAAGTCACTGAACAACAAAAGTTGATTGATGAACAAGAACTGGCCTTGAGGAAAAAAGGATTTTGATCTTAGAATCCTTCAAGCTAAATTTGACAATCGATCAAGTGAATTTGATACTCTGAAATTGAGTGAGGAGAGCTTGAAAATGAAAATGTCTGCCTTGAATAAATCTGCTAAGGCAATAGAAGCAATTCAAGGGATTCAAAGACAATTTGCTCAAAAAGGTGGATTAGGCTATAATCCATTTGAACCCTCACCTGGTCTTAGTATTGCTTCATCCAGCAATTCTAAGATGACTTTTGTAAGATCAGTGGCTCAACAAAATGAAATGGAAGTAAATCAACCACTGATCAAGGATAAGGGTAAAAGAGTCTTTATACCAACTCAAGTAAACAATGTACCTAAACCCATACCTATGGAAAAGGTTAAAGACATTGCTTATAAGAGGAATGAGGTTCAGAGAGGTAGAACCAATGGAAGGCCAACCTATCTGAATCCCCATCAGAGGAGTTGTCCAAAATCTGTTCAGAAAATGCCAACTCAAATGAGACAACCTCAACTGAATGGATTAAGGCCCATCCCCTCTGACAGGTATAAAACCTTCAGGAAGCCTGGACCTTACATGCCAAAAGGAAAAGGCCATCCAAAACCCTATCCTCAAAGGTCTTACCAAGCTGCACCTAAGTCTAGTAACTTCAGTAGAAATGTCCCAAAGAAATTCACCAAACTGCACCTAAGTCTAGTAACTCCTGAACCTTACAAGGCTAACACTTATACACAGAAGCCACCCAAGGCATTTAAGGGTAAAAGTGTGTATGTAGATGTAAATGGAAACCAAGTCAGTCACTTTGAGTCAATCAGAGTAATCAGGCAGATTTGGGTTCCAAAAGGTACAGCTAACCCTCTAGGACCCAACATTCAAAGGGTACCTAAATTTTAACTTTGCAGGGTTGCAAGGACCACAAGAAGAGGAGAAGCATCAATAAGAAAACAGCTTGGTACTTGGACAGTGGATATTCAAGACACATGACTGGGAACAAAGAGCTTCTCTCAGAATTCATAGAAAAGGATGGTCCTTCAGTAACCTTTGGAGACAGCTCTCAAGGAATCACAAGAGGCTATGGTACATTAAACATTGGTAGTGTCAAAATTACTGATGTCTCATATGTCCAAGGCCTGAAATATAACTTGCTGTCTATAAGTCAAATTTGTGATAAAGGATATTGTGTTGAATTTGCACCAAATGAATGTATTATCAGAATCAATTCAACACAACAGGTGCTACTAACAGGGGTGAGAAAGGGAAATGTTTATTTTGCAGATTGGAGCAAAACCCCTGAAGCAGTTTGTCTTGTTGCCAAAAGCACAAGTGAGCAAAGCTGGCTGTGGCACAAAAGACTAAACCATCTGAACTTCAAAACCATCAACAAGATTGCAAGAAACTCTCTAGTTAAAGGGCTGCCAAATCAAGTGTTCACCAAAGAACATATATGCCAGCCATGTCAGGAAGGAAAGCAGATCAAAGCTTCATTCAAAGGAAAGCCTGTCACCTCAACTGAGAGAGTTCTTCAACTACTGCATATGGATCTATTTGGACCAATAATCCCAGTAAGTATAAATGGAAGAAAATATGCTTTAGTTGTTGTTGATGATTTTTCCAGGTACACTTGGGTGGTATTCCTGCTGAACAAAAAGGAGACTCAAGTCAAGCTACCTGAATTAATGATGAGATTGAGTAATGAAAAGGGCCTAATTATTGTCAAGATCAGATCAGACAAAGGCACTGAATTCATAAACTCATACATCAATGAGTACTGCAGTAAGAATGGCATCATTCATGAGACTTCAGCAGCTAGAACACCTCAACAAAATGGGGTTGCTGAAAGAAGAAACAGAACCTTGAAAGAAGCAGCAAGAACATTGATTGCTGAATCAAAACTGCCTAAAAGGTTCTGGGCTGAAGCCATTAGCACTGCATGCCACACTCAAAATAGGTCCTTAATCACCAAAGGACAAGGTAAAACTCCATATCAATTATGGAAAGGTAGATTGCCCACTGTTGCTTACTTTCACATATTTGGTTGTAAGTGTTTCATTCATAATAATGGGAAGGAACAATTGAAAGCTTTTGACAGCAAAGCTGATGAAGGAATATTTGTTGGATATTCACAAATCAGCAAAGCTTACAGAGTCTACAATTGCAAAACCCTTATTGTGGAAGAAACACCTCATGTTGTGTTTGATGAATCTATTAATGAGTTCAGGGAAAGAAACCTGAATATTGATGAGATAACACAAAGAACAACCAGACTAAGGCTTCAAAGCAAGGAAACAGTGTTTGTAGATGTTGCCCAGCCTGAACTACATGATAATCAAAAACTGGACAACCTACCTGATGGCAATCAACCAGAAACCAATCAACCTGAAGGAGAAATTGAACTGACTGACCCCATCCCAGTTCAAAACCAGGTAACAACTACCAATGAAGAAACAGGCAATGCTGAGGTAGTAAATGGATCCAATATTCAAGGGGGAACCAATGAAAATGTCAACTTATCTGACAATGAGGA
The DNA here is from genome assembly GCA_963675135.1 of Galeopsis tetrahit. Classification (NCBI taxonomy): domain Eukaryota; kingdom Viridiplantae; phylum Streptophyta; class Magnoliopsida; order Lamiales; family Lamiaceae; genus Galeopsis; species Galeopsis tetrahit. The sequence continues at coordinate 17,217,223 of OY776130.1, forward strand.
CAATACCCCTGAATATGATCCTGAGCTTGATCCTTAAATTAACTTTCCTGAATTTAATGAGTCTAGTGATCAAACCTCAGATGAGGACAATCCTCCTGAAGGGATCAGGTCTAGAAGGACTTGGTTGCAAGACCACCCAACTAGCCTGATACTTGGTAATCCAAGTGAAGGGATCAAAACTAGAAGATTTCATGGAGAAAGTGCCTTGTTTTGTTGTTTCCTTTCAGAACAGGAACCAAAAGATATTGAGGAAGCCCTACAAGACACCAACTGGATCATAGCCATGCAAGAAGAGCTGAACCAGTTCACCAGAAATGAAGTATGGGAGCTGGTAGATAGGCCAACTCATCAAGATGTCATTGGAACCAAATGGGTGTTCAAAAATAAGAAAAATGAAAATGACATCATTGTGAGGAACAAAGCAAGACTGGTGGCTAAGGGATATTGTCAATCTGAAGGGATTGATTATGATGAGACCTTTGCTCCAGTGGCCAGACTTGAGGCAATCAGACTCTTCTTAGCATATGCAGCTCACATGAGATTCAAGGTATATCAAATGGATGTGAAGAGTGCATTTCTCAATGGGGTGCTCAAAGAAGAAGTATATGTTGAACAGCCCCCAGGCTTTGAAGAAGGAGACAAGGTGTACAGATTGAAGAAAGCCCTCTATGGCTTAAAACAAGCTCCAAGAGCTTGGTATGACACCTTATCACAGTTCCTTCTAGATCATGGTTTTGTCAAAGGCACTGTTGACAGAACTTTGTTCAGAATCTGTGAAGGAGATGATATTTTGTTAGTCCAAATCTATGTGGATGACTTTATATTTGGATCTCCAAACGAGAAGCTGTGTGAGAAATTCTCCAAACTCATGAAGAGCAAATTTGAGATGTCCATGATGGGATTGATGAATTTCTTCTTAGGACTTCAAGTCACTCAATAAAAGAAGGGAATATGCATCAATCAGGCCAAGTATACAAGGGACATGATCAAGAAATTTGGATGTGCTTCTAGCAAGCCAGTCAGAATTCCTATGAATACTAACTCGAAAATGGATCCTGATGAAAGTGGAGAATCAACAAACTCCACTAACTACAGGGGAATTATAGGATCCTTGCTATATCTCACTGCAAGCAGGCCTGATATCACATTTGCAGTTGGAGTGTGTGCAAGATTTCAAGCAACTCCAAAGAAGAGCCACCTTGATGCTGCCAAGAGAATCCTAAGATATCTCAAGGGATCTGAGAATCTTGGATTGTGGTATCCAGCTGATGACAACATTGAGCTCACTGGATATTCAGATGCAGACTATGGAGGATGTAGAATTGACAGAAAGTCCACCTCTGGAACATGTCAATTCTTGGGCAGCAAGCTTATCTCATGGTTCTCCAAGAAGCAAAATACAGTTGCAACTTCAACAACTGAAGCAGAATATGTAGCAGCTGGAAGTTGCTGTGCTCAGATACTTTGGCTCAGACAACAACTTAGAGATTACAAAGTCATCTCCAATGAAGTGCCAATATTCTGTGACAACAATAGTGCAATTACTATCTCACAGAATCCAGTGCTACACACTAGATGAAAGCATGTTGATATCAAGCATCATTTCATAAGGGATCATGTGGAGAAGAAAGATATCAACCTTGTCAAAATTCACACTGATAAGCAAAAAGCTGATATCTTGACTAAGCCTCTAGCTGAAGCAAGGTTCTTGGAATTGTCAGCTGAATTGGGCTTACTTGATCCAGGGAAGATAGAGAAATGAGGAAAGAAAGCTCATGTGAAGGGGGAAGTTCATTAAGATGAACTTCAGCAAAGTTGACCAACCTCACTGAAGCAGTCTGCCAAAAAGGGAAACTCAGCAAAGTTGTCCTTGTGATGTTCAGCAATGTTGGTCAGGAGCTTTGTCCTAGTGGGACCCAGTCTGCAACATTGGGACCCACTCAGGCATGTTGGTCAGACATTTTGACCAAGAGAGAAGTCAAAACACATCTCAGGATGGTTGTCCGAAGTAAATTGGATAATTATTGCTATTTTTAGCATTGATTAGACATTTAAAAGGTTTCTTGGTCTAAGAGTAGGCCATTTTAGGATGGCGTGTGCTATAAAGATTTTTGCCACCAAAATGGCAAATCAACATTTAATGCAAAATCTTAATTAAGATTTCATGAATTCTTGAGCCATCATCAAGGCCATTGATTTGCATTAAAACTCCATCAAACCGCCTAAATCCCACTACCCCACTTTATCCAATTGGTTTTAACTATTACCCACTGTTATTATATACTCCCTCCGATTCAAAAAGTTTGTCGCATTTGGACTTTAAGTTTGTTTCAAAAAGTTTGTCGCTTTTCCTAATTTTACCAATGATCTCCCTAAATTGCCCCCATTCTTTTGGAAATATATTAATTACGATTTTTTTTGGAAAGGTTAAAGAAATGGTGGAAAAGGAAGGTGGAAAAATAAAAGGAAAAAGAGAAGAAAGGGGGAGAAAATAATGAGGGTTAAATTTGTCAAAAAAATATGTTCCTTAATTCTATACAAAATGAAAAATGCGACAAACTTTATGAAACGGAGGGAGTATTAACCAACGGTTAATAAATTCCCCACATATATTAACTCCTCGATTTTTACTTCCTTCCTCACGCACTCATAATTTCAAATTCTCAAGTTTTTGAAAACTTCTCAACCTGCAACTTTTCTCCAAACCTTTCTATCTCTCAAATTTATCCTTGGCTCCCAAAATCAAGAGAGAAGAACTTGTAGATTTCAATGATTCCTCCTTGGACATTGATTTCTCTTATCTCAGCAACCCAAATTCTCTTTGGTTTGAGAAGTTGGTAGCCTTCGACAGCCTAGATAAAGAAGTTGAACCAGTCCTCCAATGGCTTAGGAAGGCAGGCCTTGAAAAGTTCTTAGGCACCAAGCCTGCACCAAGCTGACTTATGCTGAGGAAGATGAAGAAAGCCAACATACCATCATCTTCACTGCTGAGGATCTAGATGCCAGTTTTGGGCTACCTTGTGAAGGCCAGAATCTAGAAGCATACAAAGAAGGAGAGGATCAGGAGTTCTACTATCCATGGATGATAGTACCCAAGAAACTTGTAAGTGCTCAAAACAAGAACACCTTAAAGCCAGTTTATAGGCACTTGTTTGATTGTGTTGTGAAGAGCTTGTTAAGCCATTCTGGAAGTGTTGAACAAATCAGTATGCCAAAACTGAGAGTGATGGCTGCTGTGATTGACTCTGCTGAAAAGAGAGTCAAGTTTGATTGGAAAAGTTTCATTCTGGACAAGATGATGAATGAAAAATTCAAATTTAAGGAGGTGAAGCACCACAAGGTGGTGGTTGATGGGAGACTCCAGTTTTGCACAAGAGCTAGCTTGCTCTTAGAAAGATTTGCTCACTACACCCACCTTCAAGCAAAGCCAAAGCCTTTTCCAGCTCAAAAGGTGATGTTCAGGAAGCTGTCTTCTAAGACAGAAAAGAGGAAACAAGATGCAGCTTCAAAGAAGGCAGTTGTTGTTGAACCAGCAACCAGAGCCTCTCCCAGAAAAAGAAAAGCTCAACCAGCAAAAGCACAGCCAAAGATGAAGAGGATGAAGAAGATTTTGAGTGAATCTTCTCCAGAAAGCCAGTCAAGAAGTGGAGGAGCCACTTCTGAGGAAATTGAGAAGGTTGCTGAAGAAGGAGTCAACCCTCCTGAAGAGGGTGAGGAATTCAGAGAGGTTGTCCCCTTGCAACCTGAGACTGTAACAGAATATAGGGACCTTGATAAGCCAACAAGGTCTGAAAGAAGGAGGAGAATTATCAAAACTTCTGAAAAGCAGAAGTTGATGGAGGAAGAGAAGAAAAAGAAGGAATTTTTCAAGGAGATTAGACAGGCAAGTAGGTCTAACTCCAAGTCCAAGTCAAAGCCCAACAGCCCTGAAACCAACTCTCCTGATATTCAATCTAGAATATCTCCAAGGCATGAAGAAGAGGAGTGCAAGACTCCTGAAGATGCCCCAATTGTTGGAAAGAAAGTTTATTCTCCAGAAGATGCTCCTGACAGATCAGGAATTGATGTGTTGGCTGAATTAGCTGACATTGAGGATAAACAGTTCTCCCCCCTTGATCCCAGACTTCTATCCTACACTAAACTTCTTGAAACTGTCATTCAAGAAGGTGATCAAATTTCAGTTAATCTCCCACCCATTCCAGCCATTCCAATTACCTCTTCAGGAACATTGCTCTCAAAAGAACCTGAATCCCAAATTGTCTTAAGCTCATCTGAACCCAATCTTTCTGAACCCAATCCTTCTGAACCCAATCTACCTGAATCCCAGCCTAACCTACCTGAATCCCAATCCAACCTCCCTGAATCCCAAGCCAACTCTTCTGATGGAGATGGAAGTGAAGAAGAGTACACCTATGAGGGGATGTTGAGACAGATTGCAAGAGCCAATGTGGATGAATTATATCCAGGATTAAAGGCATATCCTAGGCTGCAACAACAGTTCTATGATCTCAGGGCACTTGTTGAGATTAAGGATAGAACTATGGTGAAAATAGCTCAGGCTATTCATGATAAAGGAGCTAGCTGGTGGCAGGTTGAAGAAAATAGGCTATTACATTTTGTAAATGTAAAGAAGACCAGTGTGCTGACCACTGAGGCCTTATTTTGCACCATTGTTCATGAGAAGGTGCTTGCTGAAAGAGAAAGAATTGCACAAGGAATCAAGCATCCTGATAGCACATCTGATGATGTTAATGATGATGATGATGACAACACCAATCCCAATCCTCCTGGCCTCAATTCTACTCAGGTACATTACTTGACCTATCATTCTGTTAAGGACTCTGAAAATTCAGAGGAGTTGACCAAAGATGGTGACTCAGTCCAAGATGCATTGGCCAAGGATGGTTCTTCTGAACCTGAGGCACAGCTTGACAATGTTGAGACTTCCATGGGAGAAGCTGGTTTGACTAAAGCCTCATCAATGTCAGGACAGTTGGACATTGACCAGCCTTTAGTCATTCAGGATGACTCAGTGGACTTGGGATGCCCAAGCACTGTGATCTCCCAACAACTGCCCTCTGTGGATCCTGTTGAGGATATAGAGGTGTCAGGTTTAGGAATGGAAGGAGTTGAAAAGGCTGTTAGTGCTGAAAAATCAGAGGGAGATGGTGAGGATGATTGTGTGATTACAGGTTCCCTGAGTGCACCACAAATAGAGGGAGAAGAAGTAGAAATATTGGGTGCAGCCCAATATGAGAGTCAGGCTATTCTTCAAGTCAAATCTGAACTTGATGAATCCCTTGGTGAAAGGAGGCCTGATTCTCCAATGAATGTGAGTCCATCTTATATGAATGAAGAAGAAAAGAAACTAGTTGAAAATGAGAGTATAGGTGCTGATGTATCAGACCTATTGGGAGATAAAAAGAATGAGGGTGTTGAGGGAGATTTGACTAACACTCTTAGTTTTGCAGATTCAGTAGCTGTTACCATTGAGCAAATTTTTGTAGATGCTTCCCTTACAGATATACCAGTTGCTGCTGACATTGACCTTGAAGCAGTCTCAGCAAATGTGTCCACATTGAATAAGATGTACTTTGAACAAGCCAACACCACTGAGGCTGGTTTTCAGATTGCTACTCAGACTGCATCCATTATTGAAGAGCAATCAGAGAAGTTGGATACACTGGTCAGGGAAGTTGGGAAAGCACATGCTGCAATAGTGGATACTCTAGATGGCCAAGGCAAAACTTTAGCCTCTGTGGAGATGAGGCTAACTAGCTCAGAAGAGGTGATCCTGCCCACATTAGATGCAAGAATTTGTGGAGTTGAAACTGGACTGCAAACAGTTTCAACAGAGGTAACAAAGGCAAAGGATGAGATGGTGAAGTTCACAAAATCTGTGAAGAAAGAGCAACATGACCTCAAGAATCTGTACAAGGACAATGTGAGAGCTCTAAGAAGGACTATCAAGGATGCATTAAGGCAAAGGACAGCTGCTCAGAGGAAGAAGGCTGAAGAATTGAAAGCTGCAATGGTGAAAGAAGCTGCAGAGAAGTTCACTGTTGAACTTATGGCCAAAGTGTCTGATCAAGTTGTGGCCAACCTCACTGATCAACTTCAGGCCAAACTTGATCAATCACTGAAAGCCACCCTGGATGCTATTGTTGCTCAGAAAATGAAGCCTGTCCACACATTCTTGAGCATGGCTGATGACAAGATGCAAAACATTCATGATGAGAATGTTTATTTGCTGCAGGAGTTGAAATCCCTCACTCAAGCCCACTCACATCTCTCAGTCTCTATGAGTGAGTTGAAGCCCCAATGTTTCGATAATGTCAAAAAGGGGGAAAGAGAGAGAGTTAGGGCAAAGGGAACCTTGGTGATTGGTGAATCCAAAGGAAAGGAGAAGGTCCCTGATGTTGAGGAGGAGGCAGTAGAAGACATTGGGAAAGGCAAAGGCCCAATGAATATTGAAAACTTGACTGAGGAAGAGCAAATTCAGATTGCTGTCAAGGAATCTATGATGTCAGCCATGGAAAGTCAGGCAAGAAGGCTTCAGAGACCTGGTGGTGAGTCTGCAGGACTTGACCCTAAGGAGAAGGTTGCTGAAGTAAGGGGGAAGGTGACAAGGGCATCTGAAAGAAAGAGGAAGGAATTGCAAGCCTTTAATGAATTCCCAACCAGCCTGACTCTGCCATCAGAATTCCAGTCTGAAGAAACAACTCCAGGGAGGCAGTCTAAGAGGTTGAAGAAAGCAGCCAAGCTGCCTGTTATTGAAGAAGAAGATGTTGAAGAAGAAAAGCAGGACAAAGAGCCTGAAGTTAATGTGCCCAAGCTTGCTGATGATCCTTCTAAGCTGTTTGAAGAAGGATTTGGAAAGGATCCAGAGACACAGGAAAAGCTAGCTCTTCAAAGGGCTAAGGAGAGAATGGATCAGTTGGTTGAGGCCAACAAGGCAAGAGATGAGAGAAGGGCAAACTTCAAAGCTCCAAGAAGGAGGGCTTCTTACAGAAGGCTCAAACCACAGATGCTGCAAAGATGGGACACTCAGTACCCTCACCATGATAAGTGGGTTCCAATCTCACTGAATGATGCATGGGAGGAGGCCAAGAGAAGTTTTGTATATGACTTTTATGTCATTGGGAAGTGGCTTGAAGAGAGTGTGGATGAAGTCTACCAAAAGTTGTTTGCAGCAGCTGAGATGGCAAGAGTTGAATTCAAGGCCCCTGGTCCTATTTTGTACATGCCTCCTAAGTTCAATGGGAACTTAATTGATGAGGGAAAGATTCTGGAAGAGTTCATCAATATCATGAGGATGGAAAAGATGAAGATTGGCCCTAGAGGATCCAACAAGGATGTTTGGGAGTTGAAGAAGAGGGTCTGGGCTCAATATGGCATTGCTTCTCAAGATGATGGAACTCTCTGATGGATAAGTTCATTCCTTCCCTATCTTTCTGTGATTTCAAATTTGTTGTTATTATCTTGTTTTTCATGTATCAGCTTTGTTGTCGTTTTGATTTTCTGATCTGTAATGCTCTATGATATATAAAAGGACCACTGATTTTCTATCAAGAGATAACAACTCATTATCTCAACTAACCTAACATGACATGGTTTACTTGATTTATTGTGCTAACAATTTCTTTCAGGAAAGTTGACCAGATCACTCATCCTGAAGGTAAAGTATAGTATAAGTCAAGTTCCCTTTGTAATAGGTTTTGGCATCATCAAAAAGGGGGAAATTGTTGGGAATAAAATGATTTTGATTTAGATACCAAAACCCCTGAATGATGATGTTCAGATTAGTTGAGATATGCTCAAGTCTAATTCAGACAAGTTGTCTCAGAACACTTGAGTAAGTAGAATGCTTAAGTTAAAAATCTCAGAAATGTTGTGAGATTTTAGAGTTCAGGATAGTTGTCCAAAGCTGGAATGTTAGGCAGCTTGATAGATGTTAAGTCTCTAGGCCAAAGTTGCTAAGCTTTCAGGACAACCTGACCAAATGGACAACTGAGCTGAAAAGATCAAGAGTGTTAAGGCAATGCTCATAAATGCAAATGATCAGAACAATTGAAGTACAAATGATCAAGAGCATTGAATGCCAAAGGTTACAGAGGACACATTCAATGAAGCATTTATTGCCAATCATGCCTGAACCAAGCATTGAAGACTTAAAGCATTAAAGAGTGAAGCATTGAATGAATGTTGGAACATTCTAAATTGCAGCAGGAATTAGGGGTGAGCATAATTCGGATTTTAACCGAAAACCGAACCGAACCGAAATATGAGTTCGGTTCGGTTACCGTAAATTTCGGTTCGGTTTTCGGTTTATGTTTTTTAGAAAATTGGTATTCGGTTTCGGATTCGGTTTTGTAAAAAAATAATTCGGTTAACCGTAACCGAACCGAATTATTAAAAATATTAAATATCCCTAATATTATATATATATATATATATATAAAACCCTAATAATTATCCCAAAATCTAATTCACAAATCCCCAACCCCTGCGAAATTCATCGAGTTGTTCCAAAGAATCAAAACGGCCAGCACCGGGCGATTCACACTTCAAAGGCGAGAAGCAAGGACGGCCTTGCTACCTGTGAGCCCCATTCCACTCGCACAACACAGCCCTACGACACAGATCGAATATTCTTTTGAAATTGAGATATTAATGTTTAAAATTTTGAGTAGTAATTGTAAATGGTGAATTGCAATGGTGGTTCCAATTTGATAACCTGTTGCTGGTACGCGTGCTGCATATATATATATATTCAGATTTTTTTTCGGTTTTCTTTTATTTTTTCGGTTTTAACCGAAGCCGAACCGAAATAATTCGGTTCGGTTAGTTTCGGTTTTAAATCATTTTGGTTCGGTTTCGGTTACGAATAATGAAATTCGGTTTTAATTCGGTTTTGCTAGTTCGGTTCGGTTCGGTGACCGAACCGACCGATGCACACCCCTAGCAGGAATGTTCAGGGAGATTGTCCCATCTGACCGTTGGTTGAGTGTAGATTCTGCCACAAATCAACCTTGGGAAATGTGCATATTTGGAATCTGACACAAGTCATCTCAGCCGCATTTTTCAGAAGTCAACACAGGCATTCAAACAACCATTGAAGAGGCTTTTTACACACTGGATAAAAGGATGCCAAGCTTCATAGCCATTTCAATGGTGCTGCAAATAGACATATTTAAATTGCTATCCCTCTAACGGTTAGTTGTTCAAATTTGCCTATAAATACAGAAGTGATCAAGGGATTCATTATCCAACCACTTGCTATCAAACTATCATCAAGCAAATCAAAGGAAACCAAGCTGTTCTTTAGAATTCCAAGTTTCCTGAATCACTTCATTTAGCTAAGCCAATCTTTGTAAACATCCAAAGCTTAGCATTGAGATATCCTAAGCCTTTACAACTGTTCTTATTGTAAAGGATATCTCTACTAGTTGGAACCAAACCTCAAACCCTTATCTCATTAAGTGAAGAGAGAGTTTGTTGTAGAAGTGAGGAGTTAAGGACTGTTAGTGTGAAACACAGTCTTAACTCAGAGAGATTGAGCACTAGGACTCAGATTATCCTAGGGATCAAAGCACTAAGAGAGTGTTGTTGATCAGTGCACCTTGGCACTATAAAACAAGCTAATTCCATTGTGAAGGAATTATCCTGTTCAATCAGGGAAAGTGGATGTAGGAGCTTGAGTCTCTGAACCACTATAAACTTGTGTGCCATTTACTTACTGAACTCTTTATTGCACTTACATTCAATCATATTTCAAAGAGCAAAACTCAGTAAGTCAAGAAAAATTGTTTTGGACAAAGTCCCTGATAACTGTATTTTTCAGAAATCGACTTGGAGTATTTCTTTGAGTCAAAGGCCAACCACATTCCGCACTTAGCAACTCTTTTAGATATTTAGCCAACTGATCACTCAATAGTAATCAGTAGGACAAGTATCTATCAAAGTTCTCACTCAGGCTTGTTGAGAGACAACCTGCCTGATAAGACCAGTTTGTTAAAAAGAAAAGAATTTGCATACACAAGTGCATTCCCCCCCCCCCCCCATACACTTGTGTCATACTCCACCAAGGACCAACACACTTGATCAATAATACCACTCCTTGGTGAATTGATCCCTAGGATGTCTAGAGTCCTAGTACCCTCTTCTCAACTCAGAACTGAACTGTTCTTCTCTCAACAGTCAGCTCCTACCACTTCTACTACTACTACAACAACCTTCTCACTTTCACTCTTGAAAGGGGTAAGGATTGAAGTAAGGTTCCAACTAATGAGATATCCTTTACAATGAAGATCTGTGTATAAGGATTAGGATATCTCTCTAAGCTTTGTATGGATATACAATTGAGTTCATCTTAGAAGAAGTGTATGAAGACTAAGATAGTCTTTGAAAGCTTTTGAGAGTTCTATGAGCTTCAGAATTCTTGTGAAGTTGGATTCTGTTGAGGTGCTCTCAAATGGTCTTCACACTTCTGTATTTATAGACAAATAAAGGATTTGCCCGATGCAGAGGCAGCCTCCAATGTCCATAAATGTTTTCTTTCAATTCTTCAACTTAGAAGACAGATTCTTGATAGTGACATGTCCTCATTTGGGAAATAAACGGCTGTTAAGACTTTGTCTTCATTCTGCAGCACTCTTCCCAATGTCTGAGTTTAAGATTCTCTTGTTAGGACATGGACATGGCTTCTGAAGGTTGTTCCAATGATAGGACAACATTCCTTATCAAATGGACAACTCTCCTTATCACTATCAGCTGACTTGCTTATCAGCATGGTTGGCTTGCTCATTTCAGATGACTTGGCGCTATCCCTTTACTTCACTTGAAATTGATCTTAGCATGATTCATTGTTGATCTTAGGGTATAGTTGTCTTTAATTCTTCAGCATGGTTGACCTCAAGGCATTCAGAACACTTGATCTGGTTTAACTGTGCTGAGACAACTCCTCTGGACAAATCTCCTGATCAGCATAGTTGGTCTTCAAAAGACTTAGTGTTTGTTCCAGAATTTGAGCCTTGAGGGGACTTGTTCTTGATAAACTTCAAAGCATGTGTTCCCCCTCAAATTGTGCATCTAATTAACTAAGAGCTGCCTAACATATTAGCTCCTCATCTAGCCTTATTCTATACGTTCTAACAAACTTAGAACATAACCATCTTGACTTAGGCATGTCTCAGGGGGTTTTGGTATTGAATCAAAACATATCTCATTTTATTCCCAACAATTTCCCCCTTTTTGATGATGCCAAAACCTATACATTCTATGCAAAAGTGACTTGACTACACCTATTACATTTATCTTCAGAAGACATGACTAAGGTTAATATTCCTGAAAAACAATGTGTTAGTGTACTCACTGTTCAAGTTGCAAGTAGGTTTCAAAGATAGGCATAGAGAGATTTCTGCAATAATGTATCTTGATTCAAAGCCAGTTCAACTATCATTCATATGAAAATCATTACAAGCATGTTGATAGTTGAAATTAACATATCAGAGCATGAGTTCAAGATACTATTACAATTGATCATTTCATTACAAATATTCAGAGCATTTACTAATCATAAGATCTAGAGTATCAGAGCAGATCAACTAAACACTAGAGAGTATCTAGATCTTCAAGTATCAGAGCATCTTCTAGTATCAGAGCAAAAGCCAAAACACTTAATAGTATTTGTATCTTCAAGTTTTCGAGCAAAAACACCAGATATCAGAGCAAATACTTATATCAGAGCAGCCAAGGCATATCAGAGCAAACAGATTATCATAGCACACCACATCAGCAGTCTTGACCAAACTTCAGCATATTTGACTAGTTAAAACATATCTTTAGGTAAGATAAGTTTTTATCCAAAAGGGTCAGAAGACTTAGCCATTTCAGAGATCATCCTCAGGAGGTGGCACCATCCCATATTGTGCCCACACTCTTCTTTTCAAGGCCATGGCTTCTTGGTTTGTTCCCTTGGGTCCAAGAACCATCTTGTTCAGCTTAAGGATCTCTGTAAATTCCTTTAGGATTGTTGCTTGGTCAATCCATCCTTAAAGCTTTGGAGGCATGTATATGATTGGCTTGGGGGCTGTGAGTTCAAATCTTGCAATATCAACAGCTGCAAGCAGTTGTTGATAAAGCTCTCTGTGATACTCTATCATGAACTCTGCAAAAGTGGAGTTGGCATCTCTTCCATTCCATCTGTCAATGACATATTGATCATAGACAAACTCCCTTTTGGCTTCCTCCAATGAGTCATTCAGCTGAATTGGCACCCATTTATCCAAGTGAGGATATTTGGTGTCCATTGGGATCAACAGCTGTGGCTTCAACTTGTTGTAAGTTGCTCTCTTCCTTCTGGGCTTTTGAAAATCTGCTCTTCTCTTGTCTCTTGCTCTTTGTGCTTCATCCATCAAGTCCATCCTTTCTTGGGCCCTCATCATGGCCAGTTTCTGTTGTGTTTCAGGATCTTTGCCATACCCTTCATGAAACAGCTTTGATGGATCATTTAGCAACACAACTTTCTTCTTCTTGGGTCCAGGTCCAAAGCCTTCTTCATACATCTCCTCTACATCTTCAGAAGCTTTGGCACCATCAGTGGACTTAGTCTCAATAGACTTTTCCTTCTCAGAAGACTTGTCTTTTTCAGCAGCTTTGGGCACTTCAGCATTCTTGACTTTTTCAGCATTTTTGGCCTTCTTTGAGATAGGCTCATCATCAGCAATTCTGAACTCAAGTGGCAGATCAAGGCTGTTGGGAAAGTCAGTAAATGTCTCAGCTTGTCTTTTCTTTCCTTTGGCCCTCTTGATCTTTCCTCTAGTTTGGATACCTTCAACATCTTTGTCCAAACCAGACACTTCACCACCTGGCCTTTGCTGTAACCTCACTCCTTCCTCTTGAGCTGAGGCCATTGAGTTCTTCAAAGCAAGTGCTAACTGCTCCTCTTCATCCAAATCTTCTAAGTTCAGCACTGCTGGCTCTTTCCCTTTTCCGTCAGCAACTTTGTCCTTCCCTTTCACTGGGCTTCCAATGACTAAGGCACCTTTTGCCCTTGCTCTTTCCCTTTCCCCCTTTTTGGCAGCATCAAAACATTCAGGCCTAAGTTCACTCATTGTTAATGCCATCAAGGACTGGGCTTAGGTTAGAGACTTCATCTCCTCCAACAAGTATACATTTTCATCATGTATATTCTGCATCCTATCACTGCTCAAGCTAAGGAAAGCTAGAACAGGCTTCATCTTTTGTTGGACAACCTCTTCCAAGGTTGCTTTCAGAGATGCATCCAATTGGGCCTTAAGGAGCTCAGTGAGGTTGGCCACTGCACCTTCAGCAATGTTGGCCATCACCTCTTGGGAAAACTTGTCTGAGGCTACTTTTACCATAGCCAGCCTTTGTTCTTCAGCTCTTTTCCTCTGCAAAGCTGTCTTCCTTCCAAGAGCTTGCTTAACCACTGATCTTAATGTTTTCACATTCCTGTTGTGGTTACTCCTTAACAAAGACTGCTCCTTCTTGACATCCTTTGACACAGACTTCATAGTGTTTTTGGCTTTGATGACTTCAGTGGAGATGGTTTGCAAACCAGTCTCAACTCCACTGATCCTAGCTTCCAAGGTGGGTAGCACCACATCTTCTGAGCCAGTAAGCCTCATTTCAACAGATGCTAGAGTTCTTCCATGCTCATCCAAAGCTCTAGTGGTTTCTTCATGAGCTGTTTGGACTTGGTGAGACAAGGAGTCCAACTTTTCTGACTGCATCCCAAGCAAGCCTTGTGCTGATCCAGTATCAACTTGAATGGGAGCATCTGTCAAGAGGTCATCTGCAAAAATTTGGTCAAAGCTTATACCTGCAATATCAGACAAATCAAAAGAGTCAGTAAAAACACACTTATCACCCTCAATTTCCTTTTCATAAGACTCTGATACATCAACAGTCTTCTTCTCATTTTCAACGATTTCTTTTCTTCCTTTAGTAATAATTTCCTCACTTAAAGGAACAGGCCTCCTCTCATCAAGGGATTCCTGAAGTTCAGATTTGACTTCAAGAATAGCCTGTCCTTCCTCACTTATATCACCCTCATTTGGTGGTACACTCACTATCCTAGTGATCACCACATCTCTCTCATCTACTACTCCCTCTGGTTTTTCCACTAAACTCTCCTTTTCAACTCCATCACCTAAACCTGCATCATCTCCACCTTCAACAAGGTTCAAAGATGGCAGTTGTGGGGAGATCACAATGCTTATTTCAGCAGCCACTGAGTCATCCTGAATAATTAGGGGCTGTTCAGTGTCCAACTCTCCTGACACTGAATAGGCCTTAATCAAACCAGCCTCTATGATAGGAACCTCAACATCTTTAGGCCGTGCCTTGGGTTCAGAAGAACCTTCATTGGCAGATGTATCTTTGGTTGTGTTACCACCCTTGGTCAACACCTCTGATGACACAGAGCCTTTCCTATGATAGGTTAGAAGGGGAGTTGAAGGCAGTTTGGATTCAGAAGGATTGGGATTGGTTTCAGGAGGGTTGGGGTTTGAAGGGTTTGAGGGATCATCCGGGGAATCATCATCATTGGAGCTACTATCAGGGTGCTTGATGCCCTTAGCTTTTCTCTCCTTCTCCTCAATGATCTTATCATCTACTAACTTTGCAAAAACTTCCTCATCAGTGAGGAATCTTGTTTTCATCACACCAGCAAAGTGTAGCAATCTGCTCTCCTCCACTTGCCACCAGTTTGCACCCTTATCTTGGATGACTTGTGATATTTCCATTATAGTCTTGTCCTTCACATCAACAAGCCTCCTCAAATCATGGAACATTTTCTGAATTCTTGGAAATTCAGCAAGTTGTGGATACAAACTGTCCACAGTAGCCTTGGCTCCTCCTCTGAGCATACTTTCATAAGTATACTCCTCCTCATCTCCATTTGAATGGGGACTTTGGGTTATAGGGGAGTTGGCTCTGGGTTCTCCTAAAGTGGCTTCAGGAAGATTAAGTTCAGGGATATTGGCTTCAGAAGGATTGGGTGCAATTGAAGGTACTTCAGTTGCTTTTGAGAGCAATGGATCTGAAGGGGCTTTACTCAGGGGGGTTGGCTCATGGAGTGCAGCTTCTAAAAACTTTGAATAGTTGAGCATAGATGAATCAAGGGGTGAATGCAGCCTTGTCTCATCTACTGCTAAATCTGCAAGCACATCTATCCCACTTCTTTGCACACTCCCTTCAGGAGAATATCTCTTAGTAAGATTTATGGGGGTGATTGGTTGGTTTGTTGGGATTATGTGGGTTTCAGGGGAGTTGGGTTCAGGATTCTGAGCTTCAGGGATGTTGGCCACTAAAGGTTGATCTTCAGGGATCTTGGACTCTGGAGTTCCAGAACCAGAAGAACTGGTTCTAGACTTTGATTTAGTCCTGCTTTCAGCTCTGCTCTCCCTTAGAGCAAATTGAAGAGATTTTTCTTCTTGAAGCTCCAACACTTTCTCAGTAGGCTTGGCCCTTCTCTTGCTAGCCCTACTACTCCCACTTCCTTCACCATCCTTCTCAGGGACAACTTCCCTGATCCTCTTATCACCTCTAGACTTTTGTCTAGTCTCATTGTACTTTTACCTCAACTCTTCTGAATGATCAGAAGGCACACTTACTCCCTCTTCAACAACCTCTTCAATCTCAGTTGAGTCTCCTGAAGTTTCCTCTGAGGGGATTTGAGACACTTTCCTTGTCTTCACCACTCTGGTCTTAGTTCTCTTTTTCAGCTTTGGCTTCACCTCCACCTTCTTATCAACAGGTTTGGCCAGTAGCATCCTCCTTTGCTCAGTTTTCTTGCTGAGCTTTCTAAACATGATCTTTTGGGCAGGGAGGGGCTTTGCAAAGGTTTGCATTTGAGAATAGTGGGAAAATCTCTCAATCAACAAGCTTGCCCTGGTGCAATACTTGAGTTTCCCTTCTAGCACAACCTTATTGTGGGCTTTCACTTTAAACTTAGTGTTGGTCCTGAAAGGAGTATATAACAAGTGTATGGGGGGGGGATACACTTTTATGCAATTCTTTTCAACTTTTGATCAAACCAGAGCTCAGCAAGGTTGTCTTGGACAACTCTGCTGAAGATGATTAACTCTTCTAAGATAATCAAGCTACTAAGTACTATTGAGTACTTAGTTGAATAACTATCTAAAAGAGTTATATGTGCGGAATAGTGGTTGGCCCTTTTAGTTTAGACTCCTTTAGTTTCTGAAATTCACTTAGTCAGTTCAATACAGTCCAGTTTTTCAGGGAACTTGTCCAAATAGGTTTTGCACAGTCTTTGAATGTTTAACCTTTGAAAGACCAGTTTTGTGTGCAGTGTTGAATGAATGTAAGTACTTTAAAAAGTAAATCAACACAAGAGTTTATAGTGGTTCAGAGACTCAAGCTCCTACATCCACTTTCCCTGAATGAACAGGATAATTCCATCACTCTTGGAATTAACTTGTTTTATAGTGCCAAGGTGCACTTGATCAATAACACCACTCCTTGGTGAATTGATCCCTAGGATGTCTAGAGTCCTAGTACCCTCTTCTCAACTCAGAACTGAACTGTTCTTCTCTCAACAGTCAGCTCCTACCACTTCTACTACAACAACCTTCTCACTTTCACTCTTGAAAGGGGTAAGGGTTGAAGTACGGTTCCAACTAATGAGATATCCTTTACAATGAAAATCAGTGTATAAGGATAGGATATCTCTCTAAGCTTGTGTATGGGTATACAATTAAGTTCAGATTAGAAGAAGTGTATGAAGACTAACATAGTCTTTGAAAGCTTTGAAAGCACTCTTGCTTGTAAGATAGTTGGATGTTCTTGTCAATTGTTGAGGTGCTTTCAAATGGTCTTCACACTTCTGTAATTATAGACAAATGAAGGATTTGCCCGTTGGAGAGGCATCCTCAAAAGTTCATAAATGTCTTCTTTTAGTTCTTCAACTTTGAAGACAGATTCTTGATAGTGACATGTCCTCATTTGGGAAATAAACGGCTGTATAGACTTTGTCTTCATTCTGCAACACTCTTCCCAATGTCTGACTTTCAGATTCTCTTGTTAGGACATGGACATGGCTTCTGAAGGTTGTTCCAATGAAAGGACAACATTCCTTATCAAATGGACAACTCTCCTTATCACTATCAGCAGTCTTGCTTATCAGCAAGGTTGGCTTGCTCTTCTTCAGATGACTTGGCTCTTATCCTTTGCGTCTCTTGAAAGTGATCTTAGCATGATTCATTAAAGGATTTTTAGGATATAGTTGTCTCAAACTCTTCAGCATGGTTGACCTCAAAGCTTTCAGAACACTTGATCTGGTTTAACTGTGTTGAGACAACTCCTCTGGACAACTCTCCTGATCAGCATAGTTGGTCTTCAAAAGACTTAGTATTTGTTCCAGAGTTTGAGCCTTGAGGGGACTTGTCTAGATGGACTTCAAAGCATGTGTTCCCCCTCAAATTGTGCATCTAACTAATTAAGAGCTGCCTAACATATCAGCTTCTCATCTAGCCTTTATTCTATATGTTCTAACATCTTTAGAACATAGTCAACTTGACTTAGGCATGTGTCAGGGGGTTTTGGTATTGAATCAAAACATATTTCATTTTATTCCCAACAATTTCCCCCTTTTTGATGATGCCAAAACCTATACAACTTATGCAAAAGTGACTTAGCTACACCTATTACATTTATCTTCAGAAGACATGACTAAGGTCAATTATCCTGAAAAGCAATGTGTTAGTGTACTCACTTTTCATGTTGCACATAGGTTTCAAATATAGGCATAAAGAGATTTCTGCAAACATGTGTCTTGATTCTAAGTTAGTTCAACTATCATTCATATGAAAATCATTATAAGCATGTTGATAGTTGAAATTAACATATCAGAGCATGAATTCAAGATACTTTTACAATCGATCATTTCACTACAACTATTCAGAGCATATACTAAAACATAAGATCTAGAGTATAGAGCAAATCAACTAAACACTTAAAAGTACTTAGATCTTCAAGTTTCAGAACATCTTCTAGTATCAGAGCAAAACCAAAACACTTAATAGTATTTGGATCTTCAAGTATCAGAGCATCTTCTAGTATCAGAGCAAAACCAAAACACTTAATAGTATTTGGATCTTCAAGTATCAGAGCAGAATACTGGATATCAAGACAAATGCTTGTATAAGAGCAACTAATGCATATTAGAGCAAACAGATTATTATAGCACACTACATCAGCAATCTTGACCATACTTCAGCATAATTGACCATTTAAAACATATCTTCAGGGAAGATAAGTTTTTCATCCAAAAGGTCAAAAGACTTAGCCATTTTCAGAGATCATCCTCAGGAGGTGGCACCATCCCATATTGTGCCCACACTCTTCTTTTCAAGGCCATGGCTTCTTGGTTTGTTCCCTTGAGTCCAAGAACCATCTTGTTCAGCTTGAGGATCTCAGTGAATTCATTAAGGATCTTTGACTGATCAATCCATCCACCAAGCTTTGGAGGCATGTAGATGATTGGCTTGGGGGCAGTGAGTTCAAATCTTGCAATATCAGCAGCTGCAAGCAGTTGTTGATAAAGCTCTCTGTGATACTCTATCATGAACTCTGCAAAAGTGGAGTTGGCATCTCTTCCATTCCATCTGTCAATGACATAATGATCATAAACAAACTCCCTTTTGGCTTCCTCCCATGAGTCATTCAGCTGAATTGGCACCCATTTATCGAAGTGAGGATATTTGGTGTCCATTGGGATCAGTAGCTGTGGTTTCATCTTGTTGAAGGTTGCTCTCTTCCTTCTTGGCTTCTGGAAATCTGCTCTTCTTTTATCTCTTGCTCTTTGTGCTTCATCCATCAAGTCCATCCTTTCTTGGGCCCTCATCATGGTCAGCTTCTGTTGAGTTTTAGGGTCTTTGCCATACCCTTCATGAAACAGTTTTGATGGATCATTTAGCACCACCACTTTCTTCTTCTTAGGTCCAGGTCCAAAGCCTTCTTCATACAGCTCCTCTACATCTTCAGAAGCTTTGGCACCTTCAGTGGACTTAGTCTCAGTAGACTTTTCCTTCTCAGAAGACTTGTCTTTTTCAGCAATCTTGGACACTTCAGCATTCTTGTCCTTTTCAGGAACTTTGGTCTTCTTGGAGATAGGTTCATCATCAACAATTCTGAATTCAGGAGGCAAATCAAGACTGTTAGGAAAGTCAGTGAATGTCTCAGCTGTTCTTTTCTTTCCTTGGGCCTTCTTGATCTTTCCTCTAGTTTGGACTCCTTCAGTATCTTTGTCCAAACCAGACACCTCTCCTCCTGGTCTTTGCTGTAACCTCACTCTTTCCTCTTGAGCTGAGGCCATTGAATTTTTCAAAGCAAGTGCTAACTGTTCCTCTTCATCCAATTCTTCCAAGTTCAGCACTGCTGACTCCTTTCCTTTTCCTTCAGCAATTTTGTCTTTCCCTTTTACTGGGCTTCCAATCACTAAGGCACTTTTTGCCCTTGCTCTTTCCCTTTCCCCCCTTTTTGGCAGCATCAAAACATTCAGGCTTCAGTTCACTCATAGTTGATGCCATCAAGGACTGGTCTTGGGTTAGAGACTTCATCTCCTCCAACAAGTATACATTTTCATCATATATGTTCTGCATTCTGTCACTGCTCAAGCTAAGGAAAGCTAGAACAGGCTTCATCTTTTGTTGAACAACCTCCTCCATGGTTGCTTTTAGAGATGCATCTAGTTGGGCCTTAAGGAGCTCAGTGAGGTTGGCCACTGCACCTTCAGCAATGTTGGCCAACACTTCTTGGGAAAACTTTTCTGAGGCTGCTTTTACCATAGCTAGCCTTTGCTCTTCAGCTCTTTTCCTCTGCAGGGCTGTCTTCTTGCCAAGAGCTTGCTTAATGGTCAATCTGATGGCTTGAACATTGGCAGTATGATTGTCTCTAAGCAGCTTTTGATCTTTCTTGACCTCTTTGGAAATGGACTCCATGGTGGCTTTGGCTTTTTGAACTTCAGTGGAAATGGTATGAAGACCAGATTCCACTCCTCCTATCCTTGCTTCTAATGTGGGTAACACCACATCCTCAGAGCCTGTTAGCCTCATTTCCACAGATGCTAAAGTTCTTCCATGCTCATCTAAAGCTCCAGTGGTTTCTGCATGAGCTGATTTGACTTGATGAGCCAAGGAATCCAACTTTTCTGATTGCATCCCAAGTAAGGCTTGTGCTGATCCAGAATCAACATGGATGGGAGCATCTGTTAAGAGATCATCTGCAAAGATTTGTTCAAAACTTATACCTGCAAGGTAAGATAAATCAAAAGAGTCAGTAAAAACACACTTATCACCCACAATTTCTTTTTCATAAGACTATGATACATCAGCAGTCTTCTTCTCATTTTCAACTATGTCTTTTCTCCCTTCATTAGTAATTTCCTCACTTAAAGGAACAGGCCTCCTCTCATCAAGGGATTCCTGAAGTTCAGATTTGACTTCAAGAATAGCCTGCCCTTCCTCACTTATATCACCCTCATTTGGTGGTACACTCACTATCCTAGTGATCACCACATCTCTCTCATCTACTACTCTCTCTAGTTTTTCTACTAAATTCTCCTTTTCAACTCCATCACCTAAACCTGCATCATCTCTACCTTCAACAAGGTTCAAAGATGGCAGTTGTGGGGAGATCACAGTGCTTATTTCAACAGCCACTGAGTCATCCTGAATGATTAAGGGCTGATCAGTGTCCAACTCATCTGACACTGAATAGGCCTTAACCAAACCAGCCTCTAGCATAGGAACCTCAACATCTTTAGGCTGTGCCTTGGGTTCAGAAGAACCTTCATTGGCAGATGTGTCTTTGGTTGTGTTACCACCATTGGTCAACACCTCTGAATATACAGAGCCTTTCCTATGATAGGTTCTAGGAGGGTTTGAAAGTCTGTCTGATACAGAAGACTTGGGTTGAGTAGATTCATGGAGGTTGGCTTGAGGGGTTTCAGGAGGGTTGGGTTTTGAGGGGTTTGAGGGATCATCAGGGGAATCATCATCATTTGAGCTACTATCAGGGTGTTTGATGCCCTTAGCCTTCCTTTCCTTCTCCTCATTGATCTTGTTGGTCCCTGAGACGAGTGTAAGATCAGCTGACTTGATGTCTGCTGATTGTGTGGAAAATAAACTAACTCTTCAAAGTAACTAGTCCGCTGATTTCACTAGGGGCCTAGGACTAGTTAGTCGACTGATTAATTACTTATCGGAGTTAAGTGCGGAATTGTAGTGTGCCCATAAATATTATACTCGTCTATTTAATAAATACAGTGTGTAAAACATTTTATGCACAAATATGTATGAAAAGACTTGAAATGTAAAGTGCAGAAATGTAAATAACACATTGATTTATAGTGGTTCGGATATACGTTCCTACGTCCACTCTCACGTCCACACGTGATGTTTAATCCCTTTAATTTCCACAAATTACAAGGGCCTTGACCTTTATAGTCCCAAGGGTAGGACTTTGAGATCTGAGCCGTCCTAACAGCTACGGTCTCCACAAGTGATTGTAAGCACTTGCACTTCCCCACAAGTGATTGTAAGCACTTGCACTTGAACTCCACAAGTGATTATAGAGCACTTGGACTCTTTACAGTGATAAACACTCAACTTGACTTCTAAGGTTTTATGGTAGAAGGTGGGTTTTGTGTATATGAACTAGGTGAGAATTTCCCTTACAATCTGTTTTAGCCTCATGCTAGGATTGGGAAATTCTCTCTAAGCTATGGATATATATGAGTGGTTGCACTGGCTTAGATGGTATGAGTTCACTCACTGGGGATGAGGTGATGCGTGTTGAATCTTCATGAATGATCTTCTTGAGCTCTTCTTATTTCTGGACTTTATGAACTTTGCTCGACCTCTACATCTCACACCTCTTCTCACTTCTCCCAATGATGTATGAGCTCATTTATATAGTGTTGATGTTTGAATGTTACCGTTGGATGATAGTAATTCAAATCTCCACTAATTGAGGAATTGACAATCTCTTGATTTGATATGATTGAATATTACCATTGTCATGTAATTTCAATCATATATTTGACTTTCCTTTCTTGTGCACATATCTTGTCAATCCTTGATTTCAGCTGTGATTGGTCTTCCTTTAATCGTGTAAGAAGACTTCTACTCTGCTGGTAAGAAGACTTCACTCTGCTGGTAAGAAGACTTCACTCTGCTGGTAAGAAGACTTCACTCTGCTGTTTTTACTCAGCTGTCTTTACACAGCTGTTGTTTCTTCTCAGCTGCTGTCTTTACTCTGCTGTCTTTACTCAGCTGGCTTTACACAGCTGCTGTTTCTTCTCAGCTGCTGTCTTTACTCTGCTGTCTTTACTCAGCTGGTTGTAAGATGACTTCTACTCAGCTGATGTAAGACGACTTCTACTCAGCTGATGTAAGATGACTTCTGGTCTTGGTCTTCTCTTCTCTTCTTGAGCATTTGACAAGTCTTCTCTTCTAACCAGAGTCCTATCTATTACAAGATGTATAATAAAGTTGTCTATACAATACAACTTATCCTATTACATGTTTGATTTGGTTTATCAAAACTATACTAAGGATATTCATATCCCAACAATTTCCCCCTTTTTGATATAACCAAATCATCTAACACTAACTGAAGCAGTAAAGAACAGACAGTGCTAGAGTCCATATAATAGTGCAGAAGAGTAAAAACAGAAGGCTTTTGTATGAGGACAATGAGAAGTTGTCATCAGATGAGATAACTAGATGTTATCTCCAAAAGCTAAAAAGATGAGTTTTATTAATATTGCACTTTACAAGCACGGACTCACCTAATCAGCTATTACAAAGGTCTTCTTATCTACTCTTCAGCTGATATGTTGCAAATCAAACGACTTCCAATTTAAGCTCTTCTTGCCTTCAGGTCTTCTAACAACTTGATCATCTTGATCTCCTCTTCTTGCTCATACGCGTGTAAATCCAGATAGGGCTAGAACTCAGTTGAACTGAAGTTCCCCCTTAGTTGTTGACCTGTTCTTAACACACAATTAATCTAAATACATGCAAGTATGATTTTTATGAAAACAGAATGCATGCAAAACAGTTTTTCAAAAAATGGATCTATTCAGGTGACCATTGAAAACAGTAAAACGTGTTTTTGATGGCTCAAACGATGGAATTTGGCCAAAAAGCATTACACGTCACTGCAGAGCAGTGAGTTCGATTCAAAACATCAATTCCACTTTAAAATGTGTACTCACACGTTAAATTCTGAAAACAACAGAAAAAGTGCAGATTTTCGAAAATAAAAAATTCAAAGCAATGGTCTTTTGAACACACGGCTCTGATACCACTTGTTGGTCCCTGAGACGAGTTTAAGATCAGCTGACTTGATGTCTGCTGATTGTGTGGAAAATAAACTAACTCTTCAAAGTAACTAGTCCGCTGATTTCACTAGGGGCCTAGGACTAGTTAATCGACTGATTAATTACTTATCGGAGTTAAGTGCGGAATTGTAGTTTGCCCATAAATATTATACTCGTCTATTTAATAAACACAGTGTGTAAAACAGTTTATGCACAAATATGTATGAAAAGACTTGAAATGTAAAGTGCAGAAATGTAAATAACACATTGATTTATAGTGGTTCGGATATACGTTCCTACGTCCACTCTCACGTCCACACGTGATGTTTAATCCCTTTAATTTCCACAAATTACAAGGGCCTTGACCTTTATAGTCCCAAGGGTAGGACTTTGAGATCTGAGCCGTCCTTACAGCTACGGTCTCCACAAGTGATTGTAAGCACTTGCACTTCCCCACAAGTGATTGTAAGCACTTGCACTTGAACTCCACAAGTGATTATAGAGCACTTGGACTCTTTACAGTGATAAACACTCAACTTGACTTCTAAGGTTTTATGGTAGAAGGTGGGTTTTGTGTATATGAACTAGGTGAGAATTTCCCTTACAATCTGTTTTAGCCTCATGCTAGGATTGGGAAATTCTCTCTAAGCTATGGATATATATGAGTGGTTGCACTGGCTTAGATGGTATGAGTTCACTCACTGGGGATGAGGTGATGCGTGTTGAATCTTCATGAATGATCTTCTTGAGCTCTTCTTATTTCTGGACTTTATGAACTTTGCTCGACCTCTACATCTCACACCTCTTCACTCCAAATGATGTAAGAACTGAACTCATTTATATAGTGTTGAGTTTGAATGTTACCGTTGGATGATGGCATTCAAAACTCCACTAATTGAGGAATTGGCAATCTCTTGATATGATATGATTGAATATTACCATTGTCATGTAATTTCAATCATATCTTTGACTTTCCTTTCTTGTGCGTATCTTGTCAATACTTGACTTCAACTCTGATTGGCCTTCCTTTAATTGGGTACTCATCTGATCTTTCTTTTAAGCTTCTGCTGTCTTTTATTCAGCTGCTGTCTTTACCCCGCTGCTGTCTATACTCAGCTGCCTTTTACTCAGCTGTCTTTACTCAGCTGTTTTTACTCAGCTGTCTTTACACAGCTGCTGTTTCTTCTCAGCTGCTGTCTTTACTCTGCTGTCTTTACTCAGCTGTCTTTACACAGCTGCTGTTTCTTCTCAGCTGCTGTCTTTACTCAGCTGTCTTTACTCAACTGGCTTTACACAGCTGCTGTTTCTTCTCAGCTGCTGTCTTTACTCTGCTGTCTTTACTCAGCTGGCTTTACACAGCTGATGTTTCTTCTCAGCTGCTGTCTTTACTCTGCTGTCTTTACTCAGCTGGTTGTAAGATGACTTCTACTCAGCTGATGTAAGACGACTTCTACTCAGCTGATGTAAGATGACTTCTGGTCTTGGTCTTCTCTTCTCTTCTTGAGCATTGACATGTCTTCTCTTCTAACCAGAGTCCTATCTATTACAAGATATATAATAAAGTTGTCTATACAATACAACTTATCCTATTACATGTTTGATTTGGTTTATCAAAACTAAACTAAGGATATTCATATCCCAACAATTGACATTTTAAACTTACTTTGCATGAGTGTAGAAAAACTTTCACTCAGCTTTTTGTTAGGTGACCCAAAAATGATGTCATCTACGTAAATTTGGACGAGTAAGATGTCCTTCCCTTCTTGTCTTCTGAACAAGGTTCGATCGACCTTGCCCTTAGTAAAACCATTTTCTAATAGAAAGAGAGATAGAGTGTCATACCATGCTCTTGGAGCTTGCTTTAGTCCGTACAAGGCTTTCTTCAATCTGTACACCTGGTTGCCTTTGACTTCGAAACCTGGAGGTTGTTCAACATACACTTCTTCCGCAAGAATACCGTTAAGAAATGCACTTTTAACATCCATTTGATATACAGTAAACTTCATGTGAGCAGCATATGCAAGGAACAATGGAATGGCTTCTAGTCTAGCAACAGGAGCATAAGTTTCATCATAGTCTATGCCTTCAGCTTGTGAATAGCCTTGGGCGACTAGTCTAGCCTTATTCCTAACGACTAAGTCATTCTCATCTTTCTTATTCTTGAAAATCCATCTAGTGCCAACTACATTATGATGTTCCGGCCTATCGACAAGTTCCCAGACGTCGTTTCGAAAAAATTGGTTCAACTCGTCTTGCATAGCAATGATCCAATTACTATCAGCCAATGCCTCTTTAACAGTGGTAGGCTCAATAGCAGAGAGGAAGCAACACCAGCAAAACATAGTTGGACTCGACTGTTCTTGTGACTCAAAGAGTTGTCGTCTAGTCTTCACACCAATAGTAGAGTCACCAATGATATTTTCAGTATCATGCGCAGATTTCCATGTTTTTCTATTCTTAACAGGAATACTATCATCATCTAGATCATGTACAGCATTATGCATGTCAGTGTCATTTGTATCATCAATAGATTTACTAGGAGTAGTAGAGTCAACTAGAGCAGGCATGTCAACTGGTCTAGAAGACTTACCTTGAGCACTTACCTTCTCCTTATCATCAGAATCGAGAGCTTTTAGAAATGGGTTGTAGGCTTGAACGGATTCATATATCTCTGAATCTTTGTCCGATTCGATCGATAGATCAGTTGCTTTCTCACTGATCTTGTCGGCAGACGAGTCCTGTCGAGATTCATCGAAAACTACATGTGGTGTTTCTTCCACACAAAGAGTTGAGCGGTTGAATACTCTAAATGCTTTGCTAGTCGAGGAGTATCCTAAGAATATCCCCTCGTTTGCTTTTGCATCGAAAGCATTCAACTTGCTTTTTCCATTGTTGTGAATGAAACACTTACAACCAAATATATGGAAATATGAAACTCTGGGTTTTCTACCTTTCCAAACCTCATAAGGTGTCTTGCCTAGAGCTTTGTTGATCGCGCTTCTGTTTTGTGAGTGGCATGCAGTGTTGATAGCTTCAGCCCAAAACTTTTGAGGCGTGTTGTACTCAGCTATCATGGTCCTACAGGCTTCTTTGAGAGTTCGATTCCTTCTTTCTGCTACACTGTTCTGTTGTGGTGTCCTGGCTGCACTAGTAAGGTGCTGGATGCCACGTTTAGTACAAAATTCTTTGATATAGCAATTAATGAACTCAGTTCCTTTGTCACTACGAATCTTGACAATGGACTGGTTCTTCTCAACTTGTAACTTCTTCAACAATTCAGGCAGAAGTGTTTGTGTATCACTCTTCTTGTATAGAAAGACTACCCAAGTAAACTTAGAATAGTCGTCTACAACAACAAGTGTGTACCTTCTACCATTCAAGGTTGGAGGAGTTATTGGACCATGAAGATCCATATGTAGAAGTTCTAGGACTCTACTGGTTGAGAGAGTAGGAATTGACTTAAATGAACCTTTAACCTGTTTACCCTGTTGACAAGCCGTGCATACATGTGACTTGTAGTAAACTTCATTGGGAATACCTTCTACAAGGTAGTCTCTGGCTATCTTATTAAGAACCTTAAAGTTTAGATGGCAGAGGCGTCTATGCCAGAGCCAGCCAAGTTCTTTAGGATTCTTAGTAAGTAGGCAGGTGTCCCTCGGACAACTGTTCCAGTTCACTATGTACACACTTCCTTGTCTTACGCCGACTAGTAGAACTGTGTGTGTCCTTTTGTCAATGACTTCACATTTGCGGCTCTTGAACTGCACTTTGTATCCACGATCACAAAATTGTGAAACAGAGAGTAAATTGTATTTCAAACCTTCAACATATGAGACATCTTGAATTTCGACGTCTCCATTCCGGATGTAACCAAATCCTTTAGTGACAGCAGTGGAGCTATCACCAAATATCACTTTTGGTCCTTCTTGCTCATGGTAGCTTGATAAGAGAGCCTTGGTACCAGTCATGTGGTGTGAACAACCACTGTCTATGTACCAGGTTTCTCCTACTGAGCCACCCTTCTTATACAAGTCAAGTCGACCCTGCAATAGATGATATTCAATAATTTAGGTACCCTGTTTATTTATCGGGGTCCTGGGGGGTTAGTCGAGTTCAAAGGAATCCAAATATACATTGGAGTCTTGAACAAGTTTGATCTCTTAAGTTTTCGCCCATATTTGTTACAAAATAAGACCTTTTTATCCTTCTCTGGCCTATCAGTTGAGTTCGGGTCTACTCTTTGGAGATAGCCTTTCGAATTAATCTCTACTTGAGCAGGCACTTGTCTATGATAGTCAGAGTAGGGTTTATATGCATTAGGTCCATACGGTTTATAGACGCGTTTGGGTCTTTCCTCACTCATAATTTCATATGATAAAGGTGGAGGATATAGGACAGCTTGTGTACGATATTTTGGAGCTACCTGTCTAGGTCTAGACGAGTAGAGTTGAGACTGCCTTATGAAAGGAGGTCTAGACTCTTGTCGTCTAGTCTGTACCTGTCTAGTACTCATCTCCTCAGGATACCAGTCCTCGTATCTGACCTGGTTGGGTCGTCCACGATTAGTGGTCCTTTGAAGATTAGTTCTAGATGGAACAGGCTTGTTGTTAGCATTCTTTTTACCCACCTTGGTAATCGGAATGTTAACTCAAGCTTGCTTAGGTGCAGTGCCTTTAGATGGAGTTCCAAGATCGTATATCATTGGTCCTTTTCCTTTATCATTAGGCAGAAGTCTTGAGATAGTAGTAGTAGGGTTCTTATTGACTCGAGTAGACGAGCTAGATGACTCAGCACCTATACCTGTCTTGTCAGCTGGATCTCTATACCTATCTGACAGTTCAAGGTTAATTTTTGAAGAATTAACCAGGTCAGTAAGTTTGAGATCTAGTGTGACAACCTCAGTTTCTAAGAACTTATTACGTTCCTCAAGCTTTTTGCACTTGCCTTTTAAAACATTGAACTCATTTCTCTCAGTTGCATGTGTCTTAAGTAGGTCTTGATATAACCTGTCTGTCAATGCACACTTTTCTTTGAGTTGTCTCAACTCTTCAGTCAAGCGTTCATTTAGGACTGTTACATTAGGATCTACTTTAGACTGAGCTTCCTTAAGATCAATGATTTCTTGTTTTAAGGCGATGTTTTCATCACTGACTTCAATGAAGGCTTGGTTAGCAAGTAGAAGGTCGTCTTCAATAGCACTAGTTGAGTGCTCAAGACTACTTCCTACTTTACTACTAGCAGTGTCACTTTCATCAGTTTCTGAATCATCACAAGATTGAAAAGATGTAGCAGATGATACCTCTTGATCGATTTTAGCCATGCAGCATAGGCCATCATCTACTATAAATGCTTCATCGTGATCTGGATCAGTCGAGTGACTAGATAAGGACGATGGCAACTCGTCTGAATCCGAATCAGAGTCATCATTGACCATCATTGCCTTCTTGCCATGGTTATATCTTCTTTCTCTTCGTGCTTTGCGTTCTTCACGATCATCAGTGCTCAGGTCTGGACATTCATATATATAGTGACCTGGCTTTTCACAATTATAGCACAAGAGATCATTAGTAGCCTTTTTAGTAGGAGATTTGTCCCTACGTTTATCACATCTATCGGAACGCTGAATCTTCCTATCGTCAGACTCTCTATCTCGTCTATTACCTTTCGAGACTTCGTCTCTCCTTTCGGACGAGTTTCGGTCTCGTCTGGTCTCATACGAGTTCTTAGAAGTAGATGTTCTATGATCCCTATAGAACTTCTTGTATCTTCCGAAGCGTTTATTAAGCCTATCAAACTTTCTAACCATGAGACTCATCTGATCCTTCAGACTAAGATCAGTATCTAACTCATCTTTCACAGAGGCAGACTTAGTTCTAGACTTGGACCTGTCTACCTTAGAAGCCTTAGAGGAGCTAGACTTAAAAGCAACGTTCTTAGATACAGCATGTTCTCTATCACTACTGGCTAGTGGTTCATCTTCGTCTAAATCAAACTCATGGGCTTTAAGAGTTTGAAACATGGTTTCAGCAGTCCACGTATCTATATCTTGAGTGTTTTTAACAAGCATTTTTACCATTTTCCAACGACTATCAAGACTCTTCAAAATCCTAAGATTGATCTCACGAGCAGTATAAGATTTACCAAGTACTTCAAGATCATTCATAATTTTGGTAAAATGAGTATCCAGCTGGTCGATAGTTTCGCCAGCTTTCATTCGAAACGATTCAAATCTTTGGACAGCTGTGGAGAGTTTGCTCTCTTTGATTAGAGAGGTCCCTTCACAAATAATAGCTAGTCTATCCCACATCTCCTTGGCAGTTTTACATTTTAACACTTTTCCTAGATACTCGTTAGGAAGAGTGTGTAATATGTAATTCTTTGCCAGACTATCCAAATTATTTTGACGCATTTCTTCTGAGGTTAGATCTGACCTGGGTTTCTTGACGAGAGTACCAATTGGTTTGCTTGGGTCAAGAACAGCAGTATTTGGAACCACTGTAACAATAGGTCCTTCTGTGACAACAGAGATCATTAGGTCGTGCGTGGAACTGAAAATGGCTTCCATTCGCAGCTTCCAGTAGTCATAGTCCTGAACCTGGAACTTGGGTAGCTTGTTAGCGCTGATTTCAAGAGACATGATTTTAGGAAATAAGTGCTAAGTGGAGTTATGATCAAGAAAAACAGATAAGTCAAGAACAGGGAGCACGAAACAGATATAACAGGAGTATTGATCAAGAACACGTAAGCAAATGCAGTCAAGGACCAAGACTTCACCCTAAGTCTTAAGTCGGTTATCAAGAAACAGCAGTTCGTAAACTACTGCTTTGATACCACTTGTAGGTCCCCAAAGTTGAGTTAATAACGAGTAAGCTAGTGAAAATGTCTATAGGGGGGGTGAATAGACTTTTCAAAAATCTATCGAAATATCAGAATACAGTATGCGGAAATACGAATTAACAATGAGCCCAATTTAAGTTTATACTCAACTTCTTAATTCGAGAACTCTGTTCTTATGAATACTCAACTTGTCTAGTTCAGTTAAGTAGTTAAACAGTTAAGCAATCAAACAAAACAGTAAAGTAAACAACACACAACGATTTATAGTGGTTCGACAACTTGTCTACGTCCACTCTCACAAACCCAGTTGTGATGTTTCCAACAAACTCTTCCAATTGAGTACAAAGTGTATGTTCCTGTCTTTTAAGTCCCAAGAAGAAGACTTAGATCTTCAAAGAATATACCACCAGATATACCTATGATCTAACTAGAAGTTTAACAAGTATCTAGCAACTTGATAAAAAAAACAACAAACAAAAACTAAAACTTCTCTGTTCTTCAGTAGTAGCCTTCTTGATTCTTCACTTGTCTTCTGGCTTCTTTCTGAATCTTAAATAAACTCTGAGAGTAATCTTCAATATATCTTCAGTAAGCTTCAGTAATCAGTATTTTAGTAGTCAATCAGTAGTCTTTAATTGATAACCATCATGAAGTATTTATAGACTTCAATCTTCAAGAACTCAGGTAGTTGTAACCAACTTTTCTTGAAAACTATCTTCAACTGAATCTTCTTATCTATCCACGCGTTTTTGTTACCAATTAGTTATTTCATAACTAACTTCTTCATCTTTATTTTTCCACGCGTATTTGTAACTAACTTCAAGTTGACCTGTCTTGTTTTGTTAGTCCACCTGTCTTGTTCCACACTTAGACAAATTCTGAGTCATCTTCATACTCTTCTTGTCTTGTGTAGTTCTTCTCCAGTAGTAGACTTCATAGAACTTATTCTAGTCCTATCATCTAACCATAACAAAACTATTACATTACATTAAGCTTTGATAATACAAGCTTAGTCAACTTATAATCTATACAATTAATCAATCTATTACAATAAAAAACATGAGCTCTATACAACGATTATTCATAGCTCAAATAACAATCTATATAACAAATATATATGAAGTATATACGAACTATAAGTACTTATCTTTTCATGTGAACTTATGTGAACTCTACTGGTCTTGTACAAGACGACTTCTTCGACTAGACTAGATCAGTCAACACTTAGAAAATATTCAAGTCTACTTTTGGCTTATCAAAACTCATCTTATCTTTTCATCATTTAGGATTTGTCTTAGGATTCATATCCCAACACTTCTTAACTCCAGAGGCATCAATAGCCTTGACTCTTCCACTGGTGAACATCTCCATATACTCCTTTCTCTTCCCATAATATAAGTAGAGATGTTTACCTTCCCCCTTGGTAAGTCGAATAGTTCCTTAAGGATATCCCTAGTGACTCTAACTTTGTGTCCACCCATGACACTTTCAACATACGAATCTTTTGCCACAGCCTTCGAGTAGAAAGCTAGCACATCTTGTTCGTACACATTCGTTGGTGCTGCTTCCAGAAATTCACGGAGATTCAGATTGATGCATCGAAGAAGGATTTCCTGGTTCTCAGCAATGTGTTTGCCCTTGAAAAACAGAGCGTTCTCAGTGAATATCTTCCCTTCCTTAGACCACTTTGCGGCATCTAGAGTGCCTGTGATCTTAGTCTTCTCATCATAAATCTCAATGATTCCCATTCTGAATGTTGGTTTGTAGGGTTAGAAAGCTTTGGAAGAATTTTCAGAACAAGAGTGATTGAATGCGATTGAGTTTTGTGAGCGAAAGGGTTTTAGGAGTGGCTTAAGGGTTGTTTATATACTCCAGCAAATCTTGAATTGAGTATTGATCCAACGGTCAAAAATTGTTTAATGTGGAGTAACACCCAAGAATTTTCTTCTTCAACTTCAGCCCATTCCTTTAATTTTGCCTGCTGAATATGCCATGTGTCATTTGATGATTCGTTGGCAAAACTTAATCGAGTACTAATGACATCATTACCAAAAATAGCCGTTGTGACTAAATTTTGGTAAAAATTGATCATTCAAGACCGTTTTCTATAAGTAAAATTCATTCCTTATATAGGCCGAATTCCTTAATTACATTCAGAAACAGTTCTAGAATGAATTACATGATCAAGTAGATAATCATTAGACTTTTTGTTGATTTAGAAGTAATCTGATCAGCAGAGTAGAGTCTTCTGATTTTCTTGAAAAGTCTGCTGATTTTCCTTGAAAGTCTTCTGGTCAGCTGAGTTGGTCTTCTGAGTAGAAATTTTGAGTTGCTGAGTAAATCTTCTGTGAAAGTTTATCCAACCTGATTTGATGGATCTTTAAGCAATTCCCCCTTAACCATGTGGTACCATTTTAACAATATGTAGCTGGTCAGCCTGGATGGTATTCCACTGGTTTAGGTTGCCCTCACCATCGGATGGTCCATCACCAACAGATGGGGTGTAGCATCTGATGTGTTCTTGTTGAATTTCTTCGCCTCTCTTGTAGGAGGGAGAAGATGGGAAGGTGCTTCACTGAAGTATGAGGAGAGAGATAAGAACTTGGTCTTCTTGATTGGCTTTGACAAAGTATCTTTTGGTAACAAGCTCTCCATGTGGAACTTCCCCCTAGAGAAGAAGCTCTCCTTGTTTGCTACTCTGTCCTCTACATCTCTTCTTCCTTTTATTTTCAACAAGAATGTCTCTCCTTTCTTTTCTTTTCAAAAAGATATGTATGTTGAGTGAGCCAAGTATGTTGATCTGCATCATCTCCTTCTTCTGGACAAATTTTCATCTCCTTCACCCAAGACCTTGGTTGAGGGATGATGTCCATGCCATCTCTTCTTTCTATTTTCTCCATACCTGAAACAAAAATAATAGTTAGTGATTTGTGTTCTTAGGCATTCCCATAATGCCTCTTTTTATAGAGATAGGGATGAGGTGGTGGAGAGAAAGATGACAAAAATATTGAGTTGATAGGTCTGAATTTTTGATCGATGCACACGATTATATGGACCATACTCCTCTATTCTCACAATATCATAAGAGATAGAAGGTGCAAAGAGAACAGATTTGTGTGAAGAAGACTTCTTCTTCTTGGCTGGAGCAGCATACAGCTGAGACTGTCTCAGACGAGATGGTCTAGGCTGTTTGTTGTTCCTCTGTATAGACTTGGGGTTAACTTGTCTTTTACCATTTTTGGTGTTGGGATAGTTAACTTTAGCTGGAACAGATGCCTTTTGGTTCATATTAGGTTCATTGTGTTTAGAACACTCACCTTTTTCATGTGATCGAGTAGTGCACTGATTAGGTGTACTACCCTTAGCTGGAGAAGATGTTGATGGATTAAATTCATAACCAAAACCCATCTTGTTGCCATTGGATCTATAATATTCAGAGATGTTTTCAATAGTAGCAGATGCTTTATTGAACTGTGATATCTTTTGATCAAGGCTTTCCTTCTCCTTTTCTAAGAGCTCTTTTGCTTGGAAGAGATCATCGAACTTAGACTGAAGTGAGCGAAATTCCTTAGTTTCTAAGGCTTGAGTCTTTAACATCCCCTCATACAACTGAGTTATTGTGGTATTTTCTTCTTTATGAAGTTCCACTTCTTTAGTCAATCTCTCATTCATTGTTACCAACTCAGGGGTGTTATAAAACTTAACCTTTTTCAACATAGCAATTTATTTCCTTAGGTCCTTGTTCTCTTCTTCCACTTCTATGAAGGCTCTAGTGGCAATATCAAGATCACCTTTTACTTCTTCCAAGGATTGGTAATAGGTGTTCTCAAATTCGCCTACAGATGAGTTTATCTCATCTGTGTGTGAAGAAGCAGGTAAGTGAAAAGTTGATGTATAGGAGTTTACCTCGTTTTCACCTATGGCCATCATAGCTACATCATCTGAATCATTGGAGAAGAGTTGACAGACTGGTGATGATGGGAGCTCATCACTTTGATATTCAGATTCTTCAGTTACCATTGCTTGTTTGTCTGAATTCCTTCTGTCTCTTCTTGTCTTTCTTTCTTCTTTGTCTTCTAGGTTTAGGTCTGGACATTCATAGACAATTAAAGCATGATCCAGGTTTCTGATTTGAATTGCTTCTTCTTTGAGGAGTGGAGTCTCTTCTTCTGTAACCTCGACTGTCAGATGGCTCCACATCCTTCCTTGGATATCTTTCTGGTGTTCTTTCTCTTGATTCTCTAGAGGATGATCCAGCTCTTTTATCTTTATAATTCCTGTAGAATTTTCTATATTTGCTGTTAAGAGTGTTCATCCTTTCGAATCTCTTGATCATGAGGGCCATTTGCTCTTTTAGGCTCATATCTGATCCTTCAAAGTCTTCTGTTTTTAGAGAGGTCTTGCCAGATGAGGTGCTTGCAGCTTTTGTATTTGCTGCCTTGAAAGCCACAGTCTTGGAGGTAGATGGGGTTGCAGTTGGCTCATCACTCTCTGAGTTTTCTTCTCTTTCAAGATCATACTCATGAGCTTTGAGGTTCTGGAATAAGGTATGAGCAGACCATTTCTTGATATCTTGAGTATCCTTGATGATGGTCTTCTTGAGTCTCCATTTCTTGGTTAGAGAGTCCAAGATCTTCAGATTTTTCTCTCTATTAGTATATTTCTTTCCTAGAGACTCTATCTCATTGATGATCTTGGTGAATCTGTTGTCCAACTGATCAATAGACTCTTCTGGTTGCATCTTGAAGTGCTCAAACTTTTTGACAGCTGTTGAGAGTTTGCTTTCTTTAATCAGCTCAGTTCCTTCACAAAGAAGTGCCAATGCATCCCACATTTCCTTAGCTGTCTCATAGTGAAGTACTTTTGCAATGTACTCATTAGGAAGAGTTTGCATGATGTAATCTTGATCAATGCTGTCAAGATTTGATTGCTTCATCTCTTCTGGTGTGAGATCTTTCATAGGCTTGGGGGCAAGTTCTCCAACTGGAATCTCTGGATCACCATTTGCAGTGTTGACTGCCATGATTGTGATTGGGCCTTCTGTGATCACTGACCACATCTTGTATTGGACTAATGTGAGATTCTTCCTCATCCTGATCTTCCAATAATCATAATCTTCCACTGAAAACTTAGGCAACTTATGCATGTTAGCACTCATGCTGTATGAGTTTTCAAAAACAAGTTTTTCAAAAGATGGATCTGTTCAAGAGGACTATTGAAAGACTCCCTCAAGTCTTCTGATAATCTAGAGACAGTAGTCCGTTAGAACCACTGCTCTGATACCACTTGTTGGTCCCTGAACGAGTAGTGAATGGGATTAAAGTCTAGAGGGGAGGGGTGAATAGACTTTAAAACTTTTTCAAAGGAGTTTTGAACCTCTTCTGATTTCTATGTCAACTGGACTACAAGTCTGCTGGTCCAGATGACTATAGTAATCTGTTGAAGAGATTAAATACGGAAGTGAGTAGGCCTGTTTGTTTAAACTCGTTCTTGAGTTCTTTTGAAAACACTAACTTGTTTACTTAATGAAAAGCTCAGCTGATGCTGGTTTGAAAGTTATGGCCTTATTTGAAGATATTTGAAAACACAACATGCACTATATAAAGATATGAATAAGCAATGAAGTAAAGTGCAGAAATGTAAGAGACACCAGATTTATAGTGGTTCGGATATACGTTCGTACGTCCACTCTCACGTCCTAACATGATGTTTAATCCCTTTAATTTACCAAAAATTACAAGGGCTTGTCCTTTATAGTCCCAAGGGTAGGACATTGAGATCTGAGCAGTCCTAACTACTACGGTCTCCACAAGTGATTGGAAGCACTTGCACTTTTACAGGGGTTCAAAAACTTAACCTTATGGTGGGGGTTTTGGGGGTTTGGAATGTATTCAACTAATGGTTCAAGCTTATTGATCGTTTAACCACTGTGCCTAAATCAATGAATATACAATAAGAGTAGGATTCAGGTTCTTTGGTTGGATGGGAAATCACTTAAGAGCTAGAAGGTGTTCTAATGATTTCTGGGCTCTTGGAGAACTCTCAGTAGGATATTGCTTTTTGCTTGCTTGCTTGATTAGCTGTTGAATTCTATTGTGATTCCTCATCCTCTTGTATTTATAGGGATGATTGCTGCAACTAGCCGTTGGAGTTGATTAGCCGTTTGGGCAATCTTTCCATGTTTGGTTGATTCCTTGATTCCAGCCGCTTGATTGCTTCAATTCTGGGATCATGTCAATTTTCTAAGAATGGTAAGTCTTCATTTGAATTGCAAGATGACTTTGGAATCAGCCGAGTCCTGGACGAGCACCTAGTCTTCTAATCTTCACTTATAGTCTTCTGACTACTCGTTTGGCCTTATGTCTTCTGTCTTTTGATATCAGGAGAGTAACACTCTTCTGATCTGGCAATTCTATGTGCTGTGTTAGGCCATCTTCAACTTGGACTCCATCAGCTAAGTAGGTATACAAGCACCTTACTTATCTGGTCTTCAAGGATCTTCTAGTCTTCATGCCTTCTACTCTTCTCATCTTGAGGTTGTGCATGTAAGCCAATACTGTGCTGATCAGCTGAGATCAATACAGCTGATCACACAAGACTAGTCTAAGATGTTCTATACAGAGTTAGTTAATCCTATTACATTTATAAACTCTAAGTGTTTTGGCCATCAAAACTATTCTAACATCAAGTGGGGCTTAGGGTGAATTTATATCCCAACATTTGGAGAACACTTGGTTTGGCAGCCCTTTTACTAGAGAGTTCCTTACAAGCTTATTGATGGTTTTGAAGTTCAGGTGGTTCAGTCTCTTGTGCCATAGCCAGCTTTGCTCACTTGTGCTTTTGGCAACAAGACAAACTGGTTCAGGGGTTTTGTTCCATTCTGCAAAATAAACATTTCCCTTTCTCACCCCTGTTAGTAGCACCTTGTTGGGATATAAATTCACCCTAAGCCCCACTTGATGTTAGAATAGTTTTGATGGCCAAAACACTTAGAGTTTATAAATGTAATAGGATCAGCTGACTTGTATAGAACAGCTTAGACTAGTCTTGTGTGATCAACTGTATTGATATCAGTTGATCAGCACAGCCCTGGCTTACATGCCTATCCTCAAGATGAGAAGAGTAGAAGACATGAAGACTAGAAGATCCTTGAAGACCAGATAAGTTAAGGTGCTTGTATACCTACTTATCTGATGGAGTCCAAGATTGAAGATGGCCTAAAGCAGCACAAAGAATTGCCAGATCAGAAGAGTATTACTCGACTGATATCAGAAGACAGAAGAACTAAGGCCAGAAGAGTAGTCAGAAGACTAGTAGTACAGATCAGAAGACTATTTGCTCTTACAGGACTCGGCTGATTCCAAAGTCATCTTGCAATTCAAACAAAGACCTACCTTATTTAGAAGATTAACATGATCCCAGGATTGAAGCAATCAAGCGGCTGGAATCAAGGAATCAAGCCATTATGGTAAGATTGCCCCAACGGCTAGTCAACTCCAACGGCTAGTTGCAAGCAATCACCACTATAAATACAAGAGGATGAGAAATCACAAACACGAAGTCACAACGAGAGAATTCAACAAGCTAAGCAAGCAATCAAACAAAAGCCATACTGTTTTAAGAATTCTCCAAGAGCCCAGAAAGCCTTAGAATATTTGTAACTCTTAAGTGATTTCTATCCAACCCATAAGAACCTAAAACCTGTTCATATTGTATATTCATTGTTTTAGGCATAGTGGTTAAGCAATCTATAAGCTTGAACCATTAGTTGGATACTCTTCAAAAACCCTAAACCCTCACCGAAAGGTTAAAGTTTTTGAACCCCTCAAAGTGCAAGTGCTTACAATCACTTGTGGAGACCGTAGCTGTTAGGACGGCTCAGATCTCAAAGTCCTATCCTTGGGACTATAAAGGACAAGCCCCTTGTAATTTTTGGTAAATTAAAGGGATTAAACATCACGTTAGGACGTAAGAGTGGACGTAGGAACGTATATCCGAACCACTATAAATCTGGTGTGTTGGGATATGAATCCTAGAACAAGTCCTACATGTTGATGAAAGATGAAGTTTTGATAAGCCAAAAGTAGTTTGAATATTTTCTAAGTGTTGACTAATCTAGTCTAGTTGAGTTGAAGTCATCTTGAACAGATCAGTAGAGTTCACATGAAAAGAAAAGTATTGTTTATAGTTTAAAAGATGAATACGGATTTATAAGTACTTCATATGTGCTATTTGTATACATATTAGATTGTTATTGAGCTATGAATAATCATTGTATAGAGCTCATGATTTTGACTGTAATAGATAGATTGATTGTATAGTTTTAAGATGACTAAGCTGAGTTATAAAGCTTAAAGTAATGTAATAGTCTTGTTAGGATTAGAATAGTTTACTATTGAAGATTGCACATGGAGACTGGAGAAGAAGAGTTGAAGTCTACTACACAAGACAGGTGGACTACAAGACCAGTGCATACAAGACTACACAAGACAAGTAAACTTGAAGAAAAGTTTAAGTGAAGCGCGTATAAAGATAAGGATGAAGAAGTTAGTTATGGAATAACTACTTAACAAGAAACGCGTAGATGGATAAGAAGATTCAGTTTAAAAGTTACTTTTCAAGAAGAGTTGGTTACAACTAACTTAGTTCTTGATTTCTGAAGTCTATAAATACTTCATGGTGGTTATCGATTCAAGACTACTGAGACTACTGATACATACTAAAGATATACTGAAGATTACTCACAGAGTTTACTGAAGTTCAGAAAGCAAGTCAGAAGAGAAGTGAAGAATCCGGAAGACTGCTACTGAATAAGTTTTTCGTTTTTATTTTATTTTTCAAGTTGCTAGATACTTGTTAAATTTCTAGTAAGATCGTAGACATATCTGGTGGTATAGTCTTAGAAGATCTAAGTCTTCTTCTTGGGACTTAAAATCACAAGAACTCACACTTTGTACTCGATTGGAAGAGTTAGTGGAAACAACACAACTGGGTTGTGAGAGTGGACGTAGACAAGTTGTCGAACCACTATAAATTGTTTGTGTTGTTTACTTTACTGTTTTGTTTGATAGCTTAATTGTTTACATACATAACTGAACAAGACAAGTTGAGTATAGAACAGAGTTCTTGAATTTGATAAGTTGAGTATAAACTTGTATTGGGCTCATTGTTAATTTCGTATTCCGCACATTGTATTCTGATATATCGAAAGATTTTAGAAAAGTCTATTCACCCCCCTCTAGACATTTTCTTTAGCTTCCCTCGATATTAACTCAACTTTAGGGACCTACAAGTGGTATCAGAGCAGTGGTTTTCGAACTGCTGTTTCTTGATAACCGACTTAAGACTTAGGGTGAAGTCTTGGTCCGTGATTGTACTTGCTTACGTGTTCTTGATCTATACTCTTGTTATATCTGTTTCGTGTTCCCTGTTCTTGATCTATCTGCTTCTTGTTCATATAACTGGTTAGCACTAATCTACTTGTTTAAAACATGTCTCTTGAAATAAGTGCTAATAAATTGCCCAAGTTCCAGGTTCAGGACTACGACTACTGAAAACTACGAATGGAAGCAATTTTCAGCTCCACGCACGATCTAATGATCTCTGTTGTGACCGAGGGTCCGATCGTGACAATGGTCCCAAATACTGCAAATCTTGACAAAGAAAAACCAATTGGCACCCTCGTCAAGAAACTAAGGTCTGAACTAACCTCTGAAGAAATGCGTCAAAATAATTTGGATAGTTTGGCGAAGAATTACATCTTACACACTCTTCCTAACGAGTATCTAGGAAAAGTGTTAAAATGTAAAACTGCCAAAGAGATGTGGGACAGATTAGCTATCATTTGTGAAGGGACATCCCTGATCAAAGAGAGCAAATTATCCACTGCTGTCCAAAGATTTGAATCATTTCGGATGAAAGCTGGCGAAACTATCGATCAGCTGGATACTCGTTTTACTAAAATCATGAATGACCTTGAAGTTCTTGGTAAAACTTATACTCCTCGTGAAATCAATCTTAGGATTCTTAAGAGCTTAGATCCTCGATGGAAAATGGTAAAGATGCTAGTTAAGAATACCCAAGACATAGATGCTTGGAGTGAGGAGACCATGTTTCAAACTCTGAAGGCTCATGAGTTTTATTTAGACGAAGATGAACCACTAGCCAGTAGTGATAGAGAACATGTTGTATCTAAGAACGTTGCCTTTAAGTCTAGCTCTTCTAAGTCTTCTAAGGTAGATAGGTCTAAGACTAAGTCTGCCTCTGTAAAAGACGAGTTAGATACTGATCTTAGTCTGAAGGATCAGGTAAACCTCATAGTTAGAAAGTTTGATAGGCTGAATAAACGTTTCGGTAGATATAAGAAGTTCTATAGAGATCATAGAGCGTCCACTTCTAAGAACTCGTCTGAGACCAAACGAGACCGAAACTCGTCCGAAAGGAGAGACGAAGTCTCTAAAGGTAATAGACGAGATAGAGAGTCTGACGATAGGAAGATTCAGCGTTCCGATAGACGTGATAAGCGTAGGGACAAATCTCCTGTTAAAAAGGCTACTAATGATCTCTTGTGCTATAATTGTGAAAAGCCAGGTCATTACATATATGAATGTCCAGACCTAAGTACTGACGATCGAAAAGAACGTAAAGCTCAAAGGGAAAGAAGGTACAACCGTGGTAAGAAGGCAATGATGGCCAATGATGACTCTGATTCGGATTCAGATGAGTTGCCATCGTCCTTATCTAGTCACTCGACTGATCGAGATCACGACGAAGCATTCATAGTAGATGATGGCCTATGCTGCATGGCTAAAATCGACCAAGAGGTATCATATGCTACATCTTTTCAATCTTGTGATGATTCAGAAACTGATGAAAGTGATACTGCTAGTAGTGAAGTAGGAAGTAGTCTTCAGCACACGACTAGTGCTATTGAAGACGACCTTCTACTTGCTAACCAAGCATTCATCGAAGACAGTGATGAAAACATTGCATTAAAACA
Source organism: Galeopsis tetrahit (assembly GCA_963675135.1). NCBI lineage: Eukaryota > Viridiplantae > Streptophyta > Magnoliopsida > Lamiales > Lamiaceae > Galeopsis > Galeopsis tetrahit. The sequence goes on from OY776130.1 coordinate 17,258,433, forward strand.
AGAAATCATTGATCTTACGGAAGCTCAGTCTAAAGTAGATCCTAATGTAACAGTCCTAAATGAACGCTTGACTGAATAGTTGAGACGACTCAAAGAAAAGTGTGCATTGACAGACAAGTTATATCAAGACCTACTTAAGACACATGCGACTGAGAGAAATGAATTCAATGTTTTAAAGAGTAAGTGCAATAGACTTGAAGAACGTAATAAGTTCTTAGAGACCGAGGTTGTCACATTAGATCTCAAGCTTACCGACCTGGTTAACTCTTCAAAGATTAACCTTGAATTGTCAGATAGGTATAGAGATCCAGCTGACAAGACTGGTATAGGTGCTGAGTCATCTAGCTCGTCTACTCGAGTCTTTCAGAACCCTACTACTACTAACGCAAGACTTTTGCCAAATGATAAAGGAAAAGGACCAATGATATACGATATTGATACCCTATCTAAAGGTACTGTACCTAAACAAGCTCGAGTTAACATTCCGATTACCAAGGGAGGTAAAAAGAATGGTAACAACAAGCCTGTTCCAACTAGTACTAATCTTCAAAAGACCACTAATCGTGGACGACCCAACTGTTGGGATATAAATTCACCACTAAGCCCCACTTGATGTTAGAATAGTTTTGATGGCCAAAACACTTAGATTTTATAAATGTAATAGTATCAGCTGACTTGTATAGAACAGCTTAGACAAGTCTTGTGTGATAAACTGTATTGATATCAACTGATCAGCACAGTCCTGGCTTACATGCCTATCCTCAAGATGAGAAGAGTAGAAGACATGAAGACTAGAAGATCCTTGAAGACCAGATAAGTTAAGGTGCTTGTATACCTACTTATCTGATGGAGTCCCAGATTGAAGATGGCCTAAAAGCAGTGCAAAGAATTTCCAGATCAGAAGAGTGTTACTCGTCTGATATCAGAAGACAGAAGACCTAAGGCCAGAAGAGTAGTCAGAAGACTAGAAGTACAGATGAGAAGACTATGTGCTCTTCCAGGACTCGGCTGATTCCCAAGTCATCTTGCAATTCAAACGAAGACCTACCTTATTTAGAAGATTGACATGATCCCAGGATTGAAGCAATCAAGTGGCTGGAATCAAGGAATCAAGCTATTATGGAAAGATTGCTCAAACGGCTAGTCAACTCCAACGACTAGTTGCAACCAATCTCCATTATAAATACAAGAGGATGAGGAATCACACACACAGAAGTCACAAGAGAGAATTCAACAAGCCAAGCAAGCAATCAAAGCTAAAGCCATACAGTTCTAAGAATTCTCAAAAGAGCCAGAAACCATTAGATTATCTATAGCTCTTAAGTGATTCCTATCCAACCCTTAAGAACCTGAAACCTGTTCATATTGTATATCAATTGTTTTAGGCATAGTGGTTAAGCAAATTATAAGCTTGAACCATTAGTTGGATACACCTCAAAAACCCCAAACCCTCACCGAAAGGTTAAAGTTTTTGAACCCCTCAAAGTGCAAGTGCTTACAATCACTTGTGGAGACCGTAGCTGTTAGGACGGCTCAGATCTCAAAGTCCTAACCTTGGGACTATAAAGGTCAAGACCCTTGTAATTTGTGGAAATTAAAGGGATTAAACATCACGTTAGGACGTGAGAGTGGAAGTAGGAACGTATATCCGAACTACTATAAATCCGGTGTTATTTACTTTCTGCACTTTACATTTCTGTCATTATTATATAGTGCATACTGTGATTTCAACATTCTTCAAAACAAGGCCATAACTTTCAAACCAGCATCAGCTGAGTATTTTCATTAAGTAGAACAAGTTACAAGAACGAGTCTAAACCAGGGCCACCATAATTCCGCATATAACCTCCTCAGTCAGATCACTATAGTCATCTGGACCAGCAGACTTGCAGTCCAGTTGACATAGCAATCAGAAGAGGTTCCCAACTCTGTTTGAAAATGTTTTAAAGTCTATTCACCCCTCCCCTCTAGACTTTAATCCCATTCACTACTCGTTCAGGGACCAACAAGTGGTATCAGAGCAGTGGTTCAGGGAGTCTTTCTGTAGTCCTCTTGAACAAATCTTTTTGAAAAAATTGTTTTTGAAAACTCATACAACATGAGTGCTAACATGCGAAAGTTGCCTAAGTTTTCAGTTGAGGATTATGATTACTGGAAGATCAGGATGAGGAAGAATCTCACATCAGTCCACTACAAGATGTGGTCAGTAATCACAGAAGGCCCAATCACCATCATGACAGTCAACACTGCAAATGGTGATCCAGAAGTCCCAGTTGGAGAACTGGTTCCCAAGCCCATGAAGGATCTCACACCAGAAGAGATGAAGTAATCAAATCTTGATAGCATTGCTCAAGATTACATAATGCAAACTCTTCCAAATGAGTACATTGCAAAGGTAATCAACTGTGAGTCAGCCAGAGAAATGTGGGAGGCATTGGCACTCCTCTGTGAAGGAACTGAGCTGATCAAGGAAAGCAAATTGTCAACAGCAGTCAAGAAGTTTGAGCACCTCAAGATGCATCCAGGAGAAACTATTGATCAGCTAGACAATAGATGTACAAAGATCATAAATGAGATTGAATCTCTAGGCAAGAAGTATACAAATAGAGAGAAAAACTTGAAGATCTTGGACTCTTTACCCAAGAGATGGAAACTCAAGAAGACCATCTTCAAAGATACTCAAGATATCAAGAAGTGGTCTACTCAAACTCTATTTCAGAACTTAAAAGCTCATCAATATGACCTTGACAGAGAAGAAAACTCAGGAAGTGATGAGCCAACTGCAGCCCCATCTACCTCCAAGACTATAGCCTTCAAGGCAGCCAATACAAAAGCTGCAAGTACCTCATCTGGCAAGGCCTCTCTGAAAACAGAAGACTGTGAAGGATCAGACATGAGTCTGAAGGAACAAATGGCTCTTATGATCAAGAGATTCGAAAGGATGAACACTCTCAACAGTAAATATAGAAAATTCTATAGAAACTACAAAGATAGAAGAGCAAGTTCACCCTCCAGAGGTTCCAGAGAAAGAACACCAGAAAGACATCCTAGAAAGGATGTGGAGTCATCTAACAGCCGAGGATCTAGAAGAAGAGATGCCACTCCTCCAAGGAAAGGCAACTCAAATCAGAAACCTGGATCATGCTTCAACTGTCGCAAACCAGGACACTATGTCTATGAATGTCCTGAGCTGGATTTGGATGACAAAGAAGAAAGAAGGCCAAGAAGAACTTCAGACAAGAAAGCTATGGTGACTGAAGAATCTGAATATCACAGTGATGAACTCCCTACATCACCAGACTGTCAAATCTTCTCAGATGATTCAGATGACCTAGCTATGATGGCCACTAGAGCTTTTATAGAAGTGGAAGAGGAGAACAAGGATCTAAGGAAAGAAATTACTAAGTTGAAAAGGACTAAGTTTGATAACACCCCTGAGCTGGTCACAATGAATGAAAGATTGACCAGAGAAGTGGAGCTTCTTAAGGAAGAAAATACCACAATAACTCAGTTGTATGAGGGGATGTTACAAACTCAAGCTTTAGAAACTAAGGAACTTCGTTCACTACAATCCAAATTCGATGATCTCTTCCAAGCACACAAGCTCTTAGAAAAGGAGAAGGAATGCCTAAATCAAAAGATATCAGAGTTCAATAAAGCTTCTACTACTATTGAAAGTATCTCTGAGTATTATAGATCAAATGGCAATAAGATGGGTTTTGGCTATGAACTCAATCCATCTACATCCTCTCCAGCTGGGGGTAGTACACCTAACAAGTGCACTACTCAGACACATGAAAAGGGTGAGTGTTCTAAACACAATGAACCTAATATGAACCAAAAGGCATCTGTACCAGCTAAGGCTAACTATCCCAAAACCAAAAATGGTAAAGGACAAGCTAACCCCAAGCCTGTACAGAGAAACAGCAAACAACCTAGACCATCTCGCCTGAGACAGTCTCAGCTGTATGCTGCTCCAGCCAAGAAGAAGAAGTCTTCTTCAAACAAATCTGTTCTCTTTGCACCCCCTATCTCTTATGATATTGTGAGAACAGAAGAGTATGGTCCATATAATCGTGTGCATCGACCAGCTAATGCACTCAGGCCGAATGTAACTAGTCAAAAGATCATGTATGTACACTCCTATAAAGGGAAACCATTTGACTATTACTTAGCTGACACTAAGAACAAATCAGATCAGTCCAAGGTGCTGACTGGTAAGATTTGGTTCTGTGATGCCCGAGGGAAACAACTCAAGTGTTCAAGGTTGTTCAAACGACCAATGTATATGTGGGTTCCCAAGGGTAGTACTAACACCCAAGGACCCAAAACAAAATGGGTACCTAAGACTTAATGTTGGTCCCTGAACGAGTAGTGAATGGAATTAAAGTCTATAGGGGAGGGGTGAATAGACTTTAAAACTTTTTCAAACAGAGTTGGGAACCTCTTCTGATTGCTATGTCAACTGGACTGCAAGTCTGCTGGTCCAGATGACTATAGTGATCTGATTGTTAAGGTTATATGCGGAATTATGGTGGCCCTTGTTTAGACTCGTTCTGGTAACTTGTTTTACTTAATGAAAATACTCAGCTGATGCTGGTTTGAAAGTTATGGCCTGTTTTAAAGAGTGTTGAAATAACAGTATGCACTATATAATAAGGAATGTAAATACAGAAATGTAAAGTGCAGAAAGTAAATAACACCGGATTTATAGTGGTTCGGATATACGATCCTACGTCCACTCTCACGTCCTAACGTGATGTTTAATCCCTTTAATTTCCACAAATTACAAGGGTCTTGACCTTTATAGTCCCAAGGTTAGGACTTTGAGATCTGAGCCGTCTTAACAGCTACGGTCTCCACAAGTGATTGTAAGCACTTGCACTTTGAGGGGTTTCAAAAACTTTAACCTTTCGGTGAGGGTTTGGGGTTTTTGAGATGTATCCAACTAATGGTTCAAGCTTATAATTTGCTTAACCACTATGCCTAAAACAATTGATATACAATATGAACAGGTTTCAGGTTCTTAAGGGTTGGATAGGAAGCACTTAAGAGCTAAGGATAATCTAATGGATTTCTGGCTCTTGGAGAACTCTTAGAACAATATGGCTTTTGCTTGATTGCTTGCTTAGCTTTTGAATTCTCGCTTGTGTCTTCTCTTTGTAGTGATTCCTCATCCTCTTGTATTTATAATGGAGATTGGGTGCAACTAGCCGTTGGAGTTGACTAGCCGTTTGAGCAATCTTTCCATAATAGCTTGATTCCTTGATTCCAGCCGCTTGATTGCTTCAATCCTGGGATCATGTCAATCTTCTAAATAAGGTAGGTCTTCGTTTGAATTGCAAGATGACTTAGGAATCAGCCGAGTCCTGGAAGAGCACATAGTCTTCTGATCTGGACTTCTAGTCTTCTGACTACTCTTCTGGCCTTAGGTCTTCTGTCTTCTGATATCAGACGAGTAACACTCTTCTGATCTGGAAATTCTTTGTACTGCTTTAGGCCATCTTCAATCTGGGACTCCATCAGATAGGTAGGTATACAAGCACCTTAACTTATCTGGTCTTCAAGGATCTTCTAGTCTTCATGTCTTCTACTCTTCTCATCTTGAGGATAGGCATGTAAGCCAAGACTGTGCTGATCAGCTGATATCAGTACAGTTGATCACACAAGACTAGTCTAAGCTGTTTTCTATACAAGTCAGCTGATCCTATTACATTTATAAACTCTAAGTGTTTTGGCCATCAAAACTATTCTAACATCAAGTGGGGCTTAGGGTGAATTTATATCCCAACACTTAACTTTTCTTGCAGGAAAGGAGGGACCTATACAGAAGAGGAGGTCTAGCAGGAGAAACTTGGTACATAGATAGTGGATGCTCAACTCACATGACAGGAACCAAAGCCCTGCTGACCAACTACATAGAGAAGAAAGGTCCAAAAGTCTTCTTTGGTGATAACGCGCATGGTAACACAAAAGGATATGGCACCCTTAAAAATGGTGACATTGAGGTACATGATGTATCATATGTAGAAGGTCTTAAGTTTAATTTATTATCTGTTTCTCATTTTTGTGACACTGGTTACTTAGTCAAATTCTCTAAAGATGAGTGTCTCATAAGTGATAAGAGAACAAAATAAAACCTTCTAACAGGATCTAGAAAGGGAAGTATGTATCTTGCAAATTGGAACAGTTGTCCTAAGGATACATGTCTGCTTGTGAAGAGCCCTAAAGATGTCAGCTGGCTATGGCACAAACGTCTTAGTCATCTGAACTTTAAGACTATGAACAAGTTAGCAAGGGAATCCTTAGTTGATGGTCTGCCTAACGAACTCTACTGTAAAGATCAGGTATGTGATGCATGTCAACAAGGAAAGCAAACAAAGGTCTCCTTCAAGACCAAGAAGACAACATCAACCAGCAGAGTTCTTGAATTGCTTCACATGGATCTCTTTGGACCTATCACTCCAACCACACTAACAGGGAGGAAGTACACTCTTATTGTTGTAGATGACTACTCCAAGTTTACTTGGGTTATCTTTTTATACAAGAAGAGTGAAACACAACAGAAGCTCCCTGAACTATTGAAGAGGATCCAAGTAGAGAAAGGAGAACCAATTATGAAAATTAGAAGTGACAAAGGCACTGAATTCATTAACTCTTACATTATTGCCTATTGTACCTCTAATGGTATTCAGCATGAGACAAGTGCAGCAAGAACACCTCAACAGAATGGTGTAGCTGAAAGAAGAGTCAGAACACTCAAAGAAGCTGCCAGAACACTCCTTGCTGAATTCTCCACTCCTAAGAAGCTATGGGCAGAAGCCATCAACACAGCTTGTCACACTCAAAATAGGTCAGGTATTCATAAAATACATGAGAAAACCCCATATGAACTGTGGAAAGGAAGAAAACCTAGAGTATCTTACTTTCATATATTTGGTTGTAAGTGTTTCATTCACAACAATGGGAAGAGTAAGTTGAATGCTTTTGATGCCAAAGCAGATGAGGGGATATTCTTAGGATACTCCTCTACTAGTAAAGCATTCAGGGTACTCAACAAACGAACCCTTCTTGTGGAAGAAACACCTCATGTTGTTTTTGATGAATCTTGTGATAAGAATGCAGTAGAAACAAACTCAGCTGCAGATCAGATGAGACATCTAGTGATAAAGTCCAAACCATATGAGTTCATTGAAGTCAATGAACCTTTCCCTGAAGAACCAGAGAAGGATAAGCCTCATAGACCTATCACTAGATCTCAAACTCAAGCAGGACAAGCTGACCAGAATCAAGATGCACCAATCCCAAATGCCAGGGGGAATGATCTCTTTGACACACAAGATACAGATGATGATCGACCTAATCAAGTCAACCCTCCTGATGGCACTAGATCAGATGAGAATCCAAGCTCATCCAATGCAGATACTCCCGTGAGGCATACATGGAGGAACAATCATCCATCAAACCTCATCTTAGGAGGAGCAGACTCAGGTGTCAAGACCAGAAGACAACTGAATCAGAACTCACAATCATCTATGTTCTGCTGGTGTGCCTTCCTATCCAACATCGAACCAGCTGACATAGAAGAAGCAATGACAGATAGCAATTGGATCACTGCTATGCAAGAAGAACTAAACCAATTCCAAAGAAATGAAGTCTGGGAATTGGTAGATCGTCCTGAAAACCACAATGTAGTAGGAACAAAGTGGGTATTCAAGAACAAGAAGGACGAAAATGATGTGATAACTAGAAATAAGGCTAGGCTAGTTGCAAAAGGATACTCTCAATCTGAAGGGATTGACTATGATGAAACCTTTGCTCCAGTAGCCAGATTAGAAGCCATACGACTGTTTCTAGCTTATGCATCATATATGGGCTTCAAGGTATATCAAATGGATCTCAAGAGTGCTTTTCTAAATGGTATTCTGGTAGAAGAAGTATATGTAGAGCAGCCTCCAGGATTTGAAAAAGGTGATCAAGTATATCGACAGAAGAAGGCTCTCTATGGTCTAAAACAAGCCCCTAGAGCTTGGTATGACACATTGTCACAATTCCTACTTGACAATGGATATACAAAAGGCAAAGTTGATAGAACTCTTTTCAGAATACAAGAAGGAGAAGACATTCTAATGGTACAAATATATGTAGATGACATTATATTTGGATCACCCAATCAAGAGATGTGCAAGAAGTTCTCTGAACTTATGCAAGGAAAGTTTGAAATGAGCATGATGGGTGAGATGAATTACTTCCTAGGACTTCAAGTCAAGCAGAGTTCAGAAGGGATCTTCATCAACCAGTCCAAGTATACCAAGAGTCTATTAGAAAGATTCAAAGCTCTACAAAGCAAGACTGCAAGGATTCCAATGATGACATCTTTCAAAATGGAACCAGATGAGTCTGGAAAGGCAGTTGATCAAGCTGAATATAGAGCACTGATTGGATCTCTACTATATCTTACAGCTAACAGACCAGATATAACATTTGCTGTAGGAGTATGTGCTAGGTTTCAAGCAAACCCAAAGCAAAGTCATCTAGAAGCAGCAAGGAAGATTCTCAAGTACATAAAAGGAACAGTTAACCTAGGACTATGGTACCCTGTTGATGACAATCTAGAATTGAGTGGCTATTCTGACTCAGACTATGGAGGATGTAGAATTGATAGGAAATCCACATCTGGAACCTGTCAATTTCTAGGCAACAAGCTGATATCATGGTTCTCCAAGAAGCAAACCTCAGTTGCAACCTCCACCACTGAAGCAGAATACATGGCAGCTGGTAGTTGTTGTAGTCAGCTGCTCTGGCTAGTTCAACAACTCAAGGATTACAATGTAGAGGCAAGAGAAGTCCCTATCTATTGTGATAGCAGCAGTGCCATTGCCATCACTCAAAATCCAGTCCTCCACACAAGGTGCAAGCATGTCGACATTCGACACCACTTCATAAGAGACCACCTTAAAAAGAAGGACATCAAGATGGAGAAAATTCACACAGATATCCAAAGAGCAGACATCTTGACTAAGCCCCTAGCTGAAGAACGATTCAAGACCCTATGCTACAACTTAGGACTCCTGGATCCAAGCACATGAAGAGTAGAGATCAGCTGAAGACCTCAGCTGATACAGGTGCAACAGACTAGGAGGATCAGATGAGGTGAATAGACACCCTCATCTTCAGGTAAGTTCTTTCCCAATGAAGACAAATAAAGTTGAGGGAAAACTTAGAGTCATCTAATCAAGGGGGAATCAATGATACCTTAAGAATCCTTGATGAAATACTCTAAAATCTGCATTGCATATCATATATATATATATATATATACAGCAGACTTGAACAAAGTTATTTGATCTCTTTACTCCCAGCAATGTATACTATGTATAATAATAAACTATTCTTCATAAAATACTTTATTTATATACATAAATACAGTGTACTATTGAGTTATACTTGGTTGGATTAATACACCACCCTTACCGACTCAACAGTATGCATGCACAGTACGGATTTCAAATAACTCTTGCTCAAAATTTATAACTTCTGCATTCCATAAGATAAAGTCTGAATATCTTTAAATGTGAACCCTTAGATCAAGAATCTCATTGTTGATCTTAAGAAGTAACTTTTCAGAAATACAGACCTATCAACTCTATAGTTTTGTCATCTTTCACTCCACTACCTCATTTCTACCCCTATAAAAGGAGGAAGTTATGAGAACACCTAAGAACACAAATCACCAACTATAATTTTTGTTTCAGGTATGGAGAAGATTGAAAGAAAAGATGGAATGGAGATCATTCTTCCACCAAAGTCTTGGGTGAAGGAGATGAAGATTTGTCCAGAAGATGATGATGATGCAGATCAGCATACTTGGTTTAATCAACATAAGTATGTCTATGAAAACTAGAGGAAAGAGAGAAGTCCTTATTGAAAACTAGAGGAAAGAGAGATGCAAAGGACAAAGTAGCAAGCAAGCAGAGCTTCTTCTCGAGGGGGAAGTTCTACATGGAGAGCTTGTTATCAAAAGCTACTGTGTCTAAACAGAACATGAAGGCTGAGTCCATGGCCCTCTCTTCGACTCCATTGAAGCCTCTTCCAATCTTCCTTCTCTTTCAAGAGTAGCGAAGAAATTCAAAAAGGACACATTAGATGCTACAACTGTAGGTCCCCAAAGTTCAGTTAATAACGAGTAAGCTAGTGAAAATGTCTATAGGGGGGGTGAATAGACTTTTCAAAAATCTATCGAAATATCAGAATACAATATGCGGAAATACGAAATTAACAATGAGCCCAATTTAAGTTTATACTCAACTTATTAATTCGAGAACTCTGTTCTTATGAATACTCAACTTGTCTAGTTTAGTTATGTGGTTAAAACAGTTAAGCAATTAAACCAAATAGTAAAGTAAACAACACAAACAATTTATAGTGGTTCGACAACTTGTCTACATCCACTCTCACAAACCCAGTTGTGATGTTTCCACTAAACTCTTCCAATCGAGTACAAAGTGTATGTTCCTGTGATTTTAAGTCCCAAGAAGAAGACTTAGATCTTCAAAGAATATACCACCAGATATATCTATGATCTAACTAGCTATTAACAAGCAACTAGCAACTTGATAAAAACAACAAACAAAAAATTATTCAGTTGTAGTCTTCTGATTCTTCACTTCACTTCTGACTATTCTTCTGAACTTCAATGAACTCTGAGAGTAATCTTCAGTATGTATCAGTATGCGTAGTTGTAGTAACAGTAGTCTTCTCATGATAAACACCATGAAGTATTTATAGACTTCAATCTTCAAGAACTTAGGTAGTTGTAACCAACTCTTCTTGAAAACTAACTTTAACTGAATCTTCTAATCAATCCACGTGTTTCTTGTTATGAATTAGTTATTCCATAACTAACTTCTATCCTTATCTTTATACACGCTTCATTTAGACTTTTAAGTTTGACTTGTCTTGTGTAGACTAGTATGTACTTGTCTTGTCTTGTAGTCCACCTGTCTTCTCAAGTAGTAGACTTCAAGTCTTCTTGTCTGGTCTTCCCATGCAATCTTTAGTAGTAGACTATACTAATCTATCAAGACTTATTACATTACCTTAAGCTTTTATAATACAAGCTTAGTCAACTTATAATCTATACAAAGAATCTATCTATTACATTCAAAAATCATGAGCTCTATACAACATTTATCATAGCTCAATACCAAACTAACAATTAATATAAACACATATGAAGTACTTATAATTTCGTACTAATCTTTTAATATAAACAACACTTATCTTTTCATGTGAACTCTACTGGTCTTGTACAAGATGACTTCAACTCAACTAGACTAGAACAGTCAACACTTAGAAAATATTCAATCTACTTTTGGCTTATCAAAACTTTATCTTATCTTTTCATCATTTAGGACTTGTCTTAGGATTCATATCCCAACAATTTCCCCCTTTTTGATGAAGCTAAAACTTCTTGAATCAATTCATAATAGTAGACTAGTTAAGTAGTTATCTTGTCTTAACATCAAAAGTTGTTATCTTTTCATTCATTCAAAAATAAGATCAGTAGATATTACACATACTTCAAAATATAACTAAATATCAGAGCAAAAAAAACTTCAATTAGAAATCAACTAATCTGAAAGAGTACCTCCGTCTGGATTTGGAACTTGAAATGCATCTAGGAGTCTTCTGTGAATAATACTGATATGATCTTCATCATCAATCTTCTCTTTCTCAAGTAGTTGTTCTTCAAATTTCTTGATTTGATTCATATCAACTCTTCTTCCAGAATTGGTCATAGGACACTTCCATTCAGGAAATTCAGGAACCAAAATGTTGAAGTTTGCACCAGCAGAAATCCTTAAGATTAAATGCCATAACATCTTGTGTTGTCCTTCCATGAATCTGTCAAACAGAGAATACAATTCATCTTGTCCTTCAGCATCTCCATATTTCCTTATAATCCAGTGATCCAGTTCCCATTGACTCTTCACTTTAATCCATTCAGCTCGATGCTCATTATCAATGAAATAATCAATGAGTTGATCTTCCATTTGATCTTCATCAGCCTTTAACTTCTGCAGATTCTCAATATGCTTTCCAATCTTCTTTTTACTAGCATAATGAATCTCATCATCAGCAATCCTTCGTTTCTTTTCAACTATTGCAGTAGGCTCTTCAATGTTTAACTTTCTTTTAACCTGTCTGGTCTGAATCTCTGCTTCAGGAGATGATGCAACACCTTTGCCTTTCAACTTTTTCTGCTCATCTGCTCTAACCTTCTCAAGTTCAGCAGTCTTGACCAACTTTCCTCTCTTGGGTCTTCTGAGCTCTTGTATTGCTTCAGCAGCCTCCTTAGCTTCCGGTTCAGCAGACTTCTCAATAATACTTGACTCTTCCCCCTTTTTGGCTTCATCAGCAGCCTTAAGAGTGAAAAGACTAGTAAATCGAGTCATTTCTTCTTTTACAGCTTCCTTCATAGCTTCAGTAGCTAACTCAACCTGCTTCTGATGCGTCTTTTCATAAAACATCTTGTCTAGACGATCAGTAGTCAGCTCTAGCTTCCTTGAACTTGAAACTAGTTCATCTTTGAAATGAGTAGCTGTCTGTCTAAGAAGTGTATTCTGTGCAGTTAACTCATTGAGAATAGCTCGAGACCGCACCAACTGATCTTGTGCTTCTCGTCTCTGTTCATCAGCAATAGCAATTTTAACTCTGTAGAGTCGTTCCATCTTACTTGACTCTTCAGCCAATGAGCGAGCAAACGAAATAGATCTCTTTTCAGAAAAATCTACTTGTGTCTTCAGGAAATTTTCAACTTCAACATACATTTCTTCTCGGAAAGACGAGTCTATCTTGTTGACTTCTCCAATAATCAACTCTCTAGAACTATCAACAAGTGTTTGGTTCTGCTGGATCAACACATCTTTCACCTTTGATTCTAGGAACTCATCTATCGCGGAATGTACTACTTCTTTCAAGTCCGTCTTCAACTCATTAAGATATCCTTCAGGAAAGGCTTGAGTAGACGACTGAGCATCAATCACATTGTCTTTCTGAACTTTCTCAATAAGTTCATCTTCAGTAAACATAACTGCATCCATGAACTCATCATCTTCTTTTCCAAAGTTGAAAGAATTGGGTTCTCCAGAACATTCAGCTTCTTCATCTGAACCACCTTCAATTTCCAAAATGGGTTCTGAAGTCTGAACTGCTATCTCAGCAACTTCTGGCTTGATCTCGTCTTCCACCAGATCAGTCTGGGTTCCAACATCGAACGAGAACACATCTTCTATAACACCATCTGGAATACTTAACAACTTTTTGACAAGATCAACCAAGGCCTTGCGTGGGAACAACTCAGAGTGATCCTTAACTCCACTATTTTCCTTTTGTTCCATCTCCCAATCCATGAAATTGGAGATTCCGCCCTTACCTTGAATGACTTCAAAAAGATCATCCGTAGAAGATTTCTTCAGAGCAAACCAAGTGCATATCCGCACGAGCTTCTCAAACTGTTCTGAAGCAGTGTCGATGTCAAGAGTCGAGAGCTGCTTCTTCAGATTCCTAGACACTCGAGCACGAACTCTCTTCTCTCGTAGACACATCGGATAATACACCAGGGATTCAAATCTAACATCAGACGGGTCTTGAGTAGATGGGGTCTCTAACTCAGCTGTTGCAGTGGCAACTGGCGTCTTGTCTGAAGTAGATGGGTTGGAGGGTTCAACATATTCTGTTGAGGGTAAATAAGAAGTTTGGACTGTGGTTTCTTGGGGCTTTGATGTGGCTTGGATTGGTGTGACAACTGTCGGAGTATCAGTTGTTTCCTGTATGGGAGTGATTTGGGGATGACTGGCTCTAAGCGGTAATGCCGCCAGTACTTGTGAGGTTGAAGGTAAAGGACGAGGCCTAGATCGGTGTGATCTAGCCTTGGTTCGAACAGAGGAGAGAGAGAGAGAGGGAATTGACAAAGCTTGTGAAGAGGAACCAACCTGGTAACTCGTCTGTTCTGGTGGAGGTGGAGTACCAATTCTCACAATCCTGAGAACTTGAGTAGCTTGATCACCAGTCTCCTTTTCTTTATCACCATCCTTGTCCGAATGAGTTTCTTCCGAATCATCACCACTTGACTCAGCTTTCGCAGGAGCCTCTGATTCTTCATCATCGGACTCATCTTCTGAGGAGCTAGATGAGTTGCCATAAGGTAAGACGTCTGATTCTTCTATTTGAACACGTCTTGGAGCAGCTGGTCTTGCAGCAGCCTGCTTCCTCTGGGCTTCCGATTTCAGATAAAATTTGAGAGGATGGAAGGGCTTACCTTTACTCCAATCAGACTTGTTTGGTAACAACAAGGGGAGTAGGATACTCAACTTGTTGCCATACCCAACAGTGTGAGACACCACCCAACTACAAGAGTCGGTGTCTACTCGAACACTTTTTTCGAAATACATCATTCGATCCGCAATTAGCTTGAACCAATTACCTTCAGTGATTCCATCGTAGATTGCTGCCATCACCCTTGTCTTGGCTTGAGTGACCGCGTCAAACGAACCAGTGGCACATAGAAGCATCTTACTTGCTATGTCCAGAAGGGTGCGATACTTCTCCAATAACTCGGCCTTCTTAACAGCAGGGGCCTTGCCGTCTGACTTGAGCTTCATCTTTCTTCCACAAAAGATGCTCAAATATCTCATCTCTTGTCCAGTGGCATAGTTCTCCACATCAATAGTTCCAATGGGCAGCCTTAAATGTCTGAAAAGCACTTCACGAGTAACACCTCCTCGTCTTGTGGCGTTGGCATAGAACAGCAACACCTCTTCCTCCAAGACGACTTGAGGAAATGCCTCCAGATAAGGCTTCAATCCACATAGCGAGCACTTATCAAGGATCTCTTGGTTTCCAGCAGTGTGAAGCCCTTTAAAGAACATCGAGGGTTCTACATGCACCTTGTTCTCCGAAATGTATTTTCCAAGATTGAACCTTGCTTGCATGTTGGTCCTAACATCGAATAGAGAAGCGATCGACATTCTTGAGAGTAGAGTAAGAACTAAGAAGATTTGATTTGCAAGAATTCGAGAGCTAGAGTAGGGGAGTTATGAAAACGTAAGGCAAGTGAGTGTGGAAGATGGGTTTTGTGAAAAACTGAAAATTGATCCAACGGCCACGATTGAAAGGTTTAATCCAACGGTCGAGACCTTTGAGATTCGGTTACGGAATTGAGAATATTATGTGATTTGATATTGTAACATTTGAAATCCGCCTCTTCTTACTTAGGGCAGGGGAGTGAACTCATCTGACCTAATGTGGTCGAGTTCGAACTGGGTGTATACACCTCATTAAACTGGGAGTGTATAAATCCAATTCTAGGGTTTTCAAATTCTAACATTATCTAATTACAACAATACCCTTAATGCGAATGAATAAACACTTAACATATTTCAATCAATAGAAACACTTAGCTTGTCTGTTCAAGTCCATCCAGAACAGACGAGTAGTCTTTAAGCTTCATGAGGCGAGTAGGCCTATGTGTGCTAGATGAGTAAGCTTATGAACACCAGTCGAGTTCCCCCTTCGACTGTGCTTGTCCATTCCAATCGTCGAACGTCTTCATGTACCTATCTTTAACATTTGCAACGTGTAATTGTAGGTACAGGTAGATTAATAAATAAACTGAATATCATTTTAATGCAATGGTCAAGGTTTCGAACCAGATGACTTGTAACACACATAAGAGTCAACATAAGGGTATTTAAGAAATCAGAGATTCCCCCTTAAATGTTTATTCCCTTAATATTACCCTCAGCTTTACCAGCTTCCTCATCGGGTTGTTTGGTCATCTAGTCTAGCCTTGTATACCTGTCTGTTGCGTGAGTAGATGAGTGCTCTATTCTTGTCTCCCTTTTCTTTGATGTACCTGACTGGTTAGTACATATCTATTGGCAAATAGGATCTAAATCAATTAGCCCTAGACTAATGCATAACTCACGAAACCGTGCCTCAGCTAATGGTTTTGTAAAAATATCAGCTCTTTGAAAATCAGTATGAATCTTTTCCATGCGAATATCCTTCTTTTCTACATGATCACGTATGAAATGATGTTTCACATCAACATGCTTACATCGTGTGTGTAAAACAGGATTTTGTGTAATGGCAATTGCACTATTACTATCACAGAAAATAGGAACATTTGATTCATGTATGTTGTAATCACGAAGCTGTTGCATGAGCCAGAGTAGTTGACTACAACAGCTACCAGCAGCCATGTACTCGGCTTCGGTAGTAGAAGTAGCAACACTAGTCTGCTTTTTAGAAAACCAAGATATGAGTTTTGTGCCTAAAAATTGACAAGAACCAGAAGTAGATTTCCTATCTATTCTACAGCCTCCAAAGTCTGAGTCTGAATACCCACTCAAGGATAGATCATCATTTGAGGGATACCATATACCACGATTGATGGTCCCTTTCAAATATTTCAAGATCCTTTTGGTGGTTTCCATGTGACTTTCTTTTGGATTGGCTTGGAATCGAGCACAAACACCAACAGAGAATGCAATGTCTGGCCTACTAGCAGTTAGATACAGTAAGGAACCAATTAAACCACGATAATAGGATTGGTCAACACATTTACCGTTCTCATCTGGATCCATTCTGTAAGTTGGTTGCATTGGTACGCCAGTGGACTTACATGTTTTGATCCCGTACTTGTCTAGAAGGTTTCTTGTGTACTTCGCCTGATTTATGAAAATACCTTCTGGAGTTTGTTTTACTTGAAGTCCAAGAAAGTAGTTCATCTCACCCATCATTGACATTTCAAACTTACTTTGCATGAGTGTAGAAAAACTTTCACTCAGCTTTTTATTAGGTGACCCAAAAATGATGTCATCTACGTAAATTTGGACGAGTAAGATGTCCTTCCCTTCTTGTCTTCTGAACAAGGTTCGATCGACCTTGCCCTTAGTAAAACCATTTTCTAATAGAAAGAGAGATAGAGTGGCATACCATGCTCTTGGAGCTTGCTTTAGTCCATATAAGGCCTTCTTTAATCTGTACACCTGGTTGCCTTTGACTTCGAAACCTGGAGGTTGTTCAACATACACTTCTTCCGCAAGAATACCGTTAAGAAATGCACTTTTAACATCCATTTGATATACAGTAAACTTCATGTGAGCAGCATATGCAGGGAACAATCGAATGGCTTCTAGTCTAGCAACAGGAGCATAAGTTTCATCATAGTCTATGCCTTCAGCTTGTGAGTAGCCTTAGGCGGCTAATCTAGCCTTATTTCTAACGACTAAATCATTCTCATCTTTCTTATTTTTGAAAATCCATCTAGTGCCAACTACATTATGATGTTCCGGCCTATCGACAAGTTCCCAGACGTCATTTCGAACAAACTGATTCAACTCGTCTTGCATAGCGATGATCCAATTACTATCAGCCAACGCCTCTTTGACAGTGGTAGGCTCAATAGCAGAGAGGAAGCAACACCAGCAAAACATAGTTGGATTCGACTGTTCTTGTGACTCAAAGAGTTGTCGTCTAGTCTTCACACCAATAGTAGAGTCACCAATAATATTTTCAGTATCATGCGCAGATTTCCATGTTTTTCTATTCTTAACAGGAATACTATCATCATCTATATCATGTACAGCATCATGCATGTCAACATCATTTGTATCATCAATAGATTTACCAGGAGTAGTAGAGTCAACTAGAGCAGGCATGTCTACTGGTCTAGAAGACTTACCTTGAGCACTTACTTTCTCCTTGTCATCAGAGTCGAGAGCTTTCATGAATGGATTGTAGGCTTGAACGGATTCATATATCTCTGAATCTTTGTCAGATTCGATCGATAGATCAATTGTTTTCTCACTGATCTTGTTGGCAGACGAGTCCTGTTGAGATTCATCGAAAACCACATGTGGTGTTTCTTCCACACAAAGAGTTGAGTAGTTGAATACCCTAAATGCTTTGCTAGTCCAGGAGTATCCTAAGAATATCCCCTCGTCTGCTTTAGCATCGAAAGCATTCAACTTGCTCTTTCCATTGTTGTGAATGAAACACTTACAACCAAATATATGGAAATATGAAACTCTGGGTTTTCTACCTTTCCAAACCTCATAAGGTGTCTTGCCTAGTGCTTTGTTGATCGCGCTTCTATTCTGTGAATGGCATGCAGTGTTGATAGCTTCAGCCCAAAACTTTTGAGGTGTGTTGAACTCAGTTATCATGGTTCTACAGGCTTCTTTCTGCTACACCGTTCTGTTGTGGTGTCCTAGCTGCACTAGTAAGGTGCTGGATACCGTGTTTAGTACAAAATTCTTTGATATAGCAATTAATGAACTCAGTTCCCTTGTCACTTCGAATTTTGACAATAGACTGGTTCTTCTCAACTTGTAACTTCTTCAACAGTTCAGGCAGAAGTGTTTGTGTATCACTCTTCTTGTGTAGAAAGACTACCCAAGTGAACTTAGAATAGTCGTCTGCAACAACAAGTGTGTACCTTCTACCATTCAATGTTGGAGGAGTTATTGGACCATGAAGATCCATATGTAAGAGTTCTAGGACTCTACTAGTTGAGAGAGTAGGAATTGACTTAAAAGAACCTTTAACCTGTTTACCCTGTTGACAAGCCGTGCATACATGTGACTTGTAGTAAACTTCATTGGGAATACCTTCTACAAGGTAATCTCTGGCTATCTTATTAAGAACCTTAAAGTTTAGATGACAGAGGCGTCTATGCCAGAGCCAACCAAGTTCTTTAGGATTCTTAGTAAGTAGACAGGTGTCCCTCGGACAACTGTTCCAGTTCACTATGTACACACTTCCTTGTCTTACGCCGACTAGTAGGACTGTGTGTGTCCTTTTGTCAATGATTTCGCATTTGCGGCTCTTGAACTGCACTTTGTATCCACGATCACAAAATTGTGAAACAGAGAGTAAATTATATTTCAAACCTTCAACATATGAGACATCTTGAATTTCAACGTCTCCATTCCGGATGTAACCAAATCCTTTAGTGACAGCAGTGGAGCTATCACCAAATATCACTTTTGGTCCTTCTTGCTCATGGTAGCTTGATAAGAGAGCCTTGGTACCAGTCATGTGGTGGGAACAACCACTGTCTATGTACCAGGTTTCTCCTACTGAGCCACCCTTCTTATACAAGTCAAGTCGACCCTGCAATAGATGATATTCAATAATTTAGTTACCCATTTATTTATTGGGGTCCTTGGGGGTTAGTCAATATTCAACAAGTTCGATCTTTTAAGCTTTCGCCCATATTTGTTACAAAATAAGACCTTGTTGTCCTTAACTGGCCTATCAGTCGAGTTCGGGTCTACTCTTTGGAGATAGCCTTTCGACTTAATCTCTACTTGAGCAGGCACTGGTCTATGATAGTTAGAGTTGGGCTTGTAAGCATTAGGTCCATACGGTTTATAGACGCGTTTGGGTCTTTCCTCACTAATAATATCATATGATAAAGGTGGAGGATATAGGACAGTTTGTGTACGATATTTCGGAGCTACCTGTCTAGGTCTAGACGAGTAGAGCTGAGACTGCCTTATGAAAGGCGGTCTAGGCTCTTGTTGTCTAGTCTGTACCTGTCTAGTACTCGTCTCCTCAGGATACCAGTCCTCGTATCTGACCTGGTTGGGTCGTCCACGATTAGTGGTCCTTTGAAGATTAGTTCTAGATGGAACAGGCTTGTTGTTAGCATTCTTTTTACCCACCTTGGTAATCGGAATGTTAACTCGAGCTTGTTTAGGTGCAGTACCTTTAGAAGGAGTTCCAATATCGTATATCATTGGTCCTTTTCCTTTATCATTTGGCAAAAGTCTTGCTTTAATAGTAGTAGGGTTCTTAATGACTCGAGTAGACGAGCTAGATGACTCAGCACCTATACCAGTCTTGTCAGCTGGATCTCTATACCTATCTGGCAATTCAAGGTTAATCTTTGAAGAGTTAACTAGGTCAGTAAGTTTGAGATCAAGTGTGACAACCTCGGTCTCTAAGAACTTATTACGTTCTTCAAGTCTGTTGCACTTGTTCTTTAAAACATTGAATTCATTTCTCTCAGTTGCATGTGTCTTAAGTAGGTCTTGATATAACCTGTCTGTCAATGCACACTTTTCTTTGAGTTGTCTCAACTCTTCAGTCAAGCGTTCATTTAGGACTGTTATATTAGGATCTACTTTGGACTGAGCTTCCTTAAGGTCAATGATTTCTTATTTTAATGCAATGTTCTCATCACTGACTTCGATGAATGCTTGATTAGCAAGTAGAAGGTCGTGTTCAACAGCACTAGTCGAGTGGTGCAGACTACTTCCTACTTCACTACTAGCAGTGTCACTTTCATCAGTTTCTGAATCATCACAAGATTGAAAAGATGTAGCAGATGATACCTCTTGGTCGATTTTAGCCATACAGCATAAACCATCATCTACTATGAATGCTTCGTCATGATCTTGATCAGATGAGTGACTTGATAAGGACGATGGCAACTCGTCTGACTCAGAATCAGAGTCATCATTGGCCATCATTGCCTTTTTGCCACGGTTGTATCTTCTTTCTCTTCGTGCCTTGCGTTCTTCACGATCATCAGTGCTCAGGTCTGGACATTCATATATGTAGTGACCTGGCTTTTCACAATTATAGCACAAGAGATCATTAGTAGCCTTTTTAATAAGAGATTTATCCCTACGTTTATCACGTCTATCAGAACGTTGAATCTTCCTATCGTCAGACTCTCTATCTCGTCTGTTTCCTTTCGAGACTTCGTCTCTCCTTTCGGATGAGTTTTGGTCTCGTCTGGTCTCAGACGAGTTCTTAGAAGTAGATGTTCTATGATCTCTACAGAACTTCTTATATCTACCGAAATGTTTATTCAGCCTATCAAACTTTCTAACCATAAGGTTTACCTGATCCTTCAGACTAAGATCAGAATCTAACTCATCTTTCACAGAAGCAGACTTAGTCTTAGACTTGGACTTATCTACCTTAGATGACTTAGATGAAGTAGACTTAAAGGCAACGTTTTTAGATACAACATGTTCTCTATCACTACTGGCTAGTGGTTCATCTTCGTCTAGATCAAACTCATGAGCCTTCAGAGTTTGAAACATGGTCTCTGCACTCCAGGCATCTATGTTTTGGGTATTCTTAACAAGCATCTTTACCATTTTCCATCGAGGATCTAAGCTCTTAAGAATCCTAAGATTGATTTCACGAGGAGTATAAGTTTTACCAAGAACTTCAAGATCATTCATGATTTTAGTAAAACGAGTATCCAGCTGGTCGATAGTTTCGCCAGCTTTCATTCGAAATGATTCAAATCTTTGGACAGCTGTGGAGAGCTTGCTTTCTTTGATTAGGGATGTTCCTGCACAAATGATAGCTAGCCTGTCCCACATCTCTTTGGCAGTTTTACATTTTAACACCTTTCCTAGATACTCGTTAGGAAGAGTGTGTAAAATATAATTCTTTGCCAAACTATCCAAATTATTTTGACGCATTTCTTCTGAGGTTAGATCAGACCTGGGTTTCTTGACGAGAGTACCAATTGGTTTGCTTGGGTCAAGAACAACAGTATTTGGAATCATTGTAACAATGGGTCCTTCTGTGATAACAGAGATCATTAGGTCGTGCGTGGAACTGAAAATGGCTTCCATTCGCAGCTTCCATTAGTCATAGTCCTGAACTTGGAACTTGGGTAACTTGTTAGCGCTGATTTCAAGAGACATGATTTCAAGAAATAATTGCTAAGTGGAGTTATGATCAAGAAAAACAGATAAGTCAAGAACAGGGAGCACGTAGCAGATAAAACAGGAGTATTGATCAAGAACACGTAAGAAACTATAATCAAGGACCAAGACTTCACCCTAAGTCTTAAGTCGGTTATCAAGAAACAGCAGTTCGTTAACTACTGCTCTGATACCACTTGTAGGTCCCCAAAGTTGAGTTAATAACGAGTAAGCTAGTGAAAATGTCTATAGGGGGGGTGAATAGACTTTTCAAAAATCTATCGAAATATCAGAATACAATATGCGGAAATACGAAATTAACAATGAGCCCAATTTAAGTTTATACTCAACTTATTAATTCGAGAACTCTGTTCTTATGAATACTCAACTTGTCTAGTTTAGTTATGTGGTTAAAACAGTTAAGCAATTAAACCAAACAGTAAAGTAAACAACACAAACAATTTATAGTGGTTCGACAACTTGTCTACATCCACTCTCACAAACCCAGTTGTGATGTTTCCACTAAACTCTTCCAATCGAGTACAAAGTGTATGTTCCTGTGATTTTAAGTCCCAAGAAGAAGACTTAGATCTTCAAAGAATATACCACCAGATATATCTATGATCTAACTAGCTATTAACAAGCAACTAGCAACTTGATAAAAACAACAAACAAAAACTTATTCAGTTGTAGTCTTCTGATTCTTCACTTCACTTCTGACTATTCTTCTGAACTTCAATGAACTCTGAGAGTAATCTTCAGTATGTATCAGTATGCGTAGTTGTAGTAACAGTAGTCTTCTCATGATAAACACCATGAAGTATTTATAGACTTCAATCTTCAAGAACTTAGGTAGTTGTAACCAACTCTTCTTGAAAACTAACTTTAACTGAATCTTCTAATCAATCCACGTGTTTCTTGTTATGAATTAGTTATTCCATAACTAACTTCTATCCTTATCTTTATACACGCTTCATTTAGACTTTTAAGTTTGACTTGTCTTGTGTAGACTAGTATGTACTTGTCTTGTCTTGTAGTCCACCTGTCTTCTCAAGTAGTAGACTTCAAGTCTTCTTGTCTGGTCTTCCCATGCAATCTTTAGTAGTAGACTATACTAATCTATCAAGACTTATTACATTACCTTAAGCTTTTATAATACAAGCTTAGTCAACTTATAATCTATACAAAGAATCTATCTATTACATTCAAAAATCATGAGCTCTATACAACATTTATCATAGCTCAATACCAAACTAACAATTAATATAAACACATATGAAGTACTTATAATTTCGTACTAATCTTTTAATATAAACAACACTTATCTTTTCATGTGAACTCTACTGGTCTTGTACAAGATGACTTCAACTCAACTAGACTAGAACAGTCAACACTTAGAAAATATTCAATCTACTTTTGGCTTATCAAAACTTTATCTTATCTTTTCATCATTTAGGACTTGTCTTAGGATTCATATCCCAACAACAACCCATCTGATGATGAGGAACATCAGATGGTGAGGGCAACTTGAACCAGTGGGATATCATCCAGGCTGATCATCATATTGATTTGATGGTCCTACATGGTTCAGAGATAGAGCTGGAAGATCCATCAAACCAGGTTGGATCACCACTCACAATAAAGCTGGAAGATCCATCATACAGGTTGGATCATCACAGCAACAATGAAGGATCCATCAAACCAGGTCGGACCTTCAAAGCACAGAAGATTTACTCAACAAATCTCAATCCTCCACTCAGCTGATCAGAAGACCAACTCAGCTGACCAGAAGACTTCCAAGAGAAATCAGCAGACCTTTTCAGGAAATCAGAAGACTTCACTCTGCTGATCAGATCACTTCAACTTAGAGTTTAATGACTATCTTTGATCATGTAATTCATTCTAGATTTATTCCTGAATGTAACAAATTGGCCTATATAAGGAATGTAATTCACTTATAAAAAACAGCCTTGATGATCAATTCTTGCCACAAAATTAGTCACAACGGCTATTTTTGGTAATGATGTCATTAATACTCAATTACCAAATTGCCAGCAAATCAACTATTGCCACTTGGCAAATTCAGCCGGCAAATTTAAAGAAAGGCCCAAAATCAAAGAAGGAAAATCTTGGGCTCTACTCCACAATTAAACCCAATTCTGACCGTTAGATCAAGAATTGTTGGAGTATATATACACACCCTTAAACCTCTTCCAAACCCTTTCGCTCACAATACTCTATTGCTTTCAATACTCTCTCGTTCTGCAAATTTCTTTCAAGCTCTCAAAACCTAAACACTTAAACTCTACTATGGCAATCATTGAAATTTACGACGAGAAGACCAAGAGCACTGGCACCTTGGATGCTGCAAAGTGGTCCAAGGAAGGGAAGATGTTCACAGAGAATGCTCTGTTTTTCAAAGGCAAACACACAGCTGCAAACAAGGAAATCCTTCTCCGTTGCATCAACCTCAACCTTCGAGATTTTCTGGAAGCAGCACCCACCAACGTTTATGAACAAGATGTGCTGGCTTTCTATGCAAACGCTGTGATGAAGGGATCGTATGTTGAAGGTGTCATGGGTGGACACAAGGTCAAGGTAACAAGGGAAATCCTTCAGGAATTGTTCGGTTTGTCAAGGGGGAAGATCAATATCTCCACCTACATCATGGGTAGAGAGAAAGAATACATGGAGATGTTCACTGATGGGAAAGTCAAGGCTATTGATACCTCTGGACTCAAGAAATCCCAACTAGAACCTAAGTTCCAAACCCTGATGGATATAGCAGGCAAGATGTTGCTAGGTAACACATTCAGTCATGATGCTGTTACTACTCTAAAGGTTAGAGTTATGGCTGCAATCTGGGATCAGATTGATGGAGACTGGCAAGGGCTTTTCTTGGACAGAATTGCTCTTGAAGCCAAGAAGGTGACTTTGGACCTTCAATCAAGAGAATGGAAGGTGACCTCTACTGTCAGCTTTGTCAACAAGCTGAGTATCATTCTTCCAGAAGTACTCCCAAGAAAGTACAAGATGGGACCTCACAAGACCTTCCACATCTCCAAATATTATTTAAGGAAGGACGCTCTTGCTGAGGCAGCAAGGTTGAAAGAAGAGAGGAAGAAGCTGTTAGCTAAAGCATCTTCCAAGGATGTTATTGAAAAGGCAGAAGAGTCCACTCATAACTCTGCTGCTGAAGAAGAAGAGGAGCCATCCAAAGAAGAGGCTCAAAAGAAGGCTGCTGAGGAGGATGATGATGACAATCAGACCTTAGCACAAAGAAGATATCTGATCAGATCAGGGCTCATCTCCCCATCTGATTCAGATGTCACTCCCACTGCCTCTCCTTTGAAAAAGGCAGGTACCTCTAAACCCTCTCTCACTTTCACACCTTCTAAACTATCAAAGGGTCAGAAGAGAAAGAAGAACACTTCTTCTTTCACAAAGAAAGCCAAGAAATCCAGACTCCCTACTCCAATGAGCATACCCCCTATTTCATCCTTCAACCCTTCTGATGATACCAACCCATCTGAACCCTCACACACTGATGCCCAAATCCCTGCTGATACTCACACAGCAGAGGAACAAGCCCAGCCTAACCCTGCTGATGTTCAAACAGCAGACAACCAACCTTAGACCACCTCCACACAACCTGCTGATGATCAAACTCAGATTATATCCACAATCCTTGCTGATATTCAAACAGCAAATGTCCAAGATCATCAAGCTCAAACACCTACTGATCTTCAAGAAGAAACTGAACCAGACCAGTAGACCCATAACACTGCTGACGAACAAATTACTGAAGATCAATCCCAACCTACTACCCAACAAGAAGAAATCACTTCCCAAACCCCTGCTGATACTCACACAGCAGAGGAAAATGCCCCAACTACCCAAACCCCTACCATCATTGTCCCTTCTGCTCCAGAAGACTTGGCACCAGAAGACTTGGTTCAAGCTGGTCCTTCTCAACCTCAGTTCAGAATGGTGCACTACCCCATGTGCCAAACAGAAAAGATAATGAGGATGAAGATAGCCAACCTGCTCAAGACCACCATCCCTGGAGTTGATGAGGATTCAATCCCATTTGAACAAGTGCTTAGGGTATGCACTTGGATTGAACTCAGAAGAGATGATGTAGATGACCTTCTTGAGGTCATGGAAGGAATGGGAGGAAAGGAAAACTTCCTCGACTGGGATCTGATGAGGCACTAACTGATGAGGCACTAACTGCAGTCTGCAACCGGATCCTAGGAGTTCCCACTGCTGATGTCCCTATCCCAGTAGGCTCATCGGATCAGCAGACAGCTGAACAAGCAAAGATGAAGGAATCAGCTGCACCAGCCTTGGTGGAAGACTCAGCTGCCCCTGCAGACGACTCAGCTGCCCCTGCAGAAGACTCAGCTGCATCAGCTGACAAAGAAGAGATTGAAAGAGAAGTAGTCAGAGTTCCAGCTCACTTCAAGCCTTCAGAAGACCTGACTCACTTCATGTATACACCAAGAGATGCAAGCAGACGGATCATGACCCATCTGACTAAGGCCACAACCTTCTACCTCAATGAGGAGTACCTATCAGCTGAAGAGAGAGGCAAAGCAATAATTGTTCATACCAAGCCTCGTGGTACAACCTCATCTTCTACCCCATCTGTTGATCATACAGCAGACATCTGCTCCCAGATCAAAGCTGCAATAGACTTGCACTTTGAAAAAGGCTTAGGCCTGCAGCTAGGAAGATATGTTGAGAAAGCTGCAAGGGAACAGAAGACTCGTCTTCGTGACCAGATTCTTTACATTGAAGACAAGTTTGGTGAAGCACTCCATCAGCAGATAGGAGAATACTTAAGTACCTATCAGAAGTTGTCAGCTGACACCTCCAAAAGGTTTGCTGATCTTTACACTGATGAGATGCACCGCATGAAGACCACCTACAAGACAAGAATTGAGGATGCTGAAGCAAGAGCCACTGAAGGACAAGCTCTTCTTAAAACAGCTGCAGAGGAGAATGAGAAACTGCAGACTCAGCTGAAGGAGACAGCAGCCAAGTTGGAAGCACTTGCAGAAAAGCTCGAAGCTGCCTCCTGCACCAATTCTCTTTCTCATGTCATGGAACACAGTATATCTCACATTACTGCTGTCAACAAGGTCAATGCCATGGCACTGAAACAAACTCTGAAAGTGGAAATCATGAATGCCATGAAGCCTTTTTCGGCTGCCCTTGCTGAAGCCAAAAAGGGGGAAGATATGTTGATAAGAGCTCTTGAGAAATCTACTGCACAACATGCTGTAATGGTAGTATCTCAAGATGAGCTGAATTAAACCTTGAGTGGTTTAAAGAGCAAAATCAAGAACAGGCAAGAAAAAGGCAAAGGCAAAGAAATTGCTCAAGAAGACACTCAAGCACCCACTCAAGCTCCTGCCAAGACTCTTCAGATCACTGCTCCTGAAGAACAAGTTCCTGAAAAGAGAATGACAAGGAAAAGGAAGGCAGATGAGCAAGCTCAGTCAGCTCAGACCAGCAAGAAGTCAGCTCCAGCAGAGCCTACTGCAGAAGAGAAGGAGGCTCTAGAGTTGAAGAAAAAGAAGTTGCTTGAAGCTCAAGAGCTTAAGCAAAAGAAGCTGAATGATGCGAAGGCACTCAAAGCCAAATTTGAAAGAAGAATTGCCAAACTCAGGAAAGCAATGAAGGACAAAGCACAATAAGACAAGGTCCTGGTGTTTGATAACAATTATGTGGATTACTTAGCCCTTCAAGATGAGCTACCAAGATGGTATCCCCTGAAGAAGAAGTGGCAAATTCAACACCACATAGTAAGGAAATTTGGCCCTCTCCCTTCTTATGAAGAAGAATTTCTCCAATTCTCCCAGTTCATGAACTTTGAAGATCCAGAGTTCTGGGAAGAAATTGTCAAGACAGCCAAAGGACTTGACAACTGCAGAATCCTAACTCTTGAAGAACCCAAATGGGATGCACCCCTTCTGGATTCAGGAAGAGCTAACATGATAGAAATCAAAAGGATTCTGTACAAGATCTATGCAGAGGAGAATGTTACAGATGTGCAGCACATGGAAGAAGTTCGAGCTCGTCTGTACCTTGCCTACCGCATTTGAAGATCAGAAGACCTGATGAAGACTAGCTTAGAAGTTTAAAGAAACTATTACTTGTAACTTGTAAAAGTTCTATCTATATTCAAGTTCTAGTTCTTTTTGCTTACAAGACAAACTCTCATTGTCTTCACCAGATACTTCAGTTTTAAGCATGTTATAAACTCTTATCTTAATTCATTAAGAGCACTTATCAAGTATAGTTTTGGCTTCATCAAAAAGGGGGAAATTGTTGGGATATAAATTCACCACTAAGCCCCACTTGATGTTAGAATAGTTTTGATGGCCAAAACACTTAGAGTTTATAAATGTAATAAGATCAACTGACTTGTATAGAACAGCTTAGACTAGTCTTGTGTGATCAACTGTATTGATATCAGCTGATCAGCACAGTCCTGGCTTACATGCCTATCCTTAAGATGAGAAGAGTAGAAGACATAAAGACTAGAAGATCCTTGAAGACCAGATAAGTTAAGGTGCTTGTATACCTACTTATCTGATGGTGTCCCAGATTGAAGATGGCCTAAAAGCAGTGCAAAGAATTTCCAGATCAGAAGAGTGTTACTCGTCTGATATTAGAAGACAGAAGACCTAAGGCCAGAAGAGTAGTCAGAAGACTAGAAGTACAGATCAGAAGACTATGTGCTCTTCCAGGACTCGGCTGATTCCCAAGTCATCTTGCAATTCAAACGAAGACCTACCTTATTTAGAAGATTGACATGATCCCAGGATTGAAGCAATCAAGTGGCTGGAATCAAGGAATCAAGCTATTATGGAAAGATTGCTCAAACGGCTAGTCAACTCCAACGGCTAGTTGCAACCAATCTCCATTATAAATACAAGAGGATGAGGAATCACACACACAGAAGTCACAAGAGAGAATTCAACAAGCCAAGCAAGCAATCAAAGCTAAAGCCATACAGTTCTAAGAATTCTCAAAAGAGTCAGAAACCATTAGATTATCTATAGCTCTTAAGTGATTCCTATCCAACCCTTAAGAACCTGAAACCTGTTCATATTGTATATCAATTGTTTTAGGCATAGTGGTTAAGCAAATTATAAGCTTGAACCATTAGTTGGATACACCTCAAAAACCCCAAACCCTCACCGAAAGGTTAAAGTTTTTGAACCCCTCAAAGTGCAAGTGCTTACAATCACTTGTGGAGACCGTAGCTGTTAGGACGGCTCAGATCTCAAAGTCCTAACCTTGGGACTATAAAGGTCAAGACCCTTGTAATTTGTGGAAATTAAAGGGATTAAACATCACGTTAGGACGTGAGAGTGGAAGTAAGAACGTATATCCGAACCACTATAAATCCGGTGTTATTTACTTTCTGCACTTTACATTTCTGTCTTTACATTCATTATTATATAGTGCATACTGTGATTTCAACATTCTTCAAAACAAGGCCATAACTTTCAAACCAGCATCAGCTGAGTATTTTCATTAAGTAAAACAAGTTACAAGAACGAGTCTAAACCAGGGCCACAATAATTCCGCATATAACCTCCTCAGTCAGATCACTATAGTCATCTGGACCAGCAGACTTGCAGTCCAGTTGACATAGCAATCAGAAGAGGTTCCCAACTCTGTTTGAAAAAGTTTTAAAGTCTATTCACCCCTCCCCTCTAGACTTTAATCCCATTCACTACTCGTTCAGGGACCAACACCAACCAGGTCAGATACGAGGATTGGTATCCTGAGGAGACAAGTACTAGACAGGTACAGACTAGACGACAAGAGCCTAGACCTCATTTCATAAGGCAGTCTCAGCTCTACTCGTCTAGACCTAGACAGATAGCTTCAAAATATCGTACACAAGCTGTCCTATATCCTCCACCTTTATCATATGATATCATTAGTGAGGAAAGACCCAAACGCGTCTATAAACCGTATGGACCTAATGCTTACAAGCCCTACTCTGACTATCATAGACAAGTACCTGCTCAAGTAGAGATTAAGTCGAAAGGCTATCTCAAAAGAGTAGACCCAAACTCGACTGATAGGCCAGAAAAGGACAACAAGGTCTTATTTTGTAACAAGTATGGGCGAAAACTTAAGAGATCAAACTTGTTCAAGACTCCAATGTATATTTGGATTCCTCTGAACACAACTAACCCCCAAGGACCCCAATAAACAAATGGGTACCTAAATTATTGAATATCTTCATTGCAGGGTCGACTTGACTTGTATAAGAAGGGTGGCTCAGTAGGAGAAACCTGGTACATAGACAGTGGTTGTTCGCACCACATGACTGGTACAAAGGCTCTCTTATCAAGTTACCATGAGCAGGAAGGACCAAAAGTGATATTTGGTGATAGCTCCACTGCTGTCACTAAAGGATTTGGTTACATCCGGAATGGAGACGTAGAGATCCAAGATGTCTCATATGTTGAAGGTTTGAAATATAATTTACTCTCTGTATCTCAGTTTTGTGATCGTGGATACAAGGTGCAGTTCAAGAGCCGCAAATGCGAAATCATTGACAAAAGGACACACACAGTCCTACTAGTCGGCGTAAGACAAGGAAGTGTGTACATAGTGAACTGGAACAGCTGTCCGAGGGACACCTGTCTACTTACTAAGAATCCTAAAGAACTTGGCTGGCTCTGGCATAGACGCCTTTGTCATCTAAACTTTAAGGTTCTTAATAAGATAGCCAGAGACTACCTTGTAGAAGGTATTCCCAATGAAGTTTACTACAAGTCACATGTATGCACGGCTTGTCAACAGGGTAAACAGGTTAAAGGTTCTTTTAAATCAATTCCTACTCTCTCAACTAGTAGAGTCCTAGAACTTCTACATATGGATCTTCATGGTCCAATAACTCCTCCAACCTTGAATGGTAGAAGGTACACACTTGTTGTTGTAGACGACTATTCTAAGTTTACTTGGGTAGTCTTTCTACACAAGAAGAGTGTTACACAAACACTTCTGCCTGATCTGTTGAAGAAGTTACAAGTTGAGAAGAACCAGTCCATTGTCAAGATTCGTACTGACAAGGGAACTGAGTTCATTAATTGCTATATTAAACATTTCTGTACTAAACGTGGTATCCAACATCTTACTAGTGCAGCTAGGACACCACAACAAAATGGTGTAGCAGTAAGAAGGAATCGAACTCTCAAAGAAGCCTGTAGAACCATGATAGCCGAGTTCAACACACCTCAAAAGTTTTGGGCTGAAGCTATCAATACTGCATGCCATTCACAGAACAGAAGCGCGATCAACAAAGCTCTAGGCAAGACACCTTATGAGGTTTGGAAAGGTGGAAAACCCAGAGATTCATATTTCCATATATTTGGTTGTAAGTGTTTCATTCACAACAATGGAAAGAGCAAGTTGAATGGTTTCGATGCTAAAGCAGACGAGGGGATATTCTTAGGATACTCCTCGACTAGCAAAGCATTTAGAGTATTCAACTACTCAACTCTTTGTGTGGAAGAAACACCACATGTGGTTTTCGATGAATCTCGACAGGACTCGTCTGCCGACAAGGTCAGTGAGAAAGTGACTGATCTAACGATCGAATCTGATAAAGATTCAGAGGTATATGAATCCGTTCAAGCCTACAACCCATTCCTAAAAGCTCTCGACTATGATGACAAGGAGAAGGTAAGTGCTCAAGGTAAGTCTTCTAGACCAGCTGACATGACTGCTCTAGTTGACTCGTCTACTCTTATGAAAATTGATGATACTAATAATGCATATCAACATGATGCCGAACATGATGATGTACATGATATAGATGATGATAGTATTCCTGTTAAGAATAGAAAAACATGGAAATCTGCGTATGATACTGAAAATATCATTGGTGACTCTACTATTGGTGTGAATACTAGACGACAACTCTTTGAGTCGCAAGAACAGCCTAGTCCAACTATGTTTTGCTGGTGTTGTTTCCTCTCATCTATCGAGCCTACCACTGTTAAAGAGGCATTGGCTGATAGTAATTGGATCATCGCTATGCAAGACGAGTTGAACCAGTTTGTTCGAAACGACGTCTGGGAACTTGTCGATAGGCCGGAACATCATAATGTAGTTGGCACTAGATGGATTTTCAAGAACAAGAAAGATGAGAATGATTTAGTCGTTAGGAATAAGGCTAGATTAGTCGCCCAAGGTTATTCACAAGCTGAAGGCATAGACTATGATGAAACATATGCTCCTGTTGCTAGACTAGAAGCCATTCGATTGTTCCTGTTGGGATATAAATTCACCCTAAGCCCCACTTGATGTTAGAATAGTTTTGATGGCCAAAACACTTAGAGTTTATAAATGTAATAGGATCAGCTGACTTGTATATAACAGCTTAGACTAGACTTGTGTGATCAACTGTATTGATATCAGCTGATCAGCACAGTCCTGTCTTACATGCCTATCCTCAAGATGAGAAGAGTAGAAGACATGAAGACTAGAAGATCCTTGAAGACCAGATAAGTTAAGGTGCTTGTATACCTACTTATCTGATGGAGTCCCAGTTTGAAGATGGCCTAAAAGCAGTACAAAGAATTACCAGATCAGAAGAGTGTTACTCTGCTGATATCAGAAGACAGAAGACCTAAGGCCAGAAGAGTAGTCAGAAGACTAGTAGTGCAGATCAGAAGACTATGTGTTCTTCCAGGACTCGGCTGATTCCCAAGTCATCTTGCAATTCAAACGAAGACCTACCTTATTTAGAAGATTGACATGATTCCAGGATTGAAGCAATCAAGCGGCTGGAATCAAGGAATCAAGCCATTATAGAAAGATTGCTCAAACGGCTAGTCAACTCCAACGGCTAGTTACAACCAATCTCCATTATAAATACAAGAGGATGAGAAATCACAAAGCACAAGTCACAAGAGAGAATTCAACAAGCCAAGCAGGCAATCAAAGCTAAAGCCATACTGTTCTAAGAATTCTCAAAAGAGCCAGAAACCATTAGATTATCTATACCTCTTAAGTGATTTCTATCCAACCCTAAAGAACCTGAAACCTGTTCATATTGTATATCAATTGTTTTAGGCATAGTGGTTAAGCAAATTATAAGCCTAAACCATTAGTTGGATACACTTCAAAAACCCCAACCCTCACCGAAAGGTTAAAGTTTTTGAACCCCTTAAAGTGCAAGTGCTTACAATCACTTGTGGAGACCGTAGCTGTTAGGACGGCTCAGATCTCAAAGTCCTAACCTTGGGACTATAAAGGTCAAGACCCTTGTAAAATGTGGTAAATTAAAGGGATTAAACATCACGTGTGGACGTGAGAGTGGACGTAGGAACGTATATCTGAACCACTATAAATCTGGTGTCATTTACCTTCTGCACTTTACATTTCTGCCTTTACATATATTTTTATATAGTGCATACTGTGATTTCAACATTCTTCAAAACACGGCCATAACTTTCAAACCAGCATCAGCTGAGTATTTTCATTAAGCAAAACAAGTTGAACACTTTCATAATTCTGCATATAACCTCCTCAGTCAGATCACTATAGTCATCTGGACCAGTAGACTTGCAGTCCAGTTGACATAGCAATCAGAAGAGGTTCCCAACTCTGTTGAAAAAGTTTTAAAGTCTATTCACCCCTCCCCTCTAGACTTTAATCCCATTCACTACTCGTTCAGGGACCAACAAGTGGTATCAGAGCAGTGGTTCTAACGGACTACTGTCTCTAGATTATCAGAAGACTTGAGGGAGTCTTTCTGTAGTCCTCTTGAACAGATCTATTCTTTTGAAAAACTCATACAGCATGAGTGCTAATATGCGAAAGTTGCCTAAGTTTTCAGTTGAGGATTATGATTACTGGAAGATCAGGATGAGGAAGAATCTCACATCAGTCCACTACAAGATGTGTTCAGTAATCACAGAAGGCCCAATCACCATCATGACAGTCAACACTGCAAATGGTGATCCAGAAGTTCCAGTTGGAGAACTTGTTCCCAAGCCGATGAAGGATCTCACACCAGAAGAGATGAAGCAATCAAATCTTGATAGCATTGCTCAAGATTACATAATGCAAACTCTTCCAAATGAGTACATTGCAAAGGTAATCCACTGTGAGTCAGCTAGAGAGATGTGGGAGGCATTGGCACTTCTCTGTGAAGGAACTGAGCTGATCAAGGAATCTAAGTTATCTACAGCAGTCAAGAAGTTTGAACACTTCAATATGCAACCAGAAGAGTCTATTGATCAGCTAGACAATAGATTTACCAAGATCATCAATGAGATAGAATCTCTGGGCAAGAAATATACAAATAGAGAGAAAAATCTAAAGATCTTAGACTCTCTAACCAAGAAATGGAGACTCAAGAAGACCATCATCAAAGATACTCAAGATATCTAGAAATGGTCTGCTCAAACTCTATTTCAGAACCTAAAAGCCCATGAATATGATCTGGAAAGAGAAGAAAACTCAGGAAGTGATGAGCCAACTGCAACTCCATCAACCTCAAAGACTGTAGCCTTCAAGGCAGCCAATACAAAAGCTGCAAGTACCTCATCTGGCAAGACCTCTCTGAAAACAGAAGACTTTGAAGGATCAGACATGAGTCTGAAGGAACAAATGGCTCTTATGATCAAGAGATTCGAAAGGATGAACACTCTCAACAGCAAATATAGAAAATTCTATAGAAACTACAAAGATAGAAGAGCAAGTTCACCCTCCAGAGGTTCCAGAGAAAGAACACCAGAAAGACATCCTAGAAAGGATGTGGAGTCATCTGACAGCCGAGGATCTAGAAGAAGAGATGCCACTCCTCCAAGGAAAGGCAACTCAAATCAGAAATCTGGATCATGCTTCAACTGTCGTAAACCAGGACACTATGTATATGAATGTCCTGAACTGAATCTAGATGACAAAGAAGAAAGAAGGCCAAGAAGAACTTCAGACAAGAAAGCTATGGTAACTGAAGAATTTGAATATCAAAGTGATGAACTCCCTACATCACCAGACTGTCAAATCTTCTCAGATGATTCAGATGATCTAGCTATGATGGCCATAGGTGAAAATGAGGTAAACTCCTATACTACTACTTTCCATTCACCTGTTTTTTCACAATCAGATGAGATAAACTCATCTGAAGGCGAATTAGAAGACACCTATTATCAATCTTTAAGAAAGGTAAAAGGTGATCTGGATATTGCCACTAGAGCTTTTATAGAAGTGGAAGAGGAGAACAAGGATCCAAGGAAAGAAATTACTAAGTTGAAAAAGACTAAGTTTGATAACACCCCTGAGTTGTTCACAATGAATGAAAGATTGACCAGAGAAGTGGAACTTCTTAAGGAAGAAAATACCACAATAACTCAGTTGTATGAGGGGATGTTACAAACTCAAGCTTTAGAAACTAAGGAACTTCGTTCACTACAATCCAAGTTCGATGACCTCTTCCAAGCACACAAGCTCTTAGAAAAGGAGAAGGAATGCCTAAATCAAAAGATATCAGAGTTCAATAAAGCTTCTACTACTATTGAAAGTATCTCTGAGTATTATAGATCAAATGACAATAAGATGGGTTTTGGCTATGAACTTAATCCATCTACATCCTCTCCAGCTGGGGGTAGTACACCTAACAAGTGCACTACTCAGACACATGAAAAGGGTGAGTGTTCTAAACACAATGAACCAAATATGAACCAGAAGGCATCTGTACCAGCTAAGGCTAACTATCCTAACACCAAAAATGGTAAAAGATAAGTTAACCACAAGCCTGTACAGAGGAACAACAAACAGCCTAGACCATTTCGTTTGAGACAGTCTCAGCTGTATACTGCTCCAGCCAAGAAGAAGAAATCTTCTTCAAACAAATCTGTTCTCTTTGCACCCCCTATCTCCTATGATATTGTGAGAACAGAAGACTATGGTCCATATAATCGTGTGCATCGTCCAGCTAATGCACCCAGGCCGAATGTAACTAGTCAAAAGATCATGTATGTACACTCCTATAAAGGGAAACCATTTGACTATTACTTAGCTGACACTAAGAACAAATCAGATCAGTCCAAGGTGCTGACTGGTAAGATTTGGTTCTGTGATGCCCAAGGGAAACAACTCAAGTGTTCAAGGTTGTTCAAACGACCAATGTATATATGGGTTCCCAAGGGTAGTACTAACACCCAAGGACCCAAAACAAAATGGGTACCTAAGATTTAACTTTTCTTGCAGGAAAGGAGGGACCTATACAGAAGAGGAGGTCTAGCAGGATAAACTTGGTACATAGATAGTGGATGCTCAACTCACATGACAGGAACCAAAGCCCTGCTGT
The DNA here is from genome assembly GCA_963675135.1 of Galeopsis tetrahit. Lineage (NCBI taxonomy): Eukaryota > Viridiplantae > Streptophyta > Magnoliopsida > Lamiales > Lamiaceae > Galeopsis > Galeopsis tetrahit. The sequence goes on from OY776130.1 coordinate 17,294,544, forward strand.
CCAACTACATAGAGAAGAAAGGTCCAAAAGTTTTCTTTGGTGATAACGCGCATGGTAACACAAAAGGATATGGCACCCTTAAAAATGGTGATATTGAGGTACATGATGTATCATATGTAGAAGGTCTTAAGTTTAATTTATTATCTGTTTCTCATTTTTGTGACACTGGTTATTCAGTTAAATTCTCTAAGGATGAGTGTCTCATAAGTGATAAAAGAACAAAACAAAACCTTCTAACAGGATCTAGAAAGGGAAGTATGTATCTTGCAAATTGGAACAGCTGTCCTAAGGATACATGTCTGCTTGTGAAGAGCCCTAAAGATGTCAGCTGACTATGGCACAAACGTCTTAGTCATCTGAACTTTAAGACTATGAACAAGTTAGCAAAGGAATCCTTAGTTGATGGTTTGCCTAATGAACTCTACTGTAAAGATTAGGTATGTGATGCATGTCAACAAGGAAAGCAAACAAAGGTCTCCTTCAAGACCAAGAAGACAGCATCAACCAGCAGAGTTCTTGAATTGCTTCACATGGATCTCTTTGGACCTATCACTCCAACCACTTTAACTGGGAGGAAGTACACTCTTATTGTTGTAGATGACTATTCCAAGTTTACTTGGGTTATCTTCTTATACAAGAAGAGTGAAACACAACAGAAGCTCCCTGAACTATTGAAGAGGATCCAAGTAGAGAAAGGAGAACCAATTGTGAAAATTAGAAGTGACAAAGGCACTGAATTCATTAACTCTTATATTATTGCCTATTGTACTTCTAATGGTATTCAGCATGAGACAAGTGCAGCAAGAACACCACAACAGAATGGTGTAGCTGAAAGAAGAGTCAGAACACTCAAAGAAGCTGCCAGAACTCTCCTTGCTGAATTCTCCATTCCTAAGAAGCTATGGGCAGAAGCCATCAACACAGCTTGTGACACTCAAAACAGGTCAGGTATTCACAAAATTCATGAGAAAACCCCATATGAACTGTGGAAAGGAAGAAAACCTAGAGTATCTTACTTTCATATATTTGGTTGTAAGTGTTTCATTCACAACAATGGGAAGAGTAAGTTGAATGCCTTTGATGCCAAAGCAGATGAGGGGATATTCTTAGGATACTCCTCTACTAGCAAAGCATTTAGGGTACTCAACAAACGAACCCTTCTTGTGGAAGAAACACCTCATGTTGTTTTTGATGAATCTTGTGAAAAGAATGCAGTAGAAACAAACTCAGCTGCAGATCAGATGAGACATCTAGTGATCAAGTCCAGACCAGATGAGTTCATTGAAGTAAATGAACCTTTCCCTGAAGAACCAGAGGAAGATAAGCCTCGTAGACCTGTCACTAGATCTCAAACTCAAGCAGTGCAAGCTGACCAGAATAAAGATGCACCAATCCCAAATGCAAGGGGGAATGATCTCTCTGACACACAAGATACAGATGATGATCGACCTAATCAAGTCAAACCTCCTGATGGCACTAGATCAGATGAGAATCCAAGCTCATCCAATGCAGATACTCCTGTGAGGCATACATGAAGAAACAATCATCAATCAAACCTTATCTTAGGAGGAGCAGAATCAGGTGTCAAGACCAGAAGACAACTGAATCAGAACTCACAATCATCTATGTTCTGCTGGTGTGCCTTCCTATCCAACATTGAACCAGCTGACATAGAAGAAGCAATGACAGATAGCAATTGGATCACTGCTATGCAAGAAGAACTAAACCAATTCGAAAGAAATGAAGTCTGGGAATTGGTAGATCGTCCTGAAAACCACAATGTAGTAGGAACAAAGTGGGTATTCAAGAACAAAAAGGACGAAAATGATGTGATAACTAGAAATAAGGCAAGGCTAGTTGCAAAAGGATACTCACAATCTGAAGGGATTGACTATGATGAAACTTTTGCTCCAGTAGCAAGATTAGAGGCCATTCGACTGTTTCTACCTTATGTATCATATATGGGCTTCAAGGTATATCAAATGGATGTCAAGAGTGCTTTTCTAAATGGTATTCTGGTAGAAGAAGTATATGTAGAGCAGCCTCCTGGATTTGAAAAAGGTGACCAAGTATATCGACTGAAGAAGGATCTCTATGGTCTAAAGCAAGCCCCTAGAGCTTGGTATGACACATTGTCACAATTCCTACTTGACAATGGATATACAAAAGGCAAAGTTGATAGAACTCTTTTCAGAATACAAGAAGGAGAAGACATTCTAATGGTGCAAATATATGTAAATGATATTATATTTGGATCACCCAATCAAGAGATGTACAAGAAGTTCTCTGAACTTATGCAAGGAAAGTTTGAAATGAGCATGATGGGTGAGATGAATTATTTCCTAGGACTTCAAGTCAAGCAGAGTTCAGAAGGGATCTTCATCAACCAGTCCAAGTATACCAAGAGCCTATTAGAAAGATTCAAAGCTCTACAAAGCAAGACTGCAAGGATTCCAATGATGACATCTTTCAAAATGGAACCAGATGAGTCTGGAACGGCAGTTGATCAAGCTGAATATAGAGCACTGATTGGATCTCTACTATATCTTACAGCTAGCAGACCAGACATAACTTTTGCTGTAGGAGTATGTGCTAGGTTTCAAGCAAAACCAAAGCAAAGTCATCTAGAAGCAGTAAGGAAGATTCTCAAGTACCTAAAAGGAACAGTCAACCTAGGACTATGGTACCCTGCTGATGACAATCTAGAATTGAGTGGCTATTCTGACTCAGACTATGGAGGATGTAGAATTGATAGGAAATCCACATCTGGAACCTGTCAATTTTTAGGCAACAAGTTGATATCATGGTTCTCTAAGAAGCAAACTTCAGTTGCAACCTCCACCACTGAAGCAGAATACATGGCAGCTAGAAGTTGTTGTAGTCAGCTGCTCTGGCTAGTTCAACAACTCAAGGATTACAATGTAGAGGCAAGAGAAGTTCCTATCTACTGTGACAGCAGCAGTGCCATTGCCATCACTCAAAATCCAGTCCTCCACACAAGGTGCAAGCATATTCGACACCATTTCATAAGAGACCACCTTGAAAAGAAGGACATCAAGATGGAGAAAATTCACACAGATATCCAAAGAGCAGACATCTTGACTAAACCCCTAGCTGAAGAAAGGTTCAAGACCCTATGCTACAGCTTAGGACTCCTGGACCCAAGCACATGAAGAAGGAAAGATCAGCTGAAAACCTCAGCTGATCCAAGTGCAGCAGACTAGGAGGATCAGATGAGGTGAATAGACACCCTCATCTTCAGGTAAGTTCTTTCCCGATGAAGACAAATAAAGCTGAGGGAAAACTTAGAGTCATTTAATCAAGGGGGAATCAATGAAACCTTAAGAATCCCTGATGAAATACTCTACAATCTGCATTGCATTTCATATATATGTATATATATATATATATACACAGCAGACTTGAACAAAGTTATTTGATCTCTTTACTCCAAGCAATGTATACTATGTATAACAATAAACTATTCTTCATAAAATACTTTATTTATATACATACATACAGTGTACTATTGAGTTATACTTGGTTGGATTAATACACCATCCTCACCGACTCAACAGTATGCATGCACTGTACGGATTCCAAATAACTCTTGCTCAAAATTTATAATTTCTGCATTCCATAAGATAAAGTCTGAATATCTTTAAATATGAACCCTTAGATCAAGAATCTCATTGTTGATCTTAAGAAGTAACTTTTCAGAAATTCAGACCTATCAACTCTATAGTTTTGTCATCTTTCACTCCACTACCTCATTTCTACCCCTATAAAAGGAGGAAGTTATGAGAACACCTAAGAACACAAATCACTAACTATAATTTTTGTTTCAGGTATGGAGAAGATCGAAAGAAAAGATGGAATGGAGATCATCCCTCAACCAAAGTCTTGGGTGAAGGAGATGAAGATTTGTTCAGAAGATGAAGATGATGCAGATCAGCATACTTGGTTTAGCCAACATAAGTATGTCTATGAAAACTAGAGGAAAGAGAGAAGTCCTTATTGAAAACTAGAGGAAAGAGAGATGCAAAGGACAAAGTAGCAAGCAAGCAGAGCTTCTTCTCCAGGGGGAAGTTCTACATGGAGAGCTTGTTATCAAAGGCTACTGTGTCTAAACAAAACATGAAGACCAAGTCCATGGCCCTCTCTTCAGACTCCATTGAAGCCTCTTCCAATCTTCCTTCTCTTTCAAGAGAAGCGAAGAAATTCAAAAAGGACACATTAGATGCTACAACCCCTCTGATGGTGAGGGCAACCTGAACCAGTGGGATATCATCCAGGCTGATCATCATATTGATTTGATGGCCCTACATGGTTCAGAGATAGAGCTGGAAGATCCATCAAACCAGGATGGATCACCACTCACAATAAAGCTGGAAGATCCATCATCCAGGTTGGATCATCACAGCAGCACTGAAGGATCCATCAAATCAGGTTGGACCTTCAAAGCACAGAAGATTTACTCAGCAAATCTCAATCCTCCACTCAGCTGATCAGAAGACCAACTCAGCTGACCAGAAGACTTTCAAGGAAAATCAGCAGACCTCTTGAAGAAATCAGAAGACTTCACTCTGCTGATCAGATTACATCAATTTAGAGTTTAATGACTATCTTTGATCATGTAATTCATTTTAGATTTATTCCTGAATGTAATTAAACAAATTGGCCTATATAAGGAATGTAATTCACTTATAAAAAACGGCCTTGATGATCAATTCTTGCCACAAAATTAGTCACAACCGCTATTTTTGGTAATGATGTGATTAATACTCAATTACCAAATTGCCAGCAAATCAACTATTGCCACTTGGCAAATTCAGCCGGCAAATTTAAAGAAAGGCCCGAAATCAAAGAAGGAAAATCTTGGGCTCTACTCCACAATTAAACCCAAATCTGACCGTTAGATCAAGAATTGTTGGAGTATATATACACACCCTTAAACCTCTTCCAAACCCTTTCGCTCACATTACTCAATTGCTCTCAATACTCTCTCGTTCTGCAAATTTCTTTCAAGCTCTCAAAACCTAACACTCGCACTCTACTATGGCAATCATTGAAATTTACGACGAGAAGACCAAGAGCACTGGTACCCTAGATGCAACCAAGTGGTCTAGGGAAGGGAAGGTTTTCACTGAGAATGCTCTGTTTTTCAAGGGCAAGCATACAGATGAGAATAAGGAGATTCTTCTTCGCTGCATCAACCTCAACCATCGAGATTTTCTGGAAGCAGCACCCACGAATGTTTATGAACAAGATGTGCTGGCTTTCTACTCAAATGCTGTGATGAAGGGGTCTCACGTTGAAAGTATCATAGGTGGACACAAGGTCAAGGTAACAAGGGAAATCCTTCAGGAACTTTTCGGATTGTCAAGGGGGACGATCAATATCTCCAACTATATTATGGGAAAAGAGAAAGAATATATGGAGATGTTCACTGATGGGAGAATCAAGGCTATCGATGCCTCTGGACTCAAGAAATCCCAACTAGAACCTAAGTTTCAAACCCTGATGGATATAGCAGGCAAGATGCTGCTAGGTAACACATTTAGTCATGATGCTGTGACTACTCTAAAGGTTAGAGTTATGGCTGCAATCTGGGATCAGATTGATGGAGATTGGCAAGGGCTATTTCTGGATAGAATTGCTCTTGAAGCCAAGAAGGTAACCTTGGACTTGCAGTCAAGAGAATGGAAGGTGACATCAACAGTCAGCTTTGTCAATAAACTGAGCATCATCCTTCCGGAAGTGCTCCCAAGGAAATACAAGATGGGACCTCATAAGACCTTCCACATCTCCAAATATTACTTAAGGAAGGAAGCTCTTGCTGAGGCAGCAAGGTTGAAAGAAGAGAAGAGGAAGTTATTAGCTGAAGCATCTTCCAAAGATGTGGTTGAAAAGGCAGAAGAGTCTGCTCATGACTCTGCTGCTGAAAAAGAAGAGGAGCCATCCAAAGAAGAGGCTCAAAAGAAGACTGCTGAGGATGATGATGACAATCAGACCTTAGCACAAAGAAGATATCTGATCAGATCAGGGCTCATCTCCCCATCTGATTCAGATGCCACTCCCACTGCTTCTCCTTTGAAAAAGGTAGGTACTTCTAATCCCTCTCTCACTTTCACACCTTCTAAGCTATCAAAGGGTCAGAAGAGAAAGAAGAACACTTCTTCTTTCACAAAGAAAGCCAAGAAATCCAGGCTCCCTACTCTAATGAGCATAGCTCCTATTTCATCCTTCAACCCTTCTGATGAGTCCAACCCATCTGAACCTCCAAACACTGATACCCAAATCCCTGCTGATACTCACACAGCAGAGGAACAAGCCCAGCTTAAATCAACCCTTGAAACACAAATGCCTAACCCTGCTGATGCTCAACCAGCAGACAACCAAACACAGACCACCTCCACACACCCTACTGATGATCAAACTCAGATTATCTCCACAACCCCTGCTGACATTCAAACAGCAGATGTCCAAGTTCATCAAGCTAAACCATCTACTAATCTTCAAGTAGAAACTGAACCAGACCAGCAGACCCAAAACCCTGCTGATGAACAATTCACTGAAGATCAATCCCAACTTCCTACCCAACAAGAAGATATCACTTCCCAAATCCCTGCTGATACTCACACAGCAGAGGAAAATGCCCCAGCTACCCAAACTCCTACCATCACTATCCCTTCTGCTCCAGAAGACATGGCACCAGCAGACCTGGATCAAGCTGGCCCCTCTGTGCACAAAGGAGAAAATTATGAGGATGAAGATAGCCAACCTGCTCAAGTCCACTACTCCTGGTGTTGATGAAGAGTCAATCCAATTTGAACAAGTACTTAGGATATGTACTTGGATTGAGCTCAGAAGAGATGATGTAGATGAACTTCTTGAGGTCATGGAAGGAATGGGAGGAAAGGAAAACTTCCTCGACTGGGAAATGGAGCAAAAGGAAGTTGCTCAAGTTCGATCTTTTGCTCAGCTGCTATCAGAGGAGGCACTGACTGCAGTTTGCAACCGGATTCTAGGAATCCCCACTGTTGATATCTCTATCCCAGAAGACTCATCACATCAGCAGACAGCTGAAACGACACTGGTAGATGACTCAGCTGCACCTGCCCCTGCAGAAGACTCAGCTGCCCCTGCAGAAGACTCAGCTGCACCAGCTGACAAAGAAGAGATTGAAAGAGAAGTAGTCAGAGTACCAGCTCACTTCAAACCCTCAGAAGATCCGACTCACTTCATTGATCAATCAGAGGATGCAAGCAGACGGATCATGACCAATCTGACTAAGGCCACTACCTGCTTTCTCAATGAGGAGTACCTATCAGCTGAAGAGAGAGGCAAAGCACTAATTGTTCATACAAAGCCTCGAGGTACTACCTCAACTTCTACCCCATCTGTTGATCATACAGCAGACATCTGCTCCCAGGTCAAATCTGCAATAGACTTGCACTTTGAGAAAGGCTTAGGCTTGCAGCTTGGAAGGTATGTTGAAAAAGCTGCTAGGGAACAGAGGACTCGTCTTCATGACCAAATTCTTGACATTGAAGACAAGTTTGGTGAAGCACTTCATCAGCAGATAGGAGAATATTTGAGTACCTATCCGAAATTATCAAGTGACACCTCCAAAAGGTTTGCTGATCTTTACACTGATGAGATGCACCGCATGGAGACCACCTATAAGACAAGAATTGAAGAAGCTGAAGCAAGAGCCACTGAAGGTCAAGCTCTTCTTAAATCAGCTGCAGCGGAGAATGAGAAGCTGCAGCCTCAGCTGAAGGAGACAGCAGCCAAATTAGAAGCACTCTCAGAGAAGCTCGAAGCTGCCTCCTCCACCAATTCTCTTGCTCATGTCATGGAGCACAGCATCTCCCACATTACTGCTGTCAACAAGGTTAATGCCATGGCACTGAAACAAACTCTGAAAGTAGAAATCATGAATGCCATGAAGCCTTTTGCGGCTGCACTTGCTGAAGCCAAAAAGGGGGAAGATATGTTGATTTGGAGGAGGAGGCAGCTTCAAATCTAGTCGTAAGTGCTTCCAACTTGGCTGCTGTCTCCTTCAGCTGAGTCTGCAGTTTTTCATTCTCCTCTGCAGCTGTTTTAAGAAGAGCTTGTCCTTCAGTGGCTCTTGCTTCAGCATCCTCAATTCTTGTCTTGTAGGTGGTCTCCATGCGGTGCATCTCATCAGTGTAAAGATCAGCAAACCTTTTGGAGGTGTCAGCTGACAACTTTTGATAGGTACTTAAGTATTCTCCTATCTGCTGATGGAGTGCTTCACCAAACTTGTCTTCAATGTCAAGGATTTGGTCACAAAGACGGGTCTTCTGTTCCCTTGCAGCTTTCTCAACATATCTACCTAGTTGCAGGCCTAAGCCTTTATCAAAGTGCAAGTCTATTGCAGCTTTGACCTGGGAGCAGATGTCTGCTGTATGGTCAACAGATGAGGTAGAAGTAGAGGGTGTACCTTGAGGCTTTGGATGGACAATTACTGCTTTGCCTCTTTCTTCGGCTGATAGGTACTCCTCATTGAGGAAGCAGGTAGTGGCCTTGGTCAGATGGGTCATCATTCGTCTGCCTGGATCCTCTTGATTTTCAATGAAGTGAGTCATTTCGTCTGAAGGTCTGAAGTGAGCTGGTATTCTGACTACTTCTCTTTCAATTTCTTCTTTGTCAGCTGGTGCAGCTGAGTCTTGAGCAGGGGCAGCTGAGTCTTGAGCAGGGGCAGCTGTGTCGTCCACCAAGGCTGGTGCAGCTGATTCCTTCATCTGTGCTTGTTCAGCTGTCTGCTGATCTGATGAGTCTTCTGGGATAGAGACATCAGCAGTGGGGATTCCTAGAATCCGGTTGCAAGCTGCAGTCAGTGCCTCGTCTGATAGCAGTTGAGCATACGAACGAACTTGAGCAACTTCCTTTTGCTCCATTTCCCAGTCGAGGAAGTTTTCTTTTCCTCCCATTCCTTCAATGACATCAAGAAGGTCATCCACATCATCTCTTCTGAGCTCAATCCAAGTGCATATCCTAAGCACTTGTTCAAACTGGATTGAATTCTCATCAACTCCAGGGGTAGTGGACTTGGGCAGGTTGCCTATCTTCATCCTCATTATCTTCTCTGTTGTACACATGGGGTAGTGCACCATTCTGAATTGAGGTTGAGAAGGGCCAGCTTCATCCAGGGCTGCTGGTGCTAAGTCTTCTGGAGCAGATGGGGCAGAGAGGATAGGAGATTGGGTAGTTGGGGCATTTTCCACTGCTGTGTGAGTATCAGCAGGGATTTGGGAAGTGATATTTTCCTGTTGGATAGTAGGTTGGAGTTGATCTTCAGCAATTTGATCATCAGCAGGGTTATGGGTCTGCTGGTCTGGTTCAGTTTCTTCTTGAAGATCAGTAGGAGTTTGGGCTTGATGATCCTGGTCATGTGCTGTTTGAATGTCAGCAAGGATTGTGGATATAATCTGAGTTTGATCATCAGCAGGTTGTGTGGAGGTGGTCTGAGGTTGGTTGTCTGGTGTTTGAACATCAGCAGGGTTAGGCTGGGCTTGTTCCTCTGCTGTGTGAGTATCAGCAGGGATTTGGTTTTCAGTGTTTGAGGGTTCAGATTTGGTTCTCTGGATTTCTTGGATTTCTTTGTGAAAGAAGAAGTGTTCTTCTTTCTCTTCTGACCCTTTGACAACTTGGAAGGAGTAAAAGTGAGAGAGGGATTAGAGGTACCTGCCTTTTTCAAAGGAGAGGCAGTGGGAGTGGCATCTGAATCAGATGGGGAGATGAGCCCTGATCTGATCAGATATCTTCTTTGTGCTAAGGTCTGATTGTCATCATCATCCTCAGCAGCCTTCTTTTGAGCCTCTTCTTTGGAAGGCTCCTCTTCTTCTTCTGCAGCAGAGTCATGAGTAGACTCTTCTGCCTCTTCAACAACAGCCTTGGAAGATGCTTCAGCCAACAGCTTCTTCCTCACTTCTTTCAACCTTGCTGCCTCAGCAAGAGCTTCCTTCCTTAAGTAATACTTGGAGATGTGGAAGGTCTTATGAGCTCCCATCTTGTACTTTCTTGGGAGTACTTCTGGAAAAATGATACTCAGCTTGTTAACAAAGCTGACAGTGGAGTTCACCTTCCATTCTCTTGATTGAAGGTCCAAAGTTACCTTCTTGGCTTCAAGAGCAATACGGTCCAAAAAGAGTCCTTGCCAATCTCCATCAATCTGATCCCAGATTTCTGCCATAACTCTAACTTTCAGAGTGGTAACAGCATCATGGCTGAAAGTGTTACCAAGCAGCATCTTGCCTGCTATATCCATTAGGGTTTGGAACTTAGGTTCCAGTTGGGATTTCTTGAGTCCGGAGGCATCTTCAGCCTTGATTTTACCACCAGTGAACATCTCCATATACTCTTTCTCCTTACCCATAATGTAGTTGGAGATATTGATCTTCCCCCTTGACAAACCGAACAGTTCTTGGAGGATTTCCCTTGTTACCTTGACCTTGTGTCCATCCATGACACTTTCCACGTGAGAACCCTTCATCACAGCATTGGCGTAGAAAGTCAGCACGTCTTGTTCATAGACATTCGTGGGTGCTGCTTCCAGAAAGTCTCTCAAGTTGAGGTTGATGCAGCGAAGAAGGATCTCCTTATTCTCATCTGTATGCTTGCCCTTGAAAAACAAAGCATTCTCTGTGAACATCTTCCCTTCCTTGGACCACTTTGCAGCATCCAAGGAACCAGTGCTCTTGGTCTTCTCGTCGTAAATCTCAATGATTGCCATAGTGGTGTTTGAGTGTTAGGTTTTGAGAGCTTGAAAGAAGTTTGCAGGACGAGAGAGTATTGAGAGCAAGAGTGAGTTGTAAGCGAAAGGGTTTGGAAAAGGTTTAAGGGTGTGTATATATACTCCAATAATTCTTGATCTAACGGTCAGATTTGGGTTTAAATTTGGAGTAGAGCCCAAGATTTTCCTTCTTTGATTTTGGGCCTTCTTTAAATTTACCGGCTGAATTTGCCATGTGGCGACTGTTGATTTGCTGGCAATTTGGTAATTAGGTATTAATGACATTATTACATAAAATAGCCGTTGTGACTAATTTTGTGGCAAGAATTGATCATCAAGGCCGTTTTTTATAAGAGAATTGCATTCCTTATATAAGCCAATTTGTTTAATTACATTCAGAAATAAATCTAGAATGAATTACATGATCAAAGATAGTCATTAAACTCAAAAATCAAGTGATCTGATCAGCAGAGTGAAGTCTTCTGATTTTCTGAAAATGTCTGCTGATTCTTCTTGGAAGTCTTCTGGTCAGCTGAGTAGGTCTTCTGATCAGCTGAGTGGAGGTTTGAGATTAAGTCTTCTGGTCAGCTGAGTAGGTCTTCTGATCAGCTGAGTGGAGGTTTGAGATTAAGTCTTCTGGTCAGCTGAGTAGGTCTTCTGATCAGCTGAGTGGAAGTTTGAGATTTGCTGAGTAAATCTTCTGTGCTCTGAAGGTCCAACCTGGCTTGTTGCATCCTTCATTGTTGCTGCGATGATACAGCCTGTATGATGTACCTTCCAGCTTTATTGTGAGTGGTGATCCAACCTGGTTTGATGGATCCTTGCTGTGATGATCCAACCTGTATGATGGATCTTCCAGCTCTATGGTGATCCAATCTGGTTTGATGGATCTTCCAGCTCTATCTTCTATCTCATCTGATGTTCCTCATCATCAGATGGGTTGTAGCATCAAATGTGTCCTTTTTGAATTTCTTCGCTTCTCTGGTAGGAGAAGGAAGATTGGAGGAGGCTTCAATGGAGTCGAAGAGAGGACCATGAACTCAGCCTTCATGTTCTATTTAGACACAATAGCCTTGTCCTCTGCATCTCTTCCTCCTTTAGCTTTCAACAAGGACGTCTCTTCTTCCTTTAGCTTTCACAGGCATACTCATGTTGAGTAGGCCAAATATGTTGATCTGCATCATCTTCATCTTCTGGAAAAATCTTCATCTCCTTCACCCAAGACTTTGGTTGAAGAATGATCTCCATTCCATCTTTTCTCTCGATTGTCTCCATACCTGAAACAAAAACAATGTTTAGTGATTTGTGTTTTTAGGTGTTCTCATAACTTCCTCCTTTTATAGGGGTAGAAATGAGGTAGTGGAGTGAAAGATGACAAACTATAGAGTTGATAGGTCTGAATTTCTGAAAAGTTACTTCTTAAGATCAACAATGAGATTCTTGATCTAAGGGTTCACATTTAAAGATATTCAGACTTTATCTTATGGAATGCAGAAATTATAAATTTTGAGCAAGAGTTATTTGGAATCCGTACAGTGCATGCATACTGTTGAGTCGGTGAGGATGGTGTATTAATCCAACCAAGTATAACTCAATAGTATACTGTATGTATGTATACAAAATAAAGTATTTTATGAAGAATAGTTTATTAGTATACATAAGATACATTGCTTATAGTAGAGAATTCAAATAACTTTTGTTCAAGTCTGCTGACTATATATATATATATATATATGATGTGCAATGCAGATTTTAGAGTATTTCATCAAGGAATATTAAGGTATCATTGATTCCCCCTTGATTAGATGACTCTAAGTTTTCCCTCAGCTTTATTTGTCTTCATCGGGAATGTACTTACCTGAAGATGAGGGTGTCTATTCACCTCATCTGATCCTCCTAGTCTGCTGCACCTATATCAGCTGAGGTTTTCAGCTGATCTCTCCTCTTCATGTGCTTGGATCCAGGAGTCCTAAGCTGTAGCATAGGGTCTTGAATCGTTCTTCAACTAGGGGCTTAGTCAAGATGTCTGCTCTTTGGATATCTGTGTGAATTTTCTCCATCTTGATGTCCTTCTTTTCAAGGTGGTCTCTAATGAAGTGGTGTCGAATGTCGACATGCTTGCACCTTGTGTGGAGGACTGGATTTTGAGTGATGGCAATGGCACTGCTGCTATCACAGTAGATAGGGACTTCTCTTGCCTCTACATTGTAATCCTTGAGTTGTTGAACTAGCCAGAGCAGCTGACTACAACAACTACCAGCTGCCATGTATTCTGATTCAGTGGTGGAGGTTGCAACTGAGGTTTGCTTCTTAGAAAACTATGATATCAACTTGTTGCCTAGGAATTGACAGGTTCCAGATGTGGATTTCCTATCAATTCTACATCCTCCATAGTCTGAGTCAGAATAGCCACTCAATTCTAGATTGTCATCAGCAGGGTACCATAGTCCTAGGTTGATTGTTCCTTTTAGGTACTTGAGAATCTTCCTTGCTGCTTCTAGATGACTTTGCTTTGGGTTTGCTTGAAACCTAGCACATACTCCTACAGCAAATGTTATATCTGGTCTGCTAGCTGTAAGGTATAGAAGAGATCCAATCAGTGCTCTATATTCAGCTTGGTCAACTGCCTTTCCAGACTCATCTGGTTCCATTTTGAAGGATGTCATCATTGGAATCCTTGCAGTCTTGCATTGTAGAGCTTTGAATCTTTCTAGTAGACTCTTGGTATACTTGGACTGGTTGATGAAGATCCCTTCTGAACTCTGCTTGACTTGAAGTCCTAGGAAGTAATTCATCTCACCCATCATGCTCATTTCAAACTTTCCTTGCATAAGTTCAGAGAACTTTTTGCACATCTCTTGATTGGGTGATCCAAATATAATGTCATCTACATATATTTGTACCATTAGAATGTCTTCTCCTTCTTGTATTCTGAAGAGTGTTCTATCCACTTTGCCTTTTGTATATCCATTGTCAAGTAGGAATTGTGACAATGTGTCATACCAAGCTCTAGGGGCTTATTTTAGACCATAGAGAGCCTTCTTCAGTCGATATACTTGATCACCTTTTTCAAATCCTGGAGGCTGCTCTACATATACTTCTTCTACCAGAATACCGTTCAGAAAAGCACTCTTGACGTCCATTTGATATACCTTGAAGCCCATATATGATGCATAGGCTAGAAACAGTCGTATGGCTTCTAATCTGGCTACTGGAGCAAAGGTTTCATCATAGTCAATTCCTTCAGATTGAGAGTATCCTTTTGCAACTAGCCTAGCCTTATTTCTAGTTATCACATCATTTTCGTCCTTCTTGTTCTTGAATACCCACTTTGTTCCTACTACATTGTGGTTTTCCGGACGATCTACCAATTCCCAGACTTCATTTCTTTCGAATTGGTTTAGTTCTTCTTGCATAGCAGTGATCCAATTGCTATCTGCCATTGCTTCTTCTATGTCAGCTGGTTCAATGTTCGATAGAAAGGCACACCAGCAGAACATAGATGATTGTGAGTTCTGATTCAGTTGTCTTCTGGTCTTGACACCTGATTCTGCTCCTCCTAAGATGAGGTTTGATGGATGATTGTTCCTCCATGTATGCCTCACTGGAGTATCTGCATTGGATGAGCTTGGATTCTCATCTGATCTAGTGCCATCAGGAGGGTTGACTTGATTAGGTCTATCATCATCTGTATCTTGTGTGTCAAAGAGATCATTCCCCTGGCATTTGGGATTGGTGCATCTTGATTCTGGTCAGCTTGTCCTGCTTGAGTTTGAGATCTAGTGACAGGTCTATGAGGCTTATCCTCCTCTGGTTCTTCAGGGAAAGGTTCATTGACTTCAATGAACTCATCTGGTCTGGACTTGATCACTAGATTTCTCATCTGTTCTGCAGCTGAGTTTGTTTCCACTGCATTCTTATCACAAGATTCATCAAAAACAACATGAGGTGTTTCTTCCACAAGAAGGGTTCGTTTGTTGAGTACCCTGAATGCTTTGCTAGTAGAGGAGTATCCTAAGAATATCCCCTCATCTGCTTTGGCATCAAAGGCATTCAACTTACTCTTCCCATTGTTGTGAATGAAACACTTACAGCCAAATATATGAAAGTAAGATACTCTAGGTTTTCTTCCTTTCCACAGTTCATATGGGGTTTTCTCATGTATTTTATGATTACCTGACCTGTTTTGAGTGTGAAAAGCTGTGTTGATGGCTTCTGCCCATAGCTTCTTGGGAGTGGAGAATTCAGCAAGGAGTGTTCTGGCAGCTTCTTTGAGTGTTCTGACTCTTCTTTCAGCTACACCATTCTGTTGTGGTGTTCTTGCTGCACTTGTCTCATGCTGAATACCATTAGAAGTACAATAGGCAACAATATAAGAGTTAATGAATTCAGTGCCTTTGTCACTTCTAATTTTCACAATTGGTTCTCCTTTCTCTACTTGGATCCTCTTCAATAGTTCAGGAAGTTTCTGCTGTGTTTCACTCTTCTTGTATAGGAAGACAACCCAAGTAAACTTGGAGTAGTCATCTACAACAATAAGAGTGTACTTTCTTCCTGTTAGAGTGGTTGGAGTGATTGGTCCAAAGAGATCCATGTGAAGCAATTCAAGAACTCTGCTGGTTGATGCTGTCTTCTTGGTCTTGAAGGAGACCTTTGTTTGCTTTCCTTGTTGACATGCATCACATACCTGATCTTTACAGTAGAGTTCATTAGGCAGACCATCAACTAAGGATTCCCTTGCTAACTTGTTCATAGTCTTAAAGTTCAGATGACTAAGACGTTTGTGCCATAGCCAGCTGACATCTTTAGGGCTCTTCACAAGCAGACATGTATCCTTAGGACAGCTGTTCCAATTTGCAAGATACATACTTCCCTTTCTAGATCCTGTTAGAAGGTTTTGTTTTGTTCTTTTATCACTTATGAGACACTCATCCTTAGAGAATTTGACTGAGTAACCAGTGTCACAAAAATGAGAAACAGATAATAAATTAAACTTAAGACCTTCTACATATGATACATCATGTACCTCAATGTCACCATTTTTAAGGGTGCCATATCCTTTTGTGTTACCGTGCGCGTTATCACCAAAGAAAACTTTTGGACCTTTCTTCTCTATGTAGTTGGCCAGCAGGGCTTTGGTTCCTGTCATGTGAGTTGAGCATCCACTATCTATGTACCAAGTTTCTCCTGCTAGACCTCCTCTTCTGTATAGGTCCCTTCTTTCCTGCAAAGAAAAGTTAAGTTTTAGGTACCCATTTTGTTTTGGGTCCTTGGGTGTTAGTACTACCCTTGGGAACCCACATATACATTGGTCGTTTGAACAACCTTGAACATTTGAGTTGTTTCCCTCGGGCATCACAGAACCAAATCTTACCAGTCTGCCCCTTGGACTGATCTGATTTATTCTTTGTGTCAGCTAAGTAATAGTCAAATGATTTTCCTTTATAGGAGTGTACATACATGATCTTTTGACTAGTTACATTCGGCCTGGGTGCATTAGCTGGTCGATGCACATGATTATATGGACCATACTCTTCTGTTCTCACAATATCATAAGAGATAGGGGGTGCAAAGAGAACATATTTGTTTGAAGAAGACTTCTTCTTCTTGGCTGGAGCAGCATACAGCTGAGACTGTCTCAGGCGAGATGGTCTAGGCTGTCTGCTGTTTCTCTGTACAGGCTTGGGGTTAGCTTGTCCTTTACCATTTTTGGTTTTGGGATAGTTAGCCTTACCTGGTACAGATGCCTTTTGGTTCATATTAGGTTCATTGTGTTTAGAACACTCACCCTTTTCATGTGTCTGAGTAGTGCACTTGTTAGGTGTACTACCCCCAGCTGGAGAGGATGTAGATGGATTAAGTTCATAACCAAAACCCATCTTATTGCCATTTGATCTATAATATTCAGAGATACTTTCAATAGTAGTAGAAGCTTTATTGAATTCTGATATCTTTTGATTTAGGCATTCCTTCTCCTTTTCTAAGAGCTTGTGTGTTTGGAAGAGATCATCGAATTTGGATTGTAGTGAACGAAGTTCCTTAGTTTCCAAGCCTTGAGTTTGTAACATCCCCTCATACAACTGAGTTATTGTGGTATTTTCTTCCTTAAGAAGTTCCACTTCTCTGGTCAATCTTTCATTCATTGTGACCAACTCAGGGGTGTTATCAAATTTAGCCTTTTTCAACTTAGAAATTTCTTTCCTTAGATCCTTATTCTCCTCTTCCACTTCTATGAAAGCTCTAGTGGCAATATCAAGATCACCTTTTACCTTTCTTAAAGATTGATAATAGGTGTCTTCTGATTCGCCTTCAGATGAGTTTATCTCATCTAATTGTGAAAAAATAGGTGAATGGAAAGTAGTAGTATAGGAGTTTACCTCATTTTCACCTATGGCCATGATAGCTAGGTCGTCTGAATCATCTGAAAAGAGTTGCTCGTCTGGTGATGTAGGGAGTTCATCACTTTGGTATTCAGATTCTTCAGTCACCATTGCTTTCTTATCTAAAGTTCTTCTTGGCCTTCTTTCTTTCTTGTCATCCAAATCCAGCTCAGGACATTCATAGACATAATGACCTGGTTTGCCACAGTTGAAGCAAGATCCAGATTTCTGATTTGAGTTGCCTCTCCTTGGAGGAGTGGCATCTCTTCTTCTAGATCCTCGGCTGTCAGATGACTCCACATCCTTTCTAGGATGTCTTTCTGGTGTTCTTTCTCTGGAACCTCTGGAGGGAGAACTTGCTCTTCTATCTTTGTAGTTTCTATAGAATTTTCTATATTTGCTGTTGAGTGTGTTCATCCTTTCGAATCTCTTGATCATAAGAGCCATTTGTTCCTTCAGACTCATGTCTGATCCTTCACAGTCTTCTGTGTTCAGAGAGGTCTTGCCAGATGAGGTGCTTGCAGCTTTTGTATTGGCTGCCTTGAAGGCTACAGTTTTGGAGGTAGATGGGGTTGCAGTTGGCTCATCACTTCCTGAGTTCTCTTCTCTTTCCAGATCATATTCATGGGCTTTTAGGTTCTGGAATAGAGTTTGAGCAGACCACTTCTTGATATCTTGAGTATCCTTGATGATGGTCTTCTTGAGTCTCCATTTCTTGGTTAGAGAGTCTAATATCTTTAGATTCTTCTCTCTGTTTGTGTATTTCTTGCCCAGAGACTCTATCTCATTGATGATCTTGGTAAATCTATTGTCTAACTGATCAATAGACTCTTCTGGTTGCATCTTGAAGTGTTCGAACTTCTTGACTGTTGTAGACAACTTGGATTCCTTGATCAGCTCAGTTCCTTCACATAGAAGTGCCAATGCCTCCCACATCTCTCTGGCTGACTCACAGTGAATTACCTTTGCAATGTACTCATTTGGAAGAGTTTGCATTATGTAATCTTGAGCAATGCTATCAAGATTTGATTGCTTCATCTCTTCTGGTGTGAGGTCCTTCATGGGCTTTGGAACCAGCTCTCCAACTGGGACTTCTGGATCACCATTTGCAGTGTTGACTGTCATGATGGTGATCGGGCCTTCTGTGATTACAGACCACATCTTGTAGTGGACTGATGTGAGATTCTTCCTCATCCTGATCTTCCAGTAATCATAATCCTCAACTGAAAACTTAGGCAACTTTCTCATGTTAACACTCATGCTGTATGAATTTTCAAAAACAAGTTTTTCAAAAAGATCTGTTCAAGAGGACTACAGAAAGACTCCCTCAAGTCTTCTGATAATCTGGAGACAGTAGTCCGTTAGAACCACTGCTCTGATACCACTTGTTGGTCCCTGAACGAGTAGTGAATGGGATTAAAGTCTAGAGGGGAGGGGTGAATATACTTTAAAACTTTTCTAAACAGAGTTGGGGAACCTCTTCTGATTGCTATGTCAACTGGACTGCAAGTCTGCTGGTCCAGATGACTATAGTGATCTGATTGTAAAGGTAGTATGCGGAATTATGGTGGCCCTTGTTTAAACTCGTTCTTGTAACTTGTTTTACTTAATGAAAATACTCAGCTGATGCTGGTTTGAAAGTTATGGCCTGTTTTAAGGATGTTGAAATAACAGTATGCACTATATAATAATGAATGTAAAGGCAGAATTGTAAAGTGCAGAAAGTAAATAACACCGGATTTATAGTGGTTCGGATATACGATCCTACGTCCACTCTCACGTCCTAACGTGATGTTTAATCCCTTTAATTTCCACAAATTACAAGGGTCTTGTCCTTTATAGTCCCAAGGTTAGGACTTTGAGATCTGAGCCGTCCTAACAGCTGCGGTCTCCACAAGTGATTGTAAGCACTTGCACTTTTATGGGTTTCAAAAACTTTAACCTTTCGGTGAGGGTTTGGGGTTTTTGAGATGTATCCAACTAATGGTTCAAGCTTATAATATGCTTAACCACTGTGCCTAAAACAAATGATATACAATATGAACAGGTTTCAGGTTCTTAAGGGTTGGATAGGAAGCACTTAAGAGCTAAGGATAATCTAGTGGATTTCTGGCTCTTGGAGAACTCTTAGAACAGTATGGCTTTTGCTTGATTGCTTGCTTAGCTTTTGAATTCTCGCTTGTGTCTTCTCTATGTAGTGATTCCTTATCCTCTTGTATTTATAATGGAGATTGGGTGCAACTAGCCGTTGGAGTTGACTAGCCGTTTGAGCAATCTTTCCATAATAGCTTGATTCCTTGATTCCAGCCTCTTGATTGCTTCAATCCTGGGATCATGTCAATCTTCTAAATAAGGTAGGTCTTCGTTTGAATTGCAAGATGACTTAGGAATCAGCCGAGTCCTGGAAGAGCACATAGTCTTCTGATCTGTACTTCTAGTCTTCTGACTACTCTTCTGGCCTTAGGTCTTCTGTCTTCTGATATCAGACGAGTAACACTCTTCTGATCTGGAAATTCTTTGTACTGCTTTAGGCCATCTTCAATCTGGGACTCCATCAGATAGGTAGGTATACAAGCACCTTAACTTATCTGGTCTTCAAGGATCTTCTAGTCTTCATGTCTTCTACTCTTCTCATCTTGAGGATAGGCATGTAAGCCAAGACTGTGCTGATCAGCTGATATCAATACAGTTGATCACACAAGACTAGTCTAAGCTGTTCTATACAAGTCAGCTGATCCTATTACATTTATAAACTCTAAGTGTTTTGGCCATCAAAACTATTCTAACATCAAGTGGGGCTTAGGGTGAATTTATATCCCAACACAAACCTCATAAGGTGTCTTGGCTAGAGCTTTGTTGATCGCGCTTCTGTTTTGTGAGTGGCATGCAGTGTTGATAGCTTCAGCCCAAAACTTTTGAGGCGTGTTGTACTCAGCTATCATTGTTCTACATGCTTCTTTGAGAGTTCGATTCCTTCTTTCTGCTACACCGTTCTGTTGTGGTGTCCTAGCTGCACTAGTAAGGTGCTGGATACCACGTTTAGTACAAAATTCTTTGATATAGCAATTAATGAACTCAGTTCCTTTGTCACTACGAATCTTGACAATGGACTGGTTCTTCTCAACTTGTAACTTCTTCAACAGTTCAGGCAGAAGTGTTTGTGTATCACTCTTCTTGTGTAGAAAGACTACCCAAGTGAACTTAGAATAGTCGTCTACAACAACAAGTGTGTACCTTCTACCATTCAAGGTTGGAGGAGTTATTGGACCATGAAGATCCATATGTAGGAGTTCTAGGACTCTACTAGTTGAGAGAGTAGGAATTGACTTGAATGAACCTTTAACCTATTTACCCTGTTGACAGGCCGTGCATACATGTGACTTGTAGTAAACTTCATTGGGAATACCTTCTACAAGGTAGTCTCTGGCTATCTTATTAAGAACCTTAAAGTTTAGATGACAGAGGCGTCTATGCCAGAGCCAACCAAGTTCTTTAGGATTCTTAGTAAGTAGACATGTGTCCCTCGGACAACTGTTCCAATTCACTATGTACACACTTCCTTGTCTTACGCCGACTAGTAGAACTGTGTGTGTCCTTTTGTCAATGACTTCACATTTGCGGCTCTTGAACTGCACCTTATAACCACGATCACAAAACTGTGAAACAGAGAGTAAATTGTATTTCAAACCTTCAACATACGAGACATCTTGAATTTCGACGTCTCCATTCCGGATGTAACCAAATCCTTTAGTGACAGCAGTGGAGCTATCACCAAATATCACTTTTGGTCCTTCCTGCTCATGGTAGCTTGATAAGAGAGCCTTGGTACCAGTCATGTGGTGCGAACAACCACTGTCTATGTACCAGGTTTCTCCTACTGAGCCACCCTTCTTATACAAGTCAAGTCGACCCTGCAATAGATGATATTCAATAATTTAGGTACCCTGTTTGTTTTTTGGGGTCCTGGGGGGTTAGTCGAGTTCAAAGGAATCCAAATATACATTGGAGTCTTGAACAAGTTTGATCTCTTAAGCTTTCGTCCATATTTGTTACAAAATAAGACCTTTTTGTCCTTCTCTGGCCTATCAGTCGAGTTCAGGTCTACTCTTTGGAGATAGCCTTTCGACTTAATCTCTACTTGAGCAGGCACTTGTCTATGATAGTCAGAGTAGGGTTTATATGCATTAGGTCCATACGGTTTATAGACGCGTGTGGGTCTTTCCTCACTCATAATATCATATGATAAAGGTGGAGGATATAGGACAGCTTGTGTGCGATATTTTGGAGCTACATGTCTAGGTCTAGACGAGTAGAGTTGAGACTGCCTTATGAAAGGAGGTCTAGGCTCTTGTCGTCTAGTCTGTACCTATCTAGTACTCGTCTCCTCAGGATACCAATCCTCGTATCTGACCTGGTTGGGTCGTCCACGATTAGTGGTCCTTTGAAGGTTAGTCCTAGGTGGAACAGGCTTGTTGTTAACAGTCTTTTTACCTCCCTTGGTAATTGGAGTGTTAACTCGAGCTTGTTTAGGTGCAGTACCTTTAGATGGAGTTCCAAGATCGTATATCATTGGTCCTTTTCCTTTATCGTTAGGCAAAAGTCTTGAGTTAGTAGTAGTAGAGTTCTTATTGACTCGAGTAGACGAGCTAGATGACTCAGCACCTATACCTGTCTTGTCAGCTGGATCTCTATACCTATCTGACAGTTCAAGGTTAATCTTTGAAGAATTAACCAGGTCAGTAAGTTTGAGATCAAGTGTGACAACCTCGGTCTCTAAGAACTTATTACGTTCTTCAAGCTTTTTGCATTTGCTCTTTAAAACATTGAACTCATTTCTCTCAGTTGCATGTGTCTTAAGTAGGTCTTGATATAACCTGTCTGTCAATGCATACTTTTCTTTGAGTTGTCTCAACTCTTCAGTCAAGCGTTCATTTAGGACTGTTACATTAGGATCTACTTTAGATTGAGCTTCCTTAAGGTCAATGATTTCTTGTTTTAATGCAATGTTCTCATCACTGACTTCGATGAATGCTTGATTAGCAAGTAGAAGGTCGTCTTCAACAGCACTAGTCGAGTGCTGCAGACTACTTCCTACTTCACTACTAGCAGTGTCACTTTCATCAGTTTCTGAATCATCACAAGATTGAAAAGATGTAGCAGATGATACCTCTTGATCGATTTTAGCCATGCAGCATAAGCCATCATCTACTATGAATGCTTCGTCGTGATCTGGATCAGTCGAGTGACTAGATAAGGACGATGGCAACTCGTCTGAATCCGAATCAGAGTCATCATTGACCATCATTGCCTTCTTGCCACGGTTATATCTTCTTTCTCTTCGTGCTTTGCGTTCTTCACGATCATCAGTGCTCAGGTCTGGACATTCATATATGTAATGATCTGGCTTTTCACAATTATAGCACAAGAGATCATTAGTAGCATTTTTAGTAGGAGATTTGTCCCTACGCTTATCACGTCTATCGGAACGCTGAATCTTTCTATCGTCAGACTCTCTATCTCGTCTATTACCTTTCGAGACTTCGTCTCTCCTTTCGGACAAGTTTCGGTCTCGTCTGGTCTCAGACGAGTTCTTAGATGTAGATGCTCTATGATTCCTATAGAACTTCTTGTATCTTCCGAAGCGTTTATTGAGCCTATCAAACTTTCTAACCATGAGACTCATCTGATCCTTCAGACTAAGATCAGTATCTAACTCATCTTTCACAGAGGCAGACTTAGAAGACTTAAAGGCAACGTCTACCTTAGAAGACTTAGAAGAGCTAGACTTAAAGGCAACGTTCTTAGATACAGCATGTTCTCTATCACTACTGGCTAGTGGTTCATCTTCGTCTAAATCAAACTCATGGGCTTTAAGAGTTTGAAACATGGTTTCAGCAGTCCACATATCTATATCTTGAGTGTTCTTAACAAGCATCTTTACCATTTTCCAACGACTATCAAGACTCTTCAAAATCCTAAGATTGATCTCACGAGCAGTATAAGATTTACCAAGGACTTCCAAATCATTCATGATCTTAGTGAAACGAGTATCCAGCTGGTCGATAGTTTCGCCAGCTTTCATCCGAAATGATTCAAATCTTTGGACAGCTGTGGAGAGTTTGCTCTCTTTGATCAGGGAAGTCCCTTCACAAATGATAGCTAGTCTGTCCCACATGTCTTTGGCAGTTTTACATTTTAACACTTTTCCTAGATACTCGTTAGGAAGAGTGTGTAATATGTAATTCTTTGCCAGACTATCCAAATTATTTTGACGCATTTCTTCTGAGGTTAGATCTGACCTGGGTTTCTTGACGAGAGTACCAATTGGTTTGCTTGGGTCAAGAACAGCAGTATTTGGAACCATTGTAACAATAGGTCCTTCTGTGACAACAGAGATCATTAGGTCGTGCGTGGAACTGAAAATGGCTTCCATTCGCAGCTTCCAATAGTCGTAGTCCTGAACCTGGAACTTGGGTAACTTGTTAGCGCTTATTTCAAGAGACATGTTTACACAAGTAGATTAGGGCTAATCAGTTATATGATCAAGAAACAGATAGGTCAAGAACAGGGAGCACGAAACAGATATGACAAGAGTATTTGATCAAGAATACGTAAGTAAGTACAATCAAGGTCCCTAAAGTTGAGTTAATAACGAGTAAGCTAGTGAAAATGTCTATAGGGGGGGTGAATAGACTTTTCAAAAATCTATCGAAATATCAGAATACAATATGCGGAAATACGAAATTAACAATGAGCCCAATTCAAGTTTATACTCAACTTCTTAATTCGAGAACTCTGTTCTATACTCAACTTGTCTAGTTCAGTTATGTAGTTTAAACAATTAAGCAATTAAACAATAACACAAACAAAACAGCAAAGTAAACAACACACAACGATTTATAGTGGTTCGACAACTTGTCTACGTCCACTCTCACAAACCCAGTTGTGATGTTTCCACTAAACTCTTCCAATCGAGTACAAAGTGTATGTTCCTGTGATTTTAAGTCCCAAGAAGAAGACTTAGATCTTCTAAGACTATACCACCAGATATGTCTATGATCTAACTAGCTATTTAACAAGCAACTAGCAACTTGAAACAAAAACAATAAAACTTCTCTGTTCTTCAGTAGTAGCCTTCTTGATTCTTCACTTGTCTTCTGGCTTCTTTCTGAATCTTCAATAAATTCTGAGAGTAATTCGCTTGAGTACGTCTTTGATTCGCTTCAGTATATCAAGTTTCAGTAGTCAATCAGTAGTCTTTAATTGATAACCATCATGAAGTATTTATAGACTTCGATCTTCAAGAACTTAGGTAGTCGTAACTAACTTTTCTTGAAAACTAACTTTAACTGAATCTTCTTATCCATCCACGCGTTTCTTGTTACGAATTAGTTATTTCTAACTAACTTCTTCATCTTTATCTTTACACGCGTATTTGTAACTAACTTCAAGTTGACCTGTCTTGTGTAGTCTAGTAGATGCACTTGACTTGTCTTGTAGTCCTCCTATCTTGAGTAGTAGACTCCAAGTCTTCTTGTCTGGTCTTCCTCGTGCAATCTTTAGTAGTAGACTATACTAATCTATCAAGACTATTACATTACATTAAGCTTTTATAATACAAGCTTAGTCAACTTATAATCTATACAATGAATCTAACTATTACATACGAAAAACATGAGCTCTATACATCTATTATTCATAGCTCAATAACAATCTAACAGTTAATACACATATGAAGTATATACGAACTATAAGTACTTGTCTTTTAAATTTCTCATGTGAACTCTACTGGTCTGCTCAAGATGACTTCAACTCAACTAGACTAGATCAGTCAACACTTAGAAAATATTCAAACTACTTTTGGCTTATCAAAACTTCATCTTATCTTTTCATCATTTATGACTTGTCTAGGATTCATATCCCAACAACCAGCACACTTTCAGTTGGTATCAGAGCCGATACTTGACGACACTAGGTTAGATCTTTGGTCAAGTGTGTTTTTAGTGTAAGTTAGCAATGGAAACACATCACATATCCAAGACACTTAGGCCACCCGTTTTATATGGTTCGAATTATGCTTATTGGAAGCCTAAGATGCGCATGTACATCAAGTCGATTGATGAACGTGCTTGGAGGACTATACTTACAGGCTGGGAAGCTCCGAAAAGACCAACAGATGGTGAAGTTCAACTCAAGAGAGAAATGACTGGACGGCTGATGAAATAACAACAGCAAACTACAATTCTAAAGCTTTAAACGCTATTTTTACTTCTGTCGATGTTTCAATATTTAAAATTATATCTAACTGTTCTACTTCTAAAGATGCATGGGACAGGTTGCAAGAGCATTGTGAGGGTTCAGACAGTGTTCGAAGGACTAAGCTTCGAATGTTGGGAACAAAGTTTGAGAATCTCCGAATGAAGGAAGATAAAACAATTTCATCCTATAACGAAAGGTTAAGTGAGATTATCAATTAATCACATTCTCTTGGTGACCCTATTTCTAATGTTAGAGTAGTTCATAAGATATTAAGATCTGTTCCTAAAAGATTTGATGCTAAAATTTGTGCTATTGAAGAGGCAAAAGATACGGATAAGTTAAGTCAAAATGAATTAGTGAGTATTCTTAGAACTTATGAGATAAACACTAATCAAGTTGATGAGACTAATGATGATAAGAAAGTTGTTGTTTTTAGAGGGGAAACATCAAACAAATCTGAGATTCAACCTATCATTACTGAATTTGATTCGGATGATGAGTTGCTTGATGAATGCCTCAACAATCCAAACAACATTGCCTTGCTCACTAAACACTTTAACAAGTTTCTTAAGAAATCTGTGAACAAATCTAGAAACATTCAGCCTAAGATTCAAATCAACACATCAACACCTCAACCAGAAAGGAGGAAAGGTCAATTCACACCAAGACCATCAAAGAGTGAAGGGAAACCAAGGTATGATCCTGAATTTCGAAAATCAATTCAATGCAATGCTTGTTCTGGATATGGCCATTATGCAAATGAATGTGCCAATACTAGACTTAAGCAAAAACTAAATTTTAGTGCTACATTGAGTGATGAATCTGATGATGATGATCTTGATGAGTTAAATGAGAATGAGTATTCTAATTTTACCAGAATTGATTATAATGATTCCTCAGATGATGATCTGGATGAAACAGATTCTGATGTTGTACCTGATGCTTCAACATCTACAGCAACATCAGAACAGAGTCACCAAGCTATTAGATGATTGGAACAATCAGAACCTCACTCTTAATTCCTTGAATAAAGAGAATGAGGATCTGAAAGACACAATCACCAAGCTAGAGGTTATACTTACCAAAAGAGATCTGGAAATCTGTAACTTAAAGGAGAAACTGATAAATTCCACTTTATGTTTCAAGAAATATTCCAAGAGTGCTTCTGAGGTAAATAATGCTATAGCTACTGGTAAGTCTAATAATCATGGTGTAACTACTTCTATTTCTGAAAATTTTAGAAAACCTTTGAAATTTGTGAAGGCAAATGTTGACACATCTAGTGTAACATCTGCACAATCAGATCCTCACAAGGTTAAAAGGAAGTATATATGTCATTACTGTTTCAAAGTTGGTCATATTCGTCCTTACTGTATAAAATGGTTTGAAGAACTGAAAAACTTGAAAATGCTGCATAAAAAATTGTCACATCCTGGTAAACAGTTTCTGAAATCTGCATGGAAACCTAAAGCTACCTGTAATGTTGTTCATACCTCGTTAAAAGTATGTCTACCTGATCTATGGTATTTTGATAGTGGTTGTTCAAGACATATGACAGGTCGTATAGACTTCTTATCTGATTATGTGACCTTGAATAGTGGTAGTGTTACATATGGTGGCGGTTCTAAAGGAAAGATTGTTGGTAAAGGAACTTTGAATGTTGAAGGTTTTCCTAAGCTTAAAAATGTCTTGCATGTTGATGGCTTACTTGCAAATATGATTAGCATTAGTCAACTTTGTGATGATAATTTGCATGTGAAGTTTGATAAAGATTCATGTTATGTTCTTAATAAAGATGAAGTTTGTGTCATGACTGGTATTAGGTCAGCTGATAATTGTTATCTTATTGGAACAAATATGTGTAACTTGTCAAACATGATGAAAATGTTTTATGGCATCAAAGATTGGGTCATGCAAATTACAGAGCAATGAAAAAGTTAATTAAAGCAGATGCAGTAAAAGGAATTCCAAAACTGAGGTTTCACAATCCCACTGTATGTGGACCATGCCAAAAAGGTAAGCAGGTAAGAATGCCGCATAAAATGCTGTCACATTGTTCTACACATCGATGCTTTGAATTACTGCACATGGATTTGATGGGTCCTATGGAAACTGAAAGCATTGGAGGAAAGAGGTATTCCTTACTTGTGGTAGATGATTTTTCTAGATTTACCTGGGTAGAGTCTTTGAGAGACAAATCTGAAGCATTTGCTGCATTTAAAATTCTTTATAAGAGGTTCAAAAATGTTTTTAACTTGAAAGTTGGCCGTATTAGAACTGATCATGGTAGGGAATTTGAAAACAACATGTTTAATGATTTATGTGATAAAAAAGGTATCTTACAAGAATATTCATCTCCTAAAACTCCACAACAAAATGGAATTGTTGAAAGAAAGAATAGAACTTTACAAGAAATGGCAAGAGTCATGCTTACATCCAAATGTCTTGCTAAGAAATTTTGGGGAGAAGTTTTGAATACTGCATGCCATATTATTAATAGGGTTTTTATTCGTTCTGGCACAAGTCAAACACCTTATGAGATTTTGAATAACAGAAAACCAAATGTGAAGTATTTTCATGTATTTGGTTGTGTGTGTTATATTATGAATGATAGGGATCAACTTCATAAGTTTGATTCTAAAAGTGATAAAGGTTTCATTTTAGCCTATTCTAGAAATAGTAAAGTTTATAGAGTGTATAACCTTAGAACTAACACTGTTCAAGAATCTGTTAATGTTGTGTTTGATGATGATAAAGGTCTTACAGATGACAAAGATGAAGAAGATGTATCACATGTCACTGACAATTCTGAGAATACACTGAAGTCTGAAAATGTTGTACCGAATGTTAACACATTTGGGTCAACATCTACAGAACAGTCAGTTGTAACTTCACAGAATGATCAGTATGTTCCCAAAACGAATCCTTTTTCAAGAATTGGCAAAAGTCGTCCATCTGACCAGATCATAGGCGATGCTACAGTTGGAGTGCAAACAAGAGGAAGAGTAAGATCAAATAAGGTAGATGTGGTAAGAACAATATGCATGTCTTCTATGTGTAATGTTGTAAATGCTGAAGGCTATTTATCTGAAATTGAACCTAAGAGTGCTAAAGAAGCCTTAACTGATGAAAACTAGATTAATGCTATGCATGAAGAACTTGGTCAGTTTGAAAGAAATGAAGTGTGGACACTTGTTCCAATACCTAGTCATACTAATGTCATTGGAACAAAGTGGATATTCAAGAATAAAACTGATGAATCTGGTAATATTGTTAGGAACAAGGCTAGGTTAGTAGCTCAAGGTTACACCCAAGTTGAAGGAGTTGACTTTGATGAGACCTTTGCACCTGTTGCTAGGATAGAATCTATTAGATTATTGCTAGCTATTGCATGTTTTATTGATATTAAACTTCATCAAATGAATGTAAAAGCTGCATTTCTAAATGGCATTTTGAATGAAGAAGCATATGTTGGACAACCTAAAGGATTTGAAGATCCACAATATCCTGATCATGTATATAAACTTAAGAAAGCTTTGTATGGTCTTAAACAAGCTCCTAGAGCATGGTATGGTAGGTTTACTGACTTTCTTTTGGAATATGGATTTATTAGAGTAAAGGCAGATAGAACTTTGTTCATTAAGCACACTGAAGGAGATTTACTTATTGCTCAAATATATGTTGATGACATTGTGTTTGGTTCTACTTGTGATAAAATGTTGAGTAACTTTGTTGAGGCAATGACTGCAACATTTGAAATGAGTACGGTTGGAGACTTGATCTATTTTCTAGGTCTTCAAATCAAACAATGCAGTGATGGTATTTTCTTCTCCCAGAGTAAGTATGCTAAGAACTTGGTTAAAAGATTTGGTCTTGAGAATTCAAAACCAATTAAAACTCCTATGGGGTCTTCTTTGAAACTGTGCAAAGACAGTGCTGGAATAGATGTTGATCCAACGCTTTACAGATCTATGATAGGTAGTTTACTGTATTTAACCTCTAGTAGACCAGATATTATGTACAGTGTGTGTATTTGTGCTAGGTACCAAGCTAATCCAAAGGAATCTCACTTGAATGTTGTGAAGAGGATTATCAAGTATGTTTCAGGTACAAGTGAACTTGGAATCTGGTACACTAAGGACACCAACAACATTCTGATAGGCTATAGTGATGCTGATTGGGCTGGAGATATAGATGATAGAAAGACTACGAGTGGAGGATGTTTCTACATGGGAAACAATCTTGTATCATGGCACAGCAAGAAACAGAATTGTGTTTCACAATCTACTGCAGAATCTGAGTACATAGCTGCTGGAAGCTGCTGTACACAACTCTTGTGGCTGGGCAAGATGTTCCATGACTATGGTATTGAGAATGGTATACTTACAATCTTTTGTGATAATACTAGTGCCATTAACATTTCTAAGAATCCTGTACAACACTCACTCACTAAGCACATTAGCATAAGACATCACTTTATGAGAGATTTAGTAGAGAAGAATATTGTAAAGTTGGAGTATATACCTACTGAAAAACAAAATGTTGACATCTTTACTAAGGCATTAGACCATGAGAGATTCTTAACTTTGAGGAAATCTCTTGGTATGAGCACTATCTGAAAAATTCGGATGGATGTTGTCACAAATGCGTCAGCATTTGGGACAATATCATGGGTTGTATAAATTTTATAAGTTGAATTTATTTTTAACTTAGTTAAATAATTCCTTTGTAAAATATCTACGAATCTAAGAACCTTGGAGTGCAAAAATAAACGTCTTACACCTCTCAAATGCATAAAAATGGAATGTTATTAGCATACTAAAAGATGTACCAAATCACTGAGTAACTATGGAGCACGGAGTTCACTACTACGATGCCTTCTTTTCAAAAGGTGATATTTGGTAAAAACATCAACATATTTGTAATCCATTAAGTAAGTATGGGGCACGGAGTTTGCTACTACGATGTACTCTACAGGAACAATGGATCAATACAAATTAGATGCTATAACACAAAAAGAAAAAATATGGTGCAACACAAATGAAGCAAATTCATGTAAAAACCGTGTTGAGGTGTTTGTAACAGTTTTGAGGACAACATTGCCTGATTCGAATTTATTTTTATAAGTTGTAATTATTTAATTATTTATTGAGATTTATTTTATTTATTTAAATTATATAATGACCCACGTTTTATTTTTTTCAGATTATGCTTGGACTAAGTAAAAATTCTAGAAACTTCTTAATTACTTAATTAATTAATAAAATTGATTTTTCCCACTAATTAACCATGATCTAGGTTGTGGCTAAAAATGTGGAGCACTATCAAATTATTTCTGGAATTAATCTTTTTAACCTCCAACTACATACATTCTCTCTATTTAACTAAATTAATCGTGATTTATTATTGCTAGGTGTTTTATCGAGTTTTGTCAAGTATTTGCAGAATAGTTCCTTTTGGCCGTGTATTTCCCAAATTGTTGTATACACTCTCCACCCTGCCTTGAAAATCCAACCGTCATTCTTAATGGCTGGAAACCACCGTCAATCTCACTCTCACTTACACTCTGCTTCTGAATCTTCCGAACAAACTGCCCAAAACTCTCTCGATCTTCTTGCTTCAATGGCTTCGCAACAATCAAATTTCTCAAATGCCGACACTAATGTCTCTGTAACCCCATCAACAACAGCTCCTGTTCCACAAACTACTCCACCAACTACCCACATCCCACAAGACTCGACCGTTGAACAGTTCACTAGGGCTGTTGAAGAGGTATCCAATACTCTTCGGGCTACTGGTCATCTACCTGTGATGACGTTCGGAGATATCACTGTGGATATCTCAAGCTATTTGGCCGAACAAACTGCTCAAATGGCTGCTACTGCAAAAACCCCCAATTCATCGAACCCTACTGAGCCTGCTGCACCAGAACGGAATGTGGAAACCGTTGTTGAAGGAGAAGCTACTGCTGATGCATCCGATTCTGAGGATGTCGAAATGGAGGATGCCGAAGCTTCTGATGATGGTACAAACTCCTCTCTCTCACCCTCTGATGAGTCTGCCCATGTTCCTCTTAAGAAACTGGTGCAGAAAGGAAAAAGAAGAAGAAGCCCTGTTCAAAGGAGGAGGTCAAACCGTGTCTTTACCCGAGTAGAATATTCTGAATCCATGAGAAAGAAGAAGAAGGCTGGTGTTGGTCCTGAAAGGAGTATACAACAAGTGTATGGGGGGGGGGGAATACACTTGTATACGAATTCTTTTCAACTTGATCAAACCAGAGCTC
This sequence comes from Galeopsis tetrahit, assembly GCA_963675135.1. NCBI lineage: Eukaryota > Viridiplantae > Streptophyta > Magnoliopsida > Lamiales > Lamiaceae > Galeopsis > Galeopsis tetrahit. The sequence goes on from OY776130.1 coordinate 17,326,231, forward strand.
AGCAAGGTTGTCTTGGACAACTCTGCTGAAGATGATTAACTCTTCTAAGATAATCAAAGTACTAAGTACTATTGAGTACTTAGTTGAATAACTATCTAGGGGAGTTATATATGCGGAATAATGGTTGGCCCTTTTAGTTTAGACTCCTTTAGTTTCTGAAATCACTTAGTCAATGCAATGGCAGTCCAGTTTCAGGGAACTTGTCCAAAATAGGTTTTGCACAGTCTTTGAATATTAGTCCTTTGAAAGATCAGTTTTGTGTGCAGTGTTGAGTGTATGAAAAAACTTGGAATGTAAATCAACACAAGAAGTTATAGTGGTTCAGAGACTCAAGCTCCTACATCCACTTTCCTTGATTTAACAGGATAATTCCTTCTCTTTGGAATTAACTTGTTTTATAGTGCCAAGGTGCACTTGATCAAGAACACCACTCTTGGTGAATTGATCCCTAGGATGTCTAGAGTCCTAGTACCCTCTTCTCAACTCAGAACTGAACTGTTCTTCTCTCAACAGTCAGCTCCTACCACTTCTACTACTACAACCTTCTCTCTTTCACTCTTGAGAGGGGTAATGGTTGAAGTAAGGTTCCAACTAATGAGATATCCTTTACAATGAAGATCAGTGTATAAGGATAGGATATCTCTCTAAGCTTGTGTATGGATATACAATGTAGTACAACTTAGATGAAGTGTTTGAAGACTAAGATAGTCTTTGAAAGCTTTGAAAGCACTCTAGCTTGTAAGAACTTGAGATTAGTTGGATTGTGTTGAGATGCTTTCAAATGGTCTTCACACTTCTGTATTTATAGACAAATGAAGGATTTGCCCGTTGGAGAGGCAGCCTCAAATGTCCATAAATGTCTTCTTTTAGTTCTTCAAATTTGAAGACAGATTCTTGATAGTGACATGTCCTCATTTGGGAAATAAACGGTTGTGTAGACTTTGTCTTCATTCAGCAGCACTCTACCCAATGTCTGACTTTCAGATTTTCTTGTTAGGACTTGGACATGACTTCTGAAGGTTGTTCCAATGATAGGACAACATTCCTCATCATTTGGACAACTCTGCTTATCACTATCAGCTGACTTACTTATCAGCAAGGTTGGCTTGCTCTTCTTCAGATGACTTGGCTCATACCCTTTGTTTCACTTCAAAGTGATCTTAGCATGATTCTCTAAGGATCCTTAGGGTGTAGTTGTCTCTACAGCATGGTTGACTTTAAGCTTTCAGTACACTTCTTCTGGATTGATTGTGCTGAGACAACTCCTCTGGACAACTCATCTGATCAGCATACTTGTCCTTCAGTGGACTTGATTATTATTCCAGAATTTGAGCCTTGAGGGGACTTGTTCTTGATGGCCTTCAAAGCATGTGTTCCCCCTCAAATTGTGCATCTAATCAACTAAGAGCTACCTAACATATTAGCTCCTTATCTAGCCTTTACTATATGTTCTAACATTTCTAGAACATACTTAACTTGACTTAGGCATGTCTCATGGGGGTTTTGGTATTAGATCAAAACATATCTCATTTTATTCCCAACAATTTCCCCCTTTTTGATGATGCCAAAACCTATACAGATTATGCAAAAGTGACTTGGCTATACCTATTACATATATCTTCAGAAGACATGACTAAGGTCAATGATCCTGAAAAGTAATGTGTTAGTGTATTCACCATTCATGTTGCAGATAGGTTTCATAGATAGGCATAGAGAGATGAGTGTTTCTTGATTCAAAATAAGTTCAACTATCATTCATTTGAAAATCATTACAAGCATGTTGATAGTTGAAATTAACATATCAGAGCATGAATCATTAACACTAAATACATCAGAGCATTTCACTATACAAAACATATCTAGAGTTTTAGTATCTTGTTTAGCTTATGGATATCAGTGAATTCTCTCTGGATTCTTGCTTGGTCAATCCATCCATCAAACTTTGGAGGCATGTATATGATTGGCTTGGGAGCTGTGAGTTCAAATCTTGCAATGTCAGCAGCTTCAAGCAATTGTTGATAGAGCTCTCTATAGTACTCTATCATGAACTCAGCAAAAGTGGAGTTGGCATCTCTTCCATTCCATCTGTCAATGACATATTGATCATAGACATACTCCCTTTTTGGCTTCCTCCCATGAGTCATTCAGCTTTTTTGGTACCCATTTATCCAAGTGAAGATATTTGGTATTGTTGGTCCCTGAACGAGTAGTGAATGGGATTAAAGTCTAGAGGGGAGGGGTGAATAGACTTTAAAACTTTTTCAACAGAGTTGGGAACCTCTTCTGATTGCTATGTCAACTGGACTGCAAGTCTGCTGGTCCAGATGACTATAGTGATCTGACTGAGGAGGTTATATGCGGAATTATGGTGGCCCTGGTTTAGACTCGTTCTTGTAATTCTTATGAAAGTGTTCAACTTGTTTTACTTAATGAAAATACTCAGCTGATGCTTGTTTGAAAGTTATGGCCTTGTTTTGAAGAATGTTGAAATCACAGTATGCACTATATAATAATGTATGTAAAGACAAAAATGTAAAGTGTAGAAAGTAAATAACACCAGATTTATAGTGTTTCGGATATACGTTCCTACGTCTACTCTCACATCCACACGTGATGTTTAATCCCTTTAATTTACCACAAATTACAAGGGTCTTGACCTTTATAGTCACAAGGTTAGGACTTTGAGATCTGAGCCGTCCTAACAGCTACGGTCTCCATAAGTGATTGTAAGCACTTGCACTTTGAGGGGTTCAAAACTTTATCCTTTCGGTGAGGGTTTGGGGTTTTTGAAGTGTATCCAACTAATGGTTCAAGCTTATAATTTGCTTAACCACTATGCCTAAAACAATTGATATACAATATGAACAGGTTTCGGGTTCTTAAGGGTTGGATAGGAATCACTTAAGAGCTATAGATAATCTAATGGTTTCTGGCTCTTTTGAGAATTCTTAGAACAGTATGGCTTTAGCTTTGATTGCTTGCTTGGCTTGTTGAATTCTCTCTTGTGACTTCTGTGTTTGTGATTTCTCATCCTCTTGTATTTATAATGGAGATTGGTTGCAACTAGCCGTTGGAGTTGACTAGCCGTTTGAGCAATCTTTCCATAATAGCTTGATTCCTTGATTCCAGCCGCTTGATTGCTTCAATCCTGGGATCATGTCAATCTTCTAAATAAGGTAGGTCTCCGTTTGAATTGCAAGATGACTTGGGAATCAGCCGAGTCCTGGAAGAGCACATAGTGTTCTGATCTGTACTACTAGTCTTCTGACTACTCTTCTGGCCTTAGGTCCTCTGACTTTTGATATCAGACGAGTAACACTCTTCTGATCTGGCAATTGTTTATGTACTACTTTTAGGCCATCTTCAATTTGGGACTCCATCAGATAAGTAGGTATACAAGCACCTTAACTTATCTGGTCTTCAAGGATCTTCTAGTCTTCATGTCTTCCACTCTTCTCATCTTGAGGATAGGCATGTAAGTCAGGACTGTGCTGATCAGCTGATATCAATACAGTTGATCACACAAGACTAGTCTAAGCTGTTCTATACAAGTCAGCTGATCCTATTACATTTATAAACTCTAAGTGTTTTGGCCATCAAAACTATTCTAACATCAAGTGGGGCTTAGGGTGAATTTATATCCCAACAATTTCCCCCTTTTTGATGAAGCCAAAACTATACTTGATAAGTGCTCTTAATGAATTAAGATAAGAGTTTATAACATGCTAAGACTGAAGTATCTGATGAAGACAATGAGAATTTGTCTTGTAAGCAAAAAGAACTAGAACTTGAATACATATAAGGCTTTTACAGATTACAAGCAATAGCTTCTTTGTACTTCTAAAGTGGTCTTCATCAGGTCTTCTGATCTTCAAATGCGGTAGGCAAGGTACAGACGAGCTCGAACTTCTTCCATGTGTTGTACGTCTGTAACATTCTCCTCTTCATAGATCTTGTACAGAATCCTTTTGATTTCTATCGTTTTAGCTCTTCCTGAATCCAGAAGGGGTGCATCCAATTTGGGTTCTTCAGGAGTTAGGATTCTGCAGTTGTCAAGTCCTTTGGCTGTCTTGACAATTTCTTCCCAGAACTCTGGATCTTCAAAGTTCATGAACTGGGAGAATTGGAGAAATTCTTCTTCATAAGAAGGGAGAGGGCCAAATTTCCTTACTATCTGGTGTTGAATTTGCCACTTCTTCTTCAGGGGATACCATCTTGGTAGCGCATCTTGAAGGGCTAAGTAATCCACATAATTGCTATCAAACACCAGGACCTTGTCTTCTTGTACTTTGTCCTTCATTGCTTTCCTGAGTTTGGCAATTCTTCTTTCAAATTTGGCTTTGACTGCCTTCGCATCATTCAGCTTCTTTTGCTTAAGCTCTTGAGCTTCAAGCAACTTCTTTTTCTTCAACTCTAGAGCCTCTTTCTCTTCTGCAGTAGGCTCTGCTGGAGCTGATTTCTTGCTGGTCCGAGCTGACTGAGCTTGCTCATCTGCCTTTCTTTTCCTTGTCATTCTCTTTTCAGGGACTTGTTCTTCAGGGGCAGTGATCTGAAGAGTCTTGGCAGGAGCTTGAGTGGGTGCTTGAGTGCCTTCTTGAGCAATTTCTTTGCCTTTGCCTCTTTCTTGCCTGTTCTTGATTTTGCTCTTTAAACCACCCAAGTTCTCATTCAGCTCATCTTGAGATACTACCATTACAGCTTGTTGTGCAGCTGATTTCTCAAGAGATCTTATCAACATATCTTCCCCCTTTTTGGCTTCAGCAAGTGCAGCCGCAAAAGGCTTCATGGCATTCATGATTTCTACTTTCAGAGTTTGTTTCAGTGCCATGACATTGACCTTGTTGACAACAGTAATATGGGAGATACTGTGTTCCATGACATGAGAAAGAGAATTGGTGGAGGAGGCAGCTTCGAGCTTTTCTGTAAGTGCTTCCAACTTGGCTGCTGTCTCCTTCAGCTGAGTCTGCAGTTTCTCATTCTCCTCTGCAGCTGATTTAAGAAGAGCTTGTCCTTCAGTGGCTCTTGCTTCAGCATCCTCAATTCTTGTCTTGTAGGTGGTCTCCATGCGGTGCATCTCATCAGTGTAAAGATCAGCAAACCTTTTGGAGGTGTCAACTGACAACTTCTGATAGGTACTTAAGTATTCTCCTATCTGCTGATGAAGTGCTTCACCAAACTTGTCTTCAATGTCAAGAATCTGGTCATGAAGACGAGTCTTCTGTTCCCTTGCAGCTTTCTCAACATATCTTCCTAGCTGCAGGCCTAAACCTTTCTCAAAGTGCAAGTCTATTGCAGCTTTGACCTGGGAGCAGATGTCTGCTGTATGATCAACAGATGGGGTAGAAGATGAGGTTGTACCATGAGGCTTGGTATGAACAATTAGTGCTTTGCCTCTCTCTTCAGCTGATAGGTACTCCTCATTGAGGTAGCAGGTTGTGGACTTAGTCAGATGGGTCATGATCCGTCTGCCTGCATCCTCTGATTGATCAATGAAGTGAGTCAGATTATCTGAAGGCTTGAAGTTAGCTGGAACTCTGACTACTTCTCTATCAATCTCTTCTTTGTCAGCTGATGCAGCTGAGTCCTCTGCAGGGGCAGCTGAGTCTTCTGCAGGGGCAGCTGAGTCTTCCACCAAGGCTGGTGCAGCTGATTCCTGCATCTTTGCTTGTTCAGCTGTCTGCTGATCCGATGAGCCTTCTGGGATAGAGACATCAGCAGTGGGGATTCCTAGGATCCGGTTGCAGACTGCAGTTAGTGCCTCATCTGATAGCAGCTGAGCAAAGGATCGAACTTGAGCAACTTCCTTTTGCTCCATCTCCCAGTCGAGGAAGTTTTCCTTTCCTCCCATTCCTTCCATGACCTCAAGAAGGTCATCTACATCATCTCTTCTGAGCTCAATCCAAGTGCATACCCAAAGCACTTGTTCAAACTGGATTGAATTCTCATCAACTCCAGGGATAGTGGACTTGAGCAGGTTGGCTATCTTCATCCTCATTATCTTTTCTGTTTGGCACATGGGGTAGTGCACCATTCTGAACTGAGGTTGGGAAGGGCCAACTTGAACCAGGTCTTCTGGTGCCATGTCTTCTGGAGCAGAAGGGACAGTGATGGTAGGAGTTTGGGTAGCTGGGGCATTGTCCTCTGCTGTGTGAGTATCAGCAGGGATTTGGGAAGTGATTTCTTCTTGTTGGGTAGGGAGTTGGAATTGATCTTCAGTGATTTGATCATCAGCAGGGTTTTGGGTCTGCTGGTCTGGTTCAGTTTCTACTTGAAGATCAGTAGGTGTTTGAGCTTGATGATCTTGGACATCTGCTGTTTGAATATCAGCAAGGATTGTAGATATAATCTGAGTTTGATCATCAGTAGGGAGTGTGGAGGTGGTCTGAGTTTGGTTGTCTGCTGGTTGAGCATCAGCAGGGTTAGGCAATTGGGGTTCAATTGGTAGTTGTGGCTGAGTTTGTTCCTCTGCTGTGTGAGTATCAGCAGGGATTTGGGTATCAGTGTTTAGAGGTTCAGATGGGTTGGACTCATCAGAAGGGTTGAAGGATGAAATAGGGGCTATGCTCATTGGAGTAGGGAGCCTTGATTTCTTGGTTTTCTTTGTGAAAGAAGAAGTGTTCTTCTTTCTCTTCTGACCCTTTGATAGTTTAGAAGGTGTGAAAGTTAGAGAAGGGTTAGAGGTACCTGCCTTTTTCAAAGGAGAGGCAGTGGGAGTGGCATCTGAATCAGATGGGGAGATGAGCCCTGATCTGATCAGATATCTTCTTTGTGCTAAGGTCTGATTGTCATCATCATCCTCCTCAGCAGCCTTCTTTTGAGCCTCTTCTTTGGATGGCTCCTCTTCTTCTTCAGCAGCAGAGTCATGAGTGGACTCTTCTGCCTTTTCAACAACATATTTGGAAGATGCTTCAGCTAACAGCTTCTTCTTCTCTTCTTTCAACCTTGCTGCCTCAACAAGAGCGTCATTCCTTAAGTAATATTTGGAGATGTGGAAGGTCTTGTGAGGTCCCATCTTGTACTTTCTTGGGAGTACTTCTGGAAGGATGATACTCAGCTTGTTGACAAAGCTGACAGTAGAGGTCACCTTCCATTCTCTTGATTGAAGGTCCAAAGTTACCTTCTTGGCTTCAAGAGCAATTCTGTCCAAGAAAAGCCCTTGCCAGTCTCCATCAATCTGATCCCAGATTGCAGCCATTACTCTAACCTTTAGAGTAGTCACAGCATCATGACTGAATGTGTTTCCAAGCAACATCTTGCCTGCAATATCCATCAGGGTTTGAAACTTAGGTAATAGTTGGGATTTCTTGAGTCCAGAGGCATCAATAGCCTTGACTTTCCCATCAGTGAACATCTCCATGTACTCTTTTTCTCTACCCATGATGTAGGTGGAGATATTTACATTCCCCCTTGACAAGCCAAACAATTCTTGAAGAATTTCCCTTGTTACCTTGACCTTGTGTCCACCCATGACACTTTCGACATAAGATCCCTTCATCACAGCGTTTGCATAGAAAGCCAACACATCTTGTTCATAAACATTGGTGGGTGCTGCTTCCAGAAAATCTCGAAGGTTGAGGTTGATGCAGCGAAGAAGGATCTCCTTGTTTGCAGCTGTGTGTTTGCCTTTGAAAAACAGAGCATTCTCTGTGAACATCTTCCCTTCCTTGGACCACTTTGCAGCATCCAAGGTGCCAGTGCTCTTGGTCTTCTCGTCGTAAATTTCAATGATTGCCATAGTGGAGTTTGAGTGTTAGGTTTTGAGAGCTTGAAAGAAATTTGCAGAACGAGAGAGTATTGAGAGCAATAGAGTATTGTGAGCGAAAGGGTTTGGAAGAGGTTTAAGGGTGTGTATATATACTCCAACAATTCTTGATCTAACGGTCAGAATTGGGTTTAATTGTGGAGTAGAGCCCAAGATTTTCCTTCTTTGATTTTGGGCCTTTCTTTAAATTTGCCGGCTGAATTTGCCAAGTGGCAATAGTTGATTTGCTGGCAATTTGGTAATTGAGTATTAATGACATCATTACAAAAAATAGTCGTTGTGACTAATTTTGTGGCAAGAATTGATCATCAAGGCCGTTTTTTATAAGTGAATTACATTCCTTATATAGGCCAATTTGATTAATTACATTCAGGAGTAAATCTAGAATGAATTACATGATCAAAGATAGTCATTAAACTCTAAGTTGAAGTGATCTGATCAGCAGAGTGAAGTCTTCTGATTTCCTGAAAAGGTCTGCTGATTTCTCTTGGAAGTCTTCTGGTCAGCTGAGTTGGTCTTGTGATCAGCTGAGTGGAGGATTGAGATTTGCTGAGTAAATCTTCTGTGCTTTGAAGGTTCAACCTGGTTTGATGGATCCTTCATTGTTGCTGTGATGATCCAGCCTGGATGATGGATCTTTCAGCTTTATTGTGAGTGGTGATCCAACCTGGTTTGATGGATCTTCCAGCTCTATCTCTGAACCATGTAGGACCATCAAATCAATATGATAATCAGCCTGGATGATATCCCACTGGTTCAAGTTGCCCTCACCATCTGATGTTCCTCATCATCAGATGGGTTGTAGCATCTAATGTGTCCTTTTTGAATTTCTTCGATACTCTTGAAAGAGAAGGAAGATTGGAAGAGGCTTCAATGGAGTCGAAGAGAGGGCCATGGACTTAGCCTTCATGTTCTGTTTAGACACAGTAGCTTTTGATAACAAGCTCTCCATGTAGAACTTCCCCCTGGAGAAGAAGCTCTGCTTGTTTGCTACTCTGTCCTTTGCATCTCTCTTTCCTCTAGTTTTCAATAGGGACTTCTCTCTTTCCTCTAGTTTTCATAGACATACTTATGTTGGTTAAACCAAGTATGCTGATCTGCATCATCGTCATCTTCTGGACAAATCTTCATCTCCTTCACCCAACACCTTGGTTGAGGGATGATCTCCATTCCATCTTTTCTTTCGATCTTCTCCATACCTGAAACAAAAATTATAGTTGGTGATTTTTGTTCTTAGGTGTTCTCATAACTTCCTCCTTTTATAGGGGTAGAAATGAGGTAGTGGAGTGAAAGATGACAAAACTATAGAGTTGATAGGTCTGAATTTCTGAAAAGTTACTTCTTAAGATCAACAATGAGATTCTTGATCTAAGGGTTCATATTTAAAGATATTCAGACTTTATCTTATGGAATGCAGAAGTTATAAATTTTGAGCAAGAGTTATTTGGAGTCCGTACAGTGCATGCATACTGTTGAGTCGGTGAGGATGGTGTATTAATCCAACCAAGTATAACTCAATAGTACACTGTATGTATATATATAAATAAAGTATTTTATGAAGAATAGTTTATTATTATACATAGTATACATTGCTTGGAGTAAAGAGATCAAATAACTTTGTTCAAGTCTGCTGTATATATATGATATGTGATGTAGATAAATATGTCGCTCTCCGAGAAGTCGACACGTGGAAACGGGATAATTGTGATTAGGTCAGTGCACCGAAGAAACAAGATTAATACACCCCTGGGCTTAAGCAGGGGAATTAGAGAAATCAGAGTGATTGGGCCTTTGGCCCATATTTGGAGAAATTGATAGCCCTTGGGCCAGGGAAGATCCAACCCAAATATGGAGCGTACAGTCCATCTTTCTTAGCCAAGTCAAATGAATAGTTCAAACCCACGAAAGTAGGAGTCGATAAGCTGAAGAACCAAGTCTTCAGGGAGAGAGGCCGAGTCCTTAGGGATTTGAGGCCGGATTTACGGCGATGGGCACGAGAATATAGGGAGAAGAAGTCTTCCCCTCTCCGCAGAGAGGGGCCAGGTATATAAACAAGGTTATTTCCATATTCTTACTTAAGTTCTTTAACAAATACATACGTTTTTTACAGAATACATACTTTACATACTTTTACACGAATTATACACTGATTGGAGGAGAAACTCCACTATATTCGCCGGAATTTCCCTAGATATACAGGGGAATTCCTCTTTGATTTCGCCTACGATCGAATCTGACTTGATCGTCGGAGCTTCTACGCCGGAGCCCCCCTCCGGCGTACTTTTGCAGGTTATTTTCGGATTCCCGAGGAGATTTACTCGAAGATTGCCAAGGATTCAACGAGAGATTGGACTCATGATTAATAGTGCTCGTAAGAGAACGACCTATATCCGTAAGCGTTCTTTTTCGACGCATCAACTGGCGCCGTCTGTGGGAACTTTTCAAGCTAAGGCGTGAGAAAAGTTCCGTATTTAAATGGGTGGAGGACATGATTCAACGACGAAGGGGAAAGGGGATTCCACTCCTTCTCCTCTTCCTCCGCCTCCTCCAGGGTTTCCCTTAAATCGAAATTTAGGGAAACGACCCGTGGATCATACACCAGAAGATATTCCCCCTCCAGGTTTTCCCTCTAATCGAAATCTAGGGAAACAGCCGGTAGATCATACGCTGGAGGATATCCCTCCTGCTCTGGAGGGAGATGTGCCAGGCACCTCGGGAGCTTCCGGTAGTGGAATCAATAGGGATAACCCTAACGCTCAACCAGAACTCCTGACTGTCTCTCGAGATCAGTTGGATGAAATGATCGCACAATCAGTGGAAAGAATAATTTCTGCTCGAGGACTTCGTCCTCCCGAACCTACTCATAAGGGCACACGCCCAAATCCACCAGAGCAGGTCATTGACTCAGTTCCAGTCCCTTCCAGGAACGAGGATCCCCCTCGAAACCCAGAAGAAAAGGTACCTTCCCAAGCCGAAAGGAGCATCTTGGAGAGACCCCTTTGGAGGGATACGGAAAGAATCCTTGGGGACACCACCCTAGAGACAGGGGTGGGAGAAAGCACGGACGACACGTATCAAGGAGCCGTCAGTGATCAGATACAGGCCTTGCGAAAGGAGATGAGGGATATGCAGAGACATATTACTGACAATGTAAGTAAACCCTCTTATACCACTGGATATCAGTTTTCATCTAGTATTTTGCAAGATGAGTTGCCCTCTAATTTCAAATCTTTGAACTTTGAATATGATGGCACCACGGACCCGTACGAGCACCTGATGAGGTTTGAGAATGCTGCTCTCTTACATCGATATGGAGAGGGCGTTAAGTGCAGAGTGTTCCTGACCACTCTGTCTAAGGCTGCACAGCAATGGTTCACACAACTGGGACCAGACACTGTTCACTCGTGGTCCGAATTCAGCGAATTGTTCCTGCACCAATTCGCCAGCGCTAGGAGACAACCTAGAGCTACCCTTACCTTATTCAACATGCGCCAGGGAGAGAATGAATGCCTGAGGGCTTTCTTAAAAATATTCAACCAAGCAGCTCTGGAAGTACCTACAGCCTCCTCAGAGGTTAAGATTAACGCCCTTACCAACGGGTTAAGAGATGGAGATCTGTTCACGTCTCTAGCCAAGAAGCCAGTTCGGACTTTTGATGAATTGTTAAGGAGGGCAGAAAAATACCTCACCCTGGAAGAGGTAAGAAAAGCCAAGCGCTCGGAGACCCGGACGATAGTGGGTAATGGAGAAAGGAGGAAGGAAATTCCGCTTAGGAGGCCAAGTCCAGAGAGACATCGGAGCTCCAAGAGGTTGGAAAATATAAGAAGAGAGGAAGCTGCACCCTGGAACCCCAGGAGAGGGGCAAAGAGATATACCCCTTTGAGGATAGAGCCAGCCGAAGTCCTAGAGGTGGCAGGGGATCATCCGGATATGAAATTTCCCTATTCAAGAAGCAGAGGTCCCCAAAATCCTAAGTCAAACAAATTTTGTAGGTTCCATAACGACTATGGACACGATACCAACCAATGTTGGTATCTGAAGGATGAGATAGAGAGGATGATTCAGGCAGGTCACCTGAAGGAGTTTACTTTCAGAGACCGACAAGGCCCCAGGGGTCAAAAGAGAAAGGACCCTGAGGGGAAGCAGGAAGATGATAGAAGAGATCAGAGAAAGGGCAATGAGGAGCCACCACCCCCTCCCCAGAAGAGGGGAACTATCCATATGATTATGGGAGGCCCCGCTGATGGGGATTCCTTCAGGCAAAGAAAGCAGAGCGTTCGGGCGCTGAAGAACGAGAGGAATGTAGAGCACCATGAGGTGGGAAAGATGACAGAAGGTCCAGACATTCATTTCGGGCTAGAAGACGCTGGAGAGCCCAGAGAGATTCATAATGACGCATTAGTCATTACTACGGATATAGCGGGATACGATGTAGCAAGAATTTTTGTGGATACTGGAAGCTCCGCTGACATCATGTTTTTGGAGTGCTTTAAAAAGATGGACCAGAATATAAAGCTTAGACCGGTGGAAACCGCTCTTTATGGATTCTCAGGGGGAGCCATTCAACCCCTCGGTTCAGCGTTACTGCAAGTAGGGTTAGGAGTTGCCCCTAACCATCGAGTACAAGTCATAGAATTCCTGATTGTAGATGTCCCATCTTCTTATAACGTAGTAATGGGAAGGCCGAGCTTGAATATTTTTCAGGCAGTGATCTCCACCTTCCACATGAAGATGAAGTTCCCTGCCTCGGGGGGTGTGGGAGAGATATGTGGCGATCAATATCAGGCAAGGAAGTGTTACGTGGAATCGGTAAAGATAGCAGACAGGGCCGTATTCAGAGGAATGGAGAGATTTAAGGGCGAAGACCCTGAACTGAAGAAACAAAAAGTGGGTGAGCTAGTGCAAGAGCAACCCAAGGCTAAAGCGGACGAAGAGTTAATGAGCATCGAGCTCTACCCAGGAAGAGAGGGATTTACAACCAGGATAGGTACGAATATGAACCCTGAGCTCCAGGAAAAGGTGATTCTTACCCTCCAGGAGAATGCAGACATCTTTGCATTCACGGCGACGGATATGACGGGTATCCCTCCGGAAATAGCAGTGCACCATCTGAATGTGGACCCCAAAGCTAGGCCCGTGAAACAGAAGCTGAGGAACTTTGGCAAAGAGAAGAACCTCATTGTAAAGGAGGAGATCGATAAATTGTTGAGTGCAGGGCACGTGAAGAGAGTGCAGTTCCCTGAGTGGCTCTCGAACGCAGTGCTGGTGTCCAAGGGAGCCGGCAAATGGAGGATGTGCATTGACTTTAGGGACTTGAACAAAGCCTGCCCTAAAGATCACTACCCCTTACCCAGGATTGATCAACTAGTGGATGCCACATCCGGGTTCGAATTGCTCAGCATGATGGATGCTTATCAGGGGTACCATCAAATCCAGTTGAACCCCTTCGATATACCCAAGGTATGCTTTATTGCAACGTGTGGTACTTTTGGTTATGTACGTATGTCGTTCGGATTAATAAATGCAGGAGCCACCTATCAAAGGATGGTAGACTCGGTTTTCCGAGGTCAGATAGGGAGAAATATGGAGGTTTATGTAGATGACATGCTAGCTAAAAGCATCAAAGCAGAGGAACACATTGATGACCTGAAGGAGATATTCCAGGTAATTAGAGAGAACGGTATTAAACTTAACCCAGCTAAATGTTCCTTTGGAGTAGGGTCAGGGAAATTTCTCGGGTATATGGTGACGCAAAGAGGAATAGAGGTTAACCCTGCCAAGGTGAAAGCGGTCCTTGACATGCAACCCCCCCGAAACCTGAAGGAATTGCAGACCTTGAATGGCAGAATCGCAGCCCTTAGCAGATTTATAGCAAAATCAGCGGAGAAGAGTCATCACTTCTTCAGAACATTAAGGAAGGGGTCAAGATTCGAATGGGACGAACAGTGTCAAAAGGCTTTTGAAGAACTGAAGCTCCATCTAGAGCAACTCCCGAAGTTAACCAAGCCCACTCAGGGAGATGTTCTACTCCTATATCTCTCAGTAGGGGAATATTCTCTGAGTACTGCCTTGATGAAAGAGGAAGGTTCCACACAACAGCCCATATATTATGTGAGCAAGGTCATCCAAGGAGCGGAAACAAGGTATTCAGAGGTGGAGAAGGCAGCCCTGGCAGTGGTGGTAACGGCTAGGAGACTACGCCCTTACTTCCTATCTTATAAAGTGATGGTGCGGACTAACTTCCCATTGAAGCAGACACTGGGAAGAGCAGATTTATCAGGTAGAATGGTCAGGTGGGCAGTGGAGTTGCAGGAGTATGATATTGACTATGAACCAAGGAGAGCCATCAAAGCTCAAGCCTTAGCAGACTTTATTCAAGAGTCTACCAGAGTGGAAGAAGAACAGGGATGGAAGGTATACGTGGATGGCTCAGCATCCGCCTTGGGATGCGGAGCAGGGATAGTGCTGATTGACCCTGATGGCCAAGAAGTACAGGTTGCTGTTAAATTCCGGTTCTCAACCTCAAACAATGGTGCAGAATATGAGGCCTTGATTAGAGGGGCTAGCATGGCAGCAGAGTTAGGGGCGCAGAAAGTCACCCTGTACTCCGATTCGCAGCTGGTAGTACAACAGGTCATGGGGGAGTACCTCGCCAAAGATGAGAGAATGATCGCTTATCTAGAGGAGGTAAAGAAATTAAAAAATAAATTCCATACTTTTGAAGTAGTACAGGTACCCAGAGAAGAGAATGTGAAAGTAGATGGACTGTCCAAACTAGCTAGTTCCACTGAATTCAAGGGAGACGGAAAGGTAACCCTGTTGGTGGCTGATCAAGTAGCTACGGAAACCCTGATTGGAGGAAAGAAATATGGGAAGAATTGAACAGGGGTCCAGCAACCCCAATGTCCGGAGAGGCCAAAGCGTGGAGAAGGAAGTATTGCATCCTAGGAGACCAATTGTACAAGAGGTCCTTCACTCAACCTTATTTGAAATGTCTTTCAAGAAGAGAAGCAGAGCTAGTGATCAAGGACATCCATGAAGGTTGCGCATCCAGTCGTGAGGGTTACCAGACCATGGTGAAGAAAGTGTTTAGGGCAGGTTTCTATTGGCCTAACATAATCAGAGATGCTAGATAATATGTGAAGAAGTGTGAGAAGTGTCAGAAGAATGGACCTCTAATACGAGTACCAGCAGAGGAAATGGGGGCTATGTATTCGCCCTATCCCTTCGCCAAATGGGGAATAGATCTAGTGGGACTCTTCCACTTGGCGCCACGAGGGAGAAATTTTTTGATAGTAGCCGTGGATTATTTCAGTAAATGGGTAGAGGTTGTGCCCTTAGCCAAGATCGAAGAAGATAATGTAATTCTTTTTCTTGCTAGACATATTTGTTGCAGGTTTGGAGTACCCAGAATCTTGGTCTCCGACAACGGAACGCAATTCAATGGAGAGAAAGTAAGGAGATGGTGCGAGAGATGGAACATTACACAGAGGTTTACTTCAGTAGCCCATCCACAAGCTAATGGGCAGGTGGAAGTTACAAACAGAATCTTGGTGGATGGTATTCGAACGCGATTGGAAGAGGTAGGAGGGAAATGGGTGAAGGAGTTAGACAACGTCCTCTGGTCCTACAGGACCAGCCCTAAAACAGCTACGGGCGAATCTCCCTTCTACCTGGTATATGGGGCAGCGGTAGTGATACCTCCTGAGGCCAGACTCAAATCGCACCGGATCACCTATTTTGAAGAAAAAAGAAATGAAGAATTGATGAGGGAAGCGCTGGACCTAGTAGATGAAGAGAGGGAGATGGCAAGACTAAAAGCAGAAAGGTACAAGAGTCGGATCAAGGCAGCATATGATCGCAGGGTAATCCCTCGTTCCTTTAAAGTTGCAGATTTAGTCCTTCGGAGAGCAGATGCCTTGAAGAACACTGGGAAGATGGAACCCAATTGGGAAGGTCCGTACAAGGTAATACAGGTACTAAAAGGCGGAGCGTACAAGCTCCAAGACATGACAGGGAAAGAGATACTAAGACCATGGAACGTGTGTCACTTGAAGAGGTTTTATGTTTGAGGAAGGTGTTATTCCCCTACTTCCTTTCTCTTTATGAACAATTTCGAATGTTTATTTCTTATCCGAATAATTGCTTCACCGGCACTCTTTTTCCCTCTACGTGGGTTTCCCTTTGGGGTTTTACCACGGAGAGGTTTTTAATGAGGCCGGCATAGATTCCCCTTATTTGCCTATGTTGATAAACACTTTCGATCAATGGAGCACCAGTTTTGATAAAATTTCAGCTAAATGCATGTTGATACTGTGATGAGATGACTCTTATGTGCTAATTTTATGATGAAATGTTTCTCATATGTTAATACCGTGTTAAGATAACTATTAAGGGCCTGCATAATGAGTGCTGGAATAACGAATATGTTTTGGAAACTGAAATGTAACATGATAGAGACATTGCAAGATAGAGAAATTTACAAATGCCCGAATAGAGAATACCTAGGAAAATTCCTAAAGTTTCTATTCACGACAGCCTCTAAAGCTAGGGGGAGTAGGGGGTACAGCAGCGGAAGACATGATTAACTCGTCGATAAACCCTATCCCTAGCGACTCTCAAAACTCTTACGAGTATAAACAAACTCTTACGAGTATAAACAAACTCTTACGAGTATAAACAACTCTTACGAGTATAAACTAACTCTTACGAGTATAAACCAACTCTTACGAGTATAAACAACTCTTACGAGTATAAACTAACTCTTACGAGTATAAACAAACTCTTACGAGTATAAACAACTCTTACGAGTATAAACTAACTCTTACGAGTATAAACTAACTCTTACGAGTATAAACAACTCTTACGAGTATAAACAACTCTTACGAGTATAAACTAACTCTTACGAGTATAAACAAACTCTTACGAGTATAAACAACTCTTACGAGTATAAACTAACTCTTACGAGTATAAACTAACTCTTACGAGTATAAACAACTCTCACGAGTATAAACAACTTAAGGGAGAGTATAATCCCTACAAATTCTAACTTTTGGGAGAGTATAATCCCTAAACATTCTAAACTTCAGGGAGAGTATAATGCCTAAGAACTCTTACGAGTATAAACTAACTCTTACGAGTATAAACTAACTCTTACGAGTATAAACAAACTCTTACGAGTATAAACTAACTCTTACGAGTATAAACCAACTCTTACGAGTATAAACAACTCTTACGAGTATAAACTAACTCTTACGAGTATAAACTAACTCTTACGAGTATAAACCAACTCTTACGAGTATAAACAACTCTTACGAGTATAAACTAACTCTTACGAGTATAAACTAAATCTTACGAGTATAAAGAACTCTCACGAGTATAAACAACTTAAGGGAGAGTATAATCCCTACGAATTCTGACCTAGGGGAGAGGGTAATCCCTAAAACTCTAGTGTTAAGAGAAAGACTGGAAACATTAGCAAATCACCAAGTAAGTACAGGGATATCAACCCTATCTCCTCATTAAGGTTCCTCTAGGAGCTTTAGAGCCTTTACGTGTCAAGAAAACGCTGAAAACATGCTAGATTCATAAGCAGGACGGATATTACGTTACACATCTAATAACATAGTCAGAGATATATATATATATATGCATGCCAAGTGATAAATGTGCAGGTACGATATTAAACGAAAGAGAAGCAGGTATATTCAAGACTTAAGGCACCATGCCCAAGCCCTCCACAGAAAAACCCCGGAGTGTGGAGTCTCCGGAAAATACCAAAAGGGGGCCTTAAAGGCCTTAACAAAATAAAAAGTGTTTTGAAAGTACCAAAGTGTTATCAGGGAAATAAAAGTTATCAAGAGAGGGGAATATCATTTTTCCCCTCAGAACCTGCTCCTGTCTCCTCAGCTCGCCCGCTGGAATCACCCCCCTCTGCCTTCTCCGTCAGAGCACCTGCTGCCACAATAGCCACCGGAGTTGGGTTATCCACATGGATGGGAAAAGCCATATCCTTCGCTGGTGCCAAGTCATCCAAGCTCAGAGCAGCATCCTTCAGCTCCAAGATCGCCTTCCTCATCCCCGGCAACCACCAAGGAGTATTGATGTCTTCCTTCGCATCTCCGGGGAACTTAGGGGGAGTATCCAGTTCGTCCAATCGAAGAGCACGGGTATACTGACCATTAAAACCAGGGGCAGAATGTTCAGCTACAGCATTAGAAAACCCATGATCGATGAAATCGGGGATATATGCACCCATTGCCCCTAGGAAGCTGCTACTCTGAAGAAAGGCCTCCAACCACTCCCGGTGCAAGGTACCTAGAAATTTTTGACCTATGGCAGAGGTAAACAGGGACTCCATGCATAATTTCATACCAGCCAGGGGAAGAGTAACCTCAAGCTGTTCAACCCGCCTACCAAACTCCTTCTTCAACGAAGTAATCTCCCCTGAAAGCGTTGTTTGGAGTACCTTACACTTCTGATTAGCATCATGTAGCTCCGCCTCGAGTATATCCTTCTTCACCTTCTCCAGCTCCACTTGGCTTTGGAGGTCATCCACCAACTGGAGGGACTGGAGAGCCCTTTCAGACATGTTGGAAAACAGAAGACCAAACTACACAATGAACAATCTCAAGAAGTAAGATATACATACTTCTTCTTATTAAATTATCCAGAAGGACATCTGTGGGGAGAATCTACCTGTGTAAAGCTATGGGCAGCATGCACAACTCGCTCGTCAGGGGACAGAGCATTAAGAGCCTCGGTGGCAGGGGTCGGAGTGTGACGCTCTATAAAAGCCAGGAGGTGATCGACATTAATCTCATCAGGAGCATCGGAGGTGACATTAGGCAGAGAGGATTTGGTTTTGGACTTCTTCTTTTTAGCATCAGAGGTAGGGGGCAGAGTAGAAACTAAGGCTTTCTCAGTAGAAGAGCAGGTACGCTTAGCAACAGACCCAGTGGCAGGCTTCACTGGGGAAGGAGGAATAGGAGCTTTGGAGGAGCTTTCAGGGGCCGGAGACTTTGCAACCATCGAGAGAGGAGTAGCATCACGGGAGATTTGAGTTAACCAACTCATAGCTGTACAAAGAAACACGAAACGACATTAATAAATACTGCAGCTCAAATTTCGAGGACAAGGCCAAAGAAAAAAGAAATGGTATTACCATTGTCGGGACCTAGAGGATAATCGGAGCGACCAAAACCGAAATGAGAGAGGGCTCTAGGATTTTTACAAATACTCATTACATCCAAAAAAGCCATGAGCGGAAACATTGTCATTTAGGTGGTTCATCACATCCAAATTCAGAGAAGAACAAACGGAAAGAGGAGGACGGGGTACCCCAGGATTCTCATAAATCCACCCTTCATGAGGAAAATCCCAAGGAGCTGGGTTTGTAACAAAGAAATAATAGTCCTTCCAGTCTTGGACTCCTTCATGGAGCTTTTTCATGAATTTCCCAGCCCTGGAAGGACGGCCAGAGGTATAGAAGAACCCATCTGCGTACTTACACATGTATTGAGTCAGAAAAAGCTGGGCTGAGGGTTCGCCACCATTCCCCTTCATCAAAACGTAAAAACCTAGCATTGCTCTAATAGCATTGGGGGTGAATTGGTTGAGGGGTATGCGAAGGTAAGTGTAAATTTCGGAGAAGTAAGGATGAATTGGAAAACGGAGGCCCGCTTTCAGTTGAGCCTCCCAGAAGGCTAGAGTGTTTGGGCCTGGAAAGTTTGGGCGTTCCTTCCTGTGGGCGGCCCTAACTATGTAATCGGGAGGAAAGATTCCCGAGCGAAGGAAGGCGGCGACGCGATCGGGAAGGAGTAAGGAAGAACCGGAGATCTTATTCTTTAAAGTACGGTCAGTCACAGGAAATATGGAAAGTGAGTTGGACGTTGAACTCTCCATAGGTATGGAGTCCGACGAGATTCGACTGGAAGATGACATGAGAGTTTACAGTAAAAGAAAAAAAATGAAGAAGAAGAGATACCTGAAGCAAAGATGGTTTTGAATGTGATGAACTGGTTGATAGACGTGCTTGAAGAAGTTAATTGTAGAAGTAAAAACGAGAGTGAAAAGGAGTGGATAGGTTTGAAAGGAAGAGAAAAAAGGGCTTACGGTGGAATAAATGTAAATTTTGAAATAATCACGCTGGAGAGAGAGAAGTGAAAAAACCAAGGCGAATTAAATATTCCCCAATGGAAAGGCGCGTGGCTGAGGGGAGGTGGCTTACTGTTCCCTCTTGGGCAGAAAGCCGAATCACCAATTTCGAAGGAAAAGATTGCGTGTGGAAGCGGAAAGGGTATGATGGTGTTAGATAATCATTAAAGATCGGATATTTCTTGTTTCCAGAGAAATATGGGGAACGAAGGGTTTAAAGGAATACATTGTTTCTTTATAATATATATTATTATTGTTATTATTATTATTTTCCTACTCTCCTAAAAATTATTCCTTTTTATGAGAGTAGGGGGGAGTGGTTGATGTAGATAAATATGTCGCTCTCCGAGAAGTCGACACGTGGAAACGGGATAATTGTGATTAGGTCAGTGCACCGAAGAAACAGGATTAATACACCCCTGGGCTTAAGCAGGGGAATTAGAGAAATTAGAGTGATTGGGCCTTTGGCCCATATTTGAAGAAATTGATAGCCCTTGGGCCAGGGAAGATCCAGCCCAAATATGGAGCGTACAGTCCATCTTTCTTAGCCAAGTCAAATGAATAGTTCAAACCCATGAAAGTAGGAGCCGATAAGCTGAAGAACCAAGTCTTCAGGGAGAGAGGCCGAGTCCTTAGGGATTTGAGGCCGGATTTACGGCGATGGGCCGAGAATATAGGGAGAAGAAGTCTTCCCCTCTCCGCAGAGAGGGGCCAGGTATATAAACAAGGTTATTTCCATATTCTTACTTAAGTTCTTTAACAAATACATACGTTTTTTACAGAATATATACTTTACATACTTTTACACGAATTATACACTAATTGGAGGAGAAACTCCACTATATTCGCCGGAATTTCCCTAGATATACAGGGGAATTCCTCTTTGATTTCGCCTACGATCGAATCTGACTTGAGCGTCGGAGCTTCTACGCCGGAGCCCCCCTCCGGCATACTTTTGCAGGTTATTTTCGGATTCCCGAGGAGATTTACTCGAAGATTGCCAAGGATTCAACGAGAGATTGGACTCGTGATTAATAGTGCTCGTAAGAGAACGACCTATATCCGTAAGCGTTCTTTTTCGACGCAACAATATGCAATGCAGATGTTAGAGTATTTCATCAAGGATTCTTAAGGTATCATTGATTCCCCCTTGATTAGATGACTCTAAGTTTTCCCTCAGCTTTATTTGTCTTCATCGGGAAAGAACTTACCTGAAGATGAGGGTGTCTATTCACCTCATCTGATCCTTCTAGTCTGCTGCACTTGGATCAGCTGATCTTTCCTTCTTCATGTGCTTGGGTCCAGGAGTCCTAAGCTGTAGCATATGGTCTTGAACCTTTCTTCTGCTAGGTGCTTAGTCAAGATGTCTTCTCTTTGGATATCTGTGTGAATTTTCTCCATCTTGATGTCCTTCTTTTCAAGGTGGTCTCTTATGAAGTGGTGTCGAATGTCGACATGCTTGCACCTTGTGTGGAGGACTGGATTTTGAGTGATGGCAATGACACTGCTGCTATCACAATAGATAGGGACTTCTCTTGCCTCTACATTGTAATCCTTGAGTTGTTGAACTAGCCAGAGCAGCTGACTACAACAACTACCAGCTGCCATGTATTCTGCTTCAGTGGTGGAGGTTGCAACTGAGGTTTGCTTCTTAGAGAACCATGAAATTAACTTGTTGCCTAGAAATTGACAGGTTCCAGATGTGGATTTCCTATCAATTCTACATCCTCCATAGTCTGAGTCAGAATAGCCACTCAATTCTAGATTGTCATCAGCAGGGTACCATAGTCCTAGGTTGACTGTTCCTTTTTGGTACTTGAGAATCTTCCTTGCTGCTTCTAGATGACTTTGCTTTGGGTTTGCTTGAAACCTAGCACATACTCCTACAGCAAATGTTATGTCTGGTCTGCTAGCTGTAAGGTATAGTAGAGATCCAATCAGTGCTCTATATTCAGCTTGATCAACTGCCTTTCCAGACTCATCTGGTTCCATTTTGAAAGATGTCATCATTGGAATCCTTGCAGTCTTGCTTTGTAGAGCTTTGAATCTTTCTAATAGGCTCTTGGTATACTTGGACTGGTTGATGAAGATCCCTTCTGAACTCTGCTTGACTTGAAGTCCTAGGAAATAATTCATCTCACCCATCATGCTCATTTCAAACTTTCCTTGCATAAGTTCAGAGAACTTCTTGCACATCTCTTAATTGGGTGATCCAAATATAATGTCATCTATATATATTTGTACCATTAGAATGTCTTCTCCTTCTTGTATTCTGGAGAGAGTTCTATCCACTTTGCCTTTTGTATATCCATTGTCAAGTAGGAATTGTGACAATGTGTCATACCAAGCTCTAGGGGCTTGTTTTAGACCATAGAGAGCTTTCTTCAGTCGATATACTTGATCACCTTTTTCAAATCCTGGAGGCTGTTCTACATATACTTCTTCTACCAGAATACCATTTAGAAAAGCACTCTTGACATCCATTTGATATACCTTGAAGCCCATATATGATGCATAAGCTAGAAACAGTCGTATGGCTTCTAATCTGGCTACTGGAGCAAATATTTCATCATAGTCAATCCCTTCAGATTGAGAGTATCCTTTTGCAACTAGCCTAGCCTTATTTCTAGTTATCACATCATTTTCGTCCTTCTTGTTCTTGAATACCCACTTTGTTCCTACTACATTGTGGTTTTCAGGACGATCTACCAATTCCCAGACTTCAATTCTTTCGAATTGGTTTAGTTCTTCTTGCATAGCAGTGATCCAATTGCTATCTATCATTGCTTCTTCTATGTCAGCTGGTTCAATGTTGGATAGGAAGGCACACCAGCAGAACATAGATGATTGTGAGTTCTGATTCAGTTGTCTTCTGGTCTTGACACCTTAGTCTGCTCCTCCTAAGATGAGGTTTGATGGATGATTGTTTCTCCATGTATGCCTCACGGGAGTATCTGCATTGGATGAGCTTGGATTCTCATCTGATCTAGTGCCATCAGGAGGGTTGACTTGATTAGGTCGATCATCATCTGTATCTTGTGTGTCAAAGAGATCATTCCCCCTGGCATTTGGGATTGGTGCATCTTGATTCTGGTCAGCTTGCACTGCTTGAGTTTGAGATCTAGTGACAAGTCTATGAGGCTTATCTTCCTCTGGTTCTTCAGGGAAAGGTTCATTTACTTCAATGAACTCATCTGGTTTGGACTTGATCACTAGATGTCTCATCTGATCTGCAGCTGAGTTTGTTTCTACTGCATTCTTTTCACAAGATTCATCAAAAACAACATGAGGTGTTTCTTCCACAAGAAGGGTTCGTTTGTTGAGTACCCTGAATGCTTTGCTAGTAGAGGAGTATCCTAAGAATATCCCCTCATCTGCTTTGGCATCAAAGGCATTCAACTTACTCTTCCCATTGTTGTGAATGAAACACTTACAACCAAATATATGAAAGTAAGATACTCTAGGTTTTCTTCCATTCCACAGTTCATATGGGGTATTCTCATGTATTTTATGAATACCTGACCTGTTTTGAGTGTGACAAGTTGTGTTGATGGCTTCTGCCCATAGCTTCTTAGGAGTGGAGAACTCAGCAAGGAGTGTTCTTGCAGCTTCTTTGAGTGTTCTGACTCTTGTTTCAACTACACCATTCTGTTGTGGTGTTCTTGCTGCACTTGTCTCATGCTGAATACCATTAGAAGTACAATAGGCAATAATATAAGAGTTAATGAATTCAGTGCCTTTGTCACTTCTAATTTTCACAATTGGTTCTCCTCTCTCTACTTGGATCCTCTTCAATAGTTCAGGGAGCTTCTGTTGTGTTTCACTCTTCTTGTATAGAAAGATAACCCAAGTAAACTTGGAGTAGTCATCTACAACAATAAGAGTGTACTTCCTCCCTGTTAGAGTGGTTGGAGTGATAGGTCCAAAGAGATCCATGTGAAGCAATTCAAGAACTCTGCTGGTTGATGCTGTCTTCTTGGTCTTGAAGGAGACCTTTGTTTGCTTTCCTTGTTGACATGCATCACATACCTGATCTTTACAGTAGAGTTCATTAGGCAGACCATCAACTAAGGATTCCCTTGCTAACTTGTTCATAGTCTTAAAGTTCAGATGACTAAGACGTTTGTGCCATAGCCAGCTGACATCTTTAGGGCTCTTCACAAGCAGACATGTATCCTTAGGACAGCTGTTCCAATTTGCAAGATACATACTTCCCTTTCTAGATCCTGTTAGAAGGTTTTGTTTTGTTCTCTTATCACTTATGAGACACTCATCTTTAGAGAATTTGACTGAGTAACCAGTGTCACAAAAATGAGAAACAGATAATAAATTAAACTTAAGACCTTCTACATATGATACATCATGTACCTCAATGTCACCATTTTTCAGGGTGCCATATCCTTTTGTGTTACCATGCGCGTTATCACCAAAGAAGACTTTTGGACCTTTCTTCTCTATGTAGTTGGTCAGCAGGGCTTTGGTTCCTGTCATGTGAGTTGAGCATCCACTATCTATGTACCAAGTTTCTCCTGCTAGACCTCCTCTTCTGTATAGGTCCCTCATTTCCTGCAAGAAAAGTTAAGTCTTAGGTACCCATTTTGTTTTGGGTCCTTGGGTGTTAGTACTACCCTTGGGAACCCACATATACATTGGTCGTTTGAACAACCTTGAACACTTGAGTTGTTTCCCTCGGGCATCAGAGAACCAAATCTTACCAGTCAGCACCTTGGACTGATCTGATTTGTTCTTAGTGTCAACTAAGTAATAGTCAAATGGTTTCCCTTTATAGGAGTGTACATACATGATCTTTTGACTAGTTACATTCGGCCTGGGTGCATTAGTTGGACGATGCACACGATTATATGGACCATACTCTTCTGTTCTCACAATATCATAAGAGATAGGGGGTGCAAAGAGAACAAATTTGTTTGAAGAAGACTTCTTCTTCTTGGCTGGAGCAGCATACAGCTGAGACTGTCTCAGACGAGATGGTCTAGGCTGTTTGCTGTTCCTCTGTACAGGCTTGGGGTTAGCTTGTCCTTTACCATTTTTGGTTTTGGGATAGTTAGCCTTAGCTGATACAGATGCCTTTTGGTTCATATTAGGTTCATTGTGTTTAGAACACTCACCCTTTTCATGTGTCTAAGTAGTGCACTTGTTAGGTGTACTACCCCCAGCTAGAGAGGATGTAGATGGATTAAGTTCATAGCCAAAACCCATCTTATTGCCATTTGATCTATAATACTCAGAGATACTTTCAATAGTAGTAGAAGCTTTATTGAACTCTGATATCTTTTGATTTAGGCATTCCTTCTCCTTTTCTAAGAGCTTGTGTGCTTGGAAGAGGTCATCGAACTTGGATTGTAGTGAACGAAGTTCCTTAGTTTCTAAAGCTTGAGTTTCTAACATCCCCTCATACAACTGAGTTATTGTGGTATTTTCTTCTCTAAGGAGTTCCACTTCTCTGGTCAATCTTTCATTCATTGTGACCAACTCAGGGGTGTTATCAAACTTAGCCTTTTTCAACTTAGCAATTTCTTTCCTTAGATCCTTATTCTCTTCTTCCACTTCTATAAAAGCTCTAGTGTCAATATCCAGATCACCTTTTACCTTTCTTAAAGATTGATAATAGGTGTCTTCTGATTCGCCTTCACATGAGTTTATCTCATCTGATTGTGAAAAAATAGGTGAATGGAAAGTAGTAGTATAGGAGTTTACCTCATTTTCACCTATGGCCATCATAGCTAGGTCATCTGAATCATCTGAGAAGATTTGGCAGTCTGGTGATGTAGGGAGTTCATCACTGTGATATTCAGATTCTTCAGTCACCATAGCTTTCTTGTCTGAAGTTCTTCTTGGCCTTCTTTCTTCTTTGTCATCCAAATCCAGCTCAGGACATTCATAGACATAGTGTCCTGGTTTGCGACAGTTGAAGCTTGATCCAGGTCTCTGATTTGAGTTGCCTTTCCTTGGAGGAGTGGCATCTCTTCTTCTAGATCCTCGGCTGTCAGATGACTCCACATCCTTTCTAGGATGTCTTTCTGGTGTTCTTTCTCTGGAACCTCTGGAGGGTGAACTTGCTCTTCTATCTTTGTAGTTTCTATAGAATTTTCTATATTTACTGTTGAGAGTGTTCATCCTTTCGAATCTCTTGATCATAAGAGCCATTTGTTCCTTCAGACTCATGTCTGATCCTTCACAGTCTTCTGTTTTCAGAGAGGTTTTGCCAGATGAGGTACTTGCAGCTTTTGTATTGGCTGCTTTGAAGGCTACAGTCTCGGAGGTAGATGGGGTTGCAGTTGGCTCATCATTTCCTGAGTTTTCTTCTCTTTCCAGATCATATTCATGAGCTTTTAGGTTCTGAAATAGAGTTTGAGCAGACCACTTCTTGATATCTTGAGTATCCTTGATGATGGTCTTCTTGAGTCTCCATTTCTTGGTTAGAGAGTCTAAGATCTTTAGATTTTTCTCTCTATTTGTATATTTCTTGCCCAGAGATTCTATCTCATTGATGATCTTGGTAAATCTATTGTCTAGCTGATCAATAGACTCTTCTGGTTACATCTTGAAGTGTTCAAACTTCTTGACTGCTGTAGACAACTTGGATTCCTTGATCAGCTCAGTTCCTTCACAGAGAAGTGTCAATGCCTCCCACATCTCTCTGGCTGACTCACAGTGGATTACCTTTGCAATGTACTCATTTGGAAGAGTTTGCATTATGTAATCTTGAGCAATGCTATCAAGATTTGATTGCTTCATCTCTTCTGGTGTGAGATCCTTCATGGGCTTGGGAACCAGTTCTCCAACTGGGACTTCTGGATCACCATTTGCAGTGTTGACTGTCATGATGGTGATTGGGCCTTCTGTGATTACAGACCACATCTTGTAGTGGACTGATGTGAGATTCTTCCTCATCCTGATCTTCCAGTAATCATAATCCTCAACTGAAAACTTAGGCAACTTTCGCATGTTAGCACTCATGCTGTATGAGTTTTCAAAAACAAGTTTTTCAAAAAGATCTGTTCAAGAGGACTACAGAAAGACTCCCTCAAGTCTTCTGATAATCTAGAGACAGTAGTCCGTTAGAACCACTGCTCTGATACCACTTGTTGGTCCCTGAACGAGTAGTGAATGGGATTAAAGTCTAGAGGGGAGGGGTGAAAAGACTTTAAAACTTTTTCAACAGAGTTGGGAACCTCTTCTGATTGCTATGTCAACTGGACTGCAAGTCTGCTGGTCCAGATGACTATAGTGATCTGACTGAGTAGGTTATATGCGGAATTATGGTGGCCCTGGTTTAGACTCGTTCTTGAAAGTTATGGCCTTGTTTTGAAGAATTGTGAAATCACAGTATGCACTATATAATAATGTATGTAAAGACAGAAATGTAAAGTGCAGAATGTAAATAACACCAGATTTATAGTGGTTCGGATATACGTTCCTACGTCCACTCTCACGTCCACACGTGATGTTTAATCCCTTTAATTTACCACAAATTACAAGGGTCTTGACCTTTATAGTCCCAAGGTTAGGACTTTGAGATCTGAGCCGTCCTAACAGCTACGGTCTCCACAAGTGATTGTAAGCACTTGCACTTTGAGGGGTTCAAAAACTTTATCCTTTCGGTGAGGGTTTGGGGTTTTTGAAGTGTATCCAACTAATGGTTCAAGCTTATAATTTGCTTAACCACTATGCCTAAAACAATTGATATACAATATGAACAGGTTTCAGGTTCTTAAGGGTTGGATAGGAATCACTTAAGAGCTATAGATAATCTAATGGTTTCTGGCTCTTTTGAGAATTCTTAGAACAGTATGGCTTTAGCTTTGATTGCTTGCTTGACTTGTTGAATTCTCTCTTGTGACTTCTGTGTTTGTGATTTCTCATCCTCTTGTATTTATAATGGAGATTGGTTGCAACTAGCCGTTGGAGTTGACTAGCCGTTTGAGAAACCTTTCCATAATAGCTTGATTCCTTGATTCCAACCGCTTGATTGCTTCAATCCTGGGATCATGTCAATCTTCTAAATAGGGTAGGTCTCCGTTTGAATTGCAAGATGACTTGGGAATCAGCCGAGTCCTGGAAGAGCACATAGTCTTCTGATCTGTACTACTAGTCTTCTGACTACTCTTCTGGCCTTAGGTGTTCTGACTTTTGATATCAGACGAGTAACACTCTTCTGATCTGGCAATTGTTTATGTACTGCTTTTAGGCCATCTTCAATCTGGGACTCCATCAGATAAGTAGGTATACAAGCACCTTAACTTATCTGGTCTTCAAGGATCTTCTAGTCTTCATGTCTTCTACTCTTCTCATCTTGAGGATAGGCATGTAAGCCAGGACTGTGCTGATCAGCTGATATCAATACAGTTGATCACACAAGACTAGTCTAAGTTGTTCTATACAAGTCAGTTGATCCTATTACATTTATAAACTCTAAGTGTTTTGGCCATCAAAACTATTCTAACATCAAGTGGGGCTTAGGGTGAATTTATATCCCAATAGGTATCCATTGGGATCAGTAGCTGTGGCTTCATCTTGTTGTAGGTTTCTCTCTTCCTTCTTGGCTTCTGGAAGTCTGCTCTTCTCTTGTCTCTTGCTCTTTATGCTTCATCCATCAAGTCCATCTTTTCTTGGGCCCTCATCATGGCCAGTTTCTGTTGAGTTCCAGGGTCTTTGCCAAACCCTTCATGAAACAGCTTTGATGGATCATTAGCTAGGACAGTTGTCTTCTTCTTAGGTCCAGGTCCAAAACCTTCTTCATACAATTCCTCTACATCTTCAGAAGTTTTGGCACCTTCAGTGGACTTGGTCTCAGAAGACTTTTCTTTATCAGAAGACTTGTCCTCTTCAGCATTCTTGGGCTCTTCAGCAGCTTTAGCTTTCTTTGAGATAGGCTCATCATCAACAACTCTGAATTCAGGTGGAAGATCAAGACTGTTAGGAAAATCAGTAAATGTTTCAGCTTGTCTTTTCTTTCCTTTTGCCCTCTTGATTTTTCCTCTAGTTTGGACACCTTCAGCATCTTTTTCCAAACCAGACACTTCACCACCTGGTCTCTGTTGTAACCTCACTCTTTCCTCTTGAGCTGAGGCCATTGAATTCTTCAAAGCAAGTGCCAATTGCTCCTCTTCATCTAGTTCATCCAAGTTCAGTACTGCTGGCTCCTTTCCCTTTCCTTCAGGAGCTTTGTCCTTACCATTTCCCCCTTTGACTGGGCTTCCAATCACTAAGGCACCTTTTGCCCTTGCTCTTTCCCTTTCCCCCTTTTTGGCAGCATCAAAACATTCAGGCTTCAATTCACTCATAGTAGATGCCATCAAGGACTGGGCTTGGGTTAGAGACTTCATCTCCTCCAACAGATATACATTCTCATCATGTATATTTTGCATCCTATCACAGCTCAAGCTAAGGAAAGCTAGAATAGGTTTCATTTTCTGCTGGACAACCTCCTCCATGGTTGTCTTTAGAGATGCATCCAGTTGGGCCTTAAGAAGCTCAGTGAGGTTGGCTACTGCACCTTCAGCAATGTTGGCCAATACCTCTTGGGAGAACTTTTCAGAGGCTGCTTTCACCATAGCTAGCCTTTGTTCTTCAGCTCTTTGCCTTTGCAGGGCAGTCTTTCTTCCAAGAGCTTTCTTCACCACTGACCTTAATGTCTTCACATTCCTGTTTTGGTTGATTCTTAGCAAGGACTGCTCTTTCTTTACATCCTTTGACACTGACCTCATGGTGTTTTTAGCCTTGATGACTTCAATGGAGATGGTTTGCAAACCAGTCTCAACTCCACAGATCCTTGCTTCTAAGGTAGGCAACACCACATCCTCTGAGCCAGTTAGCCTCATTTCTACAGATGCCAAAGTTCTTACATGCTCATCCAAGGCTCCAGTGGTTTCTGCATGAGCTGATTGGACTTGATAAGCCAAGGAGTCCAACTTCTCTAATTGCATCCCAAGCAAAGCTTGTGCTGATCCACTATCAACTTGGATGGGTGCATCTGTTAACAGTTCATCTGCAAAAATTTGATCAAAGGTTATACCTGCAATATCAGACAAATTAAATGAGTCAGTAAAAACACATTTATCTCCCTCCATTTCTTTTTCATAAGACTCTCATACATTAGCAGTCTTTTCCTCATTTTCAACTATTTATTTTCTTCCTTCATTCAAGATTTCCTCACTTAAAGGAACAGGCCTCCTCTCATCAAGGGATTCTTGAAGTTCAGATTTGACTTCAAGAATAGCCTGCCCTTCCTCACTTATATCACCCTCATTTGGTGGTACACTCACTATCCTAGTGATCACCACCTCTCTATCATCTACTTCTCCCTCTGGTTTTTCCACTAAGTTCTCCTTTTCAACTCCATCACCTAATCCTGCAACATCTCCACCTTCAACAAGGTTCAGAGATGGCAGTTGTGGGGAGATCACAGTGCTTATATCAACAACCACTTAGTCATCCTGAATGATTAAGGGCTGATCAGTGTCCAACTCATCTGACACTGAATAGGCCTTAACCAAACCAACCTCTAGTATAGGAACCTCCACATCTTTAGGTTGTGCCTTGGGTTCAGAAGAACCTTCATTGGCAGATGTGTCTTTGGTTGTGTTTGTTAGGGTTATACTGGCAAGTATGCTTTTAGTGCTACTTATGTATACAAACTGATTTTTGCACTTATTAATGAGAATAAATTTTTGTCACTGGTTGCTTTAAATATAATGAATGGTAATTATTTATTGCATAAACGTTCAGATGTACTTTACATTGTAGACAATGTGGTGTGTAGAAGATCACAGAAGATCACATTGTCAGTTCCTTGTATATAAGTACAATTGATTCACAGCTTAGATGGAATTGAACAATCTATTGGTAGAAGTTGAGGTGTAAGGCTCAGATTGGTTTGTCTTGACCAAGAGATTACACTAGTGCATTTTGATGTGCTGAATAGGACCTACAGAGAGGTAATTCTTCTAGACTGGCTTAAGGAATGAAGAATTAGACCTTAGTGGTTGTTGATTTCTTAATCTCTGTCACTTAAATGGAATTGTCTGTAGTTAAGAAGTATTGCTTTGATTTATTATGGGTAAAGAATCAATGTGATTCAATACTTTATATTTTGGGCAATATTATTAATTATAGGACAGATTGCCAAAATTAATACAGAGAATCGTGTCTTGGAGTGTCAAGTTGATTATGTCCCCTTGGTGGGCTCAGAAGGTTTATCATATCAAATCTGATCAGTGGAATTTATTTCCGGTATGATAATAATGTTGAGCTGTCCTTACTCTAAGGAATAAAATATATTAATTAATTAAAGCATTCAGTAGCTTAAATTAATTGATGGACATTGAATCTTAAACACGGGAAATAATAACCGGGAGCCATATTTCGTAATATGGGTTAGGATGGATAGTGCAATATTAATTCTATAGTGGAATGAATTAATATTAATGAGCTGGAAAAATATTGTGGCTCAATATTGATTTCTGGGCCCATTGGGAGGTCCAATCCTAATTCTCCTAAAGGCCCCTCAAGTAGCCCAATAAAAGTCCATTAACTAAGGTAATTAAAAAGATAAAAATTAATCTTGTTGCAAGAAAGAGAGGAAAGTAGCGCTTATTTTGGGGAGAGAATATTATGGAGAAAGATATGGAAATAATATAATATCTCTTGGAGAATAAAATATTTCTAGATCTCCAATATTTTCTAATAAATAAATTTGCTATTCTCTCTTATAAATAGAGTAAAAACCGCCACTCTTAATTTTAAGAGTTGAGAAAAAAAAAATCGGTCTTCTCCATAAAATACAGAAAAGAGAGATCTGTAATTTTCGAAATTACAGTGTGTGCAACAAGAGAAAATTAATTCTTCCTTGAGAGTTATTAGTTCGTGAGATCTCCCACCGGATCAACGGGCTAGGACTTAGGGAATACTCGAGAAGGCAATTGGGTTGAAGTTGTTATTCTTCTCAACGGTATCTCTCCGATTCAAAGGTAAACACGTAATCCCTTAGTTCCGCATGTTTAGGGATTTAATTATTTACCGTACATTCATTACATGAATTAGTTGATTTAATTTGTTTAAATTATAAAATTAGATTTATGATAATTCATATTTAAATTACGTCTCAAATAGATCCTGGTAATTTTAAAGGATTCCCGGGAGTCTCGAAAGATCCCTAGGGCATCTCAAAAGATTCTCGGGAGTCTCAAAAGGACGTCTCAAATAGATCCTGGTAATTTTAAAGGGAGTCTCAAAGGATCCCTAGCGTGACGGTCCATAACCCACAAGTGCCAATAATTCCCCACAAAGGAGATGGGGAATGTGGTCCCATAATATTCCCACAAAGGAGTTGGGGACCACAAGAATTGGGGACCACATTGTTGGGGGACTATTATTAGGTATTAGGATAATTCCCAACAGATGGTATCAGAGCCAAGGTTTTGGGCTCTGTAATTTAAATTAGAATTTAAATCTATTTACATTAAATTGATATTTGGATGGTAGAATTGTTAGATCTTTTTTGCAGGTATCCAATTATCATGGTTTTAATGTATGTTTTAATTTATGTTGTTTGAATGTGGTTTTTAATCTGATTCGGTCAGATTTGTTTTTCCCGTGAGAAAATCCACGGGTAGATTAGATTATTTAATTTGTAATAAACTAGTCTAGATGTTAGATTTATTTTTTGTAAATAAATTGTAACGGGTCAAAGACGAAGACCGTTAGACGGATTAAAGAATCGGAGGCACCCGGACGACCAAGCCACACGAGTCGCTTGTAGGCGTGGCGTGATTTTTTTTGTTGCGGTCGTGGGTGTACGAATTCTCTTTCCTTCAAAACGAGAAAATTAAACCATGATAATTGGACGTGTTTGCCTAATTTGTGTTTAATTTTTGTTTTGTTATTATGCTATGATTATTTGTTAATTCTGCATGAGAATTCGTGAAAAACCTCTAGTTTAAAAAATTACTAAGTATGTTTTTTTTATTAATTAAATTTATTTAAGATAATAAATTGATTAAATGGCCTCCATAATTTATTTATTTGTGAAGTCTTTTGGCTACGCATTGGCAAGCGCCTCTCTCCCTATCGGATAGGTCAAAAGATAAGTTCACATGAATAAATTCCTTTAAGGATGATTGTGGATTATTGCTAGTGGCGGTATGACCCTCCCATCGAGTGGCTTATTCAAAACGAAATAATAGTCGTGTATTTAATTATGGTTATTACTTAGGTATAAAATTGATATATTAACTCCCCATCGGAGTCCCTGTCAATTTTATATGACCAGGTTGAAGCCAACTATTAATTTTGAATTAAAGGTTTGTAACTGCTTTGTTTGTAACCTGCTTAAATGTATTTGAGTAAACGATCACACTCATCGTGACTTACTTAAATTGGTTTTAAGATGTTGGCTGATGCATGTTTATATCGGTTTTTTTGAGGTTTTTGATATAGTACATGTGATCAAATTATGTGATAATTTTTGTGTTAATAGGATATTAATACAAATTGTATATTTTATTCTCAGTTCAGCATGTCGTCTCCTTTTAACCCACTGTTTAGTATACTTAAAAAAAATAAATTGGAAGGAGAGAATTATGTGGATTGGAAAAGACATTTATTTATAGTCTTGACTGCACAACAGCATAAGTGGGTACTTGATGAACCTAAACCCCCTGCCCCTACGGATGAGACGAACCAAGAAGATAAGGAATATCATAAGGAGTGGATGAGATCCGATGAAATGGCTAGGTGTACCATCTTGGCTTCAATGTCAGATGTGTTGCAACACCAACACCAGAACATGGAATCCGCTTCAGCTATTATGATGAACCTTAATGAACTTTTTGCTCATCAGAATAGTACGGCTAGACAAATGACCATGCGAGATATGTTATCACAGAAAATGGTCGAGGGAACGCTCGTGAGGGATCACGTTCTTAAGATGATGGGTTTTCTTAACAAACTTGAGATTCTTTGTGCTGAATTCGATGCGGAAACGCAGATCGATTTCGTACTCCATTCTCTACCGAAAAGTTTTGAGCAGTTCCAACTGAACTATACGATGAATAATCAAGAGTATACGTTGGTTCAGCTCTTGCAAGCTTTGGTTTCGGCTGAGATGTTAATGGGACCAAGGAACGAGCATACGGCTATGTTGGCAAACGGTCCATCTTCTAATTCTGCACCGAAAGGTGGAAAGAAGAAGAAGGCAAATGGCCAGAAACAAGCTAATAACAAGGAAAAGATACCAATTGAGGGAGGTGTCAAGAAAAAGACCACTAAGGGAAAGTGCTTTAGTTGCGGTCTGAAAGGACATTGGAAGTCAGCCTGTACCAAGCCTAAGAAGGCTGGTAAGCAAGGTAATTTTCACGCACTAGTAATTGAAACTTGTTTAGCGGTGTATTCTTCCCATTCGTGGGTGGTGGATACGGGAGCCACTGATCATATTTGTTTCGATTTTCAGGGGTTCAAGCTAACCCGACAACTTAGTGGGAGTGAGATCATCATCACCATGGGCAATGCTACGAAAGTGGCGGCTGTTGCAGTGGGAGATGTGCAACTATCTTTTAGTGATAGAATTTTAGTTTTAAAAGACGTTCTTTATGTTCCGAGTTTTAGAAAGAATTTGATTTCAGTTTCTAAACTAATTTTGGATGGATATTCAGTTTCTTTTAATAAGAATGTCGTTATTTGTCGTGATGACGAAATTATCTGTTCGGGAGCATTGGTGAATAATCTTTATACTATTAATTGTGCACATTCCACACAAAATGAATCGCATAACACATCGACTATTTCTAAGAAAAGAAAGCATTCTTCAGACATGAACGAAACACTTATGTGGCATCTTAGACTTGGTCATATTAATCTAAGAAGGATTCAAAGGTTGGTGAACGACGGCTTGTTGGAATCACTCCAGGTTGAGCCGTTTCCAACATGTGAATCATGTTTAGAGGGTAAAATGACCAAAAGAGCCTTTGGGGCAAAGGGGAATAGAGCTAGTGAAGTGTTAGAACTCGTTCATACTGATGTATGTGTAATGTCAATTCAAGCAAAGGGAGGTTTTGAGTATTTCGTTACTTTTATCGATGATTACTCAAGATATGGATACATCTATCTAATGCGGCATAAGTCTGAGACCTTTGATAAATTCAAAGAGTTTAAGGCTGAAGCAGAAAAGCATAGGGAAAAGAGTATCAAGTTTCTACGATCAGATCGTGGAGGCGAATACCTCAGCAATGAATTTTTGGGCTACTTATCAGGCGAAGGGATTGTATCCCAATTAACTGCACCCGGAACCCCTCAACAAAATGGGGTTGCAGAGCGAAGAAATCGAACTCTTTTAGAGATGGTCAGATCTATGATGAGTTATTCAGATTTACCTAAGTCGTTTTGGGGTCATGCCTTGGAAACAGCGACTTACATTCTGAATTTGGTACCTTCCAAATCAGTTCCTAAAACCCCTACAGAATTGTGGAGCGGGCGAAAGCCTAGTCTAAGACACATAAGAATTTGGGGGTGTCCTGCATACGTGTTGGACAAGGAAGCTGGAAAGTTAGATCCTCGTTCAGAATTAAGGCTGTTTGTAGGATATCCTAGAGGAACGAAAGGGGGTTTATTTTATAGTCCAAAGGATCAGCGAATTGTGATAAGCACACATTCTAGATTTATGGAAGAAAACTATATGAGTAATAGAAAGCCCAAGAGTGAGATTACCTTAAATGAACTAAGAGGGCCAACTCCTATACCAAGTGTACAAGTAGATGTACCAAGCGATACACAAACACAACCGGAACCTCGTCGTAGTGGGAGGGTTGTGAGACAACCTGAGCGATTCATGTTCGTGGGAGAGTCTTCGGACTTGGTCCCCGGAGAGGATGAATCTGACCCCTGGACGTACGATGAGGCAATCCAAGACAAGGATGCAGATTCTTGGCAAACTGCAATGGAAGCAGAAATGGGGTCTATGGATCATAACAAAGTGTAGGAGCTTGTGGAACCACCCAAAGGTGTAAAACCTATTGGATGCAAGTGGGTCTACAAGAGAAAAAGAGGATCAGATGGGAAGGTTGAAACCTTCAAAGCTAGACTAGTGGCAAAAGGATATACTCAGAAAGAGGGAATCGATTATGAGGAGACCTTTTCGCCTGTAGCTATGCTTAAGTCTATCCGTATTCTCTTGTCGATTGCAGCTCACCTAGACTTTGAGATCTGGCAAATGGATGTCAAGACAGCTTTCCTAAATGGAAGTCTTGAACAAGAAATCTACATGCGCCAACCCGAAGGCTTCATTGAAAAAGGCCAAGAGAATCTTGTATGCAAGCTTAAAAGGTCAATATATGGACTTAAGCAAGCATCGCGAGCTTGGAATCAGTGTTTTGATCAGGTGATACAATCCTATGGATTTGATCAAAATGAGTTTGAGAGTTGTGTCTATAAGAAGTGTATCGGAACTGCCTTGGTATTCTTAGTATTATACGTAGACGACATTCTGCTTATTGGAAACAATAAAAAGGTGTTGACAGACGTGAGGGTATGGTTGTCAAAACAGTTTGATATGAAGGATTTAGGAGAAGCTGGTCACATCCTTGGGATTAAGATTACTCGAGATCGCCAGAAAAGGATGATATGCTTATCCCAAACCTCATACATAGACACTATTTTGAAACGATTCAGCATGCAAAATTCCAAGAAAGGATTTGTTCCTTTCAGACATGGAATTCATCTATCTAAAGAGATGTGTCCTAAGACACAAAAGGAGATGGATGAGATGAGAAACATTCCATATGCATCGGCAGTTGGAAGCCTCATGTATGCAATGATGTGCACGAGACCGGATATTTGTTTTGCTGTAGGCATGGTAGCAAGATATCAAAGTAACCCAGGGAAAGAACATTGGACTGCAGTTAAAAACATTCTCAAGTATCTAAAAAGAACTCGAGATAGAATGTTGGTTTATCAGTCAGACAGTCTATTCCCTGTGGGTTATACGGACTCAGATTTCCAATCAGACATGGATTCTAGAAAATCTACCTCGGGTAGTGTGTTTTGTTTGGGGGGTGGAGCCATGACATGGAGAAGTGTGAAGCAGAAATGCATCGCTGATTCTACCATGGAAGCCGAATATGTAGCTGCTTGTGAAGCAGCGAAAGAAGCGGTTTGGCTTAAGAACTTCTTAGTGGACTTGGATGTGATTCCGAATTTGCCCAGCACTATCACTATTTATTGCGATAATGCTGGAGCAGTTGCAAATTCAAGGGAACCAAGAGCTCACAAGGCAAGCAAACACATTGAAAGGAAATACCATCTTATACGAGAAATCGTTAAGAGAGGAGATATAGTGGTGGCAAAGATCGCATCGGAAGACAACCTAGCTGATCCCTTCACAAAGGGTCTGCCTCAGAGTACATTCGAGAGACATGTGGAAGGAATGGGGGTCAAGTGCGTTGCCAAGCTGCTTTGAGTATAAGTGGGAGAATTTATTAGGACATGTAGAACATGGACGTGCTGTAGTATGCTTTGAGTATAAGTGGGAGATTGTTAGGGTTATACTGGCAAGTATGCTTTTAGTGCTACTTATGTATACAAACTGATTTTTGCACTTATTAATGAGAATAAATTTTTGTCACTGGTTGCTTTAAATATAATGAATGGTAATTATTTATTGCATAAACGTTCAGATGTACTTTACATTGTAGACAATGTGGTGTGTAGAAGATCACAGAAGATCACATTGTCAGTTCCTTGTATATAAGTACAATTGATTCACAACTTAGATGGAATTGAACAATCCATTGGTAGAAGTTGAGGTGTAAGGCTCAGATTGGTTTGTCTTGACCAAGAGATTACACTAGTGCATTTTGATGTGCGGAATAGGACCTACAGAGAGGTAATTCTTCTAGACAGGCTTAAGGAATGAAGAATTAGACCTTAGTGGTTGTTGATTTCTTAATCTCTGTCACTTAAATGGAATTGTCTGTAGTTAAGAAGTATTGCTTTGATTTATTATGGGTAAAGAATCAATGTGATTCAATACTTTATATTTTGGGCAATATTATTAATTATAGGACAGATTGCCAAAATTAATACAGAGAATCGTGTCTTGGAGTGTCAAGTTGATTATGTCCCCTTGGTGGGCTCAGAAGGTTTATCATATCAAATCTGATCAGTGGAATTTATTTCCGGTATGATAATAATGTTGAGCTGTCCTTACTCTAAGGAATAAAATATATTAATTAATTAAAGCATTCAGTAGCTTAAATTAATTGATGGACATTGAATCTTAAACACGGGAAATAATAACCGGGAGCCATATTTCGTAATATGGGTTAGGATGGATAGTGCAATATTAATTCTATAGTGGAATGAATTAATATTAATGAGCTGGAAAAATATTGTGGCTCAATATTGATTTCTGGGCCCATTGGGAGGTCCAATCCTAATTCTCCTAAAGGCCCCTCAAGTAGCCCAATAAAAGTCCATTAACTAAGGTAATTAAAAAGATAAAAATTAACCTTGTTGCAAGAAAGAGAGGAAAGTAGCGCTTATTTTGGGGAGAGAATATTATGGAGAAAGATATGGAAATAATATAATATCTCTTGGAGAATAAAATATTTCTAGATCTCCAATATTTTCTAATAAATAAATTTGCTATTCTCTCTTATAAATAGAGTAAAAACCGCCACTCTTAATTTTAAGAGTTGAGAAAAAAAAAATCGGTCTTCTCCATAAAATACAGAAAAGAGAGATCTGTAATTTTCGAAATTACAGTGTGTGCAACAAGAGAAAATTAATTCTTCCTTGAGAGTTATTAGTTCGTGAGATCTCCCACCGGATCAACGGGCTAGGACTTAGGGAATACTCGAGAAGGCAATTGGGTTGAAGTTGTTATTCTTCTCAACGGTATCTCTCCGATTCAAAGGTAAACACGTAATCCCTTAGTTCCGCATGTTTAGGGATTTAATTATTTACCGTACATTCATTACATGAATTAGTTGATTTAATTTGTTTAAATTATAAAATTAGATTTATGATAATTCATATTTAAATTACGTCTCAAATAGATCCTGGTAATTTTAAAGGATTCCCGGGAGTCTCGAAAGATCCCTAGGGCATCTCAAAAGATTCTCGGGAGTCTCAAAAGGACGTCTCAAATAGATCCTGGTAATTTTAAAGGGAGTCTCAAAGGATCCCTAGCGTGACGGTCCATAACCCACAAGTGCCAATAATTCCCCACAAAGGAGATGGGGAATGTGGTCCCATAATATTCCCACAAAGGAGTTGGGGACCACAAGAATTGGGGACCACATTGTTGGGGGACTATTATTAGGTATTGGGATAATTCCCAACAGTGTTACCACCCTTGGTCAACACCTCTGAAGATACAGAGCCTTTCCTATGATAGGTTTTAGGAGGGTTGGATAGTCTTTCAGATACAGAAGGCTTAGGGAGATTGGCTTGAGGGGTTTCAGGAGGATTGGGTTTTGAAGGGTTTGAGGGATCATCAGGGGAGTCATCATCATTTGAGCTACTATCAGGATGTTTGATGCCTTTTGCTTTCCTTTCCCTCTCCTCATTGATCTTATTATCCACCAACTTTGCAAAAACTTCCTCATCAGTGAGGAATCTTGTCTTTGAAATTCCAGCAAAGTGTAGCAATCTGGTTTCCTCTTCCTGCCACCAGTTTGCACCCTTATCTTGGATGACTTGTGATATCTCCATCATAGATTTGTCTTTTACATCAACAAGCATCCTAAGATCATGACTTGAAAAGTGTAATGCAAACAAGAGTTAAATCTTGGCATTTAATGCATGGAAAGTGACCTTTTGGGTGGGGGACAAATTAAATCCTTCAGTGATGATATCTGTAGTTGGGACAGGTATCAAGATAGACAATGATTACCCAAAATAGGTGCTTATCAAACCAAGGGAA
This sequence comes from Galeopsis tetrahit, assembly GCA_963675135.1. NCBI lineage: Eukaryota > Viridiplantae > Streptophyta > Magnoliopsida > Lamiales > Lamiaceae > Galeopsis > Galeopsis tetrahit. Next base: position 17,366,091 of record OY776130.1, read on the forward strand.
TAGTTTGATAGCCAAGACAACTTATCTTACCCCACTAGGACAAGTGTCCTGAAGAGATGTGGACAAGGGTCCTGAATTCCAATGGACAAGTGTCCTGAATAATTTGAGCCATCTCTTCTGAACTTCAGTAGACTTGACCAAGTCTGCTGAAATTCTTTTCAGTTTCCATACCTCCCATTAACTCCAATGAGTTTTACTTGTCCAACTTTCCTGGATCAAGTAATCCCAACTCTGCTGATAGCTCCAGAAACCTTGCCTCTGCAAGTGGCTTAGTTAGAATATCAGCTTTTTGATGATCTGTGTGGATTTTGACCAACTTTATATCCTTCTTCTCCACATGATCTCTAATGAAGTGATGCTTGATGTCCACATGCTTGCATCTTGTATGCAGCACAGGATTTTGTGATATAGCAATGGCACTATTGTTATCACAAAATATTGGCACTTCAGTAGAGTTGACTTTGTAGTCTCTTAGTTGTTGTCTCAACCAAAGGATCTGAGCACAACAACTTCCAGCTGCAACATACTCAGCTTCAGTGGTGGAAATAGCCACTGTGTTCTGCTTCTTGGAAAACCAAGATATGAGCTTGTTGCCTAAGAATTGACAAGTCCCTGAAGTGGACTTTCTATCAATTCTGCAACCTCCATAATCAGCATTAGAGTAGCCAGTTAACTCAATGTTGTCATCAGCAGGGTACCAAAGTCCTAGATTTTCAGTGCCTTTGAGATACCTCAAAATCCTCTTTGCAGCCTCAAGATGGCTTTTCTTAGGATTTGCTTGAAATCTTGCACACACACCTACTGCAAAGGTGATGTCAGGTCTGCTGGCAGTGAGATAGAGGAGTGAACCAATTATTCCTCTATACTCAGTAGAGTTGGTTGGAACACCACTCTCATCAGGATCCATCTTCCAATTTGTGTTCATTGGGATCCTTACTGGCTTGCTAGTTGTACATCCAAACTTCTTGATCATTTCTCTGGTGTACTTAGCTTGATTGATGAAAATTCCTTATTTTGATTGCTTGACTTGAAGGCCCAAAAAGAAGTTCATCAACCCCATCATGGACATCTCAAACTTGCTCTGCATTAGCTTGGAGAACTTCTCACACAGCTTCTCATTAGGTGATCCAAATATTATGTCATCCACATAGATTTGGACAAGCAAGATGTCCTCTCCTTTAGAGATTCTGAAGAGAGTTCTGTCCACAGTTCCCTTGGTGAATCCATGATCCAAGAGTTATTGTGACAGTGTATCATACCAAGCCCTAGGGGATTGCTTGAGTCCATATAGAGCTTTCTTCAGTTTGTAAACTTGATTTTCAACTTCAAAACCTGGTGGTTGCTCCACATAGACTTATTCTTTCAAGACTCCATTCAGAAAGGCACTCTTGACATCCATTTGGTATACCTTGAACCTTTTGTGGGCTGCATAGGCTAGAAAGAGCCTTATTGCTTCTAGCCTTGCCACAGGTGCAAATGTCTCATCATAGTCAATGCCTTCATGTTGGCAATAGCCTTTTGCCACAAGTCTTGCTTTGTTTCTGACAATCACATCATTTTCATTCTTCTTGTTCTTGAACACCCGCTTTGTTCCAATAACATCTTGACATTTATAGTCCCAAGGTTAGGACTTTGAGATCTGAGCCGTCCTAACAGCTACGGTCTCCACTTTAAGGGGTTCAAAAACTTTAACCTTTCGGTGAGGGTTTGGGGTTTTTGAAGTGTATCCAACTAATGGTTCAAGCTTATAATTTGCTTAACCATTATGCCTAAAACAATGATTATACAATATGAACAGGTTTCAGGTTCTTAGGGGTTGGATAGAAATCACTAAAGAGCTATAGATAATCTAATGGTTTCTGGCTCTTTTGAGAATTCTTAGAACAGTATGGCTTTAGCTTTGATTGCTTGCTTGGCTTGTTGAATTCTCTCTTGTGACTTCTTGTCTTTGTGATTTCTCATCCTCTTGTATTTATAATGGAGATTGGTTGCAACTAGCCGTTGGAGTTGACTAGCCGTTTGAGCAATCTTTCCATAATGGCTTGATTCCTTGATTCCAGCCGCTTGATTGCTTCAATCCTGGGATCATGTCAATCTTCTAAATAAGGTAGGTCTTCATTTGAATTGCAAGATGACTTAGGAATCAGCCGAGTCCTGGAAGATCACATAGTCTTCTGATCTGTACTACTAGTCTTCTGACTACTCTTCTGGCCTTAGGTCTTCTGTCTTCTGATATCAGCAGAGTAACACTCTTCTGATCTGGTAATTCTTTGTACTGCTTTAGGCCATCTTCAATATGGGACTCCATCAGATAAGTAGGTATACAAGCACCTTAACTTATCTGGTCTTCAAGGATCTTCTAGTCTTCATGTCTTCTACTTTTCTCATCTTGAGGATAGGCATGTAAGCCAGGACTGTGCTGATCAGCTGATATCAATACAGTTGATCACACAAGACTAATCTAAGCTGTTCTATACAAGTCAGCTGATCCTATTACATTTATAAACTCTAAGTGTTTTGGCCATCAAAACTATTTTAACATCAAGTGGGGCTTAGGGTGAATTTATATCCCAACAAAGTCTTAGGTACCCATTTTGTTTTGGGTCCTTGGGTGTTAGTACTACCCTTGGGAACCCACATATACATTGGTCGTTTGAACAACCTTGAGCACTTGAGTTGTTTCCCTCGGGAATCACAGAACCAAAGGCCTAGATTCTCAGTGCCTTTGAGATACCTCAAAATCCTCTTTGCAGCCTCAAGATGGCTTTTCTTAGGATTTGGTTGAAACCTTGCACAAACACCTACTGCAAAGGTGATGTCAGGCCTGCTGGCAGTGAGATAGAGGAGTGAACCAATTATTCCTCTATACTCAGTAGAGTTGGTTGGAACACCACTCTCATCAGGATCCATCTTCCAATTTGTGTTCATTGGGATCCTTACTGGCTTGCTAGTAGCACACCCAAATTTCTTGATCATTTCTCTGGTGTACTTAGCTTGGTTGATGAAGATTCCTTCTTTTGATTGCTTAACTTGTAGACCCAAAAATAAGTTCATCAACCCCATCATTGACATCTCAAACATGCTTTGCATTAGGTTTGAGAATTTCTCACACAGCTTTTCATTGGGGGATCCAAATATTATGTCATCCACATAAATTTGGACAAGCAAGATGTCCTCTCCTTCAGAGATTCTGAAGAGAGTTCTGTCCACAGTTCCCTTGGTGAATCCATGATCCAAGAGGAATTGTGACAGAGTGTCATACCAAGCCCTAGGGGCTTGCTTGAGTCCATATAGAGCCTTCTTCAATCTGTAGACTTGATTTCCAACCTCAAAACCAGGTGGTTGCTCAACATAGACTTCTTCTTTCAAGACTCCATTCAGAAAGGCACTCTTGACATCCATTTGGTAGACTTTGAACCTTTTGTGGGCTGCATAGGCTAGAAAGAGCCTTATTGCTTCCAGCCTTGCCACAGGTGCAAATGTCTCATCATAGTCAATGCCCTCTGATTGGCAATAGCCCTTTGCCACTAGTCTTGCTTTGTTTCTGACAATCACATCATTCTCATTCTTCTTGTTCTTGAACACCCACTTGGTTCCAATAACATCTTGATGTGAAGGTCTATCCACCAACTCCCATACATCATTTCTGGTGAATTGGTTCAGCTCTTCCTGCATGGCTGTGATCCAATTGGCATCTTGAAGTGCTTCCTCAATATCACTTGGTTCTTGTTCTGACAAGAAACAACAGAAAAAAGCACTTTCACCATGAAATCTCCTTGTTTTGACTCCTATACTTGGGTCACCAAGTATTAGATCAGTAGGATGGTCAGACAACCAAGTCCTTCTTATTCTGATCTCTTCAGTAGAGTTGTCCTCTACTGAATTTGAGTCATTTAGATCATAAAATTCAGGGTAATTGAATGCAGGATCTAATTCAGGATCATAATCAGGGGTGTTGTCCTCAATGTCAGGGACATTGGTATTTTCAACATTTTGAGTTCCCCCTTGATTATTTGATCCATTAACTACCTCAGCAGGGACTGCTTCTTCATTGGTAGTTGTTACCTGGATGTGAACTGGGATTGGATCATTCAGTTCACCATTCCTTTCAGTGGGGTTTGCCTCAGGATGATTGCCTTCAGGATTGTTGTCCAAAGTGAAGTTTTCAGGTGGATTGGCTTGGACAACTTCTATGAATTCAGTGTCTTTATCTTTTAGGCTTAGTCTGGTTATCCTCTATGTGATTTCTTCTGATTCTAAGTTCTCATTCCTGAACTCATGAATAGATTCATCAAACACAACATGAGGTGTTTCTTCCACAATAAGGGTTTTCTTGTTGTAGACTCTGAAAGCTCTACTGATTTGAGAGTATCCAAGGAATACTCCTTCATCAGCTTTGCTATCAAAGGCTTTCAATTGTTCTTTCCCATTATTGTGAATAAAACACTTGCAACCAAAAATATGAAAGTATGACACTTTAGGCATTCTTCCTTTCCAGAGTTCATAAGGGGTTTTGCGTTGCCCTTTGGTAATCAAACATCTGTTTTGAGTATGGCATGCAGTGTTTATAGCTTCAGCCCAAAACCTCTTAGGCAAATTTGAATCAGCAATTAAAGTTCTAGCAACTTCTTTTAAAGTTCTATTCCTTCTTTCTGCAACTCCATTTTGTTGGGGAGTTCTAGCTGCTGAGGTTTCATGAGCTATTCCATTAGATGTGCAATACTCATTGATGTATGAGTTTATGAACTCAGTGCCTTTATCAAATCTTATTTTGATAATGCTAAGGCTTTTCTCATTTGACAATCTCTTTAGTAGTTCAGGCAGTTTGACTTGAGTTTCCTTCTTATTAAGGAGAAATACTACCCATGTAAACCTAGAGAAGTCATCTACTACAACCAGTGTGTATTTTCTACCATTTATGCTTGCAGGGGTGATTGGTCCAAATAGGTCCATATGTAGAAGTTCAAGTACCCTTTCAGTAGAGATGACTGGTTTTCCCTTAAATGAGGCTTTAATCTGTTTTCCTTCTTGGCATGATTTGCAAACATGCTCTTTAATGAAAACCTCATTAGGTAGTCCTTTAACTAATGCATTTCTAGCAATCTTGTTCATTGTTTTGAAGTTCAAGTGATTTAATCTTTTATGCCATAACCAACTTTGTTCACTAGAACTCTTAGCAATGAAGCATGCAGCATCAGTAGACTTGTCCCAGTCTGCAAAATACACATTTCCTTTCCTAGTTCCAGTCAATAGAGTTTGTTGAGCCTTATCTTTGATTAAGCATTTTCCACTAGAAAACTCAACATTGAAATCTTTATCACTGAACTGACTGATACTTAGGAGATTATACTTGAGACCAGCTACATAAGATACATTGGATACTTTGATGTTAACAATCATCAAAGTACCATAACCTTTTGTAGTTGCTTGTGAGCTGTCTCCAAATGTGACATTTGGGCCTTCTTTTTCAATAAAATCAGTGAGGAGTTCCTTGTTTCCAGTCATGTGCCTTGAACATCCACTGTCAAGGTACCATGCTGACTTTTTGCTCATGCTCCTCTACTTGTGGGAATCTTTGAGGAAAGGCTTTCTTATGACCATTACCCTTTGGCATGAAGGGTTTTGGTTGTCTCATTTTATTTTGCCTTTGAGGATAGTTGTCCTTAGGTCTATTCAGCTGAGGCTTTCTCAGAAGAGTTGGCCTAGGCTGATTATACCTTGGACAATTCCTCTGAACATTGTTCAGGAGAGTTGCCCTTCCATTGGGTCTACTCTGCTGACCAACATTCCTCTTATGTTCAGGAGCTTTGGCCATTTCCTTAGGTTTAGGCCTATTCTCCTGAAGCATTTGAGTAGGCAAATCATCCATTTTGCCCTTTCCTTTGTTCAGTGGCTGAATTATTTCATTTTCAGTTTGTGCCACTGATTTAATAAAGATTCTCTTAGTGTTACTTGTGGAAGCAACACTAAGACAAGGTGAAGATTCAAATGGATCAAAACCTAATCCACTTCTTTGAGCCATAGGTCTTTGATAACTCTGAATTTCCTCTATTGCTCTAGAGGATTTCTTCAGAGCAGACATCTTTAATTTCAGGCTCTCTTCACTTGATTTAAGAATGTCATATTCATGTGAGAGGATTTCAAACTTAGCATTTAGAATTTTAAGTTCAAAATCTTTTCTCTTCTGAGAGAGAAGTTGATCGTCAATCTCCTTGTGTTGGTCAACTATCCTGAGATTTGCTTCCTCAAGCTCTCTCAAGACTTGTTGATACAACTCAGTAGACTTGACATCAACAACTGCCTCAGAGTTTTTGGCAAGTTCAATAGCCAATCTTTCATTTTCTCTCACACAATTATCATGAAATTCTTGTAGCATAGTAAAATCTTCCATCAACTTTCCAAGGGAAAGCTTCAAGTTGACCTCACTATTGTTTTGTGAGATGAATGATGATGAACTAGAAGTAGAGGATACCTCATCATCCTCAAGAGCCATGTTGCAGACATCATCATCATCATCACTGTTGGAGAACAGTCCATCAGAAGAGTTGAAGCTTTCAGCACTATCAGATTCTTCACCAGCCATCATGGCCTTTCTATTGGTGAACTTTCTGTCTCTTTTAGCTTGCCTTTCTCTTCTCTCCTTAGAGCTCAATTCAGGGCAGTCATACTGGAAGTGCCCTTTCTTCTTGCAATTATAGCACAAGTCTTCATCATCATCTTTCTTTGATTCTTCTCTTCTTTTTGATGATGAAGGTTCAGCTCTACTGGACCTTCTCCTATCAGAGTACTTGTCCTCTGATCTTTTCTCTTCAGGCTTTTTTACTTCATCCTGGGCTTCAGGAGAGTTGTATCTTCTCCTGAATTTGTTGTCCTGGTAGAATTTCTTGTATCTACCAAACCTTGAATTTAGCTTTTCAAATCTCCTAACCATCAAGGCTAGTTCCTCCTTTATTTCAGTCTTGGAGACTGACTTTGATGATCTTGGAGTGGACTGCATTTCTGGTTCAGCAGTTTTGGCTTTGAATGCGACCCCCTTAGTAGGATTTGAAGGTTCCTCAACAGGCTTTCTTCTGTTGAGATCGAACTCATAAGCTTTGAGTTCAGAGAGTATTTGTTGCATGGGCATGGTGGAGAGATCTTTGGTATTTTGCATCATTACAGCATAGACATCCCACTTTTGAGTGAGACTTCTCAAGATCTTCAATCCAACTTCTCTTTTGGTGTAGACCTTGCCCAAGGCGTTGATTTCATTCATCACATCAGTGAATGTACCAGCAAATTTATCAATGGATTCCTCAGACTCCATTGCAAACTGTTCAAATTTCTGCACAACAACTTGGAGCTTATTCTCCTTGATTTTTTCAGTACCCTCACACATTTCTACAAGAGTATCCCAAATTTCTTTGGCAGTTGTGCAGTGGTAGACTCTTCCCATGATGGCATCTGGAATTGTTTGGTAGAGGGTATTCATGGCAAGATAATTCAAATTATCCTTCCTCTTTTCATCAGCAGTGAAGTCATCTTCATCTTTGGGAATCAATTCCCTTATATCTGCTCTTTGAGCCTCTGTGACTCTGGGATTGACAAAGGTGAACACAAAGGGACCTCTTGTGATCACTCTTAACGTATCAGTATGTAGAGATGCAAGATGAGCCCTCATTCTGATTTTCCAGAAGTCATAGTTGTCTATTGGGATCATGGGAAATTTGTGGTGAGATATGTGGTTGACTGGATTTGTGGCCATGTTGTCCAAACCTTGGACAACAGGAGGTGGAACAGCAGCATTGTTGTTGGCCATATTTCAAGAACAAACAGTTAGTCAGCAATTGATAGGATTTCAGATAGATCAGTTCAGTGACCACACCAAATATGTGATTTTGAAAACCAAGATGGCTTTTCAGAAGCAGTGGTCTTTGAACCCCTGCTCTGATACCACTTGTTGGTCCTGAAAGGAGTATACAACAAGTTTATGGGGGGGGGGGGGAATACACTTGTATACGAATTCTTTTCAACTTGATCAAACCAGAGCTCAGCAAGGTTGTCTTGGACAACTCTACTGAAGATGATTAACTCTTCTAAGATAATCAAACTACTAAGTACTATTGAGTACTTAGTTGAATAACTATCTAGGGGAGTTATATATGCAGAATAATGGTTGGTCCTTTTAGTTTAGACTCCTTTAGTTTCTGAAATCACTTAGTCAATGCAATGGCAGTCCAGTTTCAGGGAACTTGTCCAAAATAGGTTTTGCACAGTCTTTGAATATTAGTCCTTTGAAAGATCAGTTTTGTGTGCAGTGTTGAGTGTATGAAAATACTTGGAATGTAAATCAACACAAGAAGTTATAGTGGTTCAGATACTTAAGCTCCTACATCCACTTTCCCTGATTTAACAGGATAATTCCTTCTCTTTGGAATTAACTTGTTTTATAGTGCCAAGGTGCACTTGATCAAGAACACCACTCTTGGTGAATTGATCCCTAGGATGTCTAGAGTCCTAGTACCCTCTTCTCAACTCAGAACTGAACTGTTCTTCTCTCAACAATCAGCTCCTACCACTTCTACTACTACAACCTTCTCTCTTTCACTCTTGAGAGGGGTAATGGTTGAAGTAAGATTCCAACGAATGAGATATCCTTTACAATGAAGATCAGTGTATAAGGATAGGATATCTCTCTAAGCTTGTGTATGGATATACAATGTAGTACAGCTTAGATGAAGTGTTTGAAGACTAAGATAGTCTTTGAAAGCACTCTAGCTTGTAAGAACTCGAGATTAGTTGGATTGTGTTGAGATTTGTATTTATAGACAAATGAAGGATTTGCCCGTTGGAGAGGCAGCCTCAAATGTCCATAAATGTCTTCTTTTAGTTCTACAACTTTGAAGACAGATTCTTGATAGTGACATGTCCTCATTTGGGAAATAAACGGCTGTGTAGACTTTGTCTTCATTCTGCAGCACTCTACCGAATGTCTGACTTTCAGATTCTCTTGTTAGGACTTGGACATGACTTCTGAAGGTTGTTCCAATGATAGGACAACATTCCTCGTCATTTGGACAACTCTGTTTATCACTATCAGCTGACTTGCTTATCAGCAAGGTTGGCTTGCTCTTCTTCATATGACTTGGCTCATACCCTTTGTTTCACTTCAAAGTGATCTTAGCATGATTCTCTAAGGATCTCTAGGGTGTAGTTGTCTCTTTAGCATGGTTGACTTTAAGCTTTCCGTACACTTCTTCTGGATTGATTGTGCTGAGACAACTCCTCTGGACAACTCATCTGATCAGCATACTTGTCCTTAAGTGGACTTGATCATTATTCCAGAATTTGAGCCTTGAGGGGACTTGTTCTTGATGGCCTTCAAAGCATGTGTTCCCCCTCAAATTGTGCATCTAATCAACTAAGAGCTACCTAACATATTAGCTCCTTATCTAGCCTTTACTATATGTTCTAACATTTCTAGAACATACTTAACTTGACTTAGGCATGTCTCAGGGGGGTTTTGGTATTAGATCAAAACATATCTCATTTTATTCCCAACAGCTGGACACGATGCTACTTGTTGGTCCCTGAACGAGTAGTGAATGGGATTAAAGTCTAGAGGGGAAGGGTGAATAGACTTTAAAACTTTTTTCAACAGAGTTGGGAACCTCTTCTGATTTCTATGTCAACTGGACTGCAAGTCTGCTGGTCCAGATGACTATAGTGATCTGAATGAAGAGGTTATATGCGGAATTATGGTAGGCCTTGATTAGACTCGTTCTTAAAGTTTCTTAAGAAAGTGTTAACTTGTTTCCTTTAATGAAAGTACTCAGTTGATGCTGGTTTGAAAGTTGTGGCCTTGTTTTGAAGACAGTTGAAAATACAGTATGCACTATATAAACAATGTATGTAAAGACAGAAATGTAAGGTGCAGAAAGTAAATGACACCAGATTTATAGTGGTTCGGATATACGTTCCTACGTCCACTCTCACGTCCACACGTGATATTTAATCCCTTTAATTTACCACAAATTACAAGGGTCTTGACCTTTATAGTCCCAAGGTTAGGACTTTGAGATCTGAGCCGTCCTAACAGCTACGGTCTCCACAAGTGATTGTAAGCACTTGCACTTTGAGGGGTTAAAAAACTTTAACCTTTCGGTGAGGGTTTGGGGTTTTTGAGGTGTATCCAACTAATGGTTCAAGCTTATAATTTGCTTAACCACTATGCCTAAAACAATTGATATACAATATGAGCAGGTTTCAGGTTCTTAGGGGTTGGATAGAAATCACTTAAGAGCTATAGATAATCTACTGGTTTCTGGCTCTTTGAGAATTCTTAGAACAGTATGGCTTTAGCTTTGTTGAATTCTCTCTTGTGACTTATGCTTGGTGATTTCTCATCCTCTTGTATTTATAATGGAGATTGGTTGCAACTAGCCGTTGGAGTTGACTAGCCGTTTGAGCAATCTTTCCATAATAGCTTGATTCCTTGATTCCAGCCGCTTGATTGCTTCAATCCTGGGATCATGTCAATCTTCTAAATAAGGTAGGTCTTCGTTTGAATTGCAAGATGACTTAGGAATCAGCCGAGTCCTGGAAGAGCACATAGTCTTCTGATCTATACTTCTAGTCTTCTGACTACTCTTCTGGCCTTAGGTCTTCTGTCTTCTGATATCAGACGAGTAACACTCTTCTGATCTGGGCATTGTTTATGATTTATTAGGCCATCTTCAATCTGGGACTCCATCAGATAAGTAGGTATACAAGCACCTTAACTTATCTGGTCTTCAAGGATCTTCTAGTCTTCATGTCTTCTACTCTTCTCATCTTGAGGATAGGCATGTAAGCCAGGACTGTGCTGATCAGCTGATATCAATACAGTTGATCACACAAGACTAGTCTAAGCTGTTCTATACAAGTCAGCTGATTCTATTACATTTATAAACTCTAAGTGTTTTGGCCATCAAAACTATTCTAACATCAAGTGGGGCTTAGGGTGAATTTATATCCCAACAATTTCCCCCTTTTTGATGAAGCGAAAACTATACTTGATAAGTGCTCTTAATGAATTAAGATAAGAGTTTATAACATACTAAGACTGAAGTATCTGATGAAGACAATGAGAGTTTGTCTTGTAAGCAAAAAGGACTATAACTTGAATATATATAAAGCTTTTACAGATTACAAGTAATAGTTTCTTTAAACTTCTAAAGTAGTCTTCATCAGGTCTTCTGATCTTCAAATGCGGTAGGCAAGGTACAGACGAGCTCGAACTTCTTCCATGTGTTGTGCGTCTGTAACATTCTCCTCTTCATAGATCTTGTACAGAATCCATTTGATTTCTATCATGTTGGCTCTTCCTGAATCTAGAAGGGGTGTATCCCATTTGGGTTCTTCAGGAGTTAGGATTCTGCAGTTGTCAAGTCCTTTGGCTGTCTTGACAATTTCTTCCCAGAACTCTGGATCTTCAAAGTTCATGAACTGGGAGAATTGGAGAAATTCTTCTTCATAAGAAGTGAGAGGGCCAAATTTCCTTACAATGTGGTGTTGAATTTGCCACTTCTTCTTCAGGGGATACCATCTTGGTAGCTCATCTTGAAGGGCTAAATAGTCCACATAATTGCAATCAAACACTAAGACCTTGCCTTCTTGTGCTTTATACTTCATTGCTTTCCTGAGTTTGGCAATTCTTCTTTCAAATTTGGCTTTAACTGCCTTCGCATCATTCAGCTTCTTTTGCTTAAGCTCTTGAGCTTCAAGCAACTTCTTTTTCTTCAACTCTAGAGCCTCTTTCTCTTCTGTAGTAGGCTCTGCTGGAGCTGATTTCTTGCTGGTCTGAGCTGACTGAGCTTGCTCATCTGCCTTTCTTTTCCTTGTCATTCTCTTTTCAGGGACTTGTTCTTCAGGGGCAGTGATCTGAAGAGTCTTGGCAGGAGCTTGAGTGGGTGCTTGAGTGCCTTCTTGAGCAATTTCTTTGCCTTTGCCTCTTTCTTGCCTGTTCTTGATTTTGCCTCTTTCTTGACAGCAGTAATGTGGGATATCTTGTGTTCCATGACATGAGAAAGAGAATTGGTGGAGGAGGCAGCTTCGAGCTTTTCTGTAAGTGCTTCCAACTTGGCTGCTGTCTCCTTCAGCTGAGTCTGCAGTTTCTCATTCTCCTCTGCAGCTGTTTTAAGAAGAGCTTGTCCTTCAGTGGCTCTTGCTTCAGCATCCTCAATTCTTGTCTTGTAGGAGGTCTCCATGCGGTGCATCTCATCAGTGTAAAGATCAGCAAACCTTTTGGAGGTGTCAGCTGACAACTTCTGATAGGTACTCAAGTATTCTCCTATCTGCTGATGGAGTGCTTCACCAAACTTGTCTTCAATGTCAAGAATCTGGTCATGAAGACGAGTCTTCTGTTCCCTTGCAGCTTTCTCAACATATCTTCCTAGCTGCAGGCCTAAACCTTTCTCAAAGTGCAAGTCTATTGCAGCTTTGACCTGAGAGCAGATGTCTGCTGTATGATCAACAGATGCGGTAGAAGATGAGGTAGTGCCTTGAGGCTTTGTATGAACAATTAGTGCCTTGCCTCTCTCTTCAGCTGATAGGTAATCCTCATTGAGGTAGCAGGTAGTGGCCTTAGTCAGATGAGTCATGATTCGTCTGCCTGCATCCTCTGATTGATCAATGAAGTGAGTCAGATTATCTGAAGGCTTGAAGTGAGCTGGAACTGTGACTACTTCTCTATCGATCTCTTCTTTGTCAGCTGATGCAGCTGAGTCCTCTGCAAGGGCAGCTGAGTCTTCCACCAAGGCTGGTGCAGCTGATTCCTTCATCTTTGCTTGTTCAACTGTCTGCTGATCCGATGAGCCTTCTGGGATATAGACATCAGAAGTGGGGATTCCTAGGATCCGGTTGCAGACTGCAGTTAGTGCCTCATCTGATAGCAGCTGAGCAAAAGATCGAACTTCAGCAACTTCCTTTTGCTCCATTTCCCAGTCGAGGAAGTTTTCCTTTCCTCCCATTCCTTCCATGACCTCAAGAAGGTCATCCACATCATCTCTTCTGAGCTCAATCCAAGTGCATATCCTAAGCACTTGTTCAAACTGGATTGAATCCTCATCAACTCCAGGGGTAGTGGCTTTGAGCAGGTTGGCTATCTTCATCATCATTATCATCTCCTTTGTGCACATTGGGTAGTGCACCATTCTGAACTGAGGTTGAGAGGGGCCAGCTTGATCTAGGTCTGCTGGTGCTATGTCTTCCGGAGCAGAAGGGACAGTGATGGTAGGAGTTTGGGTAGCTGGGGCATTGTCCTCTGCTGTGTGAGTATCAGCAGGGATTTGGGAAGTGATTTCTTCTTGTTGGGTAGGAAGTTGGGATTGATCTTCAGTGATTTGTTCATCAGCAGGGGTTTGGGTCTGCTGGTCTGGTTCAGTTTCTACTTGAAGATCAGTAGGTGTTTGAGCTTGATGATCTTGGACATCTGCTGTTTGAATATCAGCAAGGATTGTGGATATAATCTGAGTTTGATCATCAGTAGGGGGTGTGGAGGTGGTCTGAGTTTGGTTGTCTGCTGGTTGAGCATCAGCAGGGTTAGGCAATTGGGGTTCAAGTGGTAGTTGTGGCTGAGTTTGTTCCTCTGTTATGTGAGTATCACCAGGGATTTGGGTATCAGTGTTTGGAGGTTCAGATGGGTTGGACTCATCAGAAGGGTTGAAGGATGAAATAGGGGCTATGCTCATTGGAGTAGGGAGCCTGGATTTCTTGGTTTTCTTTGTGAAAGAAGAAGTGTTCTTCTTTCTCTTCTGACCCTTTGATAGTTTAGAAGGTGTGAAAGTGAGAGGGGGGTTAGAAGTACCTGCCTTTTTCAAAGGAGAGGCAGTGGGAGTGGCATCTGAATCAGATGGGGAGATGAGCCCTGATCTGATCAGATATCTTCTTTGTGCTAGGGTCTGATTGTCATCATCATCCTCAGCAATCTTCTTTTGAGCCTCTTCTTTGGATGGCTCCTCTTCTTCTTCGGCAGCAAAGTCATGAGCAGACTCTTCTGCCTTATCAGCAACATCTTTGGAAGATGTGGAAGGTCTTGTGAGGTCCCATCTTGTACTTCCTTGGGAGCACTTCTGGAAGGATGATGCTCAGCTTATTGATAAAGCTGACTGTTGATGTCACCTTCCATTCTCTTGATTGAAGGTCCAAAGTTACCTTCTTGGCTTCAAGAGCAATTCTGTCCAAGAAAAGCACTTGCCAGTCTCCATCAATCTGATCCCAGATTGCAGCCATAACTCTAACCTTCAAGGTGGTGACAACATCATGGCTGAAGGTGTTACCAAGCAACATTTTACCTGCAATGTCCATCAGGGTTTGAAATTTAGGTAATAGTTGGGATTTCTTGAGTCCAGAGGCATCAATAGCCTTGACTTTCCCATCAGTGAACATCTCCATGTACTCTTTCTCTTTTCCCATAATATAGGTGGAGATATTGATCTTCCCCCTTGACAAACCGAACAGTTCCTGAAGGATTTCCCTTGTTACCTTGACCTTGTGTCCACCCATGACACTTTCAACGTGAGAACCCTTCATCACAACATATGAGTAGAAAGCCAGCACATCTTGTTCATAAACATTGGTGGGTGCTGCTTCCAGAAAATCTCGAAGGTTAAGGTTGATGCAGCGAAGAAGGATCTCCTTATTCACATCTGTATGTTTGCCCTTGAAAAACAGAGCATTCTCAGTGAAAATCTTCCCTTCCCTAGACCACTTGGTTGCATCTAGGGTGCCAGTGCTCTTGGTCTTCTCGTCGTAAATTTCAATGATTGCCATAGTTGAGTTTGTGTGTTAGGATAAGAGTTTATAAGTGCTCTTAATGAATTAAGATAAGAGTAAATTTCCCCTTTTTGATGAAGCCAAAACTATACTTGATAAGTGCTCTTAATGAATTAAGATAAGAGTTTATAACATGCTTAAAATTGAAGTATCTGATGAAGACAATGAGAGTTTGTCTTGTAAGCAAAAAGAACTAGAACTTGAATATAGATAGAACTTTTACAGGTTACAAGTAATAGTTTCTTTAAACTTCTAAGCTAGTCTTCATCAGGTCTTCTGATCTTCAAATGCGGTAGGCAAGGTACAGACGAGCTCGAACTTCTTCCATGTGCTGTACATCTGTAACATTCTCCTCTTCATAGATCTTGTACAGAATCTTCTTGATTTCACTCATGTTGACTCTTCCTGAATCCAGAAGGGGTGCATCCCATTTGGGTTCTTCAGGAGATAGGATTCTGCAGTTGTCAAGTCCTTTGGCTGTCTTGACAATTTCTTCCCAGAACTCTGGATCTTCAAAGTTCATGAACTGGGAGAATTGGAGAAATTCTTCTTCATAAGAAGGGAGAGGGCCAAATTTCCTTACTATGTGGTGTTGAATTTGCCACTTCTTCTTCAGGGGATACCATCTTGGTAGCTCATCTTGAAGGGCTAAGTAATCCACATAATTGCTATCAAACACAAGGACCTTGTCTTCTTGTGCTTTGTCCTTCATTGCTTTCCTGAGTTTGGCAATTCTTCTTTCAAATTTGGCTTTGACTGCCTTCGCATCATTCAGCTTCTTTTGCTTAAGCTCTTGAGCTTCAAGCAACTTCTTTCAACTCTAGAGCCTCCTTCTCTTCTGCAGTAGGCTCTGCTGGAGCTGACTTCTTGCTGGTCTGAGCTGACTGAGTTTGCTCATCTGCCTTCCTTTTCCTTGTCATTCTCTTTTCAGGAACTTGTTCTTCAGGAGCAGTGATCTGAAGAGTCTTGGCAGGAGCTTGAGTGGGTGCTTGAGTGTCTTCTTGAGCCTTTATCTTGCCTGTTCTTGATTTTGCTCTTTAAACCACTCAAGGTTTCATTCAGCTCATCTTGAGAGGGTGCTTGAGTGTCTTCTTGAGCAATTTCTTTGCCTTTGCCTTTATCTTGCCTGTTCTTGATTTTGCTCTTTAAACCACTCAAGATTTCATTCAGCTCATCTTGAGATACTACCATTACAGCATGTTGTGCAGTAGATTTCTCAAGAGCTCTTATCAACATATCTTCCCCCTTTTTGGCTTCAGCAAGGGCAGCCGAAAAAGGCTTCATGGCATTCATGATTTCCACTTTCAGAGTTTGTTTCAGTGCCATGGCATTGACCTTGTTGACAGCAGTAATGTGAGATATACTGTGTTCCATGACATGAGAAAGAGAATTGGTGGAGGAGGCAGCTTCGAGCTTTTCTGCAAGTGATTCCAACTTGGCTGCTGTCTCCTTCAGCTGAGTCTGCAGTTTCTCATTCTCCTCTGCAGCTGTTTTAAGAAGAGCTTGTCCTTCAGTAGCTCTTGCTTCAGCATCCTCAATTCTTGTCTTGTAGGTGGTCTCCATGCGGTGCATCTCATCAGTGTAAAGATCAGCAAACCTTTTGGAGGTGTCAGCTGACAACTTCTGATAGGTACTTAAGTATTCTCCTATCTGCTGATGGAGTGCTTCACCAAACTTGTCTTCAATGTCAAGAATCTGGTCATGAAGACGAGTCTTCTGTTCCCTTGCAGCTTTCTCAACATATCTTCCTAGCTCCAGGCCTAAGCCTTTTTCAAAGTGCAAGTCTATTGCAGCTTTGATCTGGGAGCAGATGTCTGCTGTATGATCAACAAATTGGGTAGAAGATGAGGTTGTACCATGAGGCTTGGTATGAACAATTATTGCTTTGCCTCTTTCTTCAGCTGATAGGTACTCCTCATTGAGGTAGCAGGTTGTGGCCTTAGTCAGATGGGTCATGATCCGTCTGCCTGCATCTCCTGGTGTATACATGAAGTGAGTCAGGTCTTCTGAACACTTGAAGTGAGCTGGAACTCTGACTAGTTCTCTTTCAATTTCTTCTTTGTCAGCTGGTGCAGCTGAGTCTTCAGCTGGTGCAGCTGAGTCTTCAGCAGGGGCAGCTGAGTCTTCTGTAGGGGCAGCTGAGTCTTCAGCAGGGGCAGCTGAGTCTTCAGCAGGGGCAGCTGAGTCATCTGCAGGGGCAGCTGAGTCTTCCACCAAGGCTGGTGCAGCTGATTCCTTCATCTTTGCTTGTTCAACTGTCTGCTGATCCGATGAGCCTACTTGGATAGGGACATCAGTAGTGGGCATTCCTAGGATCCGGTTGCAGACTGCAGTTAGTGCCTCTTCTGATAGCAGCTGAGCAAAGGATCGAACTTGAGCAACTTCCTTTTGCTCCATCTCCCAGTCGAGGAAGTTTTCCTTTCCTCCCATTCCTTTCATGACCTCAAGAAGGTCATCTACATCATCTCTTCTGAGCTCAATCCAAGTGCATACCCTAAGCACTTGTTCAAACTGGACTGAAGTCTCATCAACTCTAGGGATGGTGGTCTTGAGCAGGTTGGCTATCTTCATCCTCATTATCTTTTCTGTTAGGCACATGGGGTAGTGCACCATTCTGAACTGAGGTTGAGAAGGACCAGCTTGAACCAGGTCTTCTGGTGCCAAGTCTTCTGGAGCAGAAGGGACAATGATGGTAGAGGTTTGAGTAGTTGGGGCATTTTCCTCTGCTGTGTGAGTATCAGCAGGGATTTGGGAAGTGATTTCTTCTTGTTGGGTAGTAGGTTGGGATTGATCTTCAGTAATTTGTTCGTCAGCAGGGTTATGGGTCTGCTGGTCCGGTTCAGTTTCTTCTTGAAGATCAGTAGGTGTTTGAGCTTGATGATCTTCGACATTTACTGTTTGAATATCAGCAAGGATTGTGGTTATAATCTGAGTTTGATCATCAGCAGGTTGTGTGGAGGTGGTCTGAGGTTGGTTGTCTGCTGTTTGAACATCAGCAGGGTTAGGCTGGGCTTGTTTCTCTGCTGTGTGAGTATCAGCAGGGATTTGGGCATCAGTGTGTGAGGGTTCAGATGGGTTGGTATCATCAGAAGGGTTGAAGGATGAAATAGGGGCTATGCTCATTGGAGTAGGGAGCCTGGATTTCTTGGCTTTCCTTGTGAAAGAAGAAGTGTTCTTCTTTCTCTTCTGACCCTTTGATAGTTTAGAAGGTGTGAAAGTGAGAGAGGGATTAGAAGTACCTGCCTTTTTCAAAGGAGAGGCAGTGGGAGTGACATCTGAATCAGATGGGGGAGATGAGCCCTGATCTGATCAGATATCTTCTTTGTGCTAAGGTCTGATTGTCATCATCATCCTCCTCAGCAGCCTTCTTTTGAGCCTCTTCTTTGGATGGCTCCTCTTCTTCTTCAGCAACATCTTTGGAAGATGCTTCAGCTAACAGCTTCTTCTTCTCTTCTTTCAACCTTGCTGCCTCAGCAAGAGCGTCCTTCCTTAAGTAATATTTGGAGATGTGGAAGGTCTTGTGAGGTCCCATCTTGTACTTTCTTGGGAGTACTTCTGGAAGAATGATACTCAGCTTGTTGACAAAGCTGACAGTAGAGGTCACCTTCCATTCTCTTGATTGAAGGTCCAAAGTCACCTTCTTGGCTTCAAGAGCAATTCTGTCCAAGAAAAGCCCTTGCCAGTCTCCATCAATCTGATCCCAGATTGCAGCCATAACTCTAACCTTTAGAGTAGTAACAACATCATGACTGAATGTGTTACCTAGCAGCATCTTGCCTGCTATATCCATCAGGCTTTGAAACTTAGGTTCTAGTTGGGATTTCTTGAGTCCGGAGGCATCAATAGCCTTGACTTTCCCATTAGTGAACATCTCCATGTACTCTTTCTCTCTACCTATGATGTAGGTGGAGATATTGATCTTCCCCCTTGACAAACCGAACAGTTCCTGAAGGATTTCCCTTGTTACCTTGACCTTGTGTCCACCCATGACACCTTCAACATACGAACCCTTCATCACAGCGTTTGCATAGAAAGCCAGCACATCTTGTTCATAAACGTTGGTGGGTGCTGCTTCCAGAAAATCTCGAAGGTTGAGGTTGATGCAACGGAGAAGGATTTCCTTGTTTGCAGCTGTGTGTTTGCCTTTGAAAAACAGAGCATTCTCTGTGAACATCTTCCCTTCCTTGGACCACTTTGCAGCATCCAAGGTGCTAGTGCTCTTGGTCTTCTCGTCGTAAATTTCAATGATTTCCATAGTAGTGTTTAGGTTTTGAGAGCTTGAAAGAAATTTGCAGAACGAGATAGTATTGAGAGCAATAGAGTATTGTGAGCGAAAGGGTTTGGAAGAGGTTTAAGGGTGTGTATATATACTCCAACAATTCTTGATCTAACAGTCAGAATTGGGTTTAATTGTGGAGTAGAGCCCAAGATTTTCCTTCTTTGATTTTGGGCCTTTCTTTAAATTTGCCGGCTGAATTTGCCAAGTGGCAATAGTTGATTTGCTGGCAATTTGGTAATTGAGTATTAATGACATCATTACCAAAAATAGCCGTTGTGACTAATTTTGTGGCAAGAATTGATCATCAAGGCCGTTTTTTATAAGTGAATTACATTCCTTATATAGGCCAATTTGTTTAATTACATTCAGGAGTAAATCTAGAATGAATTACATGATCAAAGATAGTCATTAAACTCTAAGTTGAAGTGATCTGATCAGCAGAGTGAAGTCTTCTGATTTCCTGAAAAGGTCTGCTGATTTCTCTTGGAAGTCTTCTGGTCAACTGAGTTGGTCTTCTGATCAGCTGAGTGGAGGGTTGAGATTTGCTGAGTAAATCTTCTGTGCTTTGAAGGTCCAACCTGGTTTGATGGATCCTTCATTGTTGCTGTGATGATCCAACCTGTATGATGGATCTTCCAGCTTTATTGTGAGTGGTGATCCAACCTGGTTTGATGGATCTTCCAGCTCTATCTCTGAACCATGTAGGACCATCAAATCAATATGATGATCAGCCTGGATGATATCCCACTGGTTCAAGTTGCCCTCACCATCTGATGTTCCTCATCATCAGATGGGTTGTAGCATCTAATGTGTCCTTTTTGAATTTCTTCGCTACTCTTGAAAGAGAAGGAAGATTGGAAGAGGCTTCAATGGAGTCGAAGAGAGGGCCATGGACTTAGCCTTCATGTTCTGTTTAGACACAGTAGCTTTTGATAACAAGCTCTCCATGTAGAACTTCCTCCTGGAGAAGAAGCTCTGCTTGTTTGCTACTCTGTCCTTTGCATCTCTCTTTCCTCTAGTTTTCAATAAGGACTTCTCTCTTTCCTCTAGTTTTCATTGACATACTTATGTTGGTTAAACCAAGTATGCTGATCTGCATCATCGTCATCTTCTGGACAAATCTTCATCTCCTTCACCCAAGACTTTGGTTGAAGAATGATCTCCATTCCATCTTTTCTTTCAATCTTCTCCATACCTGAAACAAAAATTATAGTTGGTGATTTGTGTTCTTAGGTGTTCTCATAACTTCCTCCTTTTATAGGGGTAGAAATGAGGTAATGGAGTGAAAGATGACAGAACTATAGAGTTGATAGGTCTGTATTTCTGAAAAGTTACTTCTTAAGATCAACAATGAGATTCTTGATCTAAGGGTTCACATTTAAAGATATTCAGACTTTATCTTATGGAATGCAGAAGTTATAAATTTTGAGCAAAAGTTATTTGAAATCCGTACTGTGCATGCATACTGTTGAGTCGGTAAGGGTGGTGTATTAATCTAACCAAGTATAACTCAATAGTACACTGTATTTATGTATATAAATAAAGTATTTTATGAAGAATAGTTTATTATTATACATAGTATACATTGCTGGGAATAAAGAGATCAAATAACTTTGTTCAAGTCTGCTGTATATATATATATATGATATGTAATGCAGATTTTAGAGTATTTCATCAAGGATTCTTAAGGTAGCATTGATTCCCCCTTGATTAGATGACTCTAAGTTTTCCCTCAGCTTTATTTGTCTTCATTGGGAAAGGACTTACCTGAAGATGAGGGTGTCTATTCACCTCATCTGATCCTCCTAGTCTGTTGCACCTGTATCAGCTGAGGTCTTCAGCTGATCTCTACTGTTCATGTGCTTGGATCCAGGAGTCCTAAGCTGTAGCAAAGGGTCTTGAATCGTTCTTCAGCTAGGGGCTTAGTCAAGATGTCTGCTCTTTGGATATCTGTGTGAATTTTCTCCATCTTGATATCCTTCTTTTCAAGGTGGTCTCTTATGAAGTGGTGTCGAATGTCGACATGCTTGCACCTTGTGTGGAGGACTGGATTTTGAGTGATGGCAATGGCACTGCTGCTATCACAATAGATATGGACTTCTCTTGCCTCTACATTGTAATCCATGAGTTGTTGGACTAGCCAGAGCAGCTGACTACAACAACTACCAGCTGCCATGTATTCTGCTTCAGTGGTGGAGGTTGCAACTGAGGTTTGCTTCTTAGAGAACCATGAAATTAGCTTGTTGCCTAGAAATTGACAGGTTCCAGATGTGGATTTCCTATCAATTCTACATCCTCCATAGTCTGAGTCAGAATAGCCACTCAATTCTAGATTGTCATCAGCTGGGTACCATAGTCCTAGGTTGACTGTTCCTTTTAGGTACTTGAGAATCTTCCTTTCTGCTTCTAGATGACTTTGCTTTGGGTTTGCTTGAAACCTAGCACATACTCCTACATCAAATGTTATGTCTGGCCTGCTAGCTGTAAGGTATAATAGAGATCCAATCAGTGCTCTATATTCAGCTTGATCAACTGCCTTTCCAGACTCATCTGGTTCCATTTTGAAAGATGTCATCATTGGAATCCTTGCAGTCTTGCTTTGTAGAGCTTTGAATCTTTCTAATAGACTCTTGGTATACTTGGACTGGTTGATGAATATCCCTTCTGAACTCTGCTTGACTTGAAGTCCTAGGAAATAATTCATCTCACCCATCATGCTCATTTCAAACTTTCCTTGCATAAGTTCAAAGAACTTCTTGCACATCTCTTGATTGGGTGATCCAAATATAATGTCGTCTACATATATTTGTACCATTAGAATGTCTTCTCCTTCTTGTATTCTAAAGAGAGTCCTATCCACTTTGCCTTTTGTATATCCATTGTCAAGTAGGAATTGTGACAATGTGTCATACCAAGCTCTAGGGGCTTGTTTTAGACCATAGAGAGCCTTCTTCAGTCGATATACTTGATCACCTTTTTCAAATCCTGGAGGCTGCTCTACATATACTTCTTCTACCAGAATACCATTTAGAAAAGCAATCTTGACATCCATTTGATATACCTTGAAGCCCATATATGATGCATAAGCTAGAAACAGTCGTATGGCTTCTAATCTGGCTACTGGAGCAAAGGTTTCATCACAGTCAATCCCTTCAGATTGAGAGTATCCTTTGGCAACTAGCCTAGCCTTATTTCTAGTTATCACATCATTTTCGTCCTTCTTGTTCTTGAATACCCACTTTGTTCCTACTACATTGTGGTTTTCAGGACGATCTACCAATTCCCAGACTTCATTTCTTTCGAATTGGTTTAGTTCTTCTTGCATAGCAGTGATCCAATTGCTATCTGTCATTGCTTCTTCTATGTTGGATAGGAAGGCACACCAGCAGAACATAGATGATTGTGAGTTCTGATTCAGTTGTCTTCTGGTCTTGGCACCTGAGTCTGCTCCTCCTAAGATGAGGTTTGATGGATGATTGCTTCTCCATGTATGCCTCACGGGAGTATCTGCATTGGATGAGCTTGGATTCTCATCTGATCTAGTGCCATCAGGAGGGTTGACTTGATTAGGTTGATCATCATCTGTATCTTGTGTGTCAAAGAGATCATTCCCCCTGGCATTTGGGATTGGTGCATCTTGATTCTGGTCAGCTTGTCCTGCTTGAGTTTGAGATCTAGTGACAGGTCTATGAGGCTTATCTTCCTCTGGTTCTTCAGGGCAAGGTTCATGGACTTCAATGAACTCATCTGGTTTGGACTTGATCACTAGATGTCTCATCTGATCTGCAGCTGAGTTTGTTTCTACTGCATTCTTTTCACAAGATTCATAAAAAACAACGTGAGGTGTTTCTTCCACAAGAAGGGTTCGTTTGTTGAGTACCCTGAATGCTTTACTAGTAGAGGAGTATCCTAAGAATATCCCCTCATCTGCTTTGGCATCAAAGGCATTCAACTTACTCTTCCCATTGTTGTGAATGAAACACTTACAACCAAATATATGAAAGTATGATACTCTAGGTTTTCTTCCTTTCCACAGTTCATATGGGGTTTTCTCATGTATTTTATGAATACCTGACCTGTTTTGAGTGTGACAAGCTGTGTTGATGGCTTCTGCCCATAGCTTCTTAGGAGTGGAGAACTCAGCAAGGAGTGTTCTTGCAGCTTCTTTGAGTTTTCTGACTCTTCTTTCAGCTACACCATTCTGTTGAGGTGTTCTTGCTGCACTTGTCTCATGCTGATCTTTACAGTAGAGTTCATTAGGCAGACCATCAACTAAGGATTCCCTTGCTAACTTGTTCATAGTCTTAAAGTTCAGATGACTAAGACGTTTGTGCCATAGCCAGCTTACATCTTTAGGGCTTTTCACAAGCAGACATGTATCCTTAGGACAGCTGTTCCAATTTGCAAGATACATACTTCCCTTTCTAGATCCTGTTAGAAGGTTTTGTTTTGTTCTCTTATCACTTATGAGACACTCATCTTTAGAGAATTTGACTGAGTAACCAGTGTCACAAAAATGAGAAACAGATAATAAATTAAACTTAAGACCTTCTACATATGATACATCATGTACCTCAATGTCACCATTTTTAAGGGTGCCATATCCTTTTGTGTTACCATGCGCGTTATCACCAAATAAGACTTTTGGACCTTTCTTCTCTATGTAGTTGGTCAGCAGGGCTTTGGTTCCTGTCATGTGAGTTGAGCATCCACTATCTATGTACCAAGTTTCTCCTGCTAGACCTCCTCTTCTGTATAGGTCCCTCCTTTCCTCATTTTCACCTATGGCCATCATAGCTAGGTCATCTGAATCATCTGAGAAGATTTGACATTCTGGTGATGTAGGGAGTTCATCACTGTGATATTCAGATTCTTCAGTCACCATAGCTTTCTTGTCTGAAGTTCTTCTTGGCCTTCTTTCTTCTTTGTCATCCAAATCCAGCTCAGGACATTCATAGACATAGTGTCCTGGTTTGCGACAGTTGAAGCATGATCCAGGTTTCTGATTTGAGTTGCCTTTCCTTGGAGGAGTGGCATCTCTTCTTCTAGATCCTCGGCTGTCAGATGACTCCACATCCTTTCTAGGATGTCTTTCTGGTGTTCTTTCTCTGGAACCTCTGGAGGGTGAACTTGCTCTTCTATCTTTGTAGTTTCTATAGAATTTTCTATATTTACTGTTGAGAGTGTTCACCCTTTCGAATCTCTTGATCATAAGAGCCATCTGATCCTTCACAGTCTTCTGTTTTCAGAGAGGCCTTGCCAGATGAGGTACTTGCAGCTTTTGTATTGGCTGCCTTGAAGGCTACAGTCTTGGAGGTAGATGGGGCTGCAGTTGGCTCATCACTTCCTGAGTTTTCTTCTCTGTCAAGGTCATATTCATGAGCTTTTAAGTTCTGAAATAGAGTTTGAGTAGACCACTTCTTGATATCTTGAGTATCTTTGATGATGGTTTTCTTGAGTTTCCATCTCTTGGGTAAAGAGTCCAAGATCTTCAAGTTTTTCTCTCTATTTGTATACTTCTTGCCTAGAGATTCAATCTCATTTATGATCTTTGTACATCTATTGTCCAGTTGATCAATAGTTTCTTCTGGATGCATCTTGAGGTGCTCAAACTTCTTGACTGCTGTTGACAATTTGCTTTCCTTGATCAGCTCAGTTCCTTCACAGAGGAGTGCCAATGCCTCCCATATTTCTCTGGCTGACTCACAGTGGATTACCTTTGCAATGTACTCATTTGGAAGAGTTTGCATGGGCTTGGGAACCAGTTCTCCAACTGGGACTTCTGGATCACAATTTGCAGTGTTGACTGTCATGATGGTGATTGGGCCTTCTGTGATTACTGACCACATCTTGTAGTGGACTGATGTGAGATTCTTCCTCATCTTGATCTTCCAGTAATCATAATCCTCAACTGAAAACTTAGGCAACTTTCGCATGTTAGCACTCATGCTGTATGAGTTTTCAAAAACAAGTTTTTCAAAAAGATCTGTTCAAGAGGACTACAGAAAGACTCCCTCAAGTCTTCTGATAATCTAGAGACAGTAGTCCGTTAGAACCACTGCTCTGATACCACTTGTTGGTCCCTAAACGAGTAGTGAATGGGATTAAAGTCTAGAGGGGAGGGGTGAATAGACTTTAAAACTTTTTCAAACAGAGTTGGGAACCTCTTCTGATTGCTATGTCAACTGGACTGCAAGTCTGCTGGTCCAGATGACTTTAGTGATCTGACTGAGGAGGTTATATGCGGAATTATGGTGGCCCTGGTTTAGACTCGTTCTTGTAACTTGTTTTACTTAATGAAAATACTCAGCTGATGCTGGTTTGAAAGTTATGGCCTTGTTTTGAAGAATGTTGAAATCACAGTATGCACTATATAATAATGAATGTAAAGACAGAAATGTAAAGTGCAGAAAGTAAATAACACCGGATTTATAGTGGTTCGGATATACGTTCCTACGTCCACTCTCACGTCCTAACGTGATGTTTAATCCCTTTAATTTCCACAAATTACAAGGGTCTTGACCTTTATAGTCCCAAGGTTAGGACTTTGAGATCTGAGCCGTCCTAACAGCTACGGTCTCCACAAGTGATTGTAAGCACTTGCACTTTGAGGGGTTCAAAAACTTTAACCTTTCGGTGAGGGTTTGGGGTTTTTGAGGTGTATCCAACTAATGGTTCAAGCTTATAATTTTCTTAACCACTATGCCTAAAACAATTTATATACAATATGAACAGGTTTCAGGTTCTTAAGGGTTGGATAGGAATCACTTAAGAGCTATAGATAATCTAATGGTTTCTGGCTCTTTTGAGAATTCTTAGAACTGTATGGTTTTAGCTTTGATTGCTTGCTTGGCTTGTTGAATTCTCTCTTGTGACTTCTTGTTTGTGATTCCTCATCCTCTTGTATTTATAATGGAGATTGGTTGCAACTAGCCGTTGGAGTTGACTAGCCGTTTGAGCAATCTTTCCATAATAGCTTGATTCCTTGATTCCAGTCGCTTGATTGCTTCAATCCTGGGATCATGTCAATCTTCTAAATAAGGTAGGTCTTCGTTTGAATTGCAAGATGACTTGGGAATCAGCCGAGTCCTGGAAGAGCACATAGTCTTCTGATCTGTACTTCTAGTCTTCTGACTACTCTTCTGGCCTTAGGTCTTCTGTCTTCTGATATCAGACGAGTAACACTCTTCTGATCTGGAAATTCTTTGCACTGCTTTTAGGCCATCTTCAATCTGGGACTCCATCAGATAAGTAGGTATACAAGTACCTTAACTTGTCTGGTCTTCAAGGATCTTCTAGTCTTCATGTCTTCTACTCTTCTCATCTTGAGGATAGGCATGTAAGCCAGGACTGTGCTGATCAGCTGATATCAATACAGTTGATCACACAAGACTAGTCTAAGCTGTTCTATACAAGTCAGCTGATCCTATTACATTTATAAACTCTAAGTGTTTTGGCCATCAAAACTATTCTAACATCAAGTGGGGCTTAGTGGTGAATTTATATCCCAACAAAACATTTACAACCAAATACATGAAAGTAAGATACTCTAGGTTTTCTTCCTTTCCACAGTTCATATGGGGTTTTCTCGTGAATTTTGTGAATACCTGACCTATTTTGAGTGTGACAAGCTGTGTTGATGGCTTCTGCCCATAGCTTCTTAGGAGTGGAGAATTCAGCAAGGAGTGTTCTGGCAGCTTCCTTGAGTGTTCTGACTCTTCTTTCAGCTACACTATTCTGTTGTGGTGTTCTTGCTGCACTTGTCTCATGCTGGATACCATTAGAAGTACAATAGGCAATAATATAAGAGTTAATGAATTCAGTGCCTTTGTCACTTCTAATTTTCACAATTGGTTCTCCTTTCTCTACTTGGATCCTCTTCAATAGTTCAGGGAGCTTCTACTGTGTTTCACTCTTCTTGTATAGAAAGATAACCCAAGTAAACTTGGAGTAGTCATCTACAACAATAAGAGTGTACTTCCTCCCTGTTAGAGTGGTTGGAGTGATAGGTCCAAAGAGATCCATGTGAAGCAATTCAAGAACTCTGCTGGTTGATGCTGTCTTCTTGGGCTTGAAGGAGACCTTTGTTTGCTTTCCTTGTTGACATGCATCACATACCTGATCTTTACAGTAGAGTTCATTAGGCAGACCATCAACTAAGGATTCCCTTGCTAACTTGTTCATAGTTTTAAAGTTCAGATGACTAAGACGTTTGTGCCATAGCCAGCTGACATCTTTAGGGCTCTTCACAAGCAGACATGTATCCTTAGGACAGCTGTTCCAATTTGCAAGATACATACTTCCCTTTCTAGATCCTGTTAGAAGGTTTTGTTTTATTCTCTTATCACTTATGAGACACTCATCTTTAGAGAATTTGACTGAGTAACCAGTGTCACAAAAATGAGAAACAGATAATAAATTAAACTTAAGACCTTCTACATATGATACATCATGTACCTCAATGTCACCATTTTTAAGGGTGCCACATATCCTTTTGTGTTACCATGCGCGTTATCACTAAAGAAGACTTTTGGACCTTTCTTCTCTATGTAGTTGGTCAGCAGGGCTTTGGTTCCTGTCATGTGAGTTGAGCATCCACTATCTATGTACCAAGTTTCTTCTGCTAGACCTCCTCTTCTGTATAGGTCCCTCCTTTCCTGCAAGAAAGATTAAGTCTTAGGTACCCATTTTGTCTTGGGTCCTTGGGTGTTAGTACTACCCTTGGGAACCCACATATACATTGGTCGCTTGAACAACCTTGAGCACTTGAGTTGTTTCCCTCGGGCATCACAGAACCAAATCTTATCAGTCAGTACCTTGGACTGATCTGATTTGTTCTTAGTGTCAGCTAAGTAATAGTCAAATGGTTTTCCTTTATAGGAGTGTACATACATGATCTTTTGACTAGTTACATTCGGCCTGGGTGCGTTAGCTGGACGATGCACACGATTATATGGACCATACTCTTCTGTTCTCACAATATCATAGAAGATAGGGGGTGCAAAGAGAACAGATTTGTTTGAAGAAGATTTCTTCTTCTTGGCTGGAGCAGCATACAGCTGAGACTGTCTCAAACGAGATAGTCTAGGCTGTTTGTTGTTCCTCTGTACAGGCTTAGGGTTAGCTTGTCCTTTACCGTTTTTGGTTTTGGGATAGTTAGCCTTAGCTGGTACAGATGCCTTTTGATTCATATTAGGTTCATTGTGTTTAGAACACTCACCCTTTTCATGTGTCTGAGTAGTGCACTTGTTAGGTGTACTACCCCCAGCTGGAGAGGATGTAGATGGATTAAGTTCATAGCCAAAAACTATCTTAGTGCCATTTGATCTATAATACTCCGAGATACTTTCAATAGTAGTAGAAGCTTTATTGAACTCTGATATCTTTTGATTTATGCATTCCTTCTCCTTTTCTAAGAGCTTGTGTGCTTGGAAGAGGTCATCGAACTTGGATTGTAGTGAACGAAGTTCCTTAGTTTCTAAAGCTTGAGTTTGTAACATCCCCTCATACAACTGAGTTATTGTGGTATTTTCTTCCTTAAGAAGCTCCACTTCTTTGGTCAATCTTTCATTCATTGTGACCAACTCAGGGGTGTTATCAAACTTAGTCTTTTTCAACTTAGTAATTTCTTTCCTTAGATCCTTGTTCTCCTCTTCCACTTCTATAAAAGCTCTAGTGGCAATATCCAGATCACCTTTACCTTTCTTAGAGATTGATAATAGGTATTTTCTGATTCGCCTTCAGATGAGTTTATCTCATCTGATTGTGAAAAAATAGGTGAATGGAAAGTAGTAGTATAGGAGTTTACCTCATTTTCACCTATGGCCATCATAGCTAGGTCATCTGAATCATCTGAGAAGATTTGGCAGTCTGGTGATGTAGGGAGTTCATCACTGTGATATTCAGATTCTTCAGTCACCATAGCTTTCTTGTCTGAAGTTCTTCTTGGCCTTCTTTCTTTTTGGTCATCCAAATCCAGCTCAGGACATTCATAGACATAGTGTCCTGGTTTCCGACAGTTGAAGCATGATCCAGGTTTCTGATTTGAGTTGCCTTTCCTTGGAGGAGTGGCATCTCTTCTTCTAGATCCTCGGCTGTCAGATGACTCCACATCCTTTGTAGGATGTCTTTCTGGTGTTCTTTCTCTAGAACTTCTGTAAGGTGAACTTGCTCTTCTATCTTTGTAGTTTCTATAGAATTTTCTATATTTGCTGTTGAGAGTGTTCATCCTTTCGAATCTTTTGATCATAAGAGCCATTTGTTCTTTCAGACTCATGTCTGATCCTTCACAGTCTTCTGTTTTCAGAGAGGTCTTGCTAGATGAGGTACTTGCAGCTTTTGTATTGGCTGCCTTGAAGGCTACAGTCTTGGAGGTAGATGGGGTTGCAGTTGGCTCATCACTTCCTGAGTTTTCTTCTCTTTCCAGATCATATTCATAAGCTTTTAGGTTCTGAAATAGAGTTTGAGCAGACCACTTCTTGATATCTTGAGTATCCTTGATGATGGTCTTCTTGAGTCTCCATTTCTTGGTTAGAGAGTCTAAGATCTTTAGATTTTTCTCTCTATTTGTATATTTCTTGCCCAGAGACTCTATCTCATTGATGATCTTGGTAAATCTATTGTCTAGCTGATCAATAGACTCTTCTGGTTGCATCTTGAAGTGTTCGAACTTCTTGACTGCTGTAGACAACTTGGATTCCTTGATCAGCTAAGTTCCTTCACAGAGAAGTGCCAATGCTTCCCACATCTCTCTAGCTGACTCACAGTGGATTACCTTTGCAATGTACTCATTTGGAAGAGTTTGCATTATGTAATCTTGAGCAATGCTATCAAGATTTGACTACTTCATCTCTTCTGGTGTGAGATCCTTCATAGGCTTGGGAACCAGTTCTCCAACTGGTACTTCTAGATCACCATTTGCAGTGTTGACTGTCATGATGGTGATTGGGCCTTCTGTGATTACAGACCACATCTTGTAGTGGACTGATGTGAGATTCTTCCTCATCCTGATCTTCTAGTAATCATAATCCTCAACTGAAAACTTAGGCAACTTTCGCATATTAGCACTCATGCTGTATGAGTTTTCAAAAACAAGTTTTTCAAAAGAGTAGATCTGTTCAAGAGGACTACAGAAAGACTCTCTCAAGTCTTCTGATAATCTAGAGACAGTAGTCCGTTAGAACCACTGCTCTGATACCACTTGTTGGTCCCTGAACGAGTAGTGAATGGGATTAAAGTCTAGAGGGGAGGGGTGAATAGACTTTAAAACTTTTTCAACAGAGTTGGGAACCTCTTCTGATTGCTATGTCAACTGGACTGCAAGTCTGCTGGTCCAGATGACTATAGTGATCTGAATGAAGAGGTTATATGCGGAATTATGGTAGGCCTTGATTAGACTCGTTCTTATAGTTTCTTAAGAAAGTGTTAACTTGTTTCCTTTAATGAAAGTACTCAGCTGATGCTGGTTTGAAAGTTGTGGCCTTGTTTTGAAGACAGTTAAAAATACAGTATGCACTATATAAACAATGTATGTAAAGACAGAAATGTAAGGTGCAGAAAGTAAATGACACCTGATTTATAGTGGTTCGGATATACGTTCCTACGTCCACTCTCACGTCCACACGTGATATTTAATCCCTTTAATTTACCACAAATTACAAGGGTCTTGACCTTTATAGTCCCAAGGTTAGGACTTTGAGATCTGAGCCGTCCTAACAGCTACGGTCTCCACAAGTGATTGTAAGCACTTGCACTTTGAGGGGTTCAAAAACTTTAACCTTTCGGTGAGGGTTTGGTGTTTTTTAGGTGTATCCAACTAATGGTTCAAGCTTATAATTTGCTTAACCACTATGCCTAAAACAATTGATATACAATATGAGCAGGTTTCAGGTTCTTAGGGGTTCGATAGAAATCACTTAA
This sequence comes from Galeopsis tetrahit, assembly GCA_963675135.1. Taxonomy (NCBI): domain Eukaryota; kingdom Viridiplantae; phylum Streptophyta; class Magnoliopsida; order Lamiales; family Lamiaceae; genus Galeopsis; species Galeopsis tetrahit. The sequence goes on from OY776130.1 coordinate 17,397,082, forward strand.
GAGCTATAGATAATCTACTGGTTTCTGGCTCTTTGAGAATTCTTAGAACAGTATGGCTTTAGCTTTGATTGCTTGCTTGGCTTGTTGAATTCTCTCTTGTGACTTATGCTTTGTGATTTCTCATCCTCTTGTATTTATAATGGAGATTGGTTGCAACTAGCCGTTGGAGTTGACTAGCCGTTTGAGCAATCTTTCCATAATAGCTTGATTCCTTGATTCCAGCCGCTTGATTGCTTCAATCCTGGGATCATGTCAATCTTCTAAATAAGGTAGGTCTTCGTTTGAATTGCAAGATGACTTAGGAATCAGCCGAGTCCTGGAAGAGCACATAGTCTTCTGATCTATACTTCTAGTCTTCTGACTACTCTTCTGGCCTTAGGTCTTCTGTCTTCTGATATTAGACGAGTAACACTCTTCTGATCTGGGCATTGTTTATGCTGTATTAGGCCATCTTCAATCTGGGACTCCATCAGATAAGTAGGTATACAAGCACCTTAACTTATCTGGTCTTCAAGGATCTTCTAGTCTTCATGTCTTCTACTCTTCTCATCTTGAGGATAGGCATGTAAGCCAGGACTATGCTGATCAGCTGATATCAATACAGTTGATCACACAAGACTAGTCTAAGTTGTTCTATACAAGTCAACTGATCCTATTACATTTATAAACTCTAAGTGTTTTGGCCATCAAAACTATTCTAACATCAAGTGGGGCTTAGGGTGAATTTATATCCCAACACTACTGAACCCATCCAAGTGTTCACTGAATCCGAAGAGGAAACAGAACCTGTTGTTGCTGCTGTTGAAAAAGCGAAGAAGAAGAAAGTTGTTGCTGAACCTAAAGGGAAAGGGAAGGCCAAGATGATCCTTGAAGAAGAACCTCCTGAATCAGACTCTGATTCTGATTTCAATGTTTGCCTAAGAGATATCCAAGAATCTCTTAAGAAGAATGCTGAGTCATTTGCTGCTGCAAAGGAGTCCACACCAGAACCTGATGATGGTGGAAGTGGAGACTCATCTTCTGAGGCAAAGAGCTCATCTGCTGAGGCAAAGAGCTCATCCAAAAGCTCCTCTGAACATGATGGAGATTCTGATCCTGATGAGGAACTACCTTCTGAGGAAGAAAGTGAAAGTATCTCTGATCACTCTAATTATGTTGAGAAAAGGTTAGAAATTTACTACAGCTGTTGATTGAGAAAAGAATTAATGTACCTGATTTTGATAGTAAGGGAATGGTTAAATTTTTAGAGGATAGAAATCTGTTAAATGCTGTTACATTTGGTGAAGCTTTTCTGACTAATTGGTCCTATGAGTTCTATGCTTGTATGAAGAAAAGCACTGGTAGGAGAAGCTCTAGATCTTATGGTACTGTTAATTTTAGGGGGAGGGATGTGTCATTCACTCTAGAACTTATTAATGAGTTCTTGCACACTCCTAATGTTGATGAGGATGATTATCCAGATGTGGATGTTATGATTACTTCAATCACAGGGGATAGAAGTGGGCTAGGAAAATGTTAGCTAGACACTTAACCTCCTTACATTCTGTTTTGTATAAGCTGATTATTTACAATTGGATCCCCACTACCAACACCACTAAAATTACCAGAGATCAAGCCATTCTTATGTATATGATTTCTATACTTAAGAAGTTCAATCTAGGAGACACCATTTTTCACCACATGAGAAAATTTACTGGGAAAACTTATGGGAAAGGAAATCTGCCCTATCCAGTCTTGATTTCAAACTATTTGAAGCACCATGGCTTCACTGCCTAGAAGACTGATGTTTTGAGGGGGAGAGTGCCACTGCTTGCTGTTGCTCCTGCCTTACTGATTGGGGACAGAGTGATTGATCTGCCCTTAGTTGCTCCTGGTACTGATAGTCCACAAAGATCTTCCAGACCCTCTACTTTTGCTCAACCAGGCCCTTCCAGACCACACCAGAGAAATGCACCCCCAAATGTTGAGAACATCCGTATCAACATTTCTGGTAATGTCTGTATTTCACAGGAATTCATCAAACTTCAGCTCCAACACTTGCAGGAAACTATTGAAGAGCTCCAGTTCCTGAAGGACAGGTGGACCAATATGATTTCACCTACAACAGGGGGAGTACCACCACCATCTAACTCCAATGTGGTAATTGAAGAGATGACTGATGAAGGAGTTACAGATGTTGCTGCTGGTGGAGGACCTGATGCTCGAGAGGATGTTGCAGTGACTGATGTAGTTGCACACCTTGCATCTACCTACTTTGTTGATGAAGGAGATGATGATGATGCTGACACGGAGGCCTTGTATGGTGATCTCCATTGAGGAAGCTGCAAGACAGGGGGAGATCTGAATTCATAATGGCTACTGTGCAGGAATCTGATGCTGCAGCTGTTACCACAACAATATATGCCATTTATTCAGTTTCAATCTCTGTAATTGGTGTTTAAGTTCAATATTCTGAAATTCTGATACACTTGTTATTTATTTTTAGATGATAGGTTGTTTATTGTTTTACAACTTGCTTAATTATGGTTCCACTTGATGATATTGTTTACTGCTTTTGCTTAAATTGTTTACAGGTTATCATGTGTCTACTGCAGGTTGTTTAGTCTTAGCTTTTGTCCATAGTTGTTTTGTTTTTTTTTTTCTGATGTTTTAGCTATTCTGGTTGTTTGCTCTGACATTGTTTTTGTGTCTTACTTAAATCTTAAGTGGTTCTTCCAAAACTTAACATAGGATTTCAGTAAAGTTACCTATGTTGTGAATAAGTGTATTATTTATGCTTGTTCTGTTTTGGATAAAATTATCTTGATCTCATGGCACAGATCATTGTAAGATTATCCTTGATCTTTATTTGATTTGATCCAACGATTACAACAGGTATTGTCTTGACTAGTGCTTAGCAATGATGTCAACCTCAACTAAGTACATAATACTGAGTATGTATAGAAATATATGTGCATCAGGTGTGTTGTAGTCGAAAGGTCAAATTGGGGGAGATTGTAGATGTTGTGAATTCTTAAATGTATCAACATTCTCAACAACATCTTAATTTGACCTTCCGAGATTTTTTCTAAGTCCTTTCTGAAATGTTGCATTAAATGTTGAGCTAAATGTTACAGCATTTCTGGCAGAGTCTAGAAGCTAGCTTCTACAAGGATCTGGAACCTGGAAGATTCCAGAATATTGGAGAACGTCCTAGAAGACCTAGAAGAGGCTGGAAGCAATTTAGAATGACCTGGAACATGTAAGAAGGATCTAGAAAGATCATGGAAGTTATGGAAGTTGAGTTCCTAAAAAATAGGATCTCAAAGTTGGAAGCCTCTAGAATTCGTCCCTCACTCTATAAATACCGAAGAAAGGCTCCACAATTCAGTGTATTCTATTCGATCAATATCCTAGACCGAGCGTTCATCCATGTTAGGAATTGTGGCCAGTAGTTATACCTTTTAGATCATACGAAGTATCCAACCCGTATGGCTGTGTGCTTTTCTTATCTATCGAGAGTGTAATTATAGATAGACTAGCATTTCGACAGTGTGTAATTTCTTATACACTTATTTCGTTTTCAAAACTGGGCACCTGCCTCGTTTGTAGTTTTAGTTGTGAAGGTTATTGTTGTAACATTTCACACAACATTTATACTTGAAGATAAGTATTGATATTTAGCCGTAAGGCTCACATAGATTTTTATTTATAAAATCTATGTGAAAAATATTTCCATTGTGTCTTGTTTGTTTTTAGTATTTCAAGTCTTCCGCTGTGTATCTTAATTTCTGATATTCTGTTAGAGTCAGTGTTGTACAATTTGTCCCAACATTTAGTACAGCATTATTCTATTTTTACTTAAACACTTAATACCAGCACACTTTCAAGGTTGTATCACTTTCGGTCCTTTTTCATACACTTTTAATCCCATAATAAATTTCAATCAATTTTAAAATTAAGCTCAACTATTAAATATAGTATATAAAAAAAAGGTTGTCTAATTAAATCTTAAAATAATTTACTATTTATGGGGTTATAAATTAATTTGATTTTTTAGATTATGGGGTTATAAATTAATTTTATTTTTGTAATTTTAAATTATTTACTAGGGTTATAAATTAATTTTATTTTTGAGATTATATTTAAATATATATTTTTATTTTTTAATTTTAATTTTTTGAACTTACTTTTGAATTTGTATTTTTATATATATTTTATTTTTATACAAAATAAAATTCTTCAAAAGTTATTTAAATTTAAGAATTTACGCTACATTATTTTTCAATAATTTTTAATTATATTCAGATTGTTTTTGGGTTAAAAATAAATTAGATTCTGTTGGGAATAAAATGATTTTGAATTAGATACCAAAACCCCTGATAAGGCAGTGCTCATAAATGCAAATGATCAGATCAATTGAAGTGCAAATGATCAAGAGCATTGAACGCTAGGCTCACAGAAGACACATTTATTGAAGCATTTATTACCATCAAGCCTGAACTAAGCATTGAAGACTTGGAAGCATTAAAGATTGAAGCATTGAATGAATGTTGGAACATTCTAAACTTGCAGCAGGAATGTTCAGGGAAGTTGTCCCATCTGACCGTTGGTTGAGTGTAGAGTTTGCCACAAATCAACCTTGGGAAATGTGCATATTTGGAATCTGACACAATTCATCTCAGCCGCATTTTTCAGAAGTCAACCCATTCATTCAAGCAACCATTGAAGAAGCTTTTACATAGTGGATAAAAGGATGCCAAGATTCATAACCGTTTCAATGGGGCTGCAAATAGACAAGTTTGAATTGCTATCCCTCTAACGGTTAGTTGTTCAAATTTGCCTATAAATACAGAAGTGATCAAAGGATTCAAGAATCCAACTACTTGCTATCAAACTATCATCAATCAATCAAAGGAAACCAAAGCTGTTCTTCAGAATCCCAAGTTTCCTGATCACTTCAAATAGCTAAGCCAATCTTTGTAAACATCCAAAGCTTAGCATTGAGATATCCTAATCCTTTACACTGTTCTTATTGTAAAGGATATCTCTACTAGTTGGAACCAAACCTCCAACCCTTACCTCATTGAGTGAACTAGTGTTTGTTGTAGAAGTGAGGAGTTAAGGACTGTTATTGTGAAACACAGTCTTAACTCAGAGAGATTGAGCACTAGGACTCAGATTATCCTAGGGATCAAAGCACTAAGAGAGTGTTGTTGATCAGTGCACCTTGGCACTATAAAACAAGTTAATTCCATTGTCAAGGAATTATCCTGTTCAATCAGGGAAAGTGGATATAGGAGCTTGAGTCTCTGAACCACTATAAATTTGTGTGCCATTTACTTACTGCATTCTTTATTGCACTTACATTCAATCATATTTCAAAGAGCAAAACTCACTAAGTTAAGAAAAACTGTTTTGGACAAAGTCCCTGATAACTGTGTTTTTCAGAAATCAACTTGGAGTCAAAGGCCAACCACATTCCGCACTTAGCAACTCTTTTAGATATTTAGCCAACTGATCACTTAATAGTAATCAGTAGGACAAGTATCTATCAAAGTTCACACTCAGTCTTGTTGTGAGACAACCTGCCTGATAAGACCAAACTGTTTGAAAAGAAAAGAATTTGCATACACAAGTGCATTCCCCCCCCCCCATACACTTGTGTCATACTCCACCAAGGACCAACAAGTGGTATCAGAGCAGGAGTTCAAAGACCACTGCCTCCGAAATTCACTGATTTTCAAAATCACATTACTTCTGTGGTCACTGAACTGATCCAAATTTCTGAAAAACTTTTGTGTGCTTATCTAAACCTATTTCCATAAATTAAATGGCTAACAATGCATTTCCAGGAGATGCTGTCAATACCATCAACAACATGGGTCCAAACCAAGTCAATCATATTTTTTCATCACAAATTGCCAATGTTCTCAATTGAGAATTATGATTTCTGGAAGACCAGGATGAGAGCACATCTTGCTTGCCAGCATGATGAAATGCTCAAAGTCATCACCAGAGGGCCCTTCACATTCACCAAAGCAAATCCCAAGCTCACTGATGCTCAGAAAGCAGATCCAAGGGAGTTGCTACCAAAGGATGAGGATGATTTTACAGCTGAAGAGAGAAAAAGGCACAACCTGAACTACATTGCCATGAATACCCTGTACCAGACCATTCCAGATGCAGTGATGAGAAGAGTGTACCACTGCACAACAGCAAAGGAAATTTGGGACACCTTAACACTTATGTGTGAAGGTACCCAAAAGATAAAAGAAAACAAGCTTCAAGTGGCTATCCAAAAATATGAACAATTCTCTATGGAGCCCAATGAAACTATTGATCATCTTGATGGCAGATTCACTGACATCATGAATGAGATAAACTCTCTTGGCAAGTTCTATGCCAAAAGAGAAGTTGCTTTGAAGATTCTGAGAAGTCTCACATCCAAGTGGGACATATACTCTGTCATGATGCAAAACACCAGCAATCTTGACAACATGCCCATGCAGCAAGTGTTCTCTGAACTCAAAGCATATGAGTTTGATTTGAACAGAAAGAAAGTGCATGATGAGCCATCCTCCTCAAGCAAAGGTGTTGCTTTCAAAGCTGCTGAAACAGAAAAGAAAAGTACTCAAATATCATCTCAAACTGTTTCAAAGTCAGAAATGAAGGAGGAGCTGGCACTCATGGCTAGGAGATTTGAGAAGCTCAACTCCAGATTTGGTAGATACAAAAAGTTCTACCAAGACAACAGAACCAGAAGGAGATTCAGCTCTCCTGACAACAAATCAGAGGACAAAGTCTCTGATGAGAAGAAAGAAGAAAGATATGCTGACAGAAAGAAGTACAACAAAGCTGAACCATCATCATCAAGGAGGAAGGAGTCCTCAAGCAAAAAGAATGATGATGAAGATGTGTGTTACAACTGCCAGAAAAAGGGTCACTTTCAGTATGATTGTCCTGACCTGAGCTCAAAAGAAAGAAAAGAAAGGCAGAACAAAAGAGACAAGAGGCTGAACAACAGAAAGGCCATGGTAGCTGGGGAATCAGCAAGTGAAGAGAGAGTCTACTCTTCTGATGATGGGCTATTCTCCAACAGTGACAGTGATGATGACTGTCAAATGGCATTTGAAAATGAAGAGGTATGTTCATCTTCCAATTCTTCAAATAACACACATGAGTCCAGTGAAATCCACTTGAAACTCAACTTTGGGAAGTTACTTGAGGATTTCACCAGGCTACAAGAGGTATGCAATATGGCACTAAGAGAAAATGAGCTACTAAATTCTAAAGCTCAAACTCCCAACCTTCCTGAACCAGAGTTTGACATTAAATCAACTGAGTTGTATCAACAGACTGTGAAAGAACATGATGAAATGTCTCTCAAAGTCACTGAACAACAAAAGTTGATTAATGAACAAGAACTGGCCTTGAGGAAAAAGGATTTTGATCTTAGAACCCTTCAAGCTAAATTTGATAATCTCTCTAGTGAATTTGATACTCTTAAATTGAGTGAGGGGAGCTTAAAAATGAAAATGTCTGCCTTGAACAAATCTGCTAAAGCAATAGAAGAAATTCAAGGGTTTCAAAGACCATTTGCTCAAAAAGGTGGATTAGGCTACAATCCATTTGAACCCTCACCTGGTCTTAGTATTGCCTCATCAAGCAATTCTAAGATGACTTTTGTAAGATCAGTGGCTCAACAAAATGAAATGGAAGTAAATCAACCACTGATCAAGGATAAGGGTAAAGGAATTTTTATACCAACTCAATTAAACAATGTCCCTAAACCCATACCTAAGGAAAAGGTTAAAGACATTTCTTACAGGAGGAATGAGGTTCAGAAAGGTAGAACCAATGGAAGGTCAACCTATCTGAATTCTCATCAGTGGAGTTGTCCAAAATCTGTTCAGAAAAGGCCAACTCAAATGAGGCAACCTCAATTGAATGGATTAAGGCCCAACCCCTCTAATAGGCATAAAAACTTCAGGAAGCCTGGACCTTACATGCCTAAAGGAAAAGGCCATCCAAACCCCCATCCTCAAAAGTCTTACCAAGCTGCACCTAAGTCTAGTAACTTCAGGAGAAATGCCCCAAAGAAATTCACCAACACTCCTGAACCTTACAAGGCTAACACTTATACACAGAAATCACCCAAGGCATTTAAGGGTAAAACTGTGTATGTAGATGTAAAGGGAAACCAAGTCAGTCACTTTGAGTCAATCAGAGTAATTAGGCAGATTTGGGTTCCAAAAGGTATAGCTAACCCTCTAGGACCCAACATTCAAAGGGTACCTAAATTTTGACTTTGCAGGGCTGCAAGGACCACAAGAAGAGGAGAAGTATCAACAAGAGGACAACATGGTACTTGGACAGTGGATGTTCAAGACACATGACTGGGAATAAGGAACTTCTCTCAGAGTTCATTGAAAAAGATGGTCCTTCAGTAACCTTTGGAGACAACTCTCAAGGAATCACAAGAGGTTATGGTACATTAAACATTGGTAGTGTCAAAATTACTGATGTCTCATATGTCCTATGCCTAAAATATAAATGGAAGAAAATATGCTTTAGTTGTTGTTGATGATTTCTCCAGGTACACTTGGGTGGTATTCTTGCTGAACAAAAAGGAGACCCAAGTCAAGCTACCTGAATTGATGATGAGATTGAGCAATGAAAAGGGCCTAGGTATTGTCAAGATCAGATCTGACAAAGGCACTGAATTCATAAACTCATACATAAATGAGTACTGCAGCAAAAATCTAAGAGTAGGCTATTTTAGGATGGCGTGTGCTATAAAGATTTTTGCCACCAAAATGGCAAATCAACATTTAATGCAAAAATCTCCATTAAGATTTCATGAATTCTTGAGCCATCATCAAAGCCATTGATTTGCATTAAACATTCTTTTAAACGCCTAAAGCCCTCTACCCCACTTTATCCACTCGGTTTTTAACTTTATCCACCATTATTCACTATTAACCAACGGTTAATAAATTCCTCACATATATAAACTCTTAGATTTTTATCCCATTCCCTACGCACTCATATTCTTTCAAACCCTTAAACATTTTTGAAAACCTCTCAACCTGCAAATTTCTCATCTTACTTTCAATCCATCCATAGCTCCCAAAATTAAGAGAGAAGAGTTAGTAGACTTCAATGATTCATCGTTGGATATTGACTTCTCATATCTCAGTAATCCAAACTCCCTTTGGTTTGAGAAGTTAGTAGCCTTTGATAGACCAGATACAGAAGTTCATCCAGTTCTCCATTGGCTAAGGGAGGCAGGGCTTGAAAAATTTCTTGGCACCAAGCCTGATTCCTGCCTAAATCCTTTTATGGCAGAATTCTTTGCCCATCTCAGATGGAAGGGCAAAAAGGGTGATGTGTGCACAAAGTTGACTTATGCTGAAGAGGATGAAGAAGAAGAGAGTAAACACACCGTCATCTTCACTGCTGAGGACCTTGATGCCAGTTTTGGGCTACCCTCTGAAGGCTTGAATCCAGAACTCTATAGAGAAGGAGAGGAGCAGGAGTTCTCCATCCCATGGATGCTAGTACCCAAAAAGCTAGTAAGTGCTCAAAACAAGAACACTTTAAAACCAGTTTATAGGCACTTATTTGATTGTGTTGTAAAGAGCTTATTGAGCCATTCTGGAAGTGTTGAACAAATCAGTATGCCAAAATTGAGAGTGATGGCTGCTGTGATTGACTCTGCTGAAAAAAGAGTCAAGTTTGATTGGAAAAACTTCATTCTGGATAAGATGATGAATGAGAAGTTTAAGTTCAAAGAGGTGAAACACCACAAGGTGGTGGTTGATGGGAGACTTCAGTTTTGCACAAGAGCTAGTTTGCTCTTGGAAAGATTTTCTCACTACACTCACCTCCAAGCCAAGCCAAAGCCTTTTCCTGCTCAAAAGGTGATGTTTAGAAAGCTGTCCTCCAAGACTGAGAAGAGGAAGCAAGAGGCAGCCTTCAAGAAAGCAATAGCTGTTGTACCAGCCACCAGATCCTCTCCAAGAAAGAGGAAAGCTCAACCTGTGAAAGCTCAGCCAAAGATGAAGAGGATGAAGAAGATTCTGAGTGAATCTTCCCCAGAAAGCCAATCTAGAAGTGGAGGTGCCACTTCTGAGGAGATTGAGAAAGTAGCTGAAGAAGGAGTCAACCCCCCTGAAGAGGGAAAAGAATTCAGAGAGATTGTCCCTCTGCAACCTGAAACTGTGACTGAGTTCAGGGACTTTGATAAGCCAACAAGGTCAGAGAGAAGGAGAAGGATTATCAAAACTTCTGAGAAACAGAAGTTGATGGAGGAAGAGAAGAAAAAGAAGGAATTCTTCAAGGAGATTAGACAAGCAAGTAGGTCTAACTCCAAGTCAAAATCAAAGCCCAACAGCCCTGAAGCCAACTCTCCTGATATTCAATCTCACAGAATATCTCCAATGCATGAAGAAGAGGAGTGCAAGACTCCTGAAGATGCCCCAATTGTTGCAAAGAAAGTTTACTCTCCTGAAGGTGCCCCTGACAGGTCAGGTATTGATGTGCTGGCTGATTTAGTCAATATTGAAGATAGGCCATTCTCCCCACTTGATCCCAGACTTCTTTCCTATACCAAACTTCTTGAAACTGTTCTTCAAGAAGGTGATCACGTTGCTTATCCACCCATTCCAGCCATTCCAATTACCTCCTCAGGAACATTGCTCTCTAAAGCACCTGAGTCCCAAATTGTCTTAAGCTCATCTGAACCTAATCCTTCTGAACCCAACCTATCTGAGCCCCAGCCCAACCTACCTGAATCTCAATCCAACCCCCCTGAATCCCAAGCCACCTCTTCTAATGGAGATGGAAGTGATGAAGAGTACACATATGAGGGGATGCTGAGGCAGATTGCCAAAGCTAATGTGGATGAATTATATCCAGGATTTAAGGCTTATCCTAGATTACAGCAACAGTTCTATGATCTCAGGGCACTTGTTGAGATCAAGGATAGAACAATGGTGGAGATAGCTCAAGCTATCAAGGATAAGGGAGCTAGCTGGTGGCAGGTTGAAGAAAACAGGCTCTTGCATTTTGCAAATGTGAAGAAGTCCAGTGTGTTGACCACTGAGGCCTTGTTTTGTGCAATTGTTCATGAGAAGGTGATTGCTGAAAGAGAGAGGATTGCACAAGGCCTTAAGCATCCTGATAGCACCTCTGATGATAATGATGATGATGATGATGACAACACCAATCCCAACCCTCCTGGCCTCAATTCTGCTCAGGTACATTACTTGACCTATCATTCTGTTAAGGACTCTGATCATTCAGAGGAGTTGACCAAGGGTGGTGACTCAGTCCAAGATGCATTGGCCAAGGATGGTTCTTCTGAGCCTGAGGCACAACTTGACAATTTTGAGACTTCCCTAGGAGAAGCTAGTTTGACTAAAGCCTCATCAATGTCAGGACAGTTGGACATTGACCAGCCTTTAGTCATTCAGGATGACTTAGTGGACTTGGGATGCCCAAGCACTGTGATCTCCCAACAACTGCCCTCTGTGGTTCCTGTTGAGGATATGGATGTGTCAGGATTAGGACTGGAAGGAGTTGAAAAGGATGATAGCATGAAAAAATCAGAGGGAGATGGTGAGGATTGTGTGATTACTGGCAGTTTGAGTGCACCAAAATTAGAGGGAGATGAAGTAGAAATATTGGGTGCAGCCCAATATGAGAGTCAGGCTATTCTTCAAGTCAAATCTGAACTTGATGAATCCCTTGGTGAAAGGAGGCCTGATTCTCCAGTAAATGTGAGTCCATCTTGTGTGAATGAAGAAAAGAATATAGTTGAAAATGAGAGAGAAGGTGCTGATGTATCAGACCTTATGGGAGAAGAAAAGAAAGAGGGTGTTGAGGGTGTTTTAACTAACCCTTTGAGTTTTGAAGATTCAGTGGCTGTTACAATAGAACAAATTTTTGCACATGCTTCCCTTACTAACATTCCAGTTGATGCGGATACTGATCTTGAGGCAATTTCAGCAAATGTGTCCACTCTGAACAAGATATACTTTGATCAAGCTAATGCAACTGAGGCTAGCTTGCAAACTGCATCAAAGACTGCAACATCCATTGAGCAACAGTCAGAAAAGCTGGACAATCTGGTCAGGGAAGTTGGGAAGGCACATGCTGAAACAGTGGATACTGTTGATGGCCAAGGCAAAACTCTAGCCTCTGTGGAGATGAGGCTTACTGGCTCAGAAGAAGTGATCTTGCCAACTTTGGATGCAAGAATTTGTGGAGTTGAAACTGGGCTGCAAACAGTTTCAACAGAAGTTACAAGGGCCAAGGATGAGATGGTAAAGTTCACAAAATCTGTGAAAAATGAGGAGCAAGGTTTGAAAGATCTTTACAAGCACAATGTGCAAGCATTGAGAAGGACAATTAAAGATGCATTGAGGCAGAGGACAGCAGCTCAAAGAAGGAAAGCTGAGGAGCTAAAGGCTACTATGGTGAAAGAGGCTGCTGAAAAGTTCACAGTGGAACTGATGGCCAAAGTCCCTGATCAAGTTGTGTCCAACCTCACTGACCACCTGCAAGCCAAACTTGATTAATCATTGAAAGCCACACTGCATGCTATTGTTGCTCAGAAAATGAAGCCAGTCCACACCTTTCTGAGTATGGCTGATGACAAGATGCAGAACATTCTTGATGAGAATGTGTATTTGCTGCAGGAATTGAAGTCCCTCACTCATCACTACTACACATTTGGCTTTGTAGAGCTTTAAAATATGGTCTTGTAGAGCTTTTAAACGAGCTCTCCAAGTGGGAGCTATACAAGTGAAATTGCACTTGGAGAGCTCTTTTTAAAAGCTGTGCAAGAGAAGTTATAGACAGCGGTTTTGAACCGCTGTCTATGTGTAATTTTTTTTTGTTTTTTGACTTGGACAGCGGTTCATAACCGCTGTCTATGTGTATTTTTTTTTTGACTTGGACAGCGGTTCATAACCGCTGTCTAAGTGAATTTTTTTTTAAACGCATGGGCTTGGACAGCGGTTATGAACCGCTGTCTAAGTCAATTTTTTTTTTAAATAATTATTTTATATTTTAAAAATAAATTTTATACCAAACCAAATTTATTTATATACCAATAAATAAATTTTATATTTTAAAAATCTATTTTATATACACGTCAAATACCAAAAAATTAAAAAAATAAACGTACACTAACGTACGTTCAATTAATATAAACACCAAAACACATTAAATATCATCACAAATGTATAAGTTAATATATTAAATGCAACAAAAGTTATACTAGCTACTTAAATTAAACCTATACAAAAATCGATTGTACAGGTACCCGATCCAATCTTTTTTCCATTTGTCCATTCTTTTGTCTTTGTAAGAGTTGAGCGGACGGGCATAGACAAACTGCAAACAACGATCAATCAATATAGTTAGATATATAGTATATGAATTTTTATTCAATCAATAATAATTTAAATAAATCAATATAACAACATACAAAATGTCCACAATGGTCTCCATCATGTTGCCTCGGAACCTGTTATGATTAGAAATTTATAAGCATGCGTGCATTACAATTATGATTGTTTTCTATTAATTTGATAACGTACTAAATTAAATTACCTTAACATCTATCCAGCTCACTTTATTGAAACTAGATCTTGAGGTTTGATTGTGAAGGCGACTCCGATACATCGTCATCACACTGTTATTATTATAATAAAAAAAATAGATTAAATATGCATAATTTTAAAAGTAAAACAAATCATTATATTAGAATATTAAAAATGAACTTACGCTTCCATGTATGACATGAGATCACGACGATTTGCAACCACCGCATCAAGAGCTGGGTCCATAAAAAAGACACTTAATGTCTTCATATTAATGACGACCAACACCCAATGGTTCCTATATTATATTAAGAATATTAAAATTGACTGCAAATGTGCAAATAACATATTACGCATACAAATTTTAACGAAATGTTTATTGTATGTACTCACCCCATATTTGTTGGCCAAAAAATGAGATGTTCTCTCCCACTTAACCCCAGCATATGTTGGACTATCCCTTCCATGCCATGTGTCCTATCACCCAACACGCAAGACACTTGGGGGCAGACGAAGGAATACTTTCCACTTGCTTCGCTATCTCTAGAGAGATATACCTCACCCAAATATCTTTAACCAACATATATACGCTTATTAAAATTTAAAAAAGAAAATCCAACTGTATAGAAAGTAAATACTGATAATTAATAAACACATACTTGAGGTAAACGGATATGGTGGATGCACTCAACCACTGGTCGTTCAATACTTCAATCACATTGTCCGGAACGATGTAGTCTTCATAATAAGGCTGATGAAAGTGAGCACCCATCAGAATTGTGATGGTATCGAAAGCACGTGACTGCACTATCGTGCTCACCATATTCTGTACGACGGAGTTGTGCTCTAAGTCTCCAGAAAATGGATAACCACGTAGGCGCGTATCAATACCCCCGTCCCTCGTTCTCTCCATCCGACTGCCTACTACACCTCTTGATTTTTGTTTAGGCTTTTCTGTCAGTTTCTACAATCAAATTTTCAACATTATTTAGAACGACGGATAAGATAATAAATTTTAATAACATATACTTTACCTTTGCGGTGTGAGAGACCAAGTTGCTCGGCCATTCGATGAAGTGCCCGACCGCTGTTTCGACTGTGACAGCATCATCTACTGGTTTCGGCAAGGGTGAATCTACTTCTTCCTCTACGGGCACTTCTAGCGTGACCCTTACGAAACCACGAGTGAGTGGACAACCATGAATCAATTGCTGGGAGTTGTTGTGCAACGTTCCCGTGGCCACCAACCTCATAGGATACTCCAAATAAAGGTAGCAAAAGGTCGATGGCTGTTCGAATAAGATATTTAGTTAGAAAAATTACTATTAATTTAGTAAATTATCATGCACACCAACACAAGTGTCCATGTATAAGAAGATCAATGATGCAAAACACAAACTTGAACACGAGACCAAATAATAATAGAAGACTAGTAAACTCCAAATCTTATTTAAAAATACATTCTGTCATAAATTCTTATTAAATTTCTGTGACGAGGCTTCTTTAAATAAAAATAAAATTCTTATTGATGTAGTTGATTATGTCATCATGGTCAACTGTTCTCTCTTTTGAAATGCATAAGCAGTTATATATGCAGGAAGATTCTAGTGTAATAGGAGTAGAATCACTTGCCTGGAAGTTGCTTATCCTTTTCTTCCAAGTAAATTAGTCAACATTTCTCGCCAAAACGGGCATCGCAAGCAAAGCTTCCTATTTCCTTTTTTTACAACACACATTATCTCTCCCTACATTTTCTATTTCCCATAGCTCATCTACTCAACAACCCACTACACATATAATACTATATTCCTTAATCAATGTTGAAAAGGCATACGAAAAGCTTAGGGAGTATAAAATATATGCCTAAATAAATTTCGAGCTAGTTACACTTTATCAAATCCATTATTAGATCCCTACTCAAATCAGATCAGATCAATTAAGCACTATTGCTGCATCATGAAGTATAATGGACAAACCAAATCTCACATTTCATCAAAAAAAACAGAATCTTGATACCTGAGATATGTTTTGAAGTGCCTCAATAAAGTCGTCTCCACCATCAGCCGAAAACCTAGCATCAGCGACACTATTATCACAGCTTGCTCCACTCGACAATCCGTGACTGGATTTTCTCTCGGACCTCTCTAGTCAACTTGGCAAGTTGTTCTGAAAGTTGACCCACCATATTCATGGCTTGAACAACAGGTGCCATCACTAACGAGGTCTTCGTCACACCATATCCCAAACTCCGTAAGCGGCCGTGATGCCTCTCACGACCGATAGCCCGTCCATACAAATCATTAACTCCGATAGTGTGAATGTCCTCGGGCGTCATGGTCTGAGAAAAGCGCTCCTAAATCACAAAAAAATATTATTTAATTCTTTGTATAGAAATAATAGTTTGTAATTGAAAGATAAATTAATGAATAGATTACCGCTTTTTCGATGATCCGCTGTGCAATGGGATCGGGAATACGCCCGTCTCGAGTCTTTCTTGTAGTATGAAATAACTCGAGACGGGTAACAATAGCTCGCTCTCTCCCACTTTCCTCTTTTCTTCTTTCTACGATAGTGATGAAAGTGTCACTTTAGTAGATATATTAAAAGTGAATATATAAAAAAAAATTAAAAGTTAGGATTTTGATCTCATAATAGCTTCTGATATGCGTGCATAACCTCTGTTCGATCCACAATAACGAGCCTCCATCGCCTTGGCTTGTTTGCGCTTTTGCTGACTTTGCTTCTACAGTGTAATAGAAATACGATAAACACTGAAAAGCATAGGGCATTAGCTAGGAATTGAAGAAAATGACATTGATCAATTTTACCTGGAAATCCTCATCCATAGCATTACGAATAAAATCCTCCCAGTATGGGGCCACCATAGGGTTATCCCGATAAGCATCAGGCGGATTAGCCGAGTAATGTCCGGTGTCCTGATCTAGTGTCACACGTCTCAGGTAAACCCGAAAATTCTTGGCCATTTTTCCAACTTGAGACAATATTAGCTTCTTGTTGGAATGGTCAAGGCCGCTGAATGTAGTCTATACGCATATTACATGAAAATTAGTAAATTTAGTAATTATACAATAACTTTCAATAAGCATATATATAACTAACATACTGACAGTTCTTCCCATAATCTTTCCTTCAAAGGGGTCATTTTTTCGTCACGCCAGTCCTTGGCAGGCAGCACGATAGGGATTACGCTCCTCACTGCAGCTCCAATGTAGAAGGATAAATGGTCACTCTCTTTTCCTATAGGCTGTCCATACTCATTGAACGGTACCTGCAATAACATAGTATTTAATTAGGTTCAACGATCAATCAATATAATTAGAATTTCAACTGTTCAATTGTAATAAAATTACCTTAGGTATTTTCCCTTTGCTACGAGCCCTCTTAATAGAAGACATCGTTACTATACCTCTCGTGCGCTTCTCCCCAGAGCTGCTACTGGTGGGAGCATCAGTGACATCCTCTCTCAACTCATCAGTATGATGTCGATCATATGCACCCTGGTCTCCATCATAATCTCCATCAAACTCTCCATCAGAATCTTCAGGATGTGGCAAAAAAGCCATGATCCTGTAAAGTAGAAGAAACAACATTTAGTAAACAAAAAATAAACAATAATCAATAAAGCAGAAAAACAACACTTAATAAAGCAGAAGACACAATATTCAATAAAGTAGAAGAAACAACATTCAATAAATTCGTACATCTCTTTTTAGCACTTATTTTTCTTTTTCTTTTTTTGGTTGACTTTTCTCGTTCATGACCATGAATGTTAACAAGATCCGGATTTCCATATTCATCCTCATCTCTAATTATTCTCTGGTACGGGCGTGGATTTGCAGGTTCAACGAAAGAGGGTACAGGATGAATGAAGTTCTGAAAAGGATCATCTTCATCGACGTTGTCGCTAATCTGGTAACTATTGTTAAATCTGTTTGATAGAACCACAACGGACCATTTCTTATTAACTGGGTCGAGGACATAGAAAATTTGTTGAGCTTGACTGGCCATTATGTAAGGGTCATCTCTGTATCCCACATTCTTCAAATCAACGCGTACGAATCCAGAACTCTCAACTTCGACCCCGTTAAGGATCCTCACCCAACTACACTCGAAGATTGGTTGGCGATGAACAACATAGTCGAGTTCCCAAATGTTGACAATCTGTCCAAAGTAAGTAGTGCTCGATTGATCCCCTGCAGTTGCATTAATGGACACCCCACTATTCTGCATTGTACTTGTGGCATCATGATCTCTCGTATAAAATGTGTATCCGTTAATAAGATAACACTTGTATGAATACACATGTCTATCGGGCATTCTGGATAACCACCTAACTCTTTCTTTCACCGAATCTTTATCCTGTGACAACATACTTACTACATGACCATTGAACCAGTCAACAAACGTGCGATTGTGCTCAACTTCAACAAACGTGTGATTGTGCACAAGTGCATCCGTGTTAGTTCCTCCATACTAACACTTACAGGTTGACCACCAGTAATGCCTTCACCATCCATCCTATTGGTGTGTCGGGTAATTGGAAGTCCAATTGCATCGACGTTCGGAATAAATTCAGACCAGTACTCGATTGCTTCTTCGACTAAATAGCGTTCTGCAATGCATCCCTCCGGACTGGACATATTCATCACATATCCTTTGAGCACTTTCATATATCTCTCTACACCATACATCCATCGCATACGAGCGGGACCACACATCCTTGTCTCGTGTACTAAATGAACGGTTAGGTGAACCATTATGTCAAAAAATGATGGATGGAAATACATCTCAAGCTCACAGAGCGTCCCCACAATCTGTCTCTGAAAACCAACCAACTTTCTAGGATCTATGACCTTGCCTTGAAGAACCAACATAACTTTGTTATGGTTATGCGCACATTTTCAGGCAGAATAGAACATATTGCAATGGGCAAGAAAGTCTCCATGATGACATGATAGTCATGAGATTTAAGATTCAACAGTCTCACGACATCATCTGATACAAGACTCTGTATGTTGGACGAATAACCCTCTGGTACTTTCACATTCTTTAGTGTCTGAAGTAACTCTTTTCTCTCATTGTTGGACAAGGTGTGAGCAGTAGGAGGTAAGAACGTTTTGCCCTTTTCTCTAGGCACAGGTGTTAGTTCTAATCTTATTCCCATATCAACCATATCCATTCTTGCATTGTAACCATCCTTGGACTTCTTATCAGCTAGCAGAGTATTGAGCAAGCTAGCACAAACGTTCTTCTCAACGTGCATTAGATCAATGAAGTGTCTAACATACAGCTCTTTCCAATAGGGCAAGACAGAGAAAATTGGTTCCCTCTTCCAACCGCTAGTGGGGACACTTTTTTTGAAGCTCTTTCCGTACTGTGTGTTGATATTCTTCATCTCATTCAATACATCCGAACCTGACAATAAACGTGGTGCTACATCTGTCTCGGTTGTGCCATCAAATGCATCAGCCATTCTTCTGTACTTATGCCTTGGTTCCAACCACCTCCTATGTCCCATATAAACGGTCTTCCTACAATGACTCAAGCGAATGTGATGTGTCTTATTCGTACAACAAGGACATGCATCGGCCCCCTTCACACTATATCCAGATAGATTCCCGTAAGCGGGAAAGTCATTAATAGTTCCAAAAAGCATGGCCTTCAACTTGAAGTTCTCCTTTCTGCAAGCATCATACACATCGACACCCTCATCCCACAGGAGCTTCAAGTCCTCTATCAAAGGAGCTAGATATACATCTATGTCGTTACCAGGTTGTTTGGGTCCCGATATCAACATAGACAACATCATGTAAGTGCGCTTCATGAACAACTCGGGTGAAAGGTTATAAACTAGTAGAATCACTTGTCATGTACTGTGGTTGGTACTTTGAATACCGAACGGATTCATTCCGTCAGTTGAGAGTGCAAGACGCAAGTGTCGTGGCTCGTTGCCAAATTCTGGATGCCTGACATCGAATGTCTTCCACTGTGGTGAATCAGCAGGGTGTCTTAGCATTCCATCTTTGATCCTATCATCATGATGCCAAGTTAAACAATATCAACACAGCTGATAGTTTTGTTGCCTTCTCACACCCGGGCCAAAGAGGTAATCCAGGTGAATCATCTAACTTCTCTGACATATACGGGTGATCTCGCAACTCATCGCCATCCACATTCGATGTATCAACAGTAGGTACATCTTCTAAATTATCTGCATCCACTGTATCTTCAAACCTAAAGTCAGTTTCTAAGTTGCTTGAGCCACATCTATCTCTTGTCTCACCATGAAATGTCCAAACAGTGTATGCTTTATCAATACCGTGAATCATCAAGTGGGTGAACAAACTTTCTCTGTCTCTAACAGTTTTTCCATTCATACATTTCCAACAAGGACATGGAATGTACCGATTGTCGGTGTAGTTTCTAATTGCATAATTACAAAACTCTTCCACCCCATTCCTATACTCCTCTGATAATCGATCGGCTCGAACCCACTTTCGATCCATATAAAACTATATATAGATGCATATAGGAAATACAATATGAAGTGTTTCTCAAGACAATGTATTCTAATGTATTAAATCTAAAAGTATTAAACTTAAAAGTATTACATTAATCCTAATGTATTAAACTTGTTCGATCATCTCCTAATTTATTTTAACAATGATATTTACTGCTGCAATAATTTTATCAAACACGTAGTAGGCAAAGCACAATAACATAGCTGGAACACCTACTTCTGTCTGTACAAAAATGACTAAGACAACACATTTAAAGTAACCAACAAATGTTACAACATTATGGTTATCTAAAATAGTAATCACAACTAATCAAAGAGTGTCAAATTTTGACGTGAAATCTGGAAAGTTTGAGCAAATAATATACGCCCATAGTCCAGATCATGTTCATAATTGCAGGGTTTGGCAGAAACTTCGTTGTAGTTATAGAAGGGAAACACCGAACTGTGATGCATTTAGTGCCTTGATTCATAAAGGTTCTTCAATTTCCTTCTCTGTTTGTATATGGCTAAGGTAACTTATTGAAGGCTCGTTACAATGCTGATATGTTTGGAATTGAAGTTTTTGCAATCACTGACTTTGTTGATTAGTTATGTTTCTACAGCTTTACAAGATCATATATGTGAGTAATGTGTGTGCCCCTTTTGCATGATATCTCTAAAATACATGGGTGAAGCCAAATTGCCAATTTTTTTTTTTTTTAGAACTGTGGCATCTAGTGAAGCTTCTACTCCATGAGAATTATACCATGTTCCACAATAACTTTCATAGAACACTCCACAATAACTTTCATATACTTAAAATCTAAAACTTTATAAACTCTACATTCACAAAACAGTACCCACGTAGATAATTGTTATGGGATGAAGGAGTAAGTACATTATTTTCAAACGTAAACATAGTAGTCAAACTCAACATTATAGTTAATTTTGGTGTTAAATGTTGTAACTTGACAAAAATACCCAAAGTTTTCCTAAAGACATGAATGAAGCAAACTCAAGCAAATTGAAGAAAATACTCTTAATTTTCACTTACAGATGCAAATTGACATAAATTGAAAATTTACCCAAGGTCATTTTCTTTCAATAAGTTGAAAATTGGGTACTCAAAGTGATTTTTGGCAAAAATATCCCTGTTTTGCCTTAAAATCTGTCAAAATTGAAGTTTGATTGAAAATTTGGTACTCAAATTAAAAGGCCATTCATTAATGGCACTGGTAATAGAGAATTTAAAAAAATAAAAGAAAAATAATCTGTCAAAATTTGCTCAAACAGTTATGTAGAAACCCCAACTAATAAAATTTGGCCATATAAATTTCATATTGAATTTCTGATTCTAATGTCTATTTCAAAGTTATTATCCCCAACTAATCAATTTTATTTCATTATCATATAATTTCAACTTTTAAATTCAAAGCGAAGAAAAACAAGGGTGATTGGCTACTAAATTCTGTTGACTTCAAGCAGTTCTTAACTTGAAAAAATACCCGTTATTTCTAATGTACCCACTTAAATTTTAATACAAGTCAGAATTTTATTTTATAGGCAATCAATTTTAACATAGCTGAAGAACTTTGACCCTAAAAACAGAACCTTGAAAAAATAGAGCATTGAGAGAGATGAAGAGGGGTTACAAATCTACATTTATAATATTCCTCACACAAGCATATTATCAAACACCTTGAGTGCTTCAAACACCAATATATATACACCATACATACACCATTAATATACATACACAAATACATCTCCTAATATACACCATTAACATACATCTCCTAATATACACCTAATATACACCATTAACATATGTATAATATACACATTAATTAACATATATACACCATTAAGACGTACTTTGTATATATATATATATATACGTACCTCTACAGCACAGCAGTGGGAGTGGCGGAGGGAGTTGGGCGAAGGTGAAGGCGACGGCAACGGTGACGGCGACGACAACGACAACAGCAACAGCAGGAGAGGGAGGGAGGCGCCGGTGACGGCGAGGCCGCGAGGGAGGAAGCGACGGCGAGGCCGCGAGGGAGGAAGCGACGGCGACGCCGCGAGGGAGGAAGCGACGGCGACGGCGGGACTGTTGAAACGCGTTAATGTTTGGGGGAGGGAGAAACCAAGCTTCGATTTTACAGAGACGTTGGAGGAGAAAACGCGCGCGTATAGAATGAATTGATTTTGGGGGAGGGAGAGCTTCGACAGAAATTAAACGCGTATAGAATGAATTGATTTTGGGGATTTAGGGCTTTGACCAAGAATTAAGATTGGAGAGCGGTTTTGAACCGCTTTCCAAGTGAATACTTGGAGAGCGGTTCTAAACCGCTCTATATGTTCAACTTGCACTGCGGTTCTTAACCGCTGTCCAAGAGCTTCACTTGGACAGCGGTTTTGAACCGCTCTCTATGAGTTTTTTTTTTTTTTTTTTATAAAACCGCTCTCCAATGGCTAAATTGGAGAGCTTTTCGAAAAAAGAGCTCTCCAAGTGCTATCTTGGAGAGCTTTTCGAAACAAGAGCTCTCCAAGTGCAGCTCTCCAAAGACAAATGTGTAGTAGTGCATGCTCACTCACATCTCTCTGTCACAATGAGTGAATTGAAGCCCCAATGCTTTGATAATGCCAAAAAGGGGGAAAGAGAGAGAGAGTTAGGGCAAAGGGAACCTTGAGGATTGGTGAATCCAAGGGAAAGGAAAAGGTCCCTGAAGTTGAGGAGGAGGAAGAAGAAGACATTGGGAAAGGCAAAGGCCCAATGAATGTTGAAAATTTGACTGAAGAAGGCAACAGAGACCTGGTGGTGAATCTGCAGGCCTTGACCCCAAGGAGAAGGTTGTTGAAGTAAGGGGGAAGGTGACCAGAGCCTCTGAAAGAAAGAGAAAGGAACAAGCCTTTAATGAATTCCCAACCAGCCTGACCCTTCCATCTGAATTTCAATCTGAAGAGTCAACTCCACTAAGGCAGTCAAAGAGGCTGAAGAAAACAGCCAAGTTGCCTGAAATCCAAGAAGAAGAAGCTGAAGAAGAAGAACAGGACAAAGAGTCTGAAGTCAGAATGCCCAAGCTTGCTGATGATCCTTCAAAGTTATTTGAAGAAGGATTTGGAAAGGATCCTGAAACACAGGAGAAGCTAGCTCTTTAGAGAGCTAAGGAAAAGATGGATCAGTTGGTTGAGGCCAACAAGGCAAGAGATGAGAGAAGAGCAAATTTCAAAGCTCCAAGAAGGAGGGCTTCTTACAGAAGACTCAAGCCTCAGATGCTGCAGAGATGGGACACTCAGTACCCTCACCATGATAAGTGGGTACCAATCTCGCTGAATGATGCATGGGAGGAGGCCAAGAGAAGCTTTGTGTATGACTTCTATGTCATAGGAAGGTGGCTTGAAGAGAGTGTTGATGAGGTGTTTGTGAAGTTCATGTTTGAAAACCATAGGGATCTATATCAGAAGCTGTTTGCAGCAGCTGAGATGGCAAGAGTTGAGTTCAAGGCCCCTGATCCTATTCTGTACATGCCTCCCAAGTTCAATGGGAATTTGATTGATGAAGGGAAGATTCTGGAAGAGTTCATCTCAATCATGAGGATGGAGAAGATGAAGCCTGGCCCTAAAGGAACCAATAAGGATATTTGGGAGCTGAAGAAGAGGGCCTGGGCTCAGTATGGGATTGCTCCTCAGGATGATGGAACTCTCTGAAGAATAAGTTCATTCCTTCCCTCTCTATCTATGATTTTATTGCTTGTTGTTATTTCTGTTTTATCTGTTTCAGATTAGTGAGTCCTTGATTAATTTTCTGCACTGTAATGTTCTATGACTTATATGAAAGGATCACTATATTTCTATCAAGAGATAACAACTCATTATCTCAACTAACCTAACATGACCTATTTACTTGATTTATTATTGTGCTAACAGTTTCTTTCAGGAAAGATGACCAGGTCACTCATCCTGAAGGTAAAGTCTAGTATAAGTCAAGTTCCCTTTGTAATAGGTTTTGGCATCATCAAAAAGGGAGAAATTGTTGGGAATAAAATGATTTTGATTTAGATACCAAAACCCCTAATTGATGATGATCAGATTAGTTGAGATACACTCAAGTGAGATCAATTTAGTTGTCTCAGGATACTTGAGTAAGTAGAAATGCTTAAGTCAAAATCTCAGAAATGTTGTGAGATTTATTGTTCAGGATAGTTGTCCAAAGCTGGAATGTTAGGCAACTTGATAAGTGGTAAATACTTTAGGACAAGGTTGCTGAGTATTCAAGACAAGCTGACTAAGTGGACAACATGGCTGAAAAGATCAAAGAATGATAAGGCAAAACTTCATGCACTGATAAGAACAGTTTCAGATCAAATGAAGTACTAATGATCAAAAGCATTGAATGCTATACACACAGAAGACATATTTATTGAAGCATTTATGGCCATCAAGCTTGAACTAAGCATTGAAGACTTAGAAGCATTAAAGACTGAAGCATTGAATGAATGTTGGAACATTCTAGTTTGCAGCAGGAATGTTCAGGGAAGTTGTCCTATCTGACCGTTGGTTGAGTGTAGAGTCTGCCACAAATCAACCTTGGGAAATGTGCATATTTGGAAACTGACACAAGTCATCTCAGCCGCATTTTTCAGAAGTCAACACATTCATTCAAGCAACCATTGAAGAAGCTTTTACACACTGGATAAAAGGATGTCTAGCTTCACAACCGTTTCAATGGTGCTGCAAATAGACAAGTTTGAATTGCTATCTCTCCGACGGTTAGTTGTTCAAATTTGCCTATAAATTCAGAAGTGATCAAAGGATTCATGTATCCAACTACTTGCTATCAAACTATCATCAAGCAATCAAAGGAAACCAAAGTTGTTCTTAAGAATCCCAAGTTTCCTGATCACTTCATATAGCTAAGCCAATCTTTGTAAAAATCCCAAGCTTAGCATTGAGATATCCTAAGCCTTTACACTGTTCTTATTGTAAAGGATATCTCTACTAGTTGGAACCAAACCTCAAACCCTTATCTCATTCAGTGAAGAAAGTGTTTGTTGTGGAAGTGAGAGTTAAGGACTGTTATTGTGAAACACAGTCTTAACTCAGAGAGATTGAGCACTAGGACTCAGACTATCCTAGGGATCAAAACACTAAGAGAGTGTTGTTGATCAGTGCACCTTGGCACTATAAAACAAGCTAATTCCATTGTTAAGGAATTATCCTGTTCAATTAGGGAAAGTGGATGTAGGAGCTTGAGTCTCTGAACCACTATAATTTGTGTGCCATTTACTTACTGCATTTATTATAGCACTTACATTCAATCATATTTCAAAGAGTGTATTTCAGTAAGTTAAGAAAATCTGTTTTGGACAAAGTCCCTGATCACTGTGTTTTCAGAAATTAACTTGGAGTATTCTTACAAGAAAAAGGCCAACCACATTCCGCACTTAGCAACTCTCTTAGATATTTATCCAACTGATCACTCAATAGTTTTCAGTAGGACAAGTATCTATTGAAGTTCACACTCAAGATTGTTGTGAGACAACCTCCCTGATAAGACAATCTGTTTGAAAAGAAAAAGAAT
Organism: Galeopsis tetrahit; assembly: GCA_963675135.1. Classification (NCBI taxonomy): domain Eukaryota; kingdom Viridiplantae; phylum Streptophyta; class Magnoliopsida; order Lamiales; family Lamiaceae; genus Galeopsis; species Galeopsis tetrahit. The sequence continues at coordinate 17,422,784 of OY776130.1, forward strand.
TTGCATACACAAGTGCATTCCCCCCCCCCCCCCCCATACACTTGTGTCAAACTCCACCAAGGACCAACAAAATCGATCTGCGTTTCCGCATCGAATTCAGCACCAAGAATCTCAATTTTGTTAAGGAAACCCATCATCTTAAGAACGTGATCCCTCACGGGTGTTCCCTCGAACATTTTCTGTGATAACATATCTCGCATGGTCATTTGTCTAGTCGTACGATTCTGATGAGCAAAAAGTTCCTTAAGGTTCATCATAATAGCTGAAGCGGATTCCATGTTCTGGTGTTGGTGTTGCAACACATCTGACATTGAAGCCAAGATGGTACACCTAGCCATTTCATCGGATCTCATCCACTCCTTATGATATTCCTTATCTTCTTGGTTCGTCTCATCCGTAGGGGCAGGGGGTTTAGGTTCATCAAGTACCCACTTAGTAATTTTTTAAACTAGAGGTTTTTCACGAATTCTCATGCAGAATTAACAAATAATCATAGCATAATAACAAAACAAAAATTAAACACAAATTAGGCAAACACATCCAATTATCATGGTTTAATTTTCTCGTTTTGAAGGGACGAGAATTCGTACTCCCACGACCGCAACAAAAAAATCTCGCCACGCCTACAATCGGCCCGTGTGGCTTGGTCGTCCGGGTGCGCCTCCGATTCTTTAATCCGTCTAACGGTCTTCGTCTTTGACCCGTTACAATTTATTTACAAAAAATAAATATAACATCTAGACTAGTTTATTACAAATTAAATAATCTAATCTACCCGTGGATTTTCTCACAGGAAAAACAAATCTGACCGAATCAGATTAAAAACCACATACAAACAACATAAATTAAAACATACATTAAAACCATGATAATTGGATACCTGCAAAAAAGATCTAACAATTCTACATCCAAATATCAATTTAATGTAAATAGATTTAAATTTTAATTTAAATTACAGAGCCCAAAACCTTGGCTCTGATACCATCTGTTGGGTTATATACCAATACACAATAATAGTCCCCCAACAATGTGGTCCCCAATTCTTGTGGTCCACAACTCCTTTGTGGGAAATTATTATGGGACCACATTCCCCATCTCCTTTGTGGGGAATTATTGGCACTTGTGGGTTATGGACCTTCACGCTAGGGATCCTTTGAGACTCCCGGGAATCTTTTGAGATGCCCTAAGGATCTTTCAAGACTCTCGGGAATCCTTTGAGACACCTTTAAAATTACTAGGATCTATTTGAGACGTAATTTAAATATGAATTATCATAAATCTAATTTCATAATTTAAACAAATTAAATCAACTAATTCATGTAATGAATGTACGGTAAATAATTAAATCCCTAAACATGCGGAACTAAGGGATTACGTGTTTACCTTTGAATTGGAGAGATACCGTTGAGAAGAATAACAACTTCAACCCAATTGCCTTCTCAAGTATTCCCTAAGTCCTAGCCTGTTGATCCGGTGGGAGATCTCACGAACTATTAACTCTCAAGGAAGAATTAATTTTCTCTTGTTGCACACACTGTAATTTCGAAAATTACAGATCTCTCTTTTCTGTATTTTGGAGAATACCGATTTTTTCCAACTCTTGTTCCAAGAGTGGCGGTTTTTCCTCTATTTATAAGAGAGAGAATAGTTAATTTATTTATTAGAAAATATTGGAGATCTAGAAATATTTTATTCTCCAAGAGATATTATATTATTTCCATATCTTTCTCCATAATATTCTCTCCCCAAAATAAGCTATATTTTCCTCACTTTCTTGCAACAAGATTAATTCTTATCTTTTTAATTACCTTAGTTAAATGGACTTTTATTGGGCTACTTGAGGGGCCTTTAGGAGAATTAAGATTGGACCTCCCATTGGGCCCAGAAATCAATATTGAGCCACAATATTTTTTCAACCCATTAATATTAATTCATTCCACTATAGAATTAATATTGCACTATCCATCCTAACCCATATTACGAAATATGGTTCCCGGTTATTATTTCCCGTGTTTAAGATTCAATGTCCATCAATTAATTTAAGCTACTGAATGCTTTAATTAATTAATATCTTTTATTCCTCGGAGTAAGGACAACTCAACATTATTATCATACCGAAAATAAATTCCACTGATCAAATTTGATATGATAAACCTTCTGAGCCCACCAAGGGGACATAATCAACTTGACACTCCAAGACACGATTCTCTGTATTAATTTTGGTAATTTGTCCCATAATTAATAATATTGCCCAAAATATAAAGTATTGAATCACATTGATTCTTTACCCATAATAAATCAAAGCAATACTTCTTAACTACAGACAATTCCATTTAAGTGACAGAGATTAAGAAATCAACAACCACTTAGGTCTAATTCTTCATTCCTTAAGTCAGTCTAGAAGAATTACCTCTCTGTAGGTCCTATTCAGCACATCATAATGCACTAGTGTAATCTCTTGGTCAAGACAAACCAATCTGAGCCTTACACCTCAACTTCTACCAGTGGATTGTTCAATTCCATCTAAGTTGTGAATCAATTGTACTTATATACAAGGAACTGACAATGTGATCTTCTACACACCACATTGTCTACAATGTAAAGTACATCTGAACGTTTATGGAATAAATAATTATCATTCATTATATTTAAAGCAACCAGTGACAAAAATTTATTCTCATTAATAAGTGCAAAAATCAGTTTGTATACATAAGTAGCACTAAAAGCATACTTGCCAGTATAACCCTAACAAATAGACTTTAAATCTTTTTCAATTAAAGAGTTGTAAACCTCTTCTGATTACTATGTCTTCTAGACTGCAAGTCTGCTGGTCCAGAGTACAATAGTTATCTGGTAGAGTAATATGCGGAAGTGAGTAGGCCTTTTATTTAGACTCGTTCTAGTAATCTTATGAAATAGCCAATTACTTATTTTTAGAAAATACTAAGCTGGTACTGTTCCTATGGCCTTGTTTAAAAAGAATAATTCAAATCACAGTATGCATTATATAAAAATACAAGTAAATAGAAAGGTAAAGTGCACTAAGTGAATAACACCAGATTTTATAGTGGTTCGGATATACGTTCCTATGTCCACTCTCACGTTCCAACGTGATGTTTAATCCCTTTAATTTCACGAAAATTACAAGGGCTTGTCCTTTATAGTCCCAAGGTTAGGACTTTGAGATCTAAGCAGTTCCAAACTGCCGCGGTCTCCACAAGTGATTGTGAGCACTTGCTCTCTTACAGGGGTTCAAAAACTTAACCTTATGGTGGGGGTTTTGAGGTTTTTGAAAGAATCTAACTAATGGTTCAAGCTTATAAATTGCTTAACCACTATGCCTAAATCAAAGGGTATACAATATGGTTAGGATTCAGGTTCTTTGGTTGGATGGGAAATAACTTAAGAGCTAAAAGAATGTTCTAAAGCTTTTCTGGGCTGTTGAGAATTCTTAATGAAGTATTGGTTTTGGCTTGCTTGCTTGATCAACTTTTTGAATTCTTGCGTAGTATTTCCGTACTTGGTTTTTCCTCATCCTCTTGTATTTATAGGGAGGATTGTTGCGCTAGCCGTTGGAGTTGACTAGGCGTTTGGCAATCTTTCCTTTTGTGCTTGATTAATTCCTTGATTCCAGCTGCTTCGATATTGATTGCTTCAAATCTGGGATCGTGTCTATCTTCTAAGTATGGTAAGTCTTCGTTTAAATTACAAGATGACTTTGGAATCAGCCGAGTCTTTGACGAGATACTAGTGTTCTGATCTTCACTTCTAGTCTTCTGGTTAACTCGTTTGGCCTGATGTCTTCTGTCTTCTGATATCAGACGAGCATTACTCTTCTGATCTGGAAAGTATTTGTGCTGACTTTGGCCATCTTCGACTTGGACTTCATCAGGTAAGAAGGTATACAAGCACCTTGCTTATCTGATCTTCAAGGATCTTCTAGTCTTCATGCCTTCTTCTCTTCATATCTTGAGGTTGCGCATGTAAGCCAAGACTGTGTTGATCAGCTGAGATTCATACAGCTGATCACACATTACTAGTCTAAGCTGATCTATATAAATGTCAGCTGATCCTATTACATGTATTTATAAACTCTAAGTGTTTTGGCCATCAAAATTATTCTATCATCAGATGGGGCTTTAGGGTGAATTTATATCCCAACAGAGAAAGTTGCAAGGAAAGATGGCATGGACACCATCCCTCAACCAAGGTTATGGGTGAAGGCGATGAAGATTTGTCCAACAAATGGAGATGTTAAAGTCAAGCATACTTGGATCACCCAACATATGTATGCTCTGAAAAGAAAAGAAAGAAGAGAAGGTTACGTTGAAAAGAAAAGAAAGAAGAGATCCAAAGGACAAGGTACTATGCAAGCAGAGCTTCTTCTCCAGGGAGAAGTTCAACATACAGAGCTCTTTCCCAAAGAGTACCTTGCCAAAACAAATCAAGAAGACCCGTCTTCTCTCTTTTCTCACATGCTCCATTGAAGCATCTTCCAATATTCTCCCTCCTAAGAGAGAGGAAGTTGAGGCGAAGAAATTCAACAAGAGCACATTAGATGCTACATCCCATCTATGGTATTCAGCAATGTTGATCAGGAAATCTGTCTCAGTGGGACCCACTCAGCAACTTTGGGACCCACTCAGGCATGTTGGTCAGACATATTGACCTTACAGAAGTCAAAAACACATCTCAGGATGTTTGTCCGAGTAAATAGGATAATTATTGCTATTTTTAGCATTGATTAGACATTTAAAAGATTTCTTGGTCTAAGAGTAGGCCATTTTAGGATGGCGTGTGGTATAAAGATTTTTGCCACCAAAATGGCAAATCAGCATTTAATGCAAAATCTCCATTAAGATTTCATGAATTCTTGAGCCATCATCAAAGTCATTGATTTGCATTAAACATTCTTTTAACCGCCTAAAGCCCCCTACCCCACTTTATCCACTTAGTTTTTAACTTTATCCACCATTATTCACTATTAACCAACGGTTAATAAATTCCTCACATATATAAACTCTTAGATTTTTACTCCCTTCCCTACGCACTCATACTTTCCAACTCTCAAGTTTTTGAAAACCTCTCAACCTGCAAATTTCTCCAAAACCTACCCATATCTCAAATTTATCCATGGCTCCCAAAATCAAGAGAGAAGAACTTGTAGACTTCAATGATCCATCTTTGGACATTGATTTTGCCTATCTCAGTAACATAAACTCTTTGTGGTTTGAGAAGCTGGTAGCCTTTGATAGCCCAGATACAGAAGTCCATCCAGTCCTCCATTGGCTTAGGGAGGCAGGGCTTGAAAAAATTCTTGGCACCAAGCCTGATTCCTGCCTAAATCCTTTTATGGTAGAGTTCTTTGCCAATCTAAGATGGAAGGGCAAAAAGGGTGATGTATGCACAAAGTTGACTTATGTTGAAGAAGATGAGGAAGAAGAGAGTCAACACACCATCATCTTCACTGCTGAGGATCTTGATGCCAGTTTTGGGCTACCCTCTTAAGGCTTGAATCCAGAGCTCTACAGAGAAGGAGAGGAGCAGGAGTTCTCCAACCCATGGATGCTAGTACCCAAAAAGCTAGTAAGTGCTCAGAACAAGAACACTTTAAAACCAGTTTATAGGCACTTATTTGATTGTGTTGTAAAGAGCTTATTGAGCCATTCTGAAAGTGTTGAACAAATCAGTATGCCAAAGTTGAGAGTAATGGCTGCTGTGATTGACTCTGCTGAAAAGAGAGTCAAGTTTGATTGGAAAAACATCATTCTAGACAAAATGATGAATGAAAAGTTTAAGTTCAAGGAGGTGAAGCACCACAAGGTAGTGGTGGATGGTAGACTTCAGTTTTGCACAAGAGCTAGCTTGCTCTTGGAAAGATTTGCTCACTACACCCACCTCCAAGCAAAGCCAAAGCCTTTTCCTGCCCAAAAGGTGATGTTTCGAAAGCTGTCCTCCAAGACTGAGAAGAGGAAGCAAGAGGCAGCCTCCAAAAAAGCAGTAGCTGTTGTACCAGCCACCAGATCCTCTCCTAGAAAAAGGAAAGCTCAACCACCAAAAAGTCAGCCAAAGATGAAGAGGATGAAGAAGATTCTTAGTGAATCTTCCTCAGAAAGCCAGTCTAGAAGTGGAGGTGCCACTTCTGAGGAGATTGAGAAAGTAGCAGAGGAAGGAGTCAACCCCCCTGAAGAGGGAGAAGAATTCAGAGAGATTGTCCCTCTGCAACCTGAAACTATGATTGAGTCCAGGGACCTTGATAAGCCAACAAGGTCAGAGAGAAGGAGAAGGATTATCAAAACTTCTGAGAAGCAGAAGTTGATGGAGGAAGAGAAGAAGAAGAAGGAATTCTTCAAGGAGATTAGACAAGCAAGCAGGTCTAACTCCAAGTCCAAATCAAAGCCCAACAGCCCTGAAGCCAACTCTCCTGATATTCAATCTCAAAGAATATCTCCAAGGCATGAAGAAGAGGAGTGCAAGACTCCTGAAGATGCCCCAATAGTGGCCAAGAAGGTTTACTCTCCTGAAGGTGCTCCTGATAGGACAGGAATTGATGTGTTGGCTGATTTAGTTGAAATTGAAGACAAACCATTCTCCCCACTTGATCCCAGACTTCTTTCCTATACCAAACTTCTTGAAACTGTTCTTCAAGAAGGTGATCAAGTTGTTTATCCACCCATTCCAGCCATTCCAATTACCTCCCCAGGAACATTGCTCTCTAAAGCACCTGAGTCCCAAATTGTCTTAAGCTCATCTGAACCCAATCCATCTGAACCCAATCCTTCTGAACCCAACCTATCTGAGCCCCAGCCCAACCTACCTGAATCCCAATCCAACCCCCCTGAATCCCAAGCCAACTCTTTTGATGGAGATGGAAGTGATGAAGAGTACACATATGAGGGGATGCTGAGGCAAATTGCCAAGGCCAATGTGGATGAGTTGTATCCAGGATTGAAGGCTTATCCTAGGCTGCAACAACAGTTCTATGATCTCAGGTGTTGGGATATAAATTCACCCTAAGCCCCACTTGATGTTAGAATAAGTTTTGATGGCCAAAACACTTAGAGTTTATAAATGTAATAGGATCAGATGACTTGTATAGAACAGCTTAGACTAGTCTTGTGTGATCAACTGTATTGATATCAGCTGATCAGCACAGTCCTGGCTTACATGCCTATCCTCAAGATGAGAAGAGTAGAAGACATGAAGACTAGAAGATCCTTGAAGACCAGATAAGTTAAGGTGCTTGTATACCTACTTATCTGATGGAGTCCCAGATTGAAGATGGCCTAAAAGCAGTACATAAACAATTGCCAGATCAGAAGAGTGTTACTCGTCTGATATCAAAAGTCAGAAGACCTAAGGCCAGAAGAGTAGTCAGAAGACTAGTAGTACAGATCAGAAGACTATATGCTCTTCCAGGACTCGGCTGATTCCCAAGTCATCTTGCAATTCAAACGAAGACCTACCTTATTTAGAAGATTGACATGATCCCAGGATTGAAGCAATCAAGCGGCTGGAATCAAGGAATCAATCCATTATGGAAAGATTGCCCCAACGGCTAGTCAACTCCAACGGCTAGTTGCAAGCAATCACCATTATAAATACAAGAGGATGAGAAATCACAAAGAAGAAGTCACAAGAGAGAATTCAACAAGCCAAGCAAGCAATCAAAGCTAAAGCCATACTGTTCTAAGAATTCTCAAAAGAGCCAGAAACCATTAGATTATCTATAGCTCTTAAGTGATTTCCATCCAACCCCTAAGAACCTGAAACCTGTTCATATTGTATATCAATTGTTTTAGGCATAGTGGTTAAGCAAATTATAAGCTTGAACCATTAGTTGGATACACTTCAAAAACCCCAAACCCTCACCGAAAGGTTAAAGTTTTTGAACCCCTCAAAGTGCAAGTGCTTACAATCACTTGTGGAGACCGTAGCTGTTAGGACGGCTCAGATCTCAAAGTCCTAACCTTGGGACTATAAAGGTCAAGACCCTTGTAATTTGTGGTAAATTAAAGGGATTAAACATCACGTGTGGACGTGAGAGTGGACGTAGGAACGTATATCCGAACCACTATAAATCTGGTGTTATTTACTTTCTGCACTTTACATTTCTGTCTTTACATATATTATTATATAGTGCATACTGTGATTTAAACATCATTCAAAACAAGGTCATAACTTTCAAACCAGCATCAGCTGAGTATTTTCATTAAGCAAAACAAGTTGAACACTTTCATAAGAATTACAAGAACGAGTCTAAACCAGGGCCACCATAATTCCGCATATAACCTCCTGAGTCAGATCACTATAGTCATCTGGACCAGCAGACTTGCAGTCCAGTTGACATAGCAATCAGAAGAGGTTCCCAACTCTGTTGAAAAAGTTTTAAAGTCTATTCACCCCTCCCCTCTAGACTTTAATCCCATTCACTACTCGTTCAGGGACCAACAAGTGGTATCAGAGCAGTGGTTCTAACGGACTACTGTCTCTAGATTATCAGAAGACTTGAGGGAGTCTTTCTGTAGTCCTCTTGAACAGATCGTTTTGAAAAACTTGTTTTTGAAAACTTATACAGCATGAGTGCTAACATGTGAAAGTTGCCTAAGTTTTCAGTTGAGGATTATGATTACTGGAAGATCAGGATGAGGAAGAATCTCACATCAGTCCACTACAAGATGTGGTCTATAATCACAGAAGGCGCAATCACCATCATGACAGTCAACACTGCAAATGGTGATCCAGAAGTCCCAGTTGGAGAACTGGTTCCCAAGCCCATGAAGGATCTCATACCCGAAGAGATGAAGCAATCAAATCTTGATAGCATTGCTCAAGATTACATAATGCAAACTCTTCCAAATGAGTACATTGCAAAGGTAATCCACTGTGAGTCAGCCAGAGAGATGTGGGAGGCATTGGCACTTCTCTGTGAAGGAACTGAGCTGATCAAGGAATCCAAGTTGTCTACAGCAGTCAAGAAGTTCGAACACTTCAAGATGCAACCAGAAGAGTCTATTGATCAGCTAGACAATAGATTTACCAAGATCATCAATGAGATAGAATCTCTGGGCAAGAAATATACAAATAGAGAGAAAAATCTAAAGATCTTAGACTCTCTAACCAAGAAATGGAGACTCAAGAAGACCATCATCAAGGATACTCAAGATATCAAGAAGTGGTCTACTCAAACTCTATTTCAGAACCTAAAAGCTCATGAATATGATCTGGAAAGAGAAGAAAACTCAGGAAGTGATGAGCCAACTGCAACCCCATCTACCTCCAAGACTGTAGCCTTCAAGGCAGCCAATACAAAAGCTGCAAGTACCTCATCTGGCAAGACCTCTCTGAAAACAGAAGACTGTGAAGGATCAGACATGAGTCTGAAAGAGCAAATGGCTCTTATGATCAAGAGATTCGAAAGGATGAACACTCTCAACAGTAAATATAGAAAATTCTATAGAAACTACAAAGATAGAAGAGCAAGTTCACCCTCCAGAGGTTCCAGAGAAAGAACACCAGAAAGACATCCTAGAAAGGATGTGGAGTCATCTGACATCCGAGGATCTAGAAGAAGAGAAGCCACTCCTCCAAGGAAAGGCAACTCAAACCAGAAACCTGGATCATGCTTCAACTGTCGCAAACCAGGACACTATGTCTATGAATGTCCTGAACTGGATTTGGATGACAAAGAAGAAAGAAGGTCAAGAAGAACTTCAGACAAGAAAGCTATGGTGACTGAAGAATCTGAATATCACAGTGATGAACTCCCTACATCACCAGACTGCCAAATCTTCTAAGATGATTCAGATGACCTAGCTATGATGGCCATAGGTGAAAATGAGGTAAACTCCTATACTACTACTTTCCATTCACCTATTTTTTCACAATCAGATGAGATAAACTCATCTGAAGGCGAATCAGAAGACACCTATTATCAATCTTTAAGAAAGGTAAAAGGTGATCTGGATATTGCCACTAGAGCTTTTATAGAAGTGGAAGAGGAGAACAAGGATCTAAGGAAAGAAATTACTAAGTTTAAAAAGACTAAGTTTGATAACACCCCCGAGTTGGTCACAATGAATGAAAGATTGACCAGAGAAGTGGAGCTTCTTAAGGAAGAAAATACCACAATAACTCAGTTGTATGAGGGGATGTTACAAACTCAAGCTTTAGAAACTAAGGAACTTCGTTCACTACAATCCAAATTCGATGACCTCTTCCAAGCACACAAGCTCTTAGAAAAAGAGAAGGAATGCCTAAATCAAAAGATATCAGAGTTCAATAAAGCTTCTACTACTATTGAAAGTATCTCTGAGTATTACAGATCAAATGGCAATAAGATGGGTTTTGGCTATGAACTTAATCCATCTACATCCTCTCCAGCTGGGGGTAGTACACCTAACAAGTGCACTACTCAGACACATGAAAAGGGTGAGTGTTCTAAACACAATGAACCTAATATGAACCAAAAGGCATCTGTACCAGCTAAGACTAACTATCCCAAAACCAAAAATGGTAAAGGACAAGCTAACCCCAAGCCTGTACAGAGGAACAGCAAACAACCTAGACCATCTCGCCTGAGACAGTCTCAGCTGTATGCTGCTCCAGCCAAGAAGAAGAAGTCTTCTTCAAACAAATCTGTTCTCTTTGCACCCCCTATCTCTTATGATATTGTGAGAACAGAAGAGTATGGTCTATATAATCGTGTGCATCGACCAGCTAATGCACCCAGGCCGAATGTGACTAGTCAAAAAATCATGTATGTACACTCCTATAAAGGGAAACCATTTGACTATTACTTAGCTGACACTAAGAACAAATCAGATCAGTCCAAGGTGCTGACTGGTAAGATTTGGTTCTGTGATGCCGGAGGGAAACAACTCAAGTGTTCAAGGTTGTTCAAACGACCAATGTATATGTGGGTTCCCAAGGGTAGTACTAACACCCAAGGACCCAAAACAAAATGGGTACCTAAGACTTAACTTTTCTTGCAGGAAAGGAGGGACCTATACAAAAGAGGAGGTTTAGCAGGAGAAACTTGGTACATAGATAGTGGATGCTCAACTCACATGACAGGAACCAAAACCCTGCTGACCAACTACATAGAGAAGAAAGGTCCAAAAGTCTTCTTTGGTGATAACGCGCATGGTAACACAAAAGGATATGGCACCCTTAAAAATGGTGACATTGAGGTACATGATGTATCATATGTAGAAGGTCTTAAGTTTAATTTATTATCTGTTTCTCATTTTTGTGACACTGGTTATTCAGTTAAATTCTCTAAGGGTGAGTGTCTCATAAGTGATAAAAGAACAAAACAAAACCTTCTAACAGGATCTAGAAAGGGAAGTATGTATCTTGCAAATTGGAACAGCTGTCCTAAGGATACATGTCTGCTTGTGAAGAGCCCTAAAGATGTCAGCTGACTATGGCACAAACGTCTTAGTCATCTAAACTTTAAGACTATGAACAAGTTAGCAAAGGAATCCTTAGTTGATGGTTTGCCTAATGAACTCTACTGTAAAGATCAGGTATGTGATGCATGTCAACAAGGAAAGCAAACAAAGGTCTCCTTCAAGACCAAGAAGACAGCATCAACCAGCAGAGTTCTTGAATTGCTTCACATGGATCTCTTTGGACCTATCACTCCAACCACTCTAACAGGGAGGAAGTACACTCTTATTGTTGTAGATAACTACTCCAAGTTTACTTGGGTTATCTTTCTATACAAGAAGAGTGAAACATAGCAGAAGCTCCCTGAACTATTGAAGAGGATCCAAGTAGAGAAAGGAGAACCAATTGTGAAAATTAGAAGTGACAAAGGCACTGAATTCATTAACTCTTATATTATTGCCTATTGTACTTCTAATGGTATTCAGCATGAGACAAGTGCAGCAAGAACACCACAACAGAATGGTGTAGCTGAAAGAAGAGTCAGAACAGTCAAAGAAGCTGCAAGAACACTCCTTGCTGAGTTCTCCACTCCTAAGAAGCTATGGGCAGAAGCCATCAACACAGCTTGTCACACTCAAAACAGGTCAGGTATTCATAAAATACTTGAGAAAACCCCATATGAACTGTGGAAAGGAAGAAAACCTAGAGTATCTTACTTTCATATATTTGGTTGTAAGTGTTTCATTCACAACAATGGGAAGAGTAAGTTGAATGCCTTTGATGCCAAAGCAGATGAGGGGATATTCTTAGGATACTCCTCTACTAGCAAAGCATTCAGGGTACTCAACAAACGAACCCTTCTTGTGGAAGAAACACCTCATGTTGTTTTTGATGAATCTTGTGAAAAGAATGCAGTAGAAACAAACTCAGCTGCAGATCAGATGAGACATCTAGTGATCAAGTCCAAACCAGATGAGTTCATTGAAGTAAATGAACCTTTCCCTGAAGAACCAGAGGAAGATAAGCCTCATAGACCCGTCACTAGATCTCAAACTCAAGCAGTGCAAGCTGACCAGAATCAAGATGCACCAATCCCAAATGCCAGGGGGAATGATCTCTTTGACACACACGATACAGATGATGATCGACCTAATCAAGTCAACCCTCCTGATGGCACTAGATCAGATGAGAATCCAAGCTCATCCAATGCAGATACTCCCGTGAGGCATACATGGAGAAACAATCATCCATCAAACCTCATCTTAGGAGGAGCAGACTCAGGTGTCAAGACCAGAAGACAACTGAATCAGAACTCACAATCATCTATGTTCTGCTGGTGTGCCTTCCTATCCAACATTGAACCAGCTGACATAGAAGAAGCAATGACATATAGCAATTGGATCACTGCTATGCAAGAAGAACTAAACCAATTCGAAAGAAATGAAGTCTGGGAATTGGTAGATCGTCCTGAAAACCACAATGTAGTAGGAATGTAGTAGGAACAAAGTGGGTATTCAAGAACAAGAAGGACGAAAATGATGTGATAACTAGAAATAAGGCTAGGCTAGTTGCAAAAGGATACTCTCAATCTGAAGGGATTGACTATGATGAAACCTTTGCTCCAGTAGCCAGATTAGAAGCCATACGACTGTTTCTAGCTTATGCATCATATATGGGCTTCAAGGTATATCAAATGGATGTCAAGAGTGCTTTTCTAAATAGTATTCTGGTAGAAGAAGTATATGTAGAACAGCCTCCAGGATTTGAAAAAGGTGATCAAGTATATCGACTGAAGAAGGCTCTCTAGGGTCTAAAACAAGCCCCTAGAGCTTGGTATGACACATTGTCACAATTCCTACTTGACAATGGATATACAAAAGGCAAAGTGGATAGAACTCTCTTCAGAATACAAGAAGGAGAAGACATTCTAATGGTACAAATATATGTAGATGACATTATATTTGGATCACCCAATCAAGAGATGTGCAAGAAGTTCTCTGAACTTATGCAATGAAAGTTTGAAATAAGCATGATGGGTGAGATGAATTATTTCCTAGGACTTCAAGTAAAGCAAAGTTCAGAAGGGATCTTCATTAACCAGTCCAAGTATACCAAGAGCCTATTAGAAAGATTCAAAGCTCTACAAAGCAAGACTGCAAGGATTCCAATGATGACATCTTTCAAAATGGAACCAGATGAGTCTGGAAAGGCAGTTAATCAAGCTGAATATAGAGCACTGATTGGATCTCTACTATACCTTACAGCTAGCAGACCAGACATAACATTTGTTGTAGGAGTATGTGCTAGGTTTCAAGCAAACCCAAAGCAAAGTCATCTAGAAGCAGCAAGGAAGATTCTCAAGTACCTAAAAGGAACAGTCAACCTAGGACTATGGTACCCTGCTGATGACAATCTAGAATTGAGTGGCTATTCTGACTCAGACTATGGAGGATGTAGAATTGATAGGAAATCCACATCTGGAACCTGTTAATTTCATGGTTCTCTAAGAAGCAAACCTCAGTTGCAACCTCCACCACTGAAGCAGAATACATGGCAGCTTGTAGTTGTTGTAGTCAGCTGCTCTGGCTAGTTCAAAAACTCAAGGATTACAATGTAGAGGCAAGAGAAGTCCCTATCTATTGTGATAGCAGCAGTGCCATTACCATCACTCAAAATCCAGTCCTCCACACAAGGTGCAAGCATGTCGACATTCGACACCACTTCATAAGAGACCACCTTGAAAAGAAGGACATCAAGATGGAGAAAATTCACACAGATATCCAAAGAGCAGACATCTTGACTAAGCCCCTAGCAGAAGAAAGGTTCAAGACCCTATGCTACAGCTTAGGACTCCTGGATCCAAGCACATGAAGAAGGAAAGATCAGCTGAAAACCTCAGCTGATCCAAGTGCAGCAGACTAGGAGGATCAGATGAGGTGAATAGACACCCTCATCTTCAGGTAAGTTCTTTCCCGATGAAGACAAATAAAGCTGAGGGAAAACTTAGAGTCATCTAATCAAGGGGGAATCAATGATACCTTAAGAATCCTTGATGAAATACTCTAAAATCTGCATTGCATATCATATATATATATATATATATATATATATACAGCAGACTTGAACAAAGTTATTTGACCTCTTTACTCCCAGCAATGTATACTATGTATAATAATAAACTATTCTTCATAAAATACTTTATTTATATACATAAATACAATGTACTATTGAGTTATACTTGGTTGGATTAATACACCATCCTCACCGACTCAACAGTATGCATGCACTGTACGGATTTCAAATAACTCTTGCTCAAAATTTATAACTTCTGCATTCCATAAGATAAAGTCTGAATATCTTTAAATATGAACCCTTAGATCAAGAATCTTATTGTTGATCTTAAGAAGTAACTTTTCAGAAATTCAGACCTATCAACTCTATAGTTTTGTCATCTTTCACTCCACTACCTCATTTCTACCCCTATAAAAGGAGGAAGTTATGAGAACACCTAAGAACACAAATCACCAACTATAATTTTTGTTTCAGGTATGGAGAAGATCGAAAGAAAAGATGGAATGGAGATCATCCCTCAACCAAGGTCTTGGGTGAAGGAGATGAAGATTTGTCCAGAAGATGAAGATGATGCAGATCATCATACTTGGTTTAACCAACATAAGTATGTCTATGAAAACTAGAGGAAAGAGAGAAGTCCTTATTGAAAACTAGAGGAAAGAGAGATGCAAAGGACAGAGTAGCAAACAAGCAGAGCTTCTTCTCCAGGGGGAAGTTCTACATGGAGAGCTTGTTATCAAAAGCTATTGTGTCTAAACAGAACATGAAGGCTAAGTCCATGGCCCTCTCTTCGACTCCATTGAAGCCTCTTCCAATCTTCCTTTTCTTTCAAGAGTAGCGAAGAAATTCAAAAAAGGACACATTAGATGCTACAACCCATCTGATGATGAGGAACATCAGATGGTGAGGGCAACTTGAACCAGTGGGATATCATCCAGGCTGATCATCATATTGATTTGATGGTCCTACATGGTTCAGAGATAGAGCTGGAAGATCCATCAAACCAGGTTGGATCACCACTCACAATAAAGCTGAAAGATCCATCATCCAGGTTGGATCATCACAGCAACAATGAAGGATCCATCAAACCAAGTTGGACCTTCAAAGCACAGAAGATTTACTCAGCAAATCTCAATCCTCCACTCAGCTGATCAGAAGACCAACTCAACTGACCAGAAGACTTCCAAGAGAAATCAGCAGACCTTTTCAGGAAATCAGAAGACTTCACTCTGCTGATCAGATCACTTCAACTTAGAGTTTAATGACTATCTTTGATCATGTAATTCATTCTAGATTTATTCCTGAATGTAATTAAACAAATTGGCCTATATAAGGAATGTAATTCACTTATAAAAAACGGCCTTGATGATCAATTCTTGCCACAAAATTAGTCACAACGGCTATTTTTGGTAATGATGTCATTAATACTCAATTACCAAATTGCCAGCAAATCAACTATTGCCACTTGGCAAATTCAGCCGGCAAATTTAAAGAAAGGCCCGAAATCAAAGAAGGAAAATCTTGGGCTCTACTCCACAATTAAAGCCAATTCTGACCGTTAGATCAAGAATTGTTGGAGTATATATACACACCCTTAAACCTCTTCCAAACCCTTTCGCTCACATTACTCTATTTGCTCTCAATACTCTCTCATTTTGCAAATTTCTTTCAAGCTCTCAAAACCTAAACACTTAAACTCTACTATGGCAATCATTGAAATTTACGACGAGAAGACCAAGAGCACTGGCACCTTGGATGCTACAAAGTGGTCCAAGGAATGGAAGATGTTCACAGAGAATGCTCTGTTTTTCAAGGGCAAGCACAAAGCAGAAAACAAGGAGATCCTTCTTCGCTGCATCAACCTCAACTTGCGAGATTTTCTGGAAGCAGCACCCACCAATGTTTATGAACAAGATGTGCTGGCTTTCTATGCAAACGCTGTGATGAAGGGATCTTATGTCGAAAGTGTCATGGGTGGACACAAGGTCAAGGTAACAAGGGAAATTCTTCAGGAATTGTTTGGCTTGTCAAGGGGGAATGTAAATATCTCCACCTACATCATGGGTAGAGAAAAAGAGTACATGGAGATGTTCACTGATGGGAAAGTCAAGGCTATTGATGCCTCTGGACTCAAGAAATCCCAACTATTACCTAAGTTTCAAACCCTGATGGATATTGCAGGCAAGATGTTGCTTGGAAACACATTCAGTCATGATGTTGTGACTACTCTAAAGGTTAGAGTAATGGCTGCAATCTGGGATCAGATTGATGGAGACTGGCAAGGGCTTTTCTTGGACAGAATTGCTCTTGAAGTCAAGAAGGTAACTTTGGACCTTCAATCAAGAGAATGGAAGGTGACCTCAACTGTCAGCTTTGTCAACAAGCTGAGTATCATCCTTCTAGAAGTACTCCCAAGAAAGTACAAGATGGGACCTCACAAGACCTTCCACATCTCCAAATATTACTTAAGGAAGGAAGCTCTTGCTGAGGCAGCAAGGTTGAAAGAAGAGAAGAAGAAGCAGTTAGCTGAAGCATCTTCCAAAGGTGTTGTTGAAAAGGCAGAAGAGTCCGCTCATGACTCTGCTGCTGAAGAAGAAGAGGATCCATCCAAAGAAGAGGCTCAAAAGAAGGCTGCTGAGGAGGATGATGATGACAATCAGACCTTAGCACAAAGAAGATATTTGATCAGATCAGGGCTCATCTCCCCATCTGATTCAGATGCCACTCCCACTGCCTCTCCTTTGAAAAAGGCAGGTACTTCTAACCCCTCTCTAACTTTCACACCTTCTAAACTATCAAATGGTCAGAAGAGAAAGAAGAACACTTCTTCTTTCACAAAGAAAACCAAGAAATCCAGGCTCCCTACTCCAATGAGCATAGCCCCTATTTCATCCTTCAACCCTTCTGATGAGTCCAACCCATCTGAACCTCTAAACACTGATACCCAAATCCCTGCTGATACTCACACAGCAGAGGAACAAACTCAGCCACAACTACCAATTGAACCCCAATTGCCTAACCTTTTTGATGCTCAACCAGCAGACAACCAAACTCAGACCACCTCCACACTCCCTACTGATGATCAAACTCAAATTATATCCGCAATCCTTGCTGATATTCAAACAGCAGATGTCCAAGATCATCAAGCTCAAACACCTACTGATCTTCAAGTAGAAACTGAACCAGACCAGCAGACCCAAAACCCTGCTGATGAACAAATCACTGAAGATCAATTCCAACTCCCTACCCAACAAGAAGAAATCACTTCCCAAATCTCTGCTGATACTCACACAGCAGAAGACAATGCCCCAGCTACCCAAACTCATACCATCACTGTCCCTTCTGCTCCAGAAGACATGGCACCAGAAGACCTGGTTCAAGCTGGCCCTTCTCAACCTCAGTTCAGAATAGTGCACAACCCCATGTGCCAAACAGAAAAGATAATGAGGATGAAGATAGCCAACCTGCTCAAGTCCACTATCCCTGAAGTTGATGAGAATTCAATCCAGTTTGAACAAGTGCTTAGGGTATGCACTTGGATTAAGCTCAAAAGAGATGATGTAGATGACCTTCTTGAGGTCATGGAAGGAATGGGAGGAAAGGAAAACTTCCTCGACTGGGAGATGGAGCAAAAGGAAGTTGCTCAAGTTCGATCCTTTGCTCAGCTGCTATCAGATGAGGCACTAACTGGAGTCTGCAACCGGATCCTAGGAATCCCCATTGCTGATGTCTCTATCCCAGAAGGCTCATCGGATCAGCAGACAGCTGAACAAGCAAAGATGAAAGAATCAGCTGCACCAGCCTTGGTGGAAGACTCAGCTACCCCTGCAGAAGACTCAGCTGCACCAGCTGACAAAGAAGAGATTGAAAGAGAAGTAGTCAGAGTACCAGCTCACTTCAAACCCTCAGAAGATCTGACTCACTTCATTTACAACCCAGAGGATGCAGGCAGACGGATCATGACCCATCTGACTAAGGCCACAACCTGCTACCTCAATGAGGAGTACCTATCAGCTGAAGAGAGAGGCATAGCACTAATTGTTCATACCAAGCCTCATGGTACAACCTCATCTTCTACCCCATCTGTTGATCATACAACAGACATCTGCTCCCAGGTCAAAGCTGCAATAGACTTGCACTTTGAGAAAGGTTTAGGCCTACAGCTAGGAAGATATGTTGAGAAAGTTGCAAGGGAACAGAAGACTCGTCTTCATGACCAGATTCTTGACATTGAAGACAAGTTTGGTGAAGCACTTCATCAGCAGATAGGAGAATACTTGAGTACCTATCAGAAGTTGTCAGCTGACACCTCCAAAAGGTTTGCTGATCTTTACACTGATGAGATGCACCGCATGGAGACCACCTACAAGACAAGAATTGAGGATGCTGAAGCAAGAGCCACTGAAGGACAAGCTCTTCTTAAATCAGCTGCAGAGGAGAATGAGAAACTGCAGACTCAGCTGAAGGAGACAGCAGCCAAGTTGGAAGCACTTACAGAAAAGCTCGAAGCTGCCTCCTCCACCAATTCTCTTTCTCATGTCATGGAACACAGTATCTCCCATATTACTGCTGTCAACAAGGTCAATGCCATGGCACTGAAACAAACTCTGAAAGTGGAAATCATGAATGCCATGAAGCCTTTTGCGGCTGCACTTGCTGAAGCCAAAAAGGGGGAAGATATGCTGATAAGAGCTCTTGAGAAATCTACTGCACAACATGCTGTAATGGTAGTATCTCAAGATTAGCTGAATGAAACCTTGAATGGTTTAAAGAGCAAAATCAAGAACAGGCAAGAAAAAGGCAAAGGCACAGAAATTGTTCAAGAAGACACTCAAGCACCCACTCAAGCTCCTGCCAAGACTCTTCAGATCACTGCTCCTGAAGAACAAGTTCCTGAAAAGAGAATGACAAGGAAAAGGAAGGCAGATGAGCAAGCTCAGCAGCTCAGACCAGCAAGAAATCAGCTCCAGCAGAGCCTACTGTAGAAGAGAAAGAGGCTCTAGAGTTGAAGAAAAAGAAGTTGCTTGAAGCACAAGAACTTAAGCAAAAGAAGCTGAATGATGCGAAGGCAGTCAAAGCCAAATTTGAAAGAAGGATTGCCAAACTAAGGAAAGCAATGAAGGACAAAGCAAAAGAAGACAATGTCCTGGTGTTTGATAGCAATTACGTGGATTATTTAGCCCTTCAAGATGAGCTACCAAGATGGTATCCCCTGAAGAAGAAGTGGCAAATTCAACACCACATAGTAAGGAAATTTGGCCCTCTCACTTCTTATGAAGAAGAATTTCTCCAATTCTCCCAGTTCATGAACTTTGAAGATCCAGAGTTCTGGGAAGAAATTGTCAAGACAGCCAAAGGACTTGACAACTGTAGAATCCTAACTCCTGAAGAACCCAAATGGGATGCACCCCTTCTGGATTCAGGAAGAGCCAACATGATTGAAATCAAAAGGATTTTGTACAAAATCTATGAAGAGGAGAATGTTACAGATGTGCAGCACATGGAAGAAGTTCGAGCTTGTCTGTACCTTGCCTACCGCATTTGAAGATCAGAAGACCTGATGAAGACCACTTTAGAAGTACAAAGAAACTATTGCTTGTAATCTGTAAAAGACAAATTCTCATTGTCTTCATCAGATACCTCAGTCTTAGCATATTATAAACTCTTATCTTAATTCATTAAGAGCACGTATCAAGTATAGTTTTGGCTTCATCAAAAAGGGGTAAATTGTTGGGATATAAATTCACCCTAAGCCCCACTTGATGTTAGAATAAGTTTTGATGACCAAAACACTTAGAGTTTATAAATGTAATAGGATCAGCTGACTTGTATAGAACAACTTAGACTAGTCTTGTGTGATCAACTGTATTGATATCAGCTGATCAGCACAGTCCTGGCTTACATGCCTATCCTCAAGATGAGAAGAGTAGAAGACATGAAGACTAGAAGATCCTTGAAGACCAGATAAGTTAAGGTGCTTGTATACCTACTTATCTGATGGAGTCCCAGATCAGAAGAGTGTTACTCGTCTGATATCAAAAGTCAGAAGACCTAAGGCCAGAAGAGTAGTCAGAAGACTAGTAGTACAGATCAGAAGACTATGTGCTCTTCCAGGACTCGGCTGATTCCCAAGTCATGTTGCAATTCAAACGAAGACCTACCTTATTTAGAAGATTGACATGATCCCAGGATTGAAGCAATCAAGAGCTGGAATAAAGGAATCAAGCCATTATGGAAAGATTGCCCCAACGGCTAGTCAACTCCAACGGCTAGTTGCAAGCAATCACCATTATAAATACAAGAGGATGAGAAATCACAAAGAAGAAGTCACAAGAGAGAATTCAACAAGCCAAGCAAGCAATCAAAGCTAAAGCCATACTGTTCTAAGAATTCTCAAAAGAGCCAGAAACCATTAGATTATCTATAGCTCTTAAGTGATTTCCATCCAACCCCTAAGAACCTGAAACCTGTTCATATTGTATATCAATTGTTTTAGGCATAGTGGTTAAGCAAATTATAAGCTTGAACCATTAGTTGGATACACTTCAAAAACCCCAAACCCTCACCGAAAGGTTAAAGTTTTTGAACCCCTCAAAGTGCAAGTGCTTACAATCACTTGTGGAGACCGTAGTTGTTAGGACGGCTCAGATCTCAAAGTCCTAACCTTGGGACTATAAAGGTCAAGACCCTTGTAATTTGTGGTAAATTAAAGGGATTAAACATCACGTGTGGACGTGAGAGTGGACGTAGGAACGTATATCCGAACCACTATAAATCTGGTGTTATTTACTTTCTGCACTTTACATTTCTGTCTTTACATACATTATTATATAGTGCATACTGTGATTTCAACATTATTCAAAACAAGGCCATAACTTTCAAACCAGCATCAGCTGAGTATTTTCATTAAGCAAAACAAGTTGAACACTTTCATAAGAATTACAAGAACGAGTCTAAACCAGGGCCACCATAATTCCGCATATAACCTCCTGAGTCAGATCACTATAGTCATCTGGACCAGCAGACTTGCAGTCCAGTTGACATAGCAATCAGAAGAGGTTCCCAACTCTGTTGAAAAAGTTTTAAAGTCTATTCACCCCTCCCCTCTAGACTTTAATCCCATTCACTACTCGTTCAGGGACCAACATCAGGGCACTTGTTGAGATCAAGGATAGAACAATGGTGGAGATAGCTCAAGCTATCAAGGATAAGGGAGATAGCTGGTGGCAGGTTGAAGAAAACAGGCTTTTACACTTTACAAATGTGAAGAAATCCAGTGTGTTGACCACTGAGGCCTTGTTTTGCACAATAGTCCATGAGAAGGTGCTTGTTGAAAGAGAAAGAATTGCACAGGGAATCAAGCATCCTGATAGCACCTCTGATGATGATAATGATGATGATGATGAGAACACCAATCCCAATCCTCCTGGCCTCAATTCTGCTCAGGTACATTACTTGACCTATCATTCTGTTAAGGACTCTGATCATTCAGAGGAGTTGACCAAGGGTGGTGAATCAGTCCAAGATGCATTGGCCAAGGATGGTTCTTTTGAGCCTGAGGCACAACTTGACAATGCTGAGACTTCCATGGGAGAAGCTGGTTTGACTAAAGCCTCATCAATGTCAGGAAAGTTGGACATTGACCAGCCTTTAGTCATTTAGGATGACTCAGTGGCCTTGGGTTGCCCAAGCACTGTGATCTCCCAAAAACTGCCCTCTGTGGATCTTGTTGAGGATATGGAGGTGTCAGGTTTAGGAATGGAAGGAGTTGAAAAGGATGTTAGCATTGAAAAATCAGAGGGAGATGATGAGGATTGTGTGATTACAGGCAGCTTGAGTGCACCAAATTTAGAGGGAGATGAGGTAGAAATATTGGGTGCAGCCCAATATGAGAGTCAGGCTATTCTTCAAGTCAAATCTGAACTTGATGAATCCCTTGGTGAAAGGAGGCCTGATTCTCCAATGAATGTGAGTCCATCTTATGTGAATGAAGAAGAAAAGAATAAAGTTGAAAATGAGAGTGTAGGTGCTGATGTATCAGACCTAATGGGAGAAGAAAAGAATGAGGGTGTTGAGGGAAATTTTACTAACACTTTGAGTTTTGCAGATTTTGTTGTTGTTACTATTGAACAGATTTTTGCAGATGCTTCCCTTACTGACATTCAAGTTGATGCTGATACTGATCTGGAGGCAATTTCAGCAAATGTGACCACCTTGAACAAGATATATTTTGAGCAGGCTAATGCAACTGAGGCTAGCTTGCAAATTGCATCAAAGACTGCAAAATTCGTTGAGCAACAGTTAGAAAAGCTGGACAATCTGGTCAGGGAAGTTGGGAAGGCACATGCTGAAACAGTGGATACTCTTGATGGCCAAGGCAAAACTCTAGCCTCTGTGGAAATGAGGCTTACTAGCTCAGAAGAAGTGATCTTGCCAACTTTGGATGCAAGAATTTGTGGAGTTGAAACTGGGCTGCAAACAGTTTCAACAGAAGTTACAAGGGCCAAGGATGAGATGGTAAAGTTAACAAAATCTGTGAAAAAGGAGCAGCAGGGCCTCAAGGATCTTTACAAGCACAATGTGAGAGCTTTAAGAAGGACAATAAAGGATGCCTTGAGACAGAGGACAGCAGCTCAAAGAAGGAAGGTTGAAGAGTTGAAAGCTGCTATGGTGAAAGAAGCTGCAGAAAAGTTCACAGTTGAACTAATGGCCAAAGTGTCTGATCAAGTTGTGGCCAACCTCACTGATTAGCTGCAAGCCAAACTTGATCAATCACTGAAAGCCACACTGGATGCCATTGTTGCTCAGAAAATGAAGTCAGTCCACACCTTCTTAAGCATGGCTGATGACAAAATGCAGAACATTCATGATGAGAATGTGTATCTGCTGCAGGAGTTGAAGTCCCTCACTCAAGCTCACTCACATCTCTCTGTCTTTATGAGTGAGTTGAAGCCCAAATGTTTTGATAATGCCAAAAAGGGGGAAAGAGAGAGAGAGCTAGAGCAAAGGGAACCTTGAGGATTGGTGAATCCAAAGGAAAGGTGAAGGTCCCTGAAGTTGAGGAGGAGGAAGAAGAAGACATTGGGAAAGGCAAAGGCCCAATGAATATTGAAAATTTGACTGAAGAAGAGCAAATCCAGATTGCAGTTAAAGAATCTATGATTTCTGCAATGGAAAGTCAGGCAAGGAAGCAACAGAGACCTGGTGGTGAGTCTGCATGCCTTGACCCCAAGGAGAAGGTTGTTGAAGTAAGGGGGAAGGTGACCAGGGCCTCTGAGAGAAAGAGGAAGGAATAAGCCTTCAATGAATTCCCAACCAGCCTGACTCTTCCACTAGAATTCCAATCTGAAGAGTCAACTCCACTGAGGCACTCAAAGTGATTGAGAAAAGCAGCCAAGTTGCCTGAGATTCAAGAAGAAGATGATGAAGAAGAAGAACAGGACAAAGAGCAAGAAGTCAAAATGCCCAAGCTTGCTGATGATCCTTCTAAGCTGTTTGAAGAAGGATTTGGAAAGGATCCTGAGACACAGGAGAAGCTAGCTTTTCAAAGAGCTAAAGAAAGAATGGATCAGTTGGTTGAGGCCAACAAGGCAAGAGATGAGAGGAGGGCAAACTTCAAAGCTCCAAGAAGGAGGGCTTCTTACAGAAGACTCAAACCTCAGATGCTGCAAAGATGGGACACTCATTACCCTCACCACGATAAGAGGGTGCCAATCTCACTGAATGATGCATGGGAGGAGGCCAAGAGAAGCTTTGTGTATGACTTTTATGTCATAGGGAAATGGCTTGAAGAGAGTGTTGATGAAGTCTTTGTGCAGTTCATGTTTGAGAACCATAGGGACCTATACCAGAAGCTGTTTGCAGAAGCTGAAATGGCCAGAGTTGAGTTCAAGGCCCCTGGTCCTATTCTGTACATGCCTCCAAAGTTCAATGGGAACCTTATTGATGAGGGAAAGATTCTGGAGGAGTTCATCTCAATCATGAGGATGGAGAAGATGAAGCATGGCCCTAAAGGATCCAACAAGGATATTTGGGAGTTGAAGAAGAGGGTCTGGGCTCAGTATGGCATTGCTCCTCAAGATGATGGAACTCTCTGAAGCATAAGTTCACTCCTTCCCTATCTTTCTATGATTTCTGTTCATGTTGTTATCTTGTCTCATTAGTATCAGTTTAGTGAGTCCTTTTGATTTTCTGTACTGTAATGTTCTATGTCATATATAAAAGGATCACTATGTTTCTATCAAGAGATAACAACTCATTATCTCAACTAACCTAACATGACATATTTACTTGATTTATTGTGCTAACAGTTTCTTTCAGGAAAGTTGACCAGATCACTCATCCTGAAGATAAAGTCTAGTATAAGTCAAGTTCCCTTTGTAATAGGTTTTGGCATCATCAAAAAGGGAGAAATTGTTGGGAATAAAATGATTTTGAATTAGATACCAAAACCCCCGATTGATAATGTTCAGATTAGTTGAGATTTGCTCAAGTATAGATCAGATAATTTGTCTCATGACACTTGAGTATGTAAGAATGCTTAAGTTTAAAATCTCAGAAATGTTGTGAGATTTTATAGTTCAGGATAGTTGTCCAAAGCTGGAATGTTAGGCAGCTTGATAAGTGTCAAGTACTTGAGGACAAACTTGTTGAAGTTTACAGGACAAGCTGACTGAGTGGACAACATGGCTGAAAAGATCAAGAGTGATAAGGCAATGCTCATAAATGCAAATGATCAGATCAATTGAAGTGAAAATGATCAAGAGCATTGAATGCTAGGCTCACAGAAGACACATTTATTGAAGCATTTATTACCATCAAGCCTGAACTAAGCATTGAAGACTTGGAAGCATTAAAGATTGAAGCATTGAATGAATGTCGGAACATTCTAAACTTGCAGCAGGAATGTTCAGGGAAGTTGTCCCATCTGACCGTTGGTTGAGTGTAGAGTTTGCCACAAATCAACCTTGGGAAATGTGCATATTTGGAATCTGACACAAGTCATCTCAGCCGCATTTTTCAGAAGTCAACCCATTCATTCAAGCAACCATTGAAGAAGCTTTTACATAGTGGATAAAAGGATGTCAAGCTTCATAACTGTTTCAATGGGGCTGCAAATAGACAAGTTTGAATTGCTATCCCTCCAACGGTTAGTTGTTCAAATTTGCCTATAAATACAAAAGTGATCAAAGGATTCAAGAATCCAACTACTTGCTATCAAACTATCATCAAGCAATCAAAGGAAACCAAAGTTGTTCTTCAGAATCCCAAGTTTCCTGATCACTTCAAATAGCTAAGCCAATCTTTGTAAACATCCAAAGCTTAGCATTGAGATATCCTAATCCTTTACACTGTTCTTATTGTAAAGGATATCTCTACTAGTTGGAACCAAACCTCAAACCCTTACCTCATTCAGTGAAGTAGTGTTTTTTGTAGAAGTGAGGAGTTAAGGACTGTTATTGTAAAACACAGTCTTAACTCAGAGAGATTGAGAACTAGGACTCAGATTATCCTAGGGATCAAAGCACTAAGAGAGTGTTGTTGATCAGTGCACCTTGGCACTATAAAACAAGCTAATTCCATTGTCAAGGAATTATCTTGTTCAATCAGGGAAAGTGGATGTAGGAGCTTGAGTCTCTGAACCACTATAAATTTGTGTGCCATTTACTTACTGCATTCTTTATTGCACTTACATTCAATCATATTTCAAAGAGCAAAACTCACTAAGTTAAGAAAAACTGTTTTGGACAAAGTCCCTAATAACTGTGTTTTTCAGAAATCAACTTGGAGTATTTCTTTGAGTCAAAGGCCAACCACATTCCGCACTTAGCAACTCTTTTAGATATTTAGCCAACTGATCACTTAATAGTAATCAGTAGGACAAGTATCTATCAAAGTTCACACTCAGGCTTGTTGTGAGACAACCTGCCTGATAAGACCAAACTGTTTGAAAAGAAAAGAATTTGCATACACAAGTGCATTCCCCCCCCCCCACACACTTGAGTCATACTCCACCAAGGACCAACAAATTCTATTATAAAAAATAGATTATATAAATTCGTGAAATTGCATAATATAGAGTTCTAAATTCTATTTATTTTAATTTTAAAGTTTAATTATATATATATGATTCATTATTAGTTTTGAAAATATTATTTTAATCATAATTACTTTTTTTAATATATTTTTTGTATTTTCTTAATTATAGTTACTTTTTTTTAATTATTATAATGTATTTTTTAATTATAATTACTTTTTGTTTAAAATATATTTTAGGGATGGATATGGGTTAAAAGGGTGGGTGTTTTTTTATCTTCAGATGTTTTTTTTTATATATTTACAGTATAATTAATTGTCATTCATTTATTAAATTTGTTATTTTTAAAAGTTAGTTAAAATTTATTTTCTAAATATTTCATTTTTGGTTTTTTTTTTTTTTTAAATATTTGATATTTGAAAATTAATGTATAATTCTAATTTAAGGTATTCTTTTTTTTGACTTTTTAAAAAAATTATATATTATTTTGAGAACCTTAAATTTAATTTTTATTGTACATTTTTAATTTATAAATTATTTAGAGGAATTTTAGAATTTTTTGAAGTTAGTAATTTCAGAATTTTCGTTAAATTATTATATGGTTCGAAAAAAATATATTTAATTGTATTTAGATTATATATAGATCTTTTATCTTTTTCAGTTTTACATAAATTTTTATTTAGTTTGACAAAAAATATTCCTTACATTTTTAAATAATATTTGATTTTTCAATTAATTTTTAATTCGAGAATGTATTTGATCATATAATTAATGTATTTTTAATATAATTTTCCAAACTATCGGAGTAAAAGTTTCCATCCAAGTTTCCATCCAAACACTAAATGTGAGGACCAGTTTGCATGAAAAATGACCACTCCTGAATTTCAGGACTAAAAGTGATTTAGAAAGATTCTTACAGGACCAAAAGTGCAATTTTCCCTCTAAGGATATGATGCATATCGCATACCAATTTCAATCGCATCATCGATATCCCAATCTTGATAATTCTTGATTTGGGCTACTTTAAGAACCATGATATAGTCGATCGAGATCTCACATCTCAATGACATCATTGATTCATGGGAACACATATAAGAATAAATGTAAATAATCAAACATAATATTCTTAACATAATATTCTATAAGTGTATCACTGAATATTATTACTAAAGATAATAATACTTAAATAACTGAATATGATCAAATACAATGTCCTTATAATAATTGTCTCTAGAACATCTATACTTAACATATGATTCTCTCATCCTCTCACTCATAACAAGAATATGAAAAAGACTGAAGTTATGCCCCCAAGGGGAAGAATCACTACAAAAAAAGCTTGATTTTGATACCGAAATTTTGAGACGGACACCTAATCCGTCTCTAATAGATACGGATTAGATACGGATTTGTTAAAAAATCGAGATTTGAAACCGAAAATAAAACCGTCTCTCATTATAAACAGATTAGACACGGCTTTTAGTTTCAAGAGTTTTAGATACGAATTAGATACGCGACTTTCAGTTTCGAGAGTTTTAGATACGGATTAGATACGTATACCACCGTCTCTAAACAGTCAATTTTTTCTCCCCGATATAAAACGAGACAAGGTGGAACACGAAATTTGTGATATGAAATCTAACCATCTCTAAAATAAAGAAACAAACCATCAAATTGTTCAAAAAATAAACTTAAAGACGAAGGAAAAGGCGACGACACAATAGGGCGACGACACGACATGAGGAGGTATCATATGTACACGAGGATCCTCCTCAATCGGAGGTCTGAGTTAACAACGACGCGCCCTTCCTCGTAAGTTACTAGTGATGCCACACGAGGAGTATTTGAAACTGAAACCGTAGGACACTTAGCTCAGAGAGAGGATTCTTTTCTTGAGAGAGTGAATTCTTTTTTTTTTTTAGAGGTAATTTGGGAGATAGAAATCCTTATATATATATAGAGAGAGAGAGAGAGATAATTGAGAATATGGACGGGGGAATTGAGTTATATTAATTAATTTATTACTCTTTTATAATTAATAAATAGTAAAAATAAAAAAATCAATTAATATATCTTCTATGTATGGGATAAACATAAATGTTAGAATAATACTATGTAGATATATTTTAGGATAGCATAGATATTATAATAATAATATTATATTGAGTTGGTCTCCTGTGTGTAGAGTGCACTGTGCACACTAATGCACAAATCAGTCCTTTATATATTAATATTGGCGAAAAATATATCTAATAACTACTGTTCCAAACGGTTAATGACTCATTTTATAAATATGAGATCATGGGTTCGAATCCCATGGTTAACTAAATCTTTTTTTTTTTTTTTTGTTCTTTTTTCCTGTTTTTTTTTTTTTTTTGTTTCTTTTTTTCTGTTTTTTCTTTAACAAAATTACCACCTTTTAATAATAATGGTTACCACTTTTCGTTATCACTTTTCAATAATAATAGTTACCACTTTTTAGTAACAAAATTACCACTTTACAATAATAATAGTTACCACTTTTCAATAACAAAATTACCACTTTTCAATAATAATAGTTACCACTTTTCAGTAACAAAATTACTACTTTTCAATAATAATATTTACCAATTTTCACTAATAATAGTTATCATTTTTCAGTATTAGAGATTAAGACTTTTCACTAATAATATTTACCACTTTTCACTAATAATAGTTACCACTTTTCACTAATAATAGTTACAACTTTTCACTAATAATAGTTACAACTTTTCACTAATAATAGTTACCACTTTTCAGTATTGGACTAATAATATTTACCACTTTTCACTAATAATAATTACCACTTTTCAATAATAATAGTTACCACTTTTCACTACTAATATTTACCACTTTTCACTAATAATACTTACCACTTTTCAATATTAGAGATTACCACTTTTCACTAATAATAGTTACCACATTTCACTAATAATAGTTACCACTTTTTGGTATTAGAGATTGCCACTTTTCACTAATAATATTTACAATTTTTCACTAATAATATTTACCACTTTTCATTAATAATAATGACCATTTTTTCCTAATAATAATTGAACGGTCAGGAGAGGAACCTAGAGTGGGAGCAGAAGACCGAAACTGAGGAAGGCGACGGCTAGTGTAAAGACAAACATAGTTGAAGGTCTAAAATTGTTTACATATTTTCTCAAACAAAGAATAAAAAGCGATTAAAAAAAAAAGCAGAAAAAGAAGCTGTTAAAAAAAAAGCAGAAAAAAAAATGATTAAAAAAAAGCGGTAAAAAAAACAGAAAAAAAACGGTTAAAAAAAAAGCAGAAAAAAAAGTTAAATAAAAAAGAAAAAAAAAAGTAAAAAAAGTGAGTGCACCCTATCACTCGGTGTGTATGGTGCATATAAGAATTTCCTTATTATATTATATTTTCAATTCCATATGACAATATATATATTAATTGATTCTCTAATGAAAATATTCCAAGAATTGATTCTCTAATCATATATCAATTTTGTATGATGTCCAGAGACGTTAGATTAAAAAAATGAGGTGTACGGTGTCCTTTAATAATTTTTAAAAGTTTTTAAATATATTGACCATTAAGACTTATAAAAAAATGTGTATAGTATTTTTTAAAAAGTTTTAGATTAAAAAAAATTATATCATCCATTTAGAAAAAGTATAAATACGTGAAGCATTGCTAATTGTAAAAGTCATTGTTTGGAAGTGATACAAGTTAGTCTAAAAGTTATTTCATTTAATTTAACTAAATTAGTCTAAAAGTTGCTTGGGAGTAATACAAATTAGTCTAAAAGTTGTTTGGAAGAGATACAATAAGTTATCTAATTTATAGAAATTGAATTCATTTAATTTTACAAAATTTTAAAAAATATATCATTTCGTGTCAAAATAAACTTAAATTAAAAAGTGTCAAAATGAAAATGAAGGGAGGTAGAGATACAAATTAAGTGAATGATTCATATATTAAAACTTCATTAAATTAAAATAGAGTGTTATATGGGTGAGACGATTACGGGGTTGTGGAGTTGGATCAACGAGTCTACTCAATGTGTGTGGAAATTAAGGATTTCAGGTGTTTTAGGCCTACAATGTGGGGAAATTAAGGATTCCAAGTGTTTTAGGCCTACTTTGAAAGGGCAAATACACTAAGTGTGGAGTTGGTCAACGGACGAAGAGTAAAAAATTACACATACATACATGTTATTGAATTGTGTCGAAGTCCAACCACGTAAGTAAGTAGTTTTATCCATGTTTATTCAATCTATAATTATTATTGATAATAATATATTTTTGTGAATTAGGATGTATATTCAACAATTAAGAGAAGAAGAACAAAATATCTCAAATGCAAACATAGATACTAGTATTCAACATATTTTTTTCATATGGTTCCAAAAATATGTGAGTACCGATTCAATATGTGTTATTGGAATTATTATTAGTGTTAGTGTATATATATAAATAATTAATTTAAAGTTATTTTAAATTACAGGTGAGGTGAGGTCACACGACGATTCTCACCTCATTAGAAACAAAAATTCATTCGAATTACAAGTTTGTGGATGTTCATCACCTAACCACGTGACAAACAAGTAACAATGAATGGATCGTTGTTTGCAAAGTAAAGGCAAGATCCTCGGTGGAAGGCACTGCAAAGAAGTTTAAAAAAAATAGAGACGGAAACTAAGTGTTTGCGGTAGATTTCAATATTTTTGTAGATTTAACGGTTACAAATCGTGATTTGATCGGAATTGAAAACTATGATGATGAGAAGGATAACAAGGATGGAGATGAATATGATGAAGAAGATGATGACGATGTAGGTCCCAAAGTTGAGTTAATATCGAGTAAGCTAGTGAAAACGTCTAGAGGGGGGTGAATAGACTTTTCAAAATTCTTTTGATATATCAAAGTACAATGCGGAAATCAGAATATATCAATGAGCCCAATTCAAGTTTATACTCAACTTCTTAATTCGAGAACTCTGTTCTATGTATACTCAACTAGTCTTGTTCAGATATGTATTTAAGCAATTAAGCAGTTAATCAATTAAACACAAACAAAACAGTAAAGTAAACAACACACAACGATTTTATAGTGGTTCGACAACTTGTCTACGTCCACTCTCACAAACCCAGTTGTGATGTTTCCTTATCAACTCTTCCAATCGAGTACAAAGTGTGTGTTCTTGTAATTTTAAGTCCCAAGAAAAAGACTTAGATCTTCTCGACTATACTACCAAGTATATCTTCGATCTTACTAGAGATTTACAAGTATCTAGCAACTTGAAAACAGTAAACAAAAACGTAAAACTTATTCAGTAGCAGTCTTCTGGTTTCTTCACTTGTCTTCTGACTTGCTTTCTGAACTTCAACTCTGTGAGTAACTAGCTTCGAACGCTTCAGTAATTCTTCAGTACGTAGCTTATCAGTATTCCAGTAGTCTTTAATCAATAAACACCTTGGAGTATTTATAGACTTCAACTTCAAGAACTTTGTCAGTTGTAACCAACCTTTCTTGAAAACTAACTTTATCCTTTCATACTAACCTTCCACGCGTTTCTGTTAGTAATTAGTTATCTCTAACTAACTCTTTCAATCCTTATCTTTACACGCGCTTGAATAACTAACTTCAAGTTGACTTGTCTTGTTGAGTCTTGTTGCGCACCTGTCTTGTGTAGTAGACTTCTTCTCTTCTTGTGCGGTCTTCTTCAGTAGTAGACTTAGTAACAACTAATCTAATCCTAACAAAACTATTACATTACTTTAAGCTTTATAATTCAGCTTAGTCAACTTAGAAATCTATACAATGAATATTTACATATGAAAAATCATAGGCTTCTATACAATGTTTAATATAGCTCAATAACAACCTAAACATTTAATATGAACAATATATACGTACTATAAGTACTTGTCTTTTCTTTTATATAACAATACTTGTCTTATGTGAACTCTACTGGTCTGTACAAGATGACTTCTCCTTAACTAGACTAGGTCAGTCAATACTTAGAAAATATTCAAACTACTTTTGGCTTATCAAAACTTCATCTTTATCTTTTAATCATCATTTAGGACTTGTTCCAGGATTCATATCCCAACAATTTCCCCCTTTTTGATGAAGCCAAAACTACTTGAATAATTTCATAATAGTAGACTAGTTAAGTAGTTATCTTGTCTTTAAACATCAAATAGTACTTATCTTTTCATTCATTCAAAATAAGAACAGTAGATTACACATACTTATCAAAAATAAAAAATAACAATCAGAGCTAAAACAACTAATCTGAGAGAGTACCTCCTTCTGGATTAGGAACACAGAATGCATCTAGGAGTCTCTTGTGTATCACTCTGATATGATCTTCATCTTCTATCTTCTCTTTGTCTAGCAACTCTTCTTCATATTTCTTGATCTTGTTAAGATCAACTCTTTTACCTGAGCTGGTCATAGAAGTCTTCCATTTCGGAAAGATAGGCACTAGAATGTTAAAGTTTGCAGCAGCTGATATCCTCATGATCAAGTTCCAAAGCATCTTGTTCTTGCCTTCCATGAACTTATCAAAGATTGAATGCAACTCATCTGGACTTTCAGTATCACCAAATTTTCTAATAATCCAATGATCAAGCTCCCATTGTCTCTTCACTTTGATCCAATCTTGACGATGCTCTTTGTCAATGAAATAATCAACGAACTGATCTTCCATTTGATCTTCATCAGCCTTTAACTTCTGCAGCCTTTCAATATGTTTACCAATCTTCTTCTGGCTCGCATAATGACTTTCATCATTAGGATCAATTACCTTCTGCTTCTTCACAATCATAGTAGCAGTAGGATCTTCAGCTTCTTCCAAAGCTAACTTCCTTTTAGTCTTTCTTTTGATCTGAACCTCAACTTCTGCTTCTGGAGATGCAACACCTTTGCCCTTCTCCAGTCTCTTCTGCTCTAGCTAGCTCAAGATCAGCAGTTTTCACCAACTTGCCTCTCTTAGGCCTTCTAAGATCTTGCATAGCTTCCGCAGCTTCTTTCGCTTCTGGTTCAGAACTGGACTTAGCTTTTTCACCTACAGCAACTTCAACTCTGGCTTCGACTCTACTCGTCTCTTCCCCCGTTTTGGCTTCATCAGTCGCCTTGAGAGTGAAAAGAGAAGTAAAGCGAGTCATCTCTTCGAACATAGCTTGCTTCATCAGGTTGGTTGTTTTCTCAATCTGCTTCTGGTGAGAACCATCTTGACTCAACTTGTCTAGTTTGGTAGCCACCAACTCCAACTTTTGAGTAGACAAGTTCAACTCATTCTTGAAATGTGTTGCAGTCAGACGTAATTTCCTGTTCTCTTCAGTCATAGCACTAATAATCTCTCTTGCTTGTGCTAGCTGATCATAAGCTTCCTTTCGCTGAACATCTGCAATGTCAATCTTCACTCGATACACTCTTTCCATCTTTCTCGATTCTTTAGCTAGGACACGAGCGAAGTCGACTGAACTTTTCTCCGAATATTCAACTTGATTCTGGAGAAATCCTTCAATCTAGTTGAACATCTCTTACCTGAAGTCATTGTCCAACTGATTTACCTCATTCATAATCATCTCTTTTGAACTTGTCACAAGGACACTGTTCTGTTCAACAAGAGTCTTCTTGATTTCGGACTTGAGGAATTCATCAATAGACGACTTGATCACAGCTTTTAGATCATTCTTCAACTCATCTATTGAAGCAGCTGGAATTGCTTGAGAAGATTGACCAACTTCTACATGAGTAGCTTCTTCCATGACTTCATCTTCTGGAAGAGATAACACTTCCACCAACTTCCCTTCTGGAACAGTAGTCAAGACCTCATCTTCTACTACTTCAGCCTTTGGAACCACACTTCCAGCAATAGCTTTTAAATTAAGTTGAGGAGTGTAAGGAACGATTGCTAACCTTGCTTCTTTAGCCTTTCTTTCAGCATCAGCCAAGTCTTTCTTCACCATGGCTTGCAACTTGTTCACATAGCCACAAATTTCTGCTGGAAAGAACTTGTCAGAATATCGATTAATGAACTTTGAATCTGACCTCGGACTGTCAGCATCTTCCACTTGGAATTTGAACACAATGCCTCTCAACTGATCTGAGACATTGTCAAGCTCTATCACAGGATCAGTAGACTGAATGTCTTGGATTGGTTCAACATCAAACATCACTTCATTTTCTGCAAAATTAGTCTCTTAAACTTGAACACCTACATCAGATTGGGATTCTGAACATAGCAAATCATCAGAAATACTCAACATCCTCTTCACAAGAGCAGTAAGGGCGTGTGATGGGAATAGCTCCGAGTGGTCTCGAACACCATTGTTCTCCTTTTGATCCATTTCCCAATCCATAAAATTTGAGATACCACCCTTTCCTAGGATGACTTCAAACAAGTCTTCTGTTGGGGACTTCTTCAATGCGACCCAAGTGCATATCCTAAGAAGCTTCTCAAACTGCTCTGTTGAGTAGTCTATCTCGATAGATGAGAGTTGTTTCTTCAAATTGTTTCTCATCTTCGAACGGATCCTCTTCTCCCTTAAACACATGGGATAATAAACAAGAGATTCGAATCTAACTTCAGATGGGGTCTGAGCAGGTGGGGTCCCTGTCTCAGCTGTTGTAGTGGCAACTGGAGTCTTATCTGAAGTAGATGGGTTAGAGGGTTCAACATATTCTGCTGAAGGTAAGGAGAGAGTTTGGTCTGTGGTTTCTGGGGGCTGTAATGCAGCTTGGTTTGGTGTGACAACTGTCGGAGTATCAGTTGTATCAATTATAAGAGTGTTTTGGGGAATGATGTCTCTCAGCGGATATGCTGCCAGCACTTGTGAGGATGAGGGTGCAGGTCTAGGACGAGATCGGTGTGGTCTTGCCTTGGTTCAGATAGGAGGGAGAGAGAGAGGAATTGAAACAGATTGGGAAGAAGTACCAACCTGAGGTGTCGACTCGTCTTGTGTAGGACTAGGCACTTTAACAAGACGATAGAGTTGAGGAACGTCAGCACATATCTCCTCAGCTTTCTCAGACTCTTCATCGGATTGAGTCTCCTCTGAGTCTTCTGCACTAGATCCAGTTTGTGCAACATCTTCTGATTCTTCATCTTTTGACTCGTCTTCTGAAGAACTAGACGAGGCAGCATATGGCAATGCTTCCATAGGATCAATCTGAGTTTGCCTGGGTGCAGCTGGTCTAGCAGCAACCTGCTTTCTCAAAGCCTCTTTCTTCAAGTAGAACTTCAAAGGATGGAATAGCTTTCCTTTGCTCCATTCTGTCTTCGTGGGCATCAAAATAGGTAGAAGAATAGATAGCTTGTTTCCAAATCCAACAACATTGGTCACCACCCAATTACAAGTGTCGGTATCAACTCTAACACTTCTTTCGAAGTACATAATTCGATCAGCAAGCAATTTAAACCAGTTTCCTTCAGTGATTCCATCGTAGATGGCAGCCATCACTCTTGCCTTTGCCAGGGTGACTGAGTCATGGGAACCAGTGGCACATAGCAACATTTTGCTAGCTATGTCCAGGAGGGTTCGATACTTCTCCAGCAACTCCTTCTTCTTCACTGCTGGAATTTTGCCATCTCGATTCAGTTGAATCTTCTTGCCACAGAAAATGCTTAAATACCTCAGCTCTTGGCCAATCGCATAGTTCTCCACATCAATTGATCCGATGGGCAACTTCAGAACATCAAACACAGCTTCACGAGTGATTTCCACTCGACTGGCTCCAACAAAAGATTCAATAACATCTCCTCGTCTGGTGGCGTTGGCATAGAACTCCAGCACCTCTTGTTTTAGCACAACCTCTGGAAAGGCCTCCAAATAGGGTTTTAACCCACATCTGATGCACTTTGTAAGAATTTCTTGATTGCCTTCAGTGTGGAGCCCTTTGAAGAACATTGAGGGTTCCACATGCACCTTGCCTTCGGCGATGAACTTGCTAAGGTCAAATTTGGCCTGCATGTTAGTCCTTACATCAAAAAGTGAGATGATCGACATAGTAGTAGATATAGTAAGAACTGGGGAGTGAGATTCGCAAGAAATTGAAAGCTAGAGTAGGGGAGTTAAGAAAAATGTGGGGCAAGTTGTGTGTGAGTGTTGGGTTTTGTTAGAACTGATCTTACACATCAACGGCCAAGATTGAATCATAGATCCAACGGTTGGGGCTTTTAGTATTCAGTTACGGAATCGAGAATATTATGTGATTTGATAGTGTACTCATCCGACCTAGCATAGTAGAGTAGGGTTTGAACTGGGTGTATACATCTCATTAAAATGGGAGTGTATAAATCCAATTCTAGGGTTTTCCAATTTTAACATTATCGAATTACTATAATACCCTTAATTCAAGTAGATTAAACACTTAGTACATTAGAATCAAAAGAACACTTATCTTGTCTGTTCGAGTCTATCCAGAACAGACGAGTAGACTTATGAACACAAGACGAGTTCCCCCTTCGACTGTGCTTGTCTATTCTGAATGACGAACGACTTCATGTACCTATCTTATCTTATGCAACGTATAATCGTAGGTACAAGTAGAGTAAAATAATTAAGATGAATATCAATCTAAAGCAATGATCAAGGTTTCGAACAAGATGACTGTTAACAAACATAAGAGTCAACATAAGGATATTTAAGAAATCAAGGATTCCCCCTTAAATGTTTATTCCCTTAGTATTACCCTCAGCTTTACCAGCTTCCTCATCGGGTTGTTTGGTCATCTTGTCTAGCCTTGTATACCTGTCTGTCTCCTTATTTCTTTGATGTACCTGTCTTGTTAGTACATAGCTATAGGCAAGTAGGGTCTAGATCAATTAGCCCTAGACTAATGCATAACTCACGAAAACGAGCCTCGGCTAATGGTTTTGTGAAAATATCAACTCTTTGAAAATCAGTATGAATCTTTTCCAAGCGAATATCCTTCTTTTCTACATGATCACGTATGAAATGATGCTTCACATCAACATGCTTACAACGTGTGTGCAAAACAGGATTTTGTGTAATGGCAATGGCACTATTACTATCACAGAAAATAGGAACATTTGATTCATATATGTTGTAATCTCTAAGCTGTTGCATGAGCCAAAGTAGTTGACTACAGCAGCTACCAGCAGCCATGTACTCGGCTTCGGTAGTAGAGGTAGCTACACTAGTTTGCTTTTTCGAAAACCATAAAATGAGTTTTGTGCCTAAGAATTAACAAGAACCAGATGTAGATTTCCTATCTATTCTACAGCCTCCAAAGTCTGAGTCTGAATAGCCACTTAAGGATAGATTATCATTTGAAGGATACCATATACCACGATTGATGGTTCCTTTCAAATATTTCAATATCCGTTTAGTGCTTTCCATATGACTCTCTTTTGGATTAGCTTGAAAACGAGCACATACGCCAACAGAGAATGCAATGTCTGGTCTACTAGCAGTTAGATACAGTAAAGAACCAATAAGTCCACGATAATAAGATTGGTCAGCACATTTACCATATTCATCTGGATCCATTCTGTACGTTGGTTGCATCAGTACGCCAGTAGACTTACATGTTTTAATCCCGTACTTGTCTAGAAGGTTTCTAGTGTACTTTGCTTGGTTTATGAAAATCCCTTCAGGGGTCTGTTTTACTTGAAGACCAAGAAAGTAATTCATTTCACCCATCATGGACATCTCAAATTTACTTTGCATGAGTGTTGAAAAACTTTCACTCAGCTTTTTGTTAGGTGAACCAAAAATGATATCATCTACGTAAATTTGGACGAGTAAAATGTCTTTCCCTTCTTGTCTTCTGAACAAGGTTCTATCGACCTTGCCCTTAGTAAAACCATTTTCTAATAGAAAGAGAGAGAGAGAGAGTATCATACCATGCTCTTGGAGCTTGCTTTAGTCCGTATAAGGCTTTCTTTAATCTGTACACCTGGTTGCCTTTGACTTCGAAACCTGGAGGTTGTTCAACATACACTTCTTCCGCAAGAATACCGTTAAGAAATGCACTTTTGACATCCATTTGATATACAGTAAACTTCATATGAGCATCACATGCAAGGAACAATCGAATGGCTTCTAGTCTAGTAACAGGAGCATATGTTTCATCATAGTCTATGCCTTCAGCTTGTGAATAGCCTTGGGCTACTAGTCTAGCCTTATTCCTAACGACTAAATCATTCTCATCTTTCTTATTTTTGAAAATCCATCGAGTGCCAACTACATTATGATGTTCCGGCCTATCGACAAGTTCCTAGACGTCGTTTCGAACAAACTGGTTCAACTCGTCTTGCATAGCAATGATCCAATTACTATTAGCCAATGCCTCTTTAACAGTGGTAGGCTGAATAGCAGAGAGGAAACAACACCAGCAAAACATAGTTGGACTAGGCTGTTCTTGCGACTCAAAGAGTTGTCGTCTAGTCTTCACACCAATAGTAGAGTCACCAATGATATTTTCAGCATCATGCGCAGATTTCCATGTTTTTCTATTCTTAACAGGAACACTATCATCATCTATATCATGTACAGCATCATGCATATCGACATCATTTGTATCATCAACAGATTTACCAGGAGTAGCAGAGTCAACTAGAGCAGGCATGTCAACTGGTCTAGAAGACTTACCTTGAGCACTTACCTTCTCTTTGTCATCAGACTCGAGAGCTTTTAAGAATGGGTTGTAGGCTTGAACGGATTCATATACCTCTGATTCTTTGTCAGATTTGATCATTAGATCAGTCACTTTCTCACTGATCTTGTTGGCAGACGAGTCCTGTCGAGATTCATCGAAAACCACATGTGGTGTTTCTTCCACACACAGAGTTGAGTAGTTGAATACCCTAAACGCCTTGCTAGTCGAGGAGTATCCTAAGAATATCCCCTCGTCTGCTTTGGCATCGAAAGCATTCAACTTGCTCTTTCCATTGTTGTGGATGAAACACTTACAACCAAATATATGGAAATATGAAATTCTGGGTTTTCTACCTTTCCAAACCTCATAAGGTGTCTTGCCTAGTGCTTTGTTGATCGCGCTTCTATTCTGTGAATGGCATGCAGTGTAGATAGCTTCTGCCCAAAACTTTTGAGGAGTATTGTACTCAGCTAGCATGGTCCTACAAGCTTCTTTGAGAGTTCGATTCCTTCTTTCAGCTACTCCGTTCTGTTGTGGCGTCCTAGCTGCACTAGTAATATGCTGGATACCATGTTTAGCACAAAAGTCTTGGATATAGCAATTAATGAACTCAGTTCCCTTGTCACTACGAATCTTGACAATAGACTGGTTCTTCTCAACTTGTGACTTCTTCAACAGATCAGGCAGAAGTGTTTGTGTATCACTCTTCTTGTTTAGGAAGACTACCCAAGTAAACTTAGAATAGTCGTCTACAACAACAAGTGTGTACCTTCTACCATTCAAGGTTGGAGGAGTTATCAGACCATGAAGATCCATATGTAGGAGTTCTAGGACTCTACTAGTTGAGAGAGTAGGAATTGACTTAAAAGAACCTTTCACCTGTTTACCCTGTTGACAAGCAGTGCATACGTGTGACTTGTAATAGACTTCGTTGGGAATACCTTCCACTAGGTATTCTCTTGCTATCTTATTAATCACCTTAAAGTTCATGTGGCAGAGGCGTCTATGCCAAAGCCAGCCAAGTTCTTTAGGGTTCTTAGTAAGTAGACAAGTGTCCCTCGGACAGCTATTCCAGTTCACTATGTACACACTACCTTGTCTTACGCCGACTAGTAGGACTGTGTGCGTCCTTTTGTCAATAATCTCGCATTTGCGGCTTTTGAACTGCACCTTGTATCCACGGTCACAAAATTGTGAAACAGAGAGTAAATTATATTTCAAACCTTCAACATATGAGACATCTTGAATCTCTACGTCTCCATTCCTGATGTAACCAAATATCACTTTTGGTCCTTCCTGCTCATGGTAACTTGATAAGAGAGCCTTGGTACCAGTCATGTGGTGCGAACAACCACTATCGATGTACCAAGTTTCTCCTACTGAGCCATCCGTCTTATACAAGTCAAGTCGACCCTGCAATGAAGATATTCAATAATTTAGGTACCCATTTGTTTATTGGGGTCCTGGAGGGTTAGTCGAGTTCAGAGGAATCCAAATATACATTGGAGTCTTGAACAAGTTCGATCTCTTAAGCTTCCGGCCATACTTGTTACAGAATAAGACCTTGTTGTCCTTATCTGGCCTATCATTCGAGTTCGGGTCTACTCGTTTGAGATAACCTTTCGACTTGATCTCTACTTGAGCAGGCACTGGTCTATGATAGTCAGAATAGGGCTTGTATGCATTAGGTCCATACGGTTTATAGGCTCGTTTGGGTCTTTCATCACTAATAATATCATATGACAAAGGTGGAGGATATAGGACAGCTTGTGTACGATATTTTGGAGCAACCTGTCTAGGCCTAGACGAGTAGAGCTGAGACTGCCTTATGAAAGGAGGTCTAGGCTCTTGTCGTCTAGTCTGTACCTGTCTAATACTCGTCTCCTCAGGATACCAGTCCTCGTATCTGACCTGGTTGGGTCGTCCACGATTAGTGGTCCTTTGAAGATTAGTTCTAGGTGGAACACACTTGTTGTTACCATTCTTTTTACCTCCCTTGGTAATCGGAATGTTAACTCGAGTCTGTTTAGGTGCAGTGCCTTTAGACGGAGTTCCAATATCATATATCATTGGTCCTTTTCCTTTATCATTTGGCAAAAGTCTTGAGTTAGTAGTAGTAGGGTTCTTAATGACTCGAGTAGACGAACTAGATGACTCAGTACCTATACCTGTCTTGTCAGCTAGATCTCTATACCTATCTGACAATTCAAGGTTAATCTTAGAAGAGTTAACCAGGTCAGTAAGTTTGAGATCTAATGTGACAACCTCGGTCTTTAAGAACTTATTACGTTCTTCAAGTCTATTGCACTTGCTCTTTAAAACATTGAACTCATTTCTCTCAGTTGCATGTGTCTTAAGTAGGTCTTGATATAACCTGTCTGTCAATGCACACTTTTCTTTGAGTTGTTTTAACTCTTCAGTCAAGCGTTCATT
Source organism: Galeopsis tetrahit (assembly GCA_963675135.1). NCBI lineage: Eukaryota > Viridiplantae > Streptophyta > Magnoliopsida > Lamiales > Lamiaceae > Galeopsis > Galeopsis tetrahit. The sequence continues at coordinate 17,464,355 of OY776130.1, forward strand.
TAGGACTGTTACATTAGGATCTACTTTGGACTGAGCTTCCTTAAGATCAATGATTTCTTGTTTCAAGGCGATGTTCTCATCACTGACTTCAATGAATGCCTGATTAGCTAGTAGGAGGTCGTCTTCAACAACACTAGTATAGTGATGAAGACTACTCCCTACTTCACTACTGGCAGTATCACTTTCATCAGTATCTGAATCATCACAAGATTGAAAAGAAGTAGCAGATGATACCTTGTTGGGAATAAAATGATTTTGATCTAGATACCAAAACCCCTGATTGATGATGTACAGATTAGTTGAGATATGCTCAAGTTATTGTTCAGGCAAGTTGTCCTAGAACACTTGAGTTTGTAGAATGCTTAAGTTAAAATCTCAGAAATGTTGTGAGATTTTAGAGTTCAGGATAGTTGTCCAAAGTTATATGTTAGACAGCTTGATAGGTATTAAGTCTTGAGGCCAAAGTTGCTGAAGCATCAGGACAGCTGACCAAGTGGACAACCGGGCTGAAGAGATCAAGAACACTGAAGCTGTGCTCATAAATGCAAAAGATCAAGACAGTTGAAGTACAAATGATCAAGAGAATTGAATGTCAAAAGCTTACAGAAGACACATTCAATGAAGCATTTATTGCCAATCATGCCTGAACCAAGCATTGAAGACTTAGAGCATTAAAGAGTGAAGCATTGAATGAATGTTGGAACATTCTAAAACAGCAGCAAGAATGTTCAGGGAGCTTGTCCCATCTGACCGTTGGTTGAGTGTAGATTCTGCCACAAATCAACCTTGGAAAGTGTGCTTATTTGGAAACTGTCACAAGTCATCTCAGCCGCATTTTTCAGAAGTCAACACATTCATTCAAGAAACCATTGAAGACCCCTTTTACACAGTGGATAAAAGGAAGTCAAGCTTCTTAGCCGTTTCAATGGTGCTGCAAATAAGACATGTTTGAAATGCTATCTCTCCAACGGATAGTTGTTCAAATATGCCTATATAAACAGAAGTGATCAAAGGGATTCAACATCCAACTACAAGCTATCAAACTCATATTAAGCTTTCAAAGGAAACCAAGCTATTCTCAAGAATCCCAAGTTTCCTGAATCACTTCAAGTCATATAAGCCAATCTTTGTAAACATCCTAGCTTAGCATTGAGATATCCTAAGCCTTTACATCTGTTCTCATTGTAAAGGATATCTCTACTAGTTGGAACCAAACCTCAAACCTTATCTCATTTAGTGAAGAGAGTGTTTGTTGTAGAAGTGAGGAGTTAAGGACTGTTAGAGTGAAACACAGTCTTAACTCAGTGAGATTGAGCACTAGGACTCAGATTATCCTAGGGATCAAAACACTAAGAGAGTGTTGTTGATCAGTGCACCTTGGCACTATAAAACAAACTAATTCCATTGTGAAGGAATTATCCTGTTCAATCAGGGAAAGTGGATGTAGGAGCTTGAGTCTCTGAACCACTATAAACTTGTGTCTCTCTTATTTACTGCATTCTCTATTGCATTCATATTCAAACTTATTTTAAAGAGAAAACACTCAGTAAGTGAGAAAATCTGTTTTGGACAAAGTCCCTGATAACTGTATCTTTTCAGAAACTAACTTGGAGTATTTCGTTAAGTCAAAGGCTAACCACATTCCGCACTTAGCAACTCTTTTAGATATTTAGCCAACTGATCACTCAATAGTAATCAGTAGGACAGGTATCTATCATAGTTCACACTCAGGCCAGTTGTTAGACAACCTGCCTGATAAGACCAGTTTTTGTGAAAAAGAAAAGAATTTGCATACACAAGTGCATTCCCCCCCCCCATACACTTGTGTTATACTCCACCAAGGACCAACATACCTCTTGTTCGATTTTAGCCATGCAGCATAGACCATCATCTACTATGAATGCTTCATCGTGATCTTGATCAGATGGGTAGCTAGATAAGGACGATGGCAACTCGTCTGAATCCGAATCAGAGTCATCATTGGCCATCATTGCCTTCTTGCCACGGTTGTATCTTCTTTCCCTTCGTGCTTTGCGTTCTTCACGATCATCAGTGCTCAGGTCTGGACATTCATATATGTAATGACCCGGCTTTTCACAGTTATAGCACAAAAGATCAATAGTAGCCTTTTTAATAGGAGATTTATCCCTACGCTTATCACGTCTTTCAGAACGCTGAATCTTCCTATCATCAGACTCTCTATCTCGTTTATTACCTTTCGAGACTTCGTCTCTCCTTTCGGACGAGTTTCGGTCTCGTTTGGTCTCAGACAAGTTCTTAGAAGTTGATGCTCTATGATCCCTATAGAACTTCTTGTATCTTCCGAAACGTTTATTCAGCCTATCAAACTTTCTAACCATGAGGCTCACCTGATCCTTCAGACTAAGATCAGTATCTAACTCGTCTTTCACAAAAGCAAACTTAGTCTTAGACTTCGACCTGTCTACGTTAGAGGACTTAGACGAACTAGACTTAAAGGCAACGTTCTTAGACACAGCATGTTCTCTGTCACTACTGACTACGGGTTCATCTTCGTCTAATGTTGGTCCCTGAACGAGTAGTGAATTGGATTAAAGTCTAGAGGGGAGGGGTGAATAGACTTTAAAACTTTTTCAACAGAGTTGGGAACCTCTTCTTATTGCTATGTCAACTGGACTGCAAGTCTGCTGGTCCAGATGACTATAGTGATCTGACTGAGGAGGTTATATGCGGAATTATGGTGGCCCTTGTTTAGACTCGTTCTTTTAATTCTTATGAAAGTGTTCAACTTGTTTTACTTAATGAAAATACTCAGCTGATGCTGGTTTGAAAGTTATGGCCTTGTTTTGAAGAATGTTGAAATCACAGTATGCACTATATAATAATGTATGTAAAGACAGAAATGTAAAGTGCAGAAAGTAAATAACACCAGATTTATAGTGGTTCGGATATACGTTCCTACGTCCACTCTCACGTCCACACGTGATGTTTAATCCCTTTGATTTACCACAAATTACAAGGGTCTTGACCTTTATAGTCCCAAGGTTAGGACTTTGAGATCTGAGCCGTCCTAACAGGTACGGTCTCCACAAGTGATTGTAAGCACTTGCACTTTGAGGGGTTCAAAAACTTTATCCTTTCGGTGAGGGTTTGGGGTTTTTGAAGTGTATCCAACTAATGGATCAAGCTTATAATTTGCTTAACCACTATGCCTAAAACAATTGATATACAATATGAACAGGTTTCAGGTTCTTAAGGGTTGGATAGGAATCACTTAAGAGCTATAGATAATCTAATGGTTTCTGGCTCTTTTGAGAATTCTTAGAACAGTATGGCTTTAGCTTTGATTGCTTGCTTGGCTTGTTGAATTCTCTCTTGTGACTTCTGTGTTTGTGATTTCTCATCCTCTTGTATTTATAATGGAGATTGGTTGCAACTAGCCGTTGGAGTTGACTAGCCGTTTGAGCAATCTTTCCATAATAGCTTGATTCCTTGATTCCAGCCGCTTGATTGCTTCAATCCTGGGATCATGTCAATCTTCTAAATAAGGTAGGTCTCCGTTTGAATTGCAAGATGACTTGGGAATTAGCCGAGTCCTGGAAGAGCACATAGTCTTCTGATCTGTACTACTAGTCTTCTGACTACTCTTCTGGCCTTAGGTCTTCTGACTTTTGATATCAGACGAGTAACACTCTTCTGATCTGGAAATTGTTTATGTACTGCTTTTAGGCCATCTTCAATCTGGGACTCCATCAGATAAGTAGGTATACAAGCTAACTTATCTGGTCTTCAAGGATCTTCTAGTCTTCATGTCTTCTACTCTTCTCATCTTGAGGATAGGCATGTAAGCCAGGACTGTGCTGATCAGCTGATATCAATACAGTTGATCACACAAGACTAGTCTAAGCTGTTCTATACAAGTCAGCTGATCCTATTACATTTATAAACTCTAAGTGTTTTGGCCATCAAAACTATTCTAACATCAAGTGGGGCTTAGGGTGAATTTATATCCCAACAATTTCCCCCTTTTTGATGAAGCCAAAACTATACTTGATAAGTGCTCTTAATGAATTAAGATAAGAGTTTATAACATGCTAAGACTGAAGTATCTGATGAAGACAATGAGAATTTGTCTTGTAAGCAAAAAGAACTAGAACTTGAATACATATAAGGCTTTTACAGATTACAAGCAATAGTTTCTTTGTACTTCTAAAGTGGTCTTCATCAGGTCTTCTGATGTTCAAATGTGGTAGGCAAGGTACAGACGAGCTCGAACTTCTTCCATGTGTTGTACGTCTGTAACATTTTCCTCTTCATAGATCTTGTACAGAATCCTTTTGATTTCTATCATGTTAGCTCTTCCTGAATCCAGAAGGGGTGCATCCCATTTGGGTTCTTCAGGAGTTAGGATTCTGCAGTTGTCAAGTCCTTTTGCTGTCTTGACAATTTCTTCCCAGAACTCTGGATCTTCAAAGTTCATGAACTGGGAGAATTGGAGAAATTCTTCTTCATAAGAAGGGAGAGGGCCAAATTTCCTTACTATGTGGTGTTGAATTTGCCACTTCTTCTTCAGGGGATACCATCTTGGTAGCTCATCTTGAAGGGCTAAGTAATCCACATAATTGCTATCAAACACCAGGACCTTGTCTTCTTGTGCTTTGTCCTTCATTGCTTTCCTGAGTTTGGCAATTCTTCTTTCAAATTTGGCTTTGACTGCCTTCGCATCATTCAGCTTCTTTTGCTTAAGCTCTTGAGCTTCAAGAAACTTTCTTTTCTTCAACTCTGGAGCCTCTTTCTCTTCTGCAGTAGGCTCTGTTGGAGCTGATTTCTTGCTGGTCTGAGCTGACTGAGCTTGCTCATCTGCCTTTCTTTTCCTTGTCATTCTCTTTTCAGGGACTTGTTCTTCAGGGGCAGTGATCTGAAGAGTCTTGGCAGGAGCTTGATTGGGTGCTTGAGTGCCTTCTTGAGCAATTTCTTTGCCTTTGCCTCTTTCTTGCCTGTTCTTGATTTTGCTCTTTAAACCACCCAAGGTCTCATTCAGCTCATCTTGAGATACTACCATTACAGCTTGTTGTGCAGCTGATTTCTCAAGAGATCTTATCAACATATCTTCCCCCTTTTTGGCTTCAGCAAGTGCAGCCGCAAAACGCTTCATGGCATTCATGATTTCTACTTTCAGAGTTTGTTTCAGTGCCATGGCATTGACCTTGTTGACAGCAGTAATATGGGAGATACTGTGTTCCATGACATGAGAAAGAGAATTGGTGGAGGAGGCAGCCTCGAGCTTTTCTGTAAGTGCTTCCAACTTGGCTGCTGTCTCCTTCAGCTGAGTCTGCAGTTTCTCATTCTCCTCTGCAGCTGATTTAAGAAGAGCTTGTCCTTCAGTGGCTCTTGCTTCAGCATCCTCAATTCTTGTCTTGTAGGTGGTCTCCATGCGGTGCATCTCATCAGTGTAAAAATCAGCAAACCTTTTGGAGGTGTCAGCTGACAACTTCTGATAGGTACTTAAGTATTCTCCTATCTGCTGATGAAGTGCTTCACCAAACTTGTCTTCAATGTAAAGAATCTGGTCATGAAGACGAGTCTTCTGTTCCCTTGCAGCTTTCTCAACATATCTTCCTAGCTGCAGGCCTAAACCTTTCTCAAAGTGCAAGTCTATTGCAGCTTTGACCTGGGAGCAGATCTCTGCTGTATGATCAACAGATGGGGTAGAAGATGAGGTTGTACCATGAGGCTTGGTATGAACAATTAGTGCTTTGCCTCTCTCTTCAGCTGATAGGTACTCCTCATTGAGGTAGCAGGTTGTGGCCTTAGTCAGATGGGTCATGATCCGTCTGCCTGCATCCTCTGATTGATCAATGAAGTGAGTCAGATTATCTGAAGGCTTGAAGTGAGCTGGAACTCTAACTACTTCTCTATCAATCTCTTCTTTGTCAACTGATGCAGCTGAGTCCTCTGTAGGGGCAGCTGAGTCTTCCACCAAGGCTGGTGCAGCTGATTCCTTCATCTTTGCTTGTTCAGCTGTCTGCTGATCCGATGAGCCTTCTGGGATAGAGACATCAGCAGTGGGGATTCCTAGGATCCGGTTGCAGACTGCAGTTAGTGCCTCATCTGATAGCAGCTGAGCAAAGGATCGAACTTGAGCAACTTCCTTTTGCTCCATCTCCCAGTCGAGGAAGTTTTCCTTTCCTCCCATTCCTTCCATGACCTCAAGAAGGTCATCTACATCATCTCTTCTGAGCTCAATCCAAGTGCATACCATAAGCACTTGTTCAAACTGGATTGAATTCTCAACAACTCCAGGGATAGTGGACTTGAGCGGGTTGGCTATCTTCATCCTCATTATCTTTTCTGTTTGGCACATGGGGTAGTGCACCATTCTGAACTGAGGTTGAGAAGGGCCAGCTTGAACCAGGTCTTCTGGTGCCATGTCTTCTGGAGCAGAAGGGACAGTGATGGTAGGAGTTTAGGTAGCTGGGGCATTGTCCTCTGCTGTGTGAGTATCAGCAGGGATTTGGGAAGTGATTTCTTCTTGTTGGGTAGGGAGTTGGAATTGATCTTCAGTGATTTGATCATCAGCAGGGTTTTGGGTCTGCTGGTCTGGTTCAGTTTCTACTTGAAGATCAGTAGGTGTTTGAGCTTGATGATCTTGGACATCTGCTGTTTGAATATCAGCAAGGATTGTGGATATAATCTGAGTTTGATCATCAGTAGGGAGTGTGGAGGTGGTCTGAGTTTGGTTGTCTGCTGGTTGAGCATCAGCAGGGTTAGGCAATTGGGGTTCAATTGGTAGTTGTGGCTGAGTTTGTTCCTCTGCTGTGTGAGTATCAGCAGGGATTTGGGTATCAGTGTTTAGAGGTTCAGATGGGTTGGACTCATCAGAAGGGTTGAAGGATGAAATAGGGGCTATGCTCATTGGAGTAGGGAGCCTTGATTTCTTGGTTTTCTTTGTGAAAGAAGAAGTGTTCTTCTTTCTCTTCTGACCCTTTGATAGTTTAGAAGGTGTGAAAGTTAGAGAAGGGTTAGAGGTACCTGCCTTTTTCAAAGGAGAGGCAGTGGGAGTGGCATCTGAATCAGATGGGGAGATGAGCCCTGATCTGATCAGATATCTTCTTTGTGCTAAGGTCTGATTGTCATCATCATCCTCCTCAGCAGCCTTCTTTTGAGCCTCTTCTTTGGATGGCTCCTCTTCTTCTTCAGCAGCAGAGTCATGAGTGGACTCTTCTGCCTTTTCAACAACATCTTTGGAAGATGCTTCAGCTAACAGCTTCTTCTTCTCTTCTTTCAACCTTGCTGCCTCAGCAAGAGCGTCCTTCCTTAAGTAATATTTGGAGATGTGGAAGGTCTTGTGAGGTCCCATCTTGTACTTTCTTGGGAGTACTTCTGGAAGGATGATACTCAGCTTATTGACAAAGCTGACAGTAGAGGTCACCTTCCATTCTCTTGATTGAAGGTCCAAAGTTACCTTCTTGGCTTCAAGAGAAATTCTGTCCAAGAAAAGCCCTTGCCAGTCTCCATCAATCTGATCCCAGATTGCAGCCATTACTCTAACCTTTAGAGTAGTCACAGCATCATGACTGAATGTGTTTCCAAGCAACATCTTGCCTGCAATATCCATCAGGGTTTGAAACTTAGGTAATAGTTGGGATTTCTTGAGTCCAGAGGCATCAATAGCCTTGACTTTCCCATCAGTGAACATCTCCATGTACTCATTTTCTCTACCCATGATGTAGGTGGAGATATTTACATTCCCCCTTGACAAGCCAAACAATTCCTGAAGAATTTCCCTTGTTACCTTGACCTTGTGTCCACCCATGACACTTTCGACATAAGATCCCTTCATCACAGCGTTTGCATAGAAAGCCAGCACATCTTGTTCATAAACATTGGTGGGTGCTGCTTCCAGAAAATCTCGAAGGTTGAGGTTGATGCAGCGAAGAAGGATCTCCTTGTTTGCAGCTGTGTGTTTGCCTTTGAAAAATAGAGCATTCTCTGTGAACATCTTCCCTTCCTTGGACCACTTTGCAGCATCCAAGGTGCCAGTGCTCTTGGTCTTCTTGTCGTAAATTTCAATGATTGCCATAGTGGAGTTTGAGTGTTAGGTTTTGAGAGCTTGAAAGAAATTTGCAGAACGAGAGAGTATTGAGAGCAAAAGAGTATTGTGAGCGAAAGAGTTTGGAAGAGGTTTAAGGGTGTGTATATATACTCCAACAATTCTTGATCTAACGGTCAGAATTGGGTTTAATTGTGGAGTAGAGCCCAAGATTTTCCTTCTTTGATTTTGGGCCTTTCTTTAAATTTGCCGGCTGAATTTGCCAAGTGGCAATAGTTGATTTGCTGGCAATTTGGTAATTGAGTATTAATGACATCATTACCAAAAATAACCGTTGTGACTAATTTTGTGGCAAGAATTGATCATCAAGGTCGTTTTTTATAAGTGAATTACATTCCTTATATAGGCCAATTTGTTTAATTACATTCAGGAGTAAATCTAGAATGAATTACATGATCAAAGATAGTCATTAAACTCTAAGTTGAAGTGATCTGATCAGCAGGGTGAAGTCTTCTGATTTCCTGAAAAGGTTTGCTGATTTCTCTTGGAAGTCTTCTGGTCAGCTGAGTTGGTCTTCTGATCAGCTGAGTGGAGGATTGAGATTTGCTGAGTAAATCTTCTGTGCTTTGAAGGTCCAACCTGGTTTGATAGATCCTTCATTGTTGCTGTGATGATCCAGCCTGGATGATGGATCTTTCAGCTTTATTGTGAGTGGTGATCCAACCTGGTTTGATGGATCTTCCAGCTCTATCTCTGAACCATGTAGGACCATCAAATCAATATGATGATCAGCCTGGATGATATCCCACTGGTTCAAGTTGCCCTCACCATCTGATGTTCCTCATCATCAGATGGGTTGTAGCATCTAATGTGTCCTTTTTAAATTTCTTCGCTACTCTTGAAAGAGAAGGAAGATTGGAAGAGGCTTCAATGGAGTCGAAGAGAGGGCCATGGACTTAGCCTTCATGTTCTGTTTAGACACAGTAGCTTTTGATAACAAGCTCTCCATGTAGAACTTCCCCCTGGAGAAGAAGCTCTGCTTGTTTGCTACTCTGTCATTTGCATCTCTCTTTCCTCTAGTTTTCAATAGGGACTTCTCTCTTTCCTCTAGTTTTCATAGACATACTAAACCAAGTATGCTGATCTGCATCATCGTCATCTTCTGGACAAATCTTCATCTCCTTCACCCAACACCTTGGTTGAGGGATGATCTCCATTCCATCTTTTCTTTCGATCTTCTCCATACCTGAAACAAAAATTATAGTTGGTGATTTGTGTTCTTAGGGGTAGAAATTAGGTAGTGGAGTGAAAGATGACAAAACTATAGAGTTTATAGGTCTGAATTTCTGAAAAGTTACTTCTTAAGATCAACAATGAGATTCTTGATCTAAGGGTTCACATTTAAAGATATTCAGACTTTATCTTATGGAATGCAGAAATTATAAATTTTGAGCAAGAGTTATTTGGAGTCTGTACAGTGCATGCATACTGTTGAGTCGGTGAGGATGGTGTATTAATCCAACCAAGTATAACTCAATAGTACACTGTATGTATGTATATAAATAAAGTATTTTATGAAGAATAGTTTATTATTAAAACATAGTATACATTGCTTGGAGTAAAGAGATCAAATAACTTTGTTCAAGTCTGCTGTATATATATATATAATATGCAATGCAGATGTTAGAGTATTTCATCAAGGATTCTTAAGGTATCATTGATTCCCCCTTGATTAGATGACTCTAAGTTTTCCCTCAGCTTTATTTGTCTTCATCGGGAAAGAACTTACCTCAAGATGAGGGTGTCTATTCACCTCATCTGATCCTCCTAGTCTGCTGCACTTGGATCAGCTGAGGTTTTCAGCTGATCTTTCCTTCTTCATGTGCTTGGGTCCAGGAGTCCTAAGCTGTAGCATAGGGTCTTGAACCTTTCTTCAGCTAGGGGCTTAGTCAAGATGTCTGCTCTTTGGATATCTGTGTGAATTTTCTCCATCTTGATGTCCTTCTTTTCAAGGTGGTCTCTTATGAAGTGGTGTCGAATGTCGACATGCTTGCACCTTGTGTGGAGGACTGGATTTTGAGTGATGGCAATGGCACTGCTGCTATCACAATAGATAGGGACTTCTCTTGCCTCTCCATTGTAATCCTTGAGTTGTTGAACTAGCCAGAGCAGCTGACTACAACAACTACCAGCTGCCATGTATTCTGCTTCAGTGGTGGAGGTTGCAACTAAGGTTTGCTTCTTAGAGAACCATGAAATTAACTTGTTGCCTAGAAATTGACAGGTTCCAGATGTGGATTTCCTATCAATTCTACATCCTCCATAGTCTGAGTCAGAATAGCCACTCAATTCTAGATTGTCATCAGCAGGGTACCATAGTCCTAGGTTGACTGTTCCTTTTAGGTACTTGAGAATCTTCATTGCTGCTTCTAGATGACTTTGCTTTGGGTTTGCTTGAAACCTAGCACATACTCCTACAGCAACTGTTATGTCTGGTCTGCTAGCTGTAAGGTATAGTAGAGATCCAATCAGTCCTCTATATTCAGCTTGATCAACTGCCTTTCCAGACTCATCTGGTTCCATTTTGAAAGATGTCATCATTGGAATCCTTGCAGTCTTGCTTTGTAGAGCTTTGAATCTTTCTAATAGGCTCTTGGTATACTTGGACTGGTTGATGAAGATCCCTTCTGAACTCTGCTTGACTTGAAGTCCTAGGAAATAATTCATCTCACCCATCATGCTCATTTCAAACTTTCCTTGCATAAGTTCAGAGAACTTCTTGCACATCTCTTGATTGGGTGATCCAAATATAATGTCATCTACATATATTTGTACCATTAGAATGTCTTCTCCTTCTTGTATTCTGAAGATAGTTCTATCCACTTTGCCTTTTGTATATCCATTGTCAAGTAGGAATTGTGACAATGTGTCATACCAAGCTCTAGGGGCTTGTTTTAGACCATAGAGAGCCTTCTTCAGTCGATATACTTGATCACCTTTTTCAAATCCTGGAGGCTGTTCTACATATACTTCTTCTACCAGAATACCATTTAGAAAAGCACTCTTGACATCCATTTGATATACCTTGAAGCCCATATATGATGCATAAGCTAGAAACAGTCGTATGGCTACTGGAGCAAAGGTTTCATCATAGTCAATCTCTTCAGATTGAGAGTATCCTTTTGCAACTAGCCTAGCCTTATTTCTAGTTATCACATCATTTTCGTCCTTCTTGTTCTTGAATACCCACTTTGTTCCTACTACATTGTGGTTTTCAGGACGATCTACCAATTCCCAGACTTCATTTCTTTTGAATTGGTTTAGTTCTTCTTGCATAGCAGTGATCCAATTGCTATCTGTCATTGCTTCTTCTATGTCAGCTGGTTCAATGTTGGATAGGAAGGCACACCAGCAGAACATATATGATTGTGAGTTCTGATTCAGTTGTCTTCTGGTCTTGACACCTGAGTCTGCTCCTCCTAAGATGAGGTTTGATGGATGATTGTTTCTCCATGTATGCCTCACGGGAGTATCTGCATTGGATGAGCTTGGATTCTCATCTGATCTAGTGCCATCAGGAGGGTTGACTTGATTAGGTCGATCATCATATGTATCTTGTGTGTCAAAGAGATCATTCCCCCTGGCATTTAGGATTGGTGCATCTTGATTCTGGTCAGCTTGCACTGCTTGAGTTTGAGATCTAGTGACAGGTCTATGAGGCTTATCTTCCTCTGGTTCTTCAGGGAAAGGATCATTTACTTCAATGAACTCATCTGGTTTGGACTTGATCACTAGATGTCTCATCTGATCTGCAGCTGAGTTTGCTTCTACTGCATTCTTTTCACAAGATTTATCAAAAATAACATGAGGTGTTTCTTCCACAAGAAGGGTTCGTTTGTTGAGTACCCTGAATGCTTTGCTAGTAGAGGAGTATCCTAAGAATATCCCCTCATCTGCTTTGGCATCAAAGGCATTCAACTTACTCTTCCCATTGTTGTGAATGAAACACTTACAACCAAATATATGAAAGTAAGATACTCTAGGTTTTCTTCCTTTCCACAATTCATATGGGGTTTTCTCATGTATTTTATGAATACCTGACCTGTTTTGAGTGTGACAAGCTGTGTTGATGGCTTCTGCCCATAGCTTCTTAGGAGTGGAGAACTCAGCAAGGAGTGTTCTTGCAGCTTCTTTGAGTGTTCTGACTCTTCTTTCAGCTACACCATTCTGTTGTGGTGTTCTTGCTGCACTTGACTCATGCTGAATACCATTAGAAGTACAATAGGCAATAATATAAGAGTTAATGAATTCAGTGCCTTTGTCACTTCTAATTTTCACAATTGGTTCTCCTTTCTCTACTTGGATCCTCTTCAATAGTTCAGGGAGCTTCTGCTGTGTTTCACTCTTCTTGTATAGAAAGATAACCCAAGTAAACTTGGAGTAGTCATCTACAACAATAAGAGTGTACTTCCTCCCTGTTAGAGTGGTTGGAGTGATAGGTCCAAAGAGATCCATGTGAAGCAATTCAAGAACTCTGCTGGTTGATGCTGTCTTCTTGGTCTTGAAGGAGACTTTTGTTTGCTTTCCTTGTTGACATGCATCACATACCTGATCTTTACAGTAGAGTTCATTAGGCAGACCATCAACTAAGGATTCCCTTGCTAACTTGTTCATAGTCTTAAAGTTCAGATGACTAAGACGTTTGTGCCATAGCCAGCTGACATCTTTAGGGCTCTTCACAAGCAGACATGTATCCTTAGGACAGCTGTTCCAATTTGCAAGATACATACTTCCCTTTCTAGATCCTGTTAGAAGGTTTTGTTTTGTTCTCTTATCACTTATGAGACACTCATCTTTAGAGAATTTGACTGAGTAACCAGTGTCACAAAAATGAGAAACAGATAATAAATTAAACTTAAGACCTTCTACATATGATACATCATGTACCTCAATGTCACCATTTTTCAGTGTGCCATATCCTTTTGTGTTACCATGCGCGTTATCACAAAAGAAGACTTTTGGACCTTTCTTCTCTATGTAGTTGGTCATCAGGGCTTTGGTTCCTGTCATGTGACTTGAGCATCCACTATCTATGTACCAAGTTTCTCCTGCTAGACCTCCTCTTTTGTATAGGTCCCTCCTTTCCTCATTTTCACCTATGGCCATCATAGCTAGGTCATCTGAATCATCTGAGAAGATTTGGCAGTCTGAAGTTCTTCTTGGCCTTCTTTCTTCTTTGTCATCCAAATCCAGCTTAGGACATTCATAGACATAGTGTCCTGGTTTGCGACAGTTGAAGCATGATCCAGGTTTCTGATTTGAGTTGCCTTTCCTTGGAGGAGTGGCATATCTTCTTCTAGATCCTCGGCTGTCAGATGACTCCACATCCTTTCTAGGATGTCTTTCTGGTGTTCTTTCTCTGGAACCTCTGGAGGGTGAACTTGCTCTTCTATCTTTGTAGTTTCTATAGAATTTTCTATATTTACTGTTGAGAGTGTTCATCCTTTCGAATCTCTTGATCATAAGAGTCATTTGTTCCTTCAGACTCATGTCTGATCCTTCACAGTCTTCTGTTTTCAGAGAGGTTTTGCCAGATGAGGTACTTGCAGCTTTTGTATTGGCTGCTTTGAAGGCTACAGTATTGGAGGTAGATGGGGTTGCAGTTGGCTCATCATTTCCTGAGTTTTCTTCTCTTTCCAGATCATATTCATGAGCTTTTATGTTCTGAAATAGAGTTTGAGCAGACCACTTCTTGATATCTTGAGTATCCTTGATGATGGTCTTCTTGAGTCTCCATTTCTTGGTTAGAGAGTCTAAGATCTTTAGATTTTTCTCTCTATTTGTATATTTCTTGCCCAGAGATTCTATCTCATTGATGATCTTCGTAAATCTATTGTCTAGCTGATCAATAGACTCTTCTGGTTGCATCTTGAAGTGTTCGAACTTCTTGACTGCTGTAGACAACTTGGATTCCTTGATCAGCTCAGTTCCTTCACAGAGAAGTGCCAATGCCTCCCACATCTCTCTGGCTGACTCACAGTGGATTACCTTTGCAATGTACTCATTTGGAAGAGTTTGAATTATGTAATCTTGAGCAATGCTATCAAGATTTGATTGCTTCATCTCTTCTGGTGTGAGATCCTTCATGGGCTTGGGAACCAGTTCTCCAACTGGGACTTCTGGATCACCATTTGCAGTGTTGACTGTCATGATGGTGATTGGACCTTCTGTGATTACAGACCACATCTTGTAGTGGACTGATGTGAGATTCTTCCTCATCCTGATCTTCCAGTAATCATAATCCTCAACTGAAAACTTAGGCAACTTTCGCATGTTAGCACTCATGCTGTATGAGTTTTCAAAAACAAGTTTTTCAAAAAGATCTGTTCAAGAGTACTACAGAGAGACTCACTCAAGTCTTCTGATAATCTAGAGACAGTAGTCCGTTAGAACCACTGCTCTGATACCACTTGTTGGTCCCTTAACGAGTAGTGAATGGGATTAAAGTCTAGAGGGGAGGGGTGAATAGACTTTAAAACTTTTTCAACAGAGTTGGGAACCTCTTCTGATTGCTATGTCAACTGGACTGCAAGTCTGCTGGTCCAGATGACTATAGTGATCTGACTGAGGAGGTTATATGCGGAATTATGGTGGCCCTGGTTTAGACTCGTTCTTGTAATTCTTATGAAAGTGTTCAACTTGTTTTACTTAATGAAAATACTCAGCTGATGCTGGTTTGAAAGTTATGGCCTTGTTTTGAAGAATGTTGAAATCACAGTATGCACTATATAATAATGTATGTAAAGACAGAAATGTAAAGTGCAGAAAGTAAATAACAACAGATTTATAGTGGTTCGGATATACGTTCCTACGTCCACTCTCACGTCCACACGTGATGTTTAATCCATTTAATTTACCACAAATTACAAGGGTCTTGACCTTTATAGTCCCAAGGTTAGGACTTTGAGATCTGAGCCGTCCTAACAGCTACGGTCTCCACAAGTGATTGTAAGCACTTGCACTTTGAGGGGTTCAAAAACTTTATCCTTTCGGTGAGGGTTTGGGGTTTTTGAAGTGTATCCAACTAATGGTTCAAGCTTATAATTTGCTTAACCACTATGCCTAAAACAATTGATATACAATATGAACAGGTTTCAGGTTCTTAAGGGTTGGATAGGAATCACTTAAGAGCTATAGATAATCTAATGGTTTCTGGCTCTTTTGAGAATTCTTAGAACAGTATGGCTTTAGCTTTGATTGCTTGCTTGGCTTGTTGAATTCTCTCTTGTGACTTCTGTGTTTGTGATTTCTCATCCTCTTGTATTTATAACGGAGATTGGTTGCAACTAGTCGTTGGAGTTGACTAGCCGTTTGAGCAATCTTTCCATAATAGCTTGATTCCTTGATTCCAGCCGCTTGATTGCTTCAATCCTGGGATCATGTCAATCTTCTAAATAAGGTAGGTCTTCGTTTGAATTGCAAGATGACTTGGGAATCAGCCGAGTCCTGGAAGAGCACATAGTCTTCTGATCTGTACTACTAGTCTTCTGACTACTCTTCTGGCCTTAGGTCTTCTGACTTTTGATATCAGACGAGTAACACTCTTCTGATCTGGCAATTGTTTATGTACTGCTTTTAGGCCATCTTCAATCTGGGACTCCATCAGATAAGTAGGTATACAAGCACCTTAACTTATCTGGTCTTCAAGGATCTTCTAGTCTTCATGTCTTCTACTCTTCTCATCTTGAGGATAGGCATGTAAGCCAGGACTGTGCTGATCAGCTGATATCAAT
This sequence comes from Galeopsis tetrahit, assembly GCA_963675135.1. NCBI lineage: Eukaryota > Viridiplantae > Streptophyta > Magnoliopsida > Lamiales > Lamiaceae > Galeopsis > Galeopsis tetrahit. Next base: position 17,480,180 of record OY776130.1, read on the forward strand.
ACAGTTGATCACACAAGACTAGTCTAAGTTGTTCTATACAAGTCAGCTGATCCTATTACATTTATAAACTCTAAGTGTTTTGGTCATCAAAACTATTCTAACATCAAGTGGGGCTTAGGGTGAATTTATATCCCAACATCTAAATCAAACTCATGGGCCTTTAGAGTTTGAAACATGGTCTCTGCACTCCACTTGTCTATGTCTTGGGTATTCTTAACAAGCATCTTAACCATTTTCCATCGAGGATCTAAGCTCTTAAGAATCCTAAGATTGATTTCACGAGCAGTATATGATTTACCAAGAACTTCCAGATCATTCATAATCTTAGTAAAACGAGTATCCAGCTGGTCGATAGTTTCGCCAACTTTCATCCGAAATGATTCAAATCTTTGGACAGCAGTGGATAATTTGCTCTCTTTGATTAGGGATGTCCCTTCACAAATGATAGCTAATCTGTCCCACATGTCTTTGGCAGTTTTACATTTTAACACTTTTCCTAGATACTCGTTAGGAAGAGTGTGTAAGATGTAATTCTTCGCCAAACTATCCAAATTATTTTGACGCATTTCTTCTGAGGTTAGATCTGGCCTGGGTTTCTTGACGAGAGTACCAATTGGTTTGTCTTTGTCGAGGGCAGCAGTATTTGGGACCATTGTCACGATTGGGCCCTCTGTGACAACCGATATCATTAGGTCGTGCGTGGAGCTGAAAATTGCTTCCATTCGCAACTTCCAATAGTCGTAGTCCTGAACCTGGAACTTGGGTAATTTGTTAGCACTTATTTCAAGAGACATATTGAACAAGTAGATTAGTGCTAATCAGTTTTATGATCAAGAAGCAGATAAGTCAAGAACAGGGAACAAGAAACACATATAACAAGAATGTTGATCAAGAACACGTAAGCAAATACAATCACGGACCAAGACTTCACCCTAAGTCTTAAGTCGGTTATCAAGAAACAGCAGTTCGTAAACTACTGCTCTGATACCACTTGTAGGTCCCAAAGTTGAGTTAATATCGAGTAAGCTAGTGAAAACGTCTAGAGAGGGGTGAATAGACTTTTCAAAATTCTTTCGATATATCAAAGTACAATGCGGAAATCAGAATATATCAATGAGCCCAATTCAAGTTTATACTCAACTTCTTAATTCGAGAACTCTGTTCTATGTATACTATACTAGTCTTGTTCAGATATGTATTTAAGCAATTAAACAGTTAATCAATTAAACACAAACAAAACAGTAAAGTAAACAACACACAACGATTTTATAGTGGTTCGACAACTTATCTACGTCCACTCTCACAAACCCAGTTGTGATGTTTCCTTATCAACTCTTCCAATCGAGTACAAAGTGTGTGTTCTTGTAATTTTAAGTCCCAAGAAAAAGACTTAGATCTTCTCGACTATACTACCAAGTATATCTTCGATCTTACTAGAGATTTACAAGTATCTAGCAACTTGAAAACAGTAAACAAAAACGTAAAACTTATTCAGTAGCAGTCTTCTGGTTTCTTCACTTGTCTTCTGACTTGCTTTCTGAACTTCAACTCTGTGAGTAACTAGCTTCGAACGCTTCAGTAATTCTTCAGTACGTAGCTTATCAGTATTTCAGTAGTCTTTAATCAATAAACACCTTGGAGTATTTATAGACTTCAACTTCAAGAACTTTGTCAGTTGTAACCAACCTGTTGGGAATAAAATGAGATATGTTTTGATTTAATACCAAAACCCCCTGAGACATGCCTAAGTCAAGTTGAGTATGTTCTAGAAATGTTAGAACATATAGTATAAAGGCTAGATGAGGAGCTAATATGTTAGGCAGCTCTTAGTTGATTAGATGCACAATTTGAGGGGGAACATATGCTTTGAAGTCCATCAAGAACAAGTCCCCTCAAGGCTCAAACTCTTGAAACAACACTAAGTCTTTTGAAGACCAACTATGCTGATCAGGAGAGTTGTCCAGAGGAGTTGTCTCAGCACAATTAATCAAGATCAAGTGCTCTGAAAGCCTGAGGTCAACTATGCTGAAGAGATAGAGACAATCTCACCCTAAAGAACTACAATTCTACATGCTAAGATCACTTGGAAGTGAAGCAAAGGGTATGAGCCAAGTCATCTGAAGAAGAGCAAGCCAACCTTGCTGATAAGCAGGATTGCTGATAGTGATAAGGAGAGTTGTCCAAATGATGAGGAATGTTGTCCTATCATTGGAACAGCTTTCAGAAGCCATGACCAAGTCCTAACAAGAGAATCTTAAAATCAGACATTGGGTAGAGTGCTGCAGAAAGAAGACAAAGTCTTAACAGCCGTTTATTTCCCAAATGAGGACATGTCACTATCAAGAATCTGTCTTCAAAGTTGAAGAACTAAAAGAAGACATTTATGGACATTTGAGGCTGCTTCTCCAACGGGCAAATCCTTCATTTGTCTATAAATACAGAAGTGTGAAGACCATTTGAAAGTACCTCAACAGAATCCAACTACACAAGAATTCTGAAGCTCATAGAATTTCAATAGCTTTCAGAGACTATCTTAGTCTTCAAACACTTCATCTAAGCTGAACTCATTGTATATTCATACACAAGCTTAGAGAGATATCCTATCCTTATACACTGATCTGCATTGTAAAGGATATCTCATTAGTTGGAACCTTACTTCAACCCTTACCCCTTTCAAGAGTGAAAGTGAATAGGTTGTAGTAGTAGAAGTGGTAGGAGCTGACAAGTAGTGAAGGAATTATCCTGTTCAATCAGGGAAAGTGGATGTAGGAGCTTGAGTCTCTGAACCACTATAAACTCTTGTGTTGATTTGATTTCAAGTACATTCATACATTCAACACTGCACACAAAACTGATCTTTCAAAGGATAAACATTCAAAGACTGTGCAAAACCTATTTGGACAAGTTCCCTGAAACTGGACTGTATTGATTGACTAAGTGATTTCAGAAACTAAAGGAGTCTAAACTAAAAGAGCCAACCACTATTCCGCACATATAACTCCCCTAGATAGTTATTCAACTAAGTACTCAATAGTACTTAGTAGTCTGATTATCTTAGAAGAGTTAATCATCATCAGCAGAGTTGTCCAAGACAACCTTGCTGAGCTCTGGTTTGATCAAAGTTGAAAAGAATTTGCATACAAGTGTATTCCCCCCCCCCCATACACTTGTTATATACTCCTTTCAGGACCAACAAGTGGTATCAGAGCAGGGGTTCAAAGACCACTGCTTCTGAAAAGCCATCTTGGTTTTCAAAATCATATATTTGGTGTGGTCACTGAACTGATCTATCTGAAATCCTATAATTTTTTGACTAACTGTTTATTCTTGAGATATGGCCAACAACAATGCTGTTGTTCCACCTCCTGCTGTCCAAGGATTGGACAACATAGCCACAAATTCAGTCAACCACATTTCTCATCACAAATTACCCATGTTCTCAATAGACAACTATGATTTCTGGAAAATCAGAATGAGGGCTCATCTTGCATCTCTACATACTGATATGTTGAGAGTTATCACAAGAGGTCCTTTTGTGTTCACCTTTGTCAATCCCAGAGTCACTGAGGCTCAAAGAGCAGATATAAGGGAATTGATTCCTAAAGATGAAGACGACTTCACTGCTGATGAAAAGAGAAAGGATAATTTGAATTATCTTGCAATGAATGCTCTCTATCAAGCAATTCCAGATGCAATCATGGGAAGGGTCTACCACTGCACAACTGCCAAGGAGATATGGGATACTCTTGTAGAAATGTGTGAGGGCACTGAGAAAATCAAGGAGAATGAGCTCCAAGTGGCAGTGCAGAAGTTTGAAAAGTTCACAATGGAGTCTGAGGAGTCCATTGATAAATTTGCTGGTAGATTCACTGATGTGATGAATGAAATCAACTCCTTGGGCAAAGTCTACACCAAGAGAGAAGTTGGATTGAAGATCTTGAGAAGTCTCACTCAAAAGTGGGATGTCTATGCTGTAATGATGCAAAATACCAAAGATCTCTCCACCATGCCCATGCAACAAATCTTCTCTGAACTCAAAGCTTATGAGTTCGACCTCAATAAAAGAAAGCCCGTTGAGGAACCTTCAAATCCTACTAAGGGAGTGGCATTCAAAGCCAAAACTGCTGAACCAGAAATGCAGTCCACTCCAAGATCATCAAAGTCAGTCTCCAAGACTGAAATGAAGGAGGAACTAGCCTTGATGGCTAGAAGGTTTGACAAGCTAAATTCAAGGTTTGGTAGATACAAGAAATTCTACCAAGACAACAAATTCAGGAGAAGGTACAACTCTCATGAAGCTCAGGCTGAGGTCAAAAAGCCTGAAGAGAAAAGATCAGAGGACACGTACTCTGATAGGAGAAGGTCCAGTAGAGCTGAACCTTCATCATCAAAAAGAAGAGAAGAATCAAAGAAAGATGATGATGAAGACCTGTGCTATAATTGCAAGAAGAAAGGGCACTTCCAGTATGACTTCCCTGAACTGAGCTCTAAGGAGAGAAGAGAAAGGCAAGCTAAAAGAGACAGAAAGTTCACCAATAGAAAGGCCATGATGGCTGGTGAAGAATCTGATAGTGCTGAAAGCTTCAACTCTTCTGATGGACTGTTCTCCAACAGTGATGATGATGATGATGATGTCTGCAACATGGCTCTTGAGGATGATGAGGTATCCTCTACTTCTAGTTCACCATCATTCATCTCACAAAACAATAGTGAGGTCAACCTGAAGCTTTCCCTTGGAAAGTTGATGGAAGATTTCACTGTGCTACAAGAATTTCATGATAATTGTGTGAGAGAAAATGAAAGATTGGCTATTGAACTTGCCAAAAACTCTGAGGCAGTTGTTGATGTCAAGTCTACTGAGTTGTATCAACAAGTCTTGAGAGAGCTTGAGGAAGCAAATCTCAGGATAGTTGACCAACAAAAGGAGATTGATGATCAACTTCTCTCTCATAAGAGAAAAGATTTTGAACTCAAAATTCTAAATGCCAAGTTTGAAAACCTCTCACATGAATATGACATTCTTAAATCAAGTGAAGAGAGCCTGAAATTAAAGATGTCTGCTCTGAAGAAATCCTCTAGAGCAATAGAGGAAATTCAGAGTTATCAAAGACCTATGGCTCAAAGAAGTGGATTAGGTTTTGATCCATTTGAATCTTTACCTTGTCTTAGTGTTGCTTCTGTAAGTAACACTAAGAGAATCTTTGTTAAGTCAGTGGCACTAACTGAAAATGAAAACAAACAGCCACTGAACAAAGGAAAGGGCAAAATGGATGACTTGCCTACTCAAGTGCTTCAGGAGAATAGGCCTAAACCTAAGGAAATGGCCAAAGCTCCTGAACACAAGAGGAATGTTGGTCAGCAGAGTAGACCCAATGGAAGGGCAACTCTCCTGAACAATGTTCAGAGGAATTATCCAAGGTATAATCAGCCTAGGCCAACTCTTCTGAGAAAGCCTCAGCTGACTAGACCTAAGGACAACTATCCTCAAAGGCAAAATAAAATGAGACAACCAAAACCCTTCATGCCAAAGGGTAATGGTCATAAGAAAGCCCTTCCTCAAAGATTCCCTCAAGTAGCACAAAGAACTCATAAGGTCAGGAGATTTGACAACTCTCCTGAAACTTACAGAGTTAACACATTCACACATACTTTTCCCAAGGCATTTAAGGGAAAGACAGTGTATGTAGATGCTAGAGGAAGACAACTTAGCCACCTTGAATCAATCAGGGTTATCAGGCAAGTTTGGGTTCCTAAAGGTACAGCTAACCTCTCAGGACCCAAAACTCAAAGGGTACCTAAACCTATTTAATTGCAGGTACCATTGGGCCACAAGAAGAGGAGCATGAGCAAAAAGTCAGCATGGTACCTTGACAGTGGATGTTCAAGGCACATGACTGGAAACAAGGAACTCCTCACTGATTTTATTGAAAAAGAAGGCCCAAATGTCACATTTGGAGACAGCTCACAAGCAACAACAAAAGGTTATGGTACTTTGATGATTGGTAACATCAAAGTATCCAATGTGTCTTATGTGGTTGGTCTCAAGTATAATCTCCTAAGTATCAGTCAATTATGTGATAAAGATTTCAAAGTTGAGTTTTCTAGTGGAAAATGCTTAATCAAAGATAAGGCTCAACAAACTCTATTGACTGGAACTAGGAAAGGGAATGTGTACTTTGCAGACTGGGACAAGTCTACTGATGCTGCATGCTTCATTGCTAAGAGTTCTACTGAACAAAGTTGGTTATGGCATAAAAGATTAAACCACTTGAACTTCAAAACAATGAACAAAATTGCTAGAAATGCATTAGTTAAAGGACTACCTAATGAGGTTTTCATTAAGGAGCATGTTTGCAAACCATGCCAAGAAGGAAAACAGATTAAAGCCTCATTTAAAGGAAAACCAGTCATCTCTACTGAAAGGGTACTTGAACTTCTACATATGGACTTATTTGGACCAATTACCCCTGCAAGCATAAATGGTAGAAAATACACATTGGTTGTAGTAGATGACTTCTCTAGGTTCACATGGGTAGTATTTCTCCTCAATAAGAAGGAAACACAAGTCAAACTACCTGAACTGTTAAAGAGACTGTCAAATGAGAAAAGCCTTAGCATTATCAAGATAAGATCTGATAAAGGCACTGAGTTCATAAATTCATACATCAATGAGTATTGCACATCCAATGGAATAACTCATGAAACCTCAGCAGCTTGAACTCCCCAACAAAATGGAGTTGCAGAGAGAAGAAATAGAACCTTAAAAAAAGCTGCTAGAACCTTAATTGCTGATTCAATCTTACCTAAGAGGTTTTGGGATGAAGCTATAAACACTGCATGCCATACTCAGAATAGATGTTTGATCACTAAGGGGCAAGGCAAAACCCCCTATGAACTCTGGAAAGGAAGAATGCCTAAAGTGTCATACTTTCATATCTTTGGTTGCAAGTGTTTCATTCACAATAATGGGAAAGAACAGTTCAAAGCTTTTGATAGCAAAGCTGATGAAGGGATATTCCTTGGATATTCTCAAATCAGTAGAGCTTTCAGAGTCTACAACAAGAAAACCCTTATTGTGGAGGAAACACCTCATGTTGTGTTTGATGAATCTATTCATGAGTTCAGGAATGAGAACTTGGAATCAGAAGAAATCACACAAAGGACAACCAGACTGAGCCTAAAAGACAAAGACACTGAACTCATAGAAGTTGTCCAAGCCAACCTACCTGAAACACTCCCATTGGACAACAATCCTGAAGGCAACCTTCCTGAGGCAAATCCCACTGAAAGGAATGGTGAACTGAATGATCCAATCCCAGTTCACATCCAGGTAACAACTACCAATAAAGAAGCAGTCCCTGCTGAGGTAGTTAATGGATCAAATAATCAAGGGGGAACTTAAAATGTTGAAAATACCAATGTCCCTGACATTGAGGACAACACCCCTGATTATGATCCTGAGTTAGATCCTGCATTTAATTATCCTGAATTTTATGATCAAAATGACTCAACTTCAGTAGAGGACAACTCTACTGAAGAGATCAGAAAAAGAAGGACTTGGTTGTCTGACCATCCTACTGATCTAATACTTGGTGATCCAAGTATAGGAGTCAAAACAAGGAGATTTCATGGTGAAAGTGCTCTCTTCTGTTGTTTCTTGTCAGAACAAGAACCAAGTGATATTGAGGAAGCACTTCAAGATGCCAATTGGATCACAGCCATGCAGGAAGAACTGAATCAATTCACCAGAAATGAAGTATGGGAGCTGGTGGATAGACCTTCACATCAAGATGTTATTGGAACAAAGTGGGTGTTCAAGAACAAAAAGAATGAGAATGATGTGATTGTCAGAAACAAAGCAAGACTTGTGGCAAAAGGCTATTGCCAACATGAAGGCATTGACTATGGTGAGACCTTTGCACCTGTGGCAAGGCTAGAAGCAATAAGGCTCTTTCTAGCCTATGCAGCCCACAAGAGGTTCAAAGTGTACCAGATGGATGTCAAGAGTGCCTTTCTGAATGGAGTCTTGAAAGAAGAAGTCTATGTGGAGCAACCTCCAGGTTTTGAGGTTGGAAATCAAGTTTACAGACTGAAGAAGGCTCTATATGGACTTAAGCAAGCCCCTAGGGCTTGGTATGATACACTGTCACAATTTCTCTTGGATCATGGATTCATCAAGGGAACTGTGGACAGAACTCTCTTCAGAATCTCTGAAGGAGAAGACATCTTGCTTGTCCAAATTTATGTGGATGACATAATATTTGGATCCCCCAATGAAAAGTTGTGTGAGAAGTTCTCCAAGCTAATGCAAAGCAAGTTTGAGATGTCCATGATGGGGTTGATGAACTTCTTTTTGGGTCTTCAAGTCAAGCAATCAAAAGAAGGAATCTTCATCAACTAAGCTAAGTACACCAGAGAAATGATCAAGAAGTTTGGGTGTGCTACTAGCAAGCCAGTAAGGATCACAATGAACACAAATTGGAAGATGGATCCTGATGAGAGTGGTGTTCCAACCAACTCCACTGAGTATAGAGGAATTATTGGATCACTCCTCTATCTCACTGCCAGCAGACCTGACATCACCTTTGCAGTAGGTGTTTGTGCAAGGTTTCAAGCAAATCCTAAGAAAAGCCATCTTGAGGCTGCAAAGAGGATTTTGAGGTATCTCAAAGGCACTGAAAATCTAGGCCTTTGGTACCCTGCTGATGACAACATTGAGTTAACTGGCTACTCAGATGCTGACTATGGAGGTTGCAGAATTGATAGAAAGTCCACTTCAGGGACTTGTCAATTCCTAGGCAACAAGCTTATATCTTGGTTCTCCAAGAAGCAGAACACAGTGGCAACTTCCACCACTGAAGCTGAATATGTTGCAGCTGGAAGTTGTTGTGCTCAAATCCTTTGGTTGAGACAACAACTCAGAGACTACAAAGTCAACTCTACTGAAGTACCAATATTTTGTGATAACAATAGTGCAATTGCAATATCACAAAATCCTGTATTGCACACAAGATGCAAACATGTGGACATCAAGCATCACTTCATTAGAGACCATGTGGAGAAGAAGGACATAAAGTTGGTCAAGATCCACACAGATCATCAAAAAGCTGATATTCTAACAAAGCCACTTGCAGAGGCAAGGTTTCTGGAGCTATCAGCAGAGTTGGGATTACTTGGTCCAGGGAAGTTAGACAAGTAAAACTCATTGAAGTTCATGGGAGTAAAAGAACTGAATTGATCTTCAACAGACTTGGACAAATCTACTGAAGTGCAGAAGAGATGATCACAATTACTCAGGACACTTGTCCATTGAAACTCGGGACACTTGTCCACATCTCTTCAGGACACTTGTCCTAGTAGGGTCAGATAAGTTGTCTTGGCTATCAAACTATTTCCTTGGTTTGATAAGCACCTATTTTGGGTAATCATTGTCAACTTTGATATTTGTCCAAATTGCAGATATCATCTCTGTGGGATTTAATTTGTCCCCCACCCAAAAGGTCGCTTTCCATGCATTAAATTCCAAGATTTAACTCTTGTTTGCATTACACTTTTCAAGCCATGATCTATCTCGAAAACTCCCCAACCATTAACTAATATTAAATAACTTCCACGTTTTGAATAAAACCAATAACTCACTATTACATTGGTTTTTGACCATTGGATCAAAACTGGCCAACTCCCCTGAAATTCATCCTGGCCGTCCAAGTGTGTTTTTCCATTTTTGACAACAGTTGAAAATACACAAAACTCACCAACTCATTGACAAACATTCTTTTTAGAATATCCCCAAGTCTTAAGAACTCCCCACAAACACCTCTTCCCAAGTATTCGAAACCCTAGCCTTCATCTTCTTCAAACTCTCTCAAAACTCTCTCAAATTAATTTCTGTAACCTTCAATGGCTCCCAAAGCTAAGCCTGAAATGGTTGTTGATTTCACCAATAGAGACTTAGACCTTGATTTTGGGTATCTAAGTCACAAAAACAACCTTACTTTTGAGCCAATCCTTTCTTTTGAGAGTGAAGATCCTACAGTTACTCCTACTCTAAGATGGCTAAGGAGAGCAGGTCTTCAAAAGTTCATGCAAGAGAAGCCAGATTCTTGCCTTGAATCTTACATGGCTGAATTCTTTGCCTTTCTAAGATGGAGAGGCAAACCTGAAGATGGTGAAGTGTCAACAAGATTATCTTTTGTTGCAGAGGGAGAAGAGGAGAAAAGATTCCATAGAGTGAAATTCTCAGTGGAAGAGGTTGATGCTGCTTTTGGATTGCCTTCAGAGGGAAGGAATCCTGAATTCTATGGAAATGGACTTGAACAAGAAATTGCTCAAGAATGGCTAATTACTCCAGGGCCACTATCCTCTACACAGCACAAGAAAACTCTCAAACCACAATTTCTTAATCTGTTTGAGGTTGTTGCTAAAAGTTTGCTTAGCAACACTGGGAGCTTGGAGCAGGTCAGCCAACCCAGAATTAGAATCATGGCTGCTGTGATTGATGCTAGTGACAAAGGCATCAAATTCGATTGGAGGACCTTCATCTTGTCAGAGATGATGAAGGAAAAGGCCAAGTTCAAAGTCAAAGTTCACAACAAGGTTGTGATGGAAGGCAAACTGAGATATTGCACAAGGGCAAGTCTCCTGATTGAAAAGTTTGCTCATTATTCTGAGATGCAAACCTTTGCAAAGCCTCTCCCTGCTCAGAAGATCATGTTTAGAAAGCTCAGCAAGAAAACTGAGCAGAGGAGGATGCTAATGGCCAAACCTGCTGAAGAGAATGTGGAGGAAAAGCCAATGATGAAGAAGAGGACAAAGGCCAGAGTGGTGAAGACAAGGAAAATGTCTCAAATCATTTCAGAAGAGAATTCAGATGCTTCAACTAAGATTGAAGAAGTTGCTAAAGAAGGTGTACAAGTGCCCTCTGATCATTCAGAAGAATTGAGACTGAAGTACAATGAAACTAGACAGAAGTCTAGAGGTGTTAAAAGGATCAGGGAAGTTGTCCCTGAGAAGGATGGTGAAGGAAGTGGGAGCAGTAGGGCTAGTAAGAGAAGGGTCAAGCCTACTGATAAAGTGTTGGAGCTTCAGGAGGAAAGGTCTCTCCAACTTGCTCTTAGAGAGAGCAGAGCCGAAAGCAGGACCAAGTCCAAGTCAAGGACCAACTCATCTGGCTCTGGTACTCCAGAATCCAAGGTCCCTGAAGGTCAACCAATAGAGGCCAACATCCCTGAAATTCAGAACCCTGAGCCCAACTCCCCTGAAACCCATATAACCCCAACCAATCAACCTATCACCCCCATCAATCTTACAAAGAGATATTCTCCAGAAGGGAGTGTGCAAAGAAGTGGGATAGATGTGCTAGCAGATATAGCAGTAGATGAGACAAGATTACATTCTCCACTTGACTCATCTATGCTCAATTATTCAAAGCTTTTAGAAGCTGCACTCTTTGAGCCAACCCCCCTGAGTAAAGCCCCTTCAGATTCATTGCTCTCTAAAGCAACTGAAGTACCTTCAATTGCAACCAACCCTTCTGAAGCCAATATCCCTGAACTCAACCTTCCTGAAGCCACATTAGGTGAACCCAGAGCCAACTCCCCTATAACCCAAAGTCCCCATTCAAGTGGAGATGAGGAGGAGTATACTTATGAAAGTATGCTCAGAGGAGGAGCCATGGCTACTGTGGACAGTTTGTATCCACAACTTGCTGAATTTCCAAGAATTCAGAAGACATTTCATGATCTAAGGATGCTTGTTGATGTAAAAGACAAGTCTATGATGGAGATATCACAAGTCATCCAAGATAAGGGTGCAAACTGGTGGCAAGTAGAGGAGAACAAATTGCTACACTTTGCTGGAGTTTCAAAGATAAGATTTCTCATTAATGAGGAAGTTTTTGCAAAGTTGGTAGCAGATAAGATTAATGAGGAGAAGGAGAGGAAAGCTAAGGGAATCAAACACCCTGAAAGTAGCTCTAATGATGATGATTCCCCTGATGATCCCTCAAACCCCTCAAAACCCAACCCTCCTGAAACCCCTCAAGCCAAACTCCCTAAGCCTTCTGTATCAGAAAGACTCTCCAACCCTCCTAGAACCTATCACAGGAAAGGCTCTGTATCTTCAGAGGTGTTGACCAAGGGTGGTAACACAACCAAAGACACATCTGCCAATGAAGGTTCTTCTGAACCCAAGGCACAGCCTAAAGATGTCGAGGTTCCTATATTAGAGGCTGGTTTGGTTAAGGTCTATTCAGTGTCAGGAGAGTTGGACACTGATCAGCCCTTAATCATTCAGGATGACTCAGTGGCTGTTGATATAAGCACTGTGATCTCCCCACAACTGCCATCTTTGAACCTTGTTGAAGGTGGAGATGCTGCAGGTCTAGATGAAGGAGTTGAAAAGGAGATGATAGTGGAAAAACCAGAGGGAGAAGTAGATGAGAGAGATGTGGTGATCACTAGGATAGTGAGTGTACCACCAAATGAGGGTGATATAAGTGAGGAAGGGCAGGCTATTCTTGAAGTCAAATCTGAACTTCAGGAATCCCTTGAGGAGAGGAGGCCTGTACCTTTAAGTGAGGACATTATCAATGAAAGGAGAAAAGAAATAGTTGAAAATGAGGAGAAGACTGCTGATGTATCAGAGTCTTATGAAAAAGAAATTGAGGGAGATAAGTGTGTGTTTACTGACTCTTTTGATTTGTCTGATATTGCAGGAATAAGCTTTGAACAAATATTTGCAGATGACCTCTTGACTGATGCTCCCATCCAAGTTGATAGTGGATCAGCACAAGCCTTGCTTGGGATGCAATCAGATAAGTTAGACTTCCTAGCTCAACAAGTTCAAACTGCTCATGCAGAAACTTCGGGAGCATTAGATGACTTTAGCTTTTGTTGAAATGAGATTAACTGTCTCTGAAGATGTGGTATTACCCACATTGGAAGCAAGAATTGAAGGAGTGGAATCTGGTCTTCAAACCATTTCCACTGAAGTTCACAAAGCCAAAGTCAGTATGGAAAACATCTCCAAGGAGGTCAAGAAAGATCAAAAGATGCTAAGAGACAACCATAATGCAAATGTTCAAGCTATCAGATTGACCATCAAGCAAGCTCTTGGCAAGAAGACAGCCTTACAGAGGAAAATAGCTAAAGAGCAAAGGTTAGCTATGGTGAAAGCAGCCTCTGAAAAGTTTTCCCAAGAGGTATTGGCCAACATTGCTGACGGTGCAGTGGCCAACCTCACTGAGCTCCTTAGAACCCAACTGGATGCATCTCTAAAAGCAACCATGGAGGAGGTTGTTCAACAGAAAATGAAGCCTGTTCTAGCCTTTCTTAGCTTGAGCAGTGATAGGATGCAAAATATACATGATGAGAATGTATATCTGTTGGAGGAGATGAAGTCTCTAACCCAAGCCCAGTCCTTATTGGCATCTACTATGAGTGAACTGAAGCCTGAATGTTTTGATGCTGCCAAAAAGGGGGAAAGGGAAAGAGCAAGGGCAAAAGGTGCCTTAGTAATTGGAAGCCCAGTGAAAGGGAAAGACAAAATTGCTGAAGGAAAGGGAAAGGAGCCAGCAGTGCTAAACTTGGAAGAATTGGATGAAGAGGAGCAGTTAGCACTTGCTTTGAAGAATTCAATGGCCTCAGCTCAAGAGGAAAGAGTGAGGTTACAGCAAAGACCAGGTGGTGAAGTATCTGGTTTGGACAAAGATGCTGAAGGTGTCCAAACTAGAGGAAAGATAAAGAGGGCTAAAGGAAAGAAAAGACAAGCTGATACATTTACTGATTTTCCTAACAGTCTTGATCTTCCACCTGAATTCAGAGTTGATGATGATGAGCCTATCTCAAAGAAGGCCAAAGCTGCTAAAGAGCCCAAGAATGCTGAAAAGGACAAGTCTTCTGAATCTGCCAGAAGTGCTGAAAGTCCCAAGTCCACTAAAGATGTTGAAGAACTATTTGCTGAAGGATTTGGACTTGAACCTAAGAAGAAGACAACTGTCTTAGCTAATGATCCATCAAAGCTGTTTCATGAAGGGTTTGGCAAAGACCCTGAAACTCAACAGAAACTGGCCATGATGAGGGCCCAAGAAAAGATGGATTTGATGGATGAAGCACAAAGAGCAAGAGATAAGAGAAGAGCAGACTTCCAGAAGCCAAGAAGGAAGAGAGCAACTTATAACAAGATAAAGCCACAGCTATTGATCCCAATGGACACCAAATATCCTCACTTGGATAAATGGGTGCCAATTCAGCTGAATGACTCATGGGAGGAAGCAAAAAGTTAGTTTGTGTATGATTACTATGTCATTGACAGATGGAATGGAAAGGATGCCAACTCCACTTTTGTTGAGTTCATGATAGAGTACTACAGAGAGCTTTATCAACAACTACTTGCAGCTGCTGATATTGCAAGATTTGAACTCACAGCTCCCAAGCCAATCATATACATGCCTCCAAAGCTTGAAGGATGGATTGACCAAGCAAGAATCCTGAGAGAATTCACTGAGATCCTCAAGCTAAACAAGATGGTTCTTGGACCTAAGGGAACAAACCAAGAAGCCATGGCTTTGAAAAGAAGAGTGTGGGCACAATATGGGATGGTGCCACCTCCTGAGGATGATCTTTGAAATGGCTAAGTCTTCTGACCTTTCTTGATTGATCAACTATGCTGAAATATGGTCAAGATTGCTGATGTGGTGTGCTATGATAATCTGTTTGCTCTGATATGCTCTTGATTGCTCTGATATAAGCATGTACTCTGATGTTTTTGCTCTGATCCAAATACTGCTAAGTGTTTTGGTGTTTGCTCTGATACTAAAATTTTGTATATGCTTTGAATAGTGAAATGCTCTGATGTATTTAGTGTTAATGATTCATGCTCTGATATGTTAATTTCAACTATCAACATGCTTGTAATGATTTTCAAATGAATGATAGTTGAACTTATTTTGAATCAAGAAACACTCATCTTTCTATGCCTATCTATGAAACCTATGTGCAACATGAATGGTGAGTACACTAACACATTGCTTTTCAGGATAATTGACCTTAGTCATGTCTTCTGAAGATAAATGTAATAGGTGTAGTCAGGTCACTTTTGCATAGAAGTATAGGTTTTGGCATCATCAAAAAGGGGGAAATTGTTGGGAATAAAATGAGATATATTTTGATTTAATACCAAAACCCCCTGAGACATGCCTAAGTCAAGTTGAGTATGTTCTATAAATGTTAGAACATAAAGTATAAAGGCTAGACGAGGAGCTAATATGTTAGGCAGCTCTTAGTTGATTAGATGCACAATTTGAGGGGGAACACATGCTTTGAAGTCCATCAAGAACAAGTCCCCTCAAGGCTCAAACTCTGGAAACAACATTAAGTCTTTTGAAGACCAACTATGCTGATCAGGAGAGTTGTCCAGAGGAGTTGTCTCAGCACAATTAATCAAAATCAAGTGCTCTGAAAGCCTGAGGTCAACTATGCTGAAGAGCTAGAGACAGTCTCACCCTAAAGAAATACAATTCAACATGCTAAGATCACCTTGAAGTGAAAGGGTATGAGCTAAGTCATCTGAAGAAGAGCAAGCCAACCTTGCTGATAAGCAGGACTGCTGATAGTGATAAGGAGAGTTGTCCAAATGATGAGGAATGTTGTCCTATCATTGGAACAACTTTCAGAAGCCATGTCCAAGTCCTAACAAGAGAATCTTAAAATCAGACATTGGGTAGAGTGCTGCAGAAAGAAGACAAAGTCTTAACAGCCGTTTATTTCCCAAATGAGGACATGTCACTATCAAGAATCTGTCTTCAAAGTTGAAGAACTAAAAGAAGACATTTATGGACATTTGAGGCTGCCTCTCCAACGGGCAAATCCTTCATTTGTCTATAAATACAGAAGTGTGAAGACCATTTGAAAGTACCTCAACAGAATCCAACTACACAAGAATTCTGAAGCTCATAGAATTTCAATAGCTTTCAAAGACTATCTTAGTCTTCAAACACTTCATCTAAGCTGAACTCATTGTATATTCATACACAAGCTTAGAGAGATATCTTATCCTTGTACACTGATCTGCATTGTAAAGGATATCTCATTAGTTGGAACCTTACTTCAACCCTTTCCCCTTTCAAGAGTGAAAGTGAATAGGTTGTAGTAGTAGAAGTGGTAGGAGCTGACTGTTGAGAGAAGAACAGTTCAGTTCTGAGTTGAGAAGAGGGTACTAGGACACTAGACATCCTAGGGATCAATTCACCAAGGAGTGGTGTTATTGATCAAGTGCACCTTGGCACTATAAAACAAGTTAATTCCAAGAGTGAAGGAATTATCCTGTTCAATTAGGGAAAGTGGATGTAGGAGCTTGAGTCTCTGAACCACTATAAACTCTTGTGTTGATTTGATTTCAAGTACATTCATAAATTCAACACTGCACACAAAACTGATCTTTCAAAGGATAAACATTCAAAGACTGTGCAAAACCTATTTGGACAAGTTCCCTGAAACTGGACTGTATTGATTGACTAAGTGATTTCAGAAACTAAAGGAGTCTAAACTAAAAGGGCCAACCACTATTCCGCACATATAACTCCCCTAGATAGTTATTCAACTAAGTACTCAATAGTACTTAGTAGTCTGATTATCTTAGAAGAGTTAATCATTTTCAGCAGAGTTGTCCAAGACAACCTTGCTGAGCTCTGGTTTGATCAAAGTTGAAAAGAATTTGCATACAAGTGTATTCCCCCCCCCCCCCCCCCCCCGCCATACACTTGTTATATACTCCTTTCAGGACCAACACAACCTTTCTTGAAAACTAACTTTATTCCTTCATACTTATCCTTCCACGCGTTTCTGTTAGTAATTAGTTATCTCTAACTAACTCTTTCAATCCTTATCTTTACACGCGCTTGAATAACTAACTTCAAGTTGACTTGTCTTGTTGAGTCTCGTTGCGCACCTGTCTTGTGTAGTAGACTTCTTCTCTTCTTGTGTGGTCTTCTTCAGTAGTAGACTTAGTAACAACTAATCTAATCCTAACAAGACTATTACATTACTTTAAGCTTTATAATTCAGCTTAGTCAACTTAGAAATCTATACAATGAATATTTACATATGAAAAATCATGAGCTTCTATACAATGTTTAATATAGCTCAATAACAACCTAAACATTTAATATGAACAATATATACGTACTATAAGTACTTGTCTTTTCTTTTATATAACAATACTTGTCTTATGTGAACTCTACTGGTCTGTACAAGATGACTTCTCCTTAACTAGACTAGGTCAGTCAATACTTAGAAAATATTCAAACTACTTTTGGCTTATCAAAACTTCATCTTTATCTTTTAATCATCATTTAGGACTTGTTCCAGGATTCATATCCCAACAGACGACAATGATGATGGGAAATATGAAGATGAAGATTAAGATTAAATGTAATTTAATTAATTTATTTGAATTTATAAACTTTTACAATTGAAATTATTCAATAATAATTTTTTTTATATATTTTTTAAAGTTACAAATTTAATCAATTAATTATATATGTTAAAATATTATGCATAGTTTTTAGTATTTTACAACTTATGCTTTTGACGGCTGTGAGTAATTACAATTTTTTGAAATTAATAAAAAAAAATTACATTTACAAATTTAAAAGTTATAATTTAAATACATGTAAAAGAAATAAATTAATATACATATACAATTAATATTAAAAGGTAAAACAAAAGAGTTATCTGTCCTAGTGGCGGGTGCTCAACTAGTTTAAAAAATTACTAAGTATGTTTTTATATTAATTAAATTTATTTAAGATAATAAATTGATTAAATGGCCTCCACCATAATGGACACTTGCCAATTCCCACATAGACCATTATTTGTTAATTTTGCATGAGAATTCGTGAAAAACCTCTAGTTTAAAAAATTACTAAGTATGTTTTTTTATTAATTAAATTTATTTAAGATAATAAATTGATTAAATGGCCTCCATTTGGCTACGCATTGGCAAGCGCCTCTCTCCCTATCGGATAGGCCAAACGATAAGTTCATCTATTGATCTAAAGAAGATCTATTGATCTATGATTATTTGTTAATTTTGCATGAGAATTCGTGAAAAACCTCTAGTTTAAAAAATTACTAAGTATGTTTTTTTATTAATTAAATTTATTTAAGATAATAAATTGATTAAATGGCCTCTATTTGGCTACGCATTGGCAAGCGCCTCTCTCCCTATCGGATAGGCCAAACGATAAGTTCATCTATTGATCTAAAGAAGATCTATTGATCTATGATTATTTGTTAATTTTGCATGAGAATTCGTGAAAAACCTCTAGTTTAAAAAATTACTAAGTATGTTTTTTTATTAATTAAATTTATTTAAGATAATAAATTGATTAAATGGCCTCCATTTGGCTACGCATTGGCAAGCGCCTCTCTCCCTATCGGATAGGCCAAACGATAAGTTCACATGAATAAATTCCTTTAAGGATGATTGTGGATTATTACTAGTGGCGGTATGACCCTCCCATCGAGTGGCTTATTCAAAACGAAATAATAGTCCTATATTTAATTATGGTTATTACTTAGGTATAAATTTGATTTATTAACTCCCCATCGGAGTCCCTGTCAATTTTATATGGCCAGGTTGAAGCCAACTATTAATTTTGAATTAAAGGTTTGTAACTGCTTTGTTTGTAACCTGCTTAAATGTATTTGAGTAAACGTTCACACTCATCGTGACTTACTTAAATTAGTTTTAAGATGTTGGTTGATGCATGTTTATATCGGTTTTTGAGGTTTTTGATATAGTACATGTGATCAAATTATGTGATAAATTTTGTGTTAATAGGATATTAATACAAATTGTATATTTTATTCTCAGTTCAGCATGTCATCTCCTTTTAACCCACTGTTTAGTATACTTAAAGAAAATAAATTGGAAGGAGAGAATTATGTGGATTGGAAAAGACATTTGTTTATAGTCTTGACTGCACAACAACATAAGTGGGTACTTGATGAACCTAAACCCCCTGCCCCTACGGATGAGACGAACCAAGAAGATAAGGAATATCATAAGGAGTGGATGAGATCCGATGAAATGGCTAGGTGTACCATCTTGGCTTCAATGTCAGATGTGTTGCAACACCAACACCAGAACATGGAATCCGCTTCAGCTATTATGATGAACCTTAAGGAACTTTTTGCTCATCAGAATCGTACGGCTAGACAAATGACCATGCGAGATTTGTTATCACAAAAAATGGTCGAGGGAACGCCCGTGAGGGATCACGTTCTTAAGATGATGGGTTTCCTTAACAAACTTGAGATTCTTGGTGCTGAATTCGATGCGGAAACGCAGATCGATTTCGTACTCCATTCTCTACCGAAAAGTTTTGAGCAGTTCCAACTGAACTATACGATGAATAATCAAGAGTATACGTTGGCTCAGCTCTTGCAAGCTTTGGTTTCGGCTGAGATGTTAATGAGACCAAGAAATGAGTATACGGCTATGTTGGCAAAAGGTCCATCTTCTAATTCTGCACCGAAAGGTGGAAAGAAGAAGAAGAAGGCAAATGGCCAGAAACAAGCTAATAACCAATTCAGGGAAGTGTCAAGAAAAAGACCACTAAGGGAAAGTGTTTTAATTGCGGTCTGAAAGGATATTGGAAGTCAGCCTGTACCAAGCCTAAGAAGGCTGGTAAGCAAGGTAATTCTCACGCACTAGTAATTGAAACTTGTTTAGCGGTGTATTCTTCCCATTCGTGGGTGGTGGATACGGGAGCCACTGATCATGTTTGTTTTGATTTTCAGGGGTTCAAGCTAACCCGACAACTTAGTGGGAGTGAGATCATCATCACCATGGGCAATGCTACGAAAGTGGCGGCTGTTGCAGTGGGAGATGTGCAACTATCTTTTAGTGATAGAATTTTAGTTTTAAAAGACGTTCTTTATGTTCCGAGTTTTAGAAAGAATTTGATTTCAGTTTCTAAACTAATTTTGGATGGATATTCAGTTTCTTTTAATAAGAATGTCGTTATTTGTCGTGATGACGAGATTATCTGTTCGGGAGCATTGGTGAATAATCTTTATACTATTAATTGTGCACATTCCACACAAAATGAATCGCATAACACATCGACTATTTCTAAGAAAAGAAAGCATTCTTCAGACATGAACGAAACACTTTTGTGGCATCTTAGACTTGGTCATATTAATCTAAGAAGGATTCAAAGGTTGGTGAACGACGGCTCGTTGGAATCACTCCATGTTGAGTCGTTTCCAACATGTGAATCATGTTTAGAGGGTAAAATGACCAAAAGAGCCTTTGGGGCAAAGGGGAATAGAGCTAGTGAAGTGTTAGAACTCGTTCATACTGATGTATGTGGACCAATGTCAATTCAAGCAAAAGGAGGTTTTGAGTATTTCGTTACTTTTATCGATGATTACTCAAGATATGGATACATCTATCTAATGCGGCATAAGTCTGAGACCTTTGATAAATTCAAAGAGTTTAAGGCTGAAGCAGAAAAGCATAGGGAAAAGAGTATCAAGTTTCTACGATCAGATCGTGGAGGCGAATACCTCAGCAATGAATTTTTGGGCTACTTATCAGGCGAAGGGATTGTATCCCAATTAACTGCACCCGGAACCCCTCAACAAAATGGGGTTGCAGAGCGAAGAAATCGAACTCTTTTAGAGATGGTCAGATCTATGATGAGTTATTCAGATTTACCTAAGTCGTTTTGGGGTCATTCCTTGGAAACAACGACTTACATTCTGAATTTGGTACCTTCCAAATCAGTTCCTAAAACCCCTACAGAATTGTGGACCGGGCGAAAGCCTATTCTAAGACACATAAGAATTTGGGGGTGTCTTGCATACGTGTTGGACAAGGAAGCTGGAAAGTTAGACCCTCGTTCAGAATTAAGGTTATTTGTAGGATATCCTAGAGGAATGAAAGGGGGTTTATTCTATAGTCCAAAGGATCAGCGAATTGTGATAAGCACACATTCTATATTCTTGGAAGAAAACTATATGAGTAATAGAAAGCCCAAGAGTGAGATTACCTTAAATGAATTAAGAGGGTCAACTCCTATACCAAGTGCACAAGTAGATGTACCAAGCGATACACAAACACAACTGGAACCTCGTCGTAGTGGGAGGGTTGTGAGACAACCTGAGCGATTCATGTTCGTGGGAGAGTCTTCGGACTTGGTCCCCGGAGAGGATGAATCTGACCCCTGGACGTACGATGAGGCAATCCAAGACAAGGATGCAGATTCTTGGCAAACTGCAATGGAAGCAGAAATGGGATCTATGGATCATAACAAAGTGTGGGAGCTTGTGGAACCACCCAAAGGCATAAAGCCTATTGGATGCAAGTGGATTTACAAGAGAAAAAGAGGATCAGATGGGAAGGTTGAAACCTTCAAAGCTAGACTAGTGGCAAAAGGATATACTCAAAAAGAGGGAATCGATTATGAGGAGACATTTTCGCCTGTAGCTATGCTTAAGTCTATCCGTATTCTCTTTTCGATTGCAGCTCACCTAGACTTTGAGATCTGGCAAATGGATGTCAAGACAGCTTTCCTAAATGGAAATCTTGAACAAGAAATCTACATGCGCCAACCCGAAGGCTTCATTGAAAAAGGCCAAGAGAATCTTGTATGCAAGCTTAAAAGGTCAATATATGGACTTAAGCAAGCATCGCGAGCTTGGAATCAATATTTTGATCAGGTGATACAATCCTATGGATTTGATCAAAATGAGTTTGAGAGTTGTGTCTATAAGAAGTGTATCGGAACTGCCTTGGTATTCTTAGTATTATACGTACACGACATTCTGCTTATTGGAAACAATAAAAAGGTGTTGACAGGCGTGAGCGTATGATTGTCAAAACAGTTTGATATGAAGGATTTAGGAGAAACTTGTCACATCCTTGGGATTAAGATTACTCGAGATCGCCAGAAAAGGATGATATGCTTATCCCAAACCTCATACATAGACACTATTTTGAAACGATTCAGCATGCAAAATTCCAAGAAAGGATTTGTTCCTTTCAGACATGGAATTCATCTATCTAAAGAGATGTGTCCTAAGACACAAAAGGAGATGGATGAGATGAGAAACATTCCATATGCGTCGGCAGTTGGAAGCCGCATGTATGCAATGCTGTGCACGGGACCGGATATTTGCTTTGTTGTAGGCATGGTAGCAATATATCAGAGTAACCCAGGGAAAGAACATTGGACTGCAGTTAAAAACATTCTCAAGTATCTAAAAAGAACTCGAGATAAAATGTTGGTTTATCAGTCAGACAGTCTATTCCCTGTGGGTCATACAGACTCAAATTTCCAATCAGACATGGATTCTAGAAAATCTACCTCGGGTAGTGTGTTTTTTTTGGGGGGTGGAGCAATGACATGGAGAAGTGTGAAGCAGAAATGCATCGCTGATTCTAACATGGAAGCCGAATATGCAGCTGCTTGTGAAGCAGCGAAAGAAGCGGTTTGGCTTAAGAACTTCTTAGTGGACTTGGATGTGATTCTGAATTTGCCCCGCACTATCACTATTTATTGTGATAATGCTGGAGCAGTTGCAAATTCAAGGGAACCAAGAGCTCACAAGGCAAGCAAACACATTGAAAGGAAATACCATCTTATACGAGAAATTGTTAAGAGAGGAGATATAGTGGTGGCAAATATCGCATCGGAAGACAACCTAGCTGATCCCTTCACAAAGGGTCTGCCTCAGAGTACATTCGAGAGACATGTGGAAGGAATGGGGGTCAAGTGCGTTGCCAAGCTGTTTTGAGTATAAGTGGGAGAATTTATTAGGACATGTAGAACATGGACGTGCTGTAGTATACTTAAAAGCAGACTTTGAGTATAAGTGGGAGATTGTTAGGGTTATACTGACAAGTATGCTTTTAGTGCTACTTATGTATACAAACTGATTTTTGCACTTATTAATGAGAATACATTTTTGTCACTGGTTGCTTTAAATATAATGAATGTTAATTATTTATCGCATAAACGTTCAAATGTACTTTACATTGTAGACAATGTGGTGTGTAGAAGATCACATTGTCAGTTCCTTGTATATAAGTACAATTGATTCACAACTTATATGGAATTGAACAATCCATTGGTAGAAGTTGAGGTGTAAGGCTCAGATTGGTTTGTCTTGACCAAGAGATTACACTAGTGCATTATGATGTGCTGAATAGGACCTACAAAGAGGTAATTCTTCTAGACTGGCTTAAGGAATGAAGAATTAGACCTCAGTGGTTGTTGATTTCTTAATCTTTGTCACTTAAATGGAATTGTATGTAGTTAAGAAGTATTGCTTTGATTTATTATGGGTAAAGAATCAATGTGATTCAATACTTTATATTTTGGGCAATATTATTAATTATAGGACAGATTGCCAAAATCAATACAGAGAATCGTGTCTTGGAGTGTCAAGTTGATTATGTCCCCTTGGTGGGCTCAGAAGGTTTATCATATCAAATCTGATCAGTGAAATTTATTTCTGGTATGATAATAATGTTGAGTTGTCCTTACTCCGAGGAATAAAAGATATTAATTAATTAAAGCATTCAGTAGCTTAAATTAATTGATGGACATTGAATCTTAAACACAGGAAATAATAACCGGGAGCCATATTTCGTAATATGGGTTAGGATGGATAGTGCAATATTAATTCTATAGTGGAATGAATTAATATTAATGGGCTGGAATAATATTGTGGCTCAATATTGATTTTTTGGCCCATTGGGAGGTCCAATCATAATTCTCCTAAAGGCCCTCAAGTAGCCCAATAAAAGTCCATTAACTAAGGTAATTAAAAAGATAAGAATTAATCTTGATGCAAGAAAGAGAGGAAAGTAGCGCTTATTTTGAGGAGAGAATATTATGGAGAAAGATATGGAAATAATATAATATCTCTTCCATAATAAAATATTTCTAGATCTCCAATATTTTCTAATAAATAGATTGACTATTCTCTCTCTTATAAATAGAGGAAAAACCGCCACTCTTTTTAAGAGTTGTAAAAATCTGTATTCTCCAAAATACAGAAAAGAGAGATCTGTAATTTTCGAAATTACAGTGTGTGCAACAAGAGAAAATTAATTCTTCCTTGAGAGTTAATAGTTCGTGAGATCTCCCACCGAATCAACGGGCTAGGATTTAGGGAATACTCGAGAAGGCGGACTAGGAGTGCTCCTACGTATTCTTTTTCCACAACTTGTATAGAAGATGACATTAGACAATAAATCACTAATCACGTCAGTTGCGATATAAAATAAATATAAATACAAAATCACATTGAGAAAATTACCATACACTTCATTCATTCCATAATAAGTTGGAGAATACATATTAAAAAAGTCTATCAATAATTAAAATATTGAGACGTAATTTTTGTAACTTTCATATATAAAATAAATAAATGAGTTAACTTGTATGTATACGTGAACTCAAAAGTAATGATATTTTACGTAAAATTAAGCATATTATAAAAGTGAAGTTTATAAAAAGTTTTTAATTTTAAGGGTGTAAAAGTTATTGTGGAATGTCTGAAAAAGGAAATGTAAGAGTTCTTTTTCTAGCCAGACTAAGCCGCAGATTTTGACCGGAACCCGGACCCGGCTCGAGAGAAAAATGAACCTCCAATCTGGTCAAAATTATTTAACAACTCGTTCGTAATTTTTTTTATTAATTTAATTTATTAGTAAGGTGAGGCAGTGCGCTACTACATATTTGGCCTTGGAGAGCTTTTAAAAGAGCTCTTCAAGTGAGAGCTGTCCAAACTAAATTGCACTTGGAGAGCCCTAATTGCGCTTAGGGTTCTCTGTCCAAACTAAATTGCACTTGAAGAGCCCTAATTGCGCTTAGGGTTCTTTGGAGAACCCTAAGCGCGCACGATTACATTTAAAATAGACCGAAGTTTATCTTACCATGGAAAGACTCTAAATTAAATTAATGAAAACAAGATTTAATATGTTCAACGATATTTCAAAGATTTAATATGGAAAGACTCTATTTTTCCACCACATGATTAGAAGATGGCATTAGGCATTGACGACGTCGTGCAATAAAGAAAAAAATGTATATATATCTAGAAAATTATCACATACAATACATTATTATCGGCTTTAAAATCATAAGCAAAAAATGGGTTTGAAAGTGATTGTTTTTCCTACTAATGTGTCAAATAAAAAAAAAATTGTACAGGGGGGGTTTTAATGTAAGAAAATAAATTGAACCAATTCAATTCTTCAAGCCCAATATTAATTAAAAAATTAGGATTTATATATATTATTATTACTACATATATTAAATTAAAATTGTTAGTGCATTGTTCTTTTGATGGAGAATTTATTTATAGTAATCACAATTGTAATCTTATTATTAACTATTTATTCAATTAGAAAACAACGAATGGTACATCTAATTTTTTTCTTGATTGACATGCCAATATGTAAAAGAGTATTATTTCTTGATCAATATTAAATGATTATTTGATTATTACTTTTATTGAAAATGATGTGTTTCTACAAATTTTCAATGATGATGCCACATACCACATTAAAAAAACGAAGGTTTTACGAACTCAAATGTATTTATAGTTTGATTTGTATGTTATATGTTTTTTCTTATTTTGTTTGCATCAAGTTGTATGATTTTAAGTGTTTAACTAATATATTATTTATAATCTTTCGTACCCTCAAATCCGAAATCTTGCATCCATCACTGCAAAAAAACTTATAATTGTGAAAAAATGAAACTAAATTAATACATTTAATTTTTTGGAATCAAAATAAAACAAAAAAAATGAAACTAATTACTGGTACAATTAATTTTTTTGAGAGCATTAATTACAAAAGGAAAATTGACTTATATCTCATAACTTTTGTACTACTACTATTGGGTAAAAGTGAAATACTTGAGTATTAATTTGTGACAATTATTTGAGATGATATGTATGTAGTCCTACTAATGCATGTCATGTCTTTCTCTGACATCTGTTAAATAAGACAATTTCACATAAATTTTCCACATGCTAGTGGTCCTATGTATTCTTCTTCCACAACTTGCTTAGAAGATCACATTAGAAAACAAATTATTTTCGGATCATCCGATCCTACGATCGGATATTATTGATGACACATGAGACTTGAAGAAAAAAAATTATTGATGACGTCAGTTGCAATATAAATACAAAATCACATTTAAAAAATAATTATCATATACTTCCTCCGTTTCATAATAAATTTCATAGGTACATGGATGGAGAGTGCGTACATATTAAAAAAGTGTAATAATGAGTAAAATTTTGAGAAATAATTTTGTAAATTTTTATATATAAAGTAAATAAATTACTCCCTCCGTCCACCAAAAGTGTGCTCATTTCTTTTTTTGAGATCCACAAAAACGTGATTATTCTATTTAAATAGTTAACTTTTGAATATTTTTTCTACTTTACTAACAAGATTGAGTATCAATCAAATATATTTTCTACTCATTATATTAAATATATTCTTTATAATTAAAATATGATTTTTTTTAAAAGCACATATAAAAAAAAGTGAGCACACTTTTGGTGGACAGAGGGAGTAGTTGATTTGTGTATATATGTGAACCAAAAGGTAATGACATTTTGTGTAAAATTAAACATATTGTAAAAGTGAGATTAATTTATAAAAGATTTTTCATTTTAAAAGTACGAAAGTTATTGTGAAACGTCCAAAAAGAAAAATGTACATATTAAAAGATATTTTAAGATTTCTTTTTCTAGCTAGTTAGGCTGAGCCGCGGATTTCCAGGGTAGATAGCAATTGCATTTGACCCGAGAGAAAGCCCAATGGGCTGGCCGAGAGAAACACGAACCCCTAATCTGGTCCAAGTTATTTAACAACTCTAAATATTTAGGTTATTTTATAATTAAATTTTTTATTTATTTTAAATTAAAATGATGTATTCGTAATTTTTTATTTATTAATTTAATTTATTAGTAGGGCGACGTAATGTAATTGCATTTAGCATAGAACGAAGTTTGTCTTATCTTAAAAATTCTATAAATTAAATTAATGAAAAGAAGATTTAATAAGTTCAATGATATTTCAAAACGTAAATTTTCCACATGTTAGGGTCCCTAAGTATTCTATTTTCCAACACATGATTAGAAGATGACATTAGACATTGATGACGTTGTGCAATTTTAAAAAAAAAATGTATAAATAGAGAATAATATATATCTTGAAAGGTAAAAAAAAAATTGTGTGAGACCGTCTCACGAATCTTTTTCTGTGAGACGGATCCTTTTAACCCATATTTCAAAATTTTGAGTAGAATAATCCATATTTTTTTTCAGATTTTGATTTGTAAAAAAAGTGATAATGTTTAAGTAAGAAGTGATAATATTTTTAACAAAAGTGACTATCACTTTTTACTTAAACACTATTACTTTTTATTCAAACATGCATTATCACTTTTTATTCAAAAATTATCAATTTTTATATATAAAAGTCGTCTCACGGATCTCATTTTGTGAAACGGTATCACCCAAAACTAGCCAATCTAGAAAATTTATTTTTCTTAGAATATTTATTTGTATGTTTCTTTTGATATCAGCACAAGTGGGAGCAGCTAGGGTGCTTCCAAAGACTTTCAATACCGTTGACGCATGTATGCTCCTTCTTCCCTCTTTTAATTAGTACTGTTGTAAAAAAAAATTATATTATAAAATTTATTTAAATCATCATGTTTTAATATTTTAGAAGTTTAATATACGTACACAAATAAAAAAAAAAATAGTCAATATTAATATCTTACACCTTCCCTACATAATTAAGCTACATGTCATTACTTTTTTAAAAAATCAATTTTCGTTAATTAACTTTATTAAATGAGTTTTTTGCCTCTAACTTTTATGAATAAATTATTGTTTCAAATAATGGAACTATATGTATGTTTGCGTGTGTTACCAAAAGCAGTGGCGGAGACGAAGGGGCCGAAAAGGAAAATCATCTCTTATATACCAAAGAATAAACCGTTCTGCGGTAAGAATATCTATGGAAGCTGCATAAATCTCCCACCTCGACCTCTCAGAGAAAAAAATGTGGGTACGAGAACTCATGCAAAAGGAGATCAGGGACTCCCGGCGCCCAACCCTAATTAGTAGAATCCCTAGCAAGCAATTATATATATAAGAGTTAAGGGAGACCGTCTCACTGATTTCATTCCGTAAAACGGTCTTACCCAAGACTAGCTCTATTATGTATTTCTAAATAATAAGGATGCATGAATGAAATATAAGTTTCTTCTTTCGTAAAGAAGGATGATTCATGGAATATCTGAGTAATGTGTAAAATTTGCTTGATACTCTTATGTATTTGTCTCTACACAAATGTAAAAGTGGTGTGCATATAATATTGTAACTCTTGCTACTCTAGCGAGTTAATATATTGTATGTTTGGCCCGATAAAAAAAAAGGGTGTGTAGTATTGTAATCATTTTAATTTACTATCCAGTGACGGATCCAGAATTTTAAATTCGTTATTGTAGAAAATATTATGTAAAATACTATTTATATAATAATAAAAGTCATACGATTCGAGAAAACTTAAAAAAATAAAAATTACATAACGTTCAAATTAAACTGAGACCGACGAATTCTCATGTTTTTAAAACGGTCTATTACAATTACAACTGTTATAAAGCAAATACAACATCAGTTTAAAAACCGTTGTAGTATATCTAAACAACAGCGATTGAAAATCGTTGTAGTAAATCCAAACAACAACGGTTATGAACCGCTGTCGTAGCTAATAACACTGATGTTAGAGACATAGTATGAGGTTAAAACCGAACACATACAACAACAGTTTTAAAGGAATAACAACGGTTAATAATAGTTGTTGTTTATAGAAACAACAACGATTATTAACCGTTGTCTATCAGCACCCCCTTTATATAGCGCTTAATACCGCAGCGGTTGCTGATATCAATTTACAGTGGTCTTTCAGCAAATTTGGCATAATATCATGGCTTTATATTTTGTAGTTTTATTGGAGATTTTATATTTTTATAATCATCTTTTAGTATCACATTGTGTAAGGTATATTTGATGTGATTATACCACCTCCGTTCCAGTATTATCTGAATATTTACTGTTTGCACGAGTTTTAATGTAAGAATTGTTTATTAGTATTAAAGGTGATAAAGTTGACTTTTATGAGGGATATTATTGAAGAGAGAATCTTTAGTAAGTGTGTAAAAAGTAATGACATATGATGTAAATAAGAGATGTTTGAGGGAGTTTTTTTAAAGGAGTAAAAAGTTACTTTTTTCAAATAAGGAAATGTTCAATTAATAATGGGACGGACGTTTTTGTCAAATGTTCAATTAATAATGGGACGGAGGGAGTAATAAAGATTTTCACATTTGTACGAATCCTTATGAATATTTACCGTTTCATATTAATATATATTTTTTATATGTAGTACCAATTTCAAGTCGACACAAATCCCAACATAAGCCTGATAAATCTAAATATTAATAATTTCCCAAAAACGTGTATGCAATATTTATCAATATAGATAAATTTAGGTCCAAATTCGTAGGTCAAATATTCAACCTTAATTAAAATATTTCTTTCGTTCTTATATATTCTTACTACATGATTAAAAACTATATTACTACAAGATTAAAATTGTTTTATTATAAGGCCAAAATTATATTACTACAATTTTAAAAATATTCTGAACAATTGTTTTTTTTTTTTGGCAAAATTACTAGAATAATTTTGAAGTAAAAAATATTATGCTACTACATGACTAAAACTATATTACTACAAGATCAAAATTTTATCACTACAAGGTCAAAAGAGTATTACTACATGTCCAAAAATATTCTGAACACTTAATTTTTTGGATGAATTTACCAGAATATTTTCTGTTTGCGACCCGCAAATTTTCTGAACAACCAGAATTCAAGTTTATGACTTGCGATTTTTTTAAAATTCCCTTAATTAGACATATTTTATCTATAAAATATTTTACAAAAATTATTACTACTACATTTAAGCTTGGAGAGCTATTTTTTCAAGCAGCTCTCCAAGATATAACTTGGAGAGCAGTTTTATTAAAAAAAAAAAAAAACACTTGGAAAGCGGTTTATAACAGCTGTCCAAGAGAAGTTATTAATTAGGTCAAATATATTAGTTATTCCAGATCGAGCTTTCTCCCCCAAATTCAAAAACGAGTTCTACTCCCTCAAATCCGCCATTGCCTCTCTCCCTCTTGATTCTGTTTGTGACGACAGTGCTGATGCAATTCCGTCGCCGTCTCCTTCTCCCGGCTCAATCCAAAGCATCGACATATACCCGGCGAAAAATGGCAAGAAGAAGAAACTCTCCGGCGGCGCAATTGCCGGAATTGTGATTGGATCTATTCTTGGGTTTATTCTACTGCTGCCGTTACTGTTTTTCTTGTGCAGAAAGAAGGCCAGGTCCGTCAACGTTGTCGCAATCAAGAATCAAGAAAACGAAACCGTCCATAAGTCTAGGGGTGTAAACGAGCCGAGTCGAGGCGAGTAGTGCTGAGCTCGAAACTCGACTCGATTGTTATACTCGAAGCTCGAAACTCGACTCGATCGAGCCTAAAATTTTAAAGATCGAGCTCGACTCGATAAGAAACTCGATAAACTCGAGCTCGACTCGATAAACTCGAGCTCGGCTCGACTCAACTCGATTACCTATATAATTTTCAAAATTAATTGTAAAATGTATATTTTTTCTAAAATAAACTCGAGCTCGACTCGGCTCGACTCGACTTGAGTACTTGAATATAAATATAATTATATATTAATGGCAAAATAGTAAATATTATTCAAGCTCGATTAGGCTCGTGAGCCTTTCGAGCTGAGTATTTATGAGCTCGAACTCGAACTCGGTAGCTACTCGAGTAGCTCGAAACTCGACTCGACTCGATTAACTTCGAGTCGATTTCGATCTTTTTTCGAGTCGAGCACGAGTAGCTCACGAGTAGGCTCGACTCACTTACACCCCTACATAAGGCCATTGCCGAATCTGAGAACGGCGGAGTCAGCAATGGGTTTTCCGTCGCGGCCGCGGCGGCTGCCGCGATTTGCACGCCCGGAAACACGAAGAACGAGAACGCCGCCAAGAAATTGGTGTTTTTGGGAAACGGTTCGAGGGTTTGAATTTGATCTTTGCAAGGTCTTTCTCTCTCTCTCACATTGATTTTGATCTTCTTAAGATATTGAGATATTGAATTTGGAGTGCTTTTAGGAGATTCGATTAGGGATTCGATTTATATGGAGTACTACTTTGATTCTCATCATTAAAAAATGAAGGGGCTTCTTATCTTTCAAATATCTGAGGAATGTTTCTCTGTTAATTTACACAGTTGCTTTAATTTGATGGCAGGAAGTCGGGACGACAACTATCATTTTGAGAGACTAGGCATAGAACCAATATACGACGCATTCTTATGCCCCTTAACAAAACAAGTGATGCATGATCCCGTGACCTTGGAAAATGGGCAAACATTTGAGAGAGCAGCCATTGAGAGAATTGAAGAAGACTAGTTTGTCCTTCAACATTGAGAGAGTTACGAAGCACCGAGCTAAATCCAAGTATTGCATTAAGGCATACAATTGAAGAATAGAATGGAAGGAAAGAAGCAGCTAAACTTGACATGGCTGGATGATCGTTGATGCAGAAATTGAACATTGATATTAAAAAAAAAAAAATACTTAGACAGCGGTTGTCCAAGTGAAAGGATAAAAAAATAGATATATATATATTAGACAGCGGTTTTGAACCGCTGTCCAAGTGAATCACTTGCAAAGCTCTTCAAAACCGTTGTTCAAGTGCTTGGACAGCTGTTACTTGGAGAGCTTGTTTTCCAATGCCCTTTTTAAGGGCTGTGCAAAGCCAAATCTTTATTAGTGTATTTTCCTACTAATTTTATTGTGTACAAAAGTCAAATATTATTTGAGATGTTATTGTCTAAATCTAGTCCTACTCCTACCAATGCTGTCATGTCTTTCTCTGACCCTATTCATTACTGGTTGCAAATAGTAGTACAAATACTTCCCCAATACATATTAATACTTTTCGCTTTTTTTTTTTTTTTGGTGTCATTCACAGCCTTAAAATGAAAAACTCATTATAAACTCCACATTTACAATATTATCAATTTTACATAATTATCATTACTTTCTATCCATACGATGATATTATACACACAAGTAAACTCATTTTCTTACTTTATACACGTTTATAAAATTATTTCTCAAAACTCTACTATTATTACACTTTTTAACAAGTGTGTCCATCTATATATAAAACTTAATATAAGATGTAGGGATTACTATTTCTGAAAAGAACATTTAAAACAATATCACGCATGCTAGTGGTCCCTAATTAAGTATTCTTTTTTTCCACAACATGATGCTTAGAAGACGACATTAGACAACAAACCTGGCGTCGTGCAATATATATAAAAAAAATTATAAATAGAGAGAATCCGATCATATCTAAAATATTATCACATACAATACATAATTGACTCTAAAAACATAAGTGACGCAGCGTAAGCCTTAATCTTATTAACGATCAAGAACAACGAACACATAAATCGAAGGGACAAGAATAAACCGAAGGGACAAAACCATCTATTTTATTAATCAATTCAACTTCCTAATAACATTCTAAAACTCATCTATTTATAATATGAAGTATACTTGGAGAATAAGAAACATATAAATACTAAATACAATAAAATCAAAACAAATCTCCTAAATATAAGCATAAATATCTAATTAAATATTTGATATTGATTCCATCAATATCTCCATCATTCTCTCCGAGTGGGAGACGATTCGCCCTCGAATCGGAAACATTGCGAGGTCCATCCGAAAGCACAATAATATCCATGACGTTGAAAACATCCGAGCAACGCAATTGAGAACGAAGAGGTAGCTACTAGGTATTCGTAAGAAAACCAACCCGACGAGACGCATCCAATGGACACCTTGTAAGACGAACCGATCGTAAAAGACACCAAAACGGGTGAACACTGCAAGCATGACCACGTATTATAGACTGCAACCTCAACAACAACATGCTTGCAAGTATCCAAATCGCCTAAAAATCGATGGACGTAGAGTAGGACTATCCGGTTGTTGACTAGGGAAACATGCTTGTTGGATGATCAAAGAAGGGCCCTCGTCATCCCTCATTAATTCTTCTTGCGGACTGTCATCGTCGTACTCATCAAATACTGGAGGGCCATCATACCCATCGTCGTCACACACAAATTCCTCGTAGAAGGGAGCAACGTCGTCGTATATGGGGGGACTGTCATATCCGCCATCGAAATCGGGAAGATGAACACGAAGGTTAGCGATCAATTCTTATTGTTGCATGGCCAACTGTTCTTGTCGAATACGGAGAGCGACCATCTTTGTGACTAGAGATCCCACTTGTTGGCGGATTTGCGTAACATCATCGGAAGAGGATGTATCTTGACGTTTGGGAGGCATTGTTCCCAGCTATGGATACCAACTGACGCAACGCAAGCCTCAATCTTATTAACGATCAAGAACAACGAACACATAAACCGAAGGGACGATAATAAGCCGAAGGGACGAGAATAAACCGAAGGGACAAAACCATCTATTTTATTAATCAATTCAACTCCCTAATAACATTTTAGAACTCATCTATTTATAATATGAAATATACTTGAAAAATAAGAAACATATAAATACTAAATATAATAAAATCAACAAATCTTCTAAATATAAGCATAAATATCTAATTAAATATAGATATTTGTGTGTTAACAAATATCACACTAGCAATAAGTATGGGAGCTGCATACCGCGGCCTAAGGGGAGGCCATGTGCATACTACCGGAACTGAGGAAGGCCTCCCCACGCTCAACCCTAGCTAATAAGTAGAATCATATCACACTAGCAAGACTGCCGCGCGTGTGTATCTAATATTGTAATGATTTCAATTTACTATTATTTGTATTGGTGTTTCGTTTATTTAATTATTAAAATCCAACTTAATATTGCCAACCACGTAATTGTTTTGATTCTTTGAAACAATTCGATGAATTTCGTAGATCGTTTTAGAAAGCTCTAATCAAATGACTATAGATCGAACCGAACCACAATTACACAAAGCAAGAGCCCGGATTAAGGTGGCTCACCAAATATATATCATCTCAAATAATTTTGTCATGAACATTATTTTGACTTGTCAAACTAGCTATATAGTGACTCATTTTACAGAGTCAATTTTAAAATGTCAATATCTCACTATTTCTCTTTACTTTTATCAATCTTAAAACATGTGTACGTAAAATATACAAGTTTCAATTGCAGAGTAATGGATTGAAGAATATGTATATAATAGAGGGGTAAATTGGAATGTATAATTAATCATATAAATATGTTATTTTAGATATCTTTACACTTTTTGTCCAAGTTATTTTGGACATCTTTACACAACAAAAATTGTATCATTTCACGAGGGATTTAGTGAGGGAAAAACCCTCACTAAACAAAATGTTGAGGGATTTAGTGAGGGAATGCAGCCCTTGTCAAAACCCTCCCTCACAATTTCAGCATTTTTTTTGTAGTATTACCCTCTTTGTCATTTCTATATTTTATGACTGAATATGTAAATCAGCTCTACACAAGTTTTTAAAATTTTCTCTATCATTGAAAGTTTGAAAAGTTCAATACGTATATAATTAATTATTTTGGATGCATTTAAATTTGGTGAGCCCTTTATATGGTCCTTCTAGTGTCAGGTATTATATCTACTAGACCACTGTCATTACAAGTTGAAGATATAATAGTTTGATACTTCGGGTGGGCACAACATTGAGAAAATTGAATTTCTGAATTGAATTGACATGCCCACCTCACTGAGAAAATTGAATTTTTGAAAAATCGGTTCGGTTAATTCTATTAAAAGTCCATACTAAGAGTATTTCACGAGCGGTCCGAAATCGGTAAGGGGTTTTAGATATCCGAATTAGAGGTCGTGCCTTTAGCGGTTTGGCATACGTACCCTACAACGCTCGACAAACTTCTCCACATCGCGACGAGTAGTGGGCCAAAAGTAGCAGCGTAGAACTAGTTCTGTCGATCTGTCACGACCTACGTGGCCCAAATTATGGGTCTCCAAAACTATTTTCAGTTGGAGGCTACAGTCCGGGATGTATAGGCGGAGCCCTCCGAATAGAAAACTAGCGGACAGTGTGTAGTCGCCGTAGGAAGTGGTCTGTATTTCCTGGAAAAATGGGACCAAAAAATGGATCAGAAGCATATAGTGATTTAAATGTATTAAAACATGTAATCGATATTCGACATTCTATCAAGAGTGTCTATTTACGACTAAGAGAATCTGCGACCCTATTATTTTGCCCGATTGGTGCCGAACACTAAATATGAATTGTTGGAGAAAAACAACTTATTTGGCATAGCAAGCGGAGAGGAAATCTTGAGTCGCCAAGTATTTCAATGCCTCGTGATCGGTGTAAAGAATATATGACCATTCTAGAAAATAGGTAGTGACGCCAATGTTGAATTGCGCGGACGATCGCATAAAATTCCATATCATAGGTATTGTAGCGGGTACGTGCGTGCGTCCATTAGTTTTTCGCTAAAATATGTGACGGGGCAACCGGCCTAGCTCAAGACGACGCTAATGCCAACTTTGGAGGCATCATTATGCTTCTCGAATGGCATGCTAAAATATGGATGTTGGAGAATCGGGGCTTGTGTTAATTTCAGTTTGATTAATCGAAATGTTATGTCGACGTCGACGGTCCAACTGAATTTTTGTTGTTGTGCATAACGTCCGTAATTGGAGCCATAATCGAACTAAAGTGCGGGATGAAGTGTTGATAAAAGAAAGCGAGGCCATGGAAGCTACGAGCAACGGTGATCGACGTTGGGGTCAGCCAGTCTCTATTTTGCTCTCATCGACATGGATTCCGTCGCCCAAAATATTGTATCCTAAAAAGAGGATAAAAAAAAAAAAGGAATGAGCACTTGTTTGAGGTTGCACAAAAAAATTCAGATCGCAAAATTAAAAGGACAGTTTTAATGTGGCAAAAATGGTCATGTTCCTATTTGCTATAGACCAAAATGTCGTCAAAATATACGACGACGCAGGATCCAATTCATGGGTGTAATGCTTGATTCATCACGGCGTATAAATGTCCTTGGAGCATTTGATAGGCCAAATGGCATGACTTGCCACTTAAATAAACCCTCTCGAGTTTTAAATGTCGTTTTCCACTCGTCGCCCGGGCGGATTCTGATTTGGTGGTACCCACTCTTTAAATCAAATTTACTGTATATATGAGCCCCGCTTAATTGGTAACGAGGCGAGGGATGGGGAATTAGTTACGAACAGTGATTTATTAATAGTGCGACTATCAATACACATTCAATATTCACCCAATTTCTTGGGGATGTGGAGGGTCGGGACAACACAAGGGATGAGACTCTAACGGATGTGGCCTTTTGCTAAGATCTCTTCGACTTGGCGATAGATGTTCATCGTGTTCTAACGGGCTCGTCCGATAATGTAGACGGTTTGGTAAAGGGGCTCCCAGGATAAGGTTAATATGATGTTGTATGTCACGGAGGGTAGGCAATTCCGATGGCAACTGGGGTCGGAATACATCTGAAAATTCAATATGCAGTGCTTGAATCGATGGCGGAATAACAGACGAGGTGGCTGGAATTTTAGGCAATAGTAGAAACATGCAATGAGTTGTTTGTAGTTCAACTATAAAGGTTGTCCTAGATAATAAAAGGGCTATTGGGGTGGCTGGAGGAATAGAGGGTTGAGGGGGCGGTGTGGGTAGTAGAGTGATTCTCATGCCTGAGAAATGAAATGTATATGTGTTCGCACGTCCATCATGCGTAACACTCATATCGTATTGCCAAGGTCTACCTTATAAGAGGTGACACACATCCATCGGGACTATATCGCACCTAGTCGCGTCAATATATTTTGCACCAATCGAAGAATGGACAAGAACTCGATTGCTTCACAGTGATATTGTTCCCTTTTTGTAACCAAGAAAGAGTATACGAGTTTAGAGTATACGAGTTTGGGTGCGCTGTGGGTAGTAGAGGGTCCTTGTTACAAGTGCACCAATCAATACACTTTAGTCTTATATTTGATTCTACCTAAAATTATTTTCTCATATTCTCTTGTTATCGATTCTCATGAGAAAGGTGAGAGTCATTGTAGACATGAAATAGTGTAGTAGAGTTGGGTGTTAAGGAGAGGAATTCTGTGTGATTGTAGAAATTTATCATATAGGGAACTCTTTGGTAGGTTGTGGTTTTTCTCCGATTTTGGAGTTTCCACGTTAAATTATTTTGTTGGTAATTGCATTATTATTTATTTAATTTCTTGTTTATTTTTCGTTTACCCTTGGGGAATCTATTTCCCAACATTCCCGCTAATCGTACATGTCGACTCAAAAATATTATGTCGCTGCACAGCAGTGTCGGGCACTCGTGGGGTCATGCGCGACGCAAAACAAAGGCAGGGCCCTGATCGCCCTCCAGGAACTCTTCAGGGGGAGAATCGAGCGAGTCCTCATCATAGATAGGAGGGGACAACTAGAGATCATGGGTGCTGTCTTCCAAGAACAAGCCATGACTACCCCCATTTTGGAGCAATTAGATATTCGATGCCCCTGTTCGCCATGTGAGAAACATTGTCCAACACGAGGGGGAGGAGCGCGGGGAGGAGGGGGTGTGGGTGGGTGAGCAATCGGTTGGCAGACGCCCACGGGGGACGGGAAAACAGGGGGTGCAGAGGATGAAAATATTCCCGACGTGCGGCGATTAAATTATCTCTCTAGAAGAATTGCTCGTTGATGAGCCTCGGACACTAAAAGAGGGGCAAATGGGTTATCCACGACGTTGGCGAAGGATCTTAAGTTGATGCCACTAAGAGGCCGCCCGATCACGAAAACGGATGGCAACCAAAGGGGTTGGTCGGTTAACAGAGACATTCTAGAATTCCAATAGATCTTCGACCACGGTCCACCAATCAATAAAGGCCTCCAGTTCAAGAGTGCCCGTGATATCAGAAAGATCAACCTTAAAACTAGATTCCCAAGAACGCTGGTAACCATCGAATCTGTTATAATGGGGGTGGAGAGGGGCAAATGGGTTATCCATGGTGACCTCATTGTCGGAAGAAACATGTGTGACGTGAGGGGGATCAACCTGGGGCGGTTCAGTGTGCGTGGGAGTGGCATGCGCGTGCAATAACTGAACGACGGTTGCTAATTGGGCAATTAATTCATCACAGAGCTGAGCAAGGCCTATATCCCAAATTTTAGGCTCGACGAGGCTGCATGATTAGAGCGTAGACCGACTTCTTGATACCAACTGATGCAACAAAGGTTCTAACGTAACAAGAAACGAACACACAAGACATTGATTCCACAAGAATGTCGTCAAGATGCAAACGATGGAATTAATTCCAAACAAAATGTTTAATCATTCAACCAACCATAAAGAGTACATCAGGACTTATTTATACACAAAAAACTAACTACTCAACTAACTCTCTAACTACGTACTAACAAGAAATAACAAACTCTAACTACACATAAATGACAAGTGTTGCCCTTTATTTGCAACATTGTAGCTTCTTCTACACCAACATCACTATTTAGGTAGCTAGATCGGTGTGGTCATGTGTTTGAGTCATCGAACTAATAGAAAATGGTAAAAATCCGCCAAAAAAAAAATTAAGAACCTAAAAAGTCCATTGTGCCTCCAAGTATATTTTTTTGTCGTTACAAGTGTGGTGACAATTAGGAGTTGTAATTTTAGACATGACAAAATAACATGATATAAAAATGACATAGAAATTTTGGATTATTATTTACACTTATCGTTTTAATGTTGTTATCGTGTCGATACAACAAGGAAACCAAATTTTCGTGTTTTGACGTATCTTGTTCATGTTAATCCGTTAAACTCGCAATCGAAAAAAGATCATTTTTTATTATATATTGCTTGATATTTTATTGTTTTATAGGAGAGTTTGTATATTTTTATAATCTTATAGTATCATATTGTGTAAGGACTAAGGTGTATTAATATGTAATATTACATATATATGATGAAGTTTTTCGTGTAGAAAGGTCCAATTGTCTATCAAGTATTCAAGTTGGGTCTTTCATTACTAGTTGTAACAATAGTACAAAAACTATTTATTATGTACTTCCTCCGTTTCATGATTATTTGCACACTTTTTTTATTGAGACGTTCCAAAATTAATTGCACATTTTTAATATGAAAATACCCCATAAAATTAATATCATCTTAATATCACTTTATTTTTAAAATTGACATTTCTTTTTTACAAACATTTTACTTAATTTACACCTAATCAAATTCATTTTACACCTCGTCAAATCACCGACCACTAAATTTGATTTTCTTAAAATCGTGCAAATAATGTGTACAGTGTTATTTTAAATAAGAAATTCACTAAAATTTTCCACAGTGGTCCTATAAGTATTCTTTTTTCCACAACATGCTTAGAAGATGACATTTGACAACAAATCATTGATGACGTCAGCTGCGTTATAAAAATATATACTCCCTCTGTCCCATGATTTTATGCACACTTTTTTTAATGGGCGTCCCAACACTTTTTGCACACTCCAAAAAAAGAAACAATAATACCCCTCCTTTATTTTATATTGAGTTTAATTAAGATTAGAGACAATCCTATAGACACAACTAGAAAAAGGGACAAAAAAATTATGCATTAGGAATAAGGTCAAATTCATAACTAAATGACCAATTATGCCCTTACTCTTTCATCACACCAATATATTAAATTAAAATAATAATTAAAATTAAAGCTATCGGTATTTTTTAATTTCAAATCAATGTAAAATAAAATTATATCTTAAATTTAAAGCATTTCATGGTCAACATTGAAACACTCCCTTTTGCTGCAAATCCAATCTGCAGATCACAACTTCAATAATCAGTAAATCGATCTTCAAATCCCAATTGCGCATAATCAATAAATCGATCTCCAAATCCTAAATTTCGCTATCTTCGATAACAGAATCATTCCAATTTGGGAGGTACGAATTTTGTTCGATCTTCAAATCCCATTTTCGATATTCGATCATCACCGAACCACCTCCATTTTTGCTGCAAATCCCATCTGCAAATCAAATCTTCAATAATCAATAAATCGATCTGCAAATCTCAATTGCGCTATCTTCGATACCAGAATCATTCCATTTTGGAGGTATGAATTCCGTTTTGATGCAATGATTCCATATTCAATTTTCAACTGTGATAATCAATAATTCGATCTTCAAATCCCATCTTCGACATTCGATCATCACCGAAATACCCAAAATAGAGTGAATTTTGAGTTTCTAAATCTCATCTGAGAACCATTACATTATCTAGGTAGGCAATTTTATTCCCGGTTGTTTTAATTCAATAATCAATAATTCGATTGGTTCATTGTTATTTCAATTTATACCCTGTCCGATTCGATCTTCGAGTTTTTCTAATTCTACCCTATTTTATTTTGTGCGATTTAGGGCTCTATTGAACGTGTTAATTGGAGAAGCTATTTTACAGTGTCAGAGATGGAATATGTTGTGATATTAAAGTTCGAATTCGAGGAGAAAACCAAGTTTCTAGATATTAAAGCTATTTTAGCATATATTCAACTAATATTCACACATGTGCATCAATCTTTAGCATATATTTTTCAATATGCAGTATCTAAATATGTACTCGTAGTTTTCTTATGATAGGGCCAGATATACTTAACTTAAGCCATAATGTAATGTTTTTTATGCTATCCAATGATATCACGGAAATATCATAATAATGAAT
Organism: Galeopsis tetrahit; assembly: GCA_963675135.1. Taxonomy (NCBI): domain Eukaryota; kingdom Viridiplantae; phylum Streptophyta; class Magnoliopsida; order Lamiales; family Lamiaceae; genus Galeopsis; species Galeopsis tetrahit. The sequence continues at coordinate 17,521,158 of OY776130.1, forward strand.
ATCTTTTGGAAAGTTACAATCCACAATTTTAAAGTCAACCATCATTAATACAATATTATTAATTTAAAATAGGAATATACCCACTAATCCCCACAATTATCTCACGTAATCCAAACAAACAATATATTTTTGACATTTTCAAACATACTTATATTCAAATGTAATTTTTTTCTATAAATAATATTATAATTACAATTTCTAAAATGAATAGTTTATTGATATCCACGTAATAATAATATGATTATCGTAGTAGTCATAAATATATAAAAAAAAATAGTCTAATTTTTCTTCCATAATGCACATATCACAATGTGCATATTTGTTTGGCATATACTTTCGCATATATTCACTTTCGATACTCCCCACTTTCCTTACTTAATTACATCATATGTATTTCTTTTTTGTTTGTTTTGTTTTTGTGTATGTAACGGTTTACCATCCAGATTGTATAATATTGTCTATTCTGGTTCATAATCCGTTTTTTTAGTCCCCCTAAAGATAACATTAATAACATTAATGCATTTTAATTTAATGGAGAAGTTACAATTATAATTAATATGACAATCTTTAATATTTATTCTATATAATTATAAATTATTATATGTAATTATTGAACGAATTATTGTATTTTTTTTTATAGAGCATTGAATATATTTATTTTTGAATAATAATTTTTAAAGATGTACAGAGTTGAAAAAGTCTTAAATAATTTTTGTATATAATTAAAAGTAATTTAATATGACAATCCAGCTTGATTTAGGAAACTTTGATTTTCGAACGCATTTATGCCCTGGATTTCCGGCAATTTAATATTCAAATCATGTTTTGAATTTCCTATTTTATCTTAATTGAATATTCAAATTTTGACTTTATTTTAAACGGAGGATAAAACTGTACTTTTATAAATCATATTGTCCTTCTTCCTAACTTTAAAATTTATTGTCTTTATTTCTAGTTTCTACAGGTGAAATGTCCTATATACTAATTACCCCTTTTATATTTAGTCAAATCTCTTCCACTTTAGTCAATGAATTACCAATAATACCCCTCCTTTATTTACCTTACACATCACTTTATTCCATTTTCTTAATCTCCGTACCGGTCAAAGTGTGCATAAAATCCTGGAACGGAGGGAGTGTATATAAATAGAGAATCAAATCCAGAAAATTAATTACCACATTCAATACATAATCGACTTAAAAAACATATATAAGTAAAATGAGTTTCAAAGTGAGTGTTACTGGGCATATTTATATGTATGCTTCTTTTGATATTGTCGTAAGTGAGAGCAGCAAGAGTGCTTCGACAGACTTCCAATACCGTTGATATTATCACTTTTTCACTATATTTCTTAAAACATTAGCAAAAAAACGGGTTAATTACAGAAGGACGAATGGAATATAATTTGATTGTTTAGATTATACTCCCTCCGTTCCAACTTAACTTTCATACTTACTGTTCATTCACTTTTTAAAAAATATTACTCCCTCCATCCATGAAAAGTAGGGACATGGGGATGGGGCACAAGTTTTAAGAAAATGGTAGATAAAGTAGATAAAGTAAGGGTATTATAAGGTATTGTGGGGTCCATTGTGAATAAAGTGATTGTTTAGGAATAAAGTTGATGGCAAATTGAGTAATTAAGTGATAGTTGAAGGGTGATAGTTTCCATAAAGTGCATGGGACTACATTTGGTGGACAAAGAATATGTGTCAAATGAGACTACTTTTCGTGGACGGAGGGAGTATAATAAATAGAATTTTAAAACATAATTTTATAAAAAATAAATAAGTGAGTTGACTTGTGTGTATGTATGTACCATAAAAATAATATTAAATATAATATTTTAGATATTGTATGGATAGAGTTTCTAAAGGACCGAAAAAGTAGGTATCAAAGTTAATCTGGGACCGAAGAAATAAAAGAACAATAAATTTAAAAAAATTAATCGTTTGACCTTATCAGAGTGTATAGATATTGATATATATAGCGTTGGGATATGGTTTATATTAATACAGAAAAAAATAAGTTTTATTAGACACCAAAACCCTAAAAATTACTATAATGAATTGACAAGATAAATTTTCAAGGTTAGTAAGCTCACCATATATGTTAGAAAATTTTATTTTTGTTAAAATAGATTTTTAAAATCTATGTTAACTGCTGTAAAGACTAAGAGCTATGTAGTCGTCTAAGAGCTATGAAGAATAAAGAGCTATGAAAACTAAGAGCTATGAAGCCAATAGATATGAAAAAATGATAATTGCTTTCAAGAAGAATTGATCTATCTAGTCCTACCAAAGTTGTCGTGACTTTCATTACTAGTTGCAACAATAGTACAAATACTACATAAAACCTCCATAAATTAATAATTTTGGGACAATGAAATTTTATTAATTTATAGATAAATTAATATTTTATTAATTAAAAGAGAGACTTTTTAAATTTAGCAAATTTAATACATATGTATTAAAAATAAATGAATTTATACATGTTTCATTGATTATATTCATGTAACAACCAATTCTTTGTAACTAATTAATATATTCATATATAATATCAATACATTTTATACACTTAACTATTATATTAATGGACGCATGTATCAATTCATTGGAATTACTTAAATATACATATTTACATTAATTCGTTCCACTTAAATAACTATTATAATAATTTAAATATATCCATGCATGATGAATGAAATATATACTATATAAATCTCAATATGAAAATTAAATAATTCATAACATCCAACCATATCTTCTCATCTAAAAGACATCGCAAAATCATCCATGAATGATAAAATACGTAAAGCATTGTATGAGTATAAGAGAGATCGACCATCCCATATGCACAGGGGCGGACCCAGGATTGAATAGGGAGGGGGGCTAAAAATTAAGTAGTGACTAATTTTAGTATTTCCTCCATTTTACAATTTTTTACACACTTATTTTAGTCGTCGTCTCACAATATGTACATCCCGAAAATGAAACTTCTACATAAATTTCACCCTCACAAATCACAATATTCAAATATTTACACGAAATACTAGTATTACTTTTACACTAAATTCAACTAATTTATTTATTTTATTCATTAAGGATTTTATAAATTTATCTTTCAACACTCCACTCAATCTATCATTTTCTTAGTTTATGTGTCCATTTTAATATGCAGACATTTTTTAGACAGCGAATATATAATTATAAAAAATAATTATTTCAATTAATAATATATATTGTTATATGTAATAAGTATCACAATATCGATATATCATTATATTTATAGTAAAAAAATGAATAAAGAATAACATTAAAAACCATATTCCTTATGTTGAAAAAAATATATATAAAAAAAAACTATATTATTTATATTGAATATAAAACAATATAGAAAGACGTGAAAAGTAACCGAACTAATTATGAAAAGACAAATAATCCTACAGTACGTTGAAAATAGTAAAACTTGTTTAATAAAAAACTAACTAATACTCCCTCCGTCCCACAATAACTTTCACACTTTCCTTTTCCGGACGTCTCACAATAACTTTCACACCCTTAAAATGGAAAATCCTTTATAAACTCCACCCTTAAAATATCCTCAATTTTACACAAATGCCATTACTTTTTCTCCACATATACACAAAAGTAAACTCATTCTTTACTTTATACATAAAGTTTTACAAAATTACCCCTCAAAACTCCACTAATTATTACACTTTCTTAATTTACGTGTCCACCTACCTATGAAAGTTAATACGGGACGGAGGGAGTATATTTTAAAATTGGGCTAAGTATGCATATCATATAAAGAAAATGGGGAGGGAGGGAGGGCCAAGACCCCACCCAAGGATTACTTGGGTCCGCCCTGCACGTGCACTCAAAAATATTTATAAGAGTGGATTGATGAAAAAGATTTATAAAAGAGACCATACCAAAATATTTATAATTGTAATATATATGAATTATTAATTTAAAGTTTTAATGGGATCTAATATTTATAAATGATTTTTTTGAAATATTATTATATTATTATTTTATCGATTTTGATAATTTTTTACAAAGGTCCAAATTAGAATCAATTTTTTTTATTATTTTGGAGAGTTTATTAATTTATAGAGTATTAATTAATCTATAGAGATTTTACAGAATTTATGAAATTAATAAGGACAGTGATATTTCAAATAAGACAATTTCACGCAAATTTTCCACAAGCTAGTGCTCCTCCTATAGGAATTCTTTTTCCACAACTTGCTTAGAAGAACATATTAAAAAAGTGTAACAATAGTTAAAATTTGGGATTATATTTTTTTTAGTCCATTAAGTTATCACGATTTTGAATTTAGTCTACAGGTTACCACTTTTTGAATTTAGTCCATTAAATTTCGATTTATTTTGATTTTGGTTCAGTTACCTACTATAGCAGGTTTAACAGGTCATTTTTTAAAACACACCACACACCCCACAAAATGTTATACACACCCCAAATGTTAAACACACCACACTAAAATTTAAAAATTATTTTTTATTACTATACACATCCGAATTCTTTCATATTTAATAAGTTGTCAAAAATAATTAAATTAAAAAAAAAGTAAAAATTCAAATTAATATAAAAAATATAAATAAAACCTATAAAAAATCACAAAAATCTTCAAAAATTAAACAAAGATAAAAAATTAATTAATTTAATTAGTTTTGAAAATTTAGTTGTTTTTTTACTAATTTTGAAGATTTTTAATAAATTAAAAAAAATCAACTTGAAAAAATTATTAAATAAAAATAAAATCTTTAAAAGTATTAAAAATCAACTAAAATTTTAAAACTAATTAAATTAATTTTTTAGCTTTATTAAAATTTTGAAGATTTTGGTATTTTTTTTATAGGTTTTATTTATATTTTTCATATTAATTTGAATTCTTACTTTTTTAATAAAATTATTTTTAACAATTTATTAAATATAGTTATGATTTTGTTTAACTATATTTAATTTTTGAATTTTTGTGTTTAACATTTGGAGTGTATATAATATTTATTGGGTGTTATTAATGTTTTATTTTGTGTTTTAACATTTGGAGTGTATAAAATAAAATAAATTTAAAACTCCATTGCTTTATTATTGTTTTATTTGCATTTTAACTTCTATAAATTAAAAAACGTTGAAATAAGGCTAAATAAAATTTAAAAATAGTATAAAATCAATTAAATCTTCAAAAGTAATTAAATTAATTAATTTTTTTTAGCTTTGTTTAATTTTTTAAGATTTAGTCGATTTTTTATAGATTTTATTTATATTTTTCATTTTAATTTGAATTCTTATTTTTTTAATTTAATTATTTTTGGTAATTTATTAAATAAGAAAGAGTTGGGGTGTGTGTAGTAATAAACAATTATTTTTAAATTTTAGTGTGGTGTGTTTAACATTTGGGGTGTGTATAACATTTTATGGGGTGTGTTTTAAAAAATGAGCTGTTAAACCTGCTGTATCAGGTAACTGGACCAAAATCAAAATAAATCGAAACTTAATGGACTAAATTCAAAAAGTGGTAATCTGATGGACTAAATTGAAAATCGTGGTAAATTAATGGACTAAAAAAAATATAACCCCTTAAAATTTTGAGAGGTAATTTTTGGAACTTTACATATTAAAGTAAATAAATGAGTTGACTTGTGTGTATATGTGAGCATAGAAATAATGACATTTTACGTAAAATTGAGCATATTGTACAAGTAAAGTTTATAAAAAAGAAATTAATTTTAAGGGTGAGAAAGTTAATGTGGAACGTCCGAAAAGAAAAATATAGAGTTCTTTTTCTTGCCACCGCAGATTTTCAGGCTCGATAGCAATCAGTTTGGGCCTGAGAGAAAGCCCAACGGACTAGGCCGAAACCCGAACCCGGCTCAAGAGAAACATGAACCCCTGTTGGGATATGGTTTATATTAATAAAAGAAAATTTGATTTTGATTAGATACCAAAACCCTAAGTAAAACCCCAAGTATGATGATTTGCCAAGTCTAGATTTTTCAGGTTAGAAAAGCTCATATATGTTAGGGAGCTTTAATTTTTCTTAGATAGATTATTCTTTGAATCAATGACAAATGACCTGAAAGCACAAAGCACATGAAGACAAGAAGCTAAAGTGTTAGGGAAAAGTGACAAGGACTAATTAAGACAAGTATGATGAATCTGGATATTCATATACTTTGGACTTGGCACACTTATGGTCAAAGACGATGAATGACGAGGCATTTTACCCAGTACGAGGCCGTTAGCGGAAAGGACTGAATTATTCCAAAACAGCCAAAGAATTAGTGCCACCTGTCACTGCGCATAACAAAATCTGAAAATGGAATGCAAAATGCAGAATGGACATGAATGCATGTACTATTTGCATGCAGACCCCTGAACAATTTGAAAGTTCAAATTTATGGATAAGCTTGCTATCTCCACCGACGGATAGTTTGCTTCATCTATAAATAAGCCATATCTTGAATCATTTCGAGATTACGGGACACACAAGCCATACACATTCTAGTAATATTTTAGCATTCGAAAGTATTCAAAACACTCGAGAGATCAAAGCTTTTAAGCCTATTCGTTTGTGAGTGTTATCTTTAGTCCCCACTAGGCAAGCTTACTGTTTTATTATACTAAGCCTAGACAGTGATATCCTAGCCTTTACATTCGTTCTTATATTGTAAATGATATCACACTTAGTTGATAGAAGAACAAAACCCTACTTTCACCTTGAAATATAGATTGAGAGTATTGTTGAGTTCGTAGAAGTGTTGAGAGTATTACAACGAGAAAAGGTTGTAAGAAATCAAGAGAGGAGGAGAAGAAGAAGTAGAGTGCACCTTGGCATTGTAAAAGCAAGTTAATTCCAGGTGATTAAGGAATTATCCTATTAAATTAGGAGAGTGGACGTAGGAGCAGTTTAGCCTCCGAACCACTATACGTCTTGTGTTCTTATTTACTGCATTTATCTTCTTGCTTAAGCTTATGTGTTGTTATAATTGCTTATTGCTATTTGGTAACTTAGTACTTAAGTGCATATTATTTGAGGAGTATAATACGGCCTATCATTTATTCCGCATACAAGTTGCTTACTGTTAAGTTCTGTTAGAATATTCTATTTGGTATTTTGAAAAACACAAACACGTGTATTCCCCCCCCATACACGTGTCACACTCCTTTTGGGACCAACAAGTGGTATCAGAGCAGGGGTTTAAAGACCACTGCTTTGAGGATCAACTTTGGTTACCTAAACTGATCTACTTGTGCACTTACTGATATTTAATATCTTTATTATTCACTATGTCTAACACATCTTCTTCTGAGAATTCTGGTGTAGCTGTTCCACCACCTACTTCTATGGGAACCAACCCCATCAACAAGATATCTTACCAGAAACTGCCTACGTTCTCTATTGAGAATTATGACTTCTGGAAGATAAGAATGAGAGCTCACTTGGCTTGTCTCCATGATGAAATGCTAAGGGTGATCACTAAAGGTTCATTTGTGTTCATGAAGCCTAACACAAATGTTACAGAAGCCCAAAGAGCAACTGGAGCACAAGAAATTCCAAAAGATGACGATGAGCTAACTCCTAAAGAAAGAAAGAAGCAGAATCTCAACTATGTGGCAATGAACACCCTATATCAGACCATTCCAGATGCTATAATGGGTAGAGTGTTTCAATGCACAACTGCAAAGGAGATTTGGGACACATTAGCTCTAATGTGTGAAGGAACTGACAAGATCAAGGAAAACAAACTTCAAGTTGTTGTTCAAAAGTATGAGCAATTTACAATGAAGTCTGATGAAAACATTGATCAACTGGATGGAAGGTTCACAGACATTATGAATGAAATCAACTCACTTGGAAAAGAATACTCCAAGAGAGAAGTGGCCTTGAAGATTCTTAGGAGCTTGAAATCCAAATAGAATGTTTATGTTGTCAACCATGCCAATGCAACAGGTGTTCTCAGAACTCAAGGCATATGAATATGACTTGAACAGAAAAAACAACACTGAGGAACCTGAAAGCAAAAGAATTGCACTGAAGGCCAAATCCAATGAACCCGATTCCAAGAAAAATCCAGCAGATCAAGCAAAAGTGGAAAAAGAGCTTCCAAAGCTGACATTTCAGATGAGTTGGCAATGATGGCTAGAAGATTTGAAAAACTAAATTCTAGGTTTGGTAAATACAAAAGGTATTACCACGATAGAAGAAGAAAATACAACTCACCTGAGAAGAAGAATGATGAAAGGAAATTCAGAAGGGACAACTCCAAAGAAGAACCATCTTCATCAACTAAGAAGAGAGATGAAGATGAGGATGCATGCTACAATTGCAAGAAGACAGGACACCTCCAATATGATTGTCCAGAGCTGACTTCCAAGGAAAGAAAGGAAAGACAAGCTAAGAGGGACAAGAAGTATGGAAAAAGAAAAGCATTGAAAGCTGAAGAAGAAACATCTGAAGATGACCAACTTCCATCTTCATCATCTGAGATGTTTACTGACAGCAGTGATGAAGAGTGTCTAATGGCTATTGAAGACAATGATGAGGTACAATCTATTTCCAGCTCTATCAATTCTAATAACACAATGATGTCAAATGAAGACAACCTGAAACTTACCTTTGGTAAGTTGATGGAAGACTTCATAAGACTTCAAGAAATTCATGATCAAACCTTAAAAGAAAACAAAGTCTTGAATGCTAAGATTGAAAGAATTACTCAGGTTGAAGTTGAACATGATCTGAGAACTAATGAGTTGTGCAATAACTTAACTAAGGAGTTGAATACTCTGAAGGACAAGTCATCTGAACAACTTAATAAGTTGGAAGAACAAGTTATGCTTCATGAGAGTAAGGACTCAGACTACCAAGCATTGATGGCTAAGTTTGAACATCTTTTCAAGGAACATGAATGTCTTAAAATAAGTGAAGAGAGTCTGAAACTAAAACTGGGTGCCCTGTATAAATCATCTAATTCAATAGATGAACTACAAGAAATGCAAAGGCCTATGACTTAAAAATCTGGACTTGGTTACAATCCAGATAAAACATCTTCACAATGCCTCAGTGATACTTCAACAAGTATTATTAATTAGTCTTTGTAAAATCTGTGGCTCAGACTGAAATTGTTGAACCAAAGCTGCTACAGAAAATGGACAAAGGTAAACAACCCATTGTACCAACAATCCTGAATCACAAGTTAAAGGTTGCAAGACCTAAGACAAGAATTCAGAAGCCCGAGACAATTCAGATGAGTAAAAGTTAATGGAAGAAAACTCAGCTGAAAAACTCTCAAACTCAAGCAAGAAAACCACAAGGTATTCAAAGAAGACCAACTCAAATGAGAAGGCCTACAATGAATTATCAAATGGATTTCCAGCCTAAGTACAATGAGTACAGAAAACTTGAATCCTACATGCCAAGGACATCAAATAATCTGAATGCCTATCCACAAATATTCAAGCATGCTGCACATGAATCAAAAGATAGATTTAGCAGACATGTTCAAAAGAATAAATATAACACTTCTAAATCATCCAAGATTCACACCAATACTCAATCTCAACTTAAGGCATTTAAAAGGAAGATTGTGTATTTAGATGTTTATGGAAAACAAATTAGCCCTTTTCAAGTAATGAAAATAAGGCAAGTTTGGGTTTCAAAAGGTATATCTAACCCTCTAGGACCCAACTTTCAAAGGGTACCTATGTTTTGATTTGTAACAGGTTCCAGTGGTTCCATCTACAAAGAAAAGAAGTCCTAAAGAACTTACATGGTACTTGGACAGTGGATGTTCAAGACATATGACTGGAAATAAGGAGCTTCTAACTGATTTTGTTGAACAAGATGGACCACAAGTAACTTTTGGTGACAACTCACAAGGAACAACCAAAGGTTATGGAACTCTCAAAATTGGTACTATAAGTATTTCAAATGTTTCATATGTCTATGGTCTGAAACACAATTTATTCTCAATAAGTCAATTTTGTGATAAAGGTTTTAATGTTGAGTTTTCTAGTAACTTATGCTACATTAAGAACAAATCAAATCAACAGTTACTACTAACTGGGTCAAGGAAAGGTAATGTTTATCTTGCAGATTGGAACAAATCCCCTGAAGATATCTGCTTGATTGCAAAAAGCTCTAAAGATCTCAGTTGGCTGTGGCACAAAAGGCTAAACCATCTGAATTTTATGACTTTGAACAAGTTAGCAAGATTATCTTTAGCTGATGGCCTACCAAATGAAGTATTCACAAAAGAACGTGTCTGTCAAGCATGTCAAGAAGGAAAGCAAGTCAAAGCATCCTTCAAAACAAAGGCTGCCATCTCAACCGCAAGAGTAATACAATTACTACATATGGATTTATTTGGACCCATTACCCCTATGAGCATCAGTGGAAAGAAGTATACACTAGTAGTAGTAGATGACTTCTCAAGATAAACTTGGGTAATATTCTTGCTAAAGAAGAAGGAGACTCAACAGAAGCTGCTAGAGCTTATGAAGAAAATTACAAATGAGAAAGGTTTGAGCATTGTGAAGATCAGATCAGACAAAGGAATAGAATTCATCAACTCATACATAAATGAGTATTGTCAAGCAAATGGAATCACTCATGAGACTTCATTAGCTAGAACACCTCAACAAAATGGTGTAGCAGAAAGGAGAGTTAGAACACTTAAGGAAGCTGGAAGAACCATGATAGCAGAAGCAAAGATTCCAAAGAGGTTTTGGGCAGAAGCAATTAATACTGCTTGTCACACCCAAAACAGATCCATGTTAACAAAGGAACAAGGAAAAACTCCTTATGAACTTTTCAAAGGGAGAAAACCAAGAATCTCTTACTTTCATATTTTTGGATGTACATGTTTCATTCACAATAATGGGAAGCAACAATTAAAAACCTTTGATAGCAAAGCAGATGAAGGAATCTTTCTATGATATTCTTCATACAACAAAGTTTTCAGAGTTTATAATTGTAGAACTCTTATTATTGAAGAAACACCTCATGTTATCTTTGATGAGTTTTCTTTCAAGCACAGGACCTCAAACAAAGAAGACAAATCCCATGATGAAATCAACACAAGGGTGACAAGGCTAAGTGATAGTGAAAGAAAAGAATCTATATTTATTGATGTAAACTATCTTGACTTGGACAACCTCAAGATATCCAACATATCTGAAGCCAATCAAGATAAAGACAACTCACCTGAAGCCAATATCCCTGAGGAAAGCTGCAATGTTGAGTTGAATGAACCTACTCAACCTGAGGTAAGTTCTCCCAATGAAGAAGTTGGTAATGCTGAGGGAGTACAAGGATCAAATGATTTAGGGGGAACTCAATCTAAGAATACCAATGTCAATGACTTGGACAACACCCCTGAATATGAAACTGATCCAACTTTTAATTTTCCTGAATTCTATGTTAAACTAAATGTTGAACCATATGAGATTAATTCATTTGTAAATGATCAGTCTACACTACAAAAAAAGTCTGATTTTGATACAATTGATTTAGAGACAGATATCCAATCTGTCTCTAATAGGTACGAATTAGAGACTGATTTGTAGAAAAATCAAGATTTGAAACCAAAAATAAATGAAAATCAGTCTCTAACCGTACCTATTAGAGACAGAATGGATATCCGTCTCTAAATCATTGGTATCAAAATCCGACTTTTTTTGTAGTGCTAGAAGGACATGGCTAGATGCTCATCCTTCAGACTAGATCATTGGTGATCCTACTAGTGGTGTAACCATTAAAAGACAACATGGAGAGAGTGCCTTATTTTGTTGTTTTCTTTCTGAAACAAAACCCACAACCATTGAAGAAGCAATTGAAGACTCCAATTGGATTACAGCTATGCAAGAAGAACTAAAACAGTTCAAAAGAAATGATGTTTGGGAGCTGGTAGACAGACCAACACATCAGGATGTTGTAGGAGCTAAATGGGTTTACAAAAACAAGAAAAATGAAAATGATGTTATTGTTAGAAACAAAGCCAGACTAGTTGCCAAAGGTTATAGTCAACATGAAGGAATAGACTATGATGAGACCTTTGCCCCAGTAGCTAGATTAGAAGCAATTAGGCTGTTCTTAGCATATGCAGCTCACATGAAGTTCAAAGTATACCAAATGGATGTAAAAAGTGCATTTCTGAATGGTGTACTTAAGGAAGAATTATATGTGGAGCAGCCACCTGGTTTTGAAGAAGGAGACAAAGTGTATAGATTGAAGAAAGCACTTTATGGTCTCAAGCAAGCACCAAGAGCTTGGTATGAGACTTTATCACAATTCCTATTGGACAATGGATTTGTGAAAGGCACAGTTGATAGAACCTTATTTAGGATAAGTGAAGGAAATGATATTCTATTAGTACAAATATATGTTGATGATATCATTTTCGGTTCACCTAATGAAGATATTTGCAAGAAATTTTCAACTCTCATGAAAGGGAAGTTTGAAATGTCTATGATGGGATTGATGAACTTTTTCTTAGGTCTACATGTCAAACAAACAGAGAAAGGAATTTTCATCAATCAAGCTAAGTATACTAGGGACGTGATCAAGAATGGATCCTGAATTGATGGAGTAGATATCAATCCTACTAAATATGAAGCAATAATAGGTTCTTTATTATATCTAACTACAAGCAGACCTGATATTACTTTTACAGTTGGAGTGTGAGCTAGATTTTAGTCGAATCCAAAGAAAAGTCACTTAGAGGCTGCCAAAAGAATACTTAGGTATTTAAAAGGCACAGTGAACTTAGGATTATGGTATCCATCTGAAGACAACATTGAGTTGATTGGTTATTCTGATGCTGACTATGGAGGATGTAGGATATACAGAAAATTAACTACTGGCACTTGTCAATTCTTTGGAAGCAAGTTGATCTCATGGTTTTCTAAGAAGCAAACTTCTATAGCTACTTCAACCACAGAGGCTGAATACATGGCTGCTGGAAGCTGTTGTGCACAAATCCTATGGCTCAAGCAACAGCTAAGGGATTATAAAGTTGTCACAAAGGATGTACCCATCTACTGTGATAATAATAGTGCCATTGCCATTACTCAAAATCCTGTGTTACCCACAAGGTGTAAACATGTGGATATCAGACATCACTTCATAAGAGATCATGTTGAGAAAAAGGATATCAGAATAGAAAAGATTCATACTGATAAGCAAAAGGCTGATATTCTCACAAAACCTCTAGCTGAAACAAGATTCAAGGAACTTTCAATGGAACTTGGTTTATTAGATCCTGGAGAGAATGTTTAAAGTATTAGTAATTACTTTAGTCATGCCAGAGATACTAGTATTAATCCAAGGGGGAATTTAGAATTAATTATAGGACAATCCAGATGAAGGATAAGATAGACAAGAGAAACTCAAGGTTCATTAAACTATATAATTTATTCTTCACATACTAATATTATTTTCAAGAATTTTCATGCAGGAAACTTGGACAAAGTACATGGAATTCTTGAGTAAAATCAAGGAAAGATACTCGACAAGAACGAGGAAAACTACGAAGGACAACGTAGAGGATGACAAAGTACATGAGAAACCTCAATGGAAGTTGTCAAGGGTTATTCAGTCAAGTTGTCACTTGACTGTAGATAAGTTTTCTTTTTCATATAAGTTAAACTTTGTTCATCATTATAACACACATTTAATGCTCATAATCGACAAACAAGAGATTTTTGCTAAAAGACGATCAATTGAACGATTTTCTGAAAAAGCAACTTACTATGCACTGGACACGACATTTGTGTCCTTTGGTGTAACAGAATTGATCTAAACCTTTAATTTTGATCAATTCAATCTCAGCCTTACACCTAACATTTTTCAAAACGTACAGCTGAGGAGATATAAAAGCAAGACTTAGAATTTTTCACCATTTACGTTTTCAAAAAATTCTGAAAAAGCCCTAAGCTAAAATTTCCAAGAATCCTCAAGCTCATCTTCAAGTTTTTGCTCAAAGCTCTACTACCTTAACAAAAATGTCTTTGGAAATGGGTTAGTATTTCTCATATTCATCTTTTGAAAACATGCATATACATCAAGATTGCAAGTACAAACAACATGCTTTGTTTTTATCATTTCTGTTTGAAATTTAAATATGCTATATTTGCGGATTCTTCATTTATTGAATGATATGTTGTTAAATACATGTTGATATGCTTAAATATTGATAATGTCATAGAATCATACATATATTGCATCTAGATATCATGATTATAAGCTTAAAATACATTGTTGGATATGGTATTATGAACATGCTCTGTAAATCTATCCACGATAAATCATAGACATAAATTCAAGATATTGATTAAATATAGTCTAATCATATGCCTCAGTAACTATATGGAGAGATTTTGATATTTATCCATACTAATATTATGTATTGGTTATGCTTTTAGTTGACTTCAATCACCCTGATTTGGACATCAACTGGGACTACTTAAGCGAGTCAACCATGCTCCATTTTGAGCAAACTGTTTGCTTTGACAATCTGTCAAACAAACACACAAGGAGGATAGTCACTTGGTTGGAGCAAGCTCGCCTGAGAAAATGGCTCGAGGCCATCCCCAAAACATGCCTGGAACTTTCAACCACTCAGTTGTTAGGTACCTTCACTTAGAAAAGCTCAGGATCTGGTTACATAATGACTCATGAGCCATATACAACCAAGAGGACAGCTCAAAAGTTTGAGTTTACTAAAGAAGACTTGGATGATTTCTTTGGTTTGAATGCCACTGGAGAGGATCCTGAAGAGTATATGAGACATAATGAACAAGAAGTTGCCAACCAATGGATGGACAAACGAGTACCTCTCAAATCTGGTCTACACAAGAGAGTTCTAAAGAAGGATTATCAACTTCTGTTGGATGTGGTTGCAAAGACTGTTATGTGCACCACAGGAAGCTATGATCAGATCAGCAAATCCAAAGTAAGATTGATGAAAGCAGTCATCGATGGAGGAAAGAAGCCAATGAACTGGAAGGGTTACTTTCTAAAGAAACTTGCAGAAGAGAAAGCAAAGTTCAAGATTGTGGATGTAAGGACGGTGTTTATTGAGAAGAAACTTGCCTTTTGTACAAAGATTGCTGCATTTTTATACAAGAAAGGACCTGATGACATTGTTGAAGATGGAGTGAAATTCAACACCACCAAAATTCTTTTCAGAAAACTATCTGTGAGAACTCAGAAAAGATTGGGCTTGGAGATCAAGTCACCAAAAGCCTCAACAAGAAAGCAAGCAAGAACTGCCAAACAAAAGAGTGAAGAAGCAACACAAATGGTGATCAACATTCTTGAAAGAGACAAGAAGGAAGGAAAGGGAAAGGAGGTTGAACCAACCTCAAAATCCAAGAAAAAGATGGCCATGTCAAGCCCTAGTTCGAGTGAAGAAGAGACAGCAGTGGAGTATGATGATACTTCTGATGAAGAAATGGATCTGGATGAACAAGCTGAACTTGAAGGTTCAGAGGATGATGAATAAGGTGATGATGAAGAAAGAGTATCACCTGGAAACTTGAATTTGAATGATCCAGAACCACCTACTCACACTTCAAAAGCTATTGAAACCACCCCTCACTTGAAGATCCTCAATACTCACCCAAGTCAGATAAAGCCCCAGAATACACCTATGAAATGTCACTGAGAGATGAATCCAAATTTTTCCTAGACCAACTTTACCCCCAACTTGCCAAATATCCTGATTTAAGATCCACTTTCTATGATCTTAGATTGATTGTTGACATAAGGAAGAAGTCTATGTATGATATTGGGAAGGTTATTGAGTCCAAGGGACTGGACTGGTGGGAAAATGAGGAGTCAAGGTTGACAGAGTTTGCGGAGGTGGAATCCACATTTGAACTGACAGATGAAAGATTATTTGCCAAGTTGGTGAATATATTTTTTTTTGAAGTCTCGGGTATCCGATCTATGACCGACTAATCCCGGGGGTTGGGGAATATTAAGATTCAGAAGGAAGCTATCCAATCCATTAGTGCTGGGATTGATCTGAATCTTGAAGATAAGATGGAAAAGGATGATGAAATGTCCAATCAAGCTGAGGACAAGACAGAAGAGATGTCCAAAAGTACTGAGGACAAGACAGAGGAGATGTCCAAGACTGTTGAGGACAAAGAAGAAGAAAAGAATGATGCCATGGAGGAGGACAATAATGAAGGAGAAAATGTTGGTGAAAAGACTGATGAAAAAGATTTCTTTGATGGAGTTGATACTGCCATTGAGGAAATAAAGAATGGAGAGTCCAGTGAAGGAGAGAAAATTGATGAAATTGACCAGAGTCAATTGATTGAAAATGTTGAAGAGGAAGCACAGCCAGCTGTTGAAACTACAGAAACAATGGAGATTGTCATGGTAGATGACACTCAAACTGAAAAGATTGCTGAAGAACCTGTCATTCATGATGCCGAGTTGATTGAGTCAACTCCTACTGAAGTCACTGAAGTTGAGGCCAAGAAAGATGAAGTGGAGGCCAATATTGCTGAGGAAGAAGTTGTGAAACCGGAGGAACTAGCTGCTATGGAGAAGCCCTTGGAAAATGAGGCAATACCTGCAGCACCATCAACTTCGATGAAGTTCCCAATTCACCTATATGCTCTTCCACTGACTGAAGTCTGCATCATTGTTGAGGAGGACAACAAATTGAAAGCCGTGCAGGAGGAGTTCAATTCTCAGATTGAACAATTTAATGAAGCTGAAAGAAAAAGACTGGAGAATGTTATAGGTGATGAGTCAGGATTATTGCAGACTTTTGTGCTTTAATTGAATATTGTTTGTGAATTAATTTGATATATTATTGAGTTTTCTCGACTTATTATTTTGTGTCTTCATATACTTTGATTTTTTTTTTTTTTACTTAATTCAGGATATTTTGTAGATACATGGACGGACGAGGAGAGGCGATTAGAAGTTGAACGACTCGAAGAGAAAGCCTAATAGTAATGGCTCAATGTTGGGCCATGTAGATTAATTAAGGAATTAAGTCCAATTGGTAGGGCCCAACCATTTGTAGCCTAATGGCCCTAGCTATATACCCCTCCAGACTTGTTAAATATACTCCCCCGATTGATGCACCCCCTTAAAATTGATTATGTTAGATGTACTCCCCCATAAAATATCTAATTTGCCCCTTTCTCTTAAATTTATACATGATACATATACCCCTCTTAAAACCTAATTTTCCTTCTTCTCCCACCCTTTCCTCTTCTCCTCTCTGCCTGCCGCTCTCCGCCGCCCATCGCGACCTCCGCCGACTATCGTCGCCTATCGCCCTAGCCGAAGACCCCCGTCCCTCGCGACGCCCAACCGCCCTCCTCCTCTCTGCAACAACGCGGCGGCGCCGCCCCTCCTCCCTCGCGACGCCGCCGCCATACCTTTCCCCTCTCTCTCTGTTTTTTTTAAAAAAAATTATGCCTTCGTTTTTCGACGGTGGCGGCGCCTCTCTCTCCCAACGTCGCCGCCGCCGCCTCCTCCTCGCAAGGCCGCCCCTCTCCTCGCTCGCCCAGCCGCCTCCTCCTCTTCTCCAAGGCCTCCACTCGCCCAGCCGCCGCCGTCTGCAAAAACAGGTAGGGTTCATTCCGTTTTTTTTTTCTTCCTTTTTTTCTACTGTCTGCTTTTTCCTTTTTTTTTTTTTTTTTTTTAATTTTTGACAACCCTTCATCGAAAATATACACGGTCGTCCACAACTAATTGTCGACCATAGTGAATATTTTTTATTAAGAGTTGTCAAAAATTTTTAATTTTTTTTTTAAATTTCTTTCGATGAACAGTTGCCGACAATAGGGTTTCTCGTCAACAAACCAGTGTCGACAAGAGGGTTTTTCGTCAACAAACCAGTGTCGACAAGAGGGTTTTTCGTCAACAAACCAGTTTCGAAAAATGTAAGTGTTTTATTTTTTATATATCTAGTGAGTGGCGGCGACGGCCGGAGGTGAATTGTCGGAATTGCAGCGGCGGCGGTAATTGTCGGAATTGCAGCAGTGGCGCCTCCATTAGTTAGGGTTAGGTTTTTAATTTAGAAGGGTGTATCTATCATGAATATTTTACTAGAAGGGTAAATTGGGTATTTTACATGTATATTAAATTAATAAATATAGAGGGGGAGTATACTTAACAAGTCTGGAGGGGTATATAGTCAGGGCCAAAGAAAATAAAGGAGAAGATGGGCCTAGTGTATTGGGCCTTAAGAAACAATTTGGAAAAGCCGTCAATTCGATTCAGAAGAAAAAAGGGCGGATATCTTGGAGCCAAAAAGGAGACACGCACATCAGTGGCAGATTGGAAGAAAGAGAGAGTCAGCGCTGGGATTTCATGGTTTTATGTCAGATTTAATTATTTTCAATTCTTATCTAGATATTCTTAGTTTTTTTTTTTTCGAGTCAAGGAAGACTTAGCTTCCATTATTGCATAAACATTGAGTAAAGGGTAGCCCGACCACAAATTCCGGTGGGTCTATCCAACAATACGGGCTACTAAACAACCGAGAATGTCTAGCCAAATTATGTGCTACCACATTAGCACTTCGTCTAACAAAAGATACATAAACATTATTTAACTGAGCTATTAGCGCTCTACAAGCAAAGACATAGTCCCCAAAGGTAGAGTCGTAAGAATCTGTGGAATTAATAGCATCCACCACTAACTTTGCATCTCCTTCCACCACTACACAATCCATATTTTGTGATTTCAACCAAGAAAGAGCTTCATAAAAACCCATTGTCTCGCCTATTTCTACATTCATGCAACCATCGATGACCATTGTTCGGCCCAATACGAATCCACCTTGTTCGTCGTGGACAACCATACCCAAACCAGTTTGCCGCCACTCTAAGAAAAATGCTGCATCGACATTCACTTTTTTATATCCCATAGGTGGGGGGTGCCAAGCCTCGCATTGCACCGTTTCATTTCTACGGGATCCTCTGCCATTAGTACCCCTCGAATTCCTCCATTCCAGCCAGGAGCTCGCGGAGAAATGGGCAGCCATAGTTGCTGTATTTGTGGAATTATTCCAAAACATAGAATTTCTTTCCTTCCACACTTGCCATAGCACCATTCCAAAGCTCGTGGCCACTGTTTGTATTGGGCTACTCAGCATACTTAAGATGAAATTCTGCATATCAGTAACTCGCTCCAAGCACTCATCAACCTTTCGAAGGAGTCCAACCGCAGTCCAGCACGATTGCACATATGGACAAGCTGTGAACAGATGCCAAACATCTTCCGTTCCATTTCCACACAAAAGACAACTTGTGTCGTGCACCACTCGTCTCGCTAAGAGATTAACTCTAGTTGGCAAACACTCTCTAGCCGCTCACCATAGGAAATCCTTGACCCGAGGAGGGACTTGCAATCTCCATAGAAGCCTCCAGTCACCCTCAATTTTTAATGTGTTATCTGTCTCCAGCTCCTTTAGAACTCTATAAGAGGACTTCACCGTATACTGACCTCGTCTATCAGGTCCCCAGATGAGTTTGTTGATAGCTCCCAAGGGAGGCAATGGTGTGCTCAGAATCCTGTGTACATCCAACGGGAGAATTTCCTGAATCGAGTGATTATCCCAATCCCGTACCACGGGATCGAAAAGCGCTGAGACCCGTAAATCTTCCAAGCCTTCAATCTCATCCGATAAAATGCGTCCATTATCAGGGTCATTGACCCATGGGTCCCCCCAAATACTAATACTATCACCAGTACCAATTTTAAACTTCATACCAGTTGCAATCAGACGTTGGCTAGCATGAATACTAGTCCATGTGAAGCTAGGATTCCATCCCAAATCCGCCGAGACGAAGTCTCCCCTAGGAAAATATCGAGCCTTTATTATTCTACTCACCAAAGCATCAGGCTCATTTTGAAGGCGCCAACCCATCATGCCAAGCATATCCCTAAAACCACGCCCCCCTTCCTCTTTGTCCACACACAATCGCTTCCATCGCATCCAATTAATACCTTTGGTAGGGTCGGTAGAATTTCCCCACCAGAACTTATTAATCATAACCTCCATTTCATCAAGAAGTGAAACCTTATGACAATTATGCTTTTTTAATTATATAACTTTTGATTGATTTTGATTTATATCTCAATTTTTTTATTACTTGAGTAGATACTATGCATGTTTGAATTAGAAGTTTAATATGCATGATCACCAAATTTTATTCCTATATCAATTCTAGCTATCCCATAAATTATAATCCGTAATTGTTATAATATTGTGGGAATTGTAGTAACTAAGGCAGAACACCTTAGGGAGTAGTAACATCTAGGTTGCATAAAACGAGTGTCTCGTATTTATGGTCTAGTTTATCCTATTGTTTTAATTCTTGAATGCGTTCCTCGAGTTGAATCTTAGATACATGTTTTAGGGTTATTTGTAGGGATAGATTAATTGGGGGTCGTACCTGCTGATTAATTAAACGTAAGAAACAATTCGAGTTAGTTTGGTCGTACCAATGACTTAGGGATAAGATTCGAGATTAAATTGAGATTACCAGGGTCGTTGATTAAATTGGTATAATTAATTAAGGGGAAACTATCCGAGGGCTAGATCATTCACATTATTTGAGTCTAGTTATTTCTGTATTGCAATTTATTATTTCTTGCTTCTTAGTAGTTATTAGTCAACCAATCAAACTCCCCCAATTTAATTGTTTTCGTACACAAATTTATTCAATTAAATTACACCGTTCTCTGTGGGATCGACCCTTACTTCCCTACTGCATAGTAGTTAGTTAAGGTATTTATTTGTGGGTGCCGGCGACAGCACACTAGTAGGACTCTGCCTGAATATAGGAAAATATGTCAGAGACAATTTGAATGAAACTATCATTCCCACAAATGAAGCCCAACACAGGTCATTACTCAACTTAAACTCTAAAGCAAGGAGAATGACAAAAAGGATGGAGGACTTGGAGGAGACTGTTGATAATAATTCCTTGGAATTATGTATCAAAGTTGAAAGCTTGGAAGAAAAAGTGAACTCCACAACCATCAAGCTGGAGGCTGTTGAAAAGAGTTTTGAATCTTTTGATAAAAAGATGGATAGTGTTGGAAAAGATATGAAGGACTCCACTCTCAAGATTGGTGAGTCATTAAAGATCATGTCAGATGCTGTTACCACATACTTCCACACTGAAGAAGACTTGATTAAGAAGGAAAGGAAGGATATTCTGAAGTTGAAGGATGAAGTTGCTAAGGAGAAGGAGGAAATTTCTCAGATGCTGTCAAAGGACATTGACAAACTGACTCAGTCTATGGGGAGTCAAAGAGATCATCTGATAAGAGATACTATAAAGAGTTCACTTGATGCTGCTTCTGACTTTTTCAAACCCAACTTGGAGGGAATAAAAAAGGTGATGAAAAACCAAGTTGATCAAGCTGTGAAGAAGCAAGTGGATGAATCTGTAAGTTCCACTATCTCTGCCTTCTTGCTAAGTCATGTTGACCCCATTTCTGCTCAGATGAAGAGAATGGACACATATTAACAAGAACTTTCACTTACTGTGGCTAAGATTGATGCCAACCCTGCTGACCCCATTGACCTTGAGGCATTTGATGATGCCAAAAAGGGGAAGAAAAGAAAAAGAGGGAAGAGAAGGGTAAGGGGGAAGGAAGCAAAGGCAAGGGGAAAGTCAAAACACTAGAAATTACTGATGTAACTGAGGAGGAGGATTGCCCCAAGACCAGAAGTGGAAAGATTAGAAAACCCACTCAGAAGAGAAAGAAGTTTGTTGAGATATCTGATTATGAGAAGAGCAAGAAATACAAGTCAAGTGGACCTGATGATGATGAAGAGTTGCAAGAAATGGAAACTTCAACTTTAGTATAAGAAGGGAGGATAAGTTGCCTGTAAGGAGAGCTTCTCCTGAAGTTGCTGCTGAGTCTGCAAAAGCCAAAACTCCTAGTTTTGAAGAAATTGCAAACATATTTGCTGAAGGAGCTGGTCAAGATGCAGAGACCAGAAGAGGAGTAAGAAGACTTATTATTGAAGAAAGAACAAAAATGTTCAAAGATGCTGAAGAGTGCAGGTTGAAGAGACACAAAAACTTCCTTCCAGTAAATTCAAAATCCTACAAGAGTTCTTGTGATCTGATGATGGAGAACAGAGCTAAAAGGAAGATTAAAACCTTGAAAAGACTCCCTCATACTGACAGTTGGGTTCCTGCTGAACTAAATGATGCTTGGGAAGAAGCAAAAAGAGTATGAGATCATCTCTTCTATGTTGTTAAGAGATGGGGATATTTTGAAGACATTGATGGTCTGTATGAAGGTTTTATGATGGAGAATTATCCAGATCTGTACCCAAAGATCTTAGGAGCTGCTCAGAAGGAGAATGTGATTGTCAAGGCTCCTGAACAGATTTTCTGGACTCCACCATTGAAGGTTGATGGAAATGGAATTGATAGGAAAGCCATTACTGATGAGTTTGTCAAGGATGAAGACTTGATTGGGAAGAATGAAGAAGTCATGGCCTTGAAGAACAGGCACTTTGCATCTTATGGATTGACTCCACTATTCAAAGAACTCCCAACCTTTCTGATTAAGAAGTCAGATGTAGGCAAGTGATGAAGCTGCTGAAGGTCAAGTCAAGATTCAAACTATCACGAACTTTTTTATCTATGTTTATTTTTAATTCTGAACAATTGTTGCTCCTTAAGAGCTAAAACTTACAACTTTCGGCTCTTACTTTGTGCTACTTTATTTGGATGTTAATTATCTATTTCATGCATTAGACAACAATTTTTTTGTCTTCTTACTTGTGCTATTTTTGTCTAAAAATAGGATTTAACATATTTTTTAAATGATTCTTGCTTAGATCAAGTTTTATAGAACTCATAGAACTTAGACCTTTTAGGTTAATAATCTGAATTTATTCTGTGAAATTCTCTAAGTATAGAAAATGCATGTTAGTTGTCCTGTTTTTGTCAAATCTACTGAAAAAGAAATCCCTATGGATCTTTTGAAGTAAGTAGGTTTTGGCATCATCAAAAAGGGAAAAATTGTTGGGATATGATTTATATTAATAAAAGAAAATTTGATTTTGATTAGATACCAAAACCCTAAGTAAAACCCCAAGTATGATGATTTGCCAAGTCTAGATTTTTCAGGTTAAAAAAGCTCATATATGTTAGGGAGCTTTAATTTTTCTTAGATAGATTATTCTTTGAATCAATGACAAATGACCTGAAAGCACAAAGCACATGAAGACAAGTAGCATTGAAGACAAGAATCTGAAGTGTTATGGAAAAGTGGCAAAGACTCATGAAGACAAGTATGCTGAATAACAAAAATCAAGTATGATGAATCTGGATATTCATATACTTTGGACTTGGCACACTTATGGTCAAAGACGATGAATGACGAGGCATTTTACCCCGTACCAGACCGTTAGCGGAAATGACTGAATTATTCCAAAACAACCAAAGAATTAGTGCCACCTCTCACTGCGCATAACAAATTCTGAGAATGGAATGCAAAATGCAGAATGGATGTGAATGCATGTACTATTTGCATGCAGGCCCCTGAACAATTTGAAAGTTCAAATTTATGGATAAGCTTGTTATCTCCACCAACGGATAGTTTGCTTCATCTATAAATAGGCCATATCTTGAATCATTTCGAGATTACAGGACACACAAGCCATACACATTCTAGTAATATTTTAGCATTCGAAAGTATTCAAAACACTCGAGAGATCAAAGCTTTTAAGCATATTCCTTTGTGAGTGTTATCTTTAGTCCCCACTAGGCAAGCTTACTGTTTTATTATCCTAAGCCTAGACAGTGATATCCTAGCCTTTACATTTGTACTTATATTGTAAAAGATATCACACTTAGTTGGTACAAGAACAAAACCCTACTTTCACCTTCAGAGATAGATTGAGAGTATTGTTGAGTTCGTAGAAGTGTTGAGAGTATTGCAACGAGAGAAGGTTGTAAGAAATCAAGAGAAGAGGAGAAGAAGAAGTAGAGTGCACCTTGGCACTGTAAAAGCAAGTTAATTCCAAGTGATTAAGGAATTATCCTATTAAATTAGGAGAGTGGACGTAGGAGCAGTTTAGCCTCCGAACTACTATACGTCTTGTGTTCTTATTTACTACATTTATCTTCTTACTTAAGCTTTTGTGTTGTTATAATTGCTTATTGCTAGCTATTTGGTAACTTGGTACTTAAGTGCATATTATTTGAGGAGTATAATAGTCATTTATTCCGCATACAAGTTGCTTACTGTTAAGTTCTGTTAGAATATTTTATTTGGTATTTTCATAGGACTTGACATACTGTGTAACTTATTTGAATCTGATTATTTGTGTTGATTTAATTGCAAAAGTTTTTGAAAAACACATACACGTATATTCCCCCCCCCCCCATACACGTGTCACACTCCTTCTGGGACCAACAACCCTCAATCTGGTCCAAATTATTTGACAACTCTAAATATTTGCGTTATTTTATAATTAAATATTATTTTTATTTTATTTTATTGGGTGAGGCTATTAACAACCCATATAATATTATGCGTACCCCATTATTTTAAAGACAAAAATAGATATAGATAAAATGACTAAATAACCCTTATATAAATAGGGAGTAAAATAATTAAAAAAATCTGAAAAAATATATTCAAAAAGTCAACAAAATATTTAAAGTAAAAAACAATTAAATTATTTTTAAAAAAAAAAATCTGAGAAGATTTTATAAAATCTGAAAAATATTTAGAAATAAATAAATAAAATTAATCAAATAAAAAATTTAAAAATAAATTAAAGATAACAAAAAATGTAAAAATATTTAAATTAAGAAAACAATTAAAAAACTAAGAATTCAAATTAATATAAAAAAGATAAATAAATCAAAAAATATATTTTAAAAAATCACCTAAATATTCAAAACTTAATTAATTAAATAAGTTTTGAAGATTTTAGTTGATTTTTTATTTAATTTATTTTTGAAGATTTTTTTATATTTGATTTTTTTTATTTAGTAATTTTTTAAGATAGAATTGATTTTTATTTCTCTTTTTTTATTTAGTTTATCAAAATTGATTTCTTAAATTGAAGTTTTTAATTTAGTTATTTTTAAATTTTATTTGATTTATTTAATTTTGTCCAAGATTTAATTTAAAAAAATCAATTTAATTATTTTGAAATTTTAGTTGATTTTTTATAATGTTATAAATTTTGTTAATTGATTTTTTCATTCAAATATTTATTTAATTTTTTTATATTATTGAATATATATATATTTTTTACGGATGATATATATATTTTTAAGATTTACTTAATTTTAATAATGTTATTTTGGTTTTTATTTAATTTGTATTTTATTTTAAGTGTTACAGGACAAAAAGGAAAGAATTTGAGTATGTTTAGTAATAAAAATTGATTTTTAAATTTTAATGGAATGTGTTTAACATTTAGGGTATGATTGGTATGTGGTAATAGATTTGGAATGGAATGAGCATTCATGAGTCTATTCCTAATCTCACGATTGGTATGTTTTTTTATTTGGAATCGCGATTCCACAGGGAATGGTGATTCCCAAAAATAAAGAATTGCGATTCCTCTCCATCCCCCTGTCTTTCCCCATTCCATTTTGTGTGGAATTAATCACTACAAAAAAAGCCTGATTTTGATACCGAAATTTTGAGACGGACACCTAATCTGTCTCTAATAGATACGGATTAGATACGAATTTGTTAAAAAATCGAGATTTGAAACCGAAAATAAAACCGTCTCTCATTATAAACAGATTAGATACGACTTTTAGTTTCGAAAGTTTTAGATACGGATTAGATACACTACTTTCAATTTAGAAAGTTTTAGATACGGATTAGATACATATATCACCGTCTCTAAACAATCAATTTTTTCTCCCCGATATAAAACGAGATAAGGTGGAACACGAAATTTGCGATACGGAATCTAACCATTTCTAATATGTATCTAATTGAGAATGAGAGAATTGAGAATGAAAGAATATGGACGGGTGAATTGAGTTATATTAATTTATTTACTTTTTTATTTAATTAATAAATAGTAAAAATAAAAAAAATTAATTAATATATCTTCTATGTATCGGATAAATATAAATGTTAGAATAATACTATGTAGATATATTTTAGGATATATATATATATATATATATATTATAATAATAATAATATTATATTATATCTTCAATTCTATATGACAATATATATATCAATTTTAGATTAAAAAAAGGAGATGTTATTGAATAATTTTTTTAATTTGTATACTATTTTTTAAAAAAAAATAGATTAAAAAATAATTCTATCATCAATTTAAAGTATAAACTAGTGAAAATATTCTAAGAATTGATTCTCTAATCAACGTACGTGCATATGTATATATGAACGTTAGATTAAAAAAAAGAGTCATTCATTAATTTTTAAAAGTTTATAAATCTTTATAAAATTACTATTAAGACTTATCAAGAAACTTGTATAGTATTTTTTAAAAAGTTTTAGATTAAAAAATAATTCTATCATCCACTTAGAAAAAGTATAAATACGTGAAGCATTGTTAATTGTAAAATAGTCTCCATAAATAGGGAATAAGATCAATTGAGATAAAAATCAAAAATCATTTTTATGTCAAAATGAACTTGAAATAAAAATTGAAAATCAATGAAGGGCTTAGAGATACGTTAAATCTAATTTATAGAAATTAATTTTACTAAATTTTTGAAAAATATATTTTAGGGAAATTAAACCTAAATTCTATCTAATTTTTTTTCATTCTTGAAAATATGGTCGTACCTAATCCCTATCTAATAATAGGTCAATTTTTGTCCATTCTTGAAAATAAGTTTATATAATAAATATAGATATTATAATAATATTATGTTATATATTTCATATCTTTTATATGGAAATATATTTTATATGACAATATATATAATATATGACTAATGACAATAATTCATGAATTTCTTTCAATATCGTTAACTAAAGAACGTTTGTCAATAATAATAATATTGTCTCTACCATCAAGATTGACCAGGTAAGTTATGCATCTCAAGCCTTTATTATAATATAATTTGTCTACTATATAAATTTCTTTCAATCTTGATAACTGAACGTCTCTTAGGTAAGTTGTGCATCTCAAGCCTTTATTATAATATATCAATTTACTTATCATCAATTGGCCTACTATTATCAATTTGCCTACTATACAATAATAACATTGTCTCTACCATCAAGATTGACGAGGTAAGTTGTGCATCTCAAGCCTTTATTATAATATATCAATTTACTTATCATCAATTGACCTACTATTATCAATTTGTCTACTATACAATAATAACATTGTGTCTACCATCAAGATTGACAAGGTAAGTTATGCATCTCAAACCTTTATTATAATATAACTTATCAATTCGCCTACTATAAATTTCTTTCAATCTCGGTAATGGAAGAACGTCTGTGAATCGAAAGTGAGTGACACAAACCATCAAGATTGACAAGGTAAGTTGTGCATCTCAAGCCTTTATTATAATATATCAATTTACTTATCAATTCGTCTACTATAAATTACAATTATTTGCAACACTATACATTACAATTATTTGCAACTGGATCCATTTAAAATATAGATCTTAAAAGTGGGTTTAATATATTTATCTCGAAAGTATGCCTCTTAAAAGTGGGTTAATATATATATTTCGAAAATATGCCATGTTTAAGGACGCTAGCATGTTGGTTAACTTTGTTAAATTTTCTTTAAATGGAGGGGGGATCGATTCCCTTCAACAAAAATTTTATTTATTTTTAAGATAATTTTTTTAAATGAAATTTTTCATTCAAGTAGTAAGTAGAATTTGGTGGTGAACTCGCAAAAAATGGGAGTCAAATAAATGGGTCTTGTTTAAAAATCCAACCCTTTTATTTATATTTTTCTAATTATTTTTAAGATAATTTTTTTAAATGAAAATTTCCATTCAAGTAGTAAGTAGAATTTGGTGGTGAACTCGTAAAAAATGGGGGTCAAATAGATGGGTCTTGTTTAAAAACCCAACCCATATAACCCATGAACCGTTTGTATTTGCCAAAAGATATAAAGGTATGATCCGTTTGTATTTGTCATTTAAGTGTGTCAAGTATACTACTGTAATAAAAACAATGTGTAATTGAGTCCAGTTATATAGGATACTATTCAGGGTAGAGCTGTTGTGTACTCAAGTACACCAGATACTATTCAGGGTAGAGCTGTTGAGTACTCAAGTACACGGTGTACTTGATAAATGCATAATTTAATAAAAACAATGTGTAATTGAGTCCAGTTATATAGGATAAACGCATAATTTAGTGCTATATAGTATAAACGCATAATTTAATAAAAATCGTTACAACTCACATGTTCGAACCCAATTTTTAAAATTTAATTTAACTTTAGCACTTAATAAAAGTGCAAAATTTTAAATAATAAAATTTGTAAAATTAATAACAATATTTTAAAAAAAATTAGCAAAAGATTAAATGTAATTTAATTAATTTATTTGAATTTATAAAGTAAGATCGACTTTTACCATTGAAATTATTCAATAACAATTTTTTATTTTATTTAAAGTTACAAATTAATAAATTAATTATATATGTTAAACTAATATAATAAAATAAAGTGTCTAAACTATGCATAGTTCTTAGTATTTTACAGCTTATTGACGGCAGTGAGTAATTACAATTTTTAGAAATTAATAAAAAAATTACATTTATAAATTTAAAAGTTACAATTTGAATACATTTAAAAAAAAAAATTAATACACATATACAATTAATATTAAAAGATAAAACAAAAGAGTTATCTGTCCCAGTGGCAGATGCTCAATAATAGACACTTGCCCACCTGGGTTCAATTCCCATATAGACCACAAAAAAGGTCAATTAAATAGTTGGAGGGGGGTGGTTGCAGGGTGGGATGGGTGTCGGGGTTGGGACGGTGGGATGGGTGTCGGGTTCGGGCTTGGTGGGATTGGGATTAAGGCTTGGAATGGGGATTAAATAATTGGAGAGGGGGGGTGGTTGCATGGTAGGGTGGGATGGGTGTCGTGTCGGGTCGGGTTCGGGCTTGGAATGGGGATTAAAGGCTTGGAAACGAAATTTTGCCTTGTGATACGGATTTAGAGACGACAAAACGTCGTTTCTAATTAAGAACGAAATTATAGACGGATTTTTGACCCGGATGTAAAACGGGTCGTTTATCGTTTAGATACGGATTTAGAGACGAAACGACATTTGAAACGGAATTTTGACCCGGATATAAAACGGGTCGTTCATCGTTTAGATACGAGAATATACGGTGTCAAAATCCGTCTCTCATTATAAACCGAATTTTGACCCGGATATAAAACGGGTCGTTCATCGTTTAGATACGAGAATATACGGTGTCAAAATCCGTCTCTTATTATAAACCGAAAAAAATGGTTTCAAGTCCGTCTCTTATTAGAAACGGAATTTAGAAAACCGTTCATAACATTAGATACCATGCGATTAGGAACAGATAGAAAATGGTTCCAAAATCCGTTTCTAACCTGTTTAGATACAATGTTTATGGTATTTAATCCGTCTCTAAATCTCAGTTTTTTTGTAGTGTAATTATTTTTTAATTTTTTAAAATAAAATCATCACTTATATTTTATTTTTACAAAATTATCCTTCCTAACAATTAAACAAGATATTCATTAATCACGATCTTTAATCAAAACCTTGAACCCTAATTCACGCAATGATTTTCATAAACCTAATTCTCTAATCTCTACAACCCAATTGACGGCTTCACGCAAGAAAAAAGATGTTAAGGAGTGAAGGACGTTGATTCTCTAAGAAAGAAGAACTAGACAGATGAATTAGAGAAATATTCAGAAGTTCTGTTCTATACTATATATCTGTGTGTGTATATATATATATATATTTTTTTTTTTCTAAATTAAAAATTATTTATCTAAAATTTTATTATTATATTAATAATAGCATATTGACTAATTTAATATATTTTTATAAATATATATTGAAGGGTATTTTAGTCATTTAATATAAACCATGTACATTATTTTACATCTCATTTATTATACCAAGGAATGATTTTTCCATTCCTAGTTAATACCAATCATGAAAATTTCATTCAATTCATAAGTTTATTCCATTCAGTCACAATTTCATTCAGTCATATCAATCATGCCCTTAGGGTGTCTATAATATTGGATGGTGTGTTAATAGTTCCACCCTATTTTAAATTAAAATGATGTATTCATTTTTTTTTTTTATTAATTTAGTAACGCAGTGCGATTACATTTAATATATAAGGAAGTTTATCTTGCCATACAAAATCTCTAAATTAAAAATTAATGAAAAGAAGATTTAATAAGTTCAATGATATTTTAAAAAAAACAATATTACGTAAATTTTCCACATGCTAGTGGCCCTAATTATTCTATTTTTCCACCACATGATTAGAAGATGACTAGACAACAAACCATTGATGACGTCGTGCAATATAAAAAAAATGTATAAATAGAGAATCATATATATCTAGAAAATTATCACTTACAATACATTATTATCGATTGGCTTTAAAACATATATAAGCAAAAAAATGGGTTTCAAAGTGATTGTTTTTCTTAGCATATTTATTTGTATGCTTCTTTTGATATCAGCACAAGTGGGAGGAGCAAGGGTGCTTCCAGAGTCTTCCACTACCGTTGAAGCATGTAAGCTCCTTCATCTCTCTATGTACTATAACACCCGTTTATTGTGTAGAATTGTAAAAATGTTATACTTTTACTTACGGGCGGATCCAAAATTTAAAATTTGGGGGTACAAAAATTATTAAATTTAGAATTGGGGGTACAATTTTAGTTATGAGATTTTTTTTTTTACATAAGAAAAAATTAAAAAATAATCAATTTGGGGTACAAATTGTATGTTGGATCCGCCTCTACCTATACTTTCTCCGTCCATCTGTAATTCATATAATTTGACATTTTTGTCGTCCTAACCTAATATATTAACTTATTTCCTAAAAAGTCAACATCTCACCGTTTGTCTATATTTTCTTCTTCCTATCTCTCTCTACATAAATTTATCTTTATTATCAATTTTTTACTATATTTTTTAAAACATGTTTAAAAAATAAAGGGATTAATTACAGAAGTACGGAGGAATATAATTTATTTAGATTATATTATGTTTATGTTAATTATTTAATATTTAAATATTTTTTGTAAGTTCAATATACAAATAAAAAGGTTGATAAATGGTACTTCCCGTCCCTTACCTAATGACTCATAGCTTTTGGACACGAGTTTTAATGTATAAATTACTCCTCCGTCTCATTTTAACTTTCATACCTACTTTTTCGATCCCTTAAAAACTCTATCCATACAATATCTAAAATATTATATTTAATGTTATTATTTTTATGGTACATACATCCACACAAGTCAACCCACTTATTTATTTTTTTATAAAATTATATCTCAAAATTCTATTTATTATAATATTTTTAAAAAAGAGGGTGAACAGTAAGTATGAAAGTTAGTATTGTGATAGATAAAAGTGTGGGTACCGACTTTTTAACTTTAAAAGTAATCAAGATAACTCTTTAGTGTGAATAAAGTAATGATATTGAATGTAATATTGAGATATTTTAAGGAGATCTGTAGTTAAAATTCATTTTTACTAGGTTAAAAATTATTGTTTCAACTAATGGAAGTATGTTTGCATATTAACAAACGCAGTGGCGAAGGGGCCGGAAGTCAAAAACCCTGTGGTACCGTATTTTCCGTTCTGCAATAAGAAAATTTATGGGAGCTGCAAAAATCCCCCACCTCAATTTCATAGAAGAAAATGCGAATACACTAACCAATGCAGCAGAGGGCCTCCTCCCGGCGCTCAACCCTAATTAGTAGAATCACTAGCAAGAGTGCCCATAATATATATTATATTATATTATATAATAATAAGGAATAAGGATGAATGAAATAAGTTTGTACGTTGCTTCATAATTCTGGACTTAATTATAATGTATTTGTTCCTAGTTACACGAATGTAACACATATATTGTACTATTGTAACCAAAGTCATATAACTTCTTTGTTTGGTCGACTTTCAAGATCCGTATGATGATCTACCCATAATACTAATAAACAATTCATACATTAAAACTTGTGTCCTAAAATTATGAGTTCTTAAGTAAGGGACGGAGGAAGTATTAATTAAGTAAAAAACAAATTACCGCATCACTGCTCACTTTAATAGTGAGAAAGTGGAGAGACAACTGTACAATTTGTCCATAATTACGTCAAAATCTCCAATACGAGACAAACACTCCACACTAAAATAGCATTCTCGTGTTTAAAAAAGAAAATTGAAAAAATATAAAGGATAAAGATCTACCAAGCATCAAGTTTCAATGAACTACCAAGCACAACTCGATCTAAGGACCGCGTACCGCGTATGAAACACATAAGATCCTTGAGGACCACATAAAGACATATATATATGTCATGTCTTTCTCTGACCTCAGTTGTTTAAAATAAGACAATTTAACATAAACTTTTCACATGCTATGGTCCTAACATAAATAGTACTCCTATTAATTAATCTTTCTTCCACAACTAACCTGCTTGATCAGAAGATGACATTAGTTGCACTATCAAAATATAAATATAAATAGAGAATAGTAATCCAGTAAACTATCACACATTCAAAAACTTAAGAAAAATGGGTTTCAAAGGGCTTGTTTTTGTGGGCATATTTATGAGTACGATTCTTTTGATATCCTCACAAGTGGGTGCTTCCACCGAATTTCAATACCGTTGACGCATGTATGATAATCTCTCTTTGCATAACATATTTCTTTCTTTAATTAATTATACTTTTAATTCTTTTTTTTTTCTTTTTGGGTATATTCTGAATTGCATCCCATATCCCAAGGCATACAAAATCCTCCCCCACCCAACCCTAATTACTAATTCTTCTGATTCATCATTTGCAAATATGTTCATTCTAAATTAGATTCATTGTTTTTTAATTTTATATTAATTAAACCAATTTTTCAATTTAAACTATACCCTTCAAACATATCAAAATTACATCATACCTGTTATGGAATTAGATCACAAATGATATTGCAAGACAACGAAAAACACAATGAAGAGAACTCGAATCAAGAAACAAAATAAGAACAAAGAAATTTACGTGGTTCGATCAAATGATCTACGTCCATGGCGGATAAAGGCTAGCTCTTTTCACTAATTCAAATGAAAGTTTACAGATTACAAGTCGATCACTAAGAACTTGCGTCTCTCAAAGATTATTCACTAAGATCTTTTGTACTCTCATCGTAACTTAATCTAAATACTTGGATGGTGTATTTATAGATGTACAATGCAAGTCGAAAACGCCACCAACAAACTAACTAACTAACAGAATAACAGAAATAAAACTAACTCTGAAACTGAAAATCAGCAGACTAGACCTCAGATGATATGCCTATCAGTTGAGTAAGCTTCAGCAGACTAAGAACTCTTCTCTTCTGATCCGACCAGACGACTTTCTCCATCAGCAGAGTTGTCCTAACTCTTATCAGATGAGTGGATACTTATATCAGAACACTAAACCTTATCAGCTGAGTACACCTTACTCAACTTGTACTGAAAACCAATATCAGAAGACTAGTTACTCTTCTGATAGCAGAACCTTTCTGTAGTACAACCCTTCTGATACCAGAAAAAGATGACATTCCAAATATTGCATTAATCCTAACAATTCTCCACCTTAATGCAAGATTTCCTCTTCCCAGCCCTACTCAAGGCTATTTGTTCACTTTCTCCTTAGTGAACATCCCTAGTCCTAAGATTTACCAATTTTATGCAATGTTTGAACTTATTGCTTGGTAAAGCCTTAGTCATCATATCTGCTGCATTCTCTTCTGATGCAACCTTCTAAACTTCAACTATACTCTTTTCCAAGATGTCCCTTACAAAATGTAACTTCACATCAATGTGCTTTGTCCTCTCATGAAACACTCTATGTTTTGCTAAGTGAATTGTACTCTGATTATCACATAGCACTGAAATACTCTTCTGATTTATGCTAAAATCTCTCAGAATGCCCTTCAACCACATTGCTTCCTTCACAGCTTCTATTAAGGCTATGTACTCAGCTTCTGTTGTGGATAAAGTCACCATAGATTGTAAAGCTGCTCTCCAAGTGATAGCAGTGCCATACAATGTAAACACATAACCAGATAAAGATTTCCTTGTATCTATATTTCCAACAAAATCAGAATCCATAGATCCCAGCAAAGGACTCTTAGTATCAGTTGACTTCTCGAACACTAGACCTAAGTCTTCTAATCCATTCAGATATCTTAGAATCCACTTCAATGCTTCCTAGTGCAGCTTCCCACGGTTTCCTATGAATCTACTCACCATACTCACTACATAGGCTAGACCAGGCCTACTACATACCATGACATACATGAGACTACCCACTCCATTAACATAAGGAAGAATATGCATTTACTTCTTCTCTTCATCTGTTTGAGGAGATTGCTTGATTGATAACTTGTAATGCTGACCAAATGAAGTGCCCACTGATTTGGATTGTTGCATAAGAAACCTCCTGAAGACCTTATGAACATAACTCTTTTGGAATAGGAACAGTTTCCCTGCTTTCCTGTTTCTGAAGATATCCATCCCTAATATCCTCTTGGCTTCACCCAAATCCTTCATCTCGAACTTGCTACTCAACTGCTCCTTTAGCTGAGTAATATTCTTCATACTCTTGCTAGCTATAAGCATATCATCTACATAGATCAGTAGATAGGTGTTCTCTAGATAATCTCGTTTACCAATATACACACAACTGTCATATTTGTTTCTTAAGAAACCAATAAAAAGCATGAAATTATCAAACTTCATATACCATTGTCTGGGACTTTGCTTAAGCCCAAACAATGATTTCTTAAGCAAGCATACCTTACTTGCATTTTTAGGCATGACATACCCTTCTAGTTGATGCATGTATATTTTTTCATTGCTGCTTCAGAGTTATTGTAGGTGGAGGTGTCGGGACCAAACTATACTTGGGAATTACGACATAAAGATGGAATGCTAATGGCATCTAAACTAGATCAGATTCTTGCCTCTACAGGTTTCCTAGAGCAATGGTCAACCCTGATGGCAATTGCACTGCCACGGGTGAACTCAGACCATCACCACATATTACTCACTTGCTCAAGCGACCGGGTGGCTGCTGGATACTCATTTAAGTTCCTCCGCATGTGGCTTTCGGACGACCGATGTATGCAGTTAATTAGTCGAACGTAGGGAGAATACCTTCCAGCCCCAGATCCGATATCGATGATCATTAAATTAAAGTTAAAACGTATTAAATCGGAGTTGAGAACCTGGAATAAACGGACCTTCCAGAATCTCAATGTTCGCATTGACACAACCAAAAGGGCACTCCTCACGGTGCAATACCAAATTGGGTAAATGGATATAATTGTTCATTGGCCAACAAGGATACTGAGGCCAAAACGGAACTCAATTTATGCCTTTAACAACAACAAGACCTCCTGTCGCAAAAGAACAAAAATAACCATTGGATTCGTTGAGTATTGACGGGGTAATGTGCAGGGACAAAGCCATAATCGCGCAACATGTAACGAATTTCTATCAAAGCCTCTTCACTGCCATTCTCAGGCGACACAGAATTAACCTTGGCATGTTATCGAGTTTGGTTACCCCAAATTTAGCGACGCACATAATCAATCATTGACCTGCGAGCCAATAGTGTTTTTGGGGGATCTTTTTACCACTCGACTTGGCCAATCATTGAAGCGGATATTGTTAAAGCCACGCAATATTTTGTGAAATATGCTTTCCTACCACACAGACTGAATTCAAATATGGTGACGCTGATACCAAAGCATACGAGTGCAACCAAAATTGAAGACTACCGGCCTATTATTTTGGGGAAATTTTTGTTCAAAGGTCTCTCAAAAATCATAGCCACTCGCCTTGGCCCCATCCTTACTGAAATCTTATCACCATTTCAATTCAGATTCATCCCGAATA
Organism: Galeopsis tetrahit; assembly: GCA_963675135.1. Lineage (NCBI taxonomy): Eukaryota > Viridiplantae > Streptophyta > Magnoliopsida > Lamiales > Lamiaceae > Galeopsis > Galeopsis tetrahit. Next base: position 17,557,332 of record OY776130.1, read on the forward strand.
GGAGAATACACCACTGTATTGCTTTAGCGACAAGGGAAATTAATTGCCCAGACAGGACACGAGTGCACAACAACATGGCACTGAAAATTGATATTTGCAAAGCTTTCGACACAATATGATGGGATTTTCTCCTTGAGGTAATGCAACAGCTGGGGTTTTATGCCAAATTCAGGGATATCATAAATTGTATCCTACAATCGGCTAGGCTGTCGATCCTTGTTTCAGGACGCCCATATGGCTACTTTCAATGTTCGCAAGGGATTAGACAAGGCGACCCGTTATCAGCACTTTTATTTTGCATCGCAGAAGAAATTTTGGCTTTAATCTTGAGTAGAATGAAGGATGTAAACAGCCTGCTTCCAGCCTACACTAAGAGGGGTTTGACGGGGCTAACTTTCTTGCTTTATGCAGATGATATCCTTATTTTCAGCCAGGCAAATAGAAACTCAACAAAAGTGATTAGAGATGCTCTAGCTATATATGGTGTGTTGTCAGGCCAGCTGTCACTACTAGAAAAATGGCATTTCTTGACATTTAAAATTGTACTTATAAATCACTTTTTAATACACTTTATTTATCATGACATTTCTTTAAAGTGTCCTCTAAGCTAATGTAATAATAGGTATCAATGTATTAATACATTCTTAAATGTCATGAATATGTAGTTTAGCCTACACTTAATTAATCATATAAATTGTTAATATTAATTAATAGTGCAATATTAAATGTCAGGAAAACTTATTATTAAAATTATTTTTAATTATCATTAATTTTCTATTTTAATTAATACTACATTATTAAATGTCAAGATACATTCATTTTAAACTCATTTATTATTCCCGTAAAAAAATCATTTATCATTATTATTTTTTAATATTAATTAATAATACACAATTTAGTGTCATGATAGTTTATATTAATTTCAATTAAATTAATAACAATAATAAGAATTTATAATAATATTTAAAAAATAAATAGCAAATTAGAAAATATTCTTATGCAAGAAATAATATTGAAAACCACAATAAATTAAACGGACATTTTACTAGACACGAATACTTGATAATATTTCATGAAAGTACATCAAATAAATTCTACACAAATAGTCAATATAATCTCTACATAAGTGTTGCTAGAAGAAAAAAAATGAAATTCTAAATTGAGGCCATTTAACCCTCAAATTTTTAGGAATCACTAATCAATCAATCTCCATCATTCTAGTCAATCAATCTCCATCCTTGAAAAAATCCATATATTCTTCCTCATACCCTACAAAAGCACAATATTTTCATAAGTTTAAAATATGGGTTGGTCTGCTATAGACTCGAGTGCATGTTATGCACTCTAGTTTATGTTGCACTTTTCAGTTTTACTGACTTACACTTTTTGGTAAATGGTGTTGCACTTTTCAATTATTAAACTGTATAATAATATTTTTAGTAATAATTGAAAAGTGCAACACCATTTACCAAAGTGCAATATGGACTAAACTTTACCTTAAAATATTGTAGAAACATGATATGATTTGAGGACAGAGTATATAATGTAGGTAAACAAATTATTTAATTAGATCTCAAATTCCAATTCACCTAATAATCAAATATAGAATTTTTTTTAATGAATCTAGACAACGTATTTCCTACAAAAAAAAAAAAAAAAAAATATAATTGTCTCAAAATCTCTCTCTCTTCTCCTCTAACTTATTTATGTGTACATATTATTTTTGAGAAACAATATCTAATCTTAATCATGAGAAACAGTACAAAAATATAGCCATTTAAACCTCAATTTAGTTCACGAACCCAGGATCTAAGGCCTAGGTAGTGGTGCTCTAACCACTTGAGCTATCCCACTTTGTCACGATCAATCTTCACTAGGTGTCACTTACATATGTAATATAAATAATAAATAAAATAGTTAAAAATTCAAACTAATAAAACAAATATATATTTATAATTTTATATGTGTTTTAGAATAATAAAAATGCATACCAAATTATGAGGCCAAGCGATCATTTCTCCAGTGCATGTGCAATCTTTTGAAGATTATCGTAAGGTCTAATCAAATCTTCTTCTGGTTCAAGCACCACTTTCACATTTACTTCACACCAATTCGATCCCAAGAGTTGGCCACCTACTTCAGAACATGGATCGATACTATGAATGCATCCTTTTGCAACAGCTTTGTTGGGATCAAATAAGCTCTTAAGAGTAACATATGCACCAACCTTAAACAAAGAATGAATGCATGTATATAATTGTAGAATAATTAATTTGGCCACTAATACATGATATTGGACATGTTACGATTAGTAACATATAAATAAAAATATAAGAGATGTTACCATACCATAGGAGGTAAATTTGATGTAGCATGGTTTGATCCATCTAAATGGTACTAGTGAATCGCCACATCTTTGCTGTGCTAAAACCAATTTTTTCAACTCTGTAATTTGTGCTTGCTGCTCCTTCAAGATACGGTTGGATGTACTCCTAGGAAGTTCACCCCATATATCTGATTGGCAGATGCCTTTGCCCATCATCCTCACTTGACCAGGTCGATCTGGTCCTATGATTTGTGCAAATATATCATTTGGACCAATTGGATCCTCAAAACCTTATGTCGATCTGGTCCTATGATTTGTGCAAATATATCATTTGGACCAATTGGATCCTCAAAACCTTCTGCAAGATTGAAGCATTCTTGCATTTTCAACTATTCATTTATAAAAAATAAAGAGTTAGGCGCATATTTCATTAATGAAACAATAAAAATCATTTGTGTCAAAAAAACTTACGTATTTTCTTTTAGCATCACCATTTGATTTTCCTATTGAGTTACTTGACTCCTCATTCGGTTTAACAAAACATTCACCGAATAGTTCATAGCGATTTGGGGGCCGTCCTAATTTCTTTGTCTGAAAATAGAAATTATTAAATTAAATAATGGAATTTGTTAATAGTACCCCAAATAAAAAAATTTGTAGATTACCATCTTATCTCGAACTTTAGCAAATGATCTTTTTCCAGTTATTTGCTTCATGGTTTTTTTAGCTCTCGCTTTCTTATTTCTTTAGCTTACTTTCTGAAATTGAATTGAAGAAAACAATTAATAGATGTAGGTTTTATATTTTTATTACCTAAAACAATCACAACGAACCTTCGCTTCATCTGATCCCCAATACATAAGAAGTTTGACCAACTGCTCGAACTTTACCCTTTTATCATCCAGCTTCTCTATCAATTGAACCATAGGAACATTTTCTTCCCAATACGCTTCTTTCAAATCAGGCTTCCAGTTTTTCCATTTATCCCCAACGGATGACAAAATCCACTTCTCAGCAGTAATAGGGATATGAAACCTTTTCTGCATCACATTTTCAATTATTACAGTACTAATAAAAAACTCAAATACATACACATATAGATCAGCATAATGCGCTAGCATTGAGTTGAGAAAGCTCAAAAATAGAGGTTGTAAAAAATGAAACATCAGCCCCTCAATTTAAAAAAGCAAATGAAACATTAAATTCAGAGCAACAAGAAAAATATTGCAGCCGGTTGAAAACTAACATATAAACAATAAGAAGGAATATTCCATTGCAAAACAACTCAACATAATAAATTGTTTGGAGTAATACGGGCAAAAAAAAAACTCAAATAATAAATGACATAGTTTATATTACAATAATTTAGTAATATCCACAACATGAATATTAGGACAATAACATTTTTTTCTTTCCTTGGCATTGCACGCCAATCTTTTACATCAATTGGACAAAATTTACCATTTCTTGCAATTGTACCTAAGAAATGGGTAAACATGCTGCTCTCGCCATCTATTGGTTGACCAAATTCATTAAATCCAACCTGATGTCGTTCTAAGTTTAAAGGTTGTCCCAAACACTTTTCATATAAGTGGGATCTCGATGAACTTTTTTCATAGATTTTAGAGCAATTCCATCACCTATTTAAACAAAAAAAATAAATATTATTTTAAAGACTTTTAAATAAAGTACTATAATATATATTATATTTACAATGTTACCGTGTTCATAGCTTTCATTCACGATTTCATCCTCGAATCTTGATTCCTCCCTAACTCTATTGTTAAGTTGGTTGTTCATTTCATAACTTTCATTCATATGTTTATCATCTCTTCTTGATTCCTCCCAAATTCTAGCCACAATCTCGTTGTCCATCTCATATCTCCCATTCATAAGTTTTTTCTCAATTGTTGCTTCCTCCTCAACTATATCATAAGATTGGTTCATCCCATAGCTTCTGAGTATATTGGGATGACTACTCGTACTAGTGTGCCTGTTAAGTTGGTTGTTCATTTCATAACTTTCATTCATATGTTCATCATCTCTTCTTGATTCCTCCCAAATTCTAGCCACAATCTCGTTGTCCATCTCATATCTCCCATTCATAAGTTCTTTCTCAATTGTTGCTACTATATCATAAGATTGGTTCATCCCATAGCTTCTGAGTATATTGGGATGACTACTCGTACTAGTGTGCCCAACTAGTGGCATGTTCATAAACGGGTGATGTGATATCTGGGGCTTTATCTGCACATTCATTATAAATTCTTCTATTAGTCCTACGTGTTACAACAATTGGATTTTTTCCTTTTATATGTGCGTCCTTGATGAAGTGTCCTATGCTCTTTAGTTCGAGATGTCATTGCTGCAAATTATAGAATATTAACAAAGAAAAATCAATGTGACACAATTGCAAAGGAAAATTGATTACATGCTAATGATATTATATTTAAGAAAGAAACATATAGATAATCAATTCATATTTGTGTCAAACTGACCAAGAGCACTCTGAGGATGAACTGTTGTTGACATCATTCTTGGTGGTTGCAAAATTGGCTCATCTCGAAGACTAAAATTTTTCGGTGTTGTTTTTTTTCCTTTAACTAGCCATACCTGCAAAATGTAAGTAAAACGGATTATTATCTTCTGCACAAATAAAACAAACATTACCTATACACTCCAAAATTATACTTAAGAACGGAATCTGGTATGGAGTGTAGGTAATGGATAAAATAAAAAGCAAGGAGAAAATCTAAAACTCGTACATGCAGATAAATAGCGCATTAACATAATTGAAGAATCAAATATATAAAAAATGTATACGAATTTTCCAACATTGATGACTCTCATGCACATTGGACTAGTGAAGATATTGATATTATCAAAAAATGAGAAACTAGAAATGATACACTGTCAAAGTTATTACCACAAACCAAGTAATTTGAGCCAAAAAGAAAAGTCCAATGACATGAATATTAAAGCACACAAACCTAAAAAAAAAAAAAAAAAGGAAACAGAGATTAGAGCATATCAAAATGAAATAGGAGTTCTATATATTCAGTAGAAAAATTAACATTAATAAGTAATTTTCGAACAACAAATACAAATTGTTTAATAAAATAAACACTTAAAAGGAGATAAATCAACTCAAGAACTCCAGCCTTCAATTCAATTCTTGAGTCAAGTTTGACGATTATCCAATAACAAAAAAAAAAAAAAAGTGAAATACCTCATCAGCTATTTGTAATTCTATAACCAGTAAATTCAAATCTTGCTCCTAAAATAAAAAAGTAAATAATTAACTCAAAGACATTGATTATGCGTGGAATTCATTTTGAAGAGCGAGCATAATTACCTTCAGCTTGTAAAAAATAGGTTTTAATTGACAGTTCAAAAAAAAAGGTTTTAATTTGCTCATTTCCTTGTAAACGTCGATTGTTCGTGGAAGAAGGTCTAGACCACGATCCATGATTTTCTTTTTCATTATTGGTGGGTTTCCTCCCGCAATTTTCTTCCGAATATTTTGGGCACAATTTAAAAAAAAAAGAATTTGTTGGCGTCTCTTAACCTTCATACGGTTTAGGGGCAGATCCACTAAAGGGGTTGAATCATCATCTCCCTTTTCACAATGTGCAGCCTAAAGGGTTCATTCTTTCCTTTTTTCACGATGCAGAATGAGTCTTAAACCCTTTTAATTATTTATTAACTAATTTAATAAATAATTAAGCTTTTAAAAATAGATAATTAATAATTAAGGAATACGGCCATATTAACCACGATATTATCGTGCAGGAGATAGGCCTTTTTATTTTTTATTATTATATTAGATATTAACTAAATTAATAATCAATTAAACTTTTAAAATAGATAAAGATTTTAAAATTTTATCCTAATGAATTATATGTATTAAATATTGTTGGTCCCAAAAGTTAGTTTTAGATTGAATAAGCTAAGAAAAAGTCTAGAGGGGAGGGGTGAATAGACTTTTCAAATTCTATCAAAATATCAGAGTTTAAGTGCGGAAATGTGTTATGTTATGTTCTTAGAATCAGATCAGTACTAACCGTTAATCTTTTATACTCAACTTTTCTTTAAATCTTTCTTTTAGAAAACTTACTGTTCTTGGTTAAACAAATATAAACAGATAATCAAAATAGAAAGTAAAGAACACAAGATTTTATAGTGGTTCGACAAATGTCTACATCCACTCTCACAACTCCAGTTGCGATGTTTTATTACTCTTTCCTTCTTGAGTACTTGTACCTTAGAGTCCCAAGATTAAAACTTTGATCTTGTCGATTACACTTCCAAGTGTATCTTCGATCTACTAGTAATTTCACAAGTAACTACCACACTTGTTTACACAGTACAAACTTAAAATGAAAAGTAAAACTTCTCTTTGTAGTAGCCTTTGATTCTTCAATTCAGATCTGTGGCTTCTCTTCAGTATGATCTTCTTTACTCTGTGAGTTCTTGAATACTTGAATGCTTCTTGATTGCTCTTGAATAGTAATTGTATCAGTAGTCTTTTCAAGTAGAAGATCACATGGTATTTATAAGATCTAGTATGACAGTTAGCAGTTTGTGAAACTAACTCTCAACTAACTCATAACTGTTTCTTGTTGTAACTTCCTTTATTTTGTAACCAACTTGAAACTTATCTTTCCAAGTCAGCATATCTTCAAATATATCTTCAGTTACGCTTTAAATAAGTCATCCAAACTTATTCTTCAATTCAACTAACTCAGCACAGTAAACTACTCTTCTTAGTTTTACTGCTCTTGGTCAGTCACTCAGCACAGTAAACTACTCTTCTTAGTTTTACTGCTCTTGGTCAGTCAGCACAGTTCTTCCAAAGCTGTTCAGCTTCCTTCAACAAATACTTCTCTTGATCTTCTGAGCTTAATCTTTACTTCTCTTGATAATCTTCATATCCTGAAGTAGTCTTCTGATGTCTCTTAGTCTTCTTTAATCTTCTGACTTTAATCTATCTTACTGTTCTGAACTTTTACAATGTTGAATACAATAGAATACAACTTTACATATATAAAACCTATCTATACATCAACTGAACTACATACAGATGAGTATATCTAAATCCTATACTATAAGTTGTCTATACAATTCATTCTCAGCTTAGTTCTTAAACAGTTCATATATCAGATCAGTAAAACATAAGATCAGTAAACTCAGATTTCATAACACATTAAGATCAGTAAACTTAATTCATATAACTCAGTTAGAATAACATAGAATCACATATATCCATTAACTTAATATTGGTAGAATTTAAGGCCAGTGGGAGTAATTTATACATAGAAAATGTTCTAAGAATCCCTCTTTTGACTTTCACAATCTTGATCATAGATTGGTAAGATGTCATTGCATAGATTAATGTTTTGACAATATAGTACTAAAAGTATCACAATTTATTGATTCTGCAGAGACTCTAGAAGAAGAAAATTCTGCATGAAAATGAGTTCAAGTAAAAGAAAACGGGTTTGTTCGTCGTTTACAGCGAAAGGGTAAAGCCGTTTTCTGTTATCTAGTCTCTAGACACTCTAGATATTACTAAGAGCTAACCATGTTCATGTTTTACACACGCCCTTATTCTCTGTATATATCTTGTTTGGCCTAACAGACTCACTAAGAGTAAAGCTTCCTTCTGAATCGACATTCGTAGTCTTCTTGGTCGTTTCGCTTTCAAGAAGCTCAATGCCTATGAACTGATGTTACCAACAATAGCATCAAGCTATAAAATTCTTGATTAAAAAATATAAGCTGGAAATGCATAGTCTTATGTTTACATTTTGTGTTTAATTTTAATTAATAGTAATAGTTGTTCCATTATAAAGTGATAGTTTGTAAATCAACACTACTGAAAAAGATGGAGGAAATTAAATTCATGTGAAGGACAAAAGGTCATGCATCTATGTCGTCTGAGGGAGATTTTACTGTCTGTCTATGCCCCAAAGATGAACGCACGATTCCAACGAAAGTTGAAGGAGGACTGGGTGTGCGATCGATCAAGTGTGCAAATGAGGCATACATGCAGAAATTGGCTTGGAATATTACTACAGGCACATGGGCCCCATTGGAATTCTTCAGAGAGTGATATATGGCATCGGGTAAACTACGTACAATCACTGTCTCCTCCTCAATATGGAGGGGATTGCGTCCGCACATGCAGCAGATACAAGCACAGGTACGATGGATCGCGGGATCTCCGTCTAAAGTGAATTTTTGGTTGGGATACTGGTTGGGTTACAAGATTGCGGACAAGATGGGTATGCCCGCTGCATCTAGAAATTCATATGAGTACACAATCTCAGATTTTTAATTGATGGAGTGTGGCCCTTAGATGGTAATTTCATACGGAATTACCTGGACATTGTAAACGACATTAGAAACTATAACTGTGCAACAGGCGCAGACGTTCAAATATGACCTTTTGCCACCACCGGGCACATCACGGTAAAAATAGAGTATGTGCACATACGCCTACACTATCCGGAAGTAGTTTGGGCAAAATGGATTTGGGACAAATGCATACGTCCTCGACAGATCAACGACTATTTGGCGAGCAATACATTGCTCACATGGGACCGATTGAAATGATTCAGAATGATGGGCCTAAGCATTTGCAGTCTCTGTTTATCAGCGGAAGAGACACAAGATCACTTACTCAGAGAATGCATAAACTTCATGCACTCGTTTACCAAAATTACGGAGATATTTCAAGTCAATATCAATCTGGAAAATGGATTTCTGGGGTGGTTAACACACGCTATCTCGGTGGATTTCAGTCCCCAAGTTACTACAATTAATTTGGAGGTTGACACTAGTCACTTTAGTGTGGCAAGTGTGGCACGCGAGGAACTCGGCCATAATTTAAAATAACAAACAAACCCCGGAGGCAATCCGCACCTCCATCTGGGCACACATATATGAGGCTAGAAAATACAACATGGGGCACATGTATAACACTAAATCCGATTTACGGGTAATCAAGGAATTCAGAATGCAATGCTCGTTCAATCGGGCGCCGAGGGTAATCACAGTCCGCTGGAAACAGCCTACTATATGCGAGATAAAAATCAACACAAACGGGGCTTCGGCTGATGCTCCAGGCATATCATCGGGGTCTGATGTTTACAAAGACGTCAATGGCAAGTATATGGGAGGGTTTGCCATTTAGCTAGGAATTGGTTTCGCATTTGAGGCAAAAATGCTAGCGACGCTTCATGCAATTAAAATTGCAGGTCAGAGGGAATGGACTAATATTTGGTTAGAAAGCGATTCTACATATGTAGTTCAGATGCTAACTAAACCAATAACCACCCGATCGATTCCATGGAAAGCCTACGCGCTTTGGCATCAGATACGGAGACTGGAGCAAACAATGAACATAAGGGTGTCATACATTTTTAAGGGAAGGAAACACGATCGCGAATAGGTTGGAAGACAACTATACAGATCCATTTATCTGGTGGGAATCACCACCGACATCAATTCTGCCACTCTTAGCCAAAGATAGTAATTCGGACCATTCAGATTTAACTAATTGTCACTAGAGGAGTATCCCTTTTCCTTGGTCGAGGTTTTTCCCTAAGGAGGGTTTACTCGACAAGGTTTTTAATGGGGCTCCGGCCTCTTGAATAGTTTGTATTCATATGGCTCTAGGTTTTTTAATATATAAGATCGTATTTCTCTCTCTAAATATTTATGTTATTTTATTATTTTAAATTAAATGATGTGTTCGTAATTGTTTTTTATTAATTTAATTTATTAGTATAGAAAGTCTCTAAATTAAAGTAATGAAAAGAGGATTTAATAATTAAGTTCAATGATATTTCAGAGAAAACAATATCATGTAAATTTTCAACATACTAGTGGTCCCTAATTAGAAGATGACATTAGACATTGATGACTTCGGGCAATATAAAAAAAATGTGTCAAGGTTGCTTGATATTTCTTAATCGTGTGCATGTAATATTGTAATGATTTCAATTTACTATATATTATTTGTATTGGTGTTTTTGTTTATTTGATTATGAAAATCCGACTTAATATTGCCAACCACGTAATTGTTTTGATTCTTTGAAACAACTCGATGAATTTAGTAGATCGTTTTAGAAAGCTTTAATCAAATGACTATAAATTGAACCAAACCACAATTACACAAAGCAAGAGCCCGGATTAAAGTGGCTCACCAAATATATATCATCTCAAATAATTTTGTCATGAACATTATTTAGACTTGTCAAACTAGCTATATAGTGACTCATTTTACAGAGTAAATTTTAAAATGTCAATATCTCACTATTTCTCTTTACTTTTATCAATCTTAAAACACGTGTACATAAAAGATACAAGTTTCAATTACAGAGTAATTGATTGAAGATATGTATATAATAGAGGGGTAAATTGGAATGTAATCATATAAATATGTTATTTTAGATATCCTTACACTTTTTGTCCAAGTTATTTTGGACATCTTTACATTCTTAGTCATTTCTATATTTTATGACTGAATATGTAAAACAGCTCCACACAAGTTTTTAAAATTTTCTCTATCATTGAAAGTTTTAAAATATCCTTCTAGTGTCATGTACTATATCTACTGGACCACTATCTTTACAAGTTGAAATTATAATAGTTTGATACTTGGGGTGGGCACAACATTGAGAAAAATGAATTTCTGAATTGAACTGACATGCCCACCCCACTAAGAAAATTGAATTTCTGAAAAATCGGTTTGGTTAATTCTATCAAAGTCCATACTAAGAGTAATCCATGAGCGGTTCGAAATCGGTAAGGGGTTTTAGAGGCCCGAATTAGAGGTCGTGCCTTTCGCAGTTTGGCATACGTAACCTATAACGCTCGATAAACTTCTCCACATCCCGACGAGCAGTGGGCCAAAAGTAGCGGCATAGAACTAGTTCCGTCGAACTGTCACTACCTACGTGGCCCAAATTATGGGTATCCAAAACTATTTTCAGTTGGAGGCTACAGTCCGGGATGCATAGGCAGAGCCCTCCGAATAGGAATCTAGCAGACAATGTGTAGTTGTTGTGGGAAGTAGTTTGTATTGCCTGAAAAAATGGGACCAAAAAATGGATCAGAAGCATATAATGATTTAAATGTATTAAAACCTATAATTAATACTCGACATTCTGTCAAGAGTGTCTATTTACGACTAAGAGAATCCGCGACCCTATTAGTTTTGCCTGATTGGTGCCAACACTAAATATGAATTGTTGGAGGAAAGCAACCTATTTAGCATGGCAAGCGGAGAGGAAATCTTGAGTCGCCAAGTATTTCAATGCCTCGTGATCGGTGTAAAGAATGAACATTCTAGAAAATAGGTAGCGATGCCAATGTTGAATCGCGCGAACGACCGCATAAAATTCCATATCATAGGTATTGTAGCGGGTACGTGCGTCTGTTAGTTTTTCGCTAAAATATGTGACGGGGCGACCAGTCTGGCTCAAGACGACGCCAATGCCGACTTTGGAGGCATCATTATGCTTCTCGAATGTCATGCTAAAATATGGATGTTGGAGAATCGGGGCTTGTGTTAATTTCAGTTTGATTAATCGAAATGTTGTGTCGGTGTCGACGGTCCAACTGAATTTTTTTGTTGTGCATAACGTCCGTAATTGGAGCCATAATCGAAATAAAGTGCGGGATGAAGTTTTGATAAAAGAAAGCGAGGCCATGGAAGCTACGAGCAACGGTGATCGACGTTGGGGTCGGCCAGTCTCAGATTGCCTCTATTTTGATCTCATCGACATGGACTCCGTCACCCAAAATATTGTACCCTAAAAAGTTGACAAAAAAAAAAAAGGAATGAGCACTTGTTTGAGGTTGCATAAAAAAAAGTCAGATCGCAAAATTAAAAGGACAGTTTTAAGGTGGCGAAAATGGTCATGTTCTTATTTGCTATAGACCAAAATGTCGTCAAAATATACGACAACGCAGGATCCAATTAATGGGCGTAATGTTTGATTCATTACGCGCATAAATGTGTTTGGAGCATTTGATAGGCCAAATGGCATGACTTGCCACTTAAATTAACCCTCTCGAGTTTTAAATGTCATTTTCCACTCGTTGCCCGAGCGGATTCTGATTTGGTGGTACCCACTCTTCAAATCCAATTTACTGAATATATGAGCCCCGCTTATTTTGTTCAAGGAGATCGTTGAGGCGAGGAATGGGGAATTGGTAACGAACAGTGATTTTATTAATAGTGCGACTATCAATACACATTCGCTATTCACCCATTTTCTTGTGGATGAGGAGGGTCGGGACAGCACAAGGGATGAGACTCTAACGGATGTGGCCTTTTGCTAAGATCTCTTCGACTTGGCGACAGATGTTCATAGTGTTCTAACGGGTTCGTCCGATACTGTAGATGGTTTGGTAAAGGGGCTCCCAGGATAAGGTCAATTTGATTTTGTATGTCACGGAGGGGAGGCAATTCCGATGGCAACTCGGGTCGGAATACATCTGAAAATTCAATGTGCAGTGCTTGAATACATCGGAATAGTAGACGAGGCGACTAGAATTTTAGGCAGTAGTAGAAACCTGCAAGGAGTTGTTTGCAAGTCGACTATAAAGGTTGTCCGAGATAATAAAAGGGCTATTGGGGTGGCTGGAGGAATAGAGGGTTGAGGGCTATCGGGTGTGAACAGATAAGGGAGGACTTCCTAGTACTATATAAGAAGTCCAAGGGTCCTTGTTAAAAGTGCACCAATCAATACACTTTAATCTTGTATTTGATTCTAGTTAAAATTATTTCCACGTTAAATTCTTTTGTTGGTAATTGCATTATTTTTTATTTAATTTCTTGTTAATTTTTAATTTGCCCTTGGGGAATCAATTTCCCAACATTCCCGCTAATCGTACATGTCGACTCAAAAATATTATAGCGCTGCACAGCGATGTCGGGAACTCGTGGGGTCATGCGCGATGCTAAAAAAAGGCAGGGCCCTGATCGCCCTCCAAGAACTATTCAGGGGGAGAATCGAGCGAGTCCTCATCATAGATAGGAGGGGACAAGTATGATTTTCAAGAGGAGGTTAATTAGTTCGGCCAAACTATCTTGTCGTCGACGTCTCACGATCAATCGACGATCGTCCTATTGGCTTCGGTTTTGGAAAGTTGCTCAATCTTCAATTAATTAATAGCAAGGTACATACGTATTATGCTCATGCATCTATACGTTTAATTAATTAATTTTTTTCGATAGACTGTCTATATATCATCTTCTTGTTTGGCTAATTAGAATTAATAATCTGAGTTACATCCCAGATTCCAATCCCACACAACCCAATCCATCCTAGATCCCAATCCCACCCTTCTCTCCAACTATTTAATTGTTCCATCCCATCCCACCCCCACCCCACCCTCCAACTATTTAATTGACCTTTTTTTTTGTTTATGTGGGAATTGAACCCAGATGGGCAAGTGTCCATTATTGAGCATCTGCCACTAAGACAGATAACTCTTTTGTTTTATCTTTTAATATTAATTGTATATGTATATTAATTTATTTCTTTTACATGTATTCACTTTTAATGCACACACCGTAGTCGATCTTCTTGATGAAAACTCGGATGTATGAAATTGGTATCCATTCCCATAGTAGCTGTCATAAGTCCTTACTTGACGTAGTTGCCCTTTGCTAAGATCCCTTAAATATTGATTCTCAACGTCGTGTGACTCCACCTGTAATTTAAAATAACTTTAAATTATATAAATTTTTATATATACACGAACACTAATAAATATTTCAATAACACGTATTGAATTGTACGGCCAAAATCCTCTCTAATATGAATATGAATATGAATATGAATATATATATATATATATATATATATAAACTTTATGCAAACCATAATTTAATTTAATTTACTCAGTTATAAACCTGGCCGCATTTTTTTCTATCCCTGATTGTGATTCTTTGAAAAAGAAACGAGTCTCAAATTCAACCGAGATGGTAGTACCCGATTCAGTTGATGGGGACATCGTAGTGCCCGATTCAATTGATGGAGACATCGTGCCCGATTCAGTTGATGGAGACACCGTAGTGCCGATTCAGTTGACGAAGACACCGTAGTGCCTGATTCACTCTCGGATGTGGATTATTTTTCTTACTCGATTTCGAAGGTAAGTGAATGATTCATATATTATATTATCAATTAAATATATTATATGAATTTTATGGGGTTGTGGAGTGAGCATCACGATTACCCAATTATATGAGGTTGTGGAGTTGGGCCAACGAGCCATTAGGTCAATATTATCTTGAGATTTACTCAATGTGGATTTTAGGTGTTTTAGACCTACTTAAAAGATACCTTAAAAGGTTGATAATTTTTATAAAAAAGGTCATTCATAGACATACCTTCTTAATAAAGGACCACGAATATAATCTTTTTAAATAAGGACAAAAACATATGTTAATAACCCTATATGCCCTTATATATATTTAAATATGAAGACTAATTTAATAATCAATCCTTTAATTATCCTTTTTTCAAAATCCCAGATTTTCCTCAACTGTTCATTCACCGTTCTTGACCTTCCGTTCATAATTTCACCTCAAAAATTCGAAATTGATTTAGTCAATTCTATATTTCCAATTGTACACCAACTCAAAGATTCACAATTATTCTCAGATTCAGTCAATTCCATAATTCCAATCAAAGATGCACAATTATTCTCAGATTTACACCAACTCTGTAATTTATCGCCACCCCCCACCGGCACGATCTGATTTTCTCCGAGTCGACGTCTCGGATCCGGGTTAATCGGACGGTGGGGACGGGGGAGGGATTTCGGAGAGGCGGAAGAGGGAGTAGGTAGCGGCGGGGATGCGACGACGAAGGATGGCAGCGAGGATGATTGGATCCGTGAGTGTTCGGTGTGTGCAGACGAAGAGGACGCCAGAGGTGGTGGAGGAGGCAAACGTTTTCGCTGGATTTCAGCGATGGCAGACGTTTTCGCTGGATTTCAGAAGAGTCTTGCCAAGGGTATGATTTTTAATTCCACACGTACACACATAATTTGGGATTTTTTGAGATGATTTTTCAGCGAGATGATTTTGAGATGATTTTAATTTAGGTTCAATTTTACTCTGTTTTCGTGTAATTGTGATGATTTACGTGCGCGTTGCTGGAATTTAGTTCATGATTATTTGTTATTGGTTTGGTCAAGGGATAATGCAGATTTTATTTTGTATATGTATACGTATTTTTGCATAACCACATTCTAATATGAAGATATTGTACCATTTTTTCTGCATTATTCAATTTATTATGCAGTTTTAGATTGCATTGTTCTGCATGTATTGCATCCATATTTCATATTAATTTTCCAACAATGGTCAATGGAGCAAAAATGTTATTCATTATTAATGAATATAAGTGACAATGGGTATGCAGATCAATAAGTTTAAATTGCAGAGTTTTGAGGAAAGTTTTTAAATTTGAAAAGTAAGTAATCAACGATTTTAATGCACATCAATTAATTGAATTGACGGGAGCTTTTGGAAAGTTTTAAATTTGGACGTCTTTAATTGATTAGCGCAAATTACGAGTAGCTGATAGACATGCATTTAAATTTTAAAAACTACTTGACTTTCTATATATTAAATACGAAATTAGATAGTAAGGGCAGTATGGTACATTTATGTTACATTTTGATCTTAATTTGAAACTATTTTGAACCAGGTTCTTATTTAAAAAATCACTAGGTGAAAAGCCCTTATTGGTGAAATCCCCGGAAAGATTTTGTGTAATAGTTCAATATTTGTATGGCTTGTAATGTCACAACTAATTAATATATCATTTTGTTGCAGCCCATATGATGGAGATTGTTCATGTGGAAATGGAGTCACCGTACAACCCCAGTTGATGGAGACAACGATTCACTCTTGGATGTGGATTAATTCAAATAAGTCTTATTATTACTATCGAAATAATTATGTGAAAGTTCCTATGTATTGTTTTATACTTTCATTGTTATCTTTATTTTTACACCACGTACTCTATTCCTTTAAAATATATTTTTCACAAATTTAGTAAAATTAATTTCTATAAATTAGATTTAACTTAATTTGTATCTCTACCTCCTTTCATTAATTTAATTTTTTATTTTTATCTCAATTAACAATATGCTCCATTCGTTAATTTGATTTTTTATTTTTATCTCAATTGACAATGCTTACGTATTTATACTTTTTCTAAATGGATGATAGAATTATTTTTTAATCTAAAACTTTTTAAAAAATACTACAGTATACTTAACGTTCATACATAATTGATATACGTATGTTGATTAAAGAATCAATTCTTGAAATATTTTTATTAGTTTATACTTTTTCTAAATTGATGATAGGATTATTTTTTAATCTAAAACTTTTTAAAAAATACTATAAAAATTTTAAAAATTATAAAATGACACCGTATGTCTCCTTTATTTAATCTACAAAATTGATATATTAGAGAATCAAAGAATTAGAATATTTTCATTAGAGAATCAATATATATATATATATATATATATATATATATATATATATATATTGTAATATGAAATTGAAGATATAATATAATATTATTATTATAATATCTATGCATATCCTAAAATATATCTATATAACATTTATATTTATCCATACATAGAAGATATATTAATTGATTTTTTTACTATTTATTAATTAAATAAAAGAGTAAATTAATTAATATAACTCAATTCATCCGTCCATATTCTCATTCTCAATTCTCTATATGTATAAGGATTTCATCTTCCAAATTACGTCTAAAAAAAATAATTCACTCTCTCAGTGTCCTCCTACGGTTTCAAGGTAATCTGTTTGGTGCTGTTTGGTTAGGATTGTGGTGAATGGGATGTGGATGGAGATTAGAAAAGAGAAAATTGCGTTTTTGGTCCCACCAACCATGGGTTGGTTGGGATTTGACCTATGGGTTTTTTGGAATTGATCCCGCTAGATTTTTTTTTATGCATTTTTGGTCCCGCCGTTAATTTAGCCGTCCAAACTAACAGTCGTTGCACTTTTGGTCCCACACGATATAAAACTGTAGAATAAAACTTTCGCTGGCTTTTATATACTACTGCAATTAATTGTCCAATTTCCATGGCAATTTTCATAAATACTTTCACCAATTACGCGTTCTGCCTCATTAATGCTCCCACCAACAAAAAAGTAACTAACTCAGTATGCAAAACTTGACATATCAGTAGCAACTGCACAGCTGGTGACAAAACAGGAGAAGTATTTAAAACATACCATCTTGAGATCTTATTTCATGCTGGTCATTTTGATGAGGTAGTTATTGATATATCAGCATTAAGTCAAATGTTATTTTTCATTTTAAGTGTCAAAATTATATAAGAAAGAACACAAATACGAACAAGGAAGACAAGCACATAGCAATGCTCAATCCTAAATCAGGCATCATTGAGAAATGGAAAATCTAATTACTTCAATTGCCATCATAAGGCATAATATTAATTTGATGTCTACAGGTTGCTTAACAAGCCAGTGCTGTAAATGTTGTGGAACGTTATGAGACAAAACAAATCAGCATGTGAATTTAGCCGTCCAAACTAACATGTCTACATGCATCATTGATTCATTCATTCATTCATTCCAGGCACTTTAGGTAGTTGCACAAAATCAGTATTCAAGTCCATTAGTTCATCCTCAGTATAAAACTCCACCTCCCCCAATACTTCATCATCCTCAGCATGTAAATTTTCAGTTTTGATTGGTTTCACTGCATCTAACCACAATTTTACTTCTTTATTGATATGTAACACCCGTAAAATTTATAATATAAGTTTATGTGTATAAATTCATATTTATTTAATTTATTTTTAGTTATATTATAATTGCTAATTTATTAAGATAAAACCATCTAAATTTAGACTTTTGAGATTTTAAACTTTAATCTTTATACCAAGCCCAAGCCATTTAAATATATCTATATATAAGTTTTTAGCCCTAGATTATAGAAAAATACTGCCACCGTTTTCTCTCGGAACCCTATAGCGGCCGTGCTTTCTCTCCCATGGCTAAGCGGTAAGTCCTTCTTCGATCAATTATTTTATGAATTTGTTCGTCAATCTGTTTTTCATTAACCAAATATTTCTTATTCAAATAGTAATCATGATATTTCATTTTTTTAAAGTCTTTTTCCTTGGAAGCCTTCGAACTATCTTCAGTATAGATAATTTATTATTTAAGAGTTGAAAATTTTATTTTCTAGGCACCAAGAAGATTGAAGAACGAAGTTTTATTATTGCAACGAATTTATCAGACTCGACTTTGAGGTGGGGATTTCTACTTATTTGTTTGTCACTATTAAATGCGATCTGTGATTTTATTGCTACTTATGTGAATTATGTATTGAGAAATATCGAGAAGTTGAGAAGTAGGTCATTTGACCTTTATAAACGAGAAGTTGAGACAAACAGGTCATTTGACCTTTATAAACGAGAAGTTGAGACATACAGGTCTTATGACCTTTATAAACGAGAAGTTGAGACATACAGATCTTCTGACCTTTATAAACGAGAAGTTGAGAAGTAGGTCTTCTGACCTTTATAAACGAGAAGTTGAGAAGTGGCAATACATTAAATGCATGTTTACGTTTGTGATAATTTAATTGCCTATTGTATTTAATTTTGACAAGCATGTCCCCACTGAGCTGTGGTTTGCTCACCCCTTCTTTTAACATTTTTCAGATTTAGAAGCTTGTGACGGGGAGGAGCGGTGGATGATTGAATTAATTGAGACGTGGTTCCCTAATATTTTTTTTAATTCTATTGAGTTGCTGTTAATTTATTCTTTAAGCATCCGTCAATTTTTAAATATTTTTATTGTAAAATAAAATTGTAAGTCTTATTTCTTAGGTATAAATTTTGGTTCATACCCTTTTATTTTTAAATTGTCAATTATTTCGTAAAATCTATTTTAATGAAAATTGGGGTGTGACAGAGTGGTATCAGAGCAAGTCTACGCTCTTGTAGACTTGTTAAAATAAAAATCTTTTAGGAGTCAAATTTATTTAAAGAGTTTTGTATAACAATGTAAATTTGTAAGAAGTAAAGGTCATCTCCACCGCCTCCCGCTTCAGCTCAATGAGGTCTGTGAGTTAAACGTGTTTTATAATTGCATAATTTTTATGAGTTAAACGTGTTTTATAATTGCATAATTTTTATGAGTTAAATGTGTTTTATGATTGCAAAATTTGATTACACGTTTGGTGATGAATTATGACCAGAAGTGTGAAATAATATGTGTGTTGAGCTCTGTAGTGAAAATATATGATATTTGTTGGTATTTAGTAGTGCATTAAATTCTTTTCTTGTTAGATATATATGAAACATGATTGAGTAATATTTAGATCTTGAGTTTATATTTGATTTTATTTATTATTTGAGATCTTATTGTTAAATGATGATATTCATAAATTTCAGTGTAATTTCGAGGACGAAATTTTTATAAGATGTAGAGGATGTAACACCCGTAAAATTTATAATATAAGTTTATGTGTATAAATTCATATTTATTTAATTTATTTTTAGTTATATTATAATTGCTAATTTATTAAGATAAAACCATCTAAATTTAGACTTTTGAGATTTTAAACTTTAATCTTTATACCAAGCCCAAGCCCAATTTAAATATATATATATAAGTTTTTAGCCCTAGATTATAGAAAAATACTGCCACCGTTTTCTCTCGGAACCCTATAGCGGCCGTGCTTTCTCTCCCATGGCTAAGCGGTAAGTCCTTCTTCGATCAATTATTTTATGAATTTGTTCGTCAATCTGTTTTGCATTAACCAAATATTTTTTATTCAAATAGTAATCATGATATTTCATTTTTTAAAAGTCTTTTTCCTTGGAAGCCTTCGAACTATCTTCAGTATAGATAATTTATTATTTAAGAGTTGAAAATTTTATTTTCTAGGCGCCAAGAAGATTGAAGAACGAAGTTTTATTATTGCAACGAATTTATTTATCAGACTCGACATTGAGGTGGGGATTTCTACTTATTTGTTTGTCACTATTAAATGCGACCTGTGATTTTATTGCTACTTATGTGAATTATGTATTGAGAAATATCGAGAAGTTGAGAAGTAGGTCATTTGACCTTTATAAACGAGAAGTTCAGACAAACAGATCATTTGACCTTTATAAACGAGAAGTTGAGACATACAGGTCTTATGACCTTTATAAACGAGAAGTTGAGACATACAGATCTTCTGACCTTTATAAACGAGAAGTTGAGAAGTAGGTCTTCTAACCTTTATAAACGAGAAGTTGAGAAGTGGCAATACATTAAATGCATGTTTACGTTTGTGATAATTTAATTGCCTATTGTATTTAGTTTTAACAAGCATGTCCCCACTGAGCTGTGGTTTGCTCACCCCTTCATTTTAACTTTTCAAATTTAAGGAGCTGGGGGCGAGGAGTAGCGGTGGATGACAATCGTCTAGTAAAATTAATTGAGAAGTTGTATTCCCTATATATTTTAAAATTATTTTGATTTGCTATTTATTCGAAGCTTCCGCTGATTGTTAATTATCTTTATTGTAAATTAAAATTTTAAGTCTCATTTTTTTTTATTTAAAAGTTATTTCATGCCCTTTTATTTTTAAGTTGACAATTATTTAGTAAAATCTATTATTTGGAAAATTGGGGCGTGACATGATATGCCCATTAAAGCACTGCTCTATATCAAACATACCCTCCACTAAATGCATTTTACCATCTCTCCACAATCCATAATACACCTTAGAGCCCACATAACCTAACTGCTCACATAATTTATCCAGATACTCAAAAGAACACCTTTTACACTCCACAAAATCAAACAAACTTACAATACCTCCAATGTAGTCGAAATTTTCATCCTTTTCAACCAACATTTCTCCATGGCGAAGGTTAATGGTGTAAAGGTTACAGTTATGAGTCTCAAGAATCGGCCAAAAAATAAAATGATGAACAACATTCTTAAAGAACACCAAAACAGAGCATGCATACATTGTAAACCTTCATTAACCACCAAGAGTTAAAACCACCTTTAACTCCCATAAAAAACACCGCAAAAGCTCCACAATAAACCCCCGCAAAATAAAATCACCATTAAACTCCCATTTAACCCTAAGCATAACACAAACTCAACGAAAACTCAACCCAAAGAAAAAAACAGGGCATACATAAACATACCGTAATGTACTATGCCGTATTTCACTAAGTTCTTCCTCCGCAACATTTTACGAGGCCACAATCAACTTGAATTTTTTGTTGTTTGATGCGAACTAGGGTTAATGAGAGTTTTGAGATTTTTTTGGAGAGAAAACTTTGATCAGAATGTTTGGAAATTTTGGCAAAGTGTTGTTTCGTATGAGAGGGGCAACGGTCTAGGGGTTGACGGCCACGTGCTGCTCACGTGTTAACCCTCCGTTAAGTTTAGACGGAAATTGGGACCAATTTTGCAATAAAATTTCGAGCAGGACCAAAATTGCATATAAAAAAATCTAGCGGGACCAATTCCAAAACCTATAGGTCAAATCCCAACCAACCCATGGTTGGTGGGACCAAAAACGCAATTTTATCGATTGGAAAAATATGGATGGGGGTAATCCATGAATAGTAATTGAATAATAGTTGTGTTTGGATAGAGATTGAAAAATAGATGTGGGTGGAGAACTTTATGTCAAATTAGGTAGGAGAGAGAATAAATGTGTGTAAGAAAAGTAGGAGAGAGAATAGATGTGTAGAAGAAAAGTAGGAGAGATAATAGATGTGTGAAAGAAAAGTAGGAGAGAGAATGAGTGATTAAAAGAAAAAAATGGTGATGTGATTGTATAAAAATAGGTTTGTATGTGTATTATAGGAATGGATGTGTATTTGGATGGGTATTTGGATGGAGAGGGATGGGATGGGGGATGGCCCATCCAAATCCGGATGGGTCAATTCCAAATCAAACACAGCCTTTCGGTTTCAAGGTAATATGATAATTCTTGATTCCTAAATATTTTAATGTACGTTTAATACAGATGAGCTAAGAAGAAAATACTCCTCGTGTGGCGTCTGCTAGTAACTTACGAGGAAGTTGTTCACTCAGACCTCCGATTGAGGATCCTTGTGTACACAGGATACCTCCTCCTCTCGTGTTGTCTCCTCTTGTCGTGCCGTTGACCTTTTCTTTTATCATTTGATTAATTATATACATATTAAATAGTAAATAATAATTAAATTAAAAAGGTTTTGATTTATTTTTTTTATTTAATTTTATCATTTGACTAATTAGATACAGATTAGAGATGGTTACATTCCGTATCACAAATTTCGTGTACCACCTTGTCTCGTTTTATATCGGGGACAAAAAATTGACTGTTTAGAGACGGTGGTATATGTATCTAATCTGTATCTAAAACTGTCGAAACGGAAAGTCACGTATCTAATCCGTATCTAAAACTTTCGAAACTAAAAGTCGTATCTAATATGTTTATAATGAGAGACGGTTTTATTTTCGGTTTCAAATCTCGTTTTTTTAACAAATTCGTATCTAATCTATATCTATTAGAGACGGATTAGGTGTTCGTCTCAATATTTCGGTATCAAAATCAGGCTTTTTTTGTAGTGTGATTAGATAGTCGTATAAGATACACGAATTTTCGGTATCAAAATCAGGCTTTTTTTGTATTGTGATTAGATAGTCGTATAAGATACACGAATTGGAGACCGCATTATAGAAAAGGTATGAAATCAGCGAACCCTAAATCAAGAAGAGAATTGTGGGAGAGTGGGTAAGAGAAAGCTCACTGTTGTTGCTGCTTTGAATACTTCGAACTGAAAATCAAACAAATGTCTTGTGAACAAAATCCTCTTAAGCAAATCGAACCGTCGACTGGAAAATTGTGAAACGCCTCTAAACGAGCAACAAAATGGTGAAATGTGTTAGTAAACAATGGCCAAATTTTAGGGTTATATATAGGATAATGTAGAACAAGGGTGCAAGATACGTCTTAAGGGTTGAACAACCTTGTACTTCTAGGACTTCGGCTGGCTCTAGGACTTCGGTTGGCTCTATCCTCAAAGGGGTATATCTCTTTGCCCCTCTCCTGGGGTTCCAGGGTGCAGCTTCCTCTCTTCTTACATTTTCCAACCTCCTGGAGCTCTGATGTCTCTCTGGACTTGGCCTCCTAAGCGGAATCTCTTTCCTCCTTTCTCCATTACCCACTATCGTCCGGGTCTCCGAGCGCTTGGCTTTTCTTACCTCTTCCAGGGTGAGGTATTTTGCTGCCCTCCTTAACAATTCATCAAAAGTCCGAACTGGCTTCTTGGCTAGAGATGTGAACAGATCTCCATCTCTTAACCCGTTGGTAAGGGCGTTAATTTTAACCTCTGAGGAGGCTGTAGGTACTTCCAGAGCTGCTTGGTTGAATCTTTTTAAGAAAGCCCTCAGGCTCTCATTCTCTCCCTGGCGCATGTTAAATAAGGTAAGGGTAGCTCTAGGCTGTCTCCTAGCGCTGGCGAATTGATGCAGGAACAATTCGCTGAATTCGGACCACGAGTGAACAGTGTCTGGTCCCAGTTGTGTGAACCATTGCTGTGCAGCCTTAGACAGAGTGGTCAGGAACACTCTGCACTTAACGCCCTCTCCATATCGATGTAATAGAGCAGCATTCTCAAACCTCATCAGGTGCTCGTACAGGTCCGTGGTGCCATCATATTCAAAGTTCAAAGATTTGAAATTAGAGGGCAACTCATCTTGCAAAATACTAGATGAAAACTGATATCCAGTGGTATAAGAGGGTTTACTTACATTGTCAGTAATATGTCTCTGCATATCCCTCATCTCCTTTCGCAAGGCCTGTATCTGATCACTGACGGCTCCCTGATAGGTGTCGTCCGTGCTTTCTCCCATCCCTGTTTCTAGGGTGGTGTCCCCAAGGATTCTTTCCGTATCCCTCCGAGGGGGCCTCTCCAGGATGCTTCTTTCAGCCTGGGAAGGTACCTTTTCTTCTGGATTTCGAGGGGGATCCTCGTTCCTGGAAGGGACTGGAACCGAGTCAATGACATGCTCTGGTGGATTTGGGCGTGTGCCCTTATGAGTAGGTTCGGGAGGGCGAAGTCCTCGAGTAGCAATTATTCTTTCCACTGATTGTGCGATCATCTCATCCAACTGATCTCGAGAGACAGTCAGGAGTTCCGGTTGAGTGTTAGGGTTATCCCTATTGATTCCACTCCCTGAAGCTCCCGAGGTGCCTGGTACATCTACCTCCAGAGCAGGAGGGATATCCTCTAGCGTATGATCTATAGGCTGTTTCCCTAGATTTCGATTTGAGGGAAAACCTGGAGGAGGAATATCTTCTGGTGTATGATCCACGGGTCGTTTCCCTAGATTTCGATTTGAGGGAAAACCTGGAGGAGGAATATCTTCTGGTGTATGATCCACGGGTCGTTTCCCTAGATTTCGATTTAAGGGAAACCCTCGAGGAGGCGGAGGAAGAGGAGAAGGAGTGGAATCTCCTTTCTCCTTCGTCTGCTTCGTTGAATCATGTCCTCCACCCATTTAAGTACGGAACTTTTCTCACGCCTTAACTTGAAAAGTTTCCCACAGACGGCGCCAGTTGATGCGTTGAAAAAGAACGCTTACGGATATAGATCGTTCTCTTACGAGCACTATTAATCACGAGTCCAATCTCTCGTTGGATCCTTGGCAATCTTCGAGTAAATCTCCTCGGGAATCCGAAAATAACCTGCAAAAGTACGCCGGAGGGGGGCTCCGGCGTAGAAGCTCCGACGCTCAAGTCAGATTCGATCGTAGGCGAAATCAAAGAGGAATTCCCCTGTATATCTAGGGAAATTCCGGCGAATATAGTGGCGTTTCTCTTCAAATCAGTGTATATTTCGTATGAAAGTGTGTAAAAAATGTAAAACGTATGTATCCTGTAAAAACGTACCTAAGAACATGGAAATAACCTTGTTTATATACCTGACCCCTCTCTGCGGAGGAGGAAAGACTCATTCTCCATATATTCTCGGCCCATTCCTGTAAATCAGGCCTCAAATCCCTAAAGAATCGGTCTCACTCTCCCTGAAGACTTGGTTCTTTTAGATATCCGCCCCCTATCTTCGTGGGTTAATCCACTTATTTGACTTGACTAAGAAAGATGGACTATTCATTCCATATTTGGGCTGGATCTTTCAGGCCCAAAGGCTCTTAATCTCTCCAAATATGGGCCAAAGGCCCAATCATCCTGATTCCTCTAATTTCCCTGCTTAAGCCCAGGGGTGTATTAATCTTGTTTCTTCAATATATTGACCTAATCACAACTATCATAATTTATCCCGTTTCCACGTGTCGACTTCTCAGAGAGCGACATATTTATCTACATCAACCACTCCCCTCTGCTCTCATAAAAGGAATAATTTTTAGGAGAGTAGGAAAACAATAACACTGAGATAAATACCAAAGAAATATTTTATTCCTAAAACTTAAAATACCCTTCGAAATATTTTATTGATTTGACTTCCTTCGCAATAATTACCTCTGGAAGGCCTCAGGTCTTTTGCACTTCCACACGCAACTTTGCCCTTGAAACCTGTAACCACGCGTTCACTCCTAACCCAACATCAAGCCGCCGTTTTCCCTTCACGCGCTTTTCAATTGGGGCGATATTAATTCTTCTCGATCTTCCCCTTTCTCTCTCCTCCGCCTAATTATTCAAAACCCCTTTTTTCCACCAAAAACCCTTCTTTCTTTCATTTCAAACTTATCTATTTTCCATCTTCGTTTTCACCTCTGCGATTCTAACTTCTCTGTGCACGTCCAGCGGCCGTTCCGTCATCACTCTTAAAACCGACTTTTCTCCAGGTATCTATTCCTTCCCTTCTTCCCTCATTTACAATATCCTCATGTCATCCTCTTCAGACTCCATTTCCATGGAGGGTTCTACTTCAGACTCGTTTCCCCTATTTCCCGTAACTGACCAAACTTTGGAGGACAAAATTTCTGGTCCCTCGATTCTCACTCCCGAGCGCGTAGCCGCTTTTCTCCGTTCAGGGATCTTCCCCGCCGATTATTCAGTTAGGGCGGCACATAAGAAAGAGCGCCCTAATTTTCCAGGCCATAATACCTTAGCTTTTTGGGAGGCCCAACTAAAAGCGGCCCTCCGTTTCCCAATCCATCCTTATCTCTGTGAAATTTCCACTTATCTCCGCATACCTTTGAACCAATTTACTCCCAATGCCATACGCGCAATGTTAGGCTTTTATATTCTGATGAAGGGAAATGGTGGGGAACCCTCAGCTCAACTCTTTTTAACCCAGTATGTATGCAAGTTTGCAGACGGGTTCTTTTATGCTAGTGGTCGCACTTCCAGGACCGGAAAGTTCATGGAAAAACTCCATGAGGGAGTCCAGGACTGGAAGGACTACTACTTTTTTGTCACAAGCCCTTCCCCTTGGGAATTTCCTCACGAAGACTGGATTTATGAGAACCCTGGAGTGCCCCGTCCTCCTCTTTTTGTTTGCACCTCTCTAAACTTGGATGTGATGAACCATTTAAATGATCATGTCTTTATCCATGGCTTTTTCGATGTGATGGGTATTTGTAAAAATCCTAGAGCTCTCTCTCATTTTGGTTTTGGTCGCTCAGATTACCCTTTAGGTCCCGATGATGGTAATACCATTTCCTTTTCTGAGTAATGTCTTCCAAATTGGAGCTGCCTTGTTTATTTAATGTCGTTTCATATTTCTTTGTGCAGCCATGAGTTGGTTAACTCAGATTTCGCGTGATGCTGCCCCTCTCTCAATGGTTAATAAGTCTCCGGCCCCTGAAAGTTCTTCGAAGGCTCAGATTCCTCCTTCCCCTGTGAAACCTGCCGCTGGGTCCGTTGCTAAGCGTACCCGTTCCTCTACCGAGAAAGCCTTGGTTTTCACGTTGCCTCCTGTCTCTGATGCATCCAAGAAGAAGAAGAAGTCCAAGACCAAATCCTCTCTGCCTAATGTTGCTTCCGATGCTCCAGATGAGGATTAATGTTGACCATTTCCTGGCTTTTATAGAGCGTTACACTCCGACCCCTGCCACTGAGGCTCTTAATGCTCTATCCTTCGGAGAGCGAGTTGTGCATGCTGCCCACAGCTTTACCCAGGTAATCTCTTCGTGTAGATATATTTAATAAGAAAAAATATATTTGTCTTACTTCTTTAGATAATTCATTGTGTAGTTTGGTCTCCTGTTCTCCAATGTGTCTGAACGAGCCCTTCAGTCCCTTCAGCTGGTGGATGACCTCCACAGCCAGGTAGAGTTGGAGAAGGTGAAGAAGGATATCCTCGAAGCAGAGTTACATGACGCTAATCAGAGGTGTAAAGTACTCCAAACAACACTTTCGGGGGAGATTTCTTCGCTGAAGAAAGAGTTTGGTAAACGGGTGGAACAGCTGGAGGTTACTCTTCTTGAGGCTGGTATGAAATTGTGTATAGATTCCCTGTTTACCTCTGCCGCAGGTCAAAAATTTCTAGGTACCTTGCATCAGGAGTGGCTGGAGGCCTTTCTTCAGAGTAGCAACTTTTTGGGGGCGATGGGTGCATATATCCCTCATTTCATTGATCATGGATTTTCCAACGCTGTGGCTGAACATTCTGCTCCTGGATTTAATGGTCAGTATACTCGTGCCCTCCGGTTAGAAGAATTGGACACTCCCCCCAAGTTCCCTGGAGATGCTAAAGAAGACATCAATACTCCCTGGTGGTTACCTGGGATGAGGAAGGCGATCTTGGACTTGAAGGATGCCGCCCTGAAATTGGATGATCTTGCACCGGCAAAGGATATGGCTTTCCCTATCCATGTGGACAACCCAACTCCAGTGGCTACTGTGGCAGCGGGTGCTCTAATGGAGAAGGCAGAGGGAGGCGATTCCAGTGGGCGAGCGGATGAGGCGGGAGAAGGTTCCGAGGGGAAGAATGATGTTCCCCTCTCTTCATAACTTTAATTCCTTGATAACACTTTGGTACTTTTAAAACACTTTTTGTTTTGTTAAGGCCTCTAAGGACCTTTTTGGTATTTTCCGGATACTCCACACTCCGGGGTTTTTCTGTGGAGGGCTTAGGCATGGTGCCTTAAGTCTTGAATATTTCTGCTTTTCTTCCGCTTAATATCGTACCTGCACATTTATCACTTGGCATGCATATATATATATATATCTCTGACTCTGTTATTAGATGTGTAACGTAATATCCGTCCTGCTTATGAATCTAGCATGTTTTCAGCGTTTTCTTGACACGTAAAGGCTCTAAAGCTCCTAGAGGAACCTTAATGAGGAGACAGGGTTGATATCCCTGTACTTACTTGGTGATTTGCTAATGTTTCCAGTCTTTCTCTTAACACTAGAGTTTTAGGGATTATCCTCTCCCCTAGGTCAGAATTCGTAGGGATTATACTCTCCCTTAAGTTGTTTATACTCGTGAGAGTTGTTTATACTCGTAAGAGTTAGTTTATACTCGTAAGAGTTAGTTTATACTCATAAGAGTTCTTAGGGATTATACTCTCCCAAAAGTTAGAATTCGTAGGGATTATACTCTCCCTTAAGTTGTTTATACTCGTAAAAGTTAGTTTATACTCGTAAGAGTTAGTTTATACTCGTAAGAGTTGGTTTATACTCGTAAGAGTTGGTTTATACTCGTAAGAGTTAGTTTATACTCGTAAGAGTTCTTAGGGATTATACTCTCCCAAAAGTTAGAATGTTTAGGGATTATACTCTCTCTTAAGTTGTTTATACTCGTAAGAGTTAGTTTATACTCGTAAGAGTTAGTTTATACTCGTAAGAGTTAGTTTATACTCGTAAGAGTTGGTTTATACTCGTAAGAGTTGGTTTATACTCGTAAGAGTTAGTTTATACTCGTAAGAGTTCTTAGGGATTATACTCTCCCAAAAGTTAGAATGTTTAGGGATTATACTCTCCCTTAAGTTGTTTATACTCGTAAGAGTTTTGAGAGTCGCTAGGGATAGGGTTTATCGACGAGTTAATCATGTCTTCCGCTACTGTACCCCCTACTCCCCCTAGCTTTAGAGGCTGTCGTGAATAGAAACTTTAGGAATTTTTCCTAGGTATTCTCTATTCGGGCATTTATGAGTTGGTGTAAATTTCTCTATCTTGCAATGTCTCTATCATGTTATGTTTCAGTTTCTAAAACATATTCGTTATTTCAGCACTCATTATGCAGACCCTTAACAGTTATCTTAACACGGTATTAACATATGAGAAACATTTCATCATAAAACATTTCCAAAACTTGTGCCGTGGCGCAATGGTCATCATATGATTGAATTAGCACTTTAAGAGTCATCTCATCACAATATTAACATGCATCTAGGGAAATTGCTGAAATTTTATCAAAACCGATGCTCCATTGATAAAAAATGTTTATCAACATAGGCAAATAAGGGGAACCTATGCCGGCCTCATTAAAAACCTCTCCGTGGTAAAACCCCAAAGGGAAACCCACGTAGAGGGAAAAAGAGTGCCGGTGAAGCAATTATTCGAATAAGAAGTAAACATTCAAAATTGTTCATAAAGAAAAAGGAAGTAGGGGAATAACACCTTCCTCAAACATAAAACCTCTTCAAGTGGCACACGTTCCATGGCCTTAGTATCTCTTTCCCTGTCATGTCTTGGAGCTTGTATGCTCCGCCTTTTAGTACCTGTATTACCCTGTACGGACCTTCCCAATTGGGTTCCATCTTCCCAGTGTTCTTCAAGGCATCTGCTCTCCGAAGGACTAAATCTCCAACTTTAAAGGAACGAGGGATTACCCTGCGATCATATGCTGCCTTGATCCGACTCTTGTACCTTTCTGCTTTTAATCTTGCCATCTCCCTCTCTTCATCTACCAGGTCCAGCGCTTCCCTCATCAATTCTTCATTTCTTTTTTCTTCAAAATAGGTGATCCGGTGCGATTTGAGTCTGGCCTTAGGAGGTATCACTGCCGCTGCCCCATATACCAAGTAGAAGGGAGATTCGCCCGTAGCTGTTTTAGGGCTGGTCCTGTAGGACCAGAGGACGTTGTCTAACTCCTTCACCCATTTCCCTCCTACCTCTTCCAATCGCGTTCGAATACCATCCACTAAGATTCTGTTTGTAACTTCCACCTGCCCATTAGCTTGTGGATGGGCTACTGAAGTAAACCTCTGTGTAATGTTCCATCTCTCGCACCATCTCCTTACTTTCTCTCCATTGAATTGCGTTCCGTTGTCGGAGACCAAGATTCTGGGTATTCCAAACCTGCAACAAATATGTCTAGCAAGAAAAAGAATTACATTATCTTCTTCGATTTTGGCTAAGGGCACAGCCTCTACCCATTTACTGAAATAATCCACGGCTACTATCAAAAACTTTCTCCCTCCTGGTGCCAAGGGAAAGGGTCCCACCAGATCTATTCCCCATTTGGCGAAGGGACATGGCGAATACATAGCCCCCATTTCCTCTGTTGGTACTCGTATTAGAGGTCCATTCTTCTGACACTTCTCACACTTCTTCACATATTCTCTAGCATCTCTGATTATGTTAGGCTAATAGAAACCTGCCCTAAATACTTTCTTCACCATGGTCTGGTAACCCTCATGGCTGGATGCGCAACCTTCATGGATGTCCTTGATCACTAGCTCTGCTTCTCTTCTTGAAAGACATTTCAAATAAGGTTGAGTGAAGGACCTCTTGTACAATTGGCCTCCTAGGATGCAATACTTCCTTCTCCATGCTTTGGCCTCTCTGGACATTGGGGTTGCTGGACCCCTGTTCAATTCTTCCCATATTTCTTTCCTCCAATCATCCCCTGCGGTTATCTCTCCAATCAGAGTTTCCGTAGCTACTTGATCAGCTACCAACAGGGTTACCTTTCCGTCTCCCTCGAACTCAGTGGAACTAGCTAGTTTGGACAGTCCATCTGCTTTCACATTCTCTTCTCTGGGTACCTGTACTACTTCAAAAGTATGGAATTTATTTTTTAATTTCTTTACCTCCTCTAGATAAGCGATCATTCTCTCATCTTTGGCGAGGTACTCCCCCATGACCTGTTGTACTACCAGCTGCGAATCGGAGTACAGGGTGACTTTCTGCGCCCCTAACTCTGCTGCCATGCTAGCCCCTCTAATCAAGGCCTCATATTCTGCACCATTGTTTGAGGTTGAGAACCGTAATTTAACAGCAACCTGTACTTCTTAGCCATCAGGGTCAATCAGCACTATCCCTGCTCCGCATCCCAAGGCGGATGCTGAGCCATCCACGTATACCTTCCATCCCTGTTCTTCTTCCACTCTGGTAGATTCTTGAATAAAGTCTGCTAAAGCTTGAGCTTTGATGGCTCTCCTTGGTTCATAGTCAATATCATACTCCTGCAACTCCACTGCCCACCTGACCATTCTTCCTGATAAATCTGCTCTTCCCAGTGTCTACTTCAATGGGAAGTTAGTCTGCACCATCACTTTATAAGATAGGAAGTACGGGCGTAGTCTCCTAGCCGTTACCACCACTGCCAGGGCTGCCTTCTCCACCTCTGAATACCTTGTTTCCGCTCCTTGAATAACATTGCTCACATAATATATGGGCTGTTGTGTGGAGCCCTCTTCTTTCATCAGGGCTGTACTTAGAGAATGTTCCCCTACTGAGAGGTATAGGAGTAGAACATCTCCCTGAGTGGGCTTGGTTAACTTCGGGAGTTGTTCTAGATGTAGCTTCAGTTCTTCAAAAGCCTTTTTACACTGTTCGTCCTATTCGAATCTTGACCCCTTCCTTAGTGTTCTGAAGAAGTGATGACTCTTCTCCGCTGATTTTGCTATAAATCTGCTAAGGGCTGCGATTCTGCCATTCAAGGTCTGCAATTCCTTCAGGTTTCGAGGGGGTTGCATGTCAAGGACCGCTTTCACCTTGGCAGGGTTAACCTCTATTCCTCTTTGCGTCACCATATATCCGAGAAATTTCCCTGACCCTACTCCAAAGGAACATTTAGCTGGGTTAAGTTTGATACCGTTCTCTCTAATTACCTGGAATATCTCCTTCAGGTCATCAATGTGTTCCTCTGCTTTAATGCTTTTAGCTAGCATGTCGTCTACATAAACCTCCATATTTCTCCCTATCTGACCTCGGAAAACCGAGTCAACCATCCTTTGATAGGTGGCTCCTGCATTTATTAGTCCGAACGGCATACGTACATAACCAAAAGTACCGCACGTTGCAATAAAGCATACCTTGGGTATATCGAGGGGGTTCAACTGGATTTGATGGTACCCCTGATAAGCATCCATCATGCTGAGCAATTCGAACCCGGATGTGGCATCCACCAGTTGATCAATCCTAGGTAGGGGATAGTGATCTTTAGGGCAAGCTTTGTTCAAGTCCCTGAAGTCAATGCACATCCTCCATTTGCCAGCTCCCTTGGACACCAGTACTGCGTTCGAGAGCCACTCCGGGAACTGCACTCTCTTCACGTGCCCTGCATTCAACAATTTATCGATCTCTTCCTTTACAATGAGATTCTTCTCTTTACCGAAATTCCTCAACTTCTGTTTCACGGGCCTAGCTTTGGGATCCACATTCAGATGGTGCATTGCTATTTCTGTAGGGATACATGTCATATCCGTCGCCGTGAATGCAAAGATGTCTGCATTCTCCTGGAGGGCGAGTATCATCTTTCCCTGGAGTTCAGGGTTCATATTCGTACCTATCCTGGTTGCGAATCCCTCCTTTCCTGGGTAGAGCTCGATGCTCATCAACTCTTCGTCCGCTTTAGCCTTGGGTTGCTCTTGCACTAGCTCACCCACTTTCTGTCTCTTCAACTCGGGGTCCTCGCCCTTAAATCTCTCAATTCCCCGGAACATGGCCCTGTCTGCTATCTTGACCGATTCCACGTAACACTTCCTTGCCTGATATTGATCGCCACATATCTCTCCCACACCCCCCGAGGCAGGGAACTTCATCTTCATGTGGAAGGTGGAGATCACTGCCTGAAAAATATTCAAGCTTGGCCTTCCCATTACTACGTTGTAGGAAGATGGGACATCTACAATCAGGAATTCTATGACTTGTACTCGACGGTTAGGGGCGACTCCTAACCCTACTTTCAATAACGCTGAACCAAGGGGTTGAATGGCTCCCCCTGAAAATCCATAAAGAGCGGTTTCCACCGGTCTGAGCTTTATATTTAGGTCCATTTTCTTGAAGCATTCCAAAAACATGATGTCGGCAGAGCTTCCAGTGTCTACAAAAATTCTTGCTACATCGTATCCCGCTATATCCGTAGTAATGACTAATGCGTCATTATGAATCTCTCTGGGTTCTCCAGCGTCTTCTGGCCCGAAATGAATGTCTGGACCTTCTGTCATCTTTCCCACCTCATGGTGCTCTACATTCCTCTCGTTCTTCAGCGACCGAACGCTCTGCTTTCTCTGCCTGAAGGAATCCCCATCAGCGGGGCCTCCCATAATCATGTGGATAGTTCCCCTCTTCTGGGGAGGGGGTGGTGGCTCCTCATTGTCCTTCCTCTGATCTCTCCTATCATCTTCCTGCTTCCCCTCAGGGTCCTTTCTCTTTTGACCCCTGGGGCCTTGTCGGTCTCTGAAAGTAAACTCTTTCAGGTGACCTGCCTGAATCATCCTCTCTATCTCATCCTTCAGATGCCAACATTGGTTGGTATCGTGGCCATAGTCGTTATGGAACCTGCAGAATTTGTTTGACTTAGGATTTTGGGGACCTCTGCTTCTTGAATAGGGGAATTTCATATCCGGATGATCCCCTGCCACCTCTAGGACTTCGGCTGGCTCTATCCTCAAAGGGGTATATCTCTTTGCCCCTCTCCTGGGGTTCCAGGGTGCAGCTTCCTCTCTTCTTACATTTTCCAACCTCCTGGAGCTCCGATTTTCTCTGGACTTGGCCTCCTAAGCAGAATCTCTTTCCTCCTTTCTCCATTACCCACTATCGTCCGGGTCTCCGAGCGCTTGGCTTTTCTTACCTCTTCCAGGGTGAGGTATTTTGCTGCCCTCCTTAACAATTCATCAAAAGTCCGAACTGGCTTCTTGGCTAGAGATGTGAACAGATCTCCATCTCTTAACCCGTTGGTAAGGGCGTTAATTTTAACCTCTGAGGAGGCTGTAGGTACTTCTAGAGCTGCTTGGTTGAATCTTTTTAAGAAAGCCCTCAGGCTCTCATTCTCTCCCTGGCGCATGTTAAATAAGGTAAGGGTAGCTCTAGGCTGTCTCCTAGCGCTGGCGAATTGATGCAGGAACAATTCGCTGAATTCGGACCACGAGTGAACAGTGTCTGGTCCCAGTTGTGTGAACCATTGCTGTGCAGCCTTAGACAGAGTGATCAGGAACACTCTGCACTTAACGCCCTCTCCATATCGATGTAATAGAGCAGCATTCTCAAACCTCATCAGGTGCTCGTACGGGTCCGTGGTGCCATCATATTCAAAGTTCAAAGATTTGAAATTAGAGGGCAACTCATCTTGCAAAATACTAGATGAAAACTGATATCCAGTGGTATAAGAGGGTTTACTTACATTGTCAGTAATATGTCTCTGCATATCCCTCATCTCCTTTCGCAAGGCCTGTTTCTAGGGTGGTGTCCCCAAGGATTCTTTCCGTATCCCTCCGAGGGGGCCTCTCCAGGATGCTTCTTTCAGCCTGGGAAGATACCTTTTCTTCTGGATTTCGAGGGGGATCCTCGTTCCTGGAAGGGACTGGAACCGAGTCAATGACATGCTCTGGTGGATTTGGGCGTGTGCCCTTATGAGTAGGTTCGGGAGGGCGAAGTCCTCGAGTAGCAATTATTCTTTCCACTGATTGTGCGATCATCTCATCCAACTGATCTCGAGAGACAGTCAGGAGTTCCGGTTGAGTGTTAGGGTTATCCCTATTGATTCCACTCCCTGAAGCTCCCGAGGTGCCTGGTACATCTCCCTCCAGAGCAGGAGGGATATCCTCCAGCGTATGATCTATAGGCTGTTTCCCTAGATTTCGATTTGAGGGAAAACCTGGAGGAGGAATATCTTCTGGTGTATGATCCATGGGTCGTTTCCCTAGATTTCGATTTGAGGGAAAACCTGGAGGAGGAATATCTTCTGGTGTATGATCCACGGGTCGTTTCCCTAGATTTCGATTTAAGGGAAACCCTCGAGGAGGCGGAGGAAGAGGAGAAGGAGTGGAATCTCCTTTCTCCTTCGTCTGCTTCGTTGAATCATGTCCTCCACCCATTTAAGTACGAAACTTTTCTCACGCCTTAACTTGAAAAGTTTCCCACAGACGGCGCCAGTTGATGCGTCGAAAAAGAACGCTTACGGATATAGATCGTTCTCTTACGAGCACTAATAATCACGAGTCCAATCTCTCGTTGGATCCTTGGCAATCTTCGAGTAAATCTCCTCGGGAATCCGAAAATAACCTGCAAAAGTACGCCGGAGGGGGGCTCCGGCGTAGAAGCTCCGACGCTCAAGTCAATTTCGATCGTAGGCGAAATCAAAGAGGAATTCCCCTGTATATCTAGGGAAATTCCGGCGAATATAGTGGCGTTTCTCTTCAAATCAGTGTATATTTCGTATGAAAGTGTGTAAAAAATGTAAAACGTATGTATCCCGTAAAAACGTACCTAAGAACATGGAAATAACCTTGTTTATATACCTGACCCCTCTCTGCGGAGGAGGAAAGACTCATTCTCCCTATATTCTCGGCCCATTCCTGTAAATCAGGCCTCAAATCCCTAAAGAATCGGTCTCACTCTCCCTGAAGACTTGGTTCTTTTAGATATCCGCCCCCTATCTTCGTGGGTTAATCCACTTATTTGACTTGACTAAGAAAGATGGACTATTCATTCCATATTTGGGCTGGATCTTTCAGGCCCAAAGGCTCTTAATCTCTCCAAATATGGGCCAAAGGCCCAATCATCCTGATTCCTCTAATTTCCCTGCTTAAGCCCAGGGGTGTATTAATCTTGTTTCTTCAATATATTGACCTAATCACAACTATCATAATTTATCCCGTTTCCACGTGTCGACTTCTCAGAGAGCGACATATTTATCTACATCAAAATTAATTAAAAAAAATCCAAATTACCTTCAAACTAATTAATAATAACTTAAATTGTAAAATGTATATATAGTTTAGAATTCTAAAACAATTAATTAAAAGTATAATAAAAATTTATTATTTTTTTCTATATGTGTGCATAAGTGTAAATTAAATAACGTACATTTTAAATAGAAATATAATATAGTGTTTTGTCTTATATAGTGGCATTCAAGATCGGATGAACGTGTATCATAAGGAGGGCCTTGCCTCTCCCCAAAATTTTATGCCACGTGTATATATATATACTAGTTAAATTTATAATATATATACATAAACTATAATAATGGGCTATGGACTTTTGTCTCAAATTTTTTAAATACTAATAAGGGATTATATATTTTTTAGTCCATTAAGTTACCACGTTTTTTAATTTAGTCCATCAAATTATCACTTTTTAAATTTAGTCCATTAAATTTCGATTTATTTTGATTTTGGTCCAGTTACATGTTATAGCAGGTTTAGTAGGTCATTTTTTAAAACACACCCAATAAAATGTTATACACACCCCCAATGTTAAACACACCCCACTAAAATTTAAAAAACTTTTGTTATTACTATACACTCCAATTCTTTCCTATTTAATAAATTTACAAAAATAATTAAATTAAAATCTAGCTATACAAAAATAGCCTAAATCTCCAAAAATTAAACAAATAAAAAAAATTAATTTAATTAGTTTTAAAATTTTAGTTGATTTTTTTACTATTTTTTAAGATTTTTAATAAATAAAAAAAAAAACTAAATCTGAAAAAAATCTTTTAAAAAATTAACTAAATTTTCAAAAAGAATTAAATTAATTATTTTTTTAGCTTTATTAAAATTTTGAAGATTTATGTATTTTTTTTATATTTTTTCATATTAATTTGAATTCTTATTTTTTTTAATTATATTATTTTTGATAATTTATTAAATATTTTTATGATTTTATTTAACTTTAATTGATTTTTGAGTTTTTGTGTTTAACATTTGGAGTGCATATAATATTTATGGGTTGTTAGTATGTTCATGTAATATAAAATAAATATTTAAAAGAAAAATAAAAAAAAAAGTTTAAAATTCTAATGTTTTATTAATATTTTATTTGCCTTCTAACTTCTATAAAAATGTCGACAATAAGGCTAAATAAAAATTTTAAATTGTAGAAAAACAACTAAATCTTCAAAACTAGCTAATTAAATAAATTAATTTTTTAGCTTTGTTTAATTTTTGAAGATTTAAGCGATTTTTATATGTTTTATTTATATTTTTTATATTAATTTGAATTCTTATTTTTTTTAATTTAATTATTTTGACAATTTATTAAATATTAAAGAATTGGGGGGTGTATAGTAATAGATTTTTTTTTAAAAATTTTAGTGTGGTGTGTTTAACATTGGGGGTGTGTATAACATTTTATGGGGTGTGTTTTAAAAAATTGTCTGCTAAACCTGCTATAGCAGGTAATTGGACCAAAATCAAAATAAATCGAAACTTAATGGACTAAATTCAAAAAGTGGTAATCTGATGGACTAAATTCAAAAACGTGGTAACTTAATGGACTAAAAAAAATATAATCCCTACTAATAAACTAAGCCAAACCCATACAAAATGCTTATAAATTAATTTATTTTATTTCTTGTTAATTCATAATAAATTCAGGGAAAATTGCACTTTTGGTCCTATAAGATTGTACCCTTATCAGATGTGGTCCTTTTTACATCACTTTTGGTCCCATAAGATGTTTCTGTTAAATTTCTAACAGTTCCGTCAACTTGGGGTTATTTTTGTTTAAATTAAACTCAACTCTAAAATTAATAATTAAATAAC
The DNA here is from genome assembly GCA_963675135.1 of Galeopsis tetrahit. Taxonomy (NCBI): domain Eukaryota; kingdom Viridiplantae; phylum Streptophyta; class Magnoliopsida; order Lamiales; family Lamiaceae; genus Galeopsis; species Galeopsis tetrahit. Next base: position 17,595,641 of record OY776130.1, read on the forward strand.
ACCCGTGACCCATCTCCTCCGGATACAAATTCCGGTGACTTTCCGGCCACCCACCAACCATCGCATCGGAAAAGTTAAGAGCTCTGAGATAAATATACCCGCACAACCATAGAAACCAAAACCACTAAGATAAATTTCTTCCAAAATCAAACAGAGACATTGAAGAAAATCGCACCAAAATCGATTCAAAACCAAAGAATGCATCTCAAAATCAATACTGTAAATCATTACACTGAAAAAATACGCACCAACTTGCCCCATTTAACCCTCTGAACTTTACCCAAAATTATCGAAACCTAATTGCTGAATTCCCTGAATTTGTCTCACCCAAAATTCGCAAAAAAATCGTGAAAACCTTCCCTGAAAATTTGTGAAATTGGAGATGAATGGGAAATCAATATCTAAAATTGACAAGGGTTTTTGATTCCTAGCATTGAGACATGGCTAGAGTAGGTAGCCTCGTCGGATTTCGTGATCGGAATCGATCAGATTTCTTGGTCGGAATATTAGGTATTGGGGTCGTGGCCTGATTGTCTGGAGTGAGGTGGGGTGGAGTGGTGGCGATGTGGCAAGGGGGTGGCGACGGGGAGGGTGGGTGGTGGTGTAAGTGACGGTGCGGCAGCGGTTGAAGATGCACGGAGATATCAGGATATGTTTCTGTGCAGAACAGTAGGAGGCTCTGTTCTCTTTAGTTTTAAAATTAATGTGTAATCACATTTAAATAATTTTCAAAATTTACATTAAATTGTTATTTGTTTTAAAAATAATGTTTTGTATTTTTATTTATATCCAGAATTCCAGATACTTGAATATACCGATTTTTTTATTATTTCAAACTTTACGTAAATTATTATATATGCTATTACAATTGACACTTAAGAATTTTTTAGAATTTATATTTTTATATTATATATTTCAATTTTAAAACAATTTTTTATTCAGAATTTACAATAAATTCTTTTGGTATATTTAAATTATTGGGTTCTGAAAATTAGTTTTATGGATTATTTATTATTAGCTAGATTTAAAAAAAAAAAATCTATTTTTTGATTGTATATATTTATATATATACATGTTATTAATTTATAATTTTAGAAGTTATTTAGATTATTAAAATTTTAATATATTTAAGTCAACTAACCCTAAAAATAAGTCAACTAACTGTTTCCATCCAAAAATGAACTTACAGGATCAAATATGCATAAAAAAGGACCATTTGTGAATTGAAGGATCAAAAGTGATTTTGAAAAATTTCTACAGGACCAAAAGTGCAATTTTCCCAATAAATTCAGAAAATCTATGAATATAAACGGTGGCGCAAGTTTGTGAGGTTTGTTATTTTAATTCATATTTATATATTATTTATTTTATTTAATTATTGGTTAATTTATTATTTTAATTATTTTTTAAATATTTAATCCATAATTGATGTATACAATTAATTATTCAATCGTTAGTTAATTATTTTTGTACGTAAAGATAAATCAGAATTATATAATTAATTAATTAGTATTAAATAAGAGTTGGGATTTTGAATTTAATGTAGTCTTTAAATTAATTAATTTATAGAATCTATATTTAATGTGATATAAATTTAATGTTATATTTTAAAAAATATAATAATTAATAAATTATATATAAATTTATTAATATATAATTTAAATTTAATTACTTTAAATTTTATTTTTAGACCCCCTAAGTGCCACTCTGCATTGTCATCTGATTACAAATTATCATAACATAAACACGATAAATCTAAACATTAATCTATATAATGTTTTTTATTGTTATTGGGTAAAAGTGAAATACTATTTGTGACAATTATTTGAGATGATATCTCTGAGTCCTACTAATGCATGTACTGTCTTTCTCTGACATCTGTCAAAAAAGACAACTTCACGTAAATTTTTCACATGCTAGTGGTCCCATATATTCTTTTTTCACAACTAGTGTCGGTGTAAATTGGATAAAAAATGATGTAAATTGGGCACACGTAAATAGAAAAGGTGAAAATTTAAAAGATATAAACTGAATTAGGTCTTTATAGAGATTTTTTTCTCCTAGTTTTTCCTTCCCTTCTCCTTCACTAATTCTTTTTACTTTATTAGTACTTCTCTTTACGTGTCTTATTGATGCGGCCTAAAAATGTCATCCAATAAGAAGTCGACACGTGTATAGAGGATCGGATAAAAGTGGAAGTTTTGGATTAGGTAATACTCTCTGGATAAAGAATCTCTTCTGGAGGTCCCTCTGGAAGGAGCTCCATCTGGAGAGAAGCATCGGGAAGAATCAGTCTTGATATGAACTCATGGGCCGTAAATATAGGGGAACTCCGCCATTACCGGTCCAGGCTTGGTGGAAGAAAGACTTCTTCCTCCTTTATCTTAGGAGACGAAGTCCATTAGGAAGGAATACTTCCGGTTCTTCAGGGAGTGGAAAGAGTGGAGGACTTTGTCAACTCAGCAAGGCTTAGTCCAAGAAGTAGCTCCGAGATAGGGGGAAGCTCTAACTTCTTCTTAAGAGGAAGTCCTCTATAAATAGGTAAAGGAAGGTATGTTTTAGAGGTTGGACTCTTTATTTTATATAATACTAGTTATATTTTCTTATCACACACGGCGAGATTCTTTGAAAATTGATCTTGATAAATCGAGGACTTTGAAGTCCCTGAGATACATTGAAAACCTTATACTGACTTAGGCATCGGAGTGTCCGCGCCGGACCCCCCTCCGGCGTGTTCTTTGCAGGTTCCAAATGATCTTACCGAAGGCAGTGGTATATTCAGATTGCTCATACGCGTTCGGGAATTCAGATATCCGGCTTCGAGGATATCTAACCTATCCGTGCAAATTTTGGCACATCAACTGGCGCCGTCTGTGGGAACGAGTTGAAAGATTTTCTCACGAATTTCTACCTGTTCGAGTAATGGGTGGCGGAAACAACACGGCCACGTCTACTTCGGGAAAGAAACCCCTTACAGGGGAAAATCCTCCTTTGCCGAATGACCCCACACCAAAGGGAGGCCGGGGGAAAGATCCAGTTCATACCCTTTCCGGATTAAATCCGCCAGTGACGCCTAACACAGGCCTGGGTGAGGAAAACCATCCCCTCCCGATCGAAGAGGGGATAACAGTGAACATTGAAGCCCCAGAGTTCCGGACTGTGGATCCCCAACGGGAGGATATTACAAATTCGGAACCATGCCTGGTTTCTCCCGATCAATTGAACGCCCTCATTAAGCAGGCTATAGAGAGAGCTTTCGCAGCTCAAGGAGATCGAGCCCCCAGAGCTACACCAGGGAATCTGGAGATACCTACCCCGAGACCCCAGGAAGAGGCACCAGGAGCCTCTCAAGTGCTATCTAAGGAAGTAGGGATGCGGGTAGAAGGAGATGATAAGGTGCCCTTCCGAGCGGAAAGAAGCATTCCCCTTCGGAATACAAGAAGGAATGCAGATTTGGCACCCCGAGAGACAGAACTCCCTGAAACAGAAGAAAGCACCGATGATACCTACGGAGGGCCAGTCAGCGACCAACTAAAGGCCCTACAGAAGGAGATGAGGGATATGAGGAGACAAATGAACAATCGAACCAGTAGATCCGCTTCTGTCTCTGGATGTCAGTTCTCCCCTAACATATTACAGGACGAACTGCCATTCAACTTCAAGCCCCTCAATTTTGAATACGATGGTACGGCAGACCCGTACGAACACCTAGTAAGGTTTGAGAATTCTGCGTTATTACACCGCTACGGAGAGGGAATCAAATGCAGGGTGTTCCTAACCACCCTGGCAAAAGCAGCACAGCAGTGGTTCACTCAATTGGAACCCAATACAATTCGATCCTGGGAGGAATTCAGTGAGTTATTCCTTCATCAATTCGCAAGTGCCCGGAGACAGCCGCGGGCCACTTTGACCCTTTTCAATCTGAGGCAGGGGGAGAACGAGAGTTTGAGAGCTTTTCTCCGGAGGTTTAATCAAGCAGCTCTGGAGGTCCCTACCGCCTCTCCGGAGGTGAAGATCAATGCTCTTACTAACGGATTGCGTGATGGAGACTTCTTTTCCTCCTTAGCTAAGAAGCCGGTTAAGAACTTTGATGAGTTGCTACACAGAGCAGAGAAGTACCTCATCCTGGAGGAAGTTCGAAAAGTTAAGAGACTGGAGATTAGGCCACAAGATCGAGAGAGAAGGAGAGAGGGCCCCTCCAGACGACCCAGCCCAGAGGTCCCTCGGACCTCCGAGTCAACAAGAGACAACAATCCCTCTGGAGGTTCCCGGTCCGGCCCTCGCGGAAGGTTCGAGAAGTACACGCCCTTGAGAATTGAACCTGCCGAAGTACTGGAGCTGGCAGGAGATCATCCTGACTTGAAATTCCCTTACTCCAGAAGTCGAGGACCTCAGAAGCCTAAATCCGATCGATTTTGCAGATTTCACAATGAGTATGGACATGACACGAATCAATGTTATCACCTGAAAGACGAGATTGAAAGGATGATCCAAGCAGGGCATCTGAAAGAGTTTATATTTAGAGACAGGCGGGGCCCTCGAGGGCAGAAGCGGAAGGAACATGAAAGGAAACCGGAAGAGAAAAAAACCAAGGAGGCGGCCGAAGACATGCCCCCTCCACCGCCAAAGAGAGGAGTAATCCACATGATTGTGGGAGGACCAGCAGATGGAGATTCCTTCCGAAAGAGAAAGCAAAGTGTTCGAGCTCTAAAAGTAGAGCAAGGAGGTCAATTGAAAGAAGTAGGACGTATGACAGAGACGCCCAATATCAGATTTGGGCCGGAGGATGTGAAAGGAGTTAAGAAAGATCACAACGACGCCTTGGTGATCACTACCGACATAGCGGGGTTCGACGTGGCCCGAATCTTTGTAGATACGGGGAGCTCAGCTGATATTATCTTTTTTGAATGCTTCAAGAGGATGGAGCTGAGTGTGAAGCTGCGACCTGTAGATACCTCCCTGTATGGTTTCTCCGGAGGTGCCATCCAACCCTTGGGATCGGTAATGTTACAGGTAGGATTGAGGGACGCTCCAGCTCGAAAGGTCCATCTGGTGGAGTTCCTCATTGTGGATATCCCCTCATCATACAACGTAGTAATGGGGCGACCTAGCCTGAACCTCTTTCAGGCAATCATCTCCACATTTCATATGAAAATGAAATTCCCTACAGCTACGGGAGTGGGAGAAGTAAGAGGAGATCAATACCAAGCACGGAAGTGCTACGCAGAGTCTGTAAAGATGGCGGACAGGGCCTTAACCAAGGGCCTGGAGAGGACGAGAGGAGACGACCCTGAGGCAAAGAAAAAGAGAGTGGTAGGAGTGACACCTGAGCAAGTAAGTGTTAAAACAGATGGAGGAGCTGATGAATGTGGAGCTCTTTACAGGGAAACTCGGCTTTGCTACTAAGATAGGTACCCAACTGGGTCCCGAACTCACAGAGAAGGTAATCTCTACATTACGTCGAAATTCCGATATATTTGCATTCTCTCCAGCTGACATGACAGGTATCCCTCCGGAGATAGCAATACATTGCCTTAATGTTGATCCAAAGGCAAGGCCAGTGAAACAAAAGTTACGAAATTTTGGAGTTGAGAAGAATAGTATAGTGAAAGAAGAAGTAGAGAAGTTATTGAAAGCAGGACACGTGGTGAAAGTACAATTCCCGGAATGGCTCTCCAATGCAGTGTTAGTACCTAAGGGGGGAGGGAAATGGAGAATGTGTATCGACTTCAGGGACCTCAACAAGGCGTGTCCCAAAGATCACTATCCGCTGCCAAGGATAGACCAGTTAGTGGATGCGACTTCTGGATTCGAGCTACTAAGCATGATGGATGCATACCAAGGATACCACCAGATCCAGCTGAACCTCTCAGATGTTCCCAAAGTGTGCTTCATAGCAGCGTGCGGAACGTTTGGCTATGTTCGAATGCCATTCGGATTGATCAATGCCGGAGCAACATATCAAAGGATGGTCGATGCTGTCCTCCGAGGACAACTAGGAAGAAACATGGAAATATATGTGGACGATATGCTGGCCAAGAGTGTGAAAGCAGATCAGCATGTGGAGGACCTGAAGGAGATTTTCCAGGTAATTCGAGAAAACGGTATCAAATTGAACCCGACCAAGTGCTCTTTTGGAGTGAAATCGGGGAAGTTCCTTGGATACATGGTTACTCAAAGAGGGATAGAAGTGAATCCAGCTAAGGTGAAGGCTGTACTGGACATGCAGCCGCCGAGGAACGTGAAAGAGCTCCAGACGCTCAACGGGAGGATTACAGCATTGAGCAGATTCATAGCCAGATCTGCTGAAAAAAGTCACCCCTTCTTCAAAATTCTCAAGAAAGGGGCCAAGTTCGAGTGGAATGAAACATGCCAGAAGGCCTTTGAAGATCTGAAGCATCATTTGTCCCAGCTGCCGAAGCTGACAAAACCTTCTCCTGGAGATACTCTCATTCTGTATCTCTCTGTAGGGAATTCTCACTGAGTACAGCCTTGGTCAAAGAAGAGGGACCTCTTCAACATCCTATTTATTACGTCAGTAAGTCATTCAAGGAGCTGAAGCTCGATACTCAGAAATTGAGAAGGCTGCTCTGGCCGTGGTACTTACGTCGCGGAGATTGCGCCCATATTTCCTCTCTTATAAAATACTGGTCCGCACTAATTACTTGTTGAAACAGGTTATTGGCCGAGCGGACCTCTCGGGAAGGATGGTGAGATGGGCAATAGAGCTCCAAGAATATGATGTGGACTTCGAGCCACAGAGGGCCATAAAAGCCCAAGCTTTATCTGATTTCATCCAAGAATCTACCAAACCAGAAGAAGCAGAAGGATGGAAGGTATACGTAGATGGCTCAGTGACTCTGAGTGGATGTAGAGCAGGGATAGTGCTAGTGAGCCCTCAAGGAGAAGACCTACAATTTGCAGTGAGATTCCAATTCATGACCTCAAATAATGGAGCAGAGTACGAAGCTTTGATCAGAGGAATGGAAATGGCAGTGGAATTGGGAGCTCTAAAGGTAACCCTATACTCCAACTCACAATTAGTTGTTCAACAGGTGAATGGAGAATATACAGCCAAAGATAACAGAATGGCTGCTTATTTGGAACGAGCCAAAGAAGTGATGGGCAAATTTCAGGATTGTAAGGTGGTCCAGGTACCTCGAGAGAAAAACATGCAAGCGGACAGCCTCTCCAAACTTGCCAGCTCCACAGAGTTTGATGGACAAGGAACAGTGACCTTGGTGGTAGCAGAAAGAGAGACTCTCGGGAACCCCATCGGTTCCATTGAGGAAGGAGATGATTGGAGGAAAGATATATGGGTAGAACTCACAAAGGAAGCAGATGCCCCTACTTCCCGAGAGGCCCGAGCTCTTCGGATCAAATATTGTATTATCGGAGGGCACTTATAAAAGAAGTCGTTCACTCAACCGTATTTGAGGTGTATATCAACCCGAGAAGCAAGGTACACACTCAAAGAAATCCATGAAGGAGACGCAGCTAGTCATGAGGGATATAAAACAATGGTGAAGAAAGCCTTAAGGGCCGGATTGTATTGGCCCTCCATGACGAAGGATGCCAAAGAGTTCGTAAAAAAATGTGTCAAGTGTCAGAAAAATGGTCCATTGATAAGGACCCCTGCGGAAGAGATGGGAGCTATGCACTCTCCGTGTCCCTTTGCTAAGTGGGGAATCGATTTGGTAGGGCCCTTCCCTCCAGCCTCTGGAGGAAGAAAATTTCTGATAGTAGCACTAGATTATTTTAGCAAATGGGTTGAAGCTGCCCCCCTGGCTACAATAGATGAAGAGAATGTAATCAAATTCTTGAAAAGACAGATTTGCTGCAGATTCGGAGTACCCAGAATATTGGTCTCTGATAATGGAACACAGTTCAATGGATAAAATGTACGAGGATGGTGTGCAAGACTAAACATAATACAAGGATTCACCTCCATAGCTCATCCTCAAGCTAACGGACAAGTGGAAGTTACTAATCGAGCGATAGTAGATGGTATTCGAACGAGGCTGACGAAAATAGGAGGAGGATGGGTAAATGAGTTAGACAATGTGCTATGGTCATATAGAACGAGTCCAAAGACAGCGACTGGAGAGTCTCCCTTTCAGCTAGTCTATGGAGCTGCGGCGGTGATACCTCCAGAGGCCGTGCTGCAGTCCCATCGAATTGCCCAGTTTGAAGAATATCAGAATGAGAGGCTGATGAGAGAGGCCTTGGATTTAATGGAAGAAGAAAAGGAGATGGTTAGAGTACGTGCGGAAAGATACAAGAGCAGAATTAAAGTTGCATATGACCGAAAGGTGATCCCGAGGTCCTTTAGAGTGGGGGACCTAGTGCTAAGAAGAGCTGATGCCCTAAAGAATACGGGAAAATTAGAGCCCAACTGGGAGGGGCCTTATAAAATCACGCAGGTGCTAAGGGGAGGAGCCTATAGATTGTAGAGCATTGAGGGAGTTGACATAGCTAGACCCTGAAACCTTTGCCATTTGAAGAGATTCTTTGTTTGAAGAAAGTGTAAGGTCTTGAGACCATTTGTGATTTTTGCCTTGTGATTTTTGCATCAATTCATATTTTGCTTAATGTATTTAGTGGCTTCACCGGAGCTCTTTTTCCCTCTTTACGGGTTTCCCCGTTGGGGTTTTTCCGTAAAGAAGTTTTTAATGAGACCGGCATAGGTTATCTATGGCCTATGTTGAAAACCGGCAATAAATCAATGAAGCTTTATCCCTTTTTGAAAAAGATTTATACAGAATTATCGTGTCTTGATTATCTTTCTCCTATTTGAATATTCGTATGAATATAAAAATTGCGAGTGTGAGAAACACTCAGAGGCCTATAGGCCGAGGTGCTCCAGAGAGCCCTCACCTTATTTGAGACCCAAAAGGGTTAATCAATGAAATGAGAAGATTTTATGAATTAAAATCTTTTAAGAATAAGAGTGAGAAACACTCAGAGGCCTAAAGGCCAAGGTGCTCCAGAGAGCCCTCACCTTATTTGAGACCCAAAAGGGTTAATCAATGAAATGAGAAGATTTTATGAATTAAAATCTTTTAAGAATAAGAGTGAGAAACACTCAGAGGCCTAAAGGCCAAGGTGCTCCAGAGAGCCCTCACCTTATTTGAGACCCAAAAGGGCTAATCAATGAAATGAGGAGATTTTATGAATTAAAATCTTTTAAGAATAAGAGTGAGAAACACTCAGAGGCCTAAAGGCCAAGGTGCTCCAGAGAGCCCTCACCTTATTTGAGACCCAAAAGGGTTAATGAATGAAATGAGAAGATTTTATGATTTAAAATCTTTTAAGAATAAGAGTGAGAGACACTCAGAGGCCTAGAGGCCAAGGTGCTCCAGTGAGCCCTCACCATACTTGAGAACCACAAAGACTAGTTAATGAAAAGACAGGTTTTATGATTCAAGACCTTTTAAAAGAGAGGGACAAATAGAAGTTCAGAAGCCAAGAAAAGATGGAGGATGTCTCCCCATAACCAAGCCACCTGAAACCAAAAGATTATACAACCAAGAGACGATTATGGCATAACCTACAAGACCAACAAAAGGGGGGAAAAGAGCACACCTCCAACATATTCTTTACTGGTCTTATAGGTTACCCATGCAAGCAGAAAAGAAAAGGCACGCCAACAAACAAGCAAGATGAAGCTAACCCGATTACTACAAAAAGCCCCCACATATCCAGGAGTGTGGGGTCCCCTACAAAGTATGAGAGCAAATATTACGAGCAGAAAATAAAGAGTGTAGCAAAACAGAAGAAAGGTAAATTGTTTGTTATGACCATGAAAATATGGAATTTAAACTGCTTTTTCAATAGCAGCTCCCTCAGCAACAGCCCCCTCGACCTCAGTTCCCTCAACCATAGCTCCTTCGATCGCAGCCTCCTCAATAGCAGCATGACTGCTAGACCCTCCGCCCTCCTCTGGGCCCTCTTCACCTCTTAAGGTAGCATCCGCACCTTTTTCTCCATCTGCTTCCGCTGTCATATTGGGGGTAGGGATGTAAGGATAAACCAACTGCTCCAGAGGCTTTAACTCAGCCATACCCACCTTGGCCGCCTGTAACTTGGCGATGGCTTGACCCATTCCGGGTAGCCACCAGGGACTATCGGGGCTCTCCTTAGGATCCCCCAAGAATTTTGGAGGAGTAGTGAGCTGGTCTAGACGAAAAGCACGAGAGTAGGTCCCATTGAACCCTGGGGCTGAATGCTCGGCCACGACATTGCTGAAGCCATGGTCGATGAAATGAGGAATATGTGGCCCCATGGCGCATAGGAAGCTCGAGCTCTTTAAGAAGCTGGACAACCACTGAGTATGAAGAGTCTCCAAGAATTCTTGACCCAAGGAAGAAGTGAACAGGGATTTAAGGTAGGCTTGCACTCCAACATCTGGCAATTCGCGCTCCATTCTCTTCACCTCCTCCTCCAGGTGCTTAATCCTAGCTGCATCGTGTTGGCTTTGAGCCCGGAGAAGAGGCAACTCCTCAGCCAGAGCTTGAGCTCGCTTATGGGCTTTATCCTTCTCTGCGATGGCACCCTTGAGAGTTGACTGGAAAGAGGAGGCCTCAGCTCGAAGAAGTTCGATCTCAGCAACCATTTCGACGCCCTGGTAAAATATCTTAGCATAGACGAGGCCAAACTGCATGAAAAAAAGAAATAATGTTTAAGATGTAAAGAAGGTAAATGCTATAAAAATAAAGGAAAATACCTCCGAAAAAAGATGAGCACCGCGAAGCAGTTGATCCTCAGGGAGAGGCTTGTCGGAAAGACCAAGGTTGGAGGGAGGAGGACATTGGCTGATGAGGCGCTGAAGAGGTTCGTAAGAGGCAGAAAGGGGAGCTCCTTTTCCAGCGAGAGCCTGAGCAGTTTTCCCCTTCTTCTTCTTAGAAGTGCCGCAGTCAGAGAAGAAGGCATTAGTAGTTGAGCGAGTCCTCCTGGCAACAGAACCAGGGACTTGAGCAGAAGAGCTTGGGAGAGGAGGAATCTTTGAAGGACTCTCTGGAGCCGAGGTCTTTGCTGAGCTTTCTAGATCAGGAGATTGAGGAGCCTTTGGAGGATCTTCGGGAGCAGTCAATGCAGGGGCCTTTACTATTCCAAGAGCAGGGGCATCTCGCGAGATATGAGTTAACCAACTCATTGCTGCAAATAACCAAGAAGATTTTCAAAACTTAGAAAAGTAACCACATGCAAGAGTTGAAAGGCAAAAACAGGGGATTTTTTACCATCTCGAGGTTCTAAAGGTAAATCTTGAGGACAGAAGCCAAAGTGAGAGAGGATGCGAGGATTTTTACAGATACCAAGAACATCGAAAAAATCATGTTGACGGACATGAGTATTGAGACTAGTCATAACGGCGTAATCTGAAGCAGAATAAGCTTTTAGAGGAGGAGGAGGTACTCCGGGGTTATTATATATCCAGTATTCATGGGGGAACGGCCAATCAGTGGGGTTAGTAACGAAAAGATAATAATCCCTCCAAGATGACTCTTCTTCATGGAGTTTTGTCATAAACTTGCAGACACGAGATATTCTCCCAGATACATAGAAGAAGCCATCGTTCAATTTACAAGAATGTTGACTCAGGAATAGTTCGGCGGAAGGCTCACCGCCATTTCCCTTCACTAAAATGAAAAACCCTATCATAGTACGGAGGGCATTCAGAGTGAATTGATTAAGAGGAATCTGCATGCGAGTAGATATGGCGGCCAAATAGGGGTGGATCGGGAATCAGAGACCTGCCCTAATTTGAGCTTCGAAAAAAGCTAGGGTTCGAGATTCAGGAGAATCGGGGCGTTCATCTGGGCGGGGAATTCGGAGAGTGTATTCCGACGGGAAAACCTGAGCTCGGGTGAGGCTGGCTAGGTGAGTATGAGTAAGTAAAGAGGAGGTGGAAATCTTATTTTCAGGGCTCCCCATCGGAAGAGGGGTGGACTCAGAATGGTTTCGGTTAGAAGACTTAAGCAGAGAGGAAGGGTGAGACATTTACCAAATAGTGTTAATGAAAGAGAAGAAGAAAGCTAGGTTACCTTGAGGGGGAGAACTACGAAGTCAGTCGGGGCAACCGGCGACGGCGAAGACTCGGGAGGAAAAACGCCTGAGAAGAGAGATAGAGACAACAAATGCACTTTCGAGAGATTGATATTTGCAGAAAGGAAAAGAAAAGGTTGCGTGGAGCAAATGAAAGAAGATGGGGGTAGAATCGAGGATTTTCCTCGGGAGGCTAACAAGAGAGAGAAAAAGGCGACCGCGTGGGGCCCAAGCGCGGAAGCCGAAACGTCTTCAAGGCCAGAGGCGGGAAAAGCCTTTGAAGAAGGGCATTTTTTGAAATTTTCTCTCTGAAGCAGGAATAATACACGTCTCTCCAGAAGTGCCTCTGTACTAGGTTCATTGGAATTTTCTACTCTCACAAAAGATATATCCCTTTTACGAGAGTAGGGGGGAGTAGATGATGCGGCCTAAAAATGTTATCCAATAAGAAGTCGACACGTGTATAGAGGATCGGATAAAAGTGGAAGTTTTGGATTAGGTAATACTCTTTGGATAAAGAATTTCTTCTGGAGGTCCCTCTGGAAGGAGCTCCATCTGGAGAGAAGCATCGGGAAGAATCAGTCTTGATATGAACTCATGGGCCGTAAATATAGGGGAACTCCGCCATTACCGGTCCAGGCTTGGTGGAAGAAAGACTTCTTCCTCCTTTATCTTAGGAGACGAAGTCCATTAGGAAGGAATACTTCCGGTTCTTCAGGGAGTGGAAAGAGTGGAGGACTTTGTCAACTCAGCAAGGCTTAGTCCAAGAAGTAACTCCGAGATAGGGGGAAGCTCTAACTTCTTCTTAAGAGGAAGTCCTTTACGTTTTAGAGGTTGGCCTCTTTATTTTATATAATACTAGTTATATTTTCTTATCACACACGGCGAGATTCTTTGAAAATTGATCTTGATAAATCGAGGACTTTGAAGTCCCTGAGATACATTGAAAACCTTATACTGACTTAGGCATCGGAGTGTCCGCGCCGGACCCCCCTCCGGCGTGTTCTTTGCAGGTTCCAAAGGATCTTACCGAAGGCAGTGGTATATTCAGATTGCTCATACGCGTTCGGGAATTCCGATATCCGAAAATTTTAGCACATCACTTATATATATATATATATATATATATAAAAGATATCTTAAAAAATGGGCCCCTAAAAATTGAAATATTTCTGGCCCTGAATCGATCGCCTCGTTGGCTTAACATTAGGACCGGGCCTGTCCACAACTTGCTTAGAAAATGACATTAGACAACAAATTATTCCCGGGATTAGTTGATCCTTCAATCGGATATATGAGACTTTAAGAAAAAATAAAATTATTGATGACGTGAATTGCGATATAAAAATAATATAAATACAAAATCACATTTAAAAAATTACTCCCTCCGTCCCAGAATTACTTGCATAGTTTGACCGGCATATTGTTTAAGAAAAGTGGATTTAGTGGTTGATGATGTAAGATAAAGGAGGGATATTTTAGATAATTTGATGATGTGTAAAGTGAAATGTATGAAAAAAATGAGTGACAAATTTTAAAATAAAATGATGTTGTGAGGTTATTAAATTTGTGGGGTATTTCCATATTAAGAGTGTGCAAGTAATTTTGGAACGTCCCAATAAGAAAAGTGTGCAAGAAATCACGGGACGGAAGGAGCATCATATACTTCCTCCGTTTCATAATAAGTTTCATAGGAACGTGGATGGAGAGCAGAGGCGGAGGGAGAGGGGTACTTGGGGGCATGGACGAAAATATCCGGTAATTTTCCCGATATATCCTCGATATATCAATTTTTTGCGGTCACCGATATCGATATTGGGAAGAAACGATATTTCCATGATTTTTGTAAAAAAATTGAAAATATCGATAAAAATCGATATACAATAACAATATCGAGACTAATATCGGTAAATGTTGAAAGAATATCGAAAAAAAATCGAGAAATGTCGATAAATTAAAAAAATATATCATATGAAATAACATTGTATGCTATATTTTATATAAATTTATCATAGATGTAAATGTATTTAAATTGTTTTGTTGAATTTATGTATTAAAAGTTAGTTATTAAATTTTCATTAAAATTTACCGATATCGAATCGATATCGATATATCTATCGATATTTTCTTATATTTAAGGTCTCGATATTTCCACCGATACCGATATTTTTGACCTTGTTGTACCCCCAAAATTGAAATTTCCTTACATTTAAAAAATTATTGTACTCCAATTTTAGTGTAAAAAATATTATACATTTATTAATAATAAGCCCAACTCAATTCTTCTAGTCCAAACATTAATTAAAAAATTAGGGTTTATATATATTATTATTGCGATAAAGTGGGATAGCTTGAGTGGTTAGACCACCACTACCTACCAAAAAAATGATTGACTTTATGAACTCAATTGTATTTATAGTTTGATTTGCATGTTATGTATTTTTTTAATTTTTTTTGCAACGAGTTGTATGGCTTTATGTGATTAATAGTAATTTATTATTTATAATATTTCGTACCCCAAATCTAAAATCCTGGCTCCGCAATTGATGGAGAGTACATATTAAAAAAGTCTAATTGTATTTAGCATAGAACGAAGTTTGTCATACCGTAAAAATGCTATAAATTAAATTAATGAAAAGAAAATTTAATAAGTTCAATGATATTTCAAAACGTAAATTTTCCACATGCTAGGGTCCCTAAGTATTCTATTTTCCACCACATGATTAGAAGATGACATTAGACATTGATGACGTCGTGCAATTTAAAAAAAAAATTGTATAAATAGAGAATAATATATATCTTGAAAATTATCACATACAATACATTATATGTCGGCTTTAAAAAACATAAAGCAAAAAATGGGTTTCAAAGTGATTGTTTTTCTTAGAATATTTATTTGTATGCTTCTTTTGATATCAGCACAACTGGGAGCAGCAAGGGTGCTTCCACAGACTTTCAATACCGTTGACCAGTGACGGAGCCAGGAAATTTCGGTAGGGGGCCCGATTACCATTACTTTAAAAATAAAATAATATGTACTTATTATACTCATCAAAATTTTACATGATAAAATTCTTAATACATTTCTTTAAATTAAATTGAACAAGCTAACTTTCATTTTGTTTTGAAGTTTTGATAGTTCGATTCAAAATTAAGCGAAACAATTTAAAAATTGCTAAAATATTAAATTTAAAAAACATTTTATTCAAAAAATTTAAAAACGTTTTGACTTGAACTTTTGATAGTTCGATTCAAAATTAAACATTTTATTCAAAAAACAAGCTAACTTTCATCTTCGATTGTAAATGTCTTTTAATTAATACATTAATGTGTTCCAATACTCTATTATTTGCACGGTTTGATCGGCGCAATTTTTAAGAATAGTGGATTTAGTGATTGGTGAATAAAGTATGAATATTTTTGGGGATTTGGTGAGGGGTAAAATAAAATGTATGCAAAAATGAGTGATAATTTTGAAAATAAAATGATGTTGAGTGGATATTAATTTTGTTGGGTGTTTCCGTATTAAGAATGTGCAAATAATCTTTTAACGTTTCAATAAAAAATGTGTGTAAATAATTACGGAACAAAAGTAGTATATATATAAAAAAAAAAAAAAAATTGGTGGGGGCCACTGGGCCCCCCTGGCCCCATTGTGGCTCCGCCCCTGCCGTTGACGCATGTATGCTCCTTCTTCCCTCTTTTAATTAGTGTTGTAAAAAATAATTATATTATAAAATTTATTTAAATCATCATGTTTTAATATTTTAGAAGTTTAATATACGTACACAAATAAGAAAATTTTAGTCAATATTAATATCTTACACCTTCCATATACATAATTAAGCTATATGTCATTACTTTTTTATTTTTAAAAATCAATTTTCGTTCATTAACTTTATTAAATGAGTTTTTTGCCTCTAATTTGTATGAATAAATTATTGTTTCAACTAATGGAACTATATATATGTTTGCGTGTTACCAAACGCATGCAGTGGCGGAGACGAAGGGGCCGAAAAGGAATTCATCCCTTATATACCGAAGAATAAATCGTTCTGCCGTAAGAATATTTATGGGAACTGCATAAATCTCTCACCTCCACCTCAGAAAGGAAAATGCGGGAACTCATGCAAAAGGAGATCAGGGCCTCCCGGCACCCAACTCTAATTAGTAGAATCACTAGCAAGCCATTATGTAAGAGTTAAGAGAGACCCGTCTCACGGATCTCATTCCTTAAAACAGTCTCACCCAAGACTAGCTCTATTATGTATTTCTAAATAATAAGGATGCATGAATGAAATATAAGTTTCTTCTTTCGTAAAGAAGGATGATTAATGGAATATGCAAGTAATGTGTAAAAGTTTGCTTCTCTTATGCATTTGTGTCTACACAAATGTAAAAGTGGTGTGTATATAATATTGTAACTCATGCCACTCTAGCGAGTTAATATATTGTATGTTTGGCCCGATAAAAAAAAAAAAGCGTGTAATATTGTAATCATTTCAATTTACTATCTAGTGACGGATTCAGAATTTCAAATTTGTTGTTGTAGAAAATATTATGTAAAATACTATTTATATAATAATAAAAGTCATACGATTCGACGAAACTTAAAAAAATAAAAAATACATAACGTTCAAATCAAATTACAATTGAGACCGACGAATCCTCATGTTTTTTAAACTGTCTATTACAATTAAAACTGTTATAAAACAAATACAACATCAATTTGAGTAAATAACAACGTTTAAAACCGTTGTAGTATATCTAAACAACAGCGGTTAAAAACAGTTATAGTAAATTCAAACAACAACGGTTATGAACCGCTGTCGTAGCTAATAACACTGATGTTAGAGACATAGGAAGGGGTTAAAACTGAACACATACAACAACGGTTTTAAAGGAATAACAACGGTTAATAACAGCTGTTGTTTATAGAAACAACAACGATTATTAAACGCTGTCTATCAGCGACTCCTTTTTATAGCGCTTAATACCACAGCGCTGATATCAATTTACAGCGGTCTTTCAGCGAATTTGTCATAGTATCATGACTTTATATTTTGTAGTTTTATTGGAGATTTTATATTTTTATAATCATATTTTAGTATGACATCGTGTAAGGTATATTTGGTGTGTAATATTATAATAATGTTTTTCATATTTGTACGAATCCTTATGAATATTTACCGTTTCATATTAATATATATTTTTTTCATATATTACCAATTTAAAGTTGACACAAATCCCAACATAAGCATGATAAATTTAAATATTAATAATTTCATAAATACGTGTATGCAATACTGCATGCATGCAATATTGATCAATATATAGATAAACTTAAATTCAAATTCGTAAGTCAAATGCGGGTGGTCGTCAACTTTAATTAAAATATTCTTTTAGTTCCCATATATATTCTTACTATATGATCAAAACTATATTACTAAGACCAAAATTTTGTTATTATATAGGCCAAAAGTATGTTACTACAAGTTCGAAAATATTCTGAACAATATATATATATATTTTTTTTTAGCAAGAAAATATTACAAGGTCAAATTTTTTTCTACATGACTAAAACTATATTACTACAAGACCAAAATTTTATCACTACGAGGTCAAAAGAGTATTACTACATGTCCAAAAATATTCTGAAAACTTAATTTTTTGGGTGAATTTACCAGAATATTTTTAGACATATAATAATAAACTTTTGGCCCTATAGTGGTAATATTTTGATCATGTAAAAACAATATTTTGGTCATATAGTAAACCACTTATTTGCGATCCACAAATTTTTTGAACAATTCGAATTCAGATTTATTAATTATTTACTAATTTTTTAAAATTCCCTTAATTAAATATATTTCATGCGTAAAATATTAAAAAAAATATATTTTCCTACTAATTTTATTGTGTACAACGGTCAAATATTATTTGAGATGTTATTGCCTAAATCTAGTCCTACTCCTACCAATGCTGTCATGTCTTTGTCAGACCCCAGTCATTACTAGTTGCAACTAATAGTACAAATACTTCTACAATACATAATAATTTTTACATTTATTTTTTTTGTGTCGTTCATAATTTTAAAATGAAAAATTCCTTATAAACTCCACATTTACAATATCATAAATTTAAAATAATTGTCATTATTTTTTATCCACACGATGATATACATGTACACAAATCAATTCATTTTCTTACTTTATACACGTTTATAAAGATATTACTCAAAACTCTACTAATTATTACACTTTTTTAATATGTGTGTCCATCTATATATGAAACTTAATATGAGATATAGGAATTAATATTTCTGAAAAGAACATTTAAAATTAAGTTCAAATAAAACAATATCACATAAATTTTCCACATGCTAGTGGTCCCTAAGTATTCTTTTTTTCCACACCACAGCATGCTTAGAAGACGACATTAGACAACAAACCATTGATGGCGTCGTCCAATATAAAAAAATAATATAAACAGAGAGAATCATATCAAGAAAATTATCACATACAATTCATCGACTCTAAAATCATAAGAAAAATGGGTTTCAAGGTGATTGTTTTTCTGGGCATATTTATGATAAGTATGCTTCTTTTGATATCGGCACAAGTGGGAGCAGCAAGGGTGCTTACGCAGACTTCCAATACCGTTGAAGCCTGTCTCTCTTTTTAATATTGAAATATTTTATAAATATAATATACAAATAAATAGATGGATAAATGGTAAAAAGATGGAAAAGGAAAGTGAGAAATTTTGTATAAAATTTTTTAATGATCCATTTTGTTATTTTTTGTGTCCCTTACTTAATAAGTCATACTTAAAATAATAATAAAAAAAATTAACTATCCCCTTAAAATATCTCAATATTAATTACATCAAATGTCATTATTTTATTCAGACTAAAAATAATCTTTATTACTCTCTCTGTTCCATTATTAATTGAACATTTACTGTTTGTACGAGTTTTAATGTAGGAATTGTTTATTATTATGAAATTAGATAAAACTCACTTTTAAAAGGAATATTATAGGTATTTATACTTTACTGGGGAGATAATATTTTGTTTGTGTGTAAGAAGTAATGACATGTGGTGTAAATGAATATATGTTTTAGGGAGATTTTTAAAGGAGTGATGAGTAGCTGACAAATGTGCAAATAATAATGATAATTAATAGGACGGGGGAATACTTTTAAAATTGAAAAGTTTTAATAATACTATAAACAATTAATACATTAATTAAAACTGGTATACAAAAATTATATATGAATCCTTAAGTAAGGGATGGAGGAGGGAGCAAGGATAAAATTAGAAACACTTATAAAAGAAAGATAAGTCCGTTTACATTTAATTAATTTTGCTTATATGGTTGTTTTTATATAATACATTCCATTTTATTTTAATTAAAACTTGCATTTAATGACCACTTAACGTGATTACCAAATTTTAATGCAAAAAAAGTAGATTTTTTTTTTTTCAAATTATAAGAATTAATCGTGTATAGATATTGAATTATATATGTTTGGGTGTTAACAAATGCAGTGACAAAGATGAAGGGGTCGAAAATCTTAAAGCCGAAGAATCTGTTTTGCAATTATAAGAGTAAGTATAAGAGTAAGTATGGGGGAATTTTTTTTTTAGTCCTATAAGTTTAAGACATTTCAAAATAAATCCTTTAAGCTTCAAATTTTACAAAACATCATTTATGTTTCAAACTTTCAATTTCAATTCTTTTTTTTATTCAATTTTAATCATTTATCTTTAAAAAGAATGAAGTGATAACTTGGCACTTCATGTATTAAAAAAAAAAAAGGACACATCATCATGCCACACCATTATTTCTTCTATTAAAAAAAGAAAATAAGAGTTATTTGAAAAAAAAAAAAGAGTGCTCAACACAAAAAATAAATTATCTTACTCTAAATCAATTAATTCACTCAAATACTCAAACAATTACAAAAGAATTATTCTATATTTCACTACAAGAAAACTGCAATTTAGCCGTGAAAATTTTTGTTGCTAATTTTAATATTTTTGTCGCTAACGTGAGTTAGCGATGAAATAATTTTGTCGCGAGATTTGTTGCTATACGCCCGTCGCTAACGTGTTTGCGACAAAAAAATTAATTTTATCGCAAATGTTAGCGATGAAAATATGAGTTTCATCGCAAAATATTAGCCACGAAAATTTGAGTTTCATCGCAAAATATTAGCGACGAAAATATAAGTTTCATCGCAAAATATTAGCGACGAAAATATGAGTTTCATCGCAAAATGTTTGCGAGGAAAATCAAACATTTGTCGCAAACACGTTAGCGACGGGTGTATAGCAACAAATCCCGCGACGAAATTATTTCATCGCTAACTCACATTAGCGACGAAAATATTAGAATTATCGACAAATTTTTTCGTGTCTAAAATAGTAGATCCTTACTTCGTGGCTAACATGAATTTTTTTTTGCGATAAATAATTTAATTTCGTTGCAAATGTTAGTGATGAAACTCATATTTTTGTCGCTAATATTTGACTATGGATATCTGATTTTTACGAATTATTCTCTAAACCCACTTCTACACTCGACCAACCCAACCCGCACCCACACCCCGCCCCAACACACACCTAATCGTTCTCTAAACCCACTTGATCCGCACTCGACCAACCCAACCCACAAACACACCCGACCCGCCCCAACCCACACCTGACCTGCCCCAACCCGCACACACATACCCCTTCCCCCATTTTATTTAAATGACTACTTATTTGGTCTTCGTGGGAATTGATCCCGGGTGGATGGGTGCCCACCACTCGGTCAGACAACTCTTTGGTTCAGTTTTTAATATTAATTATATATGTATTCAATTGTTACTAATTTAGTTAATTTTACTCATTTAATAGTTTATTTCACATATATTAATTGATTAATTTTTAACTTGTAACAATTATATATATATTGTAATTTTTAAAACAATTCCAATTGTAAAAAATTTATGTTACTTTAACAATTCCAAAAAAATAATAAATAATACATCTAATCTTCATCCTCTCATCTTTATGTCCATCTTCATTTTCATCATCATATTAAATCCACAAAATTAGTCATGCAAATTAAAATTTTGTCGCTAAAATATTATCGACGAAATATAATTTTCATCGTTGTTCTTATTATTAACAACAAAATAAAATAATTTGTTGAAAGTGTAGGAGAAAAAAATTATTTACGTCCCGTAACTTTTACCTTTTTTGAAAAACGTCCCAAAATAGTTAAAATTTTAATTTACGTCCCATAACTTTTTCAATTGCTTAATTTACGTCCAATTTTCCCTGAAAATCCCCAAATTTATGTAAATGGGACGTAAATTGAGCAATTAAAGAAGTTATGGGACGTAAATTAATTTTTTAATTAAAATGGGACGTTATGTGAAAAAATAAAAATATTCAACAAATGTGTACAATTCACTATAAAATATTTTAATTTCATCGCAAAAATTAATTTCAATAAATTAGCCACAAAAAATTCTATTTCATCGCAAAATATTAGCGACGAAATATAATTTTCTTTGTTGTTCTGATTATTAACAACAAAATGAAGCAATTCGTTGCTAGTATAACGATGAAATATTTTAATTTCATCGCAAAAATTAATTTCAATAAATTTGCCACGATAATTTCTATTTCATCGTAAAATATTAGAGACGTAATATAATTTTCATTGTTGTTCTGATTATTAAAAACAAAATGAAGGAATTTGTTGCTAATATAGCGATAAAATATATAAATTTTGTTGAAAAAATTAATTTCAAGAAACAAAAATTTCTATTTAATTGCAAAATATTAGCAACGAAATATAATTTTTATTGTTTGTTCTGATTATTAACAACAAATTAAAATGAAGCGATTTGTTGCTAATATAGCGATGAAATATATAAATTTTGTTGCAAAAATTAATTTTAAGAAATTAGCCACGAAAATTTATATTTCATCGCAAAATATTAGCAACGAAATATAATTTTCATTGTTATTCTGATTATTAACAACAAAATGAAGCAATTTGTTGCTAATATAACGATGATATATATAAATTTTGTTGCAAAAATTAATTTCAAGAAATTAGCCACAAAAATTTCTATTTCATCGCAAAATATTAGCAACGAAATATAATTTTCATTGTTGTTCTGATTATTAACAACAAAATGAAGCAATTTGTTGCTGATATAGCGATTAAATATATAAATTTTGTTGCAAAAATTAATTTTAAGAAATTAGCTACGAAAATTTCTATTTCATCGCAAAATATTAGCAACGAAAATATAATTTTCATTGTTGTTCTGATTATTAACAACAAAATGAAGCAATTTGTTGCTAATATAGCGATGAAATATATAAATTTTGTTGCAAATATTAATTTCAAGAAATTAGCCACGAAACTTTCTATTTCATTGCAAAATATTAGCGACGAAATATAATTTTCATTGGTGTTTTGATTATTAACAACAAAATGAAGCAATTTGTTGCTAATATAGCGATGAAATATATAAATTTTGTTGCAAATATAAAATCTATCAATTTAGTGACGAAAATTTCTATTTCGTTGCTAAATATTGATTTTAGCGATGAAATTTAGATTTGTTGCAAAATTTTCGTCGCCATTCCCCCTGTTTCTTGTAGTGTTTCTCCGTAAATTAAATATCTTGATGAAATCAAATAATTAATTCATCCAACTTTAATTCGTAAATTAGGACTACTTGTTGTGTGACCCATAGGCCCTCACATATCAAGCGATTAGTCAAACTAACGGTCTTAGCAGAACCCTAGACAATGAACTAGACAATCTCAATATGTGAGGTACGTTGGAGGAAATAGCAACAACCTGTAATGTGAAGCTCACAATGATATGATCCTTTCATTCACGAATACTCCGATTAAATCTAGAACATGATGATGTGTCTATTCCAATAATTTAATCACGTTATCTCATTCTACTAATTGATCACATTGTCGCATTTGAACACCATTCCAAATGTGACGTGCATTGACCAATGACTAACGATCCAATTAGTTATGAGAAGACGAGTATTCTCTCTAAATATATTTGAGGAATGAATCCTATTCTTGGCTCAACTACCGCGCACACGTACTTTATGGTGTGCCCAACACATGCCTAATCTACCCCATTAGGAGTGCAAGCGTCGATCATGGTCAAAGCCCATCGCGCCATACATGTTGTGTGTATTGACCTCAAGTCGAAGGACATTACATTCCTCCACAAATCGATATTCCCGTAGACACGTAAATAGAATACACCAAATGGTTTCTCGATTGGGCAAGCCAGTACTCTCAAAGTATCTGTGCATCCATCATGAGATACCTTGTATCTTGTAGTTGTGAGAACCACTACATCCTCTAAGGATAGGGAAAATTGCACTTTTGGTCCTGTAAGAATGAGGTCAAATCACTTTCGGTCCTTTTATAGACACTTTTAGTCCTGTAAGAATTTTCCGTTAGTTTTAACGGCTGAGAGTTTGCGTGATTTTCACTTTTGGTCCTGTAAGAATGAAGTCAAATCACTTCCGATCCTGTAAGAATGAGGTTGTATCCGTCATTTTTCATACACTTTTAATCCCATAATAAATTTCCATCAATTTTAAAATTAAGCTCAACTATTAAATGTAATATATAAAAAAAAAAGGTAGTCTAATTAAATCTTAAAATAATTTACTATTTATGCGGTTATAAATTAATTTGATTTTTTAGATTATGGGGTTATAAATTAATTTGATTTTTGTAATTTTAAATTATTTACTGGGGTTATAAATTAATTTTATTTTTGAGATTATATTTAAATATATATGGTCTATTTTTTAATTTTAATTTTTTGAACTCACTTTTGAATTTGTATTTTTGTATATATTTTATTTTTTTATACAAAATAAAATTCTTCAAAAGTTATTTAAATTTAAGAATTTATGCTACATTATTTTTCAATAATTTTTAATTATATTCAGATTGTTTTTGGGTTAAAAATAAATTAGATTCTATTAAAAAAACAGATTATATAAATTTGTGAAATTTCATAATATAGAGTTCTAAATTCTATTTATTTTAATTTTAAAGTTTAATTATATATGATTCATTATTAGTGTTGAAAATATTATTTGTATTATTTTAATCATAATTACTTTTTTTATTATTTTTTTTTCTATTTTCTTAATTATAGTTAATTTTTTTAATTATTATAATGTATTTTTTAATTATAATTACTTTTTTTTAAAATATATTTTAGGGAAGGATATGGGTTAAAAGGGTGGGTGTTTTTTTATCTTCAGATGTTTTTTTTTTTTATATATTTATAGTATAATTAATTGTCATTCATTTTTTAAATTTTTTATTTTTAAAATTTAGTTAAAATTTAATTTCTAAATATTTCATTTTTGGTTTTTTTTTTAAAATATTTGATATTTAAAAATTAATGTATTATTGTAATTTAAGGTATTCTTTTTTTTTTGACTTTTTAAAAAAATTATATATTATTTTGAGAACCTTAAATTTAATTTTTAATGTACATTTTTAATTTATAAATTATTTAGAGGAATTTTAGATTTTTTTTAAGTTAGTAATTTCAGAATTTTCGTTAAATTATTATATGGTTCGAAAAAAATATATTTAATTGTATTTAGATCATATATAGATCTTTTATTTTTTTTATTTTTACATAAATTTTTATTTAGTTTGACAAAAAATATTCCTTACATTTTTAAATAATATTTGATTTTTCAATTAATTTTTAATTCGAGAATGTATTTGATCATATAATTAATGTATTTTTAATATAATTTTCCAAACTATCGGAGTAAAAGTTTCCATCCAAACACTAAATGTGAGGACCAGTTTTGCATGAAAAAGGACCACTCCTGAATTTCAGGACTAAAAGTGATTTAGAAAGATTCTTACAGGACCAAAAGTGCAATTTTCCCTCTAAGGATATGATGCAGATCGCACACCAATTTCAATCGCATCATGGATATCCCAATCTCGATGATTCTTGATTTGGGCTACTTTAAGAACCATGATATACACCAATTTCAATCGCATCATCGATATCCCAATCTCGATGATTCTTGATTTGGGCTACTTTAAGAACCATGATATAGTCGATCGAGATCTCACATCTCAATGACATCATTGGTTCATGGGAACACATATAAGAATAAATATAAATAATCAAACATAATATTCTATAAGTGTATCACCGGATATTATTACTAAAGATAATAATACTTAAATAACTGAATATGATCAAATACAATGTCCTTATAATAATTGTCTCTAGAACATCTATACTTAACATATGATTCTCTCATCCTCTCACTCATAACAAGAATATGAAAAATACTGAAGTTATGCCCCCAAGGGGAAGAATCACTACAAAAAAAGCTTGATTTTCATACCGAAATTTTGAGACGGACACCTAATCCGTCTCTAATAGATACGGATTTGTTAAAAAATCGAGATTTGAAACCGAAAATAAAACCGTCTCTCATTATAAACAGATTAGATACGGCTTTTAGTTTCAAGAGTTTTAGATACGAATTAGATGCGCGACTTTAAGTTTCGAGAGTTTTAGATACGGATTAGATACGTATACCACCGTCTCTAAACAATCAGTTTTTTCTCCCCGATATAAAACGAGACAAGGTGGTACACGAAATTTGTGATACAAAATCTAACTATCTCTAAAATAAAGAAACAAACCATCAAATTGTTCAAAAAATAAACTTAAAGACGAAGGAAAAGGCGACGACACAATAGGGCGACGACAAGACATGAGGAGGTATCCTGTGTATACGAGGATCCTCCTGAATCGGAGGTCTGAGTGAACAACGACGCGCCCTTCCTCGTAAGTTACTAGTGATGCCACACGAGGAGTATTTGAAACCGAAATCGTAGGACACTGAGAGAGAGAGAGAGAGAGAGAGAGAGAGAGAGAGAGAGAGAGAGAGAGAGAGAGAGAGAGAGAGAGAGAGAGAGAGAGAGAGAGAGAGAGGATTCTTTTCTTAAGAGAGTGAATTCTTTTTTTTTAGAGGTAATTTGGGAGATAGAAATCCTTATATATATATATAGAGAGAGAGAGAATTGAGAATACGGACGGGTGAATTGAGTTATATTAATTAATTTATTACTCTTGTATCGGATAATATATCTTCTATGTATCAAATAAACATAAATGTTAGAATAATACTATATATAGATATATTTTAGGATAGCATAGATATTATAATAATAACATTATATTATGTCTTCAATTCCATATGACAATATATATATTAATTGATTCTCTAATGAAAATATTCCAATAATTAATTCTCTAATCATATATCAATTTTGTATGACGTTAGATTAAAAAAATGAGGTGTATAGTGTCATTTAATAATTTTTAAAAAATTTTAAATATCTTGACCATTAAGACTTATAAAAAAATGTGTATAGTATTTTTTAAAAAGTTTTAGATTAAAAAAAAATTATATCATCCATTTAGAAAAAGTATAAATATGTGAAGGGTTGGTCTGCTATGGATTCGAGTGCATGTTGTGCACCCTAGTCCATGTTGCACTTTTCAGTTTTACTGACTTACACTTTTTGATAAATGGTGTTGCATTTTTCAATTATTAAACTGTATAATAATATTTTTAGTCACAGTGACTTACACTTTTTAGTAATATTGTGTTGTACTTTTCAGTTTAATAACATACACTTTTCTTTAGATTATGGTGAACACCATGCACTCGAGTGCATACTAGACTTTACCATATGTGAAGGATTGCTAATTGTAAAAGTCATTGTTTGGAAGTGATACAAGTTAGTCTAAAAGTTGTTTCATTTAATTTTACTAAATTAGTCTAAAAGTTGTTTGGGAGTAATACAAATTAGTCTAAAAATTATTTGGAAGAGATACAATAAGTTATCTAGTTTATAGAAATTGAATACATTTAATTTTACAAAATTTTAAAAAATATATCATTTCGTGTCAAAATAAACTTAAATTAAAAAGTGTCAAAATGAAAATGAAGGGAGGTAGAGATACAAATTACGTGAATGATCCATATATTAAAACTTCATTAAATTAAAATAGAGTGTTATATGGGTGAGACGATTACGAGGTTGTGGGGTTGGATCAACGAGTCTACTCAATGTGTGTGGAAATTAAGAATTTCAGGTGTTTTAGGCCTACAATGTGGGGAAATTAAGGATTCCAAGTGTTTTAGGCCTACTTGAAAGTTGAAAGGGCAAATACACTCAGTGTGGAGTTGGTCAACGGACGAAGAGTAAAAAATTACTTTATTGAATTGTGCAGAAGTCCAATCTTACATTGTTATTGAATATTGCAGGAATCCAACAACGTAAGTAGTTTCATCCATGTTTATTCAATCTATAATTACTATTGATAATAATATATTTTGTGAATTAGGATGTATATTTAAAAATTAAGACAAGAAGAACAAAATATCTCAAATGCAAACATAGATGCTAGTATTCAACATATTTTATTCATATGGTTCCAAAAATATGTGAGTACCGATTCAATATGTGTTATTGGAATTATTATTAGTGTTAGTGTATATATATAAATAATTAATTTAAAGTTATTTTAAATTACAGGCGAGGTGAGGTCACACGACGATTCTCACCTCATTAGAAACAAAAATCCATTCGAAATACAAGTTTGTGGATGTTCATCACCTAACCACGTGACAAGTAACAATGGATCGTTGTTTGCAAAGTAAAGGCAAGATCCTCGGTGGAAGTAAGAAGTTTAAAAAAAAATAGAGACGGAAACTAAGTGTTTGTGGTAGATTTCAATATTTTTGTAGGATGATGATGAAAAGTATAACAAGGATGGAGATGAATATGATGATGAAGAAGATGATGACGACAATGATGAAGGGAAATATGAAGATGAAGATTAAGATTAAATGTAATTTAATTAATTTATTTGAATTTATAAACTTTTACAATTGAAATTATTCAATAACAATTTTTTTTATATATTTTTTAAATTAAGTTACAAATTTAATCAATAAATTATATATGTTAAAATATTATGCATAGTTCTTAGTATTTTACAACTTCTGCTTTTGACGTCTATGAGTAATTACAATTTTTAGAAATTAATAAAAAAAAATTACATTTACAAATTTAAAAGTTATAATTTAAATACATGTAAAAGAAATAAATTAATATTCATATACAATTAATATTAAAAGGTAAAACAAAAGAGTTATATGTCCTAGCGGCGGGTGCTCAATAATGGACACTTGCCTGCCTGGGTTCAATTCCCACATAGACCAAAATAATGGTCAATTTAATAGTTGGAGAGGGGTTTGGAGGCTGGGTCGGGATTGGATGGGATGGGGTCGGGCTGGATTGTATTAGGTTGTTCCTCGTTTAGATACGAATTTAGAGACAAGAAAATGTCGTTTTTAATTAGGAACGAAACTATAAACGGATTTTTGACCCGAATGTAAAACGGGTCGTTTATCCCTTAGATACGGATTTAGAGACGATAAAATGTCTTTGTTAAATCGAAACGACATTTGAAACGGATTTTTGACCCGGATATAAAACGGTTCGTTCATCGTTTAGATACGGGAATATACAGTGTCAAATTCCGTCTCTCATTTAGGTTGTTCCTCGTTTAGATACGAATTTAGAGACGAGAAAATGTCGTTTTTAATTAGGAACGAAACTATAAACGGATTTTTGACCCGAATGTAAAACGGGTCGTTTATCGCTTAGATACGGATTTAGAGACGATAAAATGTCTTTGTTAAATCGAAACGACATTTGAAACGGATTTTTGACCCGGATATAAAACGGTTCGTTCATCGTTTAGATACGGGAATATACAGTGTCAAATTCCGTCTCTCATTATAAACCGAAAAAAATTGGTCTCAAATCTGTCTCTTATTAGAAACGGAATTTAGAAAACCGTTCCTGACATTAGATACCATGTGATTAGGAACAGATAGAAAATGGTTCCAAAATCCGTTTCTAACCTGTTTAGAGACAGTGTTTTTTTGTAGTGAATGATTAGAATTGCTTTCAAGAAGATCTATTGATGAAAATACTATTTATGAAATTAATATCTAGTACTACCAATGTTGTCCTGTCTTTCATTACTAGTTGCAATTTGCAATAATAGTAAAAATACTATTTATGAAATTAATAAGTACAATGATATTTCAAATAAGACAATTTCACGTAAAATTTTCACATGCTAGTTGTTGGTCCCAAAAAGGAGTGTGACACGTCACACATGTATGGGGGAATACAAGTGTATGCGTTTTTCAAAAACTTTTGCAAGTAATCAACATTTATAATCAGAGTCAAATAAGTTAGACAGTATGTCAAGTCCTATGAAAATACTAAACAATGTATTCTAACAGATCTTAACAGTAGGCAACTTGTATGCGGAATAAATGATAGGCCCTATTATACTCCTTAAGTAGTATGCACTCAAATACTAAAATATCAAATAGCAGTAAGCAGTTATAAAAACACAAAAGTTTAAGCAAGAAGATAAATGCAGTAAATAAGAACACAAGATGTATAGTGGTTCGGAGGCTAAACTGCTCCTACGTCCACTCTCCTAATTTAATAGGACAATTCTTTAATCTCTTCGAAATTAACTTGTTTTTACAGTGCCAAGGTGCACTCTACTTCTTCTTCTTCTCTTGATTTCTTACAACCTTCTCTCGTTGCAATACTCTCAACACTTCTACGAACTCAACAATACTCTCAAACTATCTCTCAAGGTGAAAGTAGGGTTTTGTTCTTGTACCAACTAAGTGTGATATCCTTTACAATTTAAGAACGAATGTAAAGGCTAGGATATCACTGTCTAGGCTTTGGATAATCAAACAATAAGCTTGCCTAGTGGGGACTAAAGATAACACTCACAAATGAAAATGCTTAAAAGCTTTAATCTCTCGAGTGTTTTGAATACTTTTGAATGCTAAAAAATATTGCTAGAATGTGTATGGCTTGTGTGTCTTGATGTATGTCCTGTAATCTTGAAATGATTCAAGATGTGGCCTATTTATAGATGAAGCAAAACTATCCGTTGGTGGAGATAGCAAACTTATCCATAAATTTTGAACTTTCAAATTGTTCAGGGGCCTGCATGCAAATAGTACATGCATTCACGTCCATTCTGCATTTTTGCATTCCATTCTCAGAATTTGTTATGCGCAGTGATAGGTGGCATCAATTCATTGATTTATTTGGAATAATTCCGTCATTTTCTCTAACGGCCTCGTACTGGGTAAAATGCCTAGTCATCCATCGTCTTTTACCATAAGTGTGCCAAGTCCAAAGTATATGAATATCCAAATTCATCATACATGACTCTTGTCATTCAGCATACTTGTCCTCATGAGTCCTTGTCACTTTCTTCATAACACTTCAGCTTTTTGTCTTCAATGATACCTGTCTTCATGTGCTTTGTGCTTTGTGCTTTCAGGTCATTTGTCATAGATTCAAGGAATAATCTATCTATGAAAAATTAAAGCTCCCTAACATGTATGAGCTTTTCTAACCTGAAAATCTAGACTTGGCAAATCATCATACTTGGGGTTTTACTTAGGGTTTTGGTATCAAATCAAAATCAAATTTTCTTTTATTAATATAAACCATATCCCAACAATTTCCCCCTTTTGCCAAAACCTACTTACTTCAAAAGATCCATAGGGATTTCTTTTTCAATAGATTTGACAAAAACAGGACAACTAGCATGTATTTTCTATACTTAGAAAATTTCACAGAATAAATTCAGATTGTTAACCTAAAAGGGCTAAGTTCTCTGAGTTCTATAAAATTTGATCTAAGCAAGAATCAATTTAAAATCATTTTGCTAGAGCCTATTTTTAGACAAAAATAACACAAGTATAAAGACTCAAAAATTGTTGTGCAGTGCATAAGATATATAATCATCATCCAAATAAAAACAACACATAGTAAGAGCAGAAAGTTGTAAGTTTTAGCTCTTAAGGAGCAACAATTGTCTTGGAAATTAACAAATAAACATAGATAAAAAAAAGTTCGTGATAGTTTGAAATTGAATCTTGACTTGACCTTCAGCAGCTTCATCACTTAGCTGCATCTGACTTCTTCTTCAGGAAGGTTAGGAGTTCCTTGAACAGTGGAGTCAGCCCATATGATGCAAAGTGTCTATTCTTCAAGGCCATGACTTCCTCGTTCTTCCCAATCAAGTCTTCATCCTTGACAAGTTGCACAAACTCATCAGTAATAGCTTTCCTATCAATACCATTTCCATCAGCCTTCATTGGTGGAGTCTAGAAAATCTGTTCAGGAGCCTTGACAATCACATTCTCCTTCTGAGCAGCTCCTAAGATCTTTGTGTACAGTTCTGGATGATTCTCCATCATAAAACCTTCATTAAGACCACCAATGTCTTCAAAGTCTCCCCATCTCTTAACAACATAGAAGAGATGATCCCATACTCGATTGACTTCTTCCCAAGCACCATTGAGTTCAGCAGGAACCCTGCTGTCAGTATGAGGGAGTCTTTTCAAGGTTTCAGTCTTTCTCTTAGCTCTGTTCTCCATCATCAGAGCATACGAACACTTGTAAGATTTTGAATTTCCTGGATTAAAATCTTTGTGCCTTTTAAACCTGCATTCCTCAGCATCTTTGAACATTTTAGTCCTTTCTTCAATAACCAGCCTTCTTACTCCTCTTCTGGTCTCTGCATCTTGACCAGCTCCTTCAGCAAAGATATTTGCAACTTCTTCAAAACTAGAAGTTTTGGCTTTTTCAGACTCAGCAGCAGCAACTTCATGAATACCTCTCCTAGCAGGCAGTTTATCTTCCCTTCTTATCAATGTTGAAATTTCAATTTCCTCATCATCATCTAGTTCTCTGGATTTGTACTTCTTGCTTTTCTCCTCATCAGAAATATCAGCAAGCTTCTTCCTTTTGAGAATAGTGGGTTTCCTTATCTTTCCACTTCTAGTCTTGGGGTAATCCTCTTCTTCTGTAACATTAGTGATCTCCAACATTTTGGCTTTCCCCTTGCTAGTGCTACCTTCCCTCTTCTTCTTATTTTCCCCCTTTTTGGCATCATCACATGCCTCAAGGTTGATGGGGTCAACAGGGTTAGCATCAATCTTTGCCATAGTAAGTGAAAGTTCTTGTTGATAGGTGTCCATTCTCTTCATCTGAGCAGAAATGGGGTCAACATGACTTAGCAAAAAGGCAGAAATAGTGGAACCTACAGACTCTTCCACTTGCTTCTTCACAGCCTGATCAACTTGGGTCCTCATCACCTTTATTATCCCTTCTAAGTTGTCTTTGAATAAATCAGAAGAAGCATCAAGTGAACTTTTGATGGTTTCTCTAATCAGTTGATCTCTTTGACTCCCCATAGACTGAGTCAGCTTTTCAATATCTTTTGACAGCATCTGGGAAATCTCCTCCTTTTCATTGGCAACTTCATCCTTTAGCCTCAGAATTTCCTCTCTGTCCTTCTTGATCAACTCTTTCTCAGTGTGGAAGTATGTGGTAACTACATCTGACATGATCTTTGATGACTCTCCAATCCTCAGGGTAGAGTCCTTCACTTCCTTTCCAACACTGTCCATCTTTTTATCAAAGGTTTCAAACCCTTTTTCAACAGCCTCCAGCTTAATGGTTGTGGAGTTCATCTTTTCTTCCAAACTCTCCACCTTGATACATAATTCCAAAGAATTATTATCAACAGTCTCCTCCAAATTTCCATCCTTCTTGTCATCCTCCTTGCCTTAGTGTTCAAATTGAGTAATGACCTGTGCTGGGCTTCATTTGTGAATGATAGTTTCATCCAAACTATCTCTGACATACTTTCCCATGTTTAGGCATAAACCTACAACATTTTCCAATCTTTTCCCTTCAGCTTCATCAATTTGTTCAATCTGTGTATTGAACTCATCCTGCACAACTTTCAATCTTTCACCCTCCTTATCAATGATGCAGACTTCAATCAGTGGAAGAGCATCTAGGTGAATTGGGAACTCCATCGAAGTTGATGGTGCTGCAGCTATTGCCTCATTTTCCAAGGGCTTCTCCATAGCAGCTGGTTCCTCAGGTTTCACAGCTTCTTCTTCAGCAGTATTGGCCTCCACTCCATCTTTCTTGGCCTCAGCTTCAGTGACTTCAACAGGAGTTGACTCAATCAACTCAGCATCATGAATATTAGGATATTCAGTAGTTTTCTCAGTTGGAGTATCAACAATGACAATCTCCATTGATTCAGTGGCTTGAACAGCTGGTTGTGCTTCCTCTACAATATTCTCAATCAATTGACTTTGGTCAATTTCATTAATATTTTCTCCTTCACTAGATTCTCCATTCTTTATCTCCTCAATGGCAGTCTCAACTCCATCAAAGAAATATTTCTCAGTAGGCGTTTTCCTTTCATTTCCTCCTTCATTGGTGTCTACCTCCATGGCAGCATTCTTTTCATCATATTTGTCCTCAACAGTCTTGGACATCTCCTCTGTCTTGTCCTCAGTACTTTTGGACATCTCTTCTGTCTTGTCCTCAGCTTGCTTGGACATCTCAACATCCTCCTCCATCATGTCTTCAAGGTTCAGATCAATCCCAACAATAATGGATTGAACAGCTTCCTTTTGAATCTTAATGTTCACCAAGTTAGCAAACAATCTTTCATCTGTCAATTCAAAAGTGGATTCCACCTCAGCAAATTCTGTCAATCTTGCCTCCTCATTTTCCCACCATTTCAGTCCCTTGGACTAAATAACTTTCCCAATATCATACATGGATTTCTTCCTTATGTCCACAATCAATCTAAGATCATAGAAAGTTGATCTTAAACCAGGATATTTGGCAAGTTGAGGGTAAAGTTGGTCTAGGAAAAATTTGGATTCATATCTCAATGACATTTCATAGGTGTATTCAGGGGCTATATCTGACTTGGATGAGGGTTGGGGTTCTTAAAAAAGAATGGGTATGGGGGTATCAGACTTGTAGGAAATTTTAAGAATAGTTGGGTCATTCAAGTGAGGGGTGGTTTCAATAGCTTTCGGGCTATGACTTGATGGTTCTGGATCATTTAAATCCAAGTTTTCAGGTGATATTCTCTCTTCTTCATCATCATCTTCATCATCATCATCTGAACCTTCCAGTTCAGCTTGCTCATCCACATCCATTTCTTCATCAGAAGTATTAACATACTCTTCTTCAGTTTCTTCTCCACTCGAACTAGGGCTTGACATGGCCCTTTTCTTCTTGGTCTTTGAGGCTGTCTCAACCTCCTTTCCCTTTCCTTTCTTCTTGGCTTTTTCAAGAATACTGATCACCATTTATTTTGCTTCTTCACTCTTTTGCTTGGCAGACTTAACTTGCTTCCTTGTTGAGTCTTTTGGTGACTTGATCTCCAGCCCCAATCTTTTCTGAGTTCTCACAGATAATTGTCTGAACAATATCTTGGTGGTGTTGAACTTAAATCCATCTTCAACAATGTCCTCAGGTCCTTTCTCATATAAGAAAGCAGCAACTTTTGTACAGAAAGATAATGTCTTCTTAATAGCCACCTTTCTTACATCCACAATCTTAAACTTTGCTTTCTCTTCTGCAAGTTTCTTTAGAAAGTAACCTTTCCAGTTCATTGGCTTCTTTCCTCCATCAATGACTGCTTTCATTAATCTCACCTTGGATCTGCTGATCTGATCATAGCTCCCTGTGGTGCACATTACAGTCTTTGCAACCACATCTAGCAATAGTTGATAGTCTTCTTTCAGGACTCTCTTGTGTAGACCAGATTTGAGAGGTACTGGATCATCCATCCATTGGTTGGCAACTTCTTGTTCATTGTGCCTCATATACTCTTTAGGGTCCTCTCCAGTAGCATTCAATCCAAAGAAATCATCAAAGTCTTCTTTAGTAAACTCAAACTTTTCAGCAGTCGTTTTGGTTGTATCTGGTTCATGAGTCATTATGTAACCAGATCCTGAACTTTTTGGAGTGAATATGCCTAAGAACTGAGTGGTTGAAAGTTCCAGGCATGTCTTGGGGATGGCCTCGAGCCATTTTCTCAGTCCAGCTTGCTCCAACCAAGTAACTATCCTCCTTGTGTGTTTGTTTGCCAAATTATCAAAACACATTGTCTGCTCAAAGTGGAGCATGGTTGCTTCACTCAAGTAGTTCCAGTTGATGTCCAAATCAGCAGAGTTGAAGTCAACTAAAAACATAATCAATACATAATATTAATATGGATAAATATCAGAATCTTTCCATATAGTTACTGAAACTTGTGATCAATATCTTGCATTTATGTCTAAGATTTATTGCGGATAGATTTACAAAGCATGTTTACAACATCATAATACCATATCCAACAATGTATTTAAGCTCGTAATCATGATATCTAAAAGCAATATTTGTATGATTCTAAGACATTATCAAGACTTTAGGCACAACAACATGTATTTAACAACATATCATTCAATAAATGACGAATCCGTAAATATAGCATTTTAAACAGAGTCATTTGAACTAAAACAGAGCATGTTGTGTTTCTTGAAAACTTGATATATATGCATGTTCTTAAAAGATAAATATGAGAAATACTAACCCATTTCCAAAGACATTTTTGTTAAGAAGGTAGAGCTTTGAGCAAAACTTGAAGATAAGCTTGAGGATTCTTGAAGAATTTTAGCTTAGGGCTTTTTCAGAAATTTTGAAAACGTAAATTGTGAAAAATTCTAAGTTATGCTTTTATACCTCCTCAACTGTACGTTTTGAAAAGTGTTAGGTGTAGGGATGAGATTGAATTGATAAAATTTAATGGTTTAGATCAATTTTGTTACACCAAAGGACGCAAATGTCGTGTCCTGTGTACAATGAGTTGCTTTTTTAGAAGATCGTGAAATTGATCGTCTTTTAGCAAAGATCTCTTGTTTGTCGATTTATGAGCATTAAATGCGTACTATAATGATGAACAAAGTTTAACTTATATGAAAAAGAAAACTTATCTACAGTCAAGTGACAACTTGACTGAAAAACCCTTGACAACTTCTATTGAAGTTTCTCATTTACTTTGTCATCCTCTACATTGTCCTTCGTAGTTTTCCTCGTACTTGTCAAGTATCTTTCCTTGATTTTACTCAAGAATGCCATGTACTTTGTCCAAGTTTCCTGCATGAAAATTCTTGAAAAAAATAATATCAGTATGTGAAAAAATAAATTAATGAACTTTGACTTTGTCTCATCTAACTTATCCTTCATCTGGATTGTCCTAAGACTTCACTCTAAGTTCCCCCTTGGGTTAATACTAGTATCTCTAGCATGAATAAAGTAATTCCCTATACTTTAAACATTCTCTCCAGGATCTAATAAACCAAGTTCCATTGAAAGTTCCTTGAACCTTGTTTTAGCTAGGGGTTTTGTAAGAATATCAGCCTTTTGCTTATCAGTATGAATCTTTTCCATTCTGATATCCTTTTTCTCAACATGATCTCTTATGAAGTGATGTCTAATATCCACATGTTTACACCTTGTGTGGAACACTGGATTTTGAGTAATAACAATGGCACTATTATTATCACAGTAGATAGGCACATCTTTTGTGACAACTTTGTAATCTCTTAGCTGTTGTTTGAGCCATAGGATTTGAGCACAACAGCTTCCAGCAGCCATGTATTCAGCCTCTGTGGTTGAAGTAGCCACATAAGTTTGCTTCTTAGAAAACCATGAAATCAATTTGCTTCCTAAGAATTGACAAGTGCCAGTAGTTGATTTTCTGTCTATCCTACATCCTCCATAGTCAGCATCAGAATAACCAGTCAACTCAATGTTGTCTTTAGATGGATACCACAATCCTAAGTTCACTGTGCCTTTTAAATATCTAAGTATTCTTTTGGCAGCCTCTATGTAACACCCCAAAATTTCAATTACTATAAAATACGTAAGATATTTTCTTGGATATAAATATTAATTGAAATGTTATTTTATTGAAATAGAATATTTTTAATATAATATTTATTATATATATAAGATAGTATTTTTTTTAAATAAATTCATTTAGATTTATATTAGATAAAATTTTCTCATTTAAGAGTATGTATATATATATACACGTGTAAATTATATTATATATATATATACTAATTAATTAAGTTTAGATAATGAAAGATTCAATTCCAATTTTCTCGGAATGATTTACGCCTGAATTCATATTTGGGATGCTAATTTTTAGTCTGGAGTCCAATAACCTTAAAATCCAATTTTATTTGCATGCATATTTAATTTTGTAACTCCCTCCTTTAATTTCTGTAGCCCAAGCCCAAATTTTCATACATCTATATAAATGAGACGTTACCCTAAATTTTTAAGATACATATCTCAAATCTAATTAGGGTTTACTTTCCTCCAAGAGATGCAGACGGCCGGTAATATCTTTCCTTCTCAATTCCTTTTTATTTTTATCTTATTTTTCGACAATGTTTAATTCTTTAGGGACGTTACTAGATACCATCAATATATATTTTTTTATTTATGTGTTAGTGGTATACGTAGTGTGGGTACAATTCTGATTAAGACTACTGGATTTTGAAGAGTATAGGTAGATAAGGAATAATTATTAATTATTTCTAATGATTTAATTAAGTTAAGATATAGATGGATTATGTAAGAATCGTGAATGCTAGGGAGATATATATACAGAAAGATGTGGCAGAATAGATTTAGATTATTAATTAATTAAATGAATTAGTAATGGTTGAAAGAATGAAAATATTGGGATTGATATAATTAGAGTTCCGCTTCCAATGGTCAGTTTTAAATTAGTTCTAAGAAGAGTTCTAATTCGAAATTATAATATATCTAAATTTGAAGAGTTGTTTCTAAACAATATAAATTACATGCTAGGTGACGGTCACAAGGAGTAAGCTTTAAGACTATTTCCTTTAAGACGATGACTTCGAGGTGGGGATTTCTATCTAAATTGTTTGTCATTATTAAATGCGATCTGTGATTTTATTGTTACTTATGTGAATTATGTATTGAGAAATATCGAGAAGTTGAGAAGTAGGTCATTTGACCTTTATAAACGAGAAGTTGAGAAGTAGGTCTTCTGACCTTTATAAACGAGAAGTTGAGAAGTGGCAATACATTAAATGCAGGTTTACGTTTGTGATAATTTAATTGCTTATTGTATTTAGTTTTGACAAATATGTCTCCACTGAGCTGTGGTTTGCTCACCCCTTCATTTTAACATCTTCAGATTTAGGAGCTGGTGGCGAGGAGGAGCGGTGGATGACGGTGGATGACAATCATCTAGTAAAATCAATTGAGAAGTTATTGCTTTCTAGATATCTTAAAACTCTTTTAAGTTGCTATTTATTTATTTGAAGCTTCCGCTAAATTAATTTTTAATTATTTTTATTGTAAAAGAAACTTGTAAGCTTCATTTCTTAAGTGCAAATTTTGGTTCATGCCCTTAAAACTTAAAATTGTTAATTATATTTGTAATATATTATTTTATGAAAATTGGGGTGTGACACTCTAAGTGTCTTTTCTTTGGATTTGACTGAAATCTAGCACATACACCAACTGCAAAAGTAATATCAGGCCTGCTTGCAGTTAGATATAATAAAGAACCTATTATTGCTCTATATTCAGTGGGGTTGGTATCTATTCCATCAATGTCAGGATCCATTTTCCAATTTGTATTCATAGGAATCCTAACTGGTTTGCTATTCTCACAACCAAACTTCTTGATCATTTCTCTAGTATACTTAGCTTGATTGATGAAGATTCCTTTCTCTGTTTGATTGACTTGTAAACCTAGGAAGAAATTCATCAATCCCATCATTGACATTTCAAACTTCCCTTGCACGAGAGTTGAAAATTTCTTGCACATATCCTCATTAGGTGAACCTAAAATGATATCATCAACATATATCTGTACTAATAGAATATCATTTCCTTCACTTATTCTAAATAAGGTCTTATCAACCGTGCCTTTCACAAATCCATTGTCCAATAAGAATTATGATAGAGTCTCATACCAAGCTCTTGGTGCTTGCTTGAGACCATAAAGTGCTTTCTTCAATCTATACACTTTGTCTCCTTCTTCCATAAAGTGCTTTCTTCAATCTATACACTTTGTCTCCTTCTTCAAAACCAGGTGGCTGCTCCACATATACCTCTTCTTTAAGTACATCATTCAGAAATGCACTCTTCACATCCATCTGGTAAACCTTGAACTTCATATGAGCTGCATATGCTAAAAATAGCCTAATTGCTTCTAATCTAGCTACTGGGGCAAAGGTCTCATCATAATATATTCCTTCATGTTGACTATAACCTTTGGCAACTAGTCTGGCTTTGTTTCTAACTATAACATCATTTTCATTCTTCTTGTTCTTGTAAACCCATTTAGCTCCTACAACATCCTGATGTGTTGGTCTGTCTACCAGCTCCCAAACATCATTTCTTTTGAACTGATTTAGTTCCTCTTGCATTGCTGTAATCCAGTTGGAGTCTTCCATTGCTTCTTCAATGGTTGTGAGTTCTGTTTCAGAAAGAAAACAATAAAATAAAACACTCTCTCCATGTTGTCTCCTAGTGATTATACCACTAGTAGGATCACCAATGATCTGGTCTGAAGGATGAGCATCTAGCCATGTCCTTCTAGACTGATCATTTACAGATGAGTTAGTCTCATCTGGTTCAACATTTAATTCAACATAGAATTCAGGAAGTTAAAAGCTGGATCAATTTCATATTCAGGGGTGTTGTCCATGTCATTGACATTGGTATTCTCAGATTGAGTTCCCCCTAAATCATTTGATCATTGTACTCCCTCAGCATTACCAACTTCTTCATTGGGAGAACTTACCTCAGGTTGAGTGGGTTCATTCAACTCAACATTGCAGTTTTCCTCAGGAATGTTGGCTTCAGGTAAGTTGTCTCTATCTTGATTGGCTTCAGATATGTTGGATATCTTGAGGTTGTCCAAGTCAGGATAATGTACATCAGTAAATGCAGATTCTTTTCTTTCACCATCTCTTAGCCTTGTCACCCTTGTGTTGATTTCACCATTGAATTTGTCTTCTTTGTTTGAGGTCCTGTGCTTGAAAGAAAACTCATCAAAGATAACATGAGGTGTTTCTTCAACAATAAGAGTTCTACAATTATAAACTCTGAAAGTTTTGCTGGACGAAGAATATCCTAGAAAGATTCCTTCATCTGCTTTGCTATCAAATGCTTTTAATTGTTGCTTCCCATTATTGTGAATGAAACATGTACATCCAAAAATGTGAAAGTAAGAAATTCTTGGTTTTCTCCCTTTGAAGAGTTCATAAGGAGTTTTTCCTTGTTCCTTTGTTAGCATGGATCTGTTTTGGGTGTGACAAGCAGTATTGATTGCTTCTGCCCAAAACCTCTTAGGAATCTTTGCTTCTGCGATCATGGTTCTTCCAGCTTCCTTGAGTGTTCTAACTCTCCTTTCTGCTACACCATTTTGTTGAGGTGTTCTAGCTGATGAAGTCTCATGAGTGATTCATTTGCTTGACAATAATCATTTATGTAAGAGTTGATGAATTTTGTTCCTTTGTCTGATCTGATCTTCACAATGCTCAAGCCTTTCTCATTTGTAATTTTCTTCATAAGTTCTGGCAGCTTCTATTGAGTCTCCTTCTTCTTTAGCATGAATATTACCCAAGTCTATCTTGAGAAGTCATCCACTATTATTAGTGTATACTTCTTCCCACTGATGCTCACAGGAGTAATGGGTCCAAATAAATCCATGTGAAGTAATTGCAGTACTCTTGCAGTTGAGATGACAGCCTTTGTTTTGAAAGATGCTTTGACTTTCTTTCCTTCTTGACATGCTTGGCAGATATGTTCTTTTATGAATACTTCATATGGTAGGCCATCTGCTAAAGATAATCTTGCAAGTTTGTTTAAAGTCTTAAAATTCAGATGGTTTAGCCTTTTGTGCCATAGCCAACTGAGATCTTTAGAGCTTTTTGCAACTAAGCAAATATCTTTAGGGGATTTGTTCCAATCTTCAAGATAAACATTACCTTTCCTTGACACAGTTAGTAGTAACTGTTGATTTGATTTGTTCTTAATATAACATAAGTTACTAGAAAACTCAACATTAAAACCTTTATCACAAAATTGACTTATTGAGAATAGATTGTGTTTCAGACCATAGACATATGAAACATTTGTAATACTTACAGTACCAATTTTGAGAGTTCCATAACCTTTGGTTGTTCCTTGTGAGTTTTCACCAAAGGTTACTTGTGGTCATCCTTGTTCAACAAAATCAGACATAAGCTCTTTATTTCCAGTCATATGTCTTGAACAACCACTATCCAAGTACCATGTAAGTTCTTTAGGGCTTCTTTT
The DNA here is from genome assembly GCA_963675135.1 of Galeopsis tetrahit. Taxonomy (NCBI): domain Eukaryota; kingdom Viridiplantae; phylum Streptophyta; class Magnoliopsida; order Lamiales; family Lamiaceae; genus Galeopsis; species Galeopsis tetrahit. The sequence goes on from OY776130.1 coordinate 17,637,132, forward strand.
CTTTGTTGATGGCACCACTAGAACCTGTTACAAATCAAAACTTAGGTACCCTTTGAAAGTTGGGTCCTAGAGGGTTAGATATATCTTTTGGAACCCAAACTTGCCTTATTTTCATTACTTGAAAAGGGCTAATTTGTTTTCCATAAACATTTAAATACACAATCTTCCTTTTAGATGCCTTATGTTGAAATTGAGTATTAGTGTGAATCTTGGATGATTTAGAAGAGTTATATTTATTCTTGTGAATATATCTACTAAATCTATCTTTTGATTCATGTGCAGCATGTTTGAATCTTTGTGGATAGGCATTCAGATTACTTGATGTCCTTGGCATGTAGGATTCAAGTTTTCTGTACTCATTGTACTTAGGCTGGAAATTCCTTTGATAATTCATTGTAGACCTTCTCATTTGAGTTGGTCTTCTTTGAATATCTAGTGGTTTTTCAGCTGAGTTGTCTTCCACTGACTTTTACTCATCTGAATTGTCTCAGGCCTCTGAAATCTTGTCTTAGGTCTTGCAACCTTTGACTTGTGATTCAGGATAGTTGGTACAATGGGTTGTTTACCTTTGTCCTTTTTCTGTAGCAGCTTTGGTTCAACAATTTCAGTCTGAGCCACAGATTTTACAAAGACTTTCTTAGTAATACTTGTTGAAGTATCACTTAGGCATGGTGAAAATGCTTTATTTGGATTGTAACCAAGTCCAGATTTTTTAGTCATAGGCCTTTGCATTCCTTGTAGTTCATCTATCGAATTAGATGATTTATACAGGGTAGCCAGTTTAAGTTTCAGACTCTCTTCACTTGATTTAAGACATTCATGTTCTTTGAAAAAATGTTCAAACTTAGCCATCAATGCTTAGTAGTCTGAGTCCTTACTCTCATGAAGCTTAACTTGTTCTTCCAACTTAATAAGTTGTTCAGATGACTTGTCCTTCAGAGTATTCAACTCCTTAGTTAAGTTATTGCACAACTCATTAGTTCTCAGATCATGTTCAGCTTCAACCTGAGTAATTCTTTCAATATTAGCATTCAAGACTTTGTTTTCTTCTAAGGTTTGATCATGAATCTCTTGAAGTCTCATGAAGTCTTCCATCAACTTACCAAAAGTAAGTTTCAGGTTGTCTTCATTTGACATCATCGTGCTACTAGAATTGACAGAACTAGAAATAGATTGTACCTCATCATTGTCTTCAATAGCCATAAGACATTTTTCATCACTGCTGTCAGTAAACATCTCAGATGATGAAGATGGAAGTTGATCATCTTCAGAGGTTTCTTCTTCAGCTTTCAAAGCTTTCCTTTTTCCATATTTCTTGTCCCTCTTAGCTTGTCTTTTCTTCCTTTCCTTGGAAGTCAGCTCTGGACAATCATATTGGAAATGTCCTGTCTTCTTACAGTTGTAACATGTATCCTCATCTTAATCTTTCTTTTTTTTCAGCATCTCTCTTCTTAGTTGATGAAGATGGGTCTTCTTTGGAGTTGTCCCTTCTAGATCTCCTTTCATCATTCTTCTTCTCAGGTGAGTTGTATCTTCTTCTTCTATCTTGGTAAAACCTTTTGTATTTACCAAACCTAGAATTTAATCTTTCAAATCTTCTAGCCATCATTGCCAACTCATCTGAAATGTCAGCTTTAGAAGCTCCTTTTCCACTCTTGCTTGATCTGCTGGCTTTCTTGGATTCAGGTTCATTGGATTTAGCCTTCAGTGCAATCCCTTTGTTCTTTCTGTTCAAGTCATATTCATATGCCTTGAGTTCTGAGAACACCTGTTGCACTGGTATGGTTGACAGATCCTTCGTATTCTGCATCATGACAGCATACACATTCCATTTGGATGTCAAGCTCCTAAGAATCTTCAGAGCCACTTCTATTTTGGAGTATACTTTTACAAGTGAGTTGATCTCATTCATGATGTCTGTGAACCTTCCATCCAGTTGATCAATGTTTTCATCAGACTTCATTCTAAATTGCTCATACTTTTGAACAGCAACTTGAAGTTTGTTTTTCTTGATCTTGTCAGTTCCTTCACACATTAGAGCTAATGTGTCCCAAATCTCCTTTGCAGTTGTGCAGTGAAACACTCTACCCATTATTGCATCTGGAATGGTCTGATATAGGGTGTTCATTGCTACATAGTTGAGATTCTGCTTCTTTCTTTCTTCAGGAGTGAGCTCATCATCATCTTTTAGAATTTCTTGTGCTCCAGTTGCTCTTTGGGCTTCTGTAACATTTGTGTCAGGTTTCATGAACACAAATGGACCTTTAGTGATCACCCTTAGAATTTCATCATGGAGACAGGCCAAGTGAGCTCTCATCCTTATCTTCCAGAAGTCATAATTCTCAATAGAGAACATAGGAAGTTTCTAGTAAGATATCTTGTTGATGGGGTTGGTTCCCATAGCAGTAGGTGGTGGAACAGCTACACCAGAATTCTCAAAAGAAGATGTGTTAGGCATAGTGGATAATCAGAAATAGTGAATATTACAGAAAGTGCACAAGTAGATCAGTTTAGGTAACCAAGGTTGATCCTCAAAGCAGTGGTCTTTAAACCCCTGCTCTGATACCACTTGTTGGTCCCAAAAAGGAGTGTGACATGTGTATGGGGGGGGGGGGGGGAATACAAGTGTATGCATTTTTCAAAAACTTTTGCAAGTAATCAACATTTATAATCAGAGTCAAATAAGTTAGACAGTATGTCAAGTCCTATGAAAATACTAAACAATGTATTCTAACAGATCTTAACAGTAGGCAACTTGTTTGTGGAATAAATGATAGGCCCTATTATACTCCTTAAGTAGTATGCACTCAAATACTAAAATATCAAATAGCAGTAAGCAGTTATGACAACACAAAAGTTTAAGCAAGAAGATAAATGCAGTAAATAAGAACACAAGATGTATAGTGGTTCGGAGGCTAAACTGCTCCTACGTCCACTCTCCTAATTTAATAGGATAATTCTTTAATCTCTTCGGAATTAACTTGTTTTTACAGTGCCAAGGTGCACTCTACTTCTTCTTCTTCTCTTCTCTTGATTTCTTACAACCTTCTCTCGTTGCAATACTCTCAACACTTCTACGAACTCAACAATACTCTCAAACTATCTCTCAAGGTGAAAGTAGGGTTTTGTTCTTGTACCAACTAAGTGTGATATCCTTTACAATTTAAGAATGAATGTAAAGGCTAGGATATCACTGTCTAGGCTTTGGATAATCAAACAATAAGCTTGCCTAGTGGGGACTAAAGATAACACTCACAAATGAAAATGCTTAAAAGCTTTAATCTCTCAAGTGTTTTGAATACTTTTGAATGCTAAAAAATATTGCTAGAATGTGTATGGCTTGTGTGTCCTGATGTATGTCCCGTAATCTTGAAATGATTCAAGATGTGGCCTATTTATAGATGAAGCAAAACTATCCGTTGGTGGAGATAGCAAACTTATCCATAAATTTGATCTTTCAAATTGTTCAGGGGCCTGCATGCAAATAGTACATGCATTCACGTCCATTCTGCATTTTTGCATTCCATTCTCAGAATTTGTTATGCGCAGTGATAGGTGGCATCAATTCAATGGTTGATTTGGAATAATTCCGTCCTTTTCTCTAACGGCCTCGTACTGGGTAAAATGCCTAGTCATCCATCGTCTTTGACCATAAGTGTGCCAAGTCCAAAGTATATGAATATCCAAATTCATCATACTTGACTCTTGTCATTCAGAATACTTGTCCTCATGAGTCCTTGTCACTTTCTTCATAACACTTCAGCTTCTTGTCTTCAATGATACCTGTCTTCATGTGCTTTGTGCTTTCAGGTCATTTGTCATAGATTCAAGGAATAATCTATCTAAGAAAAATTAAAGCTCCCTAACATGTATGAGCTTTTCTAACCTGAAAATCTAGACTTGGCAAATCATCATACTTGGGGTTTTACTTAGGGTTTTGGTATCAAATCAAAATCAAATTTTCTTTTATTAATATAAACCATATCCCAACACTAGTGCTCCTAGGTATTCGTTTTCCACAACTTGTATAGAAGATGACATTAGACAATAAATCACTAATCACGTCAGTTGCGATATAAAATAAATATAAATACAAAATCACATTGAGAAAATTACCATACACTTCATTCATTCCATAATAAGTTGGAGAATACATCACTACAAAATAATGGGGAAATGGGGACGGGGAAGGCATCGGATCTGCCGTCACTAATGAAGAAGGCAACGGATGTGTGCCGATGCCAATATGCTCGATGCTATTTGAATGGCATCGGATTTGGGGAAAACCGTTGTCTTTTGGCAACAGGTGGTCGTTACCTTTTGGCAACGGGCCCACTGCCGTTACCAAATTGCATCGGGGCCACTGCCGTTACCAAATTGCATCGGGGCCACTGTCGTTACCAAATGGCATCGGGCCCACTGCCGTCCCCTTTTTGCCGTCGCCTTTTTATTAACATTTAAAAAAGGTGAATCTAGGTTTCGAACCCAGGTATCGAGGCTACCAACACCCACCCCCCACCGCTGGGCCACCCATTTTTCGGAAATTCTGCCTTTTTTCGCGAATTGCGGGGTTCGAACTCGGGACCTCCCGGTCTCGAAGGCTTTTGGACTCCCCCTGTGTGCCGTTTAGGCTAGGAGCTTTAGTCGACATGTTGTGAATGCAATTAATATATATTCAATTTAATTTTAGTTTTTAATTCTTTAATTTAATCTATTCTAACTTTAATTGTTGCTTATTAAATTATTTATCAAAGCATATCATAATTATTTCTAAATTATGTTTTTCAAATTAACTAAATTATGATTTTCAAATTAAATAATTTAATTACGGTATCAATTCACACTATTTAAATTTATTATAATCCTCTATTTACAACATTTAAATTCATTCTAATTTTTAATTTCACAACATTATAATTACATACAACATTGAATATAATTATTTTCACTTATACATTTAAATTTATTCTAATCACATCATTTAAATTCATTCTAATTTTCAATTCACAACATTAAATATATATAATTATTTTCACTTATCCATTTAAAAATATGAATTCACTAATCCATTTAATTAAAAATATTTTCATCTATTATAAAATTATTGTCTAGTTCATTTTCAATTAAAATAACATCACAAACAACATTAATTATAATCATAATTAGCATGTTCACATCAATTAAAATAACATCACACACAACATTAAAATAAAAATTAATCCTCAACGTCAATGTAATATAATAACATCACACATAACAAAGTAATATAAAAATGTATCACTCCTCATCATCACCACCATCATCCTCAGTATCATCCTGATCCTCAACCTAGCTACGATCATGAACGTTGTGCGACGCCCCCGACGGCCTCGACGCCCCACCCATCCGACCCATCCTGCCCATCCTACCCATCCCACCCATCCCACCCATCTGTCCCATCATCGCTGCCATCTTCTCCTCAAAATGCTTGAGTAAGCGCTCCTCCTGCTGCTGCATTTGTAGGAGTAAGCGCTGCTCTCTCTCCTCATTGACTCTCCGTTCTTCAGCAATAGCATGGTCAATGTCGGCCTGGGTGAATAGTCCATAAGCCGTACCACTTAACGTCTCGCCAGGACCGGAGGAGACCCGTCTGTTCTTGCCTACTTGTCCAAGGCCCCTAAAACGTCCATGAGACCTACCGACCTTCTTCAAGTACAATTCAGACATGTCGGGTATAGGTGGGCCCTGGGAACCATCCTCTGAAGTAGGTTCATCTGACGGATCTCCTGTAGTATTATTGGTCAACTCCTCCTGTATCTGGTCCTGTACGTGCACATTTAAAAGTGGGTTAATACATTTTCATGTACAATTAAATATATATTTGTTATATAATGTAATGTATATATATATATGTACACACTTACAAGTATATCATCCATATAGCCATAAGTGTATGTGCCGTTTTCGTAACGGTGGTAATATTCAACTATCTCCCAGTCGTATGCAGGGCGTCCCATCCTCTCCTCCTGTATTTTAAATCGAAGACATATACGTATAAATAAACTAAATAATTAACTAAAATTAATTATATATAATTGACCACAAATACTTACAATGCGTCGTGCGACCTCTGCTGCTCCACGAGCTCCGCCTTTATGAGTACCATGGACAGTACCCGGACCTCCAGGCTCGGATAAGCGGTTCTTACGAGCCTGCTCGCTCTTCTTAATTGTTTCAGGATTGTTCCAGTGACGAAATAAGTCGTTCCAAACATTCACATCCCACCTCGGCCTCTTCTTATCCTTCACCCACGCTTTTTTGACTCTTGATAACATGTTAGTGTACCGATTGCTGCTCTTTGAAGAAAGAGTCTGTACACCTCTGCAGAAGATGTGACTTCAGGGTCCCACCTGACCTCGGTCTGCAAAAAATAATTAATTAATGAATTAATATAATAAAATAACAAAATATTAATGTAAAGTTATTTTATACCTGGAATGTATCCCACCACCGCTGTATCGTGCCGGGTGATACCATGGCCCAGGCGTGTGCACCAAGCTCCATATTCTTGTACATAATCGATCTGATCGTCCTCGAAATCAAATTTGAAGGCATCAACCTGTTACACGTATTTTATAATAAAAAAAATTATTAATAAACATGTTATACATACGTCTAATGAAATTTAAATATAATATACTTACGTATCAAGGTAGATAAACAGGAGAATGCGACTCTCGGGTGCATCAGTCGACATGCTGGCCTGTGTCCCGACAGACGGAGGTCTAACTGGCGAATGTATCGGTGGAGGGGATTGTTCCTGTGCATGTGGAACCATATGAGGCACCTGAGTGTAATAGGAATTAGGGTTCATTCCGGGCATCTGGGGCAACTGTAGTATCCCAGTCATATCGGGCATATAAAAACCCTGTGGTATGGGCACATTCGGTGTCTCATCCACCGGCTCTCCTCTACCTCGCCCATGTCCAGAAGAACCCTGACCAGAGCCATGTCCAGAAGAACCATGTCTACGACCACTCATCTGTTAAAATGAACATTAAAACATTATTAACGTTGAACATTGTAACAATTAAAAAACATTATATATGAACATCACTGTAACGATTAACACTAAAATATAAATAAGGAATATAATTAAGGAATTAATATTTAGATAACATTGTCTAACAATTAATATTTAGATAACATTGTCTAACAATTAACAACATCATTCATCATTCATCATCTTCATCTTCAGCTTCATCTTCGTCATCTTCTTCTCCATCTTCTTCTCCGTCTTCTTCTCCCTCTTCTTCTTCATCTTCTTCATACTCTGTCATTTCCATCATTGTACCGGTGTCATCAGTTAACATGACAGGATCATCATCTACTTGCACAATCATTTGAGTCTCTATGTTATCCTCTTGCCACGCGGGAACTTCATCTTCAGTAGTATCTTTTGCATCCACCAAGTATCTCGGTTTGACTTTGTAGACAAATATCCAATCAGTACGGGATCCGGGGTATGGACAATAGTAGACTTGTGTGGTTTGACTTGCTAGTACGAATGGATCGTATCGGCCGTAAGATCGCCTCTGATTAAGCTCCACGAGTTTGTAGTTAGGATGAACTTTTGTCCCATTGTTTGAGGGATCAAACCACTGACACTTGAACAAAACCACTTTCTTCTCGTGGTACCCCTGATAGTCCAATTCGACTACTTCCTCGAGTTTCCCATAGAAATCTTCCTCATCCGCGTCATAGTTTTTTCCCTTGATACAAACCCCACTGTTTGATGTTGCTCTAGATGCACCATAAGCCATGGTGTGGAATTTGTACCCGTTCACGTAATACCCTGCGTACGTAAGAACTTGACCAGACGGACCGGCCGAAAGATCGTATAAAAACCTGTTCTCGACGCGATTTATCTTCACCTATATATATATATAAGCCGAATTAATGTGAGAATTTCTATAACTTAACACTTTACACAGATCGTTATTTTAAGATAACTTACAATTTTTTCAAACCACGGCGCAAATCCATCTTGTAGTCTTAAATCTGATTCAGCGGCCGAGAGATTTGGTTGAAGAACTTGAAGTTGTTGCATGAATAGCCTACGTACGATCGATATAAGATTAATAAGACATGTCAACACTAAGTATTTGATTGACAAACATTTTGGTCGGATTGACTTACTGAACATATGGGTGCACCTCATCACAATTCAACAACACGTACGTATGAGCAACTTTTTTCTCCTCGTCTAAAATCCATCTTTTCTTAGGCTTTCCTAATCATTTTCCAGGCGCCTTAAATATGGAAAAAGTGCCCTCGACGTACTCGTGTACTTCGTCCCGACTATCGTAATTACGAGGTACATTGTGTATCTTTGTGGTAACATGGTCCTTGAAATAGTGAGAACAAAACATTGACGCCTCTCTAGTTAAATATGCATTTGCAATCGAAGCTTCAACACATGCTTTGTTACCCACGCTTAATTTCAAGGTGCGAAGATACCTGATTAAATTTTAAGAATCGTAAGTTCATATAATTTGAAGAATCGTATGAGAAATTAATTAAATTACCTCTCGTATGGATACATCCATCTGTATTGAACTGGACCACACACTTTTGCTTCATATGCAAGGTGCACAGGTAGATGTTCCATAGAGTTGAAGAAGCTGGATGGAAAGATACGTTCCAACTTGCACAAGATGATTGGGATATCTATTTCCAGTCGAGTCATGTTGTCAACTGTGATGGTTGTAGAAGTCAACTCCTTAAAAAATAGACTAAGCTCAGTGATTGCTTTCCACACAGTGAGCGGCAGAATTTTGTAAAAAGCAATCGGTAGTAGTCTCTGCATAAACACGTGACAATCATGACTCTTCATCCCATACAATTTCAATTTCGACCAGTCAATGCAATGGGACATGTTAGACACATATCCATCTGGAAACTTCAACTCACTTATCCACTTACAAACAACATCCTTTTGCTTCTTATCAAGCGAAATAGAAGCCTTAGGATACTTTGATGTACGTGGACATTTCTTGAGAGAGGGACGACGACAATAATCATTCAGCTCATCTCTTGATTTAGACGTGTCCTTTGTTTTCCCCTCCACATTCATCACCGTGTTGAATACGTTATCAAACACATTTTTCTCAATATGCATCACGTCTAAATTGTGTCGTATCAACAAGGTACTCCAATACGGCAACTCCCAGAAAATGCTTTTCCACTTCCACCCTCCAGAAAGTTTTTTGTTGTGAGCCTCAGCACCATCCTCTGTAACCTTTCTATATCCCAAATGATCAATTTCGTATAGGAGACTTGCACCCGTTCGAATAGGCGGTGGATCATCTGTGACTACTACTCCGGCCATGAATGTAGTTTTATTCGTTCGCCACGTGTGATTCAGTGGTAAGAACTTTCGGTGGTTGTCGAACCACGACTGCTTTCGACTTTTATTCAAATAGAATGCATCGGTGTACTCTCCACAATATGGACAAGCAAGCCTTCCGGCTGTACTCCAACCAGAAAACATTGAGTATGCTGGGAAGTCACTAATGATCTAGATAAGTGCAGCTCGCATCAAAAAGTTTTGATTTCTAGCAACATCGTAAGTTTGCACCCCATTTTCCCATAAAAATCTCAAATCTGCTATCAGTGGTTGTAAAAACACATCAAGTTTATCCTTCGGACTTTTAGGCCCGGGCACGAGAATCGAAAGAAACATGAATTGATCCTTCATGCATAACCACGGGGGTAGATTGTACGGAGTAAGTATAACTGGCCATGACGAATATTGTTTTCCCGTCATTCCAAACGGTGCAAAACCGTTTGTGCTCAAGCCCAACCTCACATTCCTAATTTCAGATGTAAAATCAGGATACGAACGGTCCAAATGCTTCCAAGCCAGCGAGTCTACCGGGTGACGCATAACACCAGAGTCATCAGAAGCGCACGAGGCATGCCATGTCATATCCTTCGCAGTGGCCTTGGACATGTACAATCTTTGCAAACGAGGAATTATCGGAAAGTAGAACATCTCCTTAACCGGGCGTTTCTTTTTCAACCGACCATCTACATCAACCCTACTCGGCTTATACCGTGATCGACCACAAATCTTACAAAAATCTAGTTCGCTGTCTGCACCCCAAAATAACATGCAATTTTGTGCACAACAATCAATCATTTCTACCGGAAGACCCATCCCACTCATCAAATGTTTGGTGTCGTTAAATTTCTTGGGAACCTTATTTTCGGGAGGACAAATCTCACGAATCAACTCAACGACCTGATTGTATCCCCTTTCAGACAATCTGTTTTCCGTTTTAATGTTCAACAATCTGGAATTGAATGACAACTGCGAATGAGATTCACAACCAGGATACAAGTCTTGGTCCGCTGCACGAAGCATGCCGTAAAACTGTGCCGCATTCTCGTTAGGGGGTTCTTCATTAAGTGCCTCCTCTTCCACGTCTATTCCAAAATCAATGTTTGGGGCACCCATTAACTCTTCTACCATAGTGTGGTACGAACTAGGTCCCGCTGGGTCAACGTCGTTTGAAGTTGACGCAAATTCATTAGTGTTTTGAAATGGACGTGGACCCCAACTCTCTTCCCCGTGATAAATCCAATTAGAATAATTCAGTGTAAAACCATTTCGATATAAATGAGATTTCACTTCATTAGGATATCTATAAGTTTGATTTCGACATCTAGCTTTCGAACAAGGACACCTAATTTTTCCTTCCCAAATCGAATTCGGATTACTGGTGGCAGCTTCAATAAATTCATTTACTCCACTAACAAATCCGGGGTTCATAATCCCATTCACTAATCTTGGACTATACATCCAACTACGACTTGAATAATCCATGTCAATCGACGTCTACAACACACAAACGTACAACCAACGTCTCATTCCTCCAACTCTATTAAAATTAATTAATATAATTCTAAATATATTCTAATAATTATTCTAACACCCTAATTAACAAATAAATTCATATATAGACATAACACAAATATAATTCTAACACCTCAATTAACAAATAAATTTATATAACTTAATTAAAACATACATATAAATACATGCCTAACACAACATAATTAACAATTTATAAATTCTAACAATTAACACATGCGTGCATAAAAATTAACAATTCTAACAATTTTATATATACATACAACATATATACATATATATACTAAAACTATATATACACATATAACTTCAAATTTAACCAATGAAAACGAAAAAAATTACCGTAGAAATGCTCCCGTCGAAGTGTAGAACACAAATGGCAAAAAACCGAGTTCGATCCGCAAACGAAGGTGATTTTTGAGTGTGGAGGTGTAAAACTCGAAGCTTCAATGGAGGTGTGGGGGTGCGCCGCTGTTACGTTCTGGAAGAGAGGGGGTTGGGCCAATTTATATTCAATTAGGGCGACGGGGAAGGCAACGGGCCCACTGCCGTTGCCATTTAGCATTGGGGGGCCCGTTACCAAATGGCATCGGGGCCCACTGCCGTCCCCTTTTCGCATCGGCCATTAAATGTTGTTACCTTTATGCAACGGGGCCCACTCCCATCCCCTTATTCGTTGCCTTAAGGTAACGACACCCACCCCCGTCGCCTTTTTTCTCCCCGTTACCAATGTCGTTGCTAATTGGCAACGGTAGCCTGCCGTTGGCAATTGCCATTGCCTTTTGATCAATATTTTGTAGTGCATATTAAAAAAGTCTATCAATAATTAAAATATTGAGACGTAATTTTGTAACTTTTATATATAAAATAAATAAATGGGTTAACTTGTATGTATACGTGAACTCAAAAGTAATGATATTTTACGTAAAATTAAGCATATTATAAAAGTGAAGTTTATAAAAAGTTTTTAATTTTAAGGGTGTAAAAGTTATTGTGGAATATTTGAAAAAGAAAATGTAAGAGTTCTTTTTCTAGCCAGACTAAGCCGCAGATTTTCAGGTTCGATAGCAATCGGATTGGGCCCGAGAGAAAGCCCACCGGGCTCGACCGGAACCCGGACCCGGCTCGAGAGAAAAATGAACCTCCAATCTGGTCAAAATTATTTAACAACTCTAAATCTTTATGTTATTTTATAATTAAATATTATTTTTATTTTAAATTAAAATAATGTGTTCGTAATTTATTTTATTAATTTAATTTATTAGTAAGGTGAGGCAGTGCGATTACATTTAAAATAATAGACCGAAGTTTATCTTACCATGGAAAGACTCTAAATTAAATTAATGAAAATAAGATTTAATATGTTCAACGATATTTCAAAGATTTAATATGTAAAGACTATTTTTCCACCACATGATTAGAAGATGGCATTAGGCATTGACGACGTCGTGCAATAAAGAAAAAAATGTATATATATCTAGAAAATTATCACATACAAAACATTATTATCGGCTTTAAAATCATAAGCAAAAAATGGGTTTGAAAGTGATTGTTTTTCCTACTAATGTGTCAAATAAAAAAAAAATTGTACAGGGGGGGTTTTAATGTAAGAAAAGAAATTGAACCAATTCAATTCTTCAGCCCAATATTAATTAAAAAATTAGAATTTATATATATTATTATTACTACATATATATTAAATTAATTAATTGAGATAAAATTGTTAATGCATTGTTCTTTTGATGGAGAATTTATTTATAGTAATTAAAATTGTAATCTTATTATTAACTATTTATTCAATTAGAAAACAACGAATTAATGGTACATCTAATTTTTTTCTTGATTGACATCCCAATATGTAAAAGAGTATTATTTAGAATTACTTATGTTAAAAATAAACTATGAAAAAGTATGGTAGATCAATATTAAATGATTGTTTGATTATTACTTTTATTGAAAATGATGTGTTTCTACAAATTTTCAATGATGATGCAACATACAACATTAAAAAAACGAAGGTTTTACGAACTCAAATGTATTTATATATAGTTTGATTTGTATGTTATGTGTTTTTTCTTATTTTGTTTGCATCAAGTTGTATGGTTTTAAGTGTTTAACTAATATATTATTTATAATCTTTCGTACCCTCAAATCCGAAATTTTGCATCGGTCACTGCAAAAAGCTTATAATTGTGAAAAAATGAAACTAAATTAATACATTTAATTTTTTGGAATCAAAATAATACAAATTATAAAAAAAAAAAAAAAAGAAACTAATTACTGGTACAATTAATTTTTTTGAGAGCATTAATTACAAAAAGAAAATTGACTTATATCTCATAACTTTTGTACTACTATTATTGGGTAAAAGTGAAATACTGGAGTATTAATTTGAGACAATTATTTGAGATGATATGTCTGTAGTCCTACTAATGCATGTCATGTCTTTCTCTGACATCTGTCAAATAAGACAATTTCACATAAATTTTCCACATGCTAGTGGTCCTATGTATTCTTCTTCCACAACATGCTAGTGGTCCTATGTATTTTTCTTCCACAACTATCTCATAACTTTTGTACTACTATTATACTCCCTCCGTCCGACTATAAATTTCACGTTACCTTTTTACACAGAGATTAAGAAAAGTGATTAAATAATAGATATAGTACAAATGATGTGATTGAGAGAGGGGAGAGATAGAGAGAAAAAGTAAGATATAAAGTGAAATGTAAGAAAAAATACTTACCAAAAAAGGTATGAGAAGCTTATAGGCGGACGGACCAAAATGGTAAAATAGGAAATTTATAGGCGGACGGAGGGAGTAGGTATTTATACTTTACTGGGGAGATAATATATATTTTGTTTGTGTGTAAAAAGTAATGACATATGGTGTAAATATATAATACATGTTTAAGGGAAATTTTTAAAGGAGTAATGAGTAGATGACAAATGTTCAAATAATAATAATAATGGGACGGAGGGAATACTTTTAAAATTGAAAAGTTTTTACAACATTCATTTTTATCTCTCATAATACTATAAACAATTAATACATTAATTAAAACTCGTATACAAAAATTATGAATCCTTAAGTAAAGGATGGAGGGAGTATAAAATTAGAAACACTTATAAAAGAAAGATAAGTCCGTTTACATATTTAATTAATTTTGCTTATATGGTTGTTTTTATATAATACATTCCATTTTATTTTAATTAAAACTTGCATTTAATGACCACTTAACGTGATTACCAAATTTTAATGCAAAAAAAAGTAGATTTTTTTTTTTTTCGAATTATAAGAATTAATCGTGTATAGATATTGAATTATATATGTTTGGGTGTTAACAAATGCAGTGACAAAGACGAAGGGGTCAAAAATCTTAAAGCCGAAGAATCCGTTTTGCAATTATAAAAGTATTGGAACTGCATACGGCAGCTTCCCCCGAAGAGGAAGGGGAGGCCATGCTCATACTCGAACCCATGCCACAGGCCTCCCCACGCTCAACCTTGATTAGTAGAATCATATCACACTAGCAAGACTGCCGCCCGATAATAATATTATTATATATTGATCGAGAAGGGTACTTTATTATTATGTACTTAATAATGAAATAAGTTTGTTCTTTCATAAAGAAGGCCAGGATGCAATGAAATATGATGTGTCAAGGTTGCTTCATATTTGTCCCTGCAAGAATGTAAAACTAAAAGTAGCTAGCGCGCTAGCTAGTGTGTATGTAATATTGTAATGATTTCAATTTACTATTATTTGTATTGGTGTTTTCGTTTATTTGATTATTTATTCACTTGTAAAATCTTTTAAAATTCGACTTAATATTGCCAACCACTAATTGTTTTGATTCTTTGGAACAACTCGATGAATTAAGTAGATCATTTTGGGAGGCCCTATTCAAATGACTATAGATCGAACCGAACCACAATTACACAAAGCAAGAGCCCGAATTAAAGTGGCTCACCAAATATATATCATCTCAAATAATTTTGTCATTAACATTACTAGTTTTTGCCCGTGCAATGCACGGGTCAATTGTAAAACTTGAATAAATTAAATAAAGAAAAAGGAATTGGCGATTAGTCTTGGAAGTCTTCAGAATGTACAATGTCAAAAGACTCGATGACTTACATTGAATCTTTGTGTTAGAACCATAAATGTTCCAATAAAATTCATGTATTTCCATTTCTGCAATCAATTTTCATTATGATAAATGTTTAATCCAATAGGTATGAAAAAATTTATTCGTGAAAAAAAAAAAGTTGAATATATTTATACCAACAAACAAATTGATATAAAAATTAAAAAAGTAACATGTAATAAAAGATGCAACTCAACATGTACAACTCAATCAGACTCGTGAGCAGATGCAAAATGAGGCAACTGATTAGAAGAAAGAAAGAGTTATATTTTCTCCAGACATATTGAAAAGGCACGTAATAAAATAGAAAAATAAGAATTAAGGATGAGAGTCTTTCTATCTTCCTTTACTTGTAACCAATAGCTTTAAACACAAAGATCAGTTATAACTACTTCTAAGTGTACTTTAATTTTAGGAATCATGAAGTCAGGTTTGTCCAAGTTGTAGTGTTTGGCTTGATTGCTGCTTTTAACATGTTTTACTCGCTTGCTCTACGCAAAGGGCTAAAATAATGTACCAAACCCAGTGTTAAGAAAGTATCTTTGCTTGATCAATTGGATGAAGGAAAGCAGCAGATTATGCAACTTGAACATGTAACTAATATTTTTTTTGGTGTGATGATCAGTTAGTGTGAGATTTCTTTCATTAAAATCACTTTTTATTTAATCATATATATTTTCTTGTCTCTGTTCCAAGAAAATTGATATTCTGAGACAGTACTTTCAGCTCAAAAATAATTGTCCAGATGACACAACAAAGGTATTGTTCATGAGTCTTCTGTGTAGAGTCTGCTGTTATAATCATTATTAAATTAGTGAGATATAGTTCTTGTACTAATATGACATTGATTCACTCCCCTTATCAACCATTTCCCCAATATTCACTACAAGAAATTTGAGAAATTGCGACGAAAAAAATCGTCATAAAAACCCCATTTTTCGTCACGAAAGTTTTTCGGCGATGAATTTTTTCGTCACAAAGAATGTCACCAAATGTGCGTGGCGGTAGGTAAAATGCGACGTTATTTTGATTCGTCACTAAAAGTCTTCATTTGATGACGATAAAGGTCATCGTCACTATATCATTAAACTATGGTGACATATAAATCGTCACATTTGGAGTTAAAATTTCGTCACTTAATATGATATTTCGTCACTAAAGGTTAGAATTTTTACGACGATTTAATTTATTGTCATTAAAAATTACTTTTTTGTGACGATTGTCCATCTATTACTAACCTTATCAAATTTTAGTGACATTATTTTTTGTGACAATTAGACTAACTATTTTGTCATATTTTGTATATTTCGTCACGATACATTTGTTCTTTCACGACAAGATGTTGTTCGTAGTGATATGTGTGTATATATAATGACGACAAAACTTGTCACTAAAAAGTATGATTTAGTGACAAAATTTCTACTGTCACTAAATGATGTGGAAATTGTGACAACTTTTTTTGTCATTATAATGTACTATTTAGTGACGAAAACGGTGGTCGTCACTAAAATTTTAGTAACTGTGACAACATATTTTTTGTCGTATTTCAAATCTTTCGTCATAAAAGAATCACACTATAGTGACTAAAATTTGTTTGTCATTATATATTTAGATATAATGACAATACATTTCGCCATCTTTAGTGACAAAATGCTCAATGTCATTTAAAGATGTGAGAATGGTGACAAAATATTTTTTGTCATAATAAAATATTTTCAATGACGAAAATGATAATTGTCCCAATTTTTTTTTAAACTATAGTAACAACATATATCGTCATTATTAATTTACATACAATGATAATATTATTTTATAGTAAAATTAATATATATTACAACACAGAATTCGTTATGAAATAAATATTTACAACTATAAATAATTTAAAGATAAAAAATAATTTTGTATTAATAAAAAATTCTTCAAGCATTTAAAAACTTAACAACTAACAAGAAATGTTGTTCTATAACTTCATGAAACCAAAAAAAAAAAAAACTAATATAAAGTTTATAACTCTATCCCTTTATCATTCAAAAAAGACATTAGTTTCTCAATATTTGCACCTTGAGCAGCCATCTTTGCATCTTGTGCAACCATCTTTGCATCTTGCGCAACCATATTTGCATTCAAAACAGTCAACTGCGTTTTGAGTTCTTCCACCTGAGCTTCAGACTCTTGCAGCTTTTCTTTCGCGTCTTTTAGTTCCTCTTGCAATTGATTAGAAGAATCGTGGAATGTGTTGCGTCTGCTTGGAGGCTTTGGACCATAACCAAGACCTTTTACATATCCAGTTCCATGACCCAACACCTCCAATACTATCTCATCTGCACTCTTTTCAATTCCGAGCTCAATATATTCTTCTCGTTTTTTTTTTCATCATCTCCTGACAATTTAGCATAAAGAGAAGTAAATTGTCATCAATTTTAGTAATAAAATTAAATCTCATAAATAATTATCCTGATTTTTTTAAGTGATACATTTTTATCAACGAAAACCCATAAATATTATTAATACGAATAAAGAGTAAAGAAGAATTGAACTCTAATTAAGCAAGTACTTATAATTGAAGACTCTCTTGCATAGTGATTTTAACAAAGAGAAAAAATATGTTTCAATATCGCCAAAAAACACCATTTAATTATTAACAACATATATATACTAAGATTGGAAACTTATTATTAGATACTATGTTAAATATGTTTACAAAACTTACCCAATTTTCTTTTGCCTCCCTGGATTTCCAACCATTTTTCTCTGAACTGTGTGTACGCTCATACAAGTCAATTCGATCACATGGTTCTCCAGCTAACTCACGTTCAGACTACATAACAAAATAAGTTAATACTTGATCATATAGACAACAATTAGTATACTAATTTACAAACTAAAATATAATAGGAATAATCAATATAATCAAAATACAAAGGCATATATGTCCACAACTATTCTCATCAAAACTCTTTTCACTTGTTAAAGTTCATACACAAAGACAAATATAATGACAATTACATCAATTTGAGTTGATGTCAATTCAAAATCCATAAATTCACATCCTTTTGAATTTAACAAGAATACATAGTCTAATTGATTTCTTTCTAACATCCAAAATTATATATAAGCAACATCCATCACATGATCAAAACATGGCTCCAAAATTAAAAATTACAACATGTACATACCCATCAACATTTCAAATAATTAACAAAAATAAAAAAATAACCCAGGAATATTAATTGCATTAAAATTGAGATGTACGGCCCAAAAAAAAAAAACAGAAACGTTTATTTACTCACAATTTCACGGCTGCGAACTGTAAAAGCTTTTCTTCCAGATATATGTTTGCATCGCAGTTTTTTCCTGTTGTCTCGATTCACCTCGCTTCTATGCTGCAAGAACATAAATAAGACAATTTGGGAGTAAGTGAAGCCCCAAAATTTCTAATTTAACTGATAGACATGCTCATAAGTAAGTTGTATTTATAATATTCGTTTCTTGTAATTTACAAGAGAAAATAACATCTCTTCATATTTTTTGTCTGGATTTCATGCTACTATGACTAAAACATTAATGATTGCTGAAACATATGATTAGTTATGATACTATTTGCATAATAATTCACATCATTACCTTGAAATTATCAGATGCGAAATGATCGCACAATTCTTCCCAATTATCTTGTCTGGGACAGAAAGAGGGTTTGTTATTCTTAGCCTCTTGTACAGTTGCAAACCGAAGGAAATGTTGATGCAACCAGTAACGTTTCTGTCGAGTACTTATTTTCATCCTATTGACCAAGGAGTGTGTCACACCGGGGACATCAATATTCACATCCATATGCATCTACAACTCACACACAAATATGCACATTAGATACAAGAAGGTGAAAACTATATATTAAACAAATTTAATTTTTAACTCATACTTGTAGATGGTCAAATCCTGGTCCCAATCCATTGGCCTCATCTACCTCTTTCCATGTTTTTGGCACCGGAAGGACATCTCGAGTTATTACCCCAATCTGGCTAGCTAGCTTTGCAAATTCTTCTCCATTTATGGGTCTCCCAATTGATGGGTCCACATTAATCTTCAGTTTGCTCTTGTAAGTATCAAAATACTTCAAGATTCCTTTTCCAATTGTTTTGCCCCGAGTCTTTTTCTTGGTACCAAGAGCTACATGTGAACAATACAATATTTTACAATTTATAATTTCACTTACATATATATAGACTATGAAAGTTTAACACGTAAAAACACCAAAACATAATAATTTCACCTGTTGTTGCAGCAACATTTTCGCTAGATTCATGTTGAATGCTCTCTATAGATGGGATTTGAGATGATTCATTTTCAGGTATTTCAGAGGCTTGAGATTGAAATTGAGAGGTTGCAGTAGCTAAATTTGGTGGTTTAACATGTAAACCTCCTTTCGATTGTTGAGTTCTTGTATCTTGTTGACCTCCTACACCACCATTTTCTTTGTTAAGAAGATCTTTAATACCCGTTCTTGCAATGAAATTACGTTTTTGTTTTAGGTTCTTTGGACCCCCGGGAGCCATATAAAAAACCTGGAAGAAAGCAATCACATCCAAAAATAAAATGATTTATTAGCAAAATTGATTATTGTGGAAATACCGATAATTGGTAATTGGGCTGGTTAATTGAAGGAGATATATATACTGGAATTGAATACATGTTTAAATGCATGAATAAGGAGGATTTCAAACAAAAGGAAACATTCAAATTGTAAACCATAATAACATTCAAGAAAATATGACATCAAGCATTTTCCTGTATAGATCTAAATTAAGACACACTCTTCATTTCATCATTAATTCTGCATATTTCCACGCACAAACATGCATGTGTAATTATATATTTTGAAATATGTATGACAACAGGCATAAATGGGTATGACACTTTGAAAATATCATAAGCTAGTTAGCTCTGAAAGCATATCGAACAAAAAATAAAAAATAATTAAACCTGCTCAAGTAGATCGAACTAAATATTCACAAAATTGAAAATTACCTAACGGGAAACCCCTTAATTTAAAATATAACTCCTATAGCAACAACTAGCACATACTCCCAAAAATATATTATTCAGAATTGTAAACAGAAATCAAATTTTGATCAAACAACTAACAAATAAATCTGAACAACAAAAAATTCAACAATGAATACCAAAATTGACTGAAAAATTAAACAAATTAAAAGTCCATCGAATACTGCAAATAAACATAAATTTATAGCCAACATAATCCCAAATCTTTTTTTTTTTTTGATCAGGCAAGTGAATGATATTATTGAAATAAGTTAAAAAGTTTGAGTGCGTCTACAGGAGTGGTACAAGGAGTACCTGTTTACTGAGTAAAAAGAAAGAATGAAAAGAAACTAGAATGAGAAACTTGTCTACTAATTATCTGCTCTCGGAGAGTTATCCTGGCTTCTTCGAGGCTCCCCCAAATCTCTTAAGATTCTACTTCAATTGGATTTTAAAAACCAAGGCCAAAAATTTAATTCCACCAAATCAAAAATCACAAACACATATCCATAAACACCAATATTAAATCGACTCAATTACTTGAAGATTAACCTTTATCCAATATTTTGAATTCAGAATTTCATGAGACAGTAGTAAGTAAACAAGACAAGAATTCATAATTAAACTAGAACAAATTGATAGCTTTTCGGCGTTTGCGTACCTAACGAGGCGGTAGAGTTCTCGAGTCAATTGATCGTCAATCGCTGAAGAGGCGGAGCGAAAGTGGCGTTCTTGATCGGTATTAGAATGCAGCAGAAACTTTGTGAAGATTGGGAAAGTGGCGTCTTGGCCGTCCCTTTATTCTTTGAAATAATCAGATCCAATTAAATCTGTGAGAATAAGTGGAGATGGGTCTATTTAATGAAGGTGGAGTAAATTAATTTAAAATTACCTTAATGATATTTAGGGTTTTCTGTTTCTATAATCAAAAATTAAATTTTTGGCATAATTTACCGCCTTTACGAATTCGAAGACCGCCAAACAATTTTTTTTTTCACTTTTCTAAAAGTATGGTTAATTATTAATTAATAAAATAAACCACTTTTAATTGTTCATTAATTTTGTTGGGCTTAAAATTATATTTCAGCGAGAATATTATTCTCATTTTTATATTTAGTGCAAATAGTTATATCTTATACTCCCTCTTTTCAATAAAATTTTGCACACTTATTTTTATACATGTTTTTAAAAAAAACATATTTTAATTATAAAAAATATATGTGAAATAACGAGTAAAAAATATTGTTGGTAGATACTCAATTTTATTAATAAAGTTAAAAAAAAATACTCAAAAGTTAATTATTTAAATAGAATAAACATATACTTTATGGATCTAAAAATTGGTCTGATCAAAATTTTACAGGATGGAGAGAGTATCATACATCCAAAAAAATATCAAATATGATAAATATTACTTCCTTCGTCCCGGGTTTGATCGCACACTTTTTAAGAAAATGAAATTTAGTGGTGGGTGATGTAAGATAAATGATGGGTATTTTAGGTGATTTTGTGAGGTGTAAAATAAAATTTATGTAAAAAATGAGTAACAATTTTGAAAATAAAATGATGTTAAGAGAATATTAATTTTGTGAGATATTTTCATATTAAGAATATGAAAGCAATCTTGCAAATAATCACTCGACGAAGGGAGTATTCTTTTTTGCTAATTAATCCGACATTGCCTGATGTGAATTAACTAGTTACACAGCCGTCCAAATTAGGAGAGGTGAATTAGGTAAAATATGCTTAACATGTAATGCTTGGGTAGACTGAGAGGTGAAAGTGTTCAGTCTTTTACAGTGAAGTTACTAACTTGAGCTGACAAGTGTTTTGGAAGTGACTAATATGTTTGACAAGATCAACATCATAAGCTATTGAGATAAATGAGAGGCAAGCAGGGATTAGTAGACAAACAAATGTTAGAGACAATGGCGGACTCAGAAATTTAAATTTGGAAATACGAAAAATAATTTTTAAAATATATTTATAATATTTAAAATCTTGTCCGTTGGACATCAATTACTTTTCTACTAAATTTATTGATGTTTTGACTATTCGAAAATAAGTCTAGTTGTAAGGGAATTTTTACAAAATAGTTAAAAAAGAAAATGAGTAAAAAATAGTAAATAAATAGACAAGGGAGTAAAAATATACTCCTACTAAATTATATTTAGCTCACACGTGAAGTTTTATAAGAAAAACATACCATCTTCGTCCAAATTTATTATGTTCATATTTTCGTGTATGAATTTTAATAAATATTGATTAATTTATGTATAAAGTATATATGTTGGGGGTATAATTGAGTGTTTTTGAAACTACTTATAGATAAAGTGAATGTTTACGAATTAAGATAATGACAATTTAAACAAAAAAGTAATGTTTGTAAAATGGAAATAACCGTGGCCATCTAATATAAAGAGTCGGCTCAGATTTATTTAAAAAAAAAAAAAAAGAAGGGTGAACTCATAAAATATGAGTGGTGCATATAGATTGAATATGGTGGGTCAAATTCAAATAGTTATTTAATCATATTTCACAACAAGAATATTGTAAAATATTCTATATAAGTTTTGCTATATTTATAACCTAATAATACAACTTAGAAAAAAATATTATTTTCTTTAATAAATAATACTTCTTTATTCAATTTTATAATTCTCATTTGAATTGGACATTGATTTAAAAAAAATAAAATTAATTATTTATGTAAAAGATGAGATGAAGATAAAATAATAAAGTAGTGGGTATAATATATCTTTTTTTGAAATGAAAATTATAAAATTAAATATATTTTATAATTAAAAAAAAAATTCCTACAAGTTAGATATAATTGTTCATACTATATAAAAATGACATTAGGGCGGCGGTCTTCTATTTTTATTTTTATTTTTGCGAATTTTATTTTTGGTTTGTCAATCTTTTCGTTTTCAAAGTTACAGTTTAATTCTGTCAAAAAAGAAAACTAAAAAATTCGCTCCACTCTCTCAGCCATCACAAAAGTCAAAACAATACTTTTAATTACATGGGAATTTTATGATTTTTGTGTAATTAGCGCCAAATGAAAGTAATAGGCGCCAAATCGAAAATATTTCTTCCTCCCCAATCTAAAACCCGCTGCCCTAAGTCCCCAATCTGAAACCCGCTGCTCTAAGTCCCCAATCTGAAACTCGTTGCCCTAAGTCCCAAATTAAGGTGAAAATTGGATTATCAATCCCTTCCAATCAACGATTGTCGATTAATCGTAGACCTAGCGTAATTTTTTCCCTCTGATTTGGTCTTTTGGCTGTGAGTGAGAGATTGACACAAGCGTTCGATTTAAGGTAAATCGCTCCACTCTCATTAAATAGATAAAACATATCTCCATTTCTTCTCACATAATTGAATTAATTTGATTTTTTGAAGAAAAAAGGACGTTGTTATCAATCTTAAAAAAGTTCATCTCTGTGCCGCCGTGTGATACCGCTGCCGTGGTCGCCTCTGCTCCGCCTCCTCGGCGATTGTCGATCAATTGACTCAAGAACTATATCGCTTCGTACGGTACGCATAATATTTAGAATCTTTAGTATATTGCAATCATGAATTTCTGTGTTTCTTAGTGACTCATGGATTTCTGGATTTGAAATACGTAAATTGGACAGAAAAGCTTCTAATAATGGTATTTTTGGATGTGTTTGAGATTCTTGATTTGTTGAAATAAAAAAATTTCCCTTAGTTTTTTAAATCCGATTGAGAGAACTTTGGGAGATTTGGGATAATTTTTTTTAAAAAAAAAAAGGAATTCTTATTGCACACTCAAAACAGGGTACAAGATATACCCTTTAATGTTTGATACAGTACATATTGGTAAAAGGAAACTGAATTGTTGGTTCATTCCCGACAAATGGTGAGGGCAATTAAATGGAGATAGTTAGTTGTGATTGGTGAAGGAAAAAATGTAGGTAGTTTGAATGATGAGAAAGAGGGTATTGTGTGCCCATTATTGTAGAGGAGAGGACGTGGTACAAGGGGTGGTGCCCAGATTGTGTAGCATGGAGGATATACACCTCCTTATCTACTGTTGCTTTCACTTGTTAAAATCTCTCATTCTACATCCCTTGCTTGTAACAGTGAGGTGACAAATGATATCAATTTAGAAACCCCTTGCAATCGATTTATAATCTTTTTTTGAAGTCTTGGTATCTAGTCCTTAAATTGATTAATTCGGAGGATCAATCTCAACGTCCACTTGCGGACGCCCGTTTAAAGTCAGTGATATGGGCTTATACTAAAATTATAAACTATATATCTTGAGTTCTTGACTTTGGATACTTAAAGCTGTCATTTACTGGTAGAGGGTATAGTTTTTGAAAGTTTAATTGGTAAAGTCCCAAATACTAAATTGAGTACAATTGAGAAGTATTAACCGTACCCAATTGCTTTCTCTCTAAACCCTCTCCTCCTAAACCAACCACATAATAAATTTAAAGAATGTGAAGACTTCTATTCTATATCCACTCACCATGAAATTCTGAATCGTGAATCAATCCAAGACAATAAATACAAAACCAAATTAAATACAAAACACCTAATCTCATTTTTTAAAGATGAATGCTACATAAATCATAATGTCTACATTCACTCTAAAACAAAAACAGAAGCTTGCACAGCAAATGACAAAAACTATATAGTTAAGTAATCCAAAAAAGAAAATGGAACTCATAAGTAGTTCGATTTTTTTCTTCTTAACAACACAAATTAAACAAAAGAATATATATGTTTCTCCTTAAATTAATAAGAACGGGCATAAAACTGGGACATATGAGACATGATAAGCCAGATTCTCAATGAATCCCATGTTCCAAACTTCAAATTCATCATAAACCTATTCACTTAATGATCAAAAGAATTAAAAGTCCTAACTAATTACCAGAATTGTAACTGGAAAGAGGGCAGTGGCAAACATTCACCACTTAAAGAATTTGACTTGAAAAGTGTTGTTGAGTTGGTTTAGAAAAACCTTGAGAAAATGCAATAAGCCAAGTTTTGAAGTAAGCATGATATAGTATTGCAGCTTAGAGCCTTATAAACTCAAGAAATTTTCTAACATTGAAATTTATCTCAGGATAAATTAAGTATTAATTTTAGATGCTCCAAAATAGCTTTTGCTTCTGATCCTATCAATAAACAAATCATAATTAATCTCAACAATATATAATAAATACTTTAAAAAATTATCACACAACAATATTACTTTTCCTTCAGGTGTTTCCGCAGGACAGATTGTGCAACTGAGAATGAGAATAAAGACTTAGAAGTTTGCCCTACTTGTGGGACTTCTCATTGGAAAATCAACAATGGTACTGGGAAAAAGATACCACATAAAATCTTGAGGTATTTTCCAGTGACACCTAGACTGCAGCGCCTTTTCACGTCTTCAAAAACCTCAAAAAAAAAAACGGTTTGGCATAAAGAAAAACGTATAGAAGATGATTATATGAGACATCCAGCCGATTCCACGTATTTATATTGTGATTTCTTTTCCGTGAGCTTCATGTATTTATATTGTGATTTCTCTTTCAGATGACAGCCAAAACCCTGACCACTGAATTGGAAACAATGATTCTGCTGTCCAGATTCTTAATTGCTACTTAGCTTTTGTTCACTGTAAGCTTGTCGTCTCCTCAAACATCTTAGTTAGCTTGTAATTTTATTTTGAATAAAATTTCAGGGATTGGTTTCGTTTCCCTATGAGAGGTTTGGGGTTTCATTCTATAGAACTGGTAGTTTATTTGATACATATGTTTCTTATTTGTAGATACATATCTTGAGTGTTATACATATCTTGAGTGTTATAGATCATACTAGTTAATTTATTTGATACATCTGTTTCTTATTTTGCTGTTCAATTTGCTAATTTTATAGTATGCATATTAACTGCTAGAAATAATGGAGAAATGGAACTGCACTAATGAAGACAGCGGCTGGATTGTTGTAGTCATGGCGGCGATACGAGCTGCAATATTTTGAATTTGGATATTAAAAGGAGGGATTTTATGCATTATATTCACCACTTTCATGATGGTATATGTTTTTGTTTAGGATTTCAGGGTTGCTTGGTAGTGAAATAGAACAAATGCTGGAATTCATTATATCTAGATTCTAGTTTATAATTCAAGGATAGAATTATAGACTTTATATGTATTCACACCAATCTTGTAATTTATTTCTTCAATTATACTCATCATTCTGAGATTTAGATATACAAATTTGTAGTGTGGTTTGAGCCTTGAGGCCTATTGAGCTGTTTGAATTTTGATTCTAATATATCATGTGTATATGGTGAAGACAGGGGAGGATCTACGAAGGGCTTGGGGGTGGCCTTAGCCCCCCTCAACTTTTTCAATCTTCTTAGTATTATTATTATATATGCATGCAGTATACGTGAACAATGCATTAATTTTATTAGTCCAGACTAAAAACAAGCGGTAATTTGATTAATTTGTCATATTCTAGATAATTCAAATGGAGTGAAAATACCTTTTAATTTTAATTTATTCTTTTTAATTGCATAAAATATTAAAAAAGTAATTAAATGGACCCAAAACGAAAATTTAGGAGTACAAATAATTTTAGTCTAAAACTTTGTTTACGGTAAAATTTTAATTATTTTAAAAATATTTATCTTTTGACTCAATTTTATTATTAAAAAATTTGTTCAGTTTTAACTTCCAAACAACCAAATTAAAATAAAATAAAAATAATAACCTAATCTCAAATTTTTTTCCATATTCTAGATTTATAGTATATATTGATAAACAAATAGGAAAAAGAAATATATGTATAAACTATCAATTGTTAAATGATATGTATGATAGAGTTCTAATTTTTAACATATTAAGGACATAATTATGTATTTTTAGATATTTAATTATGTATACTAATATATATATTTAAATTCAAATATAAAATGTTAAATTTATTATTATCGAAATATATTAGTATTAAATTATACTTATCGGCCCCCCCTAACCCACAATCCTGGATCCGCCCCTGGGTGCAGATAGATCAAATTGATTATTCTAGGTGAATTGGCTGGGGAAAATTTAGATATAATAATTTTTACAATACTTTTTGGCTCTACTCTTGCTACACTATACGTAGAGTTGGAATTAATTTGACATGTTGTCTTTGTTGTAGAAATTTAAAAGAGTTTTTTCTGTCCAAAGCCTAAAAGATGGGTCAACTATCGATTTAAGGACTAAAACATATTTCTATTGATATAAGCTCGATTCACGTAGAACTATCAATTGAAGGCTTAAGATTTTAACACCGTTACAATCTTTTTAACGGAAACTAACGAAGCAATTAGGCGTTATATATTATTTCCATATGGCATGTAATTTCAATTTATATTTAAAAAAAAATAGTACGTATCAATATTTTTTATTAATAATGACAAAAAAAATAGTCACAAAGAGAAATGTTTTTGTGACGAAATTCATGCATCGCAAAAAAGTTCATTATATAATTAATGACTCCTCTTTGTGAAAATTGACAAATGATTAACAATCGTCACTATATATATGTAATGGTGACGAAATAAAATGTCATTAATTAATCTGATTAAATAATGACGAAACATAAAATCGTCATGAAAATAAAATATTATATGACGAATATAATTGTCACTAATTACAATGAATATCGTCCCCAAATAATATTGTGACGAAATAATTATGTCACTAATTATTTTGATTAATTAATGACAAAACATTGCATCGTCATGAAAAAAATATTTTTCATGACCTTGAATATCGTCACAAAATATTATGAATGTCGTCACCAAAGTTTTTTGTGACGAATTTATTATTGCCGTCGCGATATTTTCAAATTAGTGACGAAAAAAGTTATTTTTATTGACAAAATAAAAATTTGTTGCGAATAAAATAAGTATTGGTGACAAAATTTTATTTTGTCACGAATTATGTTGGTTAAGTGACGAAAATTAATTTTGTCACCTTTGAATGACAAATTGTGACAAATTTTGTGTCGTCACAAAAAAAATCGTCATGTAAAGTATGATTTCCTGTAGTGATTATTTGGGCTCATTTGTGATTTTGTCCTTTTTTGTATGATTGATGCTTCCATTTTTGAATATTTAACTTTTACTTTGGTGAATAAAATCCTACCATAACTCCAGGAACTATATAAAGAGTTGTTTTCCTACGTGTTAATGATTCCCCTAGCCTTATGCAGTTGGGGGTGTTAGTTCTTCTATACAAGCAGTGTGACATTAATTTTGCTCGGGCCCTTTGATGATTAAAATTATTTGCCTACATTGTCTGATTGTGAATTGAAGAGAATATCTGAATTATGTCTAAGGCCTCGAGGAAGTTGAGATATACATCTTTTTTTTTTTAAATAGCATGCTCAGTGCAATTAATATTACATTCTCAAATCATGGTTCTGCAGTATTATAACTTATAAAAAAATGTTGCGTGTTTTTGCAGGGGAGGAGCATAATATCTATACTTAAAAGGACGAAGACCGGTCAATTTGTTATTGCTAAAGATCAGAGAAATGGAGAGCCTAATACTATCAATTCACCATTTTAGTTTTTTGTATAGAAATTATATTGGGTATTTGTATAGAAATTATGTGACGTTCTTTCACACAATGTAAGCTATCAAGTATACGGTTAATTTACTATGGTTAATGAGAAGATACCTCCGATATTGTTCTTTTACATAAAAATATTTTTTTCATTTATTATTATTGTGATTATTATTTAATTTTTATTAATGTTATTATAAATTCTATTATTATTGTTATTAATTTAATCAAAAAAATATTTATAAAAGACACTACAATTAATATTGTATTATTAATTAATATTTAAAAATTATTTTAATATGAAATTATACGACACTTAAACGTGGTAATTTAAAATAATTTTAATAATAAACATATTATGATAATTAATAATTCATTGTACATAAATTAATATTATTTATTAAGTGTAGTCTAAACTATTTATTCATGACATTTAAAAATGTCTTAATAGATTGATATCTAATATTACATTAACTTAGAGGACACTATAGTGAAATGTCATGATAAATAAAATGTAGTGAAAAATGATCTATAAATACAATTTTAAATGTCAAGAAAGGCCTTGTTTCTTGTAGTGACCATGTATTATAGCCAAAGAGTGAACAATTCAACAATTTTAAATTTGAGGATAAATAAGTTTTGTAAAATAAAATAAGTAGCAGTTTAGAAATTCGACTTAGTTCAAAATCACTTCTCTTCTACCCACGTCAAGAATCACATTGCACATCTGCATTAAAGGATAAGTTCTTCGTGCATCCTTTAGTCACTTCAGAAAATGAAAGCACAAGCTCTACCTAACTTACAAACAAAAAATTCAATTCACTGACCAATGAAAATAGATTCTTATGGAAACTTATGGTGTGGGAAAAAAATAAATAATTGATCTGAATATCACCACCCAAATTTTCAGCTTCATCCTAAAAAATCTGTAAGATCCAAAATAAAAGATTTATTGGGACCAGTTTCCGCATTTTCAATATCAAACAGAAGCTGGATTAAAGTATCTTAGAAAATGTTTTGGGAAAGGAACCCAAGAAGTGATATTCGGTGTTAGAACCTTTTGCAATTTGTGCCCTCGTGGAGTTCCATCCCATCTGTTAAAAATCATTCTACATTTATTCAAGTAACCAAAATGACAGCAACATTTAACTTGACTTGAGCAATATGAAACATGGATGCAGAGAAGTAACCAAAAAACTATATACATTATATATGGTGATTATTAAAATCCAACAAAAAGAAGAAGATGCTCTACCCTGTCATATTGAGTTCTCTTTTCAGGATCTCGCAAAGGCAGCTTCAACTTTGCAGACATCAAGGAACACAACAAGAATGATGTTTCACTACAAAAAACGCGGAGTTTGCCGACGGAAGGCTACCGACGGAATCCATTCCGTCGGCCGCCCCGACGGAATATTCGAATCGACTGGCTCCCGACGGAATCCAAGATCCGTCGGGACCGTCCGACGGACTTCCCGACGGAATTCAGTTCCGCGGCCAAACGGTGTCGTTTAGCCTTGCTTCTCGACGGATTTTTTCCGTCGGACGTTCAAAATTTGGCTGCCGACGGAAATTTTCCGTCGGTAGCCGACCCGCTTTGACCACCGCCTCGGATACGCATGAAAAGACGCGTGTTATTAATATTCGCGTGCTACCGACGGAAATATCCGTCGGTAGCCTTAAATTTTTTTTTATAAGAACTGCCGAAGGCAGTTCCTCTTTGAGGAAAAAAAAATTTTGGCCTTCGTCTCCCTCTCCCTCTTCGTCTCCCTGTTCTCTCCTCGGTTCTTGGATTGGATTTTCTTGTGCGTGGTGCGTGGATTGATCGACAAAGAGCATAAAGATTATCTACTCCAATTTTCTTCAATTTAAACGGTACGTTTTATAAATTCTTAATTAATTTTAATTAAGTTATTGTATTAGTTATTGCATGTTAATTATTATAAAACTGTTATTATTATAAATTGCATGTTAATTATTATAAAACTGTTATTATTATAAATTGCATGTTAATTATTTTAAAATTTCATGTACGTAGTTGATGAATATATATGTATAATTAATTCAAATATATGTTAGTACGTGGATTATATATTTTTTATTGATTAATTGTAATTAATTAATGTATGTTAGTTCAAATATATAGTGTAGTTTTCTTGTTAGTTCGTTCTTATAATTAAACTAGGTTATTATTGTTGATTAAATTAGTAATTATTCTTATAAGTAGGGGTGTTGTACGGTTTGATTAATATAGTAATTATTGTTATTGTTTAAATTAAGTCATTATTAATTAGTTTGGTAAATTATTGATTTCATTAGTAACGTGATTTTGTTATTGATTAAATTAGGAAATTATTGACTTAAATTACTAAAATGTTATTAATTAAAATAGAAAATTATTGATTTCATTACTATATTAATTATTGATTAATTTATTATACTTTTAAATTTTATTTATTAAAATAGATGAGTCAAGATGCTAGTGGGGCCTCAGGATCTCGACGTAGGAGAACCTCACTTAGGCCTGTTGAGCCTGCTACGTTGACGTCGTCGACATCCGTTCCACAGCATTCACCGCCGTCATCTCAGTCGTCGGCAGCTCGTCGACATCCCACGCGGGCCCGAGAAACCAGACTGAGAATATGGATTGAAGATGTACAGTAAGTAATTAATTAAATAATTTTAAGGTTTAACAATATTTAATAGCATCAATTTTTGTACGTTTTTTTAATTTATAATGTGTTTGTTTCTTAATATATAATGTCACAGCTTACTTCCTGGTAATGAGATATCGAAGATTTGCACTGAGGTGATTACTAAGTGCAAGATTGCTGCGAATGCCTACTCTTGGCTGAAGGTGCCGCAGACGAAAAAGGATGAATACTGGGAGGAATTCCAGGTATTTGAGTGCATTCAATTAAATATTAATAAACAATTTATTATATATATTATTTGATAAATATGCTGATCGAATATGTGCAGAAACATGCTTATTGGCATAGGGAGTTTTTTTCGGACAACGATATCCACAGGCACTGGCAATCTTCATGTCAGTCTAGGTATAATGAGATAATGTACACCTGGAGGACTGCTTGGCGTAGTCATGGCGTGGTGCAGACGTATTGGAGTAGCCCGGAGTACGTGCGGAAGTGTGCAACTGCTCGAGCCAACCGTAGAAGTGATGGGGGAGGTGGGATGTCAAGGCATCGGGGGGGGGGGGGGGCGATCCGCGTATGAGTACTCAATTGCTCTAGTAAGTGTTCACTAAATTTATTTCAATTATTTATATTATAATATTATATAAAATAATTTTTATATGCTCATTTGGTACAAAATAGGAGCGGGATCTTGGGCGTGAACCCACACACGTGGATCGGTTGAACGTTCTTCATCCGTTTGATCGAGATTCGCAGACGTCCACATATGGACGCACTACTGAGCTTCACGTAAGTTTAATTAAATTGTGATGTGTTTTTTAATATTTAATTAATTAAATGTATTGAACTATGTATTAATTTAATATTTTTGTAATTATGTAGTTGAATGTGAACCGAAGGATTGAAGAGGAGACGACACAGGCTTCTGCTGAAGCCGGGCCCAGCGCCGCCCCTCCGCCTGATCTTAACCGGATTTACCTGGAGGAGGCCCCGGCTGATCGAGGACGGGTCCTTGGCCTTGGCCGGATGAGCCGCTCAGTGAGAGCTGCGTCGTCCAATTCGTCCCAGCGTGCATCGCAGGCCTGTGTATCCTCCACTGCTGTTCCGGACCCGAAGGTAGTACACATGATGAACCACTACTTCCGACAGCTAACTGACACTATGGGTCGATCGTTGGGGATGTCTGCTGATCAAATAGATACATGCTTTGCACAGGCGATGAGCGTTCCCCCTCCGCCTTTCGATGCTCCGGTTGGTCCATTTCCCCCTCCGCCTTTCGATGCTCCGGTTGGTTCAGTTCCCCCTTTCAATGCTCCAGATCCAAATCCAGATCCAGATGCAGCCGCAGACGGCTTGGATTTCATTGGTGGTGATGACTTTTTTGCACCGTATAATGGTTGATGTTTGAACTATTTATTTTTCTGTCGAACTATTTATTTTTCTGTCGAACTATTTATTTTTCTATCAAACTATTTAATTTTCTGTCGAACTATTTATTATTCTGTTGGACATATTTATTTCGGTTGATGCTTGTTTGTCAATGGATTGTTTATTTATGTTATTGTTTTTAATTTATACATAATACATAATTTTTCGTTAGATTTTGATATAAAATAAAGTATTTTTTAATTTTTTTTCGATTTTTTTTATTCCGCCAATATTACCGACGGAAATAAAAACTCCGTCGGAAGTAAGGTCTGCCGACGGATATTCCGTCGGCCAAGTACTCTACCGACGGAATTTTGGGCGGCACCCTACCGACGGAATTTCAGAATCCGTCGGTAGATTCAAAATGTACGCACCGACGGAATTTCAAAATCCGTCGGTAGCGCGTAATATTTACAGAAGCTTTTTTCCCCTTTCTCACTCAGTCGAAAAAAATTGTGAAAATTGTATGAGAGCAAGCAAATTTCGGTACGTTTTCCTTTTTTACTTGGTTAAATTTTGTAGTTTAGTTGTGCATTTTATATTGTTATAGTTTAATTAGTTGTGCATTTTATATATTTGTAGTTTAGTTGTGTATTTTAATTATATTGTTTGTAGTTTAGTTGTGTATTTTAATTGTGCATTTTATATATGTGTAGTTTAGTTTAGTTGTGCATTTTTCTGGATGTTTGTAAGAATTTTATGTTAAATGTTTAACAGATGGATTTGCCGGATCGTCGATGGATGTATGAAACTCCTAGGTTCATTTTAGGAAATGTGAATAGTGAATTTTACAATGAACTTGTGTCATTTGTTGAATTTGCAAAGCTCCACCCACATTACATGCATGGGGATTGTATCAAGTGTCCGTGTAATGCCAAAAAATGTCAGAATAAAATATTTAAGTCGATTGATGAGGTTTTGGTACATGTTCTGAAGAATGGTTTCACTGTTAATTATTATAATTGGACATTTCACGGCGAAGTACGTTGGCCTTATAACTTTGATCAAGTTTTATACTATTACACTGCTGGTATCTATGAAAGACAAATATATGGTAATCAAGCCGGCACGAGTAATGAACAACAATTTGGTGGGGAACAACAGTTTGGTGGGGAACAACAGTTTGGTAGGGAACAACAGTTTGGTGGGGAAGAACAACTTGGGGAGGGAGAACCCAATATGTATCAAACAATGATAATGGAAGCCGGTTTTTCAAATGTAGAAGAGGAGCCGACGGATGAAGCATTTCGGTTTTATGAAATGCTCAAATTTCTCGATCAAGATTTGTATCCGGGTTGTGATTCACACTCTCAACTGTCATTTAATGCCCGACTTATGGCTATCAAGACCGAGAACAAGCTTTCTAACAGGGCATATGAGCAAATGACACAATTATGCAGTGAGATCTGCCCTCCTGAGAATAAGGTGCCTACAACGTATCATCAAAGCAAGCAAATGCTGAAAAATATGGGATTGCCGGTCGAGAAGATTGATTGTTGTATAAACGGTTGCATGTTATATTGGGGTGATGAAGATAGCAATCTGAAAATGTGTAGGATGTGTGGTCATCCTCGTTACAAAGAGCCACGTCAGAAGGGGCCCGCTGGTCAATCGAAGCCGTCGAAGAAGAAAGTGGCACACAAGAAGATGTATTATCTTCCAATCATTCCTCGTTTAATGAGATTGTATCAATCTACTGCCACAGCACAACACATGACGTGGCATGCAACAGATTCATCTTGGACCGAGTCTAGGGAGATGCGACATCCGGCGGACTCGGAGGCCTGGAAACACCTTGACAACGTGTATCCCAATTTTTCTTCTGAACCGAGGAATGTGAAGCTAGGTTTGTGTACTGATGGTTTTGCACCGTTTGGGAGATTTGGAAAGCAGTATTCGTTGTGGCCGGTGATTCTGACTCCGTATAATCTTTCTCCGTGGATGTGCTTGAAACCTCAAACAATGTTTCTAACTGTATTGGTGCCAGGTCCGTCGAATCCAAAGGATAAACTTGACGTTTATCTCCAGCCTCTTATAAAAGACCTGATCTTTTTATGGGAAAGTGGTGTCCAAACGTATGATGTGTTCAGAAAACAGAATTTCACGATGCGTGCTGCTTTATTGTGGACCATTAGCGACTTTCCTGCATATTCTATGTTGTCTGGGTGGAAAACGGCTGGGTTTCAAGCATGTCCGTATTGTATGGATTTTTCTGAAGCTTTCAGTCTTGAGAAGAGTAGGAAAGTTACATGGTTCGATAATCACCGAAAGTTCTTACCTCGAGATCATCCATTTAGAAGGAATAAGAACAACTTCTTGAAGAACAGAACAGTTACAAACAATCGACCGCCCCTTCGAAACGGTACGTATTTTAATTAATTATACAATTATTTGATCTAGTATAATGTTATACGTATATGTTTTATTAATTTCTTCTAGTATAATGTTACCGTACAGGACATACGTTGTTACATGAGATTCAGTGGACGGGTTTGAAAAAATCTACTGAGGAAAATGCAGCTGAACACAACGGTCGAATCCCAAGTGGATGGAATAAAATGAGTATTTTTTGGGATTTGCCATACTGGAGTTCACTATTGATCCGACACAATTTGGACGTGATGCACATTGAGAAGAATGTGTTTGATAATGTGTTCCACACAATGATGAACACAGAAGGCAAGACGAAAGATACTCCAAAGTCCCGGGAAGAGCTGAACATTTATTGTCGTCGTCAAGAGTTGGAAATGGATCCCAGTACAGGTAAATATCCGAAGGCTTGCTACACACTGGACAAGCCACAGAAACAACAACTGTGTCGTTGGATTCACGAGTTGAATTTTCCAGACAACTACGTGTCAAACTTGAGTCGATGCGCAGACATAAACAGGGGTAAGGTTTCAGGGATGAAGAGTCACGATTGTCATGTTTTTATGCAGCGCTTGATACCGATTGCGTTCCGAGACGTTGTTCCTCTCAATGTGTGGAGGGCTATCACTGAATTAAGTCTTTTTTTTAGAGATTTAACATCTTCAACGATCAAGATCAATGATATGATTCGTTTGGAGCAAGACATTCCAGTGATTTTGTGTAAGTTGGAACAAATTTTTCCACCTAACTTCTTCAACTCCATGAAACACTTACCCGTTCATTTAGCGTATGAAGCAAGAATTTGTGGTCGAGTGCAGTACAGGTGGATGTACCCATTTGAAAGGTAAACTCTTACATTTTTCATTTTTTATATATACTACATGCATGTTCACTGAATTAAAATATATGTTTTTTATTATAAATCAGATATCTCCACAACTTGAAACGCAATGCTAAACAAAAGGCAAATGTGGAAGCATCAATTGTTAACGCATATTTGAATGAAGAGGTTGGTATGTTTTGTTCTTATTATTTTGAGGACCATGTCAACACTCGGTTGAGAAGTGAACCACGTAACTACGGTGGTAGAGATACAGACAATATCGGTGAAGAGGTCGATGGAATGCTGTCTATATTCAAGTCTAAGGGACGACCAATAGGAAAATTCACAGAACGAGAGTGGGAGTCGAACAGAGAGGCAGAAATAGCACAAACGTATGTGTTATTGAATTGTGATGAAGTTCAGCCTTACATTGAGTAAGTATTTCATATTTTTATCATTACTTCATTTATGTAATTTAATATTAATTGTGATTTGATGTTGTGAATTAGGATGTATACTCAAGAACTAAGACGAACAGAACAAAACATCTCAGATACGGATATAGATGCTCGTCTTCAACGTGATTTTGCCCGATGGTTCCAACGTTGTGTGAGTACCATTTCCTTAAATTTTACGTAAATAAATATGATTCATAATTAATATTAATTATTTGAACTGTATAGGGACGGTAAAACGATTTTGAGAATCGATTCTTAAGGGATCTCAGCAAAGGACCACTACATCGTGTAAAGACTTACAACGGTTATATTGTGAAGGGCTACAGATTTCATACATCCGAGTATGCATCAAGAAAAGCGACTACCAACAGTGGTGTTTGCATTAGCAGTGCAAACTACAATGCAGATGCAAGTGACTACTATGGGGTGTTGCACGAAGTCGTTGAAGTAGAATATCCGGGATATCCAGCAAATACTGTAGTGTTGTTCAAGTGTCATTGGTTTGATTCAGGCCCTTCAGGAACAAGGATTCATCCGGAGTACAAACTCGTCGATGTTAATCCGAAAAGGAGCTATATCGGGAATGATCCATTTGTATTTGCCCATCAAGTATCTCAAGTATACTACTGCAAGTATCCAGTACGATCACGTAGTAAAATTGAATGGCACGCTGTATGCAAAGTAAAGGCAAGATCAATGGTAGAAGTCCCTACAAAGGACAAGAGTGATGAAGATGATTCTCCGTTTCAAACGGAACAAATAGAGGCTAGAACTGAAGTCTTTACGGGAGATTTGAATATCCACGTAGACTTGACGGCTGAAAATTCACAATTGATCGAAATTGAAAACGATAATGGAAATGACGAAGATGATGAAAATGAAGAGGAAGAGGAGGAGGAGGAGGAGGAGGATGATGATGAAGAGGAGGAAGATGAGACAAATAATGAAAATGTAGATGAAGAAGATGAAGAGAAAGAAGATGAAGAATAAATTATATAATGTAAGCTAATTATTTTATTAGATGTACAATTTAAAAATATTTATTTATCATTAAGTTACAACTAAAAATTGTGAAAAGAAATTATTTTTTTGAATTTTTTTAAAATATAATTAGCAAAAAAATGAATATTTTAGTAAAAAAAATGAATATTTTAGTAAAAAAAATGAATATTTTAGTATTTAAAAATATATAAATTATATTACAAATTTAATTATTTAATTTATGTGAATGAAATTAATTTTATGAAATTTTTTAAAAAATAATTAGCAAAAAAATGAATTTTTTACTAAAAAAATATTAGTATTTTAGTTAAAATATGAATATTTTAGTATTTTAAAATATATAAATTATAGATTTCAAATTTAATTATTTGATATATATGAAAGAAATTAATTTTGTGAATTTAAAAAAAAAATGGGTCGAAAATGAGTACATATACAATTAATATTACAATTACGAACAAGTAACACACCTGTCCGAGTGGTAGGCGCCCCTCACTAGGCGCCCACACACCCGGGTTCGATTCCTAGCAAGGCCAGAATAAATGGTGGCCTTAATAACAGATCGCGGGTCGGAGCGGGTGGGGTCGGGTCGGAGCCTGGATCGGAGCCTGGGTCGGGTCGGGGCCTGGGTCTGGTCCGATCAACGCCAGTTATTTTTTTTTTTTTGGGTTGACTTGCCGACGGATAATTCCGTCGGCACTACCGACGGAACCCCCGACGGACACCGACTGAATATAATTCCGAATTTAAAAAATATAAAATCGAGATCCGTCGGCAGTTCCGTCGGAACGTACCGACGGAATTCCCGACAGAAGCCGACGGATATATTTTTCTTAAAAAAGAAAGCTAAAATAAATTTTCGTCGGTAAGTCCGTCGGTACTACCGACAGACGGACCGACGGAATTGCCGACATATATCAGACTCGGTTTCAAAACGGGTCATTCGGACTACCGACGGAATGAGATCCGTCGGCAGACTCGACAGATTTATTCCGTCGGGAATCCGTCGGGACTACCGACGGAAAAAAAAATTCCGTCGGTAAACCGTACCGACGAGTCTAGAGCCGACTGAATTATTCCGTCGGTAATTCCGTCGGAAACCACGCCTACCGACCACAATTCCGTCGGTAAACCGCGCGTTTTTTGTAGTGTTTGCACTAAGTTTAAAAACACAGTTTCATATATAAGTTAATGTACTGCCACATTAGAGATGAAACAATGAACAAATTAATAGATATACTACGATACCTTTTGCTTGCACCAGCCCCACTCATTCTAATAGATATATAAATTGCAATATGCTTTCTGATGGAAAATCTATATATGATCAATGGCACTAACTTTAGAGACACCCTTGTCAAGGTACTCTGATCCTCCGTCCCTAAATTCAAGAGCCTCATAAACACCTAAAATAAAATAAGGGAAGAAGAAAAAATAGATCAATAAAATTGCACTACTAACAATGAATAAATCATAAACACATTTAAAAATACTAAAACAAAGGATCAAATAGTGTAAATCATGTCAAAGATTCTGATTAACTTACAGTGGACGTCCTTGAATGATGAAATGAAATCAACCATTTTAATACCACGCAAACTAATATTGCCACATAAACAAAAAAAATTTGATGCACAACGAAACACGAAGCCTCTTGTCAGATTCACAGTCATGCTTAATCCAGTTTTATTTTATGTCGGCGGTGGAAGGAGGTGGTAAACGTGAGG
Source organism: Galeopsis tetrahit (assembly GCA_963675135.1). Lineage (NCBI taxonomy): Eukaryota > Viridiplantae > Streptophyta > Magnoliopsida > Lamiales > Lamiaceae > Galeopsis > Galeopsis tetrahit. Next base: position 17,676,302 of record OY776130.1, read on the forward strand.
CAGTCTACGACAATGATTGAAGAGTCGTGGACATTGTTTTGAAGGAAGGAGAAGGGGAGAGGAAGGATCAAATTTACCGTTAGAACTAAAAAGTTAAGTCTCATCAATGAACTTTCAGTTTCGGATTGTAAAAATTAAAACCTCTTTTTGCCACGTGGCAAAAGGAGAAGGTATCAAAATAGACACTTGGTGCACACAGGAGAGTTCTCATCCTCCTTTTATATGTATAGATTTCGACTTGTCAAACTAGCTATATAGTCACTCATTTTACAGAGTCAATTTTAAAGGGTCAATTACAGAGTAATGGATGAAGAATATGTATATAATAGAGGGGTAAATTGGAATGTGATCATATAAATATGTTATTTTAGACATCTTTACACTTTTTGTCCAAGTTATTTTGGACATCTTAATTTACCCTATTTGTCATTTATATATTTTATGACTGAATATGTAAAACAGGTCCACACAAGTTTTTAAAATTTCTCTATCATTGCAAGTTTGAAAAGGTCAATACGTATACAATTATTTTGGATGCAATTAAATTTGGTGGGCCCTTTATATGGTCCTCATAGTGTCATGTACTATATATATCTATTGGACCACTCTCATTACAAGTTGAAAATATAGTAGTTTAATTTGATACTTGGGGTGGGCACAATATTGAGAAAATTGAATTTCTGAATTGAACTAACATGCCCACCCCACTGAGAAAATTGAATTTATGTCGGTTCGGTTAATTCTATCAAAAGTCCATACTAAGAGTAGTCCACGATCTGTCCGAAATGGATAAGGGGTGATAGAGGCCCGCATTAGAGGTCGTGCCTTTAGCGGTTTGGCACACGTACCCTACATCGCTCGACAAACTTCTCCACATCGCGACGAGCAGTGGGCCAAAGGTAGCGGCGTAGGACTAGTTCCGTTGATATGTCACGACCTACGTGGCCCAAATTTTGGGTCTCCGAAACTATTTTCAGTTGGAGGCTACAGTTCGGGATGCATAAGCGGAGCCCTCCGAATAGGAAATTGGCGGACAGTGTGTAGTCGCTATGGGAAGTGGTATGTATTGCCTGAAAAAATGGGACCAAAAAATGGATCAGAAGCATATAGTGATTTAAATGTACTCGATACTTGGCATTCTGTCAAGAGTGTCTATTTATGACTAAGGGCATCTGCGACCTTATTTGTTTTGCCCGGTTGGTGCCGAACACTAAATATGAATTGTTGGAGGAAAGCAACCCATTTGGCATGGCGAACGGAGAGGGAATCTTGAGTTGCCAAGTATTTCAATGCCTCGTACGTGATCGGTGTAAACAACGGACATTCTTGGAAATAGGTAGTGACGCCAATGTTGAATCGCATGAACGACCGCATAAAATTCCATATCGTAGGTACTGTAGCGGGTACGTGCGCCCATTAGTTTGTCGCTGAAATATGTGACGTGGCGATCGGCCTGGCTCAAGACTACGCGAATGCCGACTTTGGAGGCATCACTATACTGCTCGAATGGCTTGCTAAAATATGGATGTTGGAGCACCGGGGCTTGTGTCAATTTCAGTTTGATTAATTGAAATGATGTGTCGGCGTCGGCGGTCCAATTAAATTTTTTTGATGTGCAATACGTCCGTAATTGGGGCCATAATCGAACTAAAGTGCGGGATGAAGTGTCGATAAAAGGAAGCGAGGCCATGGAACATGCGAGCAACGGTGATTGACGTTGGGGTCGGCTAGTCTCATATCGTCTCTATTTTGCTCTCATCGACACAGATTTCGTCGCCCAAAATATTTTACCCTAAAAAGAGGACAACAAAAAGAAAAGAGTGAGCACTTATTTGAGGCTGCATAAAATATTTCAGATAACAAAATTAAAAGGACAATTTTAAGGTGGCGAAAATGATCCTGTTCGAATTTTCTATAGACCAAAATGTCGTTCAAATATAAGACGACGGATGATCCAATGAATGCGCGTAATGTTTGATTCATCACGCGCATAAATGTGATATGAGCATTTGATAGGCTAAATGGTATGACTTGCCACTTAAATAAAATCTCTCGAGTTTTAAACGTTGTTTTCCACTCGTCGCCCGAGCGGATTCTGATTTGGTGGTACCCGCTCTTCGAATCCAATTTACTGAATATATGAGCCCCTTTTAATTGGTCCAAGAGATCGTCGTGGTGAGGGTTGGGGAATTGGTAACGAACAATGATTTTATTAATGGTCCGACTATCAACACACATTCGCTATTCACCCGTTTTCTTGGGGATGAGGAGGGCCGGGACGGCACAAGGGATGGCACTCTGACGGACGTGGCCTTTTGCTAAGAACTCTTCGACTTGGCGACAAATATTCCTCGTGTTCTGACGGGCTCATCCGATAATGCAGACGGTTTGGTAAAGAGGGTCAATTTGATGTTGTATGTCATGGAGGAGAGGCAATTACGATGGACACTCGGGTGGGAATACATCTGAAAATTCAGTAAGCAGCGTTTGAATCGGTGGTGGAATAGCGGACGAGGTAGCTGTAATTTTTGGTAGTAGTAGGAACATGCTAGGAGTTGTTTGCAGTTCGGCTATAAATGTTGTCTGAGATAATAATAGGGTTATTGGGGTGGCTGGAGGAATAAACGGTTGAGGGCGCGGTGCGGGTAGAAGAGTGATTCTCTTGCCAGAGAAATGAAATGTACATGTGTTCGCAAGGCCATCATGCGTAACAATACTATCGTATTGCCAAGGCCCGCCTAATAAGAGGTGACATGCATCCATCAGGACTTTATCTCACAAAACCGCGTTAATATATTTCGCACCAATCAAAAAATGGACAAGAACCCGATGTGTCACAGTGATATTGTTCCCTTAATTGTAGCACATAGTGTCTTGCGCTACTTGAAGAATGCTCCACGCCAAGGTATTATGCTGCCAGCCGACGAAAATTTTGAATTGGTCGCTCATTGTGCCGCCGATTCGACATGGTGCCCATTTACGCGACGCTCGTCCACGGGATATTTTATTTCACTTGGTGGCTCGCCTGTTTCTTGGCGAACCAAGTAGTAATCCATTGTCTCGCAATCGTCGACCGAAGTTGAGTATAGGGCCATGGCGACAACTATTTGTAATTTTGTATGGTTACGATGGCTTTTGAGAGATTTCGATGTTTTTTTACCGATCCTACACTTCTCTATTGTGATAATCAGAGAAAAAAATAATTCATAACTTTTTCAATTGCTTAATTTAATTTACCTTTTTTGAAAAACGTCCCAAAATAGTTAAAAATTTAAGTCACGTCCCATAACTTTTTCAATTGCTTAATTTATGTCCAATTTTAGCTGGAAATCCCCAAATTTATGTAAATGGGACGTAAATTAAATTTTTAATTAAAATGAGACGTTGTGCGAAAAAGATAAAAATATTCAACAAATGTGTATCATTCACTATAAAATGAATGTAGGTTATACAATCAAATAAAAAAATAATTCATAAATTAATTAATTATTATAAAAATAAATTAACTTACCTAATTCATTATTAGAAAAATTATTAACTTACCTAATTAGAAAAAAATTATAATTACAATATAATTATTATAAAATAAATTATGAATATTAATTAAAATACTAAATAATATTTTAAAATATATGAAAATAAATTTAAAATAATATTTAAATAAGTAAATAATTTTTCATAATATCAAAATATATATATATATATATATATATATATATATAAAACCAAGTCAATTAATTACTAAAAAAAACAATTAACTTACCTAATTAATTATTTTAAATTAAACTCAATTAACCTAATTTAAAAAATAGTTTAAAAAATCAATTAACATACTCGAATAAATATAAATTTTATCTTTAAAATAATAAAAATCTCAAATAATAATTTTTATTAAAATTGTCAAAAACTCTTATTAAACTTAACGATTATTTTAATATTTTATATAAATACAAAAATCCACAAATATTTAAAATCCCCAAATAAATTAAAAAAATACTCAAATAGTCAAATATATCCAAAATTCTCACCCCTTACCCACGGTAATTGAAAGATGATGATGAACAATATATTTTTTAACAATTTGTTAATTTTATTGTTTTTCATTTTTATTATATAATTTTTAATTTGATATTAGTTCGTAAAAAAATATGTGGACCCACTTTGTGTAATACTTAGATAAATTTTTATATTTATTTGATTACTTTAAAATAAATAAATAATGTTATAATACTTATATTGTAATTATAATTTTTTCTAATTAGGTAAGTTAATAATTTTTCTAATAATGAATTAGGTAAGTTAATTGATTTTTATAATAAATAATTAATTTATGAATAAAAGAATTATTTTTTTATATTAAAATAAGTTAATTTATGAATAAATGAATTTTTTTATTTGGGATTATATTTTTTTTAGTCCATTAAGTTATCACGTTTTTGTATTTAGTCCACCAGATTACCACTTTTTGAATTTAGTCCATTAAGTTTCAATTTATTTTGATTTTGGTCCAGTTACCTGCTATAGCGGGTTTAGTAGGTCATTTTTTAAAACACACCCCATAAAAGGTTATACACCCCCCCAATGTTAAACACACCACACTAAAATTTAAAAAACTTTTGTTATTACTATACACACCCCAATTCTCTCCTATTTAATAAATTACGAAAAATAATTAAATTAAAAAAAGGTAAGAATTCAAATTAATATAAAAAATATAAATAAAATCTAGGTATAAAAAAATAGTCAAAATCTCCAAAAATTAAACAAACTAAAAAAATTAATTAATTTAATGAGTTTTGAAGATTTAGTTGATTTTTTACTATTTTTAAATTTAATTTAGCCTTATTGTCAAAATTTTTATAAAAGTTAGAAGACAAATAAAATATTAATAAAGGATTGGAATTTTAAACTTTTTTATTTTATTTTTATTTTAAATATTTCTTTTATATTATATGAACATACTAACACTCCATAAATATTATATACACTCCAAATGTTAAACACAAAAACTCAAAAATCAATTAAAGTTAAATAAAATCATAAAAATATTTAATAAATTATCAAAAATAATTTAATTAAAAAAAGTAAAAATTCAAATTAATATAAAAATATAAATAAAACCTATAAAAAATACATAAATCTTCAAAACTTTAATAAAGCTAAAAAAATAATTAATTTAATTATTTTTTAAAATTTAGTTGATTTTTTTAATATTTTTTAAGATTTTTATTTAATTTAATAAATTTTTTACAGAATGGGTTTTTTTTTTTTTAATTTACTAAAATTCTTCAAAAATGGTAAAAAATCAACTAAACCTTCAAAACTAATTAAATTAATTAATGGTTTTAGTTTGTTTCATTTTTCGAGATTTAAACTATTTTTTTATAGCTAGATTTTATTTATATTTTTTATATTAATTTGAATTCTTACCTTTTTTTAATTTAATTATTTTTGGTAATTTATTAAATAGGAAATAATTGGGATGTGTATAGTAATAACAAAAATTTTTAAATTTTTTGTGTTGTATGTTTAACATTTGGGGATGTGTATAACCTTTTATGGGGCGTATTTTAAAAAAATGACCTACTAAACCTGCTATAGCAAGTAACTGGATCAAAATCAAAATAAATTGAAACTTAATGGACTAAATTCAGAAAGTGGTAACCTGGTGGACTAAATTCAAAAACGTGGTAACTTAATGGACTAAAAAAAATATAATCCCTTTTTATTTAATTGTATAACATAAACTACATTAATTTTATAGTGAATTGTAAACATTTATTGAATATTTTTATCTTTTTTTGCATAACATCCTATTTTAATTAAAAATTTAATTTACGTCTCATAACTTTTTAATTGCTCAATCTACCCATTTACATAAATTTGGGGATTTTCAGTAAAAATTGGACGTAAATTAAGCAATTGAAAAAGTTATATGACGTAAATTAAAATTTTAACTATTTTGTGACGTTTTTCAAAAAAGGTAAAAGTTATGAGACGTAAATAATTTTTTTCTCTGATAATCAAGTGGTACGTCATATTGCGGTTAAATCGGTTAATTGCGGCTAATTTGGTGCAAACCGTTTTCACTTCATTCATGGCAAGTAACTTGGGAGGGGGGCATTGGAGAGTTATTTAGTTTGGGCTATTTAATTGTTTTAGGGGTCTGACTATATGCACCTCCATTTCGGAGGGATGCACTCCGCCCGATTCACACACCCCCCTAAATTGGCACACACCCACCCTAAATTGTCATAAATACCCTCCCTTCATAAAAAACTCTATTACTACACACACCCCCCAACCCTTCATCTTCTTCACCCTTCATCTTCTTCCTCCCCATTTCCTCCAACCCACCCCCTCCTCACCATCACCCACCAGTCGCCGACGACGCCCACCCCAACCCCCGTCAACGGCGACGCCCACCCCACCCACCCTCGCCTCGGCCGACCCCTCCCCTCCGTTTAAAAAAAAAAAACCCATTTCCTCATCTTCCTCCATCTTCATCTTCCTCCTCCCCATTTCCCCCAATCCACCCCCTCCAGTCGCCGGCGACGCCCACCCCACCCCCCGCCTCGCCGCGGCCGTCGGCCGCCCCCTCCTCCCCCTCTGTAAAAAAAAAATCTGAAGCTTTGCGGCCGCCCCCTCCCCCTCCCGTCCGACGCCGACCCACCCCAGGTTTGCCTCCCTCCCGTCCGACGCCGACCCACCCCAGGTTTGCCCCCTCCCCCTACTCCCTTCCCCGTCTGTAAAAAAAAAAAAAGGAAAAAAAAAACCGCAGCGGGCCGCCCCCTCCCTCTCTTCACCGGCGCGGCCCCCTCCCTTGGCCGCCGCCGCCGCCGCTTCTTTTTTTTTTTCCTTCAATTTCGCCGGCCCACCTCACCCCCGCCGTTCACGGCTTCGGCCCACCCCACGCTGCTTCGACCGACCTCGCCGCCGCCCCAGGTATGTACATCGGCCCACCCCACGCCGCTTCCTCTCTCTTTTTTGGCCGACTCGATTTTGATTTTTTAGGGTTTTCTGCATAGATGCAGAACACCCCTCTTTTTTTTTTTTTTCAATTTCGACACTGTAATGTCGACCACGTACACTTTCGTTGACAAAATGTTGTCGACGAGAGTGCGTATGGTCGACATTACAGTGTCGATTTAAAAAAAAAAATTAAAACTTTTTGATCGACCTTTGTTGGTCGACCGTATACATTCTCGTCGATAAATTGTTATCGACGAGAATTTATACGGTCAACCAACAAAGATCGAAATTTTTAAAAAAAGAAATTAATTTTTTTTTTTTCCGTTAAACCAGTGTCGATCGTATAAACTCTCGTCGATAAATTGTTGTCGACGGGAGTATATATGTTCGTCACTGGTTTGACGAATTTGTTTAAAAAAATTGTCAGTTTTCTAAGTTTTTCTAAGTGTATATGGATGAAATGCTGTCGTTTTGTTGGTCGATTTGTTGTTATTGAATTTTTTTTATTTTTTTTAGTTCTTGGTCACCGGAAAAAATGGTGATGGTTGTCGGAAGTTGTGATTTTGGGATAAGGAGAAAGAAATGACAGTAGGGGTGCGTTTAGTAGGGGGGGTGTGTTTTTGGTTTTTTACCCTATTATTTTATTAATATATTGAAAGGGGGAGTGCATCAATCCGAAATGGAGGTGCATATAGTCAGACACTTGTTTTAGTCCATTTCTGTTTATTTAATTTATGTTCTAGGCCCAGATTAGAAGCCCAAACTCTCAATTTGACTTCAATTTCTGCATATTATATTATTATCATTATCCTTTTATGAAAGATATTTGATTTCTACGTTTTGTCAACATGATAAATCTAAACATTTACTCCGCCCCATGATTTTATGCACACTTTTTTTAATGGGCGTCCTAATATTTTTTGCACACTCCATAAAAGAAAACAATAATACCAATAATACCCCTCCTTTATTTTACGTTTAGTCCAATCTCCTTTTTGTTTAGTCAAATCTCTTCCACTTTAGTAAATGAATTACCAATAATACCCCTAATTTGTTTTACTTTATACATCACTTTATTCCATTTTTTTAATCTCCGTGTCGATCAAAGTGTGCATAAAATCCTGGGTGGGAGTATAATTTTCTTATTGTGCATGTGTTATTGTGTAGAAAGGTAAATACTACTCCATTTCTATTGTGCATAAAGGTAATATTTAAGATGCATGTTATTGTCTAAATCTAGTCCTACCAATGCTGTCAAGTCTTTCTCTGTCCCCTATCATTACTAGTTGCATCAATAGTACAAACTTTTTCCCGTTTCACAATAATTTTTACATTTTCTTTTTCGAAATATTTTACAATAACTTTTACACTCTTAAAATGGAAAACTATTTGGGAGTTTTCTACTGTGAGATGGAGGATTCGCCCTGTCTTACATCAAGCGGCCAATGAAAATTCGACACGTCATCAAGTTTCGCCATGTGCGATTGAACTTCGCCATTCGATAAAATATTTATTTTTTGTGAGAAAAAATATAAAGTTATCGAAATGTCCTTAGTAATTTTTTGAAAATACATATACAAATTTACAAACTTAAACCTTTTCCTATTTTATGATAATTTAATAACTAAAATAAACTAAAATAATTAATCATCTATGTAATTAAAAATTGTTTCTTCGTAATCAACTCTTTCTTTTTCACGTGAATTAAATTGACGTCAGATCATATTCTTTTTGTTCGATTGATTTGGGAAAATAGATTTTTGGTTTGTATCGACTTATGTTGTTCAATAGGTGTTTCTGCTAGATTCATAGAAGACGTGATTCTTCTTATCTTTGTTTTGAATTAGATGGAGGTTCTACTATATGAAGAAATTCAACTGGAGTCATCGATTTCAGCGAACTGCTCGTTTTAACACTCTTGATTTTGTTCGCTATGGAATTACAATTTAATTTTAGTTACTATCCCTGTAAATAATTCAGATTTTGACATATGTAAATTAGGGCGAATGGAAGCAATAAATAAGTCTTCTTCCTAACCTCATCTCTCAATTAATTTTTTATTCAAATTTCTCAAATGTATTTCTTTCCCTTCCATTAGGGTGTCAAATACAATACTGGAAAGATTAGAAATGAAAGTAAGGATTTGCAGAAAGGTCGGCGATAGGGGCGGTGTTCTGGGTAGTTGGGATGGGGAAGATGATCGATCTCATATATTAGGGTTTATGGGTTAATTTGATTTTAATTCAATTAATTTTGTAATATAATGATCATTAATTTAGATTATATATAATTTAATGATCGATATTTATTTTAATAATATGGATATTTATGTTATTTTATAAATAGATATATTTTTTTGGGAAAATATCAATTTTGGTCATCCAGTTTTACCTCTTTTCTTATTTGGTCACACACATTTAGTCACTATCAAAATTGGTCACTCAGTTATTATATTCTATCAAAATTGATCACTAACTAACGGAGAAAGAGTTTTGAGCCGTGGAATTTCTCAAAACCGTTAAAAAAATTCCATGCATCTCCCAGAACTAATGAAACAAACGCAGAAACAAGAAAGAAACATGTGCAAATATTTATTTACAATATATATTTATAATAATACATCTTCTAGAACGTGATTCAATCAACATGTTGTTGGTAGATATAAATTTATTTCAATTAATTTTAAGTGCCCAATTATTTGACTAACATTTCAACAAATCTGCAATAGTGATCTTAATAGAAAAATATTTAGAATGAAAAATAAGTTTATGAAATTTTCTTGAATGGATAATTTTAGAAAATTATTTACAATTAATCTTCACCACAAAATAGGGAAATGAATTGAAATAAGTTTATATCTCCAATTATTATACAAATTCAATATATCTATTGAGTTTCTCATTTCCTGTAAAATAAAAAGTAAAACAACAAAAATAAATTTATAATTGAGTTAAATAATTATTAAAAACTTACTGAAATTTTTTGACAGCAAGTTGATTCTAGAAGATGCATGAGAAAGAATTCTCATTATCTATAAAATAAAAAGTAAACAAACAACATGATTGAATATAATCAAGTTCTAGAAGATGCATCCGAATTCCTTATGACCTATTATAAATATAATGTAAATATTGATAATTTTTGCACATGTTTCATTAGTTCAGGAAGATGCATCAGAATTTTTTAACCGATTTTTAGAAATTTCACGGCTCAAAACTCTTTCTCCGTTAGTCAATGACAGATTGACTAACAGAGTAATCAATTTTGATAGAATATAATAATTGGGTGACCAATTTTGATAGTGACTAAATGTGGGTGACCAATTATGAAAAGAGATAAAACTGGGTGACCAAAATTGATATTTTCCCTATTTTTTTTATTTTTTATTAAAAGAATATTTTCGACATTTTATATATATTAATCTAATTTATTGGTAGAGTAATGTAATGCGATTGCATTTTACATAGAGCAAATGCACTAATGCAAAGTGCAATCATATAAAATCAATTTCATACGTCAGATCAACGATCTAATGGTATTTAAAGTGTTGTCTTTTACTCCCTCCGTCCCCCTATAAGTTTCCCACTTTCCTTTTATGGATGTCCCACAATAAGTTTCACATTTCATTTTTTTCCATTTTTGGCATATGATTTTCTCTCTCCCAATCACATCACTAACACTTTATCTATTATTTTATCATACTTCATCTCACACTCAGTGACGGACCTAGGTGGTGCCCAGGGGGGCCCGTGGGCCCCCCACTAATTTTGTAAATTTGTTAGGGGTATTTTGGTAATTTCACACATATTAAAATTAATACTCTGTTTTATAATTATTTACACATTTCTGATATAAAAATGGTTAATAAAATTAATATATATCCGAACATCATTTTATTTTAAAATCGTCACTCATTTTGGGTCTACATTTTATCCTAAATTTCACTAAATCTATTTTACATCCTACTAAATCCTCCTTACACCTTATCAAATCACTTAAAATACGCTTTCTTATTTGACTCTACACCACTAAATTCAATTGTTTTTTCAAGTGAATCAGTTAAAATGTGCAAGTTATCACGGGATAGAGGGAGTATTAACTTGTACCAAAACATAGCAAAAGTCAACTTATCCGATCAATTTAATTTAATGAAATGTGACGTATTGACAATTTTATAATGTGAAATTTTGATGAAAATAATGAGTACATATTTTTTTTTATAATAATGTTAATCGGGCCCCCCTACCGAAAATTTCTGGGTCCGTCACTGCTCACACTCATCTATTATTTTCTCTCTCACCATCACATCACTTGTACTACATCTATTATTTAATCATATTTCTTAATCAAAACAACCAAAAGAAAGGGGAAACTTATAGCGGGACGGAGGGTGTATAAGATAGGGCGAAGCCTGTCTTTTTGTAGAAAGACCCAACTATTTATTACTCCACCCTCACAATATCATTAGTTTTACACAATTGTCATTACTTTTTGTCCACATATACACACAAGTAAACTCATTTCATTATTTTATATATAAAGGTTTATAAAATGAACCCTCAAGACTCTACTCATTATTACACTTTTTTAATATGTGTGTCCATCTACCTTTAAAATTTAATATGAAACGGAGGGAGTACTATTTATGAAAATAACATTTAATAATCAAGTTCACTGATATTTCAAATTAAATAAAACAATATCACGTAAGCTAGTTGTCCCTAAGTATTCTTTTTTTCCACAACATGATGCTTAGAAGACGACATTAGACAACAAACCATTGATGGCGTCGTGCAATATAAATTTTTTTTATAAATAGAGAATCATATATCTAGAAAATTATCACATACAATATACATGACTCTAAAAACATAAGAACAATGGGTTTCAAAATGATGGTTTTTGTGGGCATATTTATCGGTATGCTTCTTTTGATATCGGCACAAGTGGGAACAGCAAGGGTGCTTCCACACACATCCAATACCGTTGAAGCATGTATGGTCCTTCCTCTCTCTAGCTTTTTAATGTTTAAATAGTTTATAAATTTAATATACAAATAAAAAGATGGATAAATAATTAATATATTAAAACTCGTACACAAAAGGTATGGGTCCTTAAGTATAGAAAGATAAGTCCGTTTATTTTTAATTAATTTTGCTTAGTTGTTTTCAATTAATACATTCCATTTTATTTTAATTGAAACTTGTTGGAATTAATGGGAATTAATTGGGTTTTGACATCCTGATCTAATTTAATTAATTAGACGGACTAAACGTTAATTAAGAAATAATTGAACGTGACATAGTCGATTTACTCGCGGAGTAGATGAACGTGGTATATTTAATATCTCAAAACCGAGTTAAGGTGAGTGAAATTAATTGTTGAAGTTGAAGGGTTTCAACTTGGAAGTTTGAGAATGTGGGAATTTGTCCCACATAGGAAACCTACAAAACATTTATGATGTATAAAGGTATTGAAGTAGCATGGTAGTTCAACTATCTTAAAGAGGCACACTCCTCTAAGAGCCACACGCGCGCGTGCCCGACCGGCTCTGCTTCGGCTTCGGGGCCCGCCTATCTTTTGCAGACCCAAAAACTCCGAAAAGCCCAACTCAGGAATGGGCTCGACCCACTCGAATTACTTCAAGAATGTTCCAGAATCATCTGGAAGTCTCAAACTTGGTCTTCAAGATTCAGTCTTCAAGACTACGAGATATTATCTCAACCGCTGCGATATTTTCGCGATATATTCCCATAAATCGGGCCTAGGCCCACGCGTTTTTCCTCTCCCTCCAAGGGATCTCGTCCCTACGAAGTGTACTGAGCTTTCGGAGTGTTCAGTTCGTAACTAAGTACGTTCGCCGATACTTCCTATACAGTGGTGCTACTGTGTAGGAAGTGAAAGTCGTTTTACCTTTGGGAACGGAACGCCGTAACAGTCGAGTGATATTGCAGTTTACACGGCGTAAACCGGACCCAACAAAACTTGCATTTAATCAAATTTTAATTCAAAAGAAAGTAGATTTTTTTTTAATTATAAGAATTGATCATGTATAGATATTGAATTATATATGTTTGTGTGTTAACAAACGCAGTGATGAAGACGAAGGTGCCGGGCTTAAAACCGAAGAATCCGTATTGCAATAAGAGTAAGTATAGGAACTGCATACCGCGGCCTTCCCCGAGGCCATGCACATACTACCGGAAATGCAGAAGGCCTCCCCCGCTCAACCCTAATTAGTAGAATCATATCACACTAGCAAGACTATATTATTATATATTGAAAAGGGTACTTACAATTATTATGTATTTCTTAATAATGAAATAAGTTTGTTCTTTCATAAAGAATGATGCAATGAAATATGGGGGAATAATGTGTCAACGTCTTGATATTTGTCCCTGCAAGAATGTAAAACTAGCTAAAAGTAGCGCGCTAGTGTGTAACTGTGTATGTAATATTGTAATGATTTCAATTTACTATTATTTGTATTGGTGTTTTCGTTTTTTAATTATTTATTCACTTGTAAAACCTTTTAAAATCGGACTTAATATTACCAACCACGTAATTGTTTTGATTCTTTGGAACAACTCGATGGATTTAGTAGATCGCTTAGGAGGCCCTAATCAAATGACTATAGATCGAACCGAACCATAATTACACAAAGCAAGAGTCCGGATTAAAATGGGTCACCAAATATATATCATCTCAAACAATTTTTTCATGAACATTATTTGGACTTGTCAAACTAGCTATATAGTCAATTTTCAAATATCAATATCTCACTATTTATCTTTATGTCAAGTAATTCCAGTCGATTAGACGTCTCCAACCAAGTAGAATACTTGAAGATATAAGAAATAACTGCTCTAGGATAGTAATTCAAAAAATTAAGCAACGAGACAAACAGCACACAAGAATTTAAGTGGTTCGATCAATGTGATCTACGTCCACGGGACCAGATGAGTACTTCTTTGATTGATAAAGAATGTTTACACACTCATTCACTCGGAATAGGATATTTCCTCACTTCACTCGTGAACTCACACAACTCAAAGATTACAAAACGTACTACAATCTACAATCCAAAATTGTCCTTTACAATGTACACATACAAGAGTTTATAAAGACCAAAGGTAGTTGCTGTTGTTAGGAACTGTTTTGAGTAGTTATGCCCCCAAGTAGTTGTAACTGTAATACAGTTAGTTAAACTAACTAACTTCCAGATCAGAAGACTTGTCCATAAAGATCAGAACACTACTTAGTGTGCTGAAACTCAACTCTTCTGTTCTTGTGATCAAAAGCTGACTCTGCTGATAGACTTCTACTGTGCTGATTATACTGTGCTGATAGTACTGTGCTGATATACCCTGCTGAAGTACTGTGCTGATATACTCTGCTGAAGTACTGTGCTTGGTATACTCTGCTGAAGTACTGTGCTGACCCAACCAACTGTGCTGAAATCTAAGCATCACCTCCTCAACTGATTGAAAACCTTAAACTCATCTGATTTCGGCCTAAGTCATCTTATTTGATCCTATCAGCTCACTACTTACTTAGTGTGCTGACTATGAGATTATGAGATAACACTCACAATTCTCCACCTTTAGCTCATAATCAAACTAACCTCCACCAAAACACAAAACACCAACACTATCCTCCTCAAAGAATAGCCTCCACTACTGATCTTCTCCCACAAGAATAGTAGTCTTCTCCTCAGAGGAATTAATGCAGTCCAATAAGTCTAAGACACAAGCCAAACTTCTCTTTTGGCAATGCTTTAGTAAACGCATCAGCACGGTTCTCCTCTGTAGCAATCTTCACTACCTGGACCGCCCCCTTCTCTACAACATCTCTTACAAAGTACAGATTTACATCTATATGCTTAGTTCTCTCATGATACCCCTGATGCTTTGCAAGATGTATTGCACTTTGGTTATCACAAAAGACAGTCACACTTTTTTGTGATATACCAAACTCTTTCAAGATCCCCCTAAGCCACATGCTCTCCTTAACTGCTTCAGTCAAGGCTACATATTCTGATTCTGTTGTAGATAATGCAACTACGGACTGATGTATTGACCTCCATGATATAGCTGTACCAAATAAGGTGAACCCATACCCTGTTAAGGACTTTCTTGTGTCTACATTGGCTGCATAGTCAGCATCAACATATCCCACAAGTGCTTCTCCCTCATCTGATATCTTCTGAAATTTCAGACCTTTCTCAACTGATCCCAAAACATATCTCATGACCCACTTAACTGTCTTCTAATGACTTAAGCCTGGATCACTCATGTATCTGCTGATTACACTCATTGCATGAGTTAAATCTGGTCTACAACACACCATAACATACATTAAACTCCCTACTGCACTGGCATAAGGAACCTTACTCATCTGAGCTCTTTCTTGGCTGTTCTTGGGAAACATCTGATTGAATAGCTTCTGATGCTGACCAATTGGTGTAGAAACTGACTTACCTTGATTCATCCTGAATCTCTCTAACACCTTCTTCAGATAGGTAGGCTGACTAAGCTGAATTTCTCCCTCAACTCTACTGATCTCCATCCCAAGGATCATGTAGGTCCCGAAAGTTGAGTTAATATCGAGGGAAGCTAAAGAAAATGTCTAGAGGGGGGTGAATAGACTTTTCTAAAATCTTTCGATATATCAGAATACAATGTGCGGAATACGAAATTAACAATGAGCCCAATACAAGTTTATACTCAACTATTCAAATTCGAGAACACTGTTCTATACTCAACTTGTCTTGTTTAGTTATGTGTGTTAAACAATTATGCAATTAAACAAAACAGTAAAGTAAACAACACAAACAATTTATAGTGGTTCGACAACTTGTCTACGTCCACTCTCACAAACCCAGTTGTGATATTTCCACTAACTCTTCCAATCGAGTACAAAGTGAGTTCTTGTGATTTTAAGTCCCAAGAAGAAGACTTAGATCTTCTAAGACTATACCACCAGATACGTCTACGATCTTACTAGAAATTTAACAAGTATCTAGCAACTTGATAAAAACAACAAAACAAAACTAAAAACTTATTCAGTAGCAGTCTTCTGGTTTCTTCACTTGTCTTCTGACTTGCTATCTGAACTTCAACGAACTCTATGAGTAATCTTCAGTATGTAGCTTCAGTATGCGTAGGTACAGTAGTCTTCAAATGATAAACACTTTGAAGTATTTATAGACTTTAGAAATCAAGAACTAAGTTAGTTGTAACCAACTCTTCTTGAAAACTGACTTTGTAACTGAATCTTCTTATCTATCCACGCGTTTCTTGTTAAGTAGTTATTCCATAACTAAATTTCTTATCCTTATCTTTATACGCGCTTCACTTAGAATTCAAGTTGACTTCTAGTTGTCTTGACTTGCGAACTCTTGTACGCACTGATCTTGTAGTCCACCTGTCTTGTGTAGTAGACTTCAACTCTTCTTCTTCAGTCTTCATGTGCAATCTTCAATAGTAAACTATTATATCCTATCAAGACTATTACACTACTTTAAGCTTTATAATTCAGCTTAGTCAACTTATAATCTATACAATCAATCTATCTATTACATTCAAAATCATGAGCTCTATACAACAATTATTCATAGCTCAATAACAAACTAATAGTTAACATAAACATATATGAAGTACTTATAAATTCGTACTTATCTTTTAATATAAAACAACACTTGTCTTTTAGTGAACTCTACTGGTCTTGTTCAAGATGACTTCAACTCAACTAGACTAGATCAGTCAACACTTAGAAAATATTCATACTACTTTTGGCTTATCAAAACTTCATCTTTTATCTTTTAATCATCATGTAGGACTTGTTCTAGGATTCATATCCCAACAATTTCCCCCTTTTTGATGAAGCCAAAACTACTTGAATATTTTCCTCAATAGTAGACTAGTTAAGTAGTTATCTTGTCTTAACATCAAATAGTACTTTATATTTTCATTCATTCAAAATATACCAGTAGACATTACACATACCAAAATAATCAACAAACAATTAAGACTACGTATCAGAGCATATAACTAATCTGAAAGAGTACCTCCTTCTTGATTTGGAACACAGAAAGCATCTAGGAGTGTCTTATAAAAAACACAGACATCATCTTCATCTTCGATCTTCTCTTTATCCAGCAGATCTTCTTCAAATTTCTTGATTAAATTGAAATCGACTCGCTTTCCTGAACTAGTCAAGGGACATTTCCATCTCGGAAATACAGGAACCAAAATGTTGAAATTTGCTCCGGCAGATATCCTCAATATCAAGTGCCATAACATCTTGTGTTGACCTTCCATGAACCTGTCAAACAAGGAATACAACTCATCTGGACCTTCCGAGTCACCATACTTGCGAATAATCCAATGATCAAGTTCCCATTGTCTCTTCACTTTCATCCATTCAGCTCGATGTTCTTTGTCTATGAAGTAGTCAATGAACTGATCTTCCATCTGTTCTTCATCAGCCTTTAGCTTCTGCAATCTCTCAATATGCTTTCCAACCTTCCTTTTACTTGCATAATGAGTTTCATCATTAGGATCAGCAGTCCTTTGCTTCTTCTCGACTATTGCAGTAGGCTCTTCAATATGAACAGATTTCCTTTTAGCCATCTGTTTTGTCTGAACTTCTGCTTTAGGAGATGCAATAGCTTTGCCTTTCTCCTTTTTCTTCAACTCATCTGCTCTAGCTTGCTCGAGCTCTGCAGTTTTCACCAACTTTCCTTTGGGCCTCCTTAGCTCTTGCATTGTAGTAGCAGCTTCTTTGACTTCCGGTTCAGCACTAGACTTGTTCTTCTCACCTTCAGCAATAGTTTCAACTCGACTTGTCTCTTCCCCCTTTTTGGCTTCATCAGTTGCCTTGAGAGAGAATAGAGAAGTAAACCGAGTCATTTCTTCTAACATAGCTTGCTTCATGAGGTTTGTAGCTTTTTCAATCTGCCTTTGATGAGAACCGTCTTGACTCAACTTGTCCAGTTTGGTTGCCACCAACTCCAGCTTCTAAGTAGACAAGTTCAACTCATTTTTGAAATGTGTTGCAGTCAAACGCAGCTTCCTGTTCTCTTCAGTCATAGCACTGATAATCTCCCTTGCTTGTGCTAACTGATCATAGGCTTCTTTTCTCTGAACATCAGCTACTTCGATTTTGGCTCTATAAACTCTTTCCATCTTTCTAGATTCAGTAGCTAGAACACGAGCAAAATCGACTGAGCTCTTCTCAGAATATTCAACTTGATTCTGGAGAAATCCTTCAATTTGATTAAACATCTCTTGCCTGAAATCGTTATCTAACTGGTTGACTTCGTTCATGATCATCTCTTTTGAACTTGTCACAAGGACACTGTTCTGTTCAACAAGAGTCTTCTTAAGTTCAGTCTTGAGAAATTCATCGATAGACGGCTTGATGACAGTCTTCAAGTCTTCCTTCAATTCATCTATTGAAGCAGCTGGGATAGCGTTAGACGAGGGAGCTTCGACCAACACTTCTTCCTTTTGAACACTTTCAATCAGTTCATCCTCAGTGAACATGACAGCTTCAACAAATTCATCATCTTCTTCGCCTAGTTCAAAAGAAGTTATCTCTTCAGTACTGCCAGCTTCATCAGTAGTATCATTTTCCAACTCCAAGATTGGTTCTGATGTCTGGACTGCAATTTCAGCAACATCTGGCTTGACCTCGTCTTCTACCAGATCAGTTTGCGTTCCAACATCAAATGAAAACTCATCATCCAGAACACCATCAGGGATGCTCAACAGTCTCTTAACAAGATCAACCAAGGCCTTTCGAGGGAACAATTCAGAGTGGTCTTGAACACCACTATTTTCTTTCTGTTCCATCTCCCAGTCCATAAAATTTGAGATTCCACCCATGCCTTGAATGACCTCAAAAAGATCATATGTTGACTTCTTCTTCAAAGAAAACCAAGTGCATATACGCACGAGTTTCTCAAACTGTTCCGAGGCAGTGTCGATGTCAAGAGTTGAGAGCTGCTTCTTCAGATTCTTCGAAACTCTAGCACAAACTCTCTTCTCTCTTAGACACATGGGGTAATAGACCAATGATTCAAATCTAACTTCAGACGGGGTCTGAGTAGGTGGGGTCCCTAACTCAGCTGTTGCAGTGGCAACTGGCGTCTTGCCTGAAGTAGATGGGTTGGGTTCAACATATTCTGTTGAAGGTAAAGAGGGAGTTTGGAGTGTGGTTTCTGGGGGTTCTAATGTGGCTTGGTTTGGTGTGACAACTGTCAAAGTATCAGTTGTATCTTGTATGGGAGTGTTTTGGGGATGACTGGCTCTAAGCGGTAATGCCGCCAGTACTTGCGAGGTTGAGGGTTGAGGTTGAGGCCTAGGTCGATGTGATCTAGCCTTGGTTCGAACAGCAGAGAGAGAGAGAGAGAAGGAATTGACAAAGCTTGAGATGATGTACCAACCTGAAGACTCGACTCTTCTGGTGGAGGTGGAGTTCCAATTCTCACGAGTTTGTACAATTCTGGAATCTGAGCACTCGGCTCCTTCTCTTGTTCTGACTCCTCTTCCGTCTGAGTCTTCTCTGAGTCAGCTGCACTGGACTCATCTATCGCAGCCTTCTCTGATTCTTCATCATCGGACGTATCTTCTGAAGAGCTAGATGAGTTGGCGTAAGGCA
Source organism: Galeopsis tetrahit (assembly GCA_963675135.1). Lineage (NCBI taxonomy): Eukaryota > Viridiplantae > Streptophyta > Magnoliopsida > Lamiales > Lamiaceae > Galeopsis > Galeopsis tetrahit. The sequence continues at coordinate 17,695,940 of OY776130.1, forward strand.
ATACTTGTGATTCATCTACTTGAACTCGCCTTGGGGCAGCTGGTCGTGCAGCAGCTTGCTTCCTCTGGGCTTCCGACTTCAGATGGAATTTAAGAGGATGGAAGGGCTTTCCGTTACTCTAGTTCGACTTGTTTGGTAACAACAAGGGGAGTAGAATACTCAGCTTGTTGCCGTATCCAACAGTATGTGACACCACCCAACTACTAGAGTCGGTATCAACTCGAACACTCTTCTCAAAGTACATCATTCGATCGGCTATCAGCTTGAACCAATTGCCCTCCGTGATTCCGTCATAAATCGCTGCCATCACCCTTGTCTTCGCTTGAGTGACCGCGTCAAAAGAACCAGTGGCACATAGAAGCATCTTGCTTGCTATGTCCAATAACATGCGATATTTTTCCAGAAGTTCTGCCTTCTTGACGGCAGGGGCCTTTCCATCTGATTTGAGCTTCATCTTCTTTCCACAAAAGATGCTCAAATACCTCATCTCTTGGCCAGTGGCATAATTTTCTACATCAATCATTCCGATGGGCAGCTTCAAGTGTCTGAATAACACCTCACGAGTGAGTTCAACTCGACTCGTTCCAATAAATGATTCAATCTTATCTCCTCGCCTTGTGGCGTTGGCATAGAACAGCAACACCTCCTCTTCCAAGACGACTTGAGGAAAAGCCTCCAGATATGGTTTCAATCCACATCGAGAGCACTTGTCGAGAATTTCTTGATTTCCAGCAGTGTGTAGCCCTTTGAAGAACAACGAGGGTTCCACATGCACCTTGTTTTCAGCAATATACCTTCCAAGATTAAACCTTGCTTGTATGTTAGTCCTAACATCGAAAAGCGAAGCAATCGACATATTCAATGAATACAGAAAACTGGGAGGTTTTGATTTTGTAAGAAATTCAAGAGCTATAGCAGGGGAGTTATGAAATCGTGGGTCAAGTTGTGTGTGGAAGATGGGTTTTGTTAGAATTGAAAAGTGATCTAACGGCCAAGATTGAAAGATTAGATCCAACGGTTGGGACCTTTGAAATTCGGTTACGGAATCAAGAATATTATGTGATTTGATATTTTTAAAATTTGAAATCCGTCTCTTCTTAAGTAGGACAGGGGAGTGAACTCATCTGACCTAGTGTAGTCGAGTACGAACAGGGTGTATACACCTCATTAAAATGGGAGTGTATAAATCCAATCCTAGGGTTTTCAAATTTTAGCATTACCTAATTACCATAATACCCTTAATTCGATGCGATTAAACACTTAGTATATTTCAATCAAGAGAAACACTTAGCTTGTCTGTTCGAGTCCATTCAGAACAGACGAGTAGACTTAAGCTTCGCAAGACGAGTTCCCCCTTCGCCTGTGCCTGTCTATTCTGAACGTCGAACGACTTTATGTTGGGATATAAATTCACCCTAAGCCCCACTTGATGTTAGAATAGTTTTGATGGCCAAAACACTTAGAGTTTATAAATGTAATAGGATCAGCTGACTTGTATAGAACAGCTTAGACTAGTCTTGTGTGATCAACTGTATTGTTATCAGCTGATCAGCACAGTCCTGGCCTACATGCCTATCCTCAAGATGAGAAGAGTAGAAGACATGAAGACTAGAAGATCCTTGAAGACCAGATAAGTTAAGGTGCTTGTATACCTACCTATCTGATGGAGTCCCAGATTGAAGATGGCCTAAAGCAGTACAAAAGAATTTCCAGATCAGAAGAGTGTTACTCGTCTAATATCAGAAGACAGAAGACCTAAGGCCAGAAGAGTAGTCAGAAGACTAGAAGTACAGATCAGAAGACTATGTGCTCTTCCAGGACTCGGCTGATTCCCAAGTCATCTTGCAATTCAAACGAAGACCTACCTTATTTAGAAGATTGACATGATCCCAGGATTGAAGCAATCAAGCGGCTGGAATCAAGGAATCAAGCTATTTTGGAAAGATTGCTCAAACGGCTAGTCAACTCCAACGGCTAGTTGCAACCAATCTCCATTATAAATACAAGAGGATGAGGAATCACAAATACAGAAGTCACAAGAGAGAATTCTAAAGCTAAGCAAGCAATCAAGCAAAAGCCATACTGTTCCAAGAGTTCTCCAAGAGCCAGAAATCCATTAGATTATCCATAGCTCTTAAGTGCTTCCTATCCAATCCTTAAGAACCTGAAACCTGTTCATATTGTATATCAATTGTTTTAGGCATAGTGGTTAAGCAAATTATAAGCTTGAACCATTAGTTGGATACATCTCAAAAACCCCAAACCCTCACCGAAAGGTTAAAGTTTTTGAACCCCTCAAAGTGCAAGTGCTTACAATCACTTGTGGAGACCGTAGCTGTTAGGACGGCTCAGATCTCAAAGTCCTAACCTTGGGACTATAAAGGTCAAGACCCTTGTAATTTGTGGAAATTAAAGGGATTAAACATCACGTTAGGACGTGAGAGTGGACGTAGGATCGTATATCCGAACCACTATAAATCCGGTGTTATTTACTTTCTGCACTTTACATTTCTGCACTTTACAAGAACGAGTCTAAACAAGGGCCACCATAATTTCGCATATAACCTTAACAATCAGATCACTATAGTCATCTGGACCAGCAGACTTGCAGTCCAGTTGACATAGCAATCAGAAGAGGTTCCCAACTCTGTTTGAAAAAGTTTTAAAGTCTATTCACCCCTCCCCTCTAGACTTTAATCCCACTCACTACTCGTTCAGGGACCAACAAGTGGTATCAGAGCAGTGGTTCTAACGGACTACTGTCTCTAGATTATCAGAAGACTTGAGGGAGTCTTTCTGTAGTCCTCTTGAACATATCTTTTTGAAAAACTTGTTTTTGAAAACTCATACAGCATGAGTGCTAACATGCGAAAATTGCCTAAGTTTTCAGTTGAGGATTATGATTACTGGAAGATCAGGATGAGGAAGAATCTCACATCAGTCCACTACAAGATGTGGTCTGTAATCACAGAAGGCCCGATCACCATCATGACAGTCAACACTGCAAATGGTGATCCAGAAGTCCCAGTTGGAGAGCTGGTTCCCAAGCCCATGAAGGACCTCACACCAGAAGAGATGAAGCAATCAAATCTTGATAGCATTGCTCAAGATTACATAATGCAAACTCTTCCAAATGAGTACATTGCAAAGGTAATCCACTGTGAGTCAGCCAGAGAGATGTGGGAGGCATTGGCACTTCTCTGTGAAGGAACTGAGCTGATCAAGGAATCCAAGTTGTCCACAGCAGTCAAGAAGTTCGAACACTTCAAGATGCAACCAGAAGAGTCTATTGATCAGTTAGACAATAGATTTACCAAGATCATCAATGAGATAGAATCTCTGGGCAAGAAATATACAAATAGAGAGAAAAATCTAAAGATCTTAGACTCTTTAACCAAGAAATGGAGACTCAAGAAGACCATCATCAAGGATACTCAAGATATCAAGAAGTGGTCTGCTCAAACCCTATTTCAGAATCTAAAAGCCCATGAATATGATCTGGAAAGAGAAGAAAACTCAGGAAGTGATGAGCCAACTGCAACCCCATCTACCTCCAAGACTGTAGCCTTCAAGGCAGCCAATACAAAAGCTGCAAGTACCTCATCTGGCAAGACCTCTCTGAAAACAGAAGACTGTGAAGGATCAGACATGAGTCTGAAGGAACAAATGGCTCTTATGATCAAAAGATTTGAAAGGATGAACACCCTCAACAACAAATATAGAAAATTCTATAGAAACTACAAAGATAGAAGAGCAAGTTCACCCTCTAGAGGTTCCAGAGAAAGAACACCAGAAAGACATCCTAGAATGGATGTGGAGTCATCTGACAGCCGAGGATCTAGAAGAAGAGATGCCACTCCTCCAAGGAAAGGCAACTCAAATCAGAAACCTGGATCTTGCTTCAACTGTCGCAAACCTGGTCACTATGTCTATGAATGTCCTGAGCTGGATTTGGATGACAAGAAAGAAAGAAGGCCAAGAAGAACCTCAGACAAGAAAGCAATGGTGACTGAAGAATCTGAATATCAAAGTGATGAAATCCCTACATCACCAGACGATCAAATCTTTTCAGATGATTCAGACGATCTAGCTATGATGGCCATAGGTGAAAATGTGGTAAACTCCTATACCACTACTTTCCATTCACCTATTTTTTCACAATCAGATGAGATAAACTCATCTGAAGGCGAATCAGAAGACACCTATTATCAATCTTTAAGAAAGGTAAAAGGTGATCTGGATATTGCCACTAGAGCTTTCATAGAAGTGGGAGAGGAGAATAAGGATCTAAGGAAAGAAATTGCTAAGTTGAAAAAGGCTAAGTTTGAAAACACCCCAGAGTTGGTCACAATGAATGAAAGATTGACCAGAGAAGTGGAGCTTCTTAAGGAAGAAAATACCACAATAACTCAGTTGTATGAGGGGATGCTACAAACTCAAGCCTTAGAAACTAAGGAACTTCGTTCACTACAATCCAAATTCGATGACCTCTTCCAAGCACACAAGCTCTTAGAAAAGGAGAAGGAATGCCTAAATCAAAAGATATCAGAATTCAATAAAGCTTCTACTACTATTGAAAGTATCTCTGAATATTATAGATCAAATGGCAATAAGATGGGTTTTGGTTATGAACTTAATCCATCTACATCCTCTCCAGCTGGGGGTAGTACACCTAACAAGTGCACTACTCAGACACATGAAAAGGGTGAGTGTTCTAAACACAATGAACCTAATATGAACCAGAAGGCATCTGTACCAGCTAAGGCTAACTATCCCAAAACCAAAAATGGTAAAGGACAAGCTAACCCCAAGCCTTTACAGAGAAACAGCAGACAACCTAGACCATCTCGCCTGAGACAGTCTCAGCTGTATGCTGCTCCAGCCAAGAAGAAGAAATCTTCTTCAAACAAATCTGTTCTCTTTGCACCCCCTATTTCTTATGATATTGTGAGAACAGAAGAGTATGGTCCATATAATCGTGTGCATCGACCAGCTAATGCACCCAGGCCGAATGTAACTAGTCAGAAGATCATGTATGTACACTCCTATAAAGGGAAACCATTTGACTATTACTTAGCTGACACAAAGAACAAATCAGATCAGTCCAAGGTGCTGACTGGTAAGATTTGGTTCTGTGATGCCCGAGGGAAACAACTCAAATGTTCAAGGTTGTTTAAACGACCAATGTATATGTGGGTTCCCAAGGGTAGTACTAACACCCAAGGACCCAAAACAAAATGGGTACCTAAAACTTAACTTTTCTTGCAGGAAAGAAGGGACCTATACAGAAGAGGAGGTCTAGCAGAAGAAACTTGGTACATAGATAGTGGATGCTCAACTCACATGACAGGAACCAAAGCCCTGCTGACCAACTACATAGAGAAGAAAGGTCCAAAAGTTTTCTTTGGTGATAACGCGCATGGTAACACAAAAGGATATGGCACCCTTAAAAATGGTGACATTGAGGTACATGATGTATCATATGTAGAAGGTCTTAAGTTTAATTTACTATCTGTTTCTCATTTTTGTGACACTGGTTACTCAGTCAAATTCTCTAAAGATGAGTGTCTCATAAGTGATAAGAGAACAAAACAAAACCTTCTAACAGGATCTAGAAAGGGAAGTATGTATCTTGCAAATTGGAACAGCTGTCCTAAGGATACATGTCTGCTTTTGAAGAGCCCTAAAGATGTCAGCTGGCTATGGCACAAACGTCTTAGTCATCTGAACTTTAAGACTATGAACAAGTTAGCAAGGGAATCCTTAGTTGATGGTCTGCCTAATGAACTCTACTGTAAAGATCAGGTATGTGATGCATGTCAACAAGGAAAGCAAACAAAGGTCTCCTTCAAGACCAAGAAGACAGCATCAACCAGCAGAGTTCTTGAATTGCTTCACATGGATCTCTTTGGACCAATCACTCCAACCACTCTAACAGGAAGAAAGTACACTCTTATTGTTGTAGATGACTACTCCAAGTTTACTTGGGTTATCTTCTTATACAAGAAGAGTGAAACACAGCAGAAACTCCCTGAACTATTGAAGAGGATCCAAGTAGAGAAAGGAGAACCAATTGTGAAAATTAGAAGTGACAAAGGCACTGAGTTTATTAACTCCTATATTATTGCCTATTGTACTTCTAATGGTATTCAGCATGAGACAAGTGCAGCAAGAACACCTCAACAGAATGGTGTAGCTGAAAGAAGAGTCAGAACACTCAAAGAAGCTGCCAGAACACTCCTTGCTGAATTCTCCACTCCCAAGAAGCTATGGGCAGAAGCCATCAACACAGCTTGTCACACTCAAAACAGGTCAGGTATTCATAAAATACATGAGAAAACCCCATATGAACTGTGGAAAGGAAGAAAACCTAGAGTATCTTACTTTCATATATTTGGTTGTAAGTGTTTCATTCACAACAATGGGAAGAGTAAGTTGAATGCCTTTGATGCCAAAGCAGATGAGGGGATATTCTTAGGATACTCCTCTACTAGCAAAGCATTCAGGGTACTCAACAAACGAACCCTTCTTGTGGAAGAAACACCTCATGTTGTTTTTGATGAATCTTGTGATAAGAATGCAGTAGAAACAAACTCAGCTGCAGAACAGATGAGACATCTAGTGATCAAGTCCAGACCAGATGAGTTCATTGAAGTAAATGAACCTTTCCCTGAAGAACCAGAGGAGGATAAGCCTCATAGACCTGTCACTAGATCTCAAACTCAAGCAGGACAAGCTGACCAGAATCAAGATGCACCAATCCCAAATGCCAGGGGGAATGATCTCTTTGACACACAAGATACAGATGATGATCGACCTAATCAAGTCAACCCTCCTGATGGCACTAGATCAGATGAGAATCCAAGCTCATCCAATACAGATACTCCCATGAGGCATACATGGAGAAACAACCATCCATCAAACCTCATCTTAGGAGGAGCAGAATCAGGTGTCAAGACCAGAAGACAACTGAATCAGAACTCACAATCATCTATGTTCTGCTGGTGTGCCTTTCTATCCAACATCGAACCAGCTGACATAGAAGAAGCAATGACAGATAGCAATTGGATCACTGCTATGCAAGAAGAACTAAACCAATTCGAAAGAAATGAAGTCTGGGAATTGGTAGATCGTCCTGAAAACCACAATGTAGTAGGAACAAAGTGGGTATTCAAGAACAAGAAGGACGAAAATGATGTGATAACTAGAAATAAGGCTAGGCTAGTTGCAAAAGGATACTCTCAATCTGAAGGGATTGACTATGATGAAACCTTTGCTTCAGTAGCCAGATTAGAAGCCATACGATTGTTTCTAGCCTATGCATCATATATGGGCTTCAAGGTATATCAAATGGACGTCAAGAGTGCTTTTCTAAATGGTATTCTGGTAGAAGAAGTATATGTAGAGCAGCCTCCAGGATTTGAAAAAGGTGATCAAGTATATCGACTGAAGAAGGCTCTCTATGGTCTAAAACAAGCCCCTAGAGCTTGGTATGACACATTGTCACAATTCCTACTTGACAATGGATATACAAAAGGCAAAGTGGATAGAACTCTTTTCAGAATACAAGAAGGAGAAGACATTCTAATGGTACAAATATATGTAGATGACATTATATTTGGATCACCCAATCAAGAGATGTGCAAGAAGTTCTCTGAACTTATGCAAGGAAAGTTTGAAATGAGCATGATGGGTGAGATGAATTACTTCCTAGGACTTCAAGTCAAGCAGAGTTCAGAAGAGATCTTCATCAACCAGTCCAAGTATACCAAGAGTCTATTAGAAAGATTCAAAGCTCTACAAAACAAGACTGCAAGGATTCCAATGATGACATCTTTCAAAATGGAACCAGATGAGTCTGGAAAGGCAGTTGATCAAGCTGAATATAGAGCACTAATTGGATCTCTATTATACCTTACAGCTAGCAGACCAGACATAACATTTGCTGTAGGAGTATGTGCTAGGTTTCAAGCAAACCCAAAGCAAAGTCATCTAGAAGCAGCAAGGAAGATTCTCAAGTACCTAAAAGGAACAGTCAACTTAGGACTATGGTACCCTGCTGATGACAATCTAGAATTGAGTGGCTATTCTGACTCAGACTATGGAGGATGTAGAATTGATAGGAAATCCACATCTGGAACCTGTCAATTTCTAGGCAACAAGCTAATTTCATGGTTCTCTAAGAAGCAAACCTCAGTTGCAACCTCCACCACTGAAGCAGAATATATGGCAGCTGGTAGTTGTTGTAGTCAGCGGCTCTGGCTAGTTCAACAACTCAAGGATTACAATGTAGAGGCAAGAGAAGTCCCTATCTATTGTGATAGCAGCAGTGCCATTGCCATCACTCAAAATCCAGTCCTCCACACAAGGTGCAAGCATGTCGACATCCGACACCACTTCATAAGAGACCACCTTGAAAAGAAGGACATCAAGATGGAGAAAATTCACACAGATATCCAAAGAGCAGACATCTTGACTAAGCCCCTAGCTGAAGAACGATTCAAGACCCTATGCTACAGCTTAGGACTCCTGGATCCAAGCACATGAAGAGCAGAGATCAGCTGAAGACCTCAGCTGATACAGGTGCAGCAGACTAGGAGGATCAGATGAGGTGAATAGACACCCTCATCTTCAGGTAAGTTCATTCCCAATGAAGATAAGTAAAGTTGAGGGAAAACTTAGAGTCATCTAATCAAGGGGGAATCAATGATACCTTAAGAATCCTTGATGAAATACTCTAAAATCTGCATTGCATATCATATATATATATATACAGCAGACTTGAACAAAATTATTTGATCTCTTTATTCCCAGCAATGTATACTATGTATAATAATAAACTATTCTTCATAAAATACTTTATTTAATATACATAAATACAGTGTACTATTGAGTTATACTTGGTTGGATTAATACACCATCCTCACCGACTCAACAGTATGCATGCACTGTACGGACTTCAAATGACTCTTGCTCAAAATTTATAATTTCTGCATTCCATAAGATAAAGTCTGAATATCTTTAAATGTGAACCCTTAGATCAAGAATCTCATTGTTGATCTTAAGAAGTAACTTTTCAAAAATACAGACCTATCAACTCTATAGTTTTGTCATCTTTCACTCCACTACCTCATTTCTACCCCTATAAAAGGAGGAAGTTATGAGAACACCTAAGAACACAAATCACTAAACATTATTTTTGTTTCAGGTATGGAGACAATCGAAAGAAAAGATGGAATGGAGATCATCCTTCAACCAAAGTCTTGGGTGAAGGAGATGAAGATTTGTCCAGAAGATGAAGATGATGCAGATCAACATACTTGGCCTACTCAACATGAGTATGCCTGTGAAAGCTAAAGGAAGAAGAGACGTTCTTGTTGAAAGCTAAAGGAGGAAGAGATGCAGAGGATAAAGCTACTGTGACTAAACAGAACATGAAGGCTGAGTCCACGGCCCCCTCTTCGACTCCATTGAAGCCACTTCCAATCTTCCTTCTCCTAACAGAGAAGCGAAGAAATTCAACAAGGACACATTAGATGCTACATCCCATTCGATGATGAGGAACATCAGATGGAGTAGGCAACCTGAACCAGTGGGATATCATCTAGGCTGATCATCATATTGATTTGATGGTCCTACATGGTTCAGAGATAGAAGATAGAGCTGGAAGATCCATCAAACCAGGTTGGATCACCATAGAGCTGGAAGATCCATCATACCGGCTGGATCATCACAGCAGCAATGAGGGATCCATCAAACCAGGTCGGACTTTCAAAGCACAGAAGATTTTCTCAGCAAATCTCAATCCTCTACTCAGCTGATCAGAAGACCTACTCAGCTGACCAGAAGACTTCCAAGTAGAATCAGCAGACCTTTTCAGGAAATCAGAAGACTTCACTCTGCTGATCAGATTACTTCAAATTAGAGTTTAATGACTATCTTTGATCATGTAATTCATTCTAGATTTACTCCTGAATGTAATTAAACAAATTGGCCTATATAAGGAATGCAATTCACTTATAAAAAACGGCCTTGATGATCAATTCTTGCCACAAAATTAGTCACAACGGCTATTTTTGGTAATGATGTCATTAATACTCAATTACCAAATTGCCAGCAAATCAACAATTGCCACTTGGCAAATTCCGCCGGCAAATTTAAAGAAAAGGCCCAAAAATCTAAGAAGGAAAATCTTGGGCTCTACTCCACAATTAAACCCAAATCTGACCGTTAGATCAAGAATTGTTGGAGTATATATACAATCCTTAAACCTCTTCCTAACCCTTTCGCTCACATTACTCAATTGCTCTCAATACTCTCTCGATCCTGTAAATCTCTTTCAAGCTCTCTCAAAACCTAACTCTCAAATTCTTAGAATGGCAATCATTGAGATCTACGACGAGAAGACCAAGAGCACTGGAACTCTAGATGCAACAAAGTGGTCTAGGGAAGGGAAGATTTTCACTGAGAACGCTCTGTTTTTCAAGGGCAAGCATACAGATGAGAATAAGGAGATCCTTCTTCGCTGCATCAACCTCAACTTGCGAGATTTTCTGGAAGCAGCACCCACGAATGTCTATGAACAAGACGTGCTGACTTTCTACTCCAATGCTGTGATGAAGGGTTCTCACGTGGAAAGTGTCATGGATGGACACAAGGTCAAGGTAACAAGGGAAATCCTCCAAGAACTGTTCGGTTTGTCAAGGGGGAATATCAATATCTCCAACTACATTATGAGTAAGGAGAAAGAGTACATGGAGATGTTCACTGGTGGTAGGATCAAGGCTGAAGATGCCTCCGGACTCAAGAAATCTCAATTGGAACCTAAGTTTCAAACCCTAATGGATATAGCAGGCAAGATGCTGCTTGGTAACACTTTCAGCCATGATGCTGTTACCACTCTGAAAGTTCGAGTTATGGCTGCAATCTGGGATCAGATTGATGGAGATTGGCAAGGACTCTTTTTGGACCGTATTGCTCTTGAAGCCAAGAAGGTAACTTTGGACGTTCAATCAAGAGAATGGAAGGTGACCTCTACTGTCAGCTTTGTCAACAAGCTGAGTATCATCCTTCCAGAAGTACTCCCAAGAAAGTACAAGATGGGACCTCATAAGACCTTCCACATCTCCAAGTATTACTTAAGGAAGGAAGCTCTTGCTGAGGCAGCAAGGTTGAAAGAAGAGAGGAGGAAACTGTTGGCTGAAACATCTTCCAAGGCTTTTGTTGAAAAAGAAGTGGAGCCATCCAAAGATGAGGCTCAGAAGAAGGCTGCTGAGGATGATGATGATGACAATCAGACCTTAGCACAAAGACGACACCTAATCAGATCAGGACTCATCTCCCCATCTGATTCAGATGTCACTCCAACTGCCTCTCCCTTGAAGAAGGCAGGTACTTCTAACCCCTCTCTCACTTTTACTCCTTCTAAATTATCGAAGGGTCAGAAGAGAAAGACGAACAACTCGTCTTTCACCAAGAAAACCAAGAAATCCAGGCTCCCTACTCCCATGAGCATAGCCCCAATAACCTCCTTAAACCCTTCTGATGATTCCAACTCATCTGAACCCCCAAACACTTAAAACCAAATTCCTACTGATACTCACACAACAGAGGAACAAGCCCAGCCTAACCCTGCTGATGTTCAAACAGCAGACAACCAACCTCAGACAACCTCCACACAACCTGCTGATGATCAAACTCAGATTATATCCACAATCCTTGCTGACATTCAAACAGCAAATGTCCAAGATCATCAAGCTCAAACTCCTACTGATCTTCAAGAAGAAACTGAACCAGACCAGCAGACTCAAAACCCTGCTGATGAATCAACCACTGGAGAACATATCACTTCCCAAATCCCTGCTGATACTCACACAGCAGAGGAAAATGCCCCAACCATCCAAACCCCTACCATTTCTGTCCCTTCTGCTCCAGAAGACTTGGCACCAGAAGACCTGGTTCAAGCTGGTCCTTCTCAACCTCAGTTCAAAATGGTGCACTACCCTATGTGCCCAACAGAAAAGATAATGAGGATGAAGATAGCCAACCTGCTCAAGACCACCATCCCTGGAATTGATGAGACTTCAATCCAATTTGAACAAGTGCTTAGGGTATGCACTTGGATTGAGCTCAGAAGAGATGATGTAGATGGCCTTATTGAGGTCATGGAAGGAATGGGAGGAAAAGAAAACTTCCTCGACTGGGAGATGGAGCAAAAGGAAGTTGCTCAAGTTCGATCCTTTGCTCAGCTGCTACCAGATGAGGCACTAACTGCAGTCTGCAACCGGATCCTTGGAATTCCCACTGCTGATGTTCCAGTAGACTCATCGGATCAGCAGACAGCTGAACAAACACAGATGAAGGAATCAGTTGCACCAGCCTTGGTGGACGACTCAGCTGCCCCTGCTCAAGACTCAGCTGCCCCTGCTGAAGACTCAGCTGCACCAGCTGACATAGAAGAAATCGAAAGAGAAGTAGTCACAGATCCAGCTCACTTCAAGCCTTCAGAAGACCTGACTCACTTCATGTATACACCAGGAGATGCAGGCAGACGAATCATGACCCATCTGACTAAGGCGACAACCTGCTACCTCGATGAGGAGTACCTATCAGCTGAAGAAAGAGGCAAAGCAATAATTGTTCATACCAAGCCTCATGGTACACCCTCATCTTCTACCCCATCTGACCATACAACAGACATCTGCTCCCAAATCAAAGCTGCAATAGATTTGCACTTTGAGAAAGGCTTAGGCCTGCACCTAGGAAGATATGTTGAGAAAGCTGTAAGGGAACAAAAGACTCGTCTTCGTGACCGGATCCTTGACATTGAAGATAAATTTGGTGAAGCACTCCATCAGCAGATAGGAGAATACTTAAGCACCTATCAGAAGCTGTCAGCTGACACCTCCAAAAGGTTTGCTGATCTTTACACTGATGAGATGCACCGCATGGGGACCACCTACAAAACAAGAATTGAGGATGCTGAAGCAAGAGCCACTGAAGGACAAGCTCTTCTTAAAGCAGCTGCAGAGGAGAATGAGAAACTGCAGACTCAGCTGAAGGAAACAGCAGACAAGTTGAATGCACTTGCAGAAAAGCTTGAAGAGGCCTCCTCCACCAATTCTCTTTCTCATGTCATGGAACACAGTATATCTCATATTACTGCTGTCAACAAGGTCAATGCCATGGCACTGAAACATACTCTGAAAGTGGAAATCATGAATGCCATGAAGCCTTTTACGGCTGCACTTGCTGAAGCCAAAAAGGGGGAAGATATGCTGATAAGAGCTCTTGAGAAATCTACTGCACAACAAGCTGTAATGGTAGTATCTCAAGATGAACTGAATGAAACCTTGAGTGGTTTAAAGAGCAAAATCAAGAACAGGCAAGAAAAAGGCAAAGGCAAAGAAATTGCTCAAGAAGACGCTCAAGCATCTACTCAAGCTCCTGTCAAGACTCTTCAGATCACTGCTCCTGAAGAACAAGTCCCTGGAAAGAGAATGACAAGGAAAAGAAAGGCAGATGAGCAAGCTTAGTCAGCTCAGACATCAGCTCAGACCAGAAAGAAGCCAACTCCAGCAGAGCCTACTGCAGAAGAGAAGGAGGCTCTAGAGTTGAAGAAGAAGAAGTTTCTTGAAGCTCAAGAGCTTAAGCAAAAGAAGCTGAATGATGCGAAGGCAGTCAAAGCCAAATTTGAAAGAAGAATTGCCAAACTCATGAAAGCAATGAAGGACAAAGCACAAGAAGACAAGGTCCTGGTGTTTGATAGCAATTATGTGGACTACTTAGCCCTTCAAGATGAGCTACCAAGATGGTATCCCCTGAAGAAGAAGTGGCAAATTCAACACCACATAGTAAGGAAATTTGGCCCTCTCCCTTCTTATGAAGAAGAATTCTTACAATTCTCCCAGTTCATGAACTTTGAAGATCCAGAGTTCTGGGAAGAAATTGTCAAGACAGCCAAAGGACTTGACAACTGCAGAATCCTACCTCCTGAAGAACCCAAATGGGATGCACCCCTTCTGGATTCAGGAAGAGTCAACATGGGTGAAATCAAGAAGATTCAGTACAAGATTTATGAAGAGGAGAATGTTACAGACGCACAACACATGGAAGATGTTCGAGCTCGTCTGTACCTGGCCTACCGTATTTGAAGATCAGAAGACCTGATGAAGACTAGCTTAGAAGTTTAAAGAAACTATTACTTGTAATCTGTAAAAGTTCTATCTATATTCAAGTTCTAGTTCTTTCTGCTTACAAGACAAACTCTCATTGTCTTCATCAGATACTTCAGTTTTTAAGCATGTTATAAACTCTTATCTTAACCTATTAAGAGCACTTATCAAGTATAGTTTTGGCTTCATCAAAAAGGGGGAAATTGTTGGGATATAAATTCACCCTAAGCCCCACTTGATGTTAGAATAGTTTTGATGGCCAAAACACTTAGAGTTTATAAATGTAATAGGATCAGCTGACTTGTATAGAACAGCTTAGACTAGTCTTGTGTGATCAACTGTATTGTTATCAGCTGATCAGCACAGTCCTGGCCTACATGCCTATCCTCAAGATGAGAAGAGTAGAAGACATGAAGACTAGAAGATCCTTGAAGACCAGATAAGTTAAGGTGCTTGTATACCTACCTATCTGATGGAGTCCCAGATTGAAGATGGCCTAAAGCAGTACAAAAGAATTTCCAGATCAGAAGAGTGTTACTCGTCTGATATCAGAAGACAGAAGACCTAAGGCCAGAAGAGTAGTCAGAAGACTAGAAGTACAGATCAGAAGACTATGTGCTCTTCCAGGACTCGGCTGATTCCCAAGTCATCTTGCAATTCAAACGAAGACCTACCTTATTTAGAAGATTGACATGATCCCAGGATTGAAGCAATCAAGCGGCTGGAATCAAGGAATCAAGCTATTGTGGAAAGATTGCCCAAACGGCTAGTTGCAACCAATCTCCATTATAAATACAAGAGGATGAGGAATCACAAATACAGAAGTCACAAGAGAGAATTCTAAAGCTAAGCAAGCAATCAAGCAAAAGCCATACTGTTCCAAGAGTTCTCCAAGAGCCAGAAATCCATTAGATTATCCATAGCTCTTAAGTGCTTCCTATCCAATCCTTAAGAACCTGAAACCTGTTCATATTGTATATCAATTGTTTTAGGCATAGTGGTTAAGCAAATTATAAGCTTGAACCATTAGTTGGATACATCTCAAAAACCTCAAACCCTCACCGAAAGGTTAAAGTTTTTGAACCCCTCAAAGTGCAAGTGCTTACAATCACTTGTGGAGACCGTAGCTGTTAGGACGGCTCAGATCTCAAAGTCCTAACCTTGGGACTATAAAGGTCAAGACCCTTGTAATTAGTGGAAATTAAAGGGATTAAACATCACGTTAGGACGTGAGAGTGGACGTAGGATCGTATATCCGAACCACTATAAATCCGGTGTTATTTACTTTCTGAACTTTACATTTCTGCCTTTACATTCATTATTATATAGTGCATACTGTTATTTCAACACTCTTTAAAACAGGCCATAACTTTCAAACCAGCATCAGCTGAGTATTTTCATTAAGTAAAACAAGTTACAAGAACGAGTCTAAACAAGGGCCACCATAATTCCGCATATAACCTTAACAATCAGATCACTATAGTCATCTGGACCAGCAGACTTGCAGTCCAGTTGACATAGCAATCAGAAGAGGTTCCCAACTCTGTTTGAAAAAGTTTTAAAGTCTATTCACCCCTCCCCTCTAGACTTTAATCCCACTCACTACTCGTTCAGGGACCAACACTTTATGTACCTATCTCATCATGTACAATGTGTAATCGTAGGTACAGGTATAGTAAAATAAATAAGATGAATATCAATCTAAAGCAATGGTCAAGGTTTTGAACAAGATGACTGTTAACAAACATAAGGATATTTAAGAAATCACGGATTCCCCCTTAATTGTTTATTCCCTTAGTATTACCCTCAGCTTTACCAGTTTCCTCATCGGGTTGTTTGGTCATCTAGTCTAGCCTTGTATACATGTCTGTTGCGTGAGTAGACGAGTGCTCTAGTCTAGTGATCTTGTCTCCTTTCCTTTGATGTACCTGTCTGGTTAGTACATAGCTATAGGCAAGTAGGGTCCAAATCAATTAGCCCTAGACTAATGCATAACTCACGAAATCGTGCCTCAGCTAATGGTTTTGTAAAAATATCAGCTCTTTGAAAATCAGTATGAATCTTTTCCATGCGAATATCCTTCTTTTCTACATGATCACGTATGAAATGATGCTTCACATCAACATGCTTACAACGTGTGTGCAAAACAGGATTTTGTGTAATGGCAATTGCACTATTACTATCACAGAAAATAGGAACATTTGATTCATGTATGTTGTAATCACGAAGCTGTTGAATGAGCCAGAGTAGTTGACTACAACAGCTACCAGCAGCCATGTACTCGGCTTCGGTAGTAGAAGTAGCAACACTAGTCTGCTTTTTAGAAAACCAAGATATGAGTTTTGTGCCTAGAAATTGACAAGAACCAGAAGTAGATTTCCGATCTATTCTACAGCCTCCAAAGTCTGAGTCTGAATAACCACTTAAGGATAGATCATCATTTGAGGGATACCATATACCACGATTGATGGTCCCTTTTAAATATTTCAGAATCCTTTTGGTGGTTTCCATGTGACTTTCTTTTGGATTGGCTTGGAATCGAGCATAAACACCAACAGAGAATGCAATGTCTGGTCTACTAGCAGTTAGATACAGTAAGGAACCAATTAAACCACGGTAATAGGATTGGTCAGCACATTTACCGTTCTCATCTGGATCCATTCTGTAAGTTGGTTGCATTGGTACGCCAGTAGACTTACATGTTTTGATCCCGTACTTGTCTAGAAGGTTTCTAGTGTACTTCGCCTGATTTATGAAAATACCTTATGGAGTTTGTTTTACTTGAAGTCCAAGAAAGTAGTTCATCTCAACCATCATTGACATTTCAAACTTACTTTGCATGAGTGTTGAAAAACTTTCACTCAGCTTTTTGTTAGGTGACCCAAAAATGATGTCATCTACGTAAATTTGGACGAGTAAGATGTCCTTCCCTTCTTGTCTTCTGAACAAGGTTCGATCGACCTTGCCCTTAGTAAAACCATTTTCTAAAAGAAAGAGAGATAGGGTATCATACCATGCTCTTGGAGCTTGCTTTAGTCCGTACAAGGCTTTCTTCAATCTGTACACCTGGTTGCCTTTGACTTCGAAACCTGGAGGTTGTTCAACATACACTTCTTCCGCAAGAATACCGTTAAGAAATGCACTTTTAACATCCATTTGATATACAGTAAACTTCATGTGAGCAGCATATGCAAGGAACAATCGAATGGCTTCTAGTCTAGCAACAGGAGCATAAGTTTCATCATAGTCTATGCCTTCAGCTTGTGAGTAACCTTGGGCGACTAGTCTAGCCTTATTCCTAACGACTAAATCATTCTCATCTTTCTTGTTTTTAAAAATCCATCGAGTGCAAACTACATTATGATGTTTCGGCCTATCGACAAGTTCCCAGACGTCGTTTCGAACAAACTGGTTCAACTCGTCTTGCATAGCGATGATCCAATTACTATCAGCCAATGCCTCTTTAACAGTGGTAGGCTCAATAGCAGAGAGGAAGCAACACCAGCAAAACATAGTTGGACTCGGCTGTTCTTGCGACTCAAAGAGTTGTCGTCTAGTTTTCACACCAATAGTAGAGTCACCAATGATATTTTCAGTATCATGCGCAGATTTCCATGTTTTTCTATTCTTAACAGTAACACTATCATCTATATCATGTACAACATCATGTATGTCAACATCATTTATATCATTAACAGTTTTACCAGGAGTAGATGAGTCAACTAGAGCAGGCATGTCAACTGGTCTAGAAGACTTACCTTGAGCACTTACCTTCTCCTTGTCATCAGAGTCGAGAGCTTTTAGGAATGGGTTGTAGGCTTGAACGGATTCATATACCTCTGAATCTTTGTCCGATTCTATCGTTAGATCAGTCACTTTCTCACTGACCTTGTCGGCAGACGAGTCTTGTCGAGATTCATCGAAAACCACATGTGGTGTTTCTTCCACACAAAGAGTTGAGTAGTTGAATACTCTAAATGCTTTGCTGGTCGAGGAGTATCCTAAGAATATCCCCTCGTCTGCTTTAGCATCGAAAGCATTCAACTTGCTCTTTCCATTGTTGTGAATGGAAACACTTACAACCAAATATATGGAAATATGAAACTCTGGGTTTTCTACCTTTCCAAACCTCATAAGGTGTCCTGCCTAAAGCTTTGTTGATCGCGCTTCTGTTTTGTGAGTGGCATGCAGTATTGATAGCTTCAGCCCAAAACTTTTGAGGCGTGTTGAACTCGGCTATCATGGTTCTACAGGCTTCTTTGAGAGTTCGATTCCTTCTTTCTGCTACACCATTTTGTTGTGGTGTCCTAGCTGCACTAGTAAGGTGCTGGATACCACGTTTAGTACAGAAATCTTTAATATAGCAATTAATGAACTCAGTTCCCTTGTCAGTACGAATCTTGACAATGGACTGGTTCTTCTCAACTTGTAACTTCTTCAACAGATCAGGTAGAAGTGTTTGTGTATCACTCTTCTTGTGTAGAAAGACTACCCAAGTAAACTTAGAATAGTCGTCTACAAAAACAAGTGTGTACCTTCTTCCATTCAAGGTTGGAGGAGTTATTGGACCATGAAGATCCATATGTAGAAGTTATAAGACTCTACTAGTTGAGAGAGTAGTAATTGATTTAAAAGAACCTTTAACCTGTTTACCCTGTTGACAGGAAGTGCATACATGTGACTTGTAGTAAACTTCATTGGGAATACCTTCTACAAGGTAATCTCTGGCTATCTTATTAAGAACCTTAAAGTTTAGATGACAAAGGCGTCTATGCCAGAGCCAGCCAAGTTCTTTAGGATTTTTAGTAAGTAGACAGGTGTCCCTCAGACAACTGTTCCAATTCACTATGTACACACTTCCTTGTCTTACGCCGACTAGGAGGACTGTGTGTGTCCTTTTGTCAATGATTTCACATTTGCGGCTCTTGAACTGCACCTTGTATCCACGATCACAAAACTGCGAAACAGAGAGTAAATTGTATTTCAAACCTTCAACATATGAGACATCTTGGATCTCAACGTCTCCATTCCGGATGTAACCAAATCCTTTAGTGACAGCAGTGGAACTATCACCAAATATTACTTTTGGTCCTTCCTGCTCATGGTAACTAGATAAGAGTGCCTTGGTACCAGTCATGTGGTGCGAACAACCACTGTCTATGTACCAGGTTTCTCCTACTGAGCCACCCTTCTTATACAAGTCAAGTCGACCCTGCAATGAAGATATTCAATAATTTAGGTACCCATTTGTTTATTGGGGTCCTCGGGGGTTAGTCGTGTTCAGAGGAATCCAAATATACATTGGAGTCTTGAACAAGTTCGATCTCTTAAGTTTTCGCCCATATTTGTTACAAAATAAGACCTTGTTGTCCTTTACTGGTCTATTAGTCGAGTTTGGGTCTACTCTTTGGAGATAGCCTTTCGACTTTATCTCTACTTGAGCAGGCACTGGTCTATGATAGTCAGAGTAGGGCTTGTAAGCATTAGGTCCATACGGTTTATAGACGCGTTTGGGTCTTTCCTCACTGATGATATCATATGATAAAGGTGGAGGATATAGGACAGCTTGTGTACGATATTTTGGAGCTACCTGTCTGGGTCTAGACGAGTAGAGTTGAGACTGCTTTATGAAAGGAGGTCTAGACTCTTGTCGTCTAGTCTGTATCTGTCTAGTACTCGTCTCCTCAGGATACCAGTCCTCGTATCTGACCTGGTTGGGTCGTCCACGATTAGTGGTCTTTTGAAGATTGGTTCTAGTTGGAACAGGCTTGTTGTTACCATTCTTTTTACCTCCCTTGGTAATCGGAATGTTAACTCGAGCTTGTTTAGGTACAGTACCTTTAGATGGAGTATCAATATCGTATATCATTGGTCCTTTTCCCTTATCATTTGGCAACAGTCTTGCTTTAATAGTAGTAGGGTTCTTAATTACTCGAGTAGACGAGCTAGATGACTCAGCACCTATACCAGTCTTGTCAGCTGGATCTCTATACCTATATGACAATTCAAGGTTAATCTTTGAAGAGTTAACCAGGTCAGTAAGCTTGAGATCTAATGTGACAACCTCGGTCTCTAAGAACTTATTACGTTCTTCAAGTCTATTGCATTTGCCTTTTAAAACATTGAATTCATTTCTCTCAGTTGCATGTGTCTTAAGTAGGTCTTGATATAACCTGTCTGTTAATGCACACTTTTCTTTGAGTTGTCTCAACTCTTCGGTCAAGCGTTCATTTAGGACTGTTACATTAGGATCTACTTTAGACTGAGCTTCCTTAAGATCAATGATTTCTTATTTTAATGCAATGTTTTCATCACTGACTTCGATGAATGCTTGGTTAGCAAGTAGAAGGTCGTCTTCAATAGCACTAGTTGAGTGCTGAGGACTACTTCCTACTTCACTACTAGCAGTATCACTTTCATCAGTTTCTGAATCATCACAAGATTGAAAAGATGTAGCAGATGATACCTCTTGATCGATTTTAGCCATACAACATAGGCCATCATCTACTATGAATGCTTCATCGTGATCTCGATCAGTCGAGTGACTATATAAGGACGATGGCAACTCGTCTGTATCCGAATCAGAGTCATCATTGGCCATCATTGGCCATCATTGCCTTCTTGCCACGGTTGTACCTTCTTTCCCTTTGAGCTTTACGTTCTTCTCGATCGTCAGTGCTCAGGTCTGGACATTCATATAAGTAATGACCTGGCTTTTCACAATTATAGCACAAGAGATCATTAGTAGCCTTTTTGACAGGAGATTTGTCCCTACGCTTATCGCGTCTATCGGAACGCTGAATCTTCCTATCGTTAGACTCTCTATCTCATCTATTACCTTTCGAGACTTCGTCTCTCCTTTCGGATGAGTTTCGGTCTCGTCTGGTCTCAGACGCGTTCTTAGACGTGGATGCTCTATGATCTCTATAGAACTTCTTATATCTACCGAAACTTTTATTCAGCCTATCAAACTTTCTAACCATAAGGTTTACTTGATCCTTCAGACTAAGATCACTATCTAACTCATCTTTCACAGAGGCAGATTTAGTCTTATGCTTAGATCTATCTATCTTAGAAGACTTAGAAGAGCTAGACTTAAAGGCGACGTTCTTAGATACAACATGTTCTCTATCACTACTGGCTAGTGGTTCATCTTCGTCTAAATCAAACTCATGGGCTTTCAGAGTTTGAAACATGGTTTCAGCAGACCACCTGTCTATGTCTTGAGTGTTCTTAACAAGCATCTTTACCATTTTCCATCGAGGATCTAAGCTCTTAAGAATCCTAAGATTGATTTCACGAGGAGTATAAGTTTTACCAAGAACTTCAAGATCATTCATGATTTTAGTAAAACGAGTATCCAGCTGGTCGATAGTTTCGCCAGCTTTCATCCGAAATGATTCAAATCTTTGGACAGCAGTGGATAATTTGCTCTCTTTGATCAGGGATGTCCCTTCACAAATGATAGCTAACCTGTCCCACATCTCTTTGGCAGTTTTACATTTTAACACTTTTCCTAGATACTCGTTAGGAAGAGTGTGTAAGATGTAATTCTTTGCCAAGCTATCCAAGTTATTTTGACGCATTTCTTCTGAGGTTAGATCAGACATTGGTTTCTTGACGAGAGTGCCAATTGGTTTGTCTTTGTCAAGATTTGCAGTATTTGGGACCATTGTCACGATCGGACCCTCGGTTACAACAGAGATCATTAGATCATGCGTGGAGCTGAAAATCGCTTCCATTCGTAGTTTCCAGTAGTCGTAATCCTGAACCTGGAACTTGGGCAATTTATTAGCACTTATCTCAAGAGACATGATTTCAAGAAATAAGTTCTAAGCAGTTTTATGATCAAGAAGCAGTTAAGTCAAGAACAGGGAACACGAAACAGATAGAACAAGAATGTAGATCAAGAACACGTAAGCAAGTACAATCACGGACCAAGACTTCACCCTTAGTCTTAAGTCGGTTATCAAGAAACAGCAGTTCGAAAACCACTGCTCTGATACCACTTGTAGTTCCCGAAAGTTGAGTTAATATCGAGGGAAGCTAAAGAAAATGTCTAGAGGGGGGTGAATAGACTTTTCTAAAATCTTTCGATATATCAGAATACAATGTGCGGAATACGAAATTAACAATGAGCCCAATACAAGTTTATACTCAACTATTCAAATTCGAGAACATTGTTCTATACTCAACTTTTCTTGTTTAGTTATGTGTGTTAAACAATTAAGCAATTAAACAAAACAGTAAAGTAAACAACACAAACAATTTATAGTGGTTCGACAACTTGTCTACGTCCACTCTCACAAACCCAGTTGTGATGTTTCCACTAACTCTTCCAATCGAGTACAAAGTGAGTTCTTGTGATTTTAAGTCCCAAGAAGAAGACTTAGATCTTCTAAGACTATACCACCAGATACGTCTACGATCTTACTAGAAATTTAACAAGTACCTAGCAACTTGATAAAAACAACAAAATAAAACTAAAAACTTATTCAGTAGCAGTCTTCTGGTTTCTTCACTTGTCTTCTGACTTGCTATCTGAACTTCAACGAACTCTGTGAGTAATCTTCAGTATATCTTCAGTATGTAGCTTCAGTATGCGTAGGTACAGTAGTCTTCAAATGATAAACACTTTGAAGTATTTATAGACTTTAGAAATCAAGAACTAAGTTAGTTGTAACCAACTCTTCTTGAAAACTGACTTTGTAACTGAATCTTCTTATCTATCCACGCGTTTCTTGTTAAGTAGTTATTCCATAACTAAATTTCTTATCCTTATCTTTATACGCGCTTCACTTAGAATTCAAGTTGACTTCTAGTTGTCTTGACTTGCGAACTCTTGTACGCACTGATCTTGTAGTCCACCTGTCTTGTGTAGTAGACTTCAACTCTTCTTCTTCAGTCTTCATGTGCAATCTTCAATAGTAAACTATTCTATCCTATAAAGACTATTACACTACTTTAAGCTTTATAATTCAGCTTAGTCAACTTATAATCTATACAATCAATCTATCTATTACATTCAAAATCATGAGCTCTATACAACAATTATTCATAGCTCAATAACAAACTAATAGTTAACATAAACATATATGAAGTACTTATAAATTCGTACTTATCTTTTAATATAAAACAACACTTGTCTTTTAGTGAACTCTACTGGTCTTGTTCAAGATGACTTCAACTCAACTAGACTAGATCAGTCAACACTTAGAAAATATTCATACTACTTTTGGCTTATCAAAACTTCATCTTTTATCTTTTAATCATCATGTAGGACTTGTTCTAGGATTCATATCCCAACGGATCACTTTAGCTTCACCAAGATCTTTCATCTCAAACTCCCAACTCTTCTGAAGTAAACACAGCTGTCATACAAGCTTCTTGCAAAACCAGCTGAGCAAATGTACTCATCAAACCTTAAGTACCATTGTCTAGGCCTTTGTTTGAGGCCATAGAGTGATTTTCTGAGTAAGCACACTTTGTCTTCTCCATCTTTTATGTCCAACCCTTCTCGTATTTTCATGTAGATCTTCTCATCTAAAGTCCCATGAAAAAATGATGTGGTCACATCCATCTGATGCAGCTCCAATTCATATTGAGCAACCACATCCAACAAGATTCTGATGCTACAATGCTTTACAACAGGAGAGAAGATTTTATTAAAGTCAATACCTTCTTTCTGTGTAAATCCTTTAGCTACAAGCCTTGCATTGTACCTAATCTTGCCACCTCTCTGAGCCTCCACTTTTTTCTTGTAGATCCACTTACACCCAACAAGTTTCTTGTTCTTAGGCCTCTCAACAATCTCCCAAGTCTGGTTCTTGTTAAGAGATAACAGTTCTTCCTCCATAGCAACTAACCACTTCTCTTTGTCATGGCAGTTGATGGCTTCTGTGTAAGTTTTAGGCTCCAGAGACTCCACCTCAAGGACTGCACATAATGCAAATGATACAATGTCAGCTTGACCATACCTTTGAGGTGGGTGGACTTCTCTACTGGTTCTGTCCCTAGTGAGTTGATAGTCATGAAGCTCAGTATCACTATGAGTAGTCTCCTCCTCATCTGGATCAATCTGATCTTCAGTTACTGTTTTGGCTTCAACATGCTCCACCTCAACCTGTGTCTCATCTGGTTTGTTGTGTGCTGTACTTGAACTTGCCTCTTCTTTCAATGGCATTTTACTTTCATCAAAAGTTACATCTCTGCTGATAATACACTTCTGCATCCCAGCTTCAAAGCACCACAACCTATACCCTTTCACTCCTGAAGGATACCCTACGAACACACATTTCAAGGCTCGAGGCTCAAACTTATCTTGCTTGACATGGGCATATGCTAAACAACCATAAACTTTCAAATTACTGTACTCAGCTGCATGGCCAGACCATAACTCTTCTGGGGTTTTAAATTGCACAGCTGAGGAAGGGCTTCTATTTATCAAATAGGCTGTTGTTGACACTGCTTCTCCCCAAAATACTTTAGGCAATCCCGAGCTGCTCAACATGCACCTGACCCTCTCAAGCAAAGTCTGGTTCATTCTCTCAGCAACTCCATTCTGCTGAGGTGTACCTGGTACTGTTCTATGCCTCACTATACCCTTCTTCATGCAGAAAACATTGAACTCTTCTGATATGAACTCCAGCCCATTATCAGTTCTCAAATGCTTGAGCTTCTTTCCAGAGACATTCTCAACCTCAGTGAGCCATTCCTTGAACTTTTCAAATGCTTCTGACTTGGATTTCAGGATAGTGATCCAAACTTTTCTTGAGTAGTCATCTATGATAGACATGAAGTATCTCCCACCACTTCTGGTCTGATTCCTAGCTGGCCCCCATAAATCTGAATGCACATAGTCCAAAATTCCTTTGGTAGAGTGTGAACTCTTTCCAAACTTCAATCTCTTGGATTTCCCAAGAATGCAGTGCTCACACAAATCAAGCTTTGTGATCTTGTCACCACCTAGCAATTCTTACTTGCTTAGCTCAAGTAGGCCCTTCTCTCCTACATGACCTAATCTTCTGTGCCACAACATTGAGTTGTCTTGCACCCTTGCCACATCTGATCTGCTAGTCACTGTTCCTCCCTTCAGAAAGTAAAGATCATTCCTTCTCTCACCTTTAAGAATAGTAAGCTTCCCCTTTGAAACTCTGAGCTCTCCATCTTCTGACTGGAATTTGTAGCCCATTGAATCCAGCATTCCAAGAGATATAAAATCTCTCTTGAGTTCAAGAACATACCTGACCCTCTTGAGAATCCTCACTACTCCATCATACATCTTCAAGTGTACTGTACCTTCACCTTTAACTTTGCAAGTGTGATCATTCCCTAACAACACAGAACCTCCATTCTGATGCTTAAAATCATGAAACCAATCTCTCCTTGGAGTCATATGGAAAGAACACCCTGAATCTAAAATCCAATCTTGTTTTTCTTTATTGGAAGTGATGGATAGGGACTGAGCTGACTCATAGCCTTTCTGCTCTTTATCTTCTTGGGTTTGATTTGCTTGATTCTTATCAACAGGGTTCTTGGGACCAGATTTTCTCATAAGCTGTCTGTACTTGTAACAAGTACTCTTAAAGCATCCAGGTTTGTTGCAGTGGTGGCACACTACTTCCCCTTGATTTGACACTGTTGATTTTCCCTTATCAGCTCCCTTGGGTTGATTAGACCCCTTCTTGGAGACAGATTTCTTCTGACCTCCCTTGATTGCCAATCCTTCTCCACTACTGTTCTTATCTCCTTGAGATGTTTTATTGTGTAGCAGCTTGGACTTGACAGCCAAGATCACATCCTCTAATGTGACTGCCTCCTTTCTACCATACAAGATGGTGTCCTTTAGGATTTCGAAGGACTTAGGAAGAGCACTCAACAAGATGAGAGCCTTATCCTCTTCCTCTAACTTGACATCCAAATTTTCCAGATCATCAAGAATCTTGTTGAACTCATCTAGCTGCTCCGTAATGGGTTTGTCATCTCCCATTCTAAAGGCATACAGCTTCTGTTTCGAATAGAGTCGGTTAGCAAGAGTTTTCACCATATATAACTTCTCAAGCTTATCCCAAACCTCCTTCGCTGACTTCTCTTTAGCAACTTCCCTCAAGACCTTATCTCCAAGGCAGAGTAGGATCGTGCTTCGAGCTTTTCTGAGCAACTTGCTCCTTTCAGCCGCAGCTGCTGCAGTTTCTTCTGCAGTCTCTTCGGATTCTTCGAGAGCCTCGAATAATCCTTGCTGTTCAAGGAGGGCCTGCATCTTGACCTTCCACAGCCCAAAATCTCCTGTGCCTGTAAACTTGTCTATGTTGTACTTGGTAGAATTCCCCATCTTAGATCTGCAGCTACTTCAGTTTCCCACAGACGGCGCCAATTGTCAAGTAATTCCAGTCGATCAGACATCTCCAACCAAGTAGAATACTTGAAGATATAAGAAATAACTGCTCTATGATAGTAATTCAAAAAAGTAAGCAACGAGACAAAAAACACATAAGAATTTAAGTGGTTCGATCAATGTGATCTACGTCCACTGGACCAGATGAGTACTTCTTTGATTGATAAAGAATGTTTACACACTCATTCACTCGGAATAGGATATTTCCTCACTTCACTCGTGAACTCACACAACTCAAAGATTACAAAACGTACTATAATCTACAATCCAAAATTGTCCTTTACAATGTACACATACAAGAGTTTATAAAGACCAAAGGTAGTTACTGCTGTTAGGAACTGTTTTGAGTAGTTATAAATCGTTTGCAACCGCTTATAACAACCCATGTGCTCTGTTATTGCCCAACTGAAATGGTAGTTATGTCCTCAAGTAGTTGTAACTGTAATACAGTTAGTTAAACTAACTAACTTCCAGATCAGAAGACTTGTCCATAAAGATTAGAAAACTACTTAGTGTGCTGAAACTCAACTCTTCTGTTCTTGTGATCAAAAGCTGACTCTGCTGATAGACTTCTACTGTGCTGATAGTACTGTGCTGATATACCCTGCTGAAGTACTGTGTTGATATACTCTGCTGAAGTACTGTGCTTGGTATACTCTGCTGAAGTACTGTGCTGACCCAACCAACTATGATGAATTCTAAGCATCACCTCTTCAACTGATTGAAAACCTTCAACTCATCTGATTTCGGCCTAAGTCATCTTATCTGATCCTTTCAGCTCACTACTTACTTAGTGTGCTGACTATGACATTATGAGATAACACTCACACTTTACTTTTATCCTTCTTAAAACATGTGTAAAAGATAAAAGTGTCAATGATGAATATGTATATAATACATGGGTAAATTGGAATGTGATCATATAAATATGTTATTTTAGACATCTTTACACTTTTTGTCCAATTTATTTTGGACATCTTTACCCTCTTTGTCATTTCTATATTTTATGACTGAATATGTAAAACAGCTCCACAAAAGTTTTTAAAATTTTTCTATTATTGCAAGTTTGAATCGGTCAATACGTATACAATTATATATTTTGGATGCATTTAAATTTGGTGAGCCCTTTATACGGTGCTCCTAGTGTCATGTACTATATATATCTAGAGCATGTTTGCTTCATGGGTTTAGGGGGGTTAGTGATGGGGTTTGATATGTAAACCCATCTTCTCCCATGTTTGGTTTCTCATAACTTTAAACACATTGACCCGGGTTTATAATTTGACCCGGTTTTTATAAACTAGATTCCATGGGTTTAGACAACCTAGCCTCCCCAAGGGCTTATCTAGCCAACCCACCACACCTAAACCCATCTTATCCCAACCCATGAAGCAAACATGCCCCTACTGCACCACTCTCATTACAAGTTGCAAATATAGTAGTTTGACATGTATGTCAATTAAGATACTTGTGTGATAAAAATTGAATTTCTGAATCGAACAGACAATTTTCTGTTAAATCGGTTTTGTTAATTCTATCAAAAAATTGCTAAGTTATAATTTGTCTAGAGATTCGATAAATCGCTTTGGTTTTTATTTTATGAAAACCGTATAAACTGAACAAATCGAAATTGTAGCTAATTAAAAGCTTTTAATGACATGAAATTGAGAATTAATGACAAGAAAAATCCATTTTTTTATAGAGGAATGATTTATATGGTTCGTGATGTGGAACTCTGGTGAACTTGGTAATTTGTGATGACTTGAAACTTGATATTTAATTTAGATTGTGAACTTTTAACTTGATATTTGATTTTAGTTAGTAGTTAAATTAGTTTGTGATTGAGATTTGATTTTAGTGTGAAGAATGCTAAATGGAATAAGTTTGACTAGTTTTGAATTTGATGTTTATGGAATACACATTTTGATTTTGGTCCCGTAAGTTGATCTAAATTTTGAATTCAGACCAATTACTATCATTTCAGATAAATGAACCGGTCAAATCCATTGATTTCTGCATTTTTCTGCACATGAGCAAATTTACGATTGATTTGAATTGCACACGAGCTAAGGATTTGACTGATTCATTACCCAAAATGGTAGTAATTGGACTGAATTCAAAGATTAGATCAATGATGAGTCAGATTTATTGCATATTTTTGTGCTTTAATTGAATATTCCTTGTGAATTAAATTGATAATTTAGTGTATATTTACGACTCATTATTTTATGATTTCAATTACTTTGATATTTTTAAATTTAATTCAGGTAATGTTGGAGTATTTTTGTGGGAATGAAGTCAAAGTGATTAAGCAAGTGGGCTGATTAATGGAGCAAAAGATGGACTCATGAATTTAACGGGCCATGAGAATTAACTAATGGGCACTAATTTGAAGTGGAGCCCAATAGAAAAAAAGAATTAACTAATGGGCATTAGCTTTGGGAACAACCGCCTTGAGAAAAGAATACACAAATGGGCCTTGGATTTGGGGATAAGAATGAATTGAAATAAAAATCGGGCGCGGTTATACACACACCAACCTATTGACTACACCCACCTGACATTTTTTTCATCTCACAAGACATGTGAAATGTCCCATATACCCCTCCTGTGAAATTTAAAAAAAAACGAAGATGGGCGGTGGCGGACGAGGGCAGGGGAGGCGGCGTAGGATTCACACTTCTCCAGCGGCGGCGGCGTTCGAAGGATAAAGGGGCGGCGAGCAACAGCGGAGGGGGCGGCCGCGCATTTTTTCCAAACTGTTTTGCGATCTGTGGGGGCAGCGACATGGGGAGTGAGGCGGCACTGTCGCCACATGGGGAGGGGAAGTGGAGCTGCGTCGCAGGGACGTTGGGAGAGAGGGCGGCGCTGTCTCCGTGTTGGGAAGGGGGACGCTACGACGTTGAACGGGACGGCGGCGTTGTCGCTGCGTGGGGAGGGACGATGGCTTTGCGCCGCGGAGACATGGAGAGGGAGGGCGGTGCTGTTGCCGGCGACGAGAGGAGGGGGATGACGAACGGCGCCGCTCGTTAGAGGGAAGGGGAGGAGGCGAAAATGGGGTGGGTGTACCAAATGAGTGATGATTAGGGTTTTAATGGTTTTAATGGGAAGAAGGGTGTTTTTTAGATTTCCACGCGGGTGTCCTCAACTTACTATGTGTGTACTCATCCAGTGGGTGTCCTCAATAGGTTGGTGTGTGTATAACCGTGCCCATAAAAAATACATGCATATAAGAATTATTGGGAGTGAAAGTCAAAGTTGGAGGTTAGAGATTTTTAAGGACAATCTGGCGGTGAGATGGGCTATTAATTCAAATAATATTTTTGGGCCCTAATGGCCCATGAAGAGAAAGAAGGCAACCATTAGTTTTGAAGGAAAAGAAAGAAGCGACTATTCTGGAGAGGGCAGACCAGACGTGAGCAGCCATTAGTTTTATTCATTTCAAATTTTGGAAGTACATGAATTCCTTATTTATTGTTGTTATCTAGTTTATTATGCGTAGCTAATTTCCTTTATTCTAGTCCGAGAATGTGAAACCTTGTGACAATTATACTTTTTAATTATACAACTCCTGGTTGATTTCTGTTGACGTTGATATAAGTGTTTTGGTTAATGATCCAACACTAACAGCCGAGTGTTGTATTTAATGTTCCCAACACTTATGACAACATCAGAATTTGCCCTTCCTTTTCTCACTAACTCTGATCTTACACTTGTTGTTTAGTACAGTAATGTCCCCAGTGCAGTTACAAGACGTGGGCAACACCAGGTCACGTAGTTGTATGGGAGTGAGAAGTTACAAGACATGATATAACAAATTCCTACATTCAAGAAGACGTGAAGAGAAGTTTTTTAACCGCTTGATCTCACGGCTGTGATGATCATAGGAGTTGAAGACAGTTCGTCCATGAAGCCTATAAATACCGTAGCTGCCTCAACACAAGATACACAAGAAGAAAAACTAAATTTGATTACTAGTCTATAAAACGCTTTATACATTTCTAGTTAGGAAAATTTTTGTTTCTTCTTATAGATCTACATACTATTGTAAACCCGAATAATAATGTGTTGATCATAGTCTTATTTACTAGGTTATATGCATAGATCTATTAGGGAGAAAGTTTCATAGGATCTAGTAAATTATTTACACTTATTATAGTGTTATTGTACACCTCTAAGAGGTTGTAATTCGTTTCACATATTTTTATATGGTGAACAACGTAGATTATTTTATAATCTACGCAAATTTTAAATACTTCCATTTTCACTACGTGCAATTGAATTTCCGCTGCATAGTGTTGTCTAGACAGTGTCAACACGACAGACAACATCTCTGATTTCGCACGCACCCACACTTTCAGTTCGTATTAGAGCCAACTACTTGATACATTAAGTAGAGATTCTTCTTAGACTGTGTAATTTTAGAATGGAGTATCCACTTTCACCCGCACTAAAGCCTTCTATTCTAGATGGCACCAATTATGCCTTCTGGAAACCAAAAATGAGAATGTACATCAAGCCCATTGATGAACGAGCCTGGAGGAGTGTTCCTGCTGGTTGGACTCAACCAAGAACCACGGCGGATGAAGACAATGAAGATCGAATCAAGAGAGAGCTCGACTGGACAAATGATGAAATCACAGCTGATTCGGGTGGAATTTACATGATTTATAAGCACATGTGAAGCATATTTTGATGTGGATTTCATTGATTTATGCATTGGATATGATTGTTTTAGCCAAAATGAGAGAAAGGTAGTGTTTTGTCGATTTTGTAGGTAAAACGAAGGATTTTGGGAGCAAAACACCTACCAAAAGTGATTGGACTGAAAAGAGGAGCGCACCATTGGATCCGGCTCGAAAAATGGAGTGGAATAGGCAAAAGAATCAAGTCGATCGGAGGTCGGAAGCTCAAGAAACGGAGGGACGAAGTTGGAGGACGAAAACAAGAGATGGGCCATTTACGAAGGTTTGGCCCGGTCGAGCAGCATCACCCGCCCGGCCGGGCGGCCGAGCACTTAATTTTAGGCCAAATACGAAGTTTTGGCCCGGCCGGGCGGCATCACTCGCCCGGCCGGGCGATCAAGTGCAAATTTCTGGAGGCATTACGAAGATAAGGCCCGGCTGAGCGGCACAACTCGCCCGGCCGGGCGACCGAGAAACCCAAATTGCATCCTCATTTACGAACATCTGGCCCGACCGAGCCATTTCATCCGCCCGGCCGGGCGGCCGACCCTCTGTTTTTGCTAAGTTCAGCTAACACCTTCGCCCGGCCGGGCCACTCCCCCACCCGGCCGGGCCGACGCAATCTCGGTGCCAAACCCGTATTTTCTCTAGTTTTGAGGGATTTACTTACAAATATCACACCCAAACCCTACCCCAACACTATAAATACCCCACTTCTTAAATTTCACACTATCTTACCTCTTTCTCAAGATTTCTTTCACACACCAACACACACTTGGAGGTTTTGGGCCATATCTTCTTCAATTCACCACCAATTCATGCAAGGAAGGAGCCATTAGCTTGGGAATTCATTTCCCCACCACACCACAACCTAAGCTTTCTCTTATTTTCAGTTTTTAGTGCTTTGATCTTTGTTTATTTTGTAATTTCATTATGATTGTAGTTGGCTAAACACTTTTGGTTCTAAAGCCTTGTAAATACTTTTGATGATATCTATGAATTAATGTTTTGCTTATTTAGTGTTTGTGTGGCTTAATTCTATTTGGATGTTTGGTTTATATTGCAAAGCATGTCATTATGTGTACAATGATGATGTGTTGATCATAGTTAATTGAATTAGGTTGAGAAATCTAGTTTGGTTGATTGATTGCAAGCATTTGACCTAATTTTATTGTGAGATTGAAAGATGATCAATGATTAGGAAGATGTGTGATGATCTTAGGAGCTTGATTGGGTTTTATTGTGCAATTTAGGTAGAGATACTAGGTTGTGTGATATCTCCTTTGAATTACTTGGATCGAAAGAACTTTTAATTCATTATTACGTGATCAATCTTATAGACAAAGCATGAACACCACTTGAGTAGATAGTTAATCATAGATGGATTCACTAGTATTGCATGTGCTTTAGGACCTACCTTCTCTTAATTGAGTTACATCCATTTTTACTTTCGTTTCTTGAGTCGTATGTTAGTTGATCGATTTTCATTACTCTTTGTTACTTGTTTGTGACACTTTGATAGGTAATTTTAGAGTAATTCAATATCCAATCTATTCGATCACGTCTACTTAGAACTCGATTAGCAAACTACCACTTTTACGCTTAACCTTCTCGTGGGATCGACCTCGTGCTTATCACGCTACAATAGATGTCGTACACTTGCGGTTGTTTATTTAGTGTTGCATAACACGTGTATCAAGTTTATGGCGCCGTTGCCGGGGAGGTTTTCATAAGCTCTAGAGTGTAGGTTAGGAGAGTTTTAGTTTAGACACTTTACTTGTTTTCCTTATTTGCAAAAATCCCAAAAATATTTGTTTGGTTTATTTTGATTTCACTTGTGATTCTTACTTTCTTTTGAACGTTTGTCTAGATATGGCATATGATCACCCGAGCTAGGAGAG
Organism: Galeopsis tetrahit; assembly: GCA_963675135.1. NCBI lineage: Eukaryota > Viridiplantae > Streptophyta > Magnoliopsida > Lamiales > Lamiaceae > Galeopsis > Galeopsis tetrahit. The sequence goes on from OY776130.1 coordinate 17,729,094, forward strand.
ATCAACAAGATTTGCTACCCCTAGACCCGGAAATCGAAGCTCGTTGTCGAAGACAAAACGCCGAAAGAAGAAGGATTGAATTAGAAGTCATGAATTGAAGGGAGAATCCTATTGTGGAAGAGGAAAGGAATCAAGAGGACATTGAAGGCATAGTGGAGCCAAATGGAAATGGTGGTAATCGACCACAAGGAGGTATGAGAGATAACTTCAACCGAAGGAATGGAGGAAATGCAAATGTGGAAGGAGATGGAGAGCAACGGGAGGAAAACGGGAATCAAAGAGTCTTGAGAGACCACTTCCGTCCCATCCCTAGACCTTATGGAGGAGCGGGTAGGGAACCCATTGACGCTCATAACTTTGAGCTCAAACCGGCACTAATCATGATGGTGAAAAACAACCAATTCGGAGGGTTGTCGAAGGAGGATCCCAACCTCCATTTATCTCAATTCTTAGAGATAAGTGGGACGGTGAAGATAAACCGAGTTCCTCAAGATTATATTCGTCTCCAATTGTTCCCATTCTCACTCCGTGATCGTGCTAAGCAATGGTACATGTCTCTTGATCTAAGGACAATCGAAAATTGGGCCGATCTTGTAGATGCTTTTCTTATGAAGTACTTTCCTCCAAGCAAGACCATCAAGATAAGAGGAGAAATTTCCTCCTTCATGCAAGATGATGATGAGTCTTTAGCCGAGGCTTGGGAGCGTTTTAAGGATATTATACGGAGTTGTCCTCAACATGGGTTCTCAAGAGACCAATTGATTTGCTATTTCTACAACGGGATGGACCATCGAACGAGAGGGATGGTAGATGCCTCGGCCGGTGGAGGTTCTTTGCTAGGAAAAACGACGGATGAGGGTTATGTGCTCCTAGAGGAGATGGCAAAGAACGGGAACCAATGGCCATCCGAGAGAAGGCAAGCCCGGAAAGTTGCTTCCACTAAGGAGTCGGATGATTTTGCTACTTTATCCAACAAGATGGACAAGTTGACTTCGATGATGGCGACCAAGTCATTGATGGGACCTAGTGAAGATCAATATGAAGAAGCCCATTATATGAACAATCAAAGGGACCGTCAATTTCGAGAAAGTGGTTGGAATGAGAGGCAAAATCCTCCTAATCCAAATCATTACCATCCCGGGTTGAGGCAACATGAGAATTTCTCTTATGCCAACACAAGGAATGCCATCATCCCACCTCCAAATTTTAATGTGAGAGATGGAGCTATTGTGGAGTCTTCATCAAAACCATCAATGGAGGATATGTTTGGTGCTTTTATGGGGGAAACCACGAAATTCATGAGAGAGACTAGAGAGAATGCAAACATAACTCGGCAAAGACTTGATGAACAAGGAGAAATGATCAAGAATGTGGCAAACAATATGAAAGCCATGGAAAAGCAAATAAGCCAACTCTCTAATGTCATCGGTAGTCAACACACTCCGGGGCAATTTCCTTCAAACACGGAGCTCAACCCCAAGGAGCATTGCAAAGCTATTAAGCTAAGAAGTGGGACGAGCTACGATGGGCCAAAGATGCCACAAGAGGAGGAAATGGTAATGGCACCCGAGGATGTCGACAAAGAAGATGGACAAGAGAAAGAAAGGAAAGAGGAGATAGTGAGGGAAGAAGAGAAAGTAGAGGAGAAAAAGAGTGAGGAGGCAATCCCTCCTCAAGACAAAGGTAAAAATGTGGTACCTCTCCCATACCCTCAAAGGTTGAAGAAGAAGGGCTTGGACAACAAATTTGCCAAGTTTGTGGAGATGTTCAAGAAGATCCACATCAACATTCTCTTTGCCGAAACTCTAGAACAAATGCCCCACTACTCCAAGTTTTTGAAAGAAATCATGTCAAACAAGAGGAAGATGGTGGAGTATGAAACGGTGCATTTGACCGAAGAATGTAGCTCAATCATTCAAGCAAAGCTACCTCAAAAGCTTAGAGATCCCAGATCCTTCACCTTGCCATGTGTTATTGGAGATGGAGGTACATTTAAAGCTTTGTGTGATTTAGGAGCTAGCATTAATCTTATGCCTTTATCCATATTTAAGTCACTTGGTTTGGGGAAGCTTACACCAACCACCATGAGCCTTCAATTGGCGGATCGATCCATGACATACCCTTTGGGTATAGTAGAGGATCTGTTGGTTAAGATCGATAAGTTCATTTTTCTGGTGGACTTTGTGGTATTAGATATGGAGGAGGATAAGTATATTCCACTCATCTTGGGAAGGCCATTTTTGGCAACCGGTGGAGCTATCATTAATGTGAGGAAAGGGGAGTTGGAGCTTCAAGTGAACAACGAGAAAGTGTTGTTCAACATTTACAAGGCCATCAAGTTTAGAGATGATGAGGATGAGGTCTTTGAGTGCAACATGATCAACAATGTGCAAGCTTGTGTGAATATGCACATGGAAAAGAGCAACTCAAAAGACTCACTTGATTTTTGCATAAGAGAATCTCTTAACTCACTCTCCTCTATTCCTTTTGATTTCAATTTTGATGAGCTTAATGATTTAGAATTGTTTGAATACATGTCTTCTCTTGATGTTTTGAAGGAACTTCCAATCAAAGAGGAGGAGAAATTCATGGAGATACAACAAGAAGCCAAGTTTGGGGGGTTTTACATGAAGAGTGTCAAAGATTTCCTCACAAAAATCTTGACACTTGGCCCTCATGTTACACATTGGAAGCACCAAAGGAGGAAGCTAAGGAGAAACCAAAAGCTCAAGAGAAGGGGAGGAAGCTCGATTTGAAACCACTTCCGGAGCACTTGAGATATGCTTATCTTGAACAAGGTGAACTCTTTCCGGTTATTGTTTCTTCACACTTGCATGAGCTTGAGTTAGAAAAATTGCTTAGGGTGCTTAGAACTTATAAATCGGCTATTGGTTGGGATATTTCGGATTTGAAGGGTATACCGGCTCATATTTGCATGCATAAAATTAGACTAGATGAGTCTATTAAGCCTAAAGCCCAAGGTCAAAGAAGATTGAACCCCATTATGCAAGATATAGTAAGAAAAGAAGTGTTGAAGTGGCTAAATAATGATATAATTTTTCCCATAAGTGATAGTGAGTGGGTGAGCCCAACACAAGTGGTCCCTAAGAAGGGGGGTATGACCATTATTAAAACCGAAGCCTTAGAGGACGTTCCTTCTAGGACCATTGTGGGGTGGAGAGTGTGCATTGATTATCGTATGTTGAATAGTGCCACTAGGAAAGATCATTTCCCTTTGCCTTTTATTGATCAAATGTTGGATAGGATGGCGGGATATGAGTATTATTGCTTTCTTGATGGTTATTCGGGATACAATCAAATTTTGATTGATCCTAAAGACCAAGAGAAATCACTTTTACTTGCCCTTATGGTACTTTTGCTTTTAGGAGAATGCCATTTGGATTGTGCAATGCTCCCGCCACCTTCCAACGATGCATGATGGCTATTTTTCATGGTATGATTGAAAACATAATGGAGGTATTCATGGATGATTTTTCTGTGTTTGGTTATTGCATTGATACATGTCTACGTAACCTCTCTTGTGTTTTACAAAGATGTATAGATACCAACTTGGTGCTTAATTGGGAGAAATGCCACTTCATGGTGAAGGAAGGGATTGTGCTTGGGCACAAGATTTCGGCTAAAGGGCTTGAGGTGGATAGAGCAAAGATAGTGGCTATTGAGAGATTACCCCCACCAACCAATGAGAAGGCGGTTAGGAGCTTTCTTGGACATGCCGGTTTTTATAGAAGATTCATCAAGAACTTTTCAAAGATAGCCAAGCCCATGTGTGCATTGTTGGAAAAGGGGGCCACCTTCATTTTTAGTGAAGAATGTGTGAAGTCGTTTGAGATTTTGAAGGAGGCCTTGATTAAAGCTCCCGTGTTGGTGATACCCGATTGGAGCCAACCATTTGAGATCATGTGTGATGCTAGTGACTATGCCATTGGAGTGGCTTTGGGCCAAAAGAGAGACAAGCTCTTTCGTGTGATTTATTATGCAAGCAAAACCTTGAATCCGGCTCAAAAGAATTATACTACAACGGAGAAGGAGATGCTAGTCGTGATTTATAGTTTTGACAAGTTTAGAGCATACTTGGTGGGAGCTAAGACCATAGTATACACGGATCACACGGCTCTCAAGTATTTGATTGAGAAGAAAGAGGCCAAACCAAGGTTGATAAGATGGGTACTCCTTTTGCAAGAGTTTGATGTGGAGATAAGGGATAGAAAAGGATGTGAAAATGTGGTAGCGGATCATCTCTCAAGGCTTGAGAATGTGGAGGAAAAGGACATCCAAGTTCCTATTAAGGAGTGGTTTCCTGATGAGCAAATCCTCACCATCAAAGAAACATGTCCATGGTTCGCCGATTTTCTGAACTACATAGCCACCGGAACACCACCACCAAACCTCTCATTCCATCAAAAGAAGAAATTCTATCATGATGTTAAGTTCTATGTTTGGGAGGATCCGTTTCTTTATAGATGGTGTTCGGATATGATTATGAGAAGGTGCTTAGGGGAAGATGAGTGGGAGAAAGTGATTAAGAGTGCCATTCATCTCCTTATGGAGGTCATTTTGGAGCAAATAGGACGGCTCACAAGGTTCTTCAAAGTGGTTTCTATTGGCCATCCATTTTTAGGGATTGTGTAGCTTTTGTGAAGAAGTGTGACAAGTGCCAAAGGATGGAAAACATCTCAAAGAGGCATGAGATGCCTATGAAGAATGTAATCGAGGTGGAGCTTTTTGATGTATGGGGGATTGATTTCATGGGACCATTTCCCACTTCTCATGGATTCTCTTACATTCTATTGGCTATTGATTATGTCTCTAGGTGGATTGAGGCCATTCCAACCACTACAAATGATGCCAAGGTGGTCCTCAACTTTTTGAGGAAGAATATTTTTACTCGTTTTGGTACTCCAAGAGCATTAGTGAGTGATGGTGGTTCACACTTTTGCAACCGATGGCTTGACCAACTTTTGACAAAGTATGGAGTAAAGCATAGGGTGACCACACCATATCACCCCCAAGCTAATGGGCAAACGGAGCTTGCTAATCGAGAGGTGAAGCAAATCTTGGAGAAAACCGTTGGGTTAAAGAGGAAGGATTGGGCTATCAAGTTGGATGATGCTCTTTGGGCGTATCGAACGGCTTATAAGACACCTTTGGGAACATCTCCTTACCAACTTGTGTATGGTAAATCTTGCCATCTACCCGTGGAAGTGGAGTTGAAAACTCGTTGGGCCATCAATGAGTTGAATCTTGATCTTAAGGCATCCGGAGAAAGAAGGAAGATGATGCTTAATGAGCTTGATGAATTTAGGAATGGAGCCTTTGAGAATTCCAAGATTCACAAAGAAAGAACCAAGAGATTTCATGACAAGATGATTGAAAGAGGAGAGTTTCAAGTTGGAGAACAAGTCCTATTGTTCAACTCAAGGTTGAGATTATTTCCGGGCAAATTGAAGTCAAAGTGGTCGGGGCCCTTTGTGATTAAAAATGTGACGCCCATGGGAAATGTGGAGCTTATTGGTAAGGATGGAATGACCTTTGTGGTGAACGGACAAAGAGTAAAGCATTACTTTGGAAACGAGCAACTTTGAATTGTGGAGTCGCTTCGTTTGGATGAGGCTTGAAAGAGGAAGCAACCGTCCGGCATAGGACGTTAAAAATAGCGCTTCTTGGGAGGCAACCCAAGGTTTTATTGCTTTCTTGTTTTTATTGATTTGATAGTATTGATAGCTTAGTTGCTTTGTAGGTGTGGATGAAGAGAATTGTGGATACCTTGTCTTGGAGAATGAAGAAGAAGCAAAGCCAACTTTGGAGTAGAGGAAGCAAGTGTTGCAATGGTGATCTTTGAAGAACCATTGGATGTGCAAGGAGGGAGGTAACAACTTGTAGCCCCAAACTTAGAATTTTTACATAGTAAAATTCTAAGTTTGGGGGAGTTATTTTTCTTTTCTTTATTTTTCTACTAGTTGTTACCCTTGCACCGGTTCGTCATTCTACTTGTGTCACATTTTGCACCGGCGCACACTTGGCTTTCACATGCTTAAATTGTTTAAGTTGGTTTTTGATCATATGTTGGGTAGTGGACATTTGGTGAAATGTGAGCATGAATAGTCATTGAAATCCATTGTTGAGTAGTTGTGATGATGTTTATTTGCTTTGAATGTAAGCATGATTGATGTTGGATATAGTTTCATGATTGTGTTCATATTTGTGATCTTGGATAGCATGGATATATGATGTGTTGTTGTTTGGGGACATTTGATGAATGTGAGAGTCCTATTGAATAAACCGGTGAGAATTGAGTCTTAAATCGAGCATATAATCCGGTTTAGTTCATTTGAGAGTGGATTAGGTTATTGCTAGTGATCCTAGAACTTGCCCAAGTTCTTGTTTGAAAGCATGATTATGTGAAACTTTGTGATGTGATATAGGCCATCTTGTTCTAAAAGAGTCACTTAGCCAAAATTTCCCAAAACCAAAGTAATTTTCCGTAGTTAGCCCCTTGAGCTTAATTCCTCATTTTCTTGGCAAACTACAATGTTAACCACATAGCCTTTTGAGCCTTTTGATTCCTATATCTAGTGGGGGATAAAAGACAAAGTGGAAAACATGTGTTTGAATGAATGTCTTTGGTGAAAGGAGAAAGTGGAGAAGTTGAAAGAAAAAGAGAAAGATGAAAAGAAAATCAAGGAAAAGAAAAGAGGGACAAGGAGCCCCAAAAACTTGAAAAGAAAAAAAAATGGTTCAAAAGATGAGGTGATGAATACTTGAAAAAGAAAGGAAAAAGAAAAGTGAGGATGAAGTTTGTAAGCTTTGAAAGTGAAAAGCACACATTGTAAAACAACAAGCTTTGTCCTCCACTAGAAGAGTCACAATTCCCAAATTCATCCCACCTTGTCCAAAGAACCAATGTTACATCCTTAATTAAGCCCTATTGATCACATTGTTAAGCATTTGAGTGTGTGTAGAAAGTAGAAGTTGGGCAAGCATATGGTGATTGCATAGCATGACTTGGTTGATGAGTGCATTAATACCCTTAATTTGTTTGTGTGTTTGAGAGAAACACTCCATCATGTGAGTAGAGGATTTGAGCATTTGGATTATGTTTCCCATCACGATGTGTTGTGTATTTGTGCATTCTTTGATCTATGCATGTGGATTGCAATAGTGAGCCTTTAACTTTCATTGAGAAATGCACTTGGAGAAAGAGATATCATTACATCTTACTTTGCATGTGTGATTTGCATTGAATATTCCATTGTGATCATTCCACCCTTATTGCTTTAAGTGCTTAGTTGTTTGAGGACAAACAACATTTTAAGTTTGGGGGGGTTTGATTCGGGTGGAATTTACATGATTTATAAGCACATGTGAAGCATATTTTGATGTGGATTTCATTGATTTATGCATTGGATATGATTGTTTTAGCCAAAATGAGAGAAAGGTAGTGTTTTGTCGATTTTATAGGTAAAACGAAGGATTTTGGGAGCAAAACACCTACCACAAGTGATCGGACTGAAAAGAGAAGTGCACCATTGGATCCGGCTCGAAAAATGGAGTGGAATAGGCAAAAGAATCAAGTCGATCGGAGGTCGGAAGCTCAAGAAACGGAGGGACGAAGTTGGAGGACGAAAATAAGAGATGGGCCATTTACGAAGGTTTGGCCCGGCCGAGCAGCATCACCCGCCCGGCCGGGCGGCCGAGCACTTAATTTTAGGCCAAATACGAAGTTTTGGCCCGGCCGGGCGGCATCACTCGCCCGGCCGGGCAATCAAGTGCAAATTTCTGGAGGCATTATGAAGATAAGGCCCGGCCGAGCGGCACAACTCGCCCGGCCGGGCGGCCGAGAAACCTAAATTGCATCCTCATTTACGAACATCTGGCCCGGCCGAGCCATTTCATCTGCCCGGCCGGGCGGCCGACCCTCTGTTTTTGCTAAGTCCAGCCAACACCTCCGCCCGGCCGGGCCACTCCCCCACCCGGCCGGGCCGACCCAATCTCGGTGCCAAACGCGTATTTTCTCTAGTTTTGAGGGACTTACTTGCAAATATCACACCCAAACCCTACCCCAACACTATAAATACCCCACTTCTTAAATTTCACACAATCTTACCTCTTTCTCAAGAATTCTTTCACACACCAACACACACTTGGAGGTTTTGGGCCATATTTTCTTCAATTCACCACCAATTCATGCAAGGAAGGGGCCATTAGCTTGGGAATTCATTTCCCCACCACACCACAGCCTAAGCTTTCTCTTATTTTCAGTTTTTAGTGCTTTGATCTTTGTTTATTTTGTAATTTCATTATGATTGTAATTGGCTAAACACTTTTGGTTCTAAAGCCTTGTAAATACTTTTGATGATATCTATGAATTAATGTTTTGCTTATTTGGTGTTTGTGTGGCTTAATTCTATTTGGATGCTTGGTTTATATTGCAAAGCATGTCATTATGTGTACAATGATGATGTGTTGATCATAGTTAATTGAATTAGGTTGAGAAATCTAGTTTGGTTGATTAATTGCAAGCATTTGACCTAATTTTATTGTGAGATTGAAAGATGATCAATGATTAGGAAGATGTGTGATGATCTTAGGAGCTTGATTGGGTTTTATTGTGCAATTTAGGTAGAGATACTAGGTTGTGTGATATCTCCTTTGAATTACTTGGATCGAAAGAACTTTTAATTCATTATTACGTGATCAATCTTATAGACAAAGCATGAACACCACTTGAGTAGATAGTTAATCATAGATGGATTCACTAGTATTGCATGTGCTTTAGGACCTACCTTCTCTTAATTGAGTTACATCCATTTTTACTTTCGTTTCTTGAGTCGTATGTTAGTTGATCGATTTTCATTACTCTTTGTTACTTGTTTGTGACACTTTGATAGGTAATTTTAGAGTAATTCAATATCCAATCTATTCGATCACGTCTACTTAGAACTCGATTAGCAAACTACCACTTTTACGCTTAACCTTCTCGTGGGATCGACCTCGTGCTTATCACGCTACAATAGACGCCGTACACTTGCGGTTGTTTATTTAGTGTTGCATAACACGTGTATCAACAACTGCAAGTTACAATTCAAAGGCGTTGAATGCAATCTTCACCTCAACTAATACCTCAATGTTCAAAATCATATCAAACTACATTTCCTCAAAGGATGCATGGGATCGGCTGCAAGAGCATTGTGAAGGATCGGATAATGTACGAAGAACCAGACTTCATATGCTTGGAACCAAGTTCGAGAATCTGAGGATGAAAGAAGATGAAACCATTTCATCTTATAATGAAAAGCTGACTGAGATTTCAAATTAAGCTCATTCTCTTGGAGATCCAATATCCAATACAAGGTTAGTACATAAAATCCTTAGATCTGTTCCTAAACGGTTTGAACCTAAGATATGTGTTATAGAAGAAGCTAAGGATTCTGATGTGTTAAGTCAAAATGAATTGATTAGAATTTTGAAAATTTATGAAATGAATATTTCTGAAAAGATTGATAATGAAAAGAAAGTGCTTGTTTTCGAAGGTGATGTCTCATCATCTGCATCATCAGGTTCTGGAAAGTCTCCCTATGTTACTGAAATTGATTCTGATGAAGATGAAATTGAAGAATATCTTAATAATCCTGATTACATGGCATTTATTACTAAACAGTTTAAAACATTCATGAGGAAGGAACAAGAACAATAAGTTTAAGGATAACATTCAACCTAAGGTCCAGATTAATAACACTCAACAATTGTCTGTTAGGAAGAATACTCTTAATCCTTCTAGACAATTGGTAAGAGGTAACAAGTTTAGATCTAATCAAGATTATAGGAAGAATGTTAAATGTGATGCATGTTCTGGATATGGTCATTATGCTAATGAATGTGCCAACACCACTCTAAAAAGGAAACTTAATTTCAGTGCTACTTTAAGTGATGAGTTTGATGTTGAACATGATCCTGAAAAAGATCTTGAAAAAGCTTTCTCTTTAAGAATTGAATATGATGCTCTCGATGATTATCTGGGTGATTATTACGATGTGAGGACAAATTAAATGAGCCATCATTTGGGAAATCACTGAATAATAATGCTCCTGAATTTAACTGTTTCACAAGTTTTGTTACAGAAACAGGTACATCAAGTAAAGCAAGTTTATCCAGAAGATATGTTGACATTTAAGACTTATCTAACACTGTTTTTAAACTTGAAAGTCTTTTAACAAAAAGGAATAAGGAAATTTCTAAACTTAGAGAAAGACTAGAAATGTCTGTTCTTGATTTTAACAAATATTCTTATGAGAACCCTTTAACTAATGAAAAAGTTTACAAGATATCTTCAGAAACTGAGAAACTTAATCACATAATTAAGTCTCTGAACTTTGAAAACTTTGACTTAAGAGAATCAATTACCAAGCTTGAAGGTTTCTAACAAGAAAAGATATTGAGATATCTAAACTTGAAGATAGGTTGAAGGAAGCCTCACTGAGATTTAAAAGTTTTTCTGAAGGAAAGATGAAACTGGAAGAATCTGTTATGACCAACAACTCAAGAAGAACAGGTATTGGCTACCAAGGTAAAAATTCTAAACATTAGAAACCTGCTGTTTTTGTAAAAGCTGAAGTGAATTACAATCCTAGTGTTTCTGCTAAGACTCAGATCAATATAAAAGATATGGTTTACCATTACTGTTTTAAAAAAGGTCATAAAAGTCCTCATTGTTTGAAGAAGAAAAATCATCTGAAAACCTCAGTATTGCCTGAAATGACTCAACATTCAAGATCACATAATAATAATTCTGTGTGGATTCCAAAAGAAAATACATCTTGCAATGTTATTCATATGTCTTTAAAAGCATGTATCCATGGATTATGGTACTTTGATAGTGATTGTTCTAAACACATGACAAGTCAACTTGATAATCTTTCTGATTATACAGCTTATAATGGAGGTAATGTCACTTATGGTGGTGGATCTAAAGGAAGATCGAATCATTGGCAGAGGGACATTAAATGTTCCTGGTTTTCCTAAGTTATCCAATGTTCTACATGTTGCTGGATTACTAGCCAATCTTATAAACATTAGTCAATTATGTGATGATGATTTGCATGTTAAATTTGACAAAAAATCATGTTAGGTGTTAAACAAAGATTCTGAATGTATCATGATGGGAAACAAATCTGCTGATAATTGTTATCTAATTGAATCTAAACTTACATGTAATAAGGCTAAGATTGATGATAGTACATTATGGCATCACAACTTTGGACATGCTAATTACAGACAGCTTGATAAACTTATAAGATTGACACGTTTACCAGATTTGAAATTTTCAAATAAAAAGGTATGTGGATCTTGTAAAAAAGAGAGGAAATATTTATTTTAGTCCTGTAACTTTGAGTTATTCCAAAATAAATCCTTTAAGTTTTTAACTTTACAAAATACATCCTATATCTTACAAGCTATTAATTTTTGTCCTTTTTTAAATCTATTTTAGTCCTTTAAGTTTAAACTCCAATTTTAATCATTTAAATATAATAAAATCTAAAAAATTTAATAAAATTTTAAAAAAAATACTGATTTTAATGTATAATTTTTTTAAAACATCATTAAAATATATATTTTTTAAAATAAATAAAAACATCATTAAAATCTTAATTATGCTCAAATTCTACCTAGCCATTTTTTCCTAATTAATAAAAAATATAAAAATTTGAAAATAAAAATAGATACTAAAATCTAGAAAATTGAAAGAAAATTATAAATATGTTAAAAAAACTGGACAACTCTAACTACCCCTGTCAGGCTGTCATATTCCCCAAATGTAAATTATAGTATGATTTATATAATAAATTGAACAAGATTATACGAGATTTTATGTATCCGTATACCTCCCATCCAAGAAATTATTTCCCGAACTAAATTGAACACAAGCATAATTAAATCTAAACTCTATAAGTAATTACTGTGATAAACATAATATTAAATCATATAAAAACGCATTCCAATTAATTTAATGCACATTTATTAAGTTTTGAAATTTTTATTTAAGCTTGTTTGATAATTATAAGAGTAGAACTCAAACGAGCTTTAATCGAGTCGAAATTAATTTAACCCCTAAACCCGTGTCATATTCCCTAAATGTAAATTATAAATTATTATATAAATCATTATATAAATCAAATAATTTACATTTGGAGAATATGACCGGGGTAGTTGGAATTATCCTTTTTTTTTTAATACATATTTATAATTTTCTTTCAAATTTCTAGATATTAGTATACATATATTTTTTTATTTTCGAATTTTTATATTTTTAATTAATTAGGGGAAAATGGCTAGGTAGAATTTGAGCATAATTAAGATTTTGATAATGTTTTTATTTAATTTAAAAAAATATATATTTTAATGATGTTTTAAAAAAAATATACGATAAAATCAATATTTTTTTTCCAGATTTTATTATATTTAAATGATTAAAATTGGATTTTAAACTTAAAGGACTAAAATAGATTTAAAAAAGGACAAAAACTAATAGCTTGTAAGATATATGATGTATTTTGTAAAGTTAAAAACTTAAAGGATTTATTTTGGAATAACTCAAAGTTACAGGACTAAAACAAATATTTCCTCTAAAAAAGACAAACAGGTTAAAGTGTCTCACAAAATGTTGGGACACTGCTCAACTAAACACTGCTTCGAATTGCTTCACATGGATCTTATGGGTCCTATGGAAACAGAAAGTATTGGAGGTAAAAGATACTCTTTAGTTGTGGTTGATGACTATTCTAGATTCACATGAATTGAATTCTTAAAAGATAAATCTGAAACTTTTTCCATTTTCAAAATTCTTAAAAGATAAATCATAAGAGGGAATCAATGATTTCTTAAATATCCTTATGTTGACTCTTAAGTTTGTTAAAAGTCATCTTGATTGACACCTTGATTACTGCTTTTAAATGATATTCATTTTATTTATTCCACTCTATTACTCGTATCTACGCTCACACGTCGCACAAGATGAGTTAGGTACTTGATGATGTTCGACAACCAGACAGACAAGCACAGTCGAAGGGGGAACTCGTCTAAGTGCAATGAAGTCTACTAATTTGTTCTGATGATCTCGAACAGACCAGACTAGCCCTCAATTGGTTTAAGATTCACTAAGTGTTTAGAAGTGCAATGAAGGGTATCAATGTAATTTTGTATTGCGAAATTGTGGAAAACCTAAAACTTGATTTATACACTTCATTTAAATGAGGTGTATACACCCAGTTCCTGCCTAAACCTACTAGACTAGGTTTGATAAGTACAGTCTACTGTCCTAACCAATAGCAAAGGCGGATTCCAAAATTTACAATATTGAATCACATTATATTCTCGATTACACAACTGAATTTCAAAGGTCGACTTGTTACCGTTAGATCAATCGGTTTCATCGATTCAAAACCCCAAATTCATAAAACCCTTCTTTTTCGGAAAACACTCCCACGTTTTACTCTACTTTCCTACTTTCAATTTCTTATTCTCTCTCAATCACTACTATTTTCTGTGTTTACTGAATCATTACATTCAAAATGCCGATAACTATTCTAGATTTTGAATCTAACATTCAAGCTAGGTTCGATGTGGAGAGATATGCAGCTGAAGGCAAAGTGCATGTGGAAAGTTCACTGTTCTTCAAGGGTAGGCATTCGGAAGACAACAAAGAGATCTTAATCAAGTATTTACGATGCGGTTTGAAGACATATTTGGAGGCTGTGCCAGAAGTAGTGTTCGAGGATGAGGTTCTAGAATTTTATGCCACTGCCAGGCATCGAGGCGAGTACATAGAATCGTTCATTGGTGGGAAGCGGATCAAAATAACTAGAGAGATGCTGGATGAGGTTTTTGGTCTGAAACAAGGTTCTATTGATGTGGAGATGTATGCCACAGGTCAAGAATTGGAGCAAAGGAAAGCCATTTCATGTTTTGAAGTATTATTTGAGGAAGGATGCCATTGATAGGCAGACAAAAGAAAGGACGATGGAACGTGAGCAAATAAGAATAAATAACAGAGACGCAATGATCGAGGCTGAGTCTTCTAGTGGAGAAGAAGAAGAGGAGACTGGTACTAGTGGTGCACTAGTTCAGTATGTGTCGGATGAGGCACAAATTGAGCTTGTTGATGATTCTGAAGAAACAGAATCAGATGAGTCTTCGGAAGAAGAGAAGGAGACGGAAGAAGAGTACCAGCTCAGAATAAGTCAAATACCAAGAGGCGACTTGTCTAGTCCTCCCCCTCCTACTCGACTGATGGCCGAAACTTCTTCAAGAATGGTTAGTTCCTCTACCATTCCCTTTATATCTCCTTCATCTATTTCGATCAAGAAGAAGGCCAGAACACTTCGTTCTCGTGCCAGACCAGTTCCTTCAACCACACCCAAATTCGTTCAGCACTTGAGTTCTTTATTGACTCAAGATGCCCCAGTTTTTGTTCATCATGAAGATGCTCCTTCAGATGACACTCTTGTTCATTCCCCACCCAAACCAATAGAAACCACTCCCCAAATTACTCTACCCTCAATAGAAAATGTTGAAACTTTGAACCCATCTGTTTTGTGAACTCCATTAGCTGACACTTTAGCAACTGAGATGAGGACCCCACTCACTCAGACCCCTCCCATTAACAGATTTCCCAACTTGGTTAATTATCCAATGTGCCCAAGGGAGAAGAGGCTCCGAGCACAGATGACCAATAATCTGAAAAAGATGCTCCCGTCTATTGAGATAGATACCGGTTCTGAGGCATACGAGAAGTTGATTCGAATATGCACTTGGGTTGCCTTGAGAGAAGGTCCTTGTGAAAACATGTTCGAAGTTATAACTGGTATGGGCGGAAACTCCTATTTTCAAGACTGGGAACTTGAATAGAAGGAGATCAGTGGAGTCAAGAAGCAGAGTTAAGGTTTGCTGAAGTTTTGACTAGTCTGGTGAAAAAGATGTTGGAAATTCCAAATGATGTGCTGTCCGTTGAGAAGCCAAGTATTGGTGTGCAAGTTTCAGAATTCGATCTCGTGGAAGACGAGTTGATGCAAGAATTTAGAACAGTAGAAGTGTTGGAATCTACTGATCTTAAGAGTGAGCTGGAGAAACCCTCAGATCAGTTGAGACGATTGGTGTTTAAGTTCCAGGTGGAACATGCTCACAGCCCGAGAACTGATGTTGGGCAGATCACAAGAGAAGTTGAACCAACATTCCCTGCTGAACTTTGTGGATATGTTCAGAAGTTGCTCGCAATGGTAAAGAGAGATTCTGATGAAGCAGAACTGTCACATCCCGATTTTAGGGGCCTAGATGAAAATACTATACAATGCATATTTTTCTAAAAATTGGCAACGGAATTATTGTGGTAAATAAATACTCAAACACTTCTAAGAAATTCATATCAAAATGTAACTTTACAAAAACTTGTTAAAAAAAGGATGTGAACATTCCTAAAATGAAAATAGTTTAAATTTTGAATGCAAATAATTAAATAAAATAGCATGAATGCATTCCTTAATGACATGAAAGGCATCCACCGTCCTTCCACTTCAACTCCTTCAATCTGTAAAATGTTTAGATTGGGGTGAGCAAATCAACTAGCTCAGTGGGATTAACTTTGTCAGATTTAAATATAACATATGAATAAAATCATAACTCACAAACATGCATACAATTTCATAAGCTTGTTGACAAAGTCAACCATAATAACATAGGCTTGTTGAATAAACCAACCGTAGTCTTGTTGGATAAACCAACCATAATAACATAGGCTTGTTGGATAAACCAACCATAAGTTTGTTGGATAAACCAATTCCATAAGATGTAAGATGCAGCAAGAAATAAAATCACTCATATATACGAAATACTTAAAAATGACAAAGTATAGCCAATCAAGAAAATTCCACCTTAAAGTCTTGATTAATCTCGAAAATATCTAGCTTGACTTATCATGAGCGTCTCTTGTCACCTAAAACAATAAGTAATAGCATGTCTTAATACTACTGCTAAAATAGCTTAATTGAACTAATGACATATCTTGTATCTCTAACTTAGAAAATTTACAGAATCTTAAAATAAATTATTAACCTATATCATATTTATTAATATGAGTACTCGACTTGCAAATGTTTATATAAATTTATCACTACTAATATAACAATAATTATTTACTAACTAAATTAACACGTGATACGTTTAGTTAAATGTAGAATATTTTTATATAAATATACATTTAGTCAAATAACCAACTATTATTAAATATAAATTTTATGAATAAAAAAAGGGTTGGTCAATAGAAGTTATATTAAGAAAATATGTTGGTCATTTTCTTTATAAAAAAAACAAGGATTTACAGAACAACCAAAAACATTAGAACACCAAACTTATTTTCTCAAGAAAATAACTCAAGTAGTTGGAAACTTGGAAGGAGTTGAGAATTTAAATTTTTTGAATCCATTAACTAAACATTTAATATCAGAACTTAATCCACACATGTTTACCGACACTAGTTTTATTTAGGTGCATTAGGCTTTAGACATATATGAGATATTGGTCGGTCATTGGAAATGAAATAACAAAAGCAATTATTTGGCCTTCTAAAAGATTTAGGGAGATGAACTGCTAAGAATAATTTATTGGTGGACATAAATTCGTCAGAATAAAATTAGGTCTCAAGTATGATTAGAACAAGTTTGGCAACAACATGGATTTTGAAACAGAGAAGACCATAGCCGCATAACTCAGAAACTGGAAGTCGAAAAACCTAACAACGAATAAATTAAAATACGATTAGGGGGAAATAAATCTTTACCGTACTCAATAATAAGGAAGACCGCACTAGCTCTCTGATCCGGAGAACGCGACGATGTAGACGATAACGACTCTGTCAATATTTGTGCTAGGCTTAAAGTGTTTAAGGCTAGAGATGTTTCGTAGAGATCTTTTTAGTAGAGAGGGTGTTCTTTTACGTGGGTTTCTGTGAAAACTACCATATGCTAAAATAAGAGAGAATGAATAAAATTAATTGAGAATAATTTGTGATTTGGAGAGTAATCTGGAATTAGGGGAGTGATTCACGTTGAAGATTAGTCTTTCAATTTGAATTCTAATTGCAAACTGAATTGAGATACTTAAGGAATGTGATCATAATTAATGCGAATTTTCAAACCAAAAATTATTAGTATAATTAAAATATTAAAATATCTTAACTTTTAAAATCACACCTATACACGTATACAATATACTTATAATACTTTATTTAAAATAGGTACACAAATTATATATTATACATATATATACATCAAACGTTTAATATATATTTTATGCAACTCTTTATATATATTTATTATAATCTCTTTTAAAATATTTATATTAAAACCTTTCAATTAAATAGAATATATATATATATATATCTAAAATAATATCTTATGTACTTTTAATAATTTATGGTAATCGAAAAATTTGCGGGTGTTACATCCTACCCCCTTGAAATAAATTTCGTCCTCGAAACTAGTTGCTTATCGAACGCATTTTCCTAAGAGAATTCAATTGTCTTAGAACTAAGGATTGTAAATGCCATCTAATCTTAACACCTAGTCCATCTTGTCCATCAATCACCATAGATTTTGAAATTATAAATAATCGTCTATCTAAACTAACTATCACACTTATGTATCATAATTATCTATTATCATATCAACATCAATTCCAACTTCAATCGTGTATACGATCATCTTTCCATAAACGACGTCATAATAACATATCATATCTTAGAGTTAAAGCGGGGGCGGTGGTGGATGACATAACTTATATTATATAATGCATGATCTTTTGTAAAACCTTTTTTTTTTTTTTTTTTCAGAAAAAGTAAATAACCAACACAAAAACACAAATTTTTTTTACAAGTCTACAAGAACGTAGACCTGCTCTGATACCATTTGTCACATTCCGATTTTAGGGGCCTAGATGAAAATACTATACAATGCATATTTTTATAAAAATTGGCAACAAAATTATTTTGGTAAATAAATACTCAAACACTTTTAAGAAATTCATATCAAAATGTAACTTTACCAAAACTTGTTAAAAAAAGGATGTGAACATTCCTAAAATGAAAATAGTTTAAATTTTGAATGCAAATAATTAAATAAAATAGCATGAATGCATTCCTTAATGACATGAAAGGCATCCACCGTCCCTCCACTTCAACTCCTTCAATCTGTAAAATGTTTAGATTGGGGTGAGCAAAACAATTAGCTCAGTGGGATTAACTTTGTCAGAGTTAAATATAACATATGAATAAAATCATAACTCACAAACATGCATACAATTTCATAAGCTTGTTGGCAAAGCCAACCATAATACACATAGGCTTGTTGGATAAATCAATCATAGTCTTGTTGGATAAACCAACCATAATAACATAAGTTGTTGAATAAAACAACCATAATAACATAGGCTTGTTGGATAAACCAACCATAAGTTTGTTGGATAAACCAACCATAAGATGTAAGATGTAGCAAGAAATAAAATCACTCATATGAAATACTTAAAAATGACAAAGTATAGCCAATCAAGAAAATCCCACCTTAAAGTCTTGATTAATATCGAAAATATCTAGCTTGACTTATCATGAGCGTCTCTCGTCACCTAAAACAATAAGTAATAGCATGTCTTAGGGGGTGTTCGCAAACTTTATAAATAGCTTAAAAGCACTTCTGAAAAGTAAAAGCTGTGAGAGGGCAACTTTAAAAAAATTGATTCTGAAAGTTGTTTGTAGTTTTGAAAACACCCCCTTAATACTACTGCTAAAATAGCTTAATTGAACTAATGCCATATCTTGTATCTCTAACTTAGAAAATATACAGAATCTTAAAATAAATTATTAACCCATATCATATTTATTAATATGAGTAGTCGACTTGCAAATGTTTATATAAATTTATCACTACTAATACAACAATAATTATTTACTAACTAAATTAACACTTGATACGTTTAGTTAAATGTATAATATTTTTATATAAATATACATTCAGTCAAATAACCAACTATTATTAAATATAAATTTTATGAATAAAAAAAGGGTTGGTCAATAGAAGTTATATTAAGAAAATATATTGGTCATTTTCTTTATAAAAAAAACAAGAATTACAGAACAACCAAAAGCATTAGAACACCAAACTTATTTTCTCAAGAAAATAACTCAAGTAGTTGGAAACTTGGAAGGAGTTGAGAATTTAAATTTTCTGAATCCATTAACTAAACATTTAATATCAGAACTTAATCCACACATGTTTACCGACACTAATTTTATTTAGGTGCATTAGGCTTTAGACATATATGAGATATTGGTCGGTCATTGGAAATGAAATAACAAAAGCAATTATTTGGCCTTCTAAAAGATTTAGGGAGATGAACTGCTAAGAATAATTTATTGGTGGACTTAAATTCGTCAGAATAAAATTAGGTCTCAAGTATGATTAGAACAAGTTTGGCAACAACATGGATTTTGAAACAGAGAAGACCATAGCCGCATAACTCAGAAACTGGAAGTCGAAAAACCTAACAACGAATAAATTAAAATACGATTAGGGGGAAATAAATATTTACCGTACTCAATAATAAGGAAGACCGCACTAGCTCTCTGATCCGGAGAACGCGACGATGTAGACGATAACGACTCTGTCAATATTTGTGCTAGGCTTAAAGTGTTTAAGGCTAGAGATGTTTCGTAGAGATCTTTTTAGTAGAGAGGGTGTTCTTTTACGTGGGTTTCTGTGAAAACTACCATATGCTAAAATAAGAGAGAATGAATAAAATTAATTGAGAATAATTTGTGATTTGGAGAGTAATCTGGAATTAGGGGAGTGATTCACGTTGAAGATTAGTCTTTCAATTTGAATTCTAATTGCAAACTGAATTGAGATACTTAAGGAATGTGATCATAATTAATGCGAATTTTCAAACCAAAAATTATTAGTATAATTAAAATATTAAAATATCTTAACTTTTAAAATCACACCTATACACGTATACAATATACTTATAATACTTTATTTAAAATAGGTACACAAATTATATATTATACATATATATACATCAAACGTTTAATATATATTTTATGCAACTCTTTATATATATTTATTATAATCTCTTTTAAAATATTTATATTAAAACCTTTCAATTAAATAGAATATATATATATATATCTAAAATAATATCTTATGTACTTTTAATAATTTATGGTAATCGAAAAATTTGCGGGTGTTACATCCTACCCCCTTGAAATAAATTTCGTCCTCGAAACTAGTTGCTTATCGAACGCATTTTCCTAAGAGAATTCAATTGTCTTAGAACTAAGGATTGTAAATGCCATCTAATCTTAACACCTAGTCCATCTTGTCCATCAATCACCATAGATTTTGAAATTATAAATAATCGTCTATCTAAACTAACTATCACACTTATGTATCATAATTATCTATTATCATATCAACATCAATTCCAACTTCAATCGTGTATACGATCATCTTTCCATAAACGACGTCATAATAACATATCATATCTTAGAGTTAAAGCGGGGGCGGTGGTGGATGACATAACTTATATTATATAATGCATGATCTTTTGTAAAACCTATTTTTTTTTTTTTTTTCAGAAAAAGAAAATAACCAACACAAAAACACAAATTTTTTTTACAAGTCTACAAGAACGTAGACCTGCTCTGATACCATTTGTCACATTCCGATTTTAGGGGCCTAGATGAAAATACTATACAATGCATATTTTTATAAAAATTGGCAACAAAATTAGTTTGGTAAATAAATACTCAAACACTTTTAAGAAATTCATATCAAAATGTAACTTTACCAAAACTTGTTAAAAAAAGGATGTGAACATTCCTAAAATGAAAATAGTTTAAATTTTGAATGCAAATAATTAAATAAAATAGCATGAATGCATTCCTTAATGACATGAAAGGCATCCACCGTCCCTCCACTTCAACTCCTTCAATCTGTAAAATGTTTAGATTGGGGTGAGCAAAACAATTAGCTCAGTGGGATTAACTTTGTCAGAGTTAAATATAACATATGAATAAAATCATAACTCACAAACATGCATACAATTTCATAAGCTTGTTGGCAAAGCCAACCATAATACACATAGGCTTGTTGGATAAATCAACCATAGTCTTGTTGGATAAATCAACCATAGTCTTGTTGGATAAACCAACCATAATAACATAAGTTGTTGAATAAAACAACCATAATAACATAGGCTTGTTGAATAAACCAACCATAAGTTTGTTGGATAAACCAACCATAAGATGTAAGATGTAGCAAGAAATAAAATCACTCATACGAAATACTTAAAAATGACAAAGTATAGCCAATCAAGAAAATCCCACCTTAAAGTCTTGATTAATATCGAAAATATCTAGCTTGACTTATCATGAGCGTCTCTCGTCACCTAAAACAATAAGTAATAGCATGTCTTAGGGGGTGTTCGCAAACTTTATAAATAGCTTAAAAGCACTTTTGAAAAGTAAAAGCTGTGAGAGGGCAACTTTAAAAAAATTGATTCTGAAAGTTGTTTGTAGTGTTTGAAAACACCCCCTTAATACTACTGCTAAAATAGCTTAATTGAACTAATGCCATATCTTGTATCTCTAACTTAGAAAATATACAGAATCTTAAAATAAATTATTAACCCATATCATATTTATTAATATGAGTAGTCGACTTGCAAATGTTTATATAAATTTATCACTACTAATACAACAATAATTATTTACTAACTAAATTAACACTTGATACGTTTAGTTAAATATAGAATATTTTTATATAAATATACATTCAGTCAAATAACCAACTATTATTAAATATAAATTTTATGAATAAAAAAAGGGTTGGTCAATAGAAGTTATATTAAGAAAATATGTTGGCCATTTTCTTTATAAAAAAAAACAAGAATTTACAGAACAACCAAAAGCATTAGAACACCAAACTTATTTTCTCAAGAAAATAACTCAAGTAGTTGGAAACTTGGAAGGAGTTGAGAATTTAAATTTTCTGAATCCATAAGTAGTTGGATACTTTATTTAAAATAGGTAAAGAAATTATATATATAAGTATTATATATTACTCCTTCCGTCCAATTTCATTATTCCCACTTTCCTTTTTTGGTTGTCCAATTTCATTATACCCATACCCTTTTTGGAAACAATACTATTCATACTACTTTATCTTCACCCTCCTACCATCACTTATTTACCCACTTTGCCATTCACTTTATTCATAAACAATCATTTATTTACAAATGGACCCCACAATATCCCATCATACCCTCAACTCATCTACTTTATGAATAAACTAATCAATATTCATTAAAACCCGTGCCCTGAGAAGTGGGCATAATAAAATTGGACGGAGGGAGTATATATTATACATATATATACATTAAACGTTTAATATATATTTTATGCAACTCTTTATATATATTTATTATAATCTCTTTTAAAATATTTTTTTTAAAACCTTTCAATTAAATAGAATATATATATATATATATCTACATATATATATATATATCTAAAATAATATCTTATGTACTTTTAAAATTTATGGTAATCGAAAAATTTGCGGGTGTTACAAGAACGCAAAGCTAAGGATGCAAGGTTAGCAATTATTCTTTACTCTCCTCTTTTGAATTTAAGAGCTACTGCTGGAAGTGTTGTTCCAGAAGAAGAAGTAGTAGAAGACGAGGTCTTGACTACTGAGCTGGAAGACAAGTTAGTTTTAGTGCCTGTTGCTGAGGAAGATGAGATGATGGAAGAAGCTGTTCCTTTAGAAGTTATGCAATCCATTCCATTTGCATCTATAGAAGAGTTGAAAGATGACTTGAGGCAGGTCATAAAATCAGCAATAGATGAGTTTCTTAGGTCTGATGTGAAGAAGACTCTAATAGACCAGAACAGTTCATTGGTGACTAGTTCGAAAGAGATGATTATGAATGAGGTTAATCAGTTGGATGCTGATTTCAGACAAGAGATGTTTAATCAGTTGGAGACCTTCATGCAAAACCAGATAGAGTATTCAGAGAAGAGCTCAGTTGACTTTGCGAGAGTTCTTGCTCGTGAATCAAAGAAGATAGAAAGAGTTTATCGTTTCAATATTGATATCGCAGATGAGCAGAGAAGAGAGGCTCGTGAACAGTTGGTGCAGGCAAGAGCATTGATCACTGCTATGACAGATGAGAACAGAAAGCTACGCCTGACTGCTACTCATTTTAAGAATGAATTCAATCTTACCTCCAAAAAGCTTGAAATGACTGCGGATATACTTGATAAGCTGAGTCAAGATGGAAGTCATTAGAAGCAAATCGAGAAAGCTACTAATCTGATGATGCAAGCTATCCAAGAGGAGATGACTCGTTTAACTTCATCTTTCATTCTTAAGGCATGTGATGAAGCCAAAAAAGGGGAAGAGATTGAAGAAGTTAATGCAACTCAAACTCAGACTGATTTGAATGTTCAAGAGACTCGTAGACCTAGAAGAGGAAGACTAGTAAAGAAAGCTGAGTTAGAGCAGGTCAGCGCTGAAGATCAGTTGAAGTCTGCCAAAGGAAAAGGCAAGATAACTGAAGAGGTTCAGACAAGGCGAGTTGTCAAAAGAAAGTTGGAAATCAGAGAACCTAAGGTTAAAGAGTCAATAGGTCAAATAATTGCTGATATTGATGAGACTGAAATCTTGAAGAAGCAGAAACTCGAAGATGATCGTTATGCTAACAAGAAGGTGTTAGGTAAACACATCAAGAGACTGCAAGATGGAAAAGAAAATCTAGAAGTGATTGAAGATGCCCAAATTGACAGATTTATAGATGCTGAACATAGAGAAGCATGGAAAATTGTCAAGATGAAGTGGGAAGTAGATCACTGGATTATTTGTAAGTTTGGAGACGCAAATAGCAAAGACGAGTTGTTTGTTATATTTGAGAAGTTCATGGAAGCTGAAGACAACAACTTGTGGAATCTTGTTATGCGCATTGCTACTGCTGTTGGATACAACATTCTTCGTCCAGAATTTCCACGATGGGAAACGCCTATGTTAGGATCTGGAAAAAGAGTTGATTTTATTATGATAAAGAAGTTCGAAGAAGATTTTCTTGAGAAGGAGAAGATCGACAATGAAGATCATATTTCAGATATTCACAGACGTATTCTTGAAGCATTTCAAACTCCCAATCCAGAGGCAGATACTCCAAATGGTGGAAGTATGGATTGAAGAAATTGAAGACTGTAAGTGTTTACTTATATTTTCGTTCTAATTTCTAAGTAATTGTAATCTTTCTGATCTTACTGATTATGAATGAAAAGATGAACATTTTTTAGAAGATAACTACTTAACTAGTCTATTATACTTAAAATAATTCAAGTAGTTTTGGCTTCATCAAAAAGGGGGAAATTGTTGGGATATGAATCCTAATACAAGTCCTAATTGATGAAATGTTGGGATATGAATCCTAGAACAAGTCCTACATGTTGTTAAAAGATGAGGTTTTGATAAGCCAAAAGTAGTTTGAATATTTTCTAAGTATTGACTAATCTAGTCTAGTTGAGTTGAAGTCATCTTGAACAAGACCAGTAGAGTTCACAAGAAAAGACAAGTGTTGTTTGATATTAAAAGATAAGTACGAATTTATAAGTACTTCATATATGTTTGTATTAATTGTTAGATTGTTATTGAGCTATGATAATTGTTGTATAGAGCTCATAATGTTTTGAATGTAATAGATAGATTGATTGTATAGATTACAAGTTGACTAAGCTTTATAATTCAGAAAAGCTTAATGTAATGTAATAGTCTTATTAGGATTAGGATAGTCTAATACTAAAGGTTGCACAAGAAGACCAGAAGAAGAGTTAAAGTCTACTACTCAAGACAAGGTGGACTACAAGACAAGTCAAGTGCATCTACTAGACTACACAAGACAAGTAAACTTGAAGAGAAGTTTGTTACAGAAACGCGTATAAAGATAAGGATCAAAGTTAGTTAGAAATAACTAATTTATAACAAGAAACGCGTGGATGGATAAGAAGTTTCAGTTGTAGTTAGTTTTCAAGAAAAGTTGGTTACAACTACCTGAGTTCTTGATGATTGAAGTCTATAAATACTTCATGGTGGTTATCGATTCAAGACTACTGATTGACTACTGCAAACACGCATACAAAAGCTACATACTGAAGAATTATTTGAAGATTACTCTCAGAGTTTACTGAAGTTCAGAAAGAAGCCAGAAGACAAGTGAAGAATCAAGAAGGCTACTACTGAAGAACAGAGAAGTTTTATTGTTTTTGTTTCAAGTTGCTAGATACTTGTTAAATTTCTAGTTAGATCATAGACGTATCTGGTGGTATAGTCTTAGAAGATCTAAGTCTTCTTCTTGGGACTTAAAATCACAGGAAAATACACTGTGTACTCGATTGGAAGAGTTTAGTGGAAACATCACAACTGGGTTTGTGAGAGTGGACGTAGACAAGTTGTCGAACCACTATAAATTGTTTGTGTTGTTACTTTACTGTTTGGTTTATTGTTTAATTGCTTAATTGTTTAAACTACTTAACTGAACTAGACAAGTTGAATATAGAACAGAGTTCTCGAATTTTGAAGTTGAGTATAAACTTGAATTGGGCTCATTGTTAATTTCGTTATTCCGCATATTGTATTCTGATATTTCGATAGATTTTTGAAAAGTCTATTCACCCCCCCCCCCTATAGACATTTTCACTAGCTTACTCGTTATTAACTCAACTTTGGGGACCTACAAGTGGTATCAGAGCAGTAGTTTACGAACTGCTGTTTCTTGATAACCGACTTAAGACTTAGGGTGAAGTCTTGGTCCTTGACTGTACTTGCTTACGTGTTCTTGATCAATACACTTGGTATATCTGTTTCGTGTTCCCTGCTTGAACTATCTGTTTCTTGATCGTATAACTGATTAGCACTAATCTACTTGTGTAAACATGTCTCTTGAAATAAGCGCTAATAAGTTGCCCAAGTTCCAGGTTCAGGACTACGACTACTGGAAGCTACGAATGGAAGCGATTTTCAGCTCCACGCATGATCTAATGATCTCTGTTGTGACCGAGGGTCCGATCGTGACAATGGTCCCAAATACTGCAAATCTTGACAAAGACAAACCAATTGGCACCCTCGTCAAGAAACCAAGGTCTGATCTAACCTCAGAAGAAATGCGTCAAAATAATTTGGATAGTTTGGCGAAGAATTACATCTTACACACTCTTCCTAACGAGTATCTAGGAAAAGTGTTAAAATGTAAAACTGCCAAAGAGATGTGGGACAGATTAGCTATAATTTGTGAAGGGACATCCCTGATCAAAGAGAGCAAATTATCCACTGCTGTCCAAAGATTTGAATTATTTCGGATGAAAGCTGGCGAAACTATCGACCAGCTGGATACTCGTTTTACTAAAATCATGAATGACCTTGAAGTTCTTGGTAAAACTTATACTCCTCGTGAAATCAATCTTAGGATTCTTAAGAGCTTAGATCTTCGATGGAAAATTGTAAAGATGCTAGTTAAGAATACTCAAGACATAGATGCTTGGAGTGCAGAGACCATGTTTCAAACTCTGAAGGCTCATGAGTTTGATTTAGACGAAGATGAACCACTAGCCAGTAGTGATAGAGAACATGCTGTATCTAAAAACGTTGCCTTTAAGTCTAGCTCTTCTAAGTCTTCGAAGGTAGATAGGTCTAAGTCTAAGACTAAATCTGCTTCTGTGAAAGACGAGTTAGATAGTGATCTTAGTCTGAAGGATCAAGTAAACCTCATGGTTAGAAAGTTTGATAGGCTGAATAAACGTTTCGGTAGGTATAAGAAGTTCTATAGAGATCATAGAGCATCAACTTCTAAGAACTCGTCTGAGACCAGACGAGACCGAAACTCGTCCGAAAGGAGAGACGAAGTCTCGAAAAGTAACAGACGAGATAGAGAGTCTGACGATAGGAAGATTCAGCGTTCCGATAGACATGATAAGCGTAGGGACAAATCTCCTATTAAAAAGGCTACTAATGATCTCTTGTGCTATAATTGTGAAAAGTCAGGTCATTATATATATGAATGTCCAGACCTGAGCACTGACGATCGAGAAGAACGTAAAGCTCGAAGGGAAAGAAGATATAACCGTGGCAAGAAGGCAATGATGGCCAATGATGACTCTGATTCGGATTCAGACGAGTTGCCATCGTCCTTATCTAGTCACTCGACTGATCCAGATCACGACGAAGCATTCATAGTAGATGATGGCCTATGCTGCATGGCTAAAATCGATCAAGAGGTATCATCTGCTACATCTTTTCAATCTTGTGATGATTCTGATACTGATGAAAGTGACACTGCTAGTAGTGAAGTAGGAAGTAGTCTGCAACACTCGACTAGTGCTGTTGAAGACGACCTTCTACTTGCTAATCAAGCATTCATCGAAGTCAGTAATGAGAACATTGCATTAAAACAAGAAATCATTGATCTTAAGGAAGCTCAGTCTAAAGTATATCCTAATGTAACAGTCCTAAATGAACGCTTGACTGAAGAGTTGAGACAACTCAAAGAAAAGTGTGCATTGACAGACAGGTTATATCAAGACCTACTTAAGACACATGCAACTGAGAGAAATGAGTTCAATGTTTTAAAGAACAAATGCAATAGACTTGAAGAACGTAATAAGTTCTTAGAGACCGAGGTTGTCACATTAGATCTCAAGCTTACTGACCTGGTTAACTCTTCAAAGATTAACCTTGAATTGTCATATAGGTATAGAGATCCAGCTGACAAGACTGGTATAGGTGCTGAGTCATCTAGCTCGTCTACTCGAGTCATTAAGAACCCTACTACTATTAAAGCAAGACTGTTGCCAAATGATAAAGGAAAAGGACCAATGATATACGATATTGATACGCCATCTAAAGGTACTGTACCTAAACAAGCTAGAGTTAACATTCCGATTACCAAGGGAGGTAAAAAGAATGGTAACAACAAGCCTGTTTCAACTAGAACCAATCTTCAAAAGACCACTAATCGTGGACGACCCAACCAGGTCAGATACGAGGACTGGTATCCTGAGGAGACGAGTACTAGACAGATACAGACTAGACGACAAGAGTCTAGACCTCCTTTCATAAGGCAGTCTCAACTCTACTCGTCTAGACCTAGACAGGTAGCTCCAAAATATCGTACACAAGCTGTCCTATATCCTCCACCTTTATCATATGATATTATGAGTGAGGAAAGACCCAAACGCGTCTATAAACCGTATGGACCTAATGCTTACAAGCCCTACTCTGACTATCATAGACAAGTGCCTGCTCAAGTAGAGATTAAGTCGAAAGGCTATCTCCAAAGAGTAGACCCAAACTCGACTGATAGACTAGTTAAGGACAACAAGGTCTTATTTTGTAACAAATATGGGCGAAAGCTTAAGAGATCAAACTTGTTCAAAACTCCAATGTATATTTGGATTCCTTTGAACTTGACTAACCCTCCAGGACCCCAATAAACTAGTGGGTACCTAAATTATTGAATATCTTCATTGCAGGGTCGACTTGACTTGTATAAGAAGGGTGGCTCAGTAGGAGAAACCTGGTACATAGACAGTGGTTGTTCGCACCACATGACGGGTACCAAGGCTCTCTTATCAAGTTACCATGAGCAGGAAGGACCAAAAGTGATATTTGGTGATAGCTCTACTGCTGTCACTAAAGGATTTGGTTACATCCGGAATGGAGACGTCGAGATTCAAGATGTCTCATATGTTGAAGGTTTGCAGTACAATTTACTCTCTATCTCACAGTTTTGTGATCGTGGTTATAAGGTGTAGTTTAAGAGCCGCAAATGCGAAATCATTGACAAAAGGACACACACAGTCCTACTAGTCGGCGTAAGACAAGGAAGTGTGTACATAGTGAATTAGAACAGTTGTCCGAGGGACACCTGTCTACTTACTAAAAATCCTAAAGAACTTGGATGGCTTTGGCACAGACGCCTCTGTCATCTAAACTTTAAGGTTCTTAATAAGATAGCCAGAGATTACCTTGTGGAAGGTATTCTCAATGAAGTTTACTATAAGTCACATGTATGCACGGCTTGTCAACAGGGTAAACAGGTTAAAGGTTCTTTTAAATCAATTCCTACTCTCTCAACTAGTAGAGTCTTAGAACTTCTACATATGGATCTTCATGGTCCAATAACTCCTCCAACCTTGAACGGTAGAAGGTACACACTTGTTGTTGTAGACGACTATTCTAAGTTTACTTGGGTAGTCTTCCTACACAAGAAGAGTGATACACAAACACTTCTACCTGATCTGTTGAAGAAGTTACAAGTTGAAAAGAACCAGTCCATTGTCAAGATTCGTAGTAACAAGGGAACTGAGTTCATTAATTGCTATATCAAAGAATTTTGTGCTAAACGTGGTATCCAGCATCTTACCAGTGCAGCTAGGACACCACAACAAAATGGTGTAGCAGAAAGAAGGAATCGAACTCTCAAAGAAGCCTGTAGAACCATGATAGCCGAGTTCAACACACCTCAAAAGTTTTGGGCTGAAGCTATCAATACTGCATGCCATTCACAGAACAGAAGCGCGATCAACAAAGCTCTAGGCAAGACACCTTATGAGGTTTGGAAAGGTATAAAACCAAGAGTTTTATATTTCTATATATTTGGTTGTAAGTGTTTCATTCACAACAATGGGAAGAGCAAGTTGAATGCTTTCGATGCTAAAGCAGGCGAGGGGATATTCTTAGGATACTCCTCGACTAGCAAAGCATTTAGGGTATTCAACTACTCAACTCTCTGTGTGGAAGAAACACCACATGTGGTTTTCGATGAATCTCGACAGGACTCGTCTACCGACAAGATCAGTAAGAAGGTAACTGATCTAACGATCGAATCTGAAAAAAATTCAGAGATATATGAATCCGTTCAAGCCTACAACCCATTCCTAAAAGCTCTTGACTCTGATGACAAGGAGAAGGTAAGTGCTCAAGGTAAGTCTTCTAGACCAGTTGACATGCCTGCTCTAGTTGACTCTACTACTCCTGGTAAATCTGTTGATGATACAAATGATGTTGACATGCATGATGTTGTACATGAAATAGATGATGATAGTATTCCTGTTAAGAATAGAAAAACATGGAAATCTGCGCATGATACTGAAAATATCATTGGTGACTCTACTATTGGTGTGAAGACTAGACGACAACTCTTTGAGTCACAAGAACAGCCGAGTCCAACTATGTTTTGCTGGTGTTGTTTCCTCTCATCTATCGAGCCTACCACTGTTAAAGAGGCATTGGCTGATAGTAATTGGATCATCGCTATGCAAGACGAGTTGAACCAGTTTGTTCGAAACGACGTCTGGGAACTTGTCGATAGGCCGGAACATCATAATGTAGTTGGCACTAGATGGATTTTCAAGAATAAGAAAGATGAGAATGATTTAGTCGTTAGGAATAAGGCTAGACTAGTCGCCCAAGGCTATTCACAAGCTGAAGGCATAGACTATGATGAAACATATGCTCCTGTTGCTAGACTAGAAGCCATTTGATTGTTCCTTGCATATGCTGCTCACATGAAGTTTACTGTATATCAAATGGATGTTAAAAGTGCATTTCTTAACGGTATTCTTGCGGAAGAAGTGTATGTTGAACAACCTCCAGGTTTCGAAGTCAAAGGCAACCAGGTGTACAGATTGAAGAAAGCCTTGTACGGAGTAAAGCAAGCTCCAAGAGCATGGTATGATACTCTATCTCTCTTTCTTTTAGAAAATGGTTTTACTAAGGGCAAGGTCGATAGAACCTTGTTCAGAAGACAAGAAGGGAAGGGCATCTTACTCGTCCAAATTTACGTAGATGACATCATTTTTGGGTCACCTAACAAAAAGTTGAGTGAAAGTTTTTCAACACTCATGCAAAGTAAGTTTGAAATGTCAATGATGGGTGAGATGAACTACTTTCTTGGACTTCAAGTAAAACAAACTCCAGAAGGTATTTTCATAAATCAGGCGAAGTACACTAGAAACCTTCTAGACAAGTACGGGATCAAAACATGTAAGTCTACTGGCGTGCCAATGCAACCAACTTACAGAATGGATCCAGATGAGAACGGTAAATGTGCTGACCAATCCTATTACCGTGGTTTAATTGGTTCCTTACTGTATCTAACTGCTAGTAGACCAGACATTGCATTTTCTATTGGTGTTTGTGCTCGATTCCAAGCCAATCCAAAAGAAAGTCACATGGAAACCACCAAAAGGATTCTGAAATATTTGAAAGGGACCATCAATCGTGGTATATGGTATCCCTCAAATGATGATCTATCCTTAAGTGGCTATTCAGACTCAGACTTTGGAGGCTGTAGAATAGATAGGAAATCTACTTCTGGTTCTTGTCAATTTCTAGGCACAAAACTCATATCTTGGTTTTCTAAAAAGCAGACTAGTGTTGCAACTTCAACTACCGAAGCCGAGTACATGGCTGCTGGTAGCTGTTGTAGTCAACTACTCTGGCTCATACAACAGCTTCGTGATTACAACATACATGAATCAAATGTTCCTATTTTCTGTGATAGTAATAGTGCCATTGCCATTACACAAAATCCTATTTTGCATACACGTTGTAAGCATGTTGATGTGAAACACCATTTCATACGTGATCATGTAGAAAAGAAGGACATTCGCATGGAAAAGATTCATACTGATTTTCAAAGAGCTGATATTTTTACAAAACCATTAGCTGAGGCACGATTTCGTGAGTTATGCATTAGTTTAGGGCTAATTGATCTAGACCCTACTTGCCTATAGCTATGTACTAACCAGACAGGTACATCAAAAAAAAGGAGACAAGAACAGAGCACTCGACTACTCACGCAACAGACAGGTATACAAGGCTAGACTAGATGACCAAACAACCCGATGAGGAAGCTGGTAAAGCTGAGGGTAATACTAAGGGAATAAACATTTAAGGGGGAATCTTTGATTTCTTAAATATCCTTATGATGACTCTTATGTTTGTTAAAAGTCATCTTGTTCGAAACCTTGATCATTGCTTTAGAATGATATTCATCTTATTTATTTTACTCTACTTGTACCAATGATTACACATTGCAAATCATAAGATAGGTACATGAAGTCGTTCGACGTTCAGAATAGACATGCACAGGCGAAGGGGGAACTCGTCTTGTGTGCTTAAGCTGACTCACCTTGTGAAGCTTAAGTCTACTCGTCTGTTCTGGATGGACTCGAACAGACAAGCTAAGTGTTTCTCTTGATTGAAATATGTTAAGTGTACATTCAAACGGGTTAAGGGTATTATAGTAATTAGATAATGCTAAAATTTGAAAACCCTAGAATTGGATTTATACACTCCCATTTTAATGAGGTGTATACACCCAGTTCTTACTCAACTACACTAGGTCAGATGAGTTCACTCCCTGTCCTAACTAAGAAGAGCCGGATTTCAAAAATTTACAATATCAAATCACATAATATTCTCGATTCCGTAACCGAATTTCAAAGGTCTCAACCGTTGGATCTAATCTTTCAATCTTGGTCGTTAGATCTCATTTCTGTTCTAACAAAACTCACTTTTCACACACAACTTGACTCACAATTTCATAACTCCCCTACTATAGCTCTCAATTTCTTGCAAAATCAAACCTCCCCAGTTCTTACTCTGTTCAATCACAATGTCGATTGTCTCTCTTTTCGATGTTAAAACTAACATGCAAGCTAGGTTTGATCTCGGTAGGTATATCACTGAAGGCAAGGTGCATGTAGAACCCTTAGTGTTCTTCAAAGGGGTTCACACAGACGATAATCAAGAAATCCTTTCGAAGTGCCATCGATGTGGATTGAAGCCATATCTAGAGGCTTTTCCTCAAGTCGTCTTGGAGGAAGAAGTATTACTGTTCTATGCCAACGCCACAAGACGAGGAGATATGATTGAATCCTTTATCGGAACAAGTCGTGTTGAAATCACTCGTGAGGTGTTATTCAGACATTTGAGGCTGCCCACTGGAACGATTGATGTCGAAAATTATGCTACCGGGCAGGAGATGAGGTACTTAAGCATCTTTTGTGGCAAGAGGATGAAGCTCAAACCTGATGGCAAGGCCCCTACCGTCAAGAAGTCTGAATTGCAGAAGAAATATCGCACGTTATTGGACATAGCAAGCAAGATGATTCTATGCGCCACTGGTTCTTTTGATGCGGTCACTCAAGTCAAAACAAGGGTGATGGCAGCAATTTATGATGGAATCACGGAAGGCAATTGGTTTAAGCTGATAGCTGATCGAATGATGTATTTTGAGAAGAGTGTTCGAGTTGACACCGACTCTTGTAGTTGGGTGGTGTCACATACTGTTGGGTACGGCAACAAGCTGAGTATTCTACTCCCCTTGTTGTTGCCAAACAAATCGGACTGGAGTATCGGAAAGCCCTTCCATCCTCTTAAGTTCTATCTGAAGACGGAAGCCCAAAGGAAGCAAATCGCTGCAAGGCCAGCTACCCCAAGGTGAGTGCAAATAGATGAGTCACAAGTCTTACCTTATGCTAGCTCATCTAGCTCTTTAGAAGATCAGTCCAATGATGAGGCATCGGAGAAGGCTGCAATAGCTGAGTCCAGTACAGCTGACTCGGAGAAGACTCAGACGGAAGAGGAGTCGGAACAAGAGAAGGAGCCGAGTGCTCAAGTTCCAGAAGTATATACTCTCGTGAGAGTTGGTTCGCTTACTCAAACAGACGAGTTGAGTCCCCAGGTTGGTACTTCTTCACAAGCTTTGTCAACTCCTTTTCTCTCTCATTCTTCTATTTAAACCAAGGCTAGATCACATCGATCTAGGCCTAGACCTCAACCTTCAACCTCACAAGTACTGGCGGCATTACCGCTTAGAGCCAGTCTACCCCAAAACACTCCCAAAATAGATACAACTGATACTTCGACAGTTGTCACACCAGACCAAGCCACATTAAAGCTCCCAGAAACCACCATCCAAACTCCCTCTTTACCTTCAACAGAATATGTTGAACCTTCTAACCCATCTACTTCAGACAAGACGCCAGTTGCCACTGCAACAGCTGAGTTAGAGACCCCATCTACTCAGAACCCGTCTGATGCTAGATTTGAATCCTTAGTTTATTATCCGATGTGTCTGCGAGAGAAGAGAATTCGTGCTCGAGTGTCTAGAAATCTGAAGAAGCAACTCTCAACTCTTGATGTCGACACTGCCTCAGAACAGTTTGAGAAGCTCGTCAGGATATGCACGTGGTTTGCATTAAAGAGATCTTCTACAGATGATCTTTTCGAGGTCATTCAAGGAATGGGTGGTATCTCCAATTTTATGGATTGGGAGATGGAACAAAAAGAGAACAGTGGAGTTAAAGACCACTCCGAATTATTTCCGCGCAAGGCCTTGGTTGATCTAGTTAAAAGGCTGTTGAACATTCCTGATGGTGTTCTAGAAGAAGAGTTCTCTTTCGATGTTGGAACCTAGACTGATCTGATAGAAGACGAGGTAAAACCAGATGTTGCTGACATGGCTGCTCAGACTTCAAATTCTTTATTGGAGTTAGAAGAAGTTGCTGCAGAAACTGAAAGTTCTGAAGAGATTGAGTCTTTTGAACTAGGTGAAGAAGATGATGAGTTCATGGATGCAGTAATGTTTGCTGAAGATGAGCTCGTTGAGAAAGTTCAAGAAGACGTGGTGATTGAAGCTCAGTCGACTACTCAAGTTCTTCCTGAAGGATATCTTGAGGAACTGAAATCAGACTTGAAAGAAGTCGTACATTCTGCGATAGATGAGTTCTTACATTCGAAAGTAAAAGATGTGTTGGTCCAGCAGAATCAAACACTTGTTGACAATTCTAGAGAATTGATCGTTGGAGAAGTCAACAAGATGGACTCGTCTTTCCGAGCAGAGATGTATGCCGAAATTGAAAGTTTTCTAAAGAAACAAGTGGATTTCTCTGAGAAGAGATCTATTTCGTTTGCTCGCTCGTTAGCTGAAGAATCTAGCAAGATGGAACGACTCTACAGAGTGAAGATTGAGATTGCTGATGAACAGAGACGGGAAGCACAAGATCAGTTGGTGCGTTCTCGAGCTGTTCTCACTGAGCTAACCGAGCAAAATACACTCCTTCGTCAGACAGCTACATACTTTAAGGATGAACTAGTTTCAAGTTCTAGGAAACTGGAGTTGGCTACTGATCATCTTGACAAGATGAGTCATGACAAGACGCATTAAAGGCAGATTGAGATGGCTGCTGAGGCGATGAAGGATGCTCTAAAGGAAGAAATGACTCGATTTACTAGTCTTTTCACTCTCAAGGCTACTGATGAAGCCAAAAAGGAGGAAAAGGCAAGTAAAATTGAGAAGGCTAAGTCTGCTGAACCGGAAGAGAAAGAAGCTGCTACTGCAATACAAGAGCTCAGAAGACCTAAGAGAAGGCTAGTCAAGACTGCTGAAGTTGAGCAAGCTAGAGCAGATGAGCTGAAAAGTTGGTAAAAGGCAAAAGTGTTGCATCATCTCCTGAAGCTAAGGTTCAGACCAGACAAGTTAAAAGGAAGTTAGTCATTGAAGAGCCTGCTGCAATAGTTGAGAAGAAGCAAAGGTCTACTGATCCTAATGATGAAACTCATTATGCAAGTAAGAAGAAAATTGGTAGACATATTGAAAATTTGCAGAAGCTGAAGGCTGATGAAGAACAAATGGAAGACAAGTTCATTGATCACTTCATAGATAAAGAGCATCGAGCTGAATGGATGAAAGTGAAGAGACAATGGGAACTTGATCACTGGATTATTCGCAAATATGGTGATGCTGAAGGACAAGATGAGTTATATTCTTTGTTTGACAGGTTTATGGAAGGTCAACACAAGATGTTATGGCATTTGATATTAAGGATATCTGCCGGAGCAAATTTCAATATTTTAGTTCCTGTATTTCCAGAATGGAAGTGTCCCATGACCAGTTCTGGTAAAAGAGTTGATGTTAATTTACTCAAGAAGTTCGAAGAAGAACTACTCGAGAAAGAGAAGATTGATGATGAAGACCATATCGGAGTAATTCATAAGAGACTCCTTGATGCGTTCTGTGTTCCAAATCCAGAAGGAGGTACTCTTTCAGATTAGTTAAGTGCTTTGATTTTTTTTTTATTACTTAGTTTTTTTTGTTGCTCTGATTATTTTTGAAGTATGTGTAATATCTACTGGTATTATTTTGAATGAATGAAAAGATAAAGTACTATTTGATGTTAAGACAAGATAACTACTTAACTAGTCTACTATTGAGAAACGATTCAAGTAGTTTTGGCTTCATCAAAAAGGGGGAAATTATTGGGATATGCATCCTAGAACAAGTCCTACATGTTGTTAAAATATGAAGTTTTGATAAGCCAAAAGTAGTTTGAATATTTTCTAAGTATTGACTAATCTAGTCTAGTTGAGTTGAAGTCATCTTGAACAAGACCAGTAGAGTTCACAAGAAAAGACAAGTGTTGTTTGATATTAAAAGATAAGTACGAATTTATAAGTACTTCATATATGTTTGTATTAATTGTTAGATTGTTATTGAGCTATGATAATTGTTGTATAGAGCTCATAATGTTTTGAATGTAATAGATAGATTGATTGTATAGATTACAAGTTGACTAAGCTTTATAATTCAGAAAAGTTTAATGTAATGTAATAGTCTTGTTAGGATTAGGATAGTCTAATACTAAAGGTTGCACAAGAAGACCAGAAGAAGAGTTAAAGTCTACTACTCAAGACAAGGTGGACTACAAGACAAGTCAAGTGCATCTACTAGACTACACAAGACAAGTAAACTTGAAGAGAAGTTTGTTACAGAAACGCGTATAAAGATAAGGATCAAAGTTAGTTAGAAATAACTAATTTATAACAAGAAACGCGTGGATGGATAAGAAGTTTCAGTTGTAGTTAGTTTTCAAGAAAAGTTGGTTACAACTACCTGAGTTCTTGATGATTGAAGTCTATAAATACTTCATGGTGGTTATCGATTCAAGACTACTGATTGACTACTGCAAACACGCATACAAAAGCTACATACTGAAGAATTATTTGAAGATTACTCTCAGAGTTTACTGAAGTTCAGAAAGAAGCCAGAAGACAAGTGAAGAATCAAGAAGGCTACTACTGAAGAACAAAGAAGTTTTATTGTTTTTGTTTCAAGTTGCTAGATACTTGTTAAATTTCTAGTTAGATCATAGACGTATCTGGTGGTATAGTCTTAGAAGATCTAAGTCTTCTTCTTGGGACTTAAAATCACAGGAAAATACACTTTGTACTCGATTGGAAGAGTTTAGTGGAAACATCACAACTGGGTTTGTGAGAGTGGACGTAGACAAGTTGTCGAACCACTATAAATTGTTTGTGTTGTTACTTTACTGTTTGGTTTATTGTTTAATTGCTTAATTGTTTAAACTACTTAACTGAACTAGACAAGTTGAATATAGAACAGAGTTCTCGAATTTTGAAGTTGAGTATAAACTTGAATTGGGCTCATTGTTAATTTCGTTATTCCGCATATTGTATTCTGATATTTCGATAGATTTTTGAAAAGTCTATTCACCCCCCCCCCCCTATAGACATTTTCACTAGCTTACTCGTTATTAACTCAACTTTGGGGACCTACATGAAAGAAGTAGTTTTGATAAGCCAAAAAGAGACTTGAATATATTTCTAAGTGTTGACTGATCTAGTTATGGAAGTCGTCTTGTGACAAGATCAAAAGAGTACAATAAGAAAGAAAAGACAAGTACATATTATAAGTACTGAAATGAACTAAGTATTGAAGTTTCATATAGGTTTTATAATAAGCTTATAATTGTTGTATAGAAGCTTATAATTTATGTTTATGTTCATATTAATGTATAGTTGTTAAGTTGACTAAGTTGTTTATAAAGCTTAAAGTAATGTAATAGTCTTGATAGATTAGAATGATAGGACTAGATTAGTTCTGTATTGAAGATCTACAGAGAAGAAGACTGCAAGACAAGAAGACTTCTTGAAGACAAGACAAGTGCTGTGAAGACTGAAGAATTTTCTAAGTGTTTGAAACAAGACAAGTCAAGTTCGCATAGAAGACAAGTTCGCGTGAAGATAACTGAATGAAGATAAGATCGTATCTAAAAGTGAAGATATGAAGAGTTAGTTATGGAATAACTAATTAACTGAAGAAACGCGTGAAAGTGTTAGGATATAAATTCACCGTAAGCCCCTTCATTTGATATGATAGTTTTGATGGCCAAAACACTTAGAGTTTATAAATACATGTAATAGGATCAGCTGATACCTGTATAGATCAGCTCAGTTAAAACTAGTCTTGTGCAATCAGCTGTATGTATCTCAGCTGATAGGCACAATCCGAGTCTACATGCGTAATCTCAAGAGATGAAGAGTAGAAGATATGAAAACTAGAAGATCCTTGAAGATCAGATAAGTAAGGTGCTTGTATACCTTCTTAACTGATTAAGTCCAAGTCGAAGATGGCCAAAGTCAGCACAAGTATTTTTCCAGATCAGAAGAGTAAGTACTCATCTGATATCAGAAGACATACTAAACCAGGCCAGACGAGTTAACCAGAAGACTAGAAGAGAAGATCAGCAGACTAGTAGCTCGTTAAAGACTCGGCTGATTCCAAAGTCATCTTATGAAGCAATAAGATCAAAGCGGCTGGAATCAAGGAATTAATCAATACACAAGGAAAGATTGCCAACGGCTAGTCCAACTCCAATGCCTAGTTACAACAATCCTCCTTATAAATACAAGAAGATGAGGAAGAACAACAACGGAGATACTACGCAAGAATTCTGAAGCTATTCAAGCAAGCAAGCCTAAAAGCCACACATTCTTAAGAATTCTGAAGAGCCCAGAAAAGTACTAGAATATCTTTTAGCTCTTAAGTTATTTCCTCATCCAACCAAAGAACATGAATCCAAATACATATTGTATATCCTTTGATTTAGGCACAGTGGTTAAGAACTTTATGAGCTTGAACCATTAGTTGGATCCCCTTCAAAAACCCAAAACCCCCACCGTAAGGTTTAGTTTTTGAACCCCTGTAGGAGTGCAAGTGCTCTCAAATCACTTATGGAGACCGTAGCAGTTTGGAACTGCTCAGATCTCAAAGTCCTTCTCTTGGGACTATAAAGGACAAGCCCCTGTAATTTTCGAGAAATTAAGGGATTAACTTCACGTTTGGAACATGAGAGTGGACGTAGGATCGTATATCCGAACCACTATAAATCTACGGTGTTATTTACTTTCTGCACTTTACATTTTAGTTTACTTATCTTGGATTACCTTTATTATAGTGCATATTGTGATTTGAAATACCTTTGCAAACCAGGCCATGTTTGTTTCAAACCAGCATAAGCTGAGTATTTAATTTAAACACCTAACTGAGTTTTTCAAAAGAACATTAGAACGAGTCTAAATAAAAGGCCTACTCACTTCCGCATATTAAACACTCTATCAGATAACTATCGTCTTCTGGACCAGTAGACTTGTAGTCCAGCAGACATAGAAATCAGAAGAGATCCTAACTCTTTAATCGAAAAGTTTTAAAGTCTATTCACCCCTCCCCTCTAGACTTTAAACCCATTCACTACTCGTTCAGGGACCAACAAGTGGTATCAGAGCAGTGGTTCTAACGGACTACTGTCTCTATATTATCAGAAGACTTGAGGGAGTCTTTCTGTAGTCCTCTTGAACAGATCTATCTTTTGAAAAACCGGTTTTTGAAAACTCATACAGCATGAGTGCTAACATGCGAAAACTTCCTAAGTTCTCAGTTGAAGACTACGACTATTGGAAGATAATGATGAAGAAGAACCTCACCTCAGTTCACTACAAGATGTGATCTGTGATCACAGAAGGCCCAATTAAAATCATGATGGTCAACACAGCAAATGGTGACCCTGAGATCCCAGTTGGAGAACTTGCTCCCAAGCCTACGAAAGACCTCACTCCAGAAGAGATGAAGCAGGCAAATCTTGACAGCATTGCTCAAGATTACATTATGCAAACTCTCCCCAATGAATATATAGGAAAAGTACTCAGTTGTGAAACTGCCAAAGAGATGTGGGATGCTCTGGCACTCCTATGTGAAGGAACGGAGCTGATCAAAGAAAGCAAACTGTCAACAACAGTCAATAAATTTGAACATTTCAAGATGCATTCAGAAGAGAGCATTGATCAGGTGGATAATAGGTTCACCAAGATCATAAATGATATTGAGTCTCTTGGCAAGAAGTACACAAATAGAGAGAAAAAATCTAAATGTACTGGACTCTCTAACAAAGAAATGGAAGCTCAAGAAGATCATCATCAAAGATACTGAAGACATCAAGAACTGGACAACTCAGACCTTGTTCTAGAACCTTAAAGCCCATGAGTATGACTTAGAGAGAGAAGAAAATTCAGAGAATGAAGAACAAGCTTCAACACCATCCACCACCAAGACCGTAGCCTTCAAAGCATCAACTAGTCAAGAGCTGCAAGCACCTCATCCGACAAAATCCCTTTAAACACAGATGAAATATGAGGATCTGATATGAGCCTCAAAGAAAAAATGGCTCTTATGATCAAAAGATTTGAGAGGATGAATACCCTAAACAGCAAGTATAGAAAATTCTACAGAAATTACAAAGATAAAAGAGCTGGATCATCCTCTAGAGAGTCAGGGGAAAGGACTCCAAAAAGGTATCCTATGAAGGATAAGGAGTCGTCTAATAGTCGAAGCTATATGAGAAGAGATGCTACACCTCCTAGAAGAAGTTGCTCAAGCCAGAAATTAGGTACATGTTTCAACTGTCACAAACCTGGACACTATGTCTATGAATGTCCAGATCTGAGTTTAGAAGACAAAGAAGAAAGAAAGACGAGAAAAGACAAGAGGAACTCAGACAGATAAGCTATGGTGATTAAAGAATCTGAATACCAAAGTGATGATCTGCCCTCATCACCTGACTTTGGACTCTTCTCAAATGATGACTCAGATGATGTAGCCATGATGGCCATAGCTGAAACTGAGGTAAACTCCTATACATCAACTTATCATTTACCTGCATCTTCACACACAGATGAGGCAAACTCATCTGTAGGCGAATTCGAAAGCACCTATTACCAATCCTTGGAGGAAGTAAAAGGTGATCTCGATATCGCAACTAAGGCCTTTATAGAAGTGGAAGAAGAGAACAAAGATTTAAGGAAAGAAATTACTAGGTTGAAAAAGGTCAAGTTTGATAACACCCCTGAGTTACTAACAATTAATGAAAGACTAAATAAAGAAGTGGAACTTCTTAAAGAAGAGAACACCACAATAACTCAATTGTATGAGGGGATGCTAAAAACTCAAGCCTTAGAAACCAAGGAATTCCGTTCACTACAATCTAAGTTCGATGATCTTTTCCAAGCAAAAGAGCTCTTAGAAAAGGAGAAGGAAAACCTCGATCAAAAGATATCAGAGTTCAATAAAGCCTCTCCTACTATTGAAAACATCTCTGAATATTATAGATCAAATGGCAACAAGATGAGTTTTGGTTTTAAATTTAATCCATCAATATATTCTCCAGCTGAGGGCAGTACACCTAACCAGTGTGCTACTCGATCACATAAAACTGGTGAGTGTTCTAAACACAATGAACCTAATATGGATCAAAAGGCATCTGTACCAGCTAAGGTTAACTATCCCAACACCAAAAATGGTAAAAGACAAGTTAACCGTAAGCATGCACAGCCGAGGCGAACTCATCTGGGTTCAACTCAGCTGAGTGCGTCAAGGCAAGCACAGAGGAGCAACAAATAGCCTAGACCATCTCGCTTGAGACAGTCTCAGCTGTATGCTGCTCCAGCCAAGAAGAAGAAATCCTCTTCAAACAAATATGTTCTCTTTGCACCTCCTATTTCCTATGATATTGTGAGAACAGAAGTGTATGGTCCGTATAATCGTGTACATCGTTCAGCTAATGCACCCAAGCCGAATGTAACTAGTCAGAAGATAATTCACACTCACTCTTACAAGAGGTAATCACCTGAAAGTTACCTAGCTGACACAAATAACAAATCAAACCATGCTAATGTGTCAACTGGTAAAATTTGGTTCTGTGATGCCCGAGGGAGACAACTCAAATGCTCAAGGTTATTCAAACGACCAATATATATGTGGATTCCCAAGGGTACTACTAACACCCAAGGACCCAAGTCTGCCACAATCAACCTTGGGAAATGTGCAAAATTTGGAAGCTGACACAAGTCATCTCAGCCGCATTTTTCAGAAGTCAACACATT
Organism: Galeopsis tetrahit; assembly: GCA_963675135.1. Classification (NCBI taxonomy): domain Eukaryota; kingdom Viridiplantae; phylum Streptophyta; class Magnoliopsida; order Lamiales; family Lamiaceae; genus Galeopsis; species Galeopsis tetrahit. Next base: position 17,771,522 of record OY776130.1, read on the forward strand.
CATTCAAGCAACCATTGAAGAGCCTTTTACACAGTTGATAATAGAAGGCTGGCCTCCATAGCCATTTCAATGGAGCTGCAAATAGACAATTTGAAATGCTATCTCTCCAACGGATAGTTGACCAAATTGCTCTATAAATTCAGAAGTGATCCAAGGATTCAAGCATCCAACTATCTGCTATCAAACTATCATCAAGCAATCAAAGGAAACCAAAGTTGTTCTTCACAATCCCAAGTTTCCTGATCACTTCTAAAAGCTAAACCCTTTCTTGTAACAATCCCAAGCTTAGCATTGAGATATCCTAAGCCTTTACACTGTTCTTATTGTAAAAGGTATCTCTATTAGTTGGAACCAAAACCTCAAACCCTTACCTCATTGAGTGAAGTAGAGTTTGTTGTAGAAGTGAGGAGTTAAGGACTGTTAAGTGAAAATGCAGTCTTAACTCAGTGAGATTGAGCACTAGGACTCAGATTTTCCTAGGGATCAAAGCACTAAGATAGTGTTGTTGATCAGTGCACCTTGGCACTATAAAACAAGCTAATTCCAGGTGTTAAGGAATTATCCTTTTCAATCAGGGAAAGTGGATGTAGGAGCTTGAGACTCTGAACCACTATAAATTGTTGTGTCTTTTACTTACTGCACTTGTCTATTACTCACATTACTTGATAAAATCATTCTTAAAGAAGTAAGTTCACCAAAGTTAAGAAAAACTGTTTTTGGACAAAGTCCCTGATTAACTGGTTTTTCAGAAACTAACTAGGAGTATTCTTTCAAAGAAAAGGCCAACCACATTCCGCACTTAAGAACTCTTTTAGATAGTTTTCCAATTGATTACTTCATAGTTTTCGGAAGGCCAATTATCTTTCAAGATTATTACTCAGGACAGTTGTGAGACAACCTCCCTGATTAAGTTAAACAATTTTTGAAAAAGAAAGAATTTGCATACACAAGTGCATTCCCATCCCCCCATACACTTGTGCCATACTCCATCAAGGACCAACAAGTGGTATCAGAGCAGGGGTTCAAAGACCACTGCCTCTGAAAATCCAACTGGTTTTTCAAATCACATTATTTATGTGGTCACTGAACTGATCCAATTTCTGAAAAACTTATTTGTGTTTATCTAACCAAATTCTATAGAAATGGCTAACAATGTAGTTCCATGAGATGCTGTCAACACCCTTAACAACATGGGTCCAAACCAAGTGAATCACATTTCTCATCACAAACTGCCAATGTTCTCAATAGAGAACTATGACTTTATGACTTTTGAAAAATCAGGATGAGAGCACATCTTGCCTGCCAGCATGATGAAATGCTCAAGGTCATCACAAGAGGGCCTTTCACATTCACCAAGCTAAATCCCAAAGTCACTGATGCTCAGAAAGCAGACCCAATGGAGATGCTGCCAAAGGATGAGGATGAATTGACAGCTGAAGAAAGAAAAAGGCACAACCTGAACTACATTGCCGTGAACACATTGTATCAGACAATTCCAGATGCAGTGATGGGAAGAGTGTACCACTGCACCACAGCAAAAGAGATTTGGGATACCTTAGCACTTATGTGTGAGGGTACCCAAAAGATCAAAGAAAACAAACTTTAAGTGGCTATCCAAAAATATGAACAATTTACTATGGAGCCAAATGAAACTATTGATCATCTTGATGGCAGATTCACTGACATCATGAATGAGATAAACTCTCTTGGCAAGTTATATGCCAAAAGAGAAGTTGCACTAAAAATCCTAAGAAGTCTCACATCCAAGTGGGACATATACTCAATCATGATGCAGAACACCAGCAATCTTGACAACATGCCCATGCAGCAAGTGTTCTCTGAACTCAAAGCATATGAGTTTGATTTGAACAAAAAAAGGTGCATGAAGAGCCATCCTCCTCAAGCATAGGTGCTGCATTCAAAGCTGCTGAGACTGAAAAGAAGAATGCACAGAGGTCATCTCAAACTGTCTCCAAAACTGAGATGAAGGAGGAACTGGCACTCATGGCTAGGAGATTTGAGAAGCTCAACTCCAGATTTGGTAGATACAAAAGTTCTACCAAGACAACAGGACCAGGATAAGAATCAACTCTCCTGACAACAAATCAGAGGACAAACTCTCTGATGAGAAGGAAGAAGACAAATATGCTGACAGAAAGAAGTATAGCAAAACTGAACCATCATCATCCAGGAGGAAGGAGTCCTCAAGCAAGAAAAATGATGATGAAGATGTGTGTTATAACTGCCAGAAAAAGGGTCATTTCCAGTATGACTGTCCTGACCTGAGTTCAAAGGAGAGAAAAGAGAGGCAGAATAAAAGAGATAAGAGGCTGAACAACAGGAAGGCCATGGTAGGTGGGGAGTTAGCTAGTGAAGAAAGTGTGATGATGGACTATTCTCCAACAGTGACAGTGATGATGACTGTCAAATGACCTTTGAAAATGAAGAGGTATGTTCATCTTCCAATTCTTCAAATAACACACATGAGTCCAATGAAGTCCACTTGAAACTCAACTTTGGAAAGTTACTTGAGGACTTCACCAGACTTCAAGAAGTATGCAATATGGCATTGAGAGAAAATGAACTGTTGAATTCTAAAGTCCAAACTCCCATCCTTCCTGAACCAGAGTTTGACTTTAAATCAACTGAGTTGTATCAGCAGACTATGAGAGAACATGATGAAATGTCTCTCAAAGTCTCTGAACAACCAAAGTTTATTGATGAGCAAAATCTGGTTCTGAGGAAATAGGACTTTGATTTTAAAATTCTTCAAGCTAAATTTGATAATCTCTCACATGAATTTGATGCTCTAAAATTAAGTGAGGGGAGCCTAAGACTGAAGATGTCTGTCTTGAACAAATCCTCTAAAGAAATAGAGGAAATTCAAGGGTTTTAAAGACCAATGGCTCAAAGAAGTGGATTAGGCTATAATCCATTTGCACCCTAGCATTGCTTCAACAAGCAATTCTAAGATGACCTTTGTAAGGTCAGTGGCTCAATAAAAACAAAATGAAATGGAAGTGAACCAGCCACTGATCAAGGGTAAGGGTAAAGAAACTCTTATACCTACTCAAGTAAACAATGCTTCTAAACCCAGACCTAAGGAAAAGGTTAAGAACATTGTATACAAGAGGAATGAGGTTCAGAAGGGGAGAACCAATGGAAGGCCAACCCATCTGAACACTCATCAGTGGAGTTGTCCAAAGTCTGCTCAAGAAAGGCCAACTCAAATGAGGCAACCTCAACTGGACAGAATAAGGCCCAACCTCACTGATAGGTATAACAGTTTCAGGAAGCCTAGACCCTCCATGCCAAAGGGAAAAGTCCATCCAAGCCCTTATCCTCAAAGGTCTTACCAAGCTACACCTAAGTCTAGTAACCTCAGGAGACATGTTCCAAAGAAATTCACTAATTCTTCTGAACCTTACAAGGCTAACACTTATGCACAGAAATCACCCAAGGCATTTAAGGGCAGAACTGTGTATGTAGATGTAAATAGAAACCAAGTCAGTCACTTTGAGTCAATCAGAGTAATCAGAAAGATTTGGATTCCAAAAGGTACAACTAACCCTCTAGGACCCAACATTCAAAGGGTACCTAAAGTTTGAGTTTGCAGGGCTGTAAGGACCACAAGAAGAAGAGAAGCATAAACAAGAAAAAAGCATGGTACTTGGATAGTGGATGTTCAAGACATATGACTGGAAACAAGGAGCTTCTCTCAGAATTCATTGAAAAAGATGGTCCTTCAGTAACCTTTGGAGATAGATCTCAAGGGATCATAAGAGGTTATGGTACATTAAACATTGGTAGTGTCAAAATTACTGATGTTTCATATGTTCTAGGCCTAAAATATAATTTGCTATCTATAAGTCAAATATGTGACAAAGGATACAGTGTTGAATTTGCACCAAATGAATGTCTTATCAAAAACAAATCAACACAACAGGTGCTACTAACAAGGTGAGAAAGGGAAATGTTTATTTTACAGATTGGAGCAAAACCCCTGAAGCAGTCTGTCTTGTTGCCAAAAGCACAAGTGAGCTGAGCTGGCTATGGCACAAGAGATTGAATTACCTAAACTTCAAAACCATCAACAAGCTAGAAAGAAACTCTCTAGTGAAAGGGCTGCCAAACCAAGTGTTCACCAAGGAACATGTATGTCAGCCATGTCAGGAAGGAAAGCAAATCAAAGCTTCATTCAAAGGAAAGCCTGTCATTTCTACTGAGAGAGTTCTCCAACTACTGCATATGGACTTATTTGGTCCAATTATCATTGTAAGTTTAAATGGAAGAAAATATGCTTTAGTAGTTATTGATGATTTTTCCAGGTACATTTGGATAGTATTTCTACTGAACAAAAAGGAAACCCAAGTCAAACTACCTGAATTGATGATGAGGTTAAGTAATGAAAAAGGCCTAAGTATTGTCAAGATCAGATCAGACAAAGGCACATAATTCATAAACTCATACATCAATGAGTACTGCAGTAAGAATGGCATCACTCATGAGACTTCAGCAGCAAGAACACCTCAACAAAATGGCGTTGCTGAAAGAAGGAACAGAACCTTGAAAGAGGCAGCAAGAACAATAATTGATGAATCCAAATTGTCAAAAAGGTTCTGGGCTGAAGCCATTAGCACTGCATGCCACACACAGAACAAATCTTTAATCACTAAGGGTCAAGGTAAAACTCCATATGAACTATGGAAAGGTAGATTGCCCATTGTTGCTTACTTTCATATATTTGGTTGCAAGTGTTTCATTCACAATAATGGGAAAGAGCAATTGAAAGCTTTTGACAGCAAAGCTGATGAAGGAATATTTGTTGGATATTCTCAAGTCAGCAAAGCTTACAGAGTCTACAATTACAAAACCTCTATTGTGGAAGAAACACCTCAGGTTGTGTTTGATGAATCTATTTATGAGTTCAGGGATAGAAACCTGAATATTGATGAGATAACACAAAGAACAACCAGACTAAGGCTTCAAAGCAAGGAAACAGTGTTTGTAGATGTTGTCTAGCCTGAACTCAATGACTGTCAAAAACTGGACAACCTACCTGATGGCAATCAACCATAAGCCAACCAACCTGAAGGAGAAATTGAACTGACTGACCCCATCCCAGTTCAAAACTAGATAACAACTACCAATGAAGAAGCAGGCAATGCTGAGGTAGTAAATGGATCCAATATTCAAGGGGGAAACAATGAAAATGTCAACCTATCTGACAATGAGGACAACACCCCTGAATATGATCCTGAACTTGATCCTTCAATTAACTTTCCTGAATTTAATGAGTCTAATGATCCAACTTCTGAAGAGGACAATCCCCCTGAAGGAATCAGGTCAAGAAGGACTTAGTTGCAAGACCACCCAACTAGCCTGATACTTGGAAATCCAAGTGAAGGGATCAAAACTAGAAGATTTCATGGAGAGAGTGCTTTGTTTTGTTGTTTTCTTTCAGAACAGGAACCAAAGGACATAGAGGAAGCACTACAAGACACCAATTGGATTATAGCCATGCAAGAAGAGTTGAACCATTAATGAAGTGTGGGAGCTGGTGGAAAGGCCAACTCACCAAGATGTCATTGGTACCAAATGGGTATTCAAAAATAAAAGAAATGAGAATGACATCATAGTGAGAAACAAGGCAAGACTGGTGGACAAAGGATACTGTCAATCTGAAGGGATTGATTATGATGAGACATTTGCTCCAGTAGCCAGACTTGAGGCAATCAGACTCTTTCTAGCTTATGCAGCTCACAAAAGATTCAAAGTGTATCAAATGGATGTGAAGAGTGAATTTCTCAATGGAGTACTGAAGGAAGAGGTGTATGTTGAACAGCCCCCTGACTTTGAAGAAGGAGACAAGGTGTACAGATTAAAGAAGGCTTTATATGGATTGAAGCAAGCTCCAAGAGCATGGTATGACACCTTATCACAGTTTCTTCTAGATCATGGTTTTGTCAAAGGCACTGTTGACAGAACTTTGTTCAGAATATGTGAAGGAGATGATATTTTGTTCAGAATATGTGGATGACATTATATTTGGATCTCCAAATGAGAAATTGTGTGAGAAATTCTCTAAACTCATGCAAAGCAAATTTGAGATGTCCATGATGGGATTGATGAATTTCTTTCTAGGACTACAAGTCACTCAATCAAAGGAGGGAATATTCATCAATCAGGCCAAATATACAAGGGACATGATCAAGAAATTTGGATGTGCTACAAGCAAACCAGTCAGAATTCCTATGAATACAAACTGGAAGATGGATCCTGATGAAAGTGGAGTATCAACCAACTCCACTGAATATAGAGGCATCATAGGATCCTTGTTGTATCTCACTGCAAGTATGCCTGATATCACATTTGCAGTTGGAGTGTGTGCCAGATTTCAAGCAAATCCAAAAAGGAGTCACCTTGAAGCTGCCAAGAGGATACTGAGATATCTCAAGGGAACTGAGAATCTTGGATTATGGTATCCAGCTGATGACAATATTGAACTCACTGGATACTCAGATGCAGATTATGGAGGATGTAGAATTGACAGAAAATCCACCTCAGGAACATGTCAATTCTTAGGGAGCAAGCTGATCTCATGGTTCTCAAAGAAACAGAATACAGTTACAGCATCAACAACTGAGGCAGAATATGTAGCAGCTGGAAGTTGCTGTGCTCAGATACTTTGGCTCAGACAACAATTTAGAGACTACAAAGTCATCACTAATGAAGTTCCCATATTCTGTGACAACAATAATGCTATTGCTATCTCACAGAATCCAGTGCTCCACACCATATGCAAACATGTGGATATCAAGCACCATTTCATAAGGGATCATGTGGAAAAGAAAGATATCAAGCTTGTCAAAATTCACACTGACAAGCAAAAGGCTGATATCTTGACAAAGCCATTAGCTGAAGTAAGATTTCTGGAGCTTTCAGCTGAGTTGGGCTTACTTGATCCAGGGAAGATGGAGAAATGAAGAAGGAAGCTCAAATGAAGGGGGAAGTTCATTAAGTTGAACTTCAGCAGAGTTGACCAACCTCACTGAAATTTTCTGCCTAAAAGAGACACTCAGTGGAGTTGTCCATATAGCTTTCAGCAATGTTGGTCAGGAAGATTGATCTTGTGGGACCCAGTCAGCAACATTGGGACCCACTCAGGCGTATTGGTCAGATATGTTGACCAAAATAGAGGTTAAAACACTTATCAGGATGTTTGTCCAAGTTGATAAGGTGATAAGAGCTATTTTTAGCATTGATTGGACATTTAAAAGAATTCTTGGGCTAAGAGTGGTCTATTTTTAGGATGGTGTGTGCTATTAAGGTTTTAGCCCCCAAATGGCAAATCTGCATTTAATGCAAAATCTCTTTTAAGATTGCATTAATTACTGTGCTATTGATCAAGGCCATTGATTACTCTTTAACCTACATCCAACCGTTCCTAAGCCACTACCCCAATATATCCACTTTGTCTTAGGATTTGTCCACCCCCATTTGCTATTATCCAACGGTTAATAAAACCACTGGATATAAAAACCCTTAGATTTTAACCTCACTTCTAACGCACATATATTTTCAAAACCCTTAAGCAAATTCTGAAATCTTTTGATCTTTCAAATCCTTCTTACCCATATCAAATACTTTTTCTTCTTCCAAACATCCATGGCCCCCAAAATCAAAAGAGAGGAACTTGTAAACTTCAATGATCCATCCTTGGATATTGATTTTACTTATCTTAGCAACACAAACTCTTTATGGTTCGAAAAGCTTGTGGCTTTTGACAGCCCAGATGAGGAAGTCCATCCTATTCTCCAATGGTTGAAGGATGCAGGGCTTGAGCAGTTCTTAGGCACCAAACCTGATTCCTGCCTCAACCCATACATGGCTGAATTCTTTGCATACCTAAGGTGGAAGGGCAAAAAAGGTGATGTCTGCACCAAACTTACTTATGCAGAAGAAGGAGAAGAGGAGGAATCCCAACACACCATCATCTTCTCTTCAGAAGACTTGGATGCAAGCTTTGGGTTACCCTCTGAAGGTCTCAATCCTGAAGTTTATAGAGAATGAGAGGAGCAGGAGTTCTCAGATCCATGGATGAAAGTCCCCAAGAAACTGGTAGGTGCTCAAAACAAAAAGACCTTGAAACCAAAATATGAGCACATATTTGATATTGTGGTGAAAAGTTTGTTGAGCCATTCTGGGAGTGTTGAACAAATAAGCCTGCCAAAGCTGAGAGTAATGGCAGCTGTGATTGACTCTGCTGAGAGAGGAGTCAAGTTTGATTGGAAAACTTTCATTCTAGAAAAGATGATGAATGAAAAGTATAAGTTCAAGGAGATGAAGCACCATAAAGTTGTAGTGGATGGAAAGTTGCTCTATTGCACAAGAGCAAGCTTACTCTTGGAAAGATTTGCCCACTACACCCACCTTCAAGCTAAACCAAAGCCATTTCCAGCCCAAAAAGTGATGTACAGGAAGCAGTCTTCTAAGACATAAAAGAGGAAGCAAGGGGCAGCAGCAAAGCAGTCACTAACAGTTGCACGTGTTACCAGATCTTCTCCAAGGAAAAGAAAGGCTCAGATAGTGAAAACTCAGCCTAAGATGAAGAAAATGAAGCTGATTCTAAGTGAATCATCTCCAGAGAGTCAGTCCAAGAGTGGAGACTCTATTTCTGAAGAGATTGACAGAGTAGAGCAAGAAGGGGTCAACCTTCCTGAAGCAGAAGAAGAGTTCAGGGAAATTGTCCCTTTACAGCCTGAGTCAGTAATAGAATTCAGGGACCTTGAGAAGCCAACAAGGTCAGATAGAAGACGAAGGATAATCAAAACTTCTGAAAAGATGAAGTTGATGGAGGAGGAAAAACAGAAAAAAGAGTTTTTCAAGGAAATAGCTCAGGCTTCCTGAAGCAGAAGAAGAGTTCAGGGTTGAAAGATTATCCAAGATTGCAGCAGCGGTTCTATGATCTCAGAGCACTTGTTGAGATCAAAGATAGAACCATGGTGGAAATAGCTCAGGCTATCAAGGATAAAGGTGCTAGCTGGTGGCAGGTAGAGGAGAACAGGTTGTTGCACTTTGCAAATGTCAAGAAATCCAGTGTGTTGACCACTGAGGCACTATTCTGCACAATTGTCCATGAAAAGGTGCTGGCTGAAAGAGAAAGGATTGCTCAAGGTGTCAAGCATCCTGATAGCACCTCAGATGATGCAGATGACAACACCAATCCCAACCCTCCTGGACCTAATCCTGCTAAGGTACATTACTTGACCTATCCTTCAATTCAGGACTCTGAGAAATCAGAGGAGTTGACCAAAAGTGGTGACTCAGTCCAAGATGCATTGGCCAAGGATGGTTCTTCTGAGCCTGAGGCACATCTTGACAATGTTGAGACTTCCATAGGAGAAGCTGGTTTGACTAAAGCCTCATCAGTGTTGGACACTGACCAGCCTTTAGTCATTCAGGATGACTCAGTGGACTTGGGAAGCCCAAGCACTGTGATCTCCCATCAACTGCCCTCTGTGGATCCTGCTGAGGATATGGAGGTGTTAGGTTTAGGAGATGAAGGAGTTAAAAAGGAGAATAGTAATAAAAATTCAGAGGGAGAAGAAGGTGATTGTGTGATTACTGGTAGTAAGAGTGCACCACCAAAAGAGGGAGAGGAGAGTGAAATGTTGGGTGAAGCCCAACATGAGAGTCAGGTTATTCTTCAAGTCAAATCTGAACTTGATGAATCCCTTGGTGAAAGGAGGCCTGATTTTCCAGTGATTGTGAGTCCATCTATTGAAAATGAAGAAAAGAAAATAGTTGAAAATGAGAGCAAAGGTGCTGATGTATCAGACCTTTTGGGAGAAGAAAATAAAGAGGGTGATGAGGGTGATTTATCTAACCCTTTATGTTTTGTAGATTCTGTAGCAGTCACCATTGAACAAATTTTTGCAGATGCTTCCCTCATTGATATTCCAGTTGACACTGATGTTAACCTTGAAGCAATCTCAGTTAACATGTCCACATTGTACAAAATCTACTTTGAACAAGCAAATGCAACAGAAGTTGGCCTGCAAATTGCTTCACATACTGCAACTTCCATTGAGGAGCAGTCAGAGAAGTTGGACATCTTAGTCAGGGAAGTTGGGAAGGCTCATGTAGAAACTACAGACACTCTTGATGGCCAAGGAAAGACTTTAGCCTCTGTTGAGATGAGGCTCACAGGATCTGAAGAAGAAGAAGTGGCACTGCCAACCTTGGATGCAAGAATCAGTGGTGTTGAGACTGGTCTGCAAACAGTCTCAACTTAAGTGACAAAAGCCAAGAATGCAATGACCAAATTCACTAAGACTGTGCAGAAAGAGCAGAGGGGCCTAAGAGAAAGCTACAAAAACAATGTGAAAGCCCTAAGAAAGACAATCAAGGATGCCTTGAGGCAAAGGACAACAGCCCAAAGGAAGAAAGCTGAAGAGCTTAAAGCTGCAATGGTGAAGGAGGCTGCTGAGAAGTTCACTGTGGAACTCATGGCCAAGGTTTCTGATCAGGTTGTGGCCAATCTCACTGACCAATTGCAGGCCACGCTTGATCAATCCCTGAAGGCGACCCTTGATGAAATTGTTGCCCAGAAAATGAAGCCAGTTCATGCCTTTCTCAGCATGGCAGATGATAGGATGCAGAATATCCATGATGAAAATGTATATCTACTGCAAGAATTGAAGTCTCTCACTCATGCTCATTCCCATCTCTCTGTCACAATGAGTGATTTGAAGCCCCAATGTTTTGATAATGCCAAAAAGGGGGAAAGAGAGAGAGCAAGGGCAAAGGGAACTTTGAAGATTGGTGAATCCAAGGGAAAGGACAAGCAGCCTGAAAGTGAGGAGGAGGAGGAAGATATTGGAAAAGGCAAAGGGCCTATGAATATTGAAGACCTAACTGAAGAGGAGCAGATCCAGATTGTAATGAAGAAGTCTATGGCTTCTGTCATTGAGGATCAGGCTAGATGGGAGCAGAGACCTGGAGGAGAGTCTGCAGGCCTAGACCCCAAAGAGGAAGTGATTGAAGTAAGGGGGAAGGTCACTAGAGCCTCTGAAAGAAAAAGAAAGGAACAGACCTTCACTGACTTCCCAACAAGCCTGACACTGCCCTCTGAATTCCAAGCTGAAGAGGCAACCCAAATGAGAAAATCAAAGAGGCTGAAGAAAGCAGCCATGTTGCCTGAAATCCAAGAAGAGGAATCTGTTGAAGAAGAAGAGGACAAGGAACCTAAAGTAAGAAAGCCCAAGCTTGCTGATGATCCCTCAAAGCTGTTTGAGGAGGGATTTGGAAAGGATCCAGAAACACAAGAGAAGCTAGCTCTTCAAAGAGCTAAGGAAAGAATGGATCAGTTGGTTGAGGCCAACAGAGCAAGAGATGCCAGAAGGGCAAATTTCAAAGCCCCAAGGAGAAGGGCTTCTTACAGAAGGTTGAAGCCTAAAATGCTTCAAAGATGGGACACTCAATACCCTCACCATGACAAATGGGTGCCAAGGAATGATGCATGGGAGGAGGCCAGAGCTAAGGAAAGAATGGATCAGTTTGTTTATGACTTCTTTGTCATAGGCACTGGCTAGGTGAAGATGTTGAAGAAGTGTTTGGCTAGTTCATGTTTGAGAATCACAGGGACTTGTACCAGAAGCTGTTTGCAGCAGCTGACATTGCAAGGATAGAATTTAAAGCCCCTGGTCCCATATTGTACATGCCTCCCAAGTTCAATGGGAACATGATTGATGAAGGGAAAATCTTGGAGGAGTTTATTTCCATCATGAAAATGGAAAAGATGAAGCCTGGCCCCAAAGGCCCAAATCAGGAAATTTGGGAGCTGAAGAAGAGAGTCTGGGCTCAGTATGGGATTGCTCCTCAAGATGATGGTTCTCTCTGAAGAATAAGTCACCCTTTCCCTTTCTATCTGTGATTTTTATCTGTTGTTATTTCTATCTTTTTATCTTGTTCTAGTATAGTGAGTCCTTTTGATTTTCCAGCATTGTAATGCCTTATGATATATATTAAAGGATCACTATTTTCATCAGAGATAACAACTCATTATCTCAACTAACCTGACATAACCTATACTTGATTTATTATTGTGCTAACAGTTTGTTTCAGGAGATTTTGCCAGATCATCCATCCTGAAGACAAAGTGTTTAGTATAAGTCAAGTTCCCTTTGTAATAGGTTTTGGCATCATCAAAAAGGGGGAAATTGTTGGGAAATAAATTGATTTTGATTAAGATACCAAAACCCCTGATTGATGATGATCAGATTAGTTGAGATACAAATAAGGTCATATTAGTCTAGTTGTCTCAGGATAGTTGAGACAATAGAAATGCTTAATTCTAAATCTCAGAAATGTTGTGAGATTTATAGTTCAGGATAGTTGTCCAAAGCTGAATGTGTTAGGCAGCTTTAAGTGTTTTAAGTGTCTAGGACGAGTCTGCTAATTTCTCAGTAACAAACATGCTGAAGAGGACAACATGGCTGAATAAGAAGTCAAGCTGCAAATAAACTGATAAGTGCTATATTAGATCAGCTTGAGGACTCTTTGAATTAAATGCATTGAATGATACATGCACAGAAGACAAATTTAATGAAGCATTTATTGCCATCAAGCCTGAACAAGCATTGAAGACTTAGAAGAATTAAAGACTGAAGAATTGAATGAATGAGGAACATTCCACTTGCAGCAGGAATCTTCAGGGCACTTGTCCCATCTGACCGTTGGTAGAGTGTAAAGTCTGCCACAATCAACCTTGGGAAATGTGCAAAATTTGGAAGCTGACACAAATCATCTCAGCCGCATTTTTCAGAAGTCAACACATTCATTCAAACAACCATTGAATAACCATTTACACAGTGGATAATAGAAGGCTGGCCTCCATAGCCGTTTCAATGGAGCTGCAAATAGACAATTTGAAATGCTATCTCTCCAAAGGATAGTTGATCAAATTGATCTATAAATTCAGAAGTGATCCAAGGATTCAAGCATCCAACTATCATCAATCAATCAAAGGAAACCAAAGTTGTTCTTCACAATCCCAAGTTTCTCGATCACTTCTAAAAGCTAAGCCCTTTCTTGTAACAATCCCAAGCTTAGCATTGAGATATCCTAAGCCTTTACACTGTTCTTATTGTAAAGGGTATCTCTATTAGTTGGAACCAAAACCTTAAATCCTTACCTCATTGAGTGAAGTAGAGTTTGTTGTAGAAGTGAGGAGTTAAGGACTGTTAAGTGAAAATACAGTCTTAACTCAGTGAGATTGAGCACTAGGACTCAGATTTTCCTACGGATGAAAGCACTAAGATAGTGCTGTTGATCAGTGCACCTTGTCACTATAAAACAAGTTAATTCCAGGTGTTAAGGAATTATCCTGTTCAATCAAGGAAAGTGGATGTAGGAGCTTGAGACTCTGAACCACTATAAATTGCTGTGTCTTTTACTTACTGCACTTGTCTATTACTCACATTACTTGATAAAATCATTCTTAAAGAAGTAAGTTCAGCAAAGTTAAGAAAAACTGTTTTGGACAAAGTCCCTGATTAACTGGTTTTTCAGAAACTAACTAGGAGTATTCTTTCAAAGAAAAGGCCAACCACATTCCGCACTTAAGAACTCTTTTAGATAGTTTTCCAACTGATTACTTCATAGTTTTCAGTAGGCCAATTATCTTTCAAGATTATTACTCAGGACAGTTGTGAGACAACCTCCCTGATTAGGTTAAACAGTTTTTGAAAAAGAAAGAATTTGCATACACAAGTGCATTCCCCCCCCCCCCATACACTTGTGTCATACTCCATCAAGGACCAACAGATTCAGATAAAATTTAAGGTACAAATTGTTGAAACTCCATTAAATGAAATGGAGGAAAATTGAGGAGGTGGTTCTTAGTGTGCTTGTATTTTGTTGTACATTACTTTTTCTTTAATTTCTTATATTACCCACTAAACTACATGAAAATCTATGAATAGAGTAAGTATTTATGTGTACTGTGTACATTCAAACATATAGGTTGAAGAAGAAATGGACAGTGATGAGGATTGATGAGGATCCGAGAGTTGAGGCCTCCATTTGATGTTCAATAACTATGTTCTTCCCTGTCCCTCTTAAGTTTTCATTCAACCAATTTATGTTCCCTGCTTTGTTTTTTTATTAAGGAATTATGTTTTAGACTTGTGTTTGATGGTGTGCTTTATTTTTCATTAATCATTAGCATTAGTTAAAACTTAAAAGAAACGTATGTATGTTGCGTATGGTTTTAATGTTTTCATGAGCGGATGATTCTTTGGCTTAGGAGTAGTTTGTTGATTGCTTTATTCATGCTTGGGTATAATATTATATATGTCTTCTCAGGCGTTATGTTGTGCTGGAGTGGTGATGTTTACGAAGGATATATTTTGATGATTTCATGTTTGTTGATTTTTTATGTGTTTCAATCACATTTTGATGATTTCCATTTGAAATATATTATCCGATTATATTTATTCGAATCCGGTCCGGATTCGTCCGATATCCGTTCCGTATCCGTATACTGAATATTCCGAATTCGTATCCGAATCTGGCTTTTCCGTATCCGAATTCGAGAAAAAAATATTGTTTAGGATACGGTATAAGCATTATCCGTTCGTATCCGATCCGTTTTCACCCCTAATGACGAGTGGCCCAAATTTGAAGTATTTTGACAAGGGATTGAATTGCACTTATGAAATGGTAAATGCATTTAATAACACTCGTCATTTTACGAATACATAGACGAGGGAATCTTCTGCACTGCATGTAGGTACTCGGGAAATGGCGAGGGACTCCCAATCGCTAATTGGCAAGTGCGATGGGGCCCTCGCAAAAGCAGTAGCCTAAACTAAATATAAGTACGTTATAACGAGGATAAAGTATATAATTAATTAAAGAGGTTGGACTCTTTAAAAAAATTCGTGGTCTGATTAATAAGGAGTTTATAGATCATGGATTTTTTTTATAAGAATTAACCTTTTTTATAATTCCAATATTGTTACACCAAGTCAAAGAAGTCAATCTTTGGCAAGTCAATCCTAGTCACCAGCTTGCGTGGCGACGACTAGTCAACTTTATGAAGAAAATGTAATTGTGTGCTCGCCCAAAAATGTTGACGAGCACATATAGATCTAGCTAGCTAGAAAAGATAAGTCTTGGGAGAGTATGGAGTGTGGCGAACACGACGAGCACGACCACCTTCCTTGAAGATGGCCGGACGACCAGCTTCTCCGGTGACCACCGTGGCTCATCTCCTCGGCAGAGGCGAGGACGACCACCGAAGAGGCGGTTTAGCATTTAATGCAAGTCCCATCACCTTTATGTGGTGGAATTTCAGGTCCAATATGAGCCCGCCACGTGTAAAGGCGGGCAGACCTAAAAAATCAGTATATAATCCATAAATGGCTCATTTGTATAGATTATGTTACAATTTTCCTACAACCCCCAACCCAAAAGAAATAAACGCTCCCAAGCTCAAAGCTTTAGCTTCTCAAAGAAGCTACTTCCTGTGTTCTTATTGTTCTTCATTAAAGATCACAAATCATCATATTAATCCGTATTAACACGTAATAAACCCCGACAATAATTCATGTTTGTGTAGTGCTTACGAAAAGTCCACATTTAGATCAACCGAACAAAAGCACCTACAACAAATATATTATCCTTTATATTTTGTTTAATTGTTTCCTAATTTGTGTTTTACTGCATCGTGACTGTTTTATATCTATAAATTTTATAATTGTTATAATTTGAAAATTCAGCTCAATTATTTTTGTACAATTAATTATAATAATTATAAACTATTTTTTTAATTTATTTTTTTAAAGTAACAGGTTTCTTTAGTTTCCAAATTTTGTTGCAGTCTTTTAATTTCTGGTAATGTTTTAATTACTTTTTAACTTTTAATATTTTTTAAAGTAAAAAACTTATATGCAATATTGACTAATTAAGGTAAATTAGGTCAAAATTTATGGGTCAACGCCAGGTCAGCGTGGGTTAACGCGGGTCAAAAAAAGTCAAAGCGGGTCAATCTTAATTATAATATTTATTTTCACTTTAAAATATTATGTTACTACAAGACCAAAACTATATTAATTACTACAAGACCAAAATTTTGTCACTACAAGGCCAAAAGTGTATTAATACAAGTTCAAAAATATTCTGAACACTTATTTTTTTGGGGCAAAATTACTAAAATAATTTTGATTTATTCGGCTACTACATGACTAAAATAATGTTACCACAAGACCAAAATTTTATCACAACAAGGTCAAAAGTGTATTACTACATGTTCAAAAATATTCTGGAGACTTAATTTTTTGGTGAATTTGTCAGAATGTTTTGACATGTAGTATTAAATTTTTGGCCTTGTAGTGGTAATATTTTGGCATTGTAGTAACAATATTTTAGTCATGTAGTAAACCACCTATTTGCAACCCGCGAATTTTATGGGCAACCCGGATCTAGGCTTATGACCCGCAATTTTTTTTTAAATTGACTTAATTTGACTTTTGGACTTAGGGTTTTGACTTGCCTAATTGAGATGGAATGCATGTATGCAATATTTCACATAAGACTAGCCCTTTTTTAAATGAATGAATCAATATTTTATACTCATGTTTTATTTTTATTAATGTCGAGAGTGTTCCGCACTCGCGAAATGACGAGGGACTCCTGGACTTGCTAAATTTTAAGGTGTATTAATATGTAATACTCCCTCCATCATATAAGTGTTTGCACTATAAGATGAACATACATTTAAAGAAAAAGGTGTAATGAGTAAAGTGTTGAGGGATAATGTTGTAAAGTTAAGTGAATAAAATAAAGAAAGTGGTTGGAATAAGTGTAAAAATAATGACATTTTGTGTAAATATGTAAATATTGTAAAAATTATGAAGGAGTTTCATGTTTAAGGTGTGCAAACAATTGTGAAACGGACGAATAAGGTGAATGCCAAATAAGCTGATAGACAGCGGTTAAAAACCGCTGTAAATTGGAATCAGTAACCGCTGTGATAATAAGGGCTGTAAAAAGGGGGCGCTGATAGACAGCGGTTATTAACCGCTGTCGTATCTATATACAACAGCGTTTATTAACCGCTGTTATTCCATCAAAACCGATGTGGTATGTGCTCGGTTTGAACCCCTTACAATATTTACGATAGCGGTTTTATTAGTTATGACAGCGGTTATGAACCGCTGTTGTTTGAATTTACTACAACGACTTTTAACCGCTGTTGTTTGGAATTACTACAACGGTTTTTAGACGCTGCACGTTTTGAATTTACTACAACGGTTTTGCACACATTGCCACATCATTGGACACTCTCTGGCTGTTTCCAGGAAATCGATGAGAGAGGGACAGGGTCGTCAGGACCGTGAGGGACAGGGTCACCAGGACCAGAAGGATCAAGATCGTCAGAACCAGCGGAGGAGGAGAAGTCGTCGTCGTACTCGATCCCAAGGTCCTCAGGACCAGAGGACGAGAGGTCGTCGTCGTACTCGGTCTCGCCGCCGCTAGGGCCCTCTTTCCCCTACAGGCACTACTGACCCCACTTCAGCTCTAGTTACCACTACCCCGCCTCCGGAGGCCTACTTGGAAGGGGAGGCCCACTTGGGCGAGGAGGACCTTGCATTAGAGGATCAACAGGATCCGGCTACAGGGAACACCTACTCAGTTTCGTTGGACAACGCTTTTGGACCGCTCTCAGAGGAGAACTTAGACGCGGCGGTGCTGGAGGATGCTTTACTGAAGGAAGGGGGTCACCCGAACCCTCCTAGGGCATCGACCTCCACATATCAGCCTCTCACATAGAAGGCTCCATCTTTGGTCGCAGCAGCTCGGAAGGCCACCAATAGAGTGAAGGGTTCCACCACCACTAGGGTGCTTTTCCAGCCGAAGCGTACTATTAAGAAGACTAGTGACCCTCTCACACAACTCCGGGAACGAGCCACTCAGGACATCATAAACTCTAAGGTTGCTCACCTAGATGAGCTGAACAAAGGACGAAGTGCTCCAGATTATGACTCTCTTAGGTATACGGCCAATGCGTCATTTATGGTGGATAACTCTAGTCTAACAGAGCTAGCAGGTGTTAGCCAACACACCAGGCTTTGGTCGGGGAAGGGTCCGCCTCAGCAGCCGCCGGATGGTTCAGCTGACTCTAGCACTTCAGAGTCAGCGCAGGTGTCCCTTCACGATCGTTGGTCGGATATGCTGGATGACACGGATTGAGGGTGTTTCAAGGAACACTTATATTTGTCATACTTTCAGTATTATACTTTAGACTTTGTCATTTAGAGTAGTGTACCGTTTCCCTTGACCTCGGGTTTTGTCCCTAAGTAGGGTTTTCCCAAGCAAGGTTTTAACGGCACTTCGACCTCTGGCTCAACTTGTGAGCTTATGGTTTTAGGTTCTCTCTTTCTTTTTCTTTTATATTCCATACCTTTTTATTGGCAGTTGTATTAGCTATAACAACGGTTATTAGCCGCTGTTGTATATACCCAATATTTTTAAAAAAATAATGAAATTTTCATTTGCTAAATTAATAAAAATAAAATACAAAAGCTAAAAAAAATTATGTATATATATAAATTCAACTAGACTATTACAATAAATTCGTTAATTAGCAATCCCTCCCAACGCACGTATTCACGTATGGTTGCACGCATGTCAATTTGAGCTTTCAGATCAACCCGTTAAACTGTCCATCTTTATTCTTATGTCCTTCAAGCCAATTTTGTGGCTCTATCAACGTCGTTATCTCTAGTAATAAAGAGATCATTAATCATTAAAAATGATGAGTGTAATTAGCATATAATAAAAATGATGGTTGTAATTACTTACATTCTCCGCCGCACGCTTTGCTACTCAGCTCCTAAAGTCAAAAAAATGAAAGTAGATACTAAGATACATGAGTGATGTTAATTATAAATATTATTCTTATGTACAATACAAGAATCTTACCTTGAATTTAGTAGACAGTCAAATTATGACAAAGTCTCTCCAATCAAGTTCATTAATTCGTATGCCAACTTTTGATTGTTTATGTGGTGTCGACTCTCTTGTACAAAAAATTTCTCGTGAGATAATTTTTGAAGTTCTCCACTTGGATCCCGTTGACATCAAACACCCTTTCTTCTTTTTATGGTCAACATTTATGTTAATGTACTTACAAGCACAGCGTTCCATACATGATTCTTGTGTTCCTTTGGAAGAAGGTGCCAAATCTGCCCGCTGAAAGTATGTGGAATGAAAGAAGGGAACAATGTGGAATGAAGAAGGGAACAACTGTGCGGCTGGAGTTGGAGTATATGGAATGTGCGCACGCGAGAATGTTCTTCCATGGACGACGCTGAAATTTAGATTTTAAATGTACGGTTTATATTTTAATTAACCGCACACTCTCACTTAACATATACATGGGTGATGGGACGGTTATATATAATATAATATCTACTTGATAACATTGATTAAATAACTAATTAAATCTATGATATATATAATATATATGATACAAATCTTAAAAGACCAATAAAATTTATATTTACATGAGAATAATAAAACCTAGAAATTATTTTAAATAAATAATAAATTTATTTTATAAGCATATAATAATTAAATATGATTTATTTTAAAACTTATCCGGGATTAAATAAATTTTAGGATTTAATTTTTTTTTTTTTAATTCAACTTGATTTCTACTTTCATCTTTTCAGTCTTTTTTAAAGCAAAAATCCGTAAAAAAAAATGTTTGATATTTTTTATTGATTTATAAATATTTATTTTAAATAAAATTCTTTATTTTATATTTATTAATTAATCATATATATTTTTATTTTATTTTTTCTCTTTTTTATAAATATTTATCTCAAATAATTTTTTTTTATTAATTTGATCAAAATAATATCTTTTTATGGTATGGTGAATTAAGGATATAGTTTGTGTTGTGCCACAAATTGCATGGATGGATTAGATATCCTTGGGGTCAGATATCCAAATTCCCGAACGCGTATGAATGATCCGGGTACACTGCTTCCTCTGAAATGATCCTCCAAGAACCTGCAAAAGATACGCCGGAGGGGAGTCCGGCGCGGACACTCCGACGCTCAAGTCAGTATGGGTGATTCAGTAGATCGCAAGGACTCAAGAGTCCTCTGTTTATCAATAGGGTTCTTGAAAGATATCAGAATATTCGTAAGAAGCGTAATAGGTTTAATAATATTAGAGATCGTAACCTTGAAATGTAGCTAGGTTTACCTATTTATAGAGGAATTATACCTGAGGGGAAGTTAGGTTTTCCCCTTATTTCGGATCTGCACTTCCCCTTATCTTTGAATTAGTCCAGCTGTTTTTGACTAGGTCCTCCAATCTCTTAGTCCCTGAAGAAGCACACCACTTCCTATGGTGGACTTTAACTGCTGCGAAGAGGAAGAATAAATCTTCCTTTATCCAATATGCGTTCGTTGCGTGCGGAACTTCTCCTAAATCCTCGGTTTACTAATTCTCCTCAGGACCAGGTCTTCCTCATATCTCTCCCCTGGACGGAGCTCCCTCGGGAGGGACGTCTGGGTGAGATTCTTTATTCTGAGAGTATTCTTTAGGCTCGTATTTCCTCATCTATCTTATCCTCTATACACGTGTCGACTTCATATGAAATGAAAATTTTAGGCCGCATCATCTACTCCCCCCTACTCTCATAAAGTGGTTACATCTTTTGTGAGAGTAGGAAATTCAAGTGTTACTGGCATAAGGGGCCTTGGTATAGGAGATCCTTCTGGAGAGACGCGTATTATCCTCACTTTGGAGAGGAATTTCGGAAATATTCTCCTTCACATTTTTTCCCGCCCACAACTCCGAAAAACACTTCGGCTTCCGCGCCTGGGCCCCACGCAGTTGCAATTTTCTCTCTCTTGCCACTTTCTTCGAGGAGAAACCTCGATTCTAACCCCTTTCCGATTCACTCTTCCATATCTCATGCATTTCTTTCAAATCTTTCTTCCTTGGAAACTCCCCTGCCGTTTTTCTTTTCTTTTCTCAAGCGTCTCTTCTTTCCAGCTCTCTCCGTCGCCGCTCGTCCGACCCGACTCCGTACTTCTTCCGGCAAGGTAACCCAGTTATCCTCTACCTTCTTTTTATTTCGTAAGTGTTTTGTCAATGTCTCTATCTCGCCCTTCTCCTTCGCATGAGTCTTCCGAACTAAGCCCTTCCCGATCGACTTTGTCTCCGATAGGGAGCCCCCAAATGAGAGATAGAATTTCAACTTCCTCTTTGGTCAACGACACTCTGCTAGCTAGTCTCACTCGAGCTCATGTCTTCCCGCCGGAGTATGTTCTCTGAATCCCTCATTCAGACGAACGCCCCAATTTCCCAGAGCCTAAAACCCTAGCTTTCTTCGAAGCCCAGATTAGGGCTGGTCTTCGATTTCCGGTCCATCCTTACCTGGCCTCTATCTCCACTCGCATGCGAATTCCCCTTAATCAATTTACTCCCAATGTTATCCGTACTATGATAGGATTTTACATTTTGGTGAAGGAGAACGGCGGTGAGCCTTCTACCGAATTATTTATGAGTCAGCACTCTTGCAAGCTGAACGATGGCTTCTTCTATGTTTGTGGGAGAAGGTCTCGTGCTTGCAGATTCATGACAAAGCTTCATGAAGAAGAATCGTCCTAGAGGGATTATTACATTTTTGTGACTAACCCCTCTGATTGGCCCTTTCCCCACGAACGTTGGTTATATCATAACCCAGGAGTGCCTCTTCCTCCTCTGAAAACTTATTCTGCTTCAAATTACACTGTTATGAGTACCCTCAATGCTCATGTCCGCCAACACGATTTCTTTGATGTCTTTGGTATCTGCAAAAACCCTCGCATCCTCTCTCATTTTGGATTATGTCCTCAGGATTTTCCCTTAGAACCTCGAGATGGTAAAAAATTCCCTGTTCTTGTATTTCGTTTTTGCATGTGGCTATTTTTCTGAATTCTGAAAATTTCTTGGTTACCTGCAGCAATGAGCTGGTTGACTCACATTTCGTGGGATGCCCCTGCTATTGGAATGGTGAAGGCACCTGCAGTGGTTACCCCTGACGACCTTCCTAAGGTTCCTAAATCTCCTGCTCCGGCTCTAGAAAGTTCCGTGAAGACCCCGGCTCCGGAGAGTTCTACAAGGGCTCCTCCTCTTCCTAGCTCTTCCGCCCAAGTCCCTGGCTCCGTCTCTAAGAGGACTCGCTCAGCTACAAATGCTTTCTTTTCCGACTGCGGTACTTCTAAAAAGAAGAAGGGAAAAACCACTCGGGCTCCTGCTGAGAAAGAAGTTCCCCTTTCTACCTCCTATGAACCTCTTCAGAGTTTCATCAACCGATGTCCTCCTCCTTCCAACACTGGGCTCTCCGACAAGCCTCTTCCTGAAGATCAATTGCTCCACAACGCTCATCTTTTTTCTGAGGTATTTCCCCTTATCTTTATGACATCTAACTTTTTCATCTCTTAAACGTTACTTCTTCTTATCATGCAGTTCGGGCTTACTCCCCCTCCCAAATTCTTAGGGGATCCAGCAGAAAGTGCCGACAGCCCTTGGTGGTTACCTGGGATGGGTCAGGCTATTGCCAATTTGCAGGCGGCCAAGGTGGGCATGGCTGAGTTGGAGCCTTTGGAGCAATTAGTCTATCCTTATGCCTATGCTCCCAAGACTAAGGTGAAAGCAGGTGAAGGAAAGGATGTTGAGGCTACCCCAGGAGGAGAAGAGGGCCCAGAGGAGGGTGGAGGGTCTAGCAGTCATGCTGCTGTTGAAGGAGCTATTGCTGATGGAGCTGCTGTTGAAAAGGCTGCTTAAAATTCATGTTTCCATGATCATAACAAACATTTTACCTTTCTTTTGCTACACTCTTTTAATTTCTGCTCATGATACTTATTTTTCTTATACTCTGTAGGGGACCCCACACTCCTGGATATGTGGGGGATTTTTGTGGTAATCGTGTTAGCTTTGTACTATCTGTTTGTTGGCATGTGACTTTTTTCTTGCTTATGTGGGCAGCCTATAAGACGGGCAAAGAACATGGTGGAGGTGTGCTCTTTTCCTTCCCCCTTGTTGGTCTTGTAGGCTGCACCATTATTTTCTCCTGGTTACATAACCTTCGAGGAATCTTCTCAAAAGATTCAAGGAATCTCTCACCCTTTCGAGGAATCACCTCCAGTTTCAGGTAGCTCGGGGAGGTTTTCTTCGGCTTCTAGGCTTCTGCCTATCTTTTCCTTCATTCTTTAAGTAGAATCTTGGCAAATGATTTCGGTTCATAAAATTTTTGTTTTCTAAGTAACCCTCTTAGGTCTCGATTATGGTGAGATGCTCTCCAGCTCTCTTTGGCCTCTAAGTGTTTCTCACTCTCATTTTTAAAAGATTTTGATTCATAAAATCTCTCTTTCATTAAGTAATCCCTTTAGGTCTTAAGTATGGTGAGGAGCTCTCCAGCTCTCCTCGGCCTCTCGGCCTCTGAGTGTCTCTCACTCTCATTCTTAAAAGATTATAACTCATAAAATCTTTCTTTCATTAAGTAACCCCTTTGGGTCTTAAGTATGGTGAGGAGCTCTCCAGCTCTCCTCGGCCTCTAGGCCTCTGAGTGTCTCTCACTCTCATTCTTAAAAGATTCTGACTCATAAAATCTTTCTTTCATTAAGTAACCCCTTTAGGTCTTAAGTATGGTGAGGAGCTCTCCAGTTCTCCTCGGCCTCTCGGCCTCTGAGTGTCTCTCACTCTTATTCTTAAAAGATTCTGACTCATAAAATCTTTCTTTCATTAAGTACCCCTTTAGGTCTTAAGTATGGTGAGGAGCTCTCCAGCTCTCCTCGGCCTCTAGGCCTTTGAGTGTCTCTCACTCTCATGATTCATATTCATACATCATATATTCTAGTAAAAGAAAGATAATCAAAACGCGATAACTCTGTATAATTCTTTTTCAAAAGGGAAAAAACTTCATTGATTAATATCAGTTTTCAACATAGGCCATAGATAACCTACGCCGGTCTCATTAAAAACCTCTCTAAGGAAAAACCCCAAAGGGGAAACCCGTAAAGAGGGAAAAAGAGCTCTGGTGAAGCTTCTAAGTACATTAAATAAAACAGGAATTAACGCAAAATCACAAATGGTCTCAAGACCTTACATTTTCTTCAAACAAAGAACCTCTTCAAATGGCAAACATTCCAGGGCCTGGCTATATCGACTCCCTCCATGCTCTGCAATCTATATGCTCCTCCCTTCAGTACCTGCGTGATTCTATAAGGCCCCTCCCAATTGGGCTCCAGTTTTCCCGTATTCTTTAGAGCATCAGCTCTCCTTAACACCAGATCCCCCACTCTAAAGGACCTCGGAATCACCCTTCGGTCATACGCAACTTTAATTCTACTCTTGTTTCTCTCCGCACGTACTCGAACCATCTCTCTTTCTTCTTCCATTAAATCCAGGGCCTCTCTCATCAGCCTCTCATTTTGATGTTCTTCGAACTGGGCGATTCGGTGGGATTGCAACACGGCCTCTGGAGGTATCACCGCCGCAGCTCCGTAGACCAGCTGGAAAGGGGATTCTCCAGTTGCTGTCTTTGGGCTAGTTCTTTAGGACCATAACACGTTATCTAACTCGTTCACCCATCCTCCACCTATTTTCGTCACCCTTGTCCGAATACCATCTACTATGGTTCGATTAGTGACTTCCACCTGCCCATTAGCTTGGGGATGAGCTACGGAAGTAAATCTTTGTACTATGTTTAGCGTTGCGCACCATCCTCGTACATTTTCTCCATTGAACTGTGTCCCATTATCAGAGACCAGTATCCTGGGTACTCCGAACCTGCAGCAAATTTGTCTTCCCAGGAACCTAATCACATTCTCCTCATCTATTTTAGCTAGAGGGGCAGCTTCAACCCATTTGCTAAAATAATCCACTCCTACTATCAAAAATTTTCTTCCTCCCAAGGCTGGGGGGAAAGGCCCCACCAAATCGATTCCCCATTTAGCGAAAAGACATGGAGAGTGCATAGCTTCCATCTCTTCCGCAGGAGTCCTTATCAGGTAACCATTTTTCTGGCACTTTGCACATTTCTTTACGAATTCTTTGGCATCCTTCGTCATGGAGGGCCAATATAACCCGGCCCTTAAGGCTTTCTTCACCACTGTTTTATATCCCTCATGACTAGCCGCATGTCCTTCATGAATTTATTTGAGTGTGTACGCCGCTTCTCGGGTAGATATGCACCTCAAGTATGGTTGAGTGAACGATTTCTTGTATAATTGCCCTCCGATAATACAGTATTTGATCCTAAGAGCTCGAGCTTCTCGGGTGGTAGGGGCATCTGCTTCTCTGGTGAGTTCCGTCCAGATATCTTTCCTCCAATCATCTCCTTCCTCAATGGAACCAATGGGGCTTCCGAGAGCCTCTCTTTCTGCTACCACCAAGGTCACCGTTCCCTGTCCATCAAATTCTGTGGAACTGGCAAGTTTGGAGAGGCTATCAGCCTGTGCGTTCTCCTCTCGAGGTACTTGAATCACCGTACAATCTTGGAACTTGCCCATCACCTCTTTAGCCCGTTCCAGGTAAGCAGCCATTCTGTTATCTTTAGCTGCATATTCTCCATTTACCTGTTGAACAACCAATTGGGAATCGGAATATAGAGTTACCTTTAGGGCTCCCAACTCAACCGCCATCTCCATTCCTCTAATCAGAGCCTCGTATTCTGCTCCATTATTTGAAGTTATGAATAGGAACCTCACTGCAAATTGTAGGTCCTCTCCTTGGAGATTCACTAGCACTATTCTTGCTCCACACCCGTTCAAAGTTACTGAGCCATCCACATATACCTTCCATCCCTCTACCTCTTCCGGTTTGGTGGGTTCTTGGATGAAGTCAGAAAAAGCTTGGGCTTTTATGGCCCTCCGTGGCTCGAAGTCCACATCATATTCTTGGAGCTCTATTGCCCATCTCACCATCCTTCCCGAGAGGTCTGCTCGGCCGATAACCTGTTTCAATGAGTAATTAGTGCGGGCCAGTATTTTATAAGAGAGAAAGTATGGGCGCAGTCTCCGCGCCGTGAATACTACGGCTAGAGCAGCCTTTTCAATTTCCGAGTATCGAGCTTCAGTCCCTTGAATGACCTTACTGACGTAATAGATAGGATGTTGGATAGATCCTTCTTCTTTGACTAGAGTTGTGCTCAGCGAGAATTCCCCTACGGAGAGATACAAGATGAGAGTATCTCCCGGAGAAGGCTTAACCAGCTTCGGCAGCTGGGACAGGTGACGTTTCAGATCCTCAAAGGCCTTCTGGCATGTTTCATTCCACTCGAACTTGGCCCCTTTCTTGAGAATTTTGAAGAAGGGGTGACTTTTCTCGGCGGACATGGCTATAAATCTACTCAACGCTGTGATTCTCCCATTTAACGTCTGGAGCTCTTTCACGTTCCTCGGTGGCTGCATGTCTAGTATAGCCTTTACTTTAGCTGGATTCACCTATATCCCTCTTTGAGTAACCATGTATCCAAGGAATTTCCCCGACTTCGCCCCGAAAGAGTACTTGGCCGGGTTCAATTTGATACCATTTTCTCGGATTACCTGGAAAATCTCTTCTAGGTCCTCCATATGCTGTTCTGCTTTTACACTCTTGGCCAACATGTCATCCACATAGATTTCCATGTTTCTCCCTATCTGTCCTCGGAAGACGGCATCAACCATTCTCTGATACGTTGCACCAGCGTTGATTAACCCGAATGGCATTCGAACATAGCTAAAAGTTCCGCACGCTGCTATGAAGCACACTTTGGGGACATCTGAGGGGTTTAGCTGGATCTGGTGGTAACCTTGATATGCATCCATCATACTCAATAACTCGAAGCCAGAAGTCGCGTCCACTAACTGGTCTATCCTCGGCAGCGGATAATGATCTTTAGGGCATGCGTTGTTGAGGTCTCTGAAGTCAATACACATTCTCCATTTCCCTGCTCCCTTAGGTACTAACACCGCATTGGAGAGCCATTCTGGGAATTGTACCTTCACGACATGTCCTGCCTTTAATAATTTCTCAACTTCTTCTTTCACAATATTATTCTTCTCCACTCTAAAGTTTCGTAACTTTTGTTTCACCGGCTTTGCCTTTGGGTCAACGTTAAGACAATGCATGGCTATCTCCGGAGGAACACGTGTCATGTCAGCTGGAGAAAATGCAAATATATCGAAATTTCGACGTAATGTAGAGATTACCTTCTCTGTCATTTCGGGTCCCAGCTAGGTGCATATCTTAGTGGCGAAGCCGACTTTCCCTGGGAAGAGCTCCACATTCATCAACTCCTCATCTGTTTTAACGCTCACTTGTTCAGGTATCATTCCTTCCACTTTCTTTTTCTTTAACTCGGGGTCATCTCCCCTCGTTTTCTCCAGGCCCCTGGTTAAAGCTCTGTCTGCCATCTTTACGGACTCTGCATAGCACTTCCGTGCTTGATATTGATCCCCTCTCACTTCCCCCACTCCTCCAGCCGTAGGGAATTTCATTTTCATATGAAATGTGGAAATGACTGCTTGAAAGAGATTCAGGCTGGGTCTTCCCATTACTACATTGTACGATGAGGGAATATCCACAATTAGGAACTCCACCGAGTGGACCTTTCGGGCCGGAGCATCCCCCAATCCTACCTGTAATACCACAGACCCTAGGGGTTGGATGGCTTCTCCGGAGAAACCATATACGGAGGTATCTACAGGTCGCAACTTCACACTCAGCTCCATCCTTTTAAAGCACTCAAAAAACATAATATAAGCCGAGCTTCCCGTGTCTACAAAGATTCGGGCAACGTCAAATCCTGTTATGTCTGTAGTGATCACCAAGGCGTCATTGTTATCCTCCTTAATTTCCTTTATATCCTCCGGCCCAAATTTAATATTGGGCGTCTCTGTCATGCGTCCTACTTCTTTTAGTTGACTCCCCTATCCAGCTCTTAGAGCTCGAACACTCTGTTTTCTCTTTCGGAAGGAATCTCCATCTGCGGGTGCTCCCACAATTATGTGTATTACTCATCTTTTTGGCGGCGGGGGAGGCATATCTTCGGCCGCCTCCTTGGACTCCTTTTCTTCTGGTTTCCTTTCATGTTCCTTCCGCTTCTGCCTTCGAGGGCCCTGCCTGTCTCTGAATATAAACTCCTTCAGATGCCCTGCCTGGATCATCCTTTCAATCTCATCTTTCAGGTGATAACATTGATTTGTGTCATGTCCATATTCATTGTGGAATCTGCAAAATCGATCGGACATGGGCTTCTGAGGGCCTCGATTTCTGGAATAAGAGAATTTCAGGTCGGGATGATCTCATGTTACCTCCAGTACTTCGGCAGGTTCTATTCTCAGGGGTGTATACTTCTCAAACCTTCCGCGGGGGCCGGAACGGGAGCCTCCAGATGGGTTGGGGTTTCCCGTTGGCCCGGAGGTCCGAGGGACCTCTGGACTGGATCGTTTCGAGGGGCCCTCTCTCCTTCTCTCTCGATCCTGTGGCCTAGCCTCCAGTCTTTTGGCTTTACGAACCTCCTCCAAGGTGAGGTATTTCTCTGCTCTGTGTAGTAACTCGTCGAAGTTCTTGACTGGATTCTTGGCCAAGGAGGAGAAGAAATCTCCATCACGCAGTCCATTAGTAAGAGCATTGATCTTCACCTCCGGAGAGGTTGTAGGGACCTCCAGGGCTGCTTGATTGAATCTCCGGAGAAAGGCTCTCAAACTCTCGTTCTCCCCTTGTCTCAGATTGAAGAGGGTCAGAGTGGCCCGCGGCTGCCTCCGGGCACTTGCAAACTGATGGAGGAATAATTCACTGAACTCCTCCTAGGATCGAATGGTATTGGGTTCTAGCTGGGTAAACCAATGATGTGCTGCTTTTGCCAATGTAGTTAGGAACACTCTACACTTGATTCCCTCTCCATACCGATGTAGTAACGCCGCATTCTCAAATCTTACCAGGTGCTCGTACGGATCCGCCGTGCCATCGTATTCAAAGTTGAGGGGCTTGAAGTTGAATGGCAGTTCATCCTGTAATATATTAGGAGAAAACTGACAACCGGAGACATAAGCAGATCTACCTGCCCGATTAGTCATTTGTTTCCTCATATCCCTCATTTCCTTTTGTAGGGCCTGCAGTTGGTCGCTAACTGGTCCCGGGTATGTATCATCTATACTTTCTTCTATTTCGGGGAGCTCCATCTCTCGAGACGCCAAATCTACTTTGGAGAACACTTGGGAGGCCCCGGGTGCCTCTTCCTGGAGTCTCGGAGTAGGTATCTCCGCATTCATCGGTGTAGTTCTTGGGACTTGACCTCCTTGAGCCGCGAAAGCTCTTTCCAAAGCCTGCTTAATAAGGGCATTCAATTGATCTGGAGAAACCAGGCATGGTTCCGAATTTGGAGTATCCCCATATTGGGGACATGAGGTCCGGACAGCTGGGACTTCCGGGGTCGCCGCTATCCCATCTCCGACCGGTAGGGGGTGGTTTTCAGTGCCCAAGCCCGGGGTTGGTGTGTCGGTTGGTGTCAAGGGCGGATTTGATCCGGAAGGGACATGAACTGGGTTGATTTCATGAAATCTAACAATCAATTTCCGGAAGGGACATGAACAATTTGTTTCTTATATTTTCTCAAACATTTTAGAACTACTCGTTGATTTCATGAAATCTAACAATCAATTTCCACACCAACAAAAAAAAAAAGCAATGAATGATCAATTTATTTCTCCTTACTGTGCGACGACGGCGACCCCTCTCACAGAAAGAGGGGCGCTTGGGGGAAATAAGAAAAAATATTAGATTTTCTTAATTTGTTTAATAATAATATAATATATAGGACCTGATATTTTATAGATTTTCTTGATTTTTTTATTAATAATATAGTAATATATAGGAACAAATATTTTTAAACTTATATCTTTGTTTAATCAAAATTGTATATTGTGTTAATCATTATATATTTCTTAATTGAAAAAACTTAAAAAATAATAAAATTAAAAATAAAATTCTTTATAAATCAATAAAATCTTAAAAATATGAAATAATCAAATACAATTTTGAAGATTAATTACAAGATTTATTTTTTTAATTGATTTTTTGAATATATTTATTTTTGAGAATTTAATTGTGTTTCATAAAAAAATTCAGTAATTTAAAAAAAATTATCATATTTTTTTATTTAATTATTTTTAAAGATTAATTTGATTATATTCCATAAGAGAAGCTATTACAGCGCATAACTAAAACATATCACAGCGGTTACGAAAAACCGCTGTCTATCAACACACAAATTGAACCTATGACAGCGGTTCTGAAAAAAGATGCATATGCAAGCGGTTTTTGAAGTTTTAACAGCGGTTTTAAAAATAACCGCTGTTATTCAACTGCTGTAAAAAGCATAATTTGGCATAATCCTATATTACTAATAGGGAGTTTGAAACGACTGATGTGTCGTCTTGTAAGAGATTTCGCTTACGTGCCATTCTATTTGGTATATGGAGCAGCAGCAGTAATACCTCCCGAAGCCAGACTGAGATCACATCAGATCACCTATTTTGAAGAAAAGAGAAACGAAGAGTTCACTACAGGAAATCACACATTTCGTGACGAATTTTTTTGCGACGACACAAAAATCGTCACAATTAATTACTTAAACGTGACGATTTTTATTTTTCGTCACTAAAGTGCTAGAAATTGTGACGAAATTTAAATTCGTAACCAATCACAAAAAAAATCGTCGCGAATTTGTATATTTCGTGACGATGGTAATAAGTATGTCGCAATAATACTATGTGACGATTTTAATAATAAATGGTGACGAAATTCGACGTCATGGAAATAGGTTTTCTTGACAATGCTAAACTATCGCCACAATAATAATTGGTGACGATTTTAATTGTAATAGATGACGATATTTCAACGTCATAAAAAATATATTTTCATGACGATACTACTTTTCGTCATTAATTATTCGAAATATTTAGAGACAAAATATTTTCGTCACAATAATAATTGGTGACGATTTTAATTGTAATAGATGACGATATTCAACATCATGAAAAATATATTTTCATGACGATATTATTTTTCATCATTAATTATTCGAAATATTTAGTAATAAAATTATTTCGTCACAAAAATAATTAGTGACAATTTTAATAATAATTGATGACGATATTCAACGTCAAAAAAATATATATATATTCATGACGATAATATTTTTCGTCATGATTATTTGAAATATTTAGTGATAAAATATTTTCGTCCCAAAAATAATTGGTTACGATTTTGATAATAATTGATGACGATATTCAACGTCATAAAATATATATTTTCATGACAATTTTATTTTTCATCATTAATTTTCAAATAATTTAGTGACAAAATATTTTCATCACAATAATAAATGGTGACAATTTTAATAATAATTGGTGACGATATTCAACATCATAAAAATATATTTTTTCATGACGATACTATTTTTCGTCATTAATTATTTAAAATATTACTCCCTCCGTCCCACAATAACTTTCACACTTTCTTTTTTGGGACGTCCCACAATAACTTTCACACCCTTAAAATGGAAAACACTTTATAAACTCCACCCTCACAATATCCTCAATTTTACACAAATGTCATTACTTTTTCTCCACAAATACACAAAAGTCAACTCATTCTTTACTTTATAGATGTTTTACAAAATTACCCTTCAAAACTTCACTCCACCTACCTATGAAAGTTAATACGGGACGGAGGGAGTAATAATTAGTGACAATTTTAATAAGACTCCGAATATTGACACTCACCTTTCTTAAAATGAACTCACTTAATTTTTTTATAATATTAATAAAAATATCTAAACTACCTGTATTAAATAAATATATATATACCCACATTTTTTTCTCAATTAAAATTGACCTTATACACAAATTAACTCATGAAAAGTCCATCCCTTTTCTATATTGAAAAGTAACCTCTTTTCACTTCCATGATGGTTAATAAAAGGTATATTTTCTTCTCTTTTCTCGTAGTTCTGTACTTCTCTTATAGTGTTTTTTATTCAGTTTTGATTGTTTTCTGTAAAAAAATATATATATATATATATTATTACTTTCGGTTCTGGTGTATTATTTTGATCATTGTAAAAGGTAATTTTCTTTTACAAATTTCAATAAAGGTCCCAACCATCAAATATTTTGCCAAAAAAAATAGGGTAGTGGAGGAAAAAGGCCCAAGACATTTTTTTGGAGGGAAATGCCTCACACATGTCATTAAATAGCATGCCTACTAACCCAAACCTCAAATAATCCCAGAAAAAAAAAAAAAAATTCAGATTTGCAACAACAAAAATTACTCACATGTCTTCAACAAAAAATATCAAATCTCCTATTTTTTTTACACAATTCCAAAATTCAGAATTAGAAGTATAGAATATTCAGTGCAAAAGAAACACAAGATTAATTAATTTTAATTTATGTGATGATTAGTCCAGAAAACAGAATAAAATCTTATGATTAGACACGGGGAAAAGATTTATTAGTTCTTACAAAATGACGATGAGGGAGAAGGATTTGAGAAACAACTAGTTACAAATCTTATGATTAGACAAACAACATCATTAGATTCTTCACACAACAACCACCCTTCAAACAGCAAACGACAACCATGATTCGAACATCAAAACAACAATTCTAAACAGCAAACAGCAACTTGACACAAAATACTAGCAAATCAGCAACTCTAAACACCTAACCAGCATATAGGGACTCCAAACAGCAAACATAAACAATTCAACAACAAACTAACATAACACAACAACAAACCGACACAAAACAACAGCAAATAAGGCACAAAAGACAGCAGCAACAGCAAAAAGACACAACACAAGCAGCAACTTCCAATTTGCTCTATTAAAAAAATGGTTTATGGCTCAATTTTACCCCCTCTCAAATCATACAAATTAGTCAAAGGGTCATTGACAAAGTGGGATAGCTCAAGTGGTTAGAGCACCACTACCTAGGTCTTAGGTCCTGGGTTCGAGTCATGGGGAGGGGAAAAAGGGATGTGTATTTAACTTGTAACCATCAAAAAAAAAAAAAAAAGTCAAAGGGTCATTTTGACAATAATAAAAACAAAAATTAAAAGAACTATATATCTTGAAGACCGCGACTAAACAAACTACCATGAATCTGGGGCTTTTTTGTGAACATACGAAGAGCCATAAATTTATTAAAACTAATTCAGCAGAGATTATCTCTTAAACTCAGAAGCAATGGACTACAATTAAAAATGCAAATTGGGGTAACATACACAAATCACCCTTAAATAAGTATATATCTTAAGAC
Organism: Galeopsis tetrahit; assembly: GCA_963675135.1. Lineage (NCBI taxonomy): Eukaryota > Viridiplantae > Streptophyta > Magnoliopsida > Lamiales > Lamiaceae > Galeopsis > Galeopsis tetrahit. The sequence continues at coordinate 17,804,905 of OY776130.1, forward strand.
ACCTACATTTGCAGGAAGGAAAATTATGAACAGGGAGAAGCCTGTATTGTGTGTATATGCAATCCTAGAATCATATTATCATAATCAATGCATAAATTGAAGGCATGCATGATAGTGAAAATACTAAAATACCTTTATTTCTCTCCTACTTCAAGAAGATTCAATATTGGCACTTACATGGCAGTATAATAAGCTTCTCTACAATAACCTCTACAAGAGAAGTCAATCATTTGACATATGATTTGAATATATTTGAATTATTTCCATTGTTAGTTTTAGTAATTATAATATTAAACAGAGGAACAAAGACTTAGCAGAATCTTAAACATAGGCTTGGTAGAATCCTTAAAATCTTGAAATTTAGAATCCCAAATCCAGAAATAAAGTAATTAACAGAAAATCAAGAAAAAACAGATAAATAACCAAGTTGATCAATTTAATAAGTCTTTACCTGTTTTAATGGCCATTTATTGTAAATGTAATGAATCAAGATGTACAAGAGACTGGATGGACAGAGAAGACGAATAATTACATAAAAACAAGCATGTTGACTCAGCACAAAGCCACAAAAGGAGAGAAAAATGCAGAGAAACTCAGCACTAATGCAATGAAGATTGTAAAATAAAGCATATGATAATAAGATACGAATAAAAAAGAGACTATGTACTATTCAGGGGCAGTGCTTGAAAAAGAAAAAAATGGTTGAAATGATTGACTTCATAGAGTTAAGTAGCTTATTCTCTTACACCAAAGCATAATTATATACAAAGAGTGTATGTATCAACGATTCAACAATGAGAATGTTGTTTCTACCAAAGTTCATGCTTAACTTTAACTAAGAAAATTGTGTCTTTATATGATCAAATGAGCTTTGAAATGTGAGCCACATTTTAAGTCTGTGGTTGCACAATTGTCAATTAGCAACACGTCTTTGGTGGCAAATTAGTAAAATTGTCCAACGTTTTTAGAAACAGAAGAATAAACTAACTATATGAGCAAGTACCTGGAACTCCAGAAAAATAGAGAAAATCAAAGACTATGTGGCTATAGAGGAGAGTATTTCGAGCTTCAACGATTTTATCCGGTATGAATATGAAGAGCTAATGAAGAAATCTTCATAATATAGAGAAAATAAAAATGGCAATGCTTTGGCTGATACCTGAATGTTGTAGAGGACCTGCATATAGAAACATTGTTCAAAGGTTAATTAAAGAAAGATTGTCCAATAGGTGCAACTAGGTTGTAATGCACATGAATATACCCTCAATAATTGGAATGTGAAGTTAACCTACACCTTAAGAAAGTCATTACTGCTACCACACACATGATTTGAGGCAATAATAACTGCTATTGAAGTTGTCAATAGAGAGAATGACTAATCCAAATTATGAAAGTTATATGCTAAGATGTCTGGTATCCACAAAATGCTAAAACTACCAACATAATATCATGGGAGAACTAACTACCAGAAAGACAAGCATTAACTAATATCGTGGGGGCACTAACTGGAAATTGGTAGTTCTCGCTTTGCAATATTTGTGAAAGTCATGAGCCAATATGAATTACTCCAGTTGCATGTTAATAGTTATAAGAGTTAAATTATGAATTAAATCTTTAACTTGCTCAATCCCTTGCATGATGGACACCATTGATCCATCCCCAGACACAACATTTTTATAGTTTCAACACAAAGCTAATTGTGGATAAATGGTGCGGTGTTGCAGATGATGAACATAGAACCCTATCACAAACCATGTTTACATTCATTACATGCTAATCTCCAAAAGCATCACCAGATGAGAATATATAAAAGTAGATTGATGTACAGTAGCATTATCTTTATTTTACAAATTGAGTTTTCATGCTAAACATAAATTTCACCATAAACTACAACAGACTCACATACGATATCAACCACAATTTTGTGCTCAATCAGCATGTAGAAAAAAAAGTAAAAACATTACATTTACTATTTTATACAATAAAATAGAGGTATATAAGTAAATTAACATTTTTGTGATTTACAACTTCACTTTTGAAGTACAGTTAAGCTAATCTCCATGGTCCAAATATATCTTCAATACTGACAAGGGATATCTCAATTACTCAAGTGACAGTAATGTTGTGGAGGGTCAGTGTTCAGTTTATCTACCCTACTTTTTTCGATTTTTACATACTTTTTGTTGTTTATTGAATGATCAATGCTATCAAAAAAAATATTTAGACTAGTTGAGAATATTGGCAGAATTTCGATTTATGGATAAATATCTTCTTTATATCATTTTTTAACCAATATTTTTGCAAATATTATCACTGCAAATTGAGAACTAATATTTCAATTTCAGCTTAAATTCTACAGCAGTTTTTGGAATATCAGGCACGAATCCATTAAAAGTGACACCAATATATATTACTCCATAAGCATATAATATAACTAAATCCAAATCCTCTTGTCCCATAAATAAAAAAAAGCCCCATCACAACAATTACCAAAATCAAAGAAATTCACAAATCAAACACACAAATTATCAAACAAGGGAAGTAAGAGAGTTGTAAGCATATACTATCTAACCATTAACTAAGCGATAGATTTTTATTGAACATTCAATAAATTTATTTTTTGAGAAGTTTATTTAAACATATGTCAATTTCAACACAAAGCTAATTGTGGATAAATAGTGCGGTGTTGTTGATGATCAACATATAACCCTATCTCAAACCATGTTTACATTCAATACATGCAAATCTCCAAAATCCTCACCAGATGAGAGAATATATAAAAGTAGATTGATGTACAATAGCATTATCTATATTTTACAAACTGAGTTTTCATGCTAAACATATATTTCACCATAAACTACAACATACTCACAAATGATATCAACCGCAAAAAGTATGGCATAAACTAATTGAATCCAGGTAAATCAAAATACACACAAAAACAACAGTTGAGAGTTGATGAACTTATGAACATGGGTTTTAGACTAGGAGACTCACTTTAGTTTCTATCTAATGTATCATACTAATACGACTACATAATATACACTGAGAATTCAAGAAGGGAAACGGTTGACTCAAGAAGAGAAACGGTTGACCACATAATTTTCTACTGTACAAAAATAGTTTTCAGCTGTTAAAAACAAGTTTCCTGCTGTCAAAAACAATTTTACTGCTGTTAAAAACAGCTTTACTGCTGTTAAAAACAGCTCTTTACATATATAACATATGCATCGTGTTCAAGCAGCAACCATTGTTACCAACATTAGAATTGTATACATTCTGCTGTTAAAAACAGCACATTCTGCTGTTACTCAGGTAAGATAATACCAATCATACGTTTAGTCAAGAATTCCAAGAATTTTTTACATCCAAGCATAAATGAGAATATTTTTTTACATCCAAGCACCCCTAAGACACAAAATTATATTTCAAAAAGATATGTCACAAAGAGAAGAATACATTTTGGTTCAAGAATTTGAACGTTGAATTGTCTTCAATAAGTTCCAGATTGCGAGCTTTATAAAAACGCACATATTTACTGGAAGGAAACCCGTTGATGGATGGAAATACAAGATAGAGGTTATTGGACCAAACTCAAAGAAATGGATGGGTAGTGTTTCAAGATTAGCTAGTGTAACGGATGAATCCACTCAACCTTTCACAGAGGAGAAGCCTTTTTTCGCTAATTACTCTTCCTCCAAAGGCAGATGAAAATGCCATCCAATTGCTGAATCTTACTGGAGAGTGTAATTATGAATCTTATTTATGTGATTTTGTATTTTTTAATTTCCAATCGTTGCCTGTTGTATTTTTATTTAATCGTCACAAGGTTGAAAATATCATTATCCTAACCCCACCCCCACCTACCCAATCTAAGAAATCATGATGATGGTAAAAGATGGTGGCCAAATTATGAAGAATTCAGAGTTTAGCAATCAATATGACTTTCCTGACAGCACAAATAAATCCCAGTATCAAAGTCAAGATAAACAACTCTTTACTTTCAGCCAAAAAATTAAAATCAAATCGTCATGACCCTGTTCAGTAAATAACCTGGAAACAACAGAACAGAGCATCAGCCTCAAGCACACGACCCTAATCTTTACCACCTAAGAAACAACTTGTCTTTAACCAATCACAAAACGCTTTATTAACATATTCACTGTAAATCATCATGAGTTGACCAAAGATTCAGAACAACAAAAAAGCAAGTAATTCAATAAGCGTGTGATAGCATAATTAGAGAAAGAATAAGCAAATCCATACACAGATTCGAGGAACACCAGGCGCGGTCCTTCAACAATACTTATTCAACACTCCAACTGTATATTGAGAAATCAACTCAAATTGCATAATTGTGGTTGACGAATTGATCCGCGCAAAGAACAACGACAGAAAAGGGTTCTAAGATTTAGGTTAGGAATTTAAAGATGAGATTGGAATGATCACTTTTGCTTAAGATTTAGAATTTATAGGATTAGGGATTTAGATTCCTTTCTGATTTATCAGCGCCAAATTTTCCTTGCAAAAAATTTAATAATAAAATTGTACTATTATTTTAAATTGTTTTCCTTTTATATAATAATTAATTTAAATAATTAATGTTTATTTAAAATTCATTGAGTGATAACTGATAAGTATTTAATACAATTGAAATTAGGTTTCAATGAATTGTTTTATTTTATATAATAATTAATTTAAATTATTTATGTCTATTTAAAATATATTGAGTGATACTTGAATGTAATATACAATTGAAATTAGGTTTCAATAAATTGAGTCAAAGTGTTAAATCAAAAATTAAATTAAATAAACTAAACATTAAAATTCAAGTGTATCTATACGATCATATTGCATTAGAAAATTTGTCAAATACATAAATATAAAAAATTTATTTGTGAATATTTTATATTTATAAACATTCGCTACTTATGATAATATGAGATTTATATGCATCTTTATAAGAAAATCTTTTTTAGAACGTCCTTTAAAATTACTCCATCTGTTCAAGCTTTTTTTTTTTTGTTTGCTTGATTTGACCATCACGAAGTTTTAAAAAATGAATATAGTGATTTGTAAGGTAAAATAAAGGAGGGATATTATTGATAATTTATTGACTAAAGTGTGTGGAGATTTACCTAAAGTTATAAATTGAATTAAGTTGTTGGCCCAAATAGAGTGACATTTTTTAAATTAGATGAATGTTGCAAGAGTAAAAATTATGTGAATTATTTACTTATTTGGAGTGTGCAAACAATGTTGAGATGTCCCGTTAAAGAAATTGTGCAAATAATCATGGGACGTAGAGAGTAATATTATGTAATACTAGTTTTAATTATACTTTTTAAATTTAGCGATAATAAATTATTTGTTTCTCACATAATATAATATTTTAATTAAAGTATTAATTTACGAGATCGGACATTGAAGAAGTTTGATATATACAAAGAGTAGTAAAGAATTTAAACCTGACTAATTTTTTTATCTCAACTCTTATTTTATTATGGTGTACTGAAACATTGAAATTTAAAACTACTAATACAAAAAAAAAATTCATTTGAGAATATGTGTGTAATCACATGGCTTCGGGTTTCCCAAAATCTTCATACAATTCGATAGGTGATCATAGAAATTATCATCCGGACATTTTCTTGTTTCTTTGGTTTTGATCATGAAAAGCCTTTGCATTGAATTTGTTTGTGTGCATTTTGTGGCTTTGAGTTCTTGTCAATTTAACTAACTTAGGTTAAACAATGAGGTACAGTTTAACACATGGTCAATCGTTGAGTGCAACACGTTGTACACAGCTCTCAATTTTTAAAGTTATTATGTATAAACTAATTGAGTTCTTATAGTGCTATCGTTTCTCCATAAAATGCATTACTAATCATGTCGCATCATTAGGCCGGTTCGATTTCAGTTCTGAATTTTAGTAAACTGTAACCGTCAATTTTGTGTTTTGAATTTTTTAAAATTTACTATCACATCAATTATTAGTTGATACCACTGCACTTATAAACAAATATCATATCACTTATTAATCAAAATAATTACATTTATAAACTAATATCATATCACTTATTAACTGTTACTATTATAGTTATAACTTTCTGTCAAAAAAAAAAAAAATACTTATAAACTTGTACTTTAACTTTCAACTTATCAGTGTGTAAATGTTATTTTATTTTTTTATTAACATAATTGTATCATTGAATTTAGGGTACAAGAATAAATTTTCCCAAAATAATTTACATTAACACACTAGTAAGTAAATACTGATGTTAGTTAATAATATAACTACAAATTTCAACTTTATATACAAAAATATTTTAGTCAAAGAATTGTATTAATTTTTTTATATGTTCAAATTAAATAAAAAAATAATTAATTAAATCAATGAAGAAATTTGAGCCAAATCAAAAGAATTTGGAGCCAAAAAATTTGAGCGGATTTTTTAAAATTCTTTTGAAGATTTTTTCAAACTCTAATTAGGGAAATTCCAAAAGATTAGATTATTTTATCCGACTAATACCATATACAGTATATATTATATTAAAAATATGAAATTTGAAGATTATTTCAAATTTTAATGGGTTGGTCTGCTATGGACTCGAGTGCATGCTGTGCACCCTACTCCATGTTGCACTTTTCAGTTACTGGCTTACACTTTTTGGTAAATGGTAAATAGTGTTGCACTTTTCAATTATTAAACTGTATAAGTAATAATTGAAAAGTGCAACATCATTCACCAAAAAGTGTAAGTCAGTAAACTGAAAAATGCACATGGACTAGGGTGCACAGCATGCACTCGAGTGCATACTAGACTTTACCAATTTTAATTAGAAAATCCCAAAAGATTTAGATTTTTTTATCCTGCTAATAACATATATCATTAATATACTCCAAGAATATATTTCCGTATCAATATTCTTCCTTATTCCTCGCAGAATCATTCCATCCATATATATATATATATATGTGCGCGTTTAAATTTAAAAAAAAAAACAAAAAACAAAAAAAACAACCAGCATTCAAATTTAGATTGAGCGCTCAATCTGGCGGGATTCTGATCAAAAATTTTATTAGGAATATTTCAAAATTTGATTTTATTCAATCTCCCACTAAAATATATTTTTACCCTAATTTTTTTTCATATATTCAGATCGCATGCCTCCATGAGTTTATTAAGGTTCTTTTATTTTTTTCACATATTAAAATCACTCTCAATCCCTCCTACTCCATTAGTGCATCTGCATGGGTGTTTATTTTTTATTTCAGTTCTTGTGCTAATACTTGATTTCTTATCGTGTGCGAGGTGAGTTTTCTATATATATATGCGCGCGCTGTGCGTGTTTTTTTTGTTATATGTGTATGATGACTTGTGTGAGTGTGAGTAATAAATAAATATGTGTGTGCACTGTGTGAGTAATATATATGTATGACGTGTGTGCATGCGTGTACATATATATATATTGTTGTGTGAGTAATATGTGTGTGTGCTGTGTATATATATATTTATATCTATACGGGTGTGTCGTGTGAGTGTATATATATACCTATATGTGTTTGTTGAGTGAGTTCTGTGTGGGTAATATATATGTGTGTTGTGTGTATAAATATATATCTATATGTGTTTGTTATGTGAGTCTTTATATATATGTATTTCTCAAGTAAGACATTAAGAAAATATACTCTTTATATTGTGGATATGAAGTTCTGAATAAATTAATTTTTAGAATTATAACTCTAAATTTCGTGAGTCATTTGTATCCAACACATGATTGTATTGGATTCAACATTATTGAATCAATTAAAAGCTCATCCTCTCTTTTGGGGACCATAATAGGGTTTTACCTCTTACATGTCATGTCTCAGTGACAGTCTTTGAACATGCATGTTTTTTTTTAATGTGACTATTTTAATTATCATTTTAATTATTTTTACGTTTACTTGACTATCTAAATATTATAACAAATGTTTAATGTCCACATGTAGTTGTTGGGTCTAAGAAAAAATGTCGAGGTCAAACACTTAGCAAGAGAATACTGAAGTATTTTACAAATACTGAAAATAAAATGAAGATTAGAGTAGATCCTACGGTTGGAAGACCTTTAAACGGAGACGAGTCTGCAAAGCTTGCATCCCAAATTGGGATAGTAACTCGGGATGTTCTTCCAGTTCCGAAAAAAAGTGGAAAGAAGTGGATATAAAAGATGGGTTGGAGTCGGGATTCGATCATTTGAAGGTATGTGTACAAAATTGATCTCATTTATTTTCACATTTTGTAATTAATTTGAAGTGTTTACATTAAATGTAGATCCACATGGATGCCAATATTGATGATTCTGGTGTGAGACAAGCCTTGGTTGATAGGTTGAAAATTAGCAGTTGAAACCAACGTCACAAGTTGCATAAGCACTTTGTTAAATATGCAACTTTGGAAGAAGCAAAAAAATAACAAACCCGATTTATGTCGTACCCAAGAACAATGGGAAGAGCTTTATGATATTTTTTCAATAGATAACTACAAGGTAATAATCATTTTTTAAAAAATTATGCTTACATGTTGTGATAAATTTATTAGTATAATTTTATATATTAAATTGTATTATTTTTCTAGTGTGTGTCAAGTGAATAAAGAAAATATGAAATAGTTGAAATGCGAGCATATTTTGGGAAGAAAGACTTTTGTAGTTAAGCTCCATGAAATTGTGAGTAATTTCTTTCTCATGCTTAGTAATGTTTAATTGTTGGTTAATGATTGAATTTTATTTAATTAATTGACTTTAAACTATATTTAGTTTTTTTGGGATAGTTATGGTGTTATTGATTTTACGATCAATCCATTTGAGCTAGCTAAATATGTTGATTTTTTGCAGTCTAAACATGAGTTAAATGGTGAAGAGTACGATGGGATTGAATTGTATGTCCGTACACTTTGTTCAGAGAAAGATGGTTGAAAATCCGACGAGGCTAAAGAAAATTGGGTAAGTCATGTAGGCATGTACAAATGAGGTTTCATTTTATTACTAATATTGATGCTAATTATTTTTTTTGTCATAATTAATGTTGAGCATGTACACATTCTTTACTAATATGGTAAAGAAACGAGAAGAGTATGCTGAGCAAGGAATTGATAAAAGTTCAACTGATATTGTTCTTGAGGTCCTAGGCCATGGGACTGGTTATATAAAAGGGTTTGGTTATGGTCCAAAGCCTCCGAGTAGACGTAGTGTTTCACATGATGTTTCTAACCAATTGAAAAGGGAGTTACTTGAGACAAAAGAAAAGTTGAAACTCGCGTGGATGCACTTCATGAAGAAGTGGGATGCACTTCATGAAGAAGTGAGTGATATAAAAGGCACCATGAACAAACTTATGAATTTCTTGACTGAGAGGGGGATAAGTCTTTGAGATTTAGGAGAACCTTCCTTATATTTATATTTATATTTATGTTTGTTGCTTTTGACTTTTAAAACAATTAAGTTCATTTGATTTTTTATCTTATTATATAATTTAAATTTATTTACCATCTTTAATTTAGTGGTTAGTGTAAATATTTATTTATTATAATTTAGTAGTTTTTTTTTTTTGACGGAATATAATTTAGTAGTAAATTAGTTCATTGCGATAATATAATATTTTTAGTCTATTATAAATATATTTAATTAATATAGATATATACAATTCAACAAAAATCTCAATAAAAAAGAATTTATTAGTCACAGTAAAAATATGAGCACCACTACCTAGGCCTTAGATCCCTACCTAGGCCTTAGATCCTGGGTTCGAGTCATGGGGAGGGAAAAAGGGATGGGTATTTAACTTGTAACAAAAAAAAAAAAAATGACAAAAAAATTGTCACCATATACTAATTACTAATGACGATAGATGTTGTCACTATATAAATATATATATATATATATATATATATAATATTATGACGATTGCTATTTTATCATTAAAATATTACTATTTAATGACAAATTGTGTTGTCATTATATATATGCACATATAATGACAATAAAAAATTCGTAACAATAACATAATTCTTTTGTGATGAAATATTTAAATGAAGACGAAATATATGTTGTCATTATATCTAGAAATTTAGTGACAATTATAATATTCGTCACTAAATAATATTTCTTATGACAAAAATATTCTGTCACCATTTCTACGCTATTTAGTGATCAAAAATATTTTGTCGCTGAATATTACCCTTTCGTGACGCATTGTGTCGTCATTATAAATACATATATATAACAACGATTAAAATTTTGTCACTAAAGTGTTATTCTTTGGTGACGAACTATATAAAAGGTGACGAAATTATTCATTTAATTGTGACGATAATGTTGTCACTAAAATTTGACAAATGCGGTAGTAAATGGAAAAAATCGTCACTTAAAATTATTATTTTAGTGACAATAAATCAAATCGTCATGTAAAGTTGAACTATTTGGTGACGAACTATATAAATTACGACGAAATAATTAATATATTTGTGACGGAAATTTCGTCATTACAATTTTAAAAGGTTGATATGAAATGGATAATCGTCGCTAAAAATTAATATTTTAGTGACAATAAATAAAAACGTCATTTAAAGTTCAACTTTTAGTGACGAAACATCATATTCAGCGACAAAATTTAGTGTCAAATGTGACGCATTATTCGTCACCATAGATGGAATAATATAGTGACGATGAACTTTAGCGTCGCCAAAAGATGACTGTTGATGACGAATTCAAATAAAGTCACATTTACCTAATGCGACGCACCTACGACGACCTTCTTTGCGACGGAGAAAAATCGTCGTCAAACACATTTTGTGACGAAAATTGATGCTTTTATGACGAATTGTTGTCGTCGCGATTTCTCAAATTTCCTGTAGTGGTTGATGAGGGAGGCCCTGGACCTGGTAGAAGAAGAGAGGGAGATGGCAAGGCTGAAAGCAGAAAGGTACAAGAGCCGGATCAAGGCAGCATACGATCGCAGGGTAATTCCCCGTTCCTTTAAAGCTGGAGATTTAGTCCTTCGGAGGGCAGATGTCTTGAAGAATACCGGAAAGATGGAAGCTAATTGGGAAGGTCCATACAAGGTAATACAGGTACTAAAAGGCGGAGCGTACAAGCTCCAGGATATGACGGGAAAAGAAATACTGAGGCCATGGAATGTGTGCCACCTGAAGAGATTTTATGTTTGAAGAAGGTGTTATTCCCCTACCATCTTTCCCTTTATGAACAATTTTGAATGCTTATTTCTTACTCGAATAATTGCTTCACCGGCACTCTTTTTCCCTCTACGTGGGTTTCCCTTTGGGGTTTTACCACGGAGAGGTTTTTAATGAGGCCGACATAGGTTCCCCTTATTTACCTATGTTGATGAACACTTTTGATCAATGGAGCATCGTTTTTGGAAAATTTCAGTGATTTCTCTTAATGCATGTTAATATGATGATGAGATGATTCTTATATGCCGATTTTGTGATGAGATGATCCTTATATTTCGATTTTATGATGAAATATCTCTCATACACTAAATACCGTGCTGAGATAACTGTTAGGTGTCCACATAATGAGTGTTGAGATAATGAATGTGTTTTGAAAACTAAAACTTAACATGATAGAGATATTGCAAGATAAAGAGACTTACACCAACGCAAAAAGATTCGAATAGGAAATACCTAGGGACAATTCCTAAAGCTTCTATCCACGACAGCCTCTAAAGCTAGGGGGAGTAGGGGGTATGGTAGCGGAAAATATGATTAACCTGCCAATAATCCCTAAGAACTCTTACGAGTATAAACAACTTAAGGGAGAGTATAATCCCTAAGAACTCTTACGAGTATAAACAACTTAAGGGAGAGTATAATCCCTAAGAACTCTTACGAGTATAAACAACATTTGGGAGAGTATAATCCCTAAAACACTCTAACTTTTGGGAGAGTATAATCCCTAAAAACTCCAACTTAAGGGAGAGTATAATCCCTAAGAACTCTTACGAGTATAAACAACTTTTGGGAGAGTATAATCCCTAAAAACTCTAACTTTTGGGAGAGTATAATCCCTAAAAAACTCTAACTTTTGGGAGAGTATAATCCCTAAAAACTCTAACTTTTGGGAGAGTATAATCCCTAAAAATTCTAACTTTTGGCAGAGTATAATCCCTAAAAATTCTAACTTTTGGGAGAGTATAATCCCTAAAAATTCTAACTTTTGGGAGAGTATAATCCCTAAGAACTCTAACTCTAAGGAGAAACTAGAAGCATTATCAAGTTACCAAGTAAGTACAGAAACATAAACTCCATATTCTCATTTAAGATTTCTCTATGAGCTTTAGAGCCTTTATGTGTCAAGAAGATGCGAGAAACATGCTAAATCATAGTAAAGGAAAAGCAGAACAGGTACTACATCATATATTTAATAGCAGAGATAGAGATATATATATATATATATATGCATGCCAGGGGATAATGTGCAGGTACGATATCAAGCAGAAAATAAAACAGAAATATCCTAGACCAAAGGCACCATGCCTTGGCCCTCCACAGAAAAACGCAGGAGTGTGGAGTCTCCTGAAAATACCAAAAGAGACCTTAAAGGCCTCAACAAAAATAAAAGTGTTTTAAGAGTACCGAAATGTTATCAGAGAAATAGAGTTATAAAGAGAGGGGAATATCATTCTTCCCCTCGAAACCTTCTCCTGCTTCATCAACGTGTCCACTGGAACCACCTCCCTCTGCCTTCTCCTCTAGAGCGTCGGCTGCCACGGTTGCCACCGGATCAGGGTTAGCCACATGGATGGGGAAAGTCAAATCCTTCGCCGGTACAAGGTCGTCCAACTTCAGAGCAGTTTGCTTCAACTCCGAGACCGCCTTCCTCATCCCAGGAAGCCACCAGGGAGTGCTGATGTCCTCCTTAGGATCTCCAGGGAACTTAGGGGGAGTGGCTAACTCATCCAACCGAAGAGCACGAGTGTACTGGCCATTGAATCCAGGAGCGGAATGTTCAGCCACGGCGTTGGAAAACCCATGATCGATGAAATGGGGAATATATGCACCCATCGCCCCCAGGAAGTTGGTACTCTTGAGAAAGGCTTCCAACCATTCCTGATGCAGAGTGCCTAGAAACTTCTGACCCACGGCGGAGGTAAAAAGAGAATCGATGCACAGCTTCATCCCAGCCAAAGGGAGAGTAGCCTCCAAACGTTCAACCCGCTCACCAAACTGAGTCTTTAGTGAAGAAACCTCCTCCGAAAGCTTCACCTTCTCAGCTTGAACCCCCTTTCGTGCCTGGATGGACTCCCGTAACTCTCCTTCCAGAACCTCTTTCTTCACTCTCTCCAATTCCACCTGGCTCTGGAGATCGTCCACTAGCTGAAGGGATTGAAGGGCTCGTTCGGATACATCGAAAAATAGAAGACCAAACTACACAAGAAACAATTTAAAGAAGTAAGACATCTATACTTTCTCCTATTAATCATTCAAAGCAATATCTACATTGAGAATCTACCTGAGTGAAACTGTGGGCGGCATGCACAACTCGCTCTTCCGAGGATAGAGCATTAAGGGCCTCGGTGGCAGGGGTCGGAGTGTGACGCTCTATGAAAGCCATGAGCTGATCAACGTTAATGTCACCAGGTGCATCTGGAGTGACATTGGGCAGAGAGGACTTAATCTTGGACTTCTTCTTTTTAGAGGCGTCAGAGGCAAGGGGCAACGAGGAAATCATGGCTTTCTCAGTAGAGGACCTTGTACGCTTAGCAATTGACTCAGTGGAAGGTTTCACTGGGGAAGGAGGAATAGGGGCCTTTGTGGAACTTTCAGGGGCCGGAGACTTAGCAACCATAGAAAGAGGAGCAGCATCGCGAGAAATTTGAGTTAACCAACTCATAGCTGCAAAGGAATATATAAAAGAAGGTTAACAATGATAGCAGTTCTAATCTTGAAGACGATGCCAAGAGAAAAGAAATGATATTACCATCATCGGGACCTAGGGGATAATCGGGGCGACCGAAACCAAAATGGGATAGGGCCCTAGGGTTCTTACAGATGCCCATCACGTCAAAAAATCCATGGGCAAGTACATTATCGTTCAAGTGGTTCATCACATCCAAATTTAAAGAGGAACAGACAGAAAGAGGAGGACGAGGCACCCCAGGGTTCTCGTAAATCCATTTTTCGTGAGGAAACTCCCAAGGAGAAGGATTTGTAACAAAAAAGTAATAGTCTTTCCAGTCCTGGACCCCTTCATGGAGTTTTTCCATGAATTTTCCGGTCCTGGAAGTACGGCCACGGGCATAAAAGAACCCATCCGCAAACTTGCACATATACTGGGTTAGGAAGAGTTGGGCTGAGGGCTCACCACCATTCCCCTTCATCAAAATATAGAAGCCTAACATTGCACGAATAGCGTTGGGAGGGAACTGATTCAGAGGTATGCGAAGGTAGGTGGAAATTTCAGAGAAATAAGGGTAGGGGTGGGAATGGGCCAGGCTACCCGACAGGGGCCTACGGCTCGGCCTTCTAAAGCTCGGCTCGGCTCGGCTTGTTTAATAAACAAGCCAGGCTCAAGCTTTTTTTAAAGCCTTTTTAATTAAATAGGCCGGGCTTAAGCTTTTTCGTAAGCCTTTGAAGCCCAACAGGCCGGCCTATTTAACTCTATTTCTATATGTATAAATATATACTCCGTAATATATAAAGATACAATAAATATATAATATAATATTCAATATATGATGAGATTATCTTGAAGAAATTATATATTTTTTTGTTTTACTTTTCTTTGTAATAGTTAAAAATAATTGATATGAATATTTGCATTTGAGTATAATTTTATGGATCTTTTGATTGATTTTTTATTGTTCTTATTTCTTCATTTTGAGATTTAAAAAGTTACTCCCTCCGTCCCACAAGTGTTTGCACAACAAGTTGGGCACACTTTTTAAGAAAAAAGTGTAATGAGTGGAGTGTTGAGGGGTAATTTTGTAAAGTTATATGAATAAAGTAAAAAGGTGATTGGAAAGAGAGTAAAAGTAATGGCATTTTGTGTAAATATGTGAATATTGTGAGGGTGGGGTTTATGAGAGTGTTTCCTTTTATGGGTGTGCAAACAATTGTGGGACGGACAAATAAGACAAGTGTGCAAACAGTTGTGGGACGGAGGGAGTAGTTTTTATAATTTAATGGTAATACAAGTGTGGTAAAAATTAATTTTGAATAACATTAAAGAGGCCTTTAAAAGGCTTTCGGGCCAGGCCTATTTAGTAAAAAGGCCAGGCCTTGCCTCTAAAAAAAGCCTATAATAGGCCACAGGCCAGGCTTGGGCCCAAATATTATATACCAGGCTCAGACTTTTTTTCTTAAGGCCTGGCCCGGCCTGGCCTATTCCCATCCCTAAATAAGGGTGAATGGGGAAGCGGAGGCCCGCCTTTAGTTGGGCCTCCCAGAAAGCTAAGGTATTAGGACCTGGGAAATTAGGGCGTTCTTTCCTATGTGCTGCCCTAACTATGTAATCGGGGGGAAAGATCCCTGAGCGGAGAAAAGCGGCGACACGCTCGGGAGGGAGGATCGAAGAACCGGAGATTTTGTCCTTCAAAGCAGGGTTGGTCACAGGAAAGATAGAAAGGGAGTTGGAAGTTGAACTTTCCATAGATATTGAGTCCGACGAGGTTTGAACGGAAGATGACATGAGGTTACAGTAAAAAAAAACAAGGAAGAAGAAGAGATACCTGAAGCGAGGTCGGTTTTCGAAGGTGATGAAGTGACCGATGGACGTGCGCGAGGAAGTTAATTGCAGAAGTAAAAATGAAAGTAAGAAAGTATGGATAAATTCAAAAGGAAAAGGGAAGAGGGTTTTTTGGTGGAGTGAATATGAGTTTTGAAATAATTACGCTGGAGAGAGAAGGGGAAAAACCGAGAAGAATTAAAGGCTTCCCAATCAAAGCGCGCGGGACTGAAGAAGGGCGGCTGAATGTTGGTCCTCGGGCAAACACATGAATGCAGGTTTTTGAAATTGAATTGGCGTGTGGAAGTGGAAAAGGCCTGAAGATTCTGAAGATAATTATTAGAAAGAAACCGAATCAGTCATATTTTGAGGGAAATACGAAAAAGGAGTGTTTAAAGGAATGTATTATTTCTTTTATAATTTATCTTATTATTTTCCTACTCTCTTAAAAATTATCCTTTTCACGAGAGTGGGGGGAGTGGTTGATGCGGATAAAATATGTCGCTCTTGGAAAAGTCGACACGTGGAAACAGGATAAATTATAATGGTCTTAATTAGGTCAATGAGCTTGAAGGATAGATTAATACACTCCTAAACCTAAAAAGGGAAATAAGAGTGATTGGGCCTTTAGCCCACATTCGAGAATTAATAGCCTTTGGGCCTAGGGATCTGGCCAAAGGGGAACGCATAGTATGGCTCATTCTTTCCTAACTCAGTCAAAAGAAGGAGTCAATACATGGAGGGGCCGAGTATTTAGGGATCTGGACCAAGCCTTCAAAGAGGTGGGCCGAATTTACAGGAAGAGCCGAGCAAATATAGAGAGAAGGAGTCTTCTTCTCTCCGGAGAGGGAGGACCAGGAATATAAACGGGTTATTTTTACATTCTCATTTACGTTTTTTTACAGAATATACACACTCTGAGAAAATATACACTGAATTGAGAGGAAACACCATATTATTCGCCGGAATTTCCCTAGAATTACAGGGAAATTCCTCTTTGATTCTCCTTAGAACGATTCTGACTTGAGCGTCGGAGCTTCCGCGCCGGAGCCCTCCTCCGGCGTGCTTTTGCAGGTTATTTTAGGATTCTCAAGGAGATTTACGTGAAGATTGCCAAGGACGAATGAGTGATCCAAACTCGTGATTAGCAGTCCTTGTAAAGGAACGATTGATATCCGAAGGCGTTCTTTTTCGACGCATCACACGTATAATTTTGTTATCAAGCCACGTATCGATCCATTGTCTAATCATCTAATTCTAAATTAGAATTTCATAGTTCTCTATTCGATTTAGGGTTTTTTTCACCGCTACAATCTCTCGCCTTCTATCGCCTCACGGCTGCAATCTCGCCGATTCATCAGAGCTCAACTACCTCCTCTTTTCAGCCGATGCACCAGATCCGTCGCGCTCGCTAGAAGCGACTCCTTCGTTGTTATGTTGGATGTATTGTTTTTTCCCTCCATCGTCGCTGTCTCGCTAGAAACCACAACTTCATTATGGACGGCGGAGAAAGTCATATTTCTCTTTATTGGGTGTCTAGAAGCGTCTCCTTCGTTGTTCTGCTGGATGTAGGGTTTTTTTCCTCCATCGCAGCTTTCTCGCTAGAAATCGCTACAAACCAAAACTTCATTCTGGACGGCGGACAAAGTCGATCCTTTGTTGTATTTCAATTGCAGGTTTAATTTCTATAGCCTTTATTTGGTGTAATTTTATTAGTCTCTCCATAAATATTTTTGTATTTTACATTTGATTTGTGCTTACTGGTACATTTGGTTTTTTGTGTATCTATTTTTTTTTTGGCATTCTTTGCTGCTTCTGAAGACATCGTTTTGTAGAATCTCGCCGAAGATTCATGAAAAGAGATTCAGGTCTCCGTAGCCCGTGCCTTCAAATCATTGTAAGATCGACTTCTCCTGCGTGGAATAGATTTTTTTTGTAAGACACTTTGTACTCCATTTTAAAAAATAAGGAAAGGAATTGAAGGTTCTCTAAAGAAAACTCTGCACAGGCTCTGTCAAATGTAAAATACAGCTATTAGAATTTGTTCCTAATCTAAGATAAATGTTTACAAAGTTCAAATCTCTTTTTGCAATATTTTGACAATACTTGGTGCGTTTATTTTTATGTATTAATTAATAGCTAAATGTTTTTTTCTTTTCTGGGAAAGACTTATATGTAGTTTCTCATGTATCTGTTTGGATAGGATATACAGGTCTGATTGTTTTTCTCCATTTCTGTATTTCAGAGTCAAAAGTGTAACCATTTAAAAGACCAAATGCCTTCAAATGATAATATCTTTATAAACTGTCTCGCTAGAAGCGGCTCCTTCTTTACTGAATTTCTTTCGGTATTTTTAACTACAATTTTGACTCGAGTGCCTTTTTTTTTTTCTATGAATTTATTGGAAAAAGTTAATTATAGACGTGTTATAATTGATTGCTTAGCAGTATTTCTATCAATGAGCATTCCTTATGTGTGTTTGAAAACAGGGGATATGAATATTCAAGTGAAGATGTTCAAATGGTTATTGAATCAATGCCTTCTCAATGAAAGCAACCTACTTTTTGCATGGGAGACAATATTCCTTTTGTTTTCTGTGGGTTTAAACCAGGCTCTGTGAAGCTGCTGAGGTGTGTGAACAATTTCATCGCATTTCATTTTCGACAAGTTGCCTTATTTGATATCTATCTTCTTTGTAATTTCAGATCTGATCCCCAGTCCTCTGTTGGACAAATTTTATGTTTTGTGAGTCATTTCGCTTTAGAAGAGCTTTGTTTCAAAATCAATTTTATTGATGACATTGCCACCTTGTTGCATGCTATTTTTTTTTATTTTGGTTGTCTTCTAAATCAGTCTCACTTCTAATTTGCAGTCACTTAATAAATCTGTCTTTAGGGGAACCACTGATTTTTATTGACTAATTGTTATTTTTGTGTTACTTGTATTAATAGGGAAGCAACTTCAAAATGGAACGGTGAATGTTGCTTCGTGTTTACTTCAAGCTCGGCTCCATATGACTGTAGTGACAATGGATTCTGTGATGAGGTAACTATCTGACTAAATCAACTTTCTTGATAATATTTCATTTTTTATATTAAAGCCAAAAAAATATAAAATTCCCAATGAGAATTAGGAACAGTGAAGTTTTCAAATCAATGAAGGCATGCATATACTATTGAGAATTAGGAATAATGAAGTTTCACAATTGATAAAATGAAATTTATGAAGATAAGTTCTTATAATTGTTACAGATTTGGGTACCTGGCCCTCTACTTGGAGCAGATATTGTATGTGATTCGTTTGTTAAATGTCATATTTGCTTTCATTGTAGAAATATATGATTTTCTGCTAAGGTGTCGCTATATTACTAATAAAATGATATGTGTAATTGGATTATTCTTAAAAATTAAAATGATATGTAGGCGAAATGGCTCTTAGAGCGACACCTCAGTAGTAGAAATTCTTGATGTGAATTGTGTTTCTTGAATTGTCAAAGTTTCTGTTGGAATTTTTTGTTATCAAGCTTGAAGGGTTAGTTATATGATTGTTAAACTAGGAAGGGGATTTGCATTTTAATTTTTTGACAAAAAATTCTATAAACTTAGTCCGCGGAGAAGTTTTATGTAATATTGTTTTGCATACAAAGTGCCACAGTTTAGTTATTTTGAAAATAATAACATAGAAAAAAAATTCTTTTTAGAATGTGATACTTCTTCATATGCGAATAATTGAATAACGAATATGAATTAAATTTTGAATTTTAGCTATATTGAGAAATGGCTATATTGTTCCCAAACAGTGGCATAAACTTCTATTTTATACAACAATTCTGCCAGAGGTAATATTCCTATAAATAAACATATATATTTTTTTTTTACGGAATAAATAAACATATAGTGTCTTGTGAAACTGGTGAATTTTGAACATATTAGTATTGCAGGTTCGTCAAATTTGTACTGTAGCTCTGAAAAAGGACCATGAATACATAAACACTGTACAGTATGGAAGTGAAGATGGACATTCACAGGTATATTGGTGCTAACCATTCTTCCATCTCTCATATTTGTGTCACCGACGTTGTTCCTCGATCCGCATTACTTGAATATCTAGCCATCACGTCGTTTTTTACCCTAGGTATCTTTCTTTCCTCATTTATATTCTTTCAATTTGTATATTGCATATATGCCTGGAGTTAAATTTGTTTATGAATAATTTATTTAGGGTATACGGATAACACTTTCTTGAAAAATAGACGAGGTCTGCCACCATCGCCGGTGCACTACTGCTGTTTCAGGTAACCATCAAATTAGTAATATAATTTTCTTAAACATATTTTCATATGAAATAATTTTATTCATATTTTTTTTGGGGGAATTTTCCTCCATGGGGTTCCCCTGTTTTTATGGTTTATAGTTCAGATTAACTATATAGAATATATGCTCCTATAATGAATCATGAAACCTCTACACCAGACTTGATTACAAATTTGGAGTGCCTGGTTTCCAAACCCCTTACCAGATTCGCCTTTCCATTTCTTCTAAGTTGCTTCACGATCAGCCTATATATGAAACTGGACTCAAAGATAAATTTACTCAAAATAGTTTTTTCATATATAAGGGTTTAGTGGTTCACAGTTCATTTGAGACAAATATACTTGATCATATGTTCAGTTCTACTCTTGATTACATTGGTACTACTTGACTAATAAATAATAGAATTCGTGTGATATTAAATTCTATTTATTATGAGTTCTTATAATTTAAGATCCAATTTTATTGTCATGCTTATTATTATTATTTTTTTTTAATATAAGCATGAAATGCTATCTCTGGAAAACCTCTGCACTGTCTCCATCTTTAATTTTGATGATTTTTCTCA
Source organism: Galeopsis tetrahit (assembly GCA_963675135.1). Classification (NCBI taxonomy): domain Eukaryota; kingdom Viridiplantae; phylum Streptophyta; class Magnoliopsida; order Lamiales; family Lamiaceae; genus Galeopsis; species Galeopsis tetrahit. The sequence goes on from OY776130.1 coordinate 17,825,514, forward strand.
ATTTAGCTTCCAATCATGGAAACTGGAAACTTCCCTATGTAAAATTCTGTCAAAGTTAATTAGCTGCGAAAAAACTATTATTGGATAGAGCATTGAAGAATACAAATGGGTTATAACTGGGTGAGGTTTACTATCTAATTTTTTTTAGGGGACGAAAGGTTTAAATTTGTGGGTTGATTTAGTTTGTCAATCTTTTTAGTGTGACCATTGACTACATGACATTGGATTGGAGGATCTATCCTAGCTTTTCTTAGTACTTTACTATTCTTTTGCTCAAAGACTTTCATTCTATCTTCTTAGGTGCAAAAGGTGGTGTTCTAGAATTTGATTTGTGTTGTATTGTTCCATTCGATCTGTTAGGTCCCTACTTTGCCTCGACGTTTATGCCACGGTGCCATTATTAAAGCCTATACGCGATGGATACACTCATGTAACCATGACAAGGTACGAATATTGAGAATAATTATTGTCATTTTTTGCACTTCAAAACCACCAATTAATAGTTGGCCTATCGAGGACCAGGAAAAACGGACTCGCTTCCGTGCAGATGTGGATCTCAAAGGAAGAATATGATAATTTGAGTTTTGCATTAATAAGTGTTACTATAACTATAATTAAGGATATTTTAATTGTTTCCTATTCATTTTGGGAGAACTGTTTTGGATTGGAACAATATAAGTTGAAGGATAAAATTAATGGTTTAGTGTATGATAAGAAACTCGACTCGATTGTTTTTTTTATTTTTTTTTGACAGTTATACTTAATAAGTTAAACTATTGTTATACTTCATAAGTTAAACTATTTTCGGTTTGAACAACATAATTAAGGGTTCATCTCTTAAGAAAATCTAATGTGTTATCGAGACTTGAATTTTGAAAGTCATGTATATAAGTTTTTATAGCAATGCAATGAATCATAGACATATGAACTCATTCATCCTTCACCATCTTAGATTCTAAAATTATATTCTCATCTTTGACTGTTTTATCTCTGTATTTGACTATCTCGGATTACTCGATCACTTCCTATTCTCATCAATCGATGTTGAATCCACATTGCCTGTTTGTTCTAGATCAGTAGTGCTGACAACGCAACACATGACGCCGTACAATGTTAGGTTACTGCACAGATTGTCTTAGCTTGAACCTAACAAAATTTCAAAAGATAGAACCTATTGTTGTTCCCTATAAAGTTGAATTTCAAAATCCCTGAATTCTCATTCATTATATACTTTTCTTTTAATCTCATCCATTCATTTTAAAACTTAATCTTGACCCTACATTCTTAATCTTTTTTCTATATAAATCCCTCATCTCTTCTCAAAATCCCTAATTTCTCATTCATTCTCAATTTTACTTTTTATGTCATCATTGAAGAACTTTGAAGATAGTGAAAAAATTTTTACTTTTTATGTCATCCATTGATTATAATCAATGGATTGAAGATTTTGAAGATTGTGAATAATCAATTTATTGAAGATTGTGAAGAACTTTGAAGATTTGAAGATAGTGAAGAAATTTTTACTTTTTATGTCATCCATTGATTATAATCAATTTATTGAAGATTTTGAAGAACTTTGAAGATAGTTTTATTGAAGATTTTGAAGAACTTTGAAGATAGTGAAGAAATTTTGAAGATTGAAGATTTTTAGAAATTTTGAAGATAATCAATTTATTGAATATTTTGTATTTTGATAATAAATTTATGAAGATTTTGTATTTTGATAATCAATTTATGAAGATTTTGAAGATTGTGAAGAACTTTGAAGATTTGAAAATAGTGAAGAAATTTTGAAGATCGAAGTTTTTTAGAAATTTTGAAGATTGAAAATTTTGAAGATTTGAAGGTTGTGACTTTGAAGATTGTGTATAAATTTTGAAATCCAATCATTTGTCTTTCTTGTTTCGTCTTTCTTGATGTATCAATTTATTGAAGATTTTGGATTTTGAAGATTGTCTATTCATCAATAGAAATCAATTCGATGATTGTAACTTTGAAGATTGTGAAGAACTTTGAAGATTTGAAGATTGTGAAGAAATTTTGAAGATTGAATATTTTTAGAAATTTAATCTTTATATCTTTTTATTTTTATAAATTCAATTTAAACGTATTTAATCTTATATTTTTAAAATTACTCCAACAATAAGATTTGATTTTTTTTCTATTTAATCTATCTTAATAATATTTAAATAAATTTAATTTTAATCTTATTCCTAAAATTATTTCAATAAATAATAATATTTTATAATTCCAACCAAATCTATCTTAATAATATTTAAATAAATCTATCTTAATAATATCTAAATAAATTTAATTTTAATATTATTCCTAAAATTACTCCAACAATAAGATTTGATTTTTTATAAATCCAAAAATTTAATATGCATGATATTTTGACTTTAATTTTTATAAATCTAACTTAAATAAATTTAATCTATCTTAATAATATCTAAATAAATTTAATTTTAATCTTATTCCTAAAATTACTCTAAAAATAAGATTTGATTTTTTTCCTATTTAATCTATCTTAATAATATTTAATAATAAGATTTGATTTTTTCCCCCTAAAATTACTCTTATCTAACTTCCTATCTTCATATTTCCTAAAATTACTCTAATAATAAGATTTGATTTGTTTTCTCTAAAATTACTCTTATCTATCTTCGTAAATTACTTCTTAATAATATCTAAATAAATTTAATTTTAATATTATTCCTAAAATTACTCCAACAATAAGATTTGATTTTTTATAAATTCATGCACGATATTTTGACTTTAATTTTTATAAATTTAACTTAAATAAATTTAATCTATCTTAATAATATATAAATAAATTTAATTTTAATCTTATTCCTAAAATTACTCTAACAAATAAGATTTGATTTTTTTCCTATTTAATCTATCTTAATAATATTTAAGAAGATTTGATTTGTTTTCTCTAAAATTACTCTTATCTATCTTCCTAAATTACTTCAATAATAAGATTTAATTTTTTTCCCTAAAATTACATATTTAATCTTATACAAATTTTTATAAATTTAATATTTTTGTCTATTAGTATAAAAGATTATAAATCTTTTTTTTTTTTTACAATTATATACTTATTTTACTTCAATAAGATTTGATTTTTTTTTCATAAATTTATAATATATTATAATTTACAAAATTAAAATTTGAATATTGAAAATTGATTTGTTAATAAGATACTTTTAGAACATAGCATATATATATTGAGATTTTTATTAGAATTTATTTAAATCCACGAATATGTTGGGATTTGTTATTAGATTTTAAAAAAAAATAACGTATTAGATTTTTTTTTAATTCTTCTATATGTCGTCCTAAAATTACCTAAATACTAAACCAATTTAATATATGAAATTAAATTAACTATGTGCTAATAATTCCTAAGTTTATAACTGAATTACATTCCAGTACACCACAAATAATAATAATATAAAAAATATTACATGTATATGCGATTTTATTGTAGTAGTTTCGATCGGGCCCGAAAAGGTCTAAAATTCGAAAAAATAAAATAAAACTACTAAATATCTAATGAATCGAGAATATCAGCTAGATTTCATATCCTAATGAGTTTGCAAACGAGTTTGCAAACTATAAATAACTTTTTCTCAAAAACTTTTTAAATTTGAATTTGAAGTGAGGAGATGAAGATGGTTTAAAACATTATCTCTGTGCGACCCGAATAAACCCGACGGAATTAAATTTATATTTATAATATATATACACGATTTTTTAACATGTCAACCCTAACATTACATATTTAATCTTATACAAATTTTTATAAATCTAACAAATTTAATATTTTCGTCTATAAAATTAATAAATTTAATAATGTAAAAGATTATAAATCTTGATTTTTTTCTATTTTTATGTTTTCTAAAATTACTCTAATAATAAGATTTGATTTTTTCACTCTAAAATTACTCCAATAATAATATTTGATTTTCCCCCCTAAAATTACTTTTATTTATCTTCCTATCTTCATATTTACTAAAATTACTCTAATAATAAGATTTGATTTGTTTTCCCTAAAATTACTCTTATCTATCTTCCTAAATTACTTCAATAATAAGATTTGATTTTTTTTCCCTAAAATTACATATTTAATCTTATACAAATTTTTATAAATCTAACAAATTTAATATTTTCGTCTATAAAATTAATAAATTTAATAATATAAATTCAAAATTTTAATATGCACGGTGTATTTTGACTTTAATTATTATAAATCTAACTTAAATAAATTTAATCTATCTTAATAATATCTAAATAAATCAAGATTTGATTTTTAATAATATTTAAATAAATTTAATTTTAATTTTATTCTTAAAATTACTCATTTGAATCTACACTATTTATTTTAATATCTTTTTGATATTTATCTCCAACAAACAATAATATTTATAATATCTTATATTTCTAAAATTACTCGAACAATATTTGATTTTTTTTTCTATTTAATCTATCTTAATAATATTTAAATAAATTTAATTTTAATCTTATTCCTAAAATTACTCCAACAATAAGATTTGATTTTTTTTTTTTAAATTACTCCAACAAACAATAATATTTTATAATTCCAACAAAATCTATCTTAATAATATTTAAATAAATCTATCTTAATAATATCTAAATAAATTTAATTTTAATCTTATTCCTAAAATTACTCTAACAATAAATTCGATTTTTTATAAATCCAAAAATTCAATATGCAAAGTGTATTTTGACTTTAATTTTTATAAATCTAACTTAAATAAATTTAATCTTTATTAATAATATCTAAATAAATATATATTAATAATATCCAAATAAATTTAATTTTAATCTTATTCCTAAAATTACTCCAACAAAAAGAATTGATTTTTTTTCTATTTAATCTATCTTAATAATATTTAAATAAATTTAATTTTAATCTTATTTCTAAAATTACTTCAACAATAAGATTTGATTTTTTTGCCCTAAAATTACTTCAACAAACAATAATATTTTATAATTCAAACCAACCATCTATAAATTTAATCTTATCTATCTATCTTAATAATATTTAAAAACTCCAACAATAAATATAAAATTTGATTTCAATTTTTTAATTTTTTTAATCCAATAAATCCATCTTAATTGTGATAATTCTTTTCCTAAAATTACTCCAAGAAACAATAATATTTACTTTCTCTTATTTCTCTCTCTTCTCCAACTTTTAAAAAAAAAAAAAATCTTTTTCATATCTTTACAAATCTCACATTATAATATAAAATTAAATTAAGTTAAAAATTATTATAATTATTAAAAATTAATAAAATATACTTATTTCAATCCCGCGTAGTACGCGGGACTTACACTAACCAATAACATGGGTTATTGGTTGATTGAATCACGTTCTACAAGATGCATCAGAACTTATAAATATAATATATAATGTACCAGAAGAAGATGCATGAGAAAGAATTCTCATTATCCATCAGAACTCCTTTTCACCTGTTATAAATATTGGTAATTTTTGCACATGTTTCATTCTTGTTTCATTAGTTCTAGGAGATGCATGAGAATTTTTTAACCTTAGGTTTTGAGAAATTTCACGGCTCAAAACTCTCCGTTAGTCAATGACAGATTAACTAATAGAGTAATCAAATTTAATAGAATATAATAACTGGGTGACCAATTTTGATAGTGACTAAATGTGGGTGACCAAATATGAAAAGAGGTAAAATTGAGTGACCAAAATGGATATTTTCCCTAAAATGTTTATTTAAAATCCCGTGTAATACACGGGTTCTCCACTAGTAATAATATAAGATGGAGTTTTTCATGTTTGTACGAATCCTTATAGTACTGTAGAAAGGTCAAATATTACTTGAGACGCTATTGTCAATCTAGTCCTACCAAATGCTGTCGTGTACCTTTCATTACTGGATAGTTGCAACAATAGTACAAATAATATTTATGAAATATTTAATAAGTACAATGATATTTCAAATAAGACAATTTCACATAAATTTTCCACATGCTAGTGGTCCTATAATTAAGTATTATTTTTTCCACAACATGCTTAGAAGTTAGAAGATGATTTTTTTCCACAAAAGATGACATTTGACAATAGATCATTGATGACGCAGCTGCGATATAAAAAAATATATATAAATAGAGAATCAAATTCACATACAATACATAATCGATTTTAAAAATATAAGTAAAATGACTTTCAAAGTGAGTGTGTTTCTGGGCATATTTATATGTATGCTTCTTTTGATATCGTCACAAGCAAGAGTGCTTCGACAGACTTCCAATACCGTTGAAACATGTAAGTTCCTTCATCTCTCTTACTGTACTATAACACCCGCTTAATGCGCAGAATTAATTGTAAAAAATTATATTTATAATACTTTATTGTCTCTTTGTAATTGACTCATTTTTGTCGTCTCAACCTTATTTACTTATTTTTTAAAAATGTAATATTTTTCACCAAACTCAAAGCCGTTTAAATATTATATTTATTAAAACATATGAAAAAATAAAATTACAGAAGGACAAAAAGAGTATAATTTATTTAGATTGTATTATGTTTATGTTTTTTATATTTAAATATTTTTTAAGTTCAATATATATACAAATAAAAAATTGATAAATGGTAAAAGTTACTCCCTCCATCTCTAAAAAGTTTTCATACTTTCTTTTTATAGTCTTGTCCATTAAAAGTTTGTTTTGCATACCCTTAAATAAAAACAATCATCACAATATCTACCCTCACAATATATATACACATATTTACTATTCATGTCATTACTTTTGGGGTCATCATACACTCAATCCAACTACTTTATTTATTTTATATATAAAAGTTTACAAAATTACCATTCAACACTCGAATTATTACACTTTTTTCTTAAACTCCGTACCCAAAAAACATGCAAACTTTTCAGGGACGGAGGGAGTAGAAATTAAGCGAGAGAATAATTTTTTTTTTAATTTTAAAATAATAATCTTAATTTTGAATGTAAGAAAAAAAAATATATTAAAAATGAATCGTTTGAGCTACTGATCAGATTGTATAGATATTGATTTGTATATAAAAAGCTGAAGAAATTATTAATGTTTCAACTAATGGAACTATGTTTGCCCGTTAACAAAAGCAGTGGAGAAGGGGCCGAAAATAATTGCCCCTCTTATACCGAAGAATAAACCGTTCTGCAATAAGAAAGTTTATGCCAACTGCATAAATAATATTCCATCACCGAGAAGAAAATGCGAATACACGAACACATGCCGCAAAGGGCCTCCCGGCGCCCAACCCTAATTAGTAGAATCACTATACCTACCAATTATTATGTATGTATTTCTAAATATATATAATAAGGATGAATGAATGAAATATAAGTTAATTTCTTCTTTCGTGCATAAAGAAGGATGATTAATGAAATATGTGAGTAATGTGTAAAAGTTGCTTGATACTAGTAGCTAGTGGACTTAATAATATTGTATTTGTCCCTACACAAATGTAAAAGTGGTGTGTAATATTGTAATCATTTCAGTTTACTATTTATTGTATTGGTGTTTACGTTTTGTTGGATTATTCATTCACGTAATTAAATTGGTTTTACATAAATTTTCATACATTCCAGTGGAAAAATATATTTTTTTTAATTAGTAATTTCAACATACATAAGGATGACAATTGGAAAAACAATTATTAACGGGGTACCACTGCTAACCCTCCAAAACATGTTATACACACCCCATCATTTTAAAAATAAAAATAGATAATTGTAAAATGACTAAGTAATCCTTATACAAATTAAAGATAATTTTTTTAAAAAAATTGAAAATATCTTAAAAAATATAATTAAAATCTGAAAAATATTTTAAAAGATTAATAAAATTTTAAAAAATAATTAATTTAAATAAAACAAATATTTTTAAAAATAATTTTAAAAAAATAAATGTTTTTTAAAAAGAAAAAAAAATATTCAAATAAAAAAATTAAAAATAAAAAAATTCGTAAATTTTTTAATAAATCATAAAAAATAATTAATTAAAAAATCAATCAAAATTAAGAATTCGAATAATGATAAATAAAATCTAAAAAATTAAAAAACACCTAAATCTTAAGAATTAATTAAATTAATTATAAATATTAAAAATATATTTGATTTAATTATTTTTTTAAATTTAGTTTAAATTTTTAAATTTTATTTAGCTTTATTTTATTTTTAAAGATTTTATTTTTTAATTTAATATTGAGTTGATTTTTCTTTATTATTTTATTTAATTTTAAAAAAAATCGTTAAACGTTAATTTTTTTTTTTTTCAGATTTAATTATTATTTTTTTCATTTTTTTAATTGATTGTTCCATTTTTAAATGATTTTTAAAATATAGCTAATTTTTTAAAAAAAAATCAACGTTACACGTAACTGTATTATTTATTAATTTTCTGTTTATTAAATTTTAAATTTTATATGTTTTTAAACATTTAGTTAATTTTTATTAGTAATGAGGATTTAAGGGTAAATAGGAAATAATTGGGGTGTGTATAGTAATAAAAATTGAATTTTAAATTTTAATGGGGTGTGTTTAACATTTGGGGTGTGTATAACATTTTATGGGGTGTTATTAACCCCACCCTTATTAACGACGTTAATTTGTCGGGATATAAAATTAAGGGTGAATTTCAGAAATAGCCTAGTCAAACTACTACTTATCAAAAATAGCCTTACTTATACAAAATATATAAAAATGACCTTCTTTTATTTAATTAATAAAAAAAAAAACAAGCACAATAAACAACCAACCATAAACAACCCATTACAACCCTAAACAACTCTATTAACAACCCTAAACAACCTCAGTAAACAACCCGAAACAACCTTAAACAATCCTAAACAACCCCAAACAAGCCCAGTAAACAACCCTAAACAACCTTAAACAACCCTAAACAACCCCAAACAAGCCAGTAAACAACCTTAAACAACCATAAACAACCTCAAACAACAACCCTAAACAGCCTCAAACAAGCCCAGTAAACAACCTCAAACAACCCTAAACAACCTTAAACAACCCTAAACAACCTCAAACAAGCCCAGTAAACAATCATAAACAACCTTAAACAACCCTACACAACCCTAAACAACCTGAACGGAAATTTTGAGAAGAAGAAGAAGATAGAGAAGTGTTTGCGCGCAGAAGCTTTGGGAAGAAGAAAGAGGATTTTTTTTTTTTAACAAAGAGGGGTTTTTTCGATCGGGAAAATTTCAAAATAAGTCCTGTAACTTAGATTGATTCCATTTTAAATCCTTTAAGTTTTCACTTTTTCAAAATACATTCTAAAGTGTCCAATTTACATCATTTTGTCCAATTTACGTCCTGTAACTTAGGTTGATTTCATTTTAAATCCTTTAAATTTTCACTTTTTCAAAATACGTCCTAAGGTGCCCAATAACCAAATTTACCGGAAGCCCCAATTTTAAACAAAAGTTCGAGCCGCGCATGACAGCTTTTAGAAAAAAATTAATTTTCGATAAAACATGATGTAAATTGGACATCTTAGGACGTATTTTGAAAAAGTGAAAAGTTAAAGGATTTAAAATGAAATTGTCCTAAGTTACAGGACGTAAATTGGACACCTTAGGACGTATTTTGAAAAAGTGAAAACATAAAGGATTTAAAATGGAATCGATCTAAGTTACGTATTTTGAAATTTTCCCTTTTTCGATCTGTGAAAGAAGATGAAGAAGATGAAGATGAAGATGAAGATGAAGATGAAGAAGAAGAAGCGAAGAAGAAGAAGATGGAGAAGTGTTTGCGCGCAGAAGCTTTGGGAAGAAGAAAGAGGGTTTTTTTTTTTTTTTTAAAGAAAAAGTGTTTTTTCGATCTGTGCTATAGGAAGGAAGAAAGGGTCTTTCAGTGTTTTTTTTTTTAATTTTTTTTATTGCAATTAAATTTGGTCAAAGAGGGATAAGGCCAAAATTAAATATGCAGTGGGTTATCCGGCCATATTTGACAATTCCAACTAAAATTATAGGCAAAGACATGTTATACTGTTTTACGTGCTCCAATATTAATTTTTATATATCCAACCTGTAATATATATATATATAAAGGGCGAGAGTGTCACTATAATATCATCCAATAAAGTAATGTAATTACTCTTTCGTTCAGAAATTTTAATAGCTTTTACAATATACGACTGAGAGATGCATATATAATATAATGTGAGAGCGAGTAATTAATTAAAAAAGAAAATTTTATTAAAACAGATGAAAAAGAAATGATGCAAAGCTTTTACAAGAGCGAAGGGAATATAAAATAAGAGTGGGTTGCTATACACTCAGTGTACAACCAAGAATCAAATGTTTTCAGTAAAAAAATTCCCTCTCTGTAAAAAAAAAAACCCTACCCCTAATTCACCCGCCGCCCCCACACCCCACCTCAGCCCCCCACCGCTCCCCCACCCACTCCCTCCTACTCCCCTTTTCTCAGGTTTGAAGGTATGTAGAGTGACGAAGGTTTTCCGCTTTCGGCGTGCTCGCCGCCGCCGCCGTGTCAAGGGGTGTACCACCACTACCGCCCATCTTTTCTACACCCCATCTATATTCGAAATGGGTACAGATCTGTCTAGATCTAATTAGAAATCACCGTAACGTTGTCGCCGCCTCCGTCGCCTTCCACCACCGCCTTCGCCGCATACCACCGCCACTACAGCCGCCTTCCTTTAGGTTCTTCTCCTTTTTTTATGGTTTTAGATAGATTTATTTTTATGTTTTTGTAGTGTTATGTTCCTTGTTTTTTATTTTCTGTTGCCGTCGGTTTTATCCGACTCCCCTACGTATATGCGGCTTGCTGCCCTTTTATGGGACCCCGTTTTCCCCTCGTTTGGGACCTGTTGGAGATTGAGACTTGAATGTCTCTTGAGAATTTTCGGTGCTTAGTGATCCTTTGGCTGTATGTTTTATCTCTATTTGTTTGATATGTTGAGACCTTAGTGTGGGGTGTCTAGTATTGAAGAATGAAGATCTGTGCTCTCTTGGTGGTCAAAGGTGGTCAAAGGTTTCAACGATGCCGAGTTGATTCGATGCATGTGATTTTGAAGATCTAGAGCTTAGAATTGTTTTATGTATCATGTATTGATGATCTTGTAAACCTTCAAAAAAAAAATCAAATGTTTTCGAGCCTTCGTGACACAACAAGGCCAGGAACTTGCATCTGAGTTGACCGGTCAATGGTCAACACTGACCGTTGATTTTTTTTTTATTATTATTTATTATTTTTCAATTGTAGTGACTTACACTTTTCAATAAAATATTTGCAGTTATATTGACTTACATTCTTTGGTAGTGTTATATTGCATTTTTTAGTTATATTATGTTGTACTTTTCAATTGTACGTAGTGTTTTACATTTTAAAATAATATTTTCATCTATAGTAACTTACACTTTTTAGTAATATCGTGTTGCACTTTTCAGTTATAAAAACTTACACTTTCATTAAAAATTGTGATACTGACTTGCACTTTTTAATAATATTGTGTTGCACTTTTCAGTTTTAATAATTTACACTTTCATTAAAAATTGTGATACTGACTTGCACTTTGTAATAATATTTTGTTGCACTTTTCAGTTATACTGACTTACACTTTTCATTAAATTAAAAATTGTGATACTGACTTGCACTTTTTAATAATATTGTGTTGCACTTTTCAGTTTTAATAATTTACACTTTCATTAAAAATTGTGATACTGACTTGCACTTTAATTTGTAATAATATTTTGTTGCACTTTTCAGTTATACTGACTTACACTTTTCATTAAATTAAAAATTGTGATACTGACTTGCACTTTTTAATAATATTGTGTTGCACTTTTCAATTTTAATAATTTACACTTTCATTAAAAATTGTGATACTGACTTGCACTTTAATTTGTAATAATAATTTATTGCACTTTTCAGTTATACTGACTTACACTTTTCATTAAATTAAAAATTGTGATACTGACTTGCACTTTTTAATAATATTGTGTTGCACTTTTCAGTTATAATAATTCACAATTTGAATTAATATTGTGTTGTATTTTTTAGTTATACTGACTTGTACTTTTTAATAAATATTGTTGGTCCTCAAAGGAGTATATAACAAGTGTATGGGGGGGGGGGGGGAATACATTTGTATGCAAATCTTTTCAAACTTTGATCAAACCAGAGTTCAGCAAGGTTGTCCTGGACAACTCTGCTGATATGATTAACTCTTTATAGATAATCAAACTACTAAGTACTATTTGAGTACTTAGTTGAATAATTATCTAAGGGAGTTATATGTGCGGAATTAGTGGTTGACCCTTTAGTTTAAACTCCTTTTAAAGTTCTGAAATCACTTAGTCAAAACAGTCCAGTTTGCAGGGAACTTGTCCAAATATGTTTTGCACAGTCTTTGAGTATATGTCCTTTGAAAGATCAGTTTTGTGTGCAATGTTGAATGTATGAGAGTACTTGAAAGTAAATCAACACAAGAGTTTATAGTGGTTCAGAGACTCAAGCTCCTACATCCACTTTCCCTGATTTAACAGGATCATTCCTTCACTCTTGGAATTAACTTGTTTTATAGTGCCAAGGTGCACTTGATCAAGAACACCACTCCTTGGTGAATTGATCCCTAGGATGTCTAGAGTCCTAGTACCCTCTTCTCAACTCAGAACTGGACTGTTCTTCTCTCAACAGTCAGCTCCTACCATTTCTACTACAACAACCTTCTCATTTTCTCACTTGAAAGGTATAAGGGTTGAAGTATGGTTCCAACTAATGAGATATCCTTTACAATGAAGATCAGTGTATGAGGATAGGATATCTCTCTAAGCTTTGTATGGATATACAATAAGGTTCAGCTTAGAAGAAGTGTATGAAGACTAAGATAGTCTCTTTGAAAGCTTGAAAGGTTCTATGAGCTTTGAGCTTCAGAATAGTTGATGTAGTTTGATTCTGTTGAGGTGCTCTCAAATGGTCTTCATACTTCTGTATTTATAGACAAATGAAGGATTTGCCCGTTGGTGAGGCATCCCTAAATGTCCATAAATGTATTCCTTGAGTTTCTTCAATCTGGAAGACAGATTCTTGATAGTGACATGTCCTTATTTGGGAAATAAATGGCTGTAACAACTTTGTCTTCATTCTGCAACACTTTTCCCAATGTCTGACTTCAAGATTCACTTGATCAATCATGGATATGGCTTCTGATGATGAGTCCTAAGATAAGGACAACATTCCTTATCACTTGGATAACTCTACTTATCACTATCAGCAGACTTGCTTATCAACATAGTTGGCTTGCTCTTTTCAGATGACTTGGCTCTTTCCCTTTACATGTTTTGTATGCATGATTCTTTGAAGATCTCAGTGTATTGATGTCTTGATTTCTTCAGCATAATTGGACTTGAGCTTCAGAAGACTTGTTCTGGTTTAACTGTGCTGAGTTAACATTGCTGGACAACTCTTCTGAACTTGACACTTTATTGCAATGAGCATGATCTCCAAGATCTATTGAACTTAATTGATCTTCAGATAGGTTGTCTCATAATTCACTCTTGATCAGCATACTTGTCTTTCAGAAGACTTGCTAGTCATTCTGCAATTTGAGCCTTGAGGGGACTTGATCTTGATAGACTTCAAAGCATATGTTCCCCCTCACTTTGTGCATCTAATAAACTAAGAGCTGCCTAATATTTCAGCTTCTCATCTAGCCTTAAGCTATATGTTCTAACATTCTTAGAACATGATCAACCTTGACTTAGGCATGTCTCAGGGGGGGTTTTGGTATTAAATCAAAACACTTCTCATTTTATTCCCAACAATTTCCCCCTTTTTGATGATGCCAAAACCTATACATTTTATGCAAAAGTGACTTGACTACACCAATTACATTTATCTTCAGAAGACATGACTAGAGTCAATTTTCCTGAAAAAGAATGTGTTAGTGTACTCACCATTCATGCTGCAAATAGGTTTCAAGAGTAGGCATAGAGAGATTATAGTATGTTGTTTCTTGATTCATAAAAAGGATTCAACTATCATTCAAATAATTTTGTCATTACAAGCATGTTGATAGTTGAAACAAACACATCAGAGCATGAATCTAAACAACATTACATCAGAGCATATCTTTTCAATACATCAGAGCATAAACTAACAATTAAGATAATCTTTCAGACATGATCTTTGAGTATCAGAGCAAAACATTTCAGCATTCTTGAGCAAATTCAGCATAGATGACCAAATTCAAACAAATCAGCAACCAAGGTAAGTTTCCATTCATTTCAGCACAGAAAGGTCAGAAAGACTTAGCCATTTAGAGATCATCCTCCTTAGGTGGCACCATCCCATATTGTGCCCACACTCTCTTCTTTAGCTCCATGGCCTCTTGGTTGGTTCCCTTAGGTCCAAACACCATTCTGTTCAGCTTGAGGATCTCTAGGAACTCTTTGAGGATCTTTACTAGTCAATCCATCCAGCTTAGGAGGCATGTAAATGATTGGCTTAGGGGCAATGAATTCAACTCTTGCAAGATCAGCAGCTGCAAGAAGTTGCTGATATAGCTCCCTGTAAAACTCAATCATGAACTCAGTGAAAGTGGAGTTAGCATCCTTTCCATTTCACCTGTCAATGACTTAAAAGTCATAGACAAACTCCCTTTTGGCCTCTTCCCATAGTCATTCAGCTGTATTGGTACCCATTTATCCAAGTGAGGATATTTGGTGTCCATGGGAATCAGTAGCTGTGGCTTGAATTTGCTGTATGTAGCTCTTCTTCTTCTAGGTTTCTGAAAATCAGCCCTTCTCTTGTGTCTTGCTCTGTTGGCTTCCTCCATCAAGTCCATCTTTTCTTGAGCCCTCATCATGGCTAACTTCTGCTGTGTTTCAGGATCTTTGCCATATCCTTCTTGAAACAACTTTGATGGATCATTGATCAACACAGTTGACTTCTTCTTAGGATCAGGTCCAAAACCTTCAGCAAATAGTATTTCAACATCTTTGGGACCTTCAGCAACTTTGACAATTTCTGAAGACTTGTCAACTTCAGCAGTTTTGGACACTTCAGCAGATTTGTCCTTTTCAGCACTCTTGGCCTTCTTGGAAGTAGGCTCATCTTCTTCAATTCTGAACTCAGGGGGGAGATCAAGGCTGTTGGGAAAGTCAGTGAATGTTTCAGCCTTTCTTTTGTTTCCCTTGGCCTTCTTGATCTTTCCTCTAGTTTGGACACCTTCAGCTTCTTTGTCCAAACAAGACATTTCTCCTCCTAGACTTTTTTGTAGCCTCACTCTTTCTTCTTGTGCTGAAGCCATTGAGTTCTTCAAGGCAATGGCTAACTGGTCTTCTTCATCCAAATCATCCAAGTTCAGCACTGCTTGCTCTTTTCCCTTATCTTCAGCAAGCTTGTCCTTGCCCTTACCTGAACCACCAATTATCAAGGCACCTTTTGCCCTTGCTCTTTCTCTTTCCCCCTTTTTGGCAGCATCAAAACATTGAGGTTTGAGTTCACTCATAGTAGATGCCATCAAGGATTGAGCTTGGTTCAGGGACTTCATCTCCTCAAGCAAGTATACATTTTCATCATGTATATTCTGCATCCTGTCACTGCTAAGGCTTAAGAAAACCAAGACAGGCTTCATCTTTTGCTCAACAACCTCTTCCATGGTTGTCTTGAGGGATGCATCAAGTTGTGCCTTAAAGAGCTCAGTAAGGTTAGCCACTACACTCTCAGCAATTTTGGCCATGACATCTTGGGAAAACTTTTCAGAGGCTGCCGTCACCATTGCTAGCCTCATTTCCTCGGCTCTTTTCTTCTGTAAGGCAGTCTTTCTCCCAAGAGCTTGCTTAACCACCAATCTTAATGCTTTCACATTCTTGTTGTGGTTACTCCTTAGCAAGGTTTGCTCTTTCTTGACTACCTTAAAGACTGAATCCATGCTGGCTTTGGCTTTCATCACTTCAGTGGAGATGGTTTGCAAACCAGTCTCAACTCCACTTATTCTTGCCTCAATGGTGGGAAGAACAATTTCTTCTGATCCAGTAAGCCTCATTTCAACAGCTGCTAAGGTTCTACCTTGCTCATCCAAGGCTCCTGAAGTTTCAGCATGAGCAGATTGGACTTGATGAGCAATAGAATCCAACTTAGCTGATTGCTCTCTAAGAATGGCTTGAACAGAACTGGAATCTACATGGATTGGTGCATCAGTCAAGACATCATCTGTAAAGATTTGGTCAAAGGAAATACCTGCAAAATCTGAAAAATCAAAAGGGATAGAAAATAAACACTCATCACCCTCAATTTCTTTTGTATAAGACTCTGATACATCAGCAGTCTTCTTCTCATTTTCAACTTTTTCTTTTCTCCCTTCAACAATAATGTCCTCACTCAAGGAATCAGGCCTCCTTTCATCAAGGGATTCTTGAAGTTCAGATTTGACTTCAAGAATAACCTGTCCTTCCTCACTTATACCACCCTCATATGTTGGTACACTCACTATCTTAGTGATTACTACCTCTCTATCATCCATAACTCCCTCTTGTTTTTCCTCTACATTCTCCTTTTCAACTCCTTCACCTAGACCTGCAACATCTCCACCTTCAACAAGGTTCAAAGATGGCAGTTGTGGGGAGATCACAGTGCTTATATCAATAACCACGGAGTCATCCTGAATGATTAAGGACTGATCAGTGTCCAACTCTTCTGACACTGAATAGGCCTTAATCAAACCAGCCTCTAAAGTAGGAACCTCAACATCTTTAGGCTGTGCCTTGGGTTCAGAAGAACCTTCATTGGCAGATGTATCTTTGGCTGTGTCACCAGCCTTGGTCAACACCTCTGAAGATACAGAGCCTTTTCTATGATAGGTTAAGAGAGGAGTTGAAGGCAGTTTGGATTCAGGAGGGTTGGGATTGGTTTCAGGAGGGTTGGGATTTAAGGGGTTTGAAGGATCATCAGGGGAATTATCATCATTAGAGCTACTTTCAGGGTGTCTGATGCCCTTAGCAATTCTCTCCTTCTCTTCAACAATCTTATCATCTACCAACTTTGCAAAAACATCCTCATCAATGAGAAATATTATCTTTAAAACTCCAGCAAAGTGTAGCAATCTACTCTCCTCTACTTGCCACCAATTTGCACCCTTATCTTGGATGACTTGAGAGATCTCCATAATTGTTTTGTCTTTGAGATCCACCAGCATCCTCAAGTCATGAAACATCTTCTGAATTCTAGGAAATTCAGCAAATTGTGGGTACAAGTTGTCCACAGTAGCCCTTGCTCCACCACTGAGCATACTTTCATAAGTATACTCCTCCTCATCTCCACTTGAATGAGGACTTTGGGTTATAGGGGAGTTGGCTCTGGTTTCAGGTAATGTGGCTTCAGGGAGGTTAAATTTAGGAGGGTTGGCTTCAAAAGGGTTGGATACACTTAAAGGTGCTTCAGTTGCTTTTGAGAGCAATGATTCTGAAGGGGCTTTGCTCAGGGGGGTTGGCTCATGAAGTGAAGCTTCTAAGAACTTAGAGTAATTGAGCATAGATGAGTCAATTGGGGATTGCAGTCTTGTCTCATCTACTGCAAGATCAGCTAGCACATCAATTCCACTTCTTTGCACACTCCCTTCTGGAGAATATCTCTTTGTAAGGTTAATAGGGTTAATGGGTTGGTTTGTGGGGGTAACATGGGTTTCAGGGGAGTTAGGCTCAGGATTTTGGGTTTCAGGAAGGTTGGCCTCTTTTGGTTGACCTTCAGGGACTTTGACTCAGGGGTTCCAGAACCAGAAGAGTTGGTCCTGGACTTCGATTTAGTCCTACTCTCAGCCCTACTCTTCTTCAAGGCAAGTTGGAGAGTCCTATCCTCCTGAAGCTCCTGTATTTTCTCAGTAGGCTTGGCCCTTCTCTTGCTAGCCCTACTGCTCCCACTTCCTTCCACTTCTTTCTCAGGGACAGCTTCCTTGGGCCTTTTTTCACCCTTCTTCTTTTGCCTTGTCTCATTATACCTTTGTCTCAACTCTTCTGAATGATCAGAAGGCACTTGCACTCCTTCCTTGGCAACTTCTTCTACCTCAGTAGATGCTCCTGAAGTGTCTTCTGAAGGAATTTGAGACACCTTTCTAGTTTTAACAACTCTGGCCTTTGTCCTCTTCTTCATCTTTGGCTTCTCCTCAACCTTCTCTTCAGCAGGTTTGGACAAAATCATTCTCCTTTGTTCAGTTTTCTTGCTCAATCTTCTGAACATGATTTTCTGGGTTGGGAGAGGCTTGGCAATGGTTTGCAACTCAGAGTAGTGAGCAAATTTCTCAATCAGAAGACTTGCCCTTGTGCAATATCTTAATTTTCCCTCCAACACAACCTTGTTATGTGCTTTGACCTTAAACTTGGCCTTCTCCTTCATCATCTCAGACAAGATGAAGGTCCTCCAATTGAACTTGATGCCCTTATCACTGGCATCAATCACTGCTGCCATTATCCTTATCCTTGGGAAACTGACTTGCTCAAGACTTCCAGTATTGCTTAGCAAGCTCTTGGTAATAACCTCAAACAAGGTAAAGAATTTTGGCTTGAGGGTCCTCTTATGTTGAGTAGAGGATAGTGGCCCTGGCACAAGAAGCCAATCTTGAGCAATTTCTTGCTCAAGACCATTCCCATAGAATTCTGGATTCCTTCCCTCAGAAGGCAATCCAAAAGCTGCATCTACATCTTCCTCAGAAAATTTCACCCTGTGAAATCTTTCTTCTTCCTCTCCTTCTGCAACATAGGACAGTCTAGTGGCAACCTCGCCATCCTCAGGCTTGCCTCTCCATTTGAGAAATGCAAAGAATTGTGCCATGTATGATTCAAGACAAGAATCTGACTTTTCTTGCATGAACTTTTGTAGACCTGCCCTTCTCAACCATCTCAAGGTTGGAACAACTTCAGGGTCCTCACTTTCAAAAGAAAGGATTGGCTCAAAAGTGAGATTGTTTTTGTGGCTAAGATAGCCAAAATCAAAGTCTAGAGCCTTGTTGGAGAAATCAATGATCATCTCAGGTCTAGCTTTGGGAGCCATTGAAGGATTCAGAAAGAAATTTGAGAGAGTTTGAAGAAAATGAAAGCTAGGGTTTCAAGGAAATTTCGAATACTTGGGGAAGAAGTGAGCTTGTGGAGTTCTTAAGACTTGTGAATATTCCAAAAGGAATGTATGTCAATGAGTAGGTGAGTCTCAAGAGTTTTCAACGGTTGTCAAAAATGGAAATCAAAATTGGACGGCCAGGATTGATTTCAGGAGAGTTGGCCAATTTTGATCCAATGGTCAATAACCAATGTAACAGTGAAAAACTATTTTTATTCAAATGTGGGAAGTATTTAATATTGGTTAATGGTTGGGGAGTTTTCGAGATAGATCATGGCTTGAAATGTTTAATGCAAACAAGAGTTAAATCTTGTCATTTAATGCATGGAAAGTGACCTTTTGGGTGGGAGACAAAATAGATCCTAAAAAGGTGATATCTGTAAAAGGAATGGGACAGATATCAAAATAGGCAATGATTGCCCAAAATAGGTGCTTATCAAACCAATGTTTGGTTTGATAGTCAGGACAGCTTATCTGAACCCACATGGTCAAGTGTCCTGAAGAGATGTGGACAAGTGTCCTGAATATCAATAGACAAGTGTCCTGAATATTTGAGGTCATCTCTTCTGAATTTCAGTAGACTTGACCAAGTCTGCTGAACACCACTTTTAGTTCCCATGACACTCAATAACTCCAAAAGATTTACCTGTCCAACTTCCCTGGATCAAGTAATCCCAATTTTGCTGATAGTTCCAAGAACCTTGCCTCTGCAAGTGGCTTTGTCAATATATCAGCTTTTTGATGGTCTGTATGGATTTTGACCAACTTGATGTCCTTTTTCTCCACATGATCTCTGATGAAGTGATGCTTAATATCCACATGTTTGCATCTAGTGTGCAAAACTGGATTCTGTGACATTGCAATGGCACTATTATTGTCACATAAAATTGGCACTTCAGCAGAGTTGACATTGTAGTCTCTTAATTATTGTCTCAACCATAGGATTTGAGCACAACAACTTCCAGCTGTAACATATTCAGCTTCAGTGGTGGAAGTAGCCACTGTGTTCTGCTTCTTGGAGAACCAAGATATGAGTTTGTTGCCCAAGAATTGACAAGTCCCTGATGTGGACTTTCTGTCAATTCTACATCCTCCATAGTCAGCATCTGAGTAGCCAGTTAACTCAATGTTGTCATCAGCAGGGTACCAAAGTCCTAGATTTTCAGTGCCTTTCAGATACCTCAAGATCCTCTTTGCAGCCTCAAGATTGCTTTCCTTAGGATTGGCTTGAAACCTTGCACACACACCTACTGCAAAGGTGATGTCAGGTCTGCTGGCAGTGAGATAGAGGAGAGAACCAATGATTCCTCTATACTTAGTAGAGTTGGTTGGGACACCACTCTCATCAGGATCCATCTTCCAATTTGTGTTCATTGGGATCCTTACTGGCTTGCTAGTAGCACACCCAAACTTCTTGATCATTTCTCTGGTGTACTTAGCTTGGTTGATGAAGATTCCTTCTTTTGATTGCTTGACTTGAAGTCCCAAAAAGAAGTTCATCAACCCCATCATAGACATCTCAAACTTGCTTTGCATAAGCTTTGAGAACTTCTCACACAGCTTCTCATTGGGGGATCCAAAAATTATGTCATCCACATAAATTTGGACAAGCAAGATGTCTTCTCCTTCAGAGATTCTGAAGAGTGTTTTGTCCACAGTTCCCTTGATAAATCCATGATCTAAGAGGAATTGTGACAGTGTATCATACCAAGCCCTAGGGGCTTGCTTGAGTCCATATAGAGCCTTCTTCAATCTGTAGACTTGGTTTCCAACCTCAAAACAGGTGGTTGCTCCACATAGACTTCTTCTTTCAAGACTCCATTCAGAAAGGCACTCTTGACATCCATTTGGTACACTTTGAACCTCTTGTGGGCTGCATAGGCTATAAAGAGCTTTATTGCTTCCAGCCTTGCCACAGGTGCAAATGTCTCATCATAGACAATGCCTTCAGATTGGCAATAGCCCTTTGCCACTAGTCTTGCTTTGTTTCTGACAATCACATCATTCTCATTCTTCTTGTTCTTGAACACCCACTTGGTTCCAATAACATCTTGATGTGAAGGTCTATCCACCAGCTCCCATACATCATTTTTGGTGAATTGGTTCAGCTCTTCCTGCATGACTGTGATCCAATTGGCATCTTGAAGTGCTTCTTCAATGTCACTTGGTTCTTGTTCTGACAAGAAACAACAAAATAGAGCACTTTCACCATGAAACCTTCTAGTTTTGACTCCTATACTTGGATCACCAAGTATCAGATCAGTAGGATGATCAGACAACCAAGTCCTTCTTTTTCTGATCTCTTCAGTAGAGTTATCCTCTACTGAAGTTGAGTCATTTTGATCATAGAATTCAGGGAAATTTAATGCAGGATCTAATTTAGGATCATAATCAGGGGTGTTGTCCTCAATGTCAGGGACATTGGCATTTTCAACATTATTGGTTCCCCCTTGATTATTTGATCCATTAACTACCTCAGCAGGAACTGCTTCTTCATTGGTAGTTGTTACCTGAATGTGAACTGGGATTGGATCATTCAGTTCACCATTTCCTTCAGTGGGGTTTGCTTCAGGAAGGTTGCCTTCAGGATTGTTGTCCAGTGTGATATTTTCATGGAGGTTGGCTTGGACAACATTTAGGAATTCAGTGTCTTTGTCTTTTAGGCTCAGTCTGGTTGTCCTTTGTGTGATTTCTTCAGATTCCAAGTTCTTATTCCTGAACTCATGAATGGATTCATCAAACACAACATGAGGTGTTTCCTCCACAACAAGGGTTTTCTTGTTGTAGACTCTAAAAGCTCTGCTGATTTGGGAATATCCAAGGAATACTCCCTCATCAGCTTTGCTATCAAAGGCTTTCAAGTGTTCTTTCACATTGTTGTGAATGAAATACTTACAACCAAATATATGGAAATATGACACTTTAGGCATTCTTCCTTTCCATAGTTCATAGGGGGTTTTGCCTTGCCCCTTAGTTATCAAACATCTATTTTGAGTATGGCATGCAGTGTTTATAGCTTCAGCCCAAAACCTCTTAGGTAGATTAGAATTAGCAATTAAAGTTCTAGCAACTTCTTTTAAGGTTTTGTTTCTTCTTTCTGCAACTCCATTCTGCTGAGGAGTTCTAGCTGCTGAGGTTTCATGAGCTATACCATTTAGTGTGCAATACTCATTGATGTATGAATTTATGAACTCAGTGCCTTTATCAGATCTTATCTTGACAATGCTAAGGCTTTTCTCATTTGACAATCTCTTTAGAAGTTCAGGGAGTTTGACTTGTGTTTCCTTCTTATTAAGGAGAAATACTACCCATGTGAACCTAGAGAAGTCATCCACTACTACCAATGTGTATTTTCTACCATTTATACTTGTAGGGGTAATTGGTCCAAATAAGTCCATATGTAAAAGTTCAAGTACCCTTTCAGTAGAAATGATTGGTTTTCCCTTGAATGAGGCTTTAATCTGTTTCCCTTCTTGGCATGGTTTACAAACATGCTCTTTAATGAAAACCTCATTAGGTAGTCCTTTAACTAATGAATTTCTAGCAAGTTTGTTCATTGATTTAAAGTTCAGGTGGTTTAGTCTTTTATGCCATAATCAGCTTTGTTCACTAGAGCTCTTGGCAATGAAACATGCAGCATCGGTAGACTTATCCCAGTCTGCAAAATACACATTTCCTTTCCTAGTACCAGTCAGTAGAGTTTGTTGAGTCTTATTGTTGATGTTGTACATATAATGCTTATTTTGATCCAACACTCCTGGAAACTCTGTTTGTCGAGTGTTGTACAAAATGTTCCATCACTTTGGTCAACATCATAATTTGCCCTTTCTCCTAACACTAACTCCGATTTTAGATGTTGTTCTTAATGTCCTTGTATGCAGGATTGAAGACGTGGAAGTTACCAGGTCAAGCGGTTGCATAAATACAAGGAGTGAGAAGTTAAGAGCATGCATGGTGGTTCCTACTTTTAAGGAGTTTGTGGAGGAGGTTATAGATCATGTAAAAACTGGTCTATGAAGGTTGCATACAGTTGAAAACGTGGTCAATTAATATAGGGCCGATGCAACAGTATGATAGATTGTTGTAGACCCAATCAACATATGTATCATACTTATTTCGTCTAGGAGATTATATGTATAGACCTAAAAGGGAGGTAGTTTCATATAGTCAATTGGATTTAACAAACCTTTATAAAAGGTTGTTGCTGATGTTGTACCGGTGATGTACATAAGGTTCCATCACTTTGGTCAACATCATAATTCACACTAACTCCGAATTTTCTATGTTTTGTGTAATGTTCCTTGTAGGCAGTTAGAAGACGTGGAACGTGTCCAGGTCATGCAGATTGCCTTTGGAGTGAGAAAACTACCACTACATGGAAGTTAAGAGGTTTTCTTAATTATAGGAGTTGGTGGGAAGTTCTCTTGATCATGCTTGTATGGTAGAGAGAGGTTGAAGGCTGATGAAGATATATCTCCTATAAATAGAGGCAGCTTCAACGCAAATACTAGAGAAGAAAAGAAGACACAATACATTACGAGACTATCGAAAGCGTGGCGCTTCTAGTCTTTTGGAAAATCTGTGTTTTCTTCTCCGTTGTAGATCATGTAAAAGACGATCTGCAACTCAAATATTCGAGAGAAGAAAAGCTATCTCATACTAAAGCTATCGAGTGCATTCGTGTATTTAGTTTTAGGAAAATTATTGTTTCCTCTCTCTTCGTGTGATAGATTAGTTGTAAACTCTATCAAGTAATCTAGCACATTAGTTTTGAATCTAGAAGGTTTATGTATAGACTGAATTGAGGAGTTGTTCCATAAAAAATATTCTAGATTCGTAAGGTTGTCAATACCGTATAATTGGCACTGCCGTACCTCGAAGAGGTTTTTGGTTCTTGTTTTACTAATCATATTTTTAGTGAAACAATATAGACTTATTTATAGTCTATAAATTTTTTTGAATATTCTGTTGTTTCGTGCATTTTAATTTCCGCAGCCAACTGTTGTCTGGATAGTGCCAACACAATAGACAACACCTCTGATTTCGCACGCACACACACTTTCATTTGGTATCATAGCCAACTACTTGATACACTAAGTAGAGATCTTGCTTAGAGTGTGTATATTGCAATGGAATATTCAATTTCTCCTGCACTTAGACCTTATATTGTGTACATCAAATATCTTGATGAACGGACTTAGAGGAGTATACTGACTGACTGGATTCAACCACGGACTGAAGCTGATGATGATTCAGAATCTTCGACTTCTGATGTTGCATCAGATGTGCCAACATCTGCTACAACATTTGACAGGTATCCATTATTTTTTATTACCAGTCTGGACCGTTTTAATAGATTTAATTATGATGAGACAGGTACTTCGAGAGAAAGTCACAACTGTGATTTGTCAAAGATGGATAATGTCTTAATGATTGGTAACATAAAAAGAACAGGTATTGGTTACAATGATAAGTCTTTTAAACCTTCTTATGATAAAAAGCCTATTGTGTTTGTTAAGGCAGAAGTAATTGATAGTTCTAATATTTCTGCTAAGACACAAATTACTCTTGGTAAGGTTGAAAAAGATTTTACATGTTTTTTACTATTCTGATAAAGGTTATAAACGTCCATATTGTGCTAAACTGAAAAGAGATATGAATTCTTTTGAAAAGTTGCCTAAAATGACACATCATTCCAAACAACATTTACAGAAAACAGAATGTGTTTCAAAATCTGATATCTCATGTAATGTTGTTCATATGTCATTAAAAGCATGTGTTTCTGATTTATGGTACTTTGATAGTGGTTGTTCTAGATACATGACAGGTCAACTTGTTCTTATAAAATTATAAATCATATGATGGTGGAAATGTTACATATGGAGGTGGTTCTAAAGGTAGGATCATTGGTAAAGGAACACTCAATATTTCTGGTTGTCCAAAGTTATCAAATGTTTTACATGTTGAAGGATTACTTACAAATTTGTTTAGTATTAGTCAACTATGTGATGATGATCTACATGTTAAGTTTGATAAATATTCTTGCTATGTTCTAGATAGAAATTCTTATTGTCTTATGACTGGAATTAGATCTGTTGACAATTATTACTTGCTTGAATCTAAAGATATATGCAATAGTGTTAAACTTGATGAGAATGTTCTTTGGCGTCATAAACTTGGTCATGCTAATTATAGACATATTCACAAATTAATAAGATTAGGAGCTGTTACAGGTTTACCTAAACTTCAGTTGAGAAATACCAAAGTTTGTGATTCATGCCAAAAAGGTAAGCAGGTGAACGTATCTCACAAAATGTTGGGACATTGTTCAACAACACACTGCTTGGAACTTCTGCATATGGATATTATCGGTCCAATGGAAATTGACAGTATTGGTGGTAAGAGATACTCATTAGTTGTGGTTGATGATTACTTAAGATACACTTGGATTGAATTTCTAAAAGAAAAATCTGAAACTTTTTCTACTTTCAAGATTCTTTATAAAAGATTTAAAATTGTTCTTAACTCTAAAGTTTGCAGAATTAGGTCTAACCATGGAAGAGAGTTTAAAAATATTTCTTTTACTGAATTTTGTAAAAGTAAGGGTATCATGCAAGAGTTTTCTTCACCTAAAACACCACAACAAAATGGTTTTGCTGAAAGGAAACATAGATCTCTTCTAGAAATGGCTAAAGTTATGCTTTTATCTAAAAATCTTTCAAAAAGATTTTGGGCTGAAGCTTTAAACACTTCATGCCATATTTCAAAAAGAATCTATATTCGAACTGATTCCACTGAAACTCCTTATGAAATTCTGAATAACAGAAAACCAACCTTGAAATATTTTCATGTGTTTGGTTGTGTATGTTACATTCAAAATGATAAAGATCAATTGCATAATTTTGATTCAAAAAGTGATAAATGATTCTTTTTAGGCTACTCTAAAAATAGTAAAGCCTATAGAATTTATAATTTGAGAACATGTATTGTGCAAGAATGTGTAAATGTGGTATTTGATGATGATGCTGGTTTTACAGGTCAAAATATTGAAGATGATATCTCTGATCTCGTTGAAATTTCAAAGAGTTCTGAGAATTCTGATCAAACTCAAATTGTTGCTTCAGATGAGGCCACATCTGAGCAAACATTCTCTGAAAAATCAGAATTATCAGAAAATTTGTATGATTCTCAGAGAACTCCATCTACCAGAATTTTGAAAGATCATCCATCAGACCAAATCATTGGAGAACTGAATACTGGAGTACAAACTAGAAGAAGACTAGGTATGAACACAGAAGATGTGGTAAGGCATATATGCATGTCATCCATATGCAACAAGGTAATCCATGTGTGTTATCATTCCTTGATTGAGCCTGAAAATATAATAGAAGCTTTGAATGATGCAAAAAAAAGATATTTTGTGATTATGCTAGTGCTATTAATATATCTAAGAATCATGTGCAATATTCTTTGACAAAATATATAAGTATTAGACCTCATTTTATTAGAGATCTTGTTGAGAAGGAGATTGTGAAATTGGAATACATATATACTGAGAAACAACTTGTTGATATTTATGCAAAAGCCCTTGATGATAAGAGGTTTTCATCCCTTCGAAAATCTCTTGAATTATGCACTATCTGAAAAATTCTAACTAAATGTTGTATCAAATGTGGAAACATTTGAGACAACATATGGAATGGTCTATTAAATTTTTCTGGATATTTTTCTGGATATTTTTCTGTGTTAGAATTTAGATAATTCTTCTGTGTAAATGTTGTTTGAGCCTGGAAAATTTGTTGCAAAAATTTCTGTTCTAGACATACATCTCTTAAATGCAAAAAAGGATCACAATTTAGATGCTTAAAAATCACTGAGTAACTATGGGACACGGAACTCACTACTACGATGTTCTCTTTTCAAAAGGTGATTAAAAATTGCATCAAATTATTCATATATCCATTGAGTAACTATGGGGCACGGAGTTCGCTACTACGATGCACTCTTTTCAAAAGATGGATCAATGTGAAATTGTGAAAAAAAAAAAAATATATGTGCAACACAAATGAAGCAAATTCATGTAAAAACAGTGTTGAGATGTATGTGGGCCAACATTATTGTGAATAAAACACTTGCAACCAAAAATGTGAAAGTATGATACTTTAGGCAATCTTCCTTTCTAGAGTTCATAGGGGGTTTTGCCTTGCCCCTTAGTGATCAAACATCTATTCTGAGTATGGCATGCAGTGTTTATAGCTTCAGCCCAAAACCTCTTAGGCAAATTAGAATCAACAATTAAAGTTCTAGCAGCCTCTTTTAAAGTTCTATTTCTTCTCTCTGCAACTCCATTTTGTTGAGTAGTTCTAGCTGCTGAGGTTTCATGAGCTATTCCATTAGATGTGCAATACTCATTGATGTATGAATTAATGAACTCAGTGCCTTTATCAGATCTTATCTTGATAATGCTAAGGCTTTTCTCATTTGACAATCTCTTTAACAGTTCAGGTAGTTTGACTTGAGTTTCCTTCTTATTAAGGAGAAAACTACCCATGTGAACCTAGAGAAGTCATCTACTACAACCAATGTGTATTTTCTACCATTTATGCTTGCAGGGGTAATTGGTCCAAATAGGTTCATATGTAACAGTTCAAGTACCCTTTCAGTAGAGATGACTGGTTTTCCCTTAAATGAGGCTTTAATCTGTTTTCCTTCTTGGCATGGTTTACAAACATGCTCTTTAATGAAAACCTCATTAGGTAGTCCTTTAACTAATGCATTTCTAGCAATCTTGTTCATTGTTTTGAAGTTCAGGTGGTTTAGTCTCTTATGCCATAATCAACTTTGTTCACTAGAACTCTTAGCAATGAAGCATGCAGCATCAGTAGACTTGTCCCAGTTTGCAAAATACACATTTCCTTTTCTAGTTCCAGTCAATAGAATTTGTTGAGTTTTATCTTTGATTAAGCATTTTCCACTAGAAAACTCAACATTGAAATCTTTATCACAGAATTGACTGATACTTAGAAGATTATATTTGAGACCAGCCACATAAGATACATTGGATACTTTGATGTTACCAATCATCAAAGTACCATAACCTTTTGTAGTTGCTTGTGAGCTGTCTCCAAATGTGACATTTGGGCCTTCTTTTTCAATAAAAACAGTGAGGAGTTCCTTGTTTCCAGTCATGTGCCTTGAACATCCACTGTCAAGGTACCATGCTGACTTTTTGCTCATGCTCCTCTTCTTGTGGCCCATTGGTACCTGCAATTAGATTGGTTTAGGTACCCTTTGAGTTTTGGGTCCTGAGAGGTTAGCTGTACCTTTAGGAACCCAAACTTGCCTAATAACCCTGATTGATTCAAGGTGGCTAAGTTGTCTTCCTCTAGCATCTACATACACTGTCTTTCCCTTAAATGCCTTTGGAAAAGTGTGTGTGAATGTGTTAACTCTGTAAGTTTCAGGAGGGTTGTCAAGTCTCCTGAACTTTTGAGTTCTTTGTGCAACTTGAGGGAATCTTTGAGGAAAGACTTTCTTATGACCATTACCCTTTGGCATGAAGGGTTTTGGTTGTCTCATTTTATTTTGCCTTTGAGGATAATTGTCCTTAGGTCTAGTCAGCTGAGGCTTTCTCAGAAGAGTTGGCCTAGGCTAATTATACCTTGGATAATTCCTCTGAACATTGTTCAGGAGAGTTGCCCTTCCATTGGGTCTACTCTGCTGACCAACATTCCTCTTGTACTCAGGGACTTTGGCCTTTCCCTTAGGTGTGGGCCTAGTCTCCTAAAGTACTTGAGTGGGCAATTCATGCATTTTGCCCTTTCCTTTGTTCAGTGGCTGAATTATATCATTTTCAGCTTGTTGTGCCACTGATTTGACAAAGATTCTCTTAGTGTTACTTGTTGAAGCAACACTAAGACAAGGTGAAGATTCAAATGGATCAAAACCCAATCCACTTCTTTGAGCCATAGGTCTTTGATAACTCTGAATTTCCTCTATTGCCCTAGGGGATTTCTTCAGAGCAGACATCTTTAATTTCAGGCTCTCTTCACTTGATTTAAGAATATCATACTTATGTGAGAGGTTTTCAAATTTTGCTTGTAGAATTTTCAGTTCAAAATCTTTTCTCTTCTGAAATAGAAGTTGATCATCAATCTCCTTTTGTTGGTCAACTATCCTGAGATTTGCTTCCTCAAGCCCTCTCAAGACTTGTTGATACAACTTAGTAGACTTGACATCAACTACTGCCTCAGAGTTTTTAGCAAGTTCAATTGACAACCTTTCATTCTCTCTCACACAGTTGTCATGGAATTCTTGTAACATAGTGAAATCTTCCATCAACTTCCCAAGGGAAAGTTTCAAGTTGACTTCACTAGTGTTTTGTGAAATGAATGATGGTGAGCTAGAAGTAGAGGATACCTCATCATCCTCAATATCCATGTTGCACACATCATCATCATCTTCACTGTTTGAGAACAGTCAATCAGAAGAATTGAAGCTTTCAGCACTTTCAGATTCTTCACCAGCCATCATGGCTTTTCTGTCGGTGAACTTTCTGTCTCTCTTAGCTTGCCTTTCTCTTATTTCCTTTGAGCTGAGTTCAGGGTAGTCATACTGGAAGTGCCCTTTTTTCTTACAGTTGTAGCACAGGTCTTCATCATCATCCTTCTTAGGTTCATCTCTTCTTCTAGATGATGAAGGTTCAGCTCTGTTGGACCTTCTCCTATCAGAGAACTTGTCCTCTGATCTTTTCTCTTCAGGCTTCTTGACCTCAGCCTGAGCTTCAGGAGAGTTGTACCTTCTCCTGAATTTGTTGTCCTGGTAGAATTTCTTGTATCTACCAAACCTTGAATTCAGCTTTACAAACCTTATAGCCATTAAGGCTAGTTCTTCCTTCATTTTGTTAGGGTTATACTGACAAGTATGCTTTTAGTGCTACTTATGTATAAAAACTGATTTTTGCACTTATTAATGAGAATAAATTTTTGTCACTGGTTGCTTTAAATATAATGAATGGTAATAATTTATTGCATAAACGTTCAGATGTACTTTACATTGTAGACAATGTGGTGTGTAGAAGATCACATAAGATCACATTGTTAGTTCCTTGTATATAAGTACAATTGATTCACAACTTAGATGGAATTGAACAATCCATTGGTAGAAGTTGAGGTGTAAGGCTCAGATTGGTCTGTCTTGACCAAGAGATTACACTAGTGCATTTTGATGTGCTGAATAGGACCTACAGAGAGGTAATTCTTCTAGACTGGCTTAAGGAATGAAGAATTAGACCTCAGTGGTTGTTGATTTCTTAATCTCTGTCACTTAAATGGAATTGTCTGTAGTTAAGAAGTATTGCTTTGATTTATTATGGGTAAAGAATCAATGTGATTCAATACTTTATATTTTGGGCAATATTATTAATTATAGGACAGATTGCCAAAATTAATACAGAGAATCGTGTCTTGGAGTGTCAAGTTGATTATGTCCCCTTGGTGGGCTCAAAAGGTTTATCATATCAAATCTGATCAGTGGAATTTATTTCCGGTATGATAATAATGTTGAGATGTCCTTACTCTGAGGAATAAAAGATATTAATTAATTAAAGCATTCAGTAGCTTAAATTAATTGATGGACATTGAATCTTAAACACGGGAAATAATAACCGGGAGCCATATTTCGTAATATGGGTTAGGATGGGTAGTGCAATATTAATTCTATAGTGGAATGAATTAATATTAATGAGCTGGAAAAATATTGTGGCTCAATATTGATTTCTGGGCCCATTGGGAGGTCCAATCCTAATTCTCCTAAAGGCCCCTCAAGTAGCCCAATAAAAGTCCATTAACTCAGGTAATTAAAAAGATAAGAATTAATCTTGTTGTAAGAAAGAGAGGAAAGTAGCGCTTATTTTGGGGAGAGAATATTATGGAGAAAGATATGGAAATAATATAATATCACTTGGAGAATAAAATATTTCTAGATCTCCTATATTTTCTAATAAATAAATTGACTATTCTCTCTCTTATAAATAGAGGAAAAACCGCTTGTTTAAGAGTTGACAAAGAAATCGGTTTTCTCTACAAAAGAAAAAAGAGAGATCTGTAATTTTCGAAATTAATTTTCGAAATTACAGTGTGTGCAACAAGAGAAAATTAATTATTCCTTGAGAGTTAATAGTTCGTGAGATCTCCCACCGGATCAACGGGCTAGGACTTAGGGAATACTTGAGAAGGCAATTGGGTTGAAGTTGTTATTCTTCTCAACGGTATCTCTCCAATTCAAAGGTAAACACGTAATCCCTTAGTTCCGCATGTTTAGGGATTTAATTATTTACCGTACATTCATTACATGAATTAGTTGATTTAATTTGTTTAAATTATGAAATTAGATTTATGATAATTCATATTTAAATTACGTCTCAAATAGATTCGGGTAATTTTAAAGGAGTCTCAAAGGATTCCCGAGAGTCTCGAGAGACCCTAGGGCACATCTCATTCTCAGGAGTAAAAGATTCTCAGGAGTCTCAAGGGATCCCTAGCGTGATGGTCCATAACCCACAAGTGCCAATAATTCCCCACAAAGGAGATGGGGAATGTGGTCCCATAATAATTTCCCACAAAGAAGTTGGGGACCACAAGAGTTGGGGACCACATTGTTGGGGGACTATTATTACGTATTGGGATAATTCCCAACAGATGGTATCAGAGCCAAGGTTTTGGGCTCTGTAATTTAAATTAGAATTTAAATTTATTTACATTAAATTGATATTTGGATGGTAGAATTGTTAGATCTTTTTTGCATGTATCCAATTATCATGGTTTTAATGTATGTTTTAATTTATGTTGTTTGAATGTGGTTTTTAATCTGATTCGGTCAGATTTGTTTTTCCCGTGAGAAAATCCACGGGTAGATTAGATTATTTAATTTGTAATAAACTAGTCTAGATGTTAGATTTATTTTTTGTAAATAAATTGTAACGGGTCAAAGACGAAGACCGTTAGACGGATTAAAGAATCGGAGGCGCACCCGGACGACCAAGCCACACGAGTCGCTTGTAGGCGTGGCGTGATTTTTTTTGTTGCGGTCGTGGGTGTACGAATTCTCGTTCCTTCAAAACGAGAAAATTAAACCATGATAATTGGACGTGTTTGCCTAATTTGTGTTTAATTTTTGTTTTGTTATTATGCTATGATTATTTGTTAATTTTGCATGAGAATTCGTGAAAAACCTCTAGTTTAAAAAATTACTAAGTATTTTTTTTTATTAATTAAATTTATTTAAGATAATAAATTGATTAAATGGCCTCCATAATTTATTTATTTGTGAAGTCTTTTGGCTACGCATTGGCAAGCGTCTCTCTCCCTATCGGATAGGCCAAAAGATAAGTTCACATGAATAAATTCCTTTAAGGATGATTGTGGATTATTACTAGTGGCGGTATGACCCTCCCATCGAGTGGCTTATTCAAAACGAAATAATAGTCCTGTATTTAATTATGGTTATTACTTAGGTATAAAATTGATATATTAACTCCCCATCGGAGTCCCTGTCAATTTTATATGGCCAGGTTGAAGCCAACTATTAATTTTGAATTAAAGGTTTGTAACTGCTTTGTTTGTAACCTACTTAAATGTATTTGAGTAAACGTTCACACTCATCGTGACTTACTTAAATTGGTTTTAAGATGTTGGCTGATGCATGTTTATATCGTTTTTTTGAGATTTTTGATATAGTACATGTGATCAAATTATGTGATAACTTTTGTGTTAATAGGATATTAATACAAATTGTATATTTTATTCTCAGTTCAGCATGTCGTCTCCTTTTAACCCACTGTTTAGTATACTTAAAGAAAATAAATTGGAAGGAGAGAATTATGTGGATTGGAAAAGACATTTATTTATAGTCTTGACTGCACAACAGCATAAGTGGGTACTTGATGAACCTAAACCCCCTGCCCCTACGGATGAGACGAACCAAGAAGATAAGGAATATCATAAGGAGTGGATGAGATCCGATGAAATGGCTAGGTGTACCATCTTGTCTTCAATGTCAGATGTGTTGCAACACCAACACCAGAACATGGAATCCGCTTCAGCTATTATGATGAACCTTAAGGAACTTTTTGCTCATCGGAATCGTACGGCTAGACAAATGACCATGCGAGACATGTTATCACAGAAAATGGTCGAGGGAACGCCCGTGAGGGATCACGTTCTTAAGATGATGGGTTTCCTTAACAAACTTGAGATTCTTGGTGCTGAATTCGATGCGGAAACGCAGATCGATTTCGTACTCCATTCTCTACCGAAAAGTTTTGAGCAGTTCCAACTGAATTATACGATGAATAATCAAGAGTATACGTTGGCTCAGCTCTTGCAAGCTTTGGTTTCGGCTGAGATATTAATGGGACCAAGGAACGAGCATACGGCTATGTTGGCAAACGGTCCATCTTCTAATTCTGCACTGAAAGGTGGAAAGAAGAAGACAAATGGCCAGAAACAAGCTAATAACAAGGAAAAGATACCAATTGAGGGAGGTGTCAAGAAAAAGACCACTAAGGAAAAGTGCTTTAGTTGCGGTCTGAAAGGACATTGGAAGTCAGCCTGTACCAAGCCTAAGAAGGCTGGTAAGCAAGGTAATTCTCACGCACTAGTAATTGAAACTTGTTTAGCGGTGTATTCTTCCCATTCGTGGGTGGTGGATACGGGAGCCACTGATCATATTTGTTTCGATTTTCAGGGGTTCAAGCTAACCCGACAACTTAGTGGGAGTGAGATCATCATCACCATGGGCAATGCTACGAAAGTGGCGGCTGTTGAAGTGGGAGATGTGCAACTATCTTTTAGTGATAGAATTTTAGTTTTAAAAGACGTTCTTTATGTTCCGAGTTTTAGAAAGAATTTGATTTCAGTTTCTAAACTAATTTTGGATGGATATTCAGTTTCTTTTAATAAGAATGTCGTTATTTGTCGTGATGACGAGATTATCTGTTCGGGAGCATTGGTGAATAATCTTTATACTATTAATTGTGCACATTCCACACAAAATGAATCGCATAACACATCGACTATTTCTAAGAAAAGAAAGCATTCTTCAGACATGAACGAAACACTTCTGTGGCATCTTAGACTTGGTCATATTAATCTAAGAAGGATTCAAAGGTTGGTGAACGACGGCTTGTTGGAATCACTCCAGGTTGAGCCGTTTCCAACATGTGAATCATGTTTAGAGGGTAAAATGACCAAAAGAGCCTTTGGGGCAAAGGGGAATAGAGCTAGTGAAGTGTTAAAACTCGTTCATACTGATGTATGTGGACCAATGTCAATTCAAGCAAAGGGAGGTTTTGAGTATTTCGTTACTTTTATCGATGATTACTCAAGATATGGATACATCTATCTAATGCGGCATAAGTCTGAGACCTTTGATAAATTCAAAGAGTTTAAGGCTGAAGCAGAAAAGCATAGGGAAAAGAGTATCAAGTTTCTACGATCAGATCGTGGAGGCGAATACCTCAGCAATGAATTTTTGGGCTACTTATCAGGCGAAGGGATTGTATCCCAATTAACTGCACCCGGAACCCCTCAACAAAATGGGGTTGCAGAGCGAAGAAATCGAACTCTTTTAGAGATGGTCAGATCTAAGATGAGTTATTCAGATTTACCTAAGTCGTTTTGGGGTCATGCCTTGGAAACAGCGACTTACATTCTGAATTTGGTACCTTCCAAATCAGTTCCTAAAACCCCTACAGAATTGTGGAGTGGGCGAAAGCCTAGTCTAAGACACATAAGAATTTGGGGGTGTCCTGCATACGTGTTGGACAAGGAAGCTGGAAAGTTAGACCCTCGTTCAGAATTAAGGCTGTTTGTAGGATATCCTAGAGGAACAAAAGGGGGTTTATTCTATAGTCCAAAGGATCAGCGAATTGTGATAAGCACACATTCTAGATTTTTGGAAGAAAACTATATGAGTAATAGAAAGCCCAAGAGTGAGATTACCTTAAATGAATTAAGAGGGCCAACTCCTATACCAAGTGTACAAGTAGATATACCAAGCGATACACAAACACAATCGGAACCTCGTCGTAGTGGGAGGTTTGTGAGACAACCTGAGTGATTCATGTTCGTGGGAGAGTCTTCGGACTTGGTCCCCGGAGAGGATGAATCTGACCCCTGGACGTACGATGAGGCAATCCAAGACAAGGATGCAGATTCTTGGCAAACTGCAATGGAAGCAGAAATGGGGTCTATGGATCATAAAAAAGTGTGGGAGCTTGTGGAACCCCCCAAAGGTGTAAAGCCTATTGGATGCAAGTGGGTCTACAAGAGAAAAAGAGGATCAGATGGGAAGGTTGAAACCTTCAAAGCTAGACTAGTGGCAAAAGGATATACTCAGAAAGAGGGAATCGATTATGAGGAGACCTTTTCGCCTGTAGCTATGCTTAAGTTTATCCGTATTCTCTTGTCGATTGCAGCTCACCTAGACTTTGAGATCTGGCAAATGGATGTCAAGACAGCTTTCCTAAATGGAAGTCTTGAACAAGAAATCTACATGCGCCAACCCGAAGGCTTCATTGAAAAAGGTCAAGAGAATCTTGTATGCAAGCTTAAAAGGTCAATATATGGACTTAAGCAAGCATCGCGAGCTTGGAATCAATGTTTTGATCAGGTGATACAATCCTATGGATTTGATCAAAATGAGTTTGAGAGTTGTGTCTATAAGAAGTGTATCGGAACTGCCTTGCTATTCTTAGTATTATACGTAGACGACATTCTGCTTATTGGAAACAATAAAAAGGTGTTGACAGACGTGAGGGTATGGTTGTCAAAACAGTTTGAAATGAAGGATTTAGGAGAAGCTGGTCACATCCTTGGGATTAAGATTACTCGAGATCCCTAGAAAAGGATGATATGCTTATCCCAAACCTCATACATAGACACTATTTTGAAACGATTCAGCATGCAAAATTCCAAGAAAGGATTTGTTCCTTTCAGACATGGAATTCATCTATCTAAAGAGATGTGTCCTAAGACACAAAAGGAGATGGATGAGATGAGAAACATTCCATATGCGTCGGCAGTTGGAAGCCTCATGTATGCAATGCTGTGCACGAGACCGGATATTTGTTTTGTTGTAGGCATGGTAGCAAGATATCAAAGTAACCCAGGGAAAGAACATTGGACTGCAGTTAAAAACATTCTCAAGTATCTAAAAAGAACTCGAGATAGAATGTTGGTTTATCAGTCAGACAGTCTATTCCCTGTGGGTTATAAGGACTCAGATTTCCAATCAGACATGGATTCTAGAAAATCTACCTCGGGTAGTGTGTTTTATTTGGGGGGTGGAGCCATGACATGGAGAAGTGTGAAGCAGAAATGCATCGCTGATTCTACCATGGAAGCCGAATATGTAGCTGCTTGTGAAGCAGCGAAAGAAGCGGTTTGGCTTAAGAACTTCTTAGTGGACTTGGATGTGATTCCGAATTTGCCCAGCACTATCACTATTTATTGCGATAATGCTGGAGCAGTTGCAAATTCAAGGGAACCAAGAGCTCACAAGGCAAGCAAACACATTGAAAGGAAATACCATCTTATACGAGAAATCGTTAAGAGAGGAGATATAGTGGTGGCAAAGATCGCATCGGAAGACAACCTAGCTGATCCCTTCATAAAGGGTCTGCCTCAGAGTACATTCGAGAGACATGTGGAAGGAATGGGGGTCAAGTGCGTTGCCAAGCTGCTTTGAGTATAAGTGGGAGAATTTATTAGGACATGTAGAACATGGACGTGCTGTAGTATACTTAAAAGCAGACTTTGAGTATAAGTGGGAGATTGTTAGGGTTATACTGGCAAGTATGCTTTTAGTGCTACTTATGTATACAAACTGATTTTTGCACTTATTAATGAGAATACATTTTTGTCACTGGTTGCTTTAAATATAATGAATGGTAATTATTTATTGCATAAACGTTCAGATGTACTTTACATTGTAGACAATGTGGTGTGTAGAAGATCACATAAGATCACATTGTCAGTTCCTTGTATATAAGTACAATTGATTCACAACTTAGATGGAATTGAACAATCCATTGGTAGAAGTTGAGGTGTAAGGCTCAGATTGGTTTGTCTTGACCAAGAGATTACACTAGTGCATGTTGATGTGCTGAATAGGACCTACAAAGAGGTAATTCTTCTAGACTGGCTTAAGGAATGAAGAATTAGACCTCAATGGTTGTTGATTTCTTAATCTCTGTCACTTAAATGGAATTGTCTGTAGTTAAGAAGTATTGCTTTGATTTATTATGGGTAAAGAATCAATGTGATTCAATACTTTATATTTTGGGCAATATTATTAATTATAGGACAGATTGCCAAAATTAATACAGAGAATCGTGTCTTGGAGTGTCAAGTTGATTATGTCCCCTTGGTGGGCTCAGAAGGTTTATCATATCAAATCTGATCAGTGGAATTTATTTCCGGTATGATAATAATGTTGAGATGTCCTTATTCTGAGGAATAAAAGATATTAATTAATTAAAGCATTCAGTAGCTTAAATTAATTGATGGACATTGAATCTTAAACACGGGAAATAATAACGGGGAGCCATATTTCGTAATATGGGTTAGGATGGATAGTGCAATATTAATTCTATAGTGGAATGAATTAATATTAATGAGCTGGAAAAATATTGTGGCTCAATATTGATTTCTGGGCCCATTGGGAGGTCCAATCCTAATTCTCCTAAAGGCCCCTCAAGTAGCCCAATAAAAGTCCATTAACTAAGGTAATTAAAAAGATAAGAATTAATCTTGTTGTAAGAAAGAGAGGAAAGTAGCGCTTATTTTGGGGAGGGAATATTATGGAGAAAAATATGGAAATAATATAATATCTCTTGGAGAATAAAATATTTCTAGATCTCCTATATTTTCTAATAAATAAATTGACTATTCTCTCTCTTATAAATAGAGGAAAAACCTCTTGTTTAAGAGTTGACAAAGAAATCGGTTTTCTCTACAAAAGAAAAAAGAGAGATCTGTAATTTTCGAAATTAATTTTCGAAATTACAGTGTGTGCAACAAGAGAAAATTAATTCTTCCTTGAGAGTTAATAGTTCGTGAGATCTCCCACCGGATCAACGGGCTAGGACTTAGGGAATACTTGAGAAGACAATTGGGTTGAAGTTGTTATTCTTCTCAACGGTATCTCTCCGATTCAAAGGTAAACACGTAATCCCTTAGTTCCGCATGTTTAGAGATTTAATTATTTACCGTACATTCATTACATGAATTAGTTGATTTAATTTGTTTAAATTATGAAATTAGATTTATGATAATTCATATTTAAATTACGTCCCAAATAGATCCGGGTAATTTTAAAGGAGTCTCAAAGGATTCCCGAGAGTCTCGAGAGACCCTAGGGCACATCTCATTCTCAGGAGTAAAAGATTCTCAGGAATCTCAAAGGATCCTTAGCGTGATGGTCCATAACCCACAAGTGCCAATAATTTCCCACAAAGGAGATGGGGAATGTGGTCCCATAATAATTTCCCACAAAGAAGTTGGGGACCACAAGAGTTGGGGACCACATTGTTGGGGGACTATTATTAGGTATTGGGATAATTCCCAACACATTTCAGTCTTGGAGACTGACTTTGATGATCTAGGAGTGGACTGCATTTCTGGTTCAGCAGTTTTGGCTTTGAATGCCACTCCTTTGGTTGGAATAGAAGGTTCCTCAACAGGCTTTCTTCTGTTGAGATCAAACTCATAAGCTTTGAGTTCAGAGAATATTTGTTGCATAGGCATGGTGGAGAGATCCTTGGTGTTCTGCAACATAACAGCATAAACATCCCACTTTTGAGTGAGACTTCTCAAGATCTTCAATCCAACTTCTCTCTTGGAGTACACCTTGCCCAAGGAGTTGATTCCATTCATCACATCAGTGAATCTTCCAGCAAATTTGTCAATGGAATCCTCAGACTCCATTGTGAATTGTTCAAACTTCTGCACTGCTACTTGGAGCTTGTTCTCCTTGATCTTTTCAGTACCCTCACACATTTCTGCAAGAGTATCCCAAATTTCTTTGGCAGTTGTGCAGTGGTAGACCCTTCCCATGATTGCATCTAGTATTGTTTGGTAGAGGGTGTTCATTGCAAGATAATTCAAATTATCTTTCCTCTTTTCATCAGCAGTGAAGTCATCTTCATCCTTTGGAATCAATTCCCTTGCATCAGCTCTTTGAGCTTCAGTGATTCTGGGATTGACTTGGGTGAACACAAAAGGTCCTCTTGTGATCACTCTCAGCATGTCAGTGTGAAGGGATGTAAGATGAGCCCTCATTCTGATTTTCCAGAAATCATAATTGTCTATTGAGAACATGGGCAATTTATGATGTGAGATGTGGTTGACTGGATTTGTGGCCATGTTGTCCAATCCTTGAACAGCAGGAGGTGGAACAACAGCATTGTTGTTGGCCATATCTCAGAAAGAAACAGTTAGTCAACAATCAATAAGATTTCAGATAGATCAGTTCAGTGACCACACCAAATATGTGATTTTGAAAATCAAGATGGATTTTCAGAAGCAGTGGTCTATGAACCCCTGCTCAGATACCACTTGTTGGACCTCAAAGGAGTATATAACAAGTGTATGGGGGGGGGGGGGGGAATACACTTGTATGCAAATCTTTTCAAACTTTGATCAAACCAGAGTTCAGCAAGGTTGTCCTGGACAACTCTGCTGATATGATTAACTCTTTATAGATAATCAAACTACTAAGTACTATTTGAGTACTTAGTTGAATAACTATCCAAGGGAGTTATATGTGCGAAATTAGTGGTTAACCCTTTAGTTTAAACTCCTTTTAAAGTTCTGAAATCACTTAGTCAAAATAGTCCAGTTTTCAGGGAACTTGTCCAAATATGTTTTGCACAGTCTTTGAGTATATGTCCTTTGAAAGACCAGTTTTGTGTGCAATGTTGAATGTATGAGAGTACTTGAAAGTAAATCAACACAAGAGTTTATAGTGGTTCAGAGACTCAAGCTCCTACATCCACTTTCTCTGATTTAACAGGATAATTCCTTCACTCTTGGAATTAACTTGTTTTATAGTGCCAAGGTGCACTTGATCAAGAACACCACTACTTGGTGAATTGATCCCTAGGATGTCTAGAGTCCTAGTACCCTCTTCTCAACTCAGAACTGAACTGTTCTTCTCTCAACAGTCAGCTCCTACCACTTCTACTACAACAACCTTCTCACTTTCTCACTTGAAAGGTATAAGGGTTGAAGTATGGTTCTAACTAATGAGATATCCTTTACAATGAAGATCAGTGTATGAGAATAGGATATCTCTCTAAGCTTTGTATGGATATACAATAAGGTTCAGCTTAGAAGAAGTGTATGAAGACTAAGATAATCTCTTTGAAACCTTGAAAGGTTCTATGAGCTTTGAGCTTCAGAATAGTTGATGTAGTTTGATTCTGTTGAGGTGCTCTCAAATGGTCTTCATACTTCTGTATTTATAGACAAATGAAGGATTTGCCCATTCATGAGGCAGCCCCAAATGTCCATAAATGTCTTCCTTGAGCTTCTTCAATCTGGAAGACAGATTCTTGATAGTGACATGTCCTTATTTGGGAAATAAACGGCTGTAACAACTTTGTCTTCATTCTGCAACACTTTTCCCAATGTCTGACTTCAAGATTCACTTGATCAATCATGGACATGGCTTCTGATGATGAGTCTTAAGATAAGGACAACATTCCTTATCACTTGGACAACTCTGCTTATCACTATCAGCAGACTTGCTTATCAACATAGTTGGCTTGCTCTTTTCAGATGACTTGGCTCTTTCCCTTTACATGTTTTGTATGCATGACTCTTTGAAGATCTCAGTGTATTGATGTCTTGATTTTTTCAGCATAGTTGGACTTGAGCTTCAGAAGACTTGTTCTGGTTTAACTGTGCTGAGTCAACATTGCTGGACAACTCTTCTGAACTTGACACTTTATTGCAATGAGCATGATCTCCAAGATCTATTCAACTTAATTGATCTTTAGTTAGGTTGTCTCATAATTCACTCTTGATCAGCATACTTGTCTTTCAGCAG
Organism: Galeopsis tetrahit; assembly: GCA_963675135.1. Classification (NCBI taxonomy): domain Eukaryota; kingdom Viridiplantae; phylum Streptophyta; class Magnoliopsida; order Lamiales; family Lamiaceae; genus Galeopsis; species Galeopsis tetrahit. The sequence continues at coordinate 17,866,769 of OY776130.1, forward strand.
ACTTGCTAGTCATTCTGCAATTTGAGCCTTGAGGGGACTTGATCTTGATAGACTTCAAAGCATATGTTCCCCCTCACTTTGTGCATCTAATAAACTAAGAGCTGCCTAACATTTCAGCTTCTCATCTAGCCTTAAGCTATATGTTCTAACATTCTTAGAACATGATCAACCTTGACTTAGGCATGTCTCGGGGGGGTTTTGGTATTAAATCAAAACACTTCTCATTTTATTCCCAACAAATATTATGCTGCACTTTTTATTAAAAATGTGTTGCACTTTTCAATTATAGTGACACATATTTTTTTCAAAAAAAAAATTAAACAACATGTTCACGTTGACCGATCAACTCGAGTGTACACTCGAGTTTGCCATGCATAAAAAAGTACATGATTCATTTTAGAAAGAAAATGCATCCGCTATGAAGACAAAAAATGGATGTACGTATTTTCTTATATAAAGACAATTTGATCCATAATATTCGTACGTATTGTTTTATATTGAGTTAATGGAGGAGTTCCCTTAGGGGTGACACAAAATTCAGGTAGGAGATAGCTATTATTCTCTTGTTTCATCATAAAATTTTCTATTTTAGATGTCATGACTCATGTTGTCGTTATAAATTTCTCATTTTTTAAAATTATAGAAGTCACTATCATTCTCAGTAACTATTGACTATAAATTTTATACGTAGTACTATGTTCATTAATCTTTTAAGAAAGGTAAAGGAAAATTTTATGGTGGAAAGCAAAGAATATTTAATACAGAATATTTATATATGCTTGATGTTAAAATTTAGCAATCTAAATAATTTATTTACTTTTTAAGCCTATTGCTCCGAAGATAGTGGTTTCTGTTATTTTTCTGCCGATCATGGAGGTTTCCGCATCCAATCTTAATCGGAATTCTTCGTTTCTCACGCTATGTGACTCCCATCCCTGGTTCTTCGTTTCTCACGCTATGTGACTCCCATCCCTGGCTGAGGGATCTCCTTCAGGCGAAGACGCCTACCACTCAAATTGGCGACCCACAGCGGCACCCTGTGGCCACCCCAACTAGGGCACATAAGACATTCAAGCAAGCCCTAGTGGCCAATGATGATTCACCGGCTACAATCCCGGTACATGCGGACCCTCTATCGGCCAATTCGATCCACATGCCGGTCAAGAAAGGGGACTTCATCTCCATTACTGTGGACGAAACAGAATACGCTGATCGAGTAGCATTGTGTCGGAACTCCTTTATAGGGCGAATCACAAACGCACGACATGATAAGCCATGGTCTCTAAATGCGTTGAAGGCTGCTTTGACGGAGATGTGGGGCCTGACAGGAAATTGGTGGCTCACGCCATTAGGCCTAGGTTATTTTAATGTGCGATTTGAACAAGATGCGGATAAAGATTTGGCATCCAAGAAAACTAACTGGTTCTTGAGTCCGGGAGTTTTCAGGCTATCAAAATGGGTTAAAGATTTTAACCCATACAATGTCAATACTTCTTTGGCACAGGTATGGGTGCGCATTTACGAATTGCCATTTTAATATTAGACGGAATCGTTGATAATTGGCATGGCACATACTTTGGGAACCCCAATCAAGATTGACGAGCGTTCGCTTGATGGCTCCATGGGGCACTTTATACGAGTTCTTGTAGAAATTGATTTTTCAAAAGATAAGCTGGAACAAATCTTGATTGAACGGAAGGGACATCGTTCTTTTGCTTATTTCAGATATAAAAATGCCCTTCGTTTTGTCGACATTGCTCTGTGGTGGGACACTCTTGGGACAACTATAACAAGCGTGAGCGTGGTCCTACTAAGGGCGAACAGAGAACACGGGAAGCTGGGAAAACCACGGCTCAGGAGTATCGTGGTGATAGTAAGGAGGAGCAAGAATTTATACTGCTCCGTAAAGCATATCGTCACAGAAAAAAGTAGGTGGATAGGAAAGAGGATGATTTACAGTCGAACAATCATTTTGAAGCCCTGGCCTCTTCCCCAGTGGACGCTGATGAGATTCTATCGTCGGACAAAGAGGGGGCTGTGAGCATGGATACTTCGGCCACGTCGGATCCCCAAGGTGTTCGCCTGAAATCGACGATTTGTGTTCCGCGTAACTATTCAGATGACATGGATCAATTAGAAAAGGCTTTTCGTTCGGACGCAGAGTTCGGGTCGTTTTCACGGCCTTTGGATGTGGAGGATAACTCTCGCTCTCCGAAATTTAACGAACAAGATCGAAATGGCAAGGATGTGACTTCACGTAACACACCTCAAAAGTCACCGTACCCGTTTGTAGCTGTTGAAAATTCATCCTCCCCGAGATATGCACGAATGGCCAAGGCCGCTCGGGGTCGCTAGGGAGACCAAGATGAAAATGATTATGAGGATTACAAAACTGAAGATGAGCCGCCTGAGCACGGCTATGGTAGAGAGGATTAATGATTATTCTTTATTGGAATATCCAGGGCATTGGACATGGCGACACACAACTTCTCTTGCGGAGCCATTTCCAATGTCGTCACCCAGATTTTTTGGTGATTGTTGAGCCAAAAGTCTGTATTTCTAGTATTGACAAACGTTTTTGGTACTCTCTGGGAATGGTTTTCCTTGCGAAAAATCAACGGACAGACATGCGTCCAAATATTTGGATTTTTTGTAAACCTTGTTATCGTGAGGTTTCCGCGGTGGTTGGTTTTTTCGAACAGATTATTGTCATCAACACCAAATTTAATGCTTTTCAATGTTATTCGGGCTTCGTCCATGCGACATTAGACCATATCCAACGACGGAGTTTATGGCAATTTGTCTCTGATTTACAAGAGTAGCCCCTTTTTTGATGGGGGACTTCAATGCGGTGGTTGGATCTCATGAACTAATTGGAATGGCGGCACCGAACCCGACCTCCGGTCGCAAATTCTGAGCTTTTATTGATGATATGAATTTGTTGGACATTGAAGTTTCGGGACCTAAATACACATGGGTGGTCAGGAGAAGGGACGAGAGTTTCACGGCCTCTCGACTTGATAGAATCAATGTGACTTAAGACTTTCTGACATATTGGACTTCAGTTTCCGCCTCGGCCCTTCCAAGAATTTAGTCGGACCATCATCTTATTTCCTTGGAATGCACGGTAGGGAATAGAACGTATGCATCGCCTTTTCGATTTCAAAAAAATGTGGCTCTCGGATCCTACTTGTATGGCGGAAATCCGTCGTTCTTGGTAAAACTTCATGCCGGCGCCAGACCCTATAACCCTGGTGAAGCTTAAATTATAGCACTTGAAAGTGGATTTAAAAAGGTGGAATGCGAAGGTTTTTCGGAACATTCATGTTCGCGTTAATGAAGCGAAGGAGAAATTGCTTTCTATCCAGAGGCAAATAGAGCTTGAGGGATACACCCCTGCCCTCACTAGCCTAGAGGTTGAAGCTAAACTAATCATAAATATGTCACTTGCCCAACAGCAAGAGTTATATGCGCAGAAATAGAGTGACATGGTTGACGGATGGCGACCACAATACAAAATTCTTCCATAAATTGAATCAACTGCGCAAAGTTCGAAAGCCATTAGAGACGCTGATAATTAATGGGGTGCAATGCTCAGACCAACCCACAATTGCAGCCTACATAACGGACTTCTACAAAAATCTATTCACGGATTCTCAGCAGAGGGAGAGTAATTTCTCTTTGGATATTCTGGAAGTTATGCTGCCGGTTTGTACTGATAATGAGATGAATAATAAATTGATGGCAGCCCCACTTGCGACAGAGATCCGTGAGGCAGTATTTGGTATGTCAGCGGATAGTGTCCCGGGCCCGGACGGATTTGGGGGCTCGTTTTTTCAAAAAGCTTGGGATTTAATCGAAGCAGATTTGGTGAGGGTGGCTCAATACTTCTTCAGGTTTCAATTTTTACCACATGGTCTTAATTCGAACTTGGTAACAATTATTCCGAAACATACGAGAGCAGAAAAAATTAAAGATTTTCGCCGTATTATGCTAGGCAATTACATGTTCAAAATTCTGACCAAAATTATTACTACTCGGCTTGGACCATTTTTGAACGACGTCCTCTCCCCATTTCAATATGGATTCATACGAGGCCGGAGTATTCACAATTGTATTGTTGTGGCTTCTGAAAGTTTTAATTACCTAGACAGGACTCGGGTGAATGGAAATTTAGCAATAAAGACAGATATTCAAAAATCTTTTGATACAATCAGTTGGAATTTCCTATTGGAGGTAATGAGGAAGTTGGGATTCTCAGATACTTTTCGGTCTTTAATCAAGTGTGTGTTGCAAAAGGCTCAACTTTCTATACTTGTTAATGGCCAACCCCATGGATATTTCCGCTGCTCTCAAGGGGTTAGACAAGGAGACCCACTATGGCCTTTGCTCTTTTGTTTGGCTGAGGAAGGCCTGTCTCGGTTAATTGATGTTGCAGTACACGTCTACATTCGCCCGCAGGGGACTATTGTGCCCACCTTATCTTTTGTACGCTGATGATATAATAATATTTTGTGAGGCTACCCGAGGAAACATTAGAACGATAAATAATATACTGCAGATGCATATATGGTAATTTATCTGGCCAGAATTTCAACCCTCGAAAATCCTCGGTATATTATGGGAAACACATGAGCTACAATAACAAACGATACTTGCGTGAAATTCTGGATGTTACGCCTGGCTCTTTACCGATGGTATATCTCGGGGTTCCTCTATTCATAGGGGCACCAAAAGCGAGACATTTAAGACCGACAGCGGATAGGGTCTTAGCGAGATTCACCACATGGAAAGGAACAACGCTCTCTTTGGCTGGCCATATGTGTTTGGTTAATCATGTGGTAACTTCATCACTGGTTCATACGATGGTGGTTTACAAATGGCCCCGCGCGCTATTGAGTAAGATGGAGAGGGCAATGAGGAATTTCACTTGGACAGGGAATGTAGACAAGCGTGGGGGTACCACAGTCCCATGGGAAAGAGTTATCTCCCCTAGGAAAGAAGGCGGATTGGCCATACGTTCCATCACTTGTGCCAATGTAGCTTATTTACGGAAATTAGCATGGAGCGTGCTAACGGATACAAAATCTGGGAATGACCTCTCTTCGAGAAAGATTCATGCCAAATGGAGTCATACGACCAGCTGTTATATCATCCACGATATGGAGAGGCTTGAGACCCCACTTGGAGTTCGTGAGAAATAATTCGAGATGGCTGCTAGGCGTAAATTCTACGATCAACTTCTGGTTGGATAATTGGTTAGGGTATGTCATTGCGGACAAGATTTATATACAGTAGGCGTGCGCCATCTCTTCAACTTTAAAATATCAGATTATTATTTCAATGGTGAATGGCAGTTTACTTTGCTAACGTCTTTCCGGCTATTGTGAAGGATATATTGAACTATAATTGTAGGCTGAATGATGATATTCGGGTATGGCCAACAAACGCTCACGGAAAACTTATAGCAAAGGCTGCATACAACCAAATCAGGCCACAATATCCAGAAGTATCATGGGGTTCTTGGATATGGAATCTACACATCCCGCCAAGACGATCTACTGTCTTTTGGCGTGCAATACACGGGAAACTCCCAACTTGGGACCGTCTTCTTCAAATAGGGTTTCAAGGGCCAAACATTTGCATGTCGTGCAAGCGCAAACCAGAGAGCCTAGACCACTTGTTTAAGGAGTGCTCATACTTTCAACATGCAATGGATAAAATTATGGAGACCTTTCAAGTTCATAAATCTGGACAGTGGATTCCTTAGCTGGTTCTTGCAGGCCTTAAATGTACAGCTCAGCCCTCAATTGCAAGACATATGTAGACTCGCTTTGATCACATTGGTATGGTAGATATGGCACTCCCGAAATGCAGCCATATTCGACGGCAGGACAACCACGCCTCAAGGTATTCAGACATCAACGTGGGCGCTTTTGTATGAGGCCAGCGGAAAAACTAAAGGGTGCATGAACAGCACACTATTCGATCTTAGAGTGAGATTAAGGAATTTCGGCATGCAGTATGTCCACGGCGAGCCCCACATGTAGCGATGGTCAGGTGGCTACGTCCTTTGGCTGGATTAATTAAAATAAACATTGACGGGGCCGCAGCTGGAGCACCGGGAGCGATAACAGGTGGTGAGTGTTCCGGGACCATTTGGGAAACTACATGGGAGGCTTCTCGATCAAGCACGACCATGGCTTTGCATACGAGGCAGAAATGTTAACGGCGTTGCATGCCATCCAGGTAGCGCATAATAAAGGGTGGAGAAAGATTTGGTTGGAGAGTGACTCGACTTACGTAGTGCATATGCTAAACAATAAGCCACAACAGATTCCGTGGAGATTTCTTCCACTATGGCAGAGAATACAATTGTTGTGGGGGGCCTAACTATATTGATCACACATGTGTTTCGAGAAGGCAACTCCACGGCGGACAAACTAGCAGCAAACACAGTGACAGATTACAATTGGTGGGACCAGCCTCCAGATTTCATTAGCACTTGTTTGAACAGGGATGTAAATTCTGAATTTTATAGATTCATTGACATGTAGAAGAGCTCTCTTTTCCTTTACTCGACGTTTTATCGCTAAGGAGGGTTTTCCCCGAGAATTTTTTTAATGGGGCTCTGGCCTTTTGAACGGAGTGTGTTCATATGGCTTCTAGGTTTTACTTTGATATAAGATCTCAATTATTATTGATGTTAAAATTTAGATATTTTATATATATATGCATAAAAACATATCAATTTTTATCATTAAATGTCTCTAAATATTGAAATTATACGTTCTAATGATTTGAGAGAAGGCTAAATTTTAGAATTAGAAGAATGGTTTTCAATTAGCAGATTAAATGAAACAATCGTTTGTGTGTTACTTTTGAATTGTTTGATTCTTTTGTTTCACTTTTTGCATTTCACTTTAATTTTGTGGATTTTTAACACGTGTCATACTCAATATTATAGGACGAAGAATAAAATGCCTAACACTAAAATTGAAACATATAATTTCATTCCGTTAAAGTATAGCGCACATAATTAACACAGTTTAATTAAATATCTAAAGATAGATATCACAAAATTTCCAGTGTTTATCACTCTTTGAAATTTCCAGTGCAAACATTATTTTCGTGGTTTTTTTTTTTTTTTATTATCATTCGTACTTTTTTTTTTAAAAGTTTTAAAATAGTTAAAATTTTAATTTACATTTTATAATCTTTTCAATTGTTTAATTTACGTTCATTTTTCATCGGAGTAATAAAAATTCGTCGAAAATCCTCAAATTTAATAATCACGTGACATGTACATGATAGAAACGACATCGTTTATGGGATATAAATTGAGTAACTAAAGAAGTTATAAGATATAAATTAAATTTTTAACTAAAATGGGACGTAATATGGAAAAGATAAAAGTACTCAACAAATGTGTACAATTCACTATGAAATTAATCTAACATTTTAATTATCCTTGTAGTTTATGTTATACAATCAAATAAAAAAAAAGAATTTTTTTATTTCTCAACTTAAATGTAATACGAAATAATTTTTACTTTAATTTATTCAGTATTTTATTTGAAAAATATTATTTTTTCCTTTGCCCCACAAGAGATTTGTGAATTTTTTTGAGTTTAGTTGTTTGTGTTTTACTAGGTTATACAAATTTTACATTATGATCATATGTGCTTCATTGCTCCATACTAACATATAATTGTTATTTATACAAATAATTATAATTAAAAATATGCAATACTAATGTATTAACTATACATAATTCATAAACGGTCATAATCAGTATAACAATACACTATATAACAACTTTAAATAAAATTATAAATAATTCATAAGTTCAAATTTCAAAGTCAAAATAAAATAAAAACACAATAATATTTAAATATAAAATACTTTACTTATTTTGATTATCTATTTGCCGAAAGAAAAAATATTGATCGGGTCAAACAGGCTGTCCATGGGCCGACGGGCCAAATTCAGCCTAGCCCATTAGACCCACCGGACTTATGGGGTCGGGCCAAATAGGCCTAGTTCTATATGGGCCTCTAATTATAGAGCCCACTCCATACTAGGTTTTGGGTTGGCCGAGCCGGCCCATCGGGTCGGGCTCAAATTGTCGGCTCTAGTCGCGACGACTCCGACTCCGTCCCTGTTCTCAAGACGATGTCGCCTCTTCGTCGTCGCCTGTTGTTTATCAATCGTCTCCACCAAATTTAAGTCAAAGTAATTTTTGGATTTTTCTGTTTTGAGATTTTATTTTAGAAAATTGATACTAGAATATTAAAAGATAGAGAGAAAAAAATTGATGAGAAAAAAATATTAGATGAGTATGAGATTAAATATAATAAAATAATAAATAAAGTATAAGTGATGTGATTGAGAAAGAGAAAGAGAGAAGAGAAAAAATAATATGCAAAAAAAATAAAATTGAATGAGAAACTTATTGTGGAATTTATAGAGGGATGGAGGGAGTATATAATAAAGAAATTAATTAATACATATATAATTAATTTTAAAAATTACACAAGACAATTACTTGTCAAAGTGGTGGGTGTGGGTCGGGGCGGGTGTGGGTCGGGTCGGGTCGAGTCGAGTGGGTCAGGGCGGGTATGGGTTCTGGTTGGGTGCGGGTTCAGTTTGGCCGGGTGTGTCGGGGTTCGAGACCGTATGTGGCGGTCTCTAAATTAAAGATTGTTTTGAGACCGTCTCAGGGCCCGAAAAAAATTCGGGCCGATCAATCGTTTGTAGACCGCAAATGCGGTCTACAATTTAGAGACCTAAAAAAATCGGTCTATAATTTGAGACCGATACATGAAAACAGTGTCAAAATATTTGAATCGAACCTAATAGTGTCCACCCAAAAATGGTCTCAAAACGGTCTCTAATGCGTTTAGAGACCATTTTTACGGTCTCTAATCGGTTGTTAATTGAGGTGTTTTTTGTAGTGTATGAATTTAACAGAATTTTGCATTATTTTACTCAGCTCTAAAATACGGAAGTTAGAGCATTTAGTTGTTCCAAATGAGAAAAAAAAAATACATCGAAGATTATAATATAATGTCAAAGTCTTAAACATATGCTTAGACTAAGTGATTGCGAATTCTTACACATGCTCATATTTTTCCATCTGACTCGCTCTACAATTTTTTTATAGTGATTTATCATTTTAACAATGCTAGCTATTGTGCTTTGAGTACTAATGCACTGTTTTTAACAACGAATTTAATGTGGTCGTATAACATATGTAAAAGGATAATTAAAATGTTATATTAATCTTATAGTAAATTGTACTCATTTGCAGAGTATTTTTATCTTTTTCGCTTATCGTTCAATTTTAGTTAAAAATTTAATTTACGTCTCATAAGTTTTTTTAATTGCTTAATTTACGACTCATTTACGTTGGAGTGACCAAAACGACGTCGTTTCTATCACTTGATTATTAAATTTTTGGATTTCTGAAGAATTTTCCATCACAAAGATCCACGACGCAGCAAGATCTCTAACAACTCAGAGGAAAAAAGATCTCATAATAGAAAGAAGAGACTGCACAATACGTTGGCTAACATATAAAACCCTCGAGGACCATATATATGCATATACGTACTATATAGTAAAAAAAATATAGAAAAAAGAATTGGGGTATGGGGGTTTAGCCCTACTAGGCATGCATGTCATGTCTTTCTCTGACCTCGATCAGTGATTGCAATTAAGTTGCAAACAATAATATTGCAAATTAGACAAATTCACATAAATTTAATTTCCACATGCTAGCTCCTACGTACATAAAAAGTATCTTTCTTCCACAAGAGGACATCAGACAAAAAATAATTGAAGCAACAACAAATCGATCTTCGATTGGCCCATAAAAAATTATTGACACTTTTGGAGTTTTGAATCTAGAGTTAGAGAGGACAAAAAATCTTTATAGTATATATTTGCAAACATTTTTTACAGCCATGTGGCACTAATTCATTTCATTGGTCTATCTCAATCTCTCTCTTCTCAAATCACTCTATTTCAAAATCCCTGAATTCTCATTTATTCTACACTTTTCTTTTAATCTCATCCATTCATTTTAAAACTTAATCTTGACCCTACATTCTTAATCTTATTTTCTATATAAATTCCTCATCTCTTCTCAAAATCCCTAATTTCTCATTCATTCTCAATTTTACTTTTTATGTCATCCATGGATTATAATCAATTTATTGAAGATTTCTCATTCATTCTCAATTTTACTTTTTATGTCATCCATTGATTATAATCAATTTATTAAAGATTTTTTATTTTGATAATCAATTTATTGGATATTTTGGATTTGTATTTTGATTATTAATTTATTGAAGATTTTGGATTTTGAATATTTGAAGATTGTCTATTGATCTATCTTAATAATATCTAAATAAATTTAATTTTAATCTTATTTCTAAAATTACTCCAACAATAAGATTTGATTTTGTTTTCCTATTTAATCTATCTTAATAATATTTAAATAAATTTAATTTTAATCTTATTCCTAAAATTACTCCAAAAATTTAATATTTCAATATTTTTATTTTTTTAAATTAAACAAATTCATCTTAATTGTCATAAATTTAATGTTTATATCTTTTTATTTTTATAAATTTCAATTAATAAATTTAATTTTATATTCCTAAAATTACTCCACCAATAAGATTTGATTTTTTTTATTTAATCTATCTTAATAATATTTAAATAAATTTAATTTTAATCTTATTTCTAAAATTACTCTAAAAATAAGATTTTTTTTCCCTAAAATTACTCCAAGAAACAATAATATTTTATAATTCCAACTAAATCTATTGTTGGTCCTGAAATGAGTATATAACAAGTGTATTGGGGGGGAATACACTTGTATGCAAATTCTTTTTGATCAAACCAGAGATCAGCAAGGTTGTCTTGGACAACTCTGCTGAAGATGATTAACTCTTGAGTACTAAGTACTATTGAGTACTTAGTTGAATAACTATCTAATGGAGTTATATGTGCGGAATAGTGGTTGACCCTTTTAGTTTAGACTCCTTTAGTTCTGAAATCACTTGGTCAAACAATACAGTTTTTCAGGGAACTTGTCCAAAAGTCTTTTTGCACAGTCTTGAGTATAAATTTTTTGAAAGGTCAGTTTTGTGTGCAGTGTTGAATGTATGAAAGTACTTGAAAGCAAATCAACACAAGAGTTTATAGTGGTTCAGAGACTCAAGCTCCTACATCCACTTTCCCTGATTTAACAGGATAATTCCTTCACTCTTGGAATTAACTTCTTTTATAGTGCCAAGGTGCACTTGATCAATAACACCACTCCTTGGTGAATTGATCCCTAGGATGACTAGAGTCCTAGTACCCTCTTCTCAACTCAGAACTGAACTATTCTTCTCTCAACAGTCAGCTCTTACCACTTCTACTACTACTACAACAACCTTCTCACTTTCACTCTTGAAAGGGGTAAGGATTGAAGTAAGGTTCCAACTAATGAGATATCATTTACAATGAAGATCAGTGTATAAGGATTAGGATATCTCTCTAAGCTTTGTATGGATATACAATTGGGTTCAGCTTAGAAGAAGTGTATGAAGACTAAGATAGTCTTTGAAAGCTTTGAAAGCACTCTTGCTTGTAGGATATTTGGATATTCTTGTCAATTGTTGAGGTGCTTCAAATGGTCTTCACACTTCTGTATTTATAGACAAATGAAGGATTTGCCCGTTGGAGAGGCAGCCTCAAATGTCCATAAATGTCTTGTTTTAGTTCTTCAACTTAGAAGACAGAATCTTGATAGTGACATGTCCTCATTTGGGAAATAAACGGTTGTATAGACTTTGTCTTCATTCTGCAGCACTCTTCCCAATGTCTGACTTTAAGATTCTTTTATTAGGACTTGGACATGGCTTCTGAAGATTGTTCCAATGATAGGACAACATTCCTTATCAAGTGGACAACTCTCCTTATCACTGGGTCAATTTTCCTGAAAAACAATGTGTTAGTGTACTCACTGTTCATGTTGCAAATAGGTTTCAAAGATAGGCATAGAGAGATTTCTGCAATAATGTTTCTTGATTCAAAGTCAGTTCAACTATCATTCATATGAAAATCATTACAAACATGTTGATAGTTGAAATTAACATATCAGAGCATGAATTCAAGACACTATTACAATTGATCATTTCATTACAAATATTCAGAGCATATACTAAACATAGGATCTAGAGTATCAGAGCAAAACAACTAAACACTTTAAAGTATCTAGATCTTCAAGTATCAGAGCACAACACTTATGTCAGAGCATCCAAATCATATCAGAGCAAACAAATTATCTGAGCACACCATATCAGCATACTTGACCAAAACTTCAGCATTGATGACCAAATAAAACATATCTTCAGGTAAGATAAGTTTTCATCCAAAAAGAAAGGTCAGAAGACTTAGCCATTTCAGAGATCATCATCAGGAGGTGGCACCATCACATATTGTGCCCACACTCTTCTTTTCAAATCCATGGTTTCTTGGTTTGTTCCTTTGGGTCCAAGAACCATCTTATTCAGCTTGAGGATCTCTGTGAATTCCTTCAGGATCTTTGCCTGGTTAATCCATCCATCAAGCTTTGGAGGCATATATATGATTGGCTTGGGGGCATTGAGTTCAAATCTTGCAATATCAGCAGCTGCAAGTAGTTGTTGATAAAGCTCTCTGTGATATTCTATCATGAACTCTGCAAAAGTGGAGTTGGCATCTCTTCCATTCCATCTATCAATGACATAGAAGTCACAGACAAACTCCCTTTTGGCTTCCTCCCATGAGTCATTCAGCTGAATTGGCACCCATTTATCCAAGTGAGGATATTTGGTGTCCATTGGGATCAATAGTTGTGGCTTCATCTTGTTGTAGGTTGCTCTCTTCCTTCTAGGCTTTTGGAAGTCTGCTCTTCTTTTGTCTCTTGCTCTTTGTGCTTCATCCATCAAATCCATCTTTTCTTGGGCCCTCATCATGGCCAGCCTTCATGAAACAGCTTTGATGGATCATGAGCTAAAACATTTGTTTTCTTCTTGGGCTCAGGTCCAAAACCTTCAGCAAACAACTCTTCTACATCTTCAGTGGACTTGGGACCTTCAACACTTTTGTCAGTTTCAGAGGACTTGTCTTTTTCAGCAATCTTGGACATTTCAGCAGTCTTGTCCTTTTCAGCATTTTTGGTCTTCTTGGAGATAGGCTCATCATCAACAATTCTGAACTCGGGTGGCAGATCAAGGCTGTTGGGAAAGTCAGTAAATGTTTCAGCTTTCCTTTTGTTTCCCTTAGCCTTCTTGATCTTTCCTCTAGTTTGGACACCTTCAGCTTCCTTGTCCAAACTAGACACTTCACCTCCTGGTCTTTGCTGTAGCCTAACTCCTTGCTCTTGAGTTGAGGCCATTGAATTCTTCAAGGCTAGTGCTAACTGCTCTTCTTCATCCAAATCTTCCAAGTTCAGCACTGCTGGCTCTTTCCCTTTAGTTTCAGCAACTTTGTCCTTTCCCTTGACTGGGCTTCCAATAACTAAGGCACCTTTTGCCCTTGCTCTTTCCCTTTCCCCCTTTTTGGCAACATCAAAACACTGTGGTTTGAGCTCACTCATTGTTGAAGCCATCAAGGATTGGGCTTGGGTTAGAGACTTCATCTCCTCCAACAAATATACATTCTCATCATGTATATTTTGCATCCTATCACTGCTCAAGCTAAGGAAAGCTAGAACATGCTTCATCTTTTGTTGGACAACCTCCTCCATGGTTGCTTTTAGAGATGCATCTAGTTGGGCCTTAAGGAGCTCAGTGAGGTTGGCCACTGCACCTTCAGCAATTTTGGCCATCACCTCTTGGGAAAATTTCTCTGAAGCTGCTTTCACCATAGCAAGCCTTTGAGCCTCTGCTCTTTTCTTCTGCAATGCAGTCTTCTTGCCAAGAGCTTGCTTAATGGTCAGTCTGATAGCTTGAACATTGGCATTGTGATTATCTCTCAGCATCTTTTGATCCTTCTTGACTTCCTTTGAGATTTTCTCCATACTGACTTTGGCTTTATGAACTTCAGTGAAGATGGTTTGAAGACCAGATTCCACTCCTTCTATTCTTGCTTCCAATGTGGGTAACACCACATCTTCAGAGCCAGTTAATCTCATTTCTACATATGCCAAAGTTCTTCCATGCTCATCCAAAGCTCCAGAAGTTTCTGCATGAGCTGATTGAACTTGATGAGCCAAGGAATCCAACTTTGTTGATTGCAAGCCAAGTAAGGCTTGTGCTGATCCAGAATCAACATGGATGGGAGCATCTGTCAAGAAGTCATCTGCAAAGATTTGTTCAAAAGATATACCTGCAAGGTCAGACAAATCAAAAGGGTTAGTAAAAACACACTCATCACCCTCAATTTCTTTTTCACAAGACTCTGATACATCAGCAGTCTTCTTCTCATTTTCAACTACTTCTTTTCTTCCTTCATTAGAAATGTCCTCACACAAGGAATCAAGCCTCCTCTCATCAAGGGATTCTTGAAGTTCAGATTTGACTTCAAGAATAGCCTGTCCTTCCTCACTTATATCACCCTCATTTGGTGGTACACTCACTATCTTAGTGATTACAACCTCTCTTTCATCCTCTACTCCCTCTGATTTTTTGTCTAAGTTCTCCTTTTCAACACCAACACCTAGACCTGCAGCATCTCCACCTTCAACAAGGTTCAAAGATGGCAGTTGTGGGGAGATCACAGTGCTTATTTCAGCAGCCACTGAGTCATCCTGAATGATTAAGGGCTGATCAGTGTCCAACTCTCCTGACACTGAATAGGCCTTAATCAAACCAGCCTCTATGATAGGAACCTCAACATCTTTAGGCTGTGCCTTGGGTTCAGAAGAACCTTCATTGGCAGATGTGTCTTTGGTTGTGTTACCACCCTTGGTCAACACCTCTGATGATACAGAGCCTTTCCTATGATAGGTTCTAGGAGGGTTTGAAAGTCTGCCTGATACAGAAGACTTGGGTTGAGTAGGTTCAGGGAGGTTGGCTTGAGGGGTTTCAGGAGGGTTGGGATTTGAAGGGTTTGAGGGATCATCAGGGGAATCATCATCATTAGAGCTACTATCAGGGTGTTTGATGCCCTTAGCTTTTCTCTCCTTCTCCTCAATGATTTTATCCTCCACTAACTTTGCAAAAACCTCCTCATCAATGAGGAATCTAGTCTTTGATACACCAGCAAAGTGTAGTAATCTGCTTTCCTCCACTTGCCACCAGTTTGCACCCTTATCTTGGATGACTTGTGATATCTCCATTATGGTCTTGTCCTTTACATCCACAAGCATCCTCAAATCTTGGAACATCTTCTGAATTCTTGGAAATTCAGCAAGTTGTGGATACAAACTGTCCACAGTAGCCTTGGCTCCTCCTCTGAGCATACTTTCATAAGTATACTCCTCCTCATCTCCACTAGAATGGGGACTTTGGGTTATAGGGGAGTTGGCTCTGGTTTCTCCTAAGGTGGCTTCAGGAAGGGTAAGTTTAGGGATATTGGTTTCAGAAGGATTTGGTGCAATTGAAGGTACTTCAGTTGCTTTTAAGAGCAATGTATTTGAAGGGGCTTTGCTCAGGGGGGTTGGCTCATGAAGTGCAGCTTCTAAGAATTTTGAGTAATTGAGCATAGATGAGTCAAGGGGTGATTGCAGCCTTGTCTCATCCACTGCTAAATCTGCTAACACATCTATCCCACTCCTTTGCACACTCCCTTCTGGAGAATATCTCTTGGTGAGATTGATGGGGGTGATTGGTTGGTTGGGGTTATGTGGGTTTCAGGGGAGTTGGGTTCAGGATTCTGAATTTCAGGGAGGTTGGCCTCTATTGGTTGACCTTCAGGGACCTTGGATTCTGGAGTTCCAGAACTAGATGAGTTGGTCCTTGACTTAGACTTAGTCCTGCTTTAAGCTCTGCTCTCCCTTAGAGCCAATTGGAGAGATTTTTCTTCTTGAAGCTCCAACACTTTCTCAGTAGGCTTGGCCCTTCTCTTGCTGGCCCTACTACTCCCACTTCCTTCACCATCCTTCTTAGGGACAACTTCCCTGATCCTCTTATCACCCTTAGACTTTTGTCTAGTCTCATTATACTTTTGCCTCAACTCTTCTGAATGATCAGAAGGCACACTTACTCCCTCTTCAACAACTTCTTCAATCTCATTTGAAGCTCCTGAATTTTCCTCTGAGGGAATTTGAGACACTTTCCTTGTCTTTGCCACTCTGGCCTTTGTCCTCTTTTTCAATTTGGGCTTCTCCTCTACCTTCTCTTCAGCAGGTTTGGCCAGTAGCATCCTCCTTTGCTCAGTTTTCTTGCTGAGCTTTCTAAACATGATCTTCTGGGCAGGGAGGGGCTTTGCAAAGGTTTGCATTTGAGAATAGTGGGAAAATCTCTCAATCAGCAAGCTTGCCCTGGTGCAATACTTGAGTTTCCCTTCTAGCACAACTGTTGGGAATAAAATGAGATATGTTTTGATTCAATACCAAAACCCCCTTAGACATGCCTAAGTCAAGATGGTTATGTTCTAAGTTTGTTAGAACATATAGAATAAGGCTAGATGAAGAGCTAATATGTTAGGCAGCTCTTAGTTGATTAGATGCACAATTTGAGGGGGAACACATGCTTTGAAGTTTATCAAGAACAAGTCCCCTCAAGGCTCAAATTCTGGAACAAACACTAAGTCTTTTGAAGACCAACTATGCTGATCAGGAGAGTTATCCAAAGGAGTTGTCTCAACACAATTAAACCAAATCAAGTGTTCTGAATGCCTTGAGGTCAACCATGCTGAAGAATTAAAGACAACTATACCCTAAGATCAACAATGAATCATGCTAAGATCAATTTCAAGTGAAGTAAAGGGATACAACCAAGTCATCTGAAATGAGCAAGCCAACCATGCTGATAAGCAAGTCAGCTGATAGTGATAAGGAGAGTTGTCCATTTGATAAGTAATGTTGTCCTATCATTGGAACAACCTTCAGAAGCCATGTCCATGTCCTAACAAGAGAATCTTAAAGTCAGACATTGGGAAGAGTGTTGCAGAATGAAGACAAAGTCTTAACAGCCGTTTATTTCCCAAATGAGGACATGTCACTATCAAGAATCTGTCTTCTAAGTTGAAGAACTGAAAGAAGACATTTATGGACATTGGAGGCTGCCTCTCCAACGGGAAAATCCTTCATTTGTCTATAAATACAGAAGTGTGAAGACCATTTGAGAGCACCTCAACAGAATCCAACTTCACAAGAATTCTGAAGCTCATAGAACTCTCAAAAGCTTTCAAAGACTATCTTAGTCTTCATACACTTCTTCTAAGCTGAACTCAATTGTATATCCATACAAAGCTTACAGAGATATCCTAATCCTTGTACACAGATCTTCATTGTAAAGGATATCTCATTAGTTGGAACCTTACTTCAATCCTTACCCCTTTCAAGAGTGAAAGTGAGAAGGTTGTTGTAGTAGTAGTAGAAGTGGTAGGAGCTGACTGTTGAGAGAAGAACAGTTCAGTTCTGAGTTGAGAAGAGGGTACTAGGACTCTAGACATCCTAGGGATCAATTCACCAAGGAGTGGTATTATTGATCAAGTGCACCTTGGCACTATAAAACAAGTTAATTCCAAGAGTGAAGGAATTATCCTGTTAAATCAGGGAAAGTGGATGTAGGAGCTTGAGTCTCTGAACCACTATAAACTCTTGTGTTGATTTGCTTTTCAAGTACTTTCATACATTCAACACTACACACAAAACTAATCTTTCAAGGTCAAACATTCAAAAACTGTGCAAAACCTATTTGGACAAGCTCCCTGAAAACTGGACTGTATTGAATTGACTAAGTGATTTCAGAACTAAAGGAGTCTAAACTAAAAGGGCCAACCACTATTCCGCACATATAACTCCCTTAGATAGTTATTTAACTAAGTACTCAATAGTACTTCGTAGTCTGATTATCTTAGAAGAGTTAATCATCTTCAGCAGAGTTGTCCAAGACAACCTTGCTGAGCTCTGGTTTGATCAAGTTTGAAAAGAATTTGAATACAAGTGTATTCTCCCCCCCCATACACTTGTTATATACTCCTTTCAGGACCAACAAGTGGTATCAGAGCAGGGGTTCAAAGACCACTGCTTCTGAAAAGCCATCTTGGTTTTCAAAATCACATATTTAGTGTGGTCACTGAACTGATCTATTTGAAATCCTATCAACTGTTGACTAACTGTTGTTCTTGGGTTATGGCCAACAACAATGCTGCTGTTCCACCTCCTGCTGTCCAAGGATTGGACAACATGGCCACAAATCCAGTCAACCACATCTCTCATCACAAATTGCCCATGTTCTCAATAGACAATTATGGTTTCTGGAAAATCATAATGAGGGCTCATCTTGCATCTCTACATACTGATACGTTGAGAGTAATCACAAGAGGTCCCTTTGTGTTCACCTTTGTCAATCCCAGAGTCACTGAAGCTCAAAGAGCTGATGCAAGGGAATTGATTCCCAAAGATGAGGATGACTTCACTACTGATGAGAATAGGAAAGATAATATGAATTATCTTGCCATGAACACCCTCTACCAAACAATTCCAGATGCAATAATAGGTAGAGTCTACCACTGCACAACTGCCAAAGAAATTTTGGATACCCTTGCTGAAATGTGTGAGGGTACTGAAAAGATCAAGGAGAATAAGCTCCAAGTGGCAATGCAAAAGTTTGAACAATTCACAATGGAGTCTGAGGAATCCGTTGACAAAATTTGCTGGTAGATTCACTGATGTGATGAATGAGATCATCTCATTAGGCAAGGTGTATTCTAAAAGAGAAGTTGGACTGAAGATCTTGAGGAGACTCACTCAAAAGTGGGATGTCTATGCTGTCATGATGCAAAATACCAAGGATCTTTCCACCATGCCTATGCAACAAATCTTCTATGAACTCAAGGCTTATGAGTTCGACCTCAATAGAAGAAAGCCTGTTGAGGAGCCTTCAAATCCAATAAAGGGAGTTGCATTCAAAGCCAAAACTGCTGAACCAGAAATGCAGTCCACTCCTAGATCATCAAAGTCAGTCTCCAAGACTGAAATGAAGCAAGAACTAGCCTTGATGGCTAGAAGGTTTGACAAGCTAAACTCAAGGTTTGGTAGATACAAGAAATTCTACCAAGACAACAAATTCAGGAGAAGGTACAACTCTCCTGAAGCTCAGGCTGAGGTGAAAAAGCATGAAGAGAAAAGATCAGAGGACAAGTACTCTGATAGGAGAAGGTCCAGTAGAGCTGAACATTTATCATAAAAAAGAAGAGATGAACCAAAGAAGGATGATGATGAAGACTTATGCTATAATTGCAAGAAGAAAGGGCACTTCTAGTATGACTGCCCTGAATTGAGCTCTAAGGAAAGAAGAGAAAGACAAGCTAAGAGAGACAGAAAGTTCACCAATAGAAAAGCCATGATGGATGGTGAAGAATCTGAAAGTGCTGAGAGCTTCAACTCTTTTGATGGACAGTTCTCCAACAGTGAAGATGATGATGATGTTTGCAACATGGCTCTTGAGGATGATGAGGTATCCTCTACTTCTAGTTCACCATCATTCATCTCAGACAACACTAGTGAGGTCAACCTGAAGCTTTCCCTTGGAAAGTTGATGGAAGATTTCACTATATTACAAGAATTTCATGACAACTGTGTGAGAGAAAATGAAAGATTGGCAATTGAACTTGCTAAAAACTCTGAGGTAGTTGTTGATGTCAAATCTACTGAGTTTGCTGACAAGTTTGCTGGTAGATTCACTGTTGTGATGAATGAAATCAACTCCTTGGGCAAGGTGTACTCCAAGAGAGAAGTTGGTCTGAAGATATTGAGAAGTCTCACTCAAAAGTGGGATGTTTATGTTGTGATGATGCAGAACACCAAGGATCTCTCCACCATGCCCATGCTACAAATCTTCTCAGAACTTAAAGCCTATGAGTTTGACCTCAATAGAAGGAAGCCAGTTGAGGAATCTTCTTTACCAACCAAAGGAGTGGCATTCAAAGCCAATGCTGCTGAACCAGAAGTGCAGACCACTCCTAGATCATCCAAGACAGTCTCTAAGGCTGAAATGAAGGAAGAATTGGTCCTCATGGCCAGGAGGTTTGACAAACTCAACTCAAGGTTTGGTAGATACAAGAAATTCTACCAACACAACAAATTCAGGAGAAGGTACAACTCTCCTGAAGCTCAGGCTGAAGTCAAGAAGCCTGAAGAGAAAAGATCAGAGGACAAGTACTCTAATAGGAGAAGGTCCAGTAGAACTGAACCTTCATCATCTAGAAGGAGAGATAAGCCTAAGAAGGATGATGATGAAGACCTGTGCTACAATTGCAAGAAGAAAGGGCACTTCCAGTATAACTGCCCTGAACTCAGCTTTAAAGAAAGAAGAGAAAGACAAGCAAAGAGAGACAGAAAATTCACCATTAGGAAAGCCATTATGGCTGGTGATGAGTCTGATTCTGCTGAAAGCTTCAACTCTTCTGATGGACTGTTCTCAAACAGTGAAGATGATGATGATGTGTGCAACATGGCTATTGAGGATGATGAGGTATCCTCTACTTCTAGCTCACCATCATTTTTATCATAGAATGCTAGTGAAGTCAACCTGAAACTTGCCTTTGGGACATTGTGTGAGAGAAAATGAAAGGCTTTCAATTGAACTTTCAAAACCTGCTGAAACATTGGTTGATATCAAGTCTACTGAGTTGTATCAACAAGTCTTGAGAGAGCTTGAGGAAGCAAATCTCAGGATAGTTGACCAACAAAAGGAGATTGATGATCAACTTCTCTCTCAAAAGAGAAAAGATTTTGAACTAAAAATTCTAAATGCCAAATTTGAAAACCTCTCACATGAGTATGATATTCTTAAATCAAGTGAAGAGAGCCTGAAATTAAAGATGTCTGCTCTGAAGAAATCCTCTAGGGCAATAGAGGAAATCCAGAGTTATCAAAGACCTATGGCTCAAAGAAGTGGATTAGGATTTGATCCATTTGAATCTTCACCTTGTCTTAGTGTTGCTTCTACAAGTAACACTAAGAGAATCTTTGTTAATTCAGTGGCACAAGCTGAAAATGAAGTGATTCAGCCACTGAACAAATGAAAGGGCAAAATGGATGACTTGCCTACTCAAGTGCTTCAGGAGACTAGGCCAAAACCTAAGGAAATGGCCAAAGCTCCTGAACACTAGAGGAATGTTGGTCAGCAGAGTAGACCCAATGGAAGGGCAACTCTCCTGAACCCTGTTCAGAGGAGTTATCCAAGGTATAATCAGCCTAGGCCAACTCTTCTGAGAAAGCCTCAGCTGACTAGACCTAAGGAAAACTATCCTCAAAGGCAAAATAAAATGAGACAACCAAAACCCTTCATGCCAAAGGGTAATGGTCATAAGAAAGTCTTTCCTCAAAGATTTCCTCAAGTAGCACAAAGAACTCATAAGTTCAGGAGATTTGACAACTCTCCTGAAACTTACAGAGTTAACACCTTCACACACACTTTCCCAAAGGAATTTAAGGGAAAGACAGTGTATGTAGATGCTAGAGAAAGACAACTTAGCCACATTGAATCAATCAGGGTCATTAGGCAAGTTTGGGTTCCTAAAGGTACAACTAACCTCTCAGGACCCAAAACTCAAATGGTACCTAAACCTATCTAATTGCAGGTACCAATGGGCCACAAGAAGAGGAGCATGAGTAAAAAGTCAGCATGGTACCTTGACAGTGGATGCTTAATGCACATGACTGGAAACAAGGAACTCCTCACTAATTTTATTGAAAAAGAAGGCCCAAATGTCACATTTGGAGACAACTCACAAGCCTCAACAAAAGGTTATGGTACTTTGATGATTGGTAACATCAAAGTATCCAATGTGTCTTATGTGGCTGGTCTCAAATATAATCTCCTAAGTATCAGTCAATTTTGTGACAAAGATTTCAATGTTGAGTTTTCTAGTGGAAAATGCTTAATCAAAGATAAGGCTCAACAAACTCTTTTGACTGGAACTAGGAAAGGGAATGTGTATTTTGCAGACTGGGACAAGTCTACTGATGCTGCATGTTTCATTGCTAAGAGTTCTAGTGAACAAAGTTGGTTATGGCATAAAAGATTAAACCACTTGAACTTCAAATCAATGAACAAGATTGCTAGGAATGCATTAGTTAAAGGATTACCTAATGAGGTTTTCATTAAGGAGCATGTTTGCAAATCATGCCAAGAAGGAAAACAAATTAAAGCCTCATTCAAGGGAAAACCAGTCATCTCTACTGAAAGGGTACTTGAACTTTTACACATGGACTTATTTGGACCAATTACCCCAGCAAGCATAAATGGTATAAAATACACATTGGTTGTAGTAGATGACTTCTCTAGGTTCACATGGGTAGTATTTCTCCTTAATAAGAAGGAAACTCAAGTCAAACTGCCTGAACTTTTAAAGAGACTGTCAAATGAGAAAAGCCTTAGCATTATCAAGATAAGATCTGATAAAGGCACTGAGTTCATAAATTCATACATCAATGAGTATTGCACATCTAATGGAATAGCTCATGAAACCTCAGCAGCTAGAACTCCCCAACAAAATGGAGTTGCAGAAAAGAGGAATATAACCTTAAAAGAAGCTGCTAGAACCTTAATTGCTGATTCAAATCTACCTAAGAGGTTTTGGGCTGAAGCTATAAACACTGCATGCCATACTCAGAATAGATGTTTGATTACTAAGGGGCAAGGAAAAACCCCCTATGAACTCTGGAAAGGAAGAATGCCTAAAGTGTCATACTTTCACATTTTTGGTTGTAAGTGTTTCATACACAATAATGGGAAAGAACAGTTGAAAGCTTTTGATAGCAAAGCTGATGAGCGAGTATTCCTTGGATATTCTCAAATCAGTAGAGCTTTCAGAGTCTACAACAAGAAAACCCTTATTGTGGAGGAAACACCTCATGTTGTGTTTGATGAATCTATTCATGAGTTCAGGAATGAGAACTTGGAATCAGAGGAAATCACACAGAGGACAACCAGACTGAGCCTAAAGGACAAAGACACTGAATTCATAGATGTTATCCAAGCCAAACTTCCTGAAAACTTTACATTGGACAACAATCCTGAAGGCAATCCTTCTGAGGCAAACCCCACTGAAGGAAATGGTGAACTGAATGACCCAATCCCAGTTCACATCCAGGTAACAACTACCAATGAAGAAGCAGTTCCTGCTGAGGTAGTTAATGGATCAAATAATCAAGGGGGAACTCAAAATGTTAAAAATGCCAATGTCCCTGACATTGAGGACAACACCCCTGATTATGATCCTGAATTAGATCCAGCATTTAATTATCCTGAATTTTATGATCAAAATGACTCAACTTCAGTAGAGGACAACTCTACTGAAGAGATCAGAAAAAGAAGGACTTGGTTGTCTAACCATCCTACTGATCTAATACTTGGTGACCCAAGTATATGAGTCAAAACAAGGAGATTTCATGGTGAAAGTGCTCTTTTCTGTTGTTTCTTGTCAGAGCAAGAACCAAGTGACATTGAGGAAGCACTTCAAGATGCCAATTGGATCACAGACATGCAGGAAGAATTGAATCAATTCACCAGAAATGAAGTATGGGAGCTGGTGGATAGACCTTCACATCAAGATGTTATTGGAACAAAGTGGGTGTTCAAGAACAAGAAGAATGAGAATGATGTGATTGTCAGAAACAAGGCTAGGCTAGTGGCAAAGGGTTACTGCCAACATGAAGGCATTGACTATGATGAGACCTTTGCACCTGTGGCAAGGCTAGAAGCAATAAGGCTCTTTATAGCCTATGCAGCCCACAAGAGGTTCAAAGTGTACCAAATGGATGTCAAGAGTGCCTTTCTGAATGGAGTCTTGAAAGAAGAGGTCTATGTGGAGCAACCACCTGGTTTTGAGGTTGGAAACTAAGTTTACAGACTGAAGAAGGCTCTATATGGACTCAAGCAAGCCCCTAGGGCTTGGTATGACACACTGTCACAGTTTCTCTTGGATCATGGATTCATCAAGGGAACTGTGGACAGAACACTTTTCAGAATCACTGAAGGAGAGGACATCTTGCTTGTCCAAATTTATGTGGATGACATAATCTTTGGATCCCCCAATGAAAAGCTGGGTGAGAAATTCTCAAAGCTTATACAAAGCAAGTTTGAGATGTCCATGATGGGGTTGATGAACTTCTTTTTGGGACTTCAAGTCAAGCAATCAAAAGAAGGAATCTTTATCAACCAAGCTAAGTACACCAGAGAAATGATCAAAAAGTTTGGGTGTGCAACTAGCAAGCCAGTAAGGATCCCAATGAGCACAAATTGGAAGATGGATCCTGATGAGAGTGGTGTTCTAACCAACTCTACTGAGTATAGAGGAATAATTGGTTCACTCCTCTATCTCACTGCCAGCAGACCTGACATCACCTTTGCAGTAGGTGTTTGTGCAAGGTTTCAAGCAAATCCTAAGAAAAGCCATCTTGAGGTTGCAAAAAGGATCTTGAGGTATCTCAAAGGCACTGAGAATCTAGGCCTTTGGTACCCTGCTGATGACAACATTGAGTTAACTGGCTACTCAGATGCTGATTATGGAGGTTGTAGAATTGATAGAAAGTCCACCTCAGGGACTTGTCAATTCTTAGGCAACAAGCTCATATCTTGGTTCTCCAAGAAGCAAAACACAGTGGCTACTTCCACCACTGAAGTTGAATATGTTGCAGCTGGAAGTTGTTGTGCTCAAATCCTCTGGTTGAGACAACAACTAAGAGACTACAAAGTCAACTCTACTGAAGTGCCAATATTTTGTGATAACAATAGTGCAATTGCAATATCACATAATCCTGTATTGCACACAAGGTGCAAACATGTGGATATCAAACACCACTTCATTAGAGACCATGTGGAGAAGAAGGACATAAAATTGGTCAAGATCCACACAGATCATCAAAAAGCTGATATTCTAACAAAGCCACTTGTAGAGGCAAGGTTTCTGGAGCTATCAGCAGAGTTGGGACTACTTGATCCAGGGAAGTTGGACAAGTAAATTCCATTGGAATTAATGGGAGTAAAGGGAATTAAATTGGTTTTCAGCAGACTTGGTCAAGTCTACTGAAGTTCAGAAAAGATGACCACAATTACTCAGGACACTTGTCCATTGAATCTCAGAACACTTGTCCACATTTTTTTTTCAGGACACTTGTCCTAGTGGGGTCAGAAAAGTTGTCTTGGCTATCAAACTATTTTCTTGGTTTGATAAGCACCTATCTTGGGTAATCATTGTCTACTTTGATATCTATCCGAATTACAGATATCATCTTAATGGGATTTATTTTGTTCCCCACCCAAAAGGTCACTTTCCATGCATTAAATGCCAAAATTTAACTCTTGTTTGCATTAAACTTTTCAAGCCATGATCTATCTCGAAAACTCCCCAACCATTAACTAATATTAAATAACTTCCACGTTTTGAATAAAACCACTAACTCACTGTTACATTGGTTTTTGACCATTGGATCAAAACTGGCCAACTCCCCTGAAATCAATCCTAGCCGTCCAAGTGTGTTTTCCATTTTTGACAACCGTTGAAAACTCACAAAACTCACCAACTCATTGACAAACATTCTTTTTAGAATATTCTCAAGCCTTAAGATCCCCCACAAACTCTTCTTCCCCAAGTATTCGAAACCCTAACTCTTATTTTCTTCAAACTCTCTCAAAACTCTCTCAAAGTCATTTCTGTAACCTCAATGGCTCCCAAAGTTAGACCAGAAATGATCATTGATTTCTCCAACAAGGCTCTAGACCTTGATTTTGGATATTTAAGCAACAAAAACAACCTTCACTTTGAGCCTATAGTGTCATTTGAAAGTGAAGATCCTGAGATTACACCAACCTTGAGATGGTTAAGGAGGGCAGGTCTTCAAAAGTTCATGGAGGAGAGGCCAAGCTCTTGTCTGGAGAGCTACATGGCAGAGTTCTTTGCTTTCCTCAAGTGGAGAGGTAAGCCTGAAGATGGTGAAGTTTCCACCAGACTTTCTTATGTGGCAGAAGGAGAAGAGGAAGAGAGATTTCACAGGGTGAAATTCTCTTCAGAGGACCTTGTAGGAGCCTTTGGATTGCCTTCTGAGGGAAGGAATCCAGAAGTTTATGGTACTGGCCTTGAAGATGAAATAGCTCAAGAGTGGCTATTAGTGCCAGGTAGTTGCTAAGAGTCTCTTGAGCAATACTGGAAGCTTGGAGCAGGTCAGCCATCCAAGAATAAGAATTATGGCTGCAGTTTTGATTGGAGGACCTTCATCATGTCTGAGATGATGAAGGAAAAGGCTAAGTGTTGGGAATAAAATGAGATATGTTTTGATTCAATACCAAAACCCCCTGAGACATGCCTAAGTCAAGTTGACTATGTTCTAAAGATGTTAGAACATATAGAATAAAGGCTAGATGAGAAGCTGATATGTTAGGCAGCTCTTAATTAGTTAGATGCACAATTTGAGGGGGAACACATGCTTTGAAGTCCATCTAGACAAGTCCCCTCAAGGCTCAAACTCTGGAACAAATACTAAGTCTTTTGAAGACCAACTATGCTGATCAGGAGAGTTGTCCAGAGGAGTTGTCTCAACACCGTTAAACTAGATCAAGTGTTCTGAAAGCTTTGAGGTCAACCATGCTGAAGAGTTTGAGACAACTATATCCTAAAAATCCTTTAATGAATCATGCTAAGATCACTTTCAAGAGAAGCAAAGGATAAGAGCCAAGTCATCTGAAGAAGAGCAAGCCAACCTTGCTGATAAGCAAGACTGCTGATAGTGATAAGGAGAGTTGTCCATTTGATAAGGAATGTTGTCCTTTCATTGGAACAACCTTCAGAAGCCATGTCCATGTCCTAACAAGAGAATCTGAAAGTCAGACATTGGGAAGAGTGTTGTAGAATGAAGACAAAGTCTATACAGCCGTTTATTTCCCAAATGAGGACATGTCACTATCAAGAATCTGTCTTCAAAGTTGAAGAACTAAAAGAAGACATTTATGGACTTTTGAGGCTGCCTCTCCAACGGGCAAATCCTTCATTTGTCTATAAATACAGAAGTGTGAAGACCATTTGAAAGCACCTCAACAATTGACAAGAACATCCAACTATCTTACAAGCAAGAGTGCTTTCAAAGCTTTCAAAGACTATCTTAGTCTTCATACACTTCTTCTAAGCTGAACTTAATTGTATACCCATACACAAGATTAGAGAGATATCCTATCCTTATACACTGATCTTCATTTTAAAGGATATCTCATTAGTTGGAACCTTACTTCAACCCTTACCCCTTTCAAGAGTGAAAGTGAGAAGGTTGTAGTAGTAGAAGTGGTAGGAGCTGACTGTTGAGAGAAGAACAATTCAGTTCTGAGTTGAGAAGAGGGTACTAGGACTCTAGACATCCTAGGGATCAATTCACCAAGGAGTGGTGTTATTGATCAAGTGTACCTTGGCACTATAAAACAAGTTAATTCCAAGAGTGAAGGAATTATCCCGTTCAATCAGGGAAAGTGGATGTAGGAGCTTGAGTCTCTGAACCACTATAAACTCTTGTGTTGATTTACTTTTTAAAGTACTTACATTCATTCAAAACTACACACAAAACCGATCTTTCAAAGGTTAAACATTCAAAGACTGTGCAAAACCTATTTGGACAAGTTCCCTGAAAAACTGGACTGTATTGAACTGACTAAGTGAATTTCAGAAACTAAAGGAGTCTAAACTAAAAGGGTCAACCACTATTCCGCACATATAACTCTTTTAGATAGTTATTCAACTAAGTACTCAATAGTACTTAGTAGCTTGATTATCTTAGAAGAGTTAATCATCTTCAGCAGAGTTGTCCAAGACAACCTTGCTGAGCTCTGGTTTGATCAAAAGTTGAAAAAAATTGCATACAAGTGTATTCCCCCCCCATACACTTGTTATATACTCCTTTCAGAACCAACAAGTGGTATCAGAGCAGGGGTTCAAAGACCACTGCTTCTGAAAAGCCAACTTGGTTTTCAAAATCACATTTTTAGTGTGGTCACTGAACTGATCTATCTGAAATCCTGTCAATTGTTGACTAACCTTTTGTTCTTGACATATGGCCAACAACAATGCTGCTGTTCCACCTCCTGCTGTCCAAGGATTGGACAACATGGCCACAAATCCAGTCAACCACATCTCTCATCACAAATTGCCCATGTTCTCAATAGACAATTATGATTTCTGAAAAATCAGAATGAGGGCTCATCTTGCATCTCTGCACACTGATATGTTGAGAGTGATCACAAGAGGTCCTTTTGTGTTCACTCAAGTAAATCCCAGAGTTACTGAAGCTCAAAGAGCAGATATAAGGGAAGTGATTCCCAAAGATGAGGATGACTTCACTGCTGATGAGAAGAGGAAAGATAATCTGAATTATCTTGCCATGAATACCCTCTACCAAACAATTCCTGATGCAATAATGGGTAGAGTCTACCACTGCACAACTGCCAAAGAAATTTGGGATACTCTTGCTGAAATGTGTGAGGGTACTGACAAGATCAAGGAGAACAAGCTCCAAGTGGCAGTGCAAAAGTTTGAACAATTCACAATGGAGTCTGAGGAATCCATTGACAAGTTTGCGGGTAGATTCACTGATGTGATGAATGAGATCAACTCATTGGGCAAGGTGTACTCCAAAAGAGAAGTTGGATTGAAGATCTTGAGAAGTCTCACTCAAAAGTGGGATGTCTATGCTGTCATGATGCAAAATACCAAGGATCTTTCCACCATGCCAATGCAACAAATCTTCTCTGAACTCAAAGCTTATGAGTTCGACCTCAATAGAAGAAAGCCTGTTGACGAACCCTCAATTCCTACAAAGGGAGTGGCATTCAAAGCCAAAACTGCTGAACCAGAAATGAAGGAGGAACAACTCCTAGAAGGTTTGAAGGAGGAACTAGCCTTTATGGCTAGAAGGTTTGACAAGCTAAACTCAAGGTTTGGTAGATACAAGAAATTCTACCAAGACAACAAATTCAGGAGAAGGTACAACTCCCCTGAAGCTCAGGCTGAGGTCAAGAAGCCTGAAGAGAAAAGATCAGAGGACAAGTACTCTGATAGGAGAAGGTCCAGTAGAGCTGAAACTTCATCATCAAGAAGAAGAGAAGAACCAAAGAAGGATGATGATGAAGACTTGTGCTATAATTGCAAGAAGAAAGGGCACTTCCAGTATGACTGCCCTTAATTGAGCTCAAATGTCACATTTGGAGACAGCTCACAAGCTACAACAAAAGGTTATGGTACTTTGATGATTGGTAACATCAAAGTATCCAATGTGTCTTATGTGGCTGGTCTCAAATATTATCTCCTAAGTATCAGTCAATTCTGTGATAAGGATTTCAATGTTGAGTTTTCTAGTGGAAAATGCTTAATCAAAGATAAGACTCAACAAATTCTATTGACTGGAACTAGGAAAGGAAATGTGTATTTTGCAGACTGGGACAAGACTACTGATGCTGCATGCTTCATTGCTAAGAGTTCTAGTGAACAAAGTTGGTTATGGCATAAGAGATTAAACCACTTGAACTTCAAAACAATGAACAAAATTGCTAGAAATGCATTAGTTAAAGGACTACCTAATGAGGTTTTCATAAAAGAGCATGTTTGCAAACCATGCTAAGAAGGAAAACAGATTAAAGCCTCATTCAAAGGAAAACCAGTCATCTCTACTGAAAGGGTACTTGAACTGTTACACATGGACTTATTTGGACCAATTACCCCTGCAAGCATAAATGGTATTAAATACACATTGGTTGTAGTAGATGACTTCTCTAGATTCACATGGGTAGTATTTCTCCTTAACAAGAAGGAAACTCAAGTCAAACTGCCTGAACTTTTAAAGAGATTGTCAAATGAGAAAAGCCTTAGCATTATCAAGATAAGATCTGATAAAGGCATTGAGTTCATAAATTCATACATCAATGAGTATTGCACATCTAATGGAATAGCTCATGAAACCTCAGCAGCTAAAACTCCTCAACAAAATGGAGTTGCAGAAAGAAGGAATAGAACTTTAAAAGAAGCTGCTAGAACCTTAATTGCTGATTCAAATTTACCTAAGAGGTTTTGGGCTGAAGCTATAAACACTGCATGCCATACTCAAAATAGATGCTTGATTACTAAGGGGCAAGGCAAAACCCCCTATGAACTCTGGAAAGGAAGATTGCCTATGATGAGACCTTTGCACCTGTGGCAAGGCTAGAAGCAATAAGGCTCTTTCTAGCCTATGCAGCCCACAAGAGGTTCAAAGTGTACCAAATGGATGTCAAGAGTGCCTTTCTGAATGGAGTCTTGAAAGAAGAAGTCTATGTGGAGTAACCACCTGGTTTTGAGGTTGGAAACCAAGTTTACAGACTGAAGAAGGCTCTATATG
Source organism: Galeopsis tetrahit (assembly GCA_963675135.1). Classification (NCBI taxonomy): domain Eukaryota; kingdom Viridiplantae; phylum Streptophyta; class Magnoliopsida; order Lamiales; family Lamiaceae; genus Galeopsis; species Galeopsis tetrahit. Next base: position 17,897,277 of record OY776130.1, read on the forward strand.
GACTCAAACAAGCCCCTAGGGCTTGGTATGATACACTGTCACAATTTCTCTTGGATCATGGATTCACCAAGGGAACTGTGGACAGAACTCTCTTCAGAATCTCTGAAGGAGAGGACATCTTGCTTGTCCAAATTTATGTGGATGACATAATATTTGGATCCCCCAATAAAAAGCTGTGTGAGAAGTTCTCAAAGCTAATGCAAACCAAGTTTGAGATATCCATGATGGGGTTGATGAACTTCTTTTTGGGACTTCAAGTCAAGCAATCAAAAGAAGGGATCTTCATCAACCAAGCTAAGTACACCAGAGAAATTATCAAAAAGTTTGGGTGTACAACCAGCAAGCCAGTAAGGATCCCAATGAACACAAATTGGAAGATGGATCCTGATGAGAGTGGTGTTCCAACCAACTCTACTGAGTATAGAGGAATCATTGGTTCACTCCACTATCTCACTGCCAGCAGGCCTGACATCACCTTTGCAGTAGGTGTTTGTGCAAGGTTTCAAGCAAATCCTAAGAAAAGCCATCTTGAGGCTGCAAAGAGGATTTTAAGGTATCTCAAAGGCACTGAAAATCTAGGCCTTTGGTACCCTGCTGATGACAATATTGATTTAACTGGCTACTCAGATGCTGATTATGGAGGTTGCAGAATTGATAAAAATTCCACTTCAGGGACTTGTCAATTCTTAGGCAACAAGCTAGTATCTTGGTTTTCCAAGAAGCAGAACACAGTGGCTACTTCCACCACTGAAGCTGAATATGTAGCAGCTGGAAGTTGTTGTGCTCAAATCCTTTGGTTAAGACAATAACTCAGAGACTACAAAGTCAACTCTACTGAAGTGCCAATATTTTGTGACAACAATAGTGCAATTGCAATATCACAAAATCCTGTATTGCACACAAGATGCAAACATGTGGACATCAAGCATCACTTCATTAGAGATCATGTGGAGAAGAAGGATATAAAGTTGGTTAAGATCCACACAGATCATCAAAAAGCTGATATTCTAACAAAGCCACTTGCAGAGGCAAGGTTTCTGGAGCTATCAGCAGAGTTGGGATTACTTGATCCAGGGAAGTTGGATAGGTGAAATCCATAGGAGTTAATTGGAGCAAGGGGAATTAAAATGGTTTTCAGCAGACTTGGTCAAGTCCACTGAAACTCAGAAGAAATGACCTCAAATGATCAGGACTCTTGTCCATTGAATCTAAGGACACTTGTCCACATCCTTTCAGGACACTTGTCCAAGTGGGGTCTGATAAGTTGTCTTGGCTATCAAACTATTTTCTTGGTTTGATAAGCACCTAATTTGGGTAATCATTGCCTATTTTGATATCTGTCTCATTCCTTTTACAGATATCACCTTTTTGGGGATTTTAATTTGTCTCCCACCCAAAAGGTCGCTTTCCATGCATTTAATGCCAAGATTTAACTCTTGTTTGCATTAAACATTTCAAGCCATGATCTATCTCGAGAACTCCCCATCCTTTAACTAGTATTAAATAACTTCCACGTTTTGAATAAAACCAATAACTCACTGTTACATTGGTTTTTGACCATTGGATCAAAACTGGCCAACCCCCCTTGAAATCAATCCTGGCCGTCCAAGTGTGTTTTCCATTTTTGACTACCGTTGAAAACTCTCAAAACTCACCAACTCATTGACAAACATTCTTTTTAGAATATTCACAAGCCTTAAGATCCCCCACAAACACTTCTTCCCCAAGCATTCGAAACCCTAGCTCTTATTTTTCTTCAAACACTCTCAAACTCTCTCAAATTCATTTCTGTAAACCTTCAATGGCTCCCAAAGTTAGACCAGAAATGATCATTGATTTCTCCAACAAGGCTCTACACCTTGATTTTGGATATTTGAGCAACAAAAATAGCCTTCATTTTGAGCCCATAATATCATTTGAAAGTGAAGATCCTGAGATCACACCAACCTTGAGATGGTTGAGGAGGGCAGGTCTTCAAAAGTTTATGGAGGGAAGACCAAGCTCCTGCTTGGAAAGCTACATGGCTGAGTTCTTTGCCTTTCTCAAGTGGAGAGGTAAGCCTGAAGATGGTGAAGTTTCCACCAGACTTTCATATGTGGCAGAGGGAGAGGAGGAAGAGAGATTTCATAGGGTGAAATTCTCTTCAGAGGATCTTGAAGGAGCTTTTGGATTGCCTTCTAAAGGAAGAAATCCAGAATTCTATGGTGCTGATCATGAAGATGAGATAGCACAAGAATGGCTTTTGGTCCCAGGCCCACTATCATCAACACAAAACAAGAAGACTCTCAAACCTAAGTTTCTCAACCTCTTTGAGGTAGTTGCAAAGAGTCTTCTGAGCAACACAGGAAGCCTAGAGCAGGTCAGCCATCCTAGAATCAGAATTATGGCTGCAGTTATTGTTGCTAGTGACAAAGGCATCAAATTTGATTGGAGGACCTTCATCATGTCTGAGATGATGATGGAAAAGGCCAAATTTAAGGTGAAAACTCACAATAAGGTTGTGCTAGAAGGGAAACTCAAGTATTGCACTAGGGCAAGCTTGTTGATTGAGAGGTTTTCCCATTATTCTCAAATGCAAACCTTTGCAAAGCCCCTCCCAGCCCAGAAGATAATGTTCAGAAAGCTCAACAAGAAAACTGAGCAAAGGAGGATGCTTATGGCCAAACCTGCTGAAGAAAAGGTGGAGGAGAAGCCAAAATTGAAACAGAGGACTAAGGCCAGAGTGGTAAAGACAAGGAAAATGTCTCAAATCCCCCCAGAGGAGAATTCAGGAGCTTCAGCAGAGATTGAAGAAGTTGTTGAAGAAGGAGTAAGTGTGCCTTCTAATCATTCAGAAGAGTTGAGGCAAAAGTACAATGAGACAAGACAAAAGTCTAGAGGTGACAAGAGGATCGGGGAAGTTGTCCCTGAGAAGGATGGAGAAGGAAGTGGGAGCAGTAGGGCTAGCAAGAGAAGGGCCAAGCCTACTGATAAAGTGTTGGAGCTTCAGGAGGAAAGGTCTCTCCAACTTGCTCTAAGAGAGAGCAGAGCTGAAAGCAGGACCAAGTCTAAGTCAAGGACCAACTCATCTGGTTCTGGAACTCCAGAATCCAGGGTCCCTGAAGGTCAACCAATAGAGGCCAACATCCCTGAAATTCAGAACCCTGAGCCCAACTCCCCTGAAACCCACATAACCCCAACCAACCATCCAATCACCCCCATCAATCTTACAAAGAGATACTCTCCTGAAGGGAGTGTGCAAAGAAGTGGGATAGATGTGCTAGCTGATTTAGCAGTAGATGAGACAAGGCTTCAATCACCCCTTGATTCATCTATGCTCAACTACTCAAAGTTTCTAGAAGCTGCACTGCATGAGCCAACCCCAATTAGTAAAGCCCCTTCAGATCCATTGCTCTCAAAAGCAACTGAAGTACCTTCAATTGCAACCAACCCTTCTGAAGCCAACATCCCTGAACTTAACCTTCCTGAAGCCACTTTAGGAGAACCCAGAGCCAACTCCCCAATAACCCAAAGTCCCCATTCAAGTGGAGATGAGGAGGAGTATACTTATGAAAGTATGCTCAGAGAAGGAGCCAAGGCTACTGTGGACAGTTTGTATCCACAACTTGCTGAATTTCCAAGAATTCAGAAGACATTCCATGACTTGAGAATGCTTGTTGATGTGAAGGACAAGACTATTATGGAGATTTCACAAGTCATCCAAGATAAAGGTGCAAACTGGTGGCAAGTGGAGGAGAGCAGATTGCTGCACTTTGCTGGAGTTTTAAAGACAAGATTCCTCATTGATGAGGAAGTTTTTGCAAAGTTAGTGGAGGATAAGATCTGTTGGGATATGAATATCCTTAGTTTAGTTTTGATAAACCAAATCAAACATGTAATAGGATAAGTTGTATTGTATAGACAACTTTATTATACATCTTGTAATAGATAGGACTCTGGTTAGAAGAGAAGACTTGTCAAATGCTCAAGAAGAGAAGAGAAGACCAAGACCAGAAGTCATCTTACATCAGCTGAGTAGAAGTCGTCTTACATCAGCTGAGTAGAAGTCATCTTACAACCAGCTGAGTAAAGACAGCAGAGTAAAGACAGCAGCTGAGAAGAAACAGCAGCTGTGTAAAGCCAGCTGAGTAAAGACAGCAGAGTAAAGACAGCAGCTGAGAAGAAACAGCAGCTGTGTAAAGACAGCTGAGTAAAAACAGCAGAGTGAAGTCTTCTTACCAGCAGAGTGAAGCCTTCTTACCAGCAGAGTAGAAGTCTTCTTACCAGCAGAGTGAAGTCTTCTTACCAGCAGAGTAGAAGTCTTCTTACACGATTAAAGAAAGACCAATCACAGCTGAAATCAAGGATTGACAAGATATGTGCACAAGAAAGGAAAGTCAAAGATATGATTGAAATTACATGACAATGGTAATATTCAATCATATCAAATCAAGAGATTGTCAATTCCTCAATTAGTGGAGATTTGAATTGCTATCATCCAACGGTAACATTCAAACATCAACATTATATAAATGAGCTCATACATCATTGGGAGAAGTGAGAAGAGGTGTGAGATGTAGAGGTCGAGCAAAGTTCATAAAGTCCAGAAATAAGAAGAGCTCAAGAAGATCATTCATGAAGATTCAACACGCATCACCTCATCCCCAGTGAGTGAACTCATACCATCTAAGCCAGTGCAACCACTCATATATATCCATAGCTTAGAGAGAATTTCCCAATCCTAGCATGAGGCTAAAACAGATTGTAAGGGAAATTCTCACCTAGTTCATATACACAAAACCCACCTTCTACCATAAAACCTTAGAAGTCAAGTTGAGTGTTTATCACTGTAAAGAGTCCAAGTGCTCTATAATCACTTGTGGAGTTCAAGTGCAAGTGCTTACAATCACTTGTGGGGAAGTGCAAGTGCTTACAATCACTTGTGGAGACCGTAGCTGTTAGGACGGCTCAGATCTCAAAGTCCTACCCTTGGGACTATAAAGGTCAAGGCCCTTGTAATTTGTGGAAATTAAAGGGATTAAACATCACGTGTGGACGTGAGAGTGGACGTAGGAACGTATATCCGAACCACTATAAATCAATGTGTTATTTACATTTCTGCACTTTACATTTCAAGTCTTTTCATACATATTTGTGCATAAAATGTTTTACACACTGTATTTATTAAATAGACGAGTATAATATTTATGGGCACACTACAATTCCGCACTTAACTCCGATAAGTAATTAATCAGTCGACTAACTAGTCCTAGGCCCCTATTGAAATCAGCGGACTAGTTACTTTGAAGAGTTAGTTTATTTTCCACACAATCAGCAGACATCAAGTCAGCTGATCTTACACTCGTCTCAGGGACCAACAAGTGGTATCAGAGCCGTGTGTTCAAAAGACCATTGCTTTGAATTTTTTATTTTCGAAAATCTGCACTTTTTCTGTTGTTTTCAGAATTTAACGTGTGAGTACACTTTTTAAAGTGGAATTTATGTTTTGAATCGAACTCACTGCTTTGCAGTGACATGTAATGCTTTTTGGCCAAATTCCATCGTTTGAGCCATCAAAAACACGTTTTACTGTTTTCAATGGTCACCTGAATAGATCCATTTTTGAAAAACTGTTTTGCATGCATTCTGTTTTCATAAAAATCATACTTGCATGTATTTGGATTATTGTGTGTTAAGAACAGGTTAACAACTAAGGGGGAACATCAGCTCAGCTGAGTTCTAGCCCTATCTGGATTTACACGCGTATGAGCAAGAAGAGGAGATTAAGATGATCAAGTTGTTAGAAGACCTGAAGACAAGAAGAGCTTAATTGGAAGTCGTCTGATTTGCAACATATCAGCTGAAGAGTAGATAAGAAGACCTTTGTAATAGCTGATTAGGTGAGTCCGTGCTTGTAAAGTGCAATATTAATAAAACTCATCTTTTTAGCTTTTGGAGATAACATCTAGTTATCTCATCTGATGACAATTTCTCATTGTCATCATACAAAAGCCTTTTGTTTTTACTCTTCTGCACTATTATATGGACTCTAGCACTGTCTGTTCTTTATTGCTTCAGTTAGTGTTAGATGATTTGGTTATATCAAAAAGGGGGAAATTGTTGGGATATGAATATCCTTAGTTTAGTTTTGATAAACCAAATCAAACATGTAATAGGATAAGTTGTATTGTATAGACAACTTTATTATATATCTTGTAATAGATAGGACTCTGGTTAGAAGAGAAGACATGTCAATGCTCAAGAAGAGAAGAGAAGACCAAGACCAGAAGTCATCTTACATCAGCTGAGTAAAAGTCGTCTTACATCAGCTGAGTAGAAGTCATCTTACAACCAGCTGAGTAAAGACAGCAGAGTAAAGACAGCAGCTGAGAAGAAACATCAGCTGTGTAAAGCCAGCTGAGTAAAGACAGCAGAGTAAAGACAGCAGCTGAGAAGAAACAGCAGCTGTGTAAAGCCAGCTGAGTAAAGACAGCAGAGTAAAGACAGCAGCTGAGAAGAAACAGCAGCTGTGTAAAGACAGCTGAGTAAAGACAGCAGAGTAAAGACAGCAGCTGAGAAGAAACAGCAGCTGTGTAAAGACAGCTGAGTAAAAACAGCTGAGTAAAGACAGCTGAGTAAAAGGCAGCTGAGTATAGACAGCAGCGGGGTAAAGACAACAGCTGAATAAAAGACAACAGAAGCTTAAAAGAAAGATCAGATGAGTACCCAATTAAAGGAAGGCCAATCAGAGTTGAAGTCAAGGATTGACAAGATACGCACAAGAAAGGAAAGTCAAAGATATGATTGAAATTACATGACAATGGTAATATTCAATCATATCATATCAAGAGATTGCCAATTCCTCAATTAGTGGAGTTTTGAATGCCATCATCCAACGGTAACATTCAAACTCAACACTATATAAATGAGTTCAGTTCTTACATCATTTGGAGTGAAGAGGTGTGAGATGTAGAGGTCGAGCAAAGTTCATAAAGTCCAGAAATAAGAAGAGCTCAAGAAGATCATTCATGAAGATTCAACACGCATCACCTCATCCCCAGTGAGTGAACTCATACCATCTAAGCCAGTGCAACCACTCATATATATCCATAGCTTAGAGAGAATTTCCCAATCCTAGCATGAGGCTAAAACAGATTGTAAGGGAAATTCTCACCTAGTTCATATACACAAAACCCACCTTCTACCATAAAACCTTAGAAGTCAAGTTGAGTGTTTATCACTGTAAAGAGTCCAAGTGCTCTATAATCACTTGTGGAGTTCAAGTGCAAGTGCTTACAATCACTTGTGGGGAAGTGCAAGTGCTTACAATCACTTGTGGAGACCGTAGCTGTTAGGACGGCTCAGATCTCAAAGTCCTACCCTTGGGACTATAAAGGTCAAGGCCCTTGTAATTTGTGGAAATTAAAGGGATTAAACATCACGTGTGGACGTGAGAGTGGACGTAGGAACGTATATCCGAACCACTATAAATCAATGTGTTATTTACATTTCTGCACTTTACATTTCAAGTCTTTTCATACATATTTGTGCATAAAATGTTTTACACACTGTATTTATTAAATAGACGAGTATAATATTTATGGGCACACTACAATTCTGCACTTAACTCCGATAAGTAATTAATCAGTCGACTAACTAGTCCTAGGCCCCTAGTGAAATCAGCGGACTAGTTACTTTGAAGAGTTAGTTTATTTTCCACACAATCAGCAGACATCAAGTCAGCTGATCTTAAACTCGTCTCAGGGACCAACATCAATGATGGGTGAGATGAACTACTTTCTTGGACTTCAAGTAAAACAAACTCCAGAAGGTATTTTCATAAATCAGGCGAAGTACACAAGAAACCTTCTAGACAAGTACGGGATCAAAACATGTAAGTCCACTGGCGTACCCATGCAACCAACTTACAGAATGGACCCAGATGAGAACGGTAAATGTGCTGACCAATCCTATTACCGTGGCTTAATTGGTTCCTTACTGTATCTAACTGCTAGTAGGCCAGACATTGCACTCTCTGTTGGTGTTTGTGCTCGATTCCAAGCCAATCCAAAAGAAAGTCACATGGAAACCACCAAAAGGATTCTGAAATATTTGAAAGGGACCATTAACCGTGGTATATGGTATCCCTCAAATGATGATCTATCCTTAAGTGGGTATTCAGACTCAGACTTTGGAGGCTGTAGAATAGATAGGAAATCTACTTCTGGTTCTTGTCAATTTCTAGGCACAAAACTCATATCTTGGTTTTCTAAAAAGCAGACTAGTGTTGCTACTTCTACTACCGAAGCCGAGTACATGGCTGCTGGTAGCTGTTGTAGTCAACTACTCTGGCTCATGCAACAGCTTCGTGATTACAACATACATGAATCAAATGTTCCTATTTTCTGTGATAGTAATAGTGCAATTGCCATTACACAAAATCCTATTTTACACACACGATGTAAGCATGTTGATGTGAAGCATCATTTCATACGTGATCATGTAGAAAAGAAGGATATTCGCATGGAAAAGATTCATACTGATTTTCAAAGAGCTGATATTTTTACAAAACCATTAGCTGAGGCACGTTTTCGTGAGTTATGCATTAGTCTAGGGCTAATTGATCTAGACCCTACTTGCATATAGCTATGCACTAACCAGTCAGGTACATCAAAGAAAAGGAGACAAGAACAGAGCACTCGTCTACTCATCCAACAGACAGGTATACAAGGCTAGACTAGATGACCAAACAACCCGATGAGGAAGCTGGTAAAGCTGAGGGTAATACTAAGGGAATAAACATTTAAGGGGGAATCCTTGATTTCTTAAATATCCTTATGTTGACTCTTATGTTTGTTAAAAGGTCATCTTGTTCAAAACCTTGATCACTGCTTTCGATTGATATTCATCGTATTTATTTTACTCTACTTGTACCTTTGATTACACATTGCCAATCATAAGATAGGTACATAAGGTCGTTCGACGATTCAGAATAGACAAGCACAGGCGAAGGGGGAACTCGTCTTGTGTGCTTAAGCGAACACGTCTGGTGTAGTTTAAGTCTACTCGTCTACTCTGGATGGACTCGAACAGAGAAGCTAAGTATTTCTCTTTGAAATATGTTAAGTGCTTAGTCATTGAATTAAGGGTATTACGGTAATTAGATATTATTAAAATTGAAAATCCTAGAATTGGATTTATACACTCCATTTAATGAGGTGTATACACCCAATTTGCACCACAGTCTACTACATTAGGTCGGATGTGTACACCCTTCTGTCCTAACCAATAAGAGGTGGCGGATTTCAAAATTTACAATATCAAATCACATAATATTCTTGATTCCGTAACAGAATATCAAAAGCCCCAACCGTTGGATCATTTCATTTCATCGTGGCCATTGATTCGAAAGTTAAGGTTTTACAAAACCCTCAACTGCTCCACTCTTCTCCCCTACGCGTTCTTAACTCTTCTACTCTTGAGAACTTTCGATTTCTTGCTTATACTCACAAATTGTTCTCACACAACTTACCTATAATGTCGATCGTCTCGTTATTCGATGTTAGAACTAACATGCAGGCTAGGTTTGACCTAGGCAAATATGCATCGGAGGGGAAGGTGCATGTTGAAGGATCTGTATTTTTCAAAGGCAAGCACACCGACGGCAACAAAGATATTTTGATGAAATGCTGCCGCTGTGGATTGAGACCTTACTTGGAATCATTCCCAGAAGTGATTCTTGAAGAAGAAGTGCTTGAATTCTATGCCAACGCAACCAGGCAAGGCGACTCAATTCTATCGTTCGTTGGTAACAGCCGAGTAGAGCTTACTCGGAGAAATGTTTTCGAGAATTTGAAGCTGCCAACCGGTTCAATTGACATTGAAAATTATGCTGGAGGCCAGGAGTTGAGGTATCTAAGCATATTCTGTGGTAAAAAGTTGAAGCTGGGTCGTGATGGAAAGATCCCTGCTGTCAAGAAGAAGGAGCTCTTAGACAAGTACAAGATTCTTCTTAACATTGCATCGCAAATGTTGCTTTGTGTTACTGGAAGTTATGATTCCGTGACCCTACTGAAGGCAAGAGTAATGGCCGCAATCCATGACGGCATTACTGAAGGCAATTGGTACAAATTATTGACGGATCGTATAATGTATTTTGAGAAGAATGTGCGTGTTGACACCGATTCGGCAAATTGGGTGGTGTCTGCTGTAGTTGGGTTTGGAAACAAGTTAAGTATCCTATTACCTATCTTGTTGCCAGACAAGTCGACTTGGAGCAGAGGCAAACCGTTCCATGCTCTTAAACACTATCTGAAGAAAGAGGCCTTGGCAAAGCAAGCTGCTGCAAGGACTGCTGCTCCAAGATAGGTTCACATTAATCCTGATGACGCCATGATTGAAGCCGCCTCGTCTAGTTCAGACGGAGATGAGTCAGATGATGGAGAATCTGAGCCTGGGGCTGGAACTAGTGGAAGACTAGTTGAGTATGTGGCAGAAGAGGCCATGATCGAGGCTGCTAATGACTCGGAGGAGACGCATTCAGACACAGAATCTGAGAAGGAGGAAAGGACAAATGCTGAAGTTCCAGAAGTCTATTGACTGGTGAGAGTCGAGTCGAGTCCTTCACCAGACAAGACAACTAACCAGGTTGGTACTTCTTCTAGATCTTTTTCAATTCCTCTCTCTCTCCCTCCTGTTCGAACCAAGGCCAGATCACATCGATCTCGTGCCAGACCTGCACCCTCATCCTCACAAGTGCTGCCAGCATATCCGCTGAGAGCAAGCCTACTCGAAAACACTCCTATAAAGGACACAACTGATACTCCGACGGTTGTCATACCTGACCTAGCCACGTCAAAGCCCCTAGAAACCACAATCCTTACTCCCTCTACCTCAACAAAATATGTTGAACCCTCCAACCCATCTACTTCAGACAAGACGCCAGTTGCCACTGCAACAGCTGAGTTAGAGACCCCATCTACTCAGAACCCGTCTGATGTTAGATTTGATTCCTTAGTCTACTATCCGATGTGTCTACGAGAGATGAGAGTTCGTGCTAGAGTATCTAGAAATCTGAAGAAGCAGCTCTCAACTCTTGACATCGACACTGCTTCAGAACAATTTGAGAAACTGGTCAGGATATGCACTTGGTTTGCATTAAAGAAATCTTCTACAGACGATCTTTTCGAGGTCATTCAAGGTAAGGGCGGAATCTCCAACTTCATGGATTGGGAGATGGAACAAAAGGAAAATAGTGGAGTTAAGGATCACTCCGAGCTGTTCCCACGCAAGGCCTTGGTTGATTTTGTCAAAAGGTTGTTGAGTATTCCAGATGGTGTAATAGAAGATGTGTTCTCATTTGATGTTGGAAATCAAACTGATCTGGTGGAAGACGAGGTCAAGCCAGATGTTGCTGATATTGCTGTTCAGACTTCAGAACCAGTCTTGGTTTTAGAAGGTGGTTCAGATGAAGAAGAAGCTGAGTGTTCTGGAGAAACTAACTCTTTCAACTTTGGAAAAGAAGATGATGAATTCATGGATGCTGTAATGTTTGATGAAGATGAGTTGGTTGGAAAAGTTCAAGATGATATTGCTACTGAGACTCAGTCATCTATTCAAACATTCCCTGAAGGATTTTTAGATGGATTAAAGATGGATTTGAAGGAAGTTGTTCAAACGTCCATTGAAAACTTTTTGGAATCAAAATTGAAAGATATTCTCGTGGAACAGAATCAATCGCTTGTTGACAGCTCAAGAGAACTGATTGTTGGTGAAGTCAACAAGATGGACTCAACTTTCCGAGAAGAGATGTATGCTGAAATTGAGACTTTCTTGAAGAGACAAGTTGATTTTTCGGAAAAGAGGTCAATTGATTTTGCTAGATCTTTAGCTGAAGAGTCAAGTAAGATGGAGAGACTCTACAGGGTTAAGATAGAGATTGCTGATGAGCAAAGACGAGAAGCACAAGATCAATTGGTGCGTTCTCGAGCTATTCTTACAGAGTTAACTGATCAAAATAGGCTACTTCGACAGACAGCTACTCATTTTAAAGACGAACTAGTTTCAAGTACAAGGAAGCTAGAGCTGGCTACTGATCGTCTAGACAAGATAAGCCATGAGAAGACGCATCAGAAGCAGATTGAGTCAGCTGCTGAAGCAATGAAAGAAGCAATAAAGGAAGAAATGACTCGCTTTACTTCTCTTTTCACTCTTAAGGCAAATGATGAAGCCAAAAAGGGGGAAGAGACAAGTAGAGTAGGAGTTGAAATTGAAAAATCTGCTAGTGCTGAACCTGAAGTGAAGGCTGCTGCTACTGCGATAGAAGAACTAAGAAGGCCTAAGAGAGGCAGATTAGTGAAGAAGGCAGATCTAGAGCAAGCTAGAATTGAAGAGCAGAAGATATTAGAGAAAGGCAAAAGAGTTGCATCTCCTGAAGCAGAGGTTCAGAATAGACGAACTAAGAGAAAGTTAGAGCTGAAGGATGCTGAAGATCGAAGTATTGTGAACAAGGATCAACTGAAAAATGCTGATGAAGAATTACGATATGCAAGTCAGAAACATCTTGGAAAACATATTAGAAGACTACAGAAGCTGAAAGCAGATCCAGATCGTGTTGAAGATGCTTTCATTGACAACTTCATTGACAGAGAACATCGAGAAGATTGGTTCAAAGTCAAGTTGCAATGGGAGTTGGATCACTGGATTATTCGTAAATTTGGTGATGCTAATAGTACTGAAGAGTTGTATGCTATATTTGAAAAGTTTATGGAAGTTCAAGATAAGAAGCTTTGGAATCTGATCATGAGAGTTGCTGCTGCTGTGAATTTTAATATTCTCGTACCGATCTATCCAAAGTGGACTACTCCTTTGCTAGGTTCTGGAAAGAGAGTTGATTTTAATTACATCAAGAAGTTTGAAGAAGAGCTACTGGACAAGGAGAAGATCAACAATGAAGTGCACATTGAAGAAATTCATAGACGAATCCTTGATGCTTTTTGTGTTCCAAATCTGGATGGAGGTAACATTACTGATTAGCTTTTACTTATGTTTTATTTGTAAGTGTAATCTACTGATCTTATTGAATGAATGAAAAGATAACAACTTTTGATGATTAAAGACAAGATAACTACTTAACTAGACTACTATTATGAAAAGATTCAAGTAGTTTTGGCTTCATCAAAAAGGGGGAAATTGTTGGGATATGAATCCTAAGACAAATCCTAAACGATGAAAAGATAAGATGAGTTTTGATAAGCCAAAAGTAGACTTGAATATTTTCTAAGTGTTGACTGATCTAGTCTAGTCGAAGAAGTCGTCTTGTACAAGACCAGTAGAGTTCACATAAGTTCACATGAAAAGATAAGTACTTATAGTTCGTATATACTTCATATATATTTGTTATATAGATTGTTATTTGAGCTATGAATAATCGTTGTATAGAGCTCATGTTTTTTATTGTAATAGATAGATTAATTGTATAGATTATAAGTTGACTAAGCTTGTATTATCAAAGCTTAATGTAATGTAATAGTTTTGTTATGGTTAGATGATAGGACTAGAATAAGTTCTATGAAGTCTACTACTGGAGAAGAACTACACAAGACAAGAAGAGTATGAAGATGACTCAGAATTTGTCTAAGTGTGGAACAAGACAGGTGGACTAACAAAACAAGACAGGTCAACTTGAAGTTAGTTACAAATACGCGTGGAAAAATAAAGATGAAGAAGTTAGTTATGAAATAACTAATTGGTAACAAAAACGCGTGGATAGATAAGAAGATTCAGTTGAAGATAGTTTTCAAGAAAAGTTGGTTACAACTACCTGAGTTCTTGAAGATTGAAGTCTATAATACTTCATGATGGTTATCAATTAAAGACTACTGATTGACTACTGAAATACTGATTACTGAAGCTTACTGAAGATATATTGAAGATTATTCTCAGAGTTTATTGAAGATTCAGAAAGAAGCCAGAAGACAAGTGAAGAATCAAGAAGGCTACTACTGAATAACAGAGAAGTTTTAGTTTTTGTTTGTTGTTTTTTTTATCAAGTTGCTAGATACTTGTTAAACTTCTAGTTAGATCATAGGTATATCTGGTGGTATATTCTTTGAAGATCTAAGTCTTCTTCTTGGGACTTAAAAGACAGGAACATACACTTTGTACTCGATTGTAAGAGTTTAGTGGAAACATCACAACTGGGTTTGTGAGAGTGGACGTAGACAAGTTGTCGAACCACTATAAATCGTTGTGTGTTGTTTACTTTACTGTTTTGTTTGACTGCTTAACTGTTTAACTACTTAACTGAACTAGACAAGTTGAGTATTCATAAGAACAGAGTTCTCGAATTAAGAAGTTGAGTATAAACTTAACTTGGGCTCATTGTTAATTTCGTATTTCCGCATACTGTATTCTGATATTTCGATAGATTTTTGAAAAGTCTATTCACCCCCCCTATAGACATTTTCACTAGCTTACTCGTTATTAACTCAACTTTGGGGACCTACAAGAAGTCTCAACTTGATCTCAAGTTTCAGACTTTGATGGACATAGCAGGAAAGATGCTGCTAGGCAATACTTTTAGCCATGATGCAGTTACCACTCTGAAGGTTAGAGTTATGGCGGCAATTTGGGATCAAATTGATAGAGATTAGCAAGGGCTCTTCTTGGACAGAATTGCTCTTGAAGCCAAGAAGGTTACTTTGGACCTACAATCCAAGGAGTGGAAGGTGACATCCACAGTCAGCTTTGTCAACAAGCTAAGTATCATCCTTCCAGAGATACTTCCAAAGAAGTATAAGATGGGTCCTATTAAGAAGTTTCACATCTCCAAGTATTACTTGAGAAAGTAAGCTCTTGTTGAGGCAGCAAGGTTGAAGGAGGAAAAGAAGAAACAGTTGGCTGAAGCATCCTCTAAAGATGCAGCTGAAGAGGCAGAAGAGTCAACTCATGACTCAGCTAAAGAGGAAGAGGAGCCTTCCAAAGAAGAGGCTCATCAGAAGACTGTTGAGGATGATGATGATGACAATCAGACTCTTGCACAAAGAAGATATCTGATCAGATCTGGGCTCATCTCCCCATCTGATTCAGATGCCACTCCATCAGCCTCTCCCTTGAAGAAGGCAGGTACCTCTAACCCCTCCCTTACAATTACTCCTTCTAAATTGTCTAAGGGTCAGAAGAGAAAGAAGAACACTTCTTCTCTCACCAAGAAGTCCAAGAAATCCAGGCTCCCTACTCCTATGAGCATAGCCCCAATTTCATCCTTTGACCCTACTGAAGCTGCCAACCCATCTGAACCCTCAAACACTGAAACCCAAACCCCTGCTGATACTCACACAGCAGAGAAACTAGCCCAGAAAACCCAAACTACAAGCCTCCAGATATCATCTGATCCAATTATCCCCACTTCTCAAACCCCTGCTGAAGCAGAACACACAGCAGAACACATACAACCAGCTACCCAACCCATAGATATCACTTCTCAAATCCCTGCTGATAATCACACAGCAGAGGAATCCATCCAAATCATTAAACTCCCAATCTCTTTTGAACCAGAAGACCTGGCTCCAGTAGACTTGCCTCAACCTCAATACAGCATGGTGCACTTTCCAATGTGCACTAGGGAGAAGCTTATGAGAATGAAGATAGCCAACTTGCTGAAGTCCACTATACCTGGAGTTGATGATGAGTCAATCCAATTTGAGCAAGTAATAAGTATATGTACTTGGATTGAACTCAGTAGAGATGATGTGGATGACTTAATTGAAGTCATGGAAGGAATGGGAGGAAAAGCTAACTTCCTCGACTGGGAAATGGAGCAAAAAGAGGTTGCTCTAGTCCGATCATTCACTGAGCTGTTACCAACAGAGGCCCTGACTAGGGTGTGCCAAAGGATTCTAGGAATCCCCTCTGAGGACCCTTCTGTACCAGACACAACTGCAGATCACCTGGTAGTCGTCGAGGCTTCTGCAGATGATTCAGCTGAACCAGCTGAGAAAGAAGAAAAGGAAAGAGAAGTGCTGACTGTCCCATCTCACTTCTTTCCTAAACATGAACTCGATCATTTCATCTACCAACCTAAGCTGAGGGAAGGACGATTGTTTGCTCGTTTAGTTGACATAACAGCAAACTTTCTAGAGGAAAGTCATCTGACTGCAGAAGAAAAGGGTCTAGCCTTAGTTGCCTACAAACCATCTAACCCGCCAATACCATCTCAGGTAACTCAAGATACTGCCTCTCCCTCTACCTCGTATATTGATATTCGAGCAGATGTATGTGCTCAAGTCAAAGAATCAATAGACACACACTTCGACAAGGGGCTAGGCATGCAGTTGGCTAGATATGTTGAAAAGGCTATAAAGGAGCAGAGGACTCGTCTCACTGATCAGATCCATGATATAGATGACAAGTTTGGTGAAGCCCTTCATAATCAGCTGGAAGAGTTTCTTTACTCTGAGATGAAGAAATCGGTGGACAGAACCAAGATGTTTGCTGATCTCTATGCAAATGAGATAACTCGCCTGAAGACCACCTACAAAAGCAGGCTCGATGATGCTGAAGCAAGAGCTACTGAAGGTCAAGCTCTACTTAAATCAGCTGCTGAGGAAAATGAGAAATTGCAGACTCAGTTGAAGGAGACAGCAGCCAAACTAGAAGTCCTTACAGCTAAACTCGAAGCTGCCTCTTCATCATCATCTTATGATCAAGTCTTAGAGCACAGCATCTCCCATCTAACTCATGTCAGCAAGGTAAATGCCATGGCCCTCAAGCAAACCTTGCATGTAGAAATTCTGAATGCCATGAAGCCATTTGCTGCTAAACTTGCTGAATCCAAAAAGGGGGAAGAAGTGTTGATAAAAGCTCTGGAGAAGTCTACTGCACAGCAAGCTGTGATGGTAGTATCACAAGATGAGCTGAATGAAACCTTGGGAGGTTTGAAAAGCAAAATCAAGAACAGACAAGGCAAAGAAGTTGTTCAAGAAGAAACCCAAGTCCCAGCCAAGAGTCTCAAGCTCACTGCCCCTATAGAAAAAGTTTCTGAAAAGAGGATGACAAGGAAGAGGAAGGCAGATGAGCAAGCGAAGGCAGATGAGATAGCATCAGTCCCAGTAGAGCCTACTGCAGAAGAGAAAGAGGCTCAAGAACTGAAGAAAAGGAAGATGCTTGAAGCTCAAGAGCTTAACCAAAAGAAGTTAAATGATGCGAAGGCAGTCAAGACCAAGTTTGACAGGAAAGTGGTCAAACTCAGGAAAGCACTTAAAGACAAATAGAAGGAAGAAAGTGCCCTGGTAACTGACAGCACATATGTGGATTTATTGGCTCTTCAAGATGAGCTACCAAGATGGTATCCTCTGAAGAAGAAGTGGCAAATCCAACACCACATAGTGAGAAAATTTGGCCCTCTCTCGACCTATGAAGATGAATTTCTTCAATTCTCTCAGTTCATGAATTTTGAAGATCAAGTATTCTGGTCAGAAGTGGTCAAAACAGCCAAGGAGCTCGACTGCAGAATTCTGACTCCTGAAGAACCTAAATGGGATGCAACTACTCTGAGATCCGGAAGAACAGACATGATAGAAGTCAAACGCATCCTGGAGAAGATCTATCTTGAAGAGAATGTTACAGACTCGCAACACATGGAAGATGTTCGAGCTCGTCTGTACCTTGCCTACCGCATCTGAACAAATGAAGACCTGATGAAGACTACTTTAGAAGTTTAAAGAAGCTAACACTTGTAATCTGTAAAAGCTCATATATGTTATTTAAGTATTAGTTCTTTTTGCTTACAAGACAAACTCTCATTGTCTTCATCAGACACTTCATGTTTTAAAGATTTTATAAACTCTTATCTTATTCATTAAGAGCATTTATCAAGTATAGTGATGGCCAAAACACTTAAAGTTTATAAATGTAATAGGATCAGCTGACTCTGTATAGAACAGCTTAGACTAGTCTTTTGTGATCAGCTGTATTGATCTCAGCTGATCAGCACAGTATTGGCTTACATGCACAACCTCAAGATGAGAAGAGTAGAAGGCATGAAGACTAGAAGATCCTTGAAGACCAGATAAGTAAGGTGCTTGTATACCTACTTAGCTGATGGAGTCCAAGTTTAAGATGGCCTAACACAGCACATAGAATTGCCAGATCAGAAGAGTGTTACTCTCCTGATATCAGAAGACAGAAGACATAAGGCCAGACGAGTTGTCAGAAGACTATAAGTGAAGATCAGAAGACTAGGTGCTCGTCCAGGACTCGGTTGATTCCAAAGTCATCTTGCAATTCAAATGAAGACTTACCATTCTTAGAAGATTGACATGATCCCAGAATTGAAGCAATCAAGCGGCTGGAATTAAGGAATCAACCAAACTTGGAAAGATTGCCCCAACGGCTAGTCAACTCCAACGGCTAGTTGCAGCAATCATCCCTATAAATACAAGAGGATGAGGAATCACAATACACGAAGTCACAACGTGAGAATTCAACAGCTAATCAAGCAAGCAAGCAAGCAAAAAGCAATATCCTACTGAGAGTTCTCCAAGAGCCCATAAATTATTAGAACACCTTCTAGCTCTTAAGTGATTTCCCATCCAACCAAAGAACCTGAATCCTACTCTTATTGTATATTCATTGATTTAGGCACAGTGGTTAAGCGATCTATAAGCTTGAACCATTAGTTGGATACATTCAAAAACCCTAAAACCCCCACCATAAGGTTAAGTTTTTGAACCCCTGTAAAAGTGCAAGTTCTTCCAATCACTTGTGGAGACCGTAGTAGTTAGGACTGCTCAGATCTCAAAGTCCTACCCTTGGGACTATAAAGGACAAGCCCTTGTAATTTTTGGTAAATTAAAGGGATTAAACATCACGTTAGGACGTGAGAGTGGACGTAGGAACGTATATCCGAACCACTATAAATCGGGTGTCTCTTACATTTCTGCACTTTACTTCATTGCTTATTCATATCTTTATATAGTGCATATTGTGTTTTCAAATATCTTCAAATAAGGTCATAACTTTCAAACCAGCATCAGTTGAGCTTTTCATTAAGTAAACAAGTTAGTGTTTTCAAAAGAACTCAAGAACGAGTCTAAACAAACAGGCCTACTCACTTCCGCATTTAATCTCTTCAACAGATTACTATAGTCATCTGGACCAGCAGACTTGTAGTCCAGCTGACATAGAAATTAGAAGAGGTTCCAAACTCCTTTGAAAAAGTTTTAAAGTCCATTCACCCCTCCCCTCTAGACTTTAATCCCATTCACTACTCGTTCAGGGACCAACACCAAAGTACATGTATCCCAGTAAGTTTAAATGGAAGAAAATAGGCTTTAGTAGTTGTTGATGATTTTTCCAGGTACACTTGGGTAGTATTTCTACTAAAGAAGAAGGAGACCCAAATCAAGTTACCTGAATTGATGATGAGATTGAGTAATGAAAAGGGCCTAAGTATTGTCAAGATCAGATTAGACAAAGGCACTGAATTCATAAACTCATACATCAATGAGTACTGCAGCAAGAATGGCATCACTCATGAGACATCAGCAGCAAGAACACCTCAACAAAATGGTGTTGCTGAAAGAAGGAACAAAACCTTGAAAGAGGCAGCAAGAACACTAGTGGTTGAATCTAAACTGCCAAAAATGTTCTGGGCTGAAGCCATTAACATTGCATGTCACACACAGAACAGATCCTTAATCACTAAAGGTCAAGGTAAGACTCCATATGAGCTATGGAAAGGTAGATTGCCCACTGTTGCTTATTTCCATATATTTGGTTGCAAGTGTTTCATTCATAATAATGGGAAAGAGTAATTGAAATCTTTTGACAGCAAAGCTGATGAGGGAATATTTTTTGGATATTCTCAAGTCAGCAAAGCTTACAGAGTCTACAATTGTAAAACTCTCATTGTGGAAGAAACACCTCATGTTGTGTTTGATGAGTCTATTAATGAGTTCAGGGATAGAGACCTGAATATTGATGAGATAACACAAAGAGCAACCAGACTAAGGCTTCAAAGCAAGGAAACAGTGTTTGTAGATGTTGCCCAGCCTGAACTCAATGACCATAAAAAACTGGACAACCTACCTGATGGCAATCGACCAGAAGCCAACCAACCTGAAGGAGAAATTGAACTGACTGACCCCATCCCAGTTCAAAACCAGGTAACAACTACCAATGAAGAAGCAGGCAATGCTGAGGTAGTAAATGGATCCAATATTCAAGGGGGAACCAATGAAAATGTCAACCTATCTGACAATGAGGATAATAACCCTGAATATGATCCTGAACTTGATCTATCAATTAAATTTCCAGAATTTAATGATTCTAGTGATCCAACTTCAGAAGAGGACATCCCTCCTAAAGGAATCAGGTCTAGAAGGACTTGGTTGCAAGACCACCCAACTAGCCTGATACTTGGAAATCCAAGTGAAGGGATCAAAACTAGAAGATTTCATGGAGAAAGTGCTTTGTTTTGCTGTTCTCTTTCAGAACAAGAACCTAAGGATATAGAGGAAGCACTTCAAGACACCAATTGGATCATAGCCATGCAAGAAGAGCTGAACCAGTTCACCAGAAATGAAGTGTAGGAGCTGGTGGACAAGCCAACTCACCAACATGTCATTGGTACCAAATGGATATTCAAAAATAAGAGGAATGAGAATGATATCATAGTGAGAAACAAAGCAAGATTGGTGGCCAAAGGATACTGTCAATCTGAAGGTATTGATTATGATGAAACATTTGCACCAGCGGCCAGGCTTGAAGCAATCAGACTCTTCCTAGCTTATGCAACTCATAAAAGATTCAAAGTATATCAAATGGATGTGAAAAATGCTTTTCTCAATGGAGTGCTGAAGGAAGAAGTATATGTTGAACAACCTCCAGGTTTTGAAGAAGGAGACAAGGTGTACAGATTAAAGAAAGCTCTCTATGGATTGAAGCAAGCTACAAGAGCTTGGTATGACACCTTATCACAGTTCCTTCTGGATCGTGGTTTTGTCAAAGGCACTGTTGACAGAACCTTGTTCAGAATCTGTGAAGGAGATGATATTTTGTTAGTCCAAATTTATGTGGATGACATTATATTTGGATCTCCAAATGAGAAATTGTGTGAGAAATTTTCTAAACTCATGCAAAGCAAATTTGAGATGTCCATGATGGGATTGATGAATTTCTTTCTAGGACTTCAAGTCACTCAATCAAAGAAAGGAATATTCATCAATCAGGCTAAATATACAAGGGACATGATCAAGAAATTTTGATGTGCTACACGCAAGCCAGTCAGAATTCCTATGAATACAAACTGGAAGATGGATCCTGATGAAAGTGGAGTATCAACCAACTCCACTGAGTACAGAGGCATCATTGGATCCCTACTATACCTCATTGCAAGTAGGCCTGATATCACATTTGCAGTTGGAGTATGTGCCAGATTCCAAGCAAATCCAAAGAAGAGTCACCTTGAATTGCCAAGAGGATACTAAGATATCTCAAGGGAACTGAGAATCTTGGATTATGGTATCCAGCTGATGACAACATTGAGCTCACTGGATACTCAAATGCTGATTATGGAGGTTGTAGAATTGACAGAAAATCCACCTCAGGAACATGTCAATTCCTAGGCAGTAAGCTAATTTCTTGGTTCTCAAAGAAACAAAACAAAGTTGCAACATCAACAACTGAAGCAGAATATGTAGGAGCTGGAAGTTGCTGTGCTCAGATACTTTGGCTCAGACAGCAACTCAGAGATTACAAAGTCATCACAAATGAAGTTCCAATATTTTGTGATAATAACAGTGCAATTGCTATTTCACAAAATCCAGTGCTTCACACAAGGAGAAAGCATGTTGATATCAAGCATCATTTAATAAGGGATCATGTCGAGAAGAAAGATATCAAGCTTGCCAAAATTCACACTGATAAGCAAAAGGCTGATATCTTGACAAAGCCATTAGCTGAAGCAAGATTTCTGGAGCTTTCAGCTGAGTTGGGCTTACTTGATCCAAGGAAGATGGAGAAATAAAGAAGGAAGCTCAGATGGAGAGGGAAGTTCATTAAATTGAACTTCAGCAAGGTTGACCAACCTCACTAAAATTATTTGCCTAAAAAAAAAGTACTCAGTAGAATTGTCCATATGACTTTCAGCAATGTTGGTCAGGATGATTGACCATGTGGGGCCCAGTCAGCATCATTGGGACCCACTCAGGCAAGTTGGTAGAAAATTTTGATCAAAATATAGATCAAATCACTTATCAGGATACTTGTCCAAACTGATAAGGTGATAAATGCTATTTTTAACATTGATTAGACATTTAAGGGAATTCTTGGGCTAAGAGTAGTCTATTTTTAGGATGGCATGTGCTATTAAGAATTTAGCCCCCAAATGGCAACTCTGCATTTAATGCAAAATCTCTTTTAAGATTGCATTAATTACTGTGCTATTGATCAAAGCCATTGATTATTCTTAAACCTTCATCTAACCGTTTCAAGCCCACTACCCCACTTTATCCATCTGGTTTTATGATTTGTCCACCCTCTAAAGCCTTTGTCCAACGGTTAACAAAATTCTGGAGTATAAAAACCTTCAGTTTTTATTCTCATCCCTTACGCACCCATACTTTCGAACCCTTAAGCAAAATTCTGAAAACCTCTCAAACCTTCAAACCCTTCCTACTCTCAAACATACATGGCTCCATAAAATCAAAAGAGAGGAACTTGTCAATTTTAATGATCCATCTTTGGACATTGACTTCACATATCTTAGCAACATAAACTCATTATGGTTCGAAAAGATTGTGGCTTTTGACAGCCCAGATGAGGAAGTTCATCCTGTTCTACAATGGTTGAAGGATGCAGGGCTTGAGCAGTTCTTAGGCACCAAACCTGATTCCTGCCTCAACCCCTACATGGTTGAATTCTTAGCATACCTAAGGTGGAAAGGCAAGAAAGGTGATGTTTGCACCAAGCTCACTTATTCAGAAGAAGGAGAAGAAGAGGAATCCTAACATACAATCATTTTCACCTCAGAAGACCTGGATGCAATCTTTGGGTTACCCTCTGAAGGACTCAATCCTGAAGTCTACAGAGAAGGAGAGGAGCAGGAGTTCTCAAATTCATGGATGAAGGTACCTCAGAAGCTTGCAGGTGCTCAAAATAAGAAAACCCTAAAACCAACTTATGAGCACTTGTTTGATATTGTGGTAAAAAGTTTGCTGAGCCATTCTGGGAGTTTAGAGCAAATAAGCTTGCTTAAGTTGAGAGTAATGGCACCTGTGATTGACTCTGCTGAGAGAGGAGTCAAGTTTGATTGGAAAACTTTCATTCTAGGAAAGATGATGAATGAAAAGTATAAGTTCAAGGAGATGAAACACCATAAAGTTGTGGTGGATGGAAAGTTGTTGTATTGCACAAGAGCAAGCTTTCTCTTGGAAAGATTTGCTCATTACACTCACTTTCAAGCCAAACCAAAGCCATTTCCAGCCCAAAAAGTGATGTACAGGAAGCTGTCTTCTAAGACAGAAAAGATGAAGCAAGGAGCAGCTGCAAAGCAGTCCTTAACGGTTGCACGTGTTTCCAGATCTTCTCCAAGGAAAAGGAAGGCTCAGACAGTCAAAACCCAGCCCAAGATGAAAAAGATGAAGCAGATTCTTAGTGAATCTTCACCTGAAAGCCAGTCCAAAAGTGGAGATAACACATCTGAAGAAATTGATAAGGTTGAACAAGAAGGGGTCAACTCCCCTGAAGAGGGAGAAGAGTTCAGGGAAATTGTCCCTCTGCAGCCTGAGTCAGTAACAGAATTCAGGGACCTTGAGAAGCCAACAAGGTCTGAAAGAAGAAGAAGGATAATCAAAACTTCTGAAAAGAAGAAATTGATGGAGGAAGAAAAACTGAAGAACGAGTTTTTCAAGGAGATTAGACAAGCAAGTAGGTCTAACTCCAAGTCAAGATCAAAGTCCAAAAGCCCTGATGCCAACTCTCCTGATATTCAATCCCAGAGAATATCACCAGCTCATGACTCTCCAAAGCCTGAAGAAGAGGAGTGAAAGACTCCTGAAGATGCTCTAATTTTGGCTAAGAAGACCTACTCTCCTGAAGGTGCTCCTGGCAGGACAGGCATTGATGTCCTGGCTGATCTTGCTGATGTAGAGGATAGGCCATTCTCCCCCTTGATCCCAGACTTCTATCCTACACCAAATTACTTGAAACTGTCCTTCTTGAAGGAGATCAACTTACCTTACCACCCATTCAAGCCATTCCTTTGAACTTTCCAATATCCTCCTCAGGAACATTGCTCTCTACAGCACCTGAGACCCAAATCATTCCCAGTTCCTCTGAACCCAACCCATCTGAACCCCAGCTCAACCTCCCTAAACCCCAGCTCAACCTCCCTGAAACCCAAACCCAGCTGAACCCAACCTTTCTGAATATCAAGCCAACTCTTCTGATGATGACAATGATGATGATAGTGGAGAAGAGTATACATATGAAGGGATGCTAAGGCAGATTGCCAAAGCTAATGTTGATCAGCTTTATCCAGGGTTAAAGGAGTATCCAAGATTGCAGCAGCAGTTGTATGATCTCAGAGCTCTTGTTGAGATCAAAGATAGAACAATGGTGGAGATAGCTCAGGCTATCAAGGATAAAGGTGCAAGCTGGTGGCAGGTAGAGGAGAACAGGCTGTTGCACTTTGCAAATGTCAAGAAATCCAGTGTGTTGACCACTGAGGCGCTGTTCTGCACTATTGTCCATGAAAAGGTGCTAGCTGAAAGGGAAAGGATTGCTAAAAGGATCAAACACCCTGACAACACCTCAGATGATGCAGATGATGATGATGATGACAACACCAATCCCAAACCTCTTGGACCTAACCCTGCTAAGGTACATTACTTGACCTATCCTTCAATGCAGGACTCTGAAAAATCAGAGGAGTTGACCAAAAGTGGTGACTCAGTCCAAGATGCATTGGCCAAGGATGGTTTCTCCGAGCCTGAGGCACAGCTTGACAATGTTGAGACTTCCATAGGAGAAGCTGGTTTGACTAAACCCTCATCAGTGTCAGAGAAGTTGGACACTGACCAGCCTTTAGTCATTCAGGATGACTCAGTGGACTTGGGAAGCCCAAGCAATGTGATCTCCCATCAACTGCCCTCTGTGGATCCTGTTGAGGATATGGAGGTGTCAGGTTTAGGAAATGAAGGAGTTGAAAAGGACAGTAGTGATGAAAATTTAGAGGGAGAAGAAGGTGATTGTGTGATTACTGGTAGTAAGAGTGCACCACCAAAAGAGGGAGAGGAGAGTGAAATGTTGGGTGAAGCCCAACATGAGAGTCAGGCTATTCTTCAAGTCAAATCTGAACTTGATGAATCCCTTGGTGAAAGGAGGTCTGATTCTCCAGTGTATGTGAGTCCATCAAAAGAAAATGAAGAAAAGAATTTAGTTGAAAATGAGAGCAAGGGTGTTGATGTATCAGACCCTAAGGGAGAAGAAAAGAAAGAGGGTGATGAGGGTGATTTATCTAACCCTTTATGTTTTGCAGATTCTGTAGCTGTCACCATTGAACAAATTTTTGCAGATGCTTCCCTCACTAATATTCCAGTTGACACTGATGTTGATCTTGAAGCAATTTCAGCTAACATGTCCACATTAAACAAGGTCTACTTTGAGCAAGCTAATGCAACAGAAGCTGGACTACAAATTGCTTCCCAGACTGCAACTTCCATTGAGGAGCAGTCAGAGAAGTTGGACATCTTAGTCAGGGAAGTTGGAAAGGCTCATGCAGAGACTACAGACACTCTTGAAGGCAAAGACAAGACTCTAACCTCTGTTGAAATGAGACTAACAGGTTCTGAAGAAGTAGTGTTGTCCACCTTAGATGCCAGAATCAGTGGAGTTGAAACTAGTCTGCAAACAATTTCAACTGAAGTCACAAAGGCTAAGGATGCAATGTCCAAGTTCACAAGAACTGTGGAGAGGGAACAGAAGGACCTGAGAAAGAATTACAACAACAATGTGATAGCCCTAAGAAAAACCATCAAGGATGCCCTGAGGCAAAGGACAGCAGCTCAGAGAAAGAAAGCTGAGGAGCTTAAAGCTGCAATGGTGAAAGAGGCTGCTAAGAAGTTCACTGTGGAACTAATGGCCAAGGTTCCTGATCAGGTTGTGGCTAATCTCACTGACCAGTTGCAGGCTAAGCTTGATCAATCCCTGAAGGCCACACTTGATGAAATTGTTGCCCAGAAGATGAAGCCAATTCATGTATTTCTCAGCATGGCAGATGATAGGATGCAGAACATCCATGATGAAAATGTCTATCTACTGCAAGAGTTGAAATCTCTCACTCATGCTCATTCCCACCTCTCTGTCACAATGAGTGACTTGAAGCCCCGATGTTTTGATAAAGCCAAAAAGGGGGAAAGAGAGAGAGCAAGGGCAAAGGGAACCTTGAAGATTGGAGAACCTAAGGGAAAGGACAAGCAGCCTGAGATTGAGGAGGAGGAGGAGGAAGACATTGGAAAAGGCAAGGGGCCTATGAATGTTGAAGATCTAACTGAAGAGGAACAAATCCAGATTGCAGTGAAGAAATCTATGGCATCTGTAATTGAAGATTAGGCTAGATGGCAACAGAGGCCTGGAGGGGAGTCTGCAGGCCTAGACCCCAAGGATAGGGTGATTGAAGTAAGGGGGAAAGTTGTCAAAGCCACTGACAGGAAGAGGAAGGAGCAAACCTTCACTGATTTTCCAACAAGCCTAACATTGCCATCTGAATTTCAAGCTGAAGAGGCAACCCAACTGAGAAAGTCAAAAAGGCTGAAGAAAGCAGCCAAGTTGCTTGAAATCCAGGAAGAAGAATCTGATGAAGCTGATGAAGACAAAGAAACTGGGGCTTTCACTGCGATGATACATTCATCGATAGCTTTATTGTCCAGAAGAATCTTGGTCGATGACGTTGTGATAAGCCGATAAATTTCGGTGAAATATACACTAGTGTCCAAGCGATTAACGAGAGGTACAAACATGCTTTGACATGGATCGACGATATTGATCAACATGCAGATCTTGAACGTCGCCATCGCTTGTTCAAGAAGCTTGTAGACCATCCGAAAATTTGGTGGGATGCAGAGTGGAATGTCGTTCACGCGTCCAAGCAGTACTGAATTCGCTTTATAGGGGTTTAATTATATAGTCATTTGGGTTATTAGTTGTTCATTTTGTTACTTACATGCACAATTTCCAATTTCATAGTCCGATGAAATATACAAAGCTCATTTCCATCGTGGAGATCCACACTACACCAAACTTGATGAAACTGCCAATCATCCTTCACTGGATGACATTGAGGTCATTCAACTCATTAATGATAGCCACAACACCCACTCTGGATTTAAGAACACCCATTATGTACCCGTCATTGTGTCCGATGATGAATCTCCGATAGTGGAACCCAACTTTAATTACGGCCCGCCCATGACCGCCTACAAGAATGCTCAATGGGTCAACCGAATAAACTTAACGACATGGTGAGTATCACGATCTCCTCCATAAGAACACTATTTCTACTGTCCCATTGCTCTGAACACTCCAAGCACTGTGTGGAGTACAAACAATCCAAACACTATTTCCTCATGCGCATCTTCAAGATCCCCGAAGAAGGGTAAAAAGAAATTGACGTAGAATGATCCATCTACCTCTACTTCCGTCTTCGTCTAGGTTGTTCCGTATGTTTTAGTGTGAATTTCATTCCCTTTAAGTCTGTTTCAGACATTTGGTTGTTGGTGTATCTTTTAAGATTATTGTTTTTCATGCAATGTATGTTTTGGATTATTGACTAACCGTGTTTGTTGGGAATTATAGTCAGCATTTACAATATCATCATTCTAATATTTGTGGGCAGTGTAGTCGGCATTTAAGATATCATTATTCTAATATTTGTGGCAGGGTAGTTGGCATTTACGATATCATCATTATAATATGTGTGGGCAATGTAGTCGGCATATATGTGTGCATGTACTTACAAACACATTGTGATCCAACATAGATAACTTAATGTTCCAAAACCACTAGAATTTAATGTTACAAACCACTAGAATTTAATCTACAACATATATAACTTAATGTTCTAAACCACTGGAATTTAATGTTACAAACCACTAGAATTTAATCTACAACATAGATAACTTAATGTTCCAAACCACTAGAATTTAATGTTCTACATTTTTAGTAGCTCAGCACAATAAGCATTTCGATACCATTCACACATTTGTGGAACAACTTCTTCCACTCATATCCCTGTTACAATACACTCTAACATCTTAATGCATAAAATTCCACAATCACTTCCGTTTGTCTGTTGGGGAGGCCTTGGAAAAAAATAAACGACTCATACTTTCTTTAACGATCGGGCATCCCTTTTGCCTTTCCATACGTTTCCTTCCATGAACAAGCTAGGCAACTATTCTGCCATCTTTTTTAATAACACCAGTATTTGAGGTTTCGGACGACGCTCCATTAGTGAATCATATATTTGGATTATTTCCTCTCGAACCATGATCTGATACAAGACCTAATGGTTTTTTTTTACGTTGGCAATATAAAAAACAGAATAAACTTCCGCCCATGCCCGTCTGATTTGATTTTTTGGTCGTACACCCGTAACATACTCAAATATACGACCTTCTTACTGAGACCAGGACCACCTAATACCAGATGATCTTTTCCATGAGGTATAACATCTCGACGTTAGCATCTCGACCTTTCGTAGCATGAGATATATGAGGGTGTCTATATTCTCCAATACAAACATATGATCATTAGATCCATCATTAATGAATTAAAAAATATATCTAACCTCGTATGTAAGCCACCCTGTATTTGTCCATATACGATCAAACCAATTTGGCTTAACGGAAGACATGTCACTGATAATGTTACTCGCATATCTTCTTACCGGTTAGCCGCCCACCAATTTGAGAAATCGTGTACAGCTTTCACCTCCACTTGGTTACGCAGTGGGTTGTATAGAACTCCAAGTGCATCTCCTTGCACATAAAAGACTATTTGAAGTAGCTACACATAATAGAGCCACCAATTTAAGTCAGTCACGATCGAATTAAGATATGGTACAAACTTGAATAACACATGTAACAGTACGTTACACTTTCATCAACGATAGTTGGTTCAACCGAGTCAACTTCTTTCACACACCCACCAACAGTATCAGCCTACAAGTAAGAATATCGTTAACACGGGGGAAATGAATGAAACTGACGAACTTGACTTTCGATCATATAAAATACCTGCTCGAACTTAACTATATTTTCTTCGTCAACACCTTTGACTACATCCCTGTGATCAATGTTTTTTCATCTTCCTTGTGATTAACAACTTTATCATCCTCCTCGACATCAACAACCATGTGATCTGCAACTTTATCATCCTCCTCGAGATCAATCGCCTTCTTATCCGCCTCATGATCAACCACTTCATCTTCTCGTATGTCATCCGCGTCGCCATTAGGATCCACTACTCTATCTTGATCAGCCTTGTGGTCGGTATCCACTGAAGTCTCAATATGAAGCTTTAGGCAAATGCTATTCAGCATCACCTCTAGTCGAGCTTATGTCTTTTCGATCGCATCAAATTGTTCGAGTACTCTTTTTTGAAATCCATTTATATTCGGTTTTGTTTGTGCATTGTTAGGTTATCTTATCATCTCATTTTGTTGGGATACTCTTTGATGTTTACAAGCTTCACCGGCTCTACTCGTCTTGTAACCGACATCCATTTTTGGAGAAGGCTCTCTTACGAGAGACCTTTATATTTCGATCAGTGTGAATATGCGATTGAGATAGTTCCTCTTCCCACTGGATGACACTACGATGTGAGGGTGAATTCATCTTAGTCGTTGAAGGCTCTAACTTGCTTAGAACATGCATCTGCATATAAGATAGAGAGGAAATACAATGTAATTTAAACCTTAAATGAATTGGCAGTAATTATTGAATACATTGTGCCTTACATTTTCTGCAGTGGGGTCTCCGCCCTTCAACTTTGGGAAACACTTCTTACGGAGCTGGTCAGATCTTGTAACATTGTCTACAAAACTCCAACATATCATACGAGGGTTGGATGACCTACGCCGGGATATATGTTGTGCACATAAAGAGGCAACACTACGCATTGCCTCATATGCCCAAATTTGAAGACCATATGTAAAATCACATACATCAATGAACATTCTTGATTTTCGTTTACATTGCCCTTTAGTATGAGCTTTTCCTTTATCCTTCACTTGTTGCTTAAGAGTCGTAAGCTTCGTCATGGATAACTATTAAATTTCCCATAAATATCTATTAAATTTGTCCTAGCTAGTTATCAATAAGGAACGTGTATTCCCGATCAACATTCTTAGAACTCTTATGACGTCTAACAAGCAATACACCGTACAACATCAGCAATATAGCCAATTGCAGGGACTGTTCAGAGTCGGGATCTTTACGAAATTTCTCTAAAAATGCAGCCTCAATTTGACTCGCAGTATATATGTGGCCGATTTAAATACTTTTGTGTGAAATCAAAAAGTAGTAGGTATTGGAGACTTCGACCCAAAATTCAATCATGTAACTAATGCAAACTCCCTCGGGTCAAATTTTCAGTTTTGGTTTTGTTAATGTTGAAAATTAACTTGTCTCCGTGATCATCCATGTCTTGTTTATAAAGCAAATGAAGATAGATTTGACCTTAAAAGAAAGGTCATGTATTTCCACGAATTGTCCAAAACAAGTAGTGCAAAACCAAGCTTTATTCTTGTCACCAAGATTGTTGCTTATAGTATCTATTGTTCCTAACTCAGACCTACTACTAAGACCACCAACAAAGGCAGGTTCAATGGTCTTCGTATTGATTATAGGCTGTCTGGTAAATATGATAATTTCATAAGGCACGCCAAAAAAAAAAGACACAATTTATGGGACTATCAATAATTCAAACGATGAACATGAGCACTAAAAAATCCTTATAACAAAAACAACAAAATTAAGTATTCCAAAACATGCACGAAACAAGATGTAATATAAACTATGCCATTTGTTTGGTATATAGACTACTATCCTTCGATTAACGAGAGAATTGGTTGGAGACTCAACTGAAGAGAACGATTAACTAAAAAATGCCGATACGAACTACTCTACAAAGATAAACAATTTTGTGGAGTATGATGTTAATTTTGCGCGCGATACATTCCTTATTAGGGTTTTTATTTGAAGTGGGTTAGTGGGTCTTATAGTGGGACACAACTATCTTTTATTTGGCGCGCAAACAAAGAATAAAATATTTTAATATGATATATTTTAACAAGTGGGCTTCACAGTAGGATTTCACTTGGGCTAAAATGTCCATCCGTACATTAGTGTGATTTTTAGTGTGATTTGAAATAGGATTTAAAAGAAAAATTAATCAAGAAATAAGACTAATTGAAAAGTTGTGTATATACTAGAACGACTCATTTTCTAACCAATGTGCAAATGCTACTACATTCATCGGTAACCCAAATGACACATACTTTCAAATCATTCGTTCCATTTCTTTTAAAAAGGGACTGAGAGGGGTAAAGGATGAAGGAAGTAACAAATCAAAAAACTCAAAACTCAAGCCAAGAGATCAATCTCAGAGCAAATCAGGTTTCAAATAAAACTTCAACGAATGAGTCGCCAAAGAAGGTCCCTGGACTGTTATTTGACATTTAAGTTAACTTGGGAGATCCTTTCTATGCTTCCAGTCTTGCATGTCCTCAGATGCAAGGTTGTTTGCCGGGCATGGAAAGCATTGATTGAATGTTCTGATTTCGTGAAGGACCACATGTGCCAGATGAATATTCAGAATAATGGCGGATATATGCTTGATCAAGAAAGCAGGAGACCTGTTATAGTAGTCACACGTGATGATGATGCCATGGTGTGGGGCATAAGAGGCAGAAGAGGCACCTTAATCGTTGTCGTGGAGAAGCCCTTCGAAATAGTTGGGAGTTGTAACGGCTTACTCTGTGCCATCGGGGTCGAAGACGCGATTTTCTTATGGAATCCCATAAAAATAGCCATCGGAGCCTTCCACCACATGGGATTTCATTTCCAAACTTGTGCAACAGAGCAGTGTTTTCTTTCGGATTGGGATACCATGAGGACAATGACAATTACAAGGTTGTTCGAATCATAAGGTTCATAGTTACAAATATAGGGGCCCTTTTATCTCCGTCTATTCTTCACAAAAAAATAGTTGGAGTGGTTTGGGTTATTTTGGGGAAATGGAATGTGGAGTGGAACCAAATTTTTTTTTGAAGGGTGTCCTTCATTAGCAGTTAAGTTTTGGTCCACACAGACGTCAAATGGCTGCCTTTGATTTAGGGTCAGAATGGTTCAGCGTAATACGACCCCCTATTGAAGCATCTGATCCGGGTTATCCTTGTAATATTGGTGCATTGGACAATGACACCCTCATATTTTACACAAGCTACTAATTCTTTGAGAACCATATAAATATTTTATTTTTCTGAATTATGGGGATTGTCGTTCGTGGACAAAGATATCGATGGATGCTCTCATATTAAGAAATGCCAAAGGATTGATAAGTATCCAACCGGTGAGGTTCATGAAGTTGGATGATTCAAAGATCCTTATGAGAATTAATCCCGTAGGTACGTACGAGTACTGGGACATTGAAGAAAATGGGTTATACAACACACCGTATGATGTAGTTGTGCCTTTACACTGCACAATGATTACATACGTTGAATCATTGGAGGCCTCATAGTGTGCTTTGAAAGTTTTTTGTTTAATATGTATAGATTATATTATGAATATAGTAGTAATAATTTGTGGTTGGTAATGTAGTGGAGTGCGCAAAAGATGTAATATTTTTTGGTTGGTAATGGTTAAAAACTTTAATTCAGAAGTTTACATATTTCGTTGGTGATGGTTAAAGACTTTAATTCCAGAAGTTTACATATTTCGTTGATCATTAAAGGATATAATCAAATTAATAGAGAATCTGTGTAGACAGGCAAAATCTTGCTTCAAAATTTCAGTGATAATGCTTGCAAACAATTATTTCACACAAAGGCAATACCATTACGCATGCATAAATACCATGTGAACATCCTCGTACCTATGGGGATCACGGTCAATATTCAAACATACCAAAACATACATCTTTCTTAAAATCACATTCAAAAATATAATACCAATTCGGATGCTTCAATATCAAAACAACAAACTGGAGAAACACTCCACATTCCATGACATTCAAAATAAGGAGTATTGAGTACGGAGTCTCCAAGTTACCACCCATAAACAAAAAAAAAAAAAGTAATTGGTATCCAATAACATGAACATAAAGTAGCAAAATTAGTTGCAAACAATCATCAACAACACCAACCATTCATGAATTTAGTCAACATCGAATTATATTCGAAGAGACTTCGATATAATTCGATGGACAAACCTAGTACGAGCCTCCAGAGGAAATCCCATAAACATTTCTAACACTCTAGTATTTTGCGCAAGTGGTCATGCGGTGTCAATCCTCTCATCAAGGGTCAAGTCTGGAATGGAGCCCAGCATGTTATATATATCAATCCTCTTCAGATCGAGGTTGGACTCGTACCTCATGACATCACAAATAACTCCTAGCCGTAGGTCGGAGTTGAGTTCCATCTGTCCCATGATATCAATTAAAGGATCGGAGGAAGTGACTATAGAGGATGTTCGCTTCCTCGGTAAGGTTGGAGCATGAGTAGGGGGTCCTTGAGTCTCAGAGTCTTTGTCCATGGAACAATGCTCACCTACTCCTTCAGTGTAGAGGTTAGTCCCACCGACCATATGTCCCTTGTTTAGTGTTGAGATTAGTCCCACCACCTGTCCCTTGTTCAGTGGGCTGGGATTCAAGGTTCGCATTATTTTCTAGGTCAGGGCTGTCATTAACCAAACTTATATGTATGCCTCGAACACATCCTCAATAGTCCCTCCAGTCGTCTGGTCGTTTCCAAACACTTAACACTAATCATGATACATCGACCATGACTTATATTGCAAATTCAAAGTAGTTGGATCCTTATGATTTGTGCACAGTTGGGGAACACGAAGTGTTAACTAGAAAAAAATATAACCAAGAAGAAACATATATGAAATTAATCTTTGTATGTGATTCGGGTGGAATTTACACGTTTTGATGCACATGTGAAGCTCATTTTGATTGTGATTTCATTGTTTTATTGGTCGATTATAGATGTTTTGGTCAAAATAAGAGAAAGGTGGTGTTTTATCGATTTTGTAGGAAAATGAGGATTTCGGGAGCAAAGTACACCATTGGATTCGTCTCGAAAAACGGAGAGGAATGAAAAAAAGAATCGAGTCAATCGAAGGCCGGAAGTTCAAGATACGAAGGGACGAAGATGGAGGACGAAAAAGTAGGTCGAAGCCCATGCCTCGGCCGGGCCACCTCCACTCGGTCAAGCCATCAAAAGTCGAAGATCATGCCCAAGCTAGGCCACTTCCCACTCGTCCGGGCCACTACCACGCGAACACATTTTTTTAATACGAAACACAGGCCCAGGTCGGGCCACTTGCATTTTCAGTGGTTTTTGTGCATTTTCGCCATTTTCGAGGGACCTACTTGCAAAATATTTCCCCAAACCTTACCCCAACACTATAAATACCTCATTTTCTGATTTTTCGAAGGAGTTACTCCTTATACAAGAAGTTTTAACAAAGAAACACACACTTGGAGGTATTCTTCATCATCTTCTTCAATTCTTCATCATTTGGAGCAAGGATGCAACCAAAAGCTTGGGAATTCTAGTCTCCACCATCCATTAGTCTAAGCTTTCTATTTCTTTCACTTTTTGTTGGTCCCAAAAGTTGAGTTTAGATTGATTAAGCTAGTAAAAGTCTAGAGGGGAGGGGTGAATAGACTTTTAAAATTCTATCAAAATATCAGAGTTTAAGTGCGGAAATGTGTTCTGTGCAGTACTGTTCTTAGAATCAGCTCAGTACTCTACAGTTCTTGTTTATACTCAACGTTTCTTTAAATCTTTTCTTTAGAAAACTTACTGTTCTTGTTCAACAAATATATCAACAGTTAATCAAATCAAAACAGTAAAACAATAAAGAACACGAGATTTTTATAGTGGTTCGACAACTTGTCTACATCCACTCTCACAACTCCAGTTGCGATGTTTTATTACTCTTTTCCACTTGAGTACTTGTTGTTTAGAGTCCCAAGATTAAGACTTCGATCTTATCGATTACACTTCCAAGTGTATCTTCGATCAACTAGTAGTTTCACAAGTAACTAGCATACTTATTTACACAATACAAACTTAAAACGAAAAGTAAAACTTCTCTTGATGATAGCCTTTGTTTCTTCAATTCAGATCTGTGGCTTCTCTTCAGGTTTTCTTGATCTCCAACTTTGCGAGTTCTTTGAATACTTGAATACTTCTTGATTTGCTCTTGAATACTTTGAGTAGTAGTAGTTTCAGTAGTCCTTTCAAGTAGAAGATCACACGGTATTTATAAGCATTAGTAAGACAGTTAGCAGTTTGCGAACTAACTCTCAACTAACTCATAACCGTTTCTTGTTGTAACTTCCTTCAGTTTGTAACCAACTTATCTTATCTTTCAAGTCAGCATATCTTCAACAATATCTTCAGTTACGCTTCAAATAAGTTATCCAAAATTATTCTTCAATTCAACTAACTCAGCACAGTAAACTACTCTTCTTAGTTTTACTGTTCTTGGTCAGTCAGCACAATTCTTCAAAACTATTCAGCTTCCTTCAATAACTTCACTTGATATCTTCAATCTTTGAAATAGTCTTCTTAGTCATCTTTAGTCTTCTGACTTCCATCTAATCTACTGTTCTAACTATTATAATGCTGAATACAATAAAATACAACTTTACAAATATAAAACTTATCCATACATCAATCTGAACTACATACAGATGAGTATAACTAAGTCCTATACTATAAGCTGTCTATACAATACTTCCATCAACTTAGTTCTTAAACAGTTCATATATCAGATTACTAAAATACTAAGATCAGTAAATTCAGACTTCACATTACAATAAGATCAGTAATCTCAGACAATAAGATCAGTAAACTTATTTCATATATATCTCACATATAACATATAATCACATATATCATTAACTCTAAATTTACTTTTGGCCATCAAAACATATAATCATCAATTAGAACATTGTTTATAGAATTCATATCCCAACAATTTCCCCCTTTTTAGATGAAGCCAAAACTACTAAAACATTAACAGATCAGTAGTTAAGATATATAGTTAATCATATAGTTCATCAATTCAAAAATCAGATTCATATTCAAAATAAGATCAGATATATCACATATTACAACTAAGTCACAAAATCACAGAAATATTAACTAAAGAAATAAAGATAAGGTTCAGCAATGTTATCTTTTTCAGCGTAGTCCTTCATCTTCAGTCTCTATCAGGAATTCTGAATGCCAAGTACAATCTGTTCTTGATATCCATCATGTGCTTATGATCAGTGATTCCTTCATCTTTAATGATTCTTGAAATAATGTTTCCAACTTCATTTAGATCAGGTTCTCCATTCTCTAGTCTTGGAGGATCCCATACAGGTTCTTCCGGACATAAGATCTGTATTTCTGCAGCAGCAGCTAATAATAACATGTCCTCTCATGCATTTATTACTTTACCTTCCCCCTTTTTGGCTTCATCATACAACTCCCAAATAGATTTCAGTTGTTGCATGATTTCACCTTTCAAGGTCTAGGTAAGGTCATGAGTATATTGTTTAGTAGATACAACACCAAGTTAGGTTAAATATACTCTGCTGATTTTTATCAGCACAGTTGTTTACAACACACTTTTTACATCATTTTTATCACTTTTTCAACATTATGAACTACTTATCTGGATTCAGCTGAGTACTGTGATCAGCTGAGTATAACTTCCTTGAAGATCAGATCAGTTCTTGGGATCAGCACAGTAACATAAGATCAGTATTGTGTTCAGATCAGTTCCCCCTTCAGTAGAGAACTCTTCTTCTGTGCCTGTTTCACCTTGGTAGAAGTGTTAGTTCATGCATAAATGGTGAAATACAGTACAGATTAGTATAAAATAATTAAAATAGGTCTTTGTAAGGTTTGTTCTAAGGTGATTAGTGCTCTGAGTCAACATACAGGATATTTAAGAAATCATATATTCCCCCTTAAATGTATATTCTCAATTCCCTCAGCTTTACCAGCTTCCTTATCGGGATTTAGGCACCTTAGTAACCTTTTTACCTGATTGTGATGAATGTAGAAGTCTTGACATGATATGTTCTTCAGAATTACCCTTTTTGGTGTACTGATCTTGATATCAGCTCAGTACCTGAAATGTTAGTATACAGCTCTATATACATGTAGTTTAGGTACCCACTATTTATTGGGGTCCTTGAGTGTTAGTAGCAGTAAGAGGTATCCAAATAAACATTGAAGTTTTGAATAATTGAGACCTCTTCAATTTTCTACCAAATTTATCACAGAACAGTACTTTATTGACCTTATCCAAATTATCAGCAGACTTAGGATCTATTTTTCTGAGATAGCCTTTCCTTGGTTCTATCCCTTTTTCAGGAAGATCAGTATGTCTGTAATAGTTTGCATATGGCCTAAAAGCCTGTGGACCATACGGCTTATAGATGCGTTTTGGTCTTTCCTCTCCAATGATATCATAAGATAAAGGTGGAGGATAAAGAACAGGTTTGTTATGATAATGAGGCACAAATTTCCTAGGTTTAGTTGAGTACAGCTGAGACTGTCTTATGAAAGGAGGTCTAGGCTGTTTCCAACTTGCCTGAGATTGTCTTGACCTACTGTTCTGAGTCTGCCTCTTCTGATTCCAGGACTTTTCAGCTCTGGTCAGAGGAGTAGAACTCTTCTGGTATGGTCTTGACTGTACTGGTCTAGATCCATTCTTCTGTTTACCATTCTTGGCATTAGGAGGAATGTATTTAGACTGTACTTTGGAGTTTGGTTCATTATCATAAATCATAGGTTCTTTTCCTTTATCTAATTGCAAAGAACTTGAACTGGCTCCAGTAGTGTTCTTAATGCCTGAAGTAGAGGGACTAGGCAGATCAGTACCTATTCCACTCTTATCATAAGGAGCTCTGTATCTGTCTGATAATGTTTGATTAATCTTAGAAGAGTTAGTCATATCAGATAGCTTTAGATCCAAGCTCAGTACTTCAGATTCTAAGAATCTATTGCGCTCTTCAAGTTTTTCACATTTAATCTTTAAGTCATTGAACTCATTTGTCTCTTTAGCTTGTGTATGAAACATACCCTGATATAACTTGTCCATAGATGCATACTTATCTTTGAGTTGGGACAACTCTTCTGATAGCCGTGCATTTAGAACAGTTATATTAGGATCCACTTGTACTTGAGCTTCTCTAAGACTCATGATTTCTTGTCTTAAAGATATGTTCTCATCACTGATTTCCATGAATGCTTTGTTAGCTGGTAGGAGGTCTTCTTCATTCATTCCATTGGAATGGTGAAGACTACTCCCTACACTACTGTCAGCACTGTCACATAAATCAGAATCAGAATCATCACTATATTGGAAAAAATTTACATTTGATACCTTTCTTACTTCTTTGGCCATGAATGTCAGATCATCGTCTCGATCATCGTCGTTGCTGGTGAAGTAACCAGATGAAGACGATGGTAACTCTTCTGATTCCACATCAGAGTCATCATTTTCCATCATTGCCTTCTTTTCTTTGGCATTTCGATGATCCCTTCTTGCTTTCCATTCTACTGTAGAGTAATCATAGTCTGTAACAAACAACTTAGGTAGTTTTGTAGCATTAGTATCCATGTTTGAAGATAGAAAATATCAGCTACAGTAATGAGATCAATAATAGCACCAAATCTGAGAAGTAAGTAAAATTCACAGATCAGTTCAAAGAGGACAACAAGACTTTCCCTCAAAGTCTTCTTGGTAATCAAGAAACAGCAGTCCAAAGAACTACTGCTCTGATACCACTTGTTGGTCCCAAAAGTTGAGTTTAGATTGATTAAGCTAGTAAAAGTCTAGAGGGGAGGGGTGAATAGACTTTTAAAATTCTATCAAAATATCAGAGTTTAAGTGCGAAAATGTGTTCTGTGCAGTACTGTTCTTAGAATCAGCTCAGTACTCTACAGTTCTTGTTTATACTCAACTTTTCTTTAAATCTTTTCTTTAGAAAACTTACTGTTCTTGTTCAACAAATATATCAACAGTTAATCAAATCAAAACAGTAAAACAATAAAGAACACAAGATTTTTATAGTGGTTCGACAACTTGTCTACATCCACTCTCACAACTCTAGTTGCGATGTTTTATTACTCTTTTCCACTTGAGTACTTGTTGTTTAGAGTCCCAAGATTAAGACTTCGATCTTATCGATTACACTTCCAAGTGTATCTTCGATCAACTAGTAGTTTCACAAGTAACTAGCACACTTGTTTACACAATACAAACTTAAAACGAAAAGTAAAACTTCTCTTGATGATAGCCTTTGTTTCTTCAATTCAGATCTGTGGCTTCTCTTCAGGTTTTCTTGATCTCCAACTCTGCGAGTTCTTTGAATACTTGAATACTTCTTGATTTGCTCTTGAATACTTTGAGTAGTAGTAGTTTCAGTAGTCCTTTCAAGTAGAAGATCACACAGTATTTATAAGCATTAGTAAGACAGTTAGCAGTTTGCGAACTAACTCTCAACTAACTCATAACCGTTTCTTGTTGTAACTTCCTTCAATTTGTAACCAACTTATCTTATCTTTCAAGTCAGCATATCTTCAACAATATCTTCAGTTACGCTTCAAATAAGTTATCCAAACTTATTCTTCAATTCAACTAACTCAGCACAGTAAACTACTCTTCTTAGTTTTACTGTTCTTGGTCAGTCAGCACAGTTCTTCAAAACTGTTCAGCTTCCTTCAATAACTTCACTTGATATCTTCAATCTTTGAAATAGTCTTCTTAGTCATCTTTAGTCTTCTGACTTCCATCTAATCTACTGTTCTAACTATTACAATGCTGAATACAATAAAATACAACTTTACAAATATAAAACCTATCCATACATCAATCTGAACTACATACAGATGAGTATAACTAAGTCCTATACTATAAGTTGTATATACAATACTTCCATCAGCTTAGTTCTTAAACAGTTCATATATCAGATTACTAAAATACTAAGATCAGTAAATTCAGACTTCACATTACAATAAGATCAGTAATCTCAGACAATAAGATCAGTAAACTTATTTCATATATATCTCACATATAACATATAATCACATATATCATTAACTCTAAATTTACTTTTGGCCATCAAAACATATAATCATCAATTAGAACATTGTTTATAGAATTCATATCCCAACACTTTTTATTTGCTAAGATCATTAAACATTGTAGTATTTTGATTATGTTGTTGATTGGCTAGAACACTTTGGGTTCTAGGGCTATGTATATACTTTTGATGATGTTTATGGATTAAATTTTTTGCTTATTTGGTATTTGGGTTTCCTATTTCTATTTGAATGTTTGAGTTTCATTGCAAGACATGTCATTAATGTACAAAGTGATGTGTTTGACCATAGTTAATTGGAATTGGATTGAGAAATCTCTTTTAATTAATGAAAAGCAAATATTCAACATAGCATATTGTGAAATTGAGAGATGATCAATTGTTAGGAGGATAAGTGATGATCCTAGGGGCTTTATTGGGTTATATGATGAAATTTAGGTAGAGATACTAAGTTGGATTATGTTTCTCTTGAGTTATTTGGATTGAAAAGATATTTAACTCATTATTTAGTGATCAATCCTATAGGAATAAGCACAATACCATTTAAGTGAGCTTTTGACCATAAATTGATTTATTAGTGAAGCATATGCCTTGAAACCTCTCTTCTCTTATTTGAGTTTAATCCATATTCTCTTTGATATCATGATTTATATGAGCACACTTGATCGAATTTCTTATTACTTGTTTATTGTTTACTTATGACACGTTGGTAGGCAATTGAGGGTAATTAACCATTCAAAACTTTCGATCATCGTCTATTTAGAACTTAATCAACAAACTTCATGTTTACACTCCCCCTCCCTGTGGGATCGACCTCGTACTTACTTCGCTACAATATACACTGTATACTTGCGGTTGTGTATTTTAGAGTTGTGAAATACGTGAACAATATGTGATAAAGTTTATACCTTCACGATTTTGTCCCACATCTCGTTGTCACATTCGATGAGGTGAGTGCTGTTGTTGAAGCCAACACCTGAGTTTTCACAAAGCATGCTCTTTATAGAACTGTATTGTCGTTTCCGCATGATAATCTTTGAGTTAATGTGCGGGAGGGCAAGAATGTCGGAATCGGGAAGTGAAGTGACCATCATCTCTTCCAGTGTTTGTTGGTACCTTGGCCTGAAGTTGTTCTCAATCTTCCATCGATAAACAACCAACTCCATCCAATTTCGACGAGTCCCCGCTTTCAGTTCAGTAGTATCTATTTTTTTCGTGCGGTATTTGTACCTTTTTTTAACGTTTCGCAGCGCGCCCACCACATAAACTACTACCACCACCCTCCATCTACACACATAAAACCAAAGAAGCAGGAAAAACACTATAATATTAGACATAACTAAACCATATTTTGAATTTATAACGGTGACGATGCCATATTCCGTACACACTATCCAACAACATTCCACATTATTCTAACCTATTTTGTATTTAGTTCTCCAGAAAAAAAAAATAGAATCTTCTAAACCCTAAACACCAAACAAGAATAGACAACAGATATAATAACAAAGGACATTTTAGAATGGAATTGTTCTACTAAATCTCCCTAATACCTCAACTTGTGAATAAACGAGAGTGACAACAGTACAAGACAATGAGTAAACGAGAGGGATAAAAGATAATAAGTAAACGAAAGTGATGTCGTTGAACGTACCATTTTCTTCTTGTTCGGGTTTGCTGAGAAATCACTGTTTGAGTTGTGGAGTGTAGATGTTGTTAACTCTTAAATGCTTTAACATTATCAACAACATCTTAATTTGACCTTCCGTGATTTATTCTAAGTCTTTTCTGAAATGTTACATTAAATGTTGGACTGAATGCTCTCACATTTAGGGACGATTCTAGAAGCTTTTACAAGAGTCTGGAACCTGGAAGATTCCAGAATGTTGGAGGACGTGCTAGAAGGACCTGGAGCATCTTAGAATGACCTGGAAGATGGAAGAAGGATCTAGAGAGATCATGGGAGTTGAGATCTTAAAAAATATGATCTTATATGGAAGACTCTAGAACTCGGTTGTTTCTCTATAAATACCGAAGGAGGCTTTCATTTCCAAACATGTAGTATTCGGGTAACACCTTTCTTGAGCGTTCAACCCTATTAGGAGTTATGGCCAGTAGTTGTATCTTTTAATGTACACCGAAGAATACCATACCTTCCTGTGTATTTAGTTCTAGTCTTGTTTCTATTGAGAGTGAATCATAGATATGATTAGTTCTTTAGACGATGTTTATACACTTAAGTCTCTTTCCAGATTCAGGCACCTGCCTCGATTGTAGTTTCGGTTTGTGGAATGTTGAAGTAATATATTGCTGAGACATTTCACACGACATTTTTGTACTTACAAGCTAAGTGTTTTTCACCGTAAGGCTAGCATAGGTTTTATTATTAATAAAATCTATATTAAAAAGTCCATTATGTTCTTATCGTTTTTAGTGTTTTAGTCTTCCGCTGTGTGATTTACATTCTTATATTCGGTTAGAGTAGTGTTGCACTATTAATATTTGTCTCAACATTAAGTGCAACATTTATGTCTTTACTTAAACACTAGATACCACGCACTCTTTCATGAAGCTTTCGAAAGATAGAGTGGAAGAAGATGAAGAGTACTCATGAGGACTCTTCTTAAGTAATTAATTTTGATGTCTAAATATTGAAGAAGTATTAACCCCAATCAAACAGTTTACAAACTTCTAAAAAAGAAGGGTATAAGTGTCATTTCATCATATTAATGGGTTCTTGTGAATGTTATCAAACAAAAAAACAACTTTATACATTTGTTAAATGATATCAAACAAGAATTAACATAGTTTAGGGGTTTTAATACAAGTTTTAATACCTTTTACCAAAACCCCCTGAGACATGCCTGAGTCAAGGATGATCATGTTCTAAGAATGTTAGAACATATAGCTTAAGGCTAGATGAGAAGCTGAAATGTTATGCAGCTCTTAGACTTACAGATGCACTAGTTTAGGGGGAACATATGCCTTAAAGTCTATCAAGATCAAGTCCCATCAAAGGCTCAAGTCAAATGTGTCCCAAGTTTGCTGAAGTGGACAAGTATGCTGATCAAGAGTAAATGGATTATGGATCAACACATCTGAAGATCAAGCATGCTAAATACATCATCTAGACACAACCTACTAAGAAGGCATTCTTGCTCAGGAGGTTTGTCCAGAAGAGTTGTCTCAGCACACTTGTACCAGAACCATGTCAAGGAGATCCCAACCTTGCTGATATGGTCAAGAATACTAAGTCAATGGCATGGATACATAAGTTTCATCAATCATGCATAAAGACATCATTCCAAAGGGAAAGAGCCAAGTCATCTGAAAAGAGCAAGCCAACTATGATGATAAGCAAAGTCTACTGATAGTGATAAGCAGAGTTGTCCAAGAGATAAGGAATGTTGTCCTTATCTTAGGACTAATCATCAGAAGCCATGTCCATGATTGATCAAGTGAATATTGAATATAGACATTGGGAAAAGTGTTGCAGAATAAAAACAAAGTTGTTACAGCCGTTTATTTCCCAAATGAGGACATGTCACTATCAAGAATCTGTCTTCCAGTTTGAAGTGCTCAAGGATGACATTTATAGACATTTGGGGCTGCCTCCAACGGGCAAATCCTCAAATTTGTCTATAAATACAAAAGTGTGAAGACCATTGGAAGCAACTCAACACATCCAACTATCCTAAAAACTCACAAGTGCTTTCAAGCTTTCAAAGAGACTATCTTAGTCTTCATACACTTCATCTAAGCTGAACCTCAATTGTATATCCATACAAAGCTTAGAGAGATATCCTATCCTTATACACTAATCTTCATTGTAAAGGATATCTCATTAGCTGGAACCATACTTCAACCCTTATACCTTTCAAGTGAGAAAGTGAGAAGGTTGTAGTAGTAGAAGTGGAAGGAATTAACTGTTGAGTGAAGAACAGTTCAGTATTGAGTTGAGAAAGGGTACTAGGACTCTAGACATCCTAGGGATCATTTCACCAAGGAGTGGTGTTCTTGATAAAGTGCACCTTGGCACTATAAAACAAGTTAATTCCAAGAGTGAAGGAATTATCCTGTTAAATCAGGGAAAGTGGATGTAGGAGCTTGTGTCTCTGAACCACTATAAACTCTTGTGTTGATTTACTTTCAAGTACTTACATACATTCAATACTGCACACAAAACTGATCTTTCAAAGGACATATACTCAAACACTGTGCAAAACATATTTGGACAAGTTCCCTGAAAACTAGACTGTTTGACTAAGTGATTTCAGAATTTAAAAGGAGTCTAAACTAAAGGGCCAACCACTAATTCTGCACTTATAACTAACTTAGATAGTCATTCAACTAAGTACTCAATAGTACTTAGTAGGTTGGTTACCTTTAAGAAGTTTTCAAAAGATTTGCATACAAGTGTATTTACCCCCCCCCCATACACTTGTTATATACTCCTTACAGGACCAACAAGTGGTATCAGAGCAGGGGTTCAAAGACCAC
Source organism: Galeopsis tetrahit (assembly GCA_963675135.1). Classification (NCBI taxonomy): domain Eukaryota; kingdom Viridiplantae; phylum Streptophyta; class Magnoliopsida; order Lamiales; family Lamiaceae; genus Galeopsis; species Galeopsis tetrahit. Next base: position 17,942,169 of record OY776130.1, read on the forward strand.
TGCTTCTGAAAATCCATCTTGGTTTTCAAAATCACATTCTTGGTGTGGTCACTGAACTGGTCTATCTGAAATCTTGTATATCTATTGTCTAACCCCTTTCTTGAAGGAATGGCCAGAGGAAACAACAATAACAACCAGAACCAGCAGCAGAATCAGGATCAGAACATTAATGCTGCTGTTCCACCTCTTGCTGTTCAAGGGCTGGACAATATGGCTACCAATCCAGTCAACCATATATCTCATCACAAATTGCCCATGTTCTCTATTGACAATTATGATTTCTGGAAAATCAGGATGAGAGCTCATCTTGCATCTCTTCACACTGATATGCTAAGAGTGATCACAAGAGGACCCTTTGTGTTCACTCAAGTAAATCCCAGGATTATTGATGCTCAAAGAGCAGACACAAGGGATGTGATCCCCAAAGATGAAGATGACTTCACCTCAGAGGAGAAGAGGAAAGATACTATGAATTATCTTGCTATGACCACCCTCTACCAAACAATTCCAGATGCAATCATAGGAAGGTTCTACCACTGCACAACTGCCAAAGAAATTTGGGATACTGATTCGGTTGTAAATTGCATAAGATTTCATGTGTTTTAGTGATAAACTTTGATGGGTTTTCATGAATTTTCACACTAATATGCTTGATTTGATTGAGAAAGGTGTTTGAGCTCGTTTTGTAGGAATACGATTTGAATTAGACATTAAAATCGCAAAAACGAGTGTTCAATCATTATTTTAACTCACTGGACTGAAGAGAGGATTGCACCATTGGATTCGTCTCGGAAAATTGAGTGGAATGGAAGAAAGAATCAAGTCAATCGGAGGTTGGAAGCTCGAGATATGAAGGGATGAAGACGGAGGACGGAAGTTGGGCCGAAGCATCCGCCCGACCGGGCCGACCCGCCCGACCAGCCCGCCCGACCGGGCCACATTATCTGCACCCAACTTTTTGTTAAGTTCACCCCCTGCGCGTATTTTTTGCCAAAATCAACTTACGAAGTTTTGGACCGGCCGGGCCACTTTTCCCGCCCGGCCGGGCCACCTGTTCGAGCCCATTTCGCGCACCCAACTGGTCCGCCCGGCCACGCCACTTACCCACCCGGCCGGGTGGACCCATTTTCGGGGTTTTTGACCCATTTTCTCCATATTTCAAGGGTCTAATTGCAAAATTAATTCAAGACTTCTACCCCAACTATAAATAAATCAAATTTGAGTTTTAAAAAGTCGTTTTACTCCTTTTACAAGCTTTCTTCACACACATTCACATAGTAGTAGGTGTTCTTCATAGATTAGTTTAATTTCTTCACTAGATAAGATAGATTAATGGTTTTTACTTCAAATCAAGCTACGATTATCATCGGGCATCGTCTATTGCATCGGTTTGTAGCTAAATTCTCATTATCAAGGTGATATTATTCTATTTTGCAATTCAATTTAGTATTTTCTTGATTTCTTCAATCCTTTGCTATTTTATCATTAGTTTGATGTTATTTGTTGTTGTAGCCATGAGATTCTCTTCTAGAACCATAGGCTAAGCTCTTATTGCCTTGGGTGTGGATGTTTTGATGGGTGTTTAGTGTAATTGTGGAGTAATTGCATAATTAGCTTAGGATTTGCCCCAAGATAAGTGCTCTCCTATTCCGACTTCCCCAGAGCTTCCGGCAGCACAGCCGAGACAGCGACGGGTTCTCTGCCCCTGCGGGGATGGAGCGACAGAAGTTTTGAGAATTCAAGAGAAGGTCACGGCGAGACGAGCCGTTTATCATTACGATAGGTGTAAAGTGGAAGTGCAGTGATGTATGCAGCTGAGGCATCCTAACAGACCGGTAGACTTGAACCTTGTTCTTACATGACCTGATCAATTCGATCAGGCACTCGGTGTATATGTTTCTAATGTTGTGATTTTCATGATTCAATTAATTAATTCACCCTATTAGCTAGCATTGTTGGTTTTGTCGACTTCAACGACCGTATTGGGTTGCATGATTAAGAATGTGTGTATGAGCTTGGATTAATTGATTAGAATTCACATAGTAATTAGCTACACCGACCGGGGGTTGATTGCTTAGATCGACATCATTAGACACTAATCGATTAGAGGTCGTCTATTAGATTAGTGAGAGGGAGTTTCATAAGCATTAGTAACCGTGTTGAACGTGTTTATGAGACACTATCTTAGGAGCTTTTGGTATTGATTAGACTATATAATTGCTAATTAATGCACGTGTTCACCTAAGCCTCACGAGGGATTGGTCTACACACACGAGTGATAACCTTTAGCTTAATCCAAAACCATAGTTTAATTCATGCAATTGGTTCGTTAACTCATTGAATTACCCACAAAACGGAAACACACGAGGCAATACCCTTCTCTTGCACTTTCTATCGAAAGTTAGGTATTTCGTTATTTCTTTTGTCTATTTCTTGTTTATCTTAGTTAATTTAGTTTAATTCTTGTGTTTTAATTCCCGAAAATCCAACAAACACATTTAGTTACTACAATAGCATGAAAACTTATAACTTTAGGGATTCATTGATACTCAATTAAGTCCTTGGACGATAACTACTAGGTCGTATACTTACTCAACTATAACGAACCCATACGCTTGTGGGGATTGTTATTGTTGTACTAAAAAGTGTGCAAAATACGAACCAAGTCAATGGCGCCGCTGCCGGGGATTTAAGCGATTGTTATTAGTGAAACTTAGAGTTTGTTGAGTGTTATTGATAGTAGCATTTCTTTTTCGTTATCTTGTTTTTCGTTTCTCTTTGTAGGCTTTGATACTTGTCTTTTGTAGGTGTATGATCACAAGATCTCGTGGAAGAAATTTGGAACCATTGGATCTTGAGATCGAGGCACACACAAGGAGAAGAAATCGAGGTAGAAACCATCAAAGAGTCGTAGAGCATCTTGAGATGGAGAACAACGAAGAGTTGAATCCTCCACCAATTGGAGATGATGAGCTTCAAAGAGATAATCCCCAAGTTGGGAATCAACAAGGAGGTAATCACCCTCAAAACCCTCCACCAAATCTCCAAAATCCCAATCCACAATATCCACCTCAAAACCACCTTCCATATCAAGGATACTATCCTTACCCTTATCCACCTCCACAACAAGCCTACTATCTACCACCTCCACCACATCAATACCCACCACCTCAATACCCTTACCCTCCTTACCAATATCCTCCACCTCAACAAATTCAAGAAGAGTACATCCCTCCTCCTCCACATATAGAAGAGCCTCAACACATTTATCATGGAAGGCCAATGAGGGAATATTTTGAGCCTCAACCGAGGGAGTACTATGATGGGTTAGCAAGACCAAGGGTAGAGGCAAACAACTTTGAGATTAGTGCTTCTCTACTACGGATGTTGAGGGAGAGACAATTTGAAGGAAGAACGGAGGAAGGATTTGAGGAAGACCCGAATGAACATCTTGCTCAATTCTTAGAGATAGCCGACACTCTCAAGCAAAATGGAGTGTCGGAAGATGCTAAGAAGTTGAGGTTATTCCCTTTCACGTTGTCGGGGAAAGCAAAGGCTTGGCTACAATCAAGCATTCCCGCCGGAGAAGTGAGGACGTGGGAAGCGTTGAAGAAGAGATTTCTATTGAAGTACTATCCTCCTTCAAAGACTATGGAAGCCAAACAAAAGATCTCTACGTTTCAACAAGGGGCAAATGAGAGCATCAAGGAAGCATGGGAAAGGTTTACGAATCTTCTCATCACATGCCCCCACCATGTGTTCCCAATAGAACAAACAACATGTTGGTTCATTTGTGGGTTACGAGCGGAAGATCAACACCACATTGATGCTTGTGCGGGGGGTTCAATTTGGCGGAAATCGGTGGATGAGATCAATGACATAATGGAAGGGATATCAAGAAATACTTTCAAGATGAGAGTAGACCGTGGAGAGAGAAATCGGGTAGCTCAAGTGGATGACAATGATAGCATGAAGGCAATGATGGCCACAATAATAGAAAAGGTGAATGTTTTATCTCAATCGAGAGATAATCATTTACCCTTTGGGCAAGTGGATCCTCATATGGGTCTGATTGAAGAGGTGCAATACATGGGTCAACAAGGATACCCACAAAATTCTCAAGGAAATCGACAATATCAAGGGCAACCACTATATCAAAATCGTGCTCTAAGATATCAAGCTCCGCCTCAAAACCGATTCCAAGGTCAATCTTCATCGTCTCAAGGCCAAGGGGGTCCATCCCCTCAATACCAAACTCCTCAAAATCCGAATTTTCGGAGGAATGAGAATTTATCGTATTCCAATCCTAAAAGTGTTATTCAATATCCTCCCGAATTTGATCCCGAAGAAAAACTTCCAAGTGGATAAGGAAAGTCCGCCACAAACGATCTTCTTGCACTCCTCATGAAGAGAATGGAGACAAGTGAGAAGAAATCTGAAGCATCCGACTCCATCCTTGCCCAACTCATGAGTAATCAAAAATCAACCGACTCCATGCTTGGCCAACTTATGAGTAATAAAAAATCAATGGAATTCCAATTGGGGCAATTGGCATCTTCAATCGGATCTCAACATATAAAAGGTAAATTGCCCTCAAATACCGAGGTAAACCCACGTGAACATTTTAATGCTATTACAATTTCAAGTGGTGAACAATATGGAGTTTCTTCAATGTCAAGTGAAGTGGAAGAAAATGAAGTGGTAAAGGGAAAAGAAAGGGAGGAAGAGAAAAAAAAAAGAGGTAGAGAAAGTTGGAAGTGGAGAGGTTGCTCCAAGAATTCCAAAGTGGAGAATTGCAAATGATTTGAAGAAGAAGAAGCTTGAGGTACCTTGTGATAAATGAGGGGTTCCCATTACATATGAGCCGCTTCTATATCCGGGAAGATATATGAAGAAGATGGATGAAAAGTTTGGGAAGTTTTTGGATATCTTCAAGAAAATTCACATTGATCTACCACTTTCGGATGCTTTAGAGCAAATACCTCACTACATGAAGTTTCTAAAGGATGCAATAGCAAACAAGAAGAAGCTAGTGGATGATGAGAAGATTAATTTGACCGAGGAGTGTAGTGCTATTCTTCAAAGAAATCCTCCCGAAAAGCTCAAGGATCCGGGTAGTTTCACTCTCCTATGTGAGATTGGTGATGGTCCCATGATGAAAGCTCTTTGTGATTTGGGAGCTAGCATCAATTTGATGCCACTTTCGATCTTCAAGCGTTTGGGACTTGGAGAAGTAGTGCCCACATTAATTACTCTCCAATTAGCGGATCGTTCCATCACACATCCTAAAGGGATCATTGAAGATGTATTGGTGAAGATTGACAAGTTCATCATTCCGGCCGACTTCGTGGTGCTTGATATGAAAGAAGATGCAAATATCCCATTGATTCTTGGGAGGCCATTTCTTGCCACGGGGGGAGCAAATATAAACTTAAGGAAAGGAGAGGTGACATTGGAGGTGAATGGAGAGAAGGTGATCTTCTCCAAGTATGGCTCAATTGAGAGTTCCCCAAGAAAAAAAGAATCTCACACCATCAAAGATCTCGACATTTGTGTGAAGGAGCCCTTACCAAAATTCCCATTGAACGATCTGGGAGATGATCAAGAAATGAAGTAAACACTCAAACTTGAGCAAAACTCAAGTTTGGGGGGGTTTGATGAGGAATAAAAGTTTGGGGAGTTCCTTGAGGGTAGTGATGATGAAGATGGAAGAAGAAAGAGTTCTAAAGAGAGAAAAATTGAATATGGATTTGAAATTGGAGATACGGTGGTATGGTGCAAAGGAGTGATGGAGGTCCTTGGAAAGGTGAAGCTCAAAGAACGCAAGATGTTGGTCATGAAGAAATTAGCCTATGAAAGAGGCATTGCGTTGCAAGTTGTGGAGGACGAAGTTGTTGGGATATAAATTCACCCTAAGCCCCACCTGATGTTAGAATAGTTTTGATGGCCAAAACACTTAGAGTTTATAAAATGTAATAGGATCAGCTGACTTGTATAGAAACAGCTTAGACTAGTCTTGTGTGATCAACTGTATTGATATCAGCTGATCAGCACAGTCCTGGCTTACATGCCTATCCTCAAGATGAGAAGAGTAGAAGACATGAAGACTAGAAGATCCTTGAAGACTAGATAAGTTAAGGTGCTTGTATACCTACTTATCTGAAGGAGTCCCAGATTGAAGATGGCCTAAAGCAGCACAAAAGAATTGCCAGATCAGAAGAGTGTTACTCGACTGATATCAGAAGACAGAAGACCTAAGGCCAGAAGAGTAGTCAGAAGACTAGCAGTACAGATCAGAAGACTATGTGCTCTTCCAGGACTCGGCTGATTCCAAAGTCATCTTACAATTCAAACGAAGACCTACCTTATTTAGAAGATTGACATGATCCCAGGATTGAAGCAATCAAGCGGCTGGAATCAAGGAATCAAGCCATTATGGAAAGATTGCCCCAACGGCTAGTCAACTCCAACGGCTAGTTGCAAGCGATCACCATTATAAATACAAGAGGATGAGAAATCACAAATAAGAAGTCACAACGAGAGAATTCAACAAGCTAAGCAAGCAATCAAGCAAAAAGCCATACTGTTCTAAGAGTTCTCCAAGAGCCAGAAACCATTAGAATATTTGTAGCTCTTAAGTGATTTCTATCCAACCCATAAGAACCTGAAACCTGTTCATATTGTATATTCATTGTTTTAAGCATAGTGGTTAAGCAATCTATAAGCTTGAACCATTAGTTGGATACCCTTCAAAAACCCCAAACCCTCACCGAAAGGTTAAAGTTTTTGAACCCCTCAAAGTGCAAGTGCTTACAATCACTTGTGGAGACCGTAGCTGTTAGGACGGCTCAGATCTCAAAGTCCTATCCTTGGGACTATAAAGGACAAGACCCTTGTAATTTTTGGGAAATTAAAGGGATTAAACATCACGTTGAGACGTGAGAGTGGACGTAGGAACGTATATCCGAACCACTATAAACCTGGTGTCATTTAACTTTCTGCACTTTACATTACTGTCTTTCCATACATTATTTTATAGTGCATACTATGTTTTCAACATTATTCAACTTAGGCCACAATCTAGTTAACATTTTCAAAAGAAACTAAAAGAACGAGTCTAAACAAGGCCTACCATAATTCCGCATATAATCTCTTCATTCAGATCACTATAGTCATCTGGACCAGCAGACTTGTAGTCCAGTTGACATAGCAATCAGAAGGGGTTCCCAACTCTCTTGAAAAGGTTTTAAAGTCTATTCACCCCTCCCCTCTAGACTTTAATCCCATTCACTACTCGTTCAGGGACCAACAAGTGGTATCAGAGCGGTAGTTCTAACGGACTACTGTCTCTAGATTATCAGAAGACTTGAGGGAGTCTTTCTGTAGTCCTTTTGAACAGATCTATTCTTTTTGAAAAACTTGTTTTTGAAAACTCATACAGCATGAGTGCTAATATGCGAAAGTAGCCTAAGTTTTCAGTTGAGGATTATGATTAGTGGAAGATCAGGATGAGGAAGAATCTCACATCAGTCCACTACAAGATGTGGTCTGTAATCACAGAAGGTCCAATCACCATTATGACAGTCAACACTGCAAATGGTGATCCAGAAGTTCCAGTTGGAGAACTTGTTCCCAAGCCCATGAAGGACCTCACACCAGAAGAGATGAAGCAGTCAAACCTTGACAACATTGCTCAAGATTACATCATGCAAACTCTCCCAAATGAGTTCATTGCAAAGGTAATCCACTGTGAGTCAGCCAGAGAAATGTGGGAGGCATTGGCACTCCTCTGTGAAGGAACTGAGCTAATCAAGGAAAGCAAATTGTCAACAGCAGTCAAGAAGTTTGAGCACCTCAAGATGCAGCCAGAAGAAACTATTGATCAGCTGGACAATAGATATACACAGATCATAAATGAGATTGAATCTCTAGGCAAGAAGTATACAAATAGAGAGAAAAACTTGAAGATCTTGGACTCTTTACCCAAGAGATGGAAACTCAAGAAGACCATCATCAAAGATACTCAAGATATCAAGAAGTGGTCTACTCAAACTCTATTTCAGAACCTAAAAGCTCATGAATATGACCTTGACAGAGAAGAAAACTCAGGAAGTGATGAGCCAACTGCAGCCCCATCTACCTCCAAGACTGTAGCCTTCAAGGCAGCCAATACAAAAGCTGCAAGTACCTCATCTGGCAAGACCTCACTGAAAACAGAAGAATTTGAAGGACCAGACATGAGTCTGAAAGAAAAATGGCTCTTATGATCAAGAGGTTCGAAAGGATGAACACTCTCAACAACAAATATAGAAAATTATATAGAAACTACAAAGATAGAAGAGCTAGTTCACCCTCCAGAGGTTCCAGAGAAAGAACACCAGAAAGACATCCTAGAAAGGATGTGGAGTCATCTAACAGCCGAGGATCAAGAAGAAGAGATGCCACTCCTCCAAGGAAAGGCAACTCAAATCAGAGATCTGGATCATGTTTCAATTGTGGTAAACCAGGACATTATGTCTATGAATGTCCTGAGCTGAATCTGGATGACAAAGAAGAAAGAAGAAGAGACAGAAGAAATTCAGATAAGCAAGCCATGGTAACTGAAGAATCTGAATATCATAGTGATGAACTTCCTACATCACCAGACTGTCAAATCTTCTCAGATGATTCAGATGATCTAGCTATGATGGCCATCGGTGAAAATGAGGTAAACTCATATACTACAACTTTTCATTCACCTATTTTTTCACAATCAGATGAAATAAATTCATCAGAAGGCGAATCAGAAGACACCTATTATCAATCTTTAAGAAAGGTAAAAGGTGATCTGGATATTGCCACTAGAGCTTTTATAGAGGTGGAAGAGGAGAATAAGGATCTAAGGAAAGAAATTGCTAAGTTGAAAAAGACTAAGTTTGATAACACACCTGAGTTGGTCACAATGAATGAAAGATTGACCAGAGAAGTGGAACTTCTTAAGGAAGAAAATACCACAATAACTCAGTTGTATGAGGGGATGTTAGAAACTCAAGCTTTAGAAACTAAGGAATTTCGTTCATTACAATCCAAGTTCGATGACCTCTTCCAAGCACACAAGCTCTTAGAAAAGGAGAAGGAATGCCTAAATCAAAAGATATCAGAGTTCAATAAAGCTTCTACTACTATTGAAAGTATCTCTGAATATTATAGATCAAATGGCAATAAGATGGGTTTTGGGTATGAACTTAATCCATCAACATCCTCTCCAGCTGGGGGTAGTATACCTAATCAGTGTCCTACTTGATCACATGAAAAAGGTGAGTGCTCTAAGCACAATGAACCTAATATGAACCAAAAGGCATCTGTACCAGCTAAGGCCAACTATCCCAAAACCAAAAATGGTAAAGGACAAGCTAACCCCAAGCCTGTACAGAGGAACAACAAACAGCCTAGACCATCTCGTTTGAGACAGTCTCAGCTGTATGCTGCTCCAGCCAAGAAGAAGAAGTCTTCTTCCAACAAATCTGTTCTCTTTGCACCCCCTATCTCTTATGATATTGTGAGAACAGAAGAGTATGGTCTATATAATCGTGTGCATCGTCCAGCTAATGCACCCAGGCCGAATGTAACTAGTCAAAAGATCATGTATGTACACTCCTATAAAGGGAAACCATTTGACTACTACTTAGCTGACACAAACTACAAATCAGACCAGTCCAAGGTGTTAACTGGTAAGATTTGGTTCTGTGATGCCCGAGGGAAACAACTCAAGTGCTCAAGGTTGTTCAAACGACCAATGTATATGTGGGTTCCCAAGGGTAGTACTAACACCCAAGGACCCAAGATAAAATGGGTACCTAAGACTTAACTTTTCTTGCAGGAAAGGAGGGACCTATACAGAAGAGGAGGTCTAGCAGGAGAAACTTGGTATATAGATAGTGGATGCTCAACTCACATGACAGGAACCAAAGCCCTGCTGACCAACTACATAGAGAAGAAAGGTTCAAAAGTCTTCTTTGGTGATAACGCGCACGGTAACACAAAAGGATATGGCACCCTTAAAAATGGTGACATTGAGGTACATGATGTATCATATGTAGAGGGTTTAAAGTTTAATTTATTATCTGTTTCTCATTTTTGTGACACTGGTTACTCAGTAAAATTCTCTAAAGATGAGTGTCTCATAAGTGATAAAAGAACAAAACAAAACCTTCTAACAGGATCTAGAAAGGGAAGTATGTATCTTGCAAATTGGAACAGCTGTCCTAAGGATACATGTCTGCTTGTGAAGAGCCCTAAAGATGTCAGCTGGCTATGGCAGAAACGCCTTAGTCATCTGAACTTTAAGACTATGAACAAGTTAGCAAGGGAATCCTTAGTTGATGGTCTGCCTAATGAACTCTACTGTAAAGATCAGGTATGTGATGCATGTCAACAAGGAAAGCAAACAAAGGTCTCCTTCAAGACCAAGAAGACAACATCAACCAGTAGAGTTCTTGAATTGCTTCACATGGATCTCTTTGGACCAATCACTCCAACCACTCTAACAGGGAGGAAGTACACTCTTATTGTTGTAGATGACTATTCCAAATTTACTTGGGTTATCTTCTTATACAAGAAGAGTGAAACACAGCAGAAGCTCCCTGAACTATTGAAAAGGATCCAAGTAGAGAAAGGAGAACCAATTGTGAAAATTAGAAGTGACAAAGGCACTGAATTTATTAACTCTTATATTATTGCCTATTGTACTTCTAATGGTATTCAGCATGAGACAAGTGCAGCAAGAACACCACAACAGAATGGTGTAGCTGAAAGAAGAGTCAGAACTCTCAAAGAAGCTGCAAGAACACTCCTTGCTGAATTCTCTACTCCCAAGAAGCTGTGGGCAGAAGCCATCAACACAACTTGCCACACTCAAAACAGGTTAGGTATTCACAAAATTCATGAAAAAACCCCATACGAACTGTGGAAAGGAAGGAAACCTAGAGTATCTTACTTTCATATATTTGGTGGTAAGTGTTTCATTCACAACAATGGGAAGAGTAAGTTGAATGCTTTTGATGCCAAAGCAGATGAGGGGATATTCTTAGGATACTCCTCTACTAGCAAAGCATTTAGAGTACTCAACAAACGAACCCTCCTTGTGGAAGAAACACCTCATGTTGTTTTTGATGAATCTTGTGAAAAGAGTGCAGTACAAACAGACAAAGCTGCAGATCAGATGAGACAGCTAGTGATCAAGTCCAGACCAGATGAGTTCATTGAAGTCAATGAACCTTTCCCTGAAGAACCAGAGGAGGATAAGCCTCATAGACTGAGTTCATTGAAGTCAATGAACCTTTCCCTGAAGAACCAGATGAGGATAAGCCTCATAGATCTGTCACTAGATCTCAGACACAAGCTGAGTAGGCTGACCAAAATCAAGATGCAACAATCCCAAATGCAAGGGGGAATGATCTCTTTGACACACAAGATACAGATGATGATCGACCTAATCAAGTCAACCCGCCTGATGGCACCAGAACAGATGAGAATCCAAGCTCATCTAATGCAGATACTCCTGTGAGGCATACATGGAGAAACAATCATCCATCAAACCTCAGCTTAGGAGGAGAAGACTCAGGTGTCAAGACCAGAAGACAGCTGAATCAGAACCCCCAATCCTCTATGTTCTGCTGGTGTGCTTTCCTGTCCAACATTGAACCAGCTGACATAGAAGAAGCAATGACAGATAGCAATTGGATCACTGCTATGCAAGAAGAACTAAACCAATTCGAAAGAAATGAAGTTTGGGAATTGGTAGATCGTCCTGAAAACCACAATGTAGTAGGAACAAAGTGGGTATTCAAGAATAAAAAGGACGAAAATGATGTGATAACTAGAAATAAAGCAAGGCTAGTTGCAAAAGGATACTCTCAATCTGAAGGGATTGACTATGATGAAACCTTTGCTCCAGTAGTCAGATTAGAAGCCATTCGACTGTTTCTAGCTTATGCATCATATATGGGCTTCAAGGTACATCAAATGGATGTCAAAAGTGCTTTTCTAAATGGTATTCTAGTAGAAGAAGTGTATGTAGAGCAGCCTCCAGGATTTGAAAAAGGAGATCAAGTATATCGTCTGAAGAAGGCTCTCTATGATCTAAAGCAAGCCCCTAGAGCTTGGTATGACACATTGTCACAATTCCTACTTGACAATGGATATACAAAAGGCAAAGTTGATAGAACTCTTTTCAGAATACAAGAAGGAGAAGACATTCTAATGGTGCAAATATATGTAGATGGTATTATATTTGGATCACCCAATCAAGAGATGTGCAAAAATTTCTCTGAACTTATGCAAGGAAAGTTTGAAATGAGCATGATGGGTGAGATGAACTATTTCCTAGGACTTCAAGTCAAGCAGAGTCCAGAAGGGATCTTCATCAACCAGTCCAAGTATACCAAAAGCCTATTAGAAAGATTCAAAGCTCTACAAAGCAAGACTGCAAGGATTCCAATGATGACATCTTTCAAAATGGAACCAGATGAGTCTGGAAAGGCAGTTGATCAAGCTGAATATAGAGCACTGATTGGATCTCTACTATACCTTACAGCTAGCAGACCAGACATAACATTTGCTGTAGGAGTATGTGCTAGGTTTCAAGCAAACCCAAAGCAAAGTCATCTAGAAGCAGCAAGGAAAATCCTCAAGTACCTAAAAGGAACAGTCAATCTAGGACTATGGTACCCTGCTGATGACAATCTAGAATTGAGTGGTTATTCTGACTCAGACTATGGAGGATGTAGAATTGATAGGAAATCCACATCTGGAACTTGTCAATTCCTAGGCAACAAATTGATATCATGGTTCTCTAAGAAGCAAACTTCAGTTGCAACCTCCACCACTGAAGCAGAATATATGGCAGCTGGAAGTTGTTGTAGTCAGCTGCTCTGGCTAGTTCAACAACTCAAGGATTACAATGTAGAGGCAAGAGAAGTCCCTATCTACTGTGACAGCAGCAGTGCCATTGCCATCACTCAAAATCCAGTCCTCTACACAAGGTGCAAGCATGTCGACATTCGACACCACTTCATAAGAGACCACCTTGAAAAGAAGGACATCAAGATGGAGAAAATTCACACAAATATCCAAAGAGCAGACATCTTGACTAAGCCCCTAGCTGAAGATCGATTCAAGACCCTATGCTACAGCTTAGGACTCCTGGATCCAAGCTCATGAAGAACAGAGATCAGCTGAAGACCTCAGCTGATACAATTACAGCAGACTAGGAGGATCAGATGAGGTGAATAGACACCCTCATCTTCAGGTAAGTTCTTTCCCGATGAAGACAAATAAAGCTGAGGGAAAACTTAGAGTCATTTAATCAAGGGGGAATCAATGATACCTTAAGAATCCTTGATAAAATACTCTACAATCTGCATTGCATATTATATATATATATATATATATATTCAGAAGACTTGAACAAAGTTATTTAACATCTTTACTCTAAGCAATGTATATCTATGTATAATAATAAACTATTCTTCATAAAATACTTTATTTATATACATACATACAGTATACTATTGAGTTACACTTGGTTGGAATAATACACCATCCTCACCGACTCAACAGTATGCATGCACTGTACGGATTCCAAATAACTCTTGCTCAAAATCTATAAATTCTGCATTCCATAAGATAGAGTCTGAATCTCTTTAAATGTGAACCCTTAGATCAAGAATCTCATTGTTGATCTTAAGAAGTAACTTTTCAGAAATTCAGACCTATCAACTCATAGTTTTGTCATCTTTCACTCCACTACCTCATTTCTACCCCTATAAAAGGAGGAAGTTATGAGAACACCTAAGAACACAAATCACTAACTATTATTCTTGTTTCAGGTGTGGAGGCAATCGAAAGAAGAGATGGAATGGAGATCATCCCTCAACCAAAGTCTTGGGTGAAGGAGGTGAAGATTTGTCCTGAAGAAGAAGATGATGCAGATCAGCATACTTTGTATGCCTATGAAAACTAAAGGAAGGAGAGACGTTCTTGTTGAAAACTAAAGGAAGGAGAGATGCAGAGGACAAAATAGGAAGCAAGCAGAGCTTCTTCTCCTGGAGGAAGTTCTACATGGAGAGCTTGCTATCAAAGGCTACTGTGTCTAAACAAATCAAGGAGACCAAGTCCATGGCTCTCTCTTCACACTCCATTGAAGCCTCTTCCAATCTTCCTTCCCTCTCAAGAGAAGCGAAGAAATTCAATAAGGACACATTAGATGCTACAACCCATCTGATGATGAGGAACATCAGATGGTGAGGGCAATCTGAACCAGTGGGATATCATCCAGGCTGATCATCATATTGATTTGATGGTCCTACATGGTTCAGATATAGAGCTGGAAGATCCATCAAACCAGGTTGGATCATTACTCACAATAAAGCTGGAAGATCCATTATCCAGGTTGGATCATCACAGCAAACCCCAATCCTCTACTCAGCTGATCAGAAGACCAACTCAGCTGACCAGAAGACTTCTAAGGAAATCAACAGGCCTTTTTGCAGAAATCAGAAGACTTCACTCTGCTGATTATATCACTTTATTTAAGAGTATAATGACCATCTTTGATCATGTAATTCATTCTAGAGTTATTTCTGAATGTAATTAAAGAAATTGACCTATATAAGGAATGAAATTCACTTATAGAAAACGGCCTTGACGATCAATTCTTGCCACAAAATTAGTCACAACGACTATTTTTGGTAATGATGTCATTAATACTTGATTACCATAACGCCAGCAAATCAACAACTGCCACATGGCAAATTCAGCCGGCAAATTTAAAGAAAGGCCCGAAATCAAAGAAGGAAATCTTGGGTGCTACTCCACATTAAAATCAAATCTGACTATTAGATCAAGAATTGTTGGAGTATATATACACACCTTTAAACCTCTCCCAAACCCTTTCGCTCACATTACTCAATTGCTCTCAAACTCTCTCATTCTGCAAATTTCTTTCAAGAATTCCAAACCTAACACTCAGAATGCCAATCATTGAGATTTACGACGAGAAGACCAAGAGCACTGGAACTCTAGATGCAACAAAGTGGTCTAGGGAAGGAAAGATTTTCACAGAGAATGCTCTGTTTTTCAAGGGCAAACACTCAGCTGAAAATAAGGAGATCCTTCTTCGCTGCATCAACCTCAACCTTCGTGATTTTCTGGAAGCAGCACCAACTAATGTTTATGAACAAGATGTGCTGGCTTTCTACTCAAACGCTGTGATGAAGGGATCGTATGTTGAAAGTGTCATGGGTGGACACAAGGTCAAGGTAACAAGGGAAATCCTTCAGGAACTTTTCGGCTTGTCAAGGGGGAACATAAATATCTCCACCTACATTATGGGTAGAGAAAAGGAGTATATGGAGATGTTTACTGATGGAAGAATCAAGGCTATTGATGCCTCTGGACTTAAGAAATCCCAACTTAAACCAAAATTTCAAACCCTGATGGACATTGCAGGCAAGATGTTGCTTGGTAACACTTTTAGCCATGATGCTGTTACCACTTTGAAGGTTAGAGTTATGGCTGCAATCTGGGATCAGATTGATGGAGACTGGCAAGGGCTATTTTTGGATAGAATTGCTCTTGAGGCAAAGAAAGTCACTTTGGACTTACAGTCAAGAGAATGGAAGGTAACAGCTACAGTCAGCTTTGTCAACAAGCTGAGCATCATCCTTCCAGATATTCTCCCAAAGAAGTACAAGATGGGACCTCGTAAGACCTTCCACATCTCCAAGTATTATTTGAGAAAGGAAGCTATTGCTGAGGCAGCAAGGTTGAAAGAAGAGAAGAGGAAGTTGTTGGATGAAGCATCCTCCAAAGATGTTGTTGAAGAAGCAGAAGAGTCTGCTCATGACTCTGCTGCAGAACAAGAAGAAGAGCCATCCAAAGAAGAGGCTCAAAAGAAGGCTGCTGAGGATGATGATGATGACAATCAGACCTTAGCACAAAGAAGATTTCTAATCAGATCAGGGCTCATCTCCCCATCTGATTCAGATGCCACTCCCAATGCCTCTCCTTTGAAAAAGGCAGGTACTTCTAACCCCTCTCTCACTTTCACACCTTCTAAACTGTCAAAGGGTCAGAAGAGAAAGAAGAACAATTCTTCTTTCACCAAGAAAACCAAGAAATCCAGGCTCCCTACTCCCATGAGCATAGCCCCTATTACATCCTTCAACCCTTCTAATGATTCCAACCCATCTGAACCTTCAAACACTGATACCCAAATCCCTGCTGATACTCACACAGTAGAGGAACAAGCCCAGTCTCAATTAACCCTTGAATCACAATCGCCTATCCCTGCTGATGTTCAAACAGCAGATGACCAAGATCATCAAAATCAACCATCTACTGATCTTCAAGTAGAAACAAAACCAGACCAGCAGACTCAAAACTCTGCTGATGAACAATCCACTGAAAATCAATCTCACCTCCCTACCCAACAAGAAAATATCACTTCCCAAATCCCTGCTGATACTCACACAGCAGAGGAAAATGCCCCAGCTACCCAATCCCCTATCCTCACTGCCCCATCTGCTCCAGAAGACTTGGCACCAGCAGACCTGGATCAAGCTGGCCCCTCTCAACCTCACTACAGAATGGTGCACTATCCTATGTGCACAAGGGAGAAGATAATGAGGATGAAGATAGCCAACCTGCTCAAGTCTACTACTCCTGATGTTGATGAGGAATCAATCCAATTTGAACAAGTACTTAGGATATGTACTTGGATTGAGCTCAGAAGAGATGATGTGGATGACCTTCTTGAGGTCATGGAGGGAATGGGAGGAAAAGAAAATTTCCTCGATTTGGAGATGGAGCAAAAGGAAGTTGCTCAGGTTCAATCTTTTGCTCAGCTACTATCAGCAGAGGCACGGACTGTAGTGTGCAACCGGATTCTCAGAATCCCAACTGATGATGTCTCTGTCCCAGAAGGCTCATTTGATCAGCAAACAGCTGAAAAAGCAATGGTGGATGACTCAGCTGCACCAGCCTTAGCAGAAGACTCAATTGCAACAGTCCCTACTGAAGACTCAGCTGAACCAGCTGACAGGGTAGAAATTGAAAGAGAAGTAGTCAGGGTACCAGCTCACTTCATGCCTACAGATAAACTGACTCACTTCTTTGATAAAGGAGAAAAGATCATGACCCATCTGGTTAAGGCCACTACCTCATTCCTTAATGAAGACTATCTTTCAGCTAAAGAAAGAGGCAAAGCATTGATAGTCCATCCCAAACCTCAAGGTACTGCCTCCACCTCCACCCAATCTGTTGATCATACAGCGGACATCTTCTCCCAGGTCAAAGATGCAATAGACTTGCACTTTGAGAAAGGTTTAGGCCTACAGCTTGGAAGATATGTTGAAAAGGCTGTTAGGGAGTAGAGGACTCGTCTTCATGACCAAATTATTGACATTGAAGACAAGTTTGGTGAGTCACTTCATCATCAGATAGAAGAGTACTTGAGTACCATTCAGAAAAGATCAGGTGACGTCTCCAAAATGTTTGCTGATGAGATATCCCAATTGGAGGCCGCCTACGAATCAAATATTAAAGATGCTGAAGCAAGAGCCAATGAAGGTCAAACCCTACTTAAGGCAGCTGCAGAGGAGAATGAGAAATTGCAGACTCAGTTGAAGGAGACAACAGCCAAATTGGAAGAGTACTTGAGTACCATTCAGAAAAGATCAGGTGACGTCTCCAAAATGTTTGCTGATGAGATATCCCAATTGGAGGCCGCCTACGAATCAAATATTAAAGATGCTGAAGCAAGAGCCAATGAAGGTCAAACCCTACTTAAGGCAGCTGCAGAGGAGAATGAGAAATTGCAGACTCAGTTGAAGGAGACAACAGCCAAATTGGAAGCACTGTCAGAAAAGCTCGAAGCTGCCTCCTCCACCAATTCTCTTGCTCATGTCATGGAGCACAGTATCTCTCACATAACTGCTGTCAGCAAGGTTAATGCCATGGCACTAAAGCAGACTCTGAAAGTGGAAATCATGAATGCCATGAAGCCTTTTGCAGCTGCACTTGCTGAAGCCAAAAAGGGGAAAGATGTGTTGATAAGATCTCTGGAGAAGTCTACTGCACAGCAAGCTGTAATGGTAGTATCTCAAGATGAGCTGAATGAAACCTTGGGTGGTTTAAAAAGCAAAATCAAGAGCAGACAAGGCAAAGGCAAAGGCAAAGAAATTTCTCAAGAAGGCACCCAAGCTCCCACTCAAGCTCCTGCCAAGAGTCTACAGATCACTGCTCCTGTAGAACAAGTTCCTGAGAAGAGAATGACAAGGAAAAGGACGGAAGATGAGCAAGCTCAGTTAGCTTAGTCCAGTAAGAAGACAACTCCAGCAGAGCCTACTGCAGAAGAGAAAGAGGCTCTAGAGTTGAAGAAAAGAAAGCAGCTTGAAGCTCAAGAGCTTAAGCAAAGGAAGCTGGATGATGCGAAGGCTGTCAAAGCCAAATTTGAAAGGATAATTGCCAAACTCAGGAAAACACTCAAGGACAAAGCAAAAGAAGACAAGGTCCTTGTGTTTGATAGCAATTATGTGGATTATTTAGCCCTTCAAGATGAGCTACCAAGATGGTATCCCCTGAAGAAGAAGTGGCAAATTCAACACCACATAGTAAGGAAATTTGGCCCTCTCCCTACTTATGAAGATGAATTCTTCCAGTTCAATCAGTTCATGACCTTTGAAGATCCAGTGTTCTGGGAAGAAATTGTCAAGACAGCCAAAGAACTTGACAATTGCAGAATCCTAACACATGAAGAACCCAAATGGGATGCACCCATTCTGGACTCAGGAAGAGCCAACATGATTGAAATCAAAAGGATTTTGTATAAAATCTATGAAGAGGAGAATGTTAGAATAGTTTTGATGGCCAAAACACTTAGAGTTTATAAAATGTAATAGGATCAGCTGACTTGTATAGAAACAGCTTAGACTAGTCTTGTGTGATCAACTGTATTGATATCAGCTGATCAGCACAGTCCTGGCTTACATGCTTATCCTCAAGATGAGAAAAGTAGAAGACATGAATGAAGACTAGAAGATCCTTGAAGACCAGATAAGTTAAGGTGTTTGTATACCTACTTATCTGATGGAGTCCCAGATTGAAGATGGCCTAAAGCAGCACAAAAGAATTGTCAGATCAGAAGAGTGTTACTCGATTGATATCAGAAGACAGAAGACCTAAGGCCAGAAGAGTAGTCAGAAGACTAGCAGTACAGATCAGAAGACTATGTGCTCTTCCAGGACTCGGCTGATTCCAAAGTCATCTTACAATTCAAACGAAGACCTACCTAATTTAGAAGATTGACATGATCCCAGGATTGAAGCAATCAAGCGGCTGGAATCAAGGAATCAAGCCATTATGGAAAGATTGCCCCAACGGCTAGTCAACTCCAACGGCTAGTTGCAAGCAATCACCATTATAAATACAAGAGGATGATAAATCACAAATAAGAAGTCACAACGAGAGAATTCTACAAGCTAAGCAAGCAATCAAGCAAAAAGCCATACTGTTCTAAGAGTTCTCCAAGAGCCAGAAACCATTAGAATATTTGTAGCTCTTAAGTGATTTCTATCCAACCCATAAGAACCTGAAACCTGTTCATATTGTATATTCATTGTTTTAGGCATAGTGGTTAAGCAATCTATAAGCTTGAACCATTAGTTGGATACCCTTCAAAAACCCCAAACCCTCACCGAAAGGTTAAAGTTTTTGAACCCCTCAAAGTGCAAGTGCTTACAATCACTTGTGGAGACCGTAGCTGTTAGGACGGCTCAGATCTCAAAGTCCTATCCTTGGGACTATAAAGGACAAGACCCTTGTAATTTTTGGGAAATTAAAGGGATTAAACATCACGTTGAGACGTGAGAGTGGACGTAGGAACGTATATCCGAACCACTATAAACCTGGTGTCATTTAACTTTCTTCACTTTACATTACTGTTTTTCCATACATTATTTTATAGTGCATACTGTGTTTTCAACATTATTCAACTTAGGCCACAATCTTTCAAACCAGCATCAGCTAAGGTTTTCATTTAGTAAACTAGTTAACATTTTCAAAAGAAACTAAAAGAACGAGTCTAAACAAGGCCTACCATAATTCCGCATATAATCTCTTCATTCAGATCACTATAGGCATCTGGACCAGCAGACTTGTAGTCCAGTTGACATAGCAATCAGAAGGGGTTCCCAACTCTCTTGAAAAAGTTTTAAAGTCTATTCACCCCTCCCCTCTAGACTTTAATCCCATTCACTACTCGTTCAGGGACCAACAGAAGTGTTCATCACCGATGAGAACAATGTGAAGCACTATCATCTTCCATTCAAAGAAAGAGAACTTTGAACTTGTTAAGTTCCGTCCGACATAGGACGTTAAACCTAGCGCTAAATGGGAGGCAACCCATTTTTACTTGCTTTCTTTCATTTCTTGTTCATTTTTTTATGCTTTGTTAGTTTAGTTTGAAGTGTTTGTGAGTTTTCATGTTAGTTGGAGAAGCTTGGATCGAATGGACAAGTGGATCGAAAGTGGTGCCTCGTACTTTGAAGAAGGTGTAGCTATAGCAATCGAAAGAGGTACGCCCACTCCAAACTTAGGAATTGCATAGCAATTACTAAGTTTGGGGGGGGGGGGGGGGTAGTGGAATTTATATTCTTGTTCATGACATTGATTGCTTAGCTATTCTTGTTTTTAATTGTTGGGATAGTGGGCCATGTGTGTAGATTTGTATGGTTAGCAATTGGTGTCAATATCATTGTAAAACTATTTTTCCAAACTTTTAATTGCTTGGAAATGAAAAAGTTTGGGGGGTATGTTCGTTTTTACATTTTCTATTGACACCAATGTGTACTTTTGTGTGTGTGCGCAATTTGAGCTTTAGTGATCATTGAGACACATTTGATGATGATTTGTTGTGAATTTGATTCCTTGAATGTGTACATAATTGGAATGAATCATCTTGTTTGTGTTGTTGTCATCTTGTTGCCTATAGATGTTTTGCATGCACAATGAGTTATGTGTGGTGATGATTGATGAATGTTTGAGTCTTAAATGAACCGGTGAGAGTTGAGCTTTGAACCGAGCATTAATCCGGTTTATTTCATTTTTTAGTGGATCAATTCATTGCTTGCTTTTCTAGAACTTGCCCAAATTCTTGCTTGAGATCATGCTTGTGTGATACTTTGAGATATGATGTAGGCCATCTTTCGTACTACATGTCACTTAGCCAAAATTTTCCCAATAACCAAAGTAATTTTCCGTAGTTAGCCCGTTTGAGCTTGATTTCCCATTCTCTTGGCAACCTATAATGTTTAACCACTTAGCTTTTTGAGCCTTTGATGTCCAAATCTAGTGGAGAATAAAAAGAAAGTGGTAAAACATGTGCTTTAGTGCCTTTGGTTTGAAAAGAAAAATTGGCAAAGTTGTGAAAAGAGAGAAAAGAGATGGAAGTGAAAAGAAAATTTGAGAAAGAAAAGAGGGACAATGAGCCCCAAGAGCTTGAAAAGAAAATAACTTGGTTAGAAAAAGATGAGGAGATGAATGCATTTGAGGAACTTATATGAAACGTGAGAATGAAGGTTGTAAACCGTAAGAGCACAAGCTTGAATTGTTGAATAACAACTTTCGTTCTCTACTAGAAGAGTCACTTTTTCCATATTCATCTTACCCCGTCCAAAGAGCCAATGTTACGTCCTTGGTTAAGACCTATTGATCTCATAGTTGAACATGTTTGTGGTGGAAAGATGGTAGAGCTTGGGCAAGCTTATGTCAATTGCAAGCATGATTTGATTGATGAGTGCTTATTGTCCTTAATTTGTTTGAGTGTTTGAGTGAAACACTATTTCTTGTGAGTTAAACTTGAACATCTTGATATTGTCATCACCATCACTCGTTGTTGTGTATAAAGCATGTGTGAGTAATTAGTTTGATTTTCAATAGTGAACTTGTGATCATTTTGAGAATGTATCTTGAGAAAAAAGAATTCATTTCATGTAATACGTGGGATCTTTCATTGATCATCTATTTGCAATCGTACAACCTCTTGTTTTAATTCTTTCGTTACTCGGGGACGAGCAACAGTGTAAGTTTGGGGGGGTGATTCGGTTGTAAATTGCATAAGATTTCATGTGTTTTAGTGATAAACTTTGATGGGTTTTCATTCATTTTCACACTAATATGCTTGATTTGATTGAGAAAGGTATTTGAACTCGTTTTGTAGGAATACGATGTGAATTAGACATTAAAATCGCAAAAACGAGTGTTCAGTCATTATTTTCACTCACTGGACTGAAGAGAGGATTGCACCATTTGATTCGTCTCGAAAATTTGAGTGGAATGGAAAAAAGAATCAAGTCAATCGGAGGTCAGAAGCTCGAGATATGAAGGGATGAAGACGGAGGACGGAAGTTGGGCCGAAGCATCCGCCCGACCGGGCCGACCCGCCCGACCGGGCCACATTATCTGCACCCAACTTTTTGTTAAGTTCACCCCCTGCGCCTATTTTTTGCCAAAATCAACTTACGAAGTTTTGGCCCGGCCGGGCCACTTTTCCCGCCCGGCCGGGCCACCTGTTCCAGCCCATTTCGCGCACCCAACTGGTCCGCCCGGCCACGCCACTTACCCACCCAGCCGGGTGGACCCATTTTCGGGGTTTTTGGCCAATTTTCTCCATATTTCAAGGGTCTAATTGCAAAATTAATTCAAGACTTCTACCCCAACTATAAATAGATCAAATTTGAGTTTTAAAAAGGAGTTTTACTCCTTTAACAAGCTTTCTTCACACACATTCACATAGTAATAGGTGTTCTTCATAGATTAGTTTAATTTCCTCATTAGATTAGATAGATTAGCGGTTTTTACTTCAAATCAAGCTAAGATTATCATCGGGCATCGTCTATTGCATCGGTTTGTAGCTAAATTCTCATGATCAAGGTGATATTATTCTATTTTGCAATTCAATTTAGTATTTTCTTGATTTCTTCAATCATTTGCTATTTTATCATTAGTTTGATGTTATTTGTTGTTGTAGCCATGAGATTCTCTTCTAGAACCATGGACTAAGCTCTTATTGCCTTGGGTGTGGATGTTTTGATGGGTATTTAGTGTAATTGTGGAGTAATTGCATAATTAGCTTAGGATTTGGGTGTATATGTTTCTAGTGTTGTGATTTTCATGATTCAATTGATTAATTCACCCTATTAGCTAGTATTGTTGGTTTTGTCGACTTCCACGACCGTATTGGGTTGCATGATTAAGAATGTGTGTATGAACTTGGATTAATTGATTAGAATTCACATAGTAATTAGCTACACCGACCGGGGGTTGATTGCTTAGATCGACATCACTAGTCACTAATCGATTAGAGGTCGTCTATTAGATTAGTGAGAGGGAGTCTCATAAGCATTAGTAACCGTGTTGAACGTGTTTATGAGACACTATCTTAGGAGCTTATGGTATTGATTAGACTATATAATTGGTAATTAATGCACGTGTTCACCTAAGCCTCACGAGGGATTGGTCTACACACACGAGTGATAACCTTTAGCTTAATCCAAAACCATAGTTTAATTCATGCAATTGGTTCGTTAACTCATTGAATTACCCACAAAACGGAAACACCCGAGGTAATACCCTTCTCTTGCACTTTCTATCGAAAGTTAGGTATTTCGTTATTTCTTTTGTCTATTTCTTGTTTATCTTAGTTAATTTAGTTTAATTCTTGTGTTTTAATTCCCGAAAATCCAACAAACACATTTAGTTACTACAATAGCATGAAAACTTATAACTTTAGGGATTCATTGATACTCAATTAAGTCCTTGGACGATAACTACTAGGTCGTATACTTACTCAACTATAACGAACATATACGCTTGTGGGAATTGTTATTGTTGTACTAAAAAGTGTGCAAAACACGAACCAAGTTAGATACTCTTGCAGAAATGTGTGAGGGTACTGAAAAGATCAAGGAGAACAAGCTCCAAGTGGCTGTGCAGAAGTTTGAACAATTCACAATGGAGTCTGAGGAGTCCATAGACAAGTTTGCTGGTAGATTCACTGTTGTGATGAATGAAATCAACTCCTTGGGCAAGGTGTACTCCAAGAGAGAAGTTGGTCTGAAGATATTGAGAAGTCTCACTCAAAAGTGGGATGTTTATGTTGTGATGATGCAGAACACCAAGGATCTCTCCACCATGCCCATGCTACAAATCTTCTCAGAACTTAAAGCCTATGAGTTTGACCTCAATAGAAGGAAGCCAGTTGAGGAATCTTCTTTACCAACCAAAGGAGTGGCATTCAAAGCCAATGCTGCTGAACCAGAAGTGCAGACCA
Source organism: Galeopsis tetrahit (assembly GCA_963675135.1). Classification (NCBI taxonomy): domain Eukaryota; kingdom Viridiplantae; phylum Streptophyta; class Magnoliopsida; order Lamiales; family Lamiaceae; genus Galeopsis; species Galeopsis tetrahit. Next base: position 17,966,539 of record OY776130.1, read on the forward strand.
CTCCTAGATCATCCAAGACAGTCTCTAAGGCTGAAATGAAGGAAGAATTGGTCCTCATGGCCAGGAGGTTTGACAAACTCAACTCAAGGTTTGGTAGATACAAGAAATTCTACCAACACAACAAATTCAGGAGAAGGTACAACTCTCCTGAAGCTCAGGCTGAAGTCAAGAAGCCTGAAGAGAAAAGATCAGAGGACAAGTACTCTAATAGGAGAAGGTCCAGTAGAACTGAACCTTCATCATCTAGAAGGAGAGATAAGCCTAAGAAGGATGATGATGAAGACCTGTGCTACAATTGCAAGAAGAAAGGGCACTTCCAGTATAACTGCCCTGAACTCAGCTTTAAAGAAAGAAGAGAAAGACAAGCAAAGAGAGACAGAAAATTCACCATTAGGAAAGCCATTATGGCTGGTGATGAGTCTGATTCTGCTGAAAGCTTCAACTCTTCTGATGGACTGTTCTCAAACAGTGAAGATGATGATGATGTGTGCAACATGGCTATTGAGGATGATGAGGTATCCTCTACTTCTAGCTCACCATCATTTTTATCATAGAATGCTAGTGAAGTCAACCTGAAACTTGCCTTTGGGACATTGTGTGAGAGAAAATGAAAGGCTTTCAATTGAACTTTCAAAACCTGCTGAAACATTGGTTGATATCAAGTCTACTGAGTTGTATCAACAAGTCTTGAGAGAGCTTGAGGAAGCAAATCTCAAGATAGTTGACCAACAAAAGGAGATTGATGATCAACTACTATCTCAGAAGAGAAAAGACTTTGAACTTAAAATTCTTCAAGCAAAATTTGAAAACCTCTCACATGAGTATGATATTCTTAAATCAAGTGAAGAGAGCCTGAAAATAAAGATGTCTGCTCTGAAGAAATCCTCTAGGGCAATAGAGGAAATTCAGAGTTATCAAAGACCTATGGCTCAAAGAAGTGGATTAGGTTTTGATCCATTTGAATCTTCACCTTGTCTTAGTGTTGCTTCTACAAGTAACACTAAGAGAATATTTGTCAAGTCAGCGGCTCAACAAGCTGAAAATGAAACAATTCAGCCACTAGACAAAGGAAAGGGCAAAATGCATGAATTTCCCACTCAAGTACTTCAGGAGACTAGGACCATACCTAAGGGAAAAGCCAAAGTGCCTGAGTATAAGAGGAATGTTGGTCAGCAGAGTAGACCCAATGGAAGGGCAACTCTCCTGAACAATGTTCAGAGGAGTTATCCAAGGTATGATCAGCCTAGGCCAACTCTTCTGAGGAAGCCTCAGCTGAACAGACCTAAGGACAACTATCCTCAAAGGCAGAATAAAATGAGACAACCAAAGCCCTTCATGCCAAAGGGTAATGGTCATAAAAATGCCTTTCCTCAAAGATTCCCTCAAGTAGCACAAAGAACTCATAAGTTCAGGAGGTTTGACAACTCTCCTGAAACTTACAGAGTCAACACTTTCACACACACTTTCCCAAAGGCATTTAAGGGAAAGACAGTGTATGTTGATGCTAGAGGAAAACAAGTTAGCCACCTTGAATCAATCAGGGTTATTAGGCAAGTTTGGGTTCCTAAAGGTATAGCTAACCTCTCAGGACCCAAAACTCAAAGGGTACCTAAACCTATCTAATTGCAGGTACCTTTGGGCCACAAGAAGAGGAGTATGAGCAAAAAGTCAGCATGGTACCTTGACAGTGGATGCTCAAGGCACATGACTGGAAACAAAGACCTCCTCACAAACTTCATTGAAAAAGAAGGCCCAAATGTCACATTTGGAGACAGTTCACAAGCTACAACAAAAGGTTATGGTACCTTGATAATTGGTAATATCAAGGTATCCAATGTATCTGATGTGGCTGGTCTCAAATATAATCTCCTAAGTATAAGTCAGTTTTGTGATAAAGGTTTCAGTGTTGAGTTCTCAAGTGGAAAATGCTTAATCAAAGATAAAACTCAACAAACTCTACTGACTGGTACTAGGAAAGGAAATGTGTATTTTGCAGACTGAGACAAGTCTACTGATGCTGCATGTTTCATTGCTAAGAGCTCTAGTGAACAAAGTTGGTTATGGCATAAAAGGCTAAACCACCCAAACTTTAAGTCAATGAACAAACTTGCCAGAAATGCATTAGTAAGAGGACTACCTAGTGAGATTTTCATTAAAGAGCATGTATGTAAACCCTGCCAAGAAGGAAAACAGATAAAAGCCTCATTCAAAGGGAAACCAGTCATTTCTACTGAAAGGGTACTTGAACTGTTACATATGGACCTATTTGGACCAATTACCCCAGCAAGTATAAATGGTAGAAAATACACATTGGTAGTAGTTGATGACTTCTCTAGGTTCACATGGGTAGTATTTCTTCTTAATAAGAAGGAAACTCAAGTCAAACTCCCTGAACTTCTAAAGAGATTGTCAAATGATAAAAGCCTTAGCATCTGATAAAGGCACTGAGTTCATAAATTCATACATCAATGAGTATTGCACACTAAATGGTATAGCTCATGAAACCTCAGCAGCTAGAACTCCTCAGCAGAATGGAGTTGCAGAAAGAAGAAATAGAACTTTAAAAGAAGCTGCTAGAACCTTAATTTCTGATTCAAATTTACATAAGAGGTTTTGGGCTGAAGCTATAAACACTGCATGCCATACTCAAAATAGATGTTTGATAACCAAGGGGCAAGGCAAAACCCCCTATGAACTCTGGAAAGAAAGGTTGCCTAAAGTATCTTACTTCCACATTTTTGGTTGTAAGTGTTTCATTCACAACAATGGGAAAGAACAGTTGAGAGCCTATGATAGCAAATCTGATGAGGGAGTATTCCTTGGATATTCCCAAATCAGTAGAGCTTTTAGAGTCTACAACAAGAAAACCCTTGTTGTGGAGGAAACACCTCATGTTGTGTTTGATGAATCTACTCATGAGTTCAGGAACAAGGACTTAGAGACAGAAGAAATCACATAAAGGACAACCAGACTGAGTCTGAAAGACAAAGATACTACCTTCATAGATGTTGTCCAATCCAACCTCCCTGAAATCATAAACTTGGACAACAACCCTGAAGACAATTTACCTGAGGCAAACCCCACTGAAGGAATTGGTGAACTGAATGACCCAATCCTAGTTCACACTCAGGTAACAACTACCAATGAAGAAGCAGTCCCTGCTGAGGTAGTTAATGGATTAAATAATCAATGGGGAATCAATAATGTTGAAAATGCCAATGTCCCAGACATTGAGGACAACACCCCTGATTATGATCCTGAATTAGATCCTGCATTAAACTTTCCTGAATTCTATGATCAAAATGACTCAACTTCAGTAGAGGACAACTCTACTGAAGAGATCTGAAAAAGAAGGACTTGGTTGTCTGACCATCCTACTAATCTGATACTTGGTGATCCAAGTATAGGAGTCAAAACTAGAAGGTTTCATGGTGAAAGTGCTCTATTTTGTTGTTTCTTGTCAGAACAAGAACCAAATGACATTGAGGAAGCACTTCAAGATGCCAATTGGATCACAGCAATGCAGGAAGAGCTGAACCAATTCACCAGAAATGATGTATGGGAGCTGGTGGATAGACCTTCACATCAAGATGTTATTAGAACCTAGTGGGTGTTCAAGAACAAGAAGAATGAGAATGATTTGATTGTCAGAAACAAAGCAAGACTAGTGGCAAAGGGCTATTGCCAATCTGAAGGCATTGACTATGATGAGACCTTTGCACCTGTGGCAAGGCTGGAAGCAATAAGGCTCTTTCTAGCCTATGCAGCCCACAAGAGGTTCAAAGTATACCAAATGGATGTCAAGAGTGACTTTCTGAATGGAGTCTTGAAAGAAGAAGTCTATGTGGAGCAACCACCTGGTTTTGAGGTTGGAAACCAAGTCTACAGATTGAAGAAGGCTCTATATGGACTCAAGCAAGCCCCTAGGGCTTGATATGATACACTGTCACAATTCCTCTTGGATCATTGATTTATCAAGGGAACTGTGGACAGAACTCTCTTCAGAATCTCTGAAGGAGAGGACATCTTGCTTGTCCAAATTTATATTGATGACATAATTTTTGGATCCCCCAATGAGAAGCTGTGTGAGAAGTTCTCAAATCGAGCAAAGCAAGTTTGAGATGTCCATGATGGGGTTGATGAACTTCTTCTTGGGACTTCAAGTCAAGCAATCAAAAGAAGGAATCTTCATCAACCAAGCTAAGTACACAAGAGAAATGATCAAGAAATTTGGGTGTACTACTAGCAAGCCAGTAAGGATCCCAATGAACACCAATTGGAAGATGGATCCTGATGAGAGTGGTGTCCCAACCAACTCTACTGAGTATAGAGGAATCATTGGTTCACTTCTATATCTCACTGCCAGCAGACCTGACATCACCTTTGCAGTAGATGTTTGTGCAAGGTTTCAAGCCAATCCTAAGAAAAGCCATATTGAGGTTGCAAAGAGGATCTTGAGGTATCTCAAAGGCACTGAAAATCTAGGCCTTTGGTACCCTGCTGATGATAACATTGAGCTTACAGCTACTCAGATGCTGATTATGGAGAATGTAGAATTGACAGAAAGTCCACCTCAGGGACTTGTCAATTCTTGGGAAACAAACTCATATCTTGGTTCTCCAAGAAGCAGAACACAGTGGCTACTTCGACCACTGAAGCTGAATATGTTGCAGCTGGAAGTTGTTGTGCTCAAATCCTATGGTTGAGACAACAATTAAGAGACTACAATGTCAACTCTGCTGAAGTGCCAATTTTCTGTGACAACAATAGTGTTATTGCAATATCACAGAATCCAGTTTTGCACACTAGATGAAAACATGTGGACATCAAGCATCACTTCATCAGAGATCATGTGGAGAAGAAGGACATCAAATTGGTTAAAATCCACACAGATCATCAAAAAGCTGATATATTGACAAAGCCACTTGCAGAGGCAAGATTTCTAGAGCTATCAGCAGAATTGAGATTACTTGATCAAGGGAAGTTGGACAAATAAATCTTTTGGAGTTATTGAGTGAAGTGGGAACTGAAAATGATGTTCAGCAGACTTGGTCAAGTCTACTGAAACTCAGAAGAGATGACTTCAAATATTCAGGACACTTGTCCATTGAATTTCAGGACACTTGTCCACATCTCTTTAGGACACTTGACCTCGTGGGGTCAGATAAGTTGTCTTGACTATCAAACCAATCATTGGTTTGATAAGCACCTATTTTGGGCAATCATTGCCTATTTTGATATCTGTCCCATTCCTTTTTCAGATACCACATTTTTAGGATCTATTTTGTCTCCCACTCAAAAGGTCACTTTCCATGAATTAAATGCCAAGATTTAACTCTTGTTTACATTAAACATTTCAAGCCATGATCTATCTCGAAAACTCCCCAACCATTAACCAATATTAAATACTTACCATGTTTGAATAAAAACAGTTTTTCACTGTTACATTGGTTATTGACCATTGGATCAAGATTGGCCAACTCCCCTGAAATCAATCCTGGCCGTCCAATCTTGATTTCCATTTTTGTTAACCGTTGAAATCTCTTAAGTCTCACCTACTCATTGACATACATTCTTTTTAGAATATTCACAAGTCTTAAGAACCCCAGAAGCTCACTTCTCCCCCACGCATTCAAATTCTTTTGAAACCCTAGCCTTCATTTTCTTCAAACACTCTCAAAATTTCTTACTGAATCTTCAATGGCTCCCAAAGCTAGACCTGAGAAGATCATTGATTTATCCAACAAGGCTCTCGACCTTGATTTTGGCTATCTCAGCAAAAAAAAACAATCTCACATTTGAGCCTATAGTATCCTTTGAGAGTGAAGACCCTGAAATCACTCCAACACTTAGATGGCTAAGAAGAGCTGGTCTCAAGAAGTTTATGGAGGAAAGACCAAGCTCCTGTCTTGAAAGCTACATGGCTGAGTTCTTTGCTTTCCTCAACTGGAGAGGCAAGCCTGAGGATGGTGAGGTTGCTACAAGACTGTCATATGTAGCTGAAGGTGATGAAGAAGAGAGATTTCACAGGGTGAAATTCTCTGAAGAAGACCTTGAAGGAGCCTTTGGATTGCCTTCTGAGGGAAGGAATCCAGAATTCTATGGAGCTGACCATGAAGAAGAAATAGCCCAAGAATGTTTATTGGTTCCAGGTCCCATCTCTTCAACCCAACACAAAAGAACTCTTAAGCCACAATTTCTCAACCTCTTTGAGGTAATTACAAAGAGTTTGTTAAGCAACACTAGAAGTTTGGAGCAAGTCAGCTTTCCAAGGATCAGAATTATGGCTGCAGTAATTGATGCCAGTGATAAAGGCATCAAATTTGATTGGAGGACTTTCATCTTGTTTGAGATGATGAAAGAAAAGGCCAAGTTTAAGGTAAAAGTTCACAACAAGGTTGTGTTAGAAGGGAAATTGAAGTATTGCACCAAGGCAAGCTTGTTAATTAAAAGGTTTTCCCACTATTCTCAAATGCAAACATTTGCAACGCTCCTCCCAGCTCAGAAGATAATGTTCAGAAAGCTTAGCAAGAAGACTGAGTAAAGGAGGGTGCTTTTGGCCAAACCTGCTGAAGTAAAGGTTGAGGAGAAACCTAAATTGAAGAAGAGGACTAAAGCAAGTGTGGTCAAAATAAGAAAGGTGTCTCAAATCCCTTCAGAAGACACTTCAGGAGCATCTACTGAGGTAGAGGAAGTTGCCAAGAAAGGAGTGCAATTGCCTTCTTATCATTCAGAAGAATGAGACAATGAGACAAAGGAGAAGAAGAAAGGTGATACGAGGCCCATGGAAGCTGTCCTTGAGAAAGAATTGGAAGGAAGTGGAAGCAATAGGGCTAGCAAGAGAAGGGCCAAGCCTACTGAGAAAATATTGGAACTTCAGGAGGATAGAACTCTCTAACTTTCCTTGAAGGAGAGTAGGGCTGAGAGTAGGACTAAATCCTAGTCCAGGACCAACTCTTCTGGTTCTGGAACCCCTGAGTCCAAAGTCCCTGAAGGTCAACCCAAAGAGCCCAACCTTCCTGTAACCCAAAATCCTGAGCCCAACTCCCCTGAAACACATGTTACCCCCACAAACCAACCCATTACCCCTCTTAACCTTACCAAAAGATATTCTCCAGAAGGGAGTGTGCAAAGAAGTGGAATTGATGTGCTAGCTGATCTTGCAGTAGATGAGAGAAGACTGCAATCTCCACTTGACTCATCTATGCTCAATTACTCTAAGTTCCTAGAAGCTGCACTTCATGAGCCAACCCCCCTGAACAAAGCCCCTTCAGAACCATTGCTCTCAAAAGCAACTGAAGTACTTTTAATTGCAACCAACCCTTCTGAAGCCACATTGCCTGAAACCAGAGCCAACTCCCCTATAACCCAAAGTCCCCACTCAAGTGGAGATGAGGAGGAGTATACTTATGAAAGTATGCTCAGAGGTGGAGCTAGGGCTACTGTGGACAACTTGTACCCACAACTTGCTGAATTTCCTAGAATTCAGAAGATGTTCCATGACTTGAGAATGTTGGTGGATGTCAAGGACAAAACAATTATGGAGATTTCTCAAGTCATCCAAGACAAGGGTGCAAATTGGTGGCAAGTTGAGGAAAGTAGACTACTACACTTTGCTGGAGTTCTAAAGACAAGATTCCTCATTGATGAGGATGTCAAGATTGCTGAAGAGAAGGAGAGACTTGCTAAGGGCATTAGGCACCCTGATAGCAGCTCAAATGGTGATGATTCTCCTGATGATCCCTCAAATCCCTCAAATCCCAACCCTCCTGAACCCTCTCAGACCAACCTCCCTGAACTTTCTCAACCCAAGCCTTCTGAATCAAGCAAATTTTCAAACCCTCTTGTAACCTATCATAGGAAAGGCTCTGTATCTTCAGAGGTGTTGACCAAAGATGGTAACACAGCCAAAGAAACATCTGCCAATGAAGGTTCTTCTGAACCTAAGGCACAACCTAAAGATGTTGAGGCTCCTACTTTAGAGGCTGGTTTGATTAAGGCTTATTCAGTGTCAGAAGAGTTGGACACTGATCAGCCCTTAATAATCCAGGATGACTCAGTGGCTGTTGATAAAAGCACTGTGATCTCCCCACAACTGTCATTTTTGAACCTAGTTGAAGGTGGAGATGCTGCAGGTTTAGTAGAAGGAGTTGAAAAGGAGAAAGTAGTGGAAAAACAAGAGGGAGTTATGGAAGATAGAGAGGTGGTAATCACTAAGATAGTGAGTGTACCACCAAATGAGGGTGGAATAAGTGAGGAACGACAGGTTATTCTTGAAGTCAAATCTGAACTTCAAGATACCCTTGATGAAAGGAGGCCTGATTCCTTGTGTGAGGACATAATTATTGAAGGGAGAAAAGAAAGTGTAGGTCCCAAGTTGAGTTGTTAATATTGAGTAATCTAGTGAAAATGTCTAGAGGGGGGTGAATAGACTTTTCAAAATTCTTTCAATATATCAAAGTACAATGCGGAATATCAGAATTAAAATAATGAGCCCAATTCAATTTATACTCAACTTATTCGCGAACTCTGTTATGAACACTCTACTGGTCTTGTTCATATATGTAATTCAATCAATTAAGCAAGTAATCAATCAAACACAAATAAAACAGTAAAGTAAATCAAACACGAGATTTATAGTGGTTCGACAACTTGTCTACGTCCACTCTCACAACACCAGTCGTGAAATTCTTATTAACTCGTCCAATTGAGTAATGTGTGTGTTCTTGTAGTTTTAAGTACCAAGAAATAAGACTTAGATCTTCTCGAATATATCACCAAATATATCTTCGATCTTACTAGTGATTTACAAGTAACTAGCAACTTGAAACAACAAACAAAAATAAAACTTCTCTTCGTTCAGCAGTAGTCTTCTGAATTCTTCACTTGTCTTGCAGACTTGTCTTCCTGAACGCCAACTCTGAAAGTTGTTTGCTTCTTGAATACTTCGTAAATTCTTAACTTGGATATAGAAAGTCAGTGTATCAGTAGTCTTCTATTGTTGAATACCTTGGGGTATTTATAAACTTCCAACTTCAAGAACTTTCAGTTGTGTAACCAACTTTTTTTGAAAACTAACTCATAACTGTTTATCTTTATCGATCCACACGTTTCTTCAATTAATTAGTTATTTCATAACTAACTCTTCAATCTTTATCTTCACACGCGCTTTTGTAACTAACTTCTTACGCCTTGTCTTGTCTTGCGCACTTGTCTTGTGTAGACTTCATCTTCTTCTTCTTCTTGTGCAGTAGACTTCAGTAGTAGACTATAACTAATCTAATCCTAACAAGACTATTACATTTACATTAAGCTTTATAAAATAGCTTAGTCAACTTAAGAATCTATACATTGAATATAAACGTAAACCACGAGCTTCTATACAATCTTGAATAGCTCATTAAACAACCTAACAATTATACAAAGTACTTATAATAAGTACTTATCTTTTGAACACTTAATCTTTTCATTTGAACTTATCTTTTGAAACTTTTACTTGTCTTGTGAACTCTACTGATCTGCTCAAGATGACTTCATAACTAAACTAGATCAGTCAACACTTGGAAAATATTCAAGTCTACTTTTGGCTTATCAAAACTTTTCTTATCTTTTCATCATTTAGGACTTGTCTTAGGATTCATATCCCAACAGAAAGAGTTGAAAATGAGGAGAAGATTGCTGATGTATCAGAGTCTTATGCAAAAGAAACTGAGGGTGATGAGTGTTTGTTTTCTAACCCCTTTGATTTTTCTGATATTGCAGGTATATCCTTTGACCAGATTTTTGCAGATGAACTCTTAACTGATGCACCAGTCCATGTTGATTCCAGCTCTTCTCAAGCCATTCTTGGAGAGCAGTCAGCTAAGTTGGATTCTATTGTTCATCAAGTCCAATCTGCTCATGCTGAAACTTCAGGAGCTTTGGATGAGCAAGGTAGAACCTTAGCAGCTATTGAAATGAGGCTTACTGGATCAGAAGAAATTGTTCTTCCCACCATTGAGGCAAGAATCAGTGGAGTTGAGACTGGTTTTCAAACCATCTCCACTGAAGTGATGAAAGCGAAAGCCAGCATGGATTCAGTCTCTAAAGAGGTCAAGAAAGAGCAAACTTTGTTAAGGAGTAACCACAACAGGAATGTAAAGGAATTAAAATTGGTGGTTAAGCAAGCCCTTGGGAAGAAGACTGCCTTGCAAAAGAAAAGAGCTGAGGCAATGAGGCTAGCAATGGTGAAGGCTGCCTCAGAAAAGTTCTCCCAAGATGTCATGGCCAAAATTGCTAAGAGTGCAGTGGCCAACCTTACTGAGCTCCTTTAGGCACAACTTGATGCATCCCTCAAGACAACCATGGAAGAGGTTGTGGAGCAAAAGATGAAACCTGTCTTGGCTTTCTTAAGCCTCAGCAGTGACAGAATGCAAAACATTCATGATGAGAATGTGTACTTACTTGAGGAGATGAAGTCCCTGAACCAAGCCCAATCCTTGATGGTATCTACTATGAGTGAGCTCAAACAACAATGTTTTGATGCTGCCAAAAAGGGGGAAAGGGAAAGAGCAAGGGCAAAAGGTGCCTTGATTATTGGTGGCTCAGATTAGGGCAAAGACAAGGTTGCTGAAAGCAAAGGAAAGGAACCAGCAGTACTGAATTTGGATGAATTAGATGAAGAAGAGCAGATAGCCATAGCATTGAAGAACTCAATGGCATCAGCGCAGGAAGAAAGAGTGAGGCTACAACAAAGACCAGGAGGAGAAGTTTCGGGTTTGGACAAAGATGCTGAAGGTGTCCAAACTAGAGGAAAGATCAAGAAGGCCAAGGGAAATAAAAGAAAGGCTGAAACATTCACTAACTTTCCCAACAGCCTTGATCTCTCCCCTGAGTTCAGAATTGAAGAAGATGAGCCTATTTCCAAGAAGGCCAAGAATGCTGAAAAGGTCAAATCTGCTGAAGTGACCAAAACTGCTGAAGTTGACAAGTATTCTGAAATTGTCAAAGTTGTTGAAGGTCCCAAAGATGTTGAAATACTGTTTGCTGAAGGCTTTGGACCTGGTCCTAAGAAGAAGTCAACTGTGTTACTCAATGATCCATCAAAGTTGTTTCAAGAAGGATATGGCAAGGATCCTGAAACACAACAGAAGCTAGCCATGATGAGGGCTCAAGAAAAGATGGATCTAATGGAAGAAGCAAACAGAGCTAGAGATAAGAGAAGGGCTGATTTTCAAAAACCTAGAAGAAGAAGAGCTACATATAGCAAGTTGAAGCCACAGCTACTGATCCCCATGGACACCAAATATCCACACTTGGATAAATGGGTTCCAATTCAACTGAATGATAAATGGGAAGAGGCAAAAAGGGAGTTTGTCTATGACTTTTATGTCATTGACAGGTGGAATGGAAAGGATGCTAACTCCACTTTTACTGAGTTTATGATTGAGTATTACAGGGAGCTATATCAACAACTTCTTGGAGCTGCTGATCTTGCAAGAGTTGAATTCATTGCCCCTAAGCCAATCATTTACATGCCTCCTAAGCTGGATGGATGGATTGACCAGTCAAAGATTCTCAAAGAGTTCCTAGAGATCCTCAAGCTGAACAGAATGGTGCTTGGACCTAAGGGAACCAACCAAGAGGCCATGGAGCTAAAGAAGGGAGTGTGGGCACAATATGGGATGGTGCCACCTAAGGAGGATGATCTCTAAATGGCTAAGTTTTTCTGACCTTTCTGTGCTGAAATGGATGAAAACTTATCTTGGTTGCTGATCTGTTTGAAATTGGTCATCTATGCTGAAATTGCTCAAGAATGCTGATATGTCTTGCTGATATGAGAAGTGTTTTGATTTAATACCAAAACCCCCTGAGACATGCCTGAGTCAAGGATGATCATGTTCTAAGATTGTTAGAACATATAGCTTAAGGCTAGATGAGAAGTTGAAATGTTAGGCAGCTCTTAGACTTACAGATGCACTAGTTTAGGGGGAACATATGCCTTAAAAGTCTATTAAGATCAAGTCCCCACAAAGGCTCAAGTCAAATGTGTCCCAAGTTTGCTGAAGTGGACAAGTATGCTGATCAAGAGTAAATGGATTATGGATCAACACATCTGAAGATCAAGCATGCTAAATACATCATCTAGACACAACCTACTAAGAAGGCAGCTCGGGAGGTTTGGCCAGAAGAGTTGTCTCAGCACACTTGTACCAGAACCATGTCAAGGAGATCCCAACCTTGCTGATATGGTCAAGAATACTAATTCAATGGCATGGATACATAAGTTTCATCAATCATGCATAAAGACATCCTTGCAAAGGGAAAGAGCTAAGTCATCTGAAAAGAGCAAGCCAACTATGCTGATAAGCAAAGTCTACTGATAGTGATAAGCATAGTTGTCCAAGTGATAAGGAATGTTGTCCTTATCTTAGGACTAATCATCAGAAGCCATGTCCATGATTGATCAAGTGAATCTTGAAGCCAGACATTGGGAAAAGTGCTGCAGAATAAAAACAAAGTTGTTACAGCCGTTTATTTCCTAAATGAGGACATGTCACTATCAAGATTCTGTCTTCCAGTTTGAAGTGCTCAAGGAAGACATTATAGACATTTGGGGCTGCCTCTCCAACGGGCAAATCCTCAAATTTGTCTATAAATACAAAAGTGTGAAGACCATTGGAAGCACCTCAACACATCCAACTATCCTAAAAACTCACAAGTGCTTTCAAGCTTTCAAAGAGACTATCTTAGTCTTCATACACTTCATCTAAGCTGAACCTCAATTGTATATCCATACAAAGCTTAGAGAGATATCCTATCCTTATACACTGATCTTCATTGTAAAGGATATCTCATTAGTTGGAACCATACTTCAACCCTTATACCTTTCAAGTGAGAAAGTGAGAAGGTTGTAGTAGTAGAAGTGGAAGGAATTAACTGTTGAGTGAAGAACAGTTCAGTTCTGAGTTGAGAAACGGTACTAGGACTCTAGACATCCTAGGGATCATTTCACCAAGGAGTGGTGTTCTTGATCAAGTGCACCTTGGCACTATAAAACAAGTTAATTCCAAGAGTGAAGGAATTATCCTGTTATATCAGGGAAAGTGGATGTAGGAGCTTGTGTCTCTGAACCACTATAAACTCTTGTGTTGATTTACTTTCAAGTACTTACATACATTCAACACTGCACACAAAACTGATCTTTCAAAGGACATATACTCAAAGACTGTGCAAAACATATTTGGACAAGTTCCCTGAAAACTGGACTGTTTGACTAAGTGATTTCAGAATTTAAAAGGAGTCTAACCTAAAGGACCAACCACTAATTCCGCACTTATAACTAACTTAGATAGTCATTCAACTAAGTACTCAATAGTACTTAGTAGGTTGATTATCTTTAAGAAGTTATACATCCTCAGCAGAGTTGTCCAGGACAATCTTGCTGAAGTCATACTTGGTTAAGTTTGCAAAAGATTTGCATACAATTGTATTCCCCCCCCCCCCCCATACACTTGTTATATACTCCTTTCAGGACCAACAACCACTTATATGCCATGACCTTTCATTAAATTATATCGATTGCCCTAAATTAAGGTTTTCACCTCATTAACTTATAATTTTATCAAACGCACCCTAAAAGTACAGAATCGACAATAAAACTACAAATATCAAGTCATGATGTACAATAAAAAATATAAAAAATTCATAAATATAATATTTACAATATTGTGTATGTAAACATTAATTTGTAGATTTTATTATAGCTCCGTCTCTTGTAAATTTGCTAATTTTGTCATTTTAATTTGAATGATTAAGTTACTCTTTTTTTTTTTTATTAACAATACTCCTATAAAAAAATATTTCTATCTCTCGTACATTGTAACTTTCCTCGCACGTTGTGGCCACAAAGGTGTGAACATATTATACGTAAATGGTTGCTTCAATTTTCTTTAGCCACACAATATTTTCTACACAAATTATTGTTCTTTAATTTATTGGTTATGCGCATGTTAGTTTCCTACAGAAATCAATGCAGACTTTGATATTTTACCCGCTATTGAAAAATAAAAGCTTTACTTGTAATAATAGAAATTCCATCATTATAGCATTTTGATTAAATATCTTTAATGATAAAAAATTTTAAGAATAATAACCCAGGGAGCTAGACCTTTTTTTTTATAGGGCTAGCTGAGATTTTCTTTAACACATCAATTATAATTTATGCAATACCCACATAATAATGAGATGTAATAAATTATTTACAAATAAAAATTGTATCCTATTTTCCTACCATTAATATCACATAATTTAGGGACTATAGAATGTGTAGAAAGGTAATTTCTAATTTGGAGGGGCATATTATATTCATTCAGGGAGATCTAGATAACTCTGGTCAACCTTCAAACTAAGTCAATTTTGAGGGGCTAAAATCATTTGATATATCAAATTTTAAACGATATTTTCTTATATAACAAAATACATAAATAATATATGGAAATTCTAAAAATTATAAGTTTGGGGGTGCCTTGCGCTCCCTCACCCACATGAAAGTAAACGTTCCAGAGTACATCATGATACGATAAAACACAATAAAAAAAATTCCAAAAAAAATCATAAAAAACCTAGTCTCATATATATATAATCAGTTTAACTACTTGACTTAAACACTTGAACACAACATGGAAATTAATTGTTTGTCCGTATATATTGTGTCGATCCAATAGTGGAACAAACACGGTAATTTTTTATACTCACTGTAGTAACATATTTATCGCATCACATCTTTTTTTTCTCTATTATATATATATCTTTATATATTTGCCTATATATATTTTTAATTGGTTGGCCGAAAGGCAATAATGACTTTAAGCATTGACTTGACTAGCAATATGCAATATTGACTTAGCTATTTATGCAGTGTCAATTACTTCGTATCTCACTTGCCACAAAGGTCATATCATGTTATATAGGTGATACAACTTCAATTATTAATGAATTGTTTCCCACAACACTACAACAAAATGCATTACTTTTGTTACAAATAGAAAAAAAGTTGGTTACAAATAATAACTAGCTTTTTTTTTATTATTCATTCTTTTGGTTTTTGAACAAATGCAAATTAAAGATAAATATCTATACCTATCGCATAAACGTCTTTTTAGTTTAAATTTTACATTTTTTAGAAAATATATGTAAATTAAACATGATTGTCCTTATTATGTCTTATTCGGGCACACCGACTAAATGACTTCTTTTTATTATTTATTTTAATATTTGCTTAAATGATACGGAGTATAATTTTTTTTTATTCATTGTAAGATTAGCTTAAACCCTCTCAATGCAACTAAATATATATATTTATATATATATACTAGTTATAGCACCTCAATTAGGACTATTCCAAGCAAAATGCATTAGTTCTCACAACCACGTAAATTTATTTAAACATTTTCAACGAACTTGAGTCATTTTCACGTTTGACAGTAATCCTGAAACTCTTTAGGCATAAATTCAAGATATTTTCTGAGATAACTAAATATTGGTGCAAGTCACATCTAAAACTTAAGCCCCCTTTCAATATGAGATGATATCAATGTTTCTCAAACTGAAACTTGAGTTTAAGAATAGAGAAAATGATCTTGTACCTTTAATGTAGGTCCCCAAAGTTGAGTTAATAACGAGTAAGCTAGTGAAAACGTCTATAGGGGGGGTGAATAGACTTTTCAAAAATCTATCGAAATATCAGAATACAATATGCGGAAATACGAAATTAACAATGAGCCCAATTCAAGTTTATACTCAACTTCTAAATTCGAGAACTCTGTTCTATATTCAACTTGTCTAGTTCAGTTAAGTAGTTAAACAATTAAGCAATTAAACAATAAACCAAACAGTAATATAAACAACACAAACAGTTTATAGTGGTTCGACAACTTGTCTACGTCCACTCTCACAAACCCAGTTGTGATGTTTCCACTAAACTCTTCCAATCGAGTACAAAGTGTATATTCCTGTGATTTTAAGTCCCAAGAAGAAGACTTAGATCTTCTAAGACTATACCTCCAGATATGTCTATGATCTAACTAGAAATTTAACAAGCATCTAGCAACTTGATAAAACAACAAACAAAAACTAAAAACTTCTCTGTTCTTCAGTAGTAGCCTTCTTGATTCTTCACTTGTCTTCTGGCTTCTTTCTGAACTTCAATAAACTCTGAGAGTAATCTTCAGTATATCTTCAGTACGTAGCTTTAGTATGCGTGTTTTCAGTAATCAATCAGTAATCAATCTGTAGTCAGTAGTCTTGAATCGATAACCATCATGAAGTATTTATAGACTTCGATCATCAAGAACTCAGGTAGTTGTAACCAACTTTTCTTGAAAACTAACTTCAACTGAAACTTCTTATCCATCCACGCGTTTCTTGTTACGAATTAGTTATTTCTAACTAACTTCTTCAATTCTTATCTTTATACGTGTTGTTGTAACTAACTTCAAATTGACTTGTCTTGTGTAGTCTAGTAGATGCACTTGACTTGTCTTGTAGTCCACCTTGTCTTGAGTAGTAGACTTCAACTCTTCTTCTTCTGGTCTTCTCGTGCAATCTTCAGTAGTAGACTATCTAATCTAACAAGACTATTACATTACATTAAGCTTTTATAATACAAGCTTAGTCAACTTATAATCTATACAATCAAACTATCTATTACATTCAAATATTATGAGCTCTATACAACAATTATCATAGCTCAATAACAAACTAACAGTTAATATAAACACATATGAAGTACTTATAAATTCGTACTTATCTTTTAACATAAACAATACTTATCTTTTCTTGTGAACTCTACTGGTCTTGCTCAAGATGACTTCAACTCAACTAGACTAGATCAGTCAACACTTAGAAAATATTCAAACTACTTTTGGCTTATCAAAACTTCATCTTTTATCAACATGTAGGACTTGTTCTAGGATTCATATCCCAAAAATTTCCCCCTTTTTGATGAAGCCAAAACTACTTGAATCTTTTCTCAATAGTAGACTAGTTAAGTAGTTATCTTGTCTTAACATCAAATAGTACTTATATTTTCATTCATTTAAAAATAATACCAGTAGATATTACACATACTTCAAAAAATAATCAGAGCAAAAAACTTTAAAAAAAACTAATCTGAAAGAGTACCTCCTTCTGGATTTGGAACACAGAATGCATCTAGAAGTCTCTTATGAATTAATGCGATATGGTCTTTGTCATCAATCTGCTCTTTCTCGAGTAGTTCTTCTTCGAACTTCTTGAGAACATTAAAATCAACTCTTTTACCAGAACTTGTCATGGGACACTTCCATTCTGGAAATTCAGGAACCAAAATATTGAAATTTGCTCCGGCAGATATCCTTAATATAAGATTTCTCAACATCTTGTTCTGTCCTTCCAAAAACTTGTCAAACATGGCATATAACTCATCTGATCCTTCAGCATCACCATATTTGCGAATAATCCAGTGATCAAGTTCCCATTGTCTCTTCACTTGCATCCATTCAGCTCGATGCTCTTTGTCTATGAAGTGATCAATGAACTTGTCTTCCATTTGTTCTTCATCAGCCTTCAACTTCTGCAGCCTCTCAATATGCTTTCCAATCTTCTTCTGATTAGCATAGTGAGTTTCATCACTCGGATCAACAACCTTCTGCTTCTTCACTTTAGTTGTTGTCACCACTTCTTTCGGCTCTTCTATATGAATAGATTTCCTTTTTGATACTTGCCTTGTCTGAACCTCAGCTTCAGGAGATGCAACAGCTTTGCCCTTCTCCTTCTTCATCAACTCAACTGCTCTAGCTTGCTCGAGCTCTGCAGTTTTTACCAACTTCCTTTTGGGCCTTCTTAGCTCTTGCATTGTAGTAGCAGCTTCTTTGGCTTCTGGTTCAGCACTAGACTTAGCTTTCTCACCTTCAGCAATAACTTCAACTTGACTCGTCTCTTCCCCCTTTTTGGCTTCATCAGTCGCCTGGAGAGAGAATAGAGATGTGAACCGAGTCATTTCTTCCATCATAGCTTGCTTCATTAGGTTTGTAGCTCTTTCAATCTGCCTTTCATGAGAACCATTCTGACTCAACTTGTCCAGTTTGGTCGCCACCAACTCCAGCTTCTGAGTAGATAAGTTCAACTCATTCTTAAAATGGGTTGCAGTCAGACGTAGCTTCCGGTTCTCCTCAGTCATAGCACTTATAATCTCTCTATCTTGTACTAACTGATCAAAGGCTTCCTTTCTCTGAACATCAGCTACTTCGATTTTGGCTCTATATACTCTTTCCATCTTCCTGGATTCAGTAGCTAGAACACGAGCAAAATCGACTGAGCTCTTCTCCGAATATTCAACTTGATTCTGTAGAAATCCTTCAATTTGATTGAACATCTCTTGTCTGAAATCGTTGTCCAACTGGTTGACTTCATTCATGATCATCTCTTTTGAACTTGTCACAAGGACACTGTTCTGTTCAACAAGAGTCTTCTTAAGCTCGGTCTTGAGAAACTCATCGATAGACGACTTGATGACAGCCTTCAAGTCTTCTTTCAACTCATCTATTGAGGCGGCTGGGATAGCTTGAGACGACTGTCCAACCTCAATATGAGTAGCATCAACCATGACCTCATTTTCAACAAGAGAAACAACTTCAACCAACTGACCTTCTGGAGCAGTAGCTAAGACCTCGTCTTCTACTACTTCAGCAACAAACACACTTCCAGCAATCGCTTTTAGATTTAGTTGAGGAGAGTAAGGAATGATAGCTAACCTTGCTTCATGAGCCTTCCTTTCAGCAATATCAGACTCTCTTTTCACCAACTCGACTAGCTTGGCAGTGTAAGCACATGTTTCTGATGGAAAATACTTCTCAAGATGTCTTGTGATCTGTCCAACGTTGCATCGTGGACCATGAGCATGTTCTACTTGAAAACTGAACACAATGCCTCTCAACTAGTCTGAGACATTGTCAAGACTTAAAACTGGATCATTAGACTGAATCAACTCAGTTTGTTAAGCTTCAATCATCACAGTATCTTGCACAAAGTCAGATTCTGAAACCTGAACGCCTACATCAAACTGAAATTCTGAACTCATCAAGTCATCAGAAATACCCAATAACCTCTTAGCAAGGGCAGTAATAGCATGATTTGGGAAAAGATCTGAGTGGTCACGAACACCACTATTCTCCTTCTGCTCCATCTCCCAATCCATGAAATTAGAGATACCACCTTTCCCTAAGATGACTTCGAAGAGATCATCTGTACTAGACTTCTTCAAGGCTACCCAAGTGCATATTCTAACCAGTTTCTCAAACTGTTCTGAAGAGTAGTCGACTTCGACAGATGAGAGTTGTTTCTTCAAGTTCTTGCTCATCTTCGAACGGATTCGCTTCTCTCGTAGACACATGGGATAGTAGACCAAGGATTCGAATCTAACTTCAGACGGGGTCTGAGTAGATGGGGTCTCTATCTCAGTTGTTGCAGTGGCAACTGTTGTCTTATCTGAAGTAGATGGGATAATAGGATCAACATATTCCGTTGAGGGTAAGGAAAGAATTTGGTCTGTGGTTTCTTGGGGCTTTGATGTGTCTAGGTTTGGTGTGACAACTGTAGGAGTATCAGTTGTATCCATTTTGGGAGTGTTTTCAGGTGGGCTGACTCTCAGCGGATGTGCTGGCAGCACTTGTGAGGTTGAGGTAATAGGTCTTGGCCTAGATCGATGAGATCTTGCCTTGGTTCGAACAGAAGAGGGAGCAAAAGAAATATCTTGAGAGGAAGTACTAACCAGGTGACTCGACTCTTCTGGTGGGGGAGGAGTTCCAATTCTCACTAGCGTATACATCTCGGGTACTTGAGAACTTGGATCTTTCTCTTATTCTGACTGAGTCTTCTCAGAGTCATCTGCACTAGACGAGTCTTGTGCAGCTTCCTTCGACTCTTCTCCAGCAGACTCATCTTCTGAAGAACTAGACGCACCAGCATAAGGCAAGGCTTCCATGGGATCAATTCGAGTTTGCCTAGGTGCTGCTGACCTACCAGCAACTTGCTTTCTCAGGGCCTCCTTCTTTAAGTAAAACTTCAAAGGATGGAATGGCTTTCCTTTACTCCATTTTGACTTGTTTGGCATTAAAAGAGGGAATAGGATACTTAGCTTATTACCGTATCCAACAGCCGTAGACACCACCCAATTGTGAGTATTGTCATCTACTCGAACACTTCTTTCAAAGTACATGATTCGATCTGCAATTAGCTTGAACCAGTCACCTTCAGTAATACCATCGTATATCGCAGCCATAACCCTTGTCTTTCCAAAGGTCACAGAGTCATGAGAACCAGTGGAACTTAGCAAAACTTTGCTGGCAATATCCAATAATGTGCGATAGTTGTCTAGAAGATTTGCCTTCTTAACTGCAGCATATTTGCCATCTGGTTTCGGTTTCAGCTTCTTGCCACAGAAAATGCTCAAATATCGAACTTCTTGCCCTAGTGCGTAATTCTCAACATTAATTGTTCCGGTGGGCAGCTTTAGATGTTTGAACATCGCTTCTCGAGTAATTTGCACACGATCTTCACCAATGAAAGACTCGATAATATCACCTCGTCTGGTGACATTAGCATAAAACTCTAGCACCTCTTCCTCCAAGACGACTTGAGGAAATGCTTCTAAATACGGCTTTAGCCCGCATCTGGTGCATTTGGTCAGGATCTCGGCATTTTCATCTGAGTGCTTTCCTTTGAAAAACACAGACGGTTCAACATTTACTTTATTGTCGGAGATGTACCGGCCTAGGTCGAATGTGACCTGCATGTTGGTTCTTAGATCGAAAATTGATCGAATAGACATAGCGATGATATGAGTATAATCAGATTGCTTGAAAATAGAGAGAAAAATAACTTCTTGAGAGTAAGAAAGTTAGGGAATTGAGGAGTAGGACGTGTGAGACTGGGGTTTTGATCAAAAACTGTTAAGGCTTTTGGTATTCGGTTACGGAATCGAGAATATTATGTAATTTGATATTGTAAACTTTGAAATTCGCCTCTTCTTAGTTAGGATAGAGGAGTGAACTCATCTGACCTAGTGTAGACGAGTGTTAACTGGATGTATACACCACATTAAATGGGAGTGTATAAATCTAATTCAGGGGTTTACAAATTTTATCAATATCTAATTATTATAATATCCTTAATCCGTTTTGATTAAACACTTAGCATTGTAGAATCAAAAGAACACTTAGCTTGTCTGTTCGAGTCTATCCAGAACAGACGAGTAGACTTAAGCTTCACAAGACGAGTCGGCTTAAGCTCACAAGACGAGTTCCCCCTTCGCCTGTGCATGTCTATTCTGAAGGTCAAACGACTTCATGTACCTATCTTATGATTTGCAATGTGTAATCATTGGTACAAGTACAGTATAATAAATAAGGTGAATATCAATCGAAAGCAATGATCAAGGTTTCGAACAAGATGACCTTTTAACAAACATAAGAGTCAACATAAGGATATTTAAGAAATCAAAGATTCCCCCTTAAATGTTTATTCCCTTAGTATTACCCTCAGCTTTACCAGCTTCCTCATCGGGTTGTTTGGTCATCTAGTCTAGCCTTGTATACCTGTCTGTTGAGTGAGTAGACGAGTGCTCTGGTCTAGTGGTCTTGTCTCCTTTTCTTGATGTACCTGTCTGGTTAGTACATAGCTATAGGCAAGTAGGATCTAAATCAATTAGCCCTAAACTAATGCATAACTCACGAAATCGTGCCTCAGCTAATGGTTTTGTAAAAATATCAGCTCTTTGGAAATCAGTATGAATCTTTTCCATGCGAATATCCTTCTTTTCTACATGATCACGTATGAAATGATGTTTCACATCAACATGCTTACATCGTGTGTGCAAAACAGGATTTTGTGTAATGGCAATTGCACTATTACTATCACAGAAAATAAGAACATTAGATTCATGTATGTTGTAATCCCTAAGCTGTTGTATGAGCCAGAGTAGTTGACTACAACAGCTACCATCAGCCATGTACTCGGCTTCGGTAGTTGAAGTTGCAACACTAGTCTGCTTTTTAGAAAACCAAGATATGAGTTTTGTGCCTAGAAATTGACAAGAACCAGAAGTAGATTTCCTATCTATTCTACAGCCTCCAAAGTCTGAGTCTGAATACCCACTTAAGGATAGATCATCATTTGAGGGATACCATATACCACGGTTGATGGTCCCTTTCAAATATTTCAGAATCCTTTTGGTGGTTTCCATGTGACTTTCTTTTGGATTGGCTTGGAATTGAGCACAAACACCAACAGAGAATGCAATGTCTGGCCTACTAGCAGTTAGATACAGTAAGGAACCAATTAAACCACGGTAATAGGATTGGTCAGCACATTTACCGTTCTCATCTGGGTCCATTCTGTATGTTGGTTGCATTGGTACGCCAGTGGACTTACATGTTTTGATCCCGTACTTGTCTAGAAGGTTTCTTGTGTACTTCGCCTGATTTATGAAAATACCTTCTGGAGTTTGTTTTACTTGAAGTCCAAGAAAGTAGTTCATCTCACCCATCATTGACATTTCAAACTTACTTTGCATGAGTGTTGAAAAACTTTCACTCAGCTTTTTGTTAGGTGACCCAAAAATGATGTCATCTACGTAAATTTGGACGAGTAAGATGTCCTTCCCTTCTTGTATTCTGAACAAGGTTCGATCGACCTTGCCCTTAGTAAAACCATTTTCTAAAAGAAAGAGAGATAGAGTATCATACCATGCTCTTGGGGCTTGCTTTAGTCCGTACAAGGCTTTCTTCAATCTGTACACCTGGTTGCCTTTGACTTCGAAACCTGGAGGTTGTTCAACATACACTTCTTCCGCAAGAATACCGTTAAGAAATGCACTTTTAACATCCATTTGATATACAGTAAACTTCATGTGAGCAGCATATGCAAGGAACAATCGAATGGGCGACTAGTCTAGCCTTATTCCTAACGACTAAATCATTTTCATCTTTCTTATTCTTGAAAATCCATCGAGTGCCAACTACATTATGATGTTCCGGCCTATCGACAAGTTCCCAGACGTCGTTTCGAACAAACTGGTTCAACTCGTCTTGCATAGCGATGATCCAATTACTATCAGCCAATGCTTCTTTAACAGTGGTAGGCTCAATAGCAGAGAGGAAACAACACCAGCAAAACAAAGTTGGACTCGGCTGTTCTTGCGACTCAAAGAGTTGTCGTCTAGTCTTCACACCAATAGTAGAGTCACCAATGATATTTTCAGTATTATGCGCAGATTTCCATGTTTTTCTATTCTTGACAGGAATACTATCATCATCTAATTCATGTACAGCATCATGCATATCAACATCATTTGTATCATCAACAGATTTACCAGGAGTAGTAGAGTCAACTAGAGCAGGCAAGTCAACTGGTCTAGAAGACTTACCTTGAGCACTTACCTTCTCCTTGTCATCAGAGTCGAGACCTTTTAGGAATGGGTTGTAGGCTTGAACGGATTCATATATCTCTGAATCTTTGTCAGATTCGATCGTTAGATCAATCACCTTTTCACTGACCTTGTCGGCAGACGAGTCCTGTCGAGATTCATCGAAAACCACATGTGGTGTTTCTTCCACACAAAGAGTTGAGTAGTTGAATACCCTAAATGCTCTGCTAGTCGAGGAGTATCCTAAGAATATCCCCTCGTCTGCTTTAGCATCGAAAGCATTCAACTTGCTCTTTCCATTGTTGTGAATGAAACACTTACAACCAAATATATGGAAATATGAAACTCTGGGTTTTCTACCTTTCCAAACCTCATAGGGTGTCTTGCCTAGCACTTTGTTGATCGCGCTTCTGTTCTGTGAATGGCATGCAGTGTTGATAGCTTCAGCCCAAAACTTTTGAGGTGTGTTGAACTCGGCTATCATGGTTCTACAGGCTTCTTTGAGAGTTCGATTCCTTCTTTCTTCTACACCATTTTGTTGTGGTGTCCTAGCTGCACTAGTGAGATGCTGGATACCACGATTAGCACAAAATTCTTTGATATAGCAATTAATGAACTCAGTTCCTTTGTCACTACGAATCTTGACAATGGACTGGTTCTTCTCAACTTGTAACTTCTTCAACAGTTCAGGCAGAAGTGTTTGTGTATCACTCTTCTTGTGTAGAAAGACTACCCAAGTGAACTTAGAATAGTCGTCTACAACAACAAGTGTGTACCTTCTACCATTCAAGGTTGGAGGAGTTATTGGACCATGAAGATCCATATGTAGAAGTTCTAAGACTCTACTAGTTGAGAGAGTAGGAATTGACTTAAAAGAACCTTTAACCTGTTTACCCTGTTGACAAGCTGTGCATACATGTGACTTGTAGTAAACTTCATTGGGAATACCTTCCACAAGGTAATCTCTGGCTATCTTATTAAGAACCTTAAAGTTTAGATGACAGAGGCGTCTGTGCCAAAGCCATCCAAGTTCTTTAGGATTTTTAGTAAGTAGACAGGTGTCCCTCGGACAACTGTTCCAATTCACTATGTACACACTTCCTTGTCTTACGCCGACTAGTAGGACTGTGTGTGTCCTTTTGTCAATGATTTCGCATTTGCGGCACTTAAACTGCACCTTATAACCACGATCACAAAACCGTGAGACAGAGAGTAAATTGTATTTCAAATCTTCAACATATGAGACATCTTGAATTTCGACGTCTCCAATCCGGATGTAACCAAATCCTTTCGTGACAGTAGTGGAGCTATCACCAAATATCACTTTTGGTCCTTCCTGCTCATGGTAGCTTGATAAGAGAGCCTTGGTACCAGTCATGTGATGCGAACAACCACTGTCTATGTACCAGGTTTCTCCTACTGAGCCACCCTTCTTATACAAGTCAAGTCGACCCTGCAATAGATGATATTCAATAATTTAGGTACCCTGTTTGTTTATTGGGGTCCTGGGGGGTTAGTCGAGTTCAGAGGAATCCAAATATACATTGGAGTCTTGAACAAGTTTGATCTCTTAAGCTTTCGCCCATATTTGTTACAAAATAAGACCTTGTTGTCCTTCTCTGGCCTATCAGTTGAGTTCGGGTCTACTCTTTGGAGATAGCCTTTCGACTTAATCTCTACTTGAGCAGGCACTTATCTATGATAGTCAGAGTAGGGCTTGTAAGCATTAGGTCCATACGGTTTATAGACGCGTTTGGGTCTTTACTCACTCATAATGTCATATGATAAAGGTGGAGGATATAGGACAGCTTGTGTACGATATTTTGGAGCAACCTGTCTAGGTCTAGACGAGTAGAGTTGAGACTGCCTTATAAAAGGAGGTCTAGACTCTTATCGTCTAGTCTGTATTTGTCTAGTACTTGTCTCCTCAGGATACCAATCCTCGTATCTGACCTGGTTGGGTCGTCCACGATTAGTGGTCCTTTGAAGATTAGTTCTAGATGGAACAGGCTTGTTGTTACCATTCTTTTTACCTCCCTTGGTAATCGGAATGTTAACTCGAGCTTGTTTAGGTACAGTACCTTTAGATGGCGTATCAATATCGTATATCATTGGTCCTTTTCCTTTATCATTTGGCAGAAGTCTTGCTTTAATAGTAGTAGGGTTCTTAATGACTCGAGTAGACGAGCTAGATGACTCAGCACCTATACCTGTCTTGTCAGCTGGATCTCTATACCTATCTGACAATTCAAAGTTAATCTTAGAGGAGTTAACCAGGTCAGTAAGTTTGAGATCTAGTGTGACAACCTCGGTCTCTAAGAACTTATTACGTTCTTCAAGTCTGTTGCACTTGTTCTTTAAAACATTGAACTCATTTCTCTCAGTTGCATGTGTCTTAAGTAGGTCTTGATATAATCTGTCTGTCAATGCACACTTTTCTTTGAGTTGTCTCAACTCTTCAGTCAAGCGTTCATTTAGGACTGTTACATTAGGATCTACTTTAGACTGAGCTTCCTTAAGGTCAATGATTTCTTGTTTTAATGCAATGTTCTCATCACTGACTTCGATGAATGCTTGATTAGCGAGTAGAAGGTCGTCTTCAATAGCACTAGTCGAGTGCTGCAGACTACTTCCTACTTCACTACTAGCAGTGTCACTTTCATCAGTATCAGAATCATCACAAGATTGAAAAGATGTAGCAGATGATACCTCTTGATCGATTTTAGCCATGCAGCATAGGCCATCATCTACTATGAATGCTTCGTCGTGATCTGGATCAGTCGAGTGACTAGATAAGGACGATGGCAACTCGTCTGAATCCGAATCAGAGTCATCATTGGCCATCATTGCCTTCTTGCCACGGTTATATCTCCTTTCCCTTCGAGCTTTGCGTTCTTCTCGATCGTCAGTGCTCAGGTCTGGACATTCATATATATAGTGACCTGGCTTTTCACAATTATAGCACAAGAGATCATTAGTAGCCTTTTTAATAGGAGATTTGTCCCTACGCTTATCACGCCTATCGGAACGCTGAATCTTCCTATCGTCAGACTCTCTATCTCGTCTGTTACTTTTCGAGACTTCGTCTCTCCTTTCGGACGAGTTTCGGTCTCGTCTGGTCTCAGACGAGTTCTTAGAAGTTGATGCTCTATGATCTCTATAGAACTTCTTGTACCTACCGAAACGTTTATTCAGCCTATCAAACTTTCTAACCATGAGGTTTACTTGATTTTTTAGACTAAGATCACTATCTAACTCGTCTTTCACAGAAGTAGATTTAGTCTTAGATTTAGACCTATCTACCTTCGAAGACTTGGAAGAGCTAGACTTAAAGGCAACGTTATTAGATACAACATGTTCTCTATCACTACTGGCTAGTGGTTCATCTTCGTCTAGATCAAACTCATGAACCTTCAGAGTTTGAAACATGGTCTCTGCACTCCAAGCATCTATGTCTTGAGTATTCTTAACAAGCATCTTTACCATTTTCCATCGAGGATCTAAGCTCTTAAGAATTCTAAGATTTATTTCACGAGGAGTATAAGTTTTACCAAGAACTTCAAGGTCATTCATGATTTTAGTAAAACGAGTATCCAGCTGGTCGATAGTTTCGCCAGTTTTCATCCGAAATGATTCAAATCGTTGGACAGCTGTGGAGAGCTTGCTCTCTTTGATCAGGGATGTCCCTTCACAAATGATAACTAATCTGTCCCACATCTCTTTGGCAGTTTTACATTTTAACACTTTTCCTAGATACTCATTAGGAAGAGTGTGTAAGATGTAATTCTTTGCCAAACTATCCAAATTATTTTGACGCATTTCTTCTGAGGTTAGATCAGACCTTGGTTTCTTGACGAGGGTGCCAATTGGTTTATCTTTGTCAAGATTTGCAGTATTTGGAACCATTGTCACGATCGGACCCTCGGTCACAACAGAGATCATTAGATCATGCGTGGAGCTGAAAATCGCTTCCATTCGTAGCTTCCAGTAGTCGTAGTCCTGAACCTGGAACTTGGGCAACTTATTAGCGCTTATTTCAAGAGACATGCTTACACAAGTAGATTAGTGCTAATCAGTTATACGATCAAGAAACAGATAGTTCAAGCAGGGAACACGAAACAGATATACCAAGTGTATTGATCAAGAACACGTAAGCAAGTACAGTCAAGGACCAAGACTTCACCCTAAGTCTTAAGTCGGTTATCAAGAAACAGTAGTTCGTAAACTACTGCTCTGATACCACTTGTAGGTCCCCAAAGTTGAGTTAATAACGAGTAAGCTAGTGAAAACGTCTATAGGGGGGGTGAATAGACTTTTCAAAAATCTATCGAAATATCAGAATACAATATGCGGAAATACGAAATTAACAATGAGCCCAATTCAAGTTTATACTCAACTTCTAAATTCGAGAACTCTGTTCTATATTCAACTTGTCTAGTTCAGTTAAGTAGTTAAACAATTAAGCAATTAAACAATAAACCAAACAGTAATATAAACAACACAAACAGTTTATAGTGGTTCGACAACTTGTCTACGTCCACTCTCACAAACCCAGTTGTGATGTTTCCACTAAACTCTTCCAATCGAGTACAAAGTGTATATTCCTGTGATTTTAAGTCCCAAGAAGAAGACTTAGATCTTCTAAGACTATACCTCCAGATATGTCTATGATCTAACTAGAAATTTAACAAGCATCTAGCAACTTGATAAAACAACAAACAAAAACTAAAAACTTCTCTGTTCTTCAGTAGTAGCCTTCTTGATTCTTCACTTGTCTTCTGGCTTCTTTCTGAACTTCAATAAACTCTGAGAGTAATCTTCAGTATATCTTCAGTACGTAGCTTTAGTATGCGTGTTTTCAGTAATCAATCAGTAATCAATCTGTAGTCAGTAGTCTTGAATCGATAACCATCATGAAGTATTTATAGACTTCGATCATCAAGAACTCAGGTAGTTGTA
This sequence comes from Galeopsis tetrahit, assembly GCA_963675135.1. Classification (NCBI taxonomy): domain Eukaryota; kingdom Viridiplantae; phylum Streptophyta; class Magnoliopsida; order Lamiales; family Lamiaceae; genus Galeopsis; species Galeopsis tetrahit. Next base: position 17,994,941 of record OY776130.1, read on the forward strand.
ACCAACTTTTCTTGAAAACTAACTTCAACTGAAACTTCTTATCCATCCACGCGTTTCTTGTTACGAATTAGTTATTTCTAACTAACTTCTTCAATTCTTATCTTTATACGCGTTGTTGTAACTAACTTCAAATTGACTTGTCTTGTGTAGTCTAGTAGATGCACTTGACTTGTCTTGTAGTCCACCTTGTCTTGAGTAGTAGACTTCAACTCTTCTTCTTCTGGTCTTCTCGTGCAATCTTCAGTAGTAGACTATCTAATCTAACAAGACTATTACATTACATTAAGCTTTTATAATACAAGCTTAGTCAACTTATAATCTATACAATCAAACTATCTATTACATTCAAATATTATGAGCTCTATACAACAATTATCATAGCTCAATAACAATCTAACAGTTAATATAAACACATATGAAGTACTTATAAATTCGTACTTATCTTTTAACATAAACAATACTTATCTTTTCTTGTGAACTCTACTGGTCTTGCTCAAGATGACTTCAACTCAACTAGACTAGATCAGTCAACACTTAGAAAATATTCAAACTACTTTTGGCTTATCAAAACTTCATCTTTTATCAACATGTAGGACTTGTTCTAGGATTCATATCCCAACATTTAATCTCTGTATCACAAAGGCATTAACTATAGGAGGTTCACTTTTACACCGTTCCACACTTAAACTTGAGTTTTAAGCTCAAAATCTCATGTTGGACAATAGCAATTAAAACTATAATTGTTCATTTCATCACATAAAGAAAGAAAGGATGTCTGCTAGCCATTAACTACAACTAATCAGACACCAAAACCTCAAATCCTAGTTGCAATGCCTCTATTGACATTTTCCTCATTTTCTCCTACTCATATGCATCAGACTGATCTTGTGATTTAATTGTGAACAAATTTTCATGAGAGTAGCTTCTTGTTTGTAGAGTGTGGAATATCAGTTGGAGAGTCTTAGCTAAGAGAGGGAACAGCATATTAGACAAGTGAACGTGTGCCTATGTTGCCTAATGTTACTTGAGGTTCATATGGTGAGGGTTTGTACGAAACTAATTAAGTATACTTCAAAAAATATCTCAACCACCACTACGTGTTGTCTTTAACATTAAAAAACCATGACAACAAACATAAAAATTACAGTAGCAGGACATGATCCAAAGAATTAGGCTATATGATGCCCAAATTATAACGTGATCCAAAAAAAAATAGCAATTATTTTGTCAAGTGAAAAAAATGAAGATTACAGAAAATCTCTTTAACTACCACAATCAAAATTGAAATTATAAAACATGATCCACAGAAAAATAACTATCACCCTATCCTGTGAAAGTATAAAGATTCAAGAGAATCTTTATAACTAAAACAATAAAAAACAAATTACTTTTCTCCTTATTCACCACTGTGCTATTTTGTTAATTTTAATTATTCTTTGTTTTTTCAAATTCACAAGTGATGGCTTTCTTGTTTGAGGGTTCTCACGTGGCCTCTCACATTCCCAAAAATCCACTCAAACTACAACAATTCCAAAAAATTCCACTGAATGCTTAAGATGAATATTGCTAATTTAATCAAGGTGCATGTATTTGGATGAGGCAAGTTAGCAAGCTAGATTAAAGTAATTCTAATTCCTAACATTATTCACTAAAACTCAATCCTCAAATTAAACAACAGAAATTGACTCGCATCCAACCGAAATAAGAAAATTATCAGCAAGAACCAAGAACCCATCTGTGAGGTTTATCTCAAATCTCCTAGACTAGACGAGTGTGACTCGTCTTGTGAAGATCAGGTAGATTCTACTCTACTACTGTACTCGTCTGTTGGGCAGATCAGTCGAGGTACTTAGTTGATAGAAGTCTTCTGAAGGACTCAGCTGTTGGGCGTATCAGCTGGTGGAGTCAGACTAGTTAGCTCAGACTGGATCAGATGAGTTGGAGGAGTCCAATCAGATGAGATGGGTGTTGCGTAGAAGTAGACGAGTTGGACCAGACCAGACAGATTCAGAAGCCATTAGCTGCCACGACAAGGAGAAGTGGATAGTTGCTATGGAGGAGGAGCTACTTTCTTTGAACAAGAACCAGACATGGGAGATTGTTCAAAGGCCCAAGAACAAGAAGTTGGTTGGGTGCAAGTGGATCTATAAAAAGAAGGTGGAGGCTCAGAGGGGTGGCAGACTTAGATACAAGGCGAGGCTTGTAGCTAAGGGATTTATACAGAAAGAAGGTATCGATTTCAATGAAATCTTCTCACCTGTTGTGAAGCATTGTAGCATCAGAATCTTGTTAGCTATGGTCGCTCAATATGAATTGGAGCTACATCAGATGGATGTGACCACAACTTTCTTACATGGATCTCTAGACGAGAGGATCTACATGAAGCTACCAGAAGGGTTGGACATAGATGAAGGGGAGGACAAGGTCTGTCTATTGAAGAAGTCCCTCTATGGCCTCAAACAAAGCCCTAGACAATGGTACTTGAGATTTGATGAGTACATTTGCTCAGCTGATTTTACAAGGAGCTTGTACGACAACTGTGTCTATTTCAGACGGGTTGGGACTGCTACTACCTATCTTCTGTTGTATGTTGATGACATGTTAATAGCAGGCGAGTCTATTGACAGTGTTAATCAAGTTAAGGAGATCCTCAACCTGGAGTTTGAGATGAAAGATCTTGGTGAAGCCAAAGTGATTCTTGGGATGGAGATCAGTAGACTAGACGGGTCTATTCTGCTGAGTCAACCTACTTATCTTCAGAAGGTGTTAGAGAGGTTCAGAATGCATAAGGAAAAGACTGTCTCTACTCCTATTGGCCAACATCATCGTTTGTCCAATCAGATAAGTCCCAGGAACAGCCAAGAGCGAACTCAGATGAGCAAGATACCTTATGCCAGTGCTGTAGGGAGTTTGATGTATGCTATGGTGTGTTGTAGACCAGACTTGACTCATGCTATGAGTGTGATCAGCAGATATATGAGTGATCCAGGCTTAAGCCATTGGGAAACGGTTAAGTGGGTTATGAGATATGTTCTGGGATTAGCACAGACGGGTCTGAAATTTCAGAAGATGCCAAGTGAGGGGGATGCACTTGTGGGATACGTGGATGCAGATTACGCAGCCAATGTTGACACTCGAAAATCCTTAACAGGATATGTGTTCACTCTATTTGGTACGGCAGTGTCGTGGAGGTCTATTCATCAATCCATAGTTGCATTATCTACTACTGAAGCGGAGTACGTGGCCTTGACTGAGGCAGTTGAGGAAACCATGTGGCTGAAAGGGATTCTTAAGGAATTTGGTTTATCTCAGAACAGTGTGACTGTCTTCTGTGATAATCAAAGCGCAATTCATCTCGCAAAGCATCAGGGGTATCTTGAACGAACCAAGCACATTGATGTGAAGTTGTACTTTGTGAGAGACGTTGTGGAGAAGGGGAGCGTCCAGGTGGTTAAGATAGCTACTGAGGAGAACCCTGCTGATGCATTTACTAAGGCATTACCAAAGGAGAAGTTTGGTTTATGTTTTAGGTAAGTTGGTTTGCATTAGTGATCTCTGCGGAGAAGGCTACTAGTCTGGTGGCGGCAGATTAGTAGTGGAATCTGTCCTTTGAGAAGGATAGATCGGAGCTGTTAGTTCAAGGTGGAGATTTTGAGCTAAAGGTGGAGAATTGTGAGGTTTATCTCAAATCTCCTAGACTGGACGAGTGTGAATCGTCTTGTGAAGATCAGGGAGATTCTACTCTACTACTGTACTCGTCTGTTGGGCAGATCAGTCGAGGTACTTAGTTGATAGAAGTCTTCTGAAGGACTCAGCTGTTGGGCGTATCAGCTAGTGGAGTCAGACAAGTTAGCTCAGACCAGATCAGATGAGTTGGAGGAGTCCAATCAGATGAGATGGGTGTTGCGTAGAAGTAGACGAGTTGGGGAAGACCAGACAGGTTGGACCAGACCAGTCGAGTTCTGTTAGCAGGGTTAATTTTTGGCTAAGTATGGAGTCGTCTTGTCTTGCGAAGACAAGTGAAGGGCAAGGAGGTCATTTTAGATTGAGTCACGCTGAAGGTGTGAGTTTGTTACATGGTTGTAACAGAATCCACGTGGCAACAGAGCACGCTTTCAACACACGCTGCAATCACCCTTGACAACCTATAAATACCCCATTGCTTGTAATTGTAATTCTTGACGCCTGCAAGCATTCGTTTTGAGAGTTGAGAGTTCACGAGCGAAGTGAGGATAAATCCATTTCCGAGTGATGAGTGTTTGTAAACATCTCTTGATCTAATCAAATTGAAGTCGTGTGTCCAGTGGATGTAGATCACGTTATCGAACCACTTAAATCTTCTTATGCTCTGTTTTTCGTTTTCGTTTATATTTGTGAATTGTCATGCTTTCGTTGGATTGAATATTGGCCGATTATTTTACTTGTGATTGGAGACGTCTAATCGGAGTCGAATTATCATTGACAATCGTAACAATTGGCGCCGTCTGTGGGAATCGGAAACGAGAATTCGACCAAGTATAATATTGAGAAGTTCTCAGGCACAGGTGACTTTGGGTTGTGGAGAGTCAAGATGCAGGCTCTCCTAGAACAGCAAGGCTTGTTCGACGTGCTCGAAGAGCCTACAGCCCCAGCTGGTGAATCTGCAACAGCTGCTGCTGAAAGGAGCAAGATGCTCAGGAAAGCTCGAAGTAACATTCTGCTCTGCCTTGGTGATAAGGTTTTGAAAGAAGTTGCTAAAGAGAAAACCGCGAAGGAGGTCTGGGACAAGCTAGGTAAACTTTCCATGGTTAAAACCTTAGCTAACCGTCTCTATTCGAAACAGAAGTTGTATGCCTTCAGAATGGTGGATGACAAACCCATTCCGGATCAGCTTGATGAGTTCAATAGAATTCTTGATGATCTAGAGAATTTAGATGTCAAGTTAGAGGAAGAGGATAAGGCTCTGATTCTATTGAGTGCTCTCCCTAAGTCCTTTGAAATCTTAAAGGATACCATCTTGTATGGTAGGAAGGAAAGTATTACATTGGAGGATGTAATGCTGGCTGTCAAGTCCAAGCTGCTGCACAATAAAACGTCTCAAGTAGACAAGGTCAGTAGTGGAGAAGGATTGGCAATCAGAGGTGGCCAGAAGCGATCTGGTGCCAAGAAGGGGTCTAGTCAACCCAAAGGAGCTGATAAGGGAAAATCAGCTGTGTCCAATCAAGGTGAAGCAGTGTGCTACCATTGCAACAAGCCTGGGCACTATAAGAATGTTTGTCACAAATACAAGCAGTTCTTGAGGAAATCTGGTGCCAATACTGTAGATGTTGTTAACTCTTAAATGCTTTAACATTATCAACAACATCTTAATTTGACCTTCCTTGATTTATTCTAAGACTTTTCTGCAATGTTACATTAAATGTTGTACTAAATGCTCTCACATTCAGGAACGATTCTAGAAGCTTCTACAATAGTCTGGAACCTGGAAGATTCCAGAAGGTTGGAGAACGTGCTAGAAGGCTTTGGAGCAATTTAGAACGACCTGGAAGATGGCAGAATGTTCTAGAAAGATCATGGAGGTTGAGGTCCTAAAAAATAGGATCTCATAATGGAAGGATCTAGAAGCTGTGTATTTCTCTATAAATACCGCCAGAGCCTCTCATTTCAAAGTATGCACTATTCGAGTAACACCTCCTTGAGCGTTCAACCCTAGTTAGGAGTTATGGCCAGTAGTTGTGTCTTTTAACGTACGCCGAGGGATACCGCCTTCCAGTGTACTTAGTTCTAGTCTTGAATCGAGTGAGAGTGAATCACAGATTAGATTAGTTCTTTAGACAGTGTTTTACACTTAAGTCTGTTTGCGGATTCAGGCACCTGCCTCGATTGTAGTTTCTGTTTGTGAAATGTTGAAGTAATTGCTGAGACATTTCACACGACACTTTTTGTATAACTTAGAAACTAAGTTACTTTTCGCCGTAAGGCTTAGCATAGGTTTTGTTATTAATAAAATCTATGTTAAAAATTATTCCATTGTGTTCGTATTGTGTTTTAGTGTTTTAGACTTCCGCTGTGTACTGTGTTTACTTTTCACATTCTGTTAGAGTTAATGCTACACTAATTGTCACAACATTCAGTGTAACATTGTTCTGTTTTTTACTTAAACACTAGATACCTACCCCACGCACACTTTCAGTTGGTATCAGAGCCGATACCTGACGACACTAGGTTTAGATCCTTGCTTAAAGTGTGTTTTAGTTTATGTTAGCAATGGAAACACATCACATATCCACAGCACTTAGGCCACCCGTTTTAGATGGTTCAAATTATGCTTATTGGAAGCCTAAGATGCGTATGTACATCAAGTCAATTGATGAACGTGCTTGGAGGACTGTTCTTACAGGTTGGGATATACCTAAAAATCCAGCAGATGCCGATGGTGAAATCCAACTTAAGAGAGAAGTTGATTGGACAGTCGATGAGATAACAACAGCAGGATATAATTCTAAAGCCTTAAATGCTATATTTACTTCTGTTGATACCTCTATGTTTAAAATTATATCTAACTGTTCTACTTCTAAGGATGCATGGGACAGGTTACAAGAGCATTGTGAAGGTTCCGATAGTGTTCGAAGGACAAAGCTTCGAATGTTGGGGACAAAGTTTGAGAATCTCCGAATGAGGGAAGATGAAACAATTTCATCCTACAACGAAAGGTTAAGTGAGATTATTAATGAATCACATTCTCTTGGTGACCCTATTTCTAATGTTAGAGTAGTACATAAGATATTAAGGTCTGTTCCTAAAAGATTTGATGCTAAAATTTGTGCTATTGAAGAGGCAAAAGATACTGATAAGTTGAGTCAAAATGAATTAGTGAGTATTCTTAGAACCTATGAAATAAACACTAATCAAACTGATGAAGCTAAAGATGATAAGAAAGTTGTTGTTTTTAAAGGAGAGACATCAAACAAATCTGAGATTCAGCCTATCATTACTGAGGTTGATTCGGATGAAGAATTGATTGATGAATGCTTTAGCAATCCTGACAACATTGCCCTTCTTACAAAGCATTTTAATAAATTTCTTAAGAAATCTATGCATAAATCTAAAGGAAACATTCAGCCTAAGATCCAAATCAACACATCAACACCACAACCAGAAAGAAGGAAGAGTCAATTCACACCAAGACCATCAAAGAGTGAAGGTAAACCAAGGTATGATCCTGAATTTAGAAAATCAGTTCAATGCAATGCATGTTCTGGTTATGGACACTATGCAAATGAGTGTGCCAATACCAGACTGAAGCAAAAACTGAATTTTAGTGCTACCTTGAGTGATGAATCTGATAATGATGATCTTGATGAGTTTAATGAAAATGAACATGCTCATTTTACCAGAATTGATTATAATGATTCCTTAGATGATGATCTGGATGATACAGATTCTGATGTTGCACCTGATGTCTTCACATCTACAGTAACATCAAAACAGAGTCACCCAGATTTGAACTGTTTTAATGGTTTTGTTGATGATGCAGGAAAAAAGATTGATGATAAAACATATCAGAAATTGTTAGATGATTGGAACTCTCAGAAACTCTCTCTGAATTCTTTGAATAAAGAGAATGAGGATCTGAAAGACACAATCACTAAGCTAGAAGTCTTACTTACCAGAAGAGATCTTGAAGTTTGTAAACTGAAGGAGAAACTGATCACTTCTACTTTAAGTTTCAAAAAGTTTTCCAAGAGTGCTTCTAAAGTGAATGATGCTATAGCTACTGGTAAATCTAATAATTATGGTTTAGGTTATGATGGTGAAACTGCTTCTATTTCTGAAAATTTTAAAAAACCTGTGAAATTTGTGAAGGCAAATGCTAGCACATCTGGTGTAACATCTGCTCAAACAGATTCTCACAAGTTTGAAAGGAAGTATATTTGTCATTATTGCTTTAGATATGGTCATATTCGTCCCTTCTGCTTGAAAATGTTTAAGGATTTGAGAACTGAGTTTATGCCATCCAGAATGTCTTCACATCCTAGGAAACATTCTGTGAAATCTGCATGGAAATCAAAAGTTACCTGTAATGTTGTTCACACATCCTTGAAAGCATGTTTACCTGGTCTATGGTATTTTGATAGTGGTTGTTCTAGACATATGACAGGACATATAGACTACTTATCTGATTATGTGACCTTGAATGGTGGTAATGTTACATATGGTGGTGGATCAAAAGGAAAGATAATAGGAAAAGGAACTTTGAATGTTAAAGGTTTTCCTAAGCTTAAAAATGTTTTGCATCTTGATGGCTTACTTGCTAATCTGATTAGTATTAGTCAACTTTGTGATGATAATTTGCATGTAAAATTTGACAAAGAGTCTTGCTATGTTCTTAATGAAGATGATGATTGTGTAATGACTGGTACTAGGTCTGCAGATAACTGTTATCTTATTGGAACTAATGTATGCAATCTGTCAAAACATGATGAGAATGTCTTATGGCACCAAAGATTAGGACATGTAAATTACAGGGCAATGAAGAAACTAATCACATCAGATGCAATCAAAGGAATACCTAAACTGAGTTTCCAGAATACCACTGTATGTGGATCATGCCAAAAAGGTAAACAGGTAAGAGTGCCGCATAGAATGCTGTCACATTGTTCTACACATCGATGTTTTGAATTGTTGCACATGGATTTGATGGGTCCTATGGAAACTGAAAGCATTGGAGGTAAAAGATATTCCTTAGTTGTGGTAGATGATTTTTCTAGATATACTTGGATTGAGTTTTTAAGAGATAAATCTGAAACATTTGCTGCTTTTAAAGTTCTCTATAAAAGGTTCAAAAATGTGTTTAACTTGAAAGTTGGTCGTATTAGAACTGATCATGGTAGAGAATTTGAGAATAGCATGTTTAATGATTTCTGTAATAAGAAAGGTATTTTGCAAGAATATTCATCTCCTAAAACTCCACAACAAAATGGAATTGTTGAAAGAAAGAATAGAACTTTACAAGAAATGGCAAGAGTCATGCTTTTATCTAAAAGTCTTTCTAAAAGATTTTGGGCTGAAGCATTGAATACAGCATGTCATATTATTAATAGAGTTTATATTCGATCTGGTACTAATCAAACACCTTATGAGATTCTGAATGTTAGAAAACCAAGTGTGAAATATTTTCATGTATTTGGTTGTGTGTGTTATATTCTGAATGATAGGGATCAACTTCACAAGTTTGATTCTAAAAGTGATAAAGGTTTCTTTTTAGGCTATTCTAGAAATAGTAAAGCTTATAGAGTTTATAACCTTAGGACTAACACCGTTCAAGAATCTGTTAATGTCGTGTTTGATGATGATAAAGGTCTTACAGATGATAAAGATGAAGAAGATGTATCACAAGTCACTGACAATTCTGAGAATACACTGAAGTCTGATAATGCTGCACCAAATGCTAACATATCTGGAGCAACATCTACAGAACAGTCAGCTGTAATTCCACAGAACGATCAGTATGTTCCCAAAACGAATCCTTCTTCAAGAATGGGGAAAAGTCATCCTTCTGACCAGATCATAGGCGATGCTACAGTTGGAGTGCAAACAAGAGGAAGAATAAGATCGAATAAGGTAGATGTGGTAAGAACAATATGCATGTCTTCTATTTGCAATGTTGTGAATGCTGAGTGTTACTATTCTGAAATTGAACCTAAAAATGTAAATGAAGAATTAACTGATGAAAATTGGATAAATGCTATGCATGAGGAACTTAATCAGTTTGAAAGAAATGAAGTTTGAACACTTGTTCCAAGACCTAGTCATACTAATGTCATTGGAACAAAGTGGATTTATAAGAATAAAACTGATGAGTCTGGAAACATTGTTAGGAACAAAGCCAGGTTAGTTGCACAAGGTTACACCCAAGTTGAAGGTGTTGATTTTGATGAAACTTTTGCACCCGTTGCTAGGATAGAATCTATTAGATTATTACTAGCAATTGCATGTTTTATTGATATTAAACTACATCAAATGGATGTAAAAGCTGCATTTTTAAATGGCATATTGAATGAAGAAGCATATGTTGAACAGCCTAAAGGTTTTGAAGATCCACAATACCCGGATCATGTGTACAAACTAAAGAAAGCATTGTATGGTCTAAAACAAGCTCCTAGAGCATGGTATGGTAGGCTTACAGACTTTCTTTTAGAGTATGGATTTATTAGAGGAGAAGCCGATAGGACTTTGTTTATTAAGAACACTGGAGAAGATTTACTTATTGCTCAAATATATGTTGATGACATTGTGTTTGGTTCAACCTGTGATAAAATGCTGAACAGATTTGTTGAAGCAATGACAGCCACATTTGAAATGAGTATGGTTGGAGACTTGAATTATTTTTTAGGTCTTCAAATCAAGCAATGTAAGGATGGTATTTTCTTCTCTCAAGGTAAGTATGCTAAAAACTTAGTCAAACGGTTTGGTCTTGAAAGCTCAAAAGTAATGAAAACACCTATGGGTTCTACTTTGAAACTTTGCAAAGACAATGGTGGAAAGGATGTTGATCCAACATTGTATAGATCCATGATAGGTAGTTTACTTTATCTAACCTCTAGTAGACCTGACATTATGTATAGTGTGTGTGTTTGTGCTAGGTACCAAGCTAATCCAAAGGAATCTCACCTGAATGCAGTGAAAAGGATAATCAGATATGTTTCAGGAACAAGCGAACTAGGGATACGGTACACTAAGGACACCAACAACACATTGATTGGATACAGTGATGCGGATTGGGCTGGAGATATTGATGACAGAAAGAGTACGAGTGGAGGATGTTTCTACATGGGAAACAATCTTGTGTCTTGGCATAGCAAGAAACAAAATTGTGTTTCTCAATCCACTGCCGAATCGGAATACATAGCTGCAGGAAGTTGTTGCACACAACTATTGTGGTTAAGTAAGATGTTTCATGACTATGGAATTGAAAACAATATCCTCACAATTTTCTGTGATAACACAAGTGCTATTAACATATCTAAAAATCCAGTACAACACTCACTCACTAAGCACATTAGCATTAGACATCATTTTATGAGAGATTTAGTGGAGAAGAACATAGTTAAGTTGGAATATGTGCCTACTGAAAATCAAAATGCTGATATATTTACTAAGGATCTTGACCATGAGAGATTCTCATTTTTGAGGAAATCTCTTGGTATGTGTAATATCTGAATAATTCTTGAGAGGATGTTGTCACAAATGCGGTAGCATTTGGGACAACAGCCTAAGGTGGTATAGTTATTATAAATTTGATTTATTTCTTATTTTCGTTGAATAATTCCTTTGTAAAATATTCTTGAATCTGAAATTTATTTGTGCAAAAATAGGCATGTACTACACCTCTCAAAAGCTTGAAAAATTGAGAATGTTACAGCATACTAAAAGATGTACCAATTCACTGAGTAACTATGGAGCACGGAGTTCGCTACTACGATGCCTTCTTTTCAAAAGGTGAATTTGGTAAAAACATCAAGAGGTTCGTAATCCATTAAGTAAGTATGGGGCACGGAGTTCGCTACTACGATGTACTCTACAGGAACAATGGATCAATACGAATTAGATGCTGTAGCACAAAAAGAAGAAATGCTGAAAAAATTGGCTACATTGGATAGGTAAAACCTGTGAAAAACCAATGTTGAGGTGTATGTCAAATCCTTGAGCACAACATTACATGATTCAATTATATTTTTATAAGTTGTAATTATTTAATTAATTGTGGGAATTTATTTTATTTATTTATAATTATACTAACCACGTTCTTTTATTATTTCAGATTATACACATTTTTATTTTTTTAATTAATTCTAGAATATTCCTAATTTAATTAATTTATTTATTAATTAAGATTTTACCCCACTAACTCACCCATGATTTACTTGTGGCTGAATTTGTGGAGCATTATCCATTCAATCTAGAATTTTTTTCTAAGTCAAGCCTTAATCACACGTACATTATTCCAACTACTAAGCTCTCTCCATATAAATACTCCCATTTCATGTTTTTTCTAAGCTTTGTAATTAATTGAGTAAGTTGAGTATTGTTTTTGCAGATTTATTATAAGCTATTGTGTGTCTCGATTTTTGTGTTGTGCCTTTCGAATTCTTGAGTTTAAATGGCAGGAAACAAGAAATTCCACTCACAGAAACCAAATTCTCCCAACTCACAACCGTCATCCTCATCTCTCTCGAACCTTCACACACTAGCTTCCATGGCAGCTTCACATGAGAACTCACCCCCAACTGCCACAAATGTCGCACCCACACCAGCTACTCCGACAACCATCCACATATCAAACCAAGCCACACTCTCCGAGCTTAACCAGGCGGTTGAGAATTATTCTCAATCGATGAGATCGTCTAATCCACCCATCCTCACGATCGGTGATATGTCTATTGACATCTCTCACTACTTGCGCACCCAAGAAGTGATCACCATTGCACCCTCTTCGTCCACAGCCAAAAAGCCCCAAATTCCAAGCCCTAACACTGAAACAGAGGCCCCGACTGCCTCTATGGGGGAGACTGAAAAGGAGATTGAAGAATCCCCTGTTGCTGAGTCAAAGGAGCCGTCGAATGCGGAGACATCCGACAGTGAGGACGCTCAGATGGAAGATGCTGAAGCACTCGAATATTCTGACAAAACTGACTCTGATGTTTCGAAATCAGACTCTGAACCAATTCCTTTCAAGAGGAATGTTGAGAAAGGGAAGAGAAAGAGGAGCCCAGTGCCAAGGAGAAGATCAAACCGAGTGTTCACTCGAATTGATTATTCTGATTCTTTGAGGAAGAAGAAGAAGCTAGGTGGTGATGTTGCTGAACCAATTCAGGTATTTTCTGAATCTGATGAAGAAGTGGTGATTGAGAAGCCAACTAAGAAGAAAGCTGAGCCTAAGGGGAAGGGAAAAGCAAAGATTGATGTTGTTCCAACAATACCTGAAGAACCAGAACCTGATTCTGATTCTGAAATGGAGGTTTGTCTCAGGGATATGCAACAAGCCCTGAAGAGAAATGCTGCCTCACATGCTGAATCCAGTGCTCCAGCACCTGAACCAGATGATGGAGGTGATTCAAGCAGTGCAGCTTCAGACAAAAGCTCTGAAAAGGAAGGGGAATCAAGCAGCTCTGAAGAGGTGAAAGAACCAAGCTCAAAGGACACTACTTCTGAGGAAGGTAATTCTGAAACTGAAGTAGAATCTGATATTGATGGATTGATTGATAAGATAACTAGATTGTCTAGGAGGAAACTGTTGATGGAAAGGAGAATTAATATTTCTGATTTTGAGAATAAGAATTTGATTCAATTCTTAGAGGATAGAAAGTTGATGAAAGCTCTGAACTTGTGTGATTCTTTTGTTTCTGATTGGGTGTATGAGTTTTATGCATGCTTGAGGAAGAGTAATGGTAGGAGAAGTTCCCGTTGGTATGGGAATATACAGTTTAGGGGGAGTATAGTTCCATTTACACCAGAATTGATCAATGAGTTCTTAGGCATAGAACCAGTACTTGATGATGATGAACCTGATTTGGATGTTGTTACTGCTTCTATGACTGGTGGTTTATTGACTAGATGGAGGAATGGAATGTTGGCCAAAGACCTTACTTCTCTTTATTCTGTGTTGCACAAATTGATTGTTTATAATTGGATACCTTCCACCAACTCTACCAAAGTGACAAAGGATCAAGCAATCTTGCTTTATAGGATAGTGGTTTTGAGAAAGTTTAACTTGGGATTGACTATTTTCCACCACATGATGAAGTTTAGTGGTGATATTTCTGATAAAGGAAACCTTCCATACCCTGTGCTTATTTGTTCTTATCTGAAGATGCATGGTTTTAGCCCTAAGAAGACTGAAGTTCTTAGAGGTAAGGTTCCTTTATACACCATTTCACCTGCTCTGCTCATTGGTGAAAGAGTGAAAGATCTGCCCTTGCACAATCCTGGAAATTCTTTTCAAAGACCAGCTCCTGCTCAACCTCAACCCCAACCTCAACCAGCACAGAGACCTGAACAGAACACAGCTGCACCTAATGCTGCACCAGATGCTGAGAACATTGGTGGTAACACTGACACCATTTTTTCAGTTCCCAGATCTTTTATATTATTGCAGTTACAGCACTTACAGGACCAGATTGATGAGCTCCAGTTCATCAAAGATAAGTGGACCAGGCTACTTTCCACTACAACAGGGGGAGTACCACCTTCCACTTCAGCTAGAGCTTCTGGAGTTGTTATTGAAGAGCTGAATCCTGAAGATGTTGGAGGTGTACCTGATGCTGCTGCTGCTACAGAGAATGGAGGAACTGATGCTGCTAACCATGTTGTTGCACTCTTTGCATCAACTTGTTTCATTGAGGAACCAGAAGAGGCTGACAAAGACAAGGTTGAAGATGCTGAAAAGTTTGCAGATGCTGCTGAAGATGATGAGGAAATGGATACCCTCTATGGTGATATCTAGAACAGATGATACAAGACAGGGGGAGTACTGAAGTACAGATGGCACATGTGCAGGACCTTGATGCTGCTGCTATTGTTATAGCAATTCATGCCATTTTCAGTCCTACTTTTGTTTCTGTTATTATTCTGTTATGTTTAAGTTAAAATTCTGTTTATTCTGATACAATATTTAATATTTCTAGTTGATAGGATGTCTATATTTATCTTGCTTAAATTAGTTTGCACTGATGATATTTGATTACTGCTTATTGCTTAATTTGTTCTCTTATCATTAATTGCTTACTGCATGATGAATATGCCTTGTTTAGTTTATTTAGTTTTTCTTAGTTTTTACTCTGATTATATTGTTTAGTCCTTGTTTGTTTTTGTTTGTTTTTGAGTCTTACATAAGTCTTAGAACTAATCTGGTATATACCCTTATATGCTCTGATTTAATCTTTGATTTTTGTAAAGTTATATGTTTTTGTAAACAAGTGTACTGTTTATACCTGTTTTGGTTTTGAATAAGATTACTTTGATCTTATGGCACGGTTCTTAGTAAAATTATTCTTGATCTTTTTTGATTTGATCCAACGGTTACAACAGGTATTGTCTTGACTAGTATTTAGCATTGATGTTCAACATACCTAAATACATAATACTGAGTATGTATAGAAATATATGTGCATCAGGTGTGTTGTAGTCGAAAGGTCAAATTGGGGGAGATTGTAGATGTTGTTAACTCTTAAATGCTTTAACATTATCAACAACATCTTAATTTGACCTTCCTTGATTTATTCTAAGTCTTTTCTGCAATGTTACATTAAATGTTGTACTAAATGCTCTCACATTCAGGAACGATTCTAGAAGCTTCTACAATAGTCTGGAACCTGGAAGATTCCAGAAGGTTGGAGAACGTGCTAGAAGGCTTTGGAGCAATTTAGAACGACCTGGAAGATGGCAGAATGTTCTAGAAAGATCATGGAGGTTGAGGTCCTAAAAAATAGGATCTCATAATGGAAGGATCTAGAAGTTGTGTATTACTCTATAAATACCGCCAGAGCCTCTCATTTCAAAGTATGCACTATTCGAGTAACACCTCCTTGAGCGTTCAACCCTAGTTAGGAGTTATGGCCAGTAGTTATGTCTTTTAACGTACGCCGAGGGATACCGCCTTCCAGTGTACTTAGTTCTAGTCTTGAATCGAGTGAGAGTGAATCACAAATTAGATTAGTTCTTTAGACAGAGTTTTACACTTAAGTCTGTTTGCGGATTCAGGCACCTGCCTCGATTGTAGTTTCTGTTTGTGAAATGTTGAAGTAATTGCTGAGACATTTCACACGACACTTTTTGTATAACTTAGAAACTAAGTTACTTTTCGCCGTAAGGCTTAGCATAGGTTTTGTTATTAATAAAATCTATGTTAAAAATTATTCCATTGTGTTCGTATTGTGTTTTAGTGTTTTAGACTTCCGCTGTGTACTGTGTTTACTTTTCACATTCTGTTAGAGTTAATGCTACACTAATTGCCACAACATTCAGTGTAACATTGTTCTGTTTTTTACTTAAACACTAGATACCTACCCCACGCACACTTTCAAATACCTCTAATGACAAGAATCAAGCTAATCAGAATCAAGTTGAGAAGGAGCAAGAAGGCTATGAGTCTGCTCAAGCGCTAACCATCACATCCTCTACAGAACAGCAAGCATGGATCCTTGATTCAGGGTGTTCTTTCCATATGACTCCAAGACGAGATTGGTTTCATGACTTCAAGCAATAGAAGGGCGGTTCTGTTCTGCTTGGGAATGATCACACTTGCAAAGTTGTTGGAGAAGGTAGTGTTCACCTGAAGATGTTCGATGGGGTAGTAAGAATACTCAAGAGTGTTAGGTACGTACCTGAACTCAAGAGGAATTTGATCTCACTTGGGATGCTGGATTCTATGGGCTATAAATTCCAGTCGGCTGATGGAGAGCTCAGTGTGTCAAAAGGGGAGCTGACTGTCCTGAAAGGCGAGAGAAGGAGTGATCTCTACTTTCTTAAGGGAGAAACAGTAGCTGGTAGATCAGATGTAGCGGAGGTGCAAGACAACTCGATGTATGGCACAAAAGACTAGCTCACGTAGGCGAGAAGGGCCTAGTGGAGTTGTCTAAACAAGGTCTGCTTGGCAAAGACAAGATCACTCAACTCGACTTGTGTGAGTCTTGTATTCTTGGTAAGTCCAAGAGACTTAAGTTTGGTAAGGGTGTTCACTCTACCAATGGGATCATGGACTATGTCCATTCTGATCTATGGGGGCCAGCGAGGAATCAGACGAGGTCTGGTGGAAAATACTTCATGTCTATCATAGACGACTACTCAAGAAAGGTGTGGGTGTCTATTCTCAAGTCGAAGTCAGAAGCATTTGAGAAATTCAAGGAATGGCTCATTGAATGTGAAAATGTCACAGGCAAGACTCTCAAACATTTGAGAACTGATAACGGTCTTAAGTACCTATCAGACGAGTTCAATGCGTTCTGCAAATCGAAAGGAATAGTAAGGCATAGGACTGTGCCAGGGACCCCTCAGCAAAACGGAGTAGCTGAGAGGATGAACCAGACACTACTTGAGAGAGTCAGGTGTATGTTGAACAGTTCTTGTCTGCCGAAGGTGTTTTGGGGAGAGGCTGTGTCTACTGCAGCCTACTTGATAAACAGGAGTCCTTCCTCGGCTGTGCAATACAAAACCCCAGAGGAGTTATGGTCTGGACGTGCAGCCGATTACAATCATTTGAAGGTATTTGGATGTCAAGCAAGATAAGCTTGATCCTCGAGCATTGCGATGCGTGTTTGTTGGGTATCCTTCAGGCGTGAAAGGATACAGGTTATGGTGCCTCGAAGCTGGGATGCAGAAATGTATAATCAGTAGAGATGTTACGTTTGATGAGAGTCGGATGCCTCTATAAGAACAGACTAGTACGAGTACTAGTGCAACTGATAACCAACCAGACGAGACACAAGTCGAGGTGGAGCAAGTTGACTCCACAAGACCAGTTGGAGATGATATTGATCCAAATGAGGAGGGCGATCCTCAAAGTGAGAATGATCTTCAACATTATCAGCTGGCACGGGACAGAACCAGACGAGAAGTCCACCCACCTCGGAGGTATGGTCAAGCTGACATAGTCTCATTTGCATTATGTGCAGCTCTTGAGGTGGAGTCTCTGGAGCGAAAGTCTTATTCAGAAGCCATTAGCTGCCACGACAAGGAGAAGTGGATAGTTGCTATGGAGGAGGAGCTACTTTCTTTGAACAAGAACCAGACATGGGAGATTGTTCAAAGGCCCAAGAACAAGAAGTTGGTTGGGTGCAAGTGGATCTATAAAAAGAAGGTGGAGGCTCAGAGGGGTGGCAGACTTAGATACAAGGCGAGGCTTGTAGCTAAGGGATTTACACAGAAAGAAGGTATCGATTTCAATGAAATCTTCTCACCTGTTGTGAAGCATTGTAGCATCAGAATCTTGTTAGCTATGGTCGCTCAATATGAATTGGAGCTACATCAGATGGATGTGGCCACAACTTTCTTACATGGATCTCTAGACGAGAGGATCTACATGAAGCTACCAGAAGGGTTGGACATGGAAGAAGGGGAGGACAAGGTCTGTCTATTGAAGAAGTCCCTCTATGGCCTCAAACAAAGCCCTAGACAATGGTACTTGAGATTTGATGAGTACATTTGCTCAGCTGGTTTTACAAGGAGCTTGTACGACAACTGTGTCTATTTCAGACGGGTTGGGACTGCTACTACCTATCTTCTGTTGTATGTTGATGACATGTTAATAGCAGGCGAGTCTATTGACAGTGTTAATCAAGTTAAGGAGATCCTCAAACAGGAGTTTGAGATCAAAGATCTTGGTGAAGCCAAAGTGATTCTTGGGATGGAGATCAGTAGACTAGACGGGTCTATTCTGCTGAGTCAACCTACTTATCTTCAGAAGGTGTTAGAGAGGTTCAGAATGCATAAGGAAAAGACTGTCTCTACTCCTATTAGCCAACATCATCGTTTGTCCAATCAGATGAGTCCCAGGAACAGCCAAGAGCGAACTCAGATGAGCAAGATACCTTATGCCAGTGTTGTAGGGAGTTTGATGTATGCTATGGTGTGTTGTAGACCAGACTTGACTCATGCTATGAGTGTGATCAGCAGATATATGAGTGATCCAGGCTTAAGCCATTGGGAAACGGTTAAGTAGGTTATGAGATATGTTCTGGGATCAGCACAAACGGGTCTGAAATTTCAGAAGATGCCAAGTGAGGGAGATGCACTTGTGGGATACGTGGATGCAGATTACGCAGCCAATGTTGACACTCGAAAATCCTTAACAGGATATGTGTTCACTCTATTTGGTACGGCAGTGTCGTGGAGGTCTATTCATCAATCCGTAGTTGCATTATCTACTACTGAAGCGGAGTACGTGGCCTTGACTGAGGCAGTTGAGGAAACCATGTGGCTGAAAGGGATTCTTAAGGAATTTGGTTTATCTCAGAACAGTGTGACTTTCTTCTGTGATAATCAAAGCGCAATTCATCTCGCAAAGTATCAGGGGTATCATGAACGAACCAAGCACATTGATGTGAAGCTGTACTTTGTGAGAGACATTGTGGAGAAGGGAAGCGTCCAGGTGGTTAAGATAGCTACTGAGGAGAACCTTGCTGATGCATTTACTAAGGCATTACCAAAGGAGAAGTTTGGTTTATGTCTTAGGTCAGTTGGTTTGCATTAGTGACCTCTGCGGAGAAGGCTACTAGTCTGGTGGCGGCAGATTAGTAGTGGAATCTGTCCTTTGAGAAGGATAGATCGGAGCTGTTAGTTCAAGGTGGAGATTTTGAGCTAAAGGTGGAGAATTGTGAGGTTTATCTCAAATCTCCTAGACTAGACGAGTGTGACTCGTCTTGTGAAGATCAGGTAGATTCTACTCTACTACTGTACTCGTCTGTTGGGCAGATCAGTCGAGGTACTTAGTTGATAGAAGTCTTCTGAAGGACTCAGCTGTTGGGCGTATCAGCTGGTGGAGTCAGACAAGTTAGCTCAGACCAGATCAGATGAGTTGGAGGAGTCCAATCAGACAGGTTGGACCAGACAGGTTGGACCAGACCAGTCGAGTTCTGTTAGCAGGGTTAATTTTTGGCTAAGTATGGAGTCGTCTTGTCTTGCGAAGATAAGTGAAGGGCAAGGAGGTCATTTCAGATTGAGTCACGCTGAAGGTGTGAGTTTGTTACACGGTTGTAACAGAATCCACGTGGCAACAGAGCACGCTTTCAATACACGCTGCAATCACCCTTGACAACCTATAAATACCCCATTGCTTGTAATTGTAATTCTTGACGCCTGCGAGCATTCGTTTTGAGAGTTGAGAGTTCACGAGCGAAGTGAGGATAAATCCCTTTCCGAGTGATGAGTGTTTGTAAACATCTCTTGAACTAATCAAATTGAAGTCGTGTGTCCAGTGGATGTAGATCACGTTGATCGAACCACTTAAATCTTCTTGTGCTCTGTTTTTCGTTTTCGTTTATATTTGTGAATTGCCATGCTTTCGTTGGATTGAATATTGGCCGATTATTTTACTTGTGATTGGAGACGTCTAATCGGAGTCGAATTATTATTGACAATTGTAACACCATCAAACACCCAGAAATTACATACCTGAAACTGGATTTTCTCAAGTAAACCGCACGCCCCGCAGGGCGAAATCAACTCAAGAATGTAATCCATGCACTGAATTTGATAACGACGCATCTATAATTTTACAAATATTTGAACAGAACAACGTCAAAATAAAATATTGAATGTTTGAAACGTTCCTCTAAAGCCCTGGTATAAAACGTACAGAAAAAAAATTGTAAATTAACAATAAGCTAATCCACAATAACGCTAAATAAAGTAAAACGCAAGAAATATAAATCAATTGCAAAAGAATTAAAGAATACTATAAAAAAAAATCAAAATTCAAAGTCGAAAAAATGAACGGCGGCACGGGAGCCAGGCAGTAAGCGAGAGAGAATAAAATACGATGGGATTAGTAGAAGACGACCATAGTAGAAGAATCGTCGAATTAGGGTCTATTATAATTAATATATTTTGTGGATTGGTATATGACATAAATGCTCAAGGGTACATACAAGTAGAAGGTGTAGACTTTGATGAAACATTTGCTCCTGTTGCTAGAATTGAATCCACTAGGCTATTACTTGTCATTACATGCTATATTGATATAAAACTACAACCAAAAGGTTTGAAAACCCTGATTTTCCTGATCATGTCTTTAAACTGAAAAAGGCTCTATATGGCTTGAAACAAGCACCTAGAGCATGGTATGAAAGACTAACTGATTTCTTAATTGAGTTTAGCTTTGTGAGAGGAGAAGCTGATAGAACACTGTTCATTAAACATGAGAAATATGTTATTATGATTGCTCAAATCTCTGTTGATGATATATTATTTGATTCTACTTGTGATAATATGCTCAAACTATTTGTGAATGAAATGACATCTACCTTTGAAATATCCATGGTTGGTGATTTAAATTACTTCTTAGGACTGCAAATTAAACAACAAAAAGATGGCATTTTCATTTCACATAGTAAGTATGTTTAGAATCTTGTGAAAAGGCTTGGTTTAGAGAATGCTAAACACATGAAAACACATATGGGATCAACTCAGAAACTCAGTAAAGACAATGTTGGTCAGAATGTTGACCCAACATTATACATATCAATGATAGGGAGTCTTCTTTATTTGAGCTCTAGTAGACTTGATATCATGTTCAGTGTATGTTTATGTGTTAGATACCATTCTAACCCCAAAGAATCACATATGAATGATGTTAAAAGAATCATTAAGTATGTTGCAGGAACATGTGATTTAGGAATATGGTATAGCAAAGATACAAACTGTACCTTGATAGGGTATAGTGATGCAGATTGGGCAGGTGATTGTGATGACAGGAAAAACACAAGTGGTGATTACTTTTATATGGGAATAACTTGATCACTTGGCACAGTAGAAAGCAAAACTGTGTGTCTCAATACACAGCTGAATCAGAATACATTGCAGCAGGCAGTTGTTGTACTCAATTATTATGGTTGCAAAAAATGTTTCATGATTATGGCTTACCTAGTGATGTGTTGACTGTGTATTGTGATAATACAAGTGCTATAAATATTTCTAGAAATCCAGTGCAACATTCATTAACAAAGCACATAAGTATTAGACATCACTTCATTAGAGATCTTGTTGAATAGGAAGTTGTTATTCCACTGAAAAACATTTGGCTGATATTTTCACCAAAGCTCTTGATGACGGGAGGTTTTCATCCCTTCGAAAATCTCTTGGTTTATGTAATATCTGAAAATATGATTAAGGGTGTTGTGTCAAATGCGGTAGCATTTGAGACAACACTAAGCTAAGTCTCTTATTTGTTTCCTTGCTATAATTTTTGTAATTATTGAATTAATCTAATTCCTTGTGATTGTTATTTGAATTATGAGTGACTTGTGAAAAATACTAAAAGAGCCTATACACCTCTCAAATGTTGAAAAAGAAAAATCACTTAGATTTTTATAAATCACTGAGTAACTATGGGACAATGAGCTCGCTACTACGATGATCTTTTTTCAAAAGGTGATATAAATTGCATAAAAAATTCACAAATCCATTGAGTAACTATGGGGCACGGAGTTCGCTGCTACGATGCACTCTTTTTAAAAGATGGAGCAATGTGAAGTGTGATATAAAAAGAAAAAAAAATAGAGCAACACATATGATGTAAAATCATGAAAAAACTGTGTTGAGGTGTATAGAATGCCAACAATAGTCGAAACACTGGTAAACTCAAATTCATATCTTGATTTTCTAGGAATTTGTTATTTTTGATAATTATTAAATATAATAATCTGAAATATTTAATTGACCAAGTCGTACCTCAATTTATTTTTCAGTTATTATATATTCTGCTCTTAATTTTATTTTATTTTAGTTTTTCAAATTAATTCTCCCAACTTCACACGACAGTGGGGAAGTTAGTCCTACCACTTCACTTCCCAAATTCCCTGAATCGTGATCTTCTTCCTTCTTTCAATTCTCCCTATAAAATGAGTCTCCATGGAAGTGTTGGAAAATACCTAAAGTGATGAGGATCCACCAGTGCAAAGTCAAGAAAACAAAAGAGATTTTTTAGTCGTACATGATGGGCCGATTACAAGGACAAGAGCTAAGAAGACAAATGAGGCTTTGATGAGCCTAGTTGCTGAAATGAGGGAAAATGTGCAAGGCAATCCCGAAGAAGGCCTAGTAGTGAATGTTATTGGGCTGGACTACTTTTAAAGAGATGTCAAGAAGCTAATTTGGGCTAAAATTCATAATTCTAAATGCACGGGCCTTCAAAAACGTGGCACACATGAAGCCCATCAGATTTATCATTTTATTTTTAATTTTATTAGTTATTTAGATTATTTACATTTTCTAGGAAATTCAAAGAGTTAGGAGTTACATTTTTAGCTTTGAATTGAGTCATTAGTGGCCTTTTTAAGACCATAGGTGTAGGTTATGAATGTATTTACTCTTAGGAGTTACTTTCTAGCCTATAAATAGGCCTTGTACTCCTTTGGGAAAGGACCGAAGTTTAATACGAAATTACAAGCTTTTGTTTGCTTATTCTCTTTGTGAGGTTAATTTATTTGAGAACTTATCAAGAATCTTGAGCAAGATCTTGTGGCGTTCAATCATACCAAGGTTCTTGGCTCTTCTATAGCCAACGGGTCAAGGTTTTTATGCTCTAAGTAAGATCAATTCAAATCTCGATTTTGGTAGATCCACTGCTTAATTTATACGTTGGGTTCTTAGATCATTATATCTAATGGGTCCTTCGTCTCTATCCACATCAGTTTGGTATCAGAGCAATTTGATATTGATCTGATTTTATTTTATCGTTGTTTATAGTATTTAGTTTAAAAAAAAAAAAAGTTGAATATCTTGCTGTTTTTTTTTTCATATCTAGAGAAGTAAGCCCAAAAAAAAAAAAAAAAAAAAAAGGACGAGAATAGTTATAATATTTGTTTATATTACAGTTTCAAGAATTCCTTGTTCCCTACATCTATAGGACTAAGGGATTATTGAGTGTTACTGGAAATTGTTAAAACTTGATTTTGTTCTCAAATTTTGAGTGGTAAAAGGCTAGAGTGGTGAGATTATTAGAGGGGAGGTAAAAGCCAAAAGAGTGATACAAGAGTGAATTGTGAGGAATTTTTTTTTTTAATTTTTTGAGTGAAACACGAGTGATTTGTGATAAATTATATACTATGGCAGGAACACCCAATGAACAACAAGAAGCTTTCACTCTACAAGCCATGCAACAACAATTTGCAAGGTTTGGAACAGTTCTTGATGGTCTAGTAGATCGGATAGAGAGATTGGAACAGCCTACACAAAGGGAGCCTAGAAATGCCAATGCAAATCAAAGAAGGCAATTTGAGGAGTTGGAATCGGAGGAAGAGGTGGATGATGATATGGGGGCTGTTCATCAAGCACATGGGAGAGGGGGTAGAAGAAGGTGAAACGACGAAGTGAATCGAGGTATGGGGAACATAAAGTTTCACATCCCAGCTTTCCATGGGCGGAGCGATCCGGAAGCGTATTTGGAGTGGGAAAAGAAGGTAGAACTCATTTTTTATTGCCATAATCACTCGGAGGATAAAAAGGTAAAACTTGCAGCGATTGAGTTCACCGACTATGCTATAGTTTGGTGGGATCAGTTTGTTACCAATCGGAGACGGAATGGAGAAAGGCCAATTGCCACTTGGGCTGAAATGAAAGCGGTTATGCGTAAGAGATTCGTACCCTCTCATTATTTTTGTGAATTGTATCAAAAACTTCAATCTATGAATCAGGGTACAAAATCTGTGGATGAATACTATAAGGAGATGGAGGTTGCCATGATTAGGGCAAACGTTGAAGAAGATCGGGAGGCAACCATGGCTCGTTTCTTGAATGGGCTGAATAGAGAGATTGCTAACATTGTGGAGCTTCAACACTACGTGGAGCTTGAAGACATGGTACATACAACCATGAAAGTGGAGAGGCAATTGAAGAAGAAGGGTTACGTGCAAAGGAGTTACACACCAAATTCTCAATCTTCAAGTAAGATGAAAGAAGGGGTCCCCAAAGCGACCTTTGGAGGTTCTCCAAGACCACAAAGCGAGACGTCAAAGGCCAAGTCTAGTGAGACTGATAAAGGAAAAGGTATTGTCACTACACCTTCTTGTAGTCGTGATGTTAAATGTTTTCGTTGTCATGGCTATGGGCATATTGCATCTCAATGTCCAAACAAGAAAGTGATGATCCTAAAAGATAATGGTGAAATTGAGTCGGAGGGTGAGTGTGAAGATGAGAGTGAAGAGCAAGTTGAGAAAGTCTCCGCTGAATCGGGAGAACTCTTGGTGGTAAGAAGATCTCTAAACATGCAAGCAAAGGTGGGAGAAGTGGAACAACAAAGAGAAAATATATTTCATACAAGGTGTTTAGTTCGAGAAAAGGTATGCATGTTAATTATTGATAGTGGGAGTTGTACTAATGTTGCTAGTATGGAAATGGTGGAAAAATTGAGTTTAATTACGTCGAAGCATCCTAATCCATATAAGCTTCAATGGCTTAATGAATGTGGAGAAATTCGAGTAAATAAACAAGTTTTGGTGTCATTCTCTATTGGCAATTACAATGATGAAGTTTTATGTGATGTGGTACCAATGCATGCAAGTCATATCCTTTTGGGAAGACCATGGCAGTTTGATAGGCGAGTGATGTATGATGGATATCATAATCAATTCACATTGAAGCATCAAAATAAGAAAATCATGCTTGTATCTTTAACTCCACAACAGGTTCTTGAGGATCAAATCAAAATGTCTCGATCAAGGAGAGCACGTGAGATTGAAGAAAAAAAGATGACAAAAAAAAGAGTGGAGAAAAAAATAAGAGGGCTGATTTGAGTGTTTCCGAGGGAGAAAAAAAAGTGGATGGAAGTGAGGACAAAAAAAGAGAGAATTTATTTGCAAGAGGGAGTGAACTAAAGAGAGCTTATGTTGAAAAAATGAGTGTATTGGTGTTGGTACATAAGGAAACTTTTTTAAGCACTAACGAATTAACATCTTCTTTGCCTAGTTCTTTTGTGTCTCTTTTGCAGGATTATGAAGATGTCTTTCCGGAGGAGGAACCGAATGGTTTACCACCATTAAGGGGCATCGAACATCAGATTGATTTCGTTCCGGGTGCAACACTTCCAAATCGACCCGCTTATAGAGCTAACCCGGAGGAAACAAAAGAAATCCAAAGGCAAGTAGAGGAGTTGATGACTAACGGAAAGGTTTAAGAAAGCTTGAGTCCGTGTGCTGTACCGGTGATTCTAGTACCAAAGAAGGATGGAACGTGGAGGATGTGCACAGATTGTCGCGCCGTCAACAAAATCACGATAAAGTATCGCTATCCTATCCCTAGGTTAGATGATATGCTTGATGAATTGCATGGGGCTGTGTTATTTTCTAAAATTGATTTGAAAAGTGGTTATCATCAAATAAGGATCAAAGAAGGAGATGAATGGAAAACTGCTTTCAAAACAAAACATGGTTTATATGAGTGGTTGGTAATGCCGTTTGGCTTAACTAATGCACCAAGTACTTTCATGCGATTAATGAACCATGTTTTGCGTGATTTTATTGGAAAATTCGTGGTTGTGTACTTTGATGATATCCTTATCTATAGCAAAAGTATGGAAGAACATCTTAGTCATGTGCATAAAGTGTTAGAAGCTTTAAGAAAAGAATCTTTGTATGCTAATCTGAAGAAGTGTTCATTTTGCATGGATAAAGTTGTTTTTCTTGGTTTTGTGATAAGTGCTAATGCGATTGAAATGGAAAGGGATAAAGTCAAGGCTATTCTAGATTGGCCAGTTCCTACTAATATTGCTCAAGTAAGAAGTTTTCATGGTCTTGCTAGTTTCTATCGACGATTTGTTAGAGATTTTAGCACCATTGCCGCACCACTAAATGAAATTGTAAAAAAAGAAGTTGGTTTTCATTGGGGAGAAAAGCAAGAGCATGCATTTAATCTTTTGAAAGAAAAACTCACTCAGGCTCCAATTCTTGCATTACCTGACTTTAATAAAAGCTTTGAACTTGAATGTGATGCATCTGGAGTAGGTATAGGTGATGTTTTAATTCAGGATGGAAAGCCGATTGCTTACTCAAGTGAGAAGTTGAAGGGAGCTCAATTGAATTATCCAACTTACGACAAGGAGTTGTATGCTTTGGTGAGGGCATTAGAAACATGGCAACATTACTTGTGGTCTCGAGAATTTGTTATCCATACGGATCATGAATCTCTCAAATACCTTAAGGGACAAGGTAAGCTTAGTAAGAGGCATGCTAAGTGGGTAGAATTCATTGAATCTTTTCCATATGTAATTAAGTACAAAAAGGGGAAAGAGAACATTGTGGCTGATGCATTATCTAGAAGGTATACTTTGATCACTACTTTGAGCTCTAAGCTTCTTGGTTTTGAATCTATCAAGGAAATGTATGTTGATGATTCTGATTTTGCATCCATTTATTTGGCTTGTGAGCATGCTGCATTTGAGAAATTCTATAGGCATGAGGGATATTTATTTCGTGAAAGTAAATTATGCATTCCTAAATGTTCTATGCGTGAGTTGCTTGTTAGGGAAGCACATGGGGGAGGTCTAATGGGACATTTTGGAGTACATAAAACTTTGGGTATCTTGTGTGATCATTTCTATTAGTCAAAAATGCGTGTTGATGTTGAAAGAATTTGTGAACGATGCATAACTTGCAAGCAGGCTAAGTCAAGAGCTCATCCGCATGGATTGTACACGCCATTACCTATACCGAATGAACCTTGGGTAGACATATCCATGGACTTTGTTTTGGGTTTGCCAAAATCAAGGAAAGGTAAAGATTCTGTGTTTGTGGTGGTTGATAGATTTTCAAAAATGGCACATTTCATTCCATGTAATAAGACTAATGATGCAACTCATATTGCTGATTTATTCTTTAAGGAAATTGTTCGTTTGCATGGAATTCCAAAAACCATTGTGAGTGATAGAGATGTAAAATTTTTGAGTCACTTTTGGCGTGTTTTGTGGAATAAATTGGGTACAAAACTTCTGTTTTCTACTACTTGTCATCCTCAAACGGATGGACAAACTGAAGTCGTTAATAGAACTTTATCTCAATTACTTAGAGTTTTGATTCAAAAGAACTTAAAAAATTGGGAAGATTGTTTGTCGTTTGCTGAATTTGCTTATAATAGAAGTGTTCATTCTGCTACTAATCATTCTCCTTTTGAGGTTATTTATGGATTTAATCCAATAACTCCACTTGATCTTATACCAATATCCATTGAAGAACGTGCGAGTCTTGATGGAAAAACAAAAGTTGAGGTGATTAAAAAGTTGCATGAATGAGTGAAACACAACATTGAGAAGAGAAATGAGCAATATATCAAGCAAATTAACAAGGGTCTTAAACGAGTCATCTTTGATCCCGGTGATTGTGTATTGTTATACTTGAGGAAGGAGAGATTTCCGAGCAAGATAAAGTCGAAATTGCAGCCAAGAGGAGATGGTCCATTTCAACTGATTGCACGAGTCAATGACAATCCATACAAACTTGACCTTCCAGGTGAGTATCATGTAAGTGCAACTTTTAATATTACTGATCTTTCTCTCTATTTTAGTGATGTAGATTCGAGGACGAATCCTTTTGAAGAAGAAGGGAATGATGAGGATCCACCAGTGCAAAGTCAAGAAAACAAACGAGATTTTTTAGTCGTACATGATGGGCCGATTACAAGGACAAGAGCTAAGAAGACAAATGAGGCTTTGATGAGCCTAGTTGCTGAAATGAGGGAAAATGTGCAAGGCAATCCCGAAGAAGGCCTAGTAGTGAATGTTATTGGGCTGGACTACTTTTAAAGAGATGTCAAGAAGCTAATTTGGGCTAAAATTCATAATTCTAAATGCACGGGCCTTCAAAAACGTGGCACACATGAAGCCCATCAGATTTATCATTTTATTTTTAATTTTATTAGTTATTTAGATTATTTACATTTTCTAGGAAATTCAAAGAGTTAGGAGTTACATTTTTAGCTTTGAATTGAGTCATTAGTGGCCTTTTTAAGACCATAGGTGTAGGTTATGAATGTATTTACTCTTAGGAGTTACTTTCTAGCCTATAAATAGGCCTTGTACTCCTTTGGGAAAGGACCGAAGTTTAATACGAAATTACAAGCTTTTGTTTGCTTATTCTCTTTGTGAGGTTAATTTATTTGAGAACTTATCAAGAATCTTGAGCAAGATCTTGTGGCGTTCAATCATACCAAGGTTCTTAGCTCTTCTATAGCCAACGGGTCAAGGTTTTTATGCTCTAAGTAAAATCAATTCAAATCTCGATTTTGGTAGATCCGCTGCTTAATTTATACGTTGGGTTCTTTGATCATTATATCTAATGGGTCATTCGTCTCTATCCACATCATAAAGAGCATTGTTAATTCAATTAACCACGGTAATTTTTTTAAATTAACTACAGCACTTAAGTATTTTTGCAGATAATGTCACATCATTTAAAGACTCACTTTTTGAATTTCTATTGCATTTATCTACAGAATTCGAAAGGTTTGCTTGGTGATTAACTTTTTACATTGATTTGTGTGTACAACTTCTATTATGTCTCACAATCCTCAAGACTCATCTGCACAAGCAAATACGAACTCAAGCAAAAAATCCTCTCCAAACCTTCTAAACATTCTCGCAGAAATGGCATCATCTAACACCCACTCTCCAAACTCACCTTCATTCACCATTGGAACCATGTTCGTTCCATACGAGGATGAACAAGCACCCTCACAAACATCTCCTCTTGAAATTGTTCCATACAACCCGTTTGACATTCGCACAGAAATTGCGAATGCAAACGCTGTTTCCTCTGCCTCTAAATCCTCACCAAACCCGTCAAATGAGTCATCATATGAAGCCCACACTCTCGAAACTGCTCCAGTTACCCTTCATTTCGATTTGGGCACTCCATTCAACACATTGAAGGAGGCTTATGAAACCCTAAGTCGCAAAACAGCGCACCCTATTATTGTGCTTGAGGGAGAAACGCTGGACAACTCAATGTTCAAGGGGGATGCTCCACCAAACTAGGATGTGGACATGCAAGATAGGCTGGAATCTTCAGATGAGGAAGTGTTGGCCGCAAAATTTGAAAGGTTGAACAGACAAAAAAAGGGGAAAAAGAAGGTTGTTGTTCCTACAGCAAGGAAATGGCTCGGTGGAAAAAGAAAGTCCTAAAGGTACCTGGGAAAAATTGTGGACTATTCCTGCAAGGGAAAGAAGCCTAGAACTGATGGGAATGCTTCTGAGCCCATTGTTGTATCTGATTCTGAGCCAGAACCAGAAACAGAGCCTGAACAAGCTCCAGTCCAAGAAGAAGAGGAGGTTAATGAAGCTGATGTGGATAAGGTGGCTGAGGACCTGGAAGAGGAAAGTGAACCCAGTCCACCAATCCAAACCAGATGATCAAAAAGGCTCCGAGAGACCGCTAGTGTTGCCTCTCCGATGGCAACACCCGAGCCTTCTGATCCTGAGTCATCATCTAGCTCCACTGAAGAAGATGAAGATGAGGTACTGTTCTCTTCTGATGATAGAAATAGCGATTCTGATGCAGAGTATAATGATAAATCTAGTATCCAGTATAGAACTATAAGAACTAGACAAATGTTGAGTGAAAGGCTGATTAAAGAACCTGACTTTGAAGCGATGAATCTGATTGACTGGTTTAAAGAAAGGTCTTTACTACATGCTCTACAATTTTCTTGTCCATACATTATAAGCTGGATTTTTTAATTTTGTGCTAATGTATCTCAACATGCTGGTGATCCGAACTCAACTAGATATGGACATATTTGGTTTAGGGGAAATATGCTTATATTATTCCTAAAAAGATTAATATCATGCTTAAAACTAAGATAATGGAGGATCCAGTAGTTACATATCATGATGTTATGATCAGTATCTTGACTGGGGGAGTAATCACTAAGTGGAGAAAGAGAATCTTAGCCTCTAAATTGACTAGTATGTACTCTGTGCTACATAAGTTGGTGTGTTTCAACTGGTTGCCTACAACAAACAACATCACCCTCACTCTAGAACAAGTTGTACTCATGTACAAGATAGGTCATTTGAAAAGATTCAATCTAGGACAGGTTATCTCTACAAATATGATGACATTCAAGTCTGATATGTCTGGTAGTAGAGCCGTAGAGGCATACTGCCATACCTCTGCCTTTTGTATAAGTTTCTGCTTGATAAGGCCTTTGAAAGATCAGAGGAAGAGGTGGTCAGTAATTACATACCTGGGTTCAGCATATCGAATCAATTCAGAGTTGCAGGAGAATGGGTGGTAGACCTCCCTTTGAGTAGGAATGATGATGGTGCAGGCCCAATCTCAGCTCCCAATGATCCTCTGAATGATCTCATACACAACACAACACTGCCTCCAGAAGGAGCTGTCTCCTCTTTTTATTTATCTTCCCATTATATCATGAGGAAGATTGACATTTTGCAGGGATCTATTACTAATTTGCAGAGTTCGGTGGAGGATCTTCTCATCCAAAAGAAATTTTGGATGGATCTTCTTTCCACTTCAATAGGGGGAGTAGCTGATGCTTCACACAACCAGCAATCCACTAACATTGTTCCTCCATCTGAAGATGAATCACTTGTTGTTCTTGACAGGGCTGATGTAGTTGCTGCTGACACTGAAATGAGAGAAGATGAGGATGACCAGGATATCCAGGATCTGTATGGTGATCTGAATAAATGAAGAACTTGAAGACAGGGGGAGAGCTTACATTATGGGGGAGTATATGCAGATTATGGAGATGCAGCTGAATTACATTCAGCCCAATCCTTTCCCATATGTTATTTCAGTTCCTCCTTTGCTGTAAAAGTTCTATACTTATGTTTTACTTATTTTCTCAAACTATGTTATTTACATTTTGTAATTAATTAGGATTTATTTATGTTTAAGTTATTTAAATCTAAACAAGTTTCTTTTGGTTTAGATGTTGTTTTATTAGTTTGATCTAATACAACTGTTAATTCAATTTATGTTTAAGTATCATTGTGTTAAATTCTTAATCAATGTGTCTGTTGTGCGAACATCAGTAGTGTTGATGTAGAAAGGTCAAATTAGGGGAGATTGTTAATGTTGATATAAGCGTTTTGTCTAATGATCCAACACTAACAACCGAGTGTTGTAATTAATGTTCCCAACACTTATGACAACATCAGAATTTGCCCTTCCTTTTCTCACTAACTCCAATCTTACGTTTGTTGTCTAGTAATGTCCCCAGTGCAGTTAGAAGACGTGGGCAACACCAGGTTACGCAATTGTGTGGGAGTGAGAAGTTATTGGGCATAATATAACAAGTCCTACATTCAAGGAGGATTGGAGAGAAGTTACGGAAACCGCTTGATCTCACGTCGGTGATGATCATAGGAGTTTAGAGCAGTTCGTCCATGAAGCCTATTAATACCGTAGCTGCCTCAACACAAGATACACAAGAAGAAAAGCTATATTTGATCACTAGTCTATAGAACACTTTATACGCTTCTAGTTAGGAAAATCTTTGTTTCTTCTTGTAGATCTTCACATTATTGTAAACCCGAATAATAGTGTGTTGATCATAGTCTTATTTACTAAGTTATATGCACAGATCTATGAGGGAGATAGTTTCATAGGATCTAGTAAATTATTTAGACTCATTATAGTGATATTGTACACCTCGAAGAGGTTGTAATTGTTTCACATATTTTTATATAGTGAAGAGTGTAGATTATTTTATAATCTACACAAATTTTGAATACTTCCATTTTCACTACGTGCAATTTAATTTCCGTTGCATAGCGTTGTCTGGACAGTGCCAACACGACGGACAACATCTTTGATTTCGCACGCACGCACACACACTTTCAAATATCCACCATTGTCCCTCTAGTTTTGAAAGTTATTTTGAAATTGCAACATTTTTTCCTTGTTAAGCCTACTCTCGTACCTGATGACTCAACCGATGGAAGATGGAAATGGTTCAAGATAATTAATTGTCTACCTTTCCCTTCAAAATTTAAAGGGTTGTCTCAGTGATATCTAAAAATTCTGATATGTGTTAGCAATTGTCACATGTTTTGTAGGGTTGTCTTGGTGCCCTCGACGGTACATTTATTTATCTTCAAGTGGCGTTTGTTGATTGAGGACATTATAGAACACGCAAGGGTCGTGTTGCTACTAATGTGCACGGAATATGCGACACCCAAATGCGATTCGTTTACGTTCTTCCAGGTTGGGAATGGATTGCTTATGATTGTAGAATTCTTAGGGATTCCGTGTCCAAAACTCATGGGTTAAAAGTTCCCAAATGTAACTAGTTCAGATATGTCTTCCCTAAGTTTACCCAATTTATAGCTATGTAACTGAGGCTAACCACTTTCTATGCTTTAGTGTTAGGGAAGTACTACTTGTGTTACAACGACTAACCCAATAGTGAAGGATTTGTTACTCCTTACAGGGAGTGTAGGTATCATCTTAGTTAGTAGGGTCTCAATAGTAGCAGGCCAGCTATTTACATGAACACTTCAACACGAGACACACTATGTGTCGTAATGTTATAGAACGCGCCTTCGATGTCCTAAAAAACGTTTTAGGGTACTTAGAAGCCCGTCGTTCTAGTGGAACTCATAATGACCTATTTACTCCTCCATAACTTTTGTCGCTCTCAAATGCCTGTTGACCCAATAGATGACCTGCCTGATGTACATGATGGTGAGGCAACTGACGATGAAGTGAACGATGATGTTGTAGACTGCGCTGATCCGTCGGGACAATTTAATCAATGGCGAGAGGAGTTAGCTTTGGCCATGTGGAATACTTGGAGATCCGTACAATAGTTTACTCAGTCTTGTTTGTTGGGCATATTTTATTTTTATGAACAATATCTGAATTGTTTACCGTGTGTTGGACATTTGTATGATTTGTTTCACCTCATGAACTTTGTGTACGGACGTTTGTATTGGACTTTAATATTAGCGTGTTTGGCAGTTAGTAGATAATATGTGAGCTCTTTAATTCTTAAGCTTGGTTTGAGAATGGCTTGGTTGATTTGATTATGCATATCTTCTAATCCAGCTCTCTTACATACAGTTTCAATTCATTTGTGAGATTGCAATGACACCTTCAATTTGTTCTTATCGATCTAGACGTATGATCATTAAGTGTGTGGGCTCTAGTTCGAGGCATC
The DNA here is from genome assembly GCA_963675135.1 of Galeopsis tetrahit. Lineage (NCBI taxonomy): Eukaryota > Viridiplantae > Streptophyta > Magnoliopsida > Lamiales > Lamiaceae > Galeopsis > Galeopsis tetrahit. Next base: position 18,028,811 of record OY776130.1, read on the forward strand.
CAGACAGGTACTTCTACAAGTGCTCTAACTACGTTCAGCATAGTAATCACTTTTTTTATGTGCGATGAATATCATCGGAATGATCCACCCGATAGTGTGTCGCTCTTCAATCGTATAATGCAAATAAAAGAAGTCCTAATTCACAAGCAAAACCATTGGTAGAGGGTGAAGACTCTCCAATTGACAGTCAATCGACAAATGCAAATCAAACAATTCAGAATTGTATTGCTCTTAACCTAAATGGGATCCCAAGTCATTTAATCATTTGGTTGTTGGGAGTCCTTCTTAAGGCAGCTTAGACAAATGTCGTATTTTCCATTAACTTAGGATGTTGTAATTTAAATTTTCCAATTCACATTATTATTCACCATGTGAAGCCCTATGCAGCCTATTCTGAGTAGATTCTCTGTTTTGTGGCATACCCTTTTACAAAAGTTCAATATATATAATATGAGATTCTCGACAAAACAATACATCATTTTTTTATTTTGTAAGTGTTGGGATATGAATCCTAATACAAGTCTTAAATGATGAAAAGATAAGATGAGTTTTGATAAGCCAAAAGAAGACTTGAATAATTTCTAAGTGTTGACTGATCTAGTCTAGTTATGAAGTCGTCTTGAGCAGATCAGTAGAGTTCACAAGTTAAGTTCAAAAGATAAGTATGAAAGAAGAATAAGTATGATTGGAAGACAAGTACGTTTTATAAGTACTGTGTTATTTGTTTAGGATTTATACTGAGCTATATTAAAGTTGTATAGAAGCTCATATTATTCGTACATATCATTGTATAGATCTTAAAATGACTAAGTTGATTTATAAAGCTTAAAGTAATGTAATAGTCTTGTTAAGATTAGATGATAGGACTAGTTTACTGTTCTATTCAGAAGTCTACAGAAGAAGACCTGCGCAAGACAAGTCAAGTAAGAAGAAGACTAAAATTTTATCTAAGTATGGAGACAAGACAAGTGCGCAACAAGACAAGACAAGAAGGAAGAAGTTAGTTATAAAAATGCGTGTGAAGATAAAGATTGAAGAATTAGTTATGGAATAACTAATTAACTGAAGAAACGCGTGGAAAGATAAGATGAAACGGTTATAAGTTAGTTATCAAGAAAAGTTGGTTACATAACAGAAAGTTCTTGATATTCAGAAGTCTATAAATACCCCAAGTGTTGGTCCCTGAACGAGTAGTGAATGGGATTAAAGTCTAGAGGGGAGGGGTGAATAGACTTTAAAACTTTTTCAACAGAGTTGGGAACCTCTTCTGATTGCTATGTCAACTGGACTGCAAGTCTGCTGGTCCAGATGACTATAGTGATCTGAATGAAGAGGTTATATGCGGAATTATGGTAGGCCTTGATTAGACTCGTTCTTATAGTTTCTTAAGAAAGAGTTAACTTGTTTCCTTTAATGAAAGTACTCAGCTGATGCTGGTTTGAAAGTTGTGGCCTTGTTTTGAAGACAGTTGAAAATACAGTATGCACTATATAAACAATGTATGTAAAGACAGAAATGTAAGGTGCAGAAAGTAAATGACACCAGATTTATAGTGGTTCGGATATACGTTCCTACGTCCACTCTCACGTCCACACGTGATATTTAATCCCTTTAATTTACCACAAATTACAAGGGTCTTGACCTTTATAGTCCCAAGGTTAGGACTTTGAGATTTGAGTCGTCCTAACAGCTACGGTCTCCACAAGTGATTGTAAGCACTTGCACTTTGAGGGGTTCAAAAACTTTAACCTTTCGGTGAGGGTTTGGGGTTTTTTAGGTGTATCCAACTAATGGTTCAAGCTTATAATTTGCTTAACCACTATGCCTAAAATAATTGATATACAATATGAACAGGTTTCAGGTTCTTAGGGGTTGGATAGGAAGCACTTAAGAGCTATGGATAATCTAATGGTTTCTGGCTCTTGGAGAACTCTTAGAACAGTATGGCTTTTGCTTGATTGCTAGCTTAGCTTTAGAATTCTCTCTTGTGACTTCTGTATGTAGTGATTCCGCATCCTCTTGTATTTATAATGGAGATTGGGTGCAACTAGCCGTTGGAGTTGACTAGCCGTTTGAGCAATCTTTCCATAATAGCTTGATTCCTTGATTCCAGCCGCTTGATTGCTTCAATCCTGGGATCATGTCAATCTTCTAAATAAGGTAGGTCTTCGTTTGAATTGCAAGATGACTTGGGAATCAGCCGAGTCCTGGAAGAGCACATAGTCTTCTGATCTGTACTTCTAGTCTTCTGACTACTCTTCTGGCCTTAGGTCTTCTGTCTTCTGATATCAGACGAGTAACACTCTTCTGATCTGGAAATTCTTTGTACTGCTTTAGGCCATCTTCAATCTGGGACTCCATCAGATAGGTAGGTATACAAGCACCTTAACTTATCTGGTCTTCAAGGATCTTCTAGTCTTCATGTCTTCTACTCTTCTCATCTTGAGGATAGGCATGTAAGCCAGGACTGTGCTGATCAGCTGATAACAATACAGTTGATCACACATGACTAGTCTAAGTTGTTCTATACAAGTCAGCTGATCCTATTACATTTATAAACTCTAAGTGTTTTGGCCATCAAAACTATTCTAACATCAAGTGGGGCTTAGGGTGAATTTATATCCCAACAATTTCCCCCTTTTTGATGAAGCCAAAACTATACTTGATAAGTGCTCTTAATAAGTTAAGATAAGAGTTTATAGCATGCTTAAAACTGAAGTATCTGATGAAGACAATGAGAGTTTGTCTTGTAAGCAAAAGGAACTAGTACTTGAATATAGATAGAACTTTTACAGATTACAAGTAATAGTTTCTCTAGACTTCTAAGCTAGTCTTCATCAGGTCTTCTGATCTTTAAATGCGGTAGGCCAGGTACAGACGAGCTCGAACTTCTTCCATGTGCTGCATGTCTGTAACATTCTCCTCTTCATAAATCTTGTACAGAATCTTCTTGATTTCACCCATGTTGACTCTTCCTGAGTCCAGAAGGGGTGGATCCCATTTGGGTTCTTCAGGAGTTAGGATTCTGCAGTTGTCAAGTCCTTTGGCTGTCTTGACAATTACTTCCCAGAACTCTGGATCTTCAAAGTTCATGAACTGGGAGAATTGGAGAAATTCTTCTTCATAAGAAGGGAGAGGGCCAAATTTCCTTACTATGTGGTGTTGAATTTGCCACTTCTTCTTCAGGGGATACCATCTTGGTAGCTCATCTTGAAGGGCTAAGTAGTCCACATAATTGCTATCAAATACCAGGACCTTGCCTTCTTGTGCTTTCCTGAGTTTGGCAATTCTTCTTTCAAATTTGGCTTTGACTGCCTTCGCATCATTCAGCTTCTTTTGCTTAAGCTCTTGAGCTTCAAGCAACTTCTTCTTCTTCAACTCTAGAGCCTCCTTCTCTTCTGCAGTAGGCTCTGCTGGAGTTGGCTTCTTGCTGGTCTGAGCTGATGTCTGAGCTGACTGAGCTTGCTCATCTGCCTTTCTTTTCCTTGTCATTCTCTTTCCAGGGACTTGTTCTTCAGGAGCAGTGATCTGAAGAGTCTTGGCAGGAGCTTGAGTGGATGCTTGAGTGTCTTCTTGAGCAATTTCTTTGCCTTTGCCTTTTTCTTGCCTGTTCTTGATTTTGCTCTTTAAACCACTCAAGGTTTCATTCAGTTCATCTTGAGATACTACCTATACAGCTTGTTGTGCAGTAGATTTCTCAAGAGCTCTTATCAGCATATCTTCCCCCTTTTTGGCTTCAGCAAGTGCAGCCGCAAAAGGCTTCATGGCATTCAAGATTTCCACTTTCAGAGTATGTTTTAGTGCCATGGCATTGACCTTGTTGACAGCAGTAATATGAGAAATACTGTGTTCCATGACATGAGAAAGAGAATTGGTGGAGGAGGCCTCTTCAAGCTTTTCTGCAAGTGCTTACATCTTGGCTGCTGTCTCCTTCAGCTGAGTCTGCAGTCTCTCATTTTCCTCTGCAGCTGTTTTGAGAAGAGCTTGTCCTTCAGTGGCTCTTGCTTCAGCATCCTCAATTCTTGTCTTGTAGGTGGTCTCCATGCGGTGTATCTCATCAGTGTAAAGATCAGCAAACCTTTTGGAGGTGTCAGCTGACAACTTTTGATAGGTACTTAAGTATTCTCCTATCTGCTGATGGAGTGCTTCACCAAACTTGTCTTCAATGTCAAGGATCTGGTCACGAAGACGGGTCTTCTGTTCCCTTGCAGCTTTCTCAATATATCTTCCTAGCTGCAGGCCTAAGCCTTTTGCAAAGTGCAAGTCGATTGCAGCTTTGATTTGGGAGCAGATGTCTGCTGTATGGTCAGATGGGGTAGAAGATGAGGGTGTACCATGAGGCTTGGTATGAACAATTATTGCTTTGCCTCTTTCTTCAGCTGATAGGTACTCCTCATCGAGGTAGCAGGTTGTCGCCTTAGTCAGATGGGTCATGATCCGTCTGCCTGCATCTCCTGGTGTATACATGAAGTGAGTCAGGTCTTCTGAAGGCTTGAAGTGAGTTGGAACTCTGACTACTTCTCTTTCGATTTCTTCTATGTCAGCTGGTGCAGCTGAGTCTTCAGCAGGGGCAGTTGAGTCTTGAGCAGGGGCAGCTGAGTCTTCTGCAGGGGCAGCTGAGTCGTCCACCAAGGCTGGTGCAGCTGATTCCTTCATCTGTGCTTGTTCAGCTGTCTGCTGATCCGATGAGTCTACTGGGATAGGGACATCAGCAGTGGGGATTCCTAGAATCCGGTTGCAAACTGCAGCTAGTGCCTCGTCTGATAGTAGCTGAGTGTAAGATTGAACTTGAGCAACTTGCTTTTGCTCCATTTCCCAATCGAGGAAATTTGATTTTCCTCCCATTCCTTCCATGACCTCAATAAGGTCATCTACATCGTTTCTTCTGAGCTCAATCCAAGTGCATACCCTAAGCACTTGTTCAAACTGGATTGAAGTCTCATCAATTCCAGGGATGGTGGTCTTGAGCAGGTTGGCTATCTTCATCCTCATTATCTTTTCGGTTAGGCACATAGGGTAGTGTACCATTTTGAACTGAGGTTGAGAAGGACCAGCTTGAACCAGGTCTTCTGGTGCCAAGTCTTCTGGAGCAGAAGGGACAGAAATGGTAGGGGTTTGGATGGTTGGGGCATTTTCCTCTGCTGTGTGAGTATCAGCAGGGATTTGGGGAGTGATTTCTTCTACAGTGGTTTGTTCATCAGCAGGGTTTTGAGTCTGCTGGTCTGGTTCAGTTTCTTCTTGAAGATCAGTGGGTGTTTGAGCTTGATGATCCTGGTCATGTGCTGTTTGAATGTCAGCAAGGATTGTGGATATAATCTGAGTTTGATCATCAGCAGGTTGTGTGGAGGTGGTCTGAGGTTGTTTGTCTGCTGTTTGAACATCAGCAGGGTTAGGCTTGGCTTGTTCCTCTGCTGTGTGAGTATCAGCAGGGATTTGGTTTTCAGTGTTTGGGGGTTCAGATGGGTTGGAATCATCAGAAGGGTTTAAGGAAGTTATTGGGGCTATGCTCATGGGAGTAGGGAGCCTGGATTTCTTGGTTTTCTTGGTGAAAGACGAATTGTTCGTCTTTCTCTTCTGACCCTTCGATAATTTAGAAGGAGTAAAAGTGAGAGAGGGATTAGAAGTACCTGCCTTCTTCAAGGGAGAGGCAGTTGGAGTGACATCTGAATCAGATGGGGAGATGAGTCCTGATCTGATTAGGTGTCGTCTTTGTGCTAAGGTCTGATTGTCATCATCATCATCCTCAGCAGCCTTCTTCTGAGCCTCATCTTTGGATGGCTCCACTTCTTTTTCAACAACAGCTTTGGAAGATGCTTCAGCCAACAGCTTCCTCCTCTCTTCTTTCAACCTTGCTGCTTCAGCAAGAGCATCCTTCCTTAGGTAATATTTGGAGATGTGGAAGGTCTTGTGAGGTCCCATCTTGTATTTCCTTGTGAGTACTTCTGGAAGAATGATACTCAGCTTGTTGACAAAGCTGACAGTAGAGGTCACCTTCCATTCTCTTGACTGAAGGTCCAAAGTCACCTTCTTGGCTTCAAGAGCAATACGGTCCAAAAAGAGTCCTTGCCAATCTCCATCAATCTGATCCCAGATTGCTCCCATAACTCGAACTTTCAGAGTGGTAACAGCATCATGGCTGAAAGTGTTACCAAGCAGCATCTTGCCTGCTATATCCATTAGGGTTTGAAACTTAGGGTCCAATTGAGATTTCTTCAGTCCGGAGGCATCTTCAGCCTTGATCCTACCACCAGTGAACATCTCCATGTACTCTTTCTCCTTACCCATAATGTAGTTGGAGATATTGATCTTCCCCCTTGACAAACCGAACAGTTCTTGGAGGATTTCCCTTGTTACCTTGACCTTGTGTCCATCCATGACACTTTCCACGTGAGAACCCTTCATCACAGCATTGGAGTAGAAAGTCAGCAAGTCTTGTTCATAGACATTCGTGGGTGCTGCTTCCAGAAAATCTCGCAAGTTGAGGTTGATGCAGCGAAGAAGGATCTCCTTATTCTCATCTGTATGCTTGCCCTTGAAAAACAGAGCATTCTCAGTGAACATCTTCCCTTCCCTAGACCACTTTGTTGCATCTAGAGTTCCAGTGCTCTTGGACTTCTCGTCGTAGATCTCAATGATTGCCATTCTAAGAATTTGAGTGTTAGGTTTTGTGAGAGCTTGAAAGAGATTTACAGGATCGAGAGAGTATTGAGAGCAATTGAGTAATGTGAGCGAAAGGGTTTGGAAAAGGTTTAAGGATGTGTATATATACTCCAACAATTCTTGATCTAACGGTCAGATTTGGGTTTAATTGTGGAGTAGAGCCCAAGATTTTCCTTCTTAGATTTTTGGGCTTTTCCTTAAATTTGCCGGCGGGATTTGCCATGTGGCAACAGTTTATTTGCTGGCAATTTGGTAATTGAGTATTAATGACATCATTACCAAAAATAGCCGTTGTGACTAATTTTATGGCAAGAATTGATCATCAAGGCCATTTTTTATAAGGGAATTGCATTCCTTATATAAGTCAATTTGTTTAATTACATTCAGGAGTAAATCTAGAATGAATTACATGATCAAAGATAGTCATTAAACTCTAATTTGAAGTAATCTGATCAGCAGAGTGAAGTCTTCTGATTTCCTGAAAAGGTCTGCTGATTCTTCTTGGAAGTCTTCTGGTCAGCTGAGTAGGTCTTCTGATCAGCTGAGTGGAGGATTGAGATTTGCTGAGAAAATCTTCTATGCTTTGAAGGTCCGACCTGATTTGATGGATCCTTCATTGTTGCTGCGATGATACAACCTGTATGATGGATTTTCCAGCTTTATTGTGAATGGTGATCCAACCTGGTTTGATGGATCCCTCATTGCTGCTGTGATGATCCAGCCGGTATGATGGATCTTTCAGCTCTATCTTCTATCTCTGAGCCATGTAGGGCCATCAATTCAATATGATGATCAGCCTGGATGATATCCCACTGGTTCAGGTTGCCTACTCCATCTGATGTTCCTCATCATCGAATGGGATGTAGCATCTAATGTGTCCTTGTTGAATTTCTTCGCTTCTCTGGTGGGAGAAGGAAGATTGGAAGAGGCTTCAATGGAGTCGAAGAGGGGGCCGTGGACTCAGCCTTCATGTTCTGTTTAGGCACAGTAGTCTTGTCCTCTGCATCTCTTCCTCCTTTAGCTTTCAACAAGAACGTCTCTTCTTTCTTTAGCTTTCACAGGCATACTCATGTTGAGTAGGCCAAATATGTTGATCTGCATCATCTTCATCTTCTGGACAAATCTTCATCTCCTTCACCCAAGACTTTGGTTGAAGAATGATCTCCATTCCATCTTTTCTTTCGATTGTCTCCATACCTGAAACAAAAATAATGTTTAGTGATTTGTGTTCTTAGGTGTTCTCATAACTTCCTCCTTTTATAGGGGTAGTAATGAGGTAGTGGAGTGAAAGATGACAAAACTATAGAGTTGATAGGTCTGAATTTCTGAAAAGTTACTTCTTAAGATCAACAATGAGATTCTTGATCTAAGGGTTCACATTTAAAGATATTCAGACTTTATCTTATGGAATGCAGAAATTATAAATTTTGAGCAAGAGTTATTTGAAATCCGTACAGTGCATGCATACTGTTGAGTCGGTGAGGATGGTGTATTAATCCAACCAAGTATAACTCAATAGTATACTGTATGTATGTATACAAAATAAAGTATTTTATGAAGAATAATTTATTATTATACATAGTATACATTGCTTGTAAAGAAATCAAATAACCTTGTTCAAGTCTGCTGTCTATATATATATATATGATATGCAATGCAGATTTTAGAGTATTTCATCAAGGAATATTAAGGTATCATTGATTCCCCCTTGATTAGTTGACTCTAAGTTTTCCCTCAGCTTTATTTGTCTTCATCGGGAATGAACTTACCTGAAGATGAGGGTGTCTATTCACCTCATCTGATCCTCCTAGTCTGCTGCAGCTGTATCAGCTGAGGTCTTCAGCTGATCTCTGCTCTTCATGTGCTTGGATCCAGGAGTCCTAAGCTGTAGCATAGGGTCTTGAATCGTTCTTCAGCTAGGGGCTTAGTCAAGATGTCTGCTCTTTGGATATCTGTGTGAATTTTCTCCATCTTGATGTCCTTCTTTTCAAGGTGATCTCTTATGAAGTGGTGTCGGATGTCGACATGCTTGCACCTTGTGTGGAGGACTGGATTTTGAGTGATGGCAATGGCACTGCTGCTATCACAATAGATAGGGACTTCTCTTGCCTCTACATTGTAATCCTTGAGTTGTTGAACTAGCCAGAGCAGCTGACTACAACAACTACCAGCTGCCATGTATTCTGCTTCAGTGGTGGAGGTTGGAACTGAGGTTTGCTTCTTAGAGAACCATGAAATTAACTTGTTGCCTAGAAATTGACAGGTTCCAGATGTGGATTTCCTATCAATTCTACATCCTCCATAGTCTGAGTCAGAATAGCCACTCAATTCTAGATTGTCATCAGCAGGGTACCATAGTCCTAGGTTGACTGTTCCTTTTAGGTACTTGAGAATCTTCCTTGCTGCTTCTAGATGACTTTGCTTTGGGTTTTCTTGAAACCTAGCACATACTCCTACAGCAAATGTTATGTCTGGTCTGCTAGCTGTAAGGTATAGTCGAGATCCAATCAGTGCTCTATATTCATCTTGATCAACTGCCTTTCCAGACTCATCTGGTTCCATTTTGAAAGATGTCATCATTGGAATCCTTGCAGTCTTGCTTTGTAGAGCTTTGAATCTTTCTAATAGGCTCTTGGTATACTTGGACTGGTTGATGAAGATCCCTTCTGAACTCTGCTTGACTTGAAGTCCTAGGAAATAATTCATCTCACCCATCATGCTCATTTCAAACTTTCCTTGCATAAGTTCAGAGAACTTCTTGCACATCTCTTGATTGGGTGATCCAAATATAATGTCATCTACATATATTTGTACCATTAGAATGTCTTCTCCTTCTTGTATTCTGAAAAGAGTTCTATCCACTTTGCCTTTTGTATATCCATTGTCAAGTAGGAATTGTGACAATGTGTCATACCAAGCTCTAGGGGCTTGTTTTAGACCATAGAGAGCCTTCTTCAGTCGATATACTTGATCACCTTTTTCAAATCCTGGAGGCTGCTCTACATATACTTCTTCTACCAGAATACCATTTAGAAAAGCACTCTTGACATCCATTTGATATACCTTGAAGTCCATATATGATGCATAGGCTAGAAACAGTCGTATGGCTTCTAATCTGGCTACTGGAGCAAAGGTTTCATCATAGTCAATCCCTTCAGATTGAGAGTATCCTTTTGCAACTAGCCTAGCCTTATTTCTAGTTATCACATCATTTTCGTCCTTCTTGTTCTTGAATACCCACTTTGTTCCTACTACATTGTGGTTTTCAGGACGATCTACCAATTCCCAGACTTCATTTCTTTCGAATTGGTTTAGTTCTTCTTGCATAGCAGTGATCCAATTGCTATCTGTCATTGCTTCTTCTATGTCAGCTGGTTCAATGTTGGATAGAAAGGCACACCAGCAGAACATAGATGATTGTGAGTTCTGATTCAGTTGTCTTCTGGTCTTGACACCTGATTCTGCTCCTCCTAAGATGAGGTTTGATGGATGATTGTTTCTCCATGTATGCCTCACGGGAGTATCTGCATTGGATGAGCTTGGATTCTCATCTGATCTAGTGCCATCAGGAGGGTTGACTTGATTAGGTCGGTCATCATCTGTATCTTGTGTGTCAAAGAGATCATTCCCCCTGGCATTTGGGATTGGTGCATCTTGATTCTGGTCAGCTTGTCCTGCTTGAGTTTGAGATCTAGTGACAGGTCTATGAGGCTTATCCATCTCTGGTTCTTCAGGGAAAGGTTCATTTACTTCAATGAACTCATCTGGTCTGGACTTGATCACTAGATGTCTCATCTGTTCTGCAGCTGAGTTTGTTTCTACTGCATTCTTATCACAAGATTCATCAAAAACAACATGAGGTGTTTCTTCCACAAGAAGGGTTCGTTTGTTGAGTACCCTGAATGCTTTGCTAGTAGAGGAGTATCCTAAGAATATCCCCTCATCTGCTTTGGCATCAAAGGCATTCAACTTACTCTTCCCATTGTTGTGAATAAAACACTTACAATCAAATATATGAAAGTAAGATACTCTAGGTTTTCTTCCTTTCCACAGTTTATATGGGGTTTTCTCATGTATTTTATGAATACCTGACCTGTTTTGAGTGTGACAAGCTGTGTTGATGGCTTCTGCCCATAGCTTCTTGGGAGTGGAGAATTCAGCAAGGAGTGTTCTGGCAGCTTCTTTGAGTGTTCGGACTCTTCTTTCAGCTACACCATTCTGTTGAGGTGTTCTTGCTGCACTTGTCTCATGCTGAATACCATTAGTAGTACAATAGGCAATAATATAAGAGTTAATGAATTCAGTGCCTTTGTCACTTCTAATTTTCACAATTGGTTCTCCTTTCTCTACTTGGATCCTCTTCAATAGTTCAGGGAGTTTCTGCTGTGTTTCACTCTTCTTGTATAAGAAGATAACCCAAGTAAACTTGGAGTAGTCATCTACAATAATAAGAGTGTACTTTCTTCCTGTTAGTGTGGTTGGAGTGATTGGTCCAAAGAGATCCATGTGAAGCAATTCAAGAACTCTGTTGGTTGATGCTGTCTTCTTGGTCTTGAAGGAGACCTTTGTTTGCTTTCCTTGTTGACATGCATCACATACCTGATCTTTACAGTAGAGTTCATTAGGCAGACCATCAACTAAGGATTCCCTTGCTAACTTGTTCATAGTCTTAAAGTTCAGATGGCTAAGACGTTTGTGCCATAGCCAGCTGACATCTTTAGGGCTCTTCACAAGCAGACATGTATCCTTAGGACAGCTGTTGTAATTTGCAAGATACATACTTCCCTTTCTAGATCCTGTTAGAAGGTTTTGTTTTGTTCTTTTATCACTTATGAGACACTCATCTTTAGAGAATTTGACTGAGTAACCAGTGTCACAAAAATGAGAAACAGATAATAAATTAAACTTAAGACCTTCTACATATGATACATCATGTACCTCAATGTCACCATTTTTAAGGGTGCCATATCCTTTTGTGTTACAATGCGCGTTATCACCAAAGAAAACTTTTGGACCTTTCTTCTCTATGTAGTTGGTCAGCAGGGCTTTGGTTCCTGTCATGTGAGTTGAGCATCCACTATCTATGTACCAAGTTTCTCCTGCTAGACCTCCTCTTCTGTATAGGTCCCTCCTTTCCTGCAAGAAAAGTTAAGTCTTAGGTACCCATTTTGTTTTGGGTCCTTGGGTGTTAGTACTACCCTTGGGAACCCACATATACATCGGTCGTTTGAACAACCTTGAGCACTTGAGTTGTTTCCCTCGGGCATCACAGAACCAAATCTTACCAGTCAGCACCTTGGACTGATTTGATTTGTTCTTTGTGTCAGCTAAGTAATAGTCAAATGGTTTCCCTTTATAGGAGTGTACATACATGATCTTTTGACTAGTTACATTCGGCCTGGGTGCATTATCTGGTCGATGCACACGATTATATGGACCATACTCTTCTGTTCTCACAATATCATAAGAAATAGGGGGTGCAAAGAGAACAGATTTGTTTGAAGAAGATTTCTTCTTCTTGGCTGGAGCAGCATACAGCTGAGACTGTCTCAGGCGAGATGGTCTAGGCTGTCTGCTGTTTCTCTGTACAAGCTTGGGGTTAGCTTGTCCTTTACCATTTTTGGTTTTGGGATAGTTAGCCTTAGCTGGTACAGATGCCTTTTGGTTCATATTAGGTTCATTGTGTTTAGAACACTCACCCTTTTCATGTGTCTGAGTAGTGCACTTGTTAGGTGTACTACCCCCAGCTGGAGAGGATGTAGATGGATTAAGTTCATAACCAAAACCCATCTTATTGCCATTTGATCTATAATATTCAGAGATACTTTCAATAGTAGTAGAAGCTTTATTGAATTCTGATATCTTTTGATTTAGGCATTCCTTCTCCTTTTCTAAGAGCTTGTGTGCTTGGAAGAGGTCATGGAATTTGGATTGTAGTGAACGAAGTTCCTTAGTTTCTAAGGCTTGAGTTTGTAACATCCCTTAATACAACTGAGTTATTGTGGTATTTTCTTCCTTAAGAAGCTCCACTTCTCTGGTCAATCTTTCATTCATTGTGACCAACTCAGGGGTGTTCTCAAACTTAGCCTTTTTCAACTTAGCAATTTCATTCCTTAGATCCTTATTCTCCTCTTCCACTTCTATGAAAGCTCTAGTGGCAATATCCAGATCACCTTTTACCTTTCTTAAAGATTGATAATAGGTGTCTTCTGATTCGCCTTCAGATGAGTTTATCTCATCTGATTGTGAAAAAATAGGTGAATGGAAAGTACTAGTATAGGAGTTTACCTCATTTTCACCTATGGCCATCATAGCTAGGTCATCTGAATCATCTGAGAAGATTTGATCGTCTGGTGACGTATGGAGTTCATCACTTTGATATTCAGATTCTTCAATCACCATTGCTTTCTTGTCTGAAGTTCTTCTTGGCCTTCTTTCTTTCTTGTCATCCAAATCCAGCTCAGGACATTCATAGACATAGTGACCTGGTTTGCGACAGTTGAAGCACGATCCAGGTTTCTGATTTGAGTTGCCTTTCCTTGGAGGAGTGGCATCTCTTCTTCTAGATCCTCGGCTATCAGATGACTCCACATCCCTTCTAGGATGTCTTTCTGGTGTTCTTTCTCTGGAACTTCTGGAGGGTGAACTTGCTCTTCTGTCTTTGTAGTTTCTATAGAATTTTCTATATTTGCTGTTGAGAGTGTTCATCCTTTCGAATCTCTTGATCATAAGAGCCATTTGCTCTTTCAGACTCATGTCTGATCCTTCACAGTCTTCTGTTTTCAGAGAGGTCTTGCCAGATGAGGTACTTGCAGCTTTTGTATTGGCTGCCTTGAAGGCTACAGTCTTGGAGGTAGATGGGGTTGCAGTTGGCTCATCACTTCCTGAGTTCTCTTCTCTTTCCAGATCATATTCATGGGCTTTTAGGTTCTGAAATAGAGTTTGAGCAGACCACTTCTTGATATCTTGAGTATCCTTGATGATGGTCTTCTTGAGTCTCCATTTCTTGGTTAGAGAGTCTAATATCTTTAGATTTTTCTCTCTATTTGTGTATTTCTTGCCCAGAGACTCTATCTCATTGATGATCTTGGTAAATCTATTGTCTAGCTGATCAATAGACTCTTCTGGTTACATCTTGAAATGTTCGAATTTCTTGACTGCTGTAGACAACTTGGATTCCTTGATCAGCTCAGTTCCTTCACAGAGGAGTGCCAGTGCTTCCCACATTTCTCTGGCTGACTCACAGTGGATTACCTTTGCAATGTACTCATTTGGAAGAGTTTGCATTATGTAATCTTGAGCAATGCTATCAAGGTTTGATTGCTTCATCTCTTCTGGTGTGAGATCCTTCATGGGCTTGGGAACCAGTTCTCCAACTGGGACTTCTGGATCACCATGTGCAGTGTTGACTGTCATGATGGTGATTGGACCTTCTGTGATTACTGACCACATCTTGTAGTGGACTGATGTGAGATTCTTCCTCATCCTGATCTTCCAGTAATCATAATCCTCAACTGAAAACTTAGGCAACTTTCGCATGTTAGCACTCATGCTGTATGAGTTTTCAAAAACAAGTTTTTCAAAAAGATCTGTTCAAGAGGACTACAGAAAGACTCCCTCAAGTCTTCTGATAATCTAGAGACAGTAGTCCGTTAGAACCACTGCTCTGATACCACTTGTTGGTCCCTGAACGAGTAGTGAGTGGGATTAAAGTCTAGAGGGGAGGGGTGAATAGACTTTAAAACTTTTTCAAACAGAGTTGGGAACCTCTTCTGATTGCTATGTCAACTGGACTGCAAGTCTGCTGGTCCAGATGACTATAGTGATCTGATTGTTAAGGTTGTATGCGGAATTGTGGTGGCCCTTGTTTAGACTCGTTCTTGTAACTTGTTTTACTTAATGAAAATACTCAGCTGATGCTGGTTTGAAAGTTATGGCCTGTTTTAAAGAGTGTTGAAATAACAGTATGCACTATATGATAATGAATGTAAAAGCAGAACTGTAAAGTGCAGAAAGTAAATAACACCGGATTTATAGTGGTTCGGATATACGATCCTACGTCCACTCTCACGTCCTAACGTGATGTTTAATCCCTTTAATTTCCACAAATTACAAGGGTCTTGACCTTTATAGTCCCAAGGTTAGGACTTTGAGATCTGAGCCGTCCTAACAGCTACGGTCTCCACAAGTGATTGTAAGCACTTGCACTTTGAGGGGTTCAAAAACTTTAACCTTTCGGTGAGGGTTTGGGGTTTTTGAGATGTATCCAACTAATGGTTCAAGCTTATAATTTGCTTAACCACTATGCCTAAAACAATTGATATACAATATGAACAAGTTTCAGGTTCTTAAGGGTTGGATAGGAAGCACTTAAGAGCTATGGATAATCTAATGGATTTCTGGCTCTTGTAGAACTCTTAGAACAGTATGGCTTTTGCTTGATTGCTAGCTTAGCTTTAGAATTCTCTCTTGTGACTTCTGTATGTAGTGATTCCTCATCCTCTTGTATTTATAATGGAGATTGGGTGCAACTAGCCGTTGGAGTTGACTAGCCGTTTGAGCAATCTTTCCATAATAGCTTGATTCCTTGATTTCAGCCGCTTGATTGCTTCAATCCTGGGATCATGTCAATCTTCTAAATAAGGTAGGTCTTCGTTTGAATTGCAAGATGACTTGGGAATCAGCCGAGTCCTGGAAGAGCACATAGTCTTCTGATCTGTACTTCTAGTCTTCTGACTACTCTTCTGGCCTTAGGTCTTCTGTCTTCTGATATCAGACGAGTAACACTCTTCTGATCTGGAAATTCTTTGTACTGCTTTAGGCCATCTTTAATCTGGGACTCCATCAGATAGGTAGGTATACAAGCACCTTAACTTATCTGGTCTTCAAGGATCTTCTAGTCTTCATGTCTTCTACTCTTCTCATCTTGAGGATAGGCATGTAAGCCAGGACTGTGCTGATCAGCTGATAACAATACAGTTGATCACACATGACTAGTCTAAGATGTTCTATACAAGTCAGTTGATCCTATTACATTTATAAACTCTAAGTGTTTTGGCCATCAAAACTATTCTAACATCAAGTGGGGCTTAGGGTGAATTTATATCCCAACAGATAGTTTAGAAGGTGTGAAAGTGAGAGAGGGGTTAGAAGTACCTGCCTTTTTCAAAGGAGAGGCAGTGGGAGTGGCATCTGAATCAGATGGGGAGATGAGCCCTGATCTGATCAGATATCTTCTTTGTGCTAGGGTCTGATTGTCATCATCATCCTCAGCAATCTTCTTTTGAGCCTCTTCTTTGGATGGCTCCTCTTCTCCTTCGGCAGCAAAGTCATGAGCAGACTCTTCTGCCTTATCAGCAACATCTTTGGAAGATGTTTCAGCTAACAGCTTCCTCCTTTCTTCTTGCAACCTTGCTGCTTCAGCAAGAGCGTCCTTCCTTAAGTAATATTTGGAGATGTGGAAGGTCTTGTGAGGTCCCATCTTGTACTTCCTTGGGAGCACTTCTGGAAGGATGATGCTCAGCTTATTGATAAAGCTGACTGTTGATGTCACCTTCCATTCTCTTGATTGAAGGTCCAAAGTTACCTTCTTGGCTTCAAGAGCAATTCTGTCTAAGAAAAACCCTTGCCAGTCTCCATCAATCTGATCCCAGATTGCAGCCATAACTCTAACCTTCAAGGTGGTGACAGCATCATGGCTGAAGGTGTTACCAAGCAATATCTTGCCTGCAATGTCCATCAGGGTTTGAAATTTAGGTAATAATTGGGATTTCTTGAGTCCAAAGGCATCAATAGCCTTGACTTTCCCATCAGTGAACATCTCCATGTACTCTTTCTCTTTTCCCATAATATAGGTGGAGATATTGATCTTCCCCCTTGACAAACCGAACAGTTCCTGAAGGATTTTCCTTGTTACCTTGACCTTGTGTCCACCCATGACACTTTCAACGTGAGAACCCTTCATCACAGCATTTGAGTAGAAAGCCAGCACATCTTGTTCATAAACATTGGTGGGTACTGCTTCCAGAAAATCTCGAAGGTTGAGGTAGATGCAGCGAAGAAGGATCTCCTTATTCACATCTGTATGTTTGCCCTTGAAAAACAGAGCATTCTCAGTGAAAATCTTCCCTTCCCTAGACCACTTGGTTGCATCTAGGGTGCCAGTGCTCTTGGTCTTCTCGTCGTAAATTTCAATGATTGCCATAGTAGAGTTTGAGTGTTAGGTTTTGAGAGCTTGAAGGAAATTTGCAGAACGAGAGAGTATTGAGAGCAATTGAGTAATGTGAGCGAAAGGGTTTGGAAGAGGTTTAAGGGTGTGTATATATACTCCAACAATTCTTGATCTAACGGTCAGATTTGGGTTTAATTGTGGAGTAGAGCCCAAGATTTTCCTTCTTTGATTTCGGGCCTTTCTTTAAATTTGCCGGCTGACTTTGCCATGTGGCAACAGTTGATTTGCTGGCAATTTGGTAATTGAGTATTAATGACATCATTGCCAAAAATAGCCGTTGTGACTAATTTTGTGGCAAGAATTGATCATCAAGGCCGTTTTTTATAAGTGAATTACATTACTTATATAGACCAATTTGTTTAATTACATTCAGGAATAAATCTAGAATGAATTACATGATCAAAGATAGTCATTAAACTCTAAAGTCAAGTGATCTGATCAGCAGAGTTAGGTCTTCTGATTTCTTCAAGAGGTCTGCTGATTTTCCTTGAAAGTCTTCTGGTCAACTGAGTTGGTCTTCTGATCAGCTGAGTGGAGGATTGAGATTTGCTGAGTAAATCTTCTGTGCTTTGAAGGTCCAACCTGGCTTGATGGATCCTTCATTGTTGCTGTGATGATCCAACCTGGATGATGGATCTTCCAGCTTTATTGTGAGTGGTGATCCAACCTGGTTTGATGGATCTTCCAGCTCTATCTCTGAACCATGTAGGACCATCAAATCAATATGATGATCAGCCTGGATGATATCCCACTGGTTCAGGTTGCCCTCACCATCTGATGTTCCTCATCATCAGATGGGTTGTAGCATCTAATGTGTCCTTTTTGAATTTCTTCGCTACTCTTGAAAGAGAAGGAAGATTGGAAGAGGCTTCAATGGAGTCGAAGAGAGGGCCATGGACTTAGCCTTCATGTTCTGTTTAGACACAGTAGCTTTTGATAACAAGCTCTCCATGTAGAACTTCCCCCTGGAGAAGAAGCTCTGCTTGTTTGCTACTCTGTCCTTTGCATCTCTCTTTCCTCTAGTTTTCAATAAGGACTTCTCTCTTTCCTCTAGTTTTCATAGACATACTTATGTTGGTTAAACCAAGTATGCTGATCTGCATCATCTTCATCTTCTGGACAAATCTTCATCTCCTTCACCCAAGACCTTGGTTGAGGGATGATATCCATTCCATCTTTTCTTTCGATCTTCTCCATACCTGAAACAAGAATAATAGTTAGTGATTTGTGTTCTTAGGTGTTCTCATAACTTCCTCCTTTTATAGGGGTAGAAATGAGGTAGTGGAGTGAAAGATGACAAAACTATAGAGTTGATAGGTCTGAATTTCTGAAAAGTTACTTCTTAAGATCAACAATGAGATTCTTGATCTAAGGGTTCACATTTAAAGATATTCAGACTTTATCTTATTGAATGCAGAAATTATAGATTTTGAGCAAAAGTTATTTGGAATCCGTACAGTGCATGCATACTGTTGAGTCGGTGAGGATGGTGTATTAATCCAACCAAGTATAACTCAATAGTACACTGTATGTATGTATATAAATAAAGTATTTTATGAAGAATAGTTTATTATTATACATAGTATACATTGCTTGGAGTAAAGATGTCAAATAACTTTGTTCAAGTCTGCTGTATATATATATATGATATGCAATGCAGATTTTAGAGTATTTCATCAAGGATTCTTAAGGTATCATTGATTCCCCCTTGATTAGATGACTCTAAGTTTTACCTCAGCTTTATTTGTCTTCATTGGGAAAGAACTTACCTGAAGATGAGGGTGTCTATTCACCTCATCTGATCCTCCTAGCCTTCTGCAATTGTATCAGCTGAGGTTTTCAGCTGATCTTTGCTCTTCATGTGCTTGGATCCAGGAGTCCTAAGCTGTATCATAGGGTCTTGAATCTTTCTTCAGCTAGGGGCTTAGTCAAGATGTCTGCTCTTTGGATATCTGTGTGAATTTTCTCCATCTTGATGTCCTTCTTTTCCAGGTGGTCTCTTATGAAGTGGTGTCGAATGTCGACATGCTTGCACCTTGTGTGGAGGACTTGATTTTGAGTGATGGCAATGGCACTGCTGCTATCACAATAGATAGGGACTTCTCTTGCCTCTACATTGTAATCCTTGAGTTGTTGAACTAGTCAGAGCAGCTGACTACAACAACTACCAGCTGCCATGTATTCTGCTTCAGTGGTGGAGGTTGCAACTGAGGTTTGCTTCTTAGAGAACCATGATATCAGCTTGTTGCCTAGAAATTGACAGGTTCCAGATGTGGATTTCCTATCAATTCTACATCCTCCATAGTCTGAGTCAGAATAGCCACTCAATTCTAGATTGTCATCAGCAGGGTACCATAGTCCTAGGTTGACTGTTCCTTTTAGGTACTTGAGAATCTTCCTTGCTGCTTCTAGATGACTTTGCTTTGGGTTTGCTTGAAACCTAGCACATACTCCTACAGCAAATGTTATGTCTGGTCTGCTAGCTGTAAGGTATAGTAGAGATCCAATCAGTGCTCTATTTTTAGCTTGATCAACTGCCTTTCTAGACTCATCTGGTTCCATTTTGAAAGATGTCATCATTGGAATCCTTGTAGTCTTGCTTTGTAGAGCTTTGAATCTTTCTAATAGGCTCTTGGTATACTTGGACTGGTTGATGAAGATCCCTTCTGGACTCTGCTTGACTTGAAGTCCTAGAAAATAATTCATCTCACCCATCATGCTCATTTCAAACTTTCCTTGCATAAGTTCAGAGAACTTCTTGCACATCTCTTGATTGGGTGATCCAAATATAATATCATCTACATATATTTGCACCATTAGAATGTCTTCTCCTTCTTGTATTCTGAAGAGAGTTCTATCAACTTTGCCTTTTGTATATCCATTGTCAAGTAGGAATTGTGACAATGTGTCATACCAAGCTCTAGGGGCTTGTTTTAGACCATAGAGAGCCTTCTTCAGTCGATATACTTGATCACCTTTTTCAATTCCTGGAGGCTGCTCTACATATACTTCTTCTACTAGAATACCATTTAGAAAAGCACTTTTGACATTCATTTGATATACCTTGAAGCCCATATATGATGCATAAGCTACAAACAGTCGAATGGCTTCTAATCTGGCTACTGGAGCAAAAGTTTCATCGTAGTCAATCCCTTCAGATTGTGAATATCCTTTTGCAACTAGCCTTGCCTTATTTCTAGTTATCACATCATTTTCGTCCTTCTTGTTCTTGAATACCCACTTTGTTCCTACTACATTGTGGTTTTCAGGACGATCTACCAATTCCCAGACTTCATTTCTTTCGAATTGGTTTAGTTCTTCTTGCATAGCAGTGATCCAATTGCTATCTGTCATTGCTTCTTCTATGTCAGCTGGTTCAATGTTGGACAGGAAAGCACACCAGCAGAACATAAATGATTGGGAGTTCTGATTCAGTTGTCTTCTTGTCTTGACACCTGATTCTGCTCCTCCTAGGATGAGGTTTGATGGATGATTGTTTCTCCATGTATGCCTCACCGGAGTATCTGCATTGGATGAGCTTGGATTCTCATCTGTTCTAGTGTCATCAGGAGGGTTGACTTGATTAGGTCGATCATCATCTGTATCTTGAGTGTCAAAGAGATCATTCCCCCTGGCATTTGGGATTGGTGCATCTTGATTCTGGTCAGCTTGTCCTGCTTGAGTTTGAGATCTAGTGACAGGTCTATGAGGCTTATCCTCCTCTGGTTCTTCAGGGAAAGGTTCATTGACTTCAATGAACTCATCTGGTTTGGACTAGATGTCTCATCTGATCTGCAGCTGAGTTTGTTTCTACTGCATTCTTTTCACAAGATTCATCAAAAACAACATGAGGTGTCTCTTCCACAAGAAGGGTTCGTTTGTTGAGTACTCTAAATGCTTTGGTAGTAGAGGAGTATCCTAAGAATATCCCCTCATCTGCTTTGGCATCAAAAGCATTCAACTTACTCTTCCCATTGTTGTGAATGAAACACTTACAACCAAATACATGAAAGTAAGATACTCTAGGTTTTCTTCCTTTCCACAGTTCATATGGGGTTTTCTCATGAATTTTGTGAATACCTGACCTATTTTGAGTGTGACAAGCTGTGTTGATGGCTTCTGCCCATAGCTTCTTAGGAGTGGAGAATTCAGCAAGGAGTGTTCTGGCAGCTTCCTTGAGTGTTCTGACTCTTCTTTCAACTACACCATTCTGTTGTGGTGTTCTTGCTGCACTTGTCTCATGCTGAATACCATTAGAAGTACAATAGGCAATAATATAAGAGTTAATGAATTCAGTGCCTTTGCCACTTCTAATTTTCACAATTGGTTCTCCTTTCTCTACTTGGATCCTCTTCAATAGTTCAGGGAGCTTCTGCTGTGTTTCACTCTTCTTGTATAGAAAGATAACCCAAGTAAACTTGGAATAGTCATCTACAACAATAAGAGTGTACTTCCTCCCTGTTAGAGTGGTTGGAGTGATAGGTCCAAAGAGATCCATGTGAAGCTATTCAAGAACTCTGCTGGTTGATGTTGTCTTCTTGGTCTTGAAGGAGACCTTTGTTTGCTTTCCTTGTTGACATGCATCACATACCTGATCTTTACAGTAGAGTTCATTAGGCAGACCATCAACTAAGGATTCCCTTGCTAAATTGTTCATAGTCTTAAAGTTCAGATGACTAAGACGTTTGTGCCATAGCCAGCTGACATCTTTAGGGCTCTTCACAAGCAGACATGTATCCTTAGGACAGCTGTTCCAATTTGCAACATACATACTTCCCTTTCTAGATCCTGTTAGAAGGTTTTGTTTTGTTCTCTTATCACTTATGAGACACTCATCTTTAGAGAATTTGACTGAGTAACCAGTGTCACAAAAATGAGAAACAGATAATAAATTAAACTTAAGACCTTCTACATATGATACATCATGTACCTCAATGTCACCATTTTTAAGGGTGCCATATCCTTTTGTGTTACCATGCGCGTTATCACCTAAGAAGACTTTTGGACCTTTCTTCTCTATGTAGTTGGTCAGCAGGGCTTTGGTTCCTGTCATGTGAGTTGAGCATCCACTATCTATGTACCAAGTTTCTCCTGCTAGACCTCCTCTTCTGTATAGGTCCCTCCTTTCCTACAAGAAAGATTAAGTCTTAGGTAACCATTTTATCTTGGGTCCTTGGGTGTTAGTACTACCCTTGGGAACCCACATATACATTGGTCGCTTGAACAACCTTGAGCACTTGAGTTGTTTCCCTCGGGCATCACAGAACAAATCTTATCAGTCAGCACCTTGGACTGATCTGATTTGTTCTTAGTGTCAGCTAAGTAATAGTCAAATGGTTTTCCTTTATAGGAGTGTACATACATGATCTTTTGACTAGTTACATTCGGCCTGGGTGCATTAGCTGGACGATGCACACGATTATATGGACCATACTCTTCTGTTCTCACAATATCATAGAAGATAGGGGGTGCAAAGAGAACAAATTTGTTTGAAGAAGATTTCTTCTTCTTGGCTGGAGCAGCATACAGCTGAGACTGTCTCAAACGAGATGGTCTAGGCTGTTTGTTGTTCCTCTGTACAGGCTTAGGGTTAGCTTGTCCTTTACCATTTTTGGTTTTGGGATAGTTAGCCTTAGCTGGTATAGATGCCTTTTGGTTCATATTAGGTTCATTGTGTTTAGAACACTCACCCTTTTCATGTGTCTGAGTAGTGCACTTGTTAGGTGTACTACCCCCAGCTGGAGAGGATGTAGATGGATTAAGTTCATAGCCAAAACCCATCTTATTGCCATTTGATCTATAATACTCAGAGATACTTTCAATAGTAGTAGAAGCTTTATTGAACTCTGATATCTTTTGATTTAGGCATTCCTTCTCCTTTTCTAAGAGCTTGTGTGCTTGGAAGAGGTCATCGAACTTGGATTGTAGTGAACGAAGTTCCTTAGTTTCTAAAGCTTGAGTTTGTAACATCCCCTCATACAACTGAGTTATTGTGGTATTTTCTTCCTTAAGAAGCTCCACTTCTTTGGTCAATCTTTCATTCATTGTGACCAACTCAGGGGTGTTATCAAACTTAGTCTTTTTCAACTTAGTAATTTCTTTCCTTAGATCCTTGTTCTCCTCTTCCACTTCTATAAAAGCTCTAGTGGCAATATCCAGATCACCTTTTACCTTTCTTAGAGATTGATAATAGGTATCTTCTGATTCGCCTTCAGATGAGTTTATCTCATCTGATTGTGAAAAAATAGGTGAATGGAAAGTAGTAGTATAGGAGTTTACCTCATTTTCACCTATGGCCATCATAGCTAGGTCATCTAAATCATCTGAGAAGATTTGGCAATCTGGTGATGTAGGGAGTTCATCACTGTGATATTCAGATTCTTCAGTCACCATAGCTTTCTTTTTGGTCATCCAAATCCAGCTCAGGACATTCATAGACATAGTGTCCTGGTTTGCGACAGTTGAAGCATGATCCAGGTTTCTGATTTGAGTTGCCTTTCCTTGGAGGAGTGGCATCTCTTCTTCTAGATCCTCGGCTGTCAGATGACTCCACATCCTTTCTAGGATGTCTTTCTGGTGTTCTTTCTCTAGAACTTCTGGAAGGTGAACTTGCTCTTCTATCTTTGTAGTTTCTATAGAATTTTCTATATTTGCTGTTGAGAGTGTTCATCCTTTCGAATCTTTTGATCATAAGAGCCATTTGTTCTTTCAGACTCATGTCTGATCCTTCACAGTCTTCTGTTTTCAGAGAGGTCTTGCCAGATGAGGTACTTGCAGCTTTTGTATTGGCTGTCTTGAAGGCTACAGTCTTGGAGGTAGATGGGGTTGCAGTTGGCTCATCACTTCCTGAGTTTTCTTCTCTTTCCAGATCATATTCATGAGCTTTTAGGTTCTGAAATAGAGTTTGAGCAGACCACTTCTTGATATCTTGAGTATCCTTGATGATGGTCTTCTTGAGTCTCCATTTCTTGGTTAGAGAGTCTAAGATCTTTAGATTTTTCTCTCTATTTGTATATTTCTTGCCCAGAGACTCTATCTCATTGATGATCTTGGTAAATCTATTGTCTAGCTGATCAATAGACTCTTCTGGTTGCATCTTGAAGTGTTCGAACTTCTTGACTGCTGTAGACAACTTGGATTCCTTGATCAGCTCAGTTCCTTCACAGAGAAGTGCCAATGCTTCCCACATCTCTCTAGCTGACTCACAGTGGATTACCTTTGCAATGTACTCATTTGGAAGAGTTTGCATTATGTAATCTTGAGCAATGCTATCAAGATTTGACTGCTTCATCTCTTCTGGTGTGAGATCCTTCATGGGCTTGGGAACCAGTTCTCCAACTGGTACTTCTGGATCACCATTTGCAGTGTTGACTGTCATGATGGTGATTGGGCCTTCTGTGATTACAGACCACATCTTGTAGTGGACTGATGTGAGATTCTTCCTCATCCTGATCTTCCAGTAATCATAATCCTCAACTGAAAACTTAGGCAACTTTCGCATATTAGCACTCATGCTGTATGAGTTTTCAAAAACAAGTTTTTCAAAAGAGTAGATCTGTTCAAGAGGACTACAGAAAGACTCCCTCAAGTCTTCTGATAATCTAGAGACAGTAGTCCGTTAGAACCACTGCTCTGATACCACTTGTTGGTCCCTGAACGAGTAGTGAATGGGATTAAAGTCTAGAGGGGAGGGGTGAATAGACTTTAAAACTTTTTCAACAGAGTTGGGAACCTCTTCTGATTGCTATGTCAACTGGACTGCAAGTCTGCTGGTCCAGATGACTATAGTGATCTGAATGAAGAGGTTATATGCGTAATTATGGTAGGCCTTGATTAGACTCGTTCTTATAGTTTCTTAAGAAAGTGTTAACTTGTTTCCTTATTTTGAAGACAGTTGAAAATACAGTATGCACTATATAAACAATGTATGTAAAGACAGAAATGTAAGGTGCAGAAAGTAAATGACACCAGATTTATAGTGGTTCGGATATACGTTCCTACGTCCACTCTCACGTCCACACGTGATATTTAATCCCTTTAATTTACCACAAATTACAAGGGTCTTGACCTTTATAGTCCCAAGGTTAGGACTTTGAGATCTGAGCCGTCCTAACAGCTACGGTCTCCACAAGTGATTGTAAGCACTTGCACTTTGAGGGGTTCAAAAACTTTAACCTGTCGGTGAGGGTTTGGGGTTTTTGAGGTGTATCCAACTAATGGTTCAAGCTTATAATTTGCTTAACCACTATGCCTAAAACAATTGATATACAATATGAGCAGGTTTCAGGTTCTTAGGGGTTGGATAGAAATCACTTAAGAGCTATAGATAATCTACTGGTTTCTGGCTCTTTGAGAATTCTTAGAACAGTATGGCTTTAGCTTTGATTGCTTGCTTGGCTTGTTGAATTCTCTCTTGTGACTTATGCTTTGTGATTTCTCATCCTCTTGTATTTATAATGGAGATTGGATGCAACTAGCCGTTGGAGTTGACTAGCCGTTTGAGCAATCTTTCCATAATAGCTTGATTCCTTGATTCCAGCCGCTTGATTGCTTCAATCCTGGGATCATGTCAATCTTCTAAATAAGGTAGGTCTTCGTTTCAATTGCAAGATGACTTAGGAATCAGCCGAGTCCTGGAAGAGCACATAGTCTTCTGATCTATACTTCTAGTCTTCTGACTACTCTTCTGGCCTTAGGTCTTCTGTCTTCTGATATCAGACGAGTAACACTCTTCTGATCTAGGCATTGTTTATGCTGTATTAGGCCATCTTCAATCTGGGACTCCATCAGATAAGTAGGTATACAAGCACCTTAACTTATCTGGTCTTCAAAGATCTTCTAGTCTTCATGTCTTCTACTCTTCTCATCTTGAGGATAGGCATGTAAGCCAGGACTGTGCTGATCAGCTGATATCAATACAGTTGATCACACAAGACTAGTCTAAGCTGTTCTATACAAGTCAGCTGATCCTATTACATTTATAAACTCTAAGTGTTTTGGCCATCAAAACTATTCTAACATCAAGTGGGGCTTAGGGTGAATTTATATCCCAACACCAAGGTATTCTAAGATTTAAGACTACTGAAACTCAATATACTGAAGCATTACGAAGAGATATTCAAAGCAAAGAACTCTCAGAGTTGGAAATTCAGAAAGTGAAGCCAGAAGACAAGTGAAGATTCAAGAAGGCTACTACTGAAGATAGAGAAGTTTTTCTTTATTGTTTCAAGTTGCTAGTTACTTGTAAAATAGCTAGTTAGATCGAAGATATATCTGGAGATATAATCGAGAAGATCTAAGTCTTATTTCTTGGGACTCTAAGCCACAAGAACACATTACTCGATTGGAAGAGTTAATAAGAATTTCACGACTGGAGTTCTGAGAGTGGGTGTAGACAAGTTGTCGAACCACTATAAATCTCGTGTTTGATTTACTTTACTGTTTTATTTGTGTTTGATTGATTAACTGTTTAATTGATTGAATTACATATCTGAACAAGACAAGTAGAGTGTTCATACAGAAGTTCACGAATATAGTTGAGTATAAATTTGATTGGGCTCATTGTTAATCTGATAATTCCGCATTTTGTATTCTGATATATTGAAAGATTTTGAAAAGTCTATTCACCCCCCCTCTAGACGTTTTCCTAGCTTACTCAATATTATCTAACTCAACTAGGGACCTACAAGTGGTATCAGAGCAGTAGTTTACGAACTGCTGTTTCTTGATAACCTACTTAAGACTTGGGTGAAGTCTTGGTTCTTGATCGTATTTGCTCTTACGTGTTCTTGATTGCTATTCTTGATCACTATTCTGAATATATCAGTTTCTTGATCCTAAACTGCTCATTACTAATCTTCTTGAAATCATGTCTCTCGAAATTAGTGCTAACAAACTACCGAAGTTCCATGTACAAGATTACGACTACTGGAAGTTGAGAATGGAGGCGATTTTCAGTTCCACTCACGACTTGATGATTTCCGTCGTCACCGAAGGACCAATCGTGACGATGATCCCTAACACTGCTGCTTTGGACAAGGACAAACCTGTTGGAGTTCTTGTTCGCAAACCCAGGTCAGAATTAACATCTGAAGAAATGAGGCAGAATAACTTGGACAGCTTGGCCAAGAATTACATTTTACATACCCTTCCTAATGAGTATCTTGGGAAAGTATTAAAATGTAAGACATCCAAGGAAATGTGGGATCGTCTTGCTATTATTTGTGAAGGGACTTCCCTAATCAAAAAAAGTAAGCTTTCTACTGCTGTTCAGAGATTCGAATCATTCAAGATGAAAACTGGTGAAACAATTGACTAGTTGGATACTCTCTTTACAAAAATTATGAATGACTTGGAAGTTCTTGGTAAATCTTATACTGCACGTGAAATAAATTTGAGAATTCTTAAGAGTCTTGATGATAGATGGAAAATGGTGAAAATGCTAGTTAAGAATACTCAAGATATAGATGTGTGGACAGCTGAGACGACTTTTCAAACTCTGAAGGCTTATGAGTTTGATCTAGATGAAGATGAACCCATTGTCAATAGTGATAGAGAGAATGTCGTGTGAAGAATGTTGCCTTTAAGTCTAGTTCGTCTAAGTGCTCTAGAGTAGGCAAGTCTAAATCTAAGGCTAAGTCTGCTTCTGTGAAAGACGAGTTAGATGGAACTGATCTAAGTCTGAAAGATCAAGTCAATCTCATGGTTAGAAAGTTCGACAGGTTAAACAAGCGCTTCAGAAGATATAAGAAGTTCTATAGAGATCATAGAGGGTCTGCTTATAAGGACTCGTCTGAGACCAGACGAGACCGAAACTCGTCCGAAAGGAGAGACGAAGTCTCGAAAGGAAACAGGCGAGATAGAGAGTCTGGTGATAGGAAGATTAAGCGTTCTGATAGACGAGATAAGCGAAGGGATAATTCTCCTATTAAAAAGTCTACTAACGATCTTTTATGCTATAACTGTGAGAAACTAGGTCACTACATTTACGAATGTCCGGACCTGAGCACTGATGATCGAGAAGAGCGCAAAGCACGAAGGGAACGAAGATACAACCGTGGCAAGAAGGCAATGATGGCCAATGATGACTCTGAGTCGGATTCAGACGAGTTGACATCGTCTTCGTCTAGCTACCCATCTGATCGTGATCATGACGAAGCCTTCATAGCTGATGATGGCCTATGCTGCATGGCTAAAATTGATCAAGAGGTATCATCTGCAACTTCGTTTCAATCATGTGATGAATCGGATTCTGATGAAAGTGATACTGCCAGTAGTGAAGTAGGGAGTAGTCTTCATCACTCTACTAGTGTGAATGAAGAAGACCTACTACTAGCTAATCAGGCATTCATTGAAGTCAGCGACGAGAACATCGCATTAAAGCAAGAAATCATTGATCTTAAGGAAGCTTAGTCTAAAGTAGATCCTAATGTAACAATCCTAAATGAACGCTTGACTGAAGAGTTAAGGCAACTCAAAGACAAGTATGCATTGACAGACAGGTTATATCAAGACCTACTTAAGACACATGCAACTGAGAGAAATGAGTTCAATGTTTTAAAGAGCAAATGCAAAAAGCTTGAAGAACGTAATAAGTTCTTAGAGACTGAGGTTGTCACTCTAGACCTTAAACTTACTGATCTTGTTAACTCTTCAAAGGTTAACATTCAACTGTCAGATATGTATAGGGCTCCAGCTGACAAGATAAGGATAGGTGCAGATTCACCTAGCTCGTCTACTCAAGTCCTTAAGAACCCTACTACTTTCATCTCAAGTTCGTTAACTAATGATAAAGGAAAAGGACCAATGATATACGATATTGGAACGCCATCTGAAGGCACTGTGCCTAAGCAGACTTGAGTTAACACTCCGATTACCAAGGGAGGTAAAAAGAATGTTAACAACAAGCCTGTTCCGTTTAGAACTAGTCTACAAAGGACCACTAGTCGTGGACGACCCAACCAGGTCAGATACGAGGATTGGTATCTTTAGAAGACGAGTACTAGACAAGTACAGACTAGACGACAAGAGCCTAGACCTCCTTTCATAAGGCAGTCTCAGCTCTACTCGTCTAGGCCTAGGAAGGTTGCTCCAAAATATCGTACACAACCTGTCCTATATCCTCCACCTTTGTCATATGATATTATAAGTGAGGAAAGACATAAACGTGTCTATAAACCGTATGGCCCCAATGCTTAAAACCCTATTCTGACTATCATAGACCAGTGCCTACTCAAGTAGAGATTATGTTGAACGGCTATCTCAGAAGAGTAGCCCGAAATCAAATGATAGGCCAAATAAGGACAATAGGGTCTTATTTTGTAACAAGTATGGGAGGAAGCTTAAGAGATCAAACTTGTTCAGGACTCCAATGTATATTTGGATTCCTTTGAACTCGACTAACCCCCAAGGACCCCAATAAAAAAGAGGGTACCTAAATTATTGAATATCTTCATTGCAGGGTCGACTCGACTTGTATAAGAAGGGTGGCTCAGTAGGAGAAACATGGTACATTGATAGTGGTTGTTCGCACCACATGACAGGTACTAAGGCTCTTCTATCGAGTTACCACGAGTAAGAAGGACCCAAGGTGATATTTGGTGATAGCTCTACTGCTGTTACGAAAGGCTTTGGCTACATTAGATAAGGAGATGTAGAGATACAGGACGTATCCTACGTAGAAGGTTTGAAGTACAATTTACTATCTGTTTCTCAATTCTGTGACCGTGGTTATAAAGTTCAGTTTAAAAGCCGAAAATGCGAGATCATAGACAAAATGACTCATACTGTTCTACTCGTCGGCGTAAGCCAAGGCAGTGTATACATTGTGAATTGGAATAGCTGTCCAAAGGATACTTGTATTCTTAGTAAGAACCCTAAAGAACTCGGTTGGCTTTGGCATAGACGCCTCTGTCACATGAACTTTAAGGTAATTAATAAGATCGCAAGAGATTACCCAGTGGAAGGTTTACCCAATGAAGTTTATTACAAATCACATGTATGCAATGCTTGTCAGAAAGGTAAACAGGTAAAAGGTTCCTTTAAATCCATTCCTACTCTCTCAACAAGTAGAGTCTTACAACTACTACACATGGATCTTCATGGTCCGATAACTCCTCCAACCTTGAATGGTAGAAGGTACACACTTGTTGTTGTAGACGACTATTCTAAGTTTACTTGGGTAGTCTTCCTACACAAGAAGAGTGATACACAGACTCTTCTACCTGATCTGTTGAAGAAGTTACAAGTTGAGAAGAACCAGTCTATTGTCAAGATTCGTAGTGACAAGGGTACTGAGTTCATTAATTGCTATATCCAAGATTTTTATGCTAAACGTGGTATCCAGCACCTTACTAGTGCAGCTAGGACACCACAACAAAACGGTGTAGCCGAGCGAAGGAAAAGAACTCTCAAGGAAACCTGTAGAACCATGTTGGCCGAGTACAAGATACCTCAAAAGTTTTGGGTTGAAGCGATCAATACTGCATGCCACTCTCAGAACCGAAGTGCGATCAACAAAGTATTAGGTAAGACACCTTACGAGGTTTGGAAAAGTAGAAAACCCAGAATTTCATATTTCCATATATTTGGTTGTAAGTGTTTCATCCATAACAATGGGAAAAGCAAGTTGAATCCATTCGATGCTAAAGCAGACGAGGGAATATTCTTAGGATACTCCTCGACTAGCAAAGCATTTAGGGTATTCAACTACTCGACTCTTTGTGTGGAAGAAACACCACATGTGGTTTTCGATGAATCTCGACAGGACTCGTCTGCCGACAAGATCAGTGAGAAGGTGACTGATCTATCGATCGAATCTGACAAAGAATCAGAAGTTTACGAATTTGTTCAAGCCTACAATCCATTCATGAAAGCTCTCGAGTCTGATGACAACGAGAAGGTAAGTGCTCAAGGTAAGTCTACTAGACCAGTTGACATGCCTGCTCTAGTTGACTCATCTACTCCTATTAAATCTACTGATACGAATTATGTTGAAATGCATGATGCAATACCTGAGGTAGATTATGATAGTATTCCTGTTAAGTCTAAAAAAGCATGGAAATCTGCGCATGATACTGAAAATATCATTGGTGACTCTACTATTGGTGTGAAGACTAGACGACAACTCTTTGAGTCGCAAGAACAGCCTAGTCCAACTATGTTTTGCTGGTATTGTTTCCTCTCTTCTATCGAGCCTACTACCGTTAAAGAGGCATTGGCTGATAGTAATTGGATCATCGCTATGCAAGACGAGTTGAACCAGTTTGATTGAATTACATATCTGAACAAGACAAGTAGAGTGTTCATATAGAAGTTCACGAATATAGTTGAGTATAAATTTGATTGGGCTCATTGTTAATCTGATAATTTCGCATTGTGTATTCTGATATATTGAAAGATTTTGAAAAGTCTATTCACCCCCCTCTAGACGTTTTCCTAGCTTACTCAATATTATCTAACTCAACTAGGGACCTACAGTAAGTAAGACTAAAACTTTGTCTTTATGCCCCAATCTACCACCATATAAGGTCATGTTGTAATAGATCTTAGAACCACTATTTGAAGTTTCTAAAATTTGAAGAAATGTCCAGTCCAAATCTCCCAAAGATCCCTCCACAAGAAACACTTTTGTATTCATGCTAAGTGGGACTTTCACTGCGATGATACATTCATCGATAGCTTTATTTTCCAGAAGAATCTTGGTCGATGACGTTGTGATAAGCCGATAAATTTCGCTGAAATATACACTAGTGTCCAAGCGATTAACGAGAGGTACAAACATGCATTGACATGGATCGACGATATTGATCAACATGCAGATCTTGAACGTCGCCATCACTTGTTCAAGAAGCTTGTAGACCATCCGAAAATTTGGTGGGATGCAGAGTGGAATGTCGTTCACGCGTCCAAGCAGTACTGAATTCGCTTTATAGGGGTTTAATTATATAGTCATTTGGGTTATTAGTTGTTCATTTTGTTACTTACATGCACAATTTCCAATTTCATAATCCGATGAAATGTACAAATCCCATTTCCATCGTGGAGATCCACACTACACCAAACTTGATGAAACTGCCAATCATCCTTCACTGGATGACATTGAGGTCATTCAACTCAGTGATGATAGCCACAACACCCACTCTGGATTTAAGAACACCCATTATGTACCCATCATTGTGTCCGATGATGAATCTCCGATAGTGGAACCCAACTTTAATTACGGCCCATGACCGCCTACAAGAATGCTCAATGGGTCAACCGAATAAACTTAACGACGTGGTGAGTATCACGATCTCCTCCATAAGAAAACTATTTCTACTGTCCCATTGCTCTAAACACTCCAAGCACTGTGTAGAGTACAAACAATCCAAACACTATTTCCTCATGCGCATCTTCAAGATCCCCGAAGAAGGGTAAAAAGAAATTGTCGTAGAATGATACATCTACCTCTACTTCCGTCTTCGTCTAGGTTGTTCCGTTTGTTTTAGTGTGAATTTCATTCCCTTTAAGTCTGTTTCAGACATTTGGTTGTTGGTGTACGTATCTTTTAGGATTATTGTTTTTCATGCAATGTATGTTTTGGATTATTGACTAACCGTGTTTGTTAGGCATTATAGTCAGCATTTACAATATCATCATTCTGATATTTGTGGGCAGTGTAGTCGGCATTTAAGATATCATTATTCTAATATTTGTGGCAGGGTAGTTGGCATTTACGATATCATCATTATAATATGTGTGGGCAATGTAGTCGGCATATATGTGTGCATGTACTTACAAACACATTGTGATCCAACATAGATAACTTAATGTTCCAAAACCACTAGAATTTAATCTACAACATAGATAACTTAATGTTCTAAACCACTAGAATTTAATGTTACAAACCACTAGAATTTAATCTACAACATAGATAACTTAATGTTCCAAACCACTAGAATTTAATGTTCTACATTTTTAGTAGCTCGGCACAATAAGCCTTTCGATACCATTCACACATCTGTGGAACGACTTCTTCCACTCATATCCCTGTTACAATACACTCTAACATCTTAAAGCATAAAATTCCACAATCACTTCCGTTTGTCTGTTGGGGAGGCCTTGGAAAAAAATAAACGACTCATACTTTCTTTAACGATCGGGCATCCCTTTTGCCTTTCCATACGTTTCTTTCCATAAACAAGCTAGTCTACTATTCTGCCATCTTTTTTAATAACACCAGTATTTGAGGTTTCGGACGACGCTCCATTAGTGAATCATATATTTGGATTATTCCCAATGGTTTTTTTTTACGTTGGCAATACAAAAAACAGAATAAACTTCCGCCCATGCCCGTCTGATTTGATTTTTTGGTCGTACACCCGTAACATACTCAAATATACGACCTTCTTGCTGAGACCAGGACCACCTAATACGAGATGATCTTTTCCATGAGGTATAACATCTCGACGTTAGCATCTCGACCTTTCGTAGCATGAGATATATGAGGGTGTCTATATTCTACAATACAAACATATGATCATTAGATCCATCATTAACATGCTTAATGAATTAAAAAAATATATCTAACCTCGTATGTAAGCCACCCTGACGAACTTGACTTTCGATCATATAAAATACCTGCTCGAACTTAACTATATTTTCTTCGTCAACAACTTTGACTACATCCCCGTGATCAACGTTTTTTCATCTTCCTTGTGATCAACAACTTTATCATCCTCCTCGACATCAACAACCACTACAAGAAAAATTACTTTTAGTGATAAAAATCCTGTCATTATAGCTTCTCTAACTAAAAACCTTTAATGACAGGAATTGACTTTTAGTGACAGATCCTGTCATTAATTCTCAATTTCCTGTCTCTATAGACCTTTAGCTAGAGAAGCAATAGTGAGAGGATTTTGTGACTAAAAACCAGTTTTCTTGTAGTGAACCATGTGATCTGCAACGTTATCATCCTCCTCGAGATCAATCGCCTTCTTATCCGCCTCATGATCAACCACTTCGTCTTCTCGTCTGTCATCCGCGTCGCCATTAGGATCCACTACTCTATCTTGATCAGCCCTGTGATCGGTATCCACTGAAGTCTCAATATGAAGCTTTAGGCAAATGCTATTCAACATCACCTCTAGTCGAGCTTATGTCTTTTCAATCGCATCAAATTGTTCGAGTACTCTTTTTTTAAATCCATTTATATTTGGTTTTGTTTGTGCATTGTTAGGTTATCTTATCATCTCGTTTTGTTGGGATACTCTTTGATGTTTACAAGCTTCACCGGCTCTACTCGTCTTGTAACCGACTTCCATTTTTGGAGAAGGCTCTCTTACGAGAGACCTTTATATTTGGATCAGTGTGAATATGCGATTGAGATAGTTCCTCTTCCCACTGGATGACACTACGATATGAGGGTGAATTCATCTTAGTCGTTGAAGGCTCTAACTTGCTTAGAACATGCATCTGCATATAAGATAGAGAGGAAATACAATGTAATTTAAACCTTAAATGAATTGGCAGTAATTATTGAATACATTGTGCCTTACATTTTCTGCAGTGCGGTCTCCGCCCTTCAACTTTAGGAAACACTTCTTACGGAGCTGGTCAAATCTTGTAACATTGTCTACAAAACTCCAACATATCATACGAGGGTTGGATGACCTACGCCGGGATATATGTTGTGCACATAAAGAGGCAACACTACGCATTGCCTCATATGCCCAAATTTGAAGAGCATATGTAAAATCATATACATCAATGAACATTCTTGATTTTCGTTTACATTGCCCTTTAGTATGAGCTTTTCCTTTATCCTTCTCTTGTTGCTTAAGAGTCGTAAGCTTCGTCATGGATAACTATTAAATTTCCCATGGATAACTATTAAATTTGTCCTAGCTAGTTATCAATAAGGAACGTGTATTCCCGATCAACATTCTTAGAACTCTTATGACGTCTAACAAGCAATACACCGTACAACATCAACAATAAAGCCAATTGCAGGGATTGTTCAGAGTCGGGATCTTTACGAAATTTCTCTAAAAATGCAGCCTCAATTTGACTCGCAGTATATATGTGGCCGATTTAAATACTTTTGTTTGAAATCAAAAAGTAGTAGGTATTGGAGACTTCGACCCAAAATTCAATCATGTAACTAATGCAAACTCCCTCGGGTCAAATTTTCAGTTTTGGTTTTGCAAATGAAGATAGATTTGACCTTAAAAGAAAGGTCATGTATTTCCAAGAATTGTCCAAAACAAGTAGTGCAAAACCAAGCTTTATTCTTGTCACCAAGATTGTTGCTAATAGTATCTATTGTTCCTAACTCAGACCTACTACTAAGACCACCAACAAAGGCAGGTTCAATGGTCTTCGTATTGATTATAGGCTGTCGGGTAAATATGATAATTTCATAAGGCACGCCCAAAAAAAAAAAGACACAATTTATGGGACTATCAATAATTCAAACGATGAACATGAGCACTAAAAATTCCTAATAACAAAAACAACAAAATTAAGTATTCCAAAACATGCACGAAACAAGATGTAATATAAACTATGCCATTTGTTTGGTATATAGACTACTATCCTTCGATTAACGAGAGAATTGGTTGGAGACTCAATTGAAGAGAACGATTAACTAAAAAATGCCGATACGAACTACTCTACAAAGATAAACAATTTTGGGGAGTATGATGTTAATTTTGCGCGCGATACATTCCTTATTAGGGTTTTTATTTGAAGTGGGTTAGTGGGTCTTATAGTGGGACACAACTATCTTTTATTTGGCGCGCAAACAAAGAATAAAATATTTTAATATGATTTTTTTTAACAAGTGGGCTTCATAGTAGGATTTCATTTGGGCTAAAATGTCCATCCATACATTAGTGTGATTTTTAGTGTGATTTGAAATAGGATTTAAAAGAAAAATTAATCAAGAAATAAGACTAATTGAAAAGTTGTGTATATACTAGAACGACGCATTTTTTAACCAATGTGCAAATGCTACTACATTCATCGGTAACCCAAATGACACATACTTTCAAATCATTCGTTCCATTTCTTTTAAAAAGGGGCTGAGAGGGGTAAAGGATGAAGGAAGTAACAAATCAAAAAACTCAAGACTCATGCCAAGAGATCATTCTCAGAGCAAATCAGGTTTCAAATAAAACTTCAACGAATGAGTCGCCAATGAAGGTCCCTGGAATGTTATTTGACATTTAAGTTAATGTTGGGATATGAATCCTAGAACAAGTCCTACATGTTGATGAAAGATGAAGTTTTGATAAGCCAAAAGTAGTTTGAATATTTTCTAAGTGTTGACTAATCTAGTCTAGTTGAGTTAAGTCATCTTGAACAGGACCAGTAGAGTTCACATGGAAAGTTAAGTTTTGTTATATATTTGTTAGATTGTTATTGAGCTATGAATAATCGTTGTATAGAGCTCATGATTTTAATTGTAATAGTTAGATTGATTGTATAGGTTTATAAGTTGACTAAGCTATTTTATAAAGCTTAATGTAATATAATAGTCTTGTTAGGTTAGATAGTCTACTACTGAAGATTGCACGAGAAGACCAGAAGAAGAAGAGTTGAAGTCTACTACTCAAGACAAGGT
Source organism: Galeopsis tetrahit (assembly GCA_963675135.1). Taxonomy (NCBI): domain Eukaryota; kingdom Viridiplantae; phylum Streptophyta; class Magnoliopsida; order Lamiales; family Lamiaceae; genus Galeopsis; species Galeopsis tetrahit. The sequence continues at coordinate 18,065,311 of OY776130.1, forward strand.
GGACTACAAGACAAGTCAAGTGCATCTACTAGACTACTCAAGACAAGTAAACTTAATTTGAAGTTAGTTACAAATACGCGTTTTGGAGAAGTATTAAGATAAGGATCAAAGTTAGTTAGAAATAACTACTTAACAAGAAACGCGTGGATGGATAAGAAGATTCAGTTGAAAGTTAGTTTTCAAGAAGAGTTGGTTACAACTACCTAAGTTCTTGAAATCAGAAGTCTATAAATATCTTGGTGTATTCAACGATTCAAGACTACTGAAACTCGATATACTGAAGAAAATTAAAGACGTACTCAAGCGAATTACTCTCAGAGTTGATTGAAGTTCAGAAAGAAGCCAGAAGACAAGTGAAGAATCAAGAAGGCTACTACTGAAGACAGAGAAGTTTTTAGTTTTTGTTTGTTGTTTTTATCAAGTTGCTAGTTGCTTGTTAAATAGCTAGTTAGATCATAGACATATCTGGAGGTATAGTCTTAGAAGATCTAAGTCTTCTTCTTGGGACATAAAATCACAGGAATTCACACTTTGTACTCGATTGGAAGAGTTTAGTGGAAACATCACAACTGGGTTTGTGAGAGTGGATGTAGACAAGTTGTCGAACCACTATAAATTGTTTGTGTTGTTTACTTTACTGTTTGATTGATTGCTTAATTGTTTAACTACATACTATCGTGGTTTAATTGATTCTTTACTCTACTTGACTGCTAGTAGACCGGATATAACTTTTATTGTTGGTGTGTGTGCACGATTTCAAGCTAACCCCAAGGAAAGTCACCTGGAATCTGCTAAAAGAATATTGAAATATCTGAAAGGAACCATTAATCGAGGTTTATGGTACCCTACAGATGATGATCTATTCTTAAGTGGATATTCAGACTCGGACTTCGGTGGTTGCAGAATAGATAGGAAATCAACATCTGGTTCATGTCAATTCCTAGGTTCTAAACTCATTTCATGGTTTTCAAAGAAACAGACAAGTGTAGCAACGTCTACTACTGAGGTAGAGTACATGGCTGCTGGTAGTTGTTGTACTCAGCTATTATGGGTAATGCAACAACTAAGAGACTACAATATTGTAGAATCAAATGTACCTATATTCTGCGACAGTAATAGTGTTATTGCTATCACACAAAATCCTGTTTTGCATACACGATGTAAGAATGTAGATGTAAGACATCATTTTATTCGTGATCATGTTGAGAAGAAGAAAGTACACATGGAAAAGATACATACTGATATTCATCGAGCTGACATTCTTACGAAACCATTACCTAAAACACGATTTAGAGAGCTTTGCATTAGCTTGGGATTGATTGATCTAGATCCTACTATTGCATAGTACTGTAATAAAAAGACATGTACACAATAGCAAGCCACTTTGCAGAAAATATGAGTTCAACATAGACAAGTCATACTACTTTCAGACTCGACTCGATCCAAGTAAACAAGGTCAGACAAGATGACCAAACAACCCGATGAGGAAGCTGGTAAAGTTGAGGGTAATACTAGGAGAATATACAATTAAGGGGGAATCTATGATTTCTTAAATATCCTTATGTTGACTCTTAAGTTTGTTAAAAATTCATCTTGATCAAAACCTTGATTACTGCTTATGATTGATATACAATTTAATTATTCTACTCTACTACTCGTATCTACTATCACAAGTCGCTCAAGACAAGATACGTACATGAATATGTTCGACCATTAGACAGACAAGCACAGTCGAAGGGAGAACTCGTCTAGTGCAAACTGAAGTCTACTAATCTGTTTTGATGAACTCGAATAGACCAGATAAGTTCTTATGTGTCTAATATTCACTAAGGATTTGGAACTGAATTAAGGGTATTATTGAAATTTAAATTGTAAAAATTCTGGAAAACCTAAAACTGGATTTATACACTCCATTTAATGAGGTGTATACACCCAGTTCCCACCTAAACCTACTGTCTTAGGTTAGATGAGTACACTCTTCTTTCCTAACCAATAGCAAAGTCGGATTCCAAAATTTACAATACTAAATCACATAATATTCTCGATTCCACAACTAAATTACAAAGGTTTATTTCTTACTGTTGGATCGCCCTAATTGATCTACACCATTCGTTTCAAAAACCCCAAATTCATAAAACCCCAGTCCTAAGATTACTCCCCACGTTTACTCACCTTTTAAGCTATCAAATCCCAGATATCCTATTATTCTTCTGTGATTAGTTGTGTTACATACTCATTCGTATCGAAAATGTCTATTGTTTCGATCTATGACTCTGAATCTAACATGCAAGCTAGGTTCAACCTTGGAAAGTATGCCTCGAAAGGCAAAGTTCGTGTGGAGAGTTCTCTCTTCTTCAAAGGAAGTCACACCGATGACAACAAAGAGATCTTAATGAAGTGTTACAACTGCGGATTAAAGCCGTTATTGGAGTTGTACCCAGAGACGGTGTTGAAGGAAGAAGTTTTGGAATTTTATGCGTCTGCTACTCATAGAGGCGAGTATATCGAATCTTCTATCAGTGGTAGAAGAGTGAAGGTGACCAGAGAAATGCTGGACGAGAAACTGCATCTGAATCCAGGTTCTATTGATGTGGAGATGTATGCTAATGGTCAAGAATTAAGATATCTAAGCATTTTCTGTGGAAGGAAATTGAGTCTTTCCAGTGATGGAAGGCCCCCTGCTATCAAGAAAAAGCATTTGTTGCCCAAGTATAAGACGCTACTGGACATCGTGAGCAAGATGTTGCTGGGTGTTACTGGAAGCTTTGATTCGGTTACTCTTCAGAAGACAAGAGTAATGGCCACAGTCTACGATGGAATCACTGAAGGCAACTGGCAAAAGCTGTTCATGGATAGATTGATGTACTTTTCGAAGTATGTTAAAGTTGACAAGGCTATGGTGAATGGACGGTGTCTACGACTGTAAGCTTTAGGAACAAGTTAAGTATCCTCCTCCCCTACTTGCTGTCGTCGAAGAAAAATTGGAGCAAGGGTAAGCCATTCCATGTTCTTAAGTTCTATATGAGGAAGGATGCTATCGATAGACAGACTCAAGGAAGGATTGCTGAGAAGAAGGAGATTCAGATTAATCTTAGAGATGCCATGATTGAGGCCGAGTCGTCTAGTGAGGAAGAAGAAGAGACGCAGGCAGAGGAAGGTGGAACTAGTGGTGCACTAGTTGAGTATGTTTCTAATGAGGCGCTGATTGAGCTTGTAGATGATTCTGAAGCAACAGAATCAGATGAGTCTTCACGAGAAGACAGGATGGAGACAGAAGAGGAGTATAATGCTCGAGTGAGCAAAATTTTGAGAAGTCTTGCATCAACTTAATCACCTCCTACTCGACTGATCGGAGAGACAAGTGCATCGCCAGCCAAGAAAGCTAGAATGGTTAGTACTACTATTTCTTCACCCATTCTACCTTCTTCTGTTCCGATTAAAACAAAGGCAAGAACACTTCGTTCTCGTGCCAGACCGGCTCCCCAAACCACTCCCATATTTGTTCAGCATTTGAGTTCTCTTTTGACTCAAGATACCCCAGTATTTGTTCATGATGATAATCCCACATCTGACATTCTTGTTCAATCCCCAACCAAACCCCAAGAAACCACCGCCCCAAATATTTCCTTACCCACAACAGAAAATGTTGACCCTCAGAACCCATCTATTTCGGGAATCCCACTAGCTGACACTTCAGCAACTGAGTTGAGGACCCCACTCACTCATACCCCTCCCAAAAACAGATTTGAATCCTTGGTCGATTATCCAATGTGTATGCGTGAGAAGAGGCTCTGTGCACAAATGACCAGAAATTTGAAGAAAATTCTACCATCAGTCTAGATCGACACGTCTTCAGAGACTTATGAAAAACTGATCAGAATATGCACATGGGTTGCATTAAGGAAAGGTCCATCAGAAGATATGTTCGAGGTTATTCTCGGAATGGGCGGAATTGCTAACTTCCAAGACTGGGAAATGGAACAGAAAGAGAACAGTGGAGTTAAAAGCCACAATGAGCTCTTATCATCGAAGGCCTTGACTGCTCTTGTCAAGAGAATGCTCAATGTTCCAGATGATGTGATTTCCGAAGATAAGTCTAAGGAATCAGCCCAGACAAGTGAAAAAGTTGATGTTGCTGTTCAAATCTCGGAAGATGAGTTGTTGTTGGAAACTCAAGAAGTGTTGGAGTATATTGATCCTAGAAGCGAGCTGGAGAATCCATCAGATCAGTTGAGAGGATTGGTGTTCAAATTTCAGGTTGAACATGCTCACAGCCCCAGAACCTTTCCGGCAGAGACTTGTGGTTATATTGCCAAGCTATTGGAGATGGTCAAGAAAGATTCGGACGAAGCTGAACGCAGAGCAAAGGATGCAAGGTTAGCTATCGTACCCTACTCTCCTCCGTTAAATTTGAAGGCAATAGCAGGAAGCGTTCTACCAGTAGAAGAAGACGAGGTCTTAGCTACTGAGTCAGAAGATAAGTTGGTTGAAGTCACTGTTGCTGAAGAAGATGAGTTGATGGAAGAAGTTGTTCCTAAAGAAGTTGTTCACATAACTCAAGCCATTCCATCTGCATCTATTGAAAATTTGAAGGACGATTTGAGACAAGTCGTGAAATCAGCAATAGATGAGTTTTTGAAGTCTGATGTCAAGAAGGTGTTGATAGACCAGAACAGTTCTCTTGTGACTAGTTCAAAAAAGATGATCATGAATGAAGTTAATCAGCTCGATGCTACCTTTAAACAAGAAATGTTTAATCAACTAGAGACGTTTCTTCAAAATCAAGTCGAATACTCAAAGAAGAGTTCAGTCGACTTTGCCAGAGTTCTAGCCAGAGAATCGAAGAAAATGGAAAGAGTCTATAGAACGAAGATCGAGATTGCAGATGAGCAAAGACGAGAAGCGTATGCTCAGTTGCAAGAGGCTAGACAACAACTTGAAGAAATGAGAGCTCATAATACTAAGTTGAGGCTGACTGTTACTCACTTCAAGAATGAGTTCAATCTCACATCCAAGAAGCTTGAATACACAGCTGATCGTCTTGAGAAGCTGAGTGAAGATGGAAGCCATCAGAAACAGATAGAGAAAGCAACCATTCTGATGAAGCAAGTTGTTCAAGAAGAGATGACTAGATTTACTTCACTTTTCACCTTGAAGGCAAATGATGAAGCCAAAAAGGGGGAAGAGGTTGAAGAAATAAAGGAGAAAGGAACTGAGATTCAGACTGATGTTTCTGTTCAACAGACAAGTCGACCTAGAAGAGGAAGACTAATTAAAGCAGCTGAGAAAGAAGAACATATCAGTGTTGAAGAAAAGTTGAAAATTGCGAAAGGAAAAGGAAAAATAACTAAAGAGGTTTAGACAAGAAGGATTGTCAAGCGCAAGCTAGAGATCAGAGAACCTAAAGTGAAAGAGTCGATAAGTCAAATCATTGCTGATATTGATGAGACTGAAGTTCTGAAGAAGCAGAAAATTGAAGATTATAAGTATGCTAACAAGAAGGTGTTAGGCAAACATATCAAGAGGCTTCAAGAAATGAAAGAAGATCCAGATGTTATTGAGAACGCTCTTGTTGACAAATTCATCGATGCAGAACATAGAGATGTTTGGAAGATTGTCAAGAAGAAGTGGGAGATTGCTCATTGGATTGTTCGAAAATATGGAGATCCTACAAGCCAAGACGAGTTGTTTGTTATCTTTGAGAAGTTCATGGAAGCAGAAGACAAGTTCTTATGGAACTTGATTATGCGTATTGCGGCTGCTGTTGGATATAACATTCTGTCACCGGAATTTCCTAAATGGGAAACACCCATGTTAGGTTCTGGAAAAATAGTTGATTTCAATGCGATCAAGAAGTTCGAAGAAGATTTGCTTGAAGATGAGAAGATCGACAATGAAGATCATATTTCAGATATTCATAAAAGAATTTTGGATGCATTTCAAGTACCTGATCCAGAAGCTGATACACCAAGTGGAGGAAGCATGGATTGAAGATTGTAAGTGATTTACTTATTTGATTTTTTGCTAAGTAATTGTAATAGATCTGATCCGATTTACAATGAATGAAAAAGATGTTATATTTTGATAAGACAACTACTTAACTAGTCTATATACTTAAAATAATTCAAGTAGTTTTGGCTTCATCAAAAAGGGGGAAATTGTTGGGATATGAATCCTGAAACAAGTCCTAATTGATGTTAAAGTAATTTTGATAAGCCAAAAAGAGAATTTGAATATATTTCTAAGTGTTGACTGATCTAGTTATGGAAGTCATCTTGTGACAAGATCAGATAAGTATAAGTATACTGAAAATAAACTAAGTATTGAAAAGAAAGTTTATATAGGATTTTATGATAAGCTTATAAATGTTGTATAGAAGATTATAGTTCATGTTCATGTAATAGTTTTAAGTTGACTAAGCTGTTTTATAAAGCTTAAAGTAATGTAATAGTCTTGATAGATTAGTTGATAGAACTAGATTAGTTCTACAAGTGAAAAGAAGACTGAAGAGAAGAGAAGACTTGTGAAAGACAAGACAAATGCTGAGAAAGACAGAAATATTCTAAGTGTCGAAGCAAGACAAGTGAAGACCACGTGAAGTGAAGATAAAGATAAGATTGTATCAAAGTGAAGATATGAAGAGTTAGTTATTGAATAACTAATTAACAGACAAAGCGTGTGAAGAGATAAGAAGAATCAGTTATAATGATTGTTGAAGTTAGTTATCAAGATAAGGTTGTTGGATAACAAACTGATCTTGATATTGAGAAGTTTATAAATACATGAAGACATTCAACGTTTGAAGACTACTGATAATCTAACTACTGAAGTGTACTGAAGAAATTCAAAGCAAGGAAAACTCGCAGAGTTGAAGTGCAAAGTTTGAAGCCAGAGAAGACAAGTTCATATTCAGAAGGCTACTGCATATAGAGAAGTTTTTCTTTATAGTTTTTGTTTGTAAATCAAGTTGCTAGTTACTTATTAAATAGCTAGTTGTTAGATCGAAGATATACTTGGAAGTATATTCGAAAAGATCAAAGTCTTAGTTCTTGGGACTTAAAGCCACAAGACATATTAATAAAATTTCACGACTGGAGTTGTGAGAGTGGACGTAGACAAGTTGTCGAACCACTATAAATCTTGTGTGTTGATTTACTTACTGTTTTGTTTTTGTTTAATTTTTGATTTGATTAATTGATTAATCTGCATACTAGAAAAGTTAAGTGTTCATTGAATAGTTGAGTATAAATCTAAGGGCTCATATAAATTCTGATATTCCGCATTGTTTACTCTAATATTTTGAAAGATTTTTAAAAGTCTATTCACCCCTCCCCTCTATACTTTTACTAGCTTACTCAATCTTACACTCAACTAGGGACCTACAGAGGGTGTTGAGTCCTATAAGAAGGGTTATTTGAATGTTAGTGGTTGTTTATTGATTCTTCAAATTGCATACTTACACTGTATGAAATGGCGTGGTATTGTGGAGCCATGTTCCATCCCACTTATCCAGCATTTGGATGATGCTAAGTTGTGCCGTCGGTGTAAGGAGGAAGCTGGAGCAGATGGTTATGGTGATAGTGAAATGGTTGTTGATACTTATCCAACAACTTTTAATGGAACTGTGAAGCAGAAGTTTATTACTTTTAATGTTCCAAATATTAGTGGCTTGGCTGATAAGGTTTGTATGTGTTCTGTTTTTTTTTTTTTTTTAATGTAGTAACACATATATTTTCTAAATTTTTATAAGTTTCCTTTCTTTTTTAGAGGAAGATGTTGTTAATTTGATGAGTGAAATTCGAATGTTTCTAACAAGTGTCTTGTGAAGCTTTAGGATGTGAAGAACTCGAATGTTGCCTCTGGGTTTAATAAGCCTGTTGAGGATCCAGTTCCACCTGTGACTGATTCACATAAATTTTTTGCTGAGGAGAATGTTTGGAAAAATATTGACTAACTAGTTGTTAATTTTATCCGTGTTAAGGAGCTTGCGGCATCTGCTGTTGAGATGCCTAGCTTTGACTTGTTTCCAGATGATCCTCTGATGCAGAAATTTGGTTCTAGTAATGTTAGGGAGGATGCTGGTGTAAATGTGGTCCCCTCTGGAAAAGAAAAGGTGTTTGATGATCATATTTCCAACGACGGTGAAGAAGTTGGTGGGATATTCTGTGTGATGTGGATAGAGACGAAGGACCCATTAGATATAATGATCTTAGAACCCAACGTATAAATTAAGCAGGGGATCTTCCAAAATCGAGATTTGAATTGATCTTACTTAGAGCATAAAAACCTTGACCCGTTGGCTATAGAAGAGCTAAGAACCTTGGTATGATTGTTTCAGATTAGTGTTAGGTGATTTGGTTATATCAATAACGGGGTAATGTTGGGATATTTATATCCGGTCCCTATGTTTTGTATTGAGAAACTAAATATGCTTGTAATATGATAAGTTGTATTGTATTGACAATTTCAACATTCATCTTATAATAGATAGGATCTGGTCAGTATCAGTTGAGTTTGATGTCAATTGATATAGTAGAGAAACGTGCACAAGCTCATGAAGAGAAGAGAAGACCAGAAGAGAGAATCGGGCGAGGGTAACTTATTTTCAGTAATTAATCTAATATAATTTAAAATAATTTTCACATTTTTAGGCCCAATATAAATATATAATTTTAGGATTGTAACTTACTCTAGTCCATATTCCCTTCCTCAATTAGATCCATTCTCATGTCTTATTAATTTTAAAATATTATACAATTTTTTTCCATAAAATTTCGAATCGATTATTTTAAATAAGAATACTGAAAAATGTTAGATCGATTTTTTGTAATTAATTGCTTAGTATAATCCTCTCAATAATAAATCTATGAAATTTTTTCCTTCAATTACCGATATAGTACTTGTAAAATTTATAAGCATTATTTATGTAAATACAATCTAAAATGGGATTATATTTTTTTTAGTCCATTAAGTTACCACGATTTTGAATTTATTCCATCGGATTACCACTTTTTGAATTTAGTCCATTAAGTTTCAATTTATTTTGATTTTGGTCCAGTTACCTGCTATAGCAGGTTTAACAGGTCATTTTTTAAAACAAACCCCATAAAATGTTATACACACCCCAAATGTTAAACACACCACACTAAAATTTAAAAATATTTTTTTATTACTATACACACCCCAATTCTTTCTTATTTAATAAATTACCAAAAATATTAAATTAAAAAAATAAGAATTCAAATTAATATGAAAAATATAAATAAAATCTATAAAAAATCGCCTAAATCTTAAAAAATTAAACAAAGCTAAAACAATTAATTAATTTAATTAGTTTTGAATATTTAATTGATTTTCTACTATTTATAAATTTTATTTAGCCTTATTTCAACGTTTTTTAATTTATAGAAGTTAAAACGCAAATAAAACATTAATAAAGCAATGGAGTTTTAAATTTATTTTATTTTATACACTCCAAATGTTAAAACACAAATAAAACATTAATAACACCCATAAATATTATATACACTCCAAATATTAAACACAAAAATTCAAAAATTAAATATAGTTAAACAAAATCATAACTATATTTAATAAATTGTCAAAATTAATTTTATTAAAAAAGTAAGAATTCAAATTAATATGAAAAATATAAATAAAACCTATAAAAAATACCCAAATCTTCAAAATTTTAATAAAGCTAAAAAAATTAATTAATTTAATTAGTTTTAAAATTTTAGTTGATTTTTTAATACTTTTAAAGATTTTTATTTTTATTTAATTTAATAATTTTTTCAAGTTGATTTTTTTAAAATTTATTAAAAATCTTCAAAAATAGTAAAAATCAATTAAATCTTCAAAACTAATTAAATTAATTAAATTTTTTTTTATCTTTGTTTAATTTTTGAAGATTTTTGTGATTTTTTATAGGTTTTATTTATATTTTTATATTAATTTGAATTTTTACTTTTTTTAATTTAATTATTTTTTTGCAACTTTTTAAATATGAAAGAATTGGGATGTGTATAGTAATAAAAAATAATTTTGAAATTTTAGTGTGGTGTGTTAACATTTGGGGTGTGTGGTGTATTTTAAAAAATGACATGTTAAACCTGCTATAGCAGGTAACTGGACCAAAATCAAAATAAATCGAAACTTAATGGACTAAATTCAAAAAGTGGTAATCTGGTGGACTAAATTCAAAATCGTGGTAACTTAATGGACTAAAAAAAATATAATCCCATCTAAAATGTACTAAGTTAAACTATATTTATATTTAAAAATTGTGAGAATTTTTTTAATTAAGAATTAAAAATTTATCATACCAAATTATAATATTTTGTTCTTTTCAATTCACTATAATTTATATGTAGTATATATTTGTTTCTTTAAACATAAATAATGTTGTCTAATTCATAACAAATTATTACATCTACAATTTTCAAATTTAATTTTTAAAAGTTTACAGATATTTTTTTTTCAAATAAAGTATTAATTGAATACTTTCTTTAATCCATGAAATCCATCTTATATATATTGACCAAAGTGAACCCCTTAAAAACATAAAGTTCAAATATAAATTTCAATATACATTTTTTTTTTAAAATTTCATGTGACATAATATATCTTTAACTTAAAAGCTCAAATAAGAGCCAACCCTTAAATTTTGTAAGCCTGAGCCGAAGATGAAAAATGAGTCATTTCTTATGTCATAGATAATAAAATTATCGTTTTATTAATTTGTTCTACCATATTATTTTCAATAAATTAAATTATTAGTTTATTTAACTTTTTTTTGTGATATAGTGGATCGTAGCTACATTTAAGTTTTATTTTTTAATATTAAAATTTTATTTTTAAAAAAACATTTTTAGATTAATTTTTTAAGTTTTATTACATACTCTCTTCGTCCCACACAAGTTTTCATACTTTTCATATATTGTAATTTTTTATATTGATTTATATTATAAATAAAATTTGAATACTCTATTTTATTTATTTATTTATATATATATATATATATATATATATATATTTTATTTTTAAAACTATTCGATTCTAAATTTTATGGAAAAAATTTGGGAAAATATCAATTTTGGTCACCCAGTTTTACCTCTTTTCATATTTGGTCACCCACATTTAGTCACTATCAAAATTGGTCACCCATTTATTATTTTTTATCAAAATTGATCACTCTGTTGGTCAATCTGTCATTGACTAACGGAGTTTTGAGCCGTGAAATTTCTCAAAACCTAGATTAAAAAATTCTCATGCATTGAAGCAAGAATGTGTGCAATATATTTATAATAGGTTAGAAGAAATTCTGATGCATCTTTTAGTGATTTACTTTTTATTTTATAGATAATTAGGAAATGAGAAACTCATGAGTTATAAATTTACGTATTTCAATTAATTTCAAATGCTTTAACTAACATTTCAAGAAATCTACAATAATGATCTTAATAGAAAAATATTTAGAACGAAATCTTGAATGAATAATTTTAGAAAACTGTTAACAATTAATCTTCACCACAATTATGCTCCAATAATTATAAATTGGGAAATGACTTGAAATAAATTTATATCTCCGATTATTATACAAATTCAATATGAAACAAAGAATTGAAAAACAGAGTACAATTGTTCAAAAAAAAAACCAGAGTACAAAGTTTCATTCTATTGAGTTTCTCATTTCCTGTAAAATAAAAAGTAAACCAACAACAAATGAATTCATAACTGAGTTAAATAATTATTAAAAACTTACTGAAATTTTTTGACTACTAGAATTACGTTCTAGAAAGTAAACCAACAACGAATGAATTCATAATTGAGTTAAAAATTAAAAATTTACTGAATTTTTTTAACTACCCAACAAGTTGATTGAATCACGTTACAGAAGATGCATGAGAATTCTTTCTGATCAACGATAAATATAGTGAAAATTCCTTCTAAAAGATGCATGAGAATTTCTTCTGACCTGGATAAATATAATGAGAATTCCTTCTCATCTATAAGATAAATATAATAAAATAATTTTGTCATAAAAAACTTAAAACTTAAATTAAAATAAGAAATAATGTATAATTTTTGTGATTGATTAAGATTCTTCAATGGATATTTTTTCACGCTCTGGTAGGTTCCACATGTTTCATTCTTGCTACTGCGTTTGTTTCATTAGTTTCTAGAAGATGCATCTAGACTTTTTTAACGTTTTGAAAATTTTGAGCTGAAAACTCTTTCTCCGTTAGTCAATCCGTTAGTCAATAACAGATTGACTAACGGAATGATCAATTTTAATAGAATATAATAAGTGAGTGACCAATTTTGATAGTGATTAAATGTGAGTGACCAAATATGAACATTGGTAAAACTGGGTGACCAAAATTGATATTTTCCCAAAAAATTTTGTATAATATTTTAAAATAATATAGACATGAGACAATAGGGATCTAATTAAGGAATTGAATATGACCTAGAGTAGATTTAAAAAATTATATATTTATATTGGACCTAAAATTGCAGAAAAAAAAAAGTTACAGTCCTCTTTTTGCCATAAATAAGTTTGGCCCGAAAAATGGGCCTCAATCAACCTGAAATTTGGTTGATTGAGCTAATTTGGCCTGGAATTGTGAAAAAAAGAAGTTACGGGCCTAATGTTGTCAGCCTGTAAAATTGCGGTCCTCTTTTTACAAACACCCCTAAGTTGCGGTCGTGAAAAAATAATTTTCCCAATTATATATTCATAAATCATATGCAAGCAAAACGTGGTCATATAAAAATACAAAAAATATTGATTAAAAAAAAATCTGCTATTAGAGGGAAAATACAAATATATATTTCAATATGGTTAAAAAAACGCTAATTACCGAAATGCATTTCAAAAATATAAATTTATGACCTTAATATACTCTCTCTGCCTCATGGAGAGTTACAAATATTGGCAAAATCAACTATTTATCTCTACTTTTTTTTTTCTTTTTTACTTTTTTCGTTTTTCTATCTCCTTCTATCTCAACAACCCACTATTCATATAATGAACACAAAGAGTAATAAATAAAGAAACACTAATTAGTATATATACTTTGGAAAAGATTTGTACTATTATTAGTAAACACTAAGATTCAAAGAAAACAGTAGTGCAATTGTAGGGAAATTACACGCAGCCAATCATGTATCGATCCATCTATGATCTAGAAATCCATCTATGGGCGCAACCGGTTTGCGATTTCGTAATAGGCAGCAGAATCGATACGAACGTACTGCACTTGCGTATCATTTTCGACGTATGCAGGCATCTCGATGCCTCTTCCAAGCAATTGCCTTGCCAATCTATTCAGGCCGGCCTTTCTCAGATCCGGCCGTCCAAGTGTAGCCGCCGCATTTATACCCAAATCTATCACTTTCAGTGGTCCTCCATATTCAAACAACAAATAATCTTTCAAAATGCTCATCTTCCGTTGTATGTCGATGCCCACAAAAGTATTGTTATCGAGTACGAGGAAATGTTCAAGCTTGGGAAGGTATCGGCATGTCATACGAGAGAAATGGATAACGAGGCAGCGAGTGTCGACACAAAACTGGACGGTATAGATATAGTGTTTGTTATTGATAATGTAGAACTGAAGGTTGAAGCCTACGTAGTCGTAGAGATGGCTATCGTCAATGACGTCCGCGATCCAATTTTCAACAGCTATGACGCTATTTGTGACGGTGGTGGTAATGATGGTTTGGTCAAACGCTCGAACCTCGTACACCTTTCGGATCGCGCCCTTTACTTCAAAGTTGTCTATAAATAAAAGTCTTCGTTGTCGGTGACCCATAGTAACTGCAGTTTAAAAAATAATCAACGTCTTATAATAGTGGAAGCCACACATGTTAAAGATTCAGACGAAACACATATCAATATATCCATAAACCCCATCTGAAAACAACTCCTCCAAACTAACTCCAAGAAATTTAAACAATAATTCACATACCAACATAAGATAATTCATGGTAGAATCATAATTAAGATATTTGGGAGCGACACATGCTGAAAACAACTCCTCCAACCCAGTTCAAGAAATTTAAACAATAATTCACATACCAACATAAGATAATTCATTGTATATAGAATCAAAAATTAAGATATTTGGGAGCGACACATGTTAAAGATTTGCAGCTGAAAACAACTCCTCCAACCCACTTCAAGAAATTTAAACAATAATTCACATACCAACATAAGATAATTCATGGTGGAATCATAATTAAGATATTTGGGAGCGACACATGTTAAAGATTTGGACGAAACACAAGTCATCCAACTAACTTGAAGAAATTTAAACAATTAGATAATTCATGGTAGAATCATATATATATACCTTCCCACAGCAACTTTCCGATATTACAAGACAGGTAAACGCCGATACTTCCATATTCTATTTTCTCTAAACGTCCACCCGGCTGCGGCCTCACGACGTTGTGGCTCACAAGCAAAACATTTGTCAATATGAACAAATCTGGTGTACGGAAGTTAACTATGTCTTCGGCAAAGGAAGTCAAACATTGGTAGTGGTTGGGTATATCATATGAATCAGATTCAACTTCGCGCTTCAGTGTATCCAGCTGCGATCTTTCTAGGCCGAAGCCTGTACACACACATCTACGATGTGAGAGGAGTTGTGTTAGGGAGAGTGGCATGGACTCCTCCCTGGGCTTATGGTAGATGAGGCAGTTGTCGTCGTAACAGAGGTGGATAGTCGCGACGGCTCCATCCGCAATTTCGACGTTGAAGCCCACGACGAGTACTGTGTCTCCTTCGGACTTATTGATTACGTCAAGGGGTCGGATCAGCCATTCATCAACGAATTCGTGGGAGTTAGTGATTTTGGTGTGGATGCTTCTGTAAAAAAACTGGAAGTGATGGTTGTAGGACTCCAATGTCATTGGGCTATTGTGGGAGAGAAGCACGTTTTCTTGTGGGAGAGATTGTGACTGTGTGATTTAGTTAACCAAAGAGGAAACTGATTCTTGAATGGGGCTGTTTCCGATTTCGAAACAAATAGAGTATATATAATATAGGCTTCTTGCAATAGGCAGTTTTCTTTCTTGCTAGGGCATTATTGATGATTGATTTTCATTTCTTCACTATTTGTAGTTCCTTTAAAGGTAAAATGCACATTTGATTCCAAGAGAATTCGAGCTCACGGAAATTGTTTCATTTTGAACAAAAAAGATCCTACGATATTTTACCGTCAAACTAATAAATTGTGAGCGTGAGGCACACGTGCCCATTAATATCAGAAACGGGTAAAGTGCAGATTTAGTTCCAAAGAGAATTTGTGCTCATGAAAATAGTCTAATTTTGAACAACAAAGGTCCCTTCGTGTTGTGGGCTAGAAACTTAAGAGTATGCTCCCCTCTAGATCTTAGGTCTGAAACCCCCAAAATGCAAACAATTTCTAAGGGACAATCTATATAGAGCTTTGCTATGGATTCAAGCGGTGTCCTTGCTAGTGGACGGTGGGATTGATCCAATTTTCCCGGAAATATGTATAATAAAATTGGACAACTAAAAAAGAGGGTGAAAATAATAAAATTGGACAAAGGGAGTATAATTGATTTATTTATTTACTTAATTCATTAGACTAGATTTGACCACTTCAATTTTATTGTGTTGATCAACTCTGCTGAGCATATCTTCTGGTTCCAAGTAGAGTTCTTGTCAGTAGGCTTGGTCCATTTGATATGATCTTCTAGCATTGGCCTATCAGAAGAATTGACTCTTTTGATCCAACTCTGCTGATTCTGCTATCAGCACCTTTGAACTCTCCTGATTTTGTGCTTTCAGCATAGTTGTCTCTTCTGATTCTAAGCCTTGAGAGAACTTGATTCTTGTGACCTTCTAAGCTTGTTATCTAAACATTTATAAGTTGCCTAACATGTCAGCTGTTCAACTAGCCTGATCTATATGTTCCAACATTCCTGAAACATATGAACTGAATTTGACTTATCTTACATGGCATGTCTTAAGGGGTTTTGATATCTTAATCAAAATCTCATTTTATTCCCAACATAAAATGTCGTT
The DNA here is from genome assembly GCA_963675135.1 of Galeopsis tetrahit. Lineage (NCBI taxonomy): Eukaryota > Viridiplantae > Streptophyta > Magnoliopsida > Lamiales > Lamiaceae > Galeopsis > Galeopsis tetrahit. The sequence continues at coordinate 18,081,377 of OY776130.1, forward strand.
TTTCAACGAAGATCAGAAGCTGAGCAAAGGCAAGAATTCTTAGAGGTACTTGCAGAAGGAGTTAATACTCAGATGATTATTCCTGCACCGGTTGGACCCTCTAGAGTCATCTCTGATGGAGAAGATGATATTGGACGCGAGTTATACAAGTTACAGATGAAAGATGAGGAAATCACACTTCCCTTCATCTCACAGCTTATACTTGATATATCTCGTAAGTTGTATGAATAAATTGCTCCAAGAGTGACAAGACTCTTATCGTCGCATCCAAGTCGCAGAAAAGTTTACCTACAACTCGATTTATGATGTTGTTCGTAAGAATATGAAGAGGTACTTTGATGAAGACCTTACGACCTCCATCATGAAATTTGTAGATGAGCTGATTAAGAAGAACGGTGACTTAATGGTGAAATCTATCGAAGCAATGGACATTAGTGCCAGAACTGACTTTCTGAAGAACTTGGATGATCAGAAAGAAGATGAGTTGAAGAGAAGTAATGCCAGAGAGCACTCATCTATTGACCATCTTTTGAGCAAATTTCAAGAATTTGAGAAGATTGTTGCTGCTCAAAGGTATGATCTCTTCAAAAAGTTAGAACGGTCGAAGGACCTTAAACTCGAGATGGAGAAGGAGACGTTGAAGTCGACCCAAAATCAACTCTCAATTATTGTCCATGGTTTGACAGCTAGACTTGATCTAGTACCTGTTGTTCCTCACATTGGAAAGATTGCATCAAAAGTCGTTGCTTTGGCTACTGAAAGATTAGAGAAGACAACAACTATTGTATTGAACAATGCAAACTTTGCCAACAAAGATCAGTTTGAGAAGCTTACTCAAGCGCTCACTTCCCATATTGCTGAAGCCAAAAAGGGGGAAGAAGAGGCCAGAGTTAAGTTATTAGAGAAGATTTCAGAGGGAACTGAAGAAATCAGCAGAGGATCAAGCTGATATGGCTGGAGATTAGCAGATTCAGAAGAGCGATTGAAGTTGCAAGATCAGATGAAGAAAATCACAAGTCAAGGGGGAATTGCATCAATTCCTGCCTCATCTACTCACCATATGTCTTCTCAAGACTTAGCAACCGTTGTAGACGATGTGATTGCTAAGAATGTGGATAAGTAGATCCAGAAGCAACCTGCAGTTGACTTACCTTCGACTCAACCAGAAGAAGAACCTGAAGACAACATTCAAATAACTCTAAGGAAAGGGAATCACAACCTAACTCCTTTAGATGAGGAACGTCGTCTATCGGAACTGGAGAGAAAGCAAGTTGCACCTCTTGATGCAAATTATAAGAGGAGAAAGACTCTACAGAAGAAGCAGAATCATGTAGAAGAGCCAATACCAGAAGGTATTGAGGACGAAGTAGATGAAGATGAAGAGGTTGAAGCTCTCCTAGAGCAATCTGATCAGCAGATTGATGAGTTCATCGATCCAGTGCACAACCTAAGATGGTTGAATTTGAAGAAGAAATGGCAGATAATTTATTATCTTGCTAAATGTTGGGGAGATCTGGACTTAGAAACTATCTTCCTCTACTTTGAAGCTTTTCTTACACAAGAGGAAGAAGATTTTCTGAACATAGTAATAAAATCAGCAGTCGATAAGAACATCAATGTTCTTCTGCCAGAGTTTCCTTGCTAGAAAGCACCTGAAATTGCATCTAGTAAACTGAATATGAGAGAAGCTGATTTACTTGCTATGAACATTGGTCTCGAAGAGAAGATTCGTGACAAGGAAGTCGTCTGAGAGATAAAGAAGAGACTATATCAAGCATATAGTTGTTAGGTAAATCATCTTGTATTTGTAATATATGTTCTACATCAGCTTCAGACAACATCTCATTGTCTTCATCGGAAGCTATTTGTTTTGTTTACATTATTGCTACTAACATAGCTGGATTACAATTTCTTACAAACTGATCTGATAACTTAGCTTAGTTAGTTTTTGCTTCATAAAAAAGAGGGAAATTGTTGTGATATTCATCCACCCCTAGATCTGATAGCATTGTATAAGTTTAGTGTTGATGGCCAAAACCATATCAGTACACCAAATGTTAGTGTAATAATTTGTAATCTAGTATAGGTTACCTAAGTTGTTCTATAAAGCTTAGAAGTAAAGAATATAGTCTAAGTTTTAGTTTATGGGATAAGTTGTATGTATATCAACTGATACCACATCTGGATAAACGCGCGTATACTCAAGACTTGAAGAGTATAAGACTGAAGACTAGAAGACCTCGAAGCTCATTAGTGAAATCAGATTGAAAGGTCCTTGTATACCTTATCAACTGAAAGAAGCTATATGATAATCTGCTACAAATTAGAAGACGTTTTCAGCAGATATGAGCTTCACCTGATCTTGTCTAGAAGAAGCCTTAAAGAGCATTAAAGTCTAGTTCATTTAATCGATCAGATGAACAGTTAGCATTTAAGATGCTATACTTTGAAAGAAGAGGCATTTGTGAGAAGACAAAGAGAATGTCGGACTACGTCTGAATTGCTCAAACAGAAGACAAGACACTAAGTCTAACAACTCGGCTGATGTGGACCAATAAGAAGATGACAACACAACTATTTGAGTTGACTTGGACTAGGATGCAGAGATCTTTATCAGAGTCGTACCAAGCATTAAATGCAGATTTCCATTTAAGGAAATAACGTACCAGAATTCATGGAACACGTCTTATCATGGAGATCTCTACCAAAATATAGAAGATTTGATGCAACGGCTAGTTTCTCACTAACGACTAGTTTTGAAGCTCAAATCTACATATAAATACAACACTTGTTCTTTGGAACAAGTTACGAAAACTCCACAAGCAAGAACTCAATTCAGTAGTACTCAAGAACATCAAGTTTTCTAAAAGCCTTATATCGAGTTCTTTAGAGCCAGAAAAGATTTCTAATCCTTAGCTCTAAGTTTCTGAATCTAAGCCAGCCTTAAGAATCCTATCTTTAGAGCTTAGAAAATCAATGTGAATCTTTCACATTGAGTTGGTTATAAACATCCTTTATTTTATTGTAAGAAACCATTGTAAAGGGTACTTGTTCTCTAACCAAAAAGTAGATCTGTATACACAAAAGGTTTTGTATCTTGATCAAAAGTCTTCTCTTGGAACTTTAAAGTTAGCAAGGAATATAATTTCACTATCTAATTAGTGAGAGTGGGCGTAGAACAAGTTGTTCGAACCACTATAAATACTTGAGTTGTTTATAACTTTATTTACTTATTGTTATTATTTATAACTGTTCATACATACTTTGATAAAATCATAAGTTTTATAAAAGAGTCAAAATTCACTAAGTATAGATTTTACAAATAAGCAGATACTTGTATCAGCTGATATCATACATTGTTTATAAAGTCATTCTTTATACAAAGGGTTTCATTCAACCCATGAGTCTAAACATTTAGGGCATACACAATTCCGCACTAGTAGCTCTTGAGATAACTTTCCAACTGACCAATTGATATAAGCAATCAGTTTGTTTGTTATCTTGATCTGCTACATACACTCGCACTCTAAATCAGATCATCTTATTTGCATCAGACGATAGAGTATATAGCTCTTCTGATCGTCTCATCTGATCAGCACACAAAAAAGTTTTAAAGTTTAGAAAGTCTATTCACCTCCCTCTCTCTAAACTTTCTCCACCGTTGATACTCGTTTTGGGACCAACATTTTACTGAATAAATTTTTTTCCTTAAAAGTTAAAATCTAAATGGAGAATGTATATATTACAGTATTAAGTACTAGATAAATGGTTCAAACTTCATTCTCTTCACATATTTTTTTCATTTTATATAACATATATATAAAAGAATGTCAATATTTTAATGAGTATGCGAGTAGTCGAAATGGTTGGGGTAATAATTTTTTAATGTTGAGATATATATAAATATATAGTTAATCAAAAAAATTTAATTAACGAAGCGAAATTAAAATAAGCGACAAAAGTGGTGCGATATTAAAAGAAGCGAAAAAGTGGTTGGTTATTTTTATAATTAAAAAAAAAAGTGGTCAACTCGAGTGTATTTGAAACTTGAACTTTACTTTGGGTGTTTTTGCAAATAATAGTAGTTGATTCAAAGTGATTAAAATTGATTTTTGTAGTAAAATTGAAAGTAGATAGTGTTTTAAAAATATGCACTTTTTTTTTTTTTTTTAAATGTTGTGGTGTATGTCATACAAATCACTTTTTTATAATTTTACAAAAAACACCCTTATTACATTTGAATAAATAATGGGTAAAAATAAAATATTATTTAAATTGTGAGGGCAAAATTGTAAAATTAGTGAGTGCAATGATTAGAAGCACTTAGAAGTTGTTAGAAGCATGGGGAGGGGTGCTTGACCAAAATTGCTTTTAAGTAATTAATTTAATCACTTACTTGTGTTTACAAACACTTCAAAAGTGATTCTATTTAAAAAAAAAGTGTTTTTAAGCACATAGTTTTGTTTGCAAACACCCACTTTATACATAAAAAATTAAATAATTTTCATATTTTTTTTCTATCTCTTTTTACCCTTTGCTATTCACTGCGCATTTTATATTATATTCAGTAACAATATCGAATTTAATATTGATAAAGTATCTAAAGAATATCGATAAAAAACAAGAAAATGTCAAAAAAAAAAATTAATATAGTTACATATAGATACAATCGTATAGTACACCGTATATTTTATGTAAATTCATCATATATGTAAAGTTTTTTTTAATTATTTTATTATATTTAAGTGTTAAAAGTTTTTTTATTAAATTTTAATCAATCCCACTGTAAGTATCTCACTTTTTTTTTTATGGATGTTCCACAATCAATTTTTCATTTTATTTTTGTCATATTATTTTCTCTTTTTCAATCATATTACTTATACTTTATATATTATTTTATCACTCATTTACTCCTTATTTTCTCTTTTACCATCACATCAATTATACTACATTTATTATTTTATCATATATTTTAATTAAAACACGCAAATAAAATGGAAAATTTAAAGTACAACAAAGTGAGTACTAATATTTTTTAAAATTATGAATATCAGTATATCAATCGATATTTTAAAAAAATTAAAATCTCGTTACTTTTATCGATAAGAATATTTTTAACTTGTCAGGAGCTAGTACTCTAGCTAGTACTCTAATTTTGATAATTATTCCGAGGAATTTGGGTATGAGCCTATGACCTTTGATTGACAGGTGCTGTGATATGGGATGGGAAAGCACAAAAAGTTGTTGCTGGGATATGGGAGGGAAAACCACAAATTCCTTAAAATAAAAATTAAAAAACTAAACTCTAGTTCAGCATTAATAAACGATATAAACTCTTTTTCAAAAAAAAAAAAAAAAACGATATAAACTCACCGTAAATTGAGTATTGCATTTCAAAAATATATTCCCCTCCGTCTATAGTTTGTTTCGTTCATTCAATTTAAGATAATTTGAGAGTTGTTTATTAATTTCCACCCGTAATAATTTTTGTAAGTAGATAAATCACTACAAGAAAATAATTAATTGGCTAGAGAATATTTTGTAGGCAATAATTTCGATTTTGTAGGCATTTATATTTACCTACGGAATACCAACGAAAACCATTCGTATGGAATTCGCTCGTAGGTAATTCGGTTGCCCACGAAAATTTAATTCGTAGGCAATTACCTACCACATTTTCGTAGCAAATCCATAACATTTCGGTAGGTAATATGATTACCATAATAAATGAAATTCCGTAGGTAAATATCAACTACGAAACATTTCGTTGGTAATTCCGTAGGCAATTTTGGCAATAAACATTTCAGTGGAATTTTTTTTAATATATATATATTTTAATTTTTTTATTAATAAATTATATTTTTAGCCTTAGTCTATAAAATAAATTCATTCAAAATTGGACCAGCCGGTTCAACCGGTCCAACCATGAATCGATCATAAAACCGATTCAAAAAGTGTTAAAATATATAAACATTTTTAAAATACAAACTTAGGTGCACATTAGGCCCCTTTTATAATGTTTTTCTCTCATGTTTCTTGTGCTCCTTATTCGATGTGGGACAAAAAATTTATGTTTGTTGGTTATTAACTTATTAATACTACTACTTTTATATTGTTTTTTATCTTATGTTTTTTCTACTCTTTCGATGTGGGACATAATAAAGTTCATATATTTATTTGTTATAACACTAGTTTTTCTAAGTTCCTAGCTAATTTTGTAGGTAATACAATTAGATAATTTATACATATAAATAGCTAGAAAAAATTTCGTAGGTAAATAAATAAACAAATCATCTACAATCATTTTGGTAGGGAAATGCTATTTTGCCTACGGATTATTTTGTAGGTAAACCAATATTTTCTAAGTTTCTAGCTAATTTTGTAGGTAATACAATTAGATAATTTATACATATAAATAGCTAGAAAAAATTCTGTAGGTAAATGAATAAACAAATCACCTACAATCATTTTGGTAGGGAAATGCAATTTTGCCTACGAATTATTTTGTAGGTAAATCAATATTTTTAAATTCCTAGCTAATTTTGTAGGTAATACAATTAGATAATTTATACATATAAATAGTTAGGAAAATTTTCGTTGGTAAAAAAAAAAAATCACCTACAACCGTTTCGGTAGGGAAATGTGATTTTACCTACGGATTATTTTGTAGGTAAATCACCATCAGATTTTTCCTTGGTTCGTGGGTGAAAATGTGTAAAATAATTTATAAAGATCCGTAGGCAATCTGTAGGCAATTCTCAATATTTAAAGACGAAATTATTTTCGTTGGAAAATTTTGTAGGCAATTCAACAATTTCTTGTAGTGAATGGACATGCATATTAAAAAAAGTGTAATAATGAGTAAAGTTTTGAAATTTAATTTTATAAAATTTTATGTATAAAATAAAAAAATGAGTTGACTTTGTGTATGTGTGCTTGACGTAAAACAGACAATGAATTTGTTTCTGTCTTTTGTTGAATTTTTTTCATGGCTCGATAGATAATTTGATAAACCAATGATTTTTTTCCGTATTTCAGAATACGGTTAACCAACATGTTAACTAATCGGTTACGATAAACTGGATTGGATTTTGCTGTTTTTTCTTCTGTAGTACCTCAACGTGACATGAGCATGAAAGGGGTTTAACAATCAGTTTTCTTTTTATAAGGGCTAAAATCACTTATTTTAGCTTTTTTACCCCATATTGTACGGTGGATCTCGAAAGATATGAACACTACAAGAAATTGTTGAATTGCCTACATAATTTTCCAACGAAAATAATTTCGTCTTTAAATATTGAGAATTGCCTACAGATTGCCTACGGATCTTTATAAATTAGTTTACACATTTTCACCCACGAAATTACCAAGGAAAAATCTGATGGTGATTTACCTACAAAATAATCCGTAGGTAAAATCGCATTTTCCTACCGAAACGGTTGTAGGTGATATTTTTTTTATTTACCAACGAAAATTTTCCTAGCTATTTATATGTATAAATTATTTAATTGTATTACCTACAAAATTAGCTAGGAACTTGAAAAATATTGATTTACCTACAAAATAATTCCGTAGGCAAAATAGCATTTCCCTACCAAAATGATTGTAGGTGATTTGTTTATTTACTTGCCTACGAAAATTTTCCTAGCTATTTATATGTATAAATTATCTAATTGTATTACCTACAAAATTAGCTAGGAACTTAGAAAATAATGATTACCTACAAAATAATCCGTAGGCAAAATAACATTTCCCTACCAAAAAGATTGTAGGTGATTTGTTTATTTATTTACCTACGAAATTTTTTCTAGCTATTTATATGTATAAATTATCTAATTGTATTACCTACAAAATTAGCTAGGAACTTAGAAAATATTGATTTACCTACAAAATAATTCGTAGACAAAATAGCATTTCCCTACCAAAATAATTGTAGGTGATTTGTTTATTTATTTACCTACGGAAATTTTCCTAGCTATTTATATGTAGTATAAATTATCTAATTGTATTACCTACAAAATTAGCTAGGCACTTAGAAAAGCAATAGTGTTATAACAAATAAACATATGAACTTTATTATGTCCCACACTGAAAGAGTAGAAAAAACATAAGAGAAAAAACAATATAAAAGTAGTAGTATTAATAAGTTAGTAACCAACAAACATAAATTTTTTGTCCCACATCGAATAAGGAGTACAAGAAACATGAGAGAAAAACATTATAAAAGGGGCCTAATGTGCACCTAAATTTGTATTTTTAAAATGTTTATATATTTTAACACTTTTTGAATCGGTTTTATGATCGATTCATGGTTGGACCGGTTGAACCGGCTGGTCCAATTTTGAATGAATTTATTTTGTAGACTAAGGCTAAAAATATAATTTATTAATAAAAAATTTAAAAAATATATATTAAAATTTTTTCCACTGAAATGTTTGTTGCCAAATTTAACTACGGAATTACCAACGAAATGTTTTGTAGTTGATATTTACCTACGGAATTTTATTTATTATGGTAATCATGTTACCTACCGAAATGTTATGGATTTGTTACGAAAATGTAGTAGGTAATTGCCTACGGATTAAATTTTCGTGGGCAGCCGAATTACCTACGAGCGAATTCCATACGAATGGTTTTCGTTGGTATTCCGTAGCTAAATATAAATGCCTACAAAATTGGAATTATTGCCTACAAAATATTCCCTAGCCAATTAATTATTTTCTTGTAGTGGAAAGATCTCCCTCCAAGCCGTACATACGATTTTCCGCATAATTTTATATGTATCTATGAGATCGAGTATAGAATTCTGTTTACTCACTTTAAATTGAGTATCCATTTAAGTGATTTGAGTGATTTAATGAAGTGTAAAGAAAATTTAATGAGATGTGAAGTAAGACGCGGGGTCAAAAAAGATTGACAATTTTAGAAGTGTGCAAATAATCTTATAACAGATCGAAAAAATATGCAAATAATCGTGGAACGGAGAAAATATAATATTAATTGGGCCCCCCAATCCAATATTTCTAGCACCGTCACTGTGTGTGGAGAAAAAATAATGACATTTGTGTAAAATTGAGTATATTGTGAGGGTGAAATTTATAAATGATTTACCATTTTAAGAGTGTAAAAGTTATTGTAGAACGTCTTGAAAAGAAAAGTGTGAAAGTTATTGTGAAATTGGAGGAGTATTAAATAAAATAAAATAAATCCAAACGTACAACTTTGATTATGTTTGTTGTGTGATGTAAAATTTGAATTTAAAATTTTGAAATTTAACACCAGTTTTATTTGGGGTGTCAATTTCCGACACAATACGAATCCGACACGTAAATTATGGGTTAGTGTTTGACCTTATCGTATTTGTGTCGTTATCATGTCGATATGATAACGACATAAAATTTCATGTCGTGTTCGTGTCGATCCGTTAAGCACGATAAAATTAATAGACCACCCATTAATGCGTTAACAACATGTTACTTACTCCCTCCGTCCCCGAAAAATTTGCGAGTAATCTTGGGCACACGATTTAAGAAAAAAGTGTAATGATGAGAGTATTCATGGGTAATTTTGTAAACTTTTATATATAAAATAAATAAAGTAGGTGAATTGAGTGTATGGTGAACCTAAAAAATAATGACATGAAGGGTAATTATGTGTATATTATGAGGGTGAGAATTGTGATGATTATTTTCTATTTTGGGGTATACAAATTTTTGGGGGACAAACAAAAAAGGAAAGTATGAAAACTTTTGGGAGATTGGAGAGAGTATTATATTTAAATAAATGACACAACAATTTATTAGATTTAAATAAATATTTTAATTTTCATATATTTAAAATAATTTTTTTTATCGTGTTGTGTCACGTCGATACGAAAAATATTATGTTGTTATCATGTTGTGTCAACACGAAAATTATCGTACTCGTGTTAACACATATTCTTATCGTGCAATGTTTGTGTTAGACCTTATTGTGTTGGACTCACGTTCTATATAAGATTTTTAAAATCTTACACTCTATAAATACCTATATTTTGTAGTACAAAAAATAGCTTTATAAATACTACTCCCTTCGTCTCACAATAACTTTCACATTTTCCTTTTCAAAACGTCCCACAATAACTTTCACGCCCTTTAAATGAAAATCCTTTAAAAACTAAACCCTCACAATATTCTCGATTTTACAAATATGTCATTACTTTTTCTTCACACATACACAAAAGTCAACTTATTTATTTACTTTATACATAAAGTTTTACAAAATTACCCTTTAAAACTCCACTCATAATATCACTTTCTTAATATGCGTGTCCATCTAGGGGTCGTCCGATACAGTATACCGACCATATTGAACCATACCGTTATCATACCAAAAATTTCGATATTGAAAAAATTCATACCGTTACCGTATTGAAATTTCGGTATACAGTATTCTCGGTAGGGGAATTTGCACCTAAAGACACCCCACTAAGTGTTTTAGCTAATTAAACTAATTGACTTTTAATAAAGCAATTAGAACCAAATTCGAAAATTTGTGACACATATACCCTTAAATTGCCTTATAGTTGATAATTTAGAATTAGTCAAATGAAATTAAAATTTAAATTCCAAACGCTTAAAACTTTCCCCACATTCCAATACATCTACCTTCCTTAATTCCATACCTTCCTAAAAGGTTTTGTGCATTTACTGTAATCAATCTTACAGAATCTTGGAGCAAAATTGCACTCAACCTACGAAAAAGGAAGACGGGTTTTCTGTGCAAAATATTCGACGGCGATTAAAGTTTTCGCGGAGAAAATAGTAGTCGACGGCTGCAGAAAACGGTGAAGGTTAGCATTTCGCCTCTTATTATTGTATATAACACGCATATGAACTGCATAAATATGTTGATTTGTTTGGTGTGTAATCGATGTCGATGTGTGAGCGATCGATATGGGTTTGAGTATTGCAGTGATTAACTAATTTCATTTTGTATATAATGCCTACTGATCATCTTAATGTTTAGATGTGTTGGATATAATTTGCATTTTGGTTGAAATCAGTAATAGATTAGGGTTATTTACAGATTCCTATGTTTAATAGTTTAGACACTTTAGGTATTTGGTTTTTGAGCCTGTAATCGTGACATTTGAATTTACCAGTTGACAAGATGATCTTGTATTTTGCATCTTATTATGTAGATGGTCAGAATTAGGTATACTCCGGTTAGTATTGATGGAGAAGAAGGGAGTCGAAAGAGGAAGAGAACCAAGGATGATAGTGAACATGCAAGGAAAAACAAAACCAGAGGTACGATTTAATTTGGGAAAAAGAATTGACTGCAATAAGTATTGCAAGATGATGATGAAGCTGCACATATGTATAGTAGCAAAACATTAATACACATTACATGTACATCATTGCATTTAAAACATTGTGCAGCAATATGCAAAATAGTTTGAGAAGTGAATCATTTCATTTAGAGTTTATATGGTGATTCATAGACAATGGGTGCATAGTATATGTACATGTCTACACTTGACATCCAGAGTATGGTGAATTGAATGAATGCACTTTTTATATAATGATGTTCGTGTTGTTGCTTTAACTAAAATGTATATTTTAGATGGTTACGACATGTGTTCATCATAGTTGATTATGTTTTTATTGGGGGCTGTTGCATATAACACATTTTTTTGTTTACAATTTCTGTCATATTACTGTTGAAGGGTCTTCAGCCAAGAGCAAGTCAGTTGAAAAGAAGAAAGGAAAGTGAAAAGGTTCGACAAACTGTAATCGCATATTAATTTTACATTATTGTAACTGTGCAATTAGAATACTTTTCATAAATAATTCATTGTAATTAAAATTAAAATTTTGTGTCAAATGCAGTGGATAATGATATTAAGAAAGTCATAATGTCTTCAGACTCCAGTAAAATTGCTCTTAATTACAGTAATTTGTGTAAAAGTATAAATCTGCATTTGCTATGAACTAATGAAGATGGAACAATTTATGCAGCAAACACACGGTACGCTGGATTGTGGTGTGGTTGTTTGCAGATTAATTGAGATTTTTTTGAGAGGGGCAGAGCCAACGAATGCAGCGTTTGATCGAGATGATGGAAGCAAGATGCGTATCAGAATGGCAAAGACATTCGTTGATTCGATTCGAACCACGTGGGATTGAATATTTAGAGATTGTGTGTCGTGTTGCTTAGTATCTAATATTAAAATTGTTGACGTATGCTTTTGCTTGATTATGTATTTATTGGATTTAATATGATTCTTTCATTACCTATGAATGAACTCCATGTTGTTATCGTTTGTGTTTTTTGGATTAATTGTGGTTGCTTTGAAAGATATTTGTTTTGAATTCTGGTTTTGAAAAAAATGTTGACTGAGGTTATGCAATTTCATTGTTTTTTATATAAAAAGTTTGTTATATCTATTTGGCGAATCTACAGTTGATAATTTTGAAGTGATATTAGTAGGTTAATGAAATGTATTGGTGTAATGGGTTGCACACATCAGAATTCACATGATGCAATTATATGTCGTATGATGGCAGTTTGTAAAATTGACAGATGAGATAACAGTTGCAGTTAAGATTGAATAACAATACTAAAAAATGCCCTGGAAATTGCATCAGGCAACACTAATGCAGAAGTGTGATAAAAAAAATGCAGTTTGTAGAAATCGAAAATGCAGTTAGGATGTATAAAATTCAATCACCTTAGATGGAATTTCGAGTGCACGTTGATGTTGATCCCGAAATGTAATGTGTAGAAATGGTTGTAAAAATAATAAATACAAAAGTATATTTATGTAATTACAACATGCAATTTTCGTTGCATATGTAAAAATAATAAATAACATAAATACAGAAGTATATTTATGCAATTACAACATGCAATTTTTGTTGCATATGTAAAAATAACAAATAACATAAATGTAGAAGTATATTTGAATTTTGAAAAAAATAATAAATGGACGTTCGATATATATATATTTTTTTTACAGATTTTGACTCTATTTGTATTTAAAATTATATATTAATAATTTTAATGGAATTCAATATTTAAAATTCGAAATTTATTTAGATAAAAGGTATAGTTGTACATCCAAAAAAAAAAAAAATTGTCCTCAATTTCGAATTGGACAGATTTCGAAATGATAAGTTTGTTGGAATACTGCATTTTTAATTAGGTAGAAACGTTTTCAATTTTGAAAAATTAGGAGTCAACTAAGAGTTCTTATATTTATGTTAGAGGTTAGAGATATTAAATTTTAATTATGAGTGTAATTTAATTTGGAATGTTGCATTTAATTAGGTAGAAACGTTTGACTAATTAATTGGGAATTCTACACAGTGGTTCGCAATTTATGAAGGAATTGAAAATATTAATATGTATTTATAGTTTTAAATGAATTCTTAAGGGCACATTAGGTATATTAAGTAGGAATTTGACTTTAATTGCTTTACTAGAATTTTTTGGTTTTAATTGTTGTAGGGGTATGGATTTTAGCTCCTATTGTTAATAAACTCTTCTCGGTATACCGAAATTTTCGGTATGTAAAAATTCATACCGATATCGTACCGTAATTTCGGTATACCGAATTTTCGGTACGGTATATCGGTATACCGTACCATATCGATTTATATCGAAAATATTGAACCATCATTTCATATCGAAATACCGGTATACCAATTCATACCGAAAATATTGAAGCATTGTTTTATACCAAAATTAATTATTTAAGGTTTATTTTATTTATGTTTTAATAATTAAAGTTATTTTAATTTAAAAATAATATAAAATTATTGTTTTATTAAGGTTTCGGTATTTCGGTATATCGATATACTGTTTCATACCGAATATCGAAAAAAATTCGATATATCAAAATACCACGGTATGATCATTTTTCATACCGTTACCGTACCGAAAATTTCGGTATACCTAAAATTTCGATATTTTTTCGGTATGAAAAGCTCGGTATACCGAAATTTCGGTATATTTACCCACCCCTGTGTCCATCTACCTATGCAAATTAATATAGGACGAAGGGAGTAATAAACACTATATAAATATTTACTCCCCCGTCCCGTGATTATTTGCACACTTTCTTTATTAGGATGTTCAAATATTATTTGCACACTCTTAATATGGAAATATCCAACAACATTAACACCCTCTCAACATCATTTTATTTTTAAAATTGTCACTCTTTTTTTTACGTACATTTTACTTTACATCTCACCAAATTCACTTTACACCTCATCAAATCATCAAAAATATTATTCATTTATCTTACATCACCAACCACTAAATCCACTTTTCTTAAAAAATGTGTGCCGGTCAAATTGTTCAAAAAATCCCGGAACGAAGGGAGTATAAATTTATATAAAGTTAAATTCGGACACACTTAATTAAATACTCCATCTGTCCCATATTTGAAGACCCAAATCAATTGGGCACGAAGTTTTAATGAAATGAAGATAATATATTTATAACTAGAGTCATTCCTATAGCTCATTAAATAGATAGGAACTACAACTTTAAAATGTTTCTATTAAGTTCAAAATGGAGTAAAAAAATCAAAACTACCCTTAGTATACATGTCTTTCAATAATTTCGAAAATCCATAATTAATTCAAATTTTAAATTCCATTTTTTTGACAGATTACAAATTCTCTAATTTCATGGCATAATTTTCGATAATCGCCTAACTTTCCAAATTTCAAATTGTTAGAATTAATATTGTTGAATCCATTCTAAATAAAACTGAAATAAAAACATGAAATTCAATATTGAGATTCAGTCCTTATTCGTCTGCATAGTAAGTATCTACCATTTCCAATTCTGCATTATTCATTGTTATTGTTCATATCATAAAATATATATTTCAACGTGCATATGATTTCGAATCCACACTGTACTTTTCGATGTTTTTATAGATATCAAGTAATTGTTTTTTGATTCTTTCTTAATTTGTTGTGTTTCATATTTTTTTTAAGTGTTTTATTTTATAAAGTGTTTTTCGATTCTTTCTTTTCGAATCCATGCATGTTTCATATTTCAAACTAACCATTCTTAATTATACGTGTTGTATATTTTCTATAATCTACCTCACATTCCATCTAACCAAACCATTAAACTTGTTCAGAAATTTGCTTATATCCACTTGTTACAAGCCGATACACATTAATATGCACCATAGGATGTATGTGCGTACTAAATATGTCTCTTATGCATTTTATTGTTCAGGTGTCTATCTACGTATGCATTTCAATGTTCATTCTTGTTTCTGCATATATTTCAGCATATGCGTACAACTCCTCTAGTGTACTATCCAAACTACATAACGCAGACCAATGTATGCATATACTTTATCATATGCACATGCACTTAGCTATATGACTTTTGTTATCGTCTATACACTTCGTTCTAAACATACGCTATATATTAGAATCGATATGTACATTACTTGTTTTCAGATGCATTTATACCGGAAAAGAAAATACAGGACGCATGCAAATGATCGGAGTACCTGGTGTCGTCGGTAATAAACGTCTTCGCCGAAAAGAATGAACCGTGGTTTTTTAAAATTGCTCGAATGAAGTGCAAAAATTGTGGAAAGAAATCTTTCAGCTACAAAAATTCGTCTAATTAATGGTGATTTCCGTCTTTTTAGGAAATATTTGAATTATGAAAGGTGATAAAACAAACTGATTTGATGTTAATAATGAATAATAGATAATAATTCGAAATTATTTAAATTGAATAAGGGCACATTTGTCTTTTTAGGTCCTATTTTGAATCTATTGCATAAAAATTAATGAGCTAGTCCCTATTAGAAAAAAAGTTTTAGTGAAATGACTCTAATAACAAATTACCCTTTAATGAATGGATTGTTTATCAGTATTGTGTAAGATAAGACGGGAGTAATAAAAACTTTTCAACTTTATAAATACTCCCTCCGTCCGCCTATAAGCTTCCCATACCATTTTTGGTAATTATTTTTTCTTACACTACACTTTATATTTTACTTTTTCTCTCTTTCTATCTCCTTCTTCCAATCACATAACTTGTACTATATCTATTATTTAATTACTTTTCTTAATCTCCGTGCCGAAAAGTAGCGGGAAGTTTATAGGTAGACGGAGGGAGTAATAGTAATAAAGTTATTTTTTAGTGTAATAAAGTAGTGATATTTATTGTAATATTGTAGTGTTTTAAAAGTATTTTTACTATTTTAAAAGTATGAAACACCTAAAATGTATAATGAGTTTTCAAGTACTATGAAACAAAGAGAGTAATTTTTTTTAATGAGTTTTCAAGTACTATGAAACAAAGAGAGTAATTTTTTTTAAAAAAAAGACACGACCTCGAATTGAGTTGGAATACTAAAAGACACCCTTCTCTCCACATTTTCCCACGCACAACACTTCATTTCACTTCACATTCCTACTTTATTCTTATTACATTTTCCACACTCTTTCTCAACCTCAAAGAAAACCCATTTGTCTCCGGCCACATAGGATATGAGTATGTTTTAGTGGGAAAATAGTTACTATTATGCATGCAGATTTCTGTTGAAAGTTGAACAAGTTTGTTTGTAAAGTGAAAAAAAATGGAGGGTAACAGTTGCAAGAGACATGATTTTACTGATTTGTTGTTCTCATGGTCTATTCATGATATTTTTGACGACAATCTCTACAAATCTCAGGTATATTTTTAATTCTAGTGCTAAATAGCTTTAGAAGAATAAAGAGGCAATATATTATTTGTTTCCTGTACACTAGGATAGAGGAATAAATGGTTATTTTTTCTTCATCTGGGGTTTTAATCAGAAATAGAAAAAAACTAGCTTTCTTTAGATGCCTGCAAATTTTGATGTTCCTAAGGCTAAGAGCTGTCTGTATATATATATTGTTGTTTATTAAATGTTGTGTTTGGGGTGATTTATAAGGAATGTGTTACTAATTTAAGTTTAGTTTTGAAGAATGATGATAGATAATTGGCTAATAGTTTGTTGTTTATTTCTAATTTAGGTTGAGAAGATCCCTGAATCATTTGAAAGTGTGAATCAGTATCTTTCTTCATTTGTATACCCTTTATTAGAAGAAACACGCACTGAACTTGCATCCGCCCTTGAAACGGTGTATAAAGCTCCTTATGCTCAAGTAACATCTTTCAAAGAGTTAAAACGCCAGACGAGATTGTACAAAGCTGAAGTTGACCACTGGGAAAACATTAAAAGTGATGGAGAAAAAGATCCTTATACAACATTGCCTGGTGATTTTGTTCTGCTTTCAGTTATAAGACCTGAACGTGTTTCTGACCTCCAACGTGCTGGCTGGACGTATACCTTTGCGTCTGTAATAACAATTTCTGAAGATGATAATAGTATAATATCTGGCTTCAAACTCAGAACAGCTGGTGCCATTGATGTGGAAGATGTAGAAAGCATGCCACTCTATGTCGTTCACTTGTCGAATATTACAACCCCGAAAAGAATATGGAAAGCATTGAGAATGCGTAAAAATCTAGGGATCATTGAAAAAGTATTAACCAAGAATGATTTGGTATGTTATTTACTGAGAAAATTTAAATTGCTCTTCCTAGTTCTTACATTTTTTGTTATTTGGGCCTTCACTCTCAACCACATTTCATCCTTGCATGTTATCTTTTAATCGAATCATTCGTCCAGATTATATATTTCAATCTTATAAATATCTTCATTTGAAGGCATGTTTAAATCTTCATGTTTTTTTTTTGAAAAAAAAATGTTCTGTATTTTGAAATGATTAATCCATGCTATTATCTTCCCATTCCCAGTGCAGACAACGACAGATTACTCGTTGATTTTTAAACTAATGTTTCTCTTGCAACAGTGTCACGAAAATTGTGAAATCTGCCCTCTCAAATGTCACATTGAAGTGGAGGAGAAATTTGGATCGACTTTGCTGTCCAATTTAAATGAGTCACAACGTGGGGCAATTCTGGCTACTTTACGCAAAATTGGATGCAGCCACCGGCCTTCTGTGGAGCTCATATGGGGTCCACCTGGGACTGGCAAGACTTCAACCTTAAGTATTTTGTTGTACATTCTCTTAAAAATGAACGTGAGGACTCTCGTCTGTGCTCCAACAAATATTGCAATCGCAGAACTCGCCTCTCGGGTGGCAGCACTCGTGAGAAATTCCTTCAAAACCGAAAGCAAGAAGAGCCTCTTGTCTTGTCCTCTAGGAGACATGCTCATCTTTGGGAATAAGGATAAACTCAAAGTTGGATCAGATATCCAAGAAATTCTGTTAGATTATCGTGTAGAGAGTCTTGTACATTGTTTAGTTCCATTAACTGGTTGGAAACATTGTATATCAACCATGCTCGATTTTCTTGATGATTGTGTTTCCCATTATCAAATCTTCACCGAGAATGAGCTAATCAAATCGAAGGATCTTCCGGATGCTGAAGTCCAGCAGTCTGTCTCCAAATCATTTTTGGAGTTTGCTAGAATTCGATTTTCTCATGCTGCATTGCTGTTGAGACAGTGCTTGTTGACATTCATTACTCATTTACCGAAAAGTGTCATTCAGGAAAAGAATTATCAAAGCATTGTGCAACTTATCTCTCTACTTGACTCTCTTGAGAAGTTGTTGTCTGAAGACAGCATGACATCTAGCGAGTTAGAGACTATCTTCCTACAAGAGGCAGTGTCATTTGCGGATACAGCATCATTACAGTATGTCAGATGCCAGAGCCGGTCTATTCTGAAATCCCTTCAGGCTTCTCTCAGTAATCTTGGCCTTCCACTTATCACTGCTGAAACTTCAACTTTTGAGTTCTGTCTCCGAAATGCTTCTCTGATATTTTGCACAATTTCATCTTCATACAAGTTGCACACAGTTGATATCAAGCCATTTCACTTTCTGGTCGTTGATGAAGCTGCTCAGGTCAAGGAGTGTGAAACATCCATAGCCCTTCAGCTCCCAGATGTGAAGCATGCTATCCTCGTTGGTGATGAATGTCAATTACCGGCAACAGTAACCAGCAAGGTAACTAATCGAGTAGGAGAAACTGTCCACATAGTGTATTGTGAAAGGTTATCAAATGTTAATGATTTGTTTATATGCAGATGTCTGAAGAAGCAGGATTTGGAAGAAGTTTATTCGAAAGATGGAGCTCTATGGGTCATTCAAAGCATCTGCTTAATGTGCAATACAGGATGCATCCATCAATAAGTCGGTTTCCAAATTCAAAATTCTATGATGATCAGATATTGAATGCACCTATTGTGACGAGTAAAAGCTACGAACGATGCTATCTTCAGGGGAGGATGTTTGGTCCCTACTCGTTCATAAATGTCTGTGATGGAAGAGAGGAATTGGATGATGTTGGTCACAGTAGAAGAAACATGGTTGAGGTTGCAGTTATACTGAAACTATTACGTAAACTCTTCAAAGGTATGATGTTCGATGGAATCATTTCAAATATCTTAATTAGTTACAAAATGAATAATAGGTTCAGTCTACTTGGTGGTATTAAAAGAATAAAAAGTCACCCAGTTACTAATTAAAGAGACTATTCGAACCCCGTAGCATTAATGGAATCTAAACTGTTTTATGTGCCCATGTACATATATACATATTTTTAGTATGAACCCTTGCATTGATATAAACATTTTTGTTGTTATTTGTGTTAAATTTGAGCAGGGGTTTCTTTTAGCTCTCAAATAGATTCGTGATAAGTAACATGAAATATACAGTTACTACTTTTGATGAGATTTTAACAAGGCATACTTCTTGTCATGCATTGATGTATTCATGAACAGAATGGAGCGTCTCAAAAGAGAAACTCAGTATTGGTGTGATATCTCCGTATGCTGCTCAAGTTGCAGCAATTCAAGATAAGCTTCTACCAAAGTATGGTAACCTTGAGAGGTTTACAGTTAAGGTGAAGTCAATCGATGGTTTTCAAGGCGGAGAAGAAGACATAATAATTATATCAACCGTAAGATCTCACAAAGGTGGTTTCATTGGTTTTTTGTCCAGTCCTCAAAGAACCAACGTCGCTCTGACGAGAGCTCGGTATGTTTAATATCATATTGATTTTTAATTTAAGATTCAGCATGGATCATGATTATTACTCCCTCTTTTTCTTCTAGTCACTGTCTCTGGATAATAGGAAATGAAAGAACTTTGAGTAGAAGCGAGTAAGTTTGGGCAGCATTAGTATCTGATGCCAAGGACAGAAAATGTTTCTTCAATGCTGGTGATGATTGTGAACTCGATAAAACTATTATAGATGTGAAGAAAGAGTTGGACCAACTTGATGATCTTCTCAGTGAGGACAGTGCACATTTCCAAAATTTTAGATGGCAGGTACTCAGATTATTTTTTATATTTTCAGTTGGTACATTGAATTTTTTCTTAGCATGTATTACTCACCTGAACACCAAATAAGTTTTTTTCTCATATGGTTAAATCATCTTAGATAGTTAGAGCTTTCTAAAAGCATCTGTGTCTCTCTCTCTGAATTATAAATTAATGTACTCAGTGATTATGTTTATTTTTGTTTAATCTATTTTCTTTCTATGTCTTCAATGTTGATCATTTTCCCCTAACAATCTGTTTTGTGCATCTTTAGGTTTTATTCAGCGATAACTTCCGAAAATCTTTTCAGAATCTGAAGTTCCCCAGGATAAAAAATTTGGTTATAAAGTATCTGATGAAGCTTGCTGGTGGTTGGCGGCCAAAAAAAATAAATGTTGACCGGCAATGCGAGAACTCTTCATATGTTTTGAAACTTTTCAAGGTTGACATATACTATGTAGTTTGCTCCATTGATATCGTAAAGGACACCATTTACAAGCAAGTTTTGAAAGTGTGGGACATCTTGCCTATGACCGAGACCTCAAAATTCTTCAGACGACTTGATAGCATATTTTCTATGTATGCGGATAATTTCATCAAACTTTGCAATGAGAAGTTGTTTGATAGGTATGTCTTTCTGATTGTCTCTTGTTGGTTTGCTAACAAAGTTTGAAGTAGCATGAAATAGTTTCATGTGGGCTTCGTAATGAACATTTTCTTCTTGTAAGCTAATTCTACTAATTTCACATTTATTGTTTAGAAATTTGGAGGTACCAAAGAGTTGGTCATTTTCTAATGACATCATCCGTTTCAAGAATCCCAACGATTCCAAACTAAGCACTGGTGCAAGTTCTAGCTCTGTTGACTGCAGAACCTACGTTGAAAATTCTAAAGTGAATGAAAGCTTGCTCTTGATGAAATTCTACTCCTTGTCAATTGGTGCTGTGAATCAGTTGCTTTCTGATCTCGAGGGTAAAGAATTGGATCTTCCATTTGAGGTTACTGACGAGGAACGTGAGATAATAAATTTTCCGAGAAGCAGCTTCATTCTTGGAAGATCTGGCACTGGAAAAACAACTATTTTGACTATGAAGTTGTACCAGAGGCTTCATCAATACTGCCTTGCTTCACGAGATTCTGTTGTAGCTGATAGCAATGTTGATGGGGAATCTACGGGAACTACTTTGCACCAGCTTTTTGTCACTGTTAGTCCAAAACTTTGTTATGCTGTCAAAAATCACGTATCTCAGCTAAAAAGGTATGCCCATTTTATCAGCAAGTCTTCTGTATCTCTTTAATGTAGCTTATTTAACTTAAATAGCATTAGGCTTTCGCATTTGACACTTGAAATGTGATGATATAATATCTATGCTACAAACTCGTTATATTCGTATAATAATAATTAAAAATCATCAATGATGGAGTATATCTTTTACTAGATTACCCATTTCCTAAAAAGGACTTTTACTATCCCCTTCACACACTATATGTCATTACTTTATCTACAATAAAAAACATTTCATAACCTTTCCCTCTTAATTGACTCACTCCCTCCATCCCAGTGAAAGCTACCCAACTTTTCTTTTTTGTCCCGATGATTTTCTGAGGATTTCAGAGTACTTACATAAGCTTGTTCCATGAACTGTGTTAACTTGTGTTGTATGCCAGAGCATTCTCCAGAATAACTTTTTGACCTTTTAAAGTAAAACTTATTTTAACACTGTTGCAACATTCTTCTTGATATTCCTGCAATGTGTGTCTAACCTTTCTAATATTTACAGCTTTGCAACTGAAAACTTCTCTGGAAGTAACAACTTCACTGGTATGGACGACGTTGATGATATAGCAGATTTTAAAGATATCCCAGACACGTTTCTTGGCATTGAACAGGAAAAATACCCTCTGATAATCACATTTCACAAGTTTCTAATGATGCTTGATGGCACTCTGGGTAATTCCTATTTTCAGAGGTTTCATGATGCAAGAGACACCTCACATTTTGAAAGTAGAAGATCAATTGCACTGCGGACTTTCATTAGAAAGAAAGAGGTTACATACGACCGATTCCGGTCCTTGTACTGGCCCCATTTTAATGCAAAGCTAACCAAGAATCTTGATTCCTCCAGAGTTTTCACTGAAATTATGTCGCATATTAAAGGAGGTCTCCAAGATGGCGAAATATGTGATTCCAAGAGAAGTAGGGATGACTACTTATCATTATCTGAGAGTAGGATATCCACTTTAAGCGGGGAGACGAGAGATGTGATTTATGATATTTTTGAGGACTATGAGAGAATGAAGTTGGAGCGTTGTGATTTTGATCTGTCTGATTTTGTGAATGACATTCATCTCAGAATCAGGAATGAACATCTTCTTGGTGACAAAATGGACTTTGTGTACATTGATGAAGTACAAGATCTCAGCATGAGGCAAATCTCCCTTTACAGATATATCTGTAAAAACGTTGATGAAGGATTTGTGTTTTCCGGAGATACGGCACAGACGATTGCAAGAGGGATTGACTTTAGGTTTGAAGATATCCGGTCCCTGTTCTATACTGAATTTTTAATGAAATCTAGGAACTCTGGTATTTCAGGAAAAAGAGAGAAAGGACTCGTATCAGATATGTTTAATTTGTCTCAAAATTTCCGTACTCATACTGGAGTACTTAGATTAGCCCAGAGTGTCATAGATCTTATTTGCCATTACTTCCCGCAATCTATTGATTCATTGCCTCCTGAGACTAGTCTTATATATGGCGAGTCTCCTGTTGTTCTTGAGCCTGGCAGTGATGAGAACTTGATTATGTCTATATTTGGACAAGGCAGAAAGTGTGGCGAGAAATGGGTTGGTTTTGGTGCTGACCAGGTTATTTTGGTACGGGATGATTCCGCAAGAAAGGAAATCTCCAGCTATGTTGGTCAGCAAGCTCTTGTTCTAACTATACTGGAGTGCAAGGGCCTCGAGTTTCAGGTTAGTAATTTTTTCATCCTTTGTTGTCTCGTTCTTGCTTCTTCCTCATGAGCAATATGCTTATTATAACTGCATGCCACTTGATTTATTCTTTCTCTTCAAGTGGTTAGTTGGTTGGACTTATCTTGATGATACTGGTGTAATTTTTTCCAAACATACCATTAAAATGGTACTAATATAATTTGTATCGTATGCACTGATATCCTAAATTGTGTTAATTAGATGAAGACAAGATCAAAGTTATTTAATTTCCTTTGTATTCTTCTTTTGTAGTCTTTATAATTGATCTAACACATTATTTATTTCCATATGTTTTGATCTTTTATTCTCACGTTGTATATTATAGGATGTTTTGTTGTACAACTTCTTTGGTTCCTCGCCTTTGAGTAATCAATGGAGAGTTGTGTATGAATTCTTGAAAGAAAAAGAACTTCTTGATGGCGATTCTACGATGTCCTTTCCGAGTTTTAGCCAGTCAAGACACAATATCTTGTGCTCAGAACTGAAACAATTGTATGTGGCGATTACTCGAACTAGGCAAAGGTTATGGATCTGCGAAAACAATGTGGAGCTCTCTAAGCCTATGCTTGATTATTGGAGAAGGTTGTGCCTTGTGCAAGTGACAAAAATAGACGATTCTCTTGCAGCAGCAATGCAAAGGGCTAGCAGTCCTGACGAGTGGAAAACCCAAGGAATCAAGGTTTGATTCCTCTTTTATGCGTGTTTTGTATTTTATTTTAATAATTAATGTTGGTTTTAATTTTTTTTGCAGCTCTTTTGGGAGAAAAACTATGAGATGGCAATAATGTGCTTTGAGAAAGCAGGTGAAGAAACATGGGAGAAAAGGGCTAAAGCGTCTGGACTTAGATCGGCAGCTGACACTCTACGTAGTTCAAATCCCGAGGAGGCAAATATAATGCTTAGAGAGGCTGCAGAAATATTTGACTCCATTGATAGAATTGAATCTGCTGCAGAATGTTTTTGCGACTTGGGGGACTATGAAAGAGCAGGTAGGTTGTAGATTAATGATACTTTATAATAATATGTAAGTGTTGTTGTTGTGCAACATTTATGCAGGTATATAACTATATACTTTTTAAATGACAAAATGTTCTGAATATGCTCCCAACCCCAAATGCCTTTTCTTGACAACTATCTTTGTAGTTGGATGGGGATGATTCTGAATATTTTATTTTTGCTACGCCCTCCGTCCTACAATTACTTTCACATTTCCCTTTTTCAGATGTCCCAAAATAATTTTCACAAAATGACATTATTTTTGGACCACATATACACTCGTTCCAATCAATTTATTTGCTTTATAAATAGAGGTTTACAAAATTACCCCTTGGAACCCCAAAATTAAATTACGCTCATTTCTTATTACGCGTGCCCTTGTACATATGCAAGTAATCACGGGATGAAGGAAGTATAATATATGCATGCCAGACCTGGTTAACATATTTTTCTTATATTCTCGATTTAAAATTCTTATATTGTGCAATTTTGCATCCTTTTTTACCAGCAATTTTCCCAATTTTCATCAACTTTAGGAAGTGTTAAGCATTTCTTTATGCCCAGCATTCTAAATAATATTAAAAATTATTTTGCAGGAAGGATTTATTTGGAGAAGTGTGGTAAATCAGAGCTAACAAAAGCTGGCGAGTGTTTCTGTTTAGCTGGAAACTACAAGACTGCTGCAGAAGTGTATGCCAAGGGAAACTTCTTCAGAGAATGCTTGTCTGCTTGCACCAAAGGGAAGTGTTATGACCTCGTTTTGCAATACATTGAGTACTGGAAAGGGCAAGCTTCACTTAATAGTTCAATTATGCCTAGATTCAAGGAGATCGCCAAAATTGCACAGGAGTTCCTGGAAAGTTGTGCTTTGGAATGTTATAATGCAAAGGACAATGCATCTATGATGAAGTTTGTTCGAGCTTTCAATTCAACTGACTCCAAATGCAACTTCTTGAAATCTCTCGACTGCCTTGAAGAGCTTTTAGTGTTGGAGGAAGAGTCGGGAAATTTCATCAAGGCCGCTGAGATTGCAAAGAATCTAGGAGATCTTCTACGTGAGATTGATCTTCTGGAAAAGGCGAATCAGTTTGCAAATGCAAGCTTGTTAATACTTTCTTATGTTCTTTCGAATTCTCTATGGATGTCTGGAAATCAAGGTTGGCCTCTAAAGTCATTTCCTCAAAAGGTGGCTCTTTTAAATAGAGCGAAATGCTTCTCACAAAAAGTTTCTGAAACTTTTCATGCGTCAATCTGTGGCGAGGTTAATCTATTGTTATACGAGCAGAAGAATGTGTCAGAATTGATGATGTGTTACAGTTCTTCAAAAGAATACAGGACTCCAATTGGTGAAGTTATCTTTGTTCGTAAACTTCTGGACGCACATTTTCAGATTAATACACTTAAGTCTGAGTTGGATCCTGTGTTGCACCTCGATCTAAAGTCATTTGAGGAAAAAATTTCGAGAAATCAAGTCTGTGGTGGAACGCTTTTTTACCTTTGGGACATGTGGAAGTTACTCAGTTTAAATATCTTGGAATGTCTGGACGATCTTGAGAGGTCAGACTTCGTCCAGCCTAAAGATACTTTTCGGTTCTGTCTTAATTACTTTGGAGTGAGGTTGGTAGATGATTTTAGTGTCACCTTTCACTTGATGAATCCCGATGCTGCATGGGTAAAAAATGTTAAGGGGTACATTAGGAAGAACAGAAATGTGACTACTCTTGAAGCTCGTCATTTTGCATCAGCTGCACGAAAATATTGGCATCAAGAATTTGTGTCTGTTGGACTTAGAGTGTTGGACGCTCTTCAAAGACTTTATAAGAGTTTGACTGAGAAGCGCTCTTCAAAGTACTGCCAAAGTGTATTGCTGCTTCAGATTTTTGACGTATCAAAGTTCTTCCTTGATTCAAAATCAATTGTTGTGAATTCCTTTGAAGCCCGGAAGCTGCAGGATTCTCTGCAATTATCGACTAATTACTTTGGGCTTGTTTTCCCATTGGACACTCGAGAGTCCATATCAGAAAACATGATTTCTCTTAGAGAAACTTCACTTTCGAAGAATTTGCTTGAAGAAATTGTTTCTAAAGATACTAGCAAGAAGGGCGAACTCACTTATGGTCAGATTGGTCGATTCGTGATGATAATGTTAGGAACGAGCGAGCTCAGGCATTGTTTATTTGATGGAATTGTTGGGAATTCTAAGGACACATCCTGGAAGTCATTCGTTAAGAATTTTAGGGAAATCATGGAGTCATTTTCTCCATTGAGATGCTTTGATGACGCTTTAAGTCGAGAGTTTCATAATGCATTGGAAGAAACTTATAGTGTCCATTGGAGAGCATTCGACTATATATCTCCACACTGTTTCTTTTATCTCGTGGAAAGGCTTTTGATTCTGGTTCCTCATTCTCAGGGTTACTTTTTCACTTCAAAGTCTTCGTTTATCGAATATTTGATGTGTCTGCCATCAGATGCAAATCCAGGAGACCGTATAGTCGCAGGCGCCCAATACTATTCACCGACCACCCTTAACTTCTGTGTTCATGTGATTCAAGAATGTCTTTCCAACGGTCTGATCACTGTAGAATGGATTAAAACTTGTCGTATGGATTGCAGGTCTTATTTTCCAGTTCTGTTGCTGAGATTGTTTGTGATTCTGTGTACATCATGTCTGAACTTAGGATGCTCCTTTGCTTTAATTTTTGACATACTACGTAGACCTCAGATTAGCAACCTGCTGCCAAAAGGATTCTACGAAGCCTTTCGATCCAGGAGGCGGAATGATAATTCTTATTTATCAGCAGTTACTGATGCATTCAAAGCTATTGGGGATCCTCTTGTGATTGTAGCTTCGGGTAAGAATACTCGCAAGTTTGCATATCCTAATGCCATTTTCCTTGAGTTGAGTTCTTTCACATCTAGAAGTGGGGTGATAGCAGCTCTGTTTCCACCAACTGTTGCTAAAACGAATGCTTCCAAATCAATCAGCTATGAAGGTAAGGGTACAGTCGTAAAATCCTTAGCAACGGGATTGTTAATGGATGATTACAGTGTTGAAACTACGTCTAAGATTGGAGAAGTCACCACGGAGAATGAGCCAAATGGTGCCGTTGTCTCTGAAGAGATTGATGACAGCAAAACTTCAGACAACAGTCTTGGTACTGAAGACGGAAACACCAATGGTTCAAAAGTTGCTGTGACGAACGAGGTTTCTGAAGGTAGTCGGGGTAAAGGAAATAACAAGAAGAGTAAGAAATCGAAGAAAGGGAAAGGAGGTCTTGGTACTGAAGACAGAAACACCAATGATTCAAAAGTTGCTGAAGGTAGTCGGGGTAAAAGAAATAACAAGAAGAATAAGAAATCGAAGAAAGGGAAAGGAGGTCGAAAATAGTAAGGCCACTTTTATGTCATTGAATTTGAGGTGTTTTGTTTGTGATGTGCGATGGTTCTTGTAAGTAAAACAATCAATGTGGTTATGGTTATTGCATGTAGGAATCTCAACTTCTGGCCTGTCTACTTAGAAGGATAATCTTGACCTCTAATATTTTGTTTTGTCCGTATTACTCTTTCTCAATTTCATGTGCATATCTTTTATCTGGGTTTACTTATATTTCAAGTAAAATATTTGTTGAGTTTATGATAGTTATCGGACTAATTGACAATCGTGGCTTCACTTTATTCATAAAAGTTCAATTTTGATTTGATCCTGACTTGAGTTTTGAACACCTAATCTATGTGGTCATCGGGTGCTTTTGAGGATTTTTTCTATGTTACCCGGGCAAGCTAGTCTGAATTTTACGTATACGATCTCACGAACTTAATTCTTCAAATACCGTGATTCCGTAGTTAAAATACAATGGATTGGTCTTATATAGAATCAATTCCTTATAAGGAATTGAGTTGACTTGGTCAACTTAAATCTTAAATATTGTAAACTCTAAATATTCAAGACTATTGTGAATAAATATTTTGACTTGGTTAATTTTTTTTTTATTATTTTTTTTTTTGTAAATTTTTTTTTTTGATAATTTTTTTTCGAAATTGTGTGTGTTGAAAAGTGTAGGTTAATATTACTAAAAAGTGTAACACAATATTACTAAAAAGTGTAACACGTTTTTTTATTAAAAAGTGTAAGTCACTATAATTGAAAAGTGCAACACAACTTTTAATGAAAAATATAAGTCATTATAACTAGAAAATGCAATTAGTATAACTAGAAAATGCAACACAATATTATTAAAAAGTGCATGTCAATATACTTGAAAAGTGCAACCCAATATTTTAATGAAAAATGTAAGTTTTATAACTGAAAATTGTAACAAAATACGAGTAAAAAGTGTAACATAACATTACTAAAAAGTGTAAGTCACTATAACTGAACATATTGTAGAAAATTGTAAGTCACTACAACTAAAAAGTGCAACAAAATATGACTAAAATGTGTAGCATAACATTACTAAACAGTGTAAGTCAATATAACTAAAAAATATTGTTGAAAATAGTAAGTCACTACAACTGAAAAGTGCAACAAAATATGTGTAACATAACATCATTAACAAGTGTATGTCATTATAACTGAAATTATTATTGCAAAATAACATGCTAAAAAATTGTTGAACACTAGACCTCAACATAAAAAAGACTATTCTCAACCGTTTAAGCTACATAAATTATCATAAATGTTTTTCCATCTTACCAATTTTTTAAAATTTACTCAATTTCTTATAAGGAATTGAGTCTACAAGAGACCTACCCAAATACAATATGAGATTGTATTTCTTTTCACAAAATCGGGAGAGAACTAATTCTTATCGGAGTTATCCTGTAACATCTTTATCCAAAACACAAAAATCTGTATCCAATATTTCATATATAAAATATAGCTAATTAAAGTAAATTTGTGGTAAAAATTCAGGGGTGGAACTCGGGTCAATGCGAATCAAATCTAATTAAAATGTATTTTCTCAACTTTCAAATTGTTTTACTACATGACCAAAACTATGCTATTACATGATCAAAATATTGTCAATACAAGACAAAAAATGTAATACTACAAGTCCAAAAATATTACGGGAAGTAAGCTTTTTAGTCGAATTTGCCAAAATATTTTTGAACTTCATATAGTACTCCATCTGTCTCGTAATTACTTCCACACGTACTTTCCTTTTTAAGATGTCCCACAATTACTTTCACACCCTTAAAATGGAAAACCTTTTATATACTCCACCCTCACAATATCCTCGAATTTATAAAAATGTCATTTCTTTTTCTCTACACATACACAAAAGTCAATTAATATTTTTACTTTATACATAAAGGTTTTCAAAATTACCCCTCAAAATTCCCACTAAATTCACTTTTCTTATTTCGCGTGTTATTTCACATGTGAAAATAATCATGAAACGGAGAGAGTAACATATTTTTGGCTTTATAGTAGTAAACTATTTTATACTACCACAAAGCCAACAATATATGTTGCCTAAAATATTGTCACTATCAGACCAAAAGTAAAATATTTTCAACACTTAATTTTTTTGGGCGAATTTTCCAGAATGTTTTTTTCACATGTAGTAATACACTTTTGGTCTTGTAGTAATAATATTTTAACTTGTAGTAACAACATATTAGTCATGTAGCAAACTACTTGCTTGCAACCCGCAAATTCTTAAAAATTGTCTTAATTAAATATATGTCATGTGTGAAATATTCCACACAAATGTTGATCTATCTGCAATACATGAGTGGTGGTTTTCATTTACGCAACATTTTCTCTCAAACTCCTCTTTCAACTCATTTTCTTCCTCTTTCAACTCATTCTCTCACTCATCTCTTCCTCCGGATGTTGACTGGTACAAGGTGAATGTGAACGACAATTGTTCTTTCTTCCCCGAATCTATGTTTGCTTGGGCAGACTTTCGAAATTCTATGGCTTTCTTCGCTGCGGCCTTTGTTCGGGATGCTGGTTGGGGTTCCCTTTGGAAGTAGAGATTGCTACTAGTCTCCATGTTATTCTCTTTGGCCATACACATGGATGGTTCCAGCTATGGGTAGAGTCTGATTCAGAGTTAGTTGTTTGGACGTTGCAAGGGGTTCTTCCGATCATTCCTTAGCGTCTTTAAGCACTCTGGAGTACGGTTCGCCATTTGATGAGTGAGATGTCAGTCTTGTTCACCCATACCTTCAGGGCGGTGAACCAGGTTGTTAATGCTGTTGCCTCTGTTTAGAGGGGCCATGCCCGCCAAATTTCATTTTACCAAATATGTATAGTTACATGAATAAGGAATACTTTTGTTTCTATCATTCAGTTTTTAAAAGGGGTGTACCTTTTTCCCTTGACCCGAGTTTTTTCCTTAAGGAGGGTTTCCCGGACAAGGTTTTAATGGCGCCCCGACCTGTGGTTCGGCTTGTGAACTTTTGACTCTAGATTTTTTTTAATATACTCATCTACTTCAATTTGTGTATTGCATTCACATATCACTTTAGATACATGCAAATAAATCGTATGACTCACGGGAATATGAGTTTTAATTTCTCGTTATACACTTGTTAAGGATATATAACTACTTAACTAGTTTTATTCGAAGATATCAAAACTTGTTATACGAAAAAATATCATTTTACGTCACATAACTTAGGCTCTAACTAGTTTATATAGTATCATTTAAGTTTTCACTTTTTTGAATTTACGTCTTAGGGTGTTCAATTTATGTCATTTTTATTTCAATTTACGTCCTTTCATGAGAAAATTTTAAAACTCACCAGAAATGTGTGGAATGAATTGAGATTCTGACCAAATAGTCAAATTCACGTCATTTATATTTGAAAATTATAAATTCTAAAATTAAAATAAAGTAAAATTCCACAATTGTGAAAATATGCAAATAAAAAATAATAAAAATTTAAAAATCTCATTAATTTATCACCTATAAATAGAGGCAACCTCTACGCAATTACTTGAGGAGAAAAACGACACACTACGTTACTAGACTATCGAAATCGTGGCGCTTCTAGTCTTTTGAAAAATCTATTTTTTCTTCTCCATTGTGGATCATGTAAAACCGATCTACAACTTGAATATCAAGACTAAAACTATCGAGTGCACCTAGTGTATTTAGTTTTAGGAATATCATAGTCTTTTTTTTAATCTAGATGGTTTATATATAGGCCGAATTGTGTATTTAGTTTTAGGAATATCATAGTCTTTTTTTTAATCTAGATGGTTTATATATAGGCCGAATTGAGGAGTTGTTCCATAAAAGTTAATCTAGATTCTGAGGGTTGTCAACACCTTGTAAAATTGGCATTATCGTACCTTAAAGAGGTTTTTGGCTCTTGTTTTACTTATTTTTTTGAAGTCTCAGGTATCCGGTCCAAGGATCGACTAATCCCGAGGGATCAATCCCACCGTCCACTTGCACCTAGAGAGGAGCATACTCCTAAGTTTCAAGCCTACACCACTAGGCCAACACCTTTGAGTTTTACTAATTATATTTTTGTGAAGCAGTATACACTTATTCATAGTCTATCTATACAAAGTTTTGAATAATTTGTTGTCTTGTGTTTTTACTTTCGGCTGCTTAATTGTTGTCTTAGTTGTTCCAACATTTTTTAAGACAACACCTCTGATAAACACTTGCACGCACGGACACACCTTCACCCTTTATAAATATTAGGTCCCATTAAAACTCTAAATGAACAATTCATAAATATTATAATTATAAATATTATGGTAATTTGCTAAAATATGAATCTATTGTTAATTAGTTTTATTAAAATTTAAATCTAATTGGAGCCAAGAGTTCCGGTATCGAGTTCTCTAGCTGCAACAAAAAATTGTGAAGAGTTGTTGTCTCGCTGAAAACCTCCTTACTTGTGACAGGTTCCAACGGTATTGAATCAACTTCAGCTTCATCATTAGTAGGATCTTCAATAATATCAACAACAATTTCCTCTAAACTTTGAACCATTGAACATATATGAATTCATTTATTTTCGATACATATGCACTAAATTTACTGAATTTAAGAAGTCTCTCTTTTAATTAATAAAATATTAATTTATCGATATATTAATATCTCTCTAAATTAATAAAATTTCATGGTCCCAATGTTATTAATTTATAGAGGTTTTACTGTAATTAAATCCGAAGACAATATGTACTCCCTCCGTCCAATTTTATTATGCCCACTTCTTCGGACACGGGTTTTAATGAATATTGATTAGTTTATTCATAAAGTAGATAAGTTGAGGGTGTGATGGGGTATTGTGGGGTCCATTTGTAAATAAATGATTGTTTATGAATAAAGTGAATGGCAAATTGGGTAAATAAGTAATGGTAGGAGGTGGAGATAAAGTAGTATGAATAGTATTGTTTCCAAAAAGGGTATGGGTATAATAAAATTGGACAACCAAAAAAGGAAAGTGGGAATAATGAAATTGGAAGGAGGGAGTAATATATTTTGGTACATTTCTAAGTCAAAGTTTTGCAATTTCTAAGTAT
Organism: Galeopsis tetrahit; assembly: GCA_963675135.1. Classification (NCBI taxonomy): domain Eukaryota; kingdom Viridiplantae; phylum Streptophyta; class Magnoliopsida; order Lamiales; family Lamiaceae; genus Galeopsis; species Galeopsis tetrahit. The sequence continues at coordinate 18,114,227 of OY776130.1, forward strand.
ATTACATGCTCAAATGTTGCACTATTTTTCATGTGTGATATGTCATGCAAATATTATCATATAGTAAAAACATATAAATTCAAATATTATTAATTTGATTAAACGCATATCTTATGTAAATATAGAAGTGTTCGAAAATTTTGATGATTGGACTATCAATTGATAGTCCGTTTTTTAATTAGACGTGATGCTATTTTCGTCATCAAATATTTAAACTATTTAAACTAGGACAACTACTCCATGTTTGGTGGACAAGGCAAAACCTAAACATTGAATTTAACAATTCATCCTTAGGTTATCGGCCAAATGTACAAATTGGCCCCGAAAATTACTTACTATATCAAACTGGTCCTTCTTTGCAAAACTTGAAGTGCCATAATCATAAGCGACCTAACCACAATAATGGTAGAATTTTAAAATCATATGAGTCTAGTGATATTCCTCTTTGGAGGAAGTGTTTCGATGGTTCACGGTTAAAAATTCGTGTGAAATTGTCTCACGGTTGGTGAAACCGTTTATCCATAAACTAATACACATAAACACGCATCTCTGTTTAAGTGTCGTGCATAAATCATGCTAAATTAATTGTATTTTTGTTTAATAATTTAATTTTGAAAGTGTGTTTTGTAGACGTTGTGCAATGCTTGTGGGCTGCGAAGTGTGAACCGATTTCTATTTGAACTCGTATTTGATAATTTGTTATTTCATGTTAGAATTTTTATGTTGTTTTATTTTGTGATTTAGTCATGTATTTTGTTGGTGAGCTGTGAGCTTAATTTTGAAAAAATAATATTGCTATTTGTTTATTTTTATTAGGAGGGATTCACCAATGTTATTGAACAATATTTTCACTTAATTAAAATGTTGATTATTTGACAAATTCCAAATATTCCATAATTGCATACCCATTATTCAACTAATTCAAAGTACTAGTTTTTTGCCCGTGCGATACACGTGCCTATTGTAACTTTTTTTTTTTTTGATAATACATAGACATGTCGTTAATTTCATTGTTTATGTCTTTTGGTTCTTTCCATTACCTTAAAAATAACAAAAAATATTAATCATGAAATACACTTTTTCTTTCATAACTTAACATGTTCTTAAGTAAAACTAATGCACAAAGTGATGATGAAATACACGAACATTAAATTGCACAAATTTGAATCGAAATGAATCCTAATTGTTAGAGACATTTACTTTTCTCGCTAAAATCATTTATGTTTCATTTTGAACGATTCAATTTAGAGAGAATTGAGCTTCTTGCAGGCTCAGCCCCAAGCACGGAGCAAATTTCATTACAACACAAATATAATTTGGTATATCAAAACTATTAGTAATTTTTTTTAAAAATCAACGCTTTTTCTGCACGTTCTAGAGCCTTCCTTAACATGTTCAATTCCCTCGATTTCAGGTGATCCAGTTAAAAATTCTTGAAAAAAAAAAACAACAATTAAAAATTTGATTGATATCACAATATTACATTATTACATAAACAAAATTTTTTGTCAATTTTTTTTTTTCAACTTTCAAATTAAAAAAAAAACTCACTCAATCCTAATATTTTGCTGCAAAATAAAATAATGTGCATGCATATATGTCATCCAAAACAATAATATCTTTTCATTTTTTCAAAACATATTTGCATGGAGCTATATACAACTTAAATTATATATAGTAGACCAAAACCAAACACAAAAAATACTGAGTTTCACTACAAGAAATTTGAGAAATCGCGACGAAAAAAGTCGTCATAAAAACCCCATTTTTCGTCAGGAAAGTTGTTCGATGACGAAATTTTTCGTCGCAAAGAATGTCACCATATGTGTGTCACGGTAGGTAAAATGCGACGTTATTTTGATTCGTCACTAAAAGTCATCATATGATGACGATAAAGGTAATCGTCACTATATCATCCATCTATGGTGACATATAAATCGTCACATTTGACATTAAAATTTCGTCGCTTAATATGATATTTCGTCACTAAAGGTTAACGTTTAAATGACAATTTAATTTATTGTCACTAAAAAATTACCTTTTTGTGACGATTTTCCCCATATATTACTAATATTATTGAATTTTGGTGATGTCATTTTTTTGTCACAATTAGATTAACTATTTCGTCATATTTAGTATATTTCGTCACGAAAAAATTATTATTTCGTGATAAAATATTGTTCGTTGTTATATGTGTGAATATATAATGACGATAAAATTTGTTACAAAAGAGTATGATTTAGTGACAAATTTTTTACTGTCACTAAATGATGTGGAAATAGTGACAAATTATTTTTATCATTATAATATAATATTTAGTGACAAAAACAATGATTATCACTAAAAGTTTAGTAATGATGACAACATATTTTTGTCATGAAAGAATTACATTATAATGACTAAAATTTAGTCGTCATTATATATAAAGATATAACGACGACACATTTTGTCATCGAAAATGAGACTTTAGTGACAAATTGTTCAATGTCGTTAAAAATGTGAATATGGTGACAAAATATTTTTAATTACATATAATGACAAAATATTGTTTTATCAAAAAAATAACATATCGTGACACATAATTTGTCATAAAATGATTACAATAAATGTAATCATAAATTAATTTCAATTACTAAATGTAACAAATTAACAAATATTTACAACAATAACTAACTTGAGAGTAACTAACAAAAAAAAATTCAAGTATTTTGAGAGTGGCTAACAAAAAAAAATCTATGAAACTATAAAAATATAAAGTTTATAATTCTATCCCTTTATCAGTAAAAAAAGTCATTGGAGTTTCTCGATATTTGCACCTTGGACAATCATCTTTGCATCTTGGGTAGTCGTCTTTGCATCTTGCGCAACCATATTTGCATTTAACACAAACACTCGTGTTTTGAGTTCTTGCACATGAGCTTTAGACTCTTTGAGCTTTTCTTTCGTGTCTTTTAATTTCTCTTGTAATTAATTAGAAGAATCGTACAGCTTGTTGCGTTTTCTTGGAGGCTTTGGACCATAACTGAGAGCTCTTACATATCCTGTTCCATGGCCCAACACCTCAAAAACTAACTAATCCGCACTCTTTTCAATTTCAAGCTCAATATATTATTCTCACTTTTCTCATCATCTCCTAATAATTAAACATAAAAAGAAGTAATTTACCATCAACTTTAGTAATAAAGCTAAATCTCATATTTATCCAGAAATATATGTAATGCACACTATAAAGATGACTGCCAATTTATTTGAGTACAACATATACCCTTAAATAATATAAGTGATACAATTTTATCAATAAAAATCCATAAATAATGTTACTATCAATAAAGAGCAAACAAGAATTGAACAATAATTGTGTTTCATTAAAACACAAGCCGATCACTAAAAAACTCAGTTGTGCATCCTTAAATCAAATCTGTTATAGAAAATGGCAAAACAGAATATGGTTGATCAACTTCAACCAATGGCAAATCTTTTGGACCTACGGGGTACTTCTATTAGTATAAAAATCACATGTATGTATACTCTATATCGTCTATATAACCATGCAAAATTAAGAGCAACAAAAAGAAGTAAAACTAAATTCCAAAATTTTAAGTTTTTTTCTGCAAAAAGACTACTAAAGAAAAACTTAAGTACCATGCAAAATTAAGAGCAACAAAAAGAAGTAAAACTAAATTTCAAAATTTTAAGTTTTTTTCTGCAAAAAGACTACTAAAGAAAAACTTAAGTTTCACTTTAGAAGGTATAAACACATATAAAATCATAGCATTCTAGGTAGGGAAACAAGCCCTCTTGAATGATAATTTTTACAACAAGGAGAAGAACATATTTCAATTTCACCACAAAAGCACCATTTAATCATTGACATCTGAAATTAACTAAAGGGATAAGATTGAAAACTTGTAATTAGATATTTTATTATATATATCTATACGACTTACCCAATTTTCCTTTGCCTCGCCGGATATCCATTTTTCTCTGAACTGTGTGTACGTGTACACTCATACAAGTCAATTCAATCACATGGTTCTCCAACTAATTCACGATCAGACTACAAAATAAAATAAGTTAATACTTGATCAGAACAACCAAAAATTAGTACAATAATTTACAAACTGAAATAGAATATGACTAATATGTATCCACCAACATTTCAACTAACTCACAAAAAAATTAGGAACATTTCATCAAATTTGAAATGTAGAGCAAAAAAAAAAAAAAAAAAACTAGGGATGTTATATTGTATACTCACAATTTCATGGCTTCAAACTGCCGTTCTTCCAGATATATGTTTGCATCACAGTTTTTTCCTGTTGCTTCGATTCACATCACTTCTATGCTGGATGAGCATAAAATAAGACAATTTGGGAGTAAGTGAAGCACCAAAATTTCTAATTAAACTAACAGACAATAGTCATGAATTGAGTTGTATTTATAACATTTCTTTGTTTACAATTTACAAGAAAAAATAACATATCTTGATATTTTATGTCAGGATTCCATGCCACTATAACTAAAGCAGTAAGGGTATCGCTGAAACATATGATTAGTTATGTATTGTTTGCATGATTGTTTACATAAAATCATTGCCTTGAAATTGTCAAATGTGAAATGATCGCACAGTTCTTCCCAGTTATCTTGTCTAGGGTAAAAAGAGGGCCTATTATTCTTAACCTCTTGCAAAGTTTAAAACCGAAGAACTAAACCATTAATTAAAGCCTTAAGGGAAATATGCCATGTCTATAGGCCCCAACCAATAAGAACTCAGACAAATGTACTTCCACTAGCAATCTAGCAACAACTAGTATCAATAATCATGGGTATATGGAGAAAAGGAAAATTTATAATCCATAACTGATTTATTTAATAATAAAGAGTAGCATTATCAGATGCCTTGACATAAATTTACTGGTGAGATAAAATAATGGTTCTATCAGATGCCTCTCCATCATTTTACCTTCGATTTGTCAACACAAGTTTGCATATTGGTGGCTTCTGAATTACAGATTCAATTATAGAGGACAATAGTTTTATGAAAAATGAGAAAGTCATACCTTTGCTTCTGGTTTCCGATATCCTTAAGTGGTTTCTGAAACAAATGAAAAGAGACCTAGTTACGCTTCAAAATGAAGAAATCAGAAACAGTTACAAAATAACATCAAACAAACAATTATCAAATGACAATTTCAGAACACAATTTAAATAGTTACAAAATATAAAAATAGAAGGTGATTTGAGAAGGAAACAACTCAGTGGATCACTTCTTTCCAGAGTTTTAGAAAGATGAAAAAAAAACTCCACTTCCATTCAATGGGGGCATTATTGTACAATATACTAGAAACTTTAATCTCTCATCTCCTCAATATCACTATCTAAACCTTTGGTCCTATAGTTCAATTCGTTCATATCATCTGGCAGAGCACTGCCGTGAAGCACTATCTCCATATCCGGGTGGAGTATTTGAAATCAAAATCAAGAAAAGGTTCAAAATTCGAAAGTTAATCTGAACAGTACAAATATATTTTAAAAAAGACGAAAAACAATAACTCAAGGAACTGAATAGTCGAATTTAATCAAAACCAAACCTAATACAAAAATCTCAAAATATTAAACGTGTTTGAAAGAATAGACGAACCTGTTAGAAATAGATTCTGAGAAATTGGGCGATGAAGGTGAACTTGATTTGTGGAATAATTAACCCAAGTGTGTGGAATAGCTCTAGGGTTCGTCACATGATTGGCAAAATTAGAGGAGAGGAAGAGAATAAGAGGAAATTTCTAAAAACCAAAGGTATAAATTGATCAAAATTAAAGATTATAGGGCTCAAGAGGAGTGGGGTTTTGCCATTTTGGAGAATAGGAGGGAATTTGAGGAAATGCTATTTACTTGCAAAAAATATTAACATTTGGGCGCTCAAAATTTTAATTTTGATTTGGGCGCTAAAAATTGGCCGAGTTACTGTAATTTTTACCCCTTCCATCAATTTCAGTGTTTCTATTTTATTTTATTTTATTCTATTTTTTTAATCTATTAATTCTATTTTATGTTTTCTATTAAATTATTAATTACTTACTCAAATTGTTATTAATTCAATTCATAAATAAACACTTTATTTCTTTTTAGATTGTTATTAGAAAGAAAATTTCCATCACTGTATGAAAAATTGATCAATTCAACATTTTTCTATACAAAAAGCATAATATACGGATAATTGTATATTTTTTTTCACGCCTAACTAGAAGTAATTGAAAATAAGAATTACGAGTTAAGCTAACTTGAAAATTCTTACATAAGAGAAAACATATGTCTAATTAAAGCGATGACAACTAAAACGCAGGTGAAATATTTCATAAATGAAATATGTCTAATTAAAGCAGCAACAACAAAAATGCAGGTCAAAAGTTTGGATTTGGATCGCCCAAAAAAATTCGCGGGTTGCAAATAGGTGGATTACTATATGACCAATATATTGTTACTATAATGTAAAAATATAACCACTACAGTGACTGGGTCAAAAATTTAGGGTTGGGGGGCCCGATTAATATAACTATAAAAAAGTAATAGACAAGAGTTTCAGGTTCACGCAAGTCATAAGTGTTACTCAAAGTAATAATATTACACTCCCTCCGTCACGGTGAAAGCTACCCTAGAGTTTGGGGGAGGAAGATTAAGAAATACGATAGAACAAGTAGATGTATTAGGCGTGATGTGATTAAGAGAATGAATAATATAATTAAATGGGAGAGTAGTTTGCTAAAAAAAAATGGGTAGCTTTTATTGGGACATACGGAAAAGGAAAATTGTGTAGTTTTCATTGTAACAGGCGAAAAAAGAAAATTGGGTAGCTTTCACCGAGACGAAGGAAGTACATATTAAATAATTTCATTATAACATTGTCAATAATCTCATTCTGTTAATTTAAATTGAGCAAATTGACTTTAGATATGTTTCGAAGGAACATTTGATTGTTTCAGTTCAGAAAAGACGAAACAGTGTCAAAATTGGTAAAATATAATTATCATAAAAACAAAATAAATTAATAATAATTTTTTTCACAATTATTCCAACATTTGAATCTTATTAAAGGCTAACCACTATGCCAATGGTAATACAATGTATATAAAAAAAATTGGAGGGGGGGGGGGGCAATGAGTCAATGACCACCCTATACCCAATGTCTTATCGTCCCTGTACCACTATAAGATCAAAAGTATATTACTACATGTCAAAAAAAATTATGATAAATTCGCCTAGAAAATTAAGTGCTCATTTTTTATTTATTTTTTATTTGTAGTAATGCACGTTTAACCTTGTAGTGACAATATTATAGTCATGTAGTAACATAGTTTTGGTCATATAGTGAAACAATACTTGAAAGGGAAAAATATATTTTAGTTAAGTTTGACCTACATTAACTCACGTTGATCCGAGTTTAATCCACGAATTTTGACTTTAAATTTATCTTAATTAACTATATTGCATGTATGAAATATTTCATATAAGTTTTTGTTTTAAAAGTTTAGGCATTTATATATATAATCTTCACATACGTTGTACAACAAATGTCCATGGTTTATTTGTTAATGGATGTTGTGGATAATATTCAACATAGTGTTGATTTTATTCTTTTATAAAATTAATAAATCATTAAAATTACTTGAGCATATTTGTGAATTCTCCCAAATATTTTTTGACATGTAAAATACACTTTTGATCTTAAAGTGAATATTTTTTAACATGTAATAGTACACTTTTGGTCTTAGAGTCATAATACTTTGACCTTATAGTAATAATATATTGATCATATAGCAAATAACTTGCTTGCGATCCACGAATTTTCTAGGTGACCCGGATCCAGACTTTTAACCCACAATTTTTTTTTTTAAAAATGTCTTAATTAAACATATTTCATGTGTGAAATATTTTACAAAAGTGTTATTTTTCTTCAATTATTAATTGCTTATAATTTATATTTTTTTCATATATTTGAGGCTTAAATTATGAACTTATTTCTTTTATAAATTGAGAGTTATAATATATGGTGTGTCGTATGTAAATTTAATTTCAAAATATGAGACTGAACCATAAAGATTTTCAGAAACCCGCTCAGTGTAAAAGGATTTTCAGAAACCCGCTCAGTGTAAAAGGATTTCAGAAACGCGGGAAATTATGGAGGGAATTTAGACCTAAAAAAAAGAATTACCTCGCTTCTAATACTCATAGGGCCATATCTCTATCCGTATAGAGAAATGAAAATCACATTATCACCGTTCCTATCCTGTTTCCATTCTCAATTCCGCCCTCCGACCTCGCGGCTACCGGCGTGTGCATCTCCTGCTACGCCTTCTTTAATTCAGTCTACGGAAATCGCTCTCTTTTCACAATTGGGAGTTGTCTGAAATATCGACAAAAAAGGAGTTTTTGTTTGGATTTCAGTATTAATTTAATTTCTTATTCCCATTACAGACTAAAAATGTTATTCAATAGTGAGTCAGGGACGCCGTCGTCGAGGATCGGGGACATCAGATCGTGCACAGTGTTTGTGAAGCCTCCAACCATGCAATATTTGGTTCAGTTTCAGACACAGACGCCGATCCAGCTTCCTTCCCCTTCCCTGGTGACGGCCCCACCTGCGCAATTCTACAAAGGAAGGCCTTCTTTTTTCTGGAATAAAATTTCAAAAGTTGAATTAGACATCTCTTACTATTCCCTTCTCGTAAAATGCAGTGTCGTTTATGTTTATTAAATGTTAATTTATGCAAGAATATGTCTTTTTTTAAAAAATTATAAAAATTTAGCAATTTATTTGGGGGTTTTAAATGGTTGATTCGAGGGAGGAAAGAATTTGGGTTTTCCAGGGGCATAAAATGTGCTTTGAGAAGTTAGATTTTCTTTTTGATCATATTTGATTTTTTTTAGTGCATTCTAGCTTGGATGAGCACTTGGCACATTGGTTTGGCTTGAATCAGTTAAAATATCAGTGAACATTGAATGATATAAGAACAATGATTTCTTGAATAGAGTATTTCTAGCTAGTCCATATCATTTGTCAAGTGTTCTGGTTTTGATCCATGATGTATTTTATTAATTTCTTGATTTCGTAATGCCTACTAATTATCTTGCTTATTGATTTTCATAGATTTTCTTCGCTCAAGATTTGATTTCATAATGGCTACTTGTTTTGATAAGTATGACTTCTCTTTATCTACTGGAATGTAAGCTTGCTCTAGATTTTTTTATCAGAAAATGAAAACATCATCTTCTTGAGCATCAAGTTTCTACAATAATAACATATGTTGATCTTTTTAACTAAGCTCAAAACTGTAGTTTGATTCAATCACTGTCTTTGTTGTACCAAAACCTCAAGTTTTTAATCCGCTAAATTGCTACACTACACAAGTTAGGGAATCTTGAAAGTTATTATGGCATTGCCTTAAATTTTGTATACTTGCTACTTCTTCATAGGTGTTGGAAGCACAACATTGTATTATGCTACATATGGTTGTAAGGCGCAATGTTGTGTTAGGTTAGTTGATTTGGTGACTAAATAAACGTTATTTTCTGCATATGCTTACTTAATGTATATGACTTGTATATGTCAATTATTCACCTTTTTATTGCCAAAGGTGCCACTCTCACCACAGATAACGCAAATGGTAGTTTAATTAGAAGTTCTTTATATGTTAGCCCCTCGCTAAATAATCATGGCTCCGCCCCTGATCAAGAGTGTGCTTAAAACAATTCAAACTTATTGATAAGGTAGCTCTTATTTTCAAAAGTCCTTGCTTTCTCAAAGATGGAGCCTTCACAAGATATTGGGTTTAATTTTCTCTATCCAGCTAGATATAAGCTCTTTGACACGCGTTGAGTCCTGAGTTTTATAGTTTATGATTAAGACAAAATCTATAAAAAATGTAGTGAAGTTTCACTCTGTTCTAAACATAGTAACATCTTTAAATTGATTCTTTAATTTGTATTATTGCAAATATTCACTGCACATTATGATAAATAGATTTTTAAAAAAAAAAAATTGAGGAATGTGTTGATTAAGGTAAATCTACGAAGCTTTGTAGAGTAGTTTACTTACATTGCTTTTCTGGTTTAATAATTCCTCTGTTGATAGCATTAACTATATGAATGCAGGGGTTTAGTTTAGATACATATATTTTTTAAATTTGTCAGAGAATGACATTTCGAAACTCGGAGATGAAATCATTCTGGTGAGTTCTACATCCCTGTAACAAGTCTGTTGCTATGTGTTGCAGGAACCCAGAGTCACATTTTATCACATGTATCCGGGGATAGTTTGTATTAGTGTTTAATTCAATTGCTTCTTTATAAAATGTTTCATGATCTACTTCAGAAGCATGTATGACTATTAGGGATATTATTTATTGGTAATGGAACTTTTGCCATGAAATTTGGGATAAAACTTTTCACATGTCATTCTGTCAAATATTTGATACATGAATACCATATGTTTCCTCTTAATATTATTTTATAGCGTCCTATTGGTTTTATCCACTACTTCCAATTTAGTTTTCTGTCCTCTTTAATCATATTTTTTTTTGTAGGTGACTCCCAATCTTTATGGGAATCTGGTTGCGAATATAGATGTTGGAATTGAAAACTCATCGTTCATGGATAAAATGGACCTTTGTTCTAATCATACATTTAAAGTTACTTCAGTTGTCTTTGAGTAGGCAAGAAAAAAAGTAAGACCAATTGACATGAGAGGTAAATGTGCATAGTTTGTGCTAAAAAATATCTATGACATGTATTTTTACTTAATTGAAGCTTGTTTCTATCAGCTTGCTTTATCATGTGTCATTGTTGTACTTTGTAAAGTTGAAAACTGGAATTGGCTGTCAACAAAGTGATATTTTGTTTCTACATAACTATGTAATTAGTTCTCATATTTTTCTTTGTGATTTTAATGTACACTCTGCAAACACATTGCTTCACAATGGTATATTTGTTTGTGTTGATGAATGTTAGGAAGCTTAAGAATTTGGATATAACTTTTGGTCATGTATACATATTGCACTTGTTGAAATATACATCATGTTATATTTTTAGTTCTTCCGTGCATATAAAACATGTTTATATGTGTGTGCCTTTAATCATCTTTATATATCAGAGTTATTCAATCCTGTTTCTTATCTCTCTAGGTGAGCATTAGCATTTTCGGCGACTTTTGATTCAGTCAAATTGCTTTTCTCAACTAGTTTGTTTCTAGTGTTTCTCAATTCTGAATTTGGTTTATCAATTTTGGTAATTTTATAAATTAGATCATTTCTATTACAGTGTTTTGGATTTTCGTAATGATTGGGTAATTTTTTAGGTTCTGATCAGTAAATATTCAATTTCTTTTACGAATTCTTGGTAATTTGCCCATAATGGAGGATAATTTTGTTATAGCAATTTTGCTTTTTACAAGATACATAACTTATAGAGCTCTTAGTGTTATGTTTATGTCAATGTATTAGATTTTAACTATTCCTTTACTGACATTAGAGTATAAATTTTGGAAAAATTATTTATAAATTTATTTTTCTATTAATGTAATTTTATATCTTCCATTGAATATATATATATATATTTAATGAATGAATTTTAAAAGTAACATATATGAGAATTGAAACTTGAAACTGTTGTGGGTAACTCGTATTTTTTTTAAAGCTTTACTTATTTTAGTTTTAATATACTTAATAAATAAAAATACAAAACTTTAAATATTCAATATAATATTATCTAGTTTAATAGGTAAGTGTACTTAAAAAAAGCTTAGTAGGTAAGTATTTCTAATATTTTTGAACTAGTGTAGAAGTCGAGTGTTAAGTGAGTTTTTTTTTTACTATTTTATGTAAAATTATTTATACCATTGTTTTGGAATATATTAGATGATTATTTTTAAAAATTTATAAAAAAGAGTTCAACAAACTGATATTCGAAATAACAAAACTTTTATAGAAGGTTTAGTTGGTAAACAACATAAAATTAATAAATCATTAAAATTACTAAGAGATGTAATGTTTAAATCTAAATTATTGATTGAATCATTATTTAATTTTTGACAAATATATTAAATTTGTTATTAAATATACTAATTCGTGGCAAATGAAATTATTAATAACGACAACAATAAAATATGTCACAAATATGATTTTTTTAATGACTAAATTCAAATTCGTCGCGTTTATATAACAAAGGATGATGAAATTCACTTGTCACAAAAAAATATTATGGAATTTATGATTTTTTTTTGTGTGAAAAGTGACAAATAATTATTAATCGTCACTATATTTAAATATTGGTGACGAAAGAATATGTCACTAATTATTCTAGACAATTAATGATGAAACATAATCTCATCGTGAATATATTATATTCTATGACAAATATTATTGTCACTAATTACAACGAATGTTGTCATCAAATAATATAATATTGTGACGAAATTATTGTGTTACTAATTATTTGGAATAATTAATGACAAAACATAGCATCGTCATAAAAATATTATTTTTCATTACGCAACATATTGTCACCAATTACTAGAAATTTCGTCACCAAAGTTTTTAGTGACAAATTTCTTATTGTTGTCATGAATTTTTCAAATTAGTGACGAAATAAATTATTATTGTCGACAAAATAGAATTTTGTCATGAATAAAATTACTATTGATGACAAAATGAAACATTGTCATGAATTCTAATTATTAAGTGACAAAAATTAAATTTGTCACCTTTGATTAACAAATTATGACGAATTTTGTGTCGTCACGAAAAAATTCGCCATGTAAAGTGTGATTTCTTGTAGTGTTTCTTGAAAAATTATATCAACAAATGTTCATCAAAGTCTCCCACAACCATACAACCATCCCCTTAGTTGAACTAAAATCTCAATAGACATATTCACTTACAACAGAGACCCTGAAATACAAAGTGCTGAACAATTGAACCCATTTTTTCAAAATATATTTATTCTTTTTGTATTCAAGTGTCGCCTCACTAATCTTTTCCATCGCAATCTGCACAGACAACAATATTCACTTGGATAAGAAATTCAATACTTAGACAATCCAACTTAGCGGAAATAGACCAATTCCATCTCACTTGCTTAACAGGCGCAGGCCTCTTTCGACTCACATTCTTGCTACTTGAATTTGATTTTCTCCTGTTAAAAAAATAAATAATAAAAACTACTACATCAATATAAGGGAGATAAGGCATTGTCGACTAAGTTTCCAATATCACAAATTCTTAATTCACCCCTCTGCTTCTCAGATATTCCGTTCGAATTATGTATATAATGATCTTACAAGAGTATTTGAAAGAACAACTCCAAAACTTTGAATAAGACGTTTATAATTACCTCACAAATTCGACAAAAGGGTTGCCAACTCCAGTGAAAAAGATTTGTAACAACGAATTCATAATAAAAGATATCATTTAATCAAAAAATTGTTTCAGCAAAAAAGTAGCTCTATGTTTAGACAAAGACAACTCTTGTGATACTTCCCACAATTATTGCAAGATACAATCTTTCTCGTCATATCACTTCCATCATTTTCAGCAGAAAAGCATGGCTGGCATATTGCAACATGTCCCTAGTCGTCCTTGTGAGACTAATGTCTCATTCATCATCTGAATATATACTATATAATATACCAATTAATCGATAAATAACATCAAGTCAATACATTAAATATCATCCACCTGGTTTGCTTAAGAAGTTTGAGTTCGAAAAATTGCGCTTAACCAAGACCCGTTCCTATGTTTCCAAACAGGCCCCGCACTTCGCCTAACATAATTCTTATAATTCTTAGTGAATCTTATATATTTACTAAAGGCTTAAATCTCGAATCTTTATAAATATTTTAAGTCTTAATAATACATATGCATATGTTCATGTATATCTTATTCATAAAATCACACACATATATTATTAAGGTATTTCAGCGATTTCTCAATTAAGGGCTTTTGTCATTAAATTAAACTTTCAATCATAAGATATATGTCTATCTAACATACTCTCTAGTCCTACTCAAATACAAACATGGATTCCTCAATCTAATATCAAATAAATCACCAACATGCTTAGCAAGATTTCATAATATCAAGCATTTAAATTAACATATTAATAAAATACCAAAGTGAAATAATACACCTACTAATGGAAAATGTCAAATAATAGAATATATACTCATCTAGTCACGCTTGAAAAAATTCTAAGTATTAATACTAAGCAAATAACCATACTTGCATTTTTACTAAATCATTCATATATACCCATATTAACACATTTCCAAGTAAATAATGCTTATCCCTAAAAATACATTTTATATATTAATCTACATACTAAATTTATTACACATGTATACAAAATAAAAATACGCAAGTCCAAGATTATGAAAAACTCATGTATGCAACTTATAAAATACTTTGTGCGTCAATTTCTAGAATTTAATTAAAATATCAAAACTCGTTCAAAATATGGAATTTAAACTGCGGGTGATCCTTGAAGTTTATAATGTGTATAAAATTTGTGCCAAGAGTTTTGTTGGTCGAAATTAGGAGTTTTGGACTTGTTTTTAAAACCGGTGTAAAGTCACTGTGCAGTTTATATGAGTCATAGTGTCAACTTTGGGCATTTTTATAAAATACTAAGGGCATGATTGATATGATGAAATGAATTTAAGGGTGAATGGGATAAACTCAAGAATGGAATGAGGTCTGAATGGAATGAGGTTTGAATGACCATTCCCATGATTGGTATTGATTAAGAATGGAAAAACAATTCCTTGATTGATTTCATTCTCATGATTGGTACGTATACTAAAATGAAATGCAAAATAATGTATATATTTTATCTTAAATGACTAAAATACCCTTCAATATATATTTTATAAAACATTTAAATTAATGAATATGCTATTATTTTACTAACAAAATTTACATAAATAATTATTTATTTAAACGTATGAAATAATTGCAATAATAATATAAATTAATAAATATAAAATAATTAAAATATAGGAAAAGTATATTTTTGATAACTAATGTATATCCCTTTTTTGGTTTGAATTGGTCATTCAATTAACTAAAAAATAATAAAAAATTAAGTAAATTAAATAAAAATTAAAAAAACACATTTGTTCTCTCCCAACTGTAACTGCGTCGTCGTCTCCCACCTTTCCGCAGCCCCCACTCCCATATTTAATTCAGATTTGAGGATTTTTTTTAATGAAAACTAGTTTATATCTATAGAGGATATCAATTGTTCAATTAATTGAACAAACATTAACAAAGGTGACGACGTCTTCTCTTTGCACATATAATAAACCTGCGTATTTAATTGTGAATTAGGGTTGGAGGAGTGGGTTAATTGTTGAAAAAGATAATTATGTAAAAATAAAATTTGAGTGATTATTTTAGAAAATAAAATAAAATATAATTTGATTCCACACAGAATGGAATGGGGAAAGACAGGGGATGGAGAGGAATCATAATTCTTTATTTTTGGGAATCACCATTCCTTAAAGAATTGAGATTCCACGTAAAAAAATATACCAATCGTGAGATTAGGAATGGACCATGAATGCTCATTCCATTCCAAAGCTATTACCGCATACCAATCATGCCCTAACACGTTATAAAATTATGAATTATATACCGGAGGCACATCTTGAAGTTTAAAACACATATAGAATTTGTATCGTGGAATTTGGTGGCTTAGAAAATATTTTTTGGTTCATTTTTTAAAATGGTCCAGTGGTCACGGTAGCTTTTTCAGCTAGAGCAGTTTAGGAAAATGATTTTATAAAATTATTTATACTTGTCAATAAATAATTAAATAAATTACAGTGGTTTATATATAACTTAGTATAGTATTTTAATTTAAATTTTATAAAAGTTTTTCTCGACCCAATTATTCCCGGAAAATTCGTGAAGATGAAAAAGACCACAGTTTATCACATAATCTTCAAATAATCTTATCTTTCAAAATATAACTCCAATAAGCATGTTTCAATGTAGTTTATCCCAGCATTATTAGTTGTTCTCGAAAGAAAGGATAACAAAAAAGTTGGGGAAAGGAGAAGTGGAAATCTGCCGAAAATGATGAAGGGGGGAGAATGGAAAAGTGGTGTTGAAACTCAAAGGCGTGCGTGTAGAATTAGAGATTAAAAATAAAAATGGGGATTAGATGGCCGACCATTTTGGGGAATAGAGTAGATCGAGGGAAATATGGTGAAAAGTTAGTTTAGTAGATGAGTTTTTTAGGGTATAAGTTTGGTTTTCTTATTGGTTAATAACAAGGGACTAGAATTGGACTTTAAGCCTATATTGTATACAGTAAAATCTCTATAAATTAATAGATTCTCTAAAATAATAAAATCTCCCGGTCTCAACTTGGACCTTTGTCAAATACTGCAGAAGTGTATGCCAAAGGAAACTTCTTCAAAATTTTAGGCTCAACCGAGTCGAGTTGAATTTTGAGCTTCGAGTATAACAATCGAGTCGAGTTTCGAGCTCAGCACTACTCGGCTCGATTCGGATCGTTTACACCCCTTCTTGAGTGATGATGATCGAGTTCTTGGTGGTGGATGTTCCATCCTCCTACAACGTGGTATTGGGAAGGCCAAGTTTGAATTTGTTCCAAGTTGTTGTCTCAACCTTCCACATGAAGTTAAAGTCCCCAGCCCCTGGAGGTGCTAGAGAAGTGCGAGGGGACCAATACCAATCCCGCAAGTGCTATGTGGAATCCGTCAGGATCGCTGACAAAGCTCTAAACCGAGACCTAGGAAGGATCGAATGAGACGATCTTGAATTAAAGAAGCAGAAAGTAACTGAAGGACCTGGAGAAAAGCCCCGAATCAAAGTTACTGAGGAACTGATGGTCATAGAGTTGTATAAAGACCGGGTCCACCACGAGGATAGGGGTGTAGATATATGGAGCCCGAACTAAATGTCGACAAAGTGAGGAAATATAAAAACTCTGCATCAAAATAAACATAAATAATAAATAAAATTTGTTCACCCGTTCCCTTGCGTACTAGTATTTGATTTATGAAGATAACACTGTCCCTGGTCTATATTATTTACTACTATTATACATATATATTAATTATGTGATGTAATATACATTAAAAGAAAATTATCATAATATGAACACTTCATAAATTAATTAATTTGAAAAATATGAGAAAACATTAATTTAAACGAAGAGGGAATGAGAAACCTTACGTTGAATTCGAAACGAGATCTTCAAACTGACATTGGAGAGGAAAATCAAGGAATTACCTATTTAGAAACTGTTTTGTGGGTTAAAATTGAGAGAATGACATGTGATACCGATTTGTGTCCAGAATGGGGCGTGGGCTGGGATTTCTTCCGGAGTGTTCAGAGACCGCTAAAATTGGTCTCTGAAAACAAACAACTTGATTTGATACTGATTTGAGACAACAAAAATCGGTCTCTAAACACAACCGCCTGATTTGGGACCATTTGGGACCGAAAAATCGGTCTCTACTGTTTAAAATTATCTATATATACAATATTAGGTATAATATTTTAAAGATGTGTATCTTTAAATATTATTCATATCTCTTAAAATATATATATAATACCAATCTGAAAGAGACTGATTTATGTCGGTCTCTAATTGAGGCATTTTTTGTAGTGCAAGGGCAAGTGAGTCCTCTTTAAAACCCTCGGATACATCAATATAAATATATTCCAGTACCCTTCCCCAATCCCTTGGCTCTCTCTCTCTCTCTATATATATTTATATATATATATATATATATTTTTGACATGTACGTATGTATATATATGTGTGTTAAAGCTTGTATTTATACATGCATGTATTTTTTTTAATTAGATTAATTGTTGATATAATTTTAGCAACTATATGATTAGAAAAGTGAGAGTGTGAATCTATGTAATTTCCCGGTAATGTCATCGCTTTACTGATAAAGAAAAAAATGTTTGATATAATTTTAATTATTGTTAGAATTGATATAATTTTATTGCTAGAAGTAATGATATAATTTTATTGTTTAATCAAATTTATTGTTAGGATGAAATTATAATTTTATTGTTAGAATTGATGATATAATTTTATTGTTAGATTATTGTTAGAATGAAATTATAATTTTTTTGTTAGAAAATTTATTGGTAGGATGAAATTATAATATTATTGTTAGAATTACATTTATTATTAGGATTTTAATTATTTGGGATTTTAAATATACAATGAAAAGCTCCAAATTTAATAAATTGAAAAAATATATTGTGTCCTAACATCATCAGGACCGAGAGGTCCCGAGTTCAACTTCCCGTGCACGCAACTGGGGGATTAAATGGCCATATATTGTGGCCTAGTGGTGGGGGGGGTGGTTGAATGTGTTGGAAGCCTGGTTCGAAACCCAGGAAAATTCTTTTATATTTACTCTATTTCCGAGGGATATAACCCTTGCTAATACCGAGAGACATTTTCCCTTGTTATTTCCGATGGATATTTTCTCTTGCTATTGCCTAGGGAAATATTCCCTTGCTATTTCAGAGGGATTTTTGAATTCCTTTTGGAAACAATTGTCGAGGACCATTTTGTTGAGGGAAGTGGGTCCTTGCGAATTCCCTTGCTAAATACATTGACAAACGTTTTTTTGCCGATCCGCCGTTCCCGTCACCGTTCTACCATTGTCGTCATAGTTCCACCATCGTGCTGCCGTCTTTCCGCCGCCGCCATCCGCTCTCTCCTAGCTCTTTTCATCGTTTTTTTTTTCAGTTTTTGCAATATTTAGTTAGCAGAACTACTGAGTTTTATTCGGGAAGCTCTCGTCGCCGCCACCGCCCAGTCGACTCAGTTTCTTTTCTGTTTTTATGTAGTTTTCTTCATTTGTTGTTAGGGATCAACGTATAAATTATCCCTATGGAGCCACAGTGACCGTTCGAGTATTTTTTTCGTTGATCCCGTTTACTATTATTTTAAGTAATTTTATTATTCTTTCCTATTATAGTTTTTTAGTTTCTGCTGCTGTTTTCGTTGCGCAATTTGTGGTTTTTTCTCCTTTGTGGAACTCTTGCATGGTATTGAGAATAATTTTATTTTCTATTTTAGTTGGGCCTGTTCATTTGTTCCAGCCCATTAATACTTTATTATTCAACCCATTAGTAAAGTAGGGCTTGGTTTGTTTCCATTGTATATATACTCAGCCGTTACCTTCGTGTTGAACAATTCATTCAATTCGATCAATTAATATACAATTTTGTTCTTCCGTTTCTTTTATGACTCTCGTCTATTGCTAGTTTTATCATGGTATCAGAGCAGATATCTTGGTGATTCGCTCATATCAGTAAAGATTATTTCCGCTGCAACTCAACCATGGCCGATGACCGGCAAAAGTTCCAAACCGACGTCTGTGGTTATTGACGCGATGTCTCCTTATTCCCTGCACACCTCCGATATACTCGGGGACGTTTTCGTTGGGGCAATGATGAAAGATAACGATTGTGGTGATTTGGTCGATGATATGGTCCATTCTCTTTATGCCAAGAACAATTTTGAGTTTGTTGATGGCGAAATCTTGATACCACCTGATCACACGGCTGTTCCTGGACTAACCGCTGAACAGATGTCACGGCTTACTGATTACATGCACATGGAGTTTCAGCCCAGCCTGAACACGTCGACGACACCGGCGACCAACATGGCGGCAGGTACTACGGTGCATTCCTCGGAGTCTTAGATCATAGATTCTGGGGCGACCGAACACATTACATATCGTGACGATGCATTGATTGGTAGTGTGATTGCCCACTCAGAACCTCCTGTGAAGATACCGAATGGTGATATGATTTAGGTGCATTCGATTGGGCGAGTTAATTTGGGAAACGAGCTGAATCTGAACCGTGTTTTATTCATACCGAAATTTCATTGCAACTTGGTTTCTGTTAGCCGCCTTACTAATGATTTGAATTGCGTTTTCACTTTTTTTCGCGATTTCTGCATATTACAGGATTTACCCTCGAGAAAGTTGATTGGAGTGGGTAGGCATTGTAATGGTCTATACTACCTTGAGCCGTCCAAGATTGAGGGGGCCGTCTTAGCCGTTGTTGGAGATTCGACTTTATGGCATAGACGTTTGGGTCATGCGTCTGATGGAAGGTTAAAGAACATTAGTTGTTTGAGATCACACATAGTAAATTCTGATTTTTGTGACTCTTGTGTTCGAGCAAAACAAACTCGTTTACCCTTTCCCATTAGCGCTACTAAATCTTCTAAGTGTTTTGAATTGATTCATTGTGATATTTGGGGCCCTTATCGATGTGATGCCTTTGGTGGTGCACGATTTTTTCTATCAATTGTAGATGATTATAGTAGAGGAGTTTGGGTTTATCTTATCCAAAGAAAATCTGAGGTTGTACAATTCTTGATTCAGTTTTGCAATATGGTTAGAACTCAGTTTCAGTTGCAAGTTCAAAGAGTTCGCTCGGACAATGGCCTTGAGTTTCGAAAAACTGCATTACTTGATTACTATGCAATTCATGGAATATTAATGGAAAATTCTTGCACAGATACGCCACAACAAAATGGGGTTGTGGAACGAAAACATCGACACATATTGGAGGTTGCAAGGGCACTCCGTTTTGAATCTGGTCTCCCAGTTGAATTTTGGGGTGAGTGTGTGTTGACTGCAGTCTACATAATTAATCGATTGCCCTTACCAATTGTCGACAATAAGACACCCTTTGAGATCTTGTTTAATAGACAACTTGAATATCGTCATCTTCGAGTATTTGGTTGTTTAGTTTATGCTCACGAGAATCAACGAAAAGACAAGTTTGGTGAGAGAGGGAGCGCATGTATCTTTATTGGTTATCCGAATGGACAAAAGGCATATCGGGTCTTTGATTTGAGTACTCACAAGTTCTATAGTTCTCGTGACGTCACATTCTTTGAACACATATTTCCATTCAAAGGATGTGATGCCATGAACCTGACAGATGCCACACGCCATGCACAAGCTCTTGTGCATGGGAATCATTTGTCCCCTGCTCGTGATGTGTCCTCGGATCGTCCTTTTATCCGCCGAGTTGATCCACTCGAGGTTGTGATCGACGTAGGACAACCTGCATCCCCTGTTCCTGTTTCGTCTCAAAGCATAGACACCCCACCACCTGGGCCCGTCTCCACTGATCCCATCACAGTAGATATCGCAGCCCCTCGAGTCAGTCATCGGCTCAGATCACGGCCGAAACACCTTGACACTTATGTGGTGGATCTTCCCCCCTCTATAGACCATGCACAACCTACTACCAATGCAGTCCACTCGACGGTATATCCTCTCTCTAAATTTGTCTCATATAATAAATTCTCTTCGGCTCACACCACTTTTCTAGAAGCCATCACCTCGCGTGATGAGCCAAAATATTTTTCTCAGGCCATTCGTGACCCTCTATGGAGAGAGGCAATGGAAAAGGAAATCCGAGCCTTAGAGGCCAATGGGACTTGGACATTAACTTCACTACCCCCAGGGAAGAAAGTTGTGGGATCCAAATGGGTTTATAAGTACAAACCTAACGGAGATGTCGAGAGATACAAAACACGTCTTGTTGCAAAAGGGTTCACACAAATTGAGGGTGTTGATTTTCATGAACCTTTGCACCAGTAGCAAAATTAGTCACCGTCCGCTGTTTGCTATCCGTAGCCGTGAAACGGGGTTGGGAGGTTCATCAGTTGGATGTCAACAATGCGTTTCTTCATGGAGATCTCCATGAGAATGTCTACATGAGTATTCCTTAGGGTTTTGCCAAAGATGGAGATACGAGGGTTTGTAAACTCCAAAAATCACTCTATGGCCTACGACAAGCTTCCCGAAATTGGTATGAAAAGTTCGCTCATGCCCTCACCATCATTGGTTTTCGCCAATCTTATGCTGATCACTCGTTGTTCACCTTTCAAAAGGGGACCACTTTTGTCGCCGCACTAATCTACGTCGATGATGTTTTACTTGCCGGAAATAACTCTCAACACATCGCCTATGTGAAACGTTACTTGGATGAGAAATTCAGTATTAAAGACTTGGGTCCATTGAAATATTTTTTGGGCATTGAGGTTGCCCGTTCCCCTGAGGGTTTTGTTTTAAACCAACGAAAATATGCTTTAGACATCCTAGAGGAAAGTGGCTTACAAGGAAGCCGGCCGAGCTCCTTCCCCATGGAGCAAAATTTGAAATTGGACATTGATGACGATAGCCCGTTGGTAGACGCATCACAATATCGGCGTTTGATTGGACGACTCCTTTACCTAACTGTCACGCGCCGGGACATCACCTACGCCGTGAGTCATCTTAGCCAGTTCCTTGGCAAACCACGCTCAACACACCTGGTTGCAGCCCAAGGAGTCCTTCGATACTTGAAACATGCTCCTGGGCAAGGCTTATTCTTTCCGGCAGTAGGCGATTTTGACCTCCGTGGGCATTGCGACGCCGACTGGGCCGGCTGTCCCTTCACCCGACGATCATTCACTGGATACTTTATCACGCTTGGTGGCGCACCTATCTCTTGGCGCACCAAGAAACAATCGGTTGTGGCTCGTTCCTCGGCGGAAGCGGAGTATCGAGCAATGGCAACAACTACCTGTGAAATCGTATGGTTACGGTGGCTATTAAAGGACCTTGGAGTTGAACAGAGTGGTCCTACTCCCCTCTTTTGTGACAATCAAGCTGCTCGTCACATTGCTATTAATCCGGTATTTCATGAACGCACTAAGCATGTAGAGATGGATTGCTATTTCGTTCGAGAGAAGGTGGCGAATGGAGATATACATCCTCGCGAAGTTTCTACGACAAACCAGATTGCTGATATTTTTACGAAGGCACTTGGAACTGATCGCTTTCAATTTCTACGGAGCAAGTTGGGTGTTCGTAATCTTCACACTCCAACTTGAGGAGGAGTATTGAGAATAGTTTTATTTTCTATTTTAGTTGGGCCTGTTCATTTGTTCCAGCCCATTAATACTTTATTATTCAGCCCATTAGTAAAGTAGGGCTTGGTTTGTTTCCATTGTATATATACTCAGCCGCTACGTGTTGAACAATTCATTCAATTCGATCAATTAATATACAATTCTGTTCTTCAGTTTCTTTTATGACTCTCGTCTATTGCTAGTTTTATCACATGGAGGTGGAGCTCTTTTGAGATCGACTCGAGAGTTCTTGGATCTGGTACTTGGTGGAACTTTGTCTATTTATTTTGTTTCCTATTATTGACATGAGAACACCTTAGTGTGGGGTTGTCTCAATGAAAGGTTGGAGACCAGGACGTTTATTAAGGCAAAGGGAACACTCATTTTTCCTCTTCGCACGATTGGAGGGGACAGCGATGCCGTCCGCATTGGTTTGAAGATCAACATCTTTAGTGTGAAGTTGTATTTTATTTTGTTATGATCTTGTAAACCTTCCTAAAAAAAAAGAAAAAAGAATGATATTAGCATTGATGAGTACCTTCTTCAAATGCGCCTTCATGTAGATGGACTTCAAGCATCGGGAAACTCTCTTTACGATGATGATCTGGTGCTTTACACATATTGGGTGGTTTAGGAGCTGAATTTGACATTGTAATTGTTAATCTCACTACACAAGGCACTTCCCATCGTTATCAGAGTTGCAGACCATTCTCCTCACGCACGAGATGCGTCTTCAGCAGATATATATCCTCGACATTTCGTGTCTTAGCTGCTTAGTATTAGGAAATTAATATGCAAGAATTAATTCCCCACCTCTCAATAAGTTGGACTTTTAGATGAGACAAAATTCTTTCATGGCATCAAAGCCTTAAGGCCACACGTCATGGTGTCAATTGTGTGGCCACTAAGTGCTTCAAGCGGTTTGATCAATCACAACGCTCGTCTACACAAAATCCTCCACGATCATTCAACTGATTCTCTCCTTGGTATGTGGCGCACCATGTTATGTGTTTGGTTTGAATGCCTGAGATGTTATGTGTTTCGTTTGAATCAATTATTTTCATTCTTTGTTCAAATAAAATTCAATATTGAGTTGCAATTGGACGTTAAAATTTTTTCTCTGACAGATTTTATTCAATACTATTACTATATAGTATGTATCATTAAATTTTACAGTTAACTTATATTTATCCTGTTCTGTTAATTAAGGTCATATACATAGTGGCCCATTAAAATTAATCCATAAGAAATAATCAAAATCCAGGACTAAGGGCCCAAAAGATAATTTATCAACTAATTTTAATGTGAATAATATATATATTCCCCGAGAGATACCAGAACCCTAAAACACCTACTATCTCATTAAACAGCAAACAGAAATGGAGAGTGTAATGGCGTACAACTCACCAGAAACCGATGGTATGCCAAATTATATAACTCACTATATATGCATCTATATGTATCGTGATTTTTTTATGACGTTTTGATAGAATAAATTGAGGTTATGTGATTGAATGAATAGCTTTAATTGGGAGTATTATTGGAAACCTCCACTTACTATTTATACGTCTGTATGTGTGTTCCAGAAAATGTGCAGGGCTGGATCTATCCCCTTTCTATTTCACTTAATATTTAATGAGTTTTACCCCTGAAAGAAAATTCTAGATTTGTTATTTAATTACAATGCATGGGACTTTGTCACTCAGATTCATAATTTAATTTTTATATATAATTAAATTAATTGGTTTATTGAAGCTACAACTTAACCGATATTAGCTTACATAAGGACCACCCCATTTAATTTATGAGACGTGGAAAAAGGGGTTAATTTGGTAATTAAAGTTAAAACACAAGTTTCTAAATCGAGAAAAGTAGAGGCTAGATTTAAAATGAAACGTAATTATATATAACTGAATTTACTTGAAATTTCTATTGGTATCAGAAGTGAGTATATTGGAAACAATAAGAGAGGCTTCGCCATCACACTTTCTGCTCAAAGTCGAATCGTTTTCGTTGCTTCAGCAGCATGGAATTCACAGATATGAAACCGGAGAATTCAATGCTGGTGGATACAAGTGGTATATATGCATTCTTCAACACTCTTATTTTCTTCTTTAAAAAAATATATATACTCTTTCCGTCCATTTTTATGATCGAAATGCGAAAGAGGCTGGGTTAGCGGACGAGCAATGTAAATATGTATATATATGTATGTGTATAAAATCAACTAATGGCCTGGTTTTTGAGTTGCATAGGAGACTAGTAGTTTGTCCTAATGAAGACAAAAGTGGCGAAGATAAAAATTATATTTCAGTGTACTTGGCCATCGCCGACACAACTTCTCTGCAAACGGAGGTCAATGCTTTCTTCTCCATCTTTTTGTTGAATCAAATTTCGGGCAATTATAATTACTCACCAGGTACTTAATTTTTTATCTTTAAAGTGTCTATTATATATGTACAAATTCTTGTATGTCACTTAAAAGAATATATAATCCACTGGATGGCCAGGAAGAACGCGATGCTTTACGGCAGTGAAGTCCGAATGGGGCATTTCACAATTTATCTCCAAAAATGTTTTGAATGATCCGTCAAATGGTTTCATAATCAACGATAACTGTGCGTTTGGTGTGGAAGTATTTATCGTAGGATGTAGAAAAGACAACTTCCCCTTAATGGTTGGTTTCAAGGGGGTACTGAAGAATTGTTTCATTCCCAAATTCCAAGCAAGGGATGAATACGAATATTGTAACGAAACAGGTAATTAAGTTAAAGATCGAGTTGTATATCTTAATTACACCGAGTGAGATTTTCTATTCTATCTTCTGTTATTTATATTGCGTAATAGTAGAGTTGGAGCCATTAATCCTAATAAACTCATGTTATTTGGTGAAATTTGTTAGTTGTGCAAGAAGCAACAATATTGGAAACTAGAGAGGCTTCGCCAACACACTTTCAGATGAAAATCAAATTGTTTTCATTGCTTGGAAAGCAGAGAATTCCCATTTACCAAAGAGGACGAAAATTTCTTGCTGGAGGATACACGTGGTAAGCAACACTCTTTGGTCCATTATTTTACTTTACTTAATAGTGTTCATGATTATTAATGACATTATTTCATCTCTTAATTTGCATAGGAGACTAACCATCTGTACTAATGAAGACAAAACTGGACCAGAAAGCAAGTATGTATCCGTGTATTTGACAAATACTCTGCAACCGGCGAAATCGGATGTCGATGTAGTCTTCTCCATCTTCTTGTTCAATCAGATTTCAGGGAAGTATCATCACTCATTAGGTAATTCTGGGCTTCTAATTGTCTCTTCAAATTAATTTTAATTACATCTTCAAATTTAAAATATATAGTTTTCATGTTCGGCATGATTTTATTAATATAATTTTACTTAATTTCTTCTAAAATTGATCTAATTTATAAGTACAATGGATTTATGTTACTATGATATGGACGTACAGGAAGGACACGTCGGTTTCTAGCAATGAAGTCGGAATGGGGCATTTCTGATTTTATCTCAAAGAAAGCTCTGATGGATCCATCAAATGGCTTCTTAATTAACAATAATTGTGTATTTGGTGCGGAAGTATTTGTCATAAAAAAGTTGGCAGTGTCCGAATGTCTTTCAATGAAGACAGTGACTATTCCATACAGCCGTGATTGGAAAATTTCAAACCTCTTCGAATTAGGTCAGACGTGGACTTCTGACAAATTTCTCGTGGGAGGCGTTAACTGGTTTGTAATCCCATAACCTCTTAAACTATCTTTTTCTATCTCCGTTGACAAGTTTTTCAGTAGTACCATGGTTTGAACTGACCTATTTTTTAATCTTTAAATTAGGTGTGTTTTTGTATACCCAAGAGGATATAGTCATGAGAAAGGTTGTTCCCAATCAATGGGATTCTTTCTTCGCTTGGTTGATTCCAAAAGGGTGAAGGCTTCTTATTCCATATGCATCAAAGACCAGATCAACAATAAACATAAGAAAAAAATAGGTAAGTTGAATATATATATATTTGTTTTTCTTTCTTTTCATCTTCATCCTAAACTTACTAATAAGAAATGTATTAACTGGTTTTTGCTTCTTCATCTTTTGTTTGCATGTATCTTGCAGCTGCTTCCCATTGGTTTTTACCGACCTCCTTGGGTTGGGGATGGGACCGATTTATAGAGGTTTCTACCTTGGAAGATCCAAAAAATGGATTCATTATAAACGACACTTGTCATCTGGAAATTCAAATATCAGTTCAAGCTATTGTCTAAGAATTATCCCCGGCCCGGCCATCTACTACAAATTTTGGACTTGTATCAATTTTGTTATGGATTTTGTTTTCAATTGCGTAGAAAAAGCAGTTTGGATTGATTTGAATATTCGAATGGTTTGATATTCTTGTTTAATTTATACAATGGTTAACAATAATTTAGTATGATAAATTTTACTTTAATGTACAGTAGTAGTCTAAATAAAAACACAGGAAATGAAAAACCAGGAAAAAAAATATGTAAATATCCAAAGAAAATGACTAGTGAAAATACCTACATTCTCTCTCCAATCCCTATCTTGATTCCTATATTCTATCACCCACGCTTTGCTACTGTGAAAATACCATCAATGACGAACCCTGCGAAACCGGCCGATGGTATGGTTGTCGGCGCCTCCTCCACCCGCCACCCTTACAAGGATCGAAACCCACCCACTTGTTAGCTATGTCGTGTTCTCGTCTACACGGCCAGAACTTGCCCGGACATCTTCAAATCGGGAACAACTCAGATCCACAACTCACCGAGTCGACTCAGTCCCAACTTACCCAGTCAACTCGGTCCTCACTCATAGAGTCTACACACCCACTCTTCTAGTACATACAACCCACCGAGTAACCACACCCACTCTTCTGGTAAATTGATTCGGGTGGAATTTACACATTTTATAAGCACATGTGAAGCATATTTTGATGTGGATTTCATTGATTTTTGCATTAGATATGATTGGTTGAGCCAAAATGAGAGAAGGGTTGTGTTTTGTCGGTTTTGTAGGTAAAACGATGAAATTTAGAGCAAAACACATACCAGGAGTGAGCGGACCGGAAAGAGGAGTGCACCATTGGATCCGGCTCGAAAAATGGAGTGGAATAGCCAAAAGAATCGAGTCGATCGGAGGTCGAAAACTCAAGAAACGGAGGGACGAAGTTGAAGGACAAAAACGAGGACGGAGCCAAAGTCGAAGGTTTGGCCCGGCCGAGCGGCATCACTCGCCCGGCCGGGCGGCCGAGCAATTAAATTCGAGCAAATACGAAGTTTTGGCCCGGCCGGGCGGCATCACTCGCTCGGCCGGGCAATCGAGGGCCATTTTTTGCTGCTAATTACGAAGATAAGGCCCGGCCGAGCGGCATCACTCGCCCGGCCGGGCGGCTGAGCAGCCTAATTTTGTCTTTCATTTACGAAACTTTCGCCCGGCCGAACGGCACCACTCGCCCGGCCGGGCGACACACCCCCTGTTTTCATATTGCTTGGCCGACTCCTCCGCCCGGCCGGGTCACTTCCCCACTCGGCCGGGCCATCTCAATCTCGGTGCCAAATGCGTGTTTACTCTATTTTTGAGGGATCTACTTGCAATTATCACACCCAAACCCTACCCCAACACTATAAATACCCCACTTCTTAAATTTCACACCACCTTACCCCTTTCTCAAGAGTTCTTCACACATTTACACATAGTTGGAGGTTTTTGGCCATATCTTCTTCATCTATCCACCAATTCATGCAAGGAAGGAGACAATAGCTTGGGAATTCCATTCCCTACCACAATCTAGACTAAGCTTTCTCTTTCTTTTCCTTTTTATTTAGTATTTCATTTGGATTTTGTGATTTGAGTATGTATTTGAGTAGCTAAAAAACTTGTGGTTTCAAGGCATTGTAGATATTTGGATTGATGTTTATGAGTAATTTCTTGCTTTAATTGGTGTTTGTCTCTTATTTGTGTGCTTAATTCTTTATTGCAAGGCATGTTGTTATTGGCCATGATGATTTGCTTAATTTATTGTTAATTGGGGTAAGATCGAGAGATTTATTCCATTTAATCGTATGCAAGCATGCAACCCGATATTATTATGAGCTCGAGAGAGGATTAATTATTGGAGAGGGAATCGAATGATCTTTGGGGCTAGTTTAGGTAATACAATATTTGTGAGGTAGAGATACGAACTTATATTGTGTTTTCCCTTGAGTTAATTAGATCGAGAGATTAATTAATTCTTCTTGTGTGATCACCCTATACGAGACAACCTTAATAGCCATTTAAACGAGATAACATTCATAAACGGACATCTAGGTGTTACAATTGCCTTGGAACCCACTTTCTCTTAATTGAGTTTTCATCCACTTTACTTTCGTTTTCTTGATTTATATGGTATTTGATCGATTTCGTCTTTGCTCTTTGTTACTTATTTGTGACACTTGGTAGGTAATTTTAGAGTAATTCAATATCCAATCCTATCGATCACGTCTATTTAGAACTCGACTAGCAAACTACCCTTTTACGCTTAACCTTCTCGTGGGATCGACCTCGTGCTTATCACGCTACAATAGACGCCGTATACTTGCGGTTGTTTATTTAGTGTTGCATATCACGTGTATCATAAATACACCCCATCGAGTAACAACACCCACTCTTCCAGTAAAAACACCACCTCAACCCACTCGGCACTTTCACATACCCCCTCCATCCCTTGGATCTTGGACTCCGAGGCGTCCTATCATGTCACGACTGATCTTCAAAATCTATGCTACCACTCTCCGTATTTCTCATATTGGTTCTTTATCGTTTTCAGATCTGGGTATGTTGAAATTTTCAAATGTTTTAGTTTTCCTCAAATGGCGAAGAATCTAATTTCCGTTTCAACTTTATTTCGGGATAAATACGTTGATATTATTTTTGGTCCTTCGTTTCAGGCGCAGGATGGTCGTACGAGGAGCGTTCTCCTCGTGGGAAGTCGCATAGATAATCTCTATGTATGGCCGAGCATCTACCCCTTCACATACTGCCCTCCTCTCCAACCGTCCACCGTTCCCGGTTTGACATTCCCGCTTAGGTCATCCGTCTCTTAAAATTCTCTCTCACACTTTCTCCAACTTTAGCTTACCTATTAAACCTGATAACCAATTCAATTGTGAGTCGTGAAAATGTATCGAAAGTCATAAACTTCCCTTTAATGATTCAAGCATTATGTCTCGTGTCCCACTTGAAGTTATTTATTCTGATGTGTGGTCCTCTCTCCTTTCCTATCTCTTGATGGCTTTAAATATTATGTCATATTTGTTGACAATTTTAGCAAATACATGTGGATCTACCCTCTCAAACGTAAATTTGATGTCCTTTCCACGTTCTCAGCCTTTGAACCTCTTGTCGGAAACTACTATAACACTAAAATCAAAAGCTTTTACACCGATAACGGGGGAAAGTTTATTGCTCTTCTCTCATATCTCCAAACCTATGGTATATCCCACCTTACCACACCTCCTCATACTCCTGAACACAATAGCATGTCTGAACGTCGTCACAAACATGTTGTTGATACAGCCTTAGCCCTATTACACCATGCCTTCATGCCCCTCACATATTGAACTTATGTTGTATGTGTCGCTACCTATATTAGAAATCGTCTCCCAAAAATAAACCTAGGCTAAATATGCTCTCATCTTATCAATGCCTCTAAAAACAACCCCATAACATATCCAAACTTCGGGTCTTTTGTTGCTTATGCTACCCTTGGCTCCGTCCCTATACCACTCACAAATTAGACAACAGATCCACTCCTTGTATATATATTCATTGGATACTCTCCCACTCAAAGTGTCTACCTATGTCTAGATTTATCCACCAACAAGATATATACATCCCGCCATGTTCAATTCGCTGAACATGAGTTTCCGTTTGCTAAAACAAGTTCTGCCTCTGCCACACCCCTGTATCTGCTAGATACACCCTCCACACCCACTGATCTGATAAGTTCACCCCCTCCCCTAAACCCACCCATAGTTCCGCTAACTCCACCCCCTGCTCCATCACACACACCTCCTGTTCCACTAAATCCATCACCCGCTCCGCAACATCCACCCACTGACTTGATAGATCCACCCCCCGTTTTGCGGCCTACACCTCCTGATTCACTAAATACACCACCCGCACCCCCAAAACAACTAAATTTACCTCATATACCTCCCCATTCCCGACCAACCTCCTCCACCTAACCCAGTGCTCGGGCCCCCAAACGCTTCTCTGCGGTCACCTTCACTGTCTCTAGTTCAGCCCAGATCCGACGTGGTTACTCGATCTCAAAACACGATATTCAAGACCAATCTGAGGTATTGTTTTACATCAACTTTACCTTCTGATACTGGACCAAGTTGTATTTCAAAGGCCTTAATAAGTAAAAGGTGGAGGGAAGCCATGTCATCTGAGTTTGATGCACTTCTTAGGAATGGTACTTGGGATTTGATTCTTCCTGATGAGTCCCAAAATATAGTTGGCTCTAAATGGGTCTCCGCATAAAACGTAAACCTGATGGATCCTTGGACAAATTTAAAGCTCGCCTCGTGGCCAAAGGTTTTTATCAGCGTCCGGGAGTGGAAATAAAAAAATGTATATTAAAAAAATAAACGATTAGAGAAAGAAGAGGCATAAAAAAAAGTGAGAATAAGAATGAATGAATGAAAAGAAGTTGAGAAAACAGGGGCTTTATTATTTCAAAATAGCTTTCATTTAAATTTTACGGAAATGATATAGAGCCCACCAATTGTGCCCACCAGTTTTGCCCACCGCCTATGTGGCATTACCACGTCAATAAATTCTTATTTATATTTAATTTAAACTTAATCTAATATCAATATTTTATTTTTTTATCCATATCAATATTTTAAAAAATCTTTTTTTATATTTAATTTAATATTATCTCTATCAAATTACGCTAACTAACGCCATAAATCTTTTCTCAAATCTTTCCATCACCATTAATTTTTTCTCAAATCTTATATGTGGCGTGAGTTTAATGTAATATTAATATATTATCAAATCTTAATTGAATCTTAGGGTTTACGGTTTTAGGGTTTAGGATTTTAGGGGTTTAGGGTTTAGGGGGTTTAGGGTTTAGGGTTTTAGGGGTTTAGGGTTTAGGGGTTTTAGGGTTTAGGGTTTTAGGGTTTATGAGTTTAGAGGTTTAGAGTTATGTAAATTAATGTAGTCATTTTTACGGAAATGATATAGATATAAGATGGTGATAGAAAAGATTTAAGAAAAGATTAATGGGTTAGTTACGCATAAAATAAAATATTGATATAAGATTTGAGAAAAAATTAATGGTGATGGAAAGATTTGAGAAAAGATTTATGGCGTTAGTTACGCATAAAATAAAATATTGATATAAGATTTGAGAAAAAATTAATGGTGATGGAAAGATTTGAGAAAAGATTTATGGCGTTAGTTAGCGTAATTTGATAGAGATAATATTAAATTAAATATAAAAAAAGATTTTTTAAAATATTGATATGGATAAAAAAATAAAATATTGATATTAGATTAAGTTTAAATTAAATATAAATAAGAATTTATTGACGTGGTAATGCCACATAGGCGGTGGGTAAAACTGGTGGGCACAATTGGTGGGCTCTATATCATTTCCGTTAAATTTTAATATTCAAATTAATATTCAAAAGTGTGCATTTTGAAGATGAGATTAAAAAATGTACAATTAAGATTAATGATTAAGATTAATGATTAAGATTAATAAAAAATTAATAAAAATGAAATTAATAAGAAAAAAGAGATTTTGAAATAGAACGAATTGAGAAGAGAGAGACTGGAATAGACAAATGGCACCTAAAATGTTTGCAAATATATGATACTCCGTATTAAGATTTGAGCTCCAAAACTAGCCGTTGGTGAGAAACTAGTCGTTGCATCAAATCTTCTATTTAAGGATAGAGATCTTCATGAGTTGATGTATTCCTTGATTTCTGGTACGACATTTCCTTAAATGGAAACGTGCATTAAATGCTTGCACGGCTCTACATAAAGGTCTCTGTATTCTTAGTCCAAGTCAACTCCATAGCTGTGTTGTTATCTTCTTATTGGTCCACACCAACCAAATTGTTAGACTATTTGTCTTGTCTTTTGTTAGAGCAATTCAGAACAGGTCTGACATTCTCTTTATCTTATGTTATCTTTGCCTCTTCATTCAATGTGTAACACCATAAATGAAACTGTCACTTCTTCAAGTTGATTATCATTATTAAATGTTAACTGTCATCTGAACTTCAGATGAGCTTGACTTAATGCTCTTAAGGCTTCTTCTTGACAAGATCAGGTGAGCTCATATCTGCTTAATGGTCTTCTGATTTGTTGTAGATTATCATGATATAGTTACTTTCAGTCGATAAGGTATACAACAACCTATCAATCAACTGATTTTACTAATGTGCTTCAATGTCTTCTAGTCTTCAGTCTTCTACTCTTTAACTCTTTAGTAAAACGCGTGTTAAAAACAGATGAGTAATCAGCTGATATACATACAACTGATTCCTCAGACTTAGACTTAGACACATCAATACTTCTAAGCTTTATAAGAACAGCTTAGGTAACCTACTTTTAGATTACAAATTATTATTATAAACCTTACTCTACTGATCTGGTTTTGGCCATCAAAACAAAACTTAGAAATTACAATCAGATTAGGGACTTGGATGAATATCCCAACAACTAAAATTAATGTTCATAACAAACTATAATATATTCTAATTAAACGATTTAAAAAATGGATGTCGATCTAGCTAGATGGAATGTACATATTCAGTTCATATATGCATAGTATTAAATCACATAATCAATTGCATTAGTTCATACGAGCATTAATATCAACTCTTTTTTTTTTTGACAGTAAATTCAAGAAAAATCAACAGAGCATCAAAACTTCTTCTTGAATCTTGTAATTGCATCTTCTCCACTCCATTCATAAGGAACTGAAGAGATGAGAGCTTTCTGAGAAAGTCCATGAGCAAACGTATTATCCTTACGATTCACATGACGATAATCCCACACTAGGATCGATCTTAACTTGCTTTGTATCTCTTGCACTATTTCATATTCCAAACCATCCAGCCCGACTTCAGCCAACAAAGCAGAAATTGCCATTGTCGAATCCGATCTAATTCCCTTAATCTTCAACTTCTTTATAGCCAAAAACTCAGCCGCAAGAACAGTCCTGGGGTTGTATATTCTTTCTGAACCTGCTAAGATGATAGTGTTCTTATTCTTTAGAAGAGCGAATCCAATGGCGAAAAATTGTTTTTCCGGATTAAAGGCTGCGTCGGAGAATAAAGTATAATCCGCGCTTATCGTCTGGCCAATTTTTCCCCCACTTGCAGTTTTGCCATTTCCCCCTAGGACCATATTTCTTGAATCATCTAGATAATCAAGCACCCACTGCACTTCTGTTGCAAATTTCTCAACCCTTTTTTGCCCATCAAAATTATGACTCCACTGACATCTACTTCTCCAGATGGCCCATGCAATAGTAATGACCACTTCAAATTCCATCTTATTCATTACTTCCAATAGCTTAAGGAAGAAAACAGATACACATGCCTTAGTGAACTTTTTAAGGATGTGCCATAAACCATGCTTTTTTCATATTTCCTTAACTTTAGGACACCAGAACAATGCATGCATCGTGTCTGCAAATGAAAAACCACAAACACTGCAAGATGAGTCAATAGGAATGTGATGCAAAGCTAAATTACCTTCTGTGGCTACAATGTCTTTCAGCATTTTCCACCCAAAAATGCGGATTTTTGGTGGAATCTTCATCTTCCAAACAATTTTGAATAAGCCATTTATCTTTTGAAAATTTGAAGGTCCATCCTCTCTTTTTTCATGTTCTTTTCTGGCCATGCAAAGAGCAAAGTGATATCCAGATGCAACTGTGTATTTTCCAAATGCAGTTAAAGGCCACCATAGCGAGTCAATCTTGTGAGCACCAACTAATGGAGTTTCTAGAATAGCTTTTGTTTGAAAAGGATGAAAAACCTGTTTAATATATAAGATCAATATTCCACGAGTAATCATCAGATATGAATCTGTTAACTGTAGAAGCACTAACCTTTTTTGTTGATGGGAGTCCAGTGTCAAAATTCAATATCCATCTATCTTTGAGAATACGAACATGCTCCCCATTCCCAATTCTCCATCTACACCCTTTCTCAACAATGTCCCGGCTCCAATAAATATCTCCAAATAAAGGATGGATTAGAGCCTAGTCCAGCATCAAGCATATCTTCATTTCGAAAATATCTTGCCTTAAAATTTTTGCTAACCAACGTATCTGGTTGGCTAATGATTCTCCATGCTTGTTTAGCAAGCATAGCCTTATTAAATAAGACAAGCCTTCTAAAGCCCAATACACCCTCCTCTTTTGGTTGACAAAGAGCAGTCCATTTTGTCCAATGCATTTTACCAATTTCCAGTTGCCCTCCCCACCAGAATTTTGCCATTAAGCTTTCCAATTCCGAACAAATGGATGTTGGTATCCTAAAACAAGCCATAACGTAAGATGGTACAGCTTGCAAGACAGCTTTTATGAGAACTTCTCTGCCACATTCCGAAAAAAACCTGTGGTCCCACGAGTTAATCTTTTGTCGAACTCTATCAATCAAATAACCGAACTGAAGCCTTTTTGCCTTGAGTGAAA
This sequence comes from Galeopsis tetrahit, assembly GCA_963675135.1. Classification (NCBI taxonomy): domain Eukaryota; kingdom Viridiplantae; phylum Streptophyta; class Magnoliopsida; order Lamiales; family Lamiaceae; genus Galeopsis; species Galeopsis tetrahit. Next base: position 18,149,959 of record OY776130.1, read on the forward strand.
AAGTTGGTAAGCCAAGGTAAACCTCATGTCCTTGCGTCTTCTTAACTCCCAGAATTGAAGCAACACTTGCTCGATTGTCATTATTAGTGTGAGGGCTGAAAGATATGGCTGACTTATCAAAATTAACAACCTGTCCCGAGGCCTTGGAGTAAATATACAAACATTGCTTCAGATAGAAGCTGACTCTGGGAATGGCTTTTAGAAAGATCAAGCTATCATCTGCAAAGAATAAATGCGAAAGAACAAGAGCTGATCTAGCAATTTTCACTCCCATGAACTTCCCCAAAGAAACACTTCTAGAGATCAAAGACGAGAGACTTTGGGCGCATATAGCAAATAAATATGGAGATAATGGGTCGCCTTGTCTAAGTCCTCTAGATGGTGTGAATGAGTTTGACAATGCACCATTAAAACTGATTTTGTAATGTATAGACGATATGCATTTAATTATTAACTCAATCCATCTTTGCGAAAAGCCCATGCATCTCATTGATTCTCTAATGAAATACCACTCAACCCTGTCATATGCCTTGCTCATGTCCAGTTTCAAAGCAGCATAACCCTCCTTGCTCTTTGAAGACCTGATCCAATGCATGCCTTCATACGCAACAAGAACATTGTCCGTAATAAGCCGGCCCGAAATGAATGCACTTTGAAATGGGTCAATGATGTTAGTAATAGCACGAGCCACAATTCTTTAACTGACATTGCATAGACTAATTGGTCTAAAATGCGCAATCATAATAGGGTTCTTTATCTTTGGAATGAGCGCAATAGTCGTGTGATTCCAACCCTCCAAGGAACTGTTCCCATTCAAAAACTCCAGCATCAATTTTGAAATGTCTTCTCCAATAGTATTCCAGTTTTATTGGTAAAAAGAGGTAGGAAAACCATCAGGACCCGGAGCTTTCCAGGGATTAAGGTCTCTAACCGCTTTATCTATGTCCTCTTTGGTGAAAGGTTCATCCAAAAGTAACGCAACGTCAGGTGTAATTGATTTTGGAAAAGCCTCAGTTGCATTCAAAATATCCGTTTGAGAAGGATGAGATGAAGAGAAAAGATTTTTAAAGTAATCCACAAAACACATTTGCATGTCATATGTATTTGTTATTTCCACCCCATCTTCATTCTGAATGGATCAAATACAATTTCTAGCTCGTCTTGAACAAGCCTTTGCATGAAAAAACTTCGTATTTCGGTCACCTTCACGCAACCACTCCACTTTTGCTCTTTGCTTCCAATAAATCTCCTTTTGAGAATGAAGTTTGCTTATCTCCTTTTCCATGGACTTAATCCTATCAAAATCTGGTTCAGAAACTTCTTCGTTCAATTCAGTTTAAATAACATCGTTCGCTTGTTTTATTCTTGAGTCCAAAGATCCGCCTTTCAGTTTCGCCCAATCTCTCAAAGATGTGTTGCATGCCTTAAGTTTCTCCTCAAGATTACCTTGATTATCCTTATTTTTCCAGATTTGAGAAAAAACATCTTTGAAATCATATTCTTTTAACCAGTGATTCTCAAATCTGAATAAATTTGTCTTAGCACCTCTTGTAACATTAGAAGATGTGAAACAGCTTAACAAAATAGGGCGATGATCTGATCCATGAAACTCCAAAGTTTTGACTCTGAATTGAGGGAATAAATTGAACCAACTTTCATTTGCAACAAACCTATCCAATTTTTCCTTGATTAAGTCCTTACCTCTACGTTTATTAATCCATGTAAATTTGGGTCCCATGTACTTTAAAGTTCTTAGGCCATTGTGGTCCAATGCTTCCTGAAACTGCTTAATCCTATTCATATTGATGCATTCACCCCCTTTTTTTTCATGATTATAAATAATTTCATTAAAATCACCTCCCACAAGCCAGGCCGAGGGGGAGGTGACATTACATTGATTAAGGCGCTTTAACAATGCCCATGTGAAATGTCTTTGCAATAAGCTCGGGTTTCCGTAAAATCCCGTATAGCGCCAACAGTGTGAAAGATCATCAATACAACAATCAATGTGACCTAATGAGTAAGACAAAATATGCACCCTCCATTCATTCCAAAACAAGCATAAACCACCAGATAAGCCCTTACTATCCACATTAAAAACATAATGAAACCCTAATTTACTTCTAAGGATCTCCACCCTAGACTTGGTGCATTTGGTTTCACAAACAAAAAGTAACGAGGGACGGAAAGTACTAACAATATTACTAAGAGACCCGAACGCACGGGAATTACTGATTCCTCATGCGTTCCAGCAAATGATACTCATTCTTGTTGGCGGGGCCGAGTCTCATCGGCCTCCGCCATACCTTTCATCTGGATCTCCTCTCCAATTTCTTCAGCCAATTTCCTCGCTTTCTTTAGCCCAACCGCAACATTCTTCAAGCTGTCAAACTCCTCCCACACTTCATTCTCCACACACCCTCTTTCCCGATTATGGAAAGACCTCTTTTTGCATGGCACAGTGGAGCTAAACATTGAGTCATTGTCAATTGTCTCATCTCTTGCATGTGTCTTCCCAATCCATCCCCTAATTTCAGCACCACTTTTAAGTAGACCCTAAAAAACTGGAACATATGGTGCCTCACCCTGACAGATAATTTCCACATACTCATCAAAGTCATAAGCTCGGAATTTTCTTCCCACATGATGGACAACTCGATAATCCATGCCATTACCATCTCCCCAAAGTGGTATTTTAAAAAGCCTGTATTCATAGTCAATAGGGACAATAAAATTCAGAGACTCCAAAAACATACCTGTGATTGGATCCCATCTATGTCTTTTTACAGAACTCGTCCCTTCGTCCATACCCCTGTGTAAACGTCCCTGCGTCATAAGATCAGCAAATCGATGAACTTCCCTCCTTGGCCTTAGCCCAGTCCCCAAGCGAAGGGAATTTATATCATCCTCAACAATCACATCTTTTCCTTTAGCCTGTCTTCTCTCCTCTATAGTTTGATCCTCGCGTTCACGATCCAGATCATTTACACCCCTGTGAACTGGCCCCAGAAATCGCTGCATGTCTTCCTCAGATGGACCCTTTGGATGATCCGCCCTCAACCATTCTGGGAAAAATCTGTGCTTCAAACGCCAATCCGCAGTTCTTCCCAAAGCCAAGCCGCACTCCTCTTCCACATGATCCAAATGTCCACATAAATAGCAGAAATCTGAGAGGCGCTCATAGCGAAAGACAACAACTACTTTTTCCTGATTTACAGTGATGAAACAACACCTGCTTAGTGGCTTTGTCACATTAACAACCACTCGGACTCGCAGAAATTCACCCCTAGCATCATCCTCCATCACCGACCCCACCTCAATGACTTTACCAATCACACCACCAGCTGTAACTCCAATTTGCTTGGACATAGCGCTAAACATCAAGCCATGCACTTGAACCCAGAAAGGAACAAACTGGATCATGAGATTAGAGGGTCGATCCTGGGCATGCAGCTTCTTTAAAACAACCAATTAAAGATCTGCGCAGGTTCCAAGGCTGTCGATATAGAGCTTTCATCATCTCCCCTTCATCAGAGAAATCAAGAAGAAAAAGACCAGCTCCAATGAGAGAAACCCTCAAGTTCGCCTTAATCAACCAAACCCTCTGGAGCAAATTTCTTAGCTCCACAAAATTGATTCTTCTCCTAGCAACAAATTTAAGCACAAGAGCATTTTTTGGAATGGCCATTTCATCTTGCTGAACAATAATGTTAGTTGTTTCATGATCGGCCAAAGAGAAATTTTCAAAGGCTTCGTAAATATTTTCCGCCATAGTGAGAGAAACTGAAGCGTTTATGTGTTTTGTGAGAAAATGAGAGTTATGAAGCCACTTAATGATATCGGTTGGTTTAAATAGGCATAATTCCACCAATAAGGGCTCCTTGGTTTGTCAAACCAGCGTGCTAAATGAGAAAGGTGGAATGAAGCTGGCAGGGGAAAACCAAAAGAGCAAACTTTCTTTTTGAAATCCACCAATCGCCATAAAACCAAATCCCACAATATAAAAACCAAATCGGAACCCTAAAACCCCCCGCCAATACTTGCCTGCGTATAAAACACGCCCCCAAAGCCAGACGCCAAACGCAGAAAATCGAGGAAAATGCAATGATTGCCCGAAAAAAAAACCACACTCCAAGAAAAGATATAAGAGCAAAAGGAATTAGACACAAATTCCCAGGAGAATAATCAGAAAAATTTTCCAATTCGGCAGTAAGAAACTTTACAAATGAAAGTTCTTAGGAAAGGCTCACAATCGTATTTCTTAGAGAGAGAAAAGACAATTGGAGAGGATGTCTTTGTGTGGTTGGAGTTGCATTAATATCAACTCATAATAACAATAGTATCATTTTATTAATCTTATTCAAGAACTTAAGAAATGACAAAGTTTGATGCGAGATATATAACCGAGGGATTTTTTTTTTAAGATACCGACTATAAAATGTAGAAAGAGATATGAATGAGAAAATGTAGAGAGAGGTAGTGAATTTTGTCATATATAGTGATGAAATTTGAAATTTATGACGTCCAAAATACATAAGAGGAAAACTTATGGTGGGATAGAAGAAGTATATATATTATTACTCTTATCAAATTAAAACAAAACTAAGAATAATATCTAAATTAAATCTATCATGCATATTATGATTAAGACTTCGAACAACAGCTTTCAAGAATCACCTCTATCCTCTCAGTTAACATGCGTGATTGATACTAATATCATTACTTGAAAAAACTAGAGGCTAAGTTGCGTGTATATTTAGATTTATAAAAATACTCAAGCTTTTTATTTATTTTCATATTTTTTTCTTATTCTTTTATCCATTTTATAATGCATTTGATGGATCACTCATTTTTTCTTATTCTTTTATTTTAGTAGTTTACTAATTATATATATATCAACAATCTAAAGGTATTTGAAGTTTTGTTTGTTGTAAAACAGTGTGAAGCTTGTCTTACCATAGAAAGAGCGATAAACTTTTAATTCATGGTTTCATAATTCCTATATGGAGCCTGCGGGGCTAACGCACAACTCAAACCCACACTACAAAAAAAGCCTGATTTTGATACCGAAATTTTGAGACAGACACCTAATCCGTCTCTAATAGATACGGATTTGTTAAAAAATCGAGATTTGAAACCGAAAATAAAACCGTCTCTCATTATAAAAAGATTAGATACGACTTTTAGTTTCGAAAGTTTTAGATACGCGACTTTCAATTTTGAGAGTTTTAGATACGGATTAGATACATATACCACCGTCTCTAAACAATCAATTTTTTCTCCCCAATATAAAACGAGACAAGGTGGTACACGAAATTTGCGATACGGAATCTAACCATCTCTAATCTAGCTGTATCTAATTAGTCAAATGATAAAATAAAATTAAAAATAAATCAAAACCTTATGTATATAGAGAATTGAGAATGAGAGAATATGGACGGGTGAATTGAGTTATAAATATAAATGTTAGAATAATACTATGTAGATATATTTTAGGATAGATATATATATTATAATAATAATATTATATTATATTATATTATATCTTAATTCGCCAATATATATATCAATTGATTCTCTATGAAAATATTACAAGAACTGATTCTAGTATATCAATTTTGTATTTTTTAAGGAGGTGTCATTTAATAATTTTTTAAATTTGTATAGTATTTTTAAAAAAAAAATAGATTAAAAAACAATTCTATCATCAATTTAAAAAAAAGTATAAACTAATGAAAATATTCCAAGAATTTATTCTCTAATCAACGTACGTATATCAATTTTGTATGAACGTTAGATTAAAAAAAAAAAAGTCATTCAATAATTTTTAAAAGTTTCTAAATCTTTATAAAACTACTATTATTAAGGCTTATAAAGAAACTTATATAGTATTTTTTAAAAAGTTTTAGATTAAAAAATAATTCTATCATCCACTTAGAAAAAAGTATAAATACTTGAAGCATTGCTAATGGTAAAATAGTCTAAATAACATAGTAAAAGGGATAAGATCAATTTTGATAAAAATCAAAAATCATTTTGGGTTAAAATGAACTTGAAATAAAAATTGAAAATCTTTTTATAGAATTTAATTTAATTTAATTTTACTAAATTTGTGAAAAATATATTTTAAAGGAAATTAAACTATGTCAATTTTTTTCCATTCTTGAAAATATGGCCGTACCTAATCTCTATCTAATAATATGTCGATTTTTATCCATTTTATAATTTCCATATAAAAATGACTAATGACTATAATTCATGAATTTCTTTCAATCTTCATAACTGAAGAACGTAGGTCAATAGACTGGCAATAATAATACGAGGTAAATTGTGCATCTCAAGCCTTTATTATAATATATCAATTTACTTATCAATTCGCCTACTATTACAATTATCATTTAATTTAGTAAATTATTGTATAAAAATGAGATTTATCATGCTCATACACACATATACACATAAATAATTCGCATGCATCTAGAACACACATACACGTACACATAACTAAATTCAAGTAGGTAAACACCTTGAATCAATGTCACATTGAGTAAATCTCAAGATAATATTGACTCAATTCAGACTCGTTGGATACAAATTTCATACATCCGAGTTTGCATCAAGAAGATCGACTACCGACAAAGACTGTAGTCGTTGAAGTAGAGTAGAATATCGGGATATCCTAGTGTTGTTCAAATGTGATTGGTTTGATCACATCCCCTTAGGAACAAAGATATGAATGGTATAGGAACAAAAATATAAATTTTGACATTCAAGTGTGTCAAATATACTACGACACAGGGGTAGGACACAGGTTCAAAACCTAATTTTTTTAATTTAATTTAATTGTAGCACCTACTACCAATTTTTATATATATATTTAATTTAATTTTAGCACCTAGTACCAGTTTTTCTATATTATCCCGTTTTTCTATATTTAATTTAATTTTAGCACCTAGTACCAGTTTTTCTATATTAATAAAAGTGCAAATATTAATAACTAATTTAATTTAATTTTAGTACCTAGTACCAGTTTTTCTATATTATCCCTTTTTCTATATTTAATTTAATTTTAACACCTAGTACCAATTTTTCTATATTAATAAAAGTGCAAATATTAATAACTAATTTAATTTAATTTTAGCATGTACTATTTTGAAATTTAATTTAATTTTAGCACCTAGTACCAGTTTTTTTATATTAATAAAAGTGCAAATATTAATAACTAATTTACTTTGAGTGCACATGAGACTTTGGCCTATCTAGGAGGACCACGTAACAATGAATGTTTGCAAATTAAAGGCAAGATTTTCGGTGGAAGGCACTACAAAGAAAAAACATGTCAAAAGTGAAGCTCTATTTCAAACAGAAAAAATAGAGGAAAAACATGACCAATGTCAAAAGTGAAGCTCTATTTCAAACAGAAAAAATAGAGGAAAAACATGACCAAAGTGAAGCTCCTGAGGGTGTTTGCGGGTGTTTGCAAGAGATGGCAAATAGTGATGATTTTGAAGATGAAGATTAAACGTAATTTAATTAATTTATTTTAATTTATAAAGTAAGATCGACTTTTAATTTTTTTTTTTTTTTTTATGGAAGTTAAATACCCATCCCTTTTTCCCCTCTCCCATGACTCGAACCCAGGACCTAGGCCTAGGTAGTGGTGCTCTAACCACTTGAGCTATCCCACTTTGTCATCGACTTTTAAAATTAAAATTATTCAATAACAATTTATTTTTTTATATTTTTAAAGTTACAAATTAATCAATTAATTATATATGTTAAACTATTATAATAAAGTAAAGTGTCTAAACTATGCATAATTCTTAATATTTTACAACTTATTTACGGCTGTGAGTAATTACAATTTTTAGAAATTAATAAAAAAAAATTACATTTACAAATTTAAAAGTTAGAATTTGAATACACGTAAAATAAATAAATTAATATACATATACAATTAATATTAAAAGATAAAATAAAAGAGTTATCTGTCCTAGTGGCAGATGCTCAATAATAGACACTTGCCCACCTGGGTTCAATTCTCATATAGACCAAAAAAAGGTCAATTAAATAGTTGGAGAGGGGGGTGGTTGCAGGGTGGGTAGGGACGGTGTGGGTTCAATTCTCATATAGACCAAAAAAAGGTCAATTAAATAGTTGGAGAGGGGGGTGGTTGCAGGGTGGGTAGGGACGGTGTGGGGTCGGGTTCGGGCTTGGTGGGATTGGGATTAAGGCTCTTGGAATGGGGATTAAATGACAAAACGTCGTTTCTAATTAAGAACGAAATTATAGATGGATTTTTGACCCGAATGTAAAACGGGTCGTTTATCGTTTAGATACGGCAGGGTGGGTAGGGACGGTGTGGGGTCGGGTTCAGGCTTGGTGGGATTGGGATTAAGGCGCTTGGAATGGGGATTAAACGACAAAACGTCGTTTCTAATTAAGAACGAAATTATAGACGGATTTTTGACCCGAATGTAAAACTGGTCGTTTATCGTTTAGATACGGATTTAGAGACGAAACGACATTTGAAACAGAATTTTGACCCGGATATAAAATGGGTCGTTCATCGTTTAGATACGAGAATATACGGTGTCAAATTCCGTCTCTCATTATAAACCGAAAAAACGGTCTCAAATCCGTCTCTTATTAGAAACGGAATTTAGAAAACCGTTCCAAACATTAGATACCATGCGATTAGGAACAAATAGAAAATGATTCCAAAATCCATTTCTAACCTGTTTAGATACAATGTTTATGGTATCTAATCCGTCTCTAAACCTCAGTTTTTTTGTAGTGCCAATTTGTCACGCCCCAAATTTAAAAATATTGACCTTTCAAAAAGTAGTTAAAATAACTAACTTTAACGTGCCAAAAATTGAATCTTAAATTAATAACTTTAAAATAAAGGGACGCAATGGCTATAAAAATTACTTTAAGTATTGCAGCGGAAACAGTTATAATAAAATCAAGAAGTTCACGACTAACTTGTTAACAAAACATCCATAATAAAAACCATAACTTAATTTTAATAGACATGTGTGCAAATAGTCTTTTATTCTTAAATAGATCATCGTCTCCCATCACCACTCCTCGCCATCCAACTCTTCAACCTGAAATTGTAAATTGTTGGGGGTGAGCATGCAAGCACACTCAGTGGGATTTAAGCTAGTCATTCAATAGTTAATGCTAAAAATAAATAATCAAGTAATTGCAACTTAGCAAATAACATTCACATTGCCACATATACTTTGCCATTGATATTTTGCCATTGATACTTTGCCATTGTAACTTTGCCAATAGAATTTTGTGAACCATCGCATGTTTGTGGACCTTCCCAAAGTCAAATTAATGACTAAGGTATTCCCACACGTAGACATCGCATGTTTTGTGGACCTTCCCAAAGCCAAATTAATGACTAAGATAGTTCCACACGTGAGCACGGCGGGTTACACCCAAAGACCCGTCGGTCCCGGACCCCATCTGGAGCCCCTGGCTATTAGATAACTTTGCCACAAACTTTGCCAATATATAATGTACTTTGCCAAATAGAATAATAACTTTGTCATAAACTATGCCAATAGGATAATAACTTTGCCAATAGAATAACAATAGAAATAAATTCACATAGTAAACAATTAGCTCAAACATTTATCTAAAACATTAAATAATGAATAACACTGCAATAGAGCTCTACAAACCACCGTAGAGAATAAAGCAATTAAAAACCCACCTCGATATATAAACGTGATAGTAATATGTGTCGTAATTGTCATTGCCTCACATGGATATATAGAATAAGAAAGAATCTAACTATAATAATTAAAAGAATAAAAGGCAATGGAATGCAAAACTTATCTCCACATAACATGTATATATAGCATTTGCGTGGCAATGAAAGTTAGAGAAATAGGTGTAATTGTGTAAGTTACGAACGTTACAAAATAATAATATTAATTACATTAATTTCTTTTAATTCTCTGAATAAAACGGATGGAAGGTGGCCAAGGAGTTAAATTGAAACAATGCAACCATTAATTTCTTTAATTCTAATAATGAGAAAACGCATACACATAAATTGAGGCATATGAAACGGTTAAAGGAGTTCATGAAAATCATTTGAAATAATTATATTAAATACACAAACACTAACGCATATATCCATATATTATATATTATAATTTTTGTTTTTGACATAATAATTTTTGTACTTATTGAAATAATTCATATTATTAATATTATGAAATTCCGGGGTATTACACAATTTGTTCACATATGGGACGGGTCGACGCATTCTCAATACGGGGTAGGTCCGACCTATTCTAAACCTCTTGGGGCGGGAAAATACCCACAAATTGGGTCAATATTGCCACCCCAAATTGGGAAAATACCATTGCAGACATGCAAATAATCTCGGGAAGGACGTACGTACCAAGATCATGTGACTATAAATTGGAGATGAAGTCGGTCATAATTCCCATATCACAAAGCATAGAAAACAAGTGTAGTGTTTATTTTATATACTTATAATTTGTGAGTGCTCGATCTCTGCTCGGCTCGCTCCTATGGAGAAATGCAGTTCAAATAGCGTGAGAGTTATCCGACCACCCATGAACAAATATACCCCCAGCATGTGGGGTGATATTTTCTCCACATTTTCCTTGGACGAACAGGTATATATCAAATTATATATATTAGATGCAATAAAATGAAATCACTACATTATGAATGTAATAATGCAGATGCAAGAGACATATGAGACATCCATTGAAGTAGGGATGAAACAAGTGAGGAGCATGTTAGCAGATGCAACATCGGGCAACCTAATATTTCTCATGGACACAATCGGGTGTTTGGGATTAGCATATCATTTTGAGATAGAGATGAAACTAAAACTTGATGAAATTTATAATTTTCATCGACACTTTGACTTGTTTACTACTGCACTACGTTTTCGATTGCTCAGACAACATCAGTATCTTGTTTCTTGCGGTACGTATATATGTTTATGTGTGTTAGTTGAGAATCTAAGCCACATATTTATTTAATGGAGAGTGCATGTGTAATATCCAGAAATTTTACAATAATAATAAATAATCTAATCAATTCATAATTTATTTTTGTCAAAAGGAAATTATAAAATATTATATATATATATATATATATATATAATCCATGATGAGGTATGCATGTACACTTTTATTAGAAATTGTAAACTTTGCATTAATTCCAATTATTGACCATGTATCCATTTCCCCATACGTTTTTTAATTATTACAATTAATGGTGTAGTAATATTGTTGTAAAAGGGTTGTCTATCTCCCCCTCCCTCACGGTTATATATACTACTACTTAAAGATATACAAATCATATGTCTTGCCCTTTTGTTATTCTTTTAAGCACAATGTTAAGAAATTCAATCAATTGCTATTCTATGTATTGCATGGCTAGACGATAGAACTAATTTATACGAGACTTCCACGTATCATTTCCACGTTCGTCAATCGAGGTGGGTTTTTAATTGCTTTAATCTATACCGTGATTGGTAGAGTTCTATTGCAATGGCATGTTATTCTCTATTTAATGTTTTAGATAAATGTTTAAGTTAATTGTCTACTATGTGATTTCATTTCTATTGTTATTCTATTGGCAAAGTTATCATTCTATTGGCAAAGTTATTATTCTATTGGCAAAGTTTGTGGCAAAGTACATTATATATATTGGCAAAGTTTGTGGCAAAGTTATCTAATAGCCAGGGGCTTCAGATGGAGTCCGGGACCGACGGGTCTTCGGGTATAACCCGCCGTGCTCACGTGTGGAACTATCTTAGTCATTTATTTGGCTTTGGGAAGGTCCACAAACATGCGATGTCTACGTGTGGGAATACCTTAGTCATTAATTTGGCTTTGGGAAGGTCCACAAACATGCGATGAAGTTACAATGGCAAAGTTGGCCTTTGGCAAAGTATATGTGGCAATGTGAATGTTATTTACTAAGTTGCAATTACTTGATTATTTATTTTTAGCATTAACTATTGAATGACTTAAATCCCACTGAGTGTGCTTGCATGCTCACCCCCAACATTTACAATTTCAAGTTGAAAAGTTGGATGGCGAGGCGTGGTGATGGGAGACGATTTTCATGTATTTAAGAATAAATGAATATTGTTTGTTTATTTACTTGGATATTGTTTTTCTTTAAAGATTCTTTGTAAAATAATTAAATGGTATTTTCCAACTTGAATTACATTATAATTATTTCCGCTGCAATATTTAACGTGATTTTAATTATATTTGTCGTTACGTCCCTTTATGTTATCGTTAAAATTTAAGATTTCAATTTTTGGCACGTTAAAGTTAGTTTTTTTAACTACTTTTTAAAAGGTCATTATTTTTAGATTTGGGGCGTGACAGCATGAGCGCAGATGTTTTTGAAAAATTTATTGACCAAGACAACAAGTTTGAAGATATTCATAGTAGTGATGTGGAGGGGCTACTAAGCTTATATGAAGCAAGTCATGTTCGAGTTGATGGAGAACGTGTTTTAGACGAGGCAGTCGCTTTTACAGCCGCTCGTTTGGAACGAGACGTACTAGAACCCTATTGTCTCACTATTGAGAAAATAAAACAGGCTCTGCAACAGCCGCTCCACAGGGGAGTTCCTATTTTCAATGTCCGACGTTACATTTCCATCTACGAAATAGACGATTCAAGGATCCAACTACTTTTGCAGCTTGCCAAAATTAATTTCAACTATTTGCAGAACATCTACAAGAACGAGCTCTGCCAACTTACAAAGTTAGTCGTAGTTGTTTCATTCAAAAGTATTACTCCGTCAATATATATACTAGTATAAAGATTATACTTATGCAGAAGTTTTTTAACCCTGCTATTTTGATCGAGTATGATATATATATGTTACTGACAAGTTGATCTTTATGATTTTGTAAAGATGGTGGAACAAGTTTGAGCTCAAGTCGAAATTGGTTTATGCAAGAGATAGAATCGTAGAATGCTATCATTGGGGCGTGGCTGCCAATTTTGAACCTCAATACGCTTATGTTCGAATAGCGTTTGCCAAGAGTATGAAATTAGCATCAATCATAAATGACACGATGGATAATTATGCAACACTTGCGGAAGCTCAACTTTTTACTCAACATTTACAAAGGTATGTAATGTATACACTACAAGAAAATTGACTTTCATGACAAAAATCCTGTCAATATAGCTCATATTCTGTACCTTAAAGTCTTTAATTACATCATTAATTAATTCTCAATTTCATGTCATTGAAATTATTTAGCTAGAGAAACTATACTAACAAATCAATTTTGTTATGGTCGATTTTCATGTTAATTTTGAGAAATCTCAACAAGACTAATGCTATATATATTTGCAGATGGGATATGGATAATATTGAGCAGCTCCCAGGTTACATGTAAGTTGTTTATCGATTTGTTATGAGTACATATGAAGAGTACGAACGTGATGCAGCAACACAAGATAAGTCATTTGCGGTTCCTTATTTCAAAGAAACAGTAAGGAAGGACCCACATTTCATTTCATTACTTGTTTGATTGATTGTTTTAAATTTAGGATTCCTGAACATATTATTAAATTCATTTTGTGTTAGAAGTATTTGGAAAGAATATTATTTTATATTTTTATGTTCGTCGACGTAATGCTACAAATTGATCATTTTTCGGATACATGCACAAATTAATTAGTACAGTATATACTTATAATGTATGTGTACGTTGGTTGTGGGAATACGTGAAACAACTTGCTGAAGTTTACAACCAACAGCAGATATGGATAATGGAACAACAGATGCCCTCATTTGAAGAGTATATTAACAATTCACCTGTTATCGGTTGCATCTACATTATTTTTACAGCTGTAATCCCGGGCATCAAATCTGCAACCAAACAAGACATTGATTGGCTACTAAGCGAACCTAAAATAGTTATATCCATAGCCAAGTTGGTGTTGGACTTGTGCTAAAATAAAAGGAGTTTAAGGTTGACGATGCTAGGCGAATACAAAAGGAGAATCAAGAAGATATGGTTACATGGAGAATTCAGTCTCTAAGTGGGAGATTGTTGGAGTATGGAGCCTGAATTGATCGTAACGGGCTTGGAGTAGGGAGCAAGTTTGTTCGCTTAGGGTTAATTAGGGCAAGTTTTCTATTATAAATAGATGTTCTCTCTTTGTAATCATTGCGCATCCGAAAAGCATAGTGAAATACCTGGCTTGGCATCGCCCCCAGACGTAGTCGAAAGACGAACTGGGTAAACAAATTCTTGTGTTGGTGATTGTGTTATTTCTTCATTTTATTTCTTGTTTATTTTTCGTCTGCCCTTGGGGGAATTAATTTCCCAACAAGTGGTATTAGAGCCCGGGTTTAGTGTCTATTTATTCTTAGTATGCTCTGTGGTTGCAGCGTAGTCTGATCTTCCACATCAGAAAAGATTTTTTAGAGAGGTTCGGGGGTCTCTTTTGAGACGGTTGTTTGAGGGCGGAGAAACGGTAGGTCAAAGACTTTGAGTGCAATGAAGTATGACATGGAGAAATTTGATGAAAGAACCAGTTTTAGCTTGTGGCAAGTGCAAGTTAAGGATGTGCTGATACAATCTGGTGTACACAAGGTGAAGTTAATCAAGGTGGAGCGGTGGCGGCAAATGCCTTCGAAAATGTTGCTAACGTTGTGATAGAAGATGATGTCCTCTGATTGAGGATATGAACATCCTTATGGCATGTCCAACTACCATGAACGAGGATGTGATGACGTTAGTTAGACCACATGTGCATTGGTTTGGCAAGGATGCAAGGTGTGTGGTGAAAGATGTCGATGGCTGAAGGACTTCTAGGAATGCCAAAAGTTAGAAGTTGCACCATAAATTTCAGAAGGTATTTTTCGACATGTGCCGAAGGAAATTCTTAGAATGGGTGATTCTAAGTGTTCTACTCTTATGGTGGAGTAGGTATTCTCTATGTTGAGAATGTTGGTTCTTTGGTTTAAGAATCATGTTTGTCGGTGAAGACAATGCCGAAGGAAATTCTTAGAATGGGTGATTCTAAGTGTTCTACTCTTATGGTGGAGTAGGTATTCTCTATGTTGAGAATGTTGGTTCTTTGGTTTAAGAATCATGTTTGCCGGTGAAGACAATTGAGTTTTCTTTTATTTTATCAAGGTGGAGTTTGTTGGACTTGTGCTAAAATAAAAGGAGTTTAAGGCTTGACGATGCCAGGCGGATACAGGAGGAGAATCAAGAAGATATGGTTACATGGAGAATTCAGTCTCCAAGTGGGAGATTGTTGGAGTATGGAGCCTGAATTGATCCTAACGGGCTTGGAGTAGGGAGCAAGTTTTTTCTTAATGGGCTTAGGGTTAATTAGGGCAAGCTTTCTATTATAAATAAATGTTCTCTCTTTGTAATCATTGCGTATCCGAAAAGCATAGTGAAATATATACCTGGCTTGGCATCGTCCCCAGACTTAGTCGAAAGATGAACTGGGTAAACAAATTCTTCTGTTGGTGATTGTGTTATTTCTTCATTTTATTTCTTAATTATTTTTCGTCTGCCCTGGGAGAATTAATTTCCCAACAGTTGGGTCGACACATCCACAACCTGGGTAGCCATGAAGTAAGCATATATACTAGTATTAATTATCAATTTTTCCACCATGCTTAACTTAGATTAATTAAAAATCTAGTGACATTAATTTGGAGAAAAGAAGATTCTAAACATTTTCAGCTAGTATACATACATATCTTGACACTCACTACAAGATAATTGACATGTAATGACAGGAATTCTGTGATTATATAACCATTTTAATTAGCGAGAAGTCTTTTTGTGACTAGTACATTGAGAATAATGAGGATTCGATTTAGACATTATTATCAATTTTCTTTCATTAAAGACATTTAACTAGAGAAACTATATATATTTTAATTAAATTGCACGATAAAAGGAATTTTATATGATGATTATAAGCCTTATCCCGAAGAAGCAGAATGCGGAATGCACGATATTTATATTGCACGATAATTAAATTGCACGTTTTTTCAAACGTTTTTCTTTCATTATTCGTAAAGGGCTTCAATCCATCTTTCATAACCCTTATCCCGAAGAAGCAGAATGCGGAATGCATTAATGATTATAGGCCCATCTCGATGATAAACTGTTACTACAAAATCATAGCGAAGGCGCTGGCAAGAAGGTTATCAAAGGTTATTGGGTCGGTGATCTCGGAAACGCAATATGGGTTTGTATATGGGAGGCAGATATTAGACGGAGTGCTTGTGCTTAACGAACTTATAGACGAAGCTAAAAAGAGGAAGCTAGAAATGCTATTTTTCAAGATAGACTTCGCGAAAGCCTTTGATTCGGTGGACTGGAATTTTTTGGATGATATGATGAGGAGTATGGATTTTGCTCCTAAATGGCGAAAGTGGATTCGGGAGTGTGTTTCGACGGCCTCCGCTTCCGTCCTTGTCAATGGCAGCCCATCACCCGAATTCCACCTCGAGCGTGGGCTTCGGCAAGGAGACCCTCTATCCCCGCTACTCTTTATCATCGCGGCTGAAGGCTTAAGTGCCCTCATTCGCAAAGCCACTTTAGCAGGTATCTACGACGCTGTAAGAGTAGGGAGAAAGGAGATATCGGTTACTCACCTCCAATATGCCGATGACACTATTTTGGTGGGGGAGGCGACCACAAAAAATATCTGGGCTCTTAAGTGTTTGCTAATTAATTTTGAAAGATTATCTTGGTTGAAAATTAATTTTTCTAAGTGCAGCCTTCTCGGCCTTAATGTGGATTCAGAGGTCCAGCAAGGAATGGTAGCGTTCTTAGGATGCCGTGTGGGGTCACTTCCTATGAATTTCCTCAGGATTCAGGTGGGAATTAATCATCATAAGACAGACGCTTGGAAAGGGGTGGTGATGAAGGTGAAAAATAGAATTATATAAGATGTGGGAGGATCGACAAATCTCTTTCGGTGGAAGGATCACACCACTAAAATTCCATGGGTCTCATGGAATGATATTTGTAAACCCAAACAAGTCGGGGGACTTGGAGTTCGAAATCTCGATTTATTTAACATCTCTCTTCTTGGCAGGTGGGCGTGGAGGCTCTATACGGAACCCAAAGCACTATGGGTCTAAATTCTTGACTCTAAATACAATATTCATTTGTCAGGTACCCCAGAAATTCAGGCGAACATAAATCAGTTTTCAAGTTGGTGGAACATGCTTAGAAATTTGTTCCTGGAAAATGCACAATGTTCATGGTTTAGCAACAAAACGGTCAGGATTCTAGGGAGCGGTACGTAACGATACGTCTCTATGGCGAGATAGGTGGTCAGATGAACCTGCCTTAAAAGACCAATATCCAAGGCTTTTCTCATTATGCGCCAGCAAGGAGGCACGAATCAGTGAATCGGGTCATTGGGTTAACGGTAGATGGTATTGGGATATTCAATGGAGAAGACCTCTATTCTCCTGGGAAGAGCAGCTCGCGGGACAGCTGGGCAGATCACTGGAGGATTTAAACTTGCAGGCCTCAGCTTTGGATACTTGGCGCTGGAAAGCTTCTGCCGACAGTAAATATAGCCCCAAATCAGTATACAGCGGATTCAAGTTGGCAGCGCAATCTCAGGTACTTAGTGTAGAGGCCCAAGCTGCAGTTAAGTTAATCTGGAATAAAATGACACCTCCAAAATATTCGGGGTTGGCTTGGAAGGTACTACGGGGTCGGATCGCCACTCGAAGTGAACTCAGCAAGCGGAAAATTTTGGGTACTGGGGTCGACTTAGGATGCGCACTATGTGGAGTCAGCGAAGAAACTCCCCAACATTTGTTCGTTGGCTGCGACATGGCAAATAAAATCTGGAGGCTGATCTTATCATGGTTCGACAATAGTTCGCCGATGCAGAATTGCATAACCTCACACTTTCATCAATTCTGTGGTGTTTCCGGCTTCAAGCGCAAAAAGTTCATTTTGGAATGCATTTGGTGCTTGACGGTTTGGTTTGTATGGAACGCTAGAAATAAGAAGATCTTCTCAAACGAGGAGGCGAAACCCGAAAAACTGTTTGACGAAATTAGAGCAAAAACCTGGAGTATTCTCAGTCAACATAATGTATGCTCTAGTGCGACGAATTTTCACGACTGGTGTGCCAGCCCGAGAGAAGCCTGTGCATAAGTGGTCTTTATTTATATAGTAGTCTGGTCTGGTATTTTATTAGTGTGGTCTGGTATTTCATTATTCCTTTGTCTGGTCTGGCGTTTTATCCATTTCCTTGTAACTGAACTTTCTCTTTAGAGTACCTCTGGTACTCCACAATTCTCTATATAAACGTGTCAAGTAATTCGGGTAGGTTAGACGTCTCCAACCAAGTAGAATACTTGAAGATATAAGAAATAACTGCTCTAGGATAGTAATTCAAAAAGTAATCAACGAGACAAATAGCACACCAGGATTTAAGTGGTTCGATCAATGTGATCTACATCCACTGGACCAGACGAGTACTTCTTTGATTGATCAAGAATGTTTACACACTCATTCACTCGGAATAGGATATTTCCTTACTTCACTCGTGAACTCACACAACTCAAAGATTACAAAACGTACTACAATTCCATCCAATCTTTACAATGTACACAAACAAGAGTTTATAAAGACCAAAGGTAGTTGCTGCTGTTAGAAACTGTTTTGAGTAGTTATCAACCGTTTGCAACCGCTTGTAACTGCCCATGTGCTCTGTTATTGCCCAACTGAAATGGTAGTTATGCCCTCAAGTAGTTGTAACTGTAAAACTGTTAGTTAAACTAACTAACTTCGAACTAGAAGACTTGTCCATGAAGATCAGATCACTACTTAGTGTTCTGATACTCAACTCTTCTGCTCTGATGATCAAAAGCTAACTCTGCTGATAGACTTCATACTGTGCTGATCTTAATTGCACTGACCAAGTACTGTGCTGACCCAAGTACTGTGCTGATCTGGTACTGAGCTGATCCAATACTGTGCTGATTTAGCCAACTGTGCTGAACTCTAAGCATCACCTTCTCATCTGATTGAAACCCTTCAACTCATCTGATAAGGCCTAAGTTATCTTATCTGATCCTATCAGCTCACTACTCACATAGTGTGCTGATTCTGAGATTATGAGATAACACTCACAATTCTCCACCTTTAGCTCATAATCGAACTAACCTCCACCCAAACACCAACACTATTCTCCTCAAAGAATAACCTCCACTACTGATCTTCTCCCACAAGAACAGTAGTCTTCTCCTTAGAGGAATTTAATGCAGTCCAATAAGTCTAAGACACAAGCCAAACTTCTCTTTTGGCAATGCCTTAGTGAACGCATCAGCAGGGTTCTCCTCTGTAGCAATCTTCACTACCTGGACCACCCCCTTCTCTACAATATCTCTTACAAAGTACAGCTTCACATCTATATGCTTAGTTCTCTCATGATACCCCTGATGCTTTGCAAGATGTATTGCACTTTGGTTATCACAGAAGACAGTCACACTTCTTTGTGATATACCAAACTCCTTCAAGATCCCCTTAAGCCACATGATCTCCTTAACTGCTTCAGTCAAGGCCACATATTCTGATTCTGTAGTAGATAATGCCACTACGGACTGATGTATTGACCTCCATGATATAGCTGTACCAAATAAGGTGAACACATACCCTGTCAAAGACTTTCTTGTGTCTACATTGGCTGCATAGTCGACATCAACATATCCCACAAGTGCTTCTCCCTCATCTGATATCTTCTGAAATTTCAGACCTTTCTCAGCTGATCCCAGAACATATCTCATGACCCACTTAACTGTCTCCCAATGACTTAAGCCTGGATCACTCATGTATCTGCTGATTACACTCATTGCATGAGTTAAATCTGGTCTACAACACACCATAGCATACATTAAACTCCCTACTGCACTGGCATAAAGAACCTTACTCATCTGAGTTCTTTCTTGGCTGTTCTTGGGACACATCTGATTGGATAGCTTCTGATGCTGACCAATAGGTGTAGAAACTGACTTAGCTTGATGCATCCTGAATCTCTCTAGCACCTTCTTTAGATAGGTAGGCTGACTAAGCTGAATTGCTCCCTCAACTCTACTGATCTCCATCCCCAAGATCACTTTAGCTTCACCAAGATCTTTCATCTCAAACTCCCTTTTGAGAATCTCTTTTACTTGATTGATACTGTTAATAAACTCCCCAGCTATTAACATATCATCAACATACAGCAGAAGATAGGTAACTGAACTTCCAACTCTTCTGAAGTAAACACAGCTGTCATACAAGCTTCTTGCAAAACCAGCTGAGCAAATGTACTCATCAAACCTTAAGTACCATTGTCTAGGGCTTTGTTTGAGGCCATAGAGTGATTTTCTGAGTAAGCACACTTTGTCTTCTCCATCTTCTATGTCCAACCCTTCTGGTATTTTCATGTAGATCTTCTCATCTAGAGTCCCATGAAGAAATGCTGTGGTCACATCCATCTGATGCAGCTCCAATTCATATTGAGCAACCATAGCCAACAAGATTCTGATGCTACAATGCTTAACAACAGGAGAGAAGATTTCATTAAAGTCAATACCTTCTTTCTGTGTAAATCCTTTAGCTACAAGCCTTGCTTTGTATCTAATCTTGCCACCTCTCTGAGCCTCCACCTTCTTCTTGTAGATCCACTTACACCCAACAAGTTTCTTGTTCTTAGGCTTCTCAACAATCTCCCAAGTCTGGTTTTTGTTAAGAGATAACAATTCTTCCTCCATAGCAACTAACCACTTCTCTTTGTTATGGCAGTTAATGGCTTCTGTGTAAGTTTTAGGCTCCAGAGACTCCACCTCAAGGGCTGCACATAATGCAAATGATACAATGTCAGCTTGACCATACCTCTGGGGTGGGTGGACTTCTCTTCTGGTTCTGTCCCTAGTGAGCTGATAGTCATGAAGCTCAGTATCACTATGAGTAGTCTCCTCCTCATCTGGATCAATCTGATCTTCAGTTACTGTTCTGGTTTCAACATGCTCCACCTCAACCTGTGTCTCATCTGGTCTATTGTGTGCTGTACTTGAACTTGCCTCTTCTTTCAATGGCATTCTACTTTCATCAAAAGTCACATCTCTGCTGATAATACACTTCTGCATTCCAGCTTCAAGGCACCACAACCTATACCCTTTCACTCCTGAAGGATACCCTACGAACACACACTTCAAGGCTCGAGGCTCAAGCTTATCTTGCTTGACATGGGCATATGCTGAACAACCATAAACTCTCAAATTACTGTACTCAGCTGCATGGCCAGACCATAACTCTTCTGGGGTTTTAAATTGCACAGCTGAGGAAGGGCTTCTGTTTATCAAATAGGCTGCTGTTGACACTTCTTCTCCCCAAAATACTTTAGGCAATCCAGAGCTGCTCAACATGCATCTAACTCTCTCAAGCAAAGTCTGGTTCATTCTCTCAGCAACTCCATTCTGCTGAGGTGTACCTGGTACTGTTCTGTGCCTCACTATACCCTTCTTCTTGCAGAAAACATTGAACTCTTCTGATATGAATTCCAACCCATTATCAGTTCTCAAATGTTTGAGCTTCTTTCCAGAGACATTCTCAACCTCAGTGAGCCATTCCTTGAACTTTTCAAATGCTTCTGACTTGGATTTCAGGATAGTGATCCATACCTTTCTTGAGTAGTCATCTATGATAGACATGAAGTATCTCCCACCACTTCTGGTCTGATTCCTAGCTGGCCCCCATAGATCTGAATGGACATAGTCCAAAATTCCTTTGGTAGAGTGTGAACTCTTCCCAAACTTCAATCTCTTGGATTTCCCAAGAATGCAGTGCTCACACAAATCAAGCTTTGTGATCTTGTCACCACCTAGCAATCCTTGCTTACTTAGCTCAAATAGGCCCTTCTCTCCTACATGACCTAGTCTTCTATGCCACAACATTGAGTTGTCTTGCACCCTTGCCACATCTGATCTCCCAACTACTGTTCCTCCCTTAAGAAAGTAGAGATCTTGCCTTCTCTCACCTTTAAGAACAGTAAATTCCCCCTTTGAAACTCTGAGCTCTCCATCTTCTGACTGGAATTTGTAGCCCATTGAATCCAGCATACCAAGAGATATCAAATTTCTCTTGAGTTCAGGAACATACCTGACCCTCCTGAGAATCCTCACTACTCCATCATATATCTTCAAGTGTACTGTACCTTCACCTTTGACTTTGCAAGTGTGATCATTCCCTAACAACACAGAACCTCCATTCTGATGCTTAAAATCATGAAACCAATCTCTCCTTGGAGTCATGTGGAAAGAACACCCTGGATCTAAAATCCAATCATGCTGTTCTTTAGTGGAAGTGATGGATAGGGACTGAGCTGACTCATAGCCTTTCTGCTCCTTATCTTATTGGGTTTGATTTGCTTGATTCTTATCAACAGGGTTCTTGGGACCAGCTTTTCTCATAAGCTGTTTGTACTTGTAACAAATACTCTTAAAGTGCCCAGGTTTGTTGCAGTGGTGGCATACAACTTCCCCTTGATTTGACACAGCCGATTTTCCCTTATCAGCTCCCTTGGGTTAACTAGACCCCTTCTTGGAGACAGATTTCTTCTGACCTCCCTTGATTGCCAATCCTTCTCCACTACTGCTCTTATCTCCTTGAGATGTTTTATTATGCAGCAGCTTGGACTTGACAGCCAAGATCACATCCTCCAATGTGATTGCCTCCTTTCTACCATACAAGATGGTGTCCTTTAGGATTTCAAAGGACTTAGGAAGAGCACTCAACAAGATCAGAGCCTTATCCTCTTCATCTAACTTGACATCCAAATTCTCCAGATCATCAAGAATCTTGTTGAACTCATCTAGCTGCTCCGTGATGGGTTTATCATCTCCCATTCTAAAGGCATACAACTTCTGCTTCGAATAGAGTCGGTTAGCAAGAGTTTTCACCATATATATCTTCTCAAGCTTATCCCAAACCTCCTTCGCTGTCTTCTCTTTAGCAACCTCCCTCAAGACCTTATCTCCAAGGTATAGTAGGATCGTGCTTCGAGCTTTTCTGAGCAATTTGCTCTTTTCAGCCGCAGCTGTTGCAGATTCCTCTACAATCTCTTCGGATTCTTCGAGAGCCTCGAATAATCCTTGCTGTTCAAGGAGGGCCTGCATCTTGACCTTCCACAACCCAAAATCTTCCGTGCCTGTAAACTTCTCTATGTTGTACTTGGTAGAATTCCCCATCTTCTATCTGCAGCTACTTCAGTTTCCCACAGACGACGCTAATTTGTCAAGTAATTCGGGTAGGTTAGACGTCTCCAACCAAGTAGAATACTTGAAGATATAAGAAATAACTGCTCTAGATAGTAATTCAAAAAGTAATCAACGAGACAAACAGCACACCAGGATTTAAGTGGTTCGATCAATGTGATCTACATCCAATGGACCAGACGAGTACTTATTTGATTGATCAAGAATGTTTACACACTCATTCACTCGGAATAGGATATTTCCTTACTTCACTCGTGAACTCACACAACTCAAAGATTACAAAATGTACTACAATTCCATCCAATCTTTACAATGTACACAAACAAGAGTTTATAAAGATCAAAGGTAGTTGCTGCTGTTAGGAACTGTTTTGAGTAGTTATCAACCGTTTGCAACCGCTTGTAACTGCCCATGTGCTCTGTTATTGCCCAACTGAAATGGTAGTTATGCCCTCAAGTAGTTGTAACTGTAAAACTGTTAGTTAAACTAACTAACTTCGAACCAGAAGACTTGTCCATGAAGATCAGATCACTACTTAGTGTTCTGATACTCAACTCTTCTGCTCTGATGATCAAAAGTTAACTCTGCTGATAGACTTCATACTGTGCTGATCTTAATTGCACTGACCAAGTACTGTGCTGACTCAAGTACTGTGCTGATCCAGTACTGTGCTGATTTAGCCAACTGTGCTGAACTCTAAGCATCACCTTCTCATCTGATTGAAACCCTTCAACTCATCTGATAAGGCCTAAGTTATCTTATCTGATCCTAGCAGCTCACTACTCACATAATGTGCTGATTCTGAGATTATGAGATAACACTCACAAAACGTTTTTCTTTTCAAAAAAAAAGAGGAAGAGGTTTAATGATGATATATCCCTATGTTATATATGTTGGGATTGAAGCGTGAGAATAGAAAAGGAAAATTGCTAACGATGGTGGATTGGTACATGAAAGATCACAATGTTTCAAAGGAAGAGGCACTTGCAAAGTTTGCAGAATGTGAACAGTGAATGGAGTATGCAAACCCAAACAACTGATGCACCCAAGGAAATAGTGAAGCTACTTCTGAACTATGCACGAGTAGCTGATTACACTTACAAGAACAGTATGGATGGTTATACTTCTCCAGACAACTGTTTGGGACCTCAAATTGTTGCTCTATTTGTGGATCCCATTCTCATTTGATCCACTTATCTTTGCATTTCATAAACTTCTTCCTAGCCAACTGTTTGCCAGGCTAGCTAACTATGTTTATAATTTCTTGCTTTGTTTCCCCTGTAAAAATAATAATACAGTTTGTTGTGTGTGTGGAATGGTATTGTTTTTAAATAATATAAATTAGCCTTATATAAGCTAATAAAATGTACGCGTTTTTCTTAATCCTGTTTTTCCTATACAGCTGATCGAGCTAGATATCAAACAAGCTACTAATAGGGATCGGAGTTAGTCTTTGACATATGTAGTTTAGAAAACATATCGATCTAATTACACACGTAAATATTTAACTTAGTTCATTATTAATTTAATAAATATGGTGTGTTCTTTATCGAAGGATATATACTCATTTTTTGACCTGCTTTGTGGGTAATTTATTCCAATTGCCTTGTCCAAGCTGATGGAATTAAGATGCTTACAATTATTGTGTCTAGGTTTCGGCCTTACCCACCTTTTCGTGGTAGAACTAGAAATGTACTTTCCACCTCGCCGCTACTATGGATGAATACTATTCTGATGATTCAAAAGAACAGGCCACTTAGCCGGGAAGGATAGGAATCATGTGCCTGGGGTAGCAGCTTTTTATTAAAATATAATTTTCATTGTTGTTCGGATTATTAACAACAGAATGAAGCAATTTATTGCTAGTATAGCAATGAAAAATATATATTTTGTTGCAAATATTAAATCTAAGAATTTAGCGACGAAATTATTTATTTCGTTGCTAAAAAATGATTTTAGCGATAAAATTTAGATTTATCGCAAAATTTTCATTGCTATTCCCCTTGTTTCTTGTAGTGTGTATATAGTCTGACACCTGCCCGATGCTAGAAGGTCGGAAGAAGAAGTGTTACTTGCTTTGAATGGGAACCCGGTAAACGATGGTCGTAACACTAACGTTCATAAGGTAGCAAAATTCCTTGTCGCATAAGTAGCGACCTGAACGTTGGCTGCTGAAGACACCCGTACAAACCTAGGGTTTCACTATTTAAGATTTTTCACAAATGGCCTTTTTTTAGGAATAAAAAAAAAGATATAAACGAGAGAGAGGACCCTGAAAAAAAAAATCACAAAGGGAATATAATTGAAATGCCCCAATGAAAAAGTTGCCCCATTAAGAAAACACCAACAAAAAGAGGATCAGACCTGAAAAAAATTATGCACAAACATAATTTCGGCTATCTCAACTAATCGCTAAATGAGGCCCGCGCGCCTACAAAACCCAAAACATGCTAGGATCCAAAAAATACGAGGATTCTTGAAACTATTTGAGCCTTTTCAATCAAAGCAGACTTTGCTCGATCAATTCAACATTTTCAGTTTCAGGCACTTTGTCCACAACTGTTTCTTTGTCAATCACAACTACATATTCAATGATTTCCTCTTCTGTACTGATCAACTTAGATTGATCAATTTCTTTAATTTTCCCTCCTTCACCTGAATCTGGGCTCCTTATATCCTCAATCTCTTTCTCAACACCCTCAAAGAAGCCCTAAGTGGCCTTTTCTACTCAACTTCGGACGCAATTTTCTCCACCTTCTATTTCTGACTTTTTTGACCTAGTCTACTTCAATGGTGTAACCATTCTTTTAGAGAGCATATTGGGAGTGTTTCAAGCCCTCATAGCTTCATGCCCACAACACCATATTGGTGATTAGCTGCCCATACAGTCTTTTACCCTTAAGGAATAAATAGAGTTTCGAATTGAATTTAACTTGAAATAACAACCTTCTCACATTTGACTATCTCTTAAAAGTCTCAAAACTGAATTACTAAAAGTTTAAATAAACTAATTTACTAAATTCTAAATAATAAGTGATGTAACTGACTGAATCATGTTGGTCCCAAAAGGAGTGTGACACGTGTAGGGGAGTGGGGGGGGGGAATACACGTGTATTGTGTTTTTCAAAACTTTATACAAATATCAACACAAATAATCAAAGTCAAGTAAGTTGTACATATGTCAAGTCCTATGAAAACAGTTAATGAAATATTCTAATAGATCTTAACAGTATGCAACTTGTATGCAGAATTAATGATAGGCCCTATTATACTCTTTAAGTAATATGCACTTAGATACTTAGCAAATAAATAAGCAGTAAGCAATAGTTGTTACTTAAAACTTAAACAATAAAGTAAATGCAGTAAATAAGAACACAAGACGTATAGTGGTTCGAAGGCTAAACTGCTCCTACGTCCACTCTCCTAACTTAATAGGATAATTCCTTAATCACTTCAAATTAACTTGTTTTTACAGTGCCAAGGTGCACTCTACTTCTTCTTCTTCTCTTCTCTTGATTTCTTACAACCTTCTCTCTTTGCAATACTCTCAATCTTCTACGAACTCAACAATACTCTCAATCTATCTCACAAGGTGAAAGTAGGATTTTGTTCTTGTACCAACTAAGTGTGATATCCTTTACAATTTAAGAACAAATGTAAAGGCTAGGATACCACTTTCTAGGCTTAGGATAATAATCTATGAGCTTGCCTTGTAGGGACTAAAGATAACACTCACAAAACAAATATGCTTAAAAGCTTTTAATCTCTCGAGTGTTTTGAATACTTTTCAATGCTAAAATATTGCTAGAATGTGTGTCCCGTCCTTTTGAAATGTTTCAAGATATGGTCTATTTATAGATGAAGCAAACTATCCGTTGGTGGAGATAGCAAACTTATCAATAAATTTGAACTTTTGAATTGTTCAAGGGCTTGCATGCAAATAGTACATGCATTCACGTCCATTCTGATATTTGCATTCCATTCTCAAAATTTGTTATGCGCAGTGACAGGTGGCAGTAAATCATTGACTATTTTGGAATAATTCTGTCCTTCTAGCTAACGGTCTCCTACTGGATAAATGTCTTGTCATCCATCGTCTTTGACTATAAGTGTACCAAGTCCAAAGTATATGAATATCCAAATTCATGATACTTGACTCATTGTTTCTTCATCGTACGTGTCTTCATGGTTCCTTAGTACTTGTCACTCGTTCATAACATTTCACTTTCTTGTCTTCGATGCTACTTGTCTTGATACTCTTTGTGATTCCAGGTCATTTGTAATAACCCGTTACTAATTCTAATTATTTTAGCAATTAATATATATTTTAATTAATTCTAATTATTTTAACAAAACTAATCCTAATAACTACCACTTTATACCACATTAAAACTCACTTAGTGTGGAGGTCGAAACGGTAGAATTCAAAACTTAAAAGACCCATCATTGTTCTCTCATTTGGTATTCCATTCAGAAATCTATATATACACCTCTCTCCCACCACACGCATATATACCTCCAAGAAAAAAAAATAAGAAAAATCTCAGTGAATATATATATTCTTTCCTCTCCCGACGGATTTTTTGGACGCCTTTGCTTTCTTCACTTCGTGTCTCAGCGATTTTTGCTCTCACCATTGTTGTTGTAGAGGTATTTTCTCTAATCCTATTTTATTCTACCTCTAAGCAAATGTGTGTTGTAGAGTTTTGTTTATGTTGATTATCCTACTTACAATGACAATTAGGATTTTAGGATCCCTTGTATTACAGTTATTACGTGAGAATAGTATTCTAATTTAAGAAAATCAAACCTGCTCAAACTTCTGAAATTTCGGGACATACATAATATTTGATGACCTGATTCTTTTTAATCAATTTTTGTCATTCATTTGTTTAATCAAATTCCGGCCACTAGCTACTACACTCACTGTAAAACAACTTAAACCCCTCTCGTAGGTATTTTTTTCTGCATATTATCTACTATTATTATTTCATCATTATTATATCAGTATTAGTATTGGTTGTTATTCTTTGGACTGTTATAGGCGAGAGTTTAGTCTTGATTTCACCTTTTGCCATTCTGATTAGTAATTCTAAGCAATACTTAAAACTATTAATTAATATTATGTCCTGATTCAGAGATGCTATATTATAAAAAATTAATATTATAATTTCATTATTTTCTAAAAGATACAGTGGCATTAACTCTTTCTTATCAGATTATATCTTTGAGTTGAATGAAAAATAATTTATCAAATAATTAGGTTACTTTTAATTTGGGAATTTAGGGTTTCTAGATTAAGAGTTTTGATTATCTCAATCGACTTGTCGCTATTTTATATTTAGTCATTTATTATTTTTAACCCTTGCGACTTCGTCTCTAGATTCATAATAAAATTCATCGCCACGCAAGTGTTTCGATTAGTTATTTCATTAATATTATACTAATTAGCCGTACACGATAATCAATGCAAGGCAACGGCAATTGCGAGGACTAGTTCGTGCAAGGTTCACGTATCGTTAGTAACTACTATCTTCTATCGAGGTGGGTTTTAATTGCTTTATTCTCTGCGGTGGTTTGTAGAGCTCTATTGCATTTGTTATTCATTATTTAATACTTTAGATAAATGTTTAAGTTAATTTTTTACTATGTGAATTCATTTCTATTGTTATTCTATTGGCAAAGTATTTATTATATTGGCAAAGTTTGTGGCAAAGTATATATATTGGCAAAGTTTGTATATTGGCAAAGTTTGTATAATGGCAAAGTATATATTGGCAAAGTTTGTATATTGGCAAAGTTTGTGGCAAAGTATATATTGGCAAAGTTTGTATATTGGCAAAGTTTGTATATTGGCAAAGTTTGTGGCAAAGTTTGTTATCTATTGGCAGGGTTGCAATGGCAAAGTTGGCAAGGTATTGACAAAGTATATGTGGCAAACATGAATGTTATTTATTCACTAAGTTTGTGGCAATGTATATGTGGCAATATTGAATTACTTAAATCCCACTGAGTGTGCTTGCATGCTCACCCCATCATTTTACAATTTCAGGTTAAAGAGTTGGACGGCGAGGAACTGTGATGGGAGACGACCTTCATTAATTAAGAATAAAAAAATTATGGATGATTTATGCTTATCTTGGATTATGTTTTGGTTCTAGAGTTTTTAACTATTTAAGTAAATCGTGAATTTTTCCACTTGAACCCTATTATAACTGTTTTTCCGCTGCTTAGTTAAACTCTTTTAAAATAATAAGTTGTTACACTCTTTATTTTACCGTTGTAATATTTAGTATTTAATTTTTGGCGTGTTAAAGTTAGTTATTTCAACTACTTTTGGAAATGTCCGAATTTTCAAAATTGGGGTGTGACATCATTTGTCATAGACTTAAGAACAATCTATCTACATAAAAATTTAAGCTCCCTAACATACATGAGCTCATCTAACCTGAAAATCTAGACTTTGCAAATCATCATACTTAGGGTTTTACATAGGGTTTTGGTATTTAATCAAAATCAAATTTTCTTTATTAAATCAAACCATATCCCAATAATTTTCCCTTTTTTGATGATGCCAAAACCTACCTACTTCAAAAGATCCATATGGATTTATTTTTCAGTTGATTTGGCAAAACAAAATGACAAATAGTCTATATTTTCTATACTTACAAAATTTTACAGAATATATTCAGATTATTAACCTAAGAGGGCTAAGTTTTCTGAACTCTATAAAACTTAAGCTAAGCACAAAATCATTTGTAATTTTAGCTAGAGCCTTGTGTTAGACAAAAATAGCACAAGTTGAAAGACTCAAAAATTGTTGTCAGTGCATAAGTAGATAATCATCATCCAAGCAAGATAGCACGGAATAAGAGCAGAAGGTTGTAAATTCTAGCTCTTAAGGAGCAACAATTTTTCAGAAATTAAAATAAAACAAGTAGAAAGTTCATAAAAGTTTTTGATTCTTGACTTGACCTTCAACAGCTTCATCACTTGCTCACATCTTTTTCAGGAATGTTGGTAGTTCCTTGAACAGTGGGGTCAGTCCATATGTCACCCCCTAAATCTAAAAATAATGACCTTTAAAAAAAGTACTTAAATTAACTAATTTTAAATGCGCCAAAAATTTAATCTTAAATTTATAAAGTTAAAATAAGGGATGCAACAACTATTATATTTAAAATCACGTTAAGTGTTGCAGCGGAAACGATTATAACAAAATCAAGAAGTGCACAACTAACTAATTAAGCAAACATCCATAAGAAAATCATAACTCAATTTAATAATCATACGAGAAAATAGTCTTTTAATCTTAAATAAATCGTTGTCTCCCATCACCACTCCTCGCCATCCAACTCTTCAATCTGAGATTGTTGGGGGTGAGCATGCAAACACACTCAGTGGGATTTAAGTCATTCAATAGTTAATGCTAAAAATAAATAATCAAGTAATTGCAACTTGGTAAATAACATTCACATTGCCACATATACTTTGCCATTGTAACTTTGCCAACTTTGTCAATAGAGTTTATGAACCTTCCCAAAGCCAAATTAATGACTAAGGTATTCTCACACGTAGATGTCGCATGTTTGTGGATCTTCCCAAAGCCAAATTAATGACTAAAGTATTCCCACACGTAGTGAGCACGGCGGGTCGCACCTGAAGACCCGTCGGTCCCGAACCCCATTTGGAGCCCTTGGCTATTAGATAACTTTGCCACAAACTTTGCCAACATATATAATGTACTTTGCCACAAACTTTGCCAATAGAATAATAACTTTGCCACA
This sequence comes from Galeopsis tetrahit, assembly GCA_963675135.1. NCBI lineage: Eukaryota > Viridiplantae > Streptophyta > Magnoliopsida > Lamiales > Lamiaceae > Galeopsis > Galeopsis tetrahit. The sequence continues at coordinate 18,181,065 of OY776130.1, forward strand.
AACTTTGCCAATATATAATGTACTTTGCCTTAAACTTTGCCAATAGAATAATAACTTTGTCACAAACTTCGCCAATAGAATAATAACTTTGCCAATAGAATAATAATTTTGTCAATAGAATAACAATAGAAATGAATTCATATAGTAAACAATTAACTCAAACATTTATCTAAAATTAATATTAAATAATGAATAACAAATGTAATAGAGCTCTACAAATCACCGTAGAGAATAAAGCAATTAAAACCCACCTTATATCCCGATTGTTCTTGTCGGATTACACAACAAAAGTAAACAAATGGAATTAGGATACCCCTTTTTACCATTGCATGGTGAAGGGTTTAAATAGTAGTAGGGAAACACAAATTTGCATGTGTAGAATTGAAGTATACATAAGTTAAAATTAAAACGTTACAAATTAAATTATCATTTTAATTTCCTTTAATTTTCATAAAGGAGGAAAATTGATGGACAAGAATTTGAAATGACACGTTTACTACCATTTTATTGTACTAGATTTTTACCCTGCACAGGCTTGTTTTAATTTTTTTATAGTAGGTAAAGAATAAGTATAAATATATATCTTAAAACTCACATTAACAAAAAGAAAAAAAAAAAACCTCACATAAAATTTTTGGAGTGTTTCATGTGCTCTCATTCATAATTTGCTTGTTTATAAATATTCATTTATCTTTAGTATTACTGGTTTTAAACAAAAAAAATTACCTTACTTTGCAATCTATAAAAACACAAAATTTAATTGTATAAATGAATTTTCTTTTTCTATTTTTAATTTTTTACTAATCATTTTTCGAATTCTAGCATAAGTTGTATTTGTATTTTATACACGCCAAAATAACATATCAAAATACCATTTTTTATAACACATAGAGCAATATAAATTTAGAGAGATCTTCACCCTTGTTCAAGCCAAATGGTCAATAATAGTAGTATATTCTTTATGGTGCGAACAAATATCAAGGATTCAGAGTGAAACTGAATTATTGAAGCATGTTAATCAAATTTTGATGTAAATGATATTTTTAAATGGGGACCTGAACCAAACGCATGGGATCAAATTAAATCATGAATTCTCCGATCATAGTGATATTGCTCCTTAGATGTCTGCAAAATGAAAAAAAAAAAAAAAAAATTAGTTGTGTAAATGTTTATGCCTCAATTGTTCAATATTCTGAATCTTCTTGCTAAATTTTGTGCCCTCTATAATCCAAACTTCATAGATATTTTATTGAATTAACAAACAATACACACAGGCACAAGAGGATGCATTTTTCTTACATTATCATCAAATAGCTTGCAAATTCCACAAAAGTATCTACCCATGCATACGCCATAGTTTTTTGCAAACTTGTTGAACCTGAGAATAACCACAAAACGTGAAGAATACCTGTGAGAGAGAGAGAGAGGACTGCACAGAACAAACTGACATATTCCATGAAGTTCCTTTACAACTGTAAATAAAAAGTACTACCCTCCTATTCAGTATCACAAAATGCACATATGACCTAGTACGATGACACAATTTTTAAAATTAGTAGAATAACTAAAAAATAAAAAGAAAAACATAAGCAGAGAGATAAAAGTAAACCTCCTAAAAAAATATAGCAACATATAGAAGATAGGAGAAATATAAAGAGAAAGATCCAAGTAAGAACTTCCTTCCCAACCAAGTGGCAGGGCATATCATGCCCGAGCTTTGGATCAATGCAAATATTGTTCTAGTGACGAAGAAATAGCAAAGTCAGCATCATTTTACATTTTAACAATAGTCAGTAAAAAAATAAACTTAATGTGTCAACTGATAACCCTAAATAAGTAATAATGCTCAGAAAAGAAACAAAACCTTTACAAACTGAATATATGTGATACTACCTTGGCCTCATTATGACAGTGACTACACTGAAGATCTCGTTGCAACATGGAGCTCTAACACGACACCTTCAACGATAATGGGAACATCTGCCCCGAATAGTAGTTAGCATGAGATCAACAAACATAGCTGTAACGCCCCGAATCCGGAATGTAGCCCTTGAGGCTCAAACACTCTAAATTCGAGTCGCCACTTAGTTACCGAAAATCCGAACCTAAAAATTTCTTTTAAAAATACAATAACACAAGCAATATAATAAGAGTTTTGCAGCGGAAATAATTAAAGACAAATATAAGTTGCAATAAAATCAGTGTGGGCCCATTTATTAAAACTTAGAACATGATAAGTAGCAGGCGTTTTAAAATAGCATACATATGGTTATCGAGTAACTTTAGGAAAGTTGTCACTTGGCATAAGAATAACATCGTCTATCATAAGACATTTCATTTATTATAACGTGTCTTAAATATATGTAATATTATAGCATATATCTTAATGTGGGGAAACTCTGTGTCATCCCAGCTGCAACACCGGTCTCTCTCGATCATAACCTGAAAATATTAGTTTTGGGGTGTGAGATAAAAATCTCAGTGGATATCCTATACGCTGCTATACAGATTGGCAGTATGCCAAAATTAATTTATATTAACATATTATCGTAAGTCTTTTTTAATTCCTGAATAGTCATTTCGTTATTCATTGAAGTTTAATTCTTGTAATAATGAACTTTCATTCACTGAGGATTCACAATGCATCCTTATTCATAACTTTCATAAGTACATCATATATCATATTTATCGTAAAACATAATTATCATATGGGACACTGGTAGCGACTCTACCACATGCTACCCCCTAAACGCTTCCACCTCCTTCAAGTATGTTAATCATACGGGACATTGATAGTGACTCTATCACATGCAATCCCCTAAACGCTTCCACCTCCTTCAAGTATATTAATCATACGGGACACTGATAGCGACTCTATCACATGCAATCCCCTAAACGTTTCCACCTCCTCCTTGTGATTAATATATCACAGATTACAATATCATAAAATAATATATCATAATTTATTCTTGTATTCTTGTGTTCTTAGTTATATGTTGATGTTTGTTTAGTTTAGTTCAGAATACACCAACAGTCCATATAACAATACGGCAATACAGTAGTGACACCCACCATTTTAACTTTTAAGAAAAGCTACAAACTTCTTGAATAATTTTAGCAAGCGTAACGCAGGGACCGTCCGAGCTCTGATTAGGCCGCACTTCGCCTAGCATGTTTCCTTGAATATGTATTTATTATAAGAACTCTTGATTGTTAAAATTACATAACAATTTTCCTTCATGAAAAATCTCATAATCACATGAAAAGTAATATTGAAACAATAAATTAACCAAACACATTTTAACATGTATCAATTGGTGTGTTTAATAACCCAAATAACATTTTCTTTGAGCTAATTGAACTATATGATGTTAAGTTTACTGGCAATGAAAGGGTTTGTGAAAATCACGTCCCAAAGTTGAGTAAAAAGGACTCCGAAATTTTGAACCCGAAACGAAAATGCTCTATTTTTTCCAGATTTCCCAGCTCACTGCCCCATATTAAAAATTGAATAACTCTCAATATACTCGATCAATCAGTGTCATTTTTTGTATTCAGACTCTCCACTATTTGAATATTATTCCGTATTTGGTTTTATGTCAAAATATTTTTTCATTTAAAAGATATAAGCCTTCAAAGTCACTGCTTCTAACACCAAAATTCCAGTTTTTTGATAAACTTCAAAAGCACGTTTTGTAAACTTAACTCACGTTTCCAACTAGCTAAACACATCTACAATATAACATGATTATCGTAATAAAAATATAACACAAATCCCACCAGATTCAAGTAACGAAAATCATAAACGGAAATCGAAATTTACGCAAATAGCACATAAATGGGTTGTGTGTTAAAACCTGTGTAGTTTTCTCGATTTAGGTTGTGATATGGATTCGAATTCGTGTGGGAACCTGGGGGATCGATCAAGGATGAAGTTGGCTCGAGTTCTTCAAGGATTGAGCAAGAAAATTGAAGAACAAGTTAACAAACAGAATCTGGAAAATAAAAGACAACAAAATTAATTAAGAAGGAGGTGGTGTTCTTCATTTTCCTTGGATCGTATGGACTTTCCTTCAACGAAACGAACCAGAATCATCTCGGATGCGTTAACGGCTGTCGAAGGCTGCTAAGCTTTACCGGAACGGTAGGAATGATCAACCTTCTCTTATGATTTAAGAGGGATCAATAAAGGAAAAACATAGTATATATGAAGAGGGGTGTTCTTACCATGGGCATGGTTTCGGCAGACGTATTAACTCTCTACAATTTCTGCAGAGTTTAGGCTTGTATTTTGGAGAGAGAGATGAAGAGAGAAGCTAGAGTGAGGTAAAGTATATATAGAAGGAATGGGAGAGTGAATATTGGCCGACTCAAGTGGTTTAAGGGAGGGATGTGGATCAAAATTGACCACATGAGATTTGTGGTTAAAAATTAAAGTTGTAGATATTTATTTACCACGATATTCGTTAGTACTCGGTATTTACTACAAAGTTGTTACTTATTTTTGTGTTAGTTTTTCACGGAAAATTACACGAGAGCTATAAATATTTATTCAGGATTTATGGTGATAAAATCGTCGCGCTTCGAGACAAAAATTATTTAATTATAACATTTGGCTTAAGACTTTTTTATATTATTTCTATTTTAATTCTAATATTAATTTAATAGCAAATTATCAGAATGAGTCGTACCATAAAATAAAATCAGATAATACAAACATTATATCACATAGACACACAAAGCAGGACAATCAAAGAAATGTAATTTTCACATATGAAGATGTTGTATCTATGATCAAACAAGTAAATATTTTGTACTAAAACTAAGATAACAAGACATTATTATTTATTAAAACATATTATGCTTTGTTTAGTCTTTTATCATGAGTTTTCATAAAATAATTTGTAAAGTTATTAATTAAACTTCTTTCATTTTAAAAGTATGCATCAAATCATATATTTTATTTATTTATTATGTGCTAGGAGTGCTCCCGGATCAGAATGCTCGTCCGTCTTCCTGAAAATCAAATCTCTTGATAACAAATAACGATGTTAATATAGTTGAAACTCTTAAATAATTTATTCCTTTATTTCATATTAAATTTTGGGACGGGGTGTTACAATAGCATCAACAAGTATAATGTATCAAGCTGGAAGGCCATACCCATATTTCAGTTATCCTTTATCCAATACTTCAGTGTCAGTGACCCTTGACTGATTCGACAATTCATTTTCGGCACTGCAGTCTTCACAGGAAGGCTGCAAGTCTGTCTCATGAGCCTTTATCCTGGTTCTGATCTCATTTTCTTCAGTTACCACAGACTGTGAGATCTTTGGTTCAATGCTTGGATACGAAGCAATGTGTCAATCTAATTATAAAATTTTAAAACAAATTACATTTCAATACACAAATAGTTTATCCTGAAATCTTTAGTGAAATCATAATGCACACGCACTTTAGTAATTGCTTATACCACATTAATTTTTATTTCTATTTTGATCGGTAAAGAAAGGAATTTTATTTGTGAACAGAGAACACAATTCTAATTAAAAATAGTTCTCAGTAGCCTCTCAAAGTAAGCAAAAAGAGACAGCAAGTATTAAACTAAATCTAAAAAGTAGTAACAGTATCCAAGTCTACCAGCTAATATCTGCCTCTAAAGTTCAATGGTATTAGCGTATACCACATTAATGATTGGCCTCTAAGATTTGAAATGGAATACTTCATCAAACTCAGTTTACATCCCAAAACTTTTCAAGCATTCCCAATGCAATTAAAATGAATTTGTGGCACTTAAACGAAAAAGAACATTTAACTTTGACGTACATTTAACTGAATATTAGTGGCTCCAATAGAGTTTCATCAGCACAGAATCAACCAAAAACAAAAATAAACCTACACAAACTCATTGATTGAGTAAATTTTCATACTTTGGGTATGCTTTGCAAAGATTTCTCCACTTACCTTTGAGATTTATTGTATTATGGTTTTCCTAGAAAACCCCAGCACCAAAGTTCAGAATATGCTTCCATAGAATCTGTTCATCGAGATTATATAATCTTCAATTTCCCTTCTTTATTAGCATCTCCGACTTCCAGTGATCCCTGTGATTTTTCAACCATTGCTCTTGCTTCCGATATGTCTTTCTGGCATTCTGCAATTCAAACTCAAAAACACATTCGAAGCTAAATAATGTTTGGGCATAAAGAAATCATGCCTTGAATGAATTAATAATTTTTTTAATATCCTTAACAGATTCAGGTGAATCCATTTTTTTGCCCTGCTTTACAGAGATGCTTTGCAGCAATTCCTTTGCCCCTGCATCCAAATAGGAGTTGCACAAACCAACAATTTACATAGAGGAACTCAAGAATAATGTTATCCAAGTGAAAAAATAATCCATTTCTAATTAGATGTGCTTAAGTACCCCAAATTTTACGGACCTGCTTCAGTATTCTCGAGTTTTAACATTCTTTGCAAGTTCATTAAAAGGCGACAGCACCACGTGAAGTGAAGGGGCGGGTCGTGTTTGAGTTTCACAAGAATTCAATGCATTCGAGAGAGAAATCTAGCTTAAATACCCACGAAAAAATTTATTAATCACCATTTACTAATAAAGGACCACTGCATTTCCGTCATGCAAGTTGATTAGCACAATAAACTTCCAAGAAAATCTTAAAGAATGTATCAACTCAACATAGGATTAGAAGTTGACGGGGACAACAAAAATTGTATATTACCTTCTTCCATACCTCAATTTGCGAGAAAAGAGCATGTTCGCTTTTGACTCTGTAGAAATAGTATACGTTCTACGTCGTCATTGAGGCCACCATCTTCGACTACGCCAATAACACCACCAACCGCTTGCTTACTTCCCTTCACATCAGACAACTAATTTCCTGATTGATTTGGTATATATTTGTCTCCCAGAAGTATTTGTCACTCTAATTCCAAAACAACTCACAAAAAACCATCTGAGGTTTATAAGGGATTTAATAACAGACCACAAACGCGTCTAATGCCTAACTAATTAATCGAGCCCACAATTAGAAGGAAAATTTTACTACAGATTCTCGGGGCCAAATTAGAAGAACATAACCAAAGAAACAATTTAACCATAAAAATGTCAGACAAACAGACAAAAAGGACCATGGTGAAAGATGAATCGGTAACAGTGAAAGTGAATGTGAGAAGACGAATCATAATAGCTTTCACAGAAAATACCAACAGATAAAATCAAGGATCAAATAATTTCAATCATAGGGTAGAGGCATCTATGGGGAAAATTATTTTTTCAGGACCGCAACTTAGGGGTGTTTGCAAAAAGAGGACCGTAACTTTACGGGCTGGTAAAATTAGGCCCGCAACTTCTTTTTTTCTCAATTTCAGGACAAATTAGCCCAATCAATCCAATTTCGAGCTAATTGAAGCCCATTTTTCGGGCCAAACTTATTTATGGCAAAAAGAGGACTGTAACTTTTTTAATGCAATTTTATGAAACATGACACAATAAATAAAAAATACTCGTAAAATTTTAAAAATTAAATTTGAAAGTTGGAGATGTAATAATTTTTTATGAATTAGACAACATTATTTATGTTTAAAGAAACAAATATATACTACATATAAATTATAGTGAATTGAAAAGAACAAAATATTATAATTTGGGATGATAAATTTTTAATTGTTAATTAAAAAGATTGTCACAATTTTTAAATATAAATATAATTTTTAAATGTTTAATTATTAAATTTTAGATTTTATTTACATAAATAATGCTTATAAATTTTATTGAAGGAAAAAATTTCATAGATTTATTATTGAGAGGATTATAGTAAACATTAATTACAAAATTTCGATCAAACATTTTCCAGTATTTTTATTTAAACTATTTGATTCAAAATTTTATGGAAGAAATTTGTATAATATTTTAAAATAATATAAGACATGAGAATGAATATAATTGATGAAGGGAATATAAACTAGAGTATATTTTAAAAATTATATATTTACTAGTGGAAGACCCGCGTAACACGCGGGATTGAAGATAATTTATTATATTAATATTTTGCCAAAATAATTATAATACGGACTCATACATATTTTTAACACTTATAAATTTTATAAAGTATTATAACCTTATTTAAATCGTATTATAAAATAAAGACTATATATAAAGTAAAATACAAACTCTAGAGTAAAGTTCAATCCCATTCATGAAAGTCAATTTCACACAAGATATTCATTGTTTTAAAGTAACATTAAAAATTAAGATTTTAAAGTTTATTTTATTATAAAAGTTATATTTGATTTTACTTTTAAAAAAAATTCCTCGTTGATTCACGTATTATGCAACACTAGAATACACGAATGCAAGTATACGGCGTCTATCGTAGCGCGATAAGTACTTGGTCGATCCCACGAGGAGGTGTAGCGTAAGTGAAAGTGGAGTTTGTCGATTGAATTCTAAATAGACGCGATCGATTAAGTTGAAATGTAGTAATTACCCCTAATTATCTACCCAAAATTGTCACAAGTAAACAATTAAATGAGTAATATAGAAATCGATCAACAATCATGCAAACCAAAGAAACGAGAGAAATACGGTTAAAACTCAAAGAAGGAAAGGGAAGTTCCGAGGCATATGTCACACTAAGGGGTCAATTTATGATCAAAAGCCTAATTAAGTGGTGATGTGTTGATTACTATAAGGTTGATCACGAAATAATGAATTAAAAGTTCTCTCGATCCAATTAATCAAAGAGAAGTATGTGCTACTATGTGTGGAATTTGAGGAATTGGGGGAAGGTACAAGTGATTTCAAGAATTTGGGCTTTTATAGTGTTGGGGTAGGGTTGGGATGCACAATTTGCAAGTTGGTCCCTAAAAAATGGCAAAAATAGGAGGTAGGCACCGAAAATGGGGGTAGCACGGCCGTGCCATTGCGTAACAGGGGTGGGGAGTGACTCAGTCGTGGCGCGCGGGCGCTGAAATTGCTCGAGCTCGGCCGAGCTTGTGACTCGGTCATGTTGTGCCGTGGCCCAAAATCTCGATCTCGGGCTTCCCTACTCCGAGAAGGGTGCTCGGCCGTGCCCCTTGATTTTGGAGATTGCTCGAGCTCGGCCGAGAAGGGTGCTCGGCCGTGCCCCTTGATGCCCCCGATTTTTTTGTCACGACGTGCTCTATTCCGTGCGCAATGCACGGCTGTGATCTTCATTTTGGCTTGAAAATGGCTCGGCTGAGGCATGAGCTCGGCCGTGCTCTCGGTCGAGTTCGGTCCTTCCTCGTTTCGTGCATATCTTTCGCCTCGGGTGTCCGATTGACTTGATTCTTTTAGCTATTCCACTCCGTTTTTCGAGACGAACCCAACGGTGCACTCCTCATCTTGATCCAGTGAAGTATGGTTGGTGTTTCGCTTCAAATTCCATCGTATTTCCTATAAAATCGACAAAACACAACCTTTCTCTCATTTTGGCTCAAATCATCATAATCAATCCATAATTCAATGAAATCCACATCAAAATACGCTTCACATGTGCCTCTAAAGTGTGTAAATTCCACCCGAATCAAACCCCCCCAAACTTATAATGTTGTTTGTCCTCAAACAACTAATCACTTAAAGCAATGAGGGTGGAATGATCACACTGGAATATTCAATGCAAATCACACATGCAAAGTAAAGTGTAGTGATATCTCTTTCTCAAAGTGCATTTCTCAATGAAGGTCATAGGCTCATTATTGCAATTCACACTCATGGATCAAAGAATGCACAAACACACAACACATTGTGAATGGGAAACATAATCCAAATGCTCAAGTCCTCTACTCACGTGATGTAGTGTTTCTCTAAAACACACAAACAAATTGAGGATATTAATGCACTCATCAATCAAGTTATGCTATGCAATCACTATATGCTTGCCCAAATTCTACTTTCTACAACACTTAAATGCTCAACAATGTGATCAATAGGGCTTAATCAAGGATGTAACATTGACTCTTTGGAAAAGGTGGGATGAATTTTGGAATTTGTGACTCTTCTAGTGGAGGACAAAGTTTGTTGTTATTCAATTTGTGCTTTCACTTTCAAAGTTTACAAACTCCATCCTCATTTTTCATTTTCCTTTCTTTTTCAAGCATTCATCACCTCATTCTTTTGAACTTTTTTTTTTCTTTTCAAGCTTTTGGGGCTCTTTGTCCCTCTTTCTTTTCCATTGATTTTCTTTTCAAGCTTTTGGGGCTCTTTGTCCCTCTTTCTTTTCCATTGATTTTCTTTTCATCTTTTTTTTTCAACTCTTTCTTTCAACTTTTCCAACTTCTCCTTTCACCAAAGATAATTAAGCACATGTTTATCCACTTTGTCCTTTATCCCCCACTAGATATTGGTATCAAAGGCTCAAAAAGGCTAAGTGGTTAACATTGTAGTTTGCCAAGAAAGTGAGGAATTAAGCTCAAAGGGGCTAACTACGGAAGATTACTTCGGTTTTAGGAAATTTTGGCTAAGTGTCTCTCTTAGAACAAGATGGCCTATATCACATCACAAAATCTCACACAATCATGCTTTCAAATAAGAACTTGGGCAAGTTCTAGGATCACTAGCAATAACCTAATCCACTCTCAAATGAATCAAACCGGATTACATGCTCGATTTATGGCTCAATTCTCACCGGTTTATTCAATAGGACTCTCACATTCATCAAATGTTCCCAAACAACAACACATCATGCATTCATGCCATCAAAGATAACAAATATGAACACAACATGATACTATTCTCCAACACCAATCATGCATACATTCAAAGCAAATAGACATCACCACAACTACTCAACCATGGATTCCAATGATTATTCATGCTCACATTTCACCAAAGATCCACTACCCAACACATAATCACAATCAATTCAAACAATATAAGCATATGAAAGCCAAGTGTACGCCGGTGCAAAATGTAACATAAGTAGAATGACGAACCGGTGCAAGGGTAACAACTAGTAGAAAAATAAAAGAAAAATAACTCCCCCAAACATAGAATTTTACTATGTAAAAATTCTAAGTTTGGGGCTAAAAGTTGTTACCTCCCTCCTTGCACATCTAGTGCTCTTCCAAGATCACCATTGCTACACTTGCTTCCCTTCTCCAAAGTTAGCTTTGCTTCTTTCTTCATTCTTCATCCATACCTACAAAATAAACTAAGCTATCAAAACTATCAAAGAAATAAAAATATGAAAGCAATAAAACATTGGGTTGCCTCCCAAGAAGCGCTATTTTTAACGTCCTATGTCGGACGGTTCTTTGAGATTATTATCACGTCACCCCCTTGTCATCCTTGTTATTAAACTTCTTTCCCCCTGCAACTTTCTTAAGTCCATAAAAACATCCACTAGCTAGCCCATCCGGCTCTTCAATCATGTCATAAGAAGTTGATGCCTCATTCATCCCCAAACTTGCACAAGTAGCTTTTCTTGATTTGGGGGAGGTGCTCGGCCGTGCCCCTTGATGCCCCCAGATTTTATGTCACGACGTGCTCTATTCCGTGCGCGATGCACGGCTGTGATCTTCATTTTGGCTTGAAAATGGCTCGGCTGAGGCATGAGCTCGGCCGTGCTCTCGGTCGAGTTCGGTCCTTCCTCGTTTCGTGCATATCTTTCGCCTCAGGTGTCCGATTGACTTGATTCTTTTGGCTATTCCACTCCGTTTTTCGAGAAGAACCCAACGGTGCACTACTCATCTTGATCGAGTGAAGTATGGTTGGTGTTTTGCTTCAAATTCCATCGTATTTCCTACAAAATCGACAAAACACAACCTTTCTCTCATACAATTATACAATTCAAATTATAAAATTGGGAAAGAGAATTATACAATTATAATGTTAATTGTTAACACATAAAAAGTTAATTAATGTATATATATGTGGAGGAGAAAAAATTAAATATAATTATTGATAATAAAATATTTTATAATATTTGTATTGAAAAAATATAAAATGTATGTGTGTTATCAATTATAAAAAATAAGCAATCAATTTTAAATTAAATAAATTAAAGAAAAAAAACTGAAAATATAATATATATATATATGGATTGTATTCAAAATATAATGAAAATAGCTCATAGCTCAACGGCAAAGGGGGCGCCCATATGCATAATCAAGACCGAGAGGTCCCGAGTTCAACTCCCCTCGCAGACACAGAGGTATATTTCCCCTTTTTATTGCATGCATTGGCAAGCAATTTTTCCTCCCTTAATCCCTTTCTATTGGGAGAGAATTTTGTAGTGACTCATCTTGATCTAGTGAAGTTCCATCGTATTTCCTACAAAATCGACAAAACACAACCTTTCTCTCATTTTGGCTCAAATCATCATAATCAATCCATAATTCAATGAAATCCACATCAAAATACGCTTCACATGTGCCTCTAAAGTGTGTAAATTCCACCCGTCCACCCGAATCACTCGTGAGACCCAGTTTAGCTCCAAAAGAATGAAAAATAGTTTTATTTTTATTTTTTTAAGATTATAAAAAATGCATTAAAATACAAACACAATTTTTAGAATTTAAATTGTTAAAAATCGGGGAAGATGAGTGGTAGAAGAAGTGGTTAGAGACAATTTTAAACCTCTTAAAAAAACTATTTTCAAAGGAAAAAAAAAAGTAAAATTATGAGAAAATTAAAAAATATGAATATTGAATTTGTGTTGAGACACATAGAAAAAAAAAAGATTCCAAATTATTATAATTGAGATATTAATTGATCCTAAAATTGCATTAAAAAAAGTTGCGGTCCTCTTTTTGCCATAAATAAGTTTGGCACGAACAATGGGCCTCACTCAGCCCGAAATTGGGTTGATTGGGCTAATTTGGCCTGAAATTGCGAAAAAAAGAAGTTTTGGGCCCAATTTTGCTAGCCCGCAAAGTTACGATCCTTTTTTTGCAAACACCCACTACAAGAAAATGCGCTTTTTGTAACAAAAAAATTGGTTACAAAAAGTGAATTTTTGGTTACAAAAACCTTTTGTAACGAAACATTTTGTTACAAAAGTTGGTCTTGTAAAGCTCGTTGCAAAAAGTTCTTGTAACGAAAAAAATTCAATTTCGTTACAAATACAATTGTAACGACATCGTCTTAGTTACAAAAACCAAAGTAGTGGTAACAAAAGTTTCGTTACAAATTGTTGTTAAATTTATTCAAAATATCAATTTCATTACAAATAAGTTGTTACATAAAATCATATAACTAACACTAAAACATTGATTCGCTACTAATATTTTGAAACATTTACCAACTCACATTTCAAGAATAAATAATGAATATATATAATAAATCATATGCTTTATTTACACATTATACAATACACATAAAAACCTTAAAAACAAAGATTCACTGCCATAATTTTATTTCAAGAAAATAATAATTCTCCAAATAAACTCAATCAACAATGTCAACATACATAGAAAAAAAAAATATCAATGTCATTTGAAATTGATTCAGAAATAAAATATGTCTAAAAACATTCTAATTACAATTAAAGAAAAAATATATTTGTACATTTCAATGTGTAATAATTTTCATAAAATGATCGAAGTCTTGACTAGATCTTGTCTACGATCAAAGTGAACCTTCATTTTCCTACAAAAGACACAACTAAAAAATATCATACGATTATTATACACAAATATAAGTTTACGATGTAGAAAAATATTCAACTCTAAAAAAAGAAAACAACCTCCTATTACTAAACACAACCAATCATAACTAAGAGGATTCAAGCATCTCAAACCACCTCTCATCAAGAGAAAAACAGAGCATCATACCATATATGACACTAATAAGAATCACACATCAACACTGTAATATAGGCACATAAAATCCTTTGAAGGGCAAGTCCCTTTTGACTTCAATAACACTTTTTTCCTTTCTGTTTCGGCAACTATTACGCAAGTAGAGAATTCCAGCAGTGGACTCAACTCGTTTTGCCTTGAAAAATCAATAAAAGATTCAACATCTAGTATATATTTACTACTAAACCTGTCTCTTTAACAAATCAAACTCTTATCCAAACATTTAATTAGAAAAAAGACAGTTATTAATTAAACCTCTACACACACAAAAAAAAAAAAAAAAAACACTTGACTAATCTAAAGTTACATTTTGTAATTAAGGTCGATATACTTCTATGTTCGTACGTGTTAAATATTAGTTGGTCATCCACTCCCTTTCAGATTCCTAAGCACAAAAGATCTGCAACAATAATATATCCCACCAGAAACTAAAGTCTTTTCCTCCAAGCTTGAGTTATTAAATAGAGCAGAAAATTGTGAAATGGGATTAACTCCTGTTGAATTCACCAAAGCATACTAAAAATTTCAGGTACCCAAAGCCAGGTATCTTTTTTTTTTTTTAGAGCAAGAAAAATAAAAAAAATACATAAACTACAATGTATGCAATAATACAATCAACAAAGACAAAATTTGCAAGCATAGGCAGACGATGGGATAACAAAAAAAATATACTAATAAGTTGTTCAAGATAATAAAATCTTCAAAAATCGCAGCCCAAAATTAAACCCAAAATCTAAATGCATGAAAGAGCAAGCAGCAGATGCCAAACAATAGTTATTATCGAGTGATTAGTAAAAAAAAAGGCTATTCTATTTTCAATCGTATCCATATATTTCCCACTTGGAAATCAACATTAGACTTTTTTATGCATAGACGAACATAATGATGAAAATGGACATTCAATTAATTTATCAATTGAACTAGATACATATATAACACCATTTATTACCGGTAATAAAAATCCTCAATGAAGAACTCAAGAATCACATAATATTCCCTATTTTCTCTTGTGCAATATACCTAGAGTAACCTAGCAATACAATAATGCATGGAGAGATCATACCTTGGTTACCAAGCTCTTGATTTTGAGAGCTGAGAAAATATCAACACTGTGATTGATCTCGTGAAATTTATTGAGCAGATTGTCTAGCATGATCAGCTTTCCACTACTTAGCATATCAGTCTTCTACTGATGAAATAAGTTTAATTTTGCATCCTAATCAACAAAAAAAGCATTAATACATGGAATAGCAATGGGAATTAATTGTGGCAGTGAAGCACCAAGTGAGAACATTAGGACATAACAACCTAATAATAGCATAATAACCCCATTTAAAAGCAACACATAAATTATTCAGCAATCCACTTACTCCTTTATTAAAATCAACAAAGACTTCAGAAGAGTGATTAACGCAAACCTGATTTCCCCTCCTTAGAAAGATTCATGGAACTTACGTTCCAAAATCAACTTATATTACCTGATAAGAAGAGGAGAGGGCCGGGGACTCTAAGAAACTAGTAATATGAATCATCCAGGGGTAAGTAATTAAAGGAGATATATAGATTCTTGTACCTATGAACAAAGTGATCATCCTTACTGCTAAACATGTTGGGATCAAGAAAAGGAAGCAAATCCCCTGCAATTGTGTAGCAAACAAATTTAGGCATCAATCAGGGTCTACCACAAAGAAAAGTCAAAATTAAGCATATCAAGAACAACTTTGCATAATGAACACATAATCAAATATTTAAAATTGTGGTAATACAAAAGAATAAACATTCTTCTTAAAGAAAAAAAATCAAGATTAAAGCTCGAGCCCAGAAGAAACCGGCCAAATGAAATATATTGACAAAGGGATGCAAGAAATCGAAAAGAACCTGTACAAATCTATCAAATGATGGCTAAATTCATACAAGACAATCAAACAAGTATTAATTAAGTGTTAGGGATTTTTATTTTTTTTGACAAGGAACCAATATATCATAGCTCTTCAACACTATTTGGCAGGGGAATGCCAGTAATTAGCAGCTAAACTCCTGAAAATGAAAATATACGACCATTACTCAAAATCCTAGCATTTAATATATTATATATACAGTACCAAATAAGCATATTTTAAATCTAAATTTTTAAATACCGATAGTGCGGTATACAAAGTAGAATCGATGTTCTTCATGAATACAATAGTTTCACTTAATTTTTGAGAGAGTAGCCTTATCCTTCAATATAATAGAACTCACGTTCATAGGAGGAGAAACAAAAAAAAAGTCGTAGGGTTTTACATTAACAAAAAATTTCAATTTTTATCAATAAGAAATTACCTAGATTTATAGCCAAACAACATATGAAACAGGGTAATATTTATAAGGATAAACACTTACTACACTGTCGAGGTTAGCATCTTTGGAAGGAATTGAACCGCCCATTCTAGCATATCGGAGGGTAATGATTGGGGCGCCATTTTATCTGTTGCAAATGAGGCAAGCGAAACTGAGATCATAAATTGGGCGTGCATTTCAACTTCTCGATCTCGCGCTTGAATGGGTGAATTGAGGAAAATTGTTTCATAGTTTTAAGATTTAAAAGAATAAAGAATGAAAAGATATAGTTAGGGTTCATAAGAATTCTGCGCCCAGGAAAATTGGGAGAGAAACAGGGAGAAAGTTGAATTAATATTCACGGTATCTTATTATTAAATTTAATTAAAAAATAAAACCAAGTTATTTGTAACCAACAGTTACCATTTGTAACGGTAAATATTAAATGTTATTTAAAATAGAAGTTTTTGTAACCAAAACAAAATTTAGTTACAATAAGTCATCTTTTAGTAACCATTTAAGTGTTGGTTACCAATAAATTCGTTACAAGAAGAGTTTTTTCTTGTAGTGACCCCTAAGTTGCGGTCCTGAAAAAATAATTTTCCCGGCATATATGCGATCCAAATCACAATTGCAAAATTAATACAAATCATGCAAATAATATGAAGAAACCTAAGAGCGGCTAAAAAAAAATCAATTCACCATCCGTAAGAGGGATGAAGGGCCCTTGCCTTATATTTCTCAATTGTTGCATCAGCGGTGGGGGGTTTTGCGATAGACCTTCAACGGCTGCGCTCTCTATGCGGTGTTTCCAAATCGCAATTGCAAAATTAATACAAATCATGCAAATAACATGAAGAAACCAAGAGCGGGTCAAAAAAATCAATTCACAAACCGTAAGAGGGAGGGAGGGCCCTTACCTCATATTTCTCAATTGTTGCATCAACGGTGGTGGGGGGTTTGCGATAGACCTTCGACAACGGCGCTCTCTGAGTGGTGTTTCGGGCTCGGCCAAGGCAGAGGCGGTTCTGTGCAGCGTGGGGGGTTTGCAACAGACATTCAACGACAACCTCTTTGTACAAGATGAATTTTCTGGCTGCGGCGGCTACGTTTCTGGACGGCAAAGCATGCGGCTCGGCTGATGGGATATGACTGTAGGAGGCGGCTTCAGATGATTAAGAGCGTGTTGGCATTTGGAAGAAGAAGAGTTTTCACCCGTTATGTAGTCTTTCTGATGAAGTGGCAGGAACTGAAGAGCCACTGTCTACATGTCTACACTTAGTTGACGTGACATTAGGTGGCAAGGGAAGAAATCCACGTGTCAAGAACTGGAGAGCCACGTGTCAAAATAAGGAGAGAACTTTCCTCCTTTTATATATATAGATTAATGTATACACATGTATCAATACATTATATATTATAATTTTTTCTTTTGACATAATAATTTATATATTTATTAATTTATATTATTATTATAATTAAAATTCTTGGGTATTATATTCTACCCCACTTAATGAAATTTCGTCCTCGAAATTTAGCATTAGAATCGTGACATAACATAGCAACATAGACACATAGCATATTGAGAACATTAGCATTGATCAATGTACCACAATAGCATGAAAATATCGCATGATGAATCAAAATATGAAATTATAATAACATGTACGTACCTTGTGGAGTTGGAGCGATGAGGCGGTGATGGATGACATAACATTTTTTCTAAAATTTACACATTTATAAATATATTTTTATAACTTGTTCGACTCAAAAGATAATTTTTTTAGCAAGTCTACAAGAACGTAGACTCGCTCTGATACCATTATGTCACCCCCTCGAATCTACACACTCACTCCCCTGCTACATACACCCAAATCTGGTAAGTACACCCCCCGCATCTACGCACCCACTACACTACTACATACTCCCCACCTAGTACATACACCACCTCTGCCCACTCGGCTATTTCACATACCCACTCCATCCCTTGGATCTTGGACTCCGGGGCCTCTCATCATATCACAACACACCCCCAAAATTTATCTGTTTTCTATCCATATTCCGGCTCGGATGATGTAGTCATCGATGATGGTAACAGTTTGCATATTTCGCATATTGGTTCCTTGTCGTTTCCTCGTGTTGATATGTTAAAATTCTCAAACGTCCTTATTGTCCCACAAATGGCCAAAAAAATTTTTTCCGTTTCAAAATTTTTTTTTCCGTTTCCTCGAGATAACAATGGTAACATTATTTTTTGCTCTACTTATTTTCAGGTGTGGGATGGTAAAACGGGGAGCATTCTCCTCGTGGGGAGTCTCGTGGATAATCTCTATGTATGGCCGACTCGAGCGTCTACCACACCTATAACCTATATCTCCGAAAAACAACCTACCACTATATGGCATGCCCGTCTAGGCCATCCATCCTCTAAAATCCTGTCTCACACCTTATCACCAACTACGAACTCATACCCTTTGCACTATAATTCGTGCAATTGTATAAAAAGTCATAAACTGCCATTTTACACTTCCAACATTATCTCTAACACCCCCTTGAGGTCATTTATTCTGATGTTTGGTCATCCCCTGTCCAATCAGATGAAGGCTTCAAATATTATGTTATTTTTGTTGATCACTTTAGCAAATATATATGGATTTACCCCCTAAAACGAAAATTTGACGTCCTCCCCACCTTTACATCCTTTAAAAACATTGTGGAAAACTTCTACAACACCAAAATCAAAACCCTCTATACTGACAACGGGGGTGAATTCATTGCCCTACGATCCATCCTTCAAACCCTTCTAAACATAATGGCATGTCTGAACGTCGTCACAGATATGTTGTTGATACAGCCCAGCCCTCCTACATCACGCGTCCATGCC
Organism: Galeopsis tetrahit; assembly: GCA_963675135.1. Lineage (NCBI taxonomy): Eukaryota > Viridiplantae > Streptophyta > Magnoliopsida > Lamiales > Lamiaceae > Galeopsis > Galeopsis tetrahit. The sequence continues at coordinate 18,200,110 of OY776130.1, forward strand.
TCTCACTTATTGGCCTCACGCCGTCTGTGTTGTGACCTATGTTATAAACCGCCTCCCTAAACCCAACCTAAACATGCAATCCTCTTATCAATGTCTCCTAAAATAAACTCCTAACCTGTCTAAACTTTGAGTATTTGGTTGCTTATATTATCCTTGGCTTCGCCCCTACACCTCCCACAAATTAGAACCTCGATCCACCCCTTGTATCTTAATTGGATACTCTCTTACCCAAAGTGCTTACCTATGCCTTGACTTAAACACCAAAAGAATATATACATCTCGTCATGTTCAATTTGTTGAAAATATATTTCCTTTAGCCACTCCTACAGCCCCTTCGAATACACCCACTGATTTAGTAGATACACTCCCGAATTAGTAAATAGACCCCCTGCTCACCAGAAACACTACTGCTGTGCTCTTTCCACCGCCCACTTTGCTTAATGCACCCCATTCCCTACCTACTTCTCCTGCTCCACCCCCAATCTTTACAAATACACCCCTCCCCAAATATACCCGCTATCGACGCAAACTCATCCCCACCATCAATTCCTCCATTTGCACCCCCTATTTTGCCGAATACACCCCCTCCCAAAAAATATCCAATGTCGACGTAAACTCATCCCCACCACCAATTCCACTATATCTGCACCCCCTGTTTCACCGAATACACGCCCTAGCCCACCATCCAGCCATGCTGTACCACCCGCTTCCCTAAACACACCCCCACCCCTCTTCCACTCGAGTCGCCAGATGCTCCCTTATCGCTATCCCCACCGGCTCCACATGATACTCGAATGGTCACTCGAGCTTAAAACATGATCTTCAAACCAAACCCGAGGTATGGTCTTACCATTAATTTGTCTTCTGACACTGAACCTAGCTGCGTCTCTCAGGCATTAAAAGATAAACGATGGAGGGAGACCATGTCATCTTAATTTAATGCCCTTCTCAGAAAGGGTACTCGGGATTAAAAGATAAACAATTGATTTTGATTATTTAATAATTAATGTTAATTATTAGTAAGTGTTAAATTATTTAATTAGTGATGGTTAATTGTTAGCGTTAAATTATTTAGTTAGTGTTATAAATATTGCGTTATTGTTTGGATTTTGACAATTAAATTAAGAAATTGTTGATTAATTATGTAATTAGGTTATTGTTGATTAATTGTTTAATTAGGATATTTTAATTAAATTAGGAAATTATTGATGAAATTATGAATTTTATGATTAAATAGAAAACAATTGATTAAACTAGGTTATTGTTGATTAAATTATGTCATTGTTAGTTAAATTAGTAAATTATTGATTGAATTAGAAAATTATTGATTAAATTACGATGATCGATTAGATTAGTTCATTGTTAATTAAATTATGAAATTATTAATTAAATTAGGAATATGTCACTACAAAAAAAGCCTAATTTTGATACCGAAATTTTGAGACGGACACATAATCCGTCTCTAATAGATACGGATTTGTTAAAAAATTGAGATTTGAAACCGAAAATAAAACCGTCTCTCATTATAAACAGATTAGATATACGTGACTTTCAATTTCGAGAGTTTTAGATACGGATTAGATACATATACCACCGTCTCTAAACAATCAATTTTTTATCCTCGATATAAAACGAGACAAGGTGGTACACGAAATTGGCGATACGAAATCTAACCATCTCTAATTTGTATCGAATTAGTCAAATGATAAAATTAAATAAAAAAAAAAATCAAAACCTTTTTAAATTAATTATTATTTCCTATTTAATAATATAATTATTATTTACTATTTAATCTGTATCTAATTAGCCAAATGATAAAAGGAATGGTCGACGATGGAGGTATCCTGTGTACACGCGGATCCTCATTCGGAGGTATGAGTGAACAACTTCCGCCACACGAGAAGTATTTTCTTCTTCGCTCATCTGTATTAAACGTACATTAAAATATTTAGGAATCAAGAATTATCAGATTACTGTTTTTTTTAGGAGGACACTAAGAGAGTGAATTCTTTTTTTTGAGAGGTAATTTGGGAGATGAAATCCTTATACATATAGAGAATTGAGAATGAGAATATGGACGGGTGAATTGAGTTATATTAATTTATTTACTCTTTTATTTAATTAATAAATAGTAAAAAAAATCAATTAATATATCTTCTGTGTATGGATAAATATAAATGTTATGTAGATATATTTTAGGATAGACATAGATATTATAATAATAATATTATATTATATCTTCAATTCCATATTACCATATATATATATATATATCAATTGATTCTCTAATGAAAATATTCCAAGAATTGATTCTCTAATCAGCATACGTATATCAATTATGTAGATTAAAAAAAAAAAAAAAAGACGTATGGTGTCATTTAATAATTTTTTAAATTTGTATATTATTTTCAAAAAAATTTTAAATTAAAAAATAATTATATCATCAATTTAGAAAAAGTATAAACTTATAAATGAAAATATTTCAAGAATTGATTCTCTAATCAACATATGAAATTTTTAGTATGAACGTTAAGATTAAAAAAAAAAGTCATTCAATAATTTTTAAAAGTTTCTAAATCTTTATAAAACCACTATTAAGATTTATAAAGAAACTTGTATACTGTAGTATTTTTAAAAAAAATTTAGATTAAAAAATAATTCTATCATCCATTTAGAAAAAGTATAAATACGTAAGCATTGTCAATTGAGATAAAAATAAAAAATCAAATTAATGAAGGGAGGTAGAGATACAAATTAAGTTAAATCTTATTTATAGAAATTAATTTTACTAAATTTGTGACAAATATATTTTAAAGGAATAGAGTACGTGGTATAAAAATAAAGATAACAATGAAACAATACACAGGAACTTCCACATAATTTTTTCGATTGTAATAATAAGATATCCCATATAATTATTTCGATAGTAATAATAAGATATCCCATATAATTATTTCGATAGTAATAATAAGATATCCCATATAATTATTTCGATAGTAATAATAAGATATCAATAGACTTCTTTGAATTAATCCACATCCAAGAGTGAATCGGTGTCTCCATCAACTGAATCGGGTTTTCTACGGGTGACTCCATTTCCAAATAATAAATTGTTGGAGAGGGGGTGCGTGTGGGTGTCGGGGGGTGGGTGTCGATTCGGGCTGGGATGGGACAATTAAATTGTTGGAGAGGGGGTGGGGTGGGCTGGAATGGAATGGGAGGCTTGGGATTGGGATGTGTGGGATTGGATTTTTGACTCAGATGTAAAACGGGTCCGTTTATCGTTTAGATACGGATTTAGATACGATAAAATGTCGTTTCTAAATAGGAACGAAATTATAGACGAATTTTTGACCCGGATGTAAAACGGGTCGTTTATCGTTTAGATACGGATTTAGAAATGAGAAAATGTCGTTGTTAAATAGAAACGACATTTGAAACGGAATTTTGACCCGGATATAAAACGGGTCGTTCATCGTTTAGATACGGGAATATACAGTGTCAAATTCCGTCTCTCATTATAAACCGAAAAAACGGTCTCAAATTCGTCTCTTATTAGAAACGGAATTTAGAAAACCGTTCCTAAAATTAGATACATTGTGATTAGGAACAGATAGAAAATGATTCCAAAATCCGTTTCTAACCTGTTTAGAGACAATATTTATGGTATCTAATTCGTCTCTGAATCTCAGTTTTTTTGTAGTGTGTTGATTAAATTATGTTATTGTTAATTAAATTAGGAAATTATTGATTAAATTAAGAATTCATTGATTAAAACAGATCACTCAAGATCAGAATGTTGGTTCAGATTCACGTGGGGCCTCGGGGTAACGTGGTCGGCCGAGGAGGAGGGGTTCACTTAGACCTCAGCCTTCGATGGCTCCTCCGGCGTCGTCGACAGCTGCAGGAAGCATTCATCAGCATCCCGTTGCATCTCGGGAGAACTGGACGTTGGTATGGATCGAGGGTGGAATGTAAGTAATTAATAAAATAATTTAAATGTTTAACCATTAATAACATTGCAATTTATTTTTTATTTATAATGTGTTTGTTTATTAATAATGACACAAGTTGTTGCCTAGTAACGAGGTATCTGGGATCTACACGACTTCCTTTACCACTTTATCGATCGCTCCTGGTGCTATCTCCTAGAAGAAGGTGCCAAAAACAAAAAAGATGGATTACTTCGAGGAGTTCCATATAAGTACAATTAATTATTGTTTGTTAAATAATAAACAATTTATTATATATATATATATTATTTGATAAATATGTTAATCGAATATGTGTAGAAAAAAGCCTATTAGGACCCGACGATGTACTCTCGGATGACATTATTTTCAAGTTTTTCAGTAGAGTGTGTGCAGTTCGTTATAAGGAGCTAATGTACAACTGGAGATTGCCTTGGGGCACTGAGAACACGACACAAAACTTGGGTAAGGACGAGAATGATGTGGAGGTGTGGGGAACATTGTTGACCACTTGGATGGACCTGAAGTACATCGAGACGTGTGAGACAGCTAGGGCCAACCTTACATCCGACGTCGGAGGTGAGATGTCAACTCATCGGGGGGATCCTGACCCATCTTTGAGCAATCAATTGCTCTCGTAAGTGTTCATTAAATTTATTTCAAAATAATTTCAATTTATTTAATATACATATTGTTGATGTTGAAATAAGTGTTTTGTATAATGATCCAACACTTACAACCGAGTGTTGTAACTAATGTTCCCAACACTTATGACAACATCAGAATTTGCCCTTCCTTCTTTCACTAACTCCGATTTTACACTTGTTGTTTAGTAATGTCTCTAATGCAGTTAGAAGACGTGGGCAACACCAGGTCATGCAGTTGTAAATGAGTGAGAAGTTACTAAGCATAATATAACAAGTTCCTACATTCAAGGAGATGTGATGGGAAGTTTCTTAACCGCTTGATCTTACGGCTATGATGATCATAGGAGTTGAAGGCAGTTCGTCAATGAAGCCTATAAATACCGCAGCTGCCTCAACACAAGATACACAAGAAGAAAAACTAAATTAGATTACTACACTATTGAACGCTCTATAAGCTTCTAGTTAGAAAAATTATTGTTTCTTCTTGTAGATCCTCACATTATTGTAAATCCGAATAATAGTTTGTTGACCATGGTCTTATTTACTAGGTTATATGCATAGATCTATGAGGGAGATAGTTTCATAGTGTTTTTGTACACCTCTAAGAGGTTGTAATCGTTTCACATATTTTTATATAGTGAACAGCGTAGATTATTTTATAATCTACGTAAATTTTGAATACTTCCATTTTCACTACGTGCATTTTAATTTCCGCTGCATAGTGTTGTCTGGACAGTGCCAACACGACAGACAACATCTCTGATTTCGCATGCACACACACTTTCAGTTGTAATCAAAGCCAACTACTTGATACACTACGTAGAGATCTTGCTTAGAGTGTGTATATTGAAATGGAATATTCGATTTCTCCTGCTCTTAGACCTTATATTGTGTACATCAAATATCTTGATGAACGGACATGGAGGAGATTACTGGATTCAACCACGGACAAAAGCTGTTGATGATCCAGAATTTTCTGCTTCTGATGTTGCATCAGATGTGCCAACATCTGCTATAACATTTGTCAGGTATCCATTATTTTCGAATACCAGTCTAAACTGTTTTAATGGATTTACTTATTATGAGACAGGTACATTGAGGAAAAGTCACAACTGTGATTTTTCAAAGCTGGATAATTTCTTAATGATTGGTAACATAAAAAGAACAGGTATTGGGTACAATGATATGTCTTTTAAACCTTTTTATGATAAAAAGTCTATTGTGTTTGTTAAGGCAGAAGTAATGGATGATTCTAATATCTCTGTTAAGACACAAATTATTGTTGGTAAGGTTGAAAAAGTTTTTACATGTTTTTATTGTTTTGATAAAGGTTATAAACGTCCATATTGTGCTAAACTGAAAAGAGATATGAATTCTTTTGAAAAGTTGCCTAAAATGACACATCATTCTAAACAACATTTACAGAAAACAGAATGCGTTTTAATATCTGATATGTTATGTAATGTTGTTCAAATGTCATTAAAAACATGTGTTCCTGATTTATGGTACTTTGATAGTGGTTGTTCTAGACACATGACAGGTCAACTTGAATTCTTATCTAATTATAAATCATATTGAAAGTGTGTGTGGGGTAGTAACTTGTGTTTAAGTAAAAAACAGAACAATGTTACACTGAATGTTGTGACAATTAGTGTAACATTAACTCTAACAGAATACAAAAAGTAAACACAGTACACAGCGGAAGTCTAAAACACTAAAACACAATAAGAACACAATGGAATAATTTTTAACATAGATTTTATTAATAACAAAACCTATGCTAAGCCTTACGGCGAAAACAATAACTTAGTTCCTAAGTTACGAAAATGTCGTGTGAAATGTCTCAACAATTACTTCAACATTCCACAAACGGAAACTACAATCGAGGCAGGTGCCTAAATCCACAAATAGACTTAAGTGTAAGAACATTGTCTAAAGAACTAATCTGATCTATGATTCACTCTCAGTCGATACAAGACTAGAACTAAGTACACTAGAAGGTGTGGTATCCCTCGGCGTACGTTAAATGATACAACTACTGACCATAACTCCTAACTAGGGTTGAACGCTCAAGAAGGTGTTACTCGAATAGTACATGCTTTGAAATGAAAGACTCCAGCGGTATTTATAGTGCAATAACCGAATTCTAGATCCTTCCATTATGAGATTCTATTTTTTAGGACCTCAACTTCCATGATCTTTCTATATTCTTCTTCCATCTTCCAGGTCGTTCTAAACTGCTCCAGACTCTTCTATCACGTTCTCCAACATTCTGGAATCTTCCAGGTTCTAGACTCTTGTAGAAGCTTCTAGAATCGTGCCTGAATGTGAGAGTATTTAGTACAACATTTAATGTAACATTTCAGAAAACACTTAGAATAAATCAAGGAAGGTCAAATTAAGATGTTGTTGATAATGTTAAAGCATTTAAGAGTTAACAACATCTACAATCTCCCCCAATTTGACCTTTCGACTACAACACACCTGATGCACATATATTTCTATATATACTCAGTATTATGTATTTAGGTGAGGTTAACATCAAGTCTAAATACTAGTCAAGACAATACCAGTTGTAACCGTTGGATCAAATCAAAAAGAGATCAAGAATAATTTTACTAAGATCCGTGCCATAAGATCGAAGTAATCTTATTCAAAACCAAAACAAGTATAAACAATACACTTGTTTACAAAACATATAACTTTTACAAAAAATCAAAGATTAAATCAGAGCATAAGAGTATATCCTAGATTAATTCTAAGACTTATGTAAGACTAAAAAAAAAAATCAGAGCAAAAAATAAACAAAAAATAACAAACAAAACAGAGAAAAAACAATAGGAAAGACTCAACATGATTAGCTAAGAAATAATCCATATGCAGTAAGTAATTAAAATTTTATTCTTTAAAGCAAACAGTTTTAAGCCTTTTAAAGCAGTAAGCCAAATAAGAATACATTTTAATACAAACAATTTTAAGCATGTAGGACATAGATCAGAGTTAGAAAACAAACAAATAAACAAGGCATATTTATCATGCAGTAAACATTTAAAGATAAGAAAACAAATTAAGCAAGAAGCAGTAATCAAATATCATTAATGCAAACTAATTTAAGCAAGATAAATATAAACATCCTATCAACTAGAAATAATAAATATTGTACCAGAATAAACAGAATTTAACTTAAACATAACAGAATAACAAAAAGAAAAGTAGAACTAAAAATGGCATGAATTGCTATGACAATAGCAGCAGCATCAAGGTCCTGCACATGTGCCATTTAAACTTCAGTACTCCCCCTATCTTGCAGCATCTGTTCTAGATATCACCATAGAGGATTTCCATATCCTCATCATCTTCAGCAGCATCAACAAACTTGTCTTCATCAACCTCTGGTTCCTCAATAAAACAAGTTGCAGCAAAGAGTGCAACAACATTGTTAGCAGCAGCAGTTCCTCCATTCTCTGTAGTATCAGGTACACCTCCAGCTTCAGGATTCAGCTCTTCAATAACAACTCCAGAAGCTCTAGCTGAAGTGGAAGGTGGTACTCCCCCTGTTGTAGTGGAAAGTAGCCTGGTCCACTTATCTTTGATGAATTGGAGCTCATCAATCTGGTCCTGTAAGTGCTGTAACTGCAGTAGTATAAAAGATCTGGGAACATAAAATGTGGTATCAGAATTACCACCAATGTTCTCAGAATCTGGTGCAGCATTAGGTGCAGCTGTGTTCTGTTCAGGTCTCTGTGCTGGTGTGGGTTGAGGTTGAGGTTGAGCAGAAAATGTTATTTGAGAAGAACTTCCAGGATTGTGCAAGGGCAGATCTTTCACTCTTTCTTCAATGACCAAGGCAAGTGAAATGGTGTATAAAGGAACCTTACCTCTAAGAACTTCAGTCTTCTTAGGGCTAAAACCATGCATCTTCAGGTATGAACATATAAGCACAGGGTATGGAAGGTTGGCTTTATCAGAAATGTCACCACTAAACTTCATCATATGGTGGAAAATAGTCAATCCCAAGTTAAACTTCTTCAAAACCACTATCCTATAAAGCAAGATTGCTTGATCCTTTGTGACTTTGGTTGAGTTGGTAGAGGGTATCCAGTTATAAACAATCAATTTATGCAATACAGAATAAAGAGATGTAAAGTCCTTAGCCAACATTCCATTTTTCCATATAGTTAACAATCCTCCAGTCATAGAAGCAGTAACAACATCCAAATCTGGTTCATCATCATCAAGTACTGGTTCTATTCCTAAGAAATCATTAATCAACTCTGGGGTAAATGGAACTGTACTCCCCCTAAACTGTACATTCCCATACCAACGGGAACTCCTCCTACCATTACTCTTCCTCAAACAAGCATAGAATTCATACACTCAATCAGAAACAAAAGTATCACACAAAGTCAGAGCTTTCATCAACTTTCTATCCTCTAAGAATTGAATCAAATTCTTACTCTCAAAATCAGAAACATGAATTCTTCTTTCCATCAGCAGTTTTCTCCTAGACAACTTAGTAATTTTATCCACTAAACCATCAATATCAGAATCATCAGGTTTAGAATTACCTTCCACAAAATCTCCTCCTTCAGAGCTTGAGTCTTTGTCTTTCTCAGAGCTGGATTCATCTTCTTTTTCAGAGCTTTTGTCAGAGGCTGCACCACTCGAATCATATCCATCATCAAGTTCTGGTGCTGGAGCACTTGATTCAGCATGTGAGGCAGCATTCTTCTTCAGGGCTTGCCGAACTTCCCTGAGGCAAACATCCATCTCAGAATCAGAATCAGGTTCTGGTTCTTCAGGCATAGTTCGAACAACATCAATCATTGCCTTCCCTGTTGGGAATAAAATGAGATATGTTTTGATTCAATACCGAAACCCCCTGAGACATGCCTAAGTCAAGTTGAGTATGTTCTAGAGATGTTAGAACATATAGAATAAAGGCTAGATGAGAAGCTGGTATGTTAGGCAGCTCTTAGTTGAATAGATGCACAATTTGAGGGGGAACCTATGCTTTGAAGTTTATCAAGAACAAGTCCCCTCAAGGCTCAAATTCTGGAACAACCACTAAGCCTAATGAAGGCTAAGTATGCTGATCAGGAGAGTTGTCCAGAGAAGTTGTCTCAGCACAATTTATCAAGATCAAGTGCTCTGAAAGCTTGAGGTCAACTATGCTAAAGAGTTAAAGACAACAAAGCCCTAAAGATCTCCAAAGAATCATGCTAAGTTCACTTTCAAGAGAACCAAAGGGCAAGAGCCAAGTCATCTGATATGAGCAAGCCAACCTTGCTGATAAGCAAGACTGCTGATAGTGATAAGGAGAGTTGTCCAGTTGATAAGGAATGTTGTCCTATCATTGGAACAACCTTCAGAAGCCATGTCCAAATCCTAACAAGAGAATCTTAAAGTCAGATATTGGGAAGAGTGCTGCAGAATGAAGACAAAGCTTAAACAGCCGTTTATTTCCCAAATGAGGACATGTCACTATCAAGATTCTGTCTTCAAAGTTGAAGAACTGAAAGAAGACATTTATGGACACTTGAGGCTGCCTCTCCAACGGGCAAATCCTTCAATTGTCTTAAATACAGAAGTGGGAAGACCATTTGAAAGCACCTCAACAGAATCCAACTACACAAGTATTCTGAAGTTCATAGAACTTTCAAAGCTTTCAAAGACTATCTTAGTCTTCAAACACTTCTTCTAAGCTGAACCTACATTGTATATCCATACAAAGCTTAGAGAGATATCCTATCCTTATACATTGATCTTCATTGTAAAGGATATCTCATTAGTTGGAACCTTACTTCAATCCTTACCCCTTTCAAGTGAGAAAGTGAGAAGGTTGTTGTAGTAGTAGTAGAAGTGGTAGGAGCTGACTGTTGAGAGAAGAACAGTTCAGTTCTGAGTTGAGAAGAGGGTACTAGGACTCTTGACATCCTAGGGATCAATTCACCAAGGAGTGGTGTTATTGATCAAGTGCACCGTGGCACTATAAAACAAGTTAATTCCAAGAGTGAAGGAATTATCCTGTTCAATCAGGGAAAGTGGATGTAGGAGCTTGAGTCTCTGAACCACTATAACTTCTTGTGTTGATTTACTTTCAAAGTACTTTCATACATTCAACACTGCACACAAACTGATCTTTCAAAGGACTATTATTCAAAGACTGTGCAAAACTTATTTGGACAAGTTCCCTGAAAACTGGACTGTATTGAATTGACAAAGTAATTTCAGAAACTAAAGGAGTCTAAACTAAAAGGGCCAACCACTATTCCACACATATAACTCCCCTAGATAGTTATTCAACTGAGTACTCAATAGTACTTAGTAGTTTGATTATCTTAGAAGAGTTAATCATCTTCAGCAGAGTTGTCCAAGACAACCTTGCTGAGCTCTGGTTTGATCAAAGTCAAAAAGAATTTGCATACAAGTGTATTCTCCCCCCATACACTTGTTATATACTCCATTCAGGACCAACAAGTGGTATCAGAGCAGGGGTTCAAAGACCACTGCTTCTGAAAAGCCATCTTGGTTTTCAAAATCATATATTTGGTGTGGTCACTGAACTGATCTATCTGAAATCCTTTGTATCTATTGTCTAACCTCTTTCTTGAAGAAATGGCAAGAGGAAACAACAACAACAACAACCAGAACCAGCAGCAAAATCCTGATCAGAACATAAATGCTGCAGTTCCACCTCCTTCTGTTCAAGGATTGGACAATATGGCAACAAATCCAGTCAATCATATATCTCATCACAAATTGCCCATGTTCTCAATTGATAATTATGATTTCTGGAAAATCAGAATGAGGGCTCATCTTGCATCTCTTCATACTGATATGTTAAGAGTGATCACAAGAGGTCCTTTTGTGTTCACCTTTGTCAATCCCAGAGTCACTGAGGCTCAAAGGGCAGACACAAGAGATGTGCTACCCAAAGATGAAGATGACTTCACTGTTGATGAAAAGAGGAAAGATAATTTGAATTATCTTGCCATGAACACCCTCTACCAAACAATTCCAGATGCAATCACGGGAAGAGTCTACCACTGCACAACTGCCAAAGAAATTTGGAATACTCTTGCAGAAATGTGTGAGGGTACTGAAAAGATAAAGGAGAACAAGCTCCAAGTGGCAGTGCAGAAATTTGAACAATTCACAATGGAGTTTGAGGAATCCATTGACAAATTTGTCGGTAGATTCACTGATGTGATGAATGAGATCAACTCATTAGACAAGGTGTACTCCAAAAGAGAAGTTGGATTAAAGATCTTGAGAAGTCTCACTCAAAAGTGGGATGTCTATGCTGTAATGATGCAAAATACCAAAGATCTCTCCACCATGCCCATGCAACAAATCTTCTTTGAACTCAAAGCTTATGAGTTCGACCTCAATAGAAGAAAGCCTGTTGAGGAACCTTCAAATCCTACTAAAGGAGTGGCATTCAAAGCCAAAACTGCTGAACCAGAAATGCAGTCCACTCCAAGATCATCAAAGTCAGTCTCCAAGACTGAAATGAAGGAGGAACTAGCCTTGATGGCTAGAAGGTTTGATAAGCTAAACTCAAGGTTTGGTAGATACAAGAAATTCTACCAAGACAACAAATTCAGGAGAAGGTACAACTCTCCTGAAGCTCAGGCTGAAGTCAAGAAGCCTGAAGAGAAAAGATCAGAGGACAAGTACTCTGATAGGAGAAGGTCCAGTAGAGCTGAACCTTCATCATCAAAAAGAAGAGAAGAACCAAAGAAGGATGATGATGAAGACCTATGCTATAACTGCAAAAAGAAAGGGCACTTCCAGTATGATTGCCCTGAATCGAGCTCTAAGGAAAGGAGAGAGAGACAAGCTAAAAGAGACAGAAAATTCACCAATAGAAAGGCCATGATGGCTGGTGAAGAATCTGACAGTGCTGAAAGCTTCAACTCTTCTGATGGACTGTTCTCCAACAGTGAAGATGATGATGTTTGCAACATGGCTCTTGAGGATGATGAGGTATCCTCTACTTCTAGTTCACCACCATTCATCTCACAAAACAATAGTAAGGTCAACCTGAAGCTTTCCCTTGGAAAGTTGATGGAAGATTTCACTATGTTACAAGAATTTCATGATAACTGTGTGAGAGAAAATGAAAGATTGGCTATTGAGCTTGCCAAAACTTCTGAGGTAGTTGTTGATGTCAAATCTACTGAGTTGTGTCAACAAGTCTTGAGAGAGCTTGAGGAAGCAAATCTCAGGATAGTTGACCAACAAAAGGAGATTGATAATCAACTACTCTCTCAGAAGAGAAAAGATTTTGAACTGAAAATTCTAAATGCCAAGTTTGAAAACCTCTCACATGAATATGATATTCTTAAATCAAGTGAAGAGAGCCTGAAATTAAAGATGTCTGCTCTGAAGAAATCCTCTAGAGCAATAGAGGAAATTCAGAGTTATCAAAGACCTATGGCTCAAAGAAGTGGATTAGGTTTTGATCCATTTGAATCTTCACCTTGTCTTAGTGTTGCCTCTACAAGTAACACTAAGAGAATCTTTGTTAAGTCAGTGGCACCAACTGAAAATGAAAGCAAACAGCCACTGAACAAAGGAAAGGGAAAAATGGATGACTTGCCTACTCAAGTGCTTCAGGAAACTAGGCCAAATTCCTAAGGAAATGGCCAAAGCTCCTGAACGTAAGAGGAATGTTGGTCAGCAGAGTAGACCCAATGGAAGGGCAACTCTACTGAACAATGTTCAGAGGAGTTATCCAAGGTATAATCAGCCTAGGCCAATTCTTCTGAGAAAGCCTCCGCTGACTAGACCTAAGGACAACTATCCTCAAGGGCAAAATAAAATAAGACAACCAAAACCCTTCATGCCAAAGGGTAATGGTCATAAGAAAACCTTTCCTCAAAGATTCCCTCAAGTAGCACAAAGAACTCATAAGTTCAGGAGATTTGACAACTCTCCTGAAACTTACAGAGTTAATGTTGGTCCCAAAAGTTGAGATGAGATTGAGTAAGCTAAGAAAAAGTCTAGAGGGAGGGGTGAATAGACTTTTCAAATTCTATCAAAATATCAGAGTTTTTAGTGCGGAAATGTGTTCTGTACAGTACTGTTCTTAGAATCAGCTCAGTACTTAACAGTTAGCTTTTATACTCAGCTTTTCTTTAAATCTTTTCTTTAGAAAACTTACTGTTCTTGTTTAACCAAATATATCAACAGTTAATCAAAACAAAACAGTAAAGAACACAAGATTTTATAGTGGTTCGACAAATGTCTACATCCACTCTCACAACTCCAGTTGCGATGTTTTATTACTCTTATCCACTTGAGTACTTGTAGCTTAGAGTCCCAAGATTAAGACTTTGATCTTGTCGATTATACCTCCAGGTATATCTTCGATCTACTAGTAATTTCACAAGTAACTAGCACACTTGTTTACACAATACAAACTTAAAACGAAAAGTAAAACTTCTCTTTGATGATAGCCTTTGTTTCTTCAAATCAGATCTGTGGCTTCTCTTCAGTTCTTGATCTTCAACTCTGTGAGTTCTTGAATACTTGAATGCTTCTTGATTACTTCGAATAGTAGTAGTTTCAGTAGTCTTTTCAGGTAGAAGATCACACGGTATTTATAAGCATTAGTAAGACAGTTAGCAGTTTGTGAACTAACTCTCAACTAACTCATAACCGTTTCTTGTTGTAACTTCCTTCTTTTTGTAACCAACTTATCTTATCTTTCCAAGTCAGCATATCTTCAACAATATTTTTAGTTACGCTTCAAATAAGTCATCCAAACTTATTCTTCAATAAACCAACTCAGCACAGTAAACTACTCTTCTTAGTTTTACTGCTCTTGGTCAATCAGCACAGTTCTTCAAAACTGTTCAGCTTCCTTCAAAAACTTCACTTGATTTCTTCAATCTCTGAAATAGTCTTCTGACATATCTAATCTACTGTTCTAACTATTACAATGCTGAATACAATAGAATACAACTTTACAAATATAAAACCTATCTATACATCAACTAAACTACATACAGATGAGTATAACTAAGTCCTATACTAAAAGCTGTCTATACAATACTTCCATTAGCTTAGTTCTTAAACAGTTCATATATCAGATTAGTAAAACATAAGATCAGTAAACTTAAACTTCATAATACATTAAGATCAGTAATCTTAATCCATATATCTCACATAGAACAACATATAATCACATATATCATTAACTCTAAATTTACTTTTGGCCATCAAAACATATAATCATCAATTAGAACATTGTTTATAGGATTCATATCCCAACAATTTCCCCCTTTTTGATGAAGCCAAAACTACTTAAACATTAACAGATCAATAGTTAAGATATATAGTTAATCATATAGTTCATCAAAACAAAAATCAGATTAGGATTCATATCAGATCAGATATTACACATACTTCAAGTAAGTCACAGAAATACCAAATAAAGAAAATAAAGATAAGGTTAAGAAGTGTTATCTCTTCAGCATAGTCCTTCATCTTCAGTCTTTATTCGGAATTCTGAATGCCAAGTACATTCTGTTCTTGATATCCATCATGTGCTTAAGATCAGTGATTCCTTCATCTTGAATAATCTGAGAGATAATGTTTCCAATCTCTGAGTAATCTGGTTCTCCATTCTCTAGTCTTGGAGGATCCCAAACTGGTTCTTCAATACATAATATCTGAATACCTGCACCAGCAGCTAATAATAAAATATGTTCCCAAAAATTCCTTGCTAAGTTCATCATGAACTCATCAAAGTCATAATACATATCTTCCTTGCTAGAATGGTCACCAAATTTCTTCACTACGAAATTAGAAATCTGCCATTTCTTTTTCAAATTATTCCAGTATTCCATATCATCTGGATCAACAATAAATTCCATGAATTCTTCATCCAGAACAGTTCCATCAGACTTAGACTTCATTTTTCTTTTCAATGCAGCAACCTTATTATCAAACTTTTTCCTTGTTGCTTCTGCATCTTTCATCTTTTGTTTTCTAATCTGTTCATCTGTTCTTTTCTCAACTAAATCAAGTTTCTTCTGAGCAAGCATCTGATTATGCTTCTCAACTGCTTCAGCCATCTGCACATCACTTGGTCTATTATCAGTAACCATATGTTTCAGTTTGCTTTTAGATCTGGTAATCCTTCCAGTCTCTTCAGCCTCTTCTTCATCATCTATAATAAGTTTCCTTTTTCTTTTTCCAGAAGAAGATTCAGCAATGTGTTTCTGAGCAATTTCTTGAGTTTCAGAATCAGGATTTTGTTGTTGTCTTCTGAGATTGATTCTCAACTTCAAACTAATGATTTCTTCTTTCAAATCATCAATGCTAGCTTTCAGCTCATCTTGACTCACAACCAATTGAGCTTGTTGAGTTTGAGTCTGCTCCATTACTTTCATCACTTTATCTTCCCCCTTTTTGGCTTCATCTTGCCAATCCTTCAAGGGTGTCAAAAGTAGCTCTACTTTCTTTTGCATCTCAGTAGAAAGTTTCTTTTCTTGTAATCTATGCAGATCATAGATCTTTGACATTGTGAATTCCATTATCTTGTCATAAGAATTAGCAGCAGTCAAACTTTCCAATTTCTCAGTGGCTTGTTGAAATTGTTTCAAAGTAGCCTCCAGCTTGCTTTGTAACTCTTCATTATGCTTTTTCAACATCTCAAAGCTAGTGTTATCTTGCATAGTTTCAGTAGGAACATCTCTTACTGTCTCATCAAGCACAGTATGTTCAGCAGCAATGACTGGTGTGCTTTCCAACTCATCAGCACCCAAATCTTGTTCCACTAAGACTTCAGTTTCTTCAGCTACAACTGTGTTCTCAAACATCTCAGTTGCATTGGTATCAGCTTCATAGTCAGCTTCCATATCAGCTTCATAATCAGCTTGATTATCAGAATTTCTAACTTCAGCATCATCTGCATCCATGTTGACATCAGTATCAACATCTACATCAATAGGCTTAACCATGGAATATTTGCAACCAGTTATTCTTTCAATCAACTGAATAACAGATTCCAAAGTTGATAACTCAGTGTATGAATTAACATCTGCAGCTTCTTTCTGTTCTTGTTCCCAGTCATGAAACACAGAAAGACCACCCATACCTTCAGCTACAACCATCAGCTGATCTAGACCTATCCTTCTAAGATATACCCAAGTACCTATCCTTAGAAGTTGCTCAAAGGATCTAGTGCTGTCATCTAAACCATGAAAACTTTTGAGAAGAGCATTTCTCAACTTAAATCGAATCCTCTCTTCCTTATCACAAACAGAATAATCCATCAAGAACACTGATTCTGGTTGGATAATCTCAGGTTCTGGTGAGGATGTAATTTCAATTGGTTCAGAAGAAGGTATATGTTCATGCTCAGTAGAGTGATCATGAACTGGTTCAGGTTCAGGAGAAAAATGAGGAGTAGGAATATGATGAGGATTAGATTGGGGAGTGGAATGAAAAGAAGTGTTCTGAGGGGTTGAAGGAGGAGTGTTTTGATGAATAGGAGAGTAGTGAACTGACTCCTCAGAACAGGAAGGCTCAGCTTCAAGGGGTTGGGCTTGGATATTTTGAGAGGTCGAGGGAGAAGGGGTAGTGTTCTTGAGGACTCTTCTGGGTCTAAGAACACCAGAAACTTTAGTTCTCTTGTGTGAAAGGATAAGGCTTGAAGAACTTACCTCTTGATTCACAGAAGACTCCTTCACAGCAGCAACAGACTCTTCTGAATTTTCAGAAATGACCCTAGCTGATCTACCTCTTCGTAATCCAGCTCGGTGAGGATCATGCCTAGCCTTTGTTCTCAACTCCGGCTCATCGTTGTCAGAACGGAACATAGAACCACCAGATTCTTGAGGTTGAGGACGATTCCTCTGGCTTTGTTCAAATAAAACGGACTCCTTCTTGAACAAAAACTTACCCTGATGAAATCTTTTCGGAGGACTCCAATCCACCTTCTTCTCAGCTAATTGAGGCAACAATATGCTCAATTTACTTCCAAAACCCATCAAAGATTTTATGGAAAATTTTCTAGAGACTTCATCAAACAACACTTTTTCCTTTTCAGCCAGCAATCTGCCCAACAGAAATCCTTGCTAATCACCATCAACTCGATCAGTGATTGCGGCCATAATACGAATCTTGAGATTTGTGAGAGCATCTTGACTGAAATGTTGCCCTAACATACATTTTCCGACAATGTCCATCAATAATTGCAGACCTTCTGGAAGAATATCCTTCTTCAAATTTGAGAGAGTTGCTGGGTCAACATTCAACCATATGCCCACACGAGCCTTTTCTTGCCCTGCCATATAACTCAAAATGTCTATCGGCCCTTCGGGTAGATTGAAAGCGATTCCTAGGGTTTCTCTGGAAATAACCACCCTATGACCCGAAACCATCGAACTGATGTTGTTCGAATCACCCTGCACCTGTAGAAAGAATTCCATCGCCTCAGGTTCGTAAACCTTCATGGGAAATGATTCTAGATACTTCCTTAGACCGCATTCTTCAAACATGGTGAGAATGGCCTGATTCTCTGCTTTTTGACGTCCAGTGAAATAAACGGAGTTTTCAACGAAGATTCCTTTCTCACGCATCCATCTGGTTGAATCAAAAGTACATACGACTTCAGTTTCTTCGTTAAGAATATCGATAATCGCCATAGAATAGAAATAGAGAAGTGTAGTTGCAAGAGTAAGAAGAATCGAGAATGCTTGAGCTTAGAGAATTTTGCAGAAAGATTTTGAGTAATGAAGAAGAAGAAGTTAATGTGATCGTGTTAATCTAAAATCAAAGCAAATCTAGGGCTTGGATTGATTTTGATTTCCACGTTGTGTGGTTTGGATTGAGTATTAGAAAAGTGTAAATTGGGAAAAACGTTCCAGATTCATAACAGCTCAATTCCAATTTGGAGCCAACTTGTGTTGATAAATACACCTTTTAAATTAGGTTAAAAATAGAGGAGTGTATTAATCTTCTCTATAAATAATCTAACTTTGAACAGACCTTGACTTAGAAGTACTCTAAGGCAAAATACTGTTCTGATGTGTATCAGCACAGTTGTTTTCCATACACACTATACTTCAATTTCTTACTTACAATATAGTGAATTTTACTTATCTGGGTTCAGCTGAGTACAGTGATCAGCTGAGTACTCTTTTGAAGATCAACTCAGTAGTTGGGTCAGCTCAGTAATTTCCAGATCAGTTCCCCAACTCTTCTGTTTTTCACCTTTTTGATACCAGCACAATACTTTCTCAGATCAGTACTGTAAACATTCTGTAGACAAATTTTCCTGTAATCAAATAAGTTCTGTAGACAGTTGTAATCAGTAATCAGATCAGTTCTGTAGAGAGAATGATATTGTAGTCAGAATAGTTCTGTAGACAAATTAACTTTGTAATCAAAACAGTCCTGTAGACAAATCAATTCAATAATCAGAACACGTCTGTAGACAGATTTGTACTGTAATCAGATCAGATTTGTAGACAGATCAAATCTGTAATCAGATCAGTTCCCCCTTCAGTGGAGAACTCCTCTTCTGTGCCTGTTTCACCTTGGTAGAAGTGTTAGTTCAAGCATAGGTGATGAAATACAGTACAGAATAGTAAAGAATAATTAAAATAGGTCTTTATAAGGTTTATTCTAAGGTGATTAGTGCTCTGAGTCAACATACAAGATTTTTCAGAAATCATAGATTCCCCCTTAAATGTATATTCTCAATTCCCTCAGCTTTACCAGCTTCCTCATCGGGATTTAGGCACCTTAGTAACTTTTTTACCTGATTGTGATGAATGTAGAGGTCTTGACATGGTCTGTTCTTCAGAATTACCCATCTTGGTGAACTGATCTTGATATCAGCTCAGTACCTGAAATGTTAGAATACAGTTCTATATACATGCAGGATCCATGTCTATCAATCCTAAACTTATGCATAGCTCCCCAAATCTAGTTTCAGCCAAAGGTTTTGTGAAAATGTCAGCTCTCTGAATATCAGTATGGATCTTTTCCATCCTAATGTTTTTCTTTTCAACATGATCCCTAATAAAATGATGCCTAACATCTACATGCTTGCATCTAGTATGTAAAATGGGATTTTGAGTGATGGCAATTGCACTATTGCTATCACAGAATATAGGTACATTGGATTCCACAATGTTGTAGTCTCTGAGTTGTTGCATAAGCCAAAGAAGCTGACTACAACAACTTCCTGCAGCCATATATTCTGCTTCAGTGGTAGATGTTGCCACACTTGTTTGTTTCTTTGAAAACCATGATATGAGCTTAGAACCTAAAAATTGGCATGAACCAGAAGTTGATTTTCTATCTATCCTGCAACCACCAAAGTCAGAATCTGAATAACCACTTAGGGATAGATCATCATCTGCAGAATACCACAAACCTCGATTAATGGTACCCTTTAGATATTTCAATATCCTTTTAGCAGTCTCCACATGACTTTCTTTGGGGTTGGCCTGAAATCTAGCACATACACCTACTGCAAATGCAATGTCTGGCCTACTAGCAGTTAAATAGAGTAAAGAACCAATTAAAGCTCTGTAATAGGATTGGTCAGCAGACTTACCTTGATCATCAGGATCCATTCTGTAGGTTGGAAGCATTGGTACTCCAACTGTTTTACAGGTCTTAATACCAAATTTATCTAACAAATTTCTTGTATATTTTGCTTGATTGATAAAGATACCATCAGATGATTGTTTCACTTGAAGTCCAAGAAAATAAGTCATTTCTCCCATCATTGACATTTCAAACTTGCTTTGCATGAGCTTTGAAAAACTTTCACTCATGCTTTTGTTAGGAGATCCAAATATTATATCATCAACATAAATTTGGACTAATAAAATGTCTGTACCTTCTTGTCTTCTGAACAAAGTTCGATCCACTTTGCCCTTAGTAAATCCATTTTCAACTAAGAATAGTGAAAGAGTGTCATACCAGGCTCTTGGAGCTTGTTTCAGACCATATAGTGCTTTCTTCAACCTGTATACTTGATTACCATTTACCTCAAATCCAGGAGGTTGTTCTACATAAACTTCTTCAACAAGTATACCATTTAAAAATGCACTTTTCACATCCATTTGATACACAGTGAATTTCATATAAGCAGCATAAGCAAGAAACAATCTTATAGCTTCTAATCTAGCTACAGGGGCAAATGTTTCATCATAGTCAATACCCTCAGCTTGAGAGTAGCCCTGAGCCACTAATCTGGCTTTGTTTCTCACAACAAGATCATTCTCATCTTTCTTATTTTTGAAAATCCACTTTGTACCTACCACATTGTGATCAGTAGGTCTCTCTACGAGTTCCCATACATCATTTCGAGTAAACTGATTTAATTCATCTTGCATAGCCATAATCCTGTTACTGTCAGATAAAACTTCTTTCACATTAGTAGGCTCAATAGAAGATAAGAAGCAACACCAACAAAATAGAGAATTACTGGGTTCAGGCTTAGAATCAAACAGTTGTCTTCTGGTCTTAACACCCTTATTGGATTCACCAATGATCAGATCAGTAGAATGAGCAGATTTCCATGTTTTTCTAGTCTTAACATGAATACTTTCATCATCCACATCATGTATAACAGAATCATCAATATCATCATTTTCAGCAGATTTATTCACAGGAGAACAGTCAACCAATTCAGGCATGTCAATTGGTCTAGAAGACTTACCATTGTCTTTTACCTTTTCTACATCATCATCTTTGTTTAGAACATTCAGGAATGGATTGTAGGCTTGTACAGATTCATAGACTTCAGTCTCTTCATTGTCTTTATTAGTTTGAATGGTCAGATCTTCAATTTTCTTACTGATCTGATGATCAGCAGAGTCCTGTACAACTTCATCAAAGACAACATGGGGTGTTTCTTCTACACATAGAGTAGAGTAATTAAACACTCTAAATGCCTTGCTAGTAGAAGAATATCCTAAGAATATTCCCTGATCAGCTTTGGCATCAAAAGCATTTAATTTGCTCTTTCCATTCTTATGAATAAAGCACTTACATCCAAAGATATGAAAATATGAAATTCTAGGTTTTCTACCTTTCCATACCTCATAAGGAGTTTTACCATGTACCTTATTGAATGCACATCTGTTCTGAGTGTGACAGGCAGTGTTGATTGCCTCAGCCCAGAACTTCTGTGGTGTGTTGTACTCTGCAAGCATTGTTCTGCATGCTTCCTTCAGTGTTCTGTTTCTTCTCTCAGCTACACCATTTTGTTGGGGTGTCCTAGCTGCACTTGTCAAATGCTGAATTCCAGACTTAGAACAAAATTCTTTAATATAGCAGTTTATAAATTCAGTCCCCTTGTCACTCCTGATCTTGACAATGGGCTGACCTTTTTCTACTTGCAACCTCTTTAACAGATCTGGTAGTTGGGTTTGTGTATCACTCTTTTTGTGTAAGAAGATTGTCCAAGTGTATTTTGAATAATCATCTACCACAACCAAAGTGTACCTTCTACCATTCAGTGTAGGGGGTTTTATCGGACCATGTAAATCCATGTGCAAGAGTTCTAAGACTCTACAAGTAGAAAGAGTAGGAATTGACTTAAAGGAAACCTTTACCTGTTTACCTTTTTGGCAAGCATCACACACTTGTGACTTGAAATAGATTTCATTAGGGATACCTTCAACAAGGTAGTTTCTTGCAATCTCGTTAATAATCTTAAAGTTCAGATGGCATAAGCGTCTGTGCCATAGCCAACTGATTTCTTTAGGACTTTTAGAAAGAAGGCAAGCATCCCTAGGACAACTATTCCAGTTTACAATGTAGACACTGCCCTGTCTAACTCCAACTAGTAGAATAGTATGTGTTCTTTTATCCCAGATTTCACATTTGGTGCTTTTGAAGTAAACTTTGTAGCCCCTGTCACAAAATTGAGAGACAGATAACAAATTATATTTCAGACCTTCAACATATGAGACATCTTGAATCTCTACATCTTCATTCTTGATGTATCCAAATCCTTTTGTGATTGCCATGGAACTATCTCCAAAGATCACTTTTGGTCCTTCCTTCTCATGATAGTCAGAAAGGAGAGTCTTGGTACCAGTCATGTGGTGAGAACACCCACTGTCTATGTACCAAGTTTCTCCAATTGAACCACCTTTCTTGTAAAGATCCAGTCGACCCTACAAGTAGTGATCTTAATAATTTAGGTACCCTTTCTTTACTGGGGTCCTTGGGGGTTAGTAGTACGAGGTATCCAAATAAACATTGAAGATTTGAATAATTGAGACCTCTTAAGTTTTCTACCATGCTTATCACAGAACAGTACTTTATTGACCTTATCCAAATTATCAGCAGACTTAGGATCTATTTTTCTGAGATAGCCTTTCCTTGGTTTTATCCCTTTTTCAGGAAGATCTGTATGTCTGTAATAGTTTGCATATGGCCTAAAAGCCTGTGGACCATACGGCTTATAGATGCGTTTTGGTCTTTCCTCTCCAATAATATCATAAGATAAAGGTGGAGGATAAAGAACAGGTTTGTTATGATAATGAGGCACAAATTTCCTAGGTTTAGTTGAGTACTGCTGAGACTGCCTTATAAAAGGAGGTCTAGGCTGTTTCCAACTTGCCTGTGTTTGTCTTAACCTACTGTTCTGAGTCTGCCTCTTCTGATTCCAGGACTTTTCAGCTCTGGTCAGAGGAGTAGAACTCTTCTGGTATGGTCTTGACTGTACTGGTCTAGATCCATTCTTCTGTTTACCATTCTTGGCATTAGGATGAATGTATTTAGACTGTACTTTAGATTTTGGATCATTATCATAAATTATAGGTTCTTTTCCTTTATCTAATTGCAAAGAACTTGAACTAGCTCCAGTAGTGTTCTTAATGCCTGAAGTAGAGGGACTAGGCAGATCAGTACCTATTCCACTCTTATCATAAGGAGCTCTGTATCTGTCTGATAGTGTTTGATTAATCTTAGAAGAGTTAATCATCTCAGATAGCTTCAGATCCAGACTCAGTACTTCAGATTCTAAGAATCTATTGCGCTCTTCAAGTTTTTCACATTTAATATTTAAGTCATTGAACTCATTTGTCTCTTTAGCTTGTGTATGTAGCATACCCTGATATAATTTGTCCATAGATGCATACTTATCTTTGAGTTGAGACAACTCTTCTGATAGCCGTGCATTTAGAACAATTATATTAGGATCCACTTTCATTTGAGCTTCTCTAAGACTCATGATTTCTTGTCTTAAAGATATGTTCTCATCACTGATTTCCATGAATGCTTTATTAGCTGGTAGGAGGTCTTCTTCATTCATTCCATTGGAATGGTGAAGACTACTCCGTACACTACTATCAGCAGTGTCACATAAATCAGAATCTGATTCATCAAAAGATTGAAAAGATGTGACAGATGATACCTCTTGATCTATTTTTGCCATCATGACTAGTCCATCATCTGCAATGAAGACTTCTTTCTCACTGTTGGAAGGGTAATCAGAAGAGGAGGATGGCAACTCATCTGAATCCGTATCAGAGTCATTGTTAGCCACCATTGCCCTCTTACCCTTTGCATATTTACGATCTCTCCTTGCTTTTCTTTCTCTTCTATCTTCAGCACTCAGATCAGGACATTCATGGATGTAATGACCTGGCTTTTCACAGTTATAACACAGAGGTTCATTAGAAGTACGTTTAGAAGGAGAATGATATCGGTTCCTTTCCTTTCTATCAGTAGAGTTTCTATCCTTCCTATCAGCAGAGTTCCTATCTCTTCTTTTCTCATTAGAGATCTCATCTCTCCTTTCAGAAGATTTGTGATCCCTTCTGGTCCTAGAAGAGTCCCTGTTATTAGAGCCCTGAGTGTCCTTATAGAATCTTTTGTATCTACCATACCTCTTGTTAAGCTTATCAAACCTCTTAATCATTAAGTTCAACTGATATTTAGGATCAAGATCAGTACTCTCTAGTTCATCTTTTATGCTTGAGGACTTAGACATAGATGACCTAGGCTTCTTAGAGGTAGACGCCTTAAGTGCAATACTCTTGGAGATTTCCTTAACCCTATCACCACTAACTATTGGATCTTCTTCATCCAATTCAAACTCATGTGCCTGAAGGGTTTGGAAGGTAGTTTCAGCAGACCAGTTATCTATATCCTGAGTGTTTTTAATGATCAGTGTGACCATTTTCCACCTTTCATCTAAGGCTTTAAGGATACGTAATTTGATCTCCCTATTGGTATAAGTCTTCCCTAAAACATCCTGATCATTCATAATTTTTGTAAAATGAGTATCGAGCTGGTCTATTGTTTCACCAGTCTTGATTTTGAATGATTCGAACCGCTGGACAGCAGTGGATAGTTTTCTTTCTTTTATAAGAGAGGTTCCCTCACAAATGAAAGCTAACTTGTCCCACATCTCTTTGGCTGATTTACATTTAACCACTTTCCCAAGATACTCGTTGGGAAGGGTGTGCAAAATGTAATTCTTTGCCAAGCTGTCTAGGTTGTTCTGCCTCATTTCCTCAGTAGTTAAATCTAACCTGGGTTTTGGCACGAGAACACCAATGGCTTTTGAATGCTCCAGAGTTGCAGTGTTGGGTATCATGGTAGTAATAGGCCCTTCTTTGATCACAGACATCATTAGATCATGGGTTGAACTGAAAATGGCCTCCATCCTCAGTTTCCAATAATCGTAATCTGCAACTTTGAACTTTGGAAGTTTATTGATGTTAGTTTCTTCCATGATAGAACAAGCAGTAAGATCAGTAGTATGACAAATAGGTCAAGAAAGACAAGTAAGATCAAGAAACAATTATCAGTAATGAGAGACAATTAGACTTTCCCCAAAGTCTACAAGGTTATCTAGAAACAGCAGTCCAAAGAACTACTGCTCTGATACCACTTGTTTGGTTCCAAAAGTTGAGTTGAGATTGAGTAAGCTAAGAAAAAGTCTAGAGGGGAGGGGTGAATAGACTTTTCAAATTCTATCAAAATATCAGAGTTTTTAGTGCGGAAATGTGTTATGTACAGTACTGTTCTTAGAATCAGCTCAGTACTTAACAGTTAGCTTTTATACTCAGCTTTTCTTTAAATCTTTTCTTTAGAAAACTTACTGTTCTTGTTTAACCAAATATATCAACAGTTAATCAAAACAAAACAGTAAAGAACACAAGATTTTATAGTGGTTCGACAAATGTCTACATCCACTCTCACAACTCCAGTTGCGATGTTTTATTACTCTTATCCACTTGAGTACTTGTAGCTTAGAGTCCCAAGATTAAGACTTTGATCTTGTCGAATAGTAGTAGTTTCAGTAGTCTTTTCAGGTAGAAGATCACACGGTATTTATAAGCATTAGTAAGACAGTTAGCAGTTTGTGAACTAACTCTCAACTAACTCATAACCGTTTCTTGTTGTAACTTCCTTCTTTTTGTAACCAACTTATCTTATCTTTCCAAGTCAGCATATCTTCAACAATATTTTCAGTTACGCTTCAAATAAGTCATCCAAACTTATTCTTCAATAAACCAACTCAGCACAGTAAACTACTCTTCTTAGTTTTACTGCTCTTGGTCAATCAGCACAGTTCTTCAAAACTGTTCAGCTTCCTTCAAAAACTTCACTTGATTTCTTCAATCTCTGAAATAGTCTTCTGACATATCTAATCTACTGTTCTAACTATTACAATGCTGAATACAATAGAATACAACTTTACAAATATAAAACCTATCTATACATCAACTGAACTACATACAGATGAGTATAACTAAGTCCTATACTAAAAGCTGTCTATACAATACTTCCATCAGCTTAGTTCTTAAACAGTTCATATATCAGATTAGTAAAACATAAGATCAGTAAACTTAAACTTCATAATACATTAAGATCAGTAATCTTAATCCATATATCTCACATAGAACAACATATAATCACATATATCATTAACTCTAAATTTACTTTTGGCCATCAAAACATATAATCATCAATTAGAACATTGTTTATATGATTCATATCCCAACAGTTAACACATTCACACATACTTTCCCCAAGGCATTTAAGGGAAAGACAGTGTATGTACATGCTAGAGGAAGACAACTTAGCCACCTTGAATCAATCAGGGTTATTAGGCAAGTTTGGGTTCCTAAAGGTACAACTAACCTCTCAAGACCCAAAACTCAAAGGGTACCTAAACCAATCTAATTGCAGGTACCAATGGGCCACAAGAAGAGGAGCATGAGCAAAAAGTCAGCATGGTACCTTGACAGTGGATGCTCAAGGCACATGACTGGAAACAAGGAACTCCTCACTGATTTTATTGAAAAAGAAGGCCCAAATGTCACATTTGGAGACAGCTCACAAGCTACAACAAAAGGTTATGGTACTTTGATGATTGGTAACATCAAAGTATCCAATGTATCTTATGTGGCTGGTCTCAAGTATAATCTCTTAAGTATCAGTCAATTTTGTGATAAAGATTTCAATGTTGAGTTTTCTAATGGAAAATGCTTAATCAAAGATAAAACTCAACAAATTCTATTGACTGGAACTAGGAAAGGAAATGTGTATTTTGCAGACTGGGACAAGTCTTTTGATGCTGCATGCTTCATTGCTAAGAGTTCTAGTGAACAAAGTTGGTTATGGCATAAGAGATTAAACCACTTGAACTTCAAAACAATGAACAAAATTGCTAGAAATTCATTAGTTAAAGGACTAACTAATGAGGTTTTCATTAAGGAGCATGTTTGCAAACCATGCCAAGAAGGAAAAAAGATTAAAGCCTCATTTAAAGGAAAACCAGTCATCTCTACTGAAAGGGTACTTGAATTACTGCATATCGACTTATTTGGACCAATTACCCCTGCAAGCATAAATGGTAGAAAATACACATTGGTTGTAGTAGATGACTTCTCTAGGTTCACATGGGTAGTATTTCTACTTAATAAGAAGGAAACTCAAGTCAAACTGCCTGAACTTCTTAAGAGATTGTCAAATGAGAAAAGCCTTAGCATTATCAAGATAAGATCTGATAAAGACACTGAGTTCATAAATTCATACATCAATGAGTATTGCACATCAAATGGAATAGCTCATGAAACCTCAGCAGCTAGAACTCCTCAACAAAATGGAGTTGTAGAAAGAAGGAATAGAACTTTAAAAGAAGCTGCTAGAACCCTAATTGCTGATTCAAATTTACCTAAGAGGTTTTGGACTGAAGCTATAAACATTGCATGCCATACTCAAAATAGATGTTTGATTACTAAGGGGCAAGGCAAAACCCCCTATGAACTCTGGAAAGGAAGAATGCCTAAAGTGTCATACTTTCACATCTTTGGTTGTAAGTGTTTCATACACAATAATGGGAAAGAACAGTTGAAAGCCTTTGATAGCAAAGCTGATGAGGGAGTATTCCTTGGATATTCTCAAATCAGTAGAGCTTTTAGGGTCTACAACAAGAAAACCCTTATTGTGGAGGAAACACCTCATGTTGTGTTTGATGAATCTATTCATGAGTTCAGGAATGAAAACTTAGAACCAGAAGAAATCACACAGAGGACAACCAGACTGAGCTTAAAAGACAAAGACACTGAATTCATAGAAGTTGTCCAAGACAACCTACCTGAAAAACTCCCATTGGACAACAATCCTGAAGGCAACCTTCCTGAGGCAAATCCCACTGAAGGGAATGGTGAACTGAATGATCCAATCCCAGTTCACATCCAGGTAACAACTACCAATGAAGAAGCAGTTCCTGCTGAGGTAGTTAATGGGTCAAATCATCAAGGGGGAACTCAAAATGTTGAAAATGCCAATGTCCCTGACATTGAGGACAACACCCCTGATTATGATCCTGAATTAGATCCTTCATTCAATTATCCTGAATTTTATGATCAAAATGACTCAACTTCAGTAGAGGACAACTCTACTGAAGAGATCAGAAAAAGAAGGACTTGGTTGTCTGACCATCCTACTGATCTAATACTTGGTGACCCAAGTATAGGAGTCAAAACAAGGAGATTTCATGGTGAAAGTACTCTTTTCTGTTGTTTCTTGTCAGAACAAGAACCAATTGATATTGAAGAAGCACTTCAAGATGCCAATTGGATCACAGCCATGCAGGAAGAACTGAACCAATTCACCAGAAATGAAGTATGGGAGCTGGTGGACAGACCTTCACATCAAGATGTTATTGGAACAAAGTGGGTGTTCAAGAACAAGAAGATTGAGAATGATGTGATTGTCAGAAACAAAGCAAGACTAGTGGCAAAAGGTTATTGCCAGCATGAAGGCATTGACTATGATGAGACCTTTGCACCTGTGGCAAGGCTAGAAGCAATAAGGCTCTTTCTAGCCAATGCAGCCCACAAGAGGTTCAAAGTGTACCAAATGGATGTCAAAAGTGCCTTTCTGAATGGAGTCTTGAAAGAAGAAGTCTATGTGGAGCAACCACCTGGTTTTGAGGTTGGAGACCAAGTTTACAGACTGAAGAAGGCTCTATATGGACTCAAGCAAGCCCCTAGGGCTTGGTATGACACACTGTCACAATTCCTCTTGGATCTTGGATTCACCAAGGGAACTGTGGACAGAACTCTCTTCAGAATCTCTGAAGGAGAGGACATCTTGCTTGTCCAAATTTATGTGGATGACATAATATTTGGATCCCCCAATGAGAAGCTGTGTGAGAAGTTCTCCAAGCTCATGCAAAGCAAGTTTGAGATGTCCATGATGGGGTTGATGAATTTCTTTTTGGGTCTACAAGTCAAGCAATCAAAAGAAGGAATCTTCATCAACCAAGCTAAGTACACCAGAGAAATGATCAAAAAATTTGGGTGTGCTAGTAGCAAGCCAGTAAGGATCCCAATGACCACAAATTGAAAGATGGATCCTGATGAGAGTGGTGTTCCAACCAACTCTACTGAGTATAGAGGAATCATTGGTTCACTCCTCTATCTTACTGCCAGCAGGCCTGACATCACCTTTGCAGTAGGTGTTTGTGCAAGGTTTCAAGCAAATCCTAAGAAAAGCCATCTTGAGGCTGCAAAGAGGATTTTAAGATATCTCAAAGGCACTGAGAATCTAGGCCTTTGGTACCCTGCTGATGAAAATATTGAGTTAACTGGCTACTCAGATGCTGACTATGGAGGTTGCAGAATTGATAGAAAGTCCACATCAGGGACTTGTCAATTCTTAGGCAACAAGCTTATATCTTGGTTTTCCAAGAAGCAGAACACAGTGGCTACTTCCACCACTGAAGCTGAATATGTTGCAGCTGGAAGTTGTTGTGCTCAAATCCTTTGGTTGAGACAACAACTAAGAGACTACAAAGTCAACTCTACTGAAGTGCCAATATTTTGTGATAACAACAGTGCGATTGCAATATCACAAAATCTAGTTTTGCATACAAGATGCAAACATGTAGACATCAAGCATCACTTCATTAGAGATCATGTGGAGAAGAAAGACATAAAGTTGGTCAAGATCCACACAGATCATCAAAAAGCTGATATATTGACAAAGCCACTTGCAGAGGCAAGATTTCTGGAGCTATCAGCAGAGTTGGGACTACTTGATCCAGGGAAGTTGGACAAGTAAAACCCATTGAAGTTAATGGGAGTAAGGTAACTGAATTGGTCTTCAACAGACTTGGACAAGTCTACTGAAGTTCAGAAGAGATGATCACATTTACTCAGGACACTTGTCCATTGAATCTCAAGACACTTGTCCACATCTTTTCAGGACACTTGTCCTAGTGGGGTCAGATAAGTTGTCCTGGCTATCAAACTATTTTCTTGGTTTGATAAGCACCTATTTTGGGTAATCATTGTCTACTTTGATATCTGTCCCAATTACAGATATCATCACTGTGGGATTTAATTTGTCCCCCACCCAAAAGGTCACTATCCATGCATTAAATGCCAAGATTTAACTCTGGTTTGCATTACACTTTTCAAGCCATGATCTATCTCGAAAACTCCACATCCATTAACTAATATTAAATAACTTCCACGTTTTGAATAAAACCAATAACTCACTGTTACATTGGTTTTTGACCATTGGATCAAAACTGGCCAACTCCCCTTAAATCAATCCTGGCCGTCCAAGTGTGTTTTCCATTTTTGACAACAGTTGAAAACTCACAAAACTCACCAACTCATTGACAAACATTCTTTTTAGAATATTCTCAAGCCTTAAGATCCCCCACAAACACTTCTTCCCAAGCATTCGAAACCCTTGCTCTTATTTTCTTCAAGCACTCTCAAAACTCTCTCAATTTCATTTCTGTAAACCTTCAATGGCTCCCAAAGTTAGACCAGAAATGATCATTGATTTCTCCAACAAGGCTCTAGACCTTGATTTTGGATACTTAAGCAACAAAAACAGCCTTCACTTTGAGCCCATAGTATCATTCGAAAGTGAAGATCCTGAGATTACACCAACCTTGAGATGGTTGAGAAGAGCAGGATTGCAGAAGTTTATGGAGGGAAGACCAAGCTCTTGCTTAGAAAGCTACATGGCAGAGTTCTTTGCCTTTCTGAAATGGAGAGGTAAGCCAGAAGATGGTGAAATTTCCACCAGACTTTCATATGTAGCAGAGGGAGAGGAGGAAGAGAGATTTCATAGAGTGAAATTCTCTTCAGAAGATCTTGAAGGAGCCTTTGGATTGCCTTCTGAGGGAAATTTCTCAATCTATTTGAGGTAATCACTAAGAGTCTTATGAGCAATACTGGAAGCTTGGAGCAAGTCAGCCATCCAAGAATCAGAATCATGGCTGCAGTTATTGATGCCAGTGACAAAGGCATCAAATTTGATTGGAGGACCTTCATCATGTCTGAGATGATGAAGGAAAAGGCCAATTTTAAGGTGAAAGCCCACAACAAGGTTGTGCTAGAAGGGAAACTCAAGTATTGCACCAGGGCAAGCTTGTTGATTGAAAGATTTTCCCATTATTCTCAAATGCAAACCTTTGCAAAGCCCCTCCCAGCCCAAAAGATTCTGTTTAGAAAGCTCAGCAAGAAAACTGAACAAAGGAGAATGCTTATGGCCAAACCTGCTGAAGAGAAGGTGGAGGAAAAGCCAAAGTTGAAAAAGAGGACAAAGGCCAGAGTGGTGAAGACAAGGAAAATGTCTTAAATTCACTCAGAGGAGAATTCAGGAGCTTCAACTGAGATTGAAGAAGTTGCTGAAGAGGGAGTAAGTGTGCCCTCTGACCATTCAGAAGAGTTGAGACAGAAGTATAATGAGACTAGACAAAAGTCTAGAGGTGATAAGAGGATCAGGTAGGTTGTCCCTGAAAAGGATGGTGAAGGAAGTGGGAGTAGTAGGGCTAGCAAGAGAAGGGCCAAGCCTACTGACAAAGTGTTGGAGCTTCTGGAAGAAAGGTCTCTCCAACTTGCTCTAAGAGAGAGCAGAGCTGAAAGCAGGACCAAGTCCAAGTCAAGGACTAACTCATCTGGTTCTGGAACTCCAGAATCCAGGGTCCCTGAAGGTCAACCAATGGAGGCCAACATTCCTGAAATTCAGAACCCTGAGCCCAACTCCCCTGAAACCCACATAACCCCAACCAACCAACCTATCACCCCCATAAACCTTACAAAGAGATATTCTCCAGAAGGGAGTGTGCAAAGGAGTGGGATAGATGTGCTAGCAGATATAGCAGTAGATGAGACAAGATTACATTCTCCCCTTGACTCATCTATGCTCAACTACTCAAAGCTTTTAGAAGTTGCACTCTTTGAACCAACCCCCTTGAGCAAAGCCCCTTCAGATCCATTGCTCTCAAAAGCAACTGAAGTTCCTTCAATTGCACCCAACCCTTCTAAAGACAATATCCCTGAACTCAACCTTCCTGAAGCCACTTTAGGAGAACCCAGAGCCAACTCCCCTATAACCCAAAGTCCTCATTCTAGTGGAGATGAGGAGGAGTATACTTATGAGAGTATGCTCAGAGGAGGAGCCAAGGCTACTGTGGACATTTTGTATCCACAACTTGCTGAATTTCCAAGAATGCAGAAGACATTCCATGATTTGAGGATGCTTGTTGATGTGAAGGACAAGACTATAATGGAAATCTCACAAGTCATCCAAGATAAGGGTGCAAACTGGTGGCAAGTGGAGGAGAGCAGAGTGCTACACTTTGCTGGTGTGATGAAAACAAGATTCCTCATTGATGAGGAAGTCTTTGCAAAGTTGATAGATGATAAGATCATTGAGGAGAAAGAGAGAAAAGCTAAGGGCATCAGACACCCTGATAGCAGCTCAAATGATGATGATTCCCCTGATGATCCCTCAAACCCCTCAAAACCCAACCCTCCTGAAACCCCTCAAGCCAACCTCCCTAAGCCTTCTGTATCAGGCAGACTCTCAAACCCTCCTAAAACCTATCATAGAAAAGGCTCTGTGTCATTAGAGGTGTTGACCAAGGGTGGTAACACAACCAAAGACACATCTGCCAATGAAGGTTCTTCTGAACCTAAGGCACAGCCTAAAGATGTTGAGACAGAAGTATAATGAGACTAGACAAAAGTCTAGAGGTGATAAGAGGATCAGGGAGGTTGTCCCTGAAAAGGATGGTGAAGGAAGTGGGAGTAGTAGGGCTAGCAAGAGAAGGGCCAAGCCTACTGACAAAGTGTTGGAGCTTCAGGAAGAAAGGTCTCTCCAACTTGCTCTAAGAGAGAGCAGAGCTGAAAGCAGGACCAAGTCCAAGTCAAGGACTAACTCATCTGGTTCTGGAACTCCAGAATCCAGGGTCCCTGAAGGTCAACCAATGGAGGCCAACATTCCTGAAATTCAGAACCCTGAGCCCAACTCCCCTGAAACCCACATAACCCCAACCAACCAACCTATCACCCCCATAAACCTTACAAAGAGATATTCTCCAGAAGGGAGTGTGCAAAGGAGTGGGATAGATGTGCTAGCAGATATAGCAGTAGATGAGACAAGATTACATTCTCCCCTTGACTCATCTATGCTCAACTACTCAAAGCTTTTAGAAGTTGCACTCTTTGAACCAACCCCCTTGAGCAAAGCCCCTTCAGATCCATTGCTCTCAAAAGCAACTGAAGTTCCTTCAATTGCACTCAACCCTTCTAAAGACAATATCCCTGAACTCAACCTTCCTGAAGCCACTTTAGGAGAACCCAGAGCCAACTACCCTATAACCCAAAGTCCTCATTCTAGTGGAGATGAGGAGGAGTATACTTATGAGAGTATGCTCAGAGGAGGAGCCAAGGCTACTGTGGACATTTTGTATCCACAACTTGCTGAATTTCCAAGAATTCAGAAGACATTCCATGATTTGAGGATGCTTGTTGATGTGAAGGACATGACTATAATGGAAATCTCACAAGTCATCCAAGATAAGGGTGCAAACTGGTGGCAAGTGGAGGAGAGCAGAGTGCTACACTTTGCTGGTGTGATGAAAACAAGATTCCTCATTGATGAGGAAGTCTTTGCAAAGTTGATAGATGATAAGATCATTGAGGAGAAAGAGAGAAAAGCTAAGGGCATCAGACACCCTGATAACAGCTCAAATGATGATGATTCCCCTGATGATCCCTCAAACCCCTCAAAACCCAACCCTCTTGAAACCCCTCAAGCCAACCTCCCTAAGCCTTCTGTATCAGGCAGACTCTCAAACCTTCCTAAAACCTATCATAGAAAAGGCTCTGTGTCATTAGAGGTGTTGACCAAGGGTGGTAACACAACCAAAGACACATCTTCCAATGAAGGTTCTTCTGAACCCAAGGCACAGCCTAAAGATGTTGAGGTTCCTATAATAGAGGCTGGTTTGATTAAGGCCTATTCAGTGTCAGGAGAGTTGGACACTGATCAGCCCTTAATCATTCAGGATGACTCAGTGGCTGTTGATATAAGCACTGTGATCTCCCCACAACTGCCATCTTTGAACCTTGTTGAAGGTGGAGATGATGCAGGTTTAGGTGATGGAGTTGAAAAGGAAAGTCTAGTTGAAAAACCAGAGGGAGTAGTAGATGAGAGAGATGTGGTGATCACTAGAATAGTAAGTGTACCAACAAATAAGGGTGATATAAGTGAGGAAGGACAGGCTATTCTTGAAGTCAAATCTAAACTTCAAGAATCCCTTGATGAGAGGAGGCCTGATTCCTTGTGTGAGGACATTTTTACTGAAGGGAGAAAAGAAATAGTTGAAAATGAGAAGAAGACTGCTGATGTATCAGAGTCTTATGAAAAAGAAAATGAGGGTGATAAGTGTGTTTTTACTGACTCTTTTGATTTATCTGACATTGCAAGTATAAGTTTTGAACAAATATTTGCAGATGACCTCTTGACAGATGCTCCAATACAAGTAGACACTGGATCAGCACAAGCTC
The DNA here is from genome assembly GCA_963675135.1 of Galeopsis tetrahit. Classification (NCBI taxonomy): domain Eukaryota; kingdom Viridiplantae; phylum Streptophyta; class Magnoliopsida; order Lamiales; family Lamiaceae; genus Galeopsis; species Galeopsis tetrahit. Next base: position 18,235,069 of record OY776130.1, read on the forward strand.
TACTTGGAGTGCAATCAGAAAAGTTGGATTCCTTGGCTCAACAAGTTCAATCAGCTCATGCTGAAACTTCTGGAGCTTTAGATGAGCATGGAAGAACTCTAGCATCTGTTGAGATGAGGCTAACTGGCTCAGAAGATGTGGTTCTACCCACCTTGGAAGCTAGGATCAGTGGAGTTGAGACTGGTTTGCAAACCATTTCCACTGAAGTCATCAAAGCCAAAAATACCATGAAGTCAGTGTCAAAGGATGTCAAGAAAGAGCAAACCTTGCTAAGGAATAACCACAACAGGAATGTGAAAACCTTGAGATCAGTGGTTAAGCAAGCTCTTGGAAGAAAGACAGCTCTGCAAAGGAAAAGAGCTGAAGAGCAAAGGCTAGCTATGGTGAAAGCAGCCTCAGAAAAGTTTTCCCAAGAAGTGATGGCCAACATTGCTGAAGGTGCAGTGGCCAACCTCACTGAGCTCCTTAAAGCCCAATTGGATGCATCTCTGAAAGCAACTCTGGAAGAGGTTGTCCAACAAAAGATGAAGCCTGTTCTAGCATTTCTAAGCTTGAGCAGTGACAGAATGCAGAACATACATGATGAAAATGTATACTTGTTGGAGGAGATGAAATCTCTAACCCAAGCCCAGTCCTTGATGGCATCAACTATGAGTGAACTGAAGTTTGAATGTTTTGATGCTGCCAAAAAGGGGGAAAGGGAAAGAGCAAGGGCAAAAGGTGCCTTAGTGATTGGATACCCAGTGAAAGGGAAAGACAAAATTGCTGAAGGAAAAGGAAAGGAGCCAGTAGTGCTGAACTTGGAAGATTTGGATGAAGAGGAGTAGTTAGCACTTGCCTTGAAAAATTCAATGGCCTCAGCTCAAGAGGAAAGAGTGAGGTTACAGCAGAGGCCAGGTGGTGAAGTGTCTGGTTTGGACAAAGATGCTGAAGGTGTCCAAACTAGAGGAAAGATCAAGAGGGCAAAAGGAAAGAAAAGACAAGCTGAAACATTCACTGATTTTCCCAACAGCCTTGATCTACCACCTGAATTCAGAATTGATGATGATGAGCCTATCTCAAAGAAGGCCAAAGCTGCTGAAGAGCCCAAGAATGCAGACAAGAACAAAGATGCTGAAGAGCCCAAAACTGCTGAAAAGGACAAGTCTTCTGAATCTGCCAGAAGAGCTGAAGGTCCCAAGTCCACTGAAGATGTTGAAGAGTTATTTGCTGAAGGATTTGGACCTGAACCTAAGAAGAAGACAACTGTCCTAGCTCATGATCCATCAAAACTGTTTCATGAAGGGAATGGCAAAGACCCTGAAACTCAACAGAAGCTGGCCATGATGAGGGCCCAAGAAAAGATGGATTTGATGGATGAAGCACAAAGAGCAAGAGATAAAAGAAGAGCAAACTTTCAGAAGCCAAGAAGAAAGAGAGCAACTTACAACAAGATGAAGCCACAGCTACTAATCCCAAAAGGGAGTTTGTCTATGATCAATATGTCATTGACAGATGGAATGGAAGAGATGCCAACTCCACTTTTGCTAAGTTCATGATAGAGTATTACAGAGAGCTTTATCAACAACTACTTGCAGCTGCTGATATTGCAAGAATTGAACTCACAGCTCCCAAGCCAATCATCTACATGCCTCCAAAGCTTGAAGGGTGGATTGACCAGGCAAGAATCCTGAAAGAATTTACTGAAATCCTCAAGCTGAACAAAATGGTTCTTGGACCTAAGGGAACAAACCAAGAAGCCATGGCACTGAAGAGGAGAGTGTGGGCACAATATGGGATGGTGCCACCTCCTGAGGATGATCTCTAAACTGGCTAAGTCTTCTGACCTTTTTGATTGATCAACTGTGCTGAAATTTGGTCAAGATTGCTGATGTAGTGTGCAATGATAATCTAAGTGCTCTGATATGCATTGGTTGCTCTGATTTAAACATGTGTTCTAATACCTGATGTTTTTGCTCTGATACTAGAAGATGCTTTGAAACTTGAAGATCTAAGTAATTTTAAGTGTTTAGTTGACATGCTCTGATACTCTAGATCTTATGTTTAGTGTATGCTCTGAAACTTTTGTAATGATGTCTTGATTTCATGCTCTGATAAGTTATCTTCAACTATCAATATGATTGTAATGATTTTTATATGAATGATAGTTGAACTACCCTTGAATCAAGATACATTATTGCAGAAATCTCTCTATGCCTATCTTTGAAACCTACTTGCAACATAAACATTGAATACACTAACACACATTGCTTTTCAGGATAACTGACCTTAGTCATGTCTTCTGAAGATAAATGTAATAGGTGTAGCTAAGTCACTTTTGCATAAGTTGTATAGGTTTTGGCATCATCAAAAAGGGGGAAATTGTTGGGAATAAAATGAGATATGTTTTGATTCAATACCAAAACCCCCTGAGACATGCCTAAGTCAAGTTGAGTATGTTCTAGAGATGTTAGAACATATAGAATAAAGGCTAGATGAGAAGCTGGTATGTTAGGCAGCTCTTAGTTGAATAGATGCACAATTTGAGGGGGAACCTATGCTTTGAAGTTTATCAAGAACAAGTCCCCTCAAGGCTCAAATTCTGGAACAACCACTAAGCCTAATGAAGGCTAAGTATGCTGAACAGGAGAGTTGTCCAGAGAAGTTGTCTCAGCACAATTTATCAAGATCAAGTGCTCTGAAAGCTTAAGGTCAACTATGCTGAAGAGTTAAAGACAACAAAGCCCTAAAGATCTCCAAAGAATCATGCTAAGTTCACTTTCAAGAGAAGCAAAGGGCAAGAGCCAAGTCATCTGATATGAGCAAGCCAACCTTGCTGATAAGCAAGACTACTGATAGTGATAAGGAGAGTTGTCCAGTTGATAAGGAATGTTGTCCTATCATTGGAACAACCTTCAAAAGCCATGTCCAAATCCTAACAAGAGAATCTTAAAGTCAGATATTGGGAAGAGTGCTGCAGAATGAAGACAAAGCTTAAACAGCCGTTTATTTCCCAAATGAGGACATGTCACTATCAAGATTCTATCTTCAAAGTTGAAGAACTGAAAGAAGACATTTATGGACACTTGAGGCTGCCTCTCCAACGGGCAAATCCTTCAATTGTCTATAAATACAGAAGTGGGAAGACCATTTGAAAGCACCTCAACAGAATCCAACTACACAAGTATTCTGAAGTTCATAGAACTTTCAAAGCTTTCAAAGACTATTTTAGTCTTCAAACACTTCTTCTAAGCTGAACCTACATTGTATATCCATACAAAGCTTAGAGAGATATCCTATCCTTATACACTGATCTTCATTGTAAAGGATATCTCATTAGTTGGAACCTTACTTCAATCCTTACCCCTTTCAAGTGAGAAAGTGAGAAGGTTGTTGTAGTAGTAGTAGAAGTGGTAGGAGCTGACTGTTGAGAGAAGAACAGTTCAGTTCTGAGTTTAGAAGAGGGTACTAGGACTCTAGACATCCTAGGGATCAATTCACCAAGGAGTGGTGTTATTGATCAAGTGCACCTTGGCACTATAAAACAAGTTAATTCCAAGAGTGAAGGAATTATCCTGTTCAATCAGGGAAAGTGGATGTAGGAGCTTGAGTCTCTGAACCACTATAACTTCTTGTGTTGATTTACTTTCAAAGTACTTTCATACATTCAACACTGCACACAAACTGATCTTTCAAAGGACTATTATTCAAAGACTGTGCAAAACCTATTTGGACAAGTTCCCTGAAAACTGGACTGTATTGAATTGACAAAGTAATTTCAGAAACTAAAGGAGTCTAAACTAAAAGGGCCAACCACTATTCCGCACATATAACTCCCCTAGATAGTTATTCAACTGAGTACTCAATAGTACTTAGTAGTTTGATTATCTTAGAAGAGTTAATCATCTTCAGCAGAGTTGTCCAAGACAACCTTACTAAGCTCTGGTTTGATCAAAGTCAAAAAGAATTTGCATACAAGTGTATCCCCCCCCATACACTTGTTATATACTCCTTTTAGGACCAACATTCCCTTTCCCCTTTGGATCAACCTTCTTCTTGGTTGGCTTCTCCAGCACCACCTGTTCTTCATCGGATTCAGAAAACACCTGAATCGGTTCAGCAACATCACCACATAGCTTCTTCTTCTTCCTCAAAGAGTCTGAGTAATCGACTCGAGTGAAAACCCGGTTTGATCGTCTCCTTGGAACTGGGCTCATCTTTCTCTTCCCTTTTTCAGCATTCCTCTTGAAGGGAATCGGTTCAGAGTCCGACTTCGAGATATCAGAGTCAGTTTCAGCCGATTTTTCGAGCGCTTCAGCATCCTCCATGTGAGCGTCCTCAGCTTCGGATGCCTCCGCATTCAACGGCTCATTTGACTCAGCAACAGGGGATTCTTCAATCTCCTTCTCGTCCTCCCCCACAGAGGCAGCAGTCGGGGCCTCTGTTTCAACATTAGGGCTCAGATTTTGGGGCTTTTGAGTTGTGGATGAAGAAGGTGCAGTAGTGATAACTTCTTGGGTGCGCAAGTAGTGTGAGATATCTATGGACATATCTCCAATCGTGAGGATGGGTGAATTTGCAGACCTCATCGATTGAGAAAATTCTCAACCGCCTGGTTCAATTCGAAGAGTGAGGCTCCAAGTGGGATGTGGATTCTTGTCGGACTAGCTGGAATGGGTGTGACGGTTTCGGCAGTTGGGGGTGAGTTCTCGTGTGAAGCGGCCATGGAAGCTAGTGTGTGGAGATTTGAGAGAGATGGAGATGACGGTTGTGAGTTTGAAATTGGAGAGTTTGGTTTCTGTGAGTTGGTTTTCTTGTTCCCTGCCATTTAAATAAAGAATTCGAAAAGAACAACAAAAGAATCGAGACAATAGAAAATAGCTTATAAATAATGTAATTCAAAAAAAAAGTGACAATATTGTGATTAATTTTAACCGGTGAAGGAAACAACATCATTTAGGTGAGATCGGCGAAAAAAAAAAACCCAGCCCATCGTAAATTCAACCATTGAATTTATGATAGTAAGAATCGTCGCAAATCGACGCGATTACCACAACGCCTCAATTGTTGTGAGCCTTAAATTCCACCGCTCGACTTGAAACATTTTTTGTCGTCATAAATACAAGTTCAAAATAATTACGACATTTTCAGGTTATCGTGTCGTATTAGGTAAATAACAGGTTATTGGATTACCTATTAATTTTATCGAATTTTATCGTGCTATTAACAGGTCGACATGAACCCAACACGAACACGACACAAAAATTTTGTGTCGTTATCGAGTCGATGCAATAATGATAAGGTCAAATACTAACCAATAATTTTCGTGTCAGATTCATGTCGTGTCGAAAATTGCTACCCCTAATCCACACACTTCGTTTCAATTGTACGTTTTATAAATTTGTTTTGTTATTAATTTTTTACTCTTCTTGCATTTTATTTCATTTTTTTGATTTAATTATGATGTTAGATTATATATTAAATACTTAGAATATGATGCAGGTTAGATTAGGGTGACACTACTACACATCCAGATTCTGAATATCCAAAATATGATAAAATGTCGAAAATACCTCTAGGCTCTAACTGAATATTACTCCCTCTGTCCAATTTTATTATGCCCACTTCTTCGGGCACGAGTTTTAATAAATATTGATTAGTTTATTCATAAAGTAAGTTGGGGGTATGATGGAGTATTGTGGGGTCCATTTATAAATAAATGATTGTTTATGAATAAAGTGAATGGCAAAGTGGGTAAATAAGTGATGGTAGGAGGGTGGAGATAAAGTAGTATGAATAGTATTGTTTCCAAAAAGGGTATGGGCATAAAAAAAATTGGACAATCAAAAAAGGAAAGTGGGAATAATGAAATTGGAAGGAGGGAGTATAATATTTTATTTTATTTTATACAGAAGAGGATATGATCACCATGATGTACATTTTGAGAAATAATAAATAGGAGATGATTAAATATCATGTTACTGATTGCTGCTGGTTAAATACATAGAGTCAGCCAAATATCAACTTCACACCATAAACCATATATAAAGCTTTTCCTAAACAAATTCTGCTAATAATACACACATAAGTCTTGGCCTTGTATACAATGTTAATGGTTTTCATATTTCCCCTGCCTTGCTTTTTCATTCTACAACTCTATTTTCCAACTTTGCAACTCTATTTGTATCTCATGTTTCAAGAGCAATCTTAAACGTCACAGAGAGTCTTACGATTGAAAGGAAATGGTTGGGGGATAAGAGCGACCTAACACCACACTAACACAAATAAGTCTTGGGTTACAAATTAAAGCTTCTGGGGCTCTTTGCCAAAGAGTGTACTATGATACTGCCAATTCTTAACTTTTCTAAATAGAATCTAGTCGATCGAATGGAATTCTCAAATACATATTCCGGACTCAAGGAACCACACTTTAATTAAGGGATTGCTAAATTATATAAGATAATGCCAATGAACAGAGTATCTAGCAGCTGAAGTAGAAAAATTAAGATGTAAAACAGTGATATCTAGCTAGCTGCTGAATTAGAAAAATTAAACATGTAAACACTAACCTCGATTGTGCCCTGCTCTTTGGGAACGATTCCAATTCAACATCAGACAGAGCCTCTTTAAGTTGGTTAACTAATGACTCGTCTCGAACAGAAACTAATTGAGGGTTAAATGCCTTCACCTGAAAGATGAGTAGATTAAGATCATATCCTATTATCAACAATTCTTGCTCATTTTTCACAAGTAATGATAGTTAAGTCTATCTCTTCGACAATGTAATCAAACTCATTGCTGCTAGAGTAGTAATCTGCAGAGGGATTCATCACAAACAAATAAAGTGCAACTTACATAAGTATCTAAACACAGAAAAATATTTCTTCATAAACAATTAATTGGACTGATTTTCTATCATTTTATTGAGTTTTTATAATTGGAAAGAGTCTCTATACAACCAATTTGTTTCCCTGGCCGGATTCCAATTCGTATAACCAGATTTTCTTAAGATCGGAATCTCTTTAACATTTGTGCATGGAGAAAATTGAGAACGCGTAGATCTTTTTATTAATGCAAAGCTGAAGATTAAACTACCACTAATAGTTTTTACCAAAAATCCCGTTATTGCAAGCATTTCATCTTAGTGATGAAACAAGTCCTCCAAAGTGCTCAGTGTTAATTGGTTGCTAAAACAAAAATTGCCATTTTTGATATTCTCACTTTCATCATAACAACAACAATCCATTCACTCAATGCATTTACATAGGAGATGATTATATATCATTAAACCATTCACTCATAAATTATATATCATCATAACAACAACAACAATCCATTCACTCAATGCATTTACATATCATCAAACCATGAAAAATAAAAATAGAAAAATCCCACCGTTTTTTTATTTTTCTCTAAAGTAATAAAGAACTTGTAGCTATACAACATTGAGAGGCGAACCCATGTGAAAACAGTTTATTGAGAGCAATGCTTCTTCGTTCCGAGGCCTACAAAACACAAACAAAACAGATAAATTGCATGTTAGTAATTTATTCTACTATACACTGTCAAGTATGAACCCATTAATATCTGATGAATCAAGAAAGTAAAACCATTAATTTTGGCATATATACATAATGCAGCAACTACAATCTTAACTTCATCAAGGGAGAGAGATCGATATATGACACATTTTTCACCAGCAATGGTTTATGCACATCAACTGACTAAGGAAACAACCATTAGTCTAACATTAAAAACTCATTAGACAATCTAATTCGTAAACCACAAATTAAACACACTCATGCATGTATCCCCCCATAATATCAATGATTTTGCACATCAACTGACTTTACTTAATGAAATTGGAAGGGAACTCACCGTAATTAAGGAAGTAACTGGATATATCAAGGGAACTTGTAGCTATGTTGTTCCTCCCTTGTTTTTCACAATTTATTCTCTGACTTCGTCCTGGTTTCTACTGTCTCTGTTTTCTCTCAATTTTCTGATAATCTTCAGAACACTCTCAATTCTTCCAGCTAATTTAAATCTGAAAAGCCCACAAGACATGCAAATTAACCTAGACTGTTATCATAATTTTGATTTCCTATACCAATAGTATCAAAATGTTAGTATTAGAAAAATAATAAAATTTATGATATGGGGAAATAAATTCCTAAAAAATATTTAATGTCAAACCAGGTGGTATTATAATAATATTAATGGTATTGAAATATATATAATATCATAAGCTGGATACAAAAGAATAAAATTCAGTATCCAATTTTTTGATGATTATAAAGATACCTTTCACTATGGAAGTCGTCAATAAATATATACTTGGATATGAGAAATCTTGGGCCATTCAGAATCACTTTGTTGTTCATTGCATCTCTCTTTTAGTAACGGACAGTCATGAATATTCAATGTATATAAGTTGGTGAGGCGTCGGATGGCTTCCGCAGAGGGCAGATGCTTCAACATTCTGCAATGAAATAGCATTAAAGTCTCAAGAGAAGAGAGGTTCCCAAACCATATTCTGGCAATTCTTCTATTCCAAAACCAATTAGCCTTAATTGCACAAGAGCAGTGAAATGTTGAATTTGATCTGGGAGATACTCCCAGTCTTCTGAGCCTAGCTTCCAAGATTAATGTAGTAATCGATTGGCATCCGAATCGTAATATACCATTTGCAGCCTTATTAAAGGATACGCAATCCCATGACCCCGAAGCTGAATTATCAGGAATCAGTGTTAACCATTTCAAGTTGCGCAGAGAGCCACGTTCCGTTGGAGAAGTAATGATAAATTTGGGAACATTATGCATCTCCAAACTTGTGAGACAACTCATTTTCATCTATATATTAATTCCACTCCCATATAACATCAACACCTCAAGCGACGGCGCACATGACTCTATCATTTCACATGGAAAAGGGAGGGGGATTGACAATTCACAGAGCAATGTTGAGCCCCGTGATTTCCGCTCACTAGAGTATGGTATTGACTTGAGATTGTTGCATTCAGATATCTCCAACTCTTTCAAACAAGTGAGCGTTTGCAGACCATCTGGTAATGTGCGGACAATTCCATATCCTCAACTCAGAGAGATTTTGATTGTTGTGAAATAACCAATCTACCAATTCCCCTAATTCTCCAATCTTCAGATTTACAAGAGATTTTTAGTTGGCCCCACATATGTTGGCCAATGGTGTACCAGAATCGCAATGATCAAGTGCTCAAGGCATTGGAATTGAATCGGAGCACTCCTCAATTTGCTGCAGTCTTTGATCGATAAATATTGAAGGCGTTGAAATACCTTCACTTGGAATTTCTAATTGTGCCCACTACATCAGGTTTGGCATACAGATCAACTCGAGCTTTTCAAGTGCCGGAAACAAATTTATTGGTTCCTTGAAATTGTGAATTCCGTAGAATGATAAACCTATGGATTTCACCTTCGTCAGCCCAACAAAACACAGGGATTTGAGATGTGGCAAATGCCCCAGACTCGGAACTTTCAAGTATTAACTCCATCAAGTTATTAAGCCCGCCCTTCCATCTTTAAAGTCCATAATGGAAAATATTCTCCCATAAATCCTTCAATTTTCAAAACCTTCAGATTCGGGACTCTCATCATTTACTTCACACTCCCTTGTCTCAGTACTCCACCTCAACTCTAACCTCAGAAGGCCGGCCTGACTTTTGTAGTAAACATGCTTTCTTGGAATCTTCTTCGCCTTGCACTTTCTCAAGATTATGAATTTTCAGTTCACCTTTGAGATTTTTCAGGCTTCCGAGCTCAAAAATTCGGTGACCCTCCACATCCTGCACATTAAAATATGACAGTGTTTGGAGATAGGTTAACTTTCCTAACTGAGGCGGCAATTCTGTATAAAAATTAGGACTAGGCAGGTGGAGATGCCTCAAGTTACACAAGTACTTGAATGTACTTGGCAACTTCTTCAAATTCAAATTCGAACAAAATGTCTGCAAGTGATAGAGTTCACCAGTTGAGTCTGGCAGACTTTTAACTCTTGTGTTGAAAATGTTGAGATATCTCAAGTGTATTAGCTCCTTGATTGAATCTGGTAATTCTACAACATCTATATCAAGAGTTAGTTCACGCAGGCTTTTGAAGTCTGAGAAATTGATATCAGAAAGATCACCTTTGTAGAACAAGGCACGCAACCATTTTGTTTGCTCTTTTGGAATACGACTCGATTCATCTCCATGACTTTGCCAAGAAATGTACCGAGCTTGAAATATACCATTTGATGTATTTTCATTCACCTCAGGCAAACCTTAAACAGAGCCTGCTACATCATGCACTAAATCGTGCATGCTGCAACACCTTACGTTGTTGTAGCTATCTCTCTCTACAACTTGTAATAACAAGAAGTTTGAAAAATTTGTTGCCCACAATCTCCATGTCATTTTCTTGTTTGATTTGGAGAAATCCCTCTGCCATCCAAAGCTCAATCAATTGTTCCTTTTGAATCAAAGCACCTTTGGGAAATACTGAACAGTATGCAAAGCACTTGTTGAGGGATGGTGAAGACAAATTATGAAAGCTTAATTACAACTGACTGTTCTGTAGATGTTGCTCCAGATGTGTTAGTATTTGGTGCAGCATTATCAGACTTCAGTGTATTCTCAGAATTGTCAGTCACTTGTGATACATCTTGGGGTAGTTAGTATAAAGGACATTTCACCTATAGAGTTTAAAAATAAGAACAACTTATTTAAAAGTTAGAAAGAAGGACAATTGGGTATATAAATGTACAATTATAACCTTCCTTTCTAATTACATTTGAAAGTTGAATATTCAATTACTATAAAATATTATATTCAAATTAGTATTTGTTAAAAACATTAATAATCGGAAATCGCGGTCAATTAATACTCTCAAAAATTCAAACATTCCTAAACTAAAAGGAGAATCGATTTCCGGTCAATTAATACTCTAAAAAATTCAAACATTCCTAAACTAAAAGGAGAATCACATTTATCACGGTGGTTCTGAATTGAATTTTGAATTCAAAATTCATATCGAGAAATTCATCTTCTTTGAGTGTGCTGAACCAGAAAATTTCATACTAGGATTACCAAGGACAAATTTCAAACATAAATAAAATTTCAAACGACAAAGCACAAAAATTCCAATAAAAAGTTAGAAAATCGAGAAGATGGAAACATAAATAAAATTTGCAACAAAAACTCACTCGACAAGATCGCCAAACTGTCGAAGAACACCGACTAATCCAGCGATGGCGACACCCTCAAGCAAAGCCTCCGAATCATCCTTGTCGGCGGCTTGATACAGCTCCGGATCGACTAGGTTGTACTCATTCCTTATCTCGTATGCAAAAATTGCTTATGTCAAATCAACCATTTTCATTTATTAAATTATACTAGTAATTGATTGTGTGGATATGGCTGTAATTGATTTCTTTCCAAATTTGAAAACTAATTAATAAATCAACCGTTAAAAAAGGAAATTTGGAAAACAATCTTATCCTACTAAAATTCAAATTTGTAACGTCAAATCATTATACATAATCATTTACTATAATTTAAAATAAATAATTTAAATTTATTACTCCCTCCATCCACCAAAAGTAGTTCCATGGTGGATGGACACAAGTTTTAAGAAAAATGTAGATAAAGTAAGGGTATTATAGAGTATTGTGGGGTCCATTGTTAATAAAGTGATTGTTTGTGAATAAAGTTGATGGCAAATTGAGTAATTAAATGATGTTTGAGGGGTGATGGTTTCCATAAAGTGTATGGGACTACATTTGGTGGACAAAGAAAATGAGCCAAATGGGACAACATTTCATGGACGGAGGGAGTAATATATTTTAAAGATATAAATTCATGATACACACTATATTGGTGACAACTCACTAATTTCATAAAAAACAGATAGTTGGTTCTATATCATTACTTTATAGGGAAAATTATTTTTTTAGGACCGCAACTTATGGGTGTTTGCAAAAAGAGGACCGTAACTTTGCGGGCTGACAAAATTAGGCCCTTAACTTCTTTTTTTTTCGCAATTTCAGGCCAAATTAGCTCAATCAATCCAATTTCAGGCTGATTGAGGCCCATTGTTCAGGCCAAACTTATTTATGGCAAAAAGAGGACCGCAACTTTTTTTAATGCAATTTTAGGATCAATTAATATCCCTATTATAATAATTTGAATTTTTTTTTCTATGTGTCTCAACACAAATTCAATATTCATATTTTATAATTTTCTCATAATTTTACTTTTTTTCCCCTTTTAAAACAGTTTTTTTAATTGGTTTAAAATTGTCTCTAACCACTTCTTCTACCACTCATCTTCCCCAATTTTTAACAATTTAAATTCTAAAAATCGTGTTTGTATTTTAATGCATTTTTTATAATTTTAAAAAAATAAAACTCTTTTTTATTCTTTTGGAGCTGGGTCTCACGAGGAAAATTTTCTAAAGTAAAATCAAAAATAACTTTTATAATAAAATAAACTTTAAAATCTTAATTTTTAATGTAACTTAAAAAAATGAATATCTTGTGTGAAATTGACTTTCATGAATGGGATTGTACTTTACTCTAGAGTTTGTATTTTACTTTATATATAGTCTTTATTTTAAAATACGATTTAAATAAAGTTATAAAACTTCATAAAATTTATAAGTGTTAAAAATATGTATGAGTCCGTCTTATAATTTTTTTGTCAAAATATTAATATAATAAATTATCTTCAATCAGGCGTGTTACGCGGGTTTTCCACTAGTAAATACGGAGTATATAATTTTTAAAATATACTCTAGTTTATATTCCCTTCATCAATTAGATCCATTTTCATGTCTTATATTAGTTTAAAATATTATACAAAATTTTCCATAAAATTTCGAATCGAATAGTTTAAATAAAAATACTGAAAAATGTTTGATCGAAATTTTGTAATTAATGTTTACTATAATCCTCTCAATGAAAATGTTTGATCGAAATTTTGTAATTAATGTTTACTATAATAATAAATCTATAAAAAATTTCCTTCAATAAAATTTATAAGCATTATTTATGTAAATACAATCTAAAATGTACTAATTAAACATTTAAAAATTATATTTATATTTAAAAATTGTGACAATCTTTTTAATTAACCATTAAAATTTTATCATCCCAATTTATAATATTTTGTTCTTTCAATTCACTATAATTTATATGTAGTATATATTTGTTTCGTTAAACATAAATAATGTTTTCTAATTCATAATAAATTATTACATCTACAACTTTCAAATTTAATTTTTAAAAGTTTACGAGTATTTTTTATCTATTTTGTCATGTTTCTTAAATTTGCATTAAAAAAGTTACAGTCCTCTTTTTGCAATTAAAAAAGTTACAGTCCTCTTTTTGCAATAAATAAGTGTGGCCCGAAAAATGGGCTTCAATTAGCCCGAAATTGGTTTGATTGGGCTAATTTGTCCTGAAATTGAGAAAAAAAGAAGTTACGGGCCTAATTTTGCCAGCCCGTAAAGTTACAGTCCTCTTTTTGCAAACCCCCCTAAGTTGCGGTCCTTAAAAAATAATTTTCCCTTACTTTATATGTAGATTTGAAAACATATATGCAAAAAATTGTTACGTATTCTTCCTGACATATGATTCGGGTGGAATTTACACGATTTAGATGCATATTTGAAGCTCATTTAAAGTTGATTTCATTGAATTATTGGTCGATTATCATTGTTTTGGTCAAAATAAGAGAAAGATAGTGTTTTGTCGATTTTGTAGGAAAAACAATGTATTTTGGAAGCAAAACACCAACCATACTTCACTGGATCAAGAAGAGAAGCTGACCATTGGATTCGTCTCAAAAAGCGGAGTGGAATGAAAAAAAGAATCGAGTCAATCGGAGGTCGGAAGCTCGAGATACAACGGAACGAAAAATGACATGGCCGGGTAGAGACCACATGGCCGGGTAGACATCACCCGGCCGGGTAGAATCGACCCGGCCGAGTAGCTTCAGCCTGGCCTAGTTGTTTCAATATGGATCGTTCGTATTTGGCCCGGGTGAAACCCACCCGGCCGGGTGGGATTCTACCCGGGCAAGGCCAATTTTGCACAAGTTTCGCATTTGGCCCGGGTGAAACCCACCCGGCCGGGTGGATTCAACCCGGGCAAGGCCACATTTGAGAGACTTTCGTATTTTGGCCGGGTGGGATGCCCGGGTGGGATCCACCCGGCCGGGTGACATACATTTCGGGGGTTTTTGGCTATTTTCTCCAATTTCGAAGGGCTAAAGTGCAAAAACTCATTTTTTGAATCCTTACAACATATAAAAGGAGCCCTATTTCTGTTTTGGAGAACAACACACCTTGGAGGGCAACATCTACACACAAACACACATAGTATTAGGTGTTCTTGTTATTTTTGCAATTTCAATTGGAATTTAGCATAGATTAGAGTTACAATTTACAATTCAAGGAAGATTTCCATTGGGCTTTGTAAGTAATTAAAGTTTATAGCTACATCTCCACTTTTAAGGTGATATCTATTTAATTCTCATTTCAATTTAGTAATTCTTCTATTTCTTTCCATTGATTTCTTAATTGTTATGGGTTTTGTGAATTCTTGCATTCTAGCCATGGATTTCTATCTTAGAGCCATGGGCTAAGTTCTAATTGCCTAGGGTGTTGAAGTTTTGGTGGTTAAGTGGTGTAATTATGGATTAATTGCATGATTAGCTTAGGAATTGGGTGTATATGCTTCTAGTGTGGTAATTTGCATGATTCAATTGGTTAATTCACCCTATTAGCTAGCATTGTTGATTTTGTCGACTTCAACGACCGTATTGGGTCACATAATTAAGAGTGTGTGTATGAGCTTGAATTAATTGATTAGAATTAACATAGTAATTAGTTACACCGACCGGGGGTTAATTGCTTAGATAGACGACACTAGACACTAGTCGATTAGAGGTCGTCTATTAGATTAGTGAAAGGACGTCTCATAAACATTAGTAACCGTGTTGAACGTGTTTATGAGACACTATCCTAAGATCTTATGGCATTGATTAGACGATATAATTGCTAGTTAATGTACGTGTTCACTTTGTTATTTTGTAGCATTTCTTTTTGTTATTTTGTTTTTGTTCATCTTTGTGGGCTTTGACATTTTTCTTTTGTAGGTGCATGATCACAAGATCACGTGGAGGAAACCTTGAACCGTTGGATCTTGAGATCGAGGCACACGCAAGGAGAAGGAATCGAAGTAGAAACCGTCAAAGAGTCATAGTAGAACAATTTGAGATGGAGAACAATGAAGAAATGAATCCTCCACTAATGGAAAATGAGGAGAATCCCCAAGCTGGAAATCAACAAGGAGGTAATCCACCTCAAAACCCTCCACAAAATCTCATTAATGCCAATCCACAATATCCACCCCAAAACCACCTTCCATATCAAGGATACAATCCTTACCCTCCACAACAAGCCTACTATCCACCACCTCCACCTCATCCATATCCACTACATCAACACCCATATCCTCCACCTTACCAATATCCTCCACCTCAACAAATCCAAGAAGAATACGTTCCTCCTCCTCGACATATAGAAGAACTTCAACGTGTGTACCATGGAAGGCCAATGAGGGAATATTTTGAGCCTCAACCTAGGGAGCATTACGATGGGTTGGCAAGACCAAGGGTGGAGGCAAACAATTTTGAGATTAGTGCCTCTTTATTAAGGATGTTGAGGGAGAGACAATTTGAAGGAAGGACGGAGGAAGGATTTGAGGAAGACCCGAATGAACACCTTGCTCAATTCTTAGAGATGGCCGACACTCTCAAGCAAAACGGAGTGTCGGAAGATGCTAAAAAGATGAGGCTATTTCCATTTACATTGTCGGGGAAAGCAAAAGCTTGGCTACAATCAAGCATTCCCGCCGGAGAATTGAGGACGTGGGAAGAGTTGAAGAAGTGATTTCTATTGAAGTACTACCCTCCTTCAAAAACTATGGAAGCCAAACAAAAGATCTCTACATTCCAACAAGGTCCAACGGAGGGAATCAAAGAGGCATGAGAAAGGTTTACGAATCTTCTCATTACATGCCCCCATCATGGTTTCCCAATAGAACAAACAACATGGTTGTTTGTTGGTGGGTTACGATTGGAAGATCAACACCACATTGATGCTTGTGCGGGGGGTTCAATTTGGATGAAATCGGTGGAGGAAATCAATGACATAATAGAAGGGATATCAAGCAATACTTTCAAGATGAGAGTAGACCGTGGAGCACAAAATCGGGTAGCTCAAGTGGATGTTAATGATAACATAAAAGCAATGATGACTACACTCATTGAAAAGGTGAATGTTTTATCTCAAACAAGAGGTAATCATTTATCCTTCGTGCAAGAAGATCCTTAAATGGGACATATGGAAGAAGTGCAATACATGGGTCAACAAGGATATCCACAAAATTTTCAAGGGAATCGACAATATCAAGGCCAACCACCATATCAAAATCGTGGTCAAAGATATCAAGCTCCTCCTCAAAATCGATTCCAAGGGCAATCTTCATCATCTCAAGGACAAGGGGGACCATCCCCTCAATACCAAACTCCTCAAAACCCGAATTTTCGGAGGAATGAGAACTTGTCATATTCCAATCCTAAAGGTGTTATTCAATATCCTCCCGGATTTGATCCCGGAGCAAAACTTCCAAGTGGAGAAGGGAAGTCCTCCACTGATGAGCTTCTTGCACTCCCCTCATGAAGAGAATAGAGACAAGTGAGAAGAAATCCGAAGCTACCGACTCGATGCTTGCCCAACTCATGAGTAATAAAAAATCAATGGAATTCCAAATGGGACAATTGGAAACTTCCATTGGATCTCAACATATAAAGGGTAAATTGCCCTCAAACACCGAGGTAAACCCACGTGAGCATTGTAATGCTATTACAATTTCAAGTGGTGAACATTATGGAGTTTCTTCAATTGAATTGGAAGAGGGTGAAGTGTTGAAGGCAAAAGAAAGGGAGGAAGAGGAAAAGAAGAGGATATAAAAAGTTGGAAGTGGAAAGGTTGCTCCAAGAATTCCAAAGTGGAGAATTGCCAAAGATTTGAAAAAGAATAAGCTTGAGGTACCTTGTGATAAATGGGGGGTGCACATTACATATGAGCCACTTCCATACCCGGGAAGATACATGAAGAAAATGGATGAGAAGTTTAGGAAGTTTTTGGATATCTTCAAGAAAATCCATGTGAGATTGGTGATGGTCCCATGATGAAAGCTCTTTGTGATTTGGGAGCTAGCATCAATTTGATGCCACTTTCAATCTTCAAGCGTTTGGGACTTGGAGAAGTAGTGCCCACATCAATTACTCTCCAATTAGCGGATCGTTCCATCACCCATCCTAAAGGGATCATTGAAGATGTATTGGTGAAGATTGACAAGTTCATCATTCCGGCTGACTTCGTGGTATTAGATATGAAAGAAGATGCAAATATCCCATTGATTCTTGGGAGACCGTTTCTTGCCACAGGGGGAGCAAACATCGATTTGAGAAAAGGGGAGGTAACATTGGAGGTGAATGGAGAGAAAGTGATTTTCTCCAAGTATGGCTCAATTGAGAGTTCCCCAAGAAAGAAGGAATCCCCCTCCATCCAAGAATGTGACAATTATGTGAAAGAGCCATTACCAAAAGACCCATTGAAAGATCCAGGAGATGATAACAAATTGAAGCAAACTCCCAAACTTGAGCAAAACTCAAGTTTGGGGGAGTTTTATAAGGAGAAGAGTTTTGATAAGTTCCTTGAGGGTAGTGAAGATGAAGAGGGAAGAAGAAAGAGTTCAAAGGAGAGAAAGATTGAGAAGGGCTTTGAAATTGGAGATACGGTGGTATGGGGCACCTTGGGAGTGATGGAAGTCCTTGGAAAGATGAAGCTCAAGGAACGGAAAATGTTGGTCATGAAGAAATTGGTCTATGAAGGAGGCATTGCGTTGGAAAGTGAGGAGGACGAAGTGTTCATCACCGATGAGCACAATGTCAAATACTATCATCCTCCATTCAAAGAAAGAGAAGTATGAACTTGTTAAGTTCCGTCCGGCATAGGACGTTAAACCTAGCGCTAAATGGGAGGCAACCATTTTTACTTGCTTTATTTCATTTCTTGCTCATTTTATTTGCTTTGTTAGTTTAGTTTGATGTGTTTGTGAGTTTTGATGTTAGTTGAAGAAGTTTGGATCGAATGGATGATTGGTGATCGAAAGTGGAACTTTGTGCTTGAAGAAGGTGTAGCTATATCAATCGTAAGAGGTACGCCCACTCCAAACTTAGGAATTGCATAACAATTACTAAGTTTGGGGGGTAGTGGAATTTATATTCTTGTTCTTAATATTGATTGCTTAGCTACTATTGTTTTTAATTGTTGGGATAGTGGCCCATGTGTGTAGATTTGAATGTTTAGCACTTGGTGTCAATATCATTGCAAAACTATTTTTCCAAACTTTTAATTGCTTGGCAATGAAAAAGTTTGGGGTGGGGGAGGGTATGTTCGTTTTTACATTTTCTATTGACACCAATGTGTACTTTTGTGTGTGTGCAATTTGAGCTTTAATGATCATTGAGACACATTTGATGGTGATTTGTTGTGAATTTGATTCCTTGAATGCATGATTGGAATAAATCATCTTGTTTGTGTTGTTGTCATCTTGTTGCCTATGGATGTTTTGCATGCACAATAAGTTATGTGTGGTGATGATTGATAAATGTTTGAGTCTTGAATGAACCGGTGAGAGTTGAGCTTTGAACCGATGCATTAATCCGGTTTATTTCATGTTTTGAGTGGATCAATTCATTGCTTGCTTTTCTAGAACTTGCCCAAGTTCTTGCTTGAAATCATGTTTATGTGATACTTTGAGATATGATGTAGGCCATCTTTCGTATTACAAGTCACTTAGCCAAATTTTTCCCAATAACCAAAGTAATCTTCCGTAGTTAGCCCATTTGAGCTTGATTTCCCATTCTCTTGGCAACCTACAATGTTTAACCACTTAACCTTTTGAGCCTTTGATATCCAAATCTAGTGGAGAATAAAAATAAAGTGGTAAAACATGTGCTTTAGTGTCGTTGGTTTGAAGAGAAAAAATTTGGCAAAGTTGTGAAAAGAGAAAAAAAGAGATGGAAGTGAAAAGAAAATAATTGAGAAAGAAAAGAGGGACAATGAGCCCCAAGAGCTTAAAAAGAAAATAAATTGGCTACAAAAAGATGAGGAGATGAATGCATTTGAGGAACTTAAATGAAAAGTGAGAATGAAGGGTTGTAATCCTTAAGAGCATGAGCTTAATTTGTTGAAAACCAACTTTCGTTCTCCACTAGACGAGTCACTTTTTCCATATTCATCTTACCCCGTCCAAAGAGCCAATGTTACGTTTTTGGTTAAGCCCTATTTATCTCAGTGTTGAACATGTTTGTGGTGGAAAGATGGTAGAGCTTGGGCAAGCTTATGGCAATTGCAATGCATGATTTGATTGATGAGTGCTTATTGTCCTTAATTTTTTTGAGTGTTGTGAGTTAAACTTGAACATCTTGATATTGTCATCACCATCACTTGTTGTTGTGTATAGAGCATGTGTGAGTAATGAGTTGGATCTTCAATATTGAACTTGTGAACATTTTAAGAATGTATCTTGAGGAAGAAGAATTCATTTCATGTCATTTGATACGTGGGATCTTTCATTGATCATCTAGTTGTAAATTTCACCCTCATGTTGTAATTCTTTCGTTGCTCGAGGACGAGCAACACTTTAAGTTTGGGGGATTTGATTCGGGTGGAATTTACACGATTTAGATGCATATTTGAAGCTCATTTGATGTTGATTTCATTGAATTATTGGTCGATTATCATTGTCGATTTTGTAGGAAAAACAATGTATTTTGGAAGCAAAACACCAACTATAATTCACTGGATCAAGAAGAGAAGCTGACCATTGGATTCTTCTCGAAAAAAAGAGTGAAATGAAAAAAAGAATCGAGTCAATCGGAGGTCGGAAGCTCGAGATACAACGGAACGAAAAATGACATTGCCGGGTAGAGACCACATGGCCGGGTAGACATCACCCGGCCGGGTAGAATCGACCCGACCGAGTAGCTTCAGCCTGGCCTAGTTGTTTCAATATGGGACGTTCGTATTTGGCCCGGGTGAAACCCACCCGGCCGGGTGGGATTCTACCCGGGCAAGGCCAATTTTGAACAAGTTTCGCATTTGGCCCGGGTGAAACCCACCCGGCCGGGTGGATTCTGTTGGGAATAAGATGAGTTATGTTTTGATTGAATACCAAAACCCCCTGAGACATGCCTAAGTCAAATTGAATATGTTCTAGAAATGTTAGAACATATAGTATAAAGGCTAGATGAGGAGCTAATATGTTAGGTAGCTCTTAGATGATTAGATGCATAATTTGAGGGGGAACACATACTTAGAAGTTCATCTCTATCAAGTCCCCTCAAGGCTCAAAACTCTGGATACAACACTAAGTCTTTTGAAGACCAACTATACTGATCAGGAGAGTTGTCCAGAGGAGTTGTCTCAGTACAAGAAATCAAGATGAAGTGCTCTGAAAGTTGAGGTCAACTATGCTGAAGAAATAGAGACAACCATACCCTAGAAAACTACAAATCAACATGCTAAGATCACCTCGAAGTGAAACAAAGGGTGTGAGCCAAGTCATCTGAAGAAGAGCAAGCCAACCTTGCTGATAAGCAAGACTGCTGATAGTGATAAGGAGAGTTGTCCAAATGATGAGGAATGTTGTCTTATCATTGGAACAACCTTCAGAAGACATGTCCATATTCTTACAAGAGAATCTGAATGTCAGATATTGGGAAGAGTGCTGCAGAATGAAGACAAAGCTCTTACAGCCGTTTATTTCCCAAATGAGGACATGTCACTATCAAGATTCTGTCTTCAAAGTTGAAGAACTAAAAGAAGACATTTATGGACATTGGAGGCTGCCTCTCCAACGGGCAAATCCTTCATTTGTCTATAAATACAGAAGTGTGAAGACCATTTGAAGAGAAAAAAATTATTTACGTCCCGCAACTTTTACCTTTTTTGAAAAACGTCCCAAAATAGTTAAAATTTTAATTTACGTCCCATAACTTTTTCAATTGCTTAATTTACGTCCAATTTTTGTTGGAAACCCCCAAATTTATGTAAATGGGACGTAAATTGAGCAATTAAAGAAGTTATGGGACGTAAATTAAAATTTTAACTATTTTGGGACGTTATGCGAAAAAGATAAAAATATTCAACAAATGTGTACAATTCACTATAAAATTAATGTAGTTTATGTTATACAATTAAATAAAAAAATAATTCATTTACTCATAAATTAACTTATTTTAATATAAAAAAATAATTCATTTATTCATAAATTAATTAATTATTATAAAATTAATTAACTTACCTAATTCATTATTAGAAAAATTATTAACTTACCTAATTAGAAAAAAATTATAATTACAATATAAGTATTATAAAATTATTTATTTTAACTTAATCAAATAATGGAGTAAAAATTTATTTATGTATTACACAAAGTAGGTCCACATATTTTTTGTACAAACTAATATCAAATTAAAAATTATATAATAAAAATGAAAAACAATAAAATTAACAAATTGTTAAAAAATATATTGTTCATCATCATATTTCAATTACCGTGGGTAAGGGGTGAGAATTTTGGATACATTTGAGTATTTTTTGATTTATTTGGGGATTTTGTATATTTGTGGATTTTTGTATTTATTTAAAATATTAAAATAATTGTTAAGTTTTAATTAATAAGAGTTTTTGACAATTTTAATAAAAAAACTTATTTGAGATTTTTATTATTTTAAAGATAAAATTTATATTTATTTGAGTATGTTAATTGATTTTTTAAATTAGGTTAATTGATTTTTTAAATAAATAATTCGGTAAGTTAATTAATTTTTCTAGTAATTAATTGACTTAGGAATAAATCTTTGATTTTTTTTCATATTAAATTTTTTTGATATTATGATAAATTATTTACTTATTTAAATATTATTCTAAATTTATTTTCATATATTTTAAAATATTATTTATTATTTTAATTAATATTCATAATTTATTTTATAATACTTATAATAATTAATTGATTAATATATGATTTTTTTTATTTGATTGTATAACATAAATTACATTAATTTTATAGTGAATTATACACATTTGTTGAATATTTTTATCTTTTTCGTATAACATCCCATTTTAACTAAAAAATTAATTTACGTCCCATAACTTCTTTAATTGTTTAATTTACGTCCCATTTACATAAATTTGGGGATTTCCAGTGAAAATTGGACGTAAATTAAGCAATTGAAAAAGTTATGGGACGTAAATTAAAATTTTAACTATTTTGGGACGTTTTTCAAAAAATGTAAAAGTTACGGAACGTAAATAATTTTTTTCTCCCATTTGAAAGTATCCAACTTCAACCTCAACCAAGCACATCTAACCTCAAGTTCTTACAAGCTAGAGTGCTTTCAAAGCTTTCAAAGACTATCTTAGTCTTCATACACTTCTTCTAAGCTGTACTACATTGTATATCCATACATAAGCTTAGAGAGATATCCTATCCTTATACACTGATCTTCATTGTAAAGGATATCTCATTAGTTGGAACCTTACTTCAATCCTCATATCTTTCAAGAGTGAAAGTGAGAAGGTTGTAGTAGTAGAAGTGGTAGGAGCTGACTGTTGAGAGAAGAACAGTTCAGTTCTGAGTTGAGAAGAGGGTACTAGGACTCTAGACATCCTATGGATCAATTCACCAAGGAGTGGTGTTTTTGATCAAGTGCACCTTGGCACTATAAAACAAGTTAATTCCAAAGAGAAGGAATTATCCTGTTAAATCAGGGAAAGTGGATGTAGGAGCTTGAGTCTCTGAACCACTATAACTTCTTGTGTTGATTTACTTTCAAGTACTTTCATACACTCAACACTGCACACAAAACTGATCTTTCAAAGGATAAACATTCAAAGACTGTGCTAAACTGATTTGGACAAGTTCCCTGAAACTGGACTGTATTGAATTGACTATGTGATTTCAGAAACTAAAGGAGTCTAAACTAAAAGGGCCAACCAATATTCCGCACATATAACTCCCCTAGATAGTTATTCAACTAAGTACTCAATAGTACTTAGTAGTCTGATTATCTTAGAAGAGTTAATCATCTTCAGTAGAGTTGTCCAAGACAACCTTGTTGAGCTCTGGTTTGATCAAAGTTAAAAGAATTTGCATACAAGTGTATTCCCCCCCCCATACACTTGTTATATACTCCTTTCAGGACCAACAAGTGGTATCAGAGCAGGGGTTCAAAGACCACTGCTTCTGAAAAGCCATCTTGGTTTTCAAAAATCACATTTTTGGTGTGGTCACTGAACTGATCTATCTGAAATCCTTTGTATCTATTGTCTAACCTTTTCTTACAGAAATGGCAAGAGGAAATAACAACAACCAGAACCAGCAGCAACAAAATCCTGATCAAAACATAAATGCTGCAGTTCCACCTCCTGCTGTTCAAGGATTGGACAATATGGCAACTAATCCAGTCAATCACATATCTCATCACAAATTGCCCATGTTCTCAATTGATAATTATGATTTCTGGAAAATCAGAATGAGGGCTCATCTTGCATCTCTTCATACTGATATGCTGAGAGTGATCACAAGAGGTCCTTTCGTGTTCACATTTGTTAATCCCAGGGTCACAGAGGCTCAAAGGGCAGATACAAGAGATGTACTTCCTAAAGATGAAGATGACTTCACTGCTGATGAAAAGAGGAAGGATAATCTGAATTATCTAGCAATGAACACTCTCTATCAAACAATTCCAGATGCAGTCATGGGAAGGGTCTACCACTGCACAACTGCCAAAGAAATTTGGGATACTCTTGCTGAAATGTGTGAGGGTACTGAAAAGATCAAGGAGAATAAGCTCCAAGTTGCTGTGCAGAAATTTGAACAGTTTGCAATGGAGTCTGAGGAGTCCATTGATAAGTTTGCTGGTAGATTCACTGATGTGATGAATGAGATCAACTCATTGGGCAAGATCTACACTAAGAGAGAAGTTGGATTGAAGATCTTAAGGAGTCTCACTCAAAAGTGGGATGTCTATGCTGTGATGATGCAAAATACCAAAGATCTTTCCACCATGCCCATGCAACAAATCTTCTCTGAACTCAAAGCATATGAGTTCGACCTCAATAGAAGAAAGCCTGTTGAGGAACCTTCAAATCCTACTAAGGGAGTGGCATTCAAAGCCAAAGCTGCTGAACCAGAAATACAGTCTACTCCAAGATCATCAAAGTCAGTCTCAAAGACTGAAATGAAGGAAGAACTAGCCTTGATGGCTAGAAGGTTTGAAAAGCTAAATTCAAGGTTTGGTAGATACAAGAAATTCTACCAGGAGAACAAATTCAGGAGAAGGTACAACTCTCCTGAAGTTCAGGCTGAAGCCAAAAAGCCTGAAGAGAAAAGATCAGAGGACAAGTACTCTGATAGGAGAAGGTCCAGTAGAGCTGAACCTTCATCATCAAAAAGAAGAGAAGAATCAAAGAAAGAAGATGATGAAGATCTGTGCTATAACTGCAAGAAGAAAGGGCACTTCCAGTATGATTGCCCTGAATTAAGCTCTAAGGAGAGAAGAGAGAGACAAGCTAAAAGAGACAGAAAATTCACCAATAGAAAGGCAATGATGGCTGGTGAAGAATCTGATAGTGCTGAAAGCTTCAACTCTTCTGATGGACTGTTCTCCAACAGTGAAGATGATGATGATGTCTGCAACATGGCTCTTGAGGATGATGAGGTATCCTCTACTTCTAGTTCACCATCATTCATCTCACAAAACAATAGTGAGGTCAACTTGAAGCTTTCCCTTGGAAAGTTGATGGAAGATTTCACTATGCTACAAGAATTTCATGATAATTGTGTGAGAGAAAATGAAAGATTGGCCATTGAACTTGCCAAAAACTCTGAGACAGTTGTTGATGTCAAGTCTACTAAGTTGTATCAACAAGTCTTGAGAGAGCTTGAGGAAGCAAATCTCAGGATAATTGACCAACAAAAGGAGATTGATGATCAACTTCTCTCTCAGAAGAGAAAAGATTTTGAACTTAAAATTCTAAATGCCAAGTTTGAAGACCTCTCACATGAATATGATATTCTTAAATCAAGTGAAGAGAGCCTGAAATTAAAGATGTCTGCTCTGAAGAAATCCTCTAGAGCAATAGAGGAAATTCAGAGTTATCAAAGACCTATGGCTCAAAGAAGTGGATTAGGTTTTGATCCATTTGAATCTTCACCTTGTCTTAGTGTTGCTTCTGTGAGTAACACTAAGAGAATCTTTGTTAAGTCAGTGGCACAAACTGAAAATGAAGTGATTCAGCCACTGAACAAAGGAAAGGGCAAAATGGATGATCTGTCTACTCAAGTGCTTCAGGAGATTAGGCCGAAACCTAAGGAAATGGCCAAAGCTCCTGAACACAAGAGGAATGTTGGTCAGCAGAGTAGACCCAATGGAAGGGCAACTCTACTGAACAATGTTCAGAGGAAGTGTCCAAGGTATAATCAGCCTAGGCCAACTCTTCTGAGAAAGCCTCAGCTGAATAGACCTAAGGACAACTATCCTCAAAGGCAGAATAAAATGAGACAACCAAAACCCTTCATAAGAAAGCCTTTCCTCAAAGATTCCCTCAAGTTGCACAAAGAACTCAAAAGTTCAGGAGACTTGACAACTCTCCTGAAACTTATAGAGTTAACACATTCACACACACTTTCCCAAAGGCATTTAAGGGAAAGACAGTGTATTTAGATGCTAGAGGAAGACAACTTAGCCACCTTGAATCAATCAGGGTTATTAGGCAAGTTTGGGTTCCTAAAGGTACAACTAACCTCTCAGGACCCAAAACTCAAAGGGTACCTAAACCAATCTAATTGCAGGTACCTTTGGGCCACAAGAAGAGGAGCATGAGCAAAAAGTCAGCATGGTACCTTGACAGTGGATGTTCAAGGCACATGACTGGAAACAAGGAACTCCTCACTGATTTTATTGAAAAAGAAGGCCCAAATGTCACATTTGGAGACAGCTCACAAGCAACTACAAAAGGTTATGGTACTTTGATGATTGGTAACATCAAAGTATCCAATGTATCTCATGTGGCTGGTCTCAAGTATAATCTCCTAAGTATCAGTCAATTCTGTGATAAAAATTTCAAAGTTGAGTTTTCTAGTGGAAAATGCTTAATCAAAGATAAGGCTCAACAAACTCTATTGACTGGAACTAGGAAAGGGAATGTGTATTTTGCAGACTGGGACAAGTCTACTGATGCTGCATGCTTCATTGCTAAAAGTTCTAGTGAACAAAGTTGGTTATGGCATAAAAGACTAAACCACTTGAACTTCAAAACAATGAACAAAATTGCTAGAAATGCATTAGTTAAAGGACTACCTAATGAGGTTTTCATTAAAGAGCATGTTTGCAAACCATGCCAAGAAGGAAAACAGATCAAAGCCTCATTTAAGGGAAAACCAGTCATCTCTACTGAAAGGGTACTTGAACTTTTACATATGGACCTATTTGGGCCAATTTCCCCTGCAAGCATAAATGGTAGAAAATACACATTGGTGGTAGTAGATGACTTCTCTAGGTTCACATGGGTAGTATTTCTCCTTAATAAGAAGGAAACTCAAGTCAAACTGCCTGAACTTCTAAAGAGATTGTCTAATGAGAAAAGCCTTAGCATTATCAAGATAAGATCTGATAAAGGCACTGAGTTCATTAATTCATACATCAATGAGTATTGCACATCTAATGGAATAGCTCATGAAACCTCAACAGCTAGAACTCCTCAACAAAATGGAGTTGCAGAAAGAAGAAACAGAACTTTAAAAGAGGCTGCTAGAACCTTAATTGCTGAGTTCTTTGCCTTTCTCAAATGGAGAGGCAAACCAGAAGATGGTGAGATTTCCACCAGATTGTCCTATGTTGCTGAAGAAGAGGAGGAAGAGAGATTTCATAGAGTGAAATTATCTTCAGAAGATCTTGAAGGAGCATTTGGATTGCCTTCTGAGGGAAGGAATCCAGAAGTTTATGGTACTGGCCATGAAGATGATATAGCTCAAGAGTGGCTATTAGTGCCAGGTCAACCATCCTAGAATCAGAATTATGGCTGCAGTCATTGATGCCAGTGACAAGGGTATCAAATTTGATTGGAGGACCTTCATTATTTCTGAGATGATGAAGGAAAAGGCCAAGTTTAAAGTGAGAGCTCATAACAAGGTTGTGCTAGAAGGGAAACTCAAGTATTGCACCAGGGCAAGCTTGTTGATTGAGAGATTTTCCCATTATTCCCAAATGCAAACCTTTGCAAAGCCTCTCCCAGCTCAAAAGATTCTGTTCAGAAAGCTCAGCAAGAAAACTGAGCAATGGAGGATGATAGTGGCCAAACCTGCTGAAGAAAAGGTGGAGGAGAAGCCTAAAATGAAGAAAAGGACAAAGGCCAGAATGGTGAAAACAAGGAAAATGTCTCAAATCCCCTCAGAGGAGAAATCAGATGCTTCAACTGAAATTGAAGAAGTTGCTGAAGAGGGAGTGAGTGTGCCTTCTGATCATTCAGAAGAGTTGAGACAGAAATACAATGAGACTAGACAAAAGTCTAAGGGTGATAAAAGGATCAGGGAGATTGTACCTGAGAAGGATGGTGAAGGAAGTGGGAGCAGTAGGGCTAGCAAGAGAAGGGCCAAACCTACTGAAAAGGTGTTGGAGCTCCAAGAGGAAAGGTCTCTACAACTTGCTCTTAGAGAGAGCAGAGCTGAAAGCAGGACCAAATCCAAATCAAGGACCAACTCATTTGGTTCTGGAACTCCAGAATCCAAGGTCCCTGAAGGTCAACCAATGGAGGCCAACATCCCTGAAATTCAGAATCCTGAGCCCAACTCCCCTGAAACCCATATAACCCCTACCAGTCAGCCTATCACCCCCATCAATCTTACAAAGAGATACTCTCCTGAAGGGAGTGTGCAAAGAAGTGGGATAGATGTGCTAGCAGATATAGCAGTTGATGAGATAAGATTAAACTCTCCCCTTGACTCATCTATGCTCAATTACTCAAAGCAATTAGAAGCTGCACTTTTTGAGCCAACCCCCCTGAGTAAAGCCCCTTCAGATCCATTGCTCTCTAAAGCAACTGAAGCACCTTCTATTGCACCCAACCCTTCTGAAGCCAACATTCCTGAATTAAACCTTCCTGAAGCCACATTAGGAGAACACGGAGCCAACTCCCCTATAACCCAAAGTCCCCATTCCAGTGGAGATGAGGAGGAGTATACTTATGAAAGTATGCTCAGAGGAGGAGCCATGGCTACTGTGGACAGTCTGTACCCACAGCTTGCTGAATTTCCAAGAATTCAGAAGACATTTCATGATCTAAGGATGCTTGTTGATGTAAAAGACAAGTCTATGATGGAGATATCACAAGTCATCCAAGATAAGGGTGCAAACTGGTGGCAAGTGGAGGAGAACATATTGCTACACTTTGCTGGAGTTTCAAAGACAAGATTTCTCATTGATGAGGAAGTATTTGCAAAGCTGGTAGCTGATAAGATTAATGAGGAGAGGGAAAGAAAATCAAAGGGCATCAGACACCCTGAAAGTAGCTCCAATGATGATGATTCCCCTGATGATCCCTCAAACCCCTCAAAACCCAACCCTCCTGAAACCCCTCAAGCCAATCTCCCCAAGCCTTTTGTATCTGAAAGATTATCCAACCCTCCTAAAACCTATCATAGGAAAGGCTCTGTATCTTCAGAGGTGTTGACCAAGGGTGGTAACACAACCAAAGACACATCTGCCAATGAAGGTTCTTCTGAACCCAAGGCACAGCCTAAAGATGTGGAGGTTCCTGTTTTAGAGGCTGGTTTGGTTAAGGCCTATTCAGTGTCAGATGAGTTGGACACTGATCAGCCCTTAATCATTCAGGATGACTCAGTGGCTGTTGATATAAGCACTGTGATCTCCCCACAACTGCCATCTTTGAACCTTGTTGAAGGTGGAGATGCCGCAGGTCTAGGTGAAGGAGTTGAAAAGGAGATGATAGTTGAAAAACCATAGGGAGTAGTAGATGAAAGAGATGTGGTGATCACTAGGATAGTGAGTGTACCACCAAATGAGGGTGATATAAGTGAGGAAGGGCAGGCTATTCTTGAAGTCAAATCTGAACTTCAGGAATCCCTTGATGAGAGGAGGCCTGTACTTTTAAGTGAGGAAATCATTAATGAAGGAAGAAAAGAAATAGTTGAAAATGAGGAGAAGACTGTTGATGTATCAGAGTCTTATGAAAAAGAAATTGAGGGAGGCAATTGTGTGTTTACTGACTCATTTGATTTGTCTGATATTGCAGGTATAACCTTTGATCAAATTTTTGCAGATGAACTCTTAACAGATGCACCCATTCAAGTTGACAGTGGATCAGCACAAGCCTTGCTTGGGATGCAATCAGAGAAGTTGGATTCCTTGGCTCACCAAGTCCAATCAGCTCATGCAGAAACCTCTGGAGCCTTGGATGAGCATGGAATAACTTTGGCATCTGTGGAGATGAGGCTAACTGGCTCAGAGGATGTGGTGTTACCTACCTTGGAGGCAAGGATCAGTGGAGTTGAGACTGGTCTGCAAAACATCTCCACTGAAGTTATCAAAGCTAAAAACACCATGAGGTCAGTTTCAAAGGATGTAAAGAAATAGCAATCTTTGCTAAGAATCAACCACAATAGGAATGTGAAGACATTGAGGTCAGTGGTGAAGAAAGCTCTTGGAAGAAAGACTGCCCTGCAAAGACAAAGAGCTGAAGAGCAAAGGCTAGCTATGGTGAAAGCAGCCTCAGAAAAATTTTCCCAAGAGGTATTGGCCAACATTGCTGAAGGTGCAGTGGCCAACCTCACTGAGCTTCTTAAGGCCCAACTAGATGCATCTCTAAAGACAACCATGGAAGAGGTTGTCCAACAGAAAATGAAGTCTGTTCTAGTCTTCCTTAGCTTGAGCAGTGATAGGATGCAAAATATACATGATGAGAATGTATATCTGTTGGAGGAAATGAAGTCTCTAACCCAAGCCCAATCCTTATTGGCATCTACTATGAGTGAACTGAAGCCAGAATGTTTTGATGCTGCCAAAAAGGGGGAAAGGGAAAGAGCAAGGGCAAAAGGTGCCTTAGTAATTGGAAGCCCAGTTAAAGGGGGAAATAGTAAAGACAAAGCCCCTGAAGGAAAGGAAAAAGAATCAGCAGTGCTGAATTTGGATGATTTGGATGAAGAGGAGCAATTGGCACTTGCCTTGAAAAACTCTATGGCCTCAGCTCAAGAGGAAAGAGTGAGGTTACAGCAAAGGCCAGGTGGTGAAGTGTCTGGTTTGGACAAAGATGCTGAAGGTGTCCAAACCAGAGGAAAGATTAAGAGGGCAAAAGGAAAGAAAAGACAAGTTGAAACATTCACTGACTTTCCCAACAGCCTTGATCTTCCACCTGAATTCAGAATTGTTGATGATGAGCATACCTCAAAGAAGGCCAAAACTGCTGAAAAGCCCAAGAATGCTGAAATATCCAAGACTGCTGAAGAAGACAAGTCTTCTGAAAAAGACAAGTCTACTGAGACCAAGTCCACTGAAGGTGCCAAAGCTTCTGAAGAGGTAGAGGAGCTGTATGAAGAAGGCTTTGGACCAGGACCCAAGAAAAAGAAAGTGGTGGTGCTAAATGATCCATCAAAGCTGTTTCATGAAGGGTATGGCAAAGACCCTGAAACACAACAAAAATTGGCCATGATGAGGGCCTAAGAAAAGATGGACTTGATGGATGAAGCACAAAGAGCAAGAGACAAGAGAAGAGCAGACTTCCAAAAGCCAAGAAGGAAGAGAGCAACATATAACAAGATGAAGCCACAGCTACTAATCCCAATGGACACCAAATATCCTGACTTGGATAAATGGGTACCAATCCAGCTGAATGACTCATGGGAGGAAGCAAAAAGAGAGTATGTCTATGATCAGTATGTCATTGACAGATGGAACGGAAGAGATGCCGACTCCACTTTTGCTGAGTTCATGATAGAGTACTACAGAGAGCTCTATCAACAATTGCTTGCAGCTGCTGACATTGCAAGATTTGAACTCAAAGCTCCCAAGCCAATCATTTACATGCCTCCAAAGCTTGAAGGATGGATTGACCAAGCAAGGATTCTGAGAGAATTCACTAAGATCCTCAAGCTGAACAAGATGGTTCTTGGTCCTAAGGGAACAAACCAAGAAGCCATGGCCTTGAAAAGAAGAGTGTGGGCACAATATGGGATGGTGCCACCTCCTGAGGATGATCTTTGAAATGGCTAAGTCTTCTGACCTTTCTTGATTGATCAACTATGCTGAAATATGGTCAAGATTGCTGATGTGGTGTGCTATGATAATCTGTTCACTCTGATATGCTCTGGATTGCTCTGATATAAGCATTGTGCTCTTATACTAAAAATCATGTATATGCTTTGAATTGTGATAGTGAAATGCTCTGATATATTTAGTGTTAATGATTCATGCTCTGATATGTTAATTTCAACTATCAACATGCTTGTAATGATTTTCTAATGAATGATAGTTGAATTTGCTTTGAATCAAGAAACACTCATCTCTCTATGCCTATCTATGGAACTTATGTGCAACATGAATGGTGAATACACTAACACATTGCTTTTCAGGATAATTGACCTTAGTCATATCTTCTGAAGATTAATGTAATAGGTGTAGCTAAGTCACTTTTGCATAAGTTGTATAGGTTTTGGCATCATCAAAAAGGGGGAAATTGTTGGGAATAAGATGAGTTATGTTTTGATTGAATACCAAAACCCCCTGAGACATGCCTAAGTCAAATTGAATATGTTCTAGAAATGTTAGAACATATAGTATAAAGGCTAGATGAGGAGCTAATATGTTAGGTAGCTCTTAGATGATTAGATGCATAATTTGAGGGGGAACACATACTTAGAAGTTCATCTCTATCAAGTCCCCTCAAGGCTCAAAACTCTGGATACAACACTAAGTCTTTTGAAGACCAACTATACTGATCAGGAGAGTTGTCCAGAGGAGTTGTCTCAGTACAAGAAATCAAGATGAAGTGCTCTGAAAGTTGAGGTCAACTATGCTGAAGAAATAGAGACAACCATACCCTAGAAAACTACAAATCAACATGCTAAGATCACCTCGAAGTGAAACAAAGGGTATGAGCCAAGTCATCTGAAGAAGAGCAAGCCAACCTTGCTGATAAGCAAGACTGCTGATAGTGATAAGGAGAGTTGTCCAAATGATGAGGAATGTTGTCTTATCATTGGAACAACCTTCAGAAGACATGTCCATATTCTTACAAGAGAATCTGAATGTCAGATATTGGGAAGAGTGCTGCAGAATGAAGACAAAGCTCTTACAGCCGTTTATTTCCCAAATGAGGACATGTCACTATCAAGATTCTGTCTTCAAAGTTGAAGAACTAAAAGAAGACATTTATGGACATTGGAGGCTGCCTCTCCAACGGGCAAATCCTTCATTTGTCTATAAATACAGAAGTGTGAAGACCATTTGAAAGTATCCAACTTCAACCTCAACCAAGCACATCTAACCTCAAATTCTTACAAGCTAGAGTGCTTTCAAAGCTTTCAAAGACTATCTTAGTCTTCATACACTTCTTCTAAGCTGTACTACATTGTATATCCATACATAAGCTTAGAGAGATATCCTATCCTTATACACTGATTTTCATTGTAAAGGATATCTCATTAGTTGGAACCTTACTTCAATCCTCATATCTTTCAAGAGTGTAAGTGAGAAGGTTGTAGTAGTAGAAGTGGTAGGAGCTGACTGTTGAGAGAAGAACAGTTCAGTTCTGAGTTGAGAAGAGGGTACTAGGACTCTAGACATCCTAGGGATCAATTCACCAAGGAGTGGTGTTTTTGATCAAGTGCACCTTGGCACTATAAAACAAGTTAATTCCAAAGAGAAGGAATTATCCTGTTAAATCAGGGAAAGTGGATGTAGGAGCTTGAGTCTCTGAACCACTATAACTTCTTGTGTTGATTTACTTTCAAGTACTTTCATACACTCAACACTGCACACAAAACTGATCTTTCAAAGGATAAACATTCAAAGACTGTGCTAAACTGATTTGGACAAGTTCCCTGAAACTGGACTGTATTGAATTGACTAAGTGATTTCAGAAACTAAAGGAGTCTAAACTAAAAGGGCCAACCAATATTCCGCACATATAACTCCCCTAGATAGTTATTCAACTAAGTACTCAATAGTACTTAGTAGTCTGATTATCTTAGAAGAGTTAATCATCTTCAGTAGAGTTGTCCAAGACAACCTTGCTTAGCTCTGGTTTGATCAAAGTTAAAAGAATTTGCATACAAGTGTATTCCCCCCCCCCCCCATACACTTGTTATATACTCCTTTCAGGACCAACAGATTCAACCCGGGCAAGGCCACATTTGAGAGACTTTCGTATTTTGGCCGGGTGGGATGCCCGGGTTGGATCCACCCGGCCGGGTGACATACATTTCGGGGGTTTTTGGCTATTTTCTCCAATTTCGAAGGGCTAAAGTGCAAAAACTCATTTTTGGAATCCTTACAACATATAAAAGGAGCCCTATTTCAGTTTTGGAGAACAACACACCTTGGAGGGCAACATCTACACACAAACACACATAGTATTAGGTGTTCTTGTTATTTTTGCAATTTCAATTGGAATTTAGCATAGATTAGAGTTACAATTTACAATTCAAGGAAGATTTCCATTGGGCTTTGTAAGTAATTGAAGTTTATAGCTACATCTCCACTTTTAAGGTGATATCTATTTAATTCTCATTTCAATTTAGTAATTCTTCTATTTCTTTCCATTGATTTCTTAATTGTTATGGGTTTTGTGAATTCTTGCATTCTAGCCATGGATTTCTATCTTAGAGCCATGGGCTAAGTTCTAATTGCCTAGGGTGTTGAAGTTTTGGTGGTTAAGTGGTGTAATTATGGATTAATTGCATGATTAGCTTAGGAATTGGGTGTATATGTTTCTAGTGTGGTAATTTGCATGATTCAATTGGTTAATTCACCCTATTAGCTAGCATTGTTGATTTTGTCGACTTCAACGACCGTATTGGGTCACATAATTAAGAGTGTATGTATGAGCTTGAATTAATTGATTAGAATTAACATAGTAATTAGCTACACCGACCGGGGTTTAATTGCTTAGATAGACGACACTAGACACTAGTCGATTAGAGGTCGTCTATTAGATTAGTGAAAGGACGTCTCATAAACATTAGTAACCGTGTTGAACGTGTTTATGAGACACTATCCTAAGATCTTATGGCATTGATTAGACGATATAATTGCTAGTTAATGTACGTGTTCACTTAGGCCTCACAAGGGATTGGTCAACACACACGAGTGATAGCCTTTAGCTTTACCCAATACATTAGGTTTAATTTGTGTATTTTAGCCCAATAATTCACCACACAACCTACAAAATGGATACACCCAAGGCAATACTCTCTCACTTTGCACTTTCGAAAGGAAGTTAGATATCTTGTTATTGCATTTGTTCATTTCTTCTTGTTTAGTTCATCTAGTTTCGCACTTGTATTTTTAATTCCCGAAAATCCAAACAAACAAGCTTAGTTACTACAATAGCATGATAACTTGAAACCTTAGGGATTCATTGGCACTCAATTAAGTCATTGGAACGAAAATATACTTGGGAAACTTATCCAAAAATACGAACAAGTCAACATATGCAAAAATATGTTACATATAACTCAAAATACGTGATAATATGGAATAAGACAATATATTTGTAATAAAATGTTATAAAAATGATTATTTGAGTTTGAACTGATCAATATAATATTATATTATAAATAAAATTAATAATATAATATTACTTCAAAGTTTTATATTTTAAAATCTGTGAATTGACTGTTTGGAAATATAAATAATTTATATATGTAATAACATATGTCATCTATATAAAATATGCAAAATATATAAACATATATGTAAAAAACTGTTGCATATGGTCAATAATATATGCAAATATTTTGTTGCATATGCATAATTCCACCAAACAGAAACCTCTAAATCCACCAAAATATTCTCACAATTTCTCCAAATCCAGATCACAATCATACAACACGAAATTCACATTATACTCCATAATTGTAAACACACATTCACAATAATTGGAAATTACACTAGTATATCGATTGTGATGGAGGCAAAATCGCGAGGGTCTGTGGCTTGACCGATTGTGCCGGGAAGGGTGGTGTCGGGCCGATTGTGCCGCCATATGATTGTGGATGGGGATTTGAATGTTTTGAAATGAGAAATGATAAGAGGGAGAAGTGGAGGATTTCCTCCATGTCAGCCTCTGAGAGGGCGCACGCCGGAGGTGAACAGAGATCGGTGAGACCATGGTTGGTGCATGAGGAAGAAGATCGGCGGCGCCCTTGATCGGGGAGGGGCGACAATCGGAAGTGGTATGCTGGAAGGTCAACGACCGACTCGAAACAACCACCGACGGCGAAAAGCTGAATCGCAAAATTAGATCGCAGAAATGAACAACCACCGAAAATGAATCCACGGCAGACGAAGAGCGTGAGAAAGCTAACCGCCGACGACGAGCAAGCTGATCGGCAACGAGAACCAAGATTAGAGAACCAATATCCCTCAAATTGCCGGATGAAAGTAATGGAGCGATTAAATGTGTGAATCAATTAAATCAAATTTGAAAAGGAAAGTGAATTAGGTTAAATCAATTTCTACATTTTAAGGAAGTTTCGAAATTGAAGGACAAATGGATTTTAAATTTCAATTTTAATAACAAATGCGTGAAAAATAGTATTTCAAATTCAAAATTTATTATATTAATGAATTAATATTGTTTTAAGACCAAGGGGCATAATTGTATATTACCACATCAATTTGACCTTAATTCTAATACTATAATTTTTTGTCTCTATTTCTAGTTGTGTCTATAGGATTGTCCCTTATATTAGTTAAACTCATACATACATCTTCTTCATCTTTATCATCTATAAGACCTTTATCATCATCAAACACAACATTAACAGATTCTTGAACAGTGTTAGTCCTAAGGTTATAAACTCTATAAGCTTTACTATTTCTAGAATAGCCTAAAAAGAAACCTTTATCACTTTTAGAATCAAACTTGTGAAGTTGATCCCTATCATTCAAAATATAACACACACAACCAAATACATGAAAATATTTCACACTTGGTTTTCTAACATTCAGAATCTCATAAGGTGTTTGATTAGTGCCAGATCAAATATAAACTCTATTAATAATATGACATGTTGTATTCAATGCTTCAGCCCAAAATCTTTTAGAAAGACTTTTAGATAAAAGCATGACTCTTGCCATTTCTTGTAAAGTTCTATTCTTTCTTTCAACAATTCCATTCTGTTGTGGAGTTTTAGGAGATGAATATTCTTGCAAGATACCTTTCTTATCACAAAAATCATTAAATATGTTATTCTAAAATTCTCTACCATGATCAGTTCTAATACGACCAACTTTCAAGTTATACACATTTTTGAACCTTTTATAGAGTACTTTAAAAGCAGCAAATGTTTCAGATTAATCTCTTAAAAACTCAATCCAAGTATATCTAGAAAAATCATATACCATAACTAAGGAATATCTTTTACCTCCAATGCTTTCAGTTTCCATAGGACACATCAAATCCATGTGCAACAATTCAAAGCATCGATGTGTAGAACAATGTGACAGCATTTTATGTGGCACTCTTACATGTTTACCTTTCTGGCATGATCCACATACAGTGGTATTCTGGAAACTCAGTTTTGGTAATCCTTTGATTGCATCTGATATGATTAGTTTCTTTATTGCCCTGTAATTTACATGTCCTAATCTTTGGTGCCATAAGATATTCTCATCATGTTTTGACAAATTGCATACATTAGTTCCAATAAGATAACAGTTATCTGCAGACCTAGTACCAGTCATTAAACAATCATCATCTTCGTTCAGAACATAGCAAGACTCTTTGTCAAATTTTACATGCAAATTATCATCACAAAATTGACTAATACTAATCAGATTAGCAAGTAAGCCATCAACATGCAAAACGTTTTTAAGCTTAGGAAAACCTTCAACATTCAAAGTTCATTTTCCTATTATCTTTCCTTTTGATCCACCACCATATGTAACATTACCACCATTCAAGGTCACATAATCAAATAAGTAGTCTATTTGTCCTGTCATATGTCTAGAACAACCACTATCAAAATACCATAGACCAGGTAAACATGCTTTCAAGGATGTGTGAACAACATTACATGTAACTTTTGATTTCCATGCAAATTTCATAGAATGTTTCCTAGGATGTGAAGACATTCTGGATAGCATAAACTCAGTTTTCATATCTTTAACCATTTGCAAGCAGAAGGGACGAATATGACCATATTTAAGAAAATAATGATAAATATACTTCCTTTTAACCTTGTGACAATCTGTTTGTGCATATGTTACACCTGATGTGTTAGCATTTGCCTTCACAAATTTCACAGGTTTTCTAAAATTTTCAGAAATAGAAGCAGTTTCACCATCATAACCTAAACCATAATTATTAGATTTACCAGTAGATATAGCATTATTTACATCAGAAGCACTTTTAGAAAATTTTCTAAAACTTAAAGTAGAGGTGATCAATTTCTCCTTCAGTTTACAAACTTCAAGATCTCTTCTTGTAAGAAAGACTTATAGCTTAGTGATTGTGTCTTTCAAATCCTCATTCTCTTGATTCAAAGAATTCAGAGTGAGTTTCTGAGATTTCCAATCATCTAACAATTTCTGATATGTCTCATCATCAATCCTCTTTCCTGCATCATCAACAAAACCATTAAAATAATTCAAATCTGGGTGACTCTGTTTTGATGTTACTGTAGACGTGAAGACATCGGGTGCAACATCAGAATCTGTATCATCCAGACCATCATCTGAGGAATCATTATAATCAATTCTGGTAAAATGAGCACGTTCATTTTCATTAAACTCATCAAGATCATCATTATCTGATTCATCACTCAAGGTATCACTATAATTCAGTTTTTGCTTCAATCTGGTATTGGCACATTCTTCATTTGCATAATGGCTATATCCAGAACATGCATTGCATTGTACTGATTTTCTAAATTCATGATCATACCTTGGTTTACCTTCACTTTTTGATGGTCTTGGTGTGAATTGACTCTTCCTCCTTTCTGGTTGTGGTGTTGATGTGTTGATTTAGATCTTAGGCTGAATGTTTCCTTTAGATTTATGCATAGACTTCTTAAGAAATTTATTAATGTGCTTTGTAAGTAAGGCAATGCTGTTAGGATTGTTAAGGCATTCATCAAGCAATTCCTCATCCGAATCAACCTCAGTGATGATAGGCTGAATCTCAATTTTTTTTTGATGTCTCTCCTTTAAAAATAACAACTTTCTTATCATCTTTAGTTTCATCAACTTTCTTATATTGTGTACATCAAATATCTTGATGAACGAACATGGAGGAGTTTACTGGCTGACTGGATTCAACCACGGACAAAAGCTGTTGATGATCCAGAATTTTCTGCTTCTGATGTTGCATCAGATGTGCCAACATCTGCTATAACATTTGTCAGGTATCCATTATTTTCGAATACCAGTCTAAACTGTTTTAATGAATTTACTTTTGATGAGATAGGTACATTGAGGGAAAGTCACAACTGTGATTTTTCAAAGCTGGATAATGTCTTAATGATTGGTAACATAAAAAGAACAGGCATTGGGTACAATGATATGTCTTTTAAACCTTTTTATGATAAAAATTCTATTGTGTTTGTTAAGGCAGAAGTAATGGATGATTCTAATATCTCTGTTAAGACACAAACTATTGTTGGTAAGGTTGAAAAAGTTTTTACATGTTTTTATTGTTCTGATAAAGGTTATAAACGTCCATATTGTGCTAAACTGAAAAGAGATATGAATTCTTTTGAAAAGTTGCCTAAAATGACACATCATTCTAAACAACATTTATAGAAAACAGAATGCGTTTTAATATCTGATATGTTATGTAATGTTGTTCAAATGTCATTAAAAACACGTGTTCCTGATTCATGGTACTTTGATAATGGTTGTTCTAGACACATGACATGTCAACTTGAATTCTTATCTAATTATAAATCATATTGAAAGTGTTCGTGGGGTAGTAACTAGTGTTTAAGTAAAAAACAGAACAATGTTACACTCAATGTTGTGACAATTAGTGTAGCATTAACTCTAACAGAATACAAAAAGTAAACACAGTACACATCGGAAATCTAAAACACTAAAACACAATAAGAACACAATGTAATAATTTTTAACATAGATTTTATTAATAACAAAACCTATGCTAAGCCTTACGGCGAAAACAATAACTTAGTTCCTAAGTTACGAAAATGTC
Source organism: Galeopsis tetrahit (assembly GCA_963675135.1). NCBI lineage: Eukaryota > Viridiplantae > Streptophyta > Magnoliopsida > Lamiales > Lamiaceae > Galeopsis > Galeopsis tetrahit. The sequence goes on from OY776130.1 coordinate 18,274,657, forward strand.
ATGTGAAATGTCTCAGAAATTACTTCAACATTCCACAAACGGAAACTACAACAATCGAGGCACGTGCCTGAATCCGCAAATAGACTTAAGTGTAAGAACACTGTCTAAAGAAGTAATCTAATCTATGATTCACTCTCAGTCGATACAAGACTAGAACTAAGTACACTAGAAGGTGTTGTATCCCTCGGCGTACGATAAATGATACAACTACTGACCATAACTCCTAACTAGGGTTGAACGTTCAAGAAGGTGTTACTGGAATAGTGCATGCTTTGAAATGAAAGACTCCAGCGGTATTTATAGAGCAATAGCCGAATTCTAGATCCTTCCATTATGATATCCTATTTTTTAGGACCTCAACTTCCATGATCTTTCTAGATTCTTCTTCCATCTTCCAGGTCATTCTAACCTGCTCCAGACTTTTCTATCACGTTCTCCAACATTCTGGAATCTTCCAGGTTCCAGACTCTTGTAGAAGCTTCTAGAATTGTGCCTGAATGTGAGAGCATTTAGTACAATATTTAATGTAACATTTCAGAAAAGACTTAGAATAAATCAAGGAAGGTCAAATTAAGATGTTGTTGATAATGTTAAAGCATTTAAGAGTTAACAACATCTACACATATGAATATATGATGGTGGAAATGTTACTTATGGAGGTGGTTCTAAAGGTAAAATTATTGGTAAGGGAATACTCAATGTTCCTGGTTTTCCAAAGTTATCAAATGTTTTACATGTTGAAGGATTACTTAAAAATTTGATTAGTATTAGTCAACTATGTGATAAATATTCTTGCTATGTTCTAAATAGAAATTATGATTGTCTCATGACTGGAACTAGATCTGTTGACAATTATTACTTACTTGAATATAAAGATATATGCAATAGTGCTAAACTTGAAGAGAATGTTCTTTGGCATCATAAAATTGGTCATGCTAATTATAAACATATTCACAAATTGATGAGATTAGGAGTTGTTACAGGTTTACCTAAACTTCAGTTGAGAAATTCCAAAGTTTGTGATTCATGCCAAAAAGGTAAGCAGATGAACGTGTCTCACAGAATGCTGGAACATTGTTCAACAACACACAGTTTTGAACTTCTACATATGGATATTATCGGTCCAACGGAAACTGAGAGTATTGGTGGTAAGAGATACTCATTAGTTGTGGTTGATGATTACTCAAGATACACTTGGATTGAATTTCTAAAAGAGAAATCTGAAACTTTTTCAGTTTTCAAAATTCTTTATAAAAGATTCAAAACTGTTTTTAACTCTAAAGTCTGCAAAATTAAGTCTAATTCATGGAAGAGAGTTTGAAAATAGTTATTTTACTGAATTTTGTGAAAGCAGAGGTATCATGCAAGAGTTTTCTTCACCTAAAACACCACAACAAAATGATATTTGTGAAAGGAAATATAGGACTCTTCAAGAAATGGCTAAACTTATGCTTTTATCCAAACAACTTTCTAAAAGATTTTGGGCTGAAGCTTTAAACACTGCATGTCATATTTCAAATAGAATCTATATTCGAACTAATTCCACTGAAACTTCTTATGAAATTCTGAATAGCAGAAAACCATATTTGAAATACTTTCATGTGTTTGGTTGTGTATGTTACATTCAGAATGATAGAGATCAATTGCATAATTTTGATTCTAAAAGTGATAAAAGATTATTCTTAGGCTATTCTAGAAATAGTAGAGCCTATATAATTTACAATTTGAGAACATGTACTGTGCAAGAATGTCTAAATGTGGTATTTGATGATGATTCTAGTCTTACAGGTCAATATCTTGAAGATGATGTCTCTGATCTTTTTGAAATTTCAAAGAGTTCTGAGAATTTTGATCAAACTCAAACTGTTGCTTCAGATGAGGCCACATCTAAGCAAATATCCTCTGAAAAATCAGAATTATCAGAAAATTTGCATGAATCTCAGAGAACTCCATCTATCAGAATTTTGAAAGATCATCCATCAGACCAAATCATTGGAGAACTGTCTATTGGAGTACAAACTAGAAGAAGATTGGGTATGAATCCAAAAGATGTGGTAAGGCCTATATGCATGTCATCCATATGCAACAAGGTAAACCATGTGTGTTATCATTCCCTGACTAAGCTTGAAAATATAAAAGAAGCTTTGAAAGATGAATTCAAAATATTTTGTGATAATACAATTGCTGTTAATATATCTAAGAATCATGTGCAACATTCTTTGACAAAGCATATAAGTATTAAACATCATTTTATTAGAGATCTTGTTAAGAAGGAGATTGTGAAATTGGAATACATATATACTGAGAAACAACTTGTTGATATTTATGCAAAAGCCCTTGATGATAAGAGGTTTTCATCCCTTCGAAAATCTCTTGGTTTATGTACTATTTGAAAATTTCTGACTAAATGTTGTATCAAATGTGGGAACATTTGAGACAACATATGGAATTGTTTATTAAATTTTTCTGGATATTTTTCTGTGTTAGATTTAAATAATTCTTCTGTGTAAATGTTATTTGAGTCTTGAAAAAATTGTTGCAAATTTTTTTGTTCTGGACATGCATCTCTTAAATGCAAAAAGGGATCACAATTTAGATGCTTAAAAACCACTGAGTAACTATAGGACACGGAGCTCGCTACTACGATGTTCTCTTTTCAAAAGGTGATTAAAAAATTGCATTAAATTATTCATATGTCCAATGAGTAACTGTGGGGCACGGAGTTCGCTACTACGATGCACTCTTTTCAAAGGATAGATCAATGTGAAATTGTGAAATAAAAAAAAAAATATGTGCAACACAAATGAAGCAAATTCATGTAAAAACAGTGTTGAGATGTATGTGGGCCAACATTATAAGCGACATTGAAAATGACTCGAATTTCAGTTACCTTTATGAAGTACTTATTTTCTGAATATTAGATTAATTTTTCAGAATTATTAAATTGGATATTTCCAGGTCATTATTTTTATATTTACTGCATTTTCAGTATTTTATTTAATTTGGGCAGTTTTTTAATTCCTTGTTTCTCTCCTACCAATTTCACACAATCACTTACATGGGATAAGTTATTCCTTTCACTTCCTATTTTTTCGAATTACTCCCATTATGCGTACAACTTCCAATTTATCTTCTCTACTTAAGTTCTTTTAATAAATTGAAATGTCTAGATATTTATATTGCTATAATATTCTATAACTTATGCATTGATTTTGAAGATATTATATACAGTGGTATTTCAGAAAGAATTGATTGTTCATCAACATTTCAATTCGAAAGTGTTTAAATTTTCCAGACTTTGAATTGTTTAATTAATTCAAATCTAGTTTACAGGCATTTAAAGGATGGGAAACACTTCACCACTGAAATTTCTCAAACATCTACATAGGGATGGCAATGGGCCGGGTCGGGTACCTAGATACCCAGACCCGACCCGTTTCAATTCGAGTCCAGGGCGGGGCGACCCAAATAGCACGGGTCGGGGCGGGCCGGGTTGAAATTGCCATCCCTACATCTACACCTTTGACATTTCAAACCTTAAGACATCCGTTCTTAAATGCAAAGCATTCACCCTCCTACTGAAACCATGAACCTGAAACCACTCAAAACCCTACTGCTAGTCAAAGTCTTCTGACTATTCTTACAATAATGGCGATTTTACTGAATGTTTCTGATGTGGATAGAGACGAAGGACCCATTAGATATATTGATCTAAGAACCCAACGTATAAATTAAGCAGCGGATCTTCCAAAATCGAGATTTGAATTGATCTTACTTAGATCATGAAAACCATGACCCGTTGGCTATAGAAGAGCCAAGAACCTTGGTATGATTGAACGCCACAAGATCTTGCTCAAGATTCTTGATAAGTTCTCAAATAATTCAACATCACAAAGAGAATATAAGCAATAAACTTATAAAATTAGTATTAAACTTGGTCTCATCTTCCCAAAGGAATACAAGGCCTATTTATAGGCTGGAAAGTAACTCCTAATAGTAAATACATTCACAACCTACACTTATAGTCTTAAAAGGCCACTAAAGACTCAATTCAAAGCTAACAAAGTAACTCATGACTCTTTTGAATTCCTAGAAAAATGTAAATATTCTAAATAACTAATAATATTAAAAATAAATAATAAATCTGATGGCTTCATGTGTGCCACGTTTTTTGAAGGCCCGTGCACTTAAAATTATGTCTTTTAGCCAAAATTAGCTTCATGACATCTTTGTAAACGTAGTCCAGCCCAATAGCATTCAATACTAGGCCTTCTTTGGGTTTGTCTTGCACATTTTTTCCTATTTCAGCAACTAAGCTCGTCAATATCTCATTCATCTTCTTAGCGCTAGCCCTTGTAATCTGCCCATCATGTATGATCAAAGGATCCCTTTTGTTTTCATGACTTTGCACTTGTGGATCCTCATCAGTTTCTAAGAATGATGGAACAATCATGTCAGCATTTCCGCAGTTCATGATATTTTAATCTATTTGTTTCTCCTTTCCACACCAACAAGGGGAGAAGCTGCACCTAATGCAAATTGTTGTATATGGGAATTATCTTGCTTGTTGAAAATGGGAGTTTTACATATATGAGGGAGTTTTGGAAAGATCATTTTTAGGGGGAGTTATTTTCAATGGTTCAAATTCACTTCTGTTTAACATTACATTATATTCTTGGTGTCTATTCTACACTTTTTGTTATCTATTATTGCATCAGGTTTGTTGTTGTCAAAAGGCCAAATTGGGGAGATTGTTATTGTTGTGTCAATGTTGTGAAGAATGTCACAACATATTTGACAACATCATTAATAATTCGTCAAGAAACAGAAGTCGTACAAGAAAGTGATAAGGCAGTAGCCTAAGATGCACAAGATGTTGATGTCATTAAGACCGTGCATGGAGATTTATGAAAGCATACAAACTAGATGAGTTATAAAGTATGGGTGAGTTTGTGCAGATCTATGAAGTTGCAGCTGAAGTGTTATTCAGCCCAATCCTCTCCTTTACTTATTTACATAAAAATTTTTTATATGTTTGTCATGCTTGTAGGATTTATATTTCTGTTATTTCCTTTATTATTTAGGATTTCCCTTATGTTTATGGTTATTTAAATCTAAACATGTTATTTGGTTTAGATGATGTTTTTATTAATTTCATCTAATACAACTGCTACTTCATTATTTTGAAATATCAATTGTGTTAATTTCTTAGTCAATATTTATGTTGTGCGAACATCAGTAGTGTTGATGTAGAAAGGTCAAATTGGGGGAGATTGTTGATGTTTAAATAAGTGTTTTGTATAATGATCCAACACTTACAGCCGAGTGTTGTAACTAATGTTCCGAACACTTATGACAACATCATAATTTGCCCTTCCTTCTTTCACTAACTCCGATCTTACACTTGTTGTTTAGTAATGTCCCTAATGCAGTTAGAAGACGTGGGCAACACCAGGTCATGCAGTTGTATAGGAGTGAGAAGTTACTAAGCATAATATAACAAGTTCCTACATTCAAGGAGATGTGATGGGAAGTTTCTTAACCGCTTGATCTCACAGCTGTGATGATCATAGGAGTTGAAGGCAGTTCGTCCATGAAGCCTATAAATACCGCAGCTGCCTCAACACAAGATACACAAGAAAACATCAGAATTTGCCCTTCTTTCTTTCACTATTACTACACTACTGAACGCTCTATACGCTTCTAGTTAGGATAATAGTGTTGTTGATCATGGTCTTATTTACTAGGTTATATGCATTATTGTAAACCCGAATAATAGTGTGTTGATCATGGTCTTATTTACTAGGTTATATGCATAGATATATGAGGGAGATAGTTTCATAGGATCTAGTAAATTCTATACACTCATTCATAGTGTTTTTGTATACCTCTAAGAGGTTGTAATCGTTTCACATATTTTTATATAGTGAACAACGTAGATTATTTTATAATCTACGCAAATTTTGAATACTTCCATTTTCACTACGTGCATTTTAATTTCCGCTGCATAGTGTTGTCTGGACAGTGCCAACACGACAGACAACATCTCTGATTTCGCACGCACACACACTTTCACATATAATATAAATTAATTTTGTATATGTTAAGTTGGTACGTAATAGGAGCGGGAGACGGGGCGTGCACCCACCCACCTTGACAGGTTGAACATTGCTCATATGTTTGATGCGTCTATGCAGAGGTCCACATACGGGTGCACGACTGACCTCCGCGTAAGTTTAAGTTTACGTTTTGTTTAATCAAATAAATTAAACTATATATAGTTTATTATATTAATTTAATTTTATTAATTATGTTCTTGAATGTCCACCGGAGGCTTGTCGAGGTCGAGACGCAGAATCAGGCCGAGACTACTACTGAGGTCGGAACCAGAACTCCTTCTCGTGAAGTTGACGTTAACCAGATTTACTTGGAGGCTGCCCCGATCAACCGAGGATGGGTCCTTGGCCATGGTCGGATGAGCAACGTCGTCAGGTCATCTGGTTTGTCCCAGATTGGATCGCAAGCCTCTGTATCCTCCACAACTGCTCTGGACCCGGCCATGATAGTAGCGCTCAATCACTACATTCGTCGGCTAAGTAACAATATGGGTCGGTCGTTGGGGTAGTCGAATGAACGGATTGAGCAATTATATCAAGAGACCATGAGCGATCCCCCGCCTTTCAATGTTCCTGCTCCTCCATTCCCAGCCCCCAGGCCTGGCCGTAGTCCAAGACGACGACATTCTTGGTGGGCATTTCGGTGCCGATGGTAATTTGGACGATTTTTTTTATTATGGTGGTTCATTGTTGAACAATTTACTTTTATGTCGAACTATTTTTATTTTTTTATGAATTGTCGAATAATTTACTTTTTTATGAATCGTTAAACTATGTTACTGTTTTTATGCATTATTTTTATCTACCATTTATTTACTGTTTATGATAAGTGGTTGGTATAAATATTTGCGAGGCGATTAAGGAATTTTTTCGGAGTGGGCTGCTATTAAAGCAGCTGAACTGCAACTTCTTGACGTTGATCCCTAAAACCAGTCACGACCCTACGGTGGAGGATTTCCGGCCAATTGCTTGCTGCAATGTGGTTTATAAGGCAATATCAAAAATTCTTGCAAATCGCATTTGTGTTGCTTTGAAGGAAATAGTTAGCGAAACCCAAGGAGCTTTCATTCCTGTTCGCTCGATTACTGAAAATATCCACTTGGCTTAAGAGTTGATTAGGCATTATGGGAATGTTAATAGATCTCCTAGGCTCTTCCTGAAAATCGATATAAAGAAGGCCTATGACTCCGTATCCTGGAACTTTCTGGAAAACCTGTTGTACAGCCTGAATTTTCCAAGTAAATTCGTTAAGTGGATCACTCAATGTGTGACATCGCCTATGTATTCGATTCTTATCAATGGGCTGCCGCATGGATTCATCAAGGGTGCAAGAGGGATTAGGCAAGGTGACCCATTATCTCCTTTCCTCTTTATAGTGTGCATGGATTATCTTAGTCGTCTCATTAAGTCGAGAATAGCAAATAGTAATTTTAGATATCACCCCAGGTGTGGTATTTTTAGAATTACCAATTTGATGTTCGCCGATGACTTGCTTCTATTTGCTAGAGGGGATGTTAATTCTGCTAGGACTATTCGTGATATTTTGCATGAGTTTGAGATTACTTCTGGTTTAGCTATAAGCCCGCATAAATAAAAAATTATTATGATGGGAGTTAAAGAGGATGTTAAAAGGGAAATTTTGAGTATGTTGAGGTTTGAAGAGGGTACGCTGCCCATAAAATACTTGGGTATACCTCTCTCCTCAGTCGTACTAAAAATTAACCAGTTTGACCCTCTTGTTAATAAAATCAGGGACCAAATTGGTAAGTGGGGCTCTAAAACCCTTTCATATGCGGGGATATTGGAGCTTATTAGATCAGTGATTCAGGGTGTTTGTGCTTATTAGCTTGGGGTGCTCCCGATTCCGAAACTGGTTATTAATCGTATAAATAGCATGTGTGGTGCGTTTCTGTGGGGGGGTAAGAGGTTCCTGGTTGCTTGGAAAGATGTGTGCAAACCTAAAGAGGTTGGTGGGCTGGGTCTTAGGAACCTTAAGGAGTGGAATAAGGTGCTTCTTGGTAGGAAAATATGGGATATCCACCGAAAAAGGACTGTTTATGGATTCGGTGGATTGATAAATACTGGAATAAGGGGGTGGAAGTGTGGGATATGGAATGTGGGGAGGATGGGTCTACTCTTCGTAAATATATTATTAGAATTAAGAATGAGATCATTTTGAAGTGTGGGAGTGTTGATGGTGCGATTAACCTCTTTAATTCTGTTGTTTCGAATAAAGGGGTTAATGTTGAGTGTCTCTATGCTAAACTGAACCAGCATACTAGTGTTGGGCGAGAAAGGGCAGTAGCTGCTGGAATTGTTGCTGGGCAAGGAATAACATGAAATGCTGGAATTGGTGCATGGCAACGAAATGGACTAGTTTTGATTTTTGTTGCTGGGCAAGGAAGGGCAGTAGCTGCTAGAATTATTGCTGGGCGAGAAAGAGCAAAATCTGCTGGAATTGTTGCATGGCGACGAATAGGACTAGTTTTGATTTTTACAATTTTCTTGTCGTAAATGTCATGAAGAATGGGTGTTGTAATAGCACTACGAGAACTAACTATACGGGAGGAGTACCCATTCAGGTGACGGACCACGGTTTTCCCCTACTTGGGTTTTTCCCAAAGGGTTTACAGAGTGGGGTTTTTAATCCGGAGTCTCGATGGATGGGGAAGTTGAGTGGTGAGCGATTGGTACCGTTGGCGTCATCCTTTAGGGGGTGAGCGTTTTTGAGCAATGAAAGTTTTTATCCTTTTGCTCAAAAAAAATAACAAAAATATTTTTTTAAACCACTAAATTACTGACGGATTATACTTATCTGTCGGTATTTGAAACGCATAATACCGATGGAATTTCTGCCGGTAAGCATTATTAGCCACGATTTTGGGCACCAAATTACAAATGAATTGTATTGTTCCGTCGGTAATTTGAAAGCATTATTAGCAACGAAATTTAGAAATTCGTCGGTAATAATGCGGTAAAAAGACAAATTAGAGGCTTTTTTTCATTTCACTTAAAAAAGTTGTGGAAGTTGTATGAAATCATCATATTACGGTACGTTTTTTGCCATTTTTACTTGATAAAAACTATATTGTTATTTATGATACTTGGTTAAATTGTTTAGTTTAGTTGCGTATGTATTAGTTTTGTTTTGTTTTGTTTTAATTAGGCATTTAGTGTATATTTAAAGTGTATATAGTTAATTGGGTCCAAATGTTTAATAGATGGAATTGTCGGATCGTCGTTGGATGTATTGTACTCCTATATTCGTTCTAGAGAATGTGAATGGTGAATTTTACGATTAACTCATGTCATTTATTGAATTTTCAAAGCTCCACCTACGTAGTATGTCTAGGGATTGTATTAGATGTCAGTGTAATTCTAAAAAATGTCGAAATAAAGTATTTAAAAGCATTAAAGAGGTTTTATATGATGTTGTGAAGAATGGTTTCGTTGATAATTATTATAATTTGACAAGTCATAGCGAAGAACGTTGGCCTTATAAATTTGATCATTACATGTTGATCATGTCGGCACCAGTAATGATCATCAATTTGGGGGGAAGAACCTGATACGTATCAAACAATGATAATGGAAGCTGGTTTTTCAAATATAGAAGAGGCACCGACGGATGAAGCATTTCGATTTTATGAGATGCTCAAATTAGTCAAAGAATATTTGTATCCGGGTTGTGATTCTCACTCTCACTTGTCATTTAATGCCAGACTTATGGTTATTAAGACCGAGAACAAGCTTTCTAATAGGGCATATGAGCAAATGACACAATTATGCAGCGAGATTTGTCCTCGAGATAATAAGGTTCCTACGACGTTTCTTCAAAGCAAACAATTGATGAAGAATGTGGGTTTGTCGTCGGTTGAGAAGAATGATTGTTGTGTGAATGGTTGCATGTTATACTAGGGTGATGAAGATATCAACCTGAATATGTGTAGAATGTGTGGCCATCCCCGGTACAAAGAGCCACGTCGAAAGGGGCCCGGTGGTCAAAAGAAAGACGATGAAGAAGAAAGTACCACAAAAGAAGATGTCTACAAGAAAACAGTGGAATTCCAACAGGAAAATTCCAACAGTTTTTTGCATTTTTTCCGTTGGAATCATTGATTCCAACGGAAATTCCAACGAAAATACGACCATTGGAAAAGTGGGCGCTGGAATTGTAAAATTCCAATGAAAATTCCATCAGAAAAAAATTCCAACAGTACATTCCAACGGATTTTGAACGTTGGAATTATCACCTATTGATTTTTTTTCCAACATATATTCCATTGAAAAATCCAACGGTAATTTGCCATTGGAATTTGTTCCAACAGTAATATTCCGTTGGAATTTGTTCCAACGGATTTCGACCTTTGGAATTTTATAGTTGTTCGAAATTATAAATTTGAATTCCTACAGTAATTCCAATAAAAAAAAATCTGTAGGAATTTTTATTCCAACAGACATGTAACGCTGGAATATCTAGCTATTGGAATTTTTCCATCACATATTTCATCGTCAATTCCAATGGTGATTTTTCGTTGGAATTTTTCCAACAAATATTAGCCATTGGAACTTAAATTGTTGGAAATTTATTCAAGTAAATTCCAATGCCAATTCCAACGACATTAATCGAACTGTTGGATTAAAAATTCCAATGAACATGTACCATTGGAATATTCAATTGTGAAAATTTGTCCAATATAAATTCCAACAACTTTTTTTTAGTTGGAATTTATTTAAAAAAAATATTTTATTTTTATTGCTATATTAAAAAATAATATTAAAATCAATTAAAATTACACAATATACCATTTGAATTAAACTATATAATCAATTTAAAAATATATAATAATTAATGTCATAACAAAAATAATAAGTTGCAAACACCGTAGTCATAAACTAAGAGTTGACCATCTTCCCAATTCACATCACCGACAAAAATAAACTAAAACTAATATAATAACATAAATATTAACTCCTAGTAATCACCACCATCATCATCATCATAATCACCACCATCAATTCCAAAGGCACGATCATCATCTTCATCTTCATTCTCATTCTCATCATTATCTACGTTCTCAGCATCACGAGAAGACACGCCGTTAGAAGATGCATCATGGGCAGTATTGAATGATGTGTTGTTCATCATCATCTGAAGAAGACGGTGAACAGAGGCTAATTCACTCTCAACAGTAGTTAAACGAGATGTTAAGACCTGAACTTCTGAATTGGTCGAATTGGTGGTACTAGTCTTACCCCTCTTATTAGATCTTGAACTTGAAGATTTAAATAAAGCTGCTTCTGATCCAAAACCATAAGTTCTGCCTCTCTTACTATTCCCTTCATTAGCCTCGTAAAAGATCGTAGAATCATCAATCTCATCTTCAGCTACACCTTCAGACAACTTGCTAGCCTTTAAATTCTTATACTTATTCTGCATATAGTTTTCAACAAGTACAATATATTAGATTTTGTAAATGTAAAATACAAAAGGAAATATATATACATTATATATATAATAATATCTAATTCTAAAAAATTAACTCTTATTTTAAAAATACTTACGTAAAATTCTTCGGCTCTAGAATTTTTCCATTTATTATCCTCTTCATCGTAGTTGAGCTTCAAAAAAAGCTCAGGAACGGTAGCATCTCTCCCGAGCTTCATTCCCTAAATTAAATCCACAATTGATAATTATAAATAAATTAAAATATATATATATATATACAAACACTACTTAATTAAAATAACTATGCTTACCAGTCGTCTTAAATGTTCCGAAATCGAAATAGCACCGCCTCGATGCAAGCATCCATCATTATTAGCCGATATGTTCTTTTTGTTCTAATTAGACAAGTTTATGAAATCAGGGTCCGTCTCCCATTTAATTTTAAGTGCCTCAAGCACTCCAGAAGACAACCATGACCCTTTGGATTTTCCCCTACGAATATCCACCAAGCTTGAACGCACAATGTTTGCCGCTTTACATTTCCATATCCTTTTAATATCAACTTCATGCTCAGGATCCCAGCTACAACAATTCTACCAAAAAACAATAATCTTAGCTTTATATATAATAAAACAAACTTTAATTTGACAAATAAACATTTTTACAAGCTTATGATATTACCTTAAACTGGATAAACCACATATTTTTTACATTTGTAGGAATCTCACTCCATCCACGCCATGGTTGTGAGTATTTAGATTTGATGTTTCTACTAATGTGTTTAATGGCTTCTGAAGGAAAAAACCTGTTACATAATAATTATGAAAAATAATATACATTAGCTAATAATAAAATAAGTGTATTAAAAATTATAATGAAAATATAAGTAGCTAAAAAATCGTACTCATTTCCATTCGGTTGTATCAACAACTTACTACCGGTCGAACTGTTTGTGGGGGCCCTCTGAGATGCTCCTTCAGTTGATGGTGTAGAGGCTCTTTGAGATGCTCCCTCAATTGATGATGTAAGGACTCTTTGAGATGTTTCCTCAGTTGATGGTGTAGAGAGTCTCTCAGATGAAGCTCTTTCAAATGATGTTGGAACCCCTCGAGTATCGCTCTTAGATAGTGCAGAAGATTGAGAAGGGGCTATATTTGATAGTGTAGGAGTTTTCTCAAATGGCACAGGGTTACTGTCAGATAAAGTTCTCTCAAATGTTGAATGGACTCTTTTAGACGGAACTCTCTCATGTGGTGTAGAATCTTTCTCAAAGCTTCTCTCAAAAGGTGTAGGGTCTCTCTCAAAAACTCTCTCAGTTTGTGTTGGAGATCTCTCAGAAGGTGTAGGGTCTCTCTCAAACACTCTCTCAATTTGTGTTGGAGCTCTCTCAGAAGGTGTTGGGTTTCTCTTAGATGAAGGTCTTTCATACGGTATAGTGTCTCTTTCAAACGCTCTCTCAATTTGTATTGGAGAGCTCTCAAATATGGTAGGTTCTCTCTCGGATGTTCTTTCAAATGTTGATTGATTGTCAAAATTTGTGAATGTGAATTTTAAGCCAGTGTCTTTCAGATGGTCTCTCAAATGCTCTCTAGATATGCTTCTGCCTCTACCTCTACCTCTACCTCTACCTCTACCTCTACCTGGTCTAATAGTTGAGTTGATGTCTCTGCATTGTCCTCTACCACGTTCACTTTTACGTGTCATCTGTGCACATTAAACATGAAACTTCAATATAACACACCCATATATATAGAGCACACATATATATTACATAGACATATACATGTATATATAAATATTATAAAAAAGCTTTATGAACATGATAGAACAATATATGAAGAACACTAAACTTTTAAATAAAAATAATTATGTCATTAATTGATTCAGGATGACTACAATAGAGAATACAAATACTACCTCTTTGAATACTACTATAGATCATTTATATATAGCTGCTCATGAGGCTTTCAATACAAGACAATTTTTACCATACATATATGTGCGCACACATATTTATATTACTTATAAATTTGTATACAGACAGCAGTACTACAAGTAACAACACCCATCCACACACAGCAGTACTACAAGTAAAACAGTACAACTCGCACTCGCACCGGCCGTCATATATACATTACTCACATAGTTAACAGTTAACACACATATATATATATATATATATCTCGCCCACACATATATATACACAACACATATATATATATTACTCACACGCACACACACATATTATATTCACACACCCCACATACATCACTCACACAATTAGCGCACATATATATATATATATCGCACACATATATATTCACACGCACACACACATAGGACATGTTTGATAGCTTAGATTAAATCTAGATTAACTATATATCATTTTTATTGGTTGTTTGATAATTTAGATTAAGGTAGATTATGCTTTAAAATTTATAAAGTTTAGATATTATCATAATTTTAGATAATCAATCTTTGCTATCAAACATGCCCATATTATACTCTCACACCGCACACACATAACACACATATATATTATCATGCACAGAAATATAAATTACAGTTTCTTCCAAAACGAAAATAATAGTAATATATACTAATTTAATAATTACACTCACGGTAAAAAAAATTGAAAAGGAAGAAAAAAAACTCACCTTGCCAGTCGAAGAATCGAAATAAACACACACGGTAAAAAAAACTGAAAAGGAAGAAAAAAAAACTCACCTTGCCAGTCGAAGAATCGAAATAAACACACAGAGGCACCAATGAAGTAGGAGAGTTTGAGAGTGAGTAGGAGGGTTTGAGATTAATTTAGATATATGAAAGAAAAAAAGAAAGAGAACTGAAATAAAGCGGCGATGGAGTTGAAGAATCCCGCGCTAGGTCTAATCTGGCGCTCAATCAAAATTTTTAAAACTTTTAAGATTAATTAATAGTTTTTATAAATCTAATTACAGTATAAATTAAGTATTAAGTTTCAATTCCTCAAATATAGAAAATTTTATAAATATAATTTTTGTTTTGGAAAGACAATCAGGGGTTGGCCATATTTTTTTTTTAGATTTAGTAATACGGAGTATAATTTTTCAAATTTTAGTATATATATTTTTTAGATATTTTAGATTTTTATATTTTGTGTATTCTTAATTAATTAATATATTATGTTTTTAGGATTTATTAATACTGTATAAGTTTTATATTTTTTCATATTTATTTCGTTTTTATTTAATTTTTTAAAATAATTTAATGATGTTTAAAAAACTGTACCATAAAAGTTATATGAGACAATTGATTAAAATGAAAATCCTAACCCTCGAAAAAAAATGTATATGGTGTGCACAATGAATGAGACGAGTTGTAGAAAAACATCAAACAATATTAGATATGGTTGGTAGAATGTTTTTTTTAAAATTGACGCAAAACAAATGATGAGAATTAAGATAAGTGAAAATTGAAAATCGAATATATAAAACAAAATCGCTCTTGTATGCACTCAATTGCATGGTGTAATTAGTGCAATTGAGCAACAATTTTAATTTAATTTTAATGTGAGGATTAAAAATTCAATTGGACGATCACTTAAAATTCAATTGTATATATGCATCCAATTGCATACAAGAATTTGCCTAGACGAAAACAACACCTTGCAACACAAGCGGCGTCGGTATTCAATTAAAAGTAAGTGACGTAGAACTTGAATAACATGAGACTCTTAAACAAGCGAGAAGAAATAAAGAAGGGTTGATTCCATTTCATTTGTGACCGCTTTTGTTTTAATGTTGCACATATCAAGATCAATATAATCCGACTGCAAATAAAGTAAATATTTTGATATTCGATCTAGTATTTGTACTTATTTTGTTTATAAAGTATTTCTTTAGTTTAAATTCATTATGTTCATTTATTCGGGTACAAGTTTTAATAAATATTAAATAGTTAAGTATTGTGGGGTCCATTTACAAATAAAGTGATTGTTTATAAATAAAGTGAATGACAAAGTGAATAAATAAGTGATGGTTGAGGGTGAAGATAAAATAAAATGAATAATATTGTTTGTAAAGGGGAATGAAATTAATAAATTGGACAATCAAAAAAGAAAAGTGAGAATAATCAAATTGAAGTAAGAAACACTTTTCAATAAAGTAACCCAATTAAATGTGATTTTTTTTAGTGGGAGGGTAATAATTTTGTGGGATATTTTTATATTAAGGGTGTGTAAATAATTTTGGGACGTCTCAATAAGTAAAGTGGACAAATAAATATAGAATGGGGGAATAATTAATTATAATATTTATTTTTCGTGGGTAAAATACTTGTAATTATTTTAACTTTCTAGTATGACCAAAATTTGTATTAGGAATATATAATATAAGGAAAATAAATTGTATTTTCATTGAGTAGTCAATAGGTTGTATAGTGGAATATTTCCATATATAATGTTAAAATACAATAACTTGATTTTTTTTTTTTTTTTAATTAAGTTGGAATCGATATGATCGAATCTTTTTAATATAACCGAATACCATAAATATTTTTAATTAGAGGCCTTTACAAATTTAAAGATATTTTACAATATTTTTTTCCCTAACTAATAAAAAAAAAAAAAGCAATTCCCTCCTATTCTCCTATATTAATTACCGCATTGACAATATTTATAGAATGGGGGAATAATTAATTATAATATTTATTTTTCGTGGGTAAAATACTTGTAATTATTTTAACTTTCTAGTATGACCGAAATTTGTATTAGGAATATATAATATAAGGAAAACAAATTGTATTTTCATTGAGTAGTCAATAGGTTGTATACAGGTGGAATATTTCCATATATAATGTTAATATATGTGGAATATTTCCATATATAATGTTAAAATACAATAACTTGAAAATAATATTTTTAATTAAGTTGGAATCTATATGATCGAATCTTTTTAATATGACCGAATACGTACCATAAATATTTTTAATTAGAGACCTTTACAAATTTAAAGATATTTTACAATATCTTTTTCCCTAACTAATAAAAAAAAAAAAGCAATTCCCTCATATTTTCCTATATTACCGCATTGACCATATTTTTTTCCCTAACTTATAAATAAAAAAAAAAGGCGGCAGTTCCCTCCTATTCTCCTATATTACCGCCAACCTCCCATTCTCCAATATATATTACCGCCGTTCCCAACTATGTTATACTTGCTGCTCTCTGCTTCTTCTCTGTTATATATATAAAGGCTCCCTCTGATCCTCACACTCTCGTCTCGTGGGTCGTGGCTTGATCCAGGCATTCACATACTTTCGACGAGCCTCGCCCTCTTACCGCCGGCAGTTGCAGCGCCGCTCCACTCACCCGCCGCTCCTCTCATCTTGTTTATTTAAAGGTTTGATAGTATACTCCATTAATTCCCTTGTTTTATGACTTCGGTATTTGATAATTTATGACTTCTGTATTTGATAAGGAATGCATATATGCCGTAATTTTCAATTCTAAAATTTAAATATTTAATATTTACATCAAGATATATCAATATTTATATATTAAAATGCATAAGTATGTCCTTATACTATTAAAACTTAGAACTTAGCAAATACATATCACGATTTCGAGCTTAGTTGAAACTATAGTGATAACCGAGAAACGGGGGAGGAGAATTGAAGTGAAATTAATCAAATTATGCATACATTTTTCAGAGAGATTTCAGAATTGAAGGTGAAAAGTTGAAAATGGATTTTAATTTTAATTTTGCTGTATAATTATCAAACCCTTTCGCTTTACTTTGCTCTCCATTGCCGTACGAGAGAATGGTTATTGATGCCGAAGGGCCTAGTTTTTATACTAATCCTCCACTAGAAGAACCTAATCAAAGTTATACACACTTTTACAATTTATTATGTGAAGCACAGTCTCCGTTATGGGATGGATGTGAAGATCATTCAGTGTTATCAATTGCAGTCAGACTTATGAGTTTAAAGTCGGATTACAACATTCCAATTGCGTGCATCAATGAAATTATTACATTGATAAAAGAGGTGTTACCAGCTGGTAATAGAATGCTTGAAGACTTTTATCAAACTAAAAGACTTGTATCTCGACTTGGATGCGGATATGAGAAAATAGATTGTTGTCCACGTGGTTGTATGTTGTATTTTGGAGACGATGTACATGAGAAAACATGTAGATTTTGTGGAGAGACTCGTTTTAAGGAAAATATGTCAATGAGAAATAGAAAGAAAGAAATTCCAAAGAAGCAGATGTGGTACTTACCTATTATCCCTCGACTACAAAGAATGTTTGCCTCAAATGCAACGGCTAAGCATATGACATGGCATCATGAAAATCGACGCGAGGTAGGCAAATTGTCACACCCATCTGACGGGGAGGCGTGGAAGCACTTCAATAAAAAACACCCTGTATTTGCTTCGGAACCGAGAAATGTGAGATTAGGATTGTGTTCAGATGGATTTAGCCCATTTAATATGAACTCCAAGGTGTATTCGTGTTGGCCTGTGATCTTGACCCCATATAATCTTCCTCCTGGTATGTGTATGAAGAGGGAATACATGTTCTTAACAATAATTATCCCAGGTCCTAGTAATCCTAAAAGTAAAATTGATGTCTATCTACAACCTTTGATTAATGACTTAAAAAAATTATGGGATGAAGGAGTGGTGACGTATGATATCTCTAAAAAGCAAAATTTTCTTTTAAAAGCTGCATTATGTTGGACTATCAATGATTTTCCTGCATATGGAATGTTATCTGGTTGGTCGACAGCTGGTAGATTGGGTTGTCCTATTTGCATGGAAGGCTCTAAAGCTTTTTATTTGAAAAATGGGAGGAAGATGTGCCACTTTGATTGTCATAGACAATTTCTATCAAAGAATCATCCGTTTCGCAAAGATAAGAATAATTTTCTAAAAGGCAAAGTAGAAATGAGTGAGCCCCCTAGGAGGTACTCAGGAATTGAATTACTTGCGAAGATAAGTGAATTTCCTAAGATAACTGATGTGGGTGCTAATTATACATCACCTGGATATGGGGATACTCATCATTGGACCAAGCGCAACATCTTTTGGGACTTGCTATACTGGTGTGATTTGTTGAATCCACACAACATAGATGTTATGCACACTGAAAGTAATATATTTCAAAATGTATTCAACACAGTTATGGATGTTAAAGAAAAAACAAAAGATAACGTTAAGGCTAGGAAGGATCTTCCTTTATATTGTACTCGACGGTCTTTAGAGTTGGAAGAAACAAGTAATGGAAAGATAGTGAAGCCAAAAGCCCATTACACTTTAAATGTCAATCAAAAGAGAGGAATATGTGAGTGGGTACAGGGTTTGAAGTTTCCCGATGGATATGCATCTAACTTATCAAGATGTGTTGACTTGAGATCTTGCACATTGCAACATATGAAATCTCATGATTGTCATGTCTTCATGGAGAGATTGATTCCAATTGCATTCAGTTGTTTACCAACTCCAATCTGGCAAGCATTAACCGAGTTGAGTTATTTTTTTCGAGATTTATGTTGTCCTGTGTTAGAAAAAAACAGACTTGAAGCGATGGACAAGAACATTCCTATCATCTTATGTAAGTTAGAGAAGATCTTCCCTCCAGGCTTTTTTGACGTAATGGAACATTTACCCATACACTTGGTTTATGAAGCTATAGTTGGTGGTCCCGTGCAATTTCGATGGATGTATCCATTTGAAAGGTATTATTCTTGCATTAGAGTCATTTTACTTCACTATTATTTAAAACACCAATACATATCTTCTTGTTCATTATTTTCTTTAAGGTTCTTACATGGTCTTAAGAAGAAAGTTAAGAATAAAGCTCGTGTGGAGGGGTCAATTTGTGAGGCCTATGTGCTTGAAGAAACATCTACATTTTGTTCATACTATTTTGAGTCTCACGTTCATACAAGAAATAGAAGAGTTCCTAGAAATGATGATGGTGGTGTTTCGTCTGAGAATCCACCAGTTTCTATATTTAATTACCCTGGCAGACATGATGGAACATCTAAGAGTCGTTATCTCACTGATGAAGAAATGGCTGAAGTTTCTTTATACGTACTCTTGAATTGTCCCGAAGTTGAGCCATATTATGCGTATGTTACATCTCATATAATGTATTCTCTCCTAATTACACATTTGATTTTACTTATCCTTGATTTATATCTTTCACTGTTTTTCAGCATTTACGAGGCATTTTTGTATGCAAACCACTCAAATATCAGTGGTGTTGAAGTCCATAAACAAATAAGATCACATTTTGTTGATTGGTTCACAAAATATGTAAGTTTTTTTTCTTATACAATATGATAATTATTCAGTTATTACTTGTACAATCACTTAATATTTTTATGCTAAATTGTGTATTTTCAATAGGTGCATGACCCTAATAATGACATCCAAGATCAATTTTTGTACGACTTGGCATGGGGTCCATTACATCGAGTGCAGACTTATCCGGTATATTTTGTGAAAGATTATTGTTTTCACATATCCGCTTTGGCGCAAAGTAGGAAAACAAATAATTCAGGAGTCACTCTTACCGGAGAAAATACCACGTATCATGGAATTGTTCAGGAAATAATTGAGATAGAGTATCCTGGGGAACAAATCAAAAGGTTAACATTATTTAATTGTAGATGGTTTGATCCTTCGTCCACGGGCACAAGGACTTGTCCTAGATATGGAGTTGTCGAAGTAAAATCAAATAGGAGATATATAGGTAAAGACATATTTATATTTGCTCAACAAGCAGAACAGGTATATTATACACCTTATCCAAACCCTACTCCTAATAAGAAAGATTGGTTAGTGGTGATTAAAACTAAGTCAAGACGTACGATTCAATCACCAGATACTCCATATCAAGATGATGTTGGTTCCCACTTAAATGGAGTATCTTGTCAAGAAAATGTTGATGTTGATTTAAGGGATTTCAATAGTAATGGTGAAGAAATAAGTGATATTGCAAGTGTACGTAATGTTGATAAAGCCGATGATCGTATTGAAGAAGAAGAAGAAACATCACATGGAAGTGAAGATTTTGAATCTGAGAATGAAGTTCCTTCTGATTATTATGAACATAGTGATTGATCGATAATATGTTTCTTTATGATTTTTTTTTCAGTGTTTCCTTTTGAATTTTGAATGAATAATCTCGAAATATGTTATTATTTTCTTTCCCCCCCCCCCCTTTTTGAGTTATATGTAGAAATTTGATGGTGTTATTAGTAAAAATTGGAACAAATTAATGAAATAATGTTTTTTTTTTCAGATTTTGATTAAATTGTCGTAAGGAAAAATAAATGTCGTAAATATTTGGTTATCTAACCCACTTAAATCATAAAGAGTTCAATACAACTTAAATGTTTTTTTTGAAAATCTGCAATTTTATCTTGAATTGGTAAACACTTTAAGAATTGAGCTACAACAATGTAATACGTGTGTGTATATATATATATATTTACAATTTCTTAAGAATATTAATTATTAATGATGTAATCAATTTAATTGCAAAGATAAAAAAAGTTCATCACTTAATTATATCACTTAAATAAATCTTACAATGAAAAGATTTTTATCACAAAATTATGAGAATCATTCCAACGGTCCAATATAGTTGGAAATTCTATTGGAATAATTATTAAAAAAATCCAACGATTACTATTTGTTGGAAATTTTATTGGAATTATATAAAAACTATGAGATGATTTAGAAAACCATTTCAACGAGGGAGTGTCAATGGAATTTTCGTTGAAATAATTAAAGAAAAAATCAACAATAAAACATGACGTTGGAAATTCTGTTGGAATTAGATATAAAATGTAATTTTATTTAGGAAAATCATTCCAACGATCTAGCACCAATGGAATTTTCATTGGAATAATTAAAAAAAATCCAACGATATTCATGTCGTTGGAAATTTTGTTGGAATTAGATATAAATATATAGTTTGATTTAGGGTAATCATTCCAACTGTCTAGTGTCGTTGGATTGTTTGTTGGATATTTTTTTTTTTAAATTCCAATGAATTTTCCAACGGTAAATTCCAACAGCTACCACAGAGTGTTGGAATCTTCGTTGGATTTTTCCAATGGGGACTTACGTTGTTGGAAACACTGTTGGAATTTTAAAATTTCCAACGGTTTATTTTTCCGATGGAATTTTTCCGCTGGAATTTCACTGTTTTCTTGTAGTTATTATCTTCCTTTCATTCATCGTTTAATGAGATTATATCAACAAAGTGCCACATCACAACATATGATGTGGCATGCAGCAGATTCTTCTTCGATTGAGTCTAGGGAGATGCGACATCCGGTAGACTTGGAGGCCTGGACACACCTTGACAACGTGTTTCCAGGTTTTACTTGTGAACCGAGAAATGTGAGATTGGGTTTGATTACTGATGGTTTTGCACCATTTGGGATGCATGGGAAGCAGTATTCTTTGTGGCTAGTTATACTGACTCCGTATAATCTACCTTCATGGATGTGCATAAAACCTCAAACAATGTTTCTCACTGTATTGGTGCCTGGTCCGTCGAATCCAATGGATAAATTGGATGTTTATCTCCAGCCTCTTATAAAAGATTTGATCTTCTTATGGGAGAACGGAGTCCAATCCATAAAGCAGAACTTCACGATGCGTGCTACTATATTGTGGACCATTAGTGACTTTTCAGTATATTCTATGTTGTCCAGGTGGAGAATGACCGGAAAGCTAGCATGTCCGTATTGTATGGAGCATTCTGAAGCTTTCAGTCTTCCGACGAGTAGGAAAGTTTCATGGTTCGATAATCATTGAAAATTATTACCTTGAGATCATCCATTTCGAAGGAATAAGCAACACTTCTTGAAGTATAGGACAGTAACTGGCGGTCCACCGCCTCTTCGGACAGGTAAATTATACATTTATAACTTGAGAATTATACGTATATTTTTCTTTCTTCTCGTGTAATTTATTATGTATTAATCATACAAGACATAGGTTGTTACCGGAGATTGAGTAGACGGGTTTGAAAAAATCTACAGATGAAAATGTAGCTAAACACAACAAACGAATCCAAAGGGGTTGGAAGAAAAAGAGCATTTTTTGGGACTTGCCCTATTGGATTTTTGTATTTATTCGACACAATTTGGATGTGATGCACATTGAGAAGAATGTGTTCCACACCATCACGAACACAGAAGGTAAGACGAAAGACACTCCAAAGTCTCAGGATGAGTTGAACACTTGAAATATATATATATATATATTAGGTATCTCAACAACTTGAAATGCAATTCTAAACAAAAGGCAAACGTAGAAGCATCGATTGTTAATGCATATTTGAATAAAAAGGTTTGCATGTTTTGTTCATATTATTTTGAACACCACGTAACTACGATGGTAGAGGTTTGGATAATATTGGTGAACAGGTTGATGGCATGCTCTCCATATTCAAGTCTAAGGGGCGATCTATAGGAAAATCCACTGAATGATTTTGGTCAACGAGCACATAGGCAGAAATAGCGCATATGTGTGTGCTGTTGAATTGTGATGAAGTTCAGCCGTATATTCAGTAAGTATTTCATGCATTTATCATGTAATTAAATACCACTTCATTTATGTTAGTTAGTAATTGTGGTTGGATGTTGTGAATTACGATGTATACTCAAGAACTACAACGTGCAGAACAAAACATCTTAGATGCAAATATAGATGCTAGCCTTCAACATGAATTTGCCTAATGGTCCCAACGTTAAGTGAGTACCATTTAATTATGTTTTACGTAAATAAATAATTTTTTTAATTAATGTTAATTTAAACTGTATATGGACGGTCACACGATTTTGAGTGTCGGTTCATAAAGGATCTCAACAAAGGACCACTACGTCGTGAAAGGATACAAATTTCATACATCCGAGTTTGCATCAAGAAAATCGACTACCAACAATGGTGTTTGCATTAGCAGTGCGAATTACAATGTAGATGCAAGCGATTACTTTGGGGTATTGCACGAAATCATTGAAGTAGAATATCCGAGATATCTAGTAAAGACTGTAGTGTTGTTCAAGTGTTAGTGGTTTGATCCATCCCCTTTAAGAACGAGAATTCATCCTAGTAAAAGCTCGTGGATGTTCATTCGAAAATGATATGTATAACGGGGATGATCCATTTGTATTTGCCGATCAAGTATCTTAAGTATACTATTACACGTATCCAGGACTATCACGTAATAATGAATGGAAAGTTGTTTGCAAAGTAAAGGCAAGTTCAATGGTGGAAGTCCCTAAAAAGGAAAAAAGTGATCAGGATTAATCTTCGTTTCAAACGGAACAAAACTGAAGTATTTGCGGGAGATTTTAATATTTATGTAGACTTGACGATTGTAAATCCACAATTGATCGAAATTTAAAATGATAGTGAAGATGAGGAGGACGATGAAGATGATGAGGAGGAGGAGGACGATGAAGATGATGAGGAGGATGAAGAGGATGAGGAGGAAGATGAGCCAAATAATGATAATGATGAGGAATATGAAGATGAATATTAAATTAATGTAATCTAATTATTGTAATTTGTACAATTTATAAAAGTTAATTATTTATTATTTAGTTACAAATTATAAATTAATCACAACTAATATATGTGACAATGAAAATAAATAAATGGATTTGTTTAAAAAAAATAAGTAAAAATTGTCTAAATATATGAATATTTTAGAATTTTAATAAAAGGTTCAAATATTACATTTACAATATATAAATTAAAAGAAATTAAATTTATAATAGGTATAAGTTACAAATTTAATTATTAATATATGTGAAAGAGATTAATTTTGAAAATTTAAAAATAAATGGGTCGAAAATTAGTACATATACAATTAATATTACAACTATAAACGAAAAACAGACTAGCTTGTCCAAGTGGTAGGCGCCCCTCACTAGGCGCCCACCAACCCGAGTTTGAGTCCCATCTAGGCTAAAAATTCAGCCAATTAATACCAAGGCCTGCGGGCACGAGTTGAGTTCAGGCGGGTTGGGGTCTGGGCCGGCCTGGGTTAGGTCGGGTTTACCCTAGGTCCGATTCGCAATTTTTTTTTAAAATTTGTTTACCGACGGATTTTTCCATCAGTAATAGCGAAGGACTTTCAGACAAAATTATAAAATTTTCGACGAAATAATTTTAGAAATAAATTTAACTAGAAATAAATTAGCGACAAATTTTTTTTTTTCAATTTGTTTATTAAAATTACCGACGAAATATTTTATTTATGATTTTTTTAATAAAGTGGCGACGGAATTATGACCCGGTTCGTAAATAGGTCGTGGAGTTTACCGACGGAAATACCGACTGTAAAATTCTGTTTATAATCCGTCGGTAATATTTGGTGACGAAGATGGTTCCGACCGAGTTTTTCCGTCAGTAAACACCGTTTCCGACTGAAAATTCATCGCTAATTACATCGGTATGCAGGCGATTTTTTGTAGTACGTTGTAAAATAATTCATGAAAATACATTGACAATCCTCACCTATTTATTTAAGGTCTAATTATTTTCATTGAAAGTCCTCAATGGTTTGGATGATAATTTCAAGGAAATCGGTAATGCAATTTAGGCCCGCTATTGAGTACTAAGGCTCATCTTGGGTTCCAGACCCGCTGCCTCCATAGTCGCTCCTACTACTAGGTTTTAGTCGCAATGCGCTGACAATCATGGGTCAGACGAATCTTTGTAATAATAGTTCAACTTTTCCCTCCATGTTCGGTTGCCTCAACTAAATATTTAGCCCCTCATTTGCTCGGCCTCCTTAGTAGAACACTCATACTGTACAACATGGTCCCACTCAATCACGCGGATCCCACCCAAACCCTAGAAAATGTCAATTGTGTGGTGTAATGGGCCATTCGCTCCGCGGCTTTTCCGTGTTTCGGTATACGTTGTTGAACCCATCGACTCATACATACTGTTGTTGCGACACCCTCTCTCCATATGACGGCACATATAAGTTTATTATTGGTGATGGTAAAAACCTCGACATATGCATGTTAGCATCATTGTGTTTCCAAATATCACTTGCTCGCGATTTTCAAATGCGTCATGTGCCCAATATGTCCATTGATTTGATTTTTGTCTCCCATTTGTGTGCTAAATGATGTGTTGGTTGTTTTCTCTAATTGTGAGTTTCAAGTGAAGGATCAATGTACAAGGGTTATTCGCCTTCGCGGCCCTTGCCTTAATGGGCTTTATATTTGGCTAACTTGCATGCCTACCCTCTAATTGCTCATACTGCTCCCTATTAAACTCTTCCATTTGGCATGCTCGGATTGGTCAACCCTCTTCCTAAATTTAAGATTATTTTGTGTTAGGTCACAATTTACTTTTGCATAACACTATGAATTTCTAGTGATTCTTGTAAATGTATCAAAAGTCACAAGTTGCCTCTTCATGATTCTTCCCTTTCATCATCTATGCCACTTGAATATTTTCTCTATAGTATATGTTATACCTGGTGAACAATACAAGAAGTCAAGTGCGAGATCTCACCCTATTGCAAAGTTGAGCACCAATGAGGTGATGATAACTCAAAGTTAATGTTCAAATATTTCAAGAATGAATAGAGTGACCCACCTCGTCCACATCGGAGGTTAACCTCATGATCGTCTGGCCACTCTGGTCGTTCATCAAACCTGGTCGTCGTCCAGCCTCTCAGGTCACTTGATCATCCCAATCGGTTGGAAACCTAGTCGTCCCCCACTCTGGTCGTTCATCACACTTGGTCATCGTTCAGCCACTCTAATCATCTGACCATCTTCCTGGTCGTCCAACACCTTAGTCGTCCATCACCCAGGTCATCTAACCACGTGGTTGCACATCTACTCTGGTCGTCCAGCTCACAAGTTATAAGTTGTAATAAAATAGTCATATATTAAGTATTACTAGTCAAAATGACAACTCACAGGACAAATGTCATTATATAAAGTTATGTTTTATATGGTGTTGACAACCCGTCAATCTTCTAAGATAATTAGATAAATAGGTCAAATTATTTGACCATAAGGGGGGACCCTGATTCAGTGAAGAAAAAAGACTTCTCTCACTAAAAAATGCTCTCATTTCTCTAGAAATATTTTACATTTCATGCACATAATCATAACATTTATGTTTGGTAGTTGAGTACTCAAACCACAATAGTCTTCCACAAATCGACTATGAATAGTATGTACATACCTATTTTATCTAATGATGACTACAAGTTATAATACGTATTTTTTATCGATCATTACTCTAAATATATTTGGTTATATTCGCTAAAATGTATGTTTGATGTTATACCCACATTTGTTGCCTGTAAAGCCCCTGTTGAAAACTTCCTTAAAATAAAAATTACAACTCTATATGGTGAGGAGTTCATTGTACTCCGTCCATTCCTAACCTACCATGGCATAGCTGATCACCTCACCACCCCACCTCACACACTGGAGCACAACAGTTCTTTTAAACGCCATCATCGTCACATTGTTGACAATAACCTCGCCCTTCTCCATTACTCGTCCATGCCTCTAATACACTGGCCATATGCCCTATCTACAACTACATACATCATAAACCGTTTACCCAAATTCCGCCTCTCCATGAAATCATCCTTTGAAACTTTGCTTCATCCTACCCATGTTGAAACTTTTGGTGTTTGGTTGTCTCTGCTATCCATGGCTCCTTTCTTATATCCATCACAAGCTTGCCCCTCATTCTCAACCGCGTGTGTTTGTTAGATATTCTCAAACCCGGGGTGTTTTGACTTATCCTCCATCACTCATCTCATCATGTTGAGTTTGTGGAGGACAAGATTCCCTTTTTGTCCTCCTCCACTCTAGCAATCCTACCCCTACCTGACACATCTCTTGTTGACCCTATATCCCTACTCCACCACTTGTTGCAGTGTCGCCTACTTCACCACAAGTTATTGTGCCAGTGTCCCTCGCCTAGCTCCTTCACGAAATCCTCTAGCTGCTCGCCACCTCGACTATTCAATCTGACATTGAGCCTCGAAATGTATCTCTATATATAGGCTCTCTAGGACGGTCGTTGGCGAGATGCTATCTCCTTTCAATTCTCAGCCATGCTTAAGAACGACACATGGGATCTGGTGCCTCCGGATAACTCTCAGAATATTATGCTGTGCAGATGGGTCTTTCGAATCAAGCACAAAAGCTTGACACACTACAAAAAAAGCTGTGAAATAAAAAGGGCCTAGGTCCATATAGTGTTCTGCTTTTATTTTCTTGTGCTGATTAAATAGAAAGTTTTTTTTATCTATTTACATACCAACATTATCAAATTAATTTATATTTATCATTCCCGTAAAATTACATGCATCAACATTTAATTTTTTTACATTAAATTTTAATATAAAAAAAAATCACTGCGGGTCGATCTTTTACTAGTAAACTCTGAATTTTACAATTAATTTATATTTATCCTGTTCCATTAATTAAGGTTATATACAAAATTAGTGGCCCAATCCGTAAAAAATAAATAAATAAAATCGAGGATTAATAAGGGCCCAAAAGATAATTATGATCAACTAACGCATGTGAATAATTCATTTGGATTAGATTAGAAATATCTCCCGAGATTCGCGGTGACAAATATGAATAATTCATTTGTATTAGATTATAAAACCTTAATTTACGAGAAACTAATTAAAATCTGATTAAATTTGGAGAGAGTAATGGCGTCCATGTCACCAGAAGCCCCCAATGGTATGCCAAATTATATATATTGTGATTTTTTGTGATTTATAATTTGAATTATTGCTGGAAAAAGCCTTCATGATCATGGATATTATTGAGTTTGTGTGTTTTCCAGAAAATTTGCCCTAAGATTATAACTATGCCTTGTATTGATATTATTTAATGTGTTTTACCCTGAAAGAAAATTCTATATTTGTTCTTAGTTTCGAGATGC
Organism: Galeopsis tetrahit; assembly: GCA_963675135.1. Lineage (NCBI taxonomy): Eukaryota > Viridiplantae > Streptophyta > Magnoliopsida > Lamiales > Lamiaceae > Galeopsis > Galeopsis tetrahit. The sequence goes on from OY776130.1 coordinate 18,303,196, forward strand.
TACCACTCCATTTTTGTCAAGAAAAAGGGGTTAAGTTGGTAATTAGAGTAAAAAGATAAAATTAGAGGACTAGAGTTAAAATGAAACATAATTATATATTTGTTCTTAGTTTCGAGATGTTACCCCAAATTGGTTGAAAGTGTTTGTATGAGAGGGAAAAGGGGTTAATTTGGTAATTAGAGTAAAAACACAGTTATGTTTCTAAATGGGAAAAAAAATAAATTAGAGGAGGACTAGAATTAAAACAATCATCTGCCCTTTTTTGAACTGGAATTACTTGAAAATTTTATTGGTCTCAGAAATGACTTTATTGGAAACCATAAGAGAGGCCTCGCCATCCCACTTTCTGCTCAAAGTCGAATCGTTTTCATCGCATCAGCAGCATGGAATTCACAGATATGAAACCGGAAAATTCAATGCCGGTGGATACAAGTGGTATGCATTATGAAATACTCTAATTTGACTCTTTAATTTAGTTTTATAAAAATGGACAGAGGGAGCTAGCATAATAGTAGATGATCGAAATGCAAAAGTGGGTTAGCGGATGAGCAATTATGTAAATATATATATATGTATAAAATCAACTTGTTTTTAATTTGACTTGCATAGGAGACTAGTAGTTTGTCCTAATGAAGACAAAAGTGGCAAAGAAAAAAATTATATTTCAGTGTACTTGGCCATCTCCGACACAACTTCGGAGGTCAACGCTTTCTTCTCCATCTTTTTGTTGAATCAAATTTCGGGCAATTATAATTACTCACCAGGTATTTAATTTGTTATCATAGAGTGTCTATTATGTACAAATTCTTCTATGTCACTTAAAAGAATGGATCGATGGCTAGGAAGAACGCGATGCTTTACAGCAGTGAAGTCGGAATGGGGCATTTCACAATTTATCTCCAAAAAAGTTCTGAATGATCCGTCAAATGGGTTCCTAATCAACGATAACTGTGTGTTTGGTGTCGAAGTCTTTATCATAGGAAGAAAGAAAGGCCACTTCCTCTCATTCTGTAAGCGATTGGTTGATTTCATGGAGGTGAAGGATTGTTTCCCTGTCAAAATTCAAGAAAATGATGAATACGAATATAGTAACGAAAAAGGTAATTAAGTTAAATAGTTGTATATCTTAATTATACCGAGTGATATTTTCTATTATACAACGATGCTGTAATATCTTTTATTAGTTAGTAGACTAGCTCGTCTCTTGTTTACCTACAAGAGTGTAACGTAGTATGTTACACCAATACGTAATGGAAGATTGTCGCCCATCCTAAACTCGTGTTATTTTGACTGAATTCGTCTAAATTTGTTAGTTGTGCCAGAAGCCACAATATTGGAAACAAGAGAGGCTTCGCCAACACACTTTCAGATGAAAATCGAATTGTTTTCGTTGCTTGGGAAGCAGAGAATTCACAATTACCAAAGAGGAAAATTTGATGCTGGAGGATACAAGTGGTAAGCAACACCCTTTGGTCCATTATTTTACTTAATAGTGTACATATATTCATGATTATTAATGACATTATTTCACTTAATAGTGTATATATATTCATGATTATGAATGACATTATTTCACTTAATAGTGTATATATATTCATGATTATTAATGACATTATTTGACTTAACTTGCATAGGAGACTAACCATTTGTACTAATGAAGACAAAACTGGACCAGAAAGCAAGTATATATCCGCATATTTGGCAATCTCGGACACAAATTCTCTGCAACCTGCGAACTGGGAGGTCGATGCAGTTTTCTCCATCTTTTTGTTCAATCAGATTTCGGGGAATTATCTTCACTCATTAGGTAATTAAATCTTCATATTTAAAATGGTTTTCATGTTTGGCCTGATAATATTATTTAACATTGCCTTATTTTACTTAAATTCATATATATATTTGTGTTACTATGATATGGACAGGAAAAATACGTCGGTTTATAGCAATGAAGTCGGAATGGGGCATTTCTGATTTTATCTCAAAGAAAGCTCTGATGGATCCATCAAATGGCTTCTTAATCAACAATAATTGTGTATTTGGTGCGGAAGTATTTATCATACAAAAGTTAGCAGTGTCCGAGTGTCTTTCAATGAAGAGTGCGACTATTCCCTACAGGCGTGATTTTAAATTTTCAGACATCTTCAAATTAGGGCACACATGGACTTCTGACAAATTTCACGTGGGAGGCGTTAACTGGTTTGTAACCCCATAACCTCGTAAACTATCTTTTTCCATGAGATTTTCACTAGTACCATGGTTTAAACTGACCTATTTTTTTTAATCTTTAAATTAGGTATGTTGTTCTATACCTTAATCATGAGAAAGTTTGTTCCCAGTCAATTGGAGTCTTTATTCGCTTGATTGATTCCAAAAGAGTGAAGGCTTATTTGTCCATATGCATCATAGACCAGATCAACAATAAACACAAGAAAATAGGTTTGATATATATATATATATATATTTTTTCATCTTCGTCCTAAACTTACTAATTAGAAATGATGGAATTCATTAATTTAATTTTATAACCCATATATATATATATGGTTTGATATGGAATCCTATTGTGAGTTTCTTATGGAACACAACACCAGCATAAAACAGTTGTACTTGTTGATTCTATATCATTACTCTGTATATATTTCATCCGATACTGGGAGATGACATCCAACATCCAATAATATATATATATTTCTTGCAGCTGGTTCCCATTGGTTTTCACCGACCTCCGTGAGTTGGGGACGGAGCCGATTTATTAAGCTTTCTACACTGAAAGATCCAAAAAATGGATTCTTTACAAACAACCGTTGTCGTCTGGAATTTAAAATATCAGTTCAAGCTATTGTCTAAGAATATATATATATATATATATATATATATATATATATATATATTGGACTTGTGTCAATTTCATTATATATGGATTTTGTTTCAAAAGATCTATTGCTTAGAATTGAAAGCTAGTCAGTTCCAGTTTGGATTGATCTGAATATGAATTTTCGAATTGTTTGATATTCTTGTTTAATTACAATTGTTATCAATTATTTAGTTTAATATTAATTAATTATCTCACTGAATTCGTATCATGCGAGTGTACCTCATTATTTAATTACATGGCCATATACAATTTTCAAGCTGCAATCTTCATATCAGAGGAATTTTTTGATAGATACATATTATACATATCTTGTAATTCTTGTCGAAAGAAAGAAACATTAGTTTAATATTCTTTCTTGATTAATTCATTTTCTCAGCTTAATTGTGATTTGTTGTTGAACTTTATACATTAGATCTGAGTTTAATTAATTAGTTAAGTTGGGAAAAGGAAAGACGTGGAAGTTAAATAATCACTATAAAAATTCATTACTTTTCCTTTTCCTGAATTATCGCCTAAAATCTCATAGAAATTTGGCTAAATCTTGTCGTAAATTTTGTAATCTGGGTTAACAAATTAAGATAGGCGCGGTTCACCTAAGTCCAGAGGAGATGATGGTATTTCCTTGTTTCGATAAATCGTAAGAATGAGGACACAACCTTGTATTCTTGTTTACACCAAAATGTTGAGTGTTATTGTTGGAGTGTGGAGCCTGAATTGATCCTAAAGGGCTTGGAGTGTAGGACAAGTTTGATCCTAACGGGCCTGGAGTGGGGAGCGAGTTTTTCCTAATAGGCTTAGGGTTAATTATGGCAAGTTTGTTCCTAATGGCTTGGAGTAGGGAACAAGTCTTTTCCTAATAGGCTTAAGGTTAATTATGGCAAGTTTGTTCCTAATAGCTTGGAGTAGGGAGCAAGTTTGTTCCTAATGGGCTTAGGGTTAATTAGGACAAGTTCTCTATTATAAATAGATGTTCTCTCTTTGTAATCAGTGCGCATCCAAAACACATAGTGAAATACCTGACTTGGCATCGCCCCCAGACGTAGTCGAAAGACGAACTGGGTAAACAAATCTCGTGTTATTTTCTTATCGTCATCGTGTGCGTGTGTTTATTTCCTAACAACTGGTATCAGAGCCTCGGGTTCAGAGGGAGCAGTCACGATGAGCGACGAGAAGATTTCAATCAAGCAGTTTGACGAATCGAATTTCGAGTTCTGTAAGATGCAGATCGAGGATTACCTCTACGGTAAAGATCTACATGTGCCCCTAGAGGAGAATGGGAAACCCGAAAAGATGGAACAGAAGGAGTGGAATCTGTTGAACAGAAAGACGATGAGTGCAATACGTTTATCGCTGTCCATGAACGTAGCCTATCACACGACTAAAGCCAAGTCCGCAAGGGAGATGCTGCAGATCTTGGAGAAGATGTATCAGAAGCCCACAACGGAGAACAAAGTTCACTTGATCAGACGGTTGTTCAACCTCAGGATGTCGGAGAGCACACCCGTGCAACAACACCTGAACGAGTTCAACAGGATCATTGGACAGTTGTGTTTTGTCGTGATCGACTTCAGTGGCGAGGTACTTGCTTTAGTTTTGTTATCTTCTTTGCCAGATAGTTGGGCTGCCACAGTTAGCGCTTCATCCGCGAAAAATAAAGTGAAGCTTGACGAAGTGAGGGATCTGATGATTAGCGAGGAGGTTCGCAGGAAAGAATCTGGATTCACTTCAGGGTCAACGCTGAACACGGAAGAAGGGGGCAGATCGAAGGGTAGGCAGAATCGTGGCAGATCAGAGTCCAGAGGAAAGAGTCAATCCAAGAAAGATAAAGTCTCGATCCAGTGCTGGAATTGTGATGAGTTTGGTCACTATAGGAACCAGTGTTCAGCACCCAAGAAAATCAGGAAGGGACAAAACGAGAAGAAGACAGCAAACGCAACCACATATGATATTGGAGACGCGTTGGTCTTGATTTTCAGTAGTACGATAGAATCGTGGGTGTTGGATTCTGGAGCATCATTCCACTCTTGCAGTGATGCTAAATCTGTTAAGTGTACGTTCATTGATTATGGTGGTGATGAGTTCGGTTATAAACTCTGGGATGAGAATAACCGAAAGATTATTCATAGTAGAGATGTAGTTTTCAATGAACAGATTATGTACAAGAACAAATTGGAGGCATCAGATTCTGACAAGATCAATCGTGGCAGATCAGAGTCCAGAGGAAAGAGTCAATCCAAGAAAGATAAAGACTCGATCCAGTGCTGGAATTGTGATGAGTTTGGTCACTACTGGAACCAGTGTTCATCACCCAAGAAAAACAGGAAGGGACAGAACGAGAAGAAGACAGCAAACGCAACCACAGTTGATGTTGGAGACGCGTTGGTCTTTAGTGTCAGTTGTCCGGTAGAATACTGGGTGTTTGATTCTGGAGTATCATTCTACTCTTGCAGTGATGCTAAATTTGTTAAGTGTACGTTCATTGGTTATGGTGGTGATGAGTTCGGTTATACACTTTGGGTTGAGAATAACCGAAAGATTATTTGCAGCACAGTTGTAGTTTTCAATGAACAGGTTATGTACAAGAACAGATTGGGGGCATCAGATTCTGACAAGACCAATACCCAAGAGGTTGAGTTAGACATCTCAAACTCGAGTGGGAGTAAGAAGAGTCGGAATGAAGAAGAGGTTCTTATTGAAGAACGTAGGACCCCACCACCACTGGAGAATCTGCTGCAGAGACCAGTTAGAGAGCGACGTGCACCTAATAGGTATTCGTCCTTTAACTACTACTTGTTATTTACTAAGGTGGCGACCTTAGAGAAGTTGAAGCTATGCATAACTTCAATTGGCCTTGAAACTTGAAGATAAGGATTGTCGATGCCAGGCGGATACGGTGAAGACAATGCCGAAAGAAATTCTTAGAATGGGTGATTCAAAGTGTTCTACTCTTATGGTGGAGTAGGTATTCTCTATGTTGAGAATGTTGGTTCTTTGGTTTAAGAATCATGTTTGTCGATGAAGACAATGCCGAAGGAAATTCTTAGAATGGGTGATTCTAAGTGTTCTACTCTTATGGTGGAGTAGGTATTCTCTATGTTGAGAATGTTGGTTCTTTGGTTTAAGAATCATGTTTGTCGGTGAAAACAATGCCGAAGGAAATTCTTAGAATGGATGATTCTAAGTGTTCTACTCTTATGGTGGAGTAGGTATTCTCTATGTTGAGAATGTTGGTTCTTTGGTTTAAGAATCATGTTTGTCGATGAAGACAATGGAGTTTTCTTTTATTTTATCAAGGTGGAGTTTGTTGGACTTGTGCTAAAATAAAAGGAGTTTTTAAAGGAGCTTTTGTCTTCGTTGGAACTTGAAGATAAGGCTTGGCGATGCCAGGTGGATACAGGAGGAGAATCAAGAAGATATGGTTACATGGAGAATTCAGTCTCCAAGTGGGAGATTGTTGGAGTATGGAGCCTGAATTGATCCTAACGGGCTTGGAGTGTAGGACAAGTTTTATCCTAACGGGCCTGGAGTGGGGAGCAAGTTTTTCCTAATAGGCTTAGGGTTAATTATGGCAAGTTTGTTCCTAATGGCTTGGAGTAGGGAACAAGTCTTTTCCTAATAGGCTTAGGGTTAATTATGGCAAGTTTGTTCCTAATAGCTTGGAGTAGGGAGCAAGTTTGTTCCTAATGGGCTTAGGGTTAATTAGGACAAATTTTCTATTATAAATAGATGTTCTCTCTTTGTAATCAGTGCGCATCCAAAACACATAGTGAAATACCTGGCTTGGCATCGTCCCCAGACGTAGTCGAAAGACGAACTGGGTAAACAAATCTCGTGTTATTTTCTTATCGTCATCGTGTGCGTGTGTTTATTTCCTAACAGTTATTGCCAAGATGAAGTACTACTTTGTTGCCCTTTCTATGTTCGATAAAATGCGTCAAATGATTTTGCAATTCTCACTAGCTCTGATAAATGGGTTCTGTAAAGTTGGGCAATCTGCTCCTGCAATTGAATTGCTTCATATCCTGGAAAGAGACCGACATGGGTATTTCACCCGATGTTGACATGTATAACTCGATTATCCATGGTTTGCATGATATATGTTGGTCGATGGGAGGAGGTCGAAGACATGTTATAAATGGAGAGTAATAAAATATCCTTTGGATGTGGTTACATTCAGTATATTAGTGAATGCATATTGCCAGCAAGAAATTGAAGGATGGAAGATGTCGAGGATGTTCTTAATGATGCAACAAAATACACGTTTTTGAAAAACGTTCCGAAAAAGATAATTTTTTTTTACGTCCCATAATTTTATAAATTGTTTAATTTACGTCCCATAATTTCGTAAATTGGTTAATTTACGTCCCAAGAAAGATAAAAATGTAATTTATGTCCCATAATTTGGTAAATTATATTGGTTAATATAGTCATTTTTCTTCATTATGCAAATTATAAATAGTGACTTGTAATATTTTTTTAATCCACATGGCCAATGTATTTCCACACATACAAGTTGAGTTTGGCCACATTACAACTTATGACCATAATTTTTATGCTCACTTGTGTATCCGCCAAAAAATTGAATGTAAATTAAGCAATTTACAAAATTATGGGATGTAATTAAAATTTTACTTTTTTGGGGACATTCTTTCAGAAAAGGTAAAAGTTACGTGACGTAAAAAAAAATTCTCTCGAAAAATAAGTATCAATTTAATTCAGTTGCTGAGAAATTAATTGATACTGCAAGGAGGGCAGAAAAGAGGAAGCTTGACATCTTTTTCTTGATGTTCCTCGTAAAGGTTTGAGAGTGTGATAATATTACACATAACATCATGATTCACTACAAGAAAATAATTAATTGGCTAGGGAATATTTTGTAGGCAATAATTCCAATTTCGTAGGCATTTATATTTATCTACGGAATACCAACGAAAACCATTCGTATGGAATTCGCTCGAAGGTAATTCGGTTGCCCTCGAAAATTTAATCCGTAGGCAATTACCTACCACATTTTCGTAGCAAATCCATAACATTTCGGTAGGTAATATGATTACATAATAAATGAAATTCCGTAGGTAAATATCAACTACGAAACATTTAGTTGGTAATTTCGTAGTTAAATTTGGCAACAAACATTTCGGTGGAAAAAATTTTAATATATATTTTTTAAATTTTTTATTAATAAATTTTTTTTTAGCCTTAGCCTACAAAATAAATTCATTCAAAATTGGATCAGCCGGTTCAACCGGTCCAACCATGAATCGATCATAAAACCGATTCAAAAAGTGTTAAAATATATAAACATTTTAAAAATACAAATTTAGATGCACATTAGACCCCTTTTATAATGTTTTTCTCTCATGTTTCTTGTACTCCTTATTCGATGTGGGACAAAAAAATTATGTTTGTTGGTTACTAACTTATTAATACTACTACTTTTATATTGTTTTTTCTCTTATGTTTTTTCTACTCTTTCGATGTGGGACATAATAAAGTTCATATGTTTATTTGTTATAACACTATTGCTTTTCTAAGTTCCTAGCTAATTTTGTAGGTAATACAATTAGATAATTTATACACATAAATAGCTAGAAAAAAATTTCGTAGGTAAATAAATAAACAAATCACCTACAATCATTTTGGTAGGGAAATGTTATTTTGCCTACGGATTATTTTGTAGGTAAATCATTATTTTTTAAGTTCCTAGCTAATTTTGTAGGTAATACAATTAGATAATTTATGCATATAAATAGCTAGAAAAACTTTTGTAGGCAAATAAATAAACAAATCACCTACAATCATTTTGGTAGGGAAATGCTATTTTGCCTACGGATTATTTTGTAGGTAAATTAATATTTTTTAAGTTTCTAGCTAATTTTGTAGTTAAATAATATATACATATAAATAGCTAGGAAAGTTTTCGTTGGTAAATAAAAAAAAACCACCTACAACCGTTTCGGTAGGAAAATGCGATTTTACCTACAGATTATTTTGTAGGTAAATCACCATCAAATTTTTCCTTGGTAATTTCGTGGGTGAAAATGTGTAAAATAATTTATAAAGATCCGTAGGCAATCTGTAGGCAATTCTCAATATTTAAAGACGAAATTATTTTCGTTGGAAAATTTTGTAGGCAATTCAACAATTTCTTGTAGTGATTCATGGATTGTACGTTTAGCAAATGTAGATATGATATTGATGGATGGAAGATATATGCATGTTCAATGAATTAACTTTGCATACTTATAATATATTGTTGAATGGCTTGTGCAAGTCTGGGGTGATTCCTAAACCACTTTAATTTCTACACACGAGGCATTAATGGATTATGTATAAAGATGGAAAACTTGAAGTTGAAAGAGATCTTTTCAGTGAAATATCGTTCCCTTCGTCAAGAAGGGTCGGTGGAGGATAATTCGTAATTGTTATATTATTGTGGATATTGTAACAACTAAGGCAAAACTTTGTAGGGATAATAACGTTCAAATTGTATGAAACGAGTGTCTCGTATTCATTGTCTAGTTTGTTCTATTGTTTTGGTCGTTAATGCGTTCCTCTAATTTAATCTTGAGTACTACATGTTTTGGGTTATTCGTAGAAATAAATTAATTAGGGTCGTACCTTCTAGTTAATTACGAATAAGATTCGAGATTAGTTTGAGATTGTCGGATTCGTTTATTTAAATGGTAAAATAAAGGTGAAATAACACTTTTGGTCACTGAACTTTACCACTTTTCAGATTTGGTCACCCACATTTAATCACTATCAAAATTGGTCACTTAGTTATTATTTTTTTTTATCAATTTTGATGTTACGGTTAGAAAATCCGTCATTACTAATGGAAGTTTTGAGCGCTAATTCTTTTTTGACACCATTTCCTCTATTTTAATTCCTAAATCCCCAACCCCAATTTTTTTTTCAAATTAAACTGAATTTTTTTTTTTCAATTTTTACTGTATTCATCTTCAATTAATATTGTTGATGTGTGGCTAAAAAATACAAAATTCACAAATATAATGATTACAGAAAAATATCTAGAATATAAAAGAAAGAAGAAAAATAAGTTTCTCAAATATTCTTAATATGAATTAATAATTTTAGAGGGTTCTTTATAATTAATCTTTACCATAAATGTTATATGAGGGCTAGATTGTTCTCACCATTTGAATATTCGATACTTTTTCTTGCAATTTATAATTTTCTTACTTTTTAGTAGTTAACAATCCAACAACACCAATTTCTTCAATTGATCGAGCTTTATGACAGTCGATCGAACCATCAGGTCAAGAACTTGGTATGAAAAATCCATTTACACCCCAGTAGTTTTTATATGCACCTTCTCTTTGGTTCACACACAAATAGTACTGAATGATAAACATTTAAAAATCAAATACTACTATTTCCACACACAATGAAACAATATATCTATATAGGGAATTAGCCTTTTCACAGAGAAGACTCCACATTTGGTTGTGGCGGCTCGAAAGGCCGCCACTAGAGTTAAGGGTTCCACTACCACTAGGGTGCTTTTTCAGTCGAAGCGTACTATTAAGAAGACTCGTGAGCCTCTCACCCACCTCCGGGAACGAGCCAATCAGGACTTTACAAATTCTTCTAAGGTTGCTCAGTTTGATGAGCTGAACAAAGGACGAAGTGCTCCAGATTAGGACTCTCTTAGGTATACAATATGTCATTTATTGTAGAAGATTCTAGTTTGACTGAGCTCGCGGGTGTTAGCCAACACACCAGGCGTTGGTCTGGGAAGGGTCCGGCTCAGCAGCCGCCTGATGGTTCAACTGACTCTAGCACTTCAGAGTTCATGCAGGTGTCCCTTCACGATCGTTGGTCAAATATGCTGGATGACACGGATTGAGGGTGTTTCAAGGAACACTTGTATTTGTCGCACTTTCACTATTATACTTTAGACTTCGTTATTTAGATGAGTGTATCTTTTCCATTGACCTCGGGTTTTGTCCCTAGGGAGGGTTTTCCTAGACAAGGTTTTAACGGCACTAGCTCCGACCTTTGACTCGACTTGTGAGCTTATGATTTTAAATTTTCTTTTTCCTTTTCTTTTATATTCCATATTGTGAGTGTTATCTCATAATCTCATAGTCAGCACACTAAGTAAGTAGTGAGTGAGCTGATAAGAGCAGATAAGATGACGTATGTCGAAATCAGATGAGTTGAAGGTTTTCAATCAGCTGAGGAGGTGATGCTTAGAGTTCAGCATAGTTGGTCAGATCAGCACAGTACTGGGTTAGCACAGTACTTCAACAGAGTATATCAGCACAATACTTCAGTAGAGTATATCAGCACAGTACTGCAGTAGAGTATATCAACACAGTACTATCAGCACAGTAGAAGTCTATCAGCAGAGTCATCTTTTGATCACAAGAACAGAAGATTTGATTATCAAAACATTCTGATCTTTATGGACAAGTCTTCTGATATGAAAGTTAGTTAGTTTAACTAGCTGTATTACAGTTACAACTACTTGAGGGCATAACTACCATTTCAGTTGGGCAATAACAGAGCACATGGGTTGTTTCAAGCGGTTGCAAACGGTTGATAACCACTCAAGCAGTTCCTAACAGCTCGGCATTCGGCAAAGACTAATACTAGGGGATCATTGATCTCCTTTCCTCCCTTTTTAGTAACAAAATAAAATAAAAGTAGGACAAAACTGAGAGTGAGTATCTATCTTGACCTCGACACCAATCTCGACTCTTCCCGACCGAGGCCATAAAGATCATTAAGCAGTGAAAGAGTCCTTTATTTATTATAAGGCATCCCATTCCAGTTGGTTAGGTTCTGGCGGAATGTTTGTTTTATGCGACATAGGAAAGAAGAAGGAAGAGCACAAGACTTAGGCTTAGGAAGACCATGTGAAGGAAATGTTTGGATGCGTACATTGTAAAGGTTGATTTTTTAGGGATGTTTGGATGCAAGTACGATTGTAATCTTTGAGTTGTGTGAGAGCACGAGTGAAGTGAGGAAATATCCTATTCCGAGTGAATGAGTGTGTAAACATTCTTGATTAATCGAAGTACTCGTCTGGTCCAGTGGATGTAGATCACATTGATCGAACCACTTAAATTCTTTGTGTGTTGTTTGTCTCGTTGATTACTTTTTGAATTACTATCTTAGCTGGTTATTTCTTATATCTTCAAGTATTCTACTTGGTTGGAGACGTCTAATCGACTGAAATTCTTGATAAATTGGCGCCGTCTGTGGGAAACTGAAGTAGCTGCAGATCTAAGATGGGGAATTCTACCAAGTACAACATAGAGAAGTTTACATGCACGGGAGATTTTAGGCTGTGGATGTTCAAGTGCAGCACACAACACTAACTGAAGATCAGATTGATCCAAATGAGGAGGAGACTACTCATAGTGATACTAAGCTTCATGACTATCAGTTGACTAGGGACAGAACCAGAAGAGAAATCCACCTACCTCAGAGGTATGGCCAAGCTGACATTGTATCTTTTGCATTATCTGCAGCTCTTGAGGTGGAGTCTTTGGAGCCTAAAACTTACACAGAAGCCATCAACTACCATGACAAAGAGAAGTGGTTAGTTGTTATGGAGGAAGAACTGTTATCTCTGAACAAAAAGCAGACTTGGGAGATTGTTGAGAGACCTAAGAACATTGTGTATCCTTGTCGTAACATGGTCCTCGAAATAGTGAGAACAAAACATTGACGCCTCTTTAGTTAAATATGCATTTGCAATCGAAGCTTCAACACATGCTTTGTTACCCACGCTTAATTTCAAGGTGCGAAGATACCTTATTAAATTTTAAAAATCGTAAGTTCATATAATTTGAAGAATCGTATGAGAAATTAATTAAATTACCTCTCGTATGGATACATCCATCTGTATTGAACTGGACCACACACTTTTGCTTCATATGCAAGGTGCACAGGTAGATGTTCCATAGAGTTGAAGAAGCTAGGTGGAAAGATACGTTCCAACTTGCACACGATGACTGGGATATCTGTTTCCAGTCAAGTCATGTTGTCAACTGTGATGGTTGTAGAAGTCAACTCCTTAAAAAATAGATTAAGCTTAGTGATTGCTTTCCACACAATGAGCGACAGAATTTTGTAAAAAGCAATCGGTAGTAGTCTCTGCATAAACACGTGACAATCATGACTCTTCATCCCATACAATTTCAATTTCGACCAGTCAATGCAAAGGGACATGTTAGACACATATCCATCTGGAAACTTCAACTCACTTATCCACTTACAAATAACATCCTTTTGCTTCTTATCAAGCGAAAAAGAAGCCTTAAGATACTTTGATGTAATTGGACATTTCTTGAGAGAGGGACGACGACAATAATCATTCAGCTCATCTCTTGATTTAGACGTGTCCTTTGTTTTCCCCCACACACTAATCACCGTGTTGAATACGTTATCAAACACATTTTTCTCAATATGCATCATGTCTAAATTGTGTCGTATCAATAAGGTACTCCAATACGGCAACTCCCAGAAAATGCTTTTCCACTTCCACCCTCTAGAAAGTTTTTTGTTGTAGGCCTCAGCAGCCTCCTCTGTAACCTTTCTATATCCCAAATGATCAATTTCGTATAGGAGACTTGCACCCGTTCGAATAGGCGGTGGATCATCTGTGACTACTACTCCGGCCATGAATGCAGTTTTATTCGTTCGCCACGCGTGATTCAGTGGTAAGAACTTTCGGTGGTTGTCGAACCACGACTGCTTTCGACTTTTATTCAAATAGAATTCATTGGTGTACTCTCCACAATATGGACAAGCAAGCCTTCCGGCTGTACTCCAACTAGACAACATTGAGTATGCTGGGAAGTCACTAATGGTCCAGATAAGTGCAGCTCGCATAAAAAAGTTTTGCTTTCTAGCAACATCATAAGTTTGAACCCCATTTTCCAATAAAAATCTCAAATCTGCTATCAGTAGTTGCAAAAACACATCAAGTTTGTCCTTCGGACTTTTAGGCCCGGGCACGAGAATCGAAAGAAATATGAATTGATCCTTCATGCATAACCACGGGGGTAGATTGTACGGAGTAAGTATAACTGTCCATGACGAATATTGTTTTCCCGTCATTCCAAACGGTGCAAAACCGTTTGTGCTCAAGCCCAACCTAACATTCCTAATTTCAGATGCAAAATCAGGATACGAACGGTCCAAATGCTTCCAAGCCAACGAGTTTGCCGGGTGACGCATAACACCAGAGTCATCAGAAGCGCACGAGGCATGCCATGTCTTTTCTTTCGCAGTGGCCTTGGACATGTACAATCTTTGCAAACGAGGAATTATCGGAAAGTAGAACATCTCCTTAACCGGGCATTTCTTTTTCAACCGACCATCTGCATCAACCCTACTCGGCTTATACCGTGATCGACCACAAATCTTACAAAAATCTAGTTCGCTGTCTGCACCCCAGAATAACATGCAATTTTATGCACAACAATCAATCCTTTCTACCGGAAGACCCGTCCCACTCATCAAATGTTTGGTGTCGTTAAATTTTTTGGGAACCTTATTTTCGGGAGGACAAATCTCACGAATCAACTTAACGACCTGATTGTATCCCTTTTCAGACAATCTGTTTTCCGTTTTAATGTTCAACAATGTGGAATTGAATGACAACTGCGAATAAGATTCACAACCAGGATACTAGTCTTGGTCCGCTGCACGAAGCATGCCGTAAAACTGTGTCGCATTCTCGTTAGGGGGTTCTTCATTAAGTGCCTCATCTTCCACGTCTATTCCAAAATCAATGTTTGGGCCACCCATTAACTCTTCTACCATAGTGTGGTACGAACTAGGTCCCGTTGGGTCAACGTCGTTTGAAGTTGACGCAAATTCATTAGTGTTTAGAAATGAACGTGGACCCCAACTCTCTTCCCCGTGATAAATCCAATTATAATAATTCAGTGTAAAACCATTTCGATATAAATGAGATTTCACTTCATTAGAATCTCTATAAGTTTGATTTCGACATCTAGCTTTCGAACAAGGACACCTAATTTTTCCTTCCCAAATCGAATTCGGATTACTAGTGGCAGCTTCAATACATCCATTTACTCCACTAACAAATTCGGGGTTCATAATCCCATTCACTAATCTTGGACTATACATCCAACTACGACTTGAATAATTCATGTCAATCGACGTCTACAACACACAAACAACCAACGTCTCATTCCTCCAACTCTATTAAAATTAATTAATATAATTCCAAATATATTCTAATAATTATTCTAACACCCTAATTAACAAATAAATTCATATAACTTAATTAAACCATACATATATGTACATAACACAATATAATTCTAACACCCTAATTAACAAATAAATTCATATAACTTAATCAAAACATACATATAAATACATAACACAATATAATTAACAATTTATAAATTCTAACAATTAACACATGCATGCATAAAAATTAACAATTCTAACAATTTTATATATACATACAACATATATGCATATATATACATACTAAAACTATATATACACATATAACTTCAAATTTAACCAATGAAAACGAAAAAAATTACCGTAGAAATGCTCCCGTCGAAGTGTAGAACACAAATGGCAAAAAACCGAGTTCGATCCGCAAACGAAGGTGAATTTTGAGTGTGGAGGTGTAAAACTCGAAGCTTAATAATGGAGGTGTGGGGGTGCGCCTCTGTTCTGGAAAGAGAGGGGTTTGAGCGAATTTATACTCAATTAGGACGACGGGGAAGGAACGGGCCCACTGTCGTTGCCATTTGGCGAGTGCAGAACACGCCCTTGCCTTTGTCGTTGCCAAAAGGCAAGGGCGTTATAAACCGTCGCCTTTTCGCAACGGGGCCCACTCCCGTTTCCTTATCCGTTGTCAAAAGGCAACGACACCCACCCCCATCGCCTTTTTTCTGCCCGTTGTGGCAACGGTAGCCTGCCCTTGCTAATCGTCGTTGCCTTTTGGCCAATATTTTGTAGTGATAATTAAATCACATTAATGTAAAACAGATTCAGGATCAATAAACAATATACACTAATGCTCTGATACCACATGTAAGCATAAATTAATCGTAAACATGGATCTTGGAATTTCATGACTTTCATATTCCTGACATTCATAGATCATTATTAAACAATTAGAGTACTAACCGTTTGCAGCCATTCTGATTCCTTCGGAAGAAGATGAGTTTTAATTTCTCCCTCTTGGCCTTTTGTAATCACGGATTATTAACTTATGTGATAGCAGAAGTTCATAATTAATGTAATTTGTATTCTTAATAGGAAGAGAGAGGAGCGATTTTATTTAGTTTTAAAACCACTCTTAAGATAACGTAATCACACGGTCTATCAACATGTGAGAGAAAATATTTTAACTTATCCTTTTCATTGACCAATATTCTTAAATATTTAAACCTTAATATTAGATATTAAATTCAATAATAATATCTAATTATTTATTATGTGGCATGATGGCCACAAATCATACAATATCTGTTGATCACACTCGTAGCATGAGTTAAGTCTGGTCTACACCACACCATAACATACATTAAACTCCCTACAGCACTGACATAAGGTATCTTACTCATCTGAGCTCGATCATGGCTGTTCCTGGGACTCATCTGATTGGACAACCAATGATGTTGGCCAATAGGAGTAGAGACAATTTTAGCTTTATGCATTCTGAACCTCTCTAGCACCTTCTGCAGATATGTCGGCTGACTCAGCTGAATAGACCCATCTACTCTGCTGATCTCCATCCCAAGAATCACTTTGGCCTCACCAATATCTTTCATCTCTCAAACTCCTATTTGAGGATCTCCTTAACTTGATTAACACTGTCAATTGACTCTCCAGCCATTAACATGTGATCAACATACAACAGAAGATAGGTAAAAACACTCCAACCCGTCTGAAATAAACACAACTGTCATACAAACTCTTTGTAAAACCAGTTGAGCAAATGCATTCATCAAATCTCAAATACCATTGACGAGGGCTTTGTTTAAGGCCATAAAGGGATTTTTTCAGCAGACACACCTTGTCCTCCCCGTCTTCTATGTCCAACCCTTCTGGTAACTTCATGTAGATCCTCTCATCAAGAGATCCATGTAAGAAAGTTGTGGTCACATCCATCTGATACAGGTCCAATTCGAATTGAGAAACCATAGCTAACAAGATTCTGATGCTACAATGCTTCACAACAGGTGAGAAGATTTTATTGAAATCTATACCTTTCTTCTGAGTAAACCCCTTAGCTACAAGCCTCGCCTTGTATCTAAGCTTGCCACCCCTCTGAGCCTCCACCTTCTTTTTATTGATCCACTGACACCCAACCAACTTCTTGTTCTTTGGCCTCTCAACAATCTCCCATGTTTGGTTCTTGTCGAGAGAACGTAGCTCCTCCTCCATAGAAACTATCCACTCCTCTTTGTTGTTGCAGATGATGGCTTTTGAATAAGACTTTGGCTTCAGAGACTCCACCTCTAGAGCTGCATATAATGAAAATGAGACAATGTCAGCTTGTCCATACCTTTGAGGTGGGTGGACTTCTCCTCTGGTTCTATCCCGTGTTAGCTGATAATGTTGAAGATCATTCTCATTGTGAAGATCACCCTATTCACCTGGATCAATATCATCTCCAACAGGTCCTCTGGTGTCAACATGTTCCACCTCGACTTGTGTCTCGTTAGGTCGGTTATCAGCTAAACTAGTACTCGTACTAGCCTCTTCTGATAGAGGCATCCTTCTCTCATCAAAAGTAACATCTCGGCTGACAATACACTTCTGCATTCCAGCTTCAAGGCACTATAATCTGTATCCTTTCACTCCTGAAGGATACCCAACAAACACACATCTCAATGTTCGAGGCTCAAGCTTATCCTGCTTGACATGGCCATATGTTGCACATCCAAATATCCTTAAATGATTGTAATCAGCTGTATAGCCAAACCATAACTTCTCTGGGGTTTTATACTGCATAGCTGAGGAAGGACTTTTGTTTATCAAATAGGTTGTTGTTGACACAGCCTCTCCCCAAAACACCTTTGGCAGACAAGAACTGTTCAACATACACCTGACTCTCTCAAGTAGTGTCTGATTCATCCTCTCAGCAACTCCATTCTGCTGGGGGGTACCTGGCACAGTCCTGTGCCTCACAATTCCTTTCATCTTACAGAACACATTGAACTCATCTGATAGGTACTCCAAACCATTACCAGTTCACAAATGTTTGAGAGTTTTCCCTGTGACATTCTCACATTTAGTGAGTCATTCCTTAAATTTTTCAAATGCTTCTGCCTTGGATTTCAGGATAGTAACCCACACTTTCTTTGAGTAGTCATCTATGATAGACATGAAATATTTGCTACCAGACCGCGTCTGATTCCTAGCTAGCCCCCATAGATCTGAATGGACATAGTCCATGATCCCATTGGTAGAGTGAACACTCTTCCCAAATCTAAGCCTCTTGGCTTTTCCAAGGATGCACGACTCACACAACTCTAGCTTTGTGATCTTGTCATTTCCAAGCAAACCTTGTTTAGACAACTAAACTAGGCCTTTCTCACCTACATGAGCTAGTCTCCTGTGCCACAACATAGAGTTATCATGCACCTCTGCTACATCTGATCTACTAGCTACTGTATTCCCCTTCAAAAAGTAGAGATCATTCATTATCACACCTTTCAGGACAGTTAACTTCCCCTTAGACACACTGAGCTCTCCATCAGAAACTAGCATCCTAAGTGATATCAAATTCCTCTTGAGTTCAGGTACATACATAACGCTCTTGAGTATTCTTACTATCCCATCAAACATCTTCAGGTGAACACTACCTTCTCCCACAACTTTGCAAGTGTGATCATTCCCAAGCAGAACAGAACCGCCCTTCTGTTGCTCGAAGTCATGAAACCAATCTCTTCTTGGAGTCATGTGGAAAGAACACCCTGAATCCAGGATCCATGCTTGCTATTTTGCAGAGGATGTGATGGTTAGTGCTTGAGCAGACTCATAACCTTCTTTCTCTTTATCAACTTGGGTCTGATTAGCTTGATTCTTGTCAGCAGGATTCTTGGTACCAGATTTCCTCAAAAACTGCTTATACTTATGACAAGCATTCTTATAGTGTCCGGGCTTATTACAGTGGTAGCACACTGCATCCCCTTGATTGGACACAACTGATTTTCCCTTATCAGCTCCTTTGGGTTGACTAGGCCCCTTCTTGGATCCAGACTTCTTCTGGCCTCCTCTGATTGCCAATCCTTCTCCACTGCTGCTCTTATCTCCTTGAGATGTCTTGTTGTGCAACAGTTTTGACTTGACAGCTAGCATCACATCTTCTAATGTGATACTTTCCTTCCTACCATACAAGATGGTGTCCTTTAAGATTTTAAAAGAATTAGGGAGAGCACTCAATAGAATCAGAACTTTATCCTTTTTCTCTAACTTTACATCTAAATTCCCTAGATCATTAAGAATTCTATTGAACTCATTAAGCTGATCCGGAATGTGCTTGTCATCCCCCATTTTGAAGGCATACAACTACTGTTTCGAATAGAGACAATTAGCTAAAGTTTTAACCATGTAAAGTTTACCCAACTTATCCTAGACCTCCTTCGCTGTTTTCTCTTTAGCAACTTCTCTCTAAACCTTACCACCAATGCACAGCAGGATCGTGCTTCGAGCTTTTCTGAGAAACTTGCTCCTTTCAGGAGAGCCTGCATCTTAACTCTCCACAACCAAAAATCTTCGGTGCCTGAGAACTTCTCAATATTATACTTGGTCAAATTCTCCATTTACGATTTGGCAATTGCTTCAAGGGTGACGTTCCATTCCTTCTCGATGCCCACATATGACGCCAATTATCAGTTAATTACCCACTCGATTAGACGTCTCCAATCTAAGTATGAAAATCAGACCATCAAATAATCCAACAAAGATAGCAATTCACAAATATAAAGAACGAGAACAGAAAAACAAAGCACACAACGATTTAAGTGGTTCGATCAACTTGATCTACATCTATTGGACACACGACTTCAATCTTAATTGATAAAAGAGATGTCTACAACACTCAACACTCAGAAAGGAATTTCTCCTCACTTCACTCGTGAACTCTCAACTCAAGAACGAATGCTCGTAAGCTTCAAACTTTCACAATTACAAGTTATGGGGTATTTATAGAAGCCAAGGTGGATTGCAGCGTGCGTTGATTGCGTGATCATTGCCAGCCTGGATTCTGTTGAAACCTCCTAACAAACTCACGCTTTCAGCGTGTTGCCCAATCTGAATTGACATCACTGCGCTTCACTTGTTCTCGCAAACATATGACTCCATCAGAAGACCTCCCTCTTCTGATATCCCAACACATAGCCAAAAGACTCCCATGCTACTAGACATCATCTCATTTGATGTGAACTCTTCTAAACGCCTCATCTGATCTGACTCTAAGCATCACCTTCTCATCTGATTTGATCCTCCACTCATCTGATTAGGCCTAGGTCATCTTGCCTGACTCCAACAGCTGATACGCCCATTAGCTGAGTCCACCAGAAGACTTCCACAAGCTAAGTACACGAGATGATACTCCCAACAGCTGAGTACTTCAGCAGACTAGAACTCATCTGAATTCAACAATCAGAAGACTAACATTCTTCTGATCTGAGATTATGAAATGAAACCTCACAAAATAAAATATTTAATTTTTGTGAAAAATTTATCGAAATACCCTTATACTAATATTAAAAAAAAAAAAAACATATATTTCTAGAGCTCTTTTCGGAGGGTTAAGAAATACTCCCTCCGTCTACCAAAAGTGTGCTCATTTCTTTTTTTGGGTCCACAAAAAACGTGCTTATTCTATTTAAATAGTTAACTTTTGAATATTTTTTCTACTTTACTGAGCACACTTTTGGTGGACAGAGGGGGAGTACAATATTTCAAAAAAGTTGTTAACCCACAGCTATCAGTAACATGGTATATTTTAATCCTCTCCCATTAATTTATTTCTCAAAATGTCTTGGCCGACAACGATCATCTTCTCATATATATATATATAGCTAGCTGTCTTCCATGTTTTGAGTTTATTAAAAAAAAAATTGCACTAACTACGGAATTGAGCCAAAGTAGCAGTTCAAATACATGAAATAAAAGCCATTACAATACAAAAAAGCCACCCGGCCCCTTCTCTCTCATTTGCTTGTGTACGTTGGGCTGCTATTTTGTAATTACTGTAAACTCCATTCAAAAAGCCAAATTCTAAAATTCAAGTGGCATTACATTGTAAAAATTAAATTTTAACAATAATACCCTAAAAAATAAAAGAACAGGGAAGGTTTGAAACAGGAAAGAAGAATTGTGTTGTAATTTGGAGAGAGAAAAAAAAAAATGGAAGGAGAGGCAGTTGTGGCCACCATTGGAGTGTTAGTCCAGAATCTGGTCGATGTTTCAAAGGAAGAGATCTCACTGTACCGAGGTCTCACGAAGAACGCCGAAAAGCTGAGGGACACTTTTGGCATCATTCAGAGTTATTTGGATGATGCCCAAAACAAGTTCATCACTGATGATGCCGTCAAAACATGGCTAAGACAGTTGGAAGTAGTGGCGTTTGATGCTGATAATGTTTTGGATGAGCACAACTACAAACTCCTCTCCAAAAAAATGAAGGAAGAGGTTAGGCCATCATGCTTCCCATCCTTTGGTCACTGCATACGTCGCCGACATTTGGCTGTTAGAATCAACCAAATCATTACCACTTTCGAGTCTATGAAAAAAACTGCTGTTGACCTTGGCCTTGAAAGGAGTCTTGCTGATGCACCTCCTGCTGCCCCTGCCTCAGAAACTGATTCATTCACCATCGATCCAATTTTTACTGGAAGAGACGGCGATGTGTCGGAAATAGTGAAAATGCTGACAACTCCAACTAAAGAAAATTCTTAAAGAGATTCCTACAAAACGTTGAGAACAGGGAAGATCTTCTGAAGAAGCTTCGAGAGGCTTTGGCAGGCAAAACATATGTGCTTGTTCTTGACGACGTTTATAAATTCATGGTCTGGAATTACTTCTACCAACGGAAACGGCATCCTTGTTACGACGAGGAATACAGAGGTTGGTTCGATAGTGAATACGCATGGTATTCATCACTTGAATGACTTATTGAATGAAGAATGCTTATGCATAATTAAAGACCGAGCTTTTAAAAGAGGAGCTGGAGTTATTCCATCGGGGATTGAAGCCATTGGAAGAAGTATTGCAGAACGATGTAAAGGTTTGCCGTTAGCTGCCAACGTGGTCGGGGGAGTGCTACGTGATAAACCCCAAGAAGAGTGGCTCTCAATCAGAGATAATTGGCTCTCTAATGTCGGAGGAGATGAAAATATTATCTCGAAGATATTGAAATTAAGCTTTCATAATTTGTCTTCACCATCCCTCAACAAGTGCTTTGCATACTGTTCAGTATTTCCCAAAGGTGCTTTGATTCAAAAGGAACAATTGATTGAGCTTTGGATGGCAGAGGGATTTCTCCAAATCAAACAAGAAAATGACATGGAGATTGTGGGCAACAAATTTTTCAAACTTCTTGTTATTACAAGTTGTAGAGAGAGATAGCTACAACAACGTAAGGTGTTGCAGCATGCACGATTTAGTGCATGATGTAGCAGGCTCTGTTTAAGGTTTGCCTGAGGTGAATGAAAATACATCAAATGGTATATTTCAAGCTCGGTACATTTCTTGGCAAAGTCATGGAGATGAATCGAGTCGTATTCCAAAAGAGCAAACAAAATGGTTGCGTGCCTTGTTCTACAAAGGTGATCTTTCTGATATCAATTTCTCAGACTTCAAAAGCCTGCGTGAACTAACTCTTGATATAGATGTTGTAGAATTACCAGATTCAATCAAGGAGCTAATACACTTGAGATATCTCAACATTTTCAACACAAGAGTTAAAAGTCTGCCAGACTCAACTGGTGAACTCTATCACTTGCAGACATTTTGTTCGAATTTGAATTTGAAGAAGTTGCCAAGTACATTCAAGTACTTGTGTAACTTGAGGCATCTCCACCTGCCTAGTCCTAATTTTTATACAGAATTGCCGCCTCAGTTAGGAAAGTTAACCTATCTCCAAACACTGTCATATTTTAATGTGCAGGATGTGGAGGGTCACCGAATTTTTGAGCTCGGAAGCCTGAAAAATCTCAAAGGTGAACTGAAAATTCATAATCTTGAGAAAGTGCAAGGCGAAGAAGATTCCAAGAAAGCATGTTTACTACAAAAGTCAGGCCGGCCTTCTGAGGTTAGAGTTGAGGTGGAGTACTGAGACAAGGGAGTGTGAAGTAAATGATGAGAGTCCCGAATCTGAAGGTTTTGAAAATTGAAGGATTTATGGGAGAATATTTTCCATTATGGACTTTAAAGATGGAAGGGCGGGCTTAATAACTTGATGGAGTTAATACTTGAAAGTTCCGAGTCTGGGGCATTTGCCACATCTCAAATCCCTGTGTTTTGTTGGGCTGACGAAGGTGAAATCCATAGGTTTATCATTCTACGGAATTCACAATTTCAAGGAACCAATAAATTTGTTTCCGGCACTTGAAAAGCTCGAGTTGATCTGTATGCCAAACCTGATGTAGTGGGCACAATTAGAAATTCCAAGTGAAGGTATTTCAACGCCTTCAATATTTATCGATCAAAGACTGCAGCAAATTGAGGAGTGCTCCGATTCAATTCCAATGCCTTGAGCACTTGATCATTGCGATTCTGGTACACCATTGGCCAACATATGTGGGGCCAACTAAAAATCTCTTGTAAATCTGAAGATTGGAGAATTAGGGGAATTGGTAGATTGGTTATTTCACAACAATCAAAATCTCTCTGAGTTGAGGATATGGAATTGTCCGCACATTACCAGATGGTCTGCAAACGCTCACTTGTTTGAAAGAGTTGGAGATATCTGAATGCAACAATCTCAAGTCAATACCATACTCTAGTGAGCGGAAATCACGGGGCTCAACATTGCTCTGTGAATTGTCAATCCCCCTCCCTTTTCCATGTGAAATGATAGAGTCATGTGCGCCGTCGCTTGAGGTGTTGATGTTATATGGGAGTGGAATTAATATATAGATGAAAATGAGTTGTCTCACAAGTTTGGAGATGCATAATGTTCCCAAATTTATCATTACTTCTCCAACGGAACGTGGCTCTCTGCGCAACTTGAAATGGTTAACACTGATTCCTGATAATTCAGCTTCGGGGTCATGGGATTGCGTATCCTTTAATAAGGCTGCAAATGGTATATTACGATTCGGATGCCAATCGATTACTACATTAATCTTGGAAGCTAGGCTCAGAAGACTGGGAGTATCTCCCAGATCAAATTCAACATTTCACTGCTCTTGTGCAATTAAGGCTAATTGGTTTTGGAATAGAAGAATTGCCAGAATATGGTTTGGGAACCTCTCTTCTCTTGAGACTTTAATGCTATTTCATTGCAGAATGTTGAAGCATCTGCCCTCTGCGGAAGCCATCCGACGCCTCACCAACTTATATACATTGAATATTCATGACTGTCCGTTACTAAAAGAGAGATGCAATGAACAACAAAGTGATTCTGAATGGCCCAAGATTTCTCATATCCAAGTATATATTTATTGACGACTTCCATAGTGAAAGGTATCTTTATAATCATCAAAAAATTGGATACTGAATTTTATTCTTTTGTATCCAGCTTATGATATTATATATATTTCAATACCATTAATATTATTATAATACCACCTGGTTTGACATTAAATATTTTTTAGGAATTTATTTCCCCATATCATAAATTTTATTATTTTTCTAATACTAACATTTTGATACTATTGGTATAGGAAATCAAAATTATGATAACAGTCTAGGTTAATTTGCATGTCTTGTGGGCTTTTCAGATTTAAATTAGCTGGAAGAATTGAGAGTGTTCTGAAGATTATCAGAAAATTGAGAGAAAACAGAGACAGTAGAAACCAGGACGAAGTCAGAGAATAAATTGTGAAAAACAAGGGAGGAACAACATAGCTACAAGTTCCCTTGATATATCCAGTTACTTCCTTAATTACGGTGAGTTCCCTTCCAATTTCATTAAGTAAAGTCAGTTGATGTGCAAAATCATTGATATTATGGGGGGATACATGCATGAGTGTGTTTAATTTGTGGTTTACGAATTAGATTGTCTAATGAGTTTTTAATGTTAGACTAATGGTTGTTTCCTTAGTCAGTTGATGTGCATAAACCATTGCTGGTGAAAAATGTGTCATATATCGATCTCTCTCCCTTGATGAAGTTAAGATTGTAGTTGCTGCATTATGTATATATGCCAAAATTAATGGTTTTACTTTCTTGATTCATCAGATATTAATGGGTTCATACTTGACAGTGTATAGTAGAATAAATTACTAACATGCAATTTATCTGTTTTGTTTGTGTTTTGTAGGCCTCGGAACGAAGAAGCATTGCTCTCAATAAACTGTTTTCACATGGGTTCGCCTCTCAATGTTGTATAGCTACAAGTTCTTTATTACTTTAGAGAAAAATAAAAAAACGGTGGGATTTTTCTATTTTTATTTTTCATGGTTTGATGATATGTAAATGCATTGAGTGAATGGATTGTTGTTGTTGTTATGATGATATATAATTTATGAGTGAATGGTTTAATGATATATAATCATCTCCTATGTAAATGCATTGAGTGAATGGATTGTTGTTGTTATGATGAAAGTGAGAATATCAAAAATGGCAATTTTTGTTTTAGCAACCAATTAACACTGAGCACTTTGGAGGACTTGTTTCATCACTAAGATGAAATGCTTGCAATAACGGGATTTTTGGTAAAAACTATTAGTGGTAGTTTAATCTTCAGCTTTGCATTAATAAAAAGATCTACGCGTTCTCAATTTTCTCCATGCACAAATGTTAAAGAGATTCCGATCTTAAGAAAATCTGGTTATACGAATTGGAATCCGGCCAGGGAAACAAATTGGTTGTATAGAGACTCTTTCCAATTATAAAAACTCAATAAAATGATAGAAAATCAGTCCAATTAATTGTTTATGAAGAAATATTTTTCTGTGTTTAGATACTTATGTAAGTTGCACTTTATTTGTTTGTGATGAATCCCTCTGCAGATTACTACTCTAGCAGCAATGAGTTTGATTACATTGTCGAAGAGATAGACTTAACTATCATTACTTGTGAAAAATGAGCAAGAATTGTTGATAATAGGATATGATCTTAATCTACTCATCTTTCAGGTGAAGGCATTTAACCCTCAATTAGTTTCTGTTCGAGACGAGTCATTAGTTAACCAACTTAAAGAGGCTCTGTCTGATGTTGAATTGGAATCGTTCCCAAAGAGCAGGGCACAATCGAGGTTAGTGTTTACATGTTTAATTTTTCTAATTCAGCAGCTAGCTAGATATCACTGTTTTACATCTTAATTTTTCTACTTCAGCTGCTAGATACTCTGTTCATTGGCATTATCTTATATAATTTAGCAATCCCTTAATTAAAGTGTGGTTCCTTGAGTCCGGAATATGTATTTGAGAATTCCATTCGATCGACTAGATTCTATTTAGAAAAGTTAAGAATTGGCAGTATCATAGTACACTCTTTGGCAAAGAGCCCCAGAAGCTTTAATTTGTAACCCAAGACTTATTTGTGTTAGTGTGGTGTTAGGTCGCTCTTATCCCCCAACCATTTCCTTTCAATCGTAAGACTCTCTGTGACGTTTAAGATTGCTCTTGAAACATGAGATACAAATAGAGTTGCAAAGTTGGAAAATAGAGTTGTAGAATGAAAAAGCAAGGCAGGGGAAATATGAAAACCATTAACATTGTATACAAGGCCAAGACTTATGTGTGTATTATTAGCAGAATTTGTTTAGGAAAAGCTTTATATATGGTTTATGGTGTGAAGTTGATATTTGGCTGACTCTATGTATTTAACCAGCAGCAATCAGTAACATGATATTTAATCATCTCCTATTTATTATTTCTCAAAATGTACATCATGGTGATCATATCCTCTTCTGTATAAAATAAAATAAAATATTATACTCCCTCCTTCCAATTTCATTATTCCCACTTTCCTTTTTTGATTGTCCAATTTTTTTTATGCCCATACCCTTTTTGGAAACAATACTATTCATACTACTTTATCTCCACCCTCCTACCATCACTTATTTACCCACTTTGCCATTCACTTTATTCATAAACAATCATTTATTTATAAATGGACCCCACAATACTCCATCATACCCCCAACTTACTTTATGAATAAACTAATCAATATTTATTAAAACTCGTGCCCGAAGAAGTGGGCATAATAAAATTGGACAGAGGGAGTAATATTCAGTTAGAGCCTAGAGGTATTTTCGACATTTTATCATATTTTGGATATTCAGAATCTGGATGTGTAGTAGTGTCACCCTAATCTAACCTGCATCATATTCTAAGTATTTAATATATAATCTAACATCATAATTAAATCAAAAAAATGAAATAAAATGCAAGAAGAGTAAAAAATTAATAACAAAACAAATTTATAAAACGTACAATTGAAACGAAGTGTGTGGATTAGGGGTAGCAATTTTCGACACGACATGAATCTGACACGAAAATTATTGGTTAGTATTTGACCTTATCATTATTGCATCGACTCGATAACGACACAAAATTTTTGTGTCGTGTTCGTGTTGGGTTCATATCGACCTGTTAATAGCACGATAAAATTCGATAAAATTAATAGGTAATCCAATAACCTGTTATTTACCTAATACGACACGATAACCTGAAAATGTCGTAATTATTTTGAACTTGTATTTATGACGACAAAAAATGTTTCAAGTCGAGCGGTGGAATTTAAGGCTCACAACAATTGAGGCGTTGTGGTAATCGCGTCGATTTGCGACGATTCTTACTATCATAAATTCAATGGTTGAATTTACGATGGGCTGGGTTTTTTTTTCGCCGATCTCACCTAAATGATGTTGTTTCCTTCACCGGTTAAAATTAATCACAATATTGTCACTTTTTTTTTTGAATTACATTAAATTGATTTCCGTCACAAATCCAATACTTGTTTATTTAATGAAAACCGCAGCTGATGCTGGTTTGAAGATTATGGCCTTGTTTTGAAGACAGTTGAAAACACAGTATGCACCATATAAGATAAGTGAAATGACAGAAATGTAGAGTGCAGAAAGTAAATAACACCAGGTTTATAGCGGTTCGGATATATGATCCTACGTCCACTCTCACGTCCTAACGTGATGTTTAATCCCTTAAATTTACCAAAAATTACAAAGGGCTTGACCTTTATAGTCTCAAGGGTAGGAATTTGAGATCTGAGCCGTCCTAACAGCTACGGTCTCCACAAGTGATTGTAAGCACTTGCACTTTGCAGGGTTCAAAAACTTTAACCTTTCGGTGAGGGTTTGGGGTTTTTGAATGTTTCCAACTAATGGTTCAAGCTTATAATTTGCTTAACCACTATGCCTAAATCAATGGATATACAATAAGAATAGGATTCAGGTTCTTTGGTTGGATAGAAATCACTTAAGAGCTAAGGATGTTCTTATGGATTCTGGCTCTTAGAGAACTCTTAAAACAATATGGTTTTTTGCTTGATTGCTTGCTTAGCTTGTTGAATTCTCTTGTTGTGACTTCGTACTTGTGATTTCTCATCCTCTTGTATTTATAATGGTGATTGGTGCAACTAGCCGTTGGAGTTGACTAGCCGTTGGGGCAATCTTTCCATATTGGCTTGATTCCTTGATTCCAGCCGCTTGATTGCTTCAATCCTGGGATCATGTCAATCTTCTAAATAAGGTAGGTCTTCATTTGAATTGCAAGATGACTTTGGAATCAGCCGAGTCCTGGACGAGCACATAGTCTTCTGATCTGCTCTACTAGTCTTCTGACTACTCGTCTGGTCGAGGTCTTCTGTCTTCTGATATCAGTCGAGTAACACTCTTCTGATCTAACAAATCTTTGTGCTGCTTTAAGGCCATCTTCAACTTGGACTCCATCAGATAAGTAGGTATATAAGCACCTTACTTAACTGGTCTTCAAGGATCTTCTAGTCTTCATGTCTTCTACTCTTCTCATCTTGAGGATAGGCATGTAAGTCAGGGTTGTGCTGATCAGCTGATACCAATACAGTTGATCACACAAGACTAGTCTAAGCTGTTCTATACAAGTCAGCTGATCCTATTACATTTATAAACTCTAAGTGTTTTGGCCATGAAAACTATTCTAACATCAAGTGGGGCTTAGGGTGAATTTATATCCCAACAAGAAATTCTACCAAGACAACAAATTCAGGAGAAGGTACAACTCTCGTGAAGCTCAGGCTGAGGTCAAGAAGCCTGAAGAGAAAAGATCAGAGGACAAGTACTCTGATAGGAGAAGGTCCAGTAGAGCTGAACCTTCATCATCAAAGAGAAGAGAAGAACCAAAGAAATTTGGGTGTGCTACTAGCAAGCCAGTAAGGATCCCAATGAACACAAATTGGAAGATGGATCCTGATGAGAGTGGTGTTCCAACCAACTCTACTGAGTATAGAGGAATCATTGGTTCACTCCTCTATCTCACTGCCAGCAGGCCTGACATCACCTTTGCAGTAGGTGTCTGTGCAAGATTTCAAGCAAATCCTAAGAAAAGCCATCTTGAGGCTTCAAAGAGGATTTTAAGGTATCTCAAAGGCACTGAGAATCTAGGCCTTTGGTACCCTGCTGATGACAATATTGAGTTAACTGGCTACTC
Source organism: Galeopsis tetrahit (assembly GCA_963675135.1). Lineage (NCBI taxonomy): Eukaryota > Viridiplantae > Streptophyta > Magnoliopsida > Lamiales > Lamiaceae > Galeopsis > Galeopsis tetrahit. The sequence goes on from OY776130.1 coordinate 18,332,884, forward strand.
AGATGCTGACTATGGAGGTTGCAGAATTGATAGAAAGTCCACTTCAGGGACTTGTCAATTCTTAGGCAACAAGCTTATATCTTGGTTCTCCAAGAAGCAGAACACAGTGGCTACTTCCACCACTGAAGCTGAATATGTTGCAGCTGGGAGTTGTTGTGCTCAAATCCTTTGGTTGAGACAACAACTCAGAGACTACAAAGTCAACTCTACTGAAGTGCCAATATTTTGTGATAACAATAGTGCCATTGCTATATCACAAAATCCTGTCTTGCACACAAGATGCAAACATGTGGACATCAAGCATCACTTCATTAGAGATCATGTGGAGAAGATGGATATAAAGTTGGTCAAGATCCACACAGATCATCAAAAAGCTGGTATTCTAACAAAGCCACTTGCAGAGGCAAGGTTTCTGGAGCTATCAAAAGAGTTGGGATTACTTGATCCAGGGAAGTTGGACAAGTAAAATCCATTGGAGTTAATTGGAGCAAGGGGAATTAAAATGGTTTTCAGCAGACTTGGTCAAGTCCACTGAAACTCAGAAGAGATGACCTCAAATGATCAGGACACTTGTCCAAGTGGGGTCAGATAAGTTGTCTTGGCTATCAAACTATTTCCTTGGTTTGATAAGCACCTATTTTGGGTAATCATTGTCTACTTTGATATCTGTCCCAATTACAGATATCATCACTGTAGGATTTAATTTGTCCCCCACCCAAAAGGTCACTTTCCGTGCATTAAATGCCAAGATTTAACTCTTGTTTGCATTACACTTTTCAAGCCATGATCTATCTCGAAAACCCCCCAACCATTAACTAATATTAAATAACTTCCACGTTTTGAATAGAACCAATAACTCACTGTTACATTGGTTTTTGACCATTGGATCAAAACTGACCAACTCCCCTGAAATCAATCCTGGCCGTCCAAGTGTGGTTTCCATTTTTGACAACAGTTGAAAACTCACAAAACTCACCAACTCATTGACAAACATTCTTTTTAGAATATTCCCAAGCCTTAAGATCCCCCACAAACTCTTCTTCCCCAAGTATTCGAAACCCTAGCTCATTTTCTTCAAACTCTCTCAAAGTCATTTCTGAAACCTTCAATGGCCCCCAAAGTTAGACCAGAAATGATCATTGATTTCTCCAACAAGGCTCTAGACCTTGATTTTGGATACTTAAGCAACAAAAACAGCCTTCATTTTGAGCCCATCATATCTTATGAAAGTGAAGACCCTGAAATTGCACCAACCTTGAGATGGTTGAGGAGGGCAGGTCTTCAGAAGTTCATGGAAGAGAGGTCAAGCTCTTGTTTGGAAAGTTACATGGCAGAGTTCTTTGCCTTTCTCAAATGGAGAGGCAAGCCAGAAGATGGTGAAGTTTCCACCAGACTTTCTTATGTGTCAGAAGGAGAGGAGGAAGAGAGATTTCATAGAGTGAAATTCTCTTCAGAAGATCTTGAAGGAGCCTTTGGATTGCCTTCTGAGGGAAGGAATCCAGAATTTTATGGTGCTGATCATGAAGAGGAGATAGCACAAGAATGGCTTTTGGTTCCAGGTCCCATCTCTTCAACACAAAACAAGAAGACTCTCAAGCCAAAATTTCTCAACCTCTTTGAGGTAGTTGCTAAGAGTCTCTTGAGCAATACTGGAAGCTTGGAGCAAGTCAGCCATCCAAGAATAAGGATAATGGCTGCAATTATTGATGCCAGTGATAAAGGCATCAAGTTTGATTGGAGGACCTTCATCATGTCTGAGATGATGAAGGAAAAGGCCAAGTTTAAGGTGAAAGCCCACAACAAGGTTGTGCTAGAAGGGAAACTCAAGTATTGCACCAGGGCAAGCTTGTTGATTGAGAGATTTTCCCATTATTCACAAATGCAGACCTTTGCAAAGCCCCTCCCTGCCCAAAAGATCATGTTTAGAAAGCTCAACAAGAAAACTGAGCAAAGGAGGATGCTTTTGGCCAAACCTGCTGAAGAGAAGGTGGAGGAGAAGCCCAAAATGAAAAAGAGGACTAAGGCCAGAGTGGCAAAGACAAGAAGAGTGTCTCAAATCCCCTCAGAAGAGACTTCAGAAGCTTCAGCTGAGATTGAAGAAGTTGCTGAAGAGGGAGTAAGTGTACCTTCTGATCATTCAGAAGAGTTGAGGCATAAGTATAATGAGACTAGACAAAAGTCTAGAGGTGCTAAGAGAATCAGGGAGGTTGTCCCTGAGAAGGATGGTGAAGGAAGTGGGAGCAGTAGGGCCAGCAAGAGAAGGGCCAACCCTACTGATAAAGTGTTGGAGCTTCAGGAAGAAAGGTCTCTCCAACTTGCTCTAAGAGACAGCAGAGCTGAAAGCAGGACCAAGTCCAAGTCAAGGACCAACTCATCTGGCTCTGGAACTCCAGAATCCAGGGTCCCTGAAGGTCATCAAATAGAGGCCAACATCCCTGAAATTCAGAACGCTGAGCCCAACTCCCCTGAAACCCACATAACCCCAACTAATCAACCTCTCACCCCCATCAATCTTACAAAGAGATATTCTCCAGAAGGGAGTGTGCAAAGAAGTGGGATAGATGTGCTAGCAGATATAGCAGTAGATGAGACAAGATTACAGTCTCCCCTTGACTCATCTATGCTCAATTATTCAAAGCTTTTAGAAGCTGCACTTTTTGAACCAACCCCCTTGAGCAAAGCCCCTTCAGATCCATTGCTCTCAAAAGCAACCGAAGTACCTTCAATTGCAACCAACCCTTCTGAAGCCAACATCCCTGAACTTAACCTCCCTGAAGCCACTTTAGGAGAACCCAGAGCCAACTCCCCTATAACCCAAAGTCCCCATTCAAGTGGAGATGAGGAGGAGTATACTTATGAAAGTATGCTCAGAGGAGGAGCCAAGGCTACTGTGCACAGTTTGTATCCACAACTTGCTGAATTTCCAAGAATTCAGAAGACATTCCATGACTTGAGAATGCTTGTTGATGAGAAGGACAAGACTATTATGGAAATTTCACAAGTCATCCAAGATAAAGGTGCAAACAGGTGGCAAGTGGAGGAGAGCAGATTGCTACACTTTGCTGGTGTGATGAAAACTAGATTCCTTATTGATGAGGAAGTTTTTGCAAAGTTGGTAGATGATAAGTTCAATGAGGAGAAGGAAAGGAAAGCTAAGTGCATCAAACACCCTGATAGTAGCTCAAATGATGATGATTCCCCTGATGATCCCTCAAACCCTTCAAACCCCAACCCTCCTGAAACCAATCCCAACCCTTCTAAATCCAAACTGCCTTCAACTCCCCTTCTAACCTATCATAGGAAAGGCTCTGTGTCATCAGAGGCGTTGACCAAGGGTGGTAACACAACCAAAGATACATCTGCCAATGAAGGTTCTCCTGAACCCAAGGCACAACCTAAAGATGTGGAGGTTCCTATACTAGAGGCTGGTTTGGTTAAGGCCTATTCAGTGTCATATGAGTTGGACACTGATCAGCCCTTAATCATTCAGGATGACTCAGTGGCTGTTGATATAAGCACTGTGATCTTCCCAAAACTGCCATCTTTGAACCTTGTTGAAGGTGGAGATGCTACAGGTCTAGGTGATGGAGTTGAAAAGGAAAATTTAGTGGAAAAACCAGAGGGAGTAGAGGATGATAGAGAGGTGGTAATTACTAGGATAGTGAGTGTACCACCAAATGAGGGTGATATAAGTGAGGAAGGACATGCTATTCTTGAAGTCAAATCTGAACTTCAAGAATCCCTTGATGAAAGGAGGCCTGATTCCTTGTGTGAGGACATTATTACTGAAGGGAGAAAAGAAATAGTTGAAAATGAGAAGAAGACTGTTGATGTATCAGAGTCTTATGAAAAAGAATTTGAGGGTGATAAGTGTGTTTTTACTGACTCTTTTGATTTATCTAACATTGCAGGTATAAGTTTTGAACAAATCTTTGCAGATGATCTCTTGACAGATGCTCCCATCCAAGTAGACACTGGATCAGCACAAACTTTACTTGGAGTGCAATCAGAAAAGTTGGATTTCTTGGCTCATCAAGTCAAATCAGCTCATGCAGAAACCACTGGAGCTTTAGATGAGCATGGAAGAACATTAGCATCAGTGGAAATGAGGCTAACAGGCGCTGAGGATGTGGTGTTACCCACATTAGAAGTAAGGATAGGAGGAGTGGAATCTGGTCTTCAAACCATTTCCACTGAAGTTCAAAAAGCCAAAGCCACCATGGAGTCCATTTCCAAAGAAGTCAAGAAGGATCAAAAGCTGCTTAGAGATAATCACAATGCAAATGTTCAAGCTATCAGACTGACCATTAAGCAAGCTCTTGGCAAGAAGACAGCATTGCAAAAGAAAAGAGCAGAGGCACAAAGACTTGCTATGGTGAAAGCAGCCTCAAAAAAGTTTTCCCAAGAAGTGTTGGCCAACATTGCTGAAGGTGCAGTGGCCAACCTCACTGAGCTCCTTAAGGCCCAACTCGATGCATCTCTAAAAGCAACCATGGAGGAGGTTGTTCAATAGAAAATGAAGCCTGTTCTAGCTTTCCTTAGCTTGAGCAGTGACAGAATGCAGAACATACATGATGAAAATGTATACTTGTTGGAGGAGATGAAGTCTCTAACCCAAGCCCAGTCCTTGATGGCATCAACTATGAGTGAACTGAAGCCTGAATGTTTTGATGCTGCCAAAAAGGGGGAAAGGGAAAGAGCAAGGGCAAAAGGTGCCATAGTGATAGGAAGCCCAGTGAAAGGGAAAGACAAAATTGCTGAAGGAAAAGGAAAGGAGCCAGCAGTGCTGAACTTGGAAGAATTGGATGAAGAGGAACAGTTAGCACTTGCTTTGAAAAATTCAATGGCCTCAGCTCAAGAGGAAAGAGTGAGGTTGCAGCAGAGGCCAGGTGGTGAAGTGTCTAGTTTGGACAAAGATGCTGAAGGTGTCCAAACTAGAGGAAAGATCAAGAGGGCAAAAGGAAAGAAAAGATAAGCTGAGACATTCACTGATTTTCCCAACAGCCTTGATCTACCACCTGAATTCAGAATTGATGATGATGAACCTATCTCCAAGAAGACCAAAGTTGCTGAAAAAGACAAGAATGCTGAAGTATCCAAGATTGCTGAAAAAGACAAGTCTTCTGAGAAAGAAAAGTCTACTGAGACTAAGTCCACAGAAGGTGCCAAAGCTTCTGAAGATGTAGAGGAGCTGTATGAAGAAGGCTTTGGACCTGGACCTAAGAAGAAGAAAGTAGTGGTGCTAAATGATCCATCAAAGCTGTTTCATGAAGGGTATGGCAAAGACCCTGAAACACAATAAAAACTGGCCATGATGAGGGCCCAAGAAAAGATGGACTTGATGGATGAAGCACAAAGAGCAAGAGATAAAAGAAGAGCAGATTTCCAGAAGCCAAGAAGGAAGAGAGCAACCTTCAACAAGATGAAGCCACAGCTATTGATCCCTATGGACACCAAATATCCTCACTTGGATAAATGGGTGCCAATTCAACTGAATGACTCATGGGAGGAAGCCAAAAGGGAGTTTGTTTATGATCAGTATGTCATTGACAGATGGAATTGAAGAGATGCCAACTCCACTTTTGCTGAGTTCATGATAGAGTACCACAGAGAGCTTTATCAACAACTGCTTGCAGCTGCTGATATTGCAAGATTTGAACTCACTGCCCCCAAGCCAATCATATACATGCCTCCAAAGCTTGATGTATGGATTGATCAGTCAAAGATCCTGAATGAATTTACTGAGATCCTCAAGCTGAACAAGATGGTTCTTGGACCCAAGGGAACAAACCAAGAAGCCATGGCCTTGAAAAGAAGAGTGTGGGCACAATATGGGATGGTGCCACCTCCTGAGGATGATCTCTGAAATGGCTAAGTCCTCTGACCTTATTGATTAGTCAACTGTGCTGAATTTTGGTCAAGACTGCTGATGTGGTGTGCTATGATAATCTAATTGCTCTGATATGCATTGGTTGCTCTGATACAAGTATTTGCTTTGATATCTGATTTTGCTCTGATACTTGAAGATCCAAATACTATTAAATGCTTTAGTGTTTGCTCTGATACTAGAAGATGCTCTGATACTTGAAGATCTAGACATGTTTGAAGTAATTAGTTGTTTAAGCTCTGATACTCTAGATCTTATTTTTAGTATATGCCCTGAATAGTTGTAATGAAGTGATCAATTGTAATGATGTCTTGAATTCATGCTCTGATAAGTAATATTCAACTATCAACATGCCTGTAATGATTTTTAATATGAATGATAGTTGAACTACCTTTGAATCAAGATACATTACTGCAGAAATCTCTCTATGCCTATCTTTGAAACCTACTTGCAACATAAACAGTGAATACACTAACACATTGTTTTTTCAGGAATATTGACCTTAGTCATGTCTTCTGAAGATAAATGTAATAGGTGTAGACAAGTCACTTTTGCATAGAAGTATAGGTTTTGGCATCATCAAAAAGGGGGAAATTGTTGGGAATAAAATGAGATATGTTTTGATTCAATACCAAAACCCCCTGAGACATGCCTAAGTCAAGTTGAGTATGTTCTAAAGATGTTAGAACATATAGAATAAAGGCTAGATGAGAAGCTGATATGTTAGGCAGCTCTTAGTTGATTAGATGCACAATTTGAGGGGGAACATATGCTTTGAAGTCCATCAAGAACAAGTCCCCTCAAGGCTCAAGTTCTGGAATTAACTCTAAGTCTCTTGAAGACCAACTATGCTGATCAGGAGAGTTGTCCAGAGGAGTTGTCTCAGCACAATTAGTCAAGAAGAAGTGTTCTGAAAGCATTGAGGTCAACCATGCTGAAGAGTTTGAGACAACTATACCCTAAAGATCCTTAATGAATCATGCTAAGATCACTTTCAAGAGAAGCAAAGGATAAGAGCCAAGTCATCTGAAGAAGAGCAAGCCAACCTTGCTGATAAGCAAGACTGCTGATAGTGATAAGGAGAGTTGTCCAATTTGATAAGGAATGTTGTCCTATCATTGGTACAATCTTCAGAAGTCATGTCCAAGTCCTATCAAGAGAATCTTAAAGTCAGATATTGGGAAGAGTGCTGCAGAATGAAGACAAAACTTATACAACCGTTTATTTCCCAAATGAGGACATGTCACTATCAAGATTCTGTCTTCAAAGTTGAAGAACTAAAAGAAGACATTTATGGACTTTTGAGGCTGCCTCTCCAATGGGCAAATCCTTCAATAGTCTATAAATACAGAAGTGTGAAGACCATTTGAAAGCACCTCAACAGAATCCAACTACACAAGAATTCTGAAGCTCATAGAACTTTCATAGCTTTCAAAGACTATCTTAGTCTTCATACACTTCTTCTAAGCTGAACTACATTGTATATCCATACAAAGCTTAGAGAGATATCCTATCCTTATACACTGATCTTCATTGTAAAGGATATCTCATTAGTTGGAACCTTACTTCAACCCTTACCCCTTTCAAGAGTGAAAGTGAGAAGGTTGTAGTAGTAGAAGTGGTAGGAGCTGACTGTTGAGAGAAGAACAGTTCAGTTCTGAGTTGAGAAGAGGGTACTAGGACTCTAGACATCCTAGGGATCAATTCACCAAGGAGTGGTGTTATTGGTCAAGTGCACCTTGGCACTATAAAACAAGTTAATTCCAAGAGTGAAGGAATTATCCTGTTAAATCAGGGAAAGTGGATGTAGGAGCTTGAGTCTCTGAACCACTATAAACTCTTGTGTTGATTTGCTTTACAAGTATTTTCATACATTCAACACTGCACACAAAACTGATCTTTCAAAGGATACATACTCAAAGACTGTGAAAAACCTATTTGGACAAGTTCCCTGAAAACTGGACTGTTTGATTGATTAAGTGATTTCAGAAACTAAAGGAGTCTAAATTAAAAGGGCCAACCACTATTCCGCACATATAACTCCTTTAGATAGTTATTCAACTAAGTACTCAATAGTACTTAGTAGTTTGATTATCTTTAAGAAGTTAAATCATCTTCAGCAGAGTTGTCCAAGACAACATTGCTGATATCTGGTTTGATCAAGTTTAAAAAGAATTTGCATACAAGTGTATTCCCCCCCATACACTTGTTATATACTCCTTTCAGGACCAACAGTGGCCCATCCGGTTAAAAATAAACAAATAAAATATAGGACTAAGGGCCTGTGATAATAGAATGACTCTCTTGGATGAGAGTTTGAATGTGTATTAAGAAGTATATAAAGAGTTGTTTACCAGAAGTTGAGATAAGGTGGTTATAACTAACAAAGTAACCACTATTGTAAACTAACTTCTAACTAAGTTAACTAATATTCCCCCTCAAGCGAAGCGGGAGAGAAGAGACGTTGAGCTTATGTCGGAAAAATTCAAATAATGGGCGAGCAAGACTTTTCGTGAAGATGTTTGCGAGCTGGTACTGAGAAGGCATGAACTGGGTAATTAGTTGAATAGTGGTGACGAGCTCGCGGACGAATTGATAATCAAGGTCGATATGTTTTGCTCGCTTGTGGGTGACAGGATTTTTAGAAAGAAAGATAGCACTTTTGTTGTTGCAAAGGAGAGTTGGTGGTTTTGAAGGGAGAGCATTTAGTTCTTTAAGTAGCGAAAAAAGCCAAGTGACTTCTGAAGAGGTTGTTTCCATGGCACGATATTCTAACTCACAGCTTGACCGAGAAACCGTGGGTTGATTTTTGGCTGCTCAGGAGACAAGATTTGTGCTGATGAATATGGCGTAGCCGAAGGTAGAGCAACGCGTGTCAAGGCAACGAGCCCAGTCAGCGTCCGAGTAGGCGAGCAATTTTGAGTGACCAGGAGAGAAAGTGAGGCCAATGTGAGTAGTGTCTTTGACCTAATGAAGAATGCGCTTGACAGCCTGAAAGTGATCGATAGTTGGCTTTGCCTAAAATTGACTTACGGTGTTAACTGCAAAGGCAAGGTCGGGGCGGGTAATAGTGAGATATTGAAGTGCCCCGACGAAAGAGAGAAAAAGTGTTGGATCAGAAAAGGGAGTGTTGTCTAGGCGAAGAAGATCAGATGTAGATAGAGGAGTGGCAACTGGTTTTGAGTCGACCATGTTTGCTCGGGTGTCACACCCTAATTTTTACACTAGTAAAACCATTTCAAAAGGAAAAAGAGAATATAGGAATAAATAACTCAAGCTCAAATTTTAACAAAGAACGATAATCTTTTCCCAAAAATCAGTGAAAGATATAGGAATTTGCAATATCTAAAATCAATGGACTTAATAAAAATATAATAAAACTAATTATCTCATAAAGTCTCACCACACCAATAACAGTAAATAATTAAGCTTGTTCATAACTCAATAAAGTCATCATCCATCGCCTCTTCCCACATTCAGCTCCTCAATCTGAAAAATATTAAATGAAGGGGTGAGTATACAAGTACACTTAATGAGGCTTAATTATTCTAAATTAATTACTAAAAATAAACAACCAAGACGTCGATGTTAATTGAATAACATTCACATATTCTCATTGCAACATAAGCTTGTCATAGATACTTTGCCTCACTTTGCCATTGGTACATTGTCAAACTTTCTCATTGATACTTTGCATTCGGAGCACGGCGGGATAATCCCCGAAGACCCGTCGGTCCCGAACCCCAATAGGGCCCCTGGCTATTAGACTTTGCCGAGCACGGCGGGATACACCCGAAGACCCGTCGGTCCCGGACCTTATTTGGCCCCTGGCTATTAGAAACTTTGCCATTCGAATTTCATAGGAACAACTCACATAGTAGACAACTCGCAATTTATTTAAGGCAATTAATAAAGAATAAAAATGCAGTAAATCACTACCAAACCACTGTAGGAAGTAAAGCAATTAAACCCCACCTCCAATTATATGTCGTGGACGAAATGGATGCAAAAGTATAAGCTTACGTCCCACGATTACCGTCGCCTAACAATAAATTAAATTTGTTTAGAAATCCATTCGCATAACTTAATTAGTACTTCTGAAATACTAAATATTCGCTATCATTTAAAAAGTATACAACATGTAATGGACTTGAAAATATAAATATTAGTCCTCTACTGATTTATTCTAAAATCACGAATTCCCCTTTTTAATTCCTAATGTAAATTTTCAAATAAACCATTTAATTAATAAATTAAGAATTCCTAATGATCAACATGAAACCAATTACTTAATTAATTTATGCATTGATCATAACATTTACTATATACCTAATCTGTTATACTTTTGAATCAATTCAATACAATTAATCTATCATTACCATTTCAGCTTATATATGTATCGGTGTGTGCAGTAATCCTAATCCACTAAACAATTAATATAATGGAATAATTTTCCTACCATTATATATATATATATATATATATATATGCATCAGGCTTCTGGCATAATAGATATATTATTTCTGATTAACTGATTAAGCCCAACATATCATACGCATACATAATTATAGTTAACGTGAGTAAGAAACACGAAGGCTTGCCAAAACTAACTCTAACCGATCGCCGTAAGATAAAATTCAGACTCATTTCGTCAAAAGGAGGAATCAACAAGTTTACTTAAACGAATTAAATTCGAGCTAGATAATAATCGATCAAAACACATCTAATAAAAGAGGGATTAGAATACCTTGCAACAAAATGTGTACGTGCAATAGAACGATGGAAGCAGCGGAGAGAATGGTGTGTTAGGTTTTCTTTCTACGAGTGGGAAAAACTGAGATTAATGCGAGATTTATGTAACCTGAGTTTTGGGGAGTGCCGCATATAAGAAGAGTTGGGGGATAAAAGATTCGGTTGAGAGAGTCTTGGAAACAGATTTGAATATGTGAGATCGTGTCAACTAACGTGAGAGTTTATTGGGGAAAAGATTTATAATATTCAAACACGTCTCTTACTATCTTATATATATTATATTTATTAAGAATTAAAGTATATCTCAGATAATGTGTATCCTAAAAATATATATATATATATATATTCTAAGAATAATACCTTATGCACATATAATCTATGTTATAAATTATCGGATGTTACATCCTACCACCCTTAAAATAAATTTCGTCCTCGAAATTTAGTTACGTACCATTATATGGAATGTTTGGATGTTGCGCTTTAATCTCATCCTCGCGTTCCCATGTAGCTTCATCTTTTCCGTGTCGACTCCATCGAACTTTGATAAGCACGACATCTCTATTTCATAATTTGTGAACTTTCCGCTCCAACACTTCCACTGGAACTTCCTCGTAAGTCATGTCTTTATTGATTTCTAATGAAGAGTAGTTAACAATGTGTTTTGGATCATGTATATACTTCCTCAGCATCGACACGTGAAACACATTGTGTACTGCAACAAGGTTTGGCGGCATAGCAAGTCTGTAGGCTAGATCACCAACTCGTTCAAGTATCTCAAAAGGACCAATGTATCTCGGTTGAAGCTTTCCCTTTCTACCAAACCTTATGACTCCTTTAGTTGGCGACACTCGCAAAAACACTTTTTCACCTTGCTCAAACTGTTAGTGCTTTCTTCTTTTATCAGCATAGGACTTTTGTCTATCTTGAGCCACTCCAATTCTTTCCCGGATCTTTCTTATCACGTCAATTGTCTGTTCAATGATCTCTGGTCCCAGACTCTTCTTCTCACCGACCTCATCCCAATAAATCGGTGATCTACACTTCCTACCGTACAAAGCTTCATAGGGAGACATTCCAATGGTTGTCTGGTAGCTATTGTTGTAAGCAAACTCTATTAGCGGCAGATAGGTTTCCCAGCTTCCACTAAAATCTAAAACACAAGCCCTCAACATATCTTCCAAAATTTGAATTGTCCTCTCAGACTGGCCGTCAGTCTGTGGGTGGTATGCTGTACTAAAATTCAATTTAGTTCCCATGGCTGCGTGTAAACTCCTCCAAAATTGTGAAGTGAATCTGGTATCTCTATCAGAAACGATCGAGACTGGTACTCCATGAAGCCTCACAATTTCTCGAATATATAATTGTGCATTCTGATTCATCTCGTATGTCATCTTGACTGGCAAAAAATGTGCAGACTTCGTCAATCTATCGACAATGACCCATATTGCATGATTTCCTCTTGCTGATCGTGGCAAACCTACTACGAAATCCATCGTGATATGCTCCCACTTCCACTGTGGAATCTCAAGTGATTTCAGTAGTCCTGACGGTCGTTGGTGTTCCGCTTTTACCTGTTGACATGTCAAACATCTTTCCACAAAAGTACCGATGTTACCCTTCATGTTTCTCCACCAAAACATTGTTTTTAGATCTCGGTACATTTTTGTTCCTCCAGGGTGAACTGTGTATGGGGTACAATGAGCTTCCTCTAAAATCACCCTTTTCAAATCCTCATCCTTCGACACACACAATCTTCCCTCATAAACAAGTGCTCCATCAGCCGCAACCACAAAACCCTTTACATTCCCAGCTTCTACTCGTTCCACCATCTTACTCAAGAATTTATCTCTTTTCTGAGCTTCTTTGATTCTATCTCTCAACAAAGGTTGAATCATCATTGCTGACACCACTGCTAAAGCATTCTCTGGCGGTTCCAAAACTTCTATCTTCAATTTGGCAAAGTCATCTATTAAGTGCTTTTCATTTGTCAACAAAAAAGTCAATTCTCCTATACTCTTTCGACTTAATGCATCAGCCACCACGTTGGCCTTACCTGGGTGGTAATTTATTGTGCAATCATAATCTTTAACCAACTCCAACCATCGTCTTTGTCTCATATTCAACTCTTTTTGGGTAAAAAGGTACTTCAGACTCTTATGGTCTGTGTAAATCTCACACTTTGCACCATACAAGTAATGCCTCCAAATCTTCAAAGCATGAACGACGGCAGCAACCTCTAAGTCATGAGTGCGGTAGTTCATCTCATGAGTCTTTAATTGTCTTGAGGCATATGCAATCACTTTTCCATGTTGCATCAAAACACATCCTAACCCTTGTTTAGACGCGTCAGTGTAGATGACGAATCCCTCAGATACATCTGGAATTGTTAGTACGGGTGCCTAGACTAATCTCCGTTTCAATTCCTGAAAGCTCTCCTCACACTTCTCGGTCCATTTAAACTTTTCTCCCTTTCTCGTCAATTGAGTCATAGGCGACGAAATCTTTGAGAAACCTTCGATGAATCTTCGATAGTACCCAGCCAATCCTAAGAAACTACGAACCTCATTCACATTCTTAGGTGCTTTCCACTCACTAACTGCTTCCACCTTTGCCGGATCAACTTCTATTCCTTGTGCAGTGATCACATGCCCAAGAAACACAACTCGATCTAACCAGAACTCACATTTCTTGAACTTTGCGTACAACTTCTCCTTGCGAAGCACCTCTAAAACAATTCTCAAGTGCTCCTCGTGTTGTTCTTCATCCTTCGAGTAGATCAATATATCGTCGATGAAGACGATAACAAATCGATCTAAAAATGAGTGAAAAACTCGATTCATTAGCTCCATAAATACTGCAGGAGTATTGCTCAATCCGAAAGGCATTACTACGAACTCATAATGACCATATCGAGTTCTAAATGCCGTCTTCGATATATCACTATCCTTGACCTTCAATTGGTGATAACTTGACCTAAGATCGATCTTGGAAAAAACACTAGCCCCTTTCAGCTGATCAAACAAATCTTCTATCCTTGGCAAAGGATATTTGTTCTTGATGGTAAGCCGATTCAATTCCCTATAGTCGATACACATCCTCATCGTTCCGTCCTTCTTCTTCACGAATAACACAGGTGCTCCCCATGGCGAAACACTCGGTCGAATAAACTTCTTGTCCAAAAGTTCTTGTAGTTGTACTTTGAGCTCCTCTAGTTCCTTCGGTGCCATTCGGTATGGTGCTTTGGACATAGGTGCTGATCCCGGCAACAGGTCTATTGTAAACTCCACTTGTCGTTCCGATGGTATCCCTGGTAAATCTTCTGGAAAAACATCCTCATAATCACAAACCACTGGCACATCTTCAATCTTTACATCACGAATCGATGTTCCCATCACGTGGACTAAATACCCCTGGCAATCACGTTTCTTCAGTATCTTTATGGCCTTCATTGCAGATATAACTCGAGTCGTAATACCCGTGTTCGTACCAAAGAATACCAATTCGTCTTCATTCGGCAATTTTAACATCACTTCTCTATTGTGACAATTGAGACGTGCTTTATGTTTAGTCAACCAATCCATGCCTAAGATTACATCGAAATCGCGCATTTCTATGATATACAATTTGGCATCTAGACTTTTACCACACATGATCAAGTCTACCCCTTTAACTATATTATCCGTAACAAACGTCTTTCCCGATGGAATACTAACATCTAAGGCTCTAACTTTAATAGTTTCTTTACAACCAATCTTATCACAACACTTTGAAGAAATAAAAGAATGTGATGCACCAGTATCGAACAAAGCCAAAACGGGAACTTCATTTAGCATTATCATACCTGTTATGGTTTCTGGTTCATTGTGTACTTCATTCCCCAAGCCAGTAGTCATAGAAAACACTCGAGCATTTCCCTTAGGTGCAGATGTCTGATTTTCAAAGTTGCGGCAGAAGTGGGCTGTATGTCCCGGCTGTTTGCATCGAAAACACTTTCCCTGTCCAGCGAGGCACTCTCCTCTATGATTCTTCCTACAATTTGCACATTGTGGTATAATAGGTTGAGCATTTGCACCCGTGGCACCGTGGAATCTTCCTGGTGCGTGGTTACTTTGAGTTCGTGTGAATGCACGATTATCTTGTGGTCTTACTTGTTTGTTCTGACTTTCATTCTTGCTAGTACCTTCCCATTTTCTTTTACCAAAATTCTCAATAGGCCTCCGAGTAGTGTTCTATGTCCTCATACATGAGGCTATCTTTTCAGCTCTCTCTAAAGTATCCACAAAAGTGAGATCCCCATGTCCAGCTAGAATTCCATGAATCTCTGGTCGCAACCCTTTCTTGAATCTGTGCGCCTTTTTGTGTTCTGTGTCCACTAGATGTGGAGCAAATCGTGCCATTCGACTAAACTTCCTCTCGTACTCGGCTACTGACATCCGTCCTTGCTTAAGTTCAAGAAATTTTAACTCCATACGATCGCGGTAGGACTGAGGGTAATATCTACGCATCAGCATATCTTGTTCATAAACGTTTGTTGGTGCTGCTTCCAGAAAATCACGAAGGTTGAGGTTGATGCAGCGAAGAAGGATCTCCTTGTTCTCGTCTGTATGTTTGCCCTTGAAAAACAGAGCATTCTCAGTGAAAATCTTCCCTTCCCTAGACCACTTGGTTGCTTCTAGGTTGCCGGTGCTCTTTGTCTTCTCGTCGTAAATTTCAATGATTGTCATTCTGGAGTTTGAGTGTAAGGTTTGGTTTGCTTGGAAGATATTTAAGACGAGAGAGATTGAGAGCGATTTGAGATTTGTGAGCGAAAGGGTTTGAGGAATGGTTTAAGGGTTGTATATATACTCCAGCAATTCTTGAGGTGTGATCGATCCAACGGTCAGATTTGGTTTTAATGTGGAGTAGTACCCAAGATTTCCTTCTTTGATTTCGCCCCGTTTCCTTTAATTTTGCCGGCTGAATTTGCCATGTGTCAATTGATGATTCGTTGGCAAAACAGTAATTGAGTACTAATGACATCATTACCAAAAATAACCGTTGTGACTAAATTTTAGCAAGAATTGATCATCAAGGCCGTTTTCTATAAGTGAATTTCATTCCTTATATAGGCCAATTTCCTTAATTACATTCAGAAACAAATCTAGAATGAATTACATGATCAAAGATAGTCATTATGCTCTGAAATAAAGTGATATGATCAGCAGATTGAAGTCTTCTGATTTCTTCGAAAGGTCTGCTGATTTTCTTGAAAGTCTTCTGGTCAGCTGAGTAGGTCTTCTGATCAGCTGAGTAGAGGATTGAGGTTTGCTGAGTAAATCTTCTGTGTTTGATGATCCAACCTGGTTTGATGGATCCTTCAGCTCTGCTGTGATGATCCAACCTGGTTTGATGGATCTTCCAGCTCTTCCTCTTGCCATGTGGGACCATCAAATCAATATGTAGATTATTAGCCTGGATGATATCCCACTGGTTCAGGTTGCCCTTACCATCTGATGTACCTCATCATCAGATGGGTTGTAGCATCTAATGTGTCCTTGTTGAATTTCTTCGCCTCTCTTGAAGGAGGGAGAAGATTGGAAGGGGCTTCAATGGAGTGTGAAGAGAGAGCCATGGACTTGGTCTTCTTGATTTGTTTAGACACAGTAGCCTTTAATAACAAGCTCTCCATGTAGAACTTCCTCCTGGAGAAGAAGCTCTGCTTGCTTGCTACTTTGTCCTCTGCATCTCTCCTTCCTTTAGTTTTCATAGGCATACTTATGTTGAGTGAACCAAGTATGCTGATCTGCATCATATTCATCTTCTGGACAAATCTTCATCTCCTTCACCCAAGACCTTGGTTGAGAGATGATCTCCATTCCATCTCTTCTTTCGATTGTCTCCATACCTGAAACAAGAATAATAGTTAGTGATTTGTGTTCTTAGGTGTTCTCATAACTTCCTCCTTTTATAGGGGTAGAGATGAGGTAGTGGAGTGAAAGATGACAAAACTATAGAGTTGATAGGTCTGAATTTCTGAAAAGTTACTTCTTAAGATCAACAATGAGATTCTTGATCTAAGGGTTCACATTTAAAGAGATTCAGACTCTATCTTATGGAATGCAGAATTTATAAATTTTGAGCAAGAGTTATTTGGAATCCGTACAGTGCATGCATACTGTTGAGTCGGTGAGGAAGGTGTATTAATCCAACCAAGTATAACTCAATAGTATACTGTATAAATGTATAATGATAAAGTATTTTATGAAGAATAATTTATTCTTATACATATGTATACATTGCTTAAGCATGGATCCCAATTAACTTTATTCATGTCTTCTGAATATATATATATAATATGCAATGCAGATTGTAGAGTATTTCATCAAGGATTCTTAAGGTATCATTGATTCCCCCTTGATTAGATGACTCTATGTTTTCCCTCAACTTTATTTGTCTTCATTGGGAAAGTACTTACCTGAAGATGAGGGTGTCTATTCACCTCATCTGATCCTCCTAGTCTGCTGCAATTGTGTCAGCTGGGGTTTTCAGCTGATCTTTGCTCTTCATGTGCTTGGATCCAGGAGTCCTAAGCTGTAGCATAGGGTCTTGAATCTTTCTTCAGCTAGGGGCTTAGTCAAGATGTCTGCTCTTTGGATATCTGTGTGAATTTTCTCCATCTTGATGTCCTTCTTTTCAAGGTGGTCTCTTATGAAGTGGTGTCGAATGTCGACATGCTTGAACCTTGTGTGGAGGACTGGATTTTGAGTGATGGTAATGGCACTGCTGCTATCACAATAGATAAGGACTTCTCTTGCCTCTACATTGTAATCCTTGAGTTGTTGAACTAGCCAGAGCAGCTGACTACAACAACTTCCAGCTGCCATATATTCTGCTTCAGTGGTGGAGGTTGCAACTGAAGTTTGCTTCTTAGAGAACCATGATATCAACTTGTTCCCTAGGAATTGACAGGTTCCAGATGTGGATTTCCTATCAATTCTGCATTCACCATAGTCTGAGTCAGAATAACCACTCAATTCTAAGTTGTCATCACCAGGGTACCATAGTCCTAAGTTGACTGATCCTTTAAGGTACTTTAGAATCTTCCTTGCTGCTTCTAGATGACTTTGCTTTGGGTTTGCTTGAAACCTAGCACATACTCCTACAACAAATGTTATGTCTGGTCTGCTGGCTGTAAGGTATAATAGAGATCCAATCAGTGCTCTATATTCAGCTTGATCAACTGCCTTTCCAGACTCATCTGGTTCCATTTTGATAGATGTCATCATTGGAATTCTTGCAGTCTTGCTTTGTAGAGCTTTGAATCTTTCTAATAGGCTTTTGGTATACTTGGACTGGGTAATGAAGATCCCTTCTGGACTCTGCTTGACTTGGAGTCCTAGGAAGTAATTCATCTCACCCATCATGCTCATTTCGAATTTTCCTTGCATAAGTTCAGAGAACTTTTTGCACATCTCTTGATTGGGTGATCCAAATATGATATCATCTACATATATTTGCACCATTAGAATGTCTTCTCCTTCTTGTATTCTGAAAAGTGTTCTATCAACTTTGCCTTTTGTGTAACCATTATCAAGTAGGAATTGTGACAATGTGTCATACCAAGCTCTAGGGCCTTGTTTTAGGCCATAGAGAGCCTTCTTCAGTCGATATACTTGATCTCCTTTTTCAAATCCTGGAGGCTGCTCTACATACACTTCTTCTACCAGAATACCATTTAGAAAAGCACTTTTAACATTCATTTGGTATACTTTGAAGCCCATATATGATGCATAAGCTAGAAACAGTCGAATGGCTTCTAGTCTGGCTACTGGAGCAAAGGTTTCATCATAGTCAATCCCTTCAGATTGTGAGTATCCTTTTGCGACTAGCCTTGCTTTATTTCTAGTTATTACATCATTTTCGTCCTTCTTGTTCTTAAATACCCACTTTGTTCCTACTACATTGTGGTTTTCAGGACGATCTACCAATTCCCATACTTCATTTCTTTCGAATTGGTTTAGTTCTTCTTGCATAGCAGTGATCCAATTGCTATCTATCATTGCTTCTTCTATGTTAGCTGGTTCAATGTTGGCAGGAAAGCACACCAGCAGAACATAGATGATTGAGGGTTCTGATTCAGTTGTCTTCTGGTCTTGACACCTGAGTCTGCTCCTCCTTAGATGAGGTTTGATGGATGATTATTTCTCCATGTATGCCTCACAGGTGTGTCTGCATTAGATGAGCTTGGATTCTCATCTGTTCTTGTGGCATCAGGAGGGTTGACTTGATTTGGTCGATCATCATCTGTATCTTGTGTGTCAAAGAGATCATTCCCCCTTGCATTTTGGATTGGTGCATCTTGATTCTGGTCAGCTTGCTCAGCTTGGGTTTGAGATCTAGTGACAGGTCTATGAGGCTTATCCTCCCCTGGTTCTTCAGGGAAAGGTTCATTGACTTCAATGAACTCATCTGGTCTGGATTTGATCACTAGCTGTCTCATCTGATCTGCAGCTGAGTTTGCTTGTACTGCACTCTTTTCACAAGATTCATCAAAAACAACATGAGGTGTTTCTTCCACAAGAAGGGTTCGTTTGTTAAGTGCTCTAAATGCTTTGCTAGTAGAGGAGTATCCTAAGAATATCCCCTCATCTGCTTTGGCATCAAAAGCATTCAACTTACTCTTCCCATTGTTGTGAATGAAACACTTACAACCAAATATATGAAAGTAAGATACTCTAGGTTTCCTTCCTTTCCACAGTTCATATGGGGTTTTCTCATGAATTTTGTGAATACCTGACCTGTTTTGAGTGTGACAAGCTGTGTTGATGGCTTCTGCCCATAGCTTCTTAGGAGTGGAGTATTCAGCAAGGAGTGTTCTTGCAGCTTCTTTGAGTGTTCTGACTGTTCTTTCAGCTACACCATTCTGTTGTGGTGTTCTTGTTGCACTTGTCTCATGCTGAATACCATTAGAAGTACAATAGGCAATAATATAAGAGTTAATAAATTAAGTGCCCTTGTCACTTCTAATTTTCACAATTGGTTCTCCTTTCTCTACTTGGATCTTCTTCAATAGTTCAGGGAGCTTCTACTGTGTTTCACTCTTCTTGTATAAGAAGATAACCCAAGTAAACTTGGAATAGTCATCTACAATAATAAGAGTGTACTTCCTCCCTGTTAGAGTGGTTGGAGTGATTGGTCCAAAGAGATCCATGTGAAGCAATTCAAGAACTCTGCTGGTTGATGTTGTCTTCTTGGTCTTGAAGGAGACCTTTGTTTGCTTTCCTTGTTGACATGCATCACATACCTGATCTTTACAGTAGAGTTCATTAGGCAGACCATCAACTAAGGATTCCCTTGCTAGCTTGTTCATAGTCTTAAAGTTCAGATGACTAAGACGTTTGTGCCATAGCCAGCTGACATCTTTAGGGCTCTTCACAAGCAGACATGTATCCTTAGGACAGCTGTTCCAATTTGCAAGATACATACTTCCCTTTCTAGATCCTGTTAGAAGGTTTTGTTTTATTCTTTTATCACTTATGAGACACTCATCTTTCGAGAATTTTACTGAATAACCAGTGTCACAAAAATAAGAAACAAATAATAAGTTAAACTTTAGACCTTCTACATATGATACATCATGTACCTCAAGGTCACCATTTTTAAGACTTTTGGACCTTTCTTTTCTGTGTAGTTGGTCAGCAGGGCTTTGGTTCCAGTCATATGGGTTGAGCATCCACTATCTATGTACCATGTTTCTCCTGCTAGACCTCCTATTCTGTATAGGTCCCTCCTTTCCTGCAAGAAAGGTTAAGTCTTAGGTACCCATTTTGTCTTGGGTCCTTGGGTGTTAGTACTACCCTTGGGAACCCACATATACATTGGTCGTTTGAACAACCTTGAGCACTTGAGTTGTTTCCCTCGGGCATCACATAACCAAATCTTACCAGTTAGCACCTTGGACTGGTCTGATTTGTTACTTGTGTCAGCTAAGTAATAGTCAAATGGTTTCCCTTTATAGGAGTGTACATACATTATCTTTTGACTAGTTACATTCGGCCTGGGTGCATTAGCTGGACGATGCACACGATTATATGGACCATACTCTTCTGTTCTCACAATATCATAAGAACTAGGGGGTGCAAAGAGAACAGATTTGTTTGAAGAAGACTTCTTCTTCTTAGCTGGAGCAGCATACAGCTGAGACTGTCTCAAACGAGATGGTCTAGGCTGTTTGTTGTTCCTCTGTACAGGCTTGGGGTTAACTTGTCTTTTACCATTTTAGGTGTTTGGATAGTTAGCCTTAGCTGGTACAGATGCCTTTTGGTTCATATTAGGTTCATTGTGTTTAGAACACTCAACTTTTTCATGTGTCTGAGTAGTGCACTTGTTAGGTGTACTACCCCCAGCTGGAGAGGATGTTGATGGATTAAGTTCATAGCCAAAACCCATCTTATTGCCATTTGATCTATAATATTCAGAGATACTTTCAATAGTAGTAAAGCTTTATTGAACTCTGATATCTTTTGATTTAGGCATTCCTTCTCCTTTTCTAAGAGCTTGTGTGCTTGGAAGAGGTCATCGAACTTGGATTGTAGTGAACGAAATTCCTTAGTTTCCAAAGCTTGAGTTTCTAACATCCCCTCATACAACTGAGTAATTGTGGTATTTTCTTCCTTAAGAAGTTCCACTTCTTTGGTCAATCTTTCATTCATTGTGACCAACTCAGGGGTGTTATCAAACTTAGTCTTTTTCAACCTAGCAATTTCTTTCCTTAAATCCTTATTCTCCTCTTCCACTTCTATAAAAGCTCTAGTGGCAATATCCAGATCACCTTTTACCTTTCTTAAAGATTGATAATAGGTGTCTTCTGATTCGCCTTCAGATGAGTTTATCTCATCTGTTTGTGAAAAAATGGGTGAATGGAAAGTTGTAGTATAGGAATTTACCTCATTTTCACCTATGGCCATCATAGCTAGATCATCTGAATCATCTGTGAAGATTTGACAATCTGGTGATGTAGGAAGTTCATCACTCTGATATTCAGATTCTTCAGTCACCATAGCTTTCTTGTCTGAATTTCTTCTGTCTCTTCTTGGCCTTCTTTCTTCTTTGTCATCTAAATTCAGCTCAGGACATTCATAGACATAATGTCCTGGTTTGCGACAATTGAAGCATGATCCAGGTTTCTGATTTGAGTTGCCTTTCCTTGGAGGAGTGGCATCTCTTCTTCTAGATCCTCGGCTGTAAGATGACTCTACATCCTTTCTAGGATGTCTTTCTGGTGTTCTTTCTCTGGATCCTCTGGAGGGTGAACTGGCTCTTCTGTCTTTGTAATTCATGTAGAATTTTCTGTATTTGCTATTGAGAGTGTTCATCCTTTCGAATCTCTTGATCGTAAGAGCCATTTGCTCTTTCAGACTCATGTCTGATCCTTCAAAATCTTCTGTTTTCAGTGAGGTCTTGCCAGATGAGGTACTTGCAGCTTTTGTATTGGCTGCCTTGAAGGCTACAGTCTTGGAGGTAGATGGGGTTGCAGTTGGCTCATCACTTCCTGAGTTTTCTTCTCTTTCAAGATCATACTCATGAGCTTTTAGGTTCTGAAATAGAGTTTGTGCATACCACTTTTTGATATCTTGAGTATCTTTGATGATGGTCTTCTTGAGTCTCCATTTCTTGGTTAGAGAGTCTAAGATTTTTAGATTTTTCTCTCTATTTGTATATTTCTTGCCCAGAGATTCTATCTCATTGATGATCTTTGTAAATCTATTGTCTAGCTGAAAAATAGACTCTTCTAGTTGCATCTTGAAGTGTTCGAACTTCTTGACTGTTGTTGACAATTTGCTCTCCTTGATCAGCTCAGTTCCTTCACATAGAAGTGCCAAAGCATCCCACATATCTCTTGCTGACTCAGAGTTGATTACTTTTGCAATGTACTCATTTGGAAGAGTTTGCATGATGTAATCTTGAGCAATGCTATCAAGATTTGATTGCTTCATCTCTTCAGGTGTGAGGTCCTTCATTGGCTTGGGAACAAGTTCTCCAACTGGAACATCTGGATCACCATTTGCAGTGTTGACTGTCATGATGGTGATTGGGCCTTCTGTGATTACTGACCACATCTTGTAGTGGACTGATGTGAGATTCTTCCTCATCCTGATCTTCCAGTAATCATAATCCTCCACTGAAAACTTAGTCAACTTACGCATGTTAGCACTCATGCTGTATGAGTTTTCAAAAACAAGTTTTTCAAAAAAATAGATATGTTCAAGAGGACTACAGAAAGACTCCCTCAAGTCTTCTGATAATCTAGAGACAGTAGTCCGTTAGAACCACTGCTCTGATACCACTTGTTGGTCCCTGAACGAGTAGTGAATGGGATTAAAGTCTAGAGGGGAGGGGTGAATAGACTTTAAAACTTTTTCAAGAGAGTTGGGAACCTCTTCTGATTACTATGTCACCTGGACTAAAAATCTGCTGGTCCAGATGACTATAGTGAAGAGATTATATGCAGAATTATGGTAGGCCTTGTTTAGACTCGTTCCTTTGTTTCTTTTGAAAGTGTTAACTTGTTTAATTAATGAAAACCTCAGCTGATGCTGGTTTGAAGGTTATGGCCTTGATTCGAAGACAGTTAAAAGCACATTATGCACTATATAAAGATATATGGAAAGACAGTAATGTAAAGTGCAGAAAGGTAAATAACACCAGGTTTATAGTGGTTCGGATATACGATCCTACGTCCACTCTCACGTCCTAACGTGATGTTTAATACCTATAATTTACCAAAAATTACAAGGGGTTTGACCTTTATAGTCCCAAGGGTAGGACTTTGAGATCTGAGTCGTCCTAACAGCTACGGTCTCCACAAGTGATTGTAAGCACTTGCACTTTGCAGGGTTCAAAAACTTTAACCTTTCGGTGAGGGTTTGGGGTTTTTGAATGTTTCCAACTAATGGTTCAAGCTTATAATTTGCTTAACCACTATGCCTAAATCAATGGATATACAATGAAGAATAGGATTCAGGTTCTTTGGTTGGATAGAAATCACTTAAGAGCTAAGGATGTTCTTATGGATTCTGGCTCTTAGAGAACTCTTAAAACAATATGGCTTTTTGCTTGATTGCTTGCTTAACTTGTTGAATTCTCTTATTGTAACTTCCATGCTTGTGATTTCTCATCCTCTTGTATTTATAATGGTGATTGCTGCAACTAGCCGTTGGAGTTGACTAGCCGTTGGGGCAATCTTTCCATATTGGCTTGATTCCTTGATTCCAGCCGCTTGATTGCTTCAATCCTGGGATCATGTCAATCTTCTAAATAATGTAGGTCTTCGTTTGAATTGCAAGATGACTTTGGAATAAGCCGAGTCCTGGACGAGCACATAGTCTTCTGATCTGCTCTACTAATCTTCTGACTACTCGTCTGGTCGAGGTCTTCTGTCTTCTGATATCAGTCGAGTAACACTCTTCTGATCTGGCAAATCTTTTATGCACTCTTAGATTATCTTCAATCTTGGACTCCATCAGATAAGTAGGTATACAAGCACCTTACTTGCCTGGTCTTCAAGGATCTTCTAGTCTTTATGTCTTCTACTCTTCTCATCTTGAGGATAGGCATGTGAGCCAGGACTGTGCTGATCAGCTGATATCAATACAATTGATCACACAAGACTAGTCTAAGCTGTTCTATACAAGTCAGCTGATCCTATTACATTTATAAGCTCTAAGTGTTTTGGCCATCAAAACTATTCTAACATCAAGTGGGGCTTAGGGTGAATTTATATCCCAACAATCAATAACACCACTCCTTGGTGAATTGATCCCTAGGATGTCTAGAGTCCTAGTACCCTCTTCTCAACTCAGAACTGAACTGTTCTTCTCTCAACAGTCAGCTCCTACCACTTCTACTACTACAACCTTCTCACTTTCTCACTTGAAAGAGGTAAGGATTGAAGTAAGGTTCCAACTAATGAGATATCCTTTACAATGAAGATCAGTGTATAAGGATAGGATATCTCTCTAAGCTTTGTATGGTTATACAATGAAGTTTTTCTTAGAAGAAGTGTATGAAGACTAAGATAGTCTTTTTTAAGCTTGAAAGCACTTTGACTTGTAGGATAGTTGGATATTCTTGTCAAGGTTGAGGTCTGTTGAGGTGCTTTCAAATGGCCTCCACACTTCTATATTTATAGACAAATGAAGGATTTGCCCGTTGGAGAGGCAGCTCCAAATGTCCATAAATGTCTTCTTCTTCTTAGAAGACAGATTCTTGATAGTGACATGTCCTCATTTAAGAAATAAACGGTTGTATAGACTTTGTCTTCATTCTGGAGCACTCTTCCCAATGTCTGACTTCAAGATTCACTTGGTTAGACATGGACATGGCTTCTGATGGTTGATCCAAGGATAGGGACAACATTCCTTATCAAATGGATAACTTTGCTTATCACTATCAGCAGACTTGCTTATCAGCATAGTTGGCTTGCTCTTTTCAGATGACTTGGCTCTTTCCCTTTGCTTCCTTTGCATGTATTCTTAGCATGATATTTTGAAGATCTTAGGGTATAGTTGTCTTGACTTCTTCAGCATAGTTGATCTTTGAGCTTCAGAAGACTTGTTCTGGTTTAACTTTGCTGAGACAACTCTTCTGGACAACTCTTCTGATCAACATACTTGTCTTTCAGTAGACTTGGTAATCATTCCAGAATTTGAGCCTTGAGGGGACTTTTTCTCGATAGACTTCAAAGCATATGTTCCCCCTCAAATTGTACATGTTGGTCCCTGAACGAGTAGTGAATGGGATTAAAGTCTAGAGGGGAGGGGTGAATAGACTTTAAAACCTTTTCAAGAGAGTTGGGAACCTCTCCTGATTGCTATGTCAACTGGACTACAAGTCTGCCGGTCCAGATGACTATAGTGATCTGAATGAAGAGATTATATGCGGAATTATGGTAGGCCTTGATTAGACTCGTTCTTATAGTTTCTTAAGAAAATGTTAACTTGTTTTCCTTAATGAAAGTACTCAGCTGACGCTGGTTTGAAAGTTGTGGCCTTGTTTTGAAGAATGTTGAAATCACAGTATGCACTATATAATAGTTAATGAAATGACAGAAATGTAAAGTGCAGTAAGTAAATAACACCAGATTTATAGTGGTTCGGATATACGTTCCTACGTCCACTCTCACGTCCACACGTGATGTTTAATCCCTTTAATTTACCACAAATTACAAGGGTCTTGACCTTTATAGTCCCAAGGTTAGGACTTTGAGATCTGAGCCGTCCTAACAGCTACGGTCTCCACAAGTGATTGTAAGCACTTGCACTTTAAGGGGTTCAAAAACATTAACCTTTCGGTGAGGGTTTGGGGTTTTTGAAGTGTATCCAACTAATGGTTCAAGCTTATAATTTGCTTAACCACTATGCCTAAAAGAGCTATAGATATTCTAATGGTTTTCTGGCTCTTGGAGAACTCTTAGAACAGTATGGCTATTAGGTCTTCTGGCCTTAGGTCTTCTGTCTTCTGATATCAGTAGAGTAACACTCTTCTGATCTGGAAATTCTTTGTACTGCTTTAGGCCATCTTCAATCTGGGACTCCATCAGATAAGTAGGTATACAAGCACCTTAACTTATCTGGTCTTCAAGGATCTTCTAGTCTTCATGTCTTCTACTCTTCTCATCTTGAGGATAGGCATGTAAGCCAGGACTGTGCTGATCAGCTGTTATCAATACAGTTGATCACACAAGACTAGTCTAAGTTGTTATATACAAGTCAGCTGATCCTATTACATTTATAAACTCTAAGTGTTTTGGCCATCAAAACTATTCTAACATCAAGTGGGGCTTAGGGTGAATTTATATCCCAACAATTTCCCCCTTTTTGATGAAGCCAAAACTATACTTGATAAATGCTCTTAATGAATTAAGATAAGAGTTTATAACATACTAAGACTAAAGTATCTGATGAAGACAATGAGAGTTTGTCTTGTAAGCAAAAAGAACTATAACTTGAATATATATAAAGCTTTTACAGATTACAAGTAATAGTTTCTTTAAACTTCTAAGGTAGTCTTCATCAGGTCTTCTGATCTTCAAACGCGGTAGGCAAGGTACAGACGAGCTCGAACTTCTTCCATGTGTTGTACGTCTGTAACATTCTCTTCTTCATAGATCTTGTACAGAATCCTTTTGATTTCAATCATGTTGGCTCTTCCTGAATCCAGAAGGGGTGCATCCCATTTGGGTTCTTCAGGAGTTAGGATTCTGCAGTTGTCAAGTCCTTTGGCTGTTTTGACAATTTCTTCCCAGAACTCTGGATCTTCAAAGTTCATGAACTGGGAGAATTGGAAGAATTCATCTTCATAAGAGGAGAGAGAGCCAAATTTCCTTACTATGTGGTGTTGAATTTGCCACTTCTTCTTCAGGGGATACCATCTTGGTAGCTCATCTTGTAGGGCTAAATAATCCACATAATTGCTATCAAACACCAGGACACTGTCTTCTTTTGCTTTGTCCTTGATTGCTTTCCTGAGTTTGGCAATTCTCCTTTCAAATTTGGCTTTGACTGCCTTCGCATCATTCAGCTTCCTTTGCTTAAGCTCTTGAGCTTCAAGCAACTTCTTTTTCTTCAACTCTAGAGCCTCCTTCTCTTCTGCAGTAGGCTCTGCTGGAGTTGTCTTCTTGCTGGTCTGAGCTGACTGAGCTTGCTCATCTGCCTTCCTTTTCCTTGTCATTCTCTTTTCAGGAACTTGTTCTTCAGGGGCAGTGATCTGAAGAGTCTTGGCAGGAGCTTGAGTGGGTGCTTGGGTATCTTCTTGAGCAATTTCTTTGCCTTTGCCTTGCATGTTCTTGATTTTGCTCTTTAAACCACCCAAGGTTTCAGTCAAGTCATCTTGTGCTACTACCAGTTCAGCTTGCTGGGCAGTAGACTTCTCTAGAGCCTTTATCAACACATCTTCCCCCTTTTTGGCTTCAGCAAGTGCAGCCGCAAAAGGTACCATTGCATTTTGAATCTCTACCATCAGGGTCTGCCTTAGAGCCATGACATTGACTTTGCCAAGATGGGTCAGATGTGATATGCTGTGCTCAAGAACTTCAGCATGAGAATTTGAGGAGGAGGCAGCTTCAAATCTAGTTGTAAGTGTTTCCAACTTGGCTGCTGTCTCCTTCAGCTGAGTCTGCAGTTTTTCATTCTCCTCTGCAGCTGCCTTAAGAAGGTTTTGACCTTCAGCAGTTCTTGCTTCAGCATCTTTAACTCTTGACTCGTAGGCGGCCTCCATTTGGGAGATCTCATCAGCAAACATTGTGGAGATGTCAGCTGTTCTTTTCTGAATGAGACTCATGTAATCTCCTATCTGATCATGGAGTGCCTCACCAAATTTATCCTCGATGTCAAGGATTTGGTCATTAAGACGAGTCCTCTGCTCCCTAACAGCTTTTTCAACATATCTTCCAAGCTGTAGACCTAAACCTTTTTCAAAGTGCAAGTCTATTGCAGCTTTGACCTGGGAGCAGATGTCTGCTGTGTGATCAACAGATGGGGTAGAGGTAGAGGTTGTACCTTGAGGCTTTGGATGAACAATTATTGCTTCGCCTCTTTCTTCAGCTGAAAGATATTCTTCATTGAGGAATGTGGAGGTGGCCTTAACCAGATGTGTCATGATCTTCTCTCCTTTATCAATGAAGTGAGACAGGTGCGCTGATGGCATGAAGGGAGCTGGTACTCTGACTACCTCTCTTTCAATCTCTACGTTGTCAGCTGGAGCAGCTGAGTCTTTTGCAGAGGCAGCTGAGTCTTCTGCAGGGGCAGCTGAGTCTTCTGCAGGGGCAGCTGAGACTTCTGCAGGGGCAGCTGATTCCTTCATCTTTGCTTTTTCAGCTGTCTGCTGATCTGATGAGCCTTTTGGGACAGAGACGTCAGCAATGGGGATTCCTAGAATCCGGTTGCAAACTACAGTCAGTGCCTCTGCTGAAAGTAGTTGAGCAAAGGATTGAACCTGAGCAACTTCATTTTGCTCCATTTCCCAGTCCAGGAAGTTTTCCTTTCCTCCCATTCCTTCCATGACCTCAAGAAGGTCATCTACATCATCTCTTCTGAGCTCAATCCAAGTGCATATCCTAAGCACTTGTTCAAACTGGATTGATTCCTCATCAACACCAGGAGTAGTGGACTTGAGCAGGTTGGCTATCTTCATCCTCATTATCTTCTCCTTTGTGCACATAGGGTAGTGCACCATTCTGAACTGAGGTTGAGAGGGGCCAGCTTGATCCAGATCTGCTGGTGCCACGTCTTCTGGAGCAGAAGGGACAGTGATGATAGGAGTTTGGGTAGCTGGGGCATTTTCCTCTGCTGTGTGAGTATCAGCAGGGATTTGGGAAGTGATATCTTCTTGGTGGGTAGGAAGTTGGGATTGATCTTCAGTGGTTTGTTCATCAGCAGGGTTTTGGGTCTGCTGGTCTGGTTCAGATTCTACTTGAAGATCAGTAGATGGTTGAGGTTGATGATCTTGGACATCTGCTGTTTGAATGTCAGCAGGGGTTGTGGATGTGATCTGAGTTTGATCATCAGTAGGGGGTGTGGAGGTGGTCTGTGTTTGGTTGTCTGCTGGTTGAGCATCAGCAGGGTTAGGCATTTGTGTTTTAAGGGTTGATTTAGGCTGGGCTTGTACCTCTGCTGTGTGAGTATCAGCAGGGATTTGGGTATCAGTGTTTGAAGGTTCAGATGGGTTGGACTCATCAGAAGGGTTGAAGGATGAAATAGGGACTCATCAGAAGTGTTCTTCCTTCTCTTCTGACCCTTTGATAGTTTAGAAGGTGTGAAAGTGAGAGAGGGATTAGAAGTACCTGCCTTTTTCAAAGGAGAGACAGTGGGGGTGGCATCTGAATCAGATGGGGAGATGAGCCCTGATCTGATCAGAAATCTTCTATGTGCTAAGGTCTGATTGTCATCATCATCATCCTCAGCAGCCATCTTTTGATGGCTCCTCTTCTTGTTCTGCAGCAGAGTCATGAGCAGACTCTTCTGCCTCTTCAACTACATCTTTGGAAGGTGCTTCAGCCAACAACTTCCTCTTCTCTTCTTTCAACCTTGCTGCCTCAACAAGAGCTTCCTTTCTCAAATAATACTTGGAGATGTGGAAGGTCTTATGAGGTCCCATATTGTATTTCCTTGGGAGCACTTCTGGAAGGATGATGCTCAGCTTATTGACAAAGCTGACTGTTGATGTCACCTTCCATTCTCTTGACTGCAAGTCCAAGGTCACCTTCTTGGCCTCAAGAGCAATTCTATCCAGAAATAGCCCTTGCTAATCTCCATCAATCTGATCCCAGATTGCTGCCATAACTCTAACCTTTAGAGTAGTCACAACATCATGACTGAATGTGTTTCCAAGCAACATCTTGCCTGCAATATCCATCAGGGTTTGGAATTTCGGTTCAAGTTGGGAT
This sequence comes from Galeopsis tetrahit, assembly GCA_963675135.1. NCBI lineage: Eukaryota > Viridiplantae > Streptophyta > Magnoliopsida > Lamiales > Lamiaceae > Galeopsis > Galeopsis tetrahit. The sequence goes on from OY776130.1 coordinate 18,362,946, forward strand.
TTCTTGAGTCCGGAGGCATCAATAGCCTTGATTCTCCCATCAGTGAACATCTCCATATACTCTTTCTCTTTTCCCATAATATAGGTGGAGATATTGATCTTCCCCTTTGACAAGCCGAATAGTTCCTGAAGGATTTCCCTTGTTACCTTGACCTTGTGTCCACCCATGACACCTTCAACATATGATCCCTTGTTGGTCCTGAAGGAGTATATAACAAGTGTATGGGGGGGGGGGGGTGAATACACTTGTATGGGAATTCTTTTCAAACTTGATCAAACCAGAGCTCAGCAAAGTTGTCTTGGACAACTCTGCTGAAGAAGATTAACTCTTCTAAGATAATCAATCTACTAAGTACTATTGAGTACTTAGTTGAATAACTATTTAGGGGAGTTATGTGTGCGGAATAGTGGTTGGCCCTTTTAGTTTAAACTCCTTTAATATCTGAAATCACTTAGTCAATGTAACACAATCCAGTTTTCAGGGAACTTGTCCAAATAGGTTTTTGCACAGTCTTTGAATGTTTATCCTTGAAAGATCAGTTTTGTGTGCAGTGTTGATGTATTGTAAATACTTGAAATGTAAATCAACACAAGAGTTTATAGTGGTTCAGAGACTCAAGCTCCTACATCCACTTTCCCTGATTTAATAGGATAATTCCTTCACTCTTGGAATTAACTTGTTTTATAGTGCCAAGGTGCACTTGATCAAGAACACCACTCTTGGTGAATTGATCCCTAGGATGTCTAGAGTCCTAGTACCCTCTTCTCAACTCAGAACTGAACTGTTCTTCTCTCAACAGTCAGCTCCTACCACTTCTGCTACTACAACCTTCTCACTTTCACTCTTGAAAGATATGAGGATTGAAGTAAGGTTCCAACTAATGAGATATCCTTTACAATGAAGATCAGTGTATAAGGATAGGATATCTCTCTAAGCTTGTGTATGGATATACAATGTAGTACAGCTTAGATGAAGTGTTTGAAGACTAAGATAGTCTTTGAAAGCTTTGAAAGCACTCTAGCTTGTAAGAACTTAAGGTTGGATGTGCTTTGTTGAGGTTCTAGTTGGATGCTATCAAATGGTCTTCACACTTCTGTATTTATAGACAAATGAAGGATTTGCCCGTTGGAGAGGCAGCCTCCAATGTCCATAAATGTCTTCTTTTAGTTCTTCAACTTTGAAGACAGAATCTTGATAGTGACATGTCCTCATTTGGGAAATAAACGGCTGCAAGAGTTTTGTCTTCATTCTGTAGCACTCTTCCCAACATCTGACATTCAGATTCTCTTGTAAGAATGTGGACATGTCTTCTGAAGGTTGTTCCAATGATAGGACAACATTCCTCATCATTTGGACAACACTCCTTATCACTATCAGCAGTCTTGCTTATCAGCAAGATTGTCTTGCTCTTTCCTTTTTATTTTCTTGAGGATGGCTCTTTCCCTTCAGATGGCTCTTTCCCTTTTATTTCTCTTGAAGATGATCTTAGCTTGTTTCTTTGAAGATCTTTAGGGTGTGGTTGTCTCTTTCTCTTCAGTATAGTTGACCTCAGGCTTTCAGAGCACTTGATCTTGATTAATTGAGCTGAGACAACTCCTCTGGACAACTCTCCTGATCAGCATATTTGTCTTTCAGCAGACTTGATCATGATTCCAGAGTTTGAGCCTTGAGGGGACTTGTTCTTGATGTACTTCAAAGCATGTGTTCCCCCTCAATTTGTGCATCTAATCATTTAAGAGCTGCCTAACATATTAGCTCCTCATCTAGCCTATAATCTATATGTTCTAACATTTCTAGAACATACTTATCTTGACTTAGGCATGTCTCAGGGGGTTTTGGTATTAGATCAAAACATATCTCATTTTATTCCCAACATCCCTTCATCACAGCGTTTGCATAGAAAGCTAGCACATCTTGTTCATAAACATTAGTTGGTGCTGCTTCCAGAAAATCTCGAAGGTTGAGGTTGATGCAGCGAAGAAGGATCTCCTTGTTTTCTGCTTTGTGTTTGCCCTTGAAAAACAGAGCATTCTCTGTGAACATCTTCCCTTCCTTAGACCACTTTGCAGCATCCAAGGTGCCAGTGCTCTTGGTCTTCTCGTCGTAAATTTCAATGATTGCCATAGTAGAGTTTGAGTGTTAGGTTTTGAAAGCTTGAAAGAAATTTGCAGAACGAGAGAATATTGAGAGCAATTTGAGATTTGTGAGCGAAAGGGTTTGAGGAATGGTTTAAGGGTTGTATATATACTCCAGCAATTCTTGAGAATTGTATAATCCAACGGTCAGATTTGGTTTAATTGTGGAGTAGAGCCCAAGATTTTCCTTCTTTGATTTCGGGCCTTTCTTTAAATTTGCCGGCTGAATTTGCCATGTGGCAATCGTTGATTTGCTGGCAATTTGGTAAGTGAGTATTAATGACATCATTACCAAAAATAGCCGTTGAGACTAATTTTGTGGCAAGAATTGATCATCAAAGCCGTTTTCTATAAGTGAATTGCATTCCTTATATAGGCCAATTTCTTTAATTACATTCAGGAATAAATCTAGAATGAATTACATGATCAAAGCTAGTCATTATACTCTAAATTGATGTGATCTGATCAGCAGAGTGAAGTCTTCTGATTTCCTGAAAAGGTCTGCTGATTTCTCTTGGAAGTCTTCTGGTCAGTTGAGTTGGTCTTCTGATCAGCTGAGTAGAGGATAGGGGTTTGCTGTGATGATCCAGCCTGGATGATGGATCTTCCAGCTTTATTGTGAGTGATGATCCAACCTGGTTTGATGGATCTTCCAGCTCTATCTCAGAACCATGTAGGACCATCAAATCAATATGATGATCAGCCTGGATGATATCCCACTGGTTCAGGTTGCCCTCACCATCTAATGTTCCTCATCATCAGATGGGTTGTAGCATCTAATGTGTCCTTTTTGAATTTCTTCGCTTCTCTTGAAAGAGAAGGAAGATTCGAAGAGGCTTCAATGGAGTATGAAGAGAGGGCCATGGACTTGGTCTTCCTGATATGTTTTGACATAGTAGCCTTTGATAACAAGCTCTCCATGTAGAACTTCCCCCTGGAGAAGAAGCTCTGCTTGCTTGCTACTTTGTCCTCTGCATCTCTCTTTCCTCTAGTTTTCAATAAGGACTTCTCTCCTTCCTCTAGTTTTCATGGGCATACTTATGTTAGATAAACCAAGTATGCTGATCTGCATCATCTTCATCTTCTGGACAAATCTTCATCTCCTTCACCCAAGACCTTGGTTGATGGATGATCTCCATTCCATCTCTTCTTTCGATTGTCTCCATACCTGAAACAAGAATAATAGTTAGTGATTTGTGTTTTTAGGTGTTCTCATAACTTCCTCCTTTTATAGGGGTAGAAATGAGGTAGTGGAGTGAAAGATGACAAAACTATAGAGTTGATAGGTCTGAATTTCTGAAAAGTTACTTCTTAAGATCAACAATGAGATTCTTGATCTAAGGGTTCACATTTAAAGATATTCAGACTTTATCTTATGGAATGCAGAAATTATAAATTTTGAGCAAGAGTTATTTGAAATCCGTACAGTGCATGCATACTGTTGAGTCGGTGAGGATGGTGTATTAATCCAACCAAGTATAACTCAATAGTATATTGTATGTATGTATATAAATAAAGTATTTTATGAAGAATAGTTTATTAATATACATAGATATACATTGCTTAGAGTAAAGATGTCAAATAACTTTGTTCAAGTCTGCTGAATATATATATATGTAATATGCAGTGCAGATTTTAGAGTATTTCATCAAGGATTCTTAAGGTATCAATGATTCCCCCTTGATTAGATGACTCTAAGTTTTCCCTCAGCTTTATTTGTCTTCATTGGGAAAGAACTTACCTGAAGATGAGGGTGTCTATTCACCTCATCTGATCCTCCTAGTCTGCTGGAATTGTATCAGCTGAGGTCTTCTGCTGATCTTTGCTCTTCATGTGCTTGGATCCAGGAGTCCTAAGCTGTAGCATAGGGTCTTGAATCGTTCGTCAGCTAGGGGCTTAGTCAAGATGTCTGCTCTTTGGATATCTGTGTGAATTTTCTCCATCTTGATGTCCTTGTTTTCAAGGTGGTCTCTTATGAAGTGGTGTCGAATATCGACATGCTTGCACCTTGTGTGGAGGACTGGATTTTGAGTGATGGCAATGGCACTGCTGCTATCACAATAGATAGGGACTTCTCTTGCCTCTACATTGTAATCCTTGAGTTGTTGAACTAGCCAGAGCAGCTGACTACAACAACTACCAGCTGCCATGTATTCTGCTTCAGTGGTGGAGGTTGCAACTGAGGTTTTCTTCTTAGAGAACCATGATATCAACTTGTTGCCTAGAAATTGACAGGTTCCAGATGTGGATTTCCTATCAATTCTACATCCTCCATAGTCTGAGTCAGAATAACCACTCAATTCTAGATTGTCATCAGCAGGGTACCATAGTCCTAAGTTGACTGATCCTTTTAGGTACTTGAGAATCTTCCTTGCTGCTTCTAGATGACTTTGCTTTGGGTTTGCTTGAAACCTAGCACATACTCCTACATCAAATGTTATGTCTAGTCTGCTAGCTGTAAGGTATAGTAGAGATCCAATCAGTGCTCTATATTCAGCTTGATCAACTGCCTTTCCAGACTCATCTGGTTCCATTTTGAAAGATGTCATCATTGGAATCCTTGCAGTCTTGCTTTGTAGAGCTTTGAATCTTTCTAATAGGCTTTTGGTATACTTGGACTGGTTGATGAAGATCTCTTCTGGACTCTGCTTGACTTGAAGTCCTAGGAAGTAATTCATCTCACCCATCATGCTCATTTCAAACTTTCCTTGCATAAGTTCAGAGAACTTCTTGCACATCTCTTGATTGGGTGATCCAAATATAATATCTTCTACATATATTTGCACCATTAGAATGTCTTCTCCTTCTTGTATTCTGAAAAGTGTTCTATCAACTTTGCCTTTTGTGTAACCATTATCAAGTAGGAATTGTGACAATGTGTCATACCAAGCTCTAGGGCCTTGTTTTAGGCCATAGAGAGCCTTCTTCAGTCGATATACTTGATCTCCTTTTTCAAATCCTGGAGGCTGCTCTACATACACTTCTTCTACCAGAATACCATTTAGAAAAGCACTCTTGACATCCATTTGGTATACTTTGAAGCCCATATATGATGCATAAGCTAGAAACAGTCGAATGGCTTCTAGTCTGGCTACTGGAGCAAAGGTTTCATCATAGTCAATCCCTTCAGATTGTGAGTATCCTTTTGCGACTAGCCTTGCTTTATTTCTAGTTATTACATCATTTTCGTCCTTCTTGTTCTTAAATACCCACTTTGTTCCTACTACATTGTGGTTTTCAGGACGATCTACCAATTCCCATACTTCATTTCTTTCGAATTGGTTTAGTTCTTCTTGCATAGCAGTGATCCAATTGCTATCTATCATTGCTTCTTCTATGTCAGCTGGTTCAATGTTGGACAGGAAAGCACACCAGCAGAACATAGATGACTGGGAGTTCTGATTCAGTTGTCTTCTTGTCTTGACACCTGATTCTGCTCCTCCTAAGATGAGGTTTGATGGATGATTGTTTCTCCATGTATGCCTCACGGGAGTATCTGCATTAGATGAGCTTGGATTCTCATCTGTTCTAGTGCCATCAGGGGGGTTGACTTGATTTGGTTGTTCAGCATCTGTATCCTGTGTGTCAAAGAGATCATTCCCCCTTGCATTTGGGATTGGTGCATCTTGATTCTGGTCAGCTTGCACTGCTTGAGTTTGAGATCTAGTGACAGGTCTATGAGGCTTATCTTCTTCTGGTTCTTCAGGGAAAGGTTCATTAACTTCAATGAACTCATCTGGTCTGGACTTGATCACTAGCTGTCTCATCTGATCTGCAGCTGAGTTTGTTTCTACTGCACTCTTTTCACAAGATTCATCAAAAACAACATGAGGTGTTTCTTCCACAAGAAGGGTTCGTTTGTTGAGTACTCTAAATGCTTTGCTAGTAGAGGAATATCCTAAGAATATCCCCTCATCTGCTTTGGCATCAAAAGCATTCAACTTACTCTTCCCATTGTTGTGAATGAAACACTTACAACTAAATATATGAAAGTAAGATACTCTAGGTTTTCTTCCTTTCCACAGTTCATATGGGGTTTTCTCATGTATCTTATGAATACCTGACCTGTTTTGAGTGTGACAAGCTGTGTTGATGGCTTCTGCCCATAGCTTCTTAGGAGTGGAGAACTCAACAAGGTTTGTTCTTACAGCTTCTTTGAGTGTTCTGACTCTTCTTTCAGCTACACCATTCTGCTGAGGTGTTCTTGCTGCACTTGTCTCATGCTGAATACCATTAGAAGTACAATAGGCAATAATATAAGAATTAATAAATTCAGTGCCTTTGTCACTTCTAATTTTCACAATTGGTTCTCCTTTCTCTACTTGGATCCTCTTCAATAGTTCAGGGAGCTTCTGCTGTGTTTCACTCTTCTTGTATAAGAAGATAACCCAAGTAAACTTGGAATAGTCATCTACAACAATAAGAGTGTACTTCCTCCCAGTTAGAGTGGTTGGAGTGATAGGTCCAAAGAGATCCATGTGAAGCAATTCAAGAACTCTGCTGGTTGATGCTGTCTTCTTGGTCTTGAAGGAGACCTTTGTTTGCTTTCCTTGTTGGCATGCATCACATACCTGATCTTTACAGTAGAGTTCATTAGGCAGACCATCAACTAAGGATTCCCTTGCTAACTTGTTCATAGTCTTAAAGTTCAGATGACTAAGGCGTTTGTGCCATAACCAGCTGACATCTTTAGGGCTAACAGTTGTTCCAATTTGCAAGATACATACTTCCCTTTCTAGATCCTGTTAGAAGGTTTTGTTTTGTTCTTTTATCACTTATGAGACACTCATCTTTAGAGAATTTAACTGAGTAACCAGTGTCACAAAAATGAGAAACAGATAATAAATTAAACTTAAGACCTTCTACATATGATACATCATGTACCTCAATGTCACCATTTTTAAGGGTGCCATATCCTTTTGTGTTACCGTGCGCGTTATCACCAAAGAAGACTTTTGGACCTTTCTTCTCTATGTAGTTGGTCAGCAGCGCTTTGGTTCCTGTCATGTGAGTTGAGCATCCACTATCTATATACCAAGTTTCTCCTGCTAGACCTCCTCTTCTGTATAGGTCCCTCCTTTCCTGCAAGAAAAGTTAAGTCTTAGGTACCCATTTTGTCTTGGGTCCTTGGGTGTTAGTACTACCCTTGGGAACCCACATATACATTGGTCGTTTGAACAACCTTGAGCACTTGAGTTGTTTCCCTCGGGCATCACAGAACCAAATCTTACCAGTCAGCACCTTGGACTGATCTGATTTGTTCTTAGTGTCAGCTAAGTAATAGTCAAATGGTTTCCCTTTATAGGAGTGTACATACATGATCTTTTGACTAGTTACATTCGGCCTGGGTGCATTAGCTGGACGATGCACACGATTATATGGACCATACTCTTCTGTTCTCACAATATCATAAGAGATAGGGGGTGCAAAGAGAACATATTTGTTTGAAGAAGATTTCTTCTTCTTGACTGGAGCAGCATACAACTGAGACTGTCTCAACCGAGATGGTCTAGGTTGTTTGTTGTTCTTCTGTACAGGCTTGGGGTTAGCTTGTCCTTTACCTTTTTTGGTTTTGGGATAGTTAGCCTTAGCTGGTACAGATGCCTTTTGGTTCATATTAGGTTCATTGTGTTTAGAACACTCACCCTTTTCATGTGTCTGAGTAGTACACTGGTTAGGTGTACTACCCCCAGCTGGAGAGGATGTAGATGGATTGAGTTCATAGCCAAAACCCATCTTATTGCCATTTGATCTATAATACTCAGAGATACTTTCAATAGTAGTAGAAGTTTTATTGAACTCTGATATCTTTTGATTTAGGCATTCCTTCTCCTTTTCTAAGAGCTTGTGTGCTTGGAAGAGGTCATCGAACTTGGATTGTAGTGAACGAAATTCCTTAGTTTCTAAAGCTTGAGTTTCTAACATCCCCTCATATAACTGAGTTATTGTGGTATTTTCTTCCTTAAGAAGTTCCACTTCTCTGGTCAATCTTTCATTCATTGTGACCAACTCAGGGGTGTTATCAAACTTAGCCTTTTTCAACTTAGCAATTTCTTTCCTTAGATCCTTGTTCTCCTCTTCCACTTCTATAAAAGCTCTAGTGGCAATATCCAGATCAACTTTTACCTTTCTTAAAGATTGATAATAGGTGTCTTCTGATTCGCCTTCAGATGAGTTTATCTCATCTGATTGTGAAAAAATAGGTGAATGGAAAGTAGTAGTATAGGAATTTACCTCATTTTCACCTATGGCCATCATAGCTAGATCATCTGATTCATCTGAGAAGATTTGACAGTCTGGTGATGTAGGGAGTTCATCACTTTGATATTCAGATTCTTCAGTCACCATTGCTTGCTTGTCTGAATTTCTTCTGTCTCTTCTTGGCCTTCTTTCTTCTTTGTCATCTAAATTCAGCTCAGGACATTCATAGACATAATGTCCTGGTTTGCGACAATTAAAGCATGATCCAGATTTCTGATTTGAGTTGCCTTTCCTTGGAGGAGTGGCATCTCTTCTTCTAGATCCTCGGCTGTCAGATGACTCCACATCCTTTCTAGGATGTCTTTTTGGAACCTCTGGAGGGTGAACTTGCTCTTCTATCTTTGTAGTTTCTATAGAATTTTCTGTATTTGCTGTTGAGAGTGTTCATCCTTTCAAATCTCTTGATCATAAGAGCCATTTGTTCTTCAGACTCATGTCTGATCCTTCAAAGTCTTCTGTTTTCAGAGAGGTCTTGCCAGATGAGGTACTTGCAGCTTTTGTATTGGAGGTAGATGGAGTTGCAGTTGGCTCATCACTTCCTGAGTTTTCTTCTCTTTCTAGATCATATTCATGGGCTTTTAGGTTCTGAAATAGAGTTTGAGCATACAACTTTTTGATATCTTGAGTATCCTTGATGATGGTCTTCTTGAGTCTCCATTTCTTGGTTAGAGAGTCTAGAATCTTTAGATTTTTCTCTCTATTAGTATATTTCTTGCCCAGAGATTCTATCTCATTGATGATCTTGGTAAATCTATTGTCTAGCTGATCAATAGACTCTTCTAGTTGCATCTTGAAGTGTTCGAACTTCTTGACTGCTGTAGACAACTTGGATTCCTTGATCAGCTCTGTTCCTTCACAGAGAAGTGCCAATGCTTCCCACATCTCTCTGGCTGACTCACAGTGAATTACCTTTGCAATGTACTCATTTGGAAGAGTTTGCATTATGTAATCTTGAGCAATGCTATAAAGATTTGATTGCTTCATCTCTTCTGGTGTGAGATCCTTCATCGGCTTGGGAACAAGTTCTCCAACTGGAACTTCTGGATCACCATTTGCAGTGTTGACTGTCATGATGGTGATTGGGCCTTCTGTGATTACTGACCACATCTTGTAGTGGACTGATGTGAGATTCTTCCTCATCCTGATCTTCCAGTAATCATAATCCTCAACTGAAAACTTAGGCAACTTTCGCATATTAGCACTCATGCTGTATGAGTTTTCAAAAACAAGTTTTTCAAAAGAATAGATCTGTTCAAGAGGACTATAGAAAGACTCCCTCAAGTCTTCTGGTAATCTAGAGACAGTAGTCCGTTAGAACCACTGCTCTGATACCACTTGTTGGTCCCTGAACGAGTAGTGAATGGGATTAAAGTCTAGAGGGGAGGGGTGAATAGACTTTAAAACCTTTTCAAGAGAGTTGGGAACCTCTTCTGATTGCTATGTCAACTGGACTACAAGTCTGCTGGTCCAGATGACTATAGTGATCTGAATGAAGAGATTATATGCGGAATTATGGTAGGCCTTGATTAGACTCGTTCTTATAGTTTCTTAAGAAAATGCTAACTTGTTTTCCTTAATGAAAGTACTCAGCTGATGCTGGTTTGAAAGTTGTGGCCTTGTTTTGAAGAATGTTGAAATCACAGTATGCACTATATAATAGTTAATGAAATGACAGAAATGTAAAGTGCAGTAAGTAAATAACACCAGATTTATAGTGGTTCGGATATACGTTCCTACGTCCACTCTCACGTCCACACGTGATGTTTAATCCCTTTAATTTACCACAAATTACAAGGGTCTTGACCTTTATAGTCCCAAGGTTAGGACTTTGAGATCTGAGCCGTCCTAACAGCTACGGTCTCCACAAGTGATTGTAAGCACTTGCACTTTAAGGGGTTCAAAAACTTTAACCTTTCGGTGAGGGTTTGGGGTTTTTGAAGTGTATCCAACTAATGGTTCAAGCTTATAATTTGCTTAACCACTATGCCTAAAACAATGAATATACAATATGAACAAATTTCAGGTTCTTAGGGGTTGGATAGAAATCACTTAAGAGCTATAGATATTCCAATGGTTTTCTGGCTCTTGGAGAACTCTTAGAACAGTATGGCTATTTGCTTGATTGCTTGCTTAGCTTGTGAATTCTCCCTTGTGACTTCCTTGTTTGTGATTTCTCATCCTCTTGTATTTATAATGGTGATTGCTTGCAACTAGCCGTTGGGGCAATCTTTCCATAATGGCTTGATTCCTTGATTCCAGCCGCTTGATTGCTTCAATCTTGGGATCATGTCAATCTTCTAAATAAGGTAGGTTTTCGTTTAAATTGCAAGATTACTTAGGAATCAGCCGAGTCCTGGAAGAGCACATAGTCTTCTGATCTGTACTTCTAGTCTTCTGACTACTCTTCTGGCCTTAGGTCTTCTGTCTTCTGATATCAGCAGAGTAACACTCTTCTGATCTGGTAATTCTTTATACTGCTTTAGGCCATCTTCAATCTGGACTCCATCAGATAAGTAGGTATACAAGCACCTTAACTTATCTGGTCTTCAAGGATCTTCTAGTCTTCATGTCTTCTACTCTTCTCATCTTGAGGATAGGCATGTAAGCCAGGACTGTGCTGATCAGCTGTTATCAATACAGTTGATCACACAAGACTAGTCTAAGCTGTTCTATACAAGTCAGCTGATCCTATTACATTTATAAACTCTAAGTGTTTTGGCCATCAAAACTATTCTAACATCAAGTGGGGCTTAGGGTGAATTTATATCCCAACAGTACATCTAATAAACTAAGAGCTGCCTAACATATCAGCTTCTCATCTAGCCTTGTGCTATATGTTCTAACATTTTTAGAACATGATCATCCTTGACTTAGGCATGTCTCAGGGGGTTTTGGTATTAAATCAAAACACTTCTCATTTTATTCTCAACACGGTTAATGAAACTTCTCTTCACATTAGCTCCTTGAATGTAGGACTTGTTATCTCATGTCTAGTAACTTCTTGCTCCCATACAACTGCGTGATATGGTGTTTCCCACGTCTTCTAACTGCACTGGGGACATTACTAAACAACAAGTGTAAGATCGGAGTTGGTGAGAAAAGGAAGGGCAAATTTTGATGTTGTCATAAGTGTTGGGAACATTAGTTACAACACTCGGTTGTTAGTGATGGATCATTTTACAGAACACTTATAACAACATCAACAATCTCCCCCAATTTGACCTTTCTACATCAACACTACTGATGTTCGCACAATAGGAATATTGACTTAGAAAATAACACAATTGATATTTCAAAACAATGAAGTAGTAGTAGTATTAGATCAAATTAATAAAACCAGTATCTAAACCAAATACCTTGTTTATATTTAAATAACAAGTACATAAGGGAAATCCTAAAATAATTTAAAAAAGTAAATAAAAGTGTTTTAAAAAAACATATGTAAATAACTTTACAACCAAGAAGAACTGAAATAACATTTGGGAAAGGATTGGGCTGAAAGTAATTCTACTCCATCTTCATAATCTACACAGACTCCCCCATAATGTAAGCTCCCCCGGTCTTCAAGCTCTTCATCCATCCAGATCACCATAAAGATCCGTGTTGGTCCTGAAAGGAGTATACAACAAGTGTATGGGGGGGGGAATACACTTGTAAGCAAATTCTTTTCTAATCTTGTTCAAACCAGAGCTCAACAAGGTTGTCCTGGACAACTCTGCTGAAGATGATTAACTCTTCTAAGATAATCAGACTACTAAGTACTATTGAGTACTTAGTTGAATAACTATCTAGGGGAGTTATATGTGCGAAATAGTGGTTGGCCCTTTTAGTTTAGACTCCTTAGGATTTTGAAATCACTTAGTCTATTCAGTCCAGTTTCAGGGAACTTGTCCAAATCAGTTTTGCACAGTCTTTAAATGTTTATCCTTTGAAAGATCAGTTTTGTGTGCAGTGTTGAAGTATGAAAATGCTTGAAATGTAAATCAACACAAGAGTTTATAGTGGTTCAGAGACTCAAGCTCCTACATCCACTTTCCCTGATTTAACAGGATAATTCCTTCACTCTTGGAATTAACTTGTTTTATAGTGCCAAGGTGCACTTGATCAATAACACCACTCTTGGTGAATTGATCCTTAGGATGTCTAGAGTCCTAGTACCCTCTTCTCAACTCAGAACTGAACTGTTCTTTTCTCAACAGTCAGCTCCTACCACTTCTACTACTACAATCTTCTCACTTTCACTCTTGAAAGATATGAGGATTGAAGTAAGGTTCCAACTAATGAGATATCCTTTACAATGAAGATCAGTGTATAAGGATAGGATATCTCTCTAAGCTTGTGTATGGATATACAATGTAGTACAACTTAGATGAAGTGTTTGAAGACTAAGATAGTCTTTAAAAGCTTTGAAAGCACTCTAGCTTATAAGATAGTTGGATATGTTGTCAATTGTTTTTGGTTGAGGTGCTTCAAATGGTCTTCACACTTCTGTATTTATAGACAAATGAAGGATTTGCCCGTTGGAAAGGCAGCCTCCAATGTCCATAAATGTCTTCTTTTAGTTTTTCAACTTTGAAGACAGAATCTTGATAGTGACATGTCCTCATTTGGGAAATAAACGGCTGTTAGGACTTTGTCTTCATTCTGCAGCACTCTTTCCAATGTCTGACTTTAAGATGCTCTTGTTAGGACATGGACATGACTTCTGAAGGTTGTTCCAATGATAGGACAACATTCCTCATCATTTGGACAACTCTCCTTATCACTATCAGCAGTCTTGCTTATCAGCAAGATTGTCTTGCTCTTCTTCAGATGACTTGGCTCTTTCCCTTTTATTTCTCTTGAAGATGATCTTAGCTTGTTTCTTTGAAGATCTTTAGGGAATGATTGTCTCAAACTCTTCAGCATAGTTGACTGCAGGCTTTCAGGGAACTTGATCTGGTTTAATTGTGCTGAGACATCTCTTCTGGACAACTCTCCTGATCAGCATGGTTTGTCTTCAAAAGACTTAATGTTGTATCCAGAATTTGAGCATTGAGGGGACTTGATCTTGATGGACTTCAAAGCATGTGTTCCTCCTCAAATTGTGCATCTAATCATCTAAGAGCTACCTAACATATTAGCTCCTCATCTAGCCTTTATACTATATGTTCTATCATTTCTTAGAACATACTTAATCATGATTTAGGCATGTCTCAGGGGGTTTTGGTATTTAATCAAAACTTGTCTCATTTTATTCCCAACAATTTCCCCCTTTTTGATGATGCCAAAACCTATACAATTTGTACAAAAGTGACTTAGGCTATATCTATTACATTTATCTTCAGGAGACATGACTAAGGTCAATTATCCTGAAAAGCAATGTGTTAGTGTAATTACCATTCATGTTGTAAATAGGTTTCATAGATAGGCATAGATGGATGAGTGTTTCTTGATTCAAAATAAGTTTCAACTATCATTCATTCAAAGATCATTACAAGCATGTTGATAGTTGAAATTAACATATCAGAGCATGAATCAATAACACTAAATACATCAGAGCATTTCATTCTAACAATTCAAGACATAAACAAGGTTTTCAGTATCAGAGCATAGAGCTTGTATCAGAGCAGTCCATAACAAATCAGAGCAAACAGATTAGCACATCATATCAGCAATTTTGACCATTTTTCAGCATAGTTGATCAATCAAGAAAGGTCAGAAGACTTAGCCATTTCAAAGATCATCCTCAGGAGGTGGCAGCATTCCATATTGTGCCCACACTCTTCTTTTTAATGCCATGGCTTCTTGGTTGGTTCCCTTAGGTCCAAGAACCATCTTGTTTAACTTAAGGATCTCAGTGAATTCTCTCAGAATTCTTGCTTGGTCAATCCATCCTTCAAGCTTTGGAGGCATGTATATGATTGGCTTGGGAGCTGTGAGTTCAATTCTTGCAATGTCAGCAGCTGCAAGCAATTGTTGATAGAGCTCTCTGTAGTATTCTATCATGAACTCTGCAAAAGTGGAGTTGGCATCTCTTCCATTCCATCTGTCAATGACATATTGATCATAGACATACTCCCTTTTGGCTTCCTCCCATAAGTCATTCAGCTGAATTGGCACCCATTTATCCAAGTGAGGATATTTGGTGTCCATTGGGACCAATAGCTGTGGCTTCATCTTGTTATATGTTGCTCTCTTCCTTCTTGGCTTCTGGAAGTCTGCTCTTCTCTTGTTTCTTGCTCTGTTGGCCTCTTCCATCAAGTCCATTTTCTCTTGGGCTCTCATCATAGCCAGTTTCTGTTGTGTTTCAGGGTCTTTGCCATACCCTTCATGAAACAGCTTTGATGGATCATTGAGTACCACAATCTTTGTCTTCTTTGGTCCAGGTCCAAAGCCTTCTTCATATAATTCCTCAACATCTTCAGAGGCTTTGGTACTTTCAGTGGATTTAGACTCAGTAGACTTGTCTTCTTCAGCAGTCTTGGATATTTCAGCATTTTTAGCCTTCTTTGAGGTAGGCTCATTATCAACAATTCTGAATTCAGGTGGAAGATCAAGTCTATTGGGAAAGTCAGTGAATTTCTCAACTTGTCTTTTCTTTCCTTGGGCCTTCTTGATCTTTCCTCTAGTTTGGACACCTTCAGCATCCTTGTCCAAACCAGATACCTCACCACCTGGTCTTTGTTGTAACCTCACTCTTTCCTCTTGAGCTGAGGCCATGGAGTTCTTCAATGCAAGTGCCAACTGCTCCTCTTCATCCAATTCTTCCAAGTTCAGTATTGCTGGCTCTTTTCCCTTTCCTTCAGGGGCTTTGTCCTTACCCTTAACTGGGCTTCCAATCACTAAGGCACCTTTTGCCCTTGCTCTTTCCCTTTCCCCCTTTTTGGCAGCATCAAAACATTGGGGTTTTAGCTCACTCATTGTTGTGGCCATTAGGGATTGTGCCTCATTTAGGGATTTCATTTCTTCCAACAAATATACATTTTCATCATGTATATTCTGCATCCTGTCACTGCTCAAGCTAAGAAAAGCTAGAACAGGCTTCATTTTCTGTTGGACAACCTCCTCCATAGTTGTTTTAAGAGATGCATCCAATTGGGCTTTGAGAAGCTCAGTGAGGTTGGCCACTGCACCTTCAGCAATGTTGGCCAATACTTCTTGGGAAAACTTTTCTGAGGCTGCTTTCACCATAGCTAGCCTTTGCTCTTCAGCTCTTTGTCTTTGCAGTGCAGTCTTTCTTCCTAGAGCTTTCTTCACCACTGACCTCAATGTCTTCACATTCCTATTGTGGTTGATTCTTAGCAAAGATTGCTCTTTCTTAACCTCCTTTGAAACTGACCTCATGGTGTTTTTGGCTTTGATAACTTCAGTGGAGATGGTTTGCAAACCAGTCTCAACTCCACTGATCCTTGCCTCCAAGGTAGGTAACACCACATCCTCCGAGCCAGTTAGCCTCATTTCCACAGATGCCAAAGTTCTTCCATGCTCATCCAAGGCTCCAGAGGTTTCTGCATGAGCTGTTTGGACTTGGTGAGCTAAGAAGTCTAACTTCTCTGATTGCATCCCAAGCAAGGCTTGTGCTGATCCACTATCAACCTGAATGGGTGCATCTGTTAGGAGTTCATCTGCAAAAATTTGATCAAAGGTTATACCTGCAATATCAGACAAATCAAATGAGTCAGTAAACACACAATTGCCTCCCTCAATTTCTTTTTCATAAGACTCTGATACATCAGCAATCTTCTTCTCATTTTCAACTTGTTCTTTTCTTCCTTCATTCATAATATTCTCACCCAAGGAATCAGGCCTCCTTTCATCAAGGGATTCTTGAAGTTCAGATTTGACTTCAAGAATAACCTGTCCTTCCTCACTTATACCACCCACATATGTTGGTATACTCACAATCTTAGTGATAACTACCTCTCTATCATCCACAACTCCCTCTGATTTTTCAATTCTACTTTCCTTTTCAACTCCTTCTCCTAAACCTGCAGCATCTCTACCTTCAACAAGGTTCAAAGATGGCAGTTGTGGGGAGATCACAGTGCTCTTATCAGCAGCCACTGAGTCATCCTGAATGATTAAGGGCTGATCAGTGTCCAACTCATCTGACACTGAATAGGCCTTAACCAAACCAGCCTCTAAAACAGGAACCTCCACATTTTTAGGCTGTGCCTCGGGTTCAAAAGAACCTTCATTGGCAGATGTGTCATTGGTTGTGTTACCATCCTTGGTCAACACCTCTGAATTGACAGAGCCTTTCCTATGATAGGTCTTAGGAGGGTTGGAAAGTCTTTCAGATACAGAAGGCTTAGGGATATTAGCTTGAGGGGTTTCAGGAGGGTTGGGTTTTGAGGGGTTTGAGGGATCATTAGGGGAATCATCATCATTGGAGCTACTATCAGGGTGTTTGATTCCCTTAGCTTTTCTTTCCTTCTCCTCCTTAATCTTATCAGCTACCAGCTTTGCAAAAATTTCTTCATCAATGAGAAATCTTGTCTTTGAGATTCCAGCAAAGTGTAGCAATCTGTTCTCCTCAACTTGCCACCAGTTTGCTCCCTTATCTTGGATGACTTGTGATATCTCCATCATAGACTTATCTTTTACATCAACAAGCATCCTTAGATCATGAAAAGTCCTCTGAATTCTTGGAAATTCAGCAAGTTGTGGATACAAACTGTCCACAGTAGCCTTGGCTCCTCCTCTGAGCATACTTTCATAAGTATACTCCTCCTCATCTCCACTTGAATGGGGACTTTGGGTTATAGGGGAGTTGACTCTGGGTTCTCTTAGTGTGGCTTCAGGTAGGTTTAGTTCAGGAATGTTGGCTTCAGATTGGTTGGGTGCAGTAGAAGGTGCTTCAGTTGCTTTAGAGAGCAATGAATCTGAAGGGGCTTTACTTATGGGGGTTGGTTCAAAGAGTGCAACTTCTAAAAGCTTTGAGTAGTTGAGCATAGATGAGTCAAGAGGAGAATGTAGTCTTGTCTCATCTACTGCTATATCTGCTAGCACATCTATCCCACTTCTTTGCACATGCCCTTCAGGAGAGTATCTCTTTGTAAGATTGATGGGGGTTATAGGTTGGTTGGTTGGGGTTATATGGGTTTCAGGGGAGTTGGGCTCAGGGTTCTGAATTTCAGGGATGTTGGCCTCTATTGGTTGACCTTCATGGACCTTGGATTCTGGAGTTCCAGAACCAGACTAGTTGGTCCTTGACTTTGATTTGGTCCTGCTTTCAGCTCTGCTCTCTCTAAGAGCAAGTTGTAGAGACCTTTCTTCCTGAAGCACCAACACCTTGTCAGTAGGCTTGACCCTTCTCTTGCTAGCCTTACTGCTTCCACTTCCTTCCTCATCCTTCTCAGGGACAACCTCCCTGATCCTCTTATCACCCCTAGACTTTTGTCTAGTCTCATTGTACTTCTGCCTTAATTCTTCTGAATGATCAGAGGGCACTTGTACACCTTCTCTAGCAACTTCTTCAATCTCAGTTGAAGCATCTGAATTCTCTTCTGAGATGATCTGAGACATTTTCCTTGTTTTCACCACTCTTGCTTTTGTCCTTTTCTTCATTTTAGGCTTCTCCTCCACCTTTTCTTCAGCAGGTTTGGCCACTATCATCCTCCTTTGCTCAGTTTTCTTGCTGAGCTTTCTGAACAGAATCTTTTGAGCTGGGAGAGGCTTTGCAAAGGTTTGCATTTGGGAATAATGGGAAAATCTCTCAATCAACAAGCTTGCCCTCGTGCAATACTTGAGTTTCCCTTCTAGCACAACCTTGTTATGAGCTCTCACTTTAAATTTAGCCTTTTCCTTCATCATCTCAGAAATAATGAAGGTCCCCCAATCAAACTTGATGCCCTTGTCACTGGCATCAATGACTGCAGCCATGATTCTGATTCTAGGATGGCTGACTTGCTCCAAGCTCCCAGTGTTGCTCATGAGACTCTTAGTGATTACCTCAAATAAATTGAGAAATTTAGGCTTGAGAGTCTTCTTATTTTGTGTTGAAGATAGAGGGCCTGGCACTAATAGCCATTCTTGTGTTGTGTCATCTTCATGGCCAGCACCATAAGATTCTGGATTCCTTCCTTCTGAAGGCAATCCAAAGGCTCCTTCAAGATCTTCTGAAGAGAATTTCACTCTATGAAATCTCTCTTCTTCATCTTCTTCAGCAACATAGGACAATCTGGTGGAAATCTCACCATCTTCTGATTTTCCTCTCCATTTGAGAAAGGCAAAGAACTCAGCCATGTAGTTGTCCAAACAAGAGCTTGGCCTTTCCTCCATGAATTTCTGAAGGCCTGCTCTTCTCAACCATCTCAGGGTTGGAGTGATTTCAGGATCTTCACTTGTAAATGATACTATTGGCTCAAAGTGAAGGTTGTTCTTGTTGCTCAAATAACCAAAATCAAGGTCAAGAGCCTTGTTGGAAAAATCTATGATCATCTCTGCTTTAACTTTGGGAGCCATTGAAAATTGTAGTGCTGAAATTTAGAAGGTTTTGAGAGAGTTTGAAGAGAATAGGCTAGGGTTTCGAATGCTTGGGGAAGAAGAGTGTGTGGGGAGTTCTTAAGACTTGAGAATATTCTAAAAAGAATGTTTGTCAATGAGTTGGTGAGGTTTGTGTATTTTCAACTGTTGTCAAATATGGAAAGATACACTTGGACGGCCAGGATGAATTTCAGGGGAGTTGGCCAGTTTTGATCCAATGGTCAAGGACCTATGTAACAATGACTTGTTGGTTCTATTCAAAACGTGGAAGGTTTTTTAATATTAGTTAATGGTTGGGGAGTTTTCGAGATAGATCATGGCTTGAAAAATGTAATGCAAAAAAGAATTAAATCTTGGCATTTAATGCATGGAAAGCGACCTTTTGGGTGGGGGACAAATTAAATCCCACAGAAATGATATCTGTAGTTGGGACAGGTATCAAGGTAGACAATGATTACCCAAAATAGGTGCTTATCAAACCAAGAAAATAGGTTTGATAACTAGGACAACTTATCTGACCCTACAAGGACAAGTGTCCTGAAGAGATGTGGACAAGAGTCCTGAATGTCAATGGACAAGTGTCCTGAGTAATTATGATCATCTCTTCTGCACTTCAGTAGATTTGTCCAAGTCTACTGAATATCAATTCAGCTCTTTTACTCCCATTAACTTCAATGAGTTTTACTTGTCCAACTTCCCTGGATCAAGTAAACCCAACTCTGCTGATAGCTCCAGAAACCTTGCCTCTGCAAGTGGCTTAGTTAGTATATCAGCTTTTTGATGATCTGTGTGGATTTTGACCAACTTTATATCCTTCTTCTCCACATGATCTCTAATGAAGTGATGCTTGATGTCCACATGTTTGCATCTTGTATGCAAGACAGGATTTTGTAAAATAGCAATGGCACTATTGTTATCACAAAATATGGGCACTTCAGTAGAGTTGACTCTGTAATCTCTTAGTTGTTGTCTCAACCATAGGATTTGGGCACAACAACTTCCAGCTGCAACATATTCAGCTTCAGTGGTGGAAGTAGCCACTGTATTTTGCTTCTTGGAGAACCAAGATATGAGTATGTTGCCTAGAAATTGACAAGTCCCTGAAGTGGACTTTCTGTCAATTCTGCATCCTCCATAATCAGCATCTGAGTAGCCAGTTAACTCAATGTTGTCATCAGCAGGATACCAAAGGCCTAGATTTTCAGTGCCTTTGAGATACCTCAAGATCCTCTTTGCAGCCTCAAGATGGCTTTTCTTAGGATTTGCTTGAAACCTTGCACAAACACCTACTGCAAAGGTGATGTCAGGTCTGCTGGCAGTGAGATAGAGGAGTGAACCAATTATTCCTCTATACTCAGTAGAGTTGGTTGGAATACCACTCTCATCAGGATCCATCTTCCAGTTTGTGTTCATTGGGATCCTTACTGGCTTGCTAGTTGTACACCCAAACTTCTTGATAATTTCTCTGGTGTACTTAGCTTGGTTGATGAAGATTCCTTCTTTTGATTGCTTGACTTGAAGACCCAGAAAGAAGTTCATCAGTCCCATCATGGACATCTCAAACTTGCTTTGCATTAGCTTGGAGAACTTCTCACATAGCTTCTCATTGGGGGATCCAAATATTATGTCATCCACATAAATTTGGACAAGCAAGATGTCCTCTCCTTCAGAGATTCTGAAAAGAGTTCTGTCCACAGTTCCCTTGGTGAATCCATGATCAAAGAGGAATTGTGACAGTGTATCATACCAAGCCCTAGGGGCTTGCTTGAGTCCATAAAGAGCTTTCTTGAGTCTGTAAACTTGGTTTCCAACTTCAAAACCTGGTGGTTGCTCTACATAGACTTCTTCCTTCAAGACTCCATTCAGAAAGGCACTCTTGACATCCATTTGGTACACTTTGAACCTCTTGTGGGCTGCATAGGCTAGAAAGAGCCTTATTGCTTCTAGCCTTGCCACAGGTGCAAATGTCTCATCATAGTCAATGCCTTCATGTTGGCAATAGCCTTTTGCCACAAGTCTTGCTTTGTTTCTGACAATCACATCATTTTCATTCTTCTTGTTCTTGAACACCCACATTGTTCCAATAACATCTTGATGTGAAGGCCTATCCACCAGCTCCCATACTTCATTTATGGTGAATTGATTCAGTTCTTCCTGCATGGCTGTGATCCAATTGGCATCTTGAAGTGCCTCCTCAATATCACTTGGTTCTTGTTCTGACAAGAAACAACAGAAAAGAGCACTTTCACCATGAAATCTTCTTGTTTTGACTCCAATACTTGGGTCACCAAGTATTTGATCAGTAGGATGGTCAGACAACCAAGTCCTTCTTTTTCTGATCTCTTCAGTTGAGTTGTCCTCTACTGAAGTTGAGTCAATTTGATCATAGAATTCAGGATAATTGAATGCAGGATCTAATTCAGGATCATAATCAGGGGTGTTGTCCTCAATGTCAGTGACATTGGTATTTTCAACATTTTGATTTCCCCCTTGATTATTTGACCCATTAACTACCTCAGCAGGAACTGCTTCTTCATTGGTAGTTGTTACCTGGATGTGAACTGGGATTGGATCATTCAGTTCACTATTTCCTTCAGTGGGATTTGCCTCAGGAGGGTTGCCTTCAGGATGGTTGTCTAACATAGAGTTTTCAGGTAGATTGGTTTGGACAACATCTATAAGCTCAGTGTCTTTGTCTTTTAGACTTAGTCTGGTTGTCCTCTGTGTGATTTCTTCTGATTCCAAGTTCTCATTCCTGAACTCATGAATAGATTCATCAAATACAACATGAGGTGTTTCCTCTACAATAAGGGTTTTCTTGTTATAGACTCTGAAAGCTCTACTGATTTGAGAGTATCCAAGAAATACTCCTTCATCAGCTTTGTTGTCAAAGGCTTTCAGCTGATCTTTCCCATTATTGTGAATAAAACACTTGCAACCAAAAATGTGAAAGTAAGACACTTTAGGCAATCTTCCTTTCCAGAGTTCATAGGGGGTTTTGCCTTGCCCCTTAGTGATCAAACATCTATTTTGAGTATGGCATGCAGTGTTTATGGCTTCAGCCCAAAACCTCTTAGGCAAATTTGAATCAGCAATTAAGGTTCTAGCAGCTTCTTTTAAAGTTCTATTTCTTCTCTCTACAACTCCATTCTGTTGAGGAGTTCTAGCTTTTTTTTTTTTTTTTTTTTTGTTACAAGTTAAATACCCATCCCAATTTCCCCTCCCCATGACTCGAACCCAGGACCTAAGGCCTAGGTAGTGGTGCTCTAACCACTTGAGCTATCCCACTTTGTCGTTGAGGAGTTCTAGCTGCTGAGGTTTCATGAGCTATTCCATTAGATGTACAATACTCATTGATGTATGAGTTAATGAACTCAGTGCCTTTATCAGATCTTATCTTGATAATGCTAAGGCTTTTCTCATTTGACAATCTCTTTAGAAGTTCAGGCAGTTTGACTTGAGTTTCCTTCTTATTAAGGAGAAATACTACCCATGTGAACCTAGAGAAGTCATCTACTACTACCAATGTGTATTTTCTACCATTTATGCTTACAGGGGTAATTGGTCCAAAAAGATCCATATGTAAAAGTTCAAGTACCCTTTCAGTGGAAATGACTGGTTTTCCTTTAAATGAGGCTTTGATCTGTTTTCCTTCTTGGCATGGTTTGCAAACATGCTCTTTAATGAAAACCTCATTAGGTAGTCCTTTGACTAATGCATTTCTAGCAATTTTGTTCATTGTTTTGAAGTTCAAGTGGTTTAATCTTTTATGCCACAACCAACTTTGTTCACTAGAACTCTTAGCAATGAAGCATGCAGCATCAGTAGACTTGTCCCAGTCTGCAAAATACACATTTCCTTTCCTAGTTCCAGTCAATAGAATTTGTTGAGTCTTATCTTTGATCAAGCATTTATCACTGGAAAACTCAACATTGAAGTCTTTATCACAGAATTGACTGATACTTAGGAGATTATATTTGAGACCAGCCACATAAGATACATTGGATACTTTGATGTTACCAATCATCAAAGTACCATAACCTTTTGTTGATGCTTGTGAGCTGTCTCCAAATGTGACATTAGGGCCTTCTTTTTCAATGAAATCAGTGAGGAGTTCCTTGTTTCCAGTCATGTGCCTTGAACATCCACTGTCAAGGTACCATGCTGACTTTTTCCTCATGCTCCTCTTCTTGTGGCCCAAAGGTACCTCATCATCCTCAAGAGCCATGTTGCAGACATCATCATCATCATCACTGTTGGAGAACAGTCCATCAGAAGAGTTGAAGCTTTCAGCACTATCAGACTCTTCACCAGCCATCATGGCCTTTCTGTTGGTGAACTTTCTGTCCCTTTTGGCTTGCCTCTCTCTTCTCTCCTTAGTGCTTAATTCAGGGCAATCATACTGGAAGTGCCCTTTCTTTTTGCAGTTATAGCACAGATCTTCATCATCTTCTTTCTTTGATTCTTCTCTTCTTTTTGATGATGAAGGTTCAGCTCTACTGGACCTTCTCCTATCAGAGTACTTGTCCTCTGATCTCTTCTCTTCAGGCTTTTTGGCTTCAGCCTGATTTTCAGGAGAGTTGTACCTTCTCCTGAATTTGTTGTCCTGGTAGAATTTCTTGTATCTACCAAACCTTGAATTTAGCTTTTCAAACCTTCTAGCCATCAAGGCTAGTTCTTCCTTCATTTCAGTCTTTGAGACTGACTTTGATGATCTTGGAGTAGACTGCATTTCTGGTTCAGCAGCTTTGGCTTTGAATGCCACTCCCTTAGTAGGATTTGAAGGTTCCTCAATAGGCTTTCTTCTATTGAGGTCGAACTCATAAGCTTTGAGTTCTGAGAAGATTTGTTGCATGGGCATGGTGGAGAGATCTTTGGTGTTTTGCATCATCACAGCATAGACATCCCACTTTTGAGTGAGACTCCTTAAGATCTTCAATCCAACTTCTCTCTTAGTGTAGACCTTGCCCAGTGAGTTGATTTCATTCATCACATCAGTGAATCTACCAGCAAACTTATCAATGGACTCCTCAGACTCCATTGCAAACTGTTCAAATTTCTGCACAGCAACTTGGAGCTTATTCTCCTTAATCTTTTCAGTACCCTCACACATTTCAGCAAGAGTATCCCAAATTTCTTTGGCAGTTGTGCAGTGGTAGACCCTTCCCATGACTGCATCTGGAATTGTTTGATAGAGAGTGTTCATTGCTAGATAATTCAGATTATCCTTCCTCTTTTCATCAGTAGTGAAGTCATCTTCATCTTTAGGAAGTACATCTCTTGTGTCTGCCCTTTGAGCCTCTGTGACTCTGGGATTAACAAATGTGAACACAAAAGGACCTCTTGTGATTACTCTCAGCATGTCAGTGTGTAGAGATGCAAGATGAGCCCTCATCCTGATTTTCCAGAAATCATAATTATCAATTGAGAACATCGGCAGTTTGTGATGTGAAATGTGGTTGACTGGATTTGTGGCCATGTCGTCCAATCCTTGGACAGTAGGAGGTGGAACAGCAGCATTGTTGTTGGCCATAACTCAAGAACAAACAGTCAGTCAATATACAATTAGGATTTCAGATAGATCAGTTCAGTGACCATACTAAATATGTGATTTTGAAAACCAAGATGGCTTTTCAGAAGCAGTGGTCTTTGAACCCCTGATCTGATACCACTTGTTGGTCCTGAAAGGAGTACACAACAAGTGTATGGGGGGGGGAATACACTTGTAAGCAAATTCTTTTCTAATCTTGTTCAAACCAGAGCTCAACAAGGTTGTCCTGGACAACTCTGCTGAAGATGATTAACTCTTCTAAGATAATCAGACTACTAAGTACTATTGAGTACTTAGTTGAATAACTATCTAGGGGAGTTATATGTGCGGAATAGTGGTTGGCCCTTTTAGTTTAGACTCCTTAGGATTCTGAAATCACTTAGTCTATTCAGTCCAGTTTCAGGGAACTTGTCCAAATCAGTTTTGCACAGTCTTTAAATGTTTATCCTTTGAAAGATCAGTTTTGTGTGCAGTGTTGAAGTATGAAAATGCTTGAAATGTAAATCAACACAAGAGTTTATAGTGGTTCAGAGACTCAAGCTCCTACATCCACTTTCCCTGATTTAACAGGATAATTCCTTCACTCTTGGAATTAACTTGTTTTATAGTGCCAAGGTGCACTTGATCAATAACACCACTCTTGGTGAATTGATCCCTAGGATGTCTAGAGTCCTAGTACCCTCTTCTCAACTCAGAACTGAACTGTTCTTTTCTCAACAGTCAGCTCCTACCACTTCTACTACTACAATCTTCTCACTTTCACTCTTGAAAGATATGAGGATTGAAGTAAGGTTCCAACTAATGAGATATCCTTTACAATGAAGATCAGTGTATAAGGATAGGATATCTCTCTAAGCTTGTGTATGGATATACAATGTAGTACAGCTTAGATGAAGTGTTTGAAGACTAAGATAGTCTTTAAAAGCTTTGAAAGCACTCTAGCTTATAAGATAGTTGGATATGTTGTCAATTGTTTTTGGTTGAGGTGCTTCAAATGGTCTTCACACTTCTGTATTTATAGACAAATGAAGGATTTTCCCGTTGGAGAGGCAGCCTCCAATGTCCATAAATGTCTTCTTTTAGTTTTTCAACTTTGAAGACAGAATCTTGATAGTGACATGTCCTCATTTGGGAAATAAACGGCTGTTAAGACTTTGTCTTCATTCTGCAGCACTCTTTCCAATGTCTGACTTTAAGATGCTCTTGTTAGGACATGAACATGACTTCTGAAGGTTGTTCCAATGATAGGACAACATTCCTCATCATTTGGACAACTCTCCTTATCACTATCAGCAGTCTTGCTTATCAGCAAGATTGTCTTGCTCTTCTTCAGATGACTTGGCTCTTTCCCTTTTATTTCTCTTGAAGATGATCTTAGCTTGTTTCTTTGAAGATCTTTAGGGAATGATTGTCTCAAACTCTTCAGCATAGTTGACTGTAGGCTTTCAGGGAACTTGATCTGGTTTAATTGTGCTGAGACATCTCTTCTGGACAACTCTCCTGATCAGCATGGTTTGTCTTCAAAAGACTTAGTGTTGTATCCAGAATTTGAGCATTGAGGGGACTTGATCTTGATGGACTTCAAAGCATGTGTTCCCCCTCAAATTGTGCATCTAATCATCTAAGAGCTACCTAACATATTAGCTCCTCATCTAGCCTTTATACTATATGTTCTATCATTTCTTAGAACATACTTAATCATGATTTAGGCATGTCTCAGGGGGTTTTGGTATTTAATCAAAACTTGTCTCATTTTATTCCCAACAATTTCCCCCTTTTTGATGATGCCAAAACCTATACAATTTGTACAAAAGTGATTTAGGCTATATCTATTACATTTATCTTCAGGAGACATGACTAAGGTCAATTATCCTGAAAAGCAATGTGTTAGTGTAATTACCATTCATGTTGTAAATAGGTTTCATAGATAGGCATAGATGGATGAGTGTTTCTTGATTCAAAATAAGTTTCAACTATCATTCATTCAAAGATCATTACAAGCATGTTGATAGTTGAAATTAACATATCAGAGCATGAATCAATAACACTAAATACATCAGAGCATTTCATTCTAACAATTCAAGACATAAACAAGGTTTTCAGTATCAAAGCATAGAGCTTGTATCAGAGCAGTCCATAACAAATCAGAGCAAACAGATTAGCACATCATATCAGCAATTTTGACCATTTTTCAGCATAGTTGATCAATCAAGAAAGGTCAGAAGACTTAGCAACAACATTCTCTCTCATTCTAATGTCAGGAACAGCTCCATCAGCTCTATCAGGAACATCAGGTTGTTCATCTACAGTTGGAGGAACAATGTTAATTGGCTGTTGGTTATGGCAACCATCAGCTACTCCCCCTGTTGAGGTTGAAAGAAGATCCATCCAAAATCTCTTTTGGATAAGAAGATCTTCCACTACAAGAAAACTGTAATTTAGCCACGAAAAAAATTGTCACTAATTTTAATATTTTCGTTGCTAACGTGAGTTGTGACAAAACAATTAATTTTATCGCAAATATTAGCGATGAAAAATTGAGTTTTACCACAAAATATTAGCGACGGAAATATGAGTTTTATCGCAAAATATTTGCGAGGAAAATAAAACATTTGTCGCAAACACGTTAGCGACGGGTGTATAGCAACAAATCCTGCGACGAAATTATTTCTTCGCTAACTCACATTAGCGATGAAAATATTAGAATTAGCGATAAATTATTTCGTGTCTAAAATAGTAACAATGATAAATATTTTAATTTTGTTGCAAATGTTAAAAATGAAACCCATATTTTTGTCGCTAATATTTGGCTATGAATATCTAATTTACGAATTGTTCTCTAAACCCACATCCGCACTCGACCCAACTGACCCGCACCCAACCCGACCCAACTGACCCGCACCCAACCCACATACCCCTCCCCATTTTATTCAAATGACTATTTATTTGGTTTTTGTGGGAATTGATCCCGGGTGTATGAGCGCCCATAGCTGGGCGACCACCACTCGGGCAAACAACTCTTTGATTCAATTTTTAATATTAATTATATATGTATTCAATTTAAACATTCAAACTAATTTATATAAGACACAAAATTTTGAAGAATTATTAAACATTTAAACCGATTTTCTATATTTAATATGCATACTTGAAGTAGTACTCTTCCCTCATGCTAGTAGAAATAACAAAAAATAATTAATGAAATTAAGAAAATAGAAAAACTGAAAAACATAAAACAAATTATACATAATGAAATCAAAAAATTATACCCCAAAATAAATCAAACAAAAAACATAATATGTCAAATTAATGAATGTAAATGAAATTATATTGATCCAATTATTTCAAACATCATAGTGTTGGAATCGTCTCTATTGTTTCACACTATGCATGCACTCAAACTTTTTTCCTTTATTATGTTTAAACGACAACCATTTTTAATTCATGAGAATTAAACATGAAAATTTCTATTTAATCACTAAAATATTGTTTTGCTAATAAGGTGATAAAATATTTTAATTTTCTCGCAAATATTAAATCCACAAAATTAGTCATACAAATTTCAATTTTGTCGCTAAAATATTAGTGACGAAATATAATTTTCATTGTTGTTCTGATTATTAACAACAAAATGAAGCAATTTGTTGCTAGTATAGCGATGAAATATTTTAATTTCATCGCAAAAATTAATTTCAATAAATTAGCCACAAAAATTTATATTTCATCGCAAAATATTAGTGACAAAATATAATTTTCATTGTTGTTCTAATCATTAAAAACAAAATGAATCAATTTATTGCTAATATAGCGATGAAATATATAAATTTTGTTGCAAAAATTACTTTCAAGAAATTAACCACGAAAATTTTATTTCAACGCAAAATATTAGCAACAAAATATAATTTTCATTGATGTTTTGATTATTAAAAACAAAATGAAGTAGTTTGTTGCTAATATAGCGATGAAATTTATAAATTTTGTTGAAAAAATTAATTTCAAGAAATTAGCCACGAAAATTTCTATTCCATCGCCAAATTTTGGAGACGAAATATAATTTTCATTGATGTTCTGATTATTAAAAACAAAATGAAGAATTTTTTTGTTAATATAGCAATGAAATATATAAATTTTGTTGCAAAAATTAATTTCAAGATTTTAGCCACGAAAATTTCTATTTCATCGCAAAATATTAGCGACGAAATATAATTTTCATTGTTCTTTTGATTATTAACAACAAAATGAAGCAATTTGTTGCTAATATAGCGATGAAATATATAAATTTTGTTGCAAATATTAAATCTAAGAATTTAGCGAGGAAAATTTATATTTCGTTGCAAAATATTAGCAACGAAATATAATTTTCATTGCTATTTTAATTATTAACAACAAAATGAAGTAATTTGTTGCTAATATAGCGATGAAATATATAATTTTTTGTTGGTCCCTGAGCGAGAAGTGAATGGGTTTAAAGTCTAGAGGGGAGGGGTGAATAGACTTTAAAACTTTTTCGATAAAAGAGTTAGGACCTCTTCTGATCTTCTATGTGTGCTGGACTACAAGTCTGCTGGTCCAGAAGACTATAGTTATCTGATAGAGTGTTTTATATGCGGAAGTGGGTAGGCCTTTTGTTTAGACCTGTTCGAGTGTCCTTTTGAAAAACTCAATTAGGTGTTTTAGTGAAATACTCAGCTGATGCCGGTTTGAAAGGAGTTTGGCCTTGTTTGCAAAGATATTTCAAATCCCAATATGCACTATGACAAGACATGTATATATATAAATGTAAATGAGCTGAAATGTAAAGTCCAGAAGTTAAATAACACCGTGGATTTATATTGGTTCGGATATACGTTCCTACGTCCACTCTCACGTTCCAAACGTGAAGTTAATCCCTTAATTTCCCGAAAATTACAGGGGCTTGTCCTTTATAGTCCCAAGAGAAGGACTTTGAGATCTGAGCAGTTCCAAACTACTACGGTCTCCACAAGTAATTTGAGAGCACTTGCACTCCTACAGGGGTTCAAAAAACTAAACCTTGCGGTGAGGGTTTTGGGTTTTTGAGTGGATCCAACTAATGGTTCAAGCTTATAAAATGCTTAACCACTATGCCTAAATCAAAGGATTTACAATGTGGATTTGGATTCAGGTTCTTTGGTTGGATAAGGAAATAACTTAAGAGCTGAAAGTATTCTAATGCTTTTCTGGGCTCTTGAGAATTCTTAAGAGTGTGTTGCTTTTTGGCTTGCTTGCTTGAATAGCTTCAGAATTATTGCTTGGTATTTCCTTTGTTGTTCTTCCTCATCTTCTTGTATTTATAAGGAGGATTGATGCAACTAGCCGTTAGAATTGACTAGCCGTTAGAAATCTTTCCTTGTTTGTTGATTGATTCCTTGATTCCAGCCGATTTGATCTTGATTGCTTTGATTCTGAGATCTTTGTCAATCTTCTATGTATGGTAAGTCTCCGTTTGAATTTCATAAGATGACTTTGGAATCAGCCGAGTCTTTGACGAGCTACTAGTCTGCTGATCTTCTCTTCTAGTCGTCTGGTTAACTCGTCTGGCCTGGTATCATCTGTCTTCTGATATGAGATGAGTATTACTCTTCTGATCTGGAAAAATACCTGTGCTGACTTTGGCCATCTTCGACTTGGACTTCATCAGTTAAGTAGGTATACAAGCACCTTACTTATCTGATCTTCAAGAATCTTATAGTCTTCATGTATTCTACTCTTCATCTCTTGAGATTACGCATGTAGGCTTGGATTGTGCCAATCAGTTGAGATACATACAGCTGATTGCACAAGACTAGAGTAGCTGAGCTGATCTATACAGATATCAGCTGATCCTATTACATGTATTTATAAACTCTAAGTGTTTTGGCCATCAAAACTATCCCATCACATGAAGGGGCTTAGGGTGAATTTATATCCCAACAATTTTGTTGCAAATATTAAATCTAGGAATTTAGCGATGAAATTTAGATTTTTCGCAAAATTTTCGTCGCTATTCCCCCTGTTTCTTGTAGTGAATTCCACTGAACTTTGCAAGTTGGTGATAGACCCCTTCAAAATGTCAATCTGCCTCAAAATATAATGAGAAGACAAATAAACAGAGGAGACAGCTCCTTCTGGAGGCAGTGTTGTGGAGTGGATGGGATCATTCTGAGCATCACCAGGAACTGAACTGGGACCTGCATCTTCATCATTTCTTCTAAGAGGAAGATCCACAACCCTTTCACCTGCAACTCTGAACTGGCTAGATATACTGAACCCAGGAATGAAATTACTGATGACTTCTTCATCTGATCTTTCAAAGGCATTATCAACCAGAAATTTGTACAGCAAGCAGGGGTAAGGAAGTATGCCTCTACCAGTCATATCACACTTGAGGGTCATCATGTTTGTGAAGATAACTTGTCCTAGGTTAAACCTCTTCAAATGTCCTATTTTGTACATAAGTACAACTTGTTCAAGTGTGAGTGTAGTATTGTTTGTTGTTGGCAACCAGTTAAAGCAAACCAATTTACGCAACACAGAGTACAGACTAGTCAGCTTAGAGGCAAGAATTCTTTGTCTCCATTTAGTGATCACTCCCCCTGTCCGTATATTTATCATGACATCATGATCAGTGGCCACTGGATCCTCCATAATTTTTGTTTTAAGCATGATATTTATCATTCTAGGAGTAATCATGATCTTATTTCCTCTAAACCAAATTTGACCATATCTAGTAGAGTTAGGATCCCCAGTGTGTTCAGTTACATTAACATAGAACTCATAAATCCAATCAACAATGTATGGGCAGACAAATTACAGAGCATTCAACAAATACCTTTCTTTAAACCAATCTATTAGGTTCATTTCCTCAAAATCAGGCACCTTAATCAGTCTTTCACTCAAAACTTGTCCATTCCTTATTGTTCTACACTACACACTAGTATTATCATGATATTCCTCATTAGAGTCTCTGTTTCTATCATTATAAGAAAATAATACCTCATTTTCATCCTCTGTTGAACTGGATGAAGATTTAGGGTTAGGGGGTTCGGGTGTTGCCATCGGAGAGGCAACACTAGCGGTCTTTCAGAGCCTTTTTGATCTTCTGGTCCGAACCCTTGGAGTGTAATCACTATCCTCTTACTGTTCTTCAAGATCTTCAGCCACTTCATCCACATCAGCCTCATTTACCTCTGTTGGGAATAAAATGAGATTTTGATTAAGATACCAAAACCCCTTTAGACAGGCCAATTAGATAAGTCAAGATTGAATGAACATGTTTCAGGAATGTTGAAACATGTAGATCAGGCTAGTTGAGAAGCTGGTATGTTAGGCAACTCATAGTTGATTTAGATGCACAAATTGAGGGGGAACACAAGCTTAAGTGATTTTAAGAATCAAGTTCCTCAAAGTCTCAGAATCAAGTTGATCCCAAGACTGCTGAAAAGCTTACTGACCAATTGTGCTGATCAAATCATCTCAGTAAAGAGATAACCTCCCTGATGATCTTTTCAGAAGAACACATCAAGAAGACTAAGTCTACTAATGTGTATATCAAAGTTCAGAGGAGATGTTCAGCAGAGTTGAGCAAGCACACTTGAACCTGAAATGTTCTAAGGAAGGAGCCAATTGTGCTGATGGGATCAAAACCACTGACATGCATGCAAGAAAGCTTAAGAACCATCAAGTAATGATCAGTGAAGTTAAGGAGCAAAGTCATCTGATAAGAGCTATGCCAACACTTTTGAAAGGTCAATTCAGCTGAAAGTGATAAGCAGACCTGCCTTGAGTGTTCTAAACACAATGAACCTAATATGAACCAAAAGGCATCTGTACCAGCTAAGGCTAACAGTCCCAACACCAAAAATGGTAAGAGGCAAGTTAACCCCAAGCCAGTACAGAGGAACAACAAACAGCCTAGACCATCTCGACTGAGACAGTCTCAGCTGTATGCTGCTCCAGGCAAGAAGAAGAAGTCTTCTTCACACAAATCTGTTCTCTTTGCACCCCCTATCTCTTATGATATTGTGAGAACAGAGGAGTATGGTCCATATAATCGTGTGCATCGTCCAGCTAATGCACCCAGGCCGAATGTAACTAGTCAAAAGATAATGTATGTACACTCCTATAAAGGGAAACCATTTGACTATTACTTAGCTGACACTAAGAACAAATCAGATCAGTCCAAGGTGCTGACTGGTAAGATTTGGTTCTGTGATGCCCAAGGGAAACAACTCAAGTGCTCAAGGTTGTTCAAACGACCAATGTATATGTGGGTTCCCAAGGGTAGTACTAACACCCAAGGACCCAAGACAAAATGGGTACCTAAGACTTAACCTTTCTTGTAGGAAAGGAGGGACCTATACAGAAGAGGAGGCCTAGCAGGGGAAACTTGGTACATAGATAGTGGATGCTCAACTCATATGACTGGAACCAAAGCCCTGCTAACCAACTATACAGAAAAGAAAGGTCTAAAAGTCTTCTTTGGTGATAACGCGCACGGTAACACAAAAGGATATGGTACCCTTAAAAATGGTGACATTGAGGTACATGATGTATCATATGTAGAAGGTTTAAAGTTTAATTTATTACTCCCTCCGTCCCACATGAATTTGCACACTTTCCATATATGGATGTCCCATACCAATTTGCACACTCCATAAAAGGAAATATCTTCACAACCCTCACCCTTGAAATATACTCATATTTACCCATATGCCATTACTTTTCCACACTCAATCTACTTTTTACTTTACTTTATTCATAAAAGTTTAAAAAACTACCCCTCAAAACATCAATCATTACACCTTTTCTTACACATTTCTTAAAATGTGTGCCGGTCAAAGGGTGCAAGTTCCTCCGGGACGGAGGGAGTATCTGTTTCTCATTTTTGTGACACTGGTTACTCAGTAAAATTCTCTAAAGATGAGTGTCTCATAAGTGATAAGAGAACAAAACAAAACCTTCTAACATGATCTAGAAAGGGAAGTATGTATCTTGCAAATTGGAACAGCTGTCCTAAGGATACATGTCTGCTTGTGAAGAGCCCTAAAGATGTCAGCTGGCTATGGCACAAACGCCTTAGTCATCTGAACTTTAAGACTATGAACAAGCTAGCAAGGGAATCCTTAGTTGATGGTCTGCCTAATGAACTCTACTGTAAAGATCAGGTATGTGATGCATGTCAACAAGGAAAGCAAACAAAGGTCTCCTTCAAGACCAAGAAGACAGCATCAACCAGCAGAGTTCTTGAATTGCTTCACATGGAGCTCTTTGGACCTATCACTCCAACCACTCTAACTGGGAGGAAGTACACTCTTATTGTTGTAGATGACTATTCCAAGTTTACTTGGGTTATCTTCTTATACAAGAAGAGTGAAACACAGCAGAAGCTCCCTGAACTATTGAAGAGGATCCAAGTAGAGAAAGGAGAACCAATTGTGAAAATTAGAAGTGACAAAGGCACTGAATTCATTAACTCTTATATTATTGCCTATTGTACTTCTAATGGTATAAAGCATGAGACAAGTGCAGCAAGAACACCACAACAGAATGGTGTAGCTGAAAGAAGAGTCAGAACACTCAAAGAAGCTGCCAGAACTCTCCTTGCTGAATTCTCCACTCCTAAGAAGCTATGGGCAGAAGCCATCAACACAGCTTGTCACACTCAAAATAGGTCAGGTATTCACAAAATTCATGAGAAAACTCCATATTAACTGTGGAAAGGAAGAAAACCTAGAGTATCTTACTTTCATATATTTGGTTGTAAGTGTTTCATTCACAACAATGGGAAGAGTAAGTTGAATGCCTTTGATGCCAAAGCAGATGAGGGGATATTCTTAGGATACTCCTCTACTAGCAAAGCATTTAGAGTACTCAACAAACGAACCCTTCTTGTGGAAGAGACACCTCATGTTGTTTTTGATGAATCTTGTGAAAAGAATGCAGTAGAAACAAACTCAGCTGCAGATCAGATGAGACATCTAGTGATCAAGCCCAAACCAGATGAGTTCATTGAAGTAAATGAACCTTTTCCCTAAGAACCAGAGGAGGATAAGCCTCATAGACCTGTCACTAGATCTCAAACTCAAGCAGGACAAGCTGACCAGAATCAAGATGCAACAATTCCAAATGCCAGGGGGAATGATCTCTTTGACACACAAGTTACAGATGATGATCGACCTAATCAAGTCAACCCTCCTGATGGCACTAGATCAGATGAGAATCCAAGCTCATCCAATGCAGATACTCCTATGAGGCATACATGGAGAAACAATCATCCATCAAACCTCATCTTAGGAGGAGCTGACTCAGGTGTCAAGACCAGAAGACAACTGAATCAGAACTCACAATCATCTATGTTCTGCTGGTGTGCCTTCCTATCCAACATTGAACCAGCTGACATAGAAGAAGCAATGACAGATAGCAATTGGATCACTGCTATGCAAGAAGAACTAAACCAATTCGAAAGAAATGAAGTCTGGGAATTGGTAGATCGTCCTGAAAACCACAATGTAGTAGGAACAAAGTGGGTATTCAAGAACAAGAAGGACGAAAATGATGTGATAACTAGAAATAAGGCAAGGCTAGTTGCAAAAGGATATTCACAATCTGAAGGGATTGACTATGATGAAACCTTTGCTCCAGTAGCCAGACTAGAAGCTATTCGACTATTTCTAGCTTATGCATCATATATGGGCTTCAAGGTATATCAAATGGATGTCAAGAGTGTTTTTCTAAATGGTATTCTGGTAGAAGAAGTATATGTAGAGCAGCCTCCAGGATTTGAAAAAGGTGATCAAGTATATCGACTGAAGAAGGCTCTCTATGGTCTAAAACAAGCCCCTAGAGCTTGGTATGACACATTGTCACAATTCCTACTTGACAATGGATATACTAAAGGCAAAGTTGATGGAACTCTTTTCAGAATACAAGAAGGAGAAGACATTCTAATGGTGCAAATATATGTAGATGATATTATATTTGGATCACCCAATCAAGAGATGTGCAAGAAGTTCTCTGAACTTATGCAAGGAAAGTTTGAAATGAGCATGATGGGTGAGATGAATTATTTCCTAGGACTTCAAGTCAAGGAGAGTCCAGAAGGGATCTTCATCAACCAGTCCAAGTATACCAAGAGCCTATTAGAAAGATTCAAAGCTCTACAAAGCAAGACTGCAAGGATCCCAATGATGACATCTTTCAAAATGGAACCAGATGAGTCTGGAAAGGCAGTTGATCAAGTTGAATATAGAGCACTGATTGGATCTCTACTATACCTTACAGCTAGCAGACCAGACATAACATTTGCTGTAGGAGTATGTGCTAGGTTTCAAGCAAACCCAAAGCAAAGTCATCTAGAAGCAGCAAGGAAAATTCTCAAGTACCTAAAAGGAACAGTCAACCTAGGACTATGGTACCCTGCTGATGACAATCTAGAATTGAGTGGCTATTCTGACTCAGACTATGGAGGATGTAGAATTGATAGGAAATCCACATCTGGAACCTGTCAATTTCTAGGCAACAAGCTGATATCATGGTTCTCTAAGAAGCAAACCTCAGTTGCAACCTCCACCACTGAAGCAAAATATATGGCAGCTGGAAGTTGTTGTAGTCAGCTGCTCTGGCTAGTTCAACAACTCAAGGATTACAATGTAGAGGCAAGAGAAGTCCCTATCTTTTGTGATAGCAGCAGTGCCATTGCCATCACTCAAAATCCAGTCCTCTACACAAGGTGCAAGCATGTCGACATTCGACACCACTTCATAAGAGACCACCTTGAAAAGAAGGACATCAAGATGGAGAAAATTCACACAGATATCCAAAGAGCAGACATCTTGACTAAGCCACTAGCTGAAGAAAGATTCAAGATCTTATGCTACAGCTTAGGACTCCTGGATCCAAGCACATGAAGAGCAAAGATCAGCTGAAGACCCCAGCTGATACAATTGCAGCAGACTAGGAGGATCAGACGAGGTGAATAGACACCCTCATCTTCAGGTAAGCTCTTTCCCAATGAAGACAACTAAAGCTGAGGGAAAACTTAGAGTCATCTAATCAAGGGGGAATCAATGATACCTTAAGAATCCTTGATGAAATACTCCAAAATCTGCATTGCATATCATATATATATATATATATATATATATATATACAACAGACTTGAACAAAGTTATTTGATTTCTTTACTCTAAGCAATGTATACTATGTATAATAATAAACTATTCTTCATAAAATACTTTATTCATATACATATATACAGTATACTATTGAGTTATACTTGGTTGGATTAATACACCATCCTCACCGACTCAACAGTATGCATGCAAAGTACGGATTTCAAGTAACTCTTGCTCAAAATTTATAATTTATGCATTCCATAAGATAAAGTCTGAATATCTTTAAATGTGAACCCTTGGATCAAGAATCTCATTGTTGATCCTAAGAAGTAACTTTTCAGAAATTCAGACCTATCAACTCTATGGTTTTGTCATCTTTCACTCCACTACCTCATTTCTACCCCTATAAAAGGAGGAAGTTATGAGAACACCTAAGAACACAAATCACTAACTATTACTTTCTGTTTCAGGAATGGAGACAATCGAAAGAAGAGATGGAATGGAGATCATCCTTCAACCAAAGTCTTGGGTGAAGGAGATGAAGTTTTGTCCAGTAGATGAAGATGATGCAGATCAGCACACTTGGCTTACTCAACATGAGTATGCCTATGAAAACTAGAGGAATGAGAGACGTCCTTATTGAAAATTAGAGGAAAGAGAGATGGAGAAGACAAAGTAGCAAGCAAGCAGAGCTTCTTCTCCAGGGGGAAGTTCTACATGGAGAGCTTGTTATCAAAAGCTACCGTGTCTAAACAGAACATGAAGACCAAGTCCATGGCCCTCTCTTCGACTCCATTGAAGCCTCTTCCAATCTTCCTTCTCCTTTAAGAGAAGCGAAGAAATTCAAAAAGGACACTTCAGATGCTACAACCCATCTGATGATGAGGAACATCAGATGGTAAGGGCAATCTGAACCAGTGGGATATCATCCAGGCTGATCAACATATTGATTTGATGGTCCTACATGGTTCAGAAATAGAGCTGGAAGATCCATCAAACCAGGTTGGATCACCACTCACAATAAAGCTGGAAGATCCATCATCCAGGTTGGATCATCACAGCAGCACTGAAGGATCCATCAAGCCAGGTTGGACCTTCAAAGCACAGAAGATTTACTCAGCAAATCTCAATCCTCCACTCAACTGATCAGAAGACCAACTCAGCTGACCAGAAGACTTTCAAGGAAAATCAGCAGACCTCTTGAAGAAATCAGAAGACCTCACTCTGCTGATCAGATCACTTGATTTTAGAGTTTAATGACTATCTTCGATCATGTAATTCATTCTAGATTTATTCCTGAATGTAATTAAACAAATTGGCCTATATAAGGAATGTAATTCACTTATAAAAAACGGCCTTGATGATCAATTCTTGCCACAAAATTAGTCACAACGGCTATTTTTGGTAATGATGTCATTAATACTCAATTACCAAATTGCCAGCAAATCAACTATTGCCACATGGCAAATTCAGCCGGCAAATTTAAAGAAAGGCCCTAAATTAAAGAAGGAAAATCTTGGGCTCTACTCCACAATTAAACCCAAATCTGACCGTTAGATCAAGAATTGTTGGAGTATATATACACACCCTTAAACCTCTTCCAAACCCTTTCGCTCACATTACTCAATTGCTCTCAATACTCTCTCGTTCTGCAAATTTCTTTCAAGCTCTCAAAACCTAACACTCAAACTCTACTATGGCAATCATTGAAATTTACGACGAGAAGACCAAGAGCACTGGCACCTTGGATGCTGCAAAGTGGTCCAAGGAAGGGAAGATGTTCACAGAGAATGCTCTGTTTTTCAAGGGCAAACACAAAGCAGAAAACAAGGAGATCCTTCTTCGCTGCATCAACCTCAACCTGCGAGATTTTCTGGAAGCAGCACCCACCAATGTTTACGAACAAGATGTGCTGGCTTTCTATGCAAACGCTGTGATGAAGGGATCTTATGTTGAAAGTGTCATGGGTGGACACAAGGTCAAGGTAACAAGGGAAATTCTTCAGGAATTGTTTGGCTTGTCAAGGGGGAATGTAAATATCTCCAACTATATTATGGGTAAGGAGAAAGAATACATGGAGATGTTCACTGATGGGAGAATCAAGGCTATCGATGCCTCTGGACTCAAGAAATCCCAATTAGAACCTAAGTTTCAAACCCTGATGGATATAGCAGGCAAGATGCTGCTTGGTAACACCTTCAGCCATGATGCTGTTACTACTCTGAAAGTTCGAGTTATGGCTGCAATCTGGGATCAGATTGATGGAGACTGGCAAGGGTTGTTCTTGGATAGAATCGCCCTTGAAGCCAAGAAGGTAACTTTGGACCTACAATCAAGAGAATGGAAGGTAACTGCTACAGTCAGCTTTGTCAACAAGCTGAGTATCATCCTTCCAGATATTCTACCAAAGAAGTACAAGATGGGACCTAATAAGACCTTCCACATCTCCAAATATTACTTAAGGAAGGAAGCGCTTGCTGAGGCAGCAAGGTTGAAAGAAGAGAGGAGGAAGTTGTTAGCTGAAACATCTTCCAAAGATGTTGTTGAAGAGGCAGAAGAGTCTGCTCATGACTCTGCTGCTGAAGAAGAAGAGCAGCCATCCAAAGTAGAGGCTCAAAAGAAGATTGCTGAGGATGATGATGACAATCAGACCCTAGCACAAAGAAGATATCTGATCAGATCAGGGCTCATCTCCCCATCTGATTCAGATGCCACTCCCACTGCCTCTCCTTTGAAAAAGGCAGGTACTTCTAATCCCTCTCTCACTTTCACACCTTCTAAACTATCAAATGGTCAGAAGAGAAAGAAGAACACCTCTTCTTTCACAAAGAAAGCCAAGAAATCCAGGCTCCCTACTCCAATGAGCATAGCCCCTATCTCATCCTTCAACCCTTCTGATGAGTCCAACCCATCTGAACCTCTAAACACTGATACCCAAATCCCTGCTGATACTCACACAGCAGAGGAACAAACTCAGCCTCAACTAACCCTTGAACCACAATTGCCAACCCCTGCTGACATTCAAACAACAGTTGTCCAAGATCATCAAGCTCAACCATCTACTGATCTTCAAGAAACTGAACAAGAACAGCAGACCCAAAACCCTGCTGATGAACAAATCACTGAAGATCAATCCCAACCTCCTACCCAACAAGAAGAAATCACTTCCCAAATCCCTGCTGATACTCACACAGCAGAGGAAAATACCCCAGCTACCCAATCCCCTATCCTCTCTGACCCATCTGCTCCAGAAGACATGGCACCAGCAGACCTGGATCCAGCTGGCCCTTCTCAACCTCAGTTCAGAATGGTGCACTACCCTATGTGCACAAAAGAGAAGATAATGAGGATGAAGATAGCCAATCTGCTCAAATCTACTACACCTGGAGTTGATGAGGGTTCAATCCAGTTTGAACAAGTGCTTAGGATATGCACTTGGATTGAGCTCAGAAGAGATGATGTAGATGACCTTCTTGAGGTCATGGAAGGAATGGGAGGAAAGGAAAACTTCCTCGACTGGGAAATGGAGCAAAAGGAAGTTGCTCAAGTTCGATCTTTTGCTCAGCTGCTATCAGATGAGGCACTAACTGCAGTCTGCAACCGGATTCTAGGAATCCCCACTACTGATATCTCTATCCCAGAAGACTCATCGGATCAGCAGATAGCTGAACAAGCAAAGATGAAGGAATCAGCTGCACCAGCCTTGGTGGAAGACTCAGCTGCACCTGCGGAAGACTCAGCTGCACCTGCAGAAGACTCAGCTGCATCAGCTGACAAAGAAGAGATTGCAAAAGAAGTAGTCAGAGTACCAGCTCACTTCAGACCTTCAGACAATCTGACTCACTTCATTGACAATCAAGAGGATGCAGGCAGACGAATCATGACCCATCTGACTAAGGCCACTACCTGCTACCTCAATGAGGAGTACCTATCAGCCGAAGAAAGAGGCAAAGCAGTAATTGTTCATCCAAAGCCTCAAGGTATACCCTCTACTTCTACCCCATCTGTTGATCATACAGCAGACATCTGCTCCCAGTTCAAAGCTGCAATAGACTTGCACTTTGAGAAAGGTTTAGGCCTGCAGCTAGGAAGATATGTTGAGAAAGCTGCAAGGGAACAGAAGACTCGTCTTCATGACCAGATTCTTGACATTGAAGACAAGTTTGGTGAAGCACTTCATCAGCAGATAGGAGAATACTTGAGTACCTATCATAAATTGTCAGGTGACACCTCCAAAATGTTTGCCGATCTTTACACTGATGAGATGCACCGCATGGAGACCACCTACAAGTCAAGAATTGAAGAAGCTGAAGCAAGAGCCTCTGAAGGTCAAGCCCTTCTTAAGGCAGCTGCAGAGGAGAATGAGAAACTGCAGACTCAGCTGAAGGAGACAGCAGCCAAGTTGGAAGCACTTACAGAAAAGCTCGAGGCTGCCTCCTCCACCAACTCACTTGCTCATGTAATGGAACACAGTATCTCCCATATTACTGCTGTCAACAAGGTCAATGCCATGGCACTGAAACAAACTCTGAAAGTGGAAATCATGAATGCCATGAAGCCTTTTGCGGCTGCACTTGCTGAAGCAAAAAAGGGGGAAGATATGTTGATAAGAGCTCTTGTGAAATCAGCTGCACAACAAGCTGTAATGGTAGTATCTCAAGTTGAGCTGAATGAGACCTTGGGTGGTTTAAAGAGCAAAATCAAGAACAGTCTAGAAAAAGGCAAAGGCAAAGAAATTGCTCAAGAAGGCACTCAAGCTCCTACCAAGACTCTTCAGATCACTGCCTCTGAAGAACAAGTTCCTGAGAAGAGAATGACAAGGAAAAGGAAGGCAGATGAGCAAGCTCAGTCAGCTCAGACCAGCAAGAAATCAGCTCCAGCAGAGCCTACTGCAGAAGAGAAAGAGGCTCTAGAGTTGAAGAAAAAGAAGTTGCTTGAAGCTCAAGAGCTTAAGCAAAAGAAGCTGAATGATGCGAAGGCAGTCAAAGCCAAATTTGAAAGAAGAATTGCCAAACTCAGAAAAGCAATCAAGGACAAAGCAAAAGAAGACAATGTCCTGGTGTTTGATAGCAATTATGTGGATTATTTAGCCCTTCAAGACGAGCTACCAAGATGGTATCCCCTGAAGAAGAAGTGGCAAATTCAACACCACATCGTAAGGAAATTTGGCCCTCTCCCAACTTATGAAGATGAATTCTTCCAGTTCAATCAGTTCATGAACATTGAAGATCCAATGTTCTGAGATGAAATTGTCAAGACAGCCAAAGGACTTGACAACTGCAGAATCCTAACTCCTGAAGAACCCAAATGGGATGCACCCCTTCTGGATTCAGGAAGAGTCAACATGATTGAAATCAAAAAGATTTTGTACAAGATCTATGAAGAGGAGAATGTTACAGATGTGCAGCACATGGAAGAAGTTCGAGCTCGTCTGTACCTTGCCTACCGCATTTGAAGATCAGAAGACCTGATGAAGACTACCCTAGAAGTTTAAAGAAACTATTACTTGTAATCTGTAAAAGTTCTATCTATATTCAAGTTCTAGTTCTTTTTGCTTACAAGACAAACTCTCATTGTCTTCATCAGATACTTCAAGTCTTAGCATGTTATAAACTCTTACCTTATTTCATTAAGAGCATTTATCAAGTATAGTTTTGGCTTCATCAAAAAGGGGGAAATTGTTGGGATATAAATTCACCCTAAGCCCTACTTGATGTTAGAATAGTTTTGATGGTCAAAACACTTAGAGTTTATAAATGTAATAGGATCAGCTGACTTGTATAGAACAGCTTAGACTAGTCTTGTGTGATCAACTGTATTGATATCAGCTGATCAGCACAGTCCTGGCTTACATGCCTATCCTCAAGATGAGAAAAGTAGAAGACATGAAGACTAGAAGATCCTTGAAGACCAGATAAGTTAAGGTGCTTGTATACCTACTTATCTGATGGAGTCCCAGATTGAAGATGGCCTAAAGCAGTACAAAGAATTACCAGATCAGAAGAGTGTTACTCTGCTGATATCAGAAGACAGAAGACCTAAGGCCAGAAGAGTAGTCAGAAGACTAGTAGTACAGATCAGAAGACTATGTGATCTTCCAGGACTCGGCTGATTCCTAAGTCATCTTGTAATTCAAACGAAGACCTACCTTATTTAGAAGATTGACATGATCCCAGGATTGAAGCAATCAAGCGGCTGGAATCAAGGAATCAAGCCATTATTGAAAGATTGCTCAAACGGCTAGTCAACTCCAACGGCTAGTTGCAACCAATCTCCATTATAAATACAAGAGGATGAGAAATCACAAAGACAAGAAGTCACAAGAGAGAATTCAACAAGCCAAGCAAGCAATCAAAGCTAAAGCCATACAGTTCTAAGAATTCTCAAAAGAGCCAGAAACCATTAGATTATCTATAGCTCTTAAGTGATTTCTATCCAACCCCTAAGAACCTGAAACCTGTTCATATTGTATAATCATTGTTTTAGGCATAGTGGTTAAGCAAATTATAAGCTTGAACCATTAGTTGGATACACTTCAAAAACCCCAAACCCTCACCGAAAGGTTAAAGTTTTTGAACCCCTTAAAGTGCAAGTGCTTACAATCACTTGTGGAGACCATAGCTGTTAGGACGGCTCAGATCTCAAAGTCCTAACCTTGGGACTATAAAGGTCAAGACCCTTGTAATTTGTGGTAAATTAAAGGGATTAAACATCACGTGTGGACGTGAGAGTGGACGTAGGAACGTATATCCGAACCACTATAAATCTGGTGTTATTTACTTACTGC
Source organism: Galeopsis tetrahit (assembly GCA_963675135.1). Lineage (NCBI taxonomy): Eukaryota > Viridiplantae > Streptophyta > Magnoliopsida > Lamiales > Lamiaceae > Galeopsis > Galeopsis tetrahit. The sequence continues at coordinate 18,406,263 of OY776130.1, forward strand.
ACTTTACATTTCTGTCATTTCATTAACTATTATATAGTGCATACTGTGATTTCAACATTCTTCAAAACAAGGCCACAACTTTCAAACCAGCATCAGCTGAGTACTTTCATTAAGCAAAACAAGTTAACACTTTCATAAGAAACTAAAAGAACGAGTCTAATCAGGGCCTACCATAATTCCGCATATAACCTCTTCAATCAGATCACTATAGTCATCTGGACCAGCAGACTAGTAGTCCAGTTAACATAGCAATCAGAAGAGGTTCCCAACTCTATTGAAAAAGTTTTAAAGTCTATTCACCCCTCCCCTCTAGACTTTAATCCCATTCACTACTCGTTCAGGGACCAACAAGAAAACTTCAGTTGCAACCTCCACCACTGAGGCAGAATATATGGCAGCTGGAAGTTGTTGTAGTCAGCTGCTCTGGCTAGTTCAACAACTCAAGGATTACAATGTAGAGGCAAGAGAAGTTCCTATCTACTGTGATAGCAGCAGTGCCATTGCCATCACTCAAAATCCAGTCCTCCACACAAGGTGCAAGCATGTCGACATTCGACACCACTTCATAAGAGACCACCTTGAAAAGAAGGACATCAAGATGGAGAAAATTCACACAGATATCCAAAGAGCAGACATCTTGACTAAGCCCCTAGCTGAAGAAAGGTTCAAGACCCTATGCTACAGCTTAGGAGTCCTTGATCCAAGCACATGAAGAGGAAAGATCAGCTGAAGACCTCAACTAATACAATTGCAGCAGACTAGGAGGATCAGATGAGGTGAATAGACACCCTCATCTTCAGGTAAGTACTTTCCCAATGAAGACATATAAAGTTGAGGGAAAATATAGAGTCATTTAATCAAGGGGGAATCCATGATACCTTAAGAATCCTTGATAAAATACTCTACAATCTACATTGCATAACATATATATATATATATATATATATATATATATATATATATATATATATATATATATTCAGAAGAGTTGAACAAAGTTAATTGGTATCTGTACTCAAGCAATGTATACATGTGTATAATAATAAATTATTCTTCATAAAATACTTTATCACTATACATGCATACAGTATACTATTGAGTTATACTTGGTTGGATTAATATACCATCCTCACCGACTCAAAAGTATGCAATCACTATACGGATTTCAAATAACTCTTGTTCAAAATCTATAATTTCTGCATTCCATAAGATAAAGTCTGAATATCTTTAAATGTGAACCCTTAGATAAAGAATCTCATTGTTGATCTTAAGAAGTAGCTTTTCAGAAATTCAGACCTATCAACTCTATGGTTTTGTCATCTTTCACTCCACCACCTCATTTCTACCCCTATAAAAGGAGGAAGTCATGGGAATACCTAAGAACACAAATCACTAACTACTATTCTTGTTTCAGGTATGGAGAAAATCGAAAGAAGAGATGGCATGGACATCATCCCTCAACCAAAATCTTGGGTGAAGGAGATGAAGATTTGTCCAGAAGATGGAGATGATGCAGATCAGCATACTTGGTTTACCCAACATAAGTATGTTCTTGAAAAGTAAAGGAAGGAGAGACGTTCTAGTTGAAAAATAAAGAAAGGAGAGATGCAGAGGACAAAGTAGCAAGCAAGCAGAGCTTCTTCTCCAGGGGAAAGTTCTACATGGAGAGCTTGTTACCAAAGGCTACTATGTCAAAACATATCAGGAAGACCAAGTTCCTGCCTTTCTCTTCACACTCCATTGAAGCACCTTCCAATCTTCTTTAAGAGGGGCGAAGAAATTAAATTAGAACACATTAGATGCTACAACCCATCGGATGATGAGGAACATCAGATGGTGAGGGCAACCTGAACCAGTGGGATACCATCTAGGCTGATCATCTACATATTGATTTGATGGTCCCACATGGTTATGGGGAAGACCTGAAAGATCCATCAAACCAGGTTGGATCATCACACACAGAAGATTTACTCAACTACCCCAAACCTCTACTCAGCTGATCAGAAGACAAACTCAGCTGACCAGAAGACCTCCAAGAAAATCAGCAGACTTTTTGAAGAAATCAGAAGACTTTACTCTGCTGATCAGATCACTTTATTTCAGAGCATAATGACCATCTTTGATCATGTAATTCATTCTAGATTTGTTTCTGAATGTAATTAAGGAAATCGGCCTATATAAGGAATGCAATTTACTTATAGAAAACGGCATTGAATGATCAATTCTTGCTAAAATTTAGTCACAACGACTATTTTTGGTAATAATGTCATTAGTACTCAATTACTATTTTGCCAGCGAATCATCAAATGACACATGGCACAATTAGCCGGCAAAATTAAAGGAAAGGGCTAAAATCGAAGAGGGAAATCTTGGGTACTACTCCACATTAAATCAAATCTGACCGTTGGATCGTACACTCTTCAAGATTTGCTGGAGTATATAAGGAACCCTTAAACCTTTCCTCAAACCCTTTCGCTCACAAAACTCAATTTCTCTCAATCACTCCCGTTCTGAAAATATATCCAAGCTTTCTCAACCTAATACTCAACATTCAGAATGGCGATCATTGAAATCTACGATGAGAAGACCAAGATCACAGGCACTTTAGATGCAACAAAATGGTCTAGGGAAGGGAAGATATTCATAGAGAACGCCCTGTTTTTCAAGGGGAAGCATACAGCCGAGAACAAGGAGATACTTCTTCGTTGTATCAACCTCAATCTCCGTGATTTTCTGGAAGCAGCACCAACGAACGTATATGAACAAGATGTGCTGGCTTTCCACTCAAACGCCGTGATGAAAGGATCTCATGTTGAAAGTGTCATGGGTGGACACAAAGTAAAGGTCACAAGAGAAATTATTCAGGAATTGTTCGGTTTATCAAAGGGGGAGATAAACATCTCTACCTACATCATGGGAAGAGAGAAAGAATATATGGAGATGTTTACTAGTGGAAGAATCAAGGCTATTGATGCCTCTGGAGTCAAAATATCTCAACTTGACCATAAGTTTCAAACCTTGATGGACATAGCAGGCAAGATGTTGCTTGGTAACACTTTTAGTCATGATGCTGTTACCACTTTGAAGGTTAGAGTTATGGCTGCAATCTGGGATCAGATTGATGGAGATTGGCAAGGGCTATTCTTGGATAGAATTGCTCTTGAGGCCAAGAAGGTCTCCTTGGACCTTCAATCAAGAGAATGGAAGGTGACATCCACAGTCAGCTTTGTCAACAAGCTGAGCATCATCCTTCCAGATATACTCCCAAAGAAGTACAAGATGGGTCCTCACAAGAACTTCCACACCTCCAAGTACTATTTAAGAAAGGTAGCCCTTATCGAGGCAGCAAGGCTGAAAGAAGAAAAGAGGAAGTTGTTGGCTGAAGTATCTTCCAAAGATGTTGTTGAGGAGGCAGAAGAGTCTGTTCATGACTCTGCTGAAGAAGAAGAGGAGCCTTCTAAAGAAGAGGCTCAACAGAAGACTGCTGAGGATGATGATGATAATCAGACATTAGCACAAAGAAGAATTCTGATCAGATCTGGGCTCATCTCCCCATCTGATTCAGATGTCACTCCATCAGCCTCTCCTCTGAAGAAGGCAGGTATTTCTAATCCCTCCCTCACTATTACTCCCTGTAAACTATCCAAGGGTCAGAAGAGAAAGAAGAACACTTCTTTCACTAAGAAGTCCAAGAAATCCAGGCTCCCTACTCCTATGAGTATAGCCCCAATTTCATCCTTTAACCCTACTGAAGAAGACAACCCATCTGAACCTTCAAACACTGATTCTGAAAGTGTGCGTGCGGTGGTATCTAGTGTTTAAGTAAAAAACAGAACAATGTTACACTGAATATTGTGACAATTAGTGTAGCATTAACTCTAACAGAATGTGAATAAGTAAACACAGTACACAGCGGAAGTCTAAAACACTAAAACACAATACGAACACAATGGAATAATTTTTAACATAGATTTTATTAATAACAAAACCTATGCTAAGCCTTACGGCGAAAAGTAACTTAGTTCCTAAGTTATACAAAAAGTGTCGTGTGAAATGTCTCAGCAATTACTTCAACATTCCACAAACAGAAACTACAATCGAGGTAGGTGCCTGAATCCGCAAACAGACTTAAGTGTAAAAACACTGTCTAAAGAACTAATCTAATCTGTGATTCACTCTCACTCGATTCAAGACTAGAACTAAGTACACTGGAAGGTGTGGTATCCCTCGGCGTACGTTAAATGATACAACTACTGACCATAACTCCTAACTAGGGTTGAACGCTCAAGGAGGTGTTACTCGAGTAGTGCATACTTTGAAATGAGAGGCTCTGCCGGTATTTATAGAGAAATACACAGCTTCTAGATCCTTCCATTATGAGATCCTATTTTTTAGGACCTCAACCTCCATGATCTTTCTAGAACATTCTGCCATCTTCCAGGTCGTTCTACAATGCTCTAAACTCTTCTAGCACGTTCTCCAACCTTCTGGAATCTTCCAGGTTCCAGACTCTTGTAGAAGCTTCTAGAATCGTTCCTGAATGTGAGAGCATTTAGTACAACATTTAATGTAACATTTCAGAAATGACTTAGAATAAATCAAGAAGGTCAAATTAAGATGTTGTTGATAATGTTAATGCATTTAAGAGTTAACAACATCTACAATCTCCCCCAATTTGACCTTTCGACTACAACACACCTGATGCACATATATTTCTATACATACTCAGTATTATGTATTTAGGTATGTTGAACATCAAAGCTAAATACTAGTCAAGACAATACCTGTTGTAACCGTTGGATCAAATCAAAAGAAGATCAAGAATAATTTTACTAAGATCCGTGCCATTAGATCAAAGTAATCTTATTCAAAACCAAAACAAGTATAAACAGTACACTTGTTTACAAAAAAAACATATAACTTTACAAAAATCAAAAGTTAAATCAGAGAATCATATATGAATATGTACTAGATCAACCTAAGACTTAAGTAAGACTCAAAATAAATCAAAGCAATAACGAAGAAAAGAAAAAACAAACAGAGCAAAGACTAAAAATAAAAACAGGGCAAAAAATGTGAAAAACAATATCTAACAAAGACTTAAAACAATAAGCAGTAAGCAAATGAGAATTAAAGAAAAGTGTACTTCTAAATTATATTATCATCAAAGCAAACAATTTAAGCACTAAGCAGTAAGCACATGATAATTAAAGAGATGTGTACTTCTATATTATCCTCAAAGCAAACAATTTAAGCAGATTGAATAATAAGGCAAGTTAGAAAGACAAAACAAACAACAACTAACAAAGACCTAAAATCAGCAAGCAGTAAGCAAATAAGAATAATTCTTTATGGCAAACAATTTAAGCAAACTTGATGCAGTAAGCAAATAAGAATAATTCTTAAGGCAAACAGTTTAAGCAAACTGAAAATAGAGCAAAGTTAGGGAAAAACAAATACAATAAACAACTAACTTATACAACATGCAGTAAGCAAATAATGATAAATAAGAAAACAATTTAAGCATAAAAACGCAGTAATCTATTATCATAAATGCAAACAAATTAAGCAAGTTGAATAAAAGACAACCTATCAACTAGGAAGTAAAAACAAAATCTGTAAATCAACTTAAACACATAATAGATGAATAAGATCAAGGGAAGTATAAAAAGCACAAATACTTAAGAAACTAAACAAGTGACATATATTGTTGTATCAACAGTTGCAGCATCATGTTCCTGCACATAATTACTTATAATGTTCAGCCCTCCCCCTGTCTTGTATCAACCTGTCCAGTTGTTACCATAACCTGTTTAGATGTCATAAAGAACATCCATATGTTTATCAGCATCAACAAATTAATCCTCCTCCTCTTCAACAACAGTGCACATTGTAGCAAAGTGAACTACAACATCTGGTTCAGCAGTCTCTTCATGAATAGCATCAGGTACACAATCAGCTTCTAGTACATCTCCATGGAGCTCTTCACTTCGAACCCCAGAAGTTGATGGTGTTTCTCCCCCTGTGGTAGTAGAAAGCGTCTCTAACCACGGACTTTAAGGAACTGAAGGCCATCAATAGAGTCATGTAAACGTTTTAGTTGAAGTATAATAAAAGATCTGGAAACAGAAAAAGTTTAACCAATGTGACCATTAATGCGTTTCACATTTGGTGTAACATTCCTCTGTTCAGGTCTTGCTGGAGCTGGTCGAGCTGGAATAAGAGCATCTCTGTGATCAGAACCATCTGAATTTTATACGAGCAAATCAACAATCCTTTCACCAAGTAACAGATCAGGTGAGATAGTCATTAAGGGTACCTTGCCTCAAATAACCTCAGTTTCCTTAGGTTTAAAAATTCATGCCTCTTGAGGTATGAACATATCAACAATGGTAAGGTAAATTCCCTTTATAAGAAATATCACTATAAACTGCATGTGGTGAAAATAGTTAAATCCAGATTGAAATTCTTCAACACAAAAATCATCTTATACAACAATGTAGCTTGATCCTTACTCACCTTAGTGGAATTTGTAGAGGGTATCCAATTGTAGACAATCAATTTATGGAGTACAGAGTATAGAGATGTGAGATCTTTAGCAAACTTAAAAAAATTCACCTAGTTAATCTACCACCAGTTATAGAAGTAGCAACCAAGTTCAAATCAAGTTCATCTTCATCAATCACATGCTCTATCTCTAAGAGATCATTAATCAATTTCAGAGTAAGTGAAACTAATCTCCCCCTAAATTGTACATTCCCATATCATTTAGAGCTACGTCTACCCGTACTCTTCCTAAGTCAAGCATAAAGTACATATACACAATCATTCACAAAAGTATCACTCAAAGTTACAGTTTTCAACAATTTCTTTTCAACCAAAAAATTGTATCAATCCTTTACTCTCAAAATCAGCAATGTTAATTCCCTTTTCCTTTAACAATTTTCATCTATCTAGATAGTTTAGTGATTTTAGCAACAAACCTATTAGTTTCAGAATCATTATCAGGAAAATCAGCAATGTTAATTCTCTTTTCCATTAACAACTTTCATCAAGATAGCTTAGTGATTTTAACAACTAACCTATCAATCTAAGAATTGTTATCAGGATCAGAATTACCTCCTTTAGAATTTGTCTTCTCAGCTGATTAAGAGTCTGTACTACTGCTTTTCTCAGAATCATCACTACTACTGTCATCAGGGTCTGGTGTTACGACACTTGCTTCAGCATTTGATGCAGCATTCTTTCTCAGAGTCTTCTTAATCTCATACACAATGGGATTATCTTCTGGATCAGAATTTTCAATTCCTTTGGGCAAGTCTCGTTTAGCAACAACCATCTTTCCCTTTGGATCATACTTCCTTTTGACTCGTTTCTCAGTAACCACATTTTCTTCCTCCGATTAAGAAAAACACCTTGAATCGGTTCATCATCAACACTACTTTCTTTCTTCTGTCTCCTCAGTGAGTTATAGTAATAACTCTTGTGAACACAAAGCCAGATCTCCTTCGTTGAACATGGGCTAATCTTTTCTCTTTTCTTTCTTAACGATCATCCTAAATGCAATCTATTCAGATTCATCAGTATTAAAAAGAGAAAATTTAATTTCACCTGAGTTAGCATTCGCGTCGGCCTCCTTCATTTGAGCGTCCTCAGAATCGGATGTCTCAGCATTTGCAGACTCGTTCTGTTCAGCAACAGGAATATCATCAATTCCTTTTCACTCTCCCCCAGAGAGGAAGCTATCGAGGCGTTTGCCTCTGTTTCAGTATTAGGACTTGGAAATTGGGGCTTTTATGAGGTGAACGAACTAAGTGTAGTGGTGAGTTTTTGGGTTTTCAGTAATGAGAAATGTCAATGGACATATTTCCAACAGTAAGAATGTAAGATTCTCAAAATTCACATTCGATTGAGACATAATCTCAACAACTTGGTTCAGCTCGTTAAGGGTCGAATCGAGTGGAATGTGAACAGTTGTAGGAATGGGTGTAACTGGAGTTGTTTGGGTAAGTGTTTCAGCTTTTCTGGTAGCAGTTGGTGAGTTTTGGTGTAAGCGGCCATGAAAGCGAAACTATTAAGATTGGAGAGAGATGGAGATGACAGTTTCGTGGGAGTTTGAGTGTGGGGAAATAGTTTCCTGTCATTTAAGTACCAAGAAATCGAAAAGATAATCACAATAACCGAGACAAACAAGGCTTTAGCAAATCTTAAAATGCAATACTCAAATCACTCGAAAAAATGCAATGCTTAGTATATCATGTTATGAGAAGTATATAGGAGAGAATGCATAGTTGGAAGTAATACGTGTAAAAATTAAAAACTAACTAAGGAAGTTTCTAGAAGAAATTCGATAATACTCCATAAACTTAGTCACAAAAATAGATCATGGTTAAGTAGTGGGTAAAATCATAATTAAATAATTAATTAAATTAAGAACATTCTAGAATATTTAGTATTTACATGTGTATAATCTGAAATAAAACAAGGATGTGGGTTAGTATAATCAGAATTAAATAAAATAAATTTCCACAAATAATCAAATAATTACTACTTATAAAAATATAATTAAATCATGTAATGTTGTGCTCAAGGATTTGACATACACCTCAACATTGGTTTTTCACAGGTTTTACCTATCCAATGTAGCCAATTTTTCAGCATTTTTTCTTTTCATTGCTTTTCTTCTTTTTGTGCTACAGCATCTAATTCGTATTGATCCATTGTTCCTGTAGAGTACATCGTAGTAGCGAACTCCGTGTCCCATACTTACTTAATGGATTACGAACCTCTTGATGTTTTTACCAAAATTCACCTTTTGAAAAGAAGGCATCGTAGTAGCGAACTCCGTGCTCCATAGTTACTCAGTGAATTGGTACATCTTTTAGTATGCTGTAACATTCTCAATTTTTCAAGCTTTTGAGAGGTGTAGTACATGCCTATTTTTGCACAAACAAATTTCAGATTCAAGAATATTTTACAAAGGAATTATTCAACGAAAATAAGAAATAAATCAAATCTATAATAACTATACCACCTTAGGCTGTTGTCCCAAATGCTACCGCATTTGTGACAACATCCTCTCAAGAATTATTCAGATATTACACATACCAAGAGATTTCCTCAAAAATGAGAATCTCTCATGGTCAAGAGCCTTAGTAAATATATCAGCATTTTGATTTTCAGTAGACACATATTCCAACTTAACTATGTTCTTCTCCACTAAATCTCTCATAAAATGATGTCTAATGCAAATGTGTTTAGTGAGTGAGTGTTGTACTGAATTTGTAGAAATGTTTATGCACTCATATTATCACAGAAAATTGTAAAGATATCAATTTCAATTTCATAGGCATGAAACATCTTGCTTAACCACAAGATTGTTTCCCATGTAGAAACATCCTATACTCTTACTCTTTCCGTCGTCTATATCTCATGCTCAAACCGCATCACTGTATCCAATCAAAGTGTTGTTGGTGTCCTTAGTGTACCATATCCCAAGTTCACTTGTACCTGCATCAAACTTGATAATTCTTTTCAAAACATTCAGGTGAGATTCCTTTGGATTAGCTTGGTACCTAGAACAAACAAAAAACACTATGCATAATATCTGGTCTACTAGAGGTTAGATAAAGTAAACTTCTTATCATGGATCTATACAATGTTGGATCAACATCCTTACCAACAATGTCTTTACAAAGTTTCAAAGTAGATCTCAAAGAAGTTTTCATTACTTTTGAACTTTTAAAACCAAACCTTTTAACTAAATTCTTAGCATACATACCTTGAGAGAAGAATATACCATCCTTACATTGCTTGATTTGAAGACCTGAAAAGCAATTCAAGTCTCCAACCATACTCATCTCAAATGTTGCAGTCATTGCTTTAACAAATTGGTTAACATTTTATCACAAGTTAAACCAAACACAATGTCATCAACATATATTTGAGCAATAAGTAAATCTTCTCCAGTGTGCTAAATGAACAAAGTTATATCAGTTTCTCCTCTAACAAAACAATCAGGGTATTGTGGATATTCAAATCCTTTAAGTTGTTCAACATATGCTTCTTCATTCAAAATGCAATTTAGAAATGCAGCTTATACATCAATTTGATGAAGTTTAATTTCAATAAAACATGCAATTGCTAGCAATAATCTAATAGATTCTATTCTAGCAACAAGTGCAAAAGATTCATCAAAATCAATAACCTCAACTTGGGTGTAATCTTGTGCAACTAATCCAGTCTCAATCCTAAAAAAAATGTTATCAAACTCATCAGTTTTATTCTTAAAAATCAACTTTGTTCCAATGACATTAGTATGACTAGGTCTTGAAACAAGTGTCCATACTTCAAATCTTTCAAACTGACCAAGTTCTTCATGAATAACATTAATCCAATTTTCATCAGTTAATGCTTCATTCACATTTTTAGGTACAATTTTTGAATAGTAACACTCTGCAATATAAGACATGCATATTGTTCTTACCACATCTACCTTATTCGATCTTATTCTTCCTCTTATTTGCACTCCAACTGTAGCATCGCCTATGATCTGGTCAGAAGGATGATTTTTTCCTATTCTTGAAGAAGGATTTGTTTTGGGAACATACTGATCATTCTGTGAAATTACAACTGACTGTTCTGTAGATGTTGCTCCAGATGTGTTAGCATTTGGTGCAGCATTATCAGACTTCAGTGTATTCTCAGAATTGTCAGTCACTTGTGATACATCTTCTTCATCTTTGTCATCTGTAAGACCTTTATCATCATCAAACACAACATTAACAGATTCTTGAACAGTGTTAGTCCTAAGGTTATAAACTCTATAAGCTTTACTATTTCTAGAATAGCCTAAAAAGAAACCTTACACTTTTAGAATCAAACTTATGAAGTTGATCCATATCATTCAGAATATAACACATACAACCAAATACATGAAAATACTTCACATTTGATTTTCTAATGTTCAAAATCTCATAAGGTGTTTGAATAGAACCAGATCGAATATAAACTCTATTAATAATATGACATGATGTATTCAATGCTACAATCCAAAATATCTTAGCAAGACTTTTAGAAGCAAGCATGACTCATATCATTTCTTGTAGAATTATATTCTTTCTTTCAGCAAAGACATTTCGTTGTGGAGTTTTAGGAGATGAATATTCTTGCAAGATACCTTTCTTATCACAGAAATCATTAAACATGCTATTCTTAAATTCCCTACCATGATCAGTTCTAATACGGCTAACTTTCAAGTTATACATATTTTTGAACCTTTTATAGAGAACTTTAAATGCAGCAAATTAATGTTTCAAATATATCTCTTAAAAACTCAATCTAGGTAAATTTAGAAAAATCATCTACCACAACAAGTGAATATCTTTTGCCTCAAATGCTTTCAGTTTTCATAGGACCATTAAAATCCATGTGCAAAACAATTCAAAACATTGATGTGTAGAACAATGTGACAGCATTTTATGCAACACTCTTACCTGCTTACCTTTCTGGCATGGTCCACATACAGTAGTACTCTGAAACTTCTGTTTTGGTAATCCTTTTCACTGCATCGACTTTGATTAGTCTCTTCACTGCAATAAGACATTTTCATCATTCTTTGACAAATTACACACATTTGTTCCAATGAGATAACAATTATCTACTGCCCTAGACAATTTTCATCTTTATTAAGAACATACACATGATTCTTTGTCAAATTTTACATGCAAATTATCATCACAAAGTTGACTAATACTAATCAAACGAGCAAGCAATCAATCAACAAGCAAAACATATTTAAGCTTAGGAAAACTTTCAACATTCAAAGTTCCTTTTCCTATAATCTGTCCTTTAGAACAACCACCATATGTAACATTACCATCATTCAAGGTCACATAATCAGATAAGTAGTCAATTTGTCCTGTCATATGTCTAGAACAACAACTATCAAAATATCATTGACCAAGTAAACATGCTTTCAAGGAAATGTGAACAGCATTACAAGTAACATCAGATTTTCATGCAGATTTCAGAAAATGTTTCATAGCATGTGACATCATTTTAGTTAACATTTTCTCATATCTTAGATAATCAAACATTTACATGCAGTACGGACAAATATGATCAATTATCGAAAAATAATGACATACAAACTTCTTTTCAATGTTTTTGACTTTGTGAGAATCTGTTTGTGCAGATGTTACAACATATGTTTTAACATTTGCCTTCACAAACTTCACAGCATTTTCAAAATTCTTAGAAAATAGAAGCAGTTCCACTATCATAACGTATACCACAATTATCAGATTTACCAATAGCTATAACATATATCAGAAGCACTCATAGAAAATTTTATGAAACTTAGAGTAGAGGTGATCAATTTCTCCTTCAGTTTACCAATTTCAAAAAAAAATCTTCTGGAATGTATGACTTCTAGCTCAGTAATTGTTCCTTTCAGATTCTCATTCTCTTTGTTCAAAGAATTAAGAGTGAGTTACTGAGAGTTGCAATCATCCAACAACTTTTGGTACTTATGATCATCAATCCTTATGCCTGCATCATCAACAAACCCATTAAAACAATTCAAATCTGGGTGACTCTGTTTTGATGTTACCATAAATGTTATGACATTAGGTGCAACATCAGAATCTGTATCATCCAGATTATCATCTAAAGAATCATCATAATCAATCTTGGTATGAAAAGTAAATTCAACATCTTTTGATTCATCAAATTCATCATCTGATTCATCATTTAAGGTAGTACTAAAATTCAGTTTTTGCATAAGTCTAGTATTGGCACATTAATTTTCATAAAGACCATATTCAGAACATGCATTGAACTGATTTTCTACATTAAAGATCATACCTTGGTTTACCTTCACTTTTTGATAACCTTGGTTGAAATTGACTTTTCCTTCTTTCTGATGAGAGAGTTGATGTGTTGATTTGGATCTTTGATACATCATAACCTGTAAGTACAGTCCTCCAAGCACGTTCATCAATCGACTTGATATACATGCACAACTTAGGCTTAAAATATGAATAATATGTTCGGGTGCCTAAATGTAGTGGATATGTGATGTGTTTCCATTGCTAACATAAACTAAAACACACTTTAAGCAAGGATCTAACCTAGTGTCGTCAGGTATTGGCTCTGATACCAACTGAAAGTGTGCGTGGGGTGGTATCTAGTGTTTAAGTAAAAAACAGAACAATGTTACACTGAATGTTGTGACAATTAGTGTAGCATTAACTCTAACAGAATGTGAATAAGTAAACACAGTACACAGCGGAAGTCTAAAACACTAAAACACAATACGAACACAATGGAATAATTTTTAACATAGATTTTATTAATAACAAAACCTATGTTAAGCCTTACGACGAAAAGTAACTTAGTTCCTAAGTTATACAAAAAGTGTCGTGTGAAATGTCTCAGCAATTACTTCAACATTCCACAAACAGAAACTACAATCGAGGCAGGTGCCTGAATCCGCAAACATACTTAAGTGTAAAAACACTGTCTAAAGAACTAATCTAATCTGTGATTCACTCTCACTCGATTCAAGATTAGAACTAAGTACACTGGAAGGTGTGGTATCCCTCGGCGTACGTTAAATGATACAACTACTGACCATAACTCCTAACTAGGGTTGAACGCTCAAGGAGGTGTTACTCGAGTAGTGCATACTTTGAAATGAGAGGCTCTGGCGGTATTTATAGAGAAATACACAGCTTCTAGATCCTTCCATTATGAGATCCTATTTTTTAGGACCTCAACCTCCATGATCTTTCTAGAACATTCTGCCATCTTCCAGGTCGTTCTACAATGCTCTAAACTCTTCTAGCACGTTCTCCAACCTTCTAGAATCTTCCAGGTTCCAGACTCTTGTAGAAGCTTCTAGAATCGTTCCTGAATGTGAGAGCATTTAGTACAACATTTAATGTAACATTTCAGAAATGACTTAGAATAAATCAAGGAAGGTCAAATTAAGATGTTGTTGATAATGTTAAAGCATTTAAGAGTTAACAACATCTACAGATTCCCAAATCCCTGTTGATACTCACACAGCAGAGGAGCAAGCCCAGCCTAACACAGCAGCTGAACTAACCTTGCCTACCTCACAAACCCCTGCTGATGCCCAAACAGCAGATGACCAAACACAGAAACCTTCTCCATCCCCTGCTGATGTCCAACGAGCAGAGGACCAAGCCCCAGAGACTCAACCATCTATTGATCTTCAAGTAGAAAATGAATCAGACCAGCACACTCAATACCCTGCTGATGAACAAGCCAATGAAGATCAATCACACCCTCCTACCCAATCCGAAGACATCACTTCCCAAACCCCTGCTGATACTCACACAGAAGAGGAAAATATCCCATCCACTCAATCTCCTATCCTCACTGCCCCTACTGCACAAGAAGACTTGGCACCAGCAGACCTGGCTCGAGCAGGCCCTTCTCAGCCTCAGTACAGCATGGTGCACTATCCTATGTGCATAAGACAGAAAATAATGAGAATGAAGATAGCCAACCTGCTCAAGTCTACTATTCCTGGTATTGATGAGGAGTCAACTCAGTTTGAACAAGTACTAAGGATTTGTACTTGGATTGAGCTCCGAAGAGACGATGTGGATGACCTTCTTGAAGTCATGGAAGGAATGGGAGGAAAGGCTAACTTCCTCGACTGGGAATTGGAGCAAAAAGAAGTTGCTCAAGTCTAATCATTCACTCAACTGCTGCCAGCAGAGGCCCTGACCGAAGTGTGCAACAGGATTCTAGGAATCCCATCTGAAGTTTCCTCTGTCCCAGAAGACTCATCAGATCAGCAGACAGCTGACAAAGCCCCAGCAGATGACTCAGCTGCACCAGCACTGGCAAAGGACTCAGCTGAACCAGTTGAAAAAGTGGAGATTGAAAAGGAAGTTGTAATCGTACCAGCTCACTTCAGGCCTTCAGGTGATCTGACTCACTTCATTGATCAATCAGATGATAAAGAAAGAAGGATTATGACCCATCTGGTTGAGGCCACTACCTGCTTCCTCAATGAAGATTATCTATCAGCTGAAGAACGAGGCAAAGCATTGATAGTTGCTCCAGATACCTTGCTTCCCAAACCTCAAGGTACTGCCTCCATCTCTACTCCATCTGTTGATTATACAGCAGACATCTGCTCCCAGGTCAAAACTGCAATAGACTTGCACTTTCAGAAAGGCTTAGGCCTGCAGCATGGAAGATATGTTGAGAAAGCTGCTAGGGAGCAGAGGACTCGTCTTCATGACCAGATTGTTGACATTGAAGATAAGTTTGGTGAGGCTCTTCATCACCAGATAGAAGAGTACTTGAGCACCATTCAGAAGAAGGCATCTGACACCTCCAAGATGTTTGCTGATCTCTATGCCAATGAGATAACTCGCATGGAGACCACCTACAAGTCAAGGATTGAGGATGCTGAAGCAAGAGCCACTGAAGGTCAAACCCTTCTTAAATCAGCTGCAGAGGAAAATGAGAAACTGCAGACTCAGCTGAAAGAGACAGCAGCCAAATTGGAAGCACTTACAGCTAAGCTCGAGACTTCCTCTTCCTCCAACTCCCATGCTCAAGTCTTGGAGCACAGCATCTCCCACCTAACTCAAGTTGGCAAGGTCAATGCCATGGCTCTCAAACAGACACTGCAGGTGGAGATTCTAAATGCCATGAAGCCGTTTGCGGCTGCACTTGCTGAAGCCAAAAAGGGGGAAGATGTACTGATAAAAGCTTTGGAGAAGTCTACTGCACAGCAAGCTGTAATGGTAGTATCTCAAGATGATCTGAATGAAACCTTGGGAGGTTTGAAAAGTAAAATCAAGAACAGACAAGGTAAAGAAGCTGTTCAAGAAGAAACCCAAGGTCAAGCCAAGAGTCTAACTCTCACAGCCCCTACTGCTCCTATAGAACAAGGTTCTGAAATGAGGATGACAAGGAAAAGGAAGGCAGATGAGCAAGCACAGGCAAGTGAGAAGTCAGCTCCAGCAGAGCCTACTGCAGAAGAGAAAGAGGTTTTAGAGCTGAAGAAAAGAAAGTTGCTTGAAGCTCAAGAGCTTAAGCAAAAGAAGCTCAATGATGTGAAGGCAGTAAAAGCCAAATTTGAAAGGAAAGTAGACAAGCTCAGGAAAGCACTCAAGGATAAAGCACAGAAAGAAAAAGTCCTGGTGTTTGACAGCTCATATGTGGATATGTTGGCACTACCAGATGAGTTACCAAGATGGTACCCTCTGAAGAAGAAATGGCAAATCCAACACCACATAGTTAGAAAATTTGGCCCTCTCACTACTTATGAAGATGAATTCCTTCAGTTCTCCCAGTTCATGACCTTTGAAGATCCAGAGTTCTGGAAAGAGTTAGTCAAGACAGCCAAAGAGCTTGACAACTGCAGAATCCTAACTCTTGAAGAAACCAAATGGGATGCACCTACTCTGAGGTCCGGAAGAACAGACATGATAGAAGTCAAAAGGATTCTGTAGAAGATATATCTTGAAGAGAATGTTACAGACCCTCAACACATGGAAGATGTTCAAGCTCGTCTGTTCCTTGCCTTCCGCATTTGAAGATTAGAAGACCTGATGAAGACTACTTTAGAAGTTCAAAGAAACTATTACTTGTAATCTGTAAAAGCTCCATATATATTCAAGTACTAGTTCTTTTTGCTTACAAGACAAACTCTCATTGTCTTCATCAGATACTTCAATTTTTAAGTTTTCTTTTATAAACTCTTATCTTATTCATTAAGAGCATTTATCAAGTAGAGTTTTGGCTTCATCAAAAAGGGGGAAATTGTTGGGATGTAAATTCACCCTAAGCCCCACTTGATGTTAGAATAGTTTTGATGGCCAAAACACTTAGAGTTTATAAATGAAATAGGATCAGCTGACCTTGTATAGAACAGGACTAGTCTTGTGTGATCAGATGTATTGATATCAGCTGATCAGCACAGCTCTGGCTTACCTGCACGACCTCAAGATGAGAAGAGTAGAAGGCATGAAGAGTAGAAGATCCTAGAAGACCAGTTAAGTAAGGTGCTTGTATACCTACTTATCTGATGGAGTCCAGGATTGAAGATGGCCTAAAAGCAGTACAAAGAATTACCAGATCAGAAGAGTGTTACTCTGCTGATATCAGAAGACAGAAGACAGAAGACCTAAGGCCAGAAGAGTAGTCAGAATACTAGAAGTACAGATCAGAAGACTAGGTGCTCTTTCAGGACTCGGCTGATTCCCAAGTCATCTTGCATTTTGAATGAAGACCTACCTTATTTAGAAGATTGACATGATCCCAGGATTGAAGCAATCAAGCGGCTGGAATCAAGGAATCAAGCCAACATGGAAAGATTACCCCAACGGCTAGTCAACTCCAACGGCTAGTTGCAACAATCACCACTATAAATACAAGAGGATGAGAAATCACAAGACAAAAAGTCACAACGAGAGAATTCAACAAGCTAAACAAGCAAGCAAGCATAAAGCCATATTGTATTGAGAGTTCTCTAAGAGCCCAGAATCCATAAGAACATCTCTAGCTCTTAAGTGATTTCTATCCAACCAAAGAACCTGAATCCTATGCATATTGTATATCCATTGATTTAGGCATAGTGGTTAAGCAATTTATAAGCTTGAACCATTAGTTGGATACATTCAAAAACCCCAAAACCCCCACCATAAGGTTAAGTTTTTGAACCCCTGCAAAGTGCAAGTGCTTACAATCAATTGTGGAGACCGTAGCAGTTAGGACTGCTCAGATCTCAAAGTCCTACCCTTGGGACTACAAAGGACATGCCCTTGTATTTTTTGGTAAATTAAAGGGATTAAACATTATGTTGGGAGATAAATTCACCCTAAGCCCCACTTGATGTTAGAATAGTTTTGATGGCCAAAACACTTAGAGTTTATAAATGTAATAGGATCAGCTGACTTGTATAGAACAGCTTAGACTAGTCTTGTGTGATCAACTGTATTAATATCAGCTGATCAGCACAGTCCTGGCTTACATGCCTATCCTCAAGATGAGAAGAGTAGAAGACATGAAGACTAGAATATCCTTGAAGACCAGACAAGTTAAGGTGCTTGTATACCTACTTATCTGATGGAGTCCAAGATTGAAGATGGCCTAAAAGCAGTACAAAGAATTACCAAATCAGAAGAGTGTTAATCTGCTGATATCAGAAGACAGAAGGCCTAAGGCCAGAAGAGTAGTCAGAATACTAGAAGTACAGATCAGAAGACTATGTGCTCTTTCAGGACTCGGCTGATTCCCAAGTAATCTTGCAATTCAAACAAAGACCTACCTTATTTAGAAGATTGACATGATCCCAGGATTGAAGCAATCAAGTGGCTGGAATCATGGAATCAAGCCATTATGGAAAATTGCTCAAACGGCTAGTCAACTCCAACGGCTAGTTACAACCAATCTCCATTATAAATACAAGAGGATGAGAAATCACGAACACAAGTCACAAGAGAGAATTCAACAAGTCAAGCAAGCAATCAAAGCTAAAGCCATACTGTTCTAAGAATTCTCAAAGAGCCAGAAACCCTTAGAATATCTATAGCTCTTAAGTGATTTCTATCCAACCCCTAAGAACCTGAAACCTGTTCATATTGTATATCAATTGTTTTAGGCATAGTGGTTAAGCAAATTATAAGCTTGAACCATTAGTTGGATACACTTAAAAAACCCCAAACCCTCACCGAAAGGTTAAAGTTTTTGAACCCCTCAAAGTGCAAGTGCTTACAATCACTTGTGGAGACCGTAGCTGTTAGGACGGCTCAGATCTCAAAGTCCTAACCTTGGGACTATAAAGGTCAAGACCCTTGTAATGTGTGGTAAATTAAAGGGATTAAACATCACTTGTGGACGTGAGAGTGGACGTAGGAACGTATATCCGAACCACTATAAATCTGGTGTCATTTACCTTCTGCACTTTACATTTCTGCCTTTACATATATTTTTATATAGTGCATACTGTAATTTCAACTGTCTTCAAAACAAGGCCATAACTTTCAAACCAGCATCAGCTGAGTACTTTCATTAACACTTAAAGAACGAGTCTAAACAAGGCCTACCATAATTCCGCATATAACCTCTTCAATCAGATCACTATAGTCATCTGGACCAGCAGACTAGTAGTCCAGTTGACATAGCAATCAGAAGAGGTTCCCAACTCTATTGAAAAAGTTTTAAAGTCTATTCACCCCTCCCCTCTAGACTTTAATCCCATTCACTACTCGTTCAGGGACCAACAAGTGGTATCAGAGCAGTGATTCTAACGGACTACTGTCTCTAGATTATCAGAAGACTTGAGGGAGTCTTTCTGTAGTCCTCTTGAACAGATCTATTCTTTTGAAAAACTAGTTTTTGAAAACTCATACAGCATTGAGTGCTAATATGCGAAAGTTGCCTAAGTTTTCAGTTGAGGATTATGATTACTGGAAGATCAGGATGAGGAAGAATCTCACATCAGTCCACTACAAGATGTGGTCAGTAATCACAGAAGGCCCAATCACCATCATGACAGTCAACACTGCAAATGGTGATCCAGAAGTTCCAGTTGGAGAACTTGTTCCCAAGCCGATGAAGGATCTCACACCAGAAGAGATGAAGCAGTCAAATCTTGATAGCATTGCTCAAGATTACATAATGCAAACTCTTCCAAATGAGTACATTGCAAAGGTAATCCACTATGAGTCAGCTAGAGAGATGTGGGAAGCATTGGCACTTCTCTGTGAAGGAACTGATCTGATCAAGGAATCCAAGTTGTCTACAGCAGTCAAGAAGTTTGAACACTTCAAGATGCAACCAGAAGAGTCTATTGATCAGCTAGACAATAGATTTACCAAGATCATCAATGAGATAGAATCTCTGGGCAAGAAATATACTAATAGAGAGAAAAATCTAAAGATTCTAAACTCTCTAACCAAGAAATGGAGACTCAAGAAGACCATCATCAAGGATACTCAAGATATCAAAAAGTGGTCTGCTCAAACTCTATTTCAGAACCTAAAAGCCCATGAATATGATCTGGAAAGAGAAGAAAACTCAGGAAGTGATGAGCCAACTGCAACTCCATCAACCTCAAAGACTATAGCCTTCAAGGCAGCCAATACAAAAGCTGCAAGTACCTCATCTGGCAAGACCTCTCTGAAAACAGAAGACTTTGAAGGATCAGACATGAGTCTGAAGGAGCAAATGGCTCTTATGATCAAGAGATTCGAAAGGATGAACACTCTCAACAGCAAATATAGAAAATTCTATAGAAACTACAAAGATAGAAGAGCAAGTTCACCCTCCAGAGGTTCCAGAGAAAGAACACCAGAAAGACATCCTAGAAAGAATGTGGAGTCATCTGACAGCCGAGGATCTAGAAGAAGAGATGGCACTCCTCCAAGGAAAGGCAACTCAAATCAGAAATCTGGATCATGCTTCAACTGTCGTAAACCAAGACACTATGTATATGAATGTCCTGAACTGAATCTAGATGACAAAGAAGAAAGAAGGCCAAGAAGAACTTCAGACAAGAAAGCTATGGTAACTGAAGAATCTGAATATCAAAGTGATGAACTCCCTACATCACCAGACTGTCAAATCTTCTCAGATGATTCAGATGATCTAGCTATGATGGTCATAGGTGAAAATGAGGTAAACTCCTATACTACTACTTTCCATTCACCTATTTTTTCACAATCAGATGAGATAAACTCATCTGAAGGCGAATCAGAAGACACCTATTATCAATCTTTAAGAAAGGTAAAAGGTGATCTGGATATTGCCACTAGAGCTTTTATAGAAGTGGAAGAGGAGAACAAGGATCTAAGGTAAGAAATTACTGAGTTGGTCACAATGAATGAAAGATTGACCAGAGAAGTGGAGCTTCTTAAGGAAGAAAATACCACAATAACTCAGTTGTATGAGGGGATGTTAAAAACTCAAGCTTTAGAAACTAAGGAATTTCGTTCACTACAATCCAAGTTCGATGACCTCTTCCAAGCACACAAGCTCTTAGAAAAGGAGAAGGAATGCCTAAATCAAAAGATATCAGAGTTCAATAAAGCTTCTACTACTATTGAAAGTATCTCTGAGTATTATAGATCAAATGGCAATAAGATGGGTTTTGGCTATGAACTTAATCCATCTACATCCTCTCCAGCTGGGGGTAGTACACCTAACAAGTGCACTACTCAAACACATGAAAAGGGTGAGTGTTCTAAACACAATGAACCAAATATGAACCAAAAGGCATTTGTACCAGCTAAGGCTAACTATCCTAACACCAAAAATGGTAAAAGACAAGTTAACCCCAAGCCTGTACAGAGGAACAACAAACAGCCTAGACCATCTCGTTTGAGACAGTCTCAGCTGTATGCTGCTCCAGCCAAGAAGAAGAAATCTTCTTCAAACAAATCTGTTCTCTTTGCACCCCCTATCTCCTATGATATTGTGAGAACAGAAGAGTATTGTCCATATAATCGTGTGCATCGTCCAGCTAATGCACCCAGGCCGAATGTAACTAGTCAAAAGATCATGTATGTACACTCCTATAAAGGGAAACCATTTGACTATTACTTAGCTGACACTAAGAACAAATCAGATCAGTCCAAGGTGCTGACTGGTAAGATTTGGTTCTGTGATGCCCGAGGGAAACAACTCAAGTGTTCAAGGTTGTTCAAACGACCAATGTATATGTGGGTTCCCAAGGGTAGTACTAACACCCAAGGACCCAAAACAAAATGGGTACCTAAGACTTAACTTTTCTTGCAGGAAAGGAGGGACCTATACAGAACAGGAGGTCTAGCAGGAGAAACTTGGTACATAGATAGTGGATGCTCAACTCACATGACAGGAACCAAAGCCCTGCTGACCAACTACATAGAGAAGAAAGGTCCAAAAGTCTTCTTTGGTGATAACGCGCATGGTAACACATAAGGATATGGCACCCTTAAAAATGGTGACATTGAGATACATGATGTATCATATGTAGAAGGCCTTAAGTTTAACTTATTATCTGTTTCTCATTTTTGTGACACTGGTTACTCAGTCAAATTCTCTAAAGATGAGTGTCTCATAAGTGATAAGAGAACAAAACAAAACCTTCTAACAGGATCTAGAAAGGGAAGTATGTATCTTGCAAATTGGAACAGCTGTCCTAAGGATACATGTCTGCTTGTGAAGAGCCCTAACGATGTCAGCTGGCTATGGCACAAACGCCTTAGCCATCTGAACTTTAAGACTATGAACAAGCTAGCAAGGGAATCCTTAGTTGATGGTCTGCCTAATGAACTCTACTGTAAAGATCAGGTATGTGATGCATGTCAACAAGGAAAGCAAACAAAGGTCTCCTTCAAGACCAAGAAGACAGCATCAACCAGCAGAGTTCTTGAATTGCTTCACATGGATCTCTTTGGACCTATCACTCCAACCACTCTAACTGGGAGGAAGTACACTCTTATTGTTGTAGATGACTATTCCAAGTTTACTTGGGTTATCTTCTTATACAAGAAGAGTGAAACACAGCAGAAGCTCCCTGAACTATTGAAGAGGATCCAAGTAGAGAAAGGAGAACCAATTGTGAAAATTAGAAGTGACAAAGGCACTGAATTCATTAACTCTTATATTATTGCCTATTGTACTTCTAATGGTATTCAGCATGAGACAAGTGCAGCAAGAACACCACAACAGAATGGTGTAGCTGAAAGAAGAGTCAGAACACTTAAAGAAGCTGCCAGAACTCTCCTTGCTGAATTCTCCACTCCTAAGAAGCTATGGGCAGAAGCCATCAACACAGCTTGTCACACTCAAAACAGGTCAGGTATTCACAAAATTCATGAGAAAACCCCATATGAACTGTGGAAAGGAAGAAAACCTAGAGTATCTTAATTTCATATATTTGGTTGTAAGTGTTTCATTCACAACAATGGGAAGAGTAAGTTGAATGCTTTTGATGCCAAAGCAGATGAGGGGATATTCTTAGGATACTCCTCTACTAGCAAAGCATTTAGAGTACTCAACAAACGAACCCTTCTTGTGGAAGAGACACCTCATGTTGTTTTTGATGAATCTTGTGAAAAGAATGCAGTAGAAACAAACTCAGCTGCAGATCAGATGAGATATCTTGTGATCAAGCCCAAACCAGATGAGTTCGTTGAAGTAAATGAACCTTTTCCTGAAGAACCAAAGGAGGATGAGCCTCATAGACTTGTCACTAGATCTCAAACTCAAGCAGGGCAAGCTGACCAGAATCAAGATGCACCAATCCCAAATGCCAGGGGGAATGATCTCTTTGACACACAAGATACAGATGATGATCGACCTAATCAAGTCAACCCTTCTGATGGCACTAGATCAGATGAGAATCCAAGCTCATCCAATGCAGATACTCCTGTGAGGCAAACATGGAGAAACAATCATCCATCAAACCTCATCTTAGGAGGAGCAGACTCAGGTGTCAAGACCAGAAGACAACTGAATCAGAACTCACAATCATCTATGTTCTGCTGGTGTGCCTTCCTATCCAACATTGAACCAGCTGACATAGAAGAAGCAATGACAGATAGCAATTGGATCACTGCTATGCAAGAAGAACTAAACCAATTCGAAAGAAATGAAGTATGGGAATTGATAGATCGTCCTGAAAACCACAATGTAGTAGGAACAAAGTGGGTATTCAAGAACAAAAAGGACGAAAATGATGTGATAACTAGAAATAAGGCAAGGCTAGTTGCAAAAGGATATTCACAATCTGAAGGGATTGACTATGATGAAACTTTTGCTCCAGTAGCCAGATTAGAAGCCATTCGACTGTTTCTAGCTTATGCATCATATATGGGCTTCAAGGTATATCAAATGGATGTCAAGAGTGCTTTTCTAAATGGTATTCTGGTAGAAGAAGTATATGTAGAGCAGCCTCCAGGATTTGAAAAAGGTGACCAAGTATATCGACTGAAGAAGGCTCTCTATGGTCTAAAGCAAGCCCCTAGAGCTTGGTATGACACATTGTCACAATTCCTACTTGACAATGGATATACAAAAGGCAAAGTTGATAGAACTCTTTTCAGAATACACGAAGGAGAAGACATTCTAATGGTGCAAATATATGTAGATGATATTATATTTGGATCACTCAATCAAGAGATGTGCAAGAAGTTCTCTGAACTTATGCAAGGAAAGTTTGAAATGAGTATGATGGGTGAGATGAATTATTTCCTAGGACTTCAAGTCAAGCAGAGTCCAGAAGGGATCTTCATCAACCAGTCCAAGTATGCCAAAAGCCTATTAGAAAGATTCAAAGCTCTACAAAGCAAGACTGCAAGGATTCCAATGATGACATCCTTCAAAATGGAACCAGATGAGTCTGGAAAGGAAGTTGATCAAGCTGAATATAGAGCACTGATTGGATCTCTACTATACCTTACAGCTAGCAGACCAGACATAACATTTGTTGTTGGAGTATGTGCTAGGTTTCAAGCAAACCCAAAGCAAAGTCATCTAGAAGCAGCAAGGAAGATTCTCAAGTACCTAAAAGGAACAGTCAATCTAGGACTATGGTACCCTTGCTGATGACAATCTAGAATTGAGTGGCTATTCTGACTCAGACTATGGAGGATGTAGAATTGATAGGAAATCCACATCTGGAACCTGTCAATTTCTAGGCAACAAGCTGATATCATGGTTCTCTAAGAAGAAAACCTCAGTTGCAACCTCCACCACTGAAGCAGAATACATGGCAGCTGGTAGTTGTTGTAGTCAGTTGCTCTGGCTAGTTCAACAACTCAAGTATTACAATGTAGAGGCAAGAGAAGTCCCTATCTATTGTGATAGCAGCAGTGCCATTGCCATCACTCAAAATCCAGTCCTCCACACAAGGTGCAAGTATGTCGACATTCGGCACTACTTCATAAGAGACCACCTTGAAAAGAAGGACATCAAGATGGAGAAAATTCACACAGATATCCAAAGAGCAGACATCTTGACTAAGCCTCTAGCTGAAGAAAGATTCAAGACCCTATGCTACAGCTTATGACTCCTGGATCCAAGCACATGAAGAGCAAAGATCAACTGAAGACCTCAGCTGATACAATTGCAGCAGACTAGGAGGATCAGATGAGGTGAATAGACACCCTCATCTTCAGGTAAGTCCATTCCCGATGAAGACAAATAAAGCTGAGGGAAAACTTAGAGTCATCTAATCAAGGGGGAATTAATGATACCTTAAGAATCCTTGATGAAATACTCTAAAATCTGCATTGCATATCATATATATATAAATACAGCAGACTTGAACAAAGTTATTTGATCTCTTTACTCTAAGCAATGTATACTATGTATAATAATAAACTATTCTTCATAAAATACTTTATTTATATACATACATACAGTGTACTATTGACTTATACTTGCTTGGATTAATACACCATCCTCACCGACTCAACAATATGCATGCACTGTACGGATTTCAAATAACTCTTGCTCAAAATTTATAACTTCTGCATTCCATAAGATAAAGTCTGAATATCTTTAAATGTGAACCCTTAGATCAAGAATCTCATTGTTGATCTTAAGAAGTAACTTTTCAGAAATTCAGACCTATCAAATCTATAGTTTTGTCATCTTTCACTCCACTACCTCATTTCTACCCCTATAAAAGGAGGAAGTTATGAGAACACCTAAGAACACAAATCACTAACTATAACTTTTGTTTCAGGTATGGAGAAGATCGAAAGAAAAGATGGAATGGAGATCATCCCTCAACCAAGGTCTTGGGTGAAGGAGATGAAGATTTGTCCAGAAGATGAAGATGATGCAGATCAGCTTACTTGGTTTAGCCAACATAAGTATGTCTATGAAAACTAGAGGAAAGAGAGAAGTCATTATTGAAAACTAGAGGAAAGAGAGATGCAAAGGACAGAGTAGCAAACAAGCAGAGCTTCTTCTCCAGGGGGAAGTTCTACATGGAGAGCTTGTTATCAAAGGCTACTGTGTCTAAACAAAACATGAAGACCAAGTCCATGGCCCTCTCTTCGACTCCATTGAAGCCTCTTCCAATCTTCCTTCTCTTTCAAGAGTAGCGAAGAAATTCAAAAAGGACACATTAGATGCTACAACACATCTGATGATGAGGAACATCAGATGGTGAGGGCAACCTGAACCAGTGGGATATCATCCAGGCTGATCATCAAATTGATTTGATGGTCCTACATGGTTCAGAGATAGAGCTGGAAGATCCATCAAACCAGGTTGGATCACCACTCACAATAAAGTTGGAAGATCCATCATCCAGGTTGGATCATCACAGCAGCACTGAAGGATCCATGAAGCCAGGTTGGACCTTCAAAGCACAGAAGATTTACTCAGCAAATCTCAATCCTCCACTCAGCTGATCAGAAGACCAACTCAGCTGACCAGAAGACTTTCAAGGAAAATCAGCAGACCTCTTGAAGAAATCAGAAGACCTCACTCTGCTGATCAGATCACTTGATTTTAGAGTTTAATGACTATCTTTGATCATGTAATTCATTCTAGATTTATTCCTGAATGTAATTAAACAAATTGGCCTATATAAGGAATGCAATTCACTTATAAAAAATGGCCTTGATGATCAATTCTTGCCACAAAATTAGTCACAACGGCTATTTTTGGTAATGATGTCATTAATACTCAATTACCAAATTGCCAGCAAATCAACTATTGCCACATGGCAAATTCAGCCGACAAATTTAAAGAAAGGCCCGAAATCAAAGAAGGAAAATCTTGGGCTCTACTCCACAATTAAAGCCAAATCTGACCGTAAGATCAAGAATTGTTGGAGCATATATACACATCCTTAAACCTCTCCCTAACCCTTTCGCTCACATTACTCAATTGCTCTCAATACTCTCTCGTTCTGCAAATTTCTTTCAAGCTCTCAAAACCTAACACTCAAATTCTACTATGGCAATCATTGAAATTTACGACGAGAAGACCAAGAGCACTGGCACCCTAGATGCAACCAAGTGGTCTAGGGAAGAGAAGGTTTTCACTGAGAATGCTCTGTTCTTCAAGGGCAAGCATACAGATGAGAATAAGGAGATCCTTCTTCACTGCATCAACCTCAACCATCGAGATTTTCTGGAAGCAGCACCCACCAATGTTTATGAACAAGATGTGCTGGCTTTCTACTCAAATGTTGTGATGAAGGGTTCTCACGTTGAAAGTATCATAGGTGGACACAAGGTCAAGGTAACAAGGGAAATCCTTCAGGAACTTTTCGGATTGTCAAGGGGGAAGATCAATATCTCCAACTATATTATGGGAAAGGAGGAAGAGTACATGGAGATGTTCATTGATGGGAGAATTAAGGCTATCGATGCCTCTGGACTCAAGAAATCCCAATTAGAACCTAAGTTTCAAACCCTGATGGATATAGCAGGCAAGATGCTGCTAGGTAACACTTTCAGCCATGATGCTGTTACCACTCTGAAAGTTCGAGTTATGGCTGCAATCTGGGATCAGATTGATGGAGACTGGCAAGGGTTGTTCTAGGATAGAATCGCCCTTGAAGCCAAGAAGGTAACTTTGGACCTTCAATCAAGGGAATGGAAGGTGACATCAACAGTCAGCTTTGTCAACAAGCTGAGTATCATCCTTCCAGAAGTACTCCCCAGGAAGTACAAGATGGGACCTCATAAGACCTTCCACATCTCCAAATATTACTTAAGGAAGGAAGTTCTTGCTGAAGCAGCAAGGTTGAAAGAAGAAAGGAGGAAGTTGTCAGCTGAAGCATCTTCCAAAGATGTTGTTGAAGAGGCAGAAGAGTCTGCTCATGACTCTGCTGCTGAAGAAGAAGAGGAGCCATCCAAAGAAGAGGCTCAAAAGAAGATTGCTGAGGATGATGATGACAATCAGACCTTAGCACAAAGAAGATATCTGATCAGATCAGGGCTCATCTCCCCATCTGATTCAGATGCCACTCCCACTGCCTCTCCTTTTAAAAAGGCAGGTACTTCTAATCCCTCTCTCACTTTCACACCTTCTAAGCTATCAAAGGGTCAGAAGAGAAAGAAGAACACTTCTTCTTTCACAAAGAAAGCCAAGAAATCCAGGATCCCTACTCCAATGAGCATAGCCCCTATTTCATCCTTCAACCCTTCTGATGAGTCCAACCCATCTGAACCTTCAAACACTGAGACCCATATCCCTGCTGATACTCACACAGCAGAGGAACAAGCCCAGCCTAAATCAACCCTTGAAACACAAATGCCTAACCCTGCTGATGCTCAACCAGCAGACAACCAAACACAGACCACCTCCACACGCCCTACTGATGATCAAACTCAGATTATATCCACAACCCCTGTTGATATTCAAACAGCAGATGTCCAAGATCATCAAGCTCAACCATCTATTGATCTTCAAGTAGAAACTGAACCAGACCAGCAGACCCAAAACCCTGCTGATGAACAAATCACTGAAGATCAATCCCAACAAGAGGATATCACTTCCCAAATCCCTGATGATACTCACACAGCAGAGGAAAATGCCCCAGATACCCAAACTCCTACCATCACTATCCCTTCTGCTCCAGAAGACATGGCACCAGCAGACCTGGATCAAGCTGGCCCCTCTCAACCTCAGTTCAGAATGGTGCACTACCCTATGTGCACAAAGGAGAAGATAATGAGGATGAAGATAGCCAACCTGCTCAAATCTACTACCCCTAGAGTTGATGAGGATTCAATCCAGTTTGAACAAGTGCTTAGGATATGCACTTGGATTGAGCTCAGAAGAGATGATGTAGATGACCTTCTTGAGGTCATGGAAGGAATGGGAGGAAAGGAAAACTTCCTCGACTGGGAGATGGAGCAAAAGGAAGTTGCTCAAGTTCGATCTTTTGCTCAGCTGCTATCAGACGAGGCACTGACTGCAGTTTGCAACCAGATTCTAGGAATCCCCACAGCTGATGTCTCTGTCCCAGAAGGCTCATCGGATCAGCAGACAGCTGAAAAGACATTGGTAGATGACTCAGCTGCACCTACCTTGGCAAAAGACTCGGTTGCACCAGCCTTAGTGGGAGACACAGTTGCAACTGCCCCTGCAGAAGACTCAGCTGCCCCTGCAGAAGACTCAGTTGCACCAGCTGACAAAGAAGTAGTCAGAGTACTAGCTCACTTCAAGCCTTCAGAAAATCTGACTCACTTCATTGATCAATCAGAGGATGCAGGCAGACGGATCATGACCCATCTGACTAAGGCCACTACCTGCTTCCTCAATGAAGATTACCTATCAGCTGAAGAGAGAGGCAAAGCACTAATTGTTCATACAAAGCCTCAAGGTACTACCTCAACTTCTACCCCATCTGTTGATCATACAGCAGACATCTGCTCCCAGGTCAAAGCTGCAATAAACTTGCACTTTGAGAAAGGCTTAGGCTTGCAGCTTGGAAGGTATGTTGAAAAAGCTGCTAGGGAACAGAGGACTCGTCTTCATGACCAGATTCTTGACATTGAAGACAAGTTTGGTGAAGCACTTCATCAACAGATAGGAGAATATTTGAGTACCTATCAGAAATTATCAGGTGACACCTCCAAAAGGTTTGCTGATCTTTACACTGATGAGATGCACCGCATGGAGACCACCTACAAGACAAGAATTGAAGAAGCTGAAGCAAGAGCCACTGAAGGTCAAGCTCTTCTTAAATCAGCTGCAGCGGAGAATGAGAAGCTGCAGACTCAGCTGAAGGTGACAACAGCCAAATTAGAAGCACTCTCAGAGAAGCTCGAAGCTGCCTCCTCCACCAATTCTCTTGCTCATGTCATGGAGCACAGCATCTCCCACATTACTGCTGTCAACAAGGTTAATGCCATGGCACTGAAACAAACTCTGAAAGTGGAAATCATGAATGCCATGAAGCCTTTTGCGGCTGCACTTGCTGAAGCCAAAAAGGGGGAAGATATGTTGATAAGAGCTCTTGAGAAATCATCTGCACAACAAGCTGTAATGGTAGTATCTCAAGATGAGCTGAATGAAACCTTGGGTGGTTTAAAGAGCAAAATCAAGAACAGGCAAGAAAAAGGCAAAGGCAAAGAAATTGCTCAAGAAGACGCCCAAGCACCCACTCAAGCTCCTGCCAAGACTCTTCAGATCACTGCCCCTGAAGAACAAGTTCCTGAAAAGAGAATGACAAGGAAAAGGAAGGCAGATGAGCAAGCTCAGTCAGCTCAGACCAGCAAGAAATCAGCTCCAGCAGAGCCTACTGTAGAAGAAAAAGAGGCTCTAGAGTTGAAGAAAAAGAAGTTGCTTGAAGCTCAAGAGCTTAAGCAAAAGAAGCTGAATGATGCGAAGGCAGTCAAAGCCAAATTTGAAAGGAGAATTGCCAAACTCAGGAAAGCAATGAAGGACAAAGCAAAAGAAGACAGTGTCCTGGTGTTTGATAGCAATTATGTGGATTATTTAGCCCTTCAAGATGAGCTACCAAGATGGTATCCCCTGAAGAAGAAGTGGCAAATTCAACACCACATTGTAAGGAAATTTGGCCCTCTCCCTTCTTATGAAGAAGAATTTCTCCAATTCTCCCAGTTCATGAACTTTGAAGATCTAGAGTTCTGGGAAGAAATTGTCATGACAGCCAAAGGACTTGACAACTGCAGAATTCTAACTCCTGAAGAACCCAAATGGGATGCACCCCTTCTGGATTCAGGAAGAGCCAACATGATTGAAATCAAAAGGATTCTGTACAAGATCTATGAAGAGGAGAATGTTACAGATGTGCAGCACATGGAAGAAGTTCGAGCTCGTCTGTACCTCGCCTACCGCATTTGAAGATCAGAAGACCTGATGAAGACCACTTTAGAAGTACAAAGAAACTATTGCTTGTAATCTGTAAAAGCTTTATATATATTCAAGTTCTAGCTCTTTTTACTTACAAGACAAATTCTCATTGTCTTCATCAGATACTTCAGTCTTAGCATGTTATAAACTCTTATCTTATTTCATTAAGAGCCTTTATCAAGTATAGTTTTGGCTTCATCAAAAAGGGGGAAATTGTTGGGAGATAAATTCACCCTAAGCCCCACTTGATGTTAGAATAGTTTTGATGGCCAAAACACTTAGAGTTTATAAATGTAATAGGATCAGCTGACTTGTATAGAACAGCTTAGACTAGTCTTGTGTGATCAACTGTATTGATATCAGCTGATCAGCACAGTCCTGGCTTACATGCCTATCCTCAAGATGAGAAGAGTAGAAGACATGAAGAGTAGAAGATCCTTGAAGACCAGACAAGTTAAGGTGCTTGTATACCTACTTATCTGATGGAGTCCAAGATTGAAGATGGCCTAAAAGCAGTACAAAGAATTACCAGATCAGAAGAGTGTTACTCTGCTGATATCAGAAGACAGAAGACCTAAGGCCAGAAGAGTAGTCAGAATACTAGAAGTACAGATCAGAAGACTATGTGCTCTTTCAGGACTCGGCTGATTCCCAAGTCATCTTGCAATTCAAACAAAGACCTACCTTATTTAGAAGATTGACATGATCCCAGGATTGAAGCAATCAAGTGGCTGGAATCATGGAATCAAGCCATTATGGAAAGATTGCTCACGGCTAGTCAACTCCAACGGCTAGTTACAACCAATCTCCATTATAAATACAAGAGGATGAGAAATCACGAACACAAGTCACAAGAGAGAATTCAACAAGCCAAGAAAGCAATCAAAGCTAAAGCCATACTGTTCTAAGAATTCTCAAAGACCCAGAAACCCTTAGAATATCTATAGCTCTTAAGTGATTTCTATCCAACCCCTAAGAACTTGAAACCTGATCATATTGTATATCAATTGTTTTAGGCATAGTGGTTAAGCAAATTATAAGCTTGAACCATTAGTTGGATACACTTCAAAAACCCCAAACCCTCACCGAAAGGTTAAAGTTTTTGAACCCCTCAAAGTGCAAGTGCTTACAATCACTTGTGGAGACCGTAGCTGTTAGGACGGCTCAGATCTCAAAGTCCTAACCTTGGGACTATAAAGGTCAAGACCCTTGTAATTTGTGGTAAATTAAAGGGATTAAACATTACGTGTGGACGTGAGAGTGGACGTAGGAACGTATATCCGAACCACTATAAATCTGGTGTCATTTACCTTCTTCACTTTACATTTCTGCCTTTACATATATTTTTATATAGTGCATACTGTATTTTCAACTGTCTTCAAAACAAGGCCATAACTTTCAAACCAGCATCAACTGAGTACTTTCATTAAACAACAGGTTAACACTTAAAGAACGAGTCTAAACAAGGCCTGCCATAATTCCGCATATAACCTCTTCAATCAGATCACTATAGTCATCTGGACCAGGAGACTAGTAGTCCAGTTGACATAGCAATCAGAAAAGGTTCCCAACTCTATTGAAAAAGTTTTAAAGTCTATTCACCCCTCCCCTCTAGACTTTAATCCCATTCACTACTCGTTCAGGGACCAACACATTACGTTAGGACGTGAGAGTGGACGTAGGATCGTATATCCGAACCACTATAAATTTGGTGTCTTTTACATTCTGCACTTTACTTTATTGTCTTTACATATATTTTTATCGTGCATACTGTGTTTTTCAACTCTATTCAAACAAGGCTATAATCTTCAAACCAGCATCAGCTGAGGTTTTCATTAAGTAAACAAGTTGGCACTTTCAAAAGAAACTAAAGAACGAGTCTAAACAAGGCCTACTAAACTTCCGCATATAATCTCTTCATTAGATCACTATAGTCATCTGGACCAGAAGACTTGTAGTCCAATTGACATAGAGATCAGAAGAGGTTCCCAACTCTCTTGAAAAAGTTTTAAAGTCTATTCACCCCTCCCCTCTAGACTTTAATCCCATTCACTACTCGTTCAGGGACCAACACCTGTCCTGTCAGGAGCACCATCAGGAGAATAGGTCTTCTTGCACTCCTCTTCTTCAGGCTTTGGCTCATCATGTGATGGTGATATTATTTGGGATTGAATATCAGGAGAGTTGGTTTCAGGGCTCTTGGACTTGGACCTTGTCTTGGAGTTAGATCTACTGGCTTGTCTGATCTCCTTGAAGAACTCCTTCCTTTGTTTCTCCTCCTCCATCAACTTCTGCTTCTCAGAAGTTTTGATTATCCTTGTTTTTCTTTCAGACCTTGTTGGCTTCTCAAGGTCCCTGTACTCAGTCACAGTCTCTGGTTGAAGAGGGACAATCTCCCTGAACTCTTCTCCCTCTTCAGGAGGGTTGACTCCTTCTTCCTCAACTCTATCAATCTCCTCAGAAGTGGCTCCTCCACTTCTAGATTGGCTTTCTGGTGAGGATTCACTGAGAATGTGCTTCATTTTCTTCATTTTGGGCTGAGTTTTC
Organism: Galeopsis tetrahit; assembly: GCA_963675135.1. NCBI lineage: Eukaryota > Viridiplantae > Streptophyta > Magnoliopsida > Lamiales > Lamiaceae > Galeopsis > Galeopsis tetrahit. The sequence continues at coordinate 18,439,647 of OY776130.1, forward strand.
ACTGTCTGAGCTTTCCTCTTTCTTGGAGAAGATCTGGTAACACGTGCAACTGTTAGGGCTTGCTTTGTTGCTGCCCCTTGCTTCCTCTTTTCTGTCTTTGAGGACATCTTCCTGAACATCACCTTTTGGGCTGGGAAAGGCTTTGGTTTGGCTTGTAGGTGTGTGTAATGTGCAAATCTTTCCAAGAGCAGGCTTGCTCTTGTGCAAAACAGAAGCCTTCCATCCACCACAACCTTGTGATGTTTTACCTCCTTGAATTTGTACTTTTCATTTATCATCTTCCCTAGAATGAAAGTCTTCCAATCAAACTTGACTCCTTTTTCAGCAGAGTCAATCACAGCAGCCATTACTCTCGATTTTGGCAAACTTATTTGCTCAACAAATTCAGAATGACAGACTTTTCACAATAATATCAAATAAGTGCTCATACTTTAGTTTCAAAGTTTTCTTATTTTGAGCACCTACCAGTTTCTTGGGGACCTTCATCCAAGGATCAGAAAACTCCTGTTCTTCTCCTTCTTTATACAATTCAGGATTAAGACCTTCTGAGGATAGCCCAAAGCTGGCATCTAAGTCTTCAGAAGTGAAGATGATGGTGTGTTGAGTCTCCTCCTCTTCATCCTCCTCTGCATATGTGAGCTTGGTGCACACATCACCTTTCTTACCCTTCCACCTTAGGTAAGCAAAGAATTCAGCCATCAATGGGTTGAGGCATGAGTCAGGCTTGGTGCCTAAGAACTTTTCGAGCCCAGCATCCCTAAGCCATTGAAGGACTGGATGTACTTCCTCATCAGGGCTGTCAAAAGCCACAAGCTTCTCGAACCATAAGGAGTTTATGTTGCTCAGATAAGTAAAATCAATATCCAAAGATGGATCATTGAAGTCTACCAGTTTCTCTGTTTTGATCTTGGGGGATATGGATGTTTTCTGAAGGAAATGAATGGGAGAGTTTGAAGGTTTTGAAAGATTCAAAATTTTGGTTAAGGGTTTGAAGGTATGGGTGCGTGAGAAATGAGGGTAAAAACTGAATGTTTTTATATGTAAGACTTTTGTTAACCGTTGGACAAAAGCTTTTGAGTGTGGACAAATCATAAGACCAAATGGATAAAGTGGGGTAGTGGGCTATGAAACGGTTAGATGAAGGTTTAAGATTAATCAATGGTTTTGATGATAGCACAATAATTAATGCAATCTTAAAAGAGATTTTGCATTAAATGAAGATTTGCCATTTGGGGGCTAAAACCTTAATAGCACATGCCATCCTAAAAATAAACTACTCTTAGCCCAAGAATTCTTTTAAATGTCAAATCAATGCTAAAAATAGCAATTATCACTTTATCACCTTGGACAAACATCCTGAAAGGTGTTTTGACTTCTGTTTTGGTCAAAATAGCTGACCAACATGATTGAGTGGGTCCCAATGTTGCTGACTGGGTCCCACACGGTCAATCTTCCTGACCAACATTGCTGAAAGCTACATGGACAACTTCACTGAGTTTCCCTTTTTGGCAGACAGTTTCAGTGAGGTTGGTCAACTTTGCTGAAGTTCAACTTAATGAACTTACCCCTTCTTTTGAGCTCCCTTCTTCATTTTTTCATCTTCCCTGGATCAAGTAAGCCCAATTCAGCTGAAAGTTCCAGAAACCTTGCTTCAGCTAATGGCTTAGTTAAGATATCAGCCTTTTGGTTATTAGTGTGAATTTTGACAAGCTTGATATCTTTCTTTTCAACATGATCCCTTATGATATGATGCTTGATATCAACATGTTTGCATCTGGTGTGAAGCACTGGATTCTGTAAAATAGCAATTGCACTATTGTTGTCACAAAATATTGGAACTTCATTGGTGATGACTTTGTAATCTCTGAGTTGCTGTCTGAGCCAAAGTATCTGAGCACATCAACTTCCAGCTGCTACATATTCTGCTTCAGTTGTTGATGTTGCAACTGTATTTTGCTTCATTGAGAACCATGAGATTAGCTTGCTGCCCAAGAATTGACATGTTCCAGAGGTGGATTTTCTGTCAATTCTGCATCCTCCATAATCTGCATCTGAATATTAAGTGAGCTCTATGTTGTCATCAGCTAGATACCATAATCCAAGATTCTCAGTTCCCTTGAGATATCTTAGAATTCTCTTGGCAGCATCAAGGTGGCTCTTCTTTGGATTTGCTTGAAATCTAGCACATACTCCAACTGCAAATGTGATATCAGGCCTACTTGCAGTGAGATATAGCAAGGATCCTATGATGCCTCTGTAATTAGTAGAATTGGTTGATTCTCCACTTTCATCAGGATCCATCTTCCAGTTTGTATTCATAGGAATTCTGACTGGCTTGCTTGTAGCACATCCAAATTTCTTGATCATGTCCCTTGTATATTTGGCCTGATTGATGAATATTCCTTTCTTTGATTGAGTGACTTGAAGTCCTAGAAGGAAATTCATCAATCCCATCATGGACATCTCAAATTTGCTCTGCATGAGTTTGGAGAATTTCTCACACAGCTTCTCATTTGGAGATCCAAATATAATGTCATCCACATAAATTTGGACTAACAAAATATCATCTCCTTCACAGATTCTGAACAGGGTTCTGTCAACAGTGCCTTTGACAAAACCATGATCTAGAAGGAACTGTGATAAGGTGTCATACCAAGCTCTTGGAGCTTGCTTCAATCCATACAAAGCCTTCTTTAGTCTGTACACCTTGTCTCCTTCTTCAAAGCCTGGGGGCTGCTCAACATACACTTCTTCTTTCAGAACACCATTGAGAAATGCACTCTTCACATCCATTTGATACACCTTGAATCTCATGTGAGCTGCATATGCTAAGAAGAGTCTGATTGCCTCATGTCTGGCCAAAGGAGCAAATGTTTCATCATAATTAATCCCCTCATATTGACAATATCCCTTGGCCACCAGTCTTGCTTTGTTTCTCACAATGATGTCATTTTCATTTTTCTTATTTTTGAACACCCATTTGGTTCCAATGACATCTTGATGAGTTGGCCTATCCACCAGTTCCCACACTTCATTTCTGGTGAACTGATTTAGCTCTTCTTGCATGGCAATGATCCAGTTGGTGTCTTGAAGTGCTTCCTCAATATCTTTTGGTTCCTGTTCTAAAAGGAAACTACAAAACAAAGCACTTTCTCCATGAAATCTTCTAGTTTTGATCCCTTCACTTGGATTACCAAGTATCAGGCTAGTTGGGTGGTCATGAAACCAAGTCCTTCTAGACCTGATCCCATCAGGAGGATTGTCCTCTTCTGAAGTTGGATCACTAGACTCATTAAATTCAGGAAAGTTAATTGAAGGATCAAGTTCAGGATCATATTCAGGGGTGTTGTCCTCATTGTCAGATAAGTTGACATTTTCATTGGTTCCCCCTTGAATATTGGATCCATTTACTACCTCAGCATTGCCTGCTTCTTCATTGGTAGTTGTTACCTGGTTTTGAATTGGGATGGGGTCAGTAAGTTCAATTTCTCCTTCAGGTTGGTTGGCCTCTGGTTGATTGCCATCAGATAGGTTGTCCAATTTTTTATTGTCATCAAGTTCAGGCTGGACAACATCTACAAACACTGTTTCCTTGCTTTGAAGCCTTAGTCTGGTTGTTCTTTGTGTTATCTCTTCAGTATTCAGGTTTCTATCCCTGAACTCATTAATAGATTCATCAAACACAACATGAGGTGTTTCTTCAACAATATGGGTTTTGCAATTGTAGACTCTGTAAGCTTTACTGATTTGTGAATATCCAACAAATATTCCTTCATCAGCTTTGCTGTTAAAAGCTTTCAATTGCTCTTTCCCATTATTGTGAATGAAACACTTGCAACCAAATATATGAAAATAGGCAACAGTGGGCAATCTACCTTTCCATAGTTCATATGGAGTTTTACCTTGACCTTTAGTGATTAAGGATCTGTTTTGAGTGTGGCATGCAGTGCTAATGGCTTCAGCCCAGAACCTTTATTTGGATTCAGCAATTAGAGTTCTTGCTGCTTCTTTCAAGGTTCTGTTCCTTCTTTCAGCAACACCATTTTGTTGAGGTGTTCTTGCTGCTGAAGTCTCATGAGTGATGCCATTCTTGCTGCAGTACTCATTGATGTATGAGTTTATGAATTATGTGCCTTTGTCTGATCTGATCTTGACAATACTTAGGCCTTTTTCATTACTTAATTTCATCATTAATTCAGGTAGCTTGACTTGGGTCTCCTTTTTGTTTAGTAAGAAAACTACCCAAGTGTACCTGGAAAAATCATCAACAACTACTAGAGCATATTTTCTTCCATTTATACATACTTGGATAATTGGACCAAATAAATCCATATGCAGTAGTTGAAGAACTCTCTCAGTAGAAATGACAGGCTTTCCTTTGAATGAAGCTTTGATTTGCTTTCCTTCCTGACATGGCTGACATACATGTTCCTTGGTGAACACTTGGTTTGGAAGCCCTTTTACTAGAGAGTTTCTTGCTATCTTGTTGGTGGTTTTGAAGTTCAGGTGGTTCAGTCTTTTGTGCCAAAGCCAGCTTTGCTCACTTGTGCTTTTGGCAACAAGACAGACTGCTTCAGGGGATTTGCTCCAATCTGTAAATTAAACATTTCCTTTTCTCACCCCTGTTAGTAGCACCTGTTGTGTTGATTTATCTTTGATAATGCATTCATTAGGTGCAAATTCAACATTATATCCTTTGTCACAGATTTGACTAATAGACAGCAAATTATATTTTAGGCCTAGAACATATGAAACATCAGTAATTTTGACACTACCAATGTTTAATGTACCATAACCTCTTGTGATCCCTTGAGAGTTGTCTCCAAAGGTTACTGAAGGACCATCTTTTTCAATAAACTCTGAGAGAAGCTCCTTGTTTCCAGTCATATGTCTTGAACATCCACTGTCCAAGTACCATGTTGTTTTCTTGTTTATGCTTCTCTTCTTCTTGTGGTCCTTGCAGTCCTGCAAAGTCAAATTTTAGGTACCCTTTGAATGTTGGGTCCTAGAGGGTTAGCTGTACCTTTTGGAACCCAAATCTGCCTGATTACTTTGATTGACTCAAAGTGACTGACTTGGTTTCCCTTTACATCTACATACACAGTCTTTCCCTTAAATGCCTTGGGTGGTTTCTGTGCATAAGTGTTAGTCTTGTAAGGTTCAGGAGAGTTGGTGAATTTCTTTGGGGCATGTCTCCTGAAGTTACTAGACATAGGTGCAGCTTGGTAAGACCTTTGAGGACATGAGCTTGGATGGCCTTTTCCCTTTGGCATGAAAGGTCCAGGCTTCCTGAAGTTGTTATACCTGTCAGTGGGGTTGGGCCTTAATCTGTTCTTTTGAGGTTGCCTCAATTGAGTTGGCCTTTTCTGAACAGACTTTGGACAACTCCACTGATGAGTGTTCAGATGGTTTGGCCTTCCATTGGTTTTCCCCTTCTGAACCTCATTTCTCTTGTATACAATGTTCTTAACCTTTTCCTTAGGTTTGGGTTTAGAAGCATTGTTTGCTTGAGTAGGTATAAAAGTTTCTTTGCCCTTACCCTTGATCAGTGGCTGGTTCACTTCCATTTCATTTTCTTTTTGTTGAGCCACTGACCTTACAAAGATCATCTTAGAATTGCTTGTTGAAGCAATACTAAGACCAGGTGAGGGTTCAAATGGATTATAGCCTAATCCACTTCTTTGAGCCATTGGTCTTTGAAACCTTCGAATTTCCTCTATTGCTTTAGAGGATTTGTTTAAGGCAGACATCTTCATTTTTAGGCTCCCCTCACTTAATTTAAGAGTATCAAATTCAGCTTGAAGGATTCTAAGGTCAAAATCCTTTTTCCTCAAAGCCAGATTTTGTTCATCAATCAGCTTTTGTTGTTCAGTGACTTTGAGAGACATTTTATCATGTTCTCTCACAGTCTGTTGATACAACTCAGTTGATTTAAAGTCAAACTCTGGTTCAGGAAGGTTGGGAGTTTGAACTTTAGAATTCAACAGTTCATTTTCTCTCAATGCCATATTGCATACTTCTTGTAGTCTGGTGAAATCCTCAAGTAACTTCCAAAAGTTGAGTTTCAAGTGGATTTCACTGGACTCATGTGTGTTATTTGAAGAATTGGAAGATAAACATACCTTTTCATTTTCAAAAGCCATTTGACAGTCATCATCACTGTCACTGTTGGAGAATAGCCCATCATCAGATGAGTATACACTTTCTTCACTAGTTGACTCCCCAGCTACCATAGCTTTCCTGTTGTTCAGCCTCTTATCTCTTTTGTTCTGCCATTCTTTTCTCTCTTTTGAACTTAGGTCAGGACAATCATACTGAAAGTGACCCTTTTTCTGGCAGTTATAACACACATCTTCATCATCATTCTTCCTTCTTGAGGACTCCTTCCTCCTTGATGATGATGGTTCAGCTTTGCTGTACTTCTTTCTGTCAGCATATCTATCTTCTTTCTTTTCATCAGATACTTTGTCCTCTGATTTGTTGTCAGGAGAGCTGAATCTCCTCCTGGTTCTGTTGTCTTGGTAGAACTTCTTGTATCTACCAAATCTGGAGTTGAGCTTCTCAAATCTCCTGGCCATGAGTGCCAGTTCCTCCTTCATCTCAGTCTTTGAGACATTTGGAGATGATCTTTGTGCATTCTTCTTTTCTGTCTCAGCAGCCTTGAATGCAACACCTTTGCTTGAGGAGGATGGCTCTTCATGCACCTTCTTTCTGTTCAAATCAAACTCATATGCTTTGAGTTCAGAGAACACTTGCTGCATGGGCATGTTGTGAAGATTGCTGGTGTTTTGCATCATGACAGAATATATGTCCCACTTGGATGTGAGACTTCTCAGAATTTTCAATGCAACTTCTCTTTTGGCATAGAATTTGCCAAGAGAGTTTATCTCATTCATGATGTCAGTGAATCTGCCATCAAGATGATCAATAGTTTCATTTGGCTCCATTGTAAATTGTTCATATTTTTGGATGGCCACTTGAAGCTTATTTTCTTTGATCTTTTGGGTACCTTCGCACATAAGTGCTAGGGTATCCCAAATCTCTTTTGCTGTGGTGCAGTGATACACTCTTCCCATCACTGCATCTGGGATGGTCTGGTACAAAGTGTTCATGGCAATGTAGTTCAAGTTGTCCCTTTTTCTTTCTTCAGCTGTCAGTTCATCCTCATCCTTTGGTAGCAATTCCCTTGGGTCTGCTTTCTGAGCATCAGTGACTTTGGGATTTGCTTTGGTGAATGTGAAGGGCCCTCTGGTGATGACTTTGAGCATTTCATCATGCTGGCAGGCAAGATATGCTCTCAGCCTGATCTTCTAGAAATCATAGTTCTCTATTTAGAACATTGGCAGTTTATGATGTGAAATATGATTCACTTGATTTGGACCCATATTGTTGATGGTGTTGACAGCATCTCCTGGAACTGCATTGTTAGCCATTTCTATAGAAATTGGTTAGATAAACACAAATAGGTTTTTCAGAAATTTGATTCAGTTCAGTGACCACAGAGATATTTGATTTGAAAAACCAGTTGGATTTTCAGAGGCAGTGGTCTTTGAACCTGGCTCTGATACAACTTGTTGGTCCTTGGTGGAGTATGACACAAGTGTATGGGGGGGAATGCACTTGTGTATGCAAATTCTTTTCTTTTTAAAACAGTTTGATCTTATCAGGGAGGTTGTCTCACAACTAGCCTGAGTGTGAACTTCAATAGATACTTGTCCTACTGAAAACTATTAAGTGATCAGTTGGATAAATATCTAAGAGAGTTGCTAAGTGCGGAATGTGGTTGGCCTTTTTCTTGAAAGAATACTCCAAGTTAATTTCTGAAAACACCGTTGATCAGGGACTTTGTCCCAAACAGCTTTTCTTCACTTACTGAGATTAACTCTTTAAATATGATTGATTGTAAATAATGTAACAATGAAATGAGTGCAGTAAGTAAATGACACAACAATTTATAGTGGTTCAGAGTCTCAAGCTCCTACATCCACTTTCCCTAATTGAACAGGATAATTCCTTAACAATGGAATTAGCTTGTTTTATAGTGCCAAGGTGCACTGATCAACAACACTCTCTTAGTGCTTTGATCCCTAGGATAATCTGAGTCCTAGTGCTCAATCTCTCTGAGTTAAGACTGTGTTTCTCAATAACAGTCCTTAACTCCTCACTTCTACAACCAACACTACTTCACTCAATGAGGTAAGGGTTTGAGGTTTGGTTCCAACTAATAGAGATATCCTTTACAGTAAGAACAGTGTGAAGGCTTAGGATATCTCAATGCTAAGCTTGGGATATTACAAGGAATGGATTAGCTATTTGAGGTGATCAGGAAACTTGGGATTCTTAATGACAGCTTTGGTTTCCTTTGATTGCTTGATGATAGTTTGATAGCAAGTAGTTGGATGCTTGAATCCTTGGATCACTTCTGAATTTATAGACCAATTTGATCAACTATCCGTTGGAGAGATAGCAATTCAAACTTGTCTATTTGCAGCTCCATTGAAACGGCTATGAAGTTTGACCTTCTATTATCCACTGTGTAAAAGGCTCTTCAATGGTTGCTTGAATGAATGTGTTGACTTCTGAAAAATGCGGCTGAGATGACTTGTGTCAGCTTCCAAATTTGTACATTTCCCAAGGTTGATTGTGGCAGACTTTACACTCAACCAACGGTCAGATGGGACAATTGTCCTGAACATTCCTGCTGCTAACTAGAATGTTCCAACATTCATTCAATTCCTCAGTCTTTAATGCTTCTAAGTCTTCAATGTTTGTTCAGGCTTGATGGCAATAAATGCTTCAATAAATTTGTCTTCTGTGAATATAGCATTCAATGCTCTTGATCATTAAGGCTTCAACTGATCTGATACATCTCTTATCAATGCATGCAGCTTTGCCTTATCATACTTGATCATTCAGCCATATTGTCCTCTTCAGGAAGCTTGTCTTGTATAATCAGCAAACTTGTCCTAAAGCACTAACACTTAGCAAGCTGCCTAACATTCCAGCTTTGGATAACTATCCTGAACTATAAATCTCACAACATTTCTGAGATTTAGACTTAAGCATTCTTACTGTCTCAACTATCCTAAGATAACTAGACTGGTCTAGACTTGATTGTATCTCAACTAATCTGATCATCATCAATCAGGGGTTTTGGTATCTTAATCAAAATCATTTTATTTCCCAACAATTTTCCAGAATGGTTGAGGGCGGATAAGCAAAAGAGGCCATCGGAGAGGGACATGCATGAACTTTTTCAGTTACTGGGTCTTAAGGGTGAGAATCGAAGAGGAGTCGGAGCGGGTGGAAGTGGCAAAACAGAGAGGATGGATCGTGGGAAGCAGGTCATTGATGTAGATGATCATGCTAGCAATGATTCAGAAAAAAGGAGAAGGGTGAAAGGTAAAGCTGTTCTATTGAATGATTGCGTTAAGGAAATGTGGGATGCTGCTGAGAAGGAGGTCATGAATGCGCAGTGGAATCTGAATGTGGATTATCAGTCACCAGAAAATGATAGGGAGGTGGTGTATACTTTTCAAGATTTGATGGCAAGAAGGGATGTTGGTGACAAGACGGTGGGAAGCGGGCTTGGAAAGGTGGATCCAAGAACAGGTTTGGTTTTAGAACCCCTTCATTTTACTGTTCATGTAGGTTCTGAATATCGAATGGCAAAATAACCGCTTTGGGGTCCAGATAAAGACAATGGAAAAGACTACAGAGTGGTGCACCATGTGGGAAAATGTTTTAAGACTTTTGATTTCACAGCCTATGTGGAGGTCATTAATGAAGGAGAGCAGTCGTATGTCCCGTTTAGGGATGAGGTGGGACAATCGCATTGGTCTGATGAGGAAGTGAACCAGAGAGATGTCCGTTTGCCTGTCGTTGTGGAGGAGGAGACTATCCCTGATAACATGAGATCAGGAAAAAAAGGTTGTGGAAAGATCATTCGGGAGATCTTGCGAATTTTGTGAGGGCTGAACAAGTTAGGAATGAAATTGATGGTTTGTTTTTTCTCATAAAGGCAAAAAGCATGATTGAGACCTATGGATCGGAAATTTCAATTCCAGGATTGGCGGAGGTTGAGGTGACTCAACCCTGCCGTGGGGAATTAAGCTATTGTGTTGGAACGCACGTGGAATTTGCAGTTCGCGTGCGTTCACCAGGCTGCGTGGTTTAGTTGTTAGACACCAATCTTCCATTTTCTTTATTTCAGAATCAAAGTGTAACTCGTCTTATGCTGAAGTTTTAAGAGTTCGTTTAGGGTTTTCTTGTGTTTTCAGTGTTAGTTCTTGTGGCCTTGCTGGTGGTTTGTTATGTTCTGGGATGAAATTGATGTCTCTATTTTATCTTACTCTTCTGGTTATATTGATTGTTTAATTTCTAATATGGTGGGCAATTGGCGATTTACTAGATTTTATGGACACCCTTGCACTCAAAATCGATGAGCTTCTTGGAAACTTTTAAAAAGACTAAAAAACTATCGGCCTAATCTTCCACAACCATGGATTATTGGTGGTGATTTTAATCAGGTCTTGCATAATTGTGAGAAATTTGGTGGCTCCTCTTCTTATACTAGGAACATTTCTCTTTTCCAAGAAGTAGTATTACACAATCAGCTTAAATGTTTGAAAATGAAGGGCTCCAGGTTTACTTGGCATAATCGTAGGAAAGGGCAATTCTACATCAAGGAGAAGCTTGATCGTTTTATGGCAAATGATATTTGGATGGAGTTTTGTTCTGTTTACGAAGCTTCTGCTTTAGATTTTTGTGGATCGGATCATAGGCCAATCTTATTGGAATTTGATATGAAGGGTCCAACTTTGATCAGACACCGCCCTAAACCTTTTAAATTTGAGAATTACTGGATGAAAGAGGCTGATTTCAATAAAGTGTTGAATGTGGCTTTGCACAAATCTACTCATACCATGCCTTTGAATGAGTCTTTAAATATTTGTGCAAGAGTCTTAAAGGAATGGGCTACTCAGAAGGGTGGAACAATTGCTTATAGGATTAAAAGCACAAAGAATTTGATTAATCACAGCTTGAATGATGATTCTTGTGTTCAAGATATGGATCACGTTAAAAAATTGGAAGATGAGTTAGCTAATCTTAACTCACGGGAAGAGTGGTTTTGGAAGCAGAGAGCTAGAGTTGAATGGCTAAAAGATGGGGATCGTAATACCAAGTTCTTTCATTCACGGGCAAACCTTCGGAGGAGAATAAATGCTATTCGAAATATCCAGGATGAAAATGGCAATGTGATTGCTTCACATGATGGTATTGGGAGGGTGTTTATGCATTATTTTCAAAATATTTTTGCCACAAGCAATCCTACAGAAACGAATATTAGAAGAGCTACACAATCTTTATCAATGCAATTGTCGCATGAAAAGGCAAAATTCCTTCAAGTTCCCTTTTCTCAGGCTGAGGTGTTTAAAGCAACAAAGGAACTTTCGCCTTGGAAGGCTTCAGGCCCTGATGGTTTTCCGGCCTCCTTTTATCATAAGAACTGGCCTATTATTGGGAATGATGTATCAAATGCTATTCTTTTAGTTCTTAATGGAGAGGCTAATCTTCAAGCATGGAATCAGACGATCATTACTCTCATTCCAAAAACTGGTAATCCATCTTCCCCCCAACACTTTAGACCTATTAGTCTTTGTAATGTTTCGTATCGTATATTGGCTAGAACATTGACGAATAGGTTAAAAACAGTGATGGGGAAATTGATTGATCAGCATCAAAGTGCTTTTGTGCCTAGTAGAAGCATTACAGACAATATATTACTGGCATGTGAGGGAATGCATTTTTTAAAATCTTCTAAGAGTAAGGTGGGGTATGCGGCCTTCAAATTGGATATGAGCAAGGCATGTGATCGGGTTGAGTGGCCTTTTCTTATGTCAATTCTCCGTATAATTAATTTTCCAGACAATTGGATCAATATAATTTGGAAATGCATATCTTCAGTGACTTATTGCACTAATATGAATGGGGCCACTTCTAATTATTTTGTTCCAACTAGAGGACTTCGTCAAGGGGATCCGCTATCTCCCTATCTTTTTGTTCTATGCGCCCAGGTTTTCTAATCTATAATCTCATCGGTGGTTGATTTCAAGCAGATTTCGGGGATTAAAATTGCAAGATCAGCTCCTGTACTGTCTCATTTGTTCTTTGCGGATGACAACCTTTTATTTTTTAAAGCCACAAGAGATGAATCGCAAGTGATTGCCAATTGTATTTATACCTATGAAAAAGCTTCTGGCCAGCTTGTCAATAGAGATAAATCGTCGATTACATTTAGACAACAGACATGTTAGGCCAATGTGAATCAGTCTAAGTTGATTTTAGGGATTCGGTCTTCACAAGGGCATGAGTTTTACTTGGGCCTTCCTGCAATGATTCCTCCTAAGGCCAGAAGGTTTAAGTTTGGGTACTTGGTTGATAGAGTTAGAAAAAGAGTATCAGCCTGGAATCATAAATTCTTCTCGGAAGGGGGTAGAGAAGTTCTTATCAAAGCAGTACTTCAAGCTCTACCTTCTTATGCTATGTCTTGTTTCAGAATTCCAGTTGCAGTTTGTGGGGATATTGAAAGAATAATGTATGGATTCTGGTGGGGAGATGATGATTCGGGTAGGAAAAAACATTGGAAAAAATGGGATGATCTTTGTATCCCTAAAAAAGAAGGTGGGTTGGGTTTTCGTAGTCTGGTTTTGTTCAATAAAGCACTCTTGGCTAAGCAACTTTGGAGAATTGTTGCAATGCCGGATACACTGCTTGGTAGGATTTTCAGAGCTAAATACTTTGACAATATGTGTTTCTCGGACTTCTCTTTGGGTTCTAATCCATCTTTTGTCTGGAGATCACTTTTGTGGAGTAAAGACTTGTTTGATCATGGTGATATGTGGAGGATAGGGAATGGCAATAACATTCATATTTTTAAGGACAATTGGGTTATGGGTCTGGAGAATGGTCGCATTCAATCAAAGAATGTAAGTGCATCAAATGTTAGTCGATTTCTTCTAGAGTCGGGCAGTTGGAATGAGCAGCAGGTTCGTCAAGCTTTTTTGCCATATGTAGCTGAAAAAATTTTGCGGACATCCGCCTCGGGCTTAAATTAGCAAGACCACCTAATTTAGCCATATTCTTCGCATGGAAGGTTCACAGTGGCTTCGGGTTATGAGTTTGCTTTGTCAAAACAAATGAGATCTAATGAGCTATATCAAGAGGGCCCCTGAGATAAGACTTTGATCCAAAATGTATTTGATACAATCTGGAAATTACAGATTCCACAGAAGGTGCGGATATTCTGCTGGAAATTGGCGAAGAATTTAATTGCTTCCGAAGGTAATTTAGCCCGTCATCATGTACCTATCAACTATTTCTGTAAATGATGTGGTTTCAGTTTGGCGGGTACCATGCACTGTATTTTCTCTTGTCCTTTTGCGAAACGCACTTGGAAATCTATGGGATTATAGAGCAAGATTTGTACTGCCGTGAGGGGGGATGGTTTGGATTTTATTTGCTGGAACGTTCATAATCTGAACATGGACGAAATGGCCTTAGTTATGATGGTGGCTCGGGCAATTTGGAAGGAACGATGCAATTATGTTCATGATGACATGAAGGGTCAGAGTGGTAGATGTGCCAATATTGTTTTTAATGTGGAATGGGCAGTTTCATATTGGCAGGAGTTTAAGAGATCAAACAATATTGAGAATACAATTGCTGATTTTGCAACCAAATCAAGGGAGTTGTGTTCTACAATTGAGGAAGGTAATTTGCTATTTGGTGATGCTGCATTTAATATAGATGAGATTTTTTTTGCTGTGGGCTATGTGGTAGTTGGCAAAAGGAGCAGTATAATATTGGCAGGAGCAATGCGTATTAGGAATTCGGGTACTGTTTGTTGAGCTGAATTAAAAGCTATTGAGGTGGGCTTGCAGCAGTGCTTTCAAAAGAATATTAAGATTAAAGGCTTGCGTTCTGATTCTACTGATGCAATTAATATTATAATACACGATATGGGAGTTGGTATTGGGGATATCCATGTGAGAAATAGCATCATGAGCTTGCTTCAAAAGCATTCTGTTTGGGATTGTTAGTACATTCCAAGACATAGAAATCAGGTGGCTCATGAACTGGCTCAAGGTTGTTTACACACTTCAATTCCTTACGATTGGGATGAAGATGTTTGTCCACAATATTTCAAGGATATGGTTTTTGTTTCTTCTCTTTGAGAGAATATTGGTTTTGTAATCCTTGATGTATTGTCAAAAAAAAAAAAAGTTATAGCCAATACAGTAGTATTGCATTAATTAAGTTTATGTATGACATAAACAACCAACAACTAACTCACCACTCAAAACATGCAAATTGCATTAGGGAAGATGAAGCCAAAACTACTCTACTGATCCTTCTCAAACTAAAGAAGGTTTCTTATTGAAAGAAGTTTTCTTATTGCATTAGGTTTCTTATTAATAAAAACAATTCTTAATGAAAGAAGTTAAAAGCAAAAAATCTTCTTAAATTTTTTAAGATGAACATTTCTTCATTAAACAGAAAAATATTATGAGTCACTATTTTACAACTGTCTCCTCCAACGAATCTCTAATTAAGGTATAATTCAAGAAAATAAAGATTGTCACACCTCAACCAAACTAACCGATTTTTCACAATTCAAATGCTTATAATTTTATTTAAGCATATGACTCCACTTTTTTAAGGTCGTTATTAAAATCACCCTTTGTCCGATTATTATTTACTTGATTGGGCTTAGAGGACTTTAATTTTAGTCCAAAACAAAATTAACAACAATTTAGTAGCATAATATTAATTACACGCTAATTACAAAAAAATAAATTCCTAAACCGTGCATCGCACGGGTGAAATACTAGTTTGGAAAAAAAAATTGTAGGTTAAATTTGAGACAACGCGACATGATCAAAACTATGTTACTACAAGATCAAGAGTGTACTACTGCTACAAGTTCAAAAATATATTTTGAACACTTAATTTTTTAGGTAAATTCTCTAGAATTTTTTTTGACATGTAGTAGTACATTTTTTGTGTTGTAGTGATAATATTATACTGGTCATGTAGTAAACCATCTGTTTGCGATCCGTGAGTTTTTGAACGACCCGGATCTAGACTTTTGACCCGCGATTTTTTAAAAAAAAATTAATTAATCATATTTCATGTGTGAAATATTTTACAAAAGTGTTGCTCATAAAATTAATGTCATTTTTAATATATATATCCCCTAAATACTAATAGAGAGTTTATTTTGCTGATGTGTCGTATTCTGGTGCAATTTACTTACGTGTCGTCTTTATATTTAATTGATGTCAAGTGTCATAATTTAGTAAAATTGTATTTAATTGATGTCTAGTGTCATAATTTAGTAAAATTGTTTGATTCTCTAAATATGACATATAATTAAATTATTGATTAAGATTTTAAAAATGATGAAAAGTCTTATTTGAAATTTAATTAATGGACTAATTTATTAAAATTCTCAAACATACCATAATTTAATAAAAATGTTAATTATGTATTAAATCAATGAAATTAGGAAAAAAAATATTTCACAGTTTTTTATTCTTTAAAATAAATATGATGCATTCATTAAATTACTAATATGTTATTCATATGCTATTTGAGAATAAAATTTACACATTTACTCGTTTTGATTATATTAAATAATGTATTATGTTTTTATAAAAATAAATGATAAAATTAATTTAACTAATATAATTTTTTAAATAAATATTAAAATATAAATTATACTATTTAAATTATATATATATATTAAATAATACTCCCTCCGTCCAATTTCATTATTCCAACTTTCCTTTTTTAATTGTCCAATTTTATTATGTACATTCCCTTTTTGGAAATAATACTATTCACACTACTTTATCTCCACCCTCTAACCATTATTTATTTACTCAAATTGCCACTAACTTTATTCATAAACAATCTCTTTATCTATAAATGAACCCCACAACATCCCATCATACCCCCCAACTTATCTACTTTATACATAAACTAATCAATATTCATTAAAATTTGTGCCTAGAGAAATTGACATAATAAAATTGGACGGAGGGACTATGTAATAACATTTGAGACCAATTGAAAAAAATTGTAACAAATTGCGACGACCTACAATTTCGTTGCAATTTACGACGATTTTCTGTCCATTGTAAAACTCTGTGTTTTTTTTAGTGTATAATGATTATCATTAATTTTAAAATGTAATTTGTTTTCTCGTATTGATCTACTCCTTTTTTTTACTTTTTTTGTGTTAGTTAAAATTTAATATAATAATTTTTTTTAGAAAGAATTAATGTAATTAGAAATCTCCTTTATTATTTAAGGTTATACTTGTTAATACATACTTTTTTTAATTAAAAAAAAACTCAAAAACATCCTTTATTAAAAAATGGAGTAAGTATTTATTAAGTGAGAAACATATATAATACATTTAATTACTATTGTTGCAAGCTTGCAATTAATCACACTAGATACAAGAGAGAAGCAAGTGTCATTTTCAAGGTTGCAAACATACAAAAGTGTTTACTCTGGAAATAAAATATAGGATTTGAGTTTTAAAATTTTAAACCTGTTTTACTTTAAAATTAAAAAATTGGTCTCTATCAAACATGTTGATTTACTATAAAGTTTAAGTCTTTATAATATCACTCTAATAATTATAATCTCTTAAAAAAATTAAAATAATAAATTCAATCATTACACAATTATCTAATCATTATAATCTCACATAATTAATTATAGTATAATAATACAATTTCATTCAATCTTACACATTAATTTGACATAAAATTAAATCTACTACTATTCAAAAATTCAAAAGAAACGCACATATTATAATTTATTAGGATTTCAAAATTTGATTTTCAAAAGAAACGCACGAGCGAAGCAGCTAACACATTACTTAATTTATTAGGATTTCAAATTTTCAAAATTTGATTTTCAAAACCATACAATTAAAGCTCAATGTAAACATCAGCTAAAAGAAACGCACGAGCGAAGCAGCTAACACATTACTTGTGCTCTTGAGATACGTCTCATTGTCGTGTCATGTCAATTCACTCTGCAAACATATAGGAGTATTATATAGATTAGATAGAGTTATTAAGTTTGGACAGATAGAGTAAATCTTAAAAAAGTGTAGGTAATTAGTGTTAATTACGTTGAACAATCAAATGATGGTGAGTAGACGTAGGGCACGGTGACACCACACTGTTGAGGCAGGCTGTTAACAAACTGGGGCTTCCCCCTGATCATCAGAATTAGAGACTTGACACACCTGCACGCGGCCTGGCGATCTAGTTGAGTCTGTTCAGCATCATTGACTGTTCTAAATCCATCGCAGCACTCAGAGGTGGTGCTGCCTCCGTTCTTGATGTAGCCGATGCACGGGGAAAGGGCTTGTGAGATGCTGGGGCACGACATGGCTGCATCGGAAACACTTACCATCACCATCAAACCAATTACAAGGAAAAAACCAACCTTAATATGGAGTAGTGGTAGTGAACGAGAAGACATGTTTATTTTGTCCCTCCGTCCGTCCCAGAGGAATTTGCACCTCTGGGATGATACATATTTTAATAAATGTGTAAGAAAAAGTGTATTGAGTGATGTTTTGAGGGGTAATTTTGTAAATTTTTATGAATAAAGTAAAGTAAAAGGTAGGTTGAGTGTGAAAAAGTAATGACATATGTGTAAATACGTGTATATTTTGAGGGTGAGGATTATGACAATATTTCCTTTTATGGAGTGTGCAAATTGGTATGGGTAGAGCCGGCAATTTGGGCCCGACCCGATGGGCCGGCCCGGCCAACCCGAAGCCCAGTATGGGCTGGGCTCTAAAATTATAGGCCCATATAAAACTGGGCCTATTTGGCCCGACCCGATAGGCCCGATGGGCCTAATGGGCTAGGCTGATTTTGGCCCGGCGGCCCATGGGCAGCCCATTTGGCCCGATCAATTTTTTTATGGTAAATAAACAATTAAAATTATTACAATACTATATACTTAAATATTATTATTATGTTATTGATTTTATTTTGACTTTAAAATTTGAACTTATGAATTATTTATAATTCTATTTGAACTTGATATATAGTGTAATGTTATACTCCGTACTAGTTATGCCCGTTTATAAATTATGTATAATTAATGGAGTATATTAGTAATGTATATTTTTAATTGTAATTATTTGTATAAATAAAAAATATATGTGAGAATGTGATCAATACATAATAAATTTATATATACTGAGTATAGTTTTTGCTAGAAATATTTTTTTTATCTCATGGGGTGGGACTTGTAGTGTACATTAATGCAATAATGGTTATGATCATTTATAAATTATGTGTAGTTACTAGTTACTCCCTTCATCCACCAAATGTAATCCCATAAAGGGTGGACACAAGTTTTAAGAAAAAGGTAGGTCTATTGTGAATAAAGTGATTGTTTGTGAATAAAGTTGATGGCAAATTGAGTAATTAAGTGATGGTTGGGGGTGATGGTTTCCATAGTGTATGGAACTACATTTAGTGGACAAAGAATATGAGGCAAATGAGACTACACTTCATGGACGGAGGGAGTAATATATAATTTTTGCAAGAATTTTTTTTTTAAAAAAAAATTATGTAATGGGCTGGGCTGGCCCGCTAGCCCAGTAGCCCAGATGGGCTAGGCTGGGCTCCAATTTTATAGGCCCGACCAGTTCATGGGCCGGCCCGGCCTAGCCCACGAACATCACTTGGCCCGATGGGCTGGGCTGGGTTGGGCCGGGCGGCCCGATTTGCCAGCTCTAGGTATGGGACATCCATATATGAAAAGTGTGCAAATTCCTATGGGACAGAGGGAGTATTATATTGCCGTATACGGCAATAACGGCGGCATGGCCCAGGAGCCTGGCACCCCAACCCAAGCACCCACCCTTTTATGTACTACTCCGTATATAATTTAATATTTTTAGTATATATATTTTTTTTTTCTTTTTTTTAAATTAAGGAGGGTGTATTCAATTGAGATTCTGTTGGATTTTTTTGGAGTTTTAAAATCTAGGGGTATTCAATCCGGATTTTTAAAAGTCTTTCAAAATTTTGAGGTATTCAATACGAATTTTAAAAAGTCTTTAGAAATTTTGAGGTATTCAATACGGATTTTAAAAAGTCTTTAGAAATTTTTAGGTATTCAATGCGGATTTTAAAAAGTCTTTAGAAATCTTTAGGTATTCAACAATCTATGGATTTTAATACTTTATGGATTTCGTTGGATTCTCTTTCAAAAATATAAATAAATCTCACTAATGAAAATCTCTTCTAAAAAGTAGAGATTTCAACGGATTCTCTTAGAAGACTCTAAAAGAGAAGAAAAAAAAAATTGTGTTAACTATGTTCTTTGATAACAAAGAACTTAAGTATTGCTAAATATGTGAAAATGAGGCCTGAGGTATAACTGTGATGAAAATGAAGATGAGAATAATAATGATAAATAATAATAAAAAAAAAAATTGAACTGTGATAAAAATGAAGATAAGAATAAATAAAAAAAAAATTGAACTAGATTTTAGGGGGTAGTTTATGGAAATCCATGTAAATCAATAAAAAAATGGGAATGACTTGTGTGCAAATCTCTTAGGTGTAATTATGTGCAAATATTTAAAATAGTATATCAAATCTACAGAATATATAGCGAAGCGGTTATATTGTTTACATATCAAACTACACATTTTTAATATTTTGTTTTCTTTCCTCCGCATTTTTAATATTTTGTTTTCTCCTTTTAACACAACTTTCCTCCTACATTTTTTATAATTTTGTTTTCTTTCCTCCTAATAACCCACAAAATACCAAAATTTATTATATTAATTTTATTTTATTTTGCAAAAACATAGTAATAACATAAAAAATATTCCTAATAACATTGACATTATTACATTATCATGTAAAAACATAGTATTGCACCATTATACTTGACAGTACTACACTATTGCACTTGACAGTATTACACATTGAAAAATATATTTTTATCATCAAATCTCTTCTTCCATAATCACATTATCCACTACTTTACTATCCTTTCATTCCGCTTACACATCTATTGTCTTTTTTTCATCACAAGTGCACCTTCTCTTAACAGCATCACACCTGAAAGTTATAAAGTATAACAACATTACTTAACAGTATTACACAATTACATTTTTTTTTTTATCGGTGAAAAAAGGTTTCAATAATAAATCAAAGAGGTTTACAAGGTACAAGATGTACCAAGCAACTGAAAAATTACAAATACAGGAGTAGGAAAACAAAATTAACATCTACATGAAAATATAAGACTACTGGCAGAAGCTCAAGTAATTAAATTGCATGATGAGGCTATGCAGTGTGCAGTATTGGTTCTGCGTACCAGCCCCTAAAGGATGATCCACGTTTGATAAGATTGCCCACAAAACACCAGCTCCAATACCGCCATTTTATCTCCTCCATAATCTTTTTGATATCCCATTTATCACCTTATTCCTCCAATTCCACAGACTCCACACCTTATTCCTCCAATTACACAATTACACTTGACAGTATTAGACAATTACACTTGACAGTATTGCACAATGCACTTGACAGTATTAGACAATTACACTTGACAATATTGCACAATACACACTTGACAGTATTACAACATTACACTTGATAGTATTGCAACATTACACTTTATGAGATAGTATTACAACATTATACTTGATAGTATTACACAATTAAACTTGACGGTATTACACAATTACAACTCATTAGTTAAGGTGAATCCATACCAACATTTATTAATGTCCTGTCTATAATAATTAATAGCCAATCCACTATTAAAACTTGTTTTTTTTTCATAATTAATTTAAAAAATAGTATTATAACATTACACTTGACACAATTAAAAAAATCAGCAATTATTATACAATAAGCAATTAAACAATATGAAGATTAATGCCTAAATACTTACAAATTCAAATGATGGCCCGTTACTCTCCTGGGTATGTAAATGTACCTACACAGTCTCAAATTGCCTTCAAATGCATCCGCATTGTTAGCACCTCTTTTAACTTCCTTGAAGCTTCTCACCAAATTTCCTCACTCTATATATATAACAAAAAAAATCACACAAATCAAAATTAATGAAACTAGAAAACCAGCAGTTGCTGATAAAAATCAGAGGCAAAAGGCGGCATAATACCTTCTCTAATCAGAGGAGAATGGAATTGCAGTTACATATCCATAATCAATGGAAGAAATCCTCCAACATTTGCAATTTTTATAAAATCTAGAAATTAGACCTTGAAGAGAATCAAATTCTCAAAACCAAGCCACTATGACTTAAGGCTCCTTCTGCAGCGTGAAGTCCAAAATCCAGCCGCCACGGCCGACGCAGACTGTCACAGCCTCCGATTGACGACCGGCCGCCGCAAACGATGGTCTCAAAAACCCATTGAAGACGCGATCGTTCGTAAAAGAGAGAAACAAGGATTACGACTTGATCCCTGCAACAGGGACTCAGGGAGTCGCCCTGCCCACAGAACCTCCTCCGACGTCTCTGCGACGATATTAGGAGTGCGACGGCATCGTCCGATTACGGCTTGACTGGGGTTCCGCACGGCGGAGAAAAGAGGGAAAGAGATATGAGCAACTGACTTTTTAGAATTTGGGGAATTTGGGTGTAATAGATGAGGTCCGAATGTATAAAATGGATCCAAAACTTTTAAATGGGCATTTTGCACCTATTTGCACATAATTACACCTAAAGAATTTGCACAAAAGTTTTTGCGTAAAAAAATTTGTATAGAGTCTATGGATTTTCTAAATCCAGAATCCTGTCAAATCTATAAAAATCCATATAAATCAATAAAAAAGTCAGTCAAACTCTGCATAGAGGCTATGGATTTCTGACTTTTTAAAGTCCAAAAAAATCCAACAGAATCTCAATTGAATACACCCTCCTAAGTAAAATTTAATATTTTTAGTAATAGAGTTTTTTTTTTTGGAAGTTAAATACTCATCCATTTTTTCCCCTCTCCATGACTCGAACCCAGAACCTAAGGCCTAGGTAGTGGTGCTCTAACCACTTGACCTATCCCACTTTGTCATTTTTAGTAATAGTTTATTTATTAATTTTTTTTTAATTTACATCACATTAAATTAAATAAAGTATCCGCGCGTTGTCTAACTATTCAGGTATTTTTTTTAATTATCAATAATACACAACATAGTGCAAAAACAATAAACTTTTTCTTGTAACTAATCTGTTATGATCATTTCTATAATATATATATATATATATATATATATATATATATATATATATATATATATATATATTCAATTAGTCAGTCTAATAGATTAAAAAATACATTGATGTATTTGAGAATTCTGCTAATTAATATCGTTAATGTATTTCAATGTAAATATAATATACATATGTTAAGTGTGTTTATTCTGCTAATTAATACATATGTATTTCAAAATCGGATTGACCAATCCCAAAACAAACACAATCTTAATGATCTTACGGCATGATTGGTATAATGGAATGAAAATATGGATGAATGGAATTAACTCATGAATGGAATGAAGGTGAAAAATGAATGAAGTGGGAATAACAATTGTTATTATAAAGTATGGATAAGGAATGAAAAATTGGTGTTGTGTAAAATTAGTTAAATTATTATTATTGTTATTAGTTGTGGTGTATAAAGTTTGTTATTATTACTATTTATTACTTAAAAATTATTATTATTGAAAAATTATTGTTATTATTAAATATTATAGTATTATATATTAATATATAAATAATATTATTGTTATTATTATTTTATTTTTTTGTGGTTGATAAGGTTTGTTATTATTACTACTTATTATTTAAAAATTATTATTATTGAAAAATTATTACTATTATTAAATATTATAGTATTATACATTAATATATAAAAAATTTATTGTTATATTTTGTGGTTGATACGGTTTGTTATTATTACTATTTATTATTTAAAAAATATTATTATTGAAAAATTATTACTATTATTAAATATTATAGTATTATATATATTATTACTAATATGTAAAAAATATTATTGTTGAGTGTTTAAATTAATATTATCAAATAATAAATATTTTTTTAATTTAACGGTATGTATTATTAATATTTTTTATAATTTTTATATATTAATGTATATTTAATGTATATTTAATTTTTAAAATTATTATTTTTATTATTGATTTTTAAAATTTTATTATTGATAATAAATTATTATTTATTTAATAGTCATAATATTAAATATTAATTCTTTTTAATTTTTTAAATTATTATTATTAAAAGTAAAAAAGAATTTGTAAAAATGAAAATAAATAATAATATTTTAAATAATACTAATAATAAAAAAATTCATTCCTTACCCCCATAAAATAGATAATACTTACATACCAATTATGTTCTTAACATTAAATTTAGAAGAAATGTAATAATTAATTTACATTAAAAAATGTAAAACATCATATAATTTGCAAATAAAACAAAAGTTCAAAATAATATATGAATAGGAGAGAGTATCATTTAGATTCGCTCATATGTATTTTTTTTTTTTTTTTGATGGGGGGTTTACAAGATCATAAAATAAGATTACAAATCACGAGCACAAGATCTTGATCTTCAAACCATAGTATCGCCGTCCACTCCAATCGTGAGAAGAGGAAAGACGAGTTTCCCTTTGCCTTCACAGATGCACAAGTCTCCAATCTTTTAACGAGACAACCCCACACTAAGGTGTTCTCATGTCAAGAATAGGAAACAGAAGAAAAAGACAAAGTTCCACCATGTATCGTATCCCAATAATCAGAACACCAGGGCTCTAGAGTCCATTTCAAAGAGCCCAACCATCAAAAAAGAAGTCCCACAACCACAACACAGACCCATAACGGGAAACGAGACGCCCAAGGAGCAGCAGGAACAACAAAAAACAACTAAAACATTATACTAAACAAACAAAATAAAGCAACCTATAAAATAATAAACAGGATCAACAAAGAAATACCCAAACGGTCACCGTGGCTCCGTTAGGATAATTTCTACGTTGATCCCTAACAAGAAACGAAGAAGACAACTACATAAAGAAGGGAAAAAAATTGAAAAAATCGGTGCGACGGCGGCGGTGACGGTAAGAACAAAGTAGATCTAAGGATATGTTTCCTAGATCTGAAAGGACTGCGACGACGAAAGGCGACGGACAGTGACGGTTCAGATCTGATACAATAACTCACAAATCTACAAGAAAATGAGCAGATCTACATGACAGAAGGCGAGATCTACAAGATTCACAAGAGAAGGAGGTTGAGACGGAACTGTGTGCGAATCACACCTGGAGTGTGTGAAAATCGCACAGACACGCTCCCCTCATATGTATTACACATTAAATAATATCCAGTCCCAGATGATTGCACTACAAGTGTTTGTTTACTCTCTTCTCCAAAAAGTTTTTATATTATTTTTTTATTTGTTCCCCAAAATAGAAATAATTATCACAATCTCCATGCTCACACTATACACATATTTATCATTTATGTCATTACTTTTAGAGCCCACCATACACTCAGCCCATTTACTTTATTTATTTTATATATAGAAGTTTATAAAATTACCCTTGAACACTCTCATCATTACACTTTTTATTACATTTGTTTCTTAAATCATGTACTCAAGATTTCCCGCAAACTTTTTCGGAGACGGAGGGAGTATTATTTTTACATTGGATATAATTAATGACCGGTTTGTTTTCAATTTTGTATCCAAAATACCCCCGTGTATCTGATTATAATTAATCGAGCTTCAATTTCATTGGATGAAATCTGCATTAGATTTTCCCCTTACAAACACACGAGGTCTCGTATTTAGGGTAATTTGTTATTAGAGTCATTTCACTAAGATTTTTTTCTAATAGAGACTAGCTTATTAATTTTTATCCAATAGATTCAAAATGGGACCTAAGAAACAAATGTGCCCTTATTCAATTTAAATAATTTCGAATTATTATCTATTATTCAGCATTAACATCAAATCATTTTCTAAATGCATATTCTCGAAGATCCCGTAATTTTATCACCTTCCATAATTCAAATATTTTCTAAAAAGATAGGAATCACCATTAATTAGACGAATTTTTGTAGCTGAAAGATTTATTTCCACAATTTCTGCACTCCATTCGAGCAATTTAAAAAAATAACGGTTCATTCTTTTCGTCGAAGACGTTTATTACCGACGACACCAGGTACTCCGATCATTTGCATGTATCCTGTATTTTCTTTTCCGGCATAAATGCATTTTAAAACAGGTAAGGTGCATATCGATTCTAATATGTAGCGTATGTTTATAACGAAGTGTATAGACGATAACAAAAGTCATATAGCTAAGTGTATGTGCATATGATAAAGTATATGCATACATTGGTTTGCGTTATGTAGTTAGGATAGTACACTAGAGGAGTTGTACGCATATGCTAAAATATATGCAGAAACAAGAATGAACATTGAAATGCATACGTAGATAGGCACCTGAACAATAAAATGCATAAGAGACATATTTAGTACGCACATGCATCCGGTGGAATGTTAATAGTTTAATAGTTTAATAGTTTGGTTAGATGGAATGTGAGACTATAGCAAATACAACACGTATAATTAAGAATGGTTAATTTGAAATATGAAACACAACAAATTATAAAATAAAACACTTAAAAAAATATGAAACACAATAAATTAAGAAAGAATCGAAAAATAATTACTTGATATCTATAAAAATATCGAAAAGTACAGTGCGAATTCGAAATCATATGCACGATGAAATATATTTTATGATATGAACAATAACAATGAATAATGTAGAATTGGAAATGATAGATACTTACTATGCAAACGAATATGGATTGAATCTCAATATTGAATTTCCTGTTTTAATTTCAGTTTTATTTAGGACGGATTCAACGATATTAATTCTGACAATTTAAAATTTAGAAAGTCAAGCGATTATCGAAAATTATGCCATGAAATTAGGGAATTTATAATCTGCCAAAAAAATAGAATTTAAAATTTGAATTAATTATGGATTTTCGAAATTATTGAAAGACATGTATACTAAGGGTAGTTTTGGTTTTTTTTTTTCATTTTGAACCTAATAGAAACATTTTAAAATTGTAGTTCCTATTTGTTTAACGGGCTATAGAAATGACTCTATTCATAAATATTCTCATTTATTACTTCCGCCGTTTCAAAAAATTTGTCGTTCCTATTGTATAGAATTAAAAAATACAGTATATTTTTTTATAAATTTATCCTTTATTAAGTTCTCTCTTTTCCTTCTCCTTTTCTTTTCCACTCTTCTTTTAACTTTTTCAAAAATAAAAGGTCATTAATATATTTAAAAAAAAAAGATAGATATTTTAGAGATTATTATGGGTATTTTAGGGAGATCATTGATAATAAAATAAAATGATAAACTTTTTAAAATAAAATTTAAGATAAATGCAACAAATTTTATGGAGAATATATATTCAACGATGTCACACAAGTTGATACATAAGTAAAATAAACTATAAAACGAAACATCATTAACCTAAACTCTTTATTAGTATGTTAGAGGATGTATATATTTAATAAATATGCATATACAACCACTTTTCTAAATTAAATGAAAATACTAAATATTTTAATTGTATCACATATCGAATATATATATATATATATATATATATATTTTTTTTTTTTTTTTCCAATTGGTGGGTTAATTTTAATTTGATTTGTGGGGTTAAAAATTTAATTGAATAATTAAAATTTTATCTATATAACTTAAAATTCATTTTTTAAAATATTTGATTATATATAATTAGTGACACTCTTTAGGGAGGTTCAATTAAAACAAATTGATAAATTTTTATTTCATCTAGTACCATCAAAACATAACAACCACTCCCTCCTAAAAATTTTCTGTTACTTTTGAACACTTGAATTAAGAAAAGTGATTAAATAATATATAGAGTACAGGTGAAATAATGTGATTGAGAGAGAAGGAAAAAAATAGAGATAAAAACTAAGATATAAAGTGGAGTATAAAAATAAAAAATTAAAAGATGTTTACCAAAAAGAGTATGAAAAATTTATAGACGAACAAACTAAAATGACAAAATGAATAACTTATAAGCGAACGGAGGGAGTATTATTATAAGTTGGCCAAGCTATATAACTATTAATATGTTTTAATAAAATTCTTGCCCGATCATCTACTCATATATAACATATCAAACATCCCTTTTCTTTTTGATGGTAAAAAACACATTTTGTTTACAATCTAATACATTTTTTTGTGTAATAATTAATAATTATGAGACACTATAATTCAATGGAAAATCATGTTGTGTGTCTTCTTATTGAATAGAGCCTTGATTGAAGTACCAATT
Organism: Galeopsis tetrahit; assembly: GCA_963675135.1. Classification (NCBI taxonomy): domain Eukaryota; kingdom Viridiplantae; phylum Streptophyta; class Magnoliopsida; order Lamiales; family Lamiaceae; genus Galeopsis; species Galeopsis tetrahit. Next base: position 18,467,164 of record OY776130.1, read on the forward strand.
TGTTGGTCCTGAAAGGAGTATGACACAAGTGTATGGGGAGAATGCACCTGTGTATGCAAATTCTTTTCTTTTAAAACAATCAGACTATCAAGATCTAGAGTTGTCTGGACAACTACTCTGAGTATGTATAACTTTGTCCAGATAATTAAACAACTGAGAATTATGAAGTAACCAGTTGAATAACGATCTAAGTAAGTTATAAGTGCGGAATTATGGTTGACCCTTTATATTTAAACTACTTTTAATTCTGAAAACTTCTTTAACACTTAAACAGTTATCAGGGGACTTGTCCCAAATCTATTTTGCACCGTTTGTGATGTATGTCTTTTTAAAGACCAGTTTTTGTGCAGTGTATGAATGTGTTACTTGTATGAAATGACTTGAAAGTAAATAACACAAGAGTTTATAGTGGTTCAGAGACTCAAACTCCTACATCCACTTCCCTGATTTAACAGGATAATTCCTTCACTTGGAAGTAGCTTGTTTTATAGTGCCAAGGTGCACTGATCAACCACACTACTCCTTAGTGCCTTGATCCCTAGGAATTCTGAGTCCTAGTACTCACTCAACTCTTGAACTAAATTGTTCTTCTCTTGACAGTTCTAGTTCTCACACTTCTACAACAACTCTTCTAACTTTCCTTGAAAGGTTTAAGGATTGAGGTTGGTTCCAACTAGTTTGAGATATCCTTTACAACGAAGTACTGTATAAGGATAGGATATCTCTCTAAGCTTTGAATGATTTACAGTTGGTTCCGCTTAGTTGGCAACTGGAAGTGTATGGAAACTTAAGAATGATTTCTCTTTGAGAGCTAAAAGGCTTGTAGGCTTTGAATGCTTATAGTTTCCACCCCTTGAATGGTTTCCATACTCCAGTATTTATAGAACAAAACGAGGTTATGTCCGTTGGAGAGACAGCTTCAAATTGTCTATATTTGTCTTCCTTGGACTTTGCATCTTGAGGACAGATTCCTTGAAAGTGACATGTCTTTGTTTTGGGAAGTAAACGACTTAGAGCTTCTTGTCTTGACTTAATGCACTCTTCCCAATGTCTGACTTGTAGATTCAGCAATCAAACATTAGACATTCATCCTGATCATTGATCCATGATTAAGGACAACATTCCTTATCATTAGGACTACTCTGTGCTCAAGCTTATCTCATCAGCTGACTTGGCTTATCAGCAGTGTTGGCTAGTTTCTTCAGCTGAGTTGGCTTCCCATCTTCACTGATCAATCTTGGAGCAACTTCTAAGTGTATATCACTTCTATCAGTGAAGTTGACCTCATCAGCACAGTTGTCTCTTGACTTAGACTGGATTTGAACACTTGTGATTTAGTGTGCTGATCAACTCTACTGATCATCTATTCTGATTCCAATAGAGTTCTTGTCAGTAGGCTTGGTCCATTTGATGTAATCTTCTAACATTGACCTTTCAGAAGGGTTGACTCTTCTGATCCTACTCTGCTGATTATGCTATCAACATAGTTGAACTCTTCTGATCTTATGTTGTCAACATGGTTGAAGTCTTCTAATTCTGAGCCTTGAGGAACTAGATTCTTGTGATCTTCTAAGCTTGTGTTCCCCCTCAACTTGTGCATTTAATCTTCTATAAGTTGCCTAACGTGTCAGCTGTTCAACTAGCCTAATCTATGTGTTCCTACATTCCTGAAATATACTTAATGTAATTTGACTTATCTTACATGGCATGTCTTAAGGGTTTTGGTATCTTAACCAAAATCTCATTTTATTCCCAACAATTTCCCCCTTTTTGATGATGCCAAAATTTATACAATGGTGACTTGACTATACAATCTCATTTTAGTACAGTCACAGTTTAAGCACATATAGGTTAAGTCAGGCAAGTTGAGATAATGAGATGTTATCTCTTGAAACAAAATGGTTAATTTTCATTGATAAGCATTTGAACATTACAGATCATGATGATAGTCAATTAACCAATCAGAGCATGTAATTAGAGCAAAACAAACATGAATATCAGCAACATAAGCAAATTGGCAACAAGGAAACTTAGCAGTTTCAGAGATTATCTTCAGGAGGTGGCACCATCCCATATTGTGCCCAAACTCTCTTCTTCAAGTCCATGATCTCCTTGTTGGTTCCCTTGGGTCCAACCTTCAGCTTTTCCAGCTTCATTATGTCAATGAATTCTTTTAGAATTTTGTGCTGATCAGTAATCCACCACTGAACTTTGGGGGCATGTAAATGATAGGTCCAGGAGCCTTGAAATCAACTCTTGCTATATCTGCAACAACAAAGAGTTTCTCGTAAAGTTCCCTGTGATTATCATACATGAATTGAGTGAAGATACTCTCAACATCTTCATCCAACCATTTGCCTATGACATAGAAGTCATAAACAAACTCTCTCTTGGCCTCCTCCCATTCATCATTCAGTTGGATTGGGACCCATTTGTCAAGATGGGGATACTTGGTGTCCATCCTGATTAGTAGCTTTGGCTTAAGCTGAGTGTATGAAGCCCTCTTCCTTCTTGGCTTCACAAACTTCTCCCTTCTTATGTCTCTAGCTCTGTTTGCTTCTATTAGAGCCTCCATCTTCTCTTGGGCTCTCATCATTGACAGCTTGTGCTGAGTTTCAGGGTCCTTTCCAAAGCCCTCTTCAAACAGCTTTGAAGGATCATCAGCTAAGACTATTGCTCTCTCCTTTTCAGGGCTTTTGGCCACTTCAGCAGTCTTGCTCCTTTTTGGACTTAGTTCTTCATCTGTCCTGAATTCAGCTGGTAAGCTCAGGCTGGTTGGGAAGTCAGTGAAAGGTTCTTCTCTTTTCTTACTCTTCAACACTTTTTTCACTTCCCCCCTAACTTGGATGTCCTCATCTTCCTTATCCAAGCCTGCTGAATCACCACATGGCCTCTGCTTCCATCTTACTCCTTCTTCTTGGACAAATGCCATAGAATTCTTTACAGCTATTGCAAGTTGTTCTTCTTTAGTTAGATCCTCTATGGTCATCACTTGCTTTCCTTTTCCCTCAACTTCAGGCAAGTTGGCCTTGGGGTCAGAATTGCTGCCACCAATCTTCAAGTCACCTTTGACTCTTGCTCTTTCTCTTTCCCCCCTTTTGGCAACATCAAAACATTGGGGCTTGAGATCACTCATAGTTGTAGCCATTAGTGCTTGTGCCTGATTCAGGGACTTGATCTCTTCCAGGAGGTAAACATTCTCATCATGAATGTTTTGCATTTTGTCATTGCTCATACTGACAAAAGCAAGAACACGCTTAATCTTCTGTTCCACCACAACCTCCATGGTAGCCTTCAAGGTTGCATCTAAGTTGGCCTTTAGAAGCTCAGTGAGGTTAGCCACTGCAGCTTCAGAGATCTTAGCAAATACTTCTTCAGTGAACTTGGCTGAGGCCTCTTTCACCATAGGCAATCTCATTTCCTCAACCCTTTTATTCCGAAGTGCTGTCTTCTTGCCCAAAGCTTGCTTAACAACCAATTTGAGAGCTGAGACATCTTGTTATGGTTGCTTATAAGCAGCTTCTGGTCCTTCTTCACAGATTTTGTGAACTCCTACATGCTTGCCTTAACCCTTTGCACATCAGTAAAGATGGTCTGCAACCTAGATTCAACTCCACTAATCCTTGCTTCTATAGTGGGAAATCCAACATCTTTAGAGCCTGTTAACCTCATTTCCACTGAGGCCAAAGCCCTTCCTTGCTCATCTAGTGCTTCTGAAGTGTGAGCATCAGCCTTTCCCACTTTTTGGGCCAAAGTGTCCAACTTTGCTGAGTGGACTTCCAATGCAGCATTGGCAAGTTTGAATGTTGACAAGTCCTTATCAGCTTGGACAGGAGCATCTGTGAATTCATCTGCAGCAAATATTTGGTCAAGGGTAATGCCTGTAGTATCAACAAAGAAAAACTTGTTAGTAAAATCACCCTCAACACCCTCAAAATCTTTTTCACAAAGCTCTGAATCATCAACAACTTTCTTCTCATTTTCAACTAATTTCTTTTCTCCATCTTCATAGATAATCTCACATTCATGAAGATCAGGCCTCCTCTCATCAAGGGAATCTTGAAGTTCAAATTTGACTTCAAGAATAACCTGACCCTCCTCACTTACACCTTCCCCACCCTCTTTATTTGGTGCACTCACAACCCTAGTGATTTCTACCTCACTTTCACCATTATCTCCCTCTGGTTTTTCAACACTAACTTCCTTTTCAACTCCACCAGATCCTAAACCTGACTTCTCTATATCCTCACAAGGATCCATAGAGAGCCGTTGTTGGGAGATCACAGTGCTTGGGCATCCCAAGTCCACTGAGTCATCCTGAATGGTTAAAAGCTTGTTAGTGTCCAACTTTCCTGACACTGATGAGGTTTTAACCAAACTAGCCTCTCCAATGGAACTCTCAGCATCATTCAGCTTTGCCTCAGGCTCAATTGAACCATCTTGGGCTGATGCTTCTTTGATTGTGTTACCAACACTAGTCAACACCTCAGAAGTTTCAGAGTCCTTTGCACCTTCATAGGTCAAGTAATGTACCTCACTCTTCTGGTGACCAGGGGGGTTGGGATTGGTGTTGTCATCATCATCATCATTATCATCGTTAGAACTGCTATCAGGGTGCTTGATCCCTTGGACAATTCTATCTTTTTCCTCAGCAATCTTCTTTTCCACTAACTTGGCAAAAACAACTTCATCCATCAGGAATCTTGTCTTCTGAACACCAGAAAAGTGTAGAAGCCTGTTTTCTTGAATTTGCCACCAGCTTGCACCCTTGTCTTGAATGGCTTGAGCAATTTCCATGATGGTCTTATCTTTGATTTCCACTAAAACTCTCAAGTCATGAAACTGCCTCCTCAATCTTAGAAATTCAATCAAGTTGGGATACAAGGTGTCCATATTAGCCTTAGCTACTCCTCTGAGCATACCCTCATAGGTATACTCCTCCTCATCACCATCTGAATGGGGACTTTGGGTTATAGGAGATGTAGATGTTGTTAATCCTTAAATGCCTTAACATTATCAACAACATCTTAATTTGACCTTCCGAGATTTTTTCTAAGTCCTTTCTGAAATGTTACATTAAATGTTGATCTAAATGTCACAACATTTCTGGCAGAGTCTAGAAGCTTCTACAAGGATCTGGAACCTGGAAGATTCCAGAATATTGGAGAACGTCCTAGAAGAGCTAGAAGAGGCTGGAAGCATCTTAGAATGACCTGGACCGTGCAAGAAGGATCTAGAAAGATCATGGAAGTTGAGTTCCTAAAAAATAGGATCTCAATGTGGAAGCCTCTAGAATTAGCACCCCAATTCTATAAATGCCGATTGAAGGCTTCTCAAATCAGTGTACTCTATTCGATCAATTTCCTAGACCGAGCGTTCATCCCTGTTAGGAATTGTGGCCAGTAGTTTTACCTTTTAGTTCATACGTTCGTATCCCACCCGTATGACTGTGTGCTTCTCTTATCTATCGAGAGTGTAATCATAGATAGACTAGCATTTCGACAGTGTGTAATCTCTTATGCACTTAGTTCGTTTTTAGAACAAGGCACCTGCCTCGTTTGTAGTTTCAGTTGTGAATGTTATTGCTGTAACATTTCACACAACATTTGTACTTGAAGATAAGTATTGAATTTCGCCGTAAGGCTCGCATAGATTTTTATTTATAAAATCTATGTGAAAAATTATTTCCATTGTGTCACGTTTATTTTTAGTGTTTCAAGTCTTCCGCTGTGAATCTTAATTTCTGATATTCTGTTAGAGTCAGTGTTGTACAATTTGTCACAACATTTAGTAAAGCATTATTCTACTTAAACTTAAACACTTCATATACAGCACAATTTCAGTTGGTATCAGAGCCGATACCTGACGACACTAGGTTAGATCTTTGGCCAAGTGTGTTTTTAGTGTAGGTTAGCAATGGAAACACATCACATATCCACGACACTTAGGCCACCCATTTTAGATGGTTCAAATTATGCTTATTGAAAGCCTAAGATGCGTATGTACATCAAGTCAGTTGATGAACGTGCTTGGAGGACTGTACTTACAGGTTGGGAAGCTCCAAAAAGACCAGCAGACGCAGATGGTGAAATACAACTCAAGAGAGAAGTTGACTGGACGGCTGATGAAATAACAACAACAAGCTACAATTCTAAAGCTTTAAATTCTATCTTTACTTTTGTTGATGTTTCAATGTTTAAAATTATATCTAACTGTTCTACTTCTAAAGATGCATGGGACAGGTTGCAAGAGCATTGTGAGGGTTCAGAAAGTGTTCGAAGGACTAAGCTTCGAATGTTGGGGACAAAATTTGAGAATCTTCGAATGAAGGAAGATGAAACAATTACAGCCTACAATGAAAGGTTAAGTGAGATTATCAATGAATCACATTCTCTTGGTAACCCTATTTCTAATGTTAGAGTAGTTCATAAGATATTAAGATCTGTTTCTAAAAGATTTGATGCTAAAATTTATGCTATTGAAGAGGCAAAAGATACAGATAAGTTAAGTCAAAATGAGTTAGTGAGTATTCTTAGAACATATGAAATAAACACTAATCAAGATGATTAAGCTAATGCTGATAAGAAAGTTGTGGTTTTTAAAGGGTAAACATCAAACACTTCTGAAGCTCAACCCATCATTACTGAAGTTGACTCTGATGAAGAATTGCTTGATGAATGCCTCAAAAATCCTAACAATATTGCCTTGCTCACTAAGCACTTTAATAAGTTTCTTAAGAAATCTGTGAACAAATCTAGAAACATTCAGCCTAAGATTCAAATCAATACATCAACACCTCAACCAAAAAGGAGGAAAGGTCAATTCACACCAAGACCATCAAAGAGTGAAGGTAAACCAAGGTATGATCCTGAATTTCGAAAATCAGTTCAATGCAATGCTTGTTCTGGTTATGGACATTATGCAAATGAATGTGCCAACACTAGACTTAAGCAAAAGCTGAACTTTCGTGCTACCTTGAGTGATGAATCTGATGATGATGATCTTGATGAGTTAAATCAGAATGAATATTCTAATTTTACCAGAATTGATTATAATGATTCCTCTGATGATGATATGGATGAAATAGATTCTGATGCTGTACCTGATGCTTCAACATCTACAGCAACATCAGAACAGAGTCACCCAGATTTGAACTATTTTAATGGTTTGGTTGATGATGCAGGAAAAAGGACTGATGACAATGAACACCAAAGGTTGTTATATGATTGAAACAATAAAAAACTCACTCTAAATTCCTTGAATAAAGAGAATGAGGATCTAAAAGACACAATCACCAAGCTAGAAGTTATACTTACCAAAAGAGATCTGGAAATCTGTAACTTAAAGGAGAAATTGATAAATTCCACCTTATGTTTCAAGAAATATTCCAAGAGTGCTTCTGAGGTAAATAATGTTATAGCTACTGGTAAGTCTAATAATCATGGTTTAGGTTATGATGGTGTAACTGCTTCTATTTCTGAAAAATTTAGAAAACCTGTGAAATTTGTGAAGGCAAATGTTGACACATCTGGTGCAACATCTGCACAATCAGATCCTCACAAGGTTAAGAGGAAGTATATCTGTCATTACTGTTTCAAAGTTGGTCATATTCGTCCTTACTGTATAAAATTATTTGAAGAACAGAAAACTTTGAAAATGCTGCATAACAAACTGTCACATACTGGTAAACAGTTTATAAGATCTGCATGGAAACCAAAAACTACCTGTAATGTTGTTCACACCTCCTTAAAAGCATGTCTACCTGATTTGTGGTACTTTGATAGTGGTTGTTCTAGACATATGACAGGTCGTACTGATTTCTTATCTGATTATGTGACCTTGAATAGTGGTAGTGTTACATATGGTGGAGGTTCTAAAGGAAAGATTGTTGGTAAAGGGACTTTGAATGTTGAAGGATTTCCTAAGCTTAAAAATGTCTTACATGTTGATGGCTTACTTGCAAATCTGATTAGCATTAGTCAACTTTGTGATGATAATTTGCATGTGAAATTTGATAAAGATTCATGTTATGTTCTTAATAAAGATGAAGTTTGTGTCATGACTGGTACTAGGTCAACTGATAATTGCTATCTTATTGGAATAAATATGTGTAACTTGTCAAAATATGATGAAAATGTCTTATGGAATCAAAGATTGGGTCATGCAAATTACAGAGCAATGAAGAAACTAATCAAAGAAGATGCAGTAAAAGGAATTCCAAAACTGAGGTTTCACAATAACACTGTATGTGGACCATGCCAAAAAGGTAAGCAGGTAAGAATGTCGCACAAAATGCTGTGACATTGTACTACACATCGATGTTTTGAATTACTGCACATGGACTAAATGGGTCCTATGGAAACTGAAAGCATTGGAGGAAAGAGGTATTCCATAGTTGTGGTAGATGATTTTTCTAGATATACCTGGGTAGAATCTTTGAGAGACAAATCTGAAGCATTTGCTGCATTTAAAATTCTTTATGAGAGGTTCAAAAATGTGTTTAACCTGAAAGTTAGCCGTATTATAACTGATCATGGTAGGGAATTTGAAAACAACATGTTTAATGATTTTTGTGATAAAAAGGGTATCTTGCAAGAATATTCATCTCCTAAAAATCCACAACAAAATGGAATTGTTGAAAGAAAGAATAGAACTTTACAAGAGATGGCTAGAGTTATGCTTATATCCAAATGTCTTGCTAAGAAATTTTGGGGAGAAGCATTGAATACTGCATGTCATATTATTAATAGAGTTTTTATTCGTTCTGGCACAAGTCAAACACCTTATGAGATTTTGAACAACAGAAAACCAAGTGTGAAATATTTTCATGTATTTGGTTGTGTGTGTTATATTCTGAATGATAGAGATCAACTTCATAAGTTTGATTCTAAAAGTGATAAAGGTTTCTTTTTAGGCTATTCTAGAAATAGTAAAACTTATAGAGTATATAACCTTAGAACTAACACTGTTCAAGAATCTGTTAATGTTGTGTTTGATGATGATAAAGGTCTTAAAGATGACAAAGATGAAGAAGATGTATCACAGGTTACTGACACTTCTGAGAATGCACTGAAGTCTGAAAATGTTGTACCAAATGTTAACACATCTGGGTCAACATCTACAGAACAGTCAGTTGCAACTTCACAGAATGACCAGTACATCCCCAAAACGAATCATTCTTCAAGAATAGGTAAAAGTCATCCTTCTGACCAGATCATAGGCGATGCTACAGTTGGAGTGCAAACATGAGGAAGAGTAAGATCAAAAAAGGTAGATGTGGTAAAAACAATATGCATGTCTTCTATGTGTAACATTGTAAATGCTGAATGCTATTTATCTGAAATTGAACCTAAGAGTGCTAAAGAAGCCTTAACTGATGAAAACTGGATTAATGATATAGATGAAGAACTTGGTCAGTTTGAAAGAAATGAAGTGTGGACACTTGTTCCAAGACCTAGTCATACTAATGTCATTGGAACAAAGTGGATATTCAAGAATAAAACTGATGAATCTGGTAATATTGTTAGAAACAAGGCTAGGTTAGTAGCACAAGGTTACACCCAAGTTGAAGGAGTTGATTTTGATGAGACTTTTGCACCTGTTGCTAGGATAGAATCTATTAGATTATTGCTAGCTATTGCATGTTTTATTGATATTAAACTTCATCAAATGGATGTAAAGGCTGCATTTCTAAATGGCATATTGAATGAAGAAGCATATGTTGAACAACCTATAGGATTTGACGATCCACAATATCCTGATCATGTATATAAACTTAAGAAAGCATTGTATGGTCTTAAACAAGCTCCTAGAGCATGGTATGGTAGGCTTACTGACTTTCTTTTGGAATATGGATTTATTAGAGGAGAAGCTGATAGAACTTTGTTCATTAAGCACACTGAAGGAGATTTACTTATTGCACAAATATATGTTGATGACATTGTGTTTGGTTCTACTTGTGATAAAATGTTGAGTAACTTTGTTGAGGCAATGACTGCAACATTTGAAATGAGTATGGTTGGAGACTTGAACTATTTTCTAGGTCTTCAAATCAAACAGTGCAGTGATGGTATTTTCTTCTCCCAGAGTAAGTATGCTAAGAACTTGGTTAAAAGATTTGGTCTTGAGAATTCAAAACCAATGAAAACTCCTATGGGATCCACTTTGAAACTTTGCAAAGATAGTGCTGGAACAGATGTTGATCCAACACTTTACAGATCCATGATAGGTAGTTTACTATATTTAACCTCTAGTAGACCAGATATTATGTATAGTGTGTGTGTTTGTGCTAGGTACCAAGCAAATCCAAAGGAATCACACCTGAATGCTGTGAAGAGAATCATCAAGTATGTTTCAGGAACAAGTGACCTTGGAATCTGGTATACTAAGGACACCAACAACATTTTGATTGGCTATAGTGATGCTGATTGGGCTGGAGACATAGATGATAGAAAGAGTACGAGTGGAGGATGTTTCTACATGGGAAACAATCTTGTATCATGGCACAACAAGAAACAGAATTGTGTTTCACAATCCACTGCAGAATCTGAGTATATTGTTGCTGGAAGCTGCTGCACACAACTCTTGTGGCTGAGCAAGATGTTCCATGACTATGGTATTGAGAATGGTATACTTACAATCTTTTGTGATAATACTAGTGCTATTAACATTTCTAAGAATCCTGTACAACACTCACTCACTAAGAACATTAGCATAAGACATCACTTTATGAGAGATTTAGTAGAGAAGAATATTGTAAAGTTGGAGTATATACCTACTGAAAAACAAAATGCTGACATCTTTACTAAAGCATTGGACCATGAGAGATTCTCAATCTTGAGGAAATCTCTTGGTATGAGCACTATCTGAAAAATTCGGATGGATGTTGTCTCAAATGCGGTAGCATTTGGGACAACATCATGGGTTGTATAAATTTTATAAGTTGAATTTATTTCCTACTTAGTTAAATAATTCCTTTGTAAAATATCTACGAATCTAAGAACCTTGGAGTGCAAAAATAAACGTCTTACACCTCTCAAATGCATAAAAATGAGAATGTTATTAGCATACTAAAAGATGTACCAAATCACTGAGTAACTATGGAGCACGGAGTTCACTACTACGATGCCTTCTTTTCAAAAGGCGATATTTGGTAAAAACATAAACATATTTGTAATCCATTAAGTAAGTATGGGGCACGGAGTTCGCTACTACGATGTACTCTACAGGAACAATGGATCAATACAAATTAGATGCTATAACACAAAAAGAAAAAATATGGTGCAACACAAATGAAGCAAATTCATGTAAAAACTGTGTTGAGGTGTTTGTAACAGTTTTGAGCACAACATTGCCTGATTCGAATTTATTTTTATCTGTTGTAATTATTTAATTATTTATTGAGATTTATTTTATTTATTTAATTATATACTAATCCACGTTTTTATTTTTCAGATTATGCTTGGACTAAGTAAAAATTCTAGAAACTTCTTAATTACTTAATTAATTAATAAAATTGATTTTTCCCACTAATTAAACCATGATCTAGGTTGTGGCTAAAAATGTGGAGCACTATCAAATTATTTCTGGAATTAATCGTGTTAACCTCCAACTACACTCATTCTCTCTATAAAACTCAATTAATTGTGATTTATGTTGCTAATTGTCTTTTTCGAGTTTTGTTAAGTACCTTATTTGCAGAAACTGTTCTTTGGCCGTGTATTTCCCAATTTACTACATACACTCTCAAAAACCTACATTGGAAATCCAACCGATTCTTCTTAATGGCTGGAAACCACCCTCAATCACACTCTCACTCACACTCACACTCTGCTCCTGAATCTTCCGATCAAAACGCCCAAAACTCTCTCGATCTTCTAGCTTCAATGGCCTCACAACAGTCAAATTCCTCAAATGCCGACACCAATGTCTCTACAACTCCATCAACAACCACTCCTGTTCCACAAACTACTCCACCAACTACCCACATCCCACAAGACTCAATTGTTGAAGAATTCACTAGGGCTGTTGAAGAGGTATCCAACACTCTTCGGGCTACTAGTCATCTACCTGTGATGACGTTCGGAGATATCACTATGGATATCTCGAGCTATTTGGCCGAACAAACTGCCCAAATGGTTGCTGCTGCAAAAACCCCCAATTCTTCAAACCCTACTGAGCCTACTGAACCAGAACGGAATGTGGAAACCGTTGCTGAAGGAGAAGCTAGTGCTGATGCATCCAATTCTGAGGATGTCGAAATGGAGGATGCTGAAGCTTCTGATGATGGTACAAACTCCTCTCTCTCACCCTCTGATGAGTCTGCCCCTGTTCCTCTTAAGAAAATGGTGCAGAAAGGGAAACGACAGAGAAGCCCTGTTCAAAGGAGGAGGTCAAACCGTGTCTTTACCCGAGTAGATTACTCTGAATCTATGAGGAAGAAGAAGAAAGCCGGAGCTGATGCAAGTGAACCCATTCAAGTGTTCACTGATTCTGATGAAGAGACTGAAGTTGCCACTGTTGCTGCAAAGAAATCAAAGAAAGTTGCTGTTGAGAAACCAATTGAGAAGAAGATTGCTGCTGATCCTAAAGGAAAAGGGAAGGACAAGATGATCCCTGAAGAAGAACCTGCTGAATCAGACTCTGATTCTGATTTCAATGTTTGCCTAAGAAATATGCAAGAATCTCTTAAGAAGAATGCTGAGTCCCTTGCTGCTGCAAAGGAGTCCCTTGATGATGGTGGAAGTGGAGAATCATCTTCTGAGGCAAAGAGCTCATCTGCTGATGCAAAGAGCTCATCCAAAGCTCCTCTGAACATGATGGAGATTCTGATCCAGATGAGGAACTACCTTTTGAGGCAGAAAGTGAAGGTATCTCTGATCACTCTAATTATGTTGAGAAAAGGTTAGAAATTTACTCTAAGAGGAAGATATTGATTGAGAAAAGAATTAATGTGCCTGATTTTGATAGTAAGGGAATGATTAAGTTCTTAGAGGATAGAAATCTGTTGAATGTTGTTACATTTGGTGAAGCTTTTCTGACTAATTGGTCATATGAATTCTATGCTTGTATGAAGAAAAGCACTGGTAGGAGAAGTTCTAGATCATATGGTACTGTTAATTTTAGGGGGAGGGATGTGCCATTCACTCCTGAACATATTAATGCGTTCTTGCACACTCCCAATGTTGATGAAGATGATGATCCAGATATGGATGTTGTGATTACTGCAATCACATGGGGTAGAAAGACTAAGTGGGCTAGGAAAATGTTGGCTAGACACTTAACCTCCTTACATTCTGTTTTGTATAAGCTGATTATTTACAATTGGATCCCCACTACCAACACCACTAAAATTACCAGAGATCAAGCCATTCTTATGTATAGGATTTCCATACTTAAGAAGTTCAATCTAGGCCACACCATTTTTCACCATATGAGGAAGTTTACTGGGAAAACTACTGGGAAAGGAAATCTGCCCTATCCAGTCTTGATTTCAAACTATTTGAAGCACCATGGCTTCACTGCCAAGAAGACTGATGTTTTGAGGGGGAGAGTGCCACTTCTTGCTGTTGCTCCTGCCTTATTGATTGGGGACAGAGTGATTGATCTGCCCTTAGTTGCCCCTGGTACTGATAGTCCACAGAGAACTTCCAGACCCTCAACTTCTGATCATCCTGAATCATCCAGATCAAGACAGAGAAATGCAACACCAAATGTTGAGAACATCCGTATCAACATTTCTGGTAATGTGTATCTTTCACAGGAATTCATCAAACTCCAACTCCAACACTTGCAGGAAACAATTGATGAGCTCCAGTTCCTGAAGGACAGGTGGACCAAACTGCTTTCACCTACAACAGGGGGAGTACCACCACCATCCAACTCCAATGTGGTCATTGAAGAGATAAATGATGAAGGAGTTCTAGCTGCTGCTGATGCTGGTGATGGACCTGATGCTGCTGGAGATGCTGCAGTGACTGATGTAGTTGCACACCTTGCATCTACTTACTTTGTTGATGAAGGAGATGATGATGATGCTGCTGAGATGGACACCTTGTATGGTGATCTTCATGGAGGAAGCTGCTAGACAGGGGGAGATCTGAATTCCATAATGGCTATAGTGCAGGAAGATGATGCTGCAGCTGTTACCACAGCAATATAAGCCATTTATTCAGTTCAACCTTTGTATTAATGTTTAAGTTTGAATTCTGAAATTCTGATACACTTGTTATTTATTTTTTCTAGATGTTAGGTTGTTTTTGTTTACAACTTGCTTAATTATGGTTCCACTTGATATTTGTTTACTGCCCTTGCTTAATTTGTTTACAGGTTATCATGTGTTTTACTATTGCAGGTTGTGTATAGTGTTAGTTTCTGTTTTGTTTGATTCTTAGTTTGTTGCTCTGTTTTTTTTTTGTTGTGTCTTACTTAGATCCTAAGTTAATTCTTCCAGTGTAACTTATGATCTTAGTAAAGTTACTTATGTTGTGAATAAGTGTAGTGTTTATACTTGTTCTATTTTGGATAAAATTTATCTTGATCTTATGGCACGGATCATTGTAAAATTATCCTTGATCTTTATTTGATTTGATCCAACGGTTGCAACAGGTATTGTCTTGACTAGAGCTTAGCAATGATGTCAACCTCAACTAAGTACATAATACTGAGTATATATAGAAATATATGTGCATCAGGTGTGTTGTAGTCGAAAGGTCAAATTGGGGGAGATTGTAGATGTTGTTAATCCTTAAATGCCTTAACATTATCAACAACATCTTAATTTGACCTTCCGAGATGTTTTCTAAGTCCTTTCTGAAATGTTACATTAAATGTTGATCTAAATGTCACAGCATTTCTGGCAGAGTCTAAAAGCTTCTACAAGGATCTGGAACTTGGAAGATTCCAGAATATTGGAGAACGTCCTAGAAGAGCTAGAAGAGGCTGGAAGCATCTTAGAATGACCTGGAACGTGCAAGAAGGATCTAGAAAGATCATGGAAGTTGAGTTCCTAAAAAATAGGATCTCAATGTGGAAGCCTCTAGAATTAGCACCCCACTTCTATAAATACCGATTGAAGGCTTCTCAAATCAGTGTACTCTATTCGATCAATTTCCTAGACCGAGCGTTCATCCCTGTTAGGAATTGTGGCCAGTAGTTTTACCTTTTAGTTCATACGTTCGTATCCCACCCGTATGACTTTGTGCTTCTCTTATCTATCGAGAGTGTAATCATAGATAGACTAGCATTTCGACAGTGTGTAATCTCTTATGCACTTAGTTCGTTTTTAGAACAAGGCACCTTCCTCGTTTGTAGTTTCAGTTGTGAATGTTATTGCTGTAACATTTCACACAACATTTGTACTTGAAGATAAGTATTGAATTTCGCCGTAAGGCTCGCATAGATTTTTATTTATAAAATCTATGTGAAAAATTATTTCCATTGTGTCACGTTTGTTTTTAGTGTTTCAAGTCTTCCGCTGTGAATCTTAATTTCTGATATTCTGTTAGAGTCAGTGTTGTACAATTTGTCACAACATTTAGTACAACATTATTCTACTTAAACTTAAACACTTCATATACAACACACTTTCAGGAGAGTTAGCTTTTGTTTCAGGAGAGTTGGTTCTTGGATTAGGTTCAGGGATATTGGGCTCTGAAAGGTTTAATTCAGGTTCTTTTGAGAGCAATGTTCTTGAAGGGTTCTTGTTTATGGGTATTGGTTCCATCATTGCAGCTTCAAGAAATCTTGAATAAGTTAGCAAATCTGCATCTAGAGGTGATTTCAACCTTGATTCATCTACTGTAATATCAACCAAGATGTATATGGAACCTCTTTGAGCAGTTCCCTCTAGAGAATATCTCTTTGTAAGATCTAAGGGAATGCTATGTTGGTTTTCAGGGGTTTTGCGGGTATCAGGAGAGTTGGGCTCAGAAGGTTGGTTTTCAGGAAACTTGGATTCAGGGGTTCTGGATTCAGGAGAGTTGGTCTTTGATCTGGATTTTGATCATGACCTGCTTACAGCTCTACTTTCCTTGATTGCTTTCCTCAAGGTCTCCTCCTCCTTCAAACTTTGCATCTTTGCAGAAGTTTTCAACCTTCTCTTGCTAGGCCTTGAGCTTTCCTCCTCTACTTGGACAACTTCTATGTCCATTTTCTTTGAGGCAGATGCCTTCTTGCTTTTCTTTACTGCCATAGGAAACTTTTCCCTTAACTCTTCTAAGTCAGAAGGCACATTCACACCCTCTTCAGCAACTTTCTCCAACTCTGCTGAAGTGTCAGTGTCTTCTTCTGAAAGGATCTGAGTCATCCTTCTTGTCTTTGCCACCCTTGCCTTTCTTCTTGGCTTCATCTTTGGCTTCTGCTCCTCTTCTTCAGCAGGTTTGGCCATCATCATCTTCCTCTTTTCAGTCTGTTTAGACAACTTTCTGAAAATGATCTTGTTGGGATATGAATATCCTTAGTTTAGTTTTGATAAACCAAATCAAACATGTAATAGGATAAGTTGTATTGTATAGACAACTTTATTATACATCTTGTAATAGATAGGACTCTGGTTAGAAGAGAAGACATGCAAATGCTAAAGAAGAGAAGAGAAGACCAAGACCAGAAGTCTCCTAGTAAGATGAGTTGAACTCATCTTATAGGACAAGAAGAGTAAGAGTAAGATGAGTATACACCAGCAGAGTAGAAGTCATCTTACACAAGCTGAGTAGAAGTCTTCTTATACCAGCAGAGTAGAAGTCTTCTTATACCAGCAGAGTAGAAGTCTTCTTACACCAGCAGAGTAGAAGTCTTCTTGGACCAATAGAGTAGAAGTCTTCTTACACCAGCAGAGTAGAAGTCTTCTTATACCAGCAGAGTAGAAGTCTTCTTACCAGCAGAGTGGAGTCTTCTTACCAGTAGAGTAGAAGTCTTCTTACCAGCAGAGTGAAGTCTTCTTACCAGCAGAGTAGAAGTCTTCTTACACAATTAAAGGAAGACCAATCACAGCTGAAATCAAGGATTGACAAGATATGTGCACAAGAAAGGAAAGTCAAAGATATGATTGAAATTACATGACAATGGTAATATTCAATCATATCAAATCAAGAGATTGTCAATTCCTCAATTAGTGGAGATTTGAATTGCTATCATCCAACGGTAACATTCAAACATCAACACTATATAAATGAGCTCATACATCATTGGGAGAAGTGAAGAGGTGTGAGATGCAGAGGTCGAGCAAAGTGCTTAAAGTCCAGAAATAAGAAGAGCTCAAGAAGATCATTCATGAAGATTCAACACGCATCACCTCATCCCCAGTGAGTGAACTCATACCATCTAAGCCAGTTTAACCACTCATATATATCCATAGCTTAGAGAGAATTTTCTCAATCCTAACATGAGGCTAAAACAGATTGTAAGGGAAATTCTCACCTAGTTCATATACACAAAACCCACCTTCTACCATAAAACCCTAGAAGTCAAGTTGAGTGTTCGTCACTGTAAAGAGTCCAAGTGCTCTATAATCACTTGTGGAGTGCAAGTGCAAGTGCTTACAATCACTTGTGGAGACCGTAGCTGTTAGGACGGCTCAGATCTCAAAGTCCTACTCTTGGGACTATAAATGACAAGGCCCTTGTAATTTTCGGTAAATTAAAGGGATTAAACATCACGTTAGGACGTGAGAGTGGACGTAGGAACGTATATCCGAACCACTATAAATTAATGTGTTATTTACATTTCTGCACTTTACATTTCAAGTCTTTTCATACATATTTGTGCATAAACTGTTTTACACACTGTATTTATTAAATAGACGAGTATAATATTTATGGGCACACTACAATTCCGCACTTAACTCCGATAAGTAATTAATCAGTCGACCAACTAGTTGTAGGCCCCTAGTGAAATCAGCAGACTAGTTACTATGAAGAGTTAGTTTATTTTCCACACAATCAGCAGACATCAAGTCAGCTGATCTTACACTCGTCTCAGGGACCAACAAGTGGTATCAGAGCCGTGTGTTCAAAAGACCATTGCTTTGAATTTTTGATTTTCGAAAATCTGCACTTTTTCTGTTGTTTTCAGAATTTAGCGTGTGAGTACACTTTTTAAAGTGGAATTGATGTTTTGAATCGAACTCACTGCTTTGCAGTGACGTGTAATGCTTTTTGGCCAAATTCCATCGTTTGAGACATCAAAAACACGTTTTACTGTTTTCAATGGTCACCTGAATAGATCCATTTTTGAAAAACTGTTTTTGCATGCATTTTGTTTTCATAAAAATCATATTTGCATGTATTTGGATAATTGTGTGTGAAGAACAGGTCAAGAACTAAGGGGGAACTTCAGCTCAGGTGAGTTCTAGCCCTATCTGGATTTACACGCGTATGAGCAAGAAGAGGAGATCAAGATGATCAAGTTGTTAGAAGACCTGAAGGCAAGAAGAGCTTAATTGGAAGTCGTCTGATTTGCAACATATCAGCTGAAGAGTAGATAAGAAGACCTTTGTAATAGTTGATTAGGTGAGTCCGTGCTTGTAAAGTGCATTATTAATAAAACTCATCTTTTTAGGTTTTGGAGATAACATCTAGTTATCTCATCTGATGACAACTTCTCATTGTCCTCATACAAAAACCTTCTGTTTTTACTCTTCTGCACTATTATATGGACTCTAGCACTGTCTGTTCTTTATTGCTTCAGTTAGTGTTAGATGATTTGGTTATATCAAAAAGGGAGAAATTGTTGGGGTATGAATATCCTTAGTTTAGTTTTGATAAACCAAATCAAACATGTAATAGGATAAGTTGTATTGTATAGACAACTTTATTATACATCTTGTAATAGATAGGACTCTGGTTAGAAGAGAAGACATGCAAATGCTCAAGAAGAGAAGAGAAGACCAAGACCAGAAGTCTCATAGTAAGATGAGTTGAACTCATCTTATAGGACAAGAAGAGTAAGAGTAAGATGAGTATACACCAGCAGAGTAGAAGTCATCTTACACAAGCAGAGTAGAAGTCTTCTTATACCAGCAGAGTAGAAGTCTTCTTATACCAGCAGAGTAGAAGTCTTCTTACACCAGCAGAGTAGAAGTCTTCTTAGACCAGCAGAGTAAAAGTCTTCTTACACCAGCAGAGTAGAAGTCTTCTTATACCAGCAGAGTAGAAGTCTTCTTACCAGCAGAGTGAAGTCTTCTTACCAGCAGAGTAGAAGTCTTCTTACGAGCAGAGTGAAGTCTTCTTACCAGCAGAGTATAATTCTTCTTACAAAATTAAAGGAAGACCAATCACAGCTGAAATCAAGGATTGCCAAGATATGTGCACAAGAAAGGAAAGTCAAAGATATGATTGAAATTACATGACAATGGTAATATTCAATCATATCAAATCAAGAGATTGTCAATTCCTCAATTAGTGGAGATTTGAATTGCTATCATCCAACGGTAACATTCAAACATCAACACTATATAAATGAGCTCATACATCATTGGGAGAAGTGAAGAGGTGTGAGATGCAGAGGTCGAGCAAAGTGCTTAAAGTCCAGAAATAAGAAGAGCTCAAGAAGATCATTCATGAAGATTCAACACGCATCACCTCATCCCCAGTGCGTGAACTCATACCATCTAAGCCAGTTTAACCACTCATATATATCCATAGCTTAGAGAGAATTTCCCAATCCTAGCATGAGGCTAAAACAGATTGTAAGGAAAACTCTCACCTAGTTCATATACACAAAACCCACATTCTACCATAAAACCCTAGAAGTCAAGTTGAGTGTTCGTCACTGTAAAGAGTCCAAGTGCTCTATAATCACTTGTGGAGTGCAAGTGCAAGTTCTTACAATCACTTGTGGAGACAGTAGCTGTTAGGACAGCTCAGATATCAAAGTCCTACTCTTGGGACTAGAAAAGACAAAGCCCTTGTAATTTTCGGTAAATTAAAGGGATTAAACATCACGTTAGGAGGTGAGAGTGGACGTAGGAACGTATATCCGAACCACTATAAATTAATGTGTTATTTACATTTCTGCACTTTACATTTCAAGTCTTGTCATACATATTTGTGCATAAACTGTTTTACACACTGTATTTATTAAATAGACGAGTATAATATTTATGGGCACACTACAATTCCGCACTTAACTCCGATAAGTAATTAATCAGTCGACCAACTAGTCCTAGGCCCCTAGTGAAATCAGCAGACTAGTTACTTTGAAGAGTTAGTTTATTTTCCACACAATCAGCAGACATCAAGTCAGCTGATCTTACACTCGTCTCAGGGACCAACAAGTGGTATCAGAGCCGTGTGTTCAAAAGACCATTGCTTTGAATTTTTTATTTTCGAAAATCTGCACTTTTTCTGTTGTTTTCAAAATTTAGCGTGTGAGTACACTTTTTAAAGTGGAATTGATGTTTTGAATCGAACTCCCTGCTTTGTAGTGACGTGTAATGCTTTTTGGCCAAATTCCATCGTTTGAGCCATCAAAAATACGTTTTACTGTTTTCAATGGTCACCTAAATAGATCCATTTTTGAAAAACTGTTTTTGCATGCATTTTGTTTTCATAAAAATCATACTTGCATGTATTTGGATAATTGTGTGTTAAGAACAGGTCAACAACTAAGGGGGAACTTCAGATCAGCTAAGTTCTAGCCCTATCTGGATTTACACGCGTATGAGCAAGAAGAGGAGATCAAGATGATCAAGTTGTTAGAAGACCTGAAGTCAAGAAGAGCTTAATTAGAAGTCGTCTGATTTGCAACATATCAGCTGAAGAGTAGATAAGAAGACCTTTGTAATAGTTGATTAGGTGAGTCCGTGCTTGTAAAGTGCAATATTAATAAAACTCATCTTTTTAGCTTTTGGAGATAACATCTAGTTATCTCATCTGATGACAACTTCTCATTGTCCTCATACAAAAGCCTTCTGTTTTTAATCTTCTGCACTATTATATGGACTCTAGCACTGTCGTCTGTCTGTTCTTTATTGCTTCAGTTAGTGTTAGATGATTTGGTTATATCAAAAAGGGAGAAATTGTTGGGATATGAATATCCTTAGTTTAGTTTTGATAAACCAAATCAAACATGTAATAGGATAAGTTGTATTGTATAGACAACTTTATTATACGTCTTGTAATAGATAGGACTCTGGTTAGAAGAGAAGACATGCAAATGCTCAAGAAGAGAAGAGAAGACCAAGACCAGAAGTCTCCTAGTAAGATGAGTTGAACTCATCTTATAGGACAAGAAGAGTAAGAGTAAGATGAGTATACACCAGCAGAGTAGAAGTCATCTTACACAAGCTGAGTAGAAGTCTTCTTATACCAGCAGAGTAGAAGTGTTCTTATACCAGCAGAGTAGAAATCTTCTTACACCAGCAGAGTAGAAGTCTTCTTAGACCAGCAGAGTAGAAGTCTTCTTACACCAGCAGAGTAGAAGTCTTCTTATACCAGCAGAGTAGAAGTCTTCTTACACAATTAAAGGAAGACCAATCACAGCTGAAATCAAGGATTGACAAGATATGTGCACAAGAAAGGAAAGTCAAAGATATGATTGAAATTACATGACAATGGTAATATTCAATCATATCAAATCAAGAGATTGTCAATTCCTCAATTAGTGGAGATTTGAATTGCTATCATCCAACGGTAACATTCAAACATCAACACTATATAAATGAGCTCATACATCATTGGGAGAAGTGAAGAGGTGTGAGATGCAGAGGTCGAGCAAAGTGCTTAAAGTCCAGAAATAAGAAGAGCTCAAGAAGATCATTCATGAAGATTCAACACGCATCACCTCATCCCCAGTGAGTGAACTCATACCATCTAAGCCAGTTTAACCACTCATATATATCCATAGCTTAGAGAGAATTTCCCAATCCTAGCATGAGGCTAAAACAAATTGTAAGGGAAATTCTCACCTAGTTCATATACACAAAACCCACCTTCTACCATAAAACCCTAGAAGTCAAGTTGAGTGTTCGTCACTGTAAAGAGTCCAAGTGCTCTATAATCACTTGTGGAGTGCAAGTGCAAGTGCTTACAATCACTTGTGGAGACCGTAGCTGTTAGGACGACTCAGATCTCAAAGTCCTACTCTTGGGACAATAAATGACAAGGCCCTTGTAATTTTCGGTAAATTAAAGGGATTAAACATCACGTTAGGACGTGAGAGTGGACGTAGGAACGTATATCCGAACCACTATAAATTAATGTGTTATTTACATTTCTACACTTTACATTTCAAGTCTTTTCATACATATTTGTGCATAAACTGTTTTACACACTGTATTTATTAAATAGACGAGTATAATATTTATGGGCACACTACAATTCCGCACTTAACTCCGATAAGTAATTAATCAGTCGACTAACTAGTCCTAGGCCCCTAGTGAAATCAGCAGATTAGTTACTTTGAAGAGTTAGTTTATTTTCCACACAATCAGCAGACATCAAGTCAGCTGATCTTACACTCGTCTCAGGGACCAACAAGTGGTATCAGAGCCGTGTGTTCAAAAGACCATTGCTTTGAATTTTTGATTTTCGAAAATCTGCACTTTTCTGTTGTTTTCAGAATTTAGCGTGTGAGTACACTTTTTAAAGTGGAATTGATGTTTTGAATCGAACACACTGCTTTGCAGTGACGTGAAATGCTTTTTGGCCAAATTCCATTGTTTGAGCCATCAAAAACACGTTTTATTGTTTTCAATGGTCACCTGAATAGTTCCATTTTTGAAAAACTGTTTTTGCATGCATTTTGTTTTCATAAAAAACATACTTGCATGTATTTGGATAATTGTGTGTTAAGAACAGGTCAACAACTAAGGGGGAACTTCAGCTCAGATGAGTTCTAGCCCTATCTGGATTTACACACTTATGAGCAAGAAGAGGAGATCAAGATGATCAAGTTGTTAGAAGACCTGAAGGCAAGTAGAGCTTAATTGGAAGTCGTCTGATTTGCAACATATCAACTGAAGAGTAGATAAGAAGACCTTTGTAATAGCTGATTAGGTGAGTCCGTGCTTGTAAAGTGCAATATTAATAAAACTCATCTTTTTAGCTTTTGTAGATAACATCTAGTTATCTCATCTGATGACAACTTCTCATTGTCCTCATACAAAAGCCTTCTGTTTTTAATCTTCTGCACTATTATATGGACTCTAGCACTGTCTGTTCTTTATTGCTTCAGTTAGTGTTAGATGATTTGGTTATATCAAAAAGGGGGAAATTGTTGGGGTATGAATATCCTTAGTTTAGTTTTGATAAACCAAATCAAACATGTAATAGGATAAGTTGTATTGTATAGACAACTTTATTATACATCTTGTAATATATAGGACTCTGGTTAGAAGAGAAGACATGCAAATGCTCAAGAAGAGAAGAGAAGACCAAGACCAAGACCAGAAGTCTCCTAGTAAGATGAGTTGAACTCATCTTATAGGACAAGAAGAGTAAGAGTAAGATGAGTATACACCAGCAGAGTAGAAGTCATCTTACACAAGCTGAGTAGAAGTCTTCTTATACCAGCAGAGTAGAAGTCTTCTTATACCAGCAGAGTAGAAGTCTTCTTACACCAGCAGAGTAGAAGTCTTCTTAGACCAGCAGAGTAGAAGTCTTCTTACACCAGCAGAGTAGATGTCTTCTTATACCAGCAGAGTAGAAGTCTTCTTACCAGCAGAGTGAAGTCTTCTTACCAGCAGAGTAGAAGTCTTCTTACCAGCAGAGTGAAGTCTTCTTACCAGCAGAGTAGAAGTCTTCTTACACAATTAAAGGAAGACCAATCACAGCTGAAATCAAGGATTGACAAGATATGTGCACAAGAAAGGAAAGTCAAAGATATGATTGAAATTACATGACAATGGTAATATTCAATCATATCAAATCAAGAGATTGTCAATTCCTCAATTAGTGGAGATTTGAATGGCTATCATCCAACGGTAACATTCAAACATCAACACTATATAAATGAGCTCATACATCATTGGGAGAAGTGAAGAGGTGTGAGATGCAGAGGTCGAGCAAAGTGCTTAAAGTCCAGAAATAAGAAGAGCTCAAGAAGATCATTCATGAAGATTCAACACGCATCACCTCATCCCCAGTGAGTGAACTCATACCATCTAAGCCAGTTTAACCACTCATATATATCCATAGCTTAGAGAGAATTTCCCAATCCTAGCATGAGGCTAAAACAGATTGTAAGGGAAATTCTCACCTAGTTCATATACACAAAACCCACCTTCTACCATAAAACCCTAGAAGTCAAGTTGAGTGTTCGTCACTGTAAATAGTCCAAGTGCTCTATAATCACTTGTGGAGTGCAAGTGCAAGTGCTTACAATCACTTGTGGAGACCGTAGCTGTTAGGACGGCTCAGATCTCAAAGTCCTACTCTTGGGACTATAAATGACAAGGCCCTTGTAATTTTCGGTAAATTAAAGGGATTAAACATCACGTTAGGACGTGAGAGTGGACGTAGGAACGTATATCCGAACCACTATAAATTAATGTGTTATTTACATTTCTGCACTTTACATTTCAAGTCTTTTCATAAATATTTGTGCATAAACTGTTTTACACACTGTATTTATTAAATAGACGAGTATAATATTTATGGGCACACTACAATTCCGCACTTAACTCCGATAAGTAATTAATCAGTCGACTAACTAGTCCTAGGCCCCTAGTGAAATCAGCAGACTAGTTACTTTGAAGAGTTAGTTTATTTTCCACACAATCAGCAGACAACATGTCAGCTGATCTTACACTCGTCTCAGGGACCAACAAGTGGTATCAGAGCCATGTGTTCAAAAGACCATTGCTTTGAATTTTTGATTTTCGAAAATCTGCACTTTTTCTGTTGTTTTCAGAATTTAGTGTGTGAGTACACTTTTTAAAGTGGAATTGATGTTTTGAATCGAACTCGCTGCTTGGCAGTAACGTGTAATGCTTTTTGGCCAAATTCCATCGTTTGAGCCA
Organism: Galeopsis tetrahit; assembly: GCA_963675135.1. NCBI lineage: Eukaryota > Viridiplantae > Streptophyta > Magnoliopsida > Lamiales > Lamiaceae > Galeopsis > Galeopsis tetrahit. The sequence goes on from OY776130.1 coordinate 18,492,122, forward strand.
TCAAAAATACGTTTTACTGTTTTCAATGGTCACCTAAATAGATCAATTTTTTGAAAAAATGTTTTTGCATGCATTTTGTTTTCATAAAAATCATACTTGCATGTATTTGGATAATTGTGTGTTAAGAACAGGTCAACAACTAAGGGGGAACTTCAGCTCAGCTGAGTTCTAGCCCTATCTGGATTTACACGCGTATGAGCAAGAAGAGGAGATCAAGATGATCAAGTTGTTTGAAGACCTGAAGGCAAGAAGAGCTTAATTGGAAGTCGTCTGATTTGCAACATATCAGCTGAAGAGTAGATAAGAAGACCTTTGTAATAGATGATTAGGTGAGTCCGTGCTTGTAAAGTGCAATATTAATAAAACTCATCTTTTTAGCTTTTGGAGATAACATATAGTTATCTCATCTGATGACAACTTCTCATTGTCCTCATACAAAAGCCTTCTGTTTTTACTCTTCTGCACTATTATATGGACTCTAGCACTGTCTGTTCTTTATTGCTTCAGTTAGTGTTAGATGATTTGGTTATATCAAAAAGGGGGAAATTGTTGGGGTATGAATATCCTTAGTTTAGTTTTGATAAACCAAATCAAACATGTAATAGGATAAGTTGTATTGTATAGACAACTTTATTATACATCTTGTAATAGATAGGACTCTGGTTAGAAGAGAAGACATGCAAATGCTCAAGAAGAGAAGAGAAGACCAAGACCAGAAGTGTCCTAGTAAGATGAGTTGAACTCATCTTATAGGACAAGAAGAGTAAGAGTAAGATGAGTATACACCAGCAGAGTAGAAGTCATCTTACACAAGCTGAGTAGAAGTCTTCTTATACCAGCAGAGTAGAAGTCTTCTTATACCAGCAGAGTAGAAGTCTTCTTACACCAGCAGAGTAGAAGTCTTCTTAGACCAGCAGAGTAGAAGTCTTCTTACACCAGCAGAGTAGAAGTCTTCTTATACCAGCAGAGTAGAAGTCTTCTTACACAATTAAAGGAAGACCAATCACAGCTGAAATCAAGGATTGACAAGATATGTGCACAAGAAAGGAAAGTCAAAGATATGATTGAAATTACATGACAATGGTAATATTCAATCATATCAAATCAAGAGATTGTCAATTCCTCAATTAGTGGAGATTTGAATTGCTATCATCTAACGGTAACATTCAAACATCAACACTATATAAATGAGCTCATACATCATTGGGAGAAGTGAAGAGGTCGAGCAAAGTGCTTAAAGTCCAGAAATAAGAAGAGCTCAAGAAGATCATTCATGAAGATTCAACGCGCATCACCTCATCCCAGTGAGTGAACTCATACCATCTAAGCCAGTTTAACCACTTATATATATCCATAGCTTAGAGAGAATTTCCCAATCCTAGCATGAGGCTAAAACAGATTGTAAGGGAAATTCTCACCTAGTTCATATACACAAAACCCACCTTCTACCATAAAACCCTAGAAGTCAAGTTGAGTGTTCGTCACTGTAAAGAGTCCAAGTGCTCTATAATCACTTGTGGAGTGCAAGTGCAAGTGCTTACAATCACTTGTGGAGACCGTAGCTGTTAGGACGGCTCAGATCTCAAAGTCCTACTCTTGGGACTATAAATGACAAGGCCCTTGTAATTTTCGGTAAATTAAAGGGATTAAACATCACGTTAGGACGTGAGAGTAGACGTAGGAAGGTATATCCGAACCACTATAAATTAATGTGTTATTTACATTTCTGCACTTTACATTTCAAGTCTTTTCATACATATTTGTGCATAAACTGTTTTACACACTGTATTTATTAAATAGACGAGTATAATATTTATGGGCACGCTACAGTTCCGCACTTAACTCCGATAAGTAATTAATCAGTCGACTAACTAGTCCTAGGCCCATAGTGAAATCAGCAGACTAGTTACTTTGAAGAGTTAGTTTATTTTCCACACAATCAGCAGACATCATGTCAGCTGATCTTACACTCGTCTCAGGGACCAACAGATCTTTTAGGCTGGAAGAGGTTTGGCAAAAGTTTGCATTTGTGAGTATTGTGAGAATCTTTCAATCAGGAGACTTGCCATTGTGCAATATCTCAATTTAATTTCCACCACCACTTTGAGATGAGCCTTCACTTTGAACTTGGCTTTCTCCTTCATCATCTCACCCATGATGAAATCTCTCCAGTTGAATCTGATGCCTTTATCACTTGCATCAACAACAATAGCCATTATCCTCAATCTTGGATGACTTACTTGCTCTAAGCTGTCTGTGTTACTAAGAATGCTCTTAGTAACCACCTTAAACAAGGTCTGAAACACAGGTTTCAATGTATTCTTGTGTTGAGTTGATGAAAGTGGTCCTGGAGTGATGAGCCATTCATTGGCAATATCTTGTTCATGACATGCTTCATTGCTTTCTGGACTCCTTCCCTCTAAAGGCAATCCAAAAGCAGCCTCCAAATCTACTTCTGAGAAGGTGATGCCATGAGCAGTCTCTTCCTCTTGATCTTCATCAGCATAGGTGAGCCTAGTGTGAACTTCACCATCAGTGGCTTTGCCCTTCCATTTGAGGAATGCAAAGAACTCAGCCATGTATTGTTCAATGCATGAGCTGGGCTTGTTTTCCATGAACTTTTGAAGTCCTGCCCTTCTCAACCATCTCAAGGTTGGAGTAACTTCTGGTAACTCACTCTCAAATGATATTATGGGCTTAAAAGTGAGATTGTTCTTGTGGCTCAAATATGAGAAATCTATGTTTAACCTTTCATCAGAAAAGTTGACAATCTTGTCTTGCCTAACCTTGGGTGCCATTGATGACTGTAAGAAAGCTTAGAAGTGTTTGAAAATTTTGGGTAAGGATATGGAATATGCGTGAGAAGGAATGAATTGGATTAGGGCTTCTTAAGACTTGTGAATATTCCAAAAGGAATGTATGTTATTGAGTTGGTGAGTCTTAAGGCAATTCAAAGGTTGATATTTTGGGAAATTAAAATTGGATGGCCAGGATTGATTTAGGGGAGTTGGTCATCAATTGATCCAGATTATCATCTAAAGAATCATCATAATCAATCTTGGTATGAAAAGTAAATTCAACATCTTTTGATTCATCAAATTCATCATCTGATTCATCATTTAAGGTAGTACTAAAATTCAGTTTTTGCATAAGTCTAGTATTGGCACATTAATTTTCATAAAGACCATATTCAGAACATGCATTGAACTGATTTTCTATATTAAAGATCATACCTTGGTTTACCTTCACCTTTTTTATAACCTTGGTTGAAATTGACTTTTCCTTCTTTCTGGTGAGGTGTTGATGTGTTGATTTAGATCTTTGGTACAACATAACCTGTAAGTACAGTCCTCCAAGCACGTTCATCAATTGACTTGATATACATGCACATCTTAGGCTTAAAATATGGATAATATGTTCGGCTGCCTAAGTGCAGTGGATATGTGATGTGTATCCATTACTAACATAAACTAAAACACACTTTAAACAAGGATCTAAACCTAGTGTCGTCAGGTGTTGGCTCTGATACCAACTGAAAGTGTGCTTGGGGTAGTATCTAGTGTTTAAGTAAAAAACAGAACAATGTTACACTAAATGATGTGACAATTAGTGTAGCATTAACTCTAACAGAATACAAAAAGTAAACACAGTACACAGCGGAAGTCTAAAACACTAAAACACAATAAGAACACAATGGAATAATTTTTAACATAGATTTTATTAATAACAAAACCTATGCTAAGCCTTACGGCGAAAACAATAACTTAGTTCCTAAGTTACGAAAATGTCGTGTGAAATGCCTCAGCAATTACTTCAACATTCCACATACGGAAACTACAATCGAGGCAGGTGCCTGAATCCGCAAATAGACTTAAGTGTAAGAACACTATCTAAAGAACTAATCTGATCTATGATTCACTCTCACTCGAAACAAGACTAGAACTAAATACACGGGAAGGTGTGGTATCCCTCGGTGTACATTAAATGATGCAACTATTGACCCTAACTCCTAACCAGGGATGTACGCTCAGAATAGGTGTTACTCGAGTAATGCATACTTTGAAATGAAAGACTCCAGCGGTATTTATAGAGAAATAGCCAAGTTCTAGATCCTTCCATTTGAGATCCTATTTTTTAGGATCTTAACTTTTATGATCTTTCTAGATCCTTCTTCTATCTTCCAGGTCGTTCTAAACTGCTCCAAGGCCTTCTAGCATGTTCTCCAACATTCTGGAATCTTCCAGGTTCCAGACTCTTGTAGAAGCTTCTAGAATCGTACCTGAATGTGAGAGCATTTAATACAACATTTAATGCAACATTTCAGAAAGGACTTAGAATAAATCAATGAAGGTCAAATTAAGATGTTGTTGATAATGTTAAAGCATTTAAGAGTTAACAACATCTACATGTTAAGAAATGTTATCTTTGAAAGCTTGGTCCTTCATCTTTATTCTTCATTCTTCAAATTCTGAATGCAACGTACATCCTTGCCTTGATATCCATCATATGTTTATGATCAGTAATTCCTTCATCTTGGATAATCTTTGCAATAATATTACCAATCTCCTTGTAATCTGGTTCTCCATTCTCAAGCCTTGGAGGTTCCCATATAGGTTCTTCTGGACATAAAATCAGTATATCTGCAGCACCAGCTATTAATAACATGTCTTCCCAGAAGTCTCTTGCTATGTTCATCATGAACTCTTCAAAATCAGCAAATTCACTCTCTTTGCTTGAATGGTCACCAAACTTCTTAACAATGAAATTAGCAATCTGCCATCTTTTCTTCAGATCATTCCAATAGCTCATATTATCAGAATCAAATATAAAATCCATATAATTCTCTTCTATGATTCTTCCAACAGATTTCTTTGGTTTCATTTTTCTTTTCAAAGCAGCAACTCTGTTTTCAAATCTCTTGCTTAATGGTTCAACATCTTTCAGTTTCTTCTTTTTCAATTCAGCTTCAGCTTGTTTCTTCTTCATTAATTCAAGCTTTTTCTGAGCTTCAACCATCTCTTCTGTACTTGGTTGATCACTTTAAACAACATGTTTCAACTTGCTCCTTGATCTGGTAATTCTACCAGTCTCTTCAGCCTCTTCTTCACCATCTAAGATCAATTTTCTCTTTTTCTTTCCTGAAGAAGATTCAGCAATGTTCTTCTCAACAATCATTGCACCTTGAGTCTCAGTTGTCTGTTGCCTTCTAAGCTTGATTTTCAAGTTTAAACTTATTATCTCTTCTTTCAGCTCATCTTGACTCTTTTTGAGCACATCCTGACTCACAATTAACTGAGCTTGTTCAGTTTGAGTCTGCTCCATAACTCTTATGACTCTTTCTTCCCCCTTTTTGGCTTCATCATGCCATTCCTTCAAGGGTGTCATTTGTTGCTCAAGCTTCTTCTGTAACTCAACATAAAGTTTCTTCTCTTGCAATCTATGCAGATCATAGATTTTAGACATTGTATGCTCCATAAGTTGCTCATAAGAATTAGCATCTGTCAACTGTGCAAGTTTCTCAGTTGCTTCCTGAAATTGCTTCAGAGTAGCATCCATCTTGGCTTGTAACTCTTCATTTTGCTTTTTCAACAATTCAAAGCTAGAGTTATCTTGAGCTGTCTTAGCAGGAATATGTCTTATCACTTCTTGAACATCTTCAAGAACAATATTTTCTGTAATCTTAATTGGTGTGCTCTCCAACTCATCAGCACCCAATTCTTGCTCTTGTAAGACTTCTGTATCTTCAACTACAACTGTGTTCTCAAACACCTCAGTTGCATTGTCATCAGCTACATCAATTTACTCATCAGCTTCTTCAGCAAGCTCTTCTTCAACATCCATGTTGACATCAGATTCCATATTCTCATCAGCAGTGGGAATATTTTCCACAACCTATTTAAATCCAGTAACCCTCTCCACCAATTGCACCACTGATTCTGGAGTTAATAACTCTGTGAAAGAGTTTACACCAGCTACCTCTTTCTGCTCTTGTTCCCAGTCATTAAAAACTGAAAACCCACCCATACCTCCAACCACAACTAATAACTCTTTCATATCTACTCTTCTTAGATACACCCAGGTGCCTATCCTAAGAAGTTATTCAAAAACAGTAGAGCTCTCATCTAAACCATGAAATTCTTTCAGAAGAGCATTCCTCAATCTTATTCTAATATCTTCCTCCTTATCACATATTGGATAATCCATAAAAAACACAGGTTTAGGTTGGATAAATTCAGTTTCAGGAGATGAAGTTATTTCAATGGGTTCAGAAGAAGGTATAAATTCATGCTCAGTAGAGTGATCATGAATTGGTTCAGGAGAAAAATGAGGACTTGATTGGGAAGTAGGATGAAAAGAAGTGTTCTGAGGGGATGAGTGAGGAGTGTTCTGACGAACGGGAGAGAAATGAACTAACTCATCAGAACAAGTAGGCCTCTGATGAATAGGTTGGGCTTGAATGAGATCAGAATTGGAAGGGGTAGAGGAAGTGTTCTTGAACATTGTTGGTCCTTGGTGGAGTATGACACAAGTGTATGGGGGGGGGGGGGAATGCACTTGTGTATGCAAATTCTTTTCTTTTCAAACAATTTGGTCTTATCAGGAGAGTTGTCTCACAACAAGCCTGAGTGTGAACTTCAATAGATACTTGTCCTACTAATTACTATTGAGTGATCAGTTGGATAAATATCTAAGAGAGTTGCTATCTGCGGAATGTGGTTGGCCTTTCTCTTGAATAAATATTCCAAGTTAATTTCTGAAAAACAGATGATCAGGGACTTTGTCCAAAACAGATTTTCTTAACTTACTAAGAATAGCTCTTTGAAATATGATTGAGTGCAAGTGCTATAATGAATGCAGTAAGTAGATGGCACACAATTTATAGTGGTTCAGAGACTCAAGCTCCTACATCCACTTTCCCTGATTGAACAGGATAATTCCTTAACAATGGAATTAGCTTGTTTTATAGTGCCAAGGTGCACTGATCAACAACACTCTCTTAGTGCTTTGATCCTTAATATAATCTGAGTCCTAGTGCTCAATCTCTCTGAGTTAAGACTGTGTTTCACAACTAACCGTTGGAGGGATAGCAATTCAAACTTGTCTATTTGCAGCACCATTGAAACGGTTATGAAGCTTGGCATCCTTTTATCCACTGTGTAAAAGCTTCGTCAATGGTTGCTTGAATGAATGTGTTGACTTCTGAAAAATGCGGCTGAGATGACTTGTGTCATATTCCAAATATGCACATTTCCCAAGGGTGATTTGTGGCAGACTCTACACTCAACCAACGGTCAGATGGGACAACTCCCCTGAACATTCCTGCTGTAAACTTAGAATGTTCCAACATTCATTCAATGCTTCTATCTTTAATGCTTCAAGTCTTCAATGCTTGGTTCAGGCTTGATGGCAATAAATGCTTCATTGAATGTGTCTTCTGTGAGTATAGCATTCAATGCAATTGATCATTGGCACTTTAATTGATCTGATGCAGCTCCTATTAATGCATGTAGCTTTGCCTTATTACACTTGATCTTTCAGCTAGGTTGTCCACTCAGTAAGCTTGTCTTGGAAACTTCAGCAACCTTGTTCTAAAGAACTTAACATTTATCAAGCTGCCTAACATTCCAGCTTTGGACAACTATCCTGAACTCTAAATCTCACAACATTTCTGAGATTTTGACTTAAGCATTTCTTACTTACTCAAGTATCCTGAGACAACTTATCTGATCTATACTTGAGCATATCTCAACTAATCTAAAGTGTCCTGGGACAACTTATCTGATCTACACTTGAGTATATCTCAACTAATCTGAACATCATCAATCAGGGGTTTTGGTATCTAAATCAAAATCATTTTATTTCCAACAAGCATTCTCCTAGGTCTAGACATACTCCTACCTTTTGTCCTCTTACCTCTTGCTCTTCAGAAGCTTCCTTCTCTACTTAAGCACTAGACTGCTCTGAGGTTGCTTTAGCAGCCTTATCCCTCCTTAATAGAGCTCTGTTTGGATCGTGCCTAGCCTTTGTCCTTACTTCAGGCTCATCATCATTAGAACAAAACATTGATTCACCAGAACCTTGAGATTGATGTTGTTGTTCATGTTCAAATTTCACAGACTCCTTCTTGAACAGAAATTTACCCTGATGAAATTTCTTATGTGGACTCCAATCCACCTTCTTGTCTGCTAGAGTTGGCAAAAGAATGCTCAACTTATTTCCGAAACCTAGCATCGCCTTGATCGAAAATTCCTTGGTGTCCTCATCAAACAACACCTTGTCCTTCTCACTCAGCAGTCTACCCAAGAAAAACCCTTGCCAATCTCCGTCGACTCGATCAACAATTGCAGCCATGACTCGAATCTTCACATATATGAGAGCATCTTGGCTATAATGTTGCCCTAATAGACATTTTCCAGCAATGTCCATTAACAGTTGAAGACCAGCTGGGAGAATAGTCTTCTTGAGATTGTTCAAAGACTTGGGTTCTTCACCAGTCCATCCACCCACGCAAGCTTTTTCTTGCCCAGCCATGTAGTTCAAAATACTTACTGGTCCGTTGGGTAGATCAAACGCTATTCCAAGAGTTTCTCTGGTTATTGAGACTTTGTGTCCTGAAAGCATCGAATGAACACCATTGACGTCGCCTTGGAGCTGTAGATAGAATTCCATTGCCTCAGGTTCAAAAACCATCTTGGGGAATGATTCTAAATACTTTCTTAGCCCGCATTCTTCACACATGGTGAGGATTGCTCGATTCTCCGGATTCTGTCTTCCGATGAAATATACTACATTCTCAACGAAAATGCCCTTTTCTTTGATCCACTTGGATGGATTGTAAGTACCTACGACTTCATTTGACTCATTCAGAATATTGAGTATTGCCATTAGATAGAAGTGTAGAGGTGTAGAAGATAGAATAGTAGAGTTTTGAGAATGATTTCGAGCTTAGAGTTTCCAGGAATGTAGAGTGAAGAAGATGAAGTAAATGTGATCGTGGATATCTAATTCAAAGAAAATCTAGGGCTTGGATTGAATTATATTTACACGTTGTGTGGTTTGGATTGAGTCTTGAAATCCGCAAATTTAAAAAAACGTTCCAGATTCAATAACCCTTTCCAATTTTGGAGCCAACTAGTGATGATGAATACACCTTTTAAAATTAGGTCAAAAATAGAGGAGTGTGTTAATCTTCTCGATAAATGATCTAATCTTGAACAGATCTTGACTTAGAAATTTTCTAAGGCAAAATACTGTTCTGATACATATAAGCACAGTTGTTTCCAAGTACACTTTACTTCATTTTCTTGCTTGTATGATAATAAAATTTACTTATCTGGATTCAGCTGAGTACTGTGATCAGCTGAGTACACTTTTGAGGATCAGATCTGTAGTTGGGTCAGCACAGTAGTCCTCAGATCAGTTCCCCAACTCTTCTGATTGTTACTTTCTCTATATTTTGAGCACTTCTTGGTATTAGCACAGTACTTTCTCAGATTAGTACTGTGACTTAGATCAGTTCTATTCTGTAGACAGACTTTCCTGTAATCAAATAAGCTCTGTAGACAGTTTAATCAGTAGTCAGACCAGTTATGTAAAAAGATCGATTTTGTAGTCAGATCAGTTCTGTAGACAAATTAACTTTGTAATCAGAACAGTTCTGTAGACAAATCAATTCAATAATCAGAACAGGTCTGTAGACAGATAAATGTTGTATCAGATCAGATTTGTAGACAGATCAGATCTGTAATCAAACCAGTTCCCCCTTCTGTGCTTGTTTCACCTTGGTAGAGGTGTTAGTTCATGGATAAATGGTGAAATACAGTACAGATCAGTAAAGAATAATTAATATAAGGTCTTTGCAAGGTTTGTTCTAAGGTGACTAGTGCTCTGAGTCAACAGAAAGGATATTTAAGAAATCATAGATTCCCCCTTAAATGTATATTCTCAATTCCCTCAGCTTTACCAGCTTCCTCATCGGGATTAGACACCTTAGTAACCTTTTTACCTGATTGTGATGAATGTAGTGGTCTTGACATGGTCTGTCCTTCTGAATTACCCTTCTTGATGTACTGTTCTTGGTATCAGCTCAATACCTGAAATGTTAGTACACAACACTATATACATGTAGGATCCATATCTATCAACCCTAAACTTATGCAAAGCTCTCTAAATCTAGTTTTAGCCAAAGGTTTTGTGAAAATGTCAGCTCTCTGAATATCAGTATGGATCTTTTCCATCCTTATGTTTTTCTTTTCAACATGATCCCTAATAAAATGATGCCTAACATCTACATGCTTGCATCTATTATGTAAAACGGGATTTTGAGTGATGGCAATGGCACTATTGCTGTCACAGAATATAGGTACATTTGTTTCCACAATATTGTAGTCTCTAAGTTGTTGCATTAGCCAAAGAAGCTGACTACAACAACTTCCTGCGGCCATATATTCTGCTTCAGTGGTAAAAGTTGCCACACTTGTTTGTTTCTTAGAAAACTATGAAATGAGCTTAGAATCTAAGAATTGGCATGAACCAAAAGTTGATTTTCTATCTATCCTGCAACGACGAAAGTCAGAATCTGAATAACCACTTAGGGATAAATCATCATCTACAGAATACCACAAACCTCGATTAACGGTACCCTTTAGATATTTCAATATCCTTTTAGTAGTCTCCACATGACTTTCTTTGGGATTGGCCTGAAATCTAGCACATTCACCTACTGCAAATGCAATATCTGGCCTACTAGCAGTCAAATAGAGTAAAGAACCAATTAAAGCTCGATAATAGGATTGGTCAGCACACTTACCTCGATCATCTGGATCCATTATGTATGTTGGCAGCATTGGTACTCCAACTGTTTTACAGGTCTTGATACCAAATTTATCTAACAGATTTCTTGTATATTTTGCTTGAATGATAAAGATTCCTTTAGATGATTGCTTTACTTGAAGTCCAAGAAAGTATGTCATTTCTCCCATCATTAACATTTCAAACTTACTTTGCATGAGCTTTGAAAAGCTTTCACTCATGCTTTTGTTAGGAGATCCAAATATGATATCATCAACATAAATTTGGACAAGTAATATGTATGTACCTTCTTGTCTTCTGAACAAAGTACGATCTACTTTGCCCTTAGTAAAACAATTTTCAAGTAAGAATAGTGAGAGAGTGTCATACCAGGCTCTTGGGGCTTGCTTCAGACCATATGGTGCTTTCTTCAACATGTATACTTGATTACCATTTACCTCAAAGCCTGGAGGTTGTTCTACATAAACTTCTTCAGCAAGTATACCATTTAAAAATGCACTTTTGACATCCATTTGATACACAGTGAATTTCATATAAGCAACATAAGCAAGGAACAATCTTATAGCTTCTAGTCTAGCTACAGGTGCAAATGTTTCATCATAATCAATACCCTCAGATTGAGAGTAGCTATGTGCAACTAATCTAGCTTTGTTTCTAACCACAAGATCATTCTCATCCTTTTTATTTTAAAAAATCCATTTAGTACCTACCACATTGTGATCAATAGGTCTCTCTACGAGTTCCCATACATCATTTCTAGTAAACTGGTTTAGTTCATCTTGCATAGCAATTATCCAGTTACTATGAGATAAATCTTCTTTCACAGTTTTAGGCTCAATCGAAGATAAGAAGCAGCACCAGCAAAACAAAGAATTACTAGGTTCTGCCTTAAAATCAAACAGTTGTCTTCTGGTTTTGACACCTGTTGGTCCCTGAACGAGTAGTGAATGGGATTAAAGTCTAGAGGGGAAGGGTGAATAGACTTTAAAACTTTTTTTAATAGAGTTGGGAACCTCTTCTGATTGCTATGTCAACTGGACTACTAGTCTGCTGGTCCAGATGACTATAGTGATCTAATTGAAGAGGTTATATGCGGAATTATGGTAGGCCTTGTTTAGACTCGTTCTTTAAGTGTTAACCTGTTGTTTTATAAAAGTACTCAGCTGATGCTGGTTTGAAAGTTATGGCCTTGTTTTGAAGACAGTTGAAAATACAGTATGCACTATATAAAAATATATGCAAGGGCAGAAATGTAAAGTGCAGAAGGTAAATGACACCAGATTTATAGTGGTTCGGATATACGTTCCTACGTCCACTCTCACGTCCACACGTGATGTTTAATCCCTTTAATTTACCACAAATTACAAGGGTCTTGACCTTTATAGTCCCAAGGTTAGGACTTTGAGATCTGAGCCGTCCTAACAACTACGGTCTCCACAAGTGATTGTAAGCACTTGCACTTTAAGGGGTTCAAAAACTTTAACCTTTCGGTGAGGGTTTGGGGTTTTTGAAGTGTATCCAACTAATGTTTCAAGCTTATAATTTGCTTAACCACTATGCCTAAAACAATGATTATACAATATGAACAGATTTCAGGTTCTTAGGGGTTGGATAGAAATCACTTAAGAGCTATAGATAATCTAATGGTTTCAGGCTCTTTTGAGAATTCTTAGAACAGTATGGCTTTAGCTTTGATTGCTTGCTTGGCTTGTTGAATTCTCTCTTGTGACTTCTTGTCTTTGTGATTTCTCATCCTCTTGTATTTATAATGGAGATTGGTTGCAACTAGCCGTTGGAGTTGACTAGCCGTTTCAGCAATCTTTCCATAATGGCTTGATTCCTTGATTCCAGCCGCTTGATTGCTTCAATCCTGGGATCATGTCAATCTTCTAAATAAGGTAGGTCTTCGTTTGAATTGCAAGATGACTTAGGAATCAGCCGAGTCCTGGAAGATCACATAGTCTTCTGATCTGTACTACTAGTCTTCTGACTACTCTTCTGGCCTTAGGTCTTCTGTCTTCTGATATCAGCAGAGTAACACTCTTCTGATCTGGTAATTCATTGTACTGCTTTAGGCCATCTTCAATCTGGGACTCCATCAGATAAGTAGGTATACAAGCACCTTAACTTATCTGGTCTTCAAGGATCTTCTAGTCTTCATGTCTTCTACTCTTCTCATCCTGAGGATAGGCATGTAAGCCAGGACTGTGCTGATCAGCTGATATCAATACAGTTGATCACACAAGACTAGTCTAAACTGTTCTATACAAGTCAGCTGATCCTATTACATTTATAAACTCTAAGTGTTTTGGCCATCAAAACTATTCTAACATCAAGTGGGGCTTAGGGTGAATTTATATCCCAACAATTTCCCCCTTTTTGATGAAGCCAAAACTATACTTGATAAATGCTCTTAATGAAATAAGATAAGAGTTTATAACATGCTAAGACTGAAGCATCTGATGAAGACAATGAGAATTTGTCTTGTAAGCAAAAAGAACTAGAACTTGAATATATATAAAGCTTTTACAGATTACAAGCAATAGTTTCTTTATACTTCTAAAGTGGTCTTCATCAGGTCTTCTGATCTTCAAATGCGGTAGGCAAGGTATAGACGAGCTCGAACTTCTTCCATGTGCTGCACATCTGTAACATTCTCCTCTTCATAGATCTTGTACAGAATCTTTTTGATTTCAATCATGTTGACTCTTCCTGAATCCAGAAGGGGTGCATCACATTTGGGTTCTTCAGGAGTTAGGATTCTGCAGTTGTCAAGTCATTTGGCTGTCTTGACAATTTCTTCCCAGAACACTGGATCTTCAATGTTCATGAACTGATTGAACTGGAAGAATTCATCTTCATAAGTTGGGAGAGGGCCAAATTTCCTTACTATGTGGTGTTGAATTTGCCACTTCTTCTTCAGGGGATACCATTTGGTAGCTCGCCTTGAAGGGCTAAATAATCCACATAATTGCTATCAAACACCAGGACATTGTCTTCTTTTGCTTTGTCCTTGATTGCTTTTCTGAGTTTGGCAATTCTTCTTTCAAATTTGGCTTTGACTGCCTTCGCATCATTCAGCTTCTTTTGCTTAAGCTCTTGAGCTTCAAGCAACTTCTTTTTCTTCAACTCTAGAGCCTCTTTCTCTTCTGCAGTAGGCTCTGCTGGAGCTGATTTCTTGCTGGTCTGAGCTGACTGAGCTTGCTCATCTGCCTTTCTTTTCCTTGTCATTCTCTTCTCAGGAGCTTGTTCTCCAGGGGCAGTGATCTGAAGAGTCTTGGCAGGATCTTGAGTGAGAGCTTGAGTGCCTTCTTGAGCAATTTCTTTGCCTTTGCCTTTTTCTTGCCTGCTCTTGATTTTGCTTTTCAAACCACCCAAGGTTTCATTCAGCTCATCTTGAGATACTACCATTACAGCTTGTTGTGCAGCTGATTTCTCAAGAGCTCTTATCAACATATCTTCCCCCTTTTTGGCTTCAGCAAGTGCAGCCGCAAAAGGCTTCATGGCATTCTTGATTTCCACTTTCAGAGTTTGTTTCAGTACCATGGCATTGACCTTGTTGACAGCATATATATGGGAGATACTGTGCTCCATGACATGAGCAAGTGAGTTGGTGGAGGAGGCAGCCTCGAGCTTTTCTGTAAGTGCTTCCAACTTGGCTGCTGTCTCCTTCAGCTAAGTCTGCAGTTTCTCATTCTCCTCTGCAGCTGCCTTAAGAAGGGCTTGACCTTCAGAGGCTCTTGCTTCAGCTTCTTCAATTCTTGACTTGTAGGTGGTCTCCATGCGGTGCATCTCATCAGTGTAAAGATCGGCAAACATTTTGGAGGTGTCACCTGATAATTTCTGATAGGTACTCAAGTATTCTCCTATCTGCTGATGGAGTGCTTCACCAAACTTGTCTTCAATGTCAAGAATCTGGTCACGAAGACGAGTCTTCTGTTCCCTTGCAGCTTTCTCAACATACCTTCCTAGCTGCAGGCCTAAACCTTTCTCAAAGTGCAAGTCTATTGCAGCTTTGACATGGGAGCAGATGTCTGCTGTAAGGTCAACAGATGGGGTAGAAGTAGAGGGTGTACCTTGAGGCTTTGGATGAACAATTATTGCTTTGCCTCTCTCTTCGGCTGATAGGTACTCTTCATTGAGGTAGCATGTAGTGGCCTTAGTCAGATGGGTTATGATTCGTCTGCCTGCATCCTCTTGATTGTCAATGAAGTGAGTCAGATTGTCTGAAGGTCTGAAGTGAGCTGGTACTCTGACTACTTCTTTTGCAATCTCTTCTTTGTCAGCTGATGCAGCTGAGTCTTCTGCAGGTGCAGCTGAGTCTTCCACCAAGGCTGGTGTAGCTGATTCCTTCATCTTTGCTTGTTCAGCTGTCTGCTGATCCGATGAGTCTTCTGGGATAGAGATATCAGCAGTGGGGATTCCTAGAATCCGGTTGCAGACTGCAGTTAGTACCTCATCTGATAGCAGCTGAGCAAAAGATCGAACTTGAGCAACTTCCTTTTGCTCCATTTCCCAGTCGAGGAAGTTTTCCTTTCCTCCCATTCCTTCCATGACCTCAAGAAGGTCATCTACATCATCTCTTCTGAGCTCAATCCAAGTGCATATCCTAAGCACTTGTTCAAACTGGATTGAACCCTCATCAACTCCAGGTGTAGTAGATTTGAGCAGATTGGCTATCTTCATCCTCATTATCTTCTCTTTTGTGCAAATAGGGTAGTGCACCATTCTGAACTAAGGTTGAGAAGGGCCAGCTTGATCCAGGTCTGCTGGTGCCATGTCTTCTGGAGCAGATGGGTCAGAGAGGATAGGGGATTGGGTAGCTGGGGTATTTTCCTCTGCTGTGTGAGTATCAGCAGGGATTTGGGAAGTGATTTCTTCTTGTTGGGTAGGAGGTTGGGATTGATCTTCAGTGATTTGTTCATCAGCAGGGTTTTGGGTCTGCTGTTCTGGTTCAGTTTCTTGAAGATCAGTAGATGGTTGAGCTTGATGATCTTGGACATCTGCTGTTTGAATGTCAGCAGGGGTTGGCAATTGTGGTTCAAGGGTTAGTTGAGGCTGAGTTTGTTCCTCTGTTGTGTGAGTATCAGCAGGGATTTAGGTATCAGATGGGTTGGACTCATCAGAAGGGTTGAAGGATGAAATGGGGGCTATGCTCATTGGAGTAGGGAGCCTGGATTTCTTGGCTTTCTTTGTGAAAGAAGAGGTGTTCTTCTTTCTCTTCTGACCCTTTGATAGTTTAGAAGGTGTGAAAGTGAGAGAGGGATTAGAAGTACCTGCCTTTTTCAAATGAGAGGCAGTGGGAGTGGCATCTGAATCAGATGGGGAGATGAGCCCTGATCTGATCAGATATCTTCTTTGTGCTAGGGTCTGATTGTCATCATCATCCTCAGCAATCTTCTTTTGAGCCTCTACTTTGGATGGCTCCTCTTCTTCTTCAGCAGCAGAGTCATGAGCAGACTCTTCTGCCTCTTCAACAACATCTTTGGAAGATGCTTCAGCTAACAACTTCCTCCTCTCTTCTTTCAACCTTGCTGCCTCAGCAAGAGCTTCCTTCCTTAAGTAATATATGGAGATGTGGAAGGTCTTATGAGGTCCCATCTTGTACTTCTTTGGTAGAATATCTGGAAGGATGATACTCAGCTTGTTGACAAAGCTGACTGTAGCAGTTACCTTCCATTCTCTTGATTGTAGGTCCAAAGTTACCTTCTTGGCTTCAAGGGCGATTCTATCCAAGAACAACCCTTGCCAGTCTCCATCAATCTGATCCCAGATTGTAGCCATAACTCTAACCTTTAGAGTAGTAACAGCATCATGACTGAATGTGTTACCTATCAGCATCTTGCCTGCTATATCCATCAGGGTTTGAAACTTAGGTTCAAGTTGGGATTTCTTGAGCCCAGTGGCATCAATAGCCTTTATTCTTCCATCAGTAAACATCTCCATATAATCTTTTTCTCTACCCATGATGTAGTTGGAGATATTTACATTCCCCCTTGACAAGCCAAACAATTCCTGAAGAATTTCCCTTGTTACCTTGACCTTGTGTCCACCCATGACACTTTCGACATAAGATCCATTTATCACAGCGTTTGCATAGAAAGCCAGCACATCTTGTTCATAAACATTGGTGGGTGCTGCTTCCAGAAAATCTCGCAGGTTGAGGTTGATGCAGCGAAGAAGGATCTCCTTGTTTTCTGCTTTGTGTTTGCCCTTGAAAAACAGAGCATTCTCTGTGAACATCTTCCCTTCCTTGGACCACTTTGCAGCATCCAAGGTGCCAGTGCTCTTGGTCTTCTCGTCGTAAATTTCAATGATTGCCATAGTAGAGTTTGAGTGTTAGGTTTTGAGAGCTTGAAAGAAATTTGCAAAACGAGAGAGTATTGAGAGCAATTGAGTAATGTGAGCGAAAGGGTTTGGAAGAGGTTTAAGGGTGTGTATATATACTCCAACAATTCTTGATCTAACGGTCAGATTTGGGTTTAATTGTGGAGTAGAGCCCAAGATTTTCCTTCTTTGATTTCGGGCCTTTTTTTAAATTTGCCGGCTGAATTTGCCATGTGGCAATAGTTGATTTGCTGGCAATTTAGTAATTGAGTATTAATGACATCATTTCCAAAAATAGCCGTTGTGACTAATTTTGTGGCAAGAATTGATCATCAAGGCCGTTTTTTATAAGTGAATTACATTCCTTATATAGGCCAATTTGTTTAATTACATTCAGGAATAAATCTAGAATGAATTACATGATCGAAGATAGTCATTAAACTCTAAAATCAAGTGATCTGATCAGCAGAGTGAGGTCTTCTGATTTCTTCAAGAGGTCTGCTGATTTTCCTTGAAAGTCTTCTGGTCAGCTGAGTTGGTCTTCTGATCAGCTGAGTGGAGGATTGAGATTTGTTGAGTAAATCTTCTGTGCTTTGAAGGTCCAACCTGGCTTGATGGATCCTTCAGTGCTGCTGTGATGATCCAACCTGGATGATGGATCTTCCAGCTTTATTGTGAGTGGTGATCCAACCTGGTTTGATGGATCTTCCATCTCTATTTCTGTACCATGTAGGACCATCAAATCAATATGTTGATCAGCCTGGATGATATCCCACTGGTTCAGGTTGCCCTTACCATCTGATGTTCCTCATCATCAGATGGGTTGTAGCATCTGAAGTGTCCTTTTTGAATTTCTTCGCTTCTCTTAAAGGAGAAGGAAGATTGGAAGAGGCTTCAATGGATTCGAAGAGAGGGCCATGGACTTGGTCTTCATGTTCTGTTTAGACACAGTAGCTTTTGATAACAAGCTCTCCATGTAGAACTTCCCCCTGGAGAAGAAGCTCTGCTTGCTTGCTACTTTGTCTTCTCCATCTCTCTTTCCTCTAGTTTTCAATAAGGACGTCTCTCTTTCCTCTAGTTTTCATAGGCATACTCATGTTGAGTAAGCCAAGTGTGCTGATCTGCATCATCTTCATCTTCTGGACAAAGCTTCATCTCCTTCACCCAAGACTTTGGTTGAAGGATGATCTCCATTCCATCTCTTCTTTCGATTGTCTCCATTCCTGAAACAGAAAGTAATAGTTAGTGATTTATGTTCTTAGGTGTTCTCATAACTTCCTCCTTTTATAGGGGTAGAAATGAGGTAGTGGAGTGAAAGATGACAAAACCATAGAGTTGATAGGTCTGAATTTCTGAAAAGTTACTTCTTAAGATCAACAATGAGATTCTTGATCCAAGGGTTCACATTTAAAGATATTCAGAATTTATCTTATGGAATGCAGAAATTATAAATTTTGAGCAAGAGTTACTTGAAATCCGTACTTTGCATGCATACTGTTGAGTCGGTGAGGATGGTGTATTAATCCAACCAAGTATAACTCAATAGTATACTGTATATATGTATATGAATAAAGTATTTTATGAAGAATAGTTTATTATTATACATAGTATACATTGCTTAGAGTAAAGAAATCAAATAACTTTGTTCAAGTCTGCTGTATATATATATATATATATGATATGCAATGCAGATTTTAGAGTATTTCATCAAAGGATTCTTAAGGTATCATTGATTCCCCCTTGATTAGATGACTCTAAGTTTTCCCTCAGCTTTATTTGTCTTCATCGGGAAAGAACTTACCTGAAGATGAGGGTGTCTATTCACCTCATCTGATCCTCCTAGTCTTCTGCAATTGTATCAGCTGAGGTTTTCAGCTGATCTTTGCTCTTCATGTGCTTGGATCCAGGAGTCCTAAGCTGTAGCATAAGGTCTTGAATCTTTCTCCAGCTAGTGGCTTAGTCAAGATGTCTGCTCTTTGGATATCTGTGTGAATTTTCTCCATCTTGATGTCCTTCTTTTCAAGGTGGTCTCTTATGAAGTGGTGTCGAATGTCGACATGCTTGCACCTTCTGTGGAGGACTTGATTTTGAGTGATGGCAATGGCACTGCTGCTATCACAATAGATAGGGACTTCTCTTGCCTCTACATTGTAATCCTTGAGTTGTTGAACTAGCCAGAGCAGCTGACTACAACAACTTCCAGCTGCCATATATTCTGCTTCAGTGGTGGAGGTTGCAACTGAGGTTTGCTTCTTAGAGAACCATGATATCAGCTTGTTGCCTAGAAATTGACAGGTTCCAGATGTGAATTTCCTATCAATCCTACATCCTCCATAGTCTGAGTCAGAATAGCCACTCAATTCTAGATTGTCATCAGCAGGGTACCATAGTCCTAGGTTGACTGTTCCTTTTAGGTACTTGAGAATTTTCCTTGCTGCTTCTAGATGACTTTTCTTTGGGTTTGCTTGAAACCTAGTACATACTCCTACAGCACATGTTATGTCTGGTCTGCTAGCTGTAAGGTATAGTAGAGATCCAGTCAGTGCTCTATATTCAGCTTGATCAACTGCCTTTCCAGACTCATCTGGTTCCATTTTAAAAGATGTCATCATTGGAATCCTTGCAGTCTTGCTTTGTAGAGCTTTGAATCTTTCTAATAGGCTTTTGGTATACTTGGACTGGTTGATGAAGATCCCTTCTGGACTCTGCTTGACTTGAAGTCCTAGGAAGTAATTCATCTCACCCATCATGCTCATTTCAAATTTTCCTTGCATGAGTTCAGAGAACTTTTTGCACATCTCTTGATTGGGTGATCCAAATATAATGTCATCTACATATATTTGCACCATTAGAATGTCTTCTCCTTCTTGTATTCTGAAAAGAGTTCTATCCACTTTGCCTTTTGTATATCCATTGTCAAGTAGGAATTGTGACAATGTGTCATACCAAGCTCTAGGGGCTTGCTTTAGACCATAGAGAGCCTTCTTCAGTCGATATACTTGATCACCTTTTTCAAATCCTGGAGGCTGCTCTACATAAACTTCTTCTACCAGAATACCATTTAGAAAAGCACTCTTGACATCCATTTGGTACACTTTGAAGCCCATATATGATGCATAAGCTAGAAATAGTCGAATAGCTTCTAGTCTGGCTACTGGAGCAAAGGTTTCATCATAGTCAATCCCTTCAGATTGTGAATATCCTTTTGCAACTAGCCTTGCTTTATTTCTAGTTATCACATCATTTTCGTCCTTTTTGTTCTTGAATACCCACTTTGTTCCTACTATATTGTGGTTTTCAGGACGATCTACCAATTCCCAGACTTCATTTCTTTCGAATTGGTTTAGTTCTTCTTGCATAGCAGTGATCCAGTTGCTATCTGTCATTGCTTCTTCTATGTCAGTTGGTTCAATGTTGGATAGGAAGGCACACCAGCAGAACATAGATGATTGTGAGTTCTGATTCAGTTGTCTTCTTGTCTTGACACCTGAGTCTGCTCCTCCTAAGATGAGGTTTGATGGATGATTGTTTCTCCATGTATGCCTCACAGGAGTATCTGCATTGGATGAGCTTGGATTCTCATCTGATCTAGTGCCATCAGGAGGGTTGACTTGATTAGGTCGATCATCATCTATATCTTGTGTGTCAAAGAGATCATTCCCCCTGGCATTTGGGATTGTTGCATCTTGATTCTGGTCAGCTTGTCCTGCTTGAGTTTGAGATCTAGTGGCAGGTCTATGAGGCTTATCCTCCTCTGGTTCTTCAGGGAAAGGTTCATTGACTTCAATGAACTCATCTGGTTTGGACTTGATCACTAGATGTCTCATCTGATCTGCAGTTGAGTTTGTTTCTACTGCACTCTTTTCACAAGATTCATAAAAAACAACATGAGGTGTTTCTTCCACAAGAAGAGTTTGTTTGTTGAGTACTCTAAATGCTTTGCTAGTAGAGGAGTATCCTAAGAATATCCCCTCATCTGCTTTGGCATCAAAAGCATTCAACTTACTCTTCCCATTGTTGTGAATGAAACACTTACAACCAAATATATGAAAGTAAGATACTCGAGGTTTTCTTCCTTTCCACAGTTCATATGGGGTTTTCTCATGAATTTTGTGAATACCTGACCTATTTTGAGTGTGACAAGCTGTGTTGATGGCTTCTGCCCATAGCTTCTTAGGAGTGGAGAATTCAGCAAGGAGGGTTCTTGCAGCTTCTTTGAGTGTTCTGACCCTTCTTTCAGCTACACCATTCTGCTGTGGTGTTCTTGCTGCACTTGTCTCATGCTGAATGCCATTAGAAGTACAATAGGCAATAATATAAGAGTTGATAAATTCAGTGCCTTTGTCACTTCTAATTTTCACAATTGGTTCTCCTTTCTCTACTTGGATCCTCTTCAATAGTTCAGGGAGCTTCTGCAGTGTTTCACTCTTCTTGTATAAGAAGATAACCCAAGTAAACTTGTAATAGTCATCTACAACAATAAGAGTGTACTTCCTCCCAGTTAGAGTGGTTGGAGTGATTGGTCCAAAGAGATCCATGTGAAGCAATTCAAGAACTCTGCTGGTTGATGTTGTCTTCTTGGTCTTGAAGGAGACCTTTGTTTGCTTTCCTTGTTGACATGCATCACATACCTGATCTTTACAGTAGAGTTCATTAGGCAGACCATCAACTAAGGATTCCCTTGCTAGCTTGTTCATAGTCTTAAAGTTCAGATGACTAAGGCGTTTGTGCCATAGCCAGCTGACATCTTTAGGGCTCTTCACAAGCAGACATGTATCCTTAGGACAGCTGTTCCAATTTGCAAGATACATACTTCCCTTTCTAGATCCTGTTAGAAGGTTTTGTTTTGTTCTCTTATCACTTATGAGACACTCATCTTTAGAGAATTTGACTGCGTAACCAGTGTCACAAAAATGAGAAACAGATAATAAATTAAACTTAAGACCTTCTACATATGATACATCATGTACCTCAATGTCACCATTTTTAAGGGTGCCATATCCTTTTGTGTTACCATGCGCGTTATCACCAAAAAGACTTTTGGACCTTTCTTCTCTATGTAGTTGGTCAGCAGGGCTTTGCTTCCTGTCATGTGAGTTGAGCATCCACTATCTATGTACCATGTTTCTCCTGCTAGACCTCCTCTTCTGTATAGGTCCCTCCTTTCCTGCAAGAAAGGTTAAGTCTTAGGTACCCATTTTGTTTTGGGTCCTTGGGTGTTAGTACTACCCTTGGGAACCCACATATACATTGGTCGTTTTAACAACCTTGAGCACTTGAGTTGTTTCCCTCGGGGATCACAGAACCAAATCTTACCAGTTAACACCTTGGACTGATCTGATTTGTTCTTTGTGTCAGCTAAGTAGTAGTCAAATGGTTTCCCTTTATAGGAGTGTACATACATAATCTTTTGACTAGTTACATTCGGCCTGGGTGCATTAGCTGGACGATGCACACGATTATATGGACCATACTCTTCTGTTCTCACAATATCATAAGAGATAGGGGGTGCAAAGAGAACAGATTTGTTTGAAGAAGACTTCTTCTTCTTGGCTGGAGCAGCATACAGCTGAGACTGTCTCAGACGAGATGGTCTAGGTTGTTTGTTGTTCCTCTGTACAGGCTTGGGGTTAACTTTTCTTTTACCATTTTTGGTGTTGGAATAGTTAGCCTTAGCTGGTACAGATGCCTTTTGGTTCATATTAGGTTCATTGTGTTTAGAACACTCACCCTTTTCATGTGTCTGAGTAGTGCACTTATTAGGTGTACTACCCCCAGCTGTAGAGGATGTAGATGGATTAAGTTCAAAACCAAAACCCATCTTATTGCCATTTGATATATAATACTCAGAGATACTTTAAATAGTAGTAGAAGCTTTATTGAACTCTGATATCTTTTGATTTAGGCATTCCTTCTCCTTTTCTAAGAGCTTGTGTGCTTGGAAGAGGTCATCAAACTTGGATTGTAGTGAACGAAATTCCTTAGTTTCTAAAGCTTGAGTTTCTAACATCCCCTCATACAACTGAGTTATTGTGGTATTTTCTTCCTTAAGAAGTTCCACTTCTCTAGTCAATCTTTCATTCATTGTGACCAGCTCAGGGGTGTTATCAAACTTAGTCTTTTTCAACTTAGCAATTTCTTTCCTTAGATCCTTATTCTCCTCTTCCACCTCTATAAAAGCTCTAGTGGAAATATCCAGATCACCTTTTACCTTTCTTAAAGATTGATAATAGGTGTCTTCTGATTCGCCTTCAGATGAGTTTATCTCATCTGATTGTGAAAAAATAGGTGAATGGAAAGTAGCAGTATAGGAGTTTACCTCATTTTCACCTATGGCCATCATAGCTAGGTCATCTGAATCATCTGAGAAGATTTGGCAGTCTGGTGATGTAGGGAGTTCATCACTGTGATATTCAGATTCTTCAGTCACCATAGCTTTCTTGTCTGAAGTTCTTCTTGGCCTTCTTCCTTCTTTGTCATCTAGATTCAGTTCAGGACATTCATATACATAGTGTCCTGGTGTACGACAATTGAAGCATGATCCAGATTTCTGATTTGAGTTGCCTTTCCTTGAAGGTGTGGCATCTCTTCTTCTAGATCCTCGACTGTCAGATGACTCCACATCCTTTCTAGGATGTCTTTCTGGTGTTCTTTCTCTAGAACTTCTGGATGGTGAACTTGCTCTTCTATCTATGTAGTTTCTATAGAATTTTCTATATTTGCTGTTGAGAGTGTTCATCCTTTCAAATCTCTTGATCATAAGAGCCATTTGCTCTTTCAGACTCATGTCTGATCCTTCACAGTCTTCTGTTTTCAGTGAGGTCTTGCCAGATGAGGTACTTGCAGCTTTTGTATTGGCTGCTTTGAAGGCTACAGTCTTTGAAGTAGATGGTGTTGCAGTTGGCTCATCACTTCCTGAGTTTTCTTCTCTTTCCAGATCATATTCATGGGCTTTTAGGTTCTGAAATAAAGTTTGAGCAGACCACTTCTTGATGTCTTGAGTATCTTTGATGATGGTCTTCTTGAGTCTCCATTTCTTGGTTAGAGAGTCTAAGATTTTTAGATTTTTCTCTCTATTTGTGTATTTCTTGCCCAGAGATTCTATCTCATTGATGATCTTGGTAAATCTATTGTCTAGTTGATCAATAGACTCTTCTGGTTGCATCTTGAAGTGTTCAAACTTCTTGACTGCTGTTGACAACTTGCTCTCCTTGATCAGCTCAGTTCCTTCACAGAGAAGGGCCAATGCATCCCACATCTCTTTGGCTGAGTCACAGTGGATTACCTTTGCAATGTACTCATTTGGAAGAGTTTGCATTATGTAATCTTGGGCAATGCTGTCAATATTGGATTGCTTCATCTCTTCTGGAGTGAGGTCCTTCATAGGCTTGGGGGCAAGCTCTCCAACTGGAATTTCTGGATCACCATTTGTAGTGTTGACTGCCATGATGGTGATTGGGCCTTCAGTGATTACTGACCACATCTTGTAGTGGACTGATGTGAGATTCTTCCTCATCCTGATCTTCCAATAATCATAATCCTCAACTGAAAACTTAGGCAACTTTCGCATATTAGCACTCATGTTGTATGAGTTTTCAAAAACAGGTTTTTCAAAAGAATAGATCTGTTCAAGAGGACTACAGAAAGACTCCCTCAAGTCTTCTGATAATCTAGAGACAGTAGTCCGTTAGAACCACTGCTCTGATACCACTTGTTGGTCCCTGAACGAGTAGTGAATGGGATTAAAGTCTAGAGGGGAGGGGTGAATAGACTTTAAAACTTTTTTTAATAGAGTTGGGAACCTCTTCTGATTGCTATGTCAACTAGACTACTAGTCTGCTGGTCCAGATGACTATAGTGATCTGATTGAAGAGGTTATATGCGGAATTATGGTAGGCCTTGTTTAGACTCGTTCTTTAAGTGTTAACCTGTTGTTTTATAAAAGTACTCAGCTGATGTTGGTTTGAAAGTTATGGCCTTGTTTTGAAGACAGAGTTGAAAATACAGTATGCACTATATAAAAATATATGTAAGGGCAGAAATGTAAAGTGCAGAAGGTAAATGACACTAGATTTATAGTGGTTCGGATATACGTTCCTACGTCCACTCTAACGTCCACACGTGATGTTTAATCCCTTTAATTTACCACAAATTACAAGGGTCTTGACCTTTATAGTCCCAAGGTTAGGACTTTGAGATCTGAGCCGTCCTAACAGCTACGGTCTCCACAAGTGATTGTAAGCACTTGCACTTTAAGGGGTTCAAAAACTTTAACCTTTCGGTGAGGGTTTGGGGTTTTTGAAGTGTATCCAACTAATGGTTCAAGCTTATAATTTGCTTAACCACTATGCCTAAAACAATGATTATACAATATGAACAGGTTTCAGGTTCTTAGGGGTTGGATAGAAATCACTTAAGAGCTATAGATAATCTAATGGTTTCTGGCTCTTTTGAGAATTCTTAGAACAGTATGGCTTTAGCTTTGATTGCTTGCTTGGCTTGTTGAATTCTCTCTTGTGACTTCTTGTCTTTGTGATTTCTCATCCTCTTGTATTTATAATGGAGATTGGTTGCAACTAGCCGTTGGAGTTGACTAGCCGTTTGAGCAATCTTTCCATAATGGCTTGATTCCTTGATTCCAGCCGCTTGATTGCTTCAATCCTGGGATCATGTCAATCTTTTAAATAAGGTAGGTCTTCGTTTGAATTGCAAGATGACTTAGGAATCAGCCGAGTCCTGGAAGATCA
The DNA here is from genome assembly GCA_963675135.1 of Galeopsis tetrahit. Classification (NCBI taxonomy): domain Eukaryota; kingdom Viridiplantae; phylum Streptophyta; class Magnoliopsida; order Lamiales; family Lamiaceae; genus Galeopsis; species Galeopsis tetrahit. The sequence goes on from OY776130.1 coordinate 18,518,008, forward strand.
CATAGTCTTCTGATCTGTACTACTAGTCTTCTGGCTACTCTTCTGGCCTTAGGTCTTCTGTCTTCTGATAGTAACACTCTTCTGATCTGGTAATTCTTCTGATCTGGTAATTCTTTGTACTGCTTTAGGCCATCTTCAATCTGGGACTCCATCAGATAAGTACGTATACAAGCACCTTAACTTATCTGGTCTTCAAGGATCTTCTAGTCTTCATGTCTTCTACTCTTCTCATCCTGAGGATAGGCATGTAAGCCAGGATTGTGCTGATCAGCTGATATCAATACAGTTGATCACACAAGACTAGTCTTAGTTGTTCTATACAAGTCAGCTGATCCTATTACATTTATAAACGCTAAGTGTTTTGGCCATCAAAACTATTCTAACATCAAGTGGGGCTTAGGGTGAATTTATATCCCAACAACACCTTTAGTAGACTCACCAATAATCAGATCAGTAGAATGAGAAGATTTCCATGTTTTTCTAGACTTAACAGGAATACTCTCATCATCAATATCATCGTCATGTATATCCATATCATCATTATCAGCAGGTTTATTCACAGGAGAACTTTCAACCAATTCAGGCATTTCAGTAGGTCTAAAAGACTTACCTTGGCCTTTTACCTTATCTACATCATCATCTTTGTGTAGGATGTTTAGGAATGGATTATAGGCTTGAACTGATTCATAAACTTCGGTCTCATAATTATCTTTTTCAGTTTCATTGGTCAGATCATCAACTTTCTTACTGAGTTGATGATCAGCAGAGTCCTGTACAACTTCATCAAAGACAACATGGGGTGTTTCTTCTACACATAGAGTAGAGTAATTAAACACTCTAAAAGCTTTGCTTGTAGAGGAATATCCTAAGAATATCCCCTGATCTGCTTTAGCATCAAAAACATTTAATTTGCTCTTTCCATTGTTATGAATAAAACACTTACATCCAAAGATATGAAAATATGAAACTCTAGGCTTTCTACCTTTCCATACCTCATATGGTGTTTTACCATGTACCTTGTTGAGTGCACTTTTGTTCTGAGTATGGCAAGCAGTGTTGATTGCCTCAGCCCAGAACTTCTGTGGTGTGTTGTACTTTGCAAGCATTGTTTTGCATGCTTCCTTTAGTGTTCTGTTTCTTCTCTCAGCTACACCATTTTGTTAGGGTGTTCTAGCTGCACTCGTCAAATGCTGAATTCCAGACTTAGAACAAAATTCTTTAATGTAACAGTTTATAAATTCAGTCCCCTTGTCACTTCTTATCTTGACAATGGGCTGACCTTTTTCTACTTGCAACATCTTCAACAGATCTGGTAGTTGGGTCTGTGTATCACTCTTTTTGTGTAAGAATATTACCCAAGTGAATTTTGAATAATCATCTACCACAACTAAAGTGTACCTTCTACCATTCAGTGTAGGGGGTTTTATAGGACCATGAAGATCCATGTGCAAGAGTTCTAAGACTCTACAAGTAGAAAGAGTGGGAATTGACTTAAAGGAAACTTTTACTTGTTTACCTTTCTGGCAAGCATCACACACTTGTAACTTGAAATAGATTTCATTAGGGATACCTTCAACAAGGTAATCTCTTGAAATCTTATTAATTATCTTAAAGTTCATATGGCATAGGCGTCTGTGCCATAGCCAGCTGATCTCTTTAAAACTCTTACTAAGAAGGCAAGCATCCCTAGGGTAGCTATTCCAATTCACAATGTAGACACTGCCTTGTCTTACTCCAACCAGTAGAATAATGTGTGTTGTTTTATCCCAGATTTCGCATTTGGTACTTTTGAAGTAGACTTTATAGCCCCTGTCACAAAATTGAGAGAAAGATAACAAATTGTATTTCAAACCTTCTACATATGAGACATCCTGAATCTCTACATCTCCATTCTTGATGTATCCAAATCCTTTTGTGATTGCCATGGAACTATATCCAAAGATCACCTTGGGTCCTTCTTGCTCATGATAGTCAGAAAGAAGAGCCCTGGAACCAGTCATGTGGTGAGAACACCCACTGTCTATGTACCAAGTTTCTCCAACTGAACCACCTTTCTTGTATAGATCCAGTCCACCCTGCAAGTAGTGATCTTAATAATTTAGGTACCCTTTCTTTTTTGGGGTCCTTGGGGGTTAGTAGCAGTAAGAGGCACCCAAATAAACATTGAAGATTTGAATAATTGAGACCTCTTCAGTTTTCTACCATGCTTATCACAGAACAATACTTTATTGACCTTCTCAGAAGTATCAGATGACTTAGGATCTATTTTTCTGAGATAGCCTTTCCTTGGATCTATCCCTTTTTCAGTAAGATCAGTATGTCTGTAATAGTTCGAATAGGGCCTAAAATCATGTGGACCATACGGTTTATAGATGAGTTTTGGTCTTTCCTCTCCAATAATATCATAAGATAAAGGTGGAGGATAAAGAACAGGTTTGTTATGATAATGGGGCACAAATTTCCTAGGTTTAGTTGAGTACAGATGAGACTGCCTTATAGAAGGAGGTCTAGGTTATTTCCAACTTCCCTGTGTTTGTCTTGACCTACTGTTCTGAGTTTGCCTCTTCTGATTCCAGGACTGTTCTGCTCTGGTCAGAGGAGTAAAACTCTTTTGGTATGGTCTTGACTGTACTGGTCTAAATGCATTCTTCTTTTTACCATTGTTGGGTCATTATCATAAGTCATAGGTTCTTTTCCTTTATCTAATTGCAAAGAACTTGAACTACCTCCAGTAGTGTTCTTAATTCCTGAAGTAGAGGAACTAAGCACATCAGCACCTATTCCACTTTTATCATTTGGAGCTCTATATATGTCTGATAATGTTTGATTAATCTTAGAAGAATTAACCATATCAGATAGCTTCAAATCTAAGCTCAGTACTTCAGATTCTAAGAATCTATTGCGCTCTTCAAGTTTTTCACATTTAATGTTTAAATCATTGAATTCATTGGTCTCTTTGGCTTGTGTATGAAGCATATCCTGATATAATTTGTCCATGGATGCATACTTTTCTTTGAGTTGGGACAACTCTTCTGATAGCCGTGCATTTAGAACATTTATATTAGGATCCACTTTTAATTGAGCTTCTCGTAGACTAATGATTTCTTGTTTTAAAGAAATATTCTCATCACTGATTTCCATGAATGCTTTATTAGCTTGTAGGAGGTCTTCTTCAGTCACTCCATTGGAATGATGAAGACTACTCCCTACACTACTATCAGCAGTGTCATGAGTATCAGAATTTGAATCAGAATCATCGCAAGATTGAAAAGAAGTGACAGATGATACCTCATGATCGATTTTTTCCATCATAACCAGTCCATCATCTGCAATGAAGACTTCTTTCTCACTGCTAGAAGGGTACTCAGATGAAGATGATGGCAACTCATCTGAATCCGTGTCAAACTCATTGTAAGCCACCATTGCCCTCTTACCCTTGGCAAATTTTCGATCTCTCCTTGCTTTCCTTTCTTTTCTGTCCTCAGCACTCAGATCAGGACATTCATGGATGTAATGACCTGGCTTTTCACAGTTATAGCACAGAGGTTCATTAGTAGAATGTTTATTAGGAGAACGATATCGATTTCTATCCTTTCTATCAGTGGAATTCTTATCCTTCCTATCACCAGAGTTCCTACCTCTTCTTTTCTCATTAGAGACCTCATCTCTCCTTTCAGAAGATTTGTGATCCCTTCTGGTCTTAGAAGAGTCCCTGTTAGTAGAGCCCTGAGAATCTTTATAAAATCTCTTATATCTACCATAACGCTTGTTAAGTTTGTCAAACCTCTTTATCATTAAGTTCAACTGATCCTTAATAGTAAGATTAGTACTATCTAGTTCATATTTTATGCTTGACGGCTTAGACATAGATGATCTAGACTTCTTAGAGGTAGATGCCTTAAAAGCAATACTCTTGGAGATTTCCTTCTCCCTATCACTTCTCACTATTGGATCTTCTTCATCCAATTCAAACTCATGCGCCTTAAGGGTTTGGAAGGTGGTTTCAGCAGTCCAGGTATCTATATCCTGTGTAGTTTTAATGATCATTTTGACCATTTTCCACCTGTCATCTAGAGACTTAAGTATACGCAGATTGATTTTCCTATTGGTGTATGTCTTTCCTAACACATCCAAGTCATTAATAATTCTTGTAAAGCGAGTATCTAACGGGTCAATTGTTTCACCAGTCTTCATTTTAAATGATTCGAACCGCTGAACAGCAGTGGATAGTTTGCTTTCCTTTATTAGGGATGTACGTTCACAAAGGATAGCTAAACAGTCCCACATCTCTTTGGCTATTTTACATTTTAATACTTTCCCAAGATACTCATTGGGAAGGGTATGTAAAATATAATTTTTGGCGAAGCTGTCCAAGTTGTTCTGCTTCATTTCTTCAGCAGTTAACTCTAACCTGGGTTTAGGAACAAGAACACCAACAGCTTTTGTCGGTTCCAGTGTTGCAGTGTTTGGTATCATGGTAGTGATTGGCCCTTGTTTGACCACAGAAATCATCAGATCATGAGTTGAGCTGAAAATGGCCTCCATCCTCGGTTTCCAGTAGTCATAATATGCAACTTTAAACTTAGGAAGTTTGTTCACGTTAGATTCATCCATGATTGATAGAACATATAGGATCAGTAGTATAGCAAGTAGATTCAGATAGACAAGTATTGATAAATATCAAGAATCAGTGACAAGAATCAGTAAGACTTCCCCAAAGTCTACAAGGTTATCAAGAAACAGCAGTCCAAAGAACTACTGCTCTGATACCACTTGTTGGTCCCAAAGTTGAGTTAAGATTGAGTAAGCTAGGAAAAGTCTAGAGGGGAGGGGTGAATAGACTTTTCAAAATCTTTTAAAATATCAGAGTTTATATGCGGAAATGTGTTCTGAACAGTACTATTCTTACTGGGTCAGATCAGTACTTCTAGTTTCAGTTTTATACTCAACTTAGATTTAGATCTTGAATATGTATGTTAAACAAATATTAAACAATAAGTAAATCAACACACAAGATTTATAGTGGTTCGACAATTGTCTACATCCACTCTAAAACTCCAGTCGTGATATTTTATTAAACTCTTCCTTTTTGAGTTTCTTATGGCTTAAAGTCCCAAGATTAGGACTGTGATCTTATCGATTATGCCACTAGCAAACTTGTTTACAACAAATCCCAAACTAAAAAGTAAAGTAAAACATCTTTAGAATGTAGCCTTTGAATCTTCAATTCTATGCAGTGGCTTCTTCTTGATTTGATCTCCTTCAACTCTGTGAGTTCTTGAATACTTGAATTCTCTTTGAATGCTTCGAATATCTTGAGTAGCAGTAGTCTTTTCAAGTAAAAGATCACACGGTATTTATAAGCTTTAGTATGACAGTTAGCAGTTTGTGAAACTAACTCTCAACCAACTCTTGACCGTTTCTTGTTGTAACTTCTTTTTGTAACCAACTTAAAACTTATCTTTCCAAGTCAGCATATCTTCAAATATATCTTCAGTTACGCTTCAAATAAGTTTTCCAAACTTATTCTTCAATTCTACTAACTCAGCACAGTAAACTACTCTTCTTAGTTTTACTGTTCTTGGTCAGTCAGCACAGTTCTCAATAACTGTTCTGCTTCCTTCAAAATTCTTCTCTTGTATCTCTGAGCTTTAACTTACTCCTCTTGATAGTCTTCTTTCTCTGGAGTAGTCTTCTGATCTTCCTTAGTCTTCTTTAGTCTTCTGACTTTGATCTAATCTACTGTTCTGAACTTTTACAATGCTGATTACAACTCAATACAAACTCACATATATAAAACCTATCTATACATCAACTGAACTATATACAGATGAGTATATCTAAGTCCTATACTATAAGCTGTCTATACAATACATTTATCAGCTTAGTTCTTAACAGTTCATATATCAGATCAGTAACACACTAAAATCAGTAAACTCAGTTTTCATAACTCATTAAGATCAGTAAACTTATTCCATATGACTTAGTTAGAATGACTTAGAACCACATATATCATTAACTTCAAGTTGCTTTTGGCCATCAAAACATACAATCATCAATAAGAACATTGTTTACAGGATTCATATCCCAACATTGTTGAACATCCAAACTTTTTGATTATTTCTCTTGAATACTTGGCTTGGTTTATGAAAATTCCTTCTTTAGATAGCTTGACTTGAAGTCCCAAGAATAAATTCATCAGCCCCATCATTGACATCTCAAACCTGCTTTGCATGAGCTTTGAGAATTTCTCACAAAGCTTCTCATTTGGTGATCCAAATATGATATCATCCACATATATTTGGACAAGTAAGATGTCATCTCCGTCAAAAATTCTGAACAATGTTATGTCTACTGTCCCTTTGACAAAACCATGATCCAACATAAATTGTGACAAGGTGTTATACCAAGCTCTTGGAGCTTGCTTAAGTCCATAAAGGGTTTTCTTGAGTCTATACACCCTATCTCCATCTTCTTACCCTGGGGATTGTTCCACATAGACTTCTTATTTGAGATGAGACTGCCTTATAGAAGGAGGTCTAGGTTATTTCCAACTTCCCTGTGTTTGTCTTGACCTACTGTTCTGAGTTTGCCTCTTCTGATTCCAGGACTGTTCTGCTCTGGTCAGAGGAGTAAAACTCTTTTGGTATGGTCTTGACTGTACTGGTCTAAATGCATTCTTCTTTTTACCATTGTTGGGTCATTATCATAAGTCATAGGTTCTTTTCCTTTATCTAATTGCAAAGAACTTGAACTACCTCCAGTAGTGTTCTTAATTCCTGAAGTAGAGGAACTAAGCACATCAGCACCTATTCCACTTTTATCATTTGGAGCTCTATATATGTCTGATAATGTTTGATTAATCTTAGAAGAATTAACCATATCAGATAGCTTCAAATCTAAGCTCAGTACTTCAGATTCTAAGAATCTATTGCGCTCTTCAAGTTTTTCACATTTAATGTTTAAATCATTGAATTCATTGGTCTCTTTGGCTTGTGTATGAAGCATATCCTGATATAATTTGTCCATGGATGCATACTTTTCTTTGAGTTGGGACAACTCTTCTGATAGCCGTGCATTTAGAACATTTATATTAGGATCCACTTTTAATTGAGCTTCTCGTAGACTAATGATTTCTTGTTTTAAAGAAATATTCTCATCACTGATTTCCATGAATGCTTTATTAGCTTGTAGGAGGTCTTCTTCAGTCACTCCATTGGAATGATGAAGACTACTCCCTACACTACTATCAGCAGTGTCATGAGTATCAGAATTTGAATCAGAATCATCGCAAGATTGAAAAGAAGTGACAGATGATACCTCATGATCGATTTTTTCCATCATAACCAGTCCATCATCTGCAATGAAGACTTCTTTCTCACTGCTAGAAGGGTACTCAGATGAAGATGATGGCAACTCATCTGAATCCGTGTCAAACTCATTGTAAGCCACCATTGCCCTCTTACCCTTGGCAAATTTTCGATCTCTCCTTGCTTTCCTTTCTTTTCTGTCCTCAGCACTCAGATCAGGACATTCATGGATGTAATGACCTGGCTTTTCACAGTTATAGCACAGAGGTTCATTAGTAGAATGTTTATTAGGAGAACGATATCGATTTCTATCCTTTCTATCAGTGGAATTCTTATCCTTCCTATCACCAGAGTTCCTACCTCTTCTTTTCTCATTAGAGACCTCATCTCTCCTTTCAGAAGATTTGTGATCCCTTCTGGTCTTAGAAGAGTCCCTGTTAGTAGAGCCCTGAGAATCTTTATAAAATCTCTTATATCTACCATAACGCTTGTTAAGTTTGTCAAACCTCTTTATCATTAAGTTCAACTGATCCTTAATAGTAAGATTAGTACTATCTAGTTCATATTTTATGCTTGACGGCTTAGACATAGATGATCTAGACTTCTTAGAGGTAGATGCCTTAAAAGCAATACTCTTGGAGATTTCCTTCTCCCTATCACTTCTCACTATTGGATCTTCTTCATCCAATTCAAACTCATGCGCCTTAAGGGTTTGGAAGGTGGTTTCAGCAGTCCAGGTATCTATATCCTGTGTAGTTTTAATGATCATTTTGACCATTTTCCACCTGTCATCTAGAGACTTAAGTATACGCAGATTGATTTTCCTATTGGTGTATGTCTTTCCTAACACATCCAAGTCATTAATAATTCTTGTAAAGCGAGTATCTAACGGGTCAATTGTTTCACCAGTCTTCATTTTAAATGATTCGAACCGCTGAACAGCAGTGGATAGTTTGCTTTCCTTTATTAGGGATGTACGTTCACAAAGGATAGCTAAACAGTCCCACATCTCTTTGGCTATTTTACATTTTAATACTTTCCCAAGATACTCATTGGGAAGGGTATGTAAAATATAATTTTTGGCGAAGCTGTCCAAGTTGTTCTGCTTCATTTCTTCAGCAGTTAACTCTAACCTGGGTTTAGGAACAAGAACACCAACAGCTTTTGTCGGTTCCAGTGTTGCAGTGTTTGGTATCATGGTAGTGATTGGCCCTTGTTTGACCACAGAAATCATCAGATCATGAGTTGAGCTGAAAATGGCCTCCATCCTCGGTTTCCAGTAGTCATAATATGCAACTTTAAACTTAGGAAGTTTGTTCACGTTAGATTCATCCATGATTGATAGAACATATAGGATCAGTAGTATAGCAAGTAGATTCAGATAGACAAGTATTGATAAATATCAAGAATCAGTGACAAGAATCAGTAAGACTTCCCCAAAGTCTACAAGGTTATCAAGAAACAGCAGTCCAAAGAACTACTGCTCTGATACCACTTGTTGGTCCCAAAGTTGAGTTAAGATTGAGTAAGCTAGGAAAAGTCTAGAGGGGAGGGGTGAATAGACTTTTCAAAATCTTTTAAAATATCAGAGTTTATATGCGGAAATGTGTTCTGAACAGTACTATTCTTACTGGGTCAGATCAGTACTTCTAGTTTCAGTTTTATACTCAACTTAGATTTAGATCTTGAATATGTATGTTAAACAAATATTAAACAATAAGTAAATCAACACACAAGATTTATAGTGGTTCGACAATTGTCTACATCCACTCTAAAACTCCAGTCGTGATATTTTATTAAACTCTTCCTTTTTGAGTTTCTTATGGCTTAAAGTCCCAAGATTAGGACTGTGATCTTATCGATTATGCCACTAGCAAACTTGTTTACAACAAATCCCAAACTAAAAAGTAAAGTAAAACATCTTTAGAATGTAGCCTTTGAATCTTCAATTCTATGCAGTGGCTTCTTCTTGATTTGATCTCCTTCAACTCTGTGAGTTCTTGAATACTTGAATTCTCTTTGAATGCTTCGAATATCTTGAGTAGCAGTAGTCTTTTCAAGTAAAAGATCACACGGTATTTATAAGCTTTAGTATGACAGTTAGCAGTTTGTGAAACTAACTCTCAACCAACTCTTGACCGTTTCTTGTTGTAACTTCTTTTTGTAACCAACTTAAAACTTATCTTTCCAAGTCAGCATATCTTCAAATATATCTTCAGTTACGCTTCAAATAAGTTTTCCAAACTTATTCTTCAATTCTACTAACTCAGCACAGTAAACTACTCTTCTTAGTTTTACTGTTCTTGGTCAGTCAGCACAGTTCTCAATAACTGTTCTGCTTCCTTCAAAATTCTTCTCTTGTATCTCTGAGCTTTAACTTACTCCTCTTGATAGTCTTCTTTCTCTGGAGTAGTCTTCTGATCTTCCTTAGTCTTCTTTAGTCTTCTGACTTTGATCTAATCTACTGTTCTGAACTTTTACAATGCTGATTACAACTCAATACAAACTCACATATATAAAACCTATCTATACATCAACTGAACTATATACAGATGAGTATATCTAAGTCCTATACTATAAGCTGTCTATACAATACATTTATCAGCTTAGTTCTTAACAGTTCATATATCAGATCAGTAACACACTAAAATCAGTAAACTCAGTTTTCATAACTCATTAAGATCAGTAAACTTATTCCATATGACTTAGTTAGAATGACTTAGAACCACATATATCATTAACTTCAAGTTGCTTTTGGCCATCAAAACATACAATCATCAATAAGAACATTGTTTACAGGATTCATATCCCAACATTGTTGAACATCCAAACTTTTTGATTATTTCTCTTGAATACTTGGCTTGGTTTATGAAAATTCCTTCTTTAGATAGCTTGACTTGAAGTCCCAAGAATAAATTCATCAGCCCCATCATTGACATCTCAAACCTGCTTTGCATGAGCTTTGAGAATTTCTCACAAAGCTTCTCATTTGGTGATCCAAATATGATATCATCCACATATATTTGGACAAGTAAGATGTCATCTCCGTCAAAAATTCTGAACAATGTTATGTCTACTGTCCCTTTGACAAAACCATGATCCAACATAAATTGTGACAAGGTGTTATACCAAGCTCTTGGAGCTTGCTTAAGTCCATAAAGGGTTTTCTTGAGTCTATACACCCTATCTCCATCTTCTTACCCTGGGGATTGTTCCACATAGACTTCTTATTTGAGTATTCCATTCAGTAAAGCACTCTTGACATCCATTTGATAGACTTTGAACCTCTTGTGGGCAGCATATGCTAGAAACAACCTTATTGCTTCAAGTCTTGCCACAGGTGCAAAAGTCTCATCATAGTCTATGTCTTCTGATTGACAGTATCCTTTGGCGCCTTATTTCTGACTATCACATCATTCTCATTCTTCTTGTTCTTGAATACCCACTTTGTTCCAATAACATCTTGATGTGATGGCCTGTCAGCCAGTTCCCAAACATCATTTCTTGTAAACTGGTTCAACTCCTCTGGCATGGCAGTGATCCAGTTTGCATCTTGTAGTGCTTCCTCAATGTCTTGAGGTTCCTGTTCTGATAAGAAACAACAAAACAAAGCACTTTCACCATGAAACCTTATAGTTTTGACTCCAATACTTGGATTTCCAAGTATCAGGCTAGTTGGGTTGTCAGATAACTATCTCCTTCAATTATATGCCTGATCCCTTCAGTAGAGTTTTCCTCTACTGAGGTTAAGTCACTAGGATCATAAAATTCAGGAAAGTGTAATGAAGGATCTAATTCAGGATCATATTTAGCAGTGTTGGCATCAATGTCAGGGACATTGGCATTTTCAACATTGTTAGTTCCCCCTTGAATAGTGGATCCATTAACTACCTCAGTAGAGCCTGCATCTTCATTGGTAGTTGTTACCTGATTATAAACTGGGATGGGGTCAGTCAATTCATCATGTCCTTCAGTGGGGTTTTCTTCAGGTAGATTGCCATCAGGAGTGTTGTTCATTATGATGATTTCAGAAGGATTGGGCTGGACAACTTCAGTGAATAAGGTATCTTTATCTTTTAGGCTCAGTCTGGTTGTCCTTTGTGTGATGTCATCTAATTCCAAGGTTTTATCCCTGTTCTCAAAAGTAGTTTCATCAAACACTACATGAGGTGTTTCTTCCACAAGAAGGGATTTACAATTGTAGACTCTGAAAGCTCTACTGGTTTGGGAATATCCAAGAAATATCTCCTCATCAGCTTTGCTATCAAAAGCTTTTAATTATTTTATTCCATTGTTGTGAATGAAACACTTACAACCAAATATGTGAAAGTAAGATACTTTAGGTAGTCTTCCTTTTCAGAGTTCATATGGGGTCTTTCCTTGACCTTTAGTGATTAGGCATCTATTCTGAGTATAGCATGCAGTGTTTGTAGCTTCAGCCCAAAATCTCTTAGGCAGATTAGAATCAACAATTAAGGTTCTAGCAGCCTCTTTAAGAGTTCTATTTCTTCTTTCAGCTACCCCATTTCGCTGAGGTGTTCTAGCAGCCGAAGTTTCATGGGCTATACCATTTTTAATGCAGTACTCATTATGTTGGGAATAAAATGAGAAGTGTTTTGATTTAATACCAAAACCCCCTGAGACATGCCAATAGAGTAAGTCTAAGTCAAGATGACCATGTTCTAAGAATGTTAGAACATGTAACATAAGGCTAGTTGAGAAGCTGACATGTTAGGCAGCTCTTAGATAAATAGATGCACAAGTTAAGGGGGAACACATGCTTTGAAGTCTATCAAGATCAAGTCCCCTCAAGGCTCAAGTTGAATGTGTTCCAAGTCTGCTGAACAGACAAGTATGCTGATAAAGAGTAAATGGATTATGGAACAACATATCTAAAGATCAAACATATCTGAAGACTAAAGCATTCTTGCTCAGGAGGTTTGTCCAGAAGAGTTGTCTCAGCACACTTGTACCAGAACCATGTCAAGGTGATCCCAACCTTGCTGATATGGTCAAGGACACCTATTCTATGTCATGAATGCACAAGATCTATTCTAAGGAAACATGGAAAGTGAAAAAGCCAAGTCAACCTCGCTGATAAGCAAAGTCTACTGATAGTGATAAGAAGAGTTGTCCAAGTGATAAGGAATGTTGTCCTTATCTTAGGATCAATCATCAGAAGGAATGTCCATATTTGATCAAGTGAATCTTGAAGTCAGACATTGGGAAGAGTGCTGCAGAATGAAGACAAAGTGATTACAACCGTTTATTTCCCAATTGAAGGACATGTCACTATCAAGAATATGTCTTCAAGTTTGAAGAGCTCAAGGAAGACATTTATGGACATTTGAGACTGCCTCTCCAACGGGAAAATCCTCAAATTTGTCTATAAATACAAAAGTGTGAAGACCTTTGAAAGCATCCAACATTCAACTGACCTCAACTATCCTACAAGCTCACAAGTGCTTTCAAGCTTTCAAAGAGACTATCTTAGTCTTCAAACACTTCATCTAAGCTGAACCTCATTGTATATCCATACAAAGTTGAATGTGTTCCAAGTCTGCTGAACAGACAAGTATGCTGATAAAGGGTAAATGGATTATGGAACAACATATCTAAAGATCAAACATATCTGAAGACTAAAGCATTCTTGCTCAGGAGGTTTGTCCAGAAGAGTTGTCTCAGCACACTTGTACCAGAACCATGTCAAGGTGATCCCAACCTTGCTGATATGGTCAAGGACACCTATTCTATGTCATGAATGCACAAGATCTATTCTAAGGAAACATGGAAAGTGAAAAAGCCAAGTCAACCTCGCTGATAAGCAAAGTCTACTGATAGTGATAAGAAGAGTTGTCCAAGTGATAAGGAATGTTGTCCTTATCTTAGGATCAATCATCAGAAGGAATGTCCATATTTGATCAAGTGAATCTTGAAGTCAGACATTGGGAAGAGTGCTGCAGAATGAAGACAAAGTGATTACAACCGTTTATTTCCCAATTGAAGGACATGTCACTATCAAGAATATGTCTTCAAGTTTGAAGAGCTCAAGGAAGACATTTATGGACATTTGAGACTGCCTCTCCAACGGGAAAATCCTCAAATTTGTCTATAAATACAAAAGTGTGAAGACCTTTGAAAGCATCCAACATTCAACTGACCTCAACTATCCTACAAGCTCACAAGTGCTTTCAAGCTTTCAAAGAGACTATCTTAGTCTTCAAACACTTCATCTAAGCTGAACCTCATTGTATATCCATACAAAGCTTAGAGAGATATCCAATCCTTATACACTGATCTTTATTGTAAAGGATATCTCATTAGTTGGAAATTTAGAAGGTTGTGTGGTCTCTCACTCTGCTTTCTAAATGTCTGTTTCCACGGTGAAATTCGTGCATAGTAGAGGAGGATATAGGCAAGCGTAGATCGCCTTTTTCCTTTATCGAAAAGAGAGAGGTTGTACAGAAAGTACATAGTTGGCTCAGCGGATCATAGGTCGAAGATTTGCATAGTCAGGAGTGTGAGCTCGAGAAGAAGATGCTTTGAAAGGCGAAGCCAAATGCCCCACCGTTTCGGCCGGAGCAAATCGGTAGACTCAGGTAGAAGTGTAAGGAGTTAACTGTTGAGAGAAGAACAATTAATTCTGAGTTGAGAAGAGGGTACTAGGACTCTAGACATCCTAGGGATCAATTCACCAAGGAGTGATGTTCTTGATCAAGTGCACCTTGGCACTATAAAACAAGTTAATTCCAAGAGTGAAGGAATTATCCTGTTAAATCAGGGAAAGTGGATGTAGGAGCTTGAGTCTCTGGACCACTATAAACTCTTGTGTTGATTTACTTTCAAGTATTACATTCATTGAACACATCACACTAAACTGAACTTTCAAAGAACTTATACTCAAGACTGTGCAAAACACATTTGGACAAGTTCCCTGAAACTGGATATTTGATAAGGAGATTTCAGAACTTAAAGGAGTTTATACTAAAGGGCCAACCACTAATTCCGCACTTATAACTCACTAAGATAGTCATTTAACTAAGTACTCAATAGTACTTAATAGGTTGGTTATCTTTAAGAAGTTATACATCTCGGCAGAGTTGTCCAGGACAACCTTGGTGAGGTCATACTTGGTTAAGTTTGAAAAGATTTGCATACAAGTGTATTCCCCCCCATACACTTGTTATATACTCCTTTCAGGACCAACAAGTGGTATCAGAGCAGGGGTTCAAAGACCACTGCTTCTGAAAATCCATCTTGATTTTCAAAATCACATATTTGGTGTGGTCACTGAACTGATCTATCTGAAATCTTATATATCTATTGTCTAACCTTTTTTTTCTAAGATATGGCAAAAGGAAACAACAACAATCAGAACCAGCAGCAGAATCAAAATCAGAATGTAAATCATAATATCAATGTTGTTGTTCCTCCAAATGCTGTTCAAGGACTAGACAATATGGCTACCAATCCAGTCAACCATATATCACATCACAAGTTGCCTATGTTCTCAATAGAGAACTATGATTTCTGGAAAATCAGAATGAGGGCTCATCTTGCATCTCTTCACACTGATATGCTAAGAGTGATCACAAGAGGACCCTTTGTGTTTACTCAAATTAATCCCAGGATCACTGATGCTCAAAGAGCTGACACAAGGGATGTGATCCCCAAGGATGAAGATGACTTCACCTCAGAAGAGAAGAGGAAAGATAATTTGAATTATCTAGCCATGAACACTCTCTATCAAACAATTCCAGATGCAATCATGGGAAGGGTCTGCCACTGCACAACTGCCAAAAAAATTTGGGATACTCTTGTAGAAATGTGTGAGGGTACAGAAAAGATCAAGGAAAACAAGCTCCAAGTGGCAGTGCAAAAATTTGAACAATTCACAATGGATTCAGAAGAGTCCATTGACAAGTTTGCTGGTAGATTCACATATGTGATGAATGAAATCAACTCCTTGGGCAAGGTGTACTCCAAGAGAGAAGTTGGTCTGAAGATCTTGAGAAGTCTCACTCAAAAGTGGGATGTATATGCAGTAATGATGCAGAACACCAAGGATCTCTCCACCATGCCCATGCAACAAATCTTCTCTGAACTCAAAGTTTTTATGAGTTTGATCTCAACAGAAGAAAGCCTGTTGAGGAATCTTCATTACCAACCAAAGGAGTGGCTTTCAAAGCCAAAGCTGCTGAACCTGAAATGCAGTCCACTCCTAGATCATCAAAGTCAGTCTCAAAGGCTGAAATGAAGGAAGAACGAGCCTTGATGGCTAGAAGGTTTGACAAGCTGAACTCAAGGTTTGGTAGATACAAGAAATTCTACCAAGACAACAAGGTCAGGAGAAGATACAACTCTCTTGAAGCCAAGGCTGAGGACAAAAGGCCTGAAGAAAGGAGATCAGAGGACAAGTACTCTGATAGGAGAAAGTCCAGCAGAGCTGAGCCTTCATCATCAAGAAGAAGAGATGAGCCAAAGAAAGATGATGATGAAGACCTTTGTTATAACTGCAAGAAGAAAGGGCATTTTCAATATGACTGCCCTGAACTCAGCTCTAAGGAAAGAAGAGAAAGGCAAGCTAAGAGAGATAGAAAGTTCACCAACAGAAAAGCCATGATGGCTGGTGAAGAATCTGATAGTGCTGAAAGCTTCAACTCTTCTGATGGACTGTTCTCAAACAGTGAAGATGATGATGATGTGTGCAACATGGCCATTGAGGATGATGAGGTATCCTCCACTTCTAGTTCACCATCATTCATTTCACAAAACACTAGTGAAGTCAACCTGAAACTTTCTCTTGGAAAGTTAATGGAAGATTTCACTATGTTACAAGAATTTCATGACAACTGTGTGAGAGAAAATGAAAGATTGTCAATTGAGCTTGCTAAAATGAAATATTTCTACTGAGTTGTATCAACAAGTCTTGAGAGAGCTTGAGGAAGCAAATCTCAGGATAGTTGACCAACAAAAGGAGATTGATGATCAACTGCTTTCTCAGAAGAGAAAAGACTTTGAACTAAAAATTCTTCAAGCTAAATTTGAAAACCTCTCACACGAGTATGATATTCTTAAATCAAGTGAAGAGAGCCTGAAATTAAAGATGTCTGCTTTGAAGAAATCCTCTAGAGCAATAGAGGAAATCCAAAGTTATCAAAGACCTATGGCTCAAAGAAGTGGAATAGGCTTTGATCCATTTGAATCTTCACCTTGTCGTAGTGTTGCTTCTACAAGTAACACTAAGAGAATATTTGTTAAATCAGTGGCTCAACAAGCTGAAAATGAAATAATTCAGCCACTGAACAAAGGAAAGGGCAAAACGCATGAATTGCCCACTCAAGTGATTCAGGAGACTAGGCCCAAACCCAAGGAAAAGGCCAAAGTCCCTGAACATAAGAGGAATGTTGGTCAGCAGAGTAGACCCAATGGAAGGGCAACTCTCCTGAACAATGTTCAGATGAGTTATCCTAGGCCAACTCTACTGAGAAAGCCTCAGCTGAACAGACCTAAGGACAACTATCCTCAAAGGCAAAATAAAATGAGACAACCAAAACCCTTCATGCCAAAGGGTAATGGTCATAAAAATGCGCATCCTCAAAGATTCCCTCAAGTAGCACACAAAACTCATAAGTTCAGGAGAAATGACAACTCTCCTGATACTTATAGAGTAAACACATTTACACATACTTTCCCAAAGGCATTTAAGGGAAAGACAGTGTACATTGATGCTAGAGGAAGACAACTTAGCCACGTTGAATCAATCAGGGTAATTAGGCAAGTTTGGGTTCCTAAAGGTACAGCTAACCTCTCAGGACCCAAAACTCAAAGGGTACCTAACCTATCTAAATGCAGGTACCAATGGGCCACAAGAAGATGAGGAGTATGACCAAAAAGTCAGCATGGTACTTTGACAGTGGATGCTCAAGGCACATGACTGGAAACAAGAACCTCCTCACTGATTTCATTGAGAAAGAAGGCCCAAATGTCACATTTGGAGACAGTTCACAAGCTACAACAAAAGGTTATGGTACCTTGATAATTGGTAATATCAAGGTATCTAATGTGTCTTATGTGGCTCGTCTCAAATATAATCTCCTAAGTATCAGTCAATTCTGTGATAAAGATTTTAGTGTTGAGTTCTCAAGTGGAAAATGCTTAATCAGAGATAAAACTCAACAAACTCTACTGACTGGAACTAGAAAAGGGAATGTGTATTATGTAGACTGGGACAAGTTGGTTATGGCATAAAAGGCTAAACCACCTGAACTTTAAGTCAATGAACAAACTTGCTAGAAATGCATTAGTAAAAGGACTACTTAATGAGTTTTTCATTAAAGAGCATGTTTGTAAACCATGCCAAGAAGGAAAACAAATTAAAGCCTCATTCAAAGGAAAACCAGTCATCTCTACTGAAAGGGTACTTGAACTTCTTCACATGGATCTATCTGGACCAATTACCCCTGCAAGCATAAATGGTAGAAAATACACATTGGTTGTAGTAGATGACTTCTCTAGGTTCACATGGGTAGTATTTCTCCTTAACAAGAAGGAAACACAAGTCAAACTCCCTGAACTACTAAAGAGACTGTCAAATGAGAAAAACCTTAGCATTATCAAGATAAGATCTGACAAAGGCACTGAGTTCATAAATTCATACATCAATGAGTATTGCACGCAAAATGGTATAGCCCATGAAACTTCAGTCAGCTAGAACCCCTCAGCAGAATGGGGTTGCAGAGAGAGGAAATAGGACTTTAAAAGAAGCAGCTAGAACCTTAATTGCTGATTCAAATTTACCTAAGAGGTTTTGGGCTGAAGCTATAAACACTGCATGCTATACTCAAAATAGATGTTTGATAACTTAGGGGCAAGGCAAAACCCCCTATGAACTCTGGAAAGGAAGTTTGCCTAAAGTATCTTACTTTCACATCTTTGGTTGTAAGTGTTTCATTCACAAAAATGGGAAAGAACAGTTGAGAGCCTTTGATAGCAAAGCTGATGAGGGAGTATTCCTTGGATATTCCCAAATCAGTAGAGCTTTCAGAGTCTACAACTGTAAAACCCTTATTGTGGAGGAAACACCCCATGTTGTGTTAGATGAATCTACTCATGAGTTCAGGAATAAGAACTTGGAGACAAAAGAAATCACACAAAGAACAACCAGACTGAGCTTAAAAGATAAAGATACTACTTTCATAGATGTTGTCCAAGCCAATTTCCCTAAAGTCATAAGATTGGATAATAATCCTGAAGGCAACCTACCTGAGGAAAACCCCACTGAAGGAAATGGTGAACTGAATGATCCAATCCCAGTTCACACTCAGGTAACAACTACCAATGAAGAAGCAGTTCCTGCTGAGGTAGTTAATGGATTAAATAATCAAGGGGAAAACAATAATGTTGAAAATGCCAATGTCCCTGACATTGAAGACAACACCCCTGATTATGATCCTGAGTTAGATCTTGCATTAAATTTCCTTGAATTTTATGAGCCTAGTGACTCAACCTCAGTAGAGGACAACTCTACTGAAGGGATCAGAAAAAGAAGGACTTGGTTGACAGACCATCCTACTGGTCTGATACTTGGTGATCCAAATATAGGAGTCAAAACTAGAAGATTTCATGGTGAAAGTGCTTTATTTTGTTGTTTCTTGTCAGAACAAGAACCAAGTGACATTGAAGAAGCACTTCAAGATGCCAGTTGGATCACAGCAATGCAGGAAGAGTTGAATCAATTCACCAGAAATGATGTATGGGGGCTGGTTGATAGACCTTCACATCAAGATGTTATTGGAACCAAATGGGTGTTCAAGAACAAGAAGAATGAAAATGATGTGATTGTCAGAAACAAAGCAAGACTAATGGCAAAGGGCTATTGCCAATCAGAAGGCATAGACTATGATGAAACATTTGCACCTGTGGCAAGGCTAGAAGCAATAAGGCTCTTTCTAGCCTATGCAGCCCACAAGAGGTTCAAAGTGTACCAGATGGATGTCAAGAGTGCCTTCTTGAATGGTGTTTTAAAGGAAGAAGTCTATGTAGAGAAACCACCTGGTTTTGAGGTTGGAAACCAAGTTTACAGACTGAAGAAAGCTCTATATGGACTCAAGCAAGCCCCTAGAGCTTGGTATGATACACTGTCACAGTTTCTCTTGGATCATGGATTTATCAAAGGGACTGTGGACAGAACTCTCTTCAGAATCACTGAAGGAGAAGACATCTTGCTTGTTCAAATATATGTTGATGACATCATATTTGGATCCCCCAATGAGAAGCTTTATGAAAAGTTCTCAAAGCTCATGCAAAGCAAGTTTGAGATGTCCATGATGGGTATGATGAACTTCTTCTTGGGACTTCAAGTGAAGCAATCAAAGGAAGGAATCTTCATCAACCAAGCCAAGTACACCGGAGAAATGATCAAGAAGTTTGGGTGTACCACTAGCAAGCCAGTAAGGATCCCAATGAACACAAATTGGAAGATGGATCCTGATGAGAGTGGAGTTCCAAACAACTCCACTGAGTATAGAGGAATCATTGGTTCACTCCTCTATCTCACTGCCAGCAGACCTGACATCACCTTTGCAGTAGGTGTTTGTGCAAGGTTTCAAGCCAATCCTAAGAAAAGCCATCTTGAGGCTGCTAAGAGGATCTTGAGGTATCTAAAAGGGACTGAAAATCTAGGCCTTTGGTACCCTGCTGATGACAACATTGAGCTTACAGGCTACTCAGATGCTGATTATG
This sequence comes from Galeopsis tetrahit, assembly GCA_963675135.1. NCBI lineage: Eukaryota > Viridiplantae > Streptophyta > Magnoliopsida > Lamiales > Lamiaceae > Galeopsis > Galeopsis tetrahit. Next base: position 18,538,062 of record OY776130.1, read on the forward strand.
GAGGATGTAGAATTGACAGAAAGTCCACTTCAGGGACTTGTCAATTCTTGGGAAATAAGCTCATATCATGGTTCTCAAAGAAGCAGAACACAGTGGTTACTTCCACCACTGAAGCTGAGTATGTTGCAGCTGGAAGTTGTTGTGCTCAAATTCTTTGGTTGAGACAACAATTAAGGGATTACAATGTCAACTCTGTTGAAGTGCCAATATTCTGTGACAACAATAGTGCCATAGCAATATCACATAATCCAGTTTTGCACACAAGATGCAAGCATGTGGATATCAAGCATCACTTCATCAGAGATCATGTGGAAAAGAAGGACATCAAGTTGGTTAAAATCCACACAGATCATCAAAAAGCTGATATATTGACAAAACCACTTGCAGAGGCAAGATTCCTGGAATTATCAGCAGAATTGGGATTACTTGATCCAGGGAAGTTGGACAAGTAAATCAAATGGAGTTAATGAGTGAAGGGGTAATTGAAAATGATGATCAGCAGACTTGGTCAAGTCTACTGCAATTCAGAAGAATTGACCTCATTTGATCAGAACTCTTGTCCAATGAAATTCAGGACACTTGTCCACAAGCTTTCAGGACACTTGTCCATGTGGGGTCAAATAAGTTGTCTTGACTATCAAACCAAAATTTGGTTTGATAAGCACCTATTTTGGGTAATCATTGCCTATTTTGATATCTGTCCCATTCCTCTTAAAGCTATCACCTTTCTAGGACCTATTTTGTCCCCCACCCAAAAGGTCACTTTCCATGCATTAAATGCCAAGATTTAACTCTTGTTTGCATTAAACATTTCAAGCCATTCCTGGAGAGCAGTCAGCTAAATTGGATTTTATTGCTCATCAAGTCCAAACTGCTCATGCTGAAACTTCAGGAGCCTTGGATGCGCAAGGTAGAACTTTAGCAGTTGTTGAGATGAAGCTCACTGGATCTGAGGAAATTGTGCTTCCCACAATTGAAGCAAGAATCAGTGGAGTTGAATCTGGTTTGCAAACCATCTCCACTGAAGTTATGAAAGTAAAATCCAGCATAGATTCAGTTTCCAAAGAGGTCAAGAAAGAGCAGACATTGCTAAGGAGTAACCACAACAAGAATGTGAAAGCATTAAGATTGGTGGTTAAGCAAGCTTTAGGAAAGAAAACTGCTCTGCAGAAAAAGAGAGCTGAGGAAATGAGGCTAGCAATGGTGAAGGCTACCTCTGAAAAATTCTCACAAGAAGTCATGGCCAAAATTGCTGAGAGTGCAGTGGCCAACCTCACTGACTTCTTGAAGGCCAACCTTGATTCATCCCTCAAGACAACCTTAGAAGAGGTTGTGTAGCAAAAGATGAAACCTGACTTAGCTTTCTTAAGCTTAAGCAGTGACATGATGCAAAACATTCATGATGAGAATGTTTACTTGCTTGAGGAGATGAAGTCCCTGAACCAAGCTAAATCCCTGATGGCTTCTACCATGAGTGAGCTCAAACCTTAATGATTTGATCCTGCCAAAAAGGGGGAAAGAGAAAGCGGAAGGGCAAAAGGTGCCTTAATAATTGGTAGTTCAGACAAGGGAAAGGACAAGGCTACTGAAGACAAAGGAAAGGAGCAAGGAGTGCTGAATCTGAAAGAGCTTGATGAAGAAGAACAGTTGGCCATAGCATTGAAGAACTCAATGGCATCTGTTCAAGAAGAAAGAGCAAGGCTTCAGCAGAGGCCTGGAGGAGAAGTTTCTGGACTGGACAAGTCCACTGAAGGTGTCCACACAAGAGGACAAATCAAGAAGGCTAAAGGAAACAAGAGGAAAGCTGAAACCTTTACAGATTTTCCTAACAGTCTGGATTTACCACTTGAATTCAGAGTTGAAGAAGATGAGCCTACCTCCAAAAAGGTCAAGAATGCTGAACAAGATAAGACTGCTGAAGTTGACAAGTCTTCTGAGATTGTCAAAGTTGCTGAAGGTCTCAAAGATGCTGAAGATGTTGAAGTCTTATTTGCTGAAGGCTTTGGACCTGAACCTAAGAAGAAGACAACTGTCTTAGCTCATGATCCATCAAAGCTGTTTGAGGAAGGATATGGAAAGGATCTTGAAACTCAACAAAAACTGGCCATGATGAAAGCCAAAGAGAAGAAGGTCTTAATTGAAGAAGAAAACAGAGCAAGGGATAGGAGAAGAGCTGATTTCCAGAAGCCAAGGAGAAAAAGAGCAACCTACAACAAGATGAAGCCACAGCTGCTGATCCCAATGGATACCAAATATCCTCACTTGGATAAATGGGTGCCAATCCAGCTGAATGATTCTTGGGAAGAGGCTAAAAGGGAGTTTGTCTATGACTTTTATGTCATTAGAAGATGGAATGATGAAGATGCCAACTCCACATTTACACAGTTCATGATTGACTATCATAAGGAGCTGTACCAGCAACTCCTTGCAGCTGCTGATATTGCAAGATTTGAACTCACAGCTCCAAAGCCAATCATCTACATGCCTCCTAAGAAAGATGGCTTCATAGATCAAGCAAGAATCCTCCAAGAATTCTTTGAAATTCTCAAGTTGAACAGAATGGTTCTTGGACCAAAGGGAACAAATCAAGAGGCCATGGAATTGAAGAAAAGAGTGTGGGCACAATATGGGATGGTGCCACCTCCTGAAGATGATCTCTGAATGGCTAAGTTCTCTTGACCCCTTTCTGTGTTAAATTTGGATGAACACTTGATCTTGCTTGATGTGCTCTGCTGATATGATCCTATCTGCTAAAAATTGCTCAAGTCTGCTGGATACATATCTTCTGTCCTGATATTATGATTAGCTTTGATACACATGTTTTTAAGCTCTGATTATGTAGTATATGCTCTGATTTTGTAATATGTTAGCTATGTAATGATGTTTGATTCATGCTCTGATAAGATATTCAACTATGAACATGCTTGCAATTCCAAAATCTTTGAATGATAGTTGAATCCTTTTGAGTCAAGAAATAACATCTTACTATCTCAACATATCTGACTTTGAAACCTATTTTGCACTCAGAATGGTGATTACACTAACACATTCTTTTTCAGGAAAATTGACTCTAGTCATGTCTTCTGAAGATAAATGTAATAGATGTAGTCAAGTCACTTTTGCACAGAATGTATAGGTTTTGGCATCATCAAAAAGGGGGAAATTGTTGGGAATAAAATGAGAAGTGTTTTGATTTAATACCAAAACCCCCTGAGACATGCCAATAGAGTAAGTCTAAGTCAAGATGACCATGTTCTAAGAATGTTAGAACATGTAACATAAGCCTAGTTGAGAAGCTGACATGTTAGGAAGCTCTTAGATAAATAGATGCACAAGTTAAGGGGGAACACATGCTTTGAAGTCTATCAAGATCAAGTCCCCTCAAGGCTCAAGTTGAATGTGTCCCAAGTCTGCTGAACAAACAAGTATACTGATTAAGAGTAAATGGATTGTGGAACAACATATCTGAAGATCAGGCATGCTAAATGCATCATCTAGACACAACCTACTAAAGCATTCTTGCTCAGGAGGTTTGTCCAGAAGAATTGTCTCAGCACACTTATACAAGAACCATGTCAAGGTGATCCCAACCTTGCTGATATGGTCAAGGACACCTATTCTATGTCATGAATGCACAAGATCTATTCTAAGGAAACATGGAAAGTGAAATAGCCAAGTCATCTGAAGAGCACAAGTCAACCTTGCTGATAAGCAAAGTCTACTAATAGTGATAAGAAGAGTTGTCCAAGTGATAAGGAATGTTGTCCTTATCTTAGAATCAATCATCAGAAGGAATGTCCATGTTTGATCAAGTGAATCTTGAAGTCAGACATTGGGAAGAGTGCTGCAGAATGAAGACAAAGTGATTACATCCGTTTATTTCCCAATTGAAGGACATGTCACTATCAAGAATATGTCTTCCATTTTGAATAGCTCAAGGAAGACATTTATGGACATTTGAGACTGCCTCTCCAACGGGCAAATCCTCAAATTTGTCTATAAATACAGAAGTGTGAAGACCTTTGAAAGTATCCAACATTCAACTGACCTCAACTATCCTACAAGCTCACAAGTGCTTTCAAGCTTTCAAAGAGACTATCTTAGTCTTCAAACACTTCATCTAAGCTGAACCTCATTGTATATCCATACAAAGCTTAGAGAGATATCCAATCCTTATACACTGATCTTCATTGTAAAGGATATCTCATTAGTTGGAACCTTACTCCAACCCTTATACCTTTCAAAGAGAGAAAGTTAGAAGGTTGTAGTAGTAGAAGTGTAAGGAGTTAATTGTTGAGAGAAGAACAATTAATTCTGAGTTGAGAAGAGGGTACTAGGTCTCTAGACATCCTAGGGATCAATTCACCAAGGAGTGGTGTTCTTGATCAAGTGCACCTTGGCACTATAAAACAAGTTAATTCCAAGAGTGAAGGAATTATCCTGTTAAATCAGGGAAAGTGGATGTAGGAGCTTGAGTCTCTGAACCACTATAAACTCTTGTGTTGATTTACTTTCAAGTATTTACATTCATTCAACACAGCACACTAAACTGAACTTTCAAAGAACTTATACTTAAGACTGTGCAAAACACATTTGGACAAGTTCCCTGAAACTGGATATTTGATAAGGGCCAACCACTAATTCCGCCCTTATAACTCACTTAGATAGTCATTCAACTAAGTACTCAATAGTACTTAGTAGGTTGGTTATCTTTAAGAAGTTATACATCTCAGCAGAGTTGTCCAGGACAACCTTGCTGGAGTCATACTTGGTTAAGTTTGAAAATATTTTCATACAAGTGTATTCCCCCCCCCCCATACACTTGTTATATACTCCTTTCAGGACCAACGCATTAATATAAGAGTTTATGAACTCAGTGCCTTTATCAGATCTGATCTTGATGATATTAAGGCTTTTCTCATTAGACAGTCTCTTCATTAGCTCAGGGAGTTTGACTTATGTTTCCTTCTTATTAAGGAGAAATACTACCCAAGTAAATCTAGAGAAGTCATCTACTACAACCAATGTATACTTTCTTCTATTTATACTAGCAGGGGTAATTGGTCCAAACAAGTTCATATGTAATAATTGAAGTACCCTGTTAGTAGAGATGGCTGGTTTGCCTTTAAAATAAGCTTTTATCTGTTTTCCTTCTTGACATAGTTTACACACATGCTCTTCTATGAAAACTTCATTAGGCAGTCCTTTCACTAAAGTATTTCTTGCTAATGTGTTCATAGATTTAAAGTTCAGGTGGTTTAACCTCTTAAGCCATAACCAACTCTTCTCATTTGAGCTTTTAGCAATGACGTATGTAGTATCAGTGGAAAGGTTCCAGTCAACAAAGTATACATTCCCTTTTCTGATTCCAGTTAGTAGAGTTTGTTGAGTTGTTTTATCTTTGATTAAGCAGTTATTACTTGAAAACTCAACATTATATCCTTTATCACAGAACTGACTTATGTTTAACAAGTTGTACTTGAGACCAGCCACATATGATACATTAGTTACCTTAACATTACCAATGTTTAAGGTACCATAACCTTTTGTAGTGGTTTGTGAACCCTCTCCAAATGTGACATTAGGACCTTCTTGTTCAGTGAAGTCAGTGAGGAGTGTTTTGTTTCTAGTCATGTGCCTTGAACATCCACTGTCCAAGTACCATGCTGTCTTTTTGCTCAAGCTCCTCCTCTTCTTGTGGTCCTTTGGTACCTGTAAAGATCAAGCTTTAGGTACCCTTTGAATTTTGGGTCTTGAGAGGTTAGTTGTATCTTTAGGAACCCAAACTTTCCTAATAACTCTGATTGATTCAAGGTGGCTAAGTTGTTTTCCTCTTCCATCAACATACACAGTTTTTCCCTTAAATGCCTTTGGGAAAGAATGTGTAAAAGTGTGTACCCTGTATGTATCATGAGAGTTGACATTTATCCTGAACTAATGAGACTTTTGTGCAGCTTGATGAAATCTTTGAGGATGGGCATTAAGAAGACCATTACCCTTGGGCATGTAGGGTTTTGGATGTCTCATTTTATTGTGCCTATCAGGAGAGTTGGCCTTAAGTCTGTTCAATTGAGGTTGCCTCATGAGAGTTGGCCTAGGCTGAACATACTTTGGATAACCTCTCTAAAACTTGTTCAGATGAGTTGCCCTTCCACTGGGTCTACTCTGCTGAACACCATTTCTCTTGTAATCAGAGACTTTGGTCATTTCCTTAGGTATGGGCCTTATTCTCTGGATTACTTGAGTGGGCACATTAATCATTTTGCCCTTTCCTTTGTTCAGTGGCTGAAGTAATTCATTTTCATCTCGTTGTGCCACTGATTTAACAAAGATTCTCTCAGTGTTACTTGTTGAAGCAACATTAATACAAGGTGAAGATTTGAATGAATCATATCCAAGTCTACTCTTTTGAGACATAGGTCTTTGGAAGCTTTGAATTTCCTCTATTGCCTTAGAGGATTTATTCATTGCAGACATCTTATTTTTCAGGCTCTCTTCACTTAATTTAAGAACATCATATTCATGAGAGAGATTTTCAAATTTAGCTTGTAGAATTTTAAACTCAAAATATTTTCTTCTGTTGAGATCAAACTCATAAGCTTTGAGTTCTGAGAAGACATGTTGCATGGGCATGGTAGAGAGATACTTGGTGTTTTGCATCATCACAGAGTATACATCCCACTTTGGAGTAAGACTTCTTAGAATTTTGAGTGCCACCTCTCTTTTGGATTAGACCTTGCCCAATGAGTTTATGTCATTCAATATATCTGTGAATCTACCAGCAAATGTATCAATGGACTCATTTGACTCCATTGTGAACTGTTCATATTCTCCTTGATTTTGTTTGTACCCTCACACATTTCTGCAAGAGTATCCTATATTTATTTGGCTGTTGTGCAGTGGTAGACTCTCCTCATTACAACATCTGGAATGGTCTGATAGAGAGTATTCATTGCCAGATAATTGAGGTTGTGCCTCCTTCTCTCTTCTGCAGTGAAGTCATCTTCATCTTTAGGGAATTCTTACCTTGGATCAGCTTTTTGTGCAGCTGTCACCTTAGTATTTGGCTTTGTGAAGGTGAAAAGTCCCTTAGTGATGACTCTCAGCATCTCATCCTGATCTTCCAGAAGTCATAGTTCTCAATTGAGAACATAGGTAGCTTATGATGAGATATATGGTTGACTGAGTTTGGAGCCATGTTGTTGATGGTCTCCACAGCATCTCCAGGCATAACATTGTTGTTAGGAGCCATACTAGCAAATGTATATAGTTAAGCACAGAGTATGAATGAAGGTTTTCAGAAAGATCAGTTCAGTAACCACACTAAAATTTGGTTTTGAAAAACAAAATGGATTTTCAGAAGCAATTGTCTTTGAACCCCTGCTCTGATACCACTTGTTAGTCCTGAAAGGGGTATGACACAAGTGTATGGGGGGGGGGGGGGAATGCACTTGTGTATGAAAATTCTTTTCTTTTAAAACAATCAGGCTGTTACGAGACTTGTCTAGACAACTACTTTGAGTATATATAACTTTGTTCAGATAATTAAACTAATGAGAACTATGAAGTAATCAGTTGAATAAATATCTAAGTAAGTTATACGTGTGGAATTATGGTTGGCCCTTTATATTTAAACTCCTTTTAATTCTGAAAACTTCCTTAACACTTAAACAGTTATCTTTGGGACTTGTCCCAAATCTGTTTTGCACAGTTTGTGATGTATGTCTTTTGAAAGATCATTTTGTGTGCAGTGTATGAATGTGTTACTTGTATGAAATGACTTGAAAGTAAATAACACAAGAGTTTATAGTGGTTCAGAGACTCAAGCTCCTACATCCACTTCCCTGATTTAACATGATAATTCCTTCACTTGGAATTAGCTTATTTTATAATGCCAAGGTGCACTGATAAATCACACTACTCCTTAGTGCCTTGATCCCTAGGAATTCTGAGTCCTAGTACTCACTCAACTCTTGAACTAAACTATTTTTCTCTTGACAGTTCTAGTTCTCACACTTCTACAACAACTATTCTAACTTTCCTTGAAAGGTTTAAGGATGGAGGTTGGTTCCAACTAGTTTGAGATATCCTTTACAATGAAGTACTGTATAAGGATAGGATATCTCTCTAAGCTTTGAATGATTTAAAGTTAGTTCAGCTTAGTTAGCAATTGGAAGTGTATGGAAACTTAAGAATGATGTATTCTCTTTGAGAGCTAAAAGGCTTGTTGGCTTTGAATGCTTATACTTTCCACCCCTTGAATGGTTTCCATACTCCAGTATTTATAGAACAAAATGAGGTTATGTCCGTTGAAGAGACACCCTCAAATTGTCTATATTTGTCTTCCTTAGACTTTGCATCTTGAGGACAGATTCCTTGAAAGTGACATGTCTTTGTTTTGGGAAGTAAACGGCTTAGAGCTTCTTGTATTGACTTAATGAACTCTTCTCAATGTCTGACTTATAGATTCAACAATCAAACATTAGACATTCATCCTGATCATTGATCCATGATTAAGGACAACATTCCTTATCATCAGGACTGCTTTGTGCTCAAGCTTATCTCATCAGCTGACTTGGCTTATCAGCAGTGTTGGCTAGCTTCTTCAGCTGAGTTGGCTTCCCATCTTCACTGATCAATCTTGGAGCAACTTCTAAGTGTATATCACTTCTATGAGTGAAGTTGACCTAATCAGCACAGTTGTCTCTTGAGTTAGACTGGATTTTAACACTTGTGATTTAGTGTGCTGATCATCTCTTCTGATTACAATAGAGTTCTTGTCAGTAGGTTTGGTCCATTTGATGTGATTTTCTAACATTGGCCTTTCAGAAGGGTTGACTCTTCTGATCCTACTCTGCTGATTCTGCTATCACCATAGTTGAACTCTTCTGATCTTTTGTTGTTAGCATGGTTGAAGTCTTCTGATTCTGAGCCTTGAGGAACTATATTCTTGTAATCTTCATCTAATCTTCTATAAACTGCCTAATATGTCAATTGTTCAACTAGTCTGATCTATATGTTCCAAAATTCTGGAAACATACTGGTGTAATTTGACTTATCTTACACGGCATGTCTTAGGGGGTTTGGGTATTTTAATCAAAATCTTGGCCAATTTGTTGTCCAAGCCCTTCTTCTTCAACCTTTGAGGGTATGGGAGAGGCACTACATTCTTGCCTTTGTCTTGTGGAGGGATTGCCTCCTCACTCTTCTTCTCCTCTTCTTTCTCTTCTTCCCTCACTATCTCTTCTTGCCTTTCTTTCTCTTGTCCTTCTTCTTTGTCAACATCCTCGGGTGCGGATTCACGTATTATGCAACACTAAAATATACGACCGCAAGTATACGACGTCTATCGTAGCGTGATAAGTACGAGGTCAATCCCACGAGAAGGTGTAGTGATAAAAGTGAAGTTTGTCGATTTTAGTTCTAAATAGACGTGATCGATTAAGTGAAAATGGTGAATTACCCTAAGATTGTCTACCAATTGTCACGAATAAACAATAAAGAGTAATGTAAAATCGATCAAATAACATGCAAATCAAGAAACCGAGATGGAAAACGAATGAAACTCAAGTATGAGAAAGTAGGTCCTAAAGCACATGCAATACTAATGAATCCATCTATGATTAACTATCTACTTAAGTGGTGTTCATGCTTTGTCTATAAGATTGATCACATAATAATGAATTAAAAGTTTCTTCAAACCAAGTAATCCAAAGGAAATATCACACAACTTAGTATCTCTACCTAAATTGCACAATAGAACCCAATCAAGCTCCTAGGATCATCACACATCTTCCTAATCATTGATCATCTTTCAATCTCACAATAAAATTAGGTTAAATGCTTGCAATCAATTAATTAAAATAGATTTCTCAACCTAATTCAATTAACTAAGATTAACATATCACCATTGTACACTAATGACATGCTTTGCAATGAAAATCAAGCATCCAAATAGAATTAAGCCACACAAACACCAAATAAGCAAAACATTAATTCATAAACTTCAACAAGAGTATTTACAAGGCTCTAGAACCAAAAGTGTTCTAGCCAATCAACAACATAATCCAACTACAAATAAAACTAAGGTAAAAGCAATAAAAAGTGAAAGGAAAAGAAAGCTTATTAGACTATTGTATGGTGAGGAATCAAATTCCAAAACTAATGGTGGCCTCCTTGCTTGATTTTATGAAGAATTGAAGAAGTAGATGATGAAAACCTCCAAATGTGTGTGATTGTGTGTAGAACTTCTTGAGAAAGGGGTAAGATGGTTTTGAATTTAAGAATGGAGGTATTTATAGTGTTGGGGTAGGGTTTGCTCGGCCGGGTGGAAAAGTGGCCCGGCCGGGTGGGAGTGTTGGATAATAGTTGCAAAAACAGGGGGTGAGTGGCCCGGCCGGGCCAAACCTTCGTAAATTAGTGAAAATCTGGATTTTGCCGCCCGGCCGGGCCAATACTTCGTATTGACTCCTTCGCTTTCGTCCTCCAACTTCGTCCCTCCGTAACTTGAGCTTCCGACCTCCGATCGACTCGATTATTTTTGCTATTCCACTCCATATTTCGAGCCGGGTCCAATGGTTCACTCCTCTTTCCGATCCAATAAATTGTGGTAGGTGTTTTGCTCCCAAATTTCATCGTTTTACCTACAAAATCGACAAAACACTACCTTTCTCTTATTTCGACCAAAACAATGATAATTAACCCATAAATCAATGGAATTAACATCAAAATGAGCTTCACGTGTGCATCTAAAGTGTGTAAATTCCACCTGAATCAAACCCCCCCAAACTTAAAATGTTGTTTGTCCTCAAACAACTAAGTACTTAAAGCCATTAGGGTGGAATGATCACAATGGAATATTCAATGCAAATCACACATGCAAAGTAAAGTGTAGTGATATCTCTTTCTCAAAGTGCTTTCTCAATGAAGATCATAGGCTCATTATTGCAATTCACACTCATAGATCAAGGAATGCACAAACACATAACACATTGTGAATGAGAAACATAATCCAAATGCTCAAGTCCTCTACTCACATGATAAAATGTTTCTCTCAAACACACAAACAAATTGAGGATATTAATGCAATCATCAATCAAGTTATGCTATGCAATCACCATATGCTTGCCCACATTCTACTTTCTACAACACTCAAATGTTCAACAATGTGATCAATAGGGCTTAATCAAGGATGTAACACTGGCTCTTTGTTCAAGGTAGGATGAATTTGGGAATTGTGACTCTTCTAGTGGAGGACAAAGTTTGTTGTTTTACAATTTGTGCTTTCACCTTCAAAATTTACAAACTCCATCCTCACTTTTCATTTTCTTTTCTTTTACAAGCATTCATCACCTCATCTTTTTGAACCATTTTTCTTTTCAAGCTTTTGGGGCTCTTTGTCCCTCTTTTCTTTTCCTTTGATTTTCTTTTCATCTTTTCTCCTTTTCTTTCAACTTTTCCAATTTCTCCTTTCACCAAAGATGTTCAAGCACATGTTTATCCACTTTATCTTTTATCCCCCACTAGATGTTGGTGTCAAAGGCTCAAAAAGGCTAAGTGGTTAACATTGTAGTTTGCCAAGAAAATGAGGAATTAGGCTCAAAGGGGCTAACTACGGAAGATTACTTCGATTTTAGGAAATTTTGGCTAAGTGACTCTTTAGAACAAGATGGCCTATATCATATCACAAAGTTTCACACAATCATGCTTTCAAACAAGAACTTGGGCAAGTTCTAGGATCACTAGCAATAACATAATCCACTCTTCAAATGAACTAAACCGGATTACATGTTCGATTTAGGGCTCAATTCTTACCGGTTTATTCAATAGGACTCTCACATTCATCAAATGTCCCAAAACAACAACACATCATACATTCATGCCATCAAAGATTACAAATATGAACACAACATGATACTACTGCCCATCACCAATCATGCATACATTCAAAGCAAATAGACATCACCACAACTACTCAACTATGGATTCCAATGATTATCCATGTTCACATTTCACCATAAGTCCACTACCCAACAATTGATCAAAACCAACTCAAACAATATAAGCATATGAGAGCTAAGTGTGCGCCGGTGCAAAATGTAACACAAGTAGAATGACGAACCGGTGCAAGGGTAACAACTAATAGAAAAAAAAAAAAAACTCCCCTAAACTTAGAATTTTACTATGTAAAAATTCTATGTTTGGGGCTACAAGTTGTTACCTCCCTCCTTGCACATCCAATGCTCTTCAAAGATCACCATTGCACCACTTGCTCCCTCTTTCCAAAGTTGGCTTTGCTTCTTCTTCATTCTCCAAGATATGATATCCGCAATGCTCCTCATCCATACCTACAAAGAAACTAAGCTATCAAAACTACTAAAATAATAAAACCTTGGGTTGCCGGACGGTTCTTCCTTGAGGGGAATATCAAGTTACCCCCTTGTCATCCTTGTTCTTGACCTTCTTTGCCCAACCAACTTTCTTAAATCCATGGAAACACCCACTCGCTAGCCCATCCGGCTCTTCAATAATATCATAGGAAGTTGATGCCTCATTTAACCCCAAGCTTGCACAAGTGGCCTTTTTTGATTTGGGGGACTTGGCCTTCTTGCCCGTCTTCAAATCACTTTGTTCCACTTTGGAGTCTTCTTTCACAAAATTGATCTTGAGCTCTTCTTCCATCTTCTCTTTCATGGATATGGGATGGTGATCTCTCTTGGGGTTCCCATACTCTCCATCCTCCTCACCATAGACTTTGATGGCTCTATAAATTTTGAACAAGACTTTCTCATTGTTCACTTGAAGCTCTAACTCTCCTTTTCTCACATCAATGATGGCCCCTCCGGTTGCCAAAAACGGCCTTCCCAATATCAACGGGATGTACTTATCCTCCTCCATATCCAAAACTACAAAGTCCACCGGAAAGATAAATTTGTCGACTTTGACCAATACATCCTCTACTATTTACAAGGGGTATGTCATTGATCTATCCGCTAATTGAAGGCTCATAGTAGTCGGTGTAAGCTTTCCCAAACCAAGAGACTTGAAGATGGATAGAGGCATAAGATTTATACTTGCTCCCAAATCACATAAAGCTCTAAACGTACCTTCATCTCCAATGACACATGGCAAAGTGAAGGATCTGGGGTCCCTAAGCTTTGGAGGTAGCTTAGCTTGGATTATGGAGCTACACTCTTCGGTTAAGTGCACCATCTCATACTCTACCATTTTCCTCTTGTTTGACATAATTTCCTTCAAGAACTTGGAATAGTGGGGCATTTGTTCAAGAGCTTCGACAAATGGGATATTGATGTGGATTTCTTAAACATATCCACAAACTTAGAAAATTTGCTATCTAAGCCCTTCTTCTTTAACCTTTGAGGATATGGGAGAGGTACTACATTCTTGCCTTTGTTTTGTGGAGGGATTGCCTCCTCACTCTTCTTTTCCCCTTCTTTCTCTTCTTCCTCTTTTTGCTTCTCTTTCACTTGGCCATCTCTTTTGTCAACACCTTCGGGTGCTATTACCACTTTCCGGGTTTGCCTTCTCTCGGATGGCCATTGGTTTCCGTTTTTTGCCATCTCCTCTAAGAGCATATAACCCTCATTCGTTGTCTTTCCCAACAAAGACCCTCCACCAGCCGAAGCGTCTACCATCCCTCTTGTACGATGATCCATCCCGTTATAGAAATAACAAATGATTTGATCCCTTGAAAACCCGTGTTGAGGACAACTTCTTATGAGCTCCTTAAAGCGCTCCCATGCCTCGGTCAATGATTCATCCTCATCTTTTCGAAATGAAGATATTTCCCCCCGTATTTGAATAGTTTTGCTTGGGGGAAAATACTTCATTAAGAAAGCATCCACCAAATCACTCCAATTCTCTATCGTCCTTAGATCAAGAGACATGTACCATTGTTTTGCACGATCACGGAGTGAGAAGGGGAACAATTGGAGACGAATGTAGTCTTGAGGGACTCGGTTTATCTTCACCGTCCCACTTATCTCTAAGAATTGAGATAAATGTAGGTTGGGGTCTTCTTTTGACAACCCTCCGAATTGGTTGTTTTGGACCATCATGATCAATGCCGGTTTGAGCTCAAAGTTATGAGCGTCTACGGGCTCCCTACCCACTCCTCCGTACGGCCTTTGAATAGGTCGAAAGTGATCCCTCAAAACCCTTTGATTCCCATGTTCCTCATCCTCTCTTGGCCTTCCATCTCTTTCAACACCAACATTTTCTCCAACTCCCTGGTGAAAGTTGTCCCTTAACACTCTTTGAGGTCGCTTACCTCCATTCCCATTTGGTTCATCAACTCCGTCGACCCCTTGATTCTCCACTTCCTCCTCCACCTCTTCCACGATTGGATTCTCTCTTCTATTCATGGCTTCTAACTCAATTCTTCTCCTTTCGGCGTTCCTTCTTCGAAAATTGGCTTCGATCTCCGGGTCTAAAGGTAACACTTCTTGTTGGTTCCTCCTAGATCGTGTGATAATAAGCCATGTCTATCAAAAGTTCAAACGAGAGTGAGAATTGCAAGCAAAATCAAGATAACAAACACAAATATTTTTTGGTATTTTTGAGAATAATGAAAGCAAATAAAGTGTCTAGACTAAAACTCTATCGACCTACACTCTAGAACTACAAAACCTCCCCGGCAGCGGCGCCATAAACTTGATTCACGTATTATGCAACACTAAAATATACGACCGCAAGTATACGACGTCTATCGTAGCATAATAAGTACGAGGTCGATCCCACGAGAAGGTTTAGTGATAAAAGTGAAGTTTGTCAATTTTAGTTCTAAATAGACGTGATCGATTGAGTGAAAATTGTGAATTACCCTAAGATTGTCTACTAATTGTCACGAATAAACAATAAAGTGTAATGTAAAATCGATCAAATAACATGCAAATCAAGAAAACGAGATGGAAAACGAATGAAACTCAAGTATGAGAAAGTAGGTCCTAAAGCACATGCAATACTAATGAATCCATATGTGATTAACTATCTACTTAAGTGGTTTTCATGCTTTGTCTACTTAAAAGTTTCTTCAATCCAAGTAATCCAAAGGAAATATCACACAACTTAGTATCTCTACCTAAATTGCACAATAGAACCCAATCAAGCTCCTAGGATCATCACACAACTTCCTAATAATTGATCATCTTTAAATCTCACAATAAAATTAGGGTAAATGCTTGCAATCAATTAATTAAAATAGATTTCTCAACCTAATTCAATTAACTAAGATTAACCTATCACAATTGTACACTAATGACATGCTTTGCAATGAAAATCAAACATCCAAATAGAATTAAGCCACGCAAACACCAAATAAGAAAAACATTAATTCATAAACTTCAACAAGAGTATTTACAAAGCTCTAGAACCAAAAGTGTTCTAGCCAATCAACAACATAATCCAACTACAAATAAAACTAAGGTAAAAGCAATAAAAAGTTAAAGGAAAAGAAAGCTTAGACTATTGTATGGTGATGAATCAAATTCAAAAACTAATGGCGGCCTCCTTGCTTGATTTGATGAAGAATTGAAGAAGTAGATGATGAAAACCTCAGAATGTGTGTGATTGTGTGTAGAACTTCTTGAGAAAGGGGTAAGATGGTTTTGAATTTAAGAATGCAGGTATTTATAGTGTTGGGGTAGGGTTTGGGTGTAAGAATTGCAAGTAGGTCCCTTGAAAATGGAAAAAATATCAGTTTGGCACCGAAAATGGGTTGGCCCGGCCGGGTGGAAAAGTGGCCCGGTCGGGTGGGAGTGTTGGACAAAAGTTGCAAAAACAGGGGGTGAGTGGCTCGGTCGGGCGGGTAATGTGGCCCGGTCGGGCCAAACCTTCGTAAATTAGTGAAAATCTGGATTTAGCCGCCCGGCCGGGCGGGAAATGTGGCCCGGCCGGGCCAATACTTCGTATTGACTCCTTCGCTTTCGTCCTCCAACTTCGTCCCTCCGTATCTTGAGCTTCCGACCTCCGATCGACTCGATTCTTTTTGCTATTCCACTCCATTTTTTTAGCAGGATCCAATGATTCACTCCTCTTTTCGATCCAATAACTTGTGGTAGGTGTTTTGCTCCCAAATTTCATCGTTTTACCTACAAAATGGACAAAACACTACCTTTCTCTTATTTCGACCAAAACAATGATAATCAACCCATAAATCAATGGAATTAACATCAAAATGAGCTTCACATGTGCATCTAAAGTGTGTAAATTCCACCCGAATCAGGTGCCATTACCATTTCCTCCTCTTGTGGCATCTTTGGCCCCTCATAGCTTGTCCCACTTCTTAGCTTTATAGCTTTGCAATGCTCCTTAGGGTTGAGCTCCGTGTTCGAAGGAAATTGCCCCGGAGTGTGTTAACTTCCAAAGACATTAGAGAGTTGGCTCATTCGCTTCTCCATGGCTTTCATGTTGCTTGCCACATTCTTGATCATTTCCCCTTGTTCATCAAGTCTTTGCCAAGTCTTGGCCATGTAACTTTTTGTCTCTCCCATGAATGCACCAAACATATCTTCCAATGATGGCTTTGATGAGGGTTCAACGATCATTCCATCTCTCACGTTGAAATTCGGTGGTGGTTGGATAACATTCCTTGGATTGGCATAGGAGAAGTTCTCATGTTCCCTCAAACCGAGGTGATATCGGTTTGGATTGGGAGGATTCTCACGGTTTTGCCTCTCATTCCAACCTCTTTCTCGAAAATTTCGGTCCCGTTGATTGTTCATGTAGTGGGCCTCTTCATATTGATCATCACTCGGTCCCACTAATGACTTGGCCGTCATCAACGAAGTCAATTTATCCATCTTTTTAGTTATAGTAGGAAAATCCTCCGATTCTCGAGTGGAAGCAACTTTCCGGGTTTGCCTTCTCTCGGATGGCCATTCGTTCCCGTTTTTCCCCATCTCTTCTAAAAGCACATAACCCTCATCCGTCGTCTTTTCCAATAAAGACCCTCCACCGGCCGAAGCGTCTACCATCCCTCTTGTACGGTGATCCATCCCGTTATAGAAATAACAAATGATTTGATCCCTTGAAAGCTCGTGTTGAGGACAACTTCTTATGAGCTCCTTAAAGCACTCCCATGCCTCGGCCAATGATTCATCCTCATCTTGTCGAAATGAAGGTATTTCCCCCCGTATTTGAATGGTTTTGCTTGGGGGAAAATACTTCATTAAGAAAGCATCCACCAAATCACTCCAATTCTCTATCGTCCTTAGATCAAGAGACATGTACCACTGTTTTGCACGATCACGGAGTGAGAAGGGGAACAATTGGAGACGAATGTAGTCTTGAGGGACTCGGTTTATCTTCACCGTCCCACTTATCTCTAAGAATTGAGATAAATGGAGGTTGGAATCTTCTTTTGACAACCCTCCGAATTGGTTGTTTTGGACCATCAAGATCAATGCCGGTTTGAGCTTAAAGTTATGAGCGTCTACGGGCTCCCTACCCGCTCCTCCGTACGGCCTTTGAATAGGTCGAAAGTGATCCCTCAAAACTCTTTGAAGTCCATGTTCCTCATTCACCCTTGGTGCTCTATCTCTTTCCTCTACAGTTAGCCCTTGATTCTCAACTTCTTCCTCAACCTCTTCCACTATTGGATTCTCTCTTCTATTCATGGCTTCTAGATTGATTCTTCTTCTTTCGGTGTTTTGTCTTCGACAACGAGCTTCGATTTCCGGGTCTAGAGGTAGCAACACTTGTTGATGTCTCCTAGCTCGGGTGATCATAGGCCATGTCTAAACAAGAGTTCAAGAAAAAGTGAGAATTGCAAGTGGAATCAAAGTAAAACACACAAATATTTTTGGATTTTTGAAAATAAAGAAAGCAAATAAAATGTCTAAACTAAAATTCTATCAACCTACACTCTAGGACTACAAAACCTCCCCGGCAGTGGCGCCATAAACTTGATTCACGTATTTAGCAACTCTAAAATACACGACCGCAAGTATACGGTGTATATTGTAGCGAAGTAAGTACGAGGTCGATCCCACGAGAAGGTGTAGTATAAAAGTTAAGTTTGTTGATGAAATTCTAAATAGACGTGATCGATTAAGTGAAAATGGTGAATTACCCTAAGATTGCCTACCAATTATCACGAATAAGCAATATAAAGTAATGTAAAATCGATCAATGAACATGCAAATCAAGAAAACGAGATGGAAAACAAATGAAAACTCAAGTATGAGAAGGTAGGTCCTAAAGCACATGTAATACTAATGAATCCATTTATGATTAATTATCTACTTAAGTGGTGTTCATGCTTTGTCTATAAGATCGATCACATAATAATGAATTAAAAGTTTCTTCAATCCAAGTAATCCAAAGGAAATATCACACAACTTAGTATCTCTACCTAAATTTTACAATAGAACCCAATCAAGCTCCTAGGATCATCACACATCTTCCTAATCATTGATCATCTTTCAATCTCACAATAAAATTAGGTTAAATGCTTGTAATCAATTAATCAAAATAGATTTCTCAACCTAATTAAATTAACTAAGATTAACATATCACCATTGTACACTAATGACATGCTTTGCAATGAAAATCAAGCATCCAAATAGAATTAAACCACACAAACACCAAATAAACAAAACATTAATTTATAAACTTCAACAAGAGTATTTACAAGGCTCTAGAACCAAAAGTGTTCTAGATAATCAACAACATAATCAACTAAACACAACCAAATGAAATAACTAAATAAAAAGAAAGAGAAATAGAAAGCTTAGTCTAAAATGTGGTGGAGAATGGAATTTCCAAGCTATTGATGTCTTCCTTGCATTGATTGATGAAAAAATGAAGAAGATATGGTCAAATCACTTCCAATTGCGTGTTACTATGTGTGGAATTTGAGGAATTGGGGGAAGGTACAAATAATTTCAAGAATGGGGGCTTATATAGTGTTGGGGTAGGGTTTGGATGCAAAAATTGCAAGTTGGTCCCTAAAAAATGGCCAAAATATGGAAAAGACACTGAAAATGGAGGTTAGGCTTGGATGAAGCTCGGTCGAGCAGGTGACTCGGCCGTGCTCGGCATGATGGCGAACTGGGGAGTGCTCGGCCGAGAGGGTAGCTCGGCCTTGGCGTGTGGAACAGGGGACGGAGGGGGCTCGGCCGTAGCCTTGTCTCGGCCGAGGCATGTGGTTGTGCAATTTCCTCGGGCTCGGCCGAGAAGAGTGCTCGGCCGTGCCATATCCTTGGCCCAAAAACATGTTTCGGCCTGCCCTATTTCGAGAAGGATGCTTGACCGAGCCCTTTGATTTTCGCTTGGACAGATGCTCGGCCGAGAAGGGTGCTCGGCCGTGCCCTTTGGATTTGAAAATTGCTCGAGCTCGGCCGAGAAGGGTGCTCGGCCGTGCTCCATCATGGCCTCAATTCTTCTGTCACGAGCTGCTCTATTTTGTGCGCTCGTCTCGGGCGTGGCCTTGATTTTGGCCTTAAAAGTGGCTCGGTCGTGCCCTTGCTCATCCTCGATCCTTTCTCGTTTCGTGCATATCTTTCGCCTCGGGTGTCCGATTGACTTGATTCTTTTGTCTATTCCACTCCTTTTTTCGAGACGAACCCAACGGTGCACCCCTCTTCCTGATCCAGTAAATTATGGTTGGTGTTTTGCTCCAAATTCCATCGTATTTCCTATAAAATCGACAAAACACAACCTTTCTCTCATTTTTGGCTCAAATCATCATAATCAATCCATAATTCAATGAAAAACTCATCAAAATAAACTTCACATATGCCTCTAAAGTGTGTAAATTCCACCCGAATCACTTGCACACACTCATTTTTAGCCCAGTCATAAAGGGTCGACACCCACCACCACCTTAGACTCTAGTACCCCCGTTTCACTCTGCTTTTTATTTCTCTATGGTGTTTACCTTTTGTATTTCTTGCTTTAGTGCTAAGGTACTAGCACCTATTTAAGTGTGGGGGATGAATTATATATTGTGCTTGAGTGTTTGAAACATGATGACTTGAGTATTTGCATGTGAGTCTAGAGGATGAATTTTTCTTTTTGTAAAATATGTTGTTATCTTCGATAGTTTGTCCTAATTGGTGATTGGATTTGATATTCATGTTTGAGTGGTGGAATCGAGTTGATTTTTTATTATTTTAGTTCTGAAGTAGTCCTAAAATTCTTGTATTTTGGGTAAATTTGTTTTGGTTCTCTTAAGAAGGAAAAATTTGAGTTGGTGGACAAAGTAAAAAAATTGTGAAATAAATGTGGTCGGGGGAAAAGAAAAAAGAGTTGAGTTGAAAAGCAATTGAATTGAAAAAAAAAAACGAGGGGCTGGAACAGCTACCTACTTGAGGGGACTTATGTGTTTAAATGAAAAAAAAAAAAAAATCAATAACACGAGAAGAGTTAAAACCCAAAAAGTAGAGAGTTGTTGTGGACCTCGTTTAAAAGTGAAAAAAGTCCAATTCCAAGAATAAAGTCTAAAAAAAAAAAAAAGAGGAGATGGACGCCACTCAAATTAGTACTTTGATAGAGGATTGAATCAAATGAACCGGAAACAAGGTGTGAATAGAAGGTGTTAGTTTTACAAGAGGGACAAGTTACTTTTTATTATGGCTCAAAAAGCAAATTCAAATGCTAGAGTTGTGCGAAAGTATTCTTGTTAATCTTAGTTGAACATTCAAGTAATCGGTGTTGGTTGTATTGTGATGTGATATTTTGTTCTCTTTTATTGTAATTGTTGCTTGAGGACAAATAATGGTTCAAGTGTGGGGGGATTTGATGAGTCGAAATTATTGCATACTTTTGTGCTTTAATTATATATTCTTTGTAAATTAAATTGGTATTTTAGTGCATCTTTTTATTTTCTTGATATTTTTAATTTTCTTATCTAATTCACGTAAAGTTGGACATTTTGATAAGATCAATGAAGCAAAAATTTAAAAGAGCGCTGGGCCGTGAGCTAAAAAGGAAAAAAAAAAAAAAAAAGAAAGGCCACGGATAAATGCCCCCCTATTTATTATGTGTTCACCCTTCAGATGACTTCACCCCCAAAATATGAGTTCACCCCCCCCCATGAAATACCACATATAACCTTTTCCCTTTCACCCACAATTAATATACAATAAAAAATGTTTTGAGTTCACCCACAATTAAAAAAAAAAAAAAAAACCTCTTGAAGCGAAATCGTGCAATTCCCGTTGTCTGCGTCGACCGCTGTCGCTTACAGCTCCACCACCGTGCCGTCCCCCACCTACAGCCCCAACTCCTTGCTCTTCCATGGACAAAGGTAAGTTAGGGTTTATGATAGTTTTTTTCAAATTTCTACATTTTAAAATTTGATTTTCATATATATATATATTAGTTTTTGTTGTTTAATACTCCCTCCGTCCTACTATAAGTTTCCTACTTTCCTTTTTTGGATGTCCCACTATAAGTTTTCCATTCCATTTTTAGTAAATTAATTTCTCTCTCCCAATCACATCACTTATACTTTATCTATTATTTTATCATACTTCATCTCATACTAATCTATTATTTTCTCTTTCACCATCACATCACTTGTACTACATCTATTATTTTATCATATTCCTTAATCAAAACACCCAAAAGAAGTGGGAAACTTATACCGGGACGGAGGGAGTAGTTGTTATTGGGAATTATTTAGACTTTTAGTTGTTAAAGAAACTTGGTTTTTGCACAAAATGGGGCATTAGGAGACGAAACGTCGAAAATGAATTTTTCTATTCCTTCTCGAATCTGGTTCGTCAAGTTAGGTGACAAAACTCGGCCAAGACTTCCACATTTTTGCATAAAACCTCGGTGACAGACTTCCACATTACTGCACAAAACTCGGTGACAAACTTCCACATATTTGCACAAAATTCAGTGACAAACTTCCACATTTTCACACAAAATTCGGTGACAAACTTCCACATTTTTGCACAAAACTCGATGACAAACTCCCTCATTCGCAGATTTGCCATGCTCATGTTCATCATATTCTTCATCTATGTATTCTTCGTTACCATCAACCAACCTCTGTTAAACAAAAACAAAACAAAAATCTTAATTTGCTACTGTTTGAAAAAAAAAAAAAATCAGAAAAGTGAGATTTAATGTGGAACTATTTTCCGAAAATTGAGACATAATGTGGAACTATTGTTCGAAAATTGACACATAATGTGAAAGTTTTTTTCGACAATTTAGACATTATGTGGAAGTGTTTTTCGAAATTTGAGACATTATGTGGAAATTTGTTACGACATTTGGTACATTATGTGGAAAGTTTTTTCGAAAATTGAGAAAACTCGTGAAATCTTTCATTGTCTAAAGAGTTTAAAACTCGGTAGGGTTGGCCGAGTTATAGTGCAATTTTCAGTGAACCAGTATTGAGTTTTGAAAAATTTAAAACTATGCTTTAAAAAATACAACGAATACTTACATGTATGTAACGAACACTTCGTTTTTCAACCATTATTATCAAGTTTCCTCAAGTTGGCTTCATAGATTAAGATTAAAAGGTTTCAATTTTTTTTTACAAGGAGCGACAGTAGTTTTGGGAGTTTTGGGAGGAAGGGAGGATTGCAAAGCCTTTTTGTTTAAAGTGGGGTGAACTCAACATCTATGGGTAGAATTGTCATTTTACCCATTAGTTCAAAAATTAAATTGGGGTGGAGGGTGAACACATAAGAAAAGGGGGCCATTTATCCGTGGCCAAAAAGAAAAAAAGAAGGAAGCCCAATAGTAAAGAAGAGGAGAATGGGCTTTGTGGGATTAATCCGTTTTTGGGGAGAAAAGAACAGAAAACTTCGGCGATTCTGCAACGAGGATTCAACGCTGGAATTAAAAAGAGAGAGCAATTGGCCGTGAGCAGCAACAGACCAGCAGTGAATTGGATGGTTCTGTGTTTTGTTTGACTTTTGAATCACTTTTTACACTCATTGTTAAGTATTTTCTTAGAAATATTATGAATTTTCTATTGTGTTTTGCTTTGTTAGTTATGTGTAAGTAATTTTTTTATTCTAGCCGGAGGATGTGAAACCTTGTTACAATTATGCCTCTTTAATTATACAATTTCTGATTAATTTCAATTTATATCTCGATTTTGTTATTACTTGAGTAGATGCTATGCATGCTTTGAATTAGGAGTTTAATAGGCATGATCACCCAATTTTATTCCTATACCAATTCTAGCTACCCCATAAGTTGTAATCCATAATTGTTATAATATTTTGGAAATTGTAGCAACTAAGACCGAACACGTTGGGGAGTAGTAATTATCATCTAGGTTGCATGAAACAAGTCTCTCGTATTCATGGTCTAGTTTATCCTATTGTTTTAATTCTGGAATGCGTTCCTCGAGTTGAACCTTAGATACATGTTTTAGGGTTATTCGTAGAGATAGATTAATTGGGTGCCATACCTGCTGATTAATTATACGTATGAAACAATTCGAACTAGTTTGGTCGTACCACTAATTTAGGGATAAGATTGAAGAATAAATTGAGATAGCCGGGTTTGTTGATTAAATTAGTATAATTAATTGAGGGGACACTATCCGAGGGCTAGATCGTTTTTTTCTATATTAGTGGGTAGTTAAAGAATTATTTTTGGGTGTCGGCTACAGCACACCAGGGGGAGCAAATAACCGTGGTCATTTAATATAAATACTTGTCCTACTATATTAGTGGGTAGTTAAGTAATTATTTTTTGATGCCAGCTACAGCACACCAGGGGGCAAATAACTGTGCTCATTCAATATAAATAGTCGATCTAGATCTATTTTAAAAAAGAAAAAAAAAATTAAGGGAGTGAACTCATGAAATAGGAGGTGCAGATTAGATATGTATAATCCAAATACTAGTTATTTGGGCATATTTACCATAGTTCTATTGTGAAATATTTCTTAAAAGTTTTTATCTATTTTAATTGCTTATGGTGAAATGGGCGTAGGCCCATATTTAAGGAGTTGGGGCATGGATTTTAAATTGGCCGTCCCCTTGGCCCTTTTCCAATTCTCTTCAATCTCTCCTCAGCCCTTTTCTTCTTCTTAATCCAATTTATTTTCTTCAAATGTCTTCACAATACATCAAATTACTAATCAGCTACCACTTTAACTATACATCAAAATATCAAATTACTACTGAATCTTTATTATTCGACCATTAATTAATTAATTTTAAGCCGCCTATCACACGTGAACAACGTGCGAATGCACAAATAACACCAAACGACCAACATTTTTTTTTGAAAGCGAAACGATCAACATTTAAAACTCAAATACTAGCTACTTTCCACACAATGACACAATACATCTATTAGGGAATAAATATATCTATCTACAAAGTTCGGACTTTCTGAGTGGTGGAGATTTAATTTATTTATATTAATCGCTTAATAAACTTGATGTAAATTACATTTAACTAAAGCAAAATGATACTGAAAACACCATGCAGAACCCCTAGCACCTAAGATTACTCCCAGGGTTGACTCCGAGTTGATTACAATAGTCTCTATAGTACTTAACTCGAGCACTGACCGAGCTTGGATTTCCTCCATCGCATTCTATGGGGCCGTTTATAGCGCGAATTGTAGCGCCAAAGCCTTGCCCAGAAGTGATAATACCGTGGCATTCATTCATCCAGAACCAGAGAGCCGTCTTGAATGAAACAACGTGATCTCTTGCAACAATTTCTGGGTTGTTTACACCATCGAAACCTATGCTTTTTCCGGCAGCCCCGTAGTTGTAGTTCCATGATAGTTGTAGAGGACCACGCCCATAGTAACCCTTGCCTGCTTTGCATGGATATTGCCTGTTTTGTTTGTCACAATAGTTTGCTGCTTTTGATGGTCCATTTATCTCTTCTATGTAGCACATATCTGCAAGAAATATATATATATTAGCTTAAATTAATTAATATATTTGACACCTCTCTACAAGTTGGAACTTTTAAATGAGACGAAATTCGTTCATGCATGGTATCAGAGCCTCATGCACACATCTTGTTCAATCCCAGCTGAAAATAATTAACTTCACCGATTTAAATTGTCCACGTACTCGATGTGTAAAGGTGATAATCCGGCCCACGAGTGAGTGGGGGTATTAAGGAATTAATATACCTCTTTACAAGTTCGTACTTTTAAATGAGACGAAAATGGTCATACAATAATGAAAAACTTACGTCCAGTTTCATGCGTAATATGAGCAAAAAGTGCTGCAATCTCGCGCTTAGAATCATCAGCAGAGCCCACGGCCCCGAATTTCGAATATGACCGGGCAGCCTCCAGGAACGCTGCCCGGGTATAAAACCCTCTTCCGGGGCAGCCAGGGCCAGCCTGATTAGCTATCCTGTTGAAAAATGAGTCACTCACAGAAACGGAAACCCCGTTCCTGTTTTTACTGTGGTCTGATGTGTGGCAAGGACCACTTCTACAACCATTACTGCAGTATGTGCCGCCAGTACCACAATAGCCATATTGGCTGCAGCATTCATTGGCGGCACAGCCGCAGTTCTGGCCGGAGACCCACATCTGAAGGGCTCCGGCTATGATAACTATGGCTAGCAGAGATGATGTTCTTACTTGGAAGCTAACCATCTTTTTTGGTAAGATTTCGAGATTGAAAATGTGTGTGCTGAGTTGGTGTGGAAGAAAAGTAGGAATGATACATATTTATTTATAGCCAGTTTGGAACTGGAATTTAAAAAAAAAATGTGTGAGGGGTACCGTACGTAACCTTGACTATAAAAAATTAGTTACAGGCTCGAATAATTCATAAATGGGCAAAGTTTTCTCTAGTACAATTGGGAGAGGTTAAGTGTGTGCTGATACATGTGATTAATAAAGTGTGAGGAGATACAATTCTTAAGGGGGAAAAGACCATTGGGCCCTTAAATTTCCTTCCGCATAATCTGTAAAAAATCAGTCACATCAATCTGCAACTAGATCCCTCTCACTCCACCCTTTCAATTCCAATTCATTTTCCACATTATCAATTCCCACTATTACCAAGTTTTTTAAATTTAGTTTTTAATTTATGTTTTATTAAATTTTATTAATCAAAATTGATTTTAAATTTTGTTTCTCTCTCACTTGACGAATTATTTTTATTCAATTTTTTATTTATATTTTATTCAGTTTTTACTTAAAAAATTTATTCAATTTTTTTTAATTCTGATTTTTATTGATTTTTTTTTTGAAATTTTAAGTAAAAAATATTTAGTTCAATTTCCTTTATTCAATTTTTTTATATAAAAATATTTATTTGATTTAGAAAATAATATGTATAACTCATACATAATCAGTATGTCAAATTATATTGAACATTGATATATACATTGAATATAATTAAATATTGAATATCAATATATATTCAATAAATATATATATATATTTTTATTGAACATCAAAATATATATGTATATATATAAATTGAATATCGACATATATATTGAACACGGGGGTGTAGAGTTGATCCAAAAACCCGGGGGTGAAGAGTTGATCCAAAACCAAGATTTACAAAGATGAAAAGTCAACTCTATAAACATTGTAAAAGCTTATCTATCCTCATACTTCACATTACTATCTGAGGAGAAGTCATAACTAGCAGCCAACAAAGTACTGAAGCAGTTAAAAATTCAAACTTTTTCTGTTAAGTAAACAAAGCATTGTCAATGACGAAAAACAGACACGAGACACCCCATGTTAATTGATTTGATGACATTAACTTTGTAAAAGTCAACTCTATAAACATTGTAAAAGATTTACAAAGATGAAAAGTCAACTCTATAAACATTGTAAAAGCTAATCTATCCTCATACTTCACATTACTATCTGAGGAGAAGTCATAACTAGCAGCCAACAAAGCACTGAAGCAGTTAAAAATTCAAACTTTTTTTGTTAAGTAAACAAAGCATTGCCAATGACAACAAACAGACACGAGACACCCCATGCTAATTGATTTGAGGACATTAACTTTTGACATATGAAATGTATATACAAATATACACGAATACACACCTTTGCAAGTAAAGTTTTTCCAGTTCCAGGCTCCCCATAGAGTATAACACCCTTGGGAGGTTTAATACCCTTGGAAGCAGATCAGAGGATCTGGAAAAATGTCGAAAGGGTTTACAAATTTTATTCAAAAACTAAAGAAACAAAATTTGATTCACAAACTAAAGAAATAAATCAAGAAAACACTCCCAAAAAAAACCACAAATCTGATTCAAAAACTACAGAAACAAAACAACAATCAGTACACACCTTTGCAAGTAAAGTTTTTCCAGTTCCAGGCTTCCCATAGAGTATAACACCCTTGGGAGGTTTAATACCCTTGGAAGCAACCAGAAACAACTTATCAGTGAGTAGTGACACAATACTTTTCCAAAGAATATATGGCATAAATACAGTTGCATCTCAACAGATGCCTCATATATCGTTCAAAAGGGAGGATGTTGATTGAAACTTGTGGTCCAGCCATCAAGTGGTCACAATAAAAAACATGACCATCTGACAAGTGACAACATAGTTCGCAATTTGCTGCTTCAGCTTTTCCTGGTGTACTGATACAGAACTACCTTCAATTCCTCAAATATTCTATTTGTTCCTTTCTTAAATTTATCTTTTAGTGGCTAGACTATATAAGATGATTTTGCAGCTCCTAAAGATATGGTCATCCAATTATACAAACAGCTGCCAAATCATTAGTTGCTAGGTAATGCTGTGAACTCTGTTAATTTAAACAGAGTTCATTTCCCTCGTTCTTTCTCCTTAGAAGCATTCATCTGAAGAACCAAATATTGAGGACAGCCCTGATAAGGTGCAGTAAAAATTATGAATCCTCCTCTATTTTGTTCATGTTGATAGGAAAAACTTCCTTAACTTGTTTATGAATATAAGCTAGCAACGATAACACAATTTTTCCATCACACTCACTTGATATACAAAATCAACGATAACACAATTGTCGAAAGGATTTACAAATTTTATTCAAAAACTAAAGAAACAAAATTTGATTCACAAACTAAAGAAATAAATCAAGAAAACACTCCCAAAAAAAACCACAAATCTGATTCAAAAACTACAGAAACAAAACAACAATCAGTACACACCTTTGCAAGTAAAGTTTTTCCAGTTCCAGACTCCCCATAGAGTATAACACCCTTGGGAGGTTTAATACCCTTGGAAGCAGATCAGAGGATCTAGAAAAATGTCGAAAGGGTTTACAAATTTTATTCAAAAACTAAAGAAACAAAATTTGATTCACAAACTAAAGAAATAAATCAAGAAAACAACCCAAAAAAAAACCACAAATCTGATTCAAAAACTACAGAAACAAAACAACAATCAGATCCCAAAACGCCATTGATGAGAGGGTTTACAGATTTCTTCATCCACCCAAGAACGTGGTCGAAATACCTGTTTTACACATCGATATAAACAATTTTCGTCATCGATATACACATCCACCCAAGAACAGGTATTTCGTCATCGATATACACATCCACCCAGGAACACAATTTTACCTAAGAATAAACAAAAAGAAGAGTAACTAAAACAAAAGCCCCAAATCAGAAGCTGGATTTTAACAATATTTTCTAAAGTAAAGAAAGTAGATGGATTTTTAGAGAGAGGCACCAAAAAAAAAAATTTACCGAGTCAACTCAGTGTGTCAACACCACCCACAAAACCCTATATCTACGCCGCCACCACGCGATCGTAGAAGACGAGCCCCTTGACGGAGCATTCAGGCTCTGCAACGGCGTGGAGGAGGGTTTCGAACAAACGTTACGAAGCCACATCGCTATGGTCGCCGCTATTAGAAGACGAAGCCGGGAGCGGGCCGAGGAAGATGGAGACCGTGAACCCACCACCCGTGTCGCCGTCGTCGTTGGAGGGCTGCCGGAAATGAAGAGGCGTGTTGATAGACCACTCCAATTTCTGGAGGGGAGAAGAGAGAGAAGAGAGAGGAAATTAATGAGTGAGGGAAGAGAGAGAAGACAAATGAAATATTAATGTTTGTAAAAAGAAAAATCAAGGGTAGAAAAGACCTTTTATCTTGGATTTTGTATTGACAAGTGGAATAATTTTTTTAAAAAATGCGGATGTATCAGCACACACTTAGGGGGCAGATTTTGTACTCTGGGATTAATAATCTCTTCATAAATCTTCCTAGGTAGATTAGATATTTTGCAAATCCTTTCTTTCAGATTCTTTTGGCTCAGCAACGGGTATTAGATTTTTCTTTTGTTCTTTGTCCATTGCCCATGCTCAGTCCATATTTTTTTTAATTATGTAGGTCACGCGCCCCGCTGCGCTCGTCGTTTCGGTAGGCATAAAATTCATGTTTAAAACTGAATAGCTCACGCCGCGGATTCCGTTTAATACGAATCTTAATTTGTCAATTTATAAATAAAAATGAAAGAGTATTGACCTGGTAAATGAACAGATCATTAATTGAACGTAGTCCAGCCCCAAAATCTCTATCTGAGGAATTAAATAAAGGGCTTTACTAATTCAAAAGTAGAGTTACTGTTGTTGTTAATTAGTGTTTAGCTTATTCGAGTAGTAATTCTATGAATGATTCGTGCTATATATAGTTAAAGAATATAAGTCCAGTGGCTGCTATAATCAACTATATATTGATTCGAAGACTTGGTCTACTTATAAATTAATCTTGTCAGATTCTAGGAGGAATCAACTTTTTTTATCCAATCTTTCAACAGCAAAATACAGGAGAAATAGACAAGATAAATTTTATATAGGATGGTGCTTAATATTAAAAGAATCCCTTGAAACCACGGATAGATGATTATCCAGTTAATTGACGTGTTTGAACCAATATATTTTTATGGGTTATGTATAGTGTTAGGAATTAATATACAAGAATTAATTCCCCCACCTCTCTACAAGTTCGACTTTTAGATGAGACGGAATTCTTTCATTGTATTAGAGCAAACCGGGCAAAACGACCTGGGTTCAATTCCTGTTGAAAGCACCCCACCCATTTAGTAATTACCCTCTCTCAATTAAGAGAGTAACGTGTTGATTAACAAGTATTTATAGAGATTAAAAGGGTAGTTATAACCAACTAAGTAACTACTAAACTACCCTAACAAACTAATTATTAGTCTGTCTAATATTCCTCCTCAAGCAAAGAGGATTAAACGATATGCAGAACTTGTGCCTAAAAAAATCGAACAATAGGCGAGCAAGACTCTTCGTGAAAATGTTAGCAAGTTGAAATTTGAAGGGACAAATTGAGTGATTAGAAGACCAAAAGTGATGAGTTCGCGAACAAAATGATAGTCGATGTCTATGTGTTTCACACGTTTATGAGCAACCGGATTCTGAGATAGAAAAATAACACTTTTGTTGTCGCAAATAAGAGTGGGAACATTCAGAGGTAAAGCGTGTAGTTCCTGTATAAGCGAGCATAGCCAAATTAAATGATTTCGGATGTTGTGGTCACCATAGCCCTATATTCGGACCGAGAAAGATGTAGTAACCAAAAGTCGAGTGGTGACTATCTAAGAAGCGTGCCCAATTAGCGTCTGAGTAAGCGAGCAAAGCTAATGTGTCAGGCGAGAACGAGAGGCCAAGGTCAGATGTTCCTTTTACATATCGAAAAATTTGGTTGACGGCCTTGAAGTGGTTGACTGTGGGTTTCGCATGAAATTGACTTATATTTGTGTTGACTGCAAATATAAAAGATCTAGGCGAGTGATCGCCAAATATTGAAGAACACTGACCAGCGAGCGAAAAAGAGTGGGATCCGAAAAGGCTTCACCATCTGTCCTAAGCAGGTCGATCGAGGAAAGAAGGGTGGCGACTGGTTTGGAATGAAGCATGTTCGCCCGTGATATAATATGAGTAGCATATATGGCCGGATTGGCCGAGGAAAAGACCGCGATCACTATAAGTGACTTCTAGGCCGAGAAAATAAGTGAGACGACCGAGATCCTTTATAGCAAATTCTTTGTTGATCCTGGAAATTAGGCGAGCAATGAAAGTTTGATCACTACTAGTGAGGATAATATCATCAACATAAACTAAAAGATAATAAAGAAAGGTACGACCTAAAGTGTATACGAAGAGAGAGGTGTCAAATCTACTCTCGATGAAGTCGAGGGAGAGAAGGAAGTCGCATAATCATTGTAACAATCCACAAGGCACTTGTTGGAGGCCATATACTACTTTATTTAACTTGAAAACATGGTTAGGGCAGAGAGGATTGACAAAACCAGGAGGCTTAGGCATGTACATAGGTTTCTGAAGAAGACCATGAAGAAATGCATTGTTGACATCTAACTCATTAATCGACCAGTTGTTCATGACGACAAGAGATCAAAAGTACAACGCGAACAATTGTTGATTTGACAACTGGACTGGAAGTGTTATCGTAATTGAAACCTGGGAGCTTTATTTGTGAGAATAGTGGAAGTGACAACGTAACTGGAAGTTGTTCAGGTGTAGCCTTGAGCGACCAATATAGCTTTATGGCGATCAATGGAGCCATCGGCGAGGAAAACATAACTTCATATGGAGATTTATTTGTGAGAATAGTGGAAGGTAGTCTATTTATGAGGTAGACGATTGTCCCAAAGGCCTCAACCCAAAAGGTTGTAGGAAAAAATGATTGAAAAAGGAGACTTAATCCCATTTCAATGATATGGTGATGCTTGCGCTCTGTTCGACCATTTTGGGCTGAGTATAGGGACAGGACGTGGTGTGACCAATACATGAGGAGAGAAAAAAATTGCGAAGTTTGTGATTAGTGAATTTTGTTCGTCCATCCGATTGGAATTGTTTAATTTTACATGCGTGTTGATTTTCAATCATATTTTTTAAATTAACAAATACAAAAAAGAAATTAGATTTTAGACGAAGAGGATAAAATTAAGTGAAGCGAGAATGATCGTCTACAAATATAGCATAATAAGAGAACCCATCCTTTGATTTTATTTGAGAGGGACCCCATAAATCGCAGTGAATTAGATCTAGAACATATGTAGCTCATTTTTCATTCAAGGAGAAATGGAGATGAGTGTTATTAGCCATTTGACACGAAGTACACATAATCGGGTGAGGAAGTAAAGATGTAACAAAAACATGACCTGCATTATTTAACAAATTTATAGTGTCTATTTGAACATGTCATAGGCGATTATGCTACAATTCAAAAGAACCACAAGAAATGCAAGCACGTAAAGAAGCAACAAAACTGGAGTGACAATTATCCAGGACATATAAGTCATTGCCAAGTCTTCCTTGAGCTAGAATAACAAGAAAAATTCATTTTACGTTTTGTAACTTAGGCCTAATCCAATTTATATCCTTTAAGTTTTTACTTTTTCGATTTCTATCCTTTTTGGTCCAATTTACGTCCTTTTCGTCGGAAATTTTTAAAACTCACCGGAATGTGAGGAATAAATTGGGATTCCAGCCAAATAGTCAAGAGAATATTTTTGTTTGCTGGTTGATGTGATTGGTGTGATTGGTCCAAAGAGATCCATGTGAAGCAATTCAAGAACTTTGCTGGTTGATGCTGTCTTCTTGGTCTTGAAGGAGACCTTTGTTTGCTTTCCTTGTTGACATGCATCACATACCTGATCTTTACAGTAGAGTTCATTAGGCAGACCATCAACTAAGGATTCCCTTGCTAACTTGTTCATAGTCTTAAAGTTCAGATGACTAAGGCGTTTGTGCCATAACCAGCTGACATCTTTAGGGCTCTTCACAAGCAGACATGTATCCTTAGGACAGCTGTTCCAATTTTCAAGATACATACTTCCCTTTCTAGATCCTGTTAGAAGGTTTTGCTTTGTTCTTTTATCACTTATGAGACACTCATCTTTAGAGAATTGTACTGAGTAACCAGTGTCACAAAAATGAGAAACAGATAATAAATTAAACTTTAAACCATCTACATATGATACATCATGTACCTCAATGTCACCATTTTTAAGGGTACCATATCCTTTTGTGTTACCGTGCGCGTTATCACCAAAGAAGACTTTTGGACCTTTCTTCTCTATGTAGTTGGTCAGCAGGGCTTTGGTTCCTGTCATGTGAGTTGAGCATCCACTATCTATATACCAAGTTTCTCCTGCTAGACCTCCTCTTCTGTATAGGTCCCTCCTTTCCTGCAAGAAAAGTTAAGTCTTAGGTACCCATTTTGTCTTGGGTCCTTGGGTGTTAGTACTACCCTTGGGAACCCACATATACATTGGTCGTTTGAACAACTTTGAGCACTTGAGTTATTTCCCTCGGGCATCACAGAACCAAATCTTACCAGTTAACACCTTGGACTGGTCTGATTTGTTGTTTGTGTCAGCTAAGTAGTAGTCAAATGGTTTCCCTTTATAGGAGTGTACATACATGATCTTTTGACTAGTTACATTCGGCCTGGGTGCATTAGCTGGACGATGCACACGATTATATGGACCATACTCTTCTGTTCTCACAATATCATAAGAGATAGGGGGTGCAAAGAGAATAGATTTGTTGGAAGAAGACTTCTTCTTCTTGGCTGGAGCAGCATACAGCTGAGACTGTCTCAAACGAGATGGTCTAGGCTGTTTGTTGTTCCTCTGTACAGGCTTGGGGTTAGCTTGTCCTTTACCATTTTTGGTTTTGGGATAGTTAGCCTTAGCTGGTACAAATGCCTTTTGATTCATATTAGGTTCATTGTGCTTAGAACACTCACCCTTTTCATGTGTCTGAGTAGTGCACTTGTTAGGTGTACTACCCCCAGCTGGAGAGGATGTTGATGGATTAAGTTCATACCCAAAACCCATCTTATTGCCATTTGATCTATAATATTCAGAGATACTTTCAATAGTAGTAGAAGCTTTATTGAACTCAGATATCTTTTGATTTAGGCATTCCTTCTCCTTTTCTAAGAGCTTGTGTGCTTGGAAGAGGTCATCAAACTTGGATTGTAATGAACGAAATTCCTTAGTTTCTAAAGCTTGAGTTTCTAACATCCCCTCATACAACTGAGTTATTGTGGTATTTTCTTCCTTAAGAAGTTCCACTTCTCTGGTCAATCTTTCACTCATTGTGACCAGCGCAGGGGTGTTATCAAACTTAGTCTTTTTCAACTTAGCAATTTCTTTCCTTAGATCCTTATTCTCCTCTTCCACCTCTATAAAAGCTCTAGTGGAAATATCCAGATCACCTTTTA
Organism: Galeopsis tetrahit; assembly: GCA_963675135.1. NCBI lineage: Eukaryota > Viridiplantae > Streptophyta > Magnoliopsida > Lamiales > Lamiaceae > Galeopsis > Galeopsis tetrahit. The sequence goes on from OY776130.1 coordinate 18,572,236, forward strand.
CCTTTCTTAAAGATTGATAATAGGTGTCTTCTGATTCGCCTTCAGATGAGTTTATCTCATCTGTTTGTGAAAAAATAGGTGAATGGAAAGTAGTAGTATAGGAATTTACCTCATTTTCACCTATGGCCATCATAGCTAGATCATCTGAATCATCTGAGAAGATTTGACAGTCTGGTGATGTAGGGAGTTCATCACTATGATATTCAGATTCTTCAGTCACCATAGCTTTCTTGTCTGAATTTCTTCTTGGCCTTCTTTCCTCTTTGTCATCCAATTCCAGCTCAGGACATTCATAGACATAGTGTCCAGGTTTGCCACAATTGAAGCATGATCCAGATCTCTGATTTGGGTTGCCTTTCCTTGGAGGAGTGGCATCTCTTCTTCTGGATCCTCGGCTGTTAGATGACTCCACATCCTTTCTAGGATGTCTTTCTGGTGTTCTTTCTCTGGAACCTCTGGAGGGTGAACTTGCTCTTCTATCTTTGTAGTTTCTATAGAATTTTCTATATTTGCTGTTGAGAGTGTTCATCCTTTCGAATCTCTTGATCATAAGGGCCATTTGTTCTTTCAGACTCATGTCTGATCCTTCAAAGTCTTCTGTTTTCAGTGAGGTCTTGCCAGATGAGGTACTTGCAGCTTTTGTATTGGCTGCCTTGAAGGCTACAGTCTTGGAGGTAGATGGGGCTGCAGTTGGCTCATCACTTCCCGAGTTTTCTTCTTTGTCAAGGTCATATTCATGAGCTTTTAGGTTCTGAAATAGAGTTAGAGTAGACCACTTCTTGATATCTTGAGTATCTTTGATGATGGTCTTCTTGAGTTTCCATCTCTTGGGTAAAGAGTCCAAGATCTTCAAGTTTTTCTCTCTATTTGTATACTTCTTGCCTAGAGATTCAATCTCATTTATGATCTTTGTACATCTATTGTCCAGCTGATCAATAGTTTCTTCTGGCTGCATCTTGAGGTGCTCAAACTTCTTGACTGCTGTTGACAATTTACTTTCCTTGATTAGCTCAGTTCCTTCACAGAGGAGTGCCAATGCCTCCCACATTTCTCTGGCTGACTCACAGTGGATTACTTTTGCAATGTACTCATTTGGGAGAGTTTGCATGATGTAATCTTGAGCAATGTTGTCAAGGTTTGACTGCTTCATCTCTTCTGGTGTGAGGTCCTTCATGGGCTTGGGAACAAGTTCTCCAACTGGAGTTTCTGGATCACCATTTGCAGTGTTGATTGTCATAATGGTGATTGGACCTTCTGTGATTACAGACCACATCTTGTAGTGGACTGATGTGAGATTCTTCCTCATCCTGATCTTCCAGTAATCATAATCCTCAACTGAAAACTTAGGCAACTTTCGCATATTAGCACTCATGCTGTATGAGTTTTCAAAAACAAGTTTTTCAAAAAGAATAGATCTGCTCGAGAGGACTACAGAAAGACTCCCTCAAGTCTTCTGATAATCTAGAGACAGTAGTCCGTTAGAACCACTGCTCTGATACCACTTGTTGGTCCCTGAACGAGTAGTGAATGGGATTAAAGTCTAGAGGGGAGGGGTGAATAGACTTTAAAACTTTTTCAAGAGAGTTGGGAATCCCTTCTGATTGCTATGTCAACTGGACTACAAGTCTGCTGGTCCAGATGACTATAGTGATCTGAATGAAGAGATTATATGCGGAATTATGGTAGGCCTTGTTTAGACTCGTTCTTTTAATTTCTTTTGAAAATGTTAACTTGTTTACTAAATGAAAACCTCAGCTGATGCTGGTTTGAAAGATTGTGGCCCAAGTTGAATAATGTTGAAAACACAGTATGCACTATATAATAATGTATGAAAGACAGTAATGTAAAGTGCAGAAAGTTAAATGACACCAGGTTTATAGTGGTTCGGATATACGTTCCTATGTCCACTCTCACGTCTCAACGTGATGTTTAATCCCTTTAATTTCCCAAAAATTACAAGGGTCTTGTCCTTTATAGTCCCAAGGATAAGACTTTGAGATCTGAGATGTCCTAACAGCTACGGTCTCCACAAGTGATTGTAAGCACTTGCACTTTGAGGGGTTCAAAAACTTTAACCTTTCGGTGAGGGTTTGGGGTTTTTGAAGGGTATCCAACTAATGGTTCAAGCTTATAAATTGCTTAACCACTATGCCTAAAACAATGAATATACAATATGAACAGGTTTCAGGTTCTTATGGGTTGGATAGAAATCACTTAAGAGCTATAGATATTCTAATGGTTTCTGGCTCTTTGAGAACTCTTAGAACAGTATGGCTTTAGCTTTGATTGCTTGCTTGGCTTGTTGAATTCTCTCGTTGTGACTTCTTGTTTGTGATTTCTCATCCTCTTGTATTTATAATGGTGACTGCTTGCAACTAGCCGTTGGAGTTGACTAGCCGTTGGGGCAATCTTTCCATGTTGGCTTGATTCTTTGATTCCAGCCTCTTGATTGCTTCAATCCTGGGATCATGTCAATCTTCTAAATAAGGTAGGTCTTCGTTTGAATTGTAAGATGACTTTGGAATCAGCCGAGTCCTGGAAGAGCACATAGTCTTCTGATCTGTACTACTAGTCTTCTGACTACTCTTCTGGCCTTAGGTCTTCTGTCTTCTGATATCAGTCGAGTAACACTCTTCTGATCTGGCAATTCTTTGTGCTGCTTTAGGCCATCTTCAATCTGGGACTCCATCAGATAAGTAGGTATACAAGCACCTTAACTAATCTGGTCTTCAAGGATCTTCTAGTCTTCATGTCTTCTACTCTTCTCATCTTGGGGATAGGCATGTAAGCCAGGACTGTGCTGATCAGCTGATATCAATACAGTTGATCACACAAGACTAGTCTAAGCTGTTTCTATACAAGTCAGCTGATCCTATTACATTTATAAACTCTAAGTGTTTTGGCCATCAAAACTATTCTAACATCAAGTGGGGCTTAGGGTGAATTTATATCCCAACAATGGTTGCAGTGAGAGACGTGCACTTATGTTTTTCAAATTCTGATTAGTATTAAAGAACATTTTATACGTGCCGAATTTTCGGAGGAATTTAATTTCAGTTTCGAAGTTGTTTTTGGATGGATACTCAGTTATTTTTAATGAAAATATTGTTATTATGAGAAATGACTCTTTAATCTGTTCTGGCAAGTTGGAGAACAATTTTTATACTATTACTTGTGCATATCATACTGTGATTGAAGCTCATTCATCATCATCATTAAATAAGAGAAATGAACCTTCTAAGTTGAATCAAACATACCTTTGGCATCTAGGATTGGGTCATGTCAACCTAAGAAGGATTCAAAGACTGGTAAGTAGTGGGTTTTTGGAGTCTCTCCAAGTGGAACCATTCTCAGTCTGCGAATCCTGTTTGGAAGGCAAGATGACCTCGAGGCCTTTTAAGGCCAAGGGGAATAGGGCCAATGATGTGTTGGAATTGATTCACTCTCATTTGTGTGGGCCTATGACTGTTCAAGCTAGAAGAGGCTTTGAGTACTTCGTCACTTTCATTGACGATTACTCAAGATATGGATACATCTACCTGATGCGCCACAAGTCTGAATGCTTTGGCAAGTTCAAAGAATTTAAGGCAGCAGTGGAGAACTGCCATGGTAAGAGTATCAAGTCACTACGTTTTGATCGTGGTGGCGAATACCTTAGCAATGAATTTAGGCAATACTTATTAGAGAACGGGATTAGATCCCAGCTCTCCGCACCTGGTACTCCGCAACAGAATGGCATGGCGGAGAGAAGGAATAGGTCTCTTAGATATGGTGAGAACGATGATGATTTATGCTTCATTACCTACCTCCTTTTGGGGATATGCCTTGGAAACAGTATCGTACCTTCTAAATTATGTACCTTCTAAAGTGGTTCCAAAAACTCCGATTGAATTGTGGTCTAGGCAAAAGCCTAGTCTAAACCACATTCGAATTTGAGGTTGTCCAGCACATGTGATGAACAAGGAAGCTGATAAGTTGGCACCTAGAACTGAAGTACGGTTATTTGTAGGATACCCTAAGGGAACAAGAGGTGGTTATTTTTATAGTTCTAATGATCAGAGGGTGGTGGTAAGTACCAGTGCCCTTTTTTTAGAAGAAGACTATATGAATGAGCATAAGTCCAATACTGAGATCATTTTAAATGAGTTGAGAGGAGACAATAGCACACCGAGTGTGCAAGAGGAAATACCACAAGAGACTGCACAATGTGGCGACTCTGATGAACATTTGTATACGTTGCCTCATCGTAGTTGGACGGTTTCTCGCCAACCCGATCGTTTCATGTTTGTGGGAGAGTCTGTTGACTTGATTCCAAGCGCTGAACATGATGATAACGACCCCTGGACATACAAATAGGCAATCAAAGACAAAGATGCAGAGTTTTGGCACAAGTCCATGGATTCAGAAATTGAATCTATGGATGCTATGGAAGTGTATGACCTAAGTGAACTTCCCCACGACAAGAAAGTCGTTGGGTGTAAGTGGGTCTACAGACGTAAGAGAGGATCTGATGGGAAGATTACTCCTTTTAAGGCATGGTTGGTGGCTAAGGGTTTGTTGGTCCTTGGTGGAGTATGACACAAGTGTATGGGGGGGGGGGGAATGCACTTGCGTATGCAAATTCTTTTCTTTTCAAACAAACTTGTCTTATCAGGCAGGTTGTCTCACAACAAGCCTGAGTGTGAACTTTGATAGATACTTGTCCAGCTGATTACTATTAAGTGATCAGTTGGCTAAATATCTAAAAGAGTTTCTAAGTGCGGAATGTGGTTGGCCTTTGACTCAAAGAAATACTCCAAGTTGATTTCTGAAAAACACAGTTATCAGGGACTTTGTCCAAAATAGTTTTTCTTAACTTACTGAGTTTTGCTCTTTGAAATATGATTGAATGTAAGTGCAATAAAGAATGCAGTAAGTAAATGGCACACAAGTTTATAGTGGTTCAGAGACTCAAGCTCCTACATCCACTTTCCCTGATTGAACAGGATAATTCCTTCACAATGGAATTAGCTTGTTTTATAGTGCCAAGGTGCACTGATCAACAACACTCTCTTAGTGCTTTGATCCCTAGGATAATCTGAGTCCTAGTGCTCAATCTCTCTGAGTTAAGACTGTGTTTCACAATAACAGTCCTTAACTCCTCACTTCTACAACAAACACTTCTTCACTTAATGAGGTAAGGGTTTGAGGTTTGGTTCCAACTAGTAGAGATATCCTTTACAATAAGAACAGTGTAAAGGCTTAGGATATCTCAATGCTAAGCTTTGGATGTTTACAAAGATTGGCTTAGCTATATGAAGTGATCATGAAACTTGGGATTCTGAAGAACAGCTTGGTTTCCTTTGATTGCTTGATGATAGTTTGATAGCTAGTAGTTGGATAGTTGAATCCTTTGATCACTTTTGTATTTATAGGCAAATTTGAACAACTAACCGTTGGAGGGATAACAATTCAAACTTGTCTATTTGCAGCACCATTGAAACGGCTATGAAGTTTGGCATCCTTTTATCCACTGTGTAAAAGCTTCTTCAATGGTTGCTTGAATGAATGGGTTGACTTCTGAAAAATGCGGCTGAGATGACTTGTGTCAGATTCCAAATATGCACATTTCCCAAGGTTGATTTGTGGCAAACTCTACACTCAACCAACAGTCAGATGGGACAACTTCCCTGAACATTCCAGCTGCAACTTTAGAATGTTCCAACATTCATTCAATGCTTCTATCTTTAATGCTCTAAGTCTTCAAGGCTTGGTTCAGGCTTGATTGGCAATAAATGCTTCAATAAATGTGTCTTCTGTGTGCCTAGCATTCAATGCTCTTTATCATTTGCACTTCAATTGATCTGATCATTTGCATTTATGAGCATTGCCTTATCACTCTTGATCTTTTCAGCCATGTTGTCCACTCAGTCAGCCTGTCTTGTAAACTTCAGCAAGTTTGACCTCAAGTACTTAACACTTATCAAGCTGCCTAACATTTCAGCTTTGGACAACTATCCTGAACTATAAAATCTCACAACATTTCTGAGATTTTGACTTAAGCATTTCTTACTTACTCAAGTATCATGAGACAACTAATCTGATCTCACTTGAGTGTATCTCAACTAATCTGAACATCATCAATCAGGGGTTTTGGTATCTAAATCAAAATAATTTTATTCCCAACAATTTCCCCCTTTTTGATGATGCCAAAACCTATTACAAAGGGAACTTGACTTATACTAGACTTTACCTTCAGAATGAGTGACCTGGTCATCTTTCCTGAAAGAAACTGTTAGCACAATAATAAATCAAGTAAATATGTCATGTCAGGTTAGTTGAGATAATGAGTTATTATCTTTTGATAGAAACATAGTGATCCTTTCATATAAGTCAAAGAGCATTACAGATCGGAAAATTAAAAGGACTCACTAAGCTAATACAAGTAAAAAAGAATAACAACAAACATTAAAATCACAGATAGAGAGGAAAGGAATGAACTTATCCTTCAGAGAGTTCCATCATCTTGAGGAGCAATGCCATACTGAGCCCAGACCATCTTCTTCAATTCCCAAATATCTTTTTTGGATCCTTTAGGGCCAGGCTTCATCTTCTCCATCCTCATGATTGAGATGAACTCCTCCAGAATCTTTCCCTCATCAATAAGGTTCCCATTGAACATTGGAGGCATGTACAGAATAGGACCAGGGGCCTTGAACTCAACTCTAGCCATCTCAGCTGCTGCAAACAGCTTCTAGTATAGGTCCCTATGGTTCTCAAACATGAACTGCACAAAGACCTCATCAACACTCTCTTCAAGCCATTCCCCTATGACATGAAAGTCATACACAAAGCTTCTCTTGGCCTACTCCCATGCATCATTCAGTGAGATTGGCACCCACTTATCATGGTGAGGGTACTGAGTATCCCATCTTTGCAGCATCTGAGGTTTGAATCTTCTGTAAGAAGCTCTCCTTCTTGGAGCTTTGAAGTTTGCCCTCCTCTCATCTCTTGCCTTGTTGGCCTCAACCAACTGATCCATTCTTTCTTTAGCTCTTTGAAGAGCTAGCTTCTCCTGTGTCTCAGGATCCTTTCCAAATCCTTCTTCAAACAGCTTAGAAGGATCATCAGCAAGCTTGGGCATTTTGACTTCAGGCTCTTTGTCCTGTTCTTCTTCTTCCTCATCTTCTTCTTGAATCTCAGGCAACTTAGGTGCTTTCTTCAATGTCTTAGACTGCCTTAGTGGAGTTCATTGAAGGCTTGTTCCTTCCTCTTTCTCTCAGAGGCCCTAGTCACCTTCCCCCTTACTTCAACAACCTTCTCCTTGGGGTCAAGGCCTGCAGACTCACCACCAGGTCTCTGTTGCTTCCTTGCTTGACTTTCCATTGCAGAAATCATAGACTCCTTGACAGCAATCTGAATTTGCTCTTCCTCAATCAAGTTTTCAATATTCATTGGGCCTTTGCCTTTCCCAATGTCTTCTTCTTCCTCCTCCTCAACCTCAGGGACCTTCTCCTTTCCTTTGGATTCACCAATCCTCAAGGATCCCTTTGCTCTAGCTCTCTCTCTTTCCCCCTTTTTGGCATTATCAAAACATTGGGGCTTCAACTCACTCATAGAGACAGAGAGATGTGAGTGAGCTTGAGTGAGGGACTTCAACTCCTGCAGCAGATACACATTCTCATCATCAATGTTCTGCATTTTGTCATCAGCCATGCTCAAGAATGTGTGAACAGGTTTCATTTTCTGAGCAACAATGGCATCCAGTGTGGCTTTCAGTGATTGATCAAGTTTGGCTTGCAACTGATCAGTGAGGTTGGCCACAACTTGATCAGACACTTTGGCCATTAGTTCAACTGTGAACTTTTCTGCAGCTTCTTTTACCATAGCAACTTTCAACTCTTCAGCCTTCCTCCTTTGAGCTGTTGTCCTCTGTCTCAAGGCATCCTTTATTGTCCTTCTCAAAGCTCTCACATTGTGCTTGTAAAGATCCTTGAGGCCCTGCTGCTCCTTTTTCACAGATTTTGTGAACTTTACCATCTCATCCTTGGCCCTTGTAACTTCTGTTGAAACTATTTGCAGCCCAGTTTCAACACCACAAATTCTTGCATCCAAGGTTGGCAAGATCACTTCTTCTGAGCCAGTAAGCCTCATCTCCACAGAGGCTAGAGTTTTGCCTTGGCCATCAAGAGTATCCACTGTTTCAGCATGTGCCTTCCCAACTTCCCTGACCAGATTGTCCAACTTCTCTGACTGTTGCTCAATGGATGTTGCAGTCTTTGATGCAATTTGCAAGCTAGCCTCAGTTGCATTAGCCTGCTCAAAATATATCTTGTTCAAGGTGGACACATTTGCTGAAATTGCCTCCAGATCAGTATCAGCATCAACTTGAATGTCAGTAAGGGAAGCATCTGCAAAAATCTGTTCAATAGTAACAGCCACTGAATCTGCAAAACTCAAATTGTTAGAAAAATCTCCCTCAACACCCTCATTTTTTCTTTCTCCCATAAGGTCTGATACATCAGCACCTTCTCTCTCATTTTCAACTTGATTCTTTTCTTCTTTTTCAAGTAATGGACTCACATACACTGGAGAATCAGGCCTCCTTTCACCAAGGGATTCATCAAGTTCAGATTTGACTTGAAGAATAGCCTGACTCTCATATTAGGCTGCACCCAATATTTCTACTTCATCTCCCTCTAAATTTGGTGCACTCAAGCTACCTGTAATCACACAATCCTCATCACCTCCCTTTGATTTTTCAATGCTAAACTCCTTTTCAACTCCTTCCATTCCTAAACCTGACACCTCCATATCCTCAACAGGATCCACAGAGGTCAGTTGTTGGGAGATCACAGTGCTTGGGCATCCCAAGGCCACTGAGTCATCCTGAATGACTAAAGGCTGGTCAATGTCCAACTGCTCTGACATTGATGAGGCTTTAGTCAAACTAGCTTCTCCCATGGAAGTCTCAACATTGTCAAGCTGTGCCTCAGGCTCAGAAGAACCATCCTTGGCCAATGCATCTTGGACTGAGTCACCACCCTTGGTCAACTCCTCTGATTGATCAGAGTCCTTAACAGAATGATAGGTCAAGTAATGTACCTGAGCAGAATTGAGGCCAGGAGGGTTGGGATTGGTGTTGTCATCATCATCATCATTATCATCATCAGAAGTGCTATCAGGATGCTTGATTCCTTGTGCAATTCTTTCTCTTTCAGCAAGCACCTTCTCATGAACTATTGTGCAAAACAAGGCCTCAGTGGTCAACACACTGGATTTCATCACATTTGCAAAGTGTAAAAGCTTGTTTTCTTCAACCTGCCACCAGCTTGCACCCTTATCCTTGATAGCCTGAGCTATCTCCACCATTGTTCTATCCTTGATCTCAACAAGTGCCTTGAGATCATAGAACTGTTGCTGTAATCTAGGATAAGCCTTCAATCCTGGATATAATTCATCCACATTAGCTTTGGCAATCTGCCTTAGCATCCCCTCATATGTGTACTCTTCATCACTTCCATCTCCATCAGAAGAGTTGGCTTGGGATTCAGGGGGGTTGGATTGAGATTCAGGTAGGTTGGGCTAGGGCTCAGATAGGTTGGGTTCAGAAGGATTGGGTTCAGATGAGCTTAAGACAATTTGGGACTCAGGTGCTTTAGAGAGCAATGTTCCTGAGGAGGTAATTGGAATGGCTGGAATGGGTGGATAAACAATTTGATCACCTTCTTGAAGAACAGTTTCAAGAAGTTTGGTATATGAGAGAAGTCTGGGATCAAGTGGGGAGAATGGCCTATCTTCAATATTGACTAAATCAGCCACCACATCAATATCTGACCTGTTAGGGGCACCTTCAGGAGAGTAAACTTTCTTAGCCACAATTGGGGCATCTTCAGGAGTCTTGCACTCCTCTTCTTCATGTCTTGGAGATATTCTTTGAGATTGAATATCAGGAGAGTTGGCTTCAGGGCTGTTGGGCTTTGATTTTGACTTGGAGTTAGACCTACTTGCTTGTCTAATCTCCTTGAAGAATTCCTTCTTTTTCTTCTCTTCCTCCATCAACTTCTGCTTCTCAGAAGTTTTGATAATCCTTCTCCTTCTCTCTGACCTTGTTGGCTTATCAAGGTCCCTGAACTCAGTCACAGTTTCAGGTTGCAGAGGGACAATCTCTCTGAATTCTTCTCCCTCTTCAGGGGGGTTGACTCCTTCTTCAGCTACCTTCTCAATCTCCTCAGAAGTGGCACCTCCACTTCTAGATTGGCTTTCTGGGGAAGATTCACTCAGAATCTTCTTCACCCTCTTCATCTTTGGCTGACTTTTTGGTGGTTGAGCTTTCCTTTTTCTAGGAGAGGATCGTGTGGCTGGTACAACAGCTACTGCTCTCTTGGAGGCTGCCTCTTGTTTCCTCTTCTCTGTCTTAGAGGACAGCTTCCTAAACATCACCTTTTGGGCAGGAAAAGGCTTTGGCTTTGCTTGGAGGTGAGTGTAGTGAGAAAATCTTTCCAAGAGCAGACTAGCTCTTGTGCAAAACTGAAGTCTCCCATCAACCACCACCTTGTGGTGTTTCACCTCTTTGAACTTAAACTTCTCATTCATCATCTTATCCAGAATGAAGTTTTTCCAATCAAACTTGACTCTTTTCTCAGCAGAGTCAATCACAGCAGCCATCACTCTCAATTTAGGCATACTGATTTGTTCAACACTTCCAGAGTGACTCAATAAGCTCTTCACAACACAATCAAATAAGTGCCTATAAATTGGTTTTAAGGTGTTCTTGTTCTGAGCACTTACTAGCTTTTTGGGTACTAGCATCCATGGGTTTGAGAACTCCTGCTCCTCCCCTTCTTTGTAAACTTCTGGATTTTGGCCTTCAGATGGTAGCCCAAAACTGGCATCAAGGTCCTCAGCAGTGAAGATGATGGTGTGTTGACTCTCTTCTTCTTCATCTTCTTCAGCATAAGTCAACTTGGTGCACACATCACCCTTTTTGCCCTTCCATCTGAGATGGGCAAAGAATTCTGCCATGAAAGGATTCAAGCAAGAATCAGGCTTGGTGCCTAAGAACTTCTCAAGCCCTGCCTCCCTTAGCCATTGGAGGACTGGTTCAACTTCTTTATCTGGGCTGTCAAAGGCTACCAGCTTCTCAAACCACAAAGAATTTGTGTTACTGAGATAGGCAAAATCAATGTCCAAAGATGGATCATTGAACTCTACAAGTTCTTCTATCTTGATTTTGGGAGCCATGGATAATTTGAGATATGGGTAGGTTTTGGAGAAATTTGCAGGTTGATAGGTTTTCAAAAACTTGAGAGTTGGAAAGTATGAGTGCGTAGGGAAGGGAGTAAAAATCTAAGAGCTTTTATATGAACGCAAAGTTATTAACCGTTGGTTAATAATTTGTGAAGGTGGAAAAGTTAAAAACCAATTGAATATTGTGGAGTAGTGGGTTTGGGGCGGTTTGATGAAGGTTACATGTTAATCAATGGCCTTGATGATGGTACAAGAATTCTTGCAATCTTAATGAAGATTTTGCATTAAATGCTGATTTGCCATTTCGGGGGCAAAAATCTTAATAGCACACGCCATCCTAAAATGGCCTACTCTTAGACCAAGAAATCTTTTAAATGTCTAATCAATGCTAAAAATAGCAATAATTATCCTATTTACTCGGACAAACATCCTGAGATGTGTTCTGACTTCTGTGAAGGTCAAAATGTCTGACCAACATGCCTGGGTGGGTCCCAATGTTGCTGAGTAGGTCCCACTAGGACAGATCCCCTGACCAACATTGCTGAATACCATAGGGACAACTTTGCTGAGTTTCCCTGTTTGGCAGACTGCTTCAGTGAGGTTGGTCAACCTTGCTGAAGTTCATCTTAATGAACTTCCCCCTTCACATGAGTTTTCTTCCTTCATTTTTCCATCTTCCCTGGATCAAGTAAGCCCAATTCAGCTGAGAGTTCCAAGAACCTTGCTTCAGCTAGTGGCTTAGTCAAGATATCAACTTTTTGCTTATCAATGTGAATTTTGACAAGCTTGATATCTTTCTTTTCCACATGATCCCTTATGAAATGATGCTTGATATCAACATGTTTGCATCTGGTGTGTAGCACTGGATTCTGTGAGATGGCAATTGCACTATTGTTGTCACAGAATATTGGAACTTCATTGAAGATGACTTTGTAATCTCTAAGTGTTGTCTAAGCCAAAGTATCTGAGCACAGCAACTTCCAGCTACTACATATTCTGCTTCAGTTGTTGAAGTGGCAACTGTATTTTGCTTCTTGGAGAACCATGAGATAAGCTTGCTGCCCAAGAATTGACATGTTCCAGAGGTGGATTTTCTGTCAATTCTACATCCTCCATAGTCTGCATCTGAATATCCAGTGAGCTCAATGTTGTCATCAGCTGGATACCATAATCCAAGATTCTCAGATCCCTTGAGATATCTTAGAATTCTCTTGGCAGCATCAAGGTGGCTCTTCTTTGGATTTGCTTGGAATCTTGCACAAACTCCAACTGCAAATGTGATATCAGGCCTACTTGCAGTGAGATATAGCAAGGATCCTATGATTCCCCTGTAGTTAGTGGAGTTTGTTGATTCTCCACTTTCATCAGGATCCATTTTCCAGTTAGTATTCATAGGAATTCTGACTGGCTTGCTTGTTGCACATCCAAAATTTTTGATCATGTCCCTTGTATACTTAGCCTGATTGATGAATATTCCTTTCTTAGATTGAGTGACTTGAAGTCCTAAGAAGAAATTCATCAATCCCATCATGGACATCTCAAATTTGCTCTACATGAGTTTGGAGAACTTCTCACATAGCTTCTCATTTGGAGATCCAAATATAATGTCATCCACATAGATTTGGACTAACAAAATATCATCTCCTTCACAGATTCTGAACAGAGTTCTGTCAACAGTGCCTTTGACAAAACCATGATCTAGAAGAAACTGTGATAAGGTGTCATACCAAGCTCTTGGAGCTTATTTTAAGACATAGAGGGCTTTCTTCAATCTGTACACCTTGTCTCCTTCTTCAAAGCCTGGGGGCTGTTCAACATATACTTCTTCCTTGAGTACCCCATTGAGAAATGCACTCTTCACATCCATTTGATACACCTTGAACCTCATGTGAGCTGCATATGCTAAGAAGAGTCTGATTGCCTCAAGTCTGGCCACTGGAGCAAAAGTCTCATCATAATCAATCCCTTCAGATTGACAATATCCCTTGGCCACCAGTCTTGCTTTGTTCCTCACAATGATGTCATTTTCATTTTTCTTATTTTTGAACACCCATTTAGTTCCAATGACATCTTGATGAGTTGGCCTATCCACCAGCTCCCATACTTCATTTCTGGTGAACTGGTTCAGCTCTTCTTGCATGGCTATGATCCAGTTGGTGTCTTGTAGTGCTTCCTCAATATCTTTTGGTTCCTGTTCTGAAAGGAAACAACAAAACAAAGCACTTTCTCCATGAAATCTTCTAGTTTTGATCCCTTCACTTGGATTACCAAGTATCAGGCTAGTTGGGCGGTCATGCAACCAAGTCCTTCTAGACCTGATCCCTTCAGGAGGATTGTCCTCATCTGAAGTTGGATCACTAGACTCATTAAATTCAGGAAAGTTAATTGAAGGATCAAGTTCAGGATCATATTCAGGGGTATTGCCCTCATTGTCAGATAAGTTAACATTTTCATTGGTTCCCCCTTGAATATTGGATCCATTTACTACCTCAGCATTGCCTGCTTCTTCATTGGTAGTTGTTACCTGGATTTGAACCGGGATGGGGTCAGTCAGTTCAATTTCACCTTCAGGTTGGTTGGCTTCTGGTTGATTGCCATTAGGTAGGTTGTCCAGTTTCTGATTGTAATCAAGTTCTGGCTGGGTGACATCTACAAACACTGTTTCCTTGCTTTGAAGCCTTAGTCTGGTTGTTCTTTGTGTTATCTCATCAAGATTCAAGTTTCTATCCCTGAACTCATTAATAGATTCATCAAACACAACATGAGGTGTTTCTTCCACAATAAGGGTTTTACAATTGTAGACTCTGTAAGCTTTGCTGATTTGTGAATATCCAACAAATATTCCTTCATCAGCTTTGCTGTCAAAAGCTTTCAATTGCTCTTTCCCATTATTATGAATGAAACACTTACAACCAAATATGTGAAAATAAGCAACAGTGGGCAATCTACCTTTCCATAATTGATATGGGGTTTTACCTTGACCTTTAGTGATTAAAGATCTGTTTTGAGTGTGACATGCAGTGCTAATGGCTTCAGCCCAGAACCTTTTAGGCAGTTTGGATTCAGCAATCAAAGTTCTTGCTGCCTCTTTCAAGGTTTTGTTCCTTCTTTCAGCAACCCCATTTTGTTGAGGTGTTCTTGCTTCTGAAGTCTCATGAGTGATGCCATTCTTGCTGCAGTACTCATTGATGTATGAGTTTATGAATTCAGTGCCTTTGTCTGATCTGATCTTGACAATACTTAGGCCCTTTTCATTGCTCAATCTCATCATCAGTTCAGGTAGCTTGACTTGGGTCTCCTTTTTGTTCAGCAAGAATACTACCCAAGTGTACCTGGAAAAATCATCAACAACAACTAAAGCATATTTTCTTCCATTTATACTTACTGGGATAATTGGACCAAATAAATCCATATGCAGTAGTTGAAGAACTCTCTCAGTTGAGATGACAGGCTTTCCTTTGAATGAAGCCTTGATCTGCTTTCCTTCCTGACAGGGTTGGCATATATGTTCTTTGGTGAACACTTGATTAGGCAGCCCTTTAACTATAGAGTTTCTTGCAATCTTGTTGATGGTTTTGAAGTTCAGATGGTTTAGTCTTTTGTGCCACAGCCAGCTTTGCTCATTTGTGCTTTTGGCAACAAGACAAACTGCTTCAGGGGTTTTGCTCCAATCTGCAAAATAGACATTTTCCTTTCTCACCCCTGTTAGTAGCACCTGTTGTGTTGAATTATCTATGATAATGCATTCATTTGGTGCAAAATCAACACTATATCCTTTATCACAGATTTGACTTATAGACAGCAAGTTGTATTTTAGGCCTAGGACATATGAGACATCAGTAATTTTGACATTACCAATGTTTAATGTACCATAACCTCTTGTGATTCCTTGAGAGCTGTCTCCAAAGGTAACTGAAGGACCATCTTTTTCAATGAATTCTGAGAGAAGCTCCTTATTCCCAGTCATGTGTCCTGAACATCCACTGTCCAAGTACCATGCTGTTCTCTTATTGATGCTTCTCTTCTTCTTGTGGTCCTTGCAGACCTGCAAAGTCAAAATTTAGGTACCCTTTGAATGTTGGGTCCTAGAGGGTTAGTTGTACCTTTTGGAACCCAAATCTGCCTAATTACTCTGATTGACTCAAAGTGACTGACTTGATTACCCTTTACATCTACATACACAGTTTTACCCTTAAATGCCTTGGGTGATTTCTGTGTATAAGTGTTAGCTTTGTAAGGTTCAAGAGTGTTGGTGAATTTCTTTGGGGCATTTCTCCTGAAGTTACTAGACTTAGGTGCAGCTTGGTAAGACTTTTGAGGATGGGGGTTTGGATGGCCTTTTCCTTTTGGCATGTAAGGTCCAGGCTTCTTGAAGTTTTTATACCTATCAGAGGGGTTGGGCCTTAATCCATTCAGTTGAGGTTGCCTCATTTGAGTTGGCCTTTTCTGAACAGATTTTGGACAACTCCACTGATGAGAATTCAGATAGGTTGACCTTCCATTGGTTCTACCCTTCTGAACCTCATTCCTCCTGTAAGCAATGTCTTTAACCTTTTCCTTAGGTATGGGTTTAGGGACATTGTTTACTTGAGTTGGTATAAAAATTCCTTTACCCTTATCCTTGATCAGTGGTTGATTTACTTCCATTTCATTTTGTTGAGCCACTGATCTTACAAAAGTCATCTTAGAATTGCTTGATGAGGCAATACTAAGACCAGGTGAGGGTTCAAATGGATTATAGCCTAATCCACCTTTTTGAGCAAATGGTCTTTGAAACCTTTAAATTTCTTCTATTGCTTTAGCAGATTTGTTCAAGGCAGACATTTTAATTTTTAAGCTCCCCTCACTCAATTTAAGAGTATCAAATTCACTAGAGAGATTGTCAAATTTGGCTTGAAGGGTTCTAAGATCAAAATCCTTTTTCCTCAAGGCCAAACTTTTGTTGTTCAGTGACTTTGAGAAACATTTCATCATGTTCTCTCACAGTCTGTTGATACAACTCAGTTGATTTAATGTCAAACTCTGGTTCAGAAAGGTTGGGAGTTTGAGCTTTAGAATTCAGTAGCTCATTTTCTCTCAGTGCCATATTGCATACTTCTTGTAGCCTGGTGAAATCCTCAAGTAACTTCCCAAAGTTGAGTTTCAACTGGATTTCACTGGACTCATGTGTGTTAATAGAAGAGTTGGAAGATGAACATAAACTCTGGTTCAGGAAGGTTGGGAGTTTGAGCTTTAGAATTCAGTAGCTCATTTTCTCCCAGTGCCATATTGCATACTTCTTGTAGCCTGGTGAAATCCAGAAGTAACTTCCCAAAGTTGAGTTTCAACTGGATTTCACTAGACTCATGTGTGTTAATAGAAGAGTTGGAAGATGAACATACCTCTTCATTTTCAAATGCCATTTGACAGTCATCATCGCTGTCATTGTTGGAGAACAGCCCATCATCAGAAGAGTAGACACTCTCTTCACTTGCTGATTCCCCAGCTACCATGGCCTTTCTGTTGTTCAGCCTCTTGTCTCTTTTGATCCGCCTTTCTTTTCTTTCTTTTGAGCTCAGGTCAGGACAATCATACTGAAAGTGACCCTTTTTCTGGCAGTTGTAACACACATCTTCATCATCATTCTTCTTGCTTGAGGACTCCTTCCTCCTTGATGATGATGGTTCAGATTTGCTGTACTTCTTTCTATCAGCATATCTTTCTTCTTTCTTCTCATCAGAGACTTTGTCCTCTGATTTGTTGTCAGGAGAGCTGAATCTCCTTCTGGTCCTGTTGTCTTGGTAAAACTTTTTGTATCTACCAAATCTGGAGTTGAGCTTCTCAAATCTCCTTGCCATGAGTGCCAGCTCCTCCTTCATTTCTGATTTTGAAACAGTTTGAGATGATCTTTGAGTATTTTTCTTTTCTGTTTCAGCAGCTTTGAAAGCAACACCTTTGCTTGAGGAGGATGGCTCATCATGCACTTTCTTTCTGTTCAAATCAAACTCATATGCTTTGAGTTCAGAGAACACTTGCTGCATGGGCATATATGTCCCACTTGGATGTGAGACTTCTCAGGATTTTCAAAGCAATTTCTCTTTTGGCATAGAAATTGCCAAGAGAGTTTATCTCATTCATGATGTCAGTAAATCTGCCATCAAGATGATCAATAGTTTCATTGGGCTCCATAGAAAATTGTTCATATTTTTGGATAGCCACTTGAAGCTTGTTTTCTTTTATCTTTTGGGTACCTTCACACATAAGTGCTAAGGTGTCCCAAATCTCCTTTGCTGTTGTGCAGTGGTACACTCTTCCCATCACTGCATCTGGAATGGTCTGGTACAAAGTATTCATGGCAATGTAGTTCAGGTTGTGCCTTTTTCTTTCTTCAGCTGTGAACTCATCCTCATCCTTTCGTAGCAACTCCCTTGGATCTGCTTTCTGAGCATCAGTGAGCTTGGGATTTGCTTTGGTGAATGTGAAGGGCCCTCTGGTGATGACTTTGAGCATTTCATCATGCTGGCAGGCAAGATGTGCTCTCATTCTGATCTTCCAGAAATCATAATTCTCAATTGATAACATTGGCAACTTGTGATGAGAAATATGATTGACTTGGTTTGGACCCATGTTGTTGATGGTGTTGACAACATCTCCTGGAACTGCATTGTTAGCCATATCTATAGAGATAGAATAAGATAAACACAAATAGGTTTTTCAGAAATTTGGATCAGTTCAGTGACCACAGAAATAATGTGATCAGTTGGATAAACACTCCTTCACTTAACTCCTCACTTCTACAACAAACACTCCTTCACTTAATGAGGTAAGGGTTTGAGGTTTGGTTCCAACTAGTAGAGATATCCTTTACAATAAGAACAGTGTAAAGGCTTAGGATATCTCAATGCTAAGCTTTGGATGTTTACAAAGATTGGCTTAGCTATATGAAGTGATCAGGAAACTTGGGATTCTGAAGAACAGCTTGGTTTCCTTTGATTGCTTGATGATAGTTTGATAGCTAGTAGTTGGATAGTTGAATCCTTTGATCACTTCTGTATTTATAGGCAAATTTGAACAACTAACCGTTGGAGGGATATGTTGGGAATAAAATGAGATATGTTTTGATTTAATACCAAAACCCCCTCTGAGACATGCCTAAGTCAAGTTAAGTATGTTCTAGAAATGTTAGAACATATAGTAAAGGCTAGATAAGGAGTTAATATGTTAGGTAGCTCTTAGTTGATTAGATACACAATTTGAGGGGGAACACATGCTTTGAAGGCCATCAAGAACAAGTCCCCTCAAGGCTCAAATTCTGGAATAATGATCAAGTCCACTGAAGGACAAGTATGCTGATCAGATGAGTTGTCCAGAGGAGTTGTCTCCGCACAATTAATCAAGATCAAGTGCTCTGAGAGCCTGAGGTCAACTATGCTGAAGAACTAGAGACAACTACACCCTAGAGATCCTCAATGAATCATGCTAAGATCACTTTGAAGTGAAACAAAGGGTATGAGTCAAGTCATCTGAAGAAGAGCAAGCCAACCTTGCTGATAAGCAAGTCAGCTGATAGTGATAAGCAGAGTTGTCCAAATGATGAGGAATGTTGTCCTATCAATGGAACAACCTTCAGAAGCCATGTCCAAGTCCTAAAAAGAGAATCTGAAAGTCAGACATTGGGTAGAGTGCTGCAGAATGAAGACAAAGTCTTAACAGCCGTTTATTTCCCAAATGAGGACATGTCACTATCAAGATTCTGTCTTCTAAGTTGAAGAACTGAAAGAAGACATTTATGGACATTTGAGGCTGCCTCTCCAACGGGAAAATCCTTCCTTTGTCTATAAATACAGAAGTGTGAAGACCATTTGAAAGCATCTCAACACAATCCAACTAACCTCAAGTTCTTACAAGCTAGAGTGCTTTCAAAGCTTTCAAAGACTATCTTAGTCTTCAAACACTTCATCTAAGTTGTACTACATTGTATATCCATACACAAGCTTAGAGAGATATCCTATCCTTATACACTGATCTTCATTGTAAAGGATATCTCATTAGTTGGAACCTTACTTCAACCATTACCCCTCTCAAGAGTGAAAGAGAGAAGGTTGTAGTAGTAGAAGTGGTAGGAGCTGACTGTTGAGAGAAGAACAGTTCAGTTCTGAGTTGAGAAGAGGGTACTAGGACTCTAGACATCCTAGGGATCAATTCACCAAGAGTGGTGTTCTTGATCAAGTGCACCTTGGCACTATAAAATAAGTTAATTCCAAAGAGAAGGAATTATCCTGTTAAATCAGGGAAAGTGGATGTAGGAGCTTGAGTCTCTGAACCACTATAACTTCTTGTGTTGATTTACATTCCAAGTATTTTCATACACTCAACACTGCACACAAAACTGATCTTTCAAAGGACTAATATTCAAAGACTGTGCAAAACCTATTTTGGACAAGTTCCTTGAAACTGGACTGCCATTGCATTGACTAAGTGATTTCAGAAACTAAAGGAGTCTAAACTAAAAGGGCCAACCATTATTCCGCATATATAACTCCCCTAGATAATTATTCAACTAAGTACTCAATAGTACTTAGTAGTTTGATTATCTTAGAAGAGTTAATCATCTTCAGCAGAGTTGTCCAAGACAACCTTGCTGAGCTCTGGTTTGATCAAATTGAAAAGAATTTGCATACAAGTGTATTCCCCCCCCATACACTTGTTATATACTCCTTTCAGGACCAACAAGTGGTATCAGAGCAGGGGTTCAAAGACCACTGCTTCTGAAAAGCCATCTTGGTTTTCAAAATCATATATTTGGTGTGGTCACTGAACTGATCTATCTGAAATCCTATTTGACTGTTGACTAACTGTTTGTTCTTGAGATATGGCCAACAACAATGCTGCTGTTCCACCTCCTGCTGTCCAATGATTGGACAACATAGCCACAAATCCAGTCAACCACATTTCACATCACAAACTGCCCATGTTCTCAATAGATAACTATGATTTCTGGAAAATCAGAATGAGGGCTCATCTTGCATCTCTACACACTGATATGCTGAGAGTGATCACAAAAGGTCCTTTTGTGTTCACATTTGTCAATCCCAAAGTCACTGAGGCTCAAAAGGCAGACACAAGAGAGATGCTCCCCAAAGATGAAGATGACTTCACTGCTGATGAAAAGAGGAAGGATAACTTGAATTATCTTGCCATGAACACCCTCTACCAAACAATTCCAGATGCAATAATGGGTAGAGTCTACCACTGCACAACTGCCAAAGAAATTTTAGATACTCTTGCTGAAATGTGTGAGGGTACTGAAAAGATCAAGGAGAATAAGCTCCAAGTTGCTGTGCAGAAATTTGAACAGTTTGCAATGGAGTCTGAGGAGTCCATTGATAAGTTTGCTGGTAGATTCACTGATTTGATGAATGAAATCAACTCATTGGGCAAGGTCTACACCAAGAGAGAAGTTGGATTGAAGATCTTGAGAAGTCTCACTCAAAAGTGGGATGTCTATGCTATAATGATGCAGAACACCAAGGATCTCTCCACCATGCCCATGCAAAAAATCTTCTCTGAACTCAAAGCATATGAGTTCGACCTCAATAGAAGAAAGCCTATTGAGGAACCTTCAAATCCTACTAAGGGAGTGGCATTCAAAGCCAAAACTGCTGAACCAGAAATGCAGTCCACTCCAAGATCATCAAAGTCAGTCTCAAAGACTGAAATGAAGGAAGAACTAGCCTTGATGGCTAGAAGGTTTGAAAAGCTAAATTCAAGGTTTGGTAGATACAAGAAATTCTACCAGGACAACAAATTCAGGAGATACAACCCTCCTGAAGCTCGGGCAGAGGTCAAGAAGCCTGAAGAGAAAAGATCAGAGGACAAGTACTCTGATAGGAGAAGGTCCAGTAGAGCTGACCCTTCATCATCAAAAAGAAGAGAAGAATCAAAGAAAGAAGATGATGAAGATCTGTGCTATAACTGCAAGAAGAAGGGGCACTTCCAGTATGACTGCCCTGAATTGAGCTCTAAGGAGAGAAGAGAAAGGCAAGCTAAAAGAGACAGAAAGTTCACCAATAGAAAGGCCATGATGGCTGGTGAAGAATCTGATAGTGCTGAAAGCTTCAACTCTTCTGATGGACTGTTCTCCAACAGTGATGATGATGATGATGTCTGCAACATGGCTCTTGAGGATGATGAGGTATCCTCTACTTCTAGTTCACCATCATTCATCTCACAAAACAATAGTGAGGTCAACTTGAAGCTTTCCCTTGGAAAGTTGATGGAAGATTTCACTATGTTACAAGAATTTCATGATAATTGTGTGAGAGAAAATGAAAGATTGGCTATTGAACTTGCCAAAAACTCTGAGGCAGTTGTTGATGTCAAGTCTACTGAGTTGTATCAACAAGTCTTGAGAGAGCTTGAGGAAGCAAATCTCAGGATAGTTGACCAACAAAAGGAGATTGATGATCAACTTCTCTCTCAGAAGAGAAAAGATTTTGAACTTAAAATTCTAAATTCCAAGTTTGAAAACCTCTCACATGAATATGACATTCTTAAATTAAGTGAAGAGAGCCTGAAATTAAAGATGTCTGCTCTGAAGAAATCCTCTAGAGCAATAGAGGAAATTCAGAGTTATCAAAGACCTATGGCTCAAAGAAGTGGATTAGGTTTTGATCCATTTGAATCTTCACCTTGTCTTAGTGTTGCTTCCACAAGTAACACTAAGAGAATCTTTGTTAAATCAGTGGCACAAACTGAAAATGAAGTAATCCAGCCACTGAACAAAGGAAAGGGCAAAATAGATGATCTGCCTACTCAAGTGCTTCAGGAGACTAGGCCTAAACCTAAGGAAAAGGCCAAAGCTACTGAACATAAGAGGAATGTTGGTCAGCAGAGTAGACCCAATGGAAGGGCAACTCTACTGAACAATGTTCAGAGGATTTATCCAAGGTATAATCAGCCTAGGCCAACTCTTCTGAGAAAGCCTCAGCTGACTAGACCTAAGGACAATTATCCTCAAAGGCAAAATAAAATGAGACAACCAAAACCCTTCATGCCAAAGGGTAATGGTCATAAGAAAGCCTTTCCTCAAAGATTCCCTCAAGTAGCACAAAGAACTCAAAAGTTCAGGAGATTTGACAACTCTCCTGAAACTTACAGAGTTAACACATTCACACACACTTTCCCAAAGGCATTTAAGGGAAAGACAGTGTATGTAGATGCTAGAGGAAAACAACTTAGCCACCTTGAATCAATCAGGGTTATTAGGCAAGTTTGGGTTCCTAAAGGTACAGCTAACATCTCAGGACCCAAAACTCAAAGGGTACCTAAACCAACTTAATTGCAGGTACCAATGGGCCACAAGAAGAGGAGCTTGAGCAAAAAGTCAGCATGGTACCTTGACAGTGGATGTTCAAGGCACATGACTGGAAACAAGGAACTCCTCACTGATTTTATTGAAAAAGAAGGCCCAAATGTCACATTTGGAGACAGCTCACAAACAACTACAAAAGGTTATGGTACTTTGATGATTGGTAACATCAAAGTATCCAATGTATCTTATGTGGCTGGTCTCAAATATAATCTCCTAAGTATCAGTCAGTTCTGTGATAAAGATTTCAATGTTGAGTTCTCTAGTGGAAAATGCTTAATCAAAGATAAGGCTCAACAAACTCTATTGACTGGAACTAGGAAAGGAAATGTGTATTTTGCAGACTGGGACAAGTCTACTGATGCTGCATGCTTCATTGCTAAGAGTTCTAGTGAACAAAGTTGGTTATGGCATAAAAGATTAAACCACTTGAACTTCAAAACAATGAACAAGATTGATAGAAATGCATTAGTTAAAGGACTACCTAATGAGGTTTTCATTAAAGAGCATGTTTGCAAATCATGCCAAGAAGGAAAACAGATTAAAGCCTCATTTAAGGGAAAACCAGTCATCTCTACTGAAAGGGTACTTGAACTTCTACATATGGACCTATTTGGACCAATCACCCCTGCAAGCATAAATGGTAGAAAATACACACTGGTTGTAGTAGATGACTTCTCTAGGTTCACTTGGGTAGTATTTCTCCTTAATAAGAAGGAAACTCAAGTCAAACTGCCTGAACTACTAAAGAGATTGTAAAATGAGAAAAGCCTTAGCATTATCAAGATAAGATCTGATAAAGGCACTGAGTTCATTAATTCATACATCAATGAGTATTGCACCTCTAATGGAATAGCTCATGAAACCTCAGCAGCTAGAACTCCCCAACAAAATGGAGTTGCAGAAAGAAGGAATAGAACTTTAAAAGAAGCTGCTAGAACTTTAATTGCTGATTCAAATTTGCCTAAGAGGTTTTGGGCTGAAGCCATAAACACTGCATGCCATACTCAGAATAGATGTTTGATTACCAAATGGCAAGGCAAAACCCCTTATGAACTCTGGAAAGGAAGAATGCCTAAAGTGTCATACTTTCATATTTTTGGTTGCAAGTGTTTTATTCACAATAATGGGAAAGATCAGCTGAAAGCCTTTGATAGCAAAGCTGATGAAGGAGTATTCCTTGGATACTCTCAAATCAGTAGAGCTTTCAGGGTCTACAACAAGAAAACTCTTATTGTGGAGGAAACACCTCATGTTGTGTTTGATGAATCTATTCATGAGTTCAGGAATAAGAACTTGGATTCAGAAGAAATCACACAGAGGACAACCAGACTGAGCCTAAAAGATAAAGACACTGAACTAATAAAAGTTGTCCAAGCCAACCTACCTGAAAACTTCTCCTTGGACAACCATCCTGAAGGCAATCCTCCTGAGACAAATCCCACTGAAAGGAATGGTGAACTGAATGATCCAATCCCAGTTCACATCCAGGTAACAACTACCAATGAAGAAGCAGTCCCTGCTGAGGTAGTTAATGGATCAAATAATCAAGGGGGAACTCAAAATGCTGAAAATACCAATGTCCCTGACATTGAGGACAACACCCCTGATTATGATCCTGAATTAGATCCTGCATTCAATTATCCTGAATTTTATGATCTAAATGACTCAACTTCAGTAGAGGATAACTCTACTGAAGAGATCAGAAAAAGAAGGACTTGGTTGTCTGACCATCCTACTGATCTAATACTTGGTGACCCAAGTATTGGAGTCAAAACAAGGAGATTTCATGGTGAAAGTGCTTTTTTCTGTTGTTTCTTGTCAGAACAAGAACCAAGTGATATTGAGGAAGCACTTCAAGATGCCAATTAGATCACAGCCATGCAGGAAGAACTGAATCAATTCACCAGAAATGAAGTATGGGAGCTGGTGGATAGACCTTCACATCAAGATGTTATAGGAACAAAGTGGGTGTTCAAGAACAAGAAGAATGAAATTGATGTGATTGTCAGAAACAAAGCAAGACTTGTGGCAAAAGGCTATTGCCAACATGAAGGCATTGACTATGATGAGACATTTGCACCTGTGGCAAGGCTAGAAGCAATAAGGCTCTTTCTAGCCTATGCAACCCACAAGAGGTTCAAGGTATACCAAATGGATGTCAAGAGTGCCTTTCTGAATGGAGTCTTGAAAGAAGAAGTCTATGTGGAGCAACCACCAGGCTTTGAGGTTGGAAATCAAGTTTACAGACTGAAGAAGGCTCTATATGGACTCAAGCAAGCCCCTAGGGCTTGGTATGATACACTGTCACAATTCCTCTTGGATCATGGATTCACCAAGGGAACTGTGGACAGGACACTTTTCAGAATCTCTGAAGGAGAAGACATCTTGCTTGTCCAAATTTATATGGATGACATAATATTTGGATCACCTAATGAGAAGCTGTGTGAGAAGTTCTCCAAGCTAATGCAGAGCAAGTTTGAGATGTCCATGATGGGGTTGATGAACTTCTTTTTGGGTCTTCAAGTCAAGCAATCAAAAAAGGAATCTTCATCAATCAAGCTAAGTACACCAGAGAAATGATCAAGAAGTTTGGGTGTACAACTAGCAAGCCAGTAAGGATCCCTATGAACACAAATTGGAAGATGGATCCTGATGAGAATGGTGTTCCAACCAACTCTACTGAGTATAGAGGAATAATTGGTTCTCTCCTCTATCTCACTGCCAGCAGACCTGACATCACCTTTGCAGTAGGTGTTTGTGCAAGGTTTCAAGCAAATCCTAAGAAAAGCCATCTTGAGGCTGCAAAGAGGATCTTGAGGTATCTCAAAGGCACTGAAAATCTAGGCCTTTGGTACCCTGCTGATGACAACATTGAGTTAACTGGCTACTCAGATGCTGATTATGGAGGTTGCAGAATTGATAGAAAGTCCACTTCAGGGACTTGTCAATTCTTAGGCAACAAGCTCATATCTTGGTTTTCCAAGAAGCAGAACACAGTGGCTACTTCCACCACTGAAGCTGAGTATGTTGCAGCTGGAAGTTGTTGTGCTCAAATCCTTTGGTTGAGACAACAACTAAGAGACTACAAAGTCAACTCTACTGAAGTGCCAATATTTTGTGATAACAATAGTGCCATTGCTATATCACAAAATCCTGTATTGCACACAAGATGCAAGCATGTGGACATCAAGCATCACTTCATTAGAGATCATGTGGAGAAGAAGGATATAAAGTTGGTCAAGATCCACACAGATCGTCAAAAAGCTGATATTCTAACTAAGCCACTTGCAGAGGCAAGGTTTCTAGAGCTATCAGCAGAGTTGGGTTTACTTGATCCAGGAAAGTTGGACAAGTAAAACTAATTGGAGTTAATGGGAGGTATGGAAACTGAAATGAATTTCAGCAGACTTGGTCAAGTCTACTGAAGTTCAGAAGAGATGGTTCAAATTATTCAGGACACTTGTCCATTGGAATTCAGGACCCTTGTCCACATCTCTTCAGGACACTTGTCCTAGTGGGGTCAGATAAGTTGTCTTGGCTATCAAACTATTCCCTTGGTTTGATAAGCAACTATTTTGGGTAATCATTGTCTATCTTGATACATGTCCCAACTACAGATATCATCACTGAAGGATTTAATTTGTCCCCCACCCCAAAGGTCACTTTCCATGCATTAAATGCCAAGATTTAACTCTTGTTTGCATTACACTTTTCAAGCCATGATCTATCTCGAAAACTCCCCAACCATTAACAAATATTAAATAACTTCCACGTTTTGAATAAAACCAATAACTCACTGTTACATTGGTTTTTAACCATTGGATCAAAACTGGCCAACTCCCCTGAAATTCATCCTGGCCGCCCAAGTGTATTTTTCCACTTTTGACAACCGTTGAAAATACACAAAACTCACCAACTCATTGATAAACATTCTTTTTAGAATATCCCCAAGTCTTAAAACTCCCCCACACACACTCTTCCCCAAGTATTCGAAACCCTAGCTCATTTTCTTCAAACTCTCTCAAAACTCTCTCAAGTTCATCACTGTAATCTTCAATGGCCCCCAAAGTTAGACCAGAGATGATCATAGATTTCTCCAACAAGGCTCTAGACCTTGATTTTGGATACTTAAGCAACAAAAATAGCCTTCATTTTGAGCCTATAGTATCCTTTGAGAGTGAAGATCCTGAAATCACTCCAACCCTGAGATGGTTAAGAAGAGCAGGTCTTCAGAAGTTCATGGAGGAAAGACCAAGCTCTTGTTTGGACAATTACATGGCTGAGTTCTTTGCCTTTCTTAAGTGGAGAGGCAGGCCAGAAGATGGTGAAGTTTCCACCAAATTGTCCTATGTGGGTGAAGAAGAGGAGGAAGAGAGATTTCATAGAGTAAAGTTCTCTTCAGAAGATCTTGAAGGAGCTTTTGGATTGCCTTCTGAGGGAAGGAATCCAGAAGTTTATGGTACTGGACATGAAGATGAAATAGCTCAAGAATGGCTATTAGTACCAGGCCCTCTTTCTTCAACACAAAACAAGAAAACTCTCAAGCCAGAATTTCTCAATCTATTTGAGGTAATCACCAAGAGTCTCATGAGCAATACTGGGAGCTTGGAGCAGGTCAGCCATCCAAGAATCAGAATCATGGCTGCAGTGATTGATGCCAGTGATAAAGGCATCAAATTTGATTGGAGGACTTTCATCATGTCTGAGATGATGAAGGAAAAGGCCAAATTCTAGGTAAAATCTCACAATAAGGTTGTGCTAGAAGGGAAACTCAAGTATTGCACCAGGGCAAGCTTGTTGATTGAGAAGTTTTCCCATTATTCTCAAATGCAAACCTTTGCAAAGCCCCTCCCAGCCCAGAAGATTCTATTCAGAAAGCTCAGCAAGAAAACTGAGCAAAGGAGGATGCTTCTGGCCAAGACTGCTGAAGAAAAGGTGGAGGAGAAGCCAAAATTGAAGAAGAGGACAAAGGCTAGAGTGATGAAGACAAGGAAGCTGTCTCAAATCCCCTCAGAGGAGAACTCAGGAGCTTCAACTGAGATTGAAGAAGTTGCTGAAGAGGGAGTGAGTGTGCCTTCTGATCATTCAGAAGAGTTGAGGCAGAAATACAATGAGACTAGACAAAAGTCTAAGGGTGATAAGAGGATCAGGGAGGTTGTCCCTGAGAAGGATGGTGAAGGAAGTGGGAGCAGTAGGGCTAACAAGAGAAGGGCCAAGCCTACTGACAAAGTGTTGGAGCTTCAGGAGGAAAGGTCTCTCCAACTTGCTCTAAGAGAGAGCAGAGCTGAAAGCAGGACCAAATCAAAGTCAAGGACCAACTCATCTGGCTCTGGCACTCCAGAATCCAAGGTCCCTGAAGGTCAACCAATAGAGGCCAACATCCCTGAAATTCAGAATCCTGAGCCCAACTCCCCTGAAACCCATATAACCCCAACCAACCAACCTATCACCCCCATCAATCTTACAAAGAGATACTCTCCTGAAGGGAGTGTGCAAAGAAGTGGGATAGATGTGCTAGCAGATATAGCAGTAGATGAGACAAGATTACAATCTCCCCTTGACTCATCTATGCTCAATTATTCAAAACTTCTATAAGATGCACTCTTTGAGCCAACCCCCCTGAGTAAAGCCCCTTCAGATCCATTGCTCTCAAAAGCAACTGAAGTACCTTCAAATGCACCCCACCCTTCTGAAGCCAACATTCCTGAGCTAAACCTTCCTGAAGCCACACTAGGAGAACCTAGAGCCAACTCCCCTATAACCCAAAGTCCCCTTTCAAGTGGAGATGAGGAGGAGTATACTTATGAAAGTATGCTCAGAGGAGGAGCCAAGGCTACTGTGGACAGTTTGTATCCACACCTTGCTGAATTTCCAAGAATTCAGAAGACATTTCATGATCTTAGGATGCTTGTTGATGTAAAAGACAAATCTATGATGGAAATATCACAAGTCATCCAAGATAAGGGTGCAAACTGGTGGCAGGAAGAGGAAACCAGATTGCTACACTTTGCTGGAATTTCAAAGACAAGATTCCTCACTGATGAGGAAGCTTTTGCAAAGTTGGTGGATAATAAGATCAATGAGGAGATGGAAAGGAAAGCAAAAGGCATCAAACATCCTGATAATAGCTCAAATGATGATGACTCCCCTGATGATCCCTCACACCCTTCAAAACCCAATCCTCCTGAAACCCCTCAAGCCAATCTCCCTAAGCCTTCTGTATCTGAAAGACTATCCAACCCTCCTAAAACCTATCATAGGAAAGACTCTGTATCTTCAGAGGTGTTGACCAAAGGTGGTAACACAACCAAAGACACATCTGCCAATGAAGGTTCTTCTGAACCCAAGGCACAGCCTAAAGATGTGGAGGTTCCTATACTAGAGGCTGGTTTGGTTAAGGCCTATTCAGTGTCAGATGAGTTGGACACTGATCAGCCCTTAATATTTCAGGATGACTCAGTGGCTGTTGATATAAGCACTGTGATCTCCCCACAACTGCCATCTTTGAACCTTGTTGAAGGTGGAGATGCTGCAGGATTAGGTGATGGAGTTGAAAAGGAGAACTTAGTGGAAAAACCAGAGGGAGAAGTAGATGATAGAGAGGTGGTGATCACTAGGATAGTGAGTGTACCACCAAATGAGGGTGATATAAGTGAGGAAGGGCAGGCTATTCTTGAAGTCAAATCTGAACTTCAAGAATCCCTTGATGAGAGGAGGCCTGTTCCTTTAAGTGAGGAAATCTTGAATGAAGGAAGAAAAGAAATAGTTGAAAATGAGGAGAAGACTGCTGCTGTATCAGAGTCTTATGAAAAAGAAATGGAGGGAGATAAATGTGTTTTTACTGACTCTTTTGATTTATCTGATATTGCAGGTATAACCTTTGATCAATTTTTTGCAGATGAACTGTTAACAGATGCACCCATCCAAGTTGATAGTGGATCAGCACAAGCTTTGCTTGGGATGCAATCAGAGAAGCTGGACTCCTTGGCTTATCAAGTCCAATCAGCTCATGCAGAAACCACTGAAGCCTTGGATGAGCATGGAAGAACTTTGGCATCTGTAGAAATGAGGCTAACTGGATCAGAGGATGTGGTGTTGCCTACCTTAGAGGCAAGGATCAGTGGAGTTGAGACTGGTTTGCAAACCAACTCCACTGAAGTCATCAAGGCTAAAAACACCATGAGGTCAGTATCAAATGATGTAAAGAAAGAGCAGTCCTTGCTAAGAATCAACCACAACAGGAATGTGAAGACATTAAGGTCAGTGGTGAAGAAAGCTCTTGGAAGAAAAACTGCCCTGCAAAGGCAAAGAGCTGAAGAACAAAGGCTAGCTATGGTGAAAGCAGCCTCTGAAAAGTTTTCCCAAGAGGTATTGGCCAACATTGCTGAAGGTGCAGTAGCCAACCTCACTGAGCTTCTTAAGGCCCAACTGGATGCATCTCTAAAGACAACCATGGAGGAGGTTGTCCAACAGAAAATGAAACCTGTTCTAGCTTTCCTTAGCTTGAGCAGTGATAGGATGCAAAATATACATGATGAGAATGTATATCTGTTGGAGGAGATGAAGTCTCTAACCCAAGCCCAGTCCTTGATAGCATCTACTATGAGTGAATTGAAGCCTGAATGTTTTGATGCTGCCAAAAAGGGGGAAAGGGAAAGAGCAAGGGAAAAAGGTGCCTTAGTGATTGGAAGCCTAGTCAAAGGGGGAAATGGCAAGGACAAAGCCCCTGAAGGAAAGGGAAAGGAGCCAGTAGTACTGAACTTGGATGAACTAGATGAAGAGGAGCAATTGGCACTTGCTTTGAAGAATTCAATGGCCTCAGCTCAAGAGGAAAGAGTGAGGTTACAACAAAGACCAGGTGGTGAAGTGTCTGGTTTGGACAAAGATGCTGAAGGTGTCCAAACTAGGGGAAAAATCAAGAGGGCAAAAGGAAAGAAAAGACAAGCTGAAACATTTACTGATTTTCCTAACAGTCTTGATCTTCCACCTGAATTCAGAGTTGTTGATGATGAGCCTATCTCAAAGAAAGCCAAAGCTACTGAAGAGCCCAAGAATGCTGAAGAGGACAAGTCTTCTGAGAAAGAAAAGTCTTCTGAGACCAAGTCCACTGAAGGTGCCAAAACTTCTGAAGATGTAGAGGAATTGTATGAAGAAGGTTTTGGACCTGGACCTAAGAAGAAGACAACTGTCCTAGCTAATGATCCATCAAAGCTGTTTCATGAAGGGTTTGGCAAAGACCCTGAAACTCAACAGAAACTAGCCATGATGAGGGCCCAAGAAAAGATGGACTTGATGGATGAAGCACAAAGAGCAAGAGACAAGAGAAGAGCAGACTTCCAGAAGCCAAGAAGGAAGAGAGCAACCTACAACAAGATGAAGCCACAGCTACTGATCCCAATGGATACCAAATATCCTCACTTGGATAAATGGGTGCCAAAACAGCTGAATGACTCATGGGAGGAAGCCAAAAGGGAGTATGTCTATGATCAATATGTCATTGACAGATGGAATAGAAGAGATGTCAACTCCACTTTTGCTGAGTTCATGATAGAGTACTACAGAGAGCTCTGTCAACAATTGCTTGCAGCTGCTGACATTGCAAGATTTGAACTCACAGCTCCCAAGCCAATCATATACATGCCTCCAAAGCTTGATGGATGGATTGACCAAGCAAGAATCCAGAGAGAATTCACTGAAATCCTCAAGCTAAAGAAGATGGTTCTTGGACCTAAGGGAACAAACCAAGAAGCCATGGCCTTGAAAAGAAGAGTGTGGGCACAATATGGGATGGTGCCACCTCCTGAGGATGATCTCTAAAATGGCTAAGTCTTCTGACCTTCATTTTGATTGATTGATCAACTATGCTGAAATGTGGTCAAGACTGCTGATGTGGTGTGCTATGATTATGTGATTGCTCTGATATTTTCTGATGAAGTTCTGTGCTCTGATACTTGATGATTTTACTCTTGAAGATCCAAATACTGCTAAGTGTTTTGGCTTGTGCTCTAATGATGAAGAATTTGTATATGCTTTGAATTGTTATAGTAAAATGCTCTGATGTAATTAGTGTTAATGATTCATGCTCTGATATGTTAATTTCAACTATCAACATGCTTGTAATGATCTTCAAATGAATGATAGTTGAACTTATTTTGAATCAAGAAACACTCATCTCTCTATGCCTATCTATGAAACCTATCTGCAACATGAGTGGTGAATACACTAACACATTACTTTTCAGGATCATTGACCTTAGTCATGTCTTCTGAAGATATATGTAATAAGTATAGCCAAGTCACTTTTGCATAATCTGTATAGGTTTTGGCATCATCAAAAAGAGGGAAATTTTTGGGAATAAAATGAGATATATTTTGATCTAATACCAAAACCCCCTCTGAGACATGCCTAAGTCAAGTTAAGTATGTTCTAGAAATGTTAGAACATATAGTAAAGGCTAGATAAAGAGCTAATATGTTAGGTAGCTCTTAGTTGATTAGATGCACAATTTGAGGGGGAACACATTCTTTGAAGGCCATCAAGAACAAGTCCCCTCAAGGCTCAAATTCTGGAATAATGATCAAGTCCACTGAAGGACAAGTATGCTGATCAGATGAGTTGTCCAGAGGAGTTGTCTCCGCACAATTAATCAAGATCAAGTGCTCTGAGAGCCTGAGGTCAACTATGCTGAAGAACTAGAGACAACTACACCCTAGAGATCCTCAATGAATCATGCTAAGATCACTTTGAAGTGAAACAAAGGGTATGAGTCAAGTCATCTGAAGAAGAGCAAGCCAACCTTGCTGATAAGCAGGTCAGCTGATAGTGATAAGCAGAGTTGTCCAAATGATGAGGAATGTTGTCCTATCAATGGAACAACCTTCAGAAGCCATGTCCAAGTCCTAACAAGAGAATTTGAAAGTCAGACATTGGGTAGAGTGCTGCAGAATGAAGACAACGTCTTAACAGCCGTTTATTTCCCAAATGAGGACATGTCACTATCAAGATTCTGTCTTCTAAGTTGAAGAACTGAAAGAAGACATTTATGGACATTTGAGGCTGCCTCTCCAACGGGCAAATCCTTCCTTTGTCTATAAATACAGAAGTGTGAAGACCATTTGAAAGCATCTCAACACAATCCAACTAACCTCAAGTTCTTACAAGCTAGAGTGCTTTCAAAGCTTTCAAAGACTATCTTAGTCTTCAAACATTTCATCTAAGCTATACTACATTGTATATCCATACACAAGCTTAGAGAGATATCCTATCCTTATACACTAATCTTCATTGTAAAGGATATCTCATTAGTTGGAACCTTACTTCAACCATTACCCCTCTCAAGAGTGAAAGAGAGAAGGCTGTAGTAGTAGAAGTGGTAGGAGCTGACTGTTGAGAGAAGAACAGTTCAGTTCTGAGTTGAGAAGAGGGTACTAGGACTCTAGACATCCTAGGGATCAATTCACCAAGAGTGGTGTTCTTGATCAAGTGCACCTTGGCACTATAAAACAAGTTAATTCCAAAGAGAAGGAATTATCCTGTTAAATCAGGGAAAGTGGATGTAGGAGCTTGAGTCTCTGAACCACTATAACTTCTTGTGTTGATTTACATTCCAAGTATTTTCATACACTCAACACTGCACACAAAACTGATCTTTCAAAGGACTAATATTCAATGACTGTGCAAAACCTATTTTGGACAAGTTCCCTGAAACTGGACTGCCATTGCATTGACTAAGTGATTTCAGAAACTAAAGGAGTCTAAACTAAAAGGGCCAACCATTATTCCGCATATATAACTCCCCTAGATAATTATTCAACTAAGTACTCAATAGTACTTAGTAGTTTGATTATCTTAGAAGAGTTAATCATCTTTAGCAGAGTTGTCCAAGACAACCTTGCTGAGCTCTGGTTTGATCAAATTGAAAAGAATTTGCAAACAAGTGTATTCCCCCCCCCCCCCATACACTTGTTATATACTCCTTTCAGGACCAACAGGATAGCAATTCAAACTTATCTATTTGCAGCACCATTGAAACGGCTATGAAGTTTGGCATCCTTTTATCCACTGTGTAAAAGCTTCTTCAATGGTTGCTTGAATGAATGGGTTGACTTCTGAAAAATGCGGCTGAGATGACTTGTGTCAGATTCCAAATATGCACATTTCCCAAGGTTGATTTGTGGCAAACTCTACGCTCAACCAACGGTCAGATGGGATAACTTCCCTGAACATTCCAGCTGCAACTTTAGAATGTTCCAACATTCATTCAATGCTTCTATCTTTAATGCTCTAAGTCTTCAAGGCTTGGTTCAGGCTTGATTGGCAATAAATGCTTCAATAAATGTGTCTTCTGTGTGCCTAGCATTCAATGCTCTTAATCATTTGCACTTCAATTGATCTGATCATTTGCATTTATGAGCATTGGCTTATCACTCTTGATCTTTTCAGCCATGTTGTCTACTCAGTCAGCTTGTCTTAACACTTATCAAGCTGCCTAACATTTCAGCTTTGGACAACTATCCTGAACTATAAAATCTCACAACATTTCTGAGATTTTGACTTAAGCATTTCTTACTTACTCAAGTATCATGAGACAACTAATCTGATCTCACTTGAGTGTATCTCAATTAATCTGAACATCATCAATCAGGGGTTTTGGTATCTAAATCAAAATCATTTTATTCCCAACAGGGTTTTACCCAGAAAGAAGGAATCGACTATGACGAGACCTTCTCACCAGTAGCCATGCTAAAATCGATCCGAATTCTCTTATCCATAGTTAATCACATGAACTATGAGATTTGGCAAATGGATGTCAAGACAGCTTTCCTTAATGTAAATTTGGATAAGGACATCTATATGCAGCAACTCGAGGGTTACGTGAAGAAAGGCCAAGAGCATCTTGTCTTGAAGCAAAAAAAGTCTCTTTATGGGCTAAAGCAAGCTTCCAGGTCTTGGAACATTCGTTTTGACGAGGTGATCAGATCTTTTGGATTTGAACAATGTCAAAATGAAAGTTGAGTGTACAATAAGAGTGACAGAGACGTAGTGGTATTCTTAGTACTATACGTAGATGATATTCTTCTTATTGGTAACAATGTGAAAGTATTATCAGACGTAAAGGTGTGGCTTTCAGAAAAATTTCAAATGAAGGATATGGGAGAAGCATCGTACATTCTTGGTATTAAGATCACTCGTGATCGAAAAAAGAGAATGTTGTGTTTATCTCAAGCGTCTTACATTGATACTGTGATTGCTCGTTTTGGCATGCAGAATTCCAAGAAGGGTGTACTACCTTTCAGATATGGAGTCCCTATGTCTAAGGATATGTGTCCTAAGATACATAAAGAGATAAAGGAGATGGCTAAGGTTCCTTATGCTTCGGTTATAGGAAGCCTTATGTATGCGCTGTTGTGTGTTGGGATATGTATATCCCTAGTTTAGTTTTGATAAACCAAATCAAACATGTAATAGGATAAGTTGTATTGTATAGGCAACTTTATTATACATCTTGTAATAGATAGGACTCTGGTAAGAAGAGAAGACATGCCAATGCTCAGAAGAGAAGACCAAGACCAGAAGTCTCCTGATACGATGAGTTAAACTCATCTTATAGGATAAGAAGAGTAAGAGTAAGATGAGTATACATAAGCTGAGTAGAAGTCATCTTACATCAGCTGAGTAGAAGTCATCTTACATCAGCTGAGTAGAAGTCATCTTACACAAGCTAAGTAAAAGACAGCTGAGTAAAGACAGCAGCTGAGAAGAGACAGCACTTGAGTAAAGACAGCAGCTGAGTAAAAGCAGCTGAGTAAAGAAAGCAGCTGAGAAGAGACAGCAGCTGAGTAAAGACAGCAGCTGAGTAAAAGGCAGCTGAGAAGAGACAGCAGCGGAGTAAAGACAGCAGAAGCCTAAAAGAAAGATCAGATGAGTACCCAATTAAGGGAAGACCAATCAGAGCTGAAATCAAGGATTGTCAAGATACGTGCACAAGAAAGGAAAGTCAAAGATATGATTGAAATTACATGACAATGGTAATATTCAATCATATCAAATCAAGAGATTGCCAATTCCTGAATTAGTGGAGATTTGATTGCTATCATCCAACGGTAACATTCAAACATCAACACTATATAAATGAGTTCAGTTCAGTCATGGGGAGTGTGAAGAGGTGTGAGATGCAGAGGTCGAGCAAAGTTCTTAAAGTCCAGAAATAAGAAGAGCTCAAGAAGATCGTTCATGAAGATTCAACACGCATCACCTCATCCCCAGTGAGTGAACTCATAACATCAAAACTAGTTTAGCCACTCAAATATATCCATAGCTTAGAGAAAATTTCCCAATCCTAGCATGAGGCTAAAACAGATTGTAAGGGAAATTCTCATCTAGTTCATATACACGAAACCCACCTTCTACCATAAAACCCTAGAAGTCAAGTTGAGTGTTCATCACTGTAAAGAGTGCAAGTGCTCTCAACTCACTTGTGGAGACCGTAGTAGTTTGGAACTGCTCAGATCTCAAATTCCTTCTCTTGGGACTATAAAGGACAAACCCCTGTTAATTTTCGGGAAATTAAAGGGATTAATATCACGTTTGGAATGTGAGAGTGGACGTACGAACGTATATCCGAACCACTGTAAATTACGGTGTTATTTACATTACCTACACTTTATTTTCAAGTCATTCCATACATATCTGTGCATAAATTATTTTACAAACTTTATTTGAGAATTAGACGAGTATAATCTTTATGGGCACACTATAAAATTCCGCACTTAACTCCGATAGGTAATTAATCAGCCGACTAACTAGTCCTAGGCCCCTAGTGAAATCTGAAGACTAGTTACCTTGAAGAGTTAGTTTATTTTCCACACCATCAGCAGACATCAATTCAGCTGATCTATACTCGACTCGTCTTATTTTTCGGGGACCAACACTGTGTACGAGGCCCGATATTTGCTATGCAGATGGCATGGTAGCAAGACATCAGTATAACCCTGGTCAAGGACACTGGACTGCTGTAAAGCATATTCTCAAGTATTTGAAAAGGACTCGAGATTATATGCTAGTATACCAGTCAAACATTTTGATTCCTTTAGGTTTTACCGATTCAAATTTCCAAGCTGATCGAGATGAACGGAAGTCAACCTATGGGTATGTTACCACTTGTTAGTCCTGGAAGGAGTATATAACAAGTGTATGGGGGGGGGGGGAATACACTTGTATGCAATTCTTTTTCAAACTTTGATCAAACCAGAGATCAGCAAGGTTGTCTTGGACAACTCTGCTGAAGATGATTAACTCTTTTAAAGATAATCAAACTAATAAGTACTATTGAGTACTTAGTTGGATAACTATCTAAGAGAGTTATATGTGCGGAATTAGTGGTTGGCCCTTTTAGTTTAGACTCCTTTAGTTTCTGAAATCACTTAGTCAATGCAATGGCAGTCCAGTTTCAGGGAACTTGTCCAAAATAGGTTTTGCACAGTCATTGAATATTAGTCCTTTGAAAGATCAGTTTTGTGTGCAGTGTTGAGTGTATGAAAGTAATTTGAAGATAAATCAACACAAGAAGTTATAGTGGTTCAGAGACTCAAGCTCCTACATCCACTTTCCCTGATTTGACAGGATAATTCCTTCACTCTTGGAATTAACTTGTTTTATAGTGCCAAGGTGCACTTGATCAAGAACACCACTCTTGGTGAATTGATCCCTAGGATGTCTAGAGTCCTAGTACCCTCTTCTCAACTCAGAACTGAACTGTTCTTCTCTCAACAGTCAGCTCCTACCACTTCTACTACTACAACCTTCTCACTTTCTCACTTGAAAGGGGTAAGGATTGAAGTAAGGTTCCAACTAATGAGATATCCTTTACAATGAAGATCAGTGTATAAGGATTAGGATATCTCTCTAAGCTTTGTATGGATATACAATTGGGTTCAGCTTAGAAGACTTATGAAGACTAAGATAGTCTTTGAAAGCTTTGAAAGCACTTTGAAATTCTTCTCAAGGTTCAGGTTGAGGTGCTTAGCTGAGGTTCAGTTGGATACTTTCAAATGGTCTTCACACTTCTGTATTTATAGACAAATGAAGGATTTGCCCGTTGGAAAGGCAGCCTCAAATGTCCATAAATGTCTTCTTTTAGTTCTTTAACTTTGAAGACAGATTCTTGATAGTGACATGTCCTCATTTGAGAAATAAACGGCTGTATAGACTTTGTCTTCATTCTGCAGCACTCTTCCCAATGTCTGACTTTCAGATTCTCTTGTTAGGACATGGACATGGCTTCTGAAGGTTGTTCCAATGATAGGACAACATTCCTTATCAAATGGACAACTCTCCTTATCACTATCAGCTGAGTTGCTTATCAGCATGGTTAGCTTGCTCATTTAAGATAACTTGGCTCTTGCCCTTTGCTTCACTTCAAAGTGATCTTAGCATGTTGTATTGAAGTTCTTTAGGGTATGGTTGTCTCTAACTCTTCAGCATGGTTGACCTCAAGCTTTCAGAGCACTTGATCTTGATTAATTGTGCTGAGACAACTCTTCTGGACAACTCTCCTGATCAGCATACTTGGCCTTCAATAGGCTTAGTGATTGTTCCAGAATTTGAGCCTTGAGGGGACTTGTTCTTGATAGTCTTCAAAGCATATGTTCCCCCTCAAATTGCGCATCTAAACAACTAAGAGCTGCCTAGCATATCAGCTTCTCTTCTAGCCTTATTCTATATGTTCTAACATACTTAGGACATAATCACTTGACTTAGGCATGTCTTAGGGGGTTTTGGTATTAGATCAAAACATATCTCATTTTATTCCCAACAATTTCCCCCTTTTTGATGATGCCAAAACCTATACATTCTATGCAAAAGTGACTTGACTACACCTATTACATTTATCTTCAGAGGACATGACTAACGTCAATATTCCTGAAAAACAATGTGTTAGTGTACTCACTGTTCAAGTGGCAAATAGGTTTCAAAGATAGGCATAGAGAGATTTCAACAATATTTTTTCTTGATTCAAAGTCAGTTCAACTGTCATTCATATGAAAATCATTACAAGCATGTTGATAGTTTGAAATTAACATATCAGAGCATGAAATCAAGACACTATTACAATTGATCATTTTAAAAAAAATTCAGAACATATTCTAATCATGAGATCTAGAGTATCAGAGCAACACACTAAATTCTTAGTAGAGTCTAGATCTTTCAGTATCAGAGCATAACTTCTATCAGAGCAACATGAGTATATCAGAGCAAATCAACTTTTCAGAGCTCATTAGCATTCTTGACCAATACTTCAACATAGATGACCAAATAAAACATATCTTCAGGTAAGATAAGTTTTCATTCAAAAAGGTCAGAAGACTTAGCCATTTCAGAGATCATCCTCAGGAGGTGGCACCATCCCATATTGTGCCCACACTCTTCTTTTTAAATTCATGGCTTCTTGGTTTGTTCCCTTGGGTCCAAGAACCGTCATGTTCAGCTTGAGGATCTCTGTAAACTCATTCAGGATCTTTGCTTGATCAATCCATCCTTCAAGCTTTGGAGGCATGTAGATAATTGGCTTGGGGGCAGTGAGTTCAAATCTTGCAATATCAGCAGCTGCAAGCAGTTGTTGATAAAGTTCTCTGTGATACTCTATCATGAACTCAGCAAAAGTGGAGTTGGCATCTCTTCCATTCCATCTGTCAATGACATATTGATCATAGACAAACTCCCTTTTGGCTTTCTCCCATAAGTCATTCAGCTAAATTGGCACCCATTTATCCAAGTGAGGATATTTGATGTCCATTGGGATCAACAGCTGTGGCTTCAACTTGTTGTAAGTTGCTCTCTTCCTTCTGGGCTTTTGAAAATCTGCTCTTCTCTTGTCTCTTGCTCTTTGTGCTTCATCCATCAAATCCATCCTTTCTTGGGCCCTCATCATGGCCAGCTTCTGTTGAGTTTCAGGGTCTTTGCCATACCCTTTATGAAACAGCTTTGATGGATCATTTAGCAACACAACTTTCTTCTTTTTAGGTCCTAGTCCAAAGCCTTCTTCATACAGCTCCTCTACATCTTCAGAAGCTTTGGCATCATCAGTGGACTTGATCTCAGCAGACTTTTCTTTTTCAGCAGTCTTGTCTTTTTCAACATTTTTTGCCTTCTTTGAGATAGGCTCATCATCATCAATTCTGAACTCAGGAGGCAAATCAAGGCTGTTGGGAAAGTCAGTAAATGTCTCAGCTTGTCTTTTCTTTCCTTTGGCCTTCTTGATCTTTCCTCTAGTTTGGACACCTTCAGCATCTTTGTCCAAACCAGACACCTCTCCTCCTGGTCTTTGCTGTAGCCTAACTCTTTCCTCTTGAGCTGAGGCCATTGAGTTCTTCAAAGCAAGTGCTAACTGCTCTTCTTCATCCAAATCTTCCAAGTTCAGCACTGCTGGCTCTTTCCCTTTTCCTTCAGCAACTTTGTCCTTCCCTTTCAATGGGCTTCCAATTACCAAGGCACCTTTTGCCCTTGCTCTTTCCCTTTCCCCCTTTTTGGCAGCATCAAAACATTCAGGCCTTAGTTCACTCATTGTTGATGCCATCAAGGACTGGGCTTGGGT
The DNA here is from genome assembly GCA_963675135.1 of Galeopsis tetrahit. Lineage (NCBI taxonomy): Eukaryota > Viridiplantae > Streptophyta > Magnoliopsida > Lamiales > Lamiaceae > Galeopsis > Galeopsis tetrahit. The sequence goes on from OY776130.1 coordinate 18,612,411, forward strand.
TAGAGACTTCATCTCTTCCAACAAATATACATTTTCATCATGTATATTTTGTATCCTATCACTGCTCAAGCTAAGGAAAGCTAGAACAGGCTTCATCTTTTGTTGGACAACCTCCTCCATGGTTGCTTTCAGAGATGCATCTAGTTGGGCCTTAAGAAGCTCAGTGAGGTTGGCAACTGCACCTTCAGCAATGTTGGCCATCACCTCCTTGGAAAACTTTTCTGAGGCTGCTTTCACCATAGCTAGCCTTTGTTCTTCAGCTCTTTTCCTCTGCAGGGCTGTCTTCCTTCCAAGGGCTTGCTTAACCATTGATCTTAAAGTTTTCACATTCCTGTTGTGGTTAACCCTCAGCAAAGATTGTTCTTTCTTGACATCCTTTGACACAGACCTCATAGTGTTTGAGGAGATCACAGTGCTTATTTCAGCAGCCACTGAGTCATCCTGAATGATTAAGGGCTGATCAGTATCCAACTCTCCTAATACTGAATAGGCCTTAACCAAACCAGCCTCTAAAATAGGAACCTCAAGATCTTTAGGTTGTGCCTTGGGTTCAGAAGAACCTTCATTGGCAGATGTATCTTTGGTTGTGTTACCACCCTTGGTCAACACCTGTGATGATACAGAGCCTTTCCTATGATAGGTTCTAGGGGGGTTTGAAAGTCTGCCTGATATAGAAGACTTGGGTTGAGAAGGTTCAGGGAGGTTGACTTGAGGGGTTTCAGGAGGATTGGGGTTTGAAGGGTTTGAGGGATCATCAGGGGAATCATCATCATTGGAGCTACTATCAGGGTGTCTGATGCCCTTAGCTTTTCTCTCCTTCTCCTCAATGATCTTCTCATCTACCAACTTTGCAAAAACCTCCTCATCAATGAGGAATCTAGTTTTTATCACTCCAGCAAAGTGTAGCAATCTGCTTTCCTCCACTTGCCACCAGTTTGCACCCTTATCTTGGATGACTTGTGATATTTCCATTATGGTCTTGTCTTTCACATCCACAAGCATCCTCAAATCATGGAACATCTTCTGAATTCTTGGAAATTCAGCAAGTTGTGGATACAAACTGTCCACAGTAGCCTTGGCTCCTCCTCTGAGCATACTCTCATAAGTATACTCCTCCTCATCTCCACTTGAATGGGGACTTTGGGTTATAGGGGAGTTGGCTCTGGGTTCTCCTAGTGTGGCTTCAGGAAGGGTAAGTTCAGGGATATTGGCTTCAGATGGATTGGGTGCAATTGAAGGTACTTCAGTTGCTTTTGAGAGCAATGGATCTGAAGGGGCTTTACTCAGGGGGATTGGCTCATGTAGTGCATCTTCTAAAAACTTTGAATAATTGAGCATAGATGAGTCAAGGGGTGATTGCAACCTTGTCTCGTCTACTGCTAAATCTGCTAACACATCTATCCCACTTCTTTGCACACTCCCTTCTGGAGAATATCTCTTTGTAAGATTGATGGGGGTGATTGGTTGGTTGGTTGGGGTTATGTGGGTTTCAGGGGAGTTGGGCTCAGGATTCTGAATTTCAGGGAGGTTGGTCTCTATTGGTTGACCTTCAGGGACCTTGGATTCTGGAGTTCCAGAACCAGATGAGTTGGTCCTTGACTTAGACTTGATCCTGCTTTCGGCTCTGCTCTCTCTTAGAGCCAATTGGAGAGACCTTTCCTCTTGAAGCTCCAACACCTTATCAGTAGGCTTGGCCCTTCTCTTGCTGGCCCTACTGCTCCCACTTCCCTCTCCATCCTTCTCAGGGACAACTTTCCTGATCCTCTTATCACCTCTAGACTTTTGTCTAGTCTCATTGTACTTTTGCCTCAACTCTTCTGAATGATCAGAAGGCACATTCACTCCCTCTTCAGCAACTTCTTCAATCTCTGCTGAAGCTCCTGAATTCTCCTCTGAGGGGATTTGAGACACTTTCCTTGTCTTTGCCACTCTGGCCTTAGTCCTCTTTTTCAACTTTGGCTTCTCCTCCACCTTTTCTTCAGCAGGTTTGGCCAGTAGCATCCTCCTCTGCTCAGTTTTCTTGCTGAGCTTTCTAAACATTATCTTTTGGGCAGGGAGGGGCTTTGCAAAGGTCTACATTTGAGAATAGTGGGAAAATCTCTCAATTAACAAGCTTGCCCTGGTGCAATACTTGATTTTTCCCTCCAATACAACCTTGTTGTGGGCTTTCACTTTAAACTTGGCCTTTTCCTTCATAATCTCAGACATGATGAAGGTCCTCCAATCAAACTTGATGCCCTTATCACTAGCATCAATAACTGCAGCCATTATCCTTATTCTTGGATGGCTGACCTGCTCCAAGCTTCCAGTATTGCTCAAAAGACTCTTGGCAACTACCTCAAAAAGGTTGAGAAATTTTGGCTTGAGAGTCTTCTTGTTTTGTGTTGAAGAGATGGGACCTGGAACCAAAGGCCATTCTTGTGCTATCTCATCTTCATGATCAGCACCATAAAATTATGGATTCCTTCCCTTAAAAGGCAATCCAAAGGCTCCTTCAAGATCTTCTGAAGAGAATTTCACCCTGTGAAATCTCTCTTCCTCCTCACCCTCTGCTACATAGGAAAGTCTTGTAGCAACTTCACCATCTTCTGGCTTGCCTCTCCACTTGAGGAAAGTAAAGAACTCTGCCATGTAGCTCTCCAAACAAGAGCTTGGCCTCTCTTCCATGAACTTCTTCAATCCAGCTCTACTCAGCCATCTAAGAGTTGGAGTAACTTCAGGGTCTTCACTGTCAAATGATATTATTGGCTCAAAGTGAAGGCTGTTCTTGTTGCTCAAATATCCAAAATCAAGGTCTAGAGCCTGGTTGGAAAAATCAATGATCATTTATGGTCTGATTTTGGGAGCCATTGAAGGTTTACAGAAAAGGATTTGAGTGAGTTTTGAGAGAGTTTGAAGAAAAAAAGAGCTAGGGTTTCGAATGCTTGGGGAAGAAGTGTTTGTGGGGGATCTTAAGGCTTGTGAATATTCTAAAAAGAATGTTTGTCAATGAGTTGGTGAGTTTTGAGAGTTTTCAACGGTTGTCAAAAATGGAAAACACACTTGGACGGCCAGGATTGATTTCAGAGGAGTTGGCCAGTTTTGATCCAATGGTCAAAAACCAATGTAACAGTGAGTTATTGGTTTTATTCAAAACGTGGAAGTTATTTAATATTAGTTAATGGTTGGGGAGTTTTCGAGATAGATCATGGCTTGAAAAGTGTAATGCAAACAAGAGTTAAATCTTGGCATTTAATGCATGGAAAGTGACCTTTTGGGTGGGGGACAAATTAAATCCCATAGTGATGATATCTGTAATTGGGACAGATATCAAAGTAGATAATGATTACCCAAAATAGGTGTTTATCAAACAAAGGAAATAGTTTGATAGCCAAGACAACTTATGTGACCCCACTAGGACAAGTGTCCTGAAAAGATGTGGACAAGTGTCCTGAGATTCAATGGACAAGTGTCCTGAATATTTGAGGTCATCTCTTCTGAACTTCAGTAGACTTGACCAAGTCTGCTGAAAACCAATTTAATTCCTCTTACTCCCATTAACTCCAATGGAATTTACTTGTCCAACTTCCCTGGATCAAGTAATCCCAACTCTGCTGATAGCTCTAGAGACCTTGCCTCTGCAAATGGCTTTGTTAGAATATAAGCTTTTTGATGATCTGTGTGGATCTTGACCAACTTTATGTCCTTCTTCTCCACATGATCTCTAATGAAGTGATGCTTGATGTCCACATGTTTGCATCTTGTGTGCAATACAGGATTCTGTGATATTGCAATTGCACTTTTGTTATCACAAAATATTGGCACTTTAGTAGAGTTGACTTTGTAGTCTCTTAGTTGTTGTCTCAACCAAAGGATTTGAGCACAACAACTTCCAGCTGTAACATATTCAGCTTCAGTAGTGGAAGTAGCCACTGTGTTTTGCTTCTTGGAGAACCAAGATATGAGCTTGTTGCCTAAGAATTGACAAGTCCCTGAAGTGGACTTTCTGTCAATTCTGCAACCTCCATAATCAGCATCTGAGTAGCCAGTTAACTCAATGTTGTCATCAGCAGGGTACCAAAGGCCTAGATTCTCAGTGCCTTTGAGATACCTCAAGATCCTCTTAGCAGCCTCAAGGTGGCTTTTCTTAGGATTTGCTTGAAACCTTGCACAAACACCTACTGCAAAGGTGATGTCAGGTCTGCTGGCAGTGAGATAGAGAAGTGAACCAATGATTCCTCTATACTCAGTAGAGTTGGTTGGAATACCACTCTCATCAGGATCCATCTTCCAATTAGTGTTCATTGGGATCCTTACTGGCTTGCTGGTTGTACACCCAAACTTTTTGATCATTTCTCTGGTGTACTTAGCTTGGTTGATGAAGACCCTTTCTTTGGATTGCTTGACTTGAAGTCCCAAAAAGAAGTTCATCAACCCCATCATGGACATCTCAAACTTGCTTTGCATAAGCTTTGAGAACTTCTCACACAGCTTCTCATTGGGGGATCCAAATATTATGTCATCCACATAAATTTGGACAAGCAATATGTCCTCTCCTTCAGTGATTCTGAAGAGTGTTCTGTCCACAGTTCCCTTGATGAATCCATGATCCAAGAGAAACTGTGACAGTGTATCATACCAAGCCCTAGGGGCTTGTTTGAGTCCATATAGAGCTTTCTTAAGTCTGTAAACTTGGTTTCAAACCTCAAAACCAGGTGGTTGCTCCACATAGACTTCTTCTTTCAAGACTCCATTCAGAAAGGCACTCTTGACATCCATTTGGTACACTTTGAACCTCTTGTGGGCTGCATAGGCTAGAAAGAGCCTTATTGCTTCTAGCCTTGCCACAGGTGCAAAGGTCTCATCATAGTCAATGCCTTCATGTTGACAATAGCCCTTTGCCACTAGTCTTGCTTTGTTTCTGACAATCACATCATTCTCATTCTTCTTGTTCTTGAACACCCACTTTGTTCCAATAACATCTTGATGTGAAGGTCTATCCACCAGCTCCCATACTTCATTTCTGGTGTATTGGTTCAGTTCTTCCTGCATGGCTGTGATCCAATTGGCATCTTGAAGTGCTTCTTCAATGTCACTTGGTTCTTGCTCTGACAAGAAACAACAGAAAAGAGCACTTTCACCATGAAATCTCCTTGTTTTGACTCATATACTTGGGTCACCAAGTATTAGATCAGTAGGATGGTCAGACAACCAAGTCCTTCTTTTTCTGATCTCTTCAGTAGAGTTGTCCTCTACTGAAGTTGAGTCATTTTGATCATAAAATTCAGGATAATTGAATGCAGGATCTAATTCAGGATCATAATCAGGTGTGTTGTCCACAATGTCAGGGACATTGGCATTTTCAACATTTTGAGTTCCCCCTTGATTATTTGACCCATTAACTACCTCAGCAGGGACTGCTTCTTCATTGGTAGTTGTTACCTGGATGTGAACTGGGATTGGATCATTCAGTTCACCAATATCTTCAGTGGGATTTGCCTCAGGAAGGTTGCCTTCAAGATTGTTGTCCAATGGGAGTTTTTCAGGTAGGTTGGCTTGGACAACTTCTATGAATTCAGTGTCTTTGTCTTTTAGGCTCAGTCTGGTTATCCTCTGTGTGATTTTTTCAGATTCCAAGTTTTCATTTCTGAACTCATGAATAGATTCATCAAACACAACATGAGGTGTTTCCTCCACAATAAGGGTTTTCTTGTTGTAGACTCTGAAAGCTCTACTGATTTGAGAATATCCAAGGAATACTCCCTCATCAGCTTTGCTATCAAAGGCTTTCAACTGTTCTTTCTCATTATTGTGTATGAAACACTTACAACCAAAGATGTGAAAGTATGACACTTTAGGCATTCTTCCTTTCTAGAGTTCACAGGGGGTTTTGCCTTGCCCCTTAGTAATCAGACATCTATTTTGAGTATGGCATGCAGTGTTTATAGCTTCAGCCCAAAACCTCTTAGGTAGATTTGAATCAGCAATTAGAGTTCTAGAAGCTTCTTTTAAAGTTCTATTTCTTCTTTCTGCAACACCATTTTGTTGAGGAGTTCTAGCTGCTGAGGTTTCATGAGCTATTCCATTAGATGTGCAATACTCATTGATGTATGAATTTACGAACTTAGTGCCATTATCAAATCTTATCTTGATAATGCTAAGGCTTTTCTCATTTGACAATCTCTTTAAAAGTTCAGGCAATTTGACTTGTGTTTCCTTCTTATTAAGGAGAAATACTACCCATGTGAACCTAGAGAAGTCATCTACTACCACCAATGTGTATTTTCTACCATTTATGCTTGCAGGGGTGATTGGTCCAAATAAGTCCATGTGTAACAGTTCAAGCACCCTTTCAGTAGAGATGGCTGGTTTTCCTTTAAATGAGGCTTTAATCTGTTTTCCTTCTTGGCATGGTTTGCAGACATGCTCCTTAATGAAAACCTCATTAGGTAGTCCTTTAACGAATGCATTTCTAGCAATTTTGTTCATTGTTTTGAAGTTCAAGTGGTTTAATCTTTTATGTCATAACCAACTTTGTTCACTAGAACTCTTAGCAATGAAGCATGTAGCATCAGTAGACTTGTCCCAGTTTGCAAAATACACATTTCCTTTCCTAGTTCCAGTCAATAGAGTTTGTTGAGCTTTATCTTTGATTAAGCATTTTCCACTTGAAAACTCAACATTGAAATCTTTATCACAGAATTGACTGATACTTAGGAGATTATATTTGAGACCAGCCACATAAGACACATTGGATACTTTGATGTTACCAATCATCAAAGTACCATAACCTTTTGTTGTAGCTTGTGAGCTGTCTCCAAATGTGACATTTAGGCCTTCTTTTTCAATAAAATCAATGAGGAGTTCCTTGTTTCCAGTCATGTGCCTTGAACATCCACTGCCAATGTACCATGCTGACTTTTTACTCATGCTCCTCTTCTTGTGGCCCTTTGGTACCTGCAATTAGATAGGTTTAGGTACCCTTTGAGTTTTGGGTCCTGAGAGGTTAGCTGTACCTTTAGGAACCCAAACTTGCCTAATAACCTTGATTGTTTCAAGGTGGCTAAGTTGTTTTCCTCTAGCATCAACATACACTGTCTTTCCCTTAAATGCCTTTGGGAAAGTATGTGTGAAAGTGTTAACTCTGTAAGTTTCAGGAGAGTTGTCAAATCTCCTGAACTTAAGAATTGTTTGTGCTACTTGAGGGAATCTTTGAGGAAAGGCTTTCTTATGACCATTACCCTTTGGCATATAGGGTTTTGGTTGTCTCATTTTATTTTGCCTTTGAGGATAGTTGTCCTTAGGTCTAGTCAGCTGAGGCTTTCTCAGTAGAGTTGGCCTAGGCTTATTATACCTTGGATAATTCCTCTGAACATTGTTCAGGAGAGTTGCCCTTCCATTGGGTCTACTCTGCTGTCCAACATTCCTCTTGTGATCAGGAGCTTTGGCCATTTCCTTAGGTTTTGGCCTAGTCTCCTGAAGCACTTGAGTAGGCAAATCATCCATTTTGCCCTTTCCTTTGTTCAGTGGCTGAATTACTTCTTTTTCAGCTTGTGCCACTGACTTAACAAAGATTCTCTTAGTGTTACTTGTAGAAGCAACACTAAGACAAGGTGAAGATTCAAATGGATCAAATCCTAATCCACTTCTTTGAGCCATAGGTCTTTGATAACTCTGAATTTCCTCTATTGCTCTAGAGGATTTCTTCAGAGCAGACATCTTTAGTTTCAGGCTCTCTTCACTTGATTTAAGAATGTCATACTCATGTGAGAGGTTTTCAAATTTGGCAGTCAAAATTTTTAGTTCAAAATCTTTTCCCTTCTGAGATAGAAGTTGATCATCAATCTCCTTCTGTTGGTCAACTATCCTGAGATTTGCTTCCTCAAGCTCTCTCAAGACTTGTTGATACAACTCAGTAGATTTGACATCAACAACTACCTCAGAGTTTTTGGCAAGTTCAATTGCCAATCTTTCATTTTCTCTCACACAGTTGTCATAAAATTCTTGTAACATAGTGAAATCTTCCATCAACTTTCCAAGGGAAAGCTTCAGGTTGGCCTCACTAGTGTTTTGTGAGATGAATGATGGTGAACTAGAAGTAGAGGATACCTCATCATCCTCAAGAGCCATGTTGCAAACATCATCATCATCTTCACTGTTGGAGAACAGTCCATCAGAAGAGTTGAAGCTTTCAGCACTTTCAGATTCTTCACCAGCCATCATGGCTTTTCTATTGGTGAACTTTCTGTCTCTCTTTGCTTGCCTTTCTCTTCTCTCCTTAGAGCTTGTTGGTCCCTGAACGAGTAGTGAATGGGATTAAAGTCTAGAGGGGAGGGGTGAATAGACTTTAAAACTTTTTCAAACAGAGTTGGGAACCTCTTCTGATTGCTATGTCAACTGGACTACAAGTCTGCTGGTCCAGATGACTATAGTGATCTGATTGTTAAGGTTGTATGCGGAATTTTGGTGGCCCTTGTTTAGACTCGTTCTTGTAACTTGTTCTACTTAATGAAAATACTCAGCTGATGCCGGTTTGAAAGTTATGGCCTGTTTTAAAGAGTGTTGAAATAACAGTATGCACTATATAATAATGAATGTAAAGGCAGAAATGTAAAGTGCAGAAAGTAAATAACACCGGATTTATAGTGGTTCGGATATACGTTCCTACGTCCACTCTCACGTCCTAACGTGATGTTTAATCCCTTTAATTTCCACAAATTACAAGGGTCTTGTCCTTTATAGTCCCAAGGTTAGGACTTTGAGATCTGAGCCGTCCTAACAGCTGCGGTCTCCACAAGTGATTGTAAGCACTTGCACTTTGAGGGGTTCAAAAACTTTAACCTTTCGGTGAGGGTTTTGGGGTTTTTGAGATGTATCCAACTAATGGTTCAAGCTTATAATTTGCTTAACCACTATGCCTAAAACAATTGATATACAATATGAACAGGTTTCAGGTTCTTAAGGGTTGGATAGGAAGCACTTAAGAGCTATGGATAATTTAATGGATTTCTGGCTCTTGGAGAACTCTTGGAACAATATGGCTTTTGCTTGATTGCTTGCTTAGCTTTTGAATTCTCTCTTGTGACTTCTCGTCCTTTGTGATTCCTCATCCTCTTGTATTTATAATGAAGATTGGTTACAACTAGCCGTTGGAGTTGACTAGCCGTTTGAGCAATCTTTCCATAATAGCTTGATTCCTTGATTCCAGCCGCTTGATTGCTTCAATCCTGGGATCATGTCAATCTTCTAAATAAGGTAGGTCTTCGTTTGAATTGCAAGATGACTTAGGAATCAGCCGAGTCCTGGAAGAGCACATAGTCTTCTGATCTGTACTTCTAGTCTTCTGACTACTCTTCTGGCCTTAGGTCTTCTGTCTTCTGATATCAGACGAGTAACACTCTTCTGATCTGGAAATTCTTTGTACTGCTTTAGGCCATCTTCAATCTGGGACTCCATCAGATAGGTAGGTATACAAGCACCTTAACTTATCTGGTCTTCAATGATCTTCTATTCTTCATGTCTTCTACTCTTCTCATCTTGAGGATAGGCATGTAAGTCAGGACTGTGCTGATCAGCTGATATCAATACAGTTGATCACACAAGACTAGTCTAAGCTGTTCTATACAAGTCAGCTGATCCTATTACATTTATAAACTCTAAGTGTTTTGGCCATCAAAACTATTCTAACATCAAGTGGGGCTTAGGGTGAATTTATATCCCAACAATTTCCCCCTTTTTGATGAAGCCAAAACTATACTTGATAAATGCTCTTAATGAAATAAGATAAGAGTTTATAATATGCTAAAACTGAAGTATCTGATGAAGACAATGAGAGTTTGTCTTGTAAGCAAAAAGAACTAGAACTTGAATATAGATAGAACTTTTACAGATTACAAGTAATAGTTTCTTTAAACTTCTAATGTAGTCTTCATCAGGTCTTCTGTTCTTTAAATACGGTAGGCCAGGTACAGACGAGCTCGAACTTCTTCCATGTGCTGCATGTCTGTAACATTCTCCTCTTCATAAATCTTGTACAGAATCTTCTTGATTTCAATCATGTTGACTCTTCCTAAGTCCAGAAGGGGTGGATCCCATTTGGGTTCTTCAGGAGTTAGGATTCTGCAGTTGTCAAGTCCTTTGGCTGTCTTGACAATTACTTCCCAGAACTCTGGATCTTCAAAGTTCATGAACTGGGAGAATTGGAGAAATTCTTCTTCATAAGTAGGAAGAGGGCCAAATTTCCTTACTATGTGGTGTTGAATTTTCCACTTCTTCTTCAGAGGATACCATCTTGGTAGCTCATCTTGAAGGGCTAAGTAGTCCACATAATTGCTATCAAACACCAGGACCTTGTCTTCTTGTGCTTTCCTAAGTTTGGCAATTCTTCTTTCAAATTTGGCTTTGACTGCCTTCGCATCATTCAGCTTCTTTTGCTTAAGCTCTTGAGCTTCAAGCAACTTCTTCTTCTTCAACTCTAGAGCCTCCTTCTCTTCTGCAGTAGGCTCTGCTGGAGTTGGCTTCTTGCTGGTCTGAGCTTGCTCATCTGCCTTTCTTTTCCTTGTCATTCTCTTTTCAGGGACTTGTTCTTCAGAAGCAGTGATCTGAAGAGTTTTGGCAGGAGCCTGAGTGGGTGCTTGGGTATCTCCTTGAGCAATTTCTTTGCCTTTGCCTTGCCTGTTCTTAATTTTGCTCTTTAAACCACCCAAGGTTTCAGTCAAGTCATCTTGTGCTACTACCAGTTCAGTTTGCTGGGCAGTAGACTTCTCTAGAGCCTTTATCAACACATTTTCCCCCTTTTTGGCTTCAGCAAGTGCAGCCGCAAAAGGCTTCATGGCATTCAGAATTTCCACCGTCAGAGTCTGCTTTAGAACCATGGCATTGGCTTTGCCAATGTGGGTCAGATGAGTTATGCTGTGCTCAAGAACTTCAGCATGAGAATTGGACGAGGAGGCAGCTTCAAATCTAGCTGTAAGTGCTTCCAACTTGGCTGTTGTCTCCTTCAGCTGAGTCTGCAATTTTTCATTTTCCTCTGCAGCTGATTTAAGGAGAGCTTCAGTGGCTCTTGCTTCAGCATCCTCAATTCTTTGCTTGTAGGTGGTCTCCATGCGGTGCATCTCATCAGTGTAAAGATCAGCAAACCTTTTGGAGGTGTCAGCTGACAACTTTTGATAGGTACTTAAGTATTCTCTTATCTGCTGATGGAGTGCTTCACCAAACTTGTCTTCAATGTCAAGGATTTGGTCACGAAGACGGGTCTTCTGTTCCCTTGCAGCTTTCTCAACATATCTACCTAGCTGCAGGCCTAAGCCTTTCTCAAAGTGCAAGTCTATTGCAGCTTTGACCTGGGAGCAGATGTCTGTTGTATGGTCAACAGATGGGGTAGAAGTAGAGGGTGTACCTTGAGGCTTTGGATGAACAATTACTGCTTTGCCTCTTTCTTCAGCTGATAGGTACTCCTCATTGAGGAAGCAGGTAGTGGCCTTGGTCAGATGGGTTACCATTCGTCTGCCTGGATCCTCTTGATTTTCAATGAAGTGAGTCAGTTCGTCTGAAGGTCTGAAGTGAGCTGGTATTCTGACTACTTCTCTTTCAAATTCTTCTTTGTCAGCTGGTGCAGCTGAGTCTTCAGCAGGGGCAGCTGAGTCTTGAGCAGGGGCAGCTGAGTCGTCCACCAAGGCTGGTGCAGCTGATTCCTTCATCTGTGCTTGTTCAGTTGTCTGCTGATCTGATGAGTCTTCTGGGATAGAGACATCAGCAGTGGGGATTCCTAGAATCCGGTTGCAAACTGTAGTCAGTGCCTCGTCTGATAGCAGTTGAGCATAAGAACGAACTTGAGCAACTTCCTTTTGCTCCATTTCCCAGTCGAGGAAGTTTTCCTTTCCTCCCATTCCTTCAATGACATCAAGAAGGTCATCCACATAATCTCTTCTGAGCTCAATCCAAGTGCATATCCTAAGCACTTGCTCAAACTGGATTGAATTCTCATCAACTCCAGGGATAGTGGACTTGAGCAGGTTGCCTATCTTCATCCTCATTATCTTCTCTGTTGTACACATGGGGTAGTGAACCATCTTGAATTGAGGTTGAGAAGGGCCAGCTTCATCCAGGGCTGCTGGTGCTAAGTCTTCTGGAGCAGTTGGGGCAGAGAGGATAGGAGATTGGGTAGCTGGGGTATGTTCCTCTGCTGTGTGAGTATCAGCAGGGATTTGGGGAGTGATTTCTTCTACAGTGGTTTGTTCATCAGCAGGGTTTTGAGTCTGCTGGTCTGGTTCAGTTCCTTCTTGAAGATCAGTGGGTGTTTGAGCTTGATGATCCTGATCATGTGCTGTTTGAATGTCAGCAAGGATTGTGGATATAATCTGAGTTTGATCATCAGCAGGTTGTGTGGTGGTGGTCTGAGGTTGTTTGTCTGCTGTTTGAACATCAGCAGGGATTTGGTTTTCAGTGTTTGGGGGTTCAGATGGGCTGGAATCATCAGAAGGGTTGAAGGATGAAATAGGGGCTATGCTCATGGGAGTAGGGAGCCTGGATTTCTTGGATTTCTTTGTGAAAGAAGAAGTGTTCTTTTTTCTCTTCTGACCCTTTGACAACTTGGAAGGAGTGAAGGTGAGAGAGGGGTTAGAAGTACCTGCCTTCTTCAAGGGAGAGGCAGTTGGAGTGACATCTGAATCAGATGGGGAGATGAGCCCTGATCTGATCAGATATCTTCTTTGTGCTAAGGTCTGATTGTCATCATCATCCTCAGCAGCCTTCTTTTGAGCCTCTTCTGTGGATGGCTCCTCTTCTTCTTCTGCAGCAGACTCTTCTGCCTCTTCAACTGCATCTTTGGAAGGTGCTTCAGCCAACAACTTCCTCTTCTCCTCTTTCAACCTTGCTGCCTCAGCAAGAGCATCCTTCCTCAAGTAATATTTGGAGATGTGGAAGGTCTTGTGAGGTCCCATCTTGTATTTTCTGGGGAGTATTTCTGGAAGAATGATACTCAGCTTGTCGACAAAGCTGACAGTAAAGGTCACCTTCCATTCTCTAGATTGAAGGTCTAAGGTTACCTTCTTGGCTTCAAGAGCAATTCTGTCCAAAAAGAGTCCTTGCCAATCTCCATCAATCTGATCCCAGATTGCTGCCATAACTCGAACTTTCAGAGTGGTAACAGCATCATGACTGAAAGTGTTACCAAGCAGCATCTTACCTGCTATATCCATTAGGGTTTGAAACTTAGGTTCCAATTGAGATTTCTTCAGTCCGGAGGCATCTTCAGCCTTGATTTGACCACCAGTGAACATCTCCATGTATTCTTTCTCCTTACCCATGATGTAGGTGGAGATATTGATCTTCCCCCTTGTCAAACCGAACAGTTCTTGGAGGATTTCCCTTGTTACTTTGACCTTGTGTCCACCCATGACACTTTCAACGTGAGAACCCTTCATCACAGCATTGGAGTAGAAAGTAAGCACATCTTGTTCATACACATTCGTGGGTGCTGCTTCCAGAAAATCTCGAAGGTTGAGGTTGATGCAGCGAAGAAGGATTTCCTTGTTTGCAGCTGTGTGTTTGCCTTTGAAAAACAGAGCATTCTCTGTGAACATCTTCCCTTCCTTGGACCATTTTGCAGCATCCAAGGTGCCAGTGCCCTTGGTCTTCTCGTCGTAAATCTCAATGATTGCCATAGTAGTGTTTGAGTGTTAGGTTTTGAGAGCTTGAAAGAAATTTGCAGGACGAGAGAGTATTGAGAGCAAAAGTGAATTGTAAGCGAAAGGGTTTGGGAGAGGTTTAAGGGTGTGTATATATATACTCCAACAATTCTTGATCTAACGGTCAGATTTGGATTTAATTGTGGAGTAGAGCCCAAGATTTTCCTTCTTTGATTTTGGGCTGTCTTTAAATTTGCCGGCTGAATTTGCCATGTGGCAACTGTTGATTTGCTGGCAATTTGGTAATTGAGTATTAATGACATCATTACCAAAAATAGCCGTTGTGACTAATTTTGTGGCAAGAATTGATCATCAAGGCCGTTTTTTATAAGAGAATTGCATTCCTTATATAAGCCAATTTGTTTAATTACATTCAGGAATAAATCTAGAATGAATTACATGATCAAAGATAGTCATTTAAACTCAAAAATCAAGTGATCTGATCAGCAGAGTGACGTCTTCTGATTTCTTGAAAATGTCTGCTGATTTCTCTTGGAAGTCTTCTGGTCAGCTGAGTAGGTCTTCTGATCAGCTGAGTGGAGGTTTGAGATTTGCTGAGTAAATCTTCTGTGCTTTGAAGGTCCAACTTGGCTTGATGGATCCTTCATTGTTGCTGTGATGATCCAACCTGGATGATGGATCTTCCAGCTTTATTGTGAGTGGTGATCCAACCTGGTTTGATGGATCTTCCAGCTCTGTCTGAATCAAGTAGGACCATCAAATCAATATGTAGATGATCAGCCTGGATGATATCCCACTGGTTCAGGTTGCCCTTACCATCTGATGTTCCTCATCATCAGATGGGTTGTAGCATCAAATGTGTCCTAATTGAATCTCTTCGCTACTCTTGAAAGAGAAGGAAGATTGGAAGAGGCTTCAATGGAGTCGAAGAGAGAGCCATGGACTCAGCCTTCATGTTCTGTTTAGACACAATAGCTTTTGATAACAGGCTCTCCATGTAGAACTTCCCCCTGGAGAAGAAGCTCTGCTTGTTTGCTACTCTGTCCTCTGCATCTCTCTTTCCTCTAGTTTTCAATAAGGACTTCTCTCCTTCCTCTAGTTTTCACAGGCATACTCATGTTGAGTAGGCCAAGTATGTTGATCTGCATCATCTTCATCTTCTGGACAAATCTTCATCTCCTTCACCCAAGACTTTGGTTGAAGAATGATCTCCATTCCATCTTTTCTTTCGATCTTCTCCATACCTGAAACAAATATTATAGTTGGTGATTTGTGTTCTTAGGTGTTCTCATAACTTCCTCCTTTTATAGGGGTAGAAATGAGGTAGTGGAGTGAAAGATGACAAAATTATAGAGTTGATAGGTCTGTATTTCTGAAAAGTTACTTCTTAAGATCAACAATGAGATTCTTGATCTAAGGGTTCACATTTAAAGATATTCAGACTTTATCTTATGGAATGCAGAATTTATAAATTTTGAGCAAGAGTTATTTGAAATCCGTACAGTGCATGCATACTGTTGAGTCGGTGAGGATGGTGTATTAATCCAACCAGTATAACTCAATAGTGTACTGTATGTATGTATACAAGATAAAGTATTTTATGAAGAATAATTTATTAATATACATAGTTATACATTGCTTGTAAAGAAATTAAATAGCCTTGTTCAAGTCTGCTGTCTATATATATATATGTATGATATGCAATGCAGATTTTAGATTATTTCATCAAGGATTCTTAAGGTATCATTGATTCCCCCTTGATTAGATGACTCTAAGTTTTCCCTCAGCTTTATTTGTCTTCATCGGGAATGAACTTACCTGAAGATGAGGGTGTCTATTCACCTCATCTGATCCTCCTAGTCTGCTGCACCTGTATCAGCTGAGGTCTTCAGCTGATCTCTTCTCTTCATGTGCTTGGATCCAGGAGTCCTAAGCTGTAGCATAGGGTCTTGAATCGTTCTTCAGCTAGGGGCTTGGTCAAGATGTCTGCTCTTTGGATATCTGTGTGAATTTTCTCCATCTTGATGTCCTTCTTTTCAAGGTGGTCTCTTATGAAGTGGTGTCGGATGTCGACATGCTTGCACCTTGTGTGGAGGACTGGATTTTGAGTGATGGCAATGGCACTGCTGCTATCACAATAGATAGGGACTTCTCTTGCCTCTACATTGTAATCCTTGAGTTGTTGAACTAGCCAGAGCAGCTGACTACAACAACTACCAGCTGCCATATACTCTACTTCAGTGGTGGAGGTTGCAACTGAGGTTTGCTTCTTTGAGAACCATGATATCAACTTGTTGCCTAGGAATTGACAGGTTCCAGATGTGGATTTCCTATCAATTCTACATCCTCCATAGTCTGAGTCAGAATAGCCACTCAATTCTAGATTGTCATCAGCAGGGTACCATAGTCCTAGGTTGACTGTTCCTTTTAGGTACTTGAGAATCTTCCTTGCTGCTTCTAGATGACTTTGCTTTGGGTTTGCTTGAAACCTAGCACATACTCCTACAGCAAATGTTATGTCTGGTCTGCTAGCTGTAAGGTATAGTAGAGATCCGATCAGTGCTCTATATTCAGCTTGATCAACTGCCTTTCCGGACTCATCTGGTTCCATTTTGAAAGATGTCATCATTGGAATCCTTGCAGTCTTGCATTGTAGAGCTTTGAATCTTTCTAATAGACTCTTGGTATACTTGGACTGGTTGATGAAGATCCCTTCTGAACTCTGCTTGACTTGAAGTCCTAGGAAGTAATTCATCTCACCCATCATGCTCATTTCAAATTTTCCTTGCATAAGTTCAGAGAACTTCTTGCACATCTCTTGATTGGGTGATCCAAATATAATGTCATCTACATATATTTGTACCATTAGAATGTCTTCTCCTTCTTGTATTCTGAAAAGAGTTCTATCCACTTTGCCTTTTGTATATCCATTGTCAAGTAGGAATTGTGACAATGTGTCATACCAAGCTCTAGTGGCTTGTTTTAGACCATAGAGAGCCTTCTTCAGTCGATATACTTGTTCACCTTTTTCAAATCCTGGAGGCTGCTCTACATATACTTCTTCTACCAGAATACCATTTAGAAAAGCACTCTTGACGTCCATTTGATATACCTTGAAGCCCATATATGATGCATAGGCTAGAAACAGTCGTATGGCTTCTAATCTGGCTACTGGAGCAAAGGTTTCATCATAGTCAATTCCTTCAGATTGAGAGTATCCTTTTGCAACTAGCCTAGCCTTATTTCTAGTTATCACATCATTTTCGTCCTTCTTGTTCTTGAATACCCACTTTGTTCCTACTACATTGTGGTTTTCAGGACGATCTACCAACTCCCAGACTTCATTTCTTTCGAATTGGTTTAGTTCTTCTTGCATAGCAGTGATCCAATTGCTATCTGTCATTGCTTCTTCTATGTCAGCTGGTTCAATGTTGGATAAGAAGGCACACCAGCAGAACATAGATGATTGTGAGTTCTGATTCAGTTGTCTTCTGGTCTTGACACCTGATTCTGCTCCTCCTAAGATGAGGTTTGATGGATGATTGTTTCTCCATGTATGCCTCACGGGAGTATCTGCATTGGATGAGCTTGGATTCTCATCTGATCTAGTGCCATCAGGAGGGTTGACTTGATTAGGTCGATCATCATCTGTATCTTGTGTGTCAAAAAGATCATTCCCCCTGGCATTTGGGATTGGTGCATCTTGATTCTGGTCAGCTTGTCCTGCCTGAGTTTGAGATCTAGTGACAGGTCTATGAGGCTTATCCTCCTCTGGTCAGGGAAATGTTCATTTACTTCAATGAACTCATCTGGTCTAGACTTGATCACTAGATGTCTCATCTGTTCTGCAGCTGAGTTTGTTTCTACTGCATTCTTATCACAAGACTCATCAAAAACAACATGGGGTGTTTCTTCCACAAGGAGGGTTCGTTTGTTGAGTACCCTGAATGCTTTGCTAGTAGAGGAGTATCCTAAGAATATCCCCTCATCTGCTTTGGCATCAAAGGCATTCAACTTACTCTTCCCATTGTTGTGAATGAAACACTTACAACCAAATATATAAAAGTAAGATACTCTAGGTTTTCTTCCTTTCCACAGTTCATATGGGGTTTTCTCATGTATTTTATGAATACCTGACCTGTTTTGAGTGTGACAAGCTGTGTTGATGGCTTCTGCCCATAGCTTCTTGGGAGTGGAGAATTCAGCAAGGAGTGTTCTGGCAGCTTCTTTGAGTGTTCTGACTCTTCTTTCAGCTACACCATTCTGTTGAGGTGTTCTTGCTGCACTTGTCTCATGCTGAATACCATTAGTAGTACAATAGGCAATAATATAAGAGTTAATGAATTCAGTGCCTTTGTCACTTCTAATTTTCATAATTGGTTCTCCTTTCTCTACTAGGATCCTCTTCAATAGTTCAGGAAGTTTCTGCTGTGTTTCACTCTTCTTGTATAAGAAGATAACCCAAGTAAACTTGGAGTAGTCATCTATAACAATAAGAGTGTACTTTCTTCCTGTTAGAGTGGTTGGAGTGATTGGTCCAAAGAGATCCATGTGAAGCAATTCAAGAACTCTGCTGGTTGATGCTGTCTTCTTGGTCTTGAAGGAGACCTTTGTTTGCTTTCCTTGTTGACATGCATCACATACCTGATCTTTACAGTAGAGTTCATTAGGCAGTCCATCAACTAAGGATTCCCTTGCTAGCTTGTTCATAGTCTTAAAGTTCAGATGACTAAGACGTTTGTGCCATAGCCAGCTGACATCTTTAGGGCTCTTCACAAGCAGACATGTATCCTTAGGACAGCTGTTCCAATTTGCAAGATACATACTTCCCTTTCTAGATCCTGTTAGAAGGTTTTGTTTTGTTCTCTTATCACTTATGAGACACTCATCTTTAGAGAATTTGACTGAGTAACCAGTGTCACAAAAATGAGAAACAGATAATAAATTAAACTTAAGACCTTCTACATATAATACATCATGTACCTCAATGTCACCATTTTTAAGGGTGCCATATCCTTTTGTGTTACCATGCGCGTTATCACCAAAGAAAACTTTTGGACCTTTCTTCTCTATGTAGTTGGTCAGCAGGGCTTTGGTTCCTGTCATGTGAGTTGAGCATCCACTATCTATGTACCAAGTTTCTCCTGCTAGACCTCCTCTTCTGTATAGGTCCCTTCTTTCCTGCAAGGAAAATTAAGTTTTAGGTACCCATTTTGTTTTGGGTCCTTGGGTGTTAGTACTACCCTTGGGAACCCACATATACATTGGTCGTTTAAACAACCTTGAACATTTGAGTTGTTTCCCTCGGGCATCACAGAACCAAATCTTACCAGTCAGCACCTTGGACTGATCTGATTTGTTCTTTGTGTCAGCTAAGTAATAGTCAAATGGTTTCCCTTTATAGGAGTGTACATACATGATCTTTTGACTAGTTACATTCGGCCTGGGTGCATTAGCTGGTCGATGCACACGATTATATGGACCATACTCTTCTGTTCTCACAATATCATAAGAGATAGGGGGTGCAAAGAGAACAGATTTGTTTGAAGAAGATTTCTTCTTCTTGGCTGGAGCAGCATACAGCTGAGACTGTCTCAGGCGAGATGGTCTAGGCTGTCTGCTGTTTCTCTGTACTGGCTTGGGGTTAGCTTGTCCTTTACCATTTTTGTTTTTGGGATAGTTAGCCTTAGCTGGTACAGATGCCTTTTGGTTCATATTAGGTTCATTGTGTTTAGAACACTCACCCTTTTCATGTGTCTGAGTAGTGCACTTGTTAGGTGTACTACCCCCAGCTGGAGAGGATGTAGATGGATTAAGTTCATAACCAAAACCCATCTTATTGCCATTTGATCTATAATACTCAGAGATACTTTCAATAGTAGTAGAAGCTTTATTGAACTCTGAAATCTTTTGATTTAGGCATTCCTTCTCCTTTTCTAAGAGCTTGTGTGTTTGGAAGAGATCATTGAATTTGGATTGTAGTGAACGAAGTTCCTTAGTTTCTAAAGCTTGAGTTTGTAACATCCCCTCATACAACTGAGTTATTGTGGTATTTTCTTCCTTAAGAAGCTCCACTTCTCTGGTCAATCTTTCATTCATTGTGACCAACTCAGGGGTGTTCTCAAACTTAGCCTTTTTCAACTTAGCAATTTCTTTCCTTAGATCCTTATTCTCCTCTTCCACTTCTATGAAAGCTCTAGTGGCAATATCAAGATCACCTTTTACCTTTCTTAAAGATTGATAATAGGTGTCTTCTGATTCGCCTTCAGATGAGTTTATCTCATCTGATTGTGAAAAAATAGGTGAATGGAAAGTACTAGTATAGGAGTTTACCTTATTTTCACCTATGGCCATCATAGCTAGGTCGTCTGAATCATCTGAAAAGATTTGATCGTCTGGTGATGTAGGGAGTTCATCACTTTGATATTCAGATTCTTCAGTCACCATTGCTTTCTTGTCTGAGGTTCTTCTTGGCCTTCTTTCTTTCTTGTCATCCAAATCCAGCTCAGGACATTCATAGACATAGTGACTTGGTTTGCCACAGTTGAAGCAAGATCCAGGTTTCTGATTTGAGTTGTCTCTCCTTGGAGGAGTGGCATCTCTTCTTCTAGATCCTCGGCTGACAGATGACTCCACATCCCTTCTAGGATGTCTTTCTGGTGTTCTTTCTCTGGAACTTCTGGAGGGTGAACTTGCTCTTCTATCTTTGTAGTTTCTATAGAATTTTCTATATTTGCTGTTGAGGGTGTTCATCCTTTCAAATCTTTTGATCATAAGAGCCATTTGTTCCTTCAGACTCATGTCTGATCCTTCACAGTCTTTTGTTTTCAGAGAGGTCTTGCCAGATGAGGTACTTGCAGCTTTTGTATTGGCTGCCTTGAAGGCTATAGTCTTGGAGGTAGATGGCGTTGCAGTTGGCTCATCACTTCCTGAGTTTTCTTCTCTTTCAAGATCATATTCATGAGCTTTTAGATTCTGAAATAGAGTTTGAGCAGACCACTTCTTGATATCTTGAGTATCCTTGATGATGGTCTTCTTGAGTCTCCATTTCTTGGTTAGAGAGTCTAAGATCTTTAGATTTTTCTCTCTATTTGTATATTTCTTGCCCAGAGATTCTATCTCATTGATGATCTTGGTAAATCTATTGTCTAACTGATCAATAGACTCTTCTGGTTGCATCTTGAAGTGTTCGAACTTCTTGACTGCTGTAGACAACTTGGATTCCTTGATTAGCTCAGTTCCTTCACAGAGAAGTGCCAATGCCTCCCACATCTCTCTGGCTGACTCACAGTGGATTACCTTTGCAATGTACTCATTTGGAAGAGTTTGCATTATGTAATCTTGAGCAATGCTATCAAGATTTGATTGCTTCATCTATTCTGGTGTGAGGTCCTTCATAGGCTTGGGAACCAGCTCTCCAACTTGGACTTCTGGATCACCATTTGCAGTGTTGACTGTCATGATGGTGATCGGGCCTTCTGTGATTACAGACCACATCTTGTAGTGGACTGATGTAAGATTCTTCCTCATCCTGATCTTCCAGTAATCATAATCCTCAACTGAAAACTTAGGCAACTTTCTCATGTTAGCACTCATGCTGTATGAGTTTTCAAAAACAAGTTTTTTTTTTTTTTCAAAAAGATCTGTTCAAGAGGACTACAGAAAGACTCCCTCAAGTCTTCTGATAATCTAGAGACAGTAGTCCGTTAGAACCACTGCTCTGATACCACTTGTTGGTCCCTGAACGAGTAGTGAATGGGATTAAAGTCTAGAGGGGAGGGGTGAATAGACTTTAAAACTTTTTCAAACAGAGTTGGGAACCTCTTCTGATTGCTATGTCAACTGGACTGCAAGTCTGCTGGTCCAGATGACTATAGTGATCTGATTGTTAAGGTTGTATGCGGAATTTTGGTGGCCCTTGTTTAGACTCGTTCTTGTAACTTGTTCTACTTAATGAAAATACTCAGCTGATGCCGGTTTGAAAGTTATGGCCTGTTTTAAAGAGTGTTGAAATAACAGTATGCACTATATAATAATGAATGTAAAGGCAGAAATGTAAAGTGCAGAAAGTAAATAACACCGGATTTATAGTGGTTCGGATATACGTTCCTACGTCCACTCTCACGTCCTAACGTGATGTTTAATCCCTTTAATTTCCACAAATTACAAGGGTCTTGTCCTTTATAGTCCCAAGGTTAGGACTTTGAGATCTGAGCCGTCCTAACAGCTGCGGTCTCCACAAGTGATTGTAAGCACTTGCACTTTGAGGGGTTCAAAAACTTTAACCTTTCGGTGAGGGTTTTGGGGTTTTTGAGATGTATCCAACTAATGGTTCAAGCTTATAATTTGCTTAACCACTATGCCTAAAACAATTGATATACAATATGAACAGGTTTCAGGTTCTTAAGGGTTGGATAGGAAGCACTTAAGAGCTATGGATAATTTAATGGATTTCTGGCTCTTGGAGAACTCTTGGAACAGTATGGCTTTTGCTTGATTGCTTGCTTAGCTTTTGAATTCTCTCTTGTGACTTCTCGTCCTTTGTGATTCCTCATCCTCTTGTATTTATAATGAAGATTGGTTACAACTAGCCGTTGGAGTTGACTAGCCGTTTGAGCAATCTTTCCATAATAGCTTGATTCCTTGATTCCAGCCGCTTGATTGCTTCAATCCTGGGATCATGTCAATCTTCTAAATAAGGTAGGTCTTCGTTTGAATTGCAAGATGACTTAGGAATCAGCCGAGTCCTGGAAGAGCACATAGTCTTCTGATCTGTACTTCTAGTCTTCTGACTACTCTTCTGGCCTTAGGTCTTCTGTCTTCTGATATCAGACGAGTAACACTCTTCTGATCTGGAAATTATTTGTACTGCTTTAGGCCATCTTCAATCTGGGACTCCATCAAATAGGTAGGTATACAAGCACCTTAACTTATCTGGTCTTCAAGGATCTTCTAGTCTTCATGTCTTCTACTCTTCTCATCTTGAGGATAGGCATGTAAGCCAGGACTGTGCTGATCAGCTGATATCAATACAGTTGATCACACAAGACTAGTCTAAGCTGTTCTATACAAGTCAGCTGATCCTATTACATTTATAAACTCTAAGTGTTTTGGCCATCAAAACTATTCTAACATCAAGTGGGGCTTAGGGTGAATTTATGTCCCAACAGAGCTCAATTCAGGGCAGTCATACTGGAAGTGCCCTTTCTTCTTGCAATTATAGCACAAGTCTTCATCATCATCCTTCTTTGGTTCTTCTCTTCTTCTTGATGATGAAGGTTCAGCTCTACTGGACCTTCTCCTATCAGAGTACTTGTCCTCTGATCTTTTCTCTTCAGGCTTCTTGACCTCAGCCTGAGCTTCAGGAGAGTTGTATCTTCTCCTGAATTTGTTGTCCTGGTAGAATTTCTTGTATCTACCAAACCTTGAATTTAGCTTGTCAAACCTTCTAGCCATTAAGGCTAGTTCATCCTTCATTTCAGTCTTAGAGACTGACTTTGATGATCTAGGAGTGGACTGCATCTCTGGTTCAGCAGTTTTGGCTTTGAATGCCACTCCCTTTGTAGGATTTGAAGGTTCCTCAACAGGCTTTCTTCTGTTGAGATCGAACTCATAAGCCTTGAGTTCAGAGAAGATTTGTTGCATAGGCATGGTGGAAAGATCCTTGGTATTTTGCATCATGACAGCATAGACATCCAACTTTTGAGTGAGACTTCTCAAGATCTTCAGTCCAACTTCTCTTTTAGAGTACACCTTGCCTAATGAGTTTATCCCATTCATCACATCAGTGAATCTACCAGCAAATTTGTCAATGGATTCCTCAGATTCCATTGTGAATTGTTAAAATTTCTGCACTGCCACTTGGAGCTTGTTGTCCTTGATCTTTTCAGTACCCTCACACATTTCTGCAAGAGTATCTCATATTTATTTGGCAGTTGTGCAGTGGTAGACTCTTCCCATGATTGCATCTGGAATTGTTTGATAAAGAGTGTTCATGGCAAGATAATTCAAATTATCTTTTCTCTTTTCATCAGCAGTGAAGTCATCTTCATCTTTAGGAAGCACATCTCTTGTGTCTGCCCTTTGAGCCTCAGTGACTCTGGGATTGACAAAGGTGAACACAAAAGGACCTCTTGTGATCACTCTCAACATATCAGTGTGAAGGGATGCAAGATGAGCCCTCATTCTGATTTTCCAGAAGTCATAGTTGTCTATTGAGAACATGGGCAATTTGTGATGAGATATGTGATTGACTGGATTTGTGGCCATGTTGTCCAATCCTTGAACAACAGGAGGTTGAACTGCAGCATTAATGTTCTGATCAGGATTTTGTTGCTGGTTCTGGTTGTTGTTGTTTCCTCTTGCCATTTCTTCAAGAAAAAAAAGGTTAGACAATGGATATCAAAGATTTCAGATAGATCAGTTTAGTGACCACACCAAATATGTGATTTTGAAAACCAAGATGGCTTTTCAGAAGCAGTGGTCTTTGAACCCCTGCTCTGATACCACTTGTTGGTCCTGAAAGGACTATATAACAAGTGTATGGGGGGGGGGGGAATACACTTGTATGCAAATTCTTTTCAAACTTGATCAAACCAGAGATCAGCAATGTTGTCTTGGACAACTCTGCTGAAGATGATTAACTCTTTAAAGATAATCAAACTACTAAGTACTATTGAGTACTTAGTTGAATAACTATCTAATGGAGTTATATGTGCGGAATAGTGGTTGGCCCTTTTAGTTTAGACTCCTTTAGTTCTAAAATCACTTAGTTAATCAAACAGTCCAGTTTTCAGGGAACTTGTCCAAAAATCCTTTGCACAGTCTTTGAATATGTATCCTTTGAAAGATCAGTTTTGTGTGCAGTGTTGAATGTATGAAAGTAATTTGAAGGTAAATCAACACAAGAAGTTATAGTGGTTCACAGACTCAAGCTCCTACATCCACTTTCCCTGATTTAACAGGATAATTCCTTCACTCTTGGAATTAACTTGTTTTATAGTGCCAAGGTGCACTTGATCAAGAACACCACTCTTGGTGAATTGATCCCTAGGATGTCTAGAGTCCTAGTACCCTCTTCTCTACTCAGAACTGAACTGTTCTTCTCTCAACAGTCAGCTCCTACCACTTCTACTACTACAACCTTCTCACTTTCTCACTTGAAAGGGGTAAGGATTGAAGTAAGGTTCCAACTAATGAGATATCGTTTACAATGAAGATCAGTGTATAAGGATTAGGATATCTCTCTAAGCTTTGTATGGATATACAATTGGGTTCAGCTTAGAAAAAGTGTATGAAGACTAAGATAGTCTTTGAAAGCTTTGAAAGCACTTTGAAATTCTTCTCAAGGTTCAGGTTGAGGTGCTTAGCTGAGGTTCAGTTGGATACTTTCAAATGGTCTTCACACTTCTGTATTTATAGACAAATGAAGGATTTGCCCGTTGGAAAGGCAGCCTCAAATGTCCATAAATGTCTTCTTTTAGTTCTTCAACTTTGAAGACAGATTCTTGATAGTGACATGTCCTCATTTGGGAAATAAACGGCTGTATAGACTTTGTCTTCATTCTGCAGCACTCTTCCCAATGTCTGACTTTCAGATTCTCTTGTTAGGACATGGACATGGCTTCTGAAGGTTGTTCCAATGATAGGACAACATTCCTTATCAAATGGACAACTCTCCTTATTACTATCAGCTGACTTGCTTATCAGCATGGTTGGCTTGCTCATTTCAGATGACTTGGCTCTTGCCCTTTGCTTCACTTCAAAGTGATCTTAGCATGTTGTATTGAGGTTCTTTAGGGTATGGTTGTCTCTAACTCTTCAGCATGGTTGACCTCAAGCTTTCAGAGCACTTGATCTTGATTAATTGTGCTGAGACAACTCTCCTGATCAGCATACTTGGCCTTCAATAGGCTTAGTGATTGTTCCAGAATTTGAGCCTTGAGGGGACTTGTTCTTGATAGTCTTCAAAGCATATGTTCCCCCTCAAATTGTGCATCTAAACAACTAAGAGCTGCCTAGCATATCAGCTTCTCTTCTAGCCTTATTTTATATGTTCTAACATACTTAGAACATAATCACTTGACTTAGGCATGTCTCAGGGGGTTTTGGTATTAGATCAAAACATATCTCATTTTATTCCCAACATGTTTATGTTGGGAGGCGCATCTATATCTTAGAGAAGTGTGAAGCAGAAATGCATCGCGGACTCCACTATGGAAGCCGAGTACGTAGCTGCCTCGGAGGCTGCCAAAGAGGCCGTCTGGCTACGTAATTTCTTTATGGAATTAGGGGTGTCTCAGAGTATGCCGATGTGTATCACTATTTATTGTGATAACGCGGGTGCAGTGGCAAACTCGAAAGAACCCAGAGCCCACAGAGCAAGTAAACACATAGAGCGCAAGTACCACATTATACGAGACATCGTAAATCGAGGAGATGTGGCTGTGGCTAAGATTGCGTCGTTGGATAACATAGCTGATCCTTTCACAAAGACTCTGACAATAAAAGTCTTTGAGAATCACGTAGAGGGTCTTGGTTTACGATGTATTACAAGCTAGATTTTTTAGTATAAGTGGGAGATATGTTAATGTCTTTATGTGTATACTAAAAGATTAGCTTTAGTATAAGTGGGAGATTGTTGGTGTATACAATAAAGCAAACTTTTAGTGGGCTTTTATGGATGTATATTTGATTTCCTTATTATCTGAAATAAATAGTTTTTCACATTATTGCATTTTTTGTGATTACTTGTATGTCTGCTTATCTTAAATTGTAGACGATGTGGTGAGTTTGTAATCACACAGAAGATCACATTGTCAGTTCCTTGTAAGATATAAACAGTATTCACAACTGAGACAGTTCTGGACACAACTATTGGTTTAAGTTATAGTATAAACTTGTTAGTGGCTTATCTTGGTCATTAGTTTGTACTAGTGCGCTGTGGCGTACTGAATGGATCATAAATAAGACATGTTCTTTTGTTTAATTGTTATGAAGAACTAAAGGTCTTGGTGACTTTTATGATTCTTAACCCTAAGTGTGATATTTAGATGTGTGGGGTGCTTGTTCACTACTTTGATGTACCATCGGTGAGAATCTTGGTAGATTCTTCACGCTCCGTATTTTGGGTAGTGGCATCGCTCGCATGATGTCTACTTACTGGCATTAGGGAACCGTGTCCGGGACATTCAGGCTGATGACGTCCCCTTGAGGAAAATCATAAAGGATTGTCGTACTAAACCCTGCAGGTGGATTTAATCCATATGACAACGAGGTTGAGTGGTACTACTCAAGGAATTATAGAGATTAATTATTTAAAGAAGCCAGAAGCTTTAATAATTAATGGACGTGCGATATCTTTAACACGAGGAATTATCAAGTCTAATAGAAGCCCTGATTCGGTTCGGGATAGGACAGGAGTGCAACATTAATTTTCAAGTGGAATGAATTAATGTTCTCGGGCCAAATTATATGTTAAATATGAGCCTCAAGTCAGTTTTGAAACCATAGCACACACGAAATTGAGAAAACCGGCTAGGGTTTCAAGGAGACGAAATTGAGGCACCTTCTCCACGTTTGATAGCACGCCGTCCACCTGGTGTTCGAGCAAAGTTGGGAGACAGACTAGAAGATCCGTAGATTGGAATCAACGCCTCGATCTTCAAGGGTAACATATCTAAACTATGTTTTAGACGCATGTTTAGGTTTTATTTATTTATTTATACGTTTGGTACCCAACAACGGACCGCCTTCGCCGGCGTGTTCCAGAAACTACCAGCTACTATATACTCAACTTTTGTAGTAGATGTTGCAACAAATGTCTGTTTCTTTGAAAACCATGATATCAGTTTATTTCGTAGAAATTGACATGTGCCAGAAGTAGATTTCCTATCTATTTTGCATCCTCCATAGTCAGATTTTGAATATCCACTCAGTTATATGTCATCATCAACAGGGTACCATAATCCTAAGTTGATTATTCCTCTCAAGTACTTAAGGATTTTTTCTTGGCTGCTTCTAGATGACTTTGTTTAGGATTGACTTGGAACGTAGCACATACTCCTACTGTTGGTCCCAAAACGAGTATGGTGAAAGTCTAGAGGGGGGGGGGGTGAATAGACTCATGGGTTGATAAGAAAACCTATTTTTAAAGAATGACTTTAAAACAATGTATGTTATCAGTTGATATGATATCTGCTGATTTGTAAAACTTATACTTAGTGTATTTTGACTCTTTTGAAAACAATGCTTTTATCAAAGTATAAGCAGTACGAATAATATACAGAATGATAAATAAAGCAATAAAAATACAAGTATTTATAATGGTTCGGATCTCAATATCCTACGTCCACTCTCTTCAATCAGCTAGAGAAATTCACTATCTTGCAAAGTTTATAGAGTCCCAAGAGAAGACTTTTGATCAAGAACCTCTACTACTTTCTGAGGCTACGGATCTACTTGTTGGTGAGGTAACAAGTAACCTTTACACTGGTTCTCAACTGGTAATGTAAATAGTATGTTAATAACCAACTCATTGTGCTAAAAAACAACACTATTAATCTAAGCTTCTAAAGATAGGATTCTTTAAACGGGCTTAGGATCGTAAACTTAGAGCACCAAGGATAGAAATATTTGCAGGCTCTAAAGAACTCGACACTTAGAATATTTCTGGATTAGCTATTCTTGATATCAGCTAAATACGAGAGTTCTTGCTCGTAAGGTTTCCGGTCATTTTGTTCTAAATAACAATTATTGTATTTATAGAGGATTTGGAGGTTCAAACTAGCCATTGCAAGCACATATTCTAAGAATGGTCGATATCTTCATGGGAGAGTTGATTTCAGATTTTCTGGTTCGACATTTCCTGAAAAGGTAATGTGCATTAAATTCTTCGTACTTCATCTGAAA
Organism: Galeopsis tetrahit; assembly: GCA_963675135.1. Taxonomy (NCBI): domain Eukaryota; kingdom Viridiplantae; phylum Streptophyta; class Magnoliopsida; order Lamiales; family Lamiaceae; genus Galeopsis; species Galeopsis tetrahit. Next base: position 18,640,949 of record OY776130.1, read on the forward strand.
AATCTCTATACGACCTAGTGCGAGTCAAATTCATAGCTTCGTGTTGATATATCATTGGTCCACATCAGCTAAGTCAGTTGAACAACTGTCTTATCTTCTAATGAGCAATTCAAACTTAATCCGACATTCTCTTTGTCTTCTGTATTCAATGCCTCTTCTTTCAATGACTTAGCATCATAAATGAACTCACACTTCTTCAAGGTGTTTTCTTCATAAATGCTAACTATCATCTGAATCTTCAGATGAGCTTGACTTTAATGCTTCTTGAGGCTTCATATCGACAAGATCAGATGAGCTCAAATCTGCTGAATAGTCTTCTGATCTTCAATGCAGATTATCATATAGTTACTTTCAGTCTATAAGGTATATAACAACCTTTAGATCCGATTTCACTAATGAGCTTTTGATGTCTTCTAGGCTTTAGTCTTCTTCTCTTTAAATCATGAGCGAGCGCATGTTTGTTCAGATGAGTAATCAACTGTTATACATACAACTGATTCCTCAGACTTAGACTTAGACACTTTCAATACATCTAAGCTTTATAAAACAGCTTAGGTAACTTACTTCTAGATTACAAATTATTGATCTAACATGTACTCTACTGATATGTTTTTGGCCATCAAAACTAATCTAATAAATTGCAATCAGATTATGGGCTGGATGAATATCCCAACAGTTTCCCCCGTTTTGATGAAGCCAAAACTAACTAAGCTGATTTATCAGATTGGTTAGCTAATAATTTGATATCATCAAAGGTTAGAAATAAGATGTATCAGAGCAAAAACAATAGACTACTCTGTATCAGAATAATACAAAATGTATCAAAGCTTAATACTTAGTGTTGGTCTCAAAGTTGAGTTAAGATTGATTAAACTAGAAAAGGTCTAGAGGGGAGGGGTGAATAGACTTTTTCAAAATCTTTCAAAATATGAGAGTATATAATGCGAAATTTAGTGTTTTTATGAACAGTACTGTGCTTACTCAGCTCAGATCAGTACTTTCAGTTTTAATGTGAGCCTTTACAGTTTATACTCAACTCTTGATTTTTAACTTTTACTTAGCAAACACTTAAACAAATATCAAACAATAAGTAAATGAGACACAAGATTTATAGTGGTTCGACAAATGTCTACATCCACTCTCACAACTCCAACCATGATGTTTTATTAACTCCTTGAGTTTCTTGTGGCTTTAAGTCCCAACACTAAGACTTTGATCTTATCGATTACACTACCAAGTGTATCTTCGAACTACTAGTAATTCACACAAGTAACAAGCACACTTGTTTACAAAATCACAAAATAAAAAGTAAAGTAAAACTTCTCTTTAGTAGCCTTTGAATATTCTTCTCAAATCCGTGGCTTCTCTTCTTGATCTCCTTCAAACTCTGTGAGTTCTTGAATACTTGAATGCTTCTTTGAATGCTTTAGAATATCTCGAATAGCAGTAATAAAAGTAGTCCTTTCAAGAAGAAGATCATACGGTATTTATAGAACTTAGATGACAGTTAATAGTTTGTGAAAACTAACTCTCAACTAACTCTTAACCGTTTCTTGTACCTTATCATTTTGTAACCGACTTAACTTCATATCTTTCCAAGTCAACATATCTTCAAATATATTCAGTTACCCTTTAAATAATAAGTTTTCCAAACTTATTCTTCAACTTCGAACTTAGCACAATAAAATTACTCTTCTTCATTTTTACTGTTCTTAGTCTGATCAGCACAGTTCTCAACTTCAGTTCTCAACTTCTTCAGAATACTTCTGTGCTTCCTTTCAACTCTTCTAAGATTAGTCTTCTTATTCCGAGTAGTGTTCTGAGTCTTCAACATTAGTCTTCTGACTTGTAGTCTTCGGATCTTTCTCTAGTCTACTGTCCTGAACTAACTATGCTGATTATAAGAATACAAACTTACATATATAAAACCTATTTATACTTCAACTGAACTACATACAAAGGAGTATATCTAATTCCTATTCTATAAGTTTTTTATACAATATGAACATCAGCTTAGTTCCTAACAGTTCATAATATTCACACATAACAGATCAGTAACTCAGATTATCATACTTATCAAGATGACTTAGTTAAGATGACTTCCAACCACATATATCATTAACTTTAAGTTACTTTTTGGCCATCAAAACTCATCTCATCAATTAGAAAATTGTTTCAAGGATTCATATCCCAACAATTTCCCGCTTTTTGATGAAGTCAAAACTACTTAAATGTTAATAAATCAGTAGTTAAGTAATTAGTCAATCATAACAGTTCATCAAGTCAAAATTCGAGATTCATATTCATACTCAGATCAGATAATTACATATACACAGAATATGACAATATGAAATAAAGATGAGTAAGAAATGTTATCTTGTAAGCTTGTTCTTCATCTTCAATCTTCAGATTCTATATGCCAAGTACAACCTTCCTTTGATGTCCTTCTTATGTTGAAGATCAGTGATGCCTTCATCTTGAATGATCTTCTCAATAATTTTGGCTATCTCCTCATGACCAGGTTCTCCAGGTTCCAATCGAGGAGGTTCCCAAATAGGCTCTTCAGGACACAAAATATTGACTCCAACAGCACTTGTTGTTAACAAGATGTCTTCCCAGAACTCTCTTGCAATATTCTCCATGAAATCCTGAAAATCACAAATTCATCCTCTTTGCTATAATGAATACCAAACTTCCTTACAATAAAGTTTGCTATTTGCCATCTTTTCTTAATATCTCTTCAGTAGACTTCAGTATTTGGATGAATGATGAAATCAATGTAAGTATCATTACAGATTTCATTACTCTTTTTCTTCTTTTTAAGAGCTGTGACTCTTCTTTCAAATTTCCTTCTAGCAAACTCAACATCTTTCAACTTTTGTTTCTTGAGTTCTACATCAGCTTTCTTCTTTGCCAGTAACTCAGCTTTCTTCTGAGCTAACAATTCTTTAAAAGTTTGAGCAGCTTCAACCATCTTTTCTTCACTTGGTTGTGCACTTGTAACAACATGCTTCAGCTTTGATCTAGATCTGGTCATCCTACCAGATTCTTCAGCTTCCTCATCACTTAAGATGACTTTTCTTTTTTCAGAACTTTCAGCAACATTCTTTTCAGAAATTTTCTCAGCAGCACCAGCAGACTTCTCAATAACAACTTGCCCAGAACCTTGTTGATTCCTTAGCTTTATCTTTTTATTCAGATTAGAAATTTCTTGCTTCAACTCATCTTGACTCACAAAAAGTTCAGCTTATTGAGCTTGAGTCTTCTCAAATACTGACATTACTCTACCTCCCCCCTTTTTGGCTTCATCATGCAACTCAGTAAAGCCTTTCATGTGTTGCACAAATTTTCCATCTAAATCTTGGGTCAGGTTATGAGCATGCATCTTATGCAAATCATAAATTTTCGACATAGTATGCTCTATGATATGCTCATACGAATTTTCAGCAGTAAGTTTAGTAAGTGTTGGGAATAAAATAAGATATGTTTTGATTCAATACCAAAACCCCCTGAGACATGCCTAAGTCAAGATGATTATGTTCTAAGAATGTTAGAACATATAGAATAAGGCTAGATGAGGAGCTGATGTTAGGCAGCTCTTAGTTTAATAGATGCACAATTTGAGGGAGAACATATGCTTTGAAGTCTATCAAGAACAAGTCCCCTCAAGGCTCAAATTCTTGAACAATCACTAAGTCTATTGAAGGCCAAGTATACTGATCAGGAGAGTTGTCCAGAAGAGGTGTCTCAGCACAATTAAATAAGAGTTCTGAAGCTTAAAGATCAACTATGCTGAAGAGATCAAGACAACTATGCCCTAAAGATCTTCAAAGAAACATGCTAAGATCACTTCCAAAAGAAGCAAAGGGAAAAGAGTCAAGTCATCTAAAAAGAGCAAGCCAACCATGCTGATAAGCAAGTCTGCTGATAGTGATAAGCAGAGTTGTCCATTTGATAAGGAATGTTGTCCTATCATTGGAGCAACCTTCAGAAGCCATGTCCAAGTCTCAACAAGTGAATCTTAAAGTCAGACATTCGGAAGAGTGTTGCAGAATGAAGACAAAGTCTATACAGCCGTTTATTTCCCAAAAGAGGACATGTCAAACTCTCTCAAATTTCCTTCGGAAACCTTCAATGGCTCCCAAAGCTAAGTCTGAAATGGTTGTTGACTTCACCAATAGAGACTTAGACCTTGATTTTGGGTATCTAAGTCACAAAAACAACCTTACTTTTGAGCCAATCCTCTCTTTTGAGAGTGAGGAACCTGAAGTTGTTCCAACCTTGAGATGGTTGTGGAGGGCAGGTCTCCAAAAGTTTATGCAAGAGAAGCCAGACTCTTGTCTTGAATCTTACATGGCTGAGTTCTTTGCTTTTCTTAAATGGAGAGGCAAGCCTGAAGATGGTGAGGTGGCAACAAGACTGTCCTTTGTTGCAGAAGGAGAAGAGGAGGAAAGATTTCATAGAGTGAAATTTTCTGAGGAGGAAGTTGATGCTGCTTTTGGATTGCCTACTGAGGGAAGGAATCCAGAATTTTATGGAAATGGGCTTAAGCAAGATATTGCACAAGACTGGCTTATCACTCCAGGGCCACTATCCTCCACTCAACATAAGAGGACTCTCAAGCCACAATTCCTTACCTTGTTTAAAGTTGTTGCAAAAAGTCTACTCAGCAACACTGGGAGTTTGGAGCAGGTCAGCCATCCCAGAATCAGAATTATGGCTGCAATTATTGATGCTAGTGACAAAGGCATCAAGTTCAATTGGAGGACCTTCATCTTGTCTGAGATGATGAAGGAGAAGGCCAAGTTCAAAGTTAAAGCTCACAACAAGGTTGTGATGGAGGGCAAACTGAGATATTGCACAAGGGCAAGTCTCTTGATTGAGAAGTTTGCTCACTATTCTGAGATGCAAACCTTTGCAAAGCCTCTCCCTGCCCAGAAAATCATGTTTAGAAAGCTCAGCAAGAAAACTGAGCAAAGAAGGATGCAACTGGCCAAACCTGCTGAAGTAAAGAATGAGGAGAAGCCAAAATTGAAGAAAAGGACAAAGGCCAGAATTGTCAAAACTAGGAAAGTGTCTCAAATTCAATCAGAAGAGACCTCAGGAGCTTCAACTGAGATTGAAGAGGTTGCTGAAGAGATAGTAAATGTGCCTTCTGATCACTCAGAAGAATTGAGACAAAGATACAATGAGACTAGACAAAAGTCTAAGGGTGAAAAGAGGATCAGGGAAGTTGTCCCTGAGAAGGATGGAGAAGCCAGTGGGAGCAGTAGGGCTAGCAAGAGAAGGGCCAAGCCTACTGAAAAGGTGTTAGAGCTTCAGGAGGAAAGGTCTCTCCAACTAGCTCTAAGAGAGAGCAGAGCTGAAAGCAGGACCAAGTCCAAGTCAAGGACCAACTCTTCTGGTTCTGTAACTCCAGAATCCAAGGTCCCTGAAGGTCAACCTATTAAGGCCAACCTCCCTGAAACCCAGAATCCTGAGACCAACTCCCCTGAAACCCATATAACCCCAACAAACCAACCTATCACCCCTCTTAATCTTACAAAAAGATATTCTCCAGAAGGGAGTGTGCAAAGAAGTGGGATAGATGTGTAGCAGACTTGGCAGTAGATGAGACAAGATTACAATCTCCCCTTGACTCATCTATGCTCAATTACTCTAAATTCTTAGAAGCTGCACTTCATGAGCCAACCCCCCTGAGCAAAGCCCCTTCAGATCCATTGCTCTCAAAAGCAACTGAAGTACCTTCAATTGCACCCAATCCTTCTGAAGCCAACATCCCTGAACTTACCCTTCCTGAAGCCACTTTAGGAGAAACCAGAGCCAACTCCCCTATAACCCAAAGTCCCCATTCTAGTGGAGATGAGGAGGAGTATACTTATGAAAGAATGCTCAGAGGTGGAGCCAAGGCTACTGTGGATAGTTTGTACCCACAACTTGCTGAATTTCCAAGAATTCAGAAGATGTTTCATGATTTGAGGATGCTTGTGGATTTAAAGGATAAAACCATTATGGAGATCTCACAAGTCATCCAAGATAAGGGTGCAAACTAGTGGCAAGTGGAGGAAAGTAGACTGCTACACTTTGCTGGTGTGTTAAAGACAAGATTCCTCATTGATGAGGAGGTTTTTGCAAAGTTAGTAGATGAGAAGGTCATTGAGGAGAAGGAAAGAAAAGCTAAGGGCATCAGACACCCTGATAGTAGCTCAAATGATGATGATTCCCCTAATGATCCCTCAAACCCCTCAAAACCCAACCCTCCTGAAACCAATCCCAACCCTCCTGAATCCAATTTGCCTTCAACCCCTCTCTTAACCTATCATAGGAAAGGCTCTGTTTCATTAGAGGTGTTGACCAAGGATTGTAACACAACCAAAGATACATCTGCCAATGAAGGTTCTTCTGAACCCAAGGCACAGCCTAAAGATGTTGAGGTTCCTATTATAGAGGCTGGTTTGGTTAAGGCCTATTCAGTGTCAGAAGAGTTGGACACTGATCAGCCCTTAATCATTCAGGATGACTCAGTGGCTGCTGAAATAAGCAATGTGATCTCCCCACAACTGCCATCTTTGAACCTTGTTGAAGGTGAAGATGTTGCAGGTCTAGGTGAAGGTGTTGAAAAGGAAAGTTTAGTTGAAAAACCAGAGGGAGTAGTGGATGAAAGAGAGGTTTTGATTACTAAGATAGTGAGTGTACCACAAAATGAGGGTGGTATAAGTGAGGAAGGACAAGTTATTCTTGAAGTCAAATCTGAACTTCAAGAATCCCTTGATGAAAGGAGGCCTGATTCCTTGTGTGAGGACATTACTAATGAAGGGAGAAAAGAAATAGTTGAAAATGAGAAGAAGACTGCTGATGTATCAGAGTCTTGTGAAAAAGAAACTGAGGGTGATGAGTGCTTATTTTCTAACCCTTTTGATCTTTCTGATATTGCAGGTATATCCTTTGATCAAATTTTTGCAGATGATTTCTTAACAGATGCTCCCATCCAAGTAGATTTTGGATCAGCACAAGCCTTGCTTGGGATGCAATCAGCAAAGTTGGACTCCTTGACTCATCAAGTCCAATCAGCTCATGCAGAAACTACTGAAGCCTTGGATGAGCATGGAAGAACTTTGGCATCTGTAGAAATGAGGTTAACTGGCTCAGAAGATGTGGTGTTACCCACTTTGGAAGCAAGAATCAGTGGAGTTGAGACTGGTTTGCAAACCATCTCCACTGAAGTCATCAAAGCCAAGAATACTATGAAGTCAATATCAAAGGATGTCAAGAAAGAGCAATCCCTGCTAAGGAGTAACCACAACAGGAATGTGAAAACATTAAGATCAGTGGTTAAGCAAGCACTTGGAAGAAAGACAACCCTGCAGAGGAAAAGAGTTGAAGAACAAAGGCTAGCTATGGTGAAAGCAGCCTCTGAAAAGTTTTCCCAAGAGGTGATGGCCAACATTGCTGATGGTGCAGTGGCCAACCTCACTGAGCTTCTTAAAGCCCAACTTGATGCCTCCCTGAAAGCAACCATGGAGGAGGTTGTCCAACAAAAGATGAAGCCTGTTCTAGCTTTCCTTAGCTTGAGCAGTGACAGAATGCAAAATATACATGATGAGAATGTATACTTGTTGGAGGAGATGAAGTCTCTAACCCAAGCCCAGTCCTTGATGGCATCAACTATGAGTGAACTCAGGCCTGAATGCTTTGATGCTGCCAAAAAGGGGGAAAGGGAAAGAGCAAGGGCAAAAGGTGCCTTGGTTATTGGAAGTCCAATGAAGGGAAAAGACAAAGTTGCTAAAGAAAAAGGAAAAGAGCTAGCAGTACTGAACTTAGAAGATCTTGATGAAGAGGAGCAGTTAGCAATTGCCTTGAAGAACTCAATGGCTTCAGCACAAGAAGAGAGAGTAAGGCTACAGTAAAGACCAGGAGGTGAAGTGTCTGGTTTGGACAAGGATGCTGAAGGTGTCCAAACTAGAGGAAAAATCAAGAAGACCAAGGGAAATAAAAGGAAAGCTGAAACATTTACTGACTTTCCCAACAACCTTGATCTGCCCCCTGAGTTTAGAATTGATGATGATGTGCCTACCTCCAAGAAGGCCAAGAATTCTGAAAAGGACAAGACTGCCGAAGTGTCCAAAATTGCTGAAAAAGACAAATCCTCTGAGAAAGACAAGTGTGCTGAGACTAAGTCCACTGAAGGTGCCAAAGCTGCTGAAGATGTGGAAGAGTTGTATGAAGAAGGCTTTGGACCAGGACCAAAGAAAAAGAAAGTTGTGATACTGAATGATCCATCAAAGTTGTCTCATGAAGGGTATGGCAAAGACCCTGAAACTCAACAGAAGCTGGCCATGATGAGGGCCCAAGAGAAAATGGACTTGATGGATGAAGCACATAGAAGAAAAAGAGCAACCTACAACAAGCTAAAGCCACAGCTTTTGATCCCCATGGACACCAAATATCCTCACTTGGATAAATGGGTGACAATTCAGCTGAATGACTCATGGGAGGAAGCCAAAAGGGAGTTTGTCTATGACTTCTATGTCATTGACACATGGAATGGAAGAGATGCCAACTCCACTTTTGCTGAGTTCATGATAGAGTATCACAGAGAGCTTTATCAACAACTACTTGCAGCTGCTGACATTGCAAGATTTAAACTCACTGCTCCCAAGCCAATCATATACATGCCTCCAAAACTTGATGGATGGATTGACCAGTCAAAAATCCTGAAGGAGTTTCTAGAGATCCTCAAGTTGAACAAAATGGTTCTTGGACCCAAGGGAACAAACCAAGAAGCCATGGAACTGAAAAGAAGAGTGTGGGCACAATATGGGATGGTGCCACCAAAGGAGGATGATCTCTGAAATGGCTAAGTCTTCTGACCTTTTTGTGTTAACATGGATGAAAACTTATCTTGGCTGAAGATTTGTTTTTAATTGGTCATCTATGCTGAAGTTTGGTCAAGAATGTTGATGTGGTGTGCTCTGATAATCTATTTGCTCTGATATGCTTTTTTGCTCTGATACTCGAAGATCTAGATGCTATTAAGTATTTAGTATATGCTCTGATATTCTGTAATGCTTTGATGTAATATTGATTCATGCTCTGATATGTTAATTTAAACTATCAACATGCTTGTAATGATTTCCAAATGAATGATAGTTGAACCTATTTTGAATCAAGAAACACTTGTACAGAAATCTCTCTATGCCTATCTTTGAAACCTGTTTGCAACATGAATGGTGAGTACACTAACACATTGCTTTTCAGGAAAATTGACCCTAGTCATGTCTTCTGAAGAAAAATGTAATAGGTGTAGTCAAGTCACTTTTGCATAAAATATATAGGCTTTGGCATCATCAAAAAGGGGGAAATTGTTGGGAATAAAATAAGATATGTTTTGATTCAATACCAAAACCCCCTGAGACATGCCTAAGTCAAGATGATTATGTTCTAAGAATGTTAGAACATATAGAATAAGGCTAGATGAGGAGCTGATGTTAGGCAGCTCTTAGTTGAATAGATGCACAATTTGAGGGGGAACATATGCTTTGAAGTCTATCAAGAACAAGTCCCCTCAAGGCTCAAATTCTGGAACAATCACTAAGTCTATTGAAGGCCAAGTATACTGATCAGGAGAGTTGTCCAGAAGAGGTGTCTCAGCACAATTAAACAAGAACAAGAGTTCTGAAGCTTAAAGATCAACTATGCTGAAGAGATCAAGACAACTATGCCCTAAAGATCTTCAAAGAAACATGCTAAGATCACTTCCAAAAGAAGCAAGGGGAAAGAGTCAAGTCATCTGAAAAGAGCAAGCCAACCATGCTAATAAGCAAGTCTGCTGATAGTGATAAGCAGAGTTGTCCATTTGATAAGGAATGTTGTCCTATCATTGGAGCAACCTTCAGAAGCCATGTCCAAGTCTCAACAAGTGAATCTTAAAGTCAGACATTGGGAAGAGTGCTGCAGAATGAAGACAAAGTCTATACAGCCGTTTATTTCCCAAAAGAGGACATGTCACTATTAAGAATCTGTCTTCTATGTTGAAGAACTAAAAGAAGACATTTATGGACATTTGGGGCTGCCTCTCCAACGGGCAAATCCTTCATTTGTCTATAAATACGGATGTGTGAAGACCATTTGAAAGCATCCAACTACATCAACCATTCTGAAGCTCAAAGCTCATAGAACTTACAAGCTTTCAAAAGACTATCTTAGTCTTCATTCACTTCTTCTAAGCTGACCCTTAATGTATATCCATACAAAGCTTAGAGAGATATCCTATCCTTATACACTGATCTTCATTGTAAAGGATATCTCATTAGTTGGAACCTTACTTCAACCCTTACATCTTTCAAGTGAGAAAGTGAGAAGGTTGTAGTAGTAGTAGAAGTGGTAGGAGCTGATTGTTGAGAGAAGAACAGTTCAGTTCTGAGTTGAGAAGAGGGTACTAGGACTCTAGACATCCTAGGGATCAATTCACCAAGGAGTGGTGTTCTTGATCAAGTGCACATTGGCACTATAAAACAAGTTAATTCCAAGAGTGAAGGAATTATCCTGTTAAATCAGGGAAAGTGGATGTAGGAGCTTGAGTCTCTGAACCACTATAAATTCTTGTGTTGATTTACTTTCAAGTACTATCATACATTCAACACTGCACACAAAATTGATCTTTCAAAGGATAAACATTCAAAGACTGTGCAAAACCAATTTGGACAAGTTCCCTAAAACTGGACTGTATTGATTGACTAAGTGATTTCAGAACTTTAAAGGAGTTTAAACTAAATGGCCAACCACTAATTCCGCACATATAACTCCCTTAGATAGTTATCCAACTAAGTACTCAATAGTACTTAGTAGTTTGATTATCTATAAAGAGTTGTTCATCTTCAGCAGAGTTGTCCAAGACAACCTTGCTGATCTCTGGTCCCCCCCCCCCCATACACTTGTTATATACTCCTTTCAGGACCAGCAGTAAGTCTGTCAGTTATCTATTGTAACTGCTTCAAAGTTGATTCCAACTTAGCTTGCAACACCTCATTTTGCGTCTTCAGCTTCTCAAAGCTCGAACTGTCATGAGGGAGTTAAGTAGTTATTCTTCTGGTTTCCTCTTTGTAGATGTTGTTACTCTTAAATGTCTTAATATTTACAACAACATCTTAATTCGATCTTTCTTATTTTTCCTAAGTCCAAATTCACTGTTCTAGCTAATGCTGCTTTGGATGCTCTAACATCGCAGGTTGAAGATCTAGAAGTTTCTACACGGTTCCAGGCTAGAGGGTTCTGGAAGGTTGCAGAATGTTGTAGATCAGGCGGTTGCATGCTAGAGGCGTCCAGAATAGGCTGGAATGATCCAGACTTTTCTATAGTTCTTTGATAGATAGATCATAGAGTTAGATTAGTTTTTGGTAATGTAATTTTTACACTTAAGCCACATTTTGATTTGATAGTTTGTCAAGTCTTGTTTCCGGTGTGAATATTTGTTCACACAACATTTGTACTCACTCATTGATTAGTGAAAGTTTATCCATGAGGCTCACGCATAGATTTTAAATTAAAAACTATGTAAAAATTATTTTTATTGTGTTCAGTTTATTTTTTGTGTTTTAGTCTTCCGTTGTGTCTGTCTTTTCTGATATTCTGTTTGAGTCTGTGTTACACTATTTGTCTCAACATCCAGTGTAACATTGTTCTCTTTTTCACTTAAACACTAGTAATACCATCCACACACTTTCACTCTTGGACATGAATATGAACAGTAGCAGGTTGCTCTTCCAACTTTTCTTTGGAGCTTTCTTCAGCAATATTTTCTGCATCAAAAACATGAGTGCTCTGCACCTCATCAACAATAACTTCTTGATCCTCCAACATCTCAGTGTTCTCAATCACCACAGTGTTGTCAAACACTTCAGTAGGATCAGTAGCCTCATCCATAACAACTTCTTCCTCAACATGTTCATCAATGTTGATCTCTGTCTCAACATTTTCAGCAACAAAGAATGAAAATCCTGATAATCTCTCCACCATCTGAACAACCAACTCTGGAGTTAACCACTCAGTGAATGAGTTAACACCATCATCATCCATCTGTTCTCTTTCCCAGTCTTTAAAAACTGCAGAACCACCCATACCTTCCATGACCACAAAAAGATCATCCACATCTACTCTTCTTAGATACACCCAAGTGCCTATCCTAAGAATAGGCTCAAAAGCAGTAGAGTTTTCATTAATGCCATGGAATTCTCTCAAAATTACATTCCTCATATTCATCCGAATTTTCTCTTCTTTGTCACAAATAGGATACTAGATCAAGAATGCAGGTTGGGATTCAATATGTTCTGCTTCAGGTGATGGTTGGGTTTCAAAAATTGGTTTGGAAGTGGATTCAAGAATGGGTTCAGGAGATAATTGGGGAGTGGGTTGGTTTGGTTGTGGACTTGATTGTGGGGTAGGTTGTGGGGTAGTGTTCTTGGGTGAAGAATATGGATTGTTCTGATGAATTGGTGAGTAGTGTACTGACTCATCAGAATGGGATAGTAAGGGTTGTTGATCAAGGCGTTGGGCAGGAATGGGATCAGAATTGGATGGGGTAGAAGAACTGTTCTTGGGTTTTCTCTTGGGCTTAATCATACCTCTACCCTTAGTTCTTTTATGTATAACAACAACACTAGAAGAACTTACCTCCTTCTCAGGTTCTGATTGCTCCTTCACAATTTCCACGGACTGTTCTGACTGTTATGGGGTCAGTTGCCCAGTAATGATCTTCTTAGATCTCTCAAGATGTGGATCATGCCTCGCCTTTGATCTTACCTCTGGTTCATCATCAGACCTGTACATCGATGCACCAGATTCCTCAGAATTGTCTTGAAAAGAAATTTCCCTTGATGAAATCTCTCTGGCTTACTCCAACCAACCTTATTACTTGCAATAGTTGGCAATAGAATGCTCAACTTATTCCCAAATCCAATTATACCTTTCACAGTAAATTTTTTTGAAACATCATTAAAAATGATTTTCTCATTTTCACACAATAGCCTCTCAAGGAAAAGTCATTGTCAATCTCCATCAACTCTATCAATTTTCCAACGCACACCTTTTCTTGTCCTTCTATATAGGTCGAAATGCGAACTGGACCGTCAGGTAGGTCAAAAGCATTTTCCAAGTGATCTCTTACCAATGTTACCCTGTTTCCCGAAAGAAACGTCTTCGACGTATCGTTGTTGCCATCAAGTTGTAGAAAGAATTTCATTACCTCAGGTTCAAAAACCTTCTTGGGAAAGGATTCCTAGTACTTCCGTAATCCAGATTCTTCGCACATCGTGAGAATAGCCTGATTCTCCGCCTTCTCTTTTTCGATGAAGTAAACAGCATTTTCAACGAAAACACCTTTCTCTTTGACCCATCTTGTAGGATTGAAGGTACCTAAAACTTCGTCATTCTCATTTAGTAGTTCAATAATCGCCATTATCGAAAGTAAAGAAATGAAGAAGATAGAAATGGAGGGTTTTGGAAGTTTCAGAGTTTGTAAGCTTCAGAATACGTAAAAGTGAAGAAGATGAAGTTGTGTGATCGTGTTTATCAAATTCAAAGTAAATCTAGGGCTTAGATTGATTTTGATTGCTCACGACGTGTGGTTTGGATTAGATTTTGAGTTGTAGGTTTCAATAAAACGTTTCACATTCAAAACCCTTTCCAATTTTTGGAGCCAAAGTGCTATTAATAGATACACCACCAAATTAGGTTAAAAATAGAGGAGTGTATTAATCTTCTCTATTAGTAATCCAATTTGAACAACTTCTGACTTAGAAATTTTTCTAAGAATACTGTTCTGATGTATTTCATCGGCACAGTTGTTTCCAACACACTTTGCTTCATTTTCTCACTTTTATCATAATGGAAATAACTTATATGGGTTCAGCTGAGTATCACTTCCTTGAGGATCAGATCACTTCTTGATGTCAGCACAGTAACATCATATTAGTTCTCCAACTTTTCTGAGTATTACTTTTACGATGTTTAGATCACTTTTTGACATCAACACAGTAACATCAGATCAGTACTATGTCTAGATCAGTTCCCCCTTCAGTAGAGAACTCGTTTTCTATGCTTGTTTCACCTTGGTAGAAGTGTTAGTTCATGTAATTTAGATGAAATACAGTACAGAATAGTAAAGAATAATTAAATCACAATTTTAAACAAGGTTTATTCTAAGGTGTCTAGTGTGCTGAGTCAACAAAAAGGATATTTAAGGAATCAGAGATTCCCCCTTAAATGTATATTTTCAATTCCCTCAGCTTTACTAGCTTCCTCATCGGCATTAGGCACCTTAGTAATCTTTTTACCAGATTGTGATGAATGTAAATGGTCTTAACATGGTTTTATCCTTCTGGATTACCCTTTTGATGTACTGTTCTTGGTTTGCTGATCTGCTCTTTGGTATCAGCTCAGTACCTGAAATGTTAGTACAGTACTATATACATGTAGGATCCATGTCTATCAACACTAAACTTATGCATAGCTCTCTAAATCTAGTTTCAGCCAAAGGTTTTGTAAAGATATCAGCTCGTTGTATATCAGTATGGATCTTTTCTATTCTAATGTTCTTCTTTTCCATATGATCCCTAATAAAATGATGTCTAACATCTACATGCTTGCACCTAGTATATAAAACGGGATTTTGAGTAATAGCAATGGCACTATTGCTGTCTCTAAGTTGTTGCATTAGCCAAAGAAGCTGACTACAATAACTTCCTGCGGCCATATATATTCTGCTTCAGTGGTAAATGTTGCTACACTCGTTTGTTTCTTTGAAAACCATGATATGAGCTTAGTACCTAAAAATTGGCATGAACCAGAAGTTGATTTTCTATCTATCTTGCAACCACCAAAGTCCGGATCTGAATAACCACTTAGGGATAGATCATCATCTGAGGGATACCATAATCCTCGATTAATGGTCCCCTTTAGATATTTCAATATCCTTTTAGCAGTTTCCACATGACTTTCTTTGGGGTTGGCCTGAAATCTAGCACATATACCTACTGCAAATGCAATATCCAGCCTACTAGCAGTTAAATATAGTAATGAACCAATTAGAGCACGATAATAGGATTGATCAGCACACTTACCTCGATCATCTGGATCCATTTTGTATGTAGGTAGCATTGGTACTCCAACAATTTTACAGGTTTTAATACCAAATTTATCTAACATATTTCTTGTATATTTTGCTTGATTGATAAAGATACCATCAGATGATTGTTTTACTTGAAGACCAAGAAAGTAAGTCATCTCCCCCATCATGGACATTTCAAATTTACTTTGCATGAGTTTTGAAAAACTTTCACTCATGTTTTTGTTGGGTGAACCAAAAATGATATCATCCACATAAATTTGAACTAGGAGAATATCCTTCCCTTCTTGCCTTCGGAACAAAGTTCGATCTACTTTGCCCTTAGTAAAACCATTTTCTAGTAAGAACAGTGAAAGAGTGTCATACCAGGATCTTGGGGCTTGTTTCAATTCATAGAGTGCTTTCTTCAGTCTGTATACTTGATCACCCTTCACCTCAAATCCAGGAGGCTGTTCTACATAAACTTCTTCTAAATCATCTATAGTATCATGCATATCAATATCATCAATATCAGCAGTCTTGTTTATAGGAGAACAATCAACCAATTCAGGCATATAAATTGGTCTAGAAGACTTACTTGTGTCTTTTACCTTATTTATATCATCATCTTGATTCAGAATGTTTAGGAATGGGTTTTATGCTTGTAAAGATTCATATACCTCAGAATCATCATCGGTTTGAAGTTTCAGATTTTCAACTTTCTTACTGAGCTGATGGTCAGCAGAGTTCTGTACAGATTCATCAAAGACAACATGGGGTGTTTCTTCCACACAAAGAGTAGAGTAATTAAAAACTCTAAATGCCTTGCTTATTGAGGAGTATCCTAAGAACATCCCCTCAAAATCTGCATACTTCTAGGAATATAAGGACTGATTATCAAATAACAACAATTTTCCTTAATATCAAATGAACCGTTAAAAATAGAAATCACGTATTAAAATCCCCAAATACCAAATTATTTGTATATAATCTATAATAACTAGAGAGAGAAAGCGGAAACCCATCACCTCTGTTGTTGTAGCAGTTACATGGTTTCTGTCAATCGAGAAATAAGACACCTTCGGTGATGACGGCCAGTCTACAGCAGCGGACTGTGAAGGAAACCCTACAAAAATCCTGCTCTTAATTCCATTACTTTGTGCGCATTGCCATGGAGGCAGGAAGCCTCCCCGCAGCCTAATTCTCCTCACATTCCCCCTCATAGTCGTCGCACACATTGTCGTCTCCGAACGCTGACTATACAAGGGCTGATTACATCTCCTATTCAGGACTCAGTGTGTGAAATTGAACCATTTTGTGGGGAACTTAGAAGTGTGGGATTTAGGGTAAAAACAATTTGGGATTTTTTTTTTAATTGGGAAATAAATGTTAGTAATTTTTTTTTCTAACTGTTACCATGAAGCCACGTGACCAACACATGGGACGAGGTATTAAATTATTGTTATTACATTTAGTTTAAAAATTATAAATTATTAAAAAATTAAAATTGTTAATACTCTAATTAGTACTCTTTATTAAAATAATACGATTATTATGTAATACCTTTTCTTGACACTCTAAAATTGTCATATTAGTGTTATCTTAATACATTTACTAAATAGTGTATTAATAGATAGTATAATAATGTAGTTATAGGTAAGTGAATAACTAATGTATTATTAGGGTAGCTATAATCACAATTTAAAATAAATGTATTAAAAATAGTGTAGTGATATGTGTTTTTTCTTGTAGAAATCAGTTTGTTAGAAATGATGTTTGGACATTAGTTCCTAGGCCAGATCATGTTAATGTCATAGGAACTAAATGGATCTTTAAAAACAAGACTGATGAGATGGGAAACATTATTAGAAACATGTCCTCATGTTGCTATAATTGAATCCATTAGGATTCTACTTGCCATTGCATGCTATATTGATATAAAATTGCACCAAATAGATTACAAGAAAAAGCACTTTCTACTGAGCTGCAAAAGAAAATAGAGCTACTTTTGACTCCCTTGAAAGATTGGCAGGATGAAGCCAAAAAGGGGGAAGATAAAGTGATGAAAGTGATGGAGCAAACTCAAACACAACAAGCTCAATTAGTTGTGAGTCAAGATGAGTTGAAAGTTAGTATTGATGATTTGAAAGAAGAAATCATTAGTCTGAAGTTAAGACAACAAAATTCTAATTTTGGAAGTCAAGAGATTGCTATACAGAAAAACATTGCTGCTGAAACTTCTTCAGGAAAAAGAAAAAGGAAATTTATTATTGATGATGAAGAAGAGGCTGAACAGATTGGTAGAAATACCAGGTCTAAAAGCAAGTTGAAGCATGTTGTTTCTGATAGTAGGCCAAGTGATGTACAGATGGCTGAAGCAATTGAGAAGCATAATCAAATGCTTGCTCAGAAGAAAATTGAAATGGCTGAGAAAAGATCTGCTGAACAGATTAGAAAACAAAAGATGAAAGATGCAGAAGCTGCAAGGAAAAAGTTTGATAATAAAGTTACTGCATTGAAAAAGAAAATGAAGTCTAAATCTGTTGGAACTGTTCTGGATGAACAATTCATGGAATTTGTGGTTGATCAAGAAGATATGGAGTTCTGGAATAATTTTAAAAAGAAATGGCAGATTGCTAATTTCATAGTGAAGAAATTTGGTGACCATTCTAGCAAGGAAGATGAATATTCTGACTTTGATGCATTCATGATGAATATATCAAGAGATTTTTGGGAACACATTTTATTATTAGCTGCTGGTGCAGGTATTCAGATATTGTGTCCTGAAGAACCTGTTTGGGATCCTCCAAGATTAGAGAATGGTGAACCAGATTACTCAGAAATTGGAAACATAATTTCACAGATCATTAAAGATGAAGGAATAACTGATCATAATCACATGATGGATATCAAGAACAAAATGTATTTGGCATTCAGAATCCCTCATAGAGACTGAAGATGAAGGACTATGCTGAAGAAGATAACATTTCTGAACCTTATCTTTATTTTCTTTATTTAGTATTTCTGTGACTATGTGAAGTATGTGTAATATCTGATCTGATATGAATCCTAATCTGATTTTTGATTTTGATGAACTATATGATTAACTATATATTTTAACTACTGATCTGTTAATGTTTAAGTAGTTTTGGCTTCATCAAAAAGGGGGAAATTGTTGGGATATGAATCCTATAAACAATGTTCTAATTGATGATTATATGTTTTGATGGCCAAAAGTAATTTTAGAGTTAATGATATATGTGATTATATGTTGTTCTATGTGAGATATATGATATAAGTTTACTGATCTTATTATGTTATGAAGTTTGGTTTTACTGATCTTAGTATTTTACTAATCTGATATATGAACTGTTTAAGGAACTAAGCTGATGGAAGTATTGTATAGACAGCTTATAGTATAGGACTTAGATGTACTCATCTGTATGTAGTTCAGTTGATGTATTGATAGGTTTTATATTTGTAAAGTTGTATTCTATTGTATTCAGCATTGTAATAGTTAGAACAGTAGATTAGATTGAAGAAAGAAGACTAAGATATATCAGAAGACTATTTCAGAGATTGAAGATATCAAGTGAAGTTTTTGAAGGAAGCTGAACAGTTTTGAAGAACTGTGCTGACTGACCAAGAGCAGTAAAACTAAGAAGAGTAGTTTACTGTGCTGAGTTGGTTTGTTTGAAGAATAAGTTTGGATGACTTATTTAAGGCGTAACTGAAGATATATATGAAGATATGCTGACTTGGAAAGATAAGTTGGTTACAAACAGAAGGAAGTTACAACAAGAAACGGTTATGAGTTAGTTGAGAGTTAGTTCACAAACTGCTAACTGTCATACTAGATCTTATAAATACCGTGTGATCTTCTACTTGAAAAGACTACTGATACAATTACTATTCAAGAGCAATCAAGAAGTATTCAAGTATTCAAGTATTCAAGCACTCACAGAGTAAAGAAGATTGAAACCAGAAGAGAAGCCACAGATCTGAAGAGAAGAAACAAAGGCTATTACTAGAGAAGTTTTACTTTTCGTTTTAAGTTTGTATTGTGTAAACAAGTGTGCTAGTTACTTGTGAAATTACTAGTTGATCGAAGATATACCTGGAGGTATAATCGACAAGATCGAAGTCTTAATCTTGGGACTCTAAACAACAAGTACTCAAGAAGGAAAGAGTAATAAAACATCGCAACTGGAGTTGTGAGAGTGGATGTAGACATTTGTCGAACCACTATAAAAATCTTGTGTTCTTTACTGTTTTGTTTTGATTAACTGTTGATATATTTGTTGAACCAAGAACAGTAAGTTTTCTAAAGAAAAGATTTAAAGAAAAGTTTAGTATAAAAGCTAACTGTGAAGTACTGAGCTGATTTTAAGAACAGTACTGTACAGAACACATTTCCGCACTAAAAACTCTGATATTTTGATATAATTTGAAAAGTCTATTCACCCCTCCCCTCTAGACTTTTTCTTAGCTTACTCAATCTTAACTCAACTTTTGGGACCAACAAGTGGTATCAGAGCAGTAGTTCTTTGGACTGCTGTTTCTAGATAACCTTGTAGACTTTGGGGAAATTCTAATTGTCTCTCATTACTGATAATTGTTTCTTGATCTTACTTGTCTTTATTGACCTATTTGTCATACTACTGATCCTAACTGTCTACTCTATCATGGAAGAAACTAACATCAATAAACTTCCAAAGTTCAAGGTTGCATATTACGATTATTGGAAACTCAGGATGGAGGCCATTTTCAGTTCAACCCATGATCTAATGATGTCTGTGATCAAAGAAGGGCCTATTACTACCATGATACCCAACACTGCAACTCTGGAGCCATCAAAAGCCATTGGTGTTCTCGTGCCAAAACCCAGGTTAGATTTAACTACTGAGGAAATGAGGCAGAACAACCTAGACAGCTTGGCAAAGAATTACATTTTGCACACCCTTCCCAACGAGTATCTTGGGAAAGTGGTTAAATGTAAATCAGCCAAAGAGATGTGGGACAAGTTAGCTATCATTTGTGAGGGAACTTCTCTTATAAAAGAAAGCAAACTATCCACTGTTGTCCAGAAGTTCGAATCATTTAAAATTAAGCCTGGTGAAACAATAGACCAGCTCGATACTCGCTTTACCAAGATTATGAATGATCTGGATGTTTTAGGCAAGACTTATACCAATAGGGAGATCAATTTACGTATCCTTAAAGCCTTAGATGAAAGGTGGAAAATGGTCACACTGATCATTAAAAACACTCAGGATATAGATAACTGGTCTGCTGAAACTACCTTCCAAACCCTTCAGGCACATGAGTTTGAATTGGATGAAGAAGATCCAATAGTTAGTGGTGATAGGGTTAAGGAAATCTCCAAGAGTATTGCACTTAAGGCGTCTACCTCTAAGAAGCCTAGATCATCTATGTCTAAGTCCTCAAGAATAAAAGATGAACTAGAGAGTATTGATCTTGATCTTAAGGATCAGTTGAACTTAATGATTAAGATGTATGGTAGATACAAAAGATTCTATAAGGACACTCAGGGCTCTAATAACAGGGACTCTTCTAGGACCAGAAGGGATCACAAATCTTCTGAAAGGAGAGATGAGATCTCTAATGAGAAAAGAAGAGATAGGAACTCTGCTGATAGGAAGGATAGAAACTCCACTGATAGAAAGGACAGGAACCGATATCATTCTCCTTCTAAACGTACTTCTAATGAACCTCTGTGTTATAACTGTGAAAAGCCAGGTCATTACATCCATGAATGTCCTGATCTAAGTGCTGAAGACAGAAGAGAAAGGAAAGCAAGGAGAGATCGCAAATATGCAAAGGGTAAGAGGGCAATGGTGGCTAACAATGAATCTGATACGGATTCAGATGAGTTACCATCCTCCTCTTCTGATTACCCTTCCAGCAGTGAGAAAGAAGTCTTCATTGCAGATGATGGACTAGTCATGATGGCAAAAATAGATCAAGAGGTATCATCTGTCACATCTTTTCAATCTTCTGATGAATCAGATTCTGATTCTGATTTATGTGACACTGCTGATAGTAGTGTAGGGAGTAGTCTTCACCATTCCAATGGAATGAATGAAGAAGACCTCCTACCAGCTAACAAAGCATTCATGGAAATCAGTGATGAGAACATATCTTTAAGACAAGAAATCATGAGTCTTAGAGAAGCTCAAGTACAAGTGGATCCTAATATAACTATTCTAAATGCACGACTATCAGAAGAGTTGTCCTAACTCAAAGATAAGTATGCATCTATGGACAAGTTATATCAGGGTATGCTACATACACAAGCTAAAGAGACAAATGAGTTCAATGACTTAAAGATTAAATGTGAAAAACTTGAAGAGCGCAATAGATTCTTAGAATCTGAAGTACTGAGCTTGGATCTAAAGCTATCTGATATGATTAACTCTTCTAAGATTAATCAAACATTATCAGACAGATACAGAGCTCCTTATGATAAGAGTGGAATAGGTAGTGATCTGCCTAGTCCCTCTACTTCGGGCATTAAGAACACTACTGGAGCTAGTTCAAGTTCTTTGCAATTAGATAAAGGAAAAGAACCTATGATCTATGATAATGAACCAAACTCCAAAGTACAGTCTAAATACATTCCTCCTAATGCCAAGTATGGTAAACAGAAGAATGGATCTAGACCAGTACAGTCAAGACCATACCAGAAGAGTTCTACTCCTCTGACCAGAGCTGAAAAGTCCTGGAATCAGAAGAGGCAGACTCAGAACAGTAGGTCAAGACAATCTCAGGCAAGTTGGAAACAGCCTAGACCTCCTTTCATAAGGCAGTCTCAGCTGTACTCAACTAAACCTAGGAAATTTGTGCCTCATTATCATAACAAACCTGTTCTTTATCCTCCACCTTTATCTTATGATATCATTGGAGAGGAAAGACCAAAACGCATCTATAAGCCGTATGGTCCACAGGCTTTTAGGCCATATGCAAACTATTACAGACATACTGATCTTCCTGAAAAAGGAATAGAACCAAGGAAAGGCTATCTCAGAAAAATAGATCCTAAGTCTGCTGATAATTTGGATAAGGTCAATAAAGTACTGTTCTGTGATAAGCATGGTAGAAAACTTAAGAGGTCTCAATTATTCAAAACTTCAATGTTTATTTGGATACCTCTTACTACTAACCCTCAAGGACCCCAATAAAGAAAGGGTACCTAAATTATTAAGATCACTACTTGCAGGGTCGACTGGATCTTTACAAGAAAGGTGGTTCAGTTGGAGAAACTTGGTACATAGACAGTGGGTGTTCTCACCACATGACTGGTACCAAGACTCTACTTTCTGACTATCATGAGAAGGAAGGACCAAGAGTGATCTTTGGAGATAGTTCCATGGCAATCACAAAAAGATTTGGATACATCAAGAATGGAGATGTAGAGATTCAAGATGTCTCATATGTTGAAGGTCTGAAATATAATTTGTTATCTGTCTCTCAATTTTGTGACAGGGGCTACAAAGTTTACTTCAAAAGCACCAAATGTGAAATCTGGGATAAAAGAACACATACAATTCTACTAGTTGGAGTTAGACAGGGCAGTGTCTACATTGTAAATTGGAATAGTTGTCCTAGGGATGTTTGCCTTCTTTCTAAAAGTCCTAAAGAAATCAGTTGGCTATGGCACAGACGCTTATGTCATCTGAACTTTAAGATTCTTAACAAGATTGTAAGAAACTACCTTGTTGAAGGTATCCCTAATGAAATCTATTTCAAGTCACAAGTGTGTGATGCTTGCCAAAAAGGTAAACAGGTAAAGGTTTCCTTTAAGTCAATTCCCACTCTTTCTACTTGTAGAGTCTTAGAACTCTTGCACATGGATCTACATGGTCCAATAAAACCCCCTACACTGAATGGTAGAAGGTACACTTTGGTTGTGGTAGATGATTATTCAAAGTTTACTTGGACAATCTTCTTACACAAAAAGAGTGATACACAAACCCAACTACCAGATCTGCTAAAGAGGTTGCAAATAGAAAAAGGTCAGCCCATTATCAAGATCAGTTCACCAAGAAGGGTAATTCTGAAGAACAGACCATGTCAAGACCACTACACTCATCACAATCAGGTAAAAAGGTTACTAAGGTGCCTAAATCCCGATGAGGAAGCTGGTAAAGCTGAGGGAATTGAGAATATACATTTAAGGGGGAATCTATGATTTCTGAAAAATCATGTATGTTGACTCAGAGCACAAGTCACCTTAGAACAAACCTTATATAGACCTATTTTAATTATTCTTTACTATTATGTACTGTATTTCACCATCTATGCATGAACTAACACTTCTACCAAGGTGAAACAGGCACAGAAGAGGAGTTCTCCACTGGAGGGGGAACTTATCTGATTACAGATTTGATCTGTCTACAAATCTGATCTATTACAAGCTTATTTGATTACATGGAAATCTGTTTACAGAATATCTACAGTACTGATCTAAGAAAGTACTGTACTGATATCAAAAAGGAGAAAATCAGAAGAGTTGGAGAACTGATCTGAGGATTACTGAGCTGACCCAACTACTGATCTGATCTTCAAAAAGAATACTCAGCTGATCACAGTACTCAGCTAAACCCAGATAAGTAAAAATCAAAGTTATTTTAAGTAAGAAATTGAAGAATAGTGTGTTGGAAACAACTGTGCTGATACGCATCAGAACTGTATTATTGTCTTAGAAGTCTTCTAAGTCAAAATCTGTTCAAAATTAGCTTACTTATAGAGAAGATTAATACACTCCTCTATTTTTGACCTAATTTTTAAAAGTGTATTTATCAACACAAGTTGGCTCCAAATTGGATTTGAGGCTATGAATCTGGAACGTTTTTCTTAAAATTACACTTTTCTAAAACTCAATCCAATCCACACGTGGAAATCAAAATCAATCCAAGCCCTAGATTTGCTTTGATTTAGATTAACACGATCACATTAACTTCTTCTTCTTCATTACTTAAAATCTCCTTGCAAACTCTCTAAGCTCAAGCTTTCTCGATTCTCCTTACTCTGTTCATCTACACTTCTACATTTCTACTCTATGGCGATTATTGATATTCTTAACGAAGAGAATGAAGTTGTAGGTACGTTCAATCCAGCAAGATCGAGTAAAAATAAAGGAATTTTCGTTGAAAATTCTGTTTACTTCGCCGGACGTCAAAAAGCAGAAAATCAAGCCATTCTCACCATGTGTGAAGAATGCGGGCTACGGAAATACCTAGAATCATTTCCTGTGAAGGTTTACGAACCTGAGGCGATGGAATTCTTTCTTCAGGTGCAGGGTGACTCAAACAACATTCGTTCGATTGTTTCTGGCCACAGGGTTGTCATTTCCAGAGAAACCCTTGGAATCGCGTTCAATCTACCAGACGGGCCAATAGACATTCTGAGCTATATGGCAGGGCAAGAGAAGGTTCGCGTGGGCAGATGGTTGAATGTTGACCCAACGACGTTGTCCAATTTGAAGAAGGATATTCTTCCAGAAGGTTTGCAATTGCTGATGGATATAGCTGGAACATGCTTGTTAGGGTAACATTTCAGTCAAGACACCCTCACCAATCTCAAGATTCGCATTATGGCTGCAATCACTGATCGAGTCAATGGTGATTGGCAAGGATTTCTGCTTGGCAGATTGTTGGCTGAAAAAGAGAAAGTGGTATTTGATGAGGTCACTAGAGAATTTTCCATTAAATCCTTGATGGGTTTTGGAAGTAAGTTAAGCATCCTGTTGCCAGAAATCGCTGATAGAAAGGTGGATTGGAGTCCTCCGAAAAGATTTCATCAGGGTAAGTTTCTGTTCAAGAAGGAGTCCGCTTTATTTGAACAAAGCCAGAGGAATCGTCCTCAACCTCAAGAATCTGGTGGTTCTATGTTTCGTTTTGACAACGATGAGCCGGAGTTGAGAACAAAGGCTAGGCATGATCCTCACCGAGCTGGATTACGAAGAGGTCGATCAGCTAGGGCCGTTTCTGAAAAGTCAGAAGAGTCTGTTGCCGCTGTGAAGGAGTCTTCTGTGGAAGAGGTAAGTTCTTCGAGCCTCATTATCTCACACAAAAGAACTAAAATTTCTGGTGCTCTTAGACCCAGAAGAGTTCTCAAGGACACTACTCCTTCTACTTCAACCCCTCATTCTATCCAAGCCCAACCCCTTGAAGCTGAGCCTTCCTGTTCTGAGGAGTCAGTTCACTACTCTCCTATTCATCAGAACACTCCTCCTTCAACCCCTCAGAACACTTCTTTTCATTCCACTCCCCAATCTAATCCTCACCATAATCCTACTCCTCATTTATCTCCTGAACCTGAAACCGAACCAGTTCATGATCACTCTACTAAGCATGAACATATGCCTTCCTCTGAACCAATTGAAATTACATCCTCCCCAGAACCTGAGATTATCCAACCAGAATCAGTGTTCTTGATGGACTATCTTGTTTGTGATAAGGAAGAGAGGATTCGATTTAAGTTGAGAAATGCTCTTCTCAAATGCTTTCATGGTTTAGATGACAGCACTAAGACCTTTGAGCAACTTCTAAGGATAGGTACTTGGGTATATCTTAGAAGGATAGGTCTAGATCAGCTGATGGTTGTAGCTGAAGGTATGGGTGGTCTTTCTGTGTTTCATGATTGGGAACAAGAACAGAAAGAAGCTGTAGATGTTAATTCTTACACTGAGTTATCAACTTTGGAATCTGTTATTCAGTTGATTAAAAGAATAACTGGTTGCAAATATTCTATGGTTAAGTCTGCTGATGAAAATGTTGATACTGATGTCAACATGGGTGATTATGAAGCTGATTATGAAGCTGATACCAATGCAACTGAGATGTTTGAGAACACAGTTGTAGCTGAAGAAACTGAAGTTTTAGTGGAACAAGATTTGGGTGCTGATGAGTTGGAAAGCACACCAGTCATTGCTGCTGAACATACTGTGCTTAATGAGACAGTAAGAGATGTTCCTACTGGAACTGAGCAAAATAACTCTAGCTTTGAAATGTTGAAAAAGCATAATGAAGAGTTACAAAGTAAGCTGGATGAGACTTTGAAACGATTCCAACAAGCCACTGAGAAATTAGAAAGTTTGACTGCTGCTAATTCTTATGACAAGATAATGGAATTCACAATGAATAAAATTTATGATCTGCATAGATTACAAGAAAAAGCACTTTCTACTGAGCTGCAAAAGAAAATAGAGCTACTTTTGACTCCCTTGAAAGATTGGCAGGATGAAGCCAAAAAGGGGGAAGATAAAGTGATGAAAGTGATGGAGCAAACTCAAACACAACAAGCTCAATTAGTTGTGAGTCAAGATGAGTTGAAAGCTAGTATTGATGATTTGAAAGAAGAAATCATTAGTCTGAAGTTAAGACAACAAAATTCTAATTTTGGAAGTCAAGAGATTGCTATACAGAAAAACATTGCTGCTGAAACTTCTTCAGGAAAAAGAAAAAGGAAATTTATTATTGATGATGAAGAAGAGGCTGAACAGATTGGTAGAAATACCAGGTCTAAAATCAAGTTGAAGCATGTTGTTTCTGATAGTAGGCCAAGTGATGTACAGATGGCTGAAGCAATTGAGAAGCATAATCAAATGCTTGCTCAGAAGAAAATTGAAATGGCTGAGAAAAGATCTGCTGAACAGATTAGAAAACAAAAGATGAAAGATGCAGAAGCTGCAAGGAAAAAGTTTGATAATAAAGTTACTGCATTGAAAAAGAAAATGAAGTATAAATCTGTTGGAACTGTTCTGGATGAACAATTCATGGAATTTGTGGTTGATCCAGAAGATATGGAGTTCTGGAATAATTTTAAAAAGAAATGGCAGATTGCTAATTTCATAGTGAAGAAATTTGGTGACCATTCTAGCAAGGAAGATGAATATTCTGACTTTGATGCATTCATGATGAATATATCAAGAGATTTTTGGGAACACATTTTATTATTAGCTGCTGGTGCAGGTATTCAGATATTGTGTCCTGAAGAACCTGTTTGGGATCCTCCAAGATTAGAGAATGGTGAACCAGATTACTCAGAAATTGGAAACATAATTTCACAGATCATTAAAGATGAAGGAATAACTGATCATAATCACATGATGGATATCAAGAACAAAATGTATTTGGCATTCAGAATCCCTCATAGAGACTGAAGATGAAGGACTATGCTGAAGAAGATAACATTTCTGAACCTTATCTTTATTTTCTTTATTTAGTATTTCTGTGACTATGTGAAGTATGTGTAATATCTGATCTGATATGAATCCTAATCTGATTTTTGATTTTGATGAACTATATGATTAACTATATATTTTAACTACTGATCTGTTAATGTTTAAGTAGTTTTGGCTTCATCAAAAAGGGGGAAATTGTTGGGATATGAATTCTATAAACAATGTTCTAATAGATGATTATATGTTTTGATGGCCAAAAGTAATTTTAGAGTTAATGATATATGTGATTATATGTTGTTCTATGTGAGATATATGATATAAGTTTACTGATCTTATTATGTTATGAAGTTTGGTTTTACTGATCTTAGTATTTTACTAATCTGATATATGAACTGTTTAAGGAACTAAGCTGATGGAAGTATTGTATAGACAGCTTATAGTATAGGACTTAGATGTACTCATCTGTATGTAGTTCAGTTGATGTATTGATAGGTTTTATATTTGTAAAGTTGTATTCTATTGTATTCAGCATTGTAATAGTTAGAACAGTAGATTAGATTGAAGAAAGAAGACTAAGATATATCAGAAGACTATTTCAGAGATTGAAGATATCAAGTGAAGTTTTTGAAGGAAGCTGAACAGTTTTGAAGAACTGTGCTGACTGACCAAGAGCAGTAAAACTAAGAAGAGTAGTTTACTGTGCTGAGTTGGTTTGTTTGAAGAATAAGTTTGGATGACTTATTTAAGGCGTAACTGAAGATATATATGAAGATATGCTGACTTGGAAAGATAAGTTGGTTACAAATAGAAGGAAGTTACAACAAGAAACGGTTATGAGTTAGTTGAGAGTTAGTTCACAAACTGCTAACTGTCATACTAGATCTTATAAATACCGTGTGATCTTCTACTTGAAAAGACTACTGATACAATTACTATTCAAGAGCAATCAAGAAGTATTCAAGTATTCAAGCACTCACAGAGTAAAGAAGATTGAAACCAGAAGAGAAGCCACAGATCTGAAGAGAAGAAACAAAGGTTATTACTAGAGAAGTTTTACTTTTCGTTTTAAGTTTGTATTGTGTAAACAAGTGTGCTAGTTACTTGTGAAATTACTAGTTGATCGAAGATATACCTGGAGGTATAATCGACAAGATCGAAGTCTTAATCTTGGGACTCTAAACAACAAGTACTCAAGAAGGAAAGAGTAATAAAACATCGCAACTGGAGTTGTGAGAGTGGATGTAGACATTTGTCGAACCACTATAAAAATCTTGTGTTCTTTACTGTTTTGTTTTGATTAACTGTTGATATATTTGTTGAACCAAGAACAGTAAGTTTTCTAAAGAAAAGATTTAAAGAAAAGTTTAGTATAAAAGCTAACTGTGAAGTACTGAGCTGATTTTAAGAACAGTACTGTACAGAACACATTTCCGCACTAAAAACTCTGATATTTTGATAGAATTTGAAAAGTCTATTCACCCCTCCCCTCTAGACTTTTTCTTAGCTTACTCAATCTTAACTCAACTTTTGGGACCAACAATGTCTTTAAACTGAAAAAGACTCTATATGGCTTGAAACAAGCACCTAGAGCATGGTAGGAAAGACTAACTGGTTTCTTGATTGAGTTTGGTTTTGTAAGAGGAGAAGTTGTCAAAACATTGTTCATTAAACATGATTAAAGTGCTATTATGATTGCTCAAATCTATGTTGATGATATAGTATTTGGTTCTACATGTGATAATATGCTTAAACTTTTTGTGAATGAAATGACATCTACTATTGAAATGTCCATGCACTACAAGAAAATGCACTTTTCGTAACGAAAAAATTGGTTACAAAAAGTCATTTTTTGGTTACAAAAACATTTTGTAACGAAATAGTTTGTTACAAATGTTGGTCTTGTAAAGCTCGTTGCAAAAAGTTTTTGTAACAAAAAAAAATCAATTTCGTTACCAATACAATTGTAACGACACATTTTTTGTTAGCAAAACCTTAGGAGTGGTAACCAAAATTTCGTTACAAAATGTTGTAAATTTTATTTAAAATATAAATTTTGTTACAAATAATTTGTTACATAAAGTCGTATATTTGGTACTAAAATATTTGATTTGTTACTAAAATTTTGATACATTTACTAGCTAATTTCATTTCAAGAATAAACAATAAATACAAGTAAATAATTTATTTACAAAATATACTATATATGCATATGAGAAATCTTGAAAACAAATTAGAATCATAATAGTGATAATACATTGATTCTATTTTAAGAAAATAACAATTCTTTAAATAGAGTCAATCAACAATGTAACATACCTAGCAAAACGAAAAAATATAAATGTCATCTGAAGTTGATTATAAAAGTTCTAAACTAGTATTCAAAAAATATATTTGACCACTACAATTTTAACTTGCATAAAGAACTATATACTAGAAGCCTTGATTAGTCTTCTCGTAAACGATCAAAGCGGAACTTCATTATCCTACAAAAGATACACAAACATTAAAATATCATAAGCTTTAAGAATTTATACTGCACAAATATAAGTTTACTAGCTATTGGTATTACACCTTGGTCACATAGAACAAACTAATCAATGAGCTGGGGCAGGAGCAATGGGGCAAAAAAACTTTCACCTCAGATTACCATGAGAGGTAGGCCTTGTACGAGAGATATGTAGACTGGAGTTACTGCGGATCACAGAACCACGAGAGATGGCCAAGATATAAGAGCAGATAGTGGAAATGAAAAATAAATTAGTGAAAGAGTCTATATTGAAAAGGCTAAAGTGGGGGAATTGAAATACCATATTATAATGAAGCAACGCAGAACAGAATCAACCGGAAGAGTGCAGGTGATCAATACTAATGTACAATAAATTGCTCTACACACAACACAACAATCTCATATTCTGCAATCATCAATCAGAATAATTAAAAAGAAGAAACACAAAATTCATGAATGGAAACAAAAAATCATATCTGGACCTTTGGCATTTATTGAAGATTCATAAAAAGAGCCTTTTGTGTAACAAAAAGCACCATAAATTATATTTAAGAGAAGGTAAATTATGCAAAGGAAAGCTTACCTTTCTAAGTCTGATGAAAATGTTTGCCGACTCCATTTCCAATAAAGGACTACATTTCCAATAAGTAACCGCAGACGCATGCATTGCTTTCAGTCTACACAAACAAATTGGATTTACTATGCCATTAACAAAAATCAGCTCCTGAATATCTGGAAATTATGTTGGGCACAATATGATCCAATTACAACATAACATATTAATAAATTTACAAGTCTTATATATGCTAACATCAAAAACTACAATGTGAAGTTTTGACCACAATAGAATTTACAAGTAACATTGATCGGTGAAACTTTGACTAAAGTATATATAAATGGACTAATCTGTGTAAGAAACAATCTTATTATTGTACAACAAAAAAAAAATCAATATTAGTTCAGATCACTAAAAGACTTCAAATACAAGAAAGTTCACAGTTGCAGAAAATTTGCCTTGATAAGTTCAATGCCCTCTTAGTGGTCATACTTGTGATGGTCACTGTGAATAAACTTCATGGCTACTAAAGGTGTTAAGAGTACAAAAAAATTATTTTGATAGTTTGGTGTACCTAATTTAACTATTTAAGTATTTTGTATGGATGCCACTAGGCGACTGCTATTGCAAATAAATTGGTTGTTGTTCAACACCCTAAACCCCTTACAGCTTGTCACTTTAGCCAATTCAGCAATACAAGTAAACTAAACTCACCTAACTGCAACTCCAGCAAGATATACAATAAATTTCCATGACATATTTTTTTTCTCATGACTTTTCATTCTGTTTCAAAGCACTACATACTATAAACCCATTTGCATCATATATATTAAGGATAAATAATGGTATATGTATATCAATTGAACTAGAACTAAACTAGAACACCAAAAAATAAAAAAAGTACCCACTAAACCCGCGTAGCTAAAAGAAAATACTCCAGAAACAGTAGCCTTTGAATCAATTTCACAACTTCAATCAAACAAAAGTTGAGACCCAAACTATCCACAACTAAGATTAACCCATCAATATCGAGAATGAATTTAACTAATTAAATATCAACCAAGTCTGGTGAACCCAAAACTCAATTGATCTCAAAATCAAAGAAATCACCAAAAAGATTTTAACGAAAATAAATTCTCAAAACTGAAAATCGGGAACTCGACGAACCCCCAGAAAAATATTCTCAACAAAATTTGGAACAATTAACTGTATGCCAGAATTATTGTCGAAAATTCAAGATGAAAAATAAAGAAGGAAAGACAGAAACTCGAACGTATAAATATAAATAGAAGAATTACCTGATGCACGTCAAACGGTGAATAACCAGATGCAGGGGACTACGCTTACATTTGAAAGAAACAATCAGGGGCGCCGACAGAGGGTGGGGAAGATCGTGGGTGGAAGCGCCGGCAGAGGGTGGAATTATGATTTAGGGCGTGGGGAGTTTTTATTATATGAAGTAGCAGTTTTCAAATTAATCTAATTTACAATTTGTTATATAATTAAAAATATATATATATATATAAATAAATAAACAAGACGAGATAAGAGAAATTATCTTTAATTTATATGTATATTAAAAATGAACAAAATAAAATAATAAGACATTTAACCGGTAGATAAGAAAAATCATTAAAAATTAAAAGTGATTTAAAAAAAAAAATAGTCATTTACTATTTGTAACCAACATTTTGGTATTTGTAATGACAAATACTCATTGTTATTTAAAATATGACTTTTTGTAACGAAAATAAAATTTTGTTACAATAAGTCATCTTTTTGTAACCATTTAAATGTTGGTTACAAATTAATTTGTTACAAGAAATGCATTTTGTTGTAGTGATGGTTGGTGATTTAAACTAGCTACTTCTTAGGACTGCAAATTAAACAGCAAAAGGATGGTATTTTCATTTCACGGAGTAAGTATGCTAAGAATCTTGTAAAAAAGTTTGGTTTAGAGAATGCTAAACACGTGAAGATACCTATGGGATCAACTCAGAAACTGAGTAAAGATAATGTTGGCCAGAATGTTGACCCAACATTATATAGATCAATGATAGGCAGTCTTCTTTATTTGAGCTCTAGTAGACCTGATATTATGTTCAGTGTATGTTTATGTGCTAGATACCAATCTAACCCTAAAGAATCACATATGAATGTTGTTAAAAGAATCATTAAGTATGTTGCAGGAACATGTGATCTAGGCATTTGGTATAGCAAAGATACAAACCGTACATTGATAGGGTATAGTGATGCAGATTGGGCAGGTGATTGTGATGACAGAAAAATCACAAGTGGTGGTTGCTTTTATATGGGAAATAACTTGATATCTTGGCACAGTAGAAAACAAAACTGTGTCTCAATCCACAGCCGAATAAGAATACATTGCAGCAGGCAGTTGATGTACTCAATTATTATTGTTGTAAAAAATGTTTCATGATTATGGCTTACCTAGTGATGTTTTGACTGTGTACTGTGATAATACAAGTGCTATAAATATTTCTAAAAATCCAGTGCAACATTCATTAACAAAGAATATAAGTATTAGACATCACTTCATTAGAGATCTTGTTGAAAAGGAAGTTGTTAAGTTGGAGTACATATCTACTGAAAAACAATTGGCTGATATTTTCACCAAAGCTCTTGATGACAAGAGGTTTTCATCCCTTCGAAAATCTCTTGGTCTGTGTAATATCTGAAAATATGATCAAGGGTGTTGTATCAAATGCGGTAGCATTTGAGACAACACTAAGATAAGTCTCTTAATTGTTTCCTTGGTATAATTTTCATAATTATTGAATTAATTTAATTCCCCTGTGATAGTATTTGACTTATGAAGTGACTTGTGAGAAATACTAAAAGTGTCTATACACCTCTCAAATGCTGAAAAAGAAAATCACATATTAGATGCTTTATAAATCACTAAGTAACTATGGGGCACGGAGGTCACTACTACGATGATCTCTTTTCAAAAGGCGATATAAATTGCATCAAAATATTCACAAATCCATTGAGTAACTATTGGGCACGGAGTTCACTGCTACGATGCACTCTTTTCAAAAGATGGTTCAATGTGAAGTGTGATATAAAAAGAAAAGAAATTAGAGCAACACATATGATGTAAAATCATGAAAAATCTGTGTTGAGGTGTATAGAATGCCAACAATAGTCGAAACACTCGTACACTCAGATTTAAATATCTATTATCTAAGAATTTATTATTTTTTATAATTATTAACGTTATTCTCTGAAACAATTAATTTGACTAAGTCTTATCCTTATTTATTTCAATTATTTTATATATTGAATAATTTTTTTTTTTTTCAGAAATTATTTTTTCTCTCCAAGTTCACACGATCTATTAGTGGGGAAGTTAATCCCACTAATTCACTTCCCAAATTCCCAGAATCGTAAACTTCTTCCTCTCTTCTTTCAATTTTCCCTATAAAATGAGTCTCCATGGAAGTGTTGGAAAATACCTTAAGAGCATTGTTGATTCAATTAAGCACGGTAATTTTACTTGGAATTAATTATTGCATTTGAGTATTCTTTGCAGGCAGTGTCACTTCACTTAAGGGCTCAACATTTAAATTTTTTTAAGCTTGCAGAATTTGAAAGGTTTGTTTGTAGCCTAATTTTTAGCTTGATTTATGTGTACAACTTTCAATATGTCCCAGAATCCTCAAGACTCAAGCTACACAAACACCTTCGAACTCAAGCAAAAATTCTCCAAACCCTCTGAATATTCTTGCAGAAATGGTACCCACTCTCGAAACTCACCTTCCTTCACTGTTGGAACCATTAACGTTCCATACAAAGATGTTCAAGATCCCTCACAAACATCTCCTCTTCAAATCGTTCCATACAACCCATTTGACATTCGCACAGAAATCGCGAATGCAAATGCCGATGCCTCTGCTTCAAAGTCCTCACCTAACCCACCAAATGAGTCATCATCTGAAGCCCCCACTCTCTAAACCACTCTAGTTACCCTTCACTTCCATTTGGGCACTCCATTCAACACATTGAAGGAGGCTTATGAAACCCTAAGCCGCAAAACAACAAACCCTTTTTATTGTGCTTGGAGGAGAAACTCTGGATAACGCGATGTTCAAGGGAGATGCTCCACCAAATCAGGATGTGGATATGCAAGAAAAGCTGGAATTTTCAGATGAGGAGGTACTTGCTGCTAATTTGAAAGAGTGCACAGGCATAAAAAGTGCAAAAAGAAGGTTGTAGTTCCTACAGCAAGGAAATGGCCCGGTGGAAAGAGAAAGTCCCAAAGGAACCTGGACAAAATTGTAGACTATTCAGGCAAGGGAAAGAAGCCTAGAACCGATGGGAATGCTTCTGAGCCCATTGTAGTTTCTGGTTCTGAGCCAGAACCAGAACAAGCCCCAGTCCAAGAGGAAGAGGAGATCAATGAAGCTGATGTGGATGAAGTGGTTGATGATTTTGAAGAAGAAAGTGATCATACTCCACCAGTACGGACCAGGAGATCAAAAAGGCTTTGAGAGACCGCTATTGTTGCCTCTCCGATGGCAACACCCAAGCCCTCAGATACAGAATCATCATCATCTAGCTCAACTAAAGAAGATGAAAATGAGGTACTGTTCTCTTCTGATGATAGAAATAGTGATTCAGATGAGGATTACCATGATAATACAAGCATCCAGTATAGAACCTATAGAAATAGGCAAATTCTGAGTGAGAGATTAATTAAGGTACCTGACTTTGAGGAAATGAATTTTATTGATTAGTTTAAAGAAAGGTCCCTACTCTATGCTCTGCAATTTTCCTGCCCATACATTGTTGATTGGATTTTTTAGTTTTATGATAATGTGTCTGAACATGCTGGTGATCCTAATTCAACTAGATATGAACAAATTTGGTTTAGAGGAAATAGGTTGTTGATTACTTCTAGAATGATTAATATCATGCTTAAAACTAAGATAATGGAGGATCCAGTAGTTACAGATCATGATGTTATGATCGGTATCTTGACTGGGGGAGTAATCACTAAGTGGAGAAAAAGAATCCTTGCCTCTAAATTGACTAGTCTGTATTCTGTGTTGCACAAATTGGTGTATTTTAACTGGTTGCCTACAACAAACAACACCACCCTTACACTAGAGCAGGCTGTACTTATGTACAAAATAGGTCATTTGAAAAGATTCAACCTAAGACATGTTATCTTTACAAATATGATCCCTTCAAGTCTGATATGTCTAGAAGAGGCATACTGCCTTACCCCTGCCTTTTGTACAAGTTTTTGGTTGATAAGGCTTTTGAAAGATCAGAAGAAGAGGTGGTCAGTAATTACATACCTGGGTTCAACATATCAAACCAGTTCAGGGTTGCAGGTGACAGAGTTGTGGACCTTCCTTTAAGAAGGAATGATGATGGTGCAGGTCCAAGTTCAGCTCCCAATGATCCTCTGATTGATCCCATTCACAACACAACACTGCTTCCAGAAGGAGCTATCTCCTCTGTTTATTTATCATCACTTTACATCATGAGGCAGATTGATATTTTGCAGGGTTCAATTACTAATCTACAGAGTTCTGTGGAGGATCTTCTCATTCAAAAGAAATTTTGGATGGATCTTCTTTCCACTTTAACAGAGGGAGTAGCTGATGGTTTCCACAACCAAAAGTCCACTAACATTGTTCCTCCATCTGTAGATGAATAACCTGTGGTTCCTGACAGAGCTGATGGAGCTGCTGCTGACACTTAAATGAGGGATGATGACCAGGATATCCAGGATCTATATGGAGATCTGGATAAATGAAGAGCTTGAAGACAGGGGGAGAGCTTACATTATAGGGGAGTCTGTGCAGATTATGAAGATGCAGCTGAAATACTTTCAATCCAATCTTTTCCCATATGTTATTTCAGTTCCTCCTCTGTTGTAAAAGCTTTTTACTTATGTTATTTTATTTCCTAAACTCTGTTATTTACTTTTTGTAATTATTTAGGATTTTCTTATGCACAAGTTATTTAAATCTACAAGTCTTTTTGGTTTAGATGTTGTTTTATTAATTTGGTCTAATACAACTGCTAATTCCATTTATGTTGAAGTATCAATTGTGTTAAATTCTTAATCAATATATCTGTTGTGCGAACATCATTAGTGTTGATGTAGAAAGGTCAAATTGGGGGAGATTGTTGATGTTGACATAAGTGTTTTGTTTAATGATCCAACACTAACAATCGAGTGTTGTATTTAATGTTCCCAACACTTATAACAACATCAGAATTTACACTTGTTGTTTAGTAATGTCCCAGTTCAGCTAGAAGACGTGGGCAACACCAGGTCACGCAGCTGTGTGGGAGTGAGAAGTTATTGGGCATAATATAACAAGTCCTACATTTAAGGAGATGTGAAGAGAAGTTATTATAACCGCTTGATCTCACGGATGTGACGATCATAGGAGTTGAAGGCAGTTTGTCCATGAAGCCTATAAATACCGTAGCTGCCTCAACACAAGATACACAAGATACACAAGAAGAAAAGCTAAATTTGATTACTAGTCTATAGAACGCTTTATACGCTTCTATTTAGGAAAACACTTGTTTCTTCTTGTAGATTTTCATACTATTGTAAACCCGAATAGTAGTATGTTAATCATGGTCTTATTTACTATTTTGTATGCATAGATCTATGAGGGAGATAGTTTTGTAGGATCTAGTAAATTATTTACACGTATTATAGTGTTATTGTACACCTCTAAGAGGTTGTAATCGTTTCACATATTTTTATATAGTGAACAGCGTAGATTATTTTATAATCTATGCAAATTTTGAATACTTTCATTTTTGAACGTGCAATTTAATTTTCGCTGCATAGTATTGTCTGGACAGTGCCAACACGACAGACAACATCTCTGATTTCGCACGTACACACACTTTCACTTATCATAATGATTGCTTGGGGAATTTGGAAGTGTCGATGCGAATGGAAACATAAAAAAGGTTGTGGACAATTGGCAATTAAGCTGATTTTTTATGTTAGATGGGCCATTGACTATTGGAAAGATTTTAACTCTCCTGCTGTGTTTCTGGTCAAAGGTCTTTTTCGTTACAATGGCAAGGTTTGTCGGAAGAATTACGATCAGGAAGATTATGTGTTATTTACTGATGCGGCTTTCAATAAGGCGAAAATTTGCTTTGCCATAGGTTATATTATGATAAAAAATGAGGTTGAGGTAATTATGGCTGGTTTACGAAGAATCACTGATCCAGGTGCAGTAGTGGCCGCTGAACTCATGGCTATTGAGATTGGCGCGCCTGAGCAATGTACTCGCTTGCCAAAGAACAATTAGGAGCATAAGGTCTGACACAACTATGGCAATTGAAGCTATCATGGCAAAAGATAATCCTGATGGGCTGGTGCAATCAGTTGCTAACTGCATTAAAAGACTGATGAGAACTTTGTTGATTTGGAATTGTGGACACATTAGCAGGGTGGACAATATATTGGCACATAACCTTGCTAAAAAAACCTTTACCTCTTCAATGCCTCAAGACTGGATTGGAGTAGAATGTATTGCAAATTTCAAAGAGAAATGGCTCGTTTGAATATCTTTGCTATGTCGATTGTAAATTTTTCTCCTTGTAAAAAAAATTAAAAAATGAATCTAATCATTTGTACGCTTTCCTCTTCTTCTTTGGTATACAACATTATTCATAAATAAAAAATCTTATATATTCTTTTTGTATACAGATGATATCTACAAAATCGTATTCGGAATAGCTTCCTTGACATTTTTTGTTATATTTTCGTAGCACGTTTAGCTTCCTTTTGAAATTGTTGGTTTCCTAATATATCATTTTGAAATGTGTTAAAAAAAAAAAAAACCAATTTTTCGTGCAAGGCAAGCAACATTTCAACCCTATTTAAACTTATTCGGACTCGATTGTCCAACATTTAAACATAAGCCCGGAGTTATGGGCCTAAGAAAACATTATTCCCAATATATTTAGGGTAGACTAGCTTACAAGATATAATATATATAAAGTTAGGCAAAATATTTCATAGCATTTTCGTATTATATATATTGAGTAATCATAAACTCAAATTTATTCTAGTTCTTTGTTACTCGTGAAGAGTACACATGTAGTATTTCTTCACATTCTCACTTGTATATAATCTAACTAGCATTGAAGTTTATTTCCTGGATCAACTTTGAGTTGAGCGCAATAGTCTCTATAGTAACTAATACGTTTTGCAACAATATTTGGATTCTTTCCTTTGCATTCACGGTCGCCATTAATAGCCTTAATCGTGGCCCCGAAGTCTTGCCCTGAAGTAATAGCTTTGTGACAATTTTCCATCCAGAACCAAAGAGACGCCTTGAAAGATATAAGTGGATCTTTGGCAACGATATCAGGGTTCTTCAATCCGTCGAACCCTACGCTACGTCCTGCAGGGCCGTAGTTATAGTTCCACGATAGTTGTAAGGCTCCTCTCCCGTAGTAGCCCTTATTAGCTGCGCATGCCCACTCTTTGTATTGTTGAGATCTGTCACAATAGTTTCTCGATCGCCCATCTTTTTCTTCTACATAGCACATATCTACATCCAACAAATTGTAATTACTTATTTACACCATTTAAAATATATTCGTAATAAGGGAATTTAAGTGTTTTTTTCCTATAAATTACACAATTTTTTTTGGTTCTATTAACTCTTCCACTTTAATTTTGGGCAATAGATTTCAGTTTTTATTTTATTCTTACTTTTTTTTGTCTTTCTCGGAAGAAAATTTTGAAAAATTGTACTGCTTTCTTGTTTTACTAGATTGTTGTTTGCCTTTTTTGTTCAATTTTTACTAGATTACCCATTTTTCTAAAAAGGAAATAACTTTATCACTTTAAATATTATTAAACACATTATTTATTTTATCAACGATGTCACTTTATCTACTTTAATATTTTAAATACTACTCCGTCACATTATAAGTTTTAAAAGTTAAATTTTCCCTAATAATATTAATAATGACATTTATTGAGATTATGTGTACTTACGTTCAGTCTCATGTGTGACATGCGCAAAGAATGCTGCAATCTCTCGCTTAGAATCACTGACAGAACCCAGAGTTCCG
The DNA here is from genome assembly GCA_963675135.1 of Galeopsis tetrahit. Taxonomy (NCBI): domain Eukaryota; kingdom Viridiplantae; phylum Streptophyta; class Magnoliopsida; order Lamiales; family Lamiaceae; genus Galeopsis; species Galeopsis tetrahit. The sequence continues at coordinate 18,680,424 of OY776130.1, forward strand.
AACCCCAGGTATTTATCCAATGCCCGGAGAAAAATGGAGCGGGTGTAGAATCCCTTACCAGCAGGACAGCCGGACGGGGCCTTATTAGCTATCCCGCTAAAGAAAGCATCTGTCACAATGTCAGCAACTCTGACTCTGTTGTTATAGCAACGGCCAGACCGGCAGTCAGCTCCACAATATGTGTCTCCTTTGCCACAGAAGCCGAAGCGGCTGCAACACTCATCCGATGCGCAGCCGCAGTTCTGGGCGGAAACCGATTTTTCGGTGGCCAAAAGTAGGACAAGTAGTGTGCAAATTGAGATTGAAATGGTCATTTTCTAGTTTATAATTAAATCAATATTGAAAGGTATTTATAGATAGTGCATGTGAAGAATTTGTAGCAATATCACTGAGAAGTTGTAATAATTCAGTCAAGGGAATATAGAGAAATTTAATAGTAAAAAGGGCCACAAGGGTCTAGACTTTGAAATTTTGTTGTTTTTAATAGCAAGTGCAATGCATCAAAACAAAAAAAATATGAAATGAAACATCATTAATTAAATTGGAAAGAGGGGGTCTTGACTCTTGATTTGGGGGAGAGAAGAAAGTCTTAATATTCACTCCCTTTCATACTTTTCTTTTCCGGACGTTCCACAATATTTTTCACACCCTTAAATAGAAAACTTGTTATAAACTACACGTCTACACCCTCACAATATTCACAATTTTACACAAAAAAAATGTCAATATTTTTGGTCCACACATACATACAAGTCAACTCATTTTTTTACTTTATACATATATAAAAGTCGAGTTTATAAAATTATAACCCGTCAAAACTCTACTTATCATACTCTTTCTTAATATATGTGTACACCAACTTGTAAAAGTTATTGTGGGATGCAGGGGTTAGGAGTGCTATCTTGGACTCATATACATGGATCAAGATTACCTATATTTAGCTTTGATAATCGTCAATCTTTTTTTCCATGTTCATTAATATGGATGTGTTAATTGATAATTATATTTAATATATACATATTTGGAGGTAAATAATGAAACACCTAATTAATTTATAATGCAAGAATGATATATAAATAGAACAATGAAATAAAAGTGAGAGAAAATGTACGGTGTGAAATGATATGAACACAGACTTTTGAGTTGAACAGAAATAATTAATTTTATTTCTTCCACATATTAATCAATACAAAATAAACATTTTTGAGTGGGGGTGTAGGAAGGTGGGGATCAACTAATTTTTTTAGTTGAAAATGAGTAGGGAAAATGGGTATTTTCAAAACAAACAAACAAAAATTCTATTTCCACTCAGTTTATGTTATTGGTCCGGCAAAACGGTTGAATTAAAGTCCAAATGCGTTCTAAAGTCAAAGTTAATAGTGAGAGTCACTAGCCAGTCTTCCACATCTTAATTTTAATGATTTTTTTATATTGTGGGCTTGTAGTCATATCCACAAAAAAGTAATCTCTCGTATTTTTAAAATTGGAGCGTGACATTAAGTCAATTTAGGTGATAGGAAAAATTTAGGTGATAGGAAACACGCGGAGTCCAAGTAACAAAAAATTCATATTGTGGGCTTGTAGTCATATTTTACTGCTTTAAAAAAAAAAAAAAAAAAATTGTTCACTTATGTAATATATACTTTTAAGTTGTTTCACAACACGTTATCAGCACGAAGTTCGTAAAACATTTCTACCAACGAAATTCAGATAGTGATAAATTTCAGGTATTGTACGGAGGTATGTATTGAAATGTTTAGAATATATTATCTTACAATATTTATTTGTCATCTCTTATTTCATTACTATTTTGATGATTATGTTATTTTACAATTAATCAATCTCTTATTTATTTGATAGTTTTCAACATGTCAAACTTAACAAAACTTAAATTTGTAGCTCTTGATATTACTGAAAAAAATTGTAATGAATTCTTATGTTGAAATTCATTTGGATGCCATGGGTCTTGGGGATTCCATAAGGCTGCGTTTGGTTGGGTGGATTTGGGCTTATGGATTTCAAATCCACAGTCCAAATCCATTCTACATGTTTGGATTATAAAAGGATTTCAAATACTTAGATTTGTGTCTACACACTTTTAGTTAAAATTGAGAGAGATTTCAAATCCTCAATATAATCATGTCATTTGAAATACATCTATTTTTAAATCCTTGCATTTGAAATATCTCCTCAAATCAAATCCCCCCATCCAAACACAACCTAAAAGTGGCAAATCAAGCATATAATAAAAAATACGGCCAAAGGCCCAAAGCCATGATTTTCCTTTGCCACTATCTTGATAAATGATTGAAAGTTGAATACCTCACGGTAAAAGATCCACTTTAGTTGAGGACAAATCTTAAAGAAATATCTTAATCTTAATCTTATATATTTGTAAACTTTTTAGTGACATGTGTCACCATTCTATTCATCCCCCTCAATCTCTCTCTTCTCATTTCACACCATTTCAAAATCCTTTCATTCTCATTCATTTTAACTTTTATTTTTTAATCTCAACCTTTCATTATAACTTTTAATCACAACCCTACATCCTTATATTTACTCTTATAAATTTCAACACCCTTCTTCTCATTTCAATCACTCAACTTTTATCTTTAGGGTTTATCCATCACTCAACTCTTAAATTTGTTTGTCCTTTCGATCATTCACAAGGTAATTTTAAATTTTGTATTACTAACCATTTCTTATTTTTGTTCACTACCTTTTCTCCTTCACTATCATCTTCTATTCATTCTTTTGTTTTCTTTTTCTTTGTCCAGATTTTTTCATGGACCTTGAACCAATTGTGGTGTTAAGGTATATATGTTCTTATTGATTAAATACTTGAAGTAGATAGAAGTCTTATTCAATTATTTTTCATTTATGTTTAATGTGATTCGTTATAGTTTTTTTTTTCATTCTACCTACAATATTTCTTTATCTCTTTATGGCTAATATTTTTTTTTTCAATTATTTTTATTTTGCAGATTCTAATGATCGCATGTATAGTTCGATTTTCAATTATTTTTATTTTGCAGATTCTAATGATCGCATGTATAGTTCGAATACAATATGCAGTTCATAAGTTATAGTTATTTTTTAAACACGATTTTCCGGTACCACGAAAAGATGTAATTTTTGATCAATTGTTTACAATTGATTGAATATATGTAGATAAATCGGTTCATTGTTGATGTATTATTATTGGATTCAGTGTTTGTATATATACACTTTTTAGGGTTTTGTTATAATTTTTTGTTGTCTTTTCGGATGCAAGATAATTTAATATATTTATAAATAAAAATTGAAATGTATACCTTATTTAATGTAGAATATTATGTTCAAGTTGATCGAAATTATTATCAATCTTTTTATAAACAAGTAAACAAGATAGTTTTCAACTTTATATGAGTCGGTAATGCATATCAATACAATGATTCAATGAATCGTATATCTGATCAAATTATATCAAATAATGAAAATAATTAATTAATTGAGATAAAATTAACTTAAAAAGGTTTGAATAATTCTATATTCACCTCTACAATTATAATTAACTTTGATTCTATATTTTTTAAACTTAATCTATTGAGATCGTAATTCACATTTATATAAGAAATAGTTAATTAAATCATATTGACTCGAAATTATTTTCTTTTTTAAATGTTAATTATAACCGCATTAATTTATAGTAAATACAAATTGATTAGTACATAAATTTAAAAAATAAAAAAGGTAGGTATGACTATGTTATTTAATTTCTTCCATAAAATATGTTTGATTCCATATTTTTTTAAAGTTAATCATACGTGTATATAAAAATATATTGAGTTAATTTTGCAAACTTAATTCCACCTTTATAGGCACGTTTTTAATTCTATTTAATTTTATTAAGAAAGTCAAATTTAATTGTCAAGTATTTAATTTTGTGAAAGGAATGAATTTTAAAGTATCTAAATATAATCATAAGTTTAATATAATTGGTCAAACATTAATATAAAAATAAAATCATAATTAAATATTTCTTTAACTTCCATTAAAAATCCAATTTAATTTTACTTACAAATTTCTTTAATTTTATTAAGGTTGTGTACTCTATTTCGAATTTACAAAAATATTAAGGAATTCAAAATTAATTAAAATGACCGTGAAATCTTTCAATTCCCCAAATCTGATTGACAAATATAAAATTCAATTAATTGAAAAAAAATCGAGACTCATCAATCCGATTGTCAAATATTAAATTAATTTAGTCAATTGTATGGTTTCCTAAAATTAAAGAAGCCGAATTTCTCTTTATCATACCCACTAATTAAGGAATCATACACACTAATTAAGAAAAATGTATTTCATAATTAAAATCAAATTAATAATTTTCATAAATAGATTACAAGATTAGAATTTCAATTTCTCATAATTTGTTTGATATTTTAAATTAATTCTTCAAATGTCATTATATTATTTATATAATATTAATAAGGAGATAATGTAAATATTTACTATATTTGGAGACAATTGACTACTTTATATTTTATATTTCTTTTAAAGAGTTTCATTTTTTTATATTTAATTAAACAAATTTCAAAATTTAATTATAACAATTCACAAATTTAGCAGGGTTAAAGCTATTTTTAAGGGATTCCATAATTTAAGGAAACCGAATTACGATACAACTCTAAATTTATAATTACATAATTAAAATAAAATTATTAATAATTTTCTTTCAAATTTTAAATTTAAGTTAAACACATTTAAATATATTTAGAATTAAATTCTAAATGAATATTATTTCTATTTTTTTTAAAGCCTTTACTACTTATTAATACCCAATTATAAAAAGATCTCAATTAAAACATATTTATTGTTACTTATTAGTCAAAGTTTCATGAAATTCATTTTTAGATATCATAAACACTAATTAAGGAACGATTTATAGCCATTATTAACTATTATTAAGTGTAAATAATTTAAACACGTGTCAAAAAATTTAGCAGACGGTTATGAGTTTAATCACTAGGAAGGACAATCCTATAGACCAATATTCAAATAAAGGAAACAAACTAAAACAATACAATTAAGGTCAAATTAACTTGTTAATACCCAATTATGCCCCTTCATCTTATAAAACAATATTAATTCATTAATATAATTAAATTTGAAATTGATATTATTCAAATTCAAATTAAACTACATTCCCCTAGCTTCCGAAAATTACTCAACATTTACTAAAATACCAAAACTACCAAAATTTCCTAAATAGCATTTCCTAAACTACATTCCCCTAGCTTTCGTATGCCCATTGACACAATTCCAAAAATAAGAATTTAATTTGCAGAACAATCGCAGTTTATTCGGTCTTTTGAATTCTGCAATTCATCGTTCAAGAATTAGGGATTCTGCAATTCATCATCGTTCAAGAATTAGGGATTCTGCAATTCATCGTTCAAGAATTAGGATTCTTCCCTTCATCATCGTTCAAGAAGATTGAAGATTACAGCACTTCTGATTCTAGTGATGATGAGGACTCATTAAGACCACTGAATTACAGAACACCTTTAGTTACACAGGTTCATCTCATCTCATCACTTTAGTTTCGGTCTCTTTTTCACTCTCTCGTTCTCTCTAATCGTGGATCGATTTCCTCAGGGCATCGGTAGACTCTTCAGGTGTCTATGTAACCCAGCATTCGACGTAGATGATGACGAAATCGTGTATAGAGGAAGATGAATATGTGAGTCATTTATAGAGCACTCATTTGTGATATTTTGCTTTTGTTTTATGTTTTTAACAACTTGTCTGTGTCGCTACAGCAAACTGATGCATCTAAATTCTATATTTGATAAGTTTTACTGTATAATATTCTTTGGAGCACAAAGGCTCAAATCCATTTCATAAACTTGTATGTAGTTGCTCAACAAAACTGGACAAAGTTTGTTCCTTATATTTATATTCTGTAATTTTGCTTTCTTTAGATCAAACTTCTCTGAAAACTCAACGTTGGAGTGTAAGTAAGTTGAGTCGACTCACGAGCTACTCGTGCTCGACTCAAATTTAATCGAATTGAGCTCGAGTAGTTCTCTCTTTCCGGTTGGATTCCTTTGTTGTAAATTGCATTTTTATGGCGTATTCTGAAAATAGGAGATTGATTATAATTGTATGATAACAATTGGGGAAATCAAAATGCCTCAATTTCAATATAATGACTGAATTAGGTGTCTCTTACTTCTGCACAGTTGTTTGTTGCTTCTTTGATATAGTTGCTTATAAAAATACCACAAATGCCAACACGTAACATAAGCCAAATGTTCTAAAATTACTAACTTGTTAGTGTTTATTTGATATTATTGAGATTTACGATTTTACGTCTGTTCAGTTGAAAAAAAGATCAAAGGAGCTGACTACCTGTAAAATTAAGTGTTATGGATGCCTTATTGACAAGTCCTGATGTCTGACAGTTTGATTTTCTTTATGTAGTTTCAAACTACTGCACCTAAGAGTTGTTTTATGCGGCCGCTTGGAGGTATCCTTGCCCCCAAGAGAAAGCCTCATAGCTTCTGGTAATCCCTTTGTTGATATGGACAATCTCAGTAGATAGCTTTTTGACATTAGAGAGGAGAACCTGGTCAACCTCTTAAGGTTGTTTTCAACAAAATTTCATCGGAGACAATTGCAGCTGCAAGCTTGGGACAAGTTTATCGAGCCACTCTCCGATCATCTAAAGAAGATGTTGCAATTAATTATGGTTTCAAGTTCTATGTTCAATTGATTTTCATTTCTCTACTTTGATTTTAAAGCTTTTGTAGCTCTTGCATATATTCTTTATATTTTTTTAATCTTATGGAATAATACATTGACTATATGCAACATAATATTTGAATATCTTATTGACTATATGCACCGTTTTTTTACATATATGCTTATATATTTGCATATTTTATATAGATGATATATATTGTTATATATATATATATATATATATTATCTAAAATGTAATTACACAACAATTGAATAGTTTATTTATTTAAAAATAAAATTCATAGATTTTATAATATAAATAAAGTGAAGTAATATTATATTATTAAATTGACCCGTTCAAACCCAAAGAATCATATCTATATTAATTTTTTAAAATAAAATTAATATTTTAGAACATTTTATTACAAATATATTGTTCTATTGCATATTGTCACGTATTTTAAGTTATATGCAACATATTTTTGCATATGTCAACAAGAATATGTAACAATTTCTTGCATATATGTTTTTAAATCTGCATATAAAGTAATGATATAGAACCAACCAATTTATTTTTTTATGGAATTGAGTTGTCACCAAATCATTATCCACATAATCAATTAATATAATTTAAAATAAATAATTGAAATTTATTAATATATTTTAAAAATAAATATAAATCTTTCACATTCAAATAAAATTTTCTAATATCTACTCTCTAATTTTCATTAAGTTTTCAAATTTGAAAAAAAATCAATTACGCAATATCCACATAATCAATTGTTATAATTTAAAATAAATAATTGAAATTTATTAATATATTTTAAAAATAAATACAAATCTTTCATATTCAAATAAAATTTTCTAATATCTATCTCTAATTTTCATTAAATTTTCAAATTTGGAAAGAAACTAATTAACGCAATTAACGATTCTGTGTACATAGTTAGTTTTATTAATCTTTTACTAATTAATTAAAATATAATTTCGTTAATTAAGTAATAAAGAGGGTAGTTTTGTACATGTATCATGGATTTTGTCCCTATTTGAATTAAAGAAAAAAGTTGTCTTTCTATATAAATTCTATAGGTGAAATGTCCTTATGAACAATTCCCCCGACGGTTATATCTATTTCTAAGGAATGACATAATTTATTCTATCAAATATGCATAATAATAGATTTTCATTTTTTTAATATTATTTAATAAATTTCTCTCCAATTTAAATGTAAGTTAAACACATTTCATTATATTTAATTCAACTATAACTTAATTCCAAAAAAACTATATATTCTATACTAAATGTTGATAATTAAATAATGTTTTTACTTTATATTATCTAAAGCGTTTTAATAAAGATAAATATTTATACACGAAGATATAATGTGAATTGATTATCTTAATTTATTTTTTCGTTTTATTACAGATAAATATTTGTACACAAAGATATAATGTTAATTGATTATCTTAATTTATTTTAAAATATATAATTTTTAATTGATTATCTTAATTTATTTTTTAATACTCAATTAGTTAAAACATATTTATTGCTACTTATTAGTCAAAGTTTCATAAAATCAATTTTAAAATAGATAATTTTTTAATCACTATAAAAATAATACAAAAATTAATACAAAGTAATGGTTATAGCCATTATAAAGTATAAAAAAATTATACACATGTCAAAATAATTTGGCAAACGGTAGACTTATAGCTATTTCTAAGGAATTGCATAATCTATTCTATTAAATATGCATGATTATAGTCTATTAAAGTAATAAATTTTTATGAACTTATTCTTATGGACGTGGAGTTATTTTTTTCATAACATTCTTTATTAGAATCTCTTCATTTTATCTTATTCTAATTTTGACACGTGATATAAATTAATTATTTATTAATATTTAATTTATAACAGGGCTACAAAATTAAGGCTACTATTCGAAAATTTCTAATTTGGAAATTTGAGAAAAAAATTCAAGAAAGCTCAAGTTATATTATACAAAACTTTTCAGTCGACCTTAATAATAAGGGAAAATTATTGCCAACCAATAACCTTTACAAACTTCTATTCCAGAATAATACAGATATCCAACGTTGTTCGGATATAGAGTTGTTAAAATCTCCTTATTCTTTCAAGAGTTTTGAGGAAATTAAACTGTTCCATCAAGATGAAGCAAAATATCTTATAGGTAAAATAAATAAAAATGTTTGTATTTTACACTATTTATTTTTGTAAGTTTATTTTAAATAACAATACTCTACTTTTTTTTAAGATATCATTGCTTTTGTCGTACGTATACCGTTGATGTTTATGGAAGAGACGTTCAGAAGGTTAAAGTTGAAGTTGAGGACGAAGGGTAACTTTATCTTTTATCTATTTTATTAATAAACTTAATAAAATGTTAAATTTAACTTTATACTTTAACATTATTAAATAAATATTAAAAAATATTATACAGTCGTACAAGGATGACGTTAACTTTATGGGAGGAACATTTTGAACATTTGTTGGAATACAATAAAAATAATCCAAGCGATCCCATTATTTTCATCTTAGATTACACTAAGGTCCAACACCAATATAGAGGTAGTTTTTATTTTTAATAATTTACAGTAATTTTCATGCAAATGCGATATTATAATTAATGTTATGCTTCAAATTTTTTTAGAGAAATATATTTTGAATTCAATGTTTGCGAGCCGACTATCAACCAATCTTGATATTCCTGAAGTGGATGATTTTAGAAACAGGTAATACTATTTTAAATTATTATTCAAACTAGATTTACATTGTTTATCTTAATATATTTATAATAGTTGTTTTTATTTTATTTTAGCTTTCAATCTAGGAACATTGCAAGGTATTGAGGTTGATGAGAAATATGAGGTTGCAGATTGGAAATTCTAACGACACTAATTCATCTGATGAGATAGCTCAATTCTCAGATTGGATTTGAAAGTTGGAGATGGAGAGATTGGAGATAGTGATGAGGGTTTTGCTGATATTGATAATATTCCTGAAGAGAATTTGATCTTAGATGCATGTGATCCTGTTGCTGCTATAGTTGACAACATTTACCCATTTGTCTCTGATAACTTTGGTACATATAAGTATTTTGAGGAAAAAACTATACTTGCTCAAACACATAAAGAAGTTGAAAGCATTAAAGAGACTATGTTGGTGATGATACCTAGTGATACAAGAGAATATTTGAGTTCAGACAGTGTTTGTCCGTCCGAGTTTAGACCTGGTGGTATGGGACATGTCTTTTCAATTTACTTTCTTAATTCTTTAAAGTGTTTTGGTCTATCACATCATAGATTGGTTCTTAAAATATGTGTTCCTATAATGTTGCTCAGGAACATTGATCTGAAGTCCGGTTTGTGTAATGGAAGTAGACCGATTGTTACAAGACTAGGAAATCATATCATTGAAACACAAATTCTTTTGGGAATGAATGTTGGTAGTAAATGTAACACCCCGTCCCAAAAATTTAATATAAATAATGCTTAAATAAACTTAATAAACTAGAATTTAATTTTTCGTATTTTTCTCTCCCAATAATAATATTAGAGTGTGTATATTTGCAAAGACTTTGAATTTTTCAGGAAACGGACGAGCATTTTGAGGCGGGTGCACTCCTAGCACTCTAAAAGAAATTTTAAATCATAAACACATTAAAGGAAACTTTAACTTCCGTTCGTTGAAAGAAATCAAAATTTCGACGAATTTGAGAGTTTATCATTTAGAAATCGAATCAAATAAATAAATAAATTTCGTCTCGAAACGTGACGGATCAACAACCAAAAATCCTAAATAATTAATTCCATCGAGTTCATAAATTCGATTTAACAAAACCACGATTTTAAAATACGGGTTGGTGATACGAAGGCGTAACATCGAGTGTGAACTAATAACATGATTAATAAACAAAATTAAGTTACACCAAGCTGAGTTTGTATATATGAGTCGGTGGGTAAAATATAAAAAAATAATAAAATAATAGTAACAATTGTTACGAAGGAAACAAACAGCCTTGAAAGGTCACCAAGCACCACGTCTCCTCCTCAGGTGTTTCGAAAGAAACAACAACCCTTTCTTCCAACTATTTAAAGCAGCCCTCCCCATTTACTTGTTCTAAGTCCTTCGATCAAACTAAGCCAAAGCTCTGCAGAAATTTGTGATTAGCTATATACATCCTTCGAATCACTATCCAAGGTAAGAACACCCCTCCTCATACAAGCCTTCTTGATTAATCTCTCTTAACTCATAAGAGAAGATGGATCGTTTCTATCATTCCGGTAAAACGTAGGAGTCATATCATCATCCAACTCTGACTTGAGGCGAAACGAATCGGAGAATACTCTATACGATCCAAAAAGAGTAACAACCACCATCTCCTTTCTCTTCCCCTGTTTTTGTTTCTTATTTTCAAGCTTCTCCTCATACAAGCCTTCTTGATTAATCTCTCTTAACTCATAAGAGAAGATGGATTGTTTCTATCATTCCGGTAAAACGTAGGAGTCGTATCATCATCCAACTCTGACTTGAGGCGAAACGAATCGGAGAATACTCTATACGATCCAAAAAGAGTAACAACCACCATCTCCTTTCTCTTCCCCTGTTTTTGTTTCTTATTTTCAAGCTTCTGTACCTAACTTTTAGATCATCTCCGTGCAAAAATCATGAAGGGCTCTTGTCCAGTTCGTCATCAATCATCCCTCCGAGCTTCCACGCGATTTCAGGCCAAAAATCAGTATCTAAATCAAGAAAACTACACAGGTTTTCAACACAAACCCCTTTACGTGCTATTTGCAAAATTTCGATTACCGTCCTTGATTTTCGGTGCTTGAATCTGATGGAATTTGTATTATACATGTTTTGTTATGATAAGGTTATGTGGTAGATGTGTCTTTGTTGTTTGAGAACTAGATTAAGTATGCGAAATGACTTTGGAAGTTACAATACAAACTGAAAAATTTATGTTGAAATGCAGTAACTTTAGCAGTCCGTATCTTTTGATAGAAAAATGATTTTGACTCAAAACCAAAGAGGTCATGATCTCCATATAGTAGGGAGTTTGAGTGTAAAAAATTACGCAAATTGGTTCAGTATTCTGGGAGTTATTCGATTTTTAAAGTTAAGGCAGTAAGCTGGAAAATAAAGAAAAACAGGGCATGTTCATTTCAGTTCGAAACTTAGGAGTCGTTTTTACTCGACTTTGACGCACAAATTGTAATATCCCGTGTATTTTCCCCTTTTTATTAGTATTAATTATTTTAAATAAATTATAATTCCTTGAAATAAAAATCTTATTAACTACAATTTAATTATGCAAACTCTTGCCATTAGAGGGGAAATGAAACACCTTTTCTCTAAACCTCACTGCTCATACAAATGTTATATTGTTGTGTTTCTTAAAAACTGTTTCATACGTTATTGACCCTCAATTTTCTCATATGCGTTTTCAATTATGAGAATTAAATTATTGAAGTTATTGATGTTTATAATGATTTCTCATGCACGTTACTTTCAATTCTCTCATGCAAATTCTTTTGCTTGACTCTCCATTTCCTTTCCACCGTTTATAATATGTGAATTTAAGTTAATGGATTTAATGATTTGTAACAGTAATGTCAATTTAATATGCACCTCTTTCATTCCTCAGATGCTATATATATGTATGTTGCTTGGTGGACGGAAATCATAAGATCAATTCATGCAATTGCAAGTCTTTTAATTATTATATTGAGTATTGCTTAGGATTCAATTTAGTTTAAAAGAAAAATTCGATCAATTGCTATTCTATGTATCGCACGACTAGACGACAATAATTACGAGGCTTTAACGTATCACTTTTACGTTCATCTATCGAGGTGGGTTTTTAATTGCTTTATTCTCTACGGTGATTTGTAGAGCTCTAATGCAGTGTTATTCATTATTTAATGTTTTAGATAAATGTTCGAGTTAATTGTTTACTATGTGAATTCATTTATATTGTTATGATCTATTGGCAAAGTTTGTATATATTGGCAAAGTTTGTATATTGGCAAAGTTTGTGGCAAAGTTTATTATCTATTTGCAGGGTTACAATGGCAAGATTGGCAAAGTATATGTGGCAATGTGAATGTTATTTACTAAGTTGCAATTACTTGATTATTTATTTTTAGCATTAACTATTGAATGACTTAATTCCCATTGAGTGTGCTTGCATGCTCACCCCCAACAATTTACAATTTCAGGTTAAAGAGTTGGATGACGAGGAGTGGTGATGGGAGACGATGATCTATTTAAAAATAAAAGACTATTTGCACACATGTCTATTAAAATTAAGTTATGGTTTTTGTTATGGATGTTTTGTTAACAAGTTAGTCGTGAACTTCTTGATTTTATTATAATTGTTTCCGCTGCAATACTTAAAGTAATTTTTATAGCCATTGCGTCCCTTTATTTTAACGTTATAAATTTAAGATTGAATTTTTAGCACGTTAAAATTAGTTATTTTAACTACTTTTTAAAAGATCAATATTTTTAAATTTGGGGCGTGACACAAATCTTCACAAACTTTTTATTGCCAATAAACTTGACATAGCTTAGTTTATTTTACTTGAAGAAAGACGCTATTTGGATCATCCGTTTGACGGGAATAAAATCGCGAACATGGGAGAAAATTCAGTCATTTTATGTCTTTAAACTAGCTAGCAAGGACCAGTTTTGAATTTTTCCTAATTACACTTTTTGTTCTATTGTCATGCGATTTCAAATGATTTTTATTGACCAAGCAAACTGTGTTAATGAATTTCAGTACGTAGTCGCGATGTTTTATGAACGGCTAGGACCGAAATTGATAAATATTATGCGGAAAACACTTTCTTCATTATAAAATCTAAAGAACGAGATTTAACGCCCTCGTTAAATTCTCAAACGACCAAACAAATATTTAAATATACTTTACATATTATTCCGATATTTTTTTTGAGCTAAAGAAAGAATGTTTTGCTTTGAAAATAATTATATGCGTTACTACGACCACCTTTAAAATTATATTAATCAAGGATAAAAGAGATCACTAAAATACGGAAGAACTGTGCTAGGCGAAGTGCGGCCCAAGTCAAAGCTCGGACGATCCCTGCGTTACGCTTGCTACACTGTTCAAGAAGTTTGTAGCTTTTCTTAAAAGTTAAAGAGGTGGGTGTCACTACTGTATTGCCGATGTAAATGTTATATGGACTGTTGGTGTATTCTGAATTGAACTAAACAAACATCGACATATAACTAAGAATACAAGAATAAATTATGATATACTTGTTTCATGATATTGTGATATGTGATATATGACTTTCGATTTCACGAAGGAGGTGGGAAGTGTTTATGGGGATTGCACGTGGTAGGTCGTTGCCAGTGTGGTCCCACTATGATAAAAGACTTTTATAGTCAACAGACTTTTGTAGTCAAGGGAGATGATGGGGATTGCACGTGGTAAGTCGTTGCCAGTGTGGTCCCACTATGATAAAAGACTTGTATAGTCAACAGACTTTTGTAGTCAAGGGAGATGATGGGGATTGCACGTGGTAAGTCGTTGCCAGTGTGGTCCCACTATGATAAAAGACTTTCGTAGTCAACAGACTTTTGTAGTCAAGATATGTGATGGGGATTGCACGTGGTAAGTTGTTGCCAGTGTTGTCCCCCCTGTGATAAAGGAGATGAGATGATGGGGATTGCACGTGGTAAGTTGTTGCCAGTGTTGTCCCCCCTATGATAAAGGAGATGAGAATATAATGGTGATATAAAAGGAGACGATTGGGATTACACGTGATAAGTCGTTATCAGTGTCGTCACACAATGGTGAAGGGAATGACGAGAATTATTATCAATGATATGAATGTGAATGTGAATGCAATATGAATAAGAATTATTTACGATAAAATACTAATAATAATTATTTCGGCGTACTGCCAATCTGTATAGCAGCGTGCAAGGATATCCACTGAGATTTTTATCTCACACCCCAAAACTAATATTTTTCAGGTCATGATCGAGAGGGGCCGGCGTTGCAGCAGGGATGACACGGAGTTCCCCCATATTAATATGCTATAATATATCTATTTGAGACTTATGATAATAAATTGAAATGTGTTATGAAAGACGATCTTTATTATTATGTCGAGTGACAAACATTTCTAAAGCAACTCGATGATCATTATGTAAGGTATCTTCAAACCAAATACTGCTTATTATATTCTAAATTTTCAAATAAATGGGCCCACACTGCTTCTATTGCAATTTATGACTATCTTTAAATTATTTTCGCTGCAAAACTCTTGTCAATTCACTTATGTTATTATATTTTAAAAAAAAATTTAGGTTCGGTTTTTCGGTCACTAAGTGGAGACTCGAATTTAGAGTGTTTGAGCCTCAAAGGCTACATTCCGGATTCGGGGCGTTATAGTAAAGTTTTTATCCCGAGAGTGACATTGACTGTTTCGGATGACACTGCTCCCGTAAACTTTCGAAGGAGGCAATTTCCTATTCTATTGTCTTTTGCAATGCCGATAAACAAAAGCCAAGGTCAGTCTCTTTCCATGGTAGGTGTCTACCTTCCGAAACCCGTGTTCAGACACAGACAGTTGTATGTTGCAGCCTTTAGAGTTAAGAGCAAAGGTGGATTGAAAATTCTTTGCCTAGATTCAAGTGGAAAAATACGTAAACGTACAACGAATGTTGTCTACAAGGAAGTTTTCCGAAATTTGTAATGTATTGAATTAGTCTCTTTTATAAATTCATTTTTATAATTCTCTTTTTATCGGTTATTGTATTTTATATAAATGACATAATCTATATCTTATCCTCAAAAAAAAGACATAATCTATATCTCTACAATATTTTATTTTTCATCTTTTAATAGAATAAATTTTTTTAAAAATCTATGTATATTTATTAATTAATTTATAAATTTTATTTAACCCCGCGTAAAACGCGGGTCTTACACTAGTATGATTATAAATCTGTGAGTGAGTACAATTCAACTATGTTCAGAGTCACTTCTCAATTAAAACTATGTGGAGAAAATATTAGTGATGATGGTATGCTTGAAAAGACATTCTTCACATTTTATGATTCTAATGTGATATTGTAACAACAATATCGTGAGAAGGGTTTTACTAAATATTCTAAACTAATTTCATGTCTCTTGGTGGCTAATAAAATTAATGAGTTTTTAATGAAAAATAGTATGACAACATCAATATATAAGGAAGAATATGGAAATCTATGTCTCGTGGATAGTGTTAGTACACACACTATATTCAACAACAAGAAATTATTCTCACATTTAAAATGGAGAGAATTTAATGTAAATACAATATCTGGTTGTACAAAAAATAATTGAAGGCTTTGGAAGAGCCATTATTTTATTACCCGGAGGGACAAAATTCATTATCAATGATGTCTTATTCTCTGGAAAGTCTCAAAGAAATTTATTGAGTTTTAAAGATATTCGTTTGATTGGATATCATCTTGACACTACTAATGAAGGCAATATTAAGTATTTTAATATTACTACAATTGTTGCAGGAAAGAAATGTATGTTGGAGAAGTTACCCGCTTAATCCTCGAATTTATACGTATTGCATGAGCATAAGAACAATTGAAATTTATGTCGTAGTAAACCAAGAGGTTACTACCGTATTTAATGTTTGGCACGACCGGTTTGGCCATCTCGATTCCATAATGATGCGAAAAATTGTAGAAAATTCATGTGAGCAATCATTGAAAAATAGAAAAATGTTATACCCCAATGAATTTTCATGTGCTACTTGTTCACAAGGAAAATTAATTATAAGGCCATCACCAGCTAAAGTTGAGCATGAAAATCTTATGTTCTTGGAACGAATTAAAGGGGATATATGCGGACATATACATCCGTCAAGTGGACCATTTAGATATTTTATGATTTTGATTGATGCATCAACTAAGTGGTCACATGAATGCTTATTGACATCTCGCAATTTAGTTTTTGCAAAGTTAGGAGTACAATTTCATGATAACGCAATTAAGAGTATTAGACAATTCTTCTTGAAAAAGATGTGAATTTTCATCTCAGACTTTCAACGTTTATTGTATATCAATTGAAATACATACTGAGCATCAGGTTGCTCATGTTCATATATAACAGTCTTGTTGAATCACTTATAAAGCTTATTCAATTGATTGTCCCGACCAATATTGATGAAATATAAACTCTCTATTTTACCTTGGGATCATGTTATATTGCATTCAACAGCACTTGTGCGCATCATGCCAACAAGTTATCGTAGCATTTTCCCCGTACAAATGGTTCAAGGTCAGGAAACAAATATATCCCATCTAGGAACTTTTGGATGTGTTGTATATGTACCGATTGCTCCACCACAACGTACAAAGATGGGTCCCCATAAGAGAATTAGGGTATATGTTGGGTATGAATCTCCATCTATTATTAAATACTTATAACCATTGACCGGAGATCTATTCACGAAAATGTTTGCTAATTGTCATTTTGATGAAGACGGTTTTCCCAACATTAAGGAAAAAAGTAAGCAGTTCGAGAGGAATATTTATTGAAATGAATTATCATTGAATTGCATGGATCCTCATACAAAGTAGTGTGAACTTGAAATTGAAAAGATAATTCATTTGCAAAAGATTGTGAATCAATTATCAGACGCATTTACTAACCTTAAAAGAGTTACAAAATCTTATATTCCAGCTGCTAATGCACCTAAAAGAATTGATGTCCCTGAAGGACCATCTTCCATGAAAAATGAGTCTACGGCAAGCTTGAAGCGTGGTAGACCTCTCGGTTCCAAAGATAAAAATTCTCAAAAAATAAAAGGAGCAAATATTGAGGATGGTCATAATGTGAACATTCCTGTTGAAAAATCTGACATACTACTTAACGTCCCAGAAAATGATATTTCAGGCACCCGAAAATGATGAAATATCGACAAATTATGTCAGAACAAGAGAAAGATGGAACCGAAATGAAATTGACGTCAACAATATCTTTACATATAATGTTGCGCTTAATATAATGGAAGATGATGAGGATCATGAACATACATCTATTGATGAATGTAGAAAACCAGATGATTGGCCAATGTGAAAAGACGCAATAAATGCAGAATTGCAATCTCTTATTAAACGAAAAGTTTTCGGACCTTTTGTCCGTACACCTAATGGTATAAAATCTGTGGGGCATAAATGAGTAATTGTGCGAAAAAGAAATGAGAAAAATGAAATCGTGAGGTATAAAGCCCGGCTTGTCGCACAAAGTTTTACCCAAAAGCTAGGTGTGGATTATGAGGAGACTTATTCTCCTGTGGTGGATGCAATAACTTTTCGTTATTTAGTAAGTCTGGCAGTGAAAGAAAAACTTGAAATGCGTCTATTAGATGGCGTTACAGTCTATTTGTACGGCTCATTAGAGAAAGATAAATATACGACAATCCCCGAGGGATTAAAGGTACCAATAATGAAAAACGAGAATTCTCAAAACATGTATTCAGTCAAGTTGAGCAAATCCTTATATGGATTAAAGCAACCTGGTTGCATGTGGTACAATTGTTTGATGCATTCTTGATTGGGGGGGGGGGATATAACAATGATCATATATACCCTATGTTTTTATTAAAAGATCTTGATGTGAATATGTGATCATTATTGTATATGTTGATGATTTGAATATCATTGAGACTCCTACAGAGTTATTAAAGGTCGTGGCTTCCATCAAGAGGGAATTTGAAATGAAGGACTTTGGTAAAATAAAATTTTGTTTGGGTCTTCAAATTGTACACTTTGATAACGAGATTTTTGTGCATCAATCCACTTATGTTATGTAAGTGTTGAAACGGTTTTATATGGATAAAACACATCCTTTAAGCATACCTATGGATGTGCGTTCACTGAATATAGCGAAAGATCAATTTTGACCTCGAGAAGAAGATGAAGAAATGTTTGGTCAAGAAGTACCATATTTGAGTGCAATAGGTGTGCTAATATATCTTGCTAGCAACACAGGGCCTAATATATTATTTGTTGTTAATTTATTAGCAAGATATAATTCTTCTTAACTCATAGGCATTGGAATGGTGTTAAACATGTTTTTCGATACCTTAGATGGACAATGGATATGGGTTTATATTTTTCAAACTCATCACAATCTTGTTTAGTTGGTTATGCAGATGCAGGCTACTTATCAGACCCGCACAAAGTCCGATCCCAAATAGATTATTTGTTCACATATGGAGATACAACTATTTCATGGCGTTCTGTTAAACAAATTTTAGTTGCTATTTTATCTAACCAAGTAGAGGTCCTAGCAATTCATGAGGCAAGTTGTGAATTTGTTTGGTTGTGTTCTGTCACACAACATATTTGTGGACAGTGTGGATTAAACTCAGTGAAAGATAATCCAACTGTGATATATGAAGACAATGCTGCATGTGTAGCCCAGCAAAAAAATAAAAGGAATTTATCAAAAGTCTGATTTTAAAAGGTACAAATGGTGAGGCCCGATTTGAGAAGTCGTGGAACATCTTACTTGCACAATACAATGCTTAGGATAACACACGGTTACAAGTTGCATAATCTATAAATGAGAAATGGACAATTTGATACATGAAGTATGTTTTCACGTTTGGCATGATCAGAAGTATACAACTCGGTGAGAGTGTCAATTATGATATAAAGAATTGTATGAAGCCCGATTTAAACATATCACAATTTTTTAAGCACTTTGAACAAATGTTGGAGGAAATTAAAGTGTTACAATGAGCTAAAGTGTGAGTTTGATGCACATCAAAAATACCAAGATTAAAGCTAGAGAATTCACCAATGTTGCGCAAACTTTCTAAGATTTAGACCCTCAATATCTTTGACCTATTTCAAAAGGATTTTGTTTTGTTTGGAGTCGCCTACATAGATGTAGAATGAAACTCAACAATTATTTGAATATGTTGTTGGGGCAGAGGGTAGGATGGAGAATGGAAAGTGACATTTGAGCCTAGTACTAAAGACATTTCATGTACCTGCCGAAAATTTGAGACGGTTGGATTGTTTTGTTCACTTGCTATCAAAGTTTATAATGTGATGGACATAAAAAAAAACTTTTCGATAATTACATATTGAAGAGATGGACAAGGGAAGCTTGGAGTGAAGTGGTATTGTTCATGATTACACGGACAGTGAAGTTGAGGAAGATCCTAAGCTAAAAAGTGCATAAAGGTATAGAATATTATGTATGATGCTTATAAGACTAGCAACCGAAGCATCTGTTCACCCATCAACATTCTCTTTGGTGCGTAAGACGGTGTGTGATCTAAGCAAGCAACTTATGAAAATGTGCTTGACAAAAAAGAGCCAAGACAAAAATAACGATACTATTACTTCATCAGTAGAACCTCTTCCATGACAAAATCAAAGGGGTTTCAAGAAGATAGATGGTGGTGAAAGATCAAAACGATACAAGAGTTGGACATAGCATCAACCAAAACAAAAAAAAAATCACAAACTTAAGGTACATACACATTTTTAAGTAATGTACATAAATAAACGGGGCAATTACTATGAGGTACAGTTCGGAAACCCTTTTTACTCTCTAGTACATACTAAAAAAAGTCAATACTATGCCTGATAAAAAAAAACATTACTATGAGATACAAAATGAAGGTTTAAGTTACTAAATTACCCATCATTGAATTTCAAGATATTTGAATTTTTGGACCCTATTTGGCACACATAGTACACACATTGCACACATACTAAATGCACAGCGCCTAATAAATAGACAATGCACACATTTGCAACCCACATTGTACATGTGTAACATACATTGCACAATGCGCGCACACAGACAACAAACAGTGTATGTACGCTAATAAAAACAACCCCAAATAAATAATGCACATTAGTTATAAACATTGTACACACGACAAACCATTCAAATTTTAGTAGACTAATCACAAGACTCAGTGCCACCAAAAAAAAAAAAACCATCTTGTAGTGTACTTATTCTTAGCTCCCATTCACTATGAACAATATTGTCACAAGTGTCAGGTTGCAACACAAGATTATGAAGAAGTAGACTCAAAAGCATGCATTCCAAATTTAAAATATGAAAATTCTAATAAAAAGGTTCCAAATTTCAACATCTCCAACACTCTCATATAGAACACGAGTTACCGAATATCATATAATGTAATGTAAGAGGAGCCATATACCTCTTTGAGTGGTATATCTTTTCATATACGAAAAGGTAAAAAGATTGATGAACTACTGTCATGATCAAAGTATTGCATAACATTACCAATTGGTATCATGATCAGCAACCTATGTCCCAAAACACAAAAATCAAATTCATTGATTCCATAAATGTTG
Organism: Galeopsis tetrahit; assembly: GCA_963675135.1. Taxonomy (NCBI): domain Eukaryota; kingdom Viridiplantae; phylum Streptophyta; class Magnoliopsida; order Lamiales; family Lamiaceae; genus Galeopsis; species Galeopsis tetrahit. The sequence continues at coordinate 18,701,577 of OY776130.1, forward strand.
CGATAGAACTACATCCTTAATTCAGAAGAAATAGAAGCATAAAGCAAATAAATCAGCCAAAGATAAAATGTAGAGTCCCACATTCTGGTCATTTGAAGTAGCTAATGCTATTACTAACCAAAATAATTGGTATTTGTGTGTAGTTCAAATGAGATACAGAAACTTATATAAAGGTCTGCTAATTAATTTCAAAGATTTTAAAGTACTTTACATTTATCTAATGAGTTTCATCAAAAGAATGACTAGCATCCCCAAATCTAGTTCTTGCTCTGTTTTTAATCATTTTTACAAGTGCGAAGGGAAATTTACAATGTTTGAGCTTGGTTTAATATTTTTTAAATTAACCTAATTTTTTACACCTATTTTTTAAATTGACATTGGAATTTCCAATGTAAAAATTAACTTTTGACTTTGGTATGCCAATATGGAAAATTCTTGTTAAAACAGATCATCAAATAATGAAAAATACCTGATCAGATTTTTAAGCCACATTTAAAATGTAGTAGTACTTATTAATGCAGAGAACTTAGAAATTGAATTTTAAGGCTACAGTATCCACATAACCTCTTTCTATTCATTTCATTACAAATGATTATCAGTTACACTACACTCAATGTTTTTCAGTGCTTGCAAGGTACGCGAAACTATGTAGGTTAGATTTAATCAAGAAATTATTACGTCAAGAATGGATAATGGAAGAAATTTCAAATAGCCCTGCTATACTCAATATGAATTTTTACTCAATCAGTGAGAGGAAGATGCATATAATCTCAATTCAGTCGATATGCTCAGACGATCCATATCCATTTCCCGTAAATTAATCTTTCAAGACCAGAACACATAAATTAAGGACCTTCTGATTAATGCGTACCTGTATCAGTTTCAGCGTATTATATAGGAATGGACACTCAATACCTGAAAGGCCAAACAAAATAACAATAAAATAAATTTAAAGCATAATACATAAAATTCTTTAAAATCTAAACTGTGGCTAATACAATATCAAATTACAAATGATTAACAACTACAATTTAAATGCCAAAAAACACAGACTTACAGAATATACTTAGGCTCAAGTTTCTTAATTCTTTTCATAAGCATATGATCATTTCCAAGTTGTCCTGGCACCTGATAACGTAACAAGGACATGGTGGCAGTATCTGCCGAGAATCCTCTCTCACGCATTTCTTCTAAGAATGGTATTGCTTCGGAAAACTCTTTCCTCTTTAACAAACTCTGAATAACAACATTGTACGTACAACTATTAGGTGCACAACCACTTTCCTCCATTTTTACAACCAACATTTTTGCCTCCTCCACAGACCCTTCATCACAAAGTGTACCAACAATCATTGTATATGTTTGAACATCAGGCTGCAGGCCTCTAGAGGGTAGTTCATTGAAAATATCTCTTGCAACTTCAAGTTTTCCATCTCTGCATAATCCATTAATGAGAGTACTATATGTAATTATATCAGGAATAATGCCATCTTCTTCCATTGTGTGTAGAAATGACAGTGCTTTAGGAATCTCCCGAGACTTGCACAAGCCATCCAACATTATATTGTAGGTATGCAAATTTGGATGTAGTTGTCGAGCTTTCACTTCATTGAAAATCTTCCAACCATCATCATACATACCTTTGCTAAACAATCCATGAATCATGGTGTTACATGTAAATATATTATATTCTAAACCTTTACATGGGACATCAAGGAAAAGACGCCAAGCTTCCTCTATTTTACCCTTCTTGCAGTATCCATCTATCAAAATGTTATAGGCGATGATATTAGGTTCAAGGCCCTTCTCAGCAATGGAATCAAATACTTCTTTAGCTCTGCTCATATTCCCCTGCATGCAATACCCTTGTATTAGCGCATTGTAAGTGATGGCATTAAGAGATATATTTTGCTGCATCATATCTTCGAGAACAACCTCGGCTTCTTTAAGCCCTCCTAGCTTGCAGTATGCATTCACCAATATACTGAATGTAACCACATTATTAGATATTTTACAATAGGTCATTTCATTTAATAAGTCATCAACGTCCTCCCATCGACCCACATCACACAAGCCTTGGATAATCGAATTGTACGTGAAAACGTCTGGTGAAATACCCCTGCCATTCATTTTGGATAGGAGCTGGAGTGCATCATCCACCATTCCACTCTTGCACATCCCGTCAATTAATGCGTTATACGCGCAAACATTGGGTTTCCATCTAGTCTTTTCCAAAATATGAAGCAATTCAAAGGCAGGAGTAGTTTGGCCAGCTTTGCAGAACCCATTTATCAGGGTGAGAATCATAACATCATCGGGCTCACAGAGTTTGAAGACCAAAAGTGTTTTGAACAATTTCACTGCTTCAGTGACCTTATGATCCAAGAAAAGCCCATTAATGAGGGTGTTGAATGTAGTGGCATTTGGTTCGTAACCGCTCTTGAAGATAACGCCCAGGATAGCAAACCCAAAGTCTATCCGATTCAGAAGGCAACAACAATTAATTGCAATATTAAACGTGTACTCATCCATCGGGACATGAATTCGACGCATTTCGTCGAACACATGGAGGGCAGCAGAGTAGTGATTCATCTTGACAATAACACTCAGAAGATTGGTGTATACACGAGTAGAAGGCGGTGGCCGCATTGTTACCATTCGACGAAACAAGCAAAAAGCATCATCTACATCATGAATAGTGCTGAAATCTACTCTGGGCTTAGGTGAACCGCGCTTATCATTGTGACCTAATTTATGTAAATTCGAACAGAAGAAAGAGAATGGATATATGAAATTCTCGAATTCGTAACAAGATTTGGGCACAATTCCTCTTCGAATAAGCTCAATTGCAGAAGCAGCTGCCTTTCTACTCATTTTCTTCAATTTTCAGTGAGATTTTGTGCGAAAATTCAAGAAAGGGAAAAGTTGTTATTGGAGCTCTGCTTTGGAATGGCACGAGCTTTGCCAGAGAAGTAGCGATTTCAGGTAATCAACTTTATTTTGTATTTATATTTTACTATTTTATATTTATATTTAATTAAAACAGAGGGAATGTATACGGTTTAGTGTGGCAAGACTGCGCAGAGTAAGATGGGGAGTATACTAGTGTAAGACCCGCGTAATACGCGGGTTGAAATAAATTTATTATATAAATATATTTTTATTTATTAATTAAAAAAATTAAAATAGGTATAAATTTGTAAATATATTATTCTATTAGATATAAAAAATGAAATTTAAATAACTCAAAAATTAAAAGGAAATCAATAAATAATTCCAAAATTAAAGAAAAATATATATATTTCAGCGTGTATATATATTGTATATGCATATTTTATATTTAATCTAAATATAAAATTAGATTAAATAATACAATACTCATTTACTTAGTTAAATGTAAATAGATTAAAATTTTCAATAGAATTTAATAATTAAGAGAAAATATAATTCTGTATTTTTCATAGTTACTATGCTAATTTTAAGGAAGACCATAAAATTTCAAATTTATCCTTTCACCACCAAACGTAACTAATCAATTATCTCAAACGATTTCAAATAAAATGTATTCGAGATCACCTCCATTAAAATTACTTTTAAAATTAACAACCTCCATTAAAATTACAAATATTAAATATATTACAAAAATTAAAGAATAACAACATTAATGATTAAGTTATGAGGATTGGGAGAGGGGGGTTTAATTAACATTGTACTATACTTAAAGAATGAGTAAACATCAATCTATATTTAAATTATAATTTTGATTAAAAAAAATTATAATGTAGATCTATAATATGGTCAACGGAATAGAAAAATACAAAGATAAATTAAACCCAACAGAAGAAATAGAAAAAAATTGAAATTAAAAGATGATTAGATATAAAAACTAAATACAAATTTAAACCATCAAATAAAATTAAGAACAAAACAATCTTAATATAAATAACAACGTCACATAAAAGCTGAAAATAATAATAAAACAAAAAAGAGATAACTAAACTATACATCAACAAAAAAAATATATAAAAAAAAAAAAAAAAAAGTAATGCAACGACAACTAACTCAAGTGGAAGGAAAATTAATGATAATCCAGTATTTTAAAATTAAGAGAGAATTACATGAAGTGAATATATAAAATTATTTTTTGCTAAGATAAAAATGAAATTTATAATTCTTTGTAGAAGTTTGTAAAATAATATAGAGAACATTTATAAACCGTATAAAATTAAAAGAATTACATGGAGTATAAAATTGAAAATTTTATTTGAATGTACGTGGCAATGGGGGCAGTGGGGCAAAGTAGGAAATATATTTAAATCTACCCTAAATATATCATGCACTAAAGAGGGAGCAAAATTTAAGAAAATTTAAAAATTGAAAGAATATTGAATTTTTTTGTAAAAGAAAACAGTAAAGAAATGTAAAGAGAGAGAAAAAATTTTAAAAAATAATAATTTAAGAAAATTGTCGAAAAGAAAAAAAAGGGAGAAGAAAACTGAAACAATTAAAGAGAGAATATTAAAAAAAAATGGTAAAAGAAAACAGTAAAGAAACAAAAGAGAGGAGAGAGAAAAATAATAATTTTAAAAAATGGTTGGAAAAAAAGGGAGAGGAGAATTAGAAAAAAATAAAAGAAGGAAATTTAAAAATATTTTTATTTTTTTAAAAAGAAAGAATATTGAAATTTTTTTGTAAAAGAAACAAACGAAAAAGAGGGAGAGAGGAGAGAGAAAAATAATAATTTAAAAAAATTGTCGAAAAAAAAGAGAGAGGCGAAAATTGAAACAATTTTTTAAGAAAAATATAAAAGAAAACCGTATAAAGAATAAAGAAAATAATTATTTAAAAAAAAAAATTGCCGAGAAAAAAAAGGAGAGAGGAGAAAAAAAATGTAAATTCTAAAAAAAAAAAAAAAAAAAAAAAAAAGAGAAAAATAGTAATTAAGGTAGATATAAGATTAATCAATAATATTATAGATTTCAATTACATTATATTATATATTGAATGAGAAAAAGAATAAAAAAAATTCATAAAATTTAGATTATAATACAAAAATACACAATACATTATAATAAAAATCTACCAAATAAAAAATAACAATCATAGCAACAATTGAATCGTAAATAATAAAAAAAAAAATGAAAAGAAATACTGTAAAGAGAAAGAGAAAAAAGTGGATATTCAAAAAAGGGAGAGCAGAAAAAAGTGGATATTCAAAAAGTTATTGAAATGTTTTGTTTAAAATTATTAAATTCTAAATATTAAAAAGAAAGAACATTGAAAAAATTTTGTAAAAGAAACAAACGAAAAAGAGGGAGAGGGAAAAATAATAATTTAAAAAGATTGTAGAAAAAAAAGGGAGAGAGAGAAGGGTAGGAGAAAATTGAAACAATTATTTAAAAAAAATATAAAAGAAAATTGTATAAAGAATAAAGAAAACAATTATTTTTTAAAAAAAATAAAAGAAAAATGCTAGAAAAAAAAAAAGGAGAGAGGAGAAAAAAGATATAAATTCTAAAATAGAAAGAGAAAATAGTAATTAAAGTAGATATAAGATTAATCAGTAATAGTATTGATTTCAATTACATTATATATTGAATGAGAAACGGAATAAAAAAAATTCATAAAATATAGATTATAAATCTACCAAATAAAAAATAACAATCATAGCAACAATAATCGTCAATAATTAAAAAAAAATGAAAGTGAAAAGAAATACTACGTACTATGAAGAGAAGGAGAAGAAAAGTGCATACTAAAAAACGGGGCAGATTGAAGGGCAGAAAACAAAATTAAATCATATTGCAAATTTCTGCTGCAAAACAAAAACAAATTTTCTGCAAAAAAAAATTTAATCTAAAAATTTTATGCAAAACGAAAACAAAAAAATATGAGAATGATTGAAATGAAAGAAAATAAAAAAGATTTATATGGGTGATATTAATAAAAAATAATTATCTAAAAAATTCTGCAAAACAAAAACAAAAAATATGAGAATAGTTGAAATGAAAGTAGAAGAGATTTATATAGTAGATGAAATTAAAAAAAAAAATTATATAAACAAATTCTACAAAATGAAAACAAAAAATGTGAGAATGGTTGAAATGAAAGTAGAAGAGGTGGAGGTGATTTATATAGAACTAGTGTAATACCCGCGTTTTACGGCGGAATTAAAATAAATTTATATAATATTTTAATTTATTAGTTAAAAAGATAATCTTTGAAATAGGTATAGATTTAAAAATGAAATGATGTAGCAATATATTGTATATTATATATATATATATATATATATTAAATAATAGAATAGAGAATTAAAATTTTATTTATAAAAGAAATCAATATACAAAAATTACTAATTGTGAAAAACTTCATTTTAAACAATAAAATACAATTCTCTTATACCACGGGTGCTAATAGACTTATTAATACTTTCAACTTATCTATATGGTTGAGTAAGTTATCTTTTTATGAAATACTATAAATATTTAAAATTACTCATCATATTGAGAATTATGCTTTCAACTTATTTATGTGTTTGAGAAAGTTATCTTTTTATGAAATATTATAAATATTTAAAATTATTCACTATATTGAGAATTATGAATTACGGAGTATAATACACATCCAGTGTAGTATTAAAATAAACAACAATCGATAAGTATGGATGACAATTTTATTAATGTATTGTTTGAGTTGTCATACTACGTGCCCCGCAATGGAATGATACGGATCTAGGTACTACTCCCACCCTAAGCCTCGAATCCGTGCACCTTTTTTAATATATAATTACATAATTCAAAATAAATAAAGAAAAATGATATTAAAATGATATTTAATATTTTAAAGGTAAAGTTTAGTATGCACTCGAGTGCATACTGTGCACCCTAGTCCATGTGCACTTTTCAGTTTACTGACTTACACTTTTTGGTAAATGGTGTTGCACTTTTCAATTATTACTTATACAGTTTAATAATTAAAAAGTGCAACACCATTTACCAAAAAGTGTAGATCAGTAACTGAAAAGTGCAACATGGACTAGGGTGCACAACATACACTTGAGTTCATAGCAGACCAACCCTATTTCAAAATTTCTGAAAACGTTAATCACATAGTAAATGGTTGACTAAAACAGGATATTGCATAGTAAAGAAAAAATTAAGATAATTTATTTATGTCATGTAAAGTCTCTCTCAATTGAAAAAATTTAAGTATTTAATTTTTTTAATTTACATTCTTTTTGTCGATTTTTTTTTAAACTCACCGAAAATGAAGGAATAAATGGGGATTAATTTCGATCAAATGATCCAATTTACGTCCTTTAAATTTACAAATTAAAAAACCAATTAAAATTCTAAAAATACCCTTAAAATTTCTTTTTAAAAAATCCAAATAAAAAAAATTAAAAAATGGGTAAAAAAAAGCTAAAATTCTACATTTCTAAAAATCTAAAAAATTTGTAAATTAAAAAACTTTCATTAGAATGAATTTGGAACCGTTTCACGATCAATCAACTTGGAGCTGCGACTCAACCTCATCGGTTAGTTAGGAAACATCGTGGGATCCAAAGTTTTTTGGAGCTCAAGCAAATCTTAATGGTGGACGATTCAGAATCAAATGAGATATTTAATGAGATATAAATAATTTTTTATCATTAATTTTTAGAATTTATTTATTTTTATTGAGATTCTTCATATTTTTAATGAGACTTTTAGATTATTTTTTTTTTTTAGAGTTTTTAATGAGATTTTATAGAATTTGTTATTTTTTAATTTACACATTTTTAGATTTTTAATATTGTATACTTTTTACTTTTTAGAATTTTGAATGGCATATTTTTATATATATATATATATATATATATATTAATTTTCTAACTTAAAAGACATAAATGGGACTATTTAACTGAAATTTCAATTCGTTCCTCAATTTTCAATGAGTAAAAAAAAAATCGGCGAAAAGAAGGAAATGAAAAAATGAATACTTAATAAATTGGATTAAGATTAAGTTAAAGGATATATATTAAATAAAATATCTCAATTTTTTTGTCCAAATTATCTAATTGGAAATTTCATAATAAATGATGGGTCAAAATTACCAAACATATAGAATTATAGTAATTTCTTCAATCTAAAATAAGTATCGTTTTGGTTCAATGCACGTATATTTAAAAAAAATACTCTATATGTTGATTCTTACTATACCTTTGATAAATGATTATATATCTTCTTTAAAAAAAATACATATTTATAAAGTGTAAAATGTCATCTAATTTGTAAAGAAAGCAAAATGTTAAAAAAATATATAAAATGATGATATTCAACAAAATGGGAGGGTGATATATATACGCTAGTTAAGAACTTTTTATTATCACGTAGTTATATTAATTAAGTAATTAAATTTTTTTTCTATAAAATAATTTTCTTAATTAGTAAGTAGGAGTATAAACTATGCTTGTCTTTCAAAAAAAAAATAAAAGATTTTTTTTAAATAAATATTGAATTTTTTATCAATTGACGTTATATGAAAAAAAATACAATATGCCTACACACCTACCACGCAATTAATAATCATGCAAAGTTTGAAATTTTTTTTCTATAAAATAATTTTCTTAATTAGTAAGTAGGAGTATAAAGTATGCTTATCTTTCCAAAAAAAAAAAAAAAATTTTTTTTTAAAAAATAAATATTTATTTGTTTATCAATTGACGTTATATTTAAAAAAATAAAAAATACAATATGCCTACACACCTACCATGCAATTAATAATCATGCAAAGTTTGACATTTGTTATGACAATTATTTTAAAGTTTACTGATTTAATTAAATACAATAGTAATAAATATATAAAACTTTCAAAATATATTCTTACGTTGTACAAATATGGTAATGAATTAAAAGACATAGTCAAACTTACCATATTCAATTTCCATTTTTTTAATTGTAATTAAAATTATAACTGAAAAATTAAAAAGAAAATTATAACACAACCCAAATTAACATAGAATATCCGTAAAAAAAATAAAAATTAACATAGAATATCCTTAAAAAAAATAAAAATTAACATAGAATATGCCATATATTAACACAATAATTATCATTCTCTGAACGTACACAATAATTATCATTAAAACATATATAATGCTATAATATTGTTTCCATTTTATAGGTGTATATTATTATTAGTTAATATAATTTACGGATATAAATACTCTTACTGAATACATAACTTGAAGGTATTTTAACGCAAATTAATGAGAAATTCTAATCTAATAAAATGTTAATGTGAGTTTTAAAATTTTAAATAGATAACTTTCTTCCGTAAAATTATTGTAAAAGTCAAATCAAACAATAATATGCCATATGGCGAGCCATGCAAAAATAATAAATATTAATCCATATAAGAGAAACTCCAATCATCCTTAAAATGTGCAAAACAAATTAAATGGGTGAATTGAGAGTTAATTGAGAGTTTTTAGATTTCTTAAATGTGCAAAACAAATTAAATGGGTGAATTGAGAGTTAATTGAGAGTTTTTAGATTTATTTTGTAAGACGTAAATTCTAACTCCTATTAATATACCTTGTTAATTCCTCCACAAATTGGATTCCAATTTTGTGCATTAAGTATGAATTTCATAACATTTTGAGAATTCTTTTATAAAAATTCATAAAATTGTTAAAATGTGTTTATTCAGAATTCAAGAATTTACAACTCCTGCGTAAAATGTAAATAAATGGTACACATCTTGAAGGTAAAACACATGATAAATCATCTAAAAAAACTTGATCGCAATCTGATAAGATTCGGTTTGTGACTTGTCACAAAAGCTTCAATATCCTCCTCCATTGAAACTGATTAAGCCCTCTCGTAGAAACACCATAAGAAAAAAATCGGTCACCAAAGTTTCAACATACTCGACCATTGAAACTGATGGGGTTTGTGGCTTGTCTCAGCTAAGTCACCAAAGCTTCAGCATCCGATCACCAATGTTTCAACATCCTCCACCATCGAAACTGATGAAGCCCTCTCGGGAGAAACACCATAAGGAAAAAAAGGAAATATATTATGTAGGAGATTGAATTAAGATGAAAGGCTTGAGGGATGTTTGAGGAAAATGAGTGAATTGTATAAAATGAAAGGCATAAACACCTATTATATAGGAGATTGAATTAAGATCTAATGGTTAAGATTAAACTTTAAATGAATGGTTAGGATTAAAGGAAAAAAATAAAATGGATGAGGGTGAAGAAATTTTGAAATGAGAAGATTTAGAGGAGAGAGGTTGAGGTAGAGGTGGTGTGGATGTGACATGTGTCCTTCAAGAATTTGTAAGTATATATTAGTAGATACTCCGTAGAAGATTATGCAGAAATTCTGTTTCATTTTGAATTTTAATATTCAAAATGAATATGAATTTTAAGATTAATGATTAAGATTAATAAAAATAAAAAGTGAAATTAATGAGAAAAAAGAGATTTTGAAATAGAGGAATTTGAGAAAAAATAGATTGGGATAAACCAATCATTTTGCGACACGTGGCTCTGAAAATGTTTGCAAATATATGATATTAAGATTGATATACTCCTTCTAAATAACACATTAAATGCCAATAAATGTTGGCCCGTATTTATTAATTTCCACATTTGTTAAGATTTGACTTACACCTAGAATAATTTGACATATAAAAAAAAAAAAAAACTAATTAATCCAAAATTATACTCCTCTTAATTAAATAATAAATGAGCACAATTTACGATACAGTTTTAATTACATTTAGTTAATTTCAAATAATGCAATAGAGCATTTTTAATTCAATATACTCCATAATAGATATTCATGTACAAATTAATCTTGATTTATGATTCAATGTTTAAGAAGCGAATATAAAAATACAATATATAATACGTTTAATTATATATATATATATATATATATATATATATATATATATATATATACTCTTCCTAAATAACACATTAAATGCAAATAAATGTTGACCCTTATTTATTAAATTACACATTTGTTAAGATTTGACTTAAATTTAGGATAATTTGAATTATCAAATTTACTTTATTGACTAATTAACCTAGCTAAAATTATGTATAATTATTTTACAATCAATCTCAATTAAATAATGTTAAGCAACTTGATTTAATTAACACGCTAAATTAGTAATTAAGCCGTAATATATGGACTATAATATATTTATGTTTAAATTTGTCAAAGTCTCGATTGACGCTAAATTAATTATAATTTAGAATATCTTATTAACATTATAACAAAATTTTATGAAATCAAATTTAGTCCACAAATTTAACACAAAATTAAATTAAATTTGATAGTTTGTTTAATTATATATGTAGAATTAATAAAAAAAAAGTTTATAATAATTTACAATTGTACCTAGCATATATATTTTAATTGGTGCAATAAACATTTGAATTCAAACACGGGCTAGAGAGTAGAGACTAATATTTTACTATGCTAAATATATTTTTATTTTACATCTTCAAATATAGCTTTATTAAAGTTGACAATAACAAATATATAATAAAGAACAATGCATATACAGAGAGATAAGAAGATCAACTGGCTATTGAATTATATAATCTAAAATCGAAAAAACTGGATCAAACGCTGATCAACTTGAAGAATTCTGCAGATCTATAATATAATCAATCAGAATTGTTTTCTTCATTCAGATCTGAAATATAATTGAAATTGTACATTCATTTACTTTACAAATTTCTAATATAATTTACATTTTTACGGATCTATAATAAGAGAGAAACAACATCTGATAATTTACAACGACTCGAATAAAAAATGAAGATTCTTACATGAAATCGTAGTCGTCTACAGAAATACATATCATACATGGAGATGAAGATTTCTAAAAAAATAAAAAATATTCAGCGCTACAAAAATTATGCAAAAAAGAAACAATTAGAATTTTGCAAAACGTACTAAACAATAGATGAGTGATTGGAACAATAGATGAGTGAATGAAATTAACAAAAGATTAAGAGAGTTATATAGGAGAAAAAATTAAGAATGTAGGGTTAAGATTAATAGTTAAAATGAATGGATGAGATTAAAAGTTAAAGGTTAGAATGAATGAGAAGAGAGAGATTTTAAAATTGAGTGAAATGAGAGGAGAGAGATTAAGTAGAGGAAATATGATGGTGACATGTGGCAATAGAAAGGTTTGCAAATATAAGTATATAGATATCTGTGCATGTGAAGGATTATGTTGCAACGAAAAATAATCTAGATAGCCAGAATTGTTTAATTTTTTTTTTAAATGTGATTTTACTGTAATATCGTTAAATAAAACATTACTCTTTCCGTTATTCAATAGGTGTTGTTTTCATGAAATTTGTTAAAATTAAGAAAGAGTATGTATTGACTAATATACCCTTAAATAATAAAAGAAGATTTTACTCACATTAATTTCTTGCAAATCTTTTCAAATTCTTTAACCAATCATTTCAATTATTTCCAAGTTTAGGAGATTTTGTAAAGTTAAAGGGAGAATATAATGAGAACAAACGGTGTAAAAAAATTTAAAACTTCACTTATTTATGTACAAGAGAAAAAGACTAAAATAACATTTATTGAAAAACAGAGGGAGTATAATATTCAGTCAGGAGTATTTTCGAGCTTATACCGAATTTTGGATATCCAGAATCTGGATGTGTAGTGCCATCCATGTTGCAATATTATTTAGAGAAATTGTGTTAAAACATTAGGTTTGTTTTGGGATTTTTAGAATTTTGAAATGCAAATTTAAAATATAGTGGATTTAAAAATCGTAATAATTTGTATGTTATAGAATTTATTGGTGTTTATAGAGGATTGTTGGGATATTCATCCTACCCCTAGTATTAATAGATAGATGATTAAGTTTTGATGGCCAAAACAGGTAATCCTATCCCTAATGTTCTTATAAAGTTTAGTAGTTTATTTTAATTTGTATAAGTTTTAGTCATGTGGAATCAGTTGTATGTATATCAGCTGATACCACATCTAGATAAACACACGTATGCTCAAGATGTAAAGAGTAGAAGACTGAAAACTAGAAGACTCTTGAAGTCCATTAGTGAAATCAGATGACAAGGTCCTTGTATGGTTTAGTCAGCTGATATTAGCTACACGAGATCAACCGAGTAGAAGATGTACAACTGATATGGACTCAAATAGATCTTGTCGAGTCTTAAGCATTTATGAAGAACTGTTCATTTATTGGAACAAATAACAAAACACATTGAAGAAGGCAACAACATAACTTATCAGACAAAGAGATTGGCGGACCTCATCTGACAGCCTCGACTAAAGACAAGACTGAAAGTCTAACCAACTCAGTTGACGTGGATCAATGAGAAGATGTCAACACAACTATTGAGTTGACTTAGACTAGGGTTTCAGAGATCGTACAATTGCATTTAATGCACATTAATTAAATGCGCATTCACTTTATAGGCAATGTCATACCAGAATTGCTTGAAACATTATTTCAATGAAGATCTCGAGCCCATTCCTGGAAGATTTGATGCAACAGCTAGTTCATCCAACGACTAGTTCCAAGCTCGAATCATCTATATATAAATACAAGGAGTTGTACGAAAACTGTATGCAAGAACTCACTATTAGCCGAGTAAATTCATCATTCAAGTCGACTGAATCCTTAAGAAGCTCTTTAGAGCCAGTGTTCGATCCTAAGACTCCCATAGCTCTATGTTTCCAAAATCTAAGTTTGTATTTCATACATATCTTAAGCTTATAAAACTATTGATTGAACCTCTTTGTTCATCACACTAATTGGTACCTTTTGTAAACCTAAACCCTACTTTCTATCCTTAGAAGTTAGTCTGATTTGCAACCAGCTCTTGTAAGAGTACTTGTTCTTATGATAACAAGTAGAGTCAATTGCACTCAAGTGGTGTATCGAGCTCACAAGTCTTCTCTTGGGACTATAAAGTAGCAATGACTTTATTTATTAAGGAATTAATATCACAGTTGGAACCGTGAGACTGGACGTAAGACAAGGAGTCCGAACCACTATAAATCTTGTGTTCATTTATTGTTTTATATTGCTTATCATTTGTTAATATATCATATATTTCATAAGCATAGTTTTTAAAAAAGTCAAAATTCACAAGTTAAGTTTTTCATATTCAGCTGATATCAAGTCAGCCGATAAGCTCATTGTTTAATCAAAGTCATTCTTTGTAAAAGGTTTTCATTCAGCCCGCGAGTCTAAACATTTAAGGCCTATACAATTCCGCACTAACAGCTAACAAGCAATGAGTAGGTTAGTTATATATCCCTGTTGTTCACACTCGCACTAGATTAGATCATATTGTTTGCATTAGACGACTTGGTATATAACTAAATTGTTTACTCGTCTGTATCATTGTTGGGAATTATCCCAATATTCAATAATAAGGATCTTCCCCAACTCTTGTGGTCCGGGAAATTATTATGAGACCACCTTCCCCAACTCCTTTGTGGGGATTTATTGGGACCTGTGGGTTATAGGACCACCACGTCAAGGATCTTTTGAGACTTCCAGGAATCTTTTGAGAACCCCCAATGATATTGCCAAAAATACAAAGTAATGAATCACATTGATTATTTACCTATAATAAATAAAAGCAATACTTCTTAACTACATACAATCCCATTTAAGTGATAGAGATTAAGAAATCAACAACCACTGAGGGATAATCCTTCATTCCTCAACTCAGTCTAGAAGAATTACCTCTCCTTAGGTCTTATTCAGCACATCATAATGTACTATGTTGGTCTTGAAAGGAGTATGACACAAGTGTAAGGGGGGGGGGGGGGGAATGCACTTGTGTATACAATTTTTCTTTTCTCAAACAGAATAGCCTATCAGGAGAATTGTCTAACAACTTCTCTGATTATGAATAACTTAATTATGTTAGACAATCAGTCTTCTGAGAACTATGAACTACTCAGTTGAACAACTTTCTAAATTAGTTATTAGTGCGGAATGTGGTTGGCCCTTTGTCTTTTTAAAACTCCTTTAATGTATTCTAAAAACATTCTTTCAGGGAACTTTTCCAAAACAGTTTTTCACACTTGAAAGAATATATCTTTGAAAGATCAGTTTTGTGTGCTTGTGTATAAATGTGTTAAGTAAATGATAAGCAGTAAGTAAATAACACAATCAGTTTATAGTGGTTCAGAGACTAAAGCTCCTACATCCACTTTCCCTAATTTAATAGGATAATTCCTTTCACTCATAGAATTAACTTGTTTTATAGTGCCAAGGTGCACCGATCAACCACACTTATCCTTAGTGCCTTGATCCCTAGGAATTCTGAGTCCTAGTACTCAACTTCTCTTGAACTAAACTGTGTTTTCTCTAACATTCTTTAGTTCCTCACTTCTACAAAAAAATCTACTACTTTCTCTCTTTGAAAAGGTTTGGGTTTGAGGTTTGGTTCCACACCTGTTCTTCCAATCACTTCTGTATTTATAGAGGAGATTGAGCATATGACCGTTGGAGAGTTGTTGGTCCTTGGTGGAGTATGACACAAGTGTATGAGGGGGGGGGGGGGAATGCACTTGTGTATGCAAATTCTTTTCTTTTTAACAAAACTGATCTTATCAGGCAGGTTGTCTCACAACTGGCCTGAGTGAGAACTTTGATAGATACTTGTCCTACTGATTACTATTGAGTTATCAGTTGGCTAAATATCTAAGAGAGTTGCTAAGTGCGGAATGTGGTTGGCCTTTGACTTAAAGAAATACTCCAAGTTAATTTCTGAAAATATACTGGTTATCAGGGACTTTGTCCAAGACAGATTTTCTGGCTTACTGACTCTTGCTTCTTTAAAATATGTTTGAATGTAAGTGCAATAAAGAATGCAGTAATTAAATGGCACACAAGTTTATAGTGGTTCAGAGACTCAAGCTCCTACATCCACTTTCCCTGATTGAACAGGATAATTCCTTCACAATGGAATTAACTTGTTTTATAGTGCCAAGGTGCACTGATCAACAACACTCTCTCAGTGTTTTGATCCCTAGGATAATCTGAGTCCTAGTGCTCAATCTCTCTGAGTTAAGACTGTGTTTCACTCTAACAGTCCTTAACTCCTCACTTCTACAACAAACACTCTCTTCACTAAATGAGATAAGGTTTGAGGTTTGGTTCCAACTAGTAGAGATATCCTTTACAATAAGAACAGTGTAAAGGCTTAGGATATCTTAATGCTAAGCTTTGGATGTTTACAAAGATTGACTTAGCTAAATGAAGTGATTCAGGAAACTTGGGATTCTGAAGAACAACTTGGTTTCCTTTGAAAGCTTGATAGTAATTTGATAGCTTGTAGTTGGATTATGAATCCCTTTGATCACTTTTGTATTTATAGGCAAATTTGAACAACTAACCGTTGGAGGGATAGCAATTCAAATATGTCTATTTGCAGCACCATTGAAACGGCTATGAAGCTTGGCATCCTTTTATTCACTGTGTAAAAGGGCTCTTCAATGGTTGCTTGAATGAATGTGTTGACTTCTGACAAATGCGGCTGAGAAGACTTGTGTCAGTTTCCAAATTTGCACATTGTCCTAGGTTGATTTGTGGCAAACTCTACACACAACCAACGGTCAGATGGGACAAGCTCCCTGAACATTCCTGCTGCAATTTAGAATGTTCTACCATTCATTCAATGTTTCACTCTTTAATGCTTCAATGCTTGTTTCAGGCATGATTGGCAATAAATGCTTCATTGAATGTGTCTTCTGAGGGCTTTGGCATTCAATGCTCTTGATCATTTTTACTTTAACTGACTTGATCATTTTGCATTTATGAGCACAACTTTATTGTTCTTGATCTCTTCAGCTCAGTTGTCCACTTGGTCAGCTTGCCTTGAATAGTTCAGCAACTTTGGCCTAGAGACTTATCAAGCTGCCTAACATTCCAGCTTTGGACAACTAACCTGAACACTAAAATCTCACAACATTCCTGAGATTTTTACTTAAGCAATCTACATACTCAAGTACACTGAGACAACTTGCCTGAACTTGACTTGAGCATATCTCAACTAATCTGAACATCATCAATCAGGGGTTTTGGTATCTAGATCAAAATCATTTTATTCCCAACAATTTCTCCCTTTTTGATGATGCCAAAACCTATTACAAAGGTAACTTGACTTATACTATTCTTTATCTTCAGGATTAGTGAACTTGTCAACTTTCCTGAAAGAAACTGTTAGCACAATAAATCAAGTATATATGTAATGTCAGGTTAGTTGAGATAATGAGTTGTTATCTCTTGATAGAAAATCAGTGGTCCTTTTATATATCATCAAGCATTACAGATCAGAAAATCAAGGACAACATGACTGAAACAGAGAAAACAAAATAACAACATCATAAGTAATCATAAAAACCAGATAGGGAAGAGATAAACTTATCCATTCAGAGAGTTCCATCATCCTGAGGAGCAATGCCATATTGAGCCTAGACCCTTTTCTTCAGCTCCCAAACATCCTTGTTGGAGCCTCTAGGGCCAATCTTCATCTTCTCCATCTTCATGATGTTGATGAACTCCTCCAGAATCTTTCCCTCATCAATTAAGTTCCCATTGAACTTAGGAGGCATGTACAGAATTGGACCAGGGGCCTTGAATTCAACTCTTGCCATCTCAGCTGCTGCAAACAGCTTTTGGTAGAGGTCCCTATGATTCTCAAACATGAACTGGACAAAGACTTCATCTACACTCTCTTCAAGCCACTTTCCAATGACATAGAAGTCATATACAAAACTTCTCTTGGCCTCCTCCCATGCATCATTCAGTGAGATTGGAACCCACTTATCATGGTGAGGGTACTGAGTATCCCATCTTTGCAGCATTTGAGGTTTGAGCCTTCTGTATGAAGCCCTCCTTCTTGGAGCTTTGAAGTTTGCCCTTCTTTCATCTCTTGCCTTGTTGGCCTCAACCAGCTGATCCATTCTCTCTTTAGCCCTTTGAAGAGCTAGCTTCTCTTGTGTCTCTGGATCTTTGCCAAATCCTTCTTCAAACAGTTTAGAAGGATCATCAGCAAGCTTGGGCACACCAACTTCAGGCTCTCTGTCCTGTACCTCCTCTTCAACATCTTCATCAATGACAGGCAGCTTGGCTGCTTTCTTCAATCTCTTTGATTGCCTTACTGGAGTAGATTCTTCAGTCTGAAATTCTGAAGGCAAAGTCAGGCTGGTTGGGAATTCATTGAAGGCTTCCAATTCCTTCCTCTTTCTTTCAGATGACCTTGTCACCTTCCCCCTTACTTCAGCAACCTTCTCTTTGGGGTCAAGTCCAGCTGACTCACCACCAGGCCTTTGTTGCTTTCTTGCCTGACTCTCCATTGCTGACATCATGGACTCTTTAACAGCAATTTGAATCTGCTCTTCTTCAGTCAAGCTTTCAATATCCATTGGGCCTTTGCCTTTCCCAATGTCCTCTACTGCCTCCTCCTCAATCTCAGGGACCTTCTCCTTTCCCTTAGGTTCACCAATCACCAAGGTTCCCTTTGCCCTTGCTCTCTCTCTTTCCCCCTTTTTGGCATTATCAAAACACTGGGGCTTTAATTCACTCATAGAAACTGAGAGATGTGAGTGGGCCTGAGTGAGGGACTTCAACTCCTGCAGTAGATAAACATTCTCATCATGAATGTTTTGCATTTTATCATCTGCCATGCTAAAAAATGTGTGAACTGGCTTCATCTTTTGAGTAACAATTGCATCCAATGTGGCTTTCAGTGATTGATCAAGTTTGGCCTGAAGTTGTTCAGTGAGGTTGGCCACAACTTGATCAGACACTTTGGCCATAAGTTCAACATTGAACTTCTCAGCAGCCTCCTTCACCATTGCAGCTTTCAATTCTTCAGCCTTCTTCCTTTGGGCTGCTGTCCTCTGCCTTAGAGCATCCTTGATTGTTTTTCTTAATGCTTTCACATTATGCTTGTACAAATCTTTAAGACCCTGCTGCTCTTTCTTCACAGATCTTGTGAATTTTCCCATAGCATCCTTGGCCTTTGTCACTTCAGTTGAAACTGTTTGCAGTCCAGTTTCAACTCCACAAATTCTTGCATCCAATGTGGGCAGGATCACCTCCTCTGAGCCAGTTAGCCTCATCTCCACAGAGGCTAGAGTTTTTCCTTGGCCATCTAGGGTATCAATTGTTGCTGCATGTGCCTTACCAACTTCCCTGACCAAAGTATCCAACTTCTCTGATTGTTCTTCAATGATAGATGCAGTTTGAGTAGCAATTTGAAAGCCTGCTTCAGTGGTGTTGGCTTGCTCAAAGTACATCTTATTTAATGTGGATACATTGGCTGATACTGCTTCAAGGTCAATGTCAGCATCAACAGGTATATCTGTAAGAGAGGCATCTGCAAAAATTTGCTCAATTGTAACAGCAACAGAATCTGCAAAACTAAGAGTGTTAGTAAAAACTCCCTCAACACCCTCATTTTTTCTTTCTCCCATAAGGCCTGATACATCAGCACCTTCTCTCTCTTTTTCAACTAAATTCTTTTCTTCTTCATTCAATTCAGATGGACTCACATACATTTGAGAATCAGGCCTCCCTTCACCAAGGGATTCATCAAGTTCAGATTTGACTTGAAGAATTGCCTGACTCTCATATTGGGCTGCACCCAATATTTCTACCTCATCTCCCTCTTTTTGTGGTGCACTCAGGGAACCTGTAATCACACAATCCTCACCATCATCTCCCTCTGAGTTTTCACCACTATTAGCCTTTTCAACTCCTTCCATTCCTAAACCTGACACCTCTATATCCTCAACAGGATCCACAAAGGGCAGTTGTTGGGAGATCACAGTGCTTGGGCATCCCAAGGCCACTGAGTCATCCTGAATGACTAAAGGCTGGTCAATGTCCAACTGTCCTGACATTGATGAGGCTTTAGCCAAACTAGCTTCTCCTATGGAAGTCTCAACATTGTCAAGCTGTGCCTCAGGTTCAGAAGAACCATCCTTGTCCAATGCATCTTGGACTGAGTCACCATCTTTGGTCAACTCCTCTGAATGATCATAGTCCTTTTCAGAATGATAGGTCAAGTAATGTACCTGAGCAGAGTTGAGGCCAGGAGGGTTGGGATTAGTGTGATCATCATCATCATCATTATCATCATCAGATGGACTATCAGGGTGCCTGAGTCCCTGTGCAATTCTTTCTCTCTCAGCAAGCACCTTCTCATGAACAATGGTGCAAAACAGGGCCTCAGTGGTCAACACACTGGATTTCTTGACATTAGCAAAATGTAAGAGCCTGTTCTCTTCAACCTGCCACCAGCTTGCTCCTTTATCCTGTATAGCCTGAGCAATTTCCACCATAGTTCTATCCTTGATCTCCACAAGAGCTCTGAGATCATAGAACTGTTGTTGCAGCCTAGGATACTCCTTCAATCCAGGATACAACTCATCCACATTAGCCTTGGCAATTTGCCTTAGCATCCCCTCATAAGTGTACTCTTCACCACTTTTATCTCCAGAAGAGTTGGCTTGGGATTCAGGAGGGTTGGATTGGGATTTAGGTAGGCTTGGCTGGATTTTAGGTAGGTTGGGTTCAGAAGAGCTTAAAACAATTTGGGATTCAGGTGCTTTTGAGAGCAATGTGCCTGAAGAGGTAATTGGAATGGCTGGAATGGGTGGGAGAACAACTTGATCACCTTCTTGAAGAACAGTTTCAAGAAGTTTGGTATATGAGAGAAGTCTTGGATCAAGTGGGGAAAAAGGTCTATCCTCAAGATTGACCAAATCTGCCAGCACATCAATACCTGCTCTATCAGGTGCACCTTCTGGTGAATAAACCTTCTTTGCAATAATTGGGGCATCTTCAGGAGTCTTGCACTCCTCTTCTTCATGCCTTGATGGAGATATTCTTCTGGACTGAATATCAGGAGAGTTGGCTTCAGGACTGTTGGTCTTGGAATTAGACCTACTGGCTTGCCTAATCTCCTTGAAAAACTCTTTCTTCTTCTTTTCCTCCTCCATCAACTTCTGCTTCTCAGAAGTCTTGATGATTCTTCTCCTCCTTTCAGATCTTGTTGGCTGGTCAAGATCCCTGAATTCTGTTACACTTTCAGGCTGTAAGGGAACAACCTCTCTGACTTCTTCACCCTCTTCAAGGGGGTTGACTCCTTCATCAGCAACCTTCTCAATCTCATCAGAAGTGGCTCCTCCACTTCTAGACTGGCTTTCTGGGGAAGATTCACTCAGAATCTTCTTCATTCTCTTCATTTTTGGTTGAGCTTTTGGTGGTTGGGCTTTCCTTTTTCTTGGAGAGGCTCTTGTTGTTGGAACAACTGCAACAACTTTCTTGGAGGCAGCCTCCTGCTTTCTCTTTTCTGTCTTTGAAGACATCTTTCTGAACATCACCTTTTGAGCAGGAAAAGGCTTTGGCTTTGCTTGTAGATGGGTGTAATGAGCAAATCTTTCCAAGAGTAGGCTGGCTCTTGTGCAGAACTGAAGTCTTCCATCTACTACCACCTTGTGGTGTTTCACCTCCTTAAACTTGAATTTCTCATTCATCATTTTGTCCAAGATAAAGCTTTTCCAATCAAACTTGACTCTCTTCTCAGCAGAGTCAATGACATCAGCCATTACTCTTAACTTAGGCATACTTATTTGTTCAACACTCCTAGAGTGACTTAACAAACTCTTCACCACACAATCAAACAAGTGTCTAAAAACAGGCTTTAGAGTGTTCTTGTTTTGAGCACTTACTAGCTTTTTGGGTGTGAGCAGCCATGGAAGGTAGAACTCCTGATCTTCTCCTTCCTTGTAAGTTTCTGGATTTAGGCCTTCTGATGGTAGCCCAAAGCTAGCATCCAAATCCTCTGCAGTGAAGATGATGGTGTGTTGGCTCTCTTCTTCTTCATCTTCCTCAGCATATGTGAGCTTGGTGCACACATCACCCTTCTTGCCCTTCCATCTGAGATGGGCAAAGAATTCAGCCATGAAGGAGTTCAGACATGAATCTGGCTTGGTGCCTAAGAACTTCTCTAGCCCAGCCTCCCTTAGCCATTGGAGGACTTGTTGAACTTCAGTGTCTGGACTATCAAAGGCAACTAGTTTCTCAAACCAAAGAGAGTTTGGATTACTAAGATAGGAGAAATCAATGTCCAAGGAGGAATCATTGAAATCTACAAGTTCTTCTCTTTTGATTTTGGGTGCCATGGATAATATGAGAATTTGGTAGGGTTTTGGAGAGTAGTTGCAGGTTTGAGAGGTTTTGAAAATCTTAAGAGTTTGAAACAATATGAGTGCGTGAGGATGAAGGTAAAACTGAGGAGTTTATATATGTGGGGAGTTTATTAACCGCTGGTTAATAGAAAGTGGCAGTGGGTAATAGTAAAAACCAATTGAATAAAGTAGGGTAGTGGTCTTTAGGCGGTTTGATGGAAGTTTAATGCAAATCAATGGTCTTGATGTTGGCTCAAGAATTCATGAAATCTCAATTAAGATTTTTGCATTAAATGCTGATTTGCCTTTTTGGTGGTAAAAATCTTTATAGCACACTCCATCCTAAAATGGCCTACTCTTAGACCAAGAAACCTCTTAAATGTCTAATCAATGCTAAAAATAGCAATGATTATCCAATTAACTCGGACAAACATCCTGAGATGTGCTTTGGTTTCTGTGAAAGTCAAACTGCTTGATGAACCTGCCTGAGTGGGTCCCAAGGTTGCTGACTGGGTTCCACTTGGACAAAGCTCCTGACCAACATTGCTGAACACCATAGGGACAAATTTGCTGAGTTTCCATCTTTGGCAGACTGCTTCAGTGAGGTTGGTCAACTTTGCTGAAGTTCATCTAAATGAGCTTCCCCCTTCATATGAGCTTTCTTTCCTCATTTCTCCATCTTGCCTGGATCAAGTAAGCCCAATTCAGCTGACAATTCCAAGAATCTTGCTTCAGCTAAAGGCTTAGTAAAGATATCAGCTTTTTGCTTATCAGTGTGAATTTTGACAAGCTTGATATCTTTCTTCTCCACATGATCCCTTATGAAGTGATGCTTGATATCCACATGCTTGCATCTGGTGTGGAGCACTAGATTCTGTGAGATGGCAATTGCACTGTTGTTGTCACAGAATATTGGCACTTCATTTGAGATGACTTTGTAGTCTCTAAGTTGTTGCCTGAGCCAAAGTATCTGAGCACAGCAACTTCTAGCTGCTACATATTCTGCTTCAGTTGTTGAAGTTGCAACTGTGTTTTGCTTTTTGGAGAACCATGAGATAAGCTTGCTGCCCAAGAATTGACATGTTCCAGAGGTGTATTTTCTGTCAATTCTACATCCTCCATAATCTGCATCTGAATATCCAGTGAGGTCAATGTTGTCATCAGCTGGATACCACAATCCAAGATTCTCAGATCCCTTGAGATATCTTAGGATTCTCTTGGCAGCATCAAGATGGCTCTTCTTTGGATTGGCTTGAAATCTTGCACACACTCCAACTGCAAATGTGATATCAGGCCTGCTTGCAGTGAGATATAGCAAGGATCCTATGATTCCCCTGTAGTTAGTGGAGTTTGTTGACTCTCCACTTTCATCAGGATCCATTTTCCAGTTAGTATTCATAGGAATTCTGACTGGCTTGCTTGTAGCACATCCAAATTTCTTGATCATGTCCCTTGTATACTTGGCCTGATTGATGAATATTCCCTTCTTTGATTGAGTGACTTGAAGTCCTAGGAAGAAATTCATCAATCCCATCATGGACATCTCAAACTTGCTCTGCATGAGTTTGGAGAACTTCTCACACAGCTTCTCATTTGGAGATCCAAATATAATGTCATCCACATAGATTTGGACTAACAAGATATCATCTCCTTCACAGATTCTGAACAAGGTTCTGTCAACAGTGCCTTTGACAAACCCATGATCTAGAAGAAACTGTGATAAGGTGTCATACCAAGCTCTTGGAGCTTGCTTTAAGCCATAGAGAGCTTTCTTCAATCTGTACACCTTGTCTCCTTCTTCAAAGCCTGGGGGCTGTTCCACATACACTTCTTCTTTGAGCACCCCATTGAGAAATGCACTCTTCACATCCATTTGATATACCTTGAACCTCATGTGAGCTGCATATGCTAAGAAGAGTCTGATTGCCTCAAGTCTGGCCACTGGAGCAAAGGTCTCATCATAATCTATCCCTTCAGATTGACAATATCCCTTAGCCACCAGTCTTGCTTTGTTCCTCACAATGATGTCATTTTCATTTTTCTTATTTTTAAACACCTATTTGGTTCCAATGACATCTTGATGAGTTGGCCTATCTACCAGCTCCCATACTTCATTTCTGGTGAACTGGTTCAGCTCTTCTTGCATGGCTATGATCCAGTTGGTGTCTTGTAGTGCTTCTTCAATATCTCCTGGTTCCTTTTCTGAAAGGAAACAACAAAACAATGCACTTTCTCCATGAAACCTTCTAGTTTTGATCCCTTCACTTGGATTACCAAGTATCAGGCTAGATGGGTGGTCTTGCAACCAAGTCCTTCTAGACCTGATCCCTTCAGGAGGATTGTCCTCATCTGAGGTTGGATCACTAGGCTCATTAAATTCAGGAAAATTAATTGAAGGATCAAGCTCAGGATCATATTCAGGGGTATTGTCCTCATTGTCAGATGAGTTGACATTTTCATTGGTTCCCCCTTGAATATTGGATCCATTTACTACCTCAGCATTGCCTGCTTCTTCATTGATAGTTGTTACCTGGTTTTGAACTGGGATGGGGTCAGTCAGTTCAATATCACCTTCAGGTTGGTTGGCTTCAGGTTGATTGCCATCAGGTAGGTTGTCCAGTTTTTGATTCTCAGTTAGTTCAGGCTGGACAACATCTACAAACACTGTCTCCTTGCTTTGAAGCCTTAGTCTGGTTGTTCTTTGTGTTATTTCATTAATATTCAGGTCTCTATCCCTGAACTCATCAATAGATTCATCAAACACAACATGAGGTGTTTCTTCCACAATAAGGGTTTTGCAATTGTAAACTCTGTAAGCCTTGCTGATTTGTGAATATCCAACAAATATTCCTTCATCAGCTTTGCTGTCAAAAGCTTTCAATTGCTCTTTCCCATTATTATGAATGAAACACTTACAACCAAATATGTGAAAATAAGCAACAGTGGGCAATCTACCTTTCCATATTTGATATGGAGTTTTACCTTGTCCTTTGGTGATTAAGGACCTGTTTTGTGTGTGACATGCAGTGCTAATGGCTTCAGCCCAGAACCTTTTAGGCAGTTTGGATTCAGCAATCAAAGTTCTTGCTGCCTCTTTCAAGGTCCTGTTTCTTCTTTCAGCAACCCCATTTTGTTGAGGTGTTCTTGCTGCTGAAGTTTCATGAGTGATGCCATTTTTGCTGCAGTACTCATTAATGTATGAGTTTATGAATTCAGTGCCTTTGTCTGATCTGATCTTGACAATACTTAGGCCCTTTTCATTGCTCAATCTTTTCATCAATTCAGGTAGCTTGACTTGGGTCTTCTTTTTGTTTAGCAAGAAAACTACCCAAGTGTACCTGGAAAAATCATCAACAACAACTAAAGCATATTTTCTTCCATTTATACTTACTGGGATTATTGGTCCAAATAAATCCATATGCAGTAGTTGAAGAACTCTCTCAGTTGAGATGACAGGCTTTCCTTTAAATGAAGCTTTGATCTACTTTCCTTCCTGACATGGCTGGCATATATGTTCTTTGGTGAACACTTGATTTGGCAGCCCTTTAACTAGAGAGTTTCTTGCAATCTTGTTGATGGTTTTGAAGTTCAGGTGGGTTAGTCTTTTGTGCCACAGCCAGCTTTGCTCACTTGTGCTTTTGGCAACAAGACAAACTGCTTCAGGGGTTTTGCTCCAATCTGCAAAATAAACATTTCCCTTTCTCACCCCTGTCAGTAGCACCTGTTGTGTTGATTTGTTTTTGATAGTACATTCATTTGGTGCAAATTCAACACAATATCCTTTATCACAAATTTGACTTATAGACAGCAAGTTATATTTTAGGCCTAGGACATATGAGACATCAGTAATTTTAACACTACCAATGTTTAATGTACCATAACCTCTTGTGATCCCTTGAGAGCTGTCTCCAAAGGTTACTGAAGGACCATCCTTTTCTATGAAATCTGAGAGAAGCTCCTTGTTTCCAGTCATGTGTCTTGAACATCCACTGTCCAAGTACCATGCTGTTTTCTTGTTGATACTTCTCTTCTTCTTGTGGTCCTTGCAGCCCTGCAAAGTCAAAATTTAGGTACCCTTTGAGTGTTGGGTCCTAGAGGGTTAGCTGTACCTTTTGGAACCCAAATCTGCCTGATTACTCTGATTGACTCAAAGTGACTGACTTGGTTTCCATTTACATCTACATACACAGTTTGACCCTTAAATGCCTTGGGTGGTTTATGTGTATAAGTGTTAGCCTTGTAAGGTTCAGGAGTGTTGGTGAATTTCTTTGGGACATTTCTCCTAAAGTTACTAGACTTAGGTGCAGCTTGGTAAGACCTTTGAGGATAGGGTTTTGGATGGCCTTTTCCATTTGGCAAGTAAGGTCCAGGCTTCCTGAATGTTTTATACCTATCAGAGGGGATTGGCCTTAATCCATTCAGTTGAGGTTGCCTCATTTGAGTTGGCCTTTTCTGAACAGATTTTGGACAACTTCTCTGATGAGGATTCAGATAGGTTGGCCTTCCATTGGTTCTACCTTTCTGAACCTCACTCCTCTTATAAGCAATGCCTTTAACCCTTTCCACAGGTATGAGTTTAGGTACATTGTTTACTTGAGTTGGTATAAAAATTCCTTTTCCCTTATCCTTAACCAGTGGTTGATTTACTTCCATTTCATTTTGTTGTGCCACTGATCTTACAAAAGTCATCTTAGAATTGCTTGATGAAGCAATACTAAGACCAGGTGAGGGTTCAAGTGGATTATAGCCTAATCCACCCTTTTGAGCAAATGGTCTTTGGAATCCTTGAATCTCCTCTATTGCCTTAGCAGATTTGTTCAAGGCAGACATTTTCATTTTTAAGCTCCCCTCACTCAATTTTAGAGTATCAAATTCACTTGAGAGATTGTCAAATTTTGCTTGAAGAATTCTAAGATCAAAATCCTTTTTCCTCAAGGCCAATTCTTGATCATCAATCAACTTTTGTTGTTCAGAGACTTTGAGAGACATTTCTTCAAGTTCTCTCACAATCTGCTGATACAACTCAGTTGATTTAATGTCAAACTCTGGTTCAGGAAGGTTGAGAGTTTGAGCTTTTGAATTCAGTAGCTCATTTTCTCTAAGTGCTATATTGCATACTTCTCTTAGCCTGGTGAAATCCTCAAATAATTTTGCAAAGTTGAGTTTTAAGGAGATTTCACTGGACTCATGTGTGTCATTTGAAGAATTAGAAGAACTAGAAGATGAACATACCTCATCATTTTCAAATGCCATTTGACAGTCATCATCACTGTCACTATTGGAGAACAATCCATCATCAGAAGAGTAGACACTCTCTTCACTTGCTGAATCTCCAGCTATCATGGCTTTCCTGTTGTTCAGCCTCTTGTCTCTTTTGTTCTGCCTTTCCTTTCTTTCTTTGGCACTAAGGTCAGGACAATCATACTGAAAGTGACCCTTTTTCTGGCACACATCTTCATCTTCATTCTTTTTGCTAGAGGACTCCTTCCTCCTTGATGATGATGGTTCACCTTTGCTGAATTTCTTCCTATCAGCATATCTGTCTTCTTTCTTTTCATCAGAGACTTTGTCCTCTGATTTTTGTCAGGAGAACTGAATCTCCTTCTGGTTCTGTTGTCTTGGTAGAACTTCTTGTATCTACCAAATCTGGAGTTGAGCTTCTCAAATCTCCTAGCCATGAGTGCCAGCTCCTCCTTTATTTCAGATTTTGAAACAGATTGAGAGGATCTTTGGGAATTCTTCTTTTCTGTTTCAGCAGCTTTGAAAGCAACACCTTTGTTTGAGGAGTATGGCTCTTCATGCACCTTCTTTCTGTTGAGATCAAACTCATATGCTTTGAGTTCAGAGAATACTTGCTGCATTGGCATGTTGTCAAGATTGCTGGTATTTTGCATCATGACTGAGTAAATGTCCCACATGGATGTGAGACTTCTCAGAATCTTCAAAGCAACCTCTCTTTTGGCATAGAACTTGCCAAGAGAGTTTATCTCATTCATGATGTCAGTAAATCTGCCATCAAGGTGATCAATAGTTTCATTGGCTTCCATAGAGAATTGTTCATATTTTTGGATAGCCACTTGAAGCTTATTCTCCTTGATCTTTTGGGTACCTTCACACATAAGTGCTAAGGTGTCCCAAATCTCTTTAGCTGATGTGCAGTGGTACACTCTTCCCATTAATGCATCTGGAATGGTCTGGTACAGTGTGTTCATGGCAATGTAGTTCAGGTTGTGCCTTTTTCTTTCCTCAGCTGTAAAGTCATCTTCATCCTTTGGCAGCAACTCCCTTGGATCTGCTTTCTGAGCATCAGTGAGCTTGGGATTTGCTTTAGTGAATGTAAATGGCCCTCTAGTGATGACTTTAAGCATCTCATCATGCTGGCAAGCAAGATGTGCTCTCATCCTGATCTTCCAGAAATCATAGTTCTCAATTGAGAACATTGGCAGTTTGTGATGAGAAATATGATTGACTTGGTTTGGACCCATGTTGTTGATGGTGTTGACAGCATCTCCTGGAACTGCATTGTTAGCCATTTCAACAGAAATAGTATAAGATGAACACATATAGGTTTTTCAGAAATTTGGATCAGTTCAGTGACCACAGAAAATGTGATTTTGAAAATCAGTTGGATTTTTCAGAAGCAGTGGTCTATGAACCCCTGCTCTGATACCACTTGTTGGTCCTTGGTGGAGTATGACACAAGTGTATGGGGGGGAATGCACTTGTGTATGCAAATTCTTTTCTTTTTAACAAAACTGATCTTATCAGGCAGGTTGTCTCACAACTGGCCTGAGTGAGAACTTTGATAGATACTTGTCCTACTGATTACTATTGAGTTATCAGTTGGCTAAATATCTAAGAGAGTTGCTAAGTGCGGAATGTGGTTGGCCTTTGACTTAAAGAAATACTCCAAGTTAATTTCTGAAAAGATACTGGTTATCAGGGACTTTGTCCAAGACAGATTTTCTGGCCTACTGACTCTTGCTTCTTTAAAATATGTTTGAATGTAAGTGCAATAAAGAATGCAGTAATTAAATGGCAAACAAGTTTATAGTGGTTCAGAGACTCAAGCTCCTACATCCACTTTCCCTGATTGAACAGGATAATTCCTTCACAATGGAATTAGCTTGTTTTATAGTGCCAAGGTGCACTGATCAACAACACTCTCTCAGTGTTTTGATCCATAGGATAATCTGAGTCCTAGTGCTCAATCTCTCTGAGTTAAGACTGCGTTTCACTCTAACAGTCCTTAACTCCTCACTTCTACAACAAACACTCTCTTCACTAAATGAGATAAGGTTTGAGGTTTGGTTCCAACTAGTAGAGATATCCTTTACAATAAGAACAGTGTAAAGGCTTAGGATATCTCAATGCTAAGCTTTGGATGTTTACAAAGATTGGCTTAGCTAAATGAAGTGATTCAGGAAACTTGGGATTCTGAAGAACAGCTTGGTTTCCTTTGAAAGCTTGATAGTAATTTGATAGCTTGTAGTTGGATTATGAATCCCTTTGATCACTTTCCTAGACCGATCGTTGATAGTAATTCAGTGTGTGCTACTCGATCAATTTCCTAGACCGATCGTTGATCCCTGTTAGGAGTTGTGGCCAGTAGTTATACCTTTTAGATCATACGAATTATCCCACCCGTATGGATGTGTGTCTTCTTATCTATTGAGAGTGTAATCATAGATAGACTAGGCATTTCGACAGTGTATACCTTATACACTTAGTTCATTTTTAGAACAAGGCACCTGCCTCGTTTGTAGTTTCAGTTGTGAAGGTTATTGCTGTAACATTTCACACAACATTTGTACTTGAAGATAAGTATTGAATTTTGCCGTAAGGCTCGCATAGATTTTTATTTATAAAATCTATGTGAAAAATATTTTCATTGTGTCACGTTTGTTTTTAGTGTTTCAAGTCTTCCGCTGTGAATCTTAATTTCTGATATTCTGTTAGAGTCAGTGTTGTACAATTTGTCACAACATTTAGTACAACATTATTCTACTTAAACTTAAACACTTCATACACCGCACACTTTCATATAGTTTTAGTATATATATGTATATATATGCATATATGTTGTATGTATATATAAAATTATTAGAATTGTTAGAATTGTTAATTTTTATGCATGAATGTGTTAATTGTTAGAATTTATAAATTGTTAATTATGTTGTGTTAGGCATGTATTTATATGTATGTTTTAATTAAGTTATATGAATTTATTTGTTAATTAGGGTGTTAGAATTATATTGTGTTATGTCTATATATGAATTTATTTGTTAATTAGGGTGTTAGAATAATTATTAGAATATATTTAGAATTATATTAATTAATTTTAATAGAGTTGGAGGAATGAGACGCTGGTTGTTTGTGTGTTGTAGACGTCGATTGACATGAATTATTCAAGTGTGTGCATGTATTTATATGTATGTTTTAATTAAGTTATATGAATTTATTTGTTAATTAGGGTGTTAGAATTATATTGTGTTATGTCTATATATGAATTTATTTGTTAATTAGGGTGTTAGAATAATTATTAGAATATATTTAGAATTATATTAATTAATTTTAATAGAGTTGGAGGAATGAGACGTTGGTTGTTTGTGTGTTAATCGTTACAGTGATGTTCATATATAATGTTTTTTAATTGTTACAATGTTCAACGTTAATAATGTTTTAATGTTCATTTTGACAGATGAGTGGTCGTAGACATGGTTCTTCTGGACATGGCTCTGGTCAGGGTTCTTCTGGACAGGGGCGAGGTAGAGGTAGAGGAGAGCCGGTGGATGAGACACCGACTGTGCCCATACCAAAGGGTTTTTATATGCCCGATATGACTGGGATACTACAGTTGCCCCAGATGCCCGGAATGAACCCTAATTCCTATTACAATCAGGTGCCTCATATGGTTCCACATGCACAGGAACCATCCCCTCCACCGATACATTCGCCAGTTAGACCTCCGTCTGTCGGGACACAGGCCAGCATGTCGACTGATGCACCTGAGAGTCGCATTTTCCTGTGGATCTACCTTGATACGTAAGTATATTATATTTAAATTTCATTAGACGTATGTATAACATGTTTATTAATAATTTTTTTAATATTATAAAATACGTGTAACAGGATGATGCCTTCAAATTTGATTTCGAGGACGATCAGATCGATTATGTACAGGAATATGGAGCTTGGTGCACATGCCTTTGCCAAGGTATCACCCGGCACGATACATCGGTGGTAGGAGACATTCCAGGTATAAAATAACTTTACATTAACATTTTGTTATTTTGTTATATTAATTCATTAATTAATTTTTTTTTGCACACCGAGGTCAGGTGGGACCCTGAAGTCACATCTTCTGCAGAGGTGTACAGGCTCTTTCTTCAAAGAGCAGCAAGTCGGTACACTAACATGTTATCAAGAGTCAAGAAAGCGTGGGTGAAGGATAAGAAGAGGTCGAGGTGGGATGTGAATGATTGGAACGACTTAGTTCGTCACTGGAACGATCCTGAAATAATTAAGAAGAGTGAGTAGGCTCGTAAGAACCGCTTATCCGAGCCTGGAGGTCCGGGTACTTGCCATGGTACTCATAAAGGCGGAGCTCGTGGAGCAGCATAGGTCGCACGACGCATTGTAAGTATTTGTGGTCAATTATAATTAATTTTAGTTAATTATTTAGTTTATTTATACGTATATGTCTTCGATTCAAAATACAGGAGGAGAGGATGGGACGCCCTGCATACGACTGGGAGATAGTTGAATATTACCACCGTTACGAAAATGGCACATACACTTATGGCTATATGGGTGATATACTTGTAAGTGTGTACATACATATATATATATATATATATATATATATATATATACATTACATTATATAACAAATATATATTTAATTGTACTTGAAAATGTATTAACCCACTTTTAAATGTGCACGTATAGGACCAGACACAGGAGGAGTTGAACAATCAATCAGGAGATCCGTCAGATGAACCTACTTCGGAGGATGGTACCCAGGGCCCACCTATACCCGACATGTTTGAACTGTACTTGAAGAAGGTCGGCAGGTCTCATGGACGTGTTAGGGGCCTTGGACAAGTAGGCAAGAACAGACGGGTCTCCTCCGGTCCTGGCGAGACGTCAAGTGGTACGGCTTATGGACGATTCACCCAGGCCGACATTGACCATGCTATTGCTGAAGAACGGAGAGTCAATGAGGAGAGAGAGCAGCGCTTACTCCTACAAATGCAGCAGCAGGAGGAGCACTTACTCAAGCATTTTGAGGAGAAGATGGTAGGTGATGATGGGACGGATGGGTGGGATGGGTCAGATGTGTGGGGCGCCGACGCCGTCGGGGGCGTCGCACAACGTTCATGATCGTAGCCAGGTTGAGGATCGGGATGATACTGAGGATGATGGTGGTGATGATGATGAGTGATACATTTTTATATTACTTTGTTATGTGTGATGTTATTATATTACATTGACGTTGGCGATTAATTTTTATTTTAATGTTGTGTGTGATGTTATTTTAATTGACGTGAACATGCTAATTATGATTATAATTAATGTTGTTTGTGATGTTATTTTAATTGAAAATGAACTAGAGAATAATTTTATAATAGATGAAAATATTTTTAATTAAATGGATAAGTGAATTCATATTTTTAAATGGATAAGTGAAAATAATTATATATATTTAATGTTGTGAATTGAAAATTAGAATGAATTTAAATGATGTGATTAGAATAAATTTAAATGTATAAGTGAAAATAATTATATTCAATGTTGTATGTAATTATAATGTTGTGAAATTAAAAAAATAGAATGAATTTAAATGTTGTAAATTGAGGATTAGAATAAATTTAAATAGTGTGAATTGATACCGTAATTAAATTATTTAATTTGAAAAACATAATTTAGTTAATTTGAAAAACATAATTTAGAAATAATTATGATATGCTTTGATAAATAATTTAATAAGCAACAATTAAAGTTAGAATGGATTGAATTAAAGAATTAAAAACTAAAATTAAATTGAATATATATTAATTGCATTCACAACATGTCGACTAAAGCTCCTAGCCTAAACGGCACACAGGGGGCGCCCAAGAGCCTTCGAGACCGGGAGGTCCCGAGTTCGAACACCGCAAACAGCAAAATTCCCGAAAAATGGGTGGCCCAGCGGTGGGGGGTGGGTGTTGGTGGCCTCGATACCTGGGTTCGAAACCCAGGTTCGCCTTTTTTAAATGTTAATAAAAAGGCGACGGCAAAAAGGCAACGGCAGTGGGCCCGTTGCCAAAAGGCGACGGCCGTGGGCCCCGTTGCGAAAAGGAGACGGCAGTGGCCCCGTTGCCATTTGGCAACGGCTGTCGCCCTCGCCAAAAGGCAACGGCAGTGGGCCCGTTGCCAAAAGGTAATGGCCATCTGGCACCTGCCGTTGCCAAAAGGCAACGGTTTTCCCCAAATCCGATTCCATTCAAATAGCATCGAGCATATTGGCATCGGCAGACATTCGTTGCCTTTGCCGTTGCCTTCATCATTAGTGAAGGCAGATCCGTTGCCTTCCCCGTCCCCATTTCATCATTATTTTGTGGTGAAGGCAAGTCCAGTACTCTATCCCAGTGAGTAAGGCAGGAGTAATGGCCAGTAATGAAACTCTCCCCCTCAACACATCAGTGTTCTTGGCAACAAAACCATGGTGCCTCAAGTAATTGGAAATTAAAACAGGATAGGGTAGGTTACCTTTTTCAGAAACTTTTTCAGTAAATCTCATCATGTGGTGAAAGATTGTAAGGCCTAGATTGAATTTCTTAAGCACATATATCTTATACATAAGAATTGCTTGATCTTTTGTGATTTTGGTAGTGTTTGTGGTGGGGATCCAATTGTAGATAATGAGTTTATGTAACACAAAGTGTAGGGAGGTGAGGTCTTTGGTTAGCATCTGTCTAGTCCACTTAACTACCCTACCACCAGTTATAGCAGAAATTACCACATCCAAGTCAGGTTCTTCATCCACCTCAACATTAGGAATTTGCAGAAACTCATTTATCAGTTCAGGAGTAAAAGGTACATCCTTCCCCCTAAAACTAACAGTCCCATACCATTTAGATGATCTCCTACCAGTGCTCTTTTTCATACAAGCATAAAATTCATAAGCCCAGTTTGTCAAGAAAGATTCACCAAAATTCACAGCATGCATCAAATTCCTTTCCTCTAAGAAACTAATCATGCCTTTACTTTCAAAGTCAGGTATATTAATCCTCTTCTCTATCAACAATCTTCTCTTAGAATATATAGTTAATCTATTCTCTAGAGTCTCATAAGAGTCAGGAATACCTTTATCATCAGTAGTAATGTCATCATCATGTGCAGAGCTTGATGTGGAACCTTTGGTGGAGCTTTTCTCAGAGCTGCTTTCTGCACTGGAAGACCTATCACCACTGCCATCATCTTCAGGTTCTGGTGCAGCATCCTTTGCAGCAGCAAAATGCTCAGCATTTTTCTTAAGAGAGTTCAGAATATCTCTTAAGCACACATTAGAATCAGAGTTGGAATCTGATTTTGCAGGTTCATCTTCAATGATCATCTTCTCTTTGCCTTTTGGTTCAGCAACAACCTTTCCTTTGCCTTTCAATTCAGCAACAGCTTTCTTCTTGGATTTCTCAGCAACAACAGTAGCAGCTTCAACCTCTTCTTCAGAATAAGTAAACACCTGAATAGGTTCATCAGCAGCATTTTCAGCTTTCTTCTTCTTCCTCATGGATTCAGAATAATCCACTCTAGTGAACACACGGTTCGATCTCCGTCTTTGTACAGGGCTTCTCTGTCGTTTGCCTTTCGCACATTTCTTTTAAAGGAAATAGGTGCAGACTCATCAGAAACAGAGTGTGAGGAGCTTGTACCATTTTCAGAGATATGTGCGTCCTCCATTTCAGCATCTTCAGGGTCGGAAGTAGTAGTAGCATCTTCTTCAGCAGTGACCTCAACATTTCCAGTTTTAAAACCGTGATCAGTAGGTTCAGGCAATTTGGGGCTTTTCGAAGCAGAAGCCATTTGAGTAGTTTGTTCGGCCAAATAGCTTGAGATATCCACAGTGATATCTCCGAATGTCATCATGGGCAGATGACCAGTGGATCGCAGTGTATTGGACACTTCTTCTACAACCCTAGTGAACTGTTCAACAGTAGCATCTTGTGGAATGTTGGTGATGTGAGGAGCGGTTTGAGGATCAGGAACGGTTGTTGATGGTGTTGCAGAGACATTTGAGTCAGCATTTGACGAGGTTGAGTTTTGTGAAGTCATGGAAGCAAGAATTGCGAGAGGGTTTGTGCGAGAGTGGGATGAGTTTTTCGAAACAGAGTGAGTTTGTGAGGAGTTTGAATTTCTTTCAGCCATTTAAGTGAGGCGGTTGGAATTTCAAGTTAATGGATGGAAGTTTACACACACTTCTTTGAGATATACACAACCAAAAATCAATTCTGCAATCATAGTACTCAACAAATTCGGAAATCACGATTAGCAAATGAATGAAATCTTATGATCGATATTTATAGAGAGAATTATGTAGTTGGAGGTTAAATTAAAAACAGAAGAAATAATCCAGAAAATTTTCGATAATGCTCCACATAATTAGCCACAATCTAGATCATGGGTAATTAGTGGGGAAAATCCATTTAATTAAATAATTAAGAAGCTTCCAGAATTTACCTAATTAAAATTCGCATAATCTGAAAAAATAAAGACGTGGGTTAGTAATTAATTAAATAAATAAAATAAATCTCAATAAATAATTAAATAATTACAACTAATAAAAATAAATTCGAATCAGGCAATGTTGTGCTCAAAACTTTTACAAACACCTCAACACGGTTTTTACATGAATTTGCTTCATTTGTGTTGCACCATATTTTTTTCTTTTTGTGTTATAGCATCTAATTTGTATTGATCCATTTTTCATGTAGAGTACATCGTAGTAGCGAACTCTGTGCCCCATACTTACTTAATGAATTACAAATATGTTGATGTTTTTACCAAATATCACCTTTTGAAAAAAAAAAGGCATCGTAATAGTGAACTCCGTGCTCCATAGTTACTCAGTGATTTGGTACATCTAGTATGCTAATAACATTCTCTTTTTATGAATTTGAGAGGTGTGAGACATGTTTATTTTTGCACTCCAAGGTTCTTAGATTCGAAGATATTTTACAAAGGAATTATTTAACTAAGTAAGAAATAAATTCAACTTATAAAATTTATACAACCCATGATGTTGTCCCAAATGCTAATGCATTTGTGACAACATCCATCCGAATTCTTTTCAGATAGTGCTCATGCCAAGAGATTTCCTCAAAATAGATAATCTCTCATGGTCTAAGGCTTTTGTAAAAATATATGCATTCTGTTTTTCAGTAGGTACATACTCCAACTTAACAATATTCTTCTCTACTAAATCTCTCATAAAATGGTGTCTTATGCTAATGTGCTTTGTGAGTGAGTGTTGTACAGGATTTTTTGAAATGTTAATGGCACTAGTATTATCCCAAAAAATTGTAAGTATACTCAGAGAACATCTTGCTTAGCCACAAGAGTTGTGTGCAACAGCTTCCAGCAGCTATATACTCAGATTCTGCAGTGGATTGTGAAACACAATTCTGTTTCTTGCTGTTCCATGATACAAGATTGTTTCCCACGTAGAAACATCCCCCACTCGTACTCTTTCTATCATCTATATCTCCAGCCCAATCAGCATCACTATAACCAATCAAAATGTTGTTGGTGTCCTTAGTGTATCAGATTCCAAGTTCACTTGTACCTGAAACATACTTAATATTGCTCTTCACAACATTCAGGTGAGATTCCTTTGGATTAGCTTGGTACCTAGCACAAACACACACACTGTGCATAATATCTGGCATACTAGAGGTTAAATACAATAAACTACCTATCATGGATCTGTAAAGTGTTGGATCAACATATGTTCCAGCACTGTCTTTGCAAAGTTTTAAAGTAGATCCCATAGGAGTTTTCATCGGTTTTGAATTCTCAAGACCAAATCTTTTAACCAAGTTCTTAGAATACTTACTCTGGGAGAAGAAAATATCATCGCTGCATTGTTTGATTTGAAGACCTAAAAAGTAATTCAAGTCTCCAACCATACTCATTTCAAATGTTGCAGTCATTGACTCAACAAATCTACTCAACATTTTATCACAAGTAGAACCAAACACAATGTCATCAACATATATTTGAGCAATAAGTATATCATCTTCAGTGTGCTTAATGAACAAAGTTCTATCTGCCTCTCCTCTAATAAAGCCATATTCCAAAAGAAAGTCAGTAAGCCTACCATACCATGCTCTAGGAGCTTGTTTAAGACTATACAATGCTTTCTTAAGTTTATATTCATGATCAGGATACTGTGGATATTCAAATCCCTTAGGTTGTTCAACATATGCTTCTTCATTCAATATGCCATTTAGAAATGTAGCTTTTACATCCATTTGATGAAGTTTAATATCAATAAAACATGCAATTGCTAGCAATAATCTAATACATTCTATCCTAGCAACAAGTGCAAAAGTCTCATCAAAATCAACTCCTTCAACTTGGGTGTAACCTTGTGCTACTAACCTAGCATTGTTTCTAACAATGTTACCAGATTCATCAGTTTTATTCTTGAATATCCACTTTGTTCCAATGACATTAGTATGACTAGGTCTTGGAACAAGTGTCCACACTTCATTTCTTTCAAACTAACCAAGTTCTTCATGCATAGCATTAATCCAGTTTTCATCAGTTAAGGCTTCTTTAGCACTCTTAGGTTCAATTTCAGATAAATAGCATTCAGCATTTACAACATTACACATAGAAGACATGCATATTGTTCTTACCACATCTACCTTATTTGATCTTACTCTTCCTCTTGTTTGCACGCCAACTGTAGCATCACCTATGATCTGGTCAGAAGGATGACTTTTGCCTATTCTTGAAGAAGGATTCGTTTTGGGAACATACTGGTCATTCTGTGAAGTTACAACTGACTGTTTTGTAGATGTTGACCCAGATGTGTTAACATTCGGTACAACATTTTCAGACTTCAGTGTATTCTCAGAATTGTCAGTGACATGTGATACATTTTCTTCATCTTTGTCATCTGTAAGACCTTTATCATCATCAAACACAACATTAACAGATTTTTGAACAATGTTAGTTCTAAGGTTATAGACTATATAAGCTTTACTATTTCTAGAATAGCCTAAAAAGAAACCCTTATCACTTTTATAATCAAACTTATGAAGTTGATCCCTATCATTCAAAATATAACACACACAACCAAATACATGAAAATATTTCACATTTGGTTTTCTATTGTTCAAAATCTCATAAGGTGTTAGATTTGTGCCAGAACGAATATAAACTCTATTAATAATATGGCATGCAGTGTTCAATGCTTCACCCCAAAATTTCTTAGCAAGACATTTGGATGTAAACATGACTCTTGCCATTTCTTGTAAAGTTCTATTATTTCTTTCAACAATTCCATTTTGTTGTGGAGTTTTAGGAGATGAATATTCTTTCAAAATACCCTTTTTATCACAAAAATCATTAAACATGTTGTTTTCAAATTCCCTACCATGATCAGTTCTAATACGGCCAACTTTCAAGTTAAACACATTTTTGAACCTCTTATAAAGAATTTTAAATGCTGCAAATGCTTTAGATTTGTCTCTTAAAGACTCTACCCAGGTAAATCATCTACCACAACTAAGGAATACATCTTTCCTCCAATTCTTTCAGTTTCCATAGGACCTATCAAATCCATGTGCAATAATTCAAAGCATCGATGTGTAGAACAATGTGACAGCATTTTGTGCGACATTCTTACATGCTTACCTTTTTGGCATGGTCCACACACAGTGGGATTGTGGAGCTTTAGTTTAGGAATTCCTTTTACTGCATCTGCTCTAATTAGCTTTTTCAGTGCTCTGTAATTTGCATGACCTAATCTCTGATGCCATAGAGTACTTTCATCATGTTTTGACAAGTTACACATATTTGTTCCAATAAGATAGCAATTATCAGCTGGACCTAGTACCAGTCATGACACAAACTTCATCTTTATTAAGAACATGGCATGAATCTTTGTTAAATTTCACATGCAAATTATCATCACAAAGTTGACTAATGCTAATCAGATTTGCAAGTAAGCCATTAACATGCAAGACATTTTTAAGCTTAGGAAAACCTTCAACATTCAAAGTTCCTTTACCAATAATCTGTCCTTTCGAACCACCACCATATGTAACACTACCACCATTCATGGTCACATAATCAGATAAGAAATCTATACGACCTGTCATATGTCTAGAACAACCACTATAAAAATACCATAGATCAAGTAGACATGCTTTTAAAGAGGTATGAACAACATTATAGGTAGCTTTCTGTTTCCTAGGATGTGACAGTTTTTTAGGCAACATTTTCTCATTTTTCATTTCTTCAAACCTTTTTATACAGTAAGGACGAATATGATCAACCTTGCAATAGCAATGACAGATAAACTTCCTCTTAACCTTGTGAGAATCTGATTGTGCAAATGTTACATCAGATGTGTTAACATTTGCCTTCACAAATTTCACAGGTTTTCTAAAATGTTCAGAAATAGAAGCAGTAGTACCATCATAACCTAAACCATGATTATTGGACTTACCAGTAGCTATAACATATTTTACCTCAGAAGCACTCTTGGAGTATTTCTTGAAACATAAAGTGGAATTGATCAGTTTCTCCTTTAAGTTACAGATTTCCAGATCTCTTTTGGTAAGAATAACTTCTAGCTTAGTGATTGTGTCTTTCAGATCCTCATTCTCTTTATTCAAGGAATTATATAAGAGTGAGTTTCTTAGAGTTCCAATCATCTAACAACTTTTGGTATGCATTGTCATCAATCCTTTTTCCTGCATCATCAACCAAACCATTAAAACAAACTAAATTTGGGTGACTCTGTTCTGATGTTGCTGTAGATGTTGAAGCATCAGGTACATCATCAAAATCTGTTTCATCCAGATCATCATCTGAGGAATCATTATAATCAATTCTAGTAAAATGAGAATATACATTATCATTTAATACATCAAGATCATCATTATCAGAATCATCACTCAAGGTAGCACTAAAATTCAGTTTTTGCTTAAGTTTGGTATTGGCACACTCATTTGCATAGGGGCCATATCCAGAACAAGCATTGCATTGAACTGATTTTCGAAATTCAGGATCATACCTTGGTTTACCTTCACTTTTTGATAGTCTTGGTGTGAATTGACCTTTCCTCCTTTCTTGTTGAGGTGTTGATGTGTCGATTTGAATCTTAGGCTGAATGTTTCTAGAGTTGTTCACAGATTTCTTAAGAAATTTATTAAAATGCTTAGTGAGAAGGACAATGTTGTTAGGATTGTTGAGACATTCATCAAGCAATTCTTCATCCGAATCAACCTCAATAATGATAGGTTGAATCTCAGATTTGTTTGATGTTTCCCCTTTAAAAACAACAACTTTCTTATCATCATTAGTTTCATCAACTTGATTAGTGTTTATCTCATAAGTTCTAAGAATACTCACTAATTCATTTTGACTTAACTTATCC
Organism: Galeopsis tetrahit; assembly: GCA_963675135.1. Lineage (NCBI taxonomy): Eukaryota > Viridiplantae > Streptophyta > Magnoliopsida > Lamiales > Lamiaceae > Galeopsis > Galeopsis tetrahit. Next base: position 18,742,467 of record OY776130.1, read on the forward strand.
GTATCTTTTGCCTCTTCAATAGCACAAATTTTATCATCAAATCTTTTAGGAACAGATCTTAATATCTTATGAACTATTCTAACATTAGAAATAGGATCACCAAGAGAATGTGATTCATCAATAGAGGTAAAAATAGCATTTAAAGCTTTAGAATTGTAGCCTGTTGTTGTTATTTCATCAACCGTCCAATCAACTTCTCTCTTGAGTTGAACTTCTCCATCTGCATCTGCTGGTCTCTTTAGAGCTTCCCAGCCTGTAAGTACAGTCCTCCAAGCACGTTCATCAATTGACTTGATGTACATACGCATCTTATGCTTCCAATAAGCATAATTCGAACCATCTAAAACGGGTGGCCTAAGTGCCGTGGATATGTGATATGTTTCCATTGCTAACATAAACTAAAAACACACTTAACCAAAGATCTAACCTAGTGTCGTCAGGTATCAGCTCTGATACCAACTGAAAGTGTGCTGGTATAGTGTTTAAGTAAAAACAGAATAATGTTCTACTAAATGTTGAGACAAATTGTACAACACTGACTCTAACAGAATATCAGAAATAAAGATACACAACGGAAGACTTGAAACACTAAAAACAAACGAGACACAATGGAAATATTTTTCACATAGATTTTATAAATAAAAATCAATGTGAGCCTTACGGCGAAATATCAATACTTATCTTCAAGTATAAATGTTGTGTGAAATGTTACAACAATAACCTTCACAACAGAAACTACAAATGAGGCAGGTGCCCTGTTCTAAAAATGATCTAAGTGTATGAATTATACACCGCCGAAATTCTAGTCCTATCTATGATTACACTGTCGATAGATAAAGAAAAGCGCACAGTCATACGGGTGGGATACTTCGTATGAACTAAAAGGTATACCTATTGGAGCCACAATTTCCTAACAGGATGAACACTAGTCTAGGATATTCATCGAATAGAATACACTAAATTATGGAGCCATCCTTCGGTATTTATAGAGTGAGATGCGAATTCTAGAGGCTTCCATATTTGAGATCCTATTTTTTAGGACCTCAACTTCCATGATCTTTCTAGATCCTTCCACAATGCTCCAGGTCGTTCTAAATGGTTCCAAGATGGTCTAGCACGTTCTGCAATGTTCTGGAATCTTCCAGGTTCCAGATCCTTGTAGAAGCTTCTAGATCCTGCCAGAAATGCGACAACATTTAGATCAACATTTAATGTAGCATTTCAGAAAAGACTTAGAAAAAATCTCGGAAGGTCAAATTAACATGTTGTTGATAATGTTAAGGCATTCAAGAGTTAACAACATCTACAAATCTGAATAATGATGATAAGTAGTATAGTAAGATGCGTAATTGAAATGACTATAAAGTAAATAACACTGGGAGTTATAATGGTTTAGATATCAGATCATACATCCACTCTCACGATCTGCTTGTGATGTTAATCCTTTTGAGTCCCAAGAGGAGGACTTTGAGCTCTGAGCAACTTCCAAAGTGCTACAGTCTCCACAAGTGTTTGAGAGCACGTGTACTCTTTACAAGTTTAACAAATTAGACCTTATACTGGTTATAGTGTTTGGATTTGGGTTGTTTCGATCTATCTCCAACTAATGGTTCAAACAACATATTGCTTAACCACTATGCCTAAACCAAATGATATATCTAATGATAATATGGGTTCGGTTTCTTTGTTGGTGAGGAAACTAGAAATTCAAAACAGGCTTTAAGAAATTCTCACAAATGAAGATTGTCTTGTATTTATAGGCATAATCTTCAATTAACTAGTCGTTTGGAGAAAGTAGTCGTTGTGATTATCCTTAATTGTAGCGTAATCTCTTGATTGCATCGTGATTGATACCGATTCCTCCAAATCTGGAACTTGTCTTCTATGGATATGGAAAGTCAATTGCTCGAGATTTACACTTAGTATTTCATGCAGATTTTTAGTCGGATGATCTTGTACCCTTCTGATCTTAGTACTCTTCTAGTCTGATACTCATCTGATCTGGTACTTTAATTGTTCTGATCTTGTAAGTGCAGTAGCCTTATCTGACATGAAGTAGTCTTCTGATCTGATTTTGATACCAGTTGAGTGCAACTCATCTGGTCTAATCTATGTCTTCTCTTCTTGTCTTGATTCATTCTACGTCTTGAGAGCTCGATCAGTAGACATTCATTTAGAAGTCCATATCAGTTGATAAGGCATATAAGGGCCTTCTCATCTGATTCTTCAATATGGTCTTCTTTTAATCTTCAAGGTCTTCTTAGTCTTCTACTCTTCAAATCTTGAGTGAGTGCATGTAAGCCAAAGATTTGATATCAGTTGATATACATACAACTGATCTCACAGGACTAGACTAAGAATCTATAAACTGTTCTATACAACCTAGCTTATCCTATCAGATTACTAAATACTATATAAACTATTTTTCAGTGTTTTGGCCATCAAAACTATTACATCATAATCATATAAAACCTATGGGGTGGGTTCATATCCCAACAAATCATAACATGAAAAGTTCTAAAATAACAAAGTTTATTCACCTCCCTCCCAAGGGTTCCTCTAACACCCAAGGATCCAAAATAAAATAGGCACATAAGAAATGATTTGTTTGCACGTACGAGTGGATATATATATGTGAGGAGGTCCAGAAGCTGAGATTTGGTACATCGATTCAGGAAGTTCAAAGCACATGACTGGAATCAAGCACCTCCTCACGAACTTCAAAGAGTAAAGAGGTCCACAAGTTGTTTTTGGTGACAACTCCACTGGTAAGACTAGAGGAGTTGAAACCTTAATCCACCTCCTCACCGACAGATCATCCCCTGCGATCCAAGCTCCGACCGGACACTGATCGCGAGCCACAACTGCGACGACACTTATAGGCAAACAATCGTTTCCTCACGGCGGGGAAGGCGAGGGGGTTTATCACTTTCTCACTCATTATTGCGGTTCAACTGTATTTACATTCAGAAAATTGCTCCAATGTTAAACCCTAGCAACCGTGCCATTTCAGTAAAAACAAAGTAAAATATGGAATAGAAGTAGAGTAGAAAGTTGAAAGCTTACTCTGCTGAGAAATGCGGTGGAGTTGAGAACCGTAGAGTGCATTTGTATGAGGAAACCTTAAAATATCTTTATAAATTACATAATTTAACTCACACCTTATAATGAATGTTTTGCAAACTTAATAAAATGCTTATGCTAAAGATAAAATCAATTTTATGCAATGACAATTATTAGCAAGTAATAATCAATCAAGTAGTAAGTAAATAAGTGCAGAATGTAAAATGACACAAGATGTATAGTGGTTCGGAGGCTAAACTGCTCCTACGTCCACTACAAAATTGGGTCCAAAACGCGAGGAAGTGGGCAAGGGAAAAACCCTCGGAAACCTTAGAAGCGACGAAGTACGCGAGGGAAACATTCCCTTGCTAAGACGTTCCTCGACAACTAGTATGCAAGGGATTTCGAAAAAAGCTCACTGAGTCGCGAGGGTACACGCGCTTGCCTATTCCCGGGGGAATATTCCCTCGCCCACTCGCGCGCATAATTTGTCGCCCATTTGACGGGAAATCTTTTCCTCAACAATTAGCGAGGGTTTATCTATCTCAAATCCTTAATCTCTTGGAATTAACTTTTTTTTTATAGTAGCAAGGTGCACTCTCCTCTTCTTCTACTTTTTCTTCTCTGAAACTACTCGAACTCCACGATACACTCAAATATCACTCAAAGTGAAAGTAGGCTTTTGTTCTTGATTACCAACTAATGTGATATCCTTTACAATTAAAAATGATGTAAAGGCTACGATATCACTTTCTATGGTTTGGATAATCTTGATAAAATGCCTAGTGGGAAATTTTGGACAACACTTAGTATATGCTTAAAAGCTAAATCTCTTGAAGGTTTGAGTGCTTGAATGCTTGTTAAATTTCTTGTAATTACTTTATCTTGGCAGTGTTCCCGTAGCCTTGTAATAATTCAAGGTGTGGCCTATTTATAATGTTAAGAAAACGATATGTTGGTGAGATAGCCCTTAAAAAATAAATTTAAACTTTTAAATAGTTCAAGGGCCTGCATGCAAATAGTGCATTGTCTTTGTTACGTGCAGGTGACACCTGGCAATTGATCATTGACCTTCATGGAATATTTAAATAACGGTTTGATCTTATACTAGATTGATTTTAGTGCTGGATTGTCATTCCTTCTTCTTGTCCATTAGTAAGTTAAGTCCAAATTAGCTGAAAGTCGCTTCAGGCTCATTGTCCTCTTTTGCTAAGTCATATGAATGACACTTTAGGATACTTGTCCATCCTTGAAAAGTCTCATGAACATCACTTCAGGCTACTTATCCAATATTTGATACTTAAACTTTATTTTGAGCCTAAATTGATATGACTTGGAGTTCCTCTTACTTGACAACTGCACTTGATCTTTATTCATGCCTCTTGTCCAAACAATCTTCTTAACTCATCTTCATGGATCTTGACCAGTCTTTTACTTTGACAACTTCAATGAAGTGTCTTTTGGACATGTCACCTTATACATATTTTCTGCTTTGTCTTCATGACTCTTGTCTTTCATGCTTCTTGTCTTCACAGCTCTTTGATTCTCAGATCAAGTATCATAGATTTTTATAAAAAAAAAATATATCCTAAGTATAATAAAGCTCCCTAACATATATGAACTTTCTAACCTGAAAATCTAACTTGACAATTCATCATACTTGGAATTTTTCTAGGGTTTTGGTATCTAATCAAAACCAAATTTTCTTTTATTAATATAAACTATATCCCAATAGATACAATCCTCATCATCATCCAAGAGACGACCAACCAATAGGCGAGCAGATGACTTGTCAAATGACGACTAGTCAACAAGTTTTACACCTGTCCGCGAGAAGAGATGGTCAATATATCGACGACCACGAGAAGTTGAAGGAAGGCTTCAAGAGAAGATATAAGACGTCAGCTACTCGCTCAACGAGTACGGGCGATCAGCGACCAATACCATGAAAACAATTGGAGCGATCATCTCCACTTAGAAACATATAGAAGACTAGAGAAGGAATAACACGAAAGTTCTCTCATCGCCATGAAGAGGACGAGCAACCACTCAAGATAAGGTTTTGGGTGGTAAACGATGCACATTTAATGTCCATTAAATGCAACATCATTAGAGAGAGAAGATAGGTGTATTCAATTAAATGTTGTATTAATGTGGTGCTGCCAGCAATTAATATTGACATGGCAAGATAATAAAGACGATCTCATTTAATTACGCCGCACAAAACAGCTCCCATATTTCTCAAATCGATCTCTCTCAACTCTTAATACACTCTCTCCCCTGTTCTTCACTTATAAGATCGAACACAATGTTTTTAAGCAATATTAATTACGTAAACCCTATTACGAATATATTTGTTTGTAGACATTGCATCAAGCCACTTCCAAATCATTGCATAAACTAAGAATGTAGGGTTTAACCTTAACATGTAACCATATATTAATTGATATCGACCTACATTAATTTAATGTTATAGGTCCCACGAAGCCCTTCCAACTCCCTCTTGGAGTATTATATATGACACAAAATTAAATCTCATCTCATGCTTCCTATAGCTACATTAATCTTCAATCTCGATCTCTAAATTTCCTTGGATTGATCCCCATGGACTCTGCGAGAGAGACTCATCAAGACTTGACGGTATTGAACGTCGTTGAGTCTTTGTCTCGCCCTAGCCCACCTATCAGGCTTTTTGGCAAATTATTCGGAGGCACCAAGACCTCGAGTAGTGGTGAGATGAAAAGGAGGAAGAAGAAATTCGAATGCCATTACTGCTGGAGAACCTTCCCCACTTCTCAAGCGCTAGGAGGCCATCAGAACGCTCACAAGAGGGAACGCCAGCTCGCAAAACGTGACCATTATGACCTAATCAACTATGCTCGCCTTATTGCAGGCTCAGCTTATCCCATGCCTGCAGCTTGGAATAGTACTACTAGTCTATTCCCGATCATTAATGGGGCGTCGTGGGAGCCAATCGCAACGACGGCTCATAATTATTCGACGTCTCGACCATCAGCTGCACGGCCCATCCATCCGCTCACTCTCTTGTCACCGCGTATCAGCACTGGACGTTCTGCTGATCACAAGTCAACGTCTACCATTCAACATCATCTCTGTTTGGATTTACATCTTTAATTCAGTTTCTGTCGCAAATTAATAAATGCTATCCCTTTTTTCTGGGACAACATATATATATTTGTCTCAGGTGAGGCAATATCTCAGTACGTAATGCAAGATTAATTAAATTTAATTTCTAGCTATATTATATTAATAATACTATGTCTGTGCGTTAATTGGTAAACAAAATAAATATGTTCGGTACTGATCACATTCACATTTTTCTCTAATTAAATATATATATATATATATATATGATAATCAGCACAATTATCTTAAGAACATGTTTGATTTAAAATTATAACTTCATTATGTGAAAATTGTGAAATTAACTATGAAAGAGTATTTTTAGACGCAATATGGTTGATTTCACACTGTTGCAGTCGATTTTACCAACTATGAATAATTTGATCATGTCAAAAACTTGTGTGAAACCGTCTCACGTATAAAGATTCGTGAGACGGATCCCTTTTAACCCATATTTTAAAATTTTGGATAGGATAATATTTTTATTTTCCAAATTTTTTGTTCGTAAAAAAAGAGATAGTGTTTAATTAAAAAGTCACAATGTTTTTAACAAAAAAAATACTACAGTATCACTTTTTACTTAAACATTATCATTTTTTTAATTAAACACTATTACTTTTTTTACATGAGGGTTAAAGGAGACCCGTCTCACGAATCTTATTTCGTGAGACGGTCTCACCCAAGACTAGCCCGATCATGAAGGTGGGGTATATATAGGATTTTCAATTTTAATGATGTGAAAGGAATTGTGAAAGTGTTAAAAAGGAAAGTCTGAAAAGAATTATTTTCACTAAACATATTAATTTGATACATTTTTTGCGTATAATTATTTCATTAAAAACAATATTTCTCCATCCCCTCATAAACTGATCAGTTACTTGTTTGCACGAAAATTAAAAATATAATATTATATGCGTAGTGGATTGAATCGACAAAAATTCATGTTTTTAATTAAAAGTTCATGTTTCACGCCATATATATTTTAAATTATAGGTATTTTATACAGTACTATCATTACTTTATTTATAAACAAATACTTCATTTGAATTTATAAATGAACTTTACAATACAATACAATGTCTCATTATACTTTCAACATAGATATTTTATATTTAAACTAATTAATATTTATTAATTTGGATGGAGGGATCGATTACAATAAATTAATTAAGAAGCAAATTAACCACGGCTGTTATGGAAAATTAACCACGGCTATTCTTCCATAACTTCAGGGTTGCTGAATTTTAACGAAAAGACTGGTGTTCCAACAATACACCATATACCGTACATATAAACACAAAATATTTTAGAATGTGTTTTTCTAGCATTCTTAGAAGCAAATTTGTTATCTGTAAAAAAAAAAAAAAATTGTTAATAATATCTTCATATATAGTTAATTTACTCTAAAATAAAAAAAAATTTCAACTACATAAAAGTCAATACTCATAAAATATATTATTATTTAATAATTTAAATAATTTAACTCATATTTTCAATTATATATTAATAAAATTTAATATAACATTTATTTTCTATAATTTCATATTTTATTGTATAATTAATTATTTTAAATAATTTATTGAATTATAATTACTGATAGAAATTGTACTGGTTAAAGTGTTTTTTTTATAGTATGTATTACGTAGTCCTATAAATAAATTAAAAAATATTAATTAATTAAATTAATATACTTTACAAAATGTTTATATATATTTTTAGATAAAAATAATACTCCTGTAAAAGAAAATATAGTTAAAATTAATTTAATTTTAAATATAACTTTTTATAACTCATATATTTTCTAATCAATAGTAAATTTAAATATCAAAGTTTAAAGAAACAAAATTAATTAAATTATGACACATGTAATACAATTATTCTCCATAAGATCCATCATCAAATTTAATTATACTAGTTTTTACCCGTGCGATGCACGGGCTTGTTGTAATTTTATATTTTTATAATTTATAAAAGTTTGGTTAATTTTACTTTTTTCAGCAAAAAATTATTCTAATACTTTATATAAAAAAAATTCAACGTAAAATAAACATGTGCTTTTATAGCTTAATATGTTCATAATTTTATTTCGGAATTAATGTACAACTTTAAATCGAATTGAGTCATAATTGATAGAGACTTTGGCTTTCCTCACAATAATTCTTTGCTTTTCTTTTACACGTTTTAATTTAGTTCTACAAAACAATGTAGAGTCTCTCAAATATGATGTCCAGATTTCTTATTTTCCCAAAAAATTAAATGAAAAAATATCTTTAAAATCATTTTAATTTCTTAAGCATTTCATTAAACTCTTGATGAAGCACAACGTTTTTTCATTACATTTTTTTAATTTCATCGTTTGCCACCGGTGGCGTGGTCGAAAATTAAAATACTCATTCATCATTGCTTTTAGTCCATGGGCTCAAATCCACATACGTGGATATAATATATACATGCATAAAATTTTGTGTATCATTTTATATTAATGCACCAATAAACTGCTTAAAAATACTTGGAATTCCTACAACCATTTGCATTCCAACAATGACAATCCTTAGTTTTAGAAATCTTTCACCTAACTATCATGTTCAATTTCATTCTATTCTCATACTAAATTATGCTTTAAAGGGAGAAATATTACACCTAATAATTAGGCAAAAACTGGGTTCTCCTATTAGATATTTTTCATGTTGTCCAAATATTTTAGGCAAGCTAGACTCTCAAGACCTTCATCTTGTTGAGATAAAAGAGATAAAAGAGTGAAAGACAAGATAAATAAAATTTATATTAAAATTAAATAAAAAGCCATCAATAAATTTGTTCCAAATACCATATGTCCTAAAGTAATCAATCATACAAAGATTATCCAAATAAATAAATAAAAAGCATTAAAAAAAAAACAGAGTAAGAAAACTGAATTAATCACAATTTCATGGAGTATAACTTATGCCTTTAATGCTCATTCAAATACTCCCTCCGTCCAAAAAAGATAGCTACGTATTCCTTTTTTGGACGTCCCAAATTAAAGCTACATTTCCTTTTTTACTTTAGTATTAAATGCTCTATTGTCAATTTTACCCCTAATTAATAAGAGTAATTAATGCTTAACATATTTTGGAGTATTGGATTTTAAGGGCAAAATTGACACATTAGTTAAATTTGACTTCATTTATTAATTTTTCTTAATCTGTGTGTAAAGTCAAATGGAGCTATCTTTGTGGGACGGAGGGAGTATCCAACATACCATCACGTTAACAATAAATGTGCGTTGATAGCCTGATACTCAACGAGCAGACCAGATACCTGGAGATTGATAGTTGTATTGAATTAATAATAAATAATTACTTAAATAGATAATCCACAATCGGTCTATTAAGTAGTAAGTTTGAACTATGTTAAAATTGAGAACACTCCACATATGCATTAAGCGCATCATTCAAAGTCATTAAAATTCAAAACCTAACACATAGCGTAGAATAAATATCTTCTACGATTTGAGATTTATCATACATCGACTTGGAAAATAAGTGAAGTAGCGAGAGGCGAACACATCGACAAGAACACTGCAAGACTCCACTTCTAGAACTATTTATTTAATTATTTGCAAGACTCAATTGCTAGCTGTCTTTTACAAGTAAGACATAACCACTTTCTCAGATACATAAATTATGCCACTATATAAATCATTTCAAATTTGAGCAACAAAGTGATTATAAAAATGATCAAGATTATATCAAAAGTAAAATGGCATAAGCTTACTCAGAACACATATTTTTTGTTTTGAGAAATGGATGAAAATTATATTAGAGACGTGTACAACTGTGATACTCGAAAAAGAGTAACACTGGTGGGTTCATGTGAACTCTCTTTTTCGAGTATCACCATTGTAGATACGAAGTGTCAAAGCTAAGTCACACCACAATTCATTCTACCACTACAAGAAATGGGGGAATAGCGACGAAAATTTTGCGACAAATCTAAATTTCATCGCTAAAATCAATTTTTAGCAACGAAATATAAATTTTCGTTGCTAAATTGTTAGATTTAATATTTGCAACAAAATATATATATTTCATCGCTATATTAGCAACAAATTGTTTCATTTTGTTGTTAATAATCAAAACAACAATGAAAATTATATTTCATCGCTAATATTTTGCGATGAAATAGAAATTTTCGTGGTTAATTTCTTGAAATTATTTTTTACAACAAAATTTATATATTTCATCGCTATATTAGCAACAATTTGCTTCATTTTGTTGTTAATAATCAGAAAACTATGAAAATTATATTTCGTTGCTAATATTTTGCGATGAAATAGAAATTTTCGTGGCTAATTTTTTTAAATTAATTTTTGCAACAAAATTTATATATTTCATCGCTATATTAGCAGCAAATTGCTTCATTTTGTTGTTAATAATCAGAGCAACAATGACAATTATATTTTCTTGCTAATATTTTGCGATGAAATTGAAAATTTTGTGGCTAATTTCTTGAAATTAATTTTTGCAACAAAATTTATATATTTCATTGCTATATTAGCAACAAATTGCTTCATTTTGTTGTTAATAATCAGAACAACAATGAAAATTATATTTCATCACTAATATTTTACGATGAAATAGAAATTTTTGTGGCTAATTTATTGAAATTAATTTTTGCGATGAAATTAAAATATTTCATCGCTATACTAGCAACGTATTGCTGCATTTTGTTGTTAATAATCAGAACAACAATGAAAATTATATTTTGCGACTAAATATAATTTTTTGTGGCTAATTTATTGAAATTACTTTTTGCGATGAAATAAAAATATTTCATCGCTAAACTAGCAACAAATTCTTTTATTTTGTTGTTAATAATTAGGGCAACAATGAAAATTATATTTAGTAGCTATTATTTTGCGATGAAATATATTTTTTGTGGCTAATTTCTTGGAATTAATATTTGCAACAAAATTAAAATATTTTATCGCTACACTTTTATCAAATTATTTTATTTTGTTGTTAATAATAAGAACAACAACGATAATTATATTTTGTGGCTAATATTAAATCAACTATGTTTATTAAATCAAGAAAATCGATTTATATAATTATATGTTTAATAATTCTCCAAATTTTATGTCTTATAAATCAGTATGAATGTTTATAAAAATATTTATAAATATGATGATGCAAATGAAGATTGGCTCTAATATTTATTATTTTTAAAAAAAATTTAAAGTAACATTGATTTTTTACAATTGGAATTGTTTTAAAAATTACGTGTACACATGTATATATACATATATAGTTGTTACAAGTTAAAAATGAATCAATTAATAAATGTGAAATAAATTATTAAATGAGTAAAAATAACTAAATTACTAACAATTGAATACATATATAATTAATATTAAAAACTGAACCAAAGAGCTGTCTGCCCGAATGGTAGGCGCCCAGCTATGGGCGCCCATCCACTCGAGATCAATTCCCAGTAAGATCAAATAAAATATTTATTTAAATAAAATGGGGGAGGGGGTATGTGGGTGCGGGATGGGTTGGGTTGGGTTGATTTGAGGTCGGTTGGGGCGGGGCGGGTGTGGGTTGGGTACGGGTTAGGGCGGGGCGGGTCGAGTGTTGGTGCGGGTTGGGGCGGGTCGAGTGTTGGTGCGGGTCGAGTGCATAAGTGGGTTTAGAGAACAATTGAATTGGTTCGGTTGAGGTGGGTCGGGTGTGGGTTGGGGCGTGTCTGGTGTGGGTTGGGTTGGTCGAGTACGGAAGTGGGTTTAGAGAATGATTCGTAAATCGGATGTCATTGCCAAATATTAGCAACAAAAATTCTAATATTTTTGTCTCTAATGTGAGTTAGCTATGAAATAATTTTGTCGCGGGATTTGTTGCAATACACCCGTCGCTAACGTGTTTGCGACAAATGTTTGATTTTCCTCGCAAACATTTTGTGATGAAACTCATATTTTCGTCACTAACATTTTGCGATGAAACTTATATTTTCGTCGCTAATATTTTGCGATGAAACTCAAATTTTCGTCGCTAATATTTTGTGATGAAACTCAAATTTTCATCGCAAACATTTACGACAAAATTAATTTTTTTTGTCGCAAACACGTTAGCGACGGGCGTATAGCAACAAATCTTGCGACAAAATTATTCCATCGCTAACTCACGTTAGCGACGAAAATATTAGAATTAGCGACAAATTTTTTCGCGGCTAAATTGCAGTTTTCTTGTAGTGTACAAATTTAACATCCATTTTTATTTAATTTAAAAAAAAATGAAGTCAATTAGTTCCACAATCAATCACAAACATCCTTACCTAGATTGAACTTTTCTATGCTTTAACAAGTTACACAAACCAATCTTTCAGTTTAACGGGTTTCTCCAATTAAACCAGTATCTCTATATACACTTTACTTCAACGTGAATCATTCCACTGTAAAATAAGACTACATAAATTGACATATTATTGAAAAACAGAGAGACCAAAAGATGATCAACATTAGTCCATAATACAAATGACATAAGCTAAAATTGAGACATATGAGACATGATAAGCCAAATTCTCATTGAATCCCATCATAAATTAAAAGTTCATATTTCACTCATGCTCCCGACTTCAAATTCATAATCCTATGATGACTTAATTATGAAGAGAAAAGCCTGGACTTACCATGATTGTAACTACCGCCGCCATTGGAAAGAGGGCAGTGGCAAGCATTCACCACAGGCATACAACAGACAAAATATGTCTATCCAAAGTTCAACTAAAAAAGACTTATCTCAGCAACATATTTTTAGTGTGATTATTCATAATGATAGCAAAAGTAGGGTTTCATACAAGATTTTTTCTTAAAAAATCATGACTTTCTACAGTCACCATAAATAATACAGTAAGAAAATTAAGATTACCTTAATCATTCGAAAATTGCAATGTAGAGTCTTGTCAGCTAAAAAAAAAACACATCAAAGAAAGAATACATGACTTAAATTGTTAGTCAGAGATTTAGAAAAATCCAACTCAAAAATAAAAATGTTAGAATATCAAAAACCTGGAACATCTGTCATTTTAGGGGCTTACTTGAGTGCATTCACCTACAAAGAATTTTAAAACAGGCAAAAATTAATACATAAGTGAAAAAAAAAAGAAAGTAAATTTATACCTTAATTTGAATATATTTCATAACCTCTAACTCACATAAAAAAAAATTTAGTTAACTTTGTTTAATTTGAATACATCTCATAAACCGCATACCTGACATTAAGAAAAATTACTTATCACATTCAATGATAACACATATCCTAAAAAAATTTTCATTCCACTCAAGAATACTTCTTTTAGTTTTCTTCAAAATATGAATATAATTAGAGAATTATCATAAACGTACCACTTTTGTCAATGAAGCAACAAATTCTCTCATCTCCTCATCTGTATAAAAAAAATTCCAAAACCTCACGAATAGTTTACATAATTGAAGATCAAGATATAACACGTCCCAAAAGCATACCCCTAAAGCGAAAACCCATTGCGAGAATTACATACCACTTTCAGTCTTCCACAACGAATCTCCTTCTCTCCTCTTCTCATCTGTGTAAAGATTTTTTTTTTCTTTTTGAAACTTACTCGGTTAAAGAGGAAGAGTGGAAACTGAAATCAAAAAAAAAAAAGATGAAAGATAAATCGAAGATAAAAGAATGAAAGAAGAACTTGTCTTTTACACATAATTACCGTAATTATAAGCATTAATTAATACTCCCTCCGTCCACGAAAAGTGGTCCCATTTGCCCTATATTCTTTGTCCATAAAATGTAGTCTCATACCCTTTTTGGAAACTATCACCCTTCAACCATCATTTAATTACTCAAATTGCCATCAACTTTATTCACAAACAATCACTTTATTCACAATGGACCCCACAATACCCTACAATACCCTTACTTTATCTACTTTATCTACCTTTTTCTTAAAAAAATGTGCTCCTCTCTAATGGGACTACTTTTCATGGATGGAGGGAGTAATTAATTTGGGAATGTAAAAAAGAGTAAACAAGTTATGAATTACTCCTATGAAATGAAAAGTTAGAAAAAGACACATGTGAATAATTTTGTCACGAATGCTGACATGGCACAAGTATGTTGACACATGGAAGAAGTAGAAGGGGTTTAAAATGACACATGGCGGAATACAGGAGAGCCACATTCTCCTATTATATATATATAGATTTTAACACATGGTAAATGAAAGTGTGTGTGCGTGCGAAATCAGAGATGTTGTCTGTTGTGTTGGCACAATCTAGACAATACTATGCAGCGGAATTTAAATTGCACGTACTGAAAATAGAAGTATTCAAAATTTGCGTAGATTATAAAATAATCTAGACTGTTCACTATATAAAAATATGTGAAACGAGTACAACCTCTTTGAGGTGTATAATTACACTACGAAAGTGTATAATGATTTACTAGATCCTATGAAACTATCTCCCTCATAGATCTAATCACACAACCTAGTAAATAAGACTATGTTCTAACACACTATTATTCGGGTTTACAATAATGTGAAGAACTACAAGAAGAAACAAAGGTTTTCCTAACTAGAAGCGTATATAGCGTTCAATAGAGTAGTAGTCGATTTCAACTTTTCTTCTTGTGTATCTTGTGTTGAGGGCAGCTTCTGTATTTATAGGCTTCATCCACGAACTGCCATCAACTCCCATGATCGCCTCAACCTTGAGATCATGCGGTTGTTAACTTCTCTCCACCACTCCTAGAATTTAGGAACTTGTTATACCATGTTCTAATGACTTCTCACTCCCACGCAGTGGCATGACTTGGTGTTGCCCACGTCTTCTAACTGCTCTGGGGACATCATTAGACAACAAGCGTAAGATAAGAGTTAGTGAGAAAAGGAAGGGCAAATTCTGATGTTGTCATGAGTGTTGGGAACATTAAACACAACACTCGACTGTCAGTGTTGGATCATTAAACAGAACACTCATATCAACATCAACCGTAAACATAAACTTCCTATTAGTTACGGGGATATGTAAAGTGGTTGATACAGTTAAAACTTTCTTGTGATATATATAGTCGATAATAACTTAATAAGTATGTTTATTGCAATTTTAATATAAATTTATTTCTGGCAATGGTATTCTTTTTTACAAATAAAAAAGAAATAGTTAAACTAAATTAAAATTTTCCATGGTAACCCATTTTAACTCGATCAACTTGAATTTGTATAAACTTAATTACACACAACAATATTAATGAAAATATGAAATTTGTCTAATTAATGTAGATGAGTTTCAATAAGATGTCAATAAGTCTGAGTTGAAAGAAGTCATTGTGGAGCAAAATCAATCTCTTGTAGATAACTCGAAGGAATTGATTGTTGGAGAGGTCAATAAGATGGACTCAACCTTCAGACAAGAGATGTATGCCCAGATTGAAGAATTCTTGAAGAGGCAAGTTGACTATTTTGAGAAACGTTCGATCAATTTTGCTAGATCGTTGGCTGAAGAATCTGGCAAGATGGAACGTCTTTACCGTGTAAAAATCGAGATAGCCGATGAGCAAAGAAGAGAAGCACAAGATCAGTTGGTGCGTTCTAGAGCTGTTCTTACAGAGCTAACTGAACAAAACAGATTGCTCAGGCAGACTGCTACTCATTTCAAAGATGAGCTAATCTCAAGTTCAAGAAAGCTAGAGCTTACTGCTGATCGTCTTGACAAGATGAGTCACGACAAGATGGATCAGAGGCAGATTGAGATTGCTGCAGAGGCTATGAAGAAAGCTTTGAAAGAAGAGATGACTCGCTTTACTAGTCTATTCACTCTTAAGGCAAGTGATGAAGCCAAAAAGGGGGAAGAGACGAGTAGAGTTGAAGAAAAGTCGAAGTCTAGTGCTGAACCGGAAATGAAAGAAGCTGCTACTGTTATGCAAGATTTAAGAAGGCCTAAGAGAGAAAAGCTTGTGAAGAAAGGTGATCTTGAGAAAGCTAAGGCAGAAGAGCAGATGAGACAGGTGAAGGGCAAGGGTGTTGCTTCTCCTGAGGTTCAGACAAGACGAGTTGCGAAGAGAAAGCTTATCATTGAAGAGCCAAAAGCTGAAGAAGAGACGATTGCAATCGTGAAAAAGCAAAAGACAGATGAATCTCACTATGCTAGTAAGAAGAAAATGGGTAAGCATATTAGCAGATTGCAGAAGTTGAAGGCTAATCCAGATGAAGTAGAAGATGCGTTCATAGAGAACTTCATTGACAATGAACATAGAGAAGATTGGTTCAAGGTCAAGTTGAAGTGGGAACTAGATCACTGGATCATTCACAAGTTTGGAGATGCAGACAGCAATGAAGAGCTATATGCAATATTTGACAAGTTCATGGAGATGGAAGATCTGAAGCTTTGGAACTTGATCATGAGGATAGTTGCTGCTGTTAATTTTAACATTCTTGTTCCGATCTATCCTAAATGGACTACTCCTATGCTGAGTTCTGGCAAAAGAATCGACTTCAACAAGATCAAGAAATTTGAAGAAGAGTTGCTAGACAAGGAGAAGATCGACAATGAAGAACATATCTCAGTAATCCATAGAAGACTCCTCGATGCTTTTTGTGTTCCTAATCTAGAAGGAGGTAACATTACTGACTATGTGTAATTTCTTTACTTATATTTTTGATTAAGTATGTGTAATCTACTGATCTTTATGTGAATGAATGAAAAGATAAGTACTTTTGATGATTAAAGACAAGATAACTACTTAACTAGTCTACTATTGTGAAAAGATTCAAGTAGTTTTGGCTTCATCAAAAAGGGGGAAATTGTTGGGATATGAATCCTAAGAAAAGTCCTAAATGATGAAAAGATAAGATAAGTTTTGATAAGCCAAAAGTAGACTTGAATATTTTTCTAAGTGTTGACTGATCTAGTCTAGTTAAAGAAGTCGTCTTGAGCAGATCAGTAGAGTTCCCAAGACAAGTAAATGTTTAAAAGAAAAGTTTAAGTGTTTGAAAGACAAGTACGTTTTATAAGTACTTTGTTATATTTGTTTAGGTTGTTTATTGAGCTATTCAAAATTGTATAGAAGCTCATATTATTTCGTTTAAATTCGTACATATCATTGTATAGATCTTAAGTTGACTAAGCTGATTTATAAAGATTAAAGTAATATAATATTCTTGTTAGATTAGATGATAGGACTAGATTAGTGTTCTATTCAGAAGTCTACAGAAGAAGACCTGCGCAAGACAAGTCAAGTGGAGATAAGACAGGTGCGCAACAAGACAAGACAAGTCAACAAGAAGAAGGATGAAAAAGTTAGTTATTAAAACGCGTGTGAAGATAAAGATTGAAGAGTTAGTTGGAAATAACTAATTAACTGAAGAAACGCGTGGAAGGATAATGGAGAAGTTAGAAATCAGTTTTCAAGAAAAGGTTGTTACACAACTGAAAGTTCTTGAAATTAGAAGTCTATAAATACCCCATGGTATTAATCAATTGAGGACTACTGATACACTGACTTTCCATACTCAAGTGAAGAGAATTTACGAAGCATTCAAGAAGCAAACAACTCTCAGAGTTAGCGTTCAGGAAGACAAGTCTGCAAGATAAGTGAAGAAATCCAGAAGACTACTACTGAACGAAGAGAAGTTTTATTTTACTGTATCAAGTTGCTAGTTGCTTGTTAAATAGCTAGTTAGATCGAAGATATATCTGGTGGTATAATCGAGAAGATCTAAGTCTTATTTCTTGGGACTTAAAGCTACAAGAACACACTACTCGATTGGAAGAGTAATAAGAATTTCACAACTTGATTTGTGAGAGTGGACATAAACAAGTTGTCAAACCACTCTAAATCTCGTGTTTGATTTACTTTACTGTTTTATTTGTGTTTGATTGATTAACTGCTTAATTGATTTAAATACTTAAAGAACAAGACTAGTAGAGTGTTCATAACAGAGTTCTCGAATTTAGTTGAGTATAAATTTGATTGGGC
The DNA here is from genome assembly GCA_963675135.1 of Galeopsis tetrahit. Classification (NCBI taxonomy): domain Eukaryota; kingdom Viridiplantae; phylum Streptophyta; class Magnoliopsida; order Lamiales; family Lamiaceae; genus Galeopsis; species Galeopsis tetrahit. The sequence continues at coordinate 18,760,667 of OY776130.1, forward strand.
TCATTGTTTAAATCTGATATTCCGCATTCGTATTCTGATATATTGAAAGAATTTTGAAAAGTCTATTCACCCCCCTCTAGACGTTTTCACTAGCTTACTCAATATTATTAACTCAACTAGGGACCTACACTACTCCCTCTCAATAACTTTCAAACTTTTCTTTTGAGACGACCCTAGGATAACTTTCACACTCTTAAAATAAAAAATCTTTTATCAACTTTACCCTCACAATATTCTCAATTTTACACAAATATCATTACTTTTTCTACATACATACACAAAAGTTAACTCATTTCTTTACTTTATACCTAAAGTTTTACAAAATTACCAAAAAAAACTCTCCACTCATTATTACTTTTTCTTAATATGCATGTTCATCTACCTATCAAGATTATTATGGGATAGAAGGAGTAATACTTTATCAAAAAAATACTAATACTGTGAAATGATTATTTAATTTATTAGAATGTTTGTCCTTTTTTTTTAGAAATGTGTTGTATATTTTTTTTTTAATTAATGTAGTAATAATTTATCTCTTAAATTCTGAAAATTAATTAACAATTATGTTGGGACAATTTTTCCTCCAGAATTACACTTCTTCTTCCGTACCTTCAAAAGTTAATAATAATTCATTGCCGCTTGGATCCCTAACAATGAACAAAGCATGCAAGGACATGTTCGATCAGCTGATGGGCCCTATTGATTAAATTGTTCAATGACCGTATTAATTAATTTCGAGAACGCAGTGAAATATCAGTGTCCAATTAATCTACCAAGGACCTTCATATTGAATTCGCAATCAATTATACTTTATCATCATATATGTCCATAGCTAATACTCTCTACTTCTCATAACTGTTTGCACATTTAACTTATTTGTCAGTTCCACAATTCTGTACACCCATAAAAGCTAGAAAACTCTCTTATAAATATCACTCTCACAATATTCATATATTTACATAAAATATCATTATTTTTATTCTCTTTTCAATCACCTTTTTATTTTATTCAAATAATTTTACAAAATTACCCCTCAACACTCCACTCATTACACTTTTTTCTTAAAAAATGTGTTCATTTTGTGGTGCAAACACTTATGGAACGAAAGGACTACATAGGATCATGCATGGTGGAACCATTAATTTTGTCGTTTATGCATAATTTTTTTTTTTTATAATTTATATAATTTGGTGGTGTCAAAATAAAAACAAAAGTTTAATGATTTAAGTCCAATTTCAATGATAGATGGATGGGTTTAATTGTAATTAGTCCTACATAGATAATGTTGTCTCAGTATATAGACCTGTGTTGTTTGAACCGGGTCTCGTGCATGAGACATTATTTCACTTTATAATTTACACTTTAATTTATTTTAAAACATGATTTGAGTAAGATAATAAATTCTTAAATCATAGAATTTATAAATGAGAAAAGCTCGTTTTATATATATAACCATCTCATATAAATTTGTGTCATAATATACATAAACCGTTTAGGTATTAGACAAATTAAATCACCAAGGGTGTCTGAAAAAATGGAAATCAAAGATATATAATTGCTGGTAGCTATAAAGTAATTATTTAGATATTTCCTCATTTACTACATAACTACTGATGACATTTTTTCTCTTTCTGAAAGTCGATATGCATCTTTATTAATCCAGATCTAAGTAATCTGCTTCCTCCATTCATTAAAAGTGTGCTCATTTTTTTTAGTTTATAAAAAATATGCTTATTTCATTTAAATAATTCATTTTTGAATATTTTTTCTACTTTACTAACAAGATTGAGTATCTACCAAATATATTCTTTACTTATTATCATAAATATATTATTTATAATTAAAATATGATTTTTTTAAAAACATATATAAAAAAAAATGAGCACACTTTTGATGTACAGAGGAAGTATGTGTTATGCAGTCTCAAGCCCATGGACGTAGAAGTTAGAAGAGGTGATAAAAGAATCAACAAGTAAAACAAACACGAGAGATTTAAGTGGTTCGATCAATGTGATCTACATCCATTAGACCAGATGACTTCAACTTTGATTGATTAAAGAATGTTTAGACACTCAATCACTCGAAATGTGATATTTCCTCGCTTCACTCGTGACCTCACAACTCAAAGACGAATGCTCGTTCTAGCTAACCTTTACAATCTTCATTTACTAGAGTATATATACTATCATGGTGATTGCAGCAGTTAAGAAGACAGTTGAGTTGTGTCTCGTCTGGTCTGTTGTCGGCTACACTTGAACTTGTCTCTTCTCTAAGTGGTATTCTACTTTCATCAAAAGTAACATATCTTCTGATAATGCACCTTTGCAAACCAACTTCAAGGCACCACAACCTGTACCCTTTCACTCCTAAAGGATACCCAATGAAAACACATCTCAAGGCCCGAGGCTCAAGCTTATCCTACTTGACATGGATAGGGGTGAAAACAGATCGGATATTTCCCGACCAATCCGGAACCGTATCCGGTCGGATACGAATTCGGTATAAAAATTTAGTATCCGGGCGGATACGGATACGGATAGTTGACTTCGGATTCGGAATACATAATATTCGACCGTATTCGAGTTTTCCCATATTTTATCGGATATTATCCGGATAGCCGGATTTTTTAATATATTTTATTTTATATTTTATATTAATTTTATTAAAGCTCTATTATAACTTATAACATTATTGAGCCTTATTAAAAACTAAAAAGCCTATACCCTCACCCCCAGTTTGTTGATTGCTTTATTCATGCTTGTATATAATATTATATATGTCTTCTTAGGCGTTATGTTGTGCTGGAGTGGTGATGTTTACGAATGATTTGACACAACTTCCCACTAAAAACTCTTTGGGAAACCAGAGTTGCTCAACATACACCTGACTCTTTTAAGTAGGGTCGGATTTATCCTCTCAGCTACACCATTCTAATGCGGTGTACCTGGTACAGTCTTGTGCCTCTCTAGTCCCGTCTTCTTGCAGAACACATTGAACACTTCTAATAGTTAATCCAGACCATTATCAGTTCTCAAATGTTTGAGCTTATTTCCAGTGATATTCTCAACCTCAGGTTATTCACACCTTCCTTGAGTAATCATCTATGATAAACATGAAATATCTCCCACTAGTCTTGGCCTGGTTCCTAGCTAGTCCACATAGATCTGAATGGAAATAGTCCAAAGTCCCTTTAGTAGAGTGTGAAATCTTCCCAAACTTCAATATCTTGGCTTTCCCAAGAACCCAATGCTCACAAAAATCCAACTTTGTGATCTTGTCACTACTAAGCAAACCTTGCTTAGACAGCTCCAGTAGGCCCTTCCCACTTACATGAGCTAATCTCTTGTGCCACAACATAGTGTTGTCTCACACATTTGTCACATTTGATCTCCCAGTCACTGTAGCTCCCTTCAGAAAGTAGAGATCATTCCTTCTCACACCTTTCAGGACAATAGACTTCCTATTTGACACTTTGAGCTCCCCATCATCTAACTGGAATTTGTAGCCCATTGAATACAACAAACCAAGAGATATCAAAATTCTCTTGAGTTTAGGAACATGCATGACCCTCTTAAGAATCCTCACTACACCATCATACGTCTTCAAGTGAATTGACCTTTCACCCATAACCTTGCAAGTGTGATCATTTTCTAGTAAAATAGAACCACCATTCTGATACTTAAAATCATGAAAGAAATCTTTTCTTGGAGTCATATGGAAAGAGCACCCTCAATCTAAAATCCAATCTTGTGTTCTTTAGAGGATGTAATGGTTAGTGTCTAAGCTGACTCATAGCCTTCTAGCTCCTTATGTTCTTGTGTTGGATTTGTTTGATTCTTATCAACAGAGTTCTTGGCACCAGATTTCCTTAAGAGTTACATATACTTGTAACATGCATTCTTATAATGTCCAGGTTTATTGCAATGGTGGCACACTACATCACCTAATTTGGACTTATCTGATTTCTCCTTATCAGCTCTTCTGGGTTGGTTAGACCCTTTTTTGGAGACAGACTGCTTCTAACCTCCCTTGATTGTCAATCTTTCTCCATTATTGTTTTTACCCCTTTGAGAGGTCTTATTATGCATCAACTTGGACTTCGCATCCAACATCAGACATCCGTTCTACCATACAAGATGTTGTCCTTTAAGATTTCAAAGGACTAAGGAAGAACATACACTCAACAAGATCAAAGGTTTATCCTCTTCCTCTAACTTGACATCTAAATTCTCCAGATCATCAAGAATCTTGTTGAACTCATCCAACTGCCCCTGAATTGGTTTCTCATCCACCATTCTAAAGGCATACAACTCCTAATTTGAATAAAGCTGGTTAGCAAGAGTTTTAACCATGTACACCTTCTCAAGCTTGTGTTGGGAATTATCCCAATACCCAATAATAAGGATCTCCCCCAACTCCTTTGTGGGGAATTATTGGGACATGTGGGTATGAGATCACCATGCTTTTGGTGTGCCACTTGAGATTCCTAGGGGATCTTTTGAGACTCCCTAAGGATTTTTTGAGATTCTCGGGAATCTTATAAAATCTTTTATAATTACCATGGATCAATTTGGGACGTAATTTAATGAATTATCATAAATATAATTTATAATTTAAACAAATTAAATCTACTAATTCATATAATGAATGTATGGTAAATAATTAAATCACTAAACATGCAGAACTGGGGAATTACGTGTTCACCTTTAAATTGGAGAGATACCGTTGAGAAGAGTAACAACTTCAACCCAATTGTCTTCCCATGTATTCCCTAAGTCCTAGTCCATTGCTCCGGTGGGAGATCTCACGAACTATTAACTCTCAAAGGAAGAATTAATTTTCTCTTGTTGCACACACTGTAATTTCAAAAATTACAGATCTCTCTTTTTTTGTGTTGTGTTGAGAGTACCGATTTTTTCCTCTCTTTTTATAAGAGAGAATCGGTTTTTTTTTCTCTCAAAAATAATTATGACCGGTATATATTTATCTTGGAATAATATAGAAATATTATATTATTTCCATATATCTTTTTCCATAAATATCTCTCTCTAATTTCTTGCAACAAAATTAATCCTTATCTTTTAATTACTTTAATTAATATACTTTAATTGGGCTACTTGAGGGCCTTTAGGAGAATTAGGATTGGACCTCCCAATGGTCCAAAAAATCAATATTGAGCCACAATATTTTTCCAGCCCATTAACATTAATTCATTCCACTATAGAATTAATATTGCACTATTCATCCTAATCCATATTACGAAATATGGCTCCCGATTATTATTTTCCGATTCAATATCCATTATTTAATTTAAGCTACTGAATGCTTTAATTAATTAATACGGAGTGTCTTTTATTCCTCAGAGTAAGAACAACTCAACATTATTATCACATCGGAAATAAATTTCACTGATCAAATTTGATATGATAAACCTTATGAGCACAACATTATTATCATATCGAAAATCAACTTGACACTCCAAGACATAATTCTCTGTGTTGGGAATAAAATGAGATATGTTTTGATCTAATACCAAAACCCCCTGAGACATGCCTAAGTCAAGTTAAGTATGTTCTAGAAATGTTAGAACATATAGTATAAAGGCTAGATGAAGAGCTAATATGTTAGGTAGCTCTTAGTTGATTTGATGCACAATTTGAGGGGGAACACATGCTTTTATGTCCATCAAGAACAAGTCCCCTCAAGGCTCAAACTCTGCTGATCAGGAGAGTTGTCCAGAGGAGTTGTCTCAGTACAAGAAATTAAGATCAAGTGCTCTGAAAGCCTGAGGTCAACTATGCTGAAAAGATAGAGACAACCACACCCTAAAGAACTACAAATCAACATGCTAAGATCACCTTGAAGTGAAGCAAAGAGTATGATTCAAGTCATCTGAAGAAGAGCAAGCCAACCTTGCTGAAAAGCAAGACTGCTGATAGTGATAAGGAGAGTTGTCCAAATGATGAGGAATGTTGTCCCATCAATGGAACAATCTTCAGAAGCCATGTCCAAGTCCTAACAAGAGAATCTGAAAGTCAGACATTGGGTAGAGTGCTGCAGAATGAAGACAAAGTCTTAACAGCCGTTTATTTCCCAAATGAGGACATGTCACTATCAAGATTCTGTCTTCTAAGTTGAAGAACTGAAAGAAGACATTTATGGACATTTGAGGCTGCCTCTCCAACTGGCAAATCCTTCATTTGTCTATAAATACAGAAGTGTGAAGACCATTTGAAAGCATCTCAACACAATCCAACTAATCTCAAGTTCTCACAAGCTAGAGTGCTTTCAAAGCTTTCAAAGACTATCTTAGTCTTCAAACACTTCATCTAAGCTGTACTACATTGTATATCCATACACAAGCTTAGAGAGATATCCTATCCTTATACACTGATCTTCATTGTAAAGGATATCTCATTAGTTGGAACCTTACTTCAACCATTACCTCTCTCAAGAGTGAAAGAGAGAAGGTTGTAGTAGTAGAAGTGGTAGGAGCTGACTGTTGAGAGAAGAACAGTTCAGTTCTGAGTTGAGAAGAGGGTACTAGGACTCTAGACATCCTAGGGATCAATTCACCAAGAGTGGTGTTCTTGATCAAGTGCACCTTGGCACTATAAAACAAGTTAATTCCAAAGAGAAGGAATTATCCTGTTAAATCAGGGAAAGTGGATATAGGAGCTTGAGTCTCTGAACCACTATAACTTCTTGTGTTGATTTACATTCCAAGTATTTTCATACACACAAAACTGCACACAAAACTGATCTTTCAAAGGACTAATATTCAAAGACTGTGCAAAACCTATTTTGGACAAGTTCCCTGAAACTGGACTGCCATTGCATTGACTAAGTGATTTCAGAAACTAAAGGAGTCTAAACTAAAAGGGCCAACCACTATTCCGCACATATAACTCCCCTAGATAGTTATTCAACTAAGTACTCAATAGTACTTAGTAGTTTGATTATCTTAGAAGAGTTAATCATCTTCAGCAGAGTTGTCCAAGACAACCTTGCTGAGCTCTGGTTTGATCAAGTTAGAAAAGAATTTGCATACAAGTGTATTCCCCCCCCCCCCATACACTTGTTATCTACTCCTTTCAGGACCAACAAGTGGTATCAGAGCAGGGGTTCAAAGACCACTGCTTCTGAAAAGCCATCTTGGTTTTCAAAATCACATATTTGGTGTGGTCACTGAACTGATCTATCTGAAATCCTATTTGATTGTTGACTGACTGTTTGTTCTTGAGATATGGCCAACAACAATGCTGCTGTTCCACCTCCTGCTGTCCAAGGATTGGACAACATGGCCACAAATCCAGTCAACCACATTTCTCATCACAAATTGCCCATGTTCTCAATAGACAACTATAATTTCTGGAAAATCAGAATGAGGGCTCATCTTGCATCTCTGCATACTGATATGTTGAGAGTGATCACAAGAGGTCCTTTTGTGTTCACATTTGTCAATCCCAAAGTCACTGAGGCTCAAAAGGCAGACACAAGAGAGATGCTCCCCAAAGATGAAGATGACTTCACTACTGATGAAAAGAGGAAAGATAATCTGAATTATCTTGCCATGAACACCCTCTACTAAACAATTCCAGATGCAATAATGGGAAGAGTCTACCACTGCACAACTGCCAAAGAAATTTGGGATACTCTTGCAAAAATGTGTGAGGGTACTGAAAAGATCAAGGAGAATAAGCTCCAAGTTGCTGTGCAGAAATTTGAACAGTTTGCAATGGAGTCTGAGGAGTCCATTGATAAGTTTGCTGGTAGATTCACTGATGTGATGAATGAAATCCACTCATTGGGCAAGGTCTACACCAAGAGAGAAGTTGGATTGAAGATCTTGAGAAGTCTTACTCAAAAGTGGGATGTCTATGCTGTAATGATGCAGAACACCAAGGATCTCTCCACCATGCCCATGCAACAAATCTTCTCTGAACTCAAAGCTTATGAGTTCGACCTCAATAGAAGAAAGCCTATTGAGGAACCTTCAAATCCTTCTAAGGGAGTGGCATTCAAAGCCAAAACTACTGAACCAGAAATGCAGTCCACTCCAAGATCATCAAAGTCAGTCTCAAAGACTGAAATGAAGGAGGAACTAGCCTTGATGGCTAGAAGGTTTGAAAAGCTAAACTCAAGGTTTGGTAGATACAAGAAATTCTACCAGGACAACAAACTCAGGAGATACAACCCTCCTGAAGCTCAGGCAGAGGTCAAGAAGCCTGAAGAGAAAAGATCAGAGGACAAGTACTCTCATAGGAGAAGGTCCAGTAGAGCTGAACCTTCATCATCAAAAAGAAGAGAAGAATCAAAGAAAGATGATGATGAAGACTTGTGCTATAATTGCAAGAAGAAAGGGCACTTCCAGTATGACTGCCCTGAATTGAGCTCTAAGGAGAGAAGAGAAAGGCAAGCTAAAAGAGACATAAAGTTCACCAATAGAAAGGCCATGATGGCTGGTGAAGAATCTGATAGTGCTGAAAGCTTCAACTCTTCTGATGGACTGTTCTCCAACAGTGATGATGATGATGATGTCTGCAACATGGCTCTTGAGGATGATGAGGTATCCTCTACTTCTAGTTCACCATCATTCATCTCACAAAATAATAGTGAGGTCAACTTGAAGCTTTCCCTTGGAAAGTTGATGGAAGATTTCACTATGTTACAAGAATTTCATGATAATTGTGTGAGAGAAAATGAAAGATTGGCTATTGAACTTGCCAAAAACTCTGAGGCAGTTGTTGATCTCAAGTCTACTGAGTTGTATCAACAAGTCTTGAGAGAGCTTGAGGAAGCAAATCTCAGGATAGTTGACCAACAAAAGGAGATTGATGATCAACTTCTCTCTCAGAAGAGAAAAGATTTTGAACTTAAAATTCTAAATGCCAAGTTTGAAAACCTCTCACATGAATATGACATTCTTAAATCAAGTGAAGAGAGCCTGAAATTAAAGATGTCTGCTCTGAAGAAATCCTCTAGAGCAATAGAGGAAATTCAGAGGTATCAAAGACCTATGGCTCAAAGAAGTGGATTAGGTTTTGATCCATTTGAATCTTCACCTTGTCTTAGTGTTGCTCCCACTAGTAACACTAAGAGAATCTTTGTTAAATCAGTGGCACAAACTGAAAATGAAATAATTCAGTCACTGAACAAAGGAAAGGGCAAAATGGATGATCTGCCTACTCAAATGCTTCAGAAGAATAAGCCTAAACCTAAGGAAATGGCCAAAGCTCCTGAACATAAGAGGAATGTTGGTCAGCAGAGTAGACCCAATGGAAGGGAAACTCTCCTGAACAATGTTCAGAGGAATTGTCCAAGGTATAATCAGCCTAGGCCAACTCTTTTGAGAAAGCCTCAACTGACTAGACCTAAGGACAATTATCCTCAAAGGCAAAATAAAATGAGACAACCAAAACCCTTCATGCCAAAGGGTAATGGTCATAAGAAAGCCTTTCCTCAAAGATTCCCTCAAGTAGCACAAAGAACCCAAAAGTTCAGGAGATTTGACAACTCTCCTGAAACTTACAGAGTTAACACATTCACACACACTTTCCCAAAGGCATTTAAGGGAAAGACAGTGTATGTAGATGCTAGAGGAAAACAACTTAGCCACCTTGAATCAATCAGGGTTATTAGGCAAGTTTGGGTTCCTAAAGGTACAGCTAACCTCTCAGGACCCAAAACTCAAAGGGTACCTAAACATATCTAATTGCAGGTACCTATGGGCCACAAGAAGAGGAGCTTGAGCAAAAAGTCAGCATGGTACCTTGACTGTGGATGTTCACGGCACATGACTGGAAACAAGGAGCTCCTCACTGATTTTATTGAAAAAGAAGGCCCAAATGTCACATTTGGAGACAGCTCACAAGCAACAACAAAAGGTTATGGTACTTTGATGATTGGTAACATCAAAGTATCCAATGTATCTTATGTGGCTGGTCTTGTTGGGATATAAATTCACCCTAAGCCCCACTTGATGTTAGAATAGTTTTGATGGCCAAAACACTTAGAGTCTATAAATGTAATAGGATCAGCTGACTTGTATAGAACAGCTTAGACTAGTCTTGTGTGATCAACTGTATTGTTATCAGCTGATCAGCACAGTCCTGGCTTACATGCCTATCCTCAAGATGAGAAGAGTAGAAGACATGAAGACTAGAAGATCCTTGAAGACCAGATAAGTTAAGGTGCTTGTATACCTACTTATCTGATGGAGTCCCAGATTGAAGATGGCCTAAAGCAGTACAAAGAATTTCCAGATCAGAAGAGTGTTACTCTACTGATATCAGAAGACAGAAGACTTGAGGCCAGAAGAGTAGTCAGAAGACTAGAAGTACAGATCAGAAGACTATGTGCTCTTCCAGGACTCGGCTGATTCCTAAGTCATCTTGCAATTCAAACGAAGACCTACCTTATTTAGAAGATTGACATAATCCCAGGATTGAAGCAATCAAGCGGCTGGAATCAAGGAATCAAGCTATTATGGAAAGATTGCTCAAACGGCTAGTCAACTCCAACGGCTAGTTGCAACCAATCTCCATTATAAATACAAGAGGATGAGAAATCACAAACAAGAAGTCACAAGAGAGAATTCAACAAGCCAAGCAAGCAATCAAAGCTAAAGCCATACTATTCTAAGAATTCTCAAAAGAGCCAGAAACCATTAGATTATCTATAGCTCTTAAGTGATTTCTATCCAACCCCTAAGAACCTGAAACCTGTTCATATTGTATATCAATTGTTTTAGGCATAGTGGTTAAGCAAATTATAAGCTTGAACCATTAGTTGGATACACCTCAAAAACCCCAAACCCTCACCGAAAGGTTAAAGTTTTTGAACCCCTTAAAGTGCAAGTGCTTACAATCACTTGTGGAGACCGTAGCTGTTAGGACGGCTCAGATCTCAAAGTCCTAACCTTGGGACTATAAAGGTCAAGACCCTTGTAATTTGTGGTAAATTAAAGGGATTAAACATCACGTGTGGACGTGAGAGTGGACGTAGGAACGTATATCCGAACCACTATAAATCTGGTGTCAATTACTTTCTGCACTTTACATTTCTGTCTTTACATACATTATTATATAGTGCATACTGTGATTTCAACATTCTTCAAAACAAGGCCATAACTTTCAAACCAGCATCAGCTGAGTATTTTCATTAAGCAAAACAAGTTGAACACTTTCATAAGAATTACAAGAACGAGTCTAAACCAGGGCCACCATAATTCCGCATATAACCTCCTCAGTCAGATCATTATAGTCATCTGGACCAGCACACTTGCAGTCCAGTTGACATAGCAATCAGAAGAGGTTCTCAACTCTGTTTGAAAAAGTTTTAAAGTCTATTCAACCCTCCCCTCTAGACTTTAATCCCATTCACTACTCGTTCAGGGACCAACAAGTGGTATCAAAGCAGTGGTTCTAACGGACTACTGTCTCTAGATTATCAGAAGACTTGAGGGAGTCTTTCTGTAGTCCTCTTGAACAGATCTTTTTGGAAAACTTGTTTTTGAAAACTCATACAGCATGAGTGCCAATATGCGAAAGTTGCCTAAGTTTTCAGTAGAGGATTATGATTACTGGAAGATCAGGATGAGGAAGAATCTCACATCAGTCCACTACAAGTTGTGGTCAGTAATCACAGAAGGCCCAATCACCATCATGACAGTCAACACTGCAAATGGTGATCCAGAAGTCCCAGTTGGAGAACTGGTTCCCAAGCCCATGAAGGATCTCACACCAGAAGAGATGAAGCAATCAAATCTTGATAGCATTGCTCAAGATTACATAATGCAAACTCTTCCAAATGAGTACATTGCAAAGGTAATCCACTGTGAGTCAGCCAGAGAGATGTGGGAGGCATTGGCACTTCTCTGTGAAGGAACTGAGCTGATCAAGGAATCCAAGTTGTCTACAGCAGTCAAGAAGTTCGAACACTTCAAGATGCAACCAGAAGAGTCTATTGATCAGCTAGACAATAGATTTACCAAGATCATCAATGAGATAGAATCTCTGGGCAAGAAATATACAAATAGAGAGAAAAATCTAAAGATCTTAGACTCTCTAACCAAGAAATGGAGACTCAAGAAGACCATCATCAAGGATACTCAAGATATCAAGAAGTGGTCTGCTCAAACTCTATTTGTGAACCTAAAAGCTCATGAATATGATCTGGAAAGAGAAGAAAACTCAGGAAGTGATGAGCCAACTGCAACCCCATCTACCTTCAAGACTGTAGCCTTCAAGGCAGCCAATACAAAAACTGCAAGTACCTCATCTGGCAAGACCTCTCTGAAAACAGAAGACTGTGAAGGATCAGACATGAGTCTGAAGGAACAAATGGCTCTTATGATCAAGAGATTCGAAAGGATGAACACTCTCAACAGCAAATATAGAAAATTCTATAGAAACTACAAAGATAGAAGAGCAAGTTCACCCTCCAGAGGTTCCAGAGAAAGAACACCAGAAAGACATCCTAGAAAGGATGTGGAGTCATCTGACAGCCGAGGATCTAGAAGAAGAGATGCCACTCCTCCAAGGAAAGGCAACTCAAATCAGAAATCTGGATCATGCTTTAATTGTCGCAAACCAGGACACTATGTCTATGAATGTCCTGAGCTGGATTTGGATGACAAAGAAGAAAGAAGGCCAAGGAGAAATTCAGACAAGAAAGCTATGGTGACTGAAGAATCTGAATATCAAAGTGATGAACTCCCTACATCACCAGACTGTCAAATCTTCTCAGATGATTCAGATGACCTAGCTATGATGGCCATAGGTGAAAATGAGGTAAACTCCTATACTACTACTTTCCATTCACCTATTTTTTCACAATCTGATGAGATAAACTCATCTGAAGGCGAATCAGAAGACACCTATTATCAATCTTTAAGAAAGGTAAAAGGTGATCTGGATATTGCCACTAGAGCTTTTATAGAAGTGGAAGAGGAGAACAAGGGTCTAAGGAAAGAAATTACTAAGTTGAAAAAGACTAAGTTTGATAACACCCCTGAGTTGGTCACAATGAATGAAAGATTGACCAGAGAAGTGGAGCTTCTTAAGGAAGAAAATACCACAATAACTCAGTTGTATGAGGGGATGTTACAAACTCAAGCTTTAGAAACTAAGGAACTTCGTTCACTACAATCCAAGTTCGATGACCACTTCCAAGCACACAAGCTCTTAGAAAAGGAGAAGGAATGCCTAAATCAAAAGATATCAGAGTTCAATAAAGCTTCTACTACTATTGAAAGTATCTCTGAGTATTATAGATCAAATGGCAATAAGATGGGTTTTGGCTATGAACTTAATCCATCTACATCCTCTCCAGCTGGGGGTAGTACACCTAACAAGTGCACTACTCAGACACATGAAAAGGGTGAGTGTTCTAAACACAATGAACCTAATATGAACCAAAAGGCATCTGTACCAGCTAAGGCTAACTATCCCAAAACCAAAAAGGGTATAGGACAAGCTAACCCCAAGCCTGTACAGAGGAACAACAAACAACCCAGACCATCTCGTTTGAGACAGTCTCAGCTGTATGCTGCTCCAGCCAAGAAGAAGAGGTCTTCTTCAAACAAATCTGTTCTCTTTGCACCCCCTATCTCTTATGATATTGTGAGAACAGAAGAGTATGGTCCATATAATCGTGTGCATCGACCAGCTAATGCACCCAGGCCGAATGTAACTAGTTAAAAGATCATGTATGTACACTCATATAAAGGGAAACCATTTGACTATTACTTAGCTGACACTAAGAACAAATTAGATCAGTCCAAGGTGCTGACTGGTAAGATTTGGTTCTGCGATGCCCGAGGGAAACAACTCAAGTGTTCAAGGTTGTTCAAACGACCAATGTATATGTGGGTTCCCCAGGGTAGTACTAACACCCAAGGACCCAAAACAAAATGGGTACCTAAGACTTAACTTGCAGGAAAGGAGGGACCTATACAGAAGAGGAGGTCTAGCAGGAGAAACTTGGTACATAGATAGTGGATGCTCAACTCACATGACAGGAACCAAAGCCCTGCTGACCAACTACATAGAGAAGAAAGGTCCAAAAGTCTTCTTTGGTGATAACGCGCATGGTAACACAAAAGGATATGGCACCCTTAAAAATGGTGACATTGAGGTACATGATGTATCATATGTAGAAGGTCTTAAGTTTAATTTATTATCTGTTTCTCATTTCTGTGACACTGGTTACTCAGTCAAATTCTCTAAAGATGAGTGTCTCATAAGTGATAAAAGAACAAAACAAAACCTCCTAACAGGATCTAGAAAGGGAAGTATGTATCTTGCAAATTGGAACAACTGTCCTAAGGATACATGTCTGCTTGTGAAGAGCCCTAAAGATGTCAGCTGGCTATGGCACAAACGTCTTAGTCATCTGAACTTTAAGACTATGAACAAGTTAGCAAGGGAATCCTTAGTTGATGGTCTGCCTAACGAACTCTACTGTAAAGATCAGGTATGTGATGCATGTCAACAAGGAAAGCAAACAAAGGTCTCCTTCAAGACCAAGAAGACAGCATCAACCAGCAGAGTTCTTGAATTGCTTCACATGGATCTCTTTGGACCAATCACTCCAACCACTCTAACAGGGAGGAAGTACACTCTTATTGTTGTAGATGATTATTCCAAGTTTACTTGGGTTATCTTCTTATACTAGAAGAGTGAAACACAGCAGAAGCTTCCTGAACTATTGAAGAGGATCCAAGTAGAGAAAGGAGAACCAATTGTGAAAATTAGAAGTGACAAAGGCACTGAATTCATTAACTCTTATATTATTGCCTATTGTACTTCTAATGGTATTCAGCATGAGACAAGTGCAGCAAGAACACCACAGCAGAATGGTGTAGCTGAAAGAAGAGTCAGAACACTCAAGGAAGCTGCCAGAACACTCCTTGCTGTATTCTCCACTCCTAAGAAGCTATGGGCAGAAGCCATCAACACAGCTTGTCACACTCAAAACAGGTCACGTATTCACAAAATTCATGAGAAAACCCCATATGAACTGTGGAAAGGAAGAAAACCTAGAGTATCTTACTTTCATATATTTGGTTGTAAGTGTTTCATTCACAACAATGGGAAGAGTAAGTTGAATGCTTTTGATGCCAAAGCAGATGAGGGGATATTCTTAGGATACTCCTCTACTAGCAAAGCATTTAGAGTACTCAACAAACGAACCCTTCTTGTGGAAAAAACACCTCATGTTGTTTTTGATGAATCTTGTGAAAAGAATGCAGTAGAAACAAACTCAACTGCAGATCAGATGAGACATCTAGTGATCAAGCCCAAACCAGATGAGTTCATTGAAGTAAATGAACCTTTTCCTGAAGAACCAGAGGAAGATAAGCCTCATAGACCTATCACTAGATCTCAAACTCAAGCAGGACAAGCTGACCAGAATCAAGATGCACCAATCCCAAATGCCAGGGGGAATGATCTCTTTGACACACAAGATACAGATGATGATCGACCTAATCAAGCCAACCCTCCTGATGGCACTAGATCAGATGAGAATCCAAGCTCATCCAATGCAGATACTCCTGTGAGGCATACATGGAGGAACAACCATCCATCAAACCTCATCTTAGGAGGAGCTGACTCAGGTGTCAAGACCAGAAGACAACTGAATCAGAACTCACAATCATCTATGTTCTGCTGGTGTGCCTTCCTATCCAACATTGAACAAGCTGACATAGAAGAAGCAATGACAGATAGCAATTGGATCACTGCTATGCAAGAAGAACTAAACCAATTCGAAAGAAATGAAGTCTGGGAATTGGTAGATCGTCCTGAAAACCACAATGTAGTAGGAACAAAGTGGGTATTCAAGAACAAGAAGGACGAAAATGATGTGATAACTAGAAATAAGGCAAGGCTAGTTGCAAAAGGATATTCACAATCTGAAGGGATTGACTATGATGAAACTTTTGCTCCAGTAGCCAGATTAGAAGCCATTCGACTGTTTCTAGCTTATGCATCATATATGGGCTTCAAGGTATATCAAATGGATGTCAAGAGTGCTTTTCTAAATGGTATTCTGGTAGAAGAAGTATATGTAGAGCAGCCTCCAGGATTTGAAAAAGGCGATCAAGTATATCGACTGAAGAAGGCTCTCTATGGTCTAAAACAAGCCCCTAGAGCTTGGTATGACACATTGTCACAATTCCTACTTGACAATGGATATACAAAAGGCAAAGTGGATAGAACTCTTTTCAGAATACAAGAAGGAGAAGACATCCTAATGGTGCAAATATATGTAGATGATATTATATTTGGATCACCCAATCAAGAGATGTGCAGAAGTTCTCTGAACTTATGCAAGGAAAGTTTGAAATGAGCATGATGGGTGAGATGAATTATTTCCTAGGACTTCAAGTCAAGCAGAGTTCAGAAGGGATTTTCATCAACCAATCCAAGTATACCAAGAGCCTATTAGAAAGATTCAAAGCTCTACAAAGCAAGACTGCAAGGATTCCAATGATGACATCTTTCAAAATGGAACCAGATGAGTCTAAAAAGGCAGTTGATCAATCTGAATATAGAGCACTGATTGGATCTCTACTATACCTTACAGCTAGCAGACCAGACATAACATTTGCTGTAGGAGTATGTGCTAGGTTTCAAGCAAACCCAAAGCAAAGTCATCTAGAAGAAGCAAGGAAGATTCTCAAGTACCTAAAAGGAACAGTCAACCTAGGACTATGGTACCCTGCTGATGACAATCTAGAATTGAGTGGCTATTCTGACTCAGACTATGGAGGATGTAGAATTGATAGGAAATCCACATCTGGAACCTGTCAATTTCTAGGCAACAAGCTGATATCATGGTTCTCTAAGAAGCAAACCTCAGTTGCAACCTCCACCACTGAAGCAGAATATATGGCAGCTGGTAGTTGTTGTAGTCAGCTGCTCTGGCTAGTTCAACAACTCAAGGATTACAATGTAGAGGCAAGAGAAGTCCCTATTTATTGTGATAGCAGCAGTGCCATTGCCATCACTCAAAATCCAGTCCTCCACACAAGGTGCAAGCATGTCGACATTCGACACCACTTCATAAGAGACCACCTTGAAAAGAAGGACATCAAGATGGAGAAAATTCACACAGATATCCAAAGAGCAGACATCTTGACTAAGCCCCTAGCTGAAGAAAGGTTCAAGACCCTATGTTACAGCTTAGGACTCCTGGACCCAAGCACATGAAGAAGGAAAGATCAGCTAAAAACCTCAGCTGATCTCAGTGCAGCAGACTAGGAGGATCAGATGAGGTGAATAGACACCCTCATCTTCAGGTAAGTTCTTTCCCAATGAAGACAAATAAAGCTGAGGGAAAACTTAGAGTCATCTAATCAAGGGGGAATCAATGATACCTTAAGAATCCTTGATGAAATACTCTAAAATCTGCATTGCATATCATATATATATATATATATATACAGCAGACTTGAACAAAGTTATTTGATTTCTTTACTCTAAGCAATGTATACTATGTATAATAATAAACTATTCTTCATAAAATACTTTATTTATATACATACATACAGTATACTATTGAGTTATACTTGGTTGGATTAATACACCATCCTCACCGACTCAACAGTATGCATGCACTGTACGGATTTCAAATAACTCTTGCTCAAAAATTTATAATTTCTGCATTCCATAAGATAAAGTCTGAATATCTTTAAATGTGAACCCTTAGATCAAGAATCTCACTGTTGATCTTAAGAAGTAACTTTTCAGAAATTCAGACCTATCAACTCTATAGTTTTGTCATCTTTCACTCCACTACCTCATTTCTACCCCTATAAAAGGAGGAAGTTATGAGAACACCTAAGAACACAAATCACTAACTATTATTTTCTGTTTCAGGAATGGAGACAGTCGAAAGAAGAGATGGAATGGAGATCATCCTTGAACCAAGGTCTTGGGTGAAGGAGATGAAGCTTTGTCCAGAAGATGAAGATGATGCAGATCAGCACACTTGGCTTACTCAACATGAGTTTGCCTATGAAAACTAGAGGAAAGAGAGATGGAGAAGACAAAGTAGCAAGCAAGCAGAGCTTCTTCTCCAGGGGGAAGTTCTACATGGAGAGCTTGTTACCAAAAGCTATTGTGTCTAAACAGAAAATGAAGGCTAAGTCCATGGCCCTCTCTTCAGACTCCATTGAAGCCTCTTCCAATCTTCCTTCTCCTTCAAGAGAAGCGAAGAAATTCAAAAAGGACACATTTGATGCTACAACCCATCTGATGATGAGGAACATCAGATGGTAAGGGCAACCTGAACCAGTGGGATATCATCCAGGCTGATCATCATATTGATTTGATGGTCCTACTTGATTCAGAGATAGAGCTGGAAGATCCATCAAACCAGGTTGGATCACCACTCACAATAAAGCTGGAAGATCCATCATCCAGGTTGGATCATCACAGCAACAACGAAGGATCCATCAAGCCAGGTTGAACCTTCAAAGCACAGAAGATTTACTCAGCAAATCTCAATCCTCCACTCAGCTGATCAGAAGACCAACTCAGCTGACCAGAAGACTTTCAAGGAAAATCAGCAGACCTCTTGAAGAAATCAGAAGACTTCACTCTGTTGACCAGATCACTTGATTTTAGAGTTTAATGACTATCTTTGATCATGTAATTCATTCTAGATTTATTCCTGAATGTTATTAAACAAATTGGCCTATATAAGGAATGCAATTCACTTATAAAAAACGGCCTTGATGATCAATTCTTGCCACAAAATTAGTCACAACGGCTATTTTTGGTAATGATGTCATTAATACTCAATTACCAAATTGTCAGCAAATCAACTGTTGCCACATGGCAAATTTAAAGAAAGGCCCGAAATCAAAGAAGGAAAATCTTGGGCTCTACTCCACAATTAAACCCAAATCTGACCGTTAGATCAAGAATCGTTGGAGTATATATACACACCATTAAAACTCTTCCAAACCCTTTCGCTCACATTACTCAACTGCTCTCAATACTCTCTCGTTCTGCAAATTTCTTTCAAGCTCTCAAAACCTAACACTCAAAGTATACTATGGCAATCATTGAAATTTACGACGAGAAGACCAAGAGCACTGGCACCTTGGATGCTGCAAAGTGGTCCAAGGAAGGGAAGATGTTCACAGAGAATGCTCTGTTTTTCAAGGGCAAACACAAAGCTGAAAACAAGGAGATCCTTCTTCGCTGCATCAACCTCAACCTGCGAGATTTTCTGGAAGCAGCACCCACCAATGTTTACGAACAAGATGTGCTGGCTTTCTATGCAAACGCTGTGATGAAGGGATCTTATGTCGAAAGTGTCATGGGTGGACACAAGGTCAAGGTAACAAGGGAAATTCTTCAGGAATTGTTTGGCTTGTCAAGGGGGAATGTAAATATCTCCACCTACATCATGGGTAGAGAAAAAGAGTACATGGAGATGTTTACTGATGGAAGAATAAAGGCTATTGATGCCACTAGGCTCAAGAAATCGGGACTTGAACCTAAGTTCCAAACTCTGATGGATATAGCAGGCAAGATGCTGCTTGGTAACACCTTCAGCCATGATGCTGTTACCACTCTGAAAGTTCGAGTTATGGCTGCAATCTGGGATCAGATTGATGGAGATTTGCAAGGACTATTTCTGGATAGAATTGCTCTTGAGGCCAAGAAAGTGACCTTGGACTTACAGTCAAGAGAATGGAAGGTGACATCAACAGTCAGCTTTGTCAACAAGCTGAGTATCATCCTTCCAGAAGTACTCCCCAGAAAGTACAAGATGGGACCTCATAAGACCTTTCACATCTCCAAATATTACTTAAGGAAGGAAGCTCTTGCTGAGGCAACAAAGTTGAAAGAAGAGAGGGGGAAGTTGTTAGCTGAAGCATCTTCCAAAGACGTTGTTGAAGAGGCAGAAGAGTCTGCTCATGACTCTGCTGCTGAAGAAGAAGAGGAGCCATCCAAAGAAGAGGCTCAAAAGAAGGCTGCTGAGGATGATGATGATGACAATCAGACCTTAGCACAAAGAAGATATCTGATCAGATCAGGGCTCATCTCCCCATATGATTCAGATGCCACTCCCACTGCCTCTCCTTTGAAAAAGGCAGGTACTTCTAATCCCCCTCTCACTTTCACACCTTCTAAGCTATCAAAGGGTCAGAAGAGAAAGAAGAACACTTCTTCTTTCACAAAGAAAACCAAGAAATCCAGGCTCCCTACTCCAATGAGCATAGCCCCTATTTCATCCTTCAACCCTTCTGATGAGTCCACCCCATCTGAGCCTCTAAACACTGATATCCAAATCCCTGCTGATACTCACACAGCAAAGGAACAAACTCAGCCACAACTACCAATTGAACCCCAATTGCCTAACCCTGCTGATGCTCAACCAGCAGACAACCAAACTCAGACCACCTCCACACCTCCTACTGATGATCAAACTCAGATTATATCCACAATCCTTGCTGATATTCAAACAGCAGATGTCCAAGATCATCAAGCTCAAACATCTACTGATCTTCAAGTAGAAACTGAACCAGACCAGCAGACCCAAAACCCTGCTGAGGAACAAATCACTGAAGATCAATCTCAACTTCCTACCCAACAAGAAGAAATCACTTCCCAAATCCCTGCTGATACTCACACAGCAGAGGAAAATGCCCCAGCTACCCAAACTCCTACCATCACTGTCCCTTCTGCTCCAGAAGACATGGCACCAGAAGACCTAGTTCAAGATGGCCCTTCTCAACCTCAGTTCAGAATGGTGCACTACCCCATGTGCCAAACAGAGAAGATAATGAGGATGAAGATAGCCAACCTGCTCAAGTCCACTACCCCTGGAGTTGATGAGAATTCAATCCAGTTTGAACAAGTGCTTAGGGTATGCACTTGGATTGAGCTCAGAAGAGATGATGTAGATGACCTTCTTGAGGTCATGGAAGGAATGGGAGGAAAGGAAAATTTCCTCGACTGGGAGATGGAGCAAAAGGAAGTTGCTCAAGTTCGATCCTTTGCTCAGCTGCTATCAGATGAGGCACTAACTGCAGTTTGCAACCGGATTTTAGGAATCCCCACTGCTGATGTCTCTATCCCAGAAGGCTCATCGGATCAGCAGACTGCTGAACAAGCAAGTTGAAGGAATCAGCTGCACCAGCCTTGGTGGAAGACTCAGCTGCACCTGCAGAAGACTCAGCTGCACCTGCACCTGCAGAAGACTCAGCTGCATCAGCTGACAAAGAAAAGATTGACAGAGAAGTAGTCAGAGTACCAGCTCACTTCAGACCTTCGGACAATCTAACTCACTTCATTGACGATCAAGAGGATGCAGGCAGACGAATCATGACCCATCTGACTAAGGCCACTACCTGCTACCTCAATGAGGAGTACCTATCAGCCGAAGAAAGAGCCAAAGCATTAATTGTTCATCCAAAGCCTCAAGGTACACCCTCTACTTCTACCCCGTCTGTTGACCATACAGCAGACATCTGCTCCCAGGTCAAAGCTGCAATAGACTTGCACTTTGAGAAAGGTTTAGGCCTGCAGCTAGGAAGATATGTTGAGAAAGCTGCAAGGGAACAGAAGACTCGTCTTCATGACCAGATTCTTGACGTTGAAGACAAGTTTGGTGAAGCACTTCATCAGCAGATAGG
The DNA here is from genome assembly GCA_963675135.1 of Galeopsis tetrahit. NCBI lineage: Eukaryota > Viridiplantae > Streptophyta > Magnoliopsida > Lamiales > Lamiaceae > Galeopsis > Galeopsis tetrahit. The sequence continues at coordinate 18,782,331 of OY776130.1, forward strand.
AGAATACTTGAGTACCTATCAGAAGTTATCAGTTGACACCTCCAAAAGGTTTGCTGATCTTTACACTGATGAGATGCACCGCATGGAGACCACCTACAAGTCGAGAATTGAAGAAGCTGAAGCAAGAGCCAAAAAAGGTCAAGCCCTTCTTAAGGCAGCTGCAGAGGAGAATGAGAAATTGCAGACTCAGCTGAAGGAGACAGCAGCCAAGTTGGAAGCACTTACAACTAGATTTGAAGCTGCCTCCTCCTCCAATTCACATGCTGAAGTTCTAGAGCACAGCATAACCCATCTGACCCAAGTTGCCAAGGTCAATGCCATGGCCCTGAAGCAAACTCTGACAGTGGAAATCATGAATTCCATGAAGCCTTTTGCGGCTGCACTTGCTGAAGCCAAAAAGGGGGAAGATGTGTTGATAAAGGCTCTAGAGAAGTCTACTGCCCAGCAAGCTGAACTGGTAGTAGCACAAGATGACTTGACTGAAACCTTGGGTGGTTTAAAGAGCAAAATCAAGAACAGGCAAGGCAAAGGCAAAGAAATTGCTCTAGAAGATACTCAAGCACCCACTCAAGCTCCTGCCAAGAGTCTACAGATCACTGCTCCTGTAGAACAAGTTCCTGAGAAGAGGATGACAAGGAAAAGGAAGGCAGATGAGCAAGCTCAGTCAGCTCAGTCCAGCAAGAAATCAGCTCCAGCAGAGCCTACTGCAGAAGAGAAAGAGGCTCTAGAAATTGCTTGAAGCTCAAGAGCTTAAGCAAAAGAAGCTGAATGATGCGAAGGCAGTCAAATCCAAATTTGAAAGAAGAATTGCCAAACTCAGGAAAGCAATGAAGGACAAAGCACAAGAAGACAGTGTCCTGGTGTTTGATAGCAATTATGTGGATTACTTAGCCCTTCAAGATGAGCTACCAAGATGGTATCCCCTGAAGAAGAAGTGGCAAATTCAACACCACATAGTAAGGAAATTTGGCCCTCTCCCAACTTATGAAGATGAATTCTTCCAGTTCGATCAATTCATGACCTATGAAGATCCAGTGTTCTGGGAAGAAATTGTCAAGACAGCTAAAGGACTTGACAACTGCAGAATCTTAACTCCTGAAGAACCCAAATGGGATGCACCCCTTCTGGATTCAGGAAGAGCCAACATGATAGAAATCAAGAAGATTCTGTACAAGATCTATGAAGAGGAGAATGTTACAGATGTACAGCACATGGAAGAAGTTCGAGCTCGTCTGTACCTTGCCTACCGCGTTTGAAGATCAGAAGACCTGATGAAGACTACTTTAGAAGTTTAAAGAAACTATTACTTGTAATCTGTAAAAGCTCTATATATATTCAAGTTATAGTTCTTTTTGCTTTCAAGACAAACTCTCATTGTCTTCATCAGATACTTCAAGTCTTAGCATGTTATAAACTCTTATCTTAATTCATTAAGAGCACTTATCAAGTATAGTTTTGCCTTCATCAAAAAGGGGGAAATTGTTGGGATATAAATTCACCCTAAGCCCCACTTGATGTTAGAATAGTTTTGATGGCCAAAACACTTAGAGTCTATAAATGTAATAGGATCAGCTGACTTGTATAGAACAGCTTAGACTAGTCTTGTGTGATCAACTGTATTGATATCAGCTGATCAGCACAGTCCTGGCTTACATGCCTATCCTCAAGATGAGAAGAGTAGAAGACATGAAGACTAGAAGATCCTTGAAGACCAGATAAGTTATGGTGCTTGTATACCTACTTATCTGATGGAGTCCCAGATTGAAGATGGCCTAAAGCAGTACAAAGAATTTCCAGATCAGAAGAGTGTTACTCTACTGATATCAGAAGACAGAAGACCTAAGGCCAGAAGAGTAGTCAGAAGACTAGAAGTACAGATCAGAAGACTATGTGCTCTTCCAGGACTCGGCTGATTCCTAAGTCATCTTGCAATTCAAACGAAGACCTACCTTATTTAGAAGATTGACATAATCCCAGGATTGAAGCAATCAAGCGGCTAGAATCAAGGAATCAAGCTATTATGGAAAGATTGCTCAAACGGCTAGTCAACTCCAACGGCTAGTTGCAACCAATCTCCATTATAAATACAAGAGGATGAGAAATCACAAACAAGAAGTCACAAGAGAGAATTCAACAAGCCAAGTAAGCAATCAAAGCTAAAGCCATACTATTCTAAGAATTCTCAAAAGAGCCAGAAACCATTAGATTATCTATATCTCTTAAGTGATTTCTATCCAACCCCTAAGAACCTGAAACCTGTTCATATTGTATATCAATTGTTTTAGGCATAGTGGTTAAGCAAATTATAAGCTTGAACCATTAGTTGGATACACCTCAAAAACCCCAAACCCTCACCGAAAGGTTAAAGTTTTTGAACCCCTTAAAGTGCAAGTGCTTACAATCACTTGTGGAGACCGTAGCTGTTAGGACGGCTCAGATCTCAAAGTCCTAACCTTGGGACTATAAAGGTCAAGACCCTTGTAATTTGTGGTAAATTAAAGGGATTAAACATCACGTGTGGACGTGAGAGTGGACGTAGGAACGTATATCCGAACCAAAATAAATCCGGTGTCAATTACTTTCTGCACTTTACATTTCTGTCTTTACATACATTATTATATAGTGCATACTGTGATTTCAACATTCTTCAAAACAAGGCCATAACTTTCAAACCAACATCAGCTGAGTATTTTCATTAAGCAAAACAAGTTGAACACTTTCATAAGAATTACAAGAACGAGTCTAAACCAGGGCCACCATAATTCCGCATATAACCTCCTCAGTCAGATGACTATAGTCATCTGGACCAGCAGACTTGCAGTCCAGTTGACATAGCAATCAGAAGAGGTTCTCAACTCTGTTTGAAAAAGTTTTAAAGTCTATTCACCCCTCCCCTCTAGACTTTAATCCCATTCACTACTCGTTCAGGGACCAACAGGTCTCAAGTATAATCTCCTAAGTATCAGTCAATTCTGTGATAAAGATTTCAAAGTTGAGTTTTCTAGTGGAAAATGCTTAATCAAAGATAAGGCTCAACAAACTCTATTGACTGGAACTAGGAAAGGGAATGTGTATTTTGCAGACTGGGACAAGTCTACTGATGCTGCATGCTTCATTGCTAAGAGTTCTAGTGAACAAAGTTGGTTATGGCATAAAAGATTAAACCACTTGAACTTCAAAACAATGAACAAAATTGCTAGAAATGCATTAGTTAAAGGACTACCTAATGAGGTTTTCATTAAAGAGCATGTTTGCAAACCATGCCCAGAAGGAAAACAGATTAAAGCCTCATTTAAAGGAAAACCAGTCATCTCTACTGAAAGGGTACTTGAACTTCTACACATGGACTTATTTGGACCAATTACCCCTGCAAGCATAAATGGTAGAAAATACACATTGGTAGTAGTAGATGACTTCTCTAGGTTCACATGGGTAGTATTTCTCCTTAATAAGAAGGAAACTCAAGTCAAACTGCCTGAACTTCTAAAGAGATTGTCAAATGAGAAAAGCCTTAGCATTATCAAGATAAGATCTGATAAAGGCACTGAGTTCATTAATTCATACATCAATAAGTATTGCACCTCTAATGGAATAGCTCATGAAACCTCAGCAGCTAGAACTCCCCAACAGAATGGAGTTGCAGAAAGGAGAAATAGAACTTTAAAAGAAGCTGCTAGAACCCTAATTGCTGATTCAAATTTACCTAAGAGGTTTTGGGCTGAAGCCATAAACACTGCATGCCATACTCAAAATAGATGTTTGATTACCAAAGGGCAAGGCAAAACCCCTTATGAACTCTGGAAAGGAAGAATGCCTAAAGTGTCATACTTTCATATTTTTGGTTGCAAGTGTTTTATTCACAATAATGGGAAAGAACAATTGAAAGCCTTTGATAGCAAAGCTGATGAAGGAGTATTCCTTGGATACTCTCAAATCAGTAGAGCTTTCAGAGTCTACAACAAGAAAACCCTCATTGTGGAAGAAATACCTCATGTTGTGTTTGATGAATCTATTCATGAGTTCAGGAATGAGAACTTAGAATCAGAAGAAATCACACAGAGGACAACCAGACTGAGCCTAAAAGACAAAGACACTGAATTCATAGAAGTTGTCCAAGCCAATCCACCTGAAAACTTCACTTTGAACAACAATCCTGAAGGCAATCATCCTGAGGCAAACCCCACTGAAAGGAATGGTGAACTGAATGATCCAATCCCAGTTCACATCCAGGTAACAACTACCAATGAAGAAGCAGTTCCTGCTGAGGTAGTTAATGGATCAAATAATCAAGGGGGAACTCAAAATGTTGAAAATGCCAATGTCCCTGACATTGAGGACAACACCCCTGATTATGATCCTGAATTAGATCCTGCATTCAATTACCCTGAATTTTATGATCAAAATGACTCAACTTCAGTAGAGGACAACTCTACTGAAGAGATCAGAAAAAGAAGGACTTGGTTGTCTGACCATCCTACTGATCTAATACTTGGTGACCCAAGTATAGGAGTCAAAACAAGGAGATTTCATGGTGAAAGTGCTCTTTTCTGTTGTTTCTTGTCAGAACAAGAACCAAGTGATATTGAGGAAGCACTTCAAGATGCCAATTGGATCACAGCCATGCAGGAAGAACTGAATCAATTCACCAGAAATGAAGTATGGGAGCTGGTGGATAGACCTTCACATCAAGATGTTATTGGAACAAAGTGGGTGTTCAAGAACAAGAAGAATGAAAATGATGTGATTGTCAGAAACAAAGCAAGACTTGTGGCAAAAGGCTATTGCCAACATGAAGGCATTGACTATGATGAGACATTTGCACCTGTGGCAAGGCTAGAAGCAATAAGGCTCTTTCTAGCCTATGCAGCCCACAAGAGGTTCAAGGTATACCAAATGGATGTCAAGAGTGCCTTTCTGAATGGAGTCTTGAAAGAAGAAGTCTATGTGGAGCAACCACCAGGTTTTGAAGTTGGAAATCAAGTTTACAGACTGAAGAAAGCTCTATATGGACTCAAGCAAGCCCCTAGGGCTTGGTATGATACACTGTCACAATTCCTCTTGGATCATGGATTCACCAAGGGAACTGTGGACAGAACTCTCTTCAGAATCTCTGAAGGAGAGGACATCTTGCTTGTCCAAATCTATGTGGATGACATAATATTTGGATCACCTAATGAGAAGCTGTGTCAAAAGTTCTCCAAGCTAATGCAGAGCAAGTTTGAGATGTCCATGATGGGGTTGATGAACTTCTTTTTGGGTCTTCAAGTCAAGCAATCAAAAGAAGGAATTTTCATCAATCAAGCTAAGTACACCAGAGAAATGATCAAGAAGTTTGGATGTACAACTAGCAAGCCAGTAAGGATCCCAATGAACACAAATTGGAAGATGGATCCTGACGAGAGTGGTGTTCCAACCAACTCTACTGAGTATAGAGGAATAATTGGTTCACTCCTCTATCTCACTGCCAGCAGACCTGACATCACCTTTGCAGTAGGTGTGTGTGCAAGATTTCAAGCAAATCCTAAGAAAAGTCATCTTGAGGCTGCAAAGAGGATTTTGAGGTATCTCAAAGGCACTGAAAATCTAGGCCTTTGGTACCCTGCTGATGACAACATTGAGTTAACTGGCTACTCAGATGCTGATTATGGAGGTTGCAGAATTGATAGAAAGTCCACTTCAGGGACTTGTCAATTCTTAGGCAACAAGCTCATATCTTGGTTTTCCAAGAAGCAGAACACAGTGGCTACTTCCACCACTGAAGTTGAGTATGTTGCAGCTGGAAGTTGTTGTGCTCAGATCCTTTGGTTGAGACAACAACTAAGAGACTACAAAGTCAACTCTACTGAAGTGCCAATATTTTGTGATAACAATAGTGCCATTGCTATATCACAAAATCCTGTATTGCACACAAGATGCAAGCATGTGGACATCAAGCATCACTTCATTAGAGATCATCTGGAGAAGAAGGATATAAAGTTGGTCAAGATCCACACAGATCATCAAAAAGCTGATATTCTAACTAAGCCACTTGCAGAGGCAAGGTTTCTGGAGCTATCAGCAGAGTTGGGACTACTTGATCCAGGAAAGTTGGACAAGTAAAACTCATTGGAGTTAATGGGAGGTATGGAAACTGAAAAGAATTTCAGCAGACTTGGTCAAGTCTACTGAAGTTCAGAAGAGATGGCTCAAACTATTCAGGACACTTGTCCATTGGAATTCAGGACCCTTGTCCACATCTCTTCAGGACACTTGTCCTAGTGGGGTCAGATAAGTTGTCTTGGCTATCAAACTATTCCCTTGGTTTGATAAGCACCTATTTTGGGTAATCATTGTCTATCTTGATACCTGTCCCAACTACAGATATCATCACTGAAGGATTTAATTTGTCCCCCACCCAAAAGGTCACTTTCCATGCATTAAATGCCAAGATTTAACTCTTGTTTGCATTACACTTTTCAAGCCATGATCTATCTCGAAAACTCCCCAACCATTAACAAATATTAAATAACTTCCACGTTTTGAATAAAACCAATAACTCACTGTTACATTGGTTTTTAACCATTGGATCAAAACTGGCCAACTCCCCTGAAATTCATCCTGGCCGTCCAAGTGTATTTTTTCCATTTTTGACAACCGTTGAAAATACACAAAACTCACCAACTCATTGAAAAACATTCTTTTTAGAATATCCCCAAGTCTTAAAACTCCCCCACACACACTTTTCTTCCCAAGTATTCGAAACCCTAGCTCATTTTCCTCAAACTCTCTCAAAACTCTCTCAAGTTCATCTCTGTAATCTTCAATGGCCCCCAAAGTTAGACCAGAGATGATCATAGATTTCTCCAACAAGGCTCTAGACCTTGATTTTGGATACTTAAGCAACAAAAATAGCCTTCATTTTGAGCCTATAGTATCCTTTGAGAGTGAAGATCCTGAAATCACTCCAACCCTGAGATGGTTAAGAAGAGCAGGCCTTCAAAAGTTCATGGAGGAAAGACCAAGCTCTTGTTTGGACAATTACATGGCTGAATTCTTTGCCTTCCTTAAGTGGAGAGGCAGGCCAGAAGATGGTGAAGTTTCCACCAAATTGTCCTATGTGGGTGAAGAAGAGGAGGAAGAGAGATTTCATAGAGTAAAGTTCTCCTCAGAAGATCTTGAAGGAGCCTTTGGATTGCCTTCTGAGGGAAGGAATCCAGAAGTTTATGGTACTGGATATGAAGATGAAATAGCTCAAGAATGGCTATTAGTACCAGGCCCTCTCTCTTCAACACAAAACAAGAAAACTCTCAAGCCAGAATTTCTCAATCTATTTGAGGTAATCACCAAGAGTCTCATGAGCAATACTGGGAGCTTGGAGCAAGTCAGCCATCCAATAATCAGAATCATGGCTGCAGTGATTGATGCCAGTGATAAAGGCATCAAATTTGATTGGAGGACTTTCATCATGTCTGAGATGATGAAGGAAAAGGCCAAATTCAAGGTAAAATCTCACAATAAGGTTGTGCTAGAAGGGAAACTCAAGTATTGCACCAGGGCAAGCTTGTTGATTGAGAAGCTTTTCCATTATTCTCAAATGCAAACCTTTGCAAAGCCCCTCCCAGCCCAGAAGATTCTATTCAGAAAGCTCAGCAAGAAAACTGAGCAAAGGAGGATGCTTCTGACCAAGGCTGTTGAAGAAAAGGTGGAGGAGAAGCCAAAATTGAAGAAGAGGACAAAGGCTAGAGTGATGAAGACAAGGAAGCTGTCTCAAATCCCCTCAGAGGAGAACTCAGGAGCTTCAACTGAGATTGAAGAAGTTGCTGAAGAGGGAGTGAGTGTACCTTCTGATCATTCAGAAGAGTTGAGGCAGAAATACAATGAGACTAGACAAAATTCTAAGGGTGATAAGAGGATCAGGGAGGTTGTCCCTGAGAAGGATGGTGAAGGAAGTGGGAGCAGTAGGGCTAGCAAGAGAAGGGCCAAGCCTACTAACAAAGTGTTGGAGCTTCAGGAGGAAAGGTCTCTCCAACTTGCTCTAAGAGAGAGCAGAGCTGAAAGCAGGACCAAATCAAAGTCAAGGACCAACTCATCTGGCTCTGGCACTCCAGAATCCAAGGTCCCTGAAGGTCAACCAATAGAGGCCAACATCCCTGAAATTCAGAACCCTGAGCCCAACTCCCCTGAAACCCATATAACCCCAACCAACCAACCTATCACCCCCATCAATCTTACAAAGAGATACTCTCCTGAAGGGAGTGTGCAAAGAAGTGGGATAGATGTGCTAGCAGATATAGCAGTAGATGAGACAAGATTACATTCTCCCCTTGACTCATCTATGCTCAATTATTCAAAGCTTTTAGAAGATGCACTCTTTGAGCCAACCCCCCTGAGTAAAGCCCCTTCAGATCCATTGCTCTCAAAAGCAACTGAAGTACCTTCTATTGCACCCAACCCTTCTGAAGCCAACATCCCTGAACTAAACCTTCCTAAAACCACATTAGGAGAACCCAGAGCCAACTCCCCTATAACCCAAAGTCCCCATTCTAGTGGAGATGAGGAGGAGTATACTTATGAAAGTATGCTCAGAGGTGGAGCTAAGGCTACTGTGGACAGTTTGTATCCACACCTTGCTGAATTTCCAAGAATTCAGAAGATATTTCATGATCTTAGGATGCTTGTTGATGTAAAAGACAAATCTATGATGGAGATATCACAAGTCATCCAAGATAAGGGTGCAAACTGGTGGCAGGAAGAGGAAATCAGATTGCTACACTTTGCTGGAATTTCAAAGACAAGATTCCTCACTGATGAGGAAGTTTTTGCAAAGTTGGTGGATAATAAGATAAATGAGGAGAGGGAAAGGAAAGCAAAAGGCATCAAACATCCTGATAGTAGCTCAAATGATGATGACTCCCCTGATGATCCCTCAAACCCTTCAAAACCCAATCCTCCTGAAACCCCTCAAGCCAATCTCCCTAAGCCTTCTGTATCTGAAAGACTATCCAACCCTCCTAAAACCTATCATAGGAAAGGCTCTGTATCTTCAGAGGTGTTGACCAAGGGTGGTAACACAACCAAAGACACATCTGCCAATGAAGGTTCTTCTGAACCCAAGGCACAGCCTAAAGATGTGGAGGTTCCTATACTAGAGGCTGGTTTGGTTAAGGCCTATTCAGTGTCAGATGAGTTGGACAATGATCAGCCCTTAATCATTCAGGATGACTCAGTGGCTGTTGATATAAGCACTGTGATCTCCCCACAACTGCCATCTTTGAACCTTGTTGAAGGTGGAGATGCTGCAGGATTAGGTGATGGGGTTGAAAAGGAGTACTTAGTGGAAAAACCAGAGGGAGAAGTAGATGATAGAGAGGTGGTGATCACTAGAATAGTGAGTGTACCACCAAATGAGGGTGATATAAATGAGGAAGGGCAGGCTATTCTTGAAGTCAAATCTGAACTTCAAGAATCCCTTGATGAGAGGAGGCATGTTTCCTTAAGTGAGGACATCTTAAATGAAGGGAGAAAAGAAATAGTTGAAAATGAGGAGAAGACTGCTGATGTATTAGAGTCTTTTGAAAAAGAAATGGAGGGAGATAAATGTGTGTTTACTAACTTATTTGATTTGTCTGATATTGCAGGTATAACCTTTGATCAAATCTTTGCAGATGAACTCTTAACAGATGCACCCATTCAAGTTGATAGTGGATCAGCACAAGCCTTGCTTGGGATGCAATCAGAAAAGTTGGATTCCTTGGCTCATCAAGTCCAAACAGCTCATGCAGAAACCTCTGGAGCTTTGGATGAGCATGGAAGAACCTTGGCATCTGTAGAGATGAGGCTAACTGGCTCAGAAGATGTGGTGTTACCTACCTTGGAGGCAAGGATCAGTGGAGTTGAGACTGGTCTGCAAACCATCTCCACTGAAGTCATCAAAGCTAAAAACACCATGAGATCAGTTTCAAAGGATGTAAAGAAAGAGCAATCTTTGCTAAGAATCAACCACAATAGAAATGTGAAGACATTGAGGTCAGTGGTGAAGAAAGCTCTTGGAAGAAAGACTGCCCTGCAAAGGCAAAGAGCTGAAGAGCAAAGGCTAGCTATGGTGAAAGCAGCCTCAGAAAAATTTTCCCAAGAGGTATTGGCCAACATTGCTGAAGGTGCAGTGGCCAACCTCACTGAGCTTCTTAAGGCCCAACTGGATGTATATCTTAAGGCAACCATGGAGGAAGTTGTCCAACAGAAAATGAAGCCTGTTCTAGCTTTCCTTAGCTTGAGCAGTGATAGGATGCAAAATATACATGATGAGAATGTATATCTGTTGGAGGAGATGAAGTCCCTCACCCAAGCCCAATCCTTATTGGCAACTACTATGAGTGAACTGAAGCCTGAATGTTTTGATGCTGCCAAAAAGGGGGAAAGGGAATGAGCAAGAGCAAAAGGTGCCTTAGTGATTGGAAGCCCAGCTAAAGAAGGAAAGGGTAAGGACAAAGCCCCTAAAGGAAAGGGAAAGGAGCCAGCAGTGCTGAACTTGGAAGATTTGGATGAAGAAGAGCAATTGGCACTTGCTTTGAAAAACTCAATGGCCTCAGCTCAAGAGGAAAGAGTGAGGTTACAGCAAAGACCAGGTGGTGAAGTATCTGGTTTGGACAAAGATGCTGAAGGTGTCCAAACTAGAGGAAAGGTCAAAAGGGCAAAAGGGAAGAAAAGACAAGTTGAGACATTCACTGATTTTCCTAACAGTCTTGATCTTCCACCTGAATTCAGAATTGATAATGATGAACCTATCTCCAAGAAGACCAAAGTTGCTGAAAAGGACAAGAATACTTAAATGTCCAAGACTGCTGAAAAAGACAAATCTTCTGAGAAGGAAAAGTCTACTGAGACTAAGTCCACTGAAGGTGCCAAAGCCTCTGAAGATGTAGAGGAACTGTATGAAGAAGGCTTTGGACCAGGACCTAAGAAGAAGAAAGTGGTGGTGCTAAATGATCCATCAAAACTGTTTCATGAAGGGTATGGCAAAGACCCTGAAACTCAACAGAAACTGGCCATGATGAGGGCCCAAGAAAAGATGGATTTGATGGATGAAGCACAAAGAGCAAGAGATAAGAGAAGAGCAGACTTCCAGAAGCCAAGAAGGAAGAGAGCAACCTACAACAAGATGAAGCCACAGCTACTGATCCCAATGGACACCAAATATCCTCACTTGGATAAATGGGTACCAATCCAGCTGAATGACTCATGGGAGGAAGCAAAAAGGGAGTATGTCTATGATCAGTATGTCATTGACAGATGGAATGGAAGAGATGCCAACTCCACTTTTGCTGAGTTCATGATAGAGTACTACAGAGAGCTCTATCAACAATTGCTTGCAGCTGCTGACATTGCAAGATTTGAACTCACAGCCCCCAAGCAAATAATATACATGCCTCCAAAGCTTGATGGATGGATTGACCAAGCAAGAATCCAGAGAGAATTCACTGAAATCCTCAAGCTAAACAAGATGGTTCTTGGACCTAAGTGTTGGTCCCTGAACGAGTAGTGAATGGGATTAAAGTCTAGAGGGGAGGGGTGAATAGACTTTAAAACTTTTTCAATAGAGTTGGGAACCTCTTCTGATTGCTATATCAACTGGACTACTAGTCTGCTGGTCCAGATGACTATAGTGATCTGATTGAAGAGGTTATATGCGGAATTATGGTAGGCCTTGTTTAGACTCGTTCTTTAAGTGTTAACCTGTTGTTTTATGAAAGTACTGAGTTGTTTGAAAGTTATGGCCTTGTTTTGAAGACAGTTGAAAATACAGTATGCACTATATAAGATATATGTAAAGGCAGAAATGTAAAGTGCAGAAGTGTAAAGTGCAGAAATGTAAATGACACCAGATTTATAGTGGTTCGGATATACGTTCCTACGTCCACTCTCACGTCCACACGTGATGTTTAATCCCTTTAATTTACGACAAATTACAAGGGTCTTGACCTTTATAGTCCCAAGGTTAGGACTTTGAGATCTGAGCCGTCCTAACAGCTACGGTCTCCACAAGTGATTGTAAGCACTTGCACTTTAAGGGGTTCAAAAATTTTAACCTTTCGGTGAGGGTTTGGGGTTTTTGAAGTGTATCCAACTAATGGTTCAAGCTTATAATTTGCTTAACCACTATGCCTAAAACAATGATTATACAATATGAACAGGTTTCAGGTTCTTAGGGGTTGGATAGAAATCACTTAAGAGCTATAGATAATCTAATGGTTTCTGGCTCTTTTGAGAATTCTTAGAACAGTATGGCTTTAGCTTTGATTGCTTGCTTGGCTTGTTGAATTCTCTCTTGTGACTTCTCTTTGTGATTTCTCATCCTCTTGTATTTATAATGGAGATTTGTTGCAACTAGCCATTGGAGTTGACTAGCCGTTTGAGCAATCTTTCCATAATGGCTTGATTCCTTGATTCCAGCCGCTTGATTGCTTCAATACTGGGATCATGTCAATCTTCTAAATAAGGTAGGTCTTCGTTTGAATTGCAAGATGACTTAGGAATCAGCCGAGTCCTGGAAGATCACATAGTCTTCTGATCTGTACTACTAGTCTTCTGACTACTCTTCTGGCCTTAGGTCTTCTGTCTTCTGATATCAGCAGAGTAACACTCTTCTGATCTGGTAATTCTTTGTACTGCTTTAGGCCATTCAATCTGGGACTCCATCAGATAAGTAGGTATACAAGCACCTTAACTTATCTGGTCTTCAAGGATCTTCTAGTCTTCATGTCTTCTACTCTTCTCATCTTGAGGATAGGCATGTAAGCTAGGACTGTGCTGATCAGCTGATATCAATACAGTTGATCACACAAGACTAGTCTAAGCTGTTCTATACAAGTCAGCTGATCCTATTACATTTATAAACTCTAAGTGTTTTGGCCATCAAAACTATTCTAACATCAAGTGGGGCTTAGGGTGAATTTATATCCCAACAATTTCCCCCTTTTTGATGAAGCCAAAACTATACTTGATAAATGCTCTTAATGAAATAAGATAAGAGTTTATAACATGCTAAGACTGAAGCATTTGATGAAGACAATGAGATTTTGTCTTGTAAGCAAAAAGAACTAGAACTTGAATATATATAAGGCTTTTACAGATTACAAGCAATAGTTTCTTTATACTTCTAAAGTGGTCTTCATCAGGTCTTCTGATCTTCAAATGCGGTAGGCAAGGTACAGACGAGCTCGAACTTCTTCCATGTGCTGCACATCTGTAACATTCTCCTCTTCATAGATCTTGTACAAAATCTTTTTGATTTCAATCATGTTGACTCTTCCTGAATCCAGAAGGGGTGCATCCCATTTGGGTTCTTCAGGAGTTAGGATTCTGCAGTTGTCAAGTCCTTTGGCTGTCTTGACAATTTCTTCCCAGAACACTGGATCTTCAATGTTCATGAACTGATTGAACTGGAAGAATTCATCTTCATAAGTTGGGAGAGGGCCAAATTTCCTTACTATATGGTGTTGAATTTGCCACTTCTTCTTCAGGGGATACCATCTTGGTAGCTCGTCTTGAAGGGCTAAATAATCCACATAATTGCTATCAAACACCAGGACATTGTCTTCTTTTGCTTTGTCCTTGATTGCTTTTCTGAGTTTGGCAATTCTTCTTTCAAATTTGGCTTTGACTGCCTTCGCATCATTCAGCTTCTTTTGCTTAAGCTCTTGAGCTTCAAGAAACTTCTTTTTCTTCAACTCTAGAGCCTCTTTCTCTTCCGCAGTAGGCTCTGCTGGAGCTGATTTCTTGCTGGTCTGAGCTGACTGAGCTTGCTCATCTGCCTTCCTTTTCCTTGTCATTCTCTTCTCAGGAACTTGTTCTTCAGGGGCAGTGATCTGAAGAGTCTTAGCAGGAGCTTGAGTGAGAGCTTGGGTGCCTTCTTGAGCAATTTCTTTGCCTTTGCCTTTTTCTTGCCTGCTCTTGATTTTGCTTTTCAAACCACCCTAGGTTTCATTCAGCTCATCTTGAGATACTACCATTACAGCTTGTTGTGCAGCTGATTTCTCAAGAGCTCTTATCAACATATCTTCCCCCTTTTTGGCTTCAGCAAGTGCAGCCGCAAAAGGCTTCATGGCATTCATGATTTCCACTTTCAGAGTTTGTTTCAGTGCCATGGCATTGACCTTGTGGACAGCAGTAATATGGGAGATATTGTGTTCCATTACATGAGCAAGTGAGTTGGTGGAGGAGGCAGCCGCGAGCTTTTCTGTAAGTGCTTCCAACTTGGCTGCTGTCTCCTTCAGCTGAGTCTGCAGTTTCTCATTCTCCTCTGCAGCTGCCTTAAGAAGAGCTTGACCTTCAGAGGCTCTTGCTTCAGCTTCTTCAATTCTTGACTTGTAGGTGGTCTCCATGCGGTGCATCTCATCAGTGTAAAGATCGGCAAACATTTTGGAGGTGTCACCTGAAAATTTCTGATAGGTACTCAAGTATTCTCCTATCTGCTGATGAAGTGCTTCACCAAACTTGTCTTCAATGTCAAGAATCTGGTCACGAAGACGAGTCTTCTGTTCCCTTGCAGCTTTCTCAACATACCTTCCTAGCTGCAGGCCTAAACCTTTCTCAAAGTGCAAGTCTATTGCAGCTTTGACCTGGGAGCAAATGTCTGCTGTAAGGTCAACAGATGGGGTAGAAGTAGAGGGTGTACCTTGAGGCTTTGGATGAACAATTATTGCTTTGCCTCTCTCTTCGGCTGATAGGTACTCCTCATTGAGGTAGCAGGTAGTGGCCTTAGTCAGATGGGTCATGATTCGTCTGCCTGCATCCTCTTGATTGTCAATGAAGTGAGTCAGATTGTCTGAAGGTCTGAAGTGAGCTGGTACTCTGACTACTTCTTTTGCAATCTCTTCTTTGTCAGCTGATGCAGCTGAGTCTTCTGCAGGTGCAGCTGAGTCTTCTGCAGGTGCAGCTGAGTCTTCCACCAAGGCTGGTGCAGCTGATTCCTTCATCTTTGCTTGTTCAGCTGTCTGCTGATCTGATGAGTCTTTTGGGATAGAGATATCAGCAGTGGGGATTCCTAGAATCCGGTTGCAGACTGCAGTTAGTGCCTCATCTGATAGCAGCTGAGCAAAAGATCGAACTTGAGCAACTTCCTTTTGCTCCATTTCCCAGTCGAGGAAGTTTTCCTTTCCTCCCATTCCTTCCATCACCTCAAGAAGGTCATCTACATCATCTCTTCTGAGCTCAATCCAAGTGCATATCCTAAACACTTGTTCAAACTGGATTGAACCCTCATCAACTCCAGGTGTAGTAGATTTGAGCAGATTGGCTATCTTCATCCTCATTATCTTCTCTTTTGTGCACATAGGGTAGTGCACCATTCTGAACTGAGGTTGAGAAGGGCCAGCTTGATCCAGGTCTGCTGGTGCCATGTCTTCTGGAGCAGATGGGTCAGAGAGGATAGGGGATTGGGTAGCTGGGGTATTTTCCTCTGCTGTGTGAGTATCAGCAGGGATTTGGGAAGTGATTTCTTCTTGTTGGGTAGGAGGTTGGGATTGATCTTCAGTGATTTGTTCATCAGCAGGGTTTTGGGTCTGCTGTTCTGGTTTAGTTTCTTGAAGATCAGTAGATGGTTGAGCTTGATGATCTTGGACATCTGCTGTTTGAATGTCAGCAGGGGTTGACAATTGTGGTTCAAGGGTTAGTTGAGGCTGAGTTTGTTCCTCTGCTGTGTGAGTATCAGCAGGGATTTGGGTATCAGTGTTTAGAGGTTCAGATGGGTTGGACTCATCAGAAGGGTTTAAGGATGAAATAGGGGCTATGCTCATTGGAGTAGGGAGCCTGGATTTCTTGGCTTTCTTTGTGAAAGAAGAGGTGTTCTTCTTTCTCTTCTGACCCTTTGATAGTTTAGAAGGTGTGAAAGTGAGAGAGGGATTAGAAGTACCTGCCTTTTTCAAAGGAGAGGCAGTGGGAGTGGCATCTGAATCAGATGGGGAGATGAGTCCTGATCTGATCAGATATCTTATTTGTGCTAGGGTCTGATTGTCATCATCATCCTCAGCAATCTTCTTTTGAGCCTCTACTTTGGATGGCTCCTCTTACTTAAATGCGACGAATTTTATTTTCGTCATTAAAGTACTAGAAACTGTGACAAAATTTTAATTCGTCACCAATTACAAAAAATTTCGTCACAAATTTGTATATTTTGTGACGATGTTAAGAAGTATGTCACAATAATACTATGTGACGATTTTAATAATAAACGGTGACGAAATTCGACGTCATAAAAAGTAGTTTTTCTTGACAATACTAAACTATCGCCACAATAATAATTGGTGACGATTTTAATAATAATTGATGATGAAATTCGACGTCATAAAAAGTATATTTTCATGACGATACTATTTTTCGTCATTAATTATTTGAAATATTCTGAGACAAAATATTTTCGTCACAATAATAATTGGTGACGATTTTAATTGTAATAGATGATGAAATTCGACGTCATAAAAAATATATTTTCATGACAATACTATTTTTCGTCATTAATTATTCAAAGTATTTAGAGACAAAATATTTTCGTCACAATAATAATTGGTGACGATTTTGATTGTAATAGATGACGATATTCGACAACATGAAAAATATATTTTCATGACAATATAATTTTTCATCATTAATTATTCGAAATATTTAGTGGCAAAATGTTTTCACCACAAAAATAATTGGTGACGATTTTAATAATTATTGATGACGATATTCGACATCATGAAAAATATGTTTTTATGACAATACTATTTTTCATCATTAGTTATTTGAGATATTTAGTGATAAAATATTTTTCGTCACACTAATAAATTGTGACGATTTCTATAATAATTTATTACGACATTCGACGTCATGAAAAATATATTTTCATACAGATATTATTTTTCATCATTAATTATTCGAAATATTTAGTGATAAAATTATTTCGTCATAAAAATAATTAGTGACGATTTTAATAATAATTGATGACGATATTCAACGTCAAAATATATATATATATATTCATGACGATATTATTTTCCGTCATAATTATTTGAAATATCACTCATTTAGTGGAAGATATACCAATAAAATAAAGTAGAATATAAAGGGACTTTTAAAAAAGTATTACATTATATGGTTATAAAATCCATACGAGTAACATCAAAAGATAAATTTGTGAGAAATGATAACAGAATTTGTTTGGAAATGAAAATGATATGTAACAATTACCCAAAGAGCAGGCCAGGCCACCTCCAACAATAGCAATATTGTGCACGGGAATATTACTATCAATTCCATGTTCATTTGCAATTCCCTAATTATTTAAAAACAATACAAAACAAATAAACAAACAAAAATTATGAGCCAACTATCATGCAGAGGCCACTTAAAAAACAGTACATTTGGTGCCTGAAATTCAGGTATTCATTGACAGTACCTAAAATGCCAGAAAAACATCAGAATCATCATAAATTAACTACTGCACTCTAAGGATGAGCCTTTTTTGATCCTTTTTCTTTGTTAAATATACTTGGAGATTCTTACTAAAACATTTTTTCCTAATCATTAGCCCGATCAGATCTAAAAATAAGTCTTCTGCAAATAAATTTTACTAAAACATTTTTCCCTCGTGCCTTACAATTAGTATATCCATTTTCAATGGATGATTCATGGTTATGCTCAAGTCAACAGATATCAATAACAGTTAATGTTTTCCTTTTCATTTAGTTATGAAATTCAGAAAAATGACATGTTTTAGACTGGGTTAGCATACCTACAAAGATAAAATCCATTGTTCAAGTTTAAGCAATCATACAAAAAGGAAACTAAAAGACTGAAAACACATACCAGTACATTGAATGGCCAGAGAATAACAATCGCAAGACAGAAAAGGCCACAGGGGAAATAATGGCAAGTATAATAATCCCACTTGGCATGGTGCAATAAGCCTGCATGATAACAAGTGAGTCAATTGACTATTATATATAAAATCTAGCATATTTTAAAAAGGGACCAGCAGATTAAAGGTCAATCACGTGATTCTTAAATTGCAATTAATATGCATTACCTTCGATGAAGTCATAGTAAGCACGGAAAGAACAAAATAAACCCCTAGTTGGCAAGCACAATAAAAGCGGCATAATTCATAAGAAGGAAGATAGTAAATGGGATAGTGTGTAATACCAGGGCTTGCCTTCTTGAGTAAATAACCTAAATGATATTTGTTCATTAAGAACAACAAGTGGTGCATTACTTGTATTGACCTTGCTAAGAGATTGAAATATGCATTAATAAATACTCCTTAGCCAACTAAATCCGGAACAGATATTGTGGCATACCAAGAAGCGTGCATAGTAATCAAAGAAAAGTGATCTTTCACCCTTGGATCCACTTGCATCAGCTCTAAAGGATTCTCATTCTTGGGCAGTTAATAACTTAGACGAATTGGCAAATGCTTTCATTAAACTATGCATGTTGTCCCATCGTGCTTGCATGCTTCCTGGTCTAGTTCACATAAATAAAAAAGCAATTTAGGCAAAGACGAAAAGTGAATGTGAATGAATACAAATATCCACTGCTCTGTACCAAATACAAGTTGATGCATACAATAGTCTATCCACTGTATGAGATGAGGTGTGGTAACAGTAACCCCCGAGCAGGAAGATAATATCCAAGCCAGGAATGTCACCGTAATATTTGGCAAACATTCTGTAGTCTGTATCACCAAGAACTATACCAAAAACATCCTGCAAGCAGATCAGGAAATGATTAACTAGCAAAACCATGTTATCGCTCTCATGAAACCTATCACCCAGAGAAATAGAAATTTAAAACAGCAATTCAATCTTTTACAATTATTTTCAAAGAACAAATAAATAAGCCAATTTTCAGAAACTAAGAGAAGGAAAGGAAAGCCTGAGCTGCACTATTTGCCATAGGATATACAGCTGACTTCCTACTTACTATTTCAGTCTTTTTTGCCACTTTCATTCACGCACGCATCAATTTAAGAACCTTCAAAGTAATATCTCAGACAACAGAACGGGAAAGAAAGAAGAATGGGTGCCTCTCAATTTTGAAAAATATTCAAATTTTGAGAAGTAATTTAATAATTCATTGCACAAGACTTGTTTGTAGTTTAGGTCCTAAATATTGGTCAATCAATGAATCCTAATTCTATAAATATTATCGATGAGATTATACTTATTTATCTACACATGATTCAATTCTGAGTATAAATGTCAAATTTAGTGACATCTCACGTACCAAAAATTAGAAAGTGAAGCCAGTTATACCGTTCTAACTCAATACTTGCACTAAGGTCTAAGGGTCATTTTACTTGGAAGATTATGAACCCTTCAAGAAGGCCAAGAGTTTATACTAAATGGAAAAGAATCAACCATAAAGTCTGTTTTAATTTATTGTGCACTAATTTAAACTTATGACATTATTATATTACTATATAAGCAATCAGATTAAAAGCTAGACCCTTATAAGTGGCCGGTGATTTATTCCAGAATCTCGATCCAAGTAGTGTCCAACTAGCTAGCTAGCTTGTAGTTAGTGCGTAGCTTCATACCTAGTATTTAAATATATAGAAAATCATTAATAGTATCGTCTTCAAGGTTAGCTGGGAATGCAAGGGAAATTATTAATGTTTTGCTTGCTACTATATCTAGCTACTAGAGAATTCAAAAGCATCTAATTATTGAGTAACATCTTCCACGTGAGATTCCTCCAAGCATGCAGTCTGCTTCATTTTCCTCCAATCCCACAAAAGTATTTGCATCAAAGTGAACAGTATGATAACCAAAAGTGAGACAAAGGAAATCTATTTTAAGATTAGTATCAAAATTGGATAAAAAAATATATCAAAACAATGATAAGATTTATACATTTGACAACAATTAATATCACGTATATAAATCATCTACAATTCTACGGCAACAGAACAGACTTTTAAGGATTTATCACCAAGTTTAAATACCTAAATAATTCCACCACATACTAGCGCAGTCTAATTAACTAAAGAAATGTCATCGAGAGAGAAGGGGGAATTGGATACCTCATCAGCCATTTGAGATTGTATAGTTCATGAATTCAATGCTCGACACTTGCCCTTTAAATCAATTCAAATCAATTGATTTAACACAGAGAAATATATGTGCATATTTGAATGCAGAATAGAATCGATGTCAATGACGAGGGGACGGACATGGATAGGCATCGGTGTAAACAGGGTTGCGGTGGAGTATGTGCTGCGAAGGATTGGATTGAGATGGCGCTAGAAGCGACGAGCGAGATATACAGAATTGGGGGCGAGATATACAGAATTGGGGATTGAAAATTAATAAATTGAGAACAAAATTAGTGCAAATGTTGATGCATGTGGACTGTATTTTGGCGTCCCGCCTCTTCATTTGGCGAGTTGTATTTTGGCGTCCCGCCTCTTCATTTGGCGGGTTGTATTTTGGCATCCCGCTTTTTTTTTTTTTTTTTAACTAGCCCTAACATAATCACTATGATACAAAAAATGTGTAAAGTTTATAGTATATCAAAATGGCTCAGTTACAAAGGGTTCCTAAATACAATATTCTCGATTAAATTAAAATCCACAAGTTAATTTTTTATTTTTTTTTAATGGAAGTTAAATACTCATCCCTTTTTTCCCCTCCCCATTACTCGAACCCAGGACCTAAGGCCTAGGTAGTGGTGCTCTAACCACTTGAGCTATCCCACTTTGTCATCCACAAGTTAATGCATCATATAGTAAATGATGTTAATTTTAAATAATTTTTTACTTAGACGCATAAATTTCATGTCTAGTGTCCAATATATAGACTATACAGTAGTATGATGTGAGTGGTTGTAAAGTTTAAATTTCGAGCTGACATTAAAATAAGTGTAAAAATATTAAATTACCTTACCTCACTTTGTGTTCGACTCGATTAAAACTCTTTCAAGCTCAATTTAATTAACATTAAGTCTAGTATGCACACTCGAGTGCATGTTATGCACCCTAGTCCATGTTGCACTTTTCAGTTTTATTGATTTACACTTTTTGGTAAATGGTGTTGCACTTTTCAATTATTATTAAAAATATTATTATACAGTTTAATAATTGAAAAGTGCAACACCATTTACCAAAAAGTGTAAGTCAGTAAAACTGAAAAATGCAACATGGACTAGGGTGCATAACATGCACTCGAGTGCATAGCAGACCAACCCTTTAATTAAGTATATAAAAAAAAGGTTCAAACATAACATTCAAAAAGTCAATAATATTTTAAATAAGTTTGAACAATTGTGCGTTCTAATAAATATTTTCCACATTTTTATATTTGTATCCCTGACTATTGATGTTCATTATAATAAATTTACCTGATTAAAATATTACTACATAAATATGTAATAATACGTTTTTGTGAAATAATTAATACGGAGTAATTATTTAGAGCACACAAATTTCAACTCAATTGTACTGTGCAACTAGTTTACATAAAACTTAGTTTAACGATTAATAATTCAAAATTAAATTTTCTTGGATGCAAAAACGTGTGTATTAATTAATTTTTCTTTCAAGTATCATAGTTGCATATAAAATATAGGGAAAATATCAATTTTGGTCACCCAATTTTACCTCTTTTCATATTTGGTCACCAACATTTAGTCACTATCAAAATTAGTCACCCAGTTATTATATTCTATCAAAATTGATCACTTTGTTAGTCAATCTGTCATTGACTAACGGAGAAAGAGTTTTGAGCCGTGAAATTTCTCAAAACCTAAGGTTGTGTTTGGATGGGGGGATTTCAAATGAAATGATTTAAAATTAGATGGATTTCAAATGACATGGTTTTAGTGAAGATTTGAAATCCTCTCAATTTTAACTAAAAAAGATGTTAAATATTTGAAATCCATTCATTTAATCCAAACAAATGGAGTGGATTTAGATCATGGATTTAAATCCATACCTAAATCCCTCCATCCAAACACAACCTAAGGTTAAAAAATTCTTATGCATCTTCTAGAACTAATTAAACAAACGCAGAAGTAAAAATGAAACATGTGCAAAAATTACCAATATTTATAACAGCTCAGAAGGAGTTCTGATGCATCTTCTAGAACGTGATTCAATCAACCATGTTGTTGGTTTACTTTTTATTTTATAGATAATGAGAATTCTTTCTCATGCATCTAGAACGTGAAACTTGTAGTCAGAAAATTTCAGTAATTTTAATAATATTTAACTCAATTATGAATTCATTTTTGTTGGTTTAGATATAAACTTATTTCAATTCATTTCCCTATAATTCGTGGCGAAGATTAATTGTAAAGAATTTTCTAAAATTATCCATTCAAGAAAATTTCATAAACTTATTTTTCATTCTAAATATTTTTCTATTAAGATCATTATTGCAGATTTCTTGAAATGTTAGTCAAACAATTCGTGGTAATTTTTGCACATGTTTCATTCTTTCACGGCTCAAAACTCTTTTCTCCGTTAGTCAATGACAGATTCACTAACAAAGTGATCAATTTTGATAGAATATAATAACTAGGTGACCAATTTTGATAGTGACTAAATGTGGATGACCAAATATAAAAAGAGGTAAAACTGGATGACCAAGATTGATATTTTCCCTAAAATATACTGACTTCCTCCAATTTTACAATTTTCATTTGGGTTGTACACAATTTTAAAGTAGAAATAGAGTAAGAAGTAAGAATAATATTTCCATTTTGAAAAATGAGAATTATAAATTTTGATAAATAAAAAAGAAAAGTGAAAATTATTAAATTGGACAGGGAGAGCAATTGTTTTGCATTCCCAATATCATTGTTCTACATACATATGGTGCATGTTTGCTTCATGGATTGAGAAAAAATAATGTGTTTAAATGTGGTGGGATATGTAAACCTTGACTTTATAAATTTAATGAGAGGCTAAGTTGTCTAAACTCATGAAATCTAATTTATAAAAATCGGGTCAAATTATAAACTCGAATCAAAGTGTTTAAAGTTATGAGAAACTAAATATGGGAGAAGGTGTGTTTACATATCAAACTCAATACTAAAACTCCTAAACCCATGAAACAAACATGGTCATAATGTATTTGCATAACAACAAAATGTTCTTTTAAATAGTGTATGCACAACACAATACTAAACTAAAAAGTTGTTCAAGTGTTACTCTAAGTAGAAAAGGAGAGCAATAGTAAAGGAAGAGATAGATGGATGAGAGAAATTAACGAAAGAGGGTTGGGGGTTGAGAATCATAGTGTATGTTTTAACTTTACTTTTAATCCATGTGATATATTGTATGATATTATAATATCATATCATTATATTGTCATTGTAATGATTGTGTTTTATTTAAATTTGTCAAAATAAAATCAAAAGGTGTGAAGATTGATAAATAAAATAAAAGAGAGAATAAAAAATATATATTTGCATTAATATTGAGTCATAAGAGATAGAGGACAAGGTATAAAATATAGTAAGTATTTATAAGGTTTATTAGTATTTTTAGAGATGAATATAATATTTCTTAAAAATTGAATTCTATAATTTTAAAATAAAACCAGATTTAAATCTAGAAATATCAAATTCAAGTTTTTAATGGATATTTTCAATAAAATAATTGATGTTGATTATATAGAGAAAGAGTGATTAATAGATGCTAATTCGTTAATAATCCAAAACTTAAATATAATTTAAGTTAAAACGAATAAATTATTTGTACATCAGTTATATGCTACAATAGCAGACAACTATTATTAATATTAAATAAAAATAAAATTAATGACCAATTAAAATCTTTTAATAAAAGTAACTAATATCATTTTAAATTGAATTTGCAACTTGTGTAAGACCCTGTAATTAAATTTGCAAGTTACATAAACAACATTTGTATGGCTAAAAGGTCCCCTAAAAAAATATTTTGAAAAAAAAAAATGTTTAACCAAATAAATAATAATGTTAAGAGAAATCTTGGGTTGTGAATATAAAATAAAAATTGAGGCGGCCTTTCAACCTAGAAGAAGGAATTTTCAAATTTTAGCAATTTTTTGCAAGAGGGAATTTTCAAATTTTAGCAATTTTGAAATTTAATGTGTACAAAACTACATTTCTGTATGAAAAATAAAACTACATTTCTTTTCCCCCAAAAATATAAAGATAAAAGCCATATACATCAAAATCGCCCCTATACTTTGGAAGTTTGACAACCAATATTCTCCTCAGAATTGAGCGGCGAGACGACGATAAGGGTTTAGGCTACCGATGACATCGAGGTCTATTCGATAGAGTGAGCGGTGTGAGGCGACGAGACGCGGCTGCGAGGGTTCGAGTGCACGTGAGGCGAAGCCGCGAGATTAAGGCGCGCAAGGATATAGATGCGACTGCGGAGAGGTAACGATCGATGCTGAACCATGAGTTTGTAAATTGAATTGAAACTCTGTGTGTTTGAAATCTATAATGGCCACAATGCTACTGAAATTTGTTTCTGGGATTCTAATTTTTGGGTTCATGTGATGATTTTCTTGCTTATTGTTAATCTTTTTCAGAAATAGTTTTCCTGATTGCAACTATATATGCTACTATACTTTTTATCAGTAGAGAGAAAGGGTTCATGGGCCCTAGCCCTGTAAGCCCATACCTACGAGGAAGATGCTTGATTCGACACCGATTGCCATAGTGCTGACGGTGACAAAGAACCGTATTCTCGAGTTTCCACCACTTCACAAAAAAATTGTGTACCACTGCTTTGCTGTTCTGGGACGCTATAAATTTTCATCACGCCCTGATTGTATTTTCATGCGTGCTCTCTGTGCTTCTAGATGGCAATGAGAAATATTAATATCTCATGTCCTCTTCATTCAAAATCTGAGTTTCCTCCTAGTTGTCTTTAATGGAGTATTATAGATTATATTTTACTGAGTTTTTATGCAAGCCAAAGGCAAACTTAGTATGATACCACTTATGAATGAACACCTAAATTTCCAAACCAATGCTATGGAAATTGTTTTTCTTCTGTGTAGATCACCAACAGATGCTTATCACAGATCCTAAAATATAATGCAACTTGGAGCTCCTTTCTAGAAGGATGTTTTACCATAAATGTTATGACGACAACCTTGCATCCCTCAAGCAAGGACGCAAATCATTGGATGTATCAATTCCAGGAATATTTATTGAAGTTTGTTTTGATTCAACTTAATTAGTTTCTCCAATTGTAAAAAATAAAAATAAAAACATACCGTGTTCGCATTATAGACACAATTTTGGTATAAGTTTTTACAAGGCATACATTAAAATTAATCAGCTAGCAATCCATAAGAAATATATTTGCAGCTTTTTTGTTTACAAATTAAATACCCATCCCTTTTCCCCTCCCCATTACTCGAACCCAGGATCTAAGGCCTAGGTAGTGATGCTCTAACCACTTGAGCTATCCCACTTTGTCAATATATATATATATATATATTTGCAGCTGCTTTGTGAATTGTAAGTAACTCTTACGATTGTTTCTTATTTTCTAACTACATTTTATAATTTCTATGTACTCAGCTGAAGAACATGAGACTGTTGGGTTGTACTTGTATATGGTGAGTTGTTGATTATGTTATTATAAGCTAAGAAAAATGTGATGTTGATATTTAAGAGACGCTAGCATGATATGCCAATCTTTCATAAGTCACATGACATGAGCTTGTCTCCTATCGTATGGTTCTCTTGTCAGTCCCTAGCATCTTATCCTTGAACTATTTCTAACTTTTAATTTCAAAAAAATTTGTTTTACTGATTTTTCAGGTGGATCTTGCTCTTGCTGTTCTGGGCACAAAGCCATTGAAAAATGTTGCGTAATCCTAAAGGAACTGAGTTTAAGCAAGCACATCGGAGTGACAGAAGGACTTTCCTCCCTCGTTACTAAACTCCACAACTTAAGAACGCTAGACGTCACCTGCTATCACAAAATAACTCAGGCATTGATTGTCACTTCACAAATTAATGTACCTCCCTCGCTTCTCTCAAGATGCACCTTGTATTTAGACTTTTAGCTGAAGCTTTTGTTTGGATAGGGCAAGAATGCTCATTTTTTGAGGAACTTCACCTTTTACATAATGAACTTGTTGATGAAGGTAATTAGTTCGATGAGGTTTTTGTGGAATATTGCATAAGCTTGGAAGATTTTTACTAATAATGATTTATTGTATTCAATCAGGCCTAAAATTCATCTGAAGGTGCTCTGAACTCAAAATCTTTAGGTTGAGAATCTGCTTGAACATATCTTATGAGAGGCATATCTATATTGGCACCGAGTTATTCAAAACTCAAAGATCTTACACAGGTTAGATTATATACTTTCATTACAGTAGGAGAAACTTGTTGGATGGCCTGTACGGAACATAATTAACATAGTGTATTGTAAATCCATTACTGACTTTTTCTTAATGTATAACCAAAGCAATAACGATTAACCTTTAGATTCAAATATAAGTTTGGACTGATGTGGATTTGAAAGCCAGCTTTCTTAATGTACTCTTTCTCCCACATCACATATTCATTGAAATCTATCTTATTGTGTCATGTGCTGGAATCTGATTTAGTTATGCTTTGGTTTGAATTGTAGTGAACTTTTTGGTTGAGTTGGCGGTTTATTATGGAGACTATATGTTCTGGTTTGAGTTTGATTCACATATTGTTCAATTTGATTCTCATTCTACAGATACTACATGCACATTCACATTGTTAAAGGAAATTATATGTTGCTTTCTTTCATGTTTATTGTATTTCAATTATATTATCTCAAATTATCACTTGTTCACTGTGATTTGCTAGTTAACTGTCAATTGATATCGATGTCTCACCGTCTTTTGTGTGGGCATGTTTTCTTTTTATTCCACTTCACTTTTCAATTAATTATGTGAGCATTTCACCAGTTCAATAACTAGCTTTATGTTGCTTACTTGTTTCTGTGATTTTTTTTTTATTTGCCAATATATCTTTATAGAATATTTTTATGAAAGATTAGCACATACTTTCTTTATTATTAATTTTCAGGACCTAAAGGCCTACCAAGGAAGAAAGTTCGAATTGTGATCAAGATTTCGATTACCGTATGTTAAGAGTTGAAGCACATGGTTATGGACAGTGGAGAGCCTGAAAATAAGACATAGGAGAATATTTTTATATTTTTTTCTATTTTCTTTTTAAGTATTTTTTTTCTACTTTTCTTTTTATTTCTAACTCGAGATGCTTCTGACTTTCAATACATTTTTAATTATTGCATTTATTATCTATGTTCTTTAATTTAGTGGTAAGTGTAAATATTTATTTGTTATAATTTATTAATTAAATTAGTTTATTACGATAATTAATATAGATATTTACAATTCAATCGAAATCTCAATAAAAAATATTTATTTTATGATAATTTATTTGTCACGGTATAAATGCAATTAATGAGATTTTTTTTGTCACCGTATACTAATTAGTAATGAGGATAGATGTCACTATATATATATATATATTTTTATGACGATTGCTATTTTGTCACTAAATAATATTAATTAATGACAAATTTTGTTTTCATTATATATATGCACATATGATGACAATAAAAAATTCGTAACAATAGTGTATTCTTTTGTGATGAAATATTTAAATGAAGACGAAATATATGTTGTCACTATAACTAGAAATTTAGTGACAATTATCATATTCGTCACTGAATAATATTTCTTATGACAAAAATGTTTCGTTACTATTTCTACGCTATTTAGTGATCAAAAATATTGTCACTGAATATTACCCTTTGGTGACGAACTATATAAAAGGTGACGAAATTATTCGTTTAATTGTGACGATGATGTTGTCACTAAAAATTGACAAATTTGGTAGAAAATGGAAAAAATCGTCACTTAAAATTAACATTTTAGTGACAATAAATCAAATTGTCATGTAAGGTTGAATTATTTGGTGACGAACTATATAAATTACGACGAAATAATTAATCTATTTGTGACGGAAATTTCGTCATTACAATTTTAAAAGGTTGATATGAAATGGATAATTGTCGCTAAAAATTAATATTTTAGTGACAATAAATCAAAACGTCATTAAAAGTTGAACCTCTAGTGACGAAATATCATATTTAGCGACAAAATTCAGTGTCAAATGTGACGTTTTATTCGTCACCATAGAGGAATAATATAGCGACGATTAACTTTAGCGTCACCAAAAGATGACTTTTGATGACGAATTCAAATAAAGTCACATTTACCTAATGTGACGCACCTACGGCGACCTTCTTTGCGACAGAGAAAAATCGTCGTCAAACCCATTTTGTGACGAAAAATGATGCTTTTATGACGAATTGTTGTCGTCGCGATTTCTCAAATTTCCTGTAGTGTCAGCTTGTTGACAAAGCTGACTGTAGCAGTTACCTTCCATTCTCTTGATTGTAGGTCCAAAGTTACCTTCTTGGCTTCAAGGGCGATTCTATCCAAGAAAAACCCTTGCCAGTGTCCATCAATCTGATCCCAGATTGCAGCCATAACTCTAACCTTTAGAGTAGTAACAGCATCATGACTGAATGTGTTACCTAGCAGCATCTTGCCTGCTATATCCATCAGGGTTTGAAACTTAGGTTCAAGTTGGGATTTCTTGAGCCCAGTGACATCAATAGCCTTTATTCTTCCATCAGTAAACATCTCCATATACTTTTTTTCTCTACCCATGATGTAGTTGGAGATATTTACATTCCCCCTTGACAAGCCAAACAATTCCTGAAGAATTTTCCTTGTTACCTTGACCTTGTGTCCACCCATTACACTTTCGACATAAGATCCCTTCATCACAGCGTTTGCATAGAAGGCCAGCACATCTTGTTCATAAACATTGGTGGGTGCTGCTTCCAGAAAATCTCGCAGGTTGAGGTTGATGCAGCGAAGAAGGATCTCCTTGTTTTCTGCTTTGTGTTTGCCCTTGAAAAACAGAGCATTCTCTGTGAACATCTTCCCTTCCTTGGACCACTTTGCAGCATCCAAGGTGCCAGTGCTCTTGGTCTTCTCGTCGTAAATTTCAATGATTGCCATAGTAGAGTTTGAGTGTTAGGTTTTGAGAGCTTGAAAGAAATTTGCAGAACGAGAGAGTATTGAGAGCAATTGAGTAATGTGAGCGAAAGGGTTTGGAAGAGGTTTAAGGGTGTGTATATATACTCCAACAATTCTTGATCTAACGGTCAGATTTGGGTTTAATTGTGGAGTAGAGCCCAAGATTTTCCTTCTTTGATTTCGGGCCTTTCTTTAAATTTGTCGGCTGAATTTGCCATGTGGCAATAGTTGATTTGCTGGCAATTTGGTAATTGAGTATTAATGACATCATTACCAAAAATAGCCGTTGTGACTAATTTTGTGGCAAGAATTGATCATCAAGGCCGTTTTTTATAAGTGAATTACATTCCTTATATAGGCCAATTTGTTTAATTACATTCAGGAATAAATCTAGAATGAATTACATGATCAAAGATAGTCATTAAACTCTAAAATCAAGTGATCTGATCAGCAAAGTGAGATCTTCTGATTTCTTCAAGAGGTCTGCTGATTTTCCTTGAAAGTCTTCTGGTCAGCTGAATTGGTCTTCTGATCAGCTGAGTGGAGAATTGAGATTTGCTGAGTAAATCTTCTGTGCTTTGAAGGTCCAACCTGGCTTGATGGATCCTTCAGTGCTGCTGTGATGATCCAACCTGGATGATGGATCTTCCAGCTTTATTGTGAGTGGTGATCCAACCTGGTTTGATGGATCTTTCAACTCTATTTCTGAACCATGTAGGACCATCAAATCAATATGTTGATCAGCCTGGATGATATCCCACTGGTTCAGATTGCCCTTACCATCTGATGTTCCTCATCATCAAATGGGTTGTAGCATCTGAAGTGTCCTTTTTGAATTTCTTCGCTTCTCTTAAAGGAGAAGGAAGATTGGAAGAGGCTTCAATGGAGTCGAAGAGAGGGCCATGGACTTGGTCTTCATGTTCTGTTTAGACACAGTAGCTTTTGATAACAAGCTCTCCATGTATAACTTCCCCCTGGAGAAGAAGCTCTGCTTGCTTGCTACTTTGTCTTCTCCATCTCTCTTTCCTCTAGTTTTCAATAAGGACGTCTCTCTTTCCTCTAGTTTTCATAGGCATACTCATGTTTGAGTAAGCCAAGTGTGCTGATCTGCATAATCTTCATCTTCTGGACAAAGCTTCATCTCCTTCACCCAAGACCTTGGTTGAAGGATGATCTCCATTCCATCTCTTCTTTCGATTGTCTCCATACCTGAAACAGAAAATAATAGTTAGTGATTTGTGTTCTTAAGTGTTCTCATAACTTCCTCCTTTTATAGGGGTAGAAATGAGGTAGTGGAGTGAAAGATGACAAAACCATAGAGTTGATAGGTCTGAATTTCTGAAAAGTTACTTCTTAAGATCAACAATGAGATTCTTGATCCAAGGGTTCACATTTAAAGATATTCAGACTTTATCTTATGGAATGCAGAAATTATAAATTTTGAGCAAGAGTTACTTGAAATCCGTACTTTGCATGCATACTGTTGAGTCGGTGAGGATGGTGTATTAATCCAACCAAGTATAACTCAATAGTATACTGTATATATGTATATGAATAAAGTATTTTATGAAGAATAGTTTATTAATATACATAGTTATACATTGCTTAGAGTAAAAATGTCAAATAACTTTGTTCAAGTCTGCTGGATATATATATATATATGTATGAATATGCAATGCAGATTGTAGAGTATTTCATCAAGGATTCTTAAGGTATCATTGATTCCCCCTTGATTAGATGACTCTAAGTTTTCCCTCAGCTTTATTTGTCTTCATCGGGAAGGAACTTACCCGAAGATGAGGGTGTCTATTCACCTCATCTGATCCTCCTAGTCTTCTGCAATTGTATCAGCTGAGGTTTTCAGCTGATCTTTGTTCTTCATGTTCTTGGATCCAGGAGTCCTAAGCTGTAGCATAGGGTCTTGAATCTTTCTTCAGCTAGGGGCTTAGTCAAGATGTCTGCTCTTTGGATATCTGTGTGAATTTTCTCCATCTTGATGTCCTTCTTTTCAAGGTGGTCTCTTATGAAGTGGTGTCGAATGTCGACATGCTTGCACCTTGTGTGGAGGACTGAATTTTGAGTGATGGCAATGGCACTGCTGCTATCACAATAGATAGGGACTTCTCTTGCCTCTACATTGTAATCCTTGAGTTGTTAAACTAGCCAGAGCAGCTGACTACAACAACTTCCAGCTGCCATATATTCTGCTTCAGTGATGGAGGTTGCAACTGAGGTTTGCTTCTTAGAGAACCATGATATCAGCTTGTTTCCTAGAAATTGACAGGTTCCAGATGTGGATTTCCTATCAATCCTACATCCTCCATAGTCTGAGTCAGAATAGCCACTCAACTCTAGATTGTCATCAGCAGGGTACCATAGTCCTAGGTTGACTGTTCCTTTTATGTACTTGAGAATTTTCCTTGCTGCTTCTAGATGACTTTGCTTTGGGTTTGCTTGAAACCTAGCACATACTCCTACAGCAAATGTTATGTCTGGTCTGCTAGCTGTAAGGTATAGTAGAGATCCAATCAGTGCTCTATATTCAGCTTGATCAACTGCCTTTCCAGACTCATCTGGTTCCATTTTAAAAGATGTCATCATTGGAATCCTTGCAGTCTTGCTTTGTAGAGCTTTGAATTTTTCTAATAGGCTTTTGGTATACTTGGACTGGTTGATGAAGATCCCTTCTGGACTCTGCTTGACTTGAACTCCTAGGAAGTAATTCATCTCACCCATCATGCTCATTTCAAATATTCCTTGCATGAGTTCAGAGAACTTTTTGCACATCTCTTGATTGGGTGATCCAAATATAATGTCATCTACATATATTTGCACCATTAGAATGTCTTCTCCTTCTTGTATTCTGAAAAGAGTTCTATCCACTTTGCCTTTTGTATATCCATTGTCAAGTAGGAATTGTGACAATGTGTCATACCAAGCTCTAGGGGCTTGCTTTAGACCATAGAGAGCCTTCTTCAGTCGATATACTTGATCACCTTTTTCAAATCCTGGAGGCTGCTCTACATAAACTTCTTCTACCAGAATACCATTTAGAAAAGCACTCTTGACATCCATTTGGTACACTTTGAAGCCCATATATGATGCATAAGCTAGAAATAGTCGAATAGCTTCTAGTCTGGTTACTGGAGCAAAGGTTTCATCATAGTCAATCCCTTCAGATTGTGAATATCCTTTTGCAACTAGCCTTGCTTTATTTCTAGTTATCACATCATTTTCGTCCTTTTTGTTCTTGAATACCCACTTTGTTCCTACTACATTGTGGTTTTCAGGACGATCTACCAATTCCCAGACTTCATTTCTTTCGAATTGGTTTAGTTCTTCTTGCATAGCAGTGATCCAATTGCTATCTGTCATTGCTTCTTCTATGTCAGCTGGTTCAATGTTGGATAGGAAGGCACACCAGCAGAACATAGATGATTGTGAGTTCTGATTCAGTTGTCTTCTGGTCTTGACACCTGAGTCTGCTCCTCCTAAGATGAGGTTTGATGGATGATTGTTTCTCCATGTATGCCTCACAGGAGTATCTGCATTGGATGAGCTTGGATTCTCATCTGATCTAGTGCCATCAGGAGGGTTGACTTGATTAGGTCGATCATCATCTGTATCTTGTGTGTCAAAGAGATCATTCCCCCTGGCATTTGGGATTGTTGCATCTTGATTCCGGTCAGCTTGTCCTGCTTGAGTTTGAGATCTAGTGACAGGTCTATGAGCCTTATCCTCCTCTGGTTCTTCAGGGAAAGGTTCATTGACTTCAATGAACTCATCTGGTTTGGACTTGATCACTAGATGTCTCATCTGATCTGCAGTTGAGTTTGTTTCTACTGCACTCTTTTCACAAGATTAATCAAAAACAACATGAGGTGTTTCTTCCACAAGAAGAGTTCGTTTTTTGAGTACTCTAAATGCTTTGCTAGTAGAGGAGTATCCTAAGAATATCCCCTCATCTGCTTTGGCATCAAAAGCATTCAACTTACTCTTCCCATTGTTGTGAATGAAACACTTACAACCAAATATATGAAAGTAAGATACTCTAGGTTTTCTTCCTTTCCACAGTTCATATGGGGTTTTCTCATGAATTTTGTGAATACCTGACCTATTTTGAGTGTGACAAGCTGTGTTGATGGCTTCTGCCCATAGCTTCTTAGGAGTGGAGAATTCAGCAAGGAGGATTCTTGCAGCTTCTTTGAGTGTTCTGACCCTTCTTTCAGCTACACCATTCTGCTGTGGTGTTCTTGCTGCACTTGTCTCATGCTGAATGCCATTAGAAGTACAATAGGCAATAATATAAGAGTTGATAAATTCAGTGCCTTTGTCACTTCTAATTTTCACAATTGGTTCTCCTTTCTCTACTTGGATCCTCTTCAATAGTTCAGGGAGCTTCTGCTGTGTTTCACTCTTCTTGTATAAGAAGATAACCCAAGTAAACTTGGAATAGTCATCTACAACAATAAGAGTGTACTTCCTCCCTGTTAGAGTGGTTGGAGTGATTGGTCCAAAGAGATCCATGTGAAGCAATTCAAGAACTCTGCTGGTTGATGATGTCTTCTTGGTCTTGAAGGAGACCTTTGTTTGCTTTCCTTGTTGACATGCATCACATACCTGATCTTTACAGTAGAGTTCATTAGGCAGACCATCAACTAAGGATTCCCTTTCTAGCTTGTTCATAGTCTTAAAGTTCAGATGACTAAGGCGTTTATGCCATA
The DNA here is from genome assembly GCA_963675135.1 of Galeopsis tetrahit. Lineage (NCBI taxonomy): Eukaryota > Viridiplantae > Streptophyta > Magnoliopsida > Lamiales > Lamiaceae > Galeopsis > Galeopsis tetrahit. Next base: position 18,816,151 of record OY776130.1, read on the forward strand.
GCCAGCTGACATCTTTAGGGCTCTTCACAAGCAGACATGTATCCTTAGGACAGCTGTTCCAATTTGCAAGATACATACTTCCCTTTCTAGATCCTGTTAGAAGGTTTTGTTTTGTTCTCTTATCACTTATGAGACACTCATCTTTAGTGAATTTGACTGAGTAACCAGTGTCACAAAAATGAGAAACAGATAATAAATTAAACTTAAGACCTTCTACATATGATACATCATGTACCTCAATGTCACCATTTTTAAGGGTGCCATATCCTTTTGTGTTACCATGCGCGTTATCACCAAAGAAGACTTTTGGACCTTTCTTCTCTATGTAGTTGGTCAGCAGGGCTTTAGTTCCTGTCATGTGAGTTGAGCATCCACTATCTATGTACCATGTTTCTCCTGCTAGACCTCCTCTTCTGTATAGGTCCCTCCTTTCCTGCAAGAAAGGTTAAGTCTTAGGTACCCATTTTGTTTTGGGTCCTCGGGTGTTAGTACTACCCTTGGGAACCCACATATACATTGGTCGTTTGAACAACCTTGAGCACTTGAGTTGTTTCCCTCGGGCATCACAGAACCAAATCTTACCAGTTAACACCTTGGACTGATCTGATTTGTTCTTTGTGTCAGCTAAGTAGTAGTCAAATGGTTTCCCTTTATAGGAGTGTACATACATAATCTTTTGACTAGTTACATTCGGCCTGGGTGCATTAGCTGGACGATGCACACGATTATATGGACCATACTCTTCTGTTCTCACAATATCATAAGAGATAGGGGGTGCAAAGAGAACAGATTTGTTTGAAGAAGACTTCTTCTTCTTGGCTGGAGCAGCATACAGCTGAGACTGTCTCAGACGAGATGGTCTAGGCTGTTTGTTGTTCCTCTGTACAGGCTTGGGGTTAACTTTTCTTTTACCATTTTTGGTGTTGGAATAGTTAGCCTTAGCTGGTACAGATGCCTTTTGGTTCATATTAGGTTCATTGTGTTTAGAACACTCACCCTTTTCATGTGTCTGAGTAGTGCACTTGTTAGGTGTACTACCCCCAGCTGGAGAGGATGTAGATGGATTAAGTTCAAAACCAAAACCCATCTTATTGCCATTTGATCTATAATACTTAGAGATACTTTCAATAGTAGTAGAAGCTTTATTGAACTCTGATATCTTTTGATTTAGGCATTCCTTCTCCTTTTCTAAGAGCTTGTGTGCTTGGAAGAGATCATCAAACTTGGATTGTAGTGAACGAAATTCCTTAGTTTCTAGAGCTTGAGTTTCTAACATCCCCTCATACAACTGAGTTGTTGTGGTATTTTCTTCCTTAAGAAGTTCCACTTCTCTGGTCAATCTTTCATTCATTGTGACCAACTCAGGGGTGTTATCAAACTTAGTCTTTTTCAACTTAGTAATTTCTTTCCATAGATCCTTGTTCTCCTCTTCCACTTCTATAAAAGCTCTAGTGGCAATATCCAGATCACCTTTTACCTTTCTTAAAGATTGATAATAGGTGTCTTCTGATTCGCCTTCAGATGAGTTTATCTCATCTGATTGTGAAAAAATAGGTGAATGGAAAGTAGCAGTATAGGAGTTTACCTCATTTTCACCTATGGCCATCATAGCTAGGTCATCTGAATCATCTGAGAAGATTTGGCAGTCTGGTGATGTAGGGAGTTCATCACTGTGATATTCAGATTCTTCAGTCACCATAGCTTTCTTGTCTGAAGTTCTTCTTGGCCTTTTGTCATCTAGATCCAGTTCAGGACATTCATATACATAGTGTCCTGGTTTACGGCAATTGAAGCATGATCCAGATTTCTGATTTGAGTTGCCTTTCCTTGGAGGTGTGGCATCTCTTCTTCTAGATCCTCGGCAGTCAGATGACTCCACATCCTTTCTAGGATGTCTTTCTGGTGTTCTTTCTCTAGAACTTCTGGATGGTGAACTTGCTCTTCTATCTTTGTAGTTTCTATAGAATTTTCTATATTTGCTGTTGAGAGTGTTCATCCTTTCAAATCTCTTGATCATAAGAGCCATTTGCTCTTTCAGACTCATGTCTGATCCTTAACAGTCTTCTGTTTTCAGTGAGGTCTTGCCAGATGAGGTACTTGCAGCTTTTGTATTGGCTGCTTTGAAGGCTACAGTCTTTGAAGTAGATGGTGTTGCAGTTGGCTCATCACTTCCTGAGTTTTCTTCTCTTTCCAGATCATATTCATGGGCTTTTAGGTTCTGAAATAAAGTTTGAGCAGACCACTTCTTGATGTCTTGGGTATCTTTGATGATGGTCTTCTTGAGTCTCCATTTCTTGGTTAGAGAGTCTAAGATCTTTAGATTTTTCTCTCTATTTGTGTATTTCTTGCCCAGAGATTCTATCTCATTGATGATCTTGGTAAATCTATTGTCTAGTTGATCAATAGACTCTTCTGGTTGCATCTTGAAGTGTTCAAACTTCTTGACTGCTGTTGACAACTTGCTCTCCTTGATCAGCTCAGTTCCTTCACAGAGAAGGGCCAATGCATCCCACATCTCTTTGGCTGAGTCACAGTGGATTACCTTTGCAATGTACTCATTTGGAAGAGTTTGCATTATGTAATCTTGGGCAATGCTGTCAAGATTGGATTGCTTCATCTCTTCTGGAGTGAGATCCTTCATAGGCTTGGGGGCAAACTCTCCAACTGGAATTTCTGGATCACCATTTGCAGTGTTGACTGCCATGATGGTGATTGGGCCTTCAGTGATTACTGACCACATCTTGTAGTGGACTGATGTGAGATTCTTCCTCATCCTGATCTTCCAGTAATCATAATCCTCAACTGAAAACTTAGGCAACTTTCGCATATTAGCACTCATGCTGTATGGGTTTTCAAAAACAGGTTTTTCAAAAGAATAGATCTGTTCAAGAGGACTACAGAAAGACTCCCTCAAGTCTTCTGATAATCTAGAGACAGTAGTCCGTTAGAACCACTGCTCTGATACCACTTGTTGGTCCCTGAACGAGTAGTGAATGGGATTAAAGTCTAGAGGGGAGGGGTGAATAGACTTTAAAACTTTTTCAATAGAGTTGGGAACCTCTTCTGATTGCTATGTCAACTGGACTACTAGTCTGCTGGTCCAGATGACTATAGTGATCTGATTGAAGAGGTTATATGCGGAATTATGGTAGGCCTTGTTTAGACTCGTTCTTTAAGTGTTAACCTGTTGTTTTATGAAAGTACTCAGCTGATGCTGGTTTGAAAGTTATGGCCTTGTTTTGAAGACAGTTGAAAATACAGTATGCACTATATAAGATATATGTAAAGGCAGAAATGTAAAGTGCAGAAGTGTAAAGTGCAGAAATGTAAATGACACCAGATTTATAGTGGTTCGGATATACGTTCCTACGTCCACTCTCACGTCCACACGTGATGTTTAATCCCTTTAATTTACCACAAATTACAAGGGTCTTGACCTTTATAGTCCCAAGGTTAGGACTTTGAGATCTGAGCCGTCCTAACAGCTACGGTCTCCACAAGTGATTGTAAGCACTTGCACTTTAAGGGGTTCAAAAACTTTAACCTTTCGGTGAGGGTTTGGGGTTTTTGAAGTGTATCCAACTAATGGTTCAAGCTTATAATTTGCTTAACCACTATGCCTAAAACAATGATTATACAATATGAACAGGTTTCAGGTTCTTAGGGGTTGGATAGAAATCACTTAAGAGCTATAGATAATCTAATGGTTTCTGGCTCTTTTGAGAATTCTTAGAACAGTATGGCTTTAGCTTTGATTGCTTGCTTGGCTTGTTGAATTCTCTCTTGTGACTTCTCTTTGTGATTTCTCATCCTCTTGTATTTATAATGGAGATTGGTTGCAACTAGCCGTTGGAGTTGACTAGCCGTTTGAGCAATCTTTCCATAATGGCTTGATTCCTTGATTCCAGCCGCTTGATTGCTTCAATCCTGGGATCATATCAATCTTCTAAATAAGGTAGGTCTTCGTTTGAATTGCAAGATGACTTAGGAATCAGCCGAGTCCTGGAAGATCACATAGTCTTCTGATCTGTACTACTAGTCTTCTGACTACTCTTCTGGCCTTAGGTCTTCTGTCTTCTGATATCAGCAGAGTAACAATCTTCTGATCTGGTAATTCTTTGTACTGCTTTAGGCCATCTTCAATCTGGGACTCCATCAGATAAGTAGGTATACAAGCACCTTAACTTATCTGGTCTTCAAGGATCTTCTAATCTTCATGTCTTCTACTCTTCTCATCTTGAGGATAGGCATGTAAGCCAGGACTGTGCTGATCAGCTGATATCAATACAGTTGATCACACAAGACTAGTCTAAGCTGTTCTATACAAGTCAGCTGATCCTATTACATTTATAAACTCTAAGTGTTTTGGCCATCAAAACTATTCTAACATCAAGTGGGGCTTAGGGTGAATTTATATCCCAACACTAAGGGAACAAACCAAGAAGCCATGGCCTTGAAAAGAAGAGTGTGGGCACAATATGGGATGGTGCCACCTCCTGAGGATGATCTCTGAAATGGCTAAGTCTTCTGACCTTTATTTTGATTGATTGATGAACTATGCTGAAATATGGTCAAGACTGCTGATGTGGTGTGCTATGATTATCTGATTGCTCTGATATTTTCTGATGAAGTTCTGTGCTCTGATACTTGATGATTATACTCTTAAAGATCCAAATACTGCTAAGTGGTTTTAGTGTTTGCTCTGATACTAAAATTCTAGATATGTTTTGTATAGTGAAATGCTCTAATGTAATTAGTGTTAATGATTCATGCTCTGATATGTTAATTTCAACTATCAACATGCTTGTAATGATCTTTCAATTGAATGATAGTTGAACTTATTTTGAATCAAGAAAACACTCATCTCTCTATGCCTATACATGTAACCTATGTGCAATATGAATGGTGAGTACACTAACACATTGCTTTTCAGGATAATTGACCTTAGTCATGTCTTCTGAAGATAAATGTAATAGGTGTAGCCAAGTCACTTTTGCATAATCTGTATAGGTTTTGGCATCATCAAAAAGGGGGAAATTGTTGGGAATAAAATGAGATATGTTTTGATCTAATACCAAAACCCCCTGAGACATGCCTAAGTCAAGTTAAGTATGTTCTAGAAATGTTAGAACATATAGTATAAAGGCTAGATGAGGAGCTAATATGTTAGGTAGCTCTTAGTTGATTTGATGCACAATTTGAGGGGGAACACATGCTTTTAAGTCCATCAAGAACAAGTCCCCTCAAGGCTCAAACTCTACTGATCAGGAGAGTTGTCCAGAGGAGTTGTCTTAGTACAAGAAATTAAGATCAAGTGCTCTGAAAGCCTGAAGTCAACTATGCTGAAAAGATAGAGACAACCACACCCTAAAGAACTACAAATCAACATGCTAAGATCACCTTGAATTGAAGCAAAGAGTATGAGTCAAGTCATCTGAAGAAGAGCAAGCCAACCTTGCTGATAAGCAAGACTGCTGATAGTGATAAGGAGAGTTGTCCAAATGATGAGGAATGTTGTCCCATCAATGGAACAACCTTCAGAAGCCATGTCCAAGTCCTAACAAGAGAATCTGAAAGTCAGACATTGGGTAGAGTGCTGCAGAATGAAGACAAAGTCTTAACAGCCGTTTATTTCCCAAATGAGGACATGTCACTATCAAGATTCTGTCTTCTAAGTTGAAGAACTGAAAGAAGACATTTATGGACATTTGAGGCTGCCTCTCCAACGGGCAAATCCTTCATTTGTCTATAAATACAGAAGTGTGAAGACCATTTGAAAGCATCTCAACACAATCCAACTAATCTCAAGTTCTTACAAGCTAGAGTGCTTTCAAAGCTTTCAAAGACTATCTTAGTCTTCAAACACTTCATCTAAGCTGTACTACATTGTATATCCATACACAAGCTTAGAGAGATATCCTATCCTTATACACTGATCTTCATTGTAAAGGATATCTCATTAGTTGGAACCTTACTTCAACCATTACCTCTCTCAAGAGTGAAAGAGAGAAGGTTGTAGTAGTAGAAGTGGTAGGAGTTGACTGTTGAGAGAAGAACAGTTCAGTTCTGAGTTGAGAAGAGGGTACTAGGACTCTAGACATCCTAGGGATCAATTCACCAAGAGTGGTGTTCTTGATCAAGTGCACCTTGGCACTATAAAACAAGTTAATTCCAAAGAGAAAGAATTATCCTGTTAAATCAGGGAAAGTGGATGTAGGAGCTTGAGTCTCTGAACCACTATAACTTCTTGTGTTGATTTACATTCCAAGTATTTTCATACACTCAACACTGCACACAAAACTGATCTTTCAAAGGACTAATATTCAAAGACTGTGCAAAACCTATTTTGGACAAGTTCCCTGAAACTGGACTGCCATTGCATTGACTAAGTGATTTCAGAAACTAAAGGAGTCTAAACTAAAAGGGCCAACCACTATTCCACACATATAACTCCCCTAGATAGTTATTCAACTAAGTACTCAATAGTACTTAGTAGTTTGATTATCTTAGAAGAGTTAATCATCTTCAGCAGAGTTGTCCAAGACAACCTTGCTGAGCTCTGGTTTGATCAAGTTAGAAAAGAATTTGCATACAAGTGTATTCCCCCCCCCCCATACACTTGTTATCTACTCCTTTCAGGACCAACACTCTGTATTAATTTCGGTAACCTGTCATATAATTAATAATATTGCCCAAAATACAAAGTATTGAATCACATTGATTCTTTACCCATAATAAATCAAAGAAATACTTCTCAACTACAGACAATCACATTTAAGTGACAGAGATTAAGAAATCAACAACCACTGAGCTCTAATTCTTCATTCCTTAAGACAGTATAGAAGGATTACCTCTTTGTAGGTCTTATTCAGCACATCATAATGCACTAGTGTAATCTCTTGGTCAAGACAAACTAATCTGAGCCTTACACCTCAACTTCTACCAATGGTTTGTTCAATTCCATCTAAGTTTTGAATCAATTGTACTTATATACAAGGAATCAACAACCACTGAGCTCTAATTCTTCATTCCTTAAGACAATATAGAAGGATTACCTCTTTGTAGGTCTTATTCAGCACATCATAATGCACTAGTGTAATCTCTTGGTCAAGACAAACCAATCTGAGCCTTACACCTCAACTTCTACCAATGGTTTGTTCAATTCCATCTAAGTTTTGAATCAATTGTACTTATATACAAGGAACTACAATGTGATCTTCTACAGACCACATTGTCTAGAATGTAAAGTTCCTCTGAACGTTTATGCAATAAATAATTAACATTCATTATATTTAAAGCAACTAGTGACAAAAAAAGTATTCTCATTAATAAGTGAAAAAATCAGTTTGTATACATAAGTAGCACTGAAAGCATACTTGCCAGTATAACCCTAACAGCTTGTCCCATACTTAAATAAAATGTAGAAGCTTCCTTTGCGGATTTCTCTTTAGAAACCTCTGTCAAGACCTTATCTCCAAGGAATAGGAGGATCGTGCTTCAAGCTTTCCTGAGCATCTTACTCCTTTCAGCCGCAACTGTTGCAGATTCATCGGCTTAATCTTCTGGATCTTGTAGTACCTTAAACAATCCTTGTTGTTTAAGGAGTGCCAACATCTTGAGTCTCCACAACCCAAAATCACTATATGAACAAATGACAACTCACTCTTCTTCTAAAGTTGTTGCTTTTAAAGCTTTAGTGGCCGCCAAGGGTAAAGCTCCCAAGGTGAGAGAAGAGAAGGAACCTTCAAATCTTAACTTGCAAGAACAAATGGCATTGATGATGAAGCGTTTCGACAAGTTAAATACTCAGGCTGGTAAGTATAAATGTTTTTACAAAGATTATAAGAACAAGAAAGCTAACCATGCAGGAGAAACATCTTCATATAAGTCCAAGGACCGATCAGAACGCACTCCAGAGCGTAAAAGAAATGAGTCTAACTCATACAAACGAGAGGAGTAATCTGATCAAAGCGACAGTAGCAGAAGAGATGCTACTCCTAGCAAAAGCACAATGGATGGTAAGAATTTATGATATACTTGCAATAAGCCTGGTCATTTTAGTTATGAATGTCCAAAACTAACCCCTAAGGAACGAGAGTGTTGGGATATGAATATCCTTAGTTTAATTTTGATAAACCAAATCAAACATGTAATAGGATAAGTTGTATTGTATAGACAACTTTATTATACATCTTGTAATAGATAGGACTCTGGTTAGAAGAGAAGACTTGTCAAATGCTCAAGAAGAGAAGAGAAGACCAAGACCAGAAGTCATCTTACATCAGCTGAGTAGAAGTCGTCTTACATCAGCTGAGTAGAAGTCATCTTACAACCAGCTGAGTAAAGACAGCAGAGTAAAGACAGCAGCTGAGAAGAAACAGCAGCTGTGTAAAGCCAGCTGAGTAAAGACAGCAGAGTAAAGACAGCAGCTGAGAAGAAACAGCAGCTGTGTAAAGACAGCTGAGTAAAAACAGCAGAGTGAAGTCTTCTTACCAGCAGAGTGAAGTCTTCTTACCAGCAGAGTAGAAGTCTTCTTACCAGCAGAGTGAAGTCTTCTTACCAGCAGAGTAGAAGTCTTCTTACACGATTAAAGGAAGACCAATCACAGTTGAAATCAAGGATTGACAAGATATGTGCACAAGAAAGGAAAGTCAAAGATATGATTGAAATTACATGACAATGGTAATATTCAATCATATCAAATCAAGAGATTGTCAATTCCTCAATTAGTGGAGATTTGAATTGCTATCATCCAACGGTAACATTCAAACATCAGCACTATATAAATGAGCTCATACATCAATGGGAGAGAGAGAAGAGGTGTGAGATGCAGAGGTCGAGCAAAGTGCTTAAAGTCTAGAAATAAGAAGAGCTCAAGAAGATCATTCATGAAGATTCAACACGCATCACCTCATCCCCAGTGAGTGAACTCATACCATCTAAGCCAGTGCAACCACTCATATATATCCATAGCTTAGAGAGAATTTCCCAATCCTAGCATGAGGCTAAAACAGATTGTAAGGGAAATTCTCACCTAGTTCATATACACAAAACCCACCTTCTACCATAAAACCTTAGAAGTCAAGTTGAGTGTTTATCACTGTAAAGAGTCCAAGTGCTCTATAATCACTTGTGGAGTGCAAGTGCAAGTGCTTACAATCACTTGTGGGGGAAGTGCAAGTGCTTACAATCACTTGTGGAGACCGTAGCCATTAGGACCGCTCAGATCTCAAAGTCCTACCCTTGGGACTATAAAGGACAAGGCCCTTGTAATTTTGGGTAAATTAAAGGGATTAAACATCACGTGTGGACGTGAGAGTGGACGTAGGAACGTATATCCGAACCACTATAAATTAATGTGTTATTTACATTTCTGCACTTTACATTTCAAGCCTTTTCATACATATTTGTGCATAAAATGTTTTACAAACTGTATTTAAATAATAGACGAGTATAATCTTTATGGGCACACTACAATTCCGCACTTAACTCCGATAAGTAATTAATCAGTCGACTAACTAGTCCTAGGCCCCTAGTGAAATCAGCGAACTAGTTACTTTGAAGAGTTAGTTTATTTTCCACACAATTAGCAGACATCAAGTCAGCTGATCTTACACTCGTCTCAGGGACCAACAAGTGGTATCAGAGCCGTGTGTTCAAAAGACCATTGCTTTGAATTTTTGATTTTCGAAAATCTGCACTTTTTCTGTTTTTTTCAGAATTTAGTGTGTGAGTATACTTTTTAAAGTGGAATTTATGTTTTGAATCGAACTCACTGCTTTGCAGTGACGTGTAATGCATTTTGGCCAAATTCCATCGTTTGAGCCATCAAAAACACGTTTTACTGTTTTCAATGGTCACCTGAATAGATCCGTTTTTGAAAAACTGTTTTGCATGCATTTTGTTTTCATAAAAATCATACTTGCATGTATTTGGATTATTGTTTGTTAAGAACAGGTCAACAACTAAGGGGGAACTTCAGTTCAACTGAGTTCTAGCCCTATCTGGATTTACACGCGTATGAGCAAGAAGAGGACATCAAGATGATCAAGTTGTTAGAAGACCTGAAGGCAAGAAGAGCTTAATTGGAAGTCGTCTGATTTGCAACATATCAGCTGAAGAGTAGATAAGAAGACCTTTGTAATAGCTGATTAGGTGAGTCCGTGCTTGTAAAGTGCAATATTAATAAAACTCATCTTTTTAGCTTTTGGAGATAACATCTAGTTATCTCATCTGATGACAACTTCTCATTGTCCTCATACAAAAGCCTTCTGTTTTTACTCTTCTGCACTATTATATGGACTCTAGCACTGTCTGTTCTTTATTGCTTCAGTTAGTGTTAGATGATTTGGTTATATCAAAAATGGGGAAATTGTTGGGATATGAATATCCTTAGTTTAGTTTTGATAAACCAAATCAAACATGTAATAGGATAAGTTGTATTGTATAGACAACTTTATTATACATCTTGTAATAGATAGGACTCTGGTTAGAAGAGAAGACTTGTCAAATGCTCAAGAAGAGAAGAGAAGACCAAGACCAGAAGTCATCTTACATCAGCTGAGTAGAAGTCGTCTTACATCAGCTGAGTAGAAGTCATCTTACAACCAGCTGAGTAAAGACAGCAGAGTAAAGACAGCAGCTGAGAAGAAACATCAGCTGTGTAAAGCCAGCTGAGTAAAGACAGCAGAGTAAAGACAGCAGCTGAGAAGAAACAACAGCTGTGTAAAGACAGCTGAGTAAAAACAGAAGAATGAAGTTTTCTTACCAGCAGAGTGAAGTCTTCTTACCAGCAGAGTAGAAGTCTTCTTACCAGCAGAGTGAAGTCTTCTTACCAGCAGAGTAGAAGTCTTCTTACACGATTAAAGGAAGACCAATCACAGTTGAAATCAAGGATTGACAAGATATGTGCACAAGAAAGGAAAGTCAAAGATATGATTGAAATTACATGACAATGGTAATATTCAATCATATCAAATCAAGAGATTGTCAATTCCTCAATTAGTGGAGATTTGAATTGCTATCATCCAACAGTAACATTCAAACATCAACACTATATAAATGAGCTCATACATCATTGGGAGAGAGAGAAGAGGTGTGAGATGCAGAGGTCGAGCAAAGTGCTTAAAGTCCAGAAATAAGAAGAGCTCAAGAAGATCATTCATGAAGATTCAACACGCATCACCTCATCCCCAGTGAGTGAACTCATACCATCTAAGCCAGTGCAACCACTCATATATATCCATAGCTTAGAGAGAATTTCCCAATCCTAGCATGAGGCTAAAACAGATTGTAAGGGAAATTCTCACCTAGTTCATATACACAAAACCCACCTTCTACCATAAAACCTTAGAAGTCAAGTTGAGTGTTTATCACTGTAAAGAGTCCAAGTGCTCTATAATCACTTGTGGAGTGCAAGTGCAAGTGCTTACAATCACTTGTGGGGGAAGTGCAAGTGCTTACAATCACTTGTGGAGACCGTAGCCGTTAGGACCGCTCAGATCTCAAAGTCCTACCCTTGGGACTATAAAGGACAAGGCCCTTGTAATTTTGGGTAAATTAAAGGGATTAAACATCACGTGTGGACGTGAGAGTGGACGTAGGAACGTATATCCGAACCACTATAAATTAATGTGTTATTTACATTTCTGCACTTTACATTTCAAGTCTTTTCATACATATTTGTGCATAAAATGTTTTACAAACTGTATTTAAATAATAGACGAGTATAATCTTTATGGGCACACTACAATTCCGCACTTAACTCCGATAAGTAATTAATCAGTCGACTAACTAGTCCTAGGCCCCTAGTGAAATCAGCGGACTAGTTACTTTGAAGAGTTAGTTTATTTTCCACACAATCAGCAAACATCAAGTCAGCTGATCTTACACTCGTCTCAGGGACCAACAGAGAGGAAAAGAAAGCCAGAAGAGACATAAGACTCATAGAAGAAAAGTTATGGTAGCTGATGAAGAGAGTGACTCAGATGATGATCTCACATCATCATGCGAATCAGGCTTTCTATCTGATGGAAATGAAGCATCTTCTGATGATCTTGGAATGATGGCAATGGAGGAAGAGGTAAATTCAAAAACTATTTCATTACATTCCTCTAGTGCCTCACACATAGATGAGTCTGACTCATCTGACGCCGATTCGAGGATCACCTTCAGTTCACTTGTGAAAAATTGAGGGATGATCAGAGACTGGAAACAACAAGCTTACATGGAAGCTGAGGATGAAACGATGGGCTTAAGAGCTGAATTTATTCCACTTAGAGAGTATAAGTCCGGAGAGGAATTTAAGCTGCTGACTCTGAATGAGAGACTGTCTGAAGAACTAGCTCAATTCAAAGATAAGTACTCATTTCTGAATCAGGTGCATAAGAACCAACTTCTATTTCATACTACCGAGACAGGAGAATTTCGTGCTCTTCAAGCTTTGTATGATGAACTCTTTGGCAACCACAATGAGCTAATAAAAGAGAAGGATGTTTTACACTTAAAGGTAGCCGAGATTAATCGAGCAAAGAAGGCTCTAAATCAAATCAATGTCTTTCATAGAAGTCGAAAAGAAAAAGCAGAGTTAGGCTTTTGATTCGGGTGGAATTTAAACATTTTTGATGCACATGTGAAGCTCATTTTTAGTTTGATTTCATTGATTTATGGGTTGATTATGATTGTTTTGGTCGAAATAAGATAAAGGTGGTGTTTTGTCGATTTTGTAGGAAAAACGGAGGATTTTGGGAGCAAAACACCTACCGTAATTCACTAGACCAAAGAGAGGAGTGCACCATTGGATCTGGCTCAAAAAATGGAATGGAATAGCAAAAATAATCGAGTCGATCGGAGGCCGAAAGCTTAAGATACGGAGGGACGAAGTTAGAGGACGAAAGTAGGCCAAGTCGAAGAGATGGCCCGGCCAGGCGACAGCACTCGCCCGACCGAGCGGCCGAGCCTGACTTCCCAGGCATTTACGAAGTTATGGCCCGATCGGGCGGCATCACTCGCCCGGTCGGGCAGTCGAAGCAGGCCATTGTCCCTCCATTTACGAACTTTCCGCCCGGCCGGGCCATCTTCAAACTCGGTGCCACTAGTGTATTTTGGCCATTTTTTAGGGACCTAAGTGCAAATCTTACCCCCAAACCCTACCCCAACACTATAAATACCCATTTTCTTGAATTCAAAGGACATTACCCCTTCCACAAGAACTCTTACACACACAAACACACAATTGGAGGTAATCACCATTAACTTCTTCAATTCTTCACCAAATCAAGCAAGAAGGGCATCAATAGCTTGGGGAATTTCATTCCCCATCATCCATTAGTCTAAGCTTTCTTTTCCTTTCACTTTTTATTTACTTTTCTCATTAGTTTGTTATAATTAGACCATGTTGATTGTTGGTTAGAACACTTTTGGTTCTAGGGCCTTGTAAATACTTTTGATGAAGTTTATGAATTAATATTTTTCTTAATTGGTGTTTGTGTGGCTTAATTCTATTTGAATATTTGGATTTAATTGCGAAACATGTCATTAGTGTACAATAGTGATATGTTAATCTTGATTAATTAAAATTGGATTGAGAAATCTCTTTTGATTGATTGATTGCAAGTATTTGACCTAATTTATTGAGAAATCGAGAGATAATCAATGATTAGGAGGATGTGTGATGATCTTAGGGGCTTAATTGAGTTTTATGATGCAATTTAGGTAGAGATACTAGATTGGATTGTATTTCTCTTGAGTTAGTTGGATTGAAAAGACTTCTAACCCATTATGTAGTGATCAATCTTATAGAAAAAGCACAAAACCACTTGAGCATATTGTTAATCATAGATGGATTCATTAGTATTGCATGTACGTGCCTTGGAACCTACTTTCTCTTATTTGAGTTTCACTTGTATTTTCTCTCGTTTTCGTGATTCGCATGAGCATTAGTTGATCAAATTTCTTTATTACTCTCTATTGTTTACTTGGGACATTTTGGTAGATGATTAGGGGTAATTGCTACATTTAAAACTTTCGATCACCGTCTATTTAGAACTTAATCGACAAAATACGCTTTTACACTACACCTCCCTATGGGATCGACCTCGTACTTACTTCTCTACAATATACACCGTACACTTGCGGTCGTGTATTTTAGAGTTGTATAATACGTGAACCAAGGTTATTGCGCCGTTGTCGGGGAGGTTTGGTAGTTCTAGAGTGTAGGTTGAGATAAGTTTTAGTTTAGACACTTTATTTACTTTCTTTATTCTAAAAAATTCTAAAAAAAATTGTGTTTGTTATTTCTTATCTTGTGATTCTCACTCTCTTTTAAATTTTTTTCTAGACATGGTTTATGATCACACGATCTAGAAGGAACCGACCAGAGTTTCTACCTATTAATCCGGAGATTGAAGCCATTTGTCGAAGACGAAACGCCGAGAGAAGAAGAATAGAGTTGGAAGAAATGATTCGAAGGGAAAATCCATTTGTGGAGGAAGTCGAGGAGGAAGTAGGAAACGAAGAAGATGTTGGAGGGATAGTGGAGCCGAATGGGAATGGAGGAAACCGACCACAAAGAGCCGTGAGAGACAACCTTCACCGGAGGGTTGGAGAAAATGTTAATGTGGGAGGAGACGAAAGGCCACTTGGGAATGAGGAGAACGGTTAACAAAGAGTGTTGAGAGAGCATTTTCGTCCAATACCGAGGATGTATGGAGGAGCGGGTTGGGAACCCGTGGATGCTCACAATTTCGAGCTCAAGCCGGCTTTGATTGTAATTGTCCAAAACAACCAATTTGGTGGAATTTCCAAGGAGGATCCTAACCTCCACTCATCTCAATACCTCGAGATAAGTGGGACGGTTACGATCAATCGAGTTCCTCAAGATTACATCCGGTTGCAACTATTCCACTTCTCTCTTCGAGACCGAGCTAAGAAAAGGTACCTATCCCTTGATCTAAGGACCATTGAGAATTGAAATGATCTAATGGATGCATTCTTGATGAAGTATTTCCCTCCAAGCAAGACTATCCAAATCTGAGGGGAAATATCTTCATTTCGACAAGATGATGATGAGTCTCTAGTCGAAGCATGTGAGCGGTTCAAAGATTTGATTAGAAGTTGCCCACACAATGATTGTTGAAGAGTTATTTGAAGTGATTTTGAAGGAAATACTGGATGAGAAGGATAATTTTCAACACACTGTTGATGTTATCAATGAGATATTTTTGAAGCTGATTCTAAGGTAGAACTTAGAACAGATGATGTAGTGATGACTGAAGAAACTTCAATTGTTGAGCAATTGAAAGTGTCTAAGCAAGAAAATGAAGAACTGAAGAGACAGCTTGAGAGCACTTTTTTTTTTAGAGCACTTTGACTCAGTTAAAGGAAGTGATTGAGAAGCTGACTAAGCTCACTGCTGAATCGACTTATGATCGTGTGATCGATCATAATGTGGCAAAATTGCATGAGTTTTTCCAAACCTTGAAAGGTGAAAACGTACAACAACTGAAATCTGTTAAGGAGCTGTATGATGAAGCCAAAATGGGGAAGAAAATGTAATAAATGTGATGGAGAAATCTCAAAATGTGACGCAGAAGACTCAACAACAGCAAACGGTTCTAATGCTCAAGAAGTTCAAGTTGAACAGGTGCAAGAGGAAGAGCATATGGGTACCGGAGAAAAAGTTGTAATTGTTGAAGTGGCTGGGAAATCATCAAGAAAGCTTTAGAGGAAGTTAGTCTTAAGTGATGAAGAATTAGAGCAAGTTCAAGTTGTTGAAGAAACTGGTAGAATGACCAGGTCCAAAACTAAGCATGTGGTTCAAAGTTCTTTACCAACTGAAGAACAGTGGGAAGCTGCAGGAAAGATTGGAAAAGAAATGCTGGCTAAGAAGAAGGCATAAGCTGAGCTTAATTCAGATAATATGGAGTATTGCCTGTATTGGTTTTACATAAAAGAGAAATGGCAGATTGCACATCATATAGTAAGGAAGTTTGGTGTTCCTGCAAGCAGAGAGGAAGAATTTGATGTTTTCCAACAGTTCATGGAAAACAATGCAAAAGAGTTGTGGGAAGATGTCTTATTGGCTGCTAGTGCAGTAGGTTACTACATTTTATGCCCAGAAGAACCGGCATAGGATCCTCCTCTAACAGGATCTGGAAGTACTGATTATGAAATGATCAAGAAGATGATTGAGAAGATAATCATGGATGAAGGCATTACTAATCCGCAACACATGAAGGATATTCATACCAGAATGTATATTACATTCAAGATCTGAAGATGAAGACCTTGAAGATAATATTTCTTACTCATCTTTATTTCTTAATTTTCATATTTTGTGCTTATATGTAATCATTATCCTATCTGAATACGAATTAATATGATATTTTGACTTGATGAAATGTTATGATTGACTGTTTAATTAACTACTGATTTATTAACTTGAAGTAGTTTTGGCTTCATCAAAAAGGGGGAAATTGTTGGGATATGAATCCTAGAAATAAAGTCCTAATTAATGATAGTAAGTGAAAGTGTGCGTATGGTATCTAGTGTTTAAGTAAAGACAAAAATGTTGCACACAATGTTGGGACAAATTTTGCAACACTGACTCTAGCAGAATATAAGAATATAGATCAAACAGCGGAAGACTAAAACACTAAACACAGTAAGAAGACAATGGAATAATTTTAACATAGATTTTATTAATAACAAAACCTATGCTATGCCTTACGGCGAAAATCAACTTAGCTTGTAAGTTACAAAAATATCGTGTGAAATGTCTCAGCAATTACTTCAACATTCTACAATCGAGGCAGGTGCCTGAATCTGTAAATAGACTTAAGTGTTTGATCACTTTCTAAAGAACTAATCTGATATATGATTCACAATCAATCGATACAAGACTAGAACTAAATACACGGGAAGGTATGTTATCCCTCGGTGTACATTAAAAGATACAACTACTGGCCATAACTCCTAACAGGGATGAATGCTCAAGATAGGTGTTACTTGAATAGTGCATGCTTTGGAATGAAAGCCTCCAACGATATTTATAGAGAGAAATCTGAATTCTAGAGTCTTCCATATGAGATCCTATTTTTTTAGGATCTCTACTCCCATGATCTCTCTAGATCCTTCTTTAAGGTTCCAGGTCGTTCTAAGCTGCTTTCAACCTCTTCTAGCACTTCTAGCACGTTCTCATTGGTTCTGGAATCTTCCAGGGTCCAGACTCTTGTAGAAGGTTCTAGATTGCCACCTGAAATATGATCGCATTTAGCACAACATTTAATGTAACATTTCAGAAAAGACTTATAATAAATCATGGAAGGTCAAATTAAGATGTTAATTGTTGATAATGTTAGGGCATTTAAGAGTTATATAACAACATCTACAATCTCCCCCAATTTGACCTTTCGACTACAACACACCTGATGCACATATATTTCTATACATACTTTACATACTTCAGTAATATGTATTTAGGTGAGGTTAACATCAAGTCTAAATACTAGTCAAGACAATACATGTTGTAACAGTTGAATCAAATCAAAAGAAGATCAAGGATAATATCACAAAGATCCGTGCCATAAGATCAAAGCAATCTTATTTAAAACAAAATAAGCATAAAAATACACTTATTTACAAAACACTTAAACTTAAAAAAATCTTAAATTTAATCAGAGCATGTGAGTGCTTAGATTATTCTCAAAACTTAAGTATGACTAAAAAAAAAATCAGAGCATAAGGGAAAAATAAAAACAACCAGAGCAAGGGGAAAACAAGAATAACAAAACTTAACTAAGCTCAATATTCTCATGCCGTAAGTAAGTAAAATTAAAAACTTTAAGGCAAACATTTTTAAGCTACTTTTAGGAGTAAGCCAAATAAGAATCAATTTTCAAAACAAACATGTTTAAGCATTTTGAACATAGACCAGAGTTAGAAAAAAAAAAGTACATAACAAGCATATTCATCATGCAGTAAACATATAATGATAAGGAAAACAATTTAAGCATAGAAGCAGTAATCGAAAGCAAGCTGAATATGAACAACCTATAAATAGTGTATCAGAATAACAAAATTTTAACTTAAACACAACAAATTAACAAAATAGAGGTAGAATCTGAAAAATGGCATGAATTGCTATGGTAATAGCAGCAGCATCAAGTTACTGCACATGTGCCATTCTGAATTTCAGCACTCCCCCAGTCTTGCAACATCTGTTCAGCACTTAGAGATCACCATACAGTGTCTCCATCTCAGCAGCATCATCTTTAGCTTCTTGAACAAAGAAAGTAGATGCAAAGTATGCAACTACATTAGTCAATGCAGCATCTCCTCCGGCATCTCCAGCATCAGGTCCTCCACCAGCTACATCAGCTCCTGTATCTCCTTCATCATTCATCTCTTCAATTACCACATTGGAGTTAGATGGTGGTGGTACTCCCCCTGTTGTAGTGGAAAGCATATTGGCCCACCCGTCCTTCAGGAACTGGAGCTCTTCAATAGATTCCTGCAAGTGCTGTAGCTGTAGCATAATAAACTACCTGGTAATGCATGTTGGGATATAAATTCACCCTAAGCCCCACTTGATGTTAGAATAGTTTTGATGGCCAAAACACTTAGAGTTTTTAAATGTAATAGGATCAGCTGACTTGTATAGAACAGCTTAGACTAGTCTTGTGTGATCAACTGTATTGATATCAGCTGATCAGCACAGTCCTGGCTTACATGCCTATCCTCAAGATGAGAAGAGTAGAAGACATGAAGACTAGAAGATCCTTGAAGACCAGATAAGTTAAGGTGCTTGTATACCTACCTATCTGATGGAGTCCCAGATTGAAGATGGCCTAAAGCAGTACAAAGAATTTCCAGATCAGAAGAGTGTTACTCGTCTGATATCAGAAGACAGAAGACCTAAGGCCATAAGAGTAGTCAGAAGACTAGAAGTACAGATCAGAAGACTATGTGCTCTTCCAGGACTCGGCTGATTCCTAAGTCATCTTGCAATTCAAACGAAGACCTACCTTATTTAGAAGATTGACATGATCCCAGGATTGAAGCAATCAAGCGGCTGGAATCAAGGAATCAAGCTATTATGGAAAGATTGCTCAAACGGCTAGTCAACTCCAACGGCTAGTTGTAACCAATCTTCATTATAAATACAAGAGGATGAGGAATCACAAAGGACGAGAAGTCACAAGAGAGAATTCAAAAGCTAAGCAAGCAATCAAGCAAAAGCCATACTGTTCCAAGAGTTCTCCAAGAGCCAGAAATCCATTAAATTATCCATAGCTCTTAAGTGCTTCCTATCCAACCCTTAAGAACCTGAAACCTGTTCATATTGTATATCAATTGTTTTAGGCATAGTGGTTAAGCAAATTATAAGCTTGAACCATTAGTTGGATACATCTCAAAAACCCCAAAACCCTCACCGAAAGGTTAAAGTTTTTGAACCCCTCAAAGTGCAAGTGCTTACAATCACTTGTGGAGACCGCAGCTGTTAGGACGGCTCAGATCTCAAAGTCCTAACCTTGGGACTATAAAGGACAAGACCCTTGTAATTTGTGGAAATTAAAGGGATTAAACATCACGTTAGGACGTGAGAGTGGACGTAGGAACGTATATCCGAACCACTATAAATCCGGTGTTATTTACTTTCTGCACTTTACATTTCTGCCTTTACATTCATTATTATATAGTGCATACTGTTATTTCAACACTCTTTAAAACAGGCCATAACTTTCAAACCGGCATCAGCTGAGTATTTTCATTAAGTAGAACAAGTTACAAGAACGAGTCTAAACAAGGGCCACCAAAATTCCGCATACAACCTTAACAATCAGATCACTATAGTCATCTGGACCAGCAGACTTGCAGTCCAGTTGACATAGCAATCAGAAGAGGTTCCCAACTCTGTTTGAAAAAGTTTTAAAGTCTATTCACCCCTCCCCTCTAGACTTTAATCCCATTCACTACTCGTTCAGGGACCAACAATGCACACATTCCCAAAAATGTTAATATGGATGTTCTCAACATTTGGAGTTGCATTCCTCTATCTTGCCCTGAATGGTCCTGGTTGATCCGAAGTTGATGGTCTGTGCTGATGTTCATTAACAGGATAGGGTAGTGTTGGTCTTGAAAGGAGTATGACACAAGTGTATGGGGGGGGGGGGAATGCACTTGTGTATGTAAATTCTTTTCTTTTAAACAAAATAGGTTATCAGGAGAGTTGTCTGGACAACTTCTCTAAGTATGTATAACTTTTTTCAGATAATCAAACTACTGAATACTATGGAATAATCAGTTGAATAACTATCTCAGTAAGTTATATGTGCGAAATTATGGTTGACCCTTTATATTTAAACTCCTTTTAATTCTGAAAACTTTCTTAACACTTTAACAGTTATCAGGGGACTTGTCCCAAATCTGTTTTGAACAGTTTGTGAAGTATATCTTTTGAAGATCAATTTGTGTGCAGTGTATGAATGTGTTACTTGTATGAAATGACTTGAAAGTAAATAGCACAAATGTTTATAGTGGTTCAGAGACTCAAGCTCCTACATCCACTTCCCTGATTTAACAGGATAATTCTTTCACTTGGAATTAACTTGTTTTATAGTGCCAAGGTGCACTGATCAACCACATTACTCCTTAGTGCCTTGATCCCTAGGAATTCTGAGTCCTAGTACTCACTCAAATCTTGAACTAAACTATTCCTCTCTTGACATTTCTAGTTCTTACACTTCTACAACAACTCTTCTAACTATCCTTGAAAGGTTTAAGGGTTGAGGTTGGTTCCAAATAGGGTGAGATATCCTTTACAATGAAGAGCTGTATAAGGATAGGATATCTCTCTAAGCGTGATTGATATACAATGAGTTTCATCTTGGGTGTGAACTGGAAGTGTTTGGAAACTTAAAGAATGATGAATTCTTTGAAAGCTTGAAGGCTTGTATGCTTGTAGTTTCCTTAACTAGTTGGATGCCTGGAATGGTTTCCAAACTCCAGTATTTATAGAGCAAAGTGAGGATATGTCCGTTGGAGAGACAGCCTCAAATTGTCTATTTTCATCTTCCTTGAACTTAGCATCTTGAGGACAGATTCCTTGAAAGTGACATGTCTTCATTTTGGAAAGTAAACGGCTTAGAGCTTCTTGTCTTGACTTATTTGCACTCTTCCCAATGTCTAACTTGTAGATTCAGCAGTGAACCTGTAGACATTCATCCTGATCATTGATCCATGATTAACAACAACATTCCTTATCATCAGGACTGATCTGTGCTTAAGTTTATCTCATCAGTTGACTTGGCTTATCATCTTCACTGATCAATCTTGAGAATACTTCTAAGTTCATACCTTCAATAACAGTGAAGTTGACCTCATCAACACAATTGTCTCTTGACTTATACTTATTTGAGAACACTTCTGATTTTGTGGGCTGATCAACTCTGTTGAGCATCTCCTCTGATTCTACTATAGTTCTTATCAGTAGGATCAGTCTATTTGATGTGATCTTCTAACATTGGCCATTTAGAGAGGTTGTCTCTTCTGATCCTACTCTGCTGTTTCTGCTATCAGCATAGTTGAGCTCTTCTGATCTTGTGTTGTTAGCATGGTTGAAGTCTTCTGATTTTGAGCCATTGATGAACTTGATTCTTGTGGTCTTCTAAGCTTGTGTTCACCCTCAACTTGTGCATCTAAACATCTATTAGCTACCTAACATGTCAGCTGTTCAACTAGCCTGATCTATATGTTCCAACATTCCTGAAACATACTTAGTAATTTTGACTTATCTATCTTGGCATGTCTTAAGGGGTTTTGGTATCTTAATCAAAATCTCATTTTATTCCTATCAATTTCCCCCTTTTTGATTATGCCAAAACATATAAAATGGTGACTTGACTATACTACTACATATCTTCAGTAGAGATGACTAAGTCAAATTTCCTGAAAGAAAATGTTAGTATAATCACAGTTTAAGCACATATAGGTTAAGTCAGGCGTGTTGAGATAATGAGATGTTATCTCTTGAAGCAAAATGATTAATTTTCATTAATAATCATTTAAGCATTACATATTATGATGATAGTCAAATTAACCAATTAGAGCATGTGATCAGAGCAAACATATAAACATCAGCAACATAAGCAAATGGGAACAAGGAAACTTAGCAGTTTCAAAGATCATCTTCATGAGGTGGTACAATTCCATACTGTGCCCAAACTCTTTTCTTTAAGTCCATGATCTCCTTGTTGGTTCCCTTGGGTCCAACTTTCAGCTTCTCCAACTTCATTATATCAATGAACTCTTGCAAGATTCTGTGCTGATCAATGTAACCTCCATCACTGAACTTTGGGGGCATGTAAATGATAGGTCCAGGAGCCTTGAATTCAAATCTTGCTATATCTGCAGCGCAAAGAGTTTCTGGTAAAGTTCCTTGTGATTATCATACATGAATTGAGCGAAGATACTCTCAATATCTTCATCTAGCCATCTGCATATGACATAGAAGTCATAAACAAACTCTCTCTTGGCCTCCTCTTATTCATCATTCAGTTGGATTGGGACTAGAGCCGGCAATTTGGGCTCGACCCGATGGGCCGGCCCGTCCAACCCGAAACCTAGTATGGACTGGGCTATAAAATTAGAGGCCCATATAAAACTGGGCCTATTTGGCCCGACCCGATGGGCCCGACAAGCCTAATGGGCTAGGCTGAATTTGGCCCGTCGGCCCATGGGCAGCCCATTTGGCCCAATTAATTTTTCTCTTTAGACAAATAAATAATTAAAATAAGTAAAGTACATTATTTTTAAATATTATTGTGTTTTTTTTTTTTTTTTTGATTTTGAAATTTGAACTTATGAATTATTTATATAGTGTAATGTTATACTTTATGATCGTTTATTAATTATGTATAATTAATACATTAGTAATATATATTTTTTGATAAAAATATTTTTTTTAAAAAAAATATTTCATGGGCTGGGCTGGCCCGCTAGCCCAGTAGGCTAGGGTGGGCTCAAATTTTATAGGCCCGACTAATTCATGGGCCGGCCCGACCCAGCCCATGAACATCGCTTGGCCCGATGGGCTGGACTGGGTTGGGTCGGGCGGCCCGATTTGCCAACTCTAATTGGGACCCATTTATCAAAATGGGGATACTTGGTGTCCATCCTTATTAGTAGCTTTGTCTTAAGTTGAGTGTATGAAGCCGTCTTCCTCCTTGGCTTCACAAACTGTCCTCTTCTCTTATCTCTTGCTATGTGTACTTCCATTAAAGCCTCCATCTTCTCTTGGGCTCTCATCATTGACAACTTCTGCTGAGTTTCAGGGTCTTTTCCAAAGCCCTCTTCAAACAGCTTTGAAGGATCATCAACTAAGACTGGGGTTGTTTCCTCTTCAGGGCTCTTGGCCACTTTAATTTTAGTAGTCTTGCTCTTCTTTGGACTTAGCTCTTCATCTGTTCTGAACTCAGCCAGTAAGCTCAGGCCGGTTGGGAAGTCAGTGAAAGTAACTTCTCTCCTTTTGCTTTTCAACACTTTCTTCACTTTCCCCCTGACTTGGATGTCTTCATCCTCCTTATCCAAGCCTGTTGATTCACCACCTAGCCTCTGCTGCCATCTTGCTCCTTTTTCTTGGACTGATGCCATAGAATTCTTTACAACTATTGTAAGCTATTCTTCTTCAGTTAAATCCTCTATGGTCATCACTTGCTTTCCTTTTCCCTCAACTTCAGGCAAGTTGGCCTTTGGGTCAGAACTGCTGCCTCCAATCTTCAAGTCACCTTTGGCTCTTGCTCTTTCTCTTTCCCCCTTTTTGGAAACTTCAAAACATTGGGGTTTGAGATCACTCATTCTTGTAGCGATCAGTGCTTGTGCCTGATTCAGGGATTTGATCTCTTCCAGGAGGTAAACATTCTCACCAAGAATGTTTTGCATTTTGTCATTACTCATACTGACAAAAGCAAGAACAAGCTTCATCTTCTGTTCCACAACAACCTCCAAGGTAACCTTTAAAGAAGCATCTAAGTTAGCTTTAAGAAGTTCAGTGAGGTTGGCCACTGCAGCTTCAGAGATCTTGGCAAACACTTCTTCAGTAAACTTGGCTGAGGCCTCTTTCACCATAGCTAATCTCATTTCTTCAGCCCTTTTCTTCTAGATAGATATCTTCTTGCCTAAAGCTTGCTTAACCACCAGTTTGAGAGCATTGACATTCTTGTTATGGTTGTCCAGAAGAAAATTTTGATCCTTTTTCACAGACTTTGTAAACTTCTCCATGATTGCCTTGGCCTTCTGTACATCAGTAGAGATAGTCTACAGCCCAGATTCAACTCCACTGATCCTTGCTTCTATAGTGGGCAACACCACATCTTCAGAACCTATTAACCTCATTTCCACTGAGGCCAAAGTCCTTCCTTGCTCATCTAGAGCTTCTGAAGTGTGAGCATGAGCCTTTTCCACTTGTTGGGCCAAAGTGTCCAACTTCGCTGAGTGAACTTCCAATGCAGCATTGGCAAGTTTGATTGTTGATAAGTCCTCATCAGCTTGGATAGAGGCATCTGTGAATTCATCTACAATAAATATTTGGTCAAGGGTAATACATGTAGTATCTGCAAATAAAAACTTATGAGTGAAATCACCCTCAACACCCTCAAAGTCTTTTTCACAAAGATCTTAATCATCAGCAGCTTCTCCTCATTTTCAACTAATTTTTTTCACCAACTTCATAAAATAATCTCACATTCATGAAGATCAGGCCTCCTTTCATCAAGGGTTTCTTGAAGTTCATGAAAGTGTGCTGTGGTATAGTGTTTAAGTTTAAGTAGAATAATGTTGTACTAAATGTTGTGACAAATTGTACAACACTGACTCTAACAGAATATCAGAAATTAAGACTCACAGCGGAAGACTTGAAACACTAAAAACAAACGTGACACAATGGAAATATTTTTCACATAGATTTTATAAATAAAAATCTATGCGAGCCTTACGGCGAAATTCAATACTTATCTTCAAGTACAAATGTTGTGTGAAATGTTACAGCAATAACCTTCACAACTGAAACAACAAACGATACACTGTCGAAATGCCTAGTCTATCTATGATTACACTCTCAATAGATAAGAAGACACACAACCATACGGGTGGGATACTTCGTATGATCTAAAAGGTAAAACTACTGGCCATAATTCCTAACAGGGATCAACGCTCGGTCTAGGAAATTGATCGAATAGAATACACTGAATTATGAAGCCTTCAATCGGTATTTATAGAAGTGGGGTGCTGATTCTAGAGGCTTCCACATTGAGATCCTATTTTTTAGGAACTCAATTTCCATGATCCTTCTAGATCCTTCTTGCACGTTCCAGGTCATTCTAAGATGCTTCTAGCCTCTTCTAGCTCTTCTAGGACGTTCTCCAATATTCTGGAATCTTCCAGGTTCCAGATCCTTGTAGAAGCTTCTGGACTCTGCCAGAAATGCTGTAACATTTAGATCAACATTTAATGTAACATTTTAGAAAAGACTTAGAAAAAATCTCGGAAGGTCAAATTAAGATGTTGTTGATAATGTTAAGGCATTTAAGGATTAACAACATCTACAATCTCCCCCAATTTGACCTTTCGACTACAACACACCTGATGCACATATATTTCTATACATACTCAGTATTATGTACTTAGTTGAGGTCGATATCATTGCTAAGCACTAGTCAAGACAATACCTGTTGTAATCGATGGATCAAATCGAATGAAAATCAAGGATAATTTTACAATGATCCGTGCCATAAGATCAAGATAAATTTTATCCAAAACAAAATAAGTATAAACAGTACACTTATTCACAACATAAGTAACTTTTACTAAGATCATAAGTTGAACTGGAATAATTAACTTGGAATCTAAGTAAGACACTAACAAAAACAAAAATGACAAACATCAGAGCAAACAAATAAACAACAAATGGACAGAGACTAAGACTAAGCAACCTACAGTAGACACATGATAACCTGTAAACAAATTAAGCAAGGGCAGTAAACAGATATCATCAAGTGGAACCATAATTAAACAAGTTGCAAACAAAAAACAGCATATCATCTAGAAAAATAAATACCAAGTGTATCAGAATTTCAGAATTCAAACTTAAACATTAATTACAGAGATTGAACTGAAAAAATGGCATATATTGCTGTGGTAACAGCTGCAGCATCAACTTCCTGCACAGTAGCCATTATAAATTTCAGATCTCCCCCTGTCTAGCTGCTTCCTCTATGGAGATCACCATACAAGGTCTCCATCTCAGCAGCATCATCATCATCTCCTTCATCAACAAAGTAGGTAGATGCAAGGTGTGCAACTAGATCAGTCACTGCAGCATCTCCAGCATAAGGTCCATCACCAGCATCACCAGCTGCTGGAACTCCATCATCATTCATTTCTTCAATCACCACATTGGAGTTCGATGGTGGTGGTACTCCCCCTGTTGTAGGTGAAAGTAGATTGGTCCATTTGTCCTTCAGGAACTGGAGCTCATCAATTGTTACCTGCAAGTGTTGGAGTTGGAGTTTTATGAATTCCTGTGAAAGATACACATTACTAGAAATGTTGATATGGATGTTCTCAACATTTGGGGTTGCATTTCTCTGTCTTGATCTGGATGATTCAGGATGATTAGAAGTTGAGGGTCTGGAAGTTCTCTGTGGACTAGCAGTACCAGGAGCAACTAAGGGCAGATCAATCACTCTGTCCCCAATCAATAAGGCAGGAGCAACAGCAAGCAGTGGCACTCTCCCCCTCAAAACATTAGTCTTCTTAGCAGTGAAGCCATGGTGCTTCAAATAGTTTGAAATCAAGACTGGATAGGGCAGGTTTCCTTTCCCAGTAGTTTTCCCAGTAAACTTCCTCATATGGTGAAAAATGGTGTGGCCTAGATTGAACTTCTTAAGTATAGAAATCTTATACATAAGAATGGCTTGATCTCTGGTAATTTTAGTGGTGTTGGTAGTGGGGATCCAATTGTAAATAATCAGCTTATACAAAACAGAATGTAAGGAGGTTAAATGTATAGCCAACAGTTTCCTAGCCCACTTAGTCTTTCTACCCCCTGTGATTGCAGTAATCACAACATCCATATCTGGATCATCATCTTCATCAACATTGGGAGTGTGCAAGAACTCATTAATTAGTTCAGGAGTGAATGGCACATCCCTCCCCCTAAAATTAACAGTACCATAAGATCTAGAACTTCTCCTACCAGTGCTTTTCTTCATACAGGCATAGAATTCATAGGACCAATTAGTCAGAAATGCTTCACCAAATGTAATAGCATTCAATAGATTTCTATCCTCTAAAAACTTAATCATTCCCTTACTATCAAAATCAGGCACATTAATTCTTTTCTCAATCAACAACTTCCTCTTAGAGTAAATTTCTAACCTCTTTTCAACATAGTTAGAGTGAGCAGAGATACCTTCACTTTCTTCCTCAGAAGGCAGTTCCTCATCAGGATCAGAATCTCTATCATGTTCAGAGGAGCTTTTGGATGAGCTCTTTGCCTCAGCAGATGAGTTCTTTGCTTTAGAAGATGAGTCTCCACTTCCACCATCATCAGGTTCTAGTGTGGACTCCTTTGCAGCAGCAAATGACACAGCATTCTTCTTAAGAGATTCTTGCATATCTCTTAGGCAAACATTAAAATCAGAATCAGAGTCTGATTCAGCAGGTTCTTCTTCAGGGATCATCTTGGCCTTCCCTTTCCCTTTTGGTTCAGCAGCAATCTTCTTCTTCTTTGTTTTCTCAACGACAGCAACAACAGGTTCAGATTCTTCCTCGGATTCAGTGAAGACTTGGATGGGTTTAGTAGCATCATGTCCAGCTTTCTTCTTTTTACTCATGAATTCAGAGTAATCCACTCGGGTAAAGACACGGTTTGACCTCCTCCTTTGAACGGGGTTTCTTTATCGTTTCCCTTTCTACACCAATTTCTTAGGAGGAACAGGGGCAGACTCATCAGAGGGTGAGAGAGAGGAGTTTGTACCATCATCAGAAGCTTCGGCATCCTCCATTTCGACATCCTCAAAATCGGATGCATCAGCAGTAGCTTCTCCTTCAGCAACAGTTTCCACATTCCGTTCCGGTGCAGCAGGCTCAGTAGGGTTCGATGAATTGGGGGTTTTTGCAGCAGCAGCCATCTGGGCAGTTTATTCGGCCAAATAGCTTGAGATATCCACAGTGATATCTCCGAACGTCATCACAAGTAGATGACCAGTGGTTCGAAGAGTATTGGATACCTCTTCAACAGCCCTAGTGAACTGTTCAAAGGTCGAGTCTTGTGGGATGTGGGTAGTTGGTGGAGTAGATTGTGGAACAGGAGTGGTTGTTGATGGGGTTGCAGAGACATTGGTGTCGGCATTTGAGGAATTTAATTATTGTGAGGCCGTTGAAGCAAGAAGATCAAGAGAGTTTTGGGCGATTAGATCGAAAAGTTTCAGAAGCAGAGTGTGAGTGAGAGTGTAATTGACGGTGGTTTCCAGCCATTAAGAAGGGTCGGTTGGATTTTCAAGGCAGGTTTGAGAGTGTATGCAGCAAAATTAGGAAATACACGGCCAGAAACAATTTCTACAAATGAAGTACTTAACAAAGCTCGACAAAAACAATTAGCAGCATAAATCACAGTTAATTGAGTTTTATAGAGAGAATGCGTGTAGTTGGAGGTTAACACGATTAATTCCAGAAATAATTTGATAGTGCTCCACATTTTTAACCATAACCTAGATCATGGTTTAATTAGTGGTAAAAATCAATTTTATTAATTAATTAAGTAATTAAGAAGTTTCTAGAATTTTTACTTAGTCCAAGCATAATCTGAAAAATAAAAATGTGGATCAGTATATAATTAAATAAATAAAATAAATCTCAGTAAATAATTAAATAATTACTACTTATAAAAATAAATTCGAATCAGGCAATGTTGTGCTCAAAACTGTTACAAACACCTCAACACGGTTTTTACATGAATTTGCTTCATTTGTGTTGCACCATATTTTTTCTTTTTGTGTTATAGCATCTAATTTGTATCGATCCATTGTTCCTGTAGAGTACATCGTAGTAGCGAACTCCGTGCCCCATACTTACTTAATGGATTACAAATATGTTGATGTTTTTACCAAATATCACATTTTGAAAAGAAGGCATCGTAGTAGTGAACTCCGTGCTCCATAGTTACTCAGTGATTTGGTACATCTTTTAGTATGCTAATAACATTCTCATTTTTATGCATTTGAGAGGTGTAAGACGTTTATTTTTGCACTCCAAGGTTCTTAGATTCGTAGATATTTTACAAATGAATTATTTAACTAAGTAAGAAATAAATTCAACTTATAAAATTTATACAACCCATGATGTTGTCCCAAATGCTGACGCATTTGTGACAACATCCATCTGAATTTTTCAGATAGTGCTCATACCAAGAGATTTCCTCAAAGTTGAGAATCTCTCATGGTCCAATGCCTTAGTAAAGATGTCAGCATTTTGTTTTTCAGTAGGTATATACTCCAACTTTACAATATTCTTCTCTACTAAATCTCTCATAAAGTGATGTCTAATGCTAATGTGCTTAGTGAGTGAATGTTGTACAGAATTCTTAGAAATGTTAATGGCACTAGTATTATCACAAAAGATAGTAAGTATACCAATTTCTTAGGAGGAACAGGGGCAGACTCATCAGAGGGTGAGAGAGAGGAGTTTGTACCATCATCAGAAGCTTCGGCATCCTCCATTTCGACATCCTCAGAATCGGATGCATCAGCAGTAGCTTCTCCTTCAGCAACAGTTTCCACATTCCGTTCCGGTGCAGCAGGCTCAGTAGGGTTCGATGAATTGGGGGTTTTTGCAGCAGCAGCCATCTGGGCAGTTTATTCGGCCAAATAGCTTGAGATATCAATAGTGATATCTCCGAACGTCATCACAGGTAGATGACCAGTGGTTCGAAGAGTATTGGATACCTCTTCAACAGCCCTAGTGAACTGTTCAACGGTCGAGTCTTGTGGGATGTGGGTAGTTGGTGGAGTAGATTGTGGAACAGGAGTGGTTGTTGATGGGGTTGCAGAGACATTGGTGTCGGCATTTGAGGAATTTAATTATTGTGAGGCCATTGAAGCAAGAAGATCGAGAGAGTTTTGGGCGATTTGATCGAAAAGTTTCAGAAGCAGAGTGTGAGTGAGAGTGTAATTGACGGTGGTTTCCAGCCATTAAGAAGGGTCGGTTGGATTTTCAAGGCAGGTTTGAGAGTGTATGCAGCAAAATTAGGAAATACACGGCCAGAAACAATTTCTACAAATGAAGTACTTAACAAAGCTCGACAAAAACAATTAGCAGCATAAATCACAGTTAATTGAGTTTTATAGAGAGAATGCG
The DNA here is from genome assembly GCA_963675135.1 of Galeopsis tetrahit. Lineage (NCBI taxonomy): Eukaryota > Viridiplantae > Streptophyta > Magnoliopsida > Lamiales > Lamiaceae > Galeopsis > Galeopsis tetrahit. The sequence continues at coordinate 18,846,565 of OY776130.1, forward strand.
TGTAGTTGGAGGTTAACACGATTAATTCCAGAAATAATTTGATAGTGCTCCACATTTTTAACCACAACCTAGATCATGGTTTAATTAGTGGTAAAAATCAATTTTATTAATTAATTAAGTAATTAAGAAGTTTCTAGAATTTTTACTTAGTCCAAGCATAATCTGAAAAATAAAAATGTGGATCAGTATATAATTAAATAAATAAAATAAATCTCAGTAAATAATTAAATAATTACTACTTATAAAAATAAATTCGAATCAGGCAATGTTGTGCTCAAAACTGTTACAAACACCTCAACACGGTTTTTACATGAATTTGCTTCATTTGTGTTGCACCATATTTTTTCTTTTTGTGTTATAGCATCTAATTTGTATTGATCCATTGTTCCTGTAGAGTACATCGTAGTAGCGAACTCCATGCCCCATACTTACTTAATGGATTACAAATATGTTGATATTTTTACCAAATATCACATTTTGAAAAGAAGGCATCGTAGTAGTGAACTCCGTGCTCCATAGTTACTCAGTGATTTGGTACATCTTTTAGTATGCTAATAACATTCTCATTTTTATGCATTTGAGAGGTGTAAGAGGTTTATTTTTGCACTCCAAGGTTCTTAGATTCGTAGATATTTTACAAATGAATTATTTAACTAAGTAAGAAATAAATTCAACTTATAAAATTTATACAACCCATGATGTTGTCCCAAATGCTGACGCATTTGTGACAACATCCATCTGAATTTTTCAGATAGTGCTCATACCAAGAGATTTCCTCAAAGTTGAGAATCTCTCATGGTCCAATGCCTTAGTAAAGATGTCAGCATTTTGTTTTTCAGTAGGTATATACTCCAACTTTACAATATTCTTCTCTACTAAATCTTTCATAAAGTGATGTCTAATGCTAATGTGCTTAGTGAGTGAATGTTGTACAGAATTCTTAGAAATGTTAATGGCACTAGTATTATCACAAAAGATAGTAAGTATACCATTCTCAATACCATAGTCATGGAACATCTGGCTCAGCCACAAGAGTTGTGTGCAACAGCTTCCAACAGCAATATACTCAAATTCTGCAGTGGATTGTGAAACACAGTTCTATTTCTTGTTGTGCCATGATACAAGGTTGTTCCCCATGTAGAAACATCCTCCACTCGTACTCTTTCTATCATCTATATCTCCAGCCCAATCAGCATCACTATAACCAATCAAAATATTGTTGGTGTCCTTAGTGTACCAGATTCCAAGGTCACTTGTACCAGAAACATACTTGATAATCCTCTTCACAGCATTCAGGTGTGATTCCTTTGGATTGGCTTGGTACCTAGCACAAACACACACACTATACATAATATCTAGTCTACTAGAGGTTAAATATAGTAAACTGCCTATCATGGATCTATAGAGTGTTGGATCAACATCTGTTCCAGCACTATCTTTGCATAGTTTCAAAGAAGATCCCATAGGAGTTTTCATTGGTTTTGAATTTTCAAGACCAAATCTTTTAACCAAGTTCTTAGCATACTTACTCTGGGAGAAGAAAATACCATCACTGCACTATTTGATTTGAAGACCTAGAAAATAGTTCAAGTCTCCAACCATACTCATTTCAAATGTTGCAGTCATTGCCTCAACAAAGTTACTCAACATTTTATCACAAGTAGAACCAAACACAATGTCATCAACATATATTTGAGCAATAAGTAAATCTCCTTCAGTGTGCTTAATGAACAAAGTTCTATCTGCCTCTCCTCTAATAAATCCATATTCCAAAAGAAAGTCAGTAAGCCTACCATACCATGCTCTAGGAGCTTGTTTAAGACCATACAATGCTTTCTTAAGTTTATATACATGATCAGGATATTGTGGATCTTCAAATCCTATAGGTTGTTCAACATATGCTTCTTCATTCAGAATGCCATTTAGAAATGCAGCTTTTACATCCATTTGATGAAGTTTAATATCAATAAAACATGCAATAGCTAGCAGTAATCTAATAGATTCTATCCTAGCAACAGGTGCAAAAGTCTCATCAAAATCAACTCCTTCAACTTGGGTGTAACCTTGTGCTACTAGCCTAGCCTTGTTTCTAACAATATTACCAGATTCATCAGTTTTGTCTCTCAAAGACTCTACCCAGGTATATCTAGAAAAATCATATACCATAACTAAGGAATACCTCTTTCCTCCAATGCTTTCAGTTTCCATAGGACCCATCAAGTCCATGTGCAGTAATTCAAAGCATCGATGTGTAGTACAATGTGACAACATTTTGTCCGACATTCTTACCTGCTTACCTTTTTGCCATGGTCCACATACAGTGATATTGTGAAACCTCAGTTTTGGAATTCATTTTACTGCATCTGCTTTGATTAGCTTTTGCATTGCTCTGTAATTTGCATGACCCAATCTTTGATGCCATGAAACATTTTCATCATATTTTGACAAGTTACACATATTTGTTCCAATAAGATAGCAATTATTAGCTGACCTAGTACATGTCATTACACAAACTTCATTTTTATTAAGAACATAACATGAGTCTTTATCAAATTTCACATCCAAATTATCATCACAAAGGTGACTAATGCTAATCAGATTTGCAAGTAAGTCATCAACATGTAACACATTTTTAAGCTTAGGAAAACCTTCAACATTCAAAGTTCCTTTCCCAACAATCTTTCCTTTAGAACCTCCACCATATGTAACACTACCACAATTCAAGGTCACATAATCAGATAAGAAATCAGTACGACCTGTCATATGTCTAGAACAACCACTATAAAAATACCATAAATCAGGTAGACATGCTTTTAGGGAGGTATGAACAACATTACAGGTAGTTTTTGGTTTCCATGCAGATTTCAGAAACTGTTTACCAGGATGTGACAATTTTTTATGCAGCATTTTCAAGGTTTTTTGTTCTTCAAACAATTTTATACAGTAAGGACGAATATGACCAACTTTAGAACAGTAATGACAAATATACTTCCTCTTAACCTTGTGAGGATCTGATTGTGCAGATGTTACATCAGATGTGTCAACATTTGCCTTCACAAATTTCACAGGTTTTCTAAATTTATCAGAAATAGAAGCAGTAGTACCATCATAACCTAAACCATGATTATTAGACTTACCAGTAGCTATATCATTATTTACCTCAGAAGCACTCTTGGAATATTTCTTGAAACATAAGGTGGAATTTATCAATTTCTCCTTTAAGTTACAGATTTCCATATCTCTTTTGGTAAGTATAACCTCTAGCTTGGTGATTGTGTCTTTCAGATCCTCATTCTCTTTATTCAAGGAATTAAGAGTGAGTTTCTGATTGTTCCAATCATCTAACAGTTTTTGGTGTTCATTGTCATCAGTCCTTTTTCCTGCATCATCAACCAAACCATTAAAACAGTTCAAATTTGGGTGACTCTGTTCTGATGTTGCTGTAGATGTTGAAGCATCAGGTACAACATCAGAATCTGTTTCATCCAGATCATCATCTGAGGAATCATTATAATCAATTCTGGTAAAATTAGAATATTCATTCTGATCAAGATCATCATCATCAGATTCATCACTCAAGGTAGCACTAAAATTCAGTTTTTGCTTAAGTCTAGTATTGGCACATTCATTTGCATAATGGTCATAACCAGAACAAGCATTACATTGAACTGATTTTCGAAATTCAGGATCATACCTTGGTTTACCTTCACTCTTTGATGGTTTTGGTGTGAATTGACTTTTCCTCCTTTCTGGTTGAGGTGTTGATGTGTTGATTTGAATCTTAGGCTGAATGTTTCTAGATTTGTTCACAGATTTCTTAAGAAACTTATTAAAGTGCTTAGTGAGCAAGGCAATGTTGTTAGGATTGTTGAGGCATTCATCAAGCAACTCATCATCCGAATCAACTTCAGTAATGATAGGTTGAACTTCATAAATGTTTGATGTTTCCCCTTTAAAAACCAAAACTTTCTTATCAGCATTAGTTTCATCAACTTGATTAGTGTTTATTTCATATGTTCTAAGAATACTCACTAACTCATTTTGACTTAACTTATCCGTATCTTTTGCCTCTTCAATAGCAAAAATTTTAGCATCAAATCTTTTAGGAACAGATCTTAATATCTTATGAACTACTCTAACATTAGAAATAGGGTCACCAAGAGAATGTGATTCATTGATAATCTCACTTAACCTTTCATTGTAGGCTGTAATTGTTTCATCTTCCCTCATTCGGAGATTCTCAAATTTTGTCCCCAACATTCGAAGCTTAGTCCTTCGAACACTGTCCGAACCCTCACAATGCTCTTGCAACCTGTCCCATGCATCTTTAGAAGTAGAACAGTTAGAAATAATTTTAAACATTGAAACATCAAAAGAAGTAAAAATAGCATTTAAAGCTTTAGAATTGTAGCTTGCTGTTGTTATTTCATCAGCCGTCTAGTCAACTTATCTCTTGAGTTGAACTTCACCATCTGCATCTGCTGGTTTCTTTGGAGCTTCCCAACATGTAAGTACAGTCCTCCAAGCACGTTCATCAACTGACTTGATTTACATACGTATCTTAGGCTTCCAATAAGCATAATTCGAACCATCTAAAACGGGTGGCCTAAGTGCCGTGGATATGTGATGTGTTTCCATTGCTAACCTACACTAAAAACACACTTGACCAAAGATCTAACCTAGTGTCGTCAGGTATCAGCTCTGATACCAACTGAAAGTGTGCTGTGGTATAGTGTTTAAGTTTAAGTAGAATAATGTTGTACTAAATGTTGTGACAAATTGTACAACACTGACTCTAACAGAATATCAGAAATTAAGATTCACAGCGGAAGACTTGAAACACTAAAAACAAACGTGACACAATGGAAATATTTTTCACATAGATTTTATAAATAAAAATCTATGTGAGCCTTACGGCGAAATTCAATACTTATCTTCAAGAACAAATGTTGTGTGATATGTTACAGCAATAACCTTCACAACTGAAACTACAAACGAGGTAGGTGTCTTGTTCTAAAAATGAACTAAGTGTATAAAGTATACACTGTCGAAATGCCTAGTATATCTATGATTACACTCTCAATAGATAAGAAGACACACAGCCATACGGGTGGGATACTTCGTATGATCTAAAAGGTAAAACTACTGGCCACAATTCCTAACAAGGATCAACGCTCGGTCTAGGAAATTGATCGAATAGAATACACTGAATTATGAAGCCTTCAATCGGTATTTATAGAAGTGGGGTGCTGATTCTAGAGGTTTCCACATTGAGATCCTATTTTTTAGGAACTCAACTTCCATGATCCTTCTAGATCCTTCTTGCACGTTCCAGGTCATTCTAAGATGCTTCCAGCCTCTTCTAGCTCTTCTAGGACGTTCTCCAATATTCTGGAATCTTCCAGGTTCCAGATCCTTGTAGAAGCTTCTAGACTCTGCCAGAAATGCTGTAACATTTAGATCAACATTCAATGTAACATTTCAGAAAAGACTTAGAAAAAATCTCGGAAGGTCAAATTAAGATGTTGTTGATAATGTTAAGGCATTTAAGGATTAACAATATCTACAGTTCAGATTTGACTTCAAGAATAACCCGTCCTTCCTCACTTATACCATCCCCACCATCTTTATTTGGTGCACTCACAACCTTAGTGATCTCTACCTCACTTCCACCATCATCTCCCTCTGGTTTTTCAGAACTAATTTCCTTTTCAACTCCACCAGAACCTAAAACTGACTTCTCTACATCCTCGCAAGGATCCATAGAGAGCAGTTGTTGGGAGATCACAATGTTTTGGCATTCCAAGGCCACTAAGTCATCCTGAATGGTTAAAAGCTGGTTAGTGTCCAACTTCTCTGACACTGATGAGGTTTTAACCAAACTAGCTTCTCCAATGGAAGTCTCAGCATCATTCAGCTTTGCCTCAGGCTCAATTGAACCTTCCTTAGTTGATGCCTCTTTGACTGTGTTACCATCAGTGGTCAACACCTCTGAATCATCAAAGTCCTTTTCACTTCCATAGGTTAAGTAATGTACCTCACTCTTCTGGGGACCAGGGGGGTTGGGATTGGTGTTGTCATCATCATCATCATTAGAACTGCTATCAGGGTGTTTGATCCCTTGGGCAATTCTATCATTTTCTTCAACAATTTTCCTTTCAACCAAGGTGGCAAAAATAGCTTCACCAGTCAGGAATCTTGTCTTCTGAATACCAGCAAAGTGTAAAAGTCTATTTTCTTCAATTTGCCTCCAACTTGCACCCTTGTCCTGGATAACTCGTGCAATTTCCATGATTGTTTTATCTTTAACCTCCACCAAGGCTCTGAGATCATGGAATTGCCTCTGCAGTCTTGGAAACTCAGATAAGTTGGGATACAAACTGTCCACATTAGCTCTAGCTACTCCTCTGAGCATACCTTTATAGGTATACTCCTCCTCATCATTAGATTAATGACTTTGGGTTATAGGAGAGTTGGCATTTGTTTCAGGGGAGTTGGTTTCTGGATTAGGTTCAGGGACATTGGGTTCTGAAAGGTTGGATTCATGTGCTTTTGAGAGCAATGTTCCTGTGGGGTTCTTAATAATGGGGGTAGGTTCCATCATTGCAGCCTCAAGAAATCTTAAATAAGAAAGTAAATCTGCATCTAGAGGTGATTTTAACCTTGATTCATCTACTGTAATATTAGCCAAGATGTCTATGGAACCTCTTTGAGCAGCCCCTTCTGGAGGATATTTCTTTGTAAGATCTAAGGGAATGATAGGTTGGTTTTCAGGGGTTTTATGGGTATCAGGGGAGTTCGGCTCAGAAGGCTGGTTTTCAGGAAGCTTGGATTCAGGGGTTCTGGATTCAGGAGAGTTGGATTTTGATCCTGATCTGCTTGCAACTCTACTTTCCTTAATCGCTTTCTTCAAGGTCTCCTCCTCCTTCAAACTTTGCATCTTTGCAGAAGTTTTCACCCTTCTTTTACTTGGCCTTGAGCTTTCCTCCTCCACTTGGACAACTTCCCTGTCCCTTTTCTTTGAGGCAAATACCTTCTTGCTCTTCTTTACTGCCATGGGAAACTTTTCCCTCAACTCTTCTGAGTCGGATGGCACATCTACACCTTCTTCATCAACTTTCTCCAACTCTGCTGAAGTGTCAGTGTCCTCTTCTGAGAGAATTTGAGTCATTCTCCTTATTTTGACAACCCTTGCCTTTCTCCTATGCTTCATCTTTGGCTTCTGCTCCTTCTCCTCAGCAGATTTGGCCACCATTAGTTTTCTCATTTCAGTTTTCATTGATAACTTTCTGAAAAGAATCTTTTGGGCTGGAAGAGGTTTGGCAAATGTTTGCATCTGAGAGTAGTGGGAGAACCTTTCAATCAAGAGACTTGCCCTTGTGCAATATCTCAGTTTGCTTTCCACTACTACTTTGAAGTGAGCCTTCACTTTGAACTTGGCTTTCTCCTTCATCATTTCTCCCATTATGAAATCTCTCCAGTTGAATCTTATGCCTTTCTCACTGGCATCAACAACAACATCCATGATCCTTAGCCTTGGAAATATTATTTGTTCTAAGCTTCCAGTGTTACTAAGAATACTCTTAGTAACCACCTCAAATAAAGTCTAAAACACAGGTTTCAGGGTATTCTTGTGTTGAGCAGATTCAAGTGGTGCTGGAATGATGAGCCATTCATTAGCAATTTCTTATTCATGTCTTGCTCCATAATTTTCTGGATTTCTTCCCTCTAAAGGCAATCCAAAGGCAGTTTCAAGATCTTCTTCTGAGAAGTTGATGGCATGAGCACTTTCCTCCTCTTGGTCTTCATCAGCATAAGTCAATATTGTCTGAACTGCACCACCAATAGCTTTGCCCTTCCATTTGAGGAATGCAAAGAACTCTGCCATGTATTGTTCTAGGCAAGAACTTGGCTTAGTTTCCATAAATTTCTGAAGACCTGCTCTCCTTAACCATTTTAAAACGGGAGTAACCTCTTGTAGTTCACTTTCAAAAGAGATTATAGGCTCAAATGTGAGGTTATTTTTGTGACTTAGGTAGGTGAAATAAATATCAAGCCTCTCATCAGAGAAGTTAACAAGCTTGTCTTGTCTAACTTTGGGTGCCATTGATGAGTGTAGAATGCTTGAGAGTGTTTAGAGATTCTGGGTAAGGGTTTGAGAATTGCAATGTGTGTGAGAAGGAACGAATTGGATTATGGCTTCTTAAGACTTGTGAATATTCCAAAATGAATGTATGTCATTGAGTTGGTGAGTCTTAAGGCAATTCAAAGGTTGATATTTTGGGGAATCAAAACTGAATGGCTAGGATTAATTCATGGGAGTTGGTCATCAATTGATTCGACGGCTCAGATTTGAATTTTAGGCAATAAAACAGTTTTATCAAAACATGGGAATAGAAGTTAAGATAGTTTAATGCTTGTGGGAGTTATCAAGGTAGATTGTGGGCTAAAGGGTTAATGCTTGAAAATGACTTTTTGGGTTGGGCACAAATTAAATCTTTGTAAAGGTGATAGCTTGAAGAGGAATGGGATAGCCATCGAACTACGTAATGATTACCCAAAATAGGTGTTTATCATCCCTAGATTTTGTATGTGATAGCTATTTCAGCTTATCTGGCCCCACATAAACAACTATCCTGACCCAATACACCTGAAGTGAGCCCAGAGAAATGAATTGGTCTGCCTAACTTCTCTTAACATTTTTGGGTCATCTCCTCTGAACTAAAGTAGGCTTTAATTCTTTCAGTGGTGTTTCTTGCCCATGTCTACTGAAGAACATTACATGTTCTCCTTTACTCCTTGAACTCCATAGAACTTAACTTGACATCTTTCCTGGATCAAGAAGTCTCAACTCTGCTGAAAACTCCATGAATCTTACTTCAGCCAGATGCTTGGTTAATATATCAGCCTATTGATGACCTGTGTGAATTTTTACCAGTTTGGTGTCCTTCTTCTCCACATGATCCCTTATGAAGTGATGTTTGATGTCCACATGTTTGCATCTTGTGTGCAATAGTGGATTCTGTGAGATGACAATTGCATTGTTGTTGTCACAGAATATTGGCACTTCAGGGGAGTTGACATTGTAGTCTTTGAGTTGCTGTCTCAACCATAGAATTTGAGCACAACAACTTCCAGCTGCAACATACTCAGCTCCAATAGTTGAAGTTGCCACAATGTTCTGTTTCTTTGAGAAGCAAGAGATGAGCTTGCTTCCCAAGAATTGGCATGTTCCAGAGGTGGACTTCCTATCAATTCTGCATCCTCCATAGTCAGCATCTGATTATCCCAGTGAACTCTATGTTGTCATCTGCTGGATACGAAAGGCCTACATTTTCAGTGCCTTTGAGATATCTCAATATCCTCTTCGCAACTTCTAGATGACTTTTCTTTGGGTTGGCTTGGAACCTTGCACATACACCTACTGCAAAGGTGATGTCAGGCCTGCTGGCTGTGAGATATAAGAGTGATCCAATGATTCCTCTCTATTCAGTAGAGTTGGTTGAAACTCCACTTTCATCTGGATCCATCTTTCAGTTGGTGTTCATTGGGATTCTCATTGGTTTGCTTGTTGAACATCCAAACTTTTTGATCATCTCTCTTGTGTACTTGGCTTGGTTGATGAAGATTCCTTCTTTAAGTTGCTTGACTTGAAGTCCCAAGAAGAAATTCATCAACCCCAATATTGACATCTCAAACTTGCTTTGCATGAGCTTTGAGAATTTCTCACAAAACTTTTCATTTTGTGATCCAAATATGATGCCATCCACAAATATTTAGACAAGCAAGATGTCATCTCCTTCACAAATTCTGAATAAGGTTCTGTCTAATATCCATTTGACAAAATCATGATTCAACAGAAATTGTGACAAGGTGTCATACCAAGCTCTTGGAGCTTGCTTAAGTCCATAAAGGGCTTTCTTGAGTCTGCACACCTTATTTCCTTCTACAAACCCTGGGCACTCCATTCAGGAAAGCACATAGACTTCTTCTTTGAGCACTCCATCCAGGAAAGCACTCTTGACATCCATTTGACAGACTTTGAACCTCTTGTAGGCAGCATACACTAGAAATAGCCTTATTGCTTCAAGTCTTGCCACAAGTGCAAAAGTCTCATCATAGTCTATGCCTTCTGATTGACAGTAACCTTTGGCCACCAATCTGGACTTGTTTCTGACTATCACATCATTCTCATTCTTCTTATTCTTGAACACCCACTTTGTTCCAATTACATCTTGATGTGATGGCCTGTCAACCAATTCCCAAACATCATTTCTTGTAAACTGGTTCAGCTCCTCTTGCATGGTTGTGATCCAGTTTGCATCTTGAAGTGTGTTTTTTCAATGTGTTGAGGTTCCTGTTCTTATAAGAAACAACAGAACAAAGCACTTTCACCATGAAACCTTCTAGTTTTGACTCCAATACTTGGATTTCCAAGTATCAGGCTAGTTAGATGGTCAGATAACCATCTCCTTCTATGCATGATCCCTTTAGTAGAGTTGTCCTCTCCTGAGGTTGAGTCACTAGGATCATAGAATTCAGGAAAGTTTAATGAAGGATCAAGTTCAGGATCATATTTAGGGGAGTTGGCATCAATGTCAGGGACATTGGCATTTTTAACAATATTATTTCCCCCTTGAATAGTGGATCCATTAACTACCTCAGAAGAGACTGCTTCTTTATTGATAGTTGTTACCTGATTATGAACTGGGATTGGATCAATCAGTTCATCATTTTCTTCAGTGGGGTTTTCTTCAAGCAGATTGCCTTCAGGAGTGTTGTCCACTGTGATGATTTCATAAGGATTGGGCTGGACAACTTCAGTGAATAAAGTATCCTTGTCTCTTAGGCTCAGTCTGGTTGTTCTATGTGTGAAGTCATCTAATTCCAAGGTTTTATCCCTGTACTCAAAAGTAGTTTCATCAAAACACAACATGAGGTATTTCTTCCACAAGAAGGGATTTACAATTGTAGACTCTGAAAGCTCTACTGATTTGGGAATATCCAAGAAATATCCCTTCATCAGCTTTGCTGTCAAAAGCTTTCAATTGTTTTTCTTTCCCATTGTTGTGAATGAAACATTTACAACCAAATATGTGAAAATATGATACTTTAGGCAATCTTCCTTTCCAGAGCTCATATGGTGTTTTTCCTTGGCCTTTTGTAATTAGGCATCTATTTTGAGTATAGCATGCAGAGTTTATATCTTCAGCCCAAAATCTCTTAGGTGGTTTTAATTCACCAATTAAGGTTCTTGCAGCCTCTTTAAGAGTTATATTTCTTCTTTCAGCTACCCCATTCCGTTGAGGTGTTTTAGGAGCTGATGTTTCATGGGCTATTCCATTCTCAATGCAATACTCATTAATATAAGAATTTATGAACTCAGTGTCTTTATCCGATCTGATCTTGATGATATTAAGGTTTTTCTCATTTGACAGTCTCTACATTAACTCAGGGAATTTGACTTGTGTTTCCTTCTTATTAAGGATAAATACTACCCAAGTAAATCTAGAGAAGTCATCTAAAACAACTAATGTATACTTTCTTCCATTTATACTAGCAGAGGTAATTGGTCCAAATAATTCCATGTGCAATACTTGAAGTACCCTGTCAGTAGAGATGATTGGTTTGCCTTTGAATGAAGCTTTTATCTGTTTTCCTTCTTGACATGGTTTACATACATGTTCCTTAATGAAAACTTCATTTGGCAGTCCCTTTACTAATGCATTTCTTGCTAACTTGTTCATGGATTTAAAGTTCAGGTGGTTTAGTCTTTTATGTCATACCCAACTCTGCTCATTTGAGCTCTTAGCAATGAAACATGTAGCATCAGTAGACTTGTCTCAATGAAACATTTCTTGTATAAGTCTCACTGGAACTAGGAAAGAAAGTGTGTATTTTGCTGACTGGGACAAGTCTACTGATGCAACATGCTTTATTGCCAAGAGCTCAAATGAACAAAGTTGGTTATGGCATAAAAGGCTAAACCACCTGAATTTTAAATCCATGAACAAGCTGGCTAGAAATGCATTAGTAAAAGGACTGCCTAATGAAGTTTTCATTAAAGAACATGTTTGCAAACCATGTCAAGAAGGAAAACAAATTAAAACTTCATTTAAGGGCAAACCAGTCATCTCTACTGAAAGGGTACTTGCATTGTTACATATGGACTTATTTGAACCAATTACCCCTACAAGTATAAATGGAAGAAAATACACATTGGTTGTAGTAGATGACTTCTCTAGGTTCACATGGGTGGTATTTCTCCTTAATAAGAATGAAACTAAATTAAACTCCCTGAACTATTAAAGAGATTGTCAAATTAGAAAAGCCTTAATATCATCAAGATAAGATCTGATTAAGGCACTGAGTTCATAAATTCATACATTAATGAGTATTGCATTAAAAATGGAATTGCCCATGAAACTTCAACAGCTAGAACCCCTCAGCAGAATGGGGTTGCTGAAAGAAGAAATAGAACTCTTAAAGAGGCAACTAGAACCTTAATTGCTGATTCAAATTTGCCTAAGAAATTTTGGGCTGAAGCTATAAACACTGCATACTATACTCAGAATAGATGTTTAATCACTAAGGGTTAAGGCAAAACCCCTTAGGGCATGTTTGTTTTGGGACTCACCCGTCCGTACGTGGGACGTAACGTCCCACGTCCTTGTTCTACTTCGGGATTTCACATCCGGATTTCCCCATCCAACTACACTCATTCCTAAAAATACCTATACATCCTACTATTACATCACATCCAACCACTCTTACACAATTTGATTCGACATAAAGTTAAATCTCATCCTACTCAAAATTCCAAAACAAACACACACAATTACTATTCATTAGGATTTCCCCATCCAAGATTTCCCCATCCAGGATTTCCCCCATCCTACATAATCCCAAAACAAACATACCCTTATGAACTCTGGAAAGGTAGATTGCCTAAAGTATCTTATTTTGACATATTTGGTTGCAAGCGTTTCATTCACAACAATGGGAAAGAACAATTGAAAGTCTTTGATAGCAAAGCTGATGAGGGGATATTTCTTGGATATTCCCAAATTAGTAGAGTTTCAGGGTCTACAATTGTAAATCCCTTCTTGTGGAAGAAACACCTCATGTTGTGTTTGATGAAACTATTTTTGAGAACAGGGATAAACTCCTGAATGTGGATGACATCACACAAAGAACAACCAGATTAAGCCTAAAAGAGAAATATACTCTATTCACTGAAGTTGTCCAGGCCAATCCTCCTGAAACCATCACACTGGACAACATTCCTGAAGGCAATCTTCCTGAAGTAAACCCCAGTAAAGGAAATGATGAACTGATTGATCCAATCCCAGTTCATAATCAGGTAACAACTACCAATGAAGAAGCAGGTTCTGCTGAGGTAGTTAATGGACCCAATATTCTAGTGGGGACTAACAATGTTGAAAATGCCAATGTCCCTGACATTGAGGAAAACACCCATGAATATGATCCTGAATTAGATCGTGCATTAAACTTTCCTGAATTTTATGATGCAAGTGACTCAACCTCAGTAGAGGACAACTCTACTGAAGGGATCAAGAAAAGAAGGAATTAGTTAACTGGCCATCCAACTAACCTGATACTTGGAGATCCAAGTATAGGAGTCAAAACTAGAAGGTTTCATGGTGAAACTGCTTTGTTTTGTTGTTTCTTATCAGAACATGAGCCACAAGACATTGAATAAGCACTTCAAGATGCAAACTAGATTACAGCCATGCACGAATAGCTGAACCAATTTATAAGAAATGATGTAAGGGAGCTGGTTGACAGACCATCACATCAAGATGTTATTGGAACAAAGTGGGTGTTCAAGAACAAGAAGAATGAGAATGATGTGATAGTCAGAAATAAGGCCACATTGGTGGCCAAGGGTTATTGTCCATCAAAAGGCATAGACTATGATGAGACATTTGCAACAGTGGCAAGACTTGAAGCAATAAGGCTATTCCTAGCATATGCTGCCCACAAAAGCTTCAAGGCCTATCAAATGGATGTCAAGAGTGCTTTCATGAATGGAGTGCTCAAAGAAGAAGTCTATATGGAGCAACCCCCAGGGTTTGAAGAAGGAAACCAAGTGCACAGACTCAAGAAAGCCCTTTATGGACTTAAGCAAGCTCCAAGAGCTTGGTATGACACTTTGTCACAGTTTCTGTTGGATCATGGTTTTGTCAAAGGGACAATGGACAAAACCTTGTTCAAAATCATGCAAAGCAAGTTTGAGATGTCAATGATGGGGCTGATGAATTTCTTCTTGGGACTTCAAGTCAACCAATCTAAAGAAGGAATCTTCATCAATCAAGCCATGTACACAAGGGAGATGATTAAGAAGTTTGGGTGTTCAACTAGCAAGCCAGTAAGGATCCCAATGAACACAAACTGACAAATGGATCCTGATGAGAGTGGTGTTCCAACCAACTCTACTGAGTATAGGGGAATCATTGGATCTCTCCTCTATCTCACAACCAGTAGACTTGACATCACCTTTGCAGTATGTGTATGTGCAAGATTCCAAGCCAATCCTAAGAAGAGTCATCTAGAGGCTGCAAAAAGGATCCTGAGATACCTTAAAGGCACTGAAAATGTAGGCCTTTGGTATCCCTCAGATGACAACATTGAATTAACTGGCTACTCAGATGCAGACTTTGGAGGATGCAGAATTGATAGAAAGTCCACTTCTGGAACATGCCAATTCTTGGGAAGCAAGCTCATTTCTTGGTTCTCAAAGAAACAAAACACTGTGGCCACTTCAACTACTGAAGCTGAGTATGTTGCAGCTGGAAGTTGTTGTGCTCAAATCCTTTGGTTGAGACAACAACTCAGAGACTATAATGTCAACTCTCCTGAAGTGTCCATATTTTGTGATAACAACAGTGCTATAGCAATATCACAAAATCCAGTGTTACACACAAGATGCAAGCATGTGGACATCAAACATCACTTCATAAGAGATCATGTGGAGAAGAAGGACATCAAATTGGTGAAAATCCACACAGATCATCAAAAGGCTGATATATTGACCAAACCTCTTGTTGAAGCAAGGTTCATGGAACTTTTAGCAGAGTTGAGACTTCTTGATCCAGGAAAGATGGACAAGTAAGCCCAATGGAGTTCAACAATCAAGGGGGAACTAGAATTGTCCTTCAGCGGACTTGGGGAAACTCTACTGAAAATCAGGAGAGATGACCCAAAGTTGTTCAGAGAAGTTGGGCAGATCAATTCACTGATCTGGGCCCACTTCAGGAGATTTGGGTTAGGACAGTTGTACATGTGGGGCCAGATAAGCTGAAATGGATATCAAACAAAATCTAGGCTTGATAAGCACCTATTTTGGGTAATCATTGCCTATTTCGATGTCTGTCTCATTCTTCTTAAAGCCATCACCTTTACAAAGATTTAGTTTGTCCCCTACCCAAAAAGTCACTTTCAAAGTATTTAATGCAAAGATTCAATTCTTGTTTGCATTAAACAATTAATTATAGCCCACAATCTATCTTGATAACTCCCCAGCCATAATTTGCATTAACCTTACTCCCCACGTTTTGATAAAACAGTTTCAAAACCTTGAAATCAGTTTTCAACCGTTGGATCATTAATTGGCCAACTCCCCTGAATTAATCCTGGCCATCCAATGTTGATTTCCCTTTTTGTAAACTGGTCAATTGTCTTAAGACTCACCAACTCATTCACATACATTCCTTTTGGAATATACTCCAAGTCTTAAGAAGCCCAATCCATTCATTCTTCCCCACGCATACTTTGAAACCCTAACCTAAATTTTCAAAATCTCAAGCCTTCTTACTGTTTCATCCATGGCACCCAAAATTAGACAAGACATACTTGTTGACTTCTCAAATGAAAAGTTGGACATTGATTTTGAGTATCTAGGCCACAAAAACAACCCCACTTTTGAACCTATCATCTCTTTTGAGAGTGAACTCCCAGAGGTAACCCCCACTCTTAGATGGCTTAGAAAAGCTGAGTTGTAGAAATTCATGGAGAACAAGCCTAGATCATGCTTGGAGCAATACATGGCTGAGTTCTTTGCCTTTCTGAAATGGAAAGGTAAAGCAACTGGTGGAGAGGTCTCTACAAGGCTAACCTATGTTGAAGAAGGCCAAGAGGAGGAGAGTTCTCATGTGGTGAAGTTTTCTGAAGAGGACCTTGAATATGCTTTTGGATTGCCTTTAGAAGGAAGGAATCCAGAATTATATGGTGCTGGAAATGAGCAAGACGTGGCTCAAGAATGGCTCAAGGTTCCAGGTCCAATGTCCTCCACACAGGACAAGAACACTCTCAAGCCTGAGTTTCTTACACTCTTTGAGGTGGTGACAAAGAGTATTCTGAGCAATACAGGAAGTCTGGAGCAAGTAAGCTTGCCAAGAATCAGAATAATGGCTGCTGTGATTGATGCCAGTGATAAAGGCATCAAGTTCAACTGGAGAGACTTTATCATGGGGGAAAAGATGAAGGAAAAGGCCAAGTTCAAAGTGAAAGCCCACATGAAGGTAGTGTTGGAAGGGAAACTAAGATACTGCACAAGAGCAAGCCTCTTGATTGAAAAATTTTCCCACTACTCCCAGATGCAGACCTTTGCAAAACCTATTCCTGCCCAGAAAATCATGTTCATGAGACTTTCCAAGAAGTCTGAGAAAAGAAAGATGCAGGTGGCCAAACCTGCTGAAGAGGTGATTGAGAAGAAGCCTAAGATGAAGCCAAGAACAAAGGCAAGGGCAATCAAGACTAGGAAAATGGCTCAAATCTTATCAGAAGAGGATTTTGATACTTCAGCAGAGTTGGAAAAAGTTGTTGAAGAGGGAGTAAGTGTGCCATCAGACTCTGAAGAGCTAAGGGAAAAGTTCCCAATGGCAGTAGTGAAGAAGAAGAAGGGAGAAAAGAGGGTCAGGGAATTTGTCCCAGAGGAAGGAAGTGGGAGCTCAAGGGCAAGCAAGAGAAGGGTCAAACCTTCTGAGAAAATGCAGGACTTGCAGGAGGAGAAGACTTTGAGAATTGCTCTCAAGGAGAGTAGAGCTGAAAGTAAATCAAAGTCCAAGTCCAACTCCCCTGAAGCTCGAACTCCAGAATCCAAGTATCCTGAATCTCACCACTCAAAACCCAACTCTCCTGATACCCATAAGACCCCCCAAGATCAACCCATCACTCCCTTAGACCTCACCAAAAGATATTCTCCAAAGGGAGCTGCTCAAAGGGGTCCAATAGACATTTTAACTGATATAGCAGTGGATAAGTTAAGACTTCACTCACCCCATGACTCAGACTTGTTCAATTACTCAAAATTCCTTGAGGCTGCTATGTTAGAACCCACACCCTTAGGAAAAGCCCCTTCAGGACCATTGCTCTCTAAAGCACCTGAAGTACCTATTGCTGAGCCCAATGTTCCTGAACCTAACCCTGAAGCTAACCCTACTGAAGCAATTGCTAACTCCCCTATAACCCAAAGTCCCCAGTCAGATGGAGATGAGGAGGAGTATACCTTTGAAGGTATGCTCAGAGGTGGAGCAAGGGAACTGTAGACAGTTTGTATCCCAATCTTGCTGAATTTCCAAGATTACAAAGGAATTTCCATGATCTGAGAGCTCTAGTTGAAGTAAAAGACAAAACCATCATGGAAGTTACCCAAGTTATTCAAGATAAAGGTGCAAACTGGTGGCAAATAGAGGAAAGTAGACTGCTTCACTTTCCTGGTGTGCAAAAGACAAGATTTCTAACTGAAGAGGAAGTCTTTGCAAAGGTTATGGCAGACAAAATTGCTGAAGAAAAGGAAAGAATTGCTAAAGGGATCAAGCACCCTGATAGCAGTTCAAATGATGATGATAGCAATGATGATCCCACTAATCCCAATCCTCCTGGTCCTAAAGAAAGCACTATCCATTACCTTACCTATCATAGGAAGGGCTCTGTCTCTTCAGAGGTGTTGACCAAAGATGGTAACACAGCCAAAGATGCATCAACCCATGAAGGTTCAACAGAGCCTGAGGCACAACTTAATTATGTTGAGGCTTCCCAAGTAGAAGCTGGTTTGGTTAAAATGTCATCAGTGTCAGCAGAGTTGGACACTGACCAGCTTTTAACCATTCAGGATGATTCAGTGGCCTTGGGATGCCCAAGCACTGTGATCTCCCAACAACTGTCTTCTATGAATCTTATTGAGGATGTAGATGCTGCAAGATTAGGTGAAGGAGTTGAAAAGGAAATTAGTCCTGAAAAATCAGAGGGTGTTGAGGAGGAAAGAGAAGTAGTAATCACTAAGATAGTGAGTGTACCAAATATAGAGGGAGAGGATGGAATTAGTGAGGAAGGACAGATTATTCTTGAAGTCAAATTTGAACTTCAAGAATCCCTTGATGAGAGGAGGTATGTTCTTCATGAAAGTGAGAGTATTACTGAAAAAGAAGAAAAAAAAATAGTTGAAAATGAGGAGAAGGCTGCTGATGAGTCAGGGCCTTATGAAAAAGAATTTGAGAGTGATAAGGGTGTTTTTGCTGATACATTTTTCTGTGCAGATGTTGTAGGTATAACTCTTGAGAATATTTTTGCTGAAGATGCTTTCACAGATGCTCCAATCATGGCTGATGAAATCCTATCCAAAGTGGCTTTTGGGGAGCATTCAGCAAAGTTGGACACCCTAGCCCAACAAGTGGAAAATGCCTATGCACAAATTTCTGAAGCATTAGATGAGTAGAGCAGAACACTTGCCTCAGTATAAATGAGACTCACTGGTTCAGAAGAAGTGGTGCTACACATAATTGAAGCCAAGATCAGTGGTGTTGAATCAGGGTTGCAAACCATTTCCACTGATGTGCAGAAAGCAAAGAAGAGCATGAACTCATTCACCAAGGCAGTGAAAAAGGATCAGAAACTGCTAATTGACAATCACAACAAAAATGTCAAAGCCTTAAGATTTGTTGTGAAGCAAGCTCTTGGAAAGAAGACTGCTCTTCAGAAGAAAAGGGCAGAAGAGATGAGATTAGCAATGGTGAAATAAGCATCAGCCAAGTTCTCTGAAGAAGTGATGGCCATGATTTCTGAATCTGCAGTGGCCAACCTCACTGAACTTCTCAAGGCCAACCTTGATGCATCCCTTAGAACAACCTGGGAGGAGGTTGTTGAGCAAAAGATGAAGCCTGTTCTTGCTTTCCTTAGCATGAGCAGTGATAAGATGCAGAACATTCATGATGAGAATGTTTACTTGCTTGAGGAGATCAAGTCCCTGAATCAGGCCCAATCCTTATTGGCTACAACTATGAGTGATCTCAAGCCCCAATGTTTTGATGCTGCCAAAAAGGGGGAAAGAGAAAGAGCTAGAGCCAAAGGTGCCTTGAAGATAGGAGAAGGCAGTAAAGGAAAGGAACAAGTGCCTGAGACTGAAGGGAAAGGAAAGAAGGTGCTGGACATAGAGGATCTGGATGAAGAGGAGCAACTAGCAATTGCCTTGAAACACTCTATGGCTTCATTACAAGAAGAAAGTGCAAGATGGCACCAAAGGCCAGGTGGCGAATCAGCAGGCTTGGACAAAGATGCTGAAGATGTCCAAGTCAGGGGGAAGATCAAGAAAGCCTTAAAGAGCAAGAGAAGAGAAGAGACCTTTACTGATTTCCCCAATATCATGGATTTGCCTGCTGAATTCAGAACTGATGAAGAGCCTACATCAAAGAGGACCAAAACTGCAGAAGACTCTACTGAAGAAGAAGAAGTGGCCAAAAGCCCTGAAAAGAAGAAAAGAGTACCAGTCCTTGCTGATGATCCTTTCAAGTTGTTTGAAGAAGGATTGGGAAAAGATGCAGAAACTTAGCATAAATTGTCCATGATGAGAGCTCAAGAGAAGATGGAGCAATTGATGGAAGCAAACAGAGCAAGAGATAAAAGAAGAGAAAGTTTTCAGAAGCCAAGGAGAAGGAGAGCATCATACAACAAACTCAAGCCACAGCTGCTGATTAAGATAGATACCAAGTACCCACATCTTGACAAATGGGTCCCAATCCAGTTGAATGATAAATGGGAGGAGGCTAAGAGGGAGTTTGTTTTTGACTTCTATGTCATAGGCAGATGGATGGATGAAGACATTGAATCCATCTTTACTCAGTTTATGTATGAAAACCATAGAGAGCTTTATCAGAAACTCTTTGCTGCGGCAGATATAGCAAGAGTGGAATTCAAAGATCCTAGTCCCATCATCTACATGCCCCCAAAGCAATAAGGCTGTAACACCCCGAAAAATCTCAAATTAGTTATTTTATAGATACTTTTATTCAATTTTAGAAGAATGCATTTTTGGCATAAAATTTACTAATTTGAATATTACTATTCTACTTCCCTAACTATAAAAATAATAATAATCATTCACTTGGAATTTTTTGAAAAAGATGCACGATATCTATTTTCTTATTTAAAAATCTCAAATGCCATTAATTGATTTCAAAACCAATTTTAAATTAATTTATCGTCATCTTTTCTTCTTATTATTATAAAATTCTATATTTCCTTATTTAATTATTCTTAGGCAACAAGATATATTAAGAGATATTTATTAAAAATTTCCATTAATAACTATAAGAGATATTTTAATTAAATCAAATCTGAGTTTTATGGTTAATTTAAAATCTCTTACTTTTCTCACAAGAAAACTTATTTTCTCCCCTATAAATGGAGTTCCATATTTACAAATCAAAAGCACACATCATAATATTTTCACACAAAACCCTAGATTTATTTATTCTACTCACGGTTCATGGAAGTCGACTCCAAAAGGATTAAGGTTATTTTGATTGCATCAATTGCATCCACAACATTTATTTCAGGTGTGGTTTCTTTGCCTTTATTAATTGCTTCGTATGAATAAATTGTTTATGTGCAATATAATGTGACTTGAATGTTGGTGAATATTTTAATGTAAAAAATGTTTATGTGCATTATGATATGACTTGAATGTGAGTGAATATTTTAATGTAAATGACTATGAAAGGTCAGGGGCTTAAAAGAGGTCCGAGACTGAAGAGAGGTCTTCGGTGAACCCGGGATTGAAGAGAGATCTTTGGGGGATCCGCCGTGCACAAGAAAAGAACTCGAGACTGAAAAGAGGTCTTTGACGGGGACCCAGTGGAATTTAAAATAGATCCTTGGGATAACCGTGAAACATAATTGATAATTAATCAAAAGTATGATGGAAAAGTGCTTATGTGAGATGAAAGGTGCTTATGTGACTTTTTGTGAATTACGTGATTTTATGTGGCTATACATTTTATTTGTATGTCGTATTTAATATTGTCAAAGCGACTTCACTGAGCTAGTGGTTTTGCTCATACCATACATTTAACATTTCAGATTGACGAGTTGACGGCGAGGAGAGGCGGTGTATGACAAATTATTGCATCTTCTCTAAGTAAAACATATTTGAACTAGTTTATTTATATATCAAGAAATGAATTGTTAGACTTTTGTTACGAGATAATCAAGACTTGTACTATTGGTATTTAAATTTGAGATATTGTGATTCTTCCGTTTTTAATCATTTAAATCTATATTTAAATAAGTTCATAAGTCTCGTTTATTTAAGTTAAAATTTAAGTACATTCCCCTTTATTTTAAAATTGTTAAGTATTTCCGCAAAATCGACTTTTATGAAAATTGGGGCGTGACAAAGGCTACATTGATCAGTCCAAGATTCTCCAAGAATTCATTGAGATACTTAAGATGGAGAAGCTGAAACTTGGACCTAAGGGAACAAACAAGGAGGTTATGGACCTAAAGAAGAGGGTCTGGGCACAGTATGGGATGGTGCCACCTCCTGAAGAAGAACTCTGAAACTGTTAAGTTTCCTTGTCCCCTTATTGCTCATGGCTACTGATAAGATATTTATGCTTATGATGTATATTTGCTCTGATCACATGCTCTGATTAGTTGAATTTAACTATCAACATGCCTTGTAATGCTCAAATGAAATATGAATGATAGTTAAACACTTTTTGAATCCAGAGATAATTTCTCATTGTCTCAACTTGCCTGACTTAACCTATATGCACTTAAACTGTGATTATGCTAACATGTTATTTCAGGAAATTTGACCTTAGTCACATCTACTGAAGTTATATGTAATAGTATAGTCAAGTCACCTTTGTATAGATTTTGGCATCATAAAAAGGGGGAAATTGTTGGGAATAAAACGAGATTTTGATTAAGATACCAAAACCCCATTAAGACATGCCAAATAGATAAGTCAAATTGAATGAACATGTTTCAGGAATGTTGGAACATGTAGATCAGGCTAGTTGAGAAGCTGGTATGTTAGGCAGCTCTTAGTTGATTTAGATGCATAAGTTGAGAGGGAACACATGCTTAGAAGATTACAAGAATCAAGTCCCCTCAAGGCTCAAAATAAAAGTTGATCCCAAGACTGCTGAAAGTATCTACTGACCAACTGTGCTGATCAAGTCAGCTCAGTAGAAAAACAACCTCCCTGATGATCAATTAGGTGGAACATATCAAGAAGATCAAGTCTGCTGATGTGCATATAAATGTTCAGAGGAGTTGTTCAGCAAGATTGACCAAGCACGCTTGAACCAGAAATGTTCTAAGACAAGAGTCAACTGTGTTGATGGGGTCAAGACCACTAATATGAATGCAATGATGCTTAAGAGCCATCAATTAGTGATCAGTGAAGTCAAAGAGCCAAGTCATCTGAAAGAGCAATGTCAACACTGCTGATAAGCCATGTTTGTTGAAAGTGATAAGAAGACTTGTCCAGATGATAAGGAAAGTTGTCCTTGTCAAGGAACCAATGATCAGAAGTGATGCCCATTTTTTATCAAGTGAATCTTCAAGTCAGACATTGGGAAGAGTGCATCAAAGTAAAGACAAGAAGCTCACAGTCGTTTACTTCCCAAATTAAGGACATGTCTTCTAGTTGCAAAGTTCAAGGAAGACAAATATAGACATTTTGAGGTTGTCTCTCCAACGGACATAACCTCATCCTGCTCTATAAATACAGAAGTGTGGAAACCATTTGAAGGCATCCAACTATCCTGCAATTCAAAGGAAACTATAAGCTCAAAAGCCTTCAAGCTTTCTAAGAACATAGTCTTAGTTTCCAAAACACTCCACCTAAGCTGAACCTCATTGTAAATCATACAAAGGTTAGAGAGATATCCTATCCTAACACTAAGCTCAATTGTAAAGGATATCTCACCCTAGTTGGAACGAACATCAACCCTTAAATCTTTCAAGGAAAGTTAGAAGGATTGTTGTAGTAGAAGTGTGAACTAGAACTGTCAAGAGTAGAACAGTTTAGTTCTGAGTTGAGAGAGAGTACTAGGACTCTGAATTCCTAGGGATCAAGGTACTAAGGAGTAGTGTGGTTGATCTGTGCACATTGGCACTATAAAAAAAGTTAATTCCAAGAGTGAAGGAATTATCCTGTTAAATCAGGGAAAGTGGATGTAGGAGCTTGAGTCTCTGAACCACTATAAACTCTTTGTGTTATTTACTTACAAGCTATTTCATACAAGTAACACATTCATACACCGCACACAAACTGATCTTCAAAAGTTATACATCACAAGTTGTGCAAATCTGTTTTGGGATAAGTCCCCTGAAAAGCAGTTAAGTGTTAAGAACAGATTTCAGAATTAAAAGGAGTTTAAACATAAAGGGCCAACCATAATTCCACACTTATAACTTAATTAAATAGTTATTCAACTAAGTACTTCATAGTTCTTAGTAGTTTTATTATCTTAAGAAAGTTATAAATACTCAGAAGAGTTGTCCAAGACAACCTTGCTGAAGGTCTGATTTGCTTAATTTGAAAAAGATTTACATATACAAGTGTATTTCCCCCCCCCCCTCCCATACACTTGTACCATACTCCTTTTAGGACCAACAAAAGTTAATTTTGTCATATGTGTTGGGTGCAATTTAATTTTACCACTTATTTTTCCAAACTTTTTATTGCATAGCAATGAAAAAGTGTGGGGGGGATGTGGTTATTTTTTTAAAAGTAAATTTGCACCAAAACACATGAATTTCAATGTGTTTGGTCATTTGGTGAGGTCTAACAAATTTGTTGATTGAAAGTGAGGATATTGAATAGTGCATTAATTTTGAGCATTGGAAGGAGAGGAATCGAACCAGAATGCATTGAGAAGGGCATGGAGCTAGAAGAAAAATTTATCTCAACAAGTAAAAGGGGAGAATTATTTTCCTCTTTATTTCTATCTCTATTCTCCTTTTCAATTTATTTGGATGACAAACTTCGACTTGTTTGTATACTTGTGATTAATACTCTCTACATTCTCAACTTGCTCATTTTTTAACATTTGTGGATGTTTGAATGGATGATTTCATGTGATTTTATATGAATGATATCATTGTTGGGTTGATGTGAATGAGTTGATTTTGGATTATGGATGAGTATTGATTTTTGATTTTATGACTTTCTATGTGAATTGAGAGTTAATTCATGAATGAACCTGCAATTTTAGTGTGTGTTGTGAGAAGAACTAGGCTTAAGACAATGCTTGTATTCATATCATTGAAAACTCAGTGAGAATTTGTTGGTATATTTATATCCCTGTGTTTAGTTTTGATAAACCAAATCAACATGTAATAGGATAAGTTGTATTGTATAGACAACTTCATTATTTCATCTTGTAATATATAGGATTTTGATCAGGAGAGAAGACTTACACGCGTATGCTCAAGAAGAGAAGATGAGATGAAGTCTGATGATAAGATGAGTAGAACTCATCTGATAGGATAAGATTACATTGATACAAGCTGAGTAGAAGTCATCTTATAACAAGTTGAGTAGAAGTCATCTACAAGCTGAGTTGAGGAATATGATAGGATAAGATGACATCTGATACAAGCTGAGTAGAAGTCATCTACAAGCTGAGTTGAGGAAGCTGAGTAGAAGTCATCTACAAGCTGAGTAGAGGAAGCTGAGTAGGCGTCATCTACAAGCTGAGTAGAGGAAGCTGAGTAGACGAGCTGAGTTGACGACATCTTTATACGCTGACTAAGAAGGAGTACTCAAGTCAAAGATACACTGAATATTACATAGCAATTAAAAATCAATCCTAGAATAAATATGGAATAAATGCATCTTCCTTAGTCAAAGAAGGAAAGATCAAGAAATAAGGAAAAATCTCAAAATTGAAGAAATCAATCAATTAGTCAAAGATTGCATTATTCATAATATAAGTATGAATTTGAAATTCACACTATATATATGAGTTCAGTTCTCATATCTCAAGATGATGTGAGAGATGCAAAGGTCGAGAATGGAGAGAAAATATTCATTCATGAAGAACGGCTCAATAACGTCAATGAAGATTCAACAAGCATCATCACCTGAGAGTGAGTGAACACATATCTAAGCCTGTATTGTCACTCATATATATTCCGAGCTTAGAGAGATTTTCTCAATCCTAGCATGAGAGTTATCTTGATTGTAAGGGAAAATCTCACCTAGTTCATATACACAAAATCCACCTTCTACCATAAATCCCTAGAAGTTAAGTTAGGTGTTAGTCACTGTAACGAGTACATGTTCTCATAAACACTTGTGGAGACCGTAGCAATTTGGAGATTGCTCAAAGCTCAATGTCCTTCTCTTGGGACTCTAAAGGACAAAGCCCCTATTAATTTGGTGATTAAAAGGATTAATATCACGGGATAACCGTGAGAGTGGATGTAGGTCTGGAGGTCGAACCACTATAAATGATGGTGTCTTATTTACTTAACTCTAATAGATAGCAAATCAGCAGACTAACTAGTCATAGGCCCCTAGTGAAATCAGCAAACTAGTTATCTTGAAGAGTTAGTTATTTTTCCTACACTACACTTGAAGTACACCAAGTATCAAACCCATCAAAATTGATCCTTGAACCAATCATGATCCGGTTGTTTATTTGAGAGTGGATTTGTCTTTGTCCATAGTTCTAAAACTTGCCAAAAGTCTTTCTTGAAACCACACGTGTGTGAAACAGTAGGATATGATCTAGGTCATCTTTTCTTAATAAGAATCACTTAGCCAAATGCTCCTATACAAAAAAGAATTTTCCGTAGTTAGCCAAATTGAGCCTTAAAACATGATATTTTGACAACCTGCAATGTTTAACCACTTGAACTTTATAAGCCTTTGCCCCTTACTAGTGGAGGACAAGTGAAAAGTGAAAAAACATGAACTTTGATTGATATGTATGTGGGATTTTTTAGCAAAGAAAGAAAGACATAGGTTGAGCAAAAGAGTAAGATAATAAAATGAGAGCCTCTAAAAAAATGATTGAAAAAGATCAAAGAGGTGATCTCTACAAAAAAATGTGTTTAAATAGCAAAAGTTGACTTTTGTGACAAAGGAAGAAAAATGCTAGAAAATGAAAAGGAGAGTGAGGATGATGTATACTTTGGTTTGAATGAGAAGATGAAATGAGAAAAATTGTTTGTTATCCTCCACTAGTCGAGTCACAATATCCAAAAGTTTTCCTACCGTTTTCTAAGAGTCAACGTTACGTCCTAAGTAAAGTCATATTGATCATATTAATTGTCAAGCACAACAATGTGGTAGATAGATGAGATTTATGGCAAACTTATACTGACTATGTGATGTGATTCAATTGATGAGTGGAAACATGGCCTCAATTTATTTGTGTAAATGAGAGAAACACTTCTTTTGAAAATTGTGAATCAAGTGCTTGACTTTGCTTTGTTTTAATCACAACTTGCATGAAGATGGGAAGTTCATGGTTGATAATTGTTCATTAAAAGTTCACTTGATCATATCATTAATTGCTTTAATTGAGTCCATTATTCAAATTCTTCACAATCACTCCCCACTACAAGAAAAATGGCCTAAACTGACATTTAAATATGTACTTATACACTATCTAAAATTACATTTGATCTATCCCTACATTTAGTATTAATGTCGTCTAAGGTAATGTAACATTAGGTAAAAGTCTATCACCACACTTATAAATGTATTGAAAATTGATCTATCACTACGTACATTTAATTTTAATAACCTTGTTATATTTATTATGTTTTTTAATTACGTTAAAAAAAATTAGTAAGCTTTTTAAATTCTCATTATATTGGCAAAATTAGTAAATTAGTGTATATTTCTATTTTTCTTCATCAAAAGTAATTGGATCAATAAAAACACACATAGCATATAATAAAAATTAATGTGTACAATATACACTCGTCTTACATTCACAAATTAAGAGAAAAATCTCAATTTTAAATGACATCGAACTTCATAAAAAATTCAAAATACATTTTCAACCATCATTTCAGAATTCACGGAAGACGTCTTCACATAAACTTTAGGCACTGTCTCGAGTAGAGAAGTTCTATAACGTTTGCACGTACAACACAAGATTCTTGGACATACAACTTCAGTCTTGGCTTGTTGCTTTTGTTGCCTTAAAATCTGGAAGGCTTTGAAAATTTACTATGTTATCTTTTCCAGCAGTGAGTTTTTCATATACGGTATAATTTAAGTAATTAACGAAATTGAGGTTTATATAGAAACGAAATTGTTATGTCAGTCAGTCAGTTTTGTTTTCACCAATGTTTGTTTATGTATGTATATTTGATCTCCAGACGTGGTTATACTTATACATATCGACTGAATCTAGTTGCTTCACTTGCTGCCCTTAATTGCATCAATAGATTGCCCCTGCACTGATTATGTCAAGCGTTTCATTAAAAACATTTTTTTTGCCCACTGTACGTATAACTGTACGCCTGTCATGTATCTAGGTGATATATGAAAACTGATCCATGTAATGCACTACCTATATTTTGCCTATGAATTTTATTTTCTAACGTTTGCCCTTTTATTTGTTCTTGAATTTCCTACTTACACTATTTTAATTTAGACTTTGTTTTAGAAAAATGTACATTTTTTCCCTGACATTAGTTTTGTCCTTATTTAGAGTTTTCTCAGGTAAGGTTTTAACGGCACTCCGACCCTCTTAACTTACTTGTGAACATATAGTTTTAGATTTTCTTTTATTATTCTGATTGTTATATTCTGATTGTTATATTTATTATGTTTTTTAATTACGTTTAAAAAAATGAGTAAGCTTATTAAATTCTCATTATATTGGCAGAATTAGTAATAATAATAAAATACAGTAAAATTAGTGTATATTTCTATTTTTCTTCATCAAAACTAATTCGATCAATAAAAACACACATAAAATAAAAAAAAATTAATCTGTACAATCTACCCTCGTCTTACATTCATAAATTAAGAGAAAAAACTCAATTCTAAATGACATCGAACTTCATAAAAAATTCAAAATACATTTCCAACCATCATTTCAGAATTCACGGAAGACGTCTACACATAAACTTTAGGCACTGTCTCGAGTAGAGAAGTTCTAGAACGTCTGCACGTACAACACAAGATTCTTAAACATACAACTTCAGTCTTGGCTTGTTGCTTTTGTTGCCTCAAAATCTGGAAGGCTTTGAAAATTTACTATGTTATCTTTTCCAGCAGTGAGTTTTTCTAGGACGTGCAACCTGAAATTATTACACAACTTGAGCTTACACTGGTATCCAATAGAGAATTGAGAAGCAGTAAGTAACATAAAATTATTAGACCTCATATATTATGCTGACACCAACATCTATGTAGCAATATAACAACAATAATTGTAGAATGCAATCATATATCTATCATGTGCTCATTGACTTTATTGCAGTTTGCTAGTTCATCACAATTATAAAACTCGTTCAATCCTCAACAGGTTTCAACATAGAAACTAATATTTATTTAAAGTTCAACCACATTCATACAAGACTCATAAAGACATTATTAGAATCTTCACTTAGACAGGACCACAGTAAACTGAAGTTGTTAAAAGTGGCTTTTAAAATTGGTAAATATATGAAAATCTCACCTTTAACTTTAAGTCTTTACGTATTGCCTACTTTCTCATTTGCATTCCCAAATGGTCCAAATAGTGAAAAAGGACAATGGTTAATCACTAACACGTTTTACTCTCTCAAGATCGAGCTAAAGACAATACATACATTCTGATTTTAATTATAAAGTACCCATATCGCTTGAATAAGCTAGGATAGTTGTCCAGGTAAGACTGTATGCATCAAAATCAACCCAACTCCCAAAGAATGAAATAGCACAAAATTACATAACCATTAAATAGTAGTCAAGTAACATCTCAAAATTCAAAACAAATGAAATTTCATGATATCGATACGAGTATGACAAAATAATTTACTCCACATTCATATCACATTATTATACATACCAGTCGTAAGTCAAATGAATTCCACAATAAATAAACAATGGATGAAAACCAGAACATTGAAACATAAAATACTCCGTATATGTTAAAGAAAAAAAGCCTTCAGAAAGAAAACCTCAATATCTAACATTCTATTTAAAATTATTCAAGATCCATGATTTTTAGTATTTTTACCAGTTTATTTAACATTATAAGATTAAAATTACCATTGAACTACTTCTATCACTAATTACTTCTTCAAGATCACTCCAAGTTTCAATTACCTCCACAACCTTGAGTGCTTCAAGTTCTTGCTTAACTAAATTGTTTGTTAGATTTTTCGATTGCAAAATCCAATAAATTAATACATGTTAGACTTCTTTAAGCCATTGTTATCCTCACATTCCCCCTCATAGTCATCACACACATTGTCGCCTCCGAACCGAACCCTGGCTATCAAAAGGCTAATTACATCTCCTCCTCGGGACTCAGTGCGTGAAATTGAACCATTTTATGGGGAATTTAGTAGTGTGGGATTTAGGGTAAAAACAATTTGGGAATTTCTTATGGAATTGGGAGTAGTAATTTATTTATTTTCCTAACAGAAGTTATTATGGAGCCACGTGACCAACACATGGAAGAGGTATTAAATTATTGTTATTACAATTGGTTTAAAAAGTTATTAATTATTAAAAAAAATAAAAATTGTTAATACTCTTTATTAAAATTACACAATTATATGTAATACCTTTTCTGACATTTTAAAATCATCGTATTAGTGTTATCTTCATACATTTACTAAATAGTGTATTACTAGTAGATAGGGAGTATAATAATGTAGTTATAGGTAAGTGAATAATTAATTTAGTATTAGGGTAGCTATAAGGATACGAGGGTCCCTAATTTGAAAGAACTTTTTTACCAATCGAGAGATTGAAACTAAAGGGGGTGTATTGGTTGCGGATTACGTAGGATTTTTTGGACTTTCAAAGTTTGGGGGTATTAAATTCGAATTTTCAAAAGTCTTTAAAATTTTTGAGGTATTCAATACGAATTTTAAAAACTTTTTAAAAACCTTTAGACAGTCTATGGATTTTAATTCTACACGAATTTTATTGAATTCTCCTTAAAAAAATATAAATAAATTTCACTATCCAAAATTTCTTCTAAAAACAAGATATTTCAACGGATTCTCTCAGAGAACTCTGAAGACGAAAGATCAGAAGTAGGAATGACAATATTGACCCAACCCGCGTGTACCCACCCTACCCCACGAGCTTTGAATCAAGTCGGATCTATCCCGTATTGAGTATGGGTCGGGTTTGGGTCTTATGTCCGACTTGCGGGTATCCGCCCCGTCCCGAATTAATATATGAACTTTATATAGTATATATATTTTTTTATTTATTGGTAAAATATTATATATATATATTAATATTAATTTTAAAAAAAATACTTCACATTAAAAAAAAAACTCTTCCCATCATATCGGAGTTTATGAAAATTTATGTAAATCCATAAAAAAAAAATATATTTCACAATCCTGTCAAATCTATGAAAATCCATATCAATGAAAAAAGTCAGTCAAACTCTGCATGGACTCTATGAATTTTATAAATCTACCTACTTTTTAAAGTTCAAAAAAATCCAATAGAATCTCAATTGAATACACCCCCTAAATGTCATAAGAAAATGATAAAATATTTAATATTAAAATAATGGGTAGATCTTCTATGGAATTGAGTCTATATATGAAGTTGAGTTGACCAAGTCAACGGTCAACCATTGATCATTGACTTGGTCAATTTTTTTTTTCAGTAAATTTTTTTTTTTTAGTGTTACACTTTTCAATTGTTGTGATTTACATTTTTCAAAATAATATTTTCAGTTATATTGACGTACACTTTTTGGTAATGTTATATTGCACCTTTTAGTTATATAGACTTGCATTTTTCAGTAAAATTGTGTTGCACTTTTCAGTTATAATAACTTACACTTTTCATTAAAATATTGTGTTCCATTTTTCAGTTTTACTGACATGCAATTTTTAATAATATTGTGTTGCACTTTTCAATTATACTAACTTGCACTTTTCATTAAAAGTTGTGTTGTACTTTTCAATTATAGTGACTTACACTTTTTAATAAAAAAAAATGTGTTACACTCTTTAGTAATATTGTGTTACACATTTTAGTAATATTGACTTACATTTTTCAACACACACATTTTCAGAAAAAAATTACTACTAAAAAAAAAAAGTTGACCAAGTCAACGGTCAATCATTGACCTTTGACCAAGTCTAACTCAATTCCTTGTGTAGAATTAATTCTATACAAGTCCAATCCTAAAATAATACTCCACGTCCTAAATTTTGATGATATTGGACGGATGAAAGCCCCAAGTCAAGCAAATTTTATATTATTAAAAATGTGACACATGGCATCATCCTATTGGTTTCTATGATTTTTTGTGTGATATAATTAGATTTGTAGATATTGAAGATAATATGTATTAAATATATATATATAAAAATTCCAATGGCAAAATTCGTTGAAAAATTCCAATAGAAAATTATGGGTGGAATTGGAAATGAAATTTGCATTGAAAAAAATTCCAACAATTGTATTTTTCAACGGTAAATGCTTGTTGGAATTTATATTCCAACAAAAAAAGTTATGTTGGGATCTGCGATGGATAATTTTCCAACAGTTGAAAATCCAACAATCAAAATCTGTTGGGAAAAATTCCAACGAAAAATTATCGTTGGAATTGACAATGAAATTTTAATTAAAAAATATATCAACATTTCAAAATTCTAAGTGTGATTATTATCCGTGGGAATGTACTGTTGGATTTTTTTCCGCAGAAATTTTCAATGAAATTTTATAATTCTTTTTCAATTGTCGAATTTTCATTGGAATCACTGATTCCAACGAAAAAAATGTAAAAATTCGTTATAATGTTTATGTTGGAATTTTGTTGTTTTCTTATAGTGACATTAATAATTCTCATCGATAAACTTGGCATCCTCATGTTTCTTCTTTTAATGTAATTAAGTATATTAGATGAGGGTAGAATGGATCCATTCCCTTTACAACTAGCACGTAAAGATCTCGACTCGAGGTAGTTGAAAAAGGAGATAATTTATATCATGCTTACGAAAAGAAATTACATACAACAATTTAATTGAAAGAAGCTAGCTAGCACCCCACCATGCGTATATATTTCTGGGCGCGGATACATCTAGCTCATGATCAATTCACGCTGCAGACAAATATGTATGGACACAGATTAGGTAGTTGGATTAATTATTAAGCAATTAAATTAAGCGTGCGAATCTTACTACGTGCAGTCAACAAATGGTTTTGAAACGTCTGCTGTGTAGTTGAAGGCGGTGACACCACATATCTGAGGGAGGGTGTTAAGAATTACATGAAAGGCGCCAGCGCTTCTCCAATCATCCAGATATGTGATACACATGCACGCGTCCTGGCGACCCCGTTCATCAAAATTTGCCAATGCAGCCCCGAAGGATGCAAATGCTGTGCAGCACTCGGAGTCGGCGCTTGGCGTCCCTTCAATCCGCAAGAACCTGGTGCACGGTTGCAGGCTTAACTCAATACTCTTACACTGTAAGCCTGCTTCTACGTGAGAAGCACTTACCAGTACCATCAAAGCAACCACAACCAACCCAACCTCATGCTCACCCATATACATATATACAATTAGTTAATTTGATCGATCGATCGATGTGATTTATAATTGCAATTGGCAAGGTGTGTTATTTATAGGCTTAATTAATTAGTTGTATGCACGTCATAAATTAGCTGGCAATGAACGAACATGGAACATGAAAGATGGTGATGCATGATTTTATTATTTATTAATTGTTTATACGATCGAGGGTGATCTTCAAATATTCTATCTCTCATCTATAAGCTTGTGATCATGATTTGATATTATTTATCTTATAATAATATCTGAGGCCCTTAATTAGATCAAGTGTAAAAAGTCAAAGTAGGAGACTTGATTAATTAAGAGTTGGGAGAAGGGTTAATTACATTGGGCGCGAAAGAGAAAAGGAAAATAATGAAAAAGGAAATAAATATTACCATATATAATTACCTGGGGTTTGGGGCCTTTATTATTCACATGATCACATTATATATGGTAATATTAGAACTATATATGGATAATAAACCTGGTTCAAATATTTGGTAATATTTACATGAGATAGTATATATATATATAAAGGAGTTAGCTAGACGTTTATTATGATCATTACTTTAATCTGATCGATCAAAGAAGGCAAGGAAGGATGGGTGATTCTTCTTCAGTTTCTCCGATAAGAGCGACATATTTGAACCTGTTTAAGTGGCCCGAATCCGATGCCAAATTCATCGAGTCGATTATGGTTGACGGGCGAGAGTCGCTAACGTTGTTGTCACGCAGGCAGTTGTATTTGAGGAGCTACACTTTCACAATATCTAAAAAGGAGAAGGACCACCATTCTTTAATGTATTGTAGGAGTAAAATTAGCTGGCAATGAACGAACATGGAACATGGAAGATGGTGATGCATGATTTTATTATTTATTAATTGTTTATACGATCGAGAGTAATCTTCAAATATTCTATCTCATCTATAAGCTTGTGATCATGATTCTTTAATTTCAATCTAATTAGAATAATATTTAACTTCGTGGTGATTCATTGGTGACTCGATAGTCGGTGGATAATTATAATTTTAATGAGTTGTATTTTAATTTAATTGATAAAATGGTAATATAGTTTTTTTACATGTATTTTTCTTTTAAAAAAATTGGGGGTGAAGTTAATAAAAAAGAGGGTATATAACTAATAAGTTGAATTTAGTTACATGTATGTAACTTGTACACATAAGTGTCTAAAAGAAGGGAGTGTAGACTTATTAAAAAAAATGAGGGTAAATAGAAAATTGGATCCAATTACATATATCTAATGGTAAGTATTTGCCAATTTTTTATTATTAATTTAATTTATTAGTAAGTTGATGTCGTGCGATGCATTTTGCATGGAATAAACTCTAGTACTAATGCGTAGCAAACTGCGATGGATTTAGTTAAATGATTGAAGTCAAAAAAATTTGTGAAGAAAGTTTAGGCTGTCTCATATCTGCGACTTTTTTTTTAAAATATATTTTTTGCGACAATATTTTTTAATTTTATTTTTTGTGACGAAAATATATTTTGTTTCAAGTGCCAAAATGCCACACAAAATATTAAGAGTTATGACTCATCTTGATTGAGACTAGGGATTCCACACGTGTTTGGTCTTTTGGTTTTACGCATGTTAGTAACTCATATATTTGTCGTTGTTTGCTTTGGGCTGATGTATTAGCGTCTATGTGTTTTAGATGATTTTAATGTTGTGACATGAACACATGAGCGGAGTAGGGGTTCAGTGGCCAACTCTAGAGCTTCTCTAGACTTAAGGGAGTTCTTGGATGAGTCGAATTTAGTTGATTTGGATACGGCTGGGGCCCAGTTCACCTGGGTGACTCGGAGTGGTCCTCGTGGTTATACGGTTGCTCGGTTGGATAGAGTTTTAGCCAATCAGAGATTTTTGGATCTTTGGTCTGGTGTTAAGGTTATAGCTCTTCCTCGCCTCATGTCAGATCATCATCTGTTGCTTCTTACAGTCAGATAAGATTGGGTTCAGGTCAGACGTCCCATCAGATTTCTTAGTATGTGTTGCTAACACGATTCCTTTAGAAATGTTGTGGTTACTTCTTGGGCTCAGGCGTTGGATCATCTGAATCCCATGGTTCAGATTGTGTGGAAGTTGAAGAGACTCATGTTTGCTCTGCGGGTTTGGAACAGGACGGTCTTCAGGAATGTGTTCACTCAGATTGAGACGGCCACTCGACATTTTGCGGATATTCAGCATCAAATCGAGTTGGAAGGGGACTCAGAGGCCAACTTTGCGGAGGAGATACATGTTCAGGTCGATTTGAACAGACTGCTCTCTGCTAGACAAAAATTCTACACTTAGAGGAACAGATTGCACTAGCTGACTGATGGGGATAGGAACACTCACTTCTTCCATATCTCCCAACGTATTCAGTACTCCAGGGGTAGTATTGCTTTGATGGTTGTTGATGGGGATCTCACCACGGACTTGGACACCATTAGTGCCCATGTGGTTGCCCACTACTCTCAGTTGTTCGCTGATGATCTGTTTATGTCATTTGATGCCTCCATTTTGGATAGCTTTATGAACACTGTGGTTACCGCTGACCAGAATGAATTGTAGTTAAGTGTTCCCTCGACTGAAGAGATTTGACGTGCAGTTTTTGGAATGGATGCTTTGAGCGCTCCGAGACCAGATGTTTTTGGGGGATCCTTCTTTCAAAGTTGCTGGGACATTGTGGATCATGATGTGATAGCTGCTGTCAGACATTATTTCACTAGCAGGCTTCTGCCACCTGGACTGAATTCGTTCTTCATGACATTGATTCCTAAGACAGAGGGAGTCAGACCGATTGTGATGGGTAATTTCATCTTCAAAGTTATGACCAGGGTTTTGTCGTCGAGACTTGGTACTTTCATCAGCGGTTGCCTTTCTATTTATCAGTTTGGGTTTGTTCCGGGTAAACGAATCCACACGTGTATTGCACTGGCTCCAGATGCCATTAATACCCTGGACTATCCGAGGATCCATGGGTATATGGCACTGAAGGTGGACATGATTAAGGCCTTTTGGCTAGGATGGGGTTCAGAGCAAACTTCGTTTCTATAGTACGGGGAGTTCTGGACTCAGCTAGGATCTCGGTTCTTGTTAATGGGGAGCCGAAAGGTCAATTTTCTTGTACGAGTTGTGTCTTTCAGGGTGACCCTTTGTCTCCTTTATTATTCTCTATCACGGAGGAGGCTATTGGAAGATATATCGATTGGGAGACAGACAGAGGTAGACTTCCGCCATTCGTAATTAATGTCCCTCGCTACCTCTTCTACGCGGATGACATCATGATATTCTTACGGGCCACAGAGGCTAACGTCAGGAACCTGCACTCCATCTTGCAAGGGTATGAGCGACTGTCGGGTCAAATCTACAGTCCTCCGAATTTCAGGGTGTTCTTTGGGAGAGCTGTTACTCGGAGGCTGTGTCGTAGGACATTCAGGATTACTGGCATTGCTGAGGGCTCACTCCTCTTCATATACCTGGGGGTACCAATCTTCCACGGTAGTCCAAGGAAAGCGCATTTACAGCCAGTTGCAGATTCTGTCATAGCTAACTTTAGTAGGTGGAAGGGTAGCACTTTGTCCCTTGCCGACCGTCGTTGCTTGATTAACTCAGTCATTACGGCATCTTTGGTACATTCGATGATGGTCTACAAATTGCCCAATTCTTTACTACGACAGCTGAAGTCGGCTATGAGGAACTTCCTTACACATATATAACAACGAACAAAATTTTGTCACGTAAGAACAATTTTTTCGTGACGAATTATACAAATTATGACGATAATTAATCTAACAGTGACAAAAAAAACGTCACTAAAATTTGATAATGTTGGTAATATATGAAAAATCGTCACAAAAAAATAAATTTTTACTGACAATAAATTAAATTGTCGTGTAAAATTTCACCTTTAGTGACGAAATATCATATTAAGTGATAAATTTTTGATGACATCTGTGACAATTTATATGTCACTATAGATGAAATGATATAGTGACGATGATCTTTATCGTCATTAAATGATGACTTTTGGTGACGAATCCAAATATCGTCGCCTTGATCTATTGTGACGCACATATGGTGACGTTCTTTGTGACAATTTTTTTTGTCATCAAACATCTTTCGTGACGAAAAATGATGTTTTTATGACGATTTTTTTCGTCGCGATTTCTCAAATTTCTTGTAGTGTCTATTGGACCTGACCTTCGTCCGCATGATACTAGACTTAGAGATGGCTCGTGGTGGTTGATTGGTAGAGAGTCCCGTGTTAGCTTTTGGCACGACAATTGGCTCAGTTATACTATCTTTGAGAGAATGGGTCTCCCTGACTGGTTCGCTTTTATCCTCACTTCCACGGTTGAAGATATCTTCTATGATAATTGTTGGCACTTCCCGAGGTGCTTTATCATGAGATTTACGGTGATTGTCAGGGATATCCTGCAGATCACGGTGCTTAGGGGACCTGACAAACGTATTTGGGAGGGCTCACTTTCAAGGGAACTCTCCTCCAGCATGGCATATGATTTTCTTAGATCACCCTTCCCAAGCTTGGTTGGGCATCATGGATTTGGGGCACCTTCATGCTCCTTTGGAGAGCGATTTGGGGCAAGCTGCCCACGGCATATTGGCTCTCGTCTTTTGGGATTCAGGGTCCGTCGATTTATGTGCTGTGCCGCGGGGATTCTGAGTCGCTAGCTGGACCATTTGCTTGCCCATTGTCCGTTCACATTGGAAATTTTGCGCAACCTGACTCATATGTTTGGGTCACGATTCACACAAGGGTCAGCTTCCTAGACATCTTCCTTCATACCACTAGAGTTCGGTTGGGTCCGCAGTCTTTGGAGTTGTGGAGGGCGGGCTTCGTCACTGCTATTTGTGTCGTTTGGACTCTACGGAATATGGTGATATTCGATGGGGTTTCTCTCTCTGTTAGGAGATGTGTGGCTCAAATCATTTCATGCATCAGGGAGGCCAACAACATAGCTATGGGATATTTTATACGACACGGTTCGGGATCTACTGATTGCTAGGGATCTTGGTGTTTCGAGTAGACACAGGCCAACGAGACATGGTTCATCTGTGATTTGGTTCCCGCCTGATCCGGGTAGCGTCTCTTCTTCCCTGGGTAGTCTGCATGCGGGGGCGGTCTTCAGGACCTTCAAGGGATTCTTTATGGCTGCGGTCGCTACTAAGGTGGGTTGGGGCCTCCCTCTTGAGGCTGAGTTGTTAGCTGTACTTATGGCCATCAAGTATGCACATGATTAGGGATGGCACTTTCTTTAGATTGAGTCGGACTCGACACTCACGATTGACACTTTTATGTGCACCAATCCCTCTATTCCTTGGCGTCTGCAAGGCCTTTGGAGCCAGATCCACCTTCTTACACAGGACATGCACATCAGATACTCACACGTCTTCAGAGAGGTCAACTAGGCGGCAGATGTTGTGGCCAAGACTGACCTTGATTGTGTCTGGAGAGGCTACCCCCGGACTTTTTACTCTCATTTCTGCATAATGATTTATATACTGTTTTCTATAGACATTGACTTTTAGAGGAGTGTACCTTTTTACCTAAGGAGGATTTTTCCAGGCAAGGTTTTAATGACACTCCGGCTTCTGGCTCTACCTGTGAGCTTATACTCCTAGATTTCTTTTCTTTTTTATATGATCTACCTTTTATTGTCCAAATCAATAATATTCAAATATAATTACAAAAATTGTATGGTACAAGTAATGCAAGTCAATTTGTCGAGAGTTATAAGAATTACGTAAAAAAAAACCTATCCAAAATCGAATTCATGACTTCAATATTTTGATGAATTGAATCCTTCTAAACAACATCTAACAAAAGTTTAACTTGAATGGTGCTATGAAGTATGAACTATTCACCTTAAAATAAATAAAAAATGTACTTATTCATTTAGTTGATGTTTATTTTAGATTTTGAGTGATTTTTAATTTTTAAAATCTTGAGTTTTTTAAAATCTAATTAATAATTATGTTTCTTTTGAGTTTTAAATATGAGAGAAGTATTTTTTTGTTAAATCATGATCAATGTGTAAAGTTGAGTGAAATTATAATATTATAATATTGTTGAATGAAATTATAATAATTAAATAATTGTGCAATTATTTAGTTTGTTATATTTATTGGAATATGGTTTGAAACATAACCTTAAATTATTATTCTCTCACCCACAGTGGAAAGTGTCGATCTAAAAAAAAGTAGTTTGTCTTGTTCGCTTAATTTAGTCGTTGTTGCCAACGTATAAAGCTAGATTCCCACTCCCTCTCCCTCTCCCTTTCACAATTCACATTTACACCTTTGTTGATGAAATATTCACCTCAAAAAACAATTTGCTTTATTCATATGAGTTTATTTACTCTAATAGTCATTCCTATACACCCTACTAAATAAAAGGACACAAATTTAAATCATTACAAAGTCAAGTATAAAAACTCCTTTATACCCTTTCTCTTTAATTCATAATTAATTTAAATTTAAATTATAATTTAAATTGAAATTTAAATTTAAATTGCACATCATGTACGGATGTAGAGTTTTTTTATTACTGTGAAGTAGAGGTTCGCCTTGTCTAATAATAAATATTCAATTAAAAGTTGATACATTATTTGTGTGGGTAATCCCATTTTGCTATTAAATAAACTATTTAATTTTTGGGACCAGTTGGGCAAGGTTAAATCAATCCTAGCTTTTTTTTATTTTTAATTTGTCTCATAATTTTGTTTACCATTCAATTTTGATTTATATATATATATAAAAAATCTATATTCAAAATCTAGAGACATTTGTTTTTTTAAATATAGAGACTAAAATCTATTTTCTGACTATATTGGGGTCGAAGTTAGACATTTGTTTTTTTAAATATAGAGACTAAAATTGAACAACAGATGAAAAAAAAAAAAACTTTTAAACTCTACATTATTGAAGTGATAAATATCTAAACATTAGACAACTTTTGCAGTCTATATATAGAGAAGACGAATCCGAATGATGAAGCACAAGGAAAATAATTCCGCTGAAAAGAAAATCAATGTCGTATTCTAGTATAATCTTGATCCATGGATCCCCTTTCCCTTTGTGTCTGAAATCTAAGGCTGGAAATAATAGAAAGTCGAGATCAAAAATTGTTTGTTGCTGCCCCTTTTCCGGGTCAGACACAAATACTGGTGGGCAGGACGTCGTGAAGGCCCGCCCACCAGTACTTTCGTCCGAAGCAAGGTTGCCTCCAGGCCCTTCGTTTCTACATCTGATGGGCCTGATGCACTACGCTGTAAGGTCATTTCAGTATCATCATCCCCTGAGAGAGCTGGCAAATGCATACGGGCCGCTGGTGCACGTTAAGGTGGGCGAGGTGTCCACCATCGTTGTATCTTCCGCTGAAATCGCGAAGGAGGTGTTGAAAACTCGTGAATCGGCCTTTTTAAATAGGCCGAGAAGTATTGGCACTCAAATTATAAGTTACAACTACACTGACGTTGTGTTGAGCCCTTACGGTGGTTACTATAAGCAGATGCGAAACGTTTGCGTTTCCAAGTTGTTGAGTCCAAATATTGTGACATCAATGGAGCACATGAGGAAGGATGAGGCCTCAGTTGCGATTGAATCCATTCAATCAAAAGCATTATTGCCAATAAACCTAAGTGATGAAATTTCTCTTTTCATGACTTCTATGGCGTGTCGAGCTGTGTTGGGAGACGTGTGCCTCGACAGGCGCAACGCAATTATGGCTATTAAACACGGAGTGAGCGTGGGAGCAAGCTTTGCACTGGCGGACGTGTTTCCGTCAATCAAAGTATTGGAATTATTCAGTTTGAACAAGTATCGAATGATGAAGTTGAAGAAACAACTCGACAAAACTATGGACGGCATAATTGATGATCATAAAAAGAAGCTGCAGCAGGCTAAGAGTAATGAAGAGTTGGATACTGAAAATTTTCTTGATGCTCTTCTCAGGTTCAAGGATAGTGAAGAGGATCGCCTTTCAATTACACATGAAAATATCAAATCTATTACTGCTGTAAGTTTTTTACACCCTTCCAATTTCAGTTTAAAGGTGTCCAATTTTAGTCTTTTCAGTCAATCTTGAAATTCCCCGCGAAAAAGAACTAAAAATGGACACATAGGACTAAATTGATAAAAGATAATATCCTTTTTAATCACTTGAGTTAAAATTAGTTATGGAAGTTTGTTCTCTCCCACTTTTGGTACTCCTGCTGTCATTTGACTGTGTGTTGCCTAATGAAATCAACTGTTTAAGCGGCAAATATATTATTTAAAAGTTTTATACTTCCATTTAATTATTTATTTATAATTACATTTGATTACAAAACATTTAAATAATTATATTTAAACTAATGGCAGAACCAAGAGTACAATTAAAAGTGAAATTTCATGACAAAGTGATGAATAGGAGGACCAATTTTTTATTATTAATTTTTTTTTTAAAAAAAGGTAAATTCATGGACTGACATTACCCTTAAAGGGAAAAGAAAAATGATCTATATTGGATTTACCATAGGTTAGACCAAGGATGTAAATTGATATTAACTCGTTAGCTAAATTTGTTTTATTTCCTTTGAGTTGGTATTGTGTAGACTCAAGTCTATATAACAACTTGAGTTGACCATTGTGGTGATTTACACTTTTCAATAATATTTTTAGTTATATTGACGTATACTTTTTGGTAATGTTATATTGCACCTTTTAGTTATATGGACTTGCACTTTTCAGTTATAATAACTTACAATTTTCATTAAAATATTGTGTTGCACTTTTCAGTTATATTGACTTGCATTTTTTAATAATATTGTGTTGCACTTTTTAGTTATAATGACTTACACTTTTCATTAAAAACTGTGTTGCACTTTTTAGTTATAGTGACTTACACTTTTTAATTAAAAAATTTGTGTTTCACTTTTCAGTAATATTGTGTTGCACTTTTTAGTTACAATGACTTACACGTTTCAGAAAAGAAAATAAAAGTCAACAGTTGACCATTGATCGGTCAACTCATACACGATGCAGTCGAGTCTACTTGAGACTTTAGCTTATTTATAATATCTAATTAATTATTTACAGGCCATGGTTATTGCTGCAACAGAAACTTCATCCTCTCTAGTGGATTGGGCCATGGCAGAACTAATGAGAAACCCACGAGTGATGACAAAAGCACAAGATGAAATCCGGCAAGCCTTTAATGGAAGGGAAACGATCCAAGAGTCGGAGATTGGAGCGTTGAAATATCTTAAACTTGTTATAAAAGAAACACTAAGGATGCACCCTCCTACTTCTATAGTCACAAGAGCATGCAACGAGGAAATTGAGATTGAAGGGTATCACATACCCCTCAATGCAAACGTTATAGTTAACACTTGGGCGATTGCAAGAGATTCGAGCTACTGGGCGAATCCAGAGAGTTTTGAACCGGAGAGGTTTGAGGGGAGCCCCGTTGATTTCATAGGCTCCCACTTTGAGTTCCTTCCGTTCGGGGCTGGGAAGAGATTCTGCCCTGGTATTGCATTGGGTTTAGCCAATGCCGATTACCTTTTAATACAACTCCTTTATCGTTTCGATTGGACACTTCCTTCGGGGATGAGCCGTGATGATATAGGTATGACGGAGACTGATGGAATGACTGTATCAAGAAAAAACGACCTTTATTTGATTGCTACGCCATATGCTCCTGCAGCATAATTACTTATCCTTGTCGATCTCAGGTTCTGCATCTACGAATATATATTAAATAAAAACTTGTATGAAACCTTTTCATTCTATATACCTTCCGTCTTATACCTACTTTCCCTCATCTCTGTTTCTAAATGTATGTTGATAAACCTAATTAAGACTTCATTGTAATATATATATATTTCAAACAGTGCATTAATGATATAAAATCCAAATGACATGCTTTATCTATAGGAAAGTGTTCAGTGGATGTGAATTACATTAACAGAGTCTGGGTAATGCCCCAAAATTTCTAAATAGCGCATACAACTTGAGGCACTGCCAATTGACAATATACTTAATTCATGAAATATTTCAATATAATAAATTGTATATTATAAAGATAATAGTTTGAAATTACACTGTGGCCTCATACCCTGCCCAAGCTCCTTAACCGGTAAAATAATTTACAATTGTGGGGGATAAGTGTTTGAAATACATTCAAGGAGGAAAACATCAATGATTGTAGTTGTTAAAAGGCATATGTAAGCAACATATGCCACATTAACACAGAACTCGTGCAAATTTGTAATGTGTTATCTTGGACCATTACCCGGCTTGCACATAATACGGGCAATTATATACCCGATTATCATATAATACAGGCCATTAATTACTCGACTTGAACATAGTACATGCCTTTACTCAGCTTGCATATAGTACAGGCCATTACCCGACTTGCACATACATGACATTCATCTTTCACATAATACACTTTAACATGACATTCATCTTTCACATAACACATTAAGATAATGTTTACATGTTTTTAGCTTAACTTTCATATTCTTT
The DNA here is from genome assembly GCA_963675135.1 of Galeopsis tetrahit. Classification (NCBI taxonomy): domain Eukaryota; kingdom Viridiplantae; phylum Streptophyta; class Magnoliopsida; order Lamiales; family Lamiaceae; genus Galeopsis; species Galeopsis tetrahit. The sequence goes on from OY776130.1 coordinate 18,890,141, forward strand.
CATATTGCATAACATGTTATAAAGAACGTCATATCAATTCCGCACTTAACTCTGATAGATAATAAATCAGAAGACTGACTAGTCCTAGGCCCCTAGTGAAATCAGCAAACCAGTTATCTTGAGGAGTTAGTTTTATTTTCCTACACTTAGAGCACACCTAAGTACTCAAAATCACTAGTATGATACCCTAGGCTAGGGACCAACATTATACATAAACAAACTTGTGGGACAACACAATTTATGCACACACCCCACTATCATCGATATATTAATTCCAGTCCCGCTTAAGTTCAACTCCATAAGCGACGTCGCACACGACTCTATCATTTCACATGGAAAAGGGATGGGGATCCCTCTCTGGTTACCAGTTTACAATGTACAGATCAATGTGGAGCCCCGTGATTGCCCCTCGTGACTAGAATATGGTATTAATAGACTTGAGATTGATGCAATTATATATCTCCAACTGTTTCAAACAAGTGAGCGTTTTGCAGGCCATTTGGCCGGTAATGTACTCAACTTACGACATTTCCTTATCTTCAACTTAGAAAGATCTAGGCTCATCTCCCCATCTGATTCAGATGCTACCCCATCTGCCTCTCCTTTGAAAAAGGCAGGTATCTCTAACCCTTCTATTACAATCACTCCTTCCAAATTATCTAAGAGTCAGAAGAGAAAGAAGAATACCTCCTCTTTCACCATGAAGTCAAAGAAATCCAGACTTCCTTCTCCAATGAATATAGCCCCATTATCCTCCTTTGACCCTGCTGATTTTGTTAACCCTTATGAACCATCAAACACTGCTTCCCAAATCCTTGCTGATACTCACACAGCAGAGGAACAAGCTAAGAAACCCCAATCTCCCAGCATCCAAACATCATCTGACCCCACCATTAACATTTCTCAATCCCTTGCTGATACCCAAACAGCCGAGGAGTAAGCACAGAAACCTCAAACCCCTGCTGATACCCAAACAGCAAAGGAACAAACTCATAAATCTAACTCCCCTAACCTCATAACAGCAACTGACCCCACAAATATCACTTCCCAAATCCCTGCTGATACTCTCACAGCAGAGGAAACCGTCCCAACAACCCAATCCCCTAACCTCAATACTTCTTCTGAACCCGAGAAATTGGCATCAGCAGACCTTCCTCAACCTCAGACTCAGTTTAAAATGGTGCACTATCCAATGTGCACAAGGGAAAAGATAATGAGATTAAGGATAGCCAATCTGCTAAGGTCTACTGTGCCTGGAGTTGATGAAAATTCAATCCAATTTGAGCAAGTACTCAGGGTATGTTCTTGGATTGAACTCAGAAGGGATGAGGTAGATGACCTGATAGAAGTCATGGAAGGAATGGGTGGTAGAGCTCACTTTCTAAACTGGGAAATGGAGCAAAAAGAAGTTGCTCAAGTTAAATCATTCACTGAACTGCTACCTGAGGAAGCACTGGCCCGAACCTGTGAGAGAATTCTAGGAATTCCCTCCACTTCAAAGTCCACTGCTGAGGATCAAGCAACTTCTGCACCAGAAACCACCCCAACACCTGTTCAAACTCAAGATCAGCTGGAGTCAGATAACACAGCCCAGACAGATGACTCAGTTGAGGCAGGAAAGAAGAAAGAAGAAGCCCTGAACATTCCAACTCATTTCATGCCTAGGAATGAGCTCGAACACTTCATTGATCAACCAAATAAAAAAGAAAGAAGAATCTTTGCTCATCTGGTTGATGCCACAGCAACCTTCTTGAATGAAGGTTACCTAACTGCAGAAGAGATGGGTAAAGCGTTGGTGGTACATCCAAACATCACTCACATTCCACAACACCAACCACAAGGTACTGCCTCCCCCTCCACTTTGTCTATTGACTATAGAGCAGACATATGCACTCAGGTCAAGGAAGCAATAGACATGCACTTTGAGAAGGGACTAGGTATACAGCTTGCCAGATATGTTGAATGAGCTGTTCCGGAGCAGAGGACTCGTCTCACCAATCAAATCCATGATATTGATGATAAATTCGGTAAGACACTCCATAATCAGATAGAAGAGTATCTCCACTCTGAAATGAAGAAAACAACAGACATAACCAAAATGTTTGCTGACCTCTATGCCAATGAAACAAATCGCATGGAGACCATCTACAAAACCAGGCTTGAAGATGCTGAAGCTAGAGCTACACAAGGACAAGCTCTTCTCAAAACGGCAGCTGAAGAGAATGAGAAGCTCAGGGCTCAGCTGAAACAAACAGTAGACAAATTGGAATCTCTAACAGCTCAGTTGGAGAAAGCCTCTGCCTCCACTTCTCATGCTCAAGTTCTGGAGCATAGCATCACCCAACTCACTCATGTCAGCAGAGTGAATGCCATGGCTCTCAAGCAGACCCTTCATGTCGAAATCCTAAATGCCATGAAACCATTTGCGGCTGCTCTTGCTGAAGCCAAAAAGGGGAATGATGTGTTGATAAACGCTCTGGAGAAGTCTACTGCTCAGCAAGCTGTGCTAGTGGTAGCTCAAGATGACTTGAATGAAACCTTGGGAGGTTTAAAAAGCAAAATCAAGAATAGGAAAGGAAAAGAAGTTGTTCAGGATGAAGCCCAAGGTGCTGCTACGAAGATGAAATATGTTGTTCAGGGTGAAGCCCAAGGCCCTGCTAATAAGCTGCAAATCACTGCTCTAGAAGAGCAAACTTTTGAAAAGAGAATGACAAGGAAAAGAAAAGCAGATGAGAAATTAGCAGAGCCCACAGTAGAAGAGAAAGAGGCTCAAGAGATGAAGAAAAGAAAGATGCAAGAAGCTCAAGAGCTCAAACAAAAGAAGCTCAATGATGCGAAGGCAGTCAAGGCAAAGTTTGAGAGAAAAGAGGCCAAACTCAGGAAAGCACTGAATGACAAAGAAAGAAAAGAAAGTGCTCAAGTAACTGACAGCACATATGTGGATATATTGTTACTTCCAGACGAGCTACCAGGATGGTACCCTCTGAAGAAGAAATGGCAGCTTCAACATCACATAGTGAGAAAATTTGGCCCTCTCCCCACCTATGAAGAAGAGTTTCTTCATTTCTCTCAGTTCATGGAAATTGAAGATCGAGTGCTCTGGACAAAAACAGTCAAGTCAGCCAAAGAACTAGGCTATAAAATTCTAACCCCTGAAGACCCTGTCTGGGAGCCACCTACTCTGGATTCTGGAAGAATTGATATGATAGAAGTCAAAAGAATTCTGGAGAAGATCTACATTGAAGAAAATGTTAAAGACCTGCAGTACATGGAAGAAATTCGCACTCGTCTGTACCTTGCATACCGCATCTGAACAATTGAAGACCTGATGAAGACTACTCAAGAAGTTCAAAGATACTAAAACTTGTAACTTGTAAAACTCCAAATATTTTATACAAGTAATAGTTCTTTGTACTTACAAGACAAATTCTCATTGTCTTCATCAGAAACTTCATTCAAAGATTTATAAACTCTTATCTTATTCATTAAGAGCATTTATCAAGTTTAGTTTTGGCTTCATCAAAAAGGGGGAAATTGTTGGGATATAAATTCACCCTAAGTCCCATCTGATTATAGAATAGTTTTGATGGTCAAAACACTTAGAGTTTATAAATACATGTAATAGGATCAGTTGATACCTGTATAGTTCAGCTCAGCTAAGTCTAGTCTTGTGTAATCAGCTGTATGAATCTCAGCTGATTAACACAGTCTAAAGTCTACATGCATAATCTCAAGAGATGAAGAGTAGAAGACATGAAAACTAGAAGATCCTTGAAGATCAGATAAGTAAGGTGCTTGTATACCTTCTTAGCTGATAAAGTCCAAGTTGAAGAAGGCCAAAGTCAGCATAACTATGTTTCCAGATCAGAAGAGTAAATACTCTTCTGATTTCAGAAGACAGACCTCACCAGGCCAGACGATTTAAGCAGACAACTGGAAGATCAGCAGACTAGTAGCTCGTCAAAGACTCGGCTGATTCCAAAGTCATCTTGTGTAATTCAAATCAAGACTTACCTTACTTAGAAGATTGACACGATCCCAGATTTGAAGCAATCAATATCAAAGCGGCTGGAATCAAGGAATCAATCAAGCACACAAAGAAAGATTGCCAAACGGCTAGTCAACTCCAACGGCTAGTTGCAGCAATCCTCCCTATAAATACAAGAGGATGAGGAAGAACAAAGCACGGAAATACTACTCAAGAATTCAAAAGCTAATCAAGCAAGCAAGCCAAAAAGCTACCCACTGTTAAAGAATTCTCAAGAGCCCAAAAAATACCTGATTACCTTTTAGCTCTTAAGTTATTTCCTCATCCAACCAAAGAACCTGAATCCAATACATATTGTACATCCTTTGATTTAGGCATAGTGGTTAAGCAATTTATAAGCTTGAACCATTAGTTGGATCCATTCAAAAACCCCAAAACCCCCACCATAAGGTTAAGTTTTTAAACCCCTGTAAGAGTGCAAGTGCTCACAAATCACTTGTGGAGACCGTAGCAGTTTGGAACTGCTCAGATCTCAAAGTCCTACTCTTGGGACTATAAAGGACAAGCCCTTGTAATTTTCGGGAAAGTAAAGGGATTAAATATCACGTTTGGAACGTGAGAGTGGACGTAGGAACGTATATCCGAACCACTATAAAATTCGGTGTTATTTATTTACTGCACTTTACATTTCAGTTTACTTATCTTTATTATAGTGCATACTGTGATTTGAAACATCTTTATAAACAAGGCCATATCTTTCAAACCAGCATCATCTGAGTACTTCACAAAACAAGTAATTGGTTATTTCAAAAGAACACTCGAACGAGTCTAAATAAAAGGCCTACTCACTTCCGCATACAAAACACTCTATCAGATAACTATAGTCTTCTGGACCAGCAGACTTGCAGTCCAGCTGACATAGACATCAGAAGAGGTTTCCAACTCTTTAATTGAAAAAGTTTTAAAGTCTATTCACCCATCCCCTCTAGAATTTAATCCCATTCACTACTCGTTCAGGGACCAACACTTTTTAACTAATTTAAAGTACTCAGCTGACTTGGTGTCTGCTGTTTTTGAACTTCGTTTAATTGGCCTTGTTAAAAACCACTTTGAAAGCAAGATGCAGTATGAATAATAAGATTATTGAATACTGAATTGAAATGACAATAAAGTAAATAACACCAGGGGTTATAGTGGTTCGGATATTCAATCCTACGTACACTCTCACGATTAGCTCGTGATGTTAATCCTTTAATCACCAAATCAAAGGGTCTTTTCCTTTTGAGTCCCAAGTGGAGGACTTTGAGCTCCGAGCAATCACCAAATTACTACGATCTCCACAAGTGTTTATGAGCACTTGTACTCTTACAATTTGAACAACTGAAACCTTATACTGGCTAGAGTGTTTAGGTTTGGGTTGTTTGATCTATCTCCAACTAATGGTTAAAGCAACAGATTGCTTAACCACTATGCCTAAACCAAAATGATATATCTAATAATAGATGTGGTTCGGTTTCTTGTTGGTAGGGAAGATTCTGAATCGAACTTGTGCTTTGAATATGCTTGCTTTTAGTCAGCTGTGTGTTCTTCTTAAGCTTTGATATTTCATGATAATCTTCCGTATTCTTCCTGTGTCTTCACACTTGAAGTTGATCTTGTATTTATAGGGTTAATCTTCAATGCAGATTTCTAGTCGGTTGATCTTGTATTCGTCTGATCTCAGTACTCTTCTGATCTGATGCTCATCTGATCTTGTACTTGATCTCGTCTGATACTTTATCTAATCCGATTTTGTATGTGCAGTAGCCTATATGTCATGAAGTAGTGTTCTGATCTGATCTTGATTATCAGTTGAGTAAGACTTATCTGATTTTGGTCTTTGTCTTCTCATCTTATTCGAATCATTCTACGTCTTGAGAGCTTGATCAGTAGACACCTTAGGAAGTCCATATCAGCTGATAAGGCATACAGGGACCTTCTCATCTGATTCTTCAAAACTTTGACTTCCTTCAGTCTTCAAAGGTCTTCTAATCTTCTACTCTTCAAATTTTGAGAGAGCGCGTGTACAACCAAATGTGATCTCAGCTGAAATACATACACCTGATCTCACTTAGACTAGACTAAGACAATATAAGTTGTTCTATACATCTCAGCTTATCCGATCAGATCACTAAACTAGTTAAGTGTTTTGGCCATCAAAACTAATTACATCATAATCAAATCAAACCTAAAGGGGTGGGTTCATATCCCAACACTATATGATAATCTGCAATAAATCAGAAGACGTATTCAGCAGATGTGAGCTTCACCAGATCTTGTCTCAAAGCCTTCAAGAGCATTTATGAAGAACTGTTAATCTGATGGAGCAAGTTAACAAATATCATTGATTAAGATGCATTGACGGCAAATGAAAACAGAAGACAAAGAGAATGTTGGATATCATCTGAATTACTCTAACAGAAGACAAGACTGCAAGTCTAACAACTCAGTTGATGTAGACCAATGAGAAGACAACGCCACAACTATTAGATTTGACTTGGACTAGGTTGTAGAGATCTTTTGCATAATAGTAAAATGCATTAAATAAACATTCAATGCACATTTTCTTTTAAGGTAATGTCATACCAGATTTTAAGGATTGCATCAAATCAGAAAGATGTCGACCCAAATATAGAAGGATTGCATGCAACGACTAGTTTCTCACCAACGGCTAGTTTGGAGCTCAAATCCTCTATAAATACAAGACTTGTTCTTTGGAACAATACACGGAAACTCCATTAGCAAGAACTCACAAATTCAACAATACTCAAGAACATCAAGTTTTCTAAAAGCCAAATCGAGTTCTTTAGAGCCAGAAAAAATTTCTAATCCTTAGCTCTAAGTTTATGATCCTAAGCCAGCCTTAAGAATCCTATCTTTAGTGCTTATAAAAACCAATGTGACTCTTGTGAACAATGAGATATGATAAACGTTGAATTGGTGAGTGGGGAATGACTTGTATTTATAGGAGTAATTACAGTATAACCTAATTACATGATTTTAGGAAAAGATAAATACAAAAGGTAAATACAACAAATATGTCCTATATTCAAGGAATGTTTGACTATTCCTTAATATCCCCCGTCAAGCGATGCGTCGGATGAGGAAAAACGCAGAGCTTGGATCGAAGGAACTCGAACGTCGGGCGAGGAAGGCTAGCTCTTCGTGAAGATGTCGGCGAGCTGGAGATGTGTGGGGATAAACTGTGTGGACAGCTTGCCAGAGGTGACGAGCTCGCGAACAAAGTGACAATCAATGTCGATGTGCTTTGCCCGTTTGTGTGCCACTGGATTTTGGCTGAGAAAGAGGGCGATGTTGTTGTCGGAGAGGAGAACAGGGCGAGCTAGTAATGGAACGCGGAGCTCGCAGAGCAGAGAGGTTAGCCAAACGACCTCGGCAACTGCGTTGGCTAAGGCATGATACTCCGATTCACAACTGGAGCGACCAATAGTGGGCTGTTTCTTGGCACTCCAAGACACTAGATTTTCACCTAAGAAAACAGAATAACCATAGGTCGATCGACGAGTTTCCACACAACGAGCCCAATCTGCGTCCGAGTAGGCGACCACAGAGGATTCTGGTCATCGAGTGAAGGAAAGGCCAAAGTTGACAGTGTGCTTGACATAGCGAAGAATCCTCTTTACTGCCGAGAAGTGGTCGCTCGTCGGCGCCTGGAGAAACTGGCTGACATGATTTACCGAGAAGGATAGATCAGGTCGAGTAATGGTGAGATACCGGAGGGCGCCCACCAAGGAGCGATAAAGAGTTGGATCCGAAAAAGGGTCACCAGTGCTGACCAGAGTTTCGCCCGCGGCCAAGGGAGTGGCAATGGGCTTGGAGTCTTGAAGTTTTGCTTGCTCAAGAATCTCGCGAGCATATTTGGACTGCCCGACGAACAGCCCAGAAGGGGTGTAAGAGATTTTCAAGCCCAAAAAGTAATTAAGGCGACCAAGATCTTTGAATGCGAACTCCTTGTTCGCCCTAGCAATAAAGCGAGCAATAGTGGCGAGGTCATTCCCAGTGACAATGAGATATGATCACCGTTGAATTGGTGAGTGGGGAATGACTTGTATTTATAGGAGTAATTACAGTATAACCTAATTACATGATTTTAGAAAAAGATAAATACAAAAGGTAAATACAACAAATATGTCATATATACAAGGAATGTTTGACTATTCCTTAATAACTCTCATCACATTGAGTTGGTTATGAACATACCTTTATTTTTATTGTAAGAAACCATTGTAAAAGGTACTTGTTCTCTAACCAACAAGTAGATCTGTACACACAAAAGGTTGTGTATCTTGATCAAAAGTCTTCTCTTAGGACTATAAAATTAGCAAGGAATATAATTTCACTATATGATTAGTGAGAGTGGACGTACAACGAGTTGTTTGAACCACTATAAATATTGTGTTTTTACAGTTTTATTTACATTATTATTGTTTATATTGTTATTCATATTTCAGATAAAATCATAAGTTTTCAAAAGAGTCAAAACTCAAAAGTATAGATTTTGTAAATCAGCAAATACTTGTATCAGCTAATATCATTCATTGATTTAAAGTCATTCTTTATTCAAAGGTTTTCATTCAACCCACGAGTCTAAATATTTAGGCCTACACAATTACGCACTAGTAGCTTTTGAGATAGCTTACCAGCTGATATAAGCAATCATTAGGTTTTTTATCTTGATTTGCTACTCACACTCGCACTCTAGATCAGATCATATGTTTGCATCAAACGATAGAGAATACAACTCTTCTTATCGTCTCATCTGATCAGCACACAAAAAGTTTTAAAATATAGAAAGCCTATTCACACCCCCCTCTAGACTTTCTCATCATCGATACTCGTTTAGTGACCAACAACTGTCATGTGAACTTTTCATCTGGGCTGCCTTCTTCTTTAGAAATGTTACGGTGAATTACCAACAAGTGAATTAGAATACAGGGATGAATTGCCTAGAAGTGGTGACATTTTATTTTTCACTTTTTAATTTTCATTTGGTTATTAGAACAATTCTTTCCATACAATTTTCATATTTGAGATGATATAGTTTTAAACCTTACTTTATTTTAAAAAGTGAATTATTACAAAAAAGATTAATTTTAGTTCGGATTAGAGGGGCTAGCCCGTGTTTAATATTCAAGACATTAATAATGAGAAATGTTAATTTGTTTCATTTTTGGGGGGAGGAATGTTTAGGAGGTTGCAAAATAAGGGACCTAATTTTTTTTTTAACATTTATATGTTTAATAGGTATTTGTAGTGGTGAATGAATTGGGTTTTCATTTACTTTACTTGATTAAAATTATTAATTTATGCATGAATACTTTATTCAAGGCAAGCAAACTATGAAAATAACGGTAACAAAATAAGTATTGAATTATTTATGTGAGAATGTTTTAATATATTTATATATACACATATATTAAGATATACACTTATTATTTTACAAACTACGAAAAAGAAAACTACAACAAGCCAGTGCATCGCACGGACAAAAAACTAGCACTACAAAAAAAATTGCTTTTAAGGACACAAAAAAATGCTATAATAAAATATCTATGATCACATCTTACTTATTATCACATTTATTTTATATGTTATCTAAAGTCGTGTGAGGATAGACTAATGAGATATAAACCCCTGGACCTCTTGGATCTCTGGATTTGAGTTTGTCATTCTACTACCACTTACTTAGTATCAAAAGATAGACAATTATAAATATATTATAAATATTTTAAAAAATCGTATATTTGTGCCTATTACTTTAATTTAACATTTATTTTAGAAAAATTGGTGTATACCAGATTTTAGAAAGAAAATAATGCATAATTTTTGTTGATTAAAAATTCAAATTAATTTTAGTTATTCTTAAAATTTTATAATTTATGAATATAAAATTTTCATCTAAGTAAAAAATAAATTTCATTAAATAAAATTGTTATTTATATTTTTTGAAATATTATGTATTAGCCAATATAAAATAAAAAATTAATATAATTTGGATTTTTTTATAATTCTAACATAATAATGTGGCATTAGAGTTAATATTAACACAACTTATTTTTTTTAAGTGTTGTAAATAAATACTTATTAACACATTTAAAATATAATGTATTTAAAAGGTACTTATAATCACATCTATTTTTAGTGGGTTAATAGAGGTGTGACAATAGACAATGATTATTATTGTGTGTGGTAATTGAGTATATATCCACACACTTATTATTAAATGTCTTTAAAAACACACATATTAACACACTAAATTTTTTAATATGGTTACATAATACTTTTTACAATATTTATTTTATAATGTGATAAAAGCTAGGGTAGTAATTTGTAAAAGGAAATGAGTTCTTGTTCCTGTGAATGATGCCAAAATCGGTCTAAAATAATTCTAGCATGGCCCACATTTCGTCAATCAAACTAACATATTTCTTCCTTTATTGACTACACATAAAAATAAATAAAAATGCGTGTTTTTTCTACCACATTTTCCCAAATCAAATGCAATTAGATAAAATTGAGAAATAAAGAATGAAATTATAAGAAAATTAAATTCAACGTGAGTATTAAAATCATGCAATTACCATCTGAATCGACCACCCCAAAACTTAAAATGTTGTTTGTCCTCAAACAACGAAAAATAAAACATGAGGGTGGATTGATTGTGAACTAATGTACCCAAATGAAAATCACACATGGAAAGTGATCGAGACTTTTCTTTTCAGGACAATAATAAGGTAGAAAAAAGATGGCTACAACTCTATGGACGGGCAAAATTAGGCCATAACTTTTTTTCCCGCAATTTCAGGAAAATTAAAATGACTGATCCAATTTCGGACTAATTTTGTACGTAAAAGTAACGTGAAGCTCATTTTTCGAACTGAACTTTGAAGAGGTAGCAAAAAGAGAATCGCAACTTTATGGGCTATCAATTAGAACCGTGACTTATTTTTCTACAATTTCAGACTGTACAATTCAATTAACTGAAGCACATGCACCAGTCTATAAGTAAAATTGGCAATTACCTGCCAGCTTTACTAAATCAAAATAGGATACAAACAATTAGGACCATTTAATTACTATTAGTTGTTAATTTACATCAAAATAATGTTAAAATTGTGACTCAATTGCACTAAATGCACCATGCAAATGAGTGTACACAAGTGTGACTTGTAGATAATTAATTTTATAAATATTAACTGGCAAAGAACAATTAAAAATATAATGTATAATGAAGTATAAAATAACTAAATATACGTGATAAAATGCAATTAATAAAAAAATAATAATATTGTAGCTAGGTTCAAATATAGAAGAAAAAATGACATGTTTATTCAAATAATATTGATAGTAAGTCATCATAATTATTACTATAAGTTAAATTATGTTGATCACCGTTAAAATGATTGTGTTGAAATAATGGAATTGGGAATATATTCCCCACAATAGCAGCAACTAAAATATCACAACTCATGATTTCAAGTCATATATATTATATATTGGAGTATAATAAAACAAATTGAAAATTGACCATTTATTGAGGGCATTAATAATTGGACTGATGTTGAGGGTTAGTAGGGTTATGGAGAAAAAATTACAATTTGTACGGCATTAATAATTGCCCAGAACACACCTGAAATTGACAATTTGTTTGTTATGGGCTAGCTATAGTCCAAAAATTAAATTGAATATTGTCCATAACCAGTTAACGTGTCGAGATTTAATTCATTGTCTATAACCAATTAACGTGTCAAAATTATGTTGATGGTCTATTTCGAGGAGCCGCGAAGATAGTGAACAGTTAGACAGTGTTTGGTTTGAGATTTGTTATTCTTAATACAATATTTTTCATACAATACATTTAGGGGCGGATCCAGAGCTCGAGATTAGGGGGGCCGAAAAATTTATTTATCTAAAACACTAACATGTGTATAATTATAATATTTATGTATATTATATTTTACAACAAAATACATTAATATTACTTAGTAAATTTCTCAAATACATCAATATGTTTTAATCTATTAGACTAACTAATTAAATTAATATACACATACAAATGCACATATATATTAAAAATGATGTTGGTGATCAATGATAAGAAAAAATATTTTGTTGTTGTTGTCTAGTATTGATAATTGAAAAAAAAATGAATACTCAAATTATTGAACAACAAATATTTTATTTATTTTATTTAATGTAATGTAAAATTAAAGAAACTAACAAATTAAACTATCAATTATATTTTCTTCATTAATCCTCTTCTAAGGGAACAAGTATCTTTTTTTTTTTAATTTATATAATACTACTACATTAGTTAATTGCAAACGTATTTTAAAAATACTAAAGTAATATAAAAGTGATCATTTTTTATCAATAATAGTCTCGAACATGTAAAAAAATTAAATTGAATATTGTCCATAACCAGTTAACGTGTCGAGATCCCGTCAAAAAAAAAAAAGTTAACGTGTCGAGATTTAATTCATTGTCTATAACCAATTAACGTGTCAAAATTATGTTGATGGTCTATTTCGAGGAGCTGCGAAGATAGTGAACGGTTAGATAGTGTTTGGTTTGAGATTTGTTATTCTCAATACAATATTTTTCATACAATACATTCAGGGGCGGACCCAGAGCCCGAGATTAGGGGGGCTGAAAAATTTATTGATCTAAAACACTAACATGTGTATAATTATAACTAGTAATTCACCCGTGCGTTGCACGTTCTATATATACTCTAATAATTCGTGTTAAATATTAATTGTGTGCTACAAAAGTTATTATTGTTTCTTTGAAAGAATAATTTAAAATAAAAAATACAGTGCTTTAGTATTAATTTAGACAATTAAGTTTGACTGATTTCATGATTAATACAACATATAATATAATAATTCCTGCAATCTTGATTTTTAAAAATTTATACACCATTAACATGACATAAAAAAAAACCATTTAATTCAATATGCTGCAAAATCATAACCGATTAAATCAAGCTAGTGTAATTTAGTTTGACTTTCATATATATATATATATATATATATATATATATGTTTGCACACCCATAAATGAAAACTCTTTCATATACCCCAACCTCACAATATTCACATATTTACATAAAATGCTATTACTTTTACACTATTTTCAATCACATTTTTTACTTTATTCATATAGCTTTACAAAATTACCCCTCAGCACTCCACTTATTACACTTTTTTCTTAATAAGTGTGCCCACTTTATGGTGCAAACACTTTCGGGACGGAGGGAGTATTAATTAAAGATAATACAATGAATAATATTTTTTTAACAAAACAATATAGCCTAAGTGCCAAACACCTTACAATTATCTCAATATTAATTTAAACAATATAAAATCGTTTGGTTTATACAATCATATATAGAACTTAGAATATAGGATAGAAGAATAAATAGTGAAGTTGTGATGATGCATTCAGTAGAGGCTCCAAAAAACCTATGTGACCTGTTTTTAGCACTTGGACCGGTTGATACGTAAACCATGCAAGTATCCCGATGATCTCATATGTGTTAGTGTTACAATGAACTTGTTATGGCTTAAAACTAATTAGAAACGTGTGTAGGGGAATCCTTAGATCCCAAAACACACGCATCTGTGGATCCAAAAGCTGCCCTCTTGCAACCCTAAACCCTAAACCCGAATCAACCAAAATCAGACTAAATTTACTGCCCTTAAATTGTCAACCCGAAAAGTTACGGTTCTAAAACTGCCAATCTGAAAAGTAAATTATTAAATTCACGAAAACTGAATTTAATTACCCCTTTTGGATGAAAAGAGCAAGCACGAATTTGAAAGTTAATGCCCTTAAATTGTCAACACGAAAAGTTACGGTTCTAAAACTGTCAATTCGAAAAGTAAATTATTAAATTCACAAAAACTTAACTCAAATACCTCTTTCAGACGAAGAGAGCGAGCTAAAAGAGTAGAAAACTATAATAGATTCATGTTGAAAATGAGATGCTTTTAAAGTAAAAGAAACCATAATAGATTCATGTCATACAGTGGAATCATAATATCACTAATGAATTTAAATATTAAATTTAGAGTATTGGAATGTAACTTATCAAATTCCACTATGACTATAGCAACTTCCTCCAACAAAAAATCATTAATCTAATTCTTCATTCAACCCAAAATTCTTAAATAATAGATGACACACCTGTAAACAACGGATTAAAAATTAATGACCAATAATTAGAAACTGCCATAATCACAACTTTTTTCAACCTCAAGGTATTAGCAAATTTATCCACTGTATTAAACATAATTAAAAGCTATCAATCTAAAGCCTCTCATTTTTCTTGCAAAAAGATCTTAACCAAGACATTACCCAACTTTTCTCAACATAACTGATAACTCTTCTCAAGCTCACCATATTATACAAATTCACATTATTTATAATTTAAATGTCATTTTGTGACAGTAAATTACCCTTTTCAATGTTAATTACTTACGTTTTTTTTGTTTAAATTACTCTTAAATTCATTTAAAATAATTTAAATAGTGATAGTCTTCAATGTATAATGTAGAATCTTAAAGCTATTAATTATGAGTATAGTAATACAAAATTAATGAAAAATGAAGTTGTTACCTTTTTTTTCTTAATTGAAAAGGGCAATACAAATTTATTGAAAAATAATAATTTACTTAAAGCTATTATATTATTTAAGAAATAACAATACTTTGAGCTATTACATTTTTTGAAAAATAACATTTGAATTTAACGTACAAATTGTTTGAGTTTATTTTTTTTTTCAAAGGCCAAATAAATTGAATTGTGATTTCATTTTATTTTTTTATTCGAAATGAAGAAAATAATCTGTTAAAATGAGATAATTAAATTAAAGTTAGATATGTCAAAAAAAATCACAAAATAATAACTAATAAACAAAAAAGAAACACAATTCATTACTAATTATAAATTGAAATAACAATTACAGTATCAAATTTTACAAATTTTGAATAAGAGAAACAATATTTCTTGAAAATAAGTGAGTAAAATATAAATTTTATTAAATTAAATAACATACAAAGTCTATCTAAAAAAATGGGAAAAAAAAAGACAACTGCCCATACCATTTTTGTGAATTTATTTTTATTAAACACTTTTTTAGAAAACTTAATTATTGATACTTGTGCTGAATCATTAAAAAAATCGAAACTAAGTCTGCCATTTAAAATGATGCAGCGCTGGTTTGTTGTGACCGTTAGGCTACCCAATGCATATAATTGATTATTTCTTGAATTGGAAAGATAAAATGGGTGGGAAAAATGACAGATTACTATTTCAGACTATTGTGTTATTATATATATATAGATATTTATGTATATTATATTTTACAACAAAATACATTAATATTACTTAGTAAATTTCTCAAATACATCAATATGTTTTAATCTATTAGACTAACTAATTAAATTAATATACACATACAACTGCACATATATATTAAAAATGATGTTGGTGATCAATGATAAGAAAAAATATTTTGTGGTTGTCGTATAGTATTGATAATTGAAAAAAAAAAATGAATACTCAAATTATTGAACAACGAATATTTTATTTAATGTAATGTAAAATTAAAGAAACTAACAAATTAAACCATCAATTATATTTTCTTCATATTAATCATCTTCTAAGGGAACAAGTATCTTTTTTTTTTTTTTTATTTATATAATACTACTACATTAGTTAATTGCAAACGTTTTTTAAAAATACTAAAGTAATATAAAAGTGATCATTTTTTATCAATAATAGTCTCGAACATGTAAAAAAAATTAATATTAAATCAGTTTTACCATTAAAATTCTCACAGAATAGCCAATTTTATTTATAAGTACCAAAATGTAATAAAAAACTTGTTTTGGAATGATTTTTATAATAAACTCACGAATTAATTTATTAATAATTTGATTTAATTTAAAAATTACTAAAACATTAATTAAATTTTAATACATATATAGAGGTGTGGGTGGGGCAGGTTGGGGGGCCAAGGCCCCCCTTGGGCATAAGGTAGTTCCGCCCCTGCCCTGAATACATTTACACACCTATTTTTATGCACTCACATCAACATTTTTTTAAATATCATTCTCTCTTTTACTTTCTTTTACACTCAACATCTTGATCCCCTACTCTTCTTTAATTCTCTTCCCTATTATTTGTCTACACACTAATAAAATATTACAACATCACTTTATATTTAACATAAAGCCACATCCACGCATACTTCTTTATCTCCATCTAAACACAATTACTATTTATTTATGGGGATTAATCAAATTCACCACAATCTCCAACCAAACACCACCTTATAAATTAGAAATATAAATAAAAATATTTCTTACACCAAATTTATGGAATACTAATCTATTGAGAATTAATCGGATTGAAGATATAGCGTCTTTTTTCGCTGGAATCGAAATATCTGCATGATTGGGGGTTCACAATTTGCATCGATTAAACAAATCGTTGAAATTCCTAAAGTCATACACTTCAGCATGCTGATCCACGATGATTACAATATCGGGTAACTTGTCACATATTTAATCCTGTCCAAATATGTTTGTAAGCTTGTTTTTTCACCACAGCGGCACACGTCACTTTTTGGAAGACAATCGAGTCTTCCCATTTTTTGTTCCGGGGCGGATTACTACTCCTACGGTATATGAGACGGCCACGTACAATCGAACATATCGAGAATCCCGATCCTAATATGAGGTCTATGAGACCATCGATTCGGGCGTATAAATATTTTAATTTTTAGGGCTCCATTTTTTAAAAAATGTCTTTTATATATAGAGAGAGTAATAATAAAATTTGATACACTTTAGCATGTATAAGTATTTTATGTCGGTTGTGAGATTTATAAGAAATTCAATATCTGATTTGATAACAAAATTATATATTGTAGGTCCCAAAGTTGAGTTTAATATTGAGTAAGCTAGTTGTTGGGAATAAAATGATTTTGATTTAGATACCAAAACCCCTGATTGATGATGATCAGATTAGTTGAGATACACTCAAGTGAGATCAGTCTAGTTGTCTCAGGATACTTGAGTAAGTAGAAATGCTTAAGTCAAAATCTCAGAAATGTTGTGAGATTTATAGTTCAGGATAGTTGTCCAAAGCTGGAATGTTAGGCAGCTTGATAAGTGTTAAGTACTTTAGGACAAGGTTGATGAGTTTTCAGGACAAGCTGACTGAGTGGACAACATGGCTGAAAAGATCAAGAGTGATAAGGCAATGCTCATGCACTGACAAGAAATAAATCAGATCAATTGAAGTGCAAATGATCAAGAGCATTGAATGCTATACTCACAGAAGACACATTTATTGAAGCATTTATTACCATCAAGCCTGAACTAAGCATTGAAGACTTAGAAGCATTAAAGATTGAATCATTGAATGAATGTTGGAACATTCTAGTTTGCAGCAGGAATGTTCAGGGGAGTTGTCCCATCTGACCGTTGGTTGAGTGTATAGTCTGCCACAAATCAACCTTGGGAAATGTGCATATTTGGAATCTGACACAAGTCATCTCAGCCGCATTTTTCAGAGGTCAACACATTCATTCAAGCAACCATTGAAGAAGCCTTTACATAGTGGATAAAAGGATGTCAAGCTTCACAACCGTTTCAATGGTGCTGCAAATAGACAAGTTTGAATTGATATCTCTCCAACGGTTAGTTGTTCAAATTTGCCTATAAATTCAGAAGTGATTAAAGGATTCAAGCATCCAACTACTTGCTATCAAACTATCATCAAGCAATCAAATGAAACCAAAGCTGTTCTTAAGAATCTCAAGTTTCCTGATCACTTCATATAGCTAAGCCAATATTTGTAAACATCCCAAGCTTAGCATTGAGATATCCTAAGCCTTTACACTGTTCTTATTGTAAAGGATATCTCTACTAGTTGGAACCAAACCTCAAACCCTTACCTCATTGAGTGAAGTAGTGTTTGTTGTAGAAGTGACGAGTTAAGGACTGTTATTGTGAAACACAGTCTTAACTCAGAGAGATTGAGCACTAGGACTCAGTTTATCCTAGGGATCAAAGCACTAAGAGAGTGTTGTTGATCAGTGCACCTTGGCACTATAAAACAAGCTAATTCAATTGTTAAGGAATTATCTTGTTCAATCAGGGAAAGTGGATGTAGGAGCTTGAGTCTCTGAACCACTATAAATTGTGTGTCACTTTCTTACTGCATTCATTATTGTTCTTTCAATAAATCATATTTCAAAGAACTTATCTCAGTAAGTTAAGAAAAACTGTTTTGGACAAAGTCCCTGATCATCTGTTTTTCAGAAATTAACTTGGAGTATTATTTTAAGTAAAAGGACAACCATATCCCGCACTAAGCAACTCTCTTAGATATTTAGCCAACTGACCACTTAATAATAATCAGTAGGACAAGTATCTATTGAAGTTCACACTCAGGCTTGTTGTGAGACAACCTTCCTGAAAAGACCAAACTGTTTGAAAAGAAAAAGAATTTGCATACACAAGTGCATTCTCCCCCCCCCCCATACACTTGTGTCTTACTCCACCAAGGACCAACAAGTGGTATCAGAGCAGGGGTTCAAAGACCACTGCTTCTGAAAATCCATCTGATTTTCAAAACACATTATTTTCTGTGGTCACTGAACTGATCCAAATTTCTGAAAAACCTAGTTGTGTTTATCTAACCTATTTCTATAGAAATGGCTAACAATGCAGTTCCAGGAGATGCTGTCAACACCATCAACAACATGGGTCCAAACCAAGTCAATCATATTTCTCATCACAAATTGCCAATGTTCTCAATTGAGAACTATGATTTCTGGAAGATCAGGATGAGAGCACATCTTGCTTGCCAGCATGATGAAATGCTCAAAGTCATCTCCAGAGGGCCCTTCACATTCACCAAAGCAAATCCCAAACTCACTGATGCTCAGAAAGCTGATCCAAGAGAATTGCTACCAAAGGATGAGGATGAGTTTACAGCTGAAGAGAGAAAAAGGCACAACCTGAACTACATTGCCATGAATACCTTGTACCAGACCATTCCAGATGTAGTGATGGGAAGAGTATACCACTGCACAATAGCAAAAGAGATTTGGGACACCTTAGCACTCATGTGTGAAGGTACCCAAAAGATAAAAGAAAACAAGCTTCAAGTGGCTATCCAAAAATATGAACAATTTTCTATGGAGCCAAATGAAACTATTGATCATCTTGATGGCAGATTCACTGACATCATGAATGAGATAAACTCTCTTGGCAAGTTCTATGCCAAAAGAGAAGTTGCTTTGAAAATTTTGAGAAGTCTCACATCTAAGTGGGACATATACTCTGTCATGATGCAAAACACCAGCAATCTTGACAACATGCCAATGCAACAAGTGTTCTCTGAACTCAAAGCATATGAGTTTGATTTAAATAGGAAGAAAGTGCATGATGAGCCATCCTCCTCAAGCAAAGGTGTTGCTTTCAAAGCTGCTGAAACAGAAAAGAAGAGTTCCCAAAGATCCTCTCAAACTGTTTCAAAATCTGAAATGAAGGAGGAGCTGGCACTCATGGCAAGGAGATTTGAGAAGCTCAACTCCAGATTTGGTAGATACAAAAAGTTCTACCAAGACAACAGAACCAGAAGGAGATTCAGCTCTCCTGACAACAAATCAGAGGACAAAGTCTTTGATGAGAAGAAAGAAGATAGATATGCTGATAGAAAGAAATACAGCAAAGCTGAACCATCATCATCAAGGAGGAAGGAGTCCTCAAGCAAGAAGAATGATGATAATGATGTGTGTTACAACTGCCAGAAAAAGGGTCACTTTCAGTATGATTGTCCTTACCTGAGCTCAAAAGAAAGAAAAGAAAGACAGATCAAAAGAGACAAGAGGCTGAACAACAGGAAGGCCATGGTAGCTGGGGAATCAGCAAGTGAAGAGAGTGTCTACTCTTCTGATGATGGACTATTCTCCAACAGTGACAGTGATGAAGACTGTCAAATGGCCTTTGAAAATGAAGAGGTATGTTCATCTTCCAATTCTTCTAATAACACACATGAGTCCAGTGAAATCCACTTGAAACTCAACTTTGGGAAGTTACTTGAGGATTTCACCAGGCTACAAGAAGTATGCAATATGGCATTGAGAGAAAATGAGCTATTGAATTCTAAAGTTCAAACTCCCAACCTTCCTGAACCAGAGTTTGACTTTAAATCAACTGAGTTGTATCAACAGACTGTGAGAGAACATGATGAAATGTCTCTCATAGTCACTGAACAACAAAAGTTGATTGATGAACAAGAACTGGCCTTGAGGAAAAAGGATTTTGATCTTAGAATCCTTCAAGCTAAATTTGATAATCTCTCAAGTGAATTTGATACTCTTAAATTGAGTGAGGGGAGCTTAAAAATGAAGATGTCTGCCTTGAACAAATCTGCTAAAGCAATAGAAGAAATTCAGGGGTTTCAAAGACCATTTGCTCAAAAAGGTGGATTAGGATATAATCCATTTGAACCCTCACCTGGTCTTAGTATTGCCTCAACAAGCAATTCTAAGATGACTTTTGTAAGATCAGTGGCTCAATAAAATGAAATGGAAGTAAACCAACCACTGATCAAGGAAAAGGGTAAAGGAATTTTTATACCTGCTCAAGTAAACAATGTCTCTAAACCCATACCTAAGAAAAAGGTTAAGAACATTGTATACAAGAGAAATGAGGTTCAGAAGGGAAGAACCAATGGAAGGTCAAACCATCTGAACACTCATTAGTGGAGTTGTCCAAAATCTACACAGAAAAGGCCAACTCAAATGAGGCAACCTCAACTGAATAGATTAAGGCCCAACCCCTCTGATAGGTATAAAAACTTCAGAAAGCCTGGACCTTACATGCCAAAAGGAAAATGCCATCTAAGCCCCTATCCTCAAAGGTCTTACCAAGCTGCACCTAAGTCTAGTAACTTCAGGAGATATGCCCCAAAGAAATTCACCAACTCTCCTGAACCCTACAAGACTAACACTTATGCACATAAACCACCCAAGGCATTTAAGGGTAAGACTGTGTATGTAGATGTAAATGGAAACCAAGTCAGTCACTTTGAGTCAATCAGAGTAATTAGGCAGATTTGGGTTCCAAAAGGTACAGCTAACCCTCTAGGACCCAACATTCAAAGGGTACCTAAAATTTGACTTTGCAGGACTGCAAGGACCACAAGAAGAGGAGAAGCATCAATAAGAAAACAACATGGTACTTGGACAGTGGATGTTCAAGACACATGACTGGGAACAAGGAGCTTCTCTCATAATTCATTGAAAAGGATGGTCCTTCAATAACCTTTGGAGAAAGCTCTCAATTAATCACAAGAGGCTATGGTATATTAAACATTGGTAGTGTCAAAATTACTGATGTCTCATATGTCCTAGGCCTAAAATACAATTTGCTGTCTATAAGTCAAATCTGTGATAAAGGATACAGTGTTGAATTTGCACCCAATGAATGTATTATCAAAAATAATTCAACACAACAGGTGCTACTAACAGGGGTGAGAAAGGGAAATGTCTATTTTGCAGATTGGAGCAAAACCCCTGAAGCAGTGTGTCTTGTTGCCAAAAGCACAAGTGAGCAAAGCTGGTTATGGCACAAGAGACTAAACCACCTGAACTTCAAAACCATCAACAAGATAGCAAGAAACTCTCTAGTTAAAGGGCTACCTAATCAAGTGGTCACCAAAGAACATATATGCCAGCCATGTCAGGAAGGAAAGCAGATCAAAGCTTCATTCAAAGGAAAGCCTGTCATTTCAACTGAGAGAGTTCTTCAACTACTGCATATGGATTTATTTGGTCCAATTATCCCAGTAAGTATAAATGGAAGAAAATATGCTTTAGTTGTTGTTGATGATTTCTCCAGGTACACTTGGGTAGTATTCTTGCTGAACAAAAAGGAGACCCAAGTCAAGCTACCTGAATTGATGATGAGATTGAGCAATGAAAAGGGCCTAAGTATTGTCAAGATCAGATCAGACAAAGGCACTGAATTCATAAACTCATACATCAATGAGTACTGCAGCAAGAATGGCATCACTCATGAGACTTCAGCAGCAAGAACACCTCAACAAAATGGGGTTGCTGAAAGAAGGAATAGAACCTTGAAAGAGGCAGCAAGAACATTGATTGCTGAATCCAAACTGCCTAAAAG
This sequence comes from Galeopsis tetrahit, assembly GCA_963675135.1. Lineage (NCBI taxonomy): Eukaryota > Viridiplantae > Streptophyta > Magnoliopsida > Lamiales > Lamiaceae > Galeopsis > Galeopsis tetrahit. The sequence continues at coordinate 18,912,407 of OY776130.1, forward strand.
GTTCTGGACTGAAGCCATTAGCACTGCATGTTACACTCAAAATAGATCATTAATCACCAGAGGTCAAGGTAAAACCCCATATCAATTATGGAAAGGTAGATTGCCCGCTGTTGCTTATTTTCATATATTTGGTTGTAAGTGTTTCATTCATAATAATGGGAAAGAGCAATTGAAAGCTTTTGACAACAAAGCTGATGAAGGAATATTTGTTGGATATTCACAAATCAGCAAAGCTTACAGAGTCTACAATTGCAAAACCCTTATTGTGGAAGAAACACCTTATGTTGTGTTTGATGAATCTATTAATGAGTTCAGGGATAGAAACCTGAATATTGATGAAATAACACAAAGAACAACCAGATTAAGGCTTCAAAGCAAGGAAACAGTGTTTGTAGATGTTGCCCAGCCTGAACTTGATGACAATAAAAAACTGGACAACCTACCTGATGGCAATCAACCAGAAGCCAACCAACCTGAAGGTGAAATTGAACTGACTGACCCCATCCCAGTTCAAAACCAGGTAACAACTACCAATGAAGAAGCAGACAATGCTGAGGTAGTAAATGGATCCAATATTCAAGGGGGAACCAATGAAAATGTCAACTTATCTGACAATGAGGACAATACCCCTGAATATGATCCTGAATTTGATCCTTCTATTAACTTTCCTGAATTTAATGAATCTAGTGATCCAACTTCAGATGAGGACAATCCTCCTGAAGGGATCAGGTCTAGAAGGACTTGGTTGCATGACCACCCAACTAGCCTGATACTTGGAAATCCAAGTGAAGGGATCAAAACTAGAAGGTTTCATGGAGAAAGTGCTCTGTTTTGTTGTTTCCTTTCAGAACAGGAACCAAAAGATATTGAGGAAACACTTCAAGACACCAACTGGATCATAGCCATGCAAGAAGAGCTGAACCAGTTCACCAGAAATGAAGTATGGGAGCTGGTGGATAGGCCAACTCATCAAGATGTCATTGGAACCAAATGGGTGTTCAAAAATAAGAAAAATGAAAATGACATCATTGTGAGAAACAAAGCAAGACTGGTGGCCAAGGGATATTGTCAATCTGAAGGGATTGATTATGATGAGACCTTTGCTCCAGTGGCCAGACTTGAGGCAATCAGACTCTTCTTAGCATATGCAGCTCACATGAGATTCAAGGTGTATCAAATGGATGTGAAGAGTGCATTTCTCAATGGGGTACTCAAGGAAGAAGTATATGTTGAACAGCCCCCAGGCTTTGAAGAAGGAGACAAGGTGTACAGATTAAAGAAAGCCCTCTATGGCTTAAAGCAAGCTCCAAGAGCTTTGTATGACACCTTATCACAGTTTCTACTAGATCATGTGTTGGTCCCTGAACGAGTAGTGAATGGGATTAAAGTCTAGAGGGGAGGGGTGAATAGACTTTAAAACTTTTTTTAATAGAGTTGGGAACCTCTTCTGATTGCTATGTCAACTGGACTACTAGTCTGCTGGTCCAGATGACTATAGTAATCTGATTGAAGAGGTTATATGCGGAATTATGGTAGGCCTTGTTTAGACTCGTTCTTTAAGTGTTAACCTGTTGTTTTATAAAAGTACTCAGCTGATGCTGGTTTGAAAGTTATGGCCTTGTTTTGAAGACAGTTGAAAATACAGTATGCACTATATAAAAATATATGTAAGGGCAGAAATGTAAAGTGCAGAAGGTAAATGACACCAGATTTATAGTGGTTCGGATATACGTTCCTACGTCCACTCTCACGTCCACACGTGATGTTTAATCCCTTTAATTTACCACAAATTACAAGGGTCTTGACCTTTATAGTCCCAAGGTTAGGACTTTGAGATCTGAGCCGTCCTAACAGCTACGGTCTCCACAAGTGATTGTAAGCACTTGCACTTTAAGGGGTTCAAAAACTTTAACCTTTCTGTGAGGGTTTGGGGTTTTTGAAGTGTATCCAACTAATGGTTCAAGCTTATAATTTTCTTAACCACTATGCCTAAAACAATGATTATACAATATGAACAGGTTTCAGGTTCTTAGGGGTTGGATAGAAATCACTTAAGAGCTATAGATAATCTAATGGTTTTTGGCTCTTTTGAGAATTCTTAGAACAGTATGGCTTTAGCTTTGATTGCTTGCTTGGCTTGTTGAATTCTCTCTTGTGACTTCTTGTCTTTGTGATTTCTCATCCTCTTGTATTTATAATGGAGATTGGTTGCAACTAGCCGTTGGAGTTGACTAGCCGTTTGAGCAATCTTTCCATAATGGCTTGATTCCTTGATTCCAGCCGCTTGATTGCTTCAATCCTGCGATCATGTCAATCTTCTAAATAAGGTAGGTCTTCGTTTAAATTGCAAGATGACTTAGGAATCAGCCGAGTCCTGGAAGATCACATAGTCTTCTGATTTGTACTACTAGTTTTCTGACTACTCTTCTGGCCTTAGGTCTTTTGTCTTCTGATATCAGCAGAGTAACACTCTTCTGATCTGGTAATTCTTTGTACTGCTTTAGGCCATCTTCAATCTGGGACTCCATCAGATAAGTAGGTATACAAGCACCTTAACTTATCTGGTCTTCAAGGATCTTCTAGTCTTCATGTCTTCTACTCTTCTCATCCTGAGGATAGGCATGTAAGCCAGGACTGTGCTGATCAGCTGATATCAATACAGTTGATCACACAAGACTAGTCTAAGCTGTTCTATACAAGTCAGCTGATCCTATTACATTTATAAACTCTAAGTGTTTTGGCCATCAAAACTATTCTAACATCAAGTGGGGCTTAGGGTGAATTTATATCCCAACATCATGGTTTTGTCAAAGGCACAGTTGACAGAACCTTGTTCAGAATCTGTGAAGGAGATGATATTTTGTTAGTCCAAATCTATGTGGATGACATTATATTTGGATCTCCAAATGAGAAGCTGTGTGAGAAATTCTCCAAACTCATGCAGAGCAAATTTGAGATGTCCATGATGGGATTGATGAATTTCTTCTTAGGACTTCAAGTCACTCAATCAAAGGAAGTAATATTCATCAATCAGGCCAAGTATACAAGGGACATGATCAAGAAATTTGGATGTGCTACAAGCAAGCCAGTCAAAATTCCTATGAATACAAACTGGAAGATGGATCCTGATGAAAGTGGAGAATCAACAAACTCCACTAACTACAGAGGAATCATATGATCCTTGCTATATCTCACTGCAAGTAGGCCTGATATCACATTTGTAGTTGGAGTTTGTGCAAGATTCCAAGCAAATCCAAAGAAGAGCCACCTTGATGCTGCCAAGAGAATTCTAAGATATCTCAAGGGATCTAAGAATCTTGGATTATGGTATCCAGCTGATGACAACATTGAGCTCACTGGATATTCAGATCCAGATTATGGAGGATGTAGAATTGACAGAAAGTCCACCTCTGGAACATGTCAATTCTTGGGCAGCAAGCTTATCTCATGGTTCTCCAAGAAGCAAAATACAGTTGCCACATCAACAACTGAAGCAGAATATGTAGCAGCTGGAAGTTGCTGTGCTCAGATACTTTGGCTCAGGCAGCAACTTAGAGATTACAAAGTCATCTCCAATGAAGTTCCAATATTCTGTGACAACAATAGTGCAATAGCCATTTCATAGAATCCAGTGCTACACACCAGATGCAAGCATGTTGACATCAAGCATCACTTCATAAGGGATCATGTGGAGAAGAAAGATATCAAGCTTGTCAAAATTCACACTGATAAGCAAAAAGCTGATATCTTAACTAAGCCATTAGCTGAAGCAAGGTTCTTGGAACTTTCAGCTGAATTGGGCTTACTTGATCCAGGGAAGATGGAGAAATGAAGGAAGGAAGCTCATATGAAGGGGGAAGTTCATTAAATTGAACTTCAGCAAGGTTGACCAACCTCACTGAAGCAGTCTGCCAAAAAGGAAACTCAGTGGAATTGTCCTTGGAGTGTTCAGCAATGTTGGTCAGGAGACCTGTCCTAGTGGGACCCAGTCAGTAACATTGGGACTCACTCAGGCATATTGGTCAATCATTTTGACCATAACAGAAGTTAAAACACATATCAGGATGTTTGTCCGAGTTAATAGGGTGATCATTGCTATTTTTAGCATTGATTGGACATTTAAAAGAATTCTTGGGCTAAGAGTAGGCTATTTTAGGATGGCGTGTGATATTAAGGTTTTTGCCCCCAAAATGGCATATCAGCATTTAATGCAAAAATCTCTTTTAAGATTACATGAATTCTTGTGCCATCATCAAAGCCATTGATTTACATTAAACCGCCCCAAAGCCCACTACCCCACTTTATCCATTTGGTTTTTAATTTTACCCACCATCAATCACTATTAACCAACGGTTAATAAATTCTTCACATATAAAAACCCTTAGTTTTTATCCACCTTCCTCAAGCACTCATATTTTCGAACCCTTAAACTTTTTATAAACCTCTCAAAACCTACAAATTTCTCCAAACTTATCTTTCACAAATTCATCTATGTCTCCCAAAATTAAAAGAGAAGAATTAGTAGATTTCAATGATTCATCCTTGGATATTGACTTCTCTTATCTCAGTAATCCAAACTCTCTGTGGTTTGAAAAGTTGGTGGCCTTTGACAGCCCAGACAAAGAAGATCATCCATTCCTCCAATGGCTGAGGGAGGCAGGGCTTGAAAAGTTCTTAGGCACCAAGCCAGATTCTTGCCTAAACCCTTTTATGGCAGAATTCTTTGCCAATCTCAGATGGAAGGGCAAAAAGGGTGATGTATGCACCAAGTTGACTTATGCTGAAGAAGATGAGGAAGAAGAGAGTCAACACACCATCATCTTCACTACTGAGGATCTTGATGCTAGTTTTGGACTACCCTCTGAAGGCTTGAATCCAGAACTCTACAGAGAAGGAGAGGAGCAGGAGTTCTCCAATCCATGGATGAAGGTACCTAAAAAGCTGGTAAGTGCTCAGAACAAGAAAACATTGAAACCAGTTTATGAGCACTTATTTGATTGTGTTTTGAAAAGCTTATTGAGCCATTCTGGAAGTGTTGAACAAATCAGTATGCCAAAATTGAGAGTAATGGCTGCTGTGATTGACTCTGCTGAAAAGAGAGTCAAGTTTGATTGGAAAAGCTTCATTCTAGATAAAATGATCAATGAGAAATTTAAGTTCAAAGAAGCGAAGCACCACAAGGTGGTGGTGGATGGGAGACTTCAATTTTGCACAAGAGCAAGCCTGCTCTTGGAAAGATTTGCTCACTACACACATCTCCAAGCCAAGCCAAAGCCTTTTCCAGCCCAGAAAGTGATGTTTAGGAAGCTGTCTTCAAAGACTGAGAAGAGAAAGCAAGAGGCAGCATCCAAGAAGGCCTTAAGTGTTGTACCAGCTACCAGATCCTCCCCAAGAAAAAGGAAAGCACAACCAGCATAAAGTTAGCCAAAGATGAAAAGAATGAAGAAGATCCGCAGTGAATCTTCTCCAGAGAGCCAGTCTGGAAGTGGAGGTGCCACTTCTGAGGAGATTGACAAAGTGGTAGAAGAAGGAGTCAACCCCCCTGAAGAGGGAGAAGAATTCAGAGAGATTGTCCCTCTGCAACCTGAATCTGTGACTGAGTTCAGGTATTTTGATAAGCCTACAAGGTCAGAAAGAAGGAGAAGGATCATTAAAACTTCTGAGAAGCAGAAGTTGATGGAGGAAGAGAAGAAGAAGAAGGAATTCTACAAGGAGATTAGACAAGCAAGTAAGTCTAACTCCAAGTCAAAGTCAAAGCCCAACAGCGCTGAAGCCAACACTCCTGATATTCAATCTCAAAGAATATCACCAAGGCATGAAGAAGAGGAGTGCAAGACTCCTGAAGATGCCCCAATTGTGGCGAAGAAAGTTTACTCTCCTGAAGGTGCTCCTGACAGGACAGGTATTGATGTGCTGGCTGATTTGGTTGATATTGAAGATAGGCCATTCTCCCCACTTGATCCCAGACTTCTTTCCTACACCAAACTTCTTGAAACTGTTCTTCAAGAAGGTGATCAAGTTATTCATCCACCCATTCCAGCCATTCCAATAACCTCCTCAGGAACATTACTCTCTAAAGCACCTGAGTCCCAAATTGTTTTAAGTTCTTCTGAACCCAACCCTTCTGAGCCCCAGCCCAACCTACCTGAATCCCAATCCAACCCTCCTGAATCCCAAGCCAACTCTTCTGATGGAGATGGTAGTGATGAAGAGTACACCTATGAGGGGATGCTATGGCAGATTGCCAAAGCTAATGTGGATCAGTTGTACCCAGGATTGAAGGCTTATCCTAGGCTGCAACAACAGTTCTATGATCTCAGGGCACTTGTTGAGATCAAGGATAGAACAATGGTGGAGATAGCTCAAGCTAGTAAGGATAAGGGAGCTAGTTGGTGGCAGGTTGAAGAAAACAGGCTCTTACACTTTGCAAATGTGAAGAAGTCCAGTGTGTTGACCACTGAGGCCTTGTTTTGTGCCATTGTACATGAGAAGGTGATTGCTGAAAGAGAAAGGATTGCACAAGGCCTTAAGCATCCTGATAGCACCTCTTATGATAATGATGATGATGATGACAACACCAATCCCAATCCTCCTGGCCTCAATTCTGCTCAGGTACATTACACTTGACCTATCATTCAAATAAGGACTCTGATCAATCAGAGGAGTTGACCAAGGGTGGTGACTCAGTCCAAGATGCATTGGCCAAGGATGGTTCTTCTGAGCCTGGGGCATAGCTTGACAATGTTGAGACTTCCATAGGAGAAGCTGGTTTGACTAAAGCCTCATCAATGTCAGGACAGTTGGACATTGACCAGCCTTTAGTCATTCAGGATGACTCAGTGGACTTGGGATGCCCAAGCACTGTTGTTGGGAATAAAATGATTTTGATTTAGATACCAAAACCCCTGATTGATGATGTTCAGATTAGTTGAGATATGCTCAAGTCTAGTTCAGACAAGTTGTCTCAGAACACTTGAGTAAGTAGAATGCTTAAGTTAAAAATCATCAGAAATGTTGTGAGATTTTAGAGTTCAGGATAGTTGTCCAAAGCTGGAATGTTAGGCAGCTTGATAAATGTTAAGTCTCTAGGCCAAAGTTGCTGAGCTTTCAGGACAAGCTGACCAAATGGACAACTGAGCTGAAAAGATCAAGAGTGTTAAGGCAATGCTCATAAATGCAAATGATCAGAACAAAAGAAGTGCAAATGATCAAGAGCATTGAATGCCAAAGCTCACAGAAGACACATTCAATGAAGCATTTATTGTCAATCATGCCTGAACCAAGCATTGAAGACTTAAAGCATTAAAGAAAAGAAGCATTGAATGAATGTTGGAAAATTCTAACTTGCAGCAGGAATGTTCAGGGGAGTTGTCACATCTGACCGTTGGTTGAGTGTAGATTCTGCCACAAATCAACCTTGGGAAATGTGCATATTTGGAATTTGACACAAGTCATCTCAGCCGCATTTTTCAGAAGTCAACACATTCATTCAAGCAACCATTGAAGAGTCTTTTACACACTGGATAAAAGGATGCCAAGCTTCATAACCGTTTCAATGGTGCTGCAAATAGACAAGTTTGAATTGCTATCCCTCCAACGGTTAGTTGTTCAAATTTGCCTATAAATACAGAAGTGATCAAGGGATTCAAATATCCAACTACTTGCTATCAAACTATTATCAAACATTCAAAGGAAACCAAAGCTGTTCTTCAGAATCCCAAGTTTCCTGATCACTTCATCTAGCTAAGCCAATCTTTGTAAACATCCAAAGCTTAGCATTGAGATATCCTAAACCTTTACAACTGTTCTTATTGTAAAGGATATCTCTACTAGTTGGAACCAAACCTCAAACCCTTATCTCATTTAGTGAAGAGAGCCAATAAAAAGGTATGGAATATAAAAGAAAAAAGAAAAACCTAAAACCATAAGCTCACAAGTCGAGCCAGAGGCCGGAGTGCCGTTAAAACCTTACCTGGGAAAACCCTCCTTAGGGACAAAACCCAGGTGAAGGAAAAAGGTAAACTCCTCTAAGAATCAATGTCTGTAAAAGACAGTATACAAATCTTTATGCAAGAACGTGAGTAAGAAATCTGGAGGGTATCCCCTCCAAATGCAGTTTATATTCGTCTTGGACACTGCGTCAGCCGCCTGGTTGGCCTCTCTAAAAGTGTGAGAATATCGAATGTGCATGTCTGTGGTAAGAGGATGAACCTGACTCCAGAGACCCTGCAGACGCCAAGGAACAGAGGGAGTAGAGCTCATCAAAGTGCTAACTGTCAGACTGGAGTCCGACTCGATCCATAAGAACCGCCACCCTTGGGAATGTGCATACTGAATAGCAATGAGTGCCGCTGCTAACTCCGCCTCAAAAGGAGTACCCCAACCAACCTCTTGGGCAATAGCCGCAACAAAGAACCCCCTGAAGTTCCTAAACACCGCCCCTGCATGCAAACTACCTGGAGAGGATGTTGCACTGCCGTCCGTGTTGATCTTGTACCAATCCGGATCCGGAGGGATCCATCTAACAGACGAACCCTGACGAGTCGGCTTGTGCCTGCCCAATACACCAAGAGACCTGGCAATCAAGAGATCCTGAACTGAACCGTCAGAGTAACCCCGAGAGATGCTATTGGCTTCCCTAATACCAGCAACGATTTGCGCCATGCATCGTCTGACTGAAGGAGAGACCCCATCAAAGACCACCCTGTTCCGTAGAGCCCAAATAGCCCAAATTGTAGTGACAAATGCCGCTCTCCATAACTCCAAGGACTGCGGACCCAAGCGAACTCTGGTAGCCTGGAGGAAGATATCAAGAAAGCTGATCCCCGTGTGGATCGTAACTCCAAAAAGCTGAGTCAGATGCTGAAGAATCTCCAGAGTGAATGGACAGTGAGCTAACAAGTGGTCTAAAGACTCCGAGTCTCTACGACAGAGCATACACATCGAAGGACCGTGAATCCCAAATGAGACCAGCCAATCAGAAGTAGGGAGCTTGCCCCATATCGCCCTCCAAATAACCGTAGAACGACACATCGGAATGAAGGAACTCCAAATCCACGACGACCAACCAAGACGAGGGAGAGGAGATCTGAGCATGTCATAGGCTACTGAAGAGGTTAGCTCCCCTGAGGTAGTACCTTCCCAAATACGTTTGTCAGGGCCATGAAGGACCCGAATCTGAAGTATATCTCTGACGATATCTGTGAAGTCCGTGACGAAGCACTCCTCAAAGTGCCAACAATCGTCATAGAAGAAGTCCCCAACCGTGCTCTTCAGGGTAGCCGCAAACCAATCCGGGAGGCCAATCTTATCAGAAATAGTGTATCCCAACCAGTTATCATGCCAAAAGCTGACTGTCGAATCCCTACCAATCAGCCACCTTGACCCATCAGAAAGCCTCGAAACGTGAGGACGAATACCTGGCCCAATAGACGAGATCCTCCCATGGGGACGCAATCTGCCATCCGAGGAAAAGTGTCTCCTGTGAAGCAGAGTTGTATCTGGAGATCTGTGCTGAAGAATGTCCCAACTCAACTTACAGAGAAAGGAGGCATTCGCCAATCTAATGGAGCGAACCCCCATCCCTCCTTCTCCAAAGGGCGCACAAACCCTCTTCCACGAGACCGAACAAGAACCACTCTTACGATTGATGTCACCCTTCCAAAGAAAGTTGCGAATAGCAGATTCCACCTGGCGAAGAAGCGAACTGGGCCACTTGTAAACCATCATAGAGTGGACCATAGAACCCGTGATAACCGAGTTAATCAAGCATCGTCTCCCTGCCAAGGAAAGGGAGCTACCCTTCCAACGACTAAACTTAGCAATAACATCATCTGCCACAGGCTGTAAATCTCATTTAGTGAAGAGAGTGTTTGTTGTAGAAGTGAGAAGTTAAGGACTGTTATTGTGAAACACAGTCTTAACTCAGAGAGATTGAGCACTAGGACTCAGATTATCCTAGGGATCAAAGCACTAAGAGAGTGTTGTTGATCAGTGCACCTTGGCACTATAAAACAAGCTAATTCCATTGTGAAGGAATTATCCTGTTCAATCAGGGAAAGTGGATGTAGGAGCTTGAGTCTCTGAACCACTATAAATTGTGTGCCATTTACTTACTGCCTTCATTATTGTGCTTATATTCAATCCTATTTCAAAGAGCAAAAAATCAGTAAGTTAAGAAAAACTGTTTTGGACAAAGTCCCTGATAACTGTGTTTTTCAGAAATCAACTTGGAGTATTTCTTTGAGTCAAAGGCCAACCACATTCCGCAATTAGCAACTCTTTTAGATATTTAGCCAACTGATCACTCAATAGTAATCAGTAGGACAAGTATCTATCAAAGTTCACATTCAGGCTTGTTGTGAGACAACCTGCCTCATAAGACCAGTTCATTGAAAAGAAAAGAATTTGCATACACAAGTGCATTCCCCCCCCCCCCATACACTTGTGTCATACTCCACCAAGGACCAACAAGTGGTATAAGAGCAAGGGTTCATAGACCACTGCTTCTGAAAATCCAACTGGTTTTCAAAATCACATTATTTCTGTGGTCACTGAACTGATCCAAATTTCTGAAAAACCTATCTATGCTTATTGTTGGTCCGTGAACGAGTAGTGAATGGGTTTAAAGTCTAGAGGGGAGGGGTGAATAGACTTTAAGACTTTTTCAAACAGAGTTGGGAACCTCTTCTGATTGCTATGTCAACTGGACTGCAAGTCTGCTGGTCCAGATGACTATAGTGATCTGACTGAGGAGGTTATATGCGGAATTATGGTGGCCCTGGTTTAGACTCGTTCTTGTAACTTATTTTACTTAATGAAAATACTCAGCTGATGCTGGTTTGAAAGTTATGGCCTTGTTTTGAAGGGTGTTGAAATCACAGTATGCACTATATAATAATGAATGTAAATGCAGAAATGTAAAGTGCAGAAAGTAAATAACACCGGATTTATAGTGGTTCGGATATACGTTCCTACGTCCACTCTCACGTCCTAACGTGATGTTTAATCCCTTTAATTTCCACAAATTACAAGGGTCTTGACCTTTATAGTCCCAAGGTTAGGACTTTGAGATCTGAGCCGTCCTAACAGCTACGGTCTCCACAAGTGATTGTAAGCACTTGCACTTTAAGGGGTTTCAAAAACTTTAACCTTTCGGTGAGGGTTTGGGGTTTTTGAGGTGTATCCAACTAATGGTTCAAGCTTATAATTTGCTTAACCACTATGCCTAAAACAATTGATATACAATATGAACAGGTTTCAGGTTCTTAAGGGTTGGATAGAAATCACTTAAGAGCTATAAATAATCTAATGGTTTCTGGCTCTTTTGAGAATTCTTAGAACTGTATGGCTTTAGCTTTGATTGCTTGTTTGGCTTGTTGAATTCTCTCTTTTGACTTCTTCTTTGTGATTTCTCATCCTCTTGTATTTATAATGGAGATTGGTTGCAACTAGCCGTTGGAGTTGACTAGCCGTTTGAGCAATCTTTCCATAATAGCTTGATTCCTTGATTCCAGCCGCTTGATTGCTCCAATCCTGGGATCATGTCAATCTTCTAAATAAGATAGGTCTTCGTTTGAATTGCAAGATGACTTGGGAATCAGCCGAGTCCTGGAAGAGCACATAGTCTTCTGACTACTCTTCTGGCATTAGGTCTTCTGTCTTCTGATATCAGACGAGTAACACTCTTCTGATCTGGAAATTCTTTGTACTGCTTTTAGGCCATCTTCAATCTGGGACTCCATCAGATAGGTAGGTATACAAGCACCTTAACTTATCTGGTCTTCAAGGATCTTCTAGTCTTCATGTCTTCTACTCTTCTCATCTTGAGGATAGGCATGTAAGCCAGGACTGTGCTGATCAGCTGATATCAATACAGTTGATCACATAAGACTAGTCTAAGCTGTTCTATACAAGTCAGCTGATCCTTTACATTTATAAACTCTAAGTGTTTTGGCCATCAAAACTATTCTAACATCAAGTGGGGCTTAGGATGAATTTATATCCCAACAATTTCCCCCATTTTGATGAAGCCAAAACTATACTTGATAAATGCTCTTAATGAATTAAGATAAGAGTTTATATCATGCTAAGACTTGAAGTATCTGATGAAGACAATGAGAGTTTGTCTTGTAAGCAAAAAGAACTAGAACTTGAATATAGATAGAACTTTTACAGATTACAAGTAATAGTTTCTTTAAACTTCTAAGCTAGTCTTCATCAGGTCTTCTGATCTTCAAATGCGGTAGGCAAGGTACAGACGAGCTCGAACTTCTTCCATGTGCTGTACATCTGTAACATTCTCCTCTTCATAGATCTTGTATAGAATCTTCTTGATTTCTATCATGTTGGCTCTTCCTGAATCCAGAAGGGGTGCATCCCATTTGGGTTCTTCAGGAGTTAGGATTCTGCAGTTGTCAAGTCCTTTGGCTGTCTTGACAATTTCTTCCCAGAACTCTGGATCTTCAATGTTCATGAACTGGGAGAATTGAAGAAATTCTTCTTCATAAGAAGGGAGAGGGCCAAATTTCCTTACTATGTGATGTTGAATTTGCCACTTCTTCTTCAGGGGATACCATCTTGGTAGCTCATCTTGAAGGGCTAAGTAATCCACATAATTGTTATCAAACACTAGGACACTGTCTTCTTGTGCTTTGTCCTTCATTGCTTTCCTGAGTTTGGCAATTCTTCTTTCAAATTTGGTTTTGACTGCCTTCGCATCATTCAGCTTCTTTTTCTTAAGCTCTTGAGCTTCAAGCAATTTCTTTTTCTTCAACTCTAGAGCCTCTTTCTCTTCTGCAGTAGGCTCTGCTGGAGCTGATTTCTTGCTGGTCTGAGCTGACTGAGCTTGCTCATCTGCCTTTCTTTTCCTTGTCATTCTCTTTTCAGGAACTTGTTCTACAGGAGCAGTGATCTGTAGACTCTTGGCAGGAGCTTGAGTGGGTGCTTGAGTATCTTCTAGAACAATTTCTTTGCCTTTGCCTTGCCTGTTCTTGATTTTGCTCTTTAAACCACCCAAGGTTTCAGTCAAGTCATCTTGTGCTACTACCAGTTCAGCTTGCTGGGCAGTAGACTTCTCTAGAGCCTTTATCAACATAGTAGACTTCTCTAGAGCCTTTATCAACATATCTTCCCCCTTTTTGGCTTCAGCAAGTGCAGCCGCAAAAGGCTTCATGGAATTCATGATTTCCACTTTCAGAGTTTGTTTCAGTGCCATGGCATTGACCTTGGCAACTTGGGTCAGATGGGTTATGCTGTGCTCTAGAACTTCAGCATGTGAATTGGAGGAGGAGGCAGCTTCAAATCTAGTCGTAAGTGCTTCCAACTTGGCTGCTGTCTCCTTCAGCTGAGTCTGCAGTTTCTCATTCTCCTCTGCAGCTGTTTTAAGAAGAGCTTGTCCTTCAGTGGCTCTTGCTTCAGCATCCTCAATTCTTGTCTTGTAGGTGGTCTCCATGCGGTGCATCTCATCAGTGTAAAGATCAGCAAACCTTTTGGAGGTGTCGGCTGACAACTTCTGATAGGTACTCAAGTATTCTCCTATCTGCTGATGAAGTGCTTCACCAAACTTGTCTTCAACTTCAAGAATCTGGTCATGAAGACGAGTCTTCTGTTCCCTTGCAGCTTTCTCAACATATCTTCCTAGCTGCAGGCCTAAACCTTTCTCAAAGTGCAAGTCTATTGCAGCTTTGACCTGGGAGCAGATGTCTGCTGTAAGGTCAACAGATGGGGTACTAGAGGGTGTACCTTGAGGCTTTGGATGAACAATTATTGCTTTGCCTCTTTCTTCGGCTGATAGGTACTCCTCATTGAGGTAGCAGGTAGTGGCCTTAGTCAGATGGGTCATGATTCGTCTGCCTGCATCCTCTTGAGTGTCAATGAAGTGAGTCAGTTCGTCTGAAGGTCTGAAGTGAGCTGGTATTCTGACTACTTCTCTGTCAATCTCTTCTTTGTTAGCTGGTGCAGCTGAGTCTTCAGCAGAGGCAGCTGAGTCTTCCACCAAGGCTGGTGCAGCTGATTCCTTCATCTTTGCTTGTTCAACTGTCTGCTGATCCGATGAACTTACTGGGATAGGGACATCAGCAGTGGAGACTCCTAGAATCCGGTTGCAGACTGCAGTTAGTGCCTCATCTGATAGCAGCTGAGCAAAGGATTGAACTTGAGCAACTTCATTTTGCTCCATCTCCCAGTCGAGGAAGTTTTACTTTCCTCCCATTCCTTCCATGACCTCAAGAAGGTCATCTACATCATCTCTTCTGAGCTCAATCCAAGTGCATACCCTAAGCACTTGTTCAAATTGGATTGAAGTCTCATCAACTCCAGGGATGGTGGTCTTGAGCAGGTTGGCTATCTTCATCCTCATTATCTTTTCTGTTTGGCACATGGGGTAGTGCACCATTCTGAACTGAGGTTGAGAAGGACCAGGTTGAACCAGGTCTTCTGGTGACAAGTCTTCTGGAGCAGAAGGGACAATGATGGTAGGGGTTTGGGTAGTTGGGGCATTTTCCTCTGCTGTGTGAGTATCAGCAGGGATTTGGGAAGTGATTTCTTCTTGTTGGGTAGGAGGTTGGGATTGATCTTCAGTAATTTGTTCATCAGCAGGGTTATGGGTCTGCTGGTCTGGTTCAGTTTCTTCTTGAAGATCAGTAGGTGTTTGAGCTTGATGATCTTGGACATTTGCTGTTTGAATATCAGCAAGGATTGTGGATATAATCTGAGTTTGATCATCAGCAGGTTGTGTGGAGGTGGTCTGAGGTTGGTTGTCTGCTGTTTGAACATCAGCAGGGTTAGGCTGGTCTTGTTCCTCTGCTGTGTGAGTATCAGCAGGGATTTGGGCATCAGTGTGTGAGGGTTCAGATGGGTTGGTATCATCAGAAGGGTTGAAGGATGAAATAGGGGCTATGCTCATTGGAGTAGGGAGCCTGGATTTCTTGGCTTTCTTTGTGAAAGAAGAAGTGTTCTTCTTTCTCTTCTGACCCTTTGATAGTTTAGAAGGTGTGAAAGTGAGAAGGGTTAGAAGTACCTGCCTTTTTCAAAGGAGAGGCAGTGGGAGTGACATCTGAATCAGATGGGGAGATGAGCCCTGATCTGATCAGATATCTTCTTTGTGCTAAGGTCTGATTGTCATCATCATCCTCTTCAGCAACCTTCTTTTGAGCCTCTTCTTTCGATGGCTCCTCTTCTTCTTCAGCAGCAGAGTTATGAGTGGACTCTTCTGCCTTTTCAATAACATCTTTGGAAGATGCTTCAGCTAACAGCTTCTTCCTCTCTTCTTTCAACCTTGCTGCCTCAGCAAGAGCGTCCTTCCTTAAATAATATTTGGAGATGTGGAAGGTCTTGTGAGGTCCCATCTTGTACTTTCTTGGGAGTACTTCTGGAAGGATGATACTCAGCTTGTTGACAAAGCTGACAGTTGAGGTTACCTTCCATTCTCTTGATTGAAGGTCCAAAGTCACCTTCTTGGCTTCAAGAGCAATTCTGTCCAAGAAAAGCCCTTGCCAGTCTCCATCAATCTGATCCCAGATTGCAGCCATAACTCTAACCTTTAGAGTAGTAACAGCATCATGACTGAATGTGTTACCTAGCAACATCTTGCCTGCTATATCCATCAGGGTTTGGAACTTAGGTTCTAGTTGGGATTTCTTGAGTCCAGAGGCATCAGCAGCCTTGATTCTCCCATCAGTGAACATCTCCATGTACTCTTTCTCCTTATTCATGATGTAGGTGGAGATATTGATCTTCCCCCTTGACAAACCAAACAGTTCCTGAAGGATTTCCCTTGTTACCTTGACCTTGTGTCCACCCATGATACTTTCAACATATGATCCCTTCATCACAGCGTTTGCATAGAAAGCCAGCACATCTTGTTCATAAACGTTGGTGGGTGCTGCTTCCAGAAACTCTCGCAGGTTGAGGTTGATGCAACGGAGAAGGATTTCCTTGTTTGCAGCTGTGTGTTTGCCTTTGAAAAACAGAGCATTCTCTGTGAACATCTTCCCTTCCTTGGACCACTTTGCAGCATCCAAGGTGCCAGTGCTCTTGGTCTTCTCGTCGTAAATTTCAATGATTGCCATAGTAGAGGTTAAGTGTTTAGGTTTTGAGAGCTTGAAAGAAATTTGCAGAACGAGAGAGTATTGAGAGCAATAGGGTTTTGTGAGCGAAAGGGTTTGGAAGAGTTTTAAGGGTGTGTATATATACTCCAACAATTCTTGATCTAACGGTCAGAATTGGTTTTAATTGTGGAGTAGAGCCCAAGATTTTCCTTCTTTGATTTCGGGCCTTCCTTTAAATTAGAGCCCAAGATTTTCCTTCTTTGATTTCGGGCCTTCCTTTAAATTTGCCGGCTGAATTTGCCATGTGGCAACAGTTGATTTGCTGGCAATTTGGTAATTGAGTATTAATGACATCATTACCAAAAATAGCCGTTGTGACTAATTTTGTGGCAAGAATTGATCATCAAGGCCGTTTTTTATAAGTGAATTGCATTCCTTATATAGGCCAATTTGTTTAATTACATTCAGGAATAAATCTAGAATGAATTACATGATCAAAGATAGTCATTAAACTCAAAAATCAAATGATCTGGTCAGCAGAGTGAAGTCTTCTGATTTCTTCAAGAGGTCTGCTGATTCTCCTTGAAAGTCTTCTGGTCAGCTGAGTTGGTCTTCTGATCAGCTGAGTGGAGGATTGAGATTTGCTGAGTAAATCTTCTGTGCTTTGAAGGTCCAACCTGGCTTGATGGATCCTTTGTTGTTGCTGTGATGATCCAACATGGATGATGGATCTTCCAGCTTTATTGTGAGTGGTGATCCAACCTGGTTTGATGGATCTTCCAGCTCTATCTGAATCAAGTAGGACCATCAAATCAATATGTAGATGATCAGCCTGGATGATATCCCACTGGTTCAGGTTGCCCTTACCATCTGATGTTCCTCATCATCAGATGGGTTGTAGCATCAAATGTGTCCTAATTGAATCTCTTCGCTACTCTTGAAAGAGAAGGAAGATTGGAAGAGGCTTCAATGGAGTCGAAGAGAGGGCCATGGACTCAGCCTTCATGTTTTGTTTAGACACAATAGCTTTTGATAACAAGCTCTCCATGTAGAACTTCCCCCTGGAGAAGAAGCTCTGCTTGTTTGCTACTCTGTCCTCTGCATCTCTCTTTCCTCTAGTTTTCAATAAGGACTTCTCTTTTTCCTCTAGTTTTCATAGACATACTTATGTTGGTTAAACCAAGTATGCTGATCTGCATCATCTTCATCTTCTGGACAAATCTTCATCTCCTTCACTCAAGACTTTGGTTGAGGGATGATCTCCATTCCATCTTTTCTTTCGATCTTCTCCATAGCTGAAACAAAAATTGTAGTTGGTGATTTGTGTTCTTAGGTGTTCTCATAACTTCCTCCTTTTATAGGGGTAGAAATGAGGTAGTGGAGTGAAAGATGACAAAACTATAGAGTTGATAGGTCTGAATTTCTGAAAAGTTACTTCTTAAGATCAACAATGAGATTCTTGATCTAAGGGTTCACATTTAAAGATATTCAGACTTTATCTTATGGAATGCATAAATTATAAATTTTTTAGCAAGAGTTATTTGAAATCCGTACAGTGCATGCATACTGTTGAGTCGGTGAGGATGGTGTATTAATCCAACCAAGTATAACTCAATAGTATACTGTATGTATGTATATAAATAAAGTATTTTATGAAGAATAGTTTATTATTATACATAGTATACATTGCTTATAGTAGAGAAATCAAATAACTTTGTTCAAGTCTGCTGTATATATATATATATATATATATGATATGCAATGCAGATTTTAGAGTATTTCATCAAGGATTCTTAAGGTATCATTGATTCCCCCTTGATTAGATGACTCTAAGTTTTCCCTCAGCTTTATTTGTCTTCATTGGGAAAGAACTTACCTGAAGATGAGGGTGTCTATTCACCTCATCTGATCCTCCTAGTCTGCTGCACTTGGGTCAGCTGAGGTTTTCAGCTGATCTTTCCTTCTTCATGTGCTTGGGTCCAGGAGTCCTAAGCTGTAACATAGGGTTTTGAACCTTTCTTCAGCTAGGGGCTGATCAACTGTGTCACATCCCGATTTTAGGGCCTAGATGAAAATACTATACACTCTAGTATTTGACTTAATATCTGCATATTTTATAAATCTTGGCAGCAAAATTAACTTGGTAAATAAATACTCAAAACACATTTAAGAATATTAAAATTTAACTTCAACTAATGAGTACCCAATCTTGTCCCAAAAAGAGATGTGAAAATTCCTAAAATGAAAATAGTTTAAAAATCTTAAATGCAAATAATTAAAAATAATTAACTAAAATAGCATGAAGGCATTTCTTAATGACATGTACTGCATCCACCGTCCCTCCACTTCAACTCCTTCAATCTGTAAAATGTTAAATGGATTGGGGTGAGCAAAACAACTAGCTCAGTGGGATTAACTTTGTCATAGTTAAATATAACATACAAATAAAATCATAACTCACAAACATGCATACAATTTCATAAGCTTGTTGGCAAAGCCAACCATAATAACATAGGCTTGTTGGATGAACCAACCATAAGTTTGCTGGATAAACCAACCATAATATCATAGGCTTGTTGGATAAACCAACCATAAGTTTGCTGGATAAACCAACCATAATAACATAGGCTTGTTGGATAAACCAACCATAAGTCTGGATAAACCAACCATAATAACATAGGCTTGTTGGATAAACCAACCATAAGATGTAAGATGCAGCAAGAAATAAAATCACTCATACGAAATACTTAAAAATGACAAAGTATAGCCAATCAAGAAAATCCCACCTTAACACTTGAGTAGTCTCGTAACTACGTAACTTGAATTAATGCACGAGTTTCTCGTCACCTATAATAATAAATATATTTCTTAGAATTATTACTATGACGAATTAATGAATGACTAATATATTATTATTATTAAATTGATAATTAATAATTAATATATCTTACTGGAATTCCTACTGGAATGATTGGTGATAACTGCTCAAGTGCATTCTATAACTATCTAATGCTGGAGAATGTTATATATATATATATATATATATATATGTATATATATATATATATATATACCATAATTAAAATTATGCAGAATAATATTATCAATGAATTTGAAAATATAAGATAGCCCTCAACTAATCAGATCTACAATCATAGATTTTTCGTGTATTTCTAATTGAAGTACCAGAATAAATTTAAGATTCTAATAGTCAATATCAAACTAAAAGATCGTATCCTCAATTAATTAATTAATTCCCGTGTGTGAAACAAACATTCCTAAACATATAATATATATACCTAATACACTACTAATCAATTATGAATTTATACAATTGAATGACCTGTCTATTATTGTTTACATGCATAAGGCTTCTGACGGAATGAAATCGGTGTATTGATCTTTGTTCCAAAAAAAATATTACGACTATTCTTTTAACAGTAGTGTAATTTGATAAAAGGATGGAGAATTAGTTACCCGTAAAAAAAAGAGAAAGATCAGATGTGTAAGCGTCTTCCAAATCAGTATGATTCACGGTTGTCAGTAGCTTAAAATTTCAGTTTCTCACGTATGATTAAATATTTTTGCAGAATATGGGTTCTTTTTATGTGAGAATGACCGAGTAAATATAGAGATGTGGATAATTGACTTAGTTGAGAAAATTATGGGAATAGTGACTATCTACGATCTTCCCTCAACAGACGTTTAAATTTTTAAATAACTAAAATAGAGAAACTATATAATTATGGGATAAATATATTAATATCTTACCTAAATATATTAATTTATTATAATTTATCTTAAATTATTATCTTATGTCAATAGTGATTAAAATTCGGGGTGTTACATTCTACCCCACTTAAAGAAAATTTCGTCCTCGAAATTTAGTAACGTACCATGGGTAAATAATTCTGCATATCTTGCGCGTATCTCATCTTCGCGTTCCCATGTCGCCTCTTTTTCACTATGACGATTCCACTGAATCTTTATTAATGCAACGTTCTTGTTTCTCAATCGATGAACTTTCCTCTCAAGTATTGCAATAGGTGCTTCCTCATAAGCCAAATTATTATTTATCTCCAATGTCGAGTAGTCAATGACATGTTCGGGATCTTGCACATACTTCCTCAGCATGGACACGTGAAACACATTATGCACGGCGGCAAACTCAGGAGGTAGAGCTAGTCGGTAGGCTAAATCACCAACTCTCTCAAGTATCTCGAATGGACCCACATACCTTGGTCTTAACTTGCCCTTCTTTCCAAAACGTACAACTCCTTTTGTTGGCGAAACTTTCAAAAACACCTTCCCTCCTTCATTGAACTGTAAATCCTTTCTACGCTTGTCAGCATAGGATTTTTGTCTATCTTGCGCAATTCTAATCTTCTCCCTCACATTCTTTACTACTTCAACTGTTTGTTTTAACAATTCGGGACCCACGAACTTTCCTTCACCAACCTCATCCCAATACAATGGCGAACGACACTTTCTCCCATATAACGCCTCATAAGGAGCCATCCCAATGGTCGATTGAAAGCTGTTGTTGTACGCGAACTCAACCAGAGGAATATTGTACTCCCAACTACCGCTCAAATCAAGTATGCAAGCCCTCAACATATCTTCCAAAGTTTGGATTGTCCTCTCTGATTGCCCATCGGACTGCGGATGGTAAGCCGTACTAAAGTTTAGTTTTGTTCCCATGGCCTTATGTAAACTCTTCCAAAATTCTGAAGTAAATCGCGTATCTCTATCAGAAACAATTGAAACTGGTACTCCATGCAATCTCACGATTTCTTGAATGTACAAGTGTGCATATTGTTCCATCTTAAAAGTAGTCTTTATGGGAAGAAAATGTGCAGACTTAGTTAGACGATCCACGATAACCCAAACTGCATTATTCCCTTTAACTAATCTCGGCAATCCTGTAACGAAGTCCATCGTTATGTGCTCCCACTTCCATTCTGGAATCTTAAGTGGTCGAAGTAATCCTGATGGACGTTGATGTTCGGCCTTCACTTGTTGACAATTCAAACACTTCTCTACAAATTCTGCAATGTCTCTTTTCATTCCATTCCACCAAAACATTCTTCGTAAGTCGTGGTACATCTTCGTGCTACCCGGGTGTGCAGCATAAGGTGTACTATGAGCTTCTTCAAGTATTACTTTCTTTAGTTCAACGTTCTTAGGCACACATATTCTTCCTTCATAATACAATGCTCCATCCTCAGCTACTGCAAAACCTTTATTCTCTCCTTTAAGAGTACTCTCCTTCGCTTTACTCAAAAACTCGTCTTTGGGTTGTTCTTTTTTAATCGTGTCCCTCAAATCTGGTTGTACCACTAGAGTTGATAGAACTGCTCTAACACTTCTTGGTGGTTTCAAAATCTCGATCTTCATTTCCGCAAATTCTCTTATCAACAATTCTTGCTTAGTTAGCGCACTTAACTCGCTCCTTGTCTTTCGACTTAGTGCATCAGCTACTACATTAGCTTTTCCTGGATGACAGTGTATGGTGCAATCATAATCTTTTACTAGCTCCAACCATCGCCTTTGTCTCATGTTCAACTCTTTTTGCGTGAAAAGGTACTTTAAACTTTTGTGATCCGAGTAGATCTCACACCTTCCGCCATATAGGTAATGTCTCCATATCTTTAATGCGTGAACAACGGCTGCCAACTCCAAATCGTGTGTTGGGTAATTCAACTCATGAATCTTTAGTTGTCTTGAGGCGTAGGCAACAACCTTACCATTTTGCATCAAAACACACCCAAGTCCCTGTTTCGACGCATCACTATAGATCACAAATTCCTTGGTGGGATCTGGAATTGTCAATACAGGGGCTGATGTAAGTCTCAGTTTGAGCTCTTGAAAACTTTTCTCACATTTCTCGTTCCAATCATACTTTTCTCCCTTCCTCGTCAATCGCGTCATTGGTGAAGCTATTTTTGAAAATCCTTCTATAAACCTTCGATAGTAACCAGCCAATCCCAAGAAACTACGTACCTCATGTGCATTCATAGGTCTTTTCCAATCATTGATAGCTTCCACTTTGGTCGGGTCTACTTCAATTCCCTTTGCTGTAATCACATGTCCGAGGAATGCAACTTGATTTAGCCAAAACTCGCACTTCTTAAACTTTGCATATAACTTTTCCTTGCGAAGTGTTTCCATCACGATCCTCAAATGCTCTTCATGTTGCTTTTCATCCATTGAGTACACCAAAATGTCGTCTATGAATACTATGACGAACCGATCTAGGAATGGATGAAACACTCGGTTCATCAAATCCATAAAAACTGCAGGAGCATTAGTTAATCCAAAAGGCATTACTACAAACTCATAATGGCCGTAACGAGTTCTAAATGCCGTCTTCATGATGTCACTTTCTTTTACCTTCAATTGATGGTACCCCGATCGCAAATCAATTTTGGAAAATACTCCCGCTCCTCTCAATTGATCAAACAAGTCTTCGATTCTAGGCAAAGGGTACTTGTTCTTAATTGTGAGTCGATTCAAATCCCGGTAGTCGATGCACATTCTCAACGTTCCATCTTTCTTCTTGACAAATAAAACAGGTGCTCCCCATGGCGAGACACTAGGTTGGATGAAACCCAAATCTACTAATCCTTGTAATTGCACCTTCAATTCTTGTAACTCTTTCGGTGCCATCCTATAAGGGGCTTTTGACATTGGTGCCGCTCCAGGTGTCAAATCAATTGTGAACTCAACTTGCCTATCTGGTGGGACTCCAGGTAAATCATCCGGGAAGACATCTTTGTATTCTCGAACAATTGGTACGTCAACAATACTTATCCCTGATGTCTGGCTCCCCGTAATGTTGACCAGATATCCTCGACAATTACTCTTCTTCAACATTGATGCTGCTTTCATAGCACTTATCACTCGCGGTACGGTCCTAGACTTTACTCCATAAAACACAACTTCCTCCTTGCTAGGTAGATGTAAAGTTACTTCTTTTTCTCGACACTTAATATCAGCTTGGTATTTACTAAGCCAATCCATTCCAAGAATAATATCAAAATCTTTCATATCCAACACATATAAGTCCGCCTCTAAATCATGTTCGTTCACCTTAATATTAACATTTTTAACCATAGAGTAGGCATTTACGGTTTTTCCAGATGGTATACTAATAACAAGTGGTTCTTCTACACTCACATCCTTATTTTCAGTTAAAGCATGAAATTTAGCAGACATAAATGAATGTGTAGCTCCCGTATCGAAAAGCACAAAAGCTGGTATATTTGATACTGTGAACATACCTGCCATAGTGCCCGACTGTTGGTCGGCTTCCTCTTGAGTTAAGGCAAACATTCTTGCATTGCCACCAGCTCCCGTATTCGATCTCCTCCTATCACCTTTGTTTTGATTCAATGGGCAATTCATTAGCATATGTCCTTGCTCCTTGCATTTGAAACATCTATTTTGTCCCATCAAGCATTCACCGCCGTGCTTCTTGCCACACTTCGTACAGTTTGGTCTTTCTACATAACTCCCAGTTGCTTGACCTCCATTGACCCGTCCTTGCTTGTTACGATTCACATTTCTGTTTGAACCTGCATCATTCCACTTTCTTTTCCCAAAATTTTCAGTTGGCCTTCGACTGTTCTTGTCAAGTTGTTGACTTGCTGCAATTTCCCCAGCTCTCTTCACTAGATTACTAAAAGGCATGTCTCCGCGACTAGCAAGGATACTGCGTATTTCAGAACGTAGTCCCTTCTTAAATTTCTGGGCTTTCTTTCGTTCGGTATCTACCATGTGTGGGGCAAAACGAGCCAACCGACTGAACTCTCTCTCATACTCCTCCACAGTTAGGCCTCCTTGTTGGAATTCAAAGAATTCCGACTCCATCTGCTCCCGATAGGTCTCGGGGTAAAACCTTTCCATAACAATCTCTTTAAATCCATTCCATTCTAGTACGTTACGTTCTTCATCTGTTCTTGATCTCCAGTAGCCTTCCCACCAATGGTCAGCATCCTCCACTAGCTGGAATTCAGCGCAAGCCACACGTTGATGCTCTGTGCATCCGAGGAGGCGAAATACGCGCTCAAGAGCTCTTAACCACTCCTCGACTGCCGTGGGTCCATCACGTCCGTTGAAGGTAGGTGGTTTATAACGACGGAACTGTTCCACGATGCTAGCATTAGTTCGTATGTTCTGAGGCTCATTGTTGGCTTGATTCTGGTTTTCCTCCACCTGATTTTGAATAGGTTGTCGACGTGGCGGCATCGTTTCTATTTCTGCTAGTCATTATCAATATAGTAACAAGTCATTATCTTCTTTTATAAATCTTTAGAAATTCCTCATTCCTTGGAAAACGAAATAAACACTTAAGCCTTGTACTATGTGTTCATCTTATCTATCAATTATTTGAAAATAAATATCTTGTAATACCTACTCTATCATAATTCTTACATAATTCTTATTGTAAATCGTACCAATATCAACAGCATAATATCTTAACGTACCTTATTGGAGTTGAAGCAGTGGGCGGTGGTGGATGCCATAACTTATAACTTATAAACATTATGAATGCATGCATATAAAGGTTAAAATTATTGACGCTAAAAGAATTTTTTTTTTTTTAACAAGTCTACAAGAACGTAGACCTGCTCTGATACCACTCTGTCACATCCCGATTTTAGGGCCTAGATGAAAATACTATACACTCTAGTATTTGACTTAAAATCTGCATATTTTATAAATCTTGGCAGCAAAATTAACTTGGTAAATAAATACTCAAAACACATTTAAGAATATTAAAATTTAACTTCAACTAATGAGTACCCAATCTTGTCCCAAAAAGAGATGTGAAAATTCCTAAAATGAAAATAGTTTAAAAATCTTAAATGCAAATAATTAAAAATAATTAACTAAAATAGCATGAAGGCATTTCTTAATGACATGTACTGCATCCACCGTCCCTCCACTTCAACTCCTTCAATCTGTAAAATGTTAAATGGATTGGGGTGAGCAAAACAACTAGCTCAGTGGGATTAACTTTGTCATAGTTAAATATAACATACAAATAAAATCATAACTCACAAACATGCATACAATTTCATAAGCTTGTTGGCAAAGCCAACCATAATAACATAGGCTTGTTGGATGAACCAACCATAAGTTTGCTGGATAAACCAACCATAATATCATAGGCTTGTTGGATAAACCAACCATAAGTTTGCTGGATAAACCAACCATAATAACATAGGCTTGTTGGATAAACCAACCATAAGTTTGCTGGATAAACCAACCATAATAACATAGGCTTGTTGGATAAACCAACCATAAGATGTAAGATGCAGCAAGAAATAAAATCACTCATACGAAATACTTAAAAATGACAAAGTATAGCCAATCAAGAAAATCCCACCTTAACACTTGAGTAGTCTCGTAACTACGTAACTTGAATTAATGCACGAGTTCCTCGTCACCTATAATAATAAATATATTTCTTAGAATTATTACTATGACGAATTAATGAATGACTAATATATTATTATTATTAAATTGATAATTAATAATTAATATATCTTACTGGAATTCCTACTGGAATGATTGGTGATAACTGCTCAAGTGCATTCTATAACTATCTAATGCTGGAGAATGTTATATATATATATATATATATATATGTATATATATATATATACCATAATTAAAATTATGCAGAATAATATTATCAATGAATTTGAAAATATAAGATAGCCCTCAACTAATCAGATCTACAATCATAGATTTTTCGTGTATTTCTAATTGAAGTACCAGAATAAATTTAAGATTCTAATAGTCAATATCAAACTAAAAGATCGTATCCTCAATTAATTAATTAATTCCCGTGTGTGAAACAAACATTCCTAAACATATAATATATATACCTAATACACTACTAATCAATTATGAATTTATACAATTGAATGACCTGTCTATTATTGTTTACATGCATAAGGCTTCTGACGGAATGAAATCGGTGTATTGATCTTTGTTCCAAAAAAAATATTACGACTATTCTTTTAACAGTAGTGTAATTTGATAAAAGGATGGAGAATTAGTTACCCGTAAAAAAAAGAGAAAGATCAGATGTGTAAGCGTCTTCCAAATCAGTATGATTCACGGTTGTCAGTAGCTTAAAATTTCAGTTTCTCACGTATGATTAAATATTTTTGCAGAATATGGGTTCTTTTTATGTGAGAATGACCGAGTAAATATAGAGATGTGGATAATTGACTTAGTTGAGAAAATTATGGGAATAGTGACTATCTACGATCTTCCCTCAACAGACGTTTAAATTTTTAAATAACTAAAATAGAGAAACTATATAATTATGGGATAAATACTTAAAATAAATATAATGGTTTAACGTTTTTTTTTTTTTTTTAAATAATATATTCATATCTTACCTAAATATATTAATTTATTATAATTTATCTTAAATTATTATCTTATGTCAATAGTGATTAAAATTCGGGGTGTTACAAACTGCCTTTCCAGACTCATCTGGTTCCATTTTCAAAGATGTCATCATTGGAATCCTTGCAGTCTTGCTTTGTAGGGCTTTGAATCTTTCTAATAGGCTCTTGGTATACTTGGACTGGTTGATGAAGATCCCTTCTGAACTCTGCTTAACTTGAAGTCCTAGGAAATAATTCATCTCACCCATCATGCTCATTTCGAACTTTCCTTGCATAAGTTCAGAGAACTTCTTGCACATCTCTTGATTGGGTGATCCAAATATAATATCATCTACATATATTTGCACCATTAGGATGTCTTCTCCTTCTTGTATTCTGAAAAGAGTTCTATCCAATTTGCCTTTTGTATATCCATTGTCAAGTAGGAATTGTGACAATGTGTCATACCAAGCTCTAGGGGCTTGTTTTAGACCATAGAGAGCCTTCTTCAGTCGATATACTTGATCACCTTTTTCAAAACCTGGAGACTGCTCTACATATACTTCTTCTACCAGAATACCATTTAGAAAAGCACTCTTGACATCCATTTGATATACCTTGAAGCCCATATATGATGCATAAGCTAGAAACAGTCGGATGGCTTCTAATCTGGCTACTGGAGCAAAGGTTTCATCATAGTCAATCCCTTCAGATTTAGAGTATCCTTTTGCAACTAGCCTAGCCTTATTTCTAGTTATCACATCATTTTCGTCCTTCTTGTTCTTGAATACCCACTTTGTTCCTACTTCATTGTGGTTTTCAGGACGATCTACCAATTCCCAGACTTCATTTCTTTCGAATTGGTTTAGTTCTTCTTGCATAGCAGTGATCCAATTGCTATCTGTCATTGCTTCTTCTATATCAGATGGTTCAATGTTGGATAGGAAAGCACACCAGCAGAACATAGATTATTGTGAGTTCTGATTCAGTTGTCTTCTGGTCTTGACACCTGAGTCAGCTCCTCCTAAGATGAGGTTTGATGGATGGTTGTTTCTCCATGTATGCCTCACAGGAGTATCTGCATTGGATGAGCTTGGATTCTCATCTGATCTAGTGCCATCAGGAGGGTTGACTTGATTAGGTCGATCATCATCTGTATCTTGAGTGTCAAAAAGATCATTCCCCCTGGCATTTGGGATTGGTGCATCTTGATTCTGGTCAGCTTGTCCTGCTTGAGTTTGAGATCTAGTGACAGGTCTATGAGGCTTATCCTCCTCTGGTTCTTCAGGGAAAGGTTCATTGACTTCAATGAACTCATCTGGTTTGGACTTGATCACTAGATGTCTCATCTGATCTGCAGTTGAGTTTGTTTCTACTGCATTCTTTTCACAAGATTCATCAAAAACAACATGAGGTGTTTCTTCCACAATAAGGGTTCGTTTGTTGAGTACTCTAAATGCTTTGCTAGTTGAGGAGTATCCTAAAAATATCCCCTCATCTGCTTTGGCATCAAAAGCATTCAACTTACTCTTCCCATTGTTGTGAATGAAACACTTACAACCAAATATATGAAAGTAAGATACTCTAGGTTTTCTTCCTTTCCATAGTTCATATGGGGTTTTCTCATGTATTTTATGAATACCTGACCTGTTTTGAGTGTGACAAGCTGTGTTGATCGCTTCTGCCCATAGCTTCTTAGGAGTGTAGAATTCAGCAAGGAGTGTTCTGGCAGCTTTTTTGAGTGTTCTGACTCTTCTTTCAGCTACACCATTTTGTTGTGGTGTTCTTGCTGCACTTGTCTCATGCTGAATACCATTAGTAGTACAATAGGCAATAATATAAGAGTTAATGAATTCAGTGCCTTTGTCACTTCTAATTTTCACAATTGGTTCTCCTTTCTCTACTTGGATCCTCTTCAATAGTTCAGGGAGCTTCTTCTGTGTTTCACTCTTCTTGTATAAGAAGATAACCAGAGTAAACTTGGAATAATCATCTACAACAATAAGAGTGTACTTCCTCCCTGTTAGAGTGGTTGGAGTGATTGGTCCAAAGAGATCCATGTGAAGCAGTTCAAGAACTCTGCTGGTTGATGCTGTCTTCTTGGTCTTGAAGGAGACATTTGTTTGCTTTCCTTGTTGACATGCATCACACACCTGATCTTTACAGTAGAGTTCATTAGGCAGACCATCAACTAAGGATTCCCTTGCTAACTTGTTCATAGTCTTAAAGTTCAGATGACTAAGACGTTTGTGCCATAGCCAGCTGACATCTTTAGGGCTCTTCACAAGCAGACATGTATCCTTAGGACAGCTGTTCCAATTTGCAAGATACATACTTCCCTTTCTAGATCCTGTTAGAAGGTTTTGTTTTATTCTCTTATCACTTATGAGACACTCATCTTTAGAGAATTTGACTGAGTAACCAGTGTCACAAAAGTGAGAAACAGATAATAAATTAAACTTAAGACCTTCTACATATGATACATCATGTACCTCAATGTCACCATTTTTAAGGGTGCCATATCCTTTTGTGTTACCATGCGCGTTATCACCAAAGAAGACTTTTGGACCTTTCTTTTCTATGTAGTTGGTCAGCAGGGCTTTGGTTCCTGTCATGTGAGTTGAGCATCCACTATCTATGTACCAAGTTTCTCCTGCTAGACCTCCTCTTCTGTATAGGTCCCTCCTTTCCTACAAGAAAAGTTAAGTCTTAGGTACCCATTTTGTTTTGGGTCCTTGGGTGTTAGTAGGAGTGTACATACATGATCTTTTGACTAGTTACATTCGGCCTGGGTGCATTAGCTGGTCGATGCACACGATTATATGGACCATACTCTTCTGTTCTCACAATATCATAAGAGATAGGGGGTGCAAAGAGAACAGATTTGTTTGAAGAAGACTTCTTCTTCTTGGCTGGAGCAGCATACAGCTGAGACTGTCTCAGCCGAGATGGTCTAGGTTGTTTGCTGTTCCTCTGTACAGGCTTGAGGTAGCTTGTCCTTTACCATTTTTGGTTTTGGGATAGTTAGCCTTAGCTGGTACAGATGCCTTTTGGTTCATATTAGGTTCATTGTGTTTAGAACACTCACCCTTTTCATGTGTCTGAGTAGTGCACTTGTTAGGTGTACTACCCCCAGCTGGAGAGGATGTAGATGGGTTGAGTTCATAGCCAAAACCCATCTTATTGCCATTTGATCTATAATACTCAGAGATACTTTCAATAGTAGTAGAGGCTTTATTGAACTCTGATATCTTTTGATTTAGGCATTCCTTCTCCTTTTCTAAGAGCTTGTGTGCTTGGAAGAGGTCATCGAATTTGGATTGTAGTGAACAAAGTTCCTTAGTTTCTAAAGCTTGAGTTTGTAACATCCCCTCATACAACTGAGTTATTGTGGTATTTTCTTCCTTAAGAAGCTCCACTTCTCTGGTCAATCTTTCATTCATTGTGGCCATCTCACGGGTGTTATCAAACTTAACCCTTTTCAACTTAGCAATTTCTTTCCTTAGATCCTTATTCTCCTCTTCCACTTCTATAAAAGCTCTAGTGGCAATATCCAGACCACCTTTTACTTTTCTTAAAGATTGATAATAGGTGTCTTCTGATTCGCCTATGGCCATCATAGTTAGGTCATCTGAATCATCTGAGAAGATTTGGCAGTCTGGTGATGTAGGGAGTTCATCACTTTGATATTCAGATTCTTCAGTCACCATAGCTTTCTTGTCTGAAGTTCTTCTTGGCCTTCTTTCTTCTTTGTCATCCAAATCCAGCTCAGGACATTCATAGACATAGTGTCCTGGTTTGCGACAGTTGAAGCATGATCCAGGTTTCTGATTTGAGTTGCCTTTCCTTGGAGGAGTGGCATCTCTTCTTCTAGATCCTCGGCTGTCAGATGACTCCACATCCTTTCTAGGAT
The DNA here is from genome assembly GCA_963675135.1 of Galeopsis tetrahit. Lineage (NCBI taxonomy): Eukaryota > Viridiplantae > Streptophyta > Magnoliopsida > Lamiales > Lamiaceae > Galeopsis > Galeopsis tetrahit. Next base: position 18,942,781 of record OY776130.1, read on the forward strand.
GTCTTTCTGGTGTTCTTTCTCTGGAACCTCTAGAGGGTGAACTTGCTCTTCTATCTTTGTAGTTTCTATAGAATTTTCTATATTTGCTGTTGAGAGTGTTCATCCTTTCGAATCTCTTGATCATAAGAGCCATTTGTTCCTTCAGACTCATGTCTGATCCTTCACAGTCTTCTGTTTTCAGAGAGGCCTTGCCAGATGAGGTACTTGCAGCTTTTGTATTGGCTGCCTTGAAGGCTACAGTCTTGGAGGTAGATGGGGCTGCAGCTGACTCATCACTTCCTGAGTTTTCTTCTCTGTCAAGGTCATATTCATGAGCTTTTAGGTTCTGAAATAGAGTTTGAGTAGACCACTTCTTGATATCTTGAGTATCTTTGATGATGGTCTTCTTGAGTTTCCATCTCTTGGGTAAAGAGTCCAAGATCTTCAAGTTTTTCTCTCTATTTGTATACTTCTTGCCTAGAGATTCAATCTCATTTATGATCTTTGTACATCTATTGTCCAGCTGATCAATAGTTTCTCCTGGATGCATATTGAGGTGTTCAAACTTCTTGACTGCTGTTGACAATTTGCTTTCCTTGATCAGCTCAGTTCCTTCACAGAGGAGTGTTAATGCCTCCCACATCTCTCTGGCTGACTCACAGTGGATGACCTTTGCAATGTACTCATTTGGAAGAGTTTGCATTATGTAATCTTGAGCAATGCTATCAAGGTTTGATTTCTTCATCTCTTCTGGTGTGAGATCCCTCATGGGCTTGGGAACCAGTTCTCCAACTGGGACTTCTGGATCACCATTTGCAGTGTTGACTGTCATGATGGTGATTGGGCCTTCAGTGATTACTGACCACATCTTGTAGTGGACTGATGTGAGATTCTTCCTCATCCTGATCTTCCAGTAATCATAATCCTCAACTGAAAACTTAGGCAACTTACGCATGTTAGCACTCATGCTGTATGAGTTTTCAAAAACAAGTTTTCCAAAAAGATCTGTTCAAGAGGACTACAGAAAGACTCCCTCAAGTCTTCTGATAATCTAGAGACAGTAGTCCGTTAGAACCACTGCTCTGATACCACTTGTTGGTCCCTAAACGAGTAGTGAATGGGTTAAAAGTCTAGAGGGGAGGGGTGAATAGACTTTAAAACTTTTTCAAACAGAGTTGGGAACCTCTTCTGATTGCTATGTCAACTGGACTGCAAGTCTGCTGGTCCAGATGACTATAATGATCTGACTGAGGAGGTTATATGCGGAATTATGGTGGCCCTGGTTTAGACTCGTTCTTGTAACTTGTTTTACTTAATGAAAATACTCAGCTGATGCTGGTTTGAAAGTTATGGCCTTGTTTTGAAGGGTGTCGAAATCACAGTATGCACTATATAATAATGAATGTAAACGCAGAAATATAAAGTGCAGAAAGTAAATAACACCGGATTTATAGTGGTTCGGATATACGTTCCTACGTCCACTCTCACGTCCTAACGTGATGTTTAATCCCTTTAATTTCCACAAATTACAAGGGTCTTGACCTTTATAGTCCCAAGGTTAGGACTTTGAGATCTGAGCCGTCCTAACAGCTACGGTCTCCACAAGTGATTGTAAGCACTTGCACTTTAAGGGGTTTCAAAAACTTTAACCTTTCGGTGAGGGTTTGGGGTTTTTGAGGTGTATCCAACTAATGGTTCAAGCTTATAATTTGCTTAACCACTATGCCTAAAACAATTGATATACAATATGAACAGGTTTCAGGTTCTTAAGGGTTGGATAGAAATCACTTAAGAGCTATAGATAATCTAATGGTTTCTGGCTCTTTTGAGAATTCTTAGAACTGTATGGCTTTAGCTTTGATTGCTTGCTTGGCTTGTTGAATTCTCTCTTTTGACTTCTTCTTTGTGATTTCTCATCCTCTTGTATTTATAATGGAGATTGGTTGCAACTAGCCGTTGGAGTTGACTAGCCGTTTGAGCAATCTTTCCATAATAGCTTGATTCCTTGATTCCAGCCGCTTGATTGCTTCAATCCTGGGATCATGTCAATCTTCTAAATATGGTAGGTCTTCGTTTGAATTGCAAGATGACTTGGGAATCAGCCGAGTCCTGGAAGAGCACATAGTCTTCTGATCTGTACTTCTAGTCTTCTGACTACTCTTCTGGCCTTAGGTCTTCTGTCTTCTGATATCAGACGAGTAACACTCTTCTGATCTGGAAATTCTTTGTACTGCTTTTAGGCCATCTTCAATCTGGGACTCCATCAGATAGGTAGGTATACAAGCACCTTAACTTATCTAGTCTTCAAGGATCTTCTAGTCTTCATGTCTTCTACTCTTCTCATCTTGAGGATAGGCATGTAAGCCAGGACTGTGCTGATCAGCTGATATCAATACAGTTGATCACACAAGACTAGTCTAAGCTGTTCTATACAAGTCAGCTGATCCTTTACATTTATAAACTCTAAGTGTTTTGGCCATCAAAACTATTCTAACATCAAGTGGGGCTTAGAATGAATTTATATCCCAACACTTATCTTATATTATCTCTATTAAAATGGCTAACAATGCAGTTCCAGGAGATGTTGTTAACACCATCAACAACATGGGTCCAAACCAAGTCAATCATATATCTCATCACAAGTTGCCAATGTTCTCAATTGAGAATTATGATTTCTGGAAGATTAGAATGAGAGCACATCTTGCCTGCCAGCATGATGAAATGCTCAAAGTAATCACCAGAGGGCCATTCACAATCACCAAAGCAAATCCCAAACTCACTGATGCTCAGAAAGCAGATCCAAGGGAATTGCTACCAAAGGATGACGATGATTTTACAGCTGAAGAAAGAAAAAGGCACAACCTGAACTACATTGCCATGAATACATTGTACCAGACTATTCCAGATGCAGTGATGGGAAGAGTGTACCACTGCACATCAGCAAAAGAAATTTGGGACACCTTAGCACTTATGTGTGAAGGTACCCAAAAGATAAAAGAAAACAAACTTCAAGTGGCTATCCAAAAATATGAACAATTCTCTATGGAAGCCAATGAAACTATTGATCATCTTGATGGCAGATTTACTGACATCATGAATGAGATAAACTCTCTTGGCAAGTTCTATGCCAAAAGAGAAGTTGCTTTAAAGATTCTGAGAAGTCTCACATCCAAGTGGGACATATACTCTGTCATGATGCAAAACACCAGCAATCTTGACAACATGCCCATGCAGCAAGTGTTCTCTGAACTCAAAGCATATGAGTTTGATCTGAACAGAAAGAAAGTGCATGATGAGCCATCCTCCTCAAGCAAAGGTGTTGCTTTCAAGGCTGCTGAAACAGAAAAGAAAAGTACTCAAAGATCCTCTCAATCTGTTTCAAAATCTGAAATGAAGGAGGAGCTGGCACTCATGGCAAGAAGATTTGAGAAACTCAACTCCAGATTTGGTAGATACAAGAAGTTCTACCAAGACAACAAAATCAGAAGGAGATTCAGCTCTCATGACAACAAATCAGAGGACAAAGTCTCTGATGAGAAGAAAGAAGACAGATATGCTGATAGAAAGAGGTACAGCAAAGGTGAACCATCATCATCAAGAAGGAAGGAGTCCTCAAGCAAGAAAAATGATGATGAAGATGTGTGTTACAACTGCCAGAAAAAGGGTCACTTTCAGTATGATTGTCCAGACCTGAGTGCAAAAGAAAGAAAAGAAAGGCAGAAAAAAAGAGACAAGAGGCTGAATGTCACGCCCCAATTTTCATAAATGTAAATTTGGTAAAAAGACTGGCTAAATCGAAGTAAAAGGGCATGAACTAAAAAATTTAGCTAAAGAAATTAAGCTTTCAAACTTATTTGACAATAAAAGAACTAGATTAAAAGCGAAAGACTCAAAAGAATTTAAAATATCAACTATAAGTCTCACAATCTTATAAAAGGGTTTAATACATAAAATTAAATACTCAATTACGTTACTAAACATTAATAGATTTGCCATCCACCACTCCTCCTCACCACCAGCTCTTCAACCTGAAATTGTTAAATGTTTGGATGAGTATGCAAGCACACTCAATGGGGCATAATTATTCTAAATTAAATACTAAAAATAAACAAACAAGGGGTTGATGCTAATTGAATAACAATCACATTTTCTCATTTCAACATAGACCTTGTCATAGATACTTTGCCACACTTTGCCCTTGTAACTTTGCCAATAGAGTTTTGTGAACCTTCCCAAAGCCAAATTAATGACTAAGGTATTCTCACACGTAGACTTCGCATGTTTGTGGACCTTTCCAAAGCCAAGTTAATGACTAAGGTATTTCCACACGTAGTGAGTACGGCGGGTTACACCCGAATACCCGTCGGCCCCGGACCCCATTTGGAGTCCCTGACTATTAGATAACTTTGTCATTTGAATAACATAGGAACAACTCACATAGCAGACAACTCGAAATTTATTAAAAGCATTTAACGAAGAATAAACATGCAATAAATCACTACCAAACCACTGTAGGAATTAAAGCAATTAAACCCCACCTCAAAGGAATGGCGCGGAAGCAATAGTCGCAAAGCTTATTTATCACGATTTCCGTCACCTAACATGAAATTAAGTCTACTTAGATAATAAATCTCAACACTAAATTATTACTCCATAATTCATAATACTATTACACACATCCACTGCATTGACGCAAAGTGATACATAATACCAGAGTTTTGGAATTAAAAACTTGATCTCAAATCCTTTAATAGTAAGACCAACATATAAAAGACATATAACCCAACTTATTATAAATAAAGGGTTTTAAAAGATGAGCACTTCGGTTTGAGAACTAACAGCATCCAATACAAAAATCTAGCATAATCTTATTGGTAAAACAATTGTGGCTTTATATTAAGTACGAAAAATATTTTGACAGATGTTGAAAATCCTTATTGAACATTAAGTGACTTCAAAATGCTTTAAAGAAAAAGATTCATCATACGCGATTCAGAATAAGAAACCAAAACCATATAATTTAAATTTTTGAAAGATTGATTTGACTAATATGACTCGCGGTATCCGATAAAATTTAGCTTAATAATTTCATAAAAATAATATGACACAAGGTATACTTATCGAGCAGTACACAATCAACAAAATGATGTATACTAGATTGAAGATTAAATCAGAGATGAAATAAAGGTAATTACTGTTCAGCAAGAAGAAGAGCCGCGAGCTGCCATTTGGAGAGGAAATTCTTCACGATTTAGGCAATGAGGAAAAATGAGTATTCTATGTAAATCTAGGGCAAAACATATATATATGGATATAAAAATTGGGCTTGAATTGGGCTTAAAAACATATTAAAATCATAATGGACTTAAATTTAAATGGGCTAGCTTTCAAATATTTATCTAGATAAACTAGCAATTATAATATAACAATAAATAAATAAATATTAATTTATACACATAAACTTATATTATAAATTTTTACGGGTGTTACATCCTCTACAACTTATAAAAATTTCGTCCTCAAAATTACACTAAAATTTATGAGTACCATCATTTAGCAATAAGATCTTAATTAGTAAAAATCAACTTTAAACTCAAGGTTTAAATGTTACTCAATCATATCTCATATATATCCAACAATAAAAGAATTTAATGCACGAATAAATACCATCAAATATCTTATATCTTTACTCTAGAGCTCAACGTATATATTATTTCACACTTCTCACAATTCATCACCAAAGGTGTAATCAAAATATACAATCATAAAATACGTTTAGCTCACATACCTCATTGAGCTGAAGCGGGAGGTGGTGGAGATGACCTTTACTTCTTAAAAATTTATGTTATACAAAATTCTTTAAATAAATTTGACTCTTAAAGATTTTTATTTTAACAAGTCTACAAGAACGTAGACCTGCTCTGATACCACTCTGTCACGCCCCAATTTTCATAAATGTAAATTTGGTAAAAAGACTGGCTAAATCGAAGTAAAAGGGCATGAACTAAAAAATTTAGCTAAAGAAATTAAGCTTTCAAACTTATTTGACAATAAAAGAACTAGATTAAAAGCGAAAGACTCAAAAGAATTTAAAATATCAACTATAAGTCTCACAATCTTATAAAAGGGTTTAATACATAAAATTAAATACTCAATTACGTTACTAAACATTAATAGATTTGCCATCCACCACTCCTCCTCACCACCAGCTCTTCAACCTGAAATTGTTAAATGTTTGGATGAGTATGCAAGCACACTCAATGGGGCATAATTATTCTAAATTAAATACTAAAAATAAACAAACAAGGGGTTGATGCTAATTGAATAACAATCACATTTTCTCATTTCAACATAGACCTTGTCATAGATACTTTGCCACACTTTGCCCTTGTAACTTTGCCAATAGAGTTTTGTGAACCTTCCCAAAGCCAAATTAATGACTAAGGTATTCTCACACGTAGACTTCGCATGTTTGTGGACCTTTCCAAAGCCAAGTTAATGACTAAGGTATTTCCACACGTAGTGAGTACGGCGGGTTACACCCGAATACCCGTCGGCCCCGGACCCCATTTGGAGTCCCTGACTATTAGATAACTTTGTCATTTGAATAACATAGGAACAACTCACATAGCAGACAACTCGAAATTTATTAAAAGCATTTAACGAAGAATAAACATGCAATAAATCACTACCAAACCACTGTAGGAATTAAATCAATTAAACCCCACCTCAAAGGAATGGCGCGGAAGCAATAGTCGCAAAGCTTATTTATCACGATTTCCGTCACCTAACATGAAATTAAGTCTACTTAGATAATAAATCTCAACACTAAATTATTACTCCATAATTCATAATACTATTACACACATCCACTGCATTGACGCAAAGTGATATATAATACCAGAGTTTTGGAATTAAAAACTTGATCTCAAATCCTTTAATAGTAAGACCAACATATAAAAGACATATAACCCAACTTATTATAAATAAAGGGTTTTAAAAGATGAGCACTTCGGTTTGAGAACTAACAGCATCCAATACAAAAATCTAACATAATCTTATTGGTAAAACAATTGTGGCTTTATATTAAGTACGGAAAATATTTTGACAGATGTTGAAAATCCTTATTGAACATTAAGTGACTTCAAAATGCTTTAAAGAAAAAGATTCATCATACGCGATTCAGAATAAGAAACCAAAACCATATAATTTAAATTTTTGAAAGATTGATTTGACTAATATGACTCGCGGCATCCGATAAAATTTAGCTTAATAATTTCATAAAAATAATATGACACAAGGTATACTTATCGAGCAGTACACAATCAACAAAATGATGTATACTAGATTGAAGATTAAATCAGAGATGAAATAAAGGTAATTACTGTTCAGCAAGAAGAAGAGCCGCGAGCTGCCGTTTGGAGAGGAAATTCTTCACGATTTAGGCAATGAGGAAAAATGAGTATTCTATGTAAATCTAGGGCAAAACATATATATATGGATATAAAAATTGGGCTTGAATTGGGCTTAAAAACATATTAAAATCATAATGGACTTAAATTTAAATGGGCTAGCTTTCAAATATTTATCTAGATAAACTAGCAATTATAATATAACAATAAATAAATAAATATTAATTTATACACATAAACTTATATTATAAATTTTTACGGGTGTTACACTGAACAACAGAAAGGCCATGATAGCTGGGGAATCAGCAAGTGAAGAGAGTGTCTATTCTTCTGATGATGGACTATTCTCCAACAGTGACAGTGATGATGACTGTCAAATGGCATTTGAAAATGAAGAGGTATGTTCATCTTCTAATTCTTTAAGTTCTTTTAATAACACACATCAGTCCAGTGAAATCCACTTGAAACTCAACTTTGGAAAGTTACTTGAGGATTTCACCAGGCTACAAGAAGTATGCAACATGGCACTGAGAGAAAATGAGCTTTTGAATTCCAAAGTTCAAACTCCCAACCTTCCTGAACCAGAGTTTGACATTAAATCAACTGAGTTGTATCAACAGACTGTGAGAGAACATGATGAAATATCTCTCAAAGGCACTGAACAACAAAAGTTGATTGATGAGCAAGAACTGGCCTTGAGGAAAAAGGATTTTGATCTTAGAATTCTTCAAGCTAAATTTGACAATCTCTCAAGTGAATTTGATACTCTAAAATTAAGTGAGGGGAGCTTAAAAATGAAAATGTCTGCCTTGAACAAATCTGCTAAGGCAATAGAGGAAATTCAAGGGTTTCAAAGACCATTTGCTCAAAAGGGTGGATTAGGCTATAATCCATTTGAACCCTCACTTGGTCTTAGTATTGCCTCATCAAGCAATTCTAAGATGACTTTTGTAAGATCTGTGGCACAACAAAATGAAATAGAAGTAAATCAACCACTGATCAAGGATAAGGGTAAAGGTATCTTTATACCAACTCAAGTAAACAATGCTTCTAAACCCATACCAAAGGAAAAGGTTAAGAATATTGGTTACAGGAGAAATGAGATTCAGAAAGGTAGAACCAATGGAAGGCCAACCTATCTGAATCCTCATCAGAGGAGTTGTCCAAAATCTGTCTAGAAAAGGCCAACTCAAATGAGGCAACCTCAACTGAATGGATTAAGGCCAATCCCCCCTGACAGGTATAAAACATTCAGGAAGCCTGGACCTTACATGCCAAAAGGAAAAGGCCATCCAAGCCCCTATCCTCAAAGGTCTTACAAAGCTGCACCTAAGTCTAGTAACTTCAGGAGAAATGTCCCAAAGAAATTCACCAGCTCTCCTGAACCTTACAAGGCTAACACCTATACACAGAAACCACCCAAGGCATTTAAGGGTCAAACTGTGTATGTAGATGTAAATGGAAACCAAGTCAGTCACTTTGAGTGAATCAGAGTAATTAGGCAGATTTGGGTTCCAAAAGGTACAGCTAACCCTCTAGGACCCAACACTCAAAGGGTGCCTTAATTTTGACTTTGCAGGGTTGCAAGGACCACAAGAAGAGGAGAAGCATCAACAAGAAAACAGCATGGTACTTGGACAGTGGATGTTCAAGACACATGACTGGGAACAAGGAGCTTCTCTCAGAATTCATAGAAAAAGATGGTCCTTCAGTAACCTTTGGAGACAACTCTCAAGGGATCACAAGAGGCTATGGTACATTAAACATTGGTAGTGTCAAAATTACTGATGTCTCATATGTCCTAGGCCTAAAATACAACTTGCTGTCTATAAGTCAAATCTGTGATAAAGGATATAGTGTTGAATTTGCACCAAATGAATGTATTATCAAAAATAATTCAACACAACAGGTGCTACTAACAGGGGTGAGAAAGGGAAATGTCTATTTTGCAGATTGGAGCAAAACCCCTGAAGCAATTTGTCTTGTTGCCAAAAGCACAAGTGAGCAAAGCTGGATGTGGCACAAAAGACTAAACCATCTGAACTTCAAAACCATCAACAAGATTGCAAGAAACTCTCTAGTTAAAGGGCTGCCTAATCAAGTGTTCACTAAAGAACATATATGCCAACCATGTCAGGAAGGAAAGCAGATCAAAGCTTCTTTCAAAGGAAAGCCTGTCATCTCAACTGAGAGAGTTCTTCAACTACTGCATATGGATCTATTTGGGCCAATTATACCAATAAGTATAAATGGAAGAAAATATGCTTTAGTTGTTGTTGATGATTTTTCCAGGTACACTTGGGTAGTATTTTTGCTGAACAAAAAGGAGACCCAAGTCAAGCTACCTGAATTGATGATGAGATTGAGTAACAAAAAGGGCCTAAGCATTGTCAAGATCAGATCTGACAAAGGCACTGAATTCATAAACTCATACATCAATGAGTACTGCAGCAAGAATGGCATCACTCATGAGACTTCAGCAGCAAGAACACCTCAACAAAATGGGGTAGCTGAAAGAAGGAACAGGACCTTGAAAGAGGCAGCAAGAACATTGATTGCTGAATCCAAACTGCCTAAAAGGTTCTGGGCTGAAGCCATTAGCACTGTATGTCACACTCAAAACAGGTCCTTAATCACCAAAGGACAAGGTAAAACCCCATTTCAAATATGGAAAGGTAGATTGCCCACTGTTGCTTATTTTCATATATTTGGTTGTAAGTGTTTCATTCATAATAATGGGAAAGAGCAATTGAAAGCTTTTGATAGCAAAGCTGATGAAGGAATATTTGTTGGATATTCACAAATCAGCAAAGCTTACAGAGTCTACAATTGCAAAACCCTTATTGTGGAAGAAACACCTCATGTTGTGTTTGATGAATCTATTAATGAGTTCAAGGATAGAAACCTGAATATTGATGAGATAACACAAAGAACAACCAGACTAAGGCTTCAAAGCAAGGAAACAGTGTTTGTAGATGTTGCCCAGCCTGAACTTGATGATAATCAAATACTGGACAACCTACCTGATGGCAATCCACCAGAAGTCAATCAACCTGAAGGTGAAATTGAACTGACTGGCCCCATCCCAGTTCAAAACCAGGTAACAACTACCAATGAAGAAGCAGGCAATGCTGAGGTAGTAAATGGATCCAATATTTAAGGGGGAACCAATGAAAATGTCAACTTATCTGACAATGAGGACAATACCCCTGAATATGATCCTGAACTTGATCCTGCAATTAACTTTCCTGAATTTAATGAGTCTAATGATCCAACCTCAGATGAGGACAACCCTCCTGAAGGGATCAGGTCTAGAAGGACTTGGTTGCAAGACCATCCATCTAGCCTGATACTTGGTAATCCAAGTGAAGGGATCAAAACTAGAAGATTTCATGGAGAAAGTGCTTTGTTTTGTTGTTTCCTTTCAGAACAGGAACCAAAAGACATTGAGGAAGCACTACAAGACACCAACTGGATCATAGCCATGCAAGAAGAGCTGAACCAGTTTACCAGAAATGAAGTATGGGAGCTGGTGGATTGACCAACTCATCAAGATGTCATTGGAACCAAATGGGTGTTCAAAAATAAGAAAAATGAAAATGACATCATTGTGAGGAACAAAGCAAGACTGGTGGCCAAGGGATATTGTCAATCTGAAGGGATTGATTATGATGAGACCTTTGCTCCAGTGGCCAGACTTGAGGCAATCAGACTCTTCTTAGCATATGCAGCTCACATGAGGTTCAAGGTGTATCAAATGGATGTGAAGAGTGCATTTCTCAATGGGGTGCTCAAAGAAGAAGTATATGTTGAACAGCCCCCAGGCTTTGAAGAAGGAGACAAGGTGTACAGATTGAAGAAAGCTCTCTATGGCTTAAAGCAAGCTCCAAGAGCTTGGTATGACACCTTATCACAGTTTCTTCTAGATCATGGTTTTGTCAAAGGCACTGTTGACAGAACTTTGTTCAGAATCTGTGAAGGAGATGATATTTTTGGTAGTCCAAATCTATGTGGATGACATTATATTTGGATCTCCAAATGAGAAGCTGTGTGACAAGTTCTCCAAACTCATGCAGAGCAAATTTGAGATGTCCATGATGGGATTGATGAATTTCTTCTTAGGACTTCAAGTCACTCAGTCTAAGAAAGGAATATTCATCAATCAGCCCAAGTATACAAGGGACATGATCAAGAAATTTGGATGTGCTACAAGCAAGCCAGTCAGAATTCCTATGAATACTAACTCGAAGATGGATCCTGATGAAAGTGGAGAATCAACAAACTCCACTAACTACAGGGGAATCATAGGATCCTTGCTATATCTCACTGCAAGCAGGCCAGACATCACATTTGCAGTTGGAGTGTGTGCAAGATTTCAAGCAAATCCAAAGAAGAGCCACCTTGATGCTGCCAAGAGAATCCTAAGATATCTCAAGGGATCTGAGAATCTTGGATTATGATATCCAGCTGATGACAACATTGAGCTCACTGGATATTCAGATGCAGACTATGGAGGATGTAGAATTGACAGAAAGTCCACCTCTGGAACATGTCAATTCTTGGGCAGCAAGCTTATCTCATTGTTCTCCAAGAAGCAAAATACAGTTGCAACTTCAACAACTGAAGCAGAATATGTAGCAGTTGGAAGTTGCTGTGCTCAGATACTTTGGCTCAGACAGCAACTTAGAGATTACAAAGTCATCTCCAATGAAGTACCAATATTCTGTGACAACAATAGTGCAATTGCCATCTCACAGAATCCAGTGCAACACACTAGATGCAAGCATATTGATATCAAGCATCATTTTATAAGGGATCATGTGGAGAAGAAAGATATCAAACTTGTCAAAATTCACACTGATAAGCAAAAAGCTGATATCTTGACTAAGCCTCTAGCTGAAGCTAGGTTCTTGGAATTGTCAGCTGAATTGGGCTTACTTGATCCAGGGAAGATGGAGAAATGAGGAAAGAAAGCTCATGTGAAGGGGGAAGTTCATTAAGATGAACTTCAGCAAAGTTGACCAACCTCACTGAAGCAATCTACCAAAAAGGAAAACTCAGCAAAGTTGTCCTTATGGTGTTCAGCAATGTTGGTCAGGAGCTTTGTCCTAGTGGGACCCAGTCAGCAACATTGGGACCCACTCAGGCATGTTGGTCAGACATTTTAACCAAGAGAGAAGTCAAAACACATCTTAGGATGGTTGTCCGAGTAAATTGGATAATTATTGCTATTTTTAGCATTGATTAGACATTTAAAAGGTTTCTTGGTCTAAGAGTAGGCCATTTTAGGATGGCGTGTGCTATAAAGATTTTTGCCACCAAAATGGCAAATCAACATTTAATGCAAAATCTTAATTAAGATTTCATGAATTCTTGAGCCATCATAAAGGCCATTGATTTGCATTAAAACTCCATCAAACCGCCTAATGCCCACTACCCCACTTTATCCAATTGGTTTTTATTATTACCCACTGTTATTATCTATTAACCAACGGTTAATAAATTCCCCACATATATAAACTCCTCAATTTTTACTTCCTTCCTTACGCACTCATAATTCCAAATTCTCAAAGTTTTTGAAAACCTCTCAAAACCTGCAACTTTTCTCCAAACTTTTCTATCTCTCAAAATTATCCATGGCTCCCAAAATCAAGAGAGAAGAACTTGTAGATTTCAATGATTCCTCCCTGGACATTGATTTCTCTTATCTCAGCAACCCAAATTCTCTTTGGTTTGAAAAGTTGGTAGCTTTTGACAGCCCTGACACAGAAGTTCATCCAGTACTCCATTGGCTTAGGGAAGCAGGACTTGAAAGATTTCTTGGCACTAAGCCTGATTCCCGCCTGAATCCTTTCATGGCAGAGTTCTTTGCCCATCTCAGATGGAAGGGCAAAAAGGGTGATGTGTGCACCAAATTAACTTATGCTGAGGAAGATGAAGATGAAGAAAGCCAACACACAATCATCTTCACTGCAGAGGATCTTGATGCTAGCTTTGGGCTACCATCTGAAGGCCAGAATCCAGAAGTATACAGAGAAGGAGAAGAGCAGAAGTTCTCCAACCCATGGATGCTAGTACCCAAAAAGCTAGCAAGTGCTCAGAACAAGAACACCTTGAAACCAGTTTATAGGCACTTATTTGATTGTGTGGTGAAAATTCTGTTGAGCCACTCTGGGAGTGTTGAACAAATCAGTATGCCTAAGTTGAGGGTGATGGTTGCTGTGATTGACTCTGCTGAGAAGAGAGTCAAGTTCAACTGGAAAAGTTTCATTCTAGACAAGATGATGAATGAGAAGTTTAAATTCAAGGAGGTGAAACACCACAAGGTGGTGGTAGATGGAAGACTCCAGTTTTGCACAAGAGCTAGCCTGCTCTTGGAAAGATTTGCTCACTATACCCATCTCCAAGCCAAGCCAAAGCCTTTTCCAGCTCAAAAGGTGATGTTTAGGAAGCTGTCTTCGAAGACTGAGAAGAGGAAGCAAGAGGTAGCCTCAAAGAAAGCAGTTGCTGTTGTACCAGCCACCAGATCCTCCCCCAGAAAAAGAAAAGCTCAACCAGCAAAAGCACAGCCAAAGATGAAGAGGATGAAGAAGATTTTGAGTGAATCTTCTCCAGAAAGCCAGTCAAGAAGTGGAGGAGCCACTTCTGAGGAAATTGAAAATGTAGCTGAAGAAGGAGTCATTCCTCCTGAAGAGAGTGAAGAAGTCAGGGAGTTTGTCCCTCTGGAGCCTGAAGCTGTGACTGAGTATAGAGACCTTGATAAGCCAACAAGGTCAGAAAGGAGAAGAAGAATTATCAAAACTTCTGAAAAGCAGGAGTTGATGGAGGAAGAAAAGAAAAAGAAGGAATTCTTCAAGGAGATTAGACAGGCAAGCAGGTCTAACTCCAAGTCCAAATCAAAGCCCAACAGCCCTGAAGCCAACTCTCCTGATATTCAATCTGGAAGCATATCACCAAGGCGTGAGGATGAGGAGTGCAAGACTCCTGAAGATGCCCCAATTGTGGCAAAGAAGGTCTATTCTCCTGAAGGTGCTCCTGATAGGTCAGGAATTGATGTGCTGGCTGATTTAGTCAATCTTGAAGATAGACAATTCTCCCCACTTGATCCCAGATTACTTTCATACACCAAACTTCTTGAAACTGTTCTTCAAGAAGGTGATCAAGTTGTTCTCCCACCCATTCCAGCCATTCCAATTACCTCCTCAGGGACATTGCTCTCAAAAGTACCTGAGTCCCAAATTGTCTTAAGCTCATCTGAACCCAATCCTTCTGAACCCAACTTACCTGAATCCCAGCCCAATCTACCTGAATCCCAATCCAACCCTCCTGAATCCCAAACCAACTCTTCTGATGGAGATGAAAGTGGTGAAGAGTACACATATGAGGGGATGCTGAGGCAGATTGCCAAGGCTAATGTGGATGAGTTGTATCCTGGATTGAAGGCTTATCATAGGCTGCAACAACAGTTCTATGATCTCAGGGCACTTGTTGAGATCAAGGATAGAACAATTGTGGAAATAGATCAAGCTATTAAGGATAAGGGTGCTAACTGGTGGCACGTTGAAGAAAATAGGCTATTACATTTTGCAAATGCCCAAGCTTGCTGATGATCCTTCTAAGCTGTTTGAAGAAGGATTTGGAAAGGATCCAGAGACACAGGAGAAGCTAGCTCTTCAAAGAGCTAAAGAGAGAATGGATCAGTTGGTTGAGGCCAACAAGGCAAGAGATGAGAGGAGGGAAAACTTCAAAGCTCCAAGAAGGAGGGCTTCTTACAGAAGACTCAAACCACAGATGCTGCAGAGATGGGACACTCAGTACCCTCACCATGATAAGTGGGTTCCAATCTCACTGAATGATGCATGAGAGGAGGCCAAGAGAAGCTTTGTATATGACTTCTATGTTATAGGGAAATGGCTTGAAGAGAGTGTGGATGAAGTCTTTGTGCAGTTTATGTTTGAGAACCATAGGGACCTCTACCAGAAGCTGTTTGCAGCAGCTGAGATGGCAAGAGTTGAGTTCAAGGCCCCTGGTCCTATTCTGTACATGCCTCCTAAGTTCAATGGGAACTTAATTGATGAGGGAAAGATTCTGGAAGAGTTCATCTCAATCATGAGGATGGAAAAGATGAAGATTGGCCCTAGAGGATCCAACAAGGAAATCTGGGAGTTGAAGAAGAGGGTCTGGGCTCAATATGGCATAGCTCCTCAAGATGATGGAACTCTCTGATGGATAAGTTCATTCCTTCCCTATCTTTCTGTCATTTCAATTGTTTGTTGTTATCTTGTTGTTTTTCATGTGTATCAGCTTTGTAGTCCTTTGTTTTTCTGATCTGTAATGCTCTATGATATATAAAAGGACCACTGATTTTCTATCAAGAGATAACAACTCATTATCTCAACTAACCTAACTTAACATGGTTTACTTAATTTATTGTGCTAACAGTTTCTTTTAGGAAAGTTGACCAGATCACTCATCCTGAAGGTAAAGTATAGTATAAGTCAAGTTCCCTTTGTAATAGGTTTTGGCATCATCAAAAAGGGGGAAATTGTTGGGAATAAAATGATTTTGATTTAGATACCAAAACCCCTGATTGATGATGTTCAGATTAGTTGAGATATGCTCAAGTCTAGTTCAGACAAGTTGTCTCAGAACACTTGAGTAAGTAGAATGCTTAAGTTAAAAATCATCAGAAATGTTGTGAGATTTTAGAGTTCAGGATAGTTTTCCAAAGCTGGAATGTTAGGCAGCTTGATAAATGTTAAGTCTCTAGGCCAAAGTTGCTGAGCTTTCAGAACAAGCTGACCAAATGGACAACTGAGCTGAAAATATCAAGAGTGTTAAGGCAATGCTCATAAATGCAAATGATCAGAACAAAAGAAGTGCAAATGATCAAGAGCATTGAATGCCAAAGCTCACAAAAGACACATTCAATGAAGCATTTATTGCCAATCATGCCTGAACCAAGCATT
Organism: Galeopsis tetrahit; assembly: GCA_963675135.1. Taxonomy (NCBI): domain Eukaryota; kingdom Viridiplantae; phylum Streptophyta; class Magnoliopsida; order Lamiales; family Lamiaceae; genus Galeopsis; species Galeopsis tetrahit. The sequence continues at coordinate 18,959,141 of OY776130.1, forward strand.
GAAGACTTAAAGCATTAAAGAAGAGAAGCATTGAATGAATGTTGGAACATTCTAACTTGCAGCAGGAATGTTCAGGGGAGTTGTCCCATCTGACCGTTGGTTGAGTGTAGATTCTGCCACAAATCAACCTTGGGAAATGTGCATATTTGGAATCTGACACAAGTCATCTCAGCCGCATTTTTCAGAAGTCAACACATTCATTCAAGCAACCATTGAAGAGGCTTTTACACACTGGATAAAAGGATGCCAAGCTTCATAACCGTTTCAATGGTGCTGCAAATAGACAAGTTTGAATTGCTATCCCTCCAACGGTTAGTTGTTCAAATTTGCCTATAAATACAGAAGTGATCAAAGGATTCAAATATCCAACTACTTGCTATCAAACTATTATCAAGCATTCAAAGGAAACCAAAGTTGTTCTTCATAATCCCAAGTTTCCTGATCACTTCATCTAGCTAAGCCAATCTTTGTAAACATCCAAAGCTTAGCATTGAGATATCCTAAGCCTTTACAACTGTTCTTATTGTAAAGGATATCTCTACTAGTTGGAACCAAACCTCAAACCCTTATCTCATTTAGTGAAGAGAGTGTTTGTTGTAGAATTGAGAAGTTAAGGACTGTTATTGTGAAACACAGTCTTAACTCAGAGAGATTGAGCACTAGGACTCAGATTATCCTAGGGATCAAAGCACTAAGAGAGTGTTGTTGATCAATGCACCTTGGCACTATAAAACAAGCTAATTCCATTGTGAAGGAATTATCCTGTTCAATCAGGGAAAGTGGATGTAGGAGCTTGAGTCTCTGAACCACTATAAATTGTGTGCCATTTACTTACTGCCTTCATTATTGTGCTTATATTCAATCCTATTTCAAAGAGCAAAAAATCAGTAAGTTAAGAAAAACTGTTTTGGACAAAGTCCCTGATAAATGTGTTTTTCATAAATCAACTTGGAGTATTTCTTTGAGTCAAAGGCCAACCACATTCCGCACTTAGCAACTCTTTTAGATATTTAGCCAACTGATCACTCAATAGTAATCAGTAGGACAAGTATCTATCAAAGTTCACATTCAGGCTTGTTGTGAGATAACCTGCCTGATAAGACCAGTTCATCAAAAAGAAAAAATTTTGCATACACAAGTGCATTCCCCCCCCCCCCCCATACACTTGTGTCATACTCCACCAAGGACCAACAACTGTGATCTCCCAACAACTGCCCTCTGTGGATCCTGTTGAAAAGGATGTTAGCATGGAAAAATCAGAGGGAGATGGTGTGGATTGTGTGATTACTGGCAGTTTGAGTGCACCAAAATTAGAGGGAGATGAAGTAGAAATATTGGGTGCAGCCCAATATGAGAGTCAGGCTATTCTTCAAGTCAAATCTGAACTTGATGTATCCCTTGGTGAAAGGAGGCCTGATTCTCCAGTGAATGTGAGTCCATCATGTGTGAATGAAGAAAAAAATAAAGTTGAAAATGAGAGTGTAGGTGCTGATGTATCAGACCTACTGGGAGAAGAAAAGAATGAGGGTGTTGAGGGCGTTTTACCTAACACTTTGAGTTTTGCAGATTCTGTTGCTGTTACAATAGAACAAATTTTTGCAGATGCTTCCCTCACAGATATTCCAGTTGATGCTGACATTGATCTTGAAGCAATCTCAGCAAATGTGTCCACCTTGAACAAAATTTACTTTGAGCAAGCCAATGCCACTGAGGCTGGATTACAGATTGCTACTCAGACTGCAACCTCCATTGAGGAGCAATCAGAGAAGTTGGACACATTGGTCAGAGAAGTTGGGAAGGCACATGCTGCAACTGTGGATACCCTTGATGGTCAAGGAAAGACTTTAGCCTCTGTGGAGATGAGGCTTACTGGCTCAAAAGAGGTGATCTTGCCAACCTTGGATGCAAGAATTGGTGGTGTTGAAACTGGACTGCAAACAGTTTCAACAGAAGTTAGAAAGGCCAAGGATGCAATGGCAAAATTCACTAAGACTGTGAAAAAGGAGCAGCAAGGCCTCAAAGATCTTTACAAGAACAATGTGAGGGCTTTAAGAAGGACAATAAAGGATGCATTGAGGCAGAGGACAGCAGCTCAAAGAAGGAAAGCTGAGGAGCTAAAGGTTGCTATGGTGAAAGAGGTTGCTGAAAAGTTCACAGTGGAACTGATGGCCAAAGTCTCTGATCAAGTTGTGTCCAACCTCACTGACCAACTGCAAGCCAAACTTGATCAATCATTGAAAGCCACACTGGATGCTATTGTTGCTCAGAAAATGAAGCCTGTCCACACCTTTCTGAGTATGGCTGATGACAAAATGCAGAACATTCATGATGAGAATGTGTATTTGCTGCAGGAATTGAAGTCCCTCACTCATGCTCACTCACATCTCTCTGTCACAATGAGTGAATTGAAGCCCCAATGTTTTGATAATACCAAAAAGGGGGAAAGAGAGAGAGCTAGGGCAAAGGGAACCTTGAGGATTGGTGAATACAAGGGAAAGGAAAAGGTCCCTGAAGTTGAGGAGGAGGAAGAAGAAGACATTGGGAAAGGCAAAGGCCTAATGAATGTTGAAAATCTGACTGAAGAAGAGCAAATCCAGATTGCAGTCAAGGAGTTTATGATTTCAGTGATGGAAAGTCAGGCAAGAAGGCAACAGAGACCTGGTGGTGAATCTGCAGGCCTTGACCCCAAGGAGAAGGTTGTTGAAGTAAGGGGGAAGGTGACCAGAGCCTCTGAGAGGAAAAGAAAGGAACAAGCCTTTAATGAATTCCCAACCAGCCTGACTCTTCCATCTGAATTTCAATCTGAAGAGTCAACTCCACTGAGACAGTCTAAGAGGTTGAGGAAAGCAGCCAAGTTGCCTGAGATACAAGAAGAAGAAGCTGAAGAAGAAGAAGAACAGGACAAAGAGCCTGAAGTCACATTGCCCAAGCTTGCTGATGATCCTTCAAAGTTATTTGAAGAAGGATTTGGAAAGGATCCTGAAACACAGGAGAAGCTAGCTCTTCAGAGAGCTAAGGAAAAGATGGATCAGTTGGTTGAGGCCAACAAGGCAAGAGATGAGAGGAGGGAAAACTTCAAAGCTCCAAGAAGGAGGGCTTCCTACAGAAGACTCAAGCCTCAGATGCTGCAGAGATGGGACACTCAGTACCCTGACCATGATAAGTGGGTGCCAATCTCACTGAATGATGTATGGGAGGAGGCCAAGAGAAGCTTTGTGTATGACTTTTATGTCATAGGAAAATGGCTTGAAGAGAGTGTTGATGAGGTGTTTGTACAGTTCATGTTTGAAAACCATAGGGATCTATACCAGAAGCTGTTTGCAGCAGCTGAGATGGCAAGGGTTGAGTTCAAGGCCCCTGGTCCTATTCTGTACATGCCTCCCAAGTTCAATGGGAACTTGATTGATGAAGGGAAGATTCTGGAAGAGTTCATCTCAATCATGAGGATGGAGAAGATGAAGCCTGGCCCTAAAGGAACCAATAAGGATATTTGGGAGCTGAAGAAGAGGGTCTGGGCTCAGTATGGGATTGCTCCTCAGGATGATGGAACTCTCTGAAGCATAAGTTCACACCTTCCCTCTATATCTATGATTTTATTGCTTGTTGTTATTTTGTCTTACCTGTATCAGTTTAGTGAGTCCTTGATTAATTATCTGCACTGTAATGTTCTATGACTTATATGAAAGGATCACTATATTTCTATCAAGAGATAACAACTCATTATCTCAACTAACCTAACATGACCTATTTACTTGATTTATTATTGTACTAACAGTTTCTTTCAGGAAAGATGACCAGGTCACTCATTCTAAAGGTAAATTCTAGTATAAGTCAAGTTCCCTTTGTAATAGGTTTTGGCATCATCAAAAAGGGGGAAATTGTTGGGAATAAAATGATTTTGATTTAGATACCAAAACCCCTGATTGATGATGATCAGATTAGTTGAGATACACTCAAGTGAGATCAGTCTAGTTGTCTCAGAAATGCTTAAGTCAAAATCTCAGAAATGTTGTGAGATTTATAGTTCAGGATAGTTGTCCAAAGCTGGAATGTTAGGCAGCTTGATAAGTGTTAAGTACTTTAGGACAAGGTTGCTGAGTTTTCAGGACAAGCTGACTGAGTGGACAACATGGCTGAAAAGATCAAGAGTGATAAGGCAATGCTCATGCACTGACAAGAAATAAATCAGATCAATTGAAGTGCAAATGATCAAGAGCATTGAATGCTATACTCACAGAAGACACATTTATTGAAGCATTTATTACCATCAAGCCTAAACTAAGCATTGAAGACTTAGAAGCATTAAAGATTGAAGCATTGAATGAATTTTGGAACATTCTAGTTTGCAGCAGGAATGTTCAGGGGAGTTGTCCCATCTGACCGTTGGTTGAGTGTAGAGTCTGCCACAAATCAACCTTGGGAAATGTGCATATTTGGAATCTGACACAAGTCATCTCAGCCGCATTTTTCAGAGGTCAACACATTCATTCAAGCAACCATTGAAGAAGCCTTTACACAGTGGATAAAAGGATGTAAAGCTTCACAACCGTTTCAATGGTGCTGCAAATAGACAAGTTTGAATTGCTATCTCTCCAACGGTTAGTTGTTCAAATTTGCCTATAAATTCAGAAGTGATCAAAGGATTCAAGCTATCAAACTATCATCAAGCAATCAAAGGAAACCAAAGTTGTTCTTAAGAATCCCAAGTTTCCTGATCACTTCATATAGCTAAGCCAATCTTTGTAAACATCCCAAGCTTAGCATTGAGATATCCTAAGCCTTTACACTGTTCTTATTGTAAAGGATATCTCTACTAGTTGGAACCAAACCTCAAACCCTTACCTCATTGAGTGAAGTAGTGTTTGTTGTAGAAGTGAGGAGTTAAGGACTGTTATTGTGAAACACAGTCTTAACTCAGAGAGATTGAGCACTAGGACTCAGTTTATCCTAGGGATCAAAGCACTAAGAGAGTGTTATTGATCAGTGCACCTTGACACTATAAAACAAGCTAATTCCATTGTTAAGGAATTATCCTGTTCAATCAGGGAAAGTGGATGTAGGAGCTTGAGTCTCTGAACCACTATAAATTGTGTGTCACTTTCTTACTGCATTCATTATTGTTCTTTCAATAAATCATATTTCAAAGAACTTATCTCAGTAAGTTAAGAAAAACTGTTTTGGACAAAGTCCTTGATCATCTGTTTTTCAGAAATTAACTTGGAGTATTATTTTAAGTAAAAGGCCAACCATATTCCGCACTTAGCAACTCTCTTAGATATTTAGCCAACTGATCACTTAATAGTAATCAGTACGAAAGTATCTATTGAAGTTCACACTCAGGCTTGTTGTGAGACAACCTTCCTGAAAAGACCAAACTGTTTGAAAAGAAAAAGAATTTGCATACACAAGTGCATTCCCCCCCCCCCCCCATACGCTTGTGTCATACTCCACCAAGGACCAACAAGTGGTATCAGAGCAGGGATTCAAAGACCATTGCTTCTGAAAATCCATCTGATTTTCAAAACACATTATTTTATGTGGTCACTGAACTGATCCAAATTTCTGAAAAACCTAGTTGTGTTTATCTAACCTATTTCTATAGAAATGGCTAACAATGCAGTTCTAGGAGATGCTGTCAACACCATCAACAACATGGGTCCAAACCAAGTCAATCATATTTCTCATCACAAATTGCCAATGTTCCAGTTTTACATTTTAACACTTTTCATATATACTCGTTAGGAAGAGTGTGTATGATGTAATTTTTGGCCAAGTTATTCAAATTATTCCGCCTCATTTCTTCTAAGGTTAGCTCTGACCTGGGTTTTCTGACGAGAGTACCCACGGGCTTGTCCTTGTCGAGGGCAGCAGTATTGGGGATCATGATCACGATCAGACCTTCAGTGACGACAGAGATCATTAGGTCGTGCGTGGAACTGAAGATGGCTTCCATCCTCAACTTCCAATAGTCATAGTCCTGAACCTGGAACTTAGGTTGCGTTTGGATGGAGGGATTTGATTTGATGAGGTATTTCAAATGAAAGGTTTTGAAAATAGATGGATTTCCAATGACATGGTTTTAGGGAGGATTTAAAATCTTCTCAATTTTAACTTAAAAAAATATGCTAGGAATTTGAAATCCATTCATAATCCAAACAAGTGGAGTGAATTTGAATGGTGGATTTGAAATCCATTGATCAAATCCCTCCATCCAAACGGAGCCTTAGGCAACTTGTTAGCACTTATTTCAAGCGACATGATTTTCAAGTAGATCAGTGCTAATCAGATTTATGATCAAGAAACAGATAGGTCAAGAAAAGTTATCAAGATATGATTATAACAAGAATGTTGATCAAGAACACGTAAGCAAATACAGTCACGGACCAAGACTTCACCCAAGTCTTAAGTCGGTTATCAAGGAACAGCAGTTCGTAAACTACTGCTTTGATACCACTTGTAGGTCCCAAAGTTGAGTTTAATATTGAGTAAGCTAGTGAAAATGTCTAGAGGGGGGTGAATAAACTTTTCAAAATTCTTTCAATATATCAAAGTACAATGCGGAAATCAGAATATAACAATGAGCCCAATTCTAGTTTATACTCAACTTATTTCGAGAACTCTGTTATGAACACTCAACTAGTCTTGTTCAGATATGTAATTCAACAATTAATCAAATAAACACAAACAAAACAGTAAAGTAAATCAAACACGAAATATATAGTGGTTCGACAACTTGTCTACGTCCACTCTCACAAACCCAGTTGTGATATTCTTATTTAACTCGTCCAATGGAGTAATGTGTTCTTGTAGCTTTAAGTCCCAAGAAATAAGACTTAGATCTTCTCGACAACACTACCAAGTGTTTCTTCGATCTTACTAGAGATTTACAAGTATCTAGCAACTTGAAACAGTAAACAAAAAATAAAACTTCTCTTCGTTCAGTAGTAGCCTTTTGATCTTCACTTGTCTTGTGTAGCTTCACTTTCTGAACTTCAAAACAAACACTTTGAGAGTTTCTTGCTTGTACGCCTTAATTTGCTTCAGTATGTAGAGTTTCAGTAGTCTTTAATCGATGAATACCTTGAGGTATTTATAGACTTCCAATCATCACGAACTTTCAGTTGTGTAACCAACCTTTCTTGAAAAACTAACTCGTAACTGTTAAGCTTTATCCATCCACGCGTTTCTTTTGTTAATTAGTTATTCTAACTAACTCTTCAATCCTTATCTTTCTACGCGTTTGAGTAACTAACTTCTTCCTTGTTATTATGTTGACTTGTCTTGTCTTCGCGCACCTGTCTTGTGTAGACTTCATCCTTCCTCTTCTGGTCTCGCGCAGTCTTCTTCAGTAGACTTAGTAACAACTAATCTAATCCTAACAAGACTATTACATTACATTAAGCTTTATAACATAGCTTAGTCAACATATAATCTATACAATGATTATGAACAATTACATACGAACAAATCATGAGCTTCTATACAATTCGAAATAGCTCATTAAACAACATAAACAGATATACAAAGTATCAACGTATTATAAGTACTTGTCTTTCAAACTTTTACTTGTCTTGTGAACACTACTGATCTGTTCAAGATGACTTCCATAACTAGACTAGATCAGTCAACACTTAGAAAATATTCAAGTCTACTTTTGGCTTATCAAAACTTCATCTTTATCTTTTCATCCTTTAGGACTTGTTCTAGGATTCATATCCCAACAATTTCCCCCTTTTTAATGAAGCCAAAACTACTTGAATCTTTTCTCAATAGTAGACTAGTTAAGTAGTTATCTTGTCTTTAACATCAAATAGTACTTATCTTTTTCATTCATTCAAATAAGATCAGTAGATATTACACATACTTAATCAAAAAAAAAAAAAAAACTAAGTATCAGAGCAAATAAAAAAACACAACTAATCTGTTATGTTACCTCCTTCAAGATTTGGAACACAAAAAGCATCGACGAGTCTTCTGTGTATTACTCTGATATGCTCTTCATCATAAATATTCTCCTTGTTTAGTAGATCTTCTTCAAACTTCTTAATGTAGTTGAAGTCGATCCTCTTTCCTGAGCTAAGCATCAGAGTAGTCCATTTTGGATAGATTGGAACCAAGATGTTGAAATTAACAGCAGCAAATATCCTCATAATCAAATTCCATAGCATCTTGTTCTGACCTTCCATGAACTTATCAAACACAGCATACAGTTCATCAGAGCTATCAGCATCTCCAAACTTGCGAATGATCCAGTGATCCAACTCCCATTGCAACTTGACTTTGAACCATTCTTCACGATGTTCTCTGTCAATGAAGTTGTCAATGTAAGCGTCTTCAACTTGATCTGGATCTGCCTTTAACTTCTGCAACCTTCGAATATGCTTTCCAATCTTCTTTTGGCTTGCATAATGAGATTCATCATCAGCATCAACAACCTTCTACTTTTTCACGATTGCGGTCGTCTCAGCTTCCTTAGGTTCTTCAATAACCAGCTTTCTTTTTGCTACTTGTCTTGTCTGAACCTCTGCTTCAGGAGTCGCAACACCTTTGCCTTTCTCCCTTCTCTTCAACTCTTCAGCTCTAGCCTGTTCAAGATCTGCCTTCTTCACTAACTTGCCTCTCTTAGGCCTCTTGAGATCTTGCATAGCTATCGCAGCTTCTTTCACTTCTGGTTCAGCAGACTTAGCTTTTGTTGGTCCCTGAACGAGTAGTGAATGGGTTTAAAGTCTAGAGGGGAGGGGTGAATAGACTTTAAAACTTTTTCAAACAGAGTTGGGAACCTCTTCTGATTGCTATGTCAACTGGACTGCAAGTCTGCTGGTCCAGATGACTATAGTGATCTGACTGAGGAGGTTATATGAGGAATTATGGTGGCCCTGGTTTAGACTCGTTCTTTTAACTTGTTTTACTTAATGAAAATACTCAGCTGATGCTGGTTTGAAAGTTATGGCCTTGTTTTGAAGAGTGTTGAAATCACAGTATGCACTATATAATAATGAATGTAAATGCAGAAATGTAAAGTGCAGAAAGTAAATAACACCGGATTTATAGTGGTTCGGATATACGTTCCTACGTCCACTCTCACGTCCTAACGTGATGTTTAATCCCTTTAATTTCCACAAATTACAAGGGTCTTGACCTTTATAGTCCCAAGGTTAGGACTTTGAGATCTGAGCCGTCCTAACAGCTACGGTCTCCACAAGTGATTGTAAGCACTTGCACTTTAAGGGGTTTCAAAAACTTTAACCTTTCGGTGAGGGTTTGGGGTTTTTGAGGTGTATCCAACTAATGGTTCAAGCTTATAATTTGCTTAACCACTATGCCTAAAACAATTGATATACAATATGAACAGGTTTCAGGTTCTTAAGGGTTGGATAGAAATCACTTAAGAGCTATAGATAATCTAATGGTTTCTGGCTCTTTTGAGAATTCTTAGAACTGTATGGCTTTAGCTTTGATTGCTTGCTTGGCTTGTTGAATTCTCTCTTGTGACTTCTTCTTTGTGATTTCTCATCCTCTTGTATTTATAATGGAGATTGGTTGCAACTAGCCGTTGGAGTTGACTAGCCGTTTGAGCAATCTTTCCATAATAACTTGATTCCTTGATTCCAGCCGCTTGATTGCTTCAATCCTGGGATCATGTCAATCTTCTAAATAAGGTAGGTCTTCGTTTGAATTGCAAGATGACTTAGGAATCAGCCGAGTCCTGGAAGAGCACATAGTCTTCTGATCTGTACTTCTAGTCTTCTGACTACTCTTCTGGCCTTAGGTCTTTTGTCTTCTGATATCAGACGAGTAACACTCTTCTGATCTGGAAATTCTTTGTACTGCTTTTAGGCCATCTTCAATCTGCACTACAACAAAAATAGGCTTTAGAGACGCTCAAAAGTGTCACTAAAAGTTCTCTTTGGTGACGCTTTTACTATAGTGACGTCTTAGCCAAGCGTCACCTGATTTGGCGTTTCTATAGGTTGTTATCGTGACGCTTGAAACCGTCACTGCAGATGGTCATTGTGACATTTTTATGCGTCATAATAACACCATTTAGTGACTCTAAGCAACATCACAACGGCGGACTTCAGTGATGCTTTCTTGCGTCACGAAAAAGGTCTAACTCACTTAAGTACCTCATTTAATGACGCTTTTATGCGTCATTGTAATAGTATTTGGTGACGCTAATCGGCATCACAACGGTGTACTTTAGAGACGCTTTCATGCATCACAAAAAATATTTATAACTAACTTTACCATTACATTTGGTGACGCTAACCTGCGTCACAACGATATGCTTCAGTGGCGATTTCTCGCGTTACAAAGTTTTTATAACTAATTTAACTACCAAACATAATGACGCTTTTTATTGTCAATTGGTAACAATATAGGCTATACAAATACCCCTAAACTGCTCAAACATATATAATAATTTTAAATTTTCATTCATTTATATCATGACAATAAAATATCATTACATCCAACAAAGATATAACAATAAAATTAATGTCATCACACTTGTAAACCAGAAACAATCAAAGTTTAAAAAATCTCAACTCGAACTTTGTATCAACCACATAACTATCAAGTTCAATATTCTAAATTTAGAAAAATAAAAAATTTCAGTTCAAAGATAAATTGCACCTAAACTATGTGTGGCAAAATCCATTTGGCTATCTTTATCTTGCATCTTTCACTTGAACCTGTAATAACAAAAATGAAAATTATTAATACCACTGTAATGATGTTTATTTAAACTCTACATCAAATAGCTAATTATTTTGTAAGTACACTTATATTGCAACCTCTCACAAAGCTGAATCTGAAACCGGAAAATTGTCTTTTATAAAATAACATATTTTTATTGCACTCCGTTGCTACACAAAAGGAATGACATGGAATCAGTTAAATTTCAAGGCATTACCTATCTGGTTCGAATCTAATACTCCCTCCGTCCCAGTAACAATTATCTAACTTTCATTTTTAGGTCCGTCCCAATGAAAGCTACCAATTTCATTTTTTACAAACTACTCTCTTTTACATTTCATTATATTGTTCTCTCTCTCAATCACATCACCTCTAATACATCTATTTATTCTATTATATTTTAACATCCGTGCACAAAACTCATGGATAGCTTTCACCGAGAAAGAGAGAGTAGAAAATATGCACAATACAGGTTTTGATTAAAAGAATTATAACTGCCGTCATTTTTTTATCCTCACTCTCCAATATCAGTTATTGTCTAAGCCTAATTATTCATATTAATATCTAGAATCCATTTTCCATGTAAACAGAAACTTCACTTTGTGTATCCAGTTAGTTTAAAATATATATATATATATATATAACAGATGAATTTAAAAAAAAAGGAACAAAAAAATTAGAACTAAGCACCATGTTTACAGTCCGGGCCTTAGCAGAACTATAGTTAGTGAAGAAGCTATTGGTATTACACCATGGTCACATACGAACAAACTGAAGGAGCAAGGGGGCAAAAAAAATTTCACCTCGGACTACAATGAGAGGAGGTAGGCCGGCCTCGCACGAGAGATATGTAGACTGGAAATACAGCGGATCACATAACCACTGAAGTTGGCCAAGATATGAGAGCTGATGGTGGAAATGAAAAATTAATTAGTGAAAAAATCTATTTTGAAAAGGCCAAAGTGGGGGAACTGAAATACCATATTATATATATTGAAGCAGCGCAGAACAGAAGAAGAGAGCAGGTGATCAAATATATACTGATATACAATAAATTGCTCTTCACACAGCACAACAATTTCATATTCTGCAATCATCAATCAGAATAATTAAAAAGAAGAAAACGAAAATTCATGAATTGAAGCAAAAAATCATATCTGGACCCTGTGGCATTTATTGAAGATTCAAACAAAGAGACTTTTGTGTAACAAAGAGACTTTTGTGTAACAAAAGGCACCATAAATTATATTTAAGAGAAGGTATATTATGCAAAGAAAGGCTTACCTTCCAATAAGTAACCGCAGACTTCCATTTGACCAATTCCCAAAAATGCATTGCTTTCAGTCTACACAAACTAATTGGATATTAGGCCGTTAACAAAAATCAGCTCCTGAATATCTGGAAATTATGCTGGACACAATATGATCCAGTTAGAACATAACATATTAATAAACTTACAATTCCTATGCTAACATCAAAAACTACAATGTGAAGTTTTAACCACAATATAATTTACAAGTAACATTGATTTGTGAAACTTTGACTAAAGTATATATAAATGGACTACTCTGTGTAAGAAACAATCTTATTACTGTACAACAGAAAAAAACAACATTAGTTCAGATCACTAAAAGACTTCAAATACAAGGAACTTCACATTGCAGAAAATTATCCTTGATAAGTTCAATGCCCTCTTAGTGGTCATACTTGGGATGGTCAATGTGAATAAACTTCATGGCTACTAAAGGTGTCAAGAGTACAAAAAAAATATTTTGATAGTTTGGTGTACCTAATTTAAGTATCTTGTATGGATTCCACTAGGCGACTGCTATTGCAAATAAATTGGTCGTTGTTCAACACCCTGAACCCCATGGCATCTTGTCAGTTTAGCCAATACAACAGTACAAGTGAACCGTTAATAAAATAAACAAGCAACTAAGTTACAAATTACTTAAGAATTTTTTTACTTTTGGTTAAGCATGCTGAAATGTTAATAAATTTGGACAGAAAATGAACCTTCTCTAAGCTTTTTGACAATGACATTGGCATCTGGCATTATTCCAATGGAGATGCCCCCTAAGCAAAATAAAATTGATACTTTGGCCAAGGCCCGCCTAGCACGTGCCTCAGTAGACCATGAGTAATGTAACTTATGTAAGGCAAACTGCATAAGTTATGTTTTAAAAAACTAATCTGAAACTTAGAAAACTTTAGTAATTGTAATCTTCAATCATCAGTTACAGAGAAGTCTGAGTTTTACAAACAACCAATACATATAAGTTGAACACATTTGAACAAAATACTTCTTTCTCACAGATAAGATTAATTGATCTAGTAATTTGAAGTCAATGTGCATAATATTATCTATCAGATAAATAAAGACATATTTTTACTAGTCAAGAGAGAAAAGGGAGAAACTACTTAGTTAGGGTAAGGTTCTGAATTAGTTGAAACATATTTCAGCATGAGAAACATGGAGGGGATAGGGTATATATATACCTGAAACTAACTTATTGATCTAAAAGGACAAATATACTAACATATAAGAAATAAAAAAGAACAATATAAAGTCATTGGTGCAACTACAGTGAACTGTTTTGAAATTGTCCCCAATTTCAAAGAGAATCAAGAAAATAATATCTAACACCAGTGGAATCCAACTAACTAAAAAAGAGTCCAAGAATCAACATACTGAAAAACTAAAAAAAAATATTAGAACTCTGCACAAACCACAATATTTCAAAAGAAAATGACATAGCCTTTGTTTTTTATAGAAAAATGATTAAGTTATTTCTCAATAATGTTGTCCAATTGAATATTGGCTCAAAATTGTCACCAATGTTGGATTTGCGATGCTATTGGAACCGCATATTAGCATATTGGAAATATGTATAGAGAAAACAAAGAAAACTTACCAGATAATATATGGATAAATTAGAGTTCTCATGTCGGGAATTGGGATGATGCGTGAGGAGCAGAGGAAGAAGTCGCACCTATATAATCTGTATAATATGTAACTCATAACCATTGAAAAAAAAAACCACAAACAAATAACAATAAACAGAGGAAGAAGAAATTTGAGTCGCACCTATTGCATCGCGCATCAAGCATATCGTTAAAAATCCAATAAGTTGAAACTGAGAATGGATCAGGGGAGGCGAATCAATAAAACAATTCAATACGCTAAAACTGAAAACACACCCAATAACCAGTGATTAAAATCGAAATTGATGCCATTTCAACGCTACTTTCATGTTTTGAGACTGCAGTTTCAATTTCTTCGCTGATGAGAGAGAGAGAGGGAGAGGCAGCGCCAGTGTTGCGCATAGAAGTTGCGGCGCCGACGCGCGGTGAAGAGAAGACCATGTGTAAAGAAGAAGAATTGATTTTGGGACTGTGGGATGAGATCAAAGAAAAAGAAATCAATAAACTAGGGTTCTCACTTGGTTGAAGATCAACAAAGATCTGAATTATTAAGGCTCGTGATGAAGGGATGAAGGATTTGATTATTAGGGCTCTGAATTCGTGCGTCGAGATGAACGGACTAGGCATTTGCGAGTTTTTTTTTTTTACAAGAATTTTACTCTGAATCATTAGGGCAAAGGTGAAGACGCAGAGTGGGGAAGAGGAGGGAACATAAGAAATCTTGATAACTAAGGCATTTAATTATTATTAGGTGTCATTAAAATTAATTAAATTACGGAGCGTCTTTGTATACATATCTGGTGACGTTTATTTGTAAGCATCACTAAGAGAGCGTCTCTATAGGGGGGATATTTTAGTAGTGCTGGGACTCCATCAGATAGGTAGGTATACAAGCACCTTAACTTATCTGGTCTTCAAGGATCTTCTAGTCTTCATGTCTTCTACTCTTCTCATCTTGAGGATAGGCATGTAAGCCAGGACTGTGCTGATCAGCTGATATCAATACAGTTGATCACACAAGACTAGTCTAAGCTGTTCTATACAAGTCAGTTGATCCTATTACATTTATAAACTCTAAGTGTTTTGGCCATCAAAACTATTCTAACATCAAGTGGGGCTTAGGGTGAATTTATATCCCAACAATTTCCCCCTTTTTGATGAAGCCAAAACTATACTTGATAAATGCTCTTAATGAATTAAGATAAGAGTTTATATCATGCTAAGACTTGAAGTATCTGATGAAGACAATGAGAGTTTGTCTTGTAAGCAAAAAGAACTAGAACTTGAATATAGATAGAACTTTTACAGATTACAAGTAATAGTTTCTTTAAAATTCTAAGCTAGTCTTCATCAGGTCTTCTGATCTTCAAATGCGGTAGGCAAGGTACAGACGAGCTCGAACTTCTTCCATGTGCTGTACATCTGTAACATTCTCCTCTTCATAGATCTTGTACAGAATCTTCTTGATTTCTATCATGTTGGCTCTTCCTGAATCCAGAAGGGGTGCATCCCATTTGGGTTCTTCAGGAGTTAGGATTCTGCAGTTGTCAAGTCCTTTGGCTGTCTTGACAATTTCTTCCCAGAACTCTGGATCTTCAATGTTCATGAACTGGGAGAATTGAAGAAATTCTTCTTCATAAGAAGAGAGAGGGCCAAATTTCCTTACTATGTGGTGTTGAATTTGCCACTTCTTCTTCAGGGGATACCATCTTGGTAGCTCATCTTGAAGGGCTAAGTAATCCACATAATTGCTGTCAAACACTAGGACATTGTCTTCTTGTGCTTTGTCCTTCATTGCTTTCCTGAGTTTGGCAATTCTTCTTTCAAATTTGGCTTTGACTGCCTTCGCATCATTCAGCTTCTTTTGCTTAAGCTCTTGAGCTTCAAGCAATTTCTTTTTCTTCAACTCTAGAGCCTCTTTCTCTTCTGCAGTAGGCTCTGCTGGAGCCGATTTCTTGCTGGTCTGAGCTGACTGAGCTTGCTCATCTGCCTTTCTTTTTCTTGTCATTCTCTTTTTAGGAACTTGTTCTACAGGAGCAGTGATCTGTAGACTCTTGGCAGGAGCTTGAGTGGGTGCTTGAGTATCTTCTAGAGCAATTTCTTTGTCTTTGCCTTGCCTGTTCTTGATTTTGCTCTTTAAACCACCCAAGGTTTCAGTCAAGTCATCTTGTGCTACTACCAGTTCAGCTTGCTGGGCAGTAGACTTCTCTAGAGCCTTTATCAACATATCTTCCCCCTTTTTGGCTTCAGCAAGTGCAGCCGCAAAAGGCTTCATGGAATTCATGATTTCCACTTTCAGAGTTTGTTTCAGTGCCATGGCATTGACCTTAGCAACTTGGGTCAGATGGGTTATGCTGTGCTCTAGAACTTCAGCATGTGAATTGGAGGAGGAGGCAGCTTCAAATCTAGTCGTAAGTGCTTCCAACTTGGCTGCTGTCTCCTTCAGCTGAGTCTGCAGTTTCTCATTCTCCTCTGCAGCTGTTTTAAGAAGAGCTTGTCCTTCAGTGGCTCTTGCTTCAGCATCCTCAATTCTTGTCTTGTAGGTGGTCTCCATGTGGTGCATCTCATCAGTGTAAAGATCAGCAAACCTTTTCGAGGTGTCAGCTGACAACTTCTTATAGGTACTCAAGTATTCTCCTATCTGCTGATGAAGTGCTTCACCAAACTTGTCTTCAACGTCAAGAATCTGGTCATGAAGACGAGTCTTCTGTTCCCTTGCAGCTTTCTCAACATATCTTCCTAGCTGCAGGCCTAAACCTTTCTCAAAGTGCAAGTCTATTGAAGCTTTGACCTGGGAGCAGATGTCTGCTGTATGGTCAACAAATGGGGTAGAAGTAGAGGGTGTACCTTGAGGCTTTGGATGAACAATTAATGCTTTGCCTCTTTCTTCGGCTGATAGGTACTCCTCATTGAGGTAGCAGGTAGTGGCCTTAGTCAGATGGGTCATGATTCGTCTGCCTGCATCCTCTTGATTGTCAATGAAGTGAGTCAGTTCGTCTGAGGGTCTGAAGTGAGCTGGTATTCTGACTACTTCTCTTTCAATCTCTTCTTTGTCAGCTGGTGCAGCTGAGTCTTCAGCAGGGGCAGCTGAGTCTTCCACCAAGGCTGGTGCAGCTGATTCCTTCATCTTTGCTTGTTCAGCTGTCTGCTGATCCGATGAACCTACTGGGATAGGGACATCAGTAGTGGAAACTCCTAGGATCCGGTTGTAGACTGCAGTTAGTGCCTCATCTGATAGCAGCTGAGCAAAGGATTGAACTTGAGCAACTTCTTTTTGCTCCATCTCCCAGTTAGTGCCTCATCCTCCCATTCCTTCCATGACCTCAAGAAGGTCATCTACATCATCTCTTCTGAGCTCAATCCAAGTGCATACCCTAAGCACTTGTTCAAACTGGATTGAAGTCTCATCAACTCCAGGGATGGTGGTCTTGAGCAGGTTGGCTATCTTCATCCTCATTATCTTTTCTGTTTGGCACATGGGGTAGTGCACCATTCTGAACTGAGGTTGAGAAGGACCAGGTTGAACCAGGTCTTCTGGTGCCAAGTCTTCTGGAGCAGAAGGGACAATGATGGTAGGGGTTTGGGTAGTTGGGGCATTTTCCTCTGCTGTGTGAGTATCAGCAGGGATTTGGGAAGTGATTTCTTCTTGTTGGGTAGGAGGTTGGGATTGATCTTCAGTAATTTGTTCATCAGCAGGGTTATGGGTCTGCTGGTCTGGTTCAGTTTCTTCTTGAAGATCAGTAGGTGTTTGAGCTTGATGATCTTGGACATTTGCTCTTTGAATATCAGCAAGGATTGTGGATATAATCTGAGTTTGATCATCAGCAGGTTGTGTGGAGGTGGTCTGAGGTTGGTTGTCTGCTGTTTGAACATCAGCAGGGTTAGGCTGGGCTTGTTCCTCTGCTGTGTGAGTATCAGCAGGGATTTGGGCATCAGTGTGTGAGGGTTCAGATGGGTTGGTATCATCAGAAGGGTTGAAAGATGAAATAGGGGCTATGCTCATTGGAGTAGGGAGCCTGGATTTCTTGGCTTTCTTTGTGAAAGAAGAAGTGTTCTTCTTTCTCTTCTGACCCTTTGATAGTTTAGAAGGTGTGAAAGTGAGAGAGGGGTTAGAAGTACCTGCCTTTTTCAAAGGAGAGGCAGTGGGAGTGACATCTGAATCAGATGGGGAGATGAGCCCTAATCTGATCAGATATCTTCTTTGTGCTAAGGTCTGATTGTCATCATCATCCTCTTCAGCAACCTTCTTTTGAGCCTCTTCTTTCGATGGCTCCTCTTCTTCTTCAGCAGTAGAGTTATGAGTGGACTCTTCTGCCTTTTCAATAACATCTTTGGAAGATGCTTCAGCTAACAGCTTCTTCCTCTCTTCTTTCAACCTTGCTGCCTCAGCAAGAGCGTCCTTCCTTAAATAATATTTGGAGATGTGGAAGGTCTTGTGAGGTCCCATCTTGTACTTTCTTGGGAGTACTTCTGGAAGGATGATACTCAGCTTGTTGACAAAGCTGACAGTTGAGGTTACCTTCCATTCTCTTGATTGAAGGTCCAAAGTCACCTTCTTGGCTTCAAGAGCAATTCTGTCCAAGAAAAGCCCTTGCCAGTCTCCATCAATCTGATCCCAGATTGCAGCCATAACTCTAACCTTTAGAGTAGTAACAGCATCATGACTGAATGTGTTACCTAGCAACATCTTGCCTGCTATATCCATCAGGGTTTGGAACTTAGGTTCTAGTTGGGATTTCTTGAGTCCAGAGGCATCAGCAGCCTTGATTCTCCCATCAGTGAACATCTCCATGTACTCTTTCTCCTTATTCATGATGTAGGTGGAGATATTGATCTTCCCCCTTGACAAACCAAACAGTTCCTGAAGGATTTCCCTTGTTACCTTGACCTTGTGTCCACCCATGACACTTTCAACATACGATCCCTTCATCACAGCGTTTGCATAGAAAGCCAGCACATCTTGTTCATAAACATTGGTGGGTGCTGCTTCCAGAAACTCTCGCAGTTTGAGGTTGATGCAGCGAAGAAGGATTTCCTTGTTTGCAGCTGTGTGTTTGCCTTTGAAAAACAGAGCATTCTCTGTGAACATCTTCCCTTCCTTGGACCACTTTGCAGCATCCAAGGTGCCCGTGCTCTTGGTCTTCTCGTCGTAAATCTCAATGATTGCCATAGTAGAGTTTAAGTGTTTAGGGTTTTGAGAGCTTGAAAGAAATTTGCAGAACGAGAGAGTATTGAAAGCAATAGGGTATTGTGAGCGAAAGGGTTTGGAAGAGTTTTAAGGGTGTGTATATATACTCCAACAATTCTTGATCTAACGGTCAGAATTGGGTTTAATTGTGGAGTAGAGCCCAAAATTTTCCTTCTTTGATTTCGGGCCTTCCTTTAAATTTGCCGGCTGAATTTGCCATGTGGCAACAGTTGATTTGCTGGCAATTTGGTAATTGAGTATTAATGACATCATTACCAAAAATAGCCGTTGTGACTAATTTTGTGGCAAGAATTGATCATCAAGCCCGTTTTTTATAAGTGAATTGCATTCCTTATATAGGCCAATTTGTTTAATTACATTCAGGAATAAATCTAGAATGAATTACATGATCAAAGATAGTCATTAAACTCAAAAATCAAGTGATCTGATCAGCAGAGTGAAGTCTTCTGATTTCCTGAAAAGGTCTGCTGATTTCTCTTGGAAGTCTTCTGGTCAGCTGAGTTGGTCTTCTGATCAGCTGAGTGGAGGATTGAGATTTGCTGAGTAAATCTTCTGTGCTTTGAAGGTCCAACTTGGCTTGATGGATCCTTCATTGTTGCTGTGATGATCCAACCTGGATGATGGATCTTCCAACTTTATTGTGAGTGGTGATCCAACCTGGTTTGATGGATCTTCCAGTTCTATCTCTGAATCAAGTAGGACCATTAAATCAATATGTATATCAGCCTGGATGGTATCCCACTGGTTCAGGTTGCCCTTACCATCTGATGTTCCTCATCATCAGATGGGTTGTAGCATCAAATGTGTCCTAATTGAATCTCTTCGCTACTCTTGAAAGAGAAGGAAAATTGGAAGAGGCTTCAATGGAGTCGAAGAGAGGGCCATGGACTCGGCCTTCATGTTCTGTTTAGACACAATAGCTTTTGATAACAAGCTCTCCATGTAGAACTTCCCCCTAGAGAAGAAGCTCTGCTTGTTTGCTACTCTGTCCTCTGCATCTCTCTTTCCTCTAGTTTTCAATAAGGACTTCTCTCTTTCCTCTAGTTTTCATAGACATACTTATGTTGGTTAAACCAAGTATGCTGATCTGCATCATCTTCATCTTCTGGACAAATCTTCATCTCCTTCACCCAAGACTTTGGTTGAGGGATGATCTCCATTCCATCTTTTCTTTCGATCTTCTCCATACCTGAAACAAAAATTGTAGTTGGTGATTCGTGTTCTTAGGTGTTCTCATAACTTCCTCCTTTTATAGGGGTAGAAATGAG
Organism: Galeopsis tetrahit; assembly: GCA_963675135.1. NCBI lineage: Eukaryota > Viridiplantae > Streptophyta > Magnoliopsida > Lamiales > Lamiaceae > Galeopsis > Galeopsis tetrahit. Next base: position 18,979,241 of record OY776130.1, read on the forward strand.
GTAGTGGAGTGAAAGATGACAAAACTATAGAGTTGATAGGTCTGTATTTCTGAAAAGTTACTTCTTAAGATCAACAATGAGATTCTTGATCTAAGGGTTCACATTTAAAGATATTCAGACTTTATCTTATGGAATGCAGAATTTATAAATTTTGAGCAAGAGTTATTTGAAATCCGTACTGTGCATGCATACTGTTGAGTCGGTGGTGTATTAATCCAACCAAGTATAACTCAATAGTACACTGTATTTATGTATATAAATAAAGTATTTTATGAAGAATAGTTTATTATTATACATAGTATACATTGCTGGGAATAAAGAGATCAAATAACTTTGTTCAAGTCTGCTATATATATATATGATATGATATGCAATGCAGATTTTAGAGTATTTCATCAAGGATTCTTAAGGTATCATTGATTCCCCCTTGATTAGATGACTCTACGTTTTCCCTCAGCTTTATTTGTCTTCATTGGGAAAGAACTTACCTGAAGATGAGGGTGTCTATTCACCTCATCTGATCCTCCTAGTCTGCTGCACTTGAGTCAGCTGAGGTTTTCAGCTGATCTTTCCTTCTTCATGTGCTTGGGTCCAGGAGTCCTAAGCTGTAACATAGGGTTTTGAACCTTTCTTCAGCTAGGGGCTTAGTCAAGATGTCTGCTCTTTGGATATCTGTGTGAATTTTCTCCATCTTGATGTCCTTCTTTTCAAGGTGGTCTCTTATGAAGTGGTGTCGAATGTCGACATGCTTGCACCTTGTGTGGAGGACTGGATTTTGAGTGATGGCAATGGCACTGCTGCTATCACAATAAATAGGGACTTCTCTTGCCTCTACATTGTAATCCTTGAGTTGTTGAACTAGCCAGAGCAGCTGACTACAACAACTACCAGCTGCCATGTATTCTGCTTCAGTGGTGGAGGTTGCAACTGAGGTTTGCTTCTTAGAGAACCATGATATCAGCTTGTTGCCTAGAAATTGACAGGTTCCAGATGTGGATTTCCTATCAATTCTACATCCTCCATAGTCTGAGTCAGAATAGCCACTCAATTCTAGATTGTCATCAGCAGGGTACCATAGTCCTAGGTTGACTGTTCCTTTTAGGTACTTGAGAATCTTCCTTGCTGCTTCTAGATGACTTTGCTATGGGTTTGCTTGAAACCTAGCACATACTCCTACAGCAAATGTTATGTCTCGTCTGCTAGCTGTAAGATATAGTAGAGATCCAATCAGTGCTCTATATTCAGCTTGATCAACTGCCTTTCCAGACTCATCTGGTTCCATTTTGAAAGATGTCATCATTGGAATCCTTGCAGACTTGCTTTGTAGGGCTTTGAATCTTTCTAATAGGCTCTTGGTATACTTGGACTGGTTGATGAAGATCCCTTCTGAACTCTGCTTAACTTGAAGTCCTAGGAAATAATTCATCTCACCCATCATGCTCATTTCGAACTTTCCTTGCATAAGTTCAGAGAACTTCTTGCACATCTCTTGATTGGGTGATCCAAATATAATATCATCTACATATATTTGCCCCATTAGGATGTCTTCTCCTTCTTGTATTCTGAAAAGAGTTCTATCCACTTTGCCTTTTGTATATCCATTGTCAAGTAGGAATTGTGACAATGTGTCATACCAAGCTCTAGGGGCTTGTTTTAGACCATAGAGAGCCTTCTTCAGTCGATATACTTGATCACCTTTTTCAAAACCTGGAGGCTGCTCTACATATACTTCTTCTACCAGAATACCATTTAGAAAAGCACTCTTGACATCCATTTGATATACCTTGAAGCCCATATATGATGCATAAGCTAGAAACAGTCGTATGGCTTCTAATCTGGCTACAGGAGCAAAGGTTTCATCATAGTCAATCCCTTCAGATTGAGAGTATCCTTTTGCAACTAGCCTAGCCTTATTTCTAGTTATCACATCATTTTCGTCCTTCTTGTTCTTGAATACCCACTTTGTTCCTACTACATTGTGGTTTTCAGGACGATCTACCAATTCCCAGACTTCATTTCTTTCGAATTGGTTTAGTTCTTCTTGCATAGCAGTGATCCAATTGCTATCTGTCATTGCTTCTTCTATGTCAGCTGGTTCAATGTTGGATAGGAAAGCACACCAGCAGAACATAGATGATTGTGAGTTCTGATTCAGTTGTCTTCTTGTCTTTACACCTGAGTCAGCTCCTCCTAAGATGAGGTTTGATGGATGGTTGTTTCTCCATGTATGCCTCACAGGAGTATCTGCATTGGATGAGCTTGGATTCTCATCTGATCTAGTGCCATCAGGAGGGTTGACTTGGTTAGGTCGATCATCATCTGTATCTTGAGTGTCAAAGAGATCATTCCCCCTGGCATTTGGGATTGGTGCATCTTGATTCTGGTCAGCTTGTCCTGCTTGAGTTTGAGATCTAGTGACAGGTCTATGAGGCTTATCCTCCTCTGGTTCTTCAGGGAAAGGTTCATTGACTTCAATGAACTCATATGGTTTGGACTTGATCACTAGATGTCTCATCTGATCTGCAGCTGAGTTTGTTTCTACTGCATTCTTTTCACAAGATTCATCAAAAACAACATGAGGTGTTTCTTCCACAAGAAGGGTTCGTTTGTTGAGTACTCTAAATGCTTTGATAGTTGAGGAGTATCCTAAAAATATCCCCTCATCTGCTTTGGCATCAAAAGCATTCAACTTACTCTTCCCATTGTTGTGAATGAAACACTTACAACCAAATATATGAAAGTAAGATACTCTAGGTTTTCTTCCTTTCCATAGTTCATATGGGGTTTTCTCATGTATTTTATGAATACCTGACCTGTTTTGAGTGTGACAAGCTGTGTTGATGGCTTCTGCCCATAGCTTCTTGGGAGTGGAGAATTCAGCAAGGAGTGTTCTGGCAGCTTCTTTGAGTGTTCTGACTCTTCTTTCAGCTACACCATTCTGTTGTGGTGTTCTTGCTGCACTTGTCTCATGCTGAATACCATTAGAAGTACAATAGGCAATAATATAAGAGTTAATGAATTCAGTGCCTTTGTCACTTCTAATTTTCACAATTGGTTCTCCTTTCTCTACTTGGATCCTCTTCAATAGTTCAGGGAGCTTCTGCTGTGTTTCACTCTTCTTGTATAAGAAGATAACCCAAGTAAACTTGGAATAGTCATCTACAACAATAAGAGTGTACTTCCTCCCTGTTAGAGTGGTTGGAGTGATTGGTCCAAAGAGATCCATGTGAAGCAGTTCAAGAACTCTGCTGGTTGATGTTGTCTTCTTGGTCTTGAAGGAGACCTTTGTTTGCTTTCCTTGTTGACATGCATCACACACCTGATCTTTACAGTAGAGTTCATTAGACAGACCATCAACTAAGGATTCCCTTGCTAACTTGTTCATAGTCTTAAAGTTCAGATGACTAAGACGTTTGTGCCATAGCCAGCTGACATCTTTAGGGCTCTTCACAAGCAGACATGTATCCTTAGGACAGCTGTTCCAATTTGCAAGATACATACTTCCCTTTCTAGATCCTGTTAGAAGGTTTTGTTTTGTTCTCTTATCACTTATGAGACACTCATCTTTAGAGAATTTGACTGAGTAACCAGTGTCACAAAAGTGAGAAACAGATAATAAATTAAACTTAAGACCTTCTACATATGATACATCATGTACCTCAATGTCACCATTTTTAAGGGTGCCATATCCTTTTGTGTTACCATGCGCGTTATCACCAAAGAAGACTTTTGGACCTTTCTTTTCTATGTAGTTGGTCAGCAGGGCTTTGGTTCCTGTCATGTGAGTTGAGCATCCACTATCTATGTACCAAGTTTCTCCTGCTAGACCTCCTCTTCTGTATAGGTCCCTCCTTTCCTGCAAGAAAAGTTAAGTCTTAGGTACCCATTTTGTTTTGGGTCCTTGGGTGTTAGTACTACCCTTGGGAACCCACATATACATTGGTCGTTTGAACAACCTTGAGCACTTGAGTTGTTTCCCTCGGGCATCACAGAACCAAATCTTACCAGTCAGCACCTTGGACTGATCTGATTTGTCCTTAGTGTCAGCTAAGTAATAGTCAAATGGTTTCCCTTTATAGGAGTGTACATACATGATCTTTTGACTAGTTACATTCGGCCTGGGTGCATTAGCTGGTCGATGCACACGATTATATGGACCATACTCTTCTGTTCTCACAATATCATAAGAGATAGGGGGTGCAAAGAGAACAGATTTGTTTGAAGAAGACTTCTTCTTCTTGGCTGGAGCAGCATACAGCTGAGACTGTCTCAGCCGAGATGGTCTAGGATGTTTGCTGTTCCTCTGTACAGGCTTGGGGTTAGCTTGTCCTTTACCATTTTTGGTTTTAGGATAGTTAGCCTTAGCTGGTACAGATGTCTTTTGGTTCATATTAGGTTCATTGTGTTTAGAACACTCACCCTTTTCATGTGTCTGAGTAGTGCACTTGTTAGGTGTACTACCCCCAGCTGGAGAGGATGTAGATGGGTTGAGTTCATAGCCAAAACCCATCTTATTGCCATTTGATCTATAATACTCAGAGATACTTTCAATAGTAGTAGAGGCTTTATTGAACTCTGATATCTTTTGATTTAGGCATTCCTTCTCCTTTTCTAAGAGCTTGTGTGCTTGGAAGAGGTCATCGAATTTGGATTGTAGTGAACGAAGTTCCTTAGTTTCTAAAGCTTGAGTTTGTAACATCCCCTCATACAACTGAGTTATTGTGGTATTTTCTTCCTTAAGAAGCTCCACTTCTCTGGTCAATCTTTCATTCATTGTGGCCAGCTCAGGGGTGTTATCAAACTTAACCTTTTTCAACTTAGCAATTTCTTTCCTTAGATCCTTATTCTCCTCTTCCACTTCTATAAAAGCTCTAGTGGCAATATCCAGATCACCTTTTACCTTTCTTAAAGATTGATAATAGGTGTCTTCTGATTCGCCTTCAGATGAGTTTATCTCATCTGATTGTGAAAAAATAGGTGAATGGAAAGTAGTAGTATAGGAGTTTACCTCATTTTCACCTATGGCCATCATAGCTAGGTCATCTGAATCATCTGAGAAGATTTGGCAGTCTGGTGATGTAGGGAGTTCATCACTTTGATATTCAGATTCTTCAGTCACCATAGCTTTCTTGTCTGAAGTTCTTCTTGGCCTTCTTTCTTCTTTGTCATCCAAATCCAGCTCAGGACATTCATAGACATAGTGTCCTGGTTTGCGACAGTTGAAGCATGATCCAGGTTTCTGATTTGAGTTGCCTTTCCTTGGAGAAGTGGCATCTCTTCTTCTAGATCCTCGGCTGTCAGATGACTCCACATCCTTTCTAGGATGTCTTTCTGGTGTTCTTTCTCTGGAACCTCTGGAGGGTGAACTTGCTCTTCTATCTTTGTAGTTTATATAGAATTTTCTATATTTGCTGTTGAGAGTGTTCATCCTTTCGAATCTCTTGATCATAAGAGCCATTTGTTCCTTCAGACTCATGTCTGATCCTTCACAGTCTTCTGTTTTCAGAGAGGCCTTGCCAGATGAGGTACTTGCAGCTTTTGTATTGGCTGCCTTGAAGGCTACAGTCTTGGAGGTAGATGGGGCTGCAGCTGACTCATCACTTCCTGAGTTTTCTTCTCTGTCAAGGTCATATTCATGAGCTTTTAGGTTCTGAAATAGAGTTTGAGTAGACCACTTCTTGATATCTTGAGTATCTTTGATGATGGTCTTCTTGAGTTTCCATCTCTTGGGTAAAGAGTCCAAGATCTTCAAGTTTTTCTCTCTATTTGTATACTTCTTGCCTAGAGATTCAATCTCATTTATGATCTTTGTACATCTATTGTCCAGCTGATCAATAGTTTCTCCTGGATGCATCTTAAGGTGTTCAAACTTCTTGACTGCTGTTGACAATTTGCTTTCCTTGATCAGCTCAGTTCCTTCACAGAGGAGTGCCAATGCCTCCCACATCTCTCTGGCTGACTCACAGTGGATGACCTTTGCAATGTACTCATTTGGAAGAGTTTGCATTATGTAATCTTGAGCAATGCTATCAAGGTTTGATTGCTTCATCTCTTCTGGTGTGAGATCCCTCATGGGCTTGGGAAACCAGTTCTCCAACTGGGACTTCTGGATCACCATTTGCAGTGTTGACTGTCATGATGGTGATTGGGCCTTCAGTGATTACTGACCACATCTTGTAGTGGACTGATGTGAGATTCTTCCTCATCCTGATCTTCCAGTAATCATAATCCTCAACTGAAAACTTAGGCAACTTACGCATGTTAGCACTCATGCTGTATGAGTTTTCAAAAACAAGTTTTCCAAAAAGATCTGTTCAAGAGGACTACAGAAAGACTCCCTCAAGTCTTCTGATAATCTAGAGACAGTAGTCCGTTAGAACCACTGCTCTGATACCACTTGTTGGTCCCTGAACGAGTATTGAATGGGTTTAAAGTCTAGAGGGGAGGGGTGAATAGACTTTAAAACTTTTTCAAACAGAGTTGGGAACCTCTTCTGATTGCTATGTCAACTGGACTGCAAGTCTGCTGGTCCAGATGACTATAGTGATCTGACTGAGGAGGTTATATGCGGAATTATGGTGGCCCTGGTTTAGACTCGTTCTTTTAACTTGTTTTACTTAATGAAAATACTCAGCTGATGCTGGTTTGAAAGTTATGGCCTTGTTTTGAAGAGTGTTGAAATCACAGTATGCACTATATAATAATGAATGTAAATGCAGAAATGTAAAGTGCAGAAAGTAAATAACACCGGATTTATAGTGGTTCGGATATACGTTCCTAAATCCACTCTCACGTCCTAACGTGATGTTTAATCCCTTTAATTTCCACAAATTACAAGGGTCTTGACCTTTATAGTCCCAAGGTTAGGACTTTGAGATCTGAGCCGTCCTAACAGCTACTGTCTCCACAAGTGATTGTAAGCACTTGCACTTTAAGGGGTTTCAAAAACTTTAACCTTTCGGTGAGGGTTTGGGGTTTTTGAGGTGTATCCAACTAATGGTTCAAGCTTATAATTTGCTTAACCACTATGCCTAAAACAATTGATATACAATATGAACAGGTTTCAGGTTCTTAAGGGTTGGATAGAAATCACTTAAGAGCTATAGATAATCTAATGGTTTCTGGCTCTTTTGAGAATTCTTAGAACTGTATGGCTTTAGCTTTGATTGCTTGCTTGGCTTGTTGAATTCTCTCTTGTGACTTCTTCTTTGTGATTTCTCATCCTCTTGTATTTATAATGGAGATTGGTTGCAACTAGCCGTTGGAGTTGACTAGCCGTTTGAGCAATCTTTCCATAATAGCTTGATTCCTTGATTCCAGCCGCTTGATTGCTTCAATCCTGGGATCATGTCAATCTTCTAAATAAGGTAGGTCTTCGTTTGAATTGCAAGATGACTTGGGAATCAGCCGAGTCCTGGAAGAGCACATAGTCTTCTGATCTGTACTTCTAGTCTTCTGACTACTCTTCTGGCCTTAGGTCTTCTGTCTTCTGATATCAGACGAGTAACACTCTTCTGATCTGGAAATTCTTTGTACTGCTTTTAGGCCATCTTCAATCTGGGACTCCATCAGATAGGTAGGTATACAAGCACCTTAACTTATCTGGTCTTCAAGGATCTTCTAGTCTTCATGTCTTCTACTCTTCTCATCTTGAGGATAGGCATGTAAGCCAGGACTGTGCTGATCAGCTGATATCAATACAGTTGATCACACAAGACTAGTCTAAGCTGTTCTATACAAGTCAGTTGATCCTATTACATTTATAAACTCTAAGTGTTTTGGCCATCAAAACTATTCTCACATCAAGTGGGGCTTAGGGTGAATTTATATCCCAACAGCTTTATCTTCAACTTCAGCTTCGACTCTACTCGTCTCTTCCCCCTTTTTGGCTTCATCAGTCGCCTTGAGAGTGAAAAGAGAAGTAAAGCAAGTCATCTCTTCGAACATAGCTTGCTTCATAAGATTAGTAGCTTTCTCGATCTGCCTTTGGTGAGAACCATCTTGACTCAACTTGTCTAGCTTAGAAGCAACTAACTCCAACTTCTGAGTAGACAGGTTCAACTCATTCTTGAAATGTGTTGTAGTCAAGCGTAGCTTCCTGTTCTCTTCAGTCATTGCACTGATAATCTCTCTTGCTTGTGCTAACTGATCATAGGCTTCTCTCCTTTGCACATCTGCAATATCAATCTTCACTCGATAATCTCTTTCCATCTTCCTAGATTCTCTGGCTAAGACACGAGCGAAGTCGACTGAACTCTTCTCAGAGTATTCAACTTGATTTTGCAGAAACGCTTCTATCTAGTTGAACATCTCTTGTCTGAAATCATTATCCAACTGATTAACTTCATTCATGATCATCTCTTTTGAACTAGTGACAAGAACACTATTTTGTTCAACAAGAGTCTTCTTAAGTTCAGTCTTGAGAAACTCATCAATAGACGACTTGATCACACCTTTTAACTCATTCTTCAATTCATCTATTGACACAGTTGGGATTGCTTGAGATGATTGACCAACTTCCTCATGCACAGCTTCTTCCATGGTCTCATCTTCAGTAACTAACAGAACTTCCACCAACTTGTCTTCAAGATCAGTAGTCAAGACCTTGTCTTCTACTACTTCATCTTCCAGAACGACACTTCCACCTATGGCTTTTAAGTTCAACGGTGGACAATAAGGAACGATAGCCATCTTTGCTTCCTTAAACCTTCTTTCTGCATCATCCAAGTCTTTCTTCACATAACCACAAAGCTCGGCTAGAAAATACTTATCAGTATAACGATTGATAAAGCGAAAATCTGACCTTGGACTATCAGCATGTTCCACCTGAAACTTGAACACAATGCCTCTCAACTGGTCTGAGACATTGTCAAGATCAATCAAAGGATCAGTAGACTTCACCTCTTCTACTGGTTCAGCGTCAACCATTATCTCATCTTCTACAAGATCAGTCTATGATACTTGAACACCAACATCTAACTTGTCTTCAGAAGACAACACATCATCAGATAAATTCAGCATCCTCTTCACTAAGGCAGTTAGGGCATGAGCAGGGAACAATTCTGAGTGGTCTTGAACACCACTATTCTCTTTCTGTTCCATCTCCCAATCCTGAAAATTGGAGATTCCGCCCATTCCTAAAATGACTTCGAACAAGTCTTCCGTCGGGGCCTTCTTCAATGCAACCCAAGTGCATATCCTTAGAAGTTTTTCATATTCCTCTGTGGATGTGTCTATCTCAATAGACGAGAGCCTTTTCCTCAGATTATTGCTAACTTTAGCTCTGAACCTCTTCTTCCTTAGACACATTGGATAATAGACGAGGGAATCAAATCTAATTTCAGAAGGGGTCTGAGCAAGTGGGGTCCTTGCTTCAGTTGTTGCAGTGGCAACTAATGGAGTTTCTGAAATAGACGGGTTGATGGGTTCAACATTTTCTGTTGAGGGTAAGGGAAGTATTTGGACTGTGGTTTCTGGGGGCGTTGATGTGGCTAGGTTTAGTTCGACAACTGTAGGAGTATCAGTTGTATCGAATATAGTAGTGTGTTGGGTTATGTTGGCTCTTAGTGGTTGTACTGCCAACACTTGCGAGGGTTGAGGTGTAGGTCTGGCACGAGATCGATGTGATCTTGCCTTAGTTCTGAATGGGGGGAGAGAGAGAGGAATTTAAAGAGTTTGAGAAGAAGAACCAACGTGTTGAGTAGTCGTCTTGTCTGGTGAAGGACTCGACTCGACTACCATAAGTCGATATACTTCAGGAGCATCAGCACTTGCCTCCTTCTCTTTTTCAGAATCTTCTGCAGGCTCAAATACAGTCTCCTCTGGTACGTAGTCGACTAGTCTTCCACTAGTTCCGACTTCTGCCACATCTTCGGATTCTTCACCATCCGACTCGTCTTCCTCTGAACTAGACGAGGCGGCCTCATACATGGCATCTTGAGGATTAATGAGAACTGGTCTGGGGGTAGCAGGTCTTGCAGCAATTTGCTTCCTTACGGCCTCCTTCTTTAGGTAAAATTTCAAGGCATGGAATGGTTTGCCTTTGCTCCATTCCGTCTTGTTCGGCAACAAGATGGGTAGAAGGATACTCAGCTTGTTTCTGAAACCAACCACAGCGGACACCACCCAATTTGCCGTATCGGTGTCAACACGAACACTCCTTTCAAAGTACATCAAACGGTCAGCAAATAATTTGAACCAGTTACCTTCAGTGATTCCGTCATAAGTTGCAGCCATCACTCTTGCCTTCTGCAAAGTGATCGAATCATACGAACCAGTGACACATAGCAACATCTTGCTTGCTATGTCAAGGAGAGTTTTGTACTTGTCAAGCAACTCCTTCTTCTTCACAGCTGGAATCTTTCCATCTCGATTCAACTTTAGTTTCTTGCCACAAAAAACACTGAGATATCTTAACTCCTGGCCAATCGCATAATTTTACACATCAATCGATCCAATCGGCAGCTTCAATGCGTCGAACACATTTTCTCGAGTAATCTCTACTCGACTTCCTCCAACGAATGATACTATTGAATCGCCTCTTCTGGTTGCGTTGGCATAAAATTCCAACACCTCTTGCTCCAAGACGACTTCTGGAAAAGCCTCCAAATATGGTTTCAAACCACATCGGCTACACTTCATCAATATTTCGTTGTTGCCTTCTGTGTGTTTCCCCTTGAAAAACACAGATGGTTCCACATGCACCTTGTTTTCTGATATGAACTTGCCTAGGTCGAACCTAGCCTGCATGTTAGTCCTCACATCGAATAGGGAAATAATCGACATAGTAGATAGATTGAGTAAGAACGGATAGTTTGGATTCGCAAGAAAAATCGAATGCTTTTGAGAGTAGGAGAGTTAAGAAATGTGAGAAGAGTGGAGTGAAACTTTGGAATCCGCCTTTCCTATTGGTTAGGACAGAGGAGTGTACTCATCTGACCTAGGGTAGTAGGGTTTGGCGCGAACTGGGTGTATACACCTCATTAAATGAGAGTGTATAAATCCGATTCTAGGGTTTTCCAATTTTCGCATTAATAAATTACAATAATACCCTTAATTCGTTTAGTTTAAACACTTAGAATGTTTAGATCAAAAGAACACTTATCTTGTCTGTTCGAGTCTATCCAGAACAGACGAGTAGATTCATGCGCACAAGACGAGTTACCCCTTCGACTGTGTTTGTCTATTCTAAATGTCGAACGACTTCATGTACCTATCTTGTCTTATGCATCGTATGATCTTAGGTACAAGTAGAGTAGAATAATTAAGATGAATATCAATCTAAAGCAATAGTCAAGGTTTTGAACAAGATGACTTTTAACAAACTTAAGGGTCAACATAAGGATATTTAAGAAATCAAAGATTCCCCCTTAAATGCTTATTCCCCTAGTATTACCCTCAGCTTTACCAGCTTCCTCATCGGGTTGTTTGGTCATCTTGTCTGACCTTGTATACCTGTCTGTTTAGCGAGTAGACGAGTGCTCTGTTCCAGTAATCTTGTCTCCTTATTTCTTTGATGTACCTGTCTGGTTAGTACATAGCTATAGGCAAGTAGGGTCTAGATCAATTAGTCCTAGACTAATGCATAACTCACGAAAACGAGCCTCAGGTAATGGTTTTGTGAAAATATCAGCTCTTTGAAAATCAGTATGAATCTTTTCCATGCGAATATCCTTCTTTTCTACATGATCACGTATGAAATGATGCTTCACATCAACATGCTTACAACGTGTGTGCAAAACAGGATTTTGTGTAATGGCAATGGCACTATTACTATCACAGAAAATAGGAACATTCGATTCATATATGTTGTAATCTCTAAGCTGTTGCATGAGTCAAAGTAGTTGACTACAGCAGCTACCAGCAGCCATGTACTCGACTTCGGTAGTAGAGGTAGCCACACTGGTTTGCTTTTTCGAAAACCATGAAATGAGTTTTGTGCCTAAGAATTGACAAGAACGATATGTAGATTTCCTATCAATTCTACAGCCACCAAAATCGGAATCTGAGTAGCCACTTAGAGATAAATCATCATTTGAAGGATACCATATACCACGATTGATGGTTCCTTTCATATATTTCAATATCCGTTTAGTGGTTTCCATATGACTCTCTTTTGGATTGGCTTGAAAACGAGCACATACGCCAACAGAGAATGCAATATCAGGTCTACTAGCAGTTAAGTACAGTAATGAACCAATAAGACCACGATAATATGTTTGATCAGCACACTTACCATGTTCGTCTGGATCTATCCTGTATGTAGGTAGCATAAGTACTCCAGTAGACTTGCATGTCTTAATACCATACTTGTCTAGTAGATTTCTAGTATACTTCGCTTGATTTATGAAAATCCCATCTGGGGTTTGTTTTACTTGAAGACCAAGAAAGTAATTCATTTCACCCATCATAGACATCTCAAATTTACTTTGCATGAGTGTTGAGAAACTTTCACTCAGCTTTTTGTTAGGTGAACCAAAAATGATATCATCTACGTAAATTTGGACGAGTAAAATGTATTTCCCTTCTTGTCTTCTGAACAAGGTTCTATCGACCTTGCCCTTAGTAAAACCATTTTCTAATAGAAAGAGAGAGAGAGTATCATACCATGCTCTTGGAGCTTGCTTTAGTCCGTATAAGACTTTCTTTAATCTGTACACCTGGTTGCCTTTGACTTCGAAACCTGGAGGTTGTTCAACATACACTTCTTCCACAAGAATACCGTTAAGAAATGCACTTTTAACATCCATTTGATATATAATAAACTTCATGTAAGCAGCATATGCAAGGAACAATCGAATGGCTTCTAGTCTAGCAACAGGAGCATATGTTTCATCATAGTCTATGCCTTCAGCTTGTGAATAGCCTTGGGCTACTAGTGTAGCCTTATTCGTAACGACTACGTCATTCTCATCTTTCTTATTTTTGAAAATCCATCGTGTGCCAACTACATTATGATGTTCCGGCCTATCGACAAGTTCCCAGACGTCGTTTCGAACAAACTGATTCAACTCGTTTTGCATAGCGATGATCCAATTACTATCGGCCAATGCCTCTTTAACAGTGGTAGGCTCGATAGCAGAGAGGAAACAACACCAGAAAAACATAGTTGGACTAGGCTGTTCTTGCGACTCAAAGAGTTATCGTCTAGTCTTCACACCAATAGTAGAGTCACCAATAATATTTTCAGTATCATGCGCAGATTTCCATGTCTTTCTAGTCTTACCAGGAATACTATCATCATCTACATCAGGTATTGCATCATGCATTTCAATATCGTTCGTATCAACAGATTTAACAGGAGTAGACGAGTCAACTAGAGCAGGCATGTCGGCTGGTCTAGAAGACTTACCTTGAGCACTTACCTTCTCTTTGTCATCAGACTCGAGAGCTTTCATGAATGGATTGTAGGCTTGAACGAATTCATATACCTCTGATTCTTTGTCAGATTCTATCGATAGATCAGTTATCTTCTCACTGATCTTGTTGGCAGACGAGTCCTGTCGAGATTCATCGAAAACCACATGTGGTGTTTCTTCCACACAAAGGGTTGAGTAGTTGAATACCCTAAATGCTTTGCTAGTCGAGGAGTATCCTAAGAATATCCCCTCGTCTACTTTAGCATCGAAAGCATTCAACTTGCTCTTTCCATTGTTATGGATGAAACACTTACAACCAAATATATGGAAATATGAAATTCTAGGTTTTCTACCTTTCCAAACCTCATATGGTGTCTTGCCTAACGCTTTGTTGATCGCACTTCTGTTCTGAGAGTGGCATGTAGTATTGATAGCTTCAGCCCAAAACTTTTGAGGTGTGTTGTACTCGGCTATCATGGTTCTACAGGCTTCTTTGAGAGTTCGATTCCTTCTTTCTGCTACACCATTCTGTTGTGGCGTCCTAGCTGCACTAGTAAGGTGCTGGATACCACGTTTAGCACAAAATTCTTGGATATAGCAATTAATGAACTCAGTTCCCTTGTCACTACGAATCTTGACAATGGACTGGTTCTTCTCAACTTGTAACTTCTTCAACAGATCAGGTAGATGAGTTTGTGTATCACTCTTCTTGTGTAGGAAGACTACCCAAGTAAACTTAGAATAGTCATCTACAACAACAAGTGTGTACCTTCTACCATTCAAGGTTGGAGGAGTTATAGGACCATGAAGATCCATATGTAGAAGTTCTAGGACTCTACTTGTTGAGAGAGTAGGAATTGACTTAAATGAACCTTTTACGTGTTTACCTTTTTCTGACAAGCATTGCATACATGTGATTTGTAATAAACTTCGTTGGGTAAACCTTCCACTAGGTAATTTCTTGCTATCTTATTAATTACCTTAAAGTTCGTGTGACAAAGGCGTCTATGCCAAAGCCAACCGAGCTCTTTAGGGTTCTTAGTAAGAAGACAAGTGTCCCTTGGACAGCTGTTCCAATTCACAATGTATACACTGCCTTGTCTTATGCCGACTAGTAGGATTGTATGCGTCCTTTTATCAATAATCTCGCATTTGCGGCTTTTAAACTGCACCTTGTAACCACGGTCACAAAATTGAGAAACAGATAGTAAATTATATTTCAAACCTTCTACGTATGAGACATCTTGAATCTCTACGTCTCCATTCCTGATGTAACCAAATTCTTTAGTGACAGCAGTGGAGCTATCACCAAATATCACTTTTGGTCCTTCTTGCTCATGGTAACTCGATAAGAGAGCCTTAGTACCTGTCATGTGGTGCGAACAACCACTATCAATGTACCAAGTTTCTCCTACTGAGCCACCCTTCCTATACAAGTCAAGTCGACCCTGCAATGAAGATATTCAATAATTTAGGTACCCTCTAGTTTATTGGGGTCCTGGGGGGTTAGTCGAGTTCAAAGGAATCCAAATATACATTGGAGTCTTGAACAAGTTTGATCTTTTAAGCTTCCTGCCATACTTGTTACAAAATAAGACCTTGTTGTCCTTATCTGGCCTATCATTCGATCTTGGGTCTACTCGTTTGAGATAGCCTTTCGACTTAATCTCTACTTGAGCAGGCGCTGGTCTATGATAGTCAGAATAGGGCTTGTATGCATTAGGTCCATACGGTTTATAGACGCGTTTGGGTCTTTCCTCACTTATAATATCATATGACAATGGTGGAGGATATAGGACTGGTTGTGTACGATATTTTGGAGCAACCTATCTGGGCCTAGACGAGTAGAGCTGAGACTGCCTTATGAAAGGTGGTCTAGGCTCTTGTCGTCTAGTCTGTACTTGTCTAGTACTCGTCTCCTCAGGATACGAATCCTCGTATCTCACCTGATTGGGTCGTCCACGATTAGTGGTCCTTTGTTGACTAGTTCTAAACGGAACAAGCTTGTTGTTAACATTCTTCTTACCTCCCTTGGTAATCGGATTGTTAACTCGAGTCTGTTTAGGTACAGAGCCTTCAGACGGAGTTCCAATATCGTATATCATTGGTCCTTTTCCTTTATCATTAGAACTTGAAACGAAAGCAGTAGGGTTCTTAACGACTCGAGTAGACGAGCTAGGTGAATCTGCACCTATACCAATCTTGTCAGCTGGAGCCCTATACCTATCCGACAGTTCAAGGTTAATCTTAGAAGAGTTACCCAGGTCAGTAAGTTTAAGGTCTAGAGTGACAACCTCAGTCTCTAAGAACTTATTGCGTTCTTCAAGTCTATTGCACTTGCTCTTTAAAACATTGAATTCATTTCTCTCAGTTGCATGGGTCTTAAGTAGGTCTTGATATAACCTGTCTGTCAATGCACACTTTTCTTTGAGTTGTCTTAACTCTTCAGTCAAGCGTTCATTTAGGACTGTTACATTAGGATCTACTTTAGACTGAGCTTCCTTAAGATCGATGATTTCCTGTTTTAATGCGATGTTCTCGTCGCTGACTTCAATGAATGTCTGATTAGCAAGTCGGAGGTCGTCTTCAATAGCACTAGTAGAGTGATGAAGACTACTCCCTACTTCACTACTGGCAGTATCACTTTCATCAGAATCCGATTCGTCACAAGATTGAAAAGAAGTAGCAGATGATACCTCTTGGTCGATTTTAGCCATGCAGCATAGGCCATCATCAACTATGAATGCTTCATCGTGATCTGGATCAGACGGGTAGCTAGATGAGGACGATGGCAACTCGTCTGAATCAGAATCAGAGTCATCATTGGCCATCATTGCCTTCTTGCCACGGTTGTATCTTCTTTCCCTTCGTGCTTTGCGTTCTTCTCGATCGTCAGTGCTCAGGTCTGGACATTCATAAATATAGTGACCTGGTTTCTCACAGTTATAGCACAAGAGATCATTAGTAGTCTTTTTAATAGGAGAATTATCTCTTCGCTTATCACGTCTATCAAAACGCGTAATCTTCCTATCATCAGACTCTCTATCTCGTCTATTACCTTTCGAGACTTCGTCTCTCCTTTCGGACGAGTTTCGGTCTCGTCTGGTCTCAGACGAGTTCTTAGAAGCAGACCCTCTATGATCTCTATAGAACTTCTTATATCTACCGAAACGTTTATTCAGCCTATCAAACTTCCTAACCATAAGGTTCACCTGATCCTTCAGGCTAAGATCAGTATCTAAATCGTCTTTCACAGAAGCAGACCTAGTCTTAGACTTAGGCTTGCTAATCCTAGAACTCTTGGACGAACTAGATTTGAAGGCAACGTTCTTAGATACAACATTGTCTCTATCACTACCTGCAATTGGATCTTCTTCGTCTAAATCAAACTCATGAGCCTTTAGAGTCTGAAACATGGTCTCTGTTGTCCATACGTCTATATCTTGGGTATTCTTAACAAGCATTTTAACCATCTTCCATCTAATATCAAGGCTTTTAAGAATCCTGAGATTGATTTCACGAGGAGTATACGATTTACCAAGGACTTCCAAATCATTCATGATCTTAGTAAAATGAGTATCCAACTGGTCAATAGTTTCACCAGTTTTCATTTTAAATGATTCGAATCTTTGGACAGCAGTGGAAAGCTTGCTTTCTTTGATCAGGGAAGTCCCTTCACAAATAATAGCTAAGCGGTCCCACATTTCTTTGGCAGTTTTACATTTTAACAAACACTTTTCCTAGATACTCGTTAGGAAGAGTGTGTAAGATGTAATTTTTGGCCAAGCTATCCAAATTATTCTGCCTCATTTCTTCTGAGGTTAGCTCTGACCTGGGTTTTCTAACGAGAGTACCCACGGTTTTGTCCTTTTCGAGGGCAGCAGTATTAGGGATCATGGTCACGATCGGACCTTCAGTGACGACAGAGATCATTAGGTCGTGCGTGGAACTGAAGATGGCTTCCATCCTCAACTTCCAATAGTCATAGTCCTGAACCTGGAACTTAGGCAACTTGTTAGCACTTATTTCAAGTGACATGATTTTCAAGTAGATCAGTGCTAATCAGTTTTATGATCACGAAACAGATATGTCAAGAAAAGTGATCAAGATACGATTATAACAAGAATGTTGATCAAGAACACGTAAGCAAATACAGTCACGGACCAAGACTTCACCCAAGTCTTAAGTCGGTTATCAAGGAACAGCAGTTCGTAAACTACTGCTCTAATACCAATTATAGGTCCCAAAGTTGAGTTTAATATTGAGTAAGCTAGTGAAAATGTCTAGAGGGGGGTGAATAGACTTTTCAAAATTCATTCAATATATCAAAGTACAATGCGGAAATCAGAATATAACAATGAGCCCAATTCTAGTTTATACTCAACTTATTTCGAGAACTCTGTTATGAACACTCAACTAGTCTTGCTCAGATATGTAATTCAACAGTTAATCAAATAAACACAAACAAAACGGTAAAGTAAATCAAACACGAAATTTATAGTGGTTCGACAACTTGTCTACGTCCACTCTCACAAACCCAGTTGTGATATTCTTATTTAACTCGTCCAATGGAGTAATGTGTTCTTGTAGCTTTAAGTCCCAAGAAATAAGACTTAGATCTTCTCGACAACACTACCAAGTGTTTCTTCGATCTTACTAGAGATTTACAAGTATCTAGCAAATTGAAACAGTAAACAAAAAATAAAACTTCTCTTCGTTCAGTAGTAGCCTTTTGATCTTCACTTGTCTTGTGTAGCTTCACTTTCTGAACTTCAAAACAAACACTCTGAGAGTTTCTTGCTTGTACGCCTTAATTTGCTTCAGTGTGTAGAGTTTCAGTAGTCTTTAATCGATGAATACCTTGAGGTATTTATAGACTTCCAATCATCAAAAACTTTCAGTTGTGTAACCAACCTTTCTTGAAAAACTAACTCGTAACTGTTAAGCTTTATCCATCCACGCATTTCTTTTGTTAATTAGTTATTTCTAACTAACTCTTCAATCCTTATCTTTCTACGCGCTTGAGTAACTAACTTCTTCCTTGTTATTATGTTGACTTGTCTTGTCTTGTCTTCGCGCACCTGTCTTGTGTAGACTTCATCCTTCCTCTTCTGGTCTCGCGCAGTCTTCTTCAGTAGACTTAGTAACAACTAATCTAATCATAACAAGACTATTACATTACATTAAGCTTTATAACATAGCTTAGTCAACTTAGAATCTATACAATGATTATGAACAATTACATACGAACAAATCATGAGCTTCTATACAATTCGAAATAGCTCAGTAAACAACCTAAACACATATACAAAGTATCAACGTATTATAAGTACTTGTCTTTCAAACTTTTACTTGTCTTGTGAACACTACTGATCTGTTCAAGATGACTTCCATAACTAGACTAGATCAGTCAACACTTAGAAAATATTCAAGTCTACTTTTGGCTTATCAAAACTTCACCTTTATCTTTTCATCATTTAGGACTTGTTATAGGATTCATATCCCAACATATATATATATATATATATATATATATATATGTATAATTATAGTCAGTCAACAGATGCATAAGTAAAAATTACGGATACGTTATGTTTTATGAGTTCATATAAAATAAAAAATATATATGATGAGGCCTTAGTTTAAAGTTCAATTCACTGCCAAATATTTTTGGGACCGCCTACATCAAATTTAATTGATTTTTTTCTTTAGAATATATTATTTCCTTCATGTTTGTAATCTAGTTTGATTTTATTTTCATTAGATTACGAATATTATGTACACTATTGATGAATGAAAATTACGTTACCACAAATTTCTGTATTCTAGCTCTACATGGATTGTATTAATTGAACATCAAATCACTTGTTATGACAAAGTGGGATAGCTCAAGTGGTTAGAGCACCACTACCTAGGCCTTAGGTCCTGGGTTCGAGTAATGGGGAGGGGAAAAGGGATGGGTATTTAACTTGTAATCAAAAAAAAAAAATCACTTGTTATACATTCACCCGTGAACAACATTGACACTTTTGACTCACTGAATTGTGATTGGTTAATTTACTATGACTGATTTTGAGACATTATTAATTATCATTTGTATTTAAAATTTAAGTACATGTCAAAAGGGATGGGTATTTAACTTGTAATCAAAAAAAAAAATCACTTGTTATACATTCACCCGTGAACAACATTGACACTTTTGACTCACTAAATTGTGATTGGTTAATTTACTATGACTGATTTTGAGACATTATTAATTATCATTTGTATTTAAAATTTAAGTACATGTCGTGGACATGCATATATATATATATATATACACTATTGCACGACCCGCGAAAAAGAGAAAAAATTTAATGAATAAAATGAGTTGCAAATTTCATAAACAACATTGACACTTTTGACTCACTGAATTGTGATTGGTTAATTTACTATGACTGATTTTGAGACATTATTAATTATCATTTGTATTTAAAATTTAAGTACATGTCGTGGACATGCATATATATATATATATATATATACACTATTGCACGACCCGCGAAAAAGAGAAAAAATTTAATGAATAAAATGAGTTGCAAATTTCATAAATTATATGGAGTTGAAATAAAAGGATGGAGATTCAAACGTCTTGTTTACCCACTCAAGTATTTCAGAGTCGATTTGGGCGATTCATTTAAAAAAAAACTACTCCCTCCGTTCCGGAATTACTTGCATAGTTTGACCGGCACGTTGTTTAAGAAGAAATCATGAGTAAACAAAATGAATTTATAAACCGACACCATGTCATCGTTTTTAGAGTTGTATATTGAGTTGAAATAAAAGGATGGAGATTCAAACGTCTTGTTTACCCACTCAAGTATTTCAGAGTCGATTTGGGCGATTCATTTAAAAAAAAAACTACTCCCTCCGTTCCGGAATTACTTGCATAGTTTGACCGGCACGTTGTTTAAGAAAAGTGGATTTAGTGGTTGATGATGTAAGATAAAGGAGGGGTATTTTAGGTAATTTAATGATGTGTAAAGTGAATTTGATGATGTGTAAAGTGAAATGTATGGAAAAAATGAGTGGCAAATTTGAAAATAAAATGATGTTGTGAGGTTATTAATTTTATGGGGTATTTCCATATTAAGAGTGTGCAAGTAATTTTGGGACATCCCAATAAGGAAAGTGTGCAAGTAATCATGGGACGGGGGGAGTATATTTTATTATTCGCTTGAAATTCCCATGTAAATTTAAAATGAATAATGAATCAATAAAAATTAGTTATAGTTTTAAAAAAACAATATGCTCAGAAATTAGTAGGAGTTTGATTGATCCTCTGTATTTAGAATCATGGAATTAGTAGGAGTTGGATTGATGAAATAAAAAAATGTTAACACAATACAAATAAAACAAAAAATTACACTATTTTTTTTTTTGATTACAAGTTTAAAAAAACAATATGCTCAGAAATTAGTAGGAGTTTGATTGATCCTCTGTATTTAGAATCATGGAATTAGTAGGAGTTGGATTGATGAAATAAAAAAATGTTAACACAATACAAATAAAACAAAAAATTACACTATTTTTTTTTTGATTACAAGTTTGATTGATCCTCTGTATTTAGAATCATGGAATTAGTAGGAGTTGGATTGATGAAATAAAAAAATGTTAACACAATACAAATAAAACAAAAAATTACACTATTTTTTTTTTGACCCATCCCTTTTTTTCCCTCCACTCGAACCCAGGACCTAAGGTCTAGGTAGTGGTGCTCTAACCACTTGAGCTATCCCACTTTGTCAAAAATTACACTATTTAAAAAAAACAAAAAAAATATAAAATTACTTATTGTTGTTTAAAAATTTGTGCAAAATCATTTTCTTAATAATTGAATCAAAGCAGCAAGTTATATATCAAAATTTATGAAGGAAAAATAATATAATAATATAAAAATGATCTACGCATATATAACATAAAAAAAACAATACAAAGAATACAAAATTGAATCTCATCCATTAAGTAAGAAAATCTAGCAATTAAACGTAGAAAATGATATAATAATATAAAAATGATTTACACAGAAGTGTACGACCGTACGCAGGAATTAAAAATAATTATTACGTACAATATATATATATATATATATATTTTATCTTTTTAATACTTTATAGTTTATCACATTAATATCTAAATAAATTTATTTTCACATTATGAATTTTGTGCGGAGGTTGGAAATTGGTTATTATTGAGAAAAATATTAACTGTATTATACAGAAGCAACCCACAGTAATTCCTCAAACGCTAAAGAAATATAAAATTACCTAATTGTTTCGTAAAAGAAATAAATGTTGTCTTGTTTAGCAAATCAATACCAACCTGAATTTCTATACCTGAAAAGAAACAGAGTCACCCGAAGAGAGTCACCCGAAGAGAAATGAAAGAATAATATATAACTGTTTTTATCTAATACTTTAAATTTATAAACAATACCTGCATAAAATTTTCTTTGTCTCAGATGAAATTGCAACAGCAACCGAGGCATATAAAGGGATTTGTTAAATTGAAACTTGAATATTAAGTGGGATTTGTTGATAGAAATATTAAAAAACTATCGCATATACAGGTATCTGTTAATATTAAACCATGAGTATTTAAGTTTAAAATTATTGGATAAATAAGTGGGATTTGTTGATAGAAATTTTAAAAAACTATCGCGTATAATTAATAAAATGGGAAATTAATGAGAAAAAAGAGATTTTGAAATAGAGGAATTTGAGAAAAAATAGATTGCAATAGACCAATCATTTTGCAACACGTGTCTGTTAAAATGTTTACAAATATATGATATAAAGATTGGGGCATTTTAATTTTTGTCCTATTAATTTTTAGGGGTAGCTGCAACTCGTATATTAAAATTTAATATTTATATATTTTTCAATTAAGTAAAATTACATGATAAATTAATTTAATAATTCATTTATTTTAGTAGTGAGTTTATTGTAACAATTGTCTCAAAAAATAAGTCTCGTATATATATTGCACTTTTGGTATTTATATGTTAATGTATTTTTTTTTATGTATTATAGTTTGCAAAATTGATATCAAACGAATTTTATTTTACATGCTTGAGATTATTATTGATAACAAGATGATCACTTTTGTATTACTGTAGTGTTTTTTTAAAATACGTTTGCGTCATGTAGTATTATTAAATTTAAAAAAATTAGCCCATTAGGAGATGGATTGATGAAAAAATATAATTCATAGTTCATAATTTGTTATTTTTTATTTTACACCTCATTAAATAAAATAAATAAAGCAGCGGAAATTAAAAATACGAGACAACAGAATATTCAAAACTTTGTAAAGTCGACTATAAATAAGTCTACATACTTTGATCAACAGATGTGAGTTAAATTTTTTATTTCACGCCTCATTATTGATAAGTAGGGTAAGATTTAATCTGTGTTTTCTTCTCCGTGGTAGATCATGTAAAAGACGATCCGCAACTCAAATATTCGAGAGAAGAAAAGTTATCTCATATTAAAGCTATCGAGTGCATTCGTGTATTTAGTTTTAGGAAAATTATTGTTTCCTCTCTCTTCGTGTGATAGATTAGTTGTAAACTCTATCAATTGTAATCTAGCAAATTAGTTTTGAATCTAGAAGGTTTATGTATAGACCGAATTGAGGAGTTGTTCCATAAAAGTTATTCTAGATTCATAGTGTTGTCAATATCGTTTAATTGACACTGCCATTCCTCTAAGAGGTTTTTGGCTCCTGTTTTACTGTTATAATTTTAGTGAAACAATATAGACTTATTTATAATCTATGCAAAGTTTTGAATATTCTGTTGTCTCGTATTTTTAATTTCTGTTGCTTTAATTGGCCAATAAAAAGGTATGGAATATAAAAGAAAAAAGAAAAACCTAAAACCATAAGCTCACAAGTCGAGCCAGAGGCCGGAGTGCCGTTAAAACCTTACCTGGGAAAACCCTCCTTAGGGACAAAACCCAGGTGAAGGAAAAAGGTAAACTCCTCTAAGAATCAATGTCTGTAAAAGACAGTATACAAATCTTTATGCAAGAACGTGAGTAAGAAATCTGGAGGGTATCCCCTCCAAATGCAGTTTATATTCGTCTTGGACACTGCGTCAGCCGCCTGGTTGGCCTCTCTAAAAGTGTGAGAATATCGAATGTGCATGTCTGTGGTAAGAGGATGAACCTGACTCCAGAGACCCTGCAGACGCCAAGGAACAGAGGGAGTAGAGCTCATCAAAGTGCTAACTGTCAGACTGGAGTCCGACTCGATCCATAAGAACCGCCACCCTTGGGAATGTGCATACTGAATAGCAATGAGTGCCGCTGCTAACTCCGCCTCAAAAGGAGTACCCCAACCAACCTCTTGGGCAATAGCCGCAACAAAGAACCCCCTGAAGTTCCTAAACACCGCCCCTGCATGCAAACTACCTGGAGAGGATGTTGCACTGCCGTCCGTGTTGATCTTGTACCAATCCGGATCCGGAGGGATCCATCTAACAGACGAACCCTGACGAGTCGGCTTGTGCCTGCCCAATACACCAAGAGACCTGGCAATCAAGAGATCCTGAACTGAACCGTCAGAGTAACCCCGAGAGATGCTATTGGCTTCCCTAATACCAGCAACGATTTGCGCCATGCATCGTCTGACTGAAGGAGAGACCCCATCAAAGACCACCCTGTTCCGTAGAGCCCAAATAGCCCAAATTGTAGTGACAAATGCCGCTCTCCATAACTCCAAGGACTGCGGACCCAAGCGAACTCTGGTAGCCTGGAGGAAGATATCAAGAAAGCTGATCCCCGTGTGGATCGTAACTCCAAAAAGCTGAGTCAGATGCTGAAGAATCTCCAGAGTGAATGGACAGTGAGCTAACAAGTGGTCTAAAGACTCCGAGTGAATGGACAGTGAGCTAACAAGTGGTTGTCTTAGTTGTTCTAACATTTTCAAAATCATTTTCAGGACACAGTAATAGCATGTAAAATCTTTTTCAACCTTGCCAACAGTAATTTGTGTCTTAGCAGAAATATTAGAACCATCCTTTACTTCTGCCTTAACAAACACAATATGTTTTTTTATCATTTGAAGGTTTAAAAGAAATATCATTGTAACTCAGACCTGTTATTTTTGTCTTACCAACCATTAAGGCATCATCTAGCTTTGAAAAATCAAAGTTGTGACTTTCTCTCGAAGTACCTATCTCATCATAATTAAATCCATTAAAATGGTTCAGACTGGTAATCGAAAATAATGGATACCTGGAAAACGTGTAGCAGATGTTGGCACATCAGATGCAACATCAGAAGCAGAAGATTCTGGATCATCATCAACTTCATTCAGTGGTTGAATCCAGTCAGCCAGTATACTCCTCCATGCTCGTTCATCAAGATATTTGATGTACACAATATGAGGTCTAAGTACTGGAGAAAATGGATATTCCATTGTAAAAACACACTCTAAGAAAGATCTCTACTTATTATATAAAGTAGTTGGCTCTGATACCAACTAAAAGTGTGTGTGCGTGTTTATCAGAGGTGTTGTCTTACAAATGTTGGAATAACTAAGACATTAATTAAAGTAGCGGAAATTAAAAATACGAGACAACATAATATTCAAAACTTTATATAGACTATAAATAAGTCTATACTATTTCACTAAAATTATGATTAGTAAAACAGGAGCCAAAAACCTCTTCGAGGTACGACAGTGCCAATTACACGGTATTGACAACCCTATGAATCTAGAATAACTTTTATGAAACAACGCCTCAAATCGTTCTATACGTAAACCTTCTAGATTCAAAACTAACTAGATTACTTGATAGAGCTTACAACTAATCTATCACATGAAGAGAGAGGAAATAATGATTTTCCTATAAATAAATACAAGAATGCACTGGATAGCTTTAGAATGGGATAAATTTTCTTCTCTCGAATATTTCAGTTGTAGATCATCTTGTACATGATCTACAACAGAGAAGAAAACACATATTTTCCAAAAGATTAGAAGCGCCACGCTTTTAATGGTCTCGTAATGTAGTGTATCATTTTTCTCCTCAATTATCTGCGTTGAAGCTGCCTCTATTTATAAGAGATAAATACTCTTCAGCCTTCAACTTCTCTAGATCATATACGCATGATCTAGATAACTTCCCCCACAACTCCTAGAATTTAGGTGACTTTTTAACCTCCAAGTATGCTTGCAATTCTCTCACTCCTTATGCAATCTGCATGACCTGGGCAACTGCCACATCTACTAACTGCATCAAAGAAACATTAAAATCAACATAGAAAAATTGGAGTTAGAGCGAATTATGATGTTGACCAAAGTGATGGAACATTATGCACATCACAGGTACAACATCAGCAACAACCTTTTAGAATGGTTTGGAAAAATCAAATTGACTATATGAAACTACCTCCCTTTTAGATCGATACATATAATCTCCTAGACGAAATAAGTATGATATGTTGGTCCAAAAAACGAGTATGGTAAAAATCTATATGGGGTGAATAGACTTTCTAGTATTTTAAAACTTTTCGTGTAAGATCAGGTGAGATGATCAAAAGAGTTAGATACTATCTCGTTTGAATGCAAATAAGATGATCTGATCCTGAGTGCGAGTGTATATATAGCAGATCAAGATAACAAACCTACTAATTGCTTAAATCAGTTGGTCAGTTAGAAAGCTATCTCAACAACTAAGGTGCGGAAATGTGTAGGCCATATATGTTTAGACTCGTGGGTATTTTATGAAAACCTCTTTTAAAGAATGACTTTAAAATAATGAATGAAATCTACTTATTTATAAAACTTATACTTAGTGGATTTTGTCTCTTTTGAAATCTATGCTTTATCAAATATGAACAATATGTTAGTATAAACAATAAGAATGATATACAAAAGTAAATAAAACAATAAAGAACATAAGTATTTATAGTGGTTCGGATCTCAATATCCTACGTCCACTCTCTCTAATCAGATAAAGAAATTCACTATTCTTGCTGCTTTAGAGTCCCAAGAGAAGACTTGTGATCAAGATCCTCAACTACTTGTTGGTTAGGAAACTTGTATCCTTTACGGAGGGTATCTTAACAAAAATATAAAGATGTTAATAACCAACTCAATGTGCTAAAAAACACACTGCTAATCTAAGCACTAAAGATAGGATTCTTTATGCAAGCTTAGGATCGGACACTTAGAGCTTCTAAGGATAGAGAGTCTATGAGCTCTAGTGTCTTCTAGTCTTCAAGCCTTCTTCTCTTTAAGTCTTAAGCGAACGCGAGTTAAAACAGATAAGTAATCAGCTGATATACATACAGCTGATTCCTCAGACTTAGACTTAAACACTTCAATACTTCTAAGCTTTATAAGAGTAACTTAGGTAACTTACTTCTAAATTACAAATTATTATTTTAACCTGTGCTCTACTGATCTGATTTTGGCCATCAAAACTAAACTTATAAATTACAATCATATTAGGGGCTGGATGAATATATATCCCAACAATTTCCCCCTTAAGAAGTGAGTTTCTTCATCTGATCCGCCTGAGTTCTGATTTGCTCCTCTGCATTTGCTAATCTCATAGCCAGATCAATTTGAGCTTCAGAAAATTTCTTCAATTCTTCAGCTGTTTTCTTTAGTTCTTCTGAAACTTGATTTGATAACTTAGCTCTGGCCTCTTCTTCCCCCTTTTTAGCTTCAGCAATATGAGAAGTGAGCGCTAGAGTAAGCTTCTTGAATTGATCATCATTGGCATAGTTGGCATTGTCCAATACAGCAGATGTTGTCTTCTCGATTCATTCAGTAGCCAACTTTACAACTTCAGAAGTAGCTTCAGATGCAATTTGCTTAATGTCGGGCACAGCTTGAGCAATTCATAGTCTTGCTTTCAATTCATCCACAACTAGAGATAATTGATTCTTGGTCATCTGAAGATTACCAATCTCTTCTTCCATCTTGACATTGTGATCTTTGGTCAGCTCTAGTTGCTTCAGAAGGTCAGCTCTTTGGTCAGAAGCAATCTTCTCTAACCCCGTAAATTTCTTTTGTAGAGCTTCAGTAGAGGCATGCTCTCGATCCTGACTTTTTTTCAGCTCTTGTTCCTTCATATCATCAATAGTCGTCATCAAGGTTGCTTTGTGCTTATTGTCCATTGTGCTGATTACCTTTTCCATCTTATCTACTGACTTGTTGAGCACTTCATCAACACTTTTCATGATAGCAGATGTAAGACCAGCATCAAAATACTTCCTCATATTGTATCGAACTACTTTATAGATGTTGTCGTAGGTGGTTCGTTCAGCATCAACAATTTTTCGTGAGGACTCTCTGATTTTTGGTGCGAGATCCTCATGAACCAACATACTGAGTTCAGAAATCATCTGAGCAACCAAGGGAAGATCGACTTTGAGCAACCAAGGGAAGATCGACTTCTGAACCTTACATCTCCAGTTTATACCAAATGACACCAGCTAGATTAGGATAAGTGGGAATAACAGTCGATGCAATAGGAACATCCTTCTCATCTAGCATAAGAACATCATCTTCATCATCAACAATATCAACAACATCAGTTGCTTGATCAACTGTCTCTTCCTTCTTCTCATCTTCTTCCTTCTCCTCATCTCTAGGAGCTGGTTGTTCAACACTTTGAGGTCTCTGAATCTCTGAGATCGGGGGCTGTGAAGATTCAGCTAACACAATTTCTTGTGTTTGACCTAGAAGAACATTGGACTGTACATTTTCAGAGTTGACTGTTTCCATCACCATGTCAACTACTGATTTTAGTACTAATGCCTCCGAATCTGAAGATCCATCATGGGCAAGGACTTCAGCCGTTTGCACAACTTCGGTCTCTAGCTCAACTGATTTCTCAGCATCATCGCCATTATGTTTAGGTGAAATCCCACCTAAATAAGATGTTGGGTCAGCTGATCTCCCACCAGCGTTCCCTTCGACTTGATCTTTTGTAAGATCTTCGTCGTTGGTCGTGCCATTATCAGCTCCGGACTCGGGTCCATCGTCGCTATGATCTTTTTTTTCCTTAGCAGTTTCAGGAACATGTGACTTCGAAAGCTATCCAAGCTTTCTCATAAAAAGCTCTGAAAGTGCACCATCAGAAGCTAGATCAAAGGCACTTTCAATTTTAGTAGACTCAATCTGCTGTAACTCCCGGTCATAAAAAGTATCTAGACGTCCCTTCTCTTCTACAACCTGAGAAATTTGTTAAATGCTTGAATTCCAGATTTCGCTCCAACTCCAAATCCTCAAAATTTGCTCAAAGAGAGTTGGATGTTTCAACAGTTCTGGAAAGTTCTCTTCAAGATCGCCTAATATCTGCTGGCGATAGAACTGTTCTCTAGCACTAATTGGGTAGGTTGAGTGGTTTGGGTTGGAAGGTTTGGGGAGTTGAAATGAAGGGGTAGATGTGTCGACTGGTTCTGATCGAGCAACATCAGAAGAGGTTTCAATGTTTGTTGGGGAAGGAGAAGTGAAAACTTGTGCATATCAAAAATTATTCAAGATGACTTCCATAACTAGACTAGATCAGTCAACACTTAGAAAATATTCAAGTCTACTTTTGGCTTATCAAAACTTCACCTTTATCTTTTCATCATTTAGGACTTGTTATAGGATTCATATCCCAACATATATATATATATGTATAATTATAGTCAGTCAACAGATGCATAAGTAAAAATTACAGATACGTTATGTTTTATGAGTTCATATAAAATAAAAAATATATATGATGAGGCCTTAGTTTAAAGTTCAATTCACTGCCAAATATTTTTGGGACCGCCTACATCAAATTTAATTGATTTTTTTCTTTAGAATATATTATTTCCTTCATGTTTGTAATCTAGTTTGATTTTATTTTCATTAGATTACGAATATTATGTACACTATTGATGAATGAAAATTACGTTACCACAAATTTCTGTATTCTAGCTCTACATGGATTGTATTAATTGAACATCAAATCACTTGTTATGACAAAGTGGGATAGCTCAAGTGGTTAGAGCACCACTACCTTAATGAGTTGCAAATTTCATAAATTAGAAATAGCAATTGATGATATGTCACTGAATTGTGATTGGTTAATTTACTATGAATAAAATGAGTTGCAAATTTCATAAATTAGAAATAGCAATTGATGATATGATCGAGTATTGAGGATTTGATTGACATAACATAAGAGGTTTAGAAGACACTAAAAAAAAATGCAGAACTTTACAAAAACATGTAGAAATCATGAGTAAACAAAATGAATTTATAAACCGACACCATGTCATCGTTTTTAGAGTTGTATATTGAGTTGAAATAAAAAGATGGAGATTCAAACGTCTTGTTTACCCACTCAAGTATTTCAAAGTCGATTTGGGCGATTCATTTAAAAAAAAACTACTCCCTCCGTTCCGGAATTACTTGCATAGTTTGACCGACACGTTGTTTAAGAAAAGTGGATTTAGTGGTTGATGATGTAAGATAAAGGAGGGGTATTTTAGGTAATTTAATGATGTGTAAAGTGAATTTGATGATGTGTAAAGTGAAATGTATGGAAAAAATGAGTGGCAAATTTGAAAATAAAATGATGTTGTGAGGTTATTAATTTTGTGGGGTATTTCCATATTAAGAGTGTGCAAGTAATTTTGGGACATCCCAATAAGGAAAGTGTGCAAGTAATCATGGGACGGGGGAGTATATTTTATTATTCTCTTGAAATTCCCATGTAAATTTAAAATGAATAATGAATCAATAAAAATTAGTTATAGTTTTAAAAAAACAATATGCTCAGAAATTAGTAGGAGTTTGATTGATCCTCTGTATTTCGAATCATGGAATTAGTAGGAGTTGGATTGATGAAATAAAAAAATGTTAACACAATACAAATAAAACAAAAAATTACACTATTTAAAAAAAACAAAAAAAAATATAAAATTACTTATTGTTATTGTTGTTTAAAAATTTGTGCAAAATCATTTTCTTAATAATTGAATCTAAGCAGCAAGTTATATATCAAATTTATGAAGGAAAAATAATATAATAATATAAAAATGATCTACACATATATAACATAAAAAAAACAATACAAAGAATACAAAATTGAATCTCATCCATTAAGTAAGAAAATCCAGCAATTAAACGTAGAAAATGATATAATAATATAAAAATGATTTACACAGAAGTGTACGACCGTACGCAGGAATTAAAAATAATTATTACGTACAATATATATATATATATATATATATATTTTATCTTTTTAATACTTTATAGTTTATCACATTAATATCTAAATAAATTTATTTTCACATTATGAATTTTGTGCGGATTATGAATTTTGTGCGGAGGTTGGAAATTGGTTATTATTGAGAAAAATATCAACTGTATTATACATAAGCAACCCACAGTAATTCCTCAAACGCTAAAGAAATATAAAATTACCTAATTGTTTCGTAAAAGAAATAAATGTTGTCGTTGATAGAAATTTTAAAAATCATTTTGCAACACGTGTCTGTTAAAATGTTTACAAATATATGATATAAAGATTGTGGCATTTTGATTTTTGTCCTATTAATTTTTAGGGGTAGCTGCAACTCGTATATTAAAATTTAATATTTATATATTTTTCAATTAAGTAAAATTACATGATAAATTAATTTAATAATTCATTTATTTTAGTAGTGAGTTTATTGTAATAATTGTCTCAAAAAATAAGTCTCGTATATATATTGCACTTTTGGTATTTATATGTTAATGTATTTTTTTTTATGTATTATAGTTTGGAAAATTGATATCAAACGAATTTTATTTTACATGCTTGAGATTATTATTGATAACAAGATGATCACTTTTGTATTACTGTAGTGTATTTTTAAAATACGTTTGCGTCATGTAGTATTATTAAATTTAAAAAAATTAGCCCATTAGGAGAAGGATTGATGAAAAAATATAATTCATAGTTCATAATTTGTTCATTTTTTATTTTACACCTCATTAAATAAAATAAATAAAGCAGCGGAAATTAAAAATACGAGACAACAGAATATTCAAAACTTTGTAAAGTCGACTATAAATAAGTCTACATACTTTGATCAACAGATGTGAGTTAAATTTTTTATTTCACACCTCATTATTGATAAGTAGGGTAAGATTTAATCTGTGTTTTCTTCTCTGTGGTAGATCATGTAAAAGACGATCCGCAACTCAAATATTCGAGAGAAGAAAAGTTATCTCATATTAAAGCTATCGAGTGCATTCGTGTATTTAGTTTTAGGAAAATTATTGTTTCCTCTCTCTTCGTGTGATAGATTAGTTGTAAACTCTATCAATTGTAATCTAGCAAATTAGTTTTGAATCTAGAAGGTTTATGTATAGACCGAATTGAGGAGTTGTTCCATAAAAGTTATTCTAGATTCATAGTGTTGTCAATATCGTTTAATTGACACTGCCATTCCTCTAAGAGGTTTTTGGCTCCTGTTTTACTAGTTATAATTTTAGTGAAACAATATAGACTTATTTATAATCTATGCAAAGTTTTGAATATTCTGTTGTCTCGTATTTTTAATTTTTGTTGCTTTAATTGTTGTCTTAGTTGTTCTAACATTTTCAAAATCTTTTTCAGGACACAGTAATAGCATGTAAAATCTTTTTCAACCTTGCCAACAGTAATTTGTGTCTTAGCAGAAATATTAGAACCATCCTTTACTTCTGCCTTAACAAACACAATATGTTTTTTTATCATTTGAAGGTTTAAAAGAAATATCATTGTAACTCAGACCTGTTATTTTTGTCTTACCAACCATTAAGGCATCATCTAGCTTTGAAAAATCAAAGTTGTGACTTTCTCTCGAAGTACCTATCTCATCATAATTAAATCCATTAAAATGGTTCAGACTGGTAATCGAAAATAATGGATTCCTGGAAAACGTGTAGCAGATGTTGGCACATCAGATGCAACATCAGAAGCAGAAGATTCTGGATCATCATCAACTTCATTCAGTGGTTGAATCCAGTCAGCCAGTATACTCCTCCATGCTCGTTCATCAAGATATTTGATGTACACAATATGAGGTCTAAGTACTGGAGAAAATTGATATTCCATTGTAAAAACACACTATAAGAAAGATCTCTACACTAATATCAAGTAGTTGGCTCTGATACCAACTAAAAGTGTGTGTGCGTGTTTATCAGAGGTGTTGTCTTACAAATGTTGGAACAACTAAGACATTAATTAAAGTAGCGGAAATTAAAAATACGAGACAACATAATATTCAAAACTTTATATAGACTATAAATAAGTCTATACTATTTCACTAAAATTATGATTAGTAAAACAGGAGCCAAAAACCTCTTCGAGGTACGACAGTGCCAATTACACGGTATTGACAACCCTATGAATCTAGAATAACTTTTATGAAACAACGCCTCAAATCGTTCTATACGTAAACCTTCTAGATTCAAAACTAACTAGATTACTTGATAGAGCTTACAACTAATCTATCACATGAAGAGAGAGGAAATAATGATTTTCCTATAAATAAATACAAGAATGCACTGGATAGCTTTAGAATGGGATAAATTTTCTTCTCTCGAATATTTCAGTTGTAGATCATCTTGTACATGATCTACAACAGAGAAGAAAACACATATTTTCCAAAAGATTAGAAGCGCCACGCTTTCAATGGTCTCGTAATGTAGTGTGTCATTTTTCTCCTCAATTATCTGCGTTGAAGCTGCCTCTATTTATAAGAGATAAATACTCTTCAGCCTTCAACTTCTCTAGATCATATACGCATGATCTAGATAACTTCCCCCACAACTCCTAGAATTTAGGTGACTTTTTAACCTCCAAGTATGCTTGCAATTCTCTCACTCCTTATAAATTACAATCATATTAGGGGCTGGATGAATATATATCCCAACAATTTCCCCCTTAAGAAGTGAGTTTCTTCATCTGATCCGCCTGAGTTCTGATTTGCTCCTCTGCATCTGCTAATCTCATAGCCAGATCAATCTGAGCTTCAGAAAATTTCTTCAATTCTTCAGCTGTTTTCTTTAGTTCTTCTGAAACTTGATTTGATAACTTAGCTCTGGCCTCTTCTTCCCCCTTTTTAGCTTCAGCAATATGAGAAGTGAGAGCTAGAGTAAGCTTCTTGAATTGATCATCATTGGCATAGTTGGCATTGTCCAATACAGCAGATGTTGTCTTCTCGATTCATTCAGTAGCCAACTTTACAACTTCAGAAGCAACTTCAGATGCAATTTGCTTAATGTCGGGCACAGCTTGAGCAAGTCCTAGTCTTGCTTTCAATTCATCCACAACTAGAGATAATTGATTCTTGGTCATCTGAAGATTACCAATCTCTTCTTCCATCTTGACATTGTGATCTTTGGTCAGCTCTAGTTGCTTCAGAAGGTCAGCTCTTTGGTCAGAAGCAATCTTCTCTAACCCTGTAAATTTCTTTTGTAGAGCTTCAGTAGAGGCATGCTCTCGATCCTGACTTTTTTTCAGCTCTTGTTCCTTCATATCATCAATAGTCGTCATCAAGGTTGCTTTGTGCTTATTGTCCATTGTGCTGATTACCTTTTCCATCTTATCTACTGACTTGTTGAGCACTTCATCAACACCTTTCATGATAGCAGATGTAAGACCAGCATCAAAATACTTCCTCATATTGTATCGAACTACTTTATAGATGTTGTCGTAGGTGGTTCGTTCAGCATCAACAATTTTTCGTGAGGACTCTCTGATTTTTTGTGCGAGATCCTCATGAACCAACATACAGAGTTCAGAAATCATCTGAGCAACCAAGGGAAGATCGACTTCTGAACGTTACATCTCCAGCTTATACCAAATGACACCAGCTAGATTAGGATAAGTGGAAATAACAGTCGATGCAATAGGAACATCCTTCTCATCTAGCATAAGAACATCATCTTCATCATCAACAATATCAACAACATCAGTTGCTTGATCAACTGTCTCTTCCTTCTTCTCATCTTCTTCCTTCTCCTCATCTCTAGGAGCTGGTTGTTCAACACTTTGAGGTCTCTGAATCTCTGAGATCGGGGGCTGTGAAGATTCAGCTAACACAATTTCTTGTGTTTGACCTGGAAGAACATTGGACTGTACATTTTCAGAGTTGACTGTTTCCATCACCATGTCAACTACTGATTTTAGTACTAATGCCTCCGAATCTGAAGATCCATCATGGGCAAGGACTTCAGCTGTTTGCACAACTTCGGTCTCTAGCTCAACTGATTTCTCAGCATCATCGCCATTATGTTTAGGTGAAATCCCACCTAAATAAGATGTTGGGTCAGCTGATCTCCCACCAGCGTTCCCTTCGACTTGATCTTTTGTAAGATCTTCGTCGTTGGTCGTGCCATTATCAGCTCCGGACTCGGGTCCATCGTCGCTATGATCTTTTTTTTCCTTAGCAGTTTCAGGAACATGTGACTTCGAAAGCTATCCAAGCTTTCTCATAAAAAGCTCTGAAAGTGCACCATCAGAAGCTAGATCAAAGGCACTTTCAATTTTAGTAGACTCAATCTGCTGTAACTCCCGGTCATAAAAAGTATCTAGACGTCCCTTCTCTTCTACAACCTGAGAAATTTGTTAAATGCTTGAATTCCAGATTTCTCTCCAACTCCAAATCCTCAAAATTTGCTCAAAGAGAGTTGGATGTTTCAACAGTTCTGGAAAGTTCTCTTCAAGATCGCCTAATATCTGCTGGCGATAGAACTGTTCTCTAGCACTAATTGGGTAGGTTGAGTGGTTTGGGTTGGAAGGTTTGGGGAGTTGAAATGAAGGGGTAGATGTGTCGACTGGTTTTGATCGAGCAACATCAGAAGAGGTTTCAATGTTTGTTGGGGAAGGAGAAGTGGAAACTTGTGCATATGTTTCAACAACTTTTGCAGGAAGTTCCAAGGTTTGGGGATCAGCAGGCGTGAGATCTGCTGATTGTTAGGTTTCGGAGACTAGAATAGGTTTCTTAGGATCAAGTGATGATCCTTCGGAGACTAGAATAGTTTCCGAGGCTGGGTTAGAAGGTAAGATAGGAACAATGGCTAATGTATCATCAACTGAAGTATCAACTGAAGATGAGGTAGGTTTAGAAAGGTTAGAAGGTGGGGAGTAAATGGATTTGGTTGAGGTTTCAAAGGCTTGGGCTGAGAGAGGAATGGGGCTAAGAGGGCTAGAAGAAGAATCTAAGGCAAGTTTTTTATTTACCTTAGCTTTGGGTTTGGTTGGACCTGGAACAGATTCATCCTTAATCATTCTAGCTTCATCTTCTGATTCAGTAGATTCAGAAGAGAATGACTTGGATTCCTTAGCAATTTGAGACTTCAGCTTCTATCTCTTCTGGGGAGCTTCAGCTCTGGAAGTGTCTCCTCCCTTCTTCCTCTTTGCTGCCTCAGCTTTCTGAGCCTTAGATGTTGTGAGCATCCACTTTGAGCCTCTGAACATTGTTCCAGGGCTCCAATTCTTCTTGTTAGGGCAACAAATGAAACAAGAGAACGCTTATCTTGGTTACAAAGCTAAGCTTAGAATCGGGCCAGAAGACTCCATCATCTTCAGGGCACTAGATGCCAAATCCAAGTATTGGGGCAAGAGGACTCATTCATCATGGAAGTTTCCTCACCAGCCTTGTATTCTTCAGGATTTTCCAATCCTTCATTTTCAGACCAAAAACCTCCTCGAACTCCTTCTCCGATAATCACCTTGGGATGAGAACCTAAGTACTTTTTCAGTCCAGCATCGATCAAGACCTTGGTCGTCCATGCCTGGTTAGGAGTGTGATGTCCTTCGAATGAAACAACTCCTTCAGCCACCATCCGCTCCTTCGCCCAGATGGCAGGTTGGAATGTTTCCTCAGTGACAGGAGATTCCTCCTTCCTAGTCGCAGTTGAGTGCCTTGAAGCCATTGAAATTAAGTAAGAAGCTTGATAGTGAGAGAAAAAGATATTCAAAAACTAGGGATTCAAAAGTTTGAGTGAGTAAAACTGAATAATTTCTCTAACACTTGCTTATATGTGAAATTGAAATAGGCTTCAACAACTCAGATTTGATCTAGGATATGAAAAGTACGGGTTAGATGAAGGGGTGTATTCATCCAGTTTTGAAAAATAAGTTTTGCCGCTTCAGATTCTTAATGGACTTCAAACTAGATCAAAATTGCATTCTTTTTTTTGGCATAATAAATGTTCGGGTCCGCATTTAATGTGTAGGCATGCTATTGGTTGACAAATAAAGCAATTGTCCACTCAACACGTAAAATGAGGACTTGTACTCATTACTTAGAATGTAAAACGTCTAAGACAAGTTTGCAATACTATTTACCAATTTATAACAGATCGAATGTTGCATGCTCACAATAAATGCAAACAAAATGTAATAAATGAAAACAAATTTTACTAAATATGTCTCCTAATCATTCGAAATAAACGAGTTAGGTGAGAAGTAATGTTTATTTGTATCAGCTGTGTACTGAGAACAGCTGATTAGGCTTCTGATTGATCTTCTGTTTTCAAATATCACCTGAACATTCCCCCTTCATCTACCATTAAAGAAAGTAGCTTTAACATCCATTTGGTGCAGTTTTATATCAATGTAACATGCAATGACAAGTAAAAGCCTAATGGATTCTATTCTAGCTACTGGAGCAAATGTCTCATCAAAGTCTACACCTTCTACTTGTGTATAACCTTGACCAACCAATCTAGCTTTGTTTCTAATAATGTTTCCAATCTCATCAGTTTTGGTTTTAAAGATCCATTTAGTTCCTATGACATTTAAGTGATCTGGTCTAGGAACTAATGTCCAAACATCATTCCTAACAAACTGATTTAATTCTTTATGCATGGCTTCAACCCAATTCTCATCATTTATTACATTTTAAAAGTTTTAGGTTCAATCATAGAGTGATAACATTCATGGTTTACCTTACTACACATAGATGACATACAAATAGATCTTACCACTTCCTTTGAGTTCATACCCATCCTTCTTCTAGTTTGAACATCTATGGATTGTTCACTAATGATTTGATCATGTGGGTGATACTTCTGAATCCTTATAGAGGGTGTTTTCTGGAGATTATACAAATTTTCAGGATCTGTATTATCAGATGATTCCTCTGGTTTCTCATCATTCTTCTCAACATTCTAAACCTGTTCATCTTTTTTAGTATTGATTGGAAGATCAATCAAATCTGAAATGTCTTCATCTTCAATGCTCTTTCCTGTAATGCTTGTATCATCATCAAATACAACATTTACTGATTCTTGTACAGTATCAATCGTAAAGTTGTAGATTATGTAGGCTTTGCTATTCCTAGAGTAATCAAGGAAGAATCCTTTGTCACTCTTTGAATCAAACTTGTGTAGCCGATCCCTGTTATTCAAGATGCAACAAAGACAACCAAAAATATGGAAATATTTAAGGTTAGGCTTCCTATTGTTCAGAATTTCATATGGAGTTCTAGTAGAATTTGTTCTAATGTAGACTCTATTAGTAGTATGACAAGAAGTGTTTAGAGCTTCAACCCAAAACCTTTTAGATAGATTCATAGAACATATAACTCTAGCAATTTCTTGAAGAGTTCTATTTTTTCTTACCGCTATGCCATTTTGTTGAGGAGTTTTAGGTGATGAAAATTCTTGAATTATCCCTTTTAATTCACAAAACTCAGTAAAATAACTATTTCCAAATTCTCTTCCATGATCAGATCTGATTCTGCACACTTTAGAACTAAAAACAGTTTTGAATCTTTTGTATAGAACTTTGAAAATGGAAAAAGTTTCAAATTTATCTTTTAAGAATTCAATCCATGTGAATCTAGAGTAGTCATCAAACACAACTAAAGAATACTCCCTCCGTCCCAGTGAAAGCTACCCAACTTTCCTTTTCGTCTGTTCCAATGAAAGCTACCCATTCCTTTTTTGGTAACTATTTCCTCTCACATTTCATTATATTCTTCTCTATCTCAATCACATCACCTCTAATACATCTACTTATTATATTAGTATTTCTTAATATTCATGCCCGGAGCTCATGGGGAGCTTTCCCCGGGACGGAGGGAGTATCTTTTACCTCCAATACTTTCTGTTTCCATAGGACCCATAAGATCCATGTGAAGCAATTGGAAGCAGTGTTTAGTTGAGCAGTGTCCCCAAATTCTTTTTGACAAGGTCCACGTACCTTTTTATCTGAAAATCTAAGATCTGGTTAACCTGTAACAACTTTCAATCTTATCAGTTTATCAAGCTGTCTGTAATTAGCATGTCCAAGTTTGTGGTGCCATAAAGTGCTCTCATCAATTTTAGCCTTATTATATGTAAAGGATATCTCACCCTAGTTGGAACCAACCTCAACCCTTTAACCTTTCAAGGAAAGTGAGAAGGGTTGTTGTAGAAGTGTAAGAACTAGAAATGTCAAGTGAAGAACAGTTTACTTCAGAGTTGAGAGTGAGTACTAGGAGTCAGAATTCCTAGGGATCAAGGCACTAAGGAATAGTGTGGTTGATCAGTGCACCTTAGCACTATAAAACAATTTAATTCCGAGTGAAAGGATTATCCTGTTAAATCAGGGAAAGTGGATGTAGGAGCTTGAGTCTCTGAACCACTATAAACTCTTGTGTTATTTACATTAAAGTCATTTCATACAAGTAACACATTCATACACTGCACACAAACTAATCTTCAAAAGATATACATCACAAGTTGTGCAAAACAGTTTTGGGATAAGTCCCCTGAAAACTGTTTAAGT
The DNA here is from genome assembly GCA_963675135.1 of Galeopsis tetrahit. Lineage (NCBI taxonomy): Eukaryota > Viridiplantae > Streptophyta > Magnoliopsida > Lamiales > Lamiaceae > Galeopsis > Galeopsis tetrahit. Next base: position 19,018,400 of record OY776130.1, read on the forward strand.
GTTAAGTAAGATTTCAGAATTAAAAGGAGTTTAAATATAAAGGGCCAACCATAATTCCTCACATATAACTTACTTAGATATGTATTCAACTGATTACTTCATAGTATTCAGTGGCTTGATTATCTGAACGAAGTTATACATACTAAGAGAAGTTATCCAGGACAAATCTGCTGATAGCCTGATTTTTTTTTTAATTGAAAAAAGATTTGCATACACAAGTTCATTCCCCCCCCCCCCCATACACTTGTGTCATACTCCTTTCAGGACTAACAAGTGGTATCAGAGCAGGGGTTCAAAGACCACTGCTTCTGAAAATCCATTTATGATTTTCAAAACCAAACTTTAGTGTGGTCACTGAACTGATCTATCTGAAATCCTAACACTCTGTGGTTTAACCTCTTATATCTGGAAATATGGTGAGGAACAACAACAATGCAGTGCCTGGAGATGCTGTGGAGACTATCAACAACATGACTCTAAATTCAGTCAATCACATATCTCATCACAAGCTACCAATGTTCTCAATTGAGAACTATGATTTTTGGAAGATCAGGATGAGAGCTCATCTTGCATGTCTTCATGATGAGATGCTAAGAGTCATTACAAGGGGACCATTCACTTTTATGCAGGCCAATCCAAAGGTTACAGCTGCTCAGAAAGCTGACCCAAGGCAAGAAATTCCCAAGGATGAAGATGAACACTCTCTATCAAACAATTCCAGATGCAGTAATGGGGAGAGTCTACCAATGTACAACAACAAAAGAAATATGGTATGCTCTTGCAGAAATGTGTGAGGGCACATATAAAATCAAGGAGAATAAGCTCCAAGTTGCTGTGCAGAAATATGAATAATTCTCAATGGAATCAGATGAGGCCATTGACAAACTTGCTGGTAGATTCACTGATATAATGAACGAGATCAACTCATTGGGCAAGGTTTACTCCAAGAGAGAGGTGGCACTGAAAATTCTAAGAAGTCTCACTCCAAAGTGGGATGTATACTCTGTAATGATGCAGAACACCAAAAATCTCTCTACCATGCCCATGAAACAAGTCCTCTCATAACTAAAAGCTTATGAGTTTGATCTCAACAGAAGAAAGCCAACTAAGGAATCTTCATTACCAACCAAATGAGTGGCCTTCAAAGCCAAAACTACTGAACAAGAAATGTAGTCCACTCCAAGATCATCAAAGTCAATTTCTAAAACTAAAATGAAGGAAGAGCTAGCCCTCATGGCTAGAAGATTTGAAAAGCTCAACTCAAGTTTTGGTAGATACAAGAAATTCTACCAAGATTACAAGGTCAGGAGAAGGTACAAGTACTCTGATAGTAGAAAATCCAGCAGAGCTGAACCTTCATCATCCAGAAGAAGAGATGATCCAAAGAAAGATGATGATGAAGACCTGTGCTATAACTGCCAAAAGAAGGGGCACTTTCAGTATGATTGCCCTGAGCTCAGCTCTAAGGAGAGGAAGGAGAGGCAAGCCAAAAGAGACAGAAGACTCAACAAGAGAAAAGCCATGATGGCCGGTGATGAGTCACAAAGTGATGAAAGCTTCAATTCCTCTGATGATGGACTGTTCTCTAACAGTGATGATGATGATGTGTGCAACATCGCCATTGAAGATAATGAGGTATCTTATTCATCTAGTTCATCATCAATTCACTCATTGGAACCTAGTGATGTCAACTTGAAACTATCCTTTGGAAATTTAATGGAAGATTTCACTAGATTACAAGAACTTCATGAAAGTTGTGAGAGAGAAAATAAGGTTTTTGATTCTGAAATTGTAAAACTCTCTCAAGCTGAATCTGTAGTTGATGTCAAGTCTACTGAGTTGTATCAACAAGTCTTGAGAGAGCTTGATGAAGCTTCTCTTAGGATAGTTGACCAACAAAAGCAGATTGATGAACAAATGCTTATTCAAAAGAGAAAGGATTTTGAACTTATAATTCTTCAAGCAAAATTTGAAAACCATTCTCATGAATTTGATGTTCTTAAAATAAGTGAAGAGAGCCTGAAAAAGAAGATGTCTGCAATGAATAAATCCTCTAAGGTAATAGAGGAAATTCAAAGCTTCCAAAGACCTATGGCTCAAAAGAGTGGATTAGGATATGATCCATTCAAATCTTCACCTTATCTTAGTGTTGCGTCAACAAGTAACATTAAGAGAATCTTTGTTAAGTCAGTAGCATAACAAGCTGAAAATGAACTAACTCAGCCTCTGAACAAAGGAAAGGGAAAAATGAATTAAGTGCCCACTCAAGTATTCCAGAGAACTAGGCCCATACCTAAGGAAAAGGCCAAAGTCTCTGAATACAAGAGAAATGGTGTTCAGTAGAGTAGACCCAATGGGAGGGCAACTCATCTGAACATCATTTAGAGATATTGTCCCAAGTATGTTCAGCCTAGGCCAACTCTTCTAAGGCATCCTCAGCTGAACAGACTAAGGGCCAACTCTCCTATGGGGCACAATAAAATGAGACAACCAAAACCCTATATGCCAAAGGGTAAGGGTAATGTTGCACAAAAATTCCATAAGTTCGGGAGAAATGCCATCTCTCCTGATACTTACAAAGTAAACACCTTCACACATTCTTTCCCAAAGGCATTTAAGGGAAAAACTGTGTATGTTGATGAAAGAGGAAAACAACTTACCCGCCTTGAATCAATCAGGGTAATTAGGCAAGTTTGGGTTCCTAAAGGTACAACTAACCTCTCAGGACCCAAAATTCAAAGGGTACTAAAGCTTAATCATTGCAGGTACCAAAGGACCATAAGAAGATGAAGAGCTTGAACAAAAAAACAGCATTGTATTTGGACAGTAGATGTTCAAGGCACATGACTGGAAATAAAACACTCCTCACTGAATTCATTGAACAAGAAGGTCCTAATGTCACATTTGGAGACAACTCACAAGCCACTACAAAAGGTTATGGTACCTTAAACATTGGTAATGTTAAGGTAACTAATGTATCATTTGTGGCTGCTCTCAAATACAACTTGCTAAGCATAAGTCAGTTATGTGATAAAGGATACAATGTTGAGTTCTCAAGTGATAAATGCTTAATCAAGGACAAGATAACTCAACAAACTCTACTGACTGGCATAAGAAAAGGAAATGTATATTTTGCTGACTAGAATCTGTCTAATGATGCTACATGTTGGTTATGGCATAAGAGACTTAACCACTTGAACTTTAAATCCATGAACAAACTAGCAAGAAATGCATTAGTAAAAGGACTGCCAAATGAAGTTTTCATTAAAGAACATGTATGTAAACCATGTCAAGAAGAAAAATAGATTAAAGCTTCATTTAAGGGAAAACCAGTCATCTCTACTGACAGGGTACTTGAACTTCTACATATGGACTTATTTGGACCAATTACCCCTGCTAGTATAAATGGATGAAAATATACATTGGTTGTAGTAGATGACTTCTCTAGATTTACTTGGGTAGTATTTTTCCTTAATAAGAAGGAAACACAAGTCAAACTCCCTGAGCTAATGAAGAGATTGTCTAATGAGAAAAGCCTTAATATCATCAAGATAAGATCTGATAAAGACACCGAGTTCATATATAAATGAAAATGGAATAGCTCATGAAACTTCAGCTGCTAGAACACCACAACAAAATGGGGTAGCTGAAAGAAGGAATAGAACTCTTAAAGAGGCTGCTAGAACCTTAATTGCTGATTCTAATTTGCCTAAGAGATTTTGGGCTGAAGCTATAAACACTTCATGCTATACTCAGAACAGATGTTTAATCACTAAAGGTCAAGGAAAGACCCCTTATGAACTCTGGAAAGGAAGTTTGCCTAAACTATCTTATTTTCACATATTTGGTTGTAAGTGTTTCATTCACAATAATGGGAAAGAACAATTGAAAGCCTTTGACAGCAAATCTGATGAGGGGATGTTTCTTGGATATTCCCAAATCAGTAGAGCTTTCAGAGTCTACAATTGTAAATCCCTTCTTGTGGAAGACACACCTCATGTTATGTTTGATGAAGCTACTTTTAAGAACAGGGATAAAACCTTGGATACAAATGACATCACACAGATAACAACCAGATTAAGCATAAAAGACAAAGATACATTATTCACTGAAGCTGTCCAGGCCAATCCTGCTGAAAACATCACAGTGGACAACACTCCTAAAGGAAATCTACTTGAGGCAAACCCCACTGAAGCAAATGATGAACTGAACCACTACCAATGAAGAAGTAGGCTATGCTGAGGTAGTTAATGGATCCAATATTCAAGGGGGAATTAACAATGTTGAAAATGCAAATGTCCCTGACATTGATGCCAACTCCCCTGAATATGATCCTGAATTAGATCCTGTATTAAACTTTCCTTAATTCTATGATCCTAGTGATTCAACCATAGTGGAGGACAACTCTACTGAAGGGATCAGGCATAGAAAAGGACATGGTTATCTGACCACCCAACTAGCCTGATACTTGGAAATCTAAGTAGTGGAGTCAAAACTAGAAGGTTTCATGGTGAAAATGCTATATTTTGTTGCTTCTTATCAGAACAGGAGCCCCAAGACATTGATGAAATACTTGAAGATGCAAACTGGATCACAGCCATGCAAGAAGAGTTGAACCAGTTTACAAGAAATGATGTTTGGGAGCTGGTTGACAGGCCATCAGATCAAGATGTTATTGGAACAAAGTGTGTGTTCAAGAACAAGAAGAATGAGAATGATGTGATAGTCAGAAATAAGGCCAGATTGGTGGCAAATGGTTATTGTCAATCAAAAGGCATAGACTACGATGAGACCTTTGCACATGTGGCAAGACTTGAAGCAATAAGGTTGTTTCTAGCATGCTGCCCACAAAAGGTTCAAAGTCTATCAAATGGATGTCAAGAGTGCTTTCCTCAATGGAGTACTCAAATAAGAAGTTTATGTAGAGAAACCCCTAGGGTTTGAAGATGGATATAAGGTGTACAAACTCAAGAAAGCCCTTTATGGACTTAAACAAGCTCCGAGAGCTTGGTATGACACCTTGTCACAATTTTTGTTGGACCATGGTTTTGTCAAAGGGACAACGTACATAACCTTGTTCAGAATTTGTGAAGGAGATGACATCTTACTTGTCCAAATATATGTGGATGACATCATATTTGGATCACCAAATGAGAAGCTTTGTGAGAAATTCTCAAAGCTCATGCAAAGCAAGTTTGAGATGTCAATAATGGGGCTGATGAATTTCTTATTGGGACTTCAAGTCAAGCAATCAAATGAAGGAATCTTCATCAACCAGGCCAAGTATACAAGAGAGATGATCAAAAAGTTTGGATGTTCAACAAGCAAACCAGTGAGAATTCCAATGAACACCAACTGGAAAATGGATCCAAATGAGAGTGGAGTTTCAACCAACTCTACTGAGTATAGAGGAATTATTGGATCACTTATATATCTCACAGCAGCAGACCTGACATCACCTATGCAGTAGGTGTATGTGCAAGGTTCCAAGTCAATCCTAAGAAGAGCCATCTAGAAGCTGCTAAAAGGATCTTGAGATATCTCAAAGGCACTGAGAATGTAGGCCTTTGGTATCCAGCATATGATAATATAGAGCTCACAGGCTATTCAGATGCAGACTATGGAGGATGCAGAATTTATAGGAAGTCCACTTCTAGAACATGTTAATTCTTGGGAAGCAAGCTCATTTCTTGGTTCTCAAAGAAACAAAGTACTGTGGCAACTTCAACCACTGAAGCTGAGTATGTTACAGCTAGAAGTTGTTGTGCTCAAATTCTGTGGCTAATATTTTGTGACAACAATGTCAACTCTCCTGAAGTGCCAATATTCTGTGACAACAACAGTGCTAATAGTGCCAATATTCTGTGACAACAACAGTGCTAGTGCAATCTCACAGAATCCAGTATTGCACACAAGATGCAAGCATGTGGACATGAAACATCACTTCATAAGGGATCATGTGGAAAAGAAGGACATCAAATTGTTGAGAATCCACAAAGATCACCAAAAGGCTGACATTCTAACCAAGCCTCTAGCTGAAGCAAGGTTTATGGAGCTTTCAGCAGAGTTAGGACTTCTTGATCCAGGAAAGATGGACAAGTAAGTTCAAAGGAGTTCAACATTCAAGGGGGAACATGAATTGTTCTTCAACAGACTTGGGCAAAAGACACCTCTGTCTACATTAAAGTCTACTGAAATTCAGAAGAGATGACCCAAAGAAGTTCAGAGATGTTGGGCAGACCAATGTATTGGTGTGGGCCCACTTCAGGAGATTTGGGTCAGGATTGTTGTCCATGTGGGGCCAGATAAGCTGAAATAGTTATCAAAACAAATCTAGGGATGATAAGCACCTATTTTGGGTAATCATTACCTATTTCGATGGATGTCCCATTCCTTTTTAAGCCATCACCTTTACAAAGATTTAATTTGTCCCCTACCCAATGTGTCACTTTCGAAGCATTTAATGCAAAAGATTTAATTCTTGTTTGCATTAAACTTTTAGCCCACAATCTACCTTGATAACCCCCACGGCCTTAAAAAGCCTTAACTTCTTATCCCACGTTTTGATAAAATTGTTCCATTGCAGTTAATTCAAATCTTAGCCGTTGGATCAATTGATGACCAACTCTCCTGAATCAATCCTGGCCATCCAGTTTTGATTTCCTCAATTGCCAACTGTTGAATTGCCTTAAGACTCACCAACACAATGACATACATTCCTTTTGGAATATACTCGAAGTCTTAAGAAGCCCTAATCCATTCATTCTCTCCTACGCATTTTTACTCTCAAACCCTAACCAAAATTCTTCAAACACTCTCAAGCCTTTCTTACAGTCTTCAATGACACCAAAGATTAGACAAGACAAGCTTGTTAACTTCTCAGATGAGAAGTTAGACATTGACTTCTCTTACCTCAGTCACAAAAAAAAAAAAAAAAAACTTACATTTGAGCCAATAATCTCCTTTGAGAGTGAACTTCTTGAAGTTACTCCCACACTAAGATGGCTGAGAAGAGCTGAACTTCAAAAGTTCATGGAAACCAAGCCAAATTCATGCGTTGAACAATATATGGCAGAATTCTTTACTTTTCTGAAATGGAAAGGTAAAGCTACTGGAGGTGAAGTCCACACCAGATTGACTTATGTGGATGAGGGCCAAGAGGAGGAAAGCTCTCACATTGTCAAATTCTCTGAAGAGGATTTGGAGGATGCTTTTGGATTGCCTTCAGAAGGAAGGAATTCAGAAAATTATGGTATTGGATAGGAGCAAGAAACTGCTCAAGAATGGCTTATCACCCCAGGTCCAATCTCTTCAACACAGCACAAGAACACCTTGAAACCAGTGTTCTAAACACTTTTTGAGGTAGTCACCAAGAGTATTCTTAGCAATACTGGAAGCTTGGAGCAAGTGAGCCAGCCAAGGATAAGCATAATGGCTGCAGTGATTGATGCTAGTGATAAAGGCATCAAATTTAATTGGAGAGATTTCATCATGGGAGAGATGATGAAAGAAAAGGCAAAATTCAAAGTAAAGGCACACATGAAGGTGGTAATGGAAGGAAAATTGAGATATTGTACAAGGGCAAGTCTCCTGATTGAAAGGTTCTCCCATTATTCAAAAAACTTTCCAAGAAAACTGAAAAGAGGAAGATGTTTGTGGCCAAACCTGCTGAAGAGATGGAGCAGAAGCCAAAGATAAGCCTAGGAGAAAGGCTAGGGTGGTAAAGACAATAAGAATGGCACAAATCATCTTAGAAGATGATACTGATACTTCAGAAGAGTTGGAAAAAGTTGCTGAAGAAGGAGTTAGTGTGCCATCAGATTTAGAGGAACTAAGGGAGAAATTCCCAATGGCAGTAAAGAAGAGCAAGAAGAAAACTGGTTCAAAGAAAAGGGGAAGGGAAGTTGTCCTAGTAGAGGAGGAAAGTGGCAGCTCAAGGCCAAACAAGAGAAGTGTGAAACCTTCTGAAATGATGCAAAGTTTACAGGAGGAGGAGACCTTGAGAAAGGCACTCAAGGAAAGTAGAGTAGAGAGCAGATCAGGATCAAAGTCCAAGTCCAAGACCAACTCTCTTGATGCTGGAACTCCTAAATCCAAACTCCCTGAAACAACATTTTTCAGAACCCAACTACCCTGATACCCACAAAACCCCTGAAAACCAACCCATCACTCCCTTAGATCTTACCAAGAGATACTCTCCAGAGGGAACAACTCAAAGAGGTCCAATTAACATCTTAGCTGATATTGCAGTAGATGAATCAAGGTTGCAATCACCCCTTGATACAAATTTGTTAACATATTCAAAATTTCTTGAGGCTGCAATGTTAGAACCCACACCCATAAATAAACTCCCTTCAGGAACATTGGTCTCAAAAGTACCTGAATCAACCCTTGCTGAGCCCAATGTCCCTGAACCTACCCCAGAAACCAACTATCCTGAACATTTTGCCAACTCTCCTATAACCCAAAGTCCCTAGTCTGATGGAGATGAAGAGGAGTATACCTCTGAAGATATGCTCAGAGGAGTAGCAAAGGCAACTATGGATACCTTGTATCCCAACCTTTCTGAATTCCCAAGGCTGCAGGAGAATTTCCCTGATCTTAGAGCTTTAGTAGAGGTAAAAGACAAAACAATCATGGAGATTGCTCAAATAATCCAAGATAAGGGTGCAAGTTGGTGGCAGATAGAAGAAAACAAGCTTCCACACTTTGCTGGTGTTCAGAAGACAAGATTCCTAACAAAAGAAGCTGTTTTTGCCAAGTTGGTGGAGGACAAGATTGCTGAAGAAAAGGATAGAATTGCCAAAGGGATCAAGCATCCTGATAGCAGTTTTCATGATGATGATGATGATTCCACAAACTCAAACCCTCCTGGTCCTCAGAAGAGTAAGGTACATTACCTTACATATGCAAGTGCAAAGGACTCTGAAACTTCAGAGGTGTTGACCAATGTTGGTAACACAGTCAAAGATGCATCAACCCATGAAGGATCAACTGAGCCTGAGGCACAGCTGAATGATGTTGTGACTTCCAAGGGTGAAGCTAGTTTGGTTAAAACCTCATAAATGTCAGCAGAGTTGGACACTGACCAGCTTTTAACCATTCAGGATGACTCAGTGGCCTTGGAATGCCCAAGCACTGTGATCTCCCAACAACTGCTCTATATGAATCCTTTTTAGAAAGAAGAGAAGTCAGGTTTAGGATTTGGTGGTGTTGAAAAGGAGAATACTAGTAATGAAAAACCAGAGGGAGATGAGGAGAATAGTGAGGTAGAAATAACTAAGGTTGTGAGTGCACCAACCAAAGAGGGTGAGGAAGGAATAAGTGAGGAGGGACAGGTTATTCTTGAAGTCAAATCTGAACTTCAAGAATCCCTTGATGAGAGGAGGCATGTTCTTCATGAATGTGAGATCATCTATGAACAAGGAGAAAAGAATTTAGTTGAAAATGAGAATAAAGATGTTGATGAGTCAGAGCTTTATGAAAAAGAATTTGAGGGTGTAGAGGGTGATTTAGCTAACAAGTTTTTTCTTTACAGACACTGCAGGTATTACACTTGACCAAATTTTTGTTGCAGATGAGTTCACAGTTGCTCCAGTCCAAGTTGATGCAAGATTATCAAGCCTCAACCTTGCAAATGTTCCACCAGAAGTCATTCAGCAAAGTTGGACACTTTGGCCCAACAAGTGGGAAAGGCTCATGCACACACCTCTAAAGCTCTAGATGAGCAAGGAAGAACTTTTGCCTCATTTGAGATGAGGTTAACAGGTTCAGAGGATGTGGTGTTGCCCACTATTGAATCAAGGATCAGTGGAGTTGAGTCTGGGTTGCAGACCATCTCTACTCAAGTTCAGAAGGCCAAGGAGAACATGGAGGAGTTCACTAAGTCTGTAAAGAAGGGTCAAAAGTTGCTTCTTGATAACCACAACAAGAATGTGAAAGCTCTCAGATTGATGGTGAAGCAAGCTATTGGAAAGAAGTCAGCACTTCAAAAGAGAAGGGCATAAGAGATGAGATTGGTCATGGTCAAGGAAGCATCCGTCAAGTTCTCTAAAGAAGTCTTTGCTAAGATCTCTAAAGCTGCAGTGGCCAACCTCACTGAGCTCTTAAAAGCCAACTTAGATGCAACTTTTAAGGCCACGATGGATGAAGTTATTGAGCAGAAGATGAAGCATGTCCTTGCTTTTGTTAGCATACGTAATGACAGAATGCAAAACATTCATGATGAGAATGTTTACCTCCTTGAAGAGATCAAATCCCTAAACCAGGCCCAGTCACTAATGGCTACTACAATGAGTGACCTTAAGCCCCAGTGCTTTGATGTTGCGAAAAAGGAGGAAAGGGAAAGAGCTAGAGCCAAAGGTGCCTTGAAAATTGGTGGAAGTAGCAAAGAGAAAGAATAAGTGCCTGAAGTAGAAGGGAAAGGCAAGAAAGTAATGGACATAGAGGATCTGGATGAAGAAGAACAACTAGCAATAACACTGAAGAACTCTAAGGCCTCAGTCGAGGAAGAAAGTGCAAGATGGCAGCAAAGGCCAGGTGGAGAATCACCAGGCTTGGACAAACAAGTTGAAGATGTCCAAGTCAGGGGGAAAGTGAAGAAATCCAAGAAGAGTTCAAGAAAAGAGGAAACCTTCACTGATTTTCCAAACAGCCTGGACCTACCTGTTGAGTTCAGAATAGATGAGGAACCTACCTCCAAGAAGAGCAAAACTACTGAAGAAGAAGTGGCCAAGAGCCCTGAAAAGAAGAAGACACCAGTTTTAGTTGATGACCCTTCAAAGCTGTTTGAAGAAGGTTTTGGAAAGGATCCTGAAACTCAGCAAAAGTTGTCCATGATGAGAGCACAAGAGAAGATGGAAGCTCTCATGGAAGCAAATAGAGCGAGAGACTTGAGAAGAGAAAATTTTGTGAAGCCGAGGAGGAAGAGGGCTTCATACACTAAGCTAAAGCCAAAGTTGCTGATCAGGATGGACACTAAGTATCCCCATCTTAACAAATGGGTCCCAATACAGCTGAATGATGAATGGGTAAGAGAGAATTTGTTTATGACTTTTATGTCATAGGCAGATGGCTGGATGAAGATATTGAGTGTATCTTTACTCAATTCATGTATGATAATCATAGGGAGCTTTACTAGAAACTATTTGCTGCTGCAGATATAACAAGAGTGGAATTCAAAGCCCCTAGTCCCATCATCTACATGCCTCCAAAGTTTGGTCATGAAGATTTCATTGATCAACATAAGATTCTCCAGGAATTCATTGACATTCTTAAGATGGAGAAGCTGAAAGTTGGACCCAAGGGAACAAACAAGGAGATCATGGATCTGAAGAAAAGAGTTTGTGCACAATATGGGATGGTGCCACCTCCTGAAGATGATCTCTGAAACTGGTAAGTTGCCTTGTCCCTTTTGCTCATGGCTGCTGATATTTATGCTCTATGTTATTGCTCTAATCTCATGCTCTGATTGGTTAATTTGACTATCAACATGGTTTGTAATGCTCATATATTTATATCAATGAAATTAACCATTTTGCTTCAAGAGATAATATCTCATTGTCTTAACTTGCCTGACTTAACCTATATGCACTTAAACTATGATTATACTAACATTTTCTTTTAGGAAATTTGACTTATTCATCTCTACTGAAGATATATGTCATAGTATAGTCAAGTCACCTTTGTATAGGTTTTGGCATCATCAAAAAGGGGGAAATTGTTGGGAATAAAATGAGATTTTGATTAAGATACCAAAACCCCTTAAGACATGCCAAGTAAGATAAGTTTGATTGAATAAATATGTTTCAGGAATGTTGGAACATATAGATCAGGCTAGTTGACAAACTGACATGTTAGGCAGCTTATAGATGCTTTAGATGCATAAGTTGAGGGGGAACACAAACTTAGAAGATTACAAGAATCAAGTTCCCTCAAGGCTCAGAATGAGAAGATCCCAACACTGCTGATGGTCTAATGCTCAACTGTGCTGATAGTTAAATCAGCAGAGTAATAAGACAACATCCCTGATGATCAATCCTGAAGAATACATCAGTTAGACCAAGTCTACTAACATGCAAAACAATGAAGATCGGAAGAGTTGTCCAGCAGAGTTGATCAGCAAACTAAACCTGATGTATTTCAAATACAGTCTAAGTCAAGAGACAACTGTGCTGATGGGGTCAAGTCCACTGATATGGAAGAATGCATACTTAGAAGCTATCAATAATGATCAGTGAAGATGTGGAGCCAACTCAACTAAAGAAGCTAGTCAACATTGCTGAAAGGACAAGCCAGGTGATAAGTTTGAGCACAAATCAGTCCTGGTGATAAGGAAAGTTATCCCTTATCATGGAATCAATGATCAGAAGGAATGTCTAGTGTTTGACTGCTGAATCTTCAAGTCAGACATTGGGAAGAGTGCATTAAAGTCAAGACAAGAAGCTTAAAGCCGTTTACTTCCCAAATCAAGGACGCGTCACTTTCAAGAATCTGTTCTCAAGATGCTAAGTCTAAGGAGGTCTAAAACAAACAATTTGAGGATGTCTCTCCAACGGACATAACCTCACTTTGCTCTATAAATACTGGAGTGTGGAAACCGTTTGAAGGCAATCAACTTGAGTGGAAACTACAAGCATTCAAAGCCTCCAAGCCTTAAGCTCTTACAAGAATACATCATTCTTAGAGTTTCCATACAGTTCCAGTTCCCAACTAAGCTGATCCTATTGTAAATCATTCAAAGCTTAGAGAGATATCCTATCCTTACACAAAACTTAATTGTAAAGGATATTTCACCCTAGTTGGAACCAACCACAACCCTTTAACCTTTTCAAGGAAAGTGAGCAGAGTTGATGTAGAAGTGTAAGAACTAGAACTGTCAAGTGAAGAACAGTTTAGTTCAGAGTCGAGAGTGAGTACTAGGACTCAGAATTCCTAGGGATCAAGGCACTAAGGAGTAGTGTGGTTGATCAGTGCACCTTAGCACTATAAAACAAGTTAATTCCGAGTGAAGGGATTATCCTGTTAAATCATGGAAAGTGGGTGTAGGAGTTTGAGTCTCTGAACCACTATAAATTCATTTCATACAAGTAACACATTCATACACTGCACACAAACCGATCTTCAAAAGATATACATCACAAGTTGTACAAAACAGTTTTGGGACAAGTCCCCTGAAAACTGTTTGAGTGTTAAGTAAGATTTTAGAATTAAAAGAAGTTTAAATATAAAGGGCCAACCATAATTCCGCACATATAACTTACTTAGATAGTTATTCAACTGAGTACTTCATAGAAGTTGTCCAGGACAACTCTGTTGATAGTCTGGTTTATTTAAATTGAAAAAAGATTTGCATACACAAGTGCATCCCCCCCACACACTTGTGTCACTCCTTTCAGGACCAACACAAACCACATCTTTTATATTTATCTGAGTCTTAGCAGAAACATTAGAATTGTAATTCACTTTAGCTTTTACAAATACAGTAGGTTTCTTATGTTTTAAACTTTTGAAATTTTTACCTTGGTAGCCAATACCTGTTCTTCTGGAATTGTTAGTCATAAGAGAGTCTTCCAGATTCATCTTTCCTTCAGAAAATCTTTTAAAGCTCAGTGAGGCTTCCTTCAACCTATCTTCAAGTTTAGATATTTCAATATCTTTTCTTGTTAGAATACCTTCAAGCTTGGTAATAGATTCTCTTATGTCAGAGTTTTCAAAGTTCAGAGACTTAATTATGTGATTAAGTTTCTCAGTTTCAGAGGATATCTTAAAAACTTTTTCATTTGTTAAAGGATTTTCATAAGAGTATTTCTTAAAATTAAGAATAGACACTTCTAGTGTTTCTTTGAGTTTAAAAATTTATTTATCCTTCTTTGTTAAAAGACTTTCCAGTTTAAAAACAGTGTTAGATAACTCATGAATGTCAGCATCTCTTCTGGATAAACTTGCTTTACTTGATGTACCCTTTTCTGTAACAGAACTTGTGAAACAGTTAAATTCTGGAGCATTATTACTCAGTGATTTCCCAATTGATGGCTCATTTGTCCTCACATTGTAATAATCTTCCAGATCATCATCAAAAGTATCATCATATTCAATTCTTGTAGAGAAAGCTTTTTCATAATCTTTTTCAGGATCATGTTCAACATCAGACTCATCACTTAAAGTAGCACTAAAATTTAGATTCTTCTTGAGTATGGTGTTGGCACATTCATTAACATAATGACTATATCCAAAATATGCATTACATTTAACATTCTTCCTATAATCTTGATCAGATCTAAATCTGTTACCTCTTTCTAATTTTCTAAAGGATTAAAAGTATTCTTTCTAACAGGTAATTGTTGAGTGTTATTAATCTGAATCTTAGGTTGAATGTTATCCTTAAACTTATTGTTCTTGTTTCTCAAGAAAGTTTTAATCTGTTTAGTGATAAAGGCCATGTAATCCGGATTGTTGAAATATTCCTCAATTTCATCTTCATTATATTCTATTTCAGTAACATAAGGAAACTTTCCAGAACCTGATGATGAGGCATCACCTTTGAAAACAAGCACTTTCTTTTCATTATCAGTCTTTTCAGAAATGTTCATTTCATAAGTTTACAAAATACCAATCAACTCATTTTGACTCAAAATATCAGTATCCTTAGCTTCTTCTGTAGCACATATCTTAGGTTCAAAATGTTTAGGTGTTGTTTGGTTACGGATGGTGGTGGATGGGATGGAGATGGAGATTGGAAAAATATGGATGGGGGTAATCCATGAATAGTAATTGAGTAAAAATTGTGTTGGGATTGAGATTGAAAAATAGGTGTGGATGGAGAACTTTATGTCAAATCAAGTAGGAGAGAGAATGAATGTGTGGAAGAAAGTAGGAGAGAGAATAAATGTGTGAAAGAAAAGTAGGAGAGAGAATAAATGAATGGAAGAAAAGTAGGAGAGAGAATGAGTGATTAAAAGAAAAAAAGAGTGATGTGATTGTAGAAAAATAGGTATGTAGATGTATTATAGAGGTGGATTGGTATTTGGATGGAGAGGGATGGAGAGGGATGGGATGGGGGATGGCCCATCCAAATCCGGATGGGCCAATCCCAAACCAAACACACCCTTAGGAACTGATCTAAGAATTTTATGTACTAACCTTGTGTTGGATATTGGATCTTCAAGAGAATGAGCTTCATTTGAAATCTCAGTCAGCCTTTCATTGTAAGATGAAATAGTTTCATCTTCTTTCATCCTCAGATTCTCGAACTTGGTTCCAAGCATACGAAGTCTGGTCTTTCGTACACTATCCGATCCTTCACAATGTTCTTGCAGCCGATCCCATGTATCCTTCGAAGATATGCAGTTTGTGATGATCTTAAACATTGAGGCATCAGTTGAGGTGAAGATTGCATTCAACACCTTTGAATTGTAACTGGCAGTTGTGATTTCATCATTTGTCCAATCGAGCTCTCTCTTGATCCGAGCTTCATTGTCTTCATCCACCGTGGTTCTTAGTTGATTCCAACCAGCAAGAACAATCCTCCAGGCTCGTTCATCTATGGATTTGATGTACATTCTCATCTTTAGTTTCCAGAAGGCATAGTTCGTGCCATCAAGAATAAGAGGCTTTTTTAGTGCGGGTGAAAGTGGATACTCCATTTCAAAATCACACACACAAAGTAGAATCTCTACTTAGTGTATCAAGTAGTTGGCTCTTATACCAACTGAAAGTGTGTGTGCGTGCAAAATAAAAGATGTTGGTTGTCGTGTTGGCACTGTCCAGACAACACTATGCAGCGAAAATTAAATTGCACTTTGAAAAATGAAAGTATTCAAAATTTACATAGATTATAGAATAATCTACGCTGTTCACTATATAAAAATATGTGAAACGATTACAACCTCTTTGAGGTGTACAAAAACATTATGAATGAGTGTATAGAATTTACTACATCCTACGAAACTATCTCCCTCATAGATCTATGCATATAACCTAGTAAATAAAACCATGATCAACACATTATTATTCGGGTTTACAATAATGTGTAGATCTACAAGAAGAAACAAGTATTTTCCTAACTAGATGCGTATATAGCGTTCAATAGAGTAGTGGTATCAGAGAAGTGGTTCTAACGGACTACTTTAATCCCATTCACTACTCGTTCAGGGATAAACAAGTGGTATCAGAGCAGTGGTTCTAACGGACTACTGTCTCTAGATTATCAGAAGACTTGAGGGAGTCTTTCTGTAGTCCTCTTGAACAGATCCATCGTTTGAAAAACCTGTTTTTGAAAAATCATACAGCATGAGTGCTAACATGCGTAAGTTGCCTAAGTTTTCAGTGGAAGACTACGATTACTGGAAGATAAGGATGAGGAAGAATCTCACCTCAGTTCACTACAAGATGTGGTCAGTGATCACAGAAGGCCCAATCACAATCATGGGGGTTAACACTGCGAATGGCGATCCAGAAATCCCAGTGGGAGAACTTTCCCCCAAGCCTATGAAAGACCTCACCCCCGAAGAGATGAAGCATTCAAATCTTGACAGCATTGCTCAAGATTACATCATGCAAACTCTTCCTAATGAGTACATTGCAAAAGTACTCAACTGTGAGACAGCTAAAGAAATGTGGGATGCCTTGGCACTTCTTTGTGAAGGAACGGAGCTGATTAAAGAGAGCAAACTATCAACAGCCGTCAAGAAGTTTGAACACTTCAAGATGCAACCAGAAGAGTCTATTGATCAGCTGGACAATAGGTTTACCAAGATTATCAATGAGATAGAATCTCTAGGAAAGAAATATACAAATAGAAAGAAAAATTTGAAGATCTTGGACTCTCTAACCAAGAAATGGAAACTCAAGAAGACCATCATCAAAGATACTCATGATATCAAGAAATGGTCTGCTCAAACTCTGTCCCAAAACCTCAAAGCTCATGAGTATGATCTTGAAAAAGAAGAAAACTCAGAAAATGATGAGCCAACAGCAACCCCATCTACCTCCAAGACTGTAGCTTTCAAGGCAGCAAATACAAAAGCTGCAAGCACCTCATTTGGCAAGACCTCTTTGAATACAGATGACTTAGAAGGATCAGATATGAGCCTAAAAGAGCAAATGACTCTCATGATCAAGAGATTTGAAAGGATGAACACCTTAAACAGCAAATATAGAAAATTCTACAAGAATTACAAAGATAAAAGAGCTGGATCATCCTCTAGAGAATCAAGAGAAAGAACACCAGAAAGGTATCCTAGGAATAATATTGAGTCATCTGACAGTCGAAGTTATAGACGAAGAGATGCCACCCCTCCAAGAAGAAGCACTCCAAATCAGAAACCTGGATCATGCTTCAACTGTCACAAACCAGGACATTATGTCTATGAATGTCCAGACCTAAATCTAGGAGACAAAGAAGAAAGAAAATCAAGAAGAGACATGAGGAATCCAAACAGACAAGCAATGGTGACTGAAGAATCTGAATATCAAAGTGATGATCTTCCTTCATCACCAGACTGTGAACTCTTCTCAAATGATTCAGATGATTTAGCTATGATGGCCATAGGCGAATTTGAGAACACCTATTACCAATCCTTGGAAGAAGTAAAAGGTTATCTTCATATTGCCACTAGATCTTTCATAGAAGTGGAAGAAGAGAACAAGAACCTAAGGAAAGAAATTGCTAGGTTGAAAAAGGTTAAGTTTGATAACACCCCTGAGTTATTACACTGAATGAAATATTGTCTAAAGAAGTGGAACTTCTTTAAGAAGAAAACACCACAATAACTCAGTTGTATGAGGGGATGTTAAAGACTCAAGCCTTAGAAACCAAAGAATTTCGTTCACTTCAGTCTAAGTTCGATGACCTTTTCCAAGCAAAAGAGCTCTTACAAAAGGAGAAGGAAATCCTTGATCAAAAGATACCAGAGTTCAATAAAGCATCTGCTACTATTGAAAACATCTCTGAATATTATCGATCAAATGGCAACAAGATGGGTTTTGGTTATGAATTTAATCCATCAACATCTTCTCCAGCTGAGGGCAGTACACCTAACCAGTGTACTACTCGATCACATGAAAAAGATGAGTGTTCTAAACACAATGAACCTACAATGAACCAAAAGGCATCTGTATCAGCTAAGGTTAACCATCTTAACACCAAGAATGGCAAGAGACAAGTTAACCCCAAGCACATACAGAGGAACAACAAACAGCCTAGACCATCTCGTCTGAGACAGTCTCAGATGTATGCTGCTCCAGCCAAAAAGAAGAAGTCTTCTTCACACAAATCTGTTCTCTTTGCACCCCTTATTTCTTATGATATTGTGAGAACAGAGGAGTATGGTCCATATAATCGTGTGCATCTTTCAGCTAATGCACCCAGGCCGAATGTAATTAGTCAGAAGATAATCTATACTCACACCTATAAGAGGAAATCATCTGACAGTTACCTAACTGACACAACTAACAAATCAAACAAGACCAAGGTGTCAACTGGTAAGATTTGGTTTTGTGATGCCCGAGGGAGACAACTCAAATGCTCAAGGTTATTCAAACGACCAATGTATATGTGGGTCCCCAAGGGTAGTACTAACACCCAAGGACCCAAGACAAAATGGGTACCTAAGACTTAATTTTTCTTGCACGAAAGAAGGGACCTATACAGAAAAGGAGGTCAAGCAGGAGAAACTTGGTATATAGATTGTGGAAGCTCAACTCATATGACTGGAACCAAAACCCTGCTGACCAACTATACAGAAAAGAAAGGTCCAAAAGTCTTCTTTGGTGATAACGCGCACGGTAAATCAAAAGGATATGGCACCCTGAAAAATGGTGACATTGAGGTACATGATGTATCATATGTAGAAGGTTTGAAGTTCAATTTATTATCAGTTTCTCATTTTTGTGATAAACGATGAGTGTCTTATAAGTGATAAATGAACAAAAGAAACCCTTCTAACAGGATCTAGAAAAGGTAGTATGTATCTTGCCAATTGGAACAACTGTCCTAAGGATACATGTCTGCTTGTGAAAAGTCCTAAAGATATCACCTGGCTATGGCACAAACGTCTTAGTCACTTGAACTTTAAGACTATGAACAAGCTAGCAAGGGAATCCTTAGTTGATGGAATGCCTAATGAACTCTACTGTAAAGATCAGGTATGTGATGCATGTCAACAAGGAAAGCAAACAAAGGTCTCCTTCAAGACCAAGAAGACAGCATCAACCAGCAGAGTTCTGGAACTACTTCATATGGATCTCTTTGGACCAATCACTCCAACCACACTAACAGGAAGGAAGTACACACTTATTGTAGTAGATGACTACTCCAAGTTTACTTGGGTTATTTTTCTATACAAGAAGAGTGAGACTCAGCAGATGCTTCCTAAACTATTGAAGAGAATCCAAGTAGAGAAAGGAGAACCTATTGTGAAAATCAGAAGTGACAAAGACACTGAATTCATTAACTCTTATATTATTGCCTATTGTACTTCTAATGGTATTCAGCATGAGACAAGTGCAGCAAGGACACCACAACCGAATGGTGTAGCTGAAAGAAGAGTCAGAAAACTCAAAGAAGCTGCAAGAACACTCCTTGCTGAATTCTCAACTCCTAAGAAACTATGGGCAGAAGCCATCAACACAGCTTGTCACACCCAAAATAGGTCAGGTATTCACAAAATTCATGAGAAAACCCCATATGAACTGTGGAAAGGTAGGAAACATAGGGTATCTTACTTTCATATATTTGGTTGTAAGTGTTTCATTCACAACAATGGGAAAAGTAAGTTGAATGCTTTCGATGCCAAGCAGATGAAGGGATATTCTTGGGATATTCCTCTACTAGCAAAGTATTCAGAGTATTCAACAAACGAACCCTTCTTGTGGAAGAAACACCTCATGTTGTATTTGATGAATCTTGTGAAAATAATGCAGTAGATACAGATTCAGCTGCAGAAAAGATGAGGAGGCTACTGATCAAGTCTACACCAGAAGAGTTTATTGAAGTTAATGAACCCTTCTCTGAAGATCCAGAGGAAGATAAACCTCATAGACCTGTCACTAGATCTCAAACCCAAGCTGAGCAAGCCGACCTAAATCAAGATGCACCAATTCCAAATGCAAGGGGGAATGATCTCTTTGACACACAAGATACAAATGATGATCGACCAAATCAAGTCAACCCTCCTGACAACACTAGATCAGATGAGAATCCTAACTCATCTAGTGCAGACACACCTGTGAGGAACACATGGAGAAACAACCATCCATCAAACCTCATCTTAGGAGGAGCAGACTCAGGTTTCAAGACCAGAAGACAACTGAATTAGAACCCCCAGTCCTCTATGTTCTGCTGGTGTGCCTTTCTATCCAACATTGAACTAGCTGACATAGAAGAAGCAATGACAGATAGCAATTGGATCACTGTTATGCAAGAAGAATTAAACCAATTCGAACGCAATGAAATGTGGGAATTAGTAGATCGTCCTGAAAACCACAATGTAGTAGGAACAAAGTGGGTATTCAAGAATAAGAAGGAAGAAAATGATTTGATAACAAGAAATAAAGCAAGGCTAGTTACAAAAGGCTACTCACAATCTGAAGGGATTGATTACGATGAAACATTTGCCCCTGTAGCCAGACTAGAAGCTATTCGACTATTCCTAGCTTATGCATCATATATGGGCTTCAAGGTATATCAAATGGATGTCAAAAGCGCCTTCCTAAATGGTATTCTGGTAGAAGAAGTGTATGTAGAGCAGCCCCCAAGCTTTGAAAAAGGAGATCAAGTATATCGTCTGAAGAAGGCTCTCTATGGTCTGAAGCAAGCCCCAAGAGCTTGGTATGACACATTGTCACAATTTCTTCTTGACAATGGATACACCAAAGGCAAGGTTGACAGAACACTTTTCAGAATACAAGAAGGAGATGATATTCTAATGGTGCAAATATATGTAGATGATATTATATTTGGATCACCCAATCAAGAAATGTGCAAGAAGTTCTCTAAACTAATGCAAGGAAAATTCGAAATGAGTATGATGGGTGAGATGAACTACTTCCTAGGACTTCAAGTCAAGCAAAGTCCAGAAGGGATTTTCATCAATCAATCTGTAGATGTTGTTAATCCGTAAATGCCTTCCGAGATTTTTTCTAAGTCCTTTCTGAAATGTTGCATTAAATGTTGAGCTAATTGTTACAACATTTCTGGCAGAGTCTAGAAGCTTCTACAAGGATCTGGAACCTGGAAGATTCCAGAATATTGGAGAACGTCCTAGAAGAGCTAGAAGAGTCTGTAAGCAATCTAGAATGACCTGGAACGTGCAAGAAAGATCTAGAAAGATCATGGAAGTTGAGCTCCTAAAAAATAGGATCTCAATATGGAAGCCTCTAGAATTAGCACCCCACTTCTATAAATACCGATTGAAGGCTTCATAATTCAGTGTATTCTATTCGATCAATTTCCTAGACCGAGCGTTGATCCCTGTTAGGAATTGTGGCCAGTAGTTTTACCTTTTAGATCATACGAAGTATCCCACCCGTATGGCTGTGTGTCTTCTTATCTATTGAGAGTGTAATCATAGATAGACTAGGCATTTCGACAGTGTGTAATCCTTTATACACTTAGTTCGTTTTTAGAACAAGGCACCTGCCTCATTTGTAGTTTTAGTTGTGAAGGTTATTGCTGTAACATTTCACACAACATTTGTACTTGAAGATAAGTATTGAATTTCGCCGTAAGGCTCGCATAAATTTTTATTTATAAAATCTATGTGAAAAATTATTTTCATTGTGGCACGTTTGTTTTTAGTGTTTCAAGTCTTCCGCTGTGAATCTTAATTTCTGATATTCTGTTAGAGTCAGTGTTGTACAATTTGTCACAACATTTAGTACAACATTATTCTACTTTACTTAAAAACTTAATACCAACACACTTTCACAATCCAAATATACCAAGAGCCTATTAGAAAGATTCAAAGCTCAACAAAGTAAGACTGCAAGGATTCCAATGATGACATCATTTAAAATGGAACCAGATGAGTCTGGAAAAGCAGTTGATCAAGCCGAATATAGAGCACTTATTGGATCTCTCCTAATACCTTACAGCCAGCAGACCAGACATAACTTTTTCTGTAGGAGTATGTGCTAGGTTTCAAGCCAACCCCAAAACAAAGTCATCTAGAAGCAGCAAGGAAGATGCAGATGCTCCAAAGAGACCAGCAGATGCAGATGGTGAAGTTCAACTCAAGAGAGAAGTTGACTAGACGGCTGATGAAATAACAACAGCAAGCTACAATTTCTAAAGCTTTAAATGCTATTTTTACTTCTATTGATGTTTCAATGTTTAAAATTATATCTAATTGTTCTACTTCTAAAGATGCATGGGACAAGTTGCAAGAGCATTGTGAGGGTTCAGACAGTGTAAAGGACTAAGCTTCGAATGTTGGGGACAAAATTTGAGAATCTCCGAATGAGGGAAGATGAAACAATTACAGCCTACAATGAAAGGTTAAGTGAGATTATCAATGAATCACATTCTCTTGGTAACCCTATTTCTAATATTAGAGTAGTTCATAAGATATTAAGATCTGTTCCTAAAAGATTTGATGCTAAAATTTGTGCTATTGAAGAGGCAAAAGATACAGATAAGTTAAGTCAAAATGAATTAGTGAGTATTCCTAAAACTTATGAGATAAACACTAATCAAGCTAATGAAACTAATGCTGATAAGAAAGTTGTGGTTTTTAAAGGGGAAACATCAAACATTTCTGAAGTTCAACCCATCATTACTGAAGTTGATTCTGATGAAGAATTGCTTGATAAATGCCTCAAGGATCCTAACAACATTGCCTTGCTCACTAAGCACTTTAATAAGTTTCTTAAAAAATCTGTGAACAAATCTAGTAACATTCAGCCTAAAATTTAAATCAACACATCAACACCTCAACCAAAAAGGAGGAAAGGTCAATTCACACCAAGACCATCAAAGAGTGAAGGTAAACCAAGGTATGATCCTGAATTTCGAAAATCAGTTCAATGCAATGCTTGTTCTGGTTATGGCCATTATGCAAATGAATATGCCAATACTAGACTTAAGCAAAAACTGAATTTTAGTGCTACCTTGAGTGATGAATCTGATGATGATGATTTTGATGAGTTAAATCAAAATGAATATTCTAATTTTACTAGAATTGATTATAATGATTCCTCAGATGATGATCTAGATGAAACAGATTCTGATGCTGTACCTGATGCTTTAACATCTACAGCAACATCAAAACAGAGTCACCCAGATTTGAACTGTTTTAATGGTTTGGTTGATGATGCAGGAAAAAGGACTAATGACAATGAACACCAAAAGCTGTTAGATGATTGGAACAATCAGAAACTCACTCTTGATTCCTTGAATAAAGAGAATGAGGATCTGAAAGACACAATCACCAAGCTAGAAGTTATACTTAACAAAAGATATCTGGAAATCTCTAACTTAAAGGAGAAATTGATAAATTCCACCTTATGTTTCAAGAAATATTACAAGAGTGCTTCTGAGGTAAATAATGCTATAGCTACTGGTAATTCTAATAATCATGGTTTAGGTTATGATGGTGTAACTGCTTCTATTTCTGAAAATTTTAGAAAACCTGTGAAATTTGTGAAGGCAAATGTTATCACATCTGGTGCAACATCCGCACAATCAGATCCTCACAAGGTTAAGAGAAAGTATATATCTGTCATTACTGTTCCAAAGTTGGTCATATTCGTCCTTACTGTATAAAATTGTTTGAAGAACAGAAAAACTTGAAAATGCTGCATAAAAAAACGGGAAAAATGCAATTTTGGTCCCAGGAGAATGACTGCTCACGAAAATGGTCCCATTTTAAGCAAAAATGGTCCCACGTAATTTTCCCGTCTAAGATTAACGGAATTGGTAGCGTGCAATACACGCGCCGTTAATATCTGAAACAAAAACACGCAACTCCTCATTTTCGATCAAATATCCAAAAGCAATCAAAATCTCAAAAAAGAAACCCTTGAAATCTCGCAAAGAACAATCCCAAATCCAAGGCTACTCACTGAAATCATCAATCAAAGCATCTTGTAAGAACCATCCCCAGATCGCGATACCCTCCATTCACACCCCAAATCGCGATACGCTGAAATCACACCCCAAATCCCAAAACCCTAAATCACGCCCCAAATCACAAAGCCTTGAAAACGCACCCCAATCGCACACAAAATCAAAAAATCCTGAAGTCGCCACCCCAAATCGCACGCTAAGTTCTGCTGAAATCGAAAAACTTTGAAATGGCACTCAAAATTGAAGATACTGAAATCGCACGCCGCTGAAATCACACCCACTGAAGATGCTGCGACAAGGCAAGGTTGGAGAACATCCCCCACGACGTAAGTTCATCTGAAAATCTTAGATTTTTAATTCCCCAAATTTCTGCAAAATAAAGGGTTTTCTTTTTGCCCTGTTTTCTTATTTTTGCGTACATAATTATGGATTTTCTTTAGGCTCTGTTTTCGTACAAGTTCTGCAAGTTAGACAAATTTATTTTGATCGTTTGGTGATTCCATTTGATGATTTTGTGTTTATTACATTTTTTCTTGTGTATTTTTTAGATTTAGACGTCTGTAATCTGTTTTTATGCTTACTGTGAGTTTGTAATCTGTTTTTCGTAAGCATAAAAAACAAAATTTTTATGCTTACTGTGAGTTTGTAATATGTTTTTATCTAGGTCATATGTTTAATATGACACAAGTTTAGTAAATTTGTCAAAAACATTCAAATGAATGTAGAAAACCTCTACTGTTGAACAAATACAAGTTTTAGAATTGATGTATATTTTTGTCTCTCTATATGTGGATGGTGTGAGAGAGTGATAAAATTTTCATAATCAAATCCATTGCATTATCAAAGGGAATTGAATCAGACTAGAGCTTCACATTAAAGCAAAATCCAAGAATCTCACATACCTTAATTTTCATTATTTTGATTCTACTGGAATGATCAGTAATTGTCACAGCAAAATTAAGCTATTAGTAAAATAATTCAATAAAATAATTTATAGATATGAATCAAATATTTGACATTTTTGTCTCCCCTTGTTTATGTAATTAGAAGTTTCACTACTTACTTTTTTTTGGCTTGGTTGGAAAACAGAAACAGAGTAAACTACTTACTTATTTTGGCTTTGTTTAAAATTGAAATCTCTTTGCATTACAGAGTAATGAATATATTTTCAGAAGTTGATTTTACTATAAAGTTATAATCATTTATTAAAAATATATGTTTGCATGTGGAAAAGAGGTGTGGTACACGATTCATATTCATCACGGGGGAAAAATTTCTTGGGAAGAGAAAAATGAAAACCTTGCATATGAAGGAGGTGAAGTAAGTTCTTTTGATTATGTGAACATACATGGAATTTCTGTAGAACAAATTGATGGATTAGTTGCACAATTAGGGTTAAATGGTCCTAATAAGTATTATAGGCTTGATTCATGCAACGTATTAACACAAATTATGCATGGAAATGATTTATATTTAAGTCTTGATTTTAAGTCATTTGAGGTTCATATATATGTTGAAAGTGGGGATAGGCAGTCTATGGTGGTTGATAAGGGAAAGGGGAAGGGCATTCTTAAGGCTACTAATAATGATGATAAGGGAAAGTGAAAGGGAAAGGTTATGGGGTTCATAGTTGATGTAGAAGAAAATGATTTTATTGATGGTGGAGAGGGGTTAGACGAGGGTAATAACAGTGAGGGGTATGTAGATTCTGATGATAGAGAGTTTGTAATGAGTGATGGTGGTGGATATAGCGACATGGATGATGTATTGTTTGAGGAAGCAATTGATAAGGAGGCTGAGTGGTGTGGTATAGTTCAGGAAGATGAAGATAACAATGAGCAATCTGATGAGTCTACTAGTGTAGAGGTAGAGGGTAGTGAAGATGAGGATTTCAGTAGTGATTTGGGTTCTGACGATGAAAATTGTGTAAGTGGATTGCATAATTCATTTACAAGCTCTACTGTGTTTAACCCCGAGTTCTTGATTGGAAAAAAATTTAGTAGTAAACAACTGTTTAAGGATGCAATTAGGTCTCATGGGGTTGTTGAGAAAAGAAATGTGAAGATAACAAAAAAATGATAAGAGGAGAATTTATGCTCGATGTCTTGATTGTGAGTGGGTTATAAATGCATTAAAAGTACCCGATGAAGACACATACCAGATTAGGAAGATAAATAATTCTCATACATTTGCTGTGTCATTCCATGTTCAAAGAGATATGTGGAGGATTTTAGGGCAGATCCTAAGAAGGATACAAATGGGTTTCGAAATACAATTGCAAGAGAAACCAGGGTGCATGTCTCTAGACACCAGGCTTACAGAGCCAAGGTTAAGGCCAAGAAGCTAATTGAAGGTAGTAGTGAGGAGCAATATAATCTGATTTGGGACTATGCAAATGCTCTTAGGTTGAGGAATCCAGGGTCAACAATTAAAATCAGTGTTGATGAGGGGGCTGGTGGCAGAAATAAATTCAGTAAGTTTTATGTGTGCTTCCAAGCACTGAAAGCTGGTTTTCTTTCCGGGTGTAGACCTTTCATAGGTGTAGATGGGACTTTTCTTAAGGGTCCACATGGTGGGGTGCTATTAACGGCTGTTTCTATAGATCATAACAATTAAATATATCCCATAGCATATGCTGTAGTGACTACTGAAAACATAGAGACTTGGACTTGGTTTCTTGGTTTGTTGAAGGAAGACCTAAATATTGTGAGGGATGATCTCTACACCTTTATGTCTGATCGACAAAAAGGTCTGTTGGCTGCATTTGAAGTTGTTTTGCCAGGTTGTGAAAACAGATTTTGTGTAAAACATTTGCATGTAAACATGAAACGAGCTGGGTTTAGAGGCACTGCACTAAAAAATGCATTGTGGACAGCTGCTAGATCTACCACAGTACCCGCGTTTGATCATGCAATGAGGGCAATAGGTGAGCTTGATAAAAAAATTTTAGCTTGGTTACAAGAAAGACCCTCTTCTCAATGGTCCAAATCACACTTCTCTACATTTCCCAAATGTGACTTGTTGCTAAGCAACATTTGTGAGTCATGGAATAGTGTACTTGTAGAAGCTAGGCAAAAACCAATCATCACCATGTTGGAGTGGATACAAATGAGTCTTATGAAGAGCTTGCAAGAGAAAAGAGATAAGTGTGAGAGGTTGTGGGAAGGTAAGTTGATTTGCCCATCAATTAGAGAGAATTGAATAGGAGGATGGCAAAAGCAAGTGAATGCATCCCATTCAAGTCAACTTCTTTGCTGTATGAGATAGAAAGCTTTGACGGTGGAAGATATTCAGTTGATCTAGGGGCTAAGACTTGCTCATGTAGGCTGTGGGATTTGACCGGAGTACCATGTAGGCATGGAATGAGAGCAATTAGAGCTGAGAAGTTGAATCCAGAAGAGTCTGTTCATCAATGCTACTCGATTCAGACATACAATTCAGTTTATTCCTCAGCTTTACAACCAATGGTTGGTGTTGACATGTGGGAGAAGACGGGATACATACCTCCCCTTCCTCCAAACTTTGGGAAAAAAAGAGGAAGGCCATCAAAAGCAAAAAGAAGGGGGGCAGATGAAGAACCATCTGGTGGAAGAAAGAAGAAAAAAACAAAAGAGTTGTTGCCTATGATGAGGAAGAAAGTGAAATGTGGCTGGTGTAATAGGCTAGGACACAATGAAAGGACATGTGAGTGGAAAAAGTTTGCTGAACAGTTTCCAAATGTAAGTATTTTACTCAGATTTTTTTGCTTAATTTTTTTTACTCAAATTTTTACTTTTTTTTTTCTTTCTAAAATATGTAATTAATGACAGGATGATAACTTCATGGAGGAGATGCCACAAATTGATGGCATTCCACCTTAAACTCAAGAATTACAAGTTAGTTAATTTAAGTTAATTTTTCTTCTATTCTGATTTTTATATTATTTTATTGTATTTCTAATAATATTTATATTATTTTTAGGGAATTCCACCAATGGAGGAGACAACACAAACTGATAGCATTCAACCTCCGACTCAAGAATCACAAGTCAGTAAATTTAAGTTAATTTTTCTTATATGCTGTATTTATATTAACTATTTTATTGTATTCTGATATTTTAATTAATTTAGGAAATTCCACCAATGGACGAGATGACACAAACTGATGGCATTCCACCTTTGACTCAAGAATCACAAGTTGATATGAGTGAAATTGCAGTGAGTATTCCCTGATGAATGTATTAATTCTGAAAATTTTGGTCAGTGATTTTGCATGCATGGACTTATTCTGAAATTGTGAGATTTTTTTAGTTAAATTGCAGTAGTTTTTGTATGCATATATGCACCTATTCTGAAATTCTGAGATTTTTTAGTTAAATTGCAGTAGTTTTGTATGCATGCACCTATTCTGAAATTCTGAAAATTTTGGTTAAATTTTGGTTTTAGTATGAGATTTATACAAAAGTGTGAAGTAAATTGTAGTGGTTTTGTATGCATTCACTTATTCTGAATTTCTGATTTTTTTTTGTTAAATTGCAGTGATTATGTATGTGCACTTATTCTGAAATTTCTGAGATTTGGATATAGGCTGTGAAGTAAATTATTTGAGATTTTTTGTTTAAATTCCAGGTGCCTATGAGTTCCCATTTTATAGCAACAAATGAGTCATTTCCTTTCAAACCTCCTAGTCAAGTAGTTTCAAGGGTTAATATTAGAGCACCGGCTCCCATGTCTCTACACCCTAATGAGAACTCAATTATGCAAAGAGGAAGTATAATGGCAACTCCATCATCACCCGTTGTTCCGTTGTTAAAAGTTGGGGGCCAGAAGTATGTGACCATGGCAAACTTGCAAGCATCAATGGTTCAATCTTCCAAGAAGAAGAAGGGTGTCAAAAAGAAGTAAAGTATGCAACTTCTTTGTCTTTTATTTTGAAAACTTGAACTTTAGTTTTATTTTGTGTTAGACAGAAAACAATGGCGCATCTAGTTTATGGTTAGATGATTGACTCCGTCTTATATGAAGTTATTTTTGCTAGTTTGTTTGAAACAAATTAAAACAATACTTTTTGATGATGCTATAAACTTGTTAGCCTTTTGGAATTATGTAATGAAAACAGGACATTTGACATTAAACAAAAC
The DNA here is from genome assembly GCA_963675135.1 of Galeopsis tetrahit. NCBI lineage: Eukaryota > Viridiplantae > Streptophyta > Magnoliopsida > Lamiales > Lamiaceae > Galeopsis > Galeopsis tetrahit. The sequence continues at coordinate 19,047,586 of OY776130.1, forward strand.
ATTCCGCACCCACGTCTAACGTTCGATCGAATATTAGATGTCGAAGAAGATGAAGGCATGTGAGTAATTTATTTATTTTTGTTACAAAAGTACAAAACTGATTTTTTTTTTAGTATTGGAGCCATTTTACCTCCAAAAAAATTCAATGACAAAGCATTTCCCTCTTATTTTTCTTTGGGACCATTTTTGCATTTTTATCACTTAACAGAAACAGTTAAGTATTTAACAGTTGGGACCTTTTTTGCAAAAAATGGGACTAAAAAAGAACATGGGACCAAAATTGCATTCGAAACATTCTCTTGGGACCAAAATTGCATTTTACCGTAAAAAAATTGTCACATCCTGGTAAACAGTTTCTGAAATCTGCATGGAAACCAAAAACTACCTATAATGTTGTTCACACCTCCTTAAAAGCATGTCTACCTGATTTATGGTATTTTGATAGTGGTTGTTCTAGACATATGACAGGTCGTACTGATTTCTTATCTGATTATGTGACCTTGAATAGTGGTAGTGTTACATATGGTGGAGGTTCTAAAGGAAAGATTGTTGGAAAAGGAACTTTGAATGTTGAAGGTTTTCCTAAGCTTAAAAATGTCTTACATGTTGATGGCTTACTTGCAAATCTGATTAGCATTAGTCAACTTTGTGATTATAACTTGCATGTGAAATTTGATAAAGACTCATGTTATGTTTTGAATAAAGATGAAGTTTGTGTAATGACTAGTACTAGGTCAGCTGATAATTGCTATCTTATTGGAACAAATTAAATATGTGTAACTTGTCAAAGTATGATGAAAATGTTTTATGGCATCAAAGATTAGGGCATGCAAATTACAGAGCAATGCAAAAGCTAATTAAAGCAGATGCAGTAAAAGGAATTCCAAAACTGAGGTTTCACAATATCACTTTATGTGGACCATGCCAAAAAGGTAAGCGGGTAAGAATGTCGCATAAAATGCTGTCATATTGTACTACACATCGATGATTTGAATTACTGCACATGGACTTAATGGGTCCTATGGAAACTGAAAGCATTGGAGGTAAGAGGTATTCCTTAGTTGTGGTAGATGATATTTCTAGATATACCTGGGTAGAGTCTTTGAGAGACAAATCTGAAGCATATGCTGCATTTAAAATTCTTTATAAGAGGTTCAAAAATGTGTTTAACTTGAAAGTTGACCGTATTAGAAATGATCCTGGTAGGGAATTTGAAAACAACATGTTTAATGATTTTTGTGATAAAAAGGGTATCTTGCAAGAATATTCATCTCCTAAAACTCCACAACAAAATGGAATTGTTGAAAGAAAGAATAGAACATTACAAGAAATGGCTAGAGTCATGCTTACATCCAAATGTCTTGCAAAGAAATTTTGGGGAGAAGCATTGAATACTGCATGTCATATTATTAATAGGGTTTTTATTCGTTCTGGCACAAGTCAAACACCTTATGAGATTTTGAACAACAGAAAACCAAGTGTGAAATATTTTCATGTATTTTGTTGTGTGTGTTATATTCTGAATGATAGGGATCAACTTCATAAGTTTGATTCTAAAAGTGATAAAGGTTTCTTTTTAGGCTATTCTAGAAATAGTAAAGTTTATAGAGTATATAACCTTAGAACTAACACTGTTCAAGAATCTGTTAATGTTGTGTTTGATGATGATAAAGGTCTTACAGATGACAAAGATGAAGAAGATGTATCACAGGTTACTGACACTTCTGAGAATACACTGAAGTCTGAAAATGTTGCACCAAATGTTAACACATCTGGGTCAACATCTACAGAACAGTCAGTTGTAACTTCACAGAATGACCAGTACATTCCCAAAACGAATCCTTCTTCAAGAATAGGTAAAAGTCATCCTTCTGACCAGATCATAGGCGATGCTACAGTTGGAGTGCAAACAAGAGGAAGAGTAAGATCAAACAAGGTAGATGTGGTAAGAACAATATGCATGTCTTCTATGTGTAATGTTGTAAATGCTGAATGCTATTTATCTGAAATTGAACCTAAGAGTGCTAAAGAAGCCTTAACTGATAAAAACTGGATTAATGCTATGCATTAAGAACTTGGTCAGTTTGAAAGAAATGAAGTGTGGACACTTGTTCCAAGACCTAGTCATACTAATGTCATTGGAACAAAGTGGATATTCAAGAATAAAACTGATGAATCTAGTAATATTGTTAGAAACAAGGCTAGGTTAGTAGCACAAGGTTACACCCAAGTTGAAGGAGTTGATTTTGATGAGACTTTTGCACCTGTTGCAAGGATAGAATCTATTAGATTACTGCTAGCTATTGCATGTTTTATTGATACTAAACTTCATCAAATGGATGTAAATGCTGCATTTCTAAATGGCATATTGAATGAAGAAGCATATGTTGAACAACCTATAGGATTTGAAGATCCACAATATCCTGATCATGTATATAAACTTAAGAAAGCTTTGTATGGTCTTAAACAAGCTCCTAGAGCAGGGTATGGTAGGCTTACTGACTTTCTTTTGGATAATGGATTTATTAGAGGAGAAGCTGATAGAACTTTGTTCATTAAGCAAACTGAAGGAGATTTACTTATTGCTCAAAAATATATGTTGATGACATTGTGTTTGGTTCTACTTGTGATAAAATGTTGAGTAACTTTGTTGAGGCAATGACTGCAACATTTGAAATGAGTATGGTTGGAGATTTGAACTATTTTCTAGGTCTTCAAATCAAACAATGCAGTGATGGTATTTTCTTCTCCCAGAGTAAGTATGCTAAGAACTTGGTTAAAATATTTGGTCTTGAAAATTCTAAACCAATGAAAACTCCTATGGGATCTTCTTTGAAACTCTGCAAAGATAGTGCTGGAACAGATGTTGATCCAACACTTTACAGATCCATGATAGGTAGTTTACTATATTTAACCTCTAGTAGACCAGATATTATGTACAGTGTGTGTGTTTGTGCTAGGTACCAAGTTAATCCAAAGGAATCTCACCTGAATGCTGTGAAGAGAATTATCAAGTATGTTTCAGGTACAAGTGACCTTGGAATCTGGTACACTAAGGACACCAACAACATTTTGATTGGTTATAGTGATGCTGATTGGGCTGGAGATATAGATGATAGAAAGAGTACGAGTGGAGGATGTTTCTACATGGGAAACAACCTTGTATCATGGCACAACAAGAAACAGAATTGTGTTTCACAATCCACTGCAGAATCTGAGTTGCTGCTGGAAGCTGTTGCACACAACTCTTGTGGCTGAGCAAGATGTTCCATGACTCTGGTATTGAGAATGGTATACTTACTATCTTTTGTGATAATACTAGTGCTATTAACATTTCTAAGAATCCTGTACAACACTCACTCACTAAGCACAATAGCATAAGACATCACTTTATGAGAGATTTAGTAGAGAAGAATATTGTAAAGTTGGAGTATATACCTACTGAAAAACAAGATGCTGACATCTTTACCAAGTCATTAGACCATGAGAGATTCTCAATCTTGAGGAAATCTCTTGGTATGAGCACTATCTGAAAAATTCGGATGGATGTTGTCACAAATGCGTCCGCATTTGGGACAACATCATGGGTTGTATAAATTTTATAAGTTGAATTTATTTCTTACTTAGTTAAATAATTCCTTTGTAAAATATCTACGAATCTAAGAACCTTGGAGTGCAAAAATAAACGTCTCACACCTCTTAAATGCATAAAAATGAGAATGTTATTAGCATACTAAAAGATGTACCAAATCACTGAGTAACTATGGAGCACGGAGTTCACTACTACGATGCCTTCTTTTCAAAAGGTGTGTTGGGAATAAAATGAGATGTGTTTTGATTCAATACCAAAACCCCCTGAGACATGCCTAAGTCAAAGATGATTATGTTCTAAGAATGTTAGAACATATAGCATAAGGTTAGATGAGAAGCTGAAATGTTAGGCAGCTCTTAGTTGAATAGATGCACAATTTGAGGGGGAACATATGCTTCGAAGTCTATCAAGAACAAGTCCCCTCAAGGCTCAAATTCTGGAATAATTGTTAAGTCTACTGAAAGACAAGTATGCTGAAGAAATGTTCAGCAGAGTTGTCTCAGCAAAGTTCAACCAGAACAAGTCTTCTGAAGTTTAAGGATCAACTATGCTGAAGAGTTCAAGACAACTATACCCTAAAGATCTTCAAAGAATCATGCTAAGATCACATCCAAAAGATGCAAAGGGAAAGAGCCAAGTCATCTGAAAAGAGCAAGCCAACTATACTGATAAACAAAGTCTGCTGATAGTGATAAGGAGAGTTGTCTACTGATAAGGAATGTTGTCCTTATCATAGAACCAACCTTCAGAAGCCATGTCCATGTTTGAACAAGTGAATCTTGAAGTCAGACATTGGGAAGATTGCTGCAGAATGAAGACAAAGTCTATACAGCCGTTTATTTCCCAAATGAGGACATGTCACTATCAAGAATCTGTCTTCTAAGTTGAAGAACTCAAAGAAGACATTTATGGACATTTGGGGCTGCCTCCAACGGGCAAATCCTTCATTTGTCTATAAATACAGAAGTGTGAAGACCATTTGAAAGCATCTAACTGAACCTCAACTTTGACAATTATCCTACAAGTAAAAGTGCTTTCAAGCTTTCAAAAGACTATCTTAGTCTTCATACACTTCTTCTAAGCTGAACCTTATTGTATATCCATACAAAGCTTAGAGAGATATCCTAATCCTTATACACTGATCTTCATTGTAAAGGATATCTCATTAGTTGGAACCTTACTTCAACCCTTACATCTTTCAAGTGAGAAAGTGAGAAGGTTGTAGTAGTAGAAGTGGTAGGAGCTGACTGTTGAGAGAAGAACAGTTCAGTTCTGAGTTGAGAAGAGGGTACTTGGACTCTAGACATCCTAGGGATCAATTCACCAAGGAGTGGTGTTCTTGATCAAGTGCACCTTGGCACTATAAAACAAGTTAATTCCAAGAGTGAAGGAATTATCCTGTTAAATCAGGGAAAGTGGATGTAGGAGCTTGAGTCTCTGAACCACTATAAACTCTTGTGTTGATTTACTTTCAAAGTACTTTCATACATTCAACACTGCACACAAAACTGATCTTTTAAAGGACAAACATTCAAAGACTGTGCAAAAATAATTTGGACAAGTTCCCTGAAAACTGGATTGATTGAGTGAGTGATTTCAGAACTTAAAAGGAGTCTAAACTAAAGGGCCAACCACTAATTCCGCACTTATAACTAACTTAGATAGTCATTCAACTAAGTACTCAATAGTACTTAGTAGCTTGGTTATCTTTGAAAAGTTAGACATCTTCAGCAGAGTTGTCCAAGACAATCTTGCTGAACTCTGGTTTGATCAAAGTTTGAAAAAGATTTGCATACAAGTGTATTCCCCCCATACACTTGTTATATAATCCTTTCAGGACCAACAAGTGGTATCAGAGCAGGGGTTCAAAGACCACTACTTCTGAAAATCCATCTTGATTTTCAAAATCACATATTTAGTGTGGTCACTGAACTGATCTATCTGAAATCCTTTATATCTATTGTCTAACTCCTTTCTTGAAGAAATGGCAAGAGGAAACAACAACAACAACCAGAACCAGCAACAGAATCAAGAACAAAACATAAATGCTGCTGTTCCACCTCCTTCTGTTCAAGGATTGGACAATATGGCCATAAATCCGGTCAATCACATTTCACATCACAAATTGCCCATGTTCTCAATAGGCAATTATGATTTCTGGAAAATTAGAATGAGGGCTCATCTTGCATCTCTACACACTGATATGTTGAGAGTGATCACAAGAGGTCCTTTTGTGTTCACTCAAGTCAATCCCAGGGTCACTAAAGCTCAAAGAGCAGACACAAGAGATGTGCTCCCCAAGGATGAAGATGACTTCACCTCTGAAGAAAAGAGGAAAGATAATTTGAATTATCTTGCCATGAACACCCTCTACCAAATAATTCTAGATGCAATCATGGGAAGGGTCTACCACTACACAACTGCCAAAGGAATTTGGGATACTCTTGCAGAAATGTGTGAGGGTACTGAAAAGATCAAGGAGAATAAGCTCCAAGTAGCTGTGCAGAAGTTTGAACAATTCACAATGGAGTCTGAGGAGTCCATTGACCAATTTGCTGGTAGATTTACTGATGTGATGAATGAGATCAACTCTTTGGGCAAGGTGTACTCCAAGAGAGAGGTTGGATTAAAGATCTTGAGAAGTCTCACTCAAAAGTGGGATGTCTATGCTGTTATGATGCAGAACACCAAGGATCTATCCACCATGCCCATGCAACAAATCTTCTCTGAACTCAAAGCTTATGAGGTCGATCTCAACAGAAGAAAGCCTGTTGAGGAACCTTCATTTCCTACAAAGGGAGTGGCATTCAAAGCCAAAACTGCTGAACCAGAAATGCAGTCCACTCCTAGATCATCAAAGTCAGTCTCCAAGACTGAAATGAAGGAGGAACTAGCCTTGATGTCTAGAAGGTTTGAAAAGTTAAACTCAAGGTTTGGTAGATACAAGAAATTCTACCAAGACAACAAATTCAGGAGAAGGTACAACTTTCCTGAAGCTCAGGCTGAGGTCAAGAAGCCTGAAGAGAAAAGATCAGAGGACAAGTACTCTTATAGGAGAAGGTCCAGTAGAGCTGAACCCTCATCATCTAGAAGAAGAGATGAACCCAAGAAGGATGATGATGAAGACCTGTGCCATAACTGCAAAAAGACAGGGCACTTCCAGTATGACTGCCCTGAACTAAGCTCTAAAGAAAGAAGAGAAAGGCAAGCAAAGAGAGACAGAAAGTTCACCAATAGAAAAGCCATGATGGCTGGTGAAGAATCTGAAAGTGCTGAAAGCTTCAACTCTTCTGATGGACTATTCTCCAACAGTGAAGATGATGATGATGTGTGCAACATGGCTCTTGAGGATGATGAGGTATCCTCTACTTCTAGCTCACCATCATACATTTCACAAAACACTAGTGAATTCAACTTGAAACTTTCTCTTAGAAAGTTGATGGAAGATTTCACTATGTTACAAGAATTTCATGACAATTGTGTGAGAGAAAATGAAAGATTGTCAATTGAGCTTACTAAAAACTCTGAGCTAGTTGTTGATGTCAAGTCTACTGAGTTGTATCAACAAGTCTTGAGAGAGCTTGAGAAAGGAGATTGATGATCAACTCCTATGTCAGAAAAGAAAAGATTTTGAACTGAAAATTCTTCAAGCCAAATTTGAAAACCTCTCACATGAGTATGATATTCTAAAATCAAGTGAAGAGAGCCTGAAATTAAAATGTCTGCTCTGAGAAGATCCACTAAAGCAATAGAGGAAATTCAGAGTTACCAAAGACCTATGGCTCAAAGAAGTGGATTAGGTTTTGATCCATTTGAATCTTCACCGTGTCTTAGTGTTGCTTCTACAAGTAACACTAAGAGAATCTTTGTCAAATCAGTGGCACAACAAGCTGAAAATGAAATGATTCAGCCACTGAACAAAGGAAAGGGCAAAATAGATGATTTGCTGTTGGGATATAAATTCACCCTAAGCCCCACTTGATGTTAGAATAGTTTTGATGGCCAAAACACTTAGAGTTTATAAATGTAATAGGATCAGCTGACTTTGTATAGAACAACTTAGACTAGTCTTGTGTGATCAACTGTATTGATATCAGCTGATCAGCACAGCCCTGGCTTACATGCCTATCCTCAAGATGAGAAGAGTAGAAGACATGAAGACTAGAAGATCCTTGAAGACCAAACAAGTAAGGTGCTTGTATACCTACTTATCTGATGGAGTCCAAGATTGAAGATAGTCTGAGAGTGCATAAAAGATTTGCCAGATCAGAAGAGTGTTACTCGACTGATATCAGAAGACAGAAGACCTCGACCAGATGAGTAGTCAGAAGACTAGTAGAGCAGATCAGAAGACTATGTGCTCGTCCAGGACTCGGCTGATTCCAAAGTCATCTTGCATTTTGAATGAAGACTTACCTTACTTAGAAGATTGACATTATCCCAGGATTGAAGCAATCAAGCGGCTGGAATCAAAGAATCAAGCCAATATGGAAAGATTGCCCCAACGGCTAGTCAACTCCAACGGCTAGTTGCAAGCAATCACCACTATAAATACAAGAGGATGAGAAATCACAAACAGGAAGTCACAATGAGAGAATTCAACAAGTTAAACAAGCAATCAAGCATAAAGCCACATTGTATTGAGAGTTCTCTAAGAGCCCAGAATCCATAAGAACATCCCTAGCTCTTAAGTGATTTCTATCCAATCAAAGAACCTGAATCCTATTCTTATTGTATATCCATTGATTTAGGCATAGTGGTTAAGCATATATTATAAGCTTGAACCATTAGTTGGAAACATTCATAAACCCCAAAACCCCACCGAAAGGTTAAAGTTTTTGAACCCCTGCAAAGTGCAAGTGCTTACAATCACTTGTGGAGACCGTAGCAGTTAGGACTGCTCAGATCTCAAAGTCCTACCCTTGGGACTATAAAGGACAAGCCCTTGTAATTTTTGGTAAATTAAAGGGACTAAACATCACGTTAGGACGTGAGAGTGGACGTAGGAACGTATATCCGAACCACTATAAACCTGGTGTTATTTACTTTCAGCACTTTACATTACTGTCATTTCATATATCTTATATAGTGCATATTGTGCTTTCAACTGTCTTCAAATCAAGGCCATAACTTTCAAACCAGCATCAGCTGAGTATTTTCATTAAGTAAACAAGTTGGCACTTTCAAAAGAAACTAAAAGAACGAGTCTAAACAAGGCCTACCATAATTCCGCATATAATCTCTTCATTCAGATCACTATAGTCATCTGGACCAGCAGACTTGTAGTCCAGCTGACATAGCAATCAGAAGAGGTTCCCAACTCTCTTGAAAAAGTTTTAAAGTCTATTCACCCCTCCCCTCTAGACTTTAATCCTATTCACTACTCGTTCAGGGACCAACAAGTGGTATGAGAGCAGTGGTTCTAACGGACTACTGTCTCTAGATTATCAGAAGACTTGAGGGAGTCTTTCTGTAGTCCTCTTGAACAGATATATCTTTTGAAAAACTTGTTTTTGAAAACTAATACAGCATGAGTGCTAACATGCGTAAGTTGCCTAAGTTTTCAGTGGAGGATTATAATTACTGGAAGATCAGGATGAGGAAGAATCTCACATCAGTTCACTACAAGATGTGGTCAGTGGTTACAGAAGGCCCAATCACAATCATGACTGTCAACACTGCAAATGGTGATCCAGAAGTCCCAGTTGGAGAACTTATCCCCAAGCCATTGAAGGACCTCACACCAGAAGAGATGAAGCAGTCAAATCTTGACAGCATTGATCAAGATTACAACATGCAAACTCTTCCAAATGAGTACATTGCAAAAGTAATCCACTATGAGTCAGCTAGAGACATGTGGGTTGCATTGGCACTTCTCTATGAAGGAACTGAACTGATCAAGGAGAGCAAATTGTCAACAGCAGTGAAGAAGTTCAAACACTTCAAGATGCAACCAGAAGAGTCTATTGATCAGCTAGACAATAGATTTACCAAGATCATCAATGAGATAGAATCTCTGGGCAAGAAATATACAAATAGAGAGAAAAATCTAAAGATCTTAGACTCTCTAACCAAGAAATGGAGACTCAAGAAGACCATCATCAAAGATACTCAAGATATCAAGAAGTGGTCTGCTCAAACTCTATTTCAGAACTTAAAAGCTCATGAATATGATCTTGAAAGAGAAGAAAACTCAGGAAGTGATGAGCCAACTGCAACCCCATCTACCTTCAAGACTGTGGCCTTCAAGGCAGCCAATACAAAAACTGCAAGTACCTCATCTGGCAAGACCTCACTGAAAACAGAAGACTTTGAAGGATCAGACATGAGTCTGAAAGAGCAAATGGCCCTTATGATCAAGAGATTCGAAAGGATGAACACTCTCAACAGCAAATATAGAAAATTCTACAGGAATTATAAAGATAGGAGAGCTGGTTCATCTTCTAGAGAATCAAGAGAAAGAACACCAGAAAGATATCCTAGAAAGGATGTGGAGTCATCTGACAACCGAGGATCTAGAAGAAGAGATGCCACTCCTCCAAGAAAAGGCAAATCAAATCAAAAGCCTGGATCATGCTTCAATTGTCACAAACCAGGACATTATGTCTATGAATGTCCAGAGCTGAATTTGGATGACAAAGAAGAAAGAAGGCCAAGAAGAGACAGAAGAAATTCAGACAAGCAAGCAATGGTGACTGAAGAATCTGAATATCAAAGTGATGAACTTCCTACATCACCAGACTGTCAAATCTTCTCAGATGATTCAGATGATCTTCCTATACAACTACTTTTCATTCACCTATTTTTTCACAAACAGATGAGATAAACTCATCTGAAAGCGAATCAGAAGACACCTATTATCAATCTTTAAGAAAGGTAAAAGGTGATCTGGATATTGCCACTAGAGCTTTTATAGAAGTGGAAGAGGAGAACAAGGATTTAAGGAAAGAAATTGCTAGGTTGAAAAAGGCTAAGTTTGATAACACCCCTGAGTTGGTCACAATGAATGAAAGATTGACCAAAGAAGTGGAACTTCTTAAGGAAGAAAATACCACAATAACTCAGTTGTATGAGGGGATGTTAGAAACTCCAGCCTTAGAAACCAAGGAATTTCGTTCACTACAATCTAAGTTCGATGACCTCTTCCAAGCACACAAGCTCTTAGAAAAGGAGAAGGAATGCCTAAATCAAAAGATATCAGAGTTCAATAAAGCTTCTACTACTATTGAAAGTATCTCTGAGTATTATAGATCAAATGGCAATAAGATGGGTTTTGGCTATGAACTTAATCCATCTACATCCTCTCCAGCTGGGGGTAGTACACCTAACAAGTGCACTACTCAGACCAGTCCTATAAGAGGAAACCATTTGACTATTACTTAGCTGACACAAGTAACAAATCAGACCAGTCCAAGGTGTTAACTGGTAAGATTTGGTTCTGTGATGCCCGAGGGAAACAACTCAAGTGCTCAAGGTTGTTCAAACGACCAATGTATATGTGGGTTCCCAAGGATAGTACTAACACCCAAGGACCCAAGACAAAATGGGTACCTAAGACTTAACCTTTCTTGCAGGAAAGGAGGGACCTATACAGAAGAGAAGGTCTGGCAGGAGAAACATGGTACATAGATAGTGGATGCTCAACCCATATGACTGGAACCAAAGCCATGCTGACCAACTATACAGAAAAGAAAGGTCCAAAAGTCTTCTCTGGTGATAACGCGCACGGTAACACAAAAGGATATGGCACCCTTAAAAATGGTGACATTGAGGTACATGATGTATCATATGTAGAAGGTTTAAAGTTTAATTTATTATCTGTTTCTCATTTTTGTGACACTGGTTACTCAGTAAAATTCTCTAAAGATGAGTGTCTCATAAGTGATAAAAGAACAAAACAAAATCTTCTAACAGGATCTAGAAAGGGAAGTATGTATCTTGCAAATTGGAACAACTGTCCTAAGGATACATGTCTGCTTGTGAAAAGCCCTAAAGATGTCAGCTGGCTATGGCACAAACGCCTTAGTCATCTGAACTTTAAGACTATGAACAAGTTAGCAAGGGAATCCTTAGTTGATGGTCTGCCTAATGAACTCTACTATAAAGATCAGGTATGTGATGCATGTCAACAAGGAAAGCAAACAAAGGTCTCTTTCAAGACCAAGAAGACAGCATCAACCAGCAGAGTTCTTGAACTGCTTCACATGGATCTCTTTGGACCAATCACTCCAACCACACTAACAGGGAGGAAGTACACTCTTATTGTTGTAGATGATTACTCCAAGTTTACTTGGGTTATCTTCTAATACAAGAAGAGTGAAACTCAACAGAAGCTCCCTGAACTATTGAAGAGAATCCAAGTAGAGAAAGGAGAACCTATTGTGAAAATTAGAAGTGACAAAGGCACTGAATTTATTAACTCTTATATTATTGCCTATTGTACTTCTAATGGTATTCAGCATGATACAAGTGCAGCAAGAACACCACAACAGAATGGTGTAGCTGAAAGAAGAGTCAGAACACTCAAAGAAGCTGCAAGAACACTCCTTGCTGAATTCTCAACTCCTAAGAAGCTATGGGCAGAAGCCATCAACACAGCTTGTCACACTCAAAATAGGTCAGGTATTCACAAAATTCATGAGAAAACCCCATATGAACTGTGGAAAGGAAGGAAACCTAGAGTATCTTACTTTCATATATTTGGTTGTAAGTGTTTCATTCACAACAATGGGAAGAGTAAGTAGAATGCTCTTGATGCCAAAGCAGATGAGGGGATATTCTTGGGATACTCCTCTACTAGCAAAGCATTTAGAGTACTCAACAAACGAACCCTTCTTGTGGAAGAAACACCTCATGTTGTTTTTGATGAATCTTGTGAAAAGAGTGTAGTAGAAACAGACTCAACTGTAGATCAGATGAGGAAACTAGTGATCAAGTCCAGACCAGATGAGTTTATTGAAGTCAATGAACCATTCCCTGAAGAACCAGAGGAGTATAAGCCACACAGACCAGTCACTAGATCTTAAACCCAAGCTGAGCAAGTTGACCAGAATCAAGATGCAACAATCCCAAATGCAAGGGGGAATGATCTCTTTGACACACAAGATACAGATGATGATCGACCAAATCAAGTCAACCCTCCTGATGGCACTAGAACAGATGAGAATCCAAGCTCATCTAATGCAGACACACCTGTGAGGCATACATGGAGAAACAACCATCCATCAAACCTCATCCTAGGAGGAGCAGACTCAGGTGTCAAGACCAGAAGACAACTGAATCAGAACCCCCAATCCTCTATGTTCTGCTGGTGTGCTTTCTTGTCCAACATTGAACCAGCTGACATAGAAGAAGCAATGACTGATAGCAATTGGATCACTGCTATGCAAGCAGAACTAAACCAATTCGAAAGAAATGAAGTATGGGAATTGGTAGATCGTCCTGAAAACCACAATGTAGTAGGAACAAAGTGGGTATTCAAGAATAAGAAGGACGAAAATGATGTAATAACTAGAAATAAAGCAAGGCTAGTTGCAAAAGGATACTCACAATCTGAAGGGATTGACTATGATGAAACCTTTGCTCCAGCAGCCAGATTAGAATCCATTCGACTGTTTCTAGCTTATGCATCATATATGGGCTTCAAAGTATATCAAATGGATGTCAAGAGTGATTTTCTGAATGGTATTCTGGTAGAAGAAGTGTATGTAGAGCAGCCTCCAGGATTTGAAAAAGGAGATCAAGTATATCGTTTGAAGAAGGCTCTCTATGGTCTAAAGCAAGCCCCTAGATCTTGGTATGACACATTGTCACAATTCCTACTTGACAATGGTTACACAAAAGGCAAAGTTGACAGAACACTTTTCAGAATACAAGAAGGAGAAGACATTCTAATGGTGCAAATATATGTAGATGACATTATATTTGGATCACCCAATCAAGATATGTGCAAGAAGTTCTCTGAACTTATGCAAGGAAAATTCGAAATAAGCATGATGGGTGAGATGAATTACTTCCTAGGACTCCAAGTCAAGCAGAGTCCAGAAGGGATCTTCATCAATCAGTCCAAATATACCAAAAGCCTATTAGAAAGATTCAAAACTCTACAAAGCAAGACTGCAAGGATTCCAATGATGACTTCTTTCAAAATAGAACCAGATGAGTCTGGAAAGGCAGTTGATCAAGCTGAATATAGATCACTTATTGGATCCCTACTATACCTTACAGCCAGCAGACCAGACATAACATTTGCTGTAGGAGTATGTGCTAGGTTTCAAGCAAACCCAAAGCAAAGTCATCTAGAAGCAGCAAGGAAGATTCTCAAGTACCTAAAAGGAACAGTCAACCTAGGACTATGGTACCCTGCTGATGACAATCTAGAATTGAGTGGTTACTCTGACTCAGACTATGGTGGATGTAGAATAGATATGAAGTCCACTTCTGGAACCTGTCAATTCCTAGGCAACAAGTTGATCTCATGGTTCTCAAAGAAGCAAACCTCTGTTGCAACCTCCACCACTGAAGCAGAATATATGGCAGCTGGAAGTTGTTGTAGTCAGCTGCTCTGGCTAGTTCAACAACTCGAGGATTACAATGTAGAGGCAAGAGAAGTCCCTATCTACTGTGATAGCAGCAGTGCCATTGCCATCACTCAAAATCCAGTCCTCCACACAAGGTGTAAGCATGTTGATATTCGACACCATTTCATAAGAGACCACCTTGAAAAGAAGGACATCAAGATGGAGAAAATTCACACAAATATCCAAAGAGCAGACATCTTGACTAAGCCCCTAGCTGAAGAAAGGTTCAAGACCCTATGCTACAACTTAGGACTCCTTGATCCAAGCACATGAAGAGCAAATATCAGCTGAAGACCTCAGCTGATACAATTGCAGCAGACCAGGAGGATCAGATGAGGTGAATAGACACCCTCATCTTCAGGTAAGTACTTTCCCAATGAAGACAAATAAAGCTGAGGGAAAACATAGAGTCATTTAATCAAGGGGGAATCAATGATACCTTAAGAATCCTTGATGAAATACTCTACAATCTGCATTGCATAACATATATATATACATATTCAGAAGACTTGAACAAAGTTACTTGACATCTGTACACAAAGCAATGTATATCTATGTATAGTAATAAACTATTCTTCATAAAATACTTTATCACTATACAAGCATACAATATACTATTGAGTTATACTTGGTTTGATTAATACACCATCCTCACCGACTCAACAGTGTGCAAGCACTGTACGGATTTCAAATAACTCTTGTTCAAAAATCTATAATTTCTGCATTCCATAAGATAGAGTCTGAATCTCTTTAAATGTGAACCCTTAGATCAAGAATCTCATTGTTGATCTTAAGAAATAGCTTTTCAGAAATTCAGACCTATCAACTCTATAATTTTGTCATCTTTCACTCCACCACTTCATTTCTACCCCTATAAAAGGAGGCAGTTATGGGAACACCTAATGTTGGGATATAAATTCACCCTAAGCCCCACTTGATATTAGAATAGTTTTGATGGCCAAAACACTTAGAGTCTATAAATGTAATAGGATCAGCTGACTTGTATAGAACAGCTTAGACTAGTCTTGTGTGATCAACTGTATTGATATCAGCTGATCAGCACAGTCCTGGCTTACATGCCTATCCTCAAGATGAGAGGAGTAGAAGACATGAAGACTAGAAGATCCTTGAAGACCAGATAAGTTAAGGTGCTTGTATACCTACTTATCTGATGGAGTCCCAGATTGAAGATGGCCTAAAGCAGTACAAAGAATTTCCAGATCAGAAGAGTGTTACTCTACTGATATCAGAAGACAGAAGACCTAAGGCCAGAAGAGTAGTCAGAAGACTAGAAGTACAGAACAGAAGACTATGTGCTCTTCCAGGACTCGGCTGATTCCTAAGTCATCTTGCAATTCAAACGAAGACCTACCTTATTTAGAAGATTGACATGATCCCAGGATTGAAGCAATCAAGCGGCTGGAATCAAGGAATCAAGCTATTATGGAAAGATTGCTCAAACGGCTAGTCAAATCCAACGGCTAGTTGCAACCAATCTCCATTATAAATACAAGAGGATGAGAAATCACAAAAAGAAGTCACAAGAGAGAATTCAACAAGCCAAGCAAGCAATCAAAAGAGCCAGAAACCATTAGATTATCTATAGCTCTTAAGTGATTTCTATCCAACTCCTAAGAACCTGAAACCTGTTCATATTGTATATCAATTGTTTTAGGCATAGTGGTTAAGCAAATTATAAGCTTGAACCATTAGTTGGATACACCTCAAAAACCCCAAACCCTCACTGAAAGGTTAAAGTTTTTGAACCCCTTAAAGTGCAAGTGCTTACAATCACTTGTGGAGACCGTAGCTGTTAGGACGGCTCAGATCTCAAAGTCCTAACCTTGGGACTATAAAAGTCAAGACCCTTGTAATTTGTGGTAAATTAAAGGGATTAAACATCACGTGTGGACGTGAGAGTGGACGTAGGAACGTATATCCGAACCACTATAAATCCGGTGTCATTTACTTTCTGCACTTTACATTTCTGTCTTTACATACATTATTATATAGTGCATACTGTGATTTCAACATTCTTCAAAACAAGGCCATAACTTTCAAACCAGCATCAGCTGAGTATTTTCATTAAGCAAAACAAGTTGAACACTTTCATAAGAATTACAAGAACGAGTCTAAACCAGGGCCACCATAATTCCGCATATAACCTCCTCAGTCAGATCACTATAGTCATCTGGACCAGCAGACTTGCAGTCCAGTTGACATAGCAATCAGAAGAGGTTCTCAGCTCTGTTTGAAAAAGTTTTAAAGTCTATTCACCCCTCCCCTCTAGACTTTAATCCCATTCACTACTCGTTCAGGGACCAACAAGTGGTATCAGAGCAGTGGTTCTAACGGACTACTGTCTCTAGATTATCAGAAGACTTGAGGGAGTCTTTCTGTAGTCCTCTTGAACAGATCTTTTTGGAAAACTTGTTTTTGAAAACTCATACAGCATGAGTGCTAATATGCGAAAGTTGCCTAAGTTTTCAGTAGAGGATTATGATTACTGGAAGATCAGGATGAGGAAGAATCTCACATCAGTCCACTACAAGATGTGGTCAGTAATCACAGAAGGCCCAATCACCATCATGACAGTCAACACTGCAAATGGTGATCCAGAAGTCCCAGTTGGAGAACTGGTTCCCAAACCCATGAAGGATCTCACACCAGAAGAGATGAAGCAATCAAATCTTGATAGCATTGCTCAAGATTACATAATGCAAACTCTTCCAAATGAGTACATTGCAAAGGTAATCTACTGTGAGTCAGCCAGAGAGATGTGGGAGGCATTGGCACTTCTTTGTGAAGGAACTGAGCTGATCAAAGAATCCAAGTTGTCTACAGCAGTCAAGAAGTTCGAACACTTCAAGATGCAACCAGAAGAGTCTATTGATCAGCTAGACAATAGATTTACCAAGATCATCAATGAGATAGAATCTCTGGGCAAGAAATATACAAATAGAGAGAAAAATCTAAAGATCTTAGACTCTCTAACCAAGAAATGGAGACTCAAGAAGACCATCATCAAGGATACTCAAGATATCAAGAAGTGGTCTGCTCAAACTCTATTTCAGAACCTAAAAGCTCATGAATATGATCTGGAAAGAGAAGAAAACTCAAGAAGTGATGAGCCAACTGCAACCCCATCTACCTCCAAGACTTTAGCCTTCAAGGCAGCCAATACAAAAACTGCAAGTACCTCATCTGGCAAGACCTCTCTGAAAACAGAAGACTGTGAAGGATCAGACATGAGTAAGTTCACCCTCCAGAGCAAGTTCACCCTCCAGAGGTTCCAGAGAAAGAACACCAGAAAGACATCCTAGAAAGGATGTGGAGTCATCTGACAGCCGAGGATCTAGAAGAAGAGATGCCACTCCTCCAAGGAAAGGCAACTCAAATCAGAAATCTGGATCATGCTTTAATTGTCGCAAACCAGGACACTATGTCTATGAATGTCCTGAGCTGGATTTGGATGACAAAGAAGAAAGAAGGCCAAGGAGAAATTCAGACAAGAAAGCTATGGTGACTGAAGAATCTGAATATCAAAGTGATGAACTCCCTACATCACCAGACTGTCAAATCTTCTCAGATGATTCAGATGACCTAGCTATGATGGCCATAGGTGAAAATGAGGTAAACTCCTATACTACTACTTTCCATTCACCTATTTTTTCACAATCTGATGAGATAAACTCATCTGAAGGCGAATCAGAAGACACCTATTATCAATCTTTAAGAAAGGTAAAAGGTGATTTGGATATTGCCACTAGAGCTTTTATAGAAGTGGAAGAGGAGAACAAGGATCTAAGGAAAGAAATTACTAAGTTGAAAAAGACTAAGTTTAATAACACCCCTGAGTTGGTCACAATGAATGAAAGATTGACCAGAGAAGTGGAGCTTCTTAAGGAAGAAAATACCACAATAACTCAGTTGTATGAGGGGATGTTACAAACTCTAGCTTTAGAAACTAAGGAACTTCGTTCACTACAATCCAAGTTCGATGACCTCTTCCAAGCACACAAGCTCTTAGAAAAGGAGAAGGAATGCCTAAATCAAAAGATATCAGAGTTCAATAAAGCTTCTACTACTATTGAAAGTATCTCTGAGTATTATAGATCAAATGGCAATAAGATGGGTTTTGGCTATGAACTTAATCCATCTACATCCTCTCCAGCTGGGGGTAGTACACCTAACAAGTGCACTACTCAGACACATGAAAAGGGTGAGTGTTCTAAACACAATGAACCTAATATGAACCAAAAGGCAGCTGTACCAGCTAAGGCTAACTATCCCAAAACCAAAAAGGGTAAAGGACAAGCTAACCCCAAGCCTGTATGTCACATCCCGATTTTAGGGGCCTAGATGAAAACACCATATTTTAACTGTGGCTACTCCTAGAGCTTCTCTTGATTTCAGGGAGTTCATGGATGAGTCGGGTCTGATTGATTTGGATACCGCTGGGTCTCAGTTCACGTGGTCTATTCGTCGGGGTCCTAGGGGTTTTCAAGCTGCTAGGTTGGACAGAGTGTTAGCTAATCAGGATTTTTTGGATCTATGGGCAGGCGTGGAGGTTATTGCTCTTCCCAGATACAAGTCAGATCATCATCCACTGCTCCTTACTGTCAGATCAGACTGGGTTCAGGTTCGTCGTCCATTTCGGTTCCTCAGTATGTGGTGTCAGCATGACTCCTTCAGATCAGTTGTCGAGTCTTCATGGACCCAACCGTTGATGCACCAAAACCCCATTGTCTGTTTTATGTGGAAGCTGAAGAGGCTCAAGTCCGCATTGAAGATTTGGAACAAGACTGTGTTCAGGAATGTTTTCACTCAGATTGAGTCTGCCACTCGTCGCCTGGCTGATATTCAGCATCGTATTGAGTTGGAGGGTGATTCTGAGGCCACCTTTGCAGAAGAGATTCAGGCTCAGGTTGATCTTGATGGGTTGTTGACGGCCAGGCAGGAATACTACACTCAGAGGAACCGTTTGCAGTGGTTGACTGACGGTGATAGAAACACTAGATTCTTTCACATTTCTCAGCAGACTAGGATAGCCAGGGGGGGTATCACGTCTTTGCTCATTGACGACATCCTTACTTCGGACTTGGACACCATCAGTTCCCATGTGGTTACTTACTATTCTCAGTTGTTTGCGGATGATCGGTCGTCTCCTTTCGATGCTAGTATTCTGGACAACTTTATGGATACCGTTGTGACTGATGACCATAATGGTCTCCTTGTGAGTGTCCCTTCAGCGGAAGAGGTTCGAAGGGCTGTCTTTGATATGGATGCTTGGAGCGCTCCGGGTCCAGATGGCTTTGGGGGCTGCTTTTACCAGGGATGTTGGGACATTGTGGGCCAGGAGGTGGTTGATGCTGTCAGACACTACTTCATTTTCAGACTTTTACCTCCTGGGCTGAACTCCTGTTTCATGACGCTTGTTCCCAAGACGGAAGGGGCCCGTAAAGTTGAGGAGTTTCGTCCGATTGTGATGGGTAACTTCATCTTTAAGGTCATGACCAGAGTTTTGTCTTCGAGATTGGGCACTTTCGTTAGTAGTTGTCTCTCTGCATATCAGTTTGGTTTCGTCCCGGGCAAGCGGATTCACACCTGCATCGCTCTCGCATCTGACGCCATTAATACCCTTGACTACCCGAGAGTTCACGGGTATATGGCCTTGAAGATTGATATGATCAAAGCGTTTGACACCATCTCTTGGCGATTTCTGGAGGCTGTCATGGCCAGGATGGGCTTCTGTACTACTTTCATATCTATGGTGAGAGGAGTCCTGGATTCGGCTAGGATTTCAGTTCTCATCAATGGGGAGCCGAAGGGGTACTTTTCTTGCTCCAGGGGTGTTCGTCAGGGAGATCCTCTATCACCATTACTTTTTTGTATTGCGGAGGAGGCGCTCGGGAGATGGATTGATTGGGAGATCGATAGAGGCCGTCTTCGTCCCATCCGTTTTGTCCCTCGTTATCTCTTCTATGCGGACGACATCATGATATTTTTGAGGGCCACAGAGTCTAATATCAGGAACCTACATGCGGTTTTACATGGGTATGGTCATCTTTCAGGTCAGATCTATAGTCCTCCGAAGTCTAGGGCTTTCTTTGGGCGTGTTGTTCCCCAAAGACTTCGTCGTCGGATGCACAGGGTCACAGGCATCGTAGAAGGTTCCCTTCCTTTCACCTACCTAGGAGTTCCGATCTTTCGAGGTTGCCCCAGGAAGGCTCATTTACAGCCTGTGGCAGATGATGTTATTGCTAAGTTTAGTCGTTGGAAGGGTAGCTCCCTTTCCTTGGCAGGGAGACGATGCTTGATTAACTCGGTTATCACGGGTTCTATGGTCCACTCTATGATGGTTTACAAGTGGCCCAGTTCGCTTCTTCGCCAGGTGGAATCTGCTATTCGCAACTTTCTTTGGAAGGGTGACATCAATCGTAAGAGTGGTTCTTGTTCGGTCTCGTGGAAGAGGGTTTGTGCGCCCTTTGGAGAAGGAGGGATGGGGGTTCGCTCCATTAGATTGGCGAATGCCTCCTTTCTCTGTAAGTTGAGTTGGGACATTCTTCAGCACAGATCTCCAGATACAACTCTGCTTCACAGGAGACACTTTTCCTCGGATGGCAGATTGCGTCCCCATGGGAGGATCTCGTCTATTGGGCCAGGTATTCGTCCTCACGTTTCGAGGCTTTCTGATGGGTCAAGGTGGCTGATTGGTAGGGATTCGACAGTCAGCTTTTGGCATGATAACTGGTTGGGATACACTATTTCTGATAAGATTGGCCTCCCGGATTGGTTTGCGGCTACCCTGAAGAGCACGGTTGGGGACTTCTTCTATGACGATTGTTGGCACTTTGAGGAGTGCTTCGTCACGGACTTCACAGATATCGTCAGAGATATACTTCAGATTCGGGTCCTTCATGGCCCTGACAAACGTATTTGGGAAGGTACTACCTCAGGGGAGCTAACCTCTTCAGTAGCCTATGACATGCTCAGATCTCCTCTCCCTCGTCTTGGTTGGTCGTCGTGGATTTGGAGTTCCTTCATTCCGATGTGTCGTTCTACGGTTATTTGGAGGGCGATATGGGGCAAGCTCCCTACTTCTGATTGGCTGGTCTCATTTGGGATTCACGGTCCTTCGATGTGTATGCTCTGTCGTAGAGACTCGGACTCTTTAGACCACTTGTTAGCTCACTGTCCATTCACTCTGGAGATTCTTCAGCATCTGACTCAGCTTTTTGGAGTTACGATCCACACGGGGATCAGCTTTCTTGATATCTTCCTCCAGGCTACCAGAGTTCGCTTGGGTCCGCAGTCCTTGGAGTTATGGAGAGCGGCATTTGTCACTACAATTTGGGCTATTTGGGCTCTACGGAACAGGGTGGTCTTTGATGGGGTCTCTCCTTCAGTCAGACGATGCATGGCGCAAATCGTTGCTGGTATTAGGGAAGCCAATAGCATATCTCGGGGTTACTCTGACGGTTCAGTTCAGGATCTCTTGATTGCCAGGTCTCTTGGTGTATTGGGCAGGCACAAGCCGACTCGTCAGGGTTCGTCTGTTAGATGGATCCCTCCGGATCCGGATTGGTACAAGATCAACACGGACGGCAGTGCAACATCCTCTCCAGGTAGTTTGCATGCAGGGGCGGTGTTTAGGAACTTCAGGGGGTTCTTTGTTGCGGCTATTGCCCAAGAGGTTGGTTGGGGTACTCCTTTTGAGGCGGAGTTAGCAGCGGCACTCATTGCTATTCAGTATGCACATTCCCAAGGGTGGCGGTTCTTATGGATCGAGTCGGACTCCAGTCTGACAGTTAGCACTTTGATGAGCTCTACTCCCTCTGTTCCTTGGCGTCTGCAGGGTCTCTGGAGTCAGGTTCATCCTCTTACCACAGACATGCACATTCGATATTCTCACACTTTTAGAGAGGCCAACCAGGCGGCTGACGCAGTGTCCAAGACGAATATAAACTGCATTTGGAGGGGATACCCTCCAGATTTCTTACTCACGTTCTTGCATAAAGATTTGTATACTGTCTTTTACAGACATTGATTCTTAGAGGAGTTTACCTTTTTCCTTCACCTGGGTTTTGTCCCTAAGGAGGGTTTTCCCAGGTAAGGTTTTAACGGCACTCCGGCCTCTGGCTCGACTTGTGAGCTTATGGTTTTAGGTTTTTCTTTTTTCTTTTATATTCCATACCTTTTTATTGGCCATATTTTAACTTTTTGAAGGCCAATTAAATAAATTGATGTCTTATCTTGACTTTCAAAAGACCTTAAAATACTGAAGTAGATTAAATTTATGAATTATAAACAGATGTGCAGCGGAAGTAATATTATATAAGGACAATTTTGAAAATTTAACACCAATCACTCGAAAATAAATAAATTTACATTAAAGGCAAATATAATTTTTAATACAATTAAAAGATTTGACTTTTTATTAAACGAAATACTTTTAATAACATATGATCGAACTATATTAAATCGCAGTTTACTTTCTAGACATCCACATTCACCGGCCCTCCACTGCAACTCCCTAAATCTGTAAAATGTTAAGTAGATTGGGGTGAGCAAAACAACTAGCTCAGTGGGATTAACTTTGTCACAGTTAAATATAACATATGAATAAAACCATCAACTCACAAATATGCATATTAAAATACTTATTTTTCATTGGCTATACCAATGATGCGCTAGCTATACCAACGATGCGCTGGCTATACCAACGATGCACGGTTTCCCGCGAATAAAATACTTATTTTTCATTGGCTATACCAATGATGCGCTGGCTATACCAACGATGCACGGTTTCCCGCGAAATAAAACATGCGTTAACGAATAACTTGTAAAGTCATAACATGTGTTAACGATTAGCTTGTAAAATTCATGTAGCAAGTAACAATATCATTCAAATGAACATTTAAAGGTGACAAATATATCCAATCAAATAGTAAGAAAATCCCACCTCTATTTTATGTCGTGGATGCAATGAATGTAATGAAAATAACTTTGATCCTCTTTAATTCTCTTGGAATAGACTTTCATGAATTGTAGAATAAATAGATCTACAGTTTTATTGCGGTAAAATATTTTATGTGTACTTTTATTTTACAAAGAGTGGCCTATATTTATAGGGTAGAAAGAAAATATATTTTCTTGAGAGGAAAGTTAGGGATTGAATCTATCATGAAAATCTCATAATTTGAATTACATAAAATATATCTCTTTAAATCTTATTTCGTAGAATAATTAAATAAAGAATTTTAAAAATAATAATAATAAGGAAAAATGACGTCAAGATTTAAATTTAGGCTTTGTGACTGATTTTGAAATTTAATTAGTGGAATTATTCTTTCGAATTTTTAGAGTAGATTTGAAAATTCAATTTATTCTAACTACCGAGAAATATGAAAAAATATATATATAATTAAACCTATTTTGAATATTAAGAGAAACAGATAAGTTAGTTTTTAATGTATATATATATATTTTTTTTTTATGGAAAAACTAAAGTTTTAAAACAATTAATTTAAAATGTTATCTCACATATATATATATATTACGTGTGTATATACTAATATTATATATATATATGTTTTGTTTTATAAAAATCTTAATAATATACGAATGAATAATTTATTTTTTTAAAATTATATAATTTATTTAAAATAATATTTATAACATAATTAATTCACATACATTAAATAAGAATAATTTACCAATTTTCAAAATCACGTCAAATCTCTTTAATCAAAAGAAACTGAAAATTTAAATACATTCTTAAAATAACTAACTTGAAAATTTTGGGGTGTTACACTGTACAGAGGAACAACAAACAGCCTAGACCATCTCGTCTGAGACAGTCTCAGCTGTATGCTGCTCCAGCCAAGAAGAAGAAGTCTTCTTCAAACAAATCTGTTCTATTTGCACCCCCTATCTCTTATGATATTGTGAGAACAGAAGAGTATGGTCCATATAATCGTGTGCATCGTCCAGCTAATGCACCCAGGCCGAATGTAACTAGTCAAAAGATTATGTATGTACACTCCTATAAAGGGAAACCATTTGACTACTACTTAGCTGACACAAAGAACAAATCAGATCAGTCCAAGGTGTTAACTGGTAAGATTTGGTTCTGTGATGCCCGAGGGAAACAACTCAAGTGCTCAAGGTTGTTCAAACGACCAATGTATATGTGGGTTCCCAAGGGTAGTACTAACACCCAAGGACCCAAAACAAAATGGGTACCTAAGACTTAACCTTTCTTGCAGGAAAGGAGGGACCTATACAGAAGAGGAGGTCTAGCATGAGAAACATGGTACATAGATAGTGGATGCTCAACTCACATGACAGGAACCAAAGCCCTGCTGACCAACTACATAGAGAAGAAAGGTCCAAAAGTCTTCTTTGGTGATAACGCGCATGGTAACACAAAAGGATATGGCACCCTTAAAAATGGTAACATTGAGGTATATGATGTATCATATGTAGAAGGTCTTAAGTTTAATTTATTATCTGTTTCTCATTTTTGTGACACTGGTTACTCAGTCAAATTCTCTAAAGATGAGTGTCTCATAAGTGATAAGAGAACAAAATAAAACCTTCTAAAAGGATCTAGAAAGGGAAGTATGTATCTTGCAAATTGGAACAGCTGTCCTAAGGATACATGTCTGCTTGTGAAGAGCCCTAAAGATGTCAGCTGGCTATGGCACAAACGTCTTAGTCATCTGAACTTTAAGACTATGAACAAGCTAGCAAGGGAATCCTTAGTTGATGGTCTGCCTAATGAACTCTACTGTAAAGATCAGGTATGTGATGCATGTCAACAAGGAAAGCAAACAAAGGTCTCCTTCAAGACCAAGAAGACAGCATCAACCAGAAGAGTTCTTGAATTGCTTCACATGGATCTCTTTGGACCAATCACTCCAACCACTCTAACAGGGAGGAAGTACACTCTTATTGTTGTAGATGATTATTCCAAGTTTACTTGGGTTATCTTCTTATACAAGAAGAGTGAAACACAGCAGAAGCTTCCTGAACTATTGAAGAGGATCCAAGTAGAGAAAGGAGAACCAATTGTGAAAATTAGAAGTGACAAAGGCACTGAATTCATTAACTCTTATATTATTGCCTATTGTACTTCTAATGGTATTCAGCATGAGACAAGTGCAGCAAGAACACCACAGCAGAATGGTGTAGCTGAAAGAAGAGTCAGAACACTCAAGGAAGCTGCCAGAACACTCCTTGCTGAATTCTCCACTCCTAAGAAGCTATGGGCAGAAGCCATCAACACAGCTTGTCACACTCAAAACAGGTCAGGTATTCACAAAATTCATGAGAAAACCCCATATGAACTGTGGAAAGGAAGAAAACCTAGAGTATCTTACTTTCATATATTTGGTTGTAAGTGTTGCATTCACAACAATGGGAAGAGTAAGTTGAATGCTTTTGATGCCAAAGCAGATGAGGGGATATTCTTAGGATACTCCTCTACTAGCAAAACATTTAGAGTACTCAACAAACGAACCCTTCTTGTGGAAGAAACACCTCATGTTGTTTTTGATGAATCTTGTGAAAAGAATGTAGTAGAAATAAACTCAGCTGCAGATCAGATGAGACATCTAGTGATCAAGCCCAAACCAGATGAGTTCATTGAAGTAAATGAACCTTTTCCTGAGGAACCAGAGGAAGATAAGCCTCATAGACCTATCACTAGATCTCAAACTCAAGCAGGACAAGCTGACCAGAATCAAGATGCACCAATCCCAAATGCCAGGGGGGATGATCTCTTTGACACACAAGATACAGATGATGATCGACCTAATCAAGCCAACCCTCCTGATGGCACTAGATCAGATGAGAATCCAAGCTCATCCAATGCAGATACTCCTGTGAGGCATACATGGAGAAACAACCATCCATCAAACCTCATCTTAGGAGGAGCTGACTCAGGTGTCAAGACCAGAAGACAACTGAATCAGAACTCACAATCATCTATGTTCTGCTGGTGTGCTTTCCTATCTAACATTGAACCAGCTGACATAGAAGAAGCAATGACAGTTAGCAATTGGATCACTGCTATGCAAGAAGAACTAAACCAATTCGAAAGAAATGAAGTCTGGGAATTGGTAGATCGTCCTGTAAACCACAATGTAGTAGGAACAAAGTGGGTATTCAAGAACAAGAAGGACGAAAATGATGTGATAACTAGAAATAAGGCAAGGCTAGTTGCAAAAGGATATTCACAATCTGAAGGGATTGACTATGATGAAACTTTTGCTCCAGTAGCCAGATTAGAAGCCATTCGACTGTTTCTAGCTTATGCATCATATATGGGCTTCAAGGTATATCAAATGGATGTCAAGAGTGCTTTTCTAAATGGTATTCTGGTAGAAGAAGTATATGTAGAGCAGCCTCCAGGATTTGAAAAAGGCGATCAAGTATATCGACTGAAGAAGGCTCTCTATGGTCTAAAACAAGCCCCTAGAGCTTGGTATGACACATTGTCACAATTCCTACTTGACAATGGATATACAAAAGGCAAAGTGGATAGAACTCTTTTCAGAATACAAGAAGGAGAAGACATCCTAATGGTGCAAATATATGTAGATGATATTATATTTGGATCACCCAATCAAGAGATGTGCAAGAAGTTCTCTGAACTTATGCAAGGAAAGTTTGAAATGAGCATGATGGGTGAGATGAATTATTTCCTAGGACTTCAAGTCAAGCAGAGTTCAGAAGGGATTTTCATCAACCAATCCAAGTATACCAAGAGCCTATTAGAAAGATTCAAAGCTCTACAAAGCAAGACTGCAAGGATTCCAATGATGACATCTTTCAAAATGGAACCAGATGAGTCTGGAAAGGCAGTTGATCAAGCTGAATATAGAGCACTGATTGGATCTCTACTATACCTTACAGCTAGCAGACCAGACATAACATTTGCTGTAGGAGTATGTGCTAGGTTTCAAGCAAACCCAAAGCAAAGTAATCTAGAAGCAGCAAGGAAGATTCTCAAGTACCTAAAAGGAACAGTCAACCTATGACTATGGTACCCTGCTGATGACAATCTAGAATTGAGTGGCTATTCTGACTCAGACTATGGAGGATGTAGAATTGATAGGAAATCCACATCTGGAACCTGTCAATTTCTAGGCAACAAGCTGATATCATGGTTCTCTAAGAAGCAAACCTCAGTTGCAACCTCCACCACTGAAGCAGAATATATGGCAGCTGGTAGTTGTTGTAGTCAGCTGCTCTGGCTAGTTCAACAACTCAAGGATTACAATGTAGAGGCAAGAGAAGTCTCTATTTATTGTGATAGCAGCAGTGCCATTGCCATCACTCAAAATCCAGTCCTCCACACAAGGTGCAAGCATGTCGACATTCGACACCACTTCATAAGAGACCACCTTTGAAAGAAGGACATCAAGATGGAGAAAATTCACACAGATATCCAAAGAGCAGACATCTTGACTAAGCCCCTAGCTGAAGAAAGGTTCAAGACCCTATGTTACAGCTTAGGACTCCTGGACCCAAGCACATGAAGAAGGAAATATAAGCTAAAAACCTCAGCTGATCCCAGTGCAGCAGACTAGGAGGATCAGATGAGGTGAATAGACACCCTCATCTTCAGGTAAGTTCTTTCCCAATGAAGACAAATAAAGCTGAGGGAAAACTTAGAGTCATCTAATCAAGGGGGAATCAATGATACCTTAAGAATCCTTGATGAAATACTCTAAAATCTGCATTGCATATCATATATATATATATACAGCAGACTTGAACAAAGTTATTTGATTTCTTTACTCTAAGCAATGTATACTATGTATAATAATAAACTATTCTTCATAAAATACTTTATTTATATACATACATACAGTATACTATTGAGTTATACTTGGTTGGATTAATACACCATCCTCACCGACTCAACAGTATGCATGCACTGTACGGATTTCAAATAACTCTTGCTCAAAAATTTATAATTTCTGCATTCCATAAGATAAAGTCTGAATATCTTTAAATGTGAACCCTTAGATCAAGAATCTCACTGTTGATCTTAAGAAGTAACTTTTCAGAAATTCAGACCTATCAACTCTATAGTTTTGTCATCTTTCACTCCACTACCTCATTTCTACCCCTATAAAAGGAGGAAGTTATGAGAACACCTAAGAACACAAATCACTAACTATTATTTTCTGTTTCAGAAATGGAGACAATCGAAAGAAGAGATGGAATGGAGATCATCCTTCAACCAAGGTCTTGGGTGAAGGAGATGAAGCTTTGTCCAGAAGATGAAGATGAGGCAGATCAGCACACTTGGCTTACTCAACATGAGTTTGCCTATGAAAACTAGAGGAAAGAGAGACGTCCTTATTGAAAACTAGAGGAAAGAGAGATGGAGAAGACAAAGTAGCAAGCAAGCAGAGCTTCTTCTCCAGGGGGAAGTTCTACATGGAGAGCTTGTTACCAAAAGCTATTGTGTCTAAACAGAACATGAAGGCTAAGTCCATGGCCCTCTCTTCAGACTCCATTGAAGCCTCTTCCAATCTTCCTTCTCCTTCAAGAGAAGCGAAGAAATTCAAAAAGGACACATTTGATGCTACAACCCATCTGATGATGAGGAACATCAGATGGTAAGGGCAACCTGAACCAGTGGGATATCATCCAGGCTGATCATCATATTGATTTGATGGTCCTACTTGATTCAGAGATAGAGTTGGAAGATCCATCAAACCAGGTTGGATCACCACTCACAATAAAGCTGGAAGATCCATCATCTAGGTTGGATCATCACAGCAACAACGAAGGATCCATCAAGCCAGGTTGGACCTTCAAAGCACAGAAGATTTACTCAGCAAATCTCAATCCTCCACTCAGCTGATCAGAAGACCAACTCAGCTGACCAGAAGACTTTCAAGGAAAATCAGCAGACCTCTTGAAGAAATCAGAAGACTTCACTCTGCTGACCAGATCACTTGATTTTAGAGTTTAATGACTATCTTTGATCATGTAATTCATTCTAGATTTATTCCTGAATGTAATTAAGCAAATTGGCCTATATAAGGAATGCAATTCACTTATAAAAAACGGCCTTGATGATCAATTCTTGCCACAAAATTAGTCACAACGGCTATTTTTGGTAATGATGTCATTAATACTCAATTACCAAATTGCCAGCAAATCAACTGTTGCCACATGGCAAATTCAGCCGGCAAATTTAAAGAAAGGCCCGAAATCAAAGAAGGAAAATCTTGGGCTCTACTCCACAATTAAACCCAAATCTGACCGTTAGATCAAGAATCGTTGGAGTATATATACACACCCTTAAAACTCTTCCAAACCCTTTCGCTCACATTACTCAATTGCTCTCAATACTCTCTCGTTCTGCAAATTTCTTTCAAGCTCTCAAAACCTAACACTCAAAGTATACTATGGCAATCATTGAAATTTACGACGAGAAGACCAAGAGCACTGGCACCTTGGATGCTGCAAAGTGGTCCAAGGAAGGGAAGATGTTCACAGAGAATGCTCTGTTTTTCAAGGGCAAACACAAAGCAGAAAACAAGGAGATCCTTCTTCGCTGCATCAACCTCAACCTGCGAGATTTTCTGGAAGCAGCACCCACCAATGTTTACGAACAAGATGTGCTGGCTTTCTATGCAAACGCTGTGATGAAGGGATCTTATGTCGAAAGTGTCATGGGTGGACACAAGGTCAAGGTAACAAGGGAAATTCTTCAGGAATTGTTTGGCTTGTCAAGGGGGAATGTAAATATCTCCACCTACATCATGGGTAGAGAAAAAGAGTACATGGAGATGTTTACTGATGGAAGAATAAAGGCTATTGATGCCACTGGGCTCAAGAAATCCCAACTTGAACCTAAGTTCCAAACTCTGATGGATATAGCAGGAAAGATCCTGCTTGGTAACACCTTCAGCCATGATGCTGTTACCACTCTGAAAGTTCGAGTTATGGCTGCAATCTGGGATCAGATTGATGGAGATTGGCAAGGACTATTTCTGGATAGAATTGCTCTTGAGGCCAAGAAAGTGACCTTGGACTTACAGTCAAGAGAATGGAAGGTGACATCAACAGTCAGCTTTGTCAACAAGCTGAGTATCATCCTTCCAGAAGTACTCCCTAGAAAGTACAAGATGGGACCTCATA
The DNA here is from genome assembly GCA_963675135.1 of Galeopsis tetrahit. Taxonomy (NCBI): domain Eukaryota; kingdom Viridiplantae; phylum Streptophyta; class Magnoliopsida; order Lamiales; family Lamiaceae; genus Galeopsis; species Galeopsis tetrahit. The sequence goes on from OY776130.1 coordinate 19,077,934, forward strand.
AGACCTTTCACATCTCCAAATATTACTTAAGGAAGGAAGCTCTTGCTGAGGCAGCAAGGTTGAAAGAAGAGAGGAGGAAGTTGTTAGCTGAAACATCTTCCAAAGACGTTGTTGAAGAGGCAGGAGAGTCTGCTCATGACTCTGCTGCTGAAAAAGAAGAGGAGCCATCCAAAGAAGAGGCTCAAAAGAAGGCTGCTGAGGATGATGATGATGACAATCAGACCTTAGCACAAAGAAGATATCTGATCAGATCAGGGCTCATCTCCCCATGTGATTCAGATGCCACTCCCACTGCCTCTCCTTTGAAAAAGGCAGGTACTTCTAATCCCGCTCTCACTTTCACACCTTCTAAGCTATCAAAGGGTCAGAAGAGAAAGAAGAACACTTCTTCTTTCACAAAGAAAACCAAGAAATCCAAGCTCTCTACTCCAATGAGCATAGCCCCTATTTCATCCTTCAACCCTTCTGATGAGTCCAACCCATCTGAGCCTCTAAACACTGATATCCAAATCCCTGCTGATACTCACACAGCAGAGGAACAAACTCAGCCACAACTACCAATTGAACCCCAATTGCCTAACCCTGCTGATGCTCAACCAGCAGACAACCAAACTCAGACCACCTCCACACCCCCTACTGATGATCAAACTCAGATTATATCCACAATCCTTGCTGATATTCAAACAGCAGATGTCCAAGATCATCAAGCTCAAACATCTACTGATCTCCAAGTAGAAACTGAACCAGACCAGCAGACCCAAAACCCTGCTGAGGAACAAATCACTGAAGATCAATCTCAACTTCCTACCCAACAAGAAGAAATCACTTCCCAAATCCCTGCTGATACTCACACAGCAGAGGAAAATGCCCCAGCTACCCAAACTCCTACCATCACTGTCCCTTCTGCTCCAGAAGACATGGCACCAGAAGACCTGGTTCAAGATGGCCCTTCTCTACCTCAGTTCAGAATGGTGCACTACCCCATGTGCCAAACAGAGAAGATAATGAGGATGAAGATAGCCAACCTGCTCAAGTCCACTACCCCTGGAGTTGATGAGAATTCAACCCAGTTTGAACAAGTGCTTAGGGTATGCACTTGGATTGAGCTCAGAAGAGATGATGTAGATGACCTTCTTGAGGTCATGGAAGGAATGGGAGGAAAGGAAAACTTCCTCGACTGGGAGATGGAGCAAAAGGAAGTTGCTCAAGTTCGATCCTTTGCTCAGCTGCTATCAGATGAGGCACTGACTGCAGTTTGCAACCGGATTTTAGGAATCCCCACTGCTGATGTCTCTATCCCAGAAGGCTCATCGGATCAGCAGACAGCTGAACAAGCAAAGTTGAAGGAATCAGCTGCACCAGCCTTGGTGGAAGACTCAGCTGCACTTGCAGAAGACTCAGCTGCACCTGCAGAAGACTCAGCTGCATCAGTTGACAAAGAAAAGATTGACAGAGAAGTAGTCAGAGTACCAGCTCACTTCAGACCTTCGGACAATCTGACTCACTTCATTGACGATCAAGAGGATGCAGGCACACGAATCATGACCCATCTGACTAAGGCCACTACCTGCTACCTCAATGAGGAGTACCTATCAGCCGAAGAAAGAGGTAAAACATTAATTGTTCATCCAAAGCCTCACGGTACACCCTCTACTTCTACCCCGTCTGTTGACCATACAGCAGACATTTGCTCCCAGGTCAAAGCTGCAATAGACTTGCACTTTGAGAAAGGTTTAGGCCTGCAGCTAGGAAGATATGTTGAGAAAGCTGCAAGGGAACAGAAGACTCGTCTTCATGACCAGATTCTTGACGTTGAAGACAAGTTTGGTGAAGCACTTCATCAGCAGATAGGAGAATACTTGAGTACCTATCAGAAGTTGTCAGCTGACACCTCCAAAAGGTTTGTTGATCTTTACACTGATGAGATGCACCGCATGGAGACCACCTACAAGTCGAGAATTGAAGAAGCTGAAGCAAGAGCCACTGAAGGTCAAGCCCTTCTTAAGGCAGCTGCAGAGGAGAATGAGAAACTGCAGACTCAGCTGAAGGAGACAGCAGCCAAGTTGGAAGCACTTACAGAAAAGCTCGAAGCTGCCTCCTCCACCAATTCTCTATCTCATGTCATGGAGCAAACTCTGAAAGTGGAAATCATGAATGCCATGAAGCCTTTTGCGGCTGCACTTGCTGAAGCCAAAAAGGGGGAAGATATGTTGATAAGGTCTCTTGAGAAATCAGCTGCACAACAAGCTGTAATGGTAGTATCTCAAGATGAGCTGAATGAGACCTTGAATGGTTTAAAGAGCAAAATCAAGAACAGGCAAGAAAAAGGCAAAGGCAAAGAAATTGCTCAAGAAGGCACCCAAGCTCTCACTCAAGCTCCTACCAAGTCTCTTCAGATCATTGCCCCTGAAGAACAAGTTCCTGAAAAGAGAATGACACGGAAAAGAAAGGCAGATGAGCAAGCTCAGTCAGCTCAGACCAGCAAGAAATCAGCTCCAGCAGAGCCTACTGCAGAAGAGAAAGAGGCTCTAGAGTTGAAGAAAAAGAAATTGCTTGAAGCTCAAGAGCTTAAGCAAAAGAAGCTGAATGATGCGAAGGCAGTCAAAGCCAAATTTGAAAGAAGAATTGCCAAACTCAGGAAAGTAATGAAGGACAAAGCACAAGAAGACAGTGTCCTGGTGTTTGATAGCAATTATGTGGATTACTTAGCCCTTCAAGATGAGCTACCAAGATGGTATCCCCTGAAGAAGAAGTGGCAAATTCAACACCACATAGTAAGGAAATTTGGCCCTCTCCCTTCTTATGAAGAAGAATTTCTTCAATTCTCCCAGTTCATGAACATTGAAGATCCAGAGTTCTGGGAAGAAATTGTCAAGACAGCCAAAGGACTTGACAACTGCAGAATCTTAACTCCTGAAGAACCCAAATGGGATGCACCCCTTCTGGATTCAGGAAGAGCCAACATGATAGAAATCAAGAAGATTCTGTACAAGATCTATGAAGAGGAGAATGTTACAGATGTACAGCACATGGAAGAAGTTCGAGCTCGTCTGTACCTTGCCTACCGCGTTTGAAGATCAGAAGACCTGATGAAGACTACTTTAGAAGTTTAAAGAAACTATTACTTGTAATCTGTAAAAGCTCTATATATATTCAAGTTATAGTTCTTTTTGCTTTCAAGACAAACTCTCATTGTCTTCATCAGATACTTCAAGTCTTAGCATGTTATAAACTCTTATCTTAATTCATTAAGAGCACTTATCAAGTATAGTTTTGGCTTCATCAAAAAGGGGGAAATTGTTGGGATATAAATTCACCCTAAGCCCCACTTGATATTAGAATAGTTTTGATGGCCAAAACACTTAGAGTCTATAAATGTAATAGGATCAGCTGACTTGTATAGAACAGCTTAGACTAGTCTTGTGTGATCAACTGTATTGATATCAGCTGATCAGCACAGTCCTGGGTTACATGCCTATCCTCAAGATGAGAAGAGTAGAAGACATGAAGACTAGAAGATCCTTGAAGACCAGATAAGTTAAGGTGCTTGTATACATACTTATCTAATGGAGTCCCAGATTGAAGATGGCCTAAAGCAGTACAAAGAATTTCCAGATCAGAAGAGTGTTACTCTACTGATATCAGAAGACAGAAGACCTAAGGCCAGAAGAGTAGTCAGAAGACTAGAAGTACAGAACAGAAGACTATGTGCTCTTCCAGGACTCGGCTGATTCCTAAGTCATCTTGCAATTCAAACGAAGACCTACCTTATTTAGAAGATTGACATGATCCCAGGATTGAAGCAATCAAGCGGCTGGAATCAAGGAATCAAGCTATTATGGAAAGATTGCTCAAACGGCTAGTCAACTCCAACGGCTAGTTGCAACCAATCTCCATTATAAATACAAGAGGATGAGAAATCACAAAAAGAAGTCACAAGAGAGAATTCAACAAGCCAAGCAAGCAATCAAAGCTAAAGCCATACTATTCTAAGAATTCTCAAAAGAGCCAGAAACCATTAGATTATCTATAGCTCTTAAGTGATTTCTATCCAACTCCTAAGAACCTGAAACCTGTTCATATTGTATATCAATTGTTTTAGGCATAGTGGTTAAGCAAATTATAAGCTTGAACCATTAGTTGGATACACCTCAAAAACCCCAAACCCTCACCGAAAGGTTAAAGTTTTTGAACCCCTTAAAGTGCAAGTGCTTACAATCACTTGTGGAGACCGTAGCTGTTAGGACGGCTCATATCTCAAAGTCCTAACCTTGGGACTATAAAGGTCAAGACCCTTGTAATTTGTGGTAAATTAAAGGGATTAAACATCACGTGTGGACGTTAGAGTGGACGTAGGAACGTATATCCGAACCACTATAAATCCGGTGTCATTTACTTTCTGCACTTTACATTTCTGTCTTTACATACATTATTATATAGTGCATAGTGTGATTTCAACATTCTTCAAAACAAGGCCATAACTTTCAAACCAGCATCAGCTGAGTATTTTCATTAAGCAAAACAAGTTGAACACTTTCATAAGAATTACAAGAACGAGTCTAAACCAGGGCCACCATAATTCCGCATATAACCTCCTCAGTCAGATCACTATAGTCATCTGGACCAGCAGACTTGCAGTCCAGTTGACATAGCAATCAGAAGAGGTTCTCAACTCTGTTTGAAAAAGTTTTAAAGTCTATTCACCCCTCCCCTCTAGACTTTAATCCCATTCACTACTCGTTCAGGGACCAACACCTAAGAAAAAAACACAAATCACTAACTATTATTCTTGTTTCAGGTATGGAGATAATCGAAAGAAGAGATGGATTGGAGATCATCCCTCAACCAAGGTCTTGGGTGAAGGAGATGAAGATTTGTCCAGAAGATGGAGATGACGCAGATCAGCATACTTGGTTCACTCAACATAAGTATGTTCTTGAAAAGTAAAGGAAGGAGAGACGTTCTAATTGAAAAGTAAAGGAAGGAGAGATGTAGAGGACAAAGTAGCAGACAAGCAGAGCTTCTTCTCCAGGGGAAGTTCTACATGGAGAGCTTGTTACCAAAGGCTACTATGTTAAAACAAATCAAGAAGACCAAGTTCCTGCCTTTCTCTTCACACTCCATTGAAGCACCTTCCAATCTTCTCCCTCTTTCAAGAGAGGCGATGAAATTCAATTTGAACACATTAGATGCTACAACCCATCTGATGATGAGGAACATCAGATGGTGAGGGCAACCTGAACCAGTGGGATATCATCCAGGCTGATCATCTACATATTGATTTGATGGTCCCACATGGTCAAGAGGAAGAGCTGGAAGATCCATCAAACCAGGTTGGATCATCACACACAGCATATCTGAAAGATCCATCAAACCAGGTTGGATCATCACACACATAAGATTTACTCAGCAAACCTCAAACTTCTACTCAGCTGATCAGAAGACCAACTCAGCTGACCAGAAGACTTTCAAGAAAATCAGCAGACTTTTCGAAGAAATAAAAAGACTTCACTCTGCTGATCAGATCACTTCAATTCAGAGCATAATGAACATCTTTGATCATGTAATTCATTCTAGATTTGTTTCTGAATGTAATTAAAGAAATCAGCATATATAAGGAATACAATTTACTTATAGAAAACGGCCTTGATGATCAATTTTTGCTAAAATTTAGTCACAACGGCTATTTTTGGTAATGATGTCATTAGTACTCTGTTGGGATATGAATATCCTTAGTTTAGTTTTGATAAACCAAATCAAACATGTAATAGGATAAGTTGTATTGTATAGACAACTTTATTATACATCTTGTAATAGATAGGACTCTGGTTAGAAGAGAAGACTTGTCAAATGCTCAAGAAGAGAAGAGAAGACCAAGACCAGAAGTCTCCTGATAAGATGAGTTGAACTCATCTTACAGGATAAGAAGAGTAAAAACAGCTGAGTAAAGACAGCAGAGTAAAGACAGCAGCTGAGAAGAAACAGCAGCTGTGTAAAGACAGCTGAGTAAAGACAGCAGCTGAGAAGAAACAACAGCAGTGTAAAGACAGCTGAGTAAAGACAGCAAAGTAAAGACAGCAGCTGAGAAGAAACAGCAGCTGTGTAAAGACAGTTGAGTAAAAACAGCAGAGTGAAGTCTTCTTACCAGCAGAGTGAAGTCTTCTTACCAGCAGAGTAGAAGTCTTCTTACCAGCAGAGTGAAGTCTTCTTACCAGCAGAGTAGAAGTCTTCTTACACAATTAAAGGAAGACCAATCACAACTGAAATCAAGGATTGACAAGATATGTGCACAAGAAAGGAAAGTCAAAGATATGATTGAAATTACATGACAATGGTAATATTCAATCATATCAAATCAAAAGATTGTCAATTCCTCAATTAGTGGAGATTTGAATTGCTATCATCCAACGGTAACATTCAAACATCAACACTATATAAATGAGTCCATACATCATTGGGAACGTGAAGAGGTGTGAAATGCAGAGGTCGAGCAAAGTGCTTAAAGTCCAGAAATAAGAAGAGCTCAAGAAGATCATTCATGAAGATTCAACACGCATCACCTCATCCCCAGTGAGTGAACTCATACCATCTAAGCCAGTTTAACCACTCATATATATCCATAGCTTAGAGAGAATTTCCCAATCCTAGCATGAGGCTAAAACAGATTGTAAGGGAAATTCTCACCTAGTTCATATACACAAAACCCACCTTCTACCATAAAACCCTAGAAGTCAAGTTGAGTGTTCGTCACTGTAAAGAGTCCAAGTGCTCTATAATCACTTGTGGAGTGCAAGTGCAAGTGCTTACAATCACTTGTGGGGAAGTGCAAGTGCTTACAATCACTTGTGGAGACCGTAGCCGTTATGACCGCTCAGATCTCAAAGTCCTACCCTTGGGACTATAAAGGTCAAGGCCCTTGTAATTTTTGGTAAATTAATGGGATTAAACATCACGTTAGGACGTGAGAGTGGACGTAGGAACGTATATCCGAACCACTATAAATTCAGCTGCAGATCAGATGAGACATCTAGTGATCAAGCCCAAACCAGATGAGTTCATTGAAGTAAATGAACCTTTTCCTGAGGAACCAGAGGAAGATAAGCCTCATAGACCTATCACTAGATCTCAAACTCAAGCAGGACAAGCTGACCAGAATCAAGATGCACCAATCCCAAATGCCAGGGGGGATGATCTCTTTGACACACAAGATACAGATGATGATCGACCTAATCAAGCCAACCCTCCTGATGGCACTAGATCAGATGAGAATCCAAGCTCATCCAATGCAGATACTCCTGTGAGGCATACATGGAGAAACAACCATCCATCAAACCTCATCTTAGGAGGAGCTGACTCAGGTGTCAAGACCAGAAGACAACTGAATCAGAACTCACAATCATCTATGTTCTGCTGGTGTGCTTTCCTATCTAACATTGAACCAGCTGACATAGAAGAAGCAATGACAGTTAGCAATTGGATCACTGCTATGCAAGAAGAACTAAACCAATTCGAAAGAAATGAAGTCTGGGAATTGGTAGATCGTCCTGTAAACCACAATGTAGTAGGAACAAAGTGGGTATTCAAGAACAAGAAGGACGAAAATGATGTGATAACTAGAAATAAGGCAAGGCTAGTTGCAAAAGGATATTCACAATCTGAAGGGATTGACTATGATGAAACTTTTGCTCCAGTAGCCAGATTAGAAGCCATTCGACTGTTTCTAGCTTATGCATCATATATGGGCTTCAAGGTATATCAAATGGATGTCAAGAGTGCTTTTCTAAATGGTATTCTGGTAGAAGAAGTATATGTAGAGCAGCCTCCAGGATTTGAAAAAGGCGATCAAGTATATCGACTGAAGAAGGCTCTCTATGGTCTAAAACAAGCCCCTAGAGCTTGGTATGACACATTGTCACAATTCCTACTTGACAATGGATATACAAAAGGCAAAGTGGATAGAACTCTTTTCAGAATACAAGAAGGAGAAGACATCCTAATGGTGCAAATATATGTAGATGATATTATATTTGGATCACCCAATCAAGAGATGTGCAAGAAGTTCTCTGAACTTATGCAAGGAAAGTTTGAAATGAGCATGATGGGTGAGATGAATTATTTCCTAGGACTTCAAGTCAAGCAGAGTTCAGAAGGGATTTTCATCAACCAATCCAAGTATACCAAGAGCCTATTAGAAAGATTCAAAGCTCTACAAAGCAAGACTGCAAGGATTCCAATGATGACATCTTTCAAAATGGAACCAGATGAGTCTGGAAAGGCAGTTGATCAAGCTGAATATAGAGCACTGATTGGATCTCTACTATACCTTACAGCTAGCAGACCAGACATAACATTTGCTGTAGGAGTATGTGCTAGGTTTCAAGCAAACCCAAAGCAAAGTAATCTAGAAGCAGCAAGGAAGATTCTCAAGTACCTAAAAGGAACAGTCAACCTATGACTATGGTACCCTGCTGATGACAATCTAGAATTGAGTGGCTATTCTGACTCAGACTATGGAGGATGTAGAATTGATAGGAAATCCACATCTGGAACCTGTCAATTTCTAGGCAACAAGCTGATATCATGGTTCTCTAAGAAGCAAACCTCAGTTGCAACCTCCACCACTGAAGCAGAATATATGGCAGCTGGTAGTTGTTGTAGTCAGCTGCTCTGGCTAGTTCAACAACTCAAGGATTACAATGTAGAGGCAAGAGAAGTCTCTATTTATTGTGATAGCAGCAGTGCCATTGCCATCACTCAAAATCCAGTCCTCCACACAAGGTGCAAGCATGTCGACATTCGACACCACTTCATAAGAGACCACCTTTGAAAGAAGGACATCAAGATGGAGAAAATTCACACAGATATCCAAAGAGCAGACATCTTGACTAAGCCCCTAGCTGAAGAAAGGTTCAAGACCCTATGTTACAGCTTAGGACTCCTGGACCCAAGCACATGAAGAAGGAAATATAAGCTAAAAACCTCAGCTGATCCCAGTGCAGCAGACTAGGAGGATCAGATGAGGTGAATAGACACCCTCATCTTCAGGTAAGTTCTTTCCCAATGAAGACAAATAAAGCTGAGGGAAAACTTAGAGTCATCTAATCAAGGGGGAATCAATGATACCTTAAGAATCCTTGATGAAATACTCTAAAATCTGCATTGCATATCATATATATATATATACAGCAGACTTGAACAAAGTTATTTGATTTCTTTACTCTAAGCAATGTATACTATGTATAATAATAAACTATTCTTCATAAAATACTTTATTTATATACATACATACAGTATACTATTGAGTTATACTTGGTTGGATTAATACACCATCCTCACCGACTCAACAGTATGCATGCACTGTACGGATTTCAAATAACTCTTGCTCAAAAATTTATAATTTCTGCATTCCATAAGATAAAGTCTGAATATCTTTAAATGTGAACCCTTAGATCAAGAATCTCACTGTTGATCTTAAGAAGTAACTTTTCAGAAATTCAGACCTATCAACTCTATAGTTTTGTCATCTTTCACTCCACTACCTCATTTCTACCCCTATAAAAGGAGGAAGTTATGAGAACACCTAAGAACACAAATCACTAACTATTATTTTCTGTTTCAGAAATGGAGACAATCGAAAGAAGAGATGGAATGGAGATCATCCTTCAACCAAGGTCTTGGGTGAAGGAGATGAAGCTTTGTCCAGAAGATGAAGATGAGGCAGATCAGCACACTTGGCTTACTCAACATGAGTTTGCCTATGAAAACTAGAGGAAAGAGAGACGTCCTTATTGAAAACTAGAGGAAAGAGAGATGGAGAAGACAAAGTAGCAAGCAAGCAGAGCTTCTTCTCCAGGGGGAAGTTCTACATGGAGAGCTTGTTACCAAAAGCTATTGTGTCTAAACAGAACATGAAGGCTAAGTCCATGGCCCTCTCTTCAGACTCCATTGAAGCCTCTTCCAATCTTCCTTCTCCTTCAAGAGAAGCGAAGAAATTCAAAAAGGACACATTTGATGCTACAACCCATCTGATGATGAGGAACATCAGATGGTAAGGGCAACCTGAACCAGTGGGATATCATCCAGGCTGATCATCATATTGATTTGATGGTCCTACTTGATTCAGAGATAGAGTTGGAAGATCCATCAAACCAGGTTGGATCACCACTCACAATAAAGCTGGAAGATCCATCATCTAGGTTGGATCATCACAGCAACAACGAAGGATCCATCAAGCCAGGTTGGACCTTCAAAGCACAGAAGATTTACTCAGCAAATCTCAATCCTCCACTCAGCTGATCAGAAGACCAACTCAGCTGACCAGAAGACTTTCAAGGAAAATCAGCAGACCTCTTGAAGAAATCAGAAGACTTCACTCTGCTGACCAGATCACTTGATTTTAGAGTTTAATGACTATCTTTGATCATGTAATTCATTCTAGATTTATTCCTGAATGTAATTAAGCAAATTGGCCTATATAAGGAATGCAATTCACTTATAAAAAACGGCCTTGATGATCAATTCTTGCCACAAAATTAGTCACAACGGCTATTTTTGGTAATGATGTCATTAATACTCAATTACCAAATTGCCAGCAAATCAACTGTTGCCACATGGCAAATTCAGCCGGCAAATTTAAAGAAAGGCCCGAAATCAAAGAAGGAAAATCTTGGGCTCTACTCCACAATTAAACCCAAATCTGACCGTTAGATCAAGAATCGTTGGAGTATATATACACACCCTTAAAACTCTTCCAAACCCTTTCGCTCACATTACTCAATTGCTCTCAATACTCTCTCGTTCTGCAAATTTCTTTCAAGCTCTCAAAACCTAACACTCAAAGTATACTATGGCAATCATTGAAATTTACGACGAGAAGACCAAGAGCACTGGCACCTTGGATGCTGCAAAGTGGTCCAAGGAAGGGAAGATGTTCACAGAGAATGCTCTGTTTTTCAAGGGCAAACACAAAGCAGAAAACAAGGAGATCCTTCTTCGCTGCATCAACCTCAACCTGCGAGATTTTCTGGAAGCAGCACCCACCAATGTTTACGAACAAGATGTGCTGGCTTTCTATGCAAACGCTGTGATGAAGGGATCTTATGTCGAAAGTGTCATGGGTGGACACAAGGTCAAGGTAACAAGGGAAATTCTTCAGGAATTGTTTGGCTTGTCAAGGGGGAATGTAAATATCTCCACCTACATCATGGGTAGAGAAAAAGAGTACATGGAGATGTTTACTGATGGAAGAATAAAGGCTATTGATGCCACTGGGCTCAAGAAATCCCAACTTGAACCTAAGTTCCAAACTCTGATGGATATAGCAGGAAAGATCCTGCTTGGTAACACCTTCAGCCATGATGCTGTTACCACTCTGAAAGTTCGAGTTATGGCTGCAATCTGGGATCAGATTGATGGAGATTGGCAAGGACTATTTCTGGATAGAATTGCTCTTGAGGCCAAGAAAGTGACCTTGGACTTACAGTCAAGAGAATGGAAGGTGACATCAACAGTCAGCTTTGTCAACAAGCTGAGTATCATCCTTCCAGAAGTACTCCCTAGAAAGTACAAGATGGGACCTCATAAGACCTTTCACATCTCCAAATATTACTTAAGGAAGGAAGCTCTTGCTGAGGCAGCAAGGTTGAAAGAAGAGAGGAGGAAGTTGTTAGCTGAAACATCTTCCAAAGACGTTGTTGAAGAGGCAGGAGAGTCTGCTCATGACTCTGCTGCTGAAAAAGAAGAGGAGCCATCCAAAGAAGAGGCTCAAAAGAAGGCTGCTGAGGATGATGATGATGACAATCAGACCTTAGCACAAAGAAGATATCTGATCAGATCAGGGCTCATCTCCCCATGTGATTCAGATGCCACTCCCACTGCCTCTCCTTTGAAAAAGGCAGGTACTTCTAATCCCGCTCTCACTTTCACACCTTCTAAGCTATCAAAGGGTCAGAAGAGAAAGAAGAACACTTCTTCTTTCACAAAGAAAACCAAGAAATCCAAGCTCTCTACTCCAATGAGCATAGCCCCTATTTCATCCTTCAACCCTTCTGATGAGTCCAACCCATCTGAGCCTCTAAACACTGATATCCAAATCCCTGCTGATACTCACACAGCAGAGGAACAAACTCAGCCACAACTACCAATTGAACCCCAATTGCCTAACCCTGCTGATGCTCAACCAGCAGACAACCAAACTCAGACCACCTCCACACCCCCTACTGATGATCAAACTCAGATTATATCCACAATCCTTGCTGATATTCAAACAGCAGATGTCCAAGATCATCAAGCTCAAACATCTACTGATCTCCAAGTAGAAACTGAACCAGACCAGCAGACCCAAAACCCTGCTGAGGAACAAATCACTGAAGATCAATCTCAACTTCCTACCCAACAAGAAGAAATCACTTCCCAAATCCCTGCTGATACTCACACAGCAGAGGAAAATGCCCCAGCTACCCAAACTCCTACCATCACTGTCCCTTCTGCTCCAGAAGACATGGCACCAGAAGACCTGGTTCAAGATGGCCCTTCTCTACCTCAGTTCAGAATGGTGCACTACCCCATGTGCCAAACAGAGAAGATAATGAGGATGAAGATAGCCAACCTGCTCAAGTCCACTACCCCTGGAGTTGATGAGAATTCAACCCAGTTTGAACAAGTGCTTAGGGTATGCACTTGGATTGAGCTCAGAAGAGATGATGTAGATGACCTTCTTGAGGTCATGGAAGGAATGGGAGGAAAGGAAAACTTCCTCGACTGGGAGATGGAGCAAAAGGAAGTTGCTCAAGTTCGATCCTTTGCTCAGCTGCTATCAGATGAGGCACTGACTGCAGTTTGCAACCGGATTTTAGGAATCCCCACTGCTGATGTCTCTATCCCAGAAGGCTCATCGGATCAGCAGACAGCTGAACAAGCAAAGTTGAAGGAATCAGCTGCACCAGCCTTGGTGGAAGACTCAGCTGCACTTGCAGAAGACTCAGCTGCACCTGCAGAAGACTCAGCTGCATCAGTTGACAAAGAAAAGATTGACAGAGAAGTAGTCAGAGTACCAGCTCACTTCAGACCTTCGGACAATCTGACTCACTTCATTGACGATCAAGAGGATGCAGGCACACGAATCATGACCCATCTGACTAAGGCCACTACCTGCTACCTCAATGAGGAGTACCTATCAGCCGAAGAAAGAGGTAAAACATTAATTGTTCATCCAAAGCCTCACGGTACACCCTCTACTTCTACCCCGTCTGTTGACCATACAGCAGACATTTGCTCCCAGGTCAAAGCTGCAATAGACTTGCACTTTGAGAAAGGTTTAGGCCTGCAGCTAGGAAGATATGTTGAGAAAGCTGCAAGGGAACAGAAGACTCGTCTTCATGACCAGATTCTTGACGTTGAAGACAAGTTTGGTGAAGCACTTCATCAGCAGATAGGAGAATACTTGAGTACCTATCAGAAGTTGTCAGCTGACACCTCCAAAAGGTTTGTTGATCTTTACACTGATGAGATGCACCGCATGGAGACCACCTACAAGTCGAGAATTGAAGAAGCTGAAGCAAGAGCCACTGAAGGTCAAGCCCTTCTTAAGGCAGCTGCAGAGGAGAATGAGAAACTGCAGACTCAGCTGAAGGAGACAGCAGCCAAGTTGGAAGCACTTACAGAAAAGCTCGAAGCTGCCTCCTCCACCAATTCTCTATCTCATGTCATGGAGCAAACTCTGAAAGTGGAAATCATGAATGCCATGAAGCCTTTTGCGGCTGCACTTGCTGAAGCCAAAAAGGGGGAAGATATGTTGATAAGGTCTCTTGAGAAATCAGCTGCACAACAAGCTGTAATGGTAGTATCTCAAGATGAGCTGAATGAGACCTTGAATGGTTTAAAGAGCAAAATCAAGAACAGGCAAGAAAAAGGCAAAGGCAAAGAAATTGCTCAAGAAGGCACCCAAGCTCTCACTCAAGCTCCTACCAAGTCTCTTCAGATCATTGCCCCTGAAGAACAAGTTCCTGAAAAGAGAATGACACGGAAAAGAAAGGCAGATGAGCAAGCTCAGTCAGCTCAGACCAGCAAGAAATCAGCTCCAGCAGAGCCTACTGCAGAAGAGAAAGAGGCTCTAGAGTTGAAGAAAAAGAAATTGCTTGAAGCTCAAGAGCTTAAGCAAAAGAAGCTGAATGATGCGAAGGCAGTCAAAGCCAAATTTGAAAGAAGAATTGCCAAACTCAGGAAAGTAATGAAGGACAAAGCACAAGAAGACAGTGTCCTGGTGTTTGATAGCAATTATGTGGATTACTTAGCCCTTCAAGATGAGCTACCAAGATGGTATCCCCTGAAGAAGAAGTGGCAAATTCAACACCACATAGTAAGGAAATTTGGCCCTCTCCCTTCTTATGAAGAAGAATTTCTTCAATTCTCCCAGTTCATGAACATTGAAGATCCAGAGTTCTGGGAAGAAATTGTCAAGACAGCCAAAGGACTTGACAACTGCAGAATCTTAACTCCTGAAGAACCCAAATGGGATGCACCCCTTCTGGATTCAGGAAGAGCCAACATGATAGAAATCAAGAAGATTCTGTACAAGATCTATGAAGAGGAGAATGTTACAGATGTACAGCACATGGAAGAAGTTCGAGCTCGTCTGTACCTTGCCTACCGCGTTTGAAGATCAGAAGACCTGATGAAGACTACTTTAGAAGTTTAAAGAAACTATTACTTGTAATCTGTAAAAGCTCTATATATATTCAAGTTATAGTTCTTTTTGCTTTCAAGACAAACTCTCATTGTCTTCATCAGATACTTCAAGTCTTAGCATGTTATAAACTCTTATCTTAATTCATTAAGAGCACTTATCAAGTATAGTTTTGGCTTCATCAAAAAGGGGGAAATTGTTGGGATATAAATTCACCCTAAGCCCCACTTGATATTAGAATAGTTTTGATGGCCAAAACACTTAGAGTCTATAAATGTAATAGGATCAGCTGACTTGTATAGAACAGCTTAGACTAGTCTTGTGTGATCAACTGTATTGATATCAGCTGATCAGCACAGTCCTGGGTTACATGCCTATCCTCAAGATGAGAAGAGTAGAAGACATGAAGACTAGAAGATCCTTGAAGACCAGATAAGTTAAGGTGCTTGTATACATACTTATCTAATGGAGTCCCAGATTGAAGATGGCCTAAAGCAGTACAAAGAATTTCCAGATCAGAAGAGTGTTACTCTACTGATATCAGAAGACAGAAGACCTAAGGCCAGAAGAGTAGTCAGAAGACTAGAAGTACAGAACAGAAGACTATGTGCTCTTCCAGGACTCGGCTGATTCCTAAGTCATCTTGCAATTCAAACGAAGACCTACCTTATTTAGAAGATTGACATGATCCCAGGATTGAAGCAATCAAGCGGCTGGAATCAAGGAATCAAGCTATTATGGAAAGATTGCTCAAACGGCTAGTCAACTCCAACGGCTAGTTGCAACCAATCTCCATTATAAATACAAGAGGATGAGAAATCACAAAAAGAAGTCACAAGAGAGAATTCAACAAGCCAAGCAAGCAATCAAAGCTAAAGCCATACTATTCTAAGAATTCTCAAAAGAGCCAGAAACCATTAGATTATCTATAGCTCTTAAGTGATTTCTATCCAACTCCTAAGAACCTGAAACCTGTTCATATTGTATATCAATTGTTTTAGGCATAGTGGTTAAGCAAATTATAAGCTTGAACCATTAGTTGGATACACCTCAAAAACCCCAAACCCTCACCGAAAGGTTAAAGTTTTTGAACCCCTTAAAGTGCAAGTGCTTACAATCACTTGTGGAGACCGTAGCTGTTAGGACGGCTCATATCTCAAAGTCCTAACCTTGGGACTATAAAGGTCAAGACCCTTGTAATTTGTGGTAAATTAAAGGGATTAAACATCACGTGTGGACGTTAGAGTGGACGTAGGAACGTATATCCGAACCACTATAAATCCGGTGTCATTTACTTTCTGCACTTTACATTTCTGTCTTTACATACATTATTATATAGTGCATAGTGTGATTTCAACATTCTTCAAAACAAGGCCATAACTTTCAAACCAGCATCAGCTGAGTATTTTCATTAAGCAAAACAAGTTGAACACTTTCATAAGAATTACAAGAACGAGTCTAAACCAGGGCCACCATAATTCCGCATATAACCTCCTCAGTCAGATCACTATAGTCATCTGGACCAGCAGACTTGCAGTCCAGTTGACATAGCAATCAGAAGAGGTTCTCAACTCTGTTTGAAAAAGTTTTAAAGTCTATTCACCCCTCCCCTCTAGACTTTAATCCCATTCACTACTCGTTCAGGGACCAACACCTAAGAAAAAAACACAAATCACTAACTATTATTCTTGTTTCAGGTATGGAGATAATCGAAAGAAGAGATGGATTGGAGATCATCCCTCAACCAAGGTCTTGGGTGAAGGAGATGAAGATTTGTCCAGAAGATGGAGATGACGCAGATCAGCATACTTGGTTCACTCAACATAAGTATGTTCTTGAAAAGTAAAGGAAGGAGAGACGTTCTAATTGAAAAGTAAAGGAAGGAGAGATGTAGAGGACAAAGTAGCAGACAAGCAGAGCTTCTTCTCCAGGGGAAGTTCTACATGGAGAGCTTGTTACCAAAGGCTACTATGTTAAAACAAATCAAGAAGACCAAGTTCCTGCCTTTCTCTTCACACTCCATTGAAGCACCTTCCAATCTTCTCCCTCTTTCAAGAGAGGCGATGAAATTCAATTTGAACACATTAGATGCTACAACCCATCTGATGATGAGGAACATCAGATGGTGAGGGCAACCTGAACCAGTGGGATATCATCCAGGCTGATCATCTACATATTGATTTGATGGTCCCACATGGTCAAGAGGAAGAGCTGGAAGATCCATCAAACCAGGTTGGATCATCACACACAGCATATCTGAAAGATCCATCAAACCAGGTTGGATCATCACACACATAAGATTTACTCAGCAAACCTCAAACTTCTACTCAGCTGATCAGAAGACCAACTCAGCTGACCAGAAGACTTTCAAGAAAATCAGCAGACTTTTCGAAGAAATAAAAAGACTTCACTCTGCTGATCAGATCACTTCAATTCAGAGCATAATGAACATCTTTGATCATGTAATTCATTCTAGATTTGTTTCTGAATGTAATTAAAGAAATCAGCATATATAAGGAATACAATTTACTTATAGAAAACGGCCTTGATGATCAATTTTTGCTAAAATTTAGTCACAACGGCTATTTTTGGTAATGATGTCATTAGTACTCTGTTGGGATATGAATATCCTTAGTTTAGTTTTGATAAACCAAATCAAACATGTAATAGGATAAGTTGTATTGTATAGACAACTTTATTATACATCTTGTAATAGATAGGACTCTGGTTAGAAGAGAAGACTTGTCAAATGCTCAAGAAGAGAAGAGAAGACCAAGACCAGAAGTCTCCTGATAAGATGAGTTGAACTCATCTTACAGGATAAGAAGAGTAAAAACAGCTGAGTAAAGACAGCAGAGTAAAGACAGCAGCTGAGAAGAAACAGCAGCTGTGTAAAGACAGCTGAGTAAAGACAGCAGCTGAGAAGAAACAACAGCAGTGTAAAGACAGCTGAGTAAAGACAGCAAAGTAAAGACAGCAGCTGAGAAGAAACAGCAGCTGTGTAAAGACAGTTGAGTAAAAACAGCAGAGTGAAGTCTTCTTACCAGCAGAGTGAAGTCTTCTTACCAGCAGAGTAGAAGTCTTCTTACCAGCAGAGTGAAGTCTTCTTACCAGCAGAGTAGAAGTCTTCTTACACAATTAAAGGAAGACCAATCACAACTGAAATCAAGGATTGACAAGATATGTGCACAAGAAAGGAAAGTCAAAGATATGATTGAAATTACATGACAATGGTAATATTCAATCATATCAAATCAAAAGATTGTCAATTCCTCAATTAGTGGAGATTTGAATTGCTATCATCCAACGGTAACATTCAAACATCAACACTATATAAATGAGTCCATACATCATTGGGAACGTGAAGAGGTGTGAAATGCAGAGGTCGAGCAAAGTGCTTAAAGTCCAGAAATAAGAAGAGCTCAAGAAGATCATTCATGAAGATTCAACACGCATCACCTCATCCCCAGTGAGTGAACTCATACCATCTAAGCCAGTTTAACCACTCATATATATCCATAGCTTAGAGAGAATTTCCCAATCCTAGCATGAGGCTAAAACAGATTGTAAGGGAAATTCTCACCTAGTTCATATACACAAAACCCACCTTCTACCATAAAACCCTAGAAGTCAAGTTGAGTGTTCGTCACTGTAAAGAGTCCAAGTGCTCTATAATCACTTGTGGAGTGCAAGTGCAAGTGCTTACAATCACTTGTGGGGAAGTGCAAGTGCTTACAATCACTTGTGGAGACCGTAGCCGTTATGACCGCTCAGATCTCAAAGTCCTACCCTTGGGACTATAAAGGTCAAGGCCCTTGTAATTTTTGGTAAATTAATGGGATTAAACATCACGTTAGGACGTGAGAGTGGACGTAGGAACGTATATCCGAACCACTATAAATTAATGTGTTATTTACATTTCTGCACTTTACATTTCAAGTCTTTTCATACATATTTGTGCATAAACTGTTTTACACACTGTATTTATTAAATAGACGAGTATAATATTTATGGGCACACTACAATTCCGCACTTAACTCCGATAAGTAATTAATCAGTCGACTAACTAGTCCTAGGCCCCTAGTGAAATCAGCGGACTAGTTACTTTGAAGAGTTAGTTTATTTTCCACACAATCAGCAGACATCAAGTCAGCTGATCTTACACTCGTCTCAGGGACCAACATACTCAATTACTGTTTTGCCAACGAATCATCAATTGACACATGGCAAATTCAGCCGGCAAAATTAAAGGAATGGGCCGAAATCAAAGAAGGAAATCTTGGGTACTACTCCACATTAAATCAAATCTGACCGTTGGATTGTACAATCTTCAAGATTTGCTGGAGTATATATACAACCCTTAAACCATTCCTAAAACCCTTTCGCTCACAAATCTCAATTGCTTACAATACTCTCTCGTTCTGCAAATTTCTTTCAAACTTTCGAAACCTAACACTCAGAAATCAGAATGGGAATCATTGAAATTTTTGATGAGATGACCAAGATCACAGGCACTCTAGATGCTGCAAAGTGGTCTAAGGAAGGGAAGATCTTTACGGAGAATGCTCTGTATTTCAAAGGCGTTCACACAGCTGAGAACAAGGAGATACTGCTTCGATGTCTCAACCTTAATCTCAGAGAATTTCTGCAAGCAGCACCTGCCAATGTTTATGAACAAGATGTGTTGGCTTTCTATGCAAACGCTGTGATGAATGGTTCACAAGTTGAAAGTGTCATGGGTAGACACACGGTCAAAATCACAAGAAAAACTCTTAAGGACCTGTTCGATCTACAAAGGGGGGAAGTAAACATCTCTACCTACATTATGGGAAGAGAAAAAGAATATATGGAGTTGTTTACTGGTGGAAGAGTCAAGGCTGCTGATGCCTCTGGAGTCAAGAAATCTCAACTTGACCCTAAGTTTCAAACCTTGATGGACATAGCAGGCAAGATGCTGCTAGGTAACACATTTAGTCATGATGCTGTTACTACTCTAAAGGTTGGAGTTATGGCTGCAATCTGGGATCAGATTGATGGAGATTGGCAAGGGCTTTTCTTGGACAGAATTTCTCTTGAGGCCAAGAAGGTTTCCTTGGACTTACAATCTAAGGAGTGGAAGGTGACCGCTACTGTCAGCTTTGTCAACAAGCTGAGTATCCTCCTTCCAGAAGTACTCCCTAAGAAGTATCACATCTCCAAATACTTCTTGAGGAAGGAAGCTATTGCTGAAGCAGCAAAATTGAAGGAAGAGAAGAAGAGGATGTTAGCTGAAGCTTCTTCTAAAGATGTTATTAAGGAAGCAGAAGAGTCTGTTCATGACTCTGCTGAAGAAGAAGAGGAGCCCTCCAAAGAAGAGGCTCAAAAGAAGGCTGATGAGGATGATGATGATGACAATCAAACCTTAGCACAAAGAAGAATTTTAATCAGATCAGGGCTCATCTCCCCATCTGATTCAGATGTCACTCCCACTGCCTCTCCTTTGAAGAAGGCAGGTACTTCTAATCCCTCTCTCACTATTACTCCTTCTAAGCTATCCAAAGGTCAGAAGAGAAAGAAGAACACTTCTTCTTTCACCAAGAATACAAAGAAATCCAGGCTCCCTACTCCCATGAGCATAGCCCCTATTTCATCCTTCAACCCTTCTGAAGATGCCAACCCATCTGAACCTTCAAACACTGATACCCAAATCCCTGCTGATACTCACACAGCAGAGGAACAAGCCCAGCCTCAAACAACTATTGAGCCACAACTGCCTACCCCTGCTGATGTACAAACAGCAGATAACCAAACTCAGACCACCTCTACACCCCCTGCTGATGATCAAACTCAAATCACTTCTCCATCCCCTGCTGATACTCAAACAGCAGATGACCATGATCATCAAACCCATCCATCTACTGATCTTCAAGTAGAACAGGAACCAGACCAGCAGTCTCAAAACCCTGCTGATGCTAAACCAACTGAAGATCAATCTCACACACCTACTCAACCTGAAAATATCACTTCCCAAATCCCTGTTGATACTCACACAGCAGAGGAAAATGTCCCATCCACTCAATCTCCTATCCTCACTGCCCCATCTGCACAAGAAGACTTGGCACCAGCAGACCTGGCTCAAGCAGGCCCTTCTCAGCCTCAGTACAGCATGGTGCACTATCCTATGTGCACAAGGGAAAAGATAATGAGGATGAAGATAGCCAATCTGCTCAAGTCTACTATTCCTGGCATTGATGAGGAGTCAACTCAGTTTGAACAAGTACTAAGGATTTGTACTTGGATTTAACTCCGAAGAGATGATGTGGATGACCTTCATGAAGTCATGGAAGGAATGGGAGGAAAGGCAAATTTCCTCGACTGGGAAATGGAGCAAAAGGAAGTTGCTCAGGTTCAATCTTTTGCTCAGCTGCTGCTAGCAGAGGCCCTGACCGCAGTATGCAACAGGATTCTAGGAATCCCCACTGATGATATCTCTGTCCCAGAAGGCTCATCAGATCAGCAGACAGCAAATAAAACCTTGGTAGAAGACTCAGCTGCACCAGCCTTGGTGGAAGACTCAGCATCAACAGTCCCTGCAGAAGACTCAGCTGAACCAGCTGATAAAGTGGAAATTAAAAGAGAAATTGTCAAAGTACCAGCTCACTTCAGGCCTTCTGATGATCTGACTCACTTCTTTGTTCAATCAGAGGATAAAGGAAGAAGGATTATGACTCAACTAGTTGAGGCCACTACCTGCTTCCTCAATGAAGACTATCTATCAGCTGAAGAAAGAGGCAAAACACTGATAGTTCATCCAAAACCTCAAGGTTCTACCTCAACCTCTACCCCATATGTTGACTATACAGCAGACATCTGCTCACAGGTCAAAACTGCAATAGACTTGCACTTTGAGAAAGGTTTAGGCCTACAGCTTGGAAGATATGTTAAAAAAGCTGTTAAGGAGCAGAGGACTCGTCTTCACGACCAGATTATTGACATTGAAGACAAGTTTGGAGAGGCACTTCACCATCAGATAGGTGAATACTTGAGCACCATTCAGAAGAAGGCATCAAACTCCTCCAACATGTTCGTTGATCTCTACACTAATGAGATTACTCGCATGGAGACCACTTACAAGACAAGAATTGAGGATGCGAAGCAAGAGCCACTGAAGGTCAAGCTCTTCTCAAATCAGCTGCAGAGGAGAATGAGAAGTTGCAGACTCAGCTGAAGGAGACAGCAGCCAAATTGGAAGCCCTTACAACTAGACTAGAAGCTGCCTCCTCCTCCAACTCTCATGCTCAAGTCCTAGAGCACATCATCACTCATCTGACTCAAGTTGGCAAAAAGGGGGAAGATGAGTTGATAAAGGCTCTAGAGAAGTCTACTGCTCAGCAAGCTGTAATGGTAGTATCTCAAGATGAGTTGAATGAAACCTTGGGTGGTTTAAAAAGTAAAATCAAGAACAGACAAGACAAAGAAGCTGCTCAAGAAACCCAAGCTCCTGCCAAGAGTCTACAGATCACTGCCCCTGTAGAACAAGTTCCTGAAAAGAGGATGACAAGGAAAAGGAAGGCACATGAGCAAGCTCAGACAAGTGAGAAGTCAGCTCCAGCAGAGCCTACTGCAGAAGAGAAAGAGGCTTTAGAGCTGAAGAAAAGAAAGTTGCTTGAAGCTCAAGAGCTTAAGCAAAAGAAGCTAAATGATGCGAAGGCACTCAAGGCCAAATTTGATAGGAAGGTGGCCAAACTCAGGAAAGCTCTCAAGGACAAAGCAATGAAAGAAAATGTCCTAGTGTTTGATAGCTCTTATGTGGATTATTTAGCCCTTCAAGATGAGCTACCAAGATGGTATCCCCTGAAGAAGAAGTGGCAAATTCAACACAACATAGTAAGGAAATTTGGCCCTCTTACTACTTATGAAGAATAATTTCTTCAATTCTCCCAGTTCATGACCATTGAAGATCCAGAGTTCTGGAAAGAAATATTCAAGACAGCCAAAGAACTTAACTACTGCAGAATCCTAACACATGAAGAACCTAGATGGGAGGCACCCACTCTGGGCTCTGGAAGAACAGACAAGATAGAAGTCAAAAGGATTCTGGAGAAGATCTACAAAGAGGAGAATGTTACAGACTTGCAACACATGGAAGATGTTCGAGTTCGTTTGTACCTTGCTTTCCGCATCTGAAGATCAGAAGACCTGATGAAGACTACATTAGAAGTTCAAAGAAACTAACACTTGTAATTTGTAAAAGCTTCATATATATTAAAGTATTAGTTCTTTTTGCTTACAAGACAAACTCTCATTGTCTTCATCAGATACTTCAGTTTTAAAATGTTATAAACTCTTATCTTATTTATTAAGAGCATTTATCAAGTATAGTTTTGGCTTCATCAAAAAGGGGGAAATTGTTGGGATATAAATTCACCCTAAGCCCCACTTGATGTTAGAATAGTTTTGATGGCCAAAACACTTAGAGTTTATAAATGTAATAGGATCGGCTGACTTTGTATAGAACAACTTAGACCAGTCTTGTGTGATCAACTGTATTGATATCAGCTGATCAGCGCAGCCCTGACTTACATGCCTATCCTCAAGATGAGAAGAGTAGAAGACATGAAGACTAGAAGATCCTTGAAGACCAGACAAGTAAGGTGCTTGTATACCTACTTATCTGATGGAGTTAAAGATTGAAGATAGTCTAAGAGTGCATAAAAGATTTGTCAGATCAGAAGAGTGTTACTCGACTGATATCAGAAGACAGAAGACCTCGACCAGACGAGTAGTCAGAAGACTAGTAGAGCAGATCAGAAGACTATGTGCTCGTCCAGGACTCGGCTGATTCCAAAGTCATCTTGCATTTTGAATGAAGACTTACCTTACTTAGAAGATTGACATGATCCCAGGATTGAAGCAATCAAGCGGCTGGAATCAAGTAATCAAGCCAATATGGAAAGATTGCCCCAACGGCTAGTCAACTCCAACGGCTAGTTGCAAGCAATCACCACTATAAATACAAGAGGATGAGAAATCACAAACAAGAAGTCACAATGAGAGAATTCAAAAAGCTAAACAAGCAATCAAGCATAAAGCCACATTGTATTGAGAGTTCTCTAAGAGCCCAGAATCCATAAGAACATCCCTAGCGCTTAAGTGATTTCTATCCAACCAAAGAACCTGAATCCTATTCTTATTGTATATCCATTGATTTAGGCATAGTGGTTAAGCAAATTATAAGCTTGAACCATTAGTTGGAAACATTCAAAAACCCCAAACCCCCACCGAAAGGTTAAAGTTTTTGAACCCCTACAAAGTGCAAGTGCTTACAATCACTTGTGGAGACCGTAGCAGTTAGGACTGCTCAGATCTCAAAGTCCTACCCTTGGGACTATAAAGGACAAGCCCTTTACATTCAGCACTATAAACCTGGTGTTATTTACATTCAGCACTTTACATTACTGTCATTTCATATATCTTATATAGTGCATATTGTGCTTTCAACTGTCTTCAAATCAAGGCCATAACTTTCAAACCAGCATCAGCTGAGTATTTTCATTAAGTAAACAAGTTGGCACTTTCAAAAGAAACTAAAAGAACGAGTCTAAACAAGGCCTACCATAATTCTGCATATAATCTCTTCATTCAGATCACTATAGTCATCTGGACCAGCAGACTTGTAGTCCAGCTGACATAGCAATCAGAAGAGGTTCCCAACTCTCTTGAAAAAGTTTTAAAGTCTATTCACCCCTCCCCTCTAGACTTTAATCCCATTCACTACTCATTCAGGGACCAACATTTGCCAACTCAAGTGCTTCAGGAGACTAGGCCAAAACCTAAGGAAAAGGCCAAAGTCCCTGAACACAAGAGGAATGTTGGTCAGTAGAGTAGACCCAATGGTAGGGCAACTCTCCTGAACAATGTTCATAGGAGTTATCCAAGGTATAATCAGCCTAGGCCAACTCTACTGAGAAAGCCTCAGCTGAATAGACCTAAGGAAAACAATCCTCAAAGGCAGAATAAAATGAAACAACCAAAACCCTACATGCCAAAGGGTAATGGTCACAAAAATGCCTTTCCTAAAAGATTCCCTCAAGTAGCACAAAGAACTCATAAGTTCAGGAGGTTTGACAACTCTCCTGAAACTTACAGAGTTAACACTTTCCCAAAGGCATTTAAGGGAAAGACAGTGTATGTTAATGCTAGAGGAAAACAACTTAGCCACCTTGAATCAATCAGGGTAATTAGGTAAGTTTGGGTTCCTAAAGGCACAACTAACCTCTCAGGACCCAAAACTCAAAGGGTACCTAAACCTATCTAATTGCAGGTACCATTGGGCCACAAGAAGAGGAGTATGAGCAAAAAGTCAGCATGGTACCTTGACAGTGGATGTTCAAGGCACATGACTGGAAATAAGGAACTCCTCACTGGTTTTATTGAAAAATAAGGCCCAAATGTCACATTTGGAGACAACTCACAAACAACAACAAAAGGTTATGGTACCTTGATGATTGGTAACATCAAGGTATCCAATGTATCTTATGTGGCTGGTCTCAAATATAATCTCCTAAGTATCAGTCAATTCTGTGATAAAGATTTCAATGTTGAGTTCTCAAGTGGAAAATGTTTAATCAAAGATAAGACTCAACAAATTCTATTGACTGGAACTAGGAAAGGAAATGTGTATTTTGCAGACTGGGACAAGTCTACTGATGCTGCATGCTTCATTGCTAAAAGTTCTAGTGAACAAAGTTGGTTATTGCATAAGAGACTAAACCACCTGAACTTCAAAACAATGAACAAACTTGCAAGAAATGCATTAGTTAAAGGACTACCTAATGAGGTTTTCATAAAAGAGCATGTATGTAAACCATGCCAAGAAGGAAAACAAATCAAAGCCCCATTCAAAGGAAAACCAGTCATTTCTACTGAAAGGGTACTTGAACTTTTACATATGGACTTATTTGGACCAATTACCCCTGCAAGTATAAATGGTAGAAAATACACATTGGTGGTAGTAGATGACTTCTCTAGGTTCACATGGGTAGTATTTCTCCTTAATAAGAAGGAAACACAAGTCAAACTGCCTGAACTTTTAAAGAGACTGTCAAATGAGAAAAGCCTTAGCATTATCAAGATAAGATCTGATAAAGGCACTGAGTTCATAAATTCTTACATCAATGAGTATTGCACATCTAATGGAATAGCTCATGAAACCTCAGCAGCTAGAACTCCTCAACAAAATGGAGTTGCAGAAAGAAGAAATAGGACCTTAAAAGAAGCTGCTAGAACTTTAATTGCTGATTCAAATCTACCTAAAAGGTTTTGGGCTGAAGCTATAAACACTACATGCCATACTCAAAATAGATGTTTGATTACTAAGGGGCAAGGCAAAACCCCCTATGAACTCTGGAAAGGAAGAATGCCTAAAGTGTCATACTTTCACATATTTGGTTGTAAGTGTTTCATTCACAACAATGGGAAAGAACAGTTGAATGCCTTTGATAGCAAAGTTGATGAGGGAGTATTCCTTGGATATTCTCAAATCAGTAGAGCTTTCAGAGTCTACAACAAGAAAACCCTTATTGTGGAGGAAACACCTCATGTTGTGTTTGATGAATCCACTCATGAGTTCAGGAACAAGGACTTAGAGACAGAAGAAATCACACAAAGAACAACCAGACTGAGCCTAAAAGACAAAGGCACTGAATTCCTAGATGTTGTCCAAGCCAACCTACCTGAAATCATAAAGATGGACAACAATCCTAAAGGCAACCTTCCTGAGGCATACCCCACTGAAGGAAATGGTGAACTGAATGATCCAATCCCAGTTCACATCCAGGTAACAACTATCAATGAAGAAGCAGTCCCTGCTGAGGTAGTTAATGGGTCAAATAATCAAGGGGGAACCAACAATGTTGAAAATGCCAATATCCCTGATATTGAGAACAACACCCTTGATTATGATCCTGCATTAAATTTCCCTGAATTCTATGATCAAAATGGCTCAACTTCAGTAGAGGACAACTCTACTGAAGAGATCAGGAAAAGAAGGACTTGGTTGTCTGACCATCCTACTGATCTAATACTTGGTGACCCAAGTATAGGAGTCAAAACTAGAAGGTTTCATGGTGAAAGTGCTCTATTTTATTGTTTCTTGTCAGAACAAGAACCAAGTGATATTGAGGAAGCACTTCAAGATGCCAATTGGATCACAGCCATGCAGGAAGAGCTGAACCAATTCACCAGAAATGATGTATGGGAGTTGGTGGATAGACCTTCACATCAAGATGTTATTGGAACCAAGTGGGTGTTCAAGAACAAGAAGAATGAGAATGATGTGATTGTCAGAAACAAAGCAAGACTAGTGGCAAAGGGCTATTGCCAATCAGAGGGCATTGACTATGATGAGACATTTGCACCTGTGGCAAGGCTGGAAGCAATAAGGCTCTTTCTAGCCTATGCAGCCCACAAAAGGTTCAAAGTGTACCAAATGGATGTCAAGAGTGCCTTTCTGAATGGAGTCTTGAAAGAAGAAGTCTATGTTGAGCAACCACCTGGTTTTGAGGTTGGAAATCAAGTCTACAGATTGAAGAAGGCTCTATATGGACTCAAGCAAGCCCCTAGGGCTTGGTATGACACTCTGTCACAATTCCTCTTGGATCATGGATTCACCAAGGGAACTGTGGACAGAACTCTCTTCAGAATCTCTGAAGGAGAGGACATCTTGCTTGTCCAAATTTATGTGGATGACATAATATTTGGATCCCCCAATGAAAAGCTGTGTGAGAAATTCTCAAACCTAATGCAAAGCATGTTTGAGATGTCAATGATGGGGTTGATGAACTTATTTTTGGGTCTACAAGTTAAGCAATCAAAAGAAGGAATCTTCATCAACCAAGCTAAGTACACCAGAGAAATGATCAAGAAATTTGGGTGTGCTACTAGCAAGCCAGTAAGGATCCCAATGAACACAAATTGGAAGATGGATCCTGATGAGAGTGGTGTTCCAACCAACTCTACTGAGTATAGAGGAATAATTGGTTCACTCCTCTATCTCACTGCCAGCAGGCCTGACATCACCTTTGCAGTAGGTGTTTGTGCAAGGTTTCAACCAAATCCTAAGAAAAGCCATCTTGAGGCTGCAAAGAGGATTTTGAGGTATCTCAAAGGCACTGAGAATCTAGGCCTTTGGTTCTGTGATTCCCGAGGGAAACAACTCAAGTGCTCAAGGTTGTTCAAACGACCAATGTATATGTGGGTTCCCAAGGGTAGTACTAACACCCAAGGACCCAAAACAAAATGGGTACCTAAGACTTTGTTGGGATATAAATTCACCCTAAGCCCCACTTGATGTTAAAATAGTTTTGATGGCCAAAACACTTAGAGTTTATAAATGTAATAGGATCAGCTGACTTGTATAGAACAGCTTAGATTAGTCTTGTGTGATCAACTGTATTGATATCAGCTGATCAGCACAGTCCTGGCTTACATGCCTATCCTCAAGATGAGAAAAGTAGAAGACATGAAGACTAGAAGATCCTTGAAGACCAGATAAGTTAAGGTGCTTGTATACCTACTTATCTGATGGAGTCCCATATTGAAGATGGCCTAAAGCAGTACAAAGAATTACCAGATCAGAAGAGTGTTACTCTGCTGATATCAGAAGACAGAAGACCTAAGGCCAGAAGAGTAGTCAGAAGACTAGTAGTACAGATCAGAAGACTATGTGATCTTCCAGGACTCGGCTGATTCCTAAGTCATCTTGCAATTCAAATGAAGACCTACCTTATTTAGAAGATTGACATGATCCCAGGATTGAAGCAATCAAGCGGCTGGAATCAAGGAATCAAGCCATTATGGAAAGATTGCTCAAACGGCTAGTCAACTCCAACGGCTAGTTGCAACCAATCTCCATTATAAATACAAGAGGATGAGAAATCACAAAGACAAGAAGTCACAAGAGAGAATTCAACAAGCCAAGCAAGCAATCAAAGCTAAAGCCATACTGTTCTAAGAATTCTCAAAAGAGCCAGAAACCATTAGATTATCTATAGCTCTTTAGTGATTTCTATCCAACCCCTAAGAACCTGAAACCTGTTCATATTGTATAATCATTGTTTTAGGCATAATGGTTAAGCAAATTATAAGCTTGAACCATTAGTTGGATACACTTCAAAAACCCCAAACCCTCACCGAAAGGTTAAAGTTTTTGAACCCCTTAAAGTGGAGACCGTAGCTGTTAGGACGGCTCAGATCTCAAAGTCCTAACCTTGGGACTATAAATGTCAAGACCCTTGTAATTTGTGGTAAATTAAAGGGATTAAACATCACGTGTGGACGTGAGAGTGGACGTAGGAACGTATATCCGAACCACTATAAATCTGGTGTTATTTACTTACTGCACTTTACATTTCTGTCATTTCATTAACTATTATATAGTGCATACTGTGATTTCAACATTCTTCAAAACAAGGCCACAACTTTCAAACCAGCATCAACTGAGTACTTTCATTAAGCAAAACAAGTTAACACTTTCATAAGAAACTAAAAGAACGAGTCTAATCAAGGCCTACCATAATTCCGCATATAACCTCTTCAATCAGATCACTATAGTCATCTGGACTAGCAGACTAGTAGTCCAGTTGACATAGCAATCAGAAGAGGTTCCCAACTCTATTGAAAAAGTTTTAAAGTCTATTCACCCCTCCCCTCTAGACTTTAATCCCATTCACTACTCGTTCAGGGACCAACAAGTGGTATCAGAGCAGTGGTTCTAACGGACTACTGTCTCTAGATTATCAGAAGACTTGAGGGAGTCTTTCTGTAGTCCTCTTGAACAGATCTTTTTGAAAAACTTGTTTTTGAAAACTCATATAGCATGAGTGCTAACATGCGAAAATTGCCTAAGTTTTCAGTTGAGGATTATGATTACTGGAAGATCAGGATGAGGAAGAATCTCACATCAGTCCACTACAAAATGTGGCTATAATCACAGAAGGTCCAATCACCATCATGACAGTCAACACTGCAAATGGTGATCCAGAAGTCCCAGTTGGAGAACTGGTTCCCAAGCCCATGAAGGATCTCACACCAGAAGAGATGAAGCAATCAAATCTTGATAGCATTGCTCAAGATTACATAATTCAAACTCTTACAAATGAGTACATTGCAAAGATAATCCACTGTGAGTCAGCCAGAGAGATGTGGGAGGCATTGGCACTTCTCTGTGAAGGAACTGAGCTGATCAAGGAATCCAAGTTGTCTACAGCAGTCAAGAAGTTCGAACACTTCAAGATGCAACCAGAAGAGTCTATTGATCAGCTAGACAATAGATTTACCAAGATCATCAATGAAATAGAATCTCTGGGCAAGAAATATACTAATAGAGAGAAAAATCTAAAGATTCTAGACTCTCTAACCAAGAAATGGAGACTCAAGAAGACCATCATCAAGGATACTCAAGATATCAAGAAGTGGTCTGCTCAAACTCTATTTCAGAACCTAAAAGCTCATGAATATGATCTGGAAAGAGAAGAAAACTCAGGAAGTGATGAGCCAACTGCAACCCCATCTACCTCCAAGACTGTAGCCTTCAAGGCAGCCAATACAAAAGCTGCAAGTACCTCATCTGGCAAGACCTCTCTGAAAACAGAAGACTGTGAAGGATCAGACATGAGTCTGAAAGAACAAATGGCTCTTATGATTAAGAGATTCGAAAGGATGAACACTCTCAACAGCAAATATAGAAAATTCTATAGAAACTACAAAGATAGAAGAGCAAGTTCACCCTCCAGAGGTTCCAGAGAAAGAACACCAGAAAGACATCCTAGAAAGGATGTGGAGTCATCTGACAGCCGAGGATCTAGAAGAAGAGATGCCACTCCTCCAAGGAAAGGCAACTCAAATCAGAAATCTTGATCATGCTTCAACTGTCGTAAACCAGGACACTATGTATATGAATGTCCTGAACTGAATCTAGATGACAAAGAAGAAAGAAGGCCAAGAAGAACTTTAGACAAGAAAGCTATGGTAACTGAAGAATCTGAATATCAAAGTGATGAACTCCCTACATCACCAGACTGTCAAATCTTCTCAGATGATTCAGATGATCTAGCTATGATGGCCATAGGTGAACATGAGGTAAACTCCTATACTACTACTTTCCATTCACCTATTTTTTCACAATCAGATGAGATAAACTCATCTGAAGGCGAATCAGAAGACACCTATTATCAATCTTTAAGAAAGGTAAAAGGTGATCTGGATATTGCCACTAGAGCTTTTATAGAAGTGGAAGAGGAGAACAAGTATCTAAGAAAAGAAATTGCTAAGTTGAAAAAGGCTAAGTTTGATAACACCCCTGAGTTGGTCACAATGAATGAAAGATTGACTAGAGAAGTGGAACTCCTTAGAGAAGAAAATACCACAATAACTCAGTTGTATGAGGGGATGTTAGAAACTCAAGCTTTAGAAACTAAGGAACTTCGTTCACTACAATCCAAGTTCGATGACCTATTCCAAGCACACAAGCTCTTAGAAAGGAGAAGGAATGCCTAAATCAAAAGATATCAGAGTTCAATAAAGCTTCTACTACTATTGAAAGTATCTCTGAAAATTATAGATGAAATGGCAATAAGATGGGTTTTGGCTATGAACTTAATCCATCTACATCCTCTCCAGCTGGGGGTAGTACACCTAACAAGTGCACTACTCAGACACATGAAAAGGGTGAGTGTTCTAAACACAATGAACCTAATATGAACCAAAAGGCATCTGTACCAGCTAAGGCTAACTATTCCAACACTAAAAATGGTAAAAGAAAAGTTAACCCCAAGCCTGTACAGAGGAACAGCAAACAGCCTAGACCATCTCGTCTGAGACAGTCTCAGCTGTATGTTGCTCCAGCCAAGAAGAAGAAGTCTTCTTCAAACAAATTTGTTCTCTTTACACCCCCTATCTCTTATGATATTGTGAGAACAGAGGAGTATGGTCCATATAATCGTGTGCATCGACCAGCTAATGCACCCAGGCCGAATGTAACTAGTCAAAAGATCATGTATGTACACTCCTATAAAGGGAAACTATTTGACTATTACTTAGCTGACACTAAGAACAAATCAGATCAGTCCAAGGTGCTGACTGGTAAGATTTGGTTCTGTGATGCCCGAGGGAAACAACTCAAGTGCTCAAGGTTGTTCAAACGACCAATGTATATGTGGGTTCCCAAGGGTAGTACTAACACCCAAGGACCCAAAACAAAATGGGTACCTAAGACTTAACCTTTCTTGCAGGAAAGGAGGGACCTATACAGAAGAGGAGGTCTAGCAGGAGAAACTTGGTATATAGATAGTGGATGCTCAACTCACATGACAGGAACCAAAGCCCTGCTGACCAACTACATAGAGAAGAAAGGTCCAAAAGTCTTCTTTGGTGATAACGCACATGGTAACACAAAAGGATATGGCACCCTTAAAAATGGTGACATTGAGGTACATGATGTATCATATGTAGAAGGCCTTAAGTTTAACTTATTATCTGTTTCTCATTTTTGTGACACTGGTTACTCAGTCAAATTCTCTAAAGATGAGTGTCTCATAAGTGATAAGAGAACAAAACAAAACCTTCTAACAGGATCTAGAAAGGGAAGTATGTATCTTGCACATTGGAACAGCTGTCCTAAGGATACATGTCTGCTTGTGAAGAGCCCTAAAGATGTCAGTTGGCTATGGCACAAACGCCTTAGTCATCTGAACTTTAAGACTATGAAGAAGCTAGCAAGGGAATCCTTAGTTGATGGTCTGCCTAATGAACTCTACTGTAAAGATCAGGTATGTGATGCATGTCAACAAGGAAAGCAAACAAAGGTCTCCTTCAAGACCAAGAAGACAGCATCAACCAACAGAGTTCTTGAATTGCTTCACATGGATCTCTTTGGACCTATCACTCCAACCACTCTAACTGGGAGGAAGTACACTCTTATTGTTGTAGATGACTATTCCAAGTTTACTTGGGTTATCTTCTTATACAAGAAGAGTGAAACACAGCAGAAGCTCCCTGAACTATTGAAGAGGATCCAAGTAGAGAAAGGAGAACCAATTGTGAAAATTAGAAGTGACAAAGGCACTGAATTCATTAACTCTTATATTATTGCCTATTGTACTTCTAATGGTATTCAGCATGAGACAAGTGCAGCAAGAACACCACAACAGAATGGTGTAGCTGAAAGAAGAGTCAGAACACTCAAAGAAGCTGCCAGAACTCTCCTTGCCGAATTCTCCACTCCTAAGAAGCTATGGGCAGAAGCCATCAACACAGCTTATCACACTCAAAATAGGTCAGGTATTCAAAAAATTCATGAGAAAACCCCATATGAACTGTGGAAAGGAAGAAAACCTAGAGTATCTTACTTTCATATATTTGGTTGTAAGTGTTTCATTCACAACAATGGGAAGAGTAAGTTGAATGCCTTTGATGCCAAAGCAGATGAGGGGATATTTTTAGGATACTCCTCTACTAGCAAAGCATTTAGAGTACTCAACAAACGAACCCTTCTTTTGGAAGAGACACCTCATGTTGTTTTTGATGAATCTTGTGAAAAGAATGCAGTAGAAACAAACTCAGCTGCAGATCAGATGAGACATCTAGTGATCAAGCCCAAACCAGATGAGTTCATTGAAGTAAATGAACCTTTTCCTGAAGAACCAGAGGAGGATAAGCCTCATAGACCTGTCACTAGATCTCAAACTCAAGCAGGACAAGCTGACCAGAATCAAGATGCAACAATCCCAAATGCCAGGGGGAATGATCTCTTTGACACCCAAGATACAGATGATGATCGACCTAATCAAGTCAACCCTCCTGATGGCACTAGATCAGATGAGAATCCAAGCTCATCCAATGCAGATACTTCTGTGAGGCATACATGGAGAAACAATCATCCATCAAACCTCATCTTAGGAGGAGCTGACTCAGGTGTCAAGACCAGAAGACAACTGAATCAGAACTCACAATCATCTATGTTCTGCTGGTGTGCCTTCCTATCCAACATTGAACCAGCTGACATAGAAGAAGCAATGACAGATAGCAATTGGATCACTGCTATGCAAGAAGAACTAAACCAATTCGAAAGAAATGAAGTCTGGGAATTGGTAGATCGTCCTGAAAACCACAATGTAGTAGGAACAAAGTGGGTATTCAAGAACAAGAAGGACGAAAATGATGTGATAACTAGAAATAAGGCAAGGCTAGTTGCAAAAGGATATTCACAATCTGAAGGGATTGACTATGATGAAACCTTTGTTCCAGTAGCCAGACTAGAAGCTATTCGACTATTTCTAGCTTATGCATCATATATGGGCTTCAAGGTATATCAAATGGATGTCAAGAGTGCTTTTCTAAATGGTATTCTGGTAGAAGAAGTATATGTAGAGCAGCCTCCAGGATTTGAAAAAGGTGATCAAGTATATCGACTGAAGAAGGCTCTCTATGGTCTAAAA
Organism: Galeopsis tetrahit; assembly: GCA_963675135.1. Taxonomy (NCBI): domain Eukaryota; kingdom Viridiplantae; phylum Streptophyta; class Magnoliopsida; order Lamiales; family Lamiaceae; genus Galeopsis; species Galeopsis tetrahit. The sequence goes on from OY776130.1 coordinate 19,112,092, forward strand.
CAAGCCCCTAGAGCTTGGTATGACACATTGTCACAATTCCTACTTGACAATGGATATACTAAAGGCAAAGTTGATAGAACTCTTTTCAGAATACAAGAAGGAGAAGACATTCTAATGGTGCAAATATATGTAGATGATATTATATTTGGATCACCCAATCAAGAGATGTGCAAGAAGTTCTCTGAACTTATGCAAGGAAAGTTTGAAATGAGCATGATGGATGAGATGAATTATTTCCTAGGACTTCAAGTCAAGCAGAGTCCAGAAGGGATCTTCATCAACCAGTCCAAGTATACCAAGAGCCTATTAGAAAGATTCAAAGCTCTACAAAGCAAGACTGCAAGGATCCCAATGATGACATCTTTCAAAATGGAACCAGATGAGTCTGGAAAGGCAGTTGATCAAGCTGAATATAGAGCACTGATTGGATCTCTACTATACCTTACAGCTAGCAGACCAGACATAACATTTGTTGTAGGAGTATGTGCTAGGTTTCAAGCAAACCCAAAGCAAAGTCATCTAGAAGCAGCAATGAAGATTCTCAAGTACCTAAAAGGAACAGTCAATCTAGGACTATGGTACCCTGCTGATGACAATCTAGAATTGAGTGGCTATTCTGACTCAGACTATGGAGGATGTAGAATTGATAGGAAATCCACATCTGGAACCTGTCAATTTCTAGGCAACAAGCTGATATCATGGTTCTCTAAGAAGCAAACCTCAGTTGCAACCTCCACCACTGAAGCAGAATACATGGCAGCTGGTAGTTGTTGTAGTCAGCTGCTCTGGCTAGTTCAACAACTCAAGGATTACAATGTAGAGGCAAGAGAAGTCCCTATTTATTGTGATAGCAGCAGTGCCATTGCCATCACTCAAAATCCTGTCCTCCACACAAGGTGCAAGCATGTGGACATTCGACACCACTTCATAAGAGACCACCTTGAAAAGAAGGACATCAAGATGGAGAAAATTCACACAGATATCCAAAGAGCAGACATCTTGACTAAGCCACTAGCTGAAGAAAGATTCAAGATCATATGCTACAGCTTAGGACTCCTGGATCCAAGCACATGAAGAGCAAAGATCAGCTGAAGACCCCAGCTGATACAATTGCAGCAGACTAGGAGGATCAAATGAGGTGAATAGACACCCTCATCTTTAGGTAAGATCTTTCCCAATGAAGACAAATAAAGCTGAGGGAAAACTTAGAGTCATCTAATCAAGGGGGAATCAATGATACCTTAAGAATCCTTGATGAAATACTCTAAAATCTGCATTGCATATCATATATATATATATATACAACAGACTTGAACAAAGTTATTTGATTTCTTTACTCTAAGCAATGTATACTATGTATAATAATAAACTATTCTTCATAAAATACTTTATTCATATACATATATACAGTATACTATTGAGTTATACTTGGTTGGATTAATACACCATCCTCACCGACTCAACAGTATGCATACAAAGTACGGATTTCAAGTAACTCTTGCTCAAAATTTATAATTTCTGCATTCCATAAGATAAAGTCTGAATATCTTTAAATGTGAACCCTTGGATCAAGAATCTCATTGTTGATCTTAAGAAGTAACTTTTCAGAAATTCAGACCTATCAACTCTATGGTTTTGTCATCTTTCACTCCACTACCTCATTTCTACCCCTATAAAAGGAGGAAGTTATGAGAACACCTAAGAACATAAATCACTAACTATTACTTTTTGTTTCAGGAATGGAGACAATCGAAAGAAGAGATTGAATGGAGATCATCCTTCAACCAAAGTCTTGGGTGAAGGAGATGAAGCTTTGTCCAGAAGATGAAGATGATGCAGATCAGCACACTTGGCTTACTCAACATGAGTATGCCTATGAAAACTAGAGGAAAGAGAGACGTCCTTATTGAAAACTAGAGGAAAGAGAGATGGAGAAGACAAAGTAGCAAGCAAGCAGAGCTTCTTCTCCAGGGGGAAGTTCTACATGGAGAGCTTGTTATCAAAAGCTACTGTGTCTAAACAGAACATGAAGACCAAGTCCATGGCCCTTTCTTCGACTCCACTGAAGCCTCTTCCAATCTTTCTTCTCCTTTAAGAGAAGCGAAGAAATTCAAAAAGGACACTTCAGATGCTACAACCCATCTGATGATAAGGAACATCAGATGGTAAGGGCAATCTGAACCAGTGGGATATCATCCAGGCTGATCAACATATTGATTTGATGGTCCTACATGGTTCAGAAATAGAGATGGAACATCCATCAAACCAGGTTGGATCACCACTCACAATAAAGCTGGAAGATCCATCATCCAGGTTGGATCATCACAACAGCACTGAAGGATCCATCAAGCCAGGTTGGACCTTCAAAGCACAGAAGATTTACTCAGCAAATCTCTATCCTTCACTCCGCTGATCAGAAGACCAACTCAGCTGACCAGAAGACTTTCAAGGAAAATCAGCAGACCTCTTGAAGAAATCAGAAGACCTCACTCTGCTGATCAGATCACTTGATTTTAGAGTTTAATGACTATCTTTGATCATGTAATTCATTCTAGATTTATTCCTGAATGTAATTAAACAAATTGGCCTATATAAGGAATGTAATTCACTTATAAAAAACGGCCTTGATGATCAATTCTTACCACAAAATTAGTCACAACGGCTATTTTTGGTAATGATGTCATTAATACTCAATTACCAAATTGCTAGCAAATCAACTATTGCCACATGGCAAATTCAACCGGCAAATTTAAAGAAAGGCCCGAAATCAAAGAAGGAAAATCTTGGGCTCTACTCCACAATTAAACCCAAATCTGACCGTTAGATCAAGAATTGTTGGAGTATATATACACACCCTTAAACCTCTCCCTAACCCTTTCGCTCACATTACTCAATTGCTCCCAATACTCTCTCGTTCTGCAAATTTCGTTCAAGCTCTCAAAACCTAACACTCAAACTCTACTATGGCAATCATTGAAATTTACGACGAGAAGACCAAGAGCACTGGCACCTTGGATGCTGCAAAGTGGTCCAAGGAAGGGAAGATGTTCACAGAGAATGCTCTGTTTTTCAAGGGCAAACACAAAGCAGAAAACAAGGAGATCCTTCTTCGCTGCATCAACCTCAACCTGCGAGATTTTCTAGAAGCAGCACCCACCAATGTTTATGAACAAGATGTGCTGGCTTTCTATGCAAACGCTGTGATGAAGGGATCTTATGTCGAAAGTGTCATGGGTGGACACAAGGTCAAGGTAACAAGGGAAATTCTTCAGGAATTGTTTGGCTTGTCAAGTGGGAATGTAAATATCTCCAACTACATCATGGGTAGAGAAAAAGAGTATATGGAGATGTTTACTGATGGAAGAATAAAGGCTATTGATTCCACTGGGCTCAAGAAATCCCAACTTGAACCTAAGTTTCAAACCCTGATGGATATAGCAGGCAAGATGCTGCTAGGTAAGACATTCAGTCATGATGGTGTTACTACTCTAAAGGTTAGAGTTATGGCTGCAATCTGGGATCAGATTGATGGAGACTGGCAAGGGTTGTTCTTGGATAGAATCGCCCTTGAAGCCAAGAAGGTAACTTTGGACCTTCAATCAAGGGAATGGAAGGTGACATCAACAGTCAGCTTTGTCAACAAGCTGAGTATCATCCTTCCAGAAATACTCCCCAAAAAGTACAAGATGGGACCTCATAAGACCTTCCACATCTCCAAATATTACTTAAGGAAGGAAGCTCTTGCTGAGGCAGCAAGGTTGAAAGAAGAGAGGAGGAAGTTGTTAGCTGAAGCATCTTCCAAAGATGTTGTTGAAGAGGCAGAAGAGTCTGCTCATGACTCTGCTGCTGAAGAAGAAGAGGAGCCCTCCAAAGAAGAGGCTCAAAAGAAGACTGCTGAGGATGATGATGACAATCAGACCTTAGCACAAAGAAGATATCTGATCAGATCAGGGCTCATCTCCCCATCTGATTCAGATGCCACTCCCACTGCCTCTCCTCTGAAAAAGGCAGGTACTTCTAATCCCTCTCTCACTTTCACACCTTCTAAGCTATCAAAGGGTCAGAAGAGAAAGAAGAACACCTCTTCTTTCACAAAGAAAGCCAAGAAATCCAGGCTCCCTACTCCAATGAGCATAGCCCCCATTTCATCCTTCAACCCTTCTGATGAGTCCAACCCATCTGAACCTCTAAACACTGATACCCAAATCCCTGCTGATATTCACACTGCAGAGGAACAAACTCAGCCTCAACTAACCCTTGAACCACAATTTCCAACCCCTGCTTACATTCAAACAGCAGATGTCCAAGATCATCAAGCTCAACCATCTACTGATCTTCAAGAAACTGAACCAGAACAGCAGACCCAAAACCCTGCTGATGAACGAATCATTGAAGATCAATCCCAACCTCTTACCCAACAAGAAGAAATCACTTCCCAAATCCCTGCTGATACTCACACAGCAGAGGAAAATACCCCAGCTACCCAATCCCCTATCCTCTTTGACCCATCTGCTCCAGAAGACATGGCACCAGCAGACCTGGATCAAGCTGGCCCTTCTCAACCTCAGTTCAGAATGGTGCACTACCCTATGTGCACAAAAGAAAAGATAATGAGGATGAAGATAGCCAATCTGCTCAAATCTACTACACCTGGAGTTGATGAGGGTTCAATCCAGTTTGAACAAGTGCTTAGGATATGCACTTGGATTGAGCTCAGAAGAGATGATGTAGATGACCTTCTTGAGGTCATGGAAGGAATGGGAGGAAAGGAAAACTTCCTCGACTGGGAAATGGAGCAAAAGGAAGTTGCTCAAGTTCGATCTTTTGCTCAGCTGCTATCAGATGAGGCACTAACTGCAGTCTGCAACCGGATTCTAGGAATCCCCACTGCTGATATCTCTATCCCAGAAGACTCATCGGATCAGCAGACAGCTGAACAAGCAAAGATGAAGGAATCAGCTGCACCAGCCTTGGTGGAAGACTCAGCTGCACCTGCAGAAGACTCAGCTGCATCAGCTGACAAAGAAGAGATTGCAAAAGAAGTAGTCAGAGTACCAGCTCACTTCAGACCTTCAGACAATCTGACTCACTTCATTGACAATCAAGAGGATGCAGGCAGACGAATCATGACCCATCTGACTAAGGCCACTACCTGCTACCTCAATGAGGAGTACCTATCAGCCGAAGAGAGAGGCAAAGAAATAATTGTTCATCCAAAGCCTCAAGGTACACCCTCTACTTCTACCCCATCTGTTGACCTTACAGCAGACATCTGCTCCCAGATCAAAGCTGCAATAGACTTGCACTTTGAGAAAGGTTTAGGCCTGCAGTTAGGAAGGTATGTTGAGAAAGCTGCAAGGGAACAGAAGACTCGTCTTCATGACCAGATTCTTGACATTGAAGACAAGTTTGGTGAAGCACTTCATCAGCAGATAGGAGAATATTTGAGTACCTATCAAAAACTATCAGGTGACACCTCCAAAAGGTTTGCTGATCTTTACACTGATGAGATGCACCGCATGGAGACCACCTACAAGTCAAGAATTGAAGAAGCTGAAGCAAGAGCCTCTGAAGGTCAAGCCCTTCTTAAGGCAGCTGCAGAGGAGAATGAGAAACTGTAGACTCAGCTGAAGGAGACAGCAGCCAAGTTGGAAGCACTTACAGAAAAGCTCGAGGCTGCCTCCTCCACCAACTCACTTACTCATGTAATGGAACACAGGATCTCCCATATTACTGCTGTCCACAAGGTCAATGCCATGGCACTAAAACAAACTCTGAAAGTGGAAATCATGAATGCCATGAAGCCTTTTGCGGCTGCACTTGCTGAAGCCAAAAAGGGGGAAGATATGTTGATAAGAGCTCTTGAGAAATCAGTTGCACAACAAGCTGTAATGGTAGTATCTCAAGATGAGCTGAATGAAACCTTGGGTGGTTTGAAAAGCAAAATAAAGAGCAGGCAAGAAAAAGGCAAAGGCAAAGAAATTTCTCAAGAAGGCACTCAAGCTCTCACTCAAGCTCCTGCCAAGACTCTTCACATCACTGCCTCTGAAGAACAAGTTCCTGAGAAGAGAATGACAAGGAAAAGGAAGGCAGATGAGCAAGCTTAGTCAACTCAGACCAGCAAGAAATCAGCTCCAGCAGAGCCTACTGCAGGAGAGAAAGAGGCTCTAGAGTTGAAGAAAAAGAAGTTGCTTGAAGCTCAAGAGCTTAAGCAAAAGAAGCTGAATGATGCGAAGGCAGTCAAAGCCAAATTTGAAAGAAGAATTGCCAAACTCAGAAAAGCAATCAAGGACAAAGCAAAAGAAGACAATGTCCTGGTGTTTGATAGCAATTATGTGGATTATTTAGCCCTTCAAGACGAGCTACCAAGATGGTATCCCCTGAAGAAGAAGTGGCAAATTCAACACCACATAGTAAGGAAATTTGGCCCTCTCCCAACTTATGAAGATGAATTCTTCCAGTTCAATCAGTTCATGAACATTGAAGATCCAGTGTTCTGGGAAGAAATTGTCAAGACAGCCAAAGGACTTGACAACTGCAGAATCCCAACTCCTGAAGAACCCAAATGGGATGCACCCCTTCTGGATTCAGGAAGAGTCAACATGATTGAAATCAAAAAGATTCTGTACAAAATCTATGAAGAGGAGAATGTTACAGATGTGCAGCACATGGAAGAAGTTCGAGCTCGTCTGTACCTTGCCTACCGCATTTGAAGATCAGAAGACCTGATGAAGACTACCCTAGAAGTTTAAAGAAACTATTACTTGTAATCTGTAAAAGTTCTATCTATATTCAAGTTCTAGTTCTTTTTGCTTACAAGACAAACTCTCATTGTCTTCATCAGATACTTCAAGTCTTAGCATGTTATAAACTCTTATCTTAATTCATTAAGAGCACTTATCAAGTATAGTTTTGGCTTCATCAAAAAGGGGGAAATTGTTGGGATATAAATTCACCCTAAGCCCCACTTGATGTTAGAATAGTTTTGATGGCCAAAACACTTAGAGTTTATAAATGTAATAAGATCAGCTGACTTGTATAGAACAGCTTAGACTAGTCTTGTGTGATCAACTGTATTGATATCAGCTGATCAGCACAGTCCTGGCTTACATGTCTATCCTCAAGATGAGAAAAGTAGAAGACATGAAGACTAGAAGATCCTTGAAGACCAGATAAGTTAAGGTGCTTGTATACCTACTTATCTGATGGAGTCCCAGATTGAAGATGGCCTATAGCAGTACAAAGAATTACCAGATCAGAAGAGTGTTACTCTGCTGATATCAGAAGACAGAAGACCTAATGCCAGAAGAGTAGTCAGAAGACTAGTAGTACAGATCAGAAGACTATGTGATCTTCCAGGACTCGGCTGATTCCTAAGTCATCTTGCAATTCAAACGAAGACCTACCTTATTTAGAAGATTGACATGATCCCAGGATTGAAGCAATCAAGCGGCTGGAATCAAGGAATCAAGCCATTATGGAAAGATTGCTCAAACGGCTAGTCAACTCCAACGGCTAGTTGCAACCAATCTCCATTATAAATACAAGAGGATGAGAAATCACAAAGACAAGAAGTCACAAGAGAGACTTCAACAAGCCAAGCAAGCAATCAAAACTAAAGCCATACTGTTCTAAGAATTCTCAAAAGAGCCAGAAACCATTAGATTATCTATAGCTCTTAAGTGATTTCTATCCAACCCCTAAGAACCTGAAACCTGTTCATATTGTATAATCATTGTTTTAGGCATAGTGGTTAAGAAAATTATAAGCTTGAACCATTAGTTGGATACACTTCAAAAACCCCAAACCCTCACCGAAAGGTTAAAGTTTTTGAACCCCTTAAAGTGCAAGTGCTTACAATCACTTGTGGAGACCGTAGCTGTTAGGACGGCTCAGATCTCAAAGTCCTAACCTAGGGACTATAAAGGTCAAGACCCTTGTAATTTGTGGTAAATTAAAGGGATTAAACATCATGTGTGGACGTGAGAGTGGACGTAGGAACGTATATCCGAACCACTATAAATATGGTGTTATTTACTTACTGCACTTTACATTTCTGTCATTTCATTAACTATTATATAGTGCATACTGTGATTTCAACATTCTTCAAAACAAGGCCACAACTTTCAAACCAGCATCAGCTGAGTACTTTCATTAAGCAAAACAAGTTAACACTTTCATAAGAAACTAAAAGAACGAGTCTAATCAAGGCCTACCATAATTCCGCATATAACCTCTTCAATCAGATCACTATAGTCATCTGGACCAGCAGACTAGTAGTCCAGTTGACATAGCAATCAGAAGAGGTTCCCAACTCTATTGAAAAAGTTTTAAAGTCTATTCACCCCTTCCCTCTAGACTTTAAGCCCATTCACTACTCGTTCAGGGACCAACAGACTTAACTTTTCTTGCAGGAAAGGAGGGACCTATACAGAAGAGGAGGTCTAGCAGGAGAAACATGGTACATAGATAGTGGATGCTCAACTCACATGACAGGAACCAAAGCCCTGCTGACCAACTACATAGAGAAGAAAGGTCCAAAAGTCTTCTTTGGTGATAACGCGCACGGTAACACAAAAGGATATGGCACCCTTAAAAATGGTGACATTGAGGTATATGATGTATCATATGTAGAGGGTTTAAAGTTTAATTTATTATCTGTTTCTCATTTTTGTGACACTGGTTACTCAGTAAAATTCTCTAAAGATGAGTGTCTCATAAGTGATAAAAGAACAAAATAAAACCTTCTAACAGGATCTAGAAAGGGAAGTATGTATCTTGCAAATTGGAACAGCTGTCCTAAGGATACATGCCTGCTTGTGAAAAGCCCTAAAGATGTCAGCTGGATATGGCACAAACGCCTTAGTCATCTGAACTTTAAGACTATGAACAAGTTAGCAAGGGAATCCTTAGTTGATGGTCTGCCTAATGAACTCTACTGTAAAGATCAGGTATGTGATGCATGTCAACAAGGAAAGCAAACAAAGGTCTCCTTCAAGACTGTTGGTCCCTGAACGAGTAGTGAATGGGATTAAAGTCTAGAGGGGAGGGGTGAATAGACTTTAAAACTTTTTCAAACAGAGTTGAGAACCTCTTCTGATTACTATGTCAACTGGACTGCAAGTCAGCTAGTCCAGATGACTATAGTGATCTGACTGAGGAGGTTATATGCGGAATTATGGTGGCCCTGGTTTAGACTCGTTCTTGTAATTCTTATGAAAGTGTTCAACTTGTTTTGTTTAATGAAAATACTCAGCTGATGCTGGTTTGAAAGTTATGGCCTTGTTTTGAAGAATGTTGAAATCACAGTATGCACTATATAATAATGTATGTAAAGACAGAAATGTAAAGTGCATAAAGTAAATGACACCGGATTTATAGTGGTTCGGATATACGTTCCTACATCCACTCTCACGTCCACACGTGATGTTTAATCCCTTTAATTTACCACAAATTACAAGGGTCTTGACCTTTATAGTCCCAAGGTTAGGACTTTGAGATCTGAGCCGTCCTAACAGCTACGGTCTCCACAAGTGATTGTAAGCACTTGCACTTTAAGGGGTTCAAAAACTTTAACCTTTCGGTGAGGGTTTGGGGTTTTTGAGGTGTATTCAACTAATGGTTCAAGCTTATAATTTGCTTAACCACTATGCCTAAAACAATTGATATACAATATGAACAGGTTTCAGGTTCTTAAGGGTTGGATAGAAATCACTTAAGAGCTATAGATAATCTAATGGTTTCTGGCTCTTTTGAGAATTCTTAGAATAGTATGGCTTTAGCTTTGATTGCTTGCTTGGCTCGTTGAATTCTCTCTTGTGACTCCTTGTTTGTGATTTCTCATCCTCTTGTATTTATAATGGAGATTGGTTGTAACTAGTCGTTGGAGTTGACTAGCCGTTTGAGCAATCTTTCCATAATAGCTTGATTCCTTGATTCCAGCCGCTTGATTGCTTCAATCCTGGGATCATGTCAATCTTCTAAATAAGGTAGGTCTTCGTTTGAATTGCAAGATGACTTAGGAATCAGCCGAGTCCTGGAAGAGTACATAGTCTTCTGATCTGTACTTCTAGTCTTCTGACTACTCTTCTGGCCTTAGGTCTTCTGTCTTCTGATATCAGTAGAGTAACACTCTTCTGATCTGGAAATTCTTTGTACTACTTTAGGCCATCTTCAATCTGGGACTCCATCAGATAAGTAGGTATACAAGCACCTTAACTTATCTGGTCTTCAATGATCTTCTAGTCTTCATGTCTTCTACTGTGCTGATCAGCTGATATCAATACAGTTGATCACACAAGACTAGTCTAAGCTGTTCTATACAAGTCAGCTGATCCTATTACATTTATAAACTCTAAGTGTTTTGGCCATCAAAACTATTCTAACATCAAGTGGGGCTTAGGGTGAATTTATATCCCAACAATTTCCCCCTTTTTGATGAAGCCAAAACTATACTTGATAAATGATCTTAATGAAATAAGATAAGAGTTTATAACATGCTAAGACTGAAGTATCTGATGAAGACAATGAGAATTTGTCTTGTAAGCAAAAAGAACTATAACTTGAATATATATGGAGCTTTTACAGATTACAAGTAATAGTTTCTTCAAACTTCTAAGGTAGTCTTCATCAGGTCTTCTGATCATCAAACGCGGTAGGCAAGGTACAGACGAGCTCGAACTTCTTCCATGTGCTGTACATCTGTAACATTCTCCTCTTCATAGATCTTGTACAGAATATTCTTGATTTCTATCATGTTGGCTCTTCCTGAATCCAGAAGGGGTGCATCCCATTTGGGTTCTTCAGGAGTTAAGATTCTGCAGTTGTCAAGTCCTTTGGCTGTCTTGACAATTTCTTCCCAGAACTCTGGATCTTCAATGTTCATGAACTGGGAGAATTGAAGAAATTCTTCTTCATAAGAAGGGAGAGGGCCAAATTTCCTTACTATGTGGTGTTGAATTTGCCACTTCTTCTTCAGGGGATACCATCTTGGTAGCTCATCTTGAAGGGCTAAGTAATCCACATAATTGCTGTCAAACACCAGGACACTGTCTTCTTGTGCCTTGTCCTTCATTGCTTTCCTGAGTTTGGCAATTCTTCTTTCAAATTTGGCTTTGACTGCCTTCGCATCATTCAGCTTCTTTTGCTTAAGCTCTTGAGCTTCAAGCAATTTCTTTTTCTTCAACTCTAGAGCCTCTTTCTCTTCTGCAGTAGGCTCTGCTGGAGCTGATTTCTTGCTAGTCTGAGCTGACTGAGCTTGCTCATCTGCCTTTCTTTTCCTTGTCATTCTCTTTTCAGGAACTTGTTCTATAGGAGCAGTGATCTGTAGACTCTTGGCAGGAGCTTGAGTGGGTGCTTGAGTATCTTCTAGAGCAATTTCTTTGCCTTTGCCTTGCCTGTTCTTGATTTTGCTCTTTAAACCACCCAAGGTTTCAGTCAGACTTGTGCTACTACCAGTTCAGCTTGCTGGGCAGTAGACTTCTCTAGAGCCTTTATCAACACATCTTCCCCCTTTTTGGCTTCAGCAAGTGCAGCCGCAAAAGGCTTCATGGAATTCATGATTTCCACTTTCAGAGTTTGTTTCAGTTCCATGGCATTGACCTTGGCAACTTGGGTCAGATGGGTTATGCTGTGCTCTAGAACTTCAGCATGTGAATTGGAGGAGGAGACAGCTTCAAATCTAGTTGTAAGAGCTTCCAACTTGGCTGCTGTCTCCTTCAGCTGAGTCTGCAATTTCTCATTCTCCTCTACAGCTGCCTTAAGAAGGGCTTGACCTTCTTTGGCTCTTGCTTCAGCTTCTTCAATTCTGGACGTGTAGGTGGTCTCCATGCGGTGCATCTCATCAGTGTAAAGATCAGCAAACCTTTTGGAGGTGTCAGCTGACAACTTCTGATAGGTACTCAAGTATTCTCCTATCTGCTGATGAAGTTCTTCACCAAACTTGTCTTCAATGTCAAGAATCTGGTCATGAAGACGAGTCTTCTGTTCCCTTGCAGCTTTCTCAACATATCTTCCTAGCTGCAGGCCTAAACCTTTCTCAAAGTGCAAGTCTATTGCAGCTTTGACCTGGGAGCAGATGTCTGTTGTATGGTCAACAGATGGGGTAGAAGTAGAGGGTGTACCTTGAGGCTTTGGATGAACAATTAATGCTTTGCCTCTTTCTTCGGCTGATAGGTACTCCTCATTGAGGTAGCAGGTAGTGGCCTTAGTCAGATGGGTCATGATTCGTCTGCCTGCATCCTCTTGATCGTCAATGAAGTGAGTCAGATTGTCCGAAGGTTTGAAGTGAGCTGGTACTCTGACTACTTCTCTGTCAATCTTTTCTTTGTCAGCTGATGCAGCTGAGTCTTCTGCAGGTGCAGGTGCAGCTGAGTCTTCTGCAGGTGCAGCTGAGTCTTCTGCAGGTGCAGCTGAGTCTTCCACCAAGGCTGGTGCAGCTGATTCCTTCAACTTTGCTTGTTCAGCTGTCTGCTGATCCGATGAGCCTTCTGGGATAGAGACATCAGCAGTGGGGATTCCTAAAATCCGATTGCAAACTGCAGTCAGTGCCTCATCTGATAGCAGCTGAGCAAAGGATCGAACTTGAGCAACTTCCTTTTGCTCCATCTCCCAGTCGAGGAAGTTTTCCTTTCCTCCCATTCCTTCCATGACCTCAAGAAGGTCATCTACATCATCTCTTCTGAGGTCAATCCAAGTGCATACCCTAAGCACTTGTTCAAACTGGATTGAATTCTCATCAACTCCAGGGGTAGTGGACTTGAGCAGGTTGGCTATCTTCATCCTCATTATCTTCTCTGTTTGGCACATGGGGTAGTGCACCATTCTGAACTGAGGTTGAGAAGGGCCATCTTGAACCAGGTCTTCTGGTGCCATGTCAACTGGAGCAGAAGGGACAGTGATGGTAGGAGTTTGGGTAGCTGGGGCATTTTCCTCTGCTGTGTGAGTATCAGCAGGGATTTGGGAAGTGATTTCTTCTTGTTGGGTAGAAAGTTGAGATTGATCTTCAGTGATTTGTTCCTCAGCAGGGTTTTGGGTCTGCTGGTCTGGTTCAGTTTCTAATTGAAGATCAGTAGATGTTTGAGCTTGATGATCTTGGATATCTGATGTTTGAATATCAGCAAGGATTGTGGATATAATCTGAGTTTGATCATCAGTAGGGGGTGTGGAGGTGGTCTTAGTTTGGTTGTCTGCTGGTTGAACATCAGCAGGGTTAGGCAATTGGTGTTCAATTGGTAGTTGTGGCTGAGTTTGTTCCTCTGCTGTGTGAGTATCAGCAGGGATTTGGATATCAGTGTTTAGAGGCTCAGATGGGTTGGACTCATCAGAAGGGTTGAAGGATGAAATAGGGGCTATGCTCATTGGAGTAGGGAGCCTGGATTTCTTGGTTTTCTTTGTGAAAGAATAAGTGTTCTTCTTTCTCTTCTGACCCTTTGTGTAACGCCCCGAATCCGGAATGCAGCCCTTGAGGCTCTAACACTCTAAATTCGAGTCGCCACTTAGTTACCGAAAATCCGAACCTAAAAATTTCTTTTAAAAATACAATAACACAAGCAATATAATAAGAGTTTTGCAGCGGAAATAATTAAAGACAAATATAAGTTGCAATAAAATCAGTGTGGGCCCATTTATTAAAACTTAGAACATGATAAGTAGCAGCCGTTTTAAATTAGCATACATATGATTATCGAGTAACTTTAGGAAAGTTATCACTTGGCATAAGAATAACATCGTCCATCATAAGACATTTCATTTATTATAACATGGCTTAAATATATGTAATATTATAGCATATATCTTAATGTGGGGAAACTCTGTGTCATCCCTGCTGCAACGCTGGCCCCTCTCGATCATAACCTGAAAATATTAGTTTTGGGGTGTGAGATAAAAATCTCAGTGGATATCCTATACGCTGCTATACAGATTGGCAGTACGCCAAAAATAGTTTATCTTTACATTTTATCGTAAATTATTCCTTATTATTTTGTGTAGTGAATTTATCGTTCACTGAGGATTCATAATATATTCTTATTCATAACCATAGATCATACTTGCCATAAATCATCATATATCATACTTATCATAAATCATCATTATCATCATATCATATATCATGTAACATCATTATCATATATCATATGGGACACTGGTAGCGACTCTACCACATGCTACCCCCTAAACGCTTCCACCTCCTTCTAGGACACTGATAGCGACTCTATCACATGCTACCCCCATAAACAGTTTCCCGCCTCCTCCGTGAAACACATATTGGGACACTGATAGCGACTCTATCACATGCTACCCCCATAAACACTTTCCCGCCACCTCCGTGAAATCGTAATTTATGTATCACACATATAATATATATTATAATTATTATTGCATTCTTGTGTTCTTAGTTATATGTTGATGTTTGTTTTGTTTAGTTCAGTTCAGAATACACCAACAGTCCATATAACATTTACATCGGCAATACAGTAATGACACCCACCTGGTTAACTTTTAAGAAAAGCTACAAACTTCTTGAATGATTTTAGCAAGCGTAACACAGAAGAGGCCGTCCGAGCTCCGATTGGGCCACACTTCGCCTAGCACGTTTTCTTGAATATTTAATTGTTTATCAGAACTCTTGTTTCTTAATTTACTTAACAATTTTCCTTCCTGAGTAAATCCTATAATCACATGACAAGTAATATCAAAATAACAAATTCAAACAAATACATTTTAACATTTATCAATTGGCATGCTTCAACAAATAATAGCAAATTATGGAGCAACACATATATAATTTAAACACATGCTTCATTTAATAATTTAAAAGAAGCAAAATATAAAATAAGATAACTAACTCGAGTTTATATAGATATTTGAATTAAATGACTTTTGTAAAATCAACAACATTTTGAAAACCTTAATATTTGTTAATTTGCATATACTCAAAAATGGCACTAAAACTCAAATAATAAATAATGTATTATAATAGTCGTAATAAAAATAATACTAACACACGTTTAATTTAAACATGTTCCTCACTTAACAATCACATACGAGCAACTTATAAAATAATGCAATTAAAGTAGGTTATAATTTAATTTTATTTAAAACATTATTCTTATTTTATTAGCACAAATAATGATAGTGATAATAAATTAATATATTAACATTGTATTTACACTTGACACACAAATAATCAACAAATCAAAAAGCATCCATTCGGCACATATATTATGAAATACACAATTAATTAAAGTTACTTATAACAACAAATAGAAACGTCAGTTAAGATAGATAGAGTTCTAGTTTTGCATTTTGTATTGTCCCTACGATCTAGTATCATTGTTTGCAGAAAATTTGTTTAACTATAAAGTAGACATTTAGATCTTTAAGAAACATTTTAATAAACTGTTTTAAAAAGATTTAACATATGCCGAATATTTTTTATGGATTTGGGTACGATTACGCCTGTTTCAGTTTTGGTCCTTTTTACTCGGAAATTTAAAATAAAATAGCTACAGCTGCTTAATTCCAACAAAATTTGTTTCCATAGCCTTTCAATATATTTCTATCAACGTAGATATTTTTCAGAATTTAATTGTAGCTCCGAAGATAATATTTTGTAATTTTGCAAAATTGGACATCCTTTAAAACTGTGAATTTTTGCATATGTTCGTCAAT
Source organism: Galeopsis tetrahit (assembly GCA_963675135.1). Taxonomy (NCBI): domain Eukaryota; kingdom Viridiplantae; phylum Streptophyta; class Magnoliopsida; order Lamiales; family Lamiaceae; genus Galeopsis; species Galeopsis tetrahit. The sequence continues at coordinate 19,127,764 of OY776130.1, forward strand.
CATTTCTCGTCAAACGACTAATTCAATTAACATGAAATCTTAGGGTAAATAAACTATACTATATCAAGTTTATTGAAAAGAAAAGGGTTTGTGAAAAACGCATCTCGAAGTCGAGTTAAAATGACTCCGAAGTTTTGAACTTGAAATGATGCTCTGTTTTTTCCAGATTTTTCCAGCATACTGCCCAATTTTCAAAATCGAATATCTCTCATTATACCTTATCAATTCGTGTCATTTTTTGTATTTAGAGTCTCCACTGTACGAAGATTATTCCCTCTTTGGTTTTATGTCAAAATCATTTTTCTATAAAAAGATATCGGCTTCTAAAGTTGCTGTTTCCAACATCAAAATTTCAGTTTGTTTGCTGAGTTTCGAAAACGTTTTTTGTACATTTTGTTCATGTTTCTAACCAGTTAAACATGCCGAACACATAACCTTATCACCATAAGACAGTTATAACACAAATTCCACAAGATTCAAGTACCGAAAATCTTAAACGGAAATCGAAATTCACACAAATAGCATATAAATGTTTGTGTGTTAAAACCTGTGTAGTTTTCTCGATTTAGGCTTTGATATTGATTCGAATTCATGTGGGAGCCTGGATGATTGATCAAGGATGAAGTTGGCTCGATTTTTCCAAGGATTGAGCAAGATCATTGAAGAACAAGTTATCAAAATGGAACCTGGAAATAAAGGGCAGCAGCAAATTAAGAGAAAGGAGGCGGTGTTCTTCATTTTCCTTGGATCGTATGGACTGTTCTTCAACGAAACGAACCAGAATCGTCTCGGATGCGTTAACGGCTCTCGAAGGCTGCTATTAAGTGGAAGAATCAACTTGCTTCCTATTGAAGAGGAAGAAGTCGATCAAAAGGTGGAGAAGGGGAGAAGACAAATAGAGTTGTTCTTCATCTTTGTTGATTAATTCTTGGAGTTTGATTGAGTAGTGAAAATTGCAGGGGTTGGACTTGTTTTTCTGAAGAATTGAATGTAGAAGAAGCTTGGAGTGATATTGATATATATAGAAGAAGGCATAAGTGTATATTGGCCGACTCAAATGGTTAAAGGGTGATGTGGATCAAAAGTGACCACATGATACTTGTGGTTGAAAAATTAAAGTTGTAGATATTTATTTACCACGGTATTCGTTAGTACTCGGTATTTACTACAAAGTCGTTACTTATTTTTGTGTTAGTTTTTCGCGGAAAATTACACGAGAGCTATAAATATTTATTTAGGATTTATGGCATTAAAATCGTCGCACTTTGAGATAAAAATTATTTAATTATAAATTCGACTTACGACTACTTATATTATTTTAGTTTTAAATTCCAATATTAACTTAATAGCGAATTTATCAGAAAGAGTCCTAATATAAAATAAAATCAGATAAGACAAACATTATATCACAAAGACACGAAAAGCATGGCAACCAAGTAAATGAAATTTTCATAATTATAAATTTTCAATGTATCAAATATTATATCAATGATCAAGCAAGTAAATGAATCAGACCTCTATATTTTATATTAAGATTGAAATGGCAAGGCAATTACTATTTATTAAAAATGCATATTACGCCTCGTTAAGTTGTTTATCACATAAGCTTTTGATAAAATGATTTGTAAGGTTATTAATTAGATTTATTTCATTTCGACACTTATTAAATATTCATCAAACCTTATACTTCTTTTATTTCTTTATTAAGTGCTAGGAGTGTTGCCCGACCAGAATGCTCGTCCGTCTTCCTGAAAATCAAATCTTTTGGAAACAAATAACGACGTTAATATAGTTGAAAACTCTTAAATAATTTATTCCTTTATTTCATATTAATTTTGGGACGGGGTGTTACATCCTTACCCCCTTAACAGAATTTCGTCCCCGAAATTTCGCCTACTCAATTCTCTTAGTTACTACGAGCATTTCACTACGATTTCATTTCCTATTACCAAAGTAGTTCTTTCTTATTTCCCATATCTACTCCAATAAACTAACCAAATGTATTTCGTGATTTCTTAACATACGAGTCTTCACTCCTAAGTTTGTTATAGGCGCATCCCCATAAGTCAAATCACGTCTTATATCTAAGCCTTGAAACTGATAATATTATCTAAGTTACCCAAGTATTTTTCCTCATCTTAAGAATGTAAAGGTTGATATTATTTATCGTTCATCCAATTCTAGCTTCGCTCATTCTATAGGTTTTTGGTTCTCATATATTCCTAGACTGTGTATTCTTTGTAATAATCTCATCCTCAATACTTCTTATTCCCAAATTTCCTCAAACATTTAAACACAAGAGAGTGGGATGCTAATGTATTTTAAGAAATACATAAGTAGGTGGTCCGGATACTAGCAGCATACCTATAACGACGTCAATTTCCATCAATATTTTTTTTTTCCTCAAGTATTTTCATCCTCCTAGACTTCTTATTTCTCAAGTATTTCCATTAATATATGTTTTCCTCAAGTATTCCGATACTAGACCATTCCTAATTTCTCGAGGGTTTAAAAAGTAGTAGTTCTCGCTTGGCAGAAGTCGTAAACACATAAATTGTTAGATGACCTCTATAGTTTTGATGGTGGGAATTGATATGTACGAGGTTGTGTAGGGTATGAATTCCTTAACCATTCAACTCTAGGAGTTACATTCCGAAGATTCTAATCCTACTGTTTCCTCATAAGGGTTACGGGCCCCTTATCATGTAGTGTTCCTGTTGATGTAATCTAAAGGTATGTAAGAAAAGAATATTATATTACTATTTCATAGGTATGATAAAACGTTAAAAACAGAACCCAAAAATCGTAACAACAAGGTACTAGCACCAGATCTACATTAGGAGTACACAATACATTGGAACACATTATGGCCACAATGGCACAATGACGGCACTCGAAATTTGTATGTTAGGAACCATTGATCGCATGTCATTAAAGCGATAGTTAGGTAAAAGTAACAGATAGAATAATACAATCTTACTTGAAGTAAGTTGCATAACATTATATATATACTGATTAAAACATGGAGTGACCTTCCCCATTGAAAAAGAACAACAGTCCCAATAAGATAAAACAAGATCATAAGCATCTAGAGTTTTCTAGCCTATACAGTGAGATAGGGACTGAAGTCAAAGTAAAATATGACTTTTAGGTCCGCCCTTTTTATTTTCACAAAGCAAAGAGGTCTAACTGTCTACAATAAATGCGGGGGAATAGTATCATAAGTATCGTGATCACACGCAAAATATTTTTATAAACTTCCACTTGTACTCTAAAAAGCAAGTAAATCATTTCATAACATTCCTCTTTCATTTAATAGACATGTCGGAGCAATGCATATCTTATCATTTCTCTCTTTAGTAACTTCTGTAAATTATGCAACTCAAAGTCCTCAAAATCTTTATTCAATTTTACTTGAAAGCCATTAAAATAATTTCATACCTCGAGGTGCTTCGGCTGCGGCAGGAGACACATTTTCCCCTTAGTAACATTATATAAGTACCCTTCATAGATCTTAGTTCAAGGTTTTAATAATCATGTTATACTTAGGATATAAATATTTTGCTCTTTAATCATTAAAAAAAAAAATAATTTATATTATAAAAAGCTTTTATGAAAAAGGAGTTTACTTATTTATAAAATTTTGAATACTGAAAATAAATTTTAATTTTTGTCCGAAGGTTTGAACATAGGCTCTGATACCACCTGGTTAACTTTTAAGAAAAGCTACAAACTTCTTGAATGATTTTAGCAAGCGTAACACAGAAGAGGCCGTCCGAGCTCCGATTGGGCCACACTTCGCCTAGCACGTTTTCTTGAATATTTAGTTGTTTATCAGAACTCTTGTTTCTTAATTTACTTAACAATTTTCCTTCCTGAGTAAATCCTATAATCACATGACAAGTAATATCAAAATAACAAATTCAAACAAATACATTTTAACATTTATCAATTGGCATGCTTCAACAAATAATAGCAAATTATGGAGCAACACATATATAATTTAAACACATGCTTCATTTAATAATTTAAAAGAAGCAAAATATAAAATAAGATAACTAACTCGAGTTTATATAGATATTTGAATTAAATGACTTTTGTAAAATCAACAACATTTTGAAAACCTTAATATTTGTTAATTTGCATATACTCAAAAATGGCACTAAAACTCAAATAATAAATAATGTATTATAATAGTCGTAATAAAAATAATACTAACACACGTTTAATTTAAACATGTTCCTCACTTAACAATCACATACGAGCAACTTATAAAATAATGCAATTAAAGTAGGTTATAATTTAATTTTATTTAAAACATTATTCTTATTTTATTAGCACAAATAATGATAGTGATAATAAATTAATATATTAACATTGTATTTACACTTGACACACAAATAATCAACAAATCAAAAAGCATCCATTCGGCACATATATTATGAAATACACAATTAATTAAAGTTACTTATAACAACAAATAGAAACGTCAGTTAAGATAGATAGAGTTCTAGTTTTGCATTTTGTATTGTCCCTACGATCTAGTATCATTGTTTGCAGAAAATTTGTTTAACTATAAAGTAGACATTTAGATCTTTAAGAAACATTTTAATAAACTGTTTTAAAAAGATTTAACATATGCCGAATATTTTTTATGGATTTGGGTACGATTACGCCTGTTTCAGTTTTGATCCTTTTTACTCGGAAATTTAAAATAAAATAGCTACAGCTGTTTAATTCCAACAAAATTTGTTTCCATAGCCTTTCAATATATTTCTATCAACGTAGATATTTTTCAGAATTTAATTGTAGCTCCGAAGATAATATTTTGTAATTTTGCAAAATTGGACATCCTTTAAAACTGTGAATTTTTGCATATGTTCGTCAATCATTTCTCGTCAAACGACTAATTCAATTAACATGAAATCTTGGGGTAAATAAACTATACTATATCAAGTTTATTGACAAGAAAAGGGTTTGTGAAAAACGCATCTCGAAGTCGAGTTAAAATGACTCCGAAGTTTTGAACTTGAAATGATGCTCTGTTTTTTCCAGATTTTTCCAGCATACTGCCCAATTTTCAAAATCGAATATCTCTCATTATACCTTATCAATTCGTGTCATTTTTTGTATTTAGAGTCTCCACTGTACGAAGATTATTCCCTCTTTGGTTTTATGTCAAAATCATTTTTCTATAAAAAGATATCGGCTTCTAAAGTTGTTGTTTCCAACATCAAAATTTCAGTTTGTTTGCTGAGTTTCGAAAACGTTTTTTGTACATTTTGTTCATGTTTCTAACCAGTTAAACATGCCGAACACATAACCTTATCACCATAAGACAGTTATAACACAAATTCCACAAGATTCAAGTACCGAAAATCTTAAACGGAAATCGAAATTCACACAAATAGCATATAAATGTTTGTGTGTTAAAACCTGTGTAGTTTTCTCGATTTAGGCTTTGATATTGATTCGAATTCATGTGGGAGCCTGGATGATTGATCAAGGATGAAGTTGGCTCGATTTTTCCATGGATTGAGCAAGATCATTGAAGAACAAGTTATCAAAATGGAACCTAGAAATAAAGGGCAGCAGCAAATTAAGAGAAAGGAGGCGGTGTTCTTCATTTTCCTTGGATCGTATGGACTGTTCTTCAACGAAACGAACCAGAATCGTCTCGGATGCGTTAACGGCTCTCGAAGTCTGCTATTAAGTGGAAGAATCAACTTGCTTCCTATTGAAGAGGAAGAAGTCGATCAAAAGGTGGAGAAGGGGAAGACAAATAGAGTTGTTCTTCATCTTTGTTGATTAATTCTTGGAGTTTGATTGAGTAGTGAAAATTGCAGGGGTTGGACTTGTTTTTCTGAAGAGTTGAATGTAGAAGAAGCTTGGAGTGATATTGATATATATAGAAGAAGGCATAAGTGTATATTGGCCGACTCAAATGGTTAAAGGGTGATGTGGATCAAAAGTGACCACATGATACTTGTGGTTGAAAAATTAAAGTTGTAGATATTTATTTACCACGGTATTCGTTAGTACTCGGTATTTACTACAAAGTCGTTACTTATTTTTGTGTTAGTTTTTCGCGGAAAATTACACGAGAGCTATAAATATTTATTTAGGATTTATGGCATTAAAATCGTCGCACTTTGAGATAAAAATTATTTAATTATAAATTCGACTTACGACTACTTATATTATTTTAGTTTTAAATTCCAATATTAACTTAATAGCGAATTTATCAGAAAGAGTCCTAATATAAAATAAAATCAGATAAGACAAACATTATATCACAAAGACACGAAAAGCATGGCAACCAAGTAAATGAAATTTTCATAATTATAAATTTTCAATGTATCAAATATTATATCAATGATCAAGCAAGTAAATGAATCAGACCTCTATATTTTATATTAAGATTGAAATGGCAAGGCAATTACTATTTATTAAAAATGCATATTACGCCTCGTTAAGTTGTTTATCACATAAGCTTTTGATAAAATGATTTGTAAGGTTATTAATTAGATTTATTTCATTTCGACACTTATTAAATATTCATCAAACCTTATATTTCTTTTATTTCTTTATTAAGTGCTAGGAGTGTTGCCCGACCAGAATGCTCGTTCGTCTTCCTGAAAATCAAATCTTTTGGAAACAAATAACGACGTTAATATAGTTGAAAACTCTTAAATAATTTATTCCTTTATTTCATATTAATTTTGGGACGGGGTGTTACACTTTGATAGCTTAGAAGGTGTGAAAGTGAGAGGAGGATTAGAAGTACCTGCCTTTTTCAAAGGAGAGGCAGTGGGAGTGGCATCTGAGTCAGATGGGGAGATGAGCCCTGATCTGATCAGATATCTTCTTTGTGCTAGGGTCTGATTGTCATCATCATCCTCAGCAATCTTCTTTTGAGCCTCTACTTTGGATGGCTCCTCTTCTTCTTCAGCAGCAGAGTCATGAGCAGACTCTTCTGCCTCTTCAACAACATCTTTGGAAGATGCTTCAGCTAACAACTTCCTCCTCTCTTCTTTCAACCTTGCTGCCTCAGCAAGAGCTTCCTTCCTTAAGTAATATTTGGAGATGTGGAAGGTCTTATGAGGTCCCATCTTGTACTTTCTGGGGAGTATTTGTGGAAGGATGATACTCAGCTTGTTGACAAAGCTGACTGTTGATGTCACCTTCCATTCTCTTGACTGTAGGTCCAAGGTCACCTTCTTGGCCTCAAGAGCAATTCTATCCAGAAATAGTCCTTGCCAATCTCCATCAATCTGATCCCAGATTGTAGCCATAACTCTAACCTTTAGAGTAGTAACAACATCATGACTGAATGTGTTACCTAGCAGCATCTTGCCTGCTATATCCATCAGGGTTTGAAACTTAGGTTCAAGTTGGGATTTCTTGAGCCCAGTGGCATCAATAGCCTTTATTCTTCCATCAGTAAACATCTCCATATACTCTTTTTCTCTATTCATGATGTAGTTGGAGATATTTCCCTTCCCCCTTGACAAGCCAAACACTTCCTGAAGAATTTCCCTTGTTACCTTGACCTTGTGTCCACCCATGACACTTTCGACATAAGATCCCTTCATCACAGCGTTTGCATAGAAAGCCAGCACATCTTGTTCATAAACATTGGTGGGTGCTGCTTCCAGAAAATCTCGCAGGTTGAGGTTGATGCAGCGAAGAAGGATCTCCTTGTTTTCTGCTTTGTGTTTGCCCTTGAAAAACAGAGCATTCTCTGTGAACATCTTCCCTTCCTTGGACCACTTTGCAGCATCCAAGGTGCCAGTGCTCTTGGTCTTCTCGTCGTAAATTTCAATGATTGCCATAGTATACTTTGAGTGTTAGGTTTTGAAAGTTTGAAAGAAATTTGCAGAACGAGAGAGTATGGAGAGCAATTGAGTAATGTGAGCGAAAGGGTTTGGAAGAGGTTTAAGGGTGTGTATATATACTCCAACAATTCTTGATCTAACGGTCAGATTTTGGTTTAATTGTGGAGTAGAGCCCAAGATTTTCCTTCTTTGATTTCGGGCCTTTCTTTAAATTTTCCGGCTGAATTTGCCATGTGGCAACAGTTGATTTGCTGGCAATTTGGTAATTGAGTATTAATGACATCATTACCAAAAATAGCCGTTGTGACTAATTTTGTGGCAATAATTGATCATCAAGGCCGTTTTTTATAAGTGAATTGCATTCCTTATATAGGCCAATTTGTTTAATTACATTCAGGAATAAATCTAGAATGAATTACATGATCAAAGATAGTCATTAAACTCTAAAATCAAGTGATCTGGTCAGCAGAGTGATGTCTTCTGATTTCTTCAAGAGGTCTGCTGATTTTCCTTGAAAGTCTTCTGGTCAGCTGAGTTGGTCTTCTGATCAGCTGAGTGGAGGATTGAGATTTGCTGAGTAAATCTTCTGTGCTTTGAAGGTCCAACCTGGCTTGATGGATCCTTCGTTGTTGCTGTGATGATCCAACCTGGATGATGGATCTTCCAGCTTTATTGTGAGTGGTGATCCAACCTGGTTTGATAGATCTTCCAGCTCTATCTGAATCAAGTAGGACCATCAAATCAATATGTAGATGATCAGCCTGGATGATATCCCACTGGTTCAGATTGCCCTTACCATCTGATGCTCCTCATCATCAGATGGGTTGTAGCATCAAATGTGTCCTTTTTGAATTTCTTCGCTTCTCTTGAAGGAGAAGGAAGATTGGAAGAGGCTTCAATGGAGTCTGAAGAGAGGGCCATGGACTTAGCCTTCATGTTCTGTTTAGACACAATAGCTTTTGATAACAAGCTCTCCATGTAGAACTTCCCCCTGGAGAAGAAGCTCTGCTTGCTTGCTACTTTGTCTTCTCCATCTCTCTTTCCTCTAGTTTTCAATAAGGACGTCTCTCTTTCCTCTAGTTTTCATAGGCAAACTCATGTTGAGTAAGCCAAGTGTGCTGATCTGCATCATCTTCATCTTCTGGACAAAGCTTCATCTCCTTCACCCAAGACCTTGGTTGAAGGATGATCTTCATTCCATCTCTTCTCTCGATTGTCTCCATTCCTGAAACAGAAAATAATAGTTAGTGATTTGTGTTCTTTGGTGTTCTCATAACTTCCTCCTTTTATAGGGGTAGAAATGAGGTAGTGGAGTGAAAGATGACAAAACTATAGAGTTGATAGGTCTGAATTTCTGAAAAGTTACTTCTTAAGATCAATAGTGAGATTCTTGATCTAAGGGTTCATATTTAAAGATATTCAGACTTTATCTTATGGAATGCAAAAATTATAAATTTTTGAGCAAGAGTTATTTGAAATCCGTACAGTGTATGTATACTGTTGAGTCGGTGAGGATGGTGTATTAATCCAACCAAGTATAACTCAATAGTATACTGTATGTATGTATATAAATAAAGTATTTTATGAAGAATAGTTTATTATTATACATAGTATACACTGCTTAGAGTAAAGAAATCAAATAACTTTGTTCAAGTCGGTTGTATATATATATATATATGTGATATGCAATGCAAATTTTGGAGTATTTCATCAAGGATTCTTAAGGTATCATTGATTCCCCCTTGATTAGATGACTCTAAGTTTTCCCTCAGCTTTATTTGTCTTCATCGGGAATGAACTTACCTGAAGATGAGGGTGTCTATTCACCTCATCTGATCCTCCTAGTCTTCTGCAATTGTATCAGCTGAGGTTTTCAGCTGATCTTTGCTCTTCATGTGCTTGGATCCAGGAGTCCTAAGCTGTAGCATAGGGTCTTGAATCTTTCTTCAGCTAGGGGCTTAGTCAAGATGTCTGCTCTTTGGATATCTGTGTGAATTTTCTCCATCTTGATGTCCTTCTTTTCAAGGTGGTCTCTTATGAAGTGGTGTCGAATGTCGACATGCTTGCACCTTGTGTGGAGGACTGGATTTTGAGTGATGGCAATGGCACTGCTGCTATCACAATAAATAGGGACTTCTCTTGCCTCTACATTGTAATCCTTGAGTTGTTGAACTAGCCGGAGCAGCTGACTACAACAACTACCAGCTGCCATATATTCTGCTTCAGTGGTGGAGGTTGCAACTGAGGTTTGCTTCTTAGAGAACCATGATATCAGCTTGTTGCCTAGAAATTGACAGGTTCCAGATGTGAATTTCCTATCAATTCTACATCCTCCATAGTCTGAGTCAGAATAGCCACTCAATTCTAGATTGTCATCAGCAGGGTACCATAGTCCTAGGTTGACTGTTCCTTTTAGGTACTTGAGAATCTTCCTTGCTGCTTCTAGATGACTTTGCTTTGGGTTTGCTTGAAACCTAGCACATACTCCTACAGCAAATGTTATGTCTGGTCTGCTAGCTGTAAGGTATAGTAGAGATCCAATCAGTGCTCTATATTCAGCTTGATCAACTGCCTTTCCAGACTCATCTGGTTCCATTTTGAAAGATGTCATCATTGGAATCCTTGCAGTCTTGCTTTGTACAGCTTTGAATCTTTCTAATAGGCTCTTGGTATACTTGGATTGGTTGATGAAAATCCCTTCTGAACTCTGCTTGACTTGAAGTCCTAGGAAATAATTCATCTCACCCATCATGCTCATTTCAAACTTTCCTTGCATAAGTTCAGAGAACTTCTTGCACATCTCTTGATTGGGTGATCCAAATATAATATCATCTACATATATTTGCACCATTAGGATGTCTTCTCCTTCTTGTATTCTGAAAAGAGTTCTATCCACTTTGCCTTTTGTATATCCATTGTCAAGTAGGAATTGTGACAATGTGTCATACCAAGCTCTAGGGGCTTGTTTTAGACCATAGAGAGCCTTCTTCAATCGATATACTTGATCGCCTTTTTCAAATCCTGGAGGCTGCTCTACTTATACTTCTTCTACCAGAATACCATTTAGAAAAGCACTCTTGACATCCATTTGATATACCTTGAAGCCCATATAAGATGCATAAGCTAGAAACAGTCGAATGGCTTCTAATCTGGCTACTGGAGCAAAAGTTTCATCATAGTCAATCCCTTCAGTTTGTGAATATCCTTTTGCAACTAGCCTTGCCTTATTTCTAGTTATCACATCATTTTCGTCCTTCTTGTTCTTGAATACCCACTTTGTTCCTACTACATTGTGGTTTTCAGGACGATCTACCAATTCCCAGACTTCATTTCTTTCGAATTGGTTTAGTTCTTCTTGCATAGCAGTAATCCAATTGCTATCTGTCATTGCTTCTTCTATGTCAGCTGGTTCAATGTTGGATAGGAAAGCACACCAGCAGAACATAGATGATTGTGAGTTCTGATTCAGTTGTCTTCTGGTCTTGACACCTGAGTCAGCTCCTCCTAAGATGAGGTTTGATGGATGGTTGTTTCTCCATGTATGCCTCACAAGAGTATCTGCATTGGATGAGCTTGGATTCTCATCTGATCTAGTGCCATCAGGAGGGTTGGCTTGATTAGGTCGATCATCATCTGTATCTTGTGTGTCAAAGAGATCATTCCCCCTGGCATTTGGGATTGGTGCATCTTGATTCTGGTCAGCTTGTCCTGCTTGAGTTTGAGATCTAGTGATAGGTCTATGAGGCTTATCTTCCTCTGGTTCTTCAGGAAAAGGTTCATTTACTTCAATGAACTCATCTGGTTTGGGCTTGATCACTAGATGTCTCATCTGATCTGCAGCTGAGTTTGTTTCTACTGCATTCTTTTCACAAGATTCATCAAAAACAACATGAGGTGTTTCTTCCACAAGAAGGGTTCGTTTGTTGAGTACTCTAAATGCTTTGCTAGTAGAGGAGTATCCTAAGAATATCCCCTCATCTGCTTTGGCATCAAAAGCATTCAACTTACTCTTCCCATTGTTGTGAATGAAACACTTACAACCAAATATATGAAAGTAAGATACTCTAGGTTTTCTTCCTTTCCACAGTTCATATGGGGTTTTCTCATGAATTTTGTGAATACCTGACCTGTTTTGAGTGTGACAAGCTGTGTTGATGGCTTCTGCCCATAGCTTCTTAGGAGTGGAAAATTCAGCAAGGAGTGTTCTGGCAGCTTCCTTGAGTGTTCTGGCTCTTCTTTCAGCTACACCATTCTGCTGTGGTGTTCTTGCTGCACTTGTCTCATGCTGAATACCATTAGAAGTACAATAGGCAATAATATAAGACTTAATGAATTCAGTGCCTTTGTCACTTCTAATTTTCACAATTGGTTCTCCTTTCTCTACTTGGATCCTCTTCAATAGTTCAGGAAGCTTCTGCTGTGTTTCACTCTTCTTGTATAAGAAGATAACCCAAGTAAACTTGGAATAATCATCTACAACAATAAGAGTGTACTTCCTCCCTGTTAGAGTGGTTGGAGTGATTGGTCCAAAGAGATCCATCTGAAGCAATTCAAGAACTATGCTGGTTGATGCTGTCTTCTTGGTCTTGAAGGAGACCTTTGTTTGCTTTCCTTGTTGACATGCATCACATAACTGATCTTTACAGTACAGTTCATTAGGCAGACCATCAACTAAGGATTCCCTTGCTAACTTGTTCATAGTCTTAAAGTTCAGATGACTAAGACGTTTGTGCCATAGCCAGCTGACATCTTTAGGGCTCTTCACAAGCAGACATGTATCCTTAGGACAGCTGTTCCAATTTGCAAGATACATACTTCCCTTTCTAGATCCTGTTAGAAGGTTTTGTTTTTTTCTTTTATCACTTATGAGACACTCATCTTTAGAGAATTTGACTGAGTAACCAGTGTCAAAAAAATGAGAAACAGATAATAAATTAAACTTAAGACTTTCTACATATGATACATCATGTACCTCAATGTCACCATTTTTAAGGGTGCCATATCCTTTTGTGTTACCATGCGCGTTATCACCAAAGAAGACTTTTGGACCTTTCTTCTCTATGTAGTTGGTCAGCAGGGCTTTGGTTCCTGTCATGTGAGTTGAGCATCCACTATCTATGTACCAAGTTTCTCCTGCTAGACCTCCTCTTCTGTATAGGTCCCTCCTTTCCTGCAAGAAAAGTTAAGTCTTAGGTACCCATTTTGTTTTGGGTCCTTGGGTGTTAGTACTACCCTTGGGAACCCACATATACATTGGTCGTTTGAACAACCTTGAACACTTGAGTTGTTTCCCTCGGGCATCACAGAACCAAATCTTACCAGTCAACACCTTGGACTGATCTGATTTGTTCTTAGTGTCAGCTAAGTAATAGTCAAATGGTTTCCCTTTATAGGAGTGTACATACATGATCTTTTGACTAGTTACATTCGGCCTGGGTGCATTAGCTGGTCGATGCACACGATTATATGGACCATACTCTTCTGTTCTCACAATATCATAAGAGATAGGGGGTGCAAAGAGAACAAATTTGTTTGAAGAAGACCTCTTCTTCTTGGCTGGAGCAGCATACAGCTGAGACTGTCTCAAACGAGATGGTCTAGGATGTTTGTTGTTCCTCTGTACAGGCTTGGGGTTAGCTTGTCCTTTACCCTTTTTGGTTTTGGGATAGTTAGCCTTAGCTGGTACAGATGCCTTTTGGTTCATATTAGGTTCATTGTGTTTAGAACACTCACCCTTTTCATGTGTCTGAGTAGTGCACTTGTTAGGTGTACTACCCCCAGCTGGAGAGGATGTAGATGGATTAAGTTCATAGCCAAAACCCATCTTATTGCCATTTGATCTATAATACTCAGAGATACATTCAATAGTAGTAGAAGCTTTATTGAACTCTGATATCTTTTGATTTAGGCATTCCTTCTCCTTTTCTAAGAGCTTGTGTGCTTGGAAGAGGTCATCGAACTTGGATTGTAGTGAACGAAGTTCCTTAGTTTCTAAAGCTTGAGTTTGTAACATCCCCTCATACAACTGAGTTATTGTGGTATTTTCTTCCTTAAGAAGCTCCACTTCTTTGGTCAATCTTTCATTCATTGTGACCAACTCGGGGGTGTTATCAAACTTAGTCTTTTTCAACTTGGTAATTTCTTTCCTTAGACCCTTGTTCTCCTCTTCCACTTCTATAAAAGCTCTAGTGGCAATATCCAGATCACCTTTTACCTTTCTTAAAGATTGATAATAGGTGTCTTCTGATTCGCCTTCAGATGAGTTTATCTCATCTGATTGTGAAAAAATAGGTGAATGGAAAGTAGTAGTATAGGAGTTTACCTCATTTTCACCTATGGCCATCATAGCTAGGTCATCTGAGTCATCTGAGAAGATTTGACAGTCTGGTGATGTAGGGAGTTCATCACTTTGATATTCAGATTCTTCAGTCACCATAGCTTTCTTTTCTGAATTTCTCCTTGGCCTTCTTTCTTCTTTGTCATCCAAATCCAGCTCAGGACATTCATAGACATAGTGTCCTGGTTTGCGACAATTAAAGCATGATCCAGGTTTCTGATTTGAGTTGCCTTTCCTTGGAGGAGTGGCATCTCTTCTTCTAGATCCTCGGCTGTCAGATGACTCCACATCCTTTCTAGGATGTCTTTCTGGTGTTCTTTCTCTGGAACCTCTGGAGGGTGAACTTGCTCTTCTATCTTTGTAGTTTCTATAAAATTTTCTATATTTGCTGTTGAGAGTGTTCATCCTTACGAATCTCTTGATCATAAGAGCCATTTGTTCCTTCAGACTCATGTCTGATCCTTCACAGTCTTCTGTTTTCAGAGAGGTCTTGCCAGATGAGGTACTTGCAGTTTTTGTATTGGCTGCCTTGAAGGCTACAGTCTTGGAGGTAGATGGGGTTGCAGTTGGCTCATCACTTCCTGAGTTTTCTTCTCTTTCCAGATCATATTCATGAGCTTTTAGGTTCTGAAATAGAGTTTGAGCAGACCACTTCTTGATATCTTGAGTATCCTTGATGATGGTATTCTTGAGTCTCCATTTCTTGGTTAGAGAGTCTAAGATCTTTAGATTTTTCTCTCTATTTGTATATTTCTTGCCCAGAGATTCTATCTCATTGATGATCTTGGTAAATCTATTGTCTAGCTGATCAATTGACTCTTCTGGTTGCATCTTGAAGTGTTCGAACTTCTTGACTGCTGTAGACAACTTGGATTCCTTGATCAGCTCAGTTCCTTCACAGAGAAGTGCCAATGCCTCCCACATCTCTCTGGCTGACTCACAGTGGATTACCTTTGCAATGTACTCATTTGGAAGAGTTTGCATTATGTAATCTTGAGCAATGCTATCAAGATTTGATTGCTTCATCTTTTCTGGTGTGAGATCCTTCATGGGCTTGGGAACCAGTTCTCCAACTGGGACTTCTGGATCACCATTTGCAGTGTTGACTGTCATGATGGTGATTGGGCCTTCTGTGATTACTGACCACATCTTGTAGTGAACTGATGTGAGATTCTTCCTCATCCTGATCTTCCAGTAATCATAATCCTCTACTGAAAACTTAGGCAACTTTCGCATATTAGCACTCATGCTGTATGAGTTTTCAAAAACAAGTTTTCCAAAAAGATCTGTTCAAGGGGACTATAGAAAGACTCCCTCAAGTCTTCTAATAATCTAGAGACAGTAGTCCGTTAGAACCACTGCTCTGATACCACTTGTTGGTCCCTGAACGAGTAGTGAATGGGATTAAAGTCTAGAGGGGAGGGGTGAATAGACTTTAAAACTTTTTCAAACAGAGTTGAGAACCTCTTCTGATTACTATGTCAACTGGATTGCAAGTCAGCTGGTCCAGATGACTATATTGATCTGACTGAGGAGGTTATATGCGGAATTATGGTGGCCCTGGTTTAGACTCGTTCTTGTAATTCTTATGAAAGTGTTCAACTTGTTTTGCTTAATGAAAATACTCAGCTGATGCTGGTTTGAAAGTTATGGCCTTGTTTTGAAGAATGTTGAAATCACAGTATGCACTATATAATAATGTATGTAAAGACAGAAATGTAAAGTGCAGAAAGTAAATGACACCGGATTTATAGTGGTTCGGATATACGTTCCTACGTCCACTCTCACGTCCACACGTGATGTTTAATCCCTTTAATTTACCACAAATTACAAGGGTCTTGACCTTTATAGTCCCAAGGTTAGGACTTTGAGATCTGAGCCGTCCTAACAGCTACGGTCTCCACAAGTGATTGTAAGCACTTGCACTTTAAGGGGTTCAAAAACTTTAACCTTTCGGTGAGGGTTTGGGGTTTTTGAGGTGTATCCAACTAATGGTTCAAGCTTATAATTTGCTTAACCACTATGCCTAAAACAATTGATATACAATATGAACAGGTTTCAGGTTCTTAAGGGTTGGATAGAAATCACTTAAGAGCTATAGATAATCTAATGGTTTCTGGCTATTTTGAGAATTCTTAGAATAGTATGGCTTTAGCTTTGATTGCTTGCTTGGCTCGTTGAATTCTCTCTTGTGACTTCTTGTTTGTGATTTCTCATCCTCTTGTATTTATAATGGAGATTGGTTGCAACTAGCCGTTGGAGTTGACTAGCCGTTTGAGCAATCTTTCCATAATAACTTGATTCCTTGATTCCAGCCGCTTGATTGCTTCAATCCTGGGATCATGTCAATCTTCTAAATAAGGTAGGTCTTCGTTTGAATTGCAAGATGACTTAGGAATCAGCCGAGTCCTGGAAGAGTACATAGTCTTCTGATTTGTACTTCTAGTCTTCTGACTACTCTTCTGGCCTTAGGTCTTCTGTCTTCTGATATCAGTAGAGTAACACTCTTCTGATCTGGAAATTCTTTGTACTGCTTTAGGCCATCTTCAATCTGGGACTCCATCAGATAAGTAGGTATACAAGCACCTTAACTTATCTGGTCTTCAAGGATCTTCTAGTCTTCATGTCTTCTACTCTTCTCATCTTGAAGATAGGCATGTAAGCCAGGACTGTGCTGATCAGCTGATATCAATACAGTTGATCACACAAGACTAGTCTAAGCTGTTCTATACAAGTCAGCTGATCATATTACATTTATAAACTCTAAGTGTTTTGGCCATCAAAACTATTCTAACATCAAGTGGGGCTTAGGGTGAATTTATATCCCAACAAAGACCAAGAAGACAGCATCAACCAGCAGAGTTCTTGAATTGCTTCACATGGATCTCTTTGGACCAATCACACCAACCACATTAACATGGAGAAAGTATACTCTCATTGTTGTAGATGACCATTCCAAGTTTACTTGGGTTATCTTCTTATACAAGAAGAGTGAAACTCAACAGAAGCTCCCTGAACTATTGAAGAGGATCCAATTAGAGAAAGGAGAACCAATTGTGAAAATTAGAAGTGACAAAGGCACTGAATTTATTAACTCTTATATTATTGCCTATTGTACTTTTAATGGTATTCAGCATGAGACAAGTGCAGCAAGAACACCACAGCAGAATGGTGTAGCTGAAAGAAGAGTCAGAACACTCAAAGAAGCTGCAAGAACACTCCTTGCTGAATTCTCCACTCCTAAGAAGCTATGGGCAGAAGCCATCAACACAGCTTGTCACACTCAAAAGAGGTCAGGTATTCACAAAATTCATGAGAAAACCCCATATGAACTATGGAAAGGAAGAAAACCTAGAGTATCTTACTTTCATATATTTGGTTGTAAGTGTTTCATTCACAACAATGGGAAGAGTAAGTTGAATGCCTTTGATGCCAAAGCAGATGAGGGGATATTCTTAGGATACTCCTCCACTAGCAAAGCATTTAGAGTACTCAACAAACGAACCCTTCTTGTGGAAGAAACACCTCATGTTGTTTTTTATAAATCTTGTGAAAAGAGTGCAATAGAAACAAACTCAGCTGCAGATCAGATGAGACAGCTAGTGATCAAGTCCAGACCAGATGAGTTCATTGAAGTCAATGAACCTTTCCCTGAAGATCCAGAGGAAGATAAGCCTCATAGAACTGTCACTAGATCTCAAACTCAAGCAGAGCAAGCTGACCAGAATCAAGATGCACCAATCCCAAATGCAAGGGGGAATGATATCTTTGACTCACAAGATACATATGATGATCGACCAAATCAAGTCAACCCTCCTGATGGCACTAGATCAGATGAGAATCCAAGCTCATCTAATGCAGATACTCCTGTGAGGCATACATGGAGAAACAATCATCCATCAAACCTCATCTTAGGAGGAGCAGACTCAGGTGTCAAGACCAGAAGACAACTGAATCAGAACTCCCAATCATCTATGTTCTGCTGGTGTGCCTTCCTATCCAACATTGAACCAGCTGACATAGAAGAAGCGATGACAGGTAGCAATTGGATCACTGCTATGCAAGAAGAACTAAACCAATTCGAAAGAAATGAAGTATGGGAATTGGTAGATCGTCCTGAAAACCACAATGTAGTAGGAACAAAGTGGGTATTCAAGAACAAAAAGGACGAAAATGATGTGATAACTAGAAATAAAGCAAGACTAGTTGCAAAAGGATATTCACTATCTAAAGGGATTGACTATGATGAAACTTTTGCTCCAGTAGCCAGATTAGAAGCCATTCGACTGTTTCTAGCTTATGCATCATATATGGGCTTCAAGGTATATCAAATGGATGTCAAGAGTGCTTTTCTAAATGGTATTCTGGTAGAAGAAGTGTATGTAGAGCAGCCTCCAGGATTTGAAAAATGTGATCAAGTATATCGACTGAAGAAGGCTCTCTATGTTCTAAAGTAAGCCCCTAGAGCTTGGTATGACACATTGTCACAATTCCTACTTGACAATGGATATACAAAAGGCAAAGTTGATAGAACTCTTTTCAGAATACAAGAAGGAGAAGACATTCTAATGGTGCAAATATATGTAGATGATATTATATTTGGATCACCCAATCAAGACATGTGCAAAAAGTTCTCTGAACTTATGCAAGGAAAGTTTGAAATGAGCATGATGGGTGAGATGAATTACTTCCTAGGACTTCAAGTCAAGCAGAGTCCAGAAGGGATCTTCATCAACCAGTCCAAGTATACCAAAGGCCTATTAGAAAGATTCAAAGCTCAACAAAGCAAGACTGCAAGGATTCCAATGATGACATCTTTCAAAATGGAACCAGATGAGTCTGTAAAGGCAGTCGATCAAGAAGAATATAGAGCACTTATTGGATCTCTACTATACCTTACAGCCAGTAGACCAGACATAACATTTGGTGTAGGAGTATGTGCTAGGTTTCAAGAAAACCCGAAGCAAAATCATCTAGAAGCAGCAAGGAAGATTCTCAAGTACCTAAAAGGAACAGTCAACTTAGGACTATGGTACCCTGCTGATGACAACTTAGAATTGAGTGGTTATTCTGACTCAGACTATGGTGGATGAAGAATTGATAGGAAATCCACATCTGGAACCTGTCAATTCCTAGGCAACAAGTTGATATCATGGTTCTCAAAGAAGCAAACTTCAGTTGCAACCTCCACCACTGAAGCAGAATATATGGCAGCTGGAAGTTGTTGTAGTCAGCTACTCTGGCTAGTTCAACAACTCAAGGATTACAATGTAGAGGCAAGAGAAGTCCCCATCTATTGTGACGGCAGCAGTGCCATTGCCATCACTCAAAATCCAGTCCTCCACACAAGGTGCAAGCATGTCGACATTCGACACTACTTCATAAGAGACCACCTTGAAAAGAAGGACATCAAGATGGAGAAAATTCACACAGATATCCAAAGAGCAGACATCTTGACTAAGCCCCTAGATGAAGAAAGATTCAAGACCCTATGCTACAGCTTAGGACTCCTGGATCCAAGCACATGAAGAGCAAATATCAGCTGAAGACCTCAGCTGATACACTTGCATCAGACTAGGAGGATCAGATGAGGTGAATAGACACCCTCATCTTCAGGTAAGTACTTTCCCAATGAAGACAAATAAAGCTGAGGGAAAACATAGAGTCATCTAATCAAGGGGGAATCAATGATACCTTAAGAATCCTTGATGAAAAACTCTACAATCTGCATTGCATATTATATATATATATTCAGAAGACTTGAACAAAGTTATTTGACATCTTTACTCTAAGCAATGTATATCTATGTATAATAATAAACTATTCTTCATAAAATATTTTATTTATATACATACATACAGTATAGTATTGAGTTATACTTGGTTGGATTAATACACCATCCTCACCGACTCAACAGTATGCATGCACTGTACGGATTTCAAATAAGTCTTGCTCAAAATTTATAAATTCTGCATTCCATAAGATAGAGTCTGAATCTCTTTAAATGTGAACCCTTAGATCAAGAATCTCATTGTTGATCTTAAGAAGTAACTTTTCAGAAATTCAGACCTATCAACTCTATAGTTTTGTCATCTTTCACTCCACTACCTCATTTCTACCCCTATAAAAGGAGGAAGTTATGAGAACACCTAAGAACACAAATCACTAACTATTATTCTTGTTTCAGGTATGGGGTCAATCGAAAGAAGAGATGGAATGGAGATCATCCCTCAACCAACGTCTTGGGTGAAGGAGATGAAGATTTGTCCAGAAGATGAAGATGATGCAGATCAGCATACTTGGTTTATCCAACATAAGTATGCCTATGAAAACTAAAGGAAGGAGAGACGTTCTTGTTGAAAACTAGAGGAAGGAGAGATGCAAAGGACAAAGTAGCAAGCAAGCAGAGCTTCTTCTTCAGGGGGAAGTTCTACATGGAGAGCTTGTTATCAAAGGCTACTATGTCAAAACAAATCAAGGAGACCAAGTCCATGGCTCTCTCTTCACACTCCGTT
Organism: Galeopsis tetrahit; assembly: GCA_963675135.1. NCBI lineage: Eukaryota > Viridiplantae > Streptophyta > Magnoliopsida > Lamiales > Lamiaceae > Galeopsis > Galeopsis tetrahit. The sequence continues at coordinate 19,148,454 of OY776130.1, forward strand.
GAAGCCCCTTCCAATCTTCTCCCTACTTCAAGAGAGGCGAAGAAATTCAACAAGGACACATCAGATGCTACAACCCATCTGATGATGAGGAACATCAGATGGTGAGGGCAACCTGAACCAGTGGGATATCATCTAGGCTGATCATCTACAAATTGATTTGATGGTCCTACATGGTTCAGAGATAGAGCTGGAAGATCCATCAAACCAGGTTGGATCATCACACACAGCAAAGCTGAAAAGATCCATCAAACCAGGTTGGATCATCACAGCAAACCTCAATCCTCTACTCAGCTGATCAGAAGACCAACTCAGCTGACCAGAAGACTTTCAAGAAAAATCAGCAGACTTTTCAAGAAATCAGAAGACTTTACTCTGCTGATCAGATCACTTTATTTCAGAGCATAATGACTATCTTTGATCATGTAATTCATTCTAGGTTTATTTCTGAATGTAATTAAGGAAATTGGCCTATATAAGGAATGAAATTCACTTATAGAAAACGGCCTTGATGATCAATTCTTACTAAAATTTAGTCACAACGGCTATTTTTGGTAATGATGTCATTAGTACTCAATTACTGTTTTGCCAACGAATCACCAATTGACACATGGCAAATTCAGCCGGCAAAATTAAAGGAAACGGGGCGAAATCAAAGAAGGAAATCTTGGGTTCTACTCCACAATTAAACCAAATCTGACCATTGGATCGATCACACCTCAAGAATAGATGGAGTATATATACAAACTCTTATACCTCTCCCAAACCCTTTCGCTCACAATACTCAATTGCTCTCAAACTCTCTCGTTCTGCAAATTTCTTTCAAGCTTTCGAAACCTAACACTCAAACACTCAGAATGGCAATCATTGAGATTTACGACGAGAAGACCAAGAGCACCGGCACTCTAGATGAAACAAAGTGGTCTAGAGAAGGGAAGATTTTCACGGAGAATGCTCTGTTTTTCAAGGGCAAACATACAGCTGCGAACAAGGAGATCCTTCTTCGCTGCATCAATCTCAGCCTTCGTGATTTTCTGGAAGCAGCACCAACAAACGTCTATGAACAAGATGTGCTGATCTTCTACTCAAACGCTGTGATGAAGGGATCTCAAGTTGAAAGTGTCATGGGTGGACACAGAGTTAAGATCTCAAGAGAGATCCTTCAGGAATTGTTCGGCTTATCATGGGGGGAGATAAACATCTCTACCTACATTATGGGAAGAGAAAAGGAATATATGGAGATGTTTACTAGTGGAAGAGTCAAGGCTGAGAATGCCTCCGGACTTAAGAAATCACAACTTGACCCCAAGTTTCAGACCTTGATGGACATTGCAGGAAAGATGCAACTGGGTAACACATTCAGTCATGATGTTGTTAGAGTTATGGCTGCAATCTGGGATCAGATTGATGGGGATTGGCAAGGGCTATTTTTGGATAGGATTGCTCTTGAGGCCAAGAAGGTTACATTGGACCTCCAATCAAGAGAATGGAAGGTGACATCAACAGTCAGCTTTGTCAACAAGCTGAGTATCATCCTTCCAGAAATAATCCCAAGAAAGTACAAGATGGGTCCTCATAAGACCTTCCACACCTCCAAGTATTACTTGAGAAAGGAAGCTCTTATTGAGGCAGCAAGGCTGAAAGAAGAAAAGAGGAAGATGCTGGCTGAAGCATCCTCTAAAGATGTTGTTGAGGAGGCAGAAGAGCCTGTTCATGACTCTGCTGAAGAATAAGAGGAGCCCTCCAAAGAAGAGGCTAAAAAGAAGGTTGCTGAGGATGATGATGATGACAATCAGACCTTAGCACAAAGAAGAATTCTAATCAGATCAGGGCTCATCTCCCCATCTGATTCAGATGCCACTCCAACTGCCTCTCCCTTGAAGAAGGCAGGTACTTCTAATCCCTCCCTCACTATCACACCTTCTAAACTGTCAAAGGGTCAGAAGAGAAAGAAGAACAATTCTTCTTTCACCAAGAAATCCAAGAAAACCAGGCTCCCTACTCCCATGAGCATAGCCCCTATTACATCCTTCAACCCTTCTGATGATTCCAACCCATCTGAACCTTCAACCACTGATACCCAAATCCCTGCTGATACTCACACAGCAGAGGAACAAGCCCAGCCTCAAATAACTCCCGAGCCACAAATGCCTACCCCTGCTGATATACAAACAGCAGATGACCAAACTCAGACCACCTCTACACCCCCTGCTGATGATCAAACTCAAATCACCCCGTCCCATGCTGATACTCAAACAACAGATGTCCAAGATCATCAAGCTCAACCATCTACTGATCTTCAAGTAGAAATAGAACCAGACCAGCAGACTCAAAACCCTGCTGATGCACAACCCACTGAAGATCAATCTCAACCTCTTACCCAACAAGAAGATATCACTTCCCAAATCCCTGCTGATACTCACACAGCAGAGGAAAATGTCCCAACCACTCAATCTCCTATCATCACTGCCCCATCTGAACAAGAAGACTTTGCACCAGCAGACCTGGTTCAAGCTGGCCCTTCTCAGCCTCACTACAACATGGTGCACTATCCTATGTGCACGAGGGAGAAGATAATGAGGATGAAGATAGCCAACCTGCTTAAGTCTACTACTCCTGGTGTTGATGAGGAATCAATCCAATTTGAACAAGTACTTAGGATATGTACTTGGATTGAGCTCAGAAGAGATGATGTGGATGACCTTCTTGAGGTCATGGAAGGAATGGGAGGAAAAGAAAATTTCCTCGATTGGGAGATGGAGCAAAAGGAAGTTGCTCAGGTTTAATCTTTTGCTCAGCTACTATCAGCAGAGGCACTGACTGCAGTTTGCAACAGGATTCTAGGAATCCACACTGATGATATCTCTGTCCCAGAAGCCAAAGGTGGATGACTCAGCTGCACCAGCATTGGTTGAAGACTCAGTTGAAACAGCCCCTGCAGAAGACTCAGCTGAACCAGCTGACAAAGTAGAGATTGAAAGAGAAGTAGTCAGAGTACCAGCTCACTTCATGCCTTCAGATAACCTGACTCACTTCATTGATAAAGGACAGAAGATCATGACCCATCTGGTTAAGGCCACTACCTCCTTCCTCAATGAAGACTATCTATCAGCTGAAGAAAGAGGCAAAGCACTGACTGTGCATCCAAAGCCTCAAAGAACTACATCAACTTCTACTCCATCTGTTGACTATACAGCAGACATCTGCTCACAGGTCAAAGCTGCAATAGACTTGCACTTTGAGAAAGGTTTAGGCCTACAGCTTGGAAGATATGTTGAAAAAGTTGCTAGGGAGCAGAAGACTCATCTTCACGATCAGATTATTGACATCGAAGACAAGTTTGGAGAGTCACTTCACCATCAGATAGGTGAATACTTAAGCACCATTCAAAAGTGAGCAGATGATACCTCCAACATGTTTGTTGATCTCTATACCAATGAGGTATCTCGCATGGAGACAGTTTACAAGAAAAGAATTGAGGATGCTGAAGCAAGAGCCACTGAAGGTCAAGCTCTGCTTAAGTCAGCTGCAGAGGAGAATGGGATACTGCAGACTCAGCTGAAGGAGACAGCAGCCAAATTGGAAGCACTTACAGCTAAGCTAGAAGCTGCCTCCTCCTCCAATTCTCATGCTCAAGTTTTAGAGCACAGCATCACTCATCTGACCCAAGTTGGCAAGGTTAATGTCATGGCCCTGAAGCAGACTTTGCATGTGGAAATTTTAAATGCCATGAAGCCTTTTGCGGCTGCACTTGCTGAAGCCAAAAAGGGGGAAGATGTATTGATAAAGGCTCTAGAGAAGTCTACTGCTCAGCAAGCTGAACTGGTAGTAGCACAAGATGACTTGGCTGAAACCTTGGGTGGTTTAAAAATCAAAATCAAGAGCAGGCAAGGCAAAGGCAAAGAAATTGCTCAAGAAAACACCCAAGCTCCCACTCAAGCTCCTGCCAAGAGTCTATAGATCACTGCTCCTGTAGAACAAGTTCCTGAGAAGAGGATGACAAGGAAAAGGAAGGCAGATGAGCAAGCTCAGACAAGGAAGAAGTCAGCTCCAGCAGAGCCTACTGCAGAAGAGAAAGAGGCTTTAGAGCTGAAAAAGAGGAAGTTGCTTGAAGCTCAAGAGCTTAAGAAAAAGAAGCTGAATGATGCGAAGGCAGTCAAAGCCAAATTTGAAAGGAAAATAGCCAAACTCAGGAAAGCACTCAAGGACAAAGCAAAAGAAGACAATGTCCTGGTGTTTGATAGCAATTATGTTGATTATTTAGCCCTTTAAGATGAGCTACCAAGATGGTATCCCCTGAAGAAGAAGTGGCAAATTCAACACCACATAGTAAGGAAATTTGGCCCTCTCCCTACTTATGAAGATGAATTCTTCCAGTTCAATCAGTTTATGACCATTGAAGATCCAGAGTTCTGGGAAGAAATTGTCAAGACAGCCAAAGAACTTGACAACTGCAGAATCCTAACCCCTGAAGAACCCAAATTGGATGCACCCATTCTGGACTCCGGAAGAGTCAACTTGATTGAAGTCAAAAGGATTTTGTATAAGATCTATGAAGAGGAGAATGTTACAGACCTGCAGCACCTGCAGCACATGGAAGAAGTTCGAGTTCGTCTGAACCTTGCTTTCCGCATCTGAAGAAATCAGAAGACCTGATGAAGACTACTTTAGAAGTTTAAAGAAACTATTACTTGTAATCTGTAAAAGCTTCATATATATTCAAGTTCTAGTTCTTTTTGCTTACAAGACAAACTCTCATTGTCTTCATCAGATACTTCAGTTTTAAGAATGTTATAAACTCTTATCTTATTTCATTAAGAGCATTTATCAAGTATAGTTTTGGCTTCATCAAAAAGGGGGAAATTGTTGGGATATAAATTCACCCTAAGCCCCACTTGATGTTAGAATAGTTTTGATGGCCAAAACACTTAGAGTTTATAAATGTAATAGGATCAGCTGACTTGTATAGAACAACTTAGACTAGTCTTGTGTGATTAACTGTATTGATATCAGCTGATCAGCATAGCCCTGGCTTACATGCCTATCCTCAAGATGAGAAGAGTAGAAGACTTGAAGACTAGAAGATCCTTGAAGACCAGTTAAGTAAGGTGCTTGTATACCTACTTATCTGATGGAGTCCAAGATTGAAGATGGCCCAAAGCAACACCAAGAATTGCCAGATCAGAAGAGTATTACTCGACGGATATCAGAAGACAGAAGACCTAAGGCCAGAAGAGTAGTCAGAAGACTAGTAGTACAGATCAGAAGACTATGTACTCTTCCAGGACTCGGCTGATTCCAAAGTCATCTTGCAATTCAAACGAAGACCTACCTTATTTAGAAGATTGACATGATCCCAGGATTGAAGCAATCAAGCGGCTGGAATCAAGGAATCAAGCCAATATGGAAAGATTGCCCCAACGGCTAGTCAACTCCAACGACTAGTTGCAGCAATCACCAATATAAATACAAGAGGATGAGAAATCACAAGCACGAAGTCACAACGAGAGAATTCAACAAGCTAAGCAAGCAATCAAGCAAAACGCCATACTGTTTTAAAGAGTTCTCCAAGAGCCAGAATCCAAAAGAACATCCTTAGCTCTTAAGTGATTTCTATCCAACCAAAGAACCTGAATCCTATTCTTCATTGTATATCCATTGATTTAGGCATAGTGGTTAAGCAAATTATAAGCTTGAACCATTAGTTGGAAACATTCAAAAACCCCAAACCCCCACCGAAAGGTTAAAGTTTTTGAACCCCTGCAAAGTGCAAGTGCTTACAATCACTTGTGGAGACCGTAGCTGTTAGGACGGCTCAGATCTCAAAGTCCTATCCTTGGGACTATAAAGGTCAAGCCCCTTGTAGTTTTTGGTAAATTAAAGGGATTAAACATCACGTTAGGACGTGAGAGTGGACGTAGGATCGTATATCCGAACCACTATAAACCTGGTGTTATTTATCTTTCTGCACTTTACATTATTGTCATTTCCATATATTTTATATAGTGCATACTGTGTTTTCAACTCAGGCCATAACCTTCAAACCAGCATCAGCTGAGGCTTTCATTAAATAAACAAGTATTTGTGTTTTCAAAAGAAACTAAAGAACGAGTCTAAACAAGGCCTACCATAATTCCGCATATAATCTCTTCATTCAGATCACTATAGTCATCTGGACCAGCAGACTTGTAGTCCAGTTGACATAGCAATCAGAAGAGGTTCCCAACTCTCTTGAAAAAGTTTTAAAGTCTATTCACCCCTCCCCTCTAGACTTTAATCCCATTCACTACTCGTTCAGGGACCAACATGCCAAATATTGTCCACCAAATAGTCGGATACCGGAAAGTTGTAGTCTGGACGATTCTCGAGGGGTATGTCAAGACGGTCTGCTATTTTGTATCCTAGCCAATTATCCAGCCAGAAGTTTACTTTTCGCCCATTTCCGACAATACATCTTTCCTTTGCGGATACATGTATCAGGTGTGGTCGCATCCCTCTCCAGACCGAGGAGGAAATCAATGGGGGTCTGTATACTCCATGTTGCATAAATCTATCTCTAAAAAATTCCGTCGGCGAACCTGAATCCGTAAGAAGACCCCAAGCCAGCTTTTGCAAGTATGCCGAGTTTGCACATACAATCGAACGGACTCCCAGGCCACCTTGATGCCTAGGCGTGATGACTTTAGACCAGGAAACTGAGCAAAATCCTCTCTTGTCTACATTACCCGTCCAAATAAAGTTGCGCATTGCCCTTTCTATTCGCTGAAGCAGTGTCCGCGGCCATTTGTATACCATCATGGTGTGTACTAATGATGAAGTGATAACATGGTTGACCAGGCAGACTCGGCCTGATAGCGAAAGTGCCGCTCCCTTCTAGGCCGCAAACTTACTCAGTATTTTGTCGGCCGTTGCACGGAGGAGTGCTGTTTTGGGTGCTCCTCGGAATAGTGGCACTCCAAGATAAACAAAGGGTAATGAACCCGATTTCATATCCAGAATTGTACGGACGTATCTTCTGTTGTTGTAGCTGACATACTTACCAAAATAAACGCAAGATTTACTTGGGTTGAAGACCTGTCCCGAATGCACACCGTAATTAAGAAGGACGTTATATACCGCCCGTATCGACGGGTGGTTGGCGAGGCAGAATATAAGTATGTCGTCCGCGTAGAGTAGCGATAAAAGACATGTCAGGCCTCGGCGGACGAAGGCCTGCTGCAACCTGCCTTCACGCACCTCGACATCCAATAATAACGATAGGATTTCACCAGCAAGGAAAAATAAGAGGGGCGATAGTGGGTCGCCTTGCCTTACTCCCTGAGAACATTTGAAATAACCATGGGGCTGCCCATTTATTAGCACCGAGAGTCGGGCCGATTCCAGTACACAACGAATCAGGTTGGAAAAACCATCACAAAAACCCATCCGCTACATGACCGCTAATAAGAAGTCCCACCTTACCGTGCCAAATGTTTTTCGAATGTCAATTTTCAACGCCATATTTCCATGCACCTTTGTTCTATCTAGACAATTAACACCTTCTGATGCCAAGACGATGCCTAGATAAATGCTACGACCCGGAATAAAGCCAAACTGAAATTCTGATAGCGTGTTAGATAAAATTGGGCCCATTCTGGTTGCAATAATCTTTGATAGGGCTTTAAATAGAAAATTCCCCAATACTATTGGACGAAAGTCCTCAACTTTGCTTGCCTCCAAATGCTTAGGGATAAAGGTTACCTAGTTGGACTTTAGGCCATGTGGGAGAAATGTAAACTTGAAGAAGTACTGCGACGCGCGGACTACGTCTGTCTCAATTATACCCCACGCTGCCTGAAAAAATGAACCATCGAACCCATCAGGACCTAGCGCACTGTCAGCTCACAGCTCGGATTTCTGCCATTTCAGGTATTGCCACCAGCAAAGCGTTCTGAGTTGCATAAATTTTCTTCTGAATGAGATCATCAAGGAATGTGAAATCCGCGTGTAAACTTCCATTGTTGTTCGTAAATAGATTCTTGTAAAACTCTATTATGTGCTCTGCAATGATCTCCAGGTTATTAAGTATGTTCCCGTTAATTACGAGGGATTCTAGTGGCTTTCGGATTTTCCGCAGTTGGTTCATCTTGTGGAAAAACTTAGTGTTTCGATCCCCGTCTTTTAACCAAGTTACCGTATTTTTCTGAGCATTCAAGGCCTGTTGTTGTTGTAGTAAGAGGTTAAGTTATATTGTTGCGTTGATTTCCAATTGTCCGCTTATCGCCAATCCAGTGTTGCATTGAATTGCCAGCAGTCGTTCTTTTGCATCTGCTATGCATGTATGAACATTGCGAAATACCAATAAATTCCACGTCCTCAGGGCCGCCTTAAGGCGCTTTAGTTTTAATCGAACAAGGGTGATTGGATCAGGGGCTAAATGAAAAACTTTCCAGGATCGGCGTATCTCTGCTAGACATCTGGGGTCACATAGCCACATTTTCTGGAAACGGAAAGAAGATCCCGAAAATTGTGATCCCACAACACAGTTCATGAGGATCGGGTGATGATCTGAGGATACCCGTACTAGAGCCGTTGTTGTAAGGGTCGACCAATGCTCTAGAAATTCAGATGTAACCAAAATCCTGTCAATCTTTGAGGCCGAAATTGAACCATCTCTCCTGCGACGTACCCAAGTGAATTTAGGCCCCTCTACTTCCAAATCAAGAATATTTGCTTCTGTTATGATTGTCACGATAATTCTACTCAGACTAGACGTCTCAAGCACAAGTAAAATAATCTACCACAATTCAATCCAACGAAGAACCGGAATTCACAAATATAAACGAAAACAGAAAACAGAGCACAAGAAGATTTAAGTGGTTCAATCAACGTGATCTACATCCACTGGACACACGACTTCAATTTGATTAGTATAAGAGATGTTTACACACTCATCACTCGAAAAGGGAATTTATCCTCACTTCACTCGTGAACTATCAACTCTCAAAACGAATGCTCGCAGGCGTCAAAGATTACAAATACAAGTAATGGGGTATTTATAGATGCCATTGGTGATTGAAACGTGTGTTGAAAGCGTGCTCCGTTGCCAGCTGGATTCTGTTACAACCATGTAACAAACTCACACTTTCAGCGTGACCCAATCTGAAAATACCTCCTTGCCATTCACTTGTTTTCGCAAACAGACGACATCAGAAGATTGACCAGAAGACCTCCCTCTTCTTGTTCTACTCTTCTGATGACCAATACTTAGCAAAAATTAAATCTGCAAACAGAACTCGACTGATCTGGTCTGACCTCTACTTGTCTTCCCATCTCGTCTGGTTCTAAGCAACCCCATCTCATCTGATTGGACTCCTCCACCTCATCTGATCTGGTCTAAGTTAACTTTGTCTGACTCCACCAGCTGATACGCCCAACAACTGAGTCCTTCAGAAGACTTCTATCGTCTAAGTAACTCATCTGATCCGCCCAACAGACGAGTACAGTAGCAGACTAGAATCTACCTGATCCTACCAGACGAGTTGAACTCATCTGGTCTTAGAGTTTTGAGATAAACCTCACAATTCTCCATGTTTAGCTCAAAATCTCCACCTTGAACTAAACAACTCTAATCTATCCTTTTCAAAGGACAGACTCTACTACTGATATGCAACCACCAGACCAGTAGCCTTCTCCGCAGAGGTCACTAATGCAAACCAACTGACCTAAGACATAAACCAAACTTCTCCTTTGGTAATGCCTTAGTAAATGCATCAGCAGGGTTCTCCTCAGTAGCTATCTTAACCACCTGGACGGTCCCCTTCTCCACAATATCTCTCACAAAGTACAACTTCACATCAATGTTCTTGGTTCGTTCATGATACCCTTGATGCTTTGCGAGATGAATTGCGCTTTGATTATCATAGAAGACAGTCACGCTGTTCTGAGATAAACCAAATTCCTTAAGAATCCCTTTCAGCCATATGCTTTCCTTAACTGCTTCAATCAAGGCCACGTACTCCGCTTCAGTAGTAGATAATGCAACTACAGATTGATGAATAGACCTCCACGACACGGCCGTACCAAATAGAGTGAACACATATCCTGTTAAGGACTTTCGAGTGTCAACATTGGCTCTCTAACACCTTCTGAAGATAAGTAGGTTGACTCAGCAGAATAGACCTGTCTACTCTACTTATCTCCATCCCAGGAATCACTTTGGCTTCACCAAGATCTTTCATCTCAAACTCCTGTTTGAGGATCTCCTTAACTTGATTAACACTATCAATAGACTCGCCTGCTATTAACATGTCATCAACATACAATAGAAGATAGGTAACACCAGTCCCAACCCGTCTGAAATAGACACAGCTGTCGTACAAGCTCTTTGTAAAACCAGCTGAGCAAATGTACTCATCAAATCTGAAATACCATTGTCTAGGGCTTTGTTTGAGGCCATAGAGGGACTTTTTCAGTAGACACACCTTGTCTTCCCCTTCTTCTATGTCCAACCCTTCTAGTAGCTTCATGTAGATCCTCTCGTCTAGAGATCCATGTAAGAAAGCTGTGGTCACATCCATCTGATGTAGCTCCAATTCGAATTGAGCAACTATAGCTAACAAGATTCTGATGCTACAATGCTTCACAACAGGTGAGAAGATTTCATTGAAATCAATACCTTCTTTCTGCGTAAATCCCTTAGCTACAAGCCTCGCCTTGTATCTAAGTTTGCCACCCCCTCTGAGCCTCCACCTTCTTTTTATAGATCCACTTGCACCCAACCAACTTCTTGTTCTTGGGCCTCTGAACAATTTCCCAGGTCTGGTTCTTGTTCAGAGAAAGCAACTCTTCCTCCATAGCAAGTATCCATTTCTCCTTGTCGCGATAGCTAATGGCTTCTGAATAAGACTTTGGCTCCAGAGAATCCACCTCAAGAGCTGCACATAATGCAAATGAGACAATGTCAGCTTGTCCATACCTCTGAGGTGGGTGGACTTCTCTTATGGTTCTGTCCCGTGCCAGCTGATAGTGTTGATGATCATTCTTACTCTGAGGATCGCCCTCCTCATCTGGATCAATATGTTCTTCAACTGGTCTTGTGGTGTCAACTTGCTCCACCTCGACTTGTGTCTCGTCTGGTTGGTTATCAGCTGCACTAGTACTCGTACTAGTCTGTTCCGATAGAGGCATCCGACTCTCATCAAACGTAATATCTCTACTGATTATACATTTCTGCATCCCAGCTTCGAGGCACCATAACCTGTATCCTTTCACGCCTGAAGGATACCCAACCAACACGCATCGCAATGCTCAAGGTTCAAGTTTATCTTGCTTGACATGAGCATAAGCTGCACATCCAAAAACCTTCAAATAATTGTAATCGGCTGCACGTCCAGACCATAACTCCTCAGGGGTTTTGTACTGCACAGCCGATGAAGGACTTTTGTTTATCAAATAGGCTGCAGTAGAGACAGCCTCTCCCCAAAACACTTTCGGCAAACAAGAGTTGTTCAACATACACCTGAGTCTCTCAAGTAGTGTCTGGTTCATACTCTCAGCTACTCCATTTTGCTGAGGGGTCCCTGGCACAGTCTTATGCCTGACTATTCCTTTCGATCTGCAGAACGCATTGAACTCTTTTGATAGGTACTCCAGACCATTATCAGTTCTCAAATGTTTGAGAGTCTTGCTTGTGACATTTTCACATTCAACGAGCCATTCTTTGAATTTCTCAAATGCTTCTGACTTCGACTTCAGAATAGACACCCACACCTTTCTTGAGTAGTCGTCTATGATAGACAAGAAGTATTTACCACCAGACCTCGTCTGATTCCTCTCTGGCCCCCATAGATCAGAATGGACATAGTCCATGATCCCATTGGTAGAGTGGACACCCTTACCAAACTTTAATCTCTTGGATTTACCAAGAATGCAAGACTCACACAAATCGAGTTTAGTGTTCTTGTCTTTGCCCAGCAAACCTTGCTTCGACAACTCTACTAGGCTTTTCTCGCCTATATGAGCTAGTCCTCTGTGCCACAACATCGAGTTGTCTTGCACCTCCGCTACATCTAATCTACCAGCTACTGTTTCTCCCTTAAGAAAGTAGAGATCACTCCTTCTCTCGCCTTTCAGGACAGTCAGCTCCCCTTTTGACACACTGAGCTCTCCATCAGCCGACTGGAATTTATAGCCCATAGAATCCAGCATCCCAAGTGAGATCAAATTCCACTTGAGTTCAGGTACATACCTAACACTCTTGAGTTTTCTTACTACCCCATCGAACATCTTCAGGTGAACACTACCTTCTCCAACAACTTTGCAAGTGTGATCATTCCCAAGCAGAAAAAAACCGCCCTTCTAATGCTTGAAGTAATGAAACCAATCTCGTCTTGGAGTCATATGGAAAGAACACCCTGAATCAAGGATCCATGCTTGCTGTTCCGTAGAGGATGTGATGGTTATGCGCTTGAGCAGACTCGTGGCCTTCTTGCTCCTTCTTAACTTGAGTCTGATTAGCTTGATTCTTGTCATTAGAGGTCTTGGCACCAGATTTCCTCAAGAACTGCTTGTATTTATGACAAGCATTCTTATAGTGCCCAGATTTGTTGCAATGGTAGCACAATGCATCACCTTGTGTGGACACAAATGATTTTCCCTTATCAACTCATTTGGATTGATTAGACCCCTTCTTGGCACCAGATCGCTTCTGGCCACCTCTGATTGTCAATCCTTCTCCGCTACTGACCTTGTCTGCTTGAGACATCTTGTTGTGCAGCAGCTTGGACTTGACAGCCAGCATTACATCCTCCAATGTAATACTTTCCTTCCTACCATACAAGATGGTATCCTTTAAGATTTCAAAGGAATTAGGGAGAGCACTCAATAGAATCAGAGCCTTATCCTCTTCCTCTAACTTGACATCTAAATTCTCTAGATCATCAAGAATTCTATTGAACTCATCAAGCTGATCCGGAATGGGTTTGTCATTCACCATTCTAAAGGCATACAACTTCTGTTTCGAATAGAGACGGTTAGCTAAGGGTTTAACCATATAGAGTTTACCTAGCTTGTCCTAGACCTCTTTCACGAATCTATCTTTAGCCACCTCTCTCAAAACCTTATCACCAAGGCGGAGTAGAATAGTGCTTCGAGCTTTCTGTAACATCTTGTTTCTTTCAGCAGCAGCAGTTGCAGATTCACCTGCTGGGGCTGTAGACTCTTCGAGCACGTCGAACAAGACTTGTTGTTCTAGGAGAGCCTGCATCTTGACTCTCCACATCCCAAAGTCACCTGTGCCTGAGAATTTCTCAATATTATATTGGGTCGAATTCTCCATCTTCGATCTGGCAATTGATTAGTAGCTAACGATCGATTCCTTCTCGATTCCCACAGACGGCGCCAATTATTACGATCGTCATGATAATTCTACTCAGACTAGACGTCTCAAGCACAAGTAAAACAATCTACCAAAATTCAATCCAACGAAGAACAGCAATTCACAAATATAAACGAAAACAGAAATCAGAGCACAAGAAGATTTAAGTGGTTTGATCAACGTGATCTACATCCACTGGACACACGACTTGTTGGGAATAAAATGAGAAGTTTTGATTAAATACCAAAACCCCCTGAGACATGCCAATAGAATAAGTCTAAGACTAGAATGATCATGTTCTAAGTATGTTAGAACATGTAGCATAAGGCTAGTTGAGAAGCTGGTATGTTAGGCAGCTCTTAGAATCATAGATGCACAAGTTGAGGGGGAACACATGCTTAGAAGTCTATATGAATCATGTCCCCTCAAGGTTCAAGATCAATGTGTCCCAAGTCTGCTGATGGACAACTATGCTGATCATGATTAGATTATTGTGGAACAACTCATCTGAAGATTAAGTAAGTTGAATGCATCATCAAGACATAGCCTACTGAAGCATACAAGTTAAGAAGGTTCGTCCAGGAAAGTTGTCTCAGCAACCTTGTACCAGATTTGTGACAAGACCATCCCAACTATGCTGATAAGGTCAAAGACAGCTATTCATTGTCATGAATACACAAAGTCCTATCCTAAGAAAGTATGCAAAGGGAAAAGAGCCAAGTCATCTGAAGAGCTAAAGCCAACCATGCTGATAAGCAAACTCTGCTAATAGTGATAAGCAGAATTGTCCAAGTGATAAGGAATGTTGTCCTTATCATATGACCAATCATCAGAAGTAATGTCCATGTTTGATCAAGTGAATCTTGAAGTCAGACATTGGGAAGAGTGCTGCAAAGTCAAGACAAAGTGGTTACAACCGTTTATTTCCCAATCAAAGGACATGTCACTATCAAGAAATTATCTTCCAGTTGCAGAGTTCAAGGAAGATATTTATAGACAATTGAGGTTGTCTTTCCAACGGGCAAATCCTCAATTTTGTCTATAAATACAGAAGTATGAAGACCATTTGAAAGCATCCAACTACAAGCAACAATTCTGAAGCTACAAGCTCATAAGTGCTCTCAAGCTTTCAAAGAGACTATCTTAGTCTTCAAACACTTCATCTAAGATGAACCCTATTGTATATCTATACAAAGCTTAGAGAGATATCCAATCCTTATACACTGAACCTCATTGTAAAGGATATCTCATTAGTTGGAACCATACTTCAACCCTTATACCTTTCAAGAGAGAAAGTTAGAAGGTTGTAGTAGTAGAAGTGTAAGGAGTTAACTGTTGAGAGAAGAACAGTTAATTCTGAGTTGAGAAGAGGGTAATAGGACTCTTTACATCATAGGGATCAAAACACCAAGGAGTGGTGTTGTTGATCAAGTGCACCTTGGCACTATAAAATAAGTTAATTCCAAGAGTGAAGGAATTATCCTGTTAAATCAGGGAAAGTGGATGTAGGAGCTTGAGTTACTGAACTACTATAAACTCTTGTGTTGATCTACTTTAGAGTACTTACATTCATTCAACACTGCACACAAACTGAATTTCAAAGAACATATACTTTAGACTGTGCAAAACATATTTGGACAAGTTCCCTGAAACTGGACAAACTGTTAAGGAGATTTCAGAACATAAAAGGAGTTTAAACTAAAGGGCCAACCACTAATTCCGCACATATAACTCCCTTAGATAGTTATTTAACTAAGTACTCAATAGTACTTAGTAGATTGATTATTTATAAAGAGTTAATCATAACATCAGAGTTGTCCAAGACAACCTTGATTTTCAGAGCAGGGGTTCAAAGACCACTGCTTCTGAAAATCCATCTTGATTTTCAAAATCACATATTTGTGTGGTCACTGAACTGATCTTTCTGAAATCTTGTATATCTATTGTCTAACCCTTATCTTTGAGATATGGCAAGAGGAAACAACAACAACCAGAACCAGCAGCAGAATCAGAATCAGGATTTAAATCAGAACAACAATGTTGCTGTTCCTCCAGATGCTGTTCAAGGGCTAAACAATATGGCTACTAGTCCAGTCAACCATATATCACATCACAAATTGCCCATGTTCTCAATTGAGAACTATGACTTCTGGAAAATCAGAATGAGAGCTCATCTTGCATCTCTCCACACTGACATGCTGAGAGTGATCACAAGAGGACCCTATGTGTTCACTCAAGTTAATCCCAGAATCACTGAAGCTCAAAGAGCTGACACAAGGGAGGTGATTCCCAAGGAATACCCTCTACCAAACTATTCCAGATGCAATCATGGGAAGAGTCTACCACTGCACAACTACCAAGGAAATATGAGACACCCTTGCAGAAATGTGTGAGGGTACTGAAAAGATCAAGGAGAACAAGCTCCAAGTGGCAGTGCAAAAGTTTGAACAATTTACAATGGATTCAGAAGAGTCCATTGACAAGTTTGCTGGTAGATTCACAGATGTGATGAATGAAATCAACTCCTTGACAAGTTTGCTGGTAGATTCACAGATGTGATGAATGAAATCAACTCCTTGGTCTAAAGATCTTGAGAAGTCTCACTCAAAAGTGGGATGTATATGCAGTAATGATGCAAAATACCAAGGATCTCTCCACCATGCCTATGCAACAAATCTTCTCAGAACTCAAAGCTTATGAGTTTGATCTCAACAGAAGAAAGCCTGTTGAGGAACCTTCATTACCTACCAAAGGAGTGGCATTCAAAGCCAAAGCTGCTGAACCTGAAATGCAGTCCACTCCTAGATCATCAAAGTCAGTCTCCAAGGCTGAAATGAAGAAAGAACTAGCCCTAAAGGCCTAAAGAAAGAAGATAACAAGAAATTCAAGAAGATACAATTCTCCTGAAGCCAAGGCTGAGGACAAGATAACAAGGTCAGGAGAAGATACAATTCTCCTGAAGCCAAGGCTGAGGACAAAAGGCCTAAAGAAAGAAGATCAGAGGACAAGTACTCTGATAGGAGAAAGTCCAGCAGAGCTGAGCCTTCATCATCTAGAAGGAGAGATGAGCCAAAGAAAGATGATGATGAAGACCTGTGTTATAATTGCAAGAAGAAAGGGCACTTCCAGTATGACTGCCCTGAACTCAGCTCTAAGGAAAGAAGAGAAAGGCAAGCTAAGAGAGATAGAAAATTCACCAACAGAAAAGCCATGATGGCTGGTGAAGAATCTGATAGTGCTGAAAGCTTCAACTCTTCTGATGGACTGTTCTCAAACAGTGAAGATGATGATGATGTGTGCAACATGGCCATTGAGGATGATGAGGTATCCTCTACTTCTAGCTCACCATCATTTATATCACAAAACACTAGTGAAGTCAACTTGAAACTTTCTTTTGGAAAGCTAATGGAAGATTTCACTATGTTACAAGAATTTCATGACAACTGTGTGAGAGAAAATGAAAGGTTGTCTATAGAGCTTACTAAAACCTCTAAATCAGTAGTTGATGTCAAGTCTACTGAGTTGTATCAACAAGTCTTGAGAGAGCTTGATGAAGCCACTCTCAGGATAGTTGACCAACAAAAGTAGATTGATGAACAACTATTGACTCAGAAGAGAAAAGATTTTGAACTTAAAATTCTACAAGCTAAATTTGAAAACCTCTCACATGAGTATAACTTTCTGAAATCAAGTGAAGAGAGCCTGAAATTAAAGATGTCTGCTTTGAAGAAATCCTCTAGGGAAATAGAGGAAATTCAAAGTTATCAAAGACCTATGGCTCAAAGAAGTGGATTAGGTTTTGATCCATTTGAATCTTTACCTTGTCTTAGTGTTGCTTCTACAAGTAACACTAAGAGATTCTTTGTTAAAACAGTGGCTCAACAAGCTGAAAATGAAATAATTCAGCCACTGAACAAAGGAAAGGGCAAAATGCATGAATTGCCCACTCAAGTGCTTCAGGAGACTAGGCCCATACCTAAGGAAAAGGCCAAAGTCCCTAAGCACAAGAGGAATGTTGGTCAGCAGAGTAGACCCAATGGAAGGGCAACTCTCCTGAACAATGTTCAGAGGAGTTATCCAAGGTTTGATCAGCCTAGGCCAACTGTACTGAGGAAGCCTCAGCTGAACAGACCTAAGGTCAACTATCCTCAAGGGAAAAATAAAATGAGACAACCAAAACCCTTCATTCCAAAGGGAAATGGTCATGCCTATCCTCAAAGATTCCATCAAGTAGCACAGAAAACTCATAAGTTCAGGAGAAATGACAACTCTCCTGATACTTATAGAGTAAACACTTTTACACATACTTTCCCAAAGGCATTCAAGGGAAAGACTGTGTACATAGATTCTAGAGGAAAACAATTTAGCCACCTTGAATCAATCAGGGTTATTAGGCAAGTATGGGTTCCTAAAGGTACAGCTAACCTCTCAGGACCCAAAATTCAAAGGGTACCTAAAACGATCTAATTGCAGGTACCAATGGGCCACAAGAAGTTGAGGAGCATAAGCAAAAAGTCAGCATGGTACCTTGACAGTGGATGCTCAAGGCACATGACTGGAAACAAGAACCTCCTCACTGATTTTATTGAAAAGGAAGGCCCAAATGTCACATTTGGAGACAGTTCACAAGCAACAACAAAAGGTTATGGTACCTTGATAATTGGTAATATCAAGGTATCCAATGTGTCTTATGTGGCTGGTCTCAAATATAATCTCCTAAGTATAAGTCAGTTTTGTGACAAAGGACTTAGTGTTGAGTTCTCAAGTGGAAAATGCTTAATCAAAGATAAAACTCAACAAACTCTACTGACTGGAACTAGGAAAGGAAATGTGTATTTTGCTGACTGGGACAAGTCTACTGATGTTGCATGTTTCATTGCTAAGAGCTCAAATGAACAAAGTTGGTTATGGCATAAAAGGCTAAACCACCTGAACTTTAAATCAATGAACAAGATTGCTAGAAATGCATTAGTAAAAGGACTACCTAATGAAGTTTTCATTAAGGAGCATGTCTGTAAACCATGCCAAGAAGGAAAATATATTAAAGCCTCATTCAAAGGTAAACCAGACATCTCTACTGAAAGGGTACTTGAACTTTTACATATGGACTTATTTGGACCAATTACCCCTGCAAGCATAAATGGTAGAAAATACACATTAGTTGTAGTAGATGACTTCTCTAGGTTCACATGGGTAGTATTTCTCCTTAATAAGAAGAAAACACAAGTCAAACTCCCTGAACTTCTAAAGAGATTGTCAAATGAGAAAAACCTTAATATAATAAAGATAAGATCTGAAAAAGGCACAGAGTTTATTAATTCATACATCAATGAGTATTGCACACAAAATGGTATAGCCCATGAAACTTCAGCAGCTAGAACCCCTCAGCAGAATGGGGTTGCAGAGAGAAGAAATAGAACCTTAAAAGAAGCTGCTAGAACCTTAATTCCTGATTCAAACTTACCTAAGCGGTTTTGGGGTGAAGCTATAAACATTGCATACTATACTTAAAATAGATGTTTGATAACTAAGGGGCAAGGCAAAACCCCCTATGAACTCTGGAAAGGAAGATTGCCTAAAGTATCTTACTTTCACATATTTGGTTGTAAGTGTTTCATTCACAACAATGGGAAAGAACAGCTGAAAGCCTTTGATAACAAAGCTGATGAGGGAGTATTTCTTGGATATTCCCAAATCAGTAGAGCTTTCAGAGTCTACAACTGTAAAACCCTTATTGTGGAGGAAACACCCCATGTTGTGTTTGATGAATCTACTCTTGAGTTCAGGAACAAGAACTTGGACACTGATGAAATCACACAAAGGACAACCAGAACGAGCTTAAAAAAGAAAGATACAATGCTTGTAGATGTTGTCCAGCTCAATCCTCCTGAAATCACTAGACTGGACAACACCCCTGAAGGCAACCTACCTGAAGCAAACCCCACTGAAGGAAATGATGAACTGAATGACCCAATCCCAGTTCATACTCAGGTAACTACTACCAATGAAGAAGCAGTCCCTACTGAGGTAGTAAATGGTTCAAATAATCAAGGGGGAAACAATAATGTTGAAAATGCCAATGTCCCTGACATTGAGGACAACACCCCTGACTATGATCCTGAGTTAGATCCTGCATTAAATTTTCCTGAATTTTATGATCCTAGTGACTCAACCTTAGTAAAGGACAACTCTACTGAAGGGATAAGAAAAAGAAGGACTTGGTTGTCTGACCATCCTAATGATCTGATACTTGGTGATCCAAGTATAGGAGTCAAAACTAGAAGGTTTCATGGTGAAAGTGCTTTGTTTTGCTGTTTCTTATCAGAACAGGAACCAAGTGACATTGAGGAAGCACTTCAAGATGCAAATTGGATCACAGCAATGCAGGAAGAGCTGAACCAATTCACCAGAAATGATGTATGGGAGCTGGTGGATAGACCTTCACATCAAGATGTTATTTGAACCAAGTGGGTGTTCAAGAACAAGAAGAATGAGAATGATGTGATTGTCAGAAACAAAGCAAGACTGGTAGCAAAAGGATACTGTCAATCAGAAGGCATTGACTATGATGAAAAATTTGCACTTGTGGCAAGGCTAGAAGCAATAAGGCTATTCCTAGCCTATGTAGCCCACAAAATGTTCAAAGTGTACCAGATGGATGTCAAGAGTGCCTTCTTGAATGGAGTTTTGAAGGAAGAAGTCTATGTAGAGCAACCCCCTGGTTTTGAGTTTGGAAACCAAGTTTACAGACTAAAGAAAGCTCTATATGGACTCAAGCAAACTCCAAGAGCTTGGTATGACACACTGTCACAGTTCCGCTTGGACCATGGATTTGTCAAAGGGACTGTGGACAGAACTCTCTTCAGAATCTGTGAAGGAGATGACATCTTGCTTGTCCAAATATATGTTGATGACATCATATTTGGATCCCCCAATGAGAAGCTTTGTGAAAAGTTCTCAAAGCTCATGCAAAGAAAGTTTGAGATGTCCATGATGGGAATGATGAACTTCTTCTTGGGACTTCAAGTCAAGCAATCAAAAGAAGGAATTTTCATCAATCAAGCTAAGTACACCAGAGAAATGATCAAGAAATTTGGGTGTGCCACTAGCAAGCCAGTAAGGATCCCCATGAATACAAATTGGAAGATGGATCCTGATGAGAGTGGTGTTCCAACCAACTCTACTGAGTATAGAGGAATCATTGGTTCATTCCTCTATCTCACTGCCAGCAGACCTGACATCACCTTTGCAGTAGGTGTTTGTGCAAGGTTTCAAGCTAATCCTAAGAAGAGCCATTTTGAGGCTGCTAAGAGGATCTTGAGGTATCTAAAAGGCACTGAAAATCTAGGCCTTTGGTACCCTGCTGATGACAACATTGAGCTAACTGGCTACTCAGATGCTGACTATGGAGGATGCAGAATTGATAGAAAGTCCACTTCAGGGACTTGTCAATTCTTGGGAAACAAGATTATATCTAGGTTCTCAAAGAAGCAGAACACAGTGGAAACTTCCACCACTGAAGCTGAGTATGTTGCAGCTGGAAGTTGTTGTGCTCAAATTCTTTGGTTGAGACAACAACTAAGGGACTACAATGTCTACTCTACTAAAGTGCCAATCTTCTGTGACAACAACAGTGCAATAGCAATCTCTCAAAATCCAGTATTGCACACAAGATGCAAGCATGTGGACATCAAACATCACTTCATTAGAGATCATGTGGAGAAGAAGGACATTAAGTTGGTGAAGATCCACACAGATCACCAAAAAGCTGATATTTTAACAAAGCCACTTGCTGAAGCAAGATTCTTGGAACTATCAGCAGAATTGGGACTTCTTGATCCAGGGAAGTTGGACAAGTAAGTTCAAAGGAGTTAACAAGTCAAAGGGGAACTGAAAGTGATCATCAGCAGACTTGGTCAGGTCTACTGAAACTCAGAAGAGATGACCTCAATTGAACAGGACTCTTGTCCATTGAAATTCAGGACACTTGTCCACAAGATTTCAGGACACTTATCCATGTGGGGTCAGATAAGTTGTCTTGGCTATCAAACCAAATCTTGATCTGATAAGCACCTATTTTGGGTAATCATTGCCTATGTTAGTGGTTGTCATATTCCTCTTAAAGCCATCACCTTTTCTAGGACTTATTTTGTCCCCCACCCAAAAAGTCACTTTCAATGCATTAAATGCCAAGATTTAACTCTTGTTTGCATTAAACATTTCAAGACATTATCTATCTCGAAAACCCCCAACCATTTATCAAACTTAACTCCTTCCCACGTTTTGAATAAAACCAGTTTTCTACTGTTCATTGGTTAATAAACGTTGGATCAAGTTTGGCCAACTCCCCTGAAATTCATCCTGGTCGTTCAAACTTGATTTCCTCATTTGTAAACCGTTGAAATGCCCTAAGACTCACCTACTCATTGACATACATTCCTTTTGGAATACCACAAATCTTAAAGAAGCCCACAAGCTCACTTCTTCCCCACACACTCAAACACTCTTGAAACCCTAGCTTTCATCTTCTCAAAACCCTCTCAAAGTTTTTACTGTTCAATCCATGGCACCAAAAACCAGACCTGAGATGGTGGTTGATTTCACAAACAAGGCTCTTGACCTTGATTTTGAGTATCTCAGTAACAAGAACAGCCTCATTTTTGAACCCATAGTTTCCTTTGAAAGTGAGGATCCAGAGGTTACTCCTACTCTAAGATGGCTGAGAAGAGCTGGTCTTAAGAAGTTCATGGAAGAAACGCCCAGTTCTTGCCTTGAAGGTTACATGGCAGAATTATTTGCCTTCCTTAAGTGGAGAGGCAAACCAGAAGATGGTGAGGTGGCAACAAGATTGTCATATGTTGCTGAAGGTGGGGAGGAAGAAAGATTTCATAGGGTGAAATTCACTGAAGATGATTTGGAAGGAGCCTTTGGATTGCCTTCTGTTGGTCCCTGAGACGAGTGTAAGATCAGCTGACTTGATGTCTGCTGATGGTGTGGAAAATAAACTAACTCTTCAAGGTAACTAGTCCGCTGATTTCACTAGGGGCCTAGGACTAGTTAGTCGACTGATTAATTACTTATCGGAGTTAAGTGCGGAATTGTAGTGTGCCCATAAAGATTATACTCGTCTATTCTTAAATAAAGTTATAAAACAGTTTATGCACAAATATGTATGAAAAGACTTGAAAATAAAGTGCAGAAATGTAAATAACACAGTAATTTATAGTGGTTCGGATATACGTTCCTACGTCCACTCTCACGTCCTAACGTGATGTTTAATCCCTTTAATTTACCGAAAATTACAAGGGCTTGTCCTTTATAGTCCCAAGGGTAGGACTTTGAGATCTGAGCCAGTTCCTTAACTGCTGCGGTCTCCACAAGTGATTGGAAGCACTTGCACTTGCACTCCACAAGTGATTATAGAGCACTTGGACTCTTTACAGTGACGAACACTCAACTTGACTTCTAGGGCTTTATGGTAGAAGGTGGGTCTTGTGTATATGAACTAGGTGAGAATTTCCCTTACAATCTGTTTTAGCCTCATGCTAGGATTGGGAAATTCTCTCTAAGCTATGGATATATATAAGTGATTGCACTGGCTTAGATGTTATGAGTTCACTCACTGGGGATGAGGTGATGCGTGTTGAATCTTCAAGAATGATCTTCTTGAGCTCTTCTTATTTCTGGAGTTTATGACCTTTGCTCGACCTTTGCATCTCACACCTCTTCACGTTCCCAATGATGTATGGACTCATTTATATAGTGTTGATGTTTGAATGTTACCGTTGGATGATGGCATTCAAAACTCCACTAATTGAGGAATTGACAATCTCTTGATTTGATATGATTGAATATTACCATTGTCATGTAATTTCAATCATATCTTTGACTTTCCTTTCTTGTGCACATATCTTGTCAATCCTTGATTTCAGCTCTGATTGGTCTTCCCTTAATTGTGTAAGAAGACTTCTACTCTGCTGGTAAGAAGACTTCTACTCTGCTTGTAAGAAGACTTCACTCTGCTAGTAAGAAGACTTCTACTCTACTGGTAAGAAGACTTCACTCTACTGGTAAGAAGACTTCTACTCTGCTGGTAAGAAGACTTCACTCTGCTGGTAAGAAGACTTCTACTCTGTTGGTAAGAAGACTTCTACTCTGCTGTCTTTACTCAGCTGTCTTTACTCAGCTGCTGTCTTTACTCTTCTTATCCTGTAAGATGAGTTCAACTCATCTTATCAGGAGACTTCTGGTCTTGGTCTTCTCTTCTCTTCTAGAGCATTGACATGTCTTCTCTTCTAACCAGAGTCCTATCTATTACAAGATGTATCATAAAGTTGTCTATACAATACAACTTATCCTATTACATGTTTGATTTGGTTTATCAAAACTAAACTAAGGATATTCATATCCCAACACCTTCTGAGGGAAGGAATCCAGAATTTTATGGGAATGGACATGAGGAGGAAATAGCACAAGAATGGCTACTTGTTCCAGGTCCCATCTCCTCCACTCAGCACAAGAGGACTCTCAAGCCAAAATTCCTCAATCTCTTTGAGGTAATTACAAAGAGTCTGTTGAGCAACACTGGCAGTCTAGAGCAAGTAAGTGCTCCAAGGATAAGAATCCTGGCTGCAGTGATTGATGCTAGTGACAAGGGCATCAAGTTCAATTGGAGGGAGTTCATCTTGAATGAGATGATGAAAGAGAAGGCAAAATTCAAAGTGAAAGAACACAGTAAGGTGGTATTGGAAGGGAAGCTGAAGTACTGCACAAGGGCAAGCCTGTTGATTGAAAGGTTTTCTCACTATTCTGAGATGCAAAGATTTGCAAAACCTCTCCCAGCCCAGAAAATCATGTTCAGGAAGCTGAGCAAAAAGACTGAACAAAGGAGAATGCTTCTGGCCAAACCTGCTGAAGAGAATGTTGAGGAGAAACCTAAGTTGAAGAGGAGAACTAAGGCAAGGCCTATCAAGACAAAGAAGTTGTCTCAACTTCCCTCAGAGGAGACCTCAGGAGCATCAACTGAAGTTGATAAGGTTGCAAAGGAAGGTGTTCAAGTTCCTTCTGATTATTCAGAAGAGTTGAGACAGAAGTATAAGGAAGTAAGGCAAAAGAAGAAGGGAGATAAGAGGGTCAGGGAAGATGTCCCTGAAAAGGAAGGAAGTGGGAGTAGTAGAGCCAGCAAGAGAAGGGCAAACCCACTGAAAAGATTTTGGAAATTCAGGAGGAAAGAACTCTCCAAGTGGCTCTAAGGGAAAGTAGAGCAGAGAGTAGAACCAAATCCAAGTCTAGAACCAATTCTTCTAGTTCTGGATCTCCCAAATCCAAAAATCCTGAAACCCAACATCAAGAGCCCAACTCCCCTGATACCCACAAAACCCCTAAAAACCAACCCATTACCCCTCTCAATCTTACCAAGAGATATTCTCCAAAAGGGAGTGTACTAAGAGGACCTATGGATGTGTTGGCTGATATTGCAGTAGATGAGTCAAGGCTTCATTCTCCACTAGACTCATCCATGCTCAATTATTCAAAACTCTTAGAAGCTGCACTATTAGAGTCAACTCCCATGAGCAAAGCCCCTTCAGATCCATTGCTCTCAAAAGCAACTGAAGCAACCTTTGTAGCACCCAATCCTTCTAAAGCCAACCCTCCTGAATTCAACCTTCCTGAAGCTACTCTTCAAGCCAATATCCCTGAAACCAGAGCCAACTCCCCTATAACCCAAAGTCTCCATTCAAGTGGAGATGAGGAGGAGTATACTTATGAAAGTATGCTCAGAGGTGGAGCTAGAGCTACTGTGGACAGTTTGTACCCACAACTTGCAGAATTTCCAAGAATTCAAAAGATGTTCCATGATTTGAGGATGTTGGTGGATGTTAAGGACAAATCAATCATGGAAATTGCTCAAGTCATCCAAGATAAGGGTGTAAATTGGTGGCAAGTAGAAGAAAGTAGATTGCTACACTTTGCTGGAGTGAACAAGACAAGATTACTCACTGATGAGGATGTGTTTGCAAAGTTGGTAGCTGCCAAGATTGCTGAGGAGAAAGAGAGACTTGCTAAGGGAATCACGCACCCTGATAGCAGCTCCAATGATGATGATTCTCATGATAGTCCCTCAGATCCCAAAAATCCCAACCCTCCTGGTCCCAAACAACCCACAGTTCACTACTTGACCTATCATAGGAAAGGTTCGGTTTCCTCAGAAGTGTTGACCAAAGCTGGTGACACAGCCAAAGATACATCTGCCAATGAAGGTTCTTCTGAACCTAAGGCACAACTTAAAGATGTTGAGCTCCTACTTAGAAGCTGGTTTGATTAAGGCCTCATCAGTGTCAGGAGAGTTGGACACTGACCAGCCCTTAATCATTCAGGATGACTCAGTGGCTGCTGATATAAGCACTGTGATCTCCCCACAACTGCCATCTTTGAACCTTGTTGAAGGTGGAGATGTTGCAGGTTTAGGTGAAGGTGTTGAAAAGGAGAAATTAGTGGAAAAAACAGAGGGAGCTGTGGATGAGAGAGATATTGTAATCACTAAGATAGTGAGTGTACCACCAAATGAGGGTGGAATAAGTGAGGAAGGGCGTGTTATTCTTGAAGTCAAATCTGAACTTCAGGAAACCCTTGAGGAGAGGAGGCCTGACCCTTTGTGTGAGGACATTAATATTGAAGGGAGAAAAGAACTAGTTGAAAATGAGGAGAAGACTGTTGATGTATCAGAGTCTTATGCAAAAAATATTGAGGGTGATGAGTGTTTATTTTCTAACCCCTTTGATCTGTTTGATATTGCAGGTATTTCCTTTGACCAAATATTTGCAGATGATCTTCTCACTGATACACACATTCAAGTGGATTCTAGCTCAGCCCAAGCCATTCTTTAGCTCATCAAGTCCAAACTGCCTATGCTGAAACATCAGGAGCCTTGGATGAGCAAGGTAGAACCTTAGCAGCTGTTGAAATGAGGCTCACTGGCTCTGAAGATGTGGTGCTACCTACAATTGAGGCAAGAATTAGTGGAGTTGAATCTGGTTTGCAAACCATCTCCACTGAAGTCCAGAAAGCAAAGGCCAACATGGATTCTATCTCCAAAGAGGTAAAAAAGGAACAAACACTGCTCAGGAGCAACCACAACAAGAATGTGAAAGCATTGAGGCTAGTGGTCAAGCAGGCACTTGGGAGAAGACTGCTCTTCAGAAAAAGAGGGCTGAAGAGATGAGGCTAGCAATGGTGAAAGCTGCTTCTGAAAAGTTCTCACAAGAAGTAATGGCCAAGATTGATGAAAGTGCAGTGGCCAATCTTACTGACTTCTTGAAGGTAAACCTTGATGCGTCCCTCAAGACAACCATGGAAGAGGTTGTGGAGCAGAAGATGAAGCCTGTTTTAGCTTTCCTAAGATTAAGCAGTGACAGGATGCAAAACATTCATGATGAGAATGTTTACCTGCTTGAGGAGATGAAGTCCTTAAACCAAGCCCAATCCCTGATGGCAACTACCATAAGTGAGCTCAAACCTCAGTGTTTTGATGCTGCCAAAAAGGGGGAAAGAGAAAGAGCAAGGATAAAAGGTGCCTTGACAATTGGTGAAGGCAAAGGCAAGGAGAAAGCATCTGAATCTAAGGGAAAAGAAGAAGCAGTGCTGAACTTGGAAGAACTGGATGAAGAAGAGCAACTGGCCATAGCATTGAAGAACTCAATGGCATCAGCTCAAGAAGAGACAGCAAGGCTTCAGTAGAGGCCTGGAGGAGAAGTGTCAGGACTGGACAAGTCCACTGAAGGAATCCAGACAAGAGGCCAACTCAAAAAGGCTAAAGGAAGCAAGAGGAAAACTGAAACTTTTACAGATTTTCCTCTTGAATTCAGGATTGAAGAAGAAGGGTCTTCCTCCAAAAAGGCTAAAGCTGCTGAGAAGGACAAAGTTGCTGAACAGACTAAGCCTACTGAAACTGCCAAGTCTGCTGAAACTAAATCTGTTGAAGGTCCCAAAGATGCTGAAGATGTTGAAGTGTTGTTAGAAGAAGGTTTTGGACTTGAACCAAAGAAGAAGACAATTGTCTTAGCTAATGATCCATCAAAGCTGTTTGAGGAAGGATATGGAAAGGATCCTGAAACCCAACAGAAACTGGCTATGATGAGAGCCCAAGAAAAGATGGATTTGATGGAAGAAGCTAACAAAGCAAGGGATAAGAGAAGAGCAGAGTTCCAGAAGCCTAGAAGAAAAAGGGCTACTTACAACAAGATGAAGCCACAGCTACTGATCCCCATGGACACCAAATATCCACACTTGGATAAATGGGTGCCAATCCAGCTGAATGACTCTTGGGAAGAGGCAAAGAGGGAGTTTGTGTATGACTTTTATGTCATTGGCAGATGGAATGATGAAGATGTCAACTCCACTTTCACACAATTCATGATTGACTATCATAGGGAGCTGTACCAGCAACTCCTTGCAGCTGCTGATATTGCAAGATTTGATCTCAAAGCCCCTAAGTCAATCATCTACATGCCCCCCAAGAAAGGAGGCTTCATTGACCAATCAAGGATTCTCCAAGAATTCTTTGAGATTCTCAAGTTGAACAGAATGGTACTTGGACCAAAGGGAACCAATCAAGAGGCCAGGGAGTTGAAGAAAAGAGTGTGGGCACAATATGGGATGGTGCCACCTCTTGAAGATGACCTCTGAACTGGCTAAGTGTGGGCACAATATGGGAGGTGATGCGTGTTGAATCTTCATGAACGATCTTCTTGAGCTCTTCTTATTTCTGGACTTTAAGAACTTTGCTCGACCTCTGCATCTCACACCTCTTCACTCTCCCGTGATGTATGAACTCATTTATATAGTGTTGATGTTTGAATGTTACCGTTGGATGATAGCAATCAAATCTCCACTAATTCAGGAATTGGCAATCTCTTGATTTGATATGATTGAATATTACCATTGTCATGTCATTTCAATCATATCTTTGACTTTCCTTTCTTGTGCACGTATCTTGTCAATCCTTCATTTCAGCTCTGATTGGTCTTCCCTTAATTGGATACAGATGATCTTCACCTCAGCTGATTCTGGGTTCGACTCATCTGGACTTGATACTTGTGCATTGGATTGCTTCCTCAGCTGTATGGACTTCGGTTGTCTAGTAATGCAGGTTTGGTCCTCAACTGTCTTTTACTCAGCTGCTGTCTTTACTCAGCTGCTGTCTCTTCTCAGCTGCTGTCTTTACTCAACTGTCTTTACTCAGCTGTCTTTACTCAGCTGTTGTTTCTTCTCAGCTGCTGTCTTTACTCAGCTGTTGTGTAAGATGACTTCTACTCAGCTTATGTATACTCATCTTACTCTTACTCTTCTTATCCTATAAGATGAGTTTAACTCATCTTAATATGAGACTTCTGGTCTTGGTCTTCTCTTCTCTTCTTGAGCATTGACATGTCTTCTCTTCTTACCAGAGTCCTATCTATTACAGGATGTATAATAAAGTTGTCTATAGCCCTGTATGTTCCAGAATAGCACCTTCATGATCCACCACTCTCATAGCCGTGCTCAGGCGGCTCATACTCATTATCAGATTCATCAACATCTGAAACCATGTCTCCCCATCGACCCAAAGCAGCTTGGGCCATGCGCCTATACTTTGGAGAGTTTGAGTTGGTCATCTTTACCAACGGGTCTTTTGATTTGGCCTTCAATTGTGGAACATGTTCAATGGATTCTTCCTCCGGTTGAGTTTGTGGGACATGTATGACTGATTTGAGATGAGCCGGGTGCGTGGTCGATCTCGTTGTCTCCGAGGTGTCCATACTCCCTGCCACTCTTGACGATTGTCCGTCGATTTCACATCCTATTTATGTGGATGTCGTTGCCGGGGGCGGCCACGACGGCGTGTAGGTTGAAATTCCTGCTCTGGGGCCTATTTTAGCGATTTTGGGGTTTCCTCTTCCACAGTTGTGTGCCTGGTTCGTGTTTTGCAATTGTCCCATGAGTGTCCCACAACTGAGCAGTGTCTGCAGTAGGGGGTGGGTTTTCATACTTAAAGAAAGCAAAAGATCGGTGGCCCTGTCTTTCAATCAATATCTTGTCCAACTGCTCCTTAGAGAAATCAACCTCCACCAGAACCCTGATAAAGAGCCCCATCGAGCCGTCTATGGAACGATCATCAATTTTGATCGGGGTTCCCAGCGCCTGAGCCATGCCGATGATTAATGACTCCGTCCAGTATTCAAATGGTAGCTCATATATGCGGACCCATACCTGTGCAACTGAAGTATTCACTTTATACGGGTTAAAATCTCTCACCCATTTTGAGAGGCGGAAGATGCCTGGGTTCAAGAACCAATTTGCGCGCTTAGATGCCAGCGACCTATCTGCATCCTGGCTAAAGTGAACATTGAAATACCCAAGTCCGAGAGGTATTAAACGCCAAGAACCTCGAGTGCCCCACGTCTTTGATAATGCCTCTCTCAAATCCGGCAAGGCCCACGGCTTATCGCACTTGACATGCGTTAGGCGTCTGATGAAGGAGTTGCTGCACATCGCGACACGTTCTGCATACTCCGCTTCATCCACCGTAATAGAAATAAAATCTCCGTTCTTCGCCGGCATGTGCCGCGGTTGCGGAAGAACGTGATTTGGTGTCGCAATATCTTGATCAGCATATTTGGTCCCCGCCGTGAGCGCATCCTTGAAGCTTGGTCGCGGGGGGCGGATTGTTGGGTTTTGGGTAATCAATTAAGAAATCCTTCAGCCATGGGAGAGCCGAGCAAAGGCCCATAATCGTTGAGAGTTTATCTAAATCTGAGTGTGGTATCGCCGTCGTAGAGTCAATGACGGCCACCAGGAAATCAGAGAAACCCAAGTATGAAACTGCCTCCGTGATCGCCGGACACATTCTATTATAAAATTACACTTTTCTGATCAAAATATAAATTACAAATATAAACAATAATACTAATTTAAGTAATTTTACACAATATTTATGTTTCATTTCTTGTTCAAACCAATCATAAGAATTGTCATTCATATTTCATTCCTTTCCCACCTTCATTACATTTCTGCCATATTTTCATTTCATTATACCAATCATGCCCTTACAAGTTATTAGTTTAATTTTAATTTCTGAAGTCATATATATAAGTTCAAGGTTAATTAATATTAATAATGTTAACATTGACTAGAAATAATTTATAAGTACACGCAAGACTGTAGTTAAATTATAATCTATCACAACACTCTTTTGTGTGTTGAAATATAATTTATCTCAACATTTTTTAGTGTATTAAAATACAATCTATCTCAAAATATAATTTATCACATATTTTTAGTGTGTTGATATCAAACATATCTTAACAATTTATAGTGGGCATTGGGAAGGTGGAGTCGCATAATCTTCTTCGGAGTCACTATAGAACACATTGTCTTGATTTTTTGGTAATCGTGAAGCCAAAAGTTTGTTTTAAAAGTATTTCAACGGGGTTTTGGAATTCTCTTGATCTTTGCTTTTGTTTTGAGAATCAGCACCCACAAATGCATCCCCAAATTTGGGTTTCTTGCAAACCTTTCCTCGGTAATGTGACCACGGTGTGTTTTTCTTCAAATCAGCTGGTAGTTCTTCGCACCACTGTCTATAATAGTATGTTTCATTTGGGACTGGTCCATGCGCTGCGTCAGATCACGTTCATCGTCGGATTTTATGGAGAACTATTTTAGTTTTGTCGTTGATTTTAATGCGGCTATGGGTGCTCATCATCATGTCGGTTTGGTTAGCCCAATTCCAACTGCATATAGGGAGTTTTGTGAGTATGTAGAAGATGCAAATATTTTCACAAAATGAATCAGCTGAAGAAGGTTCGCCGGTCGTTGGAGTCGTTGGACATTAATGGTATTGATTGTTGCGATCAGGGTACCATTGCTGCGCACATAACAGATTTATACAAAAAAAAAAAAAAATTAGTGCTCTCTCTCAAGATGATCAGAGTCAAGGGTTTTCTTTGCTAGATGAGCTAATCTCCGCAAGAGTGTCGCAGGAGCAAAATCCTGCTTTAGTTTGTCTTCAGATAGCGCCCCGGGACCTGATGGATTTGATGGTCCTTTCTTTCAAGCAGCATGGAATATTATTGAGGATGATTTAGTAATGGCGGCTCAATAATTTTTTCGTTTTTCTTTTCTGTCGCATGTATTAAATTCGAATTGGGTTACTTTGATTCCTAAGTATATGGGTGCGGATAAAGTTGAGGATTTCCGACCAATCGTGTTGGGCAATTTCTTATTTAAAGTTATTTCCAAGATTCTTACCACAAGATTAGGCTCTGTTCTCTCCACAATTTTGTTAGAATTTAAGTTTATTCATAGTCGTAGCATACATCATGCCATCGCTTTGGCTTCGGAAGGCATTAATTGTATGGATAGAACTCAGATTCATGGTAATATGGTCGTCAAAATCGATATTATAAAGGCTTTCAATATGATAAGATAGGATATTTTTACTTGAAGTCATGCGTCGTTTGGGTTTTGGAAAGGTTTTTCTGTAATCTGATTAGTTGTATTTTGACATCATCGCGTCTCTCGATTCTAGTGAATGGTTAGCCGCATAGATATTTTCAGTGTTCCAAGGGTGTTAGGTAGGGAGATCCTTAGTCTCCCCTAGTGTTTTGCTTAGCGGGTGAGGTGCTCTCGGTCATGTTGGAAGCTGTGGTTGCCGATGGGACTTGGCAGCTGGCTTTCTTACGTAGGGATTTGAATTGTCCGGTGAATCTTTTATATGCGGATGATGTGATGATTTTTTTTCAAGCTACGAGAGGGGGTATTCGTGTAGTGCAGGTTGTGTTGGAGAAGTATGGTCAGATATAGGGGCAAGTTTTCAATACTCGAAAATCTTGTATCTATTTTGGAAAGTTCGTCAGTTATGTTCAGACTTTGATTGGAATGAGCACGGGTTCGCTGCCATTTATTTATTTAAGGGCGCCATTGTTTAAGGGTTTGCCTAAGGCTTTGCAATTGAGGGGGTAGCAGATAAAATAATCAGCAAATTCATAGCTTGGAAGGGCTCGGCCCTTTCTTTAGCTGGGAGGGTATGCTTAGTAAATCACGTATTTTTTGGTGCATGCGAAGATGGTTTATAAATGGCCACGTGGACTGCTGCGTCACATCGAGCGAGTGATGCACAATTTTATCTGGACGGGGGTTATAGACCGACGAGGCTATTGATCAATACCTTGGCAAAGAGTCATCACGCCGCGTCGAGAGGGAGGTTCGGGAGTATGATCTACAGTGTGTGCTAATGCGGCTTATCTTAGAAAGCTTTCTTGGAGTATTTTAACGCATGGGAATATAAGAAATCCAGAGGTTGTTTCGATAATTTGGCACGGAGTGAGACTGAATTTGATTCAGGCTTCGGCTAAGTCCAGATGGGTGGTTGGCAATGTAACGTTTGTGAAATTTGGGCTCGATAATTGGTTGGGATACGTTATTGCAGATCGCATTAACATGCCTGAATCGGTTTGCCCACACTTCAACTTCATGGTTTCTGACTACTTGATGAATAGCATTTGGCATCTCGATCCGAATTTTTTAAGACTTTTCCCTTTAATAATGATAGACATTCTTAATTATGTATGTACTAAGGATGCATATTTTTTGGTATGACCATTTTCTACACATGGGTAGCTAATGCCAAAGCTGGCATACACTCAATTACGTTCGTGCTTCCCGGAGGTGAATTGGGGTGATTTGATATGCGCATCATTTAATGGATAGCTAGGCCATCAACGGTAATGTGGAAAGTGATACATGGGAAATTGCCGATGTGGGCGCATCTCCGGTTAATAGGCTTTATGGGGTCGGGTGTTTGTATGCTTTGTCGTGCAACTGATGAGAGCATTGGCCAATAAAAAGGTATGGAATATAAAAGAAAAAAGAAAAACCTAAAACCATAAGCTCACAAGTCGAGCCAGAGGCCGGAGTGCCGTTAAAACCTTACCTGGGAAAACCCTCCTTAGGGACAAAACCCAGGTGAAGGAAAAAGGTAAACTCCTCTAAGAATCAATGTCTGTAAAAGACAGTATACAAATCTTTATGCAAGAACGTGAGTAAGAAATCTGGAGGGTATCCCCTCCAAATGCAGTTTATATTCGTCTTGGACACTGCGTCAGCCGCCTGGTTGGCCTCTCTAAAAGTGTGAGAATATCGAATGTGCATGTCTGTGGTAAGAGGATGAACCTGACTCCAGAGACCCTGCAGACGCCAAGGAACAGAGGGAGTAGAGCTCATCAAAGTGCTAACTGTCAGACTGGAGTCCGACTCGATCCATAAGAACCGCCACCCTTGGGAATGTGCATACTGAATAGCAATGAGTGCCGCTGCTAACTCCGCCTCAAAAGGAGTACCCCAACCAACCTCTTGGGCAATAGCCGCAACAAAGAACCCCCTGAAGTTCCTAAACACCGCCCCTGCATGCAAACTACCTGGAGAGGATGTTGCACTGCCGTCCGTGTTGATCTTGTACCAATCCGGATCCGGAGGGATCCATCTAACAGACGAACCCTGACGAGTCGGCTTGTGCCTGCCCAATACACCAAGAGACCTGGCAATCAAGAGATCCTGAACTGAACCGTCAGAGTAACCCCGAGAGATGCTATTGGCTTCCCTAATACCAGCAACGATTTGCGCCATGCATCGTCTGACTGAAGGAGAGACCCCATCAAAGACCACCCTGTTCCGTAGAGCCCAAATAGCCCAAATTGTAGTGACAAATGCCGCTCTCCATAACTCCAAGGACTGCGGACCCAAGCGAACTCTGGTAGCCTGGAGGAAGATATCAAGAAAGCTGATCCCCGTGTGGATCGTAACTCCAAAAAGCTGAGTCAGATGCTGAAGAATCTCCAGAGTGAATGGACAGTGAGCTAACAAGTGGTCTAAAGACTCCGAGTCTCTACGACAGAGCATACACATCGAAGGACCGTGAATCCCAAATGAGACCAGCCAATCAGAAGTAGGGAGCTTGCCCCATATCGCCCTCCAAATAACCGTAGAACGACACATCGGAATGAAGGAACTCCAAATCCACGACGACCAACCAAGACGAGGGAGAGGAGATCTGAGCATGTCATAGGCTACTGAAGAGGTTAGCTCCCCTGAGGTAGTACCTTCCCAAATACGTTTGTCAGGGCCATGAAGGACCCGAATCTGAAGTATATCTCTGACGATATCTGTGAAGTCCGTGACGAAGCACTCCTCAAAGTGCCAACAATCGTTATAGAAGAAGTCCCCAACCGTGCTCTTCAGGGTAGCCGCAAACCAATCCGGGAGGCCAATCTTATCAGAAATAGTGTATCCCAACCAGTTATCATGCCAAAAGCTGACTGTCGAATCCCTACCAATCAGCCACCTTGACCCATCAGAAAGCCTCGAAACGTGAGGACGAATACCTGGCCCAATAGACGAGATCCTCCCATGGGGACGCAATCTGCCATCCGAGGAAAAGTGTCTCCTGTGAAGCAGAGTTGTATCTGGAGATCTGTGCTGAAGAATGTCCCAACTCAACTTACAGAGAAAGGAGGCATTCGCCAATCTAATGGAGCGAACCCCCATCCCTCCTTCTCCAAAGGGCGCACAAACCCTCTTCCACGAGACCGAACAAGAACCACTCTTACGATTGATGTCACCCTTCCAAAGAAAGTTGCGAATAGCAGATTCCACCTGGCGAAGAAGCGAACTGGGCCACTTGTAAACCATCATAGAGTGGACCATAGAACCCGTGATAACCGAGTTAATCAAGCATCGTCTCCCTGCCAAGGAAAGGGAGCTACCCTTCCAACGACTAAACTTAGCAATAACATCATCTGCCACAGGCTGTAAATGAGCCTTCCTGGGGCAACCTCGAAAGATCGGAACTCCTAGGTAGGTGAAAGGAAGGGAACCTTCTACGATGCCTGTGACCCTGTGCATCCGACGACGAAGTCTTTGGGGAACAGCACGCCCAAAGAAAGCCCTAGACTTCGGAGGACTATAGATCTGACCTGAAAGATGACCATACCCCTGTAAAACCGCATGTAGGTTCCTGATATTAGACTCTGTGGCCCTCAAAAATATCATGATGTCGTCCGCATAGAAGAGATAACGAGGGACAAAACGGATGGGACGAAGACGGCCTCTATCGATCTCCCAATCAATCCATCTCCCGAGCGCCTCCTCCGCAATACAAAAAAGTAATGGTGATAGAGGATCTCCCTGACGAACACCCCTGGAGCAAGAAAAGTACCCCTTCGGCTCCCCATTGATGAGAACTGAAATCCTAGCCGAATCCAGGACTCCTCTCACCATAGATATGAAAGTAGTACAGAAGCCCATCCTGGCCATGACAGCCTCCAGAAATCGCCAAGAGATGGTGTCAAACGCTTTGATCATATCAATCTTCAAGGCCATATACCCGTGAACTCTCGGGTAGTCAAGGGTATTAATGGCGTCAGATGCGAGAGCGATGCAGGTGTGAATCCGCTTGCCCGGGACGAAACCAAACTGATATGCAGAGAGACAACTACTAACGAAAGTGCCCAATCTCGAAGACAAAACTCTGGTCATGACCTTAAAGATGAAGTTACCCATCACAATCGGACGAAACTCCTCAACTTTACGGGCCCCTTCCGTCTTGGGAACAAGCGTCATGAAACAGGAGTTCAGCCCAGGAGGTAAAAGTCTGAAAATGAAGTAGTGTCTGACAGCATCAACCACCTCCTGGCCCACAATGTCCCAACATCCCTGGTAAAAGCAGCCCCCAAAGCCATCTGGACCCGGAGCGCTCCAAGCATCCATATCAAAGACAGCCCTTCGAACCTCTTCCGCTGAAGGGACACTCACAAGGAGACCATTATGGTCATCAGTCACAACGGTATCCATAAAGTTGTCCAGAATACTAGCATCGAAAGAAGACGACCGATCATCCGCAAACAACTGAGAATAGTAAGTAACCACATGGGAACTGATGGTGTCCAAGTCCGAAGTAAGGATGTCGTCAATGAGCAAAGACGTGATACCCCCCTGGCTATCCTAGTCTGCTGAGAAATGTGAAAGAATCTAGTGTTTCTATCACCGTCAGTCAACCACTGCAAACGGTTCCTCTGAGTGTAGTATTCCTGCCTGGCCGTCAACAACCCATCAAGATCAACCTGAGCCTGAATCTCTTCTGCAAAGGTGGCCTCAGAATCACCCTCCAACTCAATACGATGCTGAATATCAGCCAGGCGACGAGTGGCAGACTCAATCTGAGTGAAAACATTCCTGAACACAGTCTTGTTCCAAATCTTCAATGCGGACTTGAGCCTCTTCAGCTTCCACATAAAACAGACAATGGGGTTTTGGTGCATCAACGGTTGGGTCCATGAAGACTCGACAACTGATCTGAAGGAGTCATGCTGACACCACATACTGAGGAACCGAAATGGACGACGAACCTGAACCCAGTCTGATCTGACAGTAAGGAGCAGTGGATGATGATCTGACTTGTATCTGGGAAGAGCAATAACCTCCACGCCTGCCCATAGATCCAAAAAATCCTGATTAGCTAACACTCTGTCCAACCTAGCAGCTTGAAAACCCCTAGGACCCCGACGAATAGACCACGTGAACTGAGACCCAGCGGTATCCAAATCAATCAGACCCGACTCATCCATGAACTCCCTGAAATCAAGAGAAGCTCTAGGAGTAGCCACAGAACCCGGACTTCTCTCATGCGTCCCTGTCACCACATTAAAATCACCCAAAACACAGAGACTAGTAGCAGAAGAAGCTAAAACATCAGACCACATCAAACGACGAGTAATATAGGAATTACTAGCATGCGTAAAACCAAAAGACCAAGAACGAGTGGCATCCCTAGTCTCAATCATAACAATCTGGTCTGAGCTATGACAAACTCTAGATGTAGGAACATGGGAAGGCTTACAAAGAATCCAAATATTGGGAGCCGATGAAACTCTATCGTTAACAGTAAACACAACCAAATTTAAAGACTGCAAATAACGAGAGGGAAGGCTAGAAATCATAACCTTAGGCTCGTAGATGGCGACCCAATCAGGGTTATGAGTGCGACAAAGCTCATGAAGGGCATTCCTCGTCCGAATATGCCCCACCCCGCAAATGTTCCAAGACAACACTATCATTGATCACTCGTCGAGCCGTGCATCGGCGGCTGATAGCAAGAATCCTCCCCAGACCAGCGTCTGGTATGCCTCGAAACACTCGATTGCTCTGTCAAATTGGAGTCCTCTACCGTAAAAGGTTCCTTTGCAGTATCCCTAAGGGAGTCATGAGCCGGGGCACTCCGTCCTCTTACAGGACGTCGAAACGGTGATGCTATGGGTCTAGCATATCTACTGCGGGCGTGCTCCAAGATGGAGGAGAGCAAAGGAGGTGGCGCCATCTGAAAGTTGTTCAGCCTAATAGAACCAGAATCTGACTCGTCACCCTGATGCTGCTCGGAATCAGGGTTTTCATCTGAAAGGGCCTCAAAAGTGTTCCCCACAGGAACTAGGGCTGAGTTGGGGTCCTCCACATGTGCCCCATCAGTGGGCCTGGAGCCCCTCTTAGACTTGCTCCGTCCCCGACGGGCAGAAGCCCTTCGTTCACGGCGCTTGGCAGATTTCCTACAGACAGCGAGAGAATGGCCCACGATCTTACAGGAGGTGCAAAATTCAGGAAGAGTCTCAAAATGGACCTGAGCGAAATATCTGTGACCATCCAGCTGAAATGGAATGTTGTCTGGGGGGGCGGTAAGCATATCCACCTCGACTAGTAGTCTGGCATAGTGGCCCATCGTGCCCTGTAAGGTACGCTCATCAATCTGCACCAGAGTACCTAACACAGATGCCAATGACTCCAAGATCAAAGGGTCCCAAAACACAATTGGGAGATCCGAAAGACGAACCCATACCTGGGCCAGCGAAGACCTAAAAGTGTTCGGGTTGAAGTGAGGAGACCATGTCATAAGATGAATGACCCCTAGCCTTAACTGCCAAGACCGAGTCTCGAATATCCGATCCTTATCCTCTGAAGTGGGAAAGCTGATATTGAAAAAACCCTTGCCCAAAGAGACAACCTTGAGGTCCGTAATCTGCCATAAGGACCGAAGCGTCTCGAGCAGGTGTGCATGCTCATAAGGTTTCTCCCCTGACTGGATGATGACCCTACCAATCACCGTGTTCACAAATTGGGAAGCCCTCCTCTGAAATATGTCCTTATCAATATTGACTACTAGGACATCTCCATCTAAAACTGGCCTCATAGATTCTGGCAACCTGGCACTAGGCCGTGAGGGCCCCTGTTTTTTGCTGGCTGCGACCTTGGCATACGAGACACCCATGGGGGTGCGTACCTGCGAGGGAGTGGAAGACGAAGCAGTACCAGAAGTAGGGGTGAAAGTAGGAAATTCACTTTGATAAGTGGACGTACCCTGTATGCCGGAGGGATGAGATTGACCACCCCGTCCGGCGTTGGTGGCGCCAATCTGCCCAGGGGCAGAAGCATCATCATGCATATGAGCTTTTCCTCGAGGTTTGTCCCTTGGATCTCTCGTTTTAGCAGGTGCATGAACATCATGCACGTCGACCTGCGGAGAAAGGGAGGAAGGAGCAAATCCAATAGAAGAAGTGATAGTTCCAGAATCAGAAACATATGACGTACCCGATTTGCCGGAAAGACGAGGGGGGTCGTCGTTTCCGGCTGAGATATAGCCAAGCTGCCTAGATGCAGCAACAAGAGATGGAGTATCCACAAGAGAGATCGTCGGCATGGAACAATAGACGTTAACACCCGGTGGGCCGGAAACGAGAGGAGGCTCAATGTTCCCGACAAAGTGGGCGCCAATCCGCGACCCCGCGAAAGCATCAGCCGTATCATGCATGGACGACGGCAGTGGTGACTGAGCCGTGGTTGAGGTTGCATGAGTAGTGGCCAGAGGGATTGGGTGCATGGATGAAAGATGTGGGTGCGCAACTGGGTGCATGGAGTAATGCAGTGGGTGCGCATCTGCATAGTTAGGAAACACTGTGGGGTGTACTGATGAGAACTGTGGGTGCATGGAGTAATGAGTTGGGATAGCCTCTGGGTGTACTGAGTAAGGAGGTAGGTGTATGGCTGGGTTATGAAACCCTAGCCCAATGCCAGGCCCAACAGTGGGGAAAACCCCTAGCCCTAGGACGTGAGCGGCGGCCGCCGCCGCCTGAGGAGTTGCCGGCGAGAGGGCGACGTCCAAGAGCTGGCCCTGATCGATGACGGCCGACGACCCGCCGGAGGCCTGAGATTTTGTGGCCGTCGCCGGCTCCAAGGAAAGAACGCGACGCATGGAAGCGTCGATCTGGCTGGAGATCATCGAGGCGAAGAATCCGACGAACGCCGGATCAGAGAGAAACGCCTGCGCGAGACTTGTTGAGCCAACGCCGTCGTGATGTGGGGCGTCGGAGCAAGCTGCGGAAGATACCTGGTTTGCGACATGGGTCGCCATGGACGCCGGGAAGGGGCGCTGCTGGATGGCGTCGGGAGAAGCCATGGACGCCGGCAAGAAGCTCCGCTGAGAGCCAACGCCGTCGGGATGGGGGGCGTCGGAGCGAGCTACGGAAGGCTCCTGGTTTGCGACATGGGTCGCCATGGACGCCGGGGAGGGGCGCTGCTGGATGGCGTCGGGAGAAACCATGGACGCCGGCAAGAAGCTCCGCTGAGAGTTGTGCTGAGCGGACGGACTTCCTTGCCGTCAAGCGGCGGCCATTGCAGCCCAAACGAGGGAGGGGGCTGTTCGTGGAGGGCGATGGAGATGCCGCCGGAAAATGGAGAGATGCCGGCAGGTGTGGCGCCGGCGGAAGTGGCCGGCAGAAGTGACCGGCTGAAATGGAGCGAGAAGAGTGTGTGTTTTCGCACACTTTACTGTGTGTGAGAGAAACTCTCAAAAATTCAAAAAATATAATTTTTTTTTTTTTTTTTTTTTGGTCATTTAATAAGCAACTGCATTTTCTTCGAGCTTACTTTTGGTAAAATCTTAGAGTTGTTTCAAGTGCGGCTTAATTCTGATGAGGGCTTGTGGGTTGGCTACTACAATCTATGAGAGCGACATTTAGTCCTCAAGTTACATCGTTGTGGAGATTGTCGTCGGTTACTTTTGTTTGGCATATTTGGCATTCCCGCAACGCAGGAGTGCTCGATGGTGCCAGAATAATCCCGGAATCCATTTGCGCCTCAGTTTGGGCGTTGGTTGGTGAAGTCGGAGAAGGGAACATGGGTCATATGTTCAACACTTGTTATGATTTGGCAGTAGTTAAGGCGTTCAGATTGAAGGGCATCACAAGGAAAGCACCACAAGTCCTTTCTGTGAAGTGGCGACCGCCTGCGCTAGGGGTGGTGAAAATAAATGTTGATGGGTCTAGGGGTGGCAATTTTCGACACTACACGATAGCACGATACGAATCCGACACGAAAATTCCAGTTTAGTGTTTGACCTTATCGGGTTCGTGTTGTTATCGGGTCGATCCGATAACGACACGAAAATTTCGTGTCGAGTTCGTGTCAACCTGTTAAGCACGATAAAATTAACAGGTAATAACCCGTTAACATATTATTTACCTGATATGACACGACACGATAATGACACGTATCCGATAATAACACGATAATGACACGATAACCTTTTATATTTATATAAATATATTAATTTTATATATTTAAATGCAATTTTAAATTGATTTATTTCCTTATTGTGTCGTTATCGTATCGTTATTGTGTTATGTGTCGTGTCAGGTCGACACGAAAATTATCGGATTGTTATTGTGTCGTGTTGACACGAAAATTTTCGTGTTCGTGTCGTGTCGACACATATTTCGTGTTCGTGTCGTGTTCGTGTTTGGTCTTATCGTGTCGACACAATAGCATGAATTGCCAGCCCTAGATGGGGCGGTGTCGGGTGCTCCGGGGCTGATCAAGGGAGCCACAATATTTAGGAATCATTTGGGTGTGTTTTTGGGCGCTTTCGTTAAATGATATGAAGAGGTTTCGCGTATAAGGCTGAGTCCTACACAGCGTTGCATGCTGTAATTCAAGCGATCAACCGTGGATCGACGAACCTGTGGCTTGAAACCGACTCCACATATGTAGTCACGATTTTGACAGCAGTAGCGCTTGTAGTCCCTTGGCGCCTAAGGCCGTTGTGGCCGTAGGTGTAGCGTCGCATAAAAGGGTCACATATTATGGTGACACATATTTATCGAGAGGGGAACTCTACGGTGGACTGTTTAGCGTAATTAGACGTGGAGGATTTCAGGTGGTTTGACAAGTCGCCAAATAAGATCAAGCATTATTTATCGCGGGATTTGAATGTGGAATTTTTCTGCTTCGTGTAATTTTAGAGGAGCCTACATTTTCCTTGACTAGAATTTTATCCCTAAGGAGGATTTTCTTTAGTAAGGTTTTTAACGGGGCTCCGGCCTCTTGAACGACATGTGTTCATATGTTTCTAGGTAATTTTTTTTTATATAAGATCCGCAATTATATTTATACACTGGGTTAATATATAATTTATCTTAACTCTTCCCATTGTTATAATTAAGAGCTTAACAATTCCAACATATTTCAGTGTGTTAATATCTCTTGCTCTATCCCCACGATTACATACCACACAAAAAAAACAATGTGGTAATAGACATAATGTCGACACAAAAGGTTTTCTATTATATCATTTCGAAATGTGTTAAAAACTTTTTTTTTCTGTAGTGATGTGGTTTTTTATCCGTACATCTTTTCGCATTTTTGTAACTTTCATGGATGTTAGCTGATTGAATTTAGTAATTGCTATTGGTATTCACTTGTGATATTTTAATTAACAATTATGAGTACTAATTTTGACAATTGATCATTCCCCGTCAATTAATTTCCGATCCGTCTACATAAAACCTAATCAACAAACTCAATTTTTACACTCCCCTCTGCAATATACATACACGGTACGCTTGAGGTCGTTTATTTAAGTGTTGGAAAAGAACGAAGAGTCATGTAAAGTGTAAATGTGATTTGCCTTATGTACAAGACCATCTCATATACATAGAAAAAAATTGACGATGAGCTGAAATGGAAGAAGAACAAATAGCTATTTAAGGATATTAAGGGAAAATATCAATTTTGGTCACCCAGTTTTACCTCTTTTCATATTTGGTCACCCACATTTAGTCACTATCAAAATTGGTCACCCAATTATTATATTCTATCAAAATTGATTACTCTGTTAGTCAATCTGTTATTCACTAACGAAGAAAGAGTTTTGAGCCGTGAAATTTCTCAAAACTAAGGTTAAAAATTTCTCATGCATCCGGAAGTAATGTAACAAACGCAAGCAAGAATGAAACATGTGTAAAAAATTACCAATATTTACATTATATTTATAATAGGCCAGAAGGAATTCTGATGCACGTGATTCAAGGAAATGAGAAACTCAGGAGATAGAAATTTATATCAATTAATTTCAAATGCCCAATTGTTTGACTAACATATCAAGAAATCTGAATAGAAAAATATTTAGAATGAAAAATAAGTTTATGAAATTTTCTTGAATGGATAATTTTATAATTTTAGAAAATTCTTTACAATTAATCTTCACCACAAATTATGCTCCAATAATTATAAATAGGGAAATGAATTGAAATAAGTTTATATGTCCAATTATTATACAAATTCAATATGAAACCAAGAATTGGAAAACAGAGTACAATTGTTAAAAAAAAACCTGAGTACAAAATTTCATTCTATCTCTTGAGTTTCTCATTTCCTATAAAATAAAAAGTAAACCAACAAAAAAATGAATTCATAATTATTGAGTTAAATAATTATTAAAAACTTATTGAATTTTTTTTATTATCCAGTAGGTTGATTGAATCAGGTGCATGAGACTCATTATCTATAAAATAAAAAGTAGTTGAGGATGCAATAGAATTCCTTCTGACCTATTATAAATATAATGTAAATATTGGTAATTTTTGCACATGTTTCATTCTTACTTCTGCGTTTGTTTCATTAGTTTTGGAAGATGCATGACAAATTTCACGGCTCAAAACTCTTTCTCCGTTAGATTGACTAACAGTGATCGATTTTGATAGAATATAATATGTGGGTGACCAATTTTGATACTGACTAAATGTGGGTGACCAAATATGAAACGAGAAATATATTATAATAAAACAGAGAGAGTAAACATAAACAATAGAGAATTTAAACATAATCGCAGGTAAGCCTCGGTAGTTTGGATAGAAATACTACCTTATTTTAAGTTCACGTACTAAACAATTAACAATATATATT
Organism: Galeopsis tetrahit; assembly: GCA_963675135.1. NCBI lineage: Eukaryota > Viridiplantae > Streptophyta > Magnoliopsida > Lamiales > Lamiaceae > Galeopsis > Galeopsis tetrahit. Next base: position 19,192,126 of record OY776130.1, read on the forward strand.
TATTGGATAACCAATGGTAGATAGTCGACCGAGATTTTATGCCTGCGCGGTTCATGTAATATATTTTAATTAATATTGTAGGGAGTAGGAATGACGATGAGATCTTTCTTCCTTCCAACTGCAACACCTCCAGCCTCTGCCATGTCCAAATCACCAGGCTTCATTCCAGTAGGTAGAGCCCAGTCAAAATGATAAAGAAGTTGAGCCAATGGAAGCTCCACATTCGCCAACCCGAATCCCATACCGGGGCAAGTCCTTCGACCAGACCCGAATGGGAGGTACTCATAACTGCCTCCCATGTAATCAATAGAGTTATCTTCAAACCTCTCAGGCATATACTTTTCTGGTTCATGCCAATAATTCGGGTCCCTTCCCATAGCCCAATTGTTAACCATGACTCTAGCCTTGAGAGGTATGGTGTATCCATCTACTTCACATTCTTCTCTGCAAGCTCTTGGGATTAGAGGGAATGGAGGATGAAATCTTAGTGTTTCTTTGATCACCAATTTTAGGTATTTAAGGGCCCGAACATCGCCTTCTTCGATCTCTTCCTTTCCTCTCAAAGCTTCTCTCACCTCAGCTTGTGCCTTTGCAAGGATGTGAGGGTTTTTTATTAGTTCCGCCATGACCCAATTTAGAATCGTTGACGAAGTTTCTGTTCCAGCTGAGAGCAAGTCCTGCAACATATATGCGCGCGTACAAAATAAGATATATTGTTAGAGAATTAATTTCATACCTCTTTGCAAGTTCAAACTTTTTGATGAGACAAAATTATTTCATTAATATTTACTCTCTCCGTTTCTAAAAAGCTTGCAGTGCTATTTGGGCACGGAGTTTAATTAAAAAGTTTAATGACTAAAGTGGTGAGGGGTAATTTTATAAACTTTTATATATAAAGTAAATAGAGTAGTGTATTGAGATTTGAGAGTGTAAGATAAACATGTGTATATTGTGAACGTGGAGATTGTGACGATTGTTTCCATTTAGGGGTATATATGAAAACTTTTGAGGGACAGAGAGGGAGTATATGCATGGTGTGTTAATATTATACAAGTTTGACAATGGAAATTGTTCATTAAAAAAAGGAAAAAATATTAGTTAATATATACTTACAAAAAGAATTGCTTTGATGTTTTTATCAGCAATTGGGAACTCAAACCCTCCAGTTTGCTGCAATCTCAAGAGAACGTCTACCAGATCTTCATCTCTCGACTCTCCATTACCTGTTTTATGTATTGCTAAATTACGTTTATGATCTCCAATTAGTGTATCCATAACAGAATCCAATTTTCTCCGCAGCCTCAAAAGCTTGTACTTGTTCAAGTTGAAGATATTAAGAATTTCTAAAGAAGGAAACAAATCCAGCAGATCAAAGCCATGTGATAAAGCCAGTCCTTTCTTTATCATCAAGATCAATGCTTCCCTATCCTTCAATGCCTCACCAAACGCAACTCTACAAGTAATGGTAGTCGACAACATCAAGCTCTTCTCTGTCAAGTTTATCGGCCTCCCAGAACGAGCACGAATGGAATCAATGAGACGGGATACCTCGTCCTTCCTTATGTACTCGAACGAACGAACATTTTTATTGTTCAACATCTCCAAAATGCATATTTTACGCATTTGCCTCCAGTACTCTCCGTACGGGCCAAAACTAATGTCAGTGTTGTTGTACCGCAAGATCTTTGTGGCTAAGATTTGAGGCCTATCAGCACATGCAGTAACAACGGTTTTGAGAACATGTTGAGCCAATTTAGGCGAGGAAACGACGATGGTAGAAATCTCACCGAGCTTGAGGTGCATCAAAGGGCCATATTTCTTGGCTAAGTTTGAAAGGGTATGGTGGGGAAGGGCTCCAATGAGGTGGTGCAAGTGCCCTATCACGGGGATCTTCGGGGGCCTGGGGGTAATTTTGTGTTCTTGATTAATTTTTTGGGTTTTTTCCGTTGAAGATTAATCACTATCAACAAGATGAAGGAAATAAGGAGGAGAAGGGACGTGGTGAAGTATAAAGGAAATGTGATTTCCATTTTGAAAGCTTACACTACAAGAAAATATCTAATTGGCTACGGAATATTTTGTAGGCAATAATCACAATTTTGTAGGTATTAACTTTTGCCTACGGAATACCAACGGAAAAAAAAAGTAGGTAATTCGCTCGTAGGTAATTTATTTACCCACGGAAATGTGATCCATAGGTAATTGTCTACCAAAATTTCGTAGCCAATTCATACATTTTCGGTAGGTGATATGATTACTATAATAAATGAAATTCCGTAGGTAAAATATCAACTTCGAAATATTTCGTTGGTAATTCCGTAGGCAAATTTGACAACAAACAATTCGGTGGGCAAATTTTAATATATATTTTTCAATTTTTTTTATTAATAAATTCATTTTTTGGCATTTGCCTACCAAATAAAATCCGTAGCAAATTTTACACGGTGGATTTAGGAAGGGGGTGAACTTATCATATCATGGATGGAATTATGTAGGGTAATTTTTTTTTAATAGCATTATATTTATTAGCCATCAATTTTTCAGAATATATACCTGTAATTCATTCAAAATAACCAAATAATTCTCTATACGCATAAAATAGTTCCATAAATCGTAAAATAACATAAAAGTGAATATACTAGCCAAAAAAATGCCAACCATTCATATTAAACAACAATTTCAAAACTAGCTATTCTACAACATATTTATTTTTCAGAGTCAAAAGGCAAAATATAAAGTATCTTCCTCTAAACTAGGTACTACAACATCTTCTCTCATCATACCTCGGTAATTCTCTGCAACCTCAGCTCCAGCTTGTTCGAACAGTTCAACCAATGCAGGCAGCTTTACGTAGTATCTCTTTAGACCATCCACGAGAAGTGTATTGTGTGATTTGTGGACGTGCCAGACACACACTGGAGGAACAAGATCGTCAAAGGTTGCCTCTTGCCAAGCGTGTTGCCCGTCTCTCATCTGGTGCTTGAACGCCTGGAAATCCCTTGCCCTATGCCCTTTAGGCCTTACTTGCACCTCACTACAATACCCACACATTTTAACTGCATACTTCTCCATTAGTCGATCAACCCCACACCGCAACTTTTCCAACGCTTCCATTCCTTCATCAGCAAGAAAATATAGTTTAGTTTTTTTATTAACAATTTTAAAAATATAAATCAAATGAATAACTTACATTTACATTCTTGGACTTCTCATTGATAAAACTCATTCCATCACCTTCTTCGTACGCGTTTTAACATACACCTCACGAGGAAAAGGCTTTCGTCCCAATACTACAACCTACAGAATAACACAAAAAAATCATTTATATGACCTCCATATCAATGCATATATTGTTAGTTATATTAGATCGAACCCGTAGAAAAGCCAATTACGCATGTATATTGATGACAGCTTCGTGATAGGGGACTAATGCAATGAATATTTCAATTAATTAATAAATTAAAAGTCAAGTAATGAATAAGGCTAAGAAAGTGTAAATGCAGAATGTGAATTAAAACTACAGCTCATTTTGAAGGCTCCCATTCCAATTTCTGCTGCTTTCCAGATAAGAAAGTAGATTGTTCCTCCTCTCTGTTCTTGTGCTTTCCTTGGCTTTTTCTACTTTGTTCCCCAACAATAAATTTCAGTATGAAAATATGGGTTGAATATCAGTAGTGGAGAATAGCCTGATTTTACAATAATAATGAAAATATGGAAGGGTGGTTAGTAATTAATACTCCACCAGTAATAATGAAAGCCATTTCAGTATAACATTATATAACCAGCCCATATATAATCCCGCTTTCATTATTAGTAGTGGAGTATTAATTACTAACCACCCTTCCATATTTTCATAATTTCTTTTCATGTGTTCTGGATAAATATTCTTTGAACAATGGTTTTCTTCCATGAAACAATACAAGAACATGAATGATGTGCCTATCTTAGTCCAATATGATGATGACATGCATGCATTTATATAAATTTCTTTTCTAAATGATAATTTTTCCTAAAATTCTGATTTTGTCTCTCTACCAAATTCTGCAGGTCTGACTCTTAGTTATTTGTTCCTCCCCCCAGCAGATAAAACACAGAGTCGAGTATACAGAGAGAGATTACATTAAATAGAATGTAATTTCAACTAAGCTAAGTGTACTTACATGTTTCCACGCAAATACACACGAAATAAGTCAAGTGGATGTCCTAGAGCTTGTCGAAGATGCATGGATTTGTGATGACCCTGCAGAATCTGCTGGTGGGGGTGTTAATTGTCTGGGTGCAACGTGATCTGATGTCTCTTGTACATTTGATCCATCTATGAGATGACTTTGCCTAAAACTAGCAGAAATCCCGACACCATTTCTTCTTCTAGCCATTCCTACAATAAAAGTTACAAACAAATATGCATCCACAATGTTGATCAATAGTTGTAAACGCAATATATAAGTAAAAATGTCAAATAAACAAACAACTAAATGTATACCATAATGAAAAATACATCCAAAATGTTGATCAATTATTGCTCTGAGTCTCTATTCACAACCAAGCTTATAAATAGTAACAACAAATATTTTCATAATATAAAGAATGAAACTATAAAATTTAGAATATACCCAATTTATCGTTTACCTGCTTACAAGCATGTGATCTTGCAACTGACCTTTTTATGTTCCTATATAAATAAAAAAATTGGTGAGTTTAAATATAAAGAAACCAATTTTATTAAAAATAATGAATATATATATATATATATAATGTAGTACTTAATTTCTGAACAACGCATGATATTTTAAAACTCTCTTTGAGCACCTTAAACCAGATTCTGCATTGCTTTGATTGAAGCTGGATAGAGAAACTTATTTAGATTACATGTCCTTGTTTGTTTAGTTGTAGGTATCACATGTACAAATTTCGACTGGATCCCATGACAATAAGAAACAGGGAAATACTGAGTTGATGTGCTTGTGGAAAATTTGCAGACAATTCATCAGCACTAACAACTACTCCTTATGTACACTAACCAAAATGCAATGCTGATAAAAAAAATTGAGTAAAACATAGCATAATTGTAGTTATAACTCAATGCACATGTTGAATTCCCTGTTAACTTGGACAGAATAACCTAGGAATCAATTCATCATATATACATACATATGTATAGGTAAATCTGCAGCACTCCATTTCCACATGATTTAAAATTCAAAATTCAAATCTACAGATTATAGTGTGTAGCAAAATTGATACCTAAATGCATGATATCAATTTTCTACAACTAGATTAAGAAGGACTGCTCTCAGTCCACTGGGGAATATGTAAGATATGCACCAAGCAATAACAAACTAATAGTATTATAAATATACACCAGAAAATCTGAGATTCAAATAAAGAAAGAGAAAACAATACATATGATGTACTGTAAGATATGCAAAGGACATTATGAATAGAGTTAGTAGACTGTAGAGCAAGAACATATTGACAGCAAACCCATTCCTGCTGTTGCAATTACAAAAAATAAGGCAAATTCCTACTTAATTAATTCATATATGTCACCATTAATCTATTACTAATTAATATGCTTGTTCATCATGAATCCCAGTTCCCAAATCATCTATATAATATATCCCCTGCTCCTTTCTCTATTTCAGTTAAACAAACAAGGACATGTAATTTTTTAACTAATCATTGCTTCTATATAATATATCCCCTGCTCCTTTCTCTATTTCAGTCTAAACAAACCACAAAATCATCTACTAAAAAAGACATATAAACTATAAATTAAAGGAGAATTAAAAGTAGTGAAAATGTATGTATTCATATCTCAGATATCTGCTATATATAAACTAGAGCCAAATTTAAATTTGTTCCAATATCTAATGGAAAATGTTGATATTTTACACTCTAACTACCAACTCACAAATTCATGGCAAATTGTATATCATCTTTATAAAATAGAAGATTGAAGATTAATCAGAGATAAACTATCAAAAGCTTCCAACATTTTACCTATTTCAGATGAAATTTCCTCAGAAAACAATTATGTTCTAATAGAGTAACCAAAAAAAAATATTCAAGATATGCAATAGTCAATATCCATAGTTATCCGTATTCAGTAATTTACGTACATTCTTTTTACATTGGGGCTTTTTAAGTCTACCGTGAGAGACTGAAGAGAGAAATCAGTGTTGTACTACGGTGGAGGAGGCGGAAAATATAGAAACAACAGGTCGAACAAAATACCGAATCAAAGAGTAATACCTTAATGGAGTGATTGAAAAATGTTTTCCTCACCACAATCACGCAGATAACTAAAATTCTGCATCAATTGTCTCAGGAATTAGGGTTTCAATTAATTAGTGAGATTTGATGAACATATGTACTCATATAATAGACAAAAAAACCTGATGAAAACTGGAATGGAGATGAAAATATAGTGGTTTCGATTATCACGACGGCAGCAACGGCGAAGCTTTCATTGTGGAATTCAGAAGAGATGGATGAATGGAGATGGTGGAGATGAACAAAACTTGCGCGAATGAAAATTGGGGGAGGGAAACCATTTTTGTTTTCTGATTTTAATTTCATGGAAACAATTTTTATTTTATTTTAATTTCAGGAAAATCATTTTTATTTTCTGATTTTAATTTTGGAATTTTTAATTCCTAGGTACTAGGGTAGATAATACAATTAAAAATAAATAGTAAATAGTTTTTAAGTTCTAGTTAATTTGGTGGGTAATAAAATTAAATAATTTATATATATAAATAGCTACGAAAATTTTTGTAGGTAAATAAAAAAAAAACCTACCATCGTTTCGGTAGGGAAATGTGATTTTGCCCACGAATTATTTTGTAGGTAAATCACCTTAATTTATATATATAAATAGCTAGGAAAGTTTTTGTGGGCAAATAAAAAAAACACCTACCATCGTTTCGGTAGGGAAATGTGATTTTGCCCACGGATTATTTTGTAGGTAAATCACCTTAATTTATATATATAAATAGCTAGGAAAGTTTTCGTAGGCAAATAAAAAAAAAATCACCTACAACCGTTTTGGTAGGGAAATGCAATTTTGCCTACGAATTATTTTGTAGGTAAATCACCTTCGCTTTTTTCCTTGGTAATTCTGTAGGTGAAAATTTGTAAATTAATTCATCAAAATCCGTAGGCAAATCGTAGGTAATCCTCACTATTTAACTATAAAATCATTTCCGTAGAGAAATTTCGTAGGCAATACAATATTTTATTGTAGTGTTAGCTTTTAGTTTTGGTGAAGTTTGCAAGAGAATCTTCTCATTTATATACTCACAAAAATTTGAATTTTATTTGAATTCACTAATACTATCTTTTTTGTATTGCAAATCAACCTACGTCCCAATGATATTGAAATATTGGACCAAAAATGGTACTCCCTCCGTCCCAGATGAATTTTATTTGAATTCACTAATACTATCTTTTTTAATAAATGTATAAGAAAAAGTGTAATGAGTGATATTTTGAGGGGTAGTTTTATAAACTTTTATGAATAAAGTAAAGTAAAAGGTAGGTTGAGTGTGAAAAAGTAATGGCATATGGATAAATATGTGTATATTTTGAGGGTGAGGATTATGACAATATTTCCTTTTATGGAGTGTGCAAATTGGTATGGGACATCCATATATGAAAAGTGTGCAAATTTCTATGGGAAAGAGGGAGTAGAATTATTGACACAGTTACATTATAAGAGCGGATAAAGAATTTGTGAAATTTACAATAATAGCTATTTTTTTCATGTTTGAATAATTCACTAGAATTTCAATGAATTGATTCTGAATTGTACGTATACCCTTTAAAAAATGGTTTGAAAATCCAAAAAAAAAAGTTAAATGTATCAATTTAATCTCATTTATTTGTAATTTGTTTTGAAATGGTCCCAAAAAAATTAAATGTATCAATTTAACTTTTTTAGAACCATTTAAAAAAAGGTAAAAATTTATGGGACTAAATTAGTTTATATCCCGAATGTAGAAGATCAACCAGCTTGTCGCGCAACTGATTCTTGATCTACAATTGGTTGAATATTCTCTTTGTTCAGGACCGATCATATATGACTCAGCATAGTCCATATGATCATTTTTAAGGTCTTCGAGCTAGCTAGTTTTCAGTCTTGTCTTCTACCTTTTAAGTTTTGTATGCGTGTTGATCTAATATGGATCCGCTAAGATTACATTGACTAAGACTTAATACTAAAACTGTTTCTATACAACCTGTAAAGATAAATCTTAAATTAATAATCTTGACAACAATCATTTAAACTTGATTATATAAATACCCAACATTGTACCCTGATATATATTTTTACAGATCGATAATAGTTTATTTCTATATGGCCTGCACAGTTTTCCCTTGAAGCTTAATAATAAATTGCTTGTGCGTTCGTGCCGTGTCTACTTTATGGAAAGAGTAGGTTCTTGGTGAACTCTATTTTTCAAATGTCATGTTGTATATACACTAAAAGAGTTCACAAAAGTTTCTATCTAATATAAATATTTAACAAATTAACATTGGAAAAATAAAAAAGAAGGAAATCTGAAAGCTCCGGCGATTCCGGATCGAACTCATCTAGGGTTTCATTGGGTGACCCTCGCCGATGGATCGCCATGAACACTCTGCTGCTGAGTTAGAGCACCTCACCAAGATGGCAATCCTTGTGCGGGAAAACCCCTGGTTGCAGAACTGGTTGGCAAAACCGCCCGCTCCATGCGATCAATCTGAAAAGCCATCCTTCAAAGATGCCCTCATGAAAGCCGGTACGGCAGAGCCCCATCGGAAGCCAACAAATAAAACATGCACGCCAATCAGGAAGGAGAATTCCACATCAATCACGATTGATGAGGAAGACTATGCCGAGAGAGTGGAACGATGCAGCCAATCCTTCATAGGGCGCATCACTTATACTCGGAAAGACAAGCCCTAGAGTCTTTCTTCTTTGAAAACGGAACTGTCAAAGGCATGGGACACCAGAGGGAGTTGGAAACTCATACCCCTGGGTTTGGGCTACTTTAATGTACACTTTGCAGCGGAGGAGGATAGGAAGAGAATTCCAAAAAAATCCACATGGTCCCTAAACCCCGGCTTTTTCAGGCTCTCGAGTTAGGTGCGGGACTTCAATCCTTACAAGGTCAACAACTCACTTGCTCAGGTCTGGGTACGAATATACGAAATACCCTTCGAATATTGGACGGAATCTCTCATCTCGGGTATAGCCAAATCTTTGGGAACCCTAATAAAAGTGGACGATCGATGTATGGATGGATCCATGGGCCACTTTATCCGGATTCTTGTGGAAATAGACTGCTCCACCACCCCTTTAGACCGCATTTGGATCGACCGCCAGGGGAAGGGATCCTTTGCTTTCTTCAAGTTTGAGAACTTACCTCCATTTTGTTGCCATTGTGCAATGATAGGACATGATAAGAGGAGTTGTAACAAGATGGAAAGGGGGCTTGTAGGCAACAACACAAGAGTAGATAAGGGGTTATCTTCAGAGGATTAAAGCACAAAGAAAAATGAGGAGCAATCGAACACAGCAACACCACCATTCCAAGAGGCACACAGCAGAACAAATAGATACAGGCATCAACAGGCCAAATTCCCAATAAGATACAACAACCGATTTGAACCTCTGAAAGACCGAAACACTGGAGATCAATGGAGGAAAACTTCGGCAGAAACACATAAGTCGAGAGTTAGCATGGATACGTCGGCAACCACCACTAATGATGGCCAACCAAAGCGACTAAAGTCAGTCATTCAAGTCCCGAAACACACAGATGAGGAGATCATTGAGGCACTGAAACAGGGCATGAAGAATGAAAGGCCAGCCCGTGACACTTCACCCCCAACAGTAGTGTCGGTAGAACAATCAATATCCTCCCGATACAAACATATGGCAGCAGCGGCATTGGGACGCTGGGGGGATGTACAATCGGATGAGGAGATTTGGGATGAGAACGAAGACCAACCGCCTGAGCACGGTTACATCAGCGACACCCAATGAAAGTTATGTATTGGAACATACAAGGGGTTGGCAATCAAGATTCAAAATTGCTCCTGAAGAATCTTTGCCAAACCCATAAACCGGATTTTGTGGTACTAGCCGAACCAAAAATCCTGATTGATAACATAGCGGAGCGTTTTTGGAATGCAATGGACCTGGTTTTTCTGGCGGAGAATCAGAGGATCAACATGCGACCAAACATCTGGGTATTTTGTAAACATCATTTGCAGACTAGCTCCACAGTGGTGGGCCTCACTGATCAAGTTATTATGATCAAAACCACCATCGAAAACAAAGTTCAGCACTTTGGATTTGTGCACGCTGCGTCGAAGCATGTGGGACGTAGAGAATTATGGCAATATGTTTCACAAGCAAAGCTATCAACACTCTGTTTGATGGGGGATTTCAATGCAGTTTTAGGAGCCCATGAACGCACGGGCATGAGAGCACCAAACAATCTGGCATGCCAAGAATTTAGAGACTTCATTGCTGAATTGGAATTAATGGAAGTCGAGGTATCGGGCCCACGCTACACATGGGCATTACGCAAGAAAGATGGAACACTTAAGGCCTCCAAACTTGACAGAATTCTTGCAACCGAAGGGTTTTTTCAGCAATGGACTAACCTGGAGGCAACATCCCTGCTACGATCGAACTCGGATCACCATCCCATCCTTCTCAAATGCTCGATTGAACAACCGAACCAGTGTCATGCGTTTAAATTCCTCCGCATGTGGTTCAACAATGATAGATGCATGCAGCTTATTAGCAGGTCGTGGGGAGAATACCTCCCAGCCCTAGACCCCATATCTCTGGTAAAACTTAAATTGAAAAGGTTGAAAACTGAGCTGAAGACCTGGAACAAAAATATATTCCAGAACGTTCATGTGCGTACCGAAGCAGCCAAAAGAGCAATCCTCACTGTCCAAAACCAAATTGCAGCAAATGGCTATAACAACACACTGGCGAATAGAGAGGTAGAGGCCAAAGCAGAACTCAACATTTGTCTACAGCAGCAACATGATCTGATATCGCAAAAGAATAAAATCGTGTGGCTAAGAGATGGAGATCGTAACACCAAGTACTTCCATAGACTACAACAGATGAGAAAAACAAGAAAGCACATGAAAGCACTGAACATAGACGGAGAAATGTGCACGGACAAAGGTGCAATTGCGCAACATGTGACGAACTTCTATCAAAATTTGTTTACTTCTACCCCCAGAAGACAGAACATCAACCTCCACATGCTCTCGAGCTTAGTAAAATCCAAAGTAAGTGAGGCTCAGAACCTAACGTTGAGCGGTGAGCCATCGAGTTCAGAAGTCCGCATGGCTTTCATGGCACTATCTGCAGACAGCGCACCTGGTCCGGACGGTTATGGGGGATCTTTTTATCATGCGGCATGGGCAGTCATTGAAACAGACATTGTAAGAGCGGCGCAATACTTTGTGAAATTTGCTTTCCTTCCACATGGACTGAATTCAAACTTGGTGACGCTGATCCCAAAACATACGGGAGCAAACAAAATTGAAGACTACAGGCCAATAGTCCTGGGGAACTTCTTGTTCAAAGGATTGTCAAAAATTATGGCGACTCGACTGGGCCCTATACTTACAGAAATTCTATCACCTTTCCAGTTCGGCTTTATCCCAAATAGAAGCATCCACCACTGTATCGCTCTGGCGACGGAAGGTATTAACTGTTTGGATAGGACCCGGGTGCACGGAAACATGGCGCTAAAAATAGATATCCGTAAAGCCTTTGACACGGTGCGATGGGATTTTTTGCTAGAGGTATTGAGACAGTTGGGTTTCTGCAATAAATTTACGGATATAATCAAATGCATACTCCAATCAGCAAGGCTTTCTATCATCATAGCAGGTAGCTATCACGGCTACTTCCCTTGCTCACAAGGTGCCCGACAAGGAGACCCCTTATCCCCTCTTCTTTTCTGTGTTGCGGAGGAAGTATTAGCTCTCATATTGAACCAATTGACGGTGGTGAATAGCCTGACCCCAGCCTACACTATAAGGGGTTTGACGGGTCCAACATTCCTACTTTATGCGGACGATATTCTTATTTTCAGCCGAGCAAACAAGAATTCAACCAAAGCGATTAGGGATGCTCTATCAATTTATGGGGTTTTGTCAGGGCAAATCTTCAACCCACAAAAATCCAATGCATACTTTGGGGCACATGTTTCTCAGCTGAACAAAAATTATGTTAGACACAAGCTGGGAATGAAGCAAGGACACCTACCGTTCACATATCTGGGTGCTCCCATATTCAAACGCGTCCCAAAATCTGCTCACCTCAAGCAACTACAGGACAGAATATTGGCCAGATTCGCCACATGGAAGGGTACGTCGCTTTCGTTGGCAGGAAGAGTGTGCCTCGTCAATCATGTCATAACCTCTTCAATGGTGCACACTATGATGATATATAAATGGCCAGCCGCAAGCCTAAAAAAGATCGAGCAATCCATGAGAAATTTCATCTGGACGGGTAATGTGGACAAAAAAGGGATGGGTACGGTCTCATGGAAACAGACGATTGCCACAAAGACAGAAGGCGGACTGGGTGTGCGTTCGATAAATTGTGCAAATGCAGCATATTTGAGAAAACTTGCTTGGAACATAACCACAGGAAAGGAAGCACCACTGGATTTTCTAAGACAGCGTTTTATAAAAGACGGCAAAATCCGCACAACGCACATATACTCCTCTATATGGAGGGGACTACGCCAACACATGATGTATATTCAAACGGAGTCACGATGGGTGGCTGGGTCGCCATCAAAGATCAATTTTTGGTTGGACAATTAGTTAGGCTACAAAATTGCGGACAAAATAAACATGCCAGACGCAATCAGACATAGCTACACCTACACTATAGCTGACTACTTAAAAGATGAAGTGTGGCAACTGGATGGAACATTCATACGTCGATACCCTGATATCGTAAAGGACATAAAAGACTACAACTGCACAATCGGTCCGGATGTTCGAATATGGCCGCTTACCACCCATGGTTACATCACGGCAAAATCCCCCTATGAGGAAATACGAATACACTACCCAGAACCAACTTGGGCGAAATGGATATGGGATACATGTATTCCTCCTCGCAGATCAACAACAATGTGGCGAGCAATCCATGGGAAGCTGCTGACATGGGATCGTTTGAAACGCTTCGGCATGTCGGGTCCTAGCAGATGCAGTCTCTGTATGGCCGCGGAAGAGACGCATGACCACATATTCACGGAGTGCAAACATTTCAAGCACTCTTTTGTCAGAATCATGGACTTATTCCAAGTTAACATCAAGCTGGATACTGGATTCTTAGGCTGGCTAGCACGCGCGATATCTGTCAATTTCAGTCCTCAAATCAACACGATTTGGAGGCTTGCGCTTATTACTTTGGTTTGGCAAGTATGGAATGCGAGAAACACGGCCATATTTGAGAATATCGTGCACTCACCCGAGTCAATCCGCACCACCATCTGGGCCCACATACACGAGGCCAGAAACTATCGCATGGGTCACATGCACAACAGCCAAGCTGACTTACAGATAGTAAAGGAATTCGGACTCCAATGCTCACTAAACAGGGCGCCGAAAGTCATCACAGTCCGTTGGGAAAAACCAAGGCCATATGAGATCAAAATCAACACGGACGGCTCGTCAGCCGGGGCTCCAGGTATATCAGCAGGGGCTGGAGTTTACAGAGACGAAAATGGCACGTTTTTTGGGAGGATTCACAATTCGGCTGGACATTGCCTTTGCATTTGAGGCAGAACTGATTGCAGCTCTTCATGCAATTAAACTTGCAAGCCAGAGGAATTGGATGAATATCTGGCTAGAAAGCGACTTCACTTACGTTGTACACATGCTTAACAACAACTCAGCAAATCAGCCGGTACCATGGAAAGCCATCGCACTATGGCAGCAAGTTTGCAAGCTGAAACACCACATGCGCATCAGAGTATCACACATATACAGAGAAGGGAATGCCGTCGCGGACAGGTTAGCAAGCAATGCCACAGATTCATATAACTGGTGGAACACACCTCCAACAGCAATATTGCCTCTTCTAGCCAAAGATATAAACTCGGACCACTACAAATTCACTTAATTCCCATAGAGGAGCATCCCTTTTCCTTGATCGAGGTTTATCCCTAAGGAGGGTTTACTCGACAAGATTTTTAATGGGGCTCCGGCCTCTTGAATGACTTGTATTCATATGGCTTTAGGTTTCTTCTTGCAATATAAGACCTTATTCTCTCTAATATTTATAATAAAAATTGAACATGATGCATATAAGACTAACACAATACTGAATTATTATTATTATTATTTTCACCTACAGCAATATATTGAGAGTAGAAAGTAAATTTAAAAAATATATAAAAGTAAAATCGAAATAAATTACTCCACTAAAATGAAAAAAAAAGGTCGGCACGGTTGTTTGAACGGATTTTCCTCTGTCTAGCTCCCAACTACAATTCAATTTAGAAAACGTTGTTAGTAATTAAAATGGTCCAAAATTGTTTGGTTTATATATGCGTTTTGATTGATCTATTGCATAATGATGGCTCAGATGTGAGTTAAATTTAGGTGAGTTATAGTTAGAGGTGATGACGTCTCATATACCATAGGACGGTAGGAGTAGTATTCCATCCTAAAACAAAAAACAGGAAGACTCAACTGTCTTCCGAAAAGAGACGCAACTGTGAAAAAAAAGACAATTATCTTGCTTATAAACATATTTAATTTGGATAGGATTAAATATATTAATGCCGTACAAATTGTAATTTTATTTTCCATAAGTCTACTAACCCTCGACATCAATCCAGTTATTAATGCCATCAATAAATATATAATTTGTTGGAATTTTTGAGCACCCAACAATGGGTTTACAAAATTGACAAAAATAAATAACAAAATTGTACAATTAAATTAATATTTACACAGAATCTTCGATTTTCCTCTTTTAGCAGTTTTTCTCCTTTAACAGCTTCCCAAAACAGGCAGGTTCTCGAAATCAGCAGCAATGACCCCATCTCACGAATAGTAGGAACAAAGTTAAAGTCGAGTCAAGGAAACTCTTTTCCCGCAAAACGAATACGTCCCGGCTAGTGCTCACAGTTTGACGTAACGTTTTAAAAGGTAAAACGACTTTCACTTCTATACGAGCAGCACCACAACGTATAGAGTTCCAACGAACTGAATCGACACGAAAACTGGACTGCACTCTATATGCTCGATGCAAATATGTATGATGTTATGATTTTTTCTATGAAATCAAGTGTCGTGTCTCTTTGTGTGAGCATGCAAGTGTGTTTGCAACATAAAACATGCACCCTATTTATAAGCATGTTCCATCATGTGAGGGGTCTTCACATTTATTATGACATTCATGTTATTTGTAACTGCCAGTGGTTACAAAATTTAAGTATGACATTCATGGTTTTGTAACTTCTTTGCGATACAAATTCATTACTGAAACGTCTATGAACCTGGACACTCGAACGTCCAAGTTCATCACAATTTGTAACGTCAATGTACCTAGACATCCTCAACGTCTAAATTCGTCATAGTTCAAATTCAACTTTTAAATTTATTTGGGTTAACCCAATTTCGATGGGTCTGAAAGCCCAAATTTAAAACCCACCAGTCACGAGCCCAAGACTAGGCCCAAGCTGAACCGGACGAGCACACACGTGCATCCGTATAGACTATTGGATTGCTCCTTAGTCATTATTATTTGAAACATTGTAACATCCTCTTATTTATAAGGAGTAATTAGCCCCCATTTAACTTTCAAAGTTTCAATGTGGGACAATTATCATGTTGTAACACTTTATCCCATAAAGTATATTATTTGACGTTTCAACTTCGTGAATTAATTTCTCACTCACCGAAATTCGGTTTTGAGATTTTAAATACACTACGAACATCTACTCTGAGAGTAGAACGATTTTATGTCATTTAATTTCCTTGAAATTACATTTATAGCCCTCAATAAATTGGTCAAAGACGAGTGTTCTCCACTCTCATTTTAAAATCAATTAATTAATTAAAATTAAACAATTTCTAACCAATTTCTCCAACAATCCCCCACATGAGTGGAAATTACACCTATAATTATGCAGACTCGCAATCCAGTTCTCAAGATACACTATTGCATCCGGATAGGTAGTTTGTGGCTTTGAACCTTCCGTAGTCAAACACTGTCGAGTACACCGGTGGCTTAGTGGACACAATGCCATGAACTATTCCTCTTTGGTGTGTACCGAGACAACAATGCCATGAACTATTCCTCCTTGGTGTGTACCGAGACAACAATGCCATGAACTATTCCTCAATGTCTTTTCGTTCTCACGTTTTTGTCCGTTTTGACCATGGGCATCTTTTAATTTAATAAGTGTTAATCGAAGCGGCCCTCACTTCTCACTTATATAGGTGATCTCATTTAGAGTATCCCGTCATACTCAACCTCCTTGAGGCGTTATGAATCATTAAAAGTCAAAGACTTAACCTTTACCACAATCTTACGGGTTTCGACACTTGGTGTTGTGCTCTCCAAGGAATAGTCGGGAATACCAAGTATTTCTAACAAACATTTACAGCTTAGTTTTTCCATTGAACTAAGATCTTGGGATCTCCAGTCAACATGGTTGGGTTACCACTGCTTACGTTTTTATTTGTGGATTTTTGGACTCATTCCTTTTAGCACATTTGTTTGATCTCGGTTTTAAGCCTTTTGTAACAGATCTGCTTGAGACCAAACATTTTAAATACCCCCACATTTTGAGGTATTTACAAACCCACCTCTTATTGCACAACCTTCAAATCACATACGTCTATGTGACTTAAGTGTAGAGGTCTAATGTTCCTTTCAAAATTAAATGACAATTTTTGTCAATTTTTAAAGAGTTTTGTTTACAAATTAAATACCCATCCCTTTTCCCCTCCCCATGACTCGAACCCAGGATCTAAGGCCTAGGTAGTGGTGCTCTAACCACTTGAGCTATCCCACTTTGTCTTTTGTCAATTTTTAAACTTCTACACATATCATACACCCTTTCGGTTTATTGATATTTGGAATATTAATAAATTATAATTTATTAATCTTTTTATAGCTTTAGATTTACAAAAATCTCAAACGCTATAAAGAGGAACATTTAATTACATAAATACTTGTAAATGTAATTTTATTCATATGCTATTATTATTATTATAGCATTTGACCATTCTCCGATTGTATTTTTCAATCTGGAGTTTCACAAACAAGTCATAGAGACTCATACCACGAACTTCTTAGTTCCGGCATCCTCAGTTTTGTACTTTCGTTCCAAAGACTCCCACAGTTCTTTGGCAGTACGAACCGACTGGTACACGTTATACAACGCGTCAACTAGTCCTCCAAAGACGTAGTTACGACTCAGAAAGTCACAACGACTCATAAAGTCACAACGAGCCATTGGTCGTAGACAACATGTTTAGCATTATTCGTGTCGTTTTCATCGACCACGGGTGGATCCTCCCAAAGGAACCTTGCTAATTATAATGTTGTTATCGTTATCTCCGTCGTTAACCATTGCTACGAGTACAACATTCATTTTGCGATTGTTGGAATTTTTTAGCACCCAACAATGGCTTTACAAAATTGACAGAAATAAATAACAAAATTGTAAATACAATTAAATTAATATTTACACAGAATCTTCGATTTTCCTCTTTTAGCAGCTTTTCTCCTTTAACAACTTCCCAAAACAGGCAGGTTCTCGAAATCAGCAGCAACGACCCCATCTCACGAATAGTAGGAACAAAGTTAAAGTCGAGTCAAGGAAACCTATTTCCCGCAAAACGAATACGTCTCGGCTAGTGCTCACGGTTTGACGTACGTTTAAAAGGTAAAACGACTTTCGCCTCTATACCAGCAGCACCACAACGTATAGAGTTCCAACGAACTGAATCAACACGAAAACTGGACTGCACTCTATATGCTCGAGGAAAATATGTATGATGTTATGATTTTTTCTATGAAATCAAGTGTCGTGTCTTTGTGTGAGTATGCAAGTGTGTTTGCAACATAAAACATGCACCCTATTTATAGGCATGTTCCAACATGTGAGGGGTCTTCACATTTATTATGGCATTCATGTTATTTGTAACTACCAGTGGTTACAAAATTTAAGTATGACATTCATGGTTTTGTAACTCCTTTGCGGTTACAAATTCATCACTGAAACGTATATAAATCTGGACACCCGAACGTCCAAGTTCATCACAATTTGTAACATCAATGTACCTAGACATCCTCAACGTCTAAATTCGTCATAGTTCAAATTCAACTTTTAAATTTATTTGGGTTAACCCAATTTCGATGGGTCTGAAAGCCCAAATTTAAAACCCACGAGTCACGAGCCCAAGACTAGGCCCAAGCTGAAGCGAACAAGCACTCACGTGCATCCGTATAGACTATTGGATTGCTCCTTAGCCATTATTATTTGAACCATTGTAACATCCTCTTATTTATAAGGAGTAATTAGCCCACATTTAACTTTCAAAGTTTCAATGTGGGACAATTATCATTTTGTAACACTTTATCCAATAAAGTGTATTATTTGATGTTTCAACTTCGTGAATTAATTTCTCACTCACCGAAATTCGGTTTTGAGATTTTAAATACACTACGAACATCTACTCCGAGAGTAGAACGATTTTATGCCATTTAATTTCCTTGAAATTACATTTATAGCCCTCAATAAATTGGTCAAAGACGAGTGTTCTCCACTCTCATTTTAAAATCAATTAATTAATTAAAATTAAACAATTTCTAACCAATTTCTCCAACATAATTTTCAATTTATTTTATTATAATATATAATATACATATATATATGACTTGAAATAATCTTTTGTGCACCTGCCAGTAGAATGAGAATCACACTAGCTTGAGCGATGATATTTTTTTTGCTGCTATTGTGGGGAATATACTCCCAAATCCATGTTAGTTAAATGGTCCTAAATTGTTTGTATCCTATTTTGACTTTGTTCTAATGTAAAATGGTTAGTTAAATGGTCCTAAATTAATTGTTTGTATCCTATTTTGATTTAGAAAAGTTGGCAGGGAATTGTACTGCTCTTTTGGACCAGTATCTTGAGATCCAAACAACAAAGTTCCAAGTCAGTTATTGTAGGCTTGGAAAATCTGAGGGCACAGGCTGAAATTGCGGAAAAAAAAGAAGAAGTTACGGGTCCAATTGATAGCCCGTAAAGTTCAACTTAAAAATGGGTTTCACGTGTGAAATTAGCCCGAAATTGGGTTAGTCGGACTAATTGGACCTGAAATTGCGAAGAAAAAAAAGTTATGAGTCTCATTTCGTTGCAATAAATTAAGACTTGTTGTAATAAATGACCTACGACAACGGGAAATCTCCGTTGTAAAGAAATATGGACCTACGAGATTAGCTTGATAGTCAACGGGCACAACAAAGTGAAGACAATGGAGAATCCCCATTGTCGTAGGCAATTTCTGGCATAAATATAATGAATTAAATGTAACTCTATGTTCTATATAATATTTGTTTTGTTGTTATTATCATAAAATTTATGTTACACCAAATGAAACATATTATTGTTGATATGAGGAAGTAGTTTTTGAAGAACTTGTGAATTTGAATAATAAACGTACTTAACTCTGTTATTTGATTTTACTACTAGACTATAGATAGTACTGTGTTAGTATTAAAATTTAATAGTGCACAACTGATGCGAGAATATGTAATTATAACTAGTTCCATACCATTTTTTTAATATTGACACAATTTTTTTTAGTGTGGTAATTAATAAATACTTATTAGCACATTTAAAATATAATGTATTTAAAAGGTATTTATAAACACATCTATTTTTAGTGTGTTAATAGAGGTGTGACAATAGACAATGTTTATTATTGTGTGTGGTAATTGAATGCATATCCACGCACTTATTATTCAATGTCTTTAAAAACACACCTATTAACACACTAAATTTTTAATGTGGTTACATAATACTTTTTACAATATTTATTTTATAATGTGATAAAAGCTATGTGGTAAAAAGCCTTTTTTCTTGTAGTGTGGCCTATTAATTTTGTGGCAGTGATAATCATGTGGCCACTAAGTGCTTCAAGCGGTTTGATAATAGACTTATCAATCTCAACGTCAGTCCCACTCTCACTCGTTTCAAGCCAATATGTCTCAAATGGTTCGTCCACACACAATCCTCCATTCTCTCCTTTGTATGTGGACAATGGTGTGACGCACCACGTTATGTGTTTGAATCAAGGGAGAATTAGGCAAAACTTCATTCGGTCCATATCTTTAGGAAAAAAACAAGCCTACGTTTTTGTTGTTTAGAGCTTCAAAATGGTACGTGGATTTACAATTTTGCCCTCCACCTACTTGTTCCTCATTTCACTCTGAAAAAAGCGCCCCAACGTACAGAAACATCATATCAATTTATTATAAATATTATTTTTATATTATATTAATCATTTATTAATTATAAATATTGTTATATTATATATTTTTAAAGTTTTCATATCAGTTTTAACACATTAACTAACTAACATAAATATTATTTTACTCTTGTATATTTAAATTATTATTAACTATTAATTAATGTTTTAATTCATAATATTAATTAGGGCAACCCACTATTAGGTACTTATTTGGCCAAAATATAGCAACTAAGAACCTCATTAGAAATTCTAGCAACTAGATACGCATTTATGTGAAATCTGCCCATTTTACCCTTACTTTTACAACTGGCAAAAATTATAGCTATTAGCCTGTGAGCTGTAGGTTTACTTTTCCCTTCTCTCTCTATCTCTCTTCCTCTACTCTGCAAAACCGTAAGTCACAGAAAAAAAAAAACCATCTCTCTTTTCTCACAAGAATCGTCACCGGAAAGGGGAGGAGCGTCGTTGTATCCTTGAGTCGGATACAGATCGATGAGCCGTATGCAGATCGTGTACCACGGTGTGCCGCCGCCTCGAGTCGTACGCGCGGCGGCGATGGGAGGCCACTGCCTTCGCTCAGGTTGCGCCGCCCGTCAAGGCTCTACTCATTTCCGGCGATAAAAGTTTGTAGATGTTGTTAATCCTTAAATGCCTTAACATTATCAACAACATCTTAATTTGACCTTCCGAGATTTTTTCTAAGTCTTTTCTGAAATGCTACATTAAATGTTGATCTAAATGTTGTCGCATTTCTGGCAGGATCTAGAAGCTTCTACAAGGATCTGGAACCTGGAAGATTCCAGAACATTGGAGAACATACTAGAGCGGCCAAGAACCATTTAGAACGACCTGGAGCATTCAAGAAGGATCTAGAAAGATTATGGAAGTTGAGTTCCTAAAAAATAGGATCTCATTGTGGAAGCCTCTAGAATCAGCACCCCACTACTATAAATACCGATGGAAGGCTTCTCAAATCAGTGTACTCTATTCGATCAACTTCCTAGACCGAGCGTATATCCCTGTTAGGAATTGTGGCCAGTAGTTTTACCATTTAGTTCATACGTTCGTATCCCACCCGTATGGCTGTGTGTCTTCTTATCTATTGAGAGTGTAATCATTAGATAGACTAGGCATTTCGACAGTGTATACCTTATACACTTAGTTCGTTTTTAGAATAAGGCACCTGCCTCGTTTGTAGTTTCAGTTGTGAATGTTAATGCTGTAACATTTCACACAACATTTGTACTTGAAGATAAGTATTGAATTTCGCCGTAAGGCTAGCATAGATTTTTATTTATAAAATCTATGTTAAAAATTATTTCCATTGTGTCACGTTTGTTTTTATTGTTTCAAGTCTTCCGCTGTGTGAATCATAATTTCTGATATTCTGTTAGAGTCAGTGTTGTACCAATTGTCACAACATTTAGTACAACATTATTCTATTAAACTTAAACACTTCATATACATACACCACAACACACTTTCAGTTGGTATCAGAGCCGATACCTGACGACACTAGGTTAGATCTTTGGTCAAGTGTGTTTTTAGTGTAGGTTAGCAATGGAAACACATCACATATCCACGACACTTAGGCCACCCGTTTTAGATGGTTCGAATTATGCTTATTGGAAGCCTAAGATGCGTATGTACATCAAGTCAGTTGATGAACGTGCTTGGAGGACTGTACTTACAGGTTGGGAAGCTCCAAAAAGACCAGCAGACGCAGATGGTGAAATACAACTCAAGAGAGAAGTTGACTGGACGGCTGATGAAATAACAACAACAAGCTACAATTCTAAAGCTTTAAATGCTATTTTTACTTCTGTTGATGTTTCAATGTTTAAAATTATATCTAACTGTTCTACTTCTAAAGATGCATGGGACAGGTTGCAAGAGCATTGTGAGGGTTCAGAAAGTGTTCGAAGGACTAAGCTTCGAATGTTGGGGACAAAATTTGAGAATCTCCGAATGAGGGAAGATGAAACAATTACAGCTTACAATGAAAGGTTAAGTGAGATTATCAATGAATCACATTCTCTTGGTGACCCTATTTCTAATGTTAGAGTAGTTCATAAGATATTAAGATCTGTTCCTAAAAGATTTGATGCTAAAATTTGTGCTATTGAAGAGGCAAAAGATACAGATAAGTTAAGTCAAAATGAGTTAGTGAGTATTTTTAGAACATATGAAATAAACACTAATCAAAATGATGATGCTAATGCTGATAAGAAAGTTGTGGTTTTTAAAGGGGAAACATCAAGCACTTCTGAAGCTCAACCCATCATTACTGAAGTTGACTCTGATGAAGAATTGCTTGATGTATGCCTAAAAAATCCTAACAATGTTGCCTTGCTTACTAAGCACTTTAATAAGTTTCTTAAGAAATCTGTGAACAAATCTAGAAACATTCAGCCTAAGATTCAAATCAACACATCAACACCTCAACCAGAAAGGAGGAAAGGTCAATTCACACCAAGACCATCAAAGAGTGAAGGTAAACCAAGGTATGATCCTGAATTTAGAAAATCAGTTCAATGCAATGCTTGTTCTGGTTATGGCCATTATGCAAATGAATGTGCCAACACTAGACTTAAGCAAAAGTTGAACTTTAGTGCTACCTTGAGTGATGAATCTGATGATGATGATCTTGATGAATTAAATCAGAATGAATATTCCAATTTTACCAGAATTGATTATAATGATTCCTCTGATGATGATCTGGATGAAACAGATTCTGATGTTGTACCTGATGCTTCAACATCTACAGCAACATCAGAACAGAGTCACCCAGATTTGAACTGTTTTAATGGTTTGGTTGATGATGCAGGAAAAAGGACTGATGACAATGAACACCAAAAGTTGTTAGATGATTGGAACAATCAGAAACTCACTCTTAATTCCTTGAATAAAGAGAATGAGGATCTAAAAGACACAATCACCAAGCTAGAGGTTATACTTACCAAAAGAGATCTGGAAATCTGTAACTTAAAGGAGAAATTGATAAATTCCACCTTATGTTTCAAGAAATATTCCAAGAGTGCTTCTGAGGTAAATAATGCTATAGCTACTAGTAAGTCTAATAATCATGGTTTAGGTTATGATGGTACTACTGCTTCTATTTCTGATAAATTTAGAAAACCTGTGAAATTTGTGAAGGCAAATGTTGTCACATCTGATGCAACATCTGCACAATCAGATTCTCACAAGGTTAAGAGGAAGTATATATGTCATTACTGTGCTAAAGTTGGTCATATTCGTCCTTACTGCATAAAATTGTTTGAAGAACAGAAAACTTTGAAAATGCTGCATAAAAAACTGTCACATTCTGGTAAACAGTTTATGAAATCTGCATGGAAACCAAAAACTACCTGTAATGTTGCTCATACCTCCTTAAAAGCATGTCTACCTGATTCATGGTATTTTGATAGTGGTTGTTCTAGACATATGACAGGTCGTACTGATTTCTTATCTGATTATGTGACCTTGAATAGTGGTAGTGTTACATATGGTGGAGGTTCTAAAGGAAAGATTCTTGGTAAAGGAACTTTGAATGTTAAAGGTTTTCCTAAGCTTAAAAATGTCTTACATGTTGATGGCTTACTTTCAAATCTGATTAGCATTAGTTAACTTTGTGATGATAATTTGCATGTGAAATTTGATAAAGATTCATGTTATGTTCTTAATAAAGATGAAGTTTGTGTCATGACTGGTACTAGGTCAGCTGATAATTGCTATCTTATTGGAACAAATATGTGTAACTTGTCAAAATATGATGAAAATGTCTTATGGCATCAAAGATTGGGTCATGCAAATTACAGAGCAATGAATAAACTAATCAAAGCAGATGCAGTAAAAGGAATTCCAAAACTGAGGCTTCACAACAACACTGTATGTGGACCATGCCAAAAAGGTAAGCAGGTAAGAATGTCGTACAAAATGCTGTCACATTGTACTACACATCGATGTTTTGAATTACTGCACATGGACTTGATGGGTCCTATGGAAACTGAAAGCATTGGAGGAAAAATGTATTCCTTAGTTGTGGTAGATGATTTTTCTAGATATACCTGGGTAGAGTCTTTGAGAGACAAATCTGAAGCATTTGCTGCATTTAAAATTCTTTATAAAAGGTTCAAAAATGTGTTTAACTTGAAAGTTGGTCGTATTAGAACTGATCATGGTAGGGAATTTGAAAACAGCATGTTTAATGATTTTTGTGATAAAAAGAGTATCTTGCAAGAATATTCATCTCCTAAAACTCCACAACAAAATGGAATTGTTGAAAGAAAGAATAGAACTTTACAAGAAATGGCTAGAGTTATGCTAACATCCAAATGTCTTGTTAAGAAATTTTGGGGAGAAGCATTGAATACTGCATGTCATGTTATTAATAGGGTTTTTATTCGTTCTGGCACAAGTCAAACACCTTATGAGATTTTGAACAACAGAAAACCAAGTGTGAAATATTTTCATGTATTTTGTTGTGTGTGTTATATTCTGAATGATAGGGATCAACTTCATAAGTTTGATTCTAAAAGTGATAAAGGTTTCTTTTTAGGCTATTCTAGAAATATTAAAGCTTATAGAGTATATAACCTTAGAACTAACAATGTTCAAGAATCTGTTAATGTTGTGTTTGATGATGATAAAGGTCTTACAGATGACAAAGATGAAGAAGATGTATCACAGGTTACTGATAGTTCTGAGAATACACTGAAGTCTGAGAATGTTGCACCAAATGTTAACACATCTGGGTCAACATCTACAAAACAGACAGTTGTAACTTCACAGAATGACCAGTACGTTCCCAAAACGAATCCTTCTTCAAGAATAGGTAAAAGTCATCCTTCTGACCAGATCATAGGCGATGCTACAATTGGAGTGCAAACAAGAGGAAGAGTAAGATCAAACAAGGTAGATGTGGTAAGAACAATATGCATGTCTTCCATGTGTAACATTGTAAATGCTGAATGCTATTTATCTGAAATTGAACCTAAGAGTGCTAAAGAAACCTTAACTGATGAAAACTGGATTAATGCTATGCATGAAGAACTTGGTCAGTTTGAAAGAAATGAAGTATGGACACTTGTTTCAAGACCTAGTCATACTAATGTCATTGGAACAAAGTGGATATTCAAGAATAAAACTGATGAATCTGGTAATATTGTTAGAAACAAGGCTAGGTTAGTAGCACAAGGTTACACCCAAGTTGAAGGAGTTGATTTTGATGAGACTTTTTCACCTGTTGCTAGGATAGAATCTATTAGATTACTGCTAGTTATTGCATGTTTTATTGATATTAAACTTCATCAAATGGATGTAAAGGCTGCATTTCTAAATGACATATTGAATGAAGAAGCATATGTTGAACAACCTATAGGATTTGAAGATCCACAATATCCTGATCATGTATATAAACTTAAGAAAGCATTGTATGGTCTTAAACAAGCTCCTAGAGCATGGTATGGTAAGCTTACTGACTTTCTTTTGGAATATGGATTTATTAGAGGAGAAGCTGATAGAACCTTGTTCATTAAGCAACACTGAAGGAGATTTACTCATTGCACAAATATATGTTGATGACATTGTGTTTGGTTCTACTTGTGATAAAATGTTGAGTAATTTTGTTGAGGCAATGACTACAACATTTGAAATGAGTATGGTTGGAGACTTGAATTACTTTTTAGGTCTTCAAATCAAACAGTGCAGTGATGGTATTTTCTTTTCCCAGAGTAAGTATGCTAAGAACTTGGTTAAAAGATTTGGTCTTGAGAATTCAAAACCAATGAAAACTCCTATGGGATCTTCTTTGAAACTGTGCAAAGACAGTGCTGGAACAGATGTTGATCCAACACTTTACAGATCCATGATAGGTAGTTTACTATATTTAACCTCTAGTAGACCAGATATTATGTATAGTGTGTGTTTGTGCTAGGTACCAAGCAAATCCAAAGGAATCACACCTGAATGTTGTGAAGAGAATCATCAAGTATGTTTCAGGAACAAGTGACCTTGGAATCTGGTATACTAAGGACACCAACAACATTTTGATTGGCTATAGTGATGCTGATTGGGCTGGAGACATAGATGATAGAAAGAGTACGAGTGGAGGATGTTTCTACATGGGAAACAATCTTGTATCATGGCACAGCAAGAAACAGAATTGTGTTTCACAATCCACTGTAGAATCTGAGTATATTGCTGCTGGAAGCTGCTGCACACAACTCTTGTGGCTGAGCAAGATGTTCCATGACTATGGTATTGAGAATGGTATACTTACTATCTTTTGTGATAATACTAGTGCCATTAACATTTCTAAAAATCCTGTACAACACTCACTCACAAAGCACATTAGCATAAGACACCATTTTATGAGAGATTTAGTAGAGAAGAATATTGTTAAGTTGGAGTATGTACCTACTGAAAAAAAGAATGCTGATATCTTTACTAAAGCCTTAGACCATGAGAGATTCTCTATCTTGAGAAAATCTCTTGGCATGAGCACTATCTGAAAAGAATTCGGATGGATGTTGTCACAAATGCGTCAGCATTTGGGACAACATCATGGGTTGTATAAATTTTATAAGTTGAATTTATTTCTTACTTAGTTAAATAATTCCTTTGTAAAATATCTACGAATCTAAGAACCTTGGAGTGCAAAAATAAACGTCTTACACCTCTCAAATGCATAAAAATGAGAATGTTATTAGCATCACTGAGTAACTATGGAGCACGGAGTTCGCTACTACGATGCCTTCTTTTCAAAAGGTGATATTTGGTAAAAACATCAACATATTTGTAATCCATTAAGTAAGTATGGGGTACGGAGTTCGCTACTACGATGTACTCTACAGGAACAATGGATCAATACAAATTAGATGTTATAACACAAAAATAAAAATATAGTGCAACACAAATGAAGCAAATTCATGTAAAAACCGTGTTGAGGTGTTTGTAACAGTTTTGAGCACAACATTGCCTGATTCGAATTTATTTTTATCTGTGTAATTATTTAATTATTTATTGAGATTCATTTTTATTTATTTAATTAATTACTGACCCACATCTTTATTTTTTTCAGATTATGCGACTTTAATTAATTCTGGAAGCTTCTTAATTATCTAATTAATTTAATTAATTGATTTTTCCCACTAATTAACCATGATCTAGGTTGTGGCTAAAAATGTGGAGCACTATCGAAAATTCTAGATTAATTCTTCTGTTTTATTTTTCTTATCTCCAACTACATTATTCTCTCTATAAATATCGAACATAAGATGTCATTTTGCTAATTGTGATTTTTGATTTTGTTGAGTACTAAGTTTGAAGAAACTGTTTTTTGGCCGTGTATCTCTCAAAGTTTGTGTATACACTCCTCAAACCTACCTTGAAAATCCAACTGTCCCTTAAATGGCTGGAAACCAACCTCAATCCCACTCACAATCTCACTCTGATTCGAAAAATTCATCTCACTCTCACACAAATCCTCTCAAAATTCTTGCTTCCATGGCTTCACAAAACTCTACCGCTTCAAATGCTGACTCGAATGTCTCTGCAACACCATCAACAACTGTTCCCACTCCTCAAACCACTCCTCAAACTGCTCCTCAAACAAACTTCCCTCAAGATGCAACTGTAGAACATGTCACTAGGGCTATCGAAGAGGTGTCTGATACTCTTCGAACTACAGGTCATCTGCCCGTGATGACTTTTGGAGATATCACTGTGGATATCTCGAGCTATTTGGCTGATCAAACCGCCCAGATGGCTTCTGCCTCAAAAAGCCCCAAATCACCCTCTGTTCACGAACCGCAAACTGAGAATGTCGAAGCTTCTGTTGAAGAAGAAGCCACTGCCACGTCTGACCCTGAAGACGTTGAAATGGAGGATGCAAACATCTCTGAAGGTACAAAATCTTCACTCTCTGTTTCAGATGAGTCTGCCCCCATTCCTCTTAAGAAGAATGCACAAAAAGGGAAAAGACAGAGAAGCCCTGTACAAAGAAGGAGGAGATCAAACCGTGTTTTTACTCGTGTGGATTATTCTGAATCCATGAGGAAAAAGAAGAAGGCTGGAGCTGATGCTGGTGAACCCATCCAAGTGTTCACAGATTCTGAAGATGAAGCTCCTGTTGTTGCTGATAAACCAAAGAAAGCTAAGACTGTTGTTGCTGAGAAATCCAAAAAGAAGGCTGTTGCTGAAGAGAAAGGGAAAGGAAAGTCTGTTGTTGAACCAAAAGGCAAAGAGAAGATGATCACTGAAGATGAACCAGCTGAGTCAG
The DNA here is from genome assembly GCA_963675135.1 of Galeopsis tetrahit. Classification (NCBI taxonomy): domain Eukaryota; kingdom Viridiplantae; phylum Streptophyta; class Magnoliopsida; order Lamiales; family Lamiaceae; genus Galeopsis; species Galeopsis tetrahit. Next base: position 19,220,958 of record OY776130.1, read on the forward strand.
AATCCAATTCTGATTCTGAAAGATGCTTGAGAGACATTCTGAAGTCTCTTAAGAAAAATGCTGAGCACTATGCTGCTGCAAAGGAAGCTGCACCAGAACCTGAAGATGGTGGCAGTGGGGATAGCTCTAGCTCTTCCAGTGCAGCAAGCAGCCCTGAACAAAGCTCTGCTAAAAGCTCTACACCAAGCTCAGATGACATTGCTTCTGAAGAGGAAGGTATTTCTGATTCTCTTGAAACTCTAGAGAATAGATTGGCCATTTATTCTAAGAGAAAACTGCTGATAGAGAAGAGGATCAATATACCTGATTTTGATAGTAAAGGCATGATTAGTTTCTTAGAAGAAAGGAATTTGATGCATGCTGTGAATTTTGGTGAATCTTTCTTGACAAATTGGGCATATGAATTCTATGCATGTATGAAAAAGAGCACTGGTAGGAGATCTTCTAAGTGGTATGGGACTGTTAATTTTAGGGGGAGGGATGCACCTTTTACTCCTGAATTGATAAATGAGTTTTTAGAAATTCCCAATGTTGAGGTTGATGAAGAACCTGACATGGATGTGGTCATTTCTGCTATAACTGCTGGTAGGGTAGTTAAATGGACTAGACACATGCTAGCCAAAGACCTCACTTCCCTACACTCTGTGTTATACAAACTCATTATCTACAATTGGATTCGCACCACAAATACTACCAAGATCACTAAGGATCAAGCTGTTTTGATATATAGGATTTCTGTGCTTAAGAAGTTCAATTTGGGTCTCACAATTTTCCAACATATGATGAGATTTATTGGGAGAGTTTCTGAGAAAGGCAATTTACCCTATCCTATTCTGATTTCTAACTATTTGAGGCATCATGACTTTGTTGCCAAGAACACTGATGTGTTGAGGGGGAGAGTTCTATTATTGGCCATAGCTCCTGCCTTACTCACTGGGGATAGAGTAATTGATCTGCCTTTGCTTGCTCCTGGTACTGAACATCAGCAAAGACCCTCTACTTCTGCTCAACCAGAACCAACCAGACCCTCAACTACTGATCATCCTGAATCATCCAGACCAAGACACAGAAATGCAACCCCAAATGTTGAAAACATCCGTATCAACATTTCTGGTAATGTGTATCTTTCACAGGAATTCATCAAACTCCAACTCCAACACTTGCAGGAAACTATAGATGAGCTCCAGTTCCTGAAGGACAGGAGGACCAACCTCCTTTCACCTACAACAGGGGGAGTACCACCACCATCCAACTCCAATGTGGTAATTGAGGAGATAAATGAAGATGGAGTTCCAGCTGCTGGTGATGGACCTGATGCTGCTGGAGATGCTGCAGTGACTGATGTAGTTGCACACCTTGCATCTACTTACTTTGTTGATGAAGGAGATGATGATGAAGCTGCTGAGATGGACACCTTGTATGGTGATCTACATGGAGGAAGCTGCTAGACAGGGGGAGATCTGAATTCCACAATGGCTATGGTGCAGGAAGATGATGCTGCAGCTGTTACCACAACAATATAAGCCATTTATTCAGTTCAACCTTTGTAATTAATGTTTAAGTTTGAATTCTGAAATTCTGATACACTTGTTATTTATTTCTTTAGATGGTAGGATGTTTATTCTTGCAACTTGCTTAATTATGGTTCCACTTGATATGTGTTTACTGCCTTGCTTAATTTGTTTGCAGATTATCATGTGTCTACTATTGCAGGTTGTGTATAGTATAGTTTCTGTTTTGTTTATTAGTTTGTTGCTCTGATTTTTTTGTTTTGTTTTTTTTAGTGTCTTACTTAGATTCTAAGTTAATTCTTCCAGTTCAACTTATGATCTTAGTAAAAGTTACTTATGTTGTGAACAAGTGTAATGTTTATACTTGTGCTATTTTGGATAAAATTTATCTTGATCTTATGGCACGGATCATTGTAAAATTATCCTTGATCTTCATTTGATTTGATCAAACGGTTACAACAGGTATTGTCTTGACTAGTGCTTAGCAATGATGTTAACCTCAACTAAGTACATAATACTGAGTATGTATAGAAATATATGTGCATCAGGTGTGTTGTAGTCGAAAGGTCAAATTGGGGGAGATTGTAGATGTTGTTAATCCTTAAATGCCTTAACATTATCAACAACATCTTAATTTGACCTTCCGAGATTTTTTCTAAGTCTTTTCTGAAATGCTACATTAAATGTTGATCTAAATGTTGTCGCATTTCTGGCAGGATCTAGAAGCTTCTACAAGGATCTGGAACCTGGAAGATTCCAGAACATTGGAGAACATACTAGAGCGGCCTAGAACCATTTAGAACGACCTGGAGCATTCAAGAAGGATCTAGAAAGATCATGGAAGTTGAGTTCCTAAAAAATAGGATCTCATTGTGGAAGCCTCTAGAATCAGCACCCCACTACTATAAATACCGATGGAAGGCTTCTCAAATCAGTGTACTCTATTCGATCAACTTCCTAGACCGAGCGTATATCCCTGTTAGGAATTGTGGCCAGTAGTTTTACCATTTAGTTCATACGTTCGTATCCCACCCGAGTTCATTTTTAGAACAAGGCACCTGCCTCGTTTGTAGTTTCAGTTGTGAATGTTAATGCTGTAACATTTCACACAACATTTGTACTTGAAGATAAGTATTGAATTTCGCCGTAAGGCTAGCATAGATTTTTATTTATAAAATCTATGTGCTTCAGTTGTTGAAGTTGCAACTGTGTTTTGCTTCTTGGAGAACCATGAGATAAGCTTGCTGCCCAAGAATTGACATGTTCCAGAGGTGGATTTTCTATCAATTCTACATCCTCCATAGTCTGCATCTGAATATCCAGTGAGCTCAATGTTGTCATCAGCTGGATACCATAATCCAAGATTCTCAGATCCCTTGAGATATCTTAGGATTCTCTTGGCAGCATCAAGGTGAATCTTCTTTGGATTTGCTTGAAATCTTGCACACACTCCAACTGCAAATGTGATATCAGGCCTACTTGCAGTGAGATATAGCAAGGATCCTATGATTCCTCTGTAGTTAGTGGAGTTTGTTGACTCTCCACTTTCATCAGGATCCATTTTCCAGTTAGTATTCATAGGAATTCTGACTGGCTTGCTTGTAGCACATCCAAATTTCTTGATCATGTCCGTTGTATACTTGGCCTGATTGATGAATATTCCCTTCTTTGATTGAGTGACTTGAAGTCCTAAGAAGAAATTCATCAATCCCATCATGGACATCTCAAATTTGCTTTGCATGAGTTTAGAGAACTTCTCACACAGCTTCTCATTTGGAGATCCAAATATAATGTCATCCACATAGATTTGGACTAACAAGATATCATCCCCTTCACAGATTCTGAACAAAGTTCTGTCAACAGTGCCTTTGACAAAACCATGATCTAGAAGAAACTGTGATAAGGTGTCATACCAAGCTCTTGGAGCTTGCTTTAAGCCATAGAGAGCTTTCTTCAATCTGTATACCTTGTCTCCTTCTCAAAGCCTGGGGGCTGTTCAACATACACTTCTTCTTTGAGCACCCCATTGAGAAATGCACTCTTCACATCCATTTGATACACTTTGAATCTCATGTGAGCTGCATATGCTAAGAAGAGTCTGATTGCCTCAAGTCTGGCCACTGGAGCAAAGGTCTCATCATAATCAATCCCTTCAGATTGACAATATCCCTTGGCCACCAGTCTTGCTTTGTTCCTCACAATGATGTCATTTTCATTTTTCTTATTCTTGAACACCCATTTGGTTCCAATGACATCTTGATGAGTTGGCCTATCTACCAGCTCCCATACTTCATTTCTGGTGAACTGGTTCAGCTCTTCTTGCATGGCTATGATCCAGTTGGTGTCTTGCAGTGCTTCCTCAATGTCTTTTGGTTCCTGTTCTGAAAGGAAACAACAAAACAAAGCACTTTCTCCATGAAATCTTCTAGTTTTGATCCCTTCACTTGGATTACCAAGTATCAGGCTAGTTGGGTGGTCTTGCAACCAAGTCCTTCTAGACCTGATCCCTTCAGGAGGATTGTCCTCATCTGAGGTTGGATCACTAGACTCATTAAATTCAGGAAAGTTAATTGAAGGATCAAGTTCAGGATCATATTCAGGGGCATTGTCCTCATTGTCAGATAAGTTGACATTTTCATTGGTCCCCCCTTGAATATTGGATCCATTTACTACCTCAGCATTGCCTGCTTCTTCATTGGTAGTTGTTACCTGGTTTTGAACTGGGATGGGGTCAGTCAGTTCAATATCACCTTCAGGGAGATTGGCTTCTGGTTGATTGCCATCAGGTAGGTTGTCCAGTTTTTGATTATCATGTAGTTCAGGCTGGGCAACATCTACAAACACTGTTTCCTTGCTTTGAAGCCTTAGTCTGGTTGTTCTTTGTGTTATCTCATCAATATTCAGGTTTCTATCCCTGAACTCATCAATAGATTCATCAAACACAACATGAGGTGTTTCTTCCACAATAAGGGTTTTGCAATTGTAAACTCTGTAAGCCTTGCTGATTTGTGAATATCCAACAAATATTCCTTCATCAGCTTTGCTGTCAAAAGCTTTCAATTGCTCTTTCCCATTATTATGAATGAAACACTTACAACCAAATATGTGAAAATAAGCAACAGTGGGCAATCTACCTTTCCATATTTGATATGGGGTTTTACCTTGTCCTTTGGTGATTAAGGACCTGTTTTGAGTGTGACATGCAGTGCTAATGGCTTCAGCCCAGAACCTTTTAGGCAGTTTGGATTCAGCAATCAATGTTCTTGCTGCCTCTTTCAAGGTCCTGTTCCTTCTTTCAGCAACCCCATTTTGTTGAGGTGTTCTTGCCGCTGAAGTTTCATGTGTGATGCCATTCTTGCTGCAGTACTCATTGATGTATGAGTTTATGAACTCAGTGCCTTTGTCAGATCTGATCTTGACAATACTTAGGCCCTTTTCATTGCTCAATCTCATCATCAATTCAGGTAGCTTGACTTGGGTCTCCTTTTTGTTCAGCAAGAATACTACCCAAGTGTACCTGGAAAAATCATCAACAACTACTAATGCATACTTTCTGCCATTTATACTTACTGGGATAATTGGACCAAATAAATCCATATGCAGTAGTTGAAGAACTCTCTCAGTTGAAATGACAGGTTTTCCTTTGAATGAAGCTTTGATCTGCTTTCCTTCCTGACATGGCTTGCATATATGTTCTTTGGTGAACACTTGATTTGGCAGCCCTTTAACTAGAGAGTTTCTTGCAATCTTGTTGATGGTTTTGAAGTTCAGGTGGTTTAGTCTTTTGTGCCACAACCAGCTTTGCTCACTTGTGCTTTTGGCAACAAGACAAACTGCTTCAGGGGTTTTGCTCCAATCTGCAAAATAGACATTTCCCTTTCTCACCCCTGTTAGTAGCATCTGTTGTGTTGATTTGTTTTTGATAATACATTCATTTGGTGCAAATTCAACACAGAAACCTTTATCACAGATTTGACTTATAGACAGCAAGTTATATTTCACACATAAGTGCTAAGGTGTCCCAAATCTCTTTAGCTGTTGTGCAGTGGTATACTCTTCCCATCACTGCATCTGGAATAGTCTGGTACAATGTGTTCATGGCAATGTAGTTCAGGTTGTGCCTTTTTCTTTCTTCAGCTGTAAGGTCATCTTCATCCTTTGGCAGAAACTCCCTAGGATCTGCTTTCTGAGCATCAGTGAGCTTGGGATTTGCTTTAGTGAATGTGAAGGGCCCTCTGGTGATGACTTTAAGCATCTCATCATGCTGGCAAGCAAGATGTGCTCTCATCCTGATCTTCCAGAAATCATAGTTCTCAATTGAGAACATTGGCAGTTTGTGATGAGAAATATGATTGACTTGGTTTGGACCCATGTTGTTGATGTTGTTTACAGCATCTCCTGGAACTGCATTGTTAGCCATTTCTATAAAGGTATAATCAGATGAACACAAATAAGTTTTTCAGAAATTTGGATCAGTTCAGTGACCACAGAAATAATGTGATTTTGAAAATCAGTTGGATTTTCAGAAGCAGTGGTCTATGAACCCCCGCTCTGATACCACTTGTTGGTCCTTGGTGGAGTATAACACAAGTGTATGGGGGGGGGGGGGGAATGCACTTGTGTATGCAAATTCTTTTCTTTTTAACAAAACTGGTCTTATTCTAGTTCGTTCATGGTGATGACCAATTTTCCAAGTTGGAATTCTATCGCTCCCATCCTCTTGTCACTTGCTTCCATCCTTTTTTCACTTGCATCCATCTTTTTCAAGATGAGTGCAAGGAGCTCTTTGGTGGTATCACTTTCTTCATTGTTTGGTGGCCAATGTGCATTGCTTTCCCATTCTTGATATTGATAATGAGAATGAGCTTGTTGCATTTGATAATCATACTCAAAACACTTCTCACTATCATAACAATTTTCTCCCGAAGCTCCATGGAATTCAAATCCGTTGTGTGGATCATATTCTTGATTATAATTCACATCCATGTAGACCGGTGTCCTCTCTTGAAATGTGGACGCATCATCATTACTCTAATCTTGATAATATGAAGGAACTTGTTGCATATGATAGTTATAATCAAAGTTCCTCCAATTATCGTGTCCCATATCTCCATGTTGTGGAGGATAAATCATACCATGTGGATCATAACAATGATTCCACGGGTGTTGATTATATCCATCCATCTAGTCGATGAAGTTCACACCTACAAAATATTAAAGTATCAAAATTCTCAAAATAAAAAGAAAATAAAATAAAACAGGTAATGTAGCTAACACTAGTACTCAACTAACTCTAAGTCCCACTTATAGCACTACGTCACCTCCCCGGCAGCGGCGCCATTGACTTGAACGAAATTTTAGGTCAATATGTTTTTAACTAACTACTTCCCCTCAAGCATAAGGGATCGTAGTAGTATATACGTAAGTATTTCGACCAAGTAGTATCGAACCACGGGAGGTAGACTAGTGCAATGGATCCCTAGAGTTGTACGTCGTCATAACTAATGTAGCTACGGTTTCGGGAGTTGGATGCAAAACTAAAGCTAAACAATAATTTAAAGACAATAAATTAAACTAAACACAATCTAAAGACTAACAAGTAATTCAACAACTAAATCAACAAAACAAGAAAATAACAAGTAAGAACAAATAACAACTACGAACTAGATTCGAAGAAGTGCGAAGGATGGGAATGCTTCGGGTGTTCTCTACCTAGTGAAATCGAGTGAGATTGTTTATACCATTTTTATTCTTCAATTTGGATTTGCTAAGAGCATCAAGATGCTAGGATGAAAATCATTTTCCTTCGGGTACTATAGCCTTACGTTTAAGGTGTTTCCAAACCCGGTAATAAGATATCTTCCTAATCCTCATCAACTACCCAAATAACCATTCAAGTAATTAATGTCTCCTAATGGGAGTTCTAATACGATTAACTCTCTCTCGACGAATTAAAAGTATAATAAACGCATTTGAATACCAACAACTCACACCATAAATTTAAACATGTTCATGTAACTCTCGTCTACGCTAAACATGCCTCAAAATACGGATTAATAGAAGCTAATACACAAAGCACCAATAAAACCCAATAAGAGAAGCAACAATCCAAAGATTAACAATAATCAAAGCATAAACAATTCACACATTCAATATTCACATGGTTTCAAACAACCAAAGCATAAAAAACTTAGCCCATGGTGTTTTGAGAAACACCCATGGCCAAAACAACACAATAAATAGAAATAAACAAGAAATTTACCAAACAAAGCTTAAATAAAAGAAAAATGTCACCTTGAAAGTCTTGTAATTCCTTCATTCTTACATGAAAATAAAATACCCAAAATGATTCTAAACTAAAAAAGCACAAAAACTATTTAATGGTGTTTGAGGAGAGAAGCTCCTCAAACCTAAGCTAGCTAATTGCTCCTCCCTTTATCACATTTTGTATGAAGTTGAGCTAGGGTTGAGTGTGTGAAAAAATGAGGCTAAGCCCTCCTTTACAAATTGAGTTTTGAAGCTATTTCAAGCTTCCAAAAGTGTGTGAGACGAAAATAGCATTTGGGTCCTTGAAGTTCTTCAAAATTCGCAAAAAACCCCGAAAACGAAGGTTCACTCGACCGCCAGTGTGAGGTGAAACGGTCGGCCGAGTGAGAAAAAGTTCTAGAACCAAACTGGGTTCCAGATCCCAAACGGGTGCCAGTGTGGGCTCAAACGGGCGCCAGTGTGAAATCATTTCACTCGACCGCCAGTGTGGGCTCAAACGGGCGCCAGTGTAAAATCATTTCACTCGGCCGCCAGTGTGGGCTCACTCGACCGCCCGTTTGGTTTCTGCTCCTTGGACTTTTTCTTCTATTTTTCTTGGCTTTCCTTGCTCGTCCTTCAACCGAACATCAATTCCCATGCGCCAATGCTCGTTTTCCTTCTAAAGTGGACTATTTCACCTTGTTTCCTACACTTTGAACACATTTCTTGACAACAAGGTTAGTAGCACCATTTCTATCAATTATGACCAAAATCACATCAAAATGCTACAATAATATAGCAATTAATGAGCATAAATACGAGCAATCTCACACCCAATCAGCAATGTAGTTCAGGTTGTGCCTTTTTCTTTCTTCAGCTGTAAGGTCATCTTCATCCTTTGGCAGCAACTCCCTAGGATCTGCTTTCTGAGCATCAGTGAGCTTGAGAATTGCTTTAGTGAATGTGAAGGGCCCTCTGGTGATGACTTTAAGCATCTCATCATGCTGGCAAGCAAGATGTGCTCTCATCCTGATCTTCAAGAAATCATAGTTCTCAATTGAGAACATTGGCAGTTTGTGATGAGAAATATGATTGACTTGGTTTGGACCCATGTTGTTGATGTTGTTTACAGCATCTCCTGGAACTGCATTGTTAGCCATTTCTATAAAGGTATAATCAGATGAACACAAATAAGTTTTTCAGAAATTTGGATCAGTTCAGTGACCACAGAAATAATGTGATTTTGAAAATCAGTTGGATTTTCAGAAGCAGTGGTCTATGAACCCCCGCTCTGATACCACTTGTTGGTCCTTGGTGGAGTATAACACAAGTGTATGGGGGGGGGGGGGGGGAATGCACTTGTGTATGCAAATTCTTTTCTTTTTAACAAAACTGGTCTTATCAGGCAGGTTGTCTCACAACTGGCCTGAGTGTGAACTTTGATAGATACTTGTCTTACTGATTACTATTAAGTAATCAGTTGGCTAAATATCTAAAAGAGTTACTAAGTGCGGAATGTGGTTGGCCTTTTGACTCAAAGAAATACTCCAAGTTAATTTCTGAAAAGATACAGATATCAGGGACTTTGTCCAAAACAGTTTTCCTTAACTTACTGAGTTTTACTCTTTGAAATATGATTGAATGTAAGTGCAATAAAGAGTGCAGTAAGTAAATGGCACACAAGTTTATAGTGGTTTAGAGACTCAAGCTCCTACATCCACTTTCCCTGATTGAACAGGATAATTCCTTCTCAATGGAATTAGCTTGTTTTATAGTGCCAAGGTGCACTGATCAACAACACTCTCTTAGTGCTTTGATCCCTATGATAATCTGAGTCCTAGTGCTCAATCTCTCTGAGTTAAGACTGTGTTTCACTCTAACAGTCCTTAACTCCTCACTTCTACAACAAACACTCTCTTCACTAAATGAGATAAGGGTTTGAGGTTTGGTTCCAACTAGTAGAGATATCCTTTACAATAAGAACAGTGTAAAGGCTTAGGATATCTCAATGCTAAGCTTTGGATGGTTACAAAGATTGGCTTAGCTAATTGAAGTGATTCAGGAAACTTGGGATTCTTAAGAACAGCTTGGTTTCCTTTGAAAGCTTGATGATAGTTTGATAGCTTGTAGTTGGATCTCGAATCCCTTTGATCACTTCTGTATTTATAGACAAATTTGAACAACTAACCGTTGGAGGGATAGCAATTCAAATATGTCTATTTGCAGCACCATTGAAACGACTATGAAGTTTGGCATCCTTTTATCCACTGTGTAAAAGGGCTCTTCAATGGTTGCTTGAATGAATGTGTTGACTTCTGAAAAATGCGGTTGAGAAGACTTGTGTCAGATTCCAAATATGCACATTTTCCTAGGTTGATTTGTGGCAAACTCTACACTAAACCAACGGTCAGATGGAACAAGCTCCCTGAACATTCCTGCTGCAATTTAGAATGTTCCAACATTCATTCAATGCTTCACTCTTTAATGCTTTAAGTCTTCAATGCTTTGTTCAGGCATGATTGGCAATAAATGCTTCATTGAATGTGTCTTCTGTGAGCTTTGGCATTCAATGCTCTTGATCATATGTACTTCAACTGTCTTGATCATTTGCATTTATGAGCATTGCTTTGATTCTCTTGATCTCTTCAGCTCAGTTGTCCACTTGGTCAGCTTGACCTGAAAGTTCAGCAACTTTGGCCTATAGACTAAACACTTATCAAGCTGCCTAACATTCCAGCTTTGGACAACTACCCTGAACTCTAAAATCTCACAACATTCCTGAGATTTTTAACTTAAGCATTCTACTTACTCAAGTGTTCTGAGACAACTTGTAAAGCTTGCCTGAACTAGACTTGAGCATATCTCAACTAATCTGAACATCATCAATAAGGGGTTTTGGTATCTAAATAAAAATCATTTTATTCCCAACAAAATGGCAATTAATTTTTTCCTCTTATAAGGTTGACCACTAAAGAAGAATTAATCAATCTCTCGATCTAACTAATCCAAAGGAAAATACAATACAAGTTCGTATCTCTACCTCGCAAATATTGCATCACCTAAATTAGCCCAAAGGATCATTCAATTCCCTCCCAATAATTAATCCTCTCTCGAGCTCATAATAATATTGGGTTGCATGCTTATGTACGATTAATGAAATAAATCTCTCGATCTTATTCCCAATTAACAATAGATAAAACACATTATCATGGCCTCTAATAACATGCTTTCGAAATAATAATTAAGCACACAAATAAGAAACAAACATAATTTAAAGCAAAATACTAATCCATAAACTTCAATCCAAATATTTACAAAGCCTTAGAACCAAGAGTGTTCTAGCCAACAATCAACATAATCAATGTCTTGAAAATTTTAAATGACAGAAAAATAAAACAAAAGGGAAAAACAAAGCATAGTCTATTCTTAATGTGTTCTCCTCGTGAGTGGATTCTTCAAACGTATGCCTCCCTCCTCTTCTTCCTTTCCTCCAAAGTATGACTAGAAGGTTTATTTATAACTTGAAAATTAGGGCTAAAACTTCTAGAAAAAAATCTTTCCAAAGATATAATTTCATTTTCTCTCTTTCCAAATCTTCTCTCTTTCCTTTTTCTTCAAATTTCTTTTTCTTCTCTCGGTCACTGGCTTGGGGCTCAAGCTGCATATTGGCCCAAATTATTTCTTTTGAATAAATTTGGCTCGTTTTACCCACGAACTCGATTTCTTCCTTCGTTGACTTCACTAAAAATTAGGTAAGTATTTTTTCCTTCTAAAATAGTCATTTTTCCTACAAAAACGACAAAACACCACCTTTCTCTTATTTTGACCAAAACATCCATAATCGACCAATAAATCAATGAAATCACAATCAAAATAAGCTTCACATGTGCATAAAAAACGTGTAAATTCCACCCGAATCAAACCCCCCCAAAATTAAAATTTTGTTTGTCCTCAAACAACTAAGCACTTAAAGCAATGAGGGTGGAATGATCACAAATCGAATATTCAATGCAAATCACAAATGCAAAGTAAAATGTGGTGAGGTCTCTTTCTCAAAGTGCTTTCTCAATGGTGGTAATAGGCTCATCATTGCAATTCACACTCATAGATCAAAGAATGCACAAGTACACAACACATTGTGATGGGGAAATATAATCCAAATGCTCAAGTTCTCTACTCACATGATAAAGTGTTTCTCTCAAACACACAAACAAATTGAGGATATGAATGCACTCAACAACCAAGTTATGTTATGCAATCACCATAAGCTTGCCCACATTTTACTTTCCATACCATTCAAGTGTTTGACAATGTGATCAATAGGGTTTAATCAAGGATGTAACATTGGCTCATTGGACAAGGTGGGATGAATTTGGGAATTGTGACTCTTCTAGTGTAGGACAAAGCTTGTTGTTTCACATTTAGTGCTTTCACTTTCATAGTTTACAAACTCCATCCTCACTGTTCATTTTTTTTTCTTTTTTTTTTCATGCATTCATCATCTCATCTTTTTGAACGAAGATTTCTTTCTTTTCAAGTTCTTGGGGATCCCTTGTCCCTTTTTTCTTTTTCAATGATTTTCTTTTCATCTTTTCTGTTTTTTAACTCATTCCAACTTTTTCTTAAACCAAAGATATTTAAACACATGTTTTTCCACTTTGTCATTTATCCCCCACTAGATGTAGGTATCAAAGGCTTTAAAAGGCTAAGTGGTTAACATTGTAGTTTGCCAAGAAAATGGGAAATTAAGCTCAAAGTGGCTAACTACAGAAGATTACTTCGGTTTTCGGAAATTTTGGCTAAGTGACTCTTTAGAACAAGATGTCCTATATCATATCACAAAGTCACACACAATCATGCTTTCAAACAAGAACTTGGGCAAGTTCTAGGATTGCTAGCAATAACCTAGTTCACTCTCAAATAAACTAAACCGCATTAAAGTTCGATTTAGGGCTCAATTCTCACTGATTTATTCAATAGAACCTTAACATTCATCAAATGTCCCCAAACAACAACACATCATGCAATCAAAGCATTAAAGATCAAAAAATATGATCAAAACATGAATATTATTATCCATCCCCAATCATGCATACATTCAGAAGAGAAGATCAACAGAGTACATCAACACAAAAATCAGAAGAGTACAAATTCAGTCTAAGTCAAGAGACAACTATGCTGATATAGTCAACTTCACTGATATGTAAGATGTGCATTAAATCTTAAGTAAAGATTGATTCAGTGAAGATGAGAAGGTAACTCAATTGAAGAAGCTAAACTAACACTGTTGATAAGTCAAGTCAGCTGAAGTGATAAAGTATGAGCACAGATTTGTCCTGATGATAAGGAAAGTTGTCCTGAATCATGATTCAAGCTTCAGGATGAATGTCTTCCATGTTGACTGCTGAAGATACAACTCAGACATTGGGAAGAGTACAAACAAGTTAAGACAAAGAGCCTTAGTCGTTTACTTCCCAAAATGAAGACATGTCACTTTCACAGAATCTGTCCTCAAGATGCAAAGTCCAAAGAAGATGGAAATAGACAAATTGAGGCTGTCTCTCCAACAGACACATCCTCACTTTGCTCTATAAATACTTGAGTTAGGAAACAATTCAAGGTGTGGAAACTACAAGCATTCTAAGCACACAAGCCTTCAAACCTTCAAAGAATAATTCATTCTTAAGTTTCCTACCACTTCCAGTTCCCAACTAAGATGAACTTAATTGTATATCTATCAAGCGTAGAGAGATATCCTATCCTTATACAGTACTTCATTGTAAAGGATATCTTACCCTACTTAGAACCAACCTCAACCCTTAAACCTTTCAAGGAAAGTTATAAGTGTTGTTGTAGAAGTGTGAGAACTAGAATTGTCAAGAGAAGAACAGTTTAGTTCGAGTTGAGTGAGTACTAGGACTCAAAATTCTTAGGGATCAAGTCACTAAGGAGTAGTGTGGTTGATCAGTGCACCTTGGCACTATAAAACAAGTTAATTCCATGTGAAGGAATAATCCTGTTAAATCAGGGAAGTGAATGTAGGAGCTTGAGTCTCTGAACCACTATAAACCATTGTGTTATTTACTTACTGTCATTTCATTCAAGTAACACCATACACTGCACAGAAACTGATCTTCAAAAGATACATATCATAAACTGTGCAAAACAGATTTGGGACAAGTCCCCTGAAAACTGTTAATTGTTAAGAAAATTTTTCAGAATTAAAAGGAGTTTAAATATAAATGGTCAACCATAATTCCGCACATATAACTTACTTAGATAGTTATTCAACTAATTACTTCATAGTTCTCAGTAGTTTGATTACCTAATCAAAGTTATACATAATCAGAGAAGTTGACTAAACAACTCTCCTGATAGCTTAATTGTTTTAAAAAGAAAATAATTTGCATACACAAGTGCATTCCCCCCCCCCCCCATACACTTGTGTCATACTCCTTTCAGGACCAACACACTATTGTTATCACAATAGATAGGTACATCTTTTGTGATTACTTTATAATCCCTTAACTGTTGCTTGAGCCATAGGATCTGTGTAGAATAGCTTCCAGCAACCATGTATTCAGCCTTTGTGGTTGATGTTGCTACAAAAGTTTATTTCTTAGAAAACCATGAAATCAACCTGTTTCCTAATAATTGACAAGTACCAATAGTTGATTTTCTGTCTATCCTACATCCTCCATAGACTGAATCAGAATATCCAGTCAACTCAATGTTGTCTTCAGATGGATACCATAATCCCAAGTTCATTGTGCCTTTCAAATACCTAAGTATTATTTTGGAAGCTTCTAAGTGACTTTTCTTTGGATTGGATTGAATCTAGTACAAACTCCAACTGCAAAAATAATTGTTGGTCCCTGAACGAGTAGTGAATGGGATTAAAGTCTAGAGGGGAGGGGTGAATAGACTTTAAAACTTTTTCAATAGAGTTGGGAACCTCTTCTGATTGCTATGTCAACTGGACTACTAGTCTGCTGGTCCAGATGACTATAGTGATCTGATTGAAGAGGTTATATGCGGAATTATGGTAGGCCTTGATTAGACTCGTTCTTTTAGTTTCTTATGAAAGTGTTAACTTGTTTTGCTTAATGAAAGTACTCAGCTGATGCTGGTTTGAAAGTTGTGGCCTTGTTTTGAAAAATGTTGAAATCACAGTATGCACTATATAATAGTTAATGAAATGACAGAAATGTAAAGTGCAGTAAGTAAATAACACCAGATTTATAGTGGTTCGGATATACGTTCCTACGTCCACTCTCACGTCCACACGTGATGTTTAATCCCTTTAATTTACCACAAATTACAAGGGTCTTGACCTTTATAGTCCCAAGGTTAGGACTTTGAGATCTGAGCCGTCCTAACAGCTACGGTCTCCACAAGTGATTGTAAGCACTTGCACTTTAAGGGGTTCAAAAACTTTAACCTTTCGGTGAGGGTTTGGGGTTTTTGAAGTGTATCCAACTAATGGTTCAAGCTTATAATTTGCTTAACCACTATGCCTAAAACAATGATTATACAATATGAACAGGTTTCAGGTTCTTAGGGGTTGGATAGAAATCACTTAAGAGCTATAGATAATCTAATGGTTTCTGGCTCTTTTGAGAATTCTTAGAACAGTATGGCTTTAGCTTTGATTGCTTGCTTGGCTTGTCGAATTCTCTCTTGTGACTTCTTTTGTGATTTCTCATCCTCTTGTATTTATAATGGAGATTGGTTGTAACTAGCCGTTGGAGTTGACTAGCCGTTTGAGCAATCTTTCCATAATGGCTTGATTCCTTGATTCCAGCCGCTTGATTGCTTCAATCCTGGGATCATGTCAATCTTCTAAATAAGGTAGGTCTTCGTTTGAATTGCAAGATGACTTAGGAATCAGCCGAGTCCTGGAAGATCACATAGTCTTCTGATCTGTACTACTAGTCTTCTGACTACTCTTCTGGCCTTAGGTCTTCTGTCTTCTGATATCAGCAGAGTAACACTCTTCTGATCTGGTAATTCTTTGTACTGCTTTAGGCCATCTTCAATCTGGGACTCCATCAGATAAGTAGGTATTCAAGCACCTTAACTTATCTGGTCTTCAAGGATCTGATCAGATATCTTCTTTGTGCTATGGTCTGATTGTCATCATCATCCTCAGCAATCTTCTTTTGAGCCTCTACTTTGGATGACTCCTCTTCTTCTTCAGCAGCAGAGTCATGAGCAGACTCTTCTGCCTCTTCAACAACATCTTTGGAAGATGCTTCAGCTAACAACTTCCTCCTCTCTTCTTTCAACCTTGCTGCCTCAGCAAGAGCTTCCTTCCTAAAGTAATATTTGGAGATGTGGAAGGTCTTATGAGGTCCCATCTTGTACTTCTTTGGTAGAATATCTGGAAGGATGATACTCAGCTTGTTGACAAAGCTGACTGTAGCAGTTACCTTCCATTCTCTTGATTGTAGGTCCAAAGTTACCTTCTTGGCTTCAAGGGCGATTCTATCCAAGAACAACCCTTGCCAGTCTCCATCAATCTGATCCCAGATTGCAGCCATAACTCGAACTTTCAGAGTGGTAACAGCATCATGGCTGAAGGTGTTACCAAGCAGCATCTTGCCTGCTATATCCATCAGGGTTTGAAACTTAGGTTCTAATTGGGATTTCTTGAGTCCAGAGGCATCGATAACCTTGTTTCTCCCATCAGTGAACATCTCCATGTATTCTTTCTCCTTACCCATAATATAGTTGGAGATATTTACATTCCCCCTTGACAAGCCAAACAATTCCTGAAGAATTTCCCTTGTTACCTTGACCTTGTGTCCACCCATGACACTTTCGACATAAGATCCCTTCATCACAGCGTTTGCATAGAAAGCCAGCACATCTTGTTCATAAACATTGGTGGGTGCTGCTTCCAGAAAATCTCGCAGTTTGAGGTTGATGCAGCGAAGAAGGATCTCCTTGTTTTCTGCTTTGTGTTTGCCCTTGAAAAACAGAGCATTCTCTGTGAACATCTTCCCTTCCTTGGACCACTTTGCAGCATCCAAGGTGCTAGTGCTCTTGGTCTTCTCATCGTAAATTTCAATGATTGCCATAGTAGAGTTTGAGTGTTAGGTTTTGAGAGCTTGAAAGAAATTTGCAGAACGAGAGAGTATTGAGAGCAATTGAGTAATGTGAGCGAAAGGGTTTGGAAGAGGTTTAAGGGTGTGTATATATACTCCAACAATTCTTGATCTAACGGTCAGATTTGGGTTTAATTGTGGAGTAGAGCCCAAGATTTTCCTTCTTTGATTTCGGGCCTTTCTTTAAATTTGCCGGCTGAATTTGCCATGTGGCAATAGTTGATTTGCTGGCAATTTGGTAATTGAGTATTAATGACATCATTACCAAAAATAGCCGTTGTGACTAATTTGGTGGCAAGAATTGATCATCAAGGCCGTTTTTTATAAGTGAATTACATTCCTTATATAGGCTAATTTGTTTAATTACATTCAGGAATAAATCTAGAATGAATTACATGATCGAAGATAGTCATTAAACTCTAAAATCAAGTGATCTGATCAGCAGAGTGAGGTCTTCTGATTTCTTCAAGAGGTCTGCTGATTTTCCTTGAAAGTCTTCTGGTCAGCTGAGTTGGTCTTCTGATCAGCTGAGTGGAGGATTGAGATTTGCTGAGTAAATCTTCTTTGCTTTGAAGGTCCAACCTGGCTTCATGGATCCTTCAGTGCTGCTGTGATGATCCAACCTGGATGATGGATCTTCCAGCTTTATTGTGAGTGGTGATCCAACCTGGTTTGATGGATCTTCCAGCTCTATTTCTGAACCATGTAGGACCATCAAATCAATATGTTGATCAGCCTGGATGATATCCCACTGGTTCACTTTGCCCTTACCATCTGATGTTCCTCATCATCAGATGGGTTGTAGCATCTGGAGTGTCCTTTTTGAATTTCTTCGCTTCTCTTAAAGGAGAAGGAAGATTGGAAGAGGCTTCAATGGAGTCGAAGAGAGGGCCATGGACTTTGTCTTCATGTTCTGTTTAGACACAGTAGCTTTTGATAACAAGCTCTCCATGTAGAACTTCCCCCTGGAGAAGAAGCTCTGCTTGCTTGCTACTTTGTCTTCTCCATCTCTCTTTCCTCTAATTTTCAATAAGGACGTCTCTCTTTCCTCTAGTTTTCATAGGCATACTCATGTTGAGTAAGCCAAGTGTGCTGATCTGCATCATCTTCATCTTCTGGACAAAGCTTCATCTCCTTCACCCAAGACTTTGGTTGAAGGATGATCTCCATTCCATCTCTTCTTTCGATTGTCTCCATTCCTGAAATAGAAAGTAATAGTTAGTGATTTGTGTTCTTAGGTGTTCTCATAACTTCCTCCTTTTATAGGGGTAGAAATGAGGTAGTGGAGTGAAAGATGACAAAACCATAGAGTTGATAGGTCTGAATTTCTGAAAAGTTACTTCTTAAGATTAACAATGAGATTCTTGATCCAAGGGTTCACATTTAAAGATATTCAGACTTTATCTTATGGAATGCAGAAATTATAAATTTTGAGCAAGAGTTACTTGAAATCCGTACTTTGCATGCATACTGTTGAGTCGGTGAGGATGGTGTATTAATCCATCCAAGTATAACTCAATAGTATACTGTATATATGTATATGAATAAAGTATTTTATGAAGAATAGTTTATTATTATACATAGTATACATTGCTTAGAGTAAAGAAATCAAATAACTTTGTTCAAGTCTGTTGTATATATATATATATATATATATATATATATATATATATATATGATATGCAATGCAGATTTTAGAGTATTTCATCAAGGATTCTTAAGGTATCATTGATTCCCCCTTGATTAGATGACTCTAAGTTTTCCCTCAGCTTTATTTGTCTTCGTTGGGAAAGAGCTTACCTGAAGATGAGGGTGTCTATTCACCTCATCTGATCCTCCTAGTCTGCTGCAATTGTATCAGCTGGGGTCTTCAGCTGATCTTTGCTCTTCATGTGCTTGGATCCAGGAGTCCTAAGCTGTAGCATAAGATCTTGAATCTTTCTTCAGCTAGTGGCTTAGTCAAGATGTCTGCTCTTTGGATATCTGTGTGAATTTTCTACATCTTGATGTCCTTCTTTTCAAGGTGGTCTCTTATGAAGTGGTGTCGAATGTCGACATGCTTGCACCTTATGTGGAGGACTGGATTTTGAGTGATGGCAATGGCACTGCTGCTATCACAATAGATAGGGACTTCTCTTGCCTCTACATTGTAATCCTTGAGTTGTTGAACTAGCCAGAGCAGCTGACTACAACAACTTCCAGCTGCCATATATTCTGCTTCAGTGGTGGAGGTTGCAACTGAGGTTTCCTTCTTAGAGAACCATGATATCAGCTTGTTGCCTAGAAATTGACAGGTTTCAGATGTGGATTTCCTATCAATTCTACATCCTCCATAGTCTCAGTCAGAATAGCCACTCAATTCTAGATTGTCATCAGCAGGGTACCATAGTCCTAGGTTGACTGTTCCTTTTAGGTACTTGAGAATTTTCCTTGCTGCTTCTAGATGACTTTGCTTTGGGTTTGCTTGAAACCTAGCACATACTCCTACAGCAAATGTTATGTCTGGTCTGCTAGCTGTAAGGTATAGTAGAGATCCAATCAGTGCTCTATATTCAGCTTGATCAACTGCCTTTCCAGACTCATATGGTTCCATTTTGAAAGATGTCATCATTAGGATCCTTGCAGTCTTGCTTTGTAGAGCTTTGAATCTTTCTAATAGGCTCTTGGTATACTTGGACTGGTTGATGAAGATCCCTTCTGGACTCTGCTTGACTTGAAGTCCTAGGAAATAATTCATCTCACCCATCATGCTCATTTCAAACTTTCCTTGCATAAGTTCAGAGAACTTCTTGCACATCTCTTGATTGGGTGATCCAAATATATTATCATCTACATATATTTGCACCATTAGAATGTCTTCTCCTTCTTGTATTCTGAAAAGAGTTCTATCAACTTTGCCTTTAGTATATCCATTGTCAAGTAGGAATTGTGACAATGTGTCATACCAAGCTCTAGGGGCTTGTTTTAGACCATAGAGAGCCTTCTTCAGTCGATATACTTGATCACCTTTTTCAAATCCTGGAGGCTGCTCTACATATACTTCTTCTACCAGAATACCATTTAGGAAAGCACTCTTGACATCCATTTGATATACCTTGAAGCCCATATATGATGCATAAGCTAGAAATAGTCGAATAGCTTCTAGTCTGGCTACTAGAGCAAAGGTTTCATCATAGTCAATCCCTTCAGATTGTGAATATCCTTTTGCAACTAGCCTTGCCTTATTTCTAGTTATCACATCATTTTCGTCCTTCTTGTTCTTGAATACCCACTTTGTTCCTACTACATTGTGGTTTTCAGGACGATCTACCAATTCCCAGACTTCATTTCTTTCGAATTGGTTTAGTTCTTCTTGCATAGCAGTGATCCAATTGCTATCTGTCATTGCTTCTTCTATGTCAGCTGGTTCAATGTTGGATAGGAAGGCACACAAGCAGAACATAGATGATTGTGAGTTCTGATTCAGTTGTCTTCTGGTCTTGACACCTGAGTCAACTCCTCCTAAGATGAGGTTTGATGGATGATTGTTTCTCCATGTATGCCTCATAGGAGTATCTACATTGGATGAGCTTGGATTCTCATTCCCCCTGGCATTTGGAATTGTTGCATCTTGATTCTGGTCAGCTTGTCCTGCTTGAGTTTGAGATCTAGTGACAGGTCTATGAGGCTTATCCTCCTCTGGTTCTTCAGGAAAAGGTTCATTTACTTCAATGAACTCATCTGGTTTGGGCTTGATCACTAGATGTCTCATCTGATCTGCAGCTGAGTTTGTTTCTACTGCATTCTTTTCACAAGATTCATCAAAAACAACATGAGGTGTCTCTTCCACAAGAAGGGTTCGTTTGTTGAGTACTCTAAATGCTTTACTAGTAGAGGAGTATCCTAAGAATATCCCCTCATCTGCTTTGGCATCAAAGGCATTCAACTTTCTCTTCCCATTGTTGTGAATGAAACACTTACAACCAAATATATGAAAGTAAGATACTCTAGGTTTTCTTCCTTTCCACAGTTCATATGGGGTTTTCTCATGAATTTTGTGAATACCTGACCTATTTTGAGTGTGACAAGCTGTGTTGATGGCTTCTGCCCATAGCTTCTTAGGAGTGGAGAATTCAGCAAGGAGAGTTCTGGCAACTTCTTTGAGTGTTCTGACTCTTCTTTCAGCTACACCATTTTGTTGTGGTGTTCTTGCTGCACTTGCCTCATGCTGAATACCATTAGAAGTACAATAGGCAATAATATAGGAGTTAATGAATTCAGTGCCTTTGTCACTTCTAATTTTCACAACTGGTTCTCCTTTCTCTACTTGGATCCTCTTCAATAGTTCAGGGAGCTTCTGCTGTGTTTCACTCTTCTTGTATAAGAAGATAACCCAAGTAAACTTGGAATAGTCATCTACAACAATAAGAGTGTACTTCCTCCCTGTTAGAGTGGTTGGAGTGATTGGTCCAAAGAGATCCATGTGAAGCAATTCAAGAACTCTGCTGGTTGATGCTGTCTTCTTGGTCTTTAAGGAGACCTTTGTTTGCTTTCCTTGTTGACATGCATCACATACCTGATCTTTACAGTAGAGTTCATTAGGCAGACCATCAACTAAGGATTCCCCTGCTAGCTTGTTCATAGTCTTAAAGTTCAGATTACTAAGGCGTTTGTGCCATAGCCAGCTGACATCTTTAGGGCTCTTCACAAGCAGACATGTATCCTTAGGACAGCTGTTCCAATTTGCAAGATACATACTTCCCTTTCTAGATCCTGTTAGAAGGTTTTATTTTGTTCTCTTACCACTTATGAGACACTCATCTTTAGAGAATTTGACTGAGTAACCAGTGTCACAAAAGTGAGAAACAGATAATAAATTAAACTTAAGACCTTCTACATATGATACATCATGTACCTCAATGTCACCATTTTTAAGGGTGCCATATCCTTTTGTGTTACCATGCGCGTTATCACCAAAGAAAACTTTTGGACCTTTCTTCTCTATGTAGTTGGTCAGCAGGGCTTTGGTTCCTGTTATGTGAGTTGAGCATCCACTATCTATGTACCAAGTTTCTCCTGCTAGACCTCCTCTTCTGTATAGGTCCCTTCTTTCCTGCAAGGAAAGTTAAGTTTTAGGTACCCATTTTGTTTTGGGTCCTTGGGTGTTAGTACTACCCTTGGGAACCCACATATACATTGGTCGTTTAAACAACCTTGAACATTTGAGTTGTTTCCCTCGGGCATCACAGAACCAAATCTTACCAGTCAGCACCTTGGACTGATCTGATTTGTTTTTTGTGTCAGCTAAGTAATAGTCAAATGGTTTCCCTTTATAGGAATGTACATACATGATCTTTTGACTAGTTACATTCGGCCTGGGTGCATTAGCTGGTCGATGCACACGATTATATGGACCATACTCTTCTGTTCTCACAATATCATAAGAGATAGGGGGTGCAAAGAGAACAGATTTGTTTGAAGAAGATTTCTTCTTCTTGGCTGGAGCAGCATACAGCTGAGACTGTCTCAGGCGAGATGGTCTAGGCTGTCTGCTGTTTCTCTGTACAGGCTTGGGGTTAGCTTGTCCTTTACCATATTTGGTTTTGGGATAGTTAGCCTTAGCTGGTACAGATGCCTATTGGTTCATATTAGGTTCATTGTGTTTAGAACACTCACCCTTTTCATGTGTCTGAGTAGTGCACTTGTTAGGTGTACTACCCCCAGCTGGAGAGGATGTAGATGGATTAAATTCATAACCAAAACCCATCTTATTGCCATTTGATCTATAATATTCAGAGATACTTTCAATAGTAGTAGAAGCTTTATTGAATTCTGATATCTTTTGATTTAGGCATTCCTTCTCCTTTTCTAAGAGCTTGTGTGCTTGGAAGAGATCATCGAATTTGGATTGTAGTGAACGAAGTTCCTTAGTTTCTAAAGCTTGAGTTTGTAACATCCCCTCATACAACTGAGTTATTGTGGTATTTTCTTCCTTAAGAAGCTCCACTTCTCTGGTCAATCTTTCATTCATTGTGACCAACTCAGGGGTGTTCTCAAACTTAGCCTTTTTCAACTTAGCAATTTCTTTCCTTAGATCCTTATTCTCCTCTTCCACTTCTATGAAAGCTCTAGTGGCAATATCAAGATCACCTTTTACCTTTCTTAAAGATTGATAATAGGTGTCTTCTGATTCGCCTTCATATGAGTTTATCTCATCTGATTGTGAAAAAATAGGTGAATGGAAAGTACTAGTATAGGAGTTTACCTCATTGTCACCTATGGCCATCATAGCTGGGTCGTCTGAATCATCTGAAAAGATTTGATCGTCTGGTGATGTAGGGAGTTCATCACTTTGATATTCAGATTCTTCAGTCACCATTGCTTTCTTGTCTGAGGTTCTTCTTGGCCTTCTTTCTTTCTTGTCATCCAAATCCAGCTCAGGACATTCATAGACATAATGACCTGGTTTGCCACAGTTGAAGCAAGATCCAGGTTTCTGATTTGAGTTGCCTCTCCTTGGAGGAGTGGCATCTCTTCTTCTAGATCCTCGGCTGTCAGATGACTCCACATCCCTTCTAGGATGTCTTTCTGGTGTTCTTTCTCTGGAACCTCTGGAGGGTGAACTTGCTCTTCTATCTTTGTAGTTTCTATAGAATTTTCTATATTTGCTGTTGAGGGTGTTCATCCTTTCAAATCTTTTGATCATAAGAGCCATTTGTTCCTTCAGACTCATGTCTGATCCTTCACAGTCTTCTGTTTTCAGAGAGGTCTTGCCAGATGAGGTACTTGCAGCTTTTGTATTGGCTGCCTTGAAGGCTACAGTCTTGGAGGTAGATGGGGTTGCAGTTGGCTCATCACTTCCTGAGTTTTCTTCTCTTTCCAGATCATATTCATGAGCTTTTAGATTCTGAAATAGAGTTTGAGCAGACCACTTCTTGATATCTTGAGTATCCTTGATGATGGTCTTCTTTAGTCTCCATTTCTTGCCCAGAGATTCTATCTCATTGATGATCTTGGTAAATCTATTGTCTAACTGATCAATAGACTCTTATGGTTGCATCTTGAAGTGTTCGAACTTCTTGACTGCTGTAGACAACTTGGATTCCTTGATCAGCTCAGTTCCTTCACAGAGAAGTGCCAATGCCTCCCACATCTCTCTGGCTGACTCACAGTGGATTACCTTTGCAATGTACTCATTTGGAAGAGTTTGCATTATGTAATCTTGAGCAATGCTATCAAGATTTGATTGCTTCATCTCTTCTGGTGTGAGGTCCTTCATGGGCTTTGGAATCAGCTCTCCAACTGGGACTTCTGGATCACCATTTGCAGTGTTGACTGTCATGATGGTGATCGGGCCTTCTGTGATTACAGACCACATCTTGTAGTGGACTGATGTGAGATTCTTCCTCATCCTGATCTTCCAGTAATCATAATCCTCAACTGAAAACTTAGGCAACTTTCGCATGTTAGCACTCATGTTGTATGAGTTTTCAAAAACAAGTTTTTCAAAAAGATCTGTTCAAGAGGACTACAGAAAGACTCCCTCAAGTCTTCTGATAATCTAGAGACAGTAGTCCGTTAGAACCACTGCTCTGATACCACTTGTTGGTCCCTGAACGAGTAGTGAATGGGATTAAAGTCTAGAGGGGAGGGGTGAATAGACTTTAAAACTTTTTCAAACAGAGTTGGGAACCTCTTCTGATTGCTATGTCAACTGGACTGCAAGTCTGCTGGTCCAGATGACTATAGTGATCTGATTGTTAAGGTTGTATGCGGAATTATGGTGGCCCTTGTTTAGACTCGTTCTTGTAACTTGTTTTACTTAATGAAAATACTCAGCTGATGCTGGTTTGAAAGTTATGGCCTGTTTTAAAGAGTGTTGAAATAACAGTATGCACTATATAATAATGAATGTAAAGGCAGAAATGTAAAGTGCAGAAAGTAAATAACACCGGATTTATAGTGGTTCGGATATACGTTCCTACGTCCACTCTCACGTCCTAACGTGATGTTTAATCCCTTTAATTTCCACAAATTACAAGGGTCTTGTCCTTTATAGTCCCAAGGTTAGGACTTTGAGATCTGAGCCGTCCTAACAGCTGCGGTCTCCACAAGTGATTGTAAGCACTTGCACTTTGAGGGGTTCAAAAACTTTAACCTTTCGGTGAGGGTTTGGGGTTTTTGAGATGTATCCAACTAATGGTTCAAGCTTATAATTTGCTTAACCACTATGCCTAAAACAATTGATATACAATATGAATAGGTTTCAGGTTCTTAAGGGTTGGATAGGAAGCACTTAAGAGCTATGGATAATCTAATGGATTTCTGGCTCTTGGAGAACTCTTGGAACAGTATGGCTTTTGCTTGATTGCTTGCTTAGCTTTTGAATTCTCTCTTGTGACTTCTTGTTTTTGTGATTCCTCATCCTCTTGTATTTATAATGAAGATTGGTTACAACTAGCCGTTGGAGTTGACTAGCCGTTTGAGCAATCTTTCCATAATAGCTTGATTCCTTGATTCCAGCCGCTTGATTGCTTCAATCCTGGGATCATGTCAATCTTCTAAATAAGGTAGGTCTTCGTTTGAATTGCAAGATGACTTAGGAATCAGCCGAGTCCTGGAAGAGCACGTAGTCTTCTGATGTGTACTTCTAGTCTTCTGACTACTCTTCTGGCCTTAGGTCTTCTGTCTTCTGATATCAGACGAGTAACACTCTTCTGATCTGGAAATTCTTTGTACTGCTTTAGGCCATCTTCAATCTGGGACTCCATCAGATAGGTAGGTATACAAGCACCTTAACTTATCTGGTCTTCAAGGATCTTCTAGTCTTCATGTCTTCTACTCTTCTCATCTTGAGGATAGGCGTGTAAGCCAGGACTGTGCTGATCAGCTGATATCAATACAGTTGATCACACAAGACTAGTCTAAGCTGTTCTATACAAGTCAGCTGATCCTATTACATTTATAAACTCTAAGTGTTTTGGCCATCAAAACTATTCTAACATCAAGTGGGGCTTAGGGTGAATTTATATCCCAACAGGTGTTCTTTCTCTAGAACCTCTGGAGGGTGAACTGGCTCTTCTATCTTTGTAGTTCCTATAGAATTTTCTATATTTGCTGTTGAGAGTGTTCATCCTTTCGAATCTCTTGATCATAAGAGCCATTTGCTCTTTCAGACTCATGTCTGATCCTTCAAAGTCTTCTGTTTTCAGTGAGGTCTTGCCAGATGAGGTACTTGCAGCTTTTGTATTGGCTGCCTTGAAGGCTATAGTCTTGGAGGTAGATGGGGTTGCAGTTGGCTCATCACTTCCTGAGTTTTCTTCTTTTTCAAGATCATACTCATGTGCTTTTAGGTTCTGAAATTGAGTTTGTGCAGACCACTACTTGATATCTTGAGTATCTTTGATGATGGTCTTCTTGAGTCTCCATTTCTTGGTTAGAGAGTCTAGGATCTTTAGATTTTTCTCTCTATCTGTATATTTCTTGCCCAGAGATTCTATCTCATTGATGATCTTGGTAAATCTATTGTCTAGCTGATCAATAGACTCTTCTGGTTGCATCTTGAAGTGTTCGAACATCTTGACTGCTGTTGATAATTTGCTCTCCTTGATCAACTCAATTCCTTCACAGAGGAGTGTCAATGCATCCCACATGTCTCTTGCTGACTCACAATGGATTACTTTTGCAATGTACACATTTGGAAGAGTTTGCATTATGTAATCTTGAGCAATGCTATCAAGATTTGATTGCTTCATCTCTTCAGGTGTGAGGTCCTTTATTGGCTTGGGAACAAGTTCTCCAACTGGAACTTCTAGATCACCATTTGCAGTGTTGACTGTCATGATGGTGATTGGACCTTCTGTGATTACAGACCACATCTTGTAGTGGACTGATGTGAGATTCTTCCTCATCCTGATCTTCCAGTAATCATAATCCTCAACTGAAAACTTAGGCAATTTTCGCATATTAGCACTCATGCTGTATGAGTTTTCAAAAACAAGTTTTTCAAAAAGAATAGATCTGTTCAAGAGGACTACAGAAAGACTCCCTCAAGTCTTCTGATAATCTAGAGACAGTAGTCCGTTAGAACCACTGCTCTGATACCACTTATTGGTCCCTGAACGAGTAGTGAATGGGATTAAAGTCTAGAGGGGAGGGGTGAATACACTTTAAAACTTTTTCAAACAAAGTTGGGAACCTCTTCTGATTGCTATGTCAACTGGACTGCAAGTCTGCTGGTCCAGATGACTATAGTGATCTGAATGAATAGGTTATATGCGAAATTATGGTAGGCCTTGTTTAGACTCGTTCTTTTAGATTCTTATGAAAGTGTTAACTTGTTTTTGTAAATGAAAGTACTCAGCTGATGCTGGTTTGAAAGTTATGGCCTGAGTTGAAGAATGTTGAAAACACAGTATGCACTATATAAATTTATATGGAAAGACAAAAATGTAAAGTGCAGAAAGATAAATAACACCAGGTTTATAGTGGTTCGGATATACGTTCCTACGTCCACTCTCACGTCCTAACGTGGTGTTTAATCCCTTTAATTTACCAAAAATTACAAGGGGCTTGTCCTTTATAGTCCCAAGGATAGGACTTTGAGATCTGAGCCGTCCTAACAGCTACGGTCTCCACAAGTGATTGTAAGCACTTGCACTTTGAGGGGTTCAAAAACTTTAACCTTTCGGTGAGGGTTTGGGATTTTTGAAGAGTATCCAACTAATGGTTCAAGCTTATAAATTGCTTATCCACTATGCCTAAAACAATGGATATACAATATGAACAGGTTTCAGGTTCTTATGGGTTGGATAGAAATCACTTAAGAGCTACAAATATTCTAAGGCTTTCTGGGCTCTTGGAGAATTCTTAAAACAGTATGGCTTTTTGCTTAATTGCTTGCTTAGCTTGTTGAATTCTCTCGTTGTGACTTTTTATTTGTGATTTCTCATCCTCTTGTATTTATAGTGGTGATTGCTTGCAACTAGCCGTTGGAGTTGACTAGCCGTTGGGGCAATCTTTCCATAATAGCTTGATTCCAGCCGCTTGATTGCTTCAATCCTGGGATCATGTAAATCTTCTAAATAAGGTAGGTCTTCGTTTGAATTGCAAGATGACTTTGGAATCAGCCGAGTCCTGGAAGAGTACACAGTCTTCTGATCTGTACTACTAGTCTTCTGACTACTCTTCTGGCCTTAGGTCTTCTGTCTTCTGATATCAGTCGAGTAATACTCTTCTGATCTGGCAAATCTTTGTGTTGTTTTAGGCCATCTTCAATCTTGGACTCCATCAGTTAAGTAGGTATACAAGCACCTTACTTATCTGGTCTTCAAGGATCTTCTAGTCTTCTACTCTTCTCATCTTGAGGATAGGCATGTAAGCCAGGGTTGTGCTGATCAGCTGATATCAATACAGTTGATCACACAAGACTAGTCTAAGCTGTTCTATACAAGTCAGCTGATCCTATTAAGACAGAAATGTAAAGTGCAGAAAGTAAATGACACCGGATTTATAGTGGTTCGGATATACGTTCCTACGTCCACTCTCACGTCCACACGTGATGTTTAATCCCTTTAATTTACCACAAATTACAAGGGTCTTGACCTTTATAGTCCCAAGGTTAGGACTTTGAGATCTGAGCCGTCCTAACAGCTACGGTCTCCACAAGTGATTGTAAGCACTTGCACTTTAAGGGGTTCAAAAACTTTAACCTTTCGGTGAGGGTTTGAGGTTTTTGAGGTGTATCCAACTAATGGTTCAAGCTTATAATTTGCTTAACCACTATGCCTAAAACAATTGATATACAATATGACCAGGTTTCAGGTTCTTAGGGGTTGGATAGAAATCACTTAAGAGCTATAGATAATCTAATGGTTTCTGGCTCTTTTGAGAATTCTTAGAATAGTATGGCTTTAGCTTTGATTGCTTGCTTGGCTCGTTGAATTCTCTCTTGTGACTTCTTCTTTGTGATTTCTCATCCTCTTGTATTTATAATGGAGATTGGCTGCAACTAGCCGTTGGAGTTGACTAGCCGTTTGAGCAATCTTTCCATAATAGCTTGATTCCTTGATTCCAGCCGCTTGATTGCTTCAATCCTGGGATCATGTCAATCTTCTAAATAAGGTAGGTCTTCGTTTGAATTGCAAGATGACTTAAGAATCAGCCGAGTCCTGGAAGAGCACATAGTCTTCTGATCTGTACTTCTAGTCTTCTGACTACTCTTCTGGCCTTAGGTCTTCTGTCTTCTGATATCAGTAGAGTAACACTCTTCTGATCTGGAAATTCTTTGTACTGCTTTAGGCCATCTTCAATCTGGGACTCCATCAGATAAGTAGGTATACAAGCACCTTAACTTATCTGGTCTTCAAGGATCTTCCAGTCTCCATGTCTTCTACTCTTCTCATCTTGAGGATAGGCGTGTAAGCCACGACTGTGCTGATCAGCTGATATCAATACAGTTGATCACACAAGACTAGTCTAAGCTGTTCTATACAAGTCAGCTGATCCTATTACATTTATAAACTCTAAGTGTTTTGGCCATCAAAACTATTCTAACATCAAGTGGGGCTTAGGGTGAATTTATATCCCAACAATACTTCCAGGGGTAATTGGTCCATATAAGTCCATATGTAAAAGTTCAAGTATCCTTTCAGTAGAAATGACTGATTTTCCTTTGAATGAGGCTTTGATCTGTTTTCCTTCTTGGCATGATTTGCAAACATGCTCTTTAATGAAAACCTCATTAGGTAGTCCTTTAACTAATGCATTTCTAGCAAGTTTGTTCATTGTTTTGAAGTTCAGGTGGTTTAGTCTCTTATGCCATAACAAACTTTGTTCACTATAACTCTTAGCAATGAAGCATGCAGCATCAGTAGACTTGTCCCAGTCTGCAAAATACACATTTCCCTTCCTAGTTCCAGTCAATAGAATTTGTTGAGTCTTATCTTTGAATAAGCATTTTCCACTTGAGAACTCAACATTGAAATCTTTATCACAGAATTGATTGATACTTAGGAGATTATATTTGAGACCAGCCACATAAGATACATTGGATACTTTGATGTTACCAATCATCAAAGTACCATAACCTTTTGTTGTTGCTTGTGAGCTGTCTCCAAATGTGAGATTTGGGCCTTCTTTTTCAATAAAATCAGTGAGGAGTTTCTTATTTCCAGTCATGTGCCTTGAACATCCACTGTCAAGGTACCATGCTGACTTTTTGCTCATGCTCCTCTTCTTGTGGCCCAATGGTACCTGCAATTAGATAGGTTTAGGTACCCTTTGAGTTTTGGGTCCTGAGAGGTTAGCTATACCTTTAGGAACCTAAACTTGCCTAATAACCCTGATTGATTCAAGGTGGCTAAGTTGTTTTCCTCTAGCATCAACATACACTGTCTTTCCCTTAAATGCCTTTGGGAAAGTATGTGTGAAAGTGTTAACTCTGTAAGTTTCAGGAGAGTTGTCAAACCTCCTGAACTTATGAGTTCTTTGTGCTACTTGAGGGAATATTTGAGGAAAGGCATTCTTATGACCATTACCCTTAGGCATGTAGGGTTTTGGTTGTCTCATTTTATTTTGCCTTTGAGGATAGTTGTCCTTAGGTCTATTCAGCTGAGGCTTTCTTAGTAGAGTTGGCCTAGGCTGATTATACCTTGGATAACTCCTCTGAACATTGTTCAGGAGAGTTGCCCTACCATTGGGTCTACTCTGCTGACCAACATTCCTCTTGTGTTCAGGGACTTTGGCCTTTTCCTTAGGTATAGGCCTAGTCTCCTGAAGCACTTGAGTTGGCAAATCATCCATTTTGCCCTTTCCTTTGTTCAGTGGCTGAATCATTTCATTTTCAGCTTGTTGTGCCACTAATTTTAAAAAGATTCTCTTAGTGTTACTTGTAGAAGCAACACTAAGAGAAGGTGAAGATTCAAATGGATCAAAACCTAATCCACTTCTTTGAGCCATAGGTCTTTGGTAACTCTGAATTTCCTCTATTGCTTTAGTGGATCGTCTCAAAGCAAACATCTTTAATTTCAGGCTCTCTTCACTTGTTTTAAGAATGTCATATTCATGTGAGAGGTTTTCAAATTTGGCTTGAAGAATTTTCAGTTCAAAATCTTTTCTCTTCTGAGATAGGAGTTGATCATCAATCTCCTTTTGTTGGTCAACTATCCTGAGATTTGCTTCCTCAAGCTCTCTCAAGACTTGTTGATACAACTCAGTAGACTTGACATCAACAACTAGCTCAGAGTTTTTGGTAAGCTCAATTGACAATCTTTCATTATCTCTCACACAATTGTCATGAAATTCTTGTAACATAGTGAAATCTTCCATCAACTTCCCAAGAGAAAGTTTCAAGTTGACTTCACTAGTGTTTTGTGAAATGAATGTCTGTGAACTAAAAGTAGAGGATACCTCATCATCCTCAATAGCCATGTTGCACATGTCATCATCATCATCACTGTTGGAGAACAGTCCATCAGAAGAGTTGAAGCTTTCAGCACTATCAGATTCTTCACCAGCCATCATGGCTTTTCTATTGGTGAACTTTCTGTCTCTTTTAGCTTGCCTTTCCCTTCTTTCCTTAGAGCTGAATTCAGGGCAGTCATACTGGAAATGCCCTTTCTTCTTGCAATTATAGCACAAGTCTTCATCATCATCCTTCTTGGGTTCATCTCTTCTTCTTGATGATGAAGGTTCAGCTCTGCTGGACCTTCTCCTATCAGAGTACTTGTCCTCTGATATTTTCTCTTCAGGCTTCTTGACCTCAGCCTGAGCTTCAGGAGAGTTGTATCTTCTCCTGAATTTGTTGTCTTGGTAGAATTTCTTGTACTTCTAATGGTATTCAGCATGAGATAAGTGCAGCAAGAACACCACAGCAGAATGGTGTAGCTGAAAGAAGGGTCAGAACACTCAAAGAAGCTGCAAGAACACTCCTTGCTGAATTCTCCACTCTTAAGAAGCTATGGGCAGAAGCCATCAACACAGCTTGTCACACTCAAAACAGGTCAGGTATTCACAAAATTCATGAGAAAACCCCATATGAACTGTGGAAAGGAAGGAAACCTAGAGTATCTTACTTTCGTATATTTGGTTGTAAGTGTTTCATTCACAACAATGGGAAGAGTAAGTTGAATGCTTTTGATGCCAAAGCAGATGAGGGGATATTCTTAGGATACTCCTCTACTAGCAAAGCATTTAGAGTACTCAACAAACGAACCCTTCTTGTGGAAGAAACACCTCATGTTGTTTTTGATGAATCTTGTGAAAAGAGTGCAGTAGAAACAAACTCAGCTGCATATTAGATGAGATAGCTAGTGATCAAGTCCAGACCAGATGAGTTCATTGAAGTCAATGAACGTTTCCCTGAAGAACCAGAGGAAGATAAGCCTCATAGACCTGTCACTAGATCTCAAACTCAAGCAGAGCAAGCTGATCAGAATCAAGATGCACCAATCCCAAATGCAAGGGGGAATGATCTCTTTGACACACAAGATACAGATGATGATCGACCAAATTAACTCAACTCCCCTGATGGCACAAGAACAGATGAGAATCCAAACTCATCTAATGCAGACACACCTGTGAGGCATACATGGAGAAACAATCATCCATCAAACCTCATCCTAGGAGGAGCAGATTCAGGTGTCAAAACCAGAAGACAACTGAATCAGAACTCCCAATCATCTATGTTCTACTGGTGTGCCTTCCTGTCCAACATTGAACCAGCTGACATAGAAGAAGCAATGACTGATAGCAATTAGATCACTGCTATGCAAGAAGAACTAAACCAATTCGAAAGAAATGAAGTATGGGAATTGGTAGATCGTCCTGAAAACCACAATGTAGTAGGAACAAAGTGGGTATTCAAGAATAAAAAGGACGAAAATGATGTAATAACTAGAAATAAAGCAAGGCTAGTTGCAAAAGGATACTCACAATCTGAAGGGATTGACTATGATGAAACCTTTGCTCTAGTAGCCAGATTAGAAGCCATTCGACTGTTTCTAGCTTATGCATCATATATGGGCTTCAAGGTATATATCAAATGGATGTCAAAAGTGCTTTCCTAAATGGTATTCTGGTAGAAGAAGTATATGTAGAGCAGCCTCCAAGATTTGAAAAAGGAGATCAAGTATATCGTCTGAAGACGGCTCTCTATGGTCTGAAGCAAGCCCCTAGAGCTTGGTATGACACCTTGTCACAATTCCTACTTGACAATGGTTACACAAAAGGCAAAGTTGATAGAACACTCTTCAGAATACAAGAAGGAGAAGACATTCTAATGGTGCAAATATATGTAGATGATATTATATTTGGATCACCCAATCAAGACATGTGCAAGAAGTTCTCTGAACTTATGCAAGGAAAGTTTGAAATGAGCATGATGGGTGAAATGAATTACTTCCTAGGACTTCAAGTCAAGCAGAGTCCAGAAGGGATCTTCATCAACCAGTCCAAGTATACCAAAAGCCTATTAGAAAGATTCAAATCTCTACAAAGCAAGACTGCAAGGATTTCAATGATGACATCCTTCAAAATGGAACCAGATGAGTCTGGAAATGCAGTTGATCAAGCTGAATATAGAGCACTTATTGGATCTCTACTATACCTTACAGCGTGCAGACCAGACATAACATTTGCTGTAGGAGTATGTGCTAGGTTTCAAGCAAACCCAAAGCAAAGTCATCTAGAAGCAGCAAGGAAGATTCTCAAGTACCTAAAAGGAACAGTCAATCTAGGACTATGGTACCCTGCTGATGACAATCTAGAATTGAGTGGTTATTCTGACTCAGACTATGGAGGATGTAGAATTGATAGGAAATCCACATCTGGAACCTGTCAATTCCTAGGCAACAAGTTGATATCATGGTTCTCAAAGAAGCAAACTTCAGTTGCAACCTCCACCACTGAAGCAGAATATATGGCAGCTGGATGTTGTTGTAGTCAGCTGCTCTGGCTAGTTCAACAACTCAAGGATTACAATGTAGAGGCAAGAGAAGTGCCTATCTATTGTGACAGTAGCAGTGCCATTGCCATCACTCAAAATCCAGTCCTCCACACAAGGTGCAAGCATGTCGACATTCGACACCATTTCATAAGAGACCACCTTGAAAAGAAGGACATCAAGATGGAGAAAATTCACACAGATATCCAAAGAACAGACATCTTGACTAAGCCCCTAGCTGAAGAAAGATTCAAGACCCTATGCTACAGCTTAGGACTCCTGGATCCAAGCACATGAAGAGCAAAGATCAGCTGAAGACCTCAGCTGATACAAATTGCAGCAGGCTAGGAGGACCAGATGAGGTGAATAGACACCCTCATCTTCAGGTAAGTACTTTCCCAATGAAGACAAATAAAGCTGAGGGAAAACTTGAAGTCATTTAATCAAGGGGGAATCAATGACACCTTAAGAATCCTTGATGAAATACTCTAAAATTTGCATTGCACAAATATATATATACTTACTTTTAGAAGACATGAACAAATTTAATTGGTTTCTATACTCAAAGCAATGTATATCTATGTATAATAATAAACTATTCTTCATAAAATAATTTATCTTTATACATTTATATAGTATACTATTGAGTTATACTTGGTTGGATTAATACACCATCCTCACCGACTCAACAGTATGCATGCACTGTACGGATTCCAAATAACACTTGTTCAAAATTTATAAATTCTGCATTCCATAAGATAAAGTCTGAACATCTTTAAATGTGAACCCTTAGATCAAGAATCTCATTGTTGATCTTAAGAAGTAACTTTTCAGAAATTCAGACCTATCAACTCTATAGTTTTGTCATTTTTCACTCCACTACCTCATTTCTACCCCTATAAAAGGAGGAAGTTATGAGAACACCTAAGAACACAAACCACTAACTATTATTCTTGTTTCAGGTATGGAGAAAATCGAAAGAAGAAATGGAATGGAGATCATCCCTCAACCAAGGTCTTGGGTGAAGGAGATGAAGATTTGTCCTGAAGATGAAGATGATGCAGATCAGCATACTTGGTTCACTCAACATAAGTATGCCTATGAAAACTAGCGGAAGGAGAGACGTTCTTGTTGAAAACTAGAGGAAGGAGAGATGCAGAGGACAAAGTAGCAAGCAAGCAGAGCTTCTTCTCCAGGGGGAAGTTCTACAAGGAGAGCTTGTTAGCAAAGGCTACTATGTCAAAACAAATCAAGAAGACCAAGTCCATGGCTCTCTCTTCATACTCCATTGAAGCCTCTTCCAATCTTCCTTCCCTTTCAAGAGAAGCGAAGAAATTCAACAAGGACACATCAGATGCTACAACCCATCTGATGATGAGGAACATCAGATGGTGAGGGCAACCTGAACCAGTGGGATATCATCCGGGCTAATCATCAACAAATTGATTTGATGGTCCTACATGGTTCAGAAATACAGCTGGAAGATCCATCAAACCAGGTTGGATCATCACTCACAGCAAAGCTGGAAGATCCATCAACCAGGTTGGATCATCACAGCAAACCTCAATCCTCTACTCAGCTGATCAGAAGACCAACTCAGCTGACCAGAAGACTTTCAAGAAAAATCAGCAGACTTTTCAAGAAATCAGAAGACTTCACTCTGCTGATCAGATCACTTTATTTTAGAGTATAATGACTATCTTTGATCATATAATTCATTCTAGATTTATTCCTGAATGTAATTAAAGAAATTGACCTATATAAGGAATGAAATTCACTTATAGAAAACGGTCTTGATGATCAATTCTTGCCACAAAATTAGTCACAACGGCTATTTTTGGTAATGATGTCATTAATACTTGATTACCATATCGCCAGCAAATCAACTATTGCCACATGGAAAATTCAGCCGACAAATTTAAAGAAAGGCCCGAAATCAAAGAAGGAAATCTTGGGGACTACTCGACATTAATCATAACTGACCGTTAGATCAAGAATTGTTGGAGTATATATATAAAAACCCTTAAACCTCTCCCAAACCCTTTCGCTCACATTACTCAATTGCTCTCAAACTCTCTCGTTCTGTAAATTTCTTTCAAGCTTTCGACACCTTACACTCAAACACTCAGAATGGCAATCATTGAGATTTACGACGAGAAGACCAAGAGCACCGGAACTCTAGATGCAACAAAGTGGTCTAGGGAAGGGAAGATTTTCACAGAGAATGATCTGTTTTTCAAGGGCAAACATACAGCTGCAAACAAGGAGATCCTTCTTCGCTGCATCAACCTAAACCTTCGTGATTTTCTGGAAGCAGCACCAACAAACGTCTATGAACAAGATGTGCTGGCTTTCTACTCAAATGCTGTGATGAAGGGGTCTCAAGTTGAAAGTGTCATGGGCGGACACAAAGTCAATGTAACAAGAGAGATTCTTCAGGAATTGTTCGGCTTGTCAAGGGGGAAGATAAATATCTCCAACTATATCATGGGAAAAGAAAAGAGTATATGGAGATGTTTACTGATGGAAGAATCAAGGCTATTGATGCCTCTGGACTTAAGAAATCCCAACTTGAACCGAAATTTCAAACCCTGATGGACATTGCAGGCAAGATGTTGCTTGGTAACACTTTTAGCCATGATGCTGTTACCACTCTAAAGGTTAGAGTTATGGCTGCAATCTGGGATCAGATTGATGGAGACTGGCAAGGGCTATTTTTGGATAGGATTGCTCTTGAGGCCAAGAAGGTTACATTGGACCTCCAGTCAAGAGAATGGAAGGTAACAACTACAGTCAGCTTTGTCAACAAGCTGAGCATCATCCTTCCAGATATTCTCCCAAAGAAGTACAAGATGGGACCTCATAACACCTTCCACATCTCCAAGTATTATTTGAGAAAGGAAGCTCTTGCTGAGGCAGCAAGGTTGAAAGAAGAGAAGAGGAAGTTGTTGGCTGAAGCATCTTCCAAAGATGCAGTTGAAGAGGAAGAAGAGTCTGCTCATGACTCTGATGCTGAAGAAGAAGAGGAGCCATCCAAAGAAGAGGCTCAAAAGAAGCCTGCTGAGGATGATGATGACAATCAGACCTTAGCACAAAGAAGATATCTGATCAGATCAGGGCTCATCTCCCCATCTGAATCAGATGCCACTCCCACTGCCTCTCCTTTGAAAAAGGCAGGTACTTCTAATCCCTCTCTCACTTTCAAACCTTCTAAACTATCAAAGGGTCAGAAGAGAAAGAAGAACACTTCTTCTTTCACAAAGAAAGCCAAGAAATCCAGGCTCCCTACTCCAATGAGCGTAGCCCCTATTTCATCCTTCAACCCTTCTGATGAGTCCAACCCATCTGAACCTCCAAACACTGATTCCCAAATCCCTGCTGATACTCACACAGCAGAGGAACAAGCCCAGCCTAAATCAACCCTTGAAACACAAATGCCTAACCCTGCTGATGTTCAACCAGCAGACAACCAACCCCAAACCAACTTAACAAGCCCTACTGATGATCAAACTCAGACCACATCCACAACCCCTGCTGACATTCAAACAGCAGATATCCAAGATCATCAAGCTAAACCATCTACTGATCCTCAAGTAGAAACTGAACCAGACCAGCAGACCCAAAACCCTGCTGATGAACAAATCACTGAAGATCAATCCCAAACCCCTACCCAACAAGAAGATATCACTCCCCAAATCCCTGCTGATACTCACACAGCAGAGGAAAATACCCCAGCTACCCAATCCCCTATCCTCTCTGCCCCATCTGCTCCAGAAGACATAGCACCAGCAGACCTGGATCAAGCTGGCCCCTCTCAACCTCAGTTCAGAATGGTGCACTACCCAATGTGCACAAAGGAGAAGATAATGAGGATGAAGATAGCCAACCTGCTCAAAGCCACTACACCTGGAGTTGATGAGGATTCAATCCAGTTTGAACAAGTGCTTAGGATATGCACTTGGATTGAGCTCAGAAGAGATGATGTAGATGACCTTCTTGAGGTCATGGAAGGAATGGGAGGAAAGGAAAACTTCCTCGACTGGGAGATGGAGCAAAAGGAAGTTGCTCAAGTTCGATCTTTTGCTCAGCTGCTATCAGACGAGGCACTGACTGCAGTTTGCAATCGGATTCTAGGAATCCCCACAGCTGATGTCTCTGTCCCAGAAGGCTCATCAGATAAGCAGACAGCTGAAAAGACATTGGTAGATGACTCAGCTGCACCTACCTTGGCAGAAGACTCGGCTGCACCAGCCTTAGTGGGAGACATAGTTGCAACTAGCCCTGCAGAAGACTCAGCTGTCCCTGCAGAAGACTCAGTTGCACCAGCTGACAAAGAAGTAGTCAGAGTACCAGCTCACTTCAAGCCTTCAGAAGATCTGACTCACTTCATTGATCAATCAGAGGTTGCAGGCAGACGGATCATGACCCATCTGACTAAGGCCACTACCTACTTCCTAAATGAAGATTACCTATCAGCTGAAGAGAGAGAGGCAAAGCACTAATTGTTCATCCAAAGCCTCAAGGTACTACCTCATCTTCTACCCCATCTGTTGATCATACAGCAGACATCTGCTCCCAGGTCAAAGCTGCAATAGATTTGCACTTTGAGAAAGGCTTAGGCTTGCAGCTTGGAAGGTATATTGAAAAAGCTGCCAGGGAACAGAGGACTCGTCTTCATGACCAAATTCTTGACATTGAAGACAAGTTTGGTGAAGCACTTCATCAGCAGATAGGAGAATATTTGAGTACCTATCAGAAACTATCAGGTGACACCTCCAAAAGGTTTGCTGATCTTTACACTGATGAGATGCACCGCATGGAGACCACCTACAAGACAAGAATTGAGGATGCTGAAGCAAGAGCCACTGAAGGACAAGCTCTTCTTAAATCAGCTGCAGAAGAGAATGAGAAACTGCAGACTCAGCTGAAGGAGACAGCAGCCAAGTTGGAAGCACTTGCAGAAAAGCTCGAAGCTGCCTCCTCCACCAATTCTCTTGCTCATGTCATGGAACACAGTATATCCCACATTACTGCTGTCAACAAGGTTAATGCCATGGCACTGAAACAAACTCTGAAAGTGGAAATCATGAATGCCATGAAGCCTTTTGCGGCTGCACTTGCTGAAGCCAAAAAGGGGGAAGATGTGTTGATAAGAGCTCTTGAGAAATCAGCTGCACAACAAGCTGTAATGGTAGTATCTCAAGATGAGCTGAATGAAACCTTGGGTGGTTTAAAGAGCAAAATCAAGAACAGGCAAGAAAAAGGCAAAGGCAAAGAAATTGCTCAAGAAGGCACTCATGCACCCACTCAAGCTCCTGCCAAGACCCTTCAGATCACTGCCCCTGAAGAACAAGTTCCTGAAAAGAGAATGACAAGGAAAAGAAAGGCAGATGAGCAAGCTCAGTCAGCTCAGACCAGCAAGAAATCAGCTCCAGCAGAGCCTACTGCAGAAGAGAAAGAGGCTCTAGAGTTGAAGAAAAAGAAGTTGCTTGAAGCCCAAGAGCTTAAGCAAAAGAAGCTGAATGATGCTAAGGCAGTCACAGCCAAATTTGAAAGAAGAATTGCCAAACTCAGGAAAGCAATGAAGGACAAAGCACAAGAAGAAAAGGTCCTGGTGCTTGATAGCAATTATGTGGATTATTTAGCCCTTCAAGATGAGCTACCAAGATGGTATCCCCTGAAGAAGAAGTGGCAAATTCAACACCACATTGTGAGGAAATTTGGCCCTCTCCCTTCTTATGAAGAAGAATTTCTCCAATTCTCCCAGTTCATGAACTTTGAAGATCCAGAGTTCTGGGAAGAAATTGTCAAGACAGCCAAAGGACTTGACAACTGCAGAATCCTAACTCCTGAAGAACCCAAATGGGATGCACCTCTTCTGGATTCAGGAAGAGCCAACATGATTGAAATCAAAAGGATTCTGTACAAGATCTATGAAGAGGAGAATGTTACAGATGTGCAAGTTCGAGCTCGTTTGTACCTTGCCTACCGCGTTTGAAGATCAGAAGACCTGATGAAGACTACTTTAGAATTTTAAAGAAACTATTACTTGTAATCTGTAAAAGCTTTATATATATTCAAGTTATAGTCCTTTCTGCTTACAAGACAAACTCTCATTGTCTTCATCAGATACTTCAGTCTTAGCATGTTATAAACTCTTATATTAATTCATTAAGAGCACTTATCAAGTATAGCTTTGGCTTCATCAAAAAGGGGGAAATTGTTGGGATAAATTCACCCTAAGCCCCACTTGATGTTAGAATAGTTTTGATGGCCAAAACACTTAGAGTTTATAAATGTAATAGGATCAGCTGACTTGTGTAGAACAGCTTAGACTAGTCTTGTGTGATCAACTGTATTGATATCAGCTGATCAGCACAGTCCTGGCTTACATGCCTATCCTCAAGATGAGAAGAGTAGAAGACATGAAGACTAGAAGATCCTTGAAGACCAGATAAGTTAAGGTGCTTGTATACCTACTTATCTGATGGAGTCACAGATTGAAGATGGCCTAAAAGCAGTACAAAGAATTACCAGATCAGAAGAGTGTTACTCTGCTGATATCAGAAGACAGAAGACCTAAGGCCAAAAGAGTAGTCAGAAGACTAGAAGTACAGATCAGAAGACTATGTGCTCTTCCAGGACTCGGCTGATTCCTAAGTCATCTTGCAATTCAAACGAAGACCTACCTTATTTAGAAGATTGACATGATCCCAGGATTGAAGCAATCAAGCGGCTGGAATCAAGGAATCAAGCTATTATTGAAAGATTGCTCAAACGGCTAGTCAACTCCAACGGCTAGTTGCAACCAATCTCCATTATAAATACAAGAGGATGAGAAATCACAAAGCACAAGTCACAAGAGAGAATTCAACAAGCCAAGCAAGCAATCAAAGCTAAAGCCATATTGTTCTAAGAATTCTCAAAAGAGCCAGAAACCATTAGGTTATCTATAGCTCTTAAGTGATTTCTATCCAACCCTTAAGAACCTGAAACCCGTTCATATTGTATATCAATTGTTTTAGGCATAGTGGTTAAGCAAATTATAAGCTTGAACCATTAGTTGGATACACC
Organism: Galeopsis tetrahit; assembly: GCA_963675135.1. NCBI lineage: Eukaryota > Viridiplantae > Streptophyta > Magnoliopsida > Lamiales > Lamiaceae > Galeopsis > Galeopsis tetrahit. The sequence goes on from OY776130.1 coordinate 19,261,820, forward strand.
TTCAAAAACCCCAAACCCTCACCGAAAGGTTAAAGTTTTTGAACCCCTCAAAGTGCAAGTGGTTACAATCACTTGTGGAGACCGTAGCTGTTAGGACGGCTCAGATCTCAAAGTCCTAACCTTGGGACTATAAAGGTCAAGACCCTTGTAATTTGTGGTAAATTAAAGGGATTAAACATCACGCGTGGACGTGAGAGTGGACGTAGGAACGTATATCCGAACCACTATAAATCTGGTGTTATTTACTTTCTGCACTTTACATTTCTGTCTTTACATATATTTTTATATAGTGCATACTATGATTTCAACCTTCTTCAAAACAAGGTCATAACTTTCAAACCAGCATTAGCTGAGTATTTTCATTAAGCAAAACAAGTTGAACACTTTCATAAGAACTATAAGAACGAGTCTAAACCAGGCCTACCATAATTCCGCATATAACCTCCTCAGTCAGATCACTATAGTCATCTGGACCAGCAGACTTGCAGTCCAGTTGACATAGCAATCAGAAGAGGTTCCCAACTCTGTTTGAAAAAGTTTTAAAGTCTATTCACCCCTCCCCTCTAGACTTTAATCCCATTCACTACTCGTTCAGGGACCAACATTGACATTGAAGACAAGTTTGGAGAGTCACTTCACCATCAGATAGGTGAATACTTAAGCACCATTCAGAAAAGAGCAGGTGATGTCTCCAAAATGTTTGCTGATGAGATTTCCCAATTGGAGACAGCCTACGAGTCAAAAATTAAAGATGCTGAAGCAAGAGCCACTGAAGGTCAAGCTCTTCTTAAATCAGCTGTAGAGGAGAATGAGAAACTGCAGACTCAGCTGAAGGAGACAGCAGCCAAATTGGAAGCACTTAGAGCAACACTAGAAGCTGCCTCCTCCTCCAATTCTCATGCTCAAGTCTTAGAGCACAACATCACTCAGCTGACCCATGTTGGCAAGGTCAATGCCATGGCCCTGAAGCAGACTCTAAAAGTGGAAATAATGAATGCCATGAAGCCTTTTGCGGCTGCACTTGCTGAAGCCAAAAAGGGGGAAGATGTATTGATAAAGGCTCTAGAAAAGTCTACTGCTCAGCAAGCTGAACTGGTAGTAGCACAAGATGACTTGACTGAAACCTTGGGTGGTTTAAAAAGCTAAATCAAGAGCAGGCAAGGCAAAGGCAAAGAAATTGCTCAAGAAGACACCCAAGCTCCCACTCAAGCTCCTGCCAAGAGTCTACAGATCACTGCTCCTGTAGAACAAGTTCCTGAGAAGAGAATGACAAGGAAAAGGAAGGCAGATGAGCAAGCTCAGTCAGCTCAGTCCAGCAAGAAGTCAACTCCAGCAGAGCCTACTGCAGAAGAGAAAGAGGCTCTAGAGTTGAAGAAAAGAAAGTTGCATGAAGCTCAAGAGCTTAAGCAAAAGAAGCTGAATGATGCGAAGGCAGTCAAAGCCAAATTTGAAAGGAAAATAGCCAAACTCAGGAAAGCACTCACGGACAAAGCAAAAGAAGACAATGTCCTGGTGTTTGATAGCAATTATGTGGATTATTTAGCCCTTCAAGATGAGCTACCAAGATGGTATCCCCTGAAGAAGAAGTGGCAAATTCAACACCACATAGTAAGGAAATTTGGCCCTCTCCCTACTTATGAAGATGAATTCTTCCAGTTCAATCAGTTCATGACCATTGAATATCCAGTGTTCTGGGAAGAAATTGTCAAGACAGCCAAAGAACTTGACAATTGCAGAATCCTAACACCTGAAGAACCCAAATGGGATGCACCCATTCTGGACTAAGGAAGAGTCAACTTGATTGAAGTCAAAAGGATTCTGTATAAGATCTATGAAGAGGAGAATGTTACACACTTGCAACACATGGAAGATGTTCGAGTTCGTCTGTACCTTACCTACCGTATTTGAAGATCAGAACACCTGATGAAGACCACTTTAGAAGTTTAAAGATACTATTACTTGTAATCTGTAAAAGCTCTATATATATTCAAGTTCTAGTTCTTTTTGCTTACAAGACAAACTCTCATTGTCTTCATCAGATACTTCAGTTTTAAAATGTTATAAACTCTTATCTAATTTCATTAAGAGCATTTATCAAGTATAGTTTTGGCTTCATCAAAAAGGGGGAAATTGTTGGGATATAAATTCACCCTAAGCCCCACTTGATGTTAGAATAGTTTTGATGGCCAAAACACTTAGAGTTTATAAATGTAATAGGATCAGCTGACTTGTATAGAACAGCTTAGACTAGTCTTGTGTGATCAACTGTATTGATATCAGCTGATCAGCACAGCCCTGGCTTACATGCCTATCCTCAATATGAGAAGAGTAGAAGACTTGAAGACTAGAAGATCCTTGAAGACCAGATAAGTAAGGTGCTTGTATACCTACTTAACTGATGGAGTCCAAGATTGAAGATGGCCTAAAACAGCACAAAGATTTGCCAGATCAGAAGAGTATTACTAGACTGATATCAGAAGACAGAAGACCTAAGGCCAGAAGAGTAGTCAGAAGACTAATAGTACAGATCAGAAGACTGTGTACTCTTCCAGGACTCGGCTGATTCCAAAGTCATCTTGCAATTCAAACGAAGACCTACCTTATTTAGAAGATTGCCATGATCCCAGGATTGAAGCAATCAAGCGGCTGGAATCAAGGAATCAAACTATTATGGAAAGATTGCCCCAACGGCTAGTCAACTCCAACGGCTAGTTGCAAGCAATCACCACTATAAATACAAGAGGATGAGAAATCACAAATAAAAAGTCACAACGAGAGAATTCAACAAGCTAAGCAAGCAATCAAGCAAAAAGCCATATTGTTTTAAGAATTCTCCAAGAGCCCAGAAAGCCTTAGAATATTTGTAGCTCTTAAGTGATTTCTATCCAACCCATAAGAACCTGAAACCTGTTCATATTGTATATCCATTGTTTTAGGCATAGTGGTTAAGCAATTTATAAGCTTGAACCATTAGTTGGATACTCTTCAAAAACCCCAAACCCTCACCGAAAGGTTAAAGTTTTTGAACCCCTCAAAGTGCAAGTGCTTACAATCACTTGTGGAGACCGTAGCTGTTAGGACGGCTCAGATCTCAAAGTCCTATCCTTGGGACTATAAAGGACAAGCCCCTTGTAATTTTTGGTAAATTAAAGGGATTAAACATCACGTTAGGACGTGAGAGTGGACGTAGGAACGTATATCCGAACCACTATAAACCTGGTGTTATTTATCTTTCTGCACTTTACATTTCTGTCTTTCCATATAAATTTATATAGTGCATACTGTGTTTTCAACATTCTTCAACTCAGGCCATAACTTTCAAACCAGCATCAGCTGAGTACTTTCATTAAGCAAAACAAGTTAACACTTTCATAAGAATCTAAAAGAACGAGTCTAAACATGGCCTACCATAATTCCGCATATAACCTCTTCATTCAGACCACTATAGTCATCTGGACCAGCAGACTTGTAGTCCAGTTGACATAGCAATCAGAAGAGGTTCCCAACTCTCTTGAAAAAGTTTTAAAGTCTATTCACCCCTCCACTCTAGACTTTAATCCCATTCACTACTCGTTCAGGGACCAACAAGTATAAATGGTAGAAAATACACATTGGTGGTAGTAGATGACTGCTCTAGGTTCACATGGGTAGTATTTCTCCTTAATAAGAAGGAAACTCAAGTCAAACTGCCTGAACTTTTAAAGAGACTATCAAATGAGTAAACCCTTAGCATTATCAAGATAAGATCTGATAAAGGAACTGAGTTCATAAATTCTTACATAAATGAGTATTGCACATCTAATGGAATAGCTCATGAAACCTCAGCAGCTAGAACTCCTTAACAAAATGGAGTAGCAGAAAGAAGGAATAGAACTTCAAAAGAAGCTGCTAGAACTTTAATTGCTGATTCAAGTCTACCTAAGAGGTTTTGGGCTGAAGCTATAAACACTGCATGCCATACTCAAAATAGATGTTTGATTACTAAGGGGCAAGGCAAAACCCCCTATGAACTCTGGAAAGGAAGAATGCCTAAAGTGTCATACTTTCACATATTTGGTTGTAAATGTTTCATTCACAACAATGGGAAAGAACAGTTGAAAGCATTTGACAGCAAAGCTGATGAGGGAGTATTCCTTGGATACTCTCAAATCAGTAGAGCTTTCAGAGTCTACAACAAGAAAACCCTTATTGTGGAGGAAACACCTCATGTTGTGTTTGATGAATCTACTCATGAGTTCAGGAACAAGGACTTAGAGACAGAAGAAATCACACAAAGAACAACCAGACTAAGCCTAAAAGACAAAGGCACTGAATTCCTAGATGTTGTCCAAGCCAATCTCCCTGAAAATATTACACTGGACAACGATCCTGAAGGCAACCTTCCTGAGGCAAACCCCACTGAAGGAAATGGTGAACTGAATGATCCAATCCCAGTTCACATCCAGGTAACAACTACCAATGAAGAAGCAGTTCCTGCTGAGGTAGTTAATGGATAAAATAATCAAGGGGGAACCAACAATGTTGAAAATGCCAATATCCCTGATATTGAGGACAACACCCCTGATTATGATCCTGAATTAGATCCTGCATTAAACTTTCCAGAATTCTATGATCAAAATGACTCAACTTCAGTAGAGGACAACTCTACTGAAGAGATCAGAAAAAGAAGGACTTGGTTGTCTGACCATCCTACTGATCTAATACTTGGTGACCCAAGTATAGGAGTCAAAACAAGAAGATTTCATGGTGAAAGTGCTTTATTTTGTTGTTTCTTGTCAGAACAAGAACCAAGTGATATTGAAGAAGCACTTCAAGATGCCAATTGGATCACAGCCATGCAAGAAGAACTGAACCAATTCACCAGAAATGAAGTATGGGAGCTGGTGGATAGACCTTCACATCAAGATGTTATTGGAACCAAGTGGGTGTTCAAGAACAAGAAGAATGAGAATGATGTGATTGTCAGAAACAAAGCAAGACTAGTGGCAAAGGGCTATTGCCAACATGAAGGCATTGACTATGATGAGACATTTGCACCTATGGCAAGGCTAGAAGCAATAAGGCTCTTTCTAGCCTATGCAGCCCACAAGAGGTTCAAAGTGTACCAAATGGATGTCAAGAGTGCCTTTCTGAATGGAGTCTTGAAAGAAGAAGTCTATGTGGAGCAACCACCTGGTTTTGAGGTTGGAAATCAAGTTTACAGACTAAAGAAGGCTCTCTATGGACTCAAGCAAGCCCCTAGGGCTTGGTATGAAACACTGTCACAATTTCTCTTGGATCATGGATTCATCAAGGGAACTGTGGACAGAACTCTCTTCAGAATCACTGAAGGAGAGGACATCTTGCTTGTCCAAATTTATGTGGATGACATAATTTTTGGATCCCCCAATGAAAAGCTGTGTGAGAAGTTCTCAAAGCTTATGCAAAGCAAGTTTGAGATGTCCATGATGGGGTTGATGAACTTCTTTTTGGGTCTTCAAGTCAAGCAATCAAAAGAAGGGATTTTCATCAACCAAGCTAAGTACACCAGAGAAATGATCAAAAAGTTTGGGTGTCCAACTAGCAAGCAGTAAGGATCCCAATGAACACAAATTGGAAAATGGATCCTGACGAGAGTGGTGTTCCAACCAACTCTACTGAGTATAGAGGAATCATTGGTTCACTCCTCTATCTCACTGCCAGCAGACCTGACATCACCTTTGCAGTAGGTGTTTGTGCAAGGTTTCAAGCAAATCCTAAGAAAAGCCATCTTGAGGCTGCAAAGAGGATCTTGAGGTACCTCAAAGGCACTGAGAATCTAGGCCTTTGGTACCCTGCTGATGACAACATTGAGTTAACTTGCTACTCAGATGCTGACTATGGAGGCTGCAGAATTGACAGAAAGTCCACTTCAGGGACTTGTCAATTCTTGGGCAACAAACTCATATCATGGTTCTTCAAGAAGCAGAACACAGTGGCTACTTCAACCACTGAAGCTGAATATGTTGCAGCTGGGAGTTGTTGTGCTCAAATTCTTTGGTTGAGACAACAACTAAGAGACTACAATGTCAACTATACTGAAGTGCCAATATTCTGTGACAACAATAGTGCAATTGCAATATCACAGAATCCTGTTTTGCACACTAGATGCAAACATGTGGACATCAAGTGTTGGTCCCTAAACGAGTAGTGAATGGGATTAAAGTCTAGAGGGGAGGGGTGAATAGACTTTAAAACTTTTTCAAACAGAGTTGGGAACCTCTTCTGATTGCTATGTCAACTGGACTGCAAGTCTGCTGGTCCAGATGACTCTAGTGATCTGACTGCGGAGGTTATATGCGGAATTATGGTAGGCCTGGTTTAGACTCGTTCTTATAGTTCTTATGAAAGTGTTCAACTTGTTTTGCTTAATGAAAATACTCAGCTGATGCTGGTTTGAAAGTTATGGCCTTGTTTTGAAGAGTGTTGAAATCACAATATGCACTATATAAAAATAACACCAGATTTATAGTGGTTCGGATATACGTTCCTACGTCCACTCTCACGTCCACACGTGATGTTTAATCCCTTTAAATTACCACAAATTACAAGGGTCTTGACCTTTATAGTCCCAAGGTTAGGACTTTGAGATCTGAGCCGTCCTAACAGCTACCGTCTCCATAAGTGATTGTAAGCACTTGCACTTTGAGGGGTTCAAAAACTTTAACCTTTCGGTGAGGGTTTGGGGTTTTTGAAGATGTATCCAACTAATGGTTCAAGCTTATAATTTGCTTAACCACTATGCCTAAAACAATTGATATACAATATGAACGGGTTTCAGGTTCTTAAGGGTTGGATAGAAATCACTTAAGAGCTATAGATAATCTAATGGTTTCTGGCTCTTTTGAGAATTCTTAGAACAGTATGGCTTTAGCTTTGATTGCTTGCTTGGCTTGTTGAATTCTCTCTTGTGACTTCGACTTTGTGATTTCTCATTCTCTTGTATTTATATTGGAGATTGGTTGCAACTAGCCGTTGGAGTTGACTAGCCGTTTGAGCAATCTTTCCATAATAGCTTGATTCCTTGATTCCAGCCGCTTGATTGCTTCAATCCTGGGATCATGTCAATCTTTTAAATAAGGTAGGTCTTCGTTTGAATTGCAAGATGACTTAGGAATCAGCCGAGTCCTGGAAGAGCACATAGTCTTCTGATCTGTACTTCTAGTCTTCTGACTACTCTTCTGGCCTTAGGTCTTCTGTCTTCTGATATCAGCAGAGTAACACTCTTCTGATCTGGTAATTCTTTGTACTGCTTTTAGGCCATCTTCAATCTGGGACTCCATCAGATAAGTAGGTATACAAGCACCTTAACTTATCTGGTCTTCAAGGATCTTCTAGTCTTCATGTCTTCTACTCTTCTCATCTTGAGGATAGGCATGTAAGCCAGGACTGTGCTGATCAGCTAATATCAATACAGTTGATCACACAAGACTAGTCTAAGCTGTTCTACACAAGTCAGCTGATCCTATTACATTTATAAACTCTAAGTGTTTTGGCCATCAAAACTATTCTAACATCAAGTGGGGCTTAGGGTGAATTTATATCCCAACAATTTCCCCCTTTTTGATGAAGCCAAAACTATACTTGATAAGTGCTCTTAATGAATTAAGATAAGAGTTTATAACATGCTAAGACTGAAGTATCTGATGGAGACAATGAGAGTTTGTCTTGTAAGCAGAAAGGACTATAACTTGAATATATATAAAGCTTTTACAGATTACAAGTAATAGTTTCTTTAAACTTCTAAAGTAGTCTTCATCAAGTCTTCTGATCTTCAAACGCGGTAGGTAAGGTACAGACGAGCTCGAACTTCTTCCATGTGTTGCACATCTGTAACATTCTCCTCTTCATAGATCTTGTACAGAATCCTTTTGATTTCAATCATGTTGGCTCTTCCTGAATCCAGAAGGGGTGCATCCCATTTGGGTTCTTCAGGAGTTAGGATTCTGCAGTTGTCAAGTCCTTTGGCTGTCTTGACAATTTCTTCCCAGAACTCTGGATCTTCAAAGTTCATGAACTGGGAGAATTGGAGAAATTCTTCTTCTTAAGAAGGGAGAGGGCCAAATTTCCTTACAATGTGGTGTTGAATTTGCCACTTCTTCTTCAGGGGATACCATCTTGGTAGCTCATCTTGAAGGGCTAAATAATCCACATAATTACTATCAAACACCAGGACCTTTTCTTCTTGTGCTTTGTCCTTCATTGCTTTCCTGAGTTTGGCAATTCTTCTTTCAAATTTGGCTTTGACTGCCTTCGCATCATTCAGCTTCTTTTTCTTAAGCTCTTGGGCTTCAAGCAACTTCTTTTTCTTCAACTCTAGAGCCTCTTTCTCTTCTGCAGTAGGCTCTACTGGAGCTGATTTCTTGCTGGTCTGAGCTGACTGAGCTTGCTCATCTGCCTTTCTTTTCCTTGTCATTCTCTTTTCAGGAACTTGTTCTTCAGGGGCAGTGATCTGAAGGGTCTTGGCAGGAGCTTGAGTGGGTGCTTGAGTGCCTTCTTGAGCAATTTCTTTGCCTTTGCCTTTTTCTTGCCTGTTCTTGATTTTGCTCTTTAAACCACCCAAGGTTTCATTCAGCTCATCTTGAGATACTACCATTACAGCTTGTTGTGCAGCTGATTTCTCAAGAGCTCTTATCAACACATCTTCCCCCTTTTTGGCTTCAGCAAGTGCAGCCGCAAAAGGCTTCATGGCATTCATGATTTCCACTTTCAGAGTTTGTTTCAGTGCCATGGCATTAACCTTGTTGACAGCAGTAATGTGGGATATACTGTGTTCCATGACATTAGCAAGAGAATTGGTGGAGGAGGCAGCTTCGAGCTTTTCTGCAAGTGCTTCCAACTTGGCTGCTGTCTCCTTCAGCTGAGTCTGCAGTTTCTTATTCTCTTCTGCAGCTGATTTAAGAAGAGCTTGTCCTTCAGTGGCTCTTGCTTCAGCATCCTCAATTCTTGTCTTGTAGGTGGTCTCCATGCGGTGCATCTCATCAGTGTAAAGATCAGCAAACCTTTTGGAGGTGTCACCTGATAGTTTCTGATAGGTACTCAAATATTCTCCTATCTGCTGATGAAGTGCTTCACCAAACTTGTCTTCAATGTCAAGAATCTGGTCATGAAGACGAGTCCTCTGTTCCCTAGCAGCTTTTTCAACATATCTTCCAAGCTGCAAGCCTAAGCCTTTCTCAAAGTGCAAGTCTATTGCAGCTTTGACTTGGGAGCAGATGTTTGCTGTATGATCAACTGATGGGGTAGAAGTTGAGGTAGTACCTTGAGGCTTTGGATGAACAATTAGTGCTTTGCCTCTCTTCAGCTGATAGGTAATCTTCATTGAGGAAGCAGGTAGTGGCCTTAGTCAGATGGGTCATGATTCGTCTGCCTGCATCCTCTGATTGATCAATGAAGTGAGTCAGATCTTCTGAAGGCTTGAAGTGAGCTGGTACTCTGACTACTTCTTTGTCAGCTGGTGCAACTGTGTCTTCTGCAGGGACAGCTGAGTCTTCTGCAGGGGTAGTTGCAACTGTGTCTCCCACTAAGGCTGGTGCAGCCGAGTCTTCTGCCAAGGTAGGTGCAGCTGAGTCATCAACCAATGTCTTTTCAGCTGTCTGCTTATCCGATGAGCCTTCTGGGACAGAGACATCAGCTGTGGGGATTCCTAGAATCCGATTGCAAACTGCAGTCAGTGCCTCGTCTGATAGCAGCTGAGCAAAAGATCGAACTTGAGCAACTTCCTTTTGCTCCATCTCCCAGTCGAGGAAGTTTTCCTTTCCTCCCATTCCTTCCATGACCTCAAGAAGGTCATCTACATCATCTCTTCTGAGCTCAATCTAAGTGCATATCCTAAGCACTTGTTCAAACTGGATTGAATCCTCATCAACTCCAGGTGTAGTGGCTTTGAGCAGGTTGGCTATCTTCATCCTCATTATCTTCTCCTTTGTGCACATTGGGTAGTGCACCATTCTGAACTGAGGTTGAGAGTGGCCAGCTTGATCCAGGTCTGCTGGTGCTATGTCTTCTGGAGCAGATGGGGCAGAGAGGATAGGGGATTGGGTAGCTGGGGTATTTTCCTCTGCTGTGTGAGTATCAGCAGGGATTTGGGAAGTGATATCTTCTTGTTGGATAGGAGTTTGGGATTGATCTTCAGTGATTTGTTCATCAGCAGGGTTTTGAGTCTGCTGGTTTGGTTCAGTTTCTACTTGAAGATCAGTAGATGGTTGAGCTTGATGATCTTGGATATCTGTTGTTTGAATGTCAGCAGGGGTTGTGGATGTGGTCTGAGTTTGATCATCAGTAGGGCTTGTTAAGTTGGTTTGGGGTTGGTTGTCTGCTGGTTGAACATCAGCAAGGTTAGGCATTTGTGTTTCAAGGGTTGATTTAGGCTGGGCTTGTTCCTCTGTTGTGTGAGTATCAGCAGGGATTTGGGAATCAGTGTTTGGAGGTTTAGATGGGTTGAACTCATCAGAAGGGTTGAAGGATGAAATAGGGGCTATGCTCATTGGAGTAGGGAGCCTGGATTTCTTGGCTTTCTTTGTGAAAGAAGAAGTGTTCTTCTTTCTCTTCTGACCCTTTGATAGTTTAGAAGGCGTGAAAGTGAGAGAGGGATTAGAAGTACCTGCCTTTTTCAAAGGAGGGGCAGTGGGAGTGGCATCTGATTCAGATGGGGAGATGAGCCCTGATCTGATCAGATATCTTCTTTGTGCTAAGGTCTGATTGTCATCATCATCCTCAGCAGGTTTCTTTTGAGCCTCTTCTTTGGATGGCTCCTCTTCTTCTTCAGCATCAGAGTCATGAGCAGACTCTTCTGCCTCTTCAACTGCATCTTTGGAAGATGCTTCAGCTAATAACTTCCTCTTCTCTTCTTTCAACCTTGCTGCCTCAGCAAGAGCTTCCTTCCTTAAGTAATACTTGGAGATGTGGAAGGTCTTATGAGGTCCCATCTTGTATTTCCTTGGGAGCACTTCTGGAAGGATGATGCTCAGCTTATTGACAAAGCTGACTGTTGATGTCACCTTCCATTCTCTTGCTTGAAGGTCCAAAGTCACCTTCTTGGCTTCAAGGGCGATTCTATCCAAGAACAACCCTTGCCAGTCACCATCAATCTGATCCCAGATTGCAGCCATAACTCTAACCTTTAGAGTAGTAACAGCATCATGACTGAATGTGTTACCTAGCAGCATCTTGTCTGCTATATCCATCAAGGTTTGAAACTTAGGTTCAAGTTGGGATTTCTTGAGCCCAGTGGCATCAATAGCCTTTATTCTTCCATCAGTAAACATCTCCATATACTCTTTTTCTCTACCCATGATGTAGTTGGAGATATTTACATTCCCCCTTGACAAGCCAAACAATTCCTGAAGAATTTCCCTTGTTACCTTGACCTTGTGTCCACCCATGACACTTTCGACATAAGATCCCTTCATCACAGCGTTTGCATAGAAAGCCAGCACATCTTGTTCATAAACATTGGTGGGTGCTGCTTCCAGAAAATCTCGCAGGTTGAGGTTGATGCAGCGAAGAAGGATCTCCTTGTTTTCTGCTTTGTGTTTGCCCTTGAAAAACAGAGCATTCTCTGTGAACATCTTCCCTTCCTTGGACCACTTTGCAGCATCCAAGGTGCCAGTGCTCTTGGTCTTCTCGTCGTAAATTTCAATGATTGCCATAGTAGAGTTTGAGTGTTAGGTTTTGAGAGCTTGACAGAAATTTGCAGAACGAGAGAGTATTGAGAGCAATTGAGTAATGTGAGCGAAAGGGTTTGGAAGAGGTTTAAGGGTGTGTATATATACTCCAACAATTCTTGATCTAACGGTCACATTTGAGTTTAATTGTGGAGTAGAGCCCAAGATTTTCCTTCTTTGATTTCGGGCCTTTCTTTAAATTTGCCGGCTGAATTTGCCAAGTGGCAATAGTTGATTTGCTGGCAATTTGGTAATTGAGTATTAATGACATCATTACCAAAAATAGCCGTTGTGACTAATTTTGTGGCAAGAATTGATCATCAAGGCCGTTTTTTATAAGTGAATTACATTCCTTATATAGACCAATTTGTTTAATTACATTCAGGAATAAATCTAGAATGAATTACATGATCAAAGATAGTCATTAAACTCTAAATTGATGTAATCTGATCAGCAGAGTGAAGTCTTCTGATTTCTTCAAGAGGTCTGCTGATTTTCCTTGAAAGTCTTCTGGTCAGCTGAGTTGGTCTTCTGATCAGCTGAGTAGAGGATAGGAGTTTGCTGTGATGATCCAGCCTGGATGATGGATCTTCCAGCTTTATTGTGAGTGATGATCTAACCTGGTTTGATGGATCTTCCAGCTCTATCTCTTAACCATGTAGGACCATCAAATCAATATGATGATCAGCCTAGATGATAACCCACTGGTTCAGGTTGCCCTCACCATCTGATGTTCCTCATCATCAGATGGGTTGTAGCATCTAATGTGTCCTTTTTGAATTTCTTCGCTTCTCTTGAAAGAGAAGGAAGATTGGAAGAGGCTTCAATGGAGTCTGAAGAGAGGGCCATGGACTTGGTCTTCATGTTTTGTTTAGACACAGTAGCCTTTGATAACAAGCTCTCCATGTAGAACTTCCCCCTGAAGAAGAAGCTCTGCTTGTTTGCTACTCTGTCTTTTGCATCTCTCTTTCCTCTAGTTTTCAATAAGGACTTCTCTCCTTCCTCTAGTTTTCATAGACATACTTATGTTGGCTAAACCAAGTATGCTGATCTGCACCATCTTCATCTTCTGGACAAATCTTCATCTCCTTCACCCAAAACTTTGGTTGAGGGATGATCTCCATTCCATCTTTTCTTTCGATCTTCTCCATACCTGAAATAAAAATTATAGTTAGTATTTTGTGTTCTTAGGTGTTCTCATAACTTCCTCCTTTTATAGGGGTAGAAATGAGGTAGTGGAGTGAAAGATGACAAAACTATAGAGTTGATAGGTCTGAATTTCTGAAAAGTTACTTCTTAAGATCAACAATGAGATTCTTGATCTAAGGGTTCACATTTAAAGATATTCAGACTTTATCTTATGGAATGCAGAAATTATAAATTTTGAGCAAGAGTTATTTGGAATCCGTACAGTGCATGCATACTGTTGAGTCGGTGAGGATGGTGTATTAATCCAACCAAGTATAACTCAATAGTACACTGTATGTATGTATATAAATAAAGTATTTTATGAAGAATAGTTTATTGTTATACATAGTATACATTGCTTTGGAGTAAAGAGATCAAATAACTTTGTTCAAGTCTGCTATATATATATATATATGATATGCAATGCAGATTGTAGAGTATTTCATCAAGGATTCTTAAGGTATCATTGATTCCCCCTTGATTAGATGACTCTAGGTTTTCCCTCAGCTTTATTTGTCTTCATCGGGAAAGAACTTACCTGAAGATGAGGGTGTCTATTCACCTCATCTGATCCTCCTAGTCTGCTGCACTTGGATCAGCTGAGGTTTTCAGCTGATCTTTCCTTCTTCATGTGCTTGGGTCCAGGAGTCCTAAGCTGTAGCATAGGGTCTTGAACCTTTCTTCAGCTAGGGGCTTAGTCAAGATGTCTGCTCTTTGGATATCTGTGTGAATTTTCTCCATCTCGATGTCCTTCTTTTCAAGGTGGTCTCTTATGAAATGGTGTCGAATGTCGACATGCTTGCACCTTGTGTGGAGGACTGGATTTTGAGTGATGGCAATGGCACTGCTGCTGTCACAGTAGATAGGAACTTCTCTTGCCTCTACATTGTAATCCTTGAGTTGTTGAACTAGCGAGAGCAGCTGACTACAACAACTTCCAGCTGCCATGTATTCTGCTTCAGTGGTGGACGTTGCAACTGAAGTTTGCTTCTTAGAGAACCATGAAATCAACTTGTTGCCTAGAAATTGACAGGTTCCAGATGTGGATTTCCTATCAATTCTACATCCTCCATAGTCTGAGTCAGAATAGCCACTCAATTCTAGATTGTCATCAGCAGGGTACCATAGTCCTAGATTGACTGTTCCTTTGAGGTACTTGAGAATCTTCCTTGCTGCTTCTAGATGACTTTGCTTTGGGTTTGCTTGAAACCTAGCACATACTCCTACAGCAAATGTTATGTCTGGTCTGCTAGCTGTAAGGTATAGTAGAGATCCAATCAGTGCTCTATATTCAGCTTGATCAACTGCCTTTCCAGACTCATCTGGTTCCATTTTGAAAGATGTCATCATTGGAATCCTTGCAGTCTTGCTTTGTAGAGCTTTGAATCTTTCTAATAGGCTTTTGGTATACTTGGACTGGTTGATGAAGATCCCTTCTGAACTCTGCTTGACTTGAAGTCCTAGGAAATAATTCATCTCACCCATCATGTTCATTTCAAACTTTCCTTGCATAAGTTCAGAGAACTTCTTGCACATCTCTTGATTGGGTGATCCAAATATAATATCATCTACATATATTTGCACCATTAGAATGTCTTCTCCTTCTTGTATTCTGAAAAGAGTTCTATCAACTTTGCCTTTTGTATATCCATTGTCAAGTAAGAATTGTGACAATGTGTCATACCAAGCTCTAGGGGCTTGTTTTAGACCATAGAGAGCCTTCTTCAGTCGATATACTTGATCACCTTTTTCAAATCCAGGAGGCTGCTCTACATATACTTCTTCTACCAGAATACCATTTAGAAAAGCACTCTTGACATCCATTTGATATACCTTGAAGCCCATATATGATGCATAAGCTAGAAACAGTCGAATGGTTTCTAATCTGGCTACTGGAGCAAAAGTTTCATCATACTCAATCCCTTCAGATTGTGAATATCCTTTTGCAACTAGCCTTACCTTATTTCTAGTTATTACATCATTTTCGTCCTTCTTGTTCTTGAATACCCACTTTGTTCCTACTACATTGTGGTTTTCAGGACGATCTACCAATTCCCATACTTCATTTCTTTCGAATTGGTTTCGTTCTTCTTGCATAGCAGTGATCCAATTGCTATCTCTCATTGCTTCTTCTATGTCAGCTGGTTCAATGTTGGATAGGAAGGCACACCAGCAGAACATAGATGATTGTGAGTTCTGATTCAGTTGTCTTCTGGTCTTGACACCTGAGTCTGCTCCTCCTAAGATGAGGTTTGATGGATGATTGTTTCTCCATGTATGCCTCACAGGAGTATCTGCATTGGATGAGCTTGGATTCTCATCTGATCTAGTGCCATCAGGAGGGTTGACTTGATTAGGTCGATCATCATCTGTATCTTGTGTGTCAAAGAGATCATTGTTGGGATATGAATCCTAGACAAGTCCTAAGTGATGAAAGATAAGATGAAGTTTTGATAAGCCAAAAGTGGATTGAATATTTTCTAAGTACTGACTGATCTAGTCTAGTTGAGTTGAGTCATCTTGTGCAAAGACCAGTAGAGTTCACATGAGTTCACATAAGTTCATATTAAAAGATAAGTACATTTTTATAAGTACTTCATATTTGTTTAAGTCTGTTACTGAGCTATTTGAAAGGTGTATAGAAGCTCATGATTTTATATGTAATAGATTAGATTGGTTGTATAGTTTATAAGTTGACTAAGCTTGTATTATGGAAGCTTAAAGTAATGTAATAGTCTTGATAAGTTTAGTATAGTCTATCGTTTGAAGAAGGAAGACAAGTCAAGAAGATTGAAGTCTACTACTCAAGATAAGGAGGACTACAAGACAAGACAAGTGCATACAAGTCTACTCAAGACAAGTCAACGAAAGTTACTTAAAGTCAAAGTTTAAATCGAAGTGAAGCGCGTATAAAGATAAAGTTAGAAGTTAGTTATGGAATAACTAATTCATTACAGAAACGCGTATATGGATAAGAAGATTCAGTTGAAGGTAGTTATCAAGAAAAGTTGGTTACAACTAACTAAGTTCTTGAATGTTATAAATACTTCATGATGATGATCATTTGAAGACTACTGCAACTACGTATACTGAAGCTACATACTGAAGATATATTGAAGATTACTTTCAGAGTTCATTAAAAGTTCAGAAAGCAAGTCAGAAGTGAAGTGAAGAAATCCAGAAGATTGCTACTGAAGATCAGAGAAGTTTTTAGTTTTTGTTGTTTTTATCAAGTTGCTAGATACTTGTTAAATTTCTAGTTAGATCGTAGACATATCTGGAGGTATAGTCTGTTGAAGATCTAAGTCTTCTTCTTGGGACTCAAAAGACAGGAATTATACACTTGTACTCGATTGGAAGAGTTTAGTGGAAACATCACAACTGGGTTTGTGAGAGTGGATATAGACAAGTTGTCGAACCACTATAAATCTTTGTGTGTTGTTTACTTTACTGTTTTAATTGTTTAATTGCTTAACTGTTTTAACTACTACTAAACTAAACAAGTTGAGTATAGAACAGAGTTCTCGAATATAGAAGTTGAGTATAAACTTGAATTGGGCTCATTGTTAATTTCGTATTCCGCATATTGTATTCTGATATTTCGATAGAATTTTGAAAAGTCTATTCACCCCCCTCTAGACATTTTCACTAGCTTACTCGTTATTAACTCAACTTTGGGGACCTACAAGTGGTATCAGAGCAGTGGTTTACGAACTGCTGTTTCTTGATAACCGACTTAGACTTAGGGTGAAGTCTTGTTCCTTGATTATAGTTGCTTACGTGTTCTTGATCAAAGATTTTTGTTATATCTGTTTCGTGCTCCCTGTTCTTGACCTATTTGCTTCTTGATCATAATTTTCTTTAGCGCTGATCTGCTTACAAAATCATGTCATTGGAAATTAGTGCTAACAAGTTACCCAAGTTCCAGGTTCAGGACTATGACTACTGGAAGCTGCGAATGGAAGCCATTTTCAGTTCCACGCACGACCTAATGATCTCTGTTATCACAGAAGGACCTATTGTTACTATGGTTCCTAATACTGCTGTTCTTGACCCAAGCAAACCAATTGGTACTCTCGTCAAGAAACCCAGGTCAGATCTAACCTCAGAAGAAATGCGTCAAAATAATTTGGATAGTTTGGCAAAGAATTACATTTTACACACCCTTCCTAACGAGTATCTGGGAAAAGTGTTAAAATGTAAGACTACCAAAGAGATGTGGGACAGACTAGCTATTCTTTGTGAAGGGACTTCCCTAATCAAAGAGAGCAAACTCTCCACAGCTGTCCAAAGATTTGAATCATTTCAGATGAAAGCTGGGGAAACTATCGACCAGCTGGATACTCGTTTTACTAAGATCATGAATGATTTGGAAGTACTTGGTAAATCTTATACTGCTCGTGAGATCAATCTTAGAATTTTGAAGAGTCTTGATAGTCGTTGGAAAATGGTAAAAATGCTTGTTAAGAACACTCAAGACATTGATACGTGGACTGCTGAAACCATGTTTCAAACCCTTAAAGCCCATGAGTTTGATTTAGACGAAGATGAACCACTAGCCAGTAGTGATAGAGAACATGCTGTATCTAAGAACGTTGCCTTTAAGTCTAGCTCTTCTAAGTCTTCTAAGGTAGACAGGTCCAAGTCTAGAACTAAGTCTGCCTCTGTGAAAGATGAGTTAGATACTGATCTTAGTCTGAAGGATCAGATGAGTCTCATGGTTAGAAAGTTTGATAGGCTCAACAAACGCTTCGGAAGATACAAGAAGTTCTATAGGGATCATAGAGCATCTACTTCTAAGAACTCGTCTGAGACCAGACGAGACCGAAACTCGTCCGAAAGGAGAGACGAAGTCTCGAAAAGTAACAGACGAGATAGAGAGTCTGACGATAGGAAGATTCAACGTTCTGATAGACGTGATAAACGTAGGGACAAATCTCCTATTAAAAAGGCTACTAATGATCTCTTGTGCTATAATTGTGAAAAGCCAGGTCATTACATTTATGAATGTCCAGACCTGAGCACTGACGATCGAGAAGAACGTAAAGCTCGAAGAGAAAGAAGATATAACCGTGGCAAAAAGGCTATGATGGCCAATGATGACTCTGATTCGGATTCAGACGAGTTGCCATCGTCCGTATCTAGCCACTCAACTGATCAAGATCACGACGAAGCATTCATAGTAGATGATGGCCTATGCTGCATGGCTAAAATCGACCAAGAGGTATCATCTGCTACATCTTTTCAATCTTGTAATGATTCAGAAACTGATGAAAGTGACACTGCTAGTAGTGAAGTAGGAAGTAGTCTTCAGCACTCGTCGAGTGCAGTCGAAGACGACCTACTACTTGCTAACCAAGCATTCATTGAAGTCAGTGATGAAAACATTGCATTAAAGCAAGAAATCATTGATCTTAAGGAAGCTCAGTCAAAAGTAGATCCTAATATAACAGTCCTAAATAAACGCTTGACTGAAGAGTTGAGTAAACTCAAAGAAAAGTGTGCGTTGACAGACAGGTTATATCAAGACCTACTTAAGATACATGCAACTGAGAGAAATGAATTCAATGTTTTAAAGAACAAGTGCAACAGACTTGAAGAACGTAATAAGTTCTTAGAGACCGAGGTAGTTACACTTGATCTCAAACTTACTGACCTGGTTAACTCTTCAAAGATTAACCTTGAACTGTCAAATAGGTATAGAGATCCAGGTGACAAGACTGGTATAGGTGCTGAGTCATCTAGCTCGACTACTCGAGTCATTAAGAACCCTACTACTATTAAAGCAAGACTTTTGCCAAATGATAAAGGAAAAGGACCAATGTTATACGATATTGGAACTCCTTCTAATGGTACTATACCTAAACAAGCTCGAGTTAACATTCCGATTACCAAGGGAGGTAAAAAGAATGGTAACGGCAAGCCTGTTCCATCTAGAACTAATCTTCAAAGGACCACTAATCGTGGACGACCCAACCAGGTCAGATACGAGGACTGGTATCCTGAGGAGACGAGTACTAGACAGGTACAGACTAGACGACAAGAGTCTAGACCTCCATTTATAAGGCAGTCTCAACTCTACTCGTCTAGACCTAGACAGGTAGCTCCAAAATATCGTACACAAGCTGTCCTATATCCTCCACCTCTATCATACGATATTTTAAGTGAGGAAAGACCCAAACGCGTCTATAAACCGTATGGACCTAATGCTTTCAAACCCTACTCTAACTATCATAGACAAGTGCCTGCTCAAGTAGAGATTAAGTCGAAAGGCTATCTCCAAAGAGTAGACCCGAACTCGACTGATAGGCCAGAGAAGGACAACAAGGTCTTATTTTGCAACAAATATGGGCGAAAGCTTAAAAGATCGAACTTGTTCAAGACTCCAATGTATATCTGGATTCCTCTGAACATGACTAACCCCCAAGGACCCCAATAAACAAATGGGTACCTAAATTATTGAATATCATCTATTGCAGGGTCGACTTGACTTGTATAAGAAGGGTGGCTCAGTAGGAGAAACCTGGTACATAGACAGTGGTTGTTCGCACCACATGATTGGTACCAAAGCTCTCTTGTCTAGCTACCATGAGCAAGAAGGACCAAAAGTAATATTTGGTGATAGCTCCACTGCTGTCACTAAAGGATTTGGTTACATCCGGAATGGAGACGTTGAGATCCAAGATGTCTCATATGTTGAAGGTTTGAAATATAACTTACTCTCTGTTTCACAGTTTTGTGATCGTGGATACAAAGTGCAGTTCAAGAGCCGCAAATGCGAAATCATTGACAAAAGGACGCACACAGTCCTACTAGTCGGCGTAAGACAAGGAAGTGTGTACATAGTGAACTGGAACAGTTGTCCGAGGGACACCTGCCTACTTACTAAGAATCCTAAAGAACTTGGCTGGCTCTGGCATAGACGCCTCTGTCATCTAAACTTTAAGGTACTTAATAAGATAGCCAGAGATTACCTTGTAGAAGGTATTCCCAATGAAGTTTACTACAAGTCACATGTATGCACGGCCTGTCAACAGGGTAAACAGGTTAAAGGTTCTTTTAAGTCAATTCCTACTCTCTCAACTAGTAGAGTCCTAGAACTCCTACATATGGATCTTCATGGTCCAATAACTCCTCCAACCTTGAATGGTAGAAGGTACACACTTGTTGTAGTAGACGACTATTCTAAGTTCACTTGGGTAGTCTTTCTACACAAGAAGAGTGATACACAAACACTTCTGCCTGAACTGTTGAAGAAGTTACAAGTTGAGAAGAACCAGTCTATTGTCAAAATTCGAAGTGACAAGGGAACTGAGTTCATTAATTGCTATATCAAAGAATTTTGTACTAAACGTTGTATCCAGCACCTTACTAGTGCAGCTAGGACACCACAACAGAACGGTGTAGCAGAAAGAAGGAATCGAACTCTTAAAGAAGCCTGTAGGACCATGTTAGCTGAGTTCAACACACCTCAAAAGTTTTGGGCTGAAGCTATCAACACTGCATGCCACTCACAAAACAGAAGCGCGATCAATAAAGCTCTAGGCAAGACACCTTATGAGGTTTGGAAAGGTAGAAAACCCAGAGTTTCATATTTCCATATATTTGGCTGTAAGTGTTTCATTCACAACAATGGAAAGAGCAAGTTGAATGCTTTCGATGCTAAAGCAGACGAGGGGATACTTTTAGGATACTCCTCGACTAGCAAAGCATTTAGGGTATTCAACTACTCAACTCTTTGTGTGGAAGAAACACCACATGTGGTTTTCGATGAATCTCAACAGGACTCGTCTGCCGACAAGATCAGTAAGAAGGTAACTGATCTATCGATCGAATCTGACAAAGATTCAGAGATATATGAATCCGTTCAAGCCTACAACCCATTCCTAAAAGCTCTCGACTCTGATGATACAAATGATGTTGATATGCATGATGCTGTACATGATATAGATGATGATAGTATTCCTGTTAAGAATAGGAAAACATGGAAATCCGCGCATGACACTGAAAATATCATTGGTGACTCTACTATTGGTGTAAAGACTAGACGACAACTCTTTGAGTCGCAAGAACAGCCGAGTCCAACTATGTTTTGCTGGTGTTGTTTCCTCTCTGCTATTGAGCCTACCACTGCTAAAGAGGCATTGGCTGATAGTAATTGGATCATCGCTATGCAAGACGAGTTGAACCAGTTTGTTCGAAACGACGTCTGGGAACTTGTCGATAGGCCGAAACATCATAATGTAGTTGGCACTCGATGGATCTTCAAGAATAAGAAAGATGAGAATGATTTAGTCGTTAGAAATAAGGCTAGATTAGTCGCCCAAGGCTACTCACAAGCTGAAGGCATAGACTATGATGAAACTTATGCTCCTGTTGCTAGACTAGAAGCCATTCGATTGTTCCTTGCATATGCTGCTCACATGAAGTTTACTGTATATCAAATGGATGTTAAAAGTGCATTTCTTAACGGTATTCTTGCGGAAGAAGTGTATGTTGAACAACCTCCAGGTTTCGAAGTCAAAGGTAACCAGGTGTACAGATTAAAGAAGGCCTTATATGGACTAAAGCAAGCTCCAAGAGCATGGTATGACACTCTATCTCTCTTTCTATTGGAAAATGGTTTTACTAAGGGCAAGGTCGATCGAACCTTGTTCAGAAGACAAGAAGGGAAGGACATTTTACTCGTCTAAATTTACGTAGATGACATCATTTTTGGGTCACCTAACAAAAAGCTGAGTGAAAGTTTTTCAACACTCATGCAAAGTAAATTTGAGATGTCTATGATGGGTGAAATGAACTACTTTCTTGGACTTCAAGTAAAACAAACTCCGGAAGGTATTTTCATAAATCAGGCGAAGTACACTAGAAATCTTTTAGACAAGTATGGGATCAAAACATGTAAGTCCACTGGTGTACCAATGCAACCAACTTACAGAATGGATCCAGATGAGAACGGTAAATGTGCTGACCAATCTTATTATCGTGGCTTAATTGGTTCTTTACTGTATCTAACTGCTAGTAGACCTGACATTGCATTCTCTGTTGGTGTTTGTGCTCAATTCCAAACCAATCCAAAAGAAAGTCACATGGAAACTACCAAAAGGATCTTGAAATATTTGAAAGGGACCATCAATCGTGGTATATGGTATCCTTCAAATGATGATCTATCCTTAAGTGGGTATTCAGGCTCAGACTTTGGAGGCTGTAGAATAGATAGGAAATCTACTTCTGGTTCTTGTCAATTTCTAGGCACAAAACTCATATCTTGGTTTTCTAAAAAGCAGACTAGTGTAGCAACTTCAACTACCGAAGCCGAGTACATGGCTGCTGGTAGCTGTTGTAGTCAACTACTCTGGCTCATGCAACAGCTTCGTGATTACAATATACATGAATCAAATGTTCCTATTTTCTGTGATAGTAATAGTGCAATTGCCATTACACAAAATCCTGTTCTGCACACACGATGTAAGCATGTTGATGTGAAGCATCATTTCATACGTGATCATGTAGAAAAGAAGGATATTCGCATGGAAAAGATTCATACTGATTTTCAAAGAGCTGACATTTTTACAAAACCATTAGCTGAGGCACGATTTCGTGAGTTATGCATTAGTCTAGGACTAATTGATTTAGACCCTACTTGCCTATAGCTATGTACTAACAAGACAGGTACATCAATAAAAGGAGACAAGATCACTAGACCAGAGCACTCGACTACTCACGCAATTGACAGGTATACAAGGCTAGACTAGATGACCAAACAACCCGATGAGGAAGCTGGTAAAGCTGAGGGTAATACTAAGGGAATAAAACGTTTAAGGGGGAATCTGTGATTCCTTAAATATCCTTACGTTGACTCTTATGTGTGTTATACAGTCATCTTTTTCGAAACCTTGATCATTGCTCTCGATTGATATTCATCTTATTTATGTTATTTTACCTGTACCTACGATTATGCATTGCAAATGATAAAGATAGGTACATGAAGACGTTCGACGATTGAGATAGACAAGCACAGTCGAAGGGGGAACTCGACTGGTGTTCTTAAGGCTACTCGTCTTGTGAAGCTTAAAGGCTACTCGTCTGTTCTGGATAGACTCGAACAGACAAGCTAAGTGTTTCTAGTGATTGATATATGTTAAGTGTTTTGACAAATCGAATCAAGGGCATTTTTGTAATTAGATAATGCTAGAATTTGAAAACCCTAGAATTGGATTTACACACTCCCATTTAATGAGGTGTATACACCCAGTTCGAACACGACTACTTTAGGTCAGATGAGTTCACTCCCCTGTCCTAAGTAAGTAGAGCCGGATTTCAAATTTTACAATATCAAATCACATTATATTCTCGATTCCGTAACTGAATCCCAAAGGTCTCGACCGCTGGATCTAATCCTTCAATCGTGGCCGTCGGATCAACTTACAGTTTTAACAAAACCCATCTTCCACACTCAATAGCTTTACTGTTTCATTACTCTCACACGACTTACCCCACTTTGTTCTTAACTCTTCTACTTTGAAGCATTTGATTTCGTGCTATTCTTCAAGATAACTGCAACTTCTCGTAATATACAATGTCTACTCGTTCGATTTTCGATATTAGAACAAACATGCAGGTCACATTTGACCTAGGCCGGTACATTGCCGACAACAAGGTGAATGTAGAACCTTCTGTGTTCTTTAAAGGGCAACACACAGCTGATAATGAAGAGATTCTGACCAAATGCACAAGATGTGGTCTGAAGCCCTACTTAGAAGCCTTCCCTCAGGTTGTTTTGGAGGAAGAAGTGCTCGAGTTCTATGCCAATGTCACCAGACGAGGTGACATTCTCGAATCGTTTATTGGAGAGGATCGAGTGCAAATCACTCGAGAGGTGTTGTTCAAATATCTGAAGCTGCCCACTGGATCGATTGATATAGAGAATTATGCTCTAGGGCAAGAAGTTCGTTATTTGAGTATCTTTTGCGGAAGGAGGCTGAAACCAAAGCAAGATGAAAAATATGCTGCAGTCAAGAAGGGTGATCTTCTAGACAAGTATCGCACACTGTTGGATATTGCCAGCAAAAATTCTACTCAGCTCCACTGGTTCGCATGACTCGGTGACTTTTGCCAAAGCAAGGGTTATGGCTGCAATTTATGATGGCATAACTGAAGGAGATTGGTTCAGGATAATTGCAGATCGAATCATGTATTTCGAGAAGAGCGTTCGAGTAGATGACCACACTCGCAATTGGGTGGTGTCTACGGCTGTTGGATATGGTAACATGCTCAGTATTCTACTTCCTCGTCTACTGCCGAACAAGTCGAGTTGGAGTAAAGGAAAACCATTCCATCCGCTGAAATTTTATTTGAAGAAAGAGGCTGTAAGGAAGCAGGCTGCTACAAGGCCAGCTGCCCCTAGACGTGTCCAGATTGAGGACTCTGACGTCTTGCCTTATGGCAACTCATCTAGTTCTTCAGAAGATGAGTCCGAGGATGAAGAGACGAAGGCTCCTGCAAAAGCTGAGTCGAGTGGAGATGATTCTGAACAGACTCACTCAGACAAGGAAGCTGATGTTATGAAGAAGGATGATGAAGAGAAGGAGACCCAAGTTCTTCGTCTTGTAAGGATTGGTACTCCACCTCCACCAGAAGAGATGACTTACCAGGTTGGTTCTTCATCTAAATCTTTGTCAATTCCCTCTCTCTCTCTCCCCTCTGTTCGAACCAAGGCTAGATCACACCGATCTAGGCCTCGTCCTTTACCCTTAACCTCTCAGGCATTGCCAGCATATCCGCTGAGTGCAAGCCTACCCCAAATCACTCCCAAAAAGGACACAACTGATACTCAGACAGTTGGCACACTTGACCAAACCACATCAAAGCCCATTGAAACCATTGCTTTCACTCCCTCTCCCTCACCAGAATATGGTGAACCCTCTATCCCATCTACTTCAGACAAATCACCAGTTGCCACTGCAACAACTGAGGTAGAGACCCCATCTACTCAGGACCCGTCTGAGGTTAGATTTGAATCCCTTGTATACTATCCTATATGTCTTCGAGAGAAGAGGGTCCATGCCAGAGTTTCAAGAAATCTGAAAAAGCAGCTCTCGACTCTTGACATCGACACGGCTTCTGAACAGTTTGAGAAGCTTGTAAGAGTCTGCACGTGGTTCGCTTTGAAGAAGTCGTCTACGGATGATCTGTTTGAAGTTATTCAAGGCAAAGGCGGCATCTCCAATTTCATGGATTGGGAGATGGAACAGAAAGAGAATAGTGGAGTTAAGGATCATTTCGAACTATTTCCCCGCAAGGCCCTGGTTAACTTAGTCAAGAAGCTACTGAACATTCCTGATGGTGTTCTTGAAGATGAATTCTCGTTTGATGTCGGAACCCAGACTGATCTGGTGGAAGACGAGATCAAGCCTGAAGAAGCCGAGTTGAAAGTACAGACTTCAGAACCTATCTTGGAAATAGAGGATGGTTCAGAAGATGAAGCTGAATGTTCTGAAAGTTCAAACTCTTTTCAGTTTGGTAAAGAGGATGATGACTTTATGGATGCCGAGATGTTTAATGAAGATGAGCTTGTTGAGAAAGTGCAAGAGACTCAGTCATCTATTCAAGTTGTTTCAGAAAGATTTTTGGATGAATTGAAGATCGATCTGAAAGGTACTGTTCAAACTGCCATAGACGAGTTTCTACACTCGAAGATGAAGGATGTGTTAGTTGACCAGAATCAGTTCATTGTTGACAATACCAGAGATTTGATGGTTGGGGAAGTCAGCAAGTTGGACTCAACTTTTCGAGAGAAGATGAGTGCTGAAGTTGAAAATTTTCTGATGAAACAAGTTGATATTTCAGAAAAGAGATCGATTGAGTTTGCTAGAGCTTTGGCTGAAGAATCAAGCAAAATGGAGAGACTCTACAGTGTTAAGGTTGCCATTGCTGATGATCAAAGAAGAGAAGCACAAGATCAGTTGGTGCGTTCTCAAGCTATTCTTACCGAGTTAACTTCTCAGAACACTCTTCTTCGACAGACGGCTACTCATTTGGAAAATGAACTGGTTTCATGTACAAGGAAGTTGGAATTGGCTACTGATCGTCTTGACAAGCTGAGTCATGAGAAGACGCATCAGAGGCAGATTGAGTTAGCTGCTGAAGCCATGAAGGAAGCTGTTAAGGAAGAAATGACTCGCTTTACTAGTCTTTTCACTCTTAAGGCAGATGAAGCCAAAAAGGGGGAAGATTCAAGTATTGTAGAGAAGTCAGCTGAACCGGAAGCTAAGGAGGCAGCTGAAACTATTCAAGAGCTCAAAAGACCTAAGAGAGGTAAGCTGGTCAAGACTGAGGCAGCTGAAACTATTCAAGAGCTCAAAAGACCTAAGAGAGGTAAGCTGGTCAAGACTGCTGATTTAGAGAAGCTGAGATCAGAAGAGCAGAAATTGATCAAAGGCAAAGAAGAAGCTGCGTCTCCAGAAGCTGAAATTCAGACCAGACGAACTAAGAGAAAACTGAATGTTGAAGAAGCTACTGCTACTACAATTGTTGAAAAGAAACAAAGGATTAATGATGATGAAATTCATTATGCTAGCAAGAAGAAGATTGTCAAGCATATTGAAAGACTGCAGAAATTGAAAGCTGATGAAGATTAGATGGAAGACAAGTTCATTGATCACTTCATAGATAATGAGCATAGAGCTGAATGGATTGAAGTGAAGAATCAATGGGAACTTGATCATTGGATAATTAGGAAGTTTGGTGATGCTGAAAATCAAGATGAACTTTATCAACTGTTTGACAGGTTCATGGAAGGTCAACACAGGAAGTTATGGCATCTTATTCTAAGGATATCGGCTGGAGCTAACTTCAATATCCTTGTTCCTGAATTTCCTGACTGGAAATGTCCCATGACAAGTTCAGGTAAAAGGATTGATATGAGCAAGATAAAGAAGTTTGAAGAAGATCTATTAGACAAAGAGAAGATCGTAGATGATGGTCATATTAGTCTGATTCATAGAAGGATCCTCGATGCGTTTCATGTTCCAAACCCAGAAGGAGGTAATCTTTCAGACTAGTTGACTTTGTTTTTTTTAAGTTTTTTTTGCTCTGATACTTAGTTTTTTTTGAAGTATGTGTAATATCTACTGATCTATTTTGAATGAATGAAAGATAAGAAATATTTGATGTTAAAAGACAAGATAACTACTTAACTAGTCTACTTATGAGAAAAGATTCAAGTAGTTTTGGCTTCATCAAAAAAGGGGAAATTGTTGGGATATGAATCCTAGACAAGTCCTAAGTGATGAAAGATAAGATGAAGTTTTGATAAGCCAAAAGTGGATTGAATATTTTCTAAGTACTGACTGATCTAGTCTAGTTGAGTTGAGTCATCTTGTGCAAAGACCAGTAGAGTTCACATGAGTTCACATAAGTTCATATTAAAAGATAAGTACGTTTTTATAAGTACTTCATATTTGTTTAAGTCTGTTACTGAGCTATTTGAAAGGTGTATAGGAGCTCATGATTTTATATGTAATAGATTAGATTGGTTGTATAGTTTATAAGTTGACTAAGCTTGTATTATGGAAGCTTAAAGTAATATAATAGTCTTGATAAGTTTAGTATAGTCTATCGTTTGAAGAAGGAAGACAAGTCAAGAAGATTGAAGTCTACTACTCAAGATAAGGAGGACTACAAGACAAGACAAGTGCATACAAGTCTACTCAAGACAAGTCAACGAAAGTTACTAAAAGTTAAAGTTTAAATCGAAGTGAAGCGCGTATAAAGATAAAGTTAGAAGTTAGTTATGGAATAACTAATTCATAACAGAAACGCGTATATGGATAAGAAGATTCAGTTGAAGGTAGTTATCAAGAAAAGTTGGTTACAACTAACTAAGTTCTTGAATGTTATAAATACTTCATGATGATGATCATTTGAAGACTACTGCAACTACGTATACTGAAGCTACATACTGAAGATATATTGAAGATTACTTTCAGAGTTCATTAAAAGTTCAGAAAGCAAGTCAGAAGTGAAGTGAAGAAATCCAGAAGATTGCTACTGAAGATCAGAGAAGTTTTTAGTTTTTGTTGTTTTTATCAAGTTGCTAGATACTTGTTAAATTTCTAGTTAGATCGTAGACATATCTGGAGGTATAGTCTGTTGAAGATCTAAGTCTTCTTCTTGGGACTCAAAAGACAGGAATTATACACTTGTACTCGATTGGAAGAGTTTAGTGGAAACATCACAACTGGGTTTGTGAGAGTGGATGTAGACAAGTTGTCGAACCACTATAAATCTTTGTGTGTTGTTTACTTTACTGTTTTAATTGTTTAATTGCTTAACTGTTTTAACTACTACTAAACTAAACAAGTTGAGTATAGAACAGAGTTCTCGAATATAGAAGTTGAGTATAAACTTGAATTGGGCTCATTGTTAATTTCGTATTCCGCATATTGTATTCTGATATTTCGATAGAATTTTGAAAAGTCTATTCACCCCCCTCTAGACATTTTCACTAGCTTACTCGTTATTAACTCAACTTTGGGGACCTACAATCATTCCCCCTGGCATTTGGGATTGGTGCATCTTGATTCTGGTCAGCTTGCACTGCTTGAGTTTGAGATCTAGTGACAGGTCTATGAGGCTTATCTTCCTCTGGTTCTTCAGGGAAAGGTTCATTTACTTCAATGAACTCATCTGGTCTGGACTTGATCACTAGATGTCTCATCTGATCTGCAGCTGAGTTTGTTTCTACTGCATTCTTTTCACAATATTCATAAAAAACAACATGAGGTGTTTCTTCCACAAGAAGGGTTCGTTTGTTGAGTACCCTAAATGCTTTGCTAGTAGAGGAGTATCCTAAGAATATCCCCTCATCTGCTTTGGCATCAAAGGTATTCAACTTACTCTTCCCATTGTTGTGAATGAAACACTTACAACCAAATATATGAAAGTAAGATACTCTAGGTTTTCTTCCTTTCCACAGTTCATATGGGGTTTTCTCATGTATTTTATGAATACCTGACCTGTTTTGAGTGTGACAAGCTGTGTTGATGGCTTCTGCCCATAGCTTCTTAGGAGTGGAGAACTCAGCAAGGAGTGTTCTTGCAGCTTCTTTGAGTGTTCTGACTCTTCTTTCAGCTACACCATTCTATTGTGGTGTTCTTGCTGCACTTGTCTCATGATGAATACCATTAGAAGTACAATAGGCAATAATATAAGAGTTAATGAATTCAGTGCCTTTGTCACTTCTAATTTTCACAATTGGTTCTCCTTTCTCTACTTGGATCCTCTTCAATAGTTCAGGGAGCTTCTGCTGTGTTTCACTCTTCTTGTATAAGAAGATAACCCAAGTAAACTTGGAATAGTCATCTACAACAATAAGAGTGTACTTCCTCCCAGTTAGAGTGGTTGGAGTGATAGGTCCAAAGAGATCCATGTGAAGCAATTCAAGAACTCTGCTGGTTGATGCTGTCTTCTTGGTCTTGAAGGAGACCTTTGTTGGCTTTCCTTGTTGACATGCATCACATACCTGATCTTTACAGTAGAGTTCATTAGGCAGACCATCAACTAAGGATTCCCTTGCTAACTTGTTCATAGTCTTAAAGTTCAGATGACTAAGGTGTTTGTGCCATAGCCAGCTGACATCTTTAGGGCTCTTCACAAGCAGACATGTATCCTTAGGACAGCTGTTCCAATTTGCAAGATACATACTTCCCTTTCTAGATCCTGTTAGAAGGTTTTGTTTTGTTCTCTTATCACTTATGAGACACTCATCCTTAGAGAATTTAACTGAATAACCAGTGTCACAAAAATGAGAAACAGATAATAAATTAAACTTAAGACCTTCTACATATGACACATCATGTACCTCAATGTCACCATTTTTAAGGGTGCCATATCCTTTTGTGTTACCATGCGCGTTATCACCAAAGAAGACTTTTGGACCTTTCTTCTCTATGTAGTTGGTCAGCAGGGCTTTGGTTCCTGTCATGTGAGTTGAACATCCACTGTCTATGTACCATGTTTCTCCTGCTAGACCTCCTCTTCTGTATAGGTCCCTCCTTTCCTGCAAGGAAAGTTAAGTCTTAGGTACCCATTTTGTTTTGGGTCCTTGGGTGTTAGTACTACCCTTGGGAACCCACATATACATTGGTCGTTTGAACAACCTTGAACACTTGAGTTGTTTCCCTCGGGCATCACAGAACCAAATCTTACCAGTCAGCACCTTGGACTGATCTGATTTGTTCTTAGTGTCAGCTAAGTAATAGTCAAATGGTTTCCCTTTATAGGAGTGTACATACATGATCTTTTGACTAGTTACATTCGGCCTGGGTGAATTAGCTGGTCGATGCACACGATTATATGGACCATACTCTTCTGTTCTCACAATATCATAAGAGATAGGGGGTGCAAAGAGAACAGATTTGTTTGAAGAAGACTTCTTCTTCTTGGCTGGAGCAGTATACAGCTGAGACTGTCTCAGACGAGATGGTCTAGGCTGTTTGCTGTTCCTCTGTACAGGCTTGGGGTTAACTTTTCTTTTACCATGTTTGGTGTTGGAATAGTTAGCCTTAGCTGGTACAGATGCCTTTTGGTTCATATTAGGTTCATTGTGTTTAGAACACTCACCCTTTTCATGTGTCTGAGTAGTGCACTTGTTAGGTGTACTACCCCCAGCTGGAGAGGATGTAGATGGATTAAGTTCATAGCCAAAACCCATCTTATTGCCATTTGATCTATAATACTCAGAGATACTTTCAATAGTAGTAGAAGCTTTATTGAACTCTGATATCTTTTGATTTAGGCATTCCTTCTCCTTTTCTAAGAGCTTGTGTGCTTGGAAGAGGTCATCGAACTTGGATTGTAGTGAACGAAGTTCCTTAGTTTCTAAAGCTTGAGTTTGTAACATCCCCTCATACAACTGAGTTATTGTGGTATTTTCTTCCTTAAGAAGCTCCACTTCTCTGGTCAATCTTTCATTCATTGTGACCAACTCAGGGGTGTTATCAAACTTAGTCTTTTTCAACTTAGTAATTTCTTTCCTTAGATCCTTGTTCTCCTCTTCCACTTCTATAAAAGCTCTAGTGGCAATATCCAGATCACCTTTTACCTTTCTTAAAGATTGATAATAGGTGTCTTCTGATTCGCCTTCAGATGAATTTATCTCATCTGGTTGTGAAAAAATAGGTGAATGGAAAGTAGTAGTATAGGAGTTTACCTCATTTTCACCTATGGCCATCATAGCTAGATCATCTGAATCATCTGAGAAGATTTGACAGTCTGGTGATGTAGGGAGTTCATCACTTTGATATTCAGATTCTTCAGTTACCATAGCTTTCTTGTCTGAAGTTCTTCTTGGCCTTCTTTCTTCTTTGTCATCTAGATTCAGTTCAGGACATTCATATACATAGTGTCCTGGTTTACGACAGTTGAAGCATGATCCAGATTTCTGATTTGAGTTGCCTTTCCTTGGAGGAGTGGCATCTCTTCTTCTAGATCCTCGGCTGTTAGATGACTCCACATCCTTTCTAGGATGTCTTTCTGGTGTTCTTTCTCTGGAACCTCTAGAGGGTGAACTTGCTCTTCTATCTTTGTAGTTTCTATAGAATTTTCTATATTTGCTGTTGAGAGTGTTCATCCTTTCGAATCTCTTGATCATAAGAGCCATTTGTTCCTTCAGACTCATGTCTGATCCTTCAAAGTCTTCGGTTTTCAGAGAGGTCTTGCCAGATGAGGTACTTGCAGCTTTTGTATTAGCTGCCTTGAAGGCTACAGTCTTTGAGGTTGATGGAGTTGCCGTTGGCTCATCACTTCCTGAGTTTTCTTCTCTTTCAAGATCATATTCATGAGCTTTTAGGTTCTGAAATAGAGTCTGTGCAGACCACTTCTTGATATCTTGAGTATCCTTGATGATGGTCTTCTTGAGTCTCCATTTCTTGGTTAGAGAGTCTAAGATCTTTAGATTTTTCTCTCTATTTGTATATTTCTTGCCCAGAGATTCTATCTCATTGATGATCTTGGTAAATCTATTGTCTAGTTGATCAATAGACTCTTCTGGTTGCATTTTGAAGTGTTCAAACTTCTTGACTGCTGTTGACAACTTGCTCTCGTTGATCAGCTCAGTTCCTTCACAGAGAAGGGCCAATGCATCCCACATCTCTTTGGCTGAGTCACAGTGGATTACCTTTGCAATGTACTCATTTGGAAGAGTTTGCATTATGTAATCTTGAGCAATGCTGTCAAGATTGGATTGCTTCATCTCCTCAGGAGTGAGGTCCTTCATAGGCTTGGGGGCAAGCTCTCCAACTGGAATTTCTGGATCACCATTTGCAGTGTTGACTGCCATGATGGTGATTGGGCCTTCAGTGATTACTGACCACATCTTGTAGTGGACTGATGTGAGATTCTTCCTCATCCTGATCTTCCAGTAATCATAATCCTCAACTGAAAACTTAGGCAACTTTCGCATATTAGCACTCATGCTGTATGAGTTTTCAAAAATAAGTTTTTCAAAAGAATAGATCTGTTCAAGAGGACTACAGAAAGACTCCCTCAAGTCTTCTGATAATCTAGAGACAGTAGTCCGTTAGAACCACTACTCTGATACCACTTGTTGGTCCCTGAACGAGTAGTGAATGGGATTAAAATCTAGAGGGGAGGGGTGAATAGACTTTAAAACTTTTTCAAACAGAGTTGGGAACCTCTTCTGATTGCTATGTCAACTGGACTGCAAGTCTGCTGGTCCAGATGACTATAGTGATCTGACTGAGGAGGTTATATGCGGAATTATGGTAGGCCTGGTTTAGACTCGTTCTTATAGTTCTTATGAAAGTGTTCAACTTGTTTTGCTTAATGAAAATACTCAGCTGATGCTGGTTTGAAAGTTATGGCCTTGTTTTGAAGAGTGTTGAAATCACAATATGCACTATATAAAAATATATGTAAAGGCAGAAATGTAAAGTGCAGAAGGTAAATAACACCAGATTTATAGTGGTTCGGATATACGTTCCTACGTCCACTCTCACGTCCACACGTGATGTTTAATCCCTTTAATTTACCACAAATTACAAGGGTCTTGACCTTTATAGTCCCAAGGTTAGGACTTTGAGATCTGAGCCATCCTAACAGCTACGGTCTCCACAAGTGATTGTAAGCACTTGCACTTTGAGGGGTTCAAAAACTTTAACCTTTCGGTGAGGGTTTGGGGTTTTTGAAGATGTATCCAACTAATGGTTCAAGCTTATAATTTGCTTAACCACTATGCCTAAAACAATTGATATACAATATGAACGGGTTTCAGGTTCTTAAGGGTTGGATAGAAATCACTTAAGAGCTATAGATAATCTAATGGTTTCTGGCTCTTTTGAGAATTCTTAGAACAGTATGGCTTTAGCTTTGATTGCTTGCTTGGCTTGTTGAATTCTCTCTTGTGACTTCTGCTTTGTGATTTCTCATCCTCTTGTATTTGTAATGGAGATTGGTTGCAACTAGCCGTTGGAGTTGACTAGCCGTTTGAGCAATCTTTCCATAATAGCTTGATTCCTTGATTCCAGCCGCTTGATTGCTTCAATCCTGGGATCATGTCAATCTTCTAAATAAGGTAGGTCTTCGTTTGAATTGCAAGATGACTTAGGAATCAGCCGAGTCCTGGAACAGCACATAGTCTTCTGATCTGTACTTCTAGTCTTCTGACTACTCTTCTGGCCTTAGGTCTTCTGTCTTCTGATATCAACAGAGTAACACTCTTCTGATCTGGTAATTCTTTGTTCTGCTTTTAGGCCATCTTCAATCTGGGACTCCATCAGATAAGTAGGTATACAAGCACCTTAACTTATCTGGTCTTCAAGGATCTTCTAGTCTTCATGTCTTCTACTCTTCTCATCTTGAGGATAGGCATGTAAGCCAGGACTGTGCTGATCAGCAGATATCAATACAGTTGATCACACAAGACTAGTCTAAGCTGTTCTACACAAGTCAGCTGATCCTATTACATTTATAAACTCTAAGTATTTTGGCCATCAAAACTATTCTAACATCAAGTGGGGTTTAGGGTGAATTTATATCCCAACATCAAGCATCACTTCATTAGAGATCATGTGGAGAAGAAAGACATAAAGTTGGTCAAGATCCACACAGATCACCAAAAGGCTTATATATTGACTAAGCCACTTGCAGAGGCAAGATTTCTAGAGCTATCAGCAGAATTAGGATTACTTGATCCAGGGAAGTTGGACAAGTAAATCCATTGGAGTTAAAGAAAAAAAAAGGGAAGCTATAATGTTTTCAGCAGACTTGGTCAAGTCTACTGACACTCAGAAGAGATGACCTCAAATGTTCAGGACTCTTGTCCATTGAATCTCAGGACACTTGTCCACAATCTTTCAGGACACTTGTCCACAATCTTTCAGGACACTTGTCCATGTGGGGTCAGATAAGTTGTCTTGGCTATCAAACCATTTCTTGGTATGATAAGCACCTATTTTGGGCAATCATTGCCTATTTTGATATCTGTCCCATTCCTTTTACAGATATCACCTTTTTGGGATTTTAATTTGTCTCCCACCCAAAAGGTCGTTTTCCATGCATTAAATGCCAAGATTTAACTCTTGTTTGCATTAAACATTTCAAGCCATGATCTATCTCGAAAACTCCCCAAGCATAAACCAATGTTTAATAACTTCCACATATGAATAGAAAACAGTTTTTTACTGTTTCATTGGTTATTGACCATTGGATCAAAATTGGCCAACTCCCCTGAAATCAATCCTGGCCGTCCAATTGATATTTCCATTTTTATCCATCGTTGAAAACTCTTGAGACTCACCAACTCATTGACAAACATTCTTTTTAGAATATTCACAAGTCTTAAGAACCCCCACAAACACTTCTTCCCCAAGTATTCGAAACCCTAGCCTTCATTTCTTCAAACATTCTCAAACTCTATCCTTTCTGAATCTTACAATGGCCCCTAAAGTTAAACCTGATATGATCATTGACTTCTCCAACAAGGCTTTAGACCTTGATTTTGGCTATCTGAGCAACAAGAACAAACTTATATTTGATCCCATAGTCTATTTTGAGAGTGAGGAGCCTGAAATCACCCCAACTCTTAGATGGCTGAGAAGAGTTGGACTCAAGAAGTTCATGGAGGAAAGACCAAGCTCTTGTTTGGAGACCTATATGGCTGAATTCTTTGCTTTCCTCAAGTGGAGAGGTAAACCTGAAGATGGTGAAGTTGCTACCAGATTGTCTTATGTGGCAGAAGGAGAAGAGGAAGAGAGATTTCACAGGGTGAAATTCTCTGCAGAAGACCTTGATGGAGCTTTTGGATTGCCCTCTAGGGAAGGAATCCAGAAGTCTATGGTGCTGACCATGAAGAAGAAATAGCTCAAGAGTGGCTATTAGTTCCAGGTCCTATCTCCTCAACCCAACACAAAAGAACTCTTAAGCCACAATTTCTCAACCTCTTTGAGGTAGTTGCCAAGAGTCTTTTGAGCAACACTGGAAGCTTGGAGCAGGTCAGCCATCCAAGAATAAGAATAATGGCTGCAGTTATTGATGCCAGTGACAAAGGCATCAAGTTTTATTGGAGGACCTTCATCTTGTCTAAGATGATGAAGGAAAAGGCTAAATTTAAGGTGAAAGTTCACAATAAGGTTTTGTTGGAAGGGAAACTCAAGTATTGCATCAGGGCAAGCTTGTTGATTGAGAGATTTTTCCACTATTCTCAAATGCAAACCTTTGCAAAGCCCCTCCCTGCCCAGAAAATCATGTTCAGAAAGCTCAGCAAGAAAACTGAGCAAAGGATGAGGAGAAGCCAAAATTGAAGAAAAGGACAAAGGCCACAGCTGTCAAGACAAGGAAAGTGTCTCAAATTCAATCAGAAGAGACTTCAGGAGCTTCAACTGAGATTGAAGAGGTTGCTGAAGAGGGAGTAAATTTGCCTTCTGATCACTCAGAAGAGTTGAGACAAAGATACAATGAGACAAGACAAAAGTCTAAAGGAGAGAAGAGGGTCAGGGAAGTTGTCCCTGAAGATGAAGGTAGTGGGAGCAGTAGGGCTAGCAAGAGAAGGGCAAAGCCTACTGAAAAGGTGTTGGAGCTTCAGGAGCAAAAGTCTCTCCAACTAGCTCTAAGGGAGAGCAGGGCTGAAAGTAGGACAAAATCTAAGTCTAGGACCAACTCTTCTGGTTCTGGAACTCCTGAATCCAAAGTCCCTGAAGGTCAACCTATTGAGGCCAACCTCCCTGAAACCCAAAATCCTGAGCCCAACTCCCCTGAAACCCACATAACCCCCACAAATCAACCCATCACACCTCTCAATCTTACAAAGAGATATTCTCCAGCAGGGAGTGTGCAAAGAAGTGGGATAGATGTGCTAGCTGACTTAGCAGTAGATGAGACAAGATTGCAATCTCCCCTTGACTCATCTATGCTCAATTATTCAAAGTTCTTAGAAGCTGCACTTCATGAGCCAACTCCCCTGAGCAAAGCCCCTTCAGATCCATTGCTCTCAAAAGCAACTGAAGCAACCCTTGCAACACTCAACCCTTCTGAAGCCAACCCTCCTGAACTTAAACCCCCTGAAGCCACTTTAGGAGAAACCAGAGCCAACTCCCCTATAACCCAAAGTCCCCATTCCAGTGGAGATGAGGAGGAGTATACTTATGAAAGTATGCTCAGAGGTGGAGCCAAGGCTACTGTGGACAGTTTGTATCCACAACTTGTTGAATTTCCAAGAATTCAGAAGATGTTCCATGATTTGAGGATGCTTGTAGATGTGAAAGACAAAACAATCATGGATATATCACAAGTCATCCAAGATAAGGGTGCACACTGGTGGCAGGTGGAGGAAAGTAGACTGCTACACTTTGCTGGTGTGTCAAAGACAAGATTCCTCATTGATGAGGAGGTTTTTGCAAAGTTAGTGGATGAAAAGATCATTGAGGAGAAGGAAAGAAAATCTAAGGGCATCAGACACCCTGATAGTAGCTCAAATGATGATGATTCCCCTGATGATCCCTCAAACCCCTCAAATCCCAACCCTCCTGAAACCAATCCCAACCCTCCTGAATCCAAATTGCCTTCAACCCCTCTCTTAACCTATCATAGGAAAGGCTCTGTTTCATCAGAGGTGTTGACCAAGGTGGTAACACAACCAAAGATACATCTGCCAACGAAGGTTCTTCTGAACCCAAGGCACAACCTAAAGAAGTTGAGGTTCCTATTATAGAGGCTGGTTTGGTTAAGGCCTATTCAGTGTTAGAAGAGTTGGACACTGATCAGCCCTTAATCATTCAGGATGACTCAGTGGCTGCTGAAATAAGCAATGTGATCTCCCCACAACTGCCATCTTTGAACCTTGTTGAAGGTGGAGATGCTGCAGGTATAGGTGAAGGTGTTGAAAAGGAGAATCTAGTTGAAAAACCAGAGGGAGTTGTGGATGATAGAGAGGTAGTCATCACTAAGATTGTGAGTGTACCACAAAATGAGGGTGGTATAAGTTAGGAAGTACAGGTTATTCTTGAAGTCAAATCTGAACTTCAAGAATCCCTTGATGAGAGGAGGCCTGTTCCTTTATGTGAGGAAATTAATATTCATGGGAGAAAAGAAATAGTTGAAAATGAGAAGAAGACTGCTGATGTATCAGAGTCTTATGCAAAAGAAACTGAGGCTGATGAGTGTGTTTTCACTAACCCTTTTGATCTTTCTGATATTGCAGGCATATCCTTTGACCAAATTTTTGCAGATGATTTCTTAACAGATGCACCCATCCAAGTGGATTCTGGATCAGCACAAGCCTTGCTTGGGATGCAAACAGAAAAGTTGGACTCCTTGGCTCATCAAGTTCAATTAGCTCATGCAGAAACTTCTGGAGCTTTGAATGAGCATGGAAGAACTTTAGCATCTGTAGAGATGAGTTTAACTGGCTCTAAAGATGTGGTGCTACCCACATTGGAAGCAAGAATAGGAGGAGTGGAATCTGGTCTTCAAACCATTTCCACTGAAGTCTTAAAAGCCAAATCCAGTATGGAGAAAATCTCAAAAGAGGTCAAGAAGGATCAGAAGCTGCTAAGAGATAATCACAATGCCAATGTTCAAGCTATTAGGCTAACCATCAAGTAAGCACTTGGCAAGAAAGCTGCCTTGCAGAAGAAGAGAGCAGAGGCAATGAGGCTTCAGAGAAAATTTTCCCAAGAGGTGATGGCCAACATTGCTGAAGGTGCAGTGGCCAATCTCACCGAGCTTCTTAAAGCACAACTTGATGCATCTCTGAAAGCAACCACGGAGGAGGATGAAGTCCCTAATCCAAGCCCAGTCCTTAATGGCATCCACAATGAGTGAGGTCAAACCTCAGTGTTTTGATGCTGCCAAAAAGGGGGAAAGGGAAAGAGCAAGGGCAAAAGGTGCCTTGGTAATTGGAAGTCCAGTTAAGGGAAAGGACAAAGTTGCTGAAGGAAAATGAAAAGAGCCAGCACTGCTGAACTTAGAAGATCTTGATGAAGAGGAGCAGTTAGCAATTGCCTTGAAGAACTCAATGGCTTCAGCTCAGGAAGAAAGAGTGAGGCTACACCAAAGACCAGGAGGTGAAGTGTCTGGTTTGGACAATGATGCTGAAGGTGTCCAAACTAGAGGAAAGATCAAGAAGGCTAAAGGAAACAAAAGAAAAGCTGAAACAGTCACTGACTTTCCCAACAGCCTTGATCTCCCTCCTGAGTTCAGAATTGATGATGAGCCTACTTCTAAAAA
The DNA here is from genome assembly GCA_963675135.1 of Galeopsis tetrahit. Classification (NCBI taxonomy): domain Eukaryota; kingdom Viridiplantae; phylum Streptophyta; class Magnoliopsida; order Lamiales; family Lamiaceae; genus Galeopsis; species Galeopsis tetrahit. The sequence continues at coordinate 19,300,438 of OY776130.1, forward strand.
GGCCAAGAGTACTGAAAAGGACAAAGCTGTTGAAGTGTCCAAAACTGCTGAAATTGTCAAGTCTTCTGAAACTAACAAGTCTGCTGAGACTAAGTCCACTGAAGGTGCCAAAGCTGTTGAAGATGTGGAAGAGCTGTATGAAGAAGGTTTTGGACCGGGACCAAAGAAGAAGAAAGTGGTGATATTGAATGATCCATCAAAGTTGTTTCATGAAGAGCAAAGACCCTGAAACTCAACAGAAACTGGCCATGATGAGGGCCCAAGAGAAAATGGACTTGATGGATGAGGCAAATAGAGCAAGAGACAAAAGAAGAGCAGATTTCCAAAAGCCTAGAAGGAAAAGAGCAACTTACAACAAGCTAAAGCCACAGCTTTTGATTCCCATGGACACCAAATATCCTCACTTGGATAAATGGGTGCCAATTCAGCTGAATGACTCATGGGAAGGGGCCAAAAGGGAGTTTGTCTATGACTACTATGTCATTGACAGATGGAATGAAAGAGATGCCAACTCCACTTTTGCTGAGTTCATGATAGAGTATCACAGAGATCTATATCAACAACTGCTTGCAGCTGCTGACATTGCAAAATTTGAACTCACTGCCCCCAAGCCAATCATATATATACCCCCAAAGCTAAATGGGTGGATAGATCAGAACAAGATTCTCCAAGAGTTTGTTGAAATCCTGAAGATGAATAAAATGCATCTTGGACCAAAGGGCACTAATCAAGAGGCCATTGAGCTTAAGAAAAGGGTGTGGGCACAATATGGGATGGTGCCACCTCCTGAAGACAATCTCTGAAATTGGCTAAGTCCTCTTGATCCCTTTCTGCTGATCTGATTGCTTTGAATGCTGAATTTCTGAAAAACTAGTCATCCATGCTGAAAATCTATGAAGACTTCTGATGTGCTTTGCTCTGATGACTGTTAACTCTGATATTTTTTTTGTGCTCTGATACTCAAAAATCTAGTTTGGAAAATGTTAAGTGTTTTAGTCTATGCTCTGATGTATGAAATACTCTGATGTAATGTTGTTGATCATGCTCTGATATGTTAGTTTCAACTATCAACATGTTTGTAATGAATTTCAAATGAATGATAGTTGAACACATTTTGAATCAAGAAACATTATTACAAAAGTCTCTCTATGCCTATTCTTGAAACCTATTTGCAACATGAATGGTGAGTACACTAACACATTGTTTTTCAGGAAAATTGACTCTAGTCATGTCTTCTGAAGATAAATGTAATAGATGTAGTCAAGTCACTTTTGCATAAAATGTATAGGTTTTGGCATCATCAAAAAGGGGGAAATTGTTGGGAATAAAATGAGATATGTTTTGAGTTAATACCAAAACCCCCTGAGACATGCCTAAGTCAAAGATGATTATGTTCTACGAATGTTAGAACATATAGCATAAGGCTAGATGAGAAGCTGAAATGTTAGGCAGCTCTTAGTTGAATAGATGCACAATTTGTGGGGGAACATATGCTCTTAAGTCTATCAAGAACAAGTCCCCTCAAGGCTCAAATTCTGGAACAATCATCAAGTCCTTTGAAGGACAAGTATACTGATCAGGAGAGTTGTCCAGAAGAGTTGTCTCAGCACATCAAGAACAACTGTTCTGAAGCTTAAAGACCAACTATGCTGAAGAGATCAAGACAACTATACCCTAAAGATCTTCAAAGAATCATGCTAAGATCACTTCCAAGTGAAGCAAAGGGAAATAGCCAAGTCATCTGAAAAGAGCATGCCAACTATGCTGATAAGCAAGTCTGCTGATAGTGATAAGCAGAGTTGTCCATTTGATAAGGAATGTTGTCCTATCATTGGAACAACCTTCAAAAGCCATGTCCAAGCTTAATCAAGTGAATCTTGAAGTCAGACATTGGGAAGAGTGCTGCAGAATGAAGACAAAGTCTATACAGCCGTTTATTTCCCAAATGAGGACATGTCACTATCAAGAATATGTCTTCTAAGTTGAAAAACTCAAAGAAGACATTTATGGACATTTGGGGCTGCCTCTCCAACGGGAAAATCCTTCATTTGTCTATAAATACAGAAGTGTGAAGACCATTTGAAAGAATCCAACTACATCAACTATTCTGAAGCTCAAAGCTCATAGAACTTTAAAGCTTTCAAAAGACTATCTTAGTCTTCATACACTTCTTCTAAGCTGAACCTTATTGTATATCCATACAAAGCTTAGAGTGATATCCTATCCTTATACACTGATCTTCATTGTAAAGGATATCTCATTAGTTGGAACCTTACTTCAACCATTACATCTTTCAAGTGAGAAAGTGAGAAGGTTGTAGTAGTAGTAGAAGTGGTAGGAGCTGACTGTTGAGAGAAGAACAGTTTCAGTTCTGAGTTGAGAAGAGTGTACTAGGACTCTAGACATCCTAGGGATCAATTCACCAAGGAGTGGTGTTCTTGATCAAGTGCACTTTGGCACTATAAAACAAGTTAATTCCAAGAGTGAAGGAATTATCCTATTAAATCAGGGAAAGTGGATGTAGGAGCTTGAGTCTCTGAACCACTATAAATTCTTGTGTTGATTTACTTTTAAAGTACTTTCATACATTCAACACTGCACACAAAACTGATCTTTCAAAGGACAAACATTCAAAGACTGTGCAAAACCAATTTGGACAAGTTCCTTGAAACTGGACTGTATTGATTGACTAAGTGATTTCAGAACTTAAAAGGAGTTTAAACTAAAGGGCCAACCACTAATTCTGCACATATAACTCCCTTAGATAGTTATTCAACTAAGTACTCAATAGTACTTAGTAGTTTGATTATCTATAAAGAGTTAATCATCTTCAGCAGAGTTGTCCAAGACAACATTGCTGATCTCTGGTTTGATCAAGTTTGAAAAGAAATTGCATACAAGTGTATTCCCCCTCCCCCATACACTTGTTATATACTCCATTCAGGACCAACAAGAACATTGGCAGTTTCTGGTATGATATTTTGTTGATGGGGTTGGTTCCCATAGTAGTTACACCAGAAGTCTCAGAAGAAGATGCGTTAGGCATAATGAGTATTAATCAATAATAAGAAATATCACAGTATGTGCACAACTAGATTAGTTTAGGTAACCAAAGTTAGTCCTCAAAGCAGTGGTCTTTCAAACCCCTGCTCTGATACCACTTGTTGGTCCCTAAAGGAGTGTGACACGTATATTGGGGGGGGGGGGGAATACACGTGTATGTATTTTTCAAAATTTTACTATCAATAACACAAATAATCAGAGTCAGGTAAGATGTCTATATGCAATGTCCTATTGAAATACTTTAAGATATTCTAATAAGATATTAACAAGTATACAACTTATATGCGGAATTTATGACACGCCCTATTATACTCCTTAAGCAATGTGAACTTAAATACTTAGGAAATAAATAAGCAGTATGCAATGAAACTACTTAAACAAGTAAAGTAAATGCAGTAAGTAAGAACACAGGATTTATAGTGGTTCGAAGTCTAAACTGCTCCTACGTCCACTCTCCTAAGTTAATAGGATAATTCCTTACTCACTTGGAATTAACTTGCTTTTACAGTGCCAATGTGCACTCTCCTATTCTTCTTCCCTTCTGTTGATTTCTTACAACCTTCTCTCGTTGCAATACTCTCAAACTTCTACGAACTCAACATTACTCTCAAACTATCTCTCAAGGTCAAAGTAGGGTTTTGTTCTTGTACCAACTTAATGTGATATCCTTTACAATTGAAGATCGAATGTAAAGGCTAGGATATCACTTTCTAGGCTTAGGATAATAATCTATAAGCTTGCCTAGTGGGGACTAATGATAACACTCACAATTAAACAAAATGCTTAAAAGCTTTAATCTCTCGGGTGTTTTGAATAATTTTTAATGCTAAAATATTTCTAGAATGTGTATGGCTTGTGTGTCCCGTAATCTTGAAATGTCTCAAGATATGGCCTATTTATAGAAGGAGCAAACTATCCGTTGGTGGAGATAGCAAACTTATCCATAAATTTGAACTTTTAAATTGTTCAAGGGCCTGCATGCAAATAGTACATGCATTCACGTCCAATTCTGATTTCTTCATTCCATTCTCAAATTTTTTTATGTGCAGTGACAAGTGGCAATTTTTCATAGGTCTTCTTAGAATAATTATGTCCTTCAAGAATAACGGTCTCGTACTGGGTAAATGCCTCGTCATCCATCATCTTTGTCCATTAGTAAGTCAAGTCCAAAGTATATGAATATCTATTTCATGATACTTGACATCTCATCATTCAACATACTTGTCTTCATGAATTTTGAGCTCAATCCTTCTTTCATACGACTTGTGCTTTCTTTGACTTTGATAGTGTATTAAAGTTTCATGTCCTTTTGAACAAAGATCTTCTTTTGGCATGTCAACTTAATGGACCATGCTTTGTACTTGTCACTTGTTCATAACACTTCATGCTTCTTGTCTTCAATGCTACTTGTCTTCATGTTTCTTGTGCTTACAGGATTTGTAATAAATTCAAAAAATCTATCTAACTAAAAAATTAAAGTCCTCTAACATGTATGAGCTCTTCTAACATGAAAATTTAGACTTGACAAGTCATCGTATTTGGGGTTTACTTTAGGATTTTAGTATCTAATCAAAATCAAATTTTCTTTATTAAAACAAACCATATCCAAACAATGTATGTATATTTAAATAATTTTAAAAAATAAAATCCAAATAAAAAAGTTGGAGAAGTAAAATCTCAATAAATATATAGTGGAATATAAACACATTAGAACAGACTTATACACTCCCACTTTTATGTTATATATATATATATATACCAACTTGATCTACTTTAATACTCATATGTGTATAACAACACACACTGAAATATAGTACTCCCTCCGTCCACGAAAAGTAGTCCCATTTGACACATATTCTTTGTCCACCAAATGTAGTCCCATGCACTATATGGAAACTATCACCCTTCAACTATCACTTAATTACCCAATTTGCCATCAACTTTATTCCTAAACAATCACTTTATTCACAATGGACCCCACAATACCCTATAATACCCTTACTTTATCTACTTTATCTACCATTTTCTTAAAACTTGTGCCCCATCCCCATGTCCCTACTTTTCATGGATGGAGGGAGTAATAATTAATATATAAACACATGAGAACAGCCGTATACACACCCACTTTATATTATACTGTATATATATATATATATATTATATGGAAGAAGATTTATTTCAAATCTAAATAATTAAATCTTGCTTATCTACTTTAATACTCATATAAGTACACCAACAGTAACACACACTAAAATATAATAATATATGCGCACATGAGAACAACTGTATACACATCCACTTTATAATATACTCCATATATATATATATAAATATTATTTTCGTTCTTGAAAAGTTTGCGGTGTGTTTTAAGCACAAAATTTATAAAAAAAAAGTATAATAATTAGTATTAAAGGGTAATTTTGTAAACTTTTATATATAAAGTAAATAAAGTACATAATTGAATTAAGTATGTGGTGGACCTGATCAAATGTAATAACATTAAAGGTAGATATGTGTATATTGTGAGAATAATGATTGTGATGATTGTTTTTTTAAGAACAAATAGATAAAAAATAAAGTAATAGCACTAACAAAATTAAAATAGATTTTTATAGTCAGGGAAAAAGTTAAGGGGAAAATGCGTCGGGTCCCCTACTCTAATCACTAACTACAATAATGTGTCCAACAATTCATAAATTAGTGAACGATTTTTTTAAGGATTTTGAATAAATTTCAAATTGAATGTACCCAAATTGGACTAGGGAGTTAATATAAATGAACTGATTCGACATCTCTGACTCTCCATTGATTCAGACTTTTTGGTGCAATTATTTTATGGTTTAAAAATTTAGAGATTAATTAGGTTTATTTCTAGTTGAAAGCAACCCTATCATTTAAAATTTTCACTCAATGGACCTCGTCTTTAAAGGATATATACAGGGGTGATAAGCCCACAAGCTTGAGGAGGAGTACAATGCATGCAATTAATAAAAATGAATTGATTACACACCTCCTCTACACGTTCGAAATTTTAAAAAAATAAAATTATTACAGACTGACTACACATGATACCCACGGGCACATATATATAAAATTGTCGAATCTATTTTGTATACAAAGTAAATTCGAGTAATTAATTATATATCATCATTGTGCGCTGTATCCACCATGAATAAATAAAATAGTTACCATCAAGATCATCACTATAAATTGGAGCATGAACTCCCATGTATATCACAACATAATAAAACTAGAATTATAATTTGTCACTGCTCCTATGGAGAATTACGGTTCAAGTTGCGTTAGGGATATCCGGCCACCCATGAACAAATATACCCCCAGCATGTGGGGTGATATTTTCTCCACATTTTCCTTGGACGATCAGGTATTAAATAACACGAGTTTTACAAGTAATATTGATTATTTATGTACTATAAATTAAATAGATGTGTTTGGAAGATATAATTATAAGGTATTGCATAGCCCACTTATAAATAAAGTGATTGTCCACTACAGATGCAAAAAATGTACGAGAGATCCATTGAAGCAGGGAAGAAAGAAGTGAGAAAAATGTTAATAGATGCATCATCTGGCAACCTAATTTTGCTCTTGGACACGATCGAGCGTTTGGGATTAGCATATCATTTTGAGATAGAGATGAAACTAAAACTTGATGAAATTTATAATTGTCATCAACACTTTGACTTGTTTACTACTGCACTCCGCTTTCGTTTGCTCAGACAACATCAATATCTAGTTTCTTGCGGTACGTATGTCCTTAATTTGGTACAACATATTTATGTTTGTTAGTTGAAAATCTAAGTCACATAAATAATAGTATTTGATATGAAGTTGTTGGTGAATTAAAGTGTTAAAAAAGTAAAAAGGTTGAGAGAGAAAGAAAAAGTTGATGACAATTTGTGTAATTTTGTGTAAAAGTAGTGATAGTTGTTAATAAATGTGGACACCCAAAATGAGAAAATGTTAAACTTAAAGAGAGACTGAGGGAGTAGTTGATTTAATGGGAGTGCATGCAGATGTTTTTGACAAATTTATTGGCAAAGAAAACAAGTTTGAAGATATTCATAGTAGTGATGTGGAGGGGCTACTAAGCTTGTATGAAGCAAGTCATGTTCGAGTTGATGGAGAACGTGTTTTAGACGAGGCAGTGGCTTTTACAACCGATCACCTGACTCGTTTGGAACGAGAGTTTCTAGAACCTTGTCTCACTATAGAGAAAATAAAACAAGCTCTGCAACAGCCTCTCCACAGGGGAGTTCCTATTTTCAATGTCCGACGTTACATTTCCATCTACGAAATAGACGAGTCAAGGATCCAACTACTTTTGGAGCTTGCCAAAATTAATTTCAACTATTTGCAGAACATCTACAAGAACGAGCTCTGCCAACTTACAAAGTTAGTCGATGTTGTTGTTTCATTCAAAAGTATTAGTTAATATACTAGTATATATATTGTTTTATTCAATTATATATAACTGACTAGTCGTTATGATTTTGTAAAGATGGTGGAACAAGTTTGAGCTCAAGTCGAAATTGGTTTATGCAAGAGATAGAATCGTAGAGTGCTATCATTGGGGTGTCGCTGCCAATTTTGAACCTCAATACTCTGATGTTCGAATAGCGTTTGCCAAAAGTATGAAATTAACTTCAATCGTAAATGACACTATGGATAATTATGCAACACTTGCGGAAAACGAACTTTTTACTCAACATTTACAAAGGTACATACGACATTTTCTGTCATTAAAGACAATTAGAGAAACGAATAATACTGTGTATTTTCAGATGGGATATGGATAATATTGACGAGCTGCCAGATTACATGCAAGTTGTCTATCGATTTATTATGAGTATATATGAAGACTACCAACGTGACGCAACAACACAAGATAAATCATTCGCAGCTCCTTATTTCAAAGAAACAGTAAGGGCACATGCACATTTTTCATTCTTGTTTGATTGTTTTCAAAATCCCTAAACAATTAAATTTATTATATGTATACGTATGGTGGTTGTGGAATTAGGTGAAACAACTTGCTGAAGCTTACAACCAACAGCAGATATGGATAATGGAACAACAGATGCCCTCATTTGAAGAGTATATTAACAATTCAGTGATTACCAGTTGCATCTACTTCATTTTTACAGCTTTAATCCCGGGCATCAAATCTGCAACAAAACATGACATTGATTGGCTGCTAAGCGAACCAAAAATAGTTATATCCACAGCAAAGATGGGTCGACACCTCCAGGACCTGAGTAGCCATCAAGTAAGTATACTACTCCCTCCGTTTCCTACTTAATGATTCATTTAAATGAGATTAAATATCAATTTTTCTACCTTGCTTAAACGCTAGTGAGATTTTGAGAAATGAAGACCATAACTCACCTCAAATGACAAATTATATATTATTGATCAAATATGCATATCTTGACACGAAAACTGACCTGTAATGGCAGAAATATAATCTTGTCATTATAGTTTCTCTACCTAAAAGTATAGGACAATAACATTGAGAATAATGAAAGAATCTGGTCATTATTCTCAATTTCCTTTTATTGAAGACATTTAACTAGAGAGGCTATAAACACATGATTTTTGTCATTAAATGTCAGATCTTTTTGTAGTACAGAGCTAGTCTCACACGACATGCACCATGTCTTACAAATTGCATAAATCCACTATCTCTCTCTACCTTTTTCATTTCTATCTCTATCTACTTTTTATCTTTCCTTCCTCTTTATACTCTTTCTTCATCGTACATATCTCTACCTCAACTACCCACTACACATTTACTATTAATTATATTCCGTAATCAGTGTGCCAAAAGTAAGTGTAAAGTGATATAAGGAACGAAGTGAGTATTATTTAACATGACAAGGTAGGTTAATCATATCTTGTCTTATGTTGCGATTAATCAAGCGTGAGAATAGAGAAGGAAAATTGCTAACGGTGGTGGATTGCTACATGAAAGATCACAATGTTTCAAAGGAAGTGGCTCTTGCAAAGTTTGCAGAATTAGTGGAGGATGGATGGAAGAATGTGAACAGAGAATGGAGTATGCAAACCAGTTCACCGAAGGAAATAGCGAAGCTACTTCTTAACTATGCACGAGTAGCTGATGACACTTACAAGAACAGTATGGATGGTTATACTTCTCCAGAGAACTGTTTGGGACCTCAAATTGTTGCTCTATTTGTGGATCCCATTCTCATTTGATCGACTTATATATGCATCCGATAAGTGTCGACTTTGTATTTCATAAACTTCGTGCAATACAATATATGGAAAGCTGGAAAATCAACAAGTATGTTTTACAATAACATGAATGTTTATAAAGTACTGAAAAATATGTTATTACATGGACATCTTTTGTGATACTATATGACAATCATGTGTTAAATATCGAACCAGGTGACTAGATTGATCGTGTATCCTTAATGTCATGTGTCGTCACATGAATATAGTGAAAAGACATGGTTTGTACGATGAAATTAAATGTAAACTTAGAAGAGAAAACTACTAATTAATGAGAACAAGTATAATAATGATTTAAGATCGAGTTGTGAGAAGTAGTGTTTCAATGTTCGTCATTGTGTGGAAATCAAGTTAAGCTCGACTTTGACGTACAATTCATAGGTCGATGTTCGGTAGGAGCGATCATTAAGGCATATAACTAATTATACACACCTAAGATCGGGAGGACGAATATAATTTTTCTTGCTCAGGTAATCATACAATTTGGGAATCTACCTAATTTATACTAATTTAATCTCTAATTATGCTTTTCCACTTGAATACTAAAATCAAAACTCTTAAATTCTTCTCACTAATCATCCAAACTCTCATTCAAATAATTAGTGTAGATTAAAGAGGTTCTAATGGAATTACCTAACTCTCGTTGTGACAACACAATATTAATTCAATTCACTCGCATCCCACCCTCAATTATACGACCTAACACGACTATCCAACTCTCGTTGCACTAATCATGTTTCAACATATAACCTAATTGTTGGGATATAAATTCTACCTAATCATGAAATATGATATGGATTAAGTTTTGATGGCCAAAACAACTTAGAAGGTTTACAAGTTAATATGGAAGTTATGTGGTAGGAAATAAACTGACATTGTATAGATAAGCTTATGTAAACTAGTCGAGTGAACTTAGTTCTATATACACAAATAGGAAGTATAGCTTAAAGTCAGAACAGAAGATCAGAAAAGCAACAGATTTAAAGACTAAAAGATACAAGACTAGATGAGAAGATTCACTGAGCTGGTTGTTAGCAGATCAGATGAGAAGACTAGCTGAGTTAGAGTGAAGAAAGAAGAATAAAGTTAAGTGTGGAAGATAACCGAAACGCGAGGACGAAGAAAGTAACCATAAAACTGTTATGATCAAGAGATAAATAAGGAAACAAGGAAAGAAAAATAACCATAAAGTAACCAATCAAGATTCAAGAAGATGTGGTTAAGGGAAAAAGAGGTTTAAATAACTACTAGTATTCCAACGACTATTTTTGTGAAGCAAATCATCTATAAATACAAGGTCATTATCATTGTATTTACTACGGAAACTATACGCATAAGAACTCAAGCACCTGAGATCAAGCATTCGAATTATTCAAAGTATTCAAGAGTCCAAGGAGGAGATCAAGAAGAGATCAAAGGATTCAACCAGAGTTTTCGTATCATAAGCCCAGAGTATTATTTCTTATTGTTAGACTTAAAAGTATTCAAGCAAGATGCCCAAGTTGAAGGGATTAATTTCACGTTTGAAAAGTTGAGAGTGAATGTAGGTCTGGTGGCCGAACCACTATAAATTTAGTGTTTTTCTAAACTCTTTACTTACTGCAATTTACTTATTGTTTGATTATACATATTGCATAGTTTTCAAAACCAGCAGCTATCTATCTAGCTAAGTATAAGGGGTTTTGAGAAAGATAAGTTTTAAGAAGGTGTTTCATAGTTAAGAACGAGTATAAATTAATTGGGCCACACACACACACACTTTGATATATCGCATAAAATATAGTTTACTTTGATATATAAAAAAGTTTAGATTTAGTAGATTGAATCAGTTTCTAAGCAGATCAGTTGACTAAATTCAAGTTGAGCTAAATAGCTGACTAGTTACTAACTGCTATATTGATTCAGACATAGATTTTCACGAAAAGTTTGAAAGTCTATTCACCCCTATAGACTTACAACCATTCACTACTCGTTCAGGGACCAACAAGTGGTATCAGAGCAGTGTATCTTGTTGGGATATGAATCCTAAGACAAGTCCTAAATGATGAAAAGATAAGATGAGTTTTGATAAGCCAAAAAAGTAGACTTGAATAATTTCTAAGTGTTGACTGATCTAGTCTAGTTATGAAGTCGTCTTGAACAGATCAGTAGAGTTCACAAGTAAAGTTCAAAAGATAAGTTCGAAAGAAAAGATAAGTATGATTGAAAGACAAGTACGTTTTATAAGTACTTTGTAAGTTAGGATTTATACTGAGCTATATTAAATGATGTATAGAAGCTCATATTTCATATGTATTCGCGCATATTCATTATATAGATCTTAAGGTGACTAAGCTGTTTTATAAAGCTTAAAGTAATGTAATAGTCTTATTAGGATTAGATGATAGGACTAGTTTAGTTCTATGCTGAAGTCTACTGCTGAAGACCTGCGCAAGGCAAGACAAGACGAGAGAAAAAGAAGACTGAAATTTATCTAAGTAAGGAGACTAGACAGGTGCGCTACAAAGAAGAATTTTATTAAGTCAGAAACGCGTATTGAAGATAAGGATTGAAGAGTTAGTTATGGAATAACTAATTAACTGCATAAACGCGTGGAAGGATAAGAAAAAGAAGTTAGAAGTCAGTTTTCAAGAAAAGGTGGTTACATAACAGAATGTTCTTGATATTGGAAGCCTATAAATACCCCAAGGTATTCAACGGTTATGGTTAATCGTCATACTGATATTCTACATACAAGTGAAGCGAATTAACGAAGTATTCAAAGAGAAGGAACTCTCAGAGTTTAAAGTTCAGAAAGACAAGCTAGAAGACAAGTGAAGAAATCAAGAAGGCTACTACTGAACAAAGAGAAGTTTTATTGTTTTTTGTTTCAAGTTGCTAGTTATTTGTAAAATAGCTAGTTAGATCGAAGAAGCACTTGGTAGTGTTTTCGAGAAGATCTAAGTCTTATTTCTTGGGACTTTAAGCCACAAGAACACATTACTCGATAGGAAGAGTTAATAAGAATTTCACGACTGGAGTTGTGAGAGTGGATGTAGACAAGTTGTCGAACCACTATAAATCTCGTATTTGATTTACTTTACTGTTTATTTGTTGTTTGATTGATTAACTGCTTAATTGATTGAATTGCATATAAGAACAAGACAGGTAGAGTGTTCATACAGAAGTTCGCGAATTCGTTGAGTATAAACTTGATTGGGCTCATTGTTAATCTGATAATTCCGCATAGTGTACTTTAATATATTGAAAGATTTTAAAAAGTCTATTCACCCCTCTCTAGACATTTTCCTAGCTTACTCAATATTATTAACTCAACTAGGGACCTACAAGTGGTATCAGAGTAGTAGTTTATGAACTGCTGTTTCTTGATAACCAACTTAAGACTTGGGTGAAGTCTTGGTTCTTGATCGTATTTGCTCCTACGTGTTCTTGATTGTTATTCTTGATCACTATTCTTGATATAACCGTATCTTTGATTCCAAAACTGCTTAGCACTAATTTTCTTGAAAACATGTCTCTAGAAATAAGCGCTAACAAGGTACCTAAGTTCCAGGTAGAAGATTACGACTACTGGAAGTTGAGGATGGAGGCGATATTCAGCTCCACTCACGACTTGATGATTTCTGTCGTCACCGAAGGACCAATCGTGACAATGATCCCTAACACTGCTGCTTTGGACAAGGACAAACCTGTTGGAGTTCTTGTTCGCAAACCCAGGTCAGAGCTAACATCTGAAGAGATGAGGCAGAATGTATTAAAATGTAAGACAGCCAAGGAAATGTGGGACCGTCTTGCTATTATTTGTGAAGGGACTTCCCTAATCAAAGAAAGTAAGCTTTCTACTGCTGTTAAGAGATTCGAATCATTCAAGATGAAAACTGGTGAAACAATTGACCAGTTGGATACTCGCTTTACAAAAATTATGAATGACTTGGAAGTTCTTGGCAAATCTTTTACTGCATGTGAAATAAACTTGTGAATTCTTAAGAGTCTTGATGCTATATGGGAAATGGTGAAAATGCTAGTTAAGAATACTCAGGATATAGACGTGTGGACATCTGAGACGATGTTTCAAATTCTGAAGGCTCATGAGTTTGATCTAGATGAAGATGAACCCATTGCAAGTAGTGATAGAGAGAATACTGTGTCGAAGAATGTTGCTTTTAAGTCTAGATCGTCTAAGTGCTCTAGAGTAGGCAAGTCTAAGCCTAAGACTAAGTCTGCTTCTGTTAAAGACGAGTTAGATGGAACTGATCTAAGTCTAAAAGATCAGGTCAATCTCATGGTTAGAAAGTTCGACAGGTTAAACAAGCGCTTCGGTAGATATAAGAAGTTCTATAGAGATCATAGATGATCTGCTTCTAAGGACTCGTCTGAGACCAGACGAGACCGAAACTCGTCCGAAAGGAGAGATGAAGTCTCGAAAGGAAACAGACGAGATATAGAGTCTGATGATAGGAAGATTAAGCGTCCTGATAGACGAGATAAGCGAAGGGATAACTCTCCTTCTAAAAAGTCTACTAATGATCTATTATGTTACAACTGTGAGAAACCAGGTCACTACATTTACGAATGTCTGGACCTGAGCACTGATGATCGAGAAGAACGCAAGGCTAGAAGGGAACGAAGATACAACCGGGGTAAGAAGGCTATGATGATCAATGATGACTCTGAGTCGGATTCAGACGAGTTGCCATCGTCTTCGTCTAGCTACCCGTCTAATCAAGATCACGATGAAGCGTTCATAGTAGATGATGGCCTATGCTGCATGGCTAAAATCGATCAAGAGGTATCATCTGCAACTTCGTTTCAATCATGTGATGAATCGGATTTTGATGAAAGTGATTCTACAGATAGTGAAGTAGGGAGTAGTCTTCATCACTCTACGAGTGTGACTAAAGAAGACCTCCTACTTGCTAACAAGGCATTCATTAAAGTCAGCGACGAGAACATCACCTTAAAACAAGAAATCATTGATCTTAAGGAAGCTCAGTCTAAAGTAGATCCTAATGTAACAGTCCTAAATGAACGCTTGACTGAAGAGTTATATCAAGACAAGTGTGCATTGACAGACAGGTTATATCAAGACCTACTCAAGACTCTCAAGTTCTTTGACTAATGATAAAGGAAAAGGACCAATGGAATACGATATTGGAACTACACCCAAAGGCAATGTACGCAAGCAGACTCGAGTTAACACTCCGATTACCAAGGAAGGTAAAAAGAATGTTAACAACCAGCCTGTTCCGTCTAATCGTGGATAAGATGAGTTTTTATATGAATCCTAAGACAAGTCCTAAATGATGAAAAAATAAGATGAGTTTTGATAAGCCAAAAAAGTAGACTTGAATAATTTCTAAGTGTTGACTGATCTAGTTTAGTTATGAAGTCGTCTTGAACAGATTAGTAGAGTTCACAAGTAAAGTTCAAAAGATAAGTTCGAAAGAAAAGATAAGTATGATTGAAAGACAAGTACTTTGTAAGTTAGGATTTATACTGAGCTATATTAAATGATGTATAGAAGCTCATATTTCATATGTATTCGCGCATATTCATTATATAGATCTTAAGGTGACTAAGTTGTTTTATAAAGCTTAAAGTAATATAATAGTCTTGTTAGGATTAGATGATAGGACTAGTTTAGTTCTATGCTGAAGTCTACTGCTGAAGACCTGCGCAAGGCAAGACAAGACGAGAGAAAAAGAAGACTGAAATTTGTCTAAGTATGGAGACTAGACAGGCGCGCTACAAAGAAGAATTTTATTAAGTCAGAAACGCGTATTGAAGATAAGGATTGAAGAGTTAGTTATGGAATAACTAATTAACTGCATAAACGCGTGGAAGGATAAGAAAAATAAGTTAGAAGTCAGTTTTCAAGAAAAGGTGGTTACATAACAGAATGTTCTTGATATTGGAAGTCTATAAATACCCCAAGGTATTCAACGGTTATGGTTAATCATCATACTGATATTCTACATACAAGTGTAGCGAATTAACGAAGTATTCAAAGAGAAGGAACTCTCAGAGTTTGAAGTTAAAAAAGACAAGCTAGAACACAAGTGAAGAAATCAAGAAGGCTACTACTGAACAAAGAGAAGTTTTATTGTTTTTTGTTTCAAGTTGCTAGTTACTTGTAAAATAGCTAGTTAGATCGAAGAAGCACTTGGTAGTGTTTTCGAGAAGATCTAAGTCTTATTTCTTGGGACTCTAAGCCATAAGAACACATTACTCGATTGGAAGAGTTAATAAGAATTTCACGACTGGAGTTGTGAGAGTGGATGTAGACAAGTTGTCGAACCACGATAAATCTCGTGTTTGATTTACTTTACTGTTTATTTGTTGTTTGATTGATTAACTGCTTAATTGATTGAATTGCATATAAGAACAAGACAAGTAAAGTGTTCATACAGAAGTTCGCGAATTAGTTGAGTATAAACTTGATTGGGCTCATTGTTAATTTGATAATTCCGCATAGTATACTTTGATATATTGAAAGATTTTGAAAAGTCTATTCACCCCCCTCTAGACATTTTCCTAGCTTACTCAATATTATTAATTCAACTAGGGACCTACATATCTAATAGACTGTTTTCTCTTGATTATCTCGGACTTTGAGGAAAAGTCTTAGTAGTCCACTGGAATAGATTCTTTTGAAAAATCGATTTCGAAAAAGCATAAGCATGGAGATCATCTTTGGTTCAACTCATGATTTGATGTGGTCTGTGATCACCACCAGAGCAATTACTGTTATGGCCCCAAACACAGCTACATGTGACAATACCAAGCTAGTCGGTGCCTTAGTACCAAAACCAAGAGCAGAGCTGACCATAGACGAGATGAAGCAAAATAATCTTGATAGAATTGCCAAGAACCTCATCATGATCACTCTACCAAATGAATACATTGAAAAAGTTATCAAGTGCAAAAGTGCCAAAGAAATGTGGAATACTATAGCTACTCTATTGGAAGGAACTGAACCATCAAGGAGAATAAGGTCAAATCTGTAGTCCAAAGGTTCGAAACATTTAAGACGTAGGAGGGTTAGAACATCGATCAGTTGGATACAAGATTCACAAAAATCATCAATGAGATCGAATCACTGGGCAAGAAGTACATCAACAGAGAGATCAACTTAAAGGTTCTCAAAGCATTGACACCCCATTAGCGTATGAAGAGCATAGTCATAAAAGATACCAAAGATCTCAATGAATGGACGGTTCAAATGCTTTTCCAACACTTGAAAGGAGTTGCCTTCAAACAGGACCAAAGATCTAGAAAGTGATGAACAGGACCAGACAACATCTACCAAAGGAGTTGCCTTCAAACCAACTGGTAAGGCAACAAACTCAATCAAGAATTCTCAAGGATCTGATTTCAGTCTCAAGGATCAAATGTCACTAATGATGAAAAGATTCGAAAAACTAAATGGAAGATATGGCAAATACAAGAGGTTCTACAAGAATTATCGAAATAAAGGTGACAATGAAGGATCATCGTCAAGATCAACAAGAAGAGATGATAGTGATACTACTCTAGAAAAGAAGAAGTATGAATCTAAGGAATCATACAAACACAGTCGAGATAGGGACTCATCTGGATCCAGAAGAGTAAGAAGAAGAGATGATTAAGTACCAAAAATGACCTCTAGCCAAAATGATGGAATATGTTATAATTGCGAAAATCTAGGCCATTACTGTAACACCCCGTCCCAAAATTAATATGAGATAAAGGAATAAATGATTTAAAAGTTTTCAATTATATTAACGTCGTTATTTGATTTCAAAAGAGCTTGCTTTTCAGGAAGACGGACAAGCATTCTGATTGGGGAACACTCATAGCACTTAATAAAGAAATAAATAAAGTATAAGGTTTGATGAATATTTAATAAGTGTCGAAATGAAAGAAGTCTAATTAATAACCTTACAAATCATCTTATCAAAGCTTATGTGATAAACAACTTAACGAAGCATAATATGCATTTTAATAAATAGTATTGCCTTGCCATCTCAATCTTAATATAAAATATAGAGCTCTGATTCATTTACTTGCTTGATCATTGATATAATATTTGATACATCGAAAATTCATAATCATTGCATTTCCTTGATCGCCATGATTTTCGTGTCCTTATAATATAATGTTTGTCTTATCTGATTTTATTTTATATTAGGACTCTTTCTGATAAATTCGCTATTAAATTAATATTGGAATTAAAACTAAAATAAATATAAGTAGCCTTAAGTCGAATTTTATAATTAAATAATTTTCATCTCAAAGCGCGACGATTTTATCACCATAAATCCTAAATAAATATTTATAGCTCTTGCGTAATTTTCTGTGACAAACTAACACGAATATAAGTAACGACTGTGTAGTAAATACCGAGTACTAATGAATACCGTGACGATAACAAATATTCCCTACTTTTAATTTTGGTCCAATAGAAATCAACCTTGGCCATTCCACCGCCCTTCTCAACCAATCACCCCATATTCATTCTTCTATTTAAAGCAAACATATTTGTCAAAAAAAAAAAAAAAGCAAACATCACACAAGCTTCTTCTTCATTACTCTCTCTCTGCAAATTGCTCCCTTCTTCATTTCTAGAAATGGATTCAAAGATTAAGGAGAAGAATACTTCATTTCTTCTTCCTTTTGTCTTTTCGATAGGTTCTTCTAATTCATAGAAAGAATCTGTTTGTTTCTGCCATTTTCTTAAAGTTCCAAACGTCCTCTCATAATCCGAGTTGAATCCAAAGTGAAGGAACATAAGTTCTGTTGGGAATAAAATGATTTTGATTTAGATACCAAAACCACTGATTGATGATGTTCAGATTAGTTGAGATACACTCAAGTGAGATCAGTTTAGTTGTCTCAGGATACTTGAGTAAGTAGAAATGCTTAAGTCAAAAATCTCAGAAATGTTGTGAGATTTAGAGTTCAGGATAGTTGTCCAAAGCTGGAATGTTAGGCAGCTTGACAAGTGTTAAGTACTTTAGGTAAAACTTGCTGAATTTACAGGACAAGCTGACTGAGTGGACAACATGGCTGAAAAGATCAAGAGTGATAAGGCAATTGTCATAAATGCAAATGATCAGATCAATTGAAGTGCAACTGATCAAGAGCATTGAATGCTAGGCTCACAGAAGACACATTTATTGAAACATTTATTACCATCAAGCCTGAACTAAGCATTGAAGACTTAGAAGCATTAAAGATTGAAGCATTGAATGAATGTTGGAACATTCTAAGTTTGCAGCAAGAATGTTCAGGGGAGTTGTCCCATCTGACCGTTGGTTGAGTGTAGAGTCTGCCACAAATCAACCTTGGGAAATGTGCATATTTGGAATCTGACACAAGTCATCTCAGCCGCATTTTTCAGAAGTCAACACATTTATTCAAGCAACCACTGAAGAAGCTTTTACACAGTGGATAAAAGGATGCCAAGCTTCATAACCGTTTCAATGGTGCTGCAAATAGACAAGTTTGAATTGTTATCCCTCCAACGGTTAGTTGTTCAAATTTGCCTATAAATACAGAAGTGATCAAAGGATTCAAGCATCCAACTACTTGCTATCAAACTATCATCAAGCAATCAAAGGAAACCAAAGTTGTTCTTTAGAATCCCAAGTTTCCTGATCACTTCAAATAGCTAAGCCAACACTTGTAATATACAAAGCTTAGCATTGAGATATCCTAAGCCTTTACACTGTTTTTATTGTAAAGGATATCTCTACTAGTTGGAACCAAACCTCAAACCCTTATCTCATTTAGTGAAGAAAGAGTTTGTTGTAGAAGTGAGGAGTTAAGAACTGTTATTGTAAAAACAGTCTTAACTCAGAGAGATTGAGCACTAGGACTCAGATTATCCTATGGATCAAAGCACTAAGAGAGTGTTGTTGATCAGTGCACCTTGGCACTATAAAACAAGCTAATTCCATTGTTAAGGAATTATCCTGTTCAATCAGGGAAAGTGGATGTAGGAGCTTGAGTCTCTGAACCACTATAAATTGTGTGCCATTTATTTACTGCATTCATTATAGCACTTGCACTCAATCATATTTCAAAGAGCTATTCTCAGTAAGTTAAGAAAAACTGTTTTGGACAAAGTCCCTGATCACTGTATTTTTCAGAAATCAACTTAGAGTATTTATTTAAGAAAAAGGCCAACCACATTCCGCACTTAGAAACTCTCTTAGATATTTATCCAACTGGTCACTCAATAGTAATCAGTAGGACAAGTATCTATTGAAGTTCACTCTCAGGCTTGTTGTGAGACAACCTTCCTGATAAGACCAAACTGTTCGAAAAGAAAAAGAATTTGCATACACAAGTGCATTCCCCCCCCCCCCCACACACACTTGTGTCATACTCCACCAAGGACCAACAAGTGGTATCAGAGCAGGGGTTCATAGACCACTGCCTCTGAAAATCCAACTGATTTTCAAATCACATTATTTTATGTGGTCACTGAAATGATCCAAATTTCTGAAAAGCCTATTTGTGTTTATCTTATTCTATTTCTATAGATATGGCTAACAATGCAGTTCCAGGAGATGCTGTCAACACCATCAACAACATGGGTCCAAACCAAGTCAATCATATTTCTCATCACAAATTGCCAATGTTCTCAATTGAGAACTATGATTTCTGGAAGATCAGGATGAGAGCACATCTTGCCTGCCAGCATGATGAAATGCTCAAAGTCATCACCAGAGGGTCCTTCACATTCACCAAAGCAAATCCCAAACTCACTGATGCTCAGAAAGCAGATCCAAGGGAGTTACTACCAAAGGATGAGGATGATTTTACAGCTGAAGAGAGAAAAAGGCACAACCTGAACTACATTGCCATGAATACCTTATACCAGACTATTCCAGATGCAGTGATGGGAAGAGTGTACCACTGCACAACAGCAAAAGAGATTTGGGACACCTTAGCACTTATGTGTTAAGGTACCCAAAAGATAAAAGAAAACAAGCTTCAAGTGGCTATCCAAAAATATGAACAATTTTCTATGGAGCCCAATGAAACTATTGATTATCTTGATGGCAGATTCACTAGCATCATGAATGAGATAAACTCTCTTAGCAAGTTATATGCCAAAAGAGAAGTTGCTTTGAAGATTCTGAGAAGTCTCACTTGAGGAAAAAGGATTTTGATCTTAGAACCCTTCAAGCTAAATTTGATAATCTCTCAAGTGAATTTGATACTCTTAAATTGAGTGAGGGGAGCTTAAAAATGAAGATGTCTGCCTTGAACAAATCTGCTAAAGAAATAGAAGAAATTCAAAGGTTTCAAAGACCATTTGCTCAAAAAGGTGGATTAGGCTATAATCCATTTGAACCCTCACCTGGTCTTAGTATTGCCTCAACAAGCAATTCTAAGATGACTTTTGTAAGATCAGTGGCCCAACAGAATGAAATAGAAGTAAACCAACCACTGATCAAGGAAAAGGGTAAAGGAATTTATATACCTACTCAAGTAAACAATGTCTCTAAACCCATACCTAAGGAAAAGGTTAAGAACATTGCTTACAGGAGGAATGAGGTTCAGAAGGGTAGAACCAATGGAAGGTCAACCTATCTGAACTCTCATCAGTGGAGTTGTCCAAAATCTGCTCAGAAAAGGCCAACTCAAATGAGGCAACCTCAACTGAATGGATTAAGGCCCAACCCCTCTGATAGGTATAAAAACTTCAGGAAACCTGGACCTTACATGCCAAAAGGAAAAGGCCATCCAAACCCATATCCTCAAAAGTCTTACCAAGCTGCACCTAAGTCTAGTAACTTCAGGAGAAATGCCCCAAAGAAATTCACCAACTCTCCAGAACCTTACAAGGCTAACACTTATACACAGAAGCCACCCAAGGCATTTAAGGGTAAGACTGTGTATGTAGATGTAAAGGGAAACCAAGTCAGTCACTTTGAGTCAATCAGAGTAATTAGGCAGATTTGGGTTCCAAAAGGTACAGCTAACCCTCTAGGACCCAACATTCAAAGGGTACCTAAATTTTGACTTTGCAGGACTGCAAGGACCACAAGAAGAGGAGAAGCATCAAAAAGAGAACAACATGGTACTTAGACAGTGGATGTTCAAGACACATGACTGGGAATAAGGAGCTTCTCTCAGAATTCATTGAAAAAGATGGTCCTTCAGTAACCTTTGGAGACAGCTCTCAAGGAATCACAAGAGGTTATGGTACATTAAACATTGGTAACGTCAAAATTACTGATGTCTCATATGTCCTAGGCCTAAAATACAACTTGCTGTCTATAAGTCAAATCTGTGATAAAGGATATAGTGTTGAATTTGCACCAAATGAATGCATTATCAAAGATAATTCAACACAACAGGTGCTACTAATAGGGGTGAGAAAGGAAAATGTCTATTTTGCAGATTGGAGCAAAACCACTGAAGCAGTTTGTCTTGTTGCCAAAAGCACAAGTGAGTAAAGCTGGCTATGGCACAAAAGACTAAACCATCTGAATTTCAAAACCATCAACAAGATTGCAAGAAACTCTCTAGTTAAAGGGCTGCCTAATCAAGTGTTCACCAAAGAACATATATGTCAGCCATGTCAGGAAGGAAAGCAGATCAAAGCTTCATTCAAAGGGAAGCCTGTCATCTCAACTGAGAGAGTTCTTCAACTACTGCATATGGATTTATTTGGTCCAATAATCCCAGTAAGTATAAATGGAAGAAAATAAGCTTTAGTTGTTGTTGATGATTTCTCCAGGTACACTTGGGTAGTATTCTTGCTGAACAAAAAGGAGACCCAAGTCAAGCTACCTGAATTGATGACGAGATTGAGCAATGAAAAGGGCCTAAGTATTGTCAAGATCAGATCTGACAAAGGCACTGAATTCATAAACTCATACATCAATGAGTACTGCAGCAAGAATGGCATCACTCATGAGACTTCAGCAGCAAGAACACCTCAACAAAATGGGGTTGCTGAAAGAAGGAACAGAACCTTGAAAGAGGCAGCAAGAACATTGATTGCTGAATCCAAACTGCCTAAAAGGTTCTGGGCTGAAGCCATTAGCACTGCATGTCACACTCAAAACAGGTCCTTAATCACCAAAGGACTAGGTAAAACCCCATATCAAATATGGAAAGGTAGATTACCCACTGTTGCTTATTTTCACATATTTGGTTGTAAATGTTTCATTCATAATAATGGGAAAGAGCAATTGAAAGCTTTTGACAGCAAAGCTGATGAAGGAATATTTGTTGGATATTCACAAATCAGCAAGGCTTACAGAGTCTACAATTGTAAAACCCTTATTGTGGAAGAAACACCTCATGTTGTGTTGGATGAATCTATTAATGAGTTCAGGGGTTGAAACCTGAATATTGATGAGATAACACAAAGAACAACCAGACTAAGGCTTCAAAGCAAGGAGACAGTGTTTGTAGATGTTGCCCAGCCTGAACTTGATGACAATCAAAAACTGGACAACCTACCTGATGGCAATCAACCAGAAGCCAACCAACCTGAAGGTGAAATTGAACTGACTGACCCCATCCCAGTTCAAAATCAGGTAACAACTACCAATGAAGAAGCAGGCAATGCTGAGGTAGTAAATGGATCCAATATTCAAGGGGGAACCAATGAAAATGTCAACTTATCTGACAATGAGGACAATACCCCTGAATATGATCCTGAGCTTGATCCTTCAATTAACTTTCCTGAATTTAATGAGTCTAGTGATCCAACTTCGGATGAGGACAATCCTCCTGAAGGGATCAGGTCTAGAAGAACTTGGTTGCATGACCACCCAACTAGCCTGATACTTGGTAACCCGAGTGAAGGGATCAAAACTAGAAGATTTCATGGAGAAAGTGCTTTGTTTTGTTGTTTCCTTTCAGAACAGGAACTAAAAGATATTGAGGAAGCACTACAAGACACCAACTGGATCATAGCCATGCAAGAAGAGCTGAACCAGTTTACCAGAAATGAAGTATGGGAGCTGGTGGATAGGCCAACTCATCAAGATGTCATTGGAACCAAATGGGTGTTCAAAAATAAGAAAAATGAAAATGACATCATTGTGAGGAACAAAGCAAGACTGGTGGCCAAGGGATACTGTCAATCTGAAGGGATTGATTATGATGAGACCTTTGCTCCAGTAGCCAGACTTGAGGCAATCAGACTCTTCTTAGAATATGCAGCTCACATGAGATTCAAGGTGTATCAAATGGATGTGAAGAGTGCATTTCTCAATGGGGTACTCAAGGAAGAAGTGTATGTTGAACAGCCCCCAGACTTTGAAGAAGGAGACAAGGTGTACAGATTGAAGAAAGCTCTCTATGGCTTAAAGCAAGCTCCAAGAGCTTGGTATGACACCTTATCACAGTTCCTACTAGATCATGGTTTTGTCAAAGGCACTGTTGACAGAACCTTGTTCAGAATCTGTGAAGGAGATAATATTTTGTTAGTCCAAATCTATGTGAATGACATTATTTTTGGGTCTCCAAATGAGAAGCTGTGTGAGAAATTCTCCAAACTCATGCAGAGCAAATTTGAGATGTCCATGATGGGATTGATGAATTTCTTCTTAGGACTTCAAGTCACTCAATCTAAGAAAGGAATATTCATCAATCAGGCCAAGTATACAAGGGACATGATCAAGAAATTTGGATGCGCTACAAGCAAAACAGTCAGAATTCCTATGAATACAAACTGGAAGATGGATCCTGATGAAAGTGGAGAATCAACAAACTCCACTAACTACAGAGGAATCATAGGATCCTTGCTATATCTCACTGCAAGTAGGCCTGATATCACATTTGTAGTTAGAGTGTGTGCAAGATTTCAAGCAAATCCAAAGAAGAGCCACCTTGATGCAGCCAAGAGAATACTAAGATATCTCAAGGGATCTGAGAATCTTGGATTATGGTATCCAGCTGATGACAATATTGAGCTCACTGGATATTCAGATGCAGATTATGGAGGATGTAGAATTGACAGAAAGTCCACCTCTGGAACATGTCAATTCTTGGGCAGCAAGCTTATCTCATGGTTCTCCAAGAAGCAAAATACAGTTGCCACATCAACAACTGAAGCAGAATATGTAGCAGCTGGAAGTTGCTTTGCTCAGATACTTTGGCTCAGGCAGCAACTTAGAGATTACAAAGTCATCACAAATGAAGTTCCAATATTCAGTGACAACAATAGTGCAATTGCCATTTCACATAATCCAGTGCTACACACCAGATGCAAGCATGTTGATATCAAGCATCACTTCATAAGGGATCATGTGGAGAAGAAAGATATCAAGCTTGTCAAAAGTCACACTGATAAGCAAAAAGCTGATATTTTAACAAAGCCATTGGCTGAAGCAAGGTTCTTGGAACTTTCAGCTGAATTAGGCTTACTTGATCCAGGGAAGATGGAGAAATGAAGGAAGGAAGCTCATATGAAGGGGGAAGTTCATTAAGTTGAACTTCAGCAAGGTTGACCAACCTCACTGAAGCAGTCTGCCAAAAAGGGAAACTCAGCAAAGTTGTCCCTATGGTATTCAACAATATTGGTCAGGAGATCTGTCCTAGTGGGACCCACTCATCAACTTTGGGACCCTCTCAGGCATGTTGGTCAGACATTTTGACCTTTACAGAAGTCAAAACACATCTCAGGATGTTTGTCCGGGTTAATAGGGTGATAATTGCTATTTTTAGCATTGATTGGACATTTAAAAGATTTCTTGGTCTAAGAGTAGGCCATTTTAGGATGGCGTGTGATATTAAGGTTTTTGCCCCCAAAATGGCAAATCAGCATTTAATGCAAAAATCTCTTTTAAGATTGCATTAATTACTGTGCCATCATCAAAGCCATTGATTAACAAGTAACCTTCATCAAACCGCCCCAAACCCACTACCCCACAAATCATTAACCAACGGTTAATAATTTTACCTCATATAAAAACTCTTAGGTTTTTACCCACCTTCCTCAAGCACTCATATTTTCGAACCCTCAAACCTTTTGAAAACCTCTCAAAACCTGCAAATTTTCTCCAAACTTATCTTTCTCAAACTTATCCGTGGCTCCCAAAATCAAAAGAGAAGGGCTAGTAGATTTCAATGATTCCTCCTTGGACATTGACTTCTCTTATCTCAGTAATCCAAATTCTCTTTGGTTTGAGAAGTTGGTAGCCTTTGATAGCCCAGATACAAATGTTCATCCAGTTCTCCATTGGCTAAGGGAGGCAGGGCTTGAAAAGTTCTTAGGCACCAAGCCTGATTCTTGTTTGAATCCATTTATGGCCGAGTTCTTTGCCCATCTCAGATGGAAGGGCAAAAAGGGTGATGTGTGCACCAAGTTGACTTATGCTGAAGAAGATGAAGAAGAAGAGAGTCAACACACCATCATCTTCACTGTTGAGGACCTTGATGCCAGCTTTGGGCTACCATCTGAAGGCCAAAATCCAGAATTCTAAAGAGAAGGAGAGGAGCAGGAGTTCTCCAATCCATGGATGATAGTACCCAAAAAGCTGGTAAGTGCTCAGAACAAGAAAACTTTAAAACCAGTTTATGAGCACTTATTTGACTGTGTTGTGAAAAACTTATTGAGCCAGTCTGGGAGTGTTGAACAAATCAGTATGCCAAAATTGAGAGTGATGGCTGCTGTGATTGACTCTGCTGAAAAGAGAGTCAAGTTTGATTAGAAAAGCTTCATTCTAGACAAAATGAGGAATGAAAAGTTTAAGTTCAAGGAAGTGAAGCACCACAAGGTGGTGGTGGATGAGAGACTTCAATTTTGCACAAGAGCAAGCCTGCTCTTGGAAAGATTTGCTCACTATACACATCTCCAAGCCAAGCCAAAACCTTTTCCAGCCCAAAAGGTGATGTTTAGAAAGTTGTCCTCCAAGACTGAGAAGAGGAAGCAAGAGGCAGCTTCCAAGAAAGCCTTAATTGTTGCACCAACTGTCATATCCTCTCCAAGAAAGAGGAAAGCTCAACCTGTGAAAGCTCAGCCAAAGATGAAAAGGATGAAGAAGATCCTCAGTGAATCCTCTCCAGAAAGCCAATCTAGAAGTGGAGGTGCCACTTCTGAGGAGATTGAGAAAGTGGCAGAAGAAGGAGTCAAGCCCCCTGAAGAGGGAGAAGAATTCAGAGAGATTGTCCCTCTGCAACCTGAATCTGTGACTGAGTTCAGAGACCTTGATAAGCCATCAAGGTCAGAGAGAAGGAGAAGGCTCATTAAGACTTCTGAGAAGCAGAAGTTGATGGAAGAAGAGAAGAAAAAGAAGGAATTCTTCAAGGAGATTAGACAAGCAAGTAGGTATAACTCCAAGTCAAAATCAAAGCCCAACAGCCCTGCAGCCAACTCTACTGATATTCAATCTCAAAGAATATCACGAAGGCATGAAGAGGAGGAGTGCAAGACTCCTGAAGATGCCCCAATTGTGGCCAAGAAAGTTTATTCTCCTGAAGGTGCTCCTGATAGGACATATATTGATGTCCTGGCTGATTTGGTTGAAAGTGAGGATAGGCCATTCTCCCCACTTGATCCCAGACTTCTCTCCTATACCAAACTTCTTGAAACTGTTCTTCAAGAAGGTGATCAAGTTGTTTATCCACCCATTCCAGCCATTCCAATTACCTCCTCAGGAACATTGCTCTCTTAAGCACCTGAGTCCCAAATTGTTTTGAGTTCTTCTAAACCCAACCCTTCTGAACCCAACCCTTCTAAGCCCCAGCCCAACTTACCTGAATCCCAATCCAACCCCCCTGAATCCCAAACCAACTCTTCTGATGGAGATGGAAGTGAGGAAGAGTACACACATGAGGGGATGCTGAGGCAGATTGCCAAAGCTAATTTGGATGAATTGTACCCAGGATTGAAGGCTTATCCTAGGCTGCAACAACAGTTCTATGATCTCAGGGCACTTATTGAGATCAAGGATAGAACAATGGTGGAGATAGCTCAAGCTATCAAGGATAAAGGTGCTAGCTGGTGGCAGGTTGAAGAAAACAGGCTCCTATTTCGTGCCATTGTACAGGAGAAGGTGATTGCTGAAAGAGAAATGATTGCACAAGGCCTTAAGCATCCTGATAGCACTTCTGATGATAATGATGATAATGATGACAACACCAATCCCAATCCTCCTGACCTCAATTCTGCTTAGGTACATTACTTGACCTATCATTCAATTAAGGACTCTGATCAATCAGAGGAGTTGACCAAAGGTGGTGACTCAGTCCAAGATGCATTGGCCAAGGATGGTTCTTCTGAGCCTGAGGCACAACTTGGCAATGCTGAGACTTCCATGGGAGAAGCTGGTTTGACTAAAGCCTCATCAATGTCAGGAAAGTTGGACATTGACCAGCCTTTAGTCATTCAGGATGACTCAGTGGCCTTGGGATGCCCAAGCACTGTGATCTCCCAACAACTGCCCTCTGTGGATCCTGTTGAGGATATGGAGGTGTCAGGATTAGGAATGGAAGGAGTTGAAAAGGCTGATAGTGTGAAAAAATCAGAGGGAGATGATGAGGATTGTGTGATTACTGGCAGTTTGAGTGCACCACAAATAGAGGGAGATGAAGTAGAAATATTGGGTGCAGCCCAATATGAGAGTCAGACTATTCTTCAAGTCAAATCTGAACTTGATGAATCCCTTGGTGAAAGGAGGCCTGATTCTCCAGTGAATGTGAGTCCATCTTATGTAAATGAAGAAAAGAATAAAGTTGAAAATGAGAGTGTAGGTGCTGATGTATCAGACCTAATGGGAGAAGAAAAGAATGAGGGTGTTGAGGGTGATTTAACTAACACTTTGAGTTTTGCAGATTCTGTTGCTGTCACCATAGAACAAATTTTTGCAGATGCTTCCCTTACATATATTCCAGTTGATGCTGACATTCATCTTGAAGCAATCTCAGCAAATGTGTCCACCTTAAACAAGATTTACTTTGAGCAAGCCAATGCCACTGAGGCTGGATTGCAGATTGCTACTCAGACTGCAACCTCCATTGAGGAGCAATCAGAGAAGTTGGACACATTAGTCAGAGAAGTTGGGAAAGCACATGCTGCAACTGTGGATACCCTGGATGGACAAGGCAAGACTCTAGCCTCTGTGGAAATGAGGCTTACAGGATCAGAAGAAGTGATTTTGCCAACTTTGGATGCCAGGATTTGTGGTGTTGAAACTGGACTGCAAACAGTTTCAACAGAGGTAACCAAGGCAAAGGATGCAATGGCAAAGTTCACTAAGACAGTAAAGAAAGAGCAGCAAGGCCTCAAAGATCTTTACAAGCACAATGTCAGAGCTTTAAGAAGGACAATCAAAGATGCATTGAGGCAGAGGACAGCAGCTCAAAGGAGGTAAGCTGAGGAGCTAAAAGCTGCTATGGTGAAAGAGGCTGCTGAAAAGTTCACAGTGGAACTGATGGCCAAGGTGTCTGATCAAGTTGTGGCCAACCTCACTGATCAACTGCAAGCCAAACTTGATCAATCACTGAAAGCCACACTGGATGCTATTGTTGCTCAGAAAATGAAGCCTGTCCACACCTTTCTAAGTATGGCTGATGACAAAATGCAGAACATTCATGATGAGAATGTGTATTTGTTGCAGGAATTGAAATCCCTCACTCATGCTCACTCACATCTCTCTGTCACTATGAGTGAGTTGAAGCCCCAATGTTTTGATAATGCCAAAAAGGGGGAAAGAGAGACAGCTAGAGCAAAGGGAACCTTGAGGATTGGTGAATCCAAAGGAAAGGAGAAGGCCCCTGAGGTTGAGGAGGAGGAAGAAGAAGACATTGGGAAAGGCAAAGGCCCAATGAATATTGAAAATTTGACTGAAGAAGATCAGATCCAGATTGCAGTTAAAGAGTCCATGGTTTCAGTGATGGAAAGTCAGGCAAGAAGGCAACAGAGACCTGGTGGTGAGTCTACAGGCCTTGACCCCAAGAAGAAGGTTGTTGAAGTAAGGGGGAAAGTGACCAGAGCCTCTGAGAGAAAGAGAAAGGAGCAAGCCTTCAATGAATTCCCAACCAGCCTGACCCTTCCATCTGAATTTCAATTTGAAGAGTCAACTCCACTGAGGCAGTCTAAGAGGTTGAAGAAAACAGCCAAGTTGCCGGAAATCCAAGAAGAAGATAATGAAGAAGAAGAACAGGACAAAGAGCCTGAAGTCAGAATGCCCAAGCTTGCTGATGACCCTTCAAAGCTGTTTGAAGAAGGATTTGGAAAGGATCCTGAAACTCAGGAGAAGTTAGCTCTTCAAAGAGCTAAGGAAAGAATGGATCAGTTGGTTGAGGCCAACAAAGCAAGGGATAAGAGAAGGGCAAACTTCAGAGCACCAAGGAGAAGGGCATCTTATAAGAGACTCAAGCCTCAGATGCTGCAGAGATGGGACACTCAGTACCCTCACCATGATAAGTGGGTGCCAATCTCACTGAATGATGCATGGGAGGAGGCCAAGAGAAGCTTTGTGTATGACTTTTATGTCATAGGGAAATGGCTTGAAGAGAGTGTTGATGAGGTCTTTGTGCAGTTCATGTTTGAAAACCACAGGGATCTGTACCAGAAGCTGTTTGCAGCAGCTGAGATGGCCAGAGTTGAGTTCAAGGCCCATGGTCCCATTCTGTACATGCCTCCAAAGTTCAATGAGAACTTAATTGATGAAGGAAAGATTCTGGAGGAGTTCATCTCAATCATGAGGATGGAGAAGATGAAGCCTGGCCCTAAAGGAACCAATAAGGATATCTGGGAGTTGAAGAAGAGGGTCTGGGCTCAGTATGGGATTGCCCCTCAGGATGATGGAACTCTCTGAAGCATAAGTTCACTCCTCCACTATCTATTTGTGATCTTATTGTTTGTTGTTATTCTGTTTTTCATTTGTATCGGTTAGTGAGTCCTTGATTAATTTTCTGCACTGTAATGCTCTATGACATATATGAAAGGATCACCATGTTTCTATCAAGAGATAACAACTCATTATCTCAACTAACCTGACATGACATATTTACTTGATTTATTATTGTGCTAACAGTTTCTTTCAGGAAAGATGACCAGGTCACTCATCCTGAAGGTAAAGTCTAGTATAAGTCAAGTTCCCTTTGTAATAGGTTTTGGCATCATCAAAAAGGGGGAAATTGTTGGGAATAAAATGATTTTGATTTAGATACCAAAACCCCTGATTGAAGATGTTCAGATTAGTTGAGATACTCAAGTGAGATCAGTTTAGTTGTCTCAGGATACTTGAGTAAGTAGAAATGCTTAAGTCAAAAATCTCAGAAATGTTGTGAGATTTAGAGTTCAGGATAGTTGTCCAAAGCTGGAATGTTAGGCAGCTTGACAAGTGTTAAGTACTTTAGGTTAAACTTGTTGAATTTACATGACAAGCTGACTGAGTGGACAACATGGCTGAAAAGATCAAGAGTGATAAGGCAATGCTCATAAATGCAAATGATCAGATCAATTGAAGTGCTAATGATCAAGAGCATTGAATGCTAGGCTCACACAAGACACATTTATTGAAGCATTTATTACCATCAAGCCTGAACTAAGCATTGAAGACTTAGAAGCATTAAAGATTGAAGCATTGAATGAATGTTGGAACATTCTAAGTTTGCAGCATGAATGTTCAGGGGAGTTGTCCCATCTGACCGTTGGTTGAGTGTAGAGTCTGCCACAAATCAACCTTGGGAAATGTGCATATTTGGAATCTGACACAAGTCATCTCAGCCGCATTTTTCAGAAGTCAACACATTCATTCAAGCAACCACTGAAGAAGCTTTTACACAGTGGATAAAAGGATGCCAAGCTTCATAACCGTTTCAATGGTGCTGCAAATAGATAAGTTTGAATTGTTATCCCTCCAACGGTTAGTTGTTCAAATTTGCCTATAAATACAAAAGTGATCAAAGGATTCAAACATCCAACTACTTGCTATCAAACTATCATCAAGCAGTCAAAGGAAACCAAAGTTGTTCTTTAGAATCCCAAGTTTCCTGATCACTTCAAATAGCTAAGCCAACACTTGTAATATCCAAAGCTTAGCATTGAGATATCCTAAGCCTTTACACTGTTCTTATTGTAAAGGATATCTCTACTAGTTGGAACCAAACCTCAAACCCTTATCTCATTTAGTGAAGAAAGAGTTTGTAGTAGAAGTGAGGAGTTAAGAACTGTTAGTGTAAAAACAGTCTTAACTCAGAGAGATTGAGCACTAGGACTCAGATTATCCTAGGGATCAAAGCACTAAGAGAGTGTTGTTGATCAGTGCACCTTAGCACTATAAAACAAGCTAATTCCATTGTTAAGGAATTATCCTGTACAATCAGGGAAAGTGGATGTAGGAGCTTGAGTCTCTGAACCACTATAAATTGTGTGCCATTTACTTACTGCATTCATTATAGCACTTGCACTCAATCATATTTCAAAGAGCTATTCTCAGTAAGTTAAGAAAAACTGTTTTGGACAAAGTCCCTGATCACTGTATTTTTCAGAAATCAACTTGGAGTATTTATTTAAGAAAAAGGCCAACCACATTCCGCACTTAGCAACTCTCTTAGATATTTATCCAACTGATCACTCAATAGTAATCAGTAGGACAAGTATCTATTGAAGTTCACTCTTAGGCTTGTTGTGAGACAACCTTCCTGATAAGACCAAACTGTTTGAAAAGAAAAAGAATTTGCATACACAAGTGCATTCTCCCCCCCCCATACACTTGTGTCATACTCCACCAAGGACCAACAAGTTCAATCCAAACAATCCATAGAAGTGAAGGAAATACCATTTTTCATTCTTTCCCCTGTTTTCGAATTATCCAGAAATTATGCTAACTTGATTCTTGTTTTCTTACTAATATCTTGAAAAAATCGATCCCTCTTAGTCCATGATCGATATACTCAGCACCCAAGCTCCAAACTATTCGAATCCAAACCGAAAATCACAAATGTTGTTCCGTAAACCCGTAAACTAAAAACTGCACTGTGTTGTTTTTATATGAGCTTTTAACGTGTTTAAATTTGATGATATTTGTTAGTTTAAACCTCTTATGTGTTTCTTGACTGTTGTACTTTACATTCATGATTTTAGTTTTCGATTATAGTAATGTTATGCCGCCCATTTCTGTGCACGAACATGGTAAGTCACAAAACCAAAAACTTGGAATTTAAGAACATAGCTACTGCCCTGTAGTTCGACTTTTATTACACGGTGTTTTTGCTAAAACTAAAAATATGGAAATGAACTATGTTGAGTTATGAACTTACTGTATAAATCTTATACGAATTGAGCCAACGGTTTAAGAGATATGAATTTTTAAAGATAATGTTTTGAAACTACTAAACCACTGACTTTGGAGGCCTATATCTTTTAAACAAAAAATAATTTTGACACGAAACTAACGTGAGTATTTTCTCCATATGGTAGAGAGTTTTAATGTAAAATATTACACAAATTGGTCGGATAGAACGAGAGATATTTACGTTTGAAAATCAAGTAGTAAGCTGGGAAAAACTAGAAAAAACAGAGCACCATTTCAGGTTCAAAACTTCGGAGTCATTTTTACTTGACTTCGAGATGCGTTTTTCACAAACCCTTTTCTTTTCAATAAACTTAATATAGTGTAGTTCATTTACCCCAAGATTTCATGTTAATTGAATTAGTCGTTTGACGAGAAATGTTTGGCGAACATGTGCAAAAATTCACAGTTTTAAAGGATGCCCAATTTTGCAAAATTACAAAATATTATCTTCGGAGCAACAATTAAATTCGGGAAAAATATCTATGTTGATAGAAATATATTTAAAGGTTATGGAAAAAAAATTTGTTGGAATTAAACAACTATAGCTATTTTATTTTAAATTTCCGAGTGAAAAGGATCAAAACTGAAACAGGCATAATCTTACACAAATTCATAAAAAATATTCATCATGTGTTAAATCCTTTTAGAAAACATATCTTCAATTTTGTCAAAAGGAATTCAAATGCCTACTTTATAGTTCAATCAGTTTTTCCGCAAACAACCTGTTTATATTTTATTATTGCAATATATATATGCTAAATATATGGGTGTTATTTCGTTTGTGAATTATGCTTTTGCAAGTGTTAATACAGTGATAATATATTAATTTATTTATTATCACTATCATTATTTGTGCTAATAAAATAAGAATGATGTTTTAAATAAAATTAAGTTATAACCTACTTTAATTGCATTATTTTATAAGTTGCTCGTATGTGATTGTTAAGTGAGGAACATGTTTTAATTAAATATGTGTTAGTATTATTGTTATTACGACTATTATAAATACATTATTTATTATTTGAGTATTAGTACTATTTTTTGTGTATATGCCAATTAACCACTATTAAGGTTTTTAAAATGTTGATTTTACAAAAGTCATTTAATTCAAACATATATATATATATATATATATATATAAACTCGAGTTAGTTGTCTTATTTTATATTTTGCTTCTTTTAAATTATTAAATGAAGCATGTGTTTAAATTATATATGAGTTGCTCCATAATTTGCTATTATTTGTTGAAGCACACCAACTGATATATGTTCAAATGTATTTAATCAAATTTATTATTTTGGTATTATTCATAAAGGAAAATTGTTATGTAAATTAAGAAACAAGAGTTCTGATAAATAATTAATTATTCAAGAAAACGTGTTAGGCGAAGTGTGGCCCAATCGGAGCTCGGACAACCTCTTCTGTGTTACGCTTGCTAAAATCATTCAAGAAGTATGTAGTTTTTCTTAAAAGTTAACCAGGTGGGTGTCATTACTGTATTGTTGTAATGTTATATGGACTGTTGGTGTATTCTGAACTAAACAAAACAAACGTCAACGTATAACTAAAAACACAAGAATACAATAATAGTTATAATACAATATTATTAATATTATGATATGAAATGTTTTAGTTACGATTTCACGGAGGTGGTGGGATAGGGTTTATGGGGATTACATGTGATAGAGTCGCTATCAGTGTCCTAGTATGATTAATCATACCACGGAGGAGGCGGGAAGCGTTTAGGGGATTGCACGTGGGGAGTCGCTACCAGTGTCCCATATGATATGTGAAAAATTTATGATATATATATATATATATATATGTGATGAATTATGAACAAGGATATATTGTAAATCCTCAGTGAATGAAAGTTCACTACCAAAAGATTTAAATCTCAGTGAATAACGAATTCACTATCAAAGAATAATAATAACTCACGATAAAATATTAATACTAATTATTTTAGCATACTGCCAATCTGTATAATAGCATACAAGGATATCCACTGAGATTTTTATCTCACACCCCAAAACTAATATTTTCAGGTTATGATCGAGAGGGGTCGGCGTTGCAGCAGGGATGACACGAAGTTGTTTCCATATTAAGATGTTAAAATATATCATGTTTTATGAAAGGCGGTATTTATTCTTATGTTGAGTAACAAACTTTCTTAAAGTTACTCGATGACTAATATGTAAGCTATCTTTAAACCGACTGCTATTTTATCACGTTCTAAGTTTTAAATTAAATGGGTCACACTACTTCTATTGCAACGCATAACTATATTTAAATTATTTCCGCTGCAAAACTCTTATCGATTCACTTGTATTATATATTTTTAAAGAAAATTTTAGGTTCGGTTTTTCGGTCACTAAGTGGCGACCCGAATTTAGAGTGTTTAAGCCTAAAGGGCTGCATTCCGGATTCGGGGCATTACAATTACATCTATGAATGTCCAGAGCTAAGCACGATGGTCAAATGATCAATTAATAACCCAATAACTTAACCTACACATCTTACAATTGAATTATACTATCAAAGTTAAACTAAAATTTTAATTCCATCACAAATCAAAACACCCAAACACAATTAGAATTAGCCCATAGCTAAATCAACAAAGAAATTAGAGAAACTAGAAAGAAATAGCATACCCATGAATAATAATAACAAAATGCTTAAATAAAATTAGGATATCACCTCCTGAGTGGAAAATATGAAATAAATCTTGAAATTCTCTACAAAATCTTCAATCTCGTTGGTCCCTAAACGAGTAATTATGTGAGAGAAGTCTGGAGGGGGGGTGAATAGACTTCTTCCCTTTTAAAAACAAACTATTTTAGTGATCAGATGAGTGACAAACTTAGTGATCGACTTAGTTGTTGAACAAGTAAGTGATTTGATAGAGTGCGAGTGTCAATCAGCTAAGTATGAAAACCCCTTATTAGCTGATAGTGTAAAAATATGTAGGCCCTAAGTTTAGACTCGTTCTTTAATGAAAACATGTGATATGCAATGTAAACAATTACTAGATCAGATGACTTCATGTCAACTGATTATGGAAACTATACTTGTGATTATGACACTTTTGAAGATAAGCTTATCAATGAAATATATGTATGAACAATTGATAATAAGCAATATATATACAGCAAGTAAAGACACAAGTATTTATAGAGGTTCGGATCCTAGTCCTACGTCCTCACTCACAGCCTAGTTGTGAAGTTCCGATTCCTTTCAAAAAAAGGTCCTTGCTACTTTTAAGTCCCAAGAGAAGACTTTGAACACGATACACTCTCTTAGTGTAGTTGGTTCTACTTGTTATTGTAAGAACAAGTACTTTTACAGGGTAGTTGAATAAACAACAAACTTGTGGGTTTGGGGTTTACTAAATGTACCAACTTGTGAGATTGAGACAAGTTTCAATCAACACATTTTCTAAGCTTATGATTTGTATAAGGAATACAGGCTTAGGAGGGAAACTCAGAGTTATGGATTGATATTCAAATCTGGCTCTATAAGATCTCTAAGGATTCAGATCCTTTCTAACTTTTCAACACGTCTGATGAGTTCTTGCTTGCGTAGTGTTTCCCGTGATTATCACTTGGATAATGTCTTGTATTTATAAAGGGTTTGCACAACAACTAGCTGTTGTGAACATCGTCATTCGAGCGTGCTTGTTGATCCGCATGCTTGTTCTTCCATTGGTTGTAGGTTGAACATTATCATGAAAAGCAGTGTACATTAAATGCATATGTTAGATCTGCATATTATCTACATTAAATGGCTCTAGGGCTGACTTGGCATATTCATATTGGTCAGTATCAGCTGAATGCATTTCACTTCGATCTTGTCTTCTGTTGGAGTACATCAGTTGAGATATGGTGTCTTTGTCTTCTGATGGTGTCATTTGATCAATCTGATGAGCAGCTCTAGTGTTTCTTTCTCTTGACAAGATTCTTCTAAGTCTTGAGTCCATATCAGATGACTTTTTCATGTGAGTTGGTCTCTTGAAGTTATTATCAAATGACTTCGGTATACAAGTACCTTGTCATCTGATTTCACTTATGGACTTCATAGGTCTTCTTCGTCTTCTAGTTTTGATGTCTTCTGATTTTCAAGCGGGTCCAAAATCGACTAGACAAAGTCCTATCTACTTTGCTTTAAAAGGCCATATTAGATTACAAATTATATCTAACACTTACTATTACATGATTTGGTTTTGGCCATCAAAACAATATATATACAATCAACATATATAAGGGTAGGATGAATATCCCAATAATTTCGCAGGATGAATATCCCAACAAATCTCTTGCTTAGAATTGAAATTACTAATATTTTGCACTCTTTTCTATTAATATATACTCCCTCCGTCCATGAAATGTAGTCGCGTTGGAGTGGGGCACATGTTTTAAGAAAAATGTAGATAAAGTAAGAATATTGTAGGGTATTGTGGGGTCCATTGTGAATAAAGTGATTGTTTGTGAATAAAATTGATGGCAATTTGAGTAATTAAGTGATGACTGAAGGGTGATAGTTTCCATAAAAGGTATGGGACTACATTTTATGGACAAAGAATATAAGGCAAATGAGACTACTTTTCGTGGACGGAGGGAGTACTTAATTCTATGAATTAAACTAACTATTTGAGAATAAAAATGATGAAAAATTAAATGGGGGATCTTCCATTCTCTAATGGCTGCTGCCTCATTTTCTGTTTGGCCCCCTTGTTCTCGGATTGACTTCCTTGTGTAAAAAAAGAGATGGACCCAAAAACACCATCCAACTACTTGCTTCCCTTCAATTTCGTATAGGGCCGCCGAAAAATGGTGAAAGGGGCTGACTATTTACACATCCAATCCGGTTTAGAACACACCCCCACCCAATTTAATAATATAATAATCATGCAAAAAACAAAAAATACCCTTTTAGTAAAATGTATCATACTACATGCACCCCTTACTGAACGCACCCCACTCCCCTACTTTCTGCAGAAGTGACCGGAAAAAAAATACCAACCATCACCACCACTACTTCCGACCGCCGTCGCCACCACTTCCGATATCCAATATCATCCAAACCAAAAAAAAAAACTCAAAAACTCAGAATTTTTTTTTTATAATTTTCGACACATCAGGGTGTATATGGTTGACCATGGTGTGTCGAAAAAAATGTAATTTAAAAAAAAAAAAAAGAATCGACCATTTCTGGTCGACCATATAAACTCTCGTCGACAACAATTTTTCGACGATAGTGTATATGATCGACTAAAAATGGTCAAAAATTAAAAAAAAAAAATAAAAAAAAAATAGAAAAAAACCGTAAATCTAAAATTCAAAATTCGGTTAGGGCGGCAGCAGTCTTGGATCGGGGTGGGACGGCCGACGACAGTGAGTGGGTTGGGGGAGGGGGGAGGCGGCCGCGGGAGGAGGCAGAAAAAAGAAAGAAAATAAAGGGAGAGAGAGGGAGAGGAGAGAGAAGAGAGAGGAAGGGGGCGACGGTCGGCGTGGAACGGGGTCGGGTTAGGGAGTGGGTAGGTGGGAGGGGCGACGACCAAGATGTAGAAAAAAGAAAAAAAAGGAGAAAGAGAGGGGACGGCGGTCGCGGGTGCAGGGGGTGGCGGCCGCG
This sequence comes from Galeopsis tetrahit, assembly GCA_963675135.1. Lineage (NCBI taxonomy): Eukaryota > Viridiplantae > Streptophyta > Magnoliopsida > Lamiales > Lamiaceae > Galeopsis > Galeopsis tetrahit. The sequence goes on from OY776130.1 coordinate 19,338,675, forward strand.
GGTGGAGGCGACGGCTGGCGTGGATTGGGGTTGTGGGGGGTGACAGCCAAGATGCTGAAAAAAAGAAAAAAAAAAAGAGAAAAAGAGGGAGGGAAGATGGAAGAGAGAAGGGAGGGGGCATCGGCCACAGGTGAAGGAGGCGGTGGCTAGCGTGGATCAGGGTGGGGCGGCGAGTTGGGTAGGGGAAGAGGAAGGGGAAGGGGAGAAATTAGGGTTTACATGATAATATATATTTTGCCTTTTGATTTGGATTTGAGATATTATTTGGTTCAATTTATGGTAATATATTTTTTGCCTTTTGAATGAAATAGCTTTGTTTTGTACTGGATTTGGTTTATAATTTGGATTTGAGATATATATACATTCAAGTTGTGTGTTTCGTGATGTTAAAAGTTTAAGATGATAATTCTGAAGATGGAAGTGCCTTGGGGATGTTTCTGATCTGGTTTTCCTTTATGGCCAAACCAAAAAATAATTATGATCTTGTTTTAAGATGCTAATTGTGAAGATGGAGCATGTTTTGTCAGCCATTAGAGCTTCAGTGAAGAAGGCATTTTTCCACAAATACCACTAAACTCCAATTCTTCATTTGTTTTGTTCCTTTGCTTCCTAAGCAACAAAATAAAGTACAAAATAAAGTTATTTCATTCATCGCGTTTCGATTCTTCTGGCACTTCTTTGTATTCCCACCATTTTTCATTTTTGGAAAAAGGGTTGTTATTTAGTTTATAAATTTATGTTTCTGTGATTATTTAATATATGAAATTCAAGAACATTGCTCTATATTCTTCACAAGGCATTACTTAGAATCTTATGTTGGGAAAATTTTCATGGAGCTAAAAGTATGCAATATATTAGTTTTGCCCAAGTTTTATTTAATTTTTAATTGTCTAGTTTCTTATATCTCCATTATTGATCATATGCAGAAGTAACCATTTTGTTATACGTCTTGTTGGGATATAAATTCACCCTAAGCCCCACTTGATGTTAGAATAGTTTTGATGGCCAAAACACTTAGAGTTTATAAATGTAATAGGATCAGCTGACTTGTATAGAACAGCTTAGACTAGTCTTGTGTGATCAACTGTATTGATATCAGCTGATCAGCACAGCCCTGGCTTACATGCCTATCCTCAAGATGAGAAGAGTAGAAGACTAGAAGATCCTTGAAGACCAGTTAAGTAAGGTGCTTGTATATCTACTTAACTGATGGAGTCCAAGATTGAAGATGGCCTAAAACAGCACAAAGATTTGCCAGATCAGAAGAGTATTACTCGACTGATATCAGAAGACAGAAGACCTAAGGCCAGAAGAGTAGTCAGAAGACTAGTAGTACAGATCAGAAGACTATGTACTCTTCCAGGACTCGGCTGATTCCAAAGTCATCTTGCAATTCAAACGAAGACCTACCTTATTTAGAAGATTGACAAGATCCCAGGATTGAAGCAATCAAGCGGCTGGAATCAAGGAATCAAGCTATTATGGAAAGATTACCCCAACGGCTAGTCAACTCCAACGACTAGTTGCAAGCAATCACCACTATAAATACAAGAGGATGAGGAATCACAAACACGAAGTCACAACGAGAGAATTCAACAAGCTAAGCAAGCAATCAAGCAAAAGCCATATTGTGTTAAGAATTCTCCAAGAGCCCAGAAAGCCTTAGAATATTTGTAGCTCTTATGTGATTTCTATCCAACCCATAAGAACCTGAAACTTGTTCATATTGTATATCCATTTTTTAGGCATAGTGGTTAAGCAATTTATAAGCTTGAACCATTAGTTGGATACTCTTCAAAAACCCCAAACCCTCACCGAAAGGTTAAAGTTTTTGAACCCTTCAAAGTGCAAGTGCTTACAATCACTTGTGGAGACCGTAGCTGTTAGGACGGCTCAGATCTCAAAGTCCTATCCTTGGGACTATAAAGGTCAAGACCCTTGTAATTTTTGGTAAATTTAAGGGATTAAACATCACGTTAGGACGTGAGAGTGGACGTAGGATCGTATATCCGAACCACTATAAATCTGGTGTTATTTATCTTTCTGCACTTTACATTTCTGTCTTTCCATATAAATTTATATAGTGCATACTGTGTTTTCAACATTCTTCAACTCAGGCCATAACTTTCAAACCAGCATCAGCTGAGTACTTTCATTAAGCAAAACAAGTTAACACTTTCATAAGAATCTAAAAGAACGAGTCTAAACAAGGTCTACCATAATTCCGCATATAATCTCTTCATTCAGATCACTATAGTCATCTGGACCAGCAGACTTGTAGTCCAGTTGACATAGCAATCAGAAGAGGTTCCCAACTCTCTTGAAAAAGTTTTAAAGTCTATTCACCCCTCCCCTCTAGACTTTAATCCCATTCACTACTCGTTCAGGGACCAAAAAGTGGTATCAGAGCAGTGGTTCTAACGGACTACTGTCTCTAGATTATCAGAAGACTTGAGGGAGTCTTTCTGTAGTCCTCTTGAACATATCTATTCTTTTTTAAAACCTTGTTTTTGAAAACTCATACAGCATTAGTGCTAATATGAAAAAGTTGCCTAAGTTTTCAGTTGAGGATTATGATTACTGGAAGATCAGGATGAGGAAGAATCTCACATCAGTCCACTACAAGATGTGGTCAGTGATCACAGAAGGCCCAATCACCATTATGACAGTCAACACTGCAAATGGTGATCCAGAAGTTCCAGTTGGAGAACTTGTTCCCAAGCCCATGAAGGACCTCACACCAGAAGAGATGAAGCAGTCAAATCTTGACAGCATTGCTCAAGATTACATCATGCAAACTCTTCCAAATGAGTACATTGCAAAAGTAATCCACTGTGAGTCAGCAAGAGATTTGTAGGATGCATTGGCACTTCTCTGTGAAGGAACTGAGCTGATCAAGGAGAGCAAATTATCAACAGCAGTCAAGAAGTTCGAACACTTCAAGATGCAACCAGAAGAGTCTATTGATCAGCTATACAATAGATTTACCAAGATCATCAATGAGATAGAATCTCTGGGCAAGAAATATACAAATATAGAGAAAAATCTAAAAATATTAGACTCTCTAACCAAGAAATGGAGACTCAAGAATACCATCATCAAGGATACTCAAGATATCAAGAAGTGGTCTGCTCAAACTCTATTTCAGAACCTAAAAGCTCATGAATATGATCTGGAAAGAGAAGAAAACTCAGGAAGTGATGAGCCAACTGCAACCCCATCTACCTCCAAGACTGTAGCCTTCAAGGCAGCCAATACAAAAACTGCAAGTACCTCATCTGGCAAGACCTCTCTGAAAACAGAAGACTGTGAAGGATCAGACATGAGTCTGAAGGAACAAATGGCTCTTATGATCAAGAGATTCGTAAGGATGAACACTCTCAACAGCAAATATAGAAAATTTTATAGAAACTACAAAGATAGAAGAGCAAGTTCACCCTCCAGAGGTTCCAGAGAAAGAACACCAGAAAGACATCCTAGAATTGATGTGGAGTCATCTGACAGCCGAGGATCTAGAATAAGAGATGCCACTCCTCCAAGGAAAGGCAACTCAAATCAGAAATCTGGATCATGCTTCAATTGTCGCAAACCAGGACATTATGTCTATGAATGCCCTGAGCTGGATTTGGATGACAAAGAAGAAAGAACGCCAAGAAGAGACAAAAGAAACTCAGATAAGCAAGCAATGGTGACTGAAGAATCTGAATATCATAGTGATGAACTTCCGACATCACCAGACTGTCAAATCTTCTCAGATGATTCAGATGATCTAGCTATGATGGCCATAGGTGAAAATGAGGTAAATTCCTATACTACTACTTTCCATTCACCTATTTTTTCACAAACAGATGAGATAAACTCATCTGAAGGCGAATCAGAAGACACCTATTATCAAACTTTAAGAAAGGTAAAAGGTGATCTGGATATTGCCACTAGAGCTTTTATAGAGGTGGAAGAGGAGAACAAGGATCTAAGGAAAGAAATTGCTAAGTTGAAAAAGACTAAGTTTGATAACACCCCTGAGTTGGTCACAATGAATGAAAGATTGACCAGAGAAGTGGAACTTCTTAAGGAAGAATATACCACAATAACTCAGTTGTATGAGGGGATGTTAGAAACTCAAGCTTTAGAAACTAAGGAATTTCGTTCACTACAATCCAAGTTCGATGATCTCTTCCAAGCACACAAGCTCTTAGAAAAGGAGAAGGAATGCCTAAATAAAAAGATATCAGAGTTCAATAAAGCTTCTGTTGGTCCCTGAACAAGTAGTGAATGGGATTAAAGTCTAGAGGGGAGGGGTGAATAGACTTTAAAACTTTTTCAAGAGAGTTGGGAACCTCTTCTGATTGTTATGTCAACTGGACTACAAGTCTGCTGGTCCAGATGACTATAGTGATCTAAATGAAGAGGTTATATGCGGAATTATGTTAGGCCTTGATTAGACTCGTTCTTATAGTTTCTTAAGAAAGTGTTAACTTGTTTTCCTTAATGAAAGTACTCAGCTGATGCTGGTTTGAAAGTTGTGGCCTTGTTTTGAAGAATGTTGAAATCACAGTATGCACTATATAATAGTTAATGAAATGACAGAAATGTAAAGTGCAGTAAGTAAATAACACCAGATTTATAGTGGTTCGGATATACGTTCCTACGTCCACTCTCACGTCCACATGTGATGTTTAATCCCTTTAATTTACCACAAATTACAAGGGTCTTGACCTTTATAGTCCCAAGGTTAGGACTTTGAGATCTGAGCCGTCCTAACAGCTACGGTCTCCATAAGTGATTGTAAGCACTTGCACTTTGAGTGGTTCAAAAACTTTAACCTTTCGGTGAGGGTTTGGGGTTTTTGAAGTGTATCCAACTAATGGTTCAAGCTTATAATTTTCTTAACCACTATGCCTAAAACAATGATTATGCAATATGAACAGGTTTCAGGTTCTTAGGGGTTGGATAGAAATCACTAAAGAGCTATAGATATTCTAATGGTTTCTGGCTCTTGGAGAACTCTTAGAACAGTATGGCTATTTGCTTGATTGCTTGCTTAGCTTGTGAATTCTCTCTTGTGACTTCCTTGTTTGTGATTTCTCATCCTCTTGTATTTATAGTGGTGATTGCTTGCAACTAGCCGTTGGAGTTGACTAGCCGTTGGGGCAATCTTTCCATAATGGCTTGATTCCTTGATTCCAGCCGCTTGATTGCTTCAATCCTGGGATCATGTCAATCTTCTAAATAAGGTAGGTCTTCGTTTGAATTGCAAGATGACTTAGGAATCAGCCTGGAAGAGCACATAGTCTTCTGATCTGTACTTCTAGTCTTCTGAATACTCTTCTGGCCTTAGGTCTTCTGTCTTCTGATATCAGCAGAGTAACACTCTTCTGATCTGGTAATTCTTTATACTGCTTTAGGCCATCTTCAATCTGGACTCCATCAGATAAGTAGGTATACAAGCACCTTAACTTATCTGGTCTTCAAGGATCTTCTAGTCTTCATGTCTTCTACTCTTCTCATCTTGAGGATAGGCATGTAAGCCAGGACTGTGCTGATCAGCTGATATCAATACAGTTGATCACACAAGACTAGTCTAAGCTGTTCTATACAAGTCAGCTGATCCTATTACATTTATAAACTCTAAGTATTTTGGCCATCAAAACTATTCTAACATCAAGTGGGGCTTAGGGTCAATTTATATCCCAACAATTTCCCCCTTTTTGATGAAGCCAAAACTATTCTTGATAAATGCTCTTTAATGAAATAAGATAAGAGTTTATAACATGTTAAACTGAAGTATCTGATGAAGACAATGAGAGTTTGTCTTGTGAGCATAAAGGACTATAACTTGAATATATATAAGGCTTTTACAGATTACAAGTAATAGTTTCTTTAAACTTCTAAAGTAGTCTTCATCAGGTCTTCTATCTTCAAACGCGGTAGGCAAGGTACAGACGAGCTCGAACTTCTTCCATGTGCTGCACATCTGTAACATTCTCCTCTTCATAGATCTTGTACAGAATCCTTTTGATTTCAATCATGTTGGCTCTTCCTGAATCCAAAAGGGGTGTATCCCATTTGGGTTCTTCAGGAGTTAGGATTCTGCAGTTGTCAAGTCCTTTGGCTGTCTTGACAATTTCTTCCCAGAACTCTGGATCTTCAAAGTTCATGAACTGGGAGAATTGGAAGAATTCATCTTCATAAGTGGAGAGAGGGCCAAATTTCCTTACTATGTGGTGTTGAATTTGCCACTTCTTCTTCAGGGGATACCATCTTGGTAGCTCATCTTGAAGGGCTAAATAATCCACATAATTGCTATCAAACACTAGGACCTTGTCTTCTTGTGCTTTGTCCTTGAGTGTTTTCTTGAGTTTAGCAATTCTCCTTTCGAATTTGGCTTTGACAGCCTTCGCATCATCTAGCTTCCTTTGCTTGAGCTCTTGAGCTTCAAGCAACTTCTTTTTCTTCAACTCTAGAGCCTCCTTCTCTTCTGCAGTAGGCTCTGCAGGAGCTGACTTCTTGCTGGTCTGAGCTGACTGAGCTTGCTCATCTGCCTTCCTTTTCCTTGTCATTCTCTTTTCAGGAACTTGATCTTCAGGGGCAGTGATCTGAAGAGTCTTGGCAGGAGCTTGAGTGGGTGCTTGGGTATCTTCTTGAGCAATTTCTTTGCCTTTGCCTTGCCTGTTCTTGATTTTGCTCTTTAAACCACCCAAGGTTTCAGTCAAGTCATCTTGTGCTACTACCAGTTCAGCTTGCTGGGCAGTAGACTTCTCTAGAGCCTTTATCAACACATCTTCCCCCTTTTTGGCTTCAGCAAGTGCAGCCGAAAAAGGTACCATTGCATTTCGAATCTCTACCATTAGGGTCTGCCTTAGAGCCATGGCATTGAATTTGCTAAGATGGGTCAGATGTGATATGCTGTGCTCAAGAACTTCAGCATGAGAATTGGAGGAGGAGGCAGCTTCAAATCTAGTTGTAAGTGTGTCCATCTTGGCTGCTGTCTCCTTCAGCTGAGTCTGCAGTTTTTAGTTCTCCTCTGCAGCTGCCTTAAGAAGGTTTTGACCTTCAGCAGTTCTTGCTTCAGCATCTTTAACTCTTGATTCGTAGGCGGCCTCCATTTGGGAGATATCATCAGCAAACATTGTGGAGACGTCAGCTGTTCTTTTCTGAATGAGACTCATGTAATCTCCTATCTGATCATGGAGTGCCTCACCAAATTTGTCCTCGATGTCAAGGATTTGGTCATTAAGACGAGTCCTCTGCTCCCTAACAGCTTTTTCAACATATCTTCCAAGCTGTAGACCTAAACCTTTTTCAAAGTGCAAGTCTATTGCAGCTTTGACCTGGGAGCAGATGTCTGCTGTGTGATCAACAGATGGGTTAGAGGTAGAGGTTGTACCTTGAGGCTTTGGATGAATAATTATTGCTTTGCCTCTTTCTTCAGCTGAAAGATATTCTTCATTGAGGAATGTGGAAGTGGCCTTAACCAGATGTGTCGTGATCTTCTCTCCTTTATCAATGAAGTGAGACAGGTCAGCTGTTGGCATGAAGGGAGCTGGTACTCTGACTACCTCTCTTTCAATCTCTACGTTGTCAGGTGGTGCAGCTGAGTCTTTTGCAGGGGCAGCTGTGTCTTCTGCAGGGGCAGGTGCAGCTGAGTCATTTACCAATGCCGTTTCAGCTGTCTGCCGATCTGATGAGTCTTCTGGGATAGAGACATCAACAGTGGGGATTCCTAGAATCCAGTTGCATACTGCAGTCAGTGCCTCGTCTGATAGCAGCTGAGCAAAAGATTCAACTCGAGCAACTTCCTTTTGCTCCATCTCCCAGTCGAGGAAGTTTTCCTTTCCTCCCATTCCTTCCATGACCTCAAGAAGGTCATCTACATCATCTCTTCTGAGCTCAATCCAAGTGCATATCCTAAGCACTTGTTCAAACTGGATTGATTCCTCATTAACACCAGGAGTAGTGGACTTGAGCAGGTTGGCAATCTTCATCCTCATTATCTTCTCCTTTGTGCACATAGGGTAGTGCACCATTCTGAACTGAGGTTGAGAGGGGCCAGCTTGATCCAGGTCTGATGGTGCCATGTCTTCTGGAGCAGAAGGGATAGTGATGGCAGGAGTTTGGGTAGCTGGGGCATTTTCCTCTGCTGTGTGAGTATCAGCAGGGATTTGGGAAGTGATATCCTCTTGTTGGGTAGGAAGTTGGGATTGATCTTCAGTGATTTGTTCATCAGCAGGGTTTTGGGTCTGCTGGTCTGGTTCAGTTTCTACTTGAAGATCAGTAGATGGTTGAGCTTAATGATCTTGGACATCTGCTGTTTGAATGTCAGCAGGGGTTGTGGATGTGGTCTGAGTTTGATCATCAGCATGGGATGTTAAGGTGGTTTGAGGTTGGTTGTCTGCTGGTTGAACATCAGCAGCGGTAGGCAATTGTGGTTCAAGGGTTAGTTGATGCTGAGTTTGTTCCTCTGCTGTGTGAGTATCAGCAGGGATTTGGGTATCAGTGTTTGAAGGTTCAGATGGGTTGGACTCATCAGAAGGGGTGAAGGATGAAATAGGGGCTATGCTCATTGGAGTAGGGAGCCTGGATTTCTTGTCTTTCTTTTTGAAAGAAGAAGTGTTCTTCTTTCTCTTCTGACCCTTTGATAGTTTAGAAGGTGTGAAAGTGAGAGAGGGATTAGAAGTACCTGCCTTTTTCAAAGGAGAGGCAGTGGGAGTGGCATCTGAATCAGATGGGGAGATGAGCCCTAATCTGATCAGATATCTTCTTTGTGCTAAGGTCTGATTATCATCATCATCATCCTCAGCAGACTTCTTTTGAGCCTCTTCTTTGGATGGCTCTTCTTCTTCTTTTGCAGCAGAGTCATGAGCAGACCCTTTTGCCTCTTCAACTACATCTTTGGAAGGTGCTTCAGCCAACAACTCCCTCTTCTCTTCTTTCAACCTTGCTGCCTCAGCAAGAGCTTCCTTCCTTAAGTAATACTTGGAGATGTGGAAGGTCTTATGAGGTCTCATCTTGTATTTCCTTGGGAGCACTTCTGGAAGGATGATGCTCAGCTTATTAACAAAGCTGACTGTTGATGTCACCTTCCATTCTCTTGACTGCAAGTCCAAGGTCACCTTCTTAGCCTCAAGAGCAATTCTATCCAGAAATAGCCCTTGCCAATCTCCATCAACTCTAACCTTTAGAGTAGTCACATCATCATGACTGAATGTGTTTCCAAGCAACATCTTGCCTGCAATATCCATCAGGGTTTGGAATTTCGGTTCAAGTTGGGATTTCTTGAGTCCGGAGGCATCAATAGCCTTGATTCTTCCATCAGTGAACATCTCCATATACTCTTTCTCTTTTCCCATAATATAGGTGGAGATATTGATCTTCCCCCTTGACAAGCCGAATAGTTCCTGAAGGATTTCCCTTGTTACCTTGACCTTGTGTCCACCCATGACACCTTCAACATATGATCCCTTCATCACAGCGTTTGCATAGAAAGCCAGCACATCTTGTTCATAAACATTAGTTGGTGCTGCTTCCAGAAAATCACGCAGGTTGAGGTTGATGCAACGAAGAAGGATCTCCTTGTTTTCTGCTTTGTGTTTGCCCTTGAAAAACAGAGCATTCTCTGTGAACATCTTCCCTTCCTTGGACCACTTTGCAGCATCCAAGGTGCCAGTGCTCTTGGTCTTCTCGTCGTAAATTTCAATGATTGCCATAGTAGAGTTTGAGTGTTAGGTTTAGAAAGCTTGAAAGAAATTTGCAGAACGAGAGAGTATTGAGAGCAATTTGAGATTTGTGAGCGAAAGGGTTTGGAAGAGGTTTAAGGATGTGTATATATACTCCAACAATTCTTGATCTAACGGTCATATTTGATTTTAATGTGGAGTAGTACCCAAGATTTCCTTCTTTGATTTCGGGCCTTTCTTTAAATTTGTCGGCTGAATTTGCCATGTGGCAATAGTTGATTTGCTGGCAATTTGGTAATTGAGTATTAATGACATCATTACCATAAATAGCCGTTGTGACTAATTTTGTGGCAAGAATTGATCATCAAGGCCGTTTTCTATAAGTGAATTGCATTCCTTGTATAGGCCAATTTCTTTAATTACATTCAGGAATAAATCTAGAATGAATTACATGATCAAAGCTAGTCATTATACTCTAAATTGAAGTGATCTGATCAGCAGAGTGAAGTCTTCTGATTTCCTGAAAAGGTCTGCTGATTTCTCTTGGAAGTCTTCTGGTCAGCTGAGTTGGTCTTCTAATCAGCTGAGTAGAGGATAGGGGTTTCCTGTGATGATCCAACCTGGATGATGGATCTTCCAGCTTTATTGTGAGTGGTGATCCAACCTGGTTTGATGGATCTTCCAGCTCTACCTCTGAACCATGTAGGACCATCAAATCAATATGATGATCAGCCTGGATGATATCCCACTGGTTCAGATTGCCCTCACCATCTGATGTTCCTCATCATCAGACGGGTTGTAGCATCTAATGTGTCCTTGTTGAATTTCTTCGCTTCTCTTGAAAGAGAAGGAAGATTGGAAGAGGCTTCAATGGAGTATGAAGAGAGAGCCATGGACTTGATCTTCTTGATATGTTTTGACATAGTAGCCTTTGATAACAAGCTCTCCATGTAGAACTTCCCCCTGGAGAAGAAGCTCTGCTTGCTTGCTACTATGTCCTCTGCATCTCTCTTTCCTCTAGTTTTCAATAAGGACTTCTCTCCTTCCTCTAGTTTTCATGGGCATACTTATGTTGGATAAACCAAGTACGCTGATCTGCATCATCTTCATCTTCTGGACAAATCTTCCTCTCCTTCACCCAAGACCTTGGTTGAAGGATGATCTCCATTCCATCTCTTCTTTCGACTGTCTCCATACCTGAAACAAGAATAATAGTTAGTGATTTGTGTTCTTAGGTGTTCTCATAACTTCCTCCTTTTATAGAGGTAGAAATGAGGTAGTGGAGTGAAAGATGACAAAACTATAGAGTTGATAGGTCTGAATTTCTGAAAAGTTACTTCTTAAGATCAACAATGAGATTCTTGATCTAAGGGTTCACATTTAAAGATATTCAGACTTTATCTTATGGAATGCAGAAATTATAAATTTTGAGCAAGAGTTATTTGAAATCCGTACAGTGCATGCATACTGTTGAGTCGGTGAGGATGGTGTATTAATCCAACCAAGTATAACTCAATAGTATACTGTATGTATGTATATAAATAAAGTATTTTATGAAGAATAGTTTATTAATATACATAGATATACATTGCTTGGAGTAAAGATGTCAAATAACTTTGTTCAACTCTGTTGGATATATATATATAATATAATATGCAATGTAGATTTTAGAGTATTTCATCAAGGATTCTTAAGGTATCATTGATTCCCCCTTGATTAGATAACTCTATGTTTTCCCTCAGCTTTATTTGTCTTCATCGGGAAAGAACTTACCTGAAGATGAGGGTATCTATTCACCTCATCTGATCCTCCTAGTCTGCTGGAATTGTATCAGCTGAGGTCTTCAGCTGATCTTTGCTCTTTATGTGCTTGGATCCAGGAGTCCTAAGCTGTAGCATAGGGTCTTGAATCCTTCTTCAGCTAGGGGCTTAGTCAAGATGTCTGCTCTTTGGATATCTGTGTGAATTTTCTCCATCTTGATGTCCTTCTTTTCAAGGTGGTCTCTTATGAAGTGGTGTCGAATGTCGACATGCTTGCACCTTGTGTGGAGGACTGGATTTTGAGTGATGGCAATGGCACTGCTGCTATCACAATAGATAGGGATTTCTCTTGCCTCTACATTGTAATCCTTGAGTTGTTGAACTAGCCAGAGCAGCTGACTACAACAACTACCAGCTGCCATGTATTCTGCTTCAGTAGTGGAGGTTGCAACTGAGGTTTGCTTCTTAGAGAACCATGATATCAGCTTGTTGCCTAGAAATTGACAGGTTCCAGATGTGGATTTCCTATCAATTCTACATCCTCCATAGTCTGAGTCAGAATAGCCACTCAATTCTAGATTGTCATCAGCAGGGTACCATAGTCCTAGATTGACTGTTCCTTTTAGGTACTTGAGAATCTTCCTTGCTGCTTCTAGATGACTTTGCTTTGGGTTTGCTTGAAACCTAGCACATACTCCTACAGCAAATGTTATGTCTAGTCTGCTGGCTGTAAGGTATAGTAGTGATCCAATCAGTGCTCTATATTCAGCTTGATCAACTGCCTTTTGTATATCCATTGTCGAGTAGGAATTGTGACAATGTGTCATACCAAGCTCTAGGGGCTTGCTTTAGACCATAGAGAGCCTTCTTCAGACGATATACTTGATCTCCTTTTTCAAATCCTGGAGGCTGCTCTACATATACTTCTTCTACCAGAATACCATTTAGAAAAGCACTCTTAACATCAATTTGATATACCTTGAAGCCCATATATGATGCATAAGCTAGAAACAGTCGAATGGCTTCTAGTCTGGCTACTGGGGCAAAGGTTTCATCATAGTCAATCCCTTCAGATTGAGAGTATCCTTTTGCAACTAGCCTTGCTTTATTTCTATTTATCACATCATTTTCGTCCTTTTTATTCTTGAATACCCACTTTGTTCCTACTACATTGTGGTTTTCAGGACGATCTACCAATTCCCATACTTCATTTCTTTCGAATTGGTTTAGTTCTTCTTGCATAGCAGTGATCCAATTGCTATCTGTCATTGCTTCTTCTATGTCAGCTGGTTCAATGTTGGATAAGAAAGCACACCAGCAGAACATAGATGATTGGGTGTTCTGATTCAGTTGTCTTCTTGTCTTGACACCTGATTCTGCTCCTCCTAAGATGAGGTTTGATGGATGATTGTTTCTCCATGTATGCCTCACGGGAGTATCTGCATTAGATGAGCTTGGATTCTCATCTGTTCTAGTGCCATCAGGGGGGTTGACTTGATTTGGTCGATCATCATCTGTATCCTGTGTGTCAAAGAGATCATTCCCCCTTGCATTTGGGATTGGTGCATCTTGATTCTGGCCAGCTTGCACTGCTTGAGTTTGAGATCTAGTGACAGGTCTATGAGGCTTATCTTCCTCTGGTTCTTCAGGGAAAGGTTCATTTACTTCAATGAACTCATCTGGTCTGGACTTGATCACTAGATGTCTCATCTGATCTGCAGCTGAGTTTGTTTCTACTGCATTCTTTTCACAAGATTCATCAAAAACAACATGAGGTGTTTCTTCCACAAGAAGGGTTCGTTTGTTGAGTACCCTAAATACTTTGCTAGTAGAGGAGTATCCTAAGAATATCCCCTCATCTGCTTTGGCATCAAAAGCATTCAACTTACTCTTCCCATTGTTGTGAATGAAACACTTACAACCAAATATATGAAAGTAAGATACTCTAGGTTTTCTTCTTTTCCACAGTTCATATGGGGTTTTCTCATGTATTTTATGAATACCTGACCTGTTTTGAGTGTGACAAGCTGTGTTGATGGCTTCTGCCCATAGCTTCTTAGGAGTGGAGTACTCAGCAAGGAGTGTTCTTGCAGCTTCTTTGAGTGTTCTGACTCTTCTTTCAACTACACCATTCTGCTGAGGTGTTCTTGCTGCACTTGTCTCATGCTGAATACCATTAGAAGTACAATAGGCAATAATATAGGAGTTAATGAACTCAGTGCCTTTGTCACTCCTAATTTTCACAATTGGTTCTCCTTTCTCTACTTGGATCCTCTTCAATAGTTCAGGGAGCTTCTGCTGTGTTTCACTCTTCTTGTATAAGAAGATAACCCAAGTAAACTTGGAATAGTCATCTACAACAATAAGAGTGTACTTCCTCCCAGTTAGAGTGGTTGGAGTGATAGCTCCGAAGAGATCCATGTGAAGCAATTCAAGAACTCTGCTGGTTGATGCTGTTTTCTTGGTCTTGAAGGAGACCTTTGTTTGCTTTCCTTGTTGACATGCATCACATACCTGATCTTTACAGTAGAGTTCATTAGGCAGATCATCAACTAAGGATTCACTTGCTAACTTGTTCATAGTCTTAAAGTTCAGATGACTAAGGCGTTTGTGCCATAGCCAGCTGACATCTTTAGGGCTCTTCACAAGCAGACATGTATCCTTAGGACAGCTGTTCCAATTTGCAAGATACATACTTCCCTTTATAGATCATGTTAGAAGGTTTTGTTTTGTTCTTTTATCACTTATGAGACACTCATCTTTAGTGAATTTAACTGAGTAACCAATGTCACAAAAATGAGAAACAGATAATAAATTAAACTTAAGACCTTCTACATATGATACATCATGTACCTCAATGTCACCATTTTTAAGGGTGCCATATCCTTTTGTGTTACCGTACGCGTTATCACCAAAGAAGACTTTTGGATCTTTCTTCTCTATGTAGTTGGTCAGCAGGGCTTTGGTTCCTGTCATGTGAGTTGAGCATCCACTATCTATATACCAAGTTTCTCCTGCTAGACCTCCTCTTCTGTATAGGTCCCTCCTTTCCTGCAAGAAAAGTTAAGTCTTAGGTACCCATTTTGTCTTGGGTCCTTGGGTGTTAGTACTACCCTTGGGAACCCACATATACATTGATCGTTTGAACAACCTTGAGCACTTGAGTTATTTCCCTCGGGCATCACAGAACCAAATCTTACCAGTCAGCACCTTGGACTGATCTGATTTGTTCTTTGTGTCAGCTAAGTAATAGTCAAATGGGTTCCCTTTGTAGGAGTGTACATACATGATCTTTTGACTAGTTACATTCGGCCTGGGTGCATTAGCTGGATGGTGCACACGATTATATGGACCATACTCTTCTGTTCTCACAATATCATAAGAGATAGGGGGTGCAAAGAGAACAGATTTGTTGGAAGAAGACTTCTTCTTCTTGGCTGGAGCAGCATACAGCTGAGACTGTCTCAAACGAGATGGTCTTGGCTGTTTGTTGTTCCTCTGTACAGGCTTGGGGTTAGCTTGTCCTTTACCTTTTTTGGTTTTGGGATAGTTAGCCTTAGCTGGTACAGATGCCTTTTGGTTCATATTAGGTTCATTGTGTTTAGAACACTCACCTTTTTCATGTGTCTGAGTAGTGCACTTGTTAGGTGTACTACCCTCAGCTGGAGAGGATGTAGATGGATTAAGTTCATAGCCAAAACCCATCTTATTGCCATTTGATCTATAATACTCAGAGATACTTTCAATAGTAGTAGAAGCTTTATTGAACTCTGATATCTTTTGATTTAGGCATTCCTTCTCCTTTTCTAAGAGCTTGTGTGCTTGGAAGAGGTCATCGAACTTGGATTGTAGTGAACGAAATTCCTTAGTTTCTAAAGCTTGAGTTTCTAACATCCACTCATACAACTGAGTTATTGTGGTATTTTCTTCCTTAAGAAGTTCCACTTCTCTGGTCAATCTTTCATTCATTGTGACCAACTCAGGGGTGTTATCAAACTTAGCCTTTTTCAACTTAGCAATTTCTTTCCTTAGATCCTTGTTCTCCTCTTCCACTTCTATAAAAGCTCTAGTGGCAATATCCAGATCACCTTTTACCTTTCTTAAAGATTGATAATAGGTGTCTTCTGATTCGCCTTCAGATGAGTTTATCTCATCTGATTGTGAAAAAATAGGTGAATGGAAAGTAGTGGTATAGGAGTTTACCTCATTTTCACCTATGGCCATCATAGCTAGATCACCTGAATCATCTGAGAAGATTTGACAGTCTGGTGATGTAGGGAGTTCATCACTTTGATATTCAAATTCTTCAGTCACCATAGCTTTCTTGTCTGAATTTCTTCTTGGCCTTCTTTCTTCTTTGTCATCCAAATCCAGCTCAGGACATTCATAGACATAATGTCCTGGTTTGCGACAATTAAAGCATGATCCAGATTTCTGATTTGAGTTGCCTTTCCTTGGAGGAGTGGCATCTCTTCTTCTAGATCCTCGGCTGTCAGATGACTCCACATCCTTTCTAGGATGTCTTTCTGGTGTTCTTTCTCTGGAACCTCTGGAGGGTGAACTTGCTCTTCTATCTTTGTAGTTTCTATAGAATTTTCTATATTTACTGTTGAGAGTGTTCATCCTTTCGAATCTCTTGATCATAAGAGCCATTTGCTCTTTCAGACTCATGTCTGATCCTTCAAAGTCTTCTGTTTTCAGAGAGGTCTTGCCAGATGGGGTACTTGCAGCTTTTGTATTGGCTGCCTTGAAGGCTACAGTCTTGGAGGTAGATGGAGTTGCAGTTGGCTCATCACTTCCTGAGTTTTCTTCTCTTTCCAGATCATATTCATGGGCTTTTAGGTTCTGAAATAGAGTTTGAGCAGACCACTTTTTGATATCTTGAGTATCCTTGATGATGGTCTTCTTGAGTCTCCATTTCTTGGTTAGAGAGTCTAGAATCTTTAGATTTTTCTCTCTATTATTATATTTCTTGCCCAGAGATTCTATCTCATTGATGATCTTGGTAAATCTATTGTCTAGCTGATCAATAGACTCTTCTGGTTGCATCTTGAAGTGTTCGAACTTCTTGACTGCTGTAGACAACTTGGATTCCTTGATCAGCTCAGTTCCTTCACAGAGAAGTGCCAATGCTTCCCACATCTCTCTGGCTGACTCACAGTGGATTACCTTTGCAATGTACTCATTTGGAAGAGTTTGCATTATGTAATCTTGAGCAATGCTATCAAGATTTGATTGCTTCATCAGTTCTGGTGTGAGATCCTTCATCGGCTTGGGAACAAGTTCTCCAACTGGAACTTCTGGATCACCATTTGCAGTGTTGACTGTCATGATGGTGATTGGGCCTTCTGTGATTACTGACCACATCTTGTAGTGGACTGATGTGAGATTCTTCCTCATCCTTATTTTCCAGTAATCATAATCCTGAACTGAAAACTTAGGCAACTTTCGCATATTAGCACTCATGCTGTATGAGTTTTCAAAAACAAGTTTTTCAAAAGAATGGATCTGTTCAAGAGGACTACAGAAAGACTCCCTCAAGTCTTCTGATAATCTAGAGACAGTAGTCCGTTAGAACCACTACTCTGATACCACTTGTTGGTCCCTGAACGAGTAGTGAATGGGATTAAAGTCTAGAGGGGAGGGGTGAATAGACTTTAAAACTTTTTCAAGAGAGTTGGGAACCTCTTCTGATTGCTATGTCAACTGGACTACAAGTCTGCTGGTCCAGATGACTATAGTGATCTGAATGAAGAGGTTATATGCGAAATTATGGTAGGCCTTGATTAGACTCGTTCTTATAGTTTCTTAAGAAAGTGTTAACTTGTTTTCCTTAATGAAAGTACTCAGCTGATGCTGGTTTGAAAGTTGTGGCCTTGTTTTGAAGAATGTTGAAATCACAGTATGCACTATATAATAGTTAATGAAATGAAAGAAACGTAAAGTGCAGTAAGTAAATAACACCAGATTTATAGTGGTTCGGATATACGTTCGTACGTCCACTCTCACGTCCACATGTGATGTTTAATCCCTTTAATTCACCACAAATTACAAGGGTCTTGACCTTTATAGTCCCAAGGTTAGGACTTTGAGATCTGAGCCGTCCTAACAGCTACGGTCTCCACAAGTGATTGTAAGCACTTGCACTTTGAGGGGTTCAAAAACTTTAACCTTTCGGTGAGGGTTTGGGGTTTTTGAAGTGTATCCAACTAATGGTTCAAGCTTATAATTTTCTTAACCACTATGCCTAAAACAATGATTATGCAATATGAACAGGTTTCAGGTTCTTAGGGGTTGGATAGAAATCACTTAAGAGCTATAGATATTCTAATGGTTTCTGGCTCTTGGAGAACTCTTAGAACAGTATGGCTATTTGCTTTATTTCTTGCTTAGCTTGTGAATTCTCTCTTGTGACTTCCTTGTTTGTGATTTCTCATCCTCTTGTATTTATAGTGGTGATTGCTTGAAACTAGCCGTTGGAGTTGACTAGCCGTTGGGGCAATCTTTCCATAATGGCTTGATTCCTTGATTCCAGCCGCTTGATTGCTTCAATCCTGGGATCATGTCAATCTTCTAAATAAGGTAGGTCTTCGTTTGAATTGCAAGATGACTTAGGAATCAGCCGAGTCCTGGAAGAGCACATAGTCTTCTGATCTGTACTTCTAGTCTTCTGACTAATCTTCTGGCCTTAGGTCTTCTGTCTTCTGATATCAGCAGAGTAACACTCTTCTGGTCTGGTAATTCTTTATACTTCTTTAGGCCATCTTCAATCTGGACTCCATCAGATAAGTAGGTATACAAGCACCTTAACTTATCTGGTCTTCAAGGATCTTCTAGTCTTCATGTCTTCTACTCTTCTCATCTTGAGGATAGGCATGTAAGCCAGGACTGTGCTGATCAGCTGATATCAATACAGTTGATCACACAAGACTAGTCTAAGATGTTCTATACAAGTCAGCTGATCCTATTACATTTATAAACTCTAAGTATTTTGGTCATCAAAACTATTCTAACATCAAGTGGGGCTTAGGGTGAATTTATATCCCAACAACTTCTACTACTATTGAAAGTATCTCTGAATATTATAGATCAAATGGCAATAAGATGGGTTTTTCCTATGAACTTAATCCATCAACATCCTCTCCAGCTGGGGGTAGTACACCTAACAAGTGCACTACTCAGACACATGAAAAGGGTGAGTGTTCTAAACACAATGAACATAATATGAACCAAAAGGCATCTGTACCAGCTAAGGCTAACTATCCCAACACCAAAAATGGTAAAAGACAAGTTGTTGGTCCTGAAAGGAGTAGATAACAAGTGTATGGGGGGGGGGGAATACACTTGTATGGGAATTCTTTTCAAACTTGATCAAACCAGAGCTCAGCAAGGTTGTCTTGGACAACACTGCTGAAGAAGATTAACTCTTCTAAGATAATCAATCTACTAAGTACTATTGAGTACTTAGTTGAATAACTATCTAGGGGAGTTATATGTGCGGAATAGTGGTTGGCCCTTTTAGTTTAAACTCCTTTAATTTCTGAAATCACTTAGTCAATGTAACACAGTCCAGTTTTCAGGGAACTTGTCCAAATAGGTTTTTGCACAGTCTTTGAATGTTTATCCTTGAAAGATCAGTTTTGTGTGCAGTGTTGATGTATTGTAAGTACTTGAAATGTAAATCAACACAAGAGTTTATAGTGGTTCAGAGACTCAAGCTCCTACATCCACTTTCCCTGATTTAACAGGATAATTCCTTCACTCTTGGAATTAACTTGTTTTATAGTGCCAAGGTGCACTTGATCAAGAACACCACTCTTGGTGAATTGATCCCTAGGATGTCTAGAGTCCTAATACCCTCTTCTCAACTCAGAACTGAACTGTTCTTCTCTCAACAGTCAGTTCCTACCACTTCTACTACTACAACCTTCTCACTTTCACTCTTGAAAGTTATGAGGATTGAAGTAAGGTTCCAACTAATGAGATATCCTTTACAATGGAGATCAGTGTATAAGGATAGGATATCTCTCTAAGCTTGTGTATGGATGTACAATGAAGTTCAGCTTAGATGAAGTGTTTGAAGACTAAGATAGTCTTTGAAAGCTTTGAAAGCACTCTAGCTTGTAAGAACTTAAGGTTGGATGTGCTTTGTTGAGGTTGAAGTTGGATACTTTCAAATGGTCTTC
The DNA here is from genome assembly GCA_963675135.1 of Galeopsis tetrahit. Taxonomy (NCBI): domain Eukaryota; kingdom Viridiplantae; phylum Streptophyta; class Magnoliopsida; order Lamiales; family Lamiaceae; genus Galeopsis; species Galeopsis tetrahit. The sequence continues at coordinate 19,358,298 of OY776130.1, forward strand.
ACACTTCTGTATTTATAGACAAATGAAGGATTTGCCCGTTGGAGAGGCAGCCTCCAATGTCCATAAATGTCTTCTTTTAGTTCTTCAACTTTGACGACAGAATCTTGATAGTGACATGTCCTCATTTGGGAAATAAACGGCTGTAAGAGCTTTGTCTTCATTCTGCAGCACTCTTCCCAATATCTGACTTTCAGATTCTCTTGTTAGAACTTGGACATCACTTCTGAAGGTTGTTCCAATGATAGGACAACATTCCTCAACATTTGGACAACACTTCTTATCACTATCAGCAGTCTTGCTTATCAGCAAGGTTGGCTTGCTCTTCTTCAGATGACTTGGCTCTTTCCCTTTATTTCTCTTGAAGATGATCTTAGCTTGTTTCTTTGAAGATCTTTAGGGTGTGGTTGTCTCTTTCTCTTCAGCATAGTTGACCTCAGGCTTTCAGAATACTTGATCTTGATTAATTGAGCTGAGACAACTCCTCTAGACAACTCTCCTGATCAGCATACTTGTCTTTCAGCAGACTTGATCATGATTCATTGAGCTGAGACAACTCCTCTGGACAACTCTCCTGATCAGCATACTTGTCTTTCAGCAGACTTGATCACGATTCCAGAGTTTGAGCCTTGAGGGGACTTGTTCTTGATGTACTTCAAAGCATATGTTCCCCCTCAATTTGTGCATCTAAGAGCTACCTAACATATTAGCTCCTCATCTAGCCTTTATACTATATGTTCTAACATGTCTAGAACATATTCAATCATAACTTAGGCATATCTCAGGGGGTTTTGGTATTCAATCAAAACATAACTCATTTTATTCCCAACACAAGTTAACCCCAAGCCTGTACAGAGGAACAACAAACATCCTAGACCATCTCGTTTGAGACAGTCTCAGCTGTATGCTGCTCCAGCCAAGAAGAAGAAGTCTTCTTCCAACAAATCTGTTCTCTTTGCACCCCCTATCTCTTATGATATTGTGAGAACAGAAGAGTATGGTCCATATAATCGTGTGCATCATCCAGCTAATGCACCCAGGCCGAATGTAACTAGTCAAAATATCATGTATGTACACTCCTACAAAGGGAACCCATTTGACTATTACTTAGCTGACACAAAGAACAAATCAGATCAGTCCAAGGTGCTAACTGGTAGGATTTGGTTCTGTGATGCCCGAGGGAAATAACTCAAGTGCTCAAGGTTGTTCAAACGACCAATGTATATGTGGGTTCCCAAGGGTAGTACTAACACCCAAGGACCCAAGACAAAATGGGTACCTAAGACTTAACCTTTCTTGTAGGAAAGGAGGGACCTATACAAAAGAGGAGGTCTAGCAGGAGAAACATGGTACATAGATAGTGGATGCTCAACCCATATGACTGGAACCAAAGCCCTGCTGACCAACTACACAGAAAAGAAAGGTCCAAAAGTCTTCTTTGGTGATAACGCGCACGGTAACACAAAAGGATATGGCACCCTTAAAAATGGTGACATTGAGGTACATGATGTATCATATGTAGAAGGTCTTAAGTTTAATTTATTATCTGTTTCTCATTTTTGTGACACTGGTTACTCAGTAAAATTCTCTAAAGATGAGTGTCTCAATAAAAGAACAAAACAAAACCTTCTAACAGGATCTAGAAAGGGAAGTATGTATCTTGCAAATTGGAACAGCTGTCCTAAGGATACATGTCTGCTTGTCAAAATCCCTAAAGATGTCAGCTGGCTATGGCACAAACGTCTTAGTCATCTAAACTTTAAGACTATGAACAAGCTAGCAAGGGAATCCTTAGTTGATGGTCTGCCTAATGAACTCTACTGTAAATATCAGGTATGTGATGCATGTCAACAAGGAAAGCAAACAAAGGTCTCCTTCAAGACCAAGAAGACAGCATCAACCAGCAGAGTTCTTGAATTGCTTCACATGGATCTCTTTGGACCAATCACTCCAACCACATTAACAGGGAGAAAGTACACTCTCATTGTTGTAGATGACTACTCCAAGTTTACTTGGGTTATCTTCTTATACAAGAAGAGTGAGACTCAGCAGAAACTTCCTGAATTATTGAAGAAGATCCAAGTAGAGAAAGGAGAACCAATTTTGAAAATCAGAAGTGACAAAGGCACTGAATTTATTAACTCTTATATTATTGCATATTGTATTTCTAATGGTATTCAGCATGAGACAAGTGCAGCAAGAACACCACAACAGAATGGTGTAGCTGAAAGAAGAGTCAGAACACTTAAAGAAGCTGCAAGAACACTCCTTGCTGAATTCTCCACACCTAAGAAGCTATGGGAAGAAGCTATCAACACAGCTTGTCACACTCAAAACAGGTCAGGTATTCACAAAATTCATGAGAAAACCCCATATGAACTGTGGAAAGGAAGAAAACCTAGAGTATCTTACTTTCATATATTTGGTTGTAAGTGTTTCATTCACAACAATGGGAAGAGTAAGTTGAATGCTTTTGATGCCAAAGCAGATGAGGGGATATTCTTAGGATACTCCTCTACTAGCAAAGCATTTAGAGTACTCAACAAACGAACCCTTCTTGTGGAAGAAACACCTCATGTTGTTTTTGATGAATCTTGTGAAAAGAGTGCAGTAGAAACAAACTCAGCTGCAGAACAGATGAGACAGCTAGTGATCAAGTCCAGACCAGATGAGTTCATTGAAGTCAATGAACCTTTCCCTGAAGAACCAGAGGAGGATAAGCCTCATAGACCTGTCACTAGATCTCAAACTCAAGCAGGGCAAGCTGACCAGAATCAAGATGCACCAATCCCAAATGCAAGGGGGAATGATTTCTTTGACACACAAGATACAGATGATGATCGACCAAATCAAGTCAACCTTCCAGATGGCACAAGAACAGATGAGAATCCAAGCTCATCTAATGCAGACACTCCTGTGAGGCATACATGGAGAAACAATCATCCATCAAACCTCATCTTAGGAGGAGTAGACTCAGGTGTCAAGACCTGAAGACAACTTAATCAGAACCCCCAATCATCTATGTTCTGCTGGTGTGCTTTCTTGTCCAACATTGAGCCAGCTGACATAGAAGAAGCAATGACAGATAGCAATTGGATCAATGCTATGCAATAAGAACTAAACCAATTCGAAAGAAATTAAGTTTGGGAATTGGTAGATCGTCCTGAAAACCACAATGTAGTAGGAACAAAGTGGGTATTCAAGAACAAAAAGGACGAAAATGATGTGATAACTAGAAATAAAGCAAGGCTAGTTGCAAAAGGATATTCACAATCTGAAGGGATTGACTATGATGAAACCTTTGCTCCAGTAGCCAGATTAGAAGCCATTCGACTGTTTCTAGCTTATGCATCATATATGGGCTTCAAAGTATACCAAATGGATGTCAAGAGTGCTTTTCTAAATGGTATTCTGGTAGAAGAAGTGTATGTAGAGCAGCCTCCAGGATTTGAAAAAGGAGATCAAGTATATCGTCTGAAGAAGGCTCTTTATGGTCTAAAGCAAGCCCCTCGAGCATGGTATGACACATTGTCACAATTTCTACATGACAATGGTTACACAAAAGGTAAAGTTGACAGAACACTTTTCAGAATACAAGAAGGAAAAGACATTCTAATGGTACAAATATATGTAGATGACATTATATTTGGATCACCCAATCAAGACATGTGCAAGAAGTTCTCAGAACTTATGCAAGGAAAGTTTGAAATGAGCATGATGGGTGAGATGAATTACTTCCTAGGACTCCAAGTCAAGCAGAGTCCAGAAGGGATCTTCATCAACCAGTCCAAGTATACCAAGAGCCTATTAGAAGGATTCAAAGCTCTACAAAGCAAGACTGCAAGGATTCCAATGATGACATCCTTCAAAATGGAACCAGATGAGTCTGGAAAGGCAGTTGATCAAGCTGAATATAGAGCACTAATTGGATCTCTACTATACCTTACAGCCTGCAGACCAGACATAACATTTGCTGTAGGAGTATGTGCTAGGTTTCAAGCAAACTCAAAGCAAAGTCATCTAGAAGCAGCAAGGAAGATTCTCAAGTACCTAAAAGGAATAGTCAACTTAGGACTATGGTACCCTGCTGATGACAATCTAGAATTGAGTGGTTATTCTGATTCGGACTATGGTGGATGTAGGATACATAGGAAATCCACATCTGGAACCTGTCAATTCCTAGGCAACAAGTTGATATCTTGGTTCTCAAAGAAGCAAACTTCAGTTGCAACCTCCACCACTGAAGCAGAATATATGGCAGCTGGAAGCTGTTGTAGTCAACTGCTCTGCTAGTTCAACAACTCAAGGATTACAATGTAGAGGCAAGAGAAGTCCCTATCTATTGTGACAGCAGCAGTTCCATTGCCATCACTCAAAATCCAGTCCTCCACACAAGGTGCAAGCATGTCGACATTCGACACCATTTCATAAGAGACCACCTTGAAAAGAAGGACATCAAGATGGAGAAAATTCACACAGATATCCAAATAGCAGACATCTTGACTAAGCCCCTAGCTGAAGAACGATTCAAGACCCTATGCTACAGTTTAGGACTCCTGGATCCAAGCACATAAAGAGCAAAGATCAGCTGAAGACCTCAGCTGATACAATTCCAGCAGACTAGGAGGATCAGATGAGGTGAATAGACACCCTCATCTTCAGGTAAGTTCTTTCCCCATGAAGACAAATAAAGCTGAGGGAAAACATAGAGTTATCTAATCAAGGGGGAATCAATGATACCTTAAGAATCCTTGATGAAATACTCTAAAATCTACATTGCATATTATATTATATATATATATATCCAGCAAAGTTGAACAAAGTATGTCAACATCTTTACTCTAAGCAATGTATATCTATGTATATTAATAAACTATTCTTCATAAAATACTTTATTTATATACATACATACAGTATACTATTGAGTTATACTTGGTTGGATTAATACACCATCCTCACCGACTCAACAGTATGCATGCACTGTACGGATTTCAAATAACACTTGTTCAAAATTTATAACTTCTGCATTCTATAAGATAGAGCCTAAATCTCTTTAAATGTGAGCCCTTAGATCAAGAATCTCATTGTTGATCTTAAGAAGTAACTTTTCAGAAATTCAGACCTATCAACTCTATAGTTTTGTCATCTTTCTCTCCACTACCTCATTTCTACCCCTATAAAAGGAGGAAGTTATGAGAACACCTAAGAACACAAATCACTAACTATTATTCTTGTTTCAGGTATGGAGAAAATAGAAAGAAGAGATGGAATGGAGATCATCCCTCAACCAAGGTCTTGGGTGAAGGAGATGAAGATTTGTCCTGAAGATGAAGATGATGCAGATCAGCCTATGAAAACTAGAGGAAGGAGAGACGTTCTTGTTGAAAACTAGAGGAAGGAGAGATGCACGGGACAAAGTAGCAAGCAAGCAGAGCTTCTTCTCTAGGGGGAAGTTCTACATGGAGAGCTTGTTATCAAAGGCTACTAAGTCAAAACAAATCAAGAAGACCAAGTCCATGGCTCTCTCTTCATACTCCATTGAAGCCTCTTCCAATCTTCCTTCCCTTTCAAGAGAAGCGAAGAAATTCAACAAGGACACATCAGATGCTACAACCCATCTGATGATGAGGAACATCAGATGGTGAGGGCAACCTGAACCAGTGGGATATCATCCAGGCTGATCATCAACAAATTGATTTGATGGTCCTACATAGTTCAGAGGTAGAGCTGGAAGATCCATCAAACCAGGTTGGATCATCACTCACAGCAAAGCTTAAAAGATCCATCAAACCAGGTTGGATCATCACAACAAACCTCAATCCTCTACTCAGCTGATCAGAAGACCAACTCAGCTGACCAAAAGACTTTCAAGAAAAATCAGCAGACTTTTCAAGAAATCAGAAGACTTCACTCTGCTGATCAGATCACTTTATTTTAGAGTATAATGACTATCTTTGATCATGTAATTCATTCTAGCTTTATTCCTGAATGTAATTAACGAAATTGGCCTATATAAGGAATGAAATTCACTTATGGAAAACGGCCCTGATGATCAATTCTTGCCACAAAATTAGTCACAACGGCTATTTTTGGTAATGATGTCATTAATACTTGATTACCATATGGTAAATTCAGCCAACAAATTTAAAGAAAGGCCCGAAATCAAAGAAGGAAATCTTGGGGACTACTCCACATTAAAATCATATCTGACCGTTAGATCAAGAATTGTTGGAGTATATATACAAACACTTAAACCTCTCCCAAACCCTTTCGCTCACAATACTCAATTGCTCTCAAACTCTCTCGTTCTGCAAATTTCTTTCAAGCTTTCGACACCTTACACTCAAATACTCAGAATGGCAATCATTGAGATTTACGACGAGAAGACCAAGAGCACCGACACTCTAGATGCAACAAAGTGGTCTAGGGAAGGGAAGGTTTTCACAGAGAATGCTCTGTTTTTCAAGGGCAAACATACAGCTGCAAACAAGGAGATCCTTCTTCGCTGCATCAACCTCAACCTTCGTGATTTTCTGGAAGCGGCACCAACAAACGTCTATGAACAAGATGTGCTGATCTTCTACTCAAACGCTGTGATGAAAGGATCTCAAGTTGAAAGTGTCATGGGTGGACACAGAGTTGAAAGTGTGCGTGGGGTAGGTATCTAGTGTTTAAGTAAAAAACAGAACAATGTTACACTGAATGTTGTGACAATTAGTGTAGCATTAACTCTAACAGAATGTGAATAATTAAACACAGTACACAGCGGAAGTCTAAAACACTAAAACACAATACGAACACAATGGAATAATTTTTAACATAGATTTTATTATTAACAAAACCTATGCTAAGCCTTACGGCGAAACAATAACTCAGTTCCTAAGTTATATACGAAAATGTCGTGTGAAATGTCTCAGCAATTACTTCAACATTCCACAAATAGAAACTACGATCGAGGCAGGTGCCTGAATCCGCAAACAGACTTAAGTGTAAAACACTGTCTAAAGAACTAATTTGATCTATGATTCACTCTCACTCGATACAAGACTAGAACTAAGTACACTGGAAGGTGTGGTATCCCTCGACGTACGTTAAAAGACACAACTACTGACCATAACTCCTAACTAGGGTTGAACGCTCAAGGAGGTGTTACTCGAATAGTGCATACTTTGAAATGAGAGGCTCTTGCGGTATTTATAGAGAAATACTCAGCTTCTAGATCCTTCCATTATGAGATCCTATTTTTTAGGACCTCAACCTCCATGATCTTTCTAGATCCTTCTGCCATCTTCCAGGTCGTTCTACAATGCTCCAAAGCCTTCTAGCACGTTCTCCAACATTCTGGAATCTTCCAGGTTCCAGACTCTTGTAGAAGCTTCTAGAATCGTTCCTGAATGTGAGAGCATTTAATACAACATTTAATGTAACATTTCAGAAAAGACTTAGAATAAATCAAGGAAGGTCAAATTAAGATGTTGTTGATAATGTTAAAGCATTTAAGAGTTAACAACATCTACAATCTCCCCCAATTTGACCTTTCGACTACAACACACATGATGCACATATATTTCTATACATACTCAGTATTATGTATTTAGGTGAGTTGAACTCCAAAGCTAAATACTAGTCAAGACAATACCTGTTGTAACCGTTGGATCAAATCAAAAGAAGATCAAGAATAATTTTACTAAGAACCGTGCCATAAGATCAAAGTAATCTTATTCAAAACCAAAACAAGTATAAACAGTACACTTGTTTACAAAAACATATAACATTTACAAAAATCAAAGATTAAATCAGAGCATATAAGGGTATATACCAGATTAGTTCTAAGACTTATGTAAGACTAAAAAACAAACAAACAAAAACAAACAAGGACTAAACAATATAATCAGACCAAAAACTATGAAAATATAAATAAACTAAACAAGGCATATTCATCATGCAGTAAGCAATTAATGATAAGAAAACAAATTAAACAATAAGCAGTAATCAAATATCATTAGTGTAAACTAATTTAAGCAAGATAAATATAGACATCCTATCAACTAGAAATAATAAATATTGTTTCAGAATAAACAGAATTTCACTTAAACACAACAGAATAATAACAAAAACAAAAGTAGGACTGAAAATGGCATGAATTGCTATAACAATAGCAGCAGCATCAAGGTCCTGTACATGTGCCATCTGTACTTCAGTACTCCCCCTGTCTTGCATCATTTGTTCTAGATATCAGCATAGAGGATTTCCATATCCTCATCATCTTCAGCAGCATCTGCAAACTTGTCTTTGTCAGCCTCCTCTGGTTCCTCAATGAAACAAGTTGAAGCAAAGAGTGCAACAACATTGTTAGCAGCAGCAGTTCCTCCATTCTCTGTAGCAGCAGCAGCATCAGGTACACCTCCAACATCTTCAGGATTCATCTCTTCAATAACAACTCCAGAAGCTCTAGCTGAAGTGGAAGGTGGTACTCCCCCTGTTGTAGTGGAAAGTAGCCTGGTCCACTTGTCTTTGATGAACTGGAGCTCATCAATCTGGTCCTGTAAGTGCTGTAACTGCAATAATATAAAAGATCTGGGAACAGAAAATGTGGTGTCAGTGTTACCACCAATGTTCTCAGCATCTGGTGCAGCATTAGGTGCAGCTGTGTTCTGTTCAGGTCTTTGTGCTGGTTGAGGTTGGGGTTGAGGTTGAGCAGGAGCTGGTCTTTGAGAAGAACTTCCAGGATTGTGCAAGGGCAGATCTTTCACTCTTTCACCAATGAGCAGAGCAGGTGAAATGGTGTATAAAGGAACCTTACCTCTAAGAACTTCAGTCTTCTTAGGGCTAAAACCATGCATCTTCAGATAAGAACAAATAAGCATAGGGTATGGAAGGTTTCCTTTATCAGAAATATCACCACTAAACTTCATCATGTGGTGGAAAATAGTCAATCCCATGTTAAACTTCCTCAAAACCATTATCCTATAAAGCAAGATTGCTTGATCCTTTGTCACTTTGGTAGAGTTGGTGGAAGGTATCCAATTATAAACTATCAATTTATGCAACACAGAATAAAGAGAAGTAAGGTCTTTGGCCAACATTCCATTTTTCCATCTAGTCAACAAACCACCAGTCATAGAAGCAGTAACAACATCCAAATCAGGTTCATCATCATCAAGTACTGGTTCTATGCCTAAGAAATCATTGATCAATTTTGTTGGTCCCTGAACGAGTAGTGAATGGGATTAAAGTCTAGAGGGGAGGGGTGAATAGACTTTAAAACTTTTTCAAGAGAGTTGGGAACCTCTTCTGATTGCTATGTCAACTGGACTACAAGTCTGCTGGTCCAGATGACTATAGTGATCTGAATGAAGAGGTTATATGCGGAATTATGGTAGGCCTTGATTAGACTCGTTCTTTTAGTTTCTTATGAAAGTGTTAACTTGTTTTGCTTAATGAAAGTACTCAGCTGATGCTGGTTTGAAAGTTGTGGCCTTATTTTGAAGAATGTTGAAATTACAGTATGCACTATATAATAGTTAATGAACTGACAGAAATGTAAAGTGCAGTAAGTAAATAACACTAGATTTATAGTGGTTCGGATATACGTTCCTACGTCCACTCTCACGTCCACACGTGATGTTTAATCCCTTTAATTTACCACAAATTACAAGGGTCTTGACCTTTATAGTCCCAAGGTTAGGACTTGGAGATCTGAGCCGTCCTAACAGCTACGGTCTCCACAAGTGATTGTAAGCACTTGCACTTTAAGGGGTTCAAAAACTTTAACCTTTCGGTGAGGGTTTGGGGTTTTTGAAGTGTATCCAACTAATGGTTCAAGCTTATAATTTGCTTAACCACTATGCCTAAAACAATGATTATACAATATGAACAGGTTTCAGGTTCTTAGGGGTTGGATAGAAATCACTTAAGAGCTATAGATAATCTAATGGTTTCTAGCTCTTTTGAGAATTCTTAGAACAGTATGGCTTGTTGAATTCTCTCTTGTGACTTATTTTGTGATTTCTCATCCTCTCGTATTTATAATGGAGATTGGTTGTAACTAGCCGTTGGAGTTGCCTAGCCGTTTGAGCAATCTTTCCATAATGGCTTGATTCCTTGATTCCAGCCGCTTGATTGCTTCAATCCTGGGATCATGTCAATCTTCTAAATAAGGTAGGTCTTCGTTTGAATTGCAAGATGACTTAGGAATCAGCCGAGTCCTGGAAGATCACATAGTCTTCTGATCTGTACTACTAGTCTTCTGACTACTCTTCTGGCCTTAGGTCTTCTGTCTTCTGATATCAGCAGAGTAACACTCTTCTGATCTGGTAATTCTTTGTACTGCTTTAGGCCATCTTCAATCTGGGACTCCATCATATAAGTAGGTATACAAGCACCTTAACTTATCTGGTCTTCAAGGATCTTCTAGTCTTCATGTCTTCTACTTTTCTCATCTTGAGGATAGGTATGTAAGCCAGGACTGTGCTGATCAGCTGATATCAATACAGTTGATCACACAAGACTAAGCTGTTCTATACAAGTCAGCTGATCCTATTACATTTATAAACTCTAAGTGTTTTGGCCATCAAAACTATTCTAACATCAAGTGGGGCTTAGGGTGAATTTATATCCCAACAATTTCCCCCTTTTCGATGAAGCCAAAACTATACTTGATAAATGCTCTTAATTAAATAAGGTAAGAGTTTATAACATGCTAAGACTTGAAGTATCTGATGAAGACAATGAGAGTTTGTCTTGTAAGCAAAAAGAACTAGAACTTGAATATAGATAGAACTTTTACAGATTACAAGTAATAGTTTCTTTAAACTTCTAGGGTAGTCTTCATCAGGTCTTCTGATCTTCAAATGCGGTAGGCAAGGTACAGACGAGCTCGAACTTCTTCCATGTGCTGCACATCAGTAACATTCTCCTCTTCATAGATCTTGTACAAAATCTTTTTGATTTCAATCATGTTGACTCTTCCTGAATCCAAAAGGGGTGCATCCCATTTGGGTTCTTCAGGAGTTAGGATTCTGCAGTTGTCAAGTCCTTTGGCTGTCTTGACAATTTCTTCCCAGAACACTGGATCTTCAATGTTCATGAACTGATTGAACTGGAAGAATTCATCTTCATAAGTTGGGAGAGGGCCAAATTTCCTTACTATGTGGTGTTGAATTTGCCACTTCTTCTTCAGGGGATACCATCTTGGTAGCTCGTCTTGAAGGGCTAAATAATCCACATAATTGCTATCAAACACCAGGACATTGTCTTCTTTTGCTTTGTCCTTGATTGCTTTTCTGAGTTTGGCAATTCTTCTTTCAAATTTGGCTTTGACTGCCTTCGCATCATTCAGCTTCTTTTGCTTAAGCTCTTGAGCTTCAAGCAACTTCTTTTTCTTCAACTCTAGAGCCTCTTTCTCTTCTGCAGTAGGCTCTGCTGGAGCTGATTTCTTGCTGGTCTGAGCTGACTGAGCTTGCTCATCTGCCTTCCTTTTCCTTGTCATTCTCTTCTCAGGAACTTGTTCTTCAGAGGCAGTGATCTGAAGAGTCTTGGCAGGAGCTTGAGTGAGAGCTTGGATGCCTTCTTGAGCAATTTCTTTGCCTTTGCCTTTTTCTAGCCTGTTCTTGATTTTGCTCTTCAAACCACCCAAGGTTTCATTCAGCTCATCTTGAGATACTACCATTACAGCTTGTTGTGCAGCTGATTTCTCAAGAGCTCTTATCAACATATCTTCCCTCTTTTTGGCTTCAGCAAGTGCAGCCGCAAAAGGCTTCATGGCATTCATGATTTCCACTTTCAGAGTTTGTTTCAGTGCCATGGCATTGACCTTGTGGACAACAGTAATATGGGAGATATTGTGTTCCATTACATGAGTAAGTGAGTTGGTGGAGGAGGCAGCCTCGAGCTTTTCTGTAAGTGCTTCCAACTTGGCTGCTGTCTCCTTCAGCTGAGTCTGCAGTTTCTCATTCTCCTCTGCAGCTGCCTTAAGAAGGGCTTGACCTTCAGAGGCTCTTGCTTCAGCTTCTTCAATTCTTGACTTGTAGGTGGTCTCCATGCGGTGCATCTCATCAGTGTAAAGATCAGCAAACCTTTTGGAGGTGTCACCTGATAGTTTCTGATAGGTACTCAAATATTCTCCTATCTGCTGATGAAGTGCTTCACCAAACTTGTCTTCAATGTCAAGAATCTGGTCACGAAGACGAGTCTTCTGTTCCCTTGCAGCTTTCTCAACATACCTTCCTAGCTGCAAGCCTAAACCTTTCTCAAAGTGCAAGTCTATTGCAGCTTTGATCTGGGAGCAGATGTCTGCTGTAAGGTCAACAGATGGGGTAGAAGTAGAGGGTGTACCTTGAGGCTTTGGATGAACAATTATTGGTTTGCCTCTCTCTTTGGCTGATAGGTACTCCTCATTGAGGTAGCAGGTAGTGGCCTTAGTCAGATGGGTCATGATTCGTCTGCCTGCATCCTCTTGATTGTCAATGAAGTGAGTCAGATTGTCTGAAGGTCTGAAGTGAGCTGGTACTCTGACTACTTCTTTTGCAATCTCTTCTTTGTCAGCTGATGCAGTTGAGTCTTCTGCAGGTGCAGCTGAGTCTTCCACCAAGGCTGGTGCAGCTGATTCCTTCATCTTTGCTTGTTCAGCTGTCTGCTGATCCGATGAGTCTTCTGGGATAGAGATATCAGCAGTGGGGATTCCTAGAATCCAGTTGCAGACTGCAGTTAGTGCCTCATCTGATAGCAGCTGAGCAAAAGATCGAACTTGAGAAACTTCCTTTTGCTCCATTTCCCAGTCGAGGAAGTTTTCCTTTCCTCCCATTCCTTCCATGACCTCAAGAAGGTCATCTACATCATCTCTTCTGAGCTCAATCCAAGTGCATATCCTAAGCACTTGTTCAAACTGGATTGAACCCTCATCAACTCCAGGTGTAGTAGATTTGAGCAGATTGGCTATCTTCATCCTCATTATCTTCTCTTTTGTGCACATAGGGTAGTGCACCATTCTGAACTGAGGTTGAGAAGGGCCAGCTTGTTCCAGGTCTGCTGGTGCCATGTCTTCTGGAGCAGATGGGTCAGAGAGGATAGGGGATTGGGTAGCTGGGGTATTTTCCTCTGCTGTGTGAGTATCAGCAGGGATTTGGGAAGTGATTTCTTCTTGTTGGGTAGGAGGTTGGGATTGATCTTCAGTGATTCGTTCATCAGCAGGGTTTTGGGTCTGCTGTTCTGGTTCAGTTTCTTGAAGATCAGTAGATCGTTGAGCTTGATGATCTTGGACATCTGCTGTTTGAATGTCAGCAGGGGTTGGCAATTGTGGTTCAAGGGTTAGTTGAGGCTGAGTTTGTTCCTCTGCTGTGTGATTATCAGCAGGGATTTGGGTATCAGTGTTTAGAGGTTCAGATGGGTTGGACTCATCAGAAGGGTTGAAGGATGAGATAGGGGCTATGCTCATTGGAGTAGGGAGCCTGGATTTCTTGGCTTTCTTGGTGAAAGAAGAAATGTTCTTCTTTCTCTTCTGACCCTTTGATAGCTTAGAAGGTGTGAAAGTGAGAGAGGGATCAGAAGTACCTGCCTTTTTCAGAGGAGAGGCAGTGGGAGTGGCATCTGAATCAGATGGGGAGATGAGCCCTGATCTGATCAGATATGTTCTTTGTGCTAAGGTCTGATTGTCATCATCATCCTCAGCAGTCTTCTTTTGAGCCTCTTCTTTGGAGGGCTCCTCTTCTTCTTCCGCAGCAGAGTCATGAGCAGACTCTTCTGCCTCTTCAACAACATCTTTGGAAGATGCTTCAGGTAACAGCTTCCTCCTCTCTTCTTTCAACCTTGTTGCCTCAGCAAGAGCTTCCTTCCTTAAGTAATATTTGGAGATGTGGAAGGTCTTATGAGGTCCCATCTTGTACTTTCTGGGGAGTATTTCTGGAAGGATGATACTCAGCTTGTTGACAAAGCTGACTGTTGATGTCACCTTCCATTCCCTTGATTGAAGGTCCAAAGTTACCTTCTTGGCTTCAAGGGCGATTCTATCCAAGAACAACCCTTGCCAGTCTCCATCAATCTGATCCCAGATTGCAGCCATAACTCTAACCTTTAGAGTAGTAACAGCATCATGACTGAATGTGTTACCTAGCAGCATCTTGCCTGCTATATCCATCAGGGTTTGAAACTTAGGTTCAAGTTGGGATTTCTTGAGCCCAGTGGCATCAATAGCCTTTATTCTTCCATCAGTAAACATCTCCATATACTCTTTTTCTCTACCCATGATGTAGTTGGAGATATTTACATTCCCCCTTGACAAGCCAAACAATTCCTGAAGAATTTCCCTTGTTACCTTGACCTTGTGTCCACCCATGACACTTTCGACATAAGATCCCTTCATCACAGCGTTTGCATAGAAAGCCAGCACATCTTGTTCATAAACATTGGTGGGTGCTGCTTCCAGAAAATCTCGCAGGTTGAGGTTGATGCAGCGAAGAAGGATCTCCTTGTTTTCTGCTTTGTGTTTGCCCTTGAAAAACAGAGCATTCTCTGTGAACATCTTCCCTTCCTTGGACCAATTTGCAGCATCCAAGGTGCCAGTGCTCTTGGTCTTCTCGTCGTAAATTTCAATGATTGCCATAGTAGAGTTTGAGTGTTAGGTTTTGAGAGCTTGAACGAAATTTGCAAAACGAGAGAGTATTGGGAGCAATTGAGTAATGTGAGCGAAAGGGTTAGGAAGAGGTTTAAGGGTGTGTATATATACTCCAACAATTCTTGATCTAACGGTCAGATTTGGGTTTAATTGTGGAGTAGAGCCCAAGATTTTCCTTCTTTGATTTCGGGCCTTTCTTTAAATTTGCCGGCTGAATTTGCCATGTGGCAATAGTTGATTTGCTGGTAATTTGGTAATTAAGTATTAATGACATCATTACCAAAAATAGCCGTTGTGACTAATTTTGTGGCAAGAATTGATCATCAAGGCCGTTTTTTATAAGTGAATTACATTCCTTATATAGGCCAATTTATTTAATTACATTCAGGAATAAATCTAGAATGAATTACATGATCAAAGATAGTCATTAAACTCTAAAATCAAGTGATCTGATCAGCAGAGTGAGGTCTTCTGATTTCTTCAAGAGGTCTGCTGATTTTCCTTGAAAGTCTTCTGGTCAGCTGAGTTGGTCTTCTGATCAACTGAGTGGAGGATTGAGATTTGCTGAGTAAATCTTCTGTGCTTTGAAGGTCCAACCTGGCTTGATGGATCCTTCAGTGCTGCTGTGATGATCCAACCTGGATGATGGATCTTCCAGCTTTATTGTGAGTGGTGATCCAACCTGGTTTGATGGATCTTCCATCTCTATTTCTGAACCATGTAGGACCATCAAATCAATATGTTGATCAACCTGGATGATATCCCACTGGTTCAGATTGCCCTTACCATCTGATGTTCCTCATCATCAGATGGGTTGTAGCATCTGAAGTGTCCTTTTTGAATTTCTTCACTTCTCTTAAAGGAGAAGGAAGATTGGAAGAGGCTTCAGTGGAGTCGAAGAGAGGGCCATGGACTTGGTCTTCATGTTCTGTTTAGACACAGTAGCTTTTGATAACAAACTCTCCATGTAGAACTTCCCCCTGGAGAAGAAGCTCTGCTTGCTTGCTACTTTGTCTTCTCCATCTCTCTTTCCTCTAGTTTTCAATAAGGACGTCTCTCTTTCCTCTAGTTTTCATAGGCATACTCATGTTGAGTAAGCCAAGTGTGCTGATCTGCATCATCTTCATCTTCTGGACAAAGCTTCCTCTCCTTCACCCAAGACTTTGGTTGAAGGATGATCTCCATTCCATCTCTTCTTTCGATTGTCTCCATTCCTG
The DNA here is from genome assembly GCA_963675135.1 of Galeopsis tetrahit. NCBI lineage: Eukaryota > Viridiplantae > Streptophyta > Magnoliopsida > Lamiales > Lamiaceae > Galeopsis > Galeopsis tetrahit. Next base: position 19,374,123 of record OY776130.1, read on the forward strand.
AAACAGAAAGTAATAGTTAGTGATTTATGTTCTTAGGTGTTTTCATAACTTCCTCCTTTTATAGGGGTAGAAATGAGGTAGTGGAGTGAAAGATGACAAAACCATAGAGTTGATAGGTCTGAATTTCTGAAAAGTTACTTCTTAAGATCAACAATGAGATTCTTGATCCAAGGGTTCACATTTAAAGATATTCAGACTTTATCTTATGGAATGCAGAAATTATAAATTTTGAGCAAGAGTTACCTGAAATCCGTACTTTGCATGCATACTGTTGAGTCGGTGAGGATGGTGTATTAATCCAACCAAGTATAACTCAATAGTATACTGTATATATGTATATGAATAAAGTATTTTATGAAGAATAGTTTATTATTATACATAGTATACATTGCTTAGAGTAAAGAAATCAAATAACTTTGTTCAAGTCTGCTGTATATATATATATATATGATATGCAATGCAGATTTTAGAGTATTTCATCAAGGATTCTTAAGGTATCATTGATTCCCCCTTGATTAGATGACTCTAAGTTTTCCCTCAGCTTTATTTGTCTTCATTGGGAAAGAGCTTAACTGAAGATGAGGGTGTCTATTCACCTCATCTGATCCTCCTAGTCTGCTGCAATTGTATCAGCTGGGGTCTTCAGCTGATCTTTGCTCTTCATGTGCTTGGATCCAGTAGTCCTAAGCTGTAGCATAAGATCTTGAATCTTTCTTCAGCTAGTGGCTTAGTCAAGATGTCTGCTCTTTGGATATCTGTGTGAATTTTCTCCATCTTGATGTCCTTCTTTTCAAGGTGGTCTCTTATGAAGTGGTGTCGAATGTCCACATGCTTGCACCTTGTGTGGAGGACAGGATTTTGAGTGATGGCAATGGCACTGCTGCTATCACAATAAATAGGGACTTCTCTTGCCTCTACATTGTAATCCTTGAGTTGTTGAACTAGCCAGAGCAGCTGACTACAACAACTACCAGCTGCCATGTATTCTGCTTCAGTGGTGGAGGTTGCAACTGAGGTTTGCTTCTTAGAGAACCATGATATCAGCTTGTTGCCTAGAAATTGACAGGTTCCAGATGTGGATTTCTTATCAATTCTACATCCTCCATAGTCTGAGTCAGAATAGCCACTCAATTCTAGATTGTCATCAGCAGGGTACCATAGTCCTAGATTGACTGTTCCTTTTAGGTACTTGAGAATCTTCCTTGCTGCTTCTAGATGACTTTGCTTGAAACCTAGCACATACTCCTACAGCAAATGTTATGTCTGGTCTGCTAGCTGTAAGGTATAGTAGATATCCAATCAGTGCTCTATATTCAGCTTGATCAACTGCCTTTCCAGACTCATCTGGTTCCATTTCGAAAGATGTCATCATTGGGATCCTTGCAGTCTTGCTTTGTAGAGCTTTGAATCTTTCTAATAGGCTCTTGGTATACTTGGACTGGTTGATGAAGATCCCTTCCGGACTCTGCTTGACTTGAAGTCCTAGGAAATAATTCATCTCACCCATCATGCTCATTTCAAACTTTCCTTTCATAAGTTCAGAGAACTTCTTGCACATCTCTTGATTGGGTGATCCAAATATAATATCATCTACATATATTTGCACCATTAGAATGTCTTCTCCTTCTTGTATTCTGAAAAGAGTTCTATCAACTTTGCCTTTAGTATATCCATTGTCAAGTAGGAATTGTGACAATGTGTCATACCAAGCTCTAGGGGCTTGTTTTAGACCATATAGAGCCTTCTTCAGTCGATATACTTGATCACCTTTTTCAAATCCTGGAGGCTGCTCTACATATACTTCTTCTACCAGAATACCATTTAGAAAAGCACTCTTGACATCCATTTGATATACCTTGAAGCCCATATATGATGCATAAGCTAGAAATAGTCGAATAGCTTCTAGTCTGGCTACTGGAGCAAAGGTTTCATCATAGTCAATCCCTTCAGATTGTGAATATCCTTTTGCAACTAGCCTTGCCTTATTTCTAGTTATCACATCATTTTCGTCCTTCTTGTTCTTGAATACCCACATCATTTTCATCCCTTCAGATTGTGAATGGTTTTCAGGACGATCTACCAATTCCCAGACTTCATTTCTTTCGAATTGGTTTAGTTCTTATTGCATAGCAGTGATCCAATTGCTATCTGTCATTGCTTCTTCTATGTTAGCTGGTTCAATGTTGGATAGGAAGGCACACCAGCAGAATATAGATGATTGTGAGTTCTGATTCAGTTGTCTTCTGGTCTTGACACCTGAGTCAGCTCCTCCTAAGATGAGGTTTGATGGATGATTGTTTCTCCATGTATGCCTCACAGGAGTATATGCATTGGATGAGCTTGGATTCTCATCTGATCTAGTGCCATCAGGAGGGTTGACTTGATTAGGTCGATCATCATCTGTTTCTTGTGTGTCAAAGAGATCATTCCCCCTGGCATTTGGGATTGTTGCATCTTGATTCTGGTCAGCTTGTCCTGCTTGAGTTTGAGATCTAGTGACAGGTCTATGAGGCTTATCCTCCTCTGGTTCTTCAGGAAAAGGTTCATTTACTTCAATGAACTCATCTGGTTTGGGCTTGATCACTAGATGTCTCATCTGATCTGCAGCTGAGTTTGTTTCTACTGCATTCTTTTCACAAGATTCATCAAAAACAACATGAGGTGTCTCTTCCACAAGAAGGGTTCGTTTGTTGAGTAATCTAAATGCTTTGCTAGTAGAGGAGTATCCTAAGAATATCCCCTCATCTGCTTTGGCATCAAAGGCATTCAGCTTACTCTTCCCATTGTTGTGAATGAAACACTTACAACCAAATATATGAAAGTAAGATACTCTAGGTTTTCTTCCTTTCCACAGTTCATATGGGGTTTTCTCATGAATTTTGTGAATACCTGACCTATTTTGAGTGTGACAAGCTGTGTTGATGGCTTCTGCCCATAGCTTCTTAGGAGTGGAGAATTCAGCAAGGAGAGTTCTGGCAGCTTCATTGAGTGTTCTGACTCTTCTTTCAGCTACACCATTCTGTTGTGGTGTTCTTGCTGCACTTGTCTCATGCTGAATACCATTAGAAGTACAATAGGCAATAATATAAGAGTTAATGAATTCAGTGCCTTTGTCACTTCTAATTTTCACAATTGGTTCTCCTTTCTCTACTTGGATCCTCTTCAATAGTTCAGGGAGCTTCTGCTGTGTTTCACTCTTCTTGTATAAGAAGATAACCCAAGTAAACTTGGAATAGTCATCTACAACAATAAGAGTGTACTTCCTCCCAGTTAGAGTGGTTGGAGTGATAGGTCCAAAGAGATCCATGTGAAGCAATTCAAGAACTCTGCTGGTTGATGCTGTCTTCTTGGTCTTGAAGGAGACCTTTGTTTGCTTTCCTTGTTGACATGCATCACATACCTGATCTTTACAGTAGAGTTCATTAGGCAGACCATCAACTAAGGATTCCCTTGCTAGCTTGTTCATAGTCTTAAAGTTCAGATGACTAAGGCGTTTGTGCCATAGCAAGCTGACATCTTTAGGGCTCTTCACAAGCAGACATGTATCCTTAGGACAGCTGTTCCAATTTGCAAGATACATACTTCCCTTTCTAGATCCTGTTAGAAGGTTTTGTTTTGTTCTCTTATCACTTATGAGACACTCATCTTTAGAGAATTTGACTGAGTAACCAGTGTCACAAAAATGAGAAACAGATAATAAGTTAAACTTAAGGCCTTCTACATATGATACATCATGTACCTCAATGTCACCATTTTTAAGGGTGCCATATCCTTTTGTGTTACCATGCGCGTTATCACCAAAGAAGACTTTTGGACCTTTCTTCTCTATGTAGTTGGTCAGCAGGGCTTTGGTTCCTGTCATGTGAGTTGAGCATCCACTATCTATATACCAAGTTTCTCCTGCTAGACCTCCTCTTCTGTATAGGTCCCTCCTTTCCTGCAAGAAAGGTTAAGTCTTAGGTACCCATTTTGTTTTGGGTCCTTGGGTGTTAGTACTACCCTTGGGAACCCACATATACATTGGTTGTTTGAACAACCTTGAGCACTTGAGTTGTTTCCCTCGGGCATCACAGAACCAAATCTTACCAGTCAGCACCTTGGACTGATCTGATTTGTTCTTAGTGTCAGCTAAGTAATAGTCAAATGGTTTCCCTTTATAGGAGTGTACATACATGATCTTTTGACTAGTTACATTCGGCCTGGGAGCATTAGCTGGTCGATGCACACGATTATATGGACCATACTCCTCTGTTCTCACAATATCATAAGAGATAGGGGGTGCAAAGAGAACAGATTTGTTTGAAGAAGACTTCTTTTTCTTGGCTGGAGCAGCATAAAACTGAGACTGTCTCAGACGAGATGGTCTAGGTTGTTTGCTGTTCCTCTGTACAGGCTTGGGGTTAACTTTTCTTTTACCATTTTTGGTGTTGGAATAGTTAGCCTTAGCTGGTACAGATGCCTTTTGGTTCATATTAGGTTCATTGTGTTTAGAACACTCACCCTTTTCATGTGTCTGAGTAGTGCACTTGTTAGGTGTACTACCCCCAGCTGGAGAGGATGTAGATGGATTAAGTTCATAGCCAAAACCCATCTTATTGCCATTTGATCTATAATATTCAGAGATACTTTCAATAGTAGTAGAAGCTTTATTGAACTCTGATATCTTTTGATTTAGGCATTCCTTCTCCTTTTCTAAGAGCTTGTGTGCTTGGAAGAGGTCATCGAACTTGGATTGTAGTGAACGAAGTTCCTTAGTTTCTAAAGCTTGAGTTTCTAACATCCCCTCATACAACTGAGTTATTGTGGTATTTTCTTCTCTAAGGAGTTCCACTTCTCTGGTCAATCTTTCATTCATTGTGACCAACTCAGGGGTGTTATCAAACTTAGCCTTTTTCAACTTAGCAATTTCTTTTCTTAGATCCTTGTTCTCCTCTTCCACTTCTATAAAAGCTCTAGTGGCAATATCCAGATCACCTTTTACCTTTCTTAAAGATTGATAATAGGTGTCTTCTGATTCGCCTTCAGATGAGTTTATCTCATCTGATTGTGAAAAAATAGGTGAATGGAAAGTAGCAGTATAGGAGTTTACCTCATTTTCACCTATGGCCATCATAGCTAGGTCATCTGAATCATCTGAGAAGATTTGGCAGTCTGGTGATGTAGGGAGTTCATCACTGTGATATTCAGATTCTTCAGTCACCATAGCTTTCTTGTCTGAAGTTCTTCTTGGCCTTCTTCCTTCTTTGTCATCTAGATTCAGTTCAGGACATTCATATACATAGTGTCCTGGTTTACGACAATTGAAGCATGATCCAGATTTCTGATTTGAGTTGCCTTTCCTTGGAGGAGTGGCATCTCTTCTTCTAGATCCTCGACTGTCAGATGACTCCACATCCTTTCTAGGATGTCTTTCTGGTGTTCTTTCTCTGGAACCTCTGGAGGGTGAACTTGCTCTTCTATCTTTGTAGTTTCTATAGAATTTTCTATATTTGCTGTTGAGAGTGTTCATCCTTTCGAATCTCTTAATCATAAGAGCCATTTGTTCTTTCAGACTCATGTCTGATCCTTCACAGTCTTCTGTTTTCAGAGAGGTCTTGCCAAATGAGGTACTTGCAGCTTTTGTATTGGCTGCCTTGAAGGCTACAGTCTTGGAGGTAGATGGGGTTGCAGTTGGCTCATCACTTCCTGAGTTTTCTTCTCTTTCCAGATCATATTCATGAGCTTTTAGGTTATGAAATAGAGTTTTAGCAGACCACTTCTTGATATCTTGAGTATCCTTGATGATGGTCTTCTTGAGTCTCCATTTCTTGGTTAGAGAGTCTAGAATCTTTAGATTTTTCTCTCTAGCTGATCAATAGACTCTTCTGGTTGCATCTTGAAGTGTTCGAACTTCTTGACTGCTGTAGACAACTTGGATTCCTTGATCAGCTCAGTTCCTTCACAGAGAAGTGCCAATGCCTACCACATCTCTCTGGCTGACTCACAGTGGATTACCTTTGCAATGTACTCATTTGGAAGAGTTTGCATTATGTAATCTTGAGCAATGCTATCAAGATTTGATTGCTTCATCTCTTCTGGTGTGAGATCCTTCATGGGCTTGGGAACCAGTTCTCCAACTGGGACTTCTGTATCACCATTTACAGTGTTGACTGTCATGATGGTGATTGGACCTTCTGTGATTACAGACCACATCTTGTAGTGGACTGATGTGAGATTCTTCCTCATCCTGATCTTCCAGTAATCATAATCCTCAACTGAAAACTTAGGCAACTTTCGCATGTTAGCACTCATGCTGTATGAGTTTTCAAAAACAGGTTTTTCAAAAGAATAGATCTGTTCAAGAGGACTACAGAAAGACTCCCTCAAGTCTTCTGATAATCTAGAGACAGTAGTCCGTTAGAACCACTGCTCTGATATCACTTGTTGGTCCCTGAACGAGTAGTGAATGGGATTAAAGTCTAGAGGGGAGGGGTGAATAGACTTTAAAACTTTTTCAAGAGAGTTGGGAACCTCTTCTGATTGCTATGTCAACTAGACTACAAGTCTGCTGGTCCAGATGACTATAGTGATATGAATGAAGAGGTTATATGCGGAATTATGGTAGGCCTTGATTAGACTCGTTCTTTTAGTTTCTTATGAAAGTGTTAACTTGTTTTGCTTAATGAAAGTACTCAGCTGATGCTGGTTTGAAAGTTGTGGCCTTGTTTTGAAGAATGTTGAAATCACAGTATGCACTATATAATAGTTAATGAACTGACAGAAATGTAAAGTGCAGTAAGTAAATAACACCAGATTTATAGTGGTTCGGATATACGTTCCTACGTCCACTCTCGCGTCCACACGTGATGATTAATCCCTTTAATTTACCACAAATTACAAGGGTCTTGACCTTTATAGTCCCAAGGTTAGGACTTTGAGATCTGAGCCGTCCTAACAGCTACGGTCTCCACAAGTGATTGTAAGCACTTGCACTTTAAGGGGTTCAAAAACTTTAACCTTTCGGTGAGGGTTTGGGGTTTTTGAAGTGTATCCAACTAATGGTTCAAGCTTATAATTTGCTTAACCACTATGCCTAAAACAATGATTATACAATATGAACAGGTTTCAGGTTCTTAGGGGTTGGATAGAAATCACTTAAGAGCTATAGATAATCTAATGGTTTCTGGCTCTTTTGAGAATTCTTAGAACAGTATGGCTTTAGCTTTGATTGCTTGCTTGGCTTGTTGAATTTTCTCTTGTGACTTCTTTTGTGATTTCTCATCCTCTTGTATTTATAATGGAGATTGGTTGTAACTAGCCGTTGGAGTTGACTAGCCGTTTGAGCAATCTTTCCATAATGGCTTGATTCCTTGATTCCAGCCGCTTTATTGCTTCAATCCTGGGATCATGTCAATCTTCTAAATAAGGTAGGTCTTCGTTTGAATTGCAAGATGACTTAGGAATCAGCCGAGTCCTGGAAGATCACATAGTCTTCTGAACTGTACTACTAGTCTTCTGACTACTCTTCTGGCCTTAGGTCTTCTGTCTTCTGATATCAGCTGAGTAACACTCTTCTGATCTGGTAATTCTTTGTACTGCTTTAGGCCATCTTCAATCTGGGACTCCATCAGATAAGTAGGTATACAAGCACCTTAACTTATCTAGTCTTCAAGGATCTTCTAGTCTTCATGTCTTCTACTTTTCTCATCTTGAGGATAGGCATGTAAGCCAGGACTGTGCTGATCAGCTGATATCAATACAGTTGATCACACAAGACTAGTCTAAGCTGTTCTATACAAGTCAGCTGATCCTATTACATTTATAAAATCTAAGTGTTTTGGCCATCAAAACTATTCTAACGTCAAGTGGGGCTTAGGGTGAATTTATATCCCAACAAATTCTGGTGTAAATGGAACTATACTCCCCCTAAACTGTATATTCCCATACCAACGGGAACTCCTCCTACCATTACTCTTCCTCAGACATGCATAAAACTCATACACCCAATCAGAAGCAAAAGAATCACACAAGTTCAGAGCATTCATCAACTTTCTATCCTCTAAGAATTGAATCAAATTCCTACTCTCAAAATCAGAAATATGAATTCTCCTTTCCATCAACAATTTCCTCCTAGACAACCTAGTTATCTTATCAACCAATCCATCAATATCAGATTCTACTTCAGTTTCAGAATTACCTTCCTCAGAAGTAGTGTCCTTTGAGCTTGGTTCTTTCACCTCTTCAGAGCTTGATTCCCCTTCCTTTTCAGAGCTTTTGTCTGAAGCTGCACTGCTTGAATCACCTCCATCATCTGGTTCAGGTGCTGGAGCACTGGATTCAGCATGTGAGGCAGCATTCTTCTTCAGGGCTTGTTGCATATCCCTGAGACAAACCTCCATTTCAGAATCAGAATCTGGTTCTGGTTCTTCAGGAATTGTTGGAACAGCATCAATCTTTGCCTTTCCCTTCCCCTTAGGCTCAGCTTTCTTCTTAGTTGGCTTCTCAATCACCACTTCTTCATCAGATTCAGAAAATACCTGAATTGGTTCAGCAACATCACCACCTAGCTTCTTCTTCTTTCTCAAAGAGTCAGAATAATCAATTCGAGTGAAAACTCGGTTTGATCTTCTCCTTGGCACTGGGCTCCTCTTTCTCTTCCTTTTCTCAACATTCCTCTTGAAAGGAATCGGTTCAGAGTCCGACTTTGAGATGTCAGAGTCAGTATTGCCGGAATTTTCAATTTCTTCAGCATCCTCCATGTGAGCGTCCTCATTGTCGGATGTCTCCGCATTTGACGGCTCCTTTGACTCAGCAACAGGGGATTCTTCAATCTCCTTCTCAGTCTCCCCCATAGAGGCAGCAGTCGGGGCCTCTGTTTCAGTGTAAGGGCTCGGAATTTGGGGCTTTTTGGCTGTAGATGAAGAAGGTGCAGTAGTGATCACTTCTTGGGTACGCAAGTAGTGAGAGATGTCAATAGACATATCACCGATCGTGAGGATGGGTGGAGTAGATGATCTCATCGATTGAGAAAAGTTCTCAACCGCCTGGTTAAGCTCGGAGAGTGTGGCTTGGTTTGATATGTGGATGGTTGTTGGAGTAGCTGGTGTGGGTGCGACGGTTGCGGCAGTTGGGGGTGAGTTCTCGTGTGAAGCAGCCATGGAAGCTAAGGTATGCAGATTAGAGAGAGATGAAGACGAAAGTTGTGAGTTGGGAGAGTTTGGTTTCTGTGAGTGAGGTTTCTTGTTTCCTGCCATTTAAACTCAAGAATTCGAAAAGAACCAACACAAGAATCGAGACACACAGTTAGCTTATAACAAATCTGCAATATTAATACTCAACTTACTCAATTAATTACAAAGCTTAGAAAAACATGAAATGGGAGTATTTATATAGAGAGAGCTTAGTAGTTGGAATAATGTACGTGTGATTAAGGCTTGACTTAGAAAAAATTCTAGATTGAATGGATAATGCTCCACAAATTCAGCCACAAGTAAATCATGGGTGAGTTAGTGGGGTAAAATCTTAATTAATAAATTAATTAAATTAAGAATATTCTAGAATTAATTAAAATTAAAAAAAATGTGTATAATCTGAAATAATAAAAGGAACGTGGTTAGTATAATTATAAATAAATAAAATAAATTCCCACAATTAATTAAATAATTACAACTTATAAAAATATAATTAAATCATGTAATGTTGTGCTCAAGGATTTGACATACACCTCAACATTGGTTTTTCACAGGTTTTACCTATCCAATGCAGCAAATTTTTTCGGCATTTTTCTTTTCATTGCATTTCTTCTTTTTGTGCTACAGCATCTAATTCGTATTGATCCATTGTTCCTGTAGAGTACATCGTAGTAGCGAACTCCGTGCCCCATACTTACTTAATGGATTACGAACCTCTTGATGTTTTTACCAAATTCACCTTTTGAAAAGAAGGCATCGTAGTAGCGAACTCCGTGCTCCATAGTTACTTAGTGAATTGGTACATCTTTTAGTATGCTGTAACATTCTCAATTTTTTTCAAGCTTTTGAGAGGTGTAGTACATGCCTATTTTTGCACAAACAAATTTCAGATTCAAGAATATTTTACAAAGGAATTATTCAACGAAAATAAGAAATCAATCAAATCTATAATAACTATACCACCTTAGGCTGTTGTCCCAAATGCTACCGCATTTGTGACAACATCCTCTCAAGAATTATTCAGATATTACACATACCAAGAGATTTCCTCAAAAATGAGAATCTCTCATGGTCAAGAGCCTTAGTAAATATATCAGCATTTTGATTTTCAGTAGGCACATATTCCAACTTAACTATGTTCTTCTCCACTAAATCTCTCATAAAATGATGTCTAATCCTAATGTGCTTAGTGAGTGAGTGTTGTACCGGATTTTTAGATATGTTAATAGCACTTGTGTTATCACAGAAAATTGTGAGGATATTGTTTTCAATTCCATAGTCATGAAACATCTTACTTAACCACAATAGCTGTGTGCAACAACTTCCTGCAGCTATGTATTCAGACTCGGCAGTGGATTGAGAAACACAATTTTGTTTCTTGCTATGCCAAGACACAAGATTGTTCCCCATGTAGAAACATCCTCCACTTGTACTCTTTCTGTCATCAATGTCTCCAGCCCAATCCGCATCACTGTATCCAATCAATGTGTTGTTGGTGTCCTTAGTGTACCATATCCCTAGTTCACTTGTACCTGAAACGTATCTGATAATCCTTTTCACTGCATTCAGGTGAGATTCCTTTGGATTAGCTTGGTACCTAGCACAAACACACACACTATACATAATGTCAGGTCTACTAGAGGTTAGATAAAGTAAACTACCTATCATGGATCTATACAATGTTGGATCAACATCCTTTCCACCATTGTCTTTGCAAAGTTTCAAAGTAGAACCCATAGGTGTTTTCATTACTTTTGAGCTTTCAAGACCAAACCGTTTGACTAAGTTTTTAGCATATTTACCTTGAGAGAAGAAAATACCATCCTTACATTGCTTGATTTGAAGACCTAAAAAGTAATTCAAGTCTCCAACCATACTCATCTCAAATGTGGCTGTCATTGCTTCAACAAATTTGTTCAGCATTTTACCACATGTTGAACCAAACACAATGTCATCAACATATATTTGAGCAATAAGTAAATCTTCTCCAGTGTGCTTAATAAACAAAGTCCTATCGGCTTCTCCTCTAATAAATCCATACTCTAAAAGAAAGTCCGTAAGCCTACCATACCATGCTCTAGGAGCTTGTTTTAGACCATACAATACTTTCTTTAGTTTGTACACATGATCCGGGTATTGTGGATCTTCAAAACCTTTAGGCTGTTCAACATATGCTTCTTCATTCAATATGCCATTTAAGAATGCAGCTTTTACATCAATTTGATGTAGTTTAATATCAATAAAATATGCAATTGCTAGTAATAATCTAATAGATTCTATCCTAGCAACGGGTGCAAAAGTTTCATCAAAATCAACACCTTCAACTTGGGTGTAACCTTGCGCAACTAACCTAGCTTTGTTCCTAACAATGTTTCCAGACTCATCAGTTTTATTCTTATAAATCCACTTTGTTCCAATGACATTAGTATGACTAGGTCTTGGAACAAGTGTCCCAACTTCATTTCTTTCAAACTGATTAAGTTCCTCATGCATAACATTTATCCAATTTTCATCAGTTAATGCTTCATTTACATTTTTAGGTTCAATTTCAGAATAGTAACACTCAACATTCACAACATTGCAAATAGAAGACATGCATATTGTTCTTACCACATCTACCTTATTCGATCTTATTCTTCCTCTTGTTTGCACTCCAACTGTAGCATCGCCTATGATCTGGTCAGAAGGATGACTTTTTCCCATTCTTGAAGAAGGATTCGTTTTTGGAACATACTGATCATTCTGTGGAATAATGACTGACTGTTCTGTAGATGTTGCTCCAGATGTGTTAGCATTTGGTGCAGCATTATCAGACTTCAGTGTATTCTCAGAATTGTCAGTGACTTGTGATATATCTTCTTCATCTTTATCATTTGTAAGACCTTTATCATCATCAAACACAACATTAACAGATTCTTGACCAGTGTTAGTCCTAAGGTTATAAACTCTATAAGCTTTACTATTTCTAGAATAGCCTAAAAAGAAACCTTTATCACTTTTAGAATCAAACTTGTGAAGTTGATCCCTATCATTCAAAATATAACACACACAACCAAATACATGAAAATATTTCACACTTGGTTTTCTAACATTCAGAATCTCATAAGGTGTTTGATTAGTGCCAGATCGAATATAAACTCTATTAATAATATGACATGCTGTATTCAATGCTTCAGCCCAAAATCTTTTAGAAAGACTTTTAGATAAAAACATGACTCTTGCCATTTCTTGTAGAGTTCTATTCTTTCTTTCAACAATTCCATTTTGTTGTGGAGTTTTAGGAGATGAATATTCTTGCAAGATACCTTTCTTATCATAGAAATCATTAAACATGCTATTCTCAAATTCCCTACAATGATCAGTTCTAATACGGCAAACTTTCAAGTTAAACACATTTTTTAACCTTTTATAGAGAACTTTAAAAGCAGCAAATGTTTCAGATTTATCTCTTAAAAACTCAATCCAAGTATATCTAGAAAAATCATCTACCACAACTAAGGAATATCTCTTACCTCCAATGCTTTCAGTTTCCATAGGACCCATCAAATCCATGTGCAACAATTCAAAACATCGATGTGTAGAACAATGTGACAGCATTCTATGCGACACTCTTATCTGTTTACCTTTCTGGCATGATCCACATACAGTGGTATTCAGGAAGCTCAGTTTAGGTATTCCTTTGATTGCATCTGATGTGATTAGTTTCTTCATTGCCCTGTAATTTACATGTCCTAATCTTTGGTGCCATAAGACATTCTCATCATGTTTTGAAAAATTGCATACATTAGTTCCAATAAGATAACAGTTATCTGCAGACCTAGTACGAGTCATTACACAATCATCATCTTCATTAAGAACATAGCAAGACTCTTTGTCAAATTTTACATGCAAATTATCATCACAAAGTTGACTAATACTGATCAGATTAGCAAGTAAGCCATCAACATGCAAAACATTTTTAAGCTTAGGAAAACCTTTAACATTCAAAGTTCCTTTTCCTATTATCTTTCCTTTTGATCCACCACCGTATGTAACATTACCACCATTCAAGGTCACATAATCAGATAAGTAGTCTATATGTCCTGTCATATGTCTAGAACAACCACTATCAAAATACCATAGACCAGGTAAACATGCTTTCAAGGATGTGTGAACAACATTACAGGTCACTTTTGGTTTCCATGCAGATTTCACAGAATGTTTCCTAGGATGTGAAGAAATTCTGGATGGCATAAACTCAGTTCTCAAATCTTTAAACATTTTCAAGCAGAAGGGACGAATATGACCATATTTAAAGCAATAATGACAAATATACTTCCTTTCAACCTTGTGAGAATCTGTTTGTGCAGATGTTACACCAGATGTGCTAGCATTTGCCTTCACAAATTTCACAGGTTTTCTAAAATTTTCAGAAATAGAAGCAGTTTCACCATCATAACCTAAACCATAATTATTAGATTTACCAGTAGCTATAGCATCATTCACTTTAGAAGCACTCTTGGAAAACTTTTTGAAACTTAAAGTAGAGGTGATCAATTTCTCCTTCAGTTTACAAACTTCAAGATCTCTTCTGGTAAGTAAGACTTCTAGCCTAGTGATTGTGTCTTTCAGATCCTCATTCTCTTTATTCAAAGAATTCAGAGAGAGTTTCTGAGAGTTCCAATCATCTAACAATTTCTGATATGTCTCATCATCAATCCTTTTTCCTGCATCATCAACAAAACCATTAAAACAGTTCAAATCTGGGTGACTCTGTTTTGATGTTATTGTAGATGTGAAGACATCAGGTGCAACATCAGAATCTGTATCATCCAGATCATCATCTGAGGAATCATTATAATCAATTCTGGTAAAATGACCATGTTCATTTTCATTAAACTCATCAAGATAATCATTATCAGATTCATCACTCAAGGTAGCACTAAAATTCAGTTTTTGCTTCAGTCTGGTATTGGCACACTCATTTGCATAGTGTCTATAACCAGAACATGCATTGCATTGAACTGATTTTCAAAATTCAGGATCATACCTTGGTTTACCTTCACTCTTTGATGGTCTTGGTGTGAATTGACTCTTCCTCCTTTCTGGTTGTGGTGTTGATGTGTTGATTTGGATCTTAGGCTGAATGTTTCCTTTAGATTTATGCATAGACTTCTTAAGAAATTTATTAAAATGCTTTGTAAGAAGGGCAATGTTGTCAGGATTGCTAAGGCATTCATCAATCAATTCTTCATCCGAATCAACCTCAGTAATGATAGGCTGAATCTCAGATTTGTTTGATGTCTCTCCTTTAAAAACAACAACTTTCTTATCATCTTTAGCTTCATCAGTTTGATTAGTGTTTATTTCATAGGTTCTAAGAATACTCACTAATTCATTTTGACTCAACTTATCAGTATCTTTTGCCTCTTCAATAGCACAAATTTTAGCATCAAATCTTTTAGGAACATACCTTAATATCTTATGTACTACTCTAACATTAGAAATAGGGTCACCAAGAGAATGTGATTCATTAATAATCTCACTTAACCTTTCATTGTAGGATGAAATTGTTTCATCTTCCCTCATTCGGAGATTCTCAAACTTTGTCCCCAACATTCGAAGCTTTGTCCTTCGAACACTATCGGAACCTTCACAATGCTCTTGTAACCTGTCCCATGCATCTTTAGAAGTAGAACAGTTAGATATAATTTTAAACATAGAGGTATCAACAGAGGTAAAAATAGCATTTAAGGCTTTAGAATTATATCCTGTTGTTGTTATCTCATCGGCCGTCCAATCAACTTCTTTCTTAAGTTGAATTTCACCATCGGCATCTGCTGGATTCTTTGGTACGTCCCAACCTGTAAGAATAGTCCTCCAAGCACGTTCATCAATTGACTTGATGTACATACGCATCTTAGGCTTCCAATAAGCATAATTTGCACCTTCTAAAACGGGTGGCCTAAGTGTTGTGGATATGTGATGTGTTTCCATTGCTAACATAAACTAAAACACACTTTAAGCAAGGATCTAAACCTAGTGTCGTCAGGTATCGACTCTGATACCAACTGAAAGTGTGCGTGGGGTAGGTATCTAGTGTTTAAGTAAAAAACAGAACAATGTTACACTGAATGTTGTGACAATTAGTGTAGCATTAACTCTAACAGAATGTGAATAATTAAACACAGTACACAGCGGAAGTCTAAAACACAAAAACACAATACGAACACAATGGAATTATTTTTAACATAGATTTTATTAATAACAAAACCTATGCTAAGCCTTACGGCGAAACAATAACTCAGTTCCTAAGTTATATACGAAAATGTCGTGTGAAATGTCTCAGCAATTACTTCAACATTCCACAAACAGAAACTACGATCGAGGCAGGTGCCTGAATCCGCAAACAGACTTAAGTGTAAAACACTGTCTAAAGAACTAATCTGATCTATGATTCACTCTCACTCGATACAAGAGTAGAACTAAGTACACTGGAAGGTGTGGTATCCCTCGGCGTACGTTAAAAGATACAACTACTGACCATAACTCCTAACTAGGGTTGAACGCTCAAGGAGGTGTTACTCGAATAGTGCATACTTTGAAATGAGAGGCTCTTGCGGTATTTATAGAGAAATACTCAGCTTCTAGATCCTTCCATTATGAGATCCTATTTTTTAGGACCTCAACCTCCATGATCTTTCTAGATCCTTCTGCCATCTTCCAGGTCGTTCTACAATGCTCCAAAGCCTTCTAGCACGTTCTCCAACATTCTGGAATCTTCCAGGTTCCAGACTCTTGTAGAAGCTTCTAGAATCGTTCCTGAATGTGAGAGCATTTAGTACAACATTTAATGTAACATTTCAGAAAAGACTTAGAATAAATCAAGGAAGGTCAAATTAAGATGTTGTTGATAATGTTAAAGCATTTAAGAGTTAACAACATCTACAAGAGTTAAGATCTCAAGAGAGATCCTTCACGAATTGTTTGGCTTATCAAGGGGGGAGATAAACATCTCTACCTACATTATGGGAAGAGAAAAGGAATATATGGAGATGTTTACCAGTGGAAGAGTCAAGGCTGAGAATGTCTCTGGACTTAAGAAATCACAACTTGACCCCAAGTTTCAGACCTTGATGGACATTGCAGGAAAGATGCTACTGGGTAACACATTCAGTCATGATGTTGTTACTACTTTAAAGGTTAGAGTTATGGCTGCAATCTGGGATCAGATTGATGGAGATTGGCAAGGGCTATTTTTGGATAGGATTGCTCTTGAGGCCAAGAAGGTTACATTGGACCTCCAATCAAGAGAATGGAAGGTGACATCAACAGTCAGCTTTGTCAATAAGCTGAGTATCATCCTTCCAGAGATAATCCCAAGAAAGTACAAGATGGGTCCTCATAAGACATTCCACACCTCCAAGTATTACTTGAGAAAGGAAGCTCTTCTTGAGGCAGCAAGACTGAAAGAAGAAAAGAGGAAGATGCTGGCTGAAGCATCCTCCAAAGATGTTGTTGAGAAGGCAGAAAAGTTTGTTCATGACTCTGCTGAAGAAGAAGAGGAGCTCTCCAAAGAAGAGGCCCAAAAGAAGGCTGCTGAGGATGATGATGATGACAATCAGACCTTAGCACAAAGAAGATTTCTAATCAGATCAGGGCTCATCTCCCCATCTGATTCAGATGCCACTCCCACTGTCTCTCCCTTGAAGAAGGCAGGTACTTCTAATCCCTCCCTCACCATCACACCTTCTAAACTGTCAAAGGGTCAGAAGAGAAAGAAGAACAATTCTTCTTTCACCAAGAAATCCAAGAAATCCAGGCTACCTACTCCTATGAGTTTAGCCCCACTTGCATCCTTTCAGCCTTCTAACGAATCCAACCCATCTGAACCTTCAAACACTGATATCCAAATCCCTGCTGATACTCACACAGCAGAGGAACAAGCCCAGCCTCAAACAACCCCCGAGCCACAACTGCCTAACCCTGCTGGTTTACAAACAACAGATGACCAAACTCAGGTCACCTCTACACCCCCTGCTGATATTCAAACAGCAGATGCCCAAGATCATCAAGCTCAACCATCTACTGCCAACCTGCTCAAGTCTACAACTCCTGGTGTTGATGAGGAATCAATCCAATTTTAACAAGTTCTTAGGATATGTACTTGGATTGAGCTCAGAAGAGATGATGTGGATGACCTTCTTGAGGTCATGGAAGGAATGGGAGGAAAGGAAAATTTCCTCGATTGGGAAATGGAGCAAAAGGAAGTTGCTCAGGTTCAAACCTTTGCTCAGCTGCTATCAGCAGAGGCCCTGACTGCAGTTTGCAACAGGATTCTAGGAATCCACACTGATGATATCTCTGTCCTAGAAGGCTCATCAGTTCAGCAGACAGTTGAAAAAGTAAAGGTGGATGACTCAACTGCACCAACCTTGGCAGACGACTCTGCTGCACCAGCCTTGGTTGAAGATTCAGTTGCAACAGCCCCTGCAGAAGACTCAGCTGAACCAGCTGACAGTGTAGAGATTGAAAGAGAAGTAGTCAGAGTACTAGCTCACTTCATGCCTTCAGATAACCTGACTCACTTCATTGATAAAGGAGAAAAGATTATGACCCATCTGGTTAAGGCCACTACCTCATTCCTCAATGAAGAGTATCTTTCAGCTGAAGAGAAAGGCAAAGCTCTGATAGTTCATCCAAAGCCTCAGGGTACTGCCTCACCTTCTATTCATATGTTGACTATACAGCAGACATCTGCTCTCAGGTCAAAGCTGCAATAGACTTGCACTTTGAGAAAGGTTTAGGCCTACAGCTTGGAAGATATGTTGAAAAAGTTGTTAGGGAGCAGAAGACCCGTCTTCATGACCAGATTATTGACATTGAAGACAAGTTTGGAGAGTCACTTCACCATCAGATAGGTGAATACTTAAGCACCATTCAGAAAAGAGCAGGTGACACCTCCAACATGTTTGCTGATCTCTACACTAATGAGGTAAACTGCATGGAGACAACCTACAAGAAAAGTATTGAGGATGCTGAAGCAAGAGCCACTGAAGGTCAAGCTCTTCTTAAATCAGCTGCAGAGGAGAATGAGAAACTGCAGACACAGCTGAAGGAGACAGCAGCCAAATTGGAAGCACTAGAAGCTGCCTCCTCCTCCAATTCTCATGCTTAAGTCTTAGAGCACAGCATCACTCATCTGACCCACGTTGGCAAGGTCAATGCCATGGCCCTGAAACAGACTCAGAAAGTGGAAATCCTGAATGCCATGAAGCCTTTTGCGGCTGCACTTGCTGAAGCTAAAAAGGGGGAAGATGCATTGATAAAGGCTCTAGAGAAGTCTACTGCTCAGCAAGCTGAACTGGTAGTAGCACAAGATGACTTGACTGAAACCTTGGGTGGTTTAAAAAGCAAAATCAAGAGCAGGCAAGGCAAAGGCAAAGAAATTGCTCAAGAAGACACCCAAGCTCCCACTCAAGCTCCTGCCAAGAGTCTACAGATCACTGCTCCTGTAGAACAAGCTCCTGAGAAGAGGATGACAAGGAAAAGGAAGGTAGATGAGCAAGCTCAGTCCAGCAAGAAGTCAACTCCAGCAGAGCCTACTGCAGAAGAGAAAGAGGCTCTAGAGTTGAAGAAAAGAAAGTTTCTTGAAGCTCAAGAGCTTAAGCAAAAGAAGCTAAATGGTGCAAAGGCAGTCAAAGCCAAATTTGAAAGGAAAATAGCCAAACTCAGGAAAACACTCAAGGACAAAACAAAAGAAGACAGTGTCCTGGTGTTTGATAGCAATTATGTGGATTATTTAGCCCTTCAAAATGAGCTACCAAGATGGTATCCCCTGAAGAAGAAGTGGCAAATTCAACACCACATAGTAAGGAAATTTGGCCTTCTCCCTACTTATGAAGAAGAATTTCTTCAATTCTCCCAGTTCATGAACATTGAAGATCCAGAGTTCTGGGAAGAAATTGTCAAGACAGCCAAAGAACTTGACAATTGCAGAATCCTAACACCTGAAGAACCCAAATGGGATGCACCCATTCTGGACTCAGGAAGAGTCAACTTGATTGAAGTCAAAAGGATTCTGTATAAGATCTATGAAGAGGAGAATGTTACAGACTTGCAGCACATGGAAGAAGTTCGAGTTCGTCTGTACCTTACTTACCGCATCTGAAGAAATCAGAAGACCTGATGAAGACTACTTTAGAAGTTTAATGAAACTATTACTTGTAATCTGTAAAAGCTCTATATATATTCAAGTTCCAGTTCTTTTTGCTTACAAGACAAACTCTCATTGTCTTCATCAGATACTTCAGTTTTAAGAATTTTATAAACTCTTATCTTATTTCGGTAAGAGCATTTATCAAGTATAGTTTTGGCTTCATCAAAAAGGGGGAAATTGTTGGGATATAAATTCACCCTAAGCCCCACTTGATGTTAGAATAGTTTTGATGGCCAAAACACTTAGAGTTTATAAATGTAATAGGATCAGCTGACTTGTACAGAACAGCTTAGACTAGTCTTGTGTGATCAACTGTATTGATATCAGCTGATCAGCACAGCCCTGGCTTACATGCCTATCCTCAAGATGAGAAGAGTAGAAGACTTGAAGACTAGAAGATCCTTGAAGACCAGTTAAGTAAGGTGCTTGTATATCTACTTAACTGATGGAGTCCAAGATTGAAGATGGCCTAAAACAGCACAAAGATTTGCCAGATCAGAAGAGTATTACTCGACTGATATCAGAAGACAGAAGACCTAAGGCCAGAAGAGTAGTCAGAAGACTAGTAGTACAGATCAGAAGACTATGTACTCTTCCAGGACTCGGCTGATTCCAAAGTCATCTTGCAATTCAAACGAAGACCTACCTTATTTAGAAGATTGACAAGATCCCAGGATTGAAGCAATCAAGCGGCTGGAATCAAGGAATCAAGCTATTATGGAAAGATTGCCCCAACGGCTAGTCTACTCCAACGGCTAGTTGCAAGCAATCACCACTATAAATACAAGAGGATGAGAAATCACAAACACGAAGTCACAACGAGAGAATTCAACAAGTTAAGCAAGCAATCAAGCAAAAGCCATACTGTGTTAAGAATTCTCCAAGAGCCCAGAAAGCCTTAGAATATTTGTAGCTCTTAAGTGATTTCTATCCAACCCATAAGAACCTGAAACCTGTTCATATTGTATATCCATTGTTTTAGGCATAGTGGTTAAGCAATTTATAAGCTTGAACCATTAGTTGGATACTCTTCAAAAACCCCAAACCCTCACCGAAAGGTTAAAGTTTTTGAACCCCTCAAAGTGCAAGTGCTTACAATCACTTGTGGAGACCGTAGCTGTTAGGACGGCTCAGATCTCAAAGTCCTATCCTTGGGACTATAAAGGTCAAGACCCTTGTAATTTTTGGTAAATTTAAGGGATTAAACATCACGTTAGGACGTGAGAGTGGACGTAGGATCGTATATCCGAACCACTATAAATCTGGTGTTATTTATCTTTCTGCACTTTACATTTCTGTCTTTCCATATAAATTTATATAGTGCATACTGTGTTTTCAACATTCTTCAACTCAGGCCATAACTTTCAAACTAGCATCAACTGAGTACTTTCATTAAGCAAAACAAGTTAACACTTTCATAAGAATCTAAAAGAATGAGTCTAAACAAGGCCTACCATAATACTCTGCTGATAGTAGACAGTTGTTGGAAGTATCAGTTGGTGGAATCAGGTAAGCTAATCTAGGCCTGATTAGATGAGTTGGAGGTTTTAGATCAGTTGAGAAGGTGATGCTTGGAATCAGCTCAAGTTGTTAGAATCAGAAGAGGTTATATCAGCTGAGAAGATGTCTAGTAGCAGGGTTAGTCTTTTGACTAAGGTTTGGACATTAAAAGAGTAAAACAAAAGAGGGAGGTCTTTTGGTAGTCTTCTGACGGGTGTCTTCTGTTACGAGTTACAAGAGAATGGGCAATGTTGTAAACAATCTACCTTGATCAGTATAAATACCCCATCCCTTGCATTTTGTAAAGATTGACGATACGAGCATTCGTCTTTGAGTTGTGAGTTCACGAAAGAAGTGAGGATAAATCCCTTTCCGAGTGAATGAGTGTGTAAACATCTTTTGATCAATCAAAGTTGAAGTCGTGTGTCCAGTGAATGTAGATCACATTGGTCGAACCACTTAAATCTTTGTGTGCTCTTTTTTCTGTTCTCGTATTGCTTATATTTGAAAATTGCTATCTTTGTTGGATTACTTTGAGATTCGTTTTTTGTATTGATTGGAGACGTTTAATCGTGCGGATTACTTGACAATAACAATTTTTTTGACTTTAATGATGGTGATTTTCCCTTTGGATGCATTGAATGGTGATGGAATTCACCTCCAAGAATTCAAAAAAAACATAATTGACCCATTTAATATTCTCTAAAAATATAATCCAAATGACCAAACTCCCTGTAATTGGATAGGTGTGAATTGCAAATCGGATTATAATCCAGTCGTATGGTGTCTTGATCTAAACTCGCAGAATATTTCAGAGCCCGTGAGCCCCTCAATTGGTAATATGGTTAGTTTATATAAATCTCTATATTCTTATGAATAAAGATGAAATCAAGTAGGAGTAGTATTTAATTGGTTTGTTTCTATGATCAAATATGTGTGGTGATATTAATATTCTATGCTGAATTCTTGTCAATCTACTTCAACTGATATAAAACAAGGTTTCAAGAGAGATTTCTCTGCTCTCTGGCTTGAGAAACTACGTACGGTACCAGGTTGCAAGATATATAGCTTAACAGTGGACAGTTTCTTCTTTAAAACAAGTATGTTTTTCAATCCTTGCCTTTACATTATGTGTTTATTTAACCTTTATATCTACTTATATTGTAAATTAATACTCGCTCATAAGTATTTCATTTATTTATAATTGGGCTTATTCATTAAATATATAAGATGATAAATTTCATGTTAGATCGATCAATAGTTTTATGTTACTTGCTAATTTAATCATTTCTTGATTTGCAAAAGTGCATGAATATTTATCCATAATTCTTGAGAGCATACTCATGAAAAAATAAAAGGCATATTCAGGGGTGTCTGCAATATTCACTAATAAATAATGATTCAAAAGTTGTAAAAGGAGGCAATTAAGTTAAAAAAATGAAGTGTTTTTGTCCCTTCAAAAAGCCATTGCAAACTCACCCTAGCTAGTGTGTTTTAGAATTTCCTAGTTCTGGATATATTATTTCGAAATTATCAAGTATGTTTGTCCTGTTGAAGAAGATTACAATCGTTCCATTATGACTTCTTGTAATTTCTTCCTTTGATTTGTGCTCTTTCCTTGTCCGTTTCGATAATATAAGGGTGAAGTGATAAAAATATTATACGCCATTAATTAATTCTAAAACCCGCAAAGTATCATGATTAGCATGAAGCTTATTATTGTTGTTGCTTTCTTCTTCCTCACATTTTTCTTCATGATCCCCATTACTGTTGTACAGTCTATTGCAAATATTGAGGGTCTTGAAAAGAGAGCTCCATTTCTCAAGCCAATTACTGAAGCGTGAGTATTTCTTTTAAAAAGTATTTACAATCATTATCAAATAATATAAATCTAGGGTGCCTTAATCTTACTTTTCATTTTCCTAATATATACTCTACTAAGTTAAAAAAAAAAATTTATCATTGTCCTTTTGCTTTGAGCATTGGCTTTAAGTAGGAAAATTGCTTTCTTTTTCTATGTTTATTTACAAAAGTTTTCCCTTTAATGTTAATGTAATGTTTCGCAATGCAGAAAATTTATGAAGTCTCTAATTCAAGGTGTTTTACCCGGGCTTGCTCTGACGGTTTTTCTTATCTTACTGCCAATAATATTGATGATTATGTCCAAGTTTGAGGGTTTCACGTCTATGTCTTCTCTGGAAAGGAGAGCTGACATGAGATATTATCTATTCAACTTTATCATTGTTTTCCTTGTAAGCATCATAGCTAGAAGTGCAATGCAACAACTCGATAGTTTTCTAAAAAAAGATACGCTAAGCGGGTACGTACATTCTTCAACATAAACCATTGTGTCTCTGTTTCTTTGTCATATGCTGTCAATAATTATGAATGTCCGTCTTATTATATATGGTTGTTCATTGCAGTGTAATTGAAAAAATCGGGATTGCAATCTGACGTAGCGGAAGGATAAACACGAGATAAAAGGAAGAGATTCTTGGGATATGAATCCTTGAAACAATGTTCTTATTGATGATTATGAGTTTTGATGGCCAAAAGCAACTTAAAGTTAATGATATATGTGGATAGAAGTCATCTTAACTAAGTCATCTTGAGAAGTATTATAATCTGAGTTTACTGATCTTATATGTGAATATTATGAAATGTTAGGAACTGAGCTGATAATGTATTGTATAGACAGCTTATAGAATAAGACTTAGATATACTCTTCTGTATGTAGTTCAATTGAAGTATAGATAGGTTTTATATTTATAAGTTTGTATTTTGATGTAATCAGCATGGTTAGTTCAGAACAGTAGATTATAGGAAGTTCACAAGACTACAAGTCAAGAAAACTAGAAATCAGAACAAAAGACTCAGAAGACTACTCAGAAGAAGAAGTCTAATCTTAGAAGAGTAAGAAGGAAGCACAGAAGTATTCTGAAGAAGCTTAGAAAAGAAGATGAGAACCGTGCTGATCCGACTAAGAACAGTAAAAATGAAGAAGAGTAATTTTACTGTGCTAAGGTCGAAGTTGAAGAATAAGTTTGGAAAACTTATTATTTAAAGAGTAACTGAATATATTGAAGATTTGAAGGCTAACTAAAAGATATGAAGTTAGTTGGTGAAGTTACAAGAAAGCGGTTAAGAGTTAGTTGAGAGTTAGTTTTGCAAACTACTAACTGTCATACTAAGTTCTATAAATATCGAAGGATCTTCTACTTGGAAAGACTACTGTTGCAATTAAGAGCAAAGAGCATTCAAGAGATATTCAAGTCTACGAAGCATTCAAGAAACTCGCAGAGTTTGAAGAAGATCAAAACTGAGAAGAAGCCATTGTTTTGAAAAGAATCAAAGGCTACTATTCAGAGAAGTTTATTTTACATTTTTAGTTTGTATTTGTGTAAACAAGTGAGCTAGTTACTTGTAAAAATGTAGGAGGTGATGATAGGTCTTCTGACCTTTATAAACGAGGTGACGATAAGTCTTTTAACCTTTATAAATTATGTGATTTTATTGAATTGTTAATGAATGATCATTGAGTTATACATATGCCCGTGAGTTATCGATGTGATTACTTATTGTATTTATACATATCCCTAGGGAGGACAATACGCAAGCAGATGCGTTAGCTCGGCTGGCCACTTCAGAGGGGGAGGCAATATTTTCAGAAGCAACCATCACTAAAATTTCTTCCCCATCGGTGAACAAAGGTCAAATTTTGCAGGTTGAAGCGACCAGCGACGAGGACTGGAGGTCGCCGATCACCAAGTACATCAAGACCGGCGAGCTCCCGGCAGACAAAGTGAAGGCAACCAGATTGCAACTCAGGTCCGCAAGGTACACAATTATTGGCGACCAGCTGTACAAACGGGGTTTTTCAATGCCTTTATTGAAATGCCTCGGAGAAGACGAAGCGAAGATCGTCATGCACGAAATCCACGATGGAGCATGTGGAAATCATACAGGGGGGCAAGCGCTCGCTTTAAAGATCATGAGGCAAGGCTACTTTTGGCCAACACTGAAGAAGGATGCAATTCATTACGCCCAGGCGTGCAAGAGATGTCAAGCTTTTGCACCCGCTATTCACTCACCTCCAGACGAGCTCATCTCCGTCTACAGCTCTTGGCCCTTCGCGAAGTGGGGCATCGACATCATCGGACCTTTCCCGCCTGGCGTCGAGGGGGTAACTTACGTAGTCGTAGCAGTCGATTACTTCACCAAGTGGACAGAAGCGAAGGCACTGAAGACCATCACAACGGCCCAGATGACAAGCATCATTTGGAAAAACATAATTTGCAGGTTCGGCCTACCACGAGCGATAGTGACGGACAACGGACGTCAATTCACAAGTCAAGACATGCTGGATTTCTGCTCCGAGTGGAACATCAAGAAACTTTTTTCAACACCCTATCATCCACAATCAAATGTTCAAGTAGAGGCGATCAACAAAATCATCAAGCACACCTTGAAAGCTAAGCTAGATGGATTGAAGGGCAAATGGGCGGACGAGCTGCACATGGTTCTGTGGGAATATCGGACGACCACGAGGAAATCTACTGGTGAAACTCCGTTCCCGCTCGCGTTCGGAACCGAAGCTGTCGTACCAACAGAGGGGAAGGTCCCCACTTTTCGAGTGGCAAATTATGACGAGCAGTTGAATAATGATGCACAGCTCTCCGACTTGGACTTCCTAGAAGAGCGAAGGCTAACAGCGGACGAGAAGAACGTGGTCTACAAGCAAAGGTCAGAACGCTACTACAACACCAAAGTACGTGCTCGCCAGTTCACTATCGGCCAGCTCGTACTTCGGAGGGCGACGGAGCAGTCCAATGGCATACTTGGCCCGACTTGGGAGGGTCCGTACCGAATAACGCGCACACTCCTGAACGGATCGTACGAGCTAGAAGATCTCGAGGGCAAGCCGAGCAAGTACCCATGGAACGCGGTCAAGCTGAAGAAGTACTATCAGTAAGTTTTTAATTTCTTTATATTCGTATAGTTTGTATCTAGTCATCATTTCAATACAAGTAAAGTTTTAAATTTCCATCAAGTGTTAGATAAGTTTGAAATTTTAGACAAGGCTCTGCGTAGCCATCTAGGAAACAAAAGACGAGCACTCTTTCTTAAAGATGCTCGCAAGGTAGTGGCGACGAAGATCACTACCTATCAAACAAAAAGAGTTCAACCGACGAATGGTTAACTCTATAAGACGAGCACTCTTTCTTAAAGATGCTCGCGAGGTAGTGGCGACGACGATCACTACCTATCAAACAAAAGAGTTCAACCGACGAATGGTTAACTGTAAAAGACGAGCACTCTTTCTTAAAGATGCTCGCAAGGAAAGACGAGCACTCTTTCTTAAAGATGCTCGCAAGGAAAGACGAGCACTCTTTCTTAAAGGATGCTCGCAAACAAACAAAAGGCAAATTCAAAAGTACTTATAAAAAAAAATGCTTGCAAAAAATAATCATAACATAAATTGAAAAGCAGTAACGAGAACGATCGCTCAAAATAACCAAACATCATATAAGCAAAAAGTTCCATTCCATTGAAAAGCCCTAAAAGGCTGAAATTACAAAAGAGGCCTTAGTGGCCGAGCAGTCCTAGAAACAAAATAAAAGAGAAACTAAGTCTCTACAACATTCCCATCGGCAGTAGCATCCTGCTCGCCGGAAACTTCCTCCTCGTCCACGGCCTCCACCTCGGCAGGAGCACTCTACTCGACCTGTTGGGGTGGGGAGGCTTGTGGAGGGTTCCCGAAAAGTACCGGAACACCCAAGAGTCGAGGGAACTGGAGTCCCAATTTCATTAGAGGGAGCAGGGGGAGTTCCGATTCCGGTTGAGGTTTTTCCTTCATAAGGAGGTCGTCCAAAAACCCGCCGAGCGGAATTACGTCCACCTCCGGATGAATTTCTTTAAGCGTATGAATGAGCCCGTGGGCAGTGAGCGCCACCGATAAAATGGCCACGCCCCCAGCGATCTCATTGATCTCATCTCGCTCATCCGTCATATCGACCAGCTGTTGCCGAAGAGTGGCCAACTCTTCCTCATCAGTTGCGGATTTATTTGTAAGAGTTCTTACCTCGTCCTCGGCAGTCTTGAGGCGAGCACGGAGACGTTCGATCTCTTGGAGATCTTCTTGATCTTTCTTTCGAACCGTCTCAAGTTGGGCCTCAGAATCGGCCAACTTTGCCTCGACATCGGCCAGCTTTGTCTCAAGGTCGACCACCTTCTCCTCAGAAGCGACCAGCTGCCCTTCGACGACAGCTTTAGCCTTGGCCATTTGGGCAAGCTTCGCACCCCTGTCTTCGCTGATCTTGCGACCCTCAGCGATCTGGCAGGCGAGTTTCTCTATGGTGTAAGATGCCCGGCTCAGATCAATGGCGACCAGGCGCGCATTTTCCAAGGAGTTGTGGTTGTTGACCTCATCGACCAGAGTGGTCGTCAACGATCGAGGTAGGTGCTTCACGGCCCTTAGTGCGATCGGATTCAAAGGCTCTTTGTCGACCGGATCCCGCGACCGGTAGAAGCCGAGGCGGTTCTCGTTGAAAGGTTGAAGGATCGGGTATTCGGCAACACTAATGGAGAAGGAAAAAATTAGAAAAAGGTACTTGAAAATATTCTAAAATTTTATTGATAGAAAACTTACTTAGCAACCCTTGCGGCATCCCAGCCGAGAAGTGTGTTATCCCCTTGAGCCCTCTGCTCGGCCGACGAGCTCGCAGCAGTCTCTCGCGACCGAGTGCTTCTGCGAGGAGGGGATACGACCTGTGGGGGGGAGGCGAGTTACCCCTCGGCGGAGGAGATCTCCTCGGCGAGATCCTCTGTTCGCCAACTGGCTCGGCCCTTTGCTCGGCAACAGGTGGGCGAGAAGAACCCCCTCGGGTGGGTTTAGCAACTTTCTTGGGGGGAGCCCCCGAGGTCTCCGCCCCTTTCCTCTTTTTGCCAGAGCCATCAACGATCTTGCGCTTGCGGAGCAATCTTGCTTGTTGAAGCATCCTGCTCGATGTAATACGATCAACTTCGACGGTTGGAGGAAGATAAGTAACAACCCTTTGTGGAACCACTACTAGAAAGAAAAACGAGAAGTTAGTGTTTACGAAGAGCAATTTCACAAAACTTAGCAATTTCACAAAAAACTTAGAAATATGTTGATACCTGGAGGGAACTCTCGGATGAAGTGATGAGGTGGTACTCTGAGACCTGCTCGCTCACGCATACACTCCCTATTCAGAAAGCGGCAAGACCTCTCCAAATAGCGACGATTGAGTACGCAGCAAACATGGTATTGGAAGAGGGGCGTGAGACGGTGCTCGGCGGTCTTCTTGCGAACAGTTTCACCTGCAAAAATGAGGAGTTAGTCAGTATAGACAAGAACGAGCAGAAATAAAAAGACTCGCCTCGAATTCTTTGATATTCAGTCTCGAGGGGAATGCGAGTAGAGGATCCATCCGGCCTCACCGGACTTTTCCAGTCTCCGGCTACCCACCACCAGTTGGTTTTCCAATCTCTAATTTTGTTGGGAACCCTTTCAACCAACTTGAAATTATCACGGCCCCTCACGTAATAATATCCGTAGCCCACCTTCTCTCCGGCCTCGGCCGCCTGAAGGAGATAGTTGATCTCTTTCGGGCTAAGCCATGTGTTCCGACATCCGTTCTTGACCGCCACCAGGCCGAACAGTGTTAGGATTCCGATCAGGTTCGACCAACCGTTCGGCAAAATCTGAGAAGGGGCCACCCCTAAGAAATGTAAGAAGTTTGAGATACTAGGGTGCAGGGGGAACCTCAGCCCTGCCTCCATCATGCCGATGTTGACGGCGACCATCCCTTCTGGCGGCTGGTCGGCCCTCTCATCTTGGCGAGGAACGAAGAAGCAGACGTCGGCCGGCAATTGATACTTTTTTCGTGAATTTTCTAGCTGGGCCGAGGAGTCCTTACTCGCGTACTTGTTTGCTTCATAATTTGATTGGAAAGCTTCTCGGTACGGGCGAGGAACCTCTCGAGGAAGGTATTCGCAGAAATATTTATAGCAGGCCTCCCTCGAGACCTCGTCGCCATCCAAATTTTCTCTACCACTCAAAATGTCCTTTATGCTCTCCGCATATTGAACAACCTCCTCGAAGTCCTCGCGGAGACTTCTCGTCAAGGTCTCCTCGACTTGGGCAGTTTCTATCTGTTCGTCCACCCCTCGATCCAAACCTTGGTCGCGCAGATCAGAATCAGTCTCACTGCCACTCTCCTCGGCATCACCCTCTTCGGCATCATCCCTATCGGGTTCGTCGATCTCCTCGACGTCGACGACCACCACCTTTCCGACATTTCGGATTCCAACACTTATGGGTTCGGGGGAGAGGATCCTAGAGTCCGAAGAGGCTGCCCTCTCCGCCAAGGCCAAGGCCAGACGATCTCCGTCGCCGGAGCTTTCGGAGCCACCAACCAACGGCGGCGGACCACCACCGGAGCCACCACCAACCTCCATTTTTTCTTAAGAAATGGGGGAGATAGAAATGTGAGTTGTTTACCTTGTTGACGATCGAAAACCACCACAAAACTCGCCGGAAAACTTGAGAGAGAAGCTTGGAAGGAAGCTCGAGAGAAATTCAAAATTTGCAGAAATGTGAAAGTGTTTTTATGAGGAAGAAAATCCTAATTATAAGCGAGTGTTGTGCAGGGACCTATTTGCAAAAAACGGGGTCAAAACCATAATTTCCCCAAAAATTTGGTGTCATTTCCGAAATCGAGTTCGGAAAGTGGCCCCCACGCGCGACCTTTAAGTTCGGCACGCGCCCCACGCGCGCATTTCAAATTTCGGGCACCGATCACGCGCCTGACACATGTCACATCAATCATCATTAAAGTCGCTTCGAAAAGCGTGCTCGGCGTAGGAAACGAGGCGACCGCCTCCAACTTACGTCATCAAGATTTCAAAATGGATTTGTTTGTCGAAGACAAACCCACCTTCCAAGAAGACGATCAGACTGCTCGCCTTACCATTCTACGAATACGAAGAAAGGCGACCAGGGGGCAAATGTTATACCTAGTCAAAGAAGTCAATCTTTGACAAGTCAATCCTAGTCACCAGCTTACGTGGCGAGGACCAGTCAACAAAGTCATGCGAGGACCAGTCAACAAAGTCATGCGACGACTAGTCAACAAGACCAAGAAAATGTAATAGAATAAATGTATTTAATATATTTAAGTGCTCGTCCAAAGATGTTGGCGAGCACATGTTTTAGTTAGCTGCTCCCCCAAATGTGTGGCGAGCACGCACCTATCTTAGCTAGAGAAGTTAAGTGTTGAAGCCTTGGGAGACAGCATGGAGCGTGGCGACCACACACCTCGAAGGTCTGGGCGACCACCTTCCTAGATGATCAGGTCCTCCGGCGACCACCATGGCCCAGCTCCTCGGCATATCGGCGAGGACGAGCACCAGAGGCGGTTTAGCATTAAATGCGCCATCAAATCACCTTTTCGGGCAGTAGACAGGTCCAATGAGGGTATGCCACGTGTAAAGGGCGGGCAGCCCCCAGAAATCACTATATAATGCCTAAAAGGGGCTCATTTGTAACATAAGTTCACCATTCCTACAAATCACTCCCAACCCAAGCAATAAACACTCCCAAGCTCTTAAGCTTTAACTTCTCAAAGAAGCTACATCATTGTTCTTGATCTTTCTTGCTTTGTTCTTCTTTAAGATCATCAAGATCATCATAATAACCTCCCTAAACACGTAATAACCCCCGATCATAATACATGTTTGTCTCGTGCTAACAAATAGTCCACATCCGAGTCAACCCGACGAAAGCACGTACAACAATATACATATAATAAGTTTAGTTGTTCTGGGAATTTGAAAACAATCAAACAATAATTAATATTGAAATGTGCATGTGCCCTTACTGTTTCTTTGAAATAAGGAGCTGCAAATGATTTATCTTGTGTTGTTGCGTCACGTTCGTAGTCTTCATATATGCTCATAATAAATTTATAAACAACTTGCATGTAATCTGGCAGCTCATCAATATTATCCACATCCCATCTGAAAATACACAGTATTATTCGTTTCTCTAATTGTCTTTAATGACAGAAAATGTCGACGTATGTACCTTTGTAAATGTTGAGTAAAAAGTTCGTCTTCCGCAAGTGTTGCATAATTATCCATCGTGTCATTTATGATTGAAGTTAATTTCATACTTTTGGCAAACGCTATTCGAACATCAGAGTATTGAGGTTCAAAATTGGCAGCCACGCCCCAGTGATAGCACTCTACAATTCTATCTCTTGCATAAACCAATTTCGACTTGAGCTCAAACTTGTTCCACCATCTTTACAAAATCATAACGACTAGTCAGTTATATATATAATTGAATAAAACAATATATATATATATATATATATATATATAATTTGAATGTTACAACAACATTGACTAACTTTGTAAGTTGGCAGAGCTCATTCTTGTAGATGTTCTGCAAATAGTTGAAATGAATTTTGGCAAGCTCCAAAAGTAGTTGGATCCTTGACTCATCTCTTTCGTAAATGGAAATGTAACGTCGGACATTGAAAATGGGAACTCCCCTGTGGAGCGGCTGTCGCAGGGCTTGTCTTATTTTCTCTAATGCAAGAAGAGCTGAACCAGTTTACCAAAAATGAAGTGTGGGAACTGGTGGATAGGCCAACTCATCAAGATGTCATTGGAACCAAATGGGTGTTCAAGATCAAGAAAAATGAAAGTGACATCATAGTGAGAAACAAAGCAAGATTGGTGGCCAAAGGATACTGTCAATCTGAAGGGATTGATTATGATGAGACATTTGCTCAAGTGGCCAGACTTAAGGCAATTAGACTCTTCTTGGCATATGTAGCTCATAAAAGATTCAAGGTGCATTTCTCAATGGTGTACTGAAGGAAGAAGTGTATGTTGAACAGCCACCTGGCTTTGAAGAATGAGAAAAGGTGTACAGATTAAAGAAAGCTCTCTATGGATTGAAGCAAGCTCCAAGAGCTTGGTATGACACCTTATCACAATTCCTTCTAGATCATGGTTTTGTCAAAGGCACTGTTTGACAGAACCTTGTTCAAAATCTGTGAAGGAGATGATATTTTGTTAGTCCAAATCTATGTGGATGACATTATATTTGGATCTCCAAATGAGAAACTGTGTGAGAAATTCTATAAAATCATGCAGAGCAAATTTGAGATGTCTATGATGGGATTGATGAATTTCTTTCTAGGACTTCAAGTCACTCAATCAAAGAAAGGAATATTCATCAATCAGGCCAAATATACAAGGGACATGATCAAGAAATGTGGATGTGCTACCAGCAAACCAGTCAGAATTCCAATGAATACCAACTGGAAAATGGATACTGATGAAAATGGAGAATCAACCAACTCCACTAATTACAGAGGCATCATAGGATCTTTGCTTTATCTCACTGCAAGTAGGCCTGATATCACATTTACAGTTGGAGTGTGTGCCAGATTTCAAGCAAATCGAAAGAAGAGTCACCTTGAAGCTGCCAAGAGGATACTAAGATATCTCAAGGGAACTGAGAATCTTGGACTGTGGTATCCAGCTGATGACAACATTGAGCTCCCTGGATATTCAGATGCATATTAAGGAGGATGTAGAATTGACAGAAAATCCACCTCTAGAACATGTCAATTCTTTGGCAGCAAGCTAATCTCATGGTTCTCAAAGAAGCAAAATACAGTTGCAACATCAACAACTGAAGCAGAATATGTAGCAGCTGGAAGTTGCTGTGCTCAGATCAGACAGCAACTCAGAGATTACAAAGTCTTCACCAATGAAGTTCCATATTCTGTGACAATAGTAGTGCAATTGCCATTTCACAGAATTCAGTGCTCCACACCAGATGCAAACATGTTGATATCAAGCATCATTTCATAAGGGATCATGTGGAGAAGAAAAATATCAAGTTTGTCAAAATTCACACTGATAAGCAAAAGGCTGATATCTTGACAAAGCCATTAGCTGAAGCAAGATTTCTGGAGCTTTCAGCTGAGTTGGCCTTACTTGATCCAGGGAAGATGGAGAAATGAAGAAGGAAGCTCAAATGAAGGGGGAAGTTCATTAAGTTGAACTTCAGCAAGGTTGACCAACCTCACTGAAACTGTCTGCCTAAAAGGGAAACTCAGTGGAGTTGTTCATATAGCTTTCAGCAATGTTGGTCAGGATGATTGACCATGTGGGACCCAGTCATCAACATTGGGACCTACTCAGGAATGTTGGTCAGTTATTTTGACCAAAATGGAGGTCAAAACACTTATCAGGACGTTTGTCCAAGTTGATAAGGTGATAAGAGTTATTTTTAGCATTGATTGGACATTTAAAAGAATTCTTGGGCTAAGAGTAGTCTATTTTTAGGATGGCGTGTGCTATTAAGGTATTAGCCCCCAAATGGCAAATTTGCATTTAATGCAAAATCTCTTTTAAGATTGCATTAATTACTGTGCTATTGATCAAGGCCATTGATTACTCTTTAACCTACATCTAACCGTTCCTAAGCCACTACCTCACTATATCCACTTTGTCTTAGGATTTGTCCACCCATATTTGCTATTATCCAACAGTTAATAAAACCACTGGATATAAAAACCCCTCAGTTTTTAACCTCACTTCTCACGCACACATACTTTCAAACCCTTAAGCAAATTTTGAATTTCTCTCAAACCTTCAAAACTTTCAACACCTTCCCACTCTGAAACATCCAT
The DNA here is from genome assembly GCA_963675135.1 of Galeopsis tetrahit. Lineage (NCBI taxonomy): Eukaryota > Viridiplantae > Streptophyta > Magnoliopsida > Lamiales > Lamiaceae > Galeopsis > Galeopsis tetrahit. Next base: position 19,407,731 of record OY776130.1, read on the forward strand.
GGCCCCCAAAATCAAAAGAGAGGAACTTGTAGACTTCAATGATCCATCCTTGGATATTGATTTTACTTATTTGAGTAACACAAACTCCTTATGGTTCGAAAAGCTTGTGGCTTTTGACAGCCCAGATGAGGAAGTTCATCCAGTTCTTCAATGGCTAAAGGATGCAGGGCTCGAAAAATTCTTAGGCACCAAGCCTGATTCATGCCTCAACCCCTTCATGGCTGAATTCTTTGCATACCTAAGGTGGAAGGGCAAGAAGGGTGATGTCTGCACCAAACTTACTTATGCAGAAGAAGGAGAAGAGGAGGAATCCCAACATACCATCATCTTCTCTTCAGAAGACTTGGATGCAAGCTTTGGGTTACCATCAGAAGGTCTAAATCCTGAAGTTTATAGAGAAGGAGAGGAGCAGGAGTTCTCCAAGAAACTGGTAGGTGCTCAAAACAAGAAAACCTTGAAACCAAAATATGAGCACTTATTTGATATTGTTGTGAAAAGTTTGCTGAGCCATTCTGGGAGTGTTGAGCAAATAAGTTTGCCAAAATGGAGAGTAATGGCTGCTGTGATTGACTCTGCTGAAAGAGGAGTCAAGTTTGATTGGAAAACTTTCATTCTGGGAAAGATGATGAATGAGAAGTACAAGTTCAAGGAGGTGAAGCACCACAACGTTGTGGTGGATGGTAAGTTGTTGTTTTGCACAAGAGCAAGCTTGCTCTTTGAAAGATTGCCCACTACACCCACCTTCAAGCCAAACCAAAGCCATTTCCAGCCCATAAAGTGATGTACAGGAAGTTGTCTTCTAAGACAGAAAATAGGAAGCAAGGGGCAGCAACAAAGCAAGCCCTAACAGTTGCACGTGTTACCAGATCTTCTCCAAGGAAAAGAAAGGCTCAGACAGTCAAAACTCAGCCAAAGTTAAAAAGGATGAAGCAGATTCTTAGTGAATCTTCACCAGAAAGCCAGTCCAAGAGTGGAGGTGCCACTTCTGAGGAGATTGACAAGGTTGAACAAGAAGGGGTCAACCCCCCTGAAGAAGGAGAGGAGTTCAGGGAAATTGTCCCCTTACAGCCTGAAGTGTTCACTGAGTACAGGGATCTTGAGAAGCCTACAAGGGCTGAAAGAAGAAGGAGGATCATCAAAACTTCGGAGAAGCAGAAGTTAATGGAGGAGGAAAAGCAGAAAAAGGAGTTTTTCAAGGAAATTAGATAAGCAAGTAGGTCTAATTCCAAAACAAGGTCCAAGTCCAAGAGCCCTGGAGCCAACTCTCCTGATATTCAATCCCAGAGAATATCACCAACACATGATGAACCAGAGCCTGAAGAAGAGGAGTGCAAGACTCCTGAGGATGCTCCAATTGTGGCCAAGAAGACCTACTCTGCTGAAGGTGCTCCTGACAGAACAGGAATTGATGTCTTGGCTGATCTTGCTGATATAGAAGACAGGCCATTCTCCCCCCTTGATCCCAGACTTCTTTCTTATACCAAACTTCTTGGAACTGCTCTTCAAGAAGGTGATCAACTTACCTTACCACCCATTCAAGCCATTCCAATAACCTCCTCAGGAACATTGCTCTCTACAGCACCTGAGACCCAAATCATTCCCACATCCTCTGAACCCAACCCATCTGAACCCCTGCTCAACCTTCCTGGAGCCCAAGCCAACCCTTCTGAATCTCAAGACAACTCTTCTGATGAAAATAATGATGATGACAGTGGAGAAGAGTATACTTATGAGGGGATGCTAAGGCAGATTGCCAAGGCCAATGTTGATCAGCTGTACCCAGGGTTGAAGGAGTATCCAAGGCTACAGCAACAGTTTTATGATCTCAGAGCACTTGTTGAGATCAAAGATAGAACCATGGTAGATATAGCTCAGGCTATCAAGGATAAAGGTGCAAACTGGTGGCAGGTTGAGGAGAACAGATTGTTGCACTTTGCCAATGTTAAGAAATCTAGTGTGTTGACCACTGAGGCTCTGTTCTGCACAATTGTTCATGAGAAGGTGCTGGCTGAAAGAGAAAGGATTGCTCAGGGAGTCAAGCATCCTGATAGCACCTCGGATGATGCAGATGATGATGATGATGACAACACCAATCCCAAACCTCCTGGACCTAACCCTGCTAAGGTACACTACTTGACTTATCCTTCAATTCAGGACTCTGGGAAATCAGAGGAGTTGACCAAGAATGGTGACTCAGTCCAAGATACACTGGCCAAGGATGGTTCTTCTGAACCTGAGGCACAGCTTGACAACGTTGAGACTTCCATAGGAGAAGCTGGTTTGACTAAAGCCTCATCAATGTCAGAGAAGTTGGACACTGACCAGCCTTTAGTCATTCAGGATAACTCAGTGGACTTGGGAAGCCCAACACTGTGATCTCCCACCAACTGCCCTTTGTGGATCCTGTTGAGGATATGGAGGTGTCAGGTTTAGGAAATGAAGGAGTTGAAAAGGACAGTAGTGATGAAAAATCAGAGGGAGATGAAGGTGATTGTGTGATTACTGGTAGTAAGAGTGCACCACCAAAAGAGAGAGAGCAAAGGCAAAGGGAACCTTGAAGATTGGAGAGCCTAAGGGAAATGACAAGCAGCCTGAGATTGAAGAAGAGGAAGAGGAAGATATTGGAAAATGCAAAGGGCCTATGAATATTGAAGATCTAACTGAAGAGGAGAAGATCCAGATTGCAATGAAGAAGTTTATGGCTTCTGTCATTGAGGATCAGGCTAGATGGGAGCAGAGACCTGGAGGAGAGTCTGCAGGCCTAGACACCAAAGAGAAGGTGATTGAAGTAAGGGGGAAGGTCACTAGAGCCTCTGAAAGAAAAAGAAAGGAACAGACTTTCACTGACTTCCCAACAAGCCTGACACTGCCCTCTGAATTCCAAGCTGAAGAGGCAACCCAAGTAAGAAAGTCAAAGAGGCTGAAGAAAGCAGCCATGTTGCCTGAAATCCAAGAAGTGGAAATTGAAGAAGAAGAATAGGACAATGAACGTGAAGTTAGAATGCCCAAGCTTGCTAATGATCCCTCAAAGTTGTTTAAAGAAGAATTTGGAAAGGATCCAGAAACACAAGAGAAGCTAGCTCTTCAGAGAGCTAAGGTAAGAATAGATCAGTTGGTTGAGGCCAACAGAGCAAGAGATGTCAGAAGGGCAAACTTCAAAGCCCCAAGGAGAAGGGCTTCTTACAGAAGGTTGAAGTCTCAAATGCTTCAAAGATGGGACACTCAATATCCTCACCATGACAAATGGGTGCCAATCCAATTGAATGATGCATGGGAGGAGGAGAAGAGAATCTTTGTTTATGACTTTTTTGTCATAGGCAAATGGCTAGGTGAAGATGTTGAAGAAGTGTTTGGCCATTTCATGTTTGAGAATCACAGGGACTTGTACCAGAAGCTGTTTGCAGCAGCTGACATTGCAAGGATAGATTTCAAAGCCCCTGGTCCCATATTGTACATGCCTCCCAAGTTCAATGGGAACATGATTGATGAAGGGAAGATCTTGGAGGAGTTCATCTCCATCATGAAGATGGAAAAGATGAAGCTGGGTCCCAAAGGCACAAATCAGGAGATTTGGGAGTTGAAGAAGAGAGTATGGGCTCAGTATGGGATAGCTCCTCAAGATGATGGTTCTTTCTGAAGAATAAGTCCTCTTTCCCTTTTATCTATGTTTCTAATTTGTTGTTGTCTCTATCTGTCTATCTTGTTCTAGCATAGTGAGTCCTTTTAATTTTCAGCATTGTAATGCCTCATGATATATATTAAAGGATCACTATTTTCATCAGAGATAACAACTCATTATCTCAACTAACCTGACATAACCTATATAATTGATTTATTATTGTGCTAACAGTTTGTTTCAGGAAAATTTACCAGATCATCCATCCTGAAGAACAAAGCCTTTAGTATAATTCAAGTTCCCTTTGTAATAGGTTTTGGCATCATCAAAAAGGGGGAAATTGTTGGGAAATAAATTAATTTTGATTAAGATACCAAAACCCCTGATTGATGTTGATCAGATTAGTTGAGATACAATTAAGAGATGTATCAGTCTAGTTGTCTCAGGATAGTTGAGACAATACAAATACTTAAGACGAAGTCTCAAGAATGTTGTGAGATTTATAGTTCAGGATAGTTGTCCAAAGCTAAAAATGTTAGGCAGCTTTATATGCTTAAGTATATTAGGTCAAGTCTGTTGATTATACAAGACAAGCATGCTGAAGAGGACAACATGGCTGAATGTTCAAGTATAATAAGGCAAAGCTACATGCACTGATAAGAGCTGTATCAGATCAGTTGAAGCTTTAAAGATCAAGAGCATTGAATGTTGCATACACAGAAGATAAATTTATTGAAGCATTTATTGCCATCATGCCATCAAGCCTGAACAAGCATTAAAGTCTTAGAAGCATTAAAGACTGAAGAATTGAATGAATGTTGGAACATTCCATTTGCAGCAGGAATTTTCAGGGGACTTGTCCCATCTGACCGTTGGTTGAGTGTAAAGTCTGCCACAATCAACCTTGGGAAATGTGCAAAATTTGGAAGCTGACACAAGTCATCTCAGCCGCATTTTTCAGAAGTCAACACATTCATTCAAGCAACCATTGAAGAGTCTATTACACAGTGGATAATAGAAGGACAAACTTCATAGCCGTTTCAATGGAGCTGCAAATAGATATTTTGAATTGCTATCTCTCCAACGGATAGTTGATCAAATTGCTCTATAAATTCAGAAGTGATCCAAGGATTCAAGTATCCAACTATCTGCTATCAAACAATCATCAAGCAATCAAAGGAAACCAAAGCTGTTCTTCATAATCCCAAGTTTCCTGATCACTTCAAAAAGCTAAGCCCTTCTTGTAATATCCAAAGCTTAGCATTGAGATATCCTAAGCCTATACACTGTTCTTATTGTAAATGATGTCTCTATTAGTTGGAATCAAACCTCAAACCCTTACCTCATTGAGTGAAGTAGAGTTTGTTGTAGAAGTGAGGAGTTAAGGACTGTTAAGTGAAAATACAGTCTTAACTTAGTGAGATTAAGCACAAGGACTCGGATTTTCCTAGGGATCAAAGCACTAAGATAGTGTTGTTGATCAGTACACCTTGGCACTATAAAACAAGCTAATTCCAGGTGTTAAGGAATTATCCTGTTCAATCAAGGAAAGTGGATGTAGGAGCTTGAGTCTCTGAACCACTATAAATTGTTGTGTCATTTACTTACTGCACTTTTCTATTACTCACATTACTTGATAAAATCATTCTTAAAGAAGTAAGTTCAGCAAAGTTAAGAAAAACTGTTTTGGACAAAGTCCCTGATCAACTGATTTTTCAGAAATTAACTAGGAGTATTCTTTAAGAGAAGGCCAACCACATTCCGCACTTAAGAACTCTTTTAAATAGTTTTCCAACTGATTACTTCATAATTTTCAGTAGGCCAATTATCTTTCAAGATTATCACTCAGGGCAGTTGTGAGACAACCTCCCTGACTAAGCTAAACAGTTTAAAAAAAAAAAGAATTTGCATACACAAGTGCATTCCCCCCCCCCCTCCCCCTCCCCCTCCCATACACTTGTGTCATACTCCATCAAGGACCAACAACTATGTAGATATATTTTAGGATATATATATATTAATAATAATAATATTATATTATATCTTCAATTCCATATGACAATATATATATGGTAAAGTCTAGTATGCACTCGAGTGCATGCTGTGCACCCTAGTCCATGTGCACTTTTCAGATTACTGACTTACACTTTTTGGTAAATGGTGTTGCACTTTTCAATTATTACTTATACAGTTTAATAATTGAAAAGTGCAACACCATTTACCAAAAAGTGTAAGTCAGTAACTGAAAAGTGCAACATGGACTAGGGTGCACAACATGCACTCGAGTCCATAGCAGACCAACCCTATATATATATCAATTGATTCTCTAATGAAAATATTCCAAGAATTGATGTAAATATATTTTAGGTTAAATATAGATATTATAATAATAATAATATTATATTATATCTTTAATTCCATATAACAAAATATATATATATATATATATATATCAATTTTAGATTAAAAAAAGGAGATGTCATTTAATAATTTTTTTAATTTGTATAGTATTTTTTAAAAAGTTTTAGATTAAAAAATAATTTTATCATCAATTTAGAAAAAGTATAAACTAATGAAAATATTTCAAGAATTGATTTCTAATCAACGTAGTATATCAATTATGTATGAACGTTAGATTAAAAAAAAAAAATCATTCAATAATTTTTAAAAGTTTATAAAACTACTTATTAAGACTTATAAGAAACTTGTATAGTATTTTTTAAAAAGTTTTAGATTAAAAAATAATTCTATCATCCACTTAGAAAAAGTATAAATACGTGAAAATTGCTAATGGTAAAATAGTCTTCATAGCAAAAGGGAATAAGATCAATTGAGATAAAAATCAAAAATCATTTTGTGTCAAAATGAACTTGAAATAAAAATTGAAAATCAATGAAGGGAGGCAGAGATACAAATTTAAGTTAAATCTAATTTATAGAAATTAATTTTATTTAATTTTACTAAATTTGTGAAAAATATATTTTAAAGAAAATTAAACCTAATCTCTATCTAATAATATGCGATTTTTTTTTTCCATTCTTGAAAATATGGTCGTACTTAATTCCTATCTAATAATAATAGGTCTATTTTTGTCATTCTTGAAAATAAGTTTATATAATAAATATAGATATTATAATAATATTATGTTATATATTCCATATCTTTTATATGGAAATATATTTTATATGACAAAATATATATATATATATATATAATATATGGACTAATGACAATAATTCATGAATTTCTATTAATATCGTAACTAAAGACTGAAGACTGTTAATCGAAAGTAAGTCACGACAATAATAATTTAATACAGATTTTAAAAAGTCTTTAAAATTTTTTAGGTATTCAACAGTCTATGAATTTTAATACTCTATGGATTTTGTTGGATTCTCCTTAAAAAATATAAATAAATTGCACTATTCAAAATCTCTTCTAAAAACAAGAGATTTCAACGGATTCTCTTAGAGAACTCTGAAGACAAAAGATCAGAAGTAAAAATGGCAATATTGACCCGACCCGCGGGTACCCACCCCACTCGCGAGCTTTGATTAGATCAGATTCGCCCCGTATTGAGTATGGGTCGGGTCTGGATCTTATATCCGACCCGCGGGTATCCGCCCCGCCCCGAATTAATATATAAACTTTATATAATATATATATTTTTTTTTTTATTATTGATAAAATACTTTATATATATATATATATATATTATTGGTAAAATATTTTATATAATATACTCACTCCATCCACCAAATGTAGTCCCATGGAGGAGGGACACAAGTTTTAAGAAAAAGGTAGATAAAGTAGATAAAATAAGGGTATTATAGGGTATTGTGGGGTCCATTGTGAATAAATTAAAGTGATTGTTAGTGGATAAAGTTGGTGGCAAATTGAGTAATTAAGTGCTGGTTGAAGGGTGATAGTTTTCATAAAGTGTATGAGACTACATTTGATGGATAAAGAATATAAGGTAAATGAGACTACTTTTTGTGGATGGAGGGAGTATATATATATAACATTAATTTTAAAAAACACTTTACATTTATAAAAAATCTGTTCGCATCAATATTGGAGTTTATGAAAATTTATGTAAATCAATAAAAATAATATATTCCATAATCCTATCAAATCTATGAAAATCCATATAAATTAATAAAAAAAGTCAGTCAAACTCTGCATTTAGAAATCCACCTATTTTTTAGGGAAAATTATTGTTAAGGCCATTTCACTAAGAGTTTTATCTAATAGGTTTTTAACCGCTCTCTTAGCTTGGAGAGCTGTCACTTGGAGAGCGGTTTTAAAAGCTCTCCAAGACCCTTTTTCCCTTTTCAAAGCTCTCCAAGCTCAAATGTGTAGTAGTGCTATCACCTCCCAATTATTCAAATATTCCTAAAATTAAGCAATTCGAATTAATTGTTAATTATCCAAACAAATAAAGTTAAAAAATCTGCATTTTATGGTCAAAAAATAAGCGTGTCATAGAGTATACAATTCCCCATATGTTGAATATGCATATATATATGAAATAGATTATGAATTTTAATATGAACAGTGAAATGAATTTTGGTATGTAGAAATGGGTTATGAAGACATATGTTCATTTCAATATGAAGTTTAAAACGGCATACAAGACTGAATTTTTTGGTATGCATAAAATAACATGAACCAATGTGCACAGAGTGACATGCATATCAATATGCAAAATAGATGTGCACATTTGTAAATGACATATTCAAAAAGCGGTTTGTTGTGATGTAGGGATTTCATACTTAATTCCGTTAATATCATTGAAAAGAATTGTTCAGAATAATAAGATGAAGACATAAAATGATAATGCCTAAATCGGTATCCATGTTTCATATTGAAAGTTCATTTTGATATGAAGTTGTAGGAGTAGTATATGCACCTTTCAGATGCACTGCGAATAGTAATTGAATAATCAGTCTATCGAAATTCAAGCTGGAGAAGCTGATTGTAAACCAAACAACATGTGAATAAAAATAAAGGTCGTTTCAATTTTGATGAATTTCGAGCAAGTACATACTACAAAAAGAAATACAGTTTAGTATGTAACCTGAAAATGTAACAGGCATCCAATTCTGGAAAATTCTCTGTATCTATAGTTTCTTGCTACTAACTTTCAATTACAGATTTCAAAAAATTTGTTCAACTATATTCATCTTCTTTGTCCATGGACTCCACGCTCTGATTATCCAATGCAGCTAATAGATTCTTGAGAACAAATAAATGTTTCAATTTCTCTGCAAAATGAAAAATATTATGTCAATTTAAAATTCCAATAAACGAGTGATGATTTACACTTGCATATATAAATTAAGCTGCACAAATCAAGGCATATATCCAGAATAACAATGCATCAGATGATAATTGGCATCAATAAACACACAATGTGATACGCAGGAGAAATCAAGAATCGATAACAACATTTTAACAGCACTCCAGTTGGAAAAACAAAGATTCAAAGCCAACATTATCAAGACAAGTAAATCCAGCAATATACATTTAACAAATGTCTTACCTTGAAAAGCGTAAAGAAACCCCAATGTCGCGTAAAATCGAACTACAGCCTCAAGATTCTTGTAACTTCCGCTCAGAATAGAAAAGTTTATGAATGTATACAAATGGCTGAATCAAAAATTCATATAATTTCAGTCGGTTGAGGGACTTGAAGCGGTGGAAACAAGATCTATATGATTTTGGAATGTTATGTAAATTGATAGAAAAATGATTGTCTGATTGATTGATAGAAAATACTATGCTCTCATTGCACAGCCAAAAACTCTGCTCTCATTTTACCAAACTGCAGAATCAAAGTCAGCGATACCAAAAGGCTATAAAATAATCCAATCACACCAAGTATCTAACAAAATATCCGGATATTCAACTTACAAAACACTAAACCCTCAATTGGAAAATTATTCACACGGCGAAATTGTAAATTTTATAATGCAATTAATCGTTGCGTACCTTTATGATATATATTGCCGCCTAATTGAAAATTCAATTACGGGTGAATTCCCGAGCAATTACAGATGAGGCGGCTTATTCAGCGGCGCCGACTTCACACAGACTAGGTTAGACCAAGCCTCTTCAATTAATATAAATATATTCAGATTAATGCGTGTTGGAATTATCTGAAACAGACTGAAAACCAAAAGAAATTGTAATTGGCGACGTATACCGACGAAAATTCAACAAAACACACAACACGCAATCTATCTGTGACACCTAAAAAACATAGAGTTTCAAGACAATTCCAGAAAAATTTAATAGGGATAAGAAGTTTCGTAACTTGAATGTTCAACCTAAAAAATGGAAAACTAAATTTCTTCTCCCTCAAGGATGATATTTAACAGCAAATTGCTCAAACTATTCAACTACATTGCTAAGATTTCATTTGCAGGAAGAAATTGTCTGGAAACATAAGATGATCAAATTGCTCAGTCTTGTCTGGAAATTGTCACAAAATCATAATTTATTCGATGATCGAAGATCGATTGAAAAAATCACCAGATCTAATCTAATCACATAAAAGTTAAAAACACAGATTAGTTACCTTTCAATTGGAAGATTCGCAGGGGACAAACAGACTCCAATTCCCTGCGAGAAACTCTTCTCAGAATCCCAAATCTCATAAATCCATGCCTCATCTTCGTCTTCGTAGGTTTGCAGACGATGATGGGCGGCGGTCATGGAGCTTCGAGGGACGGCTTCTTAGAACGACGGCTAATTTGGGAATTAATTGATAACAATTAATTATATTTTAAATTTCGAATTACATTTCAAATATATAAATTAAAGGAGTATATGAATATTAAGGACATTTAAGGTTTTTTGACACTAATTTGATCTTATTAGGAAATTTTAAAAGTTGTAGGTTATGTTTTAGTTGCTTAATAGGCTTAGAGATGACTCTATTAGGAATTTTCTCTATTTTTTAAAGTCCAAAAAAATTCAATAAAATCTCAATTTTTTTTTTTTGAAAAGGAAAAGCAGCTTTCAATTACGAAATAGGGTCCAAACCCAAAGTATGAGTACATGCTAAAGGTAAATTGGCAGAAAATAAAACATAATTAATTGAAAAGGAGAATGCAGCCAACTCATGTGCCATACTATTTCCTTCACGCCTTGTCCATGAGAAAGCCATGATCTCAAACCTATCCTTCATCAGCAGAATCTCCCAAATGATGTCGCCAAAACGAGACAGATTTTGTCTTGGACTTGAAAGTGCAGAAAAACAGAGGAGTGAATCTGTCTCCAAAACCACCTTTGATATTCCCTGTTGTGCAGCCAGCTGTGCTCCCCGGAGTAATGCAAATGCTTCTACCTCCTCCACCGAATTCAGATATGGTACTCGTTCAGCAAAGCACCACAAGATACAACTGCTGCTGTTCCTCGCCACCCCTCCTATTCCCGCGTTTTCCCCTTCAGTGAAAGTTCCATCCACATTAATTTTGACATTTTCGCACTTAAAGATCTCGGATTTGGCCTATGACTGGTTCTGCGTTTCGCTCTATCAAATTCTTCCACGAGGCTATGAGCTGATGAGCAGAGAAAATTGGGTTCAAGCTGTTTTTGTTCAAAATAGAATTTATTCCGTGCCATCCAAATCATCCACAGTAGTGATACAAAGTAAGAGATGTGATTATGACCTGCTACCAGTAATACCTCTCTTATCCACTCTTTGATTGGCCAATGTTCATCTACCTCCACTCTTCTGGGCAGGGCTATTCCCGAGTCCCTCCAAACCCTTGCAGCCCATTCGCAATCACGGAGTGCGTGTTCCGCCGTCTCAATCTCCTCTCCACACCTACTGCATATAGGATCTACATCCACAAAACGGCTGGTTAGGTTACTGCATACCGGTAATATATCCTCAAGGCATCTCCAAACAAAAACTTGGGACATCCAATTCCAGTTTTCTTGGTGACTCCCACTGGATCCTTGCTCCCCCATTCTATTCGAGTTCACATAATTCTGATATCCCGATTTTACGCTGTAAATTCCGTCTCTCGTAAATTGCCATGTAACAATGTCTGGGCTGTTGAGCCGACGCAGTGGAATTGCGCAGATTCTAGTCACGGTCCCTTCATCAAACCATTCCCTAAGAGCCGAAATATCCCATCCCTCATAATCGTCCAACATCAGTTCACGTACTCTTTTATCCAGATTCACCACAGTTTGCGGCACCGGAGCCCATGGGACATACCAAATCTTGATATCCTGGCCATTTCCCACTCTCCAAATTAGACCCAGCTCCAGTACCCGCCTCCCTTCGATGATACTCCTCCATGTATAGCTGGGGTTAAAGCCTTCCTTTGCTGACATGAAGGTTCCATGCCTATAGTACCTAGCTTTAAGAGTTCTAGCTAGCAAGCTGTTTGGCTTTTGTATGATTCTCCACCCTTGTTTTGCAAGCATGGCCTTGTTGAAAGCTGAGATATCCCGGAGTCAGATGCCACCCTCCCTTTTCGGCATACACAGTTTTTTCCATGCCACCCAATGCACTCGTCGCTCATCCAGTTGTTGTCCCCACCAAAAGCGGCTCATTGCCCCAACCATTCTATCAATCACCCCTTGTGGTATCCGGAACACACTCATCAAATATGTTGGGATCGATTGTGCCACCGACTTGAGTAAAGTGAGTTTTCCCGCTTGGGATAACATACGACTCTTCCAATCCTCTAATTTTTTCTCTATTCTGTGGACCAAAGTTAAGAAGACATCGCCTTTCGATCTCCCCAAATTTGTAGGAATGCCAAGATAAATTCCATGCCTCTCAACCATATTCACCCCTAGCAATGCAGCTAGTGACTCTCCCCTGCTATATGATACTCCTCCACTAAAACAAATATCTGATTTAGAGAGGTTAATGCACTGTCCTGACTCCCCTTCGTACACCTGAAGAACCCTCTTAAGGGTCAGCATTTCATTCTCCATCGCCCTTCCAAAAATTAGACTATCATCAGCGAACAATAGGTGAGAGATCGTCGGGGCTTGTCTACATATCTATACTCCATGGAGTTCACCTTTCAGCACATTCTTGTTTATCAGACCTGAAAGAGCCTCAGTGCACAAGAGAAATAAGTATGGTGAGAGAGGGTCCCCTTGTCGGAGACCTCGAGATGGAAAGAAAGGTGGTGACGGTACACCATTAATGAGCACCGAGAAGGAAACCGTTCTAACATAATTCATGATAACTCTCACAAGATTTGACGGAAATCCAATTTTGATGAGCACACACTCAAGAAAGTCCCACTCTACTCTATCGTAGGCTTTGCTCATATCAAGTTTAAAAGCGAAAGAACCCCTAGATTTAGCTTCGTGTGATTTTAAAAAGTGGAAAATCTCATAAGCAAGGACAGCATTATCAGTAATAAGTCTACCCGGCCGGGACAAAAGCTGATTGACATGGATCAATGATAGATGGAAGAAAGATATTCAACCGATTAGCAATAGTCTTTGTTATGATCTTGAGGGTCACATTACACTGACTAATAGGGCGAAAATCAGCAGGGGACTATGGCTTTTTCATTTTTGGGATGAGAGCAAGGAGAGTATGATTAAGAGGGGATGGACAACTACCCGAATTCAAAATCTCCAAACAAATATCAGTAACATCACCTCCAACAGTATTCCAAAATTTTTGATAAAATAAAGCACACATATCGTCCGGGCCTGGGGATTTAGTTGGGAACATTTGAGATAAAGCCGTCGATACTTCTTCCCTCGTGAAAGCTTGTGATAGAGTCGTCTCCATCTCACTCGTAATTTTGCGCTCCACAGCATCCACTGCCTCTTCCATATCTCAAGTACCTCCTTACCCTTGAACAGTGCCATGAAGTAATCCTGGAACACCCTCTCAACATCATCCACCTTTGTCCACTGAATGTCCTGACCATTTGTTATTGCCTCAATTATGTTCCTCTTTTTTCGTCCAGATGCTATTTGGTGGAAAAACTTCGTGTTTCTATCACCGTCTCTCATCCACCCAATGCGAGATCTTTGGTGCCACTTGATTTCCTCCTTTCGAAGAAGGGCTGCTACTCGATTCTCCAGCGATCGGGCCTGCTGGAGGTTTTCAGGTGTTGGGGGCAGCCCCTGTATCCGATTGAGCTCCTTAGTTGACTTCTCAATTTGTCTTGGGATTTCCCCAAAAGCCACTGAGTCCCATTCCTCCAACGTTCTACTGCAGACATCCAATTTGTGGATAAAACCATCAATATTTCCCCCCATATTCGAATTCCAGGAATGTCGAATCAAATCACCACATTTCTCCTTTTGTAACCATCGCTCTTCAAAGCGAAAAAGTTTCTTTTTCTTTCTGCCATTTGAGTTAGAAGGGTCAGTGGTCCAGTTAACAAAGACTGGAGAATGATCTGATAACACTCGAGGCAGATGCAGCACCCTGTAATCTGGGAATTGAGATATCCATCCATTGGTTGCCACTCCTCTATCAAGTCGTTCCTGAATGTTGTTGTTTCCCAGTTGTGAATTTGTCCAGGTGAAAGGGTTACCTGAGTATCCTAGATCCACAAGCCCCAGTCTATCCAAACAATCCCTGAAGTCAGCCATTCGAGCGTCCCTTCTGATCAGGCCACCTCTTTTCTCATAGTTGCATAATATCTCATTAAAATCACCTAAACACAACCACGGCCACTCGTTCCCTACCGCTAGGTGATCCATCATCCTCCACGTTTTCCATTTGGCCTGATCATCGGGCCACCCGTAAACCCCCGTAAATCTCCATCTCCCAACCTCTGATCTACTCCCCACCAGCATATCGATGTGATTACTGGAGAAGGATAGGATCTCAATTTCAGAATCCTTATTCCACATCATTGCCAGTCCCCCTCGTCTACCTCCATTTGAAATTACACCATCACTCCCAAAGCATGAATCAAATCCCAATTGTCACCTAAGCCACAAAAGTTCACGAGCCAAAAGCTTTGTTTCCGACAGAAAAATAAAAGTGGGGCACTTTGACTGTACTAGCCTCTTCAGAACTGGAACTTTTCGAGGGTTCCCAAGCCCTCGACAGTTCCAACTAAGGCAACTCATTGCTCCCGGCAGTGGTGCCCATTGGCATCCACCGCCGATATACTTTTGACATTTTCCTCAATATTCTCATCTAAGACTTCCTCCTCTTCATCACGCATTCTCTTCGGGCTAGGCTGTTCCATATTAACTTCCATAAGATCACTCTCGTGTGGGCTGTTTCTTTTTCCCAGATTCTGGCTCTGTTGTTCAGGTGGTGGAGGGGAGCCTCCGTTCTTGTTCCTAGCATTCCGCTTCCATGTTGTTCGTTTCGGGTTCAGATGGAGTGTGGGATTGGCTGTTTGTGGAGTGTTAGGTGGTTGTTTTGTATCATGTAGGGTGTGGTTTAGTTTTTGGTGGTGGATTGTGGTTAGTGTTTGGTTAAGGGTTGCTGTTAGTGTTTGGTCAGGGGTGCGGGTTTTGTACTGCAATGGGCTATCTGGGTTTCTTTGGTCTTGGTTGGAGATGGGGGTACCATGTTTAGGTTGGGTGTTTTGGTTTGATGGGGCTATGAGGCATTCATGGGGATTTTCGTAGGTGTTAGAGACTGTAATGGATTCCCCAAACCCAGAAGTGATATCATCAATAGCAGGCTCAGAAATTGGTTTTTGGATTGAAGGTTGCTCTTGGAGGATTGGTTGCAGGTTTGAGAAGATGCGAGTTACTGGAACAATACTCAAGGTCTCATTTCGTCTAGCCTCCCCTGCCTCTGCTAGTGCTATTCGTCGTGCCACAGTGTTAGGAGGCTCCGTCCCATTGATGGATTCAGTCCGATTAGTATTGGAATGAGGGTTTTGGGGTATCAACCTCTTGTATTCCACCTTTGTTCCTCTAACTCTCTTGATAGGAGATGCCTTAAGAGCTGGTCCAAATTCCATATCTGAGGGTGCAGAGCATTCATTCCTATCATACTCTTCACACATTCTGAAATTATGGCCGATGAGGCCACAACAATAGCAGTAGGCTGGCAGAGATTCGTACTTGATTGGGAGCAATAAATCCTCTCTACCCATTCTGACTCTTAGATTCTTTCGGAATGGTTTGGACACGCCAATCTCTACTTTAAACCGAAGGTAGCTGCCCATATTTAGCATATCTGGTTTTTCATATAACTCCAACTTACCAATCTTCTGGGCAATCAGTTGCAGGGCCTCCTCTGAATGGTATACTAGTGGCAAATCGTATACACAGGTCCAGAATGAGGCTTTGGTAATCGATATAGACGATGGTTGTTCGGATCCCGTGAGTGCATCAATAGCAAACAGCAATCCGTCAAAGTGCCGTGGTTGATTTTGAAAAATCCAATCTCTATCTTTGTGATCCACAAAAGAAAATAGCAATAGATTCTTTCCCCATTCGCGTACAGTAACTTTCGTGCGGCCTTTAAAGGCCTTCAGCATCACATCCATTAGGGCAAAAATGTTAAACGGTCTATCAGTGCATAAGCGTCCCGCCAAGCAAATCGGGGTCTGCAGATTTCTGTTGGGACCACTGATACTCCCTAGATCCAATATTTCGTCATCCCCTTCATTAGGATCCGTCATGGTCTAGTCGCGAGTTCAAAAGTACTTGAGATGTGAGCGGAACAGTAGATGCCTGCAAAACACAAAAAACAAGAAAACAGAGGCCACACGATCACTGTGATTCACAGTTGGGGGGAGAAGAAATATCGGAAAAACAAAAGAGAGAAGGGGAGGGAGGGATCAAAAGAAGACGTAGACTCTATGAAAGAAAAACACAGGCCGCGGAACGGCGACGGGAAGAACCACTGTTGTTGACTCAATTCATCTGGCGGCGATGAAAACCCTAGACTCTCACGCGAGGAGAGAACTTTTGAACCAATTCCATCACATTGAATAGAGATACCTGAGGAAAGGATATAGACATGCTTTCTTTCCAATCCAAAATCTCAACTTTAAAATTCTAATTGTCAACTGAATAGAGATACCTGAGAAAAGGGTATAGACGTGCTTTATTTCCAAGCCAAAATCCAAGCTTAATATATATATATATATAAATCTAAAATATATACTCCATATAATTCAAATTCAAGTAAATCTGATGTAGATAAATATGTCGCTCTTGGAAAAGTCGACACGTGGAAACGAGATAGATTATGATGGTCTTTATTAGGTCAGTAGGCTTGAAAGTGGGATTAATACACCCCTGGGCCTCAAAAGGGAAAGAAGATTGGTTGGGCCTTTGGCCCACATTCGAAGGATAATATCCTTTGGGCCTAAGGATAGGGCCCAAAGGGGAACGCATATTATGGCTCATCCTTTCCTAACTCAGTCAAAAGAAGGAGTCAACATAGGAAGGGGCCGAGTATCTAGGAGCTTGGACCGAGCTTTCAGGAGAGTGGGCCGAGTTTATAGGGAGAACGAGTCTTTCCTCTCCCGAGAGAGGGGCCAGGTATATAAGCAGGTTATTTCTATATTCTTAATTACGTTTTCACACAGTACATACATCCTTACGAAATACATACTGAATTGAGAAGAAACACCCTATTATTCGCCGGAATTCCCTTAGAGATACAGGGGAATTCCTCTTTGATTCTCCTAATATCGATTCTGACTTGAGCGTCGAAGCTTCCACGCCGGAGCCCCCATCCGGTGTGCTTTTGCAGGTCATTTTTGGACTCTCAAGGAGATCTACGTGAAGATTGCCAAAGACAAACGAGTGATTCGATTCGTGATTAGCAGTGCTCGTAGAGGAACGACTGATATCTGAAGGCGTTCTTTTTCGACGCATCAACTGGCGCCGTCTGTGGGAACATCTCGAGCTAAAGCGTGAGAAAAAAGTTCCACATTAAATGGGTGGAGGACAAAATCCGACGAAACAGACTAAGGAGAAAGGAGATTCCACTCCTCCTCCTTTCCCTCCACCTCCCGCAGGCTTTCCCGTAAACCGGAATTTAGGGAAACAGCCCGCAGATCTTACACCAGAAGATATCCCTCTCGCCCAGGAGGGGAATGTAGCGGATACCTCAGGAGCTTCGGGAAACGGAGCTAATAAGGATGTCCCTAACCCCAATGCCCGATCAGAACTCTTGACTATTTCTCAAGATCAGTTGGATGAGATGATTGCGCAATCGGTCGAAAGGATAATCACTTCCCGTGGACTTCGTCCCCCCGGACCTATTCCACTGATCAACGAGGTTACAAAGCAGAACCCCCTGGAACACGTCATCGATTCCGCTCCAGTCCCCTCTAGGAACGAGGATCCCCCTCAAAACCAAGAGGAAAAGGTGCCCTCCCAGGCTGAGAGAAGCATTCTTCATCGCCCTCCACGGAGGAACACGGAGAAGATCCCTGGCGATACCACTTTGGAAACAGGGATAGGAGAGAGTACGGATGACACGTACCAGGGAGCAGTCAGTGATCAAATACAGGCCTTACGTAAAGAGATGAGGGACATGCAGAGACACATAACCGACAACGTAAGTAAACCTTCTTACATCACTGGCTATCAATTCTCATCCACTATTTTACAAGATGAACTGCCCTCTAACTTCAAATCCTTAAAATTTGAATACGATGGCACCACGGATCCTTATGAACACTTGATGAGATTCGAGAACGCTGCCCTACTGCACCGATATGGAGAGGGCGTCAAGTGCAGGGTATTCCTAACTACCCTATCCAAGGCTGCACAACGGTGGTTCACACTACTAGGGCCGGACACTATCCACTCATGGTCCGAATTCAGCGAATTGTTCCTGCATCAATTCGCCAGCGCTAGGAGACAACCTAGAGCCACCCTCACCTTGTTTAACATGCGACAAGGAGAGAACGAGAGCTTACGGGCTTTCTTAAAAAGATTCAACCAAGCGGCCCTAGAAGTACCCACAGCCTCTTCAGAGGTCAAAATCAATGCTCTTACCAACGGATTAAGAGATGGAGACCTGTTCACATCTCTAGCCAAGAAGCCAGTACGGACCTTTGATGAGTTATTAAGGAGAGCAGAGAAGTACCTCACCCTAGAAGAGGTAAGGAAGGCTAAGCGTTCGGAGACCAGGACAATAGTGGGGAACGGAGAAAGGAGAAGAGAAATTCCACTGAGGAGGCCAAGTCTAGAGAGACACGGAACCTCAAGGAGGTTGGAAAACGTAAAAAGGGAGGAAGCTGCGCCCTGGATTCCCAGGGGAAGGACGAGGAGATATACCCCTTTGAGGATAGAGCCAGCCGAAGTTCTAGAAGTGGCAGGGGACCATCCTGATATGAAGTTCCCCTATTCAAGAAACAAGGGTCCTCAGAACCCCAAGTCAGATAGATTTTGCAGATTCCATAATGATTATGGCCACGATACCAACCAATGTTGGCACCTGAAAGACGGAATAGAGAGAATGATTCAAGCAGGCCATCTAAAAGAATTTATCTTTAGAGATCGACAAGGCCCTAGGGGACAGAAGAGGAAAGACCCCGAGGGGAAGCCAGAAGATAACAGAAGAGATCAGAGGAAGAACACCGAGGATCAGCCACCCCCTCCCCAAAAGAGGGGAACTATTCACATGATCATGGGAGGCCCTGCTGATGGGGATTCCTTTAGACAGAGGAAGCAGAACGTCAGGTCACTGAAGAGTGAGAGGAATATGGAACACCATGAGATAGGGAAGATGACGGAGGGCCTTGATATTCATTTTGGGCCAGAAGACGCTAGGGAACCCAGAGAAATCCATAATGACGCATTAGTCATTACCACGGATATAGCAGGGTACGATGTGGCCAGAATTTTTGTAGACACGGGGAGTTCCGCTGATATCATGTTCTTGGAATGTTTCAAGAAGATGGAATTAAATATAAAGCTCAGACCAGTGGAGACCGCTCTCTATGGATTCTCAGGGGGAGCCATTCAACCCCTGGGTTCAGCATTATTACAAGTAGGGTTAGGAGTCGCCCCTAACCGACGTGTGCAAGTGATAGAGTTCCTGATAGTGGACGTCCCATCTTCGTATAATGTGGTAATGGGAAGACCAAGCTTGAATATCTTTCAGGCAGTGATTTCCACCTTCCACATAAAGATGAAATTCCCTGCCTCGGGGGGTGTGGGAGAGATATGCGGTGACCAATACCAAGCGAGGAAGTGTTACGTAGAATCGGTCAAGATAGCAGACAGGGCCATGTTCCGAGGGATGGAGAGATTCAAAGGTGAAGACCCTGAATTGAAAAGACAGAAAGTGGGTGAGCTAGTGCAAGAGCAACCCAAGGCCAAAGCAGATGAGGAGTTAATGAGCATCGAGCTTTATCCAGGAAAGGAGGGATTCACAACCAGGATAGGTACACACATGAACCCTGAGCTCCAAGAAAAGATGATACATACCCTTCAGGAGAATGCGGATATCTTCGCTTTCACGGCGACGGACATGACGGGTATCCCTCCAGAGATAGTGATGCACCACCTTAATGTAGACCCCAGAGCTAGGCCAGTGAAGCAGAAGTTAAGGAATTTTGGTAAGGAGAAGAACCTAATTGTGAAAGAGGAAATTGATAAACTGTTGAGTGCAGGGCATGTGAAGAGAGTATAGTTCCATGAATGGATCTCGAATGCAGTGCTGGTGTCTAAGGGAGCCGGCAAATGGAGGATGTGTATTGACTTCAGAGATCTAAATAAAGCATGCCCTAAGGATCACTATCCCTTACCTAGAATTGATCAATTGGTAGATGCTACCTCCGATTTTGAATTGCTTAGCATGATGGATGCATATCAAGGGTACCATCAAATCCAGTTGAACCCCCTTGATATACCAAAGGTATGTTTTATTGCGACGTGTGGTACTTTTGGTTATGTACGTATGCCTTTTGGACTGATAAATGCAGGAGCTACATATCAAAGAATGGTAGACTCGGTGTTCCGAGGACAGATAGGGAGGAACATGGAGATTTATGTGGACGATATGCTAGCTAAGAGTGTCAAAGCAGAGGAACACATTAACGACCTGAAGGAGATATTTCAAGTAATTAGAGAAAATGGTATTAAATTAAATCCAGCTAAATGTTCTTTTGGAGTAGGGTCAAGAAAATTCCTGGGATATATGGTGACTCAGAGGGGAATAGAGGTTAACCCTGCTAAGGTGAAGGCGGTCCTCGACATGCAACCTCCTCGAAACCTAAAGGAATTAAAGACCCTGAACGGTAGAATCGCAGCTCTCAGCAGATTCATAGCAAGGTCCGCAGAGAAGAGCCACCACTTCTTCGGAACGTTAAGGAAGGGGTCGAGGTTCGAATGGGATGAGCAGTGTCAAAAAGCTTTCGAAGAATTGAAGATCCATCTGGAGCAGCTTCCGAAGCTAACCAAGCCCACTCAGGGAGACGTCTTACTTTTATACCTCTCCATAGGGGAACACTCCCTGAGTACAGCCCTGATGAAAGAGGAAGGCTCTACACAACAACCCATATACTATGTGAGCAAGGTCATCCAAGGGGCAGAGATCAGATATTCAGAGGTGGAGAAGGCAGCCTTGGCGGTGGTGGTAACGACTAGGCGACTACGCCCCTACTTCCTGTCCTATAAAGTTATGGTGCGAACTAATTTCCCTTTGAAGCAGACACTAGGGAGAGCAGACTTATCAGGAAGAATGGTCAGATGGGCAGTGGAATTACAGGAATACGATATTGATTATGAACCAAGGAGGGTCATTAAAGCCCAAGCTTTAGCAGACTTCATTCAAGAGTCTACCAGAACGGAAGAGGAACAAGGCTGGAAGGTATATGTTGACGGTTCAGCATCCGCTGTAGGATGTGGAGCAGGGATAGTGTTGGTTGATCCTGATGGCCAAGAAGTACAAGTAGCCATTAAGTTCCGGTTCTCAACCTCAAACAACAGTGCAGAATATGAAGCCCTGATTAGAGGGGCTAGCATGGCAGCAGAGTTAGGGGCACAGAAAATCACCCTGTACTCTGACTCACAGCTAGTAGTGCAACAGGTCATGGGGGAGTACCTCGCCAAAGATGAGAGGATGATCACCTATTTAGAACAGGTAAAGAAATTAAAGAATAAATTCCATACTTTTGAAGTGATACAGGTGTCGAGAGAAGAGAATGTGAAAGCAGATGGACTGTCTAAACTAGCTAGTTCCACTGAATTCGAGGGGGACGGAAAGGTAACCCTGTTAGTGGCGGATCAATTAGCTACTGAAACCCTGGTTGGAGAGATAACAGCAGGGGATGACTGGAGGAAAGAAATATGGGAGGAGTTGAACAGGGGGCAAGTAACCCCAATGTCCAGAGAAGCCAAAGCTTGGAGAAGGAAATATTGTATCCTAGGAGGCCAATTATACAAGAGGTCCTTCACTCAACCCTATTTGAAATGTCTTTCGAAAAGAGAGGCAGAGCTAGTGATCAAGGACATCCATGAGGGTTGCGCATCCAGCCACGAAGGCTATCAGACTATGGTAAAGAAGGTATTTAGAGCAGGTTTTTATTGGCCTAATATAATCAGAGACGCTAGGGAATATGTGAAGAAATGCGAGAAGTGTCAGAAGAATGGACCTTTGATACGAATACATGCAGAAGAGATGGGTGCCATGTACTCGCCCTGTCCCTTTGCCAAATGGGGGATAGATCTAGTGGGACCCTTCCCCTTAGCACCAGGGGGAAGAAAATTCTTGATTGTGGCCGTGGACTATTTCAGTAAGTGGGTAGAGGCCGTACCCCTGGCCAAAATATAAGAAGATAATGTAATTCTTTTTCTGGCTAGACATATTTGCTGCAGGTTTGGAGTGCCGAGAATCTTGGTTTCCGACAATGGAACACAATTCAATGGAGAGAAAGTAAGGAGATGGTGCGAAAGATGGAACATTATACAGAGATTTACTTCGGTAGCCCACCCACAAGCTAATGGGCAGGTGGAGGTTACAAATAGAATCCTAGTGGATGGCATCCGAACACGATTGCAAGAGGTAGGAGGAAAATGGGTGAAGGAGTTAGACAATGTCCTTTGGTCCTACAGGACCAGCCCTAAAACAGCTACGGGCGAATCTCCCTTCTACTTGGTGTATGGGGCAGCGGCAGTGATACCTCCTGAAGCCAGACTCAAATCGCACCGAATCACCTATTTTGAAGAGAAAAGAAATGAAGAATTGATGAGGGAGGCACTGGACCTGGTAGATGAAGAGAGGGAGATGGCGAGATTGAAAGCAGAAAGGTACAAGAGCCGGATCAAGGCAGCATACGATCGCAGGGTAATTCCTCGTTCCTTTAAAGCTGGAGATTTAGTCCTTCGGAGAGCAGATGCCTTGAGGAACACTGGAAAGATGGAACCCAATTGGGAAGGTCCGTACAAGGTAATACAGGTACTAAAAGGCGGAGCGTACAAGCTCCAGGATATGACAGGAAAAGAAATACTGAGGCCATGGAACGTGTGCCACTTGAAGAGGTTTTATGTTTGAGGAAGGTGTTATTTCCTTACCATCTTTCCCTTTATGAACAATTTTAAATGTTTGTTTCTCATTCGAATAATTGCTTCACCGGCACTCTTTTTCCCTCTACGTGGGTTTCCCCTTGGGGTTTTACCACGGAGAGGTTTTTAATGAGGCCGTCATAGGTTCCCCTTATTTGCCTATGTTGATAAAAACTTTTGATCAATGGAGCGTCGTTTTTAGAAAATTTCAGCGTTTTCTCTTAATGCATGTTAATGTGATGATAAGATGATTCTTATATTCCGATTTTATGATGAGATGACTCTTATGTATTCCGACTTTACGATGGAGTGTTTCCCATACGTTGAATATTGTGCTGAGATAACTGCTAAGCGCCCATATAATGAATGTTGAGATGATAAATGTGTTCTGAAAGCTAAAACATAAGATGATAGAGATATTGCAAGATAGGAAGACTTACACCAATTCACAAATATTTGAAAGGGAAATGCCTAAAAACAATTCCCAAAACTTCTATACACGACAGCCTCTAAAGCAAGGGGGAGTAGGGGGTATGGTAGCGGAAGATATGATTAACCTGCCAATATAATCCCTAAAATTTCCAACTTAAGGGAGAGTATAATCCCTAAGAACTCTTATGAGTATAAACAACTTCAGGGAGAGTATAATCCCTAAGAACTCTTACGAGTATAAACAACTTAAGGGAGAGTATAATCCCTAAGAACTCTTACGAGTATAAACAACTTAAGGGAGAGTATAATCCCTAAGAACTCTTACGAGTATAAACAACTTTTGGGAGAGTATAATCCCTAAACATTCTAACTTTTGGGAGAGTATAATCCCTAAACATTCTAACTTTTGGGAGAGTATAATCCCTAACCATTCTAACTTTTGGGAGAGTATAATCCCTAAACATTCTAACTTTTGGGAGAGTATAATCCCTAAACATTCTAACTTTTAGGAGAGTATAATCCCTAAACATTCTAACTTTTGGGAGAGTATAATCCCTAAACATTCTAACTTTTGGGAGAGTATAATCCCTAAAAACTCTAACTCTAAGAGAGAAACTAGAAGCATTATCAAGTCACCAAGTAAGTACAAAAACATAAACCCTATATTCTCATTTAAGATTTCTCTATGAGGTTTAGAGCCTTTACGTGTCAAGAAGATGCTAGAAACATGCTAAATTCATAAGTAAAGAAAGAGCTGGACAGGTATTACATCATATATCTAATAGCAGAGATAGAGATATATATATATGCATACCGGGTGATAATGTGCAGGTACGATATTAAGCAGAAAATAAAGCAGAAATATCCCAGACCAAGGGCACCATGCCTTGGCCCTCCACAGAAAAACGCAGGAGTGTGGAGTCTCCTGAAAATACCAAAAGGGGCCTTAAAGGCCTTAACAAAGATAAACGTGTTTTAAAAGTACCGAAATGTTATCAGAGAAATAGAGTTATGAAGAGAGGGGAATATCGTTCTTCCCCTCGAAACCTTCTCCTGCTTCCTCAACCTGCCCACTGGAATCACCTCCCTCCGTCTTCTCCTCTAGAGCGCCGGCTGCCACGGTTGCCACAGGATCTGGGTTGGCCACATGGATAGGGAAAGTCACATCCTTCGCCGGTACAAGGTCGTCCAACTTTAGGGCAACCTGCTTCAACTCCAAGACCGCCTTCCTCATCCCAGGCAGCCACCAAGGAGTGTCAATGTCCTCCTTAGGATCTCCAGGGAACTTAGGGGGAGTGGCTAATTCATCCAACCGAAGGGCACGAGTATATTGACCATTGAATCCGGGAGCAGAATGTTCAGCCACGGCGTTGGAAAATCCATGGTCGATGAAGTGGGGAATATATGCACCCATGGCCCCCAAGAAGCTGGTACTCTTAAGGAAGGCTTCTAACCATTCTCGGTGCAAGGTACCTAAAAACTTCTGACCCATGGCGGAGGTAAAAAGAGAATCGATGCACAGTTTCATCCCAGCCAAAGGGAGAGTGGTCTCCAAACGTTCAACCCGCTCACCGAACTGAGTTTTCAGCGAAGAAACCTCCTCCGAAAGCTTCGCCTTCTCCGCCTGAAGTACCTTACACTTCTGGTTAGCGTCTCGTAGTTCTGCATCAAGTATCTCCTTCTTTACCTTCTCTAGCTCGACTTGGCTCTGGAGATCATCCACTAGTTGAAGGGATTGGAGGGCTCGTTCGGATACATCAGAAAACAGGAGGCCAAACTACACAAGAAACAATATCAAGAAGTAAGATATCTATACTTTCTCCTATTAGTCATTTAAAGCAATATCTCCATTGAGAATATACTTGTGTGAAACTGTGGGCGGAATGCACAACTCGCTCTTCTAAAGATAGAGCATTAAGGGCCTCGGTGGCAGGAGTCGGAGTGTGACGCTCTATGAAAGCCATGAGGTGGTCGACATTGATGTCACCAGGTGCGTCTGAAGTGGCATTGGGCAGGGAGGACTTGATCTTGGACTTCTTCTTTTTAGAGGCGTCAGAGGCGGGAGGCAGACTAGAAACCAAGGCCTTCTCAGTAGAGGACCTGGTACGTTTAGCAACGGACCCAGTGGAAGGTTTCACTGGGGAAGGAGGAATAGGAGCCTTTGTGGAGCTTTCAGGGGCTGGAGACTTAGTAACCATCGAGAGAGGAGTGGCATCACGAGAAATTTGAGTTAACCAACTAATAGCTGCAGAAGAAAATATGAAAAGATGTTAGTAATCACAGAAGCTTAAATCTTGAGGACAATGCCAAGGGAAAAGAAATGGTATTACCATCATCGGGACCTAAAGGATAATCTGGGCGACCGAAACCAAAATGAGATAGGGATCTAGGGTTCTTACAAATGCTCATCACATCAAAAAATCCATGAGCAGAAACATTATCATTTAAGTGGTTCATCACATCCAAGTTCAAAGAAGAACAAACAGAAAGAGGAGGACGGGGCACCCCAGGATTCTCGTAAATCCATTTTTCGTGAGGGAATTCCCAAGGAGAAGGATTTGTGACAAAAAAGTATTAGTCCTTCCAGTCCTGGACCCCTTCATGGAGTTTTTCCATGAACTTTCCGGTCCTGGAAGTACGGCCACAAGCGTAAAAGAACCCATCCGCAAACTTGCACATGTATTGGGTTAAGAAGAGTTGGGCTGAGGGCTCACCACCATTCCCCTTCATCAAAATATAGAAGCCTAACATGGCACGAATAGCATTGGGAGTAAATTGATTCAGAGGTATGCGAAGGTAGGTGGAAATTTCAGAGAAATAAGGGTGAATGGGGAAGCGGAGGCCCGCCTTTAGTTGGGCCTCCCAGAAAGCTAAGATGTTGGGACCTGGAAAATTAGGGCGTTCTTTCCTATGCGCGGCCCTAACTGAGTAATCGGTGGGGAAGATCCTCGAGCGAAGAAAAGCGGCCACGCGCTCGGGAGGGAGAATCGAGGAACCAGAGATTTTGTCCTTCAAGGCAGGGTTGGTTATAGGAAATATGGGAAGTGAGTTGGAAGTCGAACTTTCCATGGATATGGAGTCTGATGAGGTTGGAACGGAAGATGACATGGGTTACAGTAAAAGAAAAACGAGGAAGAAGAGGAGATACCTGAAGCAAAGTCGGTTTTCGAGGAGGATGAAGTGGCCGGATAACGTGCACGAAGAAGTTACTCGCGGAAGTGGAAAGGAAAGTGAGAAAAGGATGGATAAGTTTGAAAGGAGAGAAAAGAGGGGTTTTCTACAAAGTGAATATAATTTTTGAAATAATTGTGAAGAAGAGAGAGAGAGGGAAAAAATCGAGGAGAATTAAATACCCCCCAATAAAAGAGCGCGTGCTTGAAAAGAGGCGGCTTGATGTTTCCCCTCGGGCAGACGCTTGGCCACGGACTTCGATAGTAGGTTTGCGTGTGGAAGCGGAAAGGGCATGATGACGGTAGATAATTATTAAGAACCGAATATTTCTTGTTTTAAGGGAAATATGAAGAAGGAAGTGAAAGTGTGTGGAGGGATGGTATCTAGTGTTTAAGTAAAAACAGAACAATGTTACACTGAATGTTGTGACAATTAGTGTAGCATTAACTCTAACAGAATGTGAAAAGTAAACACAGTACACAGCGGAAGTCTAAAACACTAAAACACAATACGAACACAATGGAATAATTTTTAACATAGATTTTATTAATAACAAAACCTATGCTAAGCCTTACGGCGAAACAATAACTCAGTTCCTAAGTTATATACGAAAATGTCGTGTGAAATGTCTCAGCAATTACTTCAACATTCCACAAACAGAAACTACGATCGAGGCAGGTGCCTGAATCCGCAAACAGACTTAACTGTAAAAACACTGTCTAAAGAACTAATCTGATCTATGATTCACTCTCACTCGATACAAGACTAGAACTAAGTACACTGGAAGGTGTGGTATCCCTCGGCGTACGTTAAAAGACACAACTACTGATCATAACTCCTAACTAGGGTTGAACGCTCAAGGAGGTGTTACTCGAGTAGTACATACTTTGAAATGAGAGGCTCTTGCGGTATTTATAGAGAAATACACAGCTTCTAGATCCTTCCATTATGAGATCCTATTTTTTAGGACCTCAACCTCCATGATCTTTCTAGATCCTTCTGCCATCTTCCAGGTCGTTCTACAATGCTCCAAAGCCTTCTAGTACGTTCTCCAACATTCTGGAATCTTCCAGGTTCCAGAGTCTTGTAGAAGCTTCTAGAATCGTTCCTGAATGTGAGAGCATTTAGTACAACATTTAATGTAACATTTCAGAAAAGACTTAGAATAAATCAAGGAAGGTCAAATTAAGATGTTGTTGATAATGTTAAAGCATTTAAGAGTTAACAACATCTACAATCTCCCCCAATTTGACCTTTCGACTACAACACACCTGATGCACATATATTTCTATACATACTCAGTATTATGTATTTAGGTGAGTTGAACTCCAAAGCTAAATACTAGTCAAGACAATACCTGTTGTAACTGTTGGATCAAATCAAAAGAAGATCAAGAATAATTTTACTAAGAACCGTGCCATAAGATCAAAGTAATCTTATTCAAAACCAAAACAAGTATAAACAGTACACTTGTTTACAAAAACATATAACTTTTACAAAAATCAAAGATTAAATCAGAGCATATAAGGGTATATACCAGATTAGTTCTAAGACTTATGTAAGACTCAAAAACAAAAACAAAAAAACAAACAAGGACTAAACAATATAATCAGAGCAAAAACTAAGAAAAACTAAATAAACTAAACAAGGCATATTCATCATGCAATAAGCAATTAATGATAGGAAAACAAATTAAGCAATAGGCAGTAATCAAATATCATTAGTGCAAACTAATTAAGCAAAATAGATATAAACATCCTATCAACTAGAAATAATAAATATTGTATCAGAATAAACAGAATTTTAACTTAAACACAACAGAATAACAAAAACAAAAGTAGGACTGAAAATGGCATGAATTGCTATAACAATAGCAGCAGCATCAAGGTCCTGCACATGTGCCATCTATACTTCAGTACTCCCCCTGTCTTGCATCATCTGTTCTAGATATCAGCATAGGGGATTTCCATATCCTCATCATCTTCAGCAGCATCTGCAAACTTGTCTTTGTCAGCCTCCTCTGGTTCCTCAATGAAACGAGTTGATGCAAAGAGTGCAACAAAATTGTTAGCAGCAGCAGTTCCTCCATTCTCTGTAGCAGCAGCAGCATCAGGTACACCTCCAACATCTTCAGGATTCAGCTCTTCAATCACCACTCCAGAAGCTCTTGCTGAAGTGGAAGGTGGTACTCCCCCTGTTGTAGTGGAATGTAGTCTGGTCCACTTGTCTTTGATGAACTGGAGCTCATCAATCTGGTCCTGTAAGTGTTGTAACTGCAGTAATATAAAAGATCTGGGAACAGAAAATGTGGTGTCAGTGTTACCACCAATGTTCTCAGCATCTGGTGCAGCATTAGGTGCAGCTGTGTTCTGTTCAGGTCTCTGTGCGGGTTGAGGTTGGGGTTGAGGTTGAGTAGGAGCTGGTCTTTGAGAAGAACTTCCAGGATTGTGCAAGGGCAGATCTTTCACTCTTTCACCAATGAGCAGAGCAGGTGAAATGGTGTATAAAGGAACCTTACCTCTAAGAACTTCAGTCTTCTTAGGGCTAAAACCATGCATCTTCAGATAAGAACAAATAAGCACAGGGTATGGAAGGTTTCCTTTATCAGAAATATCACCACTAAACTTCATCATGTGGTGGAAAATAGTCAATCCCAAATTAAACTTCTTTAAAACCACTATCCTATAAAGCAAGATTGCTTGATCCTTTGTCACTTTGGTAGAGTTGGTGGAGGGTATCCAATTATAAACAATCTATTTGTGCAACACAGAATAAAGAGAAGTAAGGTCTTTGGCCAACATTCCATTCCTCCATCTAGTCAACAAACCACCAGTCATAGAAGCAGTAACAACATCCAAATCAGGTTCATCATCATCAAGTACTGGTTCTATGCCTAAGAAATCATTGATCAATTCTGGTGTAAATGGAACTATACTCCCCCTAAACTATACATTCCCATACCAACGGGAACTCCTCCTACCATTACTCTTCCTCAGACATGCATAAAACTCATACACCCAATCAGAAACAAAGGAATCACACAAGTTCAGAGCTTTCATCAACTTTCTATCCTCTAAGAATTGAATCAAATTCTTACTCTCAAAATCAGAAATATGAATTCTCCTTTCCATCAACAATTTCCTCCTAGACAACCTAGTTATCTTATCAACCAATCCATCAATATCAGATTCTACTTCAGTTTCAGAATTACCTTCCTCAGAAGTAGTGTCCTTTGAGCTTGGTTCTTTCACCTCTTCAGAGCTTGATTCCCCTTCCTTTTCAGAGCTTTTGTCTGAAGCTGCACTGCTTGAATCACCTCCATCATCTGGTTCAGGTGCTGGAGCACTGGATTCAGCATGTGAGGCAGCATTCTTCTTCAGGGCTTGCTGCATGTCCCTGAGACAAACCTCTATTTCAGAATCAGAATCTGGTTCTGGTTCTTCAGGGATTGTTGGAACAACATCAATCTTTGTCTTTCCCTTCCCCTTAGGCTCAGCTTTCTTCTTAGTTGGCTTCTCAATCACCACTTCTTCATCAGATTCAGAAAATACCTGAATTGGTTCAGCAACATCACCACCTAGCTTCTTCTTCTTCCTCAAAGAATCAGAATAATCAACTCGAGTGAAAACTCGGTTTGATCGTCTCCTTGGCACTGGGCTCCTCTTTCTCTTCCCTTTCTCAACATTCCTCTTGAAAGGAATCGGTTCAGAGTCCGACTTTGAGATGTCAGAGTCAGTTTCGCCCGAATTTTCAAGCGCTTCAGCATCCTCCATCTGAGCGTCCTCATTGTCGGATGTCTCCGCATTCGACGGCTCCTTTGACTCAGCAACAGGGGATTCTTCAATCTCCTTCTCAGTCTCCCCCATAGAGGCAGCAGTCGGGGCCTCTGTTTCAGTGTTAGGGCTTGGAATTTGGGGCTTTTTGGCTGAGGATAAAGAGGGTGCAGTGGTGATCATTTCTTGGGTACGCAAGTAGTGAGAGATGTCAATAGACATATCACCGATCGTGAGGATGGGTGGAGTAGATGATCTCATCGATTGAGAAAAGTTCTCAACCGCCTGGTTAAGCTCGGAGAGTGTGGCTTGGTTTGATATGTGGATGGTTGTCGGAGTAGCTGGTGTGGGTGCGACGGTTGCGGCAGTTGGGGGTGAATTTTCATGTGAAGCAGCCATGGAAGCTAGTGTATGAAGATTCGAGAGGGATGGAGAGGACGGTTGTGAGTCTGAGTTCGGTGAGTTTGAATTGTGTGGGTTGGTTTCTCTTTTGCCAGCCATTTAACTCAAGAATCTAAAAAGCTCAACACAAAAATCGAGACACACAATAGCTTATAATAAATCTGCAAAAACAATACTCAACTTACTCAATTAATTACAAAGCTTAGAAAAATATGAAATGGGAGTATTTATATAGAGAGAGCTTAGTAGTTGGAATAATGTACGTGTGATTAAGGCTTGACTTAAAGAAAATTCTAGATTAAATGGATAATGCTCCACAAATTCAGCCACAAGTAAATCATGGGTGAGTTAGTGGGGTAATATCTTAATTAATTAATTAATTAAATTAAGAATATTCTAGAATTAATTAAAAATAAAAATGTGTATAATCTGAAATAATAAAAGAACGTGGTTAGTATAATTATAAATAAATAAAATAAATTCCCACAATTAATTAAATAATTACAACTTATAAAAATATAATTGAATCATGTAATGTTGTGCTCAAGGATTTGACATACACCTCAACATTGGTTTTTCACAGGTTTTACCTATCCAATGTAGCCAATTTTTCAGCATTTTTCTTTTCATTGCATTTCTTCTTTTTGTGCTACAGCATCTAATTCGTATTGATCCATTGTTCCTGTAGAGTACATCGTAGTAGTGAACTCCGTGCCCTATACTTACTTAATGGATTACGAACCTCTTGATGTTTTTACCAAATTCACCTTTTGAAAAGAAGGCATCGTAGTAGCGAACTCCGTGCTCCATAGTTACTCAGTGAATTGGTACATCTTTTAGTATGCTGTAACATTCTCAATTTTTCAAGCTTTTGAGAGGTGTAGTACATGCCTATTTTTGCACAAACAAATTTCAGATTTAAGAATATTTTACAAAGGAATTATTCAACGAAAATAAGAAATAAATCAAATCTATAATAACTATACCACCTTAGGCTGTTGTCCCAAATGTTACCGCATTTGTGACAACATCCTCTCAAGAATTATTCAGATATTACACATACCAAGAGATTTCCTCAAAAATGAGAATCTCTCATGGTCAAGAGCCTTAGTAAATATATCAGCATTTTGATTTTCAGTAGGCACATATTTCAACTTAACTATGTTCTTCTCCACTAAATCTCTCATAAAATGATGTCTAATGTTAATGTGCTTAGTGAGTGAGTGTTGTACCGGATTTTTAGATATGTTAATAGCACTTGTGTTATCACAGAAAATTGTGAGGATATTGTTTTCAATTCCATAGTCATGAAACATCTTAATTAACCACAATAGTTGTGTGCAACAACTTCCTGCAGCTATGTATTCAGATTCGGCAGTGGATTGAGAAACACAATTTTGTTTCTTGCTATGCCAAGACACAAGATTGTTCCCCATGTAGAAACATCCTTCACTTGTACTCTTTCTGTCATCAATGTCTCCAGCCCAATCAGCATCACTGTATCCAATCAATGTGTTGTTGGTGTCCTTACTGTACCATATCCCTAGTTCACTTGTACCTGAAACGTATCTGATAATCCTTTTCACTGCATTCAGGTGAGATTCCTTTGGATTAGCTTGGTACCTAGCACAAACACACACATTATACATAATGTCAGGTCTACTAGAGGTTAGATAAAGTAAACTACCTATCATGGATCTATACAATGTTGGATCAACATCCTTTCCACCCTTGTCTTTGCAAAGTTTCAAAGTAGAACCCATAGGTGTTTTCATTACTTTTGAGCTTTCAAGACCAAACCGTTTGACTAAGTTTTTAGCATACTTACCTTGAGAGAAGAAAATACCATCCTTACATTGCTTGATTTGAAGACCTAAAAAATAATTCAAGTCTCCAACCATACTCATCTCAAATGTGGCTGTCATTGCTTCAACAAATCTGTTCAGCATTTTATCACAGGTTGAACCAAACACAATGTCATCAACATATATTTGAGCAATAAGTAAATCTTCTCCAGTGTTCTTAATAAACAAAGTCCTATCGGCTTCTCCTCTAATAAATCCATACTCTAAAAGAAAGTCCGTAAGCCTACCATACCATGCTCTAGGAGCTTGTTTTAGACCATACAATGCTTTCTTTAGTTTGTACACATGATCCGGGTATTGTGGATCTTCAAAACCTTTAGGTTGTTCTACATATGCTTCTTCATTCAATATGCCATTTAAGAATGCAACTTTTACATCCATTTGATGTAGTTTAATGTCAATAAAACATGCAATTGCTAGTAATAATCTAATAGATTCTATTCTAGCAACGGGTGCAAAAGTTTCATCAAAATCAACACCTTCAACTTGGGTGTAACCTTGTGAAACTAACCTAGCTTTGTTCCTAACAATGTTTCCAGACTCATCAGTTTTATTCTTATAAATCCATTTTGTTCCAATGACATTAGTATGACTAAGTCTTGGAACAAGTGTCCAAACTTCATTTCTTTCAAACTGATTAAGTTCCTCATGCATAGCATTTATCCAATTTTCATCAGTTAATGCTTCATTTACATTTTTAGGTTCAATTTCAGAATAGTAACACTCAGCATTCACAACATTGCAAATAGAAGACATGCATATTGTTCTTACCACATCTACCTTATTCGATCTTATTCTTCCTCTTGTTTGCACTCCAACTGTAGCATCGCCTAGGATCTGGTCAGAAGGATGACTTTTCCCCATTCTTGAAGAAGGATTCGTTTTGGGAACATACTGATCATTCTGTGGAATTACAACTGTCTGTTCTGTAGATGTTGCTCCAGATGTGTTAGCATTTGGTGCAGCATTATCAGACTTCAGTGTATTCTCAGAATTGTCAGTGACTTGTGATACATCTTCTTCATCTTTATCATCTGTAAGACCTTTATCATCATCAAACACAACATTAACAGATTCTTGAACGGTGTTAGTCCTAAGGTTATAAACTCTATAAGCTTTACTATTTCTAGAATAGCCTAAAAAGAAACCTTTATCACTTTTAGAATCAAACTTGTGAAGTTGATCCCTATCATTCAGAATATAACACACACAACCAAATACATGAAAATATTTCACACTTGGTTTTCTAACATTCAGAATCTCATAAGGTGTTTGATTAGTACCAGATCGAATATAAACTCTATTAATAATATGACATGCTGTATTCAATGCTTCAGCCCAAAATCTTTTAGAAAGACTTTTAGATAAAAGCATGACTCTGGCCATTTCTTGTAAAGTTATATTCTTTCTTTCAACAATTCCATTTTGTTGTGGAGTTTTAGGAGATGAATATTCTTGCAAGATACCTTTCTTATCACATAAATCATTAAACATGTTATTCTCAAATTCCCAACCATGATCAGTTCTAATACGACCAACTTTCAAGTTAAACACATTTTTGAACCTTTTATAGAGAACTTTAAAAGCAGCAAATGTTTCAGATTTATCTCTTAAAAACTCAATCCAAGTATATCTAGAAAAATCATCTACCACAACTAAGGAATATCTCTTACCTCCAATGCTTTCAGTTTCCATAGGACCCATCAAATCCATGTGCAACAATTCAAAACATCAATGTGTAGAACAATGTGACAGCATTCTATGCGGCACTCTTACCTGTTTACCTTTCTGGCATGATCCACATACAGTGGTATTCTGGAAGCTCAGTTTAGGTATTCCTTTGATTGCATCTGATGTGATTAGTTTCTTCATTGCCCTGTAATTTACATGTCCTAATCTTTGGTGCCATAAGACATTCTCATCATGTTTTGACAAATTGCATACATTAGTTCCAATAAGATAACAGTTATTTGCAGACCTAGTACCAGTCATTACACAATCATCATCTTCATTAAGAACATAGCAAGACTCTTTGTCAAATTTTACATGCAAATTATCATCACAAAGTTGACTAATACTAATCAGATTAGCAAGTAAGCCATCAACATGCAAAACATTTTTAAGCTTAGGAAAACCTTTAACATTCAAAGTTCCTTTTCCTATTATCTTTCCTTTTGATCCACCACCATATGTAACATTACCACCATTCAAGGTCACATAATCAGATAAGTAGTCTATTTGTCCTGTCATATGTCTAGAACAACCACTATCAAAATACCATAGACCAGGTAAACATGCTTTCAAGGATGTGTGAACAACATTACAGGTAACTTTTGATTTCCATGCAGATTTCACAGAATGTTTCCTAGGATGTGAAGACATTCTGGATGGCATAAACTCAGTTCTCAAATCTTTAAACATTTTCAAGCAGAAGGGACGAATATGACCATATCTAAAGCAATAATGACAAATATACTTCCTTTCAACCTTGTGAGAATCTGTTTATGCAGATGTTACACCAGATGTGCTAGCATTTGCCTTCACAAATTTCACAGGTTTTCTAAAATTTTCAGAAATAGAAGCAGTTTCACCATCATAACCTAAACCATAATTATTAGATTTACCAGTAGCTATAGCATCATTCACTTTAGAAGCACTCTTGGAAAACTTTTTGAAACTTAAGGTAGAGTTGATCAATTTCTCCTTCAGTTTACAAACTTCAAGATCTTTTCTGGTAAGTAAGACTTCTAGCTTAGTGATTGTGTCTTTCAGATCCTCATTCTCTTTATTCAAAGAATTCAGAGTGAGTTTTTTAGAGTTCCAATCATCTAACAATTTCTGATATGTCTCATCATCAATCCTTTTTCCTGCATCATCAACAAAACCATTAAAACAGTTCAAATCTGGGTGACTCTGTTTTGATGTTACTGTAGATGTGAAGACATCAGGTGCAATATCAGAATCTGTATCATCCAGATCATCATCTGAGGAATCATTATAATCAATTCTGGTAAAATGAGCATGTTCATTTTCATTAAACTCATCAAGATCATTATCAGATTCATCACTCAAGGTAGCACTAAAATTCAGTTTTTGCTTCAGTCTGGTATTGACACACTCATTTGCATAGTGTCCATAACCAGAACATGCATTGCATTGAACTGATTTTCTAAATTCAGGATCATACCTTGGTTTACCTTCACTCTTTGATGGTCTTGGTGTGAATTGACTCTTCCTCCTTTCTGGTTGTGGTGTTGATGTGTTGATTTGGATCTTAGGCTGAATGTTTCCTTTAGATTTATGCATAGATTTCTTAAGAAACTTATTAAAATGCTTTGTAAGAAGGGCAATGTTGTCAGGATTGCTAAGGCATTCATCAATCAATTCTTCATCCGAATCAACCTTAGTAATGATAGGCTGAATCTCAGATTTGTTTGATGTCTCTCCTTTAAAAACAACAACTTTCTTATCATCTTTAGCTTCATCAGTTTGATTAGTGTTTATTTCATAGGTTCTAAGAATACTCACTAATTCATTTTGACTCAACTTATCAGTATCTTTTGCCTCTTCAATAGCACAAATTTTAGCATCAAATCTTTTAGGAACGGACCTTAATATCTTATGTACTACTCTAACATTAGAAATAGGGTCACCAAGAGAATGTGATTCATTAATAATCTCACTTAACCTTTCGTTGTAGGATGAAATTGTTTCATCTTCCCTCATTCGGAGATTCTCAAACTTTGTCCCCAACATTCGAAGCTTTGTCCTTCGAACACTATCGGAACCTTCACAATGCTCTTGTAACCTGTCTCATGCATCCTTAGAAGTAGAACAGTTAGATATAATTTTAAACATAGAGGTATCAACAGAAGTAAAAATAGCATTTAAGGCTTTAGAATTATATCCTGCTGTTGTTATCTCATCGGTCGTCCAATCAACTTCTTTCTTAAGTTGAATTTCACCATCGGCATCTGCTGGATTCTTTGGTACGTCCCAACCTGTAAGAATAGTCCTCCAAGCACGTTCATCAATTGACTTGATGTACATACGCATCTTAGGCTTCTAATAAGCATAATTTGAACCATCTAAAATGGGTGGCCTAAGTGCTGTGGATATGTGATGTGTTTCCATTGCTAACATAAACTAAAAACACACTTTAAGCAAGGATCTAAACCTAGTGTCGTCAGGTATCGGCTCTGATACCAACTGAAAGTGTGTGGAGGGATGGTATCTAGTGTTTAAGTAAAAACAGAACAATGTTACACTGAATGTTGTGACAATTAGTGTAGCATTAACTCTAACAGAATGTGAAAAGTAAACACAGTACACAGCGGAAGTCTAAAACACTAAAACACAATACGAACACAATGGAATAATTTTTAACATAGATTTTATTAATAACAAAACCTATGCTAAGCCTTACGGCGAAACAATAACTCAGTTCCTAAGTTATATACGAAAATGTCGTGTGAAATGTCTCAGCAATTACTTCAACATTCCACAAACAGAAACTACGATCGAGGCAGGTGCCTGAATCCGCAAACAGACTTAAGTGTAAAAACACTGTCTAAAGAACTAATCTGATCTATGATTCACTCTCACTCGATACAAGACTAGAACTAAGACACAACTACTGACCATAACTCCTAACTAGGGTTGAACGCTCAAGGAGGTGTTACTCGAGTAGTGCATACTTTGAAATGAGAGGCTCTTGCGGTATTTATAGAGAAATACACAGCTTCTAGATCCTTCCATTATGAGATCCTATTTTTTAGGACCTCAACCTCAATGATCTTTCTAGATCCTTCTGCCATCTTCCAGGTCGTTCTACAATGCTCCAAAGCCTTCTAGTACGTTCTCCAACATTCTGGAATCTTCCAGGTTCCAGACTCTTGTAGAAGCTTCTAGAATCGTTCCTCAATGTGAGAGCATTTAGTACAACATTTAATGTAACATTTCAGAAAAGACTTAGAATAAATCAAGGAAGGTCAAATTAAGATGTTGTTGATAATGTTAAAGCATTTAAGAGTTAACAACATCTACAGGAAGGATTAAAGGAATAGATTATTTCTTTTATAATTTATTATTTACCTACTCTCTTAAAAATTATCCTTTTTACGAGAGTAGGGGGGAGTGGTTGATGTAGATAAATATGTCGCTCTTGGAAAAGTCGACACGTGGAAACGAGATAGATTATGATGGTCTTAATTTGGTCAGTAGGCTTGAAGGTGGGATTAATACACCCCTGGGCCTCAAAAGGGAAAGAAGATTGGTTGGGCCTTTGGCCCACATTCGAAGGATAATATCCTTTGGGCCTAAGGATAGGGCCCAAAGGGGAACGCATATTATGGCTCATCATTTCCTAACTCAGTCAAAAGAAGGAGTCAACATAGGAAGGGGCCGAATATCTAGGAGCTTGGACCGAGCTTTCAGGAGAGTGGGTCGAGTTTATAGGGAGAACGAGTCTTTCCCTCTCCCGAGAGATGGGCCAGGTATATAAGCAGGTTATTTCTATATTCTTAATTACGTTTTTACACAATACATACATCCTTACGAAATACATACTGAATTGAGAAGAAACACACTATTATTCGCCGAAATTCCCTTAGAGATACAGGGGAATTCCTCTTTGATTCTCCTAATATCGATTCTGACTTGAGCGTCGGAGCTTCCACGCCGGAGCCCCCCTCCGGTGTGCTTTTGCAGGTCATTTTTGGACTCTCAAGGAGATCTACGTGAAGATTGCCAAAGACAAACGAGTGATTCGATTCGTGATTAGCAGTGCTCGTAGAGGAACGGCTGATATCTGAAGGCGTTCTTTTTCGACGCATCAAAATCCATTATAATTTGTATCTAATAAATATCCACTTACACGTGCACTAATAATATTTACATATTTGATTACATATATTTTACTATTAATAAATTATTCAAATAATAAGAATATCTCATGTGTAACACCTTTTAAAATAATTCATTAGAAAAATTGCGGATATTACAGATTTGACATAAAAAAATATAATGGATAGGATTTACATAATTAAAGAAACAAATATTACAATGGAATATAATAATTAATATACATTTTTGTAATAATAAAAAAACTATGATTTTGAAGACGATCTAAAAATGATATTCATATTAAGATAGACCTATGGTATTGTGTTTATAGTAATTTTGATATGTGCTGAAGAACTTGTAAATCAAATTAAAAAAGATTGACTGAGATTGAAAAATTATAGAAAAAAAAAAGGATTAAACACATATTGAGAAAAAATGTGACCTGCAAAAAAAAATAAAAGAATCAAATATTGTTAAAAAAATAATGAACAAAATAAGTTAAAAAAAGACTGAATGAAAATTATAGAAAAAATAAATTAAACACATATATTAGAAAAAATCTACAAAACAAATTTAAAAAGATTGAGTGAGATTGAAAAATTACAGAGAAAATAAATTAAACACATATTTTATTAATTATATTAGTGAGATCCTGTCTTGATCTACTCTTCTGATCTATTCTTTTGGACTACTCTGCTGATCTTGTTCTATCAGTAGAGTTGACTCTTCTGCTGTGCATTTCTAATCCATTGTTATTGGCAAGACTGTCTTCTGCTGAATTACTCTTGTGATCTACTCTGCTGATCTTGTTCTGTTAGTGGACACTAGTATGTGCTTAAAAGCACTTTTTTTTAAAAATATACTCCCTCCGTCCCGACTTAACTTTCATACCTACTTTTTCGGTCCTTTAGAAACTCTACCCATACAATATCTAAAATATTATATTTAATGTTATTATTTTTATGGTACATACATACACACAAGTCAACTCACTTATTAATTTTTTTTATAAAATTATATCTTAAAATTCTATTTAGTATAATATTTTAAAAATATGGGGTGAACAGTAAGTATGAAAGTTAAGTTGGGACGGAGGGAGTAATCACTTTTGTAGTGTTTGCCAACACAACTAAGTGATTAAATTAAGTTGTTAAAAGTGATTTTGGTGACCTACTTTTAATAGCTTCCATGTGCTTCTCATTATTGTAGTAACCAATTTTACATTTTTGCCCTCACAATTTAAATAATATTTTATGTTTACACATTATATATCCATATGTAATATGGGTGTTTTTGTAAAATTATAAGGAAGCTATTTGTTTTGCAAACATCACAACATATATAAAATTGATTAAAAGTGCTTAATTTTAAAACACTATTCACTTTCAATTTTATTTCAAAAATTGATTTTAATCACTTTGAATCAATCACTATTGTTTCCAAACACACTCTTAGTAGAGTCGACTCTTCTGATCTACTCTTCTAATCTTGAGCCATTAGCAGGTTGTCTTCTACTGATCTTGAGCCTTAGAGAACTTGACTTGCATATTCTTCTCAGCTTAAGTTCTCCCTCAACTAATGCTTTCTAACATCTATACCTGCCTAACACATCAGATGTTCAACTAACCTGATCTATATGTTTCAACAGTACTGAAGCAAACTTAATCAAATTGATTTATCTATTATGACATATCATTTGGAGTTTTGTTATCTTAATAAAAATCTCATTTTATTCATAATGGAGTTAATTGACTTAAAGGTAATTAGAAATCATCGTCGAAATAATACTGTGTTTTTACCTTTTCAGATACGATATCGTCCTAATGCTCTAATAGTCTTTAAGGAAGGTGAATTCTCTAGTACAGTTTATGGAATGCTCCAATCGTCCTAATATGGAAGGTGAATTCTTTAGTACATTTATGGAAATTACTGTACGGATTTCTTTGATGTATTAGCTGATCAGTTCTTGATGTTTACAGTCTCTAAATTGAAGTGATGAAGTTGAAGCATTGACGCAAATTGAGATTGTTTTGATGCAGTGAGTGATGAAGGGTTCTTCTCAGGAGGAACAAAATCTTGGTTCTTGATGAGGCCACAGCCTCGATTGACTCGACTACAGAACGACTTTATCTATGATAATGTGCGTAGCTTACATGGATATGATTTATTGCATATTTATGGTTTGTTGAATTGTTGTAGGGAAGCTGATGGAGTAGGATGAACCTTCAAAGCTTATGGAAAGTAATTCTTCATTTTCAAAGCTTGTGGCTGAGAATTGGTCAAGTTGCAGCAAGACTTATTAGAGTTACTGTATTTGATTCAAAAGTTAAAGCAAGAAATATGAACTTGTGGTGGTAATATAATTTATGTAAATTTATCAGCAAGTTTGGATGTAGCTGCTGTACTCATTCGAATGAAATGTAGAATAATTTATGGAATGATGGGTAAATTATAAGATTATTATTATACTCCCTTCGTCCCATATTAATTTTCATAGGTAGATGGGCACAAATATTAAGAAAGTGTAATAATGTGTGGAGTTTTGAGGGGTAATTTTGTAAACTTTTATGTATAAAGTAAATAAATGAGTTGAATTTTGTGTATGTGTGGAGAAAAAGTAATGACATTTGTGTAAAATTTAGGATATTGTGAGGGTGGAGTTTATAAAGGATTTTCCATTTTAAGGGTGTGAAAGTTATTGTGGGATGGAGGGAGTATATAATAAGGATGAAAATTAAAATAGTCATATTCGTAAATGAGAGGTCCAATAAAAGAACCTGAGAACTCGAACAAATGAGTAGCCTTTAAAGCAAAATCTACTGAACCTAAATTCTCTTCAAACAAAAAGTATAGCAAATCAATCTGAACCAAGACATGTACATTACTAGTGATAAAAGAAAGTTAAATTCAACTGAAGCAAAAAGATCGATCAGATGACAACAAAAAATACAGTGGCGTATGTTCAGGATATGCTTCTTGGGGGAACTGACATTGCGTTTGCGACTCTAAAATGGGCGATGACAAAACTCCTAGCTATATATGATGATGAAGAAATTGCAGGATGAGGTGAGGGGTATTCTGAATGGAAAACAGGATGAAATGCAGTATTTGAAATTTGTAATCAAGGAAACTCTTCGTGATCACCCACAACAAGATATATACATCTAATTCATTTTGGAAATTCAAGAATTTATATTTGTTTGCAAAATCAACAAGTATTACAGTTGTACATACGAAATACTTCATTATTTAAAAAATTTTAAATAGTCATATTCGAAGAAGAGAGGTCACATAAGAGCATCTCCAGTGCTAGGTAAGAATTTGGAGGTTTGAATTTACCACATATATGCGGCATGTGTGTCACCTCAAAAATTTCATACCCTTTCCTTTAAAATACTTCTTCCTCCCCAATGCTCCCTTCCTTAAAAAATAACTATTCATGGCCACACTATCAAATTATATTTATTTTCCTAATCTTTATTCATTATTTATTTGATTTATAATTTTACTTCTTTAATTAAATATTATATTTAATATTTAAATTATACAAAAATAAATATTGTTAAAACATTTTGACCATTTTTTATTCGGGTTGGTCTGCTATGGACTCGAGTGCATGTTATGCACCCTAGTCATGTTGCACTTTTCAGTTTTACTGACTTACACTTTTTGGTAGATGGTGTTGCACTTTTCAATTATTAAACTGTATAATAATTGAAAAGTGCAACACCATTTACCAAAAAGTGTAAGTCAGTAAAACTGAAAAGTGCAACATGGACTAGGGTGCATAACATGCACTCGAGTGCATACTAGACTTTACCTTTTTATTCAAACTTGATTGAAAATATTAGAATCTTGAGGACGAATCAAGTTGTTCGAATTTTGTGTATGAATATTGGAGTTTTGAGAAGATGCATTTACTTTAAAACTATTAAAATTAAAAAAATTTATAGATCTATTTTAAGAGATGAATTGAAAATTATATATGAAGATAGAAATGATTTACACCACAACGTCTATTTATATAAATTAAAAAAATAGCTTTTTTTTTTTTTATCGTTGCCATCGTTTTTCTTTAATACAATGCAAAACAGTAATATTTTCATTTCCTCAATTAAATATTAAATTATTAAAAAAAACTTTGAAATTTGACCAAATAAATCAAATAGATAAATATTGGTCAATTAATATATTCCCACACATACACACGGATAAAGAAAAGAAAAAAGAAAATTTGTTGGACCCACGTCAATTTCTTTCAAGCGGAAATAAGTCTCACACGCCTGAAACTCTCTTTCTCTAGCTACCGTGTTTTTCACGCCCCTCTTCACCCACTCTCACTCCCTTCTTCATTTTTTTCCCTTCCTAGGAAGCTCTGCTACTTCCCCACCATTCCTTCCTTTGCCATCTCACCCAACCCACAACCGTTCCTTCCTCATTTTTGGGGAAGAGGTATGATTCCATGTAGACTCCTTCCCCTCCATTGGATTGGAGATGCTCTAAACCTAACATATATAGGAGACCTACTCGAATAATAGAGGCAGAGATAAAATATTAATACACATGGATTGAATTTATTTTTAGAATTTTAAAACAGAGAAGAAAGGATCTAAGCGTGTGAAGTTGTGACAACAAGCAAAGGAAGCCTTTTACGGACAGCGATGCCAGGACACCCCCTCCGACCTGCCCCAAAAGGGATAAAATCAAAATGAAGCCCTTTGAAGTCCATGCTTGAATCCAGGAACCTCTCAGGACTGACGGGTCTCTGGCAATGGCCCAAGCATTAACTATCACGCGTGTGTGAGCCGGGATGTCATAGCCTAGCTAGTAGCTTCGTGTCTTGGGTTGATTCTCGAGGGATCAGTAATGGGATTGGGGGATGTACTCTTAGACTCTCCTTGATCACTGCTTTTAGATACGGCAGTTTCTCCAAGTCGTCCTCGTCTATCTCTTCCTTGCTTTCGCCAACTTTTCTGACTTCATTCTGCAAGATTTGCATGATTCTTGGATTTCTTAAAAGCTCTGCCAGTTCCGGCAGCGAACATATCCTGTAGGATTGGAAGATTGGGCAGTATTATATATATTATAAATACTATATACCAGAATGAGAGCTTTGATAGAATCATCTGAAGTAATATGTCAACAAAATCCGATTCATCATCATCATCATCTTTAATATGAAGCACATCTCTATGATCTTCAAATACTCATCGAAAAAGCTAGCAACTTTTTCAGCCTTAGCATTCAATCCATCAACACGATTAATAATCCAACCAAGCCACGGAATATAATCCTCAACGGCTGAAGTCCCCATAAACTCCCCCAAAAACTGCTTAAACTTTTCCCCTTCCCCATTGCCTCCGTACTTCCGCCCTAGCGCCACCCTGCACACCACGTCGCTCAAGTTCACAACCCCAGACGAACATCTTCTCGGTCATAAGGGACGTCTCTTCTTCCCTGATGCGGCGAAAACGCTGAACCCTCTTGTAGCTCAACAGATGCATCACGCGCATATGCTCCGAACCTGTCGCCAATATTCGCCGTAGGGCGAAAAGGCAACGTCTCTCGAGGCGTAGAGGAGTTTAGCTTCGGCCTGTTTGAGAAAATCAGGTCCTGGTTTTTCATTATCTCCAGCGCGGCGGTGGCTGAGGAGGCCACCACAACAGGGACGTTACCGAAATGAAGAAGCATGAGGTGGCCGTAGCGCTTGGAGCAGGATTGGAGAGAGCGGTGAGGGAGTTTTCCCAGCTGGTGGAGGTTTCCGACTAGGAGGAGCTTTCGTGGAGATGGCGGCAGCTTTTTCCCGGCGGCACACCAAATGTGAAGAGAGAGCAGGAGGACGAAAATGAAGAAAGAGAGAGGAAGTATGAGGTCTTGAAAAGCAACTTACATTTTTGTTTTTGTGTAGGTTGTTGGGCCTTTGTAGCCCCACTATTTTAATGGAATGGTTTCTTGGCCCACACTTGTCACGCCCCAAATCTGAAAATATTGACCTTTCAAAAAATAGTTAAAATAACTAATTTTAAACGCGTAAAAAATTATATTTTAAACGTACAACGATAAAGTAAAAGGACGCAACGGCTATTATATTTAAAATCACGTTAATTATTGCAGCGAAAAAGGTTAAAAATAAAATCAAGAAATTCATAACTAACTCATCAACCAAATACCCATAAGAATAATCATAATTGAATTTAATAAACATGAGTGCAAATAATCTCTTGTTCTTTAAATAAATAATGTCGATCGTCTCCCATCACCACTCCTCGCCATCCAACTCTTCAACCTGAAATTATAAATT
Organism: Galeopsis tetrahit; assembly: GCA_963675135.1. Taxonomy (NCBI): domain Eukaryota; kingdom Viridiplantae; phylum Streptophyta; class Magnoliopsida; order Lamiales; family Lamiaceae; genus Galeopsis; species Galeopsis tetrahit. The sequence continues at coordinate 19,452,596 of OY776130.1, forward strand.
GTTGGGGGTGAGCATGCAAGCACACTCAGTGGGAAATAAGTCATTCAATATTTAATGCTAAAAATAAGTAATCAAGTAATTGAAACATAGCAAATAGCATTCACATTGTCACATATACTTTGCCATTGATACTTTTCCATCGCATGTTTTGTGGACCTTCCCAAAGTCAAATTAATGACTAAGATAGTTCCACACGTGAGCACGACGGGTTAACACCCGAAGACCCGTCGGGCCCGGACCCCATCTGGAGCCCCTGGCTATTAGATAACTTTGCCAATATATAATGTACTTTGCCACAAACTTTGCCAATATATAATGTACTTTGCCCCAAACTTTGCCAATAGAATAATAAACTTTGCAATAGACATATAAATAATTTCACATAGCAAACAATTAACTCAAATTATTTATCTAAAACATTAAATAAAGCATAACAAATGCAATAGAGCTCTACCAACCACTGTAGAGATTAAAGCAATTAAAACCCACCTCGATAGACGATAATAGCTACTAATGATACGTGAAAGCCTTGCACGAACTAGTCCTCGCACTACAAAAAATGCCTCAATTAGAGACCAAAGTTTTGAGACCGGCATAAATCAGTCTCAATTTGGGACTGATCCTAAAAAAATTTGAGTTTTGAGACTGTTTTCAATTCGGTCTTTAATATTATGTTTCCAGACCGCTTAGAGACCGAATTTCAGTCTCTAAACCGAAATTAAAATTTTGATTTTGAATTTTGTTTAGATACCGACAATTCAGTCTTTAATTGGTATCAAATATTTTGAAAAGTATAATTTGAATTGACTACCAATTTTGACCGCTCGTTTAAAGACTATTTTCAATTCGGTCTTTAATATTATATTTTTCAGACCGCTTAGCCACCGAATTTCAGTCTCTAAATCAAAATTAAAATTCTTATTTTGAATTTTAATTAATTAAAATTCTTATTTCGATTTTTAATTGAAATTAAAACTCTGATTTTGAATTTTAATTGAAGACCGAAAATTCAGTCTTTAATTGGTATAAATAATTCTGAATCCCAAAATTTTAATTAACCGTATCAACTTTCATCGAATCTGGCTCTATGACTTTGTTCGAGAGGGAGGAATCAGAATTAGGAGAAGAGGAATTTTCGTCCATCATTGAGAGAGATAAATAAGTTGGCGATTATATCTATATTATATTAGATATTCATCCTAATATTGTATATATAGATAATTTTTAACAGTAGAGACCGCATATTTCGGTCCCAAATCGGTCCCAAATCAGGCGTTTGTTTTTATAGACCGATATTTTCGGTCTCGAATAGGTATCAAATTAAACTGTTTATTTTATAGAGACCGATTTTAGTGGTATCTGAACACTCCAGAAGAATATTCTTAGATAATTTTTAACATTAGCTAGAGACCGCATATTTCGGTCCCAAATCGGTCTCATAATCAGGTGGTTGTTTTTATAGACCAATATTTTCGGTCACGAATAGGTATTTAATCAAGCTATTTATTTTATAGATAATTTTTAACATAGTAGAGACCGCATAATTCGGTTCCAAATCGGTCCCAAATCACGCGGTTGTGGTTATAGACCGATATTGTCGGTCCCAAATGTCACTCTCTCAATTTAAACCGACAAACTAGCTTCTAAATAGACAATTCCATGATTTTACTCTCCAATATCAGTTTGAAGATCTCGTTTCGAATTCAACCGTAAGATTTCTCATTCCCTCTTTATTTAAATTTCGTTGATAATTTTATTTTCATATAATTAATAGATATGTATAATAGTAGTAAATAAGATAGACCACTGACGTTGTTATGATATCAAATCAAATACTAATTAGAATTAATTATTTTGAAAGATATCATATAATCGTATGTGTACTATTATATGCCCAATTAAACCTGTTGAAAGTATGAATACATGTAAATTAGGTTTTAGAGTGAATTAATTGTCTAATATTAAATTAAAACTGTTAAAATATTTCACTCAAAATTTTTTGTACAATTTTATCTATACACATATTATAAGACCGAGTATAAGTACAATTTATTCATAATAATCAATTTAGAATTCCACAATTAATATTTTTGACTTAAGTAGTTAATACTGACAAATTAAGTTTTTATGAAATAACTGAATTCCCAAAATTTTACTTTATATGGTATACGATTCAAAGTTGATCTACTTGAAAGTCAAACAAATTAAAGATCTTGAATTAATTTCTCATAGAGCATACCCTGTTTGCTTTCAAATTTTTTAGCTTTAAATTTTGGATTAACGATGGGCTCCACCACATTCTTCTCACAATCAAGTTCGCAAATTTATTGATTTTGCGAAGACGAGGCCACAATATATGTTTAACGATAAAATCAAGTGTCCATGTACTTTGAAGAAGTGTCAAAATAAAATATTTAAAAGTAACATTGATTTTTTAAAGTAACATTGATTTTTTACAATTAATTCAATGATTTTTATCAGTTAATATATGTGGAAATGATTTAATTATTTTGGACTTCTTTAAAGTAACGTTGATTTTGAAATTTTATTATTTAAAACATATATAATAAAGAAATTAATTACATATGTATATAATTATTTTTAAAAGTTACACAAGACAATTACTTGTCAAAGTGGTGGGTGCCCATTTCTGGGCACCCATCCACCAGGGATCAATTCCCACAAAGGCCAAAATAAAATTGGCAATTAAATAAAGTGGGTGTGGGTGTGGGTGTGGGTTGGCGGTGCGGGTCGAGTCGGGTCTCGAAGGTGTGTGTGGGGGGGGGGGGGTTGGCGAGTCGGGTCGGGTCTCGAAGGCGGGTGTGGGTCGGGTTGGCGATGCGGGTGTGAAGGTGGGTGTAAATAAAGAGGGTGGGTGTGGGTCAGCGGGTCGGGTTTCGGGGGCATTTGCTGGGTAAGATCTGAGACCGATGTGAGACTGTTTTAGGCCCGAAAATAGGTCGGACCGACTCACGTTTAGGGACCGTTTTAAGACCGAATTGCCGGTCTCTCATTTAGAGACCGACCGAAAATTGGTCCTTAATCTGAGACCGATGTGAGACTGTTTTAGGCCCGAAAATAGGTCGGGCCGACTCACGTTTAGGGACCGTTTTAAGACCGAATTGCCGGTCTGTCATTTAGAGACCGATCGACAATCGGTCCCTAATTTGAGACTGTGCCATAAATTCGGTCTCTCAATATTAGGTACCGATGAAATAAGGACCTCCATAAATCGGTCCCAAATCAGTCTCTAACGTGTGTTGAGACCGCCTTTACAGTCTCAAAATCGGTCTCTAATCGATGCGTTTTTTGTAGTGTCGTAATTGTCGTCGCCTTGCATATATTATCGTGTATGGCTAATTAGTATAATATTCGAGAAATAACTAATTTAAATACTTGCGTGGCGATGAACTATAAATTTAGAGACGAAGTGGCAAGGGTTAAAATAACTAATCACTAACTAAAAAATAGTGGTAGCCGAATTGAGATAACTAAGATTCATGAATAAAAACCTTAATTCCCCAAATGCAATAACCTAAAACTAACGTACAATATACATAACATCAGGAATTAATCATGTTAATTATTATCTTATATATATTTACTATAGAAACTTGCCAATGGCTTAAAGAATTAAAGGTTATTCAACAATAGTAGAGTAAGTAAAATCCAATTTACACAAAACAATATGTTGTGGCAATAGAAGTCGAGAATGCCGAAGGACAAAAATCTAATCAATAAGAAATGTGAAATAAGTTACTGTTTTGGACCAACAAGAGAAAACGAGTAAAGATTTATGAGAGTATAAATTCAGAATCAAATAATTTAAGTCCATGAAAGGGATTTGGGTTTTTTAACAAACTGAGCAGTACAAAAGTTTAACAATATTCAAACAAAAGTGAATTGAGCCTTATGTCCCAATTGCAGAATGCGATTCATAAAATAAAAAAAAGTTAAAGGAAAGAAGTTAATACTTGGTAAGGGGAAATGATCCGCAGTTTGTAGTGGAATAGGCCCTCCTCCTATTTTTTTTTGGCTTTATCAGATTCTTTCAGTAAGAAAAGGATATCCGAATAGAAGGAAAGCTTTCTCAAGGAGATGCAAACGTACTGTGATTTTATAGACAAATAATGTGGTTGATGAAGGGATTTAATTTTTATAGAGAGATTTGAATGTGAAGGACGTTATCTTTTCCACTATAATTAGGAGGGGGTTACTAGAAATAATGTGTAACTAAAATTGAAATAAATAAGGTTTTGGGGAAAAGACTATTCATTGGCCCACTAAAGGAGGGAGAGTTAGAAATTAACTTGAAAAAGTTACAGAAATTGATTTTTAATTAAACGATGTAGTTGATAAATATTTTTATTTCTATTAATTAAAATTTATTTAAAATAATTTAAAATAAAAAGATAAAGAAAAATTACTGGGTATTACATTCTACCCCACTTAATAAAATTTCGTCCTCGAAATTAACAAACTAACCTTTTGTTGTTGAACTTTGACTCATGGTGCGGCAATAACGAGCGGTGTGACCCGATTGTTTGCATCTAAAGAATTTGTATTGTCCCATAAGACACTCTCCCCTGTGATTTCTCCCACAATTTGCACAAAGCGGCTTGATCGGTGTAACTTGAGCATTCGTACCCATAGCAACGTTAAAATTATCTGGTGCGGTGTTACTCTCGAACCTCCCTTGCTTGTCTTGATTGTCGTTTCAATTTTGATCTTCCCATTTTCTCTTTCTCGAGTTTTCAGTTGGCCCTCGATTGGTGTTCTCGGTTTGTTGGCTCGCAGCAATTTCCCCCGCTCTCGTAACTAAATCGCTAAAAGTCATATCTCCGTGACCCGCTAGTGTTGGTCCCAAAGTTGAGTTTTAGATTGAGTAAGCTAAGAAAAAGTCTAGAGGGGAGGGGTGAATAGAATTTTCAAATTCTATCAAAATATCAGAGTTTAAGTGCGGAAATGTGTTCTGTATGATATTGTTCTTAGAATCAGATCAGTACTTTACAGTTTATCTTTTATACTCAACTTTTCTTTAAATCTTTTCTTGAGTACTTGTAGCTTAGAGTCCCAAGATTAAGACTTTGATCTTGTCGATTATACCTCCAGGTATATCTTCGATCTACTAGTAATTTCACAAGTAACTAGCACACTTGTTTACACAGTACAAACTTAAAATGAAAAGTAAAACTTCTCTTTGTAGCATCCTTTGATTCTTCAGATCAGTACAGCGGCTTCTCTTCAGTTCTTCTTTGATCTTCTTGACTCTGTGACTTCTTGAATACTTGAATTCTCTTTGATTGCTCTTGAATAGTAATTGTATCAGTAGTCTTTTCAAGTAGAAGATCACACGGTATTTATAAGCATTAGTATGACAGTTAGCAGTTTGTGAAACTAACTCTCAACTAACTCATAACCGTTTCTTGTTGTAACTTCCTTCTTTTGTAACCAACTTAAAACTTATCTTTCCAAGTCAGCATATCTTCAAATATATCTTCAGTTACGCTTCAAATAAGTTATCCAAACTTATTCTTTAATTATACTAACTCAGCACAGTAAACTACTCTTCTTAGTTCTACTGCTCTTGGTCAGTCAGCATAGTTCTCAATAACTGTTCTGCTTCCTTCAAAAATACTTCTCTTGTATCTCTGAGCTTCATCTTGACTTCTTCTAATAGTCTTCTTCCTTTGAATTAGTCTTCTGATATCTCTTAGTCTTCTTTAGTCTTCTGACTTTAATCTAATCTACTGTTCTAAACTTTTACAATGTTGAATACAATAGAATACAACTTTACACATATATAAAACATATCTATACATCAACTAAACTATATACAGATGAGTATATCTAAATCCTATACTATAAGCTGTCTATACAATTCATTCATCAGCTTAGTTCTTAAACAGTTCATATATCAGATCAGTAAAACACTAAGATCAGTAAACTCAGATTTCATAACTCATTAAGATCAGTAATCCTAATTCATATAACTCAGTTATAACAACATATAATCACATATATCATTAACTTCAAGTTATTTTTGGCCATCAAAACATATAATCATCAATTAGAACATTGTTTATAGAATTCATATCATAACAATTTCCCCCTTTTTGATGAAGCCAAAACTACTTAAATGTTAATAAAACAGTAGTTAAGTATATAGTCATTCATAACAGTTCATCAATTCAAAAATCAGATTCATATTCAGATTAAGATCAGATATTACACATACTTCACATAATCACAGAAATATCACATAAAGATATAAAGATAGGGTTAAGAAATGTTATCTCTTGAGCTTAGTCCTTCATCTTCAATCTTCATTAGGAATTCTGAATGCCAAATACATTCTGTTCTTGATTTCCATCATGTGCTTATGGTCAGTAATTCCTTCATCCTTAATGATCTTTGAAATAATGTTTCCAACTTCTTTCAAATCAGGTTATCCATCTTCTTGTCTTGGAGGATCCCATACAGGTTCTTCTGGACATAAGATCTGGATCTCTGCAGCAGCAGCCAGTAATAACATGTCTTCCCAGAAGTTCCTTGATATGTTCATCATGAACTCTTCAAAATCAGAATATCCAGCCTCTCTGCTTGAATGGTCACCAAATTTCTTCACTATGAAATTAGCAATCTGCCATTTCACTTTCAGATCATTCAAATATCTCATATTTTCAGAATCAACAATGAATTCCAAATAATTATCTTCAATAACTTTTCCAACTGATTTTGACTTCTTTTTCCTTTTCAATGCAGCTACTCGGTTATCAAACTTTTTCCTTGCAGCTTCAGCATCTTTCAATTTTTGCTTTCTGAGCTGTTCATCAGCTTTCTTCTTTTCAGACAATTCAACTTTCCTTTTTGCAAACAACTCATTGTGCTTCTTAACAACTTCAGCCATCTCTTCATCACTTGGCTGACTACTAGCAACAACATGCTTTAGCTTACTTCTAGACCTGGTAACCCTACCAGTCTCTTCAGCCTCTTCTTCATCATTCAAGATCAGTTTTCTCTTTCTCTTTTCAGAAGAAGACTCAGCAATGTCTTCTCAATTGTTGCTAAACCTTGAGGTTCAGAAGTTTGTTGTCTTTTGAGATTGATTTTCAGCTTCAAACTAATAATCTCTTCTTTTAGATCATCCTGACTTGCCTTCAGCTCATCTTGACTCACAACCAACTGAGCTTGTTGAGCTTGAGTCTGCTCCATCACTTTCATGACTTTATCTTCCCCCTTTTTGGCTTCATCCTGCCATTCCTCCAAGGGTGTCATAAGCAGCTCAACTTTCTTTTGCAATTCAGCAGAAAGTTTCTTCTCTTGCAATCTATGCAGATCATAGATTTTAGACATAGTGTGTTCCAACACTTGCTCATAAGAATTGGTAGTAGTCAATCTTTCCAACTTTTCAGTAGCTTCTTGAAATTGCTTCAAAGTAGCTTCCAATTTGGCTTGTAACTCTTCATTATGCATTTTAAACAATTCAAAGCTAGAGTTATCATGAGCTGATTCAGCAGGAACTGTTCTTACTGTCTCTTGAACATCTTCAAGCACAGTAGTCTCAGCAATATTGATTGGTGTGCTTTCCAACTCATCAGCACCCAAAGCTTGTTCCTTTAAGACCGTAGTCTCTTCAAGTACAACTGTGTTCTCAAACACCTCAGTTGCATTGGTATCAGCTTCATAATCAGCTTCCATATCGGCTTCAAAATCAGCTTGATCTTGATTATCAAAATCTTGAACACCAACATCCTCATCAACTTCCATGTTGACATCAGCATTCTCTTCAGCAGAATTTACCACATCACTTACAACCAGTCAGTCTTTCAACTAACTTCACAACTGATTCAAGAGTGATCAATTCTGTAAAAGAATTAACATCAGCAGCCTCTCTCTGCTCTTGCTCCCAGTCATGGAAAACAGATATACCACCCATGCCTTCTGCTACAATTAACAACTCTTTCATGCCAATCCTTCTAAGATACACCCAAGTGCCTATCCTCAGAAGTTGTTCAAAAACCATAGAGCTGTCATCTAAACCATGAAATCTTCTAAGAAGAGCATTCCTCAATTTAAACCTTATTCTCTCTTCCTTATCACACACTGGATAATCCATCAAAAACACTGAATTTGGTTGAAGGGCCGATCTGTCACCCAACCTACTTAAACAACCTAAAAGCTTGACCCCATCCCGTTTGGAGAATGACCCCTTATGGCACGACTTAGTCAGTTATTCTCGCAGTTCAGATAAGATTCGGACCACCACTTCTCTGAAAGCATGGTTCTTGCCTCACTCCCCCCTTTGAGCTCGTCCATTCGTTGGGTTTCGGTTTCAGGAGAAGAAGTGATCTCAATAGGTTCAGAAGAAGGTATATGTTCATGCTCAGTAGAGTGATCATGAACAGGTTCAGGAGAGAAATGTGGAGTGGGATTATGTTGAGGACTTAATTGGGGAGTGGGATGAAATGAAGTGTTCTGAATGGGTGAGGGAGGAGTGTTCTGTCGAATAGGAGAGTAGTGTACTGACTCCTCAGAACAGGTAGGCTCTTGATCAAGGGGTTGGGCTGGGATAGGATCAGAATTTGAGGGAGTGGAGGAAGTGTTCTTCAGTACTCTTCCGGGTCTAAGCACACTAGCACCCTTTGTTCTCTTATGAACAACAACAACACTAGAAGTACTTACCTCTTGTTCCACAGAAGCCTTCTTCTCTTCTGACTTTTCTGAGGCAACCCTAGCTGATCTGCCTCTCCTTAATCCAGCTCGGTGAGGATCATGCCTAGCTTTTGTTCTTGTCTCCGGCTCATCATCATCAGAACGGAACATTGATCCACCAGAAACTTGAGGTTGTTGACGCTGGCGCTGTTCTTGTTCAAATTTTACAGACTCCTTTTTTAACAGGAATTTGCCCTGATGAAACCTCTTTGGAGGACTCCAATCCACCTTTTTATCAGCTATTTGAGGCAACAACATGCTCAACTTGCTTCCAAATCCCATCATGGATTTTATGGAGAATTCTTTAGTGTCTTCATCAAACAACACTTTCTCTTTCTCAGCTAACAGTCTGCCCAAAATAAATCCTTGCTAGTCACCATCAACACGATCAATAATAACAGCCATAACTCGAATCTTTAAGTGAGTGAGAGCGTCCTGGATGTAGTGTTGACCTAATAAACATTTTCCAGCAATGTCCATCAACAGTTGAAGACCCTCTAGAAGAATATCTTTCTTCAAATTGGTAAGAGTCGCGGGGTCAACATTGATCCATCTACCCACGCAAGCCTTTTCTTGCCCTGCCATGTAGCTCAGAATATCTACTGGCCCGTCGGGTAAATCAAACGCAATTCCAAGGGTTTCTCTGGAAATGGCAACCCTGTGTCCAGAAATCATTGAACGAACGCCATTGTTGTCTCCTTGGAGCTGTAAATAGAATTCCATTGCCTCAGGTTCAAAAACCATCTTGGGGAATGATTCTAGATACTTTCTCAGCCCACATTCTTCACTCATGGTGAGAATAGCTTGATTCTCGCTGTTTTGCCTTCCGGTGAAGTAGACAGAGTTTTCAACAAAGATGCCCTTTTCACGATTCCATTTTGATGATTCAAACGTACCTACAACTTCATTAGCTTCGTTTAGAATGTCGATAATCGCCATTTGAGAGAAATGTAGAAGTGTAGATGATAGTGTAAAGGAATATCGCGAAAATTTTTGAGCTTAGAGAATTTCCAGAATGTTAAGTGAAGAAGAAGAAGAAGTGTTTATGATCGTAGTTATCTAATTCAAAGCAAATCTAGGGCATGGATTGATTTAGATTCCACGTTGTGTGGTTTGGATCGAGTATAGAAATGTGTAATTAAGAAAAACGTTCCAGATTCATAAAACTCTTTCCAATTTGGAGCCAACTTGTGTTGATAAATACACCTTTTAAAATCAGGTCAAGAATAGAGGAGTGTATTAATCTTCTCTATAAATAATCTAATTTTGAGCAGATCTTGACTTAGAAGTACTCTAAGGCAAAATACTGTTCTGATGTGTATCAGCACAGTTGTTTCCACGCACACTTTACTTCATTTTCTTGCTTAAAATTTATTGAAATTTACTTATCTGGGTTCAACTGAGTACTGTAATCAGTTGAGTATTTACTCCAAAGATCAGATCAGTAGTTGGGTCAGCACAGTAATCCTTAGATCAGTTCCCCAACTCTTCTGATTTTCACCTTTGTTATCAGTACAGTACTTTCACAGACCAGTACTGTAACACAGATCAGTCCTATTCTGTAGACAGATTTTCCTGTAATCAAATAAGCTCTGTAGACAGTTTAATTAGTAATCAAATCAGTTATGTAGAAAGAATGATATTGTAGTCAGAATAGTTCTGTAGACAAATGAACTTTGTAATCAGAACAGTCCTGTAGACAAATCAATTCAATAATCAGAACATGTCTGTAGACAGATATGTGCTGTAATCAGATCAGTTCCCCCTCCAGTGGAGAACTCCTCTTCTGTGCCTGTTTCACCTTGGTAGAAGTGTTAGTTCATGCATAGATGGTGAAATTCAGTACAGATTAGTAAGAAATAATTAAAATAGGTCTTTATAAGGTTTGTTCTAAGGTGACTTATGCTCTGAGTCAACGTACAGGATTTTTCAGAAATCATAGATTCCCCCTTAAATGTATATTCTCAATTCCCTCAGCTTTACCAGCTTCCTCATCGGGATTTAGACACCTTAGTAACCTTTTTACCTGATTGTGATGAATGTAGTGATCTTGACATGGTTTGTTCTTCAGAATTACCCTTCTTGGAGTATTGTTCTTGGTATCAGCTCAGTACCTGAAATGTTAGTATACAGGTCTATATACATGTAGGATCCATGTCTATCAATCCTAAACTTATGCAAAGCTCTCCAAATCTAGTTTCAGCCAAAGGTTTTGTGAAAATGTCAGCTCTCTGAATATCAGTATGGATCTTTTCCATCCTTATGTTTTTCTTTTCAACATGATCCCTAATAAAATGATGCCTAACATCTACATGCTTGCATCTAGTATGTAAAACGGGATTTTGAGTGATGGCAATTGCACTATTGATGTCACGGAATATAGGTACATTAGATTCCACAATGTTGTAGTCTCTAAGTTGTTGCATTAGCCAAAGAAGCTGACTACAACAACTTCCTGCAGCCATATATTCTGCTTCAGTGGTAGATGTTACCACACTTGTTTGTTTCTTTGAAAACCATGATATGAGCTTAGAACCTAAACATTGGCATGAACCAGAAGTTGATTTTCTATCTATCCTGCAACCACCAAAGTCAGAATCTGAATAACCACTTAGGGATAAATCATCATCTGCAGAATACCACAAACCTCGATTAATGGTACCCTTTAGATATTTCAATATCCTTTTAGCAGTCTCCACATGACTTTCTTTGGGATTGGCCTGAAATCTAGCACATACACCTACTGCAAATGCAATATCTGGCCTACTAGCAGTTAAATAGAGTAAAGAACCAATTAAAGCTCGATAATATGATTGATAAGCACACTTACCTTGATCATCTGGATCCATTCTGTATGTTGGAAGCATTGGTACTCCAACTGTTTTACAGGTCTTGATACCAAATTTATCTAACAAATTTCTTGTATATTTTGCTTGATTGATAAAGATACCTTCAGATGATTGTTTTACTTGAAGACCAAGAAAGTAGGTCATTTCTCCCATCATTGACATTTCAAACTTACTTTGCATGAGTTTTGAAAAGCTTTCACTCATGCTTTTGTTAGGAGATCCGAATATTAAATCATCAACATAAATTTGGACTAATAAAATGTCAGTACCTTCTTGTCTTCTGAACAAAGTGCGATCAACTTTGCCCTTAATAAATCCATTTTCAACTAAGAATAGTGAAAGAGTGTCATACCAGGCTCTTGGAGCTTGCTTCAGACCATATAGTGCTTTCTTCAACCTGTATACCATTCAAAAATGCACTTTTCACATCCATTTGATACACAGTGAATTTCATATAAGCAGCATAAGCAAGAAACAATCTTATAGCTTCTAATCTAGCTACAGGGGCAAATGTTTCATCATAATCAATACCCTCAGCTTGAGAGTAGCCCTGAGCAACTAATCTAGCTTTATTTCTCACAACAAGATCATTCTCATCTTTCTTATTTTTGAAAATCCACTTTGTACCTACCACATTGTGATCAGTAGGTCTCTCTACGAGTTCCCATACATCATTTCGAGTAAACTGGTTTAATTCTTCTTGCATAGCCATAATCCAGTTACTGTCAGATAAAGCTTCTTTCACAGTTGTAGGCTCAATAGAAGATAAGAAGCAACACCAACAAAACAGAGAATTACTAGGTTCAGGCTTAGAATCAAACAGTTGTCTTCTGGTCTTAACACCTTTATTGGATTCACTAATAATCAGATCAGTAGAATGAGCAGATTTCCATGTTTTTCTAGTCTTAACATGAATACTTTCATCATCCACATCATGTATATCAGAATCATCAATATCAATATCATCATTTTCAGCAGGTTTATTCACAGGAGAACAGTCAACCAATTCAGGCATGTCAATTGGTCTAGAGGACTTACCTTTGTCTTTTACCTTTTCTACATCATCATCTTTGTTTAGGATGTTCAGAAATGGATTATAGGCTTGTACAGATTCATAAACTTCAGTCTCTTCAATGTCTTTGTCAGTTTGAATGGTCAGATCATCAATTTTCTTACTGATCTGATGATCAGCAGAGTCCTGTACAACTTCATCAAAGACAACATGGGGTGTTTCTTCTACACATAGAGTAGAGTAATTAAACACTCTAAATGATTTGCTAGTAGAGGAATATCCTAAGAATATCCCCTGATCTGCTTTAGCATTAAAAGCATTTAATTTGCTCTTTCCATTGTTATGAATAAAGCACTTACATCCAAAGATATGAAAATATGAAACTCTGGGTTTTCTACCTTTCCATACCTCATAAGGAGTTTTACCATGTACCTTGTTGAGTGCACATCTGTTCTGAGTGTGGCAGGCAGTGTTGATTGCCTCAACCCAGAACTTCTGTGGTGTGTTGTACTCTGCAAGCATTGTTCTACATGCTTCCTTTAGTGTTCTGTTTCTTCTCTCAGCTACACCATTTTGTTGGGGTGTCCTAGCTGTTTACCTTTCTGGCAAGCATCACACACTTGTGATTTGAAATAGATTTCATTAGGGATACCTTCTACAAGGTAGTTTCTTACAATCTTATTAATTATCTTAAAGTTCATATGGCATAGGCGTCTGTGCCATAGCCAATTGATCTCTTTAGGACTCTTACTAAGAAGGCAAGCATCCCTAGGGCAGCTATTCCAATTCACAATGTAGACACTGCCTTGTCTTACTCCAACTAGTAGAATTGTATGAGTTCTTTTATCCCAGATTTTGCATTTGGTGCTTTTGAAGTAGACTTTATAGCCCCTGTCACAAAATTGAGAGACAGATAACAAATTGTATTTCAAACCTTCTACATATGAGACATCTTGAATCTCTACATCTCCATTCTTAACGTATCCAAATCCTTTTGTGATTGCCATGGAACTATCTCCAAAGATCACCTTTGGTCCTTCTTTTTCATGATAGTCAGAAAGTAGAGTCTTGGTACCAGTCATGTGGTGAGAACACCCACTATCTATGTACCAAGTTTCTCCAACTGAACCACCTTTCTTGTATAGATCGAGTCGACCCTGCAAGTAGTGATCTTAATAATTTAGGTACCCTTTCTTTATTGGGGTCCTTGGGGGTTAGTAGTAAGAGGTATCCAGATAAACATTGAAGATTTGAATAATTGAGACCTCTTAAGTTTTCTACCATGCTTATCACAGAACAGTACTTTATTGACCTTATCCAAATTATCAGCAGACTTAGGATCTATTTTTCTGAGATAGCCTTTCCTTGGTTCTATCCCTTTTTCAGAAAGATCAGTATGTCTGTAATAGTTTGCATAGGGCCTAAAAGCCTGTGGACCATACGGCTTATAGATGCGTTTTGGTCTTTCCTCTCCAATGATATCATAAGATAAAGGTGGAGGATAAAGAACATGTTTGTTATGATAATGAGGCATAAATTTCCTAGGTTTAGTTGAGTACAGTTGAGACTGCCTTATAAAAGGAGGTCTAGGCTGTTTCCAACTTGCTTGTGTTTGTCTTGACCTACTGTTCTGAGTCTGCCTCTTCTGATTGCAGGATAGTTCTGCTCTGGTCAGAGGAGTAGTACTCTTCTGGTATGGTCTTGACTGTACTGGTCTAAATCCATTCTTCTTTTTACCATTCTTGGTAGTAGGAGGAACGTATTTAGACTGTACTTTGGATTTTGGTTCATTATCATAAGTCATAGGTTCTTTTCCTTTATCTAGTTGTAAAGAACTTGAACTAGCTCCAGTAGTGTTCTTAATGCCTGAAGTAGAGGAACTAGGCAGATCAGTACCTATTCCACTTTTATCATAGGGAGCTTTGTATCTGTCTGATAATGTTTGATTAATATTAGAAGAGTTAATCATATCAGATAGCTTCAGATCCAAGCTCAGTACTTCAGATTCAAAGAATCTATTGCGCTCTTCAAGTTTTTCACATTTAATCTTTAAATCATTAAATTCATTGGTCTCTTTAGCTTGTGTATGAAGCATACCCTGATATAACTTGTCCATGGATGCATAATTTTCTTTGAGTTGAGACAATTCTTCTGATAGCCGTGCATTTAGAACAGTTATATTAGGATCCACTTTTAATTGAGCTTCTCGAAGAGTAATAATTTCTTGTTTTAAAGATATGTTCTCATCACTGATTTCCATGAATGCTTTATTAGCTGGTAGGAGGTCTTCTTCATTCATTCCATTGGAATGGTGAAGACTACTCCCTACACTACTATCAGCAGTGTCACATAAATCAGAATCAGATTCATCACAAGATTGAAAAGAAGTGACAGATGATACCTCTTGATCGATTCTTGCCATCATAACCAGTCCATCATCTGCTAGAAGGGTACTCAGATGAAGACGATGGCAACTCATCTGAATCCGTATCAGATTCATTGTAGGCCACCATTGCCCTCTTACCCTTTGCATATTTGCGATCTCTCCTTGCTTTCCTTTCTCTTCTGTCTTCAGCACTCAGATCAGGACATTCATAGATGTAATGACCTGGCTTTTCACAGTTATAACACAGAGGTTCATTAGTAGAACGTTTAGAAGGAGAATGATATCGGTTCATGTCCTTTCTATCAGTAGAGTTCTTATCCTTCCTGTCAGCAGAGTTCCTATCTCTTCTTTTCTCATTGGAGACCTCATCTCTCCTTTCAGAAGATTTGTGATCCCTTCTGGTCCTAAAAGAGTCCCTGTTACTAGAGCTCTGAGAGTCCTTATAGAATATTTTGTATCTACCATAACGCTTGTTAAGTTTATCAAACCTCTTTATCATTAAGTTCAACTGATCCTTAAGAGCAAGATCAGTACTCTCTAGTTCATCTTTTATGCTTGAGGACTTAGACATAGATGATCTAGACTTCTTAGAGGTAGATGTCTTAAGTGCAATAATCTTGGAGATTTCCTTCTCCCTATCACTGCTCACTATTGGATCTTCTTCATCCAATTCAAACTCATGCGCCTTAAGGGTTTGGAAAGTGGTTTCAGCAGACCAGGTATCTATATCCTGTGTGGTTTTAATGATCATTTTGACCATTTTCCACATGTCATCTAAAGCCTTAAGAATACGCAAATTTATCTCCCTATTGGTGTAAGTCTTTCCTAAAACATCCAAGTCATTCATAATCTTTGTAAAGCGAGTATCGAGCTGGTCAATTGTTTCACCAGTCTTAATTTTGAATGATTCGAATCGCTGAACAGCAGTGGATAGTTTGCTTTCCTTTATAAGAGTAGTACCCTCACAAATGCTAGCTAACTTGTCCCACATCTCTTTAGCTGATTTACATTTTACTACTTTCCCAAGATACTCGTTGGGAAGGGTATGCAAAATGTAATTCTTGGCCAAGCTGTCCAAGTTATTCTGCCTCATTTCTTCAGTAGTTAAATCTAACCTGGGTTTAGGCACGAGTACACCAATGGCTTTGGTAGGTTCCAGATTTGCAGTGTTGGGTATCATGGTAGTGATTGGCCCTTGTTTGATCATGGACATCATTAGATCATGGGTTGAACTGAAAATGGCTTCCATCCTCAGCTTCCAATAGTCATAATCTGCCACTTTAAACTTAGGAAGTTTATTGATGTTAGTTTCTTGCATGATAGAATAGACAGTTAAGATCAGTAATATATCAAGTAGATTCAGATAGACAAGTAAGATCAAGAAACAAGTATCAGTAATGAGAAACAGTTAGACTTTCCCCAAAGTCCACAAGGTTATCAAGAAACAGAAGTCCAAGAACTACTGCTCTGATACCACTTGTTGGTCCCAAAGTTGAGTTTTAAATTGAGTAAGCTAAGAAAAAGTCTAGAGGGGAGGGGTGAATAGACTTTTCAAATTCTATCAAAATATCAGAGTTTAAGTGCGGAAATGTGTTACGTATGATACTGTTCTTAGAATCAGATCAGTACTTTAAAGTTTATCTTTTATACTCAACTTTTCTTTAAATATTTTCTTAGTAAACTTTATTGTTCTTGGTTAAACAAATATAAACAGATAATCAAACAAAAAGTAAAGAACACAAGATTTTATAGTGGTTCGACAAATGTCTACATCCACTCTCACAACTCCAGTCGTGATGTTTTATTACTCTTTTCTTCTTGAGTACTTGTAGCTTAGAGTCCCAAGATTAAGACTTTGATCTTGTCGATTATACCTCCAGGTATATCTTCGATCTACAAGTAATTTCACAAGTAACTAGCACACTTGTTTACACAGTACAAACTTAAAATGAAAAGTAAAACTTCTCTTTGTAGTAGCCTTTAATTCTTCAGATCAGTACAGCGGCTTCTCTTCAGTTCTTCTTTGATCTTCTTGACTCTGTGAGTTCTTGAATACTTGAATTCTCTTTGATTGCTCTTGAATAGTAATTGTATCAGTAGTCTTTTCAAGTAGAAGATCACACGGTATTTATAAGCATTAGTATGACAGTTAGCAGTTTGTGAAACTAACTCTCAACTAACTCATAACTGTTTCTTGTTGTAACTTCCTTCGTTTGTAACCAACTTAAAACTTATCTTTCCAAGTCAGCATATCTTTAAATATATCTTCAGTTACGCTTCAAATAAGTTATCCAAACTTATTCTTTAATTATACTAACTCAGCACAGTAAACTACTCTTCTTAGTTCTACTGCTCTTGGTCAGTCAGCACAGTTCTCAATAACTGTTCTGCTTCCTTCAAAAATACTTCTCTTGTATCTCTGAGCTTCATCTTGACTTCTTCTAATAGTCTTCTTCCTTTGAAGTAGTCTTCTGATATCTCTTAGTCTTCTTTAGTCTTCTGAATTTAATCTAATCTACTGTTCTAAACTTTTACAATGCTGAATACAATAGAATACAACTTTACACATATATAAAACCAATCTATACATCAACTGAACTATATACAGATGAGTATATCTAAATCATATACTATAAGCTGTCTATACAATTCATTCATCAGCTTAGTTCTTAAACAGTTCATATATCAGATCAGTAAAACACTAAGATCAGTAAACTCAGATTTCATAACTCATTAAGATCAGTAATCCTAATTCATATAACTCAGTTATAACAACATATAATCACATATAACATTAACTTCAAGTTGTTTTTGGCCATCAAAACATATAATCATCAATTAGAACATTGTTTATATAATTCATAACCTAACAGCTAGTATGCTACGTATTTCTGGTCGCAATCCCTTCTTGAATTTTTTAGCTTTCTTACGTTCGGTGTCCACCATGTGAGGGGCAAAGCAGGCTAATCGAGAAAAATTCCTTTCTTACTTCTCGACGGTCAACTTTCCTTGTTGAAATTCGAAGAACCTTGACTCCATTCGCTCGCGATATGTATCGGGGTAATATCTTTGCATGACTATCTCCTTGAACGTTATTTTTGTACAATTAAAATAATTATAAACTATTGTTTTAATATTTTTTAAAGTAACAGGTTTCTTTAGTTTCCAAATTTTAAATATTTATCTTTTACTTTCAATTTTAATGGTGTATTTATTTTTAAGTTTTGATTATTAATGATACTTGATATTTATTTTTAATGTTAAATTTTTAATTTTAATTATATTGAAGGTATATATATTCAAATATTTTTTACTAACAACAATGATTTAATTACAAATTTGAAATATATATATATATATATATTTATGAAGAAAATTAATAAAACATAATTTTTGAATAATCATGAATTAAAAAAATGTAATTGGAGAAAAAAATTAAACACAAGTAATTATTTGTAACACATAATTTTATAATTTTCCATTTAAAATAAATATATTAAATATGTTTTGACAATTTAAAAATAAACAAGTAACTTTAATTTTATAATTGGAAAACAAAATAAACATAATTAATTATTTGTAACACATAATATTATAATTTTACATTTAAAAATAAATATATTAGATGTGTTTTGACAATTTAAAGATAAACAAGTTACTTTGAAGGAAAGAAGAAAAAACTGAAATTATAATATATATATATATTAATTGCATTCAAAACATAACGACTAAAGCTCCTACCCTAAACGGCACACAAGGAGCGCATAAACTCTTCTCGTTCCGGAGGTCCCGGGTTCGATTCTCGCGCGTGTTTGGGAGAGAGATAATGCCATTAATTAAATTGGGTGCGAGTTGGGGGTTCAAAACCCAGAATTCACAATTTTTTAAATTAATGAAATTGGCGAGGGTGGAGGCCCTCTTTAATACGCGAGTGGGCCCCCCTCTTTAATTGGCGAGGGGGGGGGGGCGCACCCTCTTTAATTCGCGAGTGGGGACGCGCCCTCTTTAATTGGCGACAGTGCTCTCGCCAATAAATTAGCGAGGATCACTTTGGCGACAGGGAGTCCCCCTCGCCTATACTGTCGCCATTCAATTTAAAGAGGGTGAATCCCTCGCCTTTGCCCTCTTTAAATTGATGTTTTTTGTAGTGAAAATAGCATTCACATTGTCACGTATACTTTGCCATTGATACTTTTCCATCGCATGTTTTGTGGACCTTCCTAAAGCCAAATTAATGACTAAGATAGTTCCACACGTGAGCACGGCGGGTTAACACCCGAAGACCCGTCGGTCCCGGACCCCATCTGGAACCCCTGGCTATTAGATAACTTTGCCACAAACTTTGCCAATATATAACGTACTTTGCCAATAGAATAATAAACTTTGCAATAGACATATAAATAAATTCACATAGCAAACAATTAACTCAAATTATTTATCTAAAACATTAAATAAAGGATAACAAATGCAATAGAGCTCTACCAACCACTGTAGAGATTAAAGCAATTAAAACCCACCTCGATAGACGATAATAGCTACTAATGATACGTGAAAGCCTTGCACGAACTAGTCCTCGTAATTGCCGTCGCCTTGCATATATTATCGTGTATGGCTAATTAGTATAATATTCGAGAAATAACTAATTTAAATACTTGCGTGGCGATGAACTATAAATTTAGAGACGAAGTGGCAAGGGTTAAAATAACTAATCACTAACTAGAAAATAGTGGTAGCCGAATTGAGATAACTAAGATTCATGAATAAAAACCTTAATTCCCCAAATGCAATAACCTAAAACTAACGTACAATACATAACATCAAGAATTAATCATGTTAATTATTATCTTATATATATATACTATAGAAACTTGCCAATGGCTTAAAGAATTAAAGGTTATTCAACAACAGTAGAGTAAGTAAAATCCAATTTACACAAAACAGTATGTTGTGGCAATAGAAGTCGAGAATGCCGAAGGACAAAAATCTAATCAATAAGAAATGTGAAATAAGTTACTGTTTTGGACCAACAAGAGAAAACGAGTAAAGATTTATGAGAGTATAAATTCAGAATCAAATAATTTAAGTCCATGAAAGGGATTTGGGTTTTTTAACAAACTGAGCGGTACAAAAGTTTAACAATATTCAAACAAAAGTGAATTGAGCCTTATGTCCCAATTGCAGAATGCGATTCATAAAATAAAAAAAAAGTTAAAGGAAAGAAGTTAATACTTGGTAAGGGGAAATGATCTGCAGTTTGTAGTGGAATAGGCCCTCCTCCTATTTTTTTGGCATTTTCAGATTCTTTCAGTAAGAAAAGGATTTTCGAATAGAAGGAAAGCTTTCTCAAGGAGATGCAAACGTACTGTGATTTTATAGACAAATAATGTGGTTGATGAAGGGATTTAATTTTTATAGAGAGATTTGAATGTGAAGGACGTTACCTTTTCCACTATAATTAGGAGGGGGTTACTAGAAATAATGTGTAACTAAAATTGAAATAAATAAGGTTTTGGGGAAAAGACTATTCATTGGCCCACTAAAGGAGGGAGAGTTAGAAATTAACTTGAAAAAGTTACAGAAATTGATTTTTAATTAAACGATGTAGTTGATAAATATTTTATTTCTATTAATTAAAATTTATTTAAAATAATTTTAAATAAAAAGATAAAGAAAAATTACTGGGTATTACATTCTACCCCACTTAATAAAATTTCGTCCTCGAAATTAACAAACTAACCTTTTGTTGTTGAACTTTGACTCATGGTGCGGCAATAACGAGCGGTGTGACTCGAATGTTTGCATCTAAAGCATTTGTATTGTCCCATAAGACACTCTCCCCTGTGATTTCTCCCACAATTTGCACAAAGCGGCTTGATCGGTATAACATGAGCATTCGTACCCGTAGCAACGTTAAAATTATCTGGTGCGGTGTTACTCTCGAACCTCCCTTGCTTGTCTTGATTGTCGTTTCGATTTTGATCTTCCCATTTTCTCTTTCCCGAGTTTTCAGTTGGCCCTCGATTGGTGTTCTCGGTTTGTTGGCTCGCAGCAATTTCCCCCGCTCTCGTAACTAAATCGCTAAAAGTCATATCTCCGTGACCCGCTAGTATGCTACGTATTTCTGGTCGCAATCCCCTCTTGAATTTTTTAGCTTTCTTACGTTCGGTGTCCACCATGTGAGGGGCAAAGCGGGCTAATCGAGAAAAATTCCTTTCGTACTTCTCGACGGTCAACTTTCCTTGTTGAAATTCGAAGAACCTTGACTCCATTCGCTCGCGATAAGTATCGGGGTAATATCTTTGCATGACTATCTCCTTGAACGTATCCCACATAAGCGCTTCACGCACCTCTTCCGGCCTTGTTCTCCAGTAGCCCTCCCACCAATGATCAGCGTCTTCTACTAATTGAAATTCAGCACATGAAACACGTTGTTGATTCGTACATCTGACAAGTCAAAATATACGCTCAAGAGCTCGAAACCATTCCTCAACGACGCTAGGCCTATCTCGTCCATTGAAGGTGGGCGGCTTATAACGACGAAATTGCTCCACGATGCTGGCATTGTTTTGAAAGTTTGGAGCCTCATGGTTGACTTGGTTGCGAGCTGGAGCCTCGTTGACATGGTTCACGTTTTCCGCTTGGTTTTGATCCATAACCTATAAAAGCTCTAGGATACATTATATTTTCACATATCCCGTAAATAATCGTTGCACTAGGTGATCTTGAAGACATAAACTTTGTATACCATTGACCATAACTTTCAACGTAACACAATAGCATGAAGATTTTACATGGTGAATCGAAATAGCAAAAATGTAGTAACACAATTAATTCGACGTGGCATAATAGCATGAGAATTTAGCATGGTGAATCAAAATAGAAAAATATAAATCATGTACCTTGAGGAGCTGGATCGGTGAGGTGGTGATGGACGATATAACTTTTTTTTTTCTTAAATATTTCGCATTCATAAATATATTTTTAAGATACTCAACTCAAAAGGTATAATATTGCAAGTCTACAAGAACGTAGACCCGTTCTGATACCACTCTGTCACGCCCCAAATTCTAAAATATTGACCTTTCAAAAAGTAGTTAAAATAACTAATTTTAAACGCGTAAAAAATTATATTTTAAACTTACAACGATAAAGTAAAGGGACGCAACGGCTATTATATTTAAAATCACGTTAGTTATTGCAGCGGAAAAGGTTAAAAATAAAATCAAGAAATTCATAACTAACTCATCAACCAAATACCCATAAGAATAATCATAATTGAATTTAATAAACATGAGTGCAAATAATCTCTTGTTCTTTAAATAAATAATGTCGATCGTCTCCCATCACCACTCCTCGCCATCCAACTCTTCAACCTGAAATTATAAATTGTTGGGGGTGAGCATGCAAGCACACTCAGTGGGAAATAAGTCATTCAATATTTAATGCTAAAAATAAGTAATCAAGTAATTGAAACATAGCAACACTACAAAAAATTGCTCAAATAACGAGAGGAGTTAAAGAGGGGGATTTAACCCTTGCTATTTGGCGAGGGATTTAAAGAGGGGCACAAATAAAGAGGGAATTGACGAGGGGCGGAATCACACTCGCTAATTAGCGAGTGGAAAAAAGTGCCCTCGCCAATTTACGAGCGCGTTGGCGAGGGTACCAAAATCCCTCGCAAATTGGCGAGAGAAATTAATACCCCTCGGGAAATGAAGAAACCCAGGTGGCGAGGGATTGGTTTTTTGGAAGTTGGCCAGGGCGGAATTAATGCTGGGAGTATATATACTAATGGTTATATATTAATTACTGTAATTAATATATATTACTGTAATTGTTAGATATGATTAATTAATAAGGTTAATAGTTAATTATCATTATTTGAGTGATTAAATAGTTAAATATTGTTAATTATATACATGTGGGAAAGAAATTAATTAAACATAATTATTGAATAATCATGAATTAAAATTGGATCAGATTAATAAGGTGTTTATATCTATACATTTTATAATTGTTATAAGTTGAAAATTCAGCTGAGTTATTTTTGTACAATTAAAATAATTATAAACTATTGTTTTAATATTTTTTAAAGTAACAGGTTTCTTTAGTTTCCAAATTTTAAATATTTATCTTTTACTTTCAATTTTAATGGTGTATTTATTTTTAAGTTTTGATTATTAATGATACTTGATATTTATTTTTAATGTTAAATTTTTAATTTTAATTATATTGAAGGTATATATATTCAAATATTTTTTACTAACAACAATGATTTAATTACAAATTTGAAAAGAAAATTAATTAAACATAATTTTTGAATAATCATGAATTAAAAAAATGTAATTGGAGAAAAAAATTAAACACAACTAATTATTTGTAATAATTTTCCATTTAAAAATAAATATATTAAATATGTTTTGACAATTTAAAAATAAACAAGTAACTTTAATTTTATAATTGGAAAACAAAATAAACATAATTAATTATTTGTAACACATAATATTATAATTTCACATTTAAAAATAAATATATTAGATGTGTTTTGACAATTTAAAGATAAACAAGTTACTTTGAAGGAAAGAAGAAAATTTTGAAATTATAATATATATATATTAATTGCATTCAAAACATAACGACTAAAGCTCCTACCCTAAACGGCACACAAGGAGCGCATAAACTCTTCTCGTTCCGGAGGTCCCGGGTTCGATTCTCGCGCGTGTTTGGGAGAGAGATAATGCCATTAATTAAATTGGGTGCGAGTTGGGGGTTCAAAACCCAGAATTCACAATTTTTTAAATTAATGAAATTGGCGAGGGTGGAGGCCCTCTTTAATACGCGAGTGGGCCCCCCTCTTTAATTGGCGAGGGGGGGGGGGCGCACCCTCTTTAATTCGCGAGTGGGGACGCGCCCTCTTTAATTGGCGACAGTGCTCTCGCCAATAAATTAGCGAGGATCACTTTGGCGACAGGGAGTCCCCCTCGCCTATACTGTCGCCATTCAATTTAAAGAGGGTGAATCCCTCGCCTTTGCCCTCTTTAAATTGATGTTTTTTGTAGTGAAAATAGCATTCACATTGTCACGTATACTTTGCCATTGATACTTTTCCATCGCATGTTTTGTGGACCTTCCTAAAGCCAAATTAATGACTAAGATAGTTCCACACGTGAGCACGGCGGGTTAACACCCGAAGACCCGTCGGTCCCGGACCCCATCTGGAACCCCTGGCTATTAGATAACTTTGCCACAAACTTTGCCAATATATAACGTACTTTGCCAATAGAATAATAAACTTTGCAATAGACATATAAATAAATTCACATAGCAAACAATTAACTCAAATTATTTATCTAAAACATTAAATAAAGGATAACAAATGCAATAGAGCTCTACCAACCACTGTAGAGATTAAAGCAATTAAAACCCACCTCGATAGACGATAATAGCTACTAATGATACGTGAAAGCCTTGCACGAACTAGTCCTCGTAATTGCCGTCGCCTTGCATATATTATCGTGTATGGCTAATTAGTATAATATTCGAGAAATAACTAATTTAAATACTTGCGTGGTGATGAACTATAAATTTAGAGACGAAGTGGCAAGGGTTAAAATAACTAATCACTAACTAGAAAATAGTGGTAGCCGAATTGAGATAACTAAGATTCATGAATAAAAACCTTAATTCCCCAAATGCAATAACCTAAAACTAACGTACAATACATAACATCAAGAATTAATCATGTTAATTATTATCTTATATATATATACTATAGAAACTTGCCAATGGCTTAAAGAATTAAAGGTTATTCAACAACAGTAGAGTAAGTAAAATCCAATTTACACAAAACAGTATGTTGTGGCAATAGAAGTCGAGAATGCCGAAGGACAAAAATCTAATCAATAAGAAATGTGAAATAAGTTACTGTTTTGGACCAACAAGAGAAAACGAGTAAAGATTTATGAGAGTATAAATTCAGAATCAAATAATTTAAGTCCATGAAAGGGATTTGGGTTTTTTAACAAACTGAGCGGTACAAAAGTTTAACAATATTCAAACAAAAGTGAATTGAGCCTTATGTCCCAATTGCAGAATGCGATTCATAAAATAAAAAAAAAGTTAAAGGAAAGAAGTTAATACTTGGTAAGGGGAAATGATCTGCAGTTTGTAGTGGAATAGGCCCTCCTCCTATTTTTTTGGCATTTTCAGATTCTTTCAGTAAGAAAAGGATTTTCGAATAGAAGGAAAGCTTTCTCAAGGAGATGCAAACGTACTGTGATTTTATAGACAAATAATGTGGTTGATGAAGGGATTTAATTTTTATAGAGAGATTTGAATGTGAAGGACGTTACCTTTTCCACTATAATTAGGAGGGGGTTACTAGAAATAATGTGTAACTAAAATTGAAATAAATAAGGTTTTGGGGAAAAGACTATTCATTGGCCCACTAAAGGAGGGAGAGTTAGAAATTAACTTGAAAAAGTTACAGAAATTGATTTTTAATTAAACGATGTAGTTGATAAATATTTTATTTCTATTAATTAAAATTTATTTAAAATAATTTTAAATAAAAAGATAAAGAAAAATTACTGGGTATTACATTCTACCCCACTTAATAAAATTTCGTCCTCGAAATTAACAAACTAACCTTTTGTTGTTGAACTTTGACTCATGGTGCGGCAATAACGAGCGGTGTGACTCGAATGTTTGCATCTAAAGCATTTGTATTGTCCCATAAGACACTCTCCCCTGTGATTTCTCCCACAATTTGCACAAAGCGGCTTGATCGGTATAACATGAGCATTCGTACCCGTAGCAACGTTAAAATTATCTGGTGCGGTGTTACTCTCGAACCTCCCTTGCTTGTCTTGATTGTCGTTTCGATTTTGATCTTCCCATTTTCTCTTTCCCGAGTTTTCAGTTGGCCCTCGATTGGTGTTCTCGGTTTGTTGGCTCGCAGCAATTTCCCCCGCTCTCGTAACTAAATCGCTAAAAGTCATATCTCCGTGACCCGCTAGTATGCTACGTATTTCTGGTCGCAATCCCCTCTTGAATTTTTTAGCTTTCTTACGTTCGGTGTCCACCATGTGAGGGGCAAAGCGGGCTAATCGAGAAAAATTCCTTTCGTACTTCTCGACGGTCAACTTTCCTTGTTGAAATTCGAAGAACCTTGACTCCATTCGCTCGCGATAAGTATCGGGGTAATATCTTTGCATGACTATCTCCTTGAACGTATCCCACATAAGCGCTTCACGCACCTCTTCCGGCCTTGTTCTCCAGTAGCCCTCCCACCAATGATCAGCGTCTTCTACTAATTGAAATTCAGCACATGAAACACGTTGTTGATTCGTACATCTGACAAGTCAAAATATACGCTCAAGAGCTCGAAACCATTCCTCAACGACGCTAGGCCTATCTCGTCCATTGAAGGTGGGCGGCTTATAACGACGAAATTGCTCCACGATGCTGGCATTGTTTTGAAAGTTTGGAGCCTCATGGTTGACTTGGTTGCGAGCTGGAGCCTCGTTGACATGGTTCACGTTTTCCGCTTGGTTTTGATCCATAACCTATAAAAGCTCTAGGATACATTATATTTTCACATATCCCGTAAATAATCGTTGCACTAGGTGATCTTGAAGACATAAACTTTGTATACCATTGACCATAACTTTCAACGTAACACAATAGCATGAAGATTTTACATGGTGAATCGAAATAGCAAAAATGTAGTAACACAATTAATTCGACGTGGCATAATAGCATGAGAATTTAGCATGGTGAATCAAAATAGAAAAATATAAATCATGTACCTTGAGGAGCTGGATCGGTGAGGTGGTGATGGACGATATAACTTTTTTTTTTCTTAAATATTTCGCATTCATAAATATATTTTTAAGATACTCAACTCAAAAGGTATAATATTGCAAGTCTACAAGAACGTAGACCCGTTCTGATACCACTCTGTCACGCCCCAAATTCTAAAATATTGACCTTTCAAAAAGTAGTTAAAATAACTAATTTTAAACGCGTAAAAAATTATATTTTAAACTTACAACGATAAAGTAAAGGGACGCAACGGCTATTATATTTAAAATCACGTTAGTTATTGCAGCGGAAAAGGTTAAAAATAAAATCAAGAAATTCATAACTAACTCATCAACCAAATACCCATAAGAATAATCATAATTGAATTTAATAAACATGAGTGCAAATAATCTCTTGTTCTTTAAATAAATAATGTCGATCGTCTCCCATCACCACTCCTCGCCATCCAACTCTTCAACCTGAAATTATAAATTGTTGGGGGTGAGCATGCAAGCACACTCAGTGGGAAATAAGTCATTCAATATTTAATGCTAAAAATAAGTAATCAAGTAATTGAAACATAGCAACACTACAAAAAATTGCTCAAATAACGAGAGGAGTTAAAGAGGGGGATTTAACCCTTGCTATTTGGCGAGGGATTTAAAGAGGGGCACAAATAAAGAGGGAATTGACGAGGGGCGGAATCACACTCGCTAATTAGCGAGTGGAAAAAAGTGCCCTCGCCAATTTACGAGCGCGTTGGCGAGGGTACCAAAATCCCTCGCAAATTGGCGAGAGAAATTAATACCCCTCGGGAAATGAAGAAACCCAGGTGGCGAGGGATTGGTTTTTTGGAAGTTGGCCAGGGCGGAATTAATGCTGGGAGTATATATACTAATGGTTATATATTAATTACTGTAATTAATATATATTACTGTAATTGTTAGATATGATTAATTAATAAGGTTAATAGTTAATTATCATTATTTGAGTGATTAAATAGTTAAATATTGTTAATTATATACATGTGGGAAAGAAATTAATTAAACATAATTATTGAATAATCATGAATTAAAATTGGATCAGATTAATAAGGTGTTTATATCTATAAATTTTATAATTGTTATAAGTTGAAAATTCAGCTGAGTTATTTTTGTACAATTAAAATAATTATAAACTATTGTTTTAATATTTTTTAAAGTAACAGGTTTCTTTAGTTTCCAAATTTTAAATATTTATCTTTTACTTTCAATTTTAATGGTGTATTTATTTTTAAGTTTTGATTATTAATGATACTTGATATTTATTTTTAATGTTAAATTTTTAATTTTAATTATATTGAAGGTATATATATTCAAATATTTTTTACTAACAACAATGATTTAATTACAAATTTGAAAAGAAAATTAATTAAACATAATTTTTGAATAATCATGAATTAAAAAAATGTAATTGGAGAAAAAAATTAAACACAACTAATTATTTGTAATAATTTTCCATTTAAAAATAAATATATTAAATATGTTTTGACAATTTAAAAATAAACAAGTAACTTTAATTTTATAATTGGAAAACAAAATAAACATAATTAATTATTTGTAACACATAATATTATAATTTCACATTTAAAAATAAATATATTAGATGTGTTTTGACAATTTAAAGATAAACAAGTTACTTTGAAGGAAAGAAGAAAAATTTGAAATTATAATATATATATATTAATTGCATTCAAAACATAACGACTAAAGCTCCTACCCTAAACGGCACACAAGGAGCGCATAAACTCTTCTCGTTCCGGAGGTCCCGGGTTCGATTCTCGCGCGTGTTTGGGAGAGAGATAATGCCATTAATTAAATTGGGTGCGAGTTGGGGGTTCAAAACCCAGAATTCACAATTTTTTAAATTAATGAAATTGGCGAGGGTGGAGGCCCTCTTTAATACGCGAGTGGGCCCCCCTCTTTAATTGGCGGGGGGGGGGGGGGCGCACCCTCTTTAATTCGCGAGTGGGGACGCGCCCTCTTTAATTGGCGACAGTGCTCTCGCCAATAAATTAGCGAGGAGCACTTTGGGGACAGGGAGTCCCCCTCGCCTATACTGTCGCCATTCAATTTAAAGAGGGTGAATCCCTCGCCTTTGCCCTCTTTAAATTGATGTTTTTTGTAGTGCAAATAGCATTCACATTGTCACGTATACTTTGCCATTGATACTTTTCCATCGCATGTTTTGTGGACCTTCCTAAAGCCAAATTAATGACTAAGATAGTTCCACACATGAGCACGGCGGGTTAACACCCGAAGACCCGTCGGTCCCGAACCCCATCTGGAGCCCCTGGCTATTAGATAACTTTGCCACAAACTTTGCCAATATATAATGTACTTTGCCACAAACTTTGCCAATAGAATAATAAACTTGGCAATAGACATATAAATAAATTCACATAGCAAACAATTAACTCAAATTATTTATCTAAAACATTAAATAAAGGATAACAAATGCAATAGAGCTCTACCAACCACTGTAGAGATTAAAGCAATTAAAACCCACCTCGATAGACGATAATAGCTACTAATGATACGTGAAAGCCTTGCACGAACTAGTCCTCGTAATTGCCGTCGCCTTGCATATATTATCGTGTATGGCTAATTAGTATAATATTCGAGAAATAACTAATTTAAATACTTGCGTGGCGATGAACTATAAATTTAGAGACGAAGTGGCAAGGGTTAAAATAACTAATCACTAACTAGAAAATAGTGGTAGCCGAATTGAGATAACTAAGATTCATGAATAAAAACCTTAATTCCCCAAATGCAATAATCTAAAACTAACGTACAATACATAACATCAAGAATTAATCATGTTAATTATTATCTTATATATATACACTATAGAAACTTGCCAATGGCTTAAAGAATTAAAGGTTATTCAACAACAGTAGAGTAAGTAAAATCCAATTTACACAAAACAGTATGTTGTGGCAATAGAAGTCGAGAATGCCGAAGGACAAAAATCTAATCAATAAGAAATGTGAAATAAGTTACTGTTTTGGACCAACAAGAGAAAACGAGTAAAGATTTATGAGAGTATAAATTCAGAATCAAATAATTTAAGTCCATGAAAGGGATTTGGGTTTTTTAACAAACTGAGCGCGGTACAAAAGTTTAACAATATTCAAACAAAAGTGAATTGAGCCTTATGTCCCAATTGCAGAATGCGATTCATAAAATAAAAAAAAAGTTAAAGGAAAGAAGTTAATACTTGGTAAGGGGAAATGATCTGCAGTTTGTAGTGGAATAGGCCCTCCTCCTATTTTTTTGGCATTTTCAGATTCTTTCAGTAAGAAAAGGATTTTCGAATAGAAGGAAAGCTTTCGCAAGGAGATGCAAACGTACTGTGATTTTATAGACAAATAATGTGGTTGATGAAGGGATTTAATTTTTATAGAGAGATTTGAATGTGAAGGACGTTACCTTTTCCACTATAATTAGGAGGGGGTTACTAGAAATAATGTGTAACTAAAATTGAAATAAATAAGGTTTTGGGGAAAAGACTATTCATTGGCCCACTAAAGGAGGGAGAGTTAGAAATTAACTTGAAAAAGTTACAGAAATTGATTTTTAATTAAACGATGTAGTTGATAAATATTTTATTTCTATTAATTAAAATTTATTTAAAATAATTTTAAATAAAAAGATAAAGAAAAATTACTAGGTATTACATTCTACCCCACTTAATAAAATTTCGTCCTCGAAATTAACAAACTAACCTTTTGTTGTTGAACTTTGACTCATGGTGCGGCAATAACGAGCGGTGTGACTCGATTGTTTGCATCTAAAGCATTTGTATTGTCCCATAAGACACTCTCCCCTGTGATTTCTCCCACAATTTGCACAAAGCGGCTTGATCGGTATAACTTTAGCATTCGTACCCATAACAACGTTAAAATTATCTGGTGCGGTGTTACTCTCGAACCTCCCTTGCTTGTCTTGATTGTCGTTTCGATTTTGATCTTCCCATTTTCTCTTTCCCGAGTTTTCAGTTGGCCCTCGATTGGTGTTCTCGGTTTGTTGGCTCGCAGCAATTTCCCCCGCTCTCGTAACTAAATCGCTAAAAGTCATATCTCCGTGACCCGCTAGTATGCTACGTATTTCTGGTCGCAATCCCCTCTTGAATTTTTGAGCTTTCTTACGTTCGTTGTCCACCATGTGAGGGGCAAAGCGGGCTAATCGAGAAAAATTCCTTTCGTACTTCTCGACGGTCAACTTTCCTTGTTGAAATTCGAAGAACCTTGACTCCATTCGCTCGCGATAAGTATCGGGGTAATATCTTTGCATGACTATCTCCTTGAACGTATCCCACATAAGCGCTTCACGCACCTCTTCCGGCCTTGTTCTCCAGTAGCCCTCCCACCAATGATCAGCGTCTTCTACTAATTGAAATTCAGCACATGAAACACGTTGTTGATTCGTACATCTGACAAGTCAAAATATACGCTCAAGAGCTCGAAACCATTCCTCAACGACGCTAGGCCTATCTCGTCCATTGAAGGTGGGCGGCTTATAACGACGAAATTGCTCCACGATGCTGGCATTGTTTTGAAAGTTTGGAGCCTCATGGTTGACTTGGTTGCGAGCTGGAGCCTCGTTGACATGGTTCACGTTTTCCGCTTGGTTTTGATCCATAACCTATAAAAGCTCTAGGATACATTATATTTTCACATATCCCGTAAATAATCGTTGCACTAGGTGATCTTGAAGACATAAACTTTGTATACCATTGACCATAACTTTCAACGTAACACAATAGCATGAAGATTTTACATGGTGAATCGAAATAGCAAAAATGTAGTAACACAATTAATTCGACGTGGCATAATAGCATGAGAATTTAGCATGGTGAATCAAAATAGAAAAATATAAATCATGTACCTTGAGGAGCTGGATCGGTGAGGTGGTGATGGACGATATAACTTTTTTTTTTCTTAAATATTTCGCATTCATAAATATATTTTTAAGATACTCAACTCAAAAGGTATAATATTGCAAGTCTACAAGAACGTGGACCCGTTCTGATACCACTCTGTCACGCCCCAAATCTGAAAATATTGACCTTTCAAAAAGTAGTTAAAATAACTAATTTTAAACGCGTAAAAAATTATATTTTAAACTTACAACGATAAAGTAAAGGGACGCAACGGCTATTGTATTTAAAATCACGTTAGTTATTGCAGCGGAAAAGGTTAAAAATAAAATCAAGAAATTCATAACTAACTCATCAACCAAATACCCATAAGAATAATCATAATTGAATTTAATAAACATGAGTGCAAATAATCTCTTGTTCTTTAAATAAATAATGTCGATCGTCTCCCATCACCACTCCTCGCCATCCAACTCTTCAACCTGAAATTATAATTTGTTGGGGGTGAGCATGCAAGCACACTCAGTGGGAAATAAGTCATTCAATATTTAATGCTAAAAATAAGTAATCAAGTAATTGAAACATAGCAAATACCATTCACATTGTCACATATACTTTGCCATTGATACTTTTCCATCGCATGTTTTGTGGACCTTCCTAAAGCCAAATTAATGACTAAAATAGTTCCACACGTGAGCACGGCGGGTTAACACCCGAAGACCCGTTGGTCCCGGACTCCATCTGGAGCCCCTGGCTATTAGATAACTTTGCCACAAACTTTGCCAATATATAATGTACTTTGCCACAAACTTTGCCAATAGAATAATAAACTTTGCAATAGACATATAAATAAATTCACATAGCAAACAATTAACTCAAATTATTTATCTAAAACATTAAATAAAGGATAACAAATGCAATAGAGCTCTACCAACCACTGTAGAGATTAAAGCAATTAAAACCCACCTCGATAGACGATAATAGCTACTAATGATACGTGAAAGCCTTGCACGAACTAGTCCTCGTAATTGTTGTCGCCTTGCATATATTATTGTGTATGGCTAATTAGTATAATATTCGAGAAATAACTAATTTAAATACTTGCGTGGCGATGAACTATAAATTTAGAGACGAAGTGGCAAGGGTTAAAATAACTAATCACTGACTAGAAAATAGTGGTAGCCGAATTGAGATAACTAAGATTCATGAATAAAAACCTTAATTCCCCAAATGCAATAACCTAAAACTAACGTACAATACATAACATCAAGAATTAATCATGTTAATTATTATCTTATATATATTTACTATAGAAACTTGCCAATGGCTTAAAGAATTAAAGGTTATTCAACAACAGTAGAGTAAGCAAAATCCAATTTACACAAAACAATATGTTGTGGCAATAGAAGTCGAGAATGCCGAAGGACAAAAAACTAATCAATAAGAAATGTGAAATAAGTTACTGTTTTGGACCAACAGGAGAAAACGAGTAAAGATTTATGAGAGTATAAATTCAGAATCAAATCATTTAAGTCCATGAAAGGGATTTGGGTTTTTTAACAAACTGAGCGGTACAAAAGTTTAACAATATTCAAACAAAAGTGAATTGAGCCTTATGTCCCAATTGCAGAATGCGATTCATAAAATAAAAAAAAGTTAAAGGAAAGAAGTTAATACTTGGTAAGGGGAAATGATCCGCAGTTTGTAGTGGAATAGGCCCTCCTCCTATTTTTTTTTGGCTTTATCAGATTCTTTCAGTAAGAAAAGGATTTTCGAATAGAAGGAAAGCTTTCTCAAGGAGATGTAAACATGGCTTTGGCCCATATGAGAAAAACCCTACTTTTCCTTTCTTACCAAATCTCACACTCTAGGCAACCTTTCTCTTAATCACGGTAATTTGTATCAATCCCACGATTTACTTTCCTTTCCCTTCATTGGGAATTATGGCTAATGGCCGGAAATCGTGGGTGGTCTTCACTATATAAAGGGCATTGGTCCTTTGGTGAAAAGTGTGGTTTACAATACAATTCTTGTATGAGTGAGAAAAGAGAAAGAGCTACCAAGAGTGAGAATTCGGTGAGATAGGAAGGCCTCGAGGTTGTTCCCTTGCATCGTGTGACGTTCCACTTGAGTCTAGGCGCTGAGCCCGGTGTTTTTTCGGTTTCTCTTTAATTTCTTTTTCTCTATTGTTGTTTTCCTCCATTTGTTTTCTTTTGTATTACACTTATTTTTAGTACAAGGAAAACTTCCAGTGGCATCAAGAGCTGTCCGAGCTGGGAGTCGCCGGAGAAGTAGCCGCCGCCGTGAACCGCCGCCGCTGCAAATCGCCTCCGGCCATTACCGCCGGTTTGTTGCACTCCGAAAGGTCGCCGTCGATCCACTGTTGTTCGGTGGAGAAGGCTTTCCTGAGTTGGGTGCCAGTCCGGTGGAGTAATCGCCGACAACAGATAAGTTGAAAGGTTTGATCTTTTCCTTTTCTGTTTTCTATTTTTCCGCTGCTGTCTAGTTACATATATATATTATATCATATACCTATTGTTATATATTATATAGCTACTGTCCTATACTATATATTATAATATATTAACTTTGCTTTTATATTTATATTATATAATATACTTATAAAGATGTTATATATTATATATATAATATAGGTGTTTTATTTTCTGCTTTTGAGGTTCACTAATCCGTGTTCTGCAGAGAATAGTTTTTTAATCTTATACCCTATTTTCTCTATTGACCTTGATTGAGTGCTTCTTGTGGGAGAATTTGAATTTATTATTATTCTACCCAAGACAAATATTGGATCCATTATTCAATCGCTCAGGTATATTGGCTTATCCCTTCTTTTAATTTTTTCGTAAAATTAGACCGCTGGTCGCGGATAGGTTTGGGATTACGTGCTGTTAGAATATAGGATTTGATGCGGCCAAAATATGTCGTTCCCTAGAATAACGACACGTGGATGAAGGACGAATTAAAACCGTTTGTTATGAATGATAACCCTGAAGAGAAGATTAGTACACCCCTGAGTGTTAGGAAAGGGGTTAAGCCCAAACACGGAGTTGGGCCCATATCCTTAAGTTTACTGTTCACAACCCATATTACTGGCCCAGAGATCCTTGGGTCAAGTATTCCCAGCCCAGAAAAAGAGATTCAGTCTCAGTAGGAAGAAGTCCAAGGAAGGACCGAGTTTGGAGGGACGGTTGAGAAATAAGCGGAAGAACCATTCTCCCTCTCTCCCACAGAATCGGTCAGGTATAAAGGCAGGTTAGTTTTACCTTTTTGACTACGTTTTTCATACTACAAACACACATTTTACGTTTTACATGAAATATACTGAAAAACCAAAGAGAAACTGACGATTACTTGCGAGAATTCCCCTCAATTTTGAGGGAAATTCCTCCTTAATTCTTCCGAGAAAGACTTCTGACTTGAGCGTCGGAGATTCCACGCCGGAATCCCCTCCGGCGTGTTTTTGCAGGTCTTACGGGAGTGTAGAAGAGGATTATTCGTGAGAGAGCTTGCGGAAAAGTGATGATTCAAGCCCGTAATTATCACAGCCCGCACGGGAAGATTTAGTATCTGTGATCGTTATTTTTGGACGCAACAGGATTCTTGCTCGATATTTGTGATTTCTGTTTGCTTGGTTACTTGTGTTTTTTCTTAATGGCTACTACTACGACAAATATCATGTTGGTTCCTTTCAATGGTAAGTCTGATTTTGGTATTTGGCAGCATAAAATGAAATGTGTTTTAATTCAAAATAGAGTTGTAAAAGCCATTGATCATTCATATGCTACCACTGACACTGATGATAAAAAGGTTGAAATGAACAAACTTGCTATGAGTGCCATTATATTGAACTTGTCTTATTGTGTGATTCGTAAAGTTAAACATCTCAAAAGTGCTCGTGAGATATGGGATAAACTGTCTGAATTATACTATGAAACATCTTTACCCAGTAAATTGTTTTTGTTGGAAAAGTTTTTCCGTTATAAACTTGACATGAACAAGGACATTGATGAGAATCTTGACAATTTCACTAAACTTATACAAGATATAAAGCAAACGGGTGACAAGAACATTGATGATTACACTGCTATTGTTCTTTTGAATGTTATACCTGATTCTTATAATGATGTGAAATCTGCTATTAAATATGGTAGAGTTGATGTTACTTTGGATATCGTTGTGAATGGCTTAAAAAGCAAAGAACAGGATTTGAAACAACATGGTAGTGTGAAGGGTGAGGTCATGCATGTGAGAGGTAGAACTAAGACGAAAAATCAGCCTAAGAAACATGATAAAAATGATGGTGAGAGAGGCAGATCTAAGTCTAGGACTAAGGCTAGAAAATGTTTTCACTGTCATGAATCTGGTCATTTTATTAAAGACTGCCCTAAGAAAATTCAAGAAAAACAGGATAAGAATGAGCATGCTAATATGGTTGTTAGTCAAGAGAATTATGGTGATGTTTATATGGTTATTGAACCTAGTGTGAACTCTATGCATTCTTTTGAAATGAAAAAGCATGAATGGCTCATTGATTCTGGTTGTACTTATCACATGTCTCCGTTTAAGGAGTTGTTTACCACTTTTAATAAAGTTCAAAATGGTTTTGTTTCCATGGCGAATGACAAGAAATGTGATGTTATGGGTATTGGTAATGTGACTTTGAGTTTTTCTTCTGGTGTTATACTTTGAAAAATGTTAGATATGTGCCTGCTCTTTGCAATAATCTTATGTCATGTGCTGCATTGGAAGATGATGGATTGGAAGGTAAATGGGGTAAGGGTTTTATGAAAATTGTTAAGGGAACTTTGGTGATTTTCAAAGCTGAGAAAAGAAATAATTTGTATGTTTGTTCTGCTAAATCTGAGTTTTTAAATGCTGTGAATGTGTCCAAGGGTGACAAAACTGATTTATGGCATAACAGGTTGGGACACATGAGTAATAAAGGTATGAAAATTTTGCAAAAAAATGGTTCTTTTGGTGATGATAAAATTTCTAGTATTCCTTTCTGTGATGCATGTGTACTTGGCAAACAACATAAAGTGAAATTTCTTGTTTCTCCCTCCCCCAATAATTCCACTTGCAAAGATGTGCTTGAATATTTACATGCTGGTGTATGGGGCCCTGCTAGTGAGCCCACTCAAAGTGGTAACATGTATTTTTTGTCCATTATCGATGATTTCTCTAGAAAAGTTTGGGTGTTTTTGATGAAAAACAAATCTGATGTGTTTTCTAAATTCAGTGAATGGAAAACCCTTATTGAAAATCAAACCGGTAAGAAAATTAAAGTGCTTAGGACTGATAATGGCTTGGAATTTTGTAATGCTCAAATGAATGATTTTTGTATAAAATTCGGTATTAAAAGGCATAAGACGGTTCCTTATAATCCCCAACAAAATGGTGTGGTGGAAAGAATGAATCGTACTTTAATGGAGAGAGTTAGAAGCATGCTTGCTACTTCGGGTCTTTCTAAAAAGTTTTGGGGTGAAGTTGTTTGTACTGCTGCATATTTAATTAATAGATCTCCATCTGTGCCTTTAAATGGTAAATGTCCTGAGCATGTTTTCTATGGTATGAAAATTGATTATTCTAACTTAAGAGTGTTTGGTTGTGCTGCTTTTGTTCATCAAAAACTTGATAAACTTGAACCTCGTGCAAAAAAGTGTGTTTTTCTTGGTTATCCTAATGGTGTGAAAGGTTATAGATTGTGGTCTATGGATGAGCATGGTTACAAGATTATTATAAGTCGAGATGTTACTTTTAATGAGCATTATTTTCCTTGTTTACTTGCTTCATTCCCTTTACATGAGTTTAATGACACTTCTAGCAAGGTGGAGCATGATATGCCTAAACTTGAAATTGATGATGTTCATGTACATGTTGATAACGAAAATGTTGAAAATGAGTTTGATGATATATCTGATAATCTTGAGAATGTGAATGATGATAATTTGCAAGGTGGAGCTAATGATAGGCCTAGAAGGACTGTTAAGAGACCTCTTAGATTTTATGATTATTATTTGGATACTCATGCTTTTCATGTTTTTGAGTTAAATGATAATGAACCTAAAACCTACAAGGAAGCTTTAAAATCTGGTCATTCTAAAAAGTGGATTAATGCTATGAAAGAAGAAATAGAGCCTTTGCATGTTAATCACACTTGGATTCTTGTGCCTAAACCTGTTAATTGCTCTGTTGTTGATTGCAAATGGTTGTTTAAGGTTAAGAATGAACTTAATGATGTTAGATACAAAGCTAGGCTTGTGGCTAAAGGATTTACTCAAAAAGAGGGGGTAGATTATACTGAAATATTTGCTCCTGTGGTGAAATTTACAACTGTGCGAATTATGCTTGCTTTGGTTGCCCATTTCAATCGGGAATTGAAACAAATGGATGTTAAAACTGCTTTTTTGCATGGTGATTTGGATAAACCGATTTATATGAAGCAACCTGAGGGTTTCGTTGATACTAAACATTCTAATCATGTTTGCTTGCTTAAAAAATCCTTGTATGGTTTGAAACAATCTCCTTGACAATGGAACAAAAAGATTGATGCTTGCATGATCTCTTTGAAGTTTAAAAGAAGTGCGTATGATCATTGCCTATACTTTACAGATGATGTTAATGTTCCATTTTACTTGCTCATTTATGTTGATGATATGCTTTTGATAAGTCCTAGTGTAAAAGCTATTGAGCATGTGCAAAAATGTCTTGGTGATAACTTTGATATGAAAGATCTTGGAGATCCAAGGAAAATTTTAGGCATGCATATTGATAGAGATAGAAAACGGCATACTTTGTTGTTAAACCAAGCTTCATATGTGGAAAAGATTTTAGAAAAATTCTCTATGTCTACTGCTAAATCAGTTAATGTGCCCCAAGCTGCTCATTTTGTGCTATGTAAGGATCAGTCCCCCAAGACTGATTCTGAAATTAATGCTATGGAAAATGTACCTTACTCTAATGCTGTTGGCTTTGTTATGTACTTAATGGTCTCTACTAGACCTGATATTGCTTATGCTATTAGTTGTTTGAGCCGATACATGTCCAATCCAGGTAAAACTCATTGGGAGGCCATGAAATGGCTTCTCAGGTATTTGAAAGGTACAGGTAACCACTACAAGAAAAAAGGTTTTTAGCATCGGATTTTTTTTTATACCAAAGATGAAATATTTGATACCAACGGGTTTTGGTATCAAATGTATTTCCGATATAACTTCCGATACCTATACTCCCGATCCTACAGACCTTGTGTCAGAAAAAAAAAGTTCGATACCAAAGGGTAACCCTTTAGTATCAGAAATTTATAGTATCGATAAATATTTTCTGATACTAAAGGATTGAACTCTTTAGTATCAAAATTGTATTTAGTATCGGATTATTGTATCAATTTTT
The DNA here is from genome assembly GCA_963675135.1 of Galeopsis tetrahit. Taxonomy (NCBI): domain Eukaryota; kingdom Viridiplantae; phylum Streptophyta; class Magnoliopsida; order Lamiales; family Lamiaceae; genus Galeopsis; species Galeopsis tetrahit. The sequence continues at coordinate 19,491,696 of OY776130.1, forward strand.
TTTGATACAACAATGTATTTATAGCATCGTAAACTTTTACCGATACTAAACATATAGTATCAATAAATATTTTCCGATACTAAAGAATTGAACTCTTTAGTATCAGAATTGTATTTAGTATCAAATTATTGTATCAAATTTTTTTGATACAACAACGTATTTATAGTATCGTAAACTTTAACCGATACTAAAAATATAGTGTCAATAAATATTTTCTAATACTAAATGATTGAACTCTTTAGTATCAAAATAATATTAGTATCGGATAATGGTATATAATTTTTTTTGTTACTAAATTGTATTTATAATATCCTAAAATTTTATCCGATACTAAACATACCAATACATCAATTTTGATACTAAAATTAATGGTATAATTTTTTTTTAATTTTTTTAAATATTACAAATATATTGTATCAACAAAAAAATGACCCTAAAGATACTTGAGACGAATAATAATCCAAAAAAGTAAATGCTATAAAATTGAATTTCAGGGTGACATGGAAAAAATTTAAAAATGTTGAATGTAAAATTTTTAAAAACTACAAATATTAAGTTTCCACTATACCAAAATCTATCTAAAACCTATGTCATTACAAGGACAATTATAGAATGCAATAAAGATTATAAAGTTTTCCTTTACATTTATAATAGAAACTTTTTTGAAGATGTAATTCTCCAACACACTGCTTCTTCACAGTGGCTTCTCATGGTGCCTTTTCGAGCACTTTCTGGCTTCTGCAACGTCTTTTTACTTTGAATAATCATGATGCATATGCCTGAATGTAAAATGTAGATAAATGATTTAACATAAAAGAATTTAGGGATAGTAAATAAATAGAGTAGTTGTTGCCAAAGACTTTGTGTACGTATAGCCTCGCATAATGAATTTCAATGTAGATATGATAGAAAATTACAAAAGTAACCACTCTTATGCATATGCAAGTTTTTAGAGATAATACCAAAATGATCTTCCAAAGGGTTTCTTTAGTTAGCTCATCCAAGAGCTTTCTCCAATCTTCTAAATCAAAAGGTATCAATTTTGGATCTCTTGCAAGCAAGAGAATGTAGGATGACAACTTCCTCCCATTTCTACCTTTTTTTTGGTTGTCCATGAACATTAACCTGCACACCTAAACTAAAATAATGATATTAAGAAAAACAGGTCGATGATCATGACTCCATGAGTCCTCACTTAAATTATTACCTTGTTTGTTAGAGGACAATTCAAACTTCAAAATATACATGGACCCAAATATAGCAAGAGACACCTAACTTTTTAGTAAATCATTCCCGAACGATATCAAACATGTGGTTTCCTTTTTCAGAAGACTCAACTGATATTTAAATTTTATCTATTTCCTCTTTTAGAGGTATGTACTGTTGATAAAATTAAATAAATTCTATAAAGCTTTACTCACATTAAAGCAGTAAATCAAGTTATTCAATAAAACAACACATTAAGAACTAGAGTAAACTTTAACACTTAACTCAAAAATCAACGAGGGCATAAGTAATGTTCATGACTGATATGTATATACAATGAAGTAGAGAGCTACAGGCACCAGTAAAGATTGATTAGCACCACTAGACCATACAAATTACAAATTCTAAGCATACAAATACACTACTGGAAAGTTTCCAACTTCTTATAAAATGTGCAATGTCCCCTACAAAAGGAAATTTGAAATAGCAACTACAACAAAAAAAATTAAGCCAACTTATCAGTGCCCTAAACGCATAAACATATAACATACAAGTCATGAAAAATGAGCAAATGAAGCACACACATCATTAATAGTAATAGGCTATCATTGACTTCAAGCATAAAAAATGGTAGAAGTAGAGTGAAATTAGTAGTATACCTTCTTGGAATCATTTTCCTTGAGCCAGTTGATTCAAGCCTCAATATCCTTAACACCCTGATCATCAAGTCAATTGACTACTGCGGAGGTTCTGCAGCCTATAAACCTACATTCCCTTCATATAAACTGATTTGCAAGAAAAAATCAAATAAGAAATGGCGACGAACACACAAAGACATGAGCAACACATATAAATGCACATACAAATGCTTAGGATAGACAATAGTTGATGCCCATACAAATGCACATAATTACAATCAAAACAAGCCACATTAAGTATGAGCAAATCTTACTCTTACAAATTAAAATCAAGACAAAATAACTGCTTTATATTAACAACATGATATTACCTTGATGAATCTCATTCATCTCTAGCTCTTGATGAATCTCAATGCATAACATCAAGTTTTTGAAAGAAAATGTGTTGGAAAATTTAACATGTGTCGCTCCTCTATTTTGATTTTATCTGAAAGATACAGTGTATCCTCATTCGGTGCTGGATTTCCTGATTGTAAGCAAGCTACATAAACAACAGAATGACTATTAATACCAGAACATTTTTAAAAACTGAACAACTACTTTGAATGCAACATAATTATCAAACTTGTTCATCAGTTGCATAAATAAACATGAGAACCGCTTCTTCAATTCAACTATTACACAACACAAATGCAACGCCGATTAATACCAGAATATCAAAATCCAAAAATCTAATGCGCAGATCTGAAAATCATAATTAAATAAAACTCGTCTAGCTTCCCCAAATTAGTCTTCTAGAAGTAACCAAAATACAACAAAACTAAATTATGAATTGGTCTTGATTTGATAATTCGAAGTAATTCTAATCATCTTAAGTACTCTTGGTATGACGAAACAAAACAACTTTTATTAACAATAATAAAATGTCTGCAACAAGAAAATACCAATTTACATCAACATCAGCAAACCATCCTAACAACAATATTCTGAGAAATTAACAAATTTAGGCCTGAAATCGAATGGATCACAATAATTTCGAGTCATTGAATTAAACAATTAACAAACCTTTTTCGGAGATAGTATTGAGGTTTGGAGGCTATGGAACACTGATCCATATAGGTGCAGAGAGACTGGATCTGGTTTGTCTCTCCGAATTGAACTTTGATTCGCCGGAGCGCAGCGGCTGAGGAGAGAAGCCGCCCGGAGTCGGAACGAGCGGTATGGAACCGTGCGTGGCTGAACGGAGGGCCGCGCATCGTCTGCTGGAACGGACCACGGCGGCACGTGCGCAGCAGCGGCAGACAATGGAATTGTCGTCGGCGCCGGGGAAGATGACGCCATGGGAGTGGACGTCGGAAGCTTATGGTGCAACGGTCGCACAGGTACGACCGTCAGAGAGAGGTGGTGGCCGGAGGCGCTGAGAGTGCTGGCGGTTGAAGAATGTACGGTTACATCCTCACTGTGTGAAAATCGCACACAGTGAGGGTTTTTTGCTTGGGCTGGGCTTTTGATGAGTTTGAGGATGAAGGCATTTGAAATCTTCAATTTATTTAACAAAGTAAGGAGATATAGCAATGGGTATGGGTATCGGTATCGGTATCGGTACGATAATTACAATAAAAATAACAATAATATCAAAAAAATTATTTGATGAAAAAAATAATGGTACAAATAAATAAATTACTAATACTAATATAGTAATAGTATAAAAAAAAATGTTGGATGCTATTAAAATTAGTGGTATCGGAAATTAAATGTCCAATACCAATGATAACTAGTATCAAAAAAATTATTTGATTCAAAAAATAAGTAGTATCAATAAATAAATTATTAATACTAAAATAACCATAGTATCAAAAAAGTGGTGGATGTTATAAAATTAATGGTATCAGAAACTTAATTTCCGATATTAATCATAAATTGTATTAAAAATAATTATTTGATACAAAAAATAAATAGTATCAATACATAAATTATTAATACTAAAATAGTAATAGTATCAAAAAAATTGTTGGATGCTATTAAAGTTAATGGTATCAGAAATTAAATTTTGGATATCAATAATAACTAGTATCAAAAAAATTATTTGATACAAAAAATAAGTAGTATTAATAAATAAATTACTAATACTAAAATAATAATAGAATCAAAAAAAAGTTTGGATGCTATTAAATTAATGGTATCGGAAATAAAGTTTCTGATACCAATGATAAGTAGTATCAAAAATATTATTTGATACAAAAAAAAATAAGTAGTATCAATAAATAAATTACTAATGCAAAAATAGTAATAGTATCAATAAAGTGGTGGATGTTATTGAAAATAAAATCAATAGTATTGAAAATTTAATTTCCGACACTAATGATAAGTAGTATCAAAAAAAAAAAATCTGATACAAAAAATAAGTGGTATCAATAAAATAATTACTAATACTAAAAATAAAATTAATAGTATCGAAAATTTAATTTCCGATACCAATGATAAGTAGTATCAAAAAAAAATATTTGATACAAAAAATAAATAGTATTAATAAAACAATTACTAATACTAAAAATAAAATTAATAGGATCGAAAATTTAATTTCCGACACCAATGATAAGTAGTATCAAAAAACAATATTTGGTACAAAAAATAAGTGGTATCAATAAAACAATTACTAATACTAAAAATAAAATTAATAGTATCGGAAATTTAATTTCCGACACCAATGATAAGTAGTATCAAAAAATTTATTTGATACAAAAAATAAGTTGTATCAATAAAACAATTACTAATACTAAAAGTAAAATTAATAGTATCTGAAATTCAATTTCCAACACCAATGATAAATAGTATCAAAAAATTATTTGATGCAAAAAAATAAGTAGTATCAATAAAAAAAAATTGATGCCAAAATAACTTTGGTATCAAAAAATTACGGATGCAATAAAATTAATAGTATCAAAAGATAAATTTTTGATACCAAGTATGCAAGTAGTATCAATAGTTTTATTGTTGATACTAAATGATAAGATTTAGTATCGAAAAATGCATCCGATACCAATTTTCCGATACTAAAAACCTCTTTTCTTGTAGTGAACGTTGGTCTTAAATTTTCCAAAGCTGTTAATGATGTGAATTTAGTTGGTTATGTGGATTCGAATTATGCTAATGATAGAGATAATAGAAAATCAACTACTTCTTATGTTTTTACCTTGTGTGGTTCGTGTATAAGTTGGAAGTCCCAATTACAGCATGTCGTTGCTCAGTCCACAACTGAGTCTGAGTATGTTGTTATCACTGAAGCTGTAAAAGAGGTTATTTGGCTTAAAGGACTTATCACTTAAATTGGTGTACTTAAGGGAAAAGTAGTTGTTTACTCTGATAGTCAATCTGCCATTTAATTATGCAAAAATCCCGTGTTTCATGATAGGACTAAACATATTGATGTTAGATTTCATTTTATTCGAGATGTCATTGAAAAAGGCATAATTGATTTAGTGAAGATTCCTACTGAAAAGAATCATGCTGACATGGGAACTAAATGCTTAAACTTAGACAAATTTAAGACTTGCATGAAACTATTGAATTTTGATTCAATTGATTGATAGCATGTGTTTTATGTTCTTTCTTGGAGATCGAGACTTTATTTTCTTAGCACTTCTTATAGTCTCGATTATGTGTTTGAAAGTGCTTAACTTTAAATCTGTGCTAACTAGTGTGTTGTGTGTGCAGGTCTGACTGGACTCATACTACTAACATGTTTGTTGCTTGTGCAGGTTTAACGGGCGATGATGAATAAGTCCTAGATTCAATATAAGTGGATGGTGATGCTTTAAAGGGGAATGGACCAAAGAGGTGGAGAAATTTTGGGCCTTTGTCTAGCCCCACTATTTTAGTGGAATGGTTTCTTGGCCCACACTATATGGCTTTGGCCCATATGAGAAAAACCCTACTTTTCCTTTCTTACAAAATCTCACACTTTAGGCCACCTTTCTCTTAATCACGGCAATTTGTATCAATCCCACGATTTACTTTCATTTCCCTTCATTGGGAATTATGGCTAATGGCCGGAAATCGTGGGTGGTCTTTTTATTTTTGTTTAATTTTTGAAGATTTTAGTGATTTTTTATAGATTTTATTTATATTTTTTATATTAATTTGGATTCTTACTTTTTTTTTAATTTAATTATTTTCAGCAATTTATTAAATATGTTTATGATTTTATTTAACTATATTTGATTTTTGAATTTTTGTGTTTAACGTTTGGAGTGTATATAAAATTTATGGGGTGTTAGTAGGTTCATGTAATACAAAAGAAATATTTAAAAGAAAAATAAAATAAATTGTAAACTCCATTACTTTCTTAATTTTTTATTTGTGTTCTAACTTCTATAAAAAAACGTTGAAAATAAGGTTAAATAAAATTTTAAAATAGTAAAAAATCAACTAAATCTTCAAAACTAATTAAATTAATTATTTTAGCTTTGTTTAATTTTTAAAGATTTAGACGATTTTTTATAGGTTTTATTTATATTTTTCATATTAATTTGAATTCTTATTTTTTTAATTTAATTATTTTTGGCAATTTATTAAATAGGAAATAGTTGGGGCCTTGGGGGTGTGTATATTAAAAAATAATTTTTAAATTTTAGTGTGGTGTGTTTAACATTTGGGATGTGTATAACATTTTATGGGGTGTGTTTTAAAAAATGATCTGTTAAACCTGTTGTAGCAGGTAGGAGTGTGCAAAATAAAACCGGACCGGAAATTTTTTAAGATTCCGGTCCGGTCCTCGGTCCGAAATTTTTTAAGATTCCGGGTTCCGGTCCGGTCCGGTCTAAAACCGGAATTTACCGGTCCAGGACCGGAAACCCGAATTTACAATTTTTTTTTTATTATTATTTGAATTTTAGAAATTACAAATCCCATTCCTCTGGCTCTTCCACTCTCCTAAATCTAATTCCCTTTTTTACCATTCTCAAAATTCTTCAACCTTTATCTGATCTGAAACGCGCTCACCCAACCGACAAGGCGACAACCCTTCTTCAATCTTCTTGCAATGTAAGTTTTCTTGAGTTATTGAGAAGGTTTAACCTAATTTACTCTATACTTATAATCGTAATAATTATTTTTAATTTCTTGTTTCAAAATTTTAGATGGATAGTACTCAGTCACAATTTCAATAAAAAAGAATACCGGTGTTTTCTGATCAATCGGATGATGCCCTTAAATTTGTGCATCGTTTCATTTTGGACTACTGTTTTTTCATTTTGGACTACTGCTTTTTCATTTTGGACTTGAATTTTAATTTCTATGAACATGGTTTTGCTATAAATTAAGTTTTCAAGTATATATATATATTCTTGCACAATTGTGATCAACTTGATCTAAGGGCATAACTTATTCTTTAGGATATTAAAAAGAAATTTATTATAAAGGTAAATATGAAGAAATTTCTAGATCTTCAAAAAAATGTGATCCACTTTCCACTTCTTCTCATACACTAAGGAATAAAAAAAAAACCGGTTTGAAACGGTCCAAACCCGGACCGGAACGAAATTTACCGGTCCGGTCCGGTCTGGACCGGTTACATTCCGGTCCGGTCCGTAAAATTTTAAGATCCGGTCCCGGTCCAAACCGGCCCCGGTCCGGTCCGGTTCTGGACCGGTGCACACCCCTAGTAGCAGGTAACTGGACAAAAATAAAAATAAATCGAAACTTAATGGACTAAATTCAAAAAGTGGTAACCTGATGGACTAAATTCAAAATTGTGGTAACTTAATGGACTAAAAAAAATATAATCCCTTAATTTTAATATGAACTTCTTAAATGTGTTTGAGTATTTATTTACGGAATTAATTCCGCTGTCAAGTTTTATAAAAATAAGCATGATTTTAGTCAAATATTAGAGTGTATAGTATTTTCACCTAGGCCCTAAAATCGGGATGTGGCACAGATAAAGTATGATTTGATCTAGAGTGCGAGTGTAGAACAACAAGGATAGACAACTAACCTACTGATTGCTTGTTAGCTGATCAATTGGACAACTATCTACTCTGCTGTTAGTGCGAAATTGTGTAGGCTCTAAATATTTAGACTCGTGGATTGAATGAAAACCTTCAACAAAGAATGACTTTTACATGTAAACAAATGAATATATATGAGTAGACTTGATGTCTTCTGATTATAGAAATAGCACTTAGTGAGTTTTTGACTCTTTTGAAAACTTATGTATATGAAATATATGTGCAGTATGAATAATGAACAAACAATAAAGCAATAAATAACACAAGTATTTATAGTGGTTCATAACAATTTGTCCTACGTCCACTCTCACAATTCCAATTGTGATATTAATTTCATAAAAAGGATCATTATAGTCCTTAGAGAAGGCTTGTTGATGGTCCCTAAGCGAGTAGTGAATGATTTAAAGTCTAGAGGGGAGGGGTGAATAGACTTTAATACTTTTTCGAAACAGAGTTGAGTCATTCAGCTGATATACTTAGTCTGCTAGGTACTTAGCTTAAGTTATATTTTGCGGAAATGTGTAGGCCTTTTTGTTTAGACTCATTACCAATATGAAAAATCTTGTTATGCCAGAGTAAATAACATCGGGAATTCTCTCGTGATCTCCAAATCCTACGTCCACTCTCACGATTCTCTCGTGATGTTAATCCTTTAAATCACCAAATAAAAAGAGCTTGACCTTTAAAGTACCAAGAGCAGGACTTTGAGCTCTGAGCAATCACCAAATTGCTACGGTCTCCACAAGTTTTTATGAGAACTTGTACTCTTTAAAGTGTTTAACAACTTGAACCTTATACTGGCTAGGGTGTTTGGGTTTGGGTTTATTTGATCTATCTCCAACTATTAATTCAAGCATTAATCTTGCTTGATCACTATGACTAAACCAATGGATTTGTATGATAACAATCTGGGTTCGATTTCTTAGTTGGTGAGGAACTTTAAGAGCTTATGAATGCTATGAATCTAAACATTCTCTTCAAGAACTCTTTCGATGAATGTTTTGAATGCATATGGTTGTCAGCTGGGTGGGTTCTTTCTTGTACTTGCGTATAGTTCCCATGATCTTCACAAATGAAGATTGTCTTGTATTTATAGGAGTAATCTTCAATCAACTAGTTGTTAATGATAATCGTTAATTCCAGCATGATCCCTTGATTTATCTTGATTTGATTTGATTCCTCCAATTCCGGAACTTACCATTTATTGATATGGAATGTGCATTAAATGTTGGTCAACTAGGATTCCATACTTAAGATATTCATGTAGATTCTAGTCGGTTGACTTCTAGTCGTCTGATCTTGATAGGTACAGCAACCATCTAGCATGAATGAGTCTTTTGATCTTGTTCTTAATACAGTTGAGTCCAACTCATCTATTCTTGATAGAACCTCCTCTTCTTGTTTTGATATCTTCTAAGCTTTGACGTCAGGATCAGTAGATATCTTCAAAAGTACATATCAGCTGATAAGGCATACAAGGGCCTTCTCATCTGATTTTTCAACATGGTCTTCTTCCAATCTTCAAGGTCTTCTTAGTCTTCTAGTCTTCTACTCTTCCAATCTTGAGCATGCGCGTGTAAATCTAAGATGTGATCTCACATGATATACATACATCTGATATCACAATGACTAGACTAAGAGATATAAGTTGTTCTATACATCTCAGCTTATCCTATCAGATGACATAAACATGAAATAAACTATTAAGTGTTTTGGCCATCAAAAAATCATTACATAAATTACATCAATACCCTTGGGGGTGGGTGAATATCCCAACACTTGTTATCTCAATACACTCGACCTAGAGTGCAGTTGGATCTACTTGTTATCGGGAGAACCAGTACTCTTACAAATATATAACTTTGGTAACGAAAATAAACTTAACCATCTAATAACTAGAAGGTAGGGTTTGTATGTGTGAGTCACCAACTGTGTGTTGAACAAAGTGGTTCAAAGCCACACTTTCTAAGCTTAGGATATGAATGAAATTCAGGCTTGGATATTTGAAACTTAGAGCTATAAGTCTTTATAGCTTGACAAGATTTGATCGAGTCCATATCAGATGACATCTTCTAGTCGGCTGATCTTATGTAGCTAGTCAGCTGATAAGGTAAACAATAACCTTTCAGTCTGATTTCACTAATGGACTTGATGGTGTCTTCCAGTCTTTAGTCTTATACTCTTCAAGTCTTGAGTATACACGTGTTAAACCAGATGTGGTATCAGATGATATACATACAACTGATTTCACATGACTAAGACTTAGACTATATTCTATCTACTAAGCTTTATTATAACATCTTAGATAACCAATCAAACTAGATTAAAAATTACATCTAATACTAAGATTACATAATCTTGTTTTGACCATGAAAACTAATACATATATATAATCTAATTAGAGATGAATATTCCAACATTTTCTTCATTTCATAAATTTCTTGATATTTAATATGAGTTTTATTATTTACTAGAGTAGAATCCTGTGGGTACAACAAAGCAAATAATCAAACATATAGTAAATAGCAAGAAATTTTAAAAACGAAGAAATTACTAAAATTAACTTGCAATTAAAAGAGATATCACCTTGAATGTGGAATTGAAGCTACAACATGAAGTAAATGACAAAGCTCAACCTTAATCCTTGCTTGAAATTAAAATCAATCCACTAATCTAGGCCAACTTGTGAATTCAAAATGCAAAAATTGAAGAACACCACTAACTATGTGCTACTATATGAATTGATCTTCAAATAAAAAGAGGTTGAAGATGGGAAAAAATGTGAAAATGAGGGTTTATATACTCATGGGGCAGGGTTTGGAAGTTGATTTTGCAAGTAAGTCCCATAAAAATGGAGAAAATAGGCAAAACCCCCCGAAATGACTTCCACCTGGCCGCACCACCCGACCAAAATACGTAGCAAATGAAGGAGTTCGGGCCGAGTCACCCGGAAAAAATACATAAGGAAGGTGGAAATTGACTGTGGCCGCGTGGAATGGCTCTGGCCGGGTAGGCTGGCCACGTGGAATGGCCCGGGCCGGGTCGGCTCCCCTATCCCATATTTTGACATTTTTCCTTCTTTTATTCATATCTCGAGCTTCCGACCTCCAATTGACTTGATTCTATTTTTCATTCCACTCCAATTTTGAAGATGAATCCATCGGTGCAATCCCCCTTTTTGTTCAGTGATATATATGCATGTGTTTTGCTCCCGAAATCATAATTTTTTCTACAAACATCAACAACACACAACATTTCTCACAATTAAGATAATTTATCCATAATTGATAAGTACGTATCATATGAAAATACAAGTAATGTAAGCTCTAAATATGCACTAAAATCATGCAATTCACTACAAGAAAACTAGTTTTTAGTGACAAAATCCTCTCATTATTGCTTCTCTAGCTAAAAGTTTTTAGTGATGGGAAATTGAGAATTAATGACAGGACGTGTCATTAAAAGTCAATTTATGTCATTACAGATTTTTAGTTAGAGAAGTTTTGATGACATGATTTCTGTCACTAAAAGTTGATTTTCTTGTAGTGATTTTCACCTTAATCAGTACTCATCGAGCAGGGTGTGTGATAAGCGAGTGGGTGTCCTCAATAAGTTTGTGTGTATAACCGTGGCCCAGTGGTGGTCCTAAGGGTGGGTCTGAAGGGCGACCGCCCTGGGCCCCGATTTTTTAGGGGCCTACTTTTATATATATAATTAATTAATATTTTTAAAAAGAAATTGAAAGGTAAAAAAAAATGAACTTGAATATCTAATCCAATTAAAATTTATAATAATATTACGCCAGTAACATATTAAATATGAATTTATTATGAATTTTTCTCGAAAATAACCATAGCAATTACCCCAAGGGCCTAGGCCAATATCTAATTAAATGCACACTACACTACAGTAGGCGTATATGGAGAACGGGACATGAGTAGTGCCTATAAATTGTCCAGGGTGCTTTCAAACTCTGTATTCCATATTTCTAATTTTCATTCCAATATACTTTGTTACATTCAAGTGGCTATATCTCATCTTGACATCGGATGGGTGATCACTTTTGGCAATAGACATCCAACTTTCCCCGTCATTTTTTCATCGATCCACAATCACGGTTATATTATTCATTTTTTTTTTATTAATTTATATTATTTTATCTCTGATTCTCTATATTTACTTTATTGTTGTTATTGATGTTGTTATTGCTGCCTCAAAAAATAAATTTGAACAATTGCAAACATATGATAATATTTTTGGATTTTTATTTGATTCAAATAAATTAAAATCTTTGGATAATAATAAATTAAAAAAAAATGTTGTGACGGAAAACTTTTGAAGCATGACAACTCTTAAGATATTGATTCAAATGATTTATTTTCTGAACTAAAAAAAATGGTTATTGAGATGGCTATTGAGATTCTTGAATTTGTAAATGCTTTGGGTTGCTATTCTAATGTATTAATTGCTTATAGAATATTATTAACTATCATGTCACCGCGACATCAACTAAATAAGTTTTTTCTAAATTAAAATTGTTTAAAATATATCTAGGATTCACTATGTCACAAGAAAGATTAAATGGTCCTTAAAAAAATGATTAAATGGACAAATAACTTTATGTATGGAAAAAGATATGCTAGAAGATATTATTGATGAATTTGCTTCTGATGCTAGAAGAAGAAGCCATTTTAAATGATTTATTTTTAAACGTTCATTAATTTTTAATATGTGCATACATATTTCACTTATTTTATTTGATGTTGTTTAGGAAAGGGGTCCAATTTTCTTGTTCGCCTCAGGCCTACAAAATCTCAGGACCGGCTCCGTCGTGGCCTTTATTCTTTGCAACCTCAACATTTGACTGAAACCCACTCGATTAATTTATTCCAGACGTGAGTTTCATTAAAAACAGGGGCAGATCAGCTGTTTGTAAAGGGAGGGGAAAAATATATAGAATTTTTTAGAGTCCCCTTCTCTCACCACTTCACACATTAGATTACTTTGAGTGTTGAAATTAGTGAATTTATGAATTAATTATTTGAGTAATCTATGTCTTGGTTTAATTACTTCTATTGTTGTGATTTGTGTGATTTAATTGGTTGATCAATCATATTAGGTAGCATTTTCAATTATGTTAATTGCAACGAAACTTAGATTTGCATGATTAGGGTGTGGGTGTGAGACTTGATTAATTAATTGAAGTTACATAACTAGTAATCAACTCAAACGAGAGAGGGTTGAATGTTTAGATCGATAACATTAAACATTAATTGATTAGAGGTCGTCTAAGAGATTAGTGAGAGGGCGAGTCGTAAATATTAGTAACCGTGTTGAAAGTGATTACGGGTCACTATCCTAGGAGTTTATGGTACTACATAGACTACATAATTGTTAATTAGTGCACGTGTTCACCTAAGTCTCATGAGGGATTGGTCTACACATATATGTGATAGCCTTTAGCATAATTCAAGACGTTAGGTTTAATTATTGTGATTAGTTCATTAATTCATTAATAAGCCCACAAAATGAAAACACCCGAAGCAATTCTTCAACTTGCACTTTCATCTTGAGAGTTAGTTTTAGTTGTTTTCATAGTGTTTATTTTTTATTTGGTAATTGTTTAATTCTCCCGTTTAGCTTCTATAACACTATGCCGACATACAGTTTTGGGGCTCCGCACTCTCCTAGGTCTTAGGTCGATACTACTTGGTCGTATACTTGCAATTTTTATAACGAACCCAAGCGCTTTTGGTTAAGTTATTTTTGTGCTATTAAATTCGTAAAAATATGAAAAAAAATCATGTATTCATAAACTATCACTTTATTTATAAGTAGACCCCACAAAATCTCACCATACCCTCAATTTATCTACTTTATACGTACATAAACTAATTAATATTCGTTAAGATACGTGCTCGGAGAAATTGGCATTATAAATTTGGATGAGAGAGTAGATTAATACTCACTTAGTCCGCCTGTGAGATTTCCATTACTTTGTGCACATAGATTAAGAAATTGATTAAATTATAAATATAGTACATGTGATTGATTGAGAGAGAGAATGAGATAGAGAGAAAAAATAAGATATAAAGTGAAGTGTAAGATAAAAAATTAAAAAATATATGCCAAAAAATGTATGAAAAACTTATAGATGTATAAATCAAAATGGTAAAATGAAAAACTTATGAACAGAGTAAGTAGAGTACTCTACTAGTACTATTATTATGGGTCGGGGCCTCTCATGTATACATTTTGTCAACTTTTCGCACTCATCCCACTCAAATACTAAAAACTATTTGATATATATGGTACTAACAAGGATGGATGAAGAGGATGAAAAAAGAGAATAATTCTTTAAAATACTACTTCCGTCCCGAAATAATTTTTACATTTTTCTATTTGAAACGTTCCACAATAATTTTCATACATTTAAAATGAATTTTTTTTTATAAACTCCACCCTCATAATATCTTCAATTTTATATAAATGACATTACTTTTTCTCAACACATACACAAAATCAACTTATTTATTTATTTTATACATAGAAGTTTATAAAATTATCCTTCAAAATTCCCACTAAATTCACTTTTTCTATTTTGTGTGTCACTTCACATGTGAAAAAAATTTTAGAACAAAGGGAGTATAATTTTATAAAGAAAAAAAATACACGTAACCGTCGGGTTCAAATCGGAAAAGGTGGAACCAAAACCAAACAGTGAAATACACTGTTACGGTTCCGGTTCGAATCGACCGTCCGGAACCGGATTAGCAAGACTAGGATACATAATTTATTTTATAATTTGATATTTCTAAAATAATATTTTAAAAGAAAAACTGTTAATCTTTACAATAATGATGGAGTATGTAAAATAAAATATGTAACTGAGAATGTAATCTCATCATTCTTTCTTCTCCGAATTAGCTAGACGTCACTTTCTCATTAATTCTTGTCTAAAATGTAGTTATATATACAACCTCGATCTTCATCTAGCACCAATATCTACCAATGTAAGTTTTCGTTGTACTAAAAACAAGTGTAATACAAAAAAAAACAAATGGAGAAAAACAACAATAGAGAAAAAGAAATTAAAGAGAAATCGAAAAAACACCGGGCTCAACGCCTAGACTCAAGTGGAACTTCACACGATACAAGGGAACAACCTCGAGGCCTTCCTATCTCACCGAATTCTCACTCTTGGTAGCTCTTTCTCTTTTCTCACTCATACAAGAATTGTATTGTAAACCAGACTTTTCACCAGAGGACTAATGCCCTTTATATAGTGAAGAGTCTCAAATATACTTGAGTTGATTTTGCCTTTTTTTTTTTTTTATTATACACCTTTTTACAACCTTCATTTAGACTATTAACATACTTATTAAAATATTGAGTTTCTTTTATACGTATATTATAATAAAATGAAAAATAATGTGTGGAGGGATTAAGGTTTGAACCATTTAACTTGTACTTAAAAATATACACATTCTTCATTTTGATTTAAACTTCTAAGGAAAAAAAATTATTTAGTAAAAAGAGCAACACAATATTACTAAAAAAATATATGTCGATATAACAGAAAAGTACAATACAATGTTACTAAAAGTATAAGTCACGTATAACTAAAAAATGATATATATAAAGAGATGAAAAGAACTAGCGAAAAAAATTATAGGGGTGCGTAGTTGTTTTGGGTGGGTTAGTTGGGTACGGGTGTTTCAAATTGGAAGTGTGCATGTAACCTAGATCCGTACGTGCACAACAAACATTTGAGATTTTATCTAATTCACAACATATACAAATTAATTTTGTAAATTTTAGACACGTATAAGACTGATTACAAAATTTTAGAAAATAATTTACCTACAATCGAGAAGAAAAGGAAAAAAAACGTTGGGAGATGATGGCGGCTAAAATTTGAATTTAAAAGAGATATATATATATATATATATATATATATATATATATATATATATAACTCTAGTTGAATATGATATTGTGTATAAGAAATTAAAAATGAATTATACATATATGTGTATGACTCATGTGCACTAGTTGAAAAAAACCACATGGGTGAAACAGACACCAACTATAATCGAAACCTGTAAATTAGTAAAACTGAACAATATTAGTTTATATAAGTCAATCACTGATAAATAAAATGTGATAGAGATTTTGACTGAAGCATGACACTTATTTTAATTGAAACGTAACGAGTGAGACCCGTGCACTTAATGTGTGCACTTAATGTTTATGAGACATTGCGGCTATATATATATATATATATATATATACTTAGATTTGGACTTGTTCTTCAATTATATTGGGGCTAAGATTTCTAACCCCATATGTTGTCCTTATCAAAAAAAAATAAGATTTGTGATAATCAAGGAATATCCTTATAAAAAATATAAATATAAGTGAATATTTTTCAGTGTATATAATATTAATGGTAAATTTTAATATGCACTCGAGTGCATGCTGTGCACCCTAGTCCATGTGCACTTTTCAGTTTACTGACTTACACTTTTTGGTAAATGGTGTTGCACTTTTCAATTATTACTTATACAGTTTAATAATTGAAAAGTGCAACACCATTTACCAAAAAGTGTAAGTCAGTAACTGAAAAGTGCAACATGGACTAGGGTGCACAACATGCACTCGAGTCCATAGCAAACCAACCCAATATTAATACTTATTTATTATTAGTTATGAATACAATGATTCTAGTAGTAACATAATATTGTATTCTAATGATCGAACTAAAACACGGGGATCTGGATGTGATATCAGGTCGTTGATTATTATTTGTTGATTGGTACTCCCTCCGTCTTAGGATTTTATGCACACTTTGATCGGCACAAAGATTAAGAAAATAGAATAAAGTGATGTGTAAGGTAAATAAATGAGGGGTATTATTGGTAATTCATTGATTAAAGTGAAAGAAATTTGATTAAAGGTAAAATAAATGAGGGGTATTATTGGTATTATTGTTTCCTTTTTTGGAGTGTGCAAAAAATATTGGGACGCCCGTTAAGGAAAGTGTGCATAAAATCCTGGGACGGAGGGAGTATAATAGTTGCTTATAATGAACTTAGTTTATTGCTCGATTTATTCAAATTATGCTTGAAGTGAGAAATATAGTATTTTGTTATTCTTGAAGGTAAAGTGATAATTTTTTAAAGCAAAATGCATCTCAAAAATTTGTTGGAGTCAATCGAACGAGCAGAATATGAATGGGCGCGGCTAAAGGCACCCAAGGATCCTATGAGGACACCCACGCGATGAGGACACACACAAAACGGATGAGGACACCCACGTGGAAAACTAAAAAATACCCTTCTCCCATTAAAACTATTAAAACCCTAATCTCACCTCATTTGGTACACCCACCCCATTTTTGCCTCCTCACCTTCCCTCCCACGCCTCGTCGTCGGCAGCCTCCATTTCGCCAGCGCCGCTCTCTTCGCCGGCAGCAGCGCCGCTCTCGTCACCTGTAGCGCCGCCCTCCCTCTCCACGACTCCTCTCGTCGTCGTCCCCGTTTCGCCAGCGCCGTCCCCGTCTCCCCACCCAACACGCGCGACAACGCCGCGGCGCAGCTCCGCCTCCCCTCCCCACGCGGCAACAGCGCTGCCCTCGCTCCCCACGTCGCCGCCTCACTCCCCACCCAACTCTCGCGACCAACCCCTCTTCTCCCTCGTCCGCCGCGGCCGCCGTCGCTCTTCTCCCAGAGACGCGGCCGCTCGCACCCATCCTCCCTCCTCCGCCACCGCCGCCAGTTCCAGGTAGGTTTTTTTTTAAAATTTTTGGAATTTTAGAAAATTTAGGGTTTTTAGAAAAATTAGGTTTTTTATAAATCGTGATTTATTTTCGAACATATTTAGTTTGTTTTGGAATTTTTTTCGAACAATATGTGTTTGTTTTGGAAAAAATTTCAAACATTTTGATGATCTTTTTTTTCGTACAAATTTAAGTTGTTTTGTAATTTTTTTCGAACAATCTTGGTTTGTTTTGGAATTTTTTTCGAACAATCAGTGTTTGTCTTGGAAAAAATTTCTAACATTTTGTTCGATCTTTTTTTTCGGACAAATTTAAGTTGTTTTGGAATTTTTTTCGAACATACTGAGTTTGTTCATAAAAAAATTTCGGACATTTCAACTTTGTTTGGGTAAAATTTTTGAACATACTAAGAATTTTTTGTTGTTTAAATTTTGGATTTTTTTGTTGTTTTGGTGGTGATGGTAGGGATCCTAACTATTCAGGTGTGAAATGAGTAAATGAGGAATCAGATGTAAAATGAAATGGGTGGGTGTACTCATCCGTCCTTTATTTTAAAAATGTGCAAAAGGGTACAAAAGACATTTTGCATACCTCTAATGATAAAAAAAAGTTTCCGTGGGTGTCCTCATAGGATCCTTGGGTGCCTTTAGCCGCGCCCTCATATTAGATAAGGAAGCCCGATAGTAGTCTATTTTTAGGCCCAGTAATTGCATATTTTCGGCCCATTTAGAACTACAAGAAGCTTCCAAATTGATTTGGAAGAGCAAACTGGGCCACCACCACGATCAATTTTTTTCCAGCACATTTATTTAAGTGATTGGTAGGCTGCTTGGAGGTACATGAGCCACAAAAATTTATATGAGATAGTTTCATATATTAGACTACTTTTTCCTAACATGTAC
This sequence comes from Galeopsis tetrahit, assembly GCA_963675135.1. Lineage (NCBI taxonomy): Eukaryota > Viridiplantae > Streptophyta > Magnoliopsida > Lamiales > Lamiaceae > Galeopsis > Galeopsis tetrahit. Next base: position 19,510,231 of record OY776130.1, read on the forward strand.
TCTCTGCGTCTTAATTAAAGCTTTCATTTTGTCTATCTTAATGAAAGCTTCGCATCTTTTTTTTTGCAAACTACTCTTTCTTTTACATTTTTTTCTTTCTCAATCACATCACCTCTAATAAAGCTAGAATTTGCATATGTAACGAGGATGATTTCACGGATCAAAGATTTTACTTTGTTGATATGCCTTGAATCACACACTTCGCTGAGTTAGTCGGGGGTCTCGCTGACCGGGTAAATAAGCCCAACAGTATGCAGTATTGGGCTTTAAGCCCAATTCGGTGTTTTATCTCAGTGCTATATATATGGTCTTTGAGATCTGTAATCTGTAACCCTAATTTGATAATAAAATTCGTTCTCCTCTCTGCCCGTGGACGTAGCCAATTCATTGGTGAACCACGTAAATCACTTGTCTTCTTTACGTTTCTTGTTCATGCTCTATAATCCTATTCTGTCACAACATACTTTATGTTGGCAGATGCTATTATGTTATGTACTCTACTGTATGATAAAGACGATTTCTTACGCTAACTTGCTTCTTTTTTTGGTTATCTCTTTGACATTGGGTCAAAAATGTCTGGGCATCGTCCCTTCTCTTGATCTACTTCGGTTACAACTCGACAGGGAGTATTGCGTGTCAAACGCTAGATTGGGTCGAGAACTGACCACTGCTCTTTATACATTTTTTGTACAACCAAAGATACACAAAGAGAAATCACCCACCCGAAGCCATCAACGTGGCTTAACCATCCATAATTGGCGGGCAATTCGTCGTTCATGCATTTTTGTCCGTTGTCGCTGGAGATTGCACTTAGTGCTAGGCTTCCGCTGTCGGTCCGAACCGGGTGATGAAACTGAACGTACTTTGGTTAGTCATCCTGCTTGTATCGACTTCTGTATATCTCTCTGTCCCTGATCCTTTCAAACATAAGCATAGAATGAAGCGAGTGGGGATCACCTCTAATACATCTATATATTATATCATATTTCTTAATCTATGTGCCCAAAGCTCATAAGAGGTTTCACCATGACAAAGGGAGAATATTTAAAGTATCCGCGAGCTTAATAATTATTAGGAATTAATATACAAGAATTAATTCTCCACCTGTCTACAAGTTCGGACTTTTAGATTAGACGAAATTCTTTCATGATATGGAATTCTTTCAATTACTTTTAGATGAGATATAATTCTTTGACCCTAGTCAGAAATTGTTTTAAACAAAATTAAGGTATATATAAATAGTAAGATGGAGCCCATATATATATATATATATATATATATATATAAAATATCACCCCCATTTTCTAGTTATGTTCATCCAATTTTTTGGTCCCACTTCATGCAAAAGACAGCCCTTCCTTATAATCAGGGTAGAATTGACTCTCTTAAATTTTGGATCATCACTGTATATAATTGTGTGACAACATAGAGCTCCACGCGCGGATACATTTTAGAACTAGTCCTTTGAATTCAATTTTTAATCGAATACTTACTTCTACTACCGTAATCCTCCTACACTTGTTGGTGAAATATTAAAGAAAAAAAGGTTCATTCGCCTGGTCACTCCAACTCATTCAGGTAAACGAAGAGACGAGTTAGCCTGCACGACAACACGAGTTGGGGGATTTTTGTAGGTTGACCCGACCTTTTTAAAACTTATTTATTTTGCATGTGCTATTATTTGAGCCACAAACTTATGTATTCAATTTAATAGCCAATTTTCTACTTTTAAGTTATTCTTATCGATAACATTTGTGTAATTACTGTTTTTTTATTTAATTAACATGTAATAATATACACTTAAAAAAATTTATTGATTAGTTTGATATTTTTGTAGAAAAATAAGCATTTTTAGAGTAAACCACACCTCAATTATATTTTGGAGTTAATCGAATAAATAAATTGAGAATAAGAGAAATGGTGAATTGGGCCAAGAAAGAAAAAAAAAGAAGAAAATAATTGCATTTGGGGCATGCTATTTATTAATTTGAGCTTAACAATTGCAAGCACATTTGCAATTATTCATTTAATTTGTTCACGGCCACGGATAAATGCCCCCAATTATTATGTGTTCACCCCTTGATGTCTTCACCCTCAAATATGAATTCACCCACCTCTTATTTTTCAAAATTACCCTCCTTACTCATAAACCCTAATTTTCATTCTACCTCACCCCCTTCTTTGAATTTCTCTTCACAATGGTTCGATTTCACACTCACTATTCAATATATGTGTAGTGCATTTTTTTCCGAGCTTTTTTTACAAAAATTGCGTTTTGCAAAAACTGATTCGCTTTTGTGAGATTTTTCGGAAAAAAATTCCACGTTTTGAATCAAAACTCGGCCAACTTTTCGACGTTATGATTCAAAACTCGGTCAACTTTTTCAAATTTTGATTCAACACTAGTTTGCCGAATTTTGAATCAAAACGTGGAAAAGTTGGCCGAGTTTTGAATCATAACGTGGAAAAGTTGGCTGAGTTTTGATTCAAAAAGTGGAACTTTTTTTCGAAAAATCTCACAAAACTCGGCGTACCAGTGTTGAGTTTTTGCAAAACACGATTTTTGTAAAAAATAACTCGAAAACGAAATACACTACACATATATTCATTATAACTACACAATCATGCAATAATACAATCAAATAAAACAATAATAACATGAAAAATAATTAATTACAAATAAATACTATGTTTTTGGTGTGAGGAATGTAAAAAAACTCTTTTTTTTTTTTTTTTTGGGTTTATGGATGGGAGTGAACTCAGCATATAGGGATAGTATAGTCTTTTTACTCATTGATTAGGGGGGTTCATTTATCCGTGGCCTTTGTTCACATTGGTGATGCTGCAATTTAAAAGTCCATGGGCCCATTCCATTTCAAGTTTTTAGGCCCATTCGTGAATGCTGGAATTACTTCGACCCATGCAATTATTCGCAGAAACAGGGGACAACACAGTGAGCTTCGGATTGGCCCAGAACAGGGGGCGATTCCATCGGGGGGGAAACAAACACCACCTCCTTCCACTTCAATTAATTCACTTAGGTTGTGTTTGCATGGATGAATTTAATTATGCATTTTAAATTCATAATCTAATTTCATTCTACTTATTTGGATTAAAAAGTAAATGAATGAATTTTAAATACTCAACATCTTTTTTTATTTTTTAGTTCAAATTGATAAGATTTTAAATTCTCACTAAAACCATGTCATTTGAAATATATATATATATATAAATTCTCAAATCAAATCCTCTCATTCAAACACAACCTTAACTTTATTTTATTTTCTTAGTTAATTTTCAGTGGAGTATTTTGTTTTATGATAAGTGTTGGAGAATTTGAAGACAAATGAGATCATACCATTCTTTTAATTTAATGTTTTGCTATCTATTTTCTTTGCGTTTGCTTTATTTTGTTAATTTAGTCATTGACTAGGTTTGTTGGTGTTCGAGTGTTTGAATTAATGATGAAATTAGATTTTTAGCTTGATTTGGATTGTTAAATTCTATTGGTGGTGTATTGATTAGATTAATGAGTTTTGAATGATCATTTACTTGAATTCAATTATTAGATTATATGTTGTTTAAAAAAAAAAACTATTAGATTATATGTTGAAGCTTGATTAGTGCAACGAGAGTTGGTTAGTCTCGATAGATAATAAAAGAGCCATGTATATAATAAAAACCTCTCCTTCCGAGAGGAACTGATAGAGAATGAAAATATAAAAAAATATTAAAAATAATTAAACTATAAAATATTAAAACGATTAATTAATAAAATACTAAAAAAAATATAACTTATTTGGATACCTTTCCTTCTAAGTCCATTGTTAAGTCTACTTCAAAATTAAATTTACAATGTACAAACACAAAAATAATGATATGAGAGTGGTGTATATATAAAAGGCAATAGAGATTTGATTTAGTTGAAAAAATCATGGGTATTCAAAAAAAATTTAAAAATAATTATTCGAAAAACACATATAAAACTAAACTAAAATTAATTTAAAATTCGAAGAAGTCGTATTTTTTTACAGAAAACATATTAAAAAATTATTATAAAATTTATGTATAAGTAATTTCATAAATAAAATGAAACACCAATATTCTCATCTCATCTCATAATACGTTAAACATTTAAAATTATAAATTCAACAATAAAAAAATGACACCATAATCAAAACTTAATAAAAATTGTCTAAATTAAAAAAAATATATACTCCCTCCGTCCCACAGGAATTTGCACACTTTCCATATATGGATGTCCCATACCAATTTGCACACTCCATAAAAGGAAATATCTTGATAACCCTCACCCTTGAAATATACTCATATTTACCCATATGCCATTACTTTTCCACACTCAATCTACTTTTTACTTTACTTTATTCATAAAAGTTTACAAAACTACCCCTCAAAACATGAATCATTACACATTTTCTTACACATTTCTTAAAATGTGTGCCGATCAAAGGGTGCAAGTTCCTCCGGGACGGAGGGAGTATATGAAAACTTTAATCATATGAAATTTGAATTTCACTACTACACATTTAAGCTTGGAGAGCTGCACTTGGACAACCTTTTTTTCAAACAACTTTCCAAGATATAGCTCGAAGAGCGGTTTTGTTAAAAAAAAAAAAAAACATAGACAACGATTATAAATCGTTATGCAAACTCACTTAGACAGCGGTTCTAAACCGCTGTCCAAGTAAACACTTGGAATGCGGTTAATAACCGCTGTCTAAGAGCTTAGTTTTAAGTCAACATCAAATGCGCGATATTCCAGAAGCATTAATTCTCCCCCAAATTCCAAAATCGTTGTCTCCCCCAAATCCCATGTCGCCGTTGCCTCCCTCTCGCGCCCGCACGCGTCGCCGTCACCTCCCTCTCCCGCACGCCGTCGTCGTCGCCTCCCTCCCACTGTATGTATATATATTAGTGTATATATGTATAACACCACTAGGTGTATGTATAATATTAGTGTATATACTTTAATTATTATGTTATATCTGCAATCTCAAATGAGGAATTAATAGAATCATGGTTGAATCTGGGTTCTTGATGTGAGGGCAATTTCAATTGGATTCATCAGTTATAGTATTATTGTTTAATTTGTAGAAAAAAGTGTTGAAATTTATGTGAATATAAGTGTCAATACACAGTGACAGGTGGAACAAAGGTTCATTTTCCTGCCTCAAATATACATACAAAAGTTCCAAGTTTGATATGTTCATTCTGTGTTTATAAGTTGTAGCCTTAAAGGCCATTTACACACACAAATAAGTTAAGTGTAGACATTGTATACAGCTTAACAAAGTTAAATACAGTATGCTTCATATGGGGTATTTAAATGATTAGCAGTTGCAGTTGTTGTATGAAAGTTATGTTTTGTCTTGTATTGATTAAGATTAATTTGAAAAGTGTGTTTTTGGTAGCTAATATTTCTTATTTGTATTATGTTAGTTGTGAATTTGAAGGATAAAAAGAAGTGGTAGCTCTCGAACAACACCTCCCAATACATAAAACTTGTTCATTCTCTCTTTCTCTTGCACAAAATCTAAATTATGTAAAAAGAATCTTATTGGTGTATATATGTATATTGGTGTATATATGTATATTGATGTATATTTATCATATTTTATGTATTGGTGTATGTATATTGGTGTATATATATTGATGTTTGATAATATGCTTGTGTGAGGATTTAAGCATAAATTAGTGTTAATTTGTTAGGATTAATGTTGTTAATGTTAGAGATGAACAATTGATGCTTGGTTTATATATTGTTAATTGTTTTTATATATATATATATATTGTGTGGGTTGGATTAATTGTTGTTAGGGTTAGAGATGAACAAGTTTTATACATTAGGATTGTAATACTTTTAGGTTTAATACATTAGGATACATTGTCTTGAGAAACACTTCATATTGTCTTTCCTATAGACATCTATAGTTCTATATGGATCGAAAGTGGGTTCGAGCAGATCGATTATCAGAGGAGTGTAGGAATGGGGTGGAAGAGTTTTGTAATCATGCAATTAGACACTGCACCAACCATCGGTACATTCCATGTCCTTGTTGAAAATGTATGAATGGAAAAACTGTTAGAGGTCGAGAAAATTTGTTCGTCCACTTGATGATTCACAGTATTGATAAAGCATATACTGTTTGGACATCTCATGGTGAGACAAGAGATAGATGTAGCTCAAGCAACCTAGGAACTGACTTTAGGTTTGAAGATACAGTGGATGCGGATAGTTTAGAAGATGTACCTATTGTTGATACATCGAGTAGGGACGACGATGATCTACGAGATCACCCTTATATGTCAGAGAAGTTAAGGGATTCTGCTGGATTACCCCTTTGGCCCGGGTGTAAGAAGGCAACAAAACTGTCAGCTATATTGATATTGTCGAATTTAAAAGCAGCTCACCAGTTATCTGATGCGTGCTTCACAAATATTCTGGAAGCAGTTAGTGGTCTATTGCCTGATGGAAATGTACTACCTAAGAGAGCATATGATGCTAAACAAATGCTCAAGTCCATCGGGTTATCACATCAGAAAATTCATGTTTTTCCAGCTGGTGATTGTATCTTATTTCGGAAGGAGTGTGCAGACCTCGATAAATGTCCCAAGTGTGGGAAGAAGCGATATAAGAAAATAAATCTCCCGCGAAGGTGATGTGGTACTTTCCAATAATACCAAGATTCAGGAGAATGTATTGTAGTGTTGTGGATGCTAGAAATTTAACTTGACATCATGATGAGGATCAAAGATGGAATGCTAAGACACCCTGTTGATTCACCCTAGTGGAAGACATTCAATGTCAGGCATTCAGAATTTTGCAACGAGCCACGACACTTGCGTCTTGCACTCTCAACTGACGGAATGAATCCGTTCGGTATTCAAAGTACCAACCACAGTACATGGCCAACGATTTGGTTAGTTTATAACCTTTCGCCCGAGTTGTGCATGAAGCGCGCTTACATGATGTTGTCTATGTTGATATCAGGACCCAAGATATCACCCAAACAACCTGGTAACGACATAGATGTATATATAACTCCTTTGATAGAGGACTTGAAGCTCCTGTGGGATGAGGGTGTCGATGTGTATGATGCTTGTAGAAAGGAGAATTTCAAGTTGAAGGCCATGCTGATTGGAACTATCAATGACTTTCCCGTAAGTCCTTGTTGTACCAAGAAGACATATCATATTCTCTTGAGTCATTGTAGGAAGACCGTTTATATGGGACATAGGAGGTGGTTGGACCCAACGCATAAGTACAGAAGAATGGTTGATGCATTCGATGGCATAATCGAGACAGATGAAGCACCACGTTTATTGTCAGGTTCAGATGTATTAAATGAGATGAAGAATATCTACACACAGTACGGAAAGAGCTTCAAAAAAAGTGTTCCCACTAGCGGTTGGAAGAGGGAACCAATTTTCTTTCAATTGCCCTATTGAAAAGAGTTTTATGTTAGACACTTCATTGATCTAATGCACGTTGAGAAGAACGTTTGTGCCAGCTTGCTCAATACTCTGCTAGCTGATAAGAAGTCCAAGGATGGTTACAATGTGTTGCTCAATACTCTGCTAGCTGATAAGAAGTCCAAGGACGTAACTGAATATCTATTTGAAGATATGAAGGCTAACTAAAACAATTGAGGTTAGTTGGAGAAAGAAGTTACAAGAAACGGTTAAGAGTTAGTTGGAGTTAGTTTTCACAAACTACTAACTGTCTAACTAAAGTCTATAAATACCGTGAGATCTTCTACTGGAAAAGACTACTGCTACAACTGATATTCTGAATTCAAGAAGCAATTAAAGTCTTAGAAGCATTCAAGAAACTCACAGAGTTCAAGAAGCGAAGATCAACCAAGAAGCCAAGTTTTGAAGAACATATTCGCAAGGCTACAAACAGAGAAGTTTTACTATTTTAGTTTGTGATTTGTTTTGTAAACAAGTGTGCTAGTTACTTGTGAGAATTACTAGTGGATCAAAGATACACTTGGTAGTGTAATCGATAAGATCAAAGTCTTAGTCTTGGGACTCTAAGCCACAAGAAACTCAAGGAGTTAATAAAACATCACAACTAGTTTGTGAGAGTGGATGTAGACAGTTGTCGAACCACTATAAATCTTGTGTTCATTTACTTATTGTTTTATATTCTTATAAGTTCTTAAAGAATTCGGATAAACAACTAGATTTAGAAATCTAGTTAAGTAGACGAATTATTTCACACTAAGAACAATAGTATTGTTTACTAAGTAAAAGTTCAAAATCAAGAGTTGAGTATAAACTGTAAAAGGCTCACATTAAAATTGAGAGTAGTGAGCTGGGTTTAGTAAGCACAGTACTGTATCAGAACAATAATTCCGTATTATAACTCAGATATTTTAGAAAAAGTTTTAAAAGTCTATTCACCCCTCCCCTCAAGACTTTTTTACTAGTTCTAATCTTAACTCAACTTTGGGACCAACAAGTGGTATCAGAGCAGTAGTTCTTCTGGACTACTGTTTCTAGATTACCAAGAAGACTTTGAAGGAAAGTCTTCTGTCCTCATACGAACTATTCCTTGAACTTTACTTTCTAATCAGTTTATTTACTATTTTAATCTACTTTCTTTACTGATATAATATGTTATTGATCATGGAAACTAATGCTACCAAGTTACCCAAGTTTTCAGTTTCAGATTATGATTATTGAAAGCTACGAATGGAGGCTATCTTTAGCTCCACCCATGATCTGATGTTGTCCGTAGTAACTGATGGCCCAATAGTCACGATGACTCCTTACACTACTACCCTGGATCCATCAAAAGTTGTTTGAGTGTTGGTGCCTAAACCCAGGTTAGAGTTAACTAATGATGAAATGAAGCAAAACAATTTGGACATCATAGCCAAGAACTTTATTTTACATACACTGGCCAACGAGTATCTAGGCAAGGCATTAAAATGTAAGACGACTAAGGAAATGTGGGACAAGCTAGTTGTTCTTTGTGAAGGCACAAGCCTAATCAAAGAAAGTAAGGTGTCCACTGCGGTTCAAAAGTTTGAATCATTTAAAATGAGAACTGGAGAATCTATAGACCAGTTAGATGCTCGATTTACTCGCATTACTAATGATCTTGAAGTACTTGGTAAGAAATATACTGCAAGAGAGATCAATCTTAGAATCCTCAAGTCTTTAGATGAGAGGTGGAAGGTAATCAAAATGATTATCAAGACCACTCAAGATATAGATAAATGGCCAGCAGAAACTCTTTTTAAAACCTTAAAAGCATATGAAATTGAACTTAATGAGGAAGATCCAGTAGCAGGAAGTGATAAGGGTAAGTCAGCTTCAAAGAACACAGCTTTGAAAGCCTCTTCATTTAGAACCTCTAAAACTGTTAAATCTAAGTCTTCTAGTATAAAAGATGAGTTAGATAGTTCTGATCTTAGTCTTAAGGATCAGATGAGCTTGATGATTAAGAGGTTTGATAAATTGAATAAGAGGTATGGTAGATACAAGTGTTTCTATAAGGATTATAAGGGTTCTAATAACAAGGACTCTTTTGAGACCAGAAGAGACGGAAACTGTTCTGAAAGAAGGGATGAAGTCTCTAATGAGAACAGAAGAGGTAGGAGCTCAGGTGATAGAAAGGATAGACCCTCTTCTGATAGAAGAGATAGGAAAAGGGATAACTCTCCTATTAAAAAGGCTACTAATGATTTTGTGTGTTATAACTTGGAGAAATCAGGTCATTACATCTATGAGTGTCCTGACCTAAGCTCGAAGGACAGAGAAGAAAGAAAGGTCAGAAGAGATCGTAAATATGCTAAGGGTAAGAAGGCATTGTTGGTAAACAATGATTCTGATTCTGATTCAGAATCAGAATCAGACGAGTTAACTTCGTCTTCTTCTGATTACCCCTCAAGCAATGAAAGAGAAGTTTTGATTACAAATGATGGACTAGCTATGATGGTTAAAATCGAATTTGAGGTATCTTCTGCTACTTCTTTTCGTTCATGTGATAGTTCTGATTCTGATGTAAGTGACACTGCTGATAGTGGAGTAGGAAGTAGTATTCATCATTCCAATGGAGTGACTAAAGAAGACCTTCTACTTGCTAATAAAGCATCCATGGAAGTCAGTGATGAGAACATTTCTTTAAAACAAGAAATCATTAGTCTTCGAGAAGCACAGTCTATAATAAATCCTAATCTAGCTTCTTTATAAGTACTGTATATATATGTTAGGATTTATACTGAGCTATTTGAATAATGTATAGAAGCTCATATTTCGTGTATGTATTCGCACATATTCATGTATAGATCTTAAGTTGACTAAGCTGATTTATAAAGCTTAATGTAATGTAATGTAATAGTCTTGATAAGATTAGATGATAGGACTAGTTTAGTGTTATATGTCTTAGTTTACTATTGAAGACTGGATGCACAAGACAAAGTCAAGTAAAGAAGTCAGAATTTGTCTAAGTGTTGAAACCAGACAAGACAGGTGCGCAAGCAAAAGAAGAAGAATTGTTTAAGTTAGAAACGCGTGTAAAGATAAAGATTGAAGAGTTAGTTATGGAATAACTAATTAACTGAAGAAACGCGTGGTTGGATAAGAAGAAGTTGTTAGAAGTCAGTTATCAAGAAAAGGTGGTTACATAACAGAATGTTCTTGATGTTGGAAGTTTATAAATACCCCAAGACATTTTACGGTTATGACTACAGATTCTAAGAGATTACGAAGAGATTTACGAAGCATTCATAGTGAAGAAACTCACATAGTTCAAGTTCATAAAGTTCAAGCCAAAAGACAAGTGAAGAAATTGAAGAAGGCTACTACTGAATTAAAGAAGTTTTTCTTTTAATTGTTCAAGTTGCTAGTTTCTTGTAAAACAGCTAGTTAGATCGAAGAGACACTTGGTAGTGTTTTCGAGAAGATCAAAGTCTTATTTCTTGGGACTTAAATCCACAAGAGGATGACCAAACAACCCGATGAGGAAGCTGGTAAAGCTGAGGGTAATACTAAGGGAATAAACATTTAAGGGGGAATCTATGATTTCTTAAATATCCTTATGTTGACTCTTAAGTTTGTTAAAAGTCATCCTGTTCGAGACCTTGACCACTGCATTAGATTGGTATTCATCTTAATTATTCTACTCTACTACTTGTATCTACTCTCATACGTCGCACAAGATGAGACAGGTACATGAAGTTGTTCGACATTCAGACAGACAAGCACAATCGAAGGGGGAACTCGTCTGGTGCAAACAAGTCTACTGATCTGTTCTGATGAACTCGAACAGACAAGATAAGCTTGTGCGACGTATGAGAGACAAGCACAGTCGAAGGAGGAACTCGTCTGGTGCAAACAAGTCTACTGATCTGTTCTGATGAACTCGAACAGACAAGATAAGCTCTCTCGTGATTCAATATACTCTAAGTGTTTAACAGTGCGAATTAAGGACATTAATGTAATTTGCTAATGCGAAATTTGGAACCCTATAATTGGATTTATACACTCCATTTAATGAGGTGTATACACCCAGTTCGCGCCTAAACTCTACTACGCTAGGTTAGATGAGTACACTCCTCTGTCTTAACCAATAGAAAGAGCGGATTCCAAAATTTACAATACCAAATCACGTAATATTCTCGATTACGCAACTGAATTCCAAAGGTCTTAACCGTTGGATCAAACCTCTTAATCTTGGTCGTTGATTTAAAATTGGATTTGTAACAAAACCACTCCACTCTCCTCACGTTTACTTACTCTCCTACTCTCAAGCACTCAAGAATTTCTGCAAATTTCTTAACTGCTTGTTATTACTCAAAATCTGCTACTATGTCGATCGTTTCTATGTTCGATATCCGCACTAACATGCAGGCAAGATTTGACCTGGGAAAGTATGCATCCGAAGGCAAGGTGCATGTGGAAGGATCGGTGTTCTTCAACGGAAGACACTCAGACGACAACAAGGAGATTCTCATTAAATGTTTCAGGTGTGGTTTGAGACCATACTTGGAGGCGTTTCTAGAGGTGGTGTTCGAGAAGGAGGTGCTAGAATTTTATGCCACTGCTACTAGACTAGGCGACTCCGTCGAAGCATTCGTAGGTGGAAGTCGAGTGGAAATCACTCGAGAGGTGATGTTCGAAACATTAAAATTACCTTCAGGTACGATTAATGTGGAGACTTATGGCCAAGGGCAAGAGTTGAGGTATTTGAGTATATTTTGCGGAAGGAAATTGAAGTTGAATTGAGATGGAAAGATCCCGTCTGTCAAAAAGAAGAATTTGCTAGACAAGTACAGGACCTTACTTGATATCGCTAGCAAGATGTTACTCGAAGTTACAGGTAGTTATGACTCTGTAACACTCCAAAAGGCAAGAGTGATGGCCGCTATCTATGACGACATCACAGACGGAAATTGGTACAGACTCTTCTTGGATAGATTGATGTATTTCGAGACGAATGTTCGAGTGGACACTGATGCTGCTGAATGGATAGTGTTTGCTGCCGTTAGCTTTGGAAATAAGCTAAGTATACTTCTACTCGTCTTGCTGCCGAACAAGACGAATTAGAGTAAAGGCAAGCCATTTCATGTCTTGAAGCATTACTTGAAGAAAGATGCTTTGGATAGACAAGCTGAGAAAAGGGCTTTAGAGCGTGGACAAGTTCAAATCAATCCACGTGATGCGATGATAGAAGATGTGCACTCGTCTAGTGCTGAAGAAGACGAGTCTGCGTCAGAGGCTGAGGCTGAAGTTGGAACTAGTGGTGCACTAGTTGAGTATGTGTCGGATGAAGCTATGATCGAACCAATTGAGGATTCTGAAGAAACTCAATCGGATAAGGATTTGGAGAAGGAAGAAGAGGATGCGGTAACGTATCGACTGGTGAGAGTCGAGTCGAGTCCCTCGCAAGAAAAGTCGACTGAATTGGTTAGTACTTCTTCTCGTACTATTTCCATTCCGCTGAATCTTCCTGTGAAAACCAAGGCAAGATCACTTCGATCTCGTGCCAGACCTGTACCCAAAACCTCCCCGTTGGCAGTTCAACCACTGAGAACCAACGTTACCCAACACACTACCATATTTGCTACAACTAATACTTCGACAGTTGTCAAACCAAACCAAGCCACATCACAGCCCCCAGAAACCACAATCCAAACTATTCCCACTCCCTCAACAGAATATGTTGAACCCCCACATCCATCTGTTTCGGGAACCCGTCTTGTTGACACTTCAACAGCTGAGTTAAGGACCCCACTTACTCAGACCCCTCCCAAAAAACAGATTTGAAGCCCTAGTCGATTATCCAATGTGTTTACGCGAGACGAGGCTGCGTGCACAAATGACTAGAAACCTGAAGTAGATGCTGCCTTCAGTAGAGATTGACACAACTTCAGAGGTGTATGAGAAATTGATAAGGATATGCACATGGGTTGCTTTGAAGAAAGGACCAACTGAAGATTTGTTTGAAGTTATTCTCGGAATGGGCGGAATTGCGAATTTCCAAGATTGGGAAATGGAGAAACAAGAGAACAGTGGAGTAAAAGATCACTCAAAACTCCTCCCATCGCATGCCTTGACTGTTCTAGTCAAAAGGATGCTTAATATTTCTGATGAAGTGCTGTCTTCAGAAGCAAGGTTTGATGTTGGTGTTCAAGTCTCAGAGACTGATCTATCTGGAGATGAGTTGATGATCGAAGCTGAACCAGTAGAGTTGATGCAGTCTACTGATCCTAGTATTAATTTGGAGAATGTCTCAGATCAACTCAGAGGCATTGTGTTCAAGTTTCAAGTGGAACATGCTAACAGTCCAAGAACGGATGTTGGACAAATCAACAGATATGCCGAAAAATATTTTCCAGCTGAGTTATGTAGCTATGTGAAGAAGCTAGGTGATATGGTGAAGAAAGATTCGGATGGGCCTCAAAGACGATTCAAGGAATCAAAGTTGGCTATTATTCCATACTGTCCTCCTGTCAACTTGAAAGCCATTGCTGGAAGTGTCGTTCCAAAAGAGGAGACAGTAGAAGATTTGGTCTTGTCTACTGTGGTGGAAGACAAGTTGATTGAAGCTCATGTATTGATTGAAGATGAGATTATGGAAGAAGTTGTTGCTGAGGATGTTATTCCTGAAGCAAGTGTTCAAACAACTCATACCTTTCTAGAAGGGTACTTAGACGAGTTGAAGATGGACTTGAAGCAAGTGGTCCAGTCGTCTATTGATGAATTTTTTAAGTCAAATATGAAGCAAGTTCTTGAAGAGCAAAATAAGTTTCTTGTGGATAGTTCGAAAGAATTAATTGTTGGTGAAGTCAATCAGATGGATTCGGCTTTCAGACAAGAGATGTATACTCAACTAGAAGACTTCTTGCAGAGACAGATCAATTATTCGGAGAAGTGTTCTGTTGATTTTGCTAGAACGTTGGCTGAAGAATCGAAAAAGATGGAAAGATTATACAGGGTGAAGATTGAGATAGCAGATGCTCAAAGAAGAGAAGCACAAGATCAGTTGGTGCAAGCAAGGGCTCTTCTTAGAGACATAACTGAAGAGAACAGATTGCTAAGACAGACTGCTACTCACTTCAAGGATGAGTTAATTTCGAGTTCAAGAAAGTTGGAACTCACAACTGATCGTCTTGAGAAGCTGAGTCACGACAAGACGCATCAAAAGTAGATTGATAGAGCTGCTGAGCTGATGAAGGAAGCTGTTAAAGAAGATATGACTCATTTTACCTCTTTATTCACTCTTAAGGCTAGTGATGAAGCCAAAAAGAGGGAAGAGACGAGATTGGTAAAGTCTGCTGAACTTGAGATTGCTGCAACTACAACTGCGATAGAAGAGACTAGACCTAAGAGAAGAGGAAGGCTAGTGAAGAAAGCTGATTTAGAGCAAGCAGAGGCAGAAGAGCAGAAAAGACAAGTAAAAGACAAGTCTATTGCTACTGAAGAGGTTCAGACAAGACGAGTTATGAAGAGAAAGTTGGTTTTATCTGAACCAAAGGTGAAGGAGTCAATAGGTCAAATAATTGCTGATCTAGATGAGTCGGAAATAATGAAGAAGCAAAAGGTTGAAGATGATCGTTATGTTAACAAGAAGTTGTTAGGTAAACACATCAACAAATTGCAGAAGATGAAGGCTGATCCAGATGTGATTGAAGATTCCCTGATAGACAACGAGCATAGAGATGCTTGGTTGAGTGTCAAGATGAAGTGGGAGCTAGATCACTGGATTATAAGGAAATTTGGAGACTCAGACAGCAAAGAAGAGTTATTTGCAGTGTTTGACAAGTTCATGGAAGCTCAAGATCAGAACTTATGGAACTTGGTCATGCGTATTGCAACTGTTGTTGGCTATAATATTCTTGTTCCTAATTTTCCGAAATGGGTAACTCCCATGTTAGGCTCTGGAAAAAGGATCGACTTCAACAAGATCAAGAAGTTTGAAGAAGAGATGCTCGAGAAAGAAAGGATTGAGAATTAAGATCACATTTCAGATATTCATAGAAGGATTCTCGATGCATTCTGCGTTCCTAATCTAGATGGCGAAAACATTAGTGAGTAATTAATTGTAAGTATCTTTATTTAGTTCTTTTTTATTTTGATTAAGTATGTGTAATCTACTGATCTTATTTGAATGAATGAAAAGATAACACATTTTGATGATTATAAGATAACTACTTAACTAGTCTACTATCGTGAAATAATTCAAGTAGTTTTGGCTTCATCAAAAAGGGGAAAATTGTTGGGATATGAAACCTAATACAAGTCCTAATTGATGATGAGATGAGTTTTGATAAGCCAAAAGTAGAGTTGAATAATTTCTAAGTGTTGACTGATCTAGTTATGGAAGTCATCTTGAGAACATCAGTAGAGTACAAAAAGAAAAAGTTCATAAGAAAAGATAAGTATGGTTGAAAGACAAGTACGTTTTATAAGTACTGTATATATATGTTAGGATTTATACTGAGCTATTTGAATAATGTATAGAAGCTCATATTTCGTGTATGTATTCGAACATATTCATGTATAGATCTTAAGTTGACTAAGCTGATTTATAAAGCTTAATGTAATGTAATGTAATAGTCTTGATAAGATTAGATGATAGGACTAGTTTAGTGTTCTATGTCTTAGTTTACTATTGAAGACTGGATGCGCAAGACAAAGTCAAGTAAAGAAGTCAGAATTTGTCTAAGTGTTGAAACCAGACAAGACAGGTGCGCAAGCAAAAGAAGAAGAATTGTTTAAGTCAGAAACGCGTGTAAAGATAAAGATTGAAGAGTTAGTTATGGAATAACTAATTAACTGAAGAAACGCGTGGTTGGATAAGAAGAAGTTGTTAGAAGTCAGTTATCAAGAAAAGGTGGTTACATAACAGAATGTTCTTGATGTTGGAAGTTTATAAATACCCCAAGACATTTGACGGTTATGACTACTGATTCTAAGAGATTACGAAGAGATTTACGAAGCATTCATAGTGAAGAAACTCACAGAGTTCAAGTTCAGAAAGTTCAAGCCAGAAGACAAGTGAAGAAATTGAAGAAGGCTACTACTGAATTAGAAAAGTTTTTCTTTTAATTGTTCAAGTTGCTAGTTTCTTATAAAATAGCTAGTTAGATCGAAGAGACACTTGGTAGTGTTTTCGAGAAGATCAAAGTCTTATTTCTTGGGACTTAAAGCCACAAGAACACACTAGAGTTGTGAGAGTGGATGTAGACAAGTTGTCGAACCACTATAAATCTTGTGTTTGATTTACTTTACTATTTTATTTGTGTTTAATTGATTAACAATTTAATTGATTGAATTGCTTATAAGAACAAGACAAGTAGAGTGTTCATACAGAAGTTCGCGAATATTGTTGAGTATAAATTTGATTGGGCTCATTGTTATTTTGATTATTCCGCATTGTGTATTCTGATATATTGAAAGATTTTGAAAAGTCTATTCACCCCCTCTAGACATTTTCCTAGCTTACTCAATATTATCTAACTCAACTAGGGACCTACAATAACCAACCTGTTCTTTATCCTCCACCTTTATCTTATGATATTATTAGTGATGATAGACCTAAACGCATCTATAAGCAGTATGGTCCACAGACTTTTAGGCCATATTCGAACTATTGCAGACCTACTGGTCTTACTGAAAAAGAGGTTGAACCAAGGAAAGGCTACCTCAGAAAAATAGACCCTAAGTCTGCTGATAGTTCTGATAAGGTCAATAAAGTACTGTTCTGTGATAAAAAGGGTAAGAAATTGAAGAGGTCTCAATTATTCAAAACTTCAATGTATATTTGGGTTCCTCTTACTGCTACTAACACCCAAGGACCCTAAGAAAGAGTGGGTACCTAAATTATTAAAATCACCAATTGCAGGCTCGATTGGATCTTTACAAGAAAGGTGGTTCAGTTGGTTAGACTTGGTATATAGACAGTGGTTGTTCACACCACATGACTGGTACCAAGGACTTACTCTCTAACTACCATGAACAAGAAGGCCCTAAATTAATTTTTTGTGATAGCTCCATGGCAATTACTAAAGGATTTGGATACATAAGGAATGGAGATGTGGAGATTCAGGATGTCTCCTATGTTGAAGGTTTGAAATATAATTTACTTTCTGTCTCTCAATTCTGTGATAGAGGTTACAAAGTCCAATTCAAGAGCAATAAATGTGAGATAATTGACAAAAGAACACATACAACTCTACTTGTTGGTGTAAGACAAGACAGTGTCTACACTGTGAATTGGAATAGTTGTCCAAGGGATGCTTGTCTTCTTACTAAAAGTCCTAAAGAGATCAGTTGGTTATGGCACAGACGCCTATGCCACATGAACTTTAAGATTATTAATAAGATAGCAAGAGACCACCTTGTAGAAGGTATTCCCAATGAGATCTATTACAAATCACAAGTATGTGATGTTTGCCAAAAAGGTAAACAAGTAAAAGTTTCTTTTAAGTCAATTCTCACCCTCTCAACTAGTATAGTCTTAGAACTCCTACACATGGATCTCCATGGTCCTATAAAACCTCCAACATTGAATGGTAGGAGATACACCCTTGTTGTGGTTGATGATTACTCAAAATTTACTTGGGTAGTCTTCTTGCACAAGAAGAGTGACACTCAAATTCAACTACCAGATTTGTTGAAAAGGTTACAAGTTGAGAATGGACAGTCCATTGTCAAAATTCGAAGTGACAAAGGAACTGAGTTTATTAATTCTTATATCAATGAATATTGTTATAAATCTGGAATTCAGCACTTGACTAGTGCAGCAAGGACTCCCCAGCAGAATGGTGTTGTTGAGAGAAAGAACAGAACACTAAAAGAAGCTTGCAGAGCTATGCTAGCAGAATACAACACACCACGAAAGTTTAAGGCTGAGGCAATCAACACTGTTTGCCATACCTAGAACAGAAGTGCTCTCCATAAGGTTTATGGTAAAACACCTTATGATGTATGGAAATGTAGAAAACCTAGAGTTTCATATTTTCATATCTTTGGATGTAAGTGTTTTATTCATAGCAATGGGAAGAGAAAATTAAATGCTTTCGATGACAAAGCAGATGAGGGGATATTCTTAGGATACTCCTCTACTAGTAAGACATTTTGAGTATTTAATTACTCTACTCTTTGTATGGAAGAAACATCCCATGTGGTTTTTGATGAAGATGTACAAGACTCTGCTAACCATCAGCTCAGTAAGAAACTAGAACAAATAAAACTTCAAACCAATGACAAATCTGAGGTGTATGAATCTGTACAAGCATACAATCCATTCTTAAACATCCTACATCAAGATGATGATGAAGAAAAGGTAAAAGAGAAAGGCAAGTCTTCTAGACCTATTGATATGCCTGAACTGGTTGACTGTTCTCCTACTGTGAACAAATCTGTTGATATTGATGATACTTGTATGCATGATGTTGTTGATGATTTAAATGATGAGAGTGTGCCTGTTAAGAATAGAAAAACATAGAAACCTGCTCACTCTACTGATCTTATTATAGGAGAGTCTAGTAAAGGTGTTAAGACCAGAAGACAATTATTTGAAACTAAAGAAGGAATTAATTCATCTCTATTTTGCTAGTGTTGTTTTCTATCTGCTATTGAGCCTAAGACTGTGAAAGAAGCTTTGGCTGATAGTAACTGGATAATAGCCATGCAAGAAGAGTTGAATCAGTTCACTCGAAATGATGTATGAGAACTTGTTGATAGACCTGCTGGACACAATGTGGTAGGCACTAAGTGGATTTTTAAGAATAAGAATGATGAAAATGATCTTGTTGTTAGAAATAAAGCTAGACTAATAGCTCAGGGTTACTCTCAAGAAGAGGGTATAGACTATGATGAAACTTTTGCTCTTGTAGCTAGACTAGAAGCTATAAGGTTATTCCTTGCTTATGATGCACACATGAAATTTAATGTCTATCAAATGGATGTCAAAAGTGCATTTCTTAATGGTATACTTGCTGAAGAAGTATATGTAGAACAACCTCCTGACTTTGAGGTGAATGGAAATCAAGTGTACAGGTTAAAGAAAGTACTATATGGATTGAAACAAGCTCCAAGAGCCTGGTATGACACTCTTTCTCCCTTCTTACTAGAAAATTATTTTACTAAGGGCAAGGTCGATCATACTTTGTTGCGAAGACAAGAAGGGAAAGACATTCTCCTTGTTCAAATTTACGTGGATGATATCATCTTTGGTTCACCCAACAAATGCATTAGTGAGAGTTTTTCAAAACTCATGCAAAGTAAATTTGAAATGTCTATGATGGGGGAGATGACTTACTTTCTTGGTCTTCAAGTAAAAAAAATCATCAGATGGTATTTTCATTAACCAAGCTAAGTATACTCGAAATCTACTTGATAAATTTGGTATTAAGACATGTAAAACTGTTGGAGTACCTATGCAACCTACATACATAACGGATCCAGTTGAAAGAGGTAAATGTTTTGATCAATCCTATTATTGTGGTTTAATTGGCTCTTTATTGTATTTGACTGCCAATAGACCGAACATAACATTCGCAGTGGGTGTATGTGCTCGGTTTCAGGCCAACCCCAAGGAAAGTCATTTGGAAACTACCAAAAGGATATTGAAATATCTAAAGGGGACTATTAATCGTGGATTATGGTATCCTTCAGATGATGATTTATCCTTAAGTGGTTATTCAGATTTGCACTTTGGTGGTTGCAGGATAGATAGAAAGTCAACTTCTGGTTCTTATCAATTCTTAGGTACTAAGCTCATTTCATGGTTTTCAAAGAAACAAACGAGTGTAGCAACATCTACCACTGAAGCAGAATACATGGCTGCAGGAAGTTGTTGTAGTCAGCTTCTTTGGCTAATACAACAACTTAGAGACTACAATATTGTAGAATCTAATGTACCTATATTTTGTGACAGCAATAGTGCCATTGCTATAACTCAAAATCCCGTTTTACATATAGGTGCAAGCATGTAGATGTTAAGCATCATTTTATTAGGGATCATGTTGAAAAGAAAAACATTAGAATGGAGAAGATGCATACTGATCTTCAACGAGCTGACATTTTCACAAAACCTTTGGCTGAAACAAGATTCAGAGAACTATGCATTTGTTTATGACTGATAGACTTGGATCTTACTTGCATATAGAATTGTACTGACATTTCAGGGTACTGTGCTTATACCAAGAGCAGATCAGTAAAACATAAGAATAGTACATCAAAAGAGTTATCAGAATGGTAAAATCCAGAAGAGTAGAACATGCCAGAATAGTTACATTTGCTTCATCAGGTAAAAAGGTTAATAAGGTGACTAATCCCGATGAGGAAGCTGGTAAAGCTGAGGGAAAATGAGAATATACATTTAAGGGGGAACCTTTGATTTCTTAAATATCCTTTTTGTTGGCTCAGAACACTAGTCATCTTATAATAAACCTTCTTAAAATCTTGATTTAATAATTCTTTATTATTTTGTACTGTATTTCACCTACATTGCTTAAACTAACACTTCTACCAAGGTGAAACAGGCACAGAAGAAGAGTTCTCAACTGAAGGGGGAACTTAACTAAAGCTACAACATTGATATGAAGTTACTGTACTGATCTCAAGAAGTGATCTGATCTTCAGGAAATTTATACTCAACTGATCACATTACTTAGCTGAATCCAGATAAGTAATTTTCATAATTGTTAAAAGTGTTAAGAATGATGTAAAAGTGGGTTGGAAACAATTGTGCTGATAGCATCAGCAGAGTACTTTTGCCTTAGAAAAATTTCTAAGTCGAAATTCTCAAGTTGGATTACTAATAGAGAGGATTAATACACTTTTCTATTTTTAACCTAATTTGGTGATGTATCTATCAATAGCAAATTGACTCCAGGTTGGAAAAGGAGTTTTGAATGTGAACGGTTTCTGGAAACTCACAATCTAAACTTTAAATCCTAACCACACATCTAAATAATCAAATACAATCTAAGCCCTAGATTTTTTTCTTGGATTTGATAACTACGATCAAAGTTACTTCATCTTCTTCACTTTACTATTTTTGAAGAACTTTTCGCGATTTCTCTAAAAATTCCAAAACTCCATCTCAAATCTTTCTCTTCACAATGACTGTTATTGAGCTTCTTAACAAAAGTAACGAAGTGTTACGTACATTCGATCCTCACAAATGGGTCAGGGAGAAGAAATTGTTCGTGGAAAATGATGTCTATTTTTTCGGCGTCCACACAAAATATAACAAGGCGATTCTCGATATGTGTGAGCAATCTGGTCTGCGCGCATATCTAAAAGTTTTCCCTAATGAGGTGTTCGAGCCCGAAGTAGTTGAATTCTACTTGCAGTTATCCGGCGACGACGACACCGTCACCACCTATCTTTTGGAGAAAAAGATAACCCTAGCCCGCGATCATCTTGAAAGAACTTTTCAACTTCCCAGCGGAGATGTTCGAAACGAGTCTTACAAACTTGGGTTAGAGAAGGAATGTGTTGAGCAATGGATTTGTGGCAATGTCAATGCTGTTGAACTGAAAAATTTGAAGAAATCAATTTTGCTAGAACCAATGAGGCACTTGATGGACATTGTAGGCAAAATATTGCTAGGTCAACATAGCAGCCAGGATGGATTGTCCATGTTAAAAATCAGGGTAATGGCGGCGATTGTTGACAGAGTCAATGGTGATTGGCAAGGTTTCATTTTGGAGAGATTACTTTTGGAGAAGGAGAAGATATATTTTGATGAAAACAGTAAGGAGTACAAGGTTAAGGGGATGTTAGGTTTCACTAACAAGCTCAGTATTCTACTGCCCTTGATTATTAGAAATGAAATTAATTGGAGCAAGCCCAAGAAATTTCACCAGAACAAATTTATGTTCAAGAAGGAGGCAGTTGCTGGTGAGGAATCTGGCGGTTCGATGTACAGGTCAGATGATGAGGCTGAAGTGAGGTCAAAATCGAGGCATGATCCTTATTTCACAAGGTCTTCTAAAGCCAGAGTTGAGAAAGATGTTTCTCATGATTCTGAAGAGTCAGAGAAGGAGGAAGAGCAAACAAAATTAGTAAGTCCAAAATCTGAGTCTGTTGTTATTGTTTCAAAGAAAAGAACCAAGGCTAGAGATGTGCTAAAACCAAGCCTAAGCCTAAGAAATCAAAGAGGTCCAAACCCACATCTTCCCTTATCCCTGCTGTACCCCTTTATCAAAAACCTTTAGAGGATTCTCTTTCTGAATCTTCAGAAGAATCCACTTATGTTGATGAATCTGTTCATAATTCTCCCATTCATCAAACCAGCCCCCAAACCACACCTATTCATTTTAAACCAATTCATTCTTCACCCAAAATTTCTTATGAACATATCCACACCCAACCTGAACTTGAAACTCAAACACAATCCCAACCTGAACTTGAAACCCAAACTCAACCAAAGATTACCATGCTTACATATCATGTTTGTATAAGAGAACAGATGATTAGACTGAAATTGAGCAAGATTATTCAGAGTGAATTTCATGGTCTAGATGTGAACTCTGAAGCTTATGAGCAAATTCTAAGAGTGTGTACTTGGTTACGTCTTAGAAGATTAGATGTCTCTAATTTGCTAGCTGTCATATATGGTATGGGTGGTTCCAAGATCTTTTTGGACTGGGAGTTAGAGCAAGCTGAGGCTGCTGGAGTTGAATCTTTCACTGAACTGCTTTCACAAGATGTTGTTGTGAAAATGGTTGAAAGAATTTCTGGAGTCAGTTTTTCTGCTAAGGACTCAGAACAGGTAGTTGAGGAAGAACAATCTAAGGAGGTTACGGAAGAAGAACCTGAGATTGCAAAGGATGATGAGTTGATTACTTGTGCAATGGACAGTGATGTGCAAGAAGTAGAGGTGCCAAACAAAGAGTCTATGGTGGCAGAAGATTTATTTGATGAGATTTTGAAGGAGAGAATAGTTGATGAGGATAATCTGCGACATACTGTTAAGATTATTGATGAAACTTGCAATGCAGATGCTCAAACTGGAAACAGAACTGAACCTGTAGTGTTGGCTGATGCACCTACAAATTTTGAGCAGATGAGGCAACAAAATGAAGTGTTAAAAGCTGAGTTGGATGCAACTTGGAAGCAACTGAAAGATGTTACTAACAGGCTGACTAAGCTTACTGTTGAATCAACCTATAAGCTCATTATGGAGCACACTATATCCAAAATTTATGATCTGCACAAGTTGCAAGCTCACAACCTTACCCAGGCTTTGGAAGGGAAGTTTGTACATCACATGAAACCCTTGAAAGAATTGTATGATGAAGCCAAAAAGGAGGAAGGAAAGGTCATAGATGTGATGGAGAAGACTCGGTCTCAACAAGCTGAATTGGTGGTTAGTCAAAACGATTTGGCAAATGAGATTGCAAATCTGGCTAACAGAATTAAGTTGAGGAAGCAACAAGCTGAGAAGAGTATTGCTGCTGCAGAGACTGAAGTTGGTGCTGAAAAAGGAAAAGAGAAAGTTGATGAACAATCTGTTGAAAAATCATCAAGAAAGATGAAAAGGAAATTAATCTTAAGTGGTGATGAATCTGAAAGAGTTGAAGATATTGGTAGGTCGACTAGATCTAAAATTAAGCATGTTATTCAAAGCTCACAGCCTTCAGAAGAACAAATGGCTGAAGCTGTTATAATTAGCAAGGAAATGCTTGAGAAAAAGAAGGCTGAAGTAGAGCTGAAAAAGCAAAAATTAAAAGATGCTGAAGCAGCAAGGAAAAAGTTTGAAAGAAGAGTTGCTGCCTTGAGGAAGAAAAAGAAAAAGGAAGAAGTGTTGGAAGACACTTTCATTGATTTCATTATACATCTAGATAATGAAGCTTATTGGATGGATATCAAGAAGAAATGGCAGATTGCTAATTTCATTGTAAGGAAATTTGGTGTTCATGCAAACAAAGATGAAGAGTTTGATGCATTTCAACAATTCATGGAGAACACTACAAATGATCTTTGGGAAGATGCTTTGTTAACCGCAAGTGCAGTTAGTTACAACATCTTATGCCCTGAAGAACCTGAATGGAAACCTCCTACATTATCTTCTGGAAGGCCATACAATGAAGAGATCAAGAAAATCATTGAGAAGATCATTTCGGATGAAGGCATCACTGATCCTCAACACATGATAGACATCCAGACCAGAATGTATGTGGCTTTCAGAATTTGAAGGAGTTGAAGACATAAGAAAAAGAGATGAAGGACTAATCTAAAGATAACATTTATTTACTCATCTTATTTCTTATTTTTCATATTATGTGATTATATGTAATATCTTATCTGATTATGAATATGAATATGATATTTTGACTTGATGAACTTTTATGATTGACTATTTGATTAACTACTGATTTATTAACATTTAAGTAGTTTTGACTTCATCAAAAAGAGGAAAATTGTTGGGATATGAATCCTAGAAATAAAATCCTAGTTGATGAGATTATGTTTTGATGGCCAAAAAGAAACTTAAAGTTAATAATATATGTGGTAGAAGTCATCTTAACTAAGTTATCTTGAGAAGTCATGAAAACTAAGTTACTGATCTTATATGTGATAATGTTCTGAACTGTTGGGAACTAAGACTAATGAATGATTGTATAGAAAACTTATAGAATATGACTTAGAAATACTCTATTGTATATAGTTCAGTTGAAGTATTGATAGGATTTATATTTGTAAGTCTATATTGTATTGTATTGTAAATCGGAACAGTTAGATATGAGAAGACTAGTCCAGGTCAGAAGACTAGTAGAGATAAGAAGACTACTCGGAGTAAGAAGACTACAAGTTAAGAAGAGTAGATTGAAGACTCAGAAGTATTCTGAAGAAGTTAAGTACAATATATGAGAAGTGTACTTAGAGCAGAGTAATAAGAAAAACAAATATTGAGAAGAGTATTTTACTGTGCTGAAGTTGAAGTTGAAGAATAAGTTTGGAAAACTTATTAGTTGAAGGACGTAACTGAATATCTATTTGAAGATATGAAGGCTAACTAAAACAGTTGAGGTTAGTTGGAGAAAGAAGTTACAAGAAACGGTTAAGAGTTAGTTGGAGTTAGTTTTCACAAACTACTAACTGTTTAACTAAAGTCTATAAATACCGTGAGATCTTCTACTGGAAAAGACTACTGCTACAACTGATATTCTGAATTCAAGAAGCAATTAAAGTCTTAGAAGCATTCAAGAAACTCACAGAGTTCAAGAAGCGAAGATCAACCAAGAAGCCAAGTTTTGAAGAACATATTCGCAAGGCTATAAACAGAGAAGTTTTACTATTTTAGTTTGTGATTTGTTTTGTAAACAAGTGTGCTAGTTACTTGTGAGAATTACTAGTGGATCAAAGATACACTTGGTAGTGTAATCGATAAGATCAAAGTCTTAGTCTTGGGACTCTAAGCCACAAGAAACTCAACGAGTTAATAAAACATCACAACTGGTTTGTGAGAGTGGATGTAGACAGTTGTCGAACCACTATAAATCTTGTGTTCATTTACTTATTGTTTTATATTCTTATAAGTTCTTAAAGAATTCGGATAAACAACTAGATTGAGAAATCATGTTGAGTAGACGAATTACTTCATACTAAGAATAGTAGTATTGTTTACTAAGTAAAAGTTCAAAATCAAGAGTTGAGTATAAACTGTAAAATGCTCACATTAAAATTGGGAGTACTAAGTTGGGTTGAGTAAGCACAATACTGTACCACAACACTAATTCCGCATTATAACTCTGATATTTTAGAAAAAAATTTAAAAGTCTGTTCACCCCTCCCCTCTATACTTTTTGACTAGTTTTAATCTTAACTCAACTTTGGGACCAACACTATGCAAGAATGGATATGATTGATATGGGAATAAGAATAGAACTAAAACTTGTACCTAGAGAAAAGGGTAAACCGTTCTTACCTCCTGCTGCACACACCTTGTCCAACAATGAGAGAAAATAGTTACTTCAGACACTAAAGGATGTGAAAGTACCAGAGGGTTATTCGTCCAACATACAGAGACTTATATCAATATTGACATTTGAACATTCGAAAAACATATCATTTACCACATATCCAATTACGTACCAATTTGGATATCTTTCATTCTGAGAGGAATAAAATACTAAAAAAATATAACTTATTAAAAAAATATAACTTATTTGGATACCTTTTCTTCTAAGTCCATTGTTAAAGCCTACTTCAAAATTAAACTTACCATGTACAGACAAATAATTATATGAGTGGCGTATATAAAAGAAAACAGAGATTTGATTCAGTTGAAAAAATCATGGGTATTCACAAAAAATTAAAAAAAATTATTCGAAAAACACATATAAAACTAAACTAAAATTAATTTAAAATTCGAAGAAGAAGTTGTATTTATTTTACAGACAACATATTAAAAAATCATTATAAAATTTATGTATAAGTGATTTTATAAATAAAATGAAACACCAATCGTTTCAAAAGGAGTTCCTCACGAAGTTGGTTAGCACGAGAGGTGGAAGAATGAGAGAAAACGGCTTCTAAGGCCAACTAGGCATCTCGAAAGGTGGTGTAGCCAAACACCTCCGTCATTGACTCTTGTGTGGTTGTGCCAAAGTGGAGAAGAGCACACTGAGGATCTTTTGATCCTTTGTTCTCCAGGTGATGGATGTCGGATTGGGCTTCGTAGTATCGGCATCATCAGTAAAGGTCGCAACAGGACAAGGAGATGTGCCAACAACATGACTGATCAACTCAAAACTGGTGAGCATCGAAAAAATATGTACTTTCTGTGGAAGATAATTTGATTGTAACCATTTGAATTATGGTGACAATCTGAACCGGATCATTGGAAGGAGTAGTTGCAGCCATGAGAGAAGATGACGAAGTGGACTAGTTCATCTGGCAAGGAATAGAATTGTGTCGTGAAGGCAGTGGATCACACAGTAGAAAAAAACAAGGTTTTGATGAGGAAAGACTGACACTATGAGAGCAGGGACGGAACTAGCATATAGGTGGCCCAGCACCCCCACTCCCATCAATTTTTTTGTAATATTACATACTCCCTTATTTTCGTTAAGTTATTTGTTTACTGTTTATACAAGTTTTAAGTAATACTTCCTCCGTCCACCAAAAGTGTGCTCATTTCTTTTTTTTGGTTTACAAAAAACATGTTTATTTCATTTAAATAATCCACTTTTGAATATTTTTTCTAGTTTACTAACAAGATTGAGTATCTACCAAATATATTCTTTACTCATTATCATAAATATATTATTTATAATTAAAATATAATTTTTTTAAAAAACACATATAAAAAAAAGTGAGCACACTTTTGGTGGATAGAGGAAGTATAATTTTTAATGTGTAGTGAAATATTGAGAGATATTAAAGAAAAAAATGTAAAGAGATTGAGATAATTAGGTGTTTACAGAAATGGAAGTGAATAACTTAACCAGTTTTAAATGAAAAAAATTATAACTTAGCGAGGGACATCAGGAGTATATAGTATTTATTTAAATATAAATATATTTTAAAATTTTTAACGATATAAAATATTTAAATTTAATATTGAAATGTTAATTTGTATTTTTGACCCCTCAATATAAAATTTTGGTTCGGTCCCTGCATGAGAGTTTCAGTTTGGTAATCTTCCCCAATAATTTGTGATTTAAGATATTGCGAGATACAAGGAATCAATGTATAGAATATCTAGAAAGCTTATCAGAAATGAAATGAGAATTAGGTGCTGTCGTTATCACTTTTAATGAATGAATTTTGAATTATCTCACACTTTCCACTAATGAATGTCATCATCCACGCATTCCTTAAAACACTTTATTAATTCTATCCAATTACATGTAATTTCAATTTGGTAAGTGATATTGTTTGTTACAGATTTTGTAGGAGTCGACACGCCAAAATGGAATATTAATTCAAATAATTTAGACTAAGACATAAGTTACACATTTAAGATTATTTTTAAATGTAATAATATTTTTACTAAAAAAATATTATGTTGGGTTTCGGTGCCGCCGGCCACACTCGTACTCGGGTTACACGAACAGACTCAGACACGTGTCGGGATTGTATCGGGATATAGTGGAGATAATCAAACACAAAGATGGGTAGCACTTCACCCTTACTGTTCTCCCACTCTTCAATCTCACGTTTACATCACGCGTCTCATCTCATTAACAATAGAGAGGGTGACCTAGTATAAATGGAAAGGCTGCCAAAAATTAGGGCAACAATAAGTTGGGCCCTTGTGTGAAGGCCCAATGGCCAAAACCACACTTGGGCTAAATCCCAACATTCTACACCTTTTTGGTCATCCCCCATTCCCCAACTACAATCCACTATCCACAAACAATTTTGTCATCATCGCCCAACCCACTTTTTTATTAATTGTCTCGGTGGTTAATTGTTTGGTGCATGTTGTTTGCTTCCTACTTTCTTTGTGATGCATGAGTAGATGATGGGCCAGTACTGGGAAGGTGGGGGAATGGTTGCATGTTAATATTTGTGGGTTCTGTGGGAATTTCGGGTATGTGTTTATATGTATGTGTGTTATGCATGACTTCATACATTGTGATTTCATGTTTTCCCCCTACCCCATATGCATCTAGTTGCATGTTAGTATCTTGAGCATGTTTATTGAGATTTGTGTCTTGATATTTGTGTGCTTCGTCAATGCATTCTTCTCTTTGTGTGATTAT
Organism: Galeopsis tetrahit; assembly: GCA_963675135.1. NCBI lineage: Eukaryota > Viridiplantae > Streptophyta > Magnoliopsida > Lamiales > Lamiaceae > Galeopsis > Galeopsis tetrahit. The sequence goes on from OY776130.1 coordinate 19,539,444, forward strand.
GAATGATTGATTGGTTCTTTGTGTTTGGAGATTCATTCCTAGTAAGGTGGAGTGATTTCGTTTTTGTGAGTTATATATACTTTATGATATCATGTATTTGTGCCTTTGTGCCTTTGTGTTTCTCTTTGTGATAACTCTCTGAGTGAGGTGAACCTCACAAAGGCAAACACACAAAGAACAAGTGGAAGCAGTAACATTTACGATGCTCATAAACGTAAATAAAATCACAAAGAAATATAACTCACAAAGATATCCTAAAATCTACAGCACACAAATCTCAATCACATAATCCCCGGTCAGGGGCTACGCTACAAAAGCAGTAAAAGAATGAGTTTAGCTGTCATACCAGAGCGAGACCCTAGGTAAGGATCTCAAATCGCCACACCAATCACGAGTGCCACATAAATTAATTATACTCTTGCCTTTTTCCATCAAGACAAATAACAAGGTTAATCTGAAACATATATCTCTAGACCACACTTTCTAACCAAATATTGCTAAATAAATAAAACAGATTAAACACTAATTAATTCCAATTAATTAGCAAAACCCAACCAATTCCAGGAGGCAACTCACGAGTAGAAAATTGCCAAACAAATAATACATAGCAAAATATAATTCAGCCCCAAAACAATTAAATTATAGGTACACCACCAAGGAAATAAATACGCAATTGAGCCCACAAGCAACAAATTGCCCTACTGCTGAATCAGGAAAAATTAATTCACCTTCTTTAACAAAAATTAATGGCCACGTTAAACCACGTTAAACGGGAAAAAGAAGAACCAAGTAGCCGAAGTGTAGTTTTGATATTTGGACCTTCACCCAAGGGCCCAACTTATTGTTGCTCTAATTTTTTGGGTCTTCCCATTTATACTGAGTCACCCTCTCTATTATCAATGAGATGAGACGCGTGATGTAAACGTGAGATTGGAGAGTGAGAGAACAGTAAGGGTGAAGTGCTACCCATCTTTGTGTTTGGTTATCTTCACTATATTCTGATACAATTCCAACATGTGTTTAAGCCCGTTCGTGTAACCAGAGTACGAGTGGCGGTCGGCGTCACCGACTTTCAAAAGTTACTATTTTTTTTGCCAACATTTCACTATCTCTCTATCTTTTTTACTTTCTATCTCTCCCTGTCTTTTTTTCTTTCGTGCCACTCTCTCTACTTTTTTTTTTCAATTTCCTATATTTCTCTCAATCTAATACCCCAATATTCATTTAATACTAGACATGCACAACCACAAAATATCGGCGGTTACGGTTTTGCCCATTTTTGCAACCGAACCGATAAATCGACGGTTACGATTACAGTTTTCGAACCGACAGTTCGATTTTGAACCAGCGGTTTCGTTGTTTTTTTATTATTTTATTTTCTCCATTTTTATGCTCGTTTTTTGTTCGTTTTAACTATTTTTTTAGAAAATATATTATTAGAATTTAATAAAAATTATATAACTTAAATTTATGCCTAGAAAATATAAGAATTGTGTATTAAAAAATCAACAAACCGGCGGTTTGCGGTTTGCCAAAATTTACAACCGAAATCGAACTGCCATTTTTCGGTTACGGTTCAATTTTTTGAACCGTAATCGAAGGTTTGGCCGGTTCGACGATTTACCGGTTAAAAATCGCTCATGTCTATTTAATACTCCCTCCATCCATGAAAAGTAGTCACATTAGAGTGGTGCACATGTTTTAAGAAAAATGTAGATAAAGTAGATAAAGTAAGGGTATTGTGGGGTCCATTGTGAATAAAGTGATTTTTTGTGAAGAAAGTTGATGGCAATTTGAGTAATTAAGTGATGGTTGAAGGGTGATAGTTTCCAAAAAGGGTATGGAACTACATTTTGTGGACAAAGAATATAGGGCAAATGAAACTACTTTTCGTGAACGGAGGGATTACTATTATTCTTAAGAAGTGTGCAAATAGTGAATGAGACACTTACCTTAGCCCGGGACGAATGAAGTATTGATTTTTTTTATTACATAATATTAATTGTGCACGGTCGCATGATGCAACTAGTGTACTCAAGTGTTATTCGATGTATTATTATCAATTAGTTGGACTAGTTTCATGTATGAATAATTAATTAAACATTTATTTTTTAAATATTTAATGAACAACACTTGTATGAAATATTTTATATATAAATTATGTTTAATTAAAGTAATTAATATTTAAAAAAATTGTGGGTCACAAGCTCAAATTTGGATAGCCCAAAAAAATTGCGCGTCCAAGTAGGTGTTTGAAACACCAGTTTGTGACCTACAAATGTTGTGGATTACTCTCCTTACAATAGCATAAATTGACCTTATAGTACTTTCTCTGTCCCACATAAATTTGCACACTTGTCATATATAAATGTCCTATACTAAGTTGCACATTCCATAAAAGAAAATATTTTGATAACCATCACCTTCAAATTTACACACAAATACCGTGGATTGAAAAAACTCTCTCTCTCTCTCTCTCTCAAACTCCCTCTTTAGGGTTTACAGCGCCGCTCCGCTCCTATCTTTCCCCCTCCCTCTTTCACGGCAACAACCCCCAACAACAACATAAGGTCACTCCTCTTCACCCTTTAATGTAGATTTGGCACCAGTTTCCGTAGTGGGGGCGCCCACCACAGCCGAAGCCCTCCGGCACCGCCCAACCTCTCTCCTTCTCCTGCATCTTTTTGCTTTTCCAGATTTTTCATCTATTAGCTTTAGATCTACAAAATAGTTATGAAAATAGGTAGATCTGATAAAATTATTTAATATAGAGTAGATCCCCCGCCAGATCGCCGCTCGCCACTGCCGGACCACCGTCGCACCGCCGCCGGAACGCAAAAGAACCGCCTCGTCGACCCTCCTTTTCAGATCTCTCAGTGGGTTTGGGGGTTTTTCCTCAAAGTTCAGTTGGGATCAATGTGTAGATTCTCTCCGACGGAGCTACGGTGACCGTATGAATTGAGTTTCTTCCGTTGATCCCATTTTAGATTCTCGTTTTACTTTTGTTGTCTACTTTATTTTAGTTTTATTTCGTCCCTGCTTTATTTCCTGTTTTTTTATTGCTGTTATTTTCACCCCTTTTTATGCTTCCTCTTCCCCTGGTGTTGTGGGTCTTTTGTTACCCCTTTGTGGGTCCTTTGCTGCCCCTTTGTGGGTCCCTTGTTGCCCCTTTGTGGGTCCTTTGTTGCACTGATGTTGTGCTCGGTTTGACACTAGTTGTCCTGGGATTGTCTTCTATGATTTTGGAAGTTTATAGCGCGAGTCGTAGTGGCCAGTGGGCGACAATTTGTTTTTTTTTTGAAGCAGATCTGCTATCTTCCTTGATTGATGAACCTGATGGATTGCTTGTGTGACTCTCCACCCTCTCAAGATTGAGTTTGGAATATGAGTCTTTGGTAGAGTTTCTCTATAATAGATAGGTGAGCTAGAGATGTAATTTCAATATTCCTATCTTGTAATTCTACTTTCAAAAAAAAAAAATTTACACAAATATTTACTTATATGTCATTACTTTTTCATATACAACTTACCCTTTTCTTTACTTTATTCATAAAACTTTATAAAATTACCTCTCAAAATATAGAGTACTTATTACACTTTATCTTACATTTTTTAAAATGTGTATCATTCCAAGGGTGCAAATTCTCTTGAAACGGAGGGAGTAATATATTTTGTTCTTATAAAAACATATTTTAACTTTTTAGTAAGGCAATATATAAGACCGAAAAAATATATTTCAATTATGTTTACCCACGTTGATCTAAAATCGACCCACAATTTTTTGTCTAAATTGCCTTAATTAGCTTTGCGATTTTTTTTAGGGAAGTTTTTGTGATATTTAAAACAGATGAAACTGCATTTGTTTATATATATATACTCCCTCCGTCCCACAGGAATTTGCACACTTTTCATATATGGATGTCCCATTTTGCACACTCTATAAAAAGAAATATCTTCACAATCCTCACCCTTGAAATATACTCATATTTACTCATATGTCATTACTTTTCCACACTCAATCTACTTTTTATTTTACTTTATTCATAAAAGTTTACAAAACTACCCCTCAAAACATCAATCATTACACATTTTCTTACACATTTCTTAAAATGTGTGCCGGTCAAAGTGTGCAAGTTCCTCCGGACGGAGGGAGTATAAGTTTTTGTTTATATATTTAAAATTTGATTAAAATATTATTTGCAATTCTTCATAGCTATAGGAATTTAATGACTATTTTAATGTACTATTCTTTATACATAAAAAAATAGGTAACTGTTATAGAAAATATAAATTAATTAGAAATGCATAAAATTGGATAGACAATTACAGTAATATACAAATGAATAGAATATAAATTAACATGATATAATCTGCAGTTTAAAACAATAGTCCAGTGGAAAAACTTTCAACCGACAAGCATAATCATCTTGTCCAGATGATTTAAATTTTATTAATTAATACGAAAAATTATTGTGTGAGACAAATATATCATTAATTAGGCACAATATTATACTCCCTCCTCCGTTCAATTTTATTATTCACATTTCCTTTTTAAAAAATTTATTATTCACACTACTTTAAATCATATGCCAAGAGAAGTGGACATATTGAAATTGGACGGAGGGAGTAATAAATTTAAATGAAATGTATATTGTTCACGTTCTCAATTACACCCCACTAATTTACTTGATTTTCAAATTTTTATTAATGATTGAATTTGAATAATTTCACATAAAACGGTTTCACAAGACATTTTTAGAATTAACCCTTAATACATAGTCTTTAATTGACAAACTCATTTAAAATTTAATAATATATTTCTGAATATAGCTGCATACGTAGTAGACTTAAAGAATACATTTATAAGATTTTTTGACGGAAACCTTAGAAAATAATGTTTTTATACATAAGTCGAAAAACAAGTCTCACGATTTATCTTATAAACATGATACTGTCTCACCCAACAATTTCACTAATAACAAAAAATAAAAAAAATACAGTGCATTATTAGCTAGGGCCTAACTAATTACTATGCAAATACTCTTGTATAACAATTAATGCATGTAATTGGTGTGCAATTATATATTTTAGGCTGAATGTCATGCTTAATAATGTTTGGCCACTTCTACTGAACGCAATGTTAAGCGTACGGTTACGTTGTCCGTTCGGTCAGAGTGACGGAACACTAAATATGACGTTCAACAAAAATAATTGCACATCAATTACATACTATATAACTATTACACAAGAGACTCATCCCTAATTCGCAACAACTTGTACGTATTTCTACAATATTATAACACATATATGATCCAGTAATGCACTACGACCTGTATTTCTACAATATTATATATATATATATATATATTTTAAAATGCTATTTAATAATATACCTATAAAAAAAAACTTAATTAATTAAAATTATAGATTGGTGTATGGATGGGTCTATTGAGTTTGTAGGAAGAATCTGGGGAGTCCTATTTTGTGTCCAAAAATCTTGACATCTTCTTGTACTTGTTTTCTGTATTCTCCAAAGCTGAAACTTCTGTAAGCACAAGGATCTACACCACTATCAATAACGGTGTCGTATGATGGACATAGAAAGTAGGCTGTCGAGAATCTTTCCTTTTCTGGATTTGCCACAACTCTGTGCTCTACGCTTTTGTACACGTTGTTGCTCCACGCCTATTTCAAATACATAATATAGTGTTAGATAGATCGATCAAAGTATCACTATTTTGCAAACAAACGATTATTGTAATGTTACTATATATCTGTATGAAATTCATTATGTATATCATTACTTAATACATGAGTTTATACATACATGTCACACAAACACTTTTTTTTATTCAAGTATCACTAATATGCATACAAAGTATTATTATTTAAAAATTAAGTATTTTTTTAAAATAGTGACACTTTATATATACAAGAGTGATACTCAATTATTTTTTTACCTGAAATAGGTCACCAATGTTGATGACAAGGGCCTCGTTGTTCGGTTTAACAGCAAACCACTTGCCATCTTTGACAAGTTGCAAACCTCCGATGTGATCTTGATGCAACACTGTGATGAAGTCGCTGTCAGTGTGAGGCATTATCCCGAACATGTGTGGACCAATTGGACACTGTGGATACCTAATATAAATGAATTAATTTTATAAGTTTAAACTTTTATATGATATCAATTTTTTACGGTATTATAGTCTGTAACTCATGCTCACGTTCTGATCAGTTTAAAACCATATTGAAAGCAACTCTACGCATATTAAATTAATCTATACCTGTTCAATCGAAGGTAGCAAGTATTAGCCACACATTTGTGTTTGAAGAAATCAGATCTCCGTCCCAATTCCTCTGCTAATATCTCCACTAGTTTTTGTGATAATTCCGACACCACCGTTGCGAATTGCTCCATTATAAAACTATAAATAAATATTCATCCAAATTAAATTATTTTAATATTAGGTAAATATAACATGCATGCAGAGTGGACACGTACAAAAAAATAGCTACACTTACCCATGAGATTCCCAAGGCATTAATCACACTTTGCAATAAAATACTACCTCCGTCACTTATTTAATAAAAGTCACTTCTTTTGTAAAGAGCACACAATTTTAATGTATAAATTATTTATTTTTATTACTTTTTAATGTAAGAGATAAAAGTGAGATGGTAATTTTTTTTTTTTAATTTTATGAATAATAAACTTACTTTTTAATGTAAATAAAACAATGTCATTTATTATAATACTGTGATGTTTTGAAATAATAAATTCTTTTTTGTTTGTTTCAAGTATAAATCATTAGTTGATGAATAATTAAAATAATGAATTATTAAATAGGGGTGAAGGATATGTCCTATTGTGATAGTTGGACTTGCACTAATTGCTTTTTATTAGATAAATCAAAACTTTTTTTTTAATTATAAAATGTCAAAATCAATCAATTAAATACGATCATAAAATTGTTAAGGTTTGTTTGCATGAGAAGATTTGATTTGATAAGACATTTTAAATAGAAGAAGTTAAAAATATATGAATTTCAAATGATATGATTTTAGTGAGAATTTAAAATTATCTCAATTTTTAAGTATTTAAAATTCATTTATTTTTTTAATTCAAATATATAGAGTGAATTTTAATTGTAAATTTAAAATTTATAGACTCAAATCTCCCGAATGGAGCCTAAATATAATTAATTACACAACACTAGTGCTATTCATGTAAATAGTTTAATAAAAGATCTCATAACCATAATGTTAATTAACTATAACCTTTATCTTTCTGTATCCAACCTAGGTTTCTCTCTCTCTATCTTTTTTTTTTTTTTTATATATTTGAGCGTTTCGATTTAAGTTTTTTTTTTTTGGCACAGTGCTCACTATTTTACTACGGAGTACTTTTTTCTCTTTTCTATATTACTCTACAATTTTTTTTTCTTTCGTGTCTCTCAAATCCTTTTCTTCTTTCTATCTATTTTATCTCAATAGTTTACTCCACACGGAGTATATAATATTATACTCTCTTCGTTCCCAGTACAAACTATTTGATTTTTTTTTTTTTTTATCTATTTCAATGAAAATTATTAATTTTACTTTCAGCAAACTACTGTTCCACATACATTTTTTTCTCTAAATTACATCCCATTTAATACACCAATTTAGTGAAAAGAAAGAAGAAACAGAGGAAGTATGAGATTTCATCCGTACCTAGTGGCCTAATAAGGGCTATGAATATAACATTAGTAGGCCCCTATATTATATACAAATGAATGACAGGTGGGCTCCCACCAAATAAATAACATTCATTACAAATTCAATAAGGATGAAATAAATTACCCCATCCATTCTTTTAATAAATGTCAATTTAACTATTTTTACTCCATTTCATTATACCTTCAAATATCTTTAAAAAAATTAATCAGGAATATATATCTAGAAATTTACGTTAAATATTTTAAAAAAAAAATTACTTTAAAGACATAAATATTTGCATATATAATATCTATACTTCGTACGATCATAAATAAGTGATTTAAAAAAAAAATAGGAAGAAACCAATAAATACTATCAATATTTTTTTTAACTAACCCACCCTTCTTTAATTTAATCCCTATCTTCTCACTCCTCATGACAAAGTGCTTGTAACAAAAAAAAAATCTTCTCACTCCTCATTTCTTTTAGGGGCAAAAGTGGAAGAAAATTGAGAATATTTTTTTTTTTAAAATACCACTTAATTAGAAACAAACTCCTTCCCCTAACTAAAACATCACTTATTTAAGATCCAAAAAACTATATTTTAATACAAAAAGAACGAATTTATATGAAATGGTTAAGAGCTCACTTCTCACACTATACTTTTGTTACTCATTACACGTATTTAACTTGTAACAAAAAAAAAATCTTCTCACTCCTCATTTCTTTTAGGGGCAAAAGTGGAAGAAAATTGAGAATATTTTTTTTTTTTAAAATACCACTTAATTAGAAACAAACTCCTTCCCCTAACTAAAACATCACTTATTTAAGATCCAAAAAACTATATTTTAATACAAAAAGAACGAATTTATATGAAATGGTTAAGAGCTCACTTCTCACACTATACTTTTGTTACTCATTACACGATTGCTCTCCTACATCATGCATTCTATGAATTTATAATCACCTGTGTAAGGCAATATGCTTATGAGTTATGGCTCTGTGTATAACCTATTTGGACTTATTGAATACTCTGATTAATACCATTTTACCTTTTAAAATATAATAAAATGAAGGTATTTTAATACCACTTAATCAATAAATACTCCCGTTCCAATTTTTTACTTTTCTTGCACAAAAATGTTTCTTAAAACATGTATCAACTCTAAAATTTACTTCTTCCGGTATTATAAACTTTTCATTTTTACCTATAAAATTTGTATATTATTTTGATAAATATTTTTTTATTTACAATTTACTTTATATTTTAAAGTCACTTCTGTTATATCTATTATTTAATGAAAATTTTATAAACGGTGTATTTTTAAAAGGAGATTTATTAAGAAAGTACCTGAGAGTATTATTGCCACCTGAACCCAATACATCAATCAACGACACATGAAAAGCTTCGGACCATGACAGCTGCTTCAGGCAAGTCGCCGACGGCGTCCCCCACCGGTAACTTCCGGTGGAGAATTTGTTACCTTTATTGTCCCTCTTCTCGTGAAACGGTTTCATGAAAAGCTTCACTTGTTCTTCCCTCATTTTCTGCAAAAGCTCCGCCGAAATCCCGTGGTTTATCACTTGGAAGAAACCCCATTCTCGAGAAGCTTCAGCTATCTGTTTCTTGCATGCTTCCCTTTCGTAATCTCCGAGGTTTAACTGGTTGAGATCGATCAACGGCAATTCGCATTCCGCAACCGCCGTCACCTCCGGCAGATTCTTCGCCGGCATCACGGCGGCGAAGAGATTCTTGTACGTTTCCTCGAATGGTGGGTCGGCCGAGTCGCCTTCCATTCTTACAGGCTATATATATATAACAAGAAATTATTATAAGCCCTGTTTTTTCAAAAATTCCACTAACGACGTCGTATTGACGAACATTTGTTTAAAATCAGGCCATAAAAGAGACCAATTATAGAGTTGTGAGACGAAATAAAATATTGGAATCTTGTGCAAAAAGTTATGATGAGTCGAAATTGAATGTTAAGTGGATTGGTAATTAAAGAAAGTGACAAGAAGGAAGAAGATAAAATTCATGTATATTAATTTGCCTATGTTTCTTGTTTTGTCATCGATGAAAACGTTGGCTTTCAAGACGAAACCAGAAGCTTCTAATAAAGAATTTATCATATATATATATTTATTTATTCCTTTGTCGAAGGACCCATCACTCTATGTAGCATAGTTTCACAACAAATAGATGTGGGAAATAAATTCAATTGGATAGATTAGTAATTAATTCTTTTTATTAATTTGCTAAACTAAATATCTTGTTATATATTCTCTATTTTTCTTGTTGTGGGCCAGTAGTATTGACTGAGAAAAGTATAATAATTATGATAAAAAGTTTGGTAGGATAGTTTAGTCAGATCTAAATTAAGTAAATTTTTCGATGAAAGAATCTGATCATATTTATTTCAACATGGGCCTAATCGAAACTCGGGATATCACTATTATAATTAATGTATAATTCTGATCTTTTAGACAAGCTCTTTCACCGCCTTATTCTCCTTTTGTCCCCCACAATACATAAGCATATAATTTGTTCTCGAAAATAGAGGAAGCAAAAACAAAGAGAGAGAAGATACACATGTACATGTCCACTGAAAAAGCATGTGTTTAGTGGCGTGCCACACAATAGTCTACGACACAGCATGTTTCTAACCAAACTATATATGTTAAATTTGCAATTAATATATTACGTACTTATAAATTAACTTTTAATGACATAAATCTTATTATTATAGATCCTATAGTTTAATGATCGAAATTGATTTTAATTTAGTGACACATATTATGTTATTAACTTTCAATTTCTTGTCATTAAAGACGTGGACTCTGTCATTAAAAATTAATTTTCTTGTACTAATGATATCATATTCCGTTTCACGCAAAATTAAAGATATTCGACTTACTTGGTTGAGATGCTCTGGAACGTTGGCAGACACCACCATGTCGTCGTCGGCTGCAAATTCTGCATTTCAAATATATTAGTATTTATCAAGATAATTGCATGGATATTAATTCAAACTTGGTTAAATGAATTGCGATTATATATGCACTCACACTGTAGAAAAGAAAATGAAATGGCTTTTGAAGTAGATATATGGATAAAGAGAAAGGGTGGCAATGAAATAAAAAGCGTCTAGGACTTGTGTCTGTAAGTAATTGGAGGGGAAGGATATTTATAGGAGAGAAGAGAAAAGGGCCCAGAAATTGAAATTCATTTTATCTTTCAAGTAGGGTAAAGAAAACCTAGAAAGAGAGCTAGAGTCAATGTAAGAATGGATTGGGAGTTTATGTTAAAAGGGAGGAACACGCGGCCCATATTGCAATCACGAATTGGTAGGATATTCCATTTTCGTTCTCTACTGTAATTTGAATTCTTGTGCGAGATCGTTTTACGGTAGGATATAGTATAATTTGGGCATGATACTTTTGTTATATCCAGGAAGAAATTTTGTCGCAAGACAAATACGCTCCGAATAGTGCTCATAGGATGGCATAATGTCTCCAAAGGTAAAACGACTTATCTTCTCTGAGGTAGCACTACTGTAACAGATAACAACGAACGTAGGGAGTTTATACAAACTGAAAATAAGTGTTCAAAAATTTCGGAATGAGAGGAATTCGGGTGCAAAAAGCTATGTGGTTTCTATGGGAGGAGTACTGATATTTATAGACAAACCCTCACTCGGACGTTGAGAGAATAGTGGATCAGATGGAGGGGCGAAAATCGTGTAGTCGGCCAACTTGTAGAGCATGAATGTCCAGGTTCATTGAACCTGGACTGAGTTTGAAATTCAAATCAGAAATCTAGAACCTTTCAGCTTCTAAATCCTTTTGCGAAAATAATACTGAAGTGTGTTGAGGCTTGACCCATAACCGAATGGGTCAACTTAATTAATAGCAAATGGGCTTTCAGAGTTTTTGGTTCTTCAAAAAGATATTTGGGCCACAAAGACCACCAAAAACCAATTGACAAATCCGAATCCAGAGGCGGGCGGGCAGGAGTGGCGCACGCGCACGCATGTGGCATTTGGGAGTGTGTACCCATTTACAATAATTGAACTCTACTAATACTTCAATGTTTAAAAAGTCTTTCCTAGTTTTGTAAACTTTCCATGTGGACAAGATGAAACATTTCACCTTCCCAATCAAACTATTCATTAAAAGTTGTGTAATCACCCAACTTAATTAATTAATTTTCCATTCACTGAAATTCGATTTTGAAACATTAAATATACCACGTTCATCTACTCCGTGAGTAGATCGATTACGTCACATTTAATTTTTTAATAATTAATGTTTGGGCATCTAATAATTTTTATTAAACAAGTATCAAAACCCCTTATTTCCAACAACTTTTAACATTTTGAAAGAGATAAATGTTACTAATTTATACTAATTTTTTAACTGTTTTGCCGTAAAACCATCTCAAACAAATTTTTATACTTAAAAATGTTCATGGTTTCTATTCAAAAAGTGGATAAAATACGCCAAATGTCCTTTAACATATATACACTCGCTAATTTCAATTTATATATAATTAAGTTCTATCTCTCCCTCTCTCTCTAAAGTTGCATATGAATTTAGGATCTCTTGCGAGAACAAGATTTTTGATTCATGTCTTCAGAGGATATGAATAGAAAGGGATGTTATGTGTTAAGTTAAGCATTATTTGAGTTCGATGGACTTTTGGTGTTCGCGTCCAACTCTTTTGGTATAAATATCTCTCTCATTATAAATTATAATTCAATTATATGAACGAAATTTGTGTTATTCTTTTCCCTGCTATTCTTTACATAATTGTAGTTCAATTCCTAAGATTATGTGGCCGCGAACCATAAGAAATAAAAATTGTTGTCTTAAATAAATTATCTTGTCATATTAAATTATATGATTATGATATATGTTTATATATATAGGGAATATTATATACTCCCTCCGTCCTGTAAAATTTTGCTCAGACAGATTTTTGGGTCCACAATGTATATGTTTATTCTATTTAAATAATTAACTCTTGAGTATTTTTTTCTACTTTATTAACAAGATTGATTATGTACCAACAATATTGTTTACTCGTTATTCCACATATATTTTTTATAATTAAAATATGATTTTTTTTAAAAACATGTATAAAAAGAAGTGAGCAAAATTTTGCTGGATAAAGGGAATATCTTGTATTGGGGAACAAAAGCTAATATCGAAAATGTTATCTTGTACTTCCTCGTTTCATCAAATTAGTCGTCTTTGCTATTTTGTATAGAATTAAAAAATATAATTTTTTAATATATTTACCCTTTATTAATATTTCTTTTTTATTAAGATAAAAAATAATATAGAAACAGTAGAATGTCAACCTATCTTTTTTTTTTTTTTTTTTTTTTTTTTTTTCATAGGAATAAGACCTTGACGAACCATACAAAAAATCCTATGAATCTAAGAAAAAAAAAACTACTCCATCTCAATCACGAGAGATGGTAGAGTTCACCGCTGCTTGAGCCAGTCTGTGCGCTTGCGTGTTCTTGCTCCTAGGAATGTAAACGAATCTACACACTACAAATTCTTTTGCCAATTGTCGTATCCTATTTACACAATTTCTCTCTGGGCCTGCTCCAGGGCAAAACTTTGAGCAAAGGCCTATAGCTTGCTGGGAATCCGAGTGGATTACAATTTTCCTCCAGTTTAATTTCTGTGCTTCAACTAAAGCTCTTTCAATGGCATGTAACTCCACTCCCAAGGGCCCTCTTTAAGGGCCAATTTTGATGGAAAACGAAACACTACAAAAAATGATTCGATTAGAGACCGATTTTAAGACTGCAAAGGCGGTCTCAATACACGTTAGAGATCGATTTTAGACCGTTTTCTGGTGGTCCTTATTCGCTTGGTACCTGATATTCAGAGACCGAATTTATGAAACGGTCTCAAATTAGAGACCGATTTTTGGTCGGTCTCTAAATTAGAGACTGACAATTCGGTCTTATAACGGTCCCCAAACGTGAGTCGGCCCGACCTATTTTCGGGCCCTAAAACACAAATCGATCTCTAGTCTATAATTAGGTACCGAATATTCGGTCTCTAAATAATAAAAATACAAACCCGACCCAGCAACCGACACACACACCCTCTTTATTTACCCACCCTGACCCGATACCCGACCCAACACCCACACCCTCTTTATTTACCCACACCCACCCCTAACCCGACTCGATACCCGACCCAACAACCCACAACCCACTTTATTTAAATGACCATTTTATTTTGGCCTTTGTGGGAATTGATCCCTGGTGGATGGGTGCCCAGTAATGAGCACCTACCACTTTGACAAGTAATTGTCTTGTGTAACTTTTAAAATTAATTATATACATATATAATTTTTTTTATTGTATATGATCGGAAATGATATAGAGTTCACTAGTGGGCACTAAAAATAGTGTCCACCGCCTAAGTGGCATGCCCACGTCAATAAATTATTTTTTATTTATATTTAATTTGAATTTAATGTCATATTAATATTTTATTTTATCTCTATTAAAATTTTAAAATCTTTTTTACATTTAATTTAATATTATTTCTATCAAATCACACACGTCATTAATCTTTTCTCATATCTTCCATTGCCATTAATTTTTTCTCAGAATCTCTTCTCCACAAAACTAAAATTAATCTCTTCTCTACAAAATAAAAATTAATCTCATTGCCAAAACAACATTTTAGAATTTCATTCATTACAACCTCATTAAATGTTTTGATAACTCATTCAATAAATCAACTAAATGTCGACAAAGTGAGAAAATATAAAAACTCTGCATCAAAAGAAACATAAATAATAAATAAAATTTGTTCACCCGTTCCCTTGCGTACTAGTATTTGATTTATGAAGATAACACTGTCCCTGGTCTATATTATTTACTACTATTATACATATCTATTAATTATATGATGTAATATACATTAAAAGAAAATTATCATAATGTGAACACTTCATAAATTAATTAATTTGAGAAATGTGAGTGTAGGTCCCGAAAGTTGAGTTAATATCGAGGGAAGCTAAAGAAAATGTCTAGAGGGGGGTGAATAGACTTTTCTAAAATCTTTCGATATATCAGAATACAGTATGCGGAATACGAAATTAACAATGAGCCCAATACAAGTTTATACTCAACTTATCAAATTCGAGAACTCTGTTCTATACTCAACTTGTCTTGTTCAGTTATGTGTGTAATCAATTAAGCAATTAAACAAAACAGTAAAGTAAACAACACAAACAATTTATAGTGGTTCGACAACTTGTCTACATCCACTCTCACAACCCAGTTGTGATGTTTCCACTAAACTCTTCCAATCGAGTACAAAGTCAGTATTCCTGTGATTTTGAGTCCCAAGAAGAAGACTTAGATCTTCTAAGACTTTACCACCAGATATGTCTACGATCTAACTAGAAATTTAACAAGTATCTAGCAACTTGATAAAAATAACAAAAACTAAAACTTATTTAGTCGCAGTCTTCCGGATTCTTCACTTCACTTCTGACTTGCTTTCTGAACTTCAATGAACTCTGTGAGTAATCTTTAGTATGTATCAGTAATCTCAGTATCAGTAGTCTCAAATCAATAACCACCATGAAATATTTATAGACTTCTGAAATCAAGAACTAAGTTAGTTGTAACCAACTCTTCTTGAAAACTAACTTTTAACTGAATCTTCTTATCCATCCACGCGTTTCTTGTTAAGTAGCTATTTCCATAACTAACTTCTTCATCCTTATCTTTACACGCGCTTCACTTAGACTTTACTTCAAGTTGACTCGTCTTGTGTAGTCTGGTATGCACTAGTCTTATAGTCCACCTGTCTTGTGTAGTAGACTTCAACTCTCCTTCTTCAGTCTTCATGTGCAATCTTCAATAGTAAACTATCCTATTCTAATAAGACTATTACATTACTTTAAGCTTATGATTCAGCTTAGTCAACTTATAATCTATACAATCAATCTATCTATTACAGTTTAAAATCATGAGCTCTATACAACAATTATTCATAGCTCAACAATAATCATATACAAATAGCACATATGAAGTACTTATAAATCGTACTTATCTTTTAATAAGAAAACAATACTTATCTTTTCATGTGAACTCTACTGATCTGTTCAAGATGACTTCAACTCAACTAGACTAGATTAGTCAACACTTAGAAAATATTCAAACTATTTTTGGCTTATCAAAACTTCATCTTTCATCAATATGTAGGACTTGTCTAGGATTCATATCCCAACAATTTCCCCCTTTTTGATGAAGCCAAAACTACTTGAATCTTTTCTCAATAGTAGACTAGTTAAGTAGTTATCTTGTCTTAACACCAAATAGTACTTTATATTTTCATTCATTCAAAAGATAAGAACAGTAGATATTACACATACTTAAAAAAACTAAGTATCAGAGCATATAATCAACTAGTCTGAAAGAGTACCTCCTTCTGGGTTTGGAACACTGAATGCATCTAGGAGTCTCTTATGAATAACTCTGACATGGTCTTCATCTTCGATCTTCTCTTTATCCAGCAGATCTTCTTCAAATTTCTTGATTAGATTGAAATCAACTCGTTTTCCTGAACTAGTCAAGGGACATTTCCATTTCGGGAATACATGAACCAAAATGTTGAAATTTGCTCCAGCAGATATCCTCAATATCAAATGCCACAACATCTTGTGTTGACCTTCCATGAACCTGTCAAACAAGGAATACAACTCATCTGGTTCTTCCGAGTCACCATACTTGCGTATAATCCAATGATCAAGTTCCCATTGTCTCTTCACTTTCATCCATTCAGCTCGATGCTCTTTATCAATGAAGTAGTCAATGAACTGATCTTCCATTTGATCTTCATCTGTTTTCAACTTCTGCAGACTTTCAATATGTCTTCCAACCTTCTTCTTGTTTGCATAATGGGTTTCATCATCTGGATCAACAACCTTCT
Source organism: Galeopsis tetrahit (assembly GCA_963675135.1). NCBI lineage: Eukaryota > Viridiplantae > Streptophyta > Magnoliopsida > Lamiales > Lamiaceae > Galeopsis > Galeopsis tetrahit. The sequence continues at coordinate 19,556,127 of OY776130.1, forward strand.
GTTTCTTCACTTTTGTTGTTGTCTCCACTTCTTTCGGCTCTTCTATATGAATAGATTTCCTTTTTGATACATGCTTTGTCTGAACCTTTGCTTCAGGAGATGCAATAGCTTTGCCTTTCTCCTTCTTTTTCCACTCATCTGCTCTAGCTTGCTCGAGCTCTACAGTTTTCACCAACTTTCTTTTGGGCCTCCTTAGCTCTTGCATTGCAGTAGCAGCTTCTTTGACTTCTGGTTCAGCACTGGACTTGGCTTTTTCACCTTCAGCATCAATTTCAACTCGACTTGTCTCTTCCCCCTTTTTGGCTTCATCAGTTGCCTTGAGAGAGAAAAGAGAAGTAAACCGAGTCATCTCTTCTAACATAGCTTGCTTCATGAGGTTTGTAGCTTTTTCAATCTGCCTTTGATGAGAACCGTCTTGACTCAACTTGTCTAGTTTGGTTGCCACCAACTCCAGCTTCTGAGTAGACAAGTTCAACTCATTCTTAAAATGTGTTGCAGTCAGACGTAGCTTCCTGTTCTCTTCAGTCATAGCACTGATAATCTCTTTTGCTTGTGCTAACTGATCATAGGCTTCTTTTCTCTGAACATCAGCTACTTCGATTTTGGCTCTATAAACTCTTTCCATCTTTCTAGATTCAGTAGCTAGAACACGAGCAAAATCGACTGAGCTCTTCTCCGAATATTCAACTTGATTCTGGAGAAATCCTTCAATTTGATTAAACATTTCTTGCCTGAAATTGTTATCCAACTGATTGACTTCATTCATGATCATCTCTTTTGAACTTGTCACAAGGACACTGTTCTGTTCAACAAGAGTCTTCTTAAGCTCGGTCTTGAGAAATTCATCGATAGACGACTTGATGACAGCCTTCAAGTCTTCCTTCAATTCATCTAATGAAACGGCTGGGATAGCGTGAGACGACTGAGCTTCGACCAACACTTCTTCCTGTTGGACTTTTTCAATCAGTTCATCCTCAGTGAACATGACAGCCTCAACAAATTCATCATCTTCTTCGCCTAGTTCAAAAGAAACTATCTCTTCAGCACTGTCAGCTTCATCAGCAGTAGCACTTTCCAACTCCAAGATTAGGTCTGATGTCTGGACTGCAATTTCAGCAACATCTGGCTTTACCTCGTCTTCTACCAGATCAGTTTGCGTTCCAACATCGAATGAGAACTCATCATCCAGAACACCATCAGGGATGCTCAACAGTCTTTTAACCAGATCAACCAAGGCCTTTCGAGGGAACAATTCAGAGTGGTCTTGAACACCACTATTTTCTTTCTGTTCCATCTCCCAGTCCATAAAATTTGAGATTCCACCCATGCCTTGAATGACCTCAAAAAGATCATCTGTTGACTTCTTCTTCAAAGAAAACCAAGTGCATATCCGCACGAGTTTCTCAAACTGTTCCGAGGCAGTGTCGATATCAAGAGTTGAGAGCTGCTTCTTCAGATTCCTTGAAACTCTAGCACGAACTCTCTTCTCTCTTAGACACATGGGGTAATACACCAAAGATTCAAATCTAACTTCAGACGGGGTCTGAGTAGGTGGGGTCCCTAACTCAGCTGTTGCAGTGGCAACTGGTGTCTTGCCTGAAGTAGATGGGTTGGGTTCAACATATTCTGTTGAAGGTAAAGAGGGAGTTTGGAGTGTGGTTTCTGGGGGCTCTAATGTGGCTTGGTTTGGTGTGACAACTGTCAAAGTATCAGTTGTATCTGGTATGGGAGTGTTTTGGGGTAGACTGGCTCTAAGCGGTAATGCCGCCAGTACTTGTGAGGTTGAGGGTTGAGGTCTAGACCTAGATCGATGTGATCTAGCCTTGGTTCGAACAGAAGAATGAGAGAGAGGAGGTATTGACAAAGCTTGTGTAAAAGATGTACCAACCTGAGAACTCAACTCGTCTGGTTGAGTAGGCGAACCAACTCTTACGAGAGTGTACAATTCTGGAACTTGAGCACTCGGCTCCTTCTCTTGTTCCGACTCCTCTTCTGTCTGAGTCTTCTCTGAGTCAGCTGCACTGGACTCAGCTATTGCAGCCTTCTCCGATTCCGCATCATCGGACTTATCTTCTGAAGAGCTAGATGAGTTAGCATAAGGCAGGACTTGAGACTCATCTACTTGAACTCGCCTAGGGGCAGCCGGCCTTGCAGCAACTTGCTTCCTCTGGGCTTCCGACTTTAGATAGAACTTAAGAGGATGGAAGGCCTTTCCGTTACTCCAGTCTGACTTGTTTGGTAACAACAAGGGGAGTAGAATACTCAGCTTGTTGTCGTACCCAACAGTATGTGACACTACCCAACTACTAGAGTCGGTATCAACTCGAACGCTCTTCTCAAAATACATCATCCGATCAGCTAACAGTTTGAACCAATTGCCCTCCGTGATTCCGTCATAAATCGCTGCCATCACCATTGTCTTCGCTTGAGTGACCGCGTCAAAAGAACCAGTGGCACATAGAAGCATCTTGCTTGCTATGTCCAGTAAGGTGCGATATTTTTCCAGAAGTTCTGCCTTCTTGACGGCAGGGGCCTTGCCATCTGATTTGAGCTTCATCCTCTTTCCACAAAAGATGCTCAAGTACCGCATCTCTTGGCCAGTGGCATAATTTTCCACATCAATCGTTCCGATGGGCAGCTTTAAATGTCTGAATAACACCTCACGAGTGAGTTCAACTCGACTCGTTCCAATGAAAGATTCGATCTTATCTCCTCGCCTTGTGGCGTTGGCATAGAACAATAGCACCTCTTCTTCCAAGACGACTTGAGGGAAAGCCTCCAGATACGGCTTCAATCCACATCGAGAGCACTTGTCGAGAATTTCTTGATTTCCAGCAGTGTGAAGCCCTTTGAAGAACAACGAGGGTTCCACATGCACCTTGCCTTCAACGATATACCTTCCAAGATTAAACCTTGCTTGCATGTTAGTTCTAACATCGAAAAGAGAAGCAATCGACATATCTATTGAATAGAGTAAGAACTGGGGAGGTTTGATTTTGCAAGAGATTCAAGAACTATAGTAGGGGAGTTATGAAATCGTGGGTCAAGTTGTGTGTGTGAGGATGGGTTTTGTTAGAACTGAAATGTGATCTAACGGCCATGATTGAAAGATTAGATCCAACGGTTGAGACCTTTGAAATTCGGTTACGGAATCGAGAATATTATGTGATTTGATATTGTATAATTTGAAATCCGTCTCTTCTTAAGTAGGACAGGGGAGTGAACTCATCTGGCCTAGTGTAGTCGAGTACGAACTGGGTGTATACACCTCATTAAAATGGGAGTGTATAAATCCAATCCTAGGGTTTTCAAATTTTAGCATTATCTTAATTACCATAATACCCTTAATCCGATGTGATTAAACACTTAGCATATTTCAATCAAGAGAAACACTTAGCTTGTCTGTTCGAGTCCATCCAGAACAGACGAGTAGACTTAAGCTTCGCAAGACGAGTTGGCTTAAGCACACAAGACGAGTTCCCCCTTCGCCTGTGCTTGTCTATTCTGAACGTCAAACGACTTTATGTACCTATCTCATCATTTACAATGTGTAATCGTAGGTACAGGTAGAGTAAAATAAATAAGATGAATATCAATCTAAAGCAATGGTCAAGGTTTTGAACAAGATGACTGTTAACAAACATAAGAGTCAACATAAGGATATTTAAGAAATCAAGGATTCCCCCTAAATTGTTTATTCCCTTAGTATTCCCTCAGCTTTACCAGCTTCCTCATCGGGTTGTTTGGTCATCTAGTCTAGCCTTGTATATCTGTCTGTTGCGTGAGTAGTCGAGTGCTCTGGTCTAATGATCTTGTCTCCTTTTCTTGATGTACCTGACTGGTTAGTACATAGCTATAGGCATGTAGGGTCCAAATCAATTAACCCTAGACTAATGCATCACTCACTAAAACGTGCCTCAGCTAATGGTTTAGTAAAAATATCAGCTCTTTGAAAATCAGTATGAATCTTTTCCATGCGAATATCCTTCTTTTCTACATGATCACGTATGAAATGATGCTTCACATCAACATGCTTACAACGTGTGTGCAAAATAGGATTTTGTGTAATGACAATTGCACTATTACTATCACAGAAAATAGGAACATTTGATTCATGTATGTTGTAATCACGAAGCTGTTGAATGAGCCAGAGTAGTTGACTACAACAGCTACCAGCAGCCATGTACTCGGCTTCGGTAGTAGAAGTAGCAACACTAGTCTGCTTTTTAGAAAACCAAGATATGAGTTTTGTGCCTAAAAATTGACAAGAACCAGAAGTAGATTTCCGATCTATTCTACAGCCTCCAAAGTCTGAGTCTGAATAGCCACTTAAGGATAGATCATCATTTGAGGGATACCATATACCACGATTGATGGTCCCTTTCAAATATTTTAAGATCCTTTTGGTGGTTTCCATGTGACTTTCTTTTGGATTGGCTTGGAATCGAGCACAAACACCAACAGAGAATGCAATGTCTGGTCTACTAGCAGTTAGATACAGTAAGGAACCAATTAATCCACGATAATAAGATTGGTCAGCACATTTACCGTTCTCATCTGGATCCATTCTGTAAGTTGGTTGCATTGGTACGCCAGTAGACTTACATGTTTTGATCCCGTACTTGTCTAGAAGGTTTCTAGTGTACTTTGCCTGATTTATGAAAATACCTTCTGGAGTTTGTTTTACTTGAAGACCAAGAAAGTAATTCATTTCACCCATCATAGACATCTCAAATTTACTTTGCATGAGTGTAGAAAAACTTTCACTCAGCTTTTTGTTAGGTGAGCCAAAAATGATGTCATCTACGTAAATTTGGACGAGTAAAATGTCTTTCCCTTCTTGTCTTCTGAACAAGGTTCGATCGACCTTGCCCTTAGTAAAACCATTTTCCAATAGAAAGAGAGAGAGAGTGTCATACCATGCTCTTGGAGCTTGCTTTAGTCCGTATAAGGCCTTCTTTAATCTGTACACCTGGTCGCCTTTGACTTCGAAACCTGGAGGTTGTTCAACATACACTTCTTCCGCAAGAATACCGTTAAGAAATGCACTTTTAACATCCATTTGATATACAGTAAACTTCATGTGAGCAGCATATGCAAGGAACAAACGAATGGCTTCTAGTCTAGCAACAGGAGCATATGTTTCATCATAGTCTATACCTTCAGCTTGAGAATAGCCTTGGGCAACTAGTCTGGCCTTATTCCTAACGACTACATCATTCTCATCTTTCTTATTTTTGAAAATCCATCGAGTGCCAACTACATTATGATGTTTCGGCCTATCGACAAGTTCCCAGACGTCGTTTCGAACAAACTGGTTCAACTCGTCTTGCATAGCGATGATCCAATTACTATCAGCCAATGCCTCTTTAACAGTGGTAGGCTCGATAGATGAGAGGAAACAACACCAGCAAAACATAGTTGGACTAGGCTGTTCTTGCGACTCAAAGAGTTGTCGTCTAGTCTTCACACCAACAGTAGAGTCACCAATAATATTTTCAGTATCATGCGTAGATTTCCATGTTTTTCTGTTCTTAATAGTAGCACTATCATCATCTATATCATGTACAGCATCATGCATATCAACATCATTTGTATCATCAACAGATTTACCAGGAGTAGTAGAGTCAACTAGAGCAGGCATGTCAACTGGTCTAGAAGACTTACCTCGAGCACTCACCTTCTCTTTGTCATCAGAGTCGAGAGCTTTTAGGAATGGGTTGTAGGCTTGAACGGATTCATATATCTCTGAATCTTTTTCAGATTCGATCGTTAGATCAGTCACTTTCTTACTGACCTTGTCGGCAGACGAGTCCTGTCGAGATTCATCGAAAACCACATGTGGTGTTTCTTCCACACAAAGAGTTGAGTAGTTGAATACCCTAAATGCTTTGCTAGTAGAGGAGTATCCTAAGAATATCCCCTCGTCTGCTTTAGCATCGAAAGCATTCAACTTGCTCTTTCCATTGTTGTGAATGAAACACTTACAACCAAATATATGAAAATATGAAACTCTGGGTTTTCTACCTTTCCAAACCTCATAAGGTGTCTTGCCTAGAGCTTTGTTGATCGCGCTTCTGTTCTGTGAATGGTATGCAGTGTTGATAGCTTCAGCCCAAAACTTTTGAGGAGTGTTGAACTCAGCTAGCATGGTCCTACAGGCTTCTTTGAGAGTCCTATTCCTTCTTTCTGCTACACCATTTTGTTGTGGTGTCCTGGCTGCACTAGTAAGATGCTGGATACCACGTTTAGCACAAAAGTCTTTGATATAGCAATTAATGAACTCAGTCCCCTTGTCACTACGAATCTTGACAATGGACTGGTTTTTCTCAACTTGTAACTTCTTCAACAGATCAGGCAGAAGTGTTTGTGTATCACTCTTCTTGTGTAGAAAGACTACCCAAGTAAACTTAGAATAGTCGTCTACAACAACAAGTGTGTACCTTCTACCATTCAAGGTTGGAGGAGTTATCGGACCATGAAGATCCATATGTAAGAGTTCTAGGACTCTACTAGTTGAGAGAGTAGGAATTGACTTAAATGAACCTTTAACCTGTTTACCCTGTTGACAAGCCGTGCATACATGTGACTTGTAGTAAACTTCATTGGGGATACCTTCTACAAGGTAGTCTCTGGCTATCTTATTAAGAACCTTAAAGTTTAGATGACAAAGACGTCTATGCCAGAGCCATCCAAGTTCTTTAGGATTCTTAGTAAGTAGACAGGTGTCCCTCGGACAACTGTTCCAATTCACTATGTACACGCTTCCTTGTCTTACGCCGACTAGTAGGACTGTATGTGTCCTTTTATCAATAATTTTGCATTTGCGGCTCTTGAACTGCACCTTGTAACCACGATCACAAAACTGAGAAACAGAGAGTAAATTATATTTCAAACCTTCAACATATGAGACATCTTGTATCTCAACGTCTCCATTCCGGATGTAACCAAATCCTTTAGTGATAGCAGTGGAACTATCACCAAATATCACTTTTGGTCCTTCTTGCTCATGGTAACTTGATAAGAGAGCCTTGGTACCAGTCATGTGGTGCGAACAACCACTATCTATGTACCAGGTTTCTCCTACTGAGCCACCCTTCTTATACAAGTCAAGTCGACCCTGCAATGAAGATATTCAATAATTTAGGTACCCATTTGTTTATTGGGGTCCTTGGGGGTTAGTCGTGTTCAGAGGAATCCAGATATACATTGGAGTCTTGAACAAGTTCGATCTCTTAAGCTTTCGCCCAAATTTGTTACAGAATAAGACCTTGTTGTCCTTAACTGGCCTATCAGTCGAGTTCGGGTCTACTCTTTGGAGATAGCCTTTCGACTTAATCTCTACTTGAGCAGGCACTGCTGGTCTATGATAGTCATAGTAGGGCTTGTAAGCATTAGGTCCATACGGTTTATAGACGCGTTTGGGTCTTTCCTCACTAATAATATCATATGATAAAGGTGGAGGATATAGGACAACTTGTGTACGATATTTTGGAGCTACATGTCTAGGTCTAGACGAGTAGAGCTGAGACTGCCTTATGAAAGGAGGTCTAGGCTCTTGTCGTCTGGTCTGTACCTGTCTAGTACTCGTCTCCTCAGGATACCATTCCTCGTATCTGACCTGGTTGGGTCGTCCACGATTAGTGGTCCTTTGAAGGTTAGTTCTAGGTTGAATAGGCTTGCTGTTACCATTCTTTTTACCTCCCTTGGTAATCAGAATGTTAACTCGAGCTTGTTTAGGTACAGTACCTTGAGATGGAGTACCAATATCGTATATCATAGGTCCTTTTCCTTTATCATTTGGCAAAACTCTTGCATTAGTAGTAGGGTTCTTAACGACTCGAGTAGACGAGCTAGATGACTCAGCACCTATACCTGTCTTGTCACCTGGATCTCTATACCTATCTGACAGTTCAAGGTTAATCTTTGAAGAGTTAACCAGGTCAGTAAGCTTGAGATCTAATGTGACAACCTCGATCTCTAAGAACTTATTACGTTCTTCAAGTCTATTGCACTTGCTTTTTAAAACATTAAATTCATTTCTCTCAGTTGCATGTGTCTTAAGTAGGTCTTGATATAACCTGTCTGTTAATGCACACTTTTCTTTGAGTTGTCTTAACTCTTCAGTTAAGCGTTCATTTAGGACTGTTACATTAGGATCTACTTTGGACTGAGCTTCCTTAAGATCAATGATTTCTTGTTTTAATGCAATGTTTTCATCACTGACTTCGATGAATGCTTGGTTAGCAAGTAGAAGGTCATCTTCAATAGCACTAGTCGAGTGCTGAGGACTACTTCCTACTTTACTACTAGCAGTATCACTTTCATCAGTTTATGAATCATCACAAGATTGAAAGGATGTAGCAGATGATACCTCTTGATCGATTTTAGCCATGCAGCATAGACCATCATCTACTATGAATGCTTCGTCGTGATCTCGATCAGTTGAGTGACTAGATAAGGACGATGGCAACTCGTCTGAATCCGAGTCAGAGTCATCATTGGCCATCATTGCCTTCTTCCCACGGTTGTATCTTCTTTCCCTTCGAGCTTTACGTTCTTCTCGATCGTCAGTGCTCAGGTCTGGACATTCATATATGTAGTGACCTGGCTTTTCACAGTTGTAGCACAAGAGATCATTAGTAGCCTTTTTAACAGGAGATTTGTCCCTACGCTTATCACGTCTATCGGAACGCTGAATCTTCCTATCGTCAGGCTCTCTATCTCGTCTATTTCCTTTCGAGACTTCGTCTCTCCTTTCGGATGAGTTTCGGTCTCGTCTGGTCTCAGCCGAGTTCTTAGAAGTGGACGCTCTATGATCTCTATAGAACTTCTTATATCTACCGAAACGTTTATTCAGTCTATCAAACTTTCTAACCATGAGGTTCACCTGATCCTTCAGACTAAGATCAGTATCTAACTCGTCTTTCACAGAAGCAGATTTAGTCTTAGACTTAGACCTATCTACCTTAGAAGACTTAGAAGAGCTTGACTTAAAGGCAACGTTATTAGATACAACATGTTCTTTATCACTACTGGCTAGTGGTTCATCTTCGTCTAAATCAAACTCATGGGCTTTCAGAGTTTGAAACATGGTTTCAGCAGACCACCTGTCTATGTCTTGAGTGTTCTTAACAAGCGTCTTTACCATTTTCCAACGACTATCAAGACTTTTCAGAATCCTAAGATTGATCTCACGAGCAGTATATGATTTACCAAGGACTTCCAGATCATTCATAATCTTAGTAAAACGAGTATCCAGCTGGTCGATAGTTTCGCCAGCTTTCATCCGAAATGATTCAAATCTTTGGACAGCAGTGGAGAGTTTGCTTTCTTTGATCAGGGATGTCCCTTCACAAATGATAGCTAGTCTGTCCCACATGTCTTTGGCAGTTTTACATTTTAACACTTTTCCTAGATACTCGTTAGGAAGAGTGTGTAAGATGTAATTCTTCGTCAGACTATCCAAATTATTTTGACGCATTTCTTCTGAGGTTAGTTCTGACCTGGGTTTCTTGACAAGAGTGCCAATTGGTTTATCTTTGTCGAGGTTAGCAGTATTTGGGACCATTGTCACAATTGGACCCTCTGTGACAACTGAGATCATTAGGTCGTGTGTGGAGCTGAAAATGGCTTCCATTCGCAGCTTCCAATAGTCGTAGTCCTGAACCTGGAACTTGGGTAACTTGTTAGCGCTTATTTCAAGAGACATGTTTAAGCAAGTAGATTAGTGCTAATCAGTTATTAGATCAAGAAGTAGATATGTTCAAGAACAGGGAACAAGAAACAGATATATCACAAAATGATGATCAAGAACACGTAAGCAAGTACAAACACGGACCAAGACTTCACCCTAAGCCTTAAGTCGGTTATCAAGAAACAGCAGTTCGGAAACCACTGCTCTGATACCACTTGTAGGTCCCGAAAGTTGAGTTAATATCGAGGGAAGCTAAAGAAAATGTCTAGAGGGGGGTGAATAGACTTTTCTAAAATCTTTCGATATATCAGAATACAGTATGCGGAATACGAAATTAACAATGAGCCCAATACAAGTTTATACTCAACTTATCAAATTCGAGAACTCTGTTCTATACTCAACTTGTCTTGTTCAGTTATGTGTGTAATCAATTAAACAATTAAACAAAACAGTAAAGTAAACAACACAAACAATTTATAGTGGTTCGACAACTTGTCTACATCCACTCTCACAACCCAGTTGTGATGTTTCCACTAAACTCTTCCAATCGAGTACAAAGTGAGTATTCCTGTGATTTTGAGTCCCAAGAAGAAGACTTAGATCTTCTAAGACTTTACCACCAGATATGTCTACGATCTAACTAGAAATTTAACAAGTATCTAGCAACTTGATAAAAACAACAAAAACTAAAACTTATTCAGTCGCAGTCTTCCGGATTCTTCACTTCACTTCTGACTTGCTTTTTGAACTTCAATGAACTCTGTGAGTAATCTTTAGTATGTATCAGTAATCTCAGTATCACTAGTCTCAAATCAATAACCACCATGAAGTATTTATAGACTTCTGAAATCAAGAACTAAGTTAGTTGTAACCAACTCTTCTTGAAAACTAACTTTTAACTGAATCTTCTTATCCATCCACGCGTTTCTTGTTAAGTAGCTATTTCCATAACTAACTTCTTCATCCTTATCTTTACACGCGCTTCACTTAGACTTTACTTCAAGTTGACTCGTCTTGTGTAGTCTGGTATGCACTGGTCTTATAGTCCACCTGTCTTGTGTAGTAGACTTCAACTCTTCTTCTTCAGTCTTCATGTGCAATCTTCAATAGTAAACTATCCTATCCTAATAAGACTATTACATTACTTTAAGCTTATGATTCAGCTTAGTCAACTTATAATCTATACAATCAATCTATCTATTACAGTTTAAAATCATGAGCTCTATACAACAATTATTCATAGCTTAACAATAATCATATACAAATAGCACATATGAAGTACTTATAAATCGTACTTATCTTTTAATAAGAAAACAATACTTATCTTTTCATGTGAACTCTACTGATCTGTTCAAGATGACTTCAACTCAACTAGACTAGATTAGTCAACACTTAGAAAATATTCAAACTATTTTTGGCTTATCAAAACTTCATCTTTCATCAATATGTAGGACTTGTCTAGGATTCATATCCCAACAGTGAGAAACATTAATTTAAATGAAGAGGGAATGAGAAACCTTAAGTTGAATTCGAAACGAGATCTTCAAACTGATATTGGAGAGGAAAATCAAGGAATGACCTATTTAGAAGCTGGACTGTGGGTTAAAATTAAGAGAATGACATGTGATATATATGGGCTATTTATTCGTAAGAATGGGGCGTGGGCTGAGCTTTCTTCCAGAGTGTTCAGAGACCGCTAAAATCGGTCTCTAAAAACAAACAACTTGATTTGATACCGATTTGAGACCGCAAAAATCGGTCTCTAAACACAACCGCCTGATTTGGGACCGAATATTCGGTCTCTACTGTTTAAAATTATATATATATACAATATTAGGGAATTTAAAGATTTGTATCTTTAAATATTATTCATATCTCTTAAAATATACATATAATCGCCAATCTGATTTGTCTCTCCCAACGATGGACAAATATTCCTCTTCTCCTAAATTTGGTTTCTCCATCTCGAACAAAGTCATAAAATCAGATTCGTTGGAAGTGGAGACGATACTGCCCAATTCAATTGATTTAGAGATCGTAGTGCCTGATTCAATTGATTTAGAGATCGTAGTGCCTGATTCAATTGATTTAGAGGAGGTAGTGAAAGATTCCACGGATTTAGATAGTGTAGTAAAAGATTCTTTTCGGATGTGGATACTTTGTCCGAGATTAAAGGATTCTCGCCTGATCCCGACGGTAAGTGATCGATTCACATACGTATAAAAAAACCTGTCGAAATTTTTTATACCAATTAAAGACTGAATTTTTAGTCTTCAATTAAAATTCAAAATCAGAATTTTAATTTCGGTTTAGAGACTAATATTCGGTGGTTAAGTGGTCTGAAAAACATAATATTAAAGACCGAACTAAAAACAGTCTCTAAACGAGCGGTCAAAATTGCTAGTCAATTAAAATTTGGGGATTCAGAATTTTTGATACCAATTAAAGACTGAATTGTCGGTCTCTAAACAAAATTCAAAATCAAAATTTTAACTTCGGTTTAGAGACCGAAATTCGGTCTCTAAGCGGTCTGAAAACATAATATTAAAGACCGAACTGAAAAAAGTCTCAAAATTCAAATTTTTTTCGGATCAGTCTCAAATCAGTCTCTATTTGAGACTGATTTATGTCGGTCTCAAAATTTTGGTCTCTAATTGAAGCATTTTTTGTAGTGAAAAGGTTACTTCTCCTGCTTCATTAGTTCCCACTCCCCCAATCCCATATTTCCGTAGATCCCCATTAAAAGCTCCATCAACCTCAATGATTGCCACATCATTTGTGATCTCAATATCATTTTTTAGTCTTGTGTGACCACCTTTAACTTCAGACAAGATATGACGATAACTGTCTAAGTACACTAGTACTCTTTCACCCACATTTTTACTGCATCGACGCCGGTCTTTATCTACATCATGTGTAATCTTACATCTTTCCCGCCATACTCCCCACACGATGATGATCAATTCTTCTAATCCGTCGCTCTTTCTCTCTTTATATACGCGGTCCAGAAATTGCACAGTGGTTAGATACTTACCTTTAAGTATTAGCTCCCACCATCCAAACCCTTTCCATATGTGTCTCACACCCACACATGTAAAGACCACATGCACCGTGTCTGACATAAATGCTCCACAAAGGTAGCAATTTAGTTGTGTCCCTTCGAACCGTCTTGCTAAGTTGCCTTTCGTTGCAATGTAATCCCAAGACATTTTCCACCCAAAAATTCTGATTTTTGGAGGGAGCTTTAATCTCCAGCATATCTTCCACCATCTTGTCCATGTATCCCCCTCTGACCTTGACGTACCACTACCTTTCTCGTACCTACTTTCTCTAATGGCCCAGTATCCAGATTTGACTGTAAATTGTCCTTTTGTGTCATAAGCCCAGAAACGCCTGTCTTCTTCTTCTTTATCTCCCACCATCGTGCGTAGTACTCCTTCAGCCTCAAAGGGCAAGAAGGCCTGTCTAACCAAATTTTCATTCCATTCTCTCTTTTCATCAAGAAGGTCAATCACTTTATAGCCGGTGATAATACGTGATCGAATAAACCCATCTTGCAGACCAAGAACCCAAACATGTTTATGCATTGTGATTTTGTCTCCTTTACCAATAGTCCATCTTGTGCCCCTTCTTACAACATCTCGTCCCGAACAGAAGGATCTCCATATGAACGATGGATTTACTCCAATCTCCGCCTCCATAATATCCTGATGTTTGAAATATCTTACTTTCATCACTCTTGCCACTAGAGATTCTGGATTTTCAATGATTCTCCATACCTGTTTAGCTAAGAGAGCCTCATTAAATTGTGTCATTTTCCTGAAACCCATTCCTCCTTCAGCCTTAGCTTTACATAGTGTATCCCATTTCATCTAATGGATACGATTATGTCCTTCACTCTGTCCCCACCAAAAATTAGCAATCAAAGATTCCATCTCCTTACATGTCTGAATGGGCAATTTGAAACAGTTCATTGCATAGGTTGGTATAGCATGCAATATAGATTTAATCAGTGTTTCTTTACCCCCTTCAGAAAAATTCTTATTCTTCCAGTCATCAATTCTTTTCCTCATTCGATCAACTAAATAAGTGAATTGCATTCTCTTTCCCCTGACAGAAAAAGTTGGTAAGCCCAGATATAGCTGATGACCTTGAGACGACCTGATTTTTAAGATATCCTGAATGTCCCTTTTATTCTGCTCCAGAGTTAAAGGACTAAAAAGAATTGAAGATTTATCAAAATTAACCTGTTGCCCCGATGTTGCCTTATATTCCTTTAAGACTTCCTGTAGAGATTGACCACACTACTTCTTTGCTTTGAAGAAAACCACGCTATCATCTGCAAAGAAAAGATGTGTAATCATGGGAGCACCCTTTGCCACCTTAGTCAACCTACCTTGTCAAAAGAGAGAAAAAATGATACATTAATATATATTCAATAAAAAAGAGAGATTGTACAAATTAAATAGGGATAGTTTAAGGAAATTCGTGGTAAAAATAGTAAAAGTGACAAACTTTTAAAAATTATAAGATTTAAGATCAAAAGTGACAAACTTTTTGAAACGAAGATTATATATTTGTATTTATGTTGTATCAAAATACGTACATATGAGAAAGTATTCTAGCAATACAAAAAAACGTATATGAAATATAGATAGCTAAGGTAAATTTGGGGCAAAAATTTGTGGGTCAAATTCGGGTCAACGTGAGTCAACCACTATAAAAAATTGTCCAAAAGGCAACGAATATTTGCAATTGCAATGTACAGTCGCTAATTGGCAACGGATTTGGCAACTGCCAGAAAAAAGGCGACATATGTTGTCGCGATCGCCTTTTGGTAAAAGAAAGGCAACGACGTGTGTTGCACTCGCCAAAAGGCGACGAAAGTGGGCCTCTCGCAAAATGGCAATGGGACCCCACTCGCTAAAAGGCAACGTGAGTGGGCCCGTCGCCCTAGTTAAATATAAATTCGGCCTTAACCTTCTTCCAGGACAGAAGCGGCCGCATACACCTCCTCCCTCCTCCCTCTCGAGTTTTACACCTCCACCATTGTCCGTCGCTGCCGTCGTTGCAGATCGAACTCGTTTTTTGGCCATTTGTGTTCTACACTTCGACGGGAGCATTTCTATGGTAATTTTTTTCGTTTGCATTGGTTAAATTTGAAGTTATATGTATATATGTGGTTCTAGTATATATATGTATATATATGTATATATATGCATATATGTTGTATGTATATATAAATTTTTTGAATATATATATATATATAATTTTATTTTTAGAATTGGTTTAAATTAAATGTTAATTTTTATGCATGCATGTGTTAATTGTTAGAATTTAATTGTTAATTGTGTTATGCATGTATGTTTTAAGTGTTAGAATCTATTTGTAGATGTTGTTAACTCTTAAATGCTTTAACATTATCAACAACATCTTAATTTGACCTTCCTTGATTTATTCTAAGTCATTTCTAAAATGTTACATTAAATGTTGTACTAAATGCTCTCACTTCAGGTACGATTCTAGAAGCTTCTACAAGAGTCTGGAAACTGGAAGATTCCAGAATGTTGGAGAACGTGCTAGAAGAGTTTAGAGCATTGTAGAACGACCTGGAAGATGGAAGAAGGATCTAGAAAGATCATGGAAGTTGAGGTCCTAAAAAATAGGATCTCATAATGGAAGGATCTAGAATTCGGCTATTGCTCTATAAATACCGCTGAAGCCTTTCATTTCAAAGTATGCACTATTCGAGTAACACCTTCTTGAGAGTTCAACCCTAGTTCGGAGTTAGGGTCAGTAGTTGTATCGTTTAACGTACGCCGAGGGATACCACACCTTCTAGTGTACTTAGTTCTAGTCTTGTATCGAGTGAGAGTGAATCATAGATCAGATTAGTTCTTTAGACAGTGTTCTTACACTTAAGTCTATTTGTGGATTCAGGCACCTGCCTCGATTGTAGTTTCCGTTTGTGGAATGTTGAAGTAATTGCTGAGACATTTCACACGACATTTTTGTATAACTTAGGAACTAAGTTATTGTTTTCACCGTAAGGCTTAGCATAGGTTTTGTTATTAATAAAATTTATGTTAAAAATTATTCCATTGTGTTCTTATTGTGTTTTAGTGTTTTAGACTTGCGTTGTGTACTGCGTTTACTTATTAACATTCTGTTAGAGTTAATGCTACACTAATTGTCTCAACATTCAGTGTAACATTGTTCTGTTTTTTACTTAAACACTAGATACTACTCCACGCACACTTTCAGTTGGTATCAGAGCCGATACCTGACGACACTAGGTTTAGATCCTTGCTTAAAGTGTGTTTTAGTTTATGTTAGCAATGGAAACACATCACATATCCACAGCACATAGGCCACCCGTTTTAGATGGTTCAAATTATGCTTATTGGAAGCCTAAGATGCGTATGTACATCAAGTCAATTGATGAACGTGCTTGGAGGACTGTTCTTACAGGTTGGGACGTACCAAAGAATCCAGCAGATGCCGATGGTGAAATTCAACTCAAGAAAGAAGTTGATTGGACGGCCGATGAGATAACAACAACAGGATACAATTCTAAAGCCTTAAATGCTATTTTTACCTCTGTTGATACCTCTATGTTTAAAATTATATCTAACTGTTCTACTTCTAAAGATGCATGGGACAGGTTACAAAAGCATTGTGAAGGTTCCGATAGTGTTCGAAGGACAAAGCTTCGAATGTTGAGGACAAAGTTTGAGAATCTCCGAATGAGGGAAGATGAAACAATTTCATCCTACAACGAAAGGTTAAGTGGGATTATTAATGAATCACATTCTCTTGGTGACCCTATTTCTAATGTTAGAGTAGTACATAAGATATTAAGGTCTGTTCCTAAAAGATTTGATGCTAAAATTTGTGCTATTGAAGAGGCAAAAGATACTGATAAGTTGAGTCAAAATGAATTAGTGAGTATTCTTAGAACCTATGAAATAAACACTAATCAAATTGATGAAACTAAGGATGATAAGAAAGTTTTTGTTTTTAAAGGAGAGATATCAAACAAATCTGAGATTCAGCCTATCATTACTGAGGTTGATTCGGATGAGGAATTGCTTGATGAATGCCTTAACAATCCTGACAACATTGCCCTTCTTACAAAGCACTTTAATAAATTTCTTAAGATGTCTATGCATAAATCTAAAGGAAACATTCAGCCTAAGATCCAAATCAACACATCGACACCACAAGCAGAAAGGAGGAAGAGTCAATTCACACCAAGACCATCAAAGAGTGAAGGTAAACCAAGGTATGATCCTGAATTTAGAAAATCAGTTCAATGCAATGCATGTTCTGGTTATGGCCATTATGCAAATGTGTAGGTCCCGAAAGTTGAGTTAATATCGAGGGAAGCTAAAGAAAATGTCTAGAGGGGGGTGAATAGACTTTTCTAAAATCTTTCGATATATCAGAATACAATGTGCGGAACAAGAAATTAATAATGAGCCCAATACAAGTTTATACTCAACTTCTTAATTCGAGAACTCTGTTCTAGTAATACTCAACTTGTCTTATTCAGTTATGTGTGTAAACAATTAAGCAATTAAACAAAACAGTAAAGTAAACAACACAAACAATTTATAGTGGTTCGACAACTTGTCTACGTCCACTCTCACAACCCAGTTGTGATGTTTCCACTAACTCTTCCAATCGAGTACAAAGTGTGAGTTCTTGTTCTTTAGAGTCCCAAAAAAAAGACTTATATCTTCTAAGACTATACCACCAGATATGTCTACGATCTTACTAGAAATTTAACAAGTACCTAGCAACTTGATAAAAACAACAAACAAAAACGAAAACTTATTCAGTAGCAGTCTTCTGGTTTCTTCACTTCACAAGCAAACTTGCTTTCTGAACTTCAATGAACTCTGTGAGTAATCTTCGAACAATTCTTCAGTATGTAGCTTCAGTAATTCAGTATCAGTAGTCTTGAATCGATAACTACCATGAAGTATTTATAAACTTCTGAAATCAAGAACTTAGTCAGTTGTAACAAACTCTTCTTGAAAACTAACTTGTAACTGCATCTTCTTATCCATCCACGCGTTTCTTGTTAATTAGTTATTTCTAACTAACTTTGTAATCCTTATCTTTATACGCGCTTCATCTTTAACTTCAAGTTGACTTGTCTTGTTGAGTCTTGTATGCACTTGTCTCGTAGTCCACCTGTCTTGTGTAGTAGACTTCATCCTTCTTGTGCGATTTACAACAGTAAACTATTATAATCCTAACAAGACTATTACATTACTTTAAGCTTATAGCTTAGTCAACTTATAATCTATACAATCAATCTATCTATTACATACAAATCATGAGCTCTATACAATGATTATTTATAGCTCAATAACAATCTAACATGTATACAAATAGCAAATATGAAGTACTTATAAATCGTACTTATCTTTAAATATAATAACTGTTGGGAATAAAATGATTTTGATCTAAATACCAAAACCCCTGAATGATGATGTACAAATTAGTTGAGATATGCTCAAGTTATTGTTCAGGCAAGTTGTCCCAGAACACTTGAGTATGTAGAATGCTTAAGTTAAAAATCTCAGAAATGTTGTGAGATTTTAGAGTTCAGGATAGTTGTCCAAAGCTACATGTTAGAAAGCTTGATAGGTATTAAGTCTTAAGGCCAAAGTTGCTGAAGCATCAGGACAACTGAACAAGTGGACAACCAGGCTGAAGAGATCAAGAACACTGAAGCTGTGCTCTTAAATGCAAAAGATCTAGACAGTTGAAGTGCAAATGATCAAGAGAATTAACTGTCAAAAGCTTACAGAAGACACATTCAATGAAGCATTTATTGCCAATCATGCCTGAACCAAGCATTGAAGACTTAGAGCATTAAAGAGTGAAGCATTGAATGAATGTTGGAACATTCTAAAACTGCAGCAAAAATGTTCAGGGAGCTTGTCCCATCTGACCGTTGGTTGAGTGTAGATTCTGCCACAAATCAACCTTGGAAAGTGTGCTTATTTGGAAACTGTCATAAGTCATCTCAGCCGCATTTTTCAGAAGTCAACACATTCATTCAAACAACCATTGAAGACCCCTTTTACACAGTGGATAAAAGGAAGTCAAGCTACTTAGCCGTTTCAATGTAGCTGCAAATAGAAATGTTTGAAATGCTATCTCTCCAACGGATAGTTGCTCAAACATGACTATATAAACATAAGTGATCAAAGGGATTCAGCATCCAACAATAAGCTATCAAACTCATATAAAGCTTTCAAAGGAAACCAAGCTATTCTCAAGTATTCCAAGTTTCTTGAATCACTTCAAGTCAGCTAAGCCAATCTTTGTAAACATCCTAGCTTAGCATTGAGATATCCTAAGCCTTTACATCTGTTCTCATTGTAAAGGATATCTCTATTAGTTGGAACCAAACCTCAAACCTTATCTCATTTAGTGAAGAGAGTGTTTGTTGTAGAAGTGAGGAGTTAAGGACTGTTAGAGTGAAACACAGTCTTAACTTAGAGAGATTGAGCACTAGGACTCAGATTATCCTAGGGATCAAAACACTAAGAGAGTGTTGTTGATCAGTGCACCTTGGCACTATAAAACAAGCTAATTCCATTGTGAAGGAATTATCCTGTTCAATCAGGCAAAGTGGATGTAGGAGCTTGAGTCTCTGAACCACTATAAGCTTGTGTGTCTTTTACTTACTGCACTCTTTATTGCATTCATATTCAAACATATTTCAAAGAGTAAAACTTGTAAGTTTAAGGAAAAATTGTTTTGGACAAAGTCCCTGATAACTGTAACTTTTCAGAAATTTACTTGGAGTATTTCTTTAAGTCAAAGGCCAACCACATTCCGCACTTAGCAACTCTTTTAGATATTTAGCCAACTAATCACTCTATAGTAATCAGTAGGACAAGTATCTATCAAAGTTCACTCAGGTCAGTTGTGAGACAACCTGCCTGATAAGACCAGATTTGTCAAAAAGAAAAGAATTTGCATACACAAGTGCATTCCCCCCCCCATACACTTGTGTTATACTCCACCTAGGACCAACAAGTGGTATCAGAGCAGGGGTTCAAAGACCACTGCTTCTGAAAATCCAACTGATTTTCAAAAAATCACATTGTCTGTGGTCACTGAACTGATCCAAATTTCTGAAAAACCTTTTTGTGTTCATCCTATATTACATCTGTTGAAATGGCTAACAATGCAGTTCCAGGAGATGCTGTCAACAACATCAACAATATGGGTCCAAACCAAGTCAACCATATTTCTCATCACAAACTGCCAATGTTCTCAATTGAGAACTATGATTTCTGGAAAATCAGGATGAGAGCACATCTTGCATGCCAGCATGATGAGATGCTTAAAGTCATCACTAGAGGGCCATTCACATTTACTAAAGCTAATCCCAAGCTCACTGATGCTCAAAAAGCTGATCCGAGGGAGTTGCTGCCAAAGGATGAAGATGACTTTACAGCTGAAGAAAGAAAAAGGCACAACCTGAACTACATTGCAATGAACACATTGTACCAGACAATTCCAGATGCAGTGATGGGAAGAGTGTACCACTGCACATCAGCTAAAGAGATTTGGGACACCCTAGCACTTATGTGTGAAGGTACCCAAAAGATCAAGGAGAACAAGCTTCAAGTGGCTATCCAAAAATATGAACAATTCTCTATGGAAGCCAATGAAACCATTGATCATCTTGATGGCAGGTTCACTGACATCATGAATGAAATAAACTCTCTTGGCAAGTTCTATGCCAAAAGAGAAGTTGCCTTGAAGATCTTGAGAAGTCTCACATCCAAGTGGGATATATATTCTGTCATGATGCAAAATACTAGCAATCTTGACAACATGCCAATGCAACAAGTATTTTCTGAACTCAAGGCATATGAGTTTGATCTCAACAGAAAGAAGGTGCATGAAGAGCCATCCTCCTCAAACAAAGGTGTTGCCTTCAAAGCTGCTGAAACAGAAAAGAAGAATACTCAGAGATCCTCTCAATCTGTTTCAAAATCTGAAATAAAGGAGGAGCTGGCACTCATGGCTAGAAGATTTGAGAAGCTCAACTCCAGATTTGGTAGATACAAGAAGTTCTACCAAGACAACAGAACCAGAAGGAGATTCAATTCTCCTGACACCAAATCAGAGGACAAAGTCTCTGATGAAAAGAAAGAAGACAAGTATGCTGATAGAAAGAGATACAACAAAGGTGAACCATCATCATCAAGGAGGAAGGAGTCCTCAAACAAGAAGAATGATGATGAAGATGTGTGTTACAACTGCCAGAAAAAGGGTCACTTTCAGTATGACTGTCCTGACCTCAGTGCAAAAGAAAGGAAAGAAAGGCAGACCAAAAGAGACAAAAGGCTGAACAGCAGGAAGGCTATGGTGGCTGGAGATTCAGCTAGTGAAGAATGTGTCTACTCTTCTGATGATGGACTATTCTCCAACAGTGACAGTGATGATGACTGTCAAATGGCATTTGAAAATGATGAGGTATGTTCATCTTCTAGCTCTTTCAGTTCTTCAAATAACACACATGAGTCCAGTGAAATCCCCTTAAAACTCAACTTTGTAAAGCTATTTGAGGATTTCACCAGACTAAGAAAAGTATGCAATATAGCACTTAGAGAAAATGAGCTACTGAATTCAAAAGCTCAAACTCCCAACCTTCCTGAACCTGAGCTTGACATTAAATCAACTGAGTTGTATCAGCAGATTGTGAAAGAACTTGAGGAAGTGTCTCTCAAAGTCTCTGAACAACAAGAGTTGATTGATGATCAAGAACTGGCCTTGAGGAAAAAGGATTTTGATCTCAGAATTCTTCAAGCAAAATTTGACAATCTCTCAAGTGAATTTGATACTCTAAAATTGAGTGAGGGGAGCTTAAAAATGAAAATGTCTGCCTTGAACAAATCTGCTAAGGCAATAGAGGAGATTCAAGGGCTTCAAAGACAATTTGCTCAAAAGGGTGGATTAGGCTATAATCCATGTGAACCCTCACCTGGTCTTAGCATTGCTTCATCAAGCAATTCTAAGATGACTTTTGTAAGATCAGTGGCACAGCAAAATGAAATTGAAGTAAATCAACCACTGATCAAGGATAAGGGTAAAGGAATTTTTATACCAACTCAGGTAATCAATGCACCTAAACCCACACCTTTGGAAAAGGTTAAAGGCATTGCTTACAGGAGGAATGAGGTTCAGAAAGGTAGAACCAATGGAAGGCCAACCTATCTGAATCATCATCAGAGGAGTTGTCCAAAACCTATTCAGAAAAGGCCAACTCAAATGAGGAAACCTCAACTGAATGGATTAAGGCCAATCCCCTCTGATAGGTATAAAACATTCAGGAAGCCTGGACCTTACTTGCCAAATGGAAAAGGCCATCCAAAAACCTATCCCCAAAAGTCTTATCCAGCTGCACCTAAGCTTAGTAACTTCAGGAGAAATGTCCCAAAGAAATTTACCAACTCTCCTGAACCTTACAAAGCTAACACTTATACACAGAGATCACCCAAGGCATTTAAGGGTCAAACTGTGTATGTAGATGTAAATGGAAACCAAGTCAGTCACTTTGAATCAATCAGAGTAATCAGGCAGATTTGGGTTCCAAAAGGTACAGCTAACCCTCTAGGACCCAACACTCAAAGGGTACCTAAATTTTGACTTTGCAGGGCTGCAAGGACCACAAGAAGAAGAGAAGCATCAACAAGAAAACAGCATGGTACTTGGATAGTGGATGTTCAAGACACATGACTGGAAATAAAGAGCTTCTCTCAGAGTTCATAGAAAAGGAGGGTCCTTCAGTAACCTTTGGAGACAGCTCACAAGGGATCACAAGAGGTTATGGTACATTAAAAATTGGTAGTGTTAAAATTACTGATGTCTCATATGTCCTAGGCCTAAAATATAACTTGCTGTCTATAAGTCAAATCTGTTATAAAGGTTTTTGTGTTGAATTTGCTCCTAATGAATGTACTATCAAGAACAAATCAACACAACAGGTGCTACTAACAGGGGTGAGAAAGGGAAATGTCTATTTTGCAGATTGGAGCAAAACCCCTGAACCAGTTTGTCTTGTTGCCAAAAGCACAAGAGAGCAAAGCTGGCTGTGGCACAAGAGGCTGAATCACCTGAACTTCAAAACCATCAACAAGATTGCAAGAAACTCTCTAGTTAAAGGGCTGCCAAACCAAGTGTTCACCAAAGAACACATATGCCAGCCATGTCAGGAAGGAAAGCAGATCAAAGCTTCATTCAAAGGAAAGCCTGTCATCTCAACTGAGAGAGTTCTTCAACTACTGCATATGGATTTATTTGGGCCAATTATCCCAGTAAGTATAAATGGAAGAAAATATGCTTTAGTTGTTGTTGATGATTTTTCCAGGTACACTTGGGTAGTATTCTTACTCAACAAGAAGGAGACTCAAGTCAAGTTACCTGAATTGATGATGAGACTAAGCAATGAAAAAGGCCTTAATATTGTCAAGATCAGATCAGACAAAGGCACTGAATTCATAAACTCATACATCAAAGAGTACTGCAGCAAGAATGGCATCACTCATGAAACCTCAGCAGCAAGAACACCTCAACAAAATGGGGTAGCGGAGAGAAGGAACAGAACCTTGAAAGAGGCAGCAAGAACCTTGATTGCTGAATCCAAACTGCCTAAAAGGTTCTGGGCTGAAGCCATTAGCACTGCATGCCACACACAAAACAGGTCCTTAATCACCAAAGGACAAGGTAAAACCCCATATCAAATATGGAAAGGTAAATTGCCCACTGTTGCTTATTTTCACATATTTGGTTGTAAGTGTTTCATTCATAATAATGGGAAAGAGCAATTGAAAGCTTTTGACAGCAAAACTGATGAAGGAATATTTGTTGGATATTCACAAATCAGCAAAGCTTACAGAGTTTACAATTGCAAAACCCTTATTGTGGAAGAAACACCTCATGTTGTGTTTGATGAATCTATTAATGAGTTCAGGGATAGAAACCTGAATATTGATGAGATAACACAAAGAACAACCAGATTAAGGCTTCAAAGCAAGGAGACAGTGTTTGTAGATGTTGCCCAGCCTGAATTTTATGATTGTAAAAAACTGGACAACCTACCTGATGGCAATCAACCAGGAGTCAACCAACCTGAAGGTGATATTGAACTGATTGATCCAATCCCAGTTCAAAACCAGGTAACAACTACCAATGAAGAAGCAGGCAATGCTGAGGTAGTTAATGGATCCAATATTCAAGGGGGAACCAATGAAAATGTCAACTCATCTGACAATGAGGACAACACCCCTGAATATGATCCTGAGCTTGATCCTTCAATTAATTTTCCTGAATTTAATGAGTCTAGTGATCCAACCTCAGATGAGGACAATCCTCCTGAAGGGATCAGGTCTAGAAGGACTTGGTTGCAAGACCACCCAACTAGCCTGATACTTGGTAATCCAAGTGAAGGGATCAAAACTAGAAGGTTTCATGGAGAAAGTGCCTTGTTTTGTTGTTTTCTTTCAGAAATAGAACCAGGAGATATTGAAGAAGCATTACAAGACACCAACTGGATCATAGCCATGCAAGAAGAGCTGAACCAATTCACCAGAAATGAAGTATGGGAGCTGGTGGATAGGCCAACTCATCAAGATGTCATTGGAACCAAATGGGTGTTCAAAAATAAGAAAAATGAAAATGACATCATTGTGAGGAACAAAGCAAGACTGGTGGCCAAGGGATATTGTCAATCTGAAGGGATTGATTATGATGAGACATTTGCTCTAGTGGCCAGACTTGAGGCAATCAGACTTTTCTTAGCATATGCAGCTCACATGAGATTCAAGGTGTATCAAATGGATGTGAAGAGTGCTTTTCTAAATGGGGTGCTCAAGGAAGAAGTGTATGTTGAACAGCCCCCAGGCTTTGAAGAAGGAGACAAGGTGTACAGATTGAAGAAAGCCCTCTATGGCTTAAAACAAGCTCCAAGAGCTTGGTATGACACCTTATCACAGTTTCTTCTAGATCATGGTTTTGTCAAAGGCACTGTTGACAGAACTCTGTTCAGAATCTGTGAAGGAGATGATATCTTGTTAGTCCAAATCTATGTGGATGACATTATATTTGGATCTCCAAATGAGAAGATGTGTGAAAAGTTCTCCAAACTCATGCAAAGCAAATTTGAGATGTCCATGATGGGATTGATGAATTTCTTCTTAGGACTTCAGGTCACTCAATCAAAGAAGGGGATATTCATCAATCAGGCCAAGTACACAAGGGACATGATCAAAAAATTCGGATGTGCAACAAGCAAGCCAGTCAGAATTCCTATGAATACTAACAGGAAGATGGATCCTGATGAAGGTGGAGAGTGAACCAACTCCACTAACTACAGAGGAATCATAGGATCATTGCTATATCTCACTGTAAGTAGGCCTGATATCACATTTGCAGTTGGAGTATGTGCAAGATTTCAGGCAAATCCAAAGAAGAGCCATCTTGATGCTGCCAAGAGAATCCTAAGATATCTCAAGGGATCTGAGAATCTTGGATTGTGGTATCCAGCTGATGACAACATTGAGCTCACTGGATATTCAGATGCTGATTATGGAGGATGCAGAATTGACAGAAAGTCCACCTGTGGAACATGTCAATTCTTGGGCAGCAAGCTTATCTCATGGTTCTCCAAGAAACAGAATACAGTTGTAACTTCAACAACTGAAGCAGAATATGTTGCAGCTGGAAGCTGTTGTGCTCAGATACTTTGGCTCAGGCAACAACTAAGAGACTACAAAGTCATTACAAATGAAGTGCCAATATTCTGTGACAACAATAGTGCAATTGCCATCTCACAGAATCCAGTACTCCACACCAGATGCAAGCATGTGGACATCAAGCATCATTTCATAAGGGATCATGTGGAGAAGAAAGATATCAAGCTTGTCAAAATCCACACTGATAAGCAAAAAGCTGATATCTTGACCAAGCCTCTAGCTGAAGCAAGGTTCTTGGAGTTGTCAGCTGAATTGGGGTTACTTGATCCAGGCAAGATGGAAAAATGAGGAAAGAAAGCTCATATGAAGGGGGAAGTTCATCAAAGTTGAACTTCAGCAAAGTTGACCAACCTCACTGAAGTTGTAAGCCAAAGGGGGAAACTCAGCAAGGTTGTCCCTATGATGCTCAGCAATGTTGGTCAAGGGATCTGTCCAAGTGGGACCCAGTCAGCAACCTTGGGACCCACTCAGGCAAGCTCATCAGGCAGTTTGACCTTCACAGAAACCAAAGCACATCTCAGGATGTTTGTCCGAGTTAATTAGATAATCATTGCTATTTTTAGCATTGATTAGACATTTAATAGGTTTCTTGGTCTAAGAGTAGGCCATTTTAGGATGGAGTGTGCTATAAAGATTTTTATCACCAAAAAGGCAAATCAGCATTAATGCAGAAATCTTAATTGGGATTTCATGAATTCTTGAGCCTTCATCAAAACCATTAATTTGCATTAAACCTCCATCAAACCGCCTCAATCCCACTACCACATATTATCCAGTTGGTCAGACTTATTACCCACGGTTAGATTCTATTAACCAACGGTTAATAAACTCCCCACATATATAAACTCCTCAATTTTCACTACCATCTTTACGCACTCAAAATTTCAAAAACCCTTAAGTCTTTCCTCATACTCTCAAACCTGCAATTCCTCCCCAAACACCCACCAAATCTCTCATACTATCCATGGCACCTAAGATTAAGAGAGAAGAGCTTGTAGACTTCAATGATTCCTCTTTGGACATTGATTTCTCCTATCTTAGCAACCCAAACTCCTTATGGTTTGAAAAGCTGGTTGCTTTTGACAGTCCAGACAAGGAGGTTGAGCCTGTACTCCATTGGCTTAGGGAAGCAGGCTTGGAAAAGTTTCTTGGGACCAAGCCTGATTCATGCCTGAATCCATTTATGGCAGAATTCTTTGCCCATCTAAGATGGAAGGGCAAGAAAGGAGATGTGTGCACAAAGCTCACATATGCTGAGGAAGAAGCAGAAAGCCAACACTCCATCATCTTCACTGCAGAGGATATAGATGCTAGCTTTGGGCTACCTTCTGAAGGCCAGAATCCAGAGACTTACTAGGAAGGAGAAGATCAGGAGTTCTACTTTCCATGGCTGCTTACACCCAAAAAGCTTGTAAGTGCTCAAAACAAGAATACTCTAAAACCTTTGTTTAGACACTTGTTTGACTGTGTGGTGAAGAGTTTATTAAGCCACTCTGGGAGTGTTGAACAACTTAGTATGCCTAAGTTGAGAGTAATGGCTGCTGTGATTGACTCTGCTGAGAAAAGAGTCAAATTTGATTGGAAAACCTTTATTTTGGTTGATGGAAGACTCCAGTTCTGCACAAGAGCCAGCCTGCTCTTGGAAAGATTTGCTCATTATACCCATCTTCAAGTAAAGCCAAAGCCTTTTCCTGCACAAAAGGTGTTGTTCAGAAAGCTGTCTTCAAGGACAGAAAAGAGAAAGCAGGAGGCTGCCTCCAAGAAAGCTGTTGCAACTGTTCCAGCAACAAGAGTCTCTCCAAGGAAAAGGAAAGCACAACCACTCAAAATCCAGCCAAAGATGAAGAAGATGAAGGAGATTCTAAGTGAATCTTCCCCTGAAAGCCAGTCAAGAAGTGGAGGAGCCACTTCTGAAGAAATTGAGAAAGTAGCTGAGGAAGGAGTCAACCCTCCTGAAGAGGGTGAAGTAGTCAGAGAGATTGTCCCACTGCACCCTGAGACAATCACAGAATTCAGAGACCTTGACCAGCCTACAAGGTATGAAAGGAGAAGGAGAATCATCAAGACCTCTGAGAAGCAGAGATTGATGGAAGAGAAAAAGAAGAAGAAAGAGTTCTTCAAGGAGATTAGACATGCAAGCAAGTCTAACTCCAAGTCAAAGTCAAGGACCAACAGCCCTGAAGCCAACTCCCCTGATATTCAGTCTAGAAGAATATCTCCAAGGCAAGAAGAAGAGGAGTGCAAGACTCCTGAAGATGCCCCAATCTTGACCAAGAAAGTTTACTCCCCTGAAGGTGCACCTGATAGAGCAGGTATTGATGTGCTGGCAGATTTGGTCAATCTTGAAGATAGACCCTTCTCCCCCTTGATCCAAGACTTCTCTCATATACCAAACTTCTTGAAACTGCTATTCAAGAAGGTGATCAAGTTGTTTTCCCACCCATTCCAGCCATCCCAATTACCTATTCAGGCACAATGCTCTCAAAAGCACCTGAATCCCAACTTATTTTGACCCCTCCTGAACCCATTCCTTCTGAATCCAACCTACCTGAATCCCAGCCAAGCCTACTTGAATCCCACTCCAATCCTCCTGAATCCCAAGCTAACTCATCTGGAGATGATAGTGGTGAAGAGTTCACCTATGAGGGAATGTTGAGGCAGATTGCTAGAGCCAATGTGGATGAATTATATCCAGGTTTGAAAGCTTATCCCAGGCTGCAACAACAGTTCTATGATCTCAGAGCACTTGTTGAGATCAAAGATAGAACTATTGTGGAAATAGCTCAGGCTATTCAGGATAAGGGTGCCAACTGGTGGCAGGTTGAGGAAAATAGGCTGCTACATTTTGCAAATGTAAAGAAGACCAGTGTTCTAACCACTGAGGCCCTATTTTGCACCATTGTTCATGAGAAGGTGCTTGCTGAAAGAGAGAGGATAGCACAAGGAATCAAGCATCCTGACAGCCCATCTGATGATGATGATGATGATGATGATGATGATCACACCAATCCCAATCCCCCTGGTACCAACTCAGCTCAGTTACATTACTTGACTTTTCATTCTGAGAAGGACTCTGATCTTTCAGAGGAGTTGACCAAAGATGGTAACTCAGTCCAAGATGCATTGGCCAAGGATGGTTCTTCTGAGCCTGAGGCACAGCTTGACAATGCTGAGACTTCCATAGGAGAAGCTGGTTTGGCTAAAGCCTCATCAATGTCAGGCAAGTTGGACATTGACCAGCCTTTAGTCATTCAGGATGACTCAGTGGCCTTGGGATGCCCAAGTACTGTGATCTCCCAACAACTGCCCTCTGTGGATCCTGTTGAGGATATAGAGGTGTCAGGAATTGAAGGAGTTGAAAAGGCTATTAGTGCTGAAAAATCAGAGGGAGATGATGGTGAGGATTGTGTGATCACTGGTTCCTTGAGTGCACCACAAATAGAGGGTGAGGAAGTAGAAATATTGGGTGCAGCCCAATATGAGAGTCAGGCTATTCTTCAAGTCAAATATGAACTTGATGAATCCCTTGGTGAAAGGAGGCCTGATTCTCCAGTGAATGTGAGTACATCTTTTGAGAATAAAGAAGAAAAGAATATAGTTGAAAATGAGAGAGAAGGTGTTGATGTATCAGACCTTATGGGAGAAAAAGAAATTGAGGGTGATGAGGGAATTTTTACTAACACTACTAGTTTTGCAGATTCAGTTGCTGTCACTCTTGAGCAAATTTTTGCAGATGCTTCCTTGACAGATATACCAATTGATGCTGACACTGATCTTGAGGCAGTTTCAGCAAATGTGTCCACACTTAACCAAATCTTCTTTGAGCAAGCCAACACCTCTGAGGCTCACTTTCAGATTGCTACTCAGACTGCATCCATCATTGAAGAGCAGTCAGAGAAGTTGGACACACTGGTCAGGGAAGTTGGGAAGGCCCATGCAACAACTGCTGATACCCTAGATGGCCAAGGCAAGACTCTAGCCTCTGTGGAGATGAGGCTCACAGGGTCAGAAGAAGTGATCTTGCCTACTCTTGATGCAAGGATAAGTGGAGTTGAAACTGGACTGCAAACAGTTTCAACTGAAGTGACAAAGGCCAAAGATGCTATGGGTAAATTCACAAGATCTGTGAAGAAAGAGCAGCAGGATCTCAAATCCTTGTACAAGCATAATGTGAAAGCATTGAGAAAGACAATCAAGGATGCTTTGAGGCAGAGGACAGCAGCCCAGAGAAAGAAGGCAGAAGAGTTGAAAGCTGCAATGGTGAAGGAAGCAGCTGAGAAGTTCACTGTTGAACTCATGGCCAAGGTGTCTGATCAAGTTGTGGCCAACCTCACTGATCACCTTCAGGCCAAACTTGATCAATCACTGAAAGCCACATTGGATGCCATAGTTTCCCAAAAGATGAAGCCTGTTCACACCTTCTTGAGCATGGCAGATGATAAAATGCAAAACATTCATGATGAGAATGTTTATCTACTGCAAGAATTGAAGTCCCTCACTCAGGCCCACTCACACCTCTCAGTCTCAATGAGTGAACTGAAGCCCCAGTGTTTTGATAATGCCAAAAAGGGGGAAAGAGAGAGAGCAAGGGCAAAGGGAACCTTGGTGATTGGTGAATCCAAGGGAAAGGAGAAAGTCCCTAAGATTGAGGAGGAAGCAGTAGAAGACATTGGGAAAGGCAAAGGCCCAATGAATATTAAAAATTTGACTGAGGAAGAGCAGATTCAAATAGCTGTCAAGGAGTCCATGGTGTCAGCTATGGAAAGTCAGGCAAGGAAGCTTCAAAGGCCAGGTGGTGAGTCTACAGGACTTGAACCTAAGGAGAAGGCTGTTGAAGTAAGGGGGAAGGTGACAAGGTCATCTGAAAGAAAGAGGAAGGAGCTGCAAGCCTTCAATGATTTCCCAACCAGCTTGACCTTGCCTTCAGAATTTCAATCTGATGAATCTACTCCAGCAAGGCAATCAAAGAGATTAAAGAAAACAGCCAGGATGCCTGCAATTGAAGAAGAAGAAGCTGAAGAAGAAGTCCAGGAAAGAATGCCTGAAGTTGGTGTGCCCAAACTTGTTGATGATCCCTCTAAATTATTTGAAGAAGGTTTTGGAAAAGATCCAGAAACCCAAGAGAAGCTAGCTCTTCAGAGAGCTAAAGAGAGGATGGAGCAATTGGTTGAGGCCAACAAGGCAAGGGATGAAAGAAGGGCAAATTTCAGAGCCCCAAGAAGGAGAGCTTCATACAGAAGGCTCAAACCTCAAATGCTGCAAAGATGGGACACTCAGTACCCTCACCATGATAAGTGGGTTCCAATCTCACCGAATGATGAATGGGAGGAGGCCAAGAGAAGTTTTGTATATGACTTCTATGTCATTGGGAAGTGGCTTGGAGAGAGTGTAGATGAAGTCTTTGTTCAATTCATGTTTGAGAACCACAGGGACCTCTACCAGAAGCTGTTTGCAGCAGCTGATATGGCAAGAGTTGAGTTCAAGGCCTCTGGTCCAATTCTGTACATGCCTCCTAAGTTCAATGGGAACTTGATTGATGAGGGAAAGATTCTGGAGGAGTTCATCAACATCATGAAGATGGAGAAGATGAAAATAGGCCCTAGAGGCTCCAACAAGGATGTTTGGGAGCTGAAGAAAAGGGTCTGGGCTCAATATGGCATTGCTCCCCAAGATGATGGAACTCTCTAATGGATAAGTTTATCTCTTCCCTATCCTTGTTTTTGATTGATGTTAATTGTTGTTATTCTGTTTACTTGTATCAGTTAGTGTGTCCTTTTTGAATCTTTTGATCTGTAATGCTCCATGATATATAAAAGGACCAATGATTTTCTATCAAGAGATAACAACTCATTATCTCAACTAACTTGATATTACATATACTTGATTTATTGTGCTAACAGTGTCTTTCAGGAAAGTTGACCAGTTCATTGATCCTGAAGGTAAAGTATAGTATAAGTCAAGGTCCCTTTGTAATAGGTTTTGGCATCATCAAAAAGGGGGAAATTGTTGGGAATAAAATGATTTTGATCTAAATACCAAAACCCCTGAATGATGATGTACAAATTAGTTGAGATATGCTCAAGTTATTGTTCAGGCAAGTTGTCCCAGAACACTTGAGTATGTAGAACGCTTAAGTTAAAAATCTCAGAAATGTTGTGAGATTTTAGAGTTCAGGATAGTTGTCCAAAGCTACATGTTAGAAAGCTTGATAGGTATTAAGTCTTAAGGCCAAAGTTGCTGAAGCATCAGGACAACTGAACAAGTGGACAACCAGGCTGAAGAGATCAAGAACACTGAAGTTGTGCTCTTAAATGCAAAAGATCTAGACAGTTGAAGTGCAAATGATCAAGAGAATTAACTGTCAAAAGCTTACAGAAGACACATTCAATGAAGCATTTATTGCCAATCATGCCTGAACCAAGCATTGAAGACTTAGAGCATTAAAGAGTGAAGCATTGAATGAATGTTGGAACATTCTAAAACTGCAGCAAGAATGTTCAGGGAGCTTGTCCCATCTGACCGTTGGTTGAGTGTAGATTCTGCCACAAATCAACCTTGGAAAGTGTGCTTATTTGGAAACTGTCACAAGTCATCTCAGCCGCATTTTTCAGAAGTCAACACATTCATTCAAGCAACCATTGAAGACCCCTTTTACACAGTGGATAAAAGAAAGCCAAGTTACTTAGCCGTTTCAATGTAGCTGCAAATAGAAATGTTTGAAATGCTATCTCTCCAACGGATAGTTGCTCAAACATGACTATATAAACAGAAGTGATCAAAGGGATTCAGCATCCAACAATAAGCTATCAAACTCATATAAAGCTTTCAAAGGAAACCAAGCTAATCTCAAGTATTCCAAGTTTCCTGAATCACTTCAAGTCAGCTAAGCCAATCTTTGTAAACATCCTAGCTTAGCATTGAGATATCCTAAGCCTTTACATCTGTTCTCATTGTAAAGGATATCTCTATTAGTTGGAACCAAACCTCAAACCTTATCTCATTTAGTGAAGAGAGTGTTTGTTGTAGAAGTGAGGAGTTAAGGACTGTTAGAGTGAAACACAGTCTTAACTTAGAGAGATTGAGCACTAGGACTCAGATTATCCTAGGGATCAAAACACTAAGAGAGTGTTGTTGATCAGTGCACCTTGGCACTATAAAACAAGCTAATTCCATTGTGAAGGAATTATCCTGTTCAATCAGGCAAAGTGGATGTAGGAGCTTGAGTCTCTGAACCACTATAAGCTTGTGTGTCTTTTACTTACTGCACTCTTTATTGCATTCATATTCAAACATATTTCAAAGAGTAAAACTTGTAAGTTTAAGGAAAAATTGTTTTGGACAAAGTCCATGATAACTGTAACTTTTCAGAAATTTACTTGGAGTATTTCTTTAAGTCAAAGGCCAACCACATTCCGCACTTAGCAACTCTTTTAGATATTTAGCCAACTAATCACTCTATAGTAATCAGTAGGACAAGTATCTATCAAAGTTCACTCAGGTCAGTTGTGAGACAACCTGCCTGATAAGACCAGATTTGTCAAAAAGAAAAGAATTTGCATACACAAGTGCATTCCCCCCCCCCCATACACTTGTGTTATACTCCACCTAGGACCAACAATAACAATACTTATCTTTTAATGTAAACTCATGTGAACTCTACTGGTCTGTTCAAGATGACTTCTCTTAACTAGACTAGATCAGTCAACACTTAGAAAATATTCAAACTACTTTTGGCTTATCAAAACTTCATCTTTTATCATCATGTAGGACTTGTTCTAGGATTCATATCCCAACAATTTCCCCCTTTTTGATGAAGCCAAAACTACTTGAATCTTTTCTCAATAGTAGACTAGTTAAGTAGTTATCTTGTCTTAATCATCAAATAGTACTTTATCTTTTCATTCATTAAAAATAAGAACAGTAGATATTACACATACTTCAAAAATAAAAAATCAAATATTAAGTAATCAAAGTAATCAATCTAATCTGAGAGAGTACCTCCTTCTGGATTTGGAACACAGAATGCATCTAGGAGTCTCTTGTGAATAACACTGATATGGTCTTCATCTTCTATCTTCTCCTTCTCCAGTAGCTCTTCTTCATATTTCTTGATCTGGTTTAGATCAACTCTCTTTCCTGAGCTGGTCATAGGACATTTCCACTTTGGAAATACAGGAACAAGAATGTTGAAATTTGCAGCAACAGATATCCTCATGATCAGGTTCCATAGCAACTTGTTCTGGCCTTCCATGAATTTGTCAAACATCGAGTATAACTCATATGGACTTTCAGTATCACCAAATTTCCTAATAATCCAGTGATCAAGTTCCCATTGCTTCTTCACTTTCATCCAGTCAGCTCGATGCTCATTATCAATGAAATAATCAACAAACTTATCTTCCATTTGATCTTCATCTGACTTCAGCTTTTGCAGTCTTTCAATGTGTTTTTCAACTTTCTTCTTACTTGCATAATGACTTTCATCATTAGGATCAATAACTTTTTGCTTTTTCACGACAGTTGTTGTCTCAGCTTCTTTTGGTTCTTCAATGACAACAACCTTTCTCTTTGACATTGTTCTAGTCTGAACCTCTGCTTCAGGAGTAGCAACACCCTCGCCTTTCTCCTTTCTCTTCAGCCTTAGCTCGCTCAAGATCTGCAGTTTTAACCAACTTGCCTCTCTTAGGCCTCCTTAGATCTTGCATAACTTCTGCCGCTTCTTTAGCTTCTGGTTCAGCACTAGACTTAGCTTTCTCACCTTTAGCAATAACTTTAACTCGACTTGTCTCTTCCCCCTTTTTGGCTTCATCAGTTGCCTTGAGAGAGAAAAGAGAAGTGAAACGAGTCATCTCTTCAAACATAGCTTGCTTCATCAGGTTTGTAGCTTTTTCAATTTGCCTTTGATGAGAACCGTCTTGACTCAACCGTCATGAGCTTTCCTTTCAGCATCAGCCAAGTCCTTCTTTAACAAGGCATGCAGTTTCTCCATATATCCACAAATCTCGGTGGGAAGAAATAGATCAGTATAGCGATTGATAAAAGCAAAATCTGACCTTGGACTGTCAGCATGTTCCACCTGGAATCTGAACACAATGCCTCTCAACTGGTCTGAGACATTGTCTAGCTCTACTACAGGATCAGTAGACTGGATCTCCTCAGCTTGTTCAGCTTCAACCATCACATCATCTTCTACAAAGTCAGTCTCTGATACTTGAACACCCACATCAAATTGTGATTCCGAACACAATAGATCATCAGAGATACCCAATAATCTCTTCGCAAGAGCAGAAAGGGCGTGAGATGGAAATAGCTCTGAGTGGTCTCGAACACCACTGTTCTCCTTCTGCTCCATCTCCCAATCCATAAAGTTTGAAATTCCGCCCTTTCCAAGGATGACTTCGAACAAGTCGTCTGTTGAAGACTTCTTCAATGCAACCCAAGTGCATATTCTTAGAAGCTTCTCAAACTGCTCTGACGAGTAGTCGACTTCGATAGATGAGAGTTGCTTCTTCAAATTGTTACTCATCTTCGAACGGATCCTCTTCTCTCTTAGGCACATAGGATAATACACCAAGGTTTCGAATCTAACTTCAGACGGGGTCTGAGCAGGTGGGGTCCCTGTCTCAGCTGTTGCAGTGGGAACTGGCGTCTTGTCTGAAGTAGATGGGTTGATTGGTTCAACATATTCTGTTGCGGGTAGAGAGAGAGTTTGGTCTGTGGTTTCTGGGGGCTGTGATGTGTCTAGGTTTGGTGTGACAACTGTCGGAGTATCAGTTGTGTCTATTATGGGAGTGTTTGGGGGTAGGCTGGCTCTCAGCGGATGTGCTGCCAGCACTTGTGAGGATGAAGGAGCAGGTCTAGGCCTAGATCGATGTGATCTTGCCTTGGTTCGAACAGAAGAGAGAGAGAGAGAGGAATTGAAATATCTTGAGAAGAAGTATCAACCTGAAGACTCGACTCTTCTGGTGGAGTGGGCGACCCAACTCGCACAAGTTGATACAATTCTGGAATTTGAGCACTTGGCTCCTTCTCTTGTGCGGACTCCTCTTTCGACTGAGTCTCCTCCGAGTCATCTGCACTAGAAGAATCTTGTGCAACATCTTTAGACTCTTCTTCAACAGACTCATCTTCCGAAGATCCAGACGAGGCAGCATACGGCAAAGCTTCCATTGGGTCAATCTGAGCTTGCCTAGGTGCAGCTGGTCTAGCAGCAACCTGCTTTCTCAAGGCTCCCTTCTTCAAATAGAACTTTAACGGATGGAATGGCTTACCTTTGCTCCATTCCGTCTTGTTTGGCATCAACAAGGGAAGTAGAATGCTCAGCTTGTTTCCATATCCAACAACATTTGACACCACCCAATTACAAGTGTCAGTGTCAACTCGAACACTCTTTTCAAAATACATGTTTCGATCTGCAATAAGCTTGAACCAATTTCCTTCGGTAATTCCATCATATATGGCAGCCATTACCCTTACTTTACCCAGATTGACAGAATCATGGGAACCAGTGGCACATAGCAAAATTTTGCTGGCTATGTCCAGTAGGGTTCGATACTTCTCTAGAAGTTCCATCTTCTTGACGGCAGGGAGCTTGCCATCTGGTTTCAGCCTTAACTTCCTTCCGCAAAAGATAGACAAATATCTTGTTTCTTGCCCGATTGCGTAATTCTCCACATCAATTGTTCCAATGGGCAATTTTAGATGCTCGAACACGGCTTCTCGAGTGATTTCCACTCGACTTCCACCCACAAAAGATTCAATCATATCTCCTTGTCTGGTGGCGTTGGCATAGAACTCCAACACCTTCTCCTCCAAGACGACTTGAGGAAACGCCTCCAAATATGGCTTCAATCCACATCTGCTACATTTGGACAGGATCTCTGAGTTTCCATCTGTGTGCTTACCCTTAAAGAACACAGAAGGTTCAACATGCACTTTGTTTTCTGAAATAAATCTGCCTAGGTCGAACCTAGCTTGCATGTTAGTCCTCACATCGAAAAGAGATATAATCGACATAGTGATAGGTTGGGTAAGAACAAGTATCTTAGATTTGCAAGAAATTCAGATGCTTTGAGAGTAGTAGTATTAAGAAAACGTGAGGCAAGACGTGTGCAAGTGTTGGGTTTTGTTTAAAACTGAACTTCCAATCCAATGTCCAAGATTGATGGATTAAATCCAACGGTTGTGGCTTTTGGAATTCGGTTACGGAATCGAGAATATTATGTGATTTGATATTGTAAAATTTGAAATCCGCCTCTTCTTAGTTAGGACAGGGAGTGAACTCATCTGACCTGGTGTAGTCGAGTGCGAACTGGGTGTATACACCTCATTAAAATGGGAGTGTATAAATCCAATTCTAGGATTTTCAAATTTTAGCATTATCGAATTACTATAATACCCTTAATTCGTTTTGGTTAAACACTTAGAGTATTTGACACATAAGAACACTTATCTTGTCTGTTCGAGTCTATCCATAACAGACGAGTAGACTTATGAACACAAGACGAGTTCCCCCTTCGCCTGTGCTTGTCTATTTCTTGAACGTCGAACGACTTTCATGTACCTATCTTATCATATACAACGTGTAATCGAAGGTACAAGTAGAGTATAATAAATAAGATGAATATCATTCTAAAGTAATGATCAAGGTTTCGAACAAGATGACTTTTAACAAACATAAGAGTCAACATAAGGATATTTAAGAAATCATAGATTCCCCCTTAATTGTTTATTCCCTTAGTATTACCCTCAGCTTTACCAGCTTCCTCATTGGGTTGTTTGGTCATCTAGTCTCGCCTTGTATACCTCTCTGTTGAGTGAGTAGTCGAGTGCTCTGGTCTAGTGATCTTGTCTCCTTGTTTCTTTGATGTACCTATCTGTTAGTACATAACTATTGACAAGTAGGGTCTAAATCAATTAGCCCTAGACTAATGCATAACTCACGCAAACGTGCCTCAGCTAATGGTTTTGTGAAAATATCAGCTCTTTGAAAATCAGTATGAATCTTTTCCATACGAATATCCTTCTTCTCTACATGATCACGTATGAAATGATGCTTCACATCAACATGCTTACAACGTGTGTGCAAAATAGGATTTTGTGTAATGGCAATGGCACTATTACTATCACAGAAAATAGGAACATTTGATTAATGTATATTATAATCTCTAAGCTGTTGCATGAGCCAGAGTAGTTGACTACAACAACTACCAGCAGCCATGTACTCGGCTTCGGTAGTAGAGGTAGCTACACTAGTCTGCTTTTTCGAAAACCATGAAATGAGTTTTGTGTCTAAGAATTGACAAGAACTAGATGTAGATTTCCTATCTATTCTACAGCCTCCAAAGTCAGAGTCTGAGTAGCCACTTAAGGATAGATCATCATTTGAGGGATACCATATACCACGATTGATGGTCCCTTTCAAATATTTCAAAATCCGTTTGGTGGTTTCCATGTGACTTTCCTTTGGATTGGCTTGGAAACGAGCACAAACACCAACAGAGAATGCAATGTCTGGTCTACTAGCAGTTAGATACAGTAAGGAACCAATAAATCCACGATAATAAGATTGGTCAGCACATTTACCGCGTTCATCAGGATCCATTCTGTAAGTTGGTTGCATCGGTACGCCAGTAGACTTACAAGTCTTAATTCCGTACTTGTCTAGAAGATTTCTAGTGTACTTTGCCTGATTTATGAAAATCCCTTCTGGGGTCTGTTTTACTTGAAGACCAAGAAAGTAATTCATTTCACCCATCATGGACATCTCAAATTTACTTTGCATGAGTGTCGAAAAACTTTCACTCAGCTTTTTGTTAGGTGACCCAAAAATGATGTCATCTACGTAAATTTGGACGAGTAAAATGTCTTTCCCTTCTTGTCTTCTGAACAAGGTTCTATCTACCTTGCCCATAGTAAAACCATTTTCCAATAGAAAGAGAGAGAGAGTATCATACCATGCTCTTGGAGCTTACTTTAGTCCGTATAAGGCTTTCTTCAATCTGTACACCTGATCGCCTTTGACTTCGAAACCTGGTGGTTGTTCAACATATACTTCTTCCGCAAGAATACCGTTAAGAAATGCACTTTTAACATCCATTTGATATACAGTAAACTTCATGTGAGCAGCATATGCAAGGAACAATCGAATGGCTTCTAGTCTAGCAACATGAGCATATGTTTCATCATAGTCTATGCCTTCAGCTTGAGAATAGCCTTGGGCAACTAGTCTAGCCTTATTCCTAACGACTACATCATTCTCATCTTTCTTATTTTTGAAAATCCATCGAGTGCCAACTACATTATGATGTTTAGGCCTATCGAGAAGTTCCCAGACGTCGTTTCGAACAAACTGGTTCAACTCGTCTTGCATAGCGATGATCCAATTACTATCAGCCAATGCCTCTTTAACAGTGGTAGGCTCGATAGATGAGAGGAAACAACACCAGCAAAACATAGTTGGACTAGGCTGTTCTTGCAACTCAAAGAGTTGTCGTCTAGTCTTCACACCAACAGTAGAGTCACCAATAATATTTTCAGTATCATGCGCAGATTTCCATGTTTTTCTATTCTTAACAGTAACACTATCATCATCTATATCATGTACAGCATCATGCATGTCAACATCATTAGTATTATCAACAGATTTACCAGGAGTTGTGGAGTCAACTAGAGCAGGCATGTCAACTGGTCTAGAAGACTTACCTTGAGCACTTACTTTCTCTTTGTCATCAGACTCGAGAGCTTTCATGAATGGATTGTAGGCTTGAACGGATTCATATACCTCTGAATCTTTGTCAGATTCGATCGTTAGATCAATAATTT
This sequence comes from Galeopsis tetrahit, assembly GCA_963675135.1. Taxonomy (NCBI): domain Eukaryota; kingdom Viridiplantae; phylum Streptophyta; class Magnoliopsida; order Lamiales; family Lamiaceae; genus Galeopsis; species Galeopsis tetrahit. Next base: position 19,595,442 of record OY776130.1, read on the forward strand.
TCTCACTGATCTTGTTGGCAGACGAGTCCTGTCGAGATTCATCGAAAACCACATGTGGTGTTTCTTCCACACAAAGAGTTGAGTAGTTGAATACCCTAAATGCCTTGCTAGTCGAGGAGTATCCTAAGAATATCCCCTCGTCTGCTTTGGCATCGAAAGCATTCAACTTGCTCTTTCCATTGTTATGGATGAAACACTTACAACCAAATATATGGAAATATGAAATGCGGGGTTTTCTACCTTTCCAAACCTCATAAGGTGTCTTGCCTAGAGCTTTGTTGATCGCGCTTCTGTTCTGTGAGTGGCATGCAGTATTGATAGCTTCAGCCCAAAACTTTTGAGGCGTGTTGTACTCGGCTATCATGGTTCTACAGGCTTCTTTGAGAGTTCGATTCCTTCTTTCTGCTACACCGTTTTGTTGTGGTGTCCTGGCTGCACTAGTAAGATGCTGGATACCACGTTTAGCACAAAAATCTTTGATATAGCAATTAATGAACTCAGTTCCCTTGTCACTACGAATCTTGACAATAGACTGGTTCTTCTCAACTTGTAACTTCTTCAACAGTTCAGGCAGAAGTGTTTGTGTATCACTCTTCTTGTGTAGGAAGACTACCCAAGTGAACTTAGAATAGTCGTCTACAACAACAAGCGTGTACCTTCTACCATTCAAGGTTGGAGGAGTTATTTGACCATGAAGATCCATATGTAGGAGTTCTAGGACTCTACTAGTTGAGAGAGTAGGAATTGACTTAAAAGAACCTTTCACCTGTTTACCCTGTTGACAAGCCGTGCATACATGTGACTTGTAGTAAACTTAATTGGGAATACCTTCTACAAGGTAATCTCTGGCTATCTTATTAAGAGCCTTAAAGTTTAGATGACAGAGGCGTCTATGCCAGAGCCACCCAAGTTCTTTAGGATTCTTAGTAAGTAGACAGGTGTCCCTCGGACAACTGTTCCAGTTCACTATGTACACACTACCTTGTCTTACGCCGACTAGTAGGACTGTGTGTGTCCTTTTGTCAACGATCTGACATTTGCGGCTTTTGAACTGCACCTTGTATCCACGATCACAAAACTGTGAAACAGAGAGTAAATTATATTTCAAACCTTCAATATATGAGACATCTTGTATCTCTACGTCTCCATTCCGAATGTAACCAAATCCTTTAGTGACAACAGTGGAACTATCATGAAATATCACTTTTGGTCCTTCTTGCTCATGGTAACTTGATAAGAGAGCCTTGGTACCAGTCATGTGGTGCGAACAACCACTGTCTATGTACCAGGTTTCTCCTACTGAGCCACCCTTCTTATACAAGTCAAGTCGACCCTGCAACGAAGATATTCAATAATTTAGGTACCCATTTGTTTATTGGGGTCCTTGGGGGTTAGTCGTGTTCAGAGGAATCCAAATATACATTGGAGTCTTGAACAAGTTCGATCTCTTAAGCTTTCGCCCATACTTGTTACAAAATAAGACCTTGTTGTCCTTCTCTGTCCTATCAGTCGAGTTCGGGTCTACTCGTTGGAGATAGCCTTTCGACTTGATCTCTACTTGAGCAGGCACTGGTCTATGATAGTCAGAGTAGGGCTTGTAAGCATTAGGTCCATACGGTTTATAGACGCGTTTGGGTCTTTCCTCACTAATAATATCATATGACAAATGTGGAGGATATAGGACAGCTTGTGTACGATATTTTGGAGCTACCTGTCTAGGTCTAGACGAGTAGAGCTGAGACTGCCTTATGAACGGAGGTCTAGGCTCTTGTCGTCTAGTCTGTACCTGTATAGTACTCATCTCCTCAGGATACCAGTCCTCGTATCTGACCTGATTGGGTCGTCCACGATTAGTGGTCCTTTGAAGATTAGTTCTAGGTGGAACAGGCTTGTTGTTACCATTCTTTTTACCTCCCTTGGTAATCGGAATGTTAACTTGAGCTATTTAGGTACAGTATCTTGAGATGGAGTACCAATATCGTATATCATTGGTCCTTTTCCTTTATCATTTGGCAAAAGTCTTGCGTTAGTAGTAGTAGGGTTCTTAATGACTCGAGTAGACGAGTTAGATGACTCAGCACCTATACTAGTCTTGTCACCTGGATCTCTATACCTATCTGACAATTCAAGGTTAATCATTGAAGAATTAACCAGGTCAGTAAGCTTGAGATCTAATGTGACAACCTCGGTCTCTAAGAACTTATTACGTTCTTCAAGTCTATTGCACTTGCTCTATAAAACATTGAATTCATTTCTCTCAGTTGCATGTGTCTTGGGTAGGTCTTGATATAACCTGTCTGTCAATGCACACTTTTCTTTGAGTTGTCTCAACTCTTCAGTCAAGCGTTCATTTAGGACTGTTACATTAGGATCTACTTTAGACTGAGCTTCCTTAAGATCAATGATTTCTTGTTTTAGTGCAATGTTCTCATCACTGACTTCGATGAATGCTTGGTTAGCAAGTAGAAGGTCGTCTTCAACAGCACTAGTAGAGTGCTGCAGACTACTTCCTACTTCACTACTAGCAGTGTCACTTTCATCAGTATCAGAATCATCACAAGATTGAAAGGAAGTAGCAGATGATACCTCTTGGTCGATTTTAGCCATGCAGCATAGGCCACCATCTACTATGAATGCTTCGTCGTGGTCTTGATCAGATGGGTAGGTAGATAAGGACGATGGCAACTCGTCTGAATCCGAATCAGAGTCATCATTGGCCATCATTGCCTTCTTGCCACGGTTGTATCTTCTTTCCCTTCGAGCTTTACGTTCTTCTCGATCGTCAGTGCTCAGGTCTGGACATTCATAAATGTAGTGACCTGGCTTTTCACAGTTGTAGCACAAGAGATCATTAGTAGCCTTTTTAATAGGAGATTTATCCCTACGCTTATCACGTCTATCCGAAAACTGAATCTTCCTATCGTCAGACTCTCTATCTCGCCTATTACCTTTCGAGACTTCGTCTCTCCTTTCGGACGAGTTTCGGTCTCGTCTGGTCTTAGACGAGTTCTTAGAAGTAGACGCTCTATGATCCCTATAGAACTTCTTGTATCTTCCGAAACGTTTATTCAGCCTATCAAACTTTCTAACCATGAGGCTCACCTGATCCTTCAGACTAATATCAGTATCTAACTCGTCTTTTACAGAGGCAGACTTAGTTTTAGACTTCGACCTGTCTACCTTAGTGGACTTAGAAGAGCTAGACTTAAAGGCAACGTTCTTAGATACAGCATGTTCTCTGTCACTACTGGCTACAAGTTCATCTTCGTCTAAATCAAACTCATGGGCTTTAAGAGTTTGAAACATGGTCTCTGCACTCCACTTGTCTATGTCTTGGGTATTCTTAACTAGCATCTTTACCATTTTCCATCGAGGATCTAAGCTCTTAAGAATCCTAAAATTGATTTCACGAGGAGTATAAGTTTTACCAAGAACTTCAAGGTCATTCATGATTTTAGTAAAACGAGTATTCAGCTGGTCGATAGTTTCGCCAGCTTTCATCCGAAATGATTCAAATCTTTGGACAGCAGCGGATAATTTGCTCTCTTTGATCAGGGATGTCCCTTCACAAATGATAGCTAATCTGTCCCACATCTCTTTGGCAGTTTTACATTTTAACACTTTTCCTAGATACTCGTTAGGAAGAGTGTGTAAGATGTAATTCTTCGCCAAACTATCCAAATTATTTTGACGCATTTCTTCTGAGGTTAGATCAGACCTTGGTTTCTTGACGAGGGTGCCAATTGGTTTGTCTTTGTCAAGATTTGCAGTATTTGGGACCATTGTCACGATCGGACCCTCGGTCACAACAGAGATCATTAGATCGTGCGTGGAGCTGAAAATCGCTTCCATTCGCAGTTTCCAGTAGTCGTAATCCTGAACCTGGAACTTGGGCAACTTATTAGCACTTATTTCAAGAGACATGTTTAAACAAGTAGATTAGTGCTAATCAGTTATAAGATCAAGAAGCAGATATATCAAGAACAGGAAACACGAAACATATATAACAAGAATGTTGATCAAGAACACGTAAGCAAATACAATCACGGACCAAGACTTCACCCTAAGTCTTAAGTCGGTTATCAAGAAACAGCAGTTCGTAAACTACTGCTCTGATACCACTTGTAGGTCCCGAAAGTTGAGTTAATATCGAGGGAAGCTAAAGAAAATGTCTAGAGGGGGGTGAATAGACTTTTCTAAAATCTTTCGATATATCAGAATACAATGTGCGGAACACGAAATTAATAATGAGCCCAATACAAGTTTATACTCAACTTCTTAATTCGAGAACTCTGTTCTAGTAATACTCAACTTGTCTTGTTCAGTTATGTGTGTAAACAATTAAGCAATTAAACAAAACAGTAAAGTAAACAACACAAACAATTTATAGTGGTTCGACAACTTATCTACGTCCACTCTCACAACCCAGTTGTGATGTTTCCACTAACTCTTCGAATCGAGTACAAAGTGTGAGTTCTTGTTCTTTAGAGTCCCAAGAAAAAGACTTAGATCTTCTAAGACTATACCACCAGATATGTCTACGATCTTACTAGAAATTTAACAAGTATCTAGCAACTTGATAAAAACAACAAACAAAAACGAAAACTTATTCAGTAGCAGTCTTCTGGTTTCTTCACTTCACTAGAAGACTTGCTTTCTGAACTTCAATGAACTCTGTGAGTAATCTTCGAACAATTCTTCAGTATGTAGCTTCAGTAATTCAGTATCAGTAGTCTTGAATCGATAACTACCATGAAGTATTTATAAACTTCTGAAATCAAGAACTTAGTCAGTTGTAACCAACTCTTCTTGAAAACTAACTTGTAACTGCATCTTCTTATCCATCCACGCGTTTCTTGTTAATTAGTTATTTCTAACTAACTTTGTAATCCTTATCTTTATACGCGCTTCATCTTTAACTTCAAGTTGACTTGTCTTGTTGAGTCTTGTATGCACTTGTCTCGTAGTTCACCTGTCTTGTGTAGTAGACTTCATCCTTCTTGTGCGATTTACAACAGTAAACTATTCTAATCTTAACAAGACTATTACATTACTTTAAGCTTATAGCTTAGTCAACTTATAATCTATACAATCAATATATCTATTACATACAAATCATGAGCTCTATACAATGATTATTTATAGCTCAATAACAATCTAACATGTATACAAATAGCAAATATGAAGTACTTATAAATCGTACTTATCTTTCAATATAATAACAATACTTATCTTTTAATGTAAACTCATGTGAACTCTACTGGTCTGTTCAAGATGACTTCTCTTAACTATACTAGATCAGTCAACACTTAGAAAATATTCAAACTACTTTTGGCTTATCAAAAATTCATCTTTTATCATCATGTAGGACTTGTTCTAGGATTCATATCCCAACAAAATGAATGTGCCAATACCAGACTGAAGCAAAAACTGAATTTTAGTGCTACCTTGAGTGATGAATCTGATAATGATGATCTTGATGAGTTTAATGAAAATGAACGTGCTCATTTTACCAAAATTGATTATGATGATTTCTCAGATGATGATCTGGATGATACAGATTCTGATGTTGCACCTGATGTCTTCACATCCACAGTAACATCAAAACAGAGTCACCCAGATTTGAACTATTTTAATGGTTTTGTTGATGATGTAGGAAAAATGATTGATGATGAGACATATCAGAAATTGTTAGATGATTGGAACTCTCAGAAACTCACTCTGAATTCTTTGAATAAAGAGAATGAGAATCTGAAAGACACAATCACTAAGCTAGAAGTCTTACTTACCAGAAGAGATCTTGAAGTTTGTAAACTGGAGGAGAAATTGATCACTTCTACTTTAAGTTTCAGAAAGTTTTCCAAAAGTGCTTCTGATGTGAATGATGCTATAGCTACTAGTAAATCTAATAATTATGGTTTAGGTTATGATGGTGAAACTACTTCTATTTCTGAAAATTTTAGAAAACCTGTGAAATTTGTGAAGGCAAATGCTAGCACATCTGGTGTAACATCTGCACAAACAGATTGTCACAAGGTTAAAAGGAAGTATATTTGTCATTATTGCTTTAAATATGGTCACATTCGTCCCTTCTGCTTGCAAATGGTTAAAGATATGAAAACTGAGTTTATGCTATCCAGAATGTCTTCACATCCTAGGAAACATTCTATGAAATCTGCATGGAAACCAAAAGTTACCTGTAATCTTGTTCACACATCCTTGAAAGCATGTTTACCTGGTCTATGGTATTTTGATAGTGGTTGTTCTAGACATATGACAAGACAAATAGACTACTTATCTGATTATGTGACCTTGAATGGTGGTAATGTTACATATGGTGGTGGATCAAAATGAAAGATAATAGGAAAAGGAACTTTGAATGTTAAAGGTTTTCCTAAGCTTAAAAATGTTTTGCATGTTGATCGCTTACTTGCTAATCTGATTAGTATTAGTCAACTTTGTGATGATAATTTGCATGTAAAATTTGACAAAGAGTCTTGCTATGTTCTTAATGAAGATGATGATTGTTTAATGACTGGTACTAGGTCTGCAGATAACTGTTATCTTATTGGAACTAATGTATGCAATTTGTCAAAACATGATGAGAATGTCTTATGGCACCAAAGATTAGGACATGTAAATTACAGGGCAATGAAGACACTAATCATATCAGATGCAATCAAAGGATTACCTAAACTGAGCTTCCTGAATACCACTGTATGTGGATCATGCTAGAAAGGTAAACAGGTAAGAGTGGCGCATAAAATGCTGTCACATTGTTCTACACATCGATGTTTTGAATTATTGCACATGGATTTGATGGGTCCTATGGAAACTGAAAGCATCGGAGGAAAGAGATATTCTTTAGTTGTGGTAGATGATTTTTCTAGATATACTTGGATTGAGTTTTTAAGAGATAAATCTGAAACATTTGCTGCTTTTAAAGTTCTCTATAATAGGTTCAAAAATGTATATAACTTGAAAGTTAGCCGTATTAGAACTGATCATGGTAGGGAATTTGAGAATAGCATGTTTAATGATTTCTGTGATAAGAAAGGTATCTTGCAAGAATATTCATCTCCTAAAACTCCACAACATAATGGAATTGTTGAAAGAAAGAATATAACTCTACAAGAAATGGCAAGAGTCATGCTTTTATCTAAAAGTCTTTCTAAAAGATTTTGGGCTGAAGCATTGAATACAGCATGTCGTATCATTAATAGAGTTTATATTCGATCTAGCACAAATCAAACACCTTATGAGATTCTGAATGTTAGAAAACCAAGTGTGAAATATTTTCATGTTTTTGGTTGTGTGTGTTATATTCTGAATGATAGGGATCAACTTCACAAGTTTGATTCTAAAAGTGATAAAGGTTTCTTTTTAGGCTATTCTAGAAATAGTAAAGCTTATAGAGTTTATAACCTTAGGATTAACACCGTTCAAGAATCTGTTAATGTTGTGTTTGATGATGATAAACGTCTTACAGATGATAAAGATGAAGAAGATGTATCACAGGTCACTGACAATTCTGAGAATACACTGAAACCTGAAAATGCTGCACCAAATGCTAACACATCTGGAGCAACATCTACAGATCAGTCAGTTGTAATTCGACAGAATGATCAGTATGTTCCCAAAACGAATCCTTCTTCAAGAATGGGGAAAAGTCATCCTTCTGACCAGATCATAGGCGATGCTACAGTTGGAGTGCAAACAAGAGGAAGAATAAGATCGAATAAGGTAGATGTGGTAAGAACAATATGCATGTCTTCTATTTGCAATGTTGTGAATGTTGAGTGTTACTATTCTGAAATTGAACCTAAAAATGTAAATGAAGCATTAACTGATGAAAATTGGATAAATTCTATGCATGAGGAACTTAATCAGTTTGAAAGAAATGAAGTTTGGACACTTGTTCCAAGACCTAGTCATACTAATGTCATTGGAACAAAGTGGATTTATAAGAATAAAACTGATGAGTCTGGAAACAATGTTAGGAACAAATCTAGGTTAGTTGCACAAGGTTACACCCAAGTTGAAGGTGTTGATTTTGATGAAACTTTTGCACCCGCTGCTAGGATAGAATCTATTAGATTATTACTAGCAATTGCATGTTTTATTGATATTAAACTACATCAAATGGATGTAAAAGCTGCATTCTTAAATGACATATTGAATGAAGAAGCATATGTAGAACAGCCTAAAGGTTTTGAAGATCCACAATACCCGGATCATGTGTACAAACTAAAGAAAGCATTGTATGGTCTAAAACAAGCTCCTAGAGCATGGTATGGTAGACTTACAGACTTTCTTTTAGAGTATGGATTTATTAGAGGAGAAGCCGATATGACTTTGTTTATTAAGCAAACTGGAGAAGATTTACTTATTGCTCAAACATATGTTGATGATATTGTGTTTGGTTCAACCTGTGATAAAATGATGAACAGATTTGTTGAAGTAATGACAGCAACATTTGAGATGAGTATGGTTGGAGACTTGAATTATTTTTTAGGTCTTCAAATCAAGCAATGTAAGGATGGTATTTTCTTCTCTCAAGGTAAGTATGCTAAAAACTTGGTCAAACGGTTTGGTCTTAAAAGCTCAAAAGTAATGAAAACACCTATGGGTTCTACTTTGAAACTTTGCAAAGACAATGGTGGAAATGATGTTGATCCAACATTGTATAGATCAATGATAGGTAGTTTACTTTATCTAACCTCTAGTAGACCTGACATTATGTATAGTGTGTGTGTTTGTGCTAGGTACCAAGCTAATCCAAAGGAATCTCACCTGAATGTTGTGAAAAGGATTATCAAATATGTTTCAGGTACAAGTGAACTAGGGATATGGTACACTAAGGACACCAACAACACATTGATTGGATACAATGATGCGGATTGGGCTGGAGATATAGATGACAGAAAGAGTACGAGTGGAGGATGTTTCTACATGGGGAACAATCTTGTGTCTTGGCATAACAAGAAACAAAATTGTGTTTCTCAATCCACTGCCGAGTCTGAATACATAGCTGCAGGAAGTTGTTGCACACAACTATTGTGGTTAAGTAAGATGTTTCATGACTATGGAATTGAAAACAATATTCTCACAATTTTCTGTGATAACACAAGTGCTATAAACATATCTAAAAATCCGGTACAACACTCACTCACTAAGAACATTAGCATTAGACATCATTTTATGAGAGATTTAGTGGAGAAGAACATAGTTAAGTTGGAATATGTGCCTACTGAAAATCAAAATGTTGATATTTTTACTAAGGCTCTTGACTATGAGAGATTCTCATTTTTGAGGAAATCTCTTGGTATGTGTAATATCTGAATAATTCTTGAGAGGATGTTGTCACAAATGCGGTAGCATTTGGGACAACAGCCTAAGGTGGTATAGTTATTATAAATTTGATTTATTTCTTATTTTCGTTGAATAATTCCTTTGTAAAATATTCTTGAATCTGAAATTTGTTTGTGCAAAAATAGGCATGTACTACACCTCTCAAAAGCTTGAAAAATTGAGAATGTTACAGCATACTAAAAAATGTACCAATTCACTGAGTAACTATGGAGCACGGAGTTCGCTACTACGATGCCTTCTTTTCAAAATGTGAATTTTGGTAAAAACATCAAGAGGTTCGTAATCCATTAAGTAAGTATGGGGCACGGAGTTCGCTACTACGATGTACTCTAAAGGAACAATGGATCAATACGAATTAGATGCTGTAGCACAAAAAGAAGAAATGCAGTGAAAAGAAAAATGCTGAAAAAAATTGGCTACATTGGATAGGTAAAACCTGTGAAAAACCAATGTTGAGGTGTATGTCAAATCCTTGAGCACAACATTACATGATTCGATTATATTTTTATAAGTAGTAATTATTTAATTAATTGTGGGAATTTATTTTATTTATTTATAATTATACTAACCACGTTCTTTTATTATTTCAGATTATACATGTTGGGAATAAAATGAGATGTGTTTTGATTCAATACCAAAACCCCCTGAGACATGCCTAAGTCAAAGATACTTATGTTCTAAGAATGTTAGAACATATAGCATAAGGCTAGATGAGAAGTTGAAATGTTAGGCAGCTCTTAGTTGAATAGATGCACAATTTGAGGGGGAACATATGCTTTGAAGTCTATCAAGATCAAGTCCCCTCAAGGCTCAAATTTTGGAATATTTGATAAATCTACTGAAAGACAAGTATGCTGAAGGGATGTTCAGCAGAGTTGTCTCAGTAAAATTCAACCTGAACAAGTCTTCTGATGTTTAAGGATCAACTATGTTGAAGAGTTCAAGACAACTATACCCTAAAGATCTTCAAAGAATCATGCTAAGATCACATCCATATGAAGCAAAGGGAAAGAGCCAAGTCATCTGAAAAGAGCAAGCCAACTATGCTGATAAGCAAAGTCTGCTGATAGTGATAAGGAGAGTTGTCTACTGATAAGGAATGTTGTCCTTATCATAGAACCAACCTTCAGAAACCATGTCCATGTTTGAACAAGTGAATCTTGAAGTCAGACATTGGGAAGAGTGCTGCAGAATGAAGACAAAGTCTATACAGCCGTTTATTTCCCAAATGAGGACATGTCACTATCAAGAATCTGTCTCCTAAGTTGAAGAACTCAAAGAAGACATTTATGGACATTTGGGGCTGCCTCTCCAACGGGCAAATCCTTCATTTGTCTATAAATACAGAAGTGTGAAGACCATTTGAAAGCACCTCAACAGAATCCAACTACATCAAGTATTCTGAAGCTCAAAGCTTATAGAACATTCAAGCTTTCAAAAGACTATCTTAGTCTTCAAACACTTCTTCTAAGCTAAACCTTATTGTATATCCATACAAAGCTTAGAGAGATATCCTAATCCTTATACACTGATCTTCATTGTGAAGGATATCTCATTAGTTGGAACCTTACTTCAACCCTTACATCTTTCAAGTGAGAAAGTGAGAAGGTTGTAGTAGTAGAAGTGGTAGGAGCTGACTGTTGAGAGAAGAACAGTTTAGTTCTGAGTTGAGAAGAGTGTACTAGGACTCTAGACATCCTAGGGATCAATTCACCAAGGAGTGGTGTTATTGATCAAGTGCACCTTGGCACTATAAAACAAGTTAATTCCAAGAGTGAAAGAATTATCCTGTTAAATCAGGGAAAGTGGATGTAGGAGCTTGAGTCTCTGAACTACTATAAATTCTTGTGTTGATTTACTTTCAAAGTATTTTCATACACTCAACACTGCACAAAAAACTGATCTTTCAAAGGACAAACATTCAAAGACTGTGCAAAACCAATTTGGACAAGTTCCCTGAAAACTGGATTGATTGAGTGAGTGATTTCAGAACTTAAAAGGAGTTTAAACTAAAAGGGCCAACCACTAATTCCGCACTTATAACTCACTTAGATAGTCATTCAACTAAGTACTCAATAGTACTTAGTAGCTTGGTTATCTTTGAAAAGTTATACATCTTCAGTAGAGTTGTCCAAGACAATCTTGCTGAACTCTGGTTTGATCAAAGTTTGAAAAAGATTTGCATACAAGTGTATTCCCCCCCATACACTTGTTATATACTCCTTTTAGGACCAACAATACACATTTTTAATTTTTAATTAATTTTAGAATATTCTTAATTTAATTAATTTATTAATTAAAGACTTTTACCCCACTAACTCACCCATGATTTACTTGTGGCTGAATTTGTGGAGCATTATCAATTTAATCTAGAATTTCCAACTACTAAGCTCTCTCTATAAATACTCTCATTAATTGATTTTCTAAGCTTTGTAATATAAGTGAAGTAAGTTGAGTATTAGTTTTGCAGATTTTGTTATAAGTTATTTTGTGCTTATCTCGATTCTTGTGTAGTGCTTTTCGAATTCTTGGTTTAAATGGCAGGAAACAAGAAATTAAATTCACAGAAACCAAACTCTCCAAACTCACAACCGTCATCTCCATCCCTCTCGAATCTTCATACACTTGCTTCCATGGCTGCTTCGCACGAGAACTCACCCCCAACTGCCGCAACCGTCACACCCACTCCAGCTACTCCAACAACTATCCACATCCCAAACCAAGCTACACTCTCCGAGCTGAACCAGGCGGTTGAGAATTTTTCTCAATCGATGAGATCGTCTAATCCACCCATCCTCACAATTGGCGATATGTCCATAGACATCTCTCACTACTTGCGCACCAACGAAGTGATCACTACTGCACCTTCTTCATCCACAGCCGAAAAGCCCCAAAATCCGAGCCCTAATGTTGAAACAGAGGCCCCGACTGCTGCCTCTATGGGGGAGACTGACAAGGAGATTGAAGATTCCCCTGTTGCTGAGTCAAAAGAGCCGTCGAATGCGGAGACATCCGACAATGAGGATGCTCAGATGGAGGATGCTGAAACACTCGAAAATTTCGACAAAACTGACTCTGATATCTCAAAGTCGGAATCTGAACCGATTCCTTTCAAGAGGTATGTTGAGAAAGGGAAGAGAAAGAGGAGCCCAGTACCAAGGAGACGATCAAACCGAGTTTTCACTCGAGTTGATTATTCTGACTCTTTGAGGAAGAAGAAGAAGCTAGGTGGTGATGTTGCTGAACCGATTCAGGTATTCTCTGAATCTGAAGAAGAAGTGGTGATTGAGAGGCCAACCAAGAAGAAGGCTGATCCAAAGGGGAAGGGAAAGGAAAAAGTTGATGCTGTTCGAACAATGCCTGAAGAACTAGAACCTGATTCTGATTCTGAAATAGAGGTTTGTCTCAGGGATATGCAGCAAGCCCTGAAGAAGAATGCTGCCTCACATGCTGAATCAAGTGCTCCAGCACCAGAACCTGATGATGGAGATGATTCAAGCAGTGCAGCCTCTGACAAAAGCTCTGAAAAGGAAGCTGAATCCAGTTCTGAGGAGGAGAAAGAACCATGCTCTAAGGAAAGTACTTCTGAAGAAGGTAATTCTGAACCTGATGTAGATTCTGATATTGATGGTTTGGTTGATAAAATTACTAGGTTGTCTAGGAGAAAACTGTTGATGGAAAGGAGAATTCATATTTCTGATTTTGAGAGTAAGAATTTGATTCAATTCTTAGAGGATAGAAAGTTGATGAAAGCTCTGAATTTGTGTGATACTTTTGTTTCTGATTGGGTGTATGAATTCTATGCATGTCTGAGGAAGATTAATGGTAGGAGGAGTTCACGTTGGTATGGGAATGTACATTTTAGGGGGAGTATAGTTCCATTTACCCCAGAGTTGATAAATGATTTCTTAGGAATAGAACCAGTACTTGATGATGATGAACCTGATTTGGATGTTGTTACTGCTTCTATGACTGGAGGATTGTTGACTAGATGGAAAAATGGAATGTTGGCTAAGGACCTTACATCTCTTTATTCTGTATTGCATAAATTGATTGTTTATAATTGGATACCCTCTACCAACTCAACCAAAGTGACAAAGGATCAAGCTATCTTGCTTTATAGGATAGTGGTTTTGAAGAAGTTTAACTTGGAATTGACTATTTTCCACCACATGATGAAGTTTAGTGGTGACATTTCTGATAAAGGCAACCTTCCATACCCTGTGCTTATATGTTCATATCTGAAGATGCATGGTTTTAGCCCTAAGAAGACTGAAGTTCTTAGAGGTAAGGTTCCTTTATACACCATTTCACCTGCTTTGCTCATTGGTGAAAGAGTGAAAGATCTGCCCTTGCACAATCCTGGAAGTTCTTCTCAAAGACCAGCTCCTGCTCAACCTCAACCTCAACACACACCAGCACAGAGACCTGAACAGAACACAGCTGCACCTAATGCTGCACCAGATGCTGAGAACATTGGTGGTAATTTTGACACCACATTCTCTGTTCCCAGATCTTTTATATTACTGCAGTTACAGCACTTACAGGACCAGATTGATGAGCTCCAGTTCATCAAAGACAAGTGGACCAGGCTACTTTCCACTACAACAGGGGAGTACCACCTTCCACTTCAGCTAGAGCTTCTGGGGTTGTTATTGAAGAGCTGAATCCTGAAGCTGGAGGTGTACCTGATGCTGCTGCTACAGAGAATGGAGGAACTGTTGCTGCTAACAATGTTGTTGCACTCTTTGCTTCAACTTGTTTTATTGAGGAACCAGAGGTTGATGAAGACAAGTTTGCAGATGCTGCTGAAGATGATGAGGATATGGAAATCCTCTATGGTGATATCTAGAACAGATGCTGCAAGACAGGGGGAGTACTGAAGTACAGATGGCACATGTGCAGGACCTTGATGCTGCTGCTATTGTTATAGCAATTCATGCCATTTTCAGTCCTACTTTTGTTTTTGTTATTCTGTTATGTTTAAGTTAAATTCTGTATATTCTGATACAATTTTTATTATTCCTATTTGATAGGTTGTTTATATTTATCTTGCTTAATTAGTTTGCACTAATGATATTTGATTACTGCTTTATGTTTAATTTGTTTTCTTATCATTAAGTGTTTACTGCATGATGAATATGTTTTATTTCTTCATGTTTTGCTCTGATTATTTTGTTTAGTTCTTATTTGTTTGTTTTTTAGTCTTACATGAGTCTTAGAACTAATCTGGTATATACTCTTATGCTCGGATTTAATCTTTGATTTTTGTAAAGGTATATGTTTTGTAAACAAGTGTACTGTTTATACTTGTTTTGGTTTTGAATAAGATTACTTTGATCTTATGGCACGGATCTCAGTGAAATGGTTCTTGATCTTCGTTTGATTTGATCCAACGGTTACAACAGGTATTGTCTTGACTAGTATTTAGACTTGATGTCAACCTCACTTAAATACATAATACTAAGTATGTATAGAAGTATATGTGCATCAGGTGTGTTCTAGTCGAAAGGTCAAATTGGGGGAGATTGTAGATGTTGTTAACTCTTAAATGCTTTAACATTATCAACAACATCTTAATTTGACCTTCCTTGATTTATTCTAAGTCATTTCTGAAATGTTACATTAAATGTTGTACTAAATGTTCTCACATTCAGGTACGATTCTAGAAGCTTCTACAAGAGTCTAGAACCTGGAAGATTCCAGAATGTTGGAGAACGTGCTAGAAGAGTTTAGAGCATTGTAGAACGGCCTGAAAGATGGAAGAAGGATCTAGAAAGATCATGGAAGTTGAGATCCTAAAAAATAGGATCTCATAATGGAAGGATCTAGAATTCGGCTATTGCTCTATAAATACCGCTGAAGCCTTTCATTTCAAAGTATGCACTATTTGAGTAACACCTTCTTGAGAGTTCAACCCTAGTTCGGAGTTATGGTCAGTAGATGTATCGTTTAACGTACGCCGAGGGATACCACACCTTCTAGTGTACTTAGTTCTAGTCTTGTATCGAGTGAGAGTGAATCATAGATCAGATTAGTTCTTTAGACAGTGTTCTTACACTTAAGTCTATTTGCGGATTCAGGCACCTGCCTCGATTTTAGTTTCCGTTTGTGGAATGTTGAAGTAATTGCTGAGACATTTCACACGACATTTTTGTATAACTTAGGAACTAAGTTATTGTTTTCGCCGTAAGGCTTAGCATAGGTTTTGTTATTAATAAAATTTATGTTAAAAATTATCCCATTGTGTTCTTATTGTGTTTTAGTGTTTTAGACTTCCGCTGTGTACTGTGTTTACTTATTCACATTCTGTTAGAGTTAATGCTACACTAATTGTCTCAACATTCAGTGTAACATTGTTCTGTTTTTTACTTAAACACTAGATACTACTCCACGCAAACTTTCACTATTTGTTAGAGTTTTAGAATTGTTAGAATATATTTGGAATTGTATTAATTAATTTTAATCGAGTTGGAGGGATGAGACGTTGGTTGTTTGTGTGTTGTAGACGTCGATTGACATGAATTATTCAAGTCGTAGTTGGATGTATAGTCCAAGATTGGTGAATGGGATTATGAACCCCGAATTTATTGGTGGAGCAAATGGATTTATTGAAGCTAGCACTAGTAAAACCGAATTCAATTTGGGAAGGAAAAATAATTGGGTGTCCTTGTTCGAAAGCTAAATGCCAAAATCAGACTTATAGAGATCCTAATGAAGTGAAATCTTATTTATATCGAAATGATTTTACACTGAATTGTTATAATTGGATTTATCACGGGGAATAGAGTTGGTGTCCACGTCCATTTCAAAACACTAATGAAAGTTTAATCATGGGGAATATGATATGCTTTGAAAATTTAATAATCAACAATTAAAGTTAAAATGGATTGAATTAAAGAATTAAAACTAAAATTAAATTGTATATATATTAATTGCATTCACATCATGTCGACTAAAGCTCCTAGCTTAAACGACACACAAGGGGCGCCCATAATGCTTCGCGATCGAGAGACCCCTGCTGATCGCGAAATTCGCAAAAATGTGCAATAATATGGTGGCCCAGCGGTGAGGGGGTGTGTTGTGACAGTTGCCAATTGGCAACGAAATCTGACAATTGCAAAAAGGCGACGAAATGTGACAGTTGCAAAAAGGAGACGGATTAGAGCAGTTGCCAATTGGCAACGGATGTTGCACTCGCCAAAAGGCAACGAATTACACGCGCTCGCCTTTTGGCAACGGCCGCCTGCAGTTGCAGAAAGGCAACAAATACAATAAATTATGTCTCCTTTAAAATGGCAACGAGCATATTGGCAACTGGTGGATTCCGTTGCCTTTTAGATTAAAGAGGGGGATTCCGTTGCCTTTCCCCTCGCCTTTTGGACAATTTTTTGTAGTGAACGCGGGTCAAGCTTACTTTAAAAAAATTCACTTTCAAGTATTGTTTTAATACATGACCAAAATTATGTTACTACATGACCAAAACATTGTCACTACAAGACCAAAAGTATACTACTAAAAATTTAAAAATATTCTAGACACTTAATTTTCAGGCGAATTCTTCAGAATATTTTTTGACATGTAGTAGTACACTTTTAATTTTGTAGTGATAATACTTTGGGCTTATAGTAATAATATATTGATCATGTAGTAAACCATCTACTTACTTGCAACAACTTGAATCCAAACTTTTGACACTGGAATTTTTAATTTTCGCTTACAAGTTAGTGTCCCCTGATACAAATTGCATCCCGATACCATTGGCATATTAAAATATTAGAATTGTGGGTACAATAATTAACAAAATATTATTTAATAATTGAAATCATACAAATCGTTACAAAGAAGAAATATATATGCACGTAAAAATTATATAAACATAACATTTAAATAAGATATTAATTTGTAATTTAAAAAATAAAACAAGTGCAATTATTATTATTTGCTAAAATTGTGAATAAATAAGGCACTGTCTAATACAGGACAAATGTAAAAGAATTTATCCTGATACAAAGTATCCTCATCCTCGAGATAAGAAAATGTCTTCAAGATAAGTAAATGGGGGAGGAGGTGTTGGGTTATGGAGTCTAATGAACTAAAACCAACTCACTATAATGACCTAGGTCTTTTGTGTTTTTTTTTTTTAAAGTAGTATTCAAGTTCGAGGGTTTTGGTGTTGTAGATTAATACTTTTGGTATAAATACATCTTTTATTCACTGTAACCCCTAATTACACGAAATAGCAGATCTCCTAGTTTGACAGTGCCCTCAAACATAGTCATTCTTAACAAATTGAGTGAACATATTTGTGTGTGTTTTTTCTCTCCATTATTGCAGTATTAATTCCTAAAAATGGTATCTAGATAATAGAGTTCAGAAGATCTGGTGGGAGCAATTATGATGGCTTAAGGGAAATCTCTAATTAAGAAGTTTTATTGGAAAAATTTCGGGTTCTTAATAATGCAGATCGAGAATTACTTGTACGATATGTTAGAGTTATACTAGCAAGTATGTTTTTAGTGCTACTTATGTATACAAACTAGTTTTTGCACTTATTAATGAAAATATTTTTTTATTAGTGGTTGCTTTAAATATAATGAATGTAAATTATTTATTGCATAAACGTTTAGATGTATTTTACATTGTAGACAATGTGGTGTGTAGAAGATCACAAAAGATCACATTGTCAGTTCCTTGTATATAAGTACGGTTCATTCACAATTTAGATGAAATTGAACAATCCACTGGTAGAAGTTGAGTTGTAAGGCTCAGATTGGTTTTTCTTGACCAAAAGATTACACTAGTGCATTATGATGTGCTAAATAGGACATACAAAGAGAAAATTCTTCTGGACTGACTTAAGGATTGAAAAATTAGACCTAAGTGGTTGATGATTTCTTAATATTTATCACTTGAATTGAATTGTCTGTAGTTAAGAAGTATTGTTTTGATTATTATGGGTAAAGTGATTCAATACTTTGTATTTTGGGTAATATTATTAATTATAGGACAGATTGTCAAAATTAATCCAGAGAATCGTGTCTTAGAGTGTCAAGTTGATTATGTCCCTTTGGTGGGCTCAAAAGGTTTGACACACCAAATCTGATCAGTGGAATTTGTTTCCGATATGATAATAATGTTGAGTTGTCCTTACTCTAAGGAATAAAAGATACAAGTATTAATTAATTAAAGCATTCAGTGACTTAAATTAATTAATGGACATTGATTCTTAAATACGGAAAATAATAACAGGAAGCCATATTTCGTAATATGATTAGGATGAATAGTGAAATATTAATTCTATAATATTAATGGGCTGGAAAAATATATTGATTTATGGGCCCATTGGGAGGTTCAATCCTAATTCTCCTAAAGGCCCCTCAAGGAGCTCAATAAAAGTGCATTAACTAAGATAATTAAAAGATAATGATTAATTGTTGTGGCATAAAAGAGAAAAGTGGTGCCTATTCAGAGGGATATAATATTATGGAAAAAGATGGAGAAAGATATGTTGGGATATTCAACTTACATGCTGACATGATAAGATAGATATTTAGTTTTGATGGTCAAAACAGATCATGTTGTTGGTCCCTAAACGAGTATCAATGTTGGTGAAAGTCTAGAGGGGGAGGGGTGAATAGACTTTCAGATTTTCAAACTTTTTGTGTGCTGGTCAGATGAGACAACAAGATGAGCTATATGCTCTAGTCATCTAATGCAAATAGATATGATCTGATCTTAAGAGTGCGAGTGTGGAGTAGCAGATATAGTTAACCAACCTACGGATTGCTATAACAACTGGTCAGTTTGACAGCTATCTAACTAGCTACTAGTGCGGAATTGTGTAGGCCCTAAAATATTTAAACTCGTGAGTTGAATGAAAACCTTTTTATAAAAGAATGACTTTAACAAATAATGAATGGGTATCAGCTGATAGGCTATGTGCTAATTATGAAAAACAATACTTAGTGAGTTTTGATTCTTTTGAAAACTTATGATTTGTGAAATATGAACAGTATGAATAAACAATAAATAAATAAAGCAATAAATAACACAAGTATTTATAGTGGTTCGAACAACTTGTTCTACGTCCACTCTCACAGCTCAACTATGATATTAATCCCTTTAAACAAAGGTCCTTACTACTTTATAGTCCCAAAATAAGACTTCGATCGAGATACACTTTCCTTAGTGTATACATATCTACTTGTTATTGTAAGAACAAGTACTTTTGCAATAGGATTTGGATTACTACAAATAACTTGAAAAGATAAAGTGTGTGAGTAACCAACTAGTGTGAAGAACGCACTTTCTAATCTCTAAAGATATGAATCTGGATTATCTGGAAACTTAGAGCTAAGGATAGAACATGAATTCAAGCTCTAAAGAACTCTTAAAAGGATTTAGAAAATTTGATGTTCTTGAGGTCAACTGATGAGTTCTTGCGTATAGTTTCTGTAACGTTGTTCCTTGAACAAAGTCTTGTACTTATAGAGGATTTCTTGGAGTTGGTGAGAACTGGTAGTTAGAGATAATCTTCTATTTTGAGGACGAGATCTTCATGGAGTTGATGTCTCCTGGTTTTCTGGCACGACATTGCCTTAAAAAGGAATGTGCATTTAATGTGCATTAAATGCTCTTGTACGACTCTGAAAAGATCTCTGAATTCCTTGTCCAAGTCAAGTCAATAGTTGTGTTGTCATCTTCCAATTGGTCCACATCAACCGAGTTGTTAGACTTGCACTCTTGTCTTCTGTTTGAGTCTGCCAGATGTTATTTCGACATTCTCTTCTTTGCCTTCAATGCATTCTTCAATAAATGCTTTCTATTATATGATCCATCAGACTAACAATATTTAATGCTCTTTGAGGCTTTGACAAGATCTAGTGAAGTTCATATCAACTAGCATCTTCTGATCTGCTAATCTCATGTAGCTAATATTAGTTGATAAGGTATACAAGAACCTTTCAATCTCATTTCACTAATGAACTTCAAGTGTCTTCTAGTCTTTAGTCTTTTACTCTTCAAGTCTTGAGTAAATGCGCGTTTAACCAAATGTGGTATCAGGTGATATACATGCAGCTGATCTCATTGACTAAGACTTAGACATCTACAAACTATCTACAAAGCTTTATAAAACAACTTATGTAACCTATTACTAGATTACAAATTATGACTAACACTTTGAGTACTTATCTTGTTTTGACCATCAAAACTAAATATATATATATATATATATATATATATAACTTTAATCTGATAGGGGTAGGATGAATATCTCAACAATTTCCTCATTTTTTATGATGTTAAAACTATTTATCTAATTTATCAGATCAGATAGGAAGAATTTGTAATCAATAGGTGTTAGTAGCAATAAAGTAAATAACATATTTCTTCTTATGAAGACAATGGGAGGTTGTCTAGAAGCTGAAAAGATAAGTAATTGTATTAATAAGATGTGAAAGTTATTACAAATACAAGTAAAACATCTAATAACTAAGATAAAGTGTCTTCATCAGATCAGAGTTGGGAAGCACAATAGACTCTCTTCTTAAGTTCTTTTGTGCTCTCTTGATCGAATATCCTCTCTTCCATACCTATGTTGATATTATTATCCACAGCTGCTTGGATAATTATTTTATAAAACTCTTCATCCTTTTTAGTCGTGAACACTTCAAAGTATTGGAAGGCTGTCTCTCTATCCAGATCTGCCATTGCCTCTTCAGATTTAGCCATCTGAGATTATGAACGGGGTCAATGAACTCGTCGATTTACTTATCAGTGAGAGTTGGTAGAGTTTCGTCATCTTCTACATCATCTTCAATGCCTTTCTCTGGAATTGGATTTGGTTTCTTCTTCTTCTTCTTCTTCTTCTTCTCAAGAGTCTTTCTTCTCTTAAAGGTTAAATCAAGAGTGGCAGCTTGTTTACTTTTTAGCTCCTTCAGACGTTGTTCCTCTTCTGGTGAATTCTTCTTCCTCGGATCAATGGGAACATTGTCTTCATGGTCTTCTTCTGGTTGAGTAGAAGGCAGAGCAAACATTGTTGCTTTTATTTAGCAGCAGTCTTGATAAGAACAAATTCCTCAACCTTGGCCAAATATTCAGGAGATAGATGATGTGTTGAAGGAATTGGTGCAATTCCCCCTTGATTGGTGAGTGTCTTCATTTGAGCTGCTTGAGTCTTTAGTTGCTCTTCTGATACTGCCAATCTTCTGGCCAGATCAGCTTGAGCTTCAACTACTTTCTGAACTTCATCTGATAACTTAGCTCTGGACTCTTCTTCCCCCTTTTTGGCATTATCAACAAGGGAAGTGAGCGCTTGAGTGAGCTCTTTGAATTGATCTTGATTGGCAAAGTTTTCATTGTTCAAAACAGCAATTGTTGTCCTTTCAAGTCTTTCAGTAGCCTATGTCGTAGTTTCTGATGCTATCTTTGCCCTGACCGGAATAACATGCAGTGAGTCCAACTTGTTAGTCAGCTGTTTTATAAGTAGAGAAAGATGATTTTGAGACATCTTCAACTTCTCATTTTCAGATTCCATTTCGAGGTTAAGGTCCTTCGACCGTGCTAACTGTTTAACTAGATCCTCCCTTTGAGCAATAATTGTCTTCTCGAATTTAGTGAATTTGCTCAAAAGATGTTGAGTAGAAGCATGCTCTCTTTCTTGACTTCTCTTCAGCTCTAGCTCCTTATGATTGTCCATTTCTGTCATCAGCTCTGTCTTGAAAGTATCATCCATATTCTTGAATGTCTGGACTAAGTTGACGGCATGAATGTTGACAACAACATATACTTCTTTCATTATGGCATCATAAAGGCCTTTTACGAAGTATTTGTTCATGCACTTTCGATCAACTTCGTAGATGATCTTGTCTTCTGGCCGCTCTCTGTTCTGAAGATGAAGATGAAGAGAGTTAAATTGAGGTGTGAGATCCTAAAAGACCTTTTTGAACAACTCAACTAACATCTAAGTGATTCCATCTGTGTTTGCAGTCTTGATGGCAAATGTGTAAGACGCTGGAACAGCAGTTAGAGAATTATTCCAATCTTCATCTTCTACTTCAATAAGAACATATATGTTACTCTAAACATAAGCTTCTTCCAAGGCCGCTTCTCTGAACTCTTGAAGTCTTTCCTCAGCAATCCTTCGTTCAACAATGGGTTTTAGCTCATAGTCGACTCCATTAGGGATGATCAACTGAACTCCTTCTTCAAAATGAACTTGCTCCTCAGCTCTAGGAGCTGACTATTCAACATTCTCGGATCCCAGAACCTCTGAGACCGAAGGTTGTGAAGATTCAGTTATCATAATTGTTTGTGATTGATCGAGTAGAACATTGGACTGTGCATTAACTGATTCAGTGATTGTGTTCACCACCAGATCACTTACAAATTTTAGCATTAATGCCTCTGAGTCTAAGGACTCATCTTTGGCAGGGACATCAGCTGGACAAATTTCTAGCAACAAACTCTGAGAGTGAGTCATCAGAGTGAAGAATAAAGACACTATCGATTCCAACATATTCCAACTGCTCCAACTCCCAGTCGTAGAAGTTGTGATCTAGCCATCAACAAGCACATCCTGTTCGTAGACATTTGTTGGTGCTGCCTGCAGGAATTCACGAAGATTCAGGTTGAGACAGCGAAGGAGTATTTCCTTGTTCTCATCTGTGTGTTTGCCCTTGAAATACAGAGCATTCTCAGTGAAAATCTTCCCTTCTTTCGACCACTTTGCAGCATCGAGTGTGCCGGTGATCTTGGTCTTCTCATCGTAAATCTCAATAATACCCATTCTGAGTTTTGGTAGAGTAGATAAAAGGTTTAGGGCGCTTTGATAGGATAATTTTCAGAACGAGTGTGTTTGAGAGTGATCAAGAATTTTGAGAGCGAAAGGGTTTTGAAGAATGGCTTAAGGGTTGGTTATATACTCCAGTAAATCTCGAAGTGTGTTTTGATCCAACGGTCAAAAATAGGTTTTAGAGGAGTAACTCTCAAGAATAGCCCTTTCACCTTCAGCCCATTACTTTGATTTTGCCGGCTTAAATTGCCATGTGTTGATTTTTGGAAGAACCTATTGTGAAAATTAGAAGTGACAAAGGCACTGAATTCATTAACTCTTACATTATTGCCTATTGTACTTCTAATGGTATTCAGCATGAGACAAGTGCAGCAAAGACACCACAACAGAATGGTGCAGCTGAAAGAAGAGTCAGAACACTAAAGGAACCTGCAAGAACCCTCCTAGCTGAGTTCTCCACCCCCAAGAAACAATGGGCATAAGCCATCAATACTGCATGACATACTCAAAATAGGTCAAGTATTCACAACATTCATGAGAAAACCCCGTATGAATTGTGGAAAGGTAGGAAACCTAGGGTATCTTACTTTCATATATTTAGTTGTAAGTGTTTCATTCACAACAATGGGAAGAGTAAGTTAAATGCTTTCGATGCCAAAGCAGATGAAGGGATATTCTTGGGATATTCCTCAACTTGCAAAGCATTTAGAGTATTTAACAAACGAACCCTTCTTGTGGAAGAAACACCTCATGTTGTGTTTGATGAATCTTGTGAAAATAATGCAATCAACACATACTCAGTTGCAGAAAAGATGAGAAGACTAGTGATCAAGTCTAGACCAGAAGAGTTTATTGAAGTTGATGAACCATTCCCTGAAGATCCAGAGAATGATAAATCGCATAGACCTGTCACTAGATCACAAACCCAAGCTGAGCAAACAAATCTAAATCAAGATGCACCAATTCCCAATGCAAGGGGGAATGATCTGTTTGACACCCAAGATACAGATGACGATCGATCAAATCCATTCAACTCTCCTGATAACACTAGACCAGATGAGAACCCTAACTCATCTAGTGCAAACACACTTGTGAGGAATACATGGAAATCCAACCATCCATCAAACCTCATCCTAGGAGGAGCAGACTCAAGTGTCAAGACAAGAAAACAATTGAATCAGAATCCCCAGTCCTCTATGTTCTGCTGGTGTGCTTTTTTATCCAATATTGAACCAACTGACATAGAAGAAGCAATGAAAGATAGCAATTGGATCACTGCCATGCAAGAAGAATTGAATCAATTCGAACGCAATGAAGTATGGGAACTAGTGGATCGTCCTGAACACCACAATGTAGTAGGAACGAAGTGGGTATTCAAGAACAAAAAGGACGAGAACGATGTGATAACCAGAAATAAAGCAAGACTGGTTGCAAAAGGTTACTCACAATCTGAAAGAATTGACTACGATGAAACCTTTGCCCCGGTAGCCAGACTAGAAGCCATCCGACTATTTCTAGCCTATGCATCATATATGGGTTTCAAAGTATATCAAATGGACGTCAAAAGTGCCTTCCTAAATGGTATTCTGATAGAAGAAGTATATGTAGAGCAGGCTCCAGGCTTTGAAAAAGGAGATCAAGTATATCGTCTGAAGAAGGCTCTCTATGGTCTGAAGCAAGCCCCAAGAGCTTGGTATGACACATTGTCACAATTTCTCCTTGACAATGGATATACCAAAGGCAAAGTTGATAGAACACTTTTTAGAATACAAGAAGGAGATGATATTATAATGGTACAAATATATGTAGATGATATTATATTTGGATCACCCAATCAAGAGATGTGCAAGAAGTTCTCTGAACTAATGCAAGGGAAGTTTGAAATGAGCATGATGGGTGAAATGAACAACTTCCTAGGACTTCAAGTCAAGCAAAGTCCAGAAGGGATTTTCATAAACCAATCCAAATATACCAAAAGCCTATTGGAAAGATTCAAAGCTCAACAAAGCAAGACTGCAAGAATTCCAATGATGACTTCATTCAAAATGGAACCAGATGAGTCTGGAAAAGTAGTTGATCAAGCTGAATATAGAGCACTTATTGGATCACTTTTATACCTTACAACCAGCAGACCAGACATAACCTTTGTTGTAGGAGTATGTGCCAGATTTCAAGCCAACCCAAAGCAAAGTCATCTAGAAGCAGCAAGGAAAATTCTCAAATACCTAAAGGGAACAGTCAACTTAGGACTATGGTACCCTGCTGATGACAATCTAGAATTGAGTGGATATTCTGACTCTGACTATGGTGGATGCAGAATAGACAGAAAGTCCACATTAGGAACATGTCAATTTCTAGGAAACAAGCTGATATCATGGTTCTCAAAGAAGCAAACATCAGTTGCAACCTCCACCACTGAGGCAGAATATATGGCAGCTAGGAGTTACTGTAGTCAGCTACTCTGGCTGGTCCAGCAATTAAAAGATTACAATGTAGAAGTAAGAGAAGTCCCTATCTGAAATCCAGTCCTCCACACAAGATGCAAGCATGTCGACATTCGACACCACTTCATAAGAGATCATCTTGAAAAGAAGGACATCAAGATGGAGAAAATTCACACAGATATCCAAAGAGCAGATATCTTGACTAAGCCCCTAGCTGAAGAGAGATTCAAGAGCCTATGCTATAGCCTAGGACTACTTGACACAACCTTATGAAGAACAAAAGTCAGCTGAGAAGACCTCAGCTGATATAGCTGCAGCAGACTAGGAAAGAAACAGATGAGGTGAATAGACACCCTCATCATCAGGTAAGTAATTCCCAATGAAGACAAATAAAGCTGAGGGAAAAACATAGAGTTATTCAATCAAGGGGGAATCCATGATACCTTAAGAATCCTTGATAAAAATACTCTATTTATCTGCTTTTCATAATATATATATCTCCAGAAAATTTGAACAAAGTTAGTTGAAGAATGTACTCAAGCAATGTACACATATGTATAATAATAAACTATTCTTCATAAAATACTCTATTACTATAAATATATACAGTATACTATTGAGCAACACTTGGTTGGATTAATACACCGACCTAACCGACTCAATAGTATACAGATTGAGTACGGACTTCAAATAACTCATGCTCAAATTTATAATTTCTGCATTCCATAGATAAAGTCTGAACATCTTTAAATATGAACCTTTAGATCAAGAATCTCATTGTTGATCTTAAGAAGTAATCTTTTCAGAAAATCAGACCTATCAACTCATTATTCTTGTCGTCTTTCTCCCCACTATCTCATCTCTACCTCTATAAAAGGAGGCATTCATGAAAATTACTGAACCAACACAAATTGCTAACACTTATTCTTTTTCAGGAATGGAGAAAATTGCAAGAAAAGATGTCATGGACATCATCCCTCAACCAAGGTCATGGGTGAAGGTGATGAAGATTTGTCCAGCAGATGGAGATGATGCAGCAAAGCATACTTCGATCATCCAACATATGTATGCTCTGAAAAGAAAAGAAAGAAGAGAAGTTCATGTTGAAAAGAAAAGAAAGAAGAGATGCAAAGGACAAGGTATCAAGCAAGCAGAGCTTCTTCTCCAGGGGGAAGTTCAACATGGAGAGCTTATTCCTAGAGGATACCTTGTCAAAGCCAATCAAGAAGACATGTCTTCTATCTTTTCTTACATGCTTCATTGAAGCACCTTCCAATCTTCTCCCTCCTACAAGAGAGGAAGATGAGGCGAAGAAATTCAACAAGAACACATTAGATGCTACATCTCATCTAATGGTGAAGACAACCTGAGCCAGTAGAATATCATCTAGGCTGACCAACTTCATATGGCCTAGAAGGTTCCACATGGTTAAAGGGGAATTAAAGAAAGATCCATCAAACCAGGTGGATAAGATTACTCAGAAGATTTACTCAGCTACTCAAAACTCCTGACTCAGCTGACCAGCAGACGTTTCAAGAGAAATCAGCAGACCTCTCAAGGAAATAAGAAGACTTACTCTGTTGATCAGAACACGCCTATTCAGCAAAACTTGAAGCCTAATTTGATTAAATATTTCATTCTAGATTTGATTCTGAATATAATTAAGGGAAGAAGGTTATATAAGGAATGTATATTACTTATAGAAAACGGCCTAAATTGATCAAAATTACTGTAATTTAGTCACAACGGCTATTTTTGGTAATGATGTCATTAACAATCAATTACTATTCTGCCGACGAACCAAAAATCGACACATGGCAATTTAAGCCGGCAAAATCAAAGTAATGGGCTGAAGGTGAAAGGGCTATTCTTGAGAGTTACTCCTCTAAAACCTATTTTTGACCGTTGGATCAAAACACACTTCGAGATTTACTGGAGTATATAACCAACCCTTAAGCCATTCTTCAAAACCCTTTCGCTCTCAAAATTCTTGATCACTCTCAAACACTCTCGTTCTGAAAATTATCCTATCAAAGCGCCCTAAACCTTTTATATACTCTACCAAAACTCAGAATGGGTATTATTGAGATTTACGATGAGAAGACCAAGATCACCGGCACACTCGATGATGCAAAGTGGTCGAAAGAAGGCAAGATTTTCACTGAGAATGCTCTGTATTTCAAGGGCAAACACACAGATGAGAACAAGGAAATACTCCTTCGCTGTCTCAACCTGAATCTTCGTGAATTCCTGCAGGCAGCACCAGCAAATGTCTACGAACAGGATGTGCTTTGTTGAGCTTTGAATCTTCGTGAATCTTCGTAGACATTCGCTAACTCATCTGGTTCCATTTTGAATGAAGTCATCATTGGAATTCTTGCAGTTTTGCTTTGTTGAGCTTTGAATCTTTCCAATAGGCTTTTGGTATATTTGGATTGGTTTATGAAAATCCCTTCTGGACTTTGCTTGACTTGAAGTCCTAGGAAGTAGTTCATTTCACCCATCATGCTCATTTCAAATTTCCCTTACATTAGTTCAGAGAACTTCTTGCACATCTCTTGATTGGGTGATCCAAATATAATATCATCTACATAAATTTGTACCATTATAATATCATCTTCTTCTTGTATTCTGAAAAGTGTTCTATCAACTTTGCCTTTGGTATATCCATTGTCAAGGTGAAATTGTGACAATGTGTCATACCAAGCTTTACCAGTCTAAAGACGACAAGGTGGGATAGCTCAAGTGGTTAGAGCACCACTACCTAGGCCTTAGGTCCTGGGTTCGAGTCATGGGATGGGTATTTTAACTTCCATCAAAAAAAAAAATGTTCAGTCATACCAAGCTCTTGGGGCTTGCTTCAGACCATAGAGAGCCTTCTTCAGACGATATACTTGATCTCTTTTTTCAAGGTCTGGAGGCTGCTCAACATATACTTCTTCTACCAGAATACCATTTAGGAAGGCACTTTTGACGTCCATTTGATATACTTTGAAACCCTTATATGATGCATAGGCTAGAAATAGTCGGATGGCTTCTAGTCTGGCTACCGGGGCAAAGGTTTCATCGTAGTCAATTCCTTCAGATTGTGAGTAACCTTTTGCAACCAATCTTGCTTTATTTCTGGTTATCACATCGTTCTCGTCCTTTTTGTTCTTGAATACCCAATTCGTTCCTACTACATTGTGGTGTTCAGGACGATCCACTAGTCCCCATACTTCATTGCGTTCGAATTGATTCAATTCTTCTTGCATGACAGTGATCCAATTGCTATCTTTCATTGTTTCTTCTATGTCAGTTGGTTCAATATTGGACAAAAAAGCACACCAGTGAACATAGAGGACTGGGGATTCTGATTCAATTATCTTCTTGTCTTGACACCTGAGTCTGCTCCTCCTAGGATGAGGTTTGATGGATTGTTTGATTTCCATGTATTCCTCACAGGTGTGTTTGCACTAGATGAGTTAGGGTTCTCATCTGCTCTAGTGTTATCAGGAGAGTTGACTGGATTTGAATCATTTGATCGATCGTCATTTGTATCTTGGGTGTCAAACATATCATTCCCCCTTGCATTGGGAATTTGTGCATCTTGATTTAGATTTGTTTGCTCAGCTTGGGTTTGTGATCTAGTGACAGGTCTATGCGATTTATCCTCCTCTGGATCTTCAGGGAATGGTTCATCAACTTCAATAAACTCTTCTGGTCTAGACTTGATCACTAGTCTTCTCATCTTTTCTGTAGCTGAGTCTGTGTTGACTGCATTCTTTTCACAAGATTCATCGAACACAACATGAGGTGTTTCGTCCACAAGAAGGGTTCGTTTGTTAAATACTCTAAATGCTTTGCTAGTTGAGGAATATCTCAAGAATATGCCTTCATCTACTTTGGCATCGAAAGCATTTAACTTACTCTTCCCATTGTTGTGAATGAAACACTTACAACCAAATATATGAAAGTAAGATACCCTAGGTTTCCTACCTTTCCACAATTCATATGGGGTTTTCTCATGAATATTGTGAATACCTGACCTATTTTGAGTATGGCATGCAGTATTGATGGCTTCTGCCCATAGTTTCTTGGGGGTGGAGAACTCAGCTAGGAGGGTTCTTGCAGCTTCCTTAAGTGTTCTGACTCTTCTTTCAGCTACACCATTCTGTTGTGGTGTCTTTGCTGCACTTGTCTCATGTTGAATACCATTAGAAGTACAGTATGCAATAATGTAAGAGTTAATGAATTCAGTGCCTTTGTCACTTCTAATTTTCACAATAGGTTCTCCCTTTTCTATTTGGATCCTCTTTAGCAATTCGGGAAGCTTCTGTTGAGTAGTCATCTTGTATAGAAAAATGACCCAAGTGTACTTGGAGTAGTCATCTACTACAATTAGAGTGTACTTTCTTCCTGTTAGAGTTGTTGGAGTGATTGGTCCAAAGAGGTCCATATGTAGTAGTTCTAGAACTCTGCTGGTTGATGCAGTCTTCTTGGTCTTGAAGGAGACCTTTGTTTGCTTTCCCTGTTGACATGCATCACATACCTGATCTTTACAGTAGAGTTCATTAGGCAGTGCATCAACTAAGGATTCCCATGCTAGCTTGTTTAAAGTCTTAAAGTTCAAGTGACTAAGACGTTTGTGCCATAGCCAGCTGATATCTCTAGGACTTTTTACAAGCAGACATGTATCCTTAGGACAGCTGTTCCAATTTGCCAGATACATACTACATTTTCTAGATCCTGTTAGAAGAGTTTGTTTTGTTCTTTTATCACTTACTTGACAGTTATCTTTAGAAAACTTTACTGAGTATCCAGTGTCACAAAAATGAGATACTGATAGTAAGTTGAACTTCAAACCTTCTACATATGATACATCATATACCTCTATGTCACCATTCTTTAAGGTGCCATATCCTTTTTTGTTACCGTGCGCGTTATCACCAAAGAAGACTTTTGGACCTTTCTTTTCTGTATAGTTGGTCAGGAGGGTTTTGGTTCTAGTCATATGAGTTGAACATCTGTTGTCTATGTACCAAGTTTTTCCTGCTTGGCCACCCTTTCTGTATAGGTCCCTTCTTTCCTCGTTTTCAGCTATGGCCATCATAGCTACATCATCTGAATCATCATTTGAGAAGAGTCCGCAGTCAGGTGATGAAGGTAGATCATCACTTTGGTATTCCGATTCTTCAATTACCATTGGTTGTCTATCTGAGTTCCTCTTGTCTCTTCTCGATTTTATTTCTTCTTTATCTCCTAGACTTAGGTCTGGACATTCATAGACATAGTGTCCTGGTTTATGACAGTTGAAGCATGTACCTAATTTCTGACTTGGAGTACTTCTTCTTGGAGGAGTAGCATCTCTTCCCCTATAACTTCTTAGATCAGCTTAGTTCCTTCACATAGTAGTGCCAGGGCATCCCACATTTCCTTTGCTGTTTCACAATTAAGCACTTTTCCAATATATTCATTTGGCAGGGTTTGCATTATGTAATCTTGAGCAATGCTGTCAAGATTTTCCTGCTTCATTTCTTCTGGAGTGAGGTCTTTCATTGGCTTGGGAGCAAGTTCTCCAACTGGGATCTCAGGATCACCATTTGCAGTGTTGACCGTCATGATTGTGATTGGGCCTTCTGTGATCACGAACCACATCTTGTAGTGAACTGAGGTAAGATTCTTCTTCATCCTTATCTTCCAATAGTCATAGTCTTCTACTGAGAACTTAGGAAGTTTACGCATGTTAGCACTCATGTTGTATGAGTTTTCAAAAAAAGGTTTTTCAAAAGATAGATCTGTTCAAGAGGACTGCAGAAGAACTCCCTCAAGTCTTCTGATAATCTAGAGACAGTAGTCCGTTAGAACCACCGCTCTGATACCACTTGTTGGTCCCTGAACGAGTAGTGAATGGGATTAAAGTCAAAGGGGAGGGGTGAATAGACTTTAAAACTTTTTCAATTAAAGAGATGGAAACCTCTTCTGATGTCTATGTCAGCTAGACTGCAAGTCTGCTGGTCCAGAAGACTATAGTTATCTGATAGAGTGTTTTGTATGCGGAAGTGAGTAGAACTTTTATTTAGACTCGTTCGAGTGTTCTTTTGAAATAACCAATTACTTGTTTTAGACTCGTTCGAGGGTTTGAAAGATATGGCATGTTTATAAAGATGTTTCAAATCACAGTATGCACTATAATAAAGATAAGTAAACTGAAATGTAAAGTGCAGTAAATAAATAACACCATATTTTATAGTGGTTCGGATATACGTTCCTACGTCCACTCTCACGTTCCAAATATGATATTTAATCCCTTTAATTTCCCAAAATTTACAAGGGCTTGTCCTTTATAGTCCCAAGAGTAGGACTTTGAGATCTGATCAGTTCCAAACTGCTACAGTCTCCACAAGTGATTTGTGAGCACTTGCACTCTTACAGGGGTTCAAAAACTTAACCTTATGGTGGAGGTTTTGGGGTTTTTGAATGGATCCAACTAATGGTTCAAGCTTATAAATTGCTTAACTACTATGCAAAAATCAAAGGATATACAATATGTATTGGATTTAGGTTCTTTGGTTGGATGAGGAAATAACTTAAGAGCTAAAAGGTATTCTGGTACTTTTATGGGCTCTTGAGAATTCTTTAACAGTGGGTAGCTTTTTGGCTTGCTTGCTTGATTAGCTTTCGAATTCTTGAGTAGTATTTCCGTGCTTTGTTCTTCTTCATCCTCTTGTATTTATAAGGAGGATTGCTGCAACTAGTCGTTTGGCAATCTTTCCTTGTGTGCTTGATTGATTCCTTGATTCTAGCTGCTTTGATATTCATTGCTTCAAATCTGGGATCGTCTCAATCTTCTAAGTAAGGTAAGTCTTGATTTGAATTGCACAAGATGACTTTGGAATCAGCCGAGTCTTTGACGAGCCACTAGTCTGCTGATCTTCTCTTCTAGTTGTCTGGTAAACTCGTCTGGCTTAGTCAAGTCATTCTTCTGATATCAGATGAGTATTTGCTCTTCTGATCTGGAAAAATACTTGTGCTGACTTCGGCCTTCTTCGACTTGGATTTATCAGCTAAGAAGGTATACAAGCACCTTACTTATCTGATCTTCAAGGATCTTCTAGTCTTCATATCTTCTACTCTTCATCTCTTGAGATTACGCATGTAGGCTCGGACTGTGCTAATCAGCTGAGATTCATACAGCTGATTACACAAGACTAGACTTAGCTGAGCTAAACTATACAGGTATCAGTTGATCCTATTACATGTATTTATAAACTCTAAGTGTTTTGGCCATCAAAACTATCTTATCATGTACTGGGGCTTAGGGTGAATTTATATCCCAACAGATGTCGATCCTACGTCCACTCTCAGAACCCAGCAGTGAAGTTAATTCCTTAATAAAATACTTGTATTTTAAGTTTAAAAAATATCACTTTGGACTCGATATTCTCGGCGAATATATGGTCATGTATATTTTTTTTTTTTTTTGGGTAAGAACAAGTATTATTACAATGTTTACAACAAACCTTGATCTAAGGTGTATAAAGAAAGTTTGAAGTAGATTCCAACTAATGAGTTCTTCAAACAACATGTTTGAGGAAACTCGAACTAAGTTTAAGATTTGAATATATTTGCTTAGAACTAGATTGGAAGAACACTTAGAGTTTGGATATATCTTAGATGAACTTATTTTTAGAAGTTCTGGAAATCTTGAGGATACGTGTGTAAGCAAACTTTTAGAGCTTTGACTTGTAGAATTTTCGGTCTTCTTCACCTTGAAGGTGGCCTTATATTTATAGTGTGATTCGATTGGAGAGCTATAGTGAATGTCAAGTCAATGTCATATGTTGCCTTCTTGTTGACTCTTTGCCATTCTGCAGACTTTATAACCATTGTTCTTGTTCAACTACAGACTTATGTCAAGTCAATGTCATATGTTGCCTTCTTGTTGGTCTAGGTTGAGCTGAGATTAATGGATAACAAGTGACATGTTGAAGTTCGAATGTTTGTTTTGATTCATACATTGTGATTTTGTTTGGCATCTGGTGAGTTGACATTTGAGCTGAATATTCCTTTTGTCTTAACTAAGGAATTTGAGAATATTTTGTTCACACTTAAACCACTTTACTTTAGACTTAGTCAGTCAAGTGTTGTTAACGAAGACAATTGAGGACTTTGTCATTAGTCAACTATCAAAGCTTTTTTAATACACCGAGTGGTCATCACTTCAGTCTTTTGTCTAATTAAGTCTTGAAGTCTGCGGTCTTCAGCATCTGAGTAGATCATCTTGATCTTCAATCTTGCATAGGTGTGTATTTATCCAGGTGAGGCTAGAACTCAGCTGACACAAAAGTTCCCTCGAATGATGACATATCGACTAAAACTAAACTAGTTAGGTGATTTTTGTAGGTTCAACTTTCATCCTATTTTAAGGTATTTTAACATATCATCAAAACTAATAAAATATTTCCAACACTACTAGTAAGTAATAGGGAATAATAATATAGGAATACTATCTTTTACATTTAGTCTTTATCTTTGTATATATTCTCAAAGATTTGATTGTTATATTTACCTTATTTCTCTCAATTGTGAATACTTATAAATAGTGAATTATATACCTATTCTCACATGGTATTATTAGTCTAACTCACCGAAACCTTAATTTTTGTCTAAAGCCTCACGCTAAAACTCTTTCCCTACCCTCTAATGGCAGCGACGGCGACCACCCCCTCCCCCTCCATCCCTCTCAATACCCAGGTTCATCTCTTGACCATCAAGTTATCATCTTCCAACTATCCGGTTTGGAAAAATCAGGTGGTTTCGATTCTATAAAGCCATGATCTTCTTTCTCACGTTCATGGTAACGATAACCACACCGGCTCAAACGATCACCACATCTGGTGAATTGACCACAAACCCTACTTACGCAACTTGGTTTGAAAAGGATCAAAAGATCCTTAGTCTCATTCTCTCCTCTCTTTCAGAGGAAGTCATGGCTAAAGTTATTGGTTGTTCGACCACCCGTGATGTGTGGGTTACCCTTTGTTACATAGGGTTTGAACGCTCAATAATTTACCAAAATGCCCTTGAGTCACCGACAATAAATGATTTGATGCAGGGCTGCCACGTATCTCACGATGCTCCGAAAAACCTACAAAATACGTCGGAGGGATCTCCGGCGCGGGGACTCCGACGCTCAAGTCAGACAACCGGTAATCACCAAAGAAAAGGTGTTCGGAGAAAAGTCGCCCGAAGGTGAGACCGTTCTCCACAAATGCAAGATGATGCTCAATCAAAGATGGATGCAAGAGTGCAGTGTGTGTGTGTTCTTATGACAAATCACGTAAAAAAGCTAAGAAACCTTGTTTATAGAGGTACTTATAGAGGTACCTTGTTTCCACTCAACCAATCATGGAGTATTTATAGAGGTACCTTGGATGCATGGAGTATTTATAGAGGTACCTTGGGGGAAGGGATAACCGTCTCCCCCTATGTCTCCACTCAACCAATCATCCCTGGAAACCTTGTTTCCAGGGAGCTTGACGAAGTCTCCCTTCAGTTTGGCCTGCAAGGCATCAATTCTGGCCAACTAGGCCCAGTCAAACCCTATCTTTAGTGGGAAACAATCCCACGATTTTCTCTACTAGCCAGTCAACTCCGACAATTCAGGGACAAACTAATGAATCCTTCTGGGCCCTGGTTGGATCAGCCCTGCATTGTTGGACTTAGGCCCGGTTCTTGATAAACCTGTGCAAGATGTGGATCTGGGCCTCTGGTTAGGTCCTAGGCCTAGGGGAGGTCCCAACCCATAGAATATGGCCCATAATCGGGGTATCAACTAACATGGGCCCACAATATGGGTCTCAAACACATAATTCAAGTGTAATTAAAGGAATAAATAGACTAATAACATATAATAATATTACTCGTATATTCCACGCGTCATTATCTCATAGGACGACACATTTTGGTCGATCAACCACTCCCCCCTACTCACATGAAGTTTAGGTCTCATGAGAGTAGCAAACGGTGTGTCGTCTTTCTCTCGTCTTTCTCTCACGCTCATCAACTCCGCAAGTCCTGCAATAAAAGCTTAACAATTCTATGGACCTCGAGGTCCTAAAGACAAATCAATCTCAATACTGAATCAAGTATCTTTATACTAAAAAATCCTTAGTGGACCCTGGGGCATACCTCAAAGCTCATGGTCAAACTGCTCCTAGATTAAATATCAAACAATTCTTGACAAAGGCCTGGAACCTCCTAGATCGACCCTCTCTATATCTATGATCATGTCTTCATTCAGATCATGAATTAAATCTACTCTCACTTCTGCGCGAATATCCATCCAATTAAATCTTTGTCGATCTTCACAACCTTAGAAAGTCCTAAGACCTTCTCATTACAGTCGGCCCACGTCTTCTCCACGGCCTCCAAAGTACTTCTCGGACAGTGCCACCATGATGTCCATCAAATCAGCTCAACTTCTCTTTATTCAAGAAATCCTTCTCATATCTCGTCTCAGCCTCTCGATGTCATCTCCGGCGACCAGAAATCCTCCATTTTCGGTCACCTCTCCGAGAGCCCCTATCCAGGTACCCTCTTCTCTAGAAACTCTTCTTCTATGTCGATCAATTCATCATTTCCCTGTATTATTTATTCATCATTTCCCTGTATCGGGCTTGTTTGCCTCTAAACTCAGAGGGGGCAAACTTTACTCCACCTCAAACTCTAGCTTTTCGGGAGGTTCAAATTAAGGTGGACCTCCGCTTTTCGATCCTGGATATATTAGTTGGATCTCTTCTTTTCTTAGGGTTCTCGTGAATTAATTCACCCAGTGCTCTTCGTATGATGAAAGGTTTTCATGTTCTAGCCCAAGGTAAGGGTGGTGAGTCGTCGACTAAACTCATTCTCTCTCAATTTAACTGTAAACTCTCGGATAACTTCCTCTACACGAGTCATCGTGTAAAAGCTCTATGTTCATCTATTGGGAAGCCTCCTGACTGTGATCTTGATTGAAGATCCCAACACTCCCCCTACTCGTTGGAATTTTCTTCACCAATAGTGGGTATACTAAGATCTCAATGTTCATCCCGACCTTCACGGCCTTCTTCAATATCTCGGCTTTGGGCAGCAATCCCCGCATTCTCTATCATTTTATCTTCAGCCTCGCCCATGTTCCTATAGGAGTCGACGATGGTAATTCACTCTCTTGAGTTCACTTTAACTCACATTCTAACTCTTTTCGGGTTGTGTTTGCGGAAATGGCATGGGTATCCAAGATAGCCTGCACTTCTGCCATACCAGTTCAGCTAGCGTCAGCTCTAGTAAGGGATGCTTCACCTGTCGACTTTGTTCCAGCTCAATCTGTACCTCCAGCACTAGGTTCCATCTCCAAAAGAACTCGTTCCAACGTTGGAAAAACACTGAGTGTATCCACTCGATCACATCAATGCGGAAGTAGGCCAAGAGGAGGGTGGAGGCTCGAGTCTGCACACCGAGAAGAAGACTGCCTACTCCCCCGGCCTTTAGAAAGTCTCTCTTTCACTTCGCTCTTTCAATCAGCATCCCTGTCTCTATTTGTTGTTTCTATTATAACTTGAGGAGTTCTCATAATCCTCATCACAATGGTTTGGGCCTCCGTGCCCTGTTTCGGTTTCTCTTGGGGCCTTCATGCCTCAAGTATATCTCTGTTGCATGCTTTGCTCTTCCCATACATCTCTATCTGCTTTGCTATATTTCTCTTGTATGCTCTCATTTTGTGTCTATCTCGTGCTCAATATACCTATATGTTCTCATGAACTCCTGCATAGATTCTGAATCGATGCTAGAGTAGAAATGTATCTTTTCTAGACTTTGTGTTCATATAAACTCATATATCACGTTTGCATATGTTAGGAGAAAACAATTCAAACAGTTTTTCCAATATCAAATATGCGTAATCATAATCAAATGCTCATAACTCCCTAGCATGGTTTATCAAAGTATGCTCATATAAATTCTAAGCGTCTAAACACTTCAAGTACTCATCAAAGAAAGACATACTTCTTGACAAAATTTATCTCAAAAATTCTGAGCATGCTTCAAAACTCATCAAAACATACATCAAGGATAAGCATACTATTAGACAGAATTTATCTCAGAAATTCTAAGCATGCTTCAAAACTCGTCAAGACATAAATCAAGGATAAGCATACTATTAGACATAATTTATCTAAAATATTCTAAGCAAGCTTCAAAACTCGTCAAAACATAAATCAAGGATGAGCATACTATTAGATAGAATTTATCTCAGAAATTCTAAGCATTCTTCTCAATACTCAATGCATGTTCTCAATCCTGGCTAACATTGTCCTAAGTATCAACTTAGCACTTCTCAAATCATAAATCATGGATATATTATTCGCTAGAACTTATCTAAAGAAATTCTAAGTATAACCATTATCTCAATTTTCATTTATTCAAATTTATTAAACATGCATAAGCTCTTAGAAAATGCTTATATACTTTGAGGTTGTATGTCCTAAACAACTACGTCTAGGCAACTCATATCAAATCACAAAGTAAAATCAAAATTAAAAATAAACTACACTTTTCACTTACTTGACTTTATAGTTGTATCTTGGAAGTAATGGGCCTAAACCCTTCATCACCCCCCTCAAGCATCGAAGTGTAAGGCATTTGCGAGTTCCTCCATCCCTTGCAAAGAATCCTTAACTCATATCATCTCTTCTTTAATTTGTAGCATCACTCAGCCACTTTAAACGTAAGATCTTGCCAAAGGTCTATCATCACGCTCGTCTCTTGAGGTCTGGATCTCATAACTCGTAACTCGAATCTTGGACATCCACTATCCTACACGGGAGGTGGAGAAGTCCTTCTTCAAGAACCTAGGTCCAACGACCCGTAATTCAGCTGGTCCTCTTCAGTCTGTGGACATCCATCATCCTACACGGGATGTGGAGAGGCCTTTCTTCAAAACGTCGCCCATAACTCAACTTCTGGACATCCACCATCCTACGAGGGATGTGGGGAGGCCCTTCTTTAAAACGTCGGGTCCAACAACCCCTAACTCAGCTTCTGACATCCATCATCCTACGAGGGATGTGGAGAGGCCCTCCTTCAAAACACCGGGTCCAGCGACCCATAACTCAGCTTCTAGACATCTGTCATCCTGCGAGGGATGTGGAGAGGTCCGTCTTCAACACGCCAGGTCCAGCGACCCATCACTCAGCTTCTGGACATCCATCATCCTACGAGGGATGTGGAGAGGTCCTTCTTCAAAACACCAGGTTGACAACTCGTACCTCAGCTTCTGGACATTTGTCATCCTGCGAGGGATGTGGAGAGGTCCGTCTTTAAAACACCGGGTCCAGCAACCCATAACTCAGCTTCTGGACATCCGTCATCATGTGAGGGATGTGGAGAGGTCTGTCTTCAACACACAGGGTCCAGCGACTCATCACTCAGCTTCTGAACATCTATCATCCTGCGAGGG
This sequence comes from Galeopsis tetrahit, assembly GCA_963675135.1. Classification (NCBI taxonomy): domain Eukaryota; kingdom Viridiplantae; phylum Streptophyta; class Magnoliopsida; order Lamiales; family Lamiaceae; genus Galeopsis; species Galeopsis tetrahit. The sequence continues at coordinate 19,634,533 of OY776130.1, forward strand.
ATTCAGAGGGGTCCGTCTTCGACATGCCAGGTTAACGACCCGTACCTTACCTTCTGGACATCCATCATCCTGCAATGGATGTGGTGAGGTCCTCCTTCAAAACACCAGGTTAACGACCCGTACCTCAGCTTCTGGACATCCATCATCCTGTGAGGGATATGGAGAGGTCCTTCTTCAAAACACCAGGTTGACGACCCGTACCTCAGTTTCTGGACATCCATTATCCTGAGAGGGATATGGAGAGGTCCTTCTTCAAAACACCAAGTTGACAACCCGTACCTCAATTTGTGAACATCCATCCTCTTGATCAGGGAGAAGGAGAGGTCCCAGCTACATCAGTGGCTCTTTCTTCGAACATCCATCATCCTTCGTCAAGGATGTGGAGAGGTTCTTGCCAAATCAGGGGTTTTCATCGAACATCCATCCGCCCGAGTTACGGAGGAGGAGTTATCTGACCCCAATCAGGGTATTAAACATCCAACATCCTTTCAAGAATGGGGCCAGCATCCTGTCAAAGATATGGAGAGGTTCTCACCAACTCAAAGATGAAGCGAGTCAGGTTTCCTCAATCACGAACAAGCAACGAGGCAAACCACGCTTCCTCAAGCACGAACAAGCGACGAAGCAAACTATGCTTCCTCAAACACGAACAAGCGACGAAGAAAACCACGCTTCCTCAAACAAAGAACTTCTTCACATGTCAGACATTCCAAGGACGGGCTATCTCATTCCCGTCCATATCATGCAGTTTGTAAGCTCCTCCGTTCAGAACCTGGACAACTGTGCGCGTTCCCTTTCAAGTCTCACCAAGCCTGGTGGTTTCTTAGGTGAAATCTGACAGGGCTTGAGCTTTGGTATTCTTGCAATTCTACGGTCCATTTGACCATACATTTAGATAAACATACTCTACCAATTACCTACCTCAAAGGGTAATTAGTACAAACAATAATTTCATATGAGAAAAAATAAGGATGTAACCTTCTAGCTATAACCAGCACAGCCAAGGCAGCCTTTTCAGTCTCTTAATATCAAAATTTGGCACCTTGGATGATCTTACTCACGTAATAGATCAGCTCCTGGGTAGCTCCTTCTTATTCCATCAGTGCAGTACTCAGAAAATGCTCTTCCACAGATAGATATAGGTAGAGTGTATCACTCGGGGAGGGCTTGGTCAGCTTCGACAGCTGGGCTAGGTGGAGTTTCAGCTCCTCGAATGCTTTCTGGTCTTTCTCGTCCCACTCGAACCTGGATCCTTTTCGTAAGGTCCTGAAGAAGTGGTAGCTCTTCTCGGCAGACCTGGTGATGAGCCTGGTCAAGGCTGCAATTCCTCCATTCAGGGTCTACCATTCTTTTAAGTTTCTGGGTGGCTACATATTAAGCACAGCCTTATAAGCTTACGTTGGATTCACTTTGATTCCTCTTTTGAGTAACTGTGTAACCCAAGGATTTTCATGCCTTCACTCAAACAAGCACTTGTCTCGATTCACCTTGCTTTCATTCTCACGCATGACCTGGAATATTTCCTCCATATACTCCACATGCTTCTCAGTTTTGGCCCTCTTTGCCAGCATATCATCAACATAAATCTCCATGTTCCTCCCCAATTGGTTACGAAACACAGTATCAAACATCCGTTGATAAGTTGCACACACCTTGGGTATATCCGCCGGATCTAACTGTATCTAGTGGTACCCTTGGTGAGCATCCATCATGCTCAGGAGCTCAAATCCTGAGGTCGAATCTACTAACTGATCGAATCTACCCTCTTTGTCTATTCCCTTAGACACCAACACATCATTGGACAACCATTTCGGGAACTACACCCTTTTGACATGTCCAGCTCCTAGCAGAATCTTAACTTTTGCTTTAATGATCGCATCTTTCTAGGACCAAAGTTCCTAAGCTTTTGCTTCACAAGCTTAGCTTTGGGGATCAACGTTCAAGTGGTGCATAACCACCTCAGGGGGTATTCTTGTCATGTCAGTCAGAGAAAAGACAAATATATCCACATTTTTTCTTAATACTTGAATTACCTTTTTAGCAACGGCCGAGTCCATTTGAGTTCATGTCTTCGTAGAAAATTCTATCTTTCCGGGATAGAGCTCCACACTCATCAACTCCTCATCATTGGTGATCTTTGCCTCATCGTCACCTTTCTCAGTCACTTTTAGCTTTTTCAGCTTCGGGTCATCCCCTTTAACTCTTTTAAGATCCTGAACACTAGCTTTGTAGGCTATCTTGACTGGTTCAACATAACATTTTTGGAACTGGTATTGATCTCCAAATACCTCCCATGTATCTCCCCGAACTGGGAATTTCATCTTCATGTGGAAGATGGAGACGAACGCCTGGAATAGGTTTAGAACCGACTTCCAAAAACCGCGTTGTATGGAGAAGCAATCATCATGACTCATCTCTTTGCAACATCGCTTGACGAGGACAACAATGAATAATAATATAGAAATATATCTTTAACCTTTAGTCTTTATTTTTTTATCTATGAAAAGGGAAAGATGAGAGTTACATTTGAAGTCAATCTCCCAATGAGAGAATAAGGGTGTGTTTGCAAACAATAGTGATTGATTCAAAGTGATTAAAATTGATTTTTGAAATAAATTTGAAACTAGGTAGTGTTTTAAAATTAAGCACTTTTAATCAATTTTGTATATTTTGTGATGTTTGCAAAACAAATAGCTTCTTTATAATTTTACAAAAATACCCTTATTATATTTGAATAAGTAATGAGTAAACATAAAATATTATTTAAATTGTGAGGGCAAAAATATAAAATTGGTTACTACAATGATGAGAAGCACATAGAAGCTATTAAAAGTAGGTGGAGCGGTGTTTCACCAAAATCACTTTAAACTACTTAATTTAATCACTTAGTTGTGTTGACAAACACTCCAAAAGTGATTATATTTAAAAAAAGAAGTGTTTTTAAGCACACACCAGTGATTAAATAACTTCAACTGACCTTTAAATTGTGATGAAGGTTTTGCAGTGTTACCAGGTGTATACATAGTGTCAGTCTAGGTGTAAGAAATTAGAATCTAACTTGATAGTGACAACAAATGTAGGCATTTTTAAATAATTGAGTCAACAAATTTGCATTATTTATTTTTTGTTAATATTTTTTTTCATAATTACAGTATTAATTGGTAACAGGGGGAGGAGTGTTACCATTTTATGAAGAAAAAAATAAACATAAGAATGATATTTAGTGTGTAGAAATTAAACTCGTTATAATCAAATTTGCATTATTTATTTTTTGTCCATTTTTTTTTTCATAATCAGTATTAATTCATAATAGGGGGAGGAGTGTTGTACCCTTTTATGGAGAAAAAAACACTAAAAAGATATCAAGTCGGTAGAAATTAAAGTTGTTTATAAATCAAAAACACAAAAAAGATGCAAGTCGGTCGAAAAAAAAAATTAGAATTATATATTTGTGGTTCATATTAGTTTTTTCATAATTACATTATTAATTCATTATAGGAGGAGTGTTGTAGGATTTTATGAGGAGTCGTTCTCGTTATTGATTTTTAGTGACAAAATCTTCTTATATTGCTCTTTGTGTTAAAAATCTTTAGTGACAAGTCAATTTCTATCATTAAACACTTTTAGCTAGATATCCTATAATTATAGAATTTTTGTCATTAAAAGACAATTTTCTCGTAATGTTTGTTCTAAAGAGTTGTACCTTTTTTCTTCATCACGAATTTTATTCTTAATAAATATTTTCTTAAAAAAAAAATGACCCTCCAAACTCTAATTTAACCTATGAACTTAGGGCCGCACTTATGTGCAATATTTCACGTGAAATATTAGTATATTTAAGGAAGGGTCAAAAATTCGCGGATCTGTAGCGGGTTTGACCGGTCAAACGAATATTTCCTTAAAAATCGCGCAAAAGTCGCGCGCAGGAGGCTAACAGGATAACAGATTTCAGACCTGTGTTACTATAAGAGTAATTATATGTTACTGTAAGACTAAATATGTGTTACTGTAAGTACAAATAACACATAAATTGACTTTTTACAGGAAATATTAATACAAATTAATTTAAGGAAGGATAAAATAGAAAATTTTGTTTTTAATCCGTGTTACTATAAATACAATTATAAAAATACGTGTTACTGTAAGGACAAGTAACACACAATTGGCTTTTGAATAACACATATTTAACCTTAAAGTAACACAGAAAAATGTGTTACTATATAAACACAAGTGTATTACTTTATAAAGAAAAATGTGTTACTGTATAAATAAAACGCCATTATTGAGAGGTAATGAGATATCCACATTAAAGAAGACGAAGAACAATAATTAAAAACACGAAAAACACAATCATGTTGAATAGTTTATCAATCCCTCCAATTGCAAAGACATAATTATTAACAATTAATTGGAATAAATCTGTGTGTGGTATTATTGTTGATTTTTTTTTTCATTCATGAATTTATTCATATTGCCTTGTTTCGTAATTAGTGTTTCGTAATTAGCAGATCAGAAATCTGAAATAGAATAAATTTTCTGTTTTTTTTTTTTTTTTAGCGCATCACGATCAGAAAATTTTGTTCAGATTTCTGAAGTTTTTTTTTTTAATGGAACGCTTCACAGCGCAGAAGAGAGAAGAAAGCTGCGCAGAAGAAGGGAGAGAAGGAAAAGAAGGAACCGCACAGCGCAGAAGAGAGAAGAAAGCTGCGCGCAGAAGAAGAAGAAGGGAGAGAAAGAAGGAACCTGGTTAGAAATAAAAGAAAAGGTCAAATTGCACCATAAGCCTACCTATTGTGAAATATTGTATATAAGTTTTTGCCATGAACTTATAATTTTACTTTTTTTATTTAAATATATATACAATATAATTTGTCATTTCTTGAGGAAAAAAAACACAAAAAAGATATTAAGTCGGTAGAAATTAAAGTCATTATAAAGACACGGATCTCACTGTCGTTGATATTACGTGCATTCTTAAATCATGTCTCATTCTTAAAACATTTCTCATTAATGTTGATAAGTTGTGTAATTTTATATTATTTTATGAAAATAATGTCAATTTGAGAGTAATGATTTAAGAATGAGACATAATTTAAGAATGCACGTAATACCTAACCTAATCATGTCAATTTTTATAGTAAAATTATCGATTTACAATTTTTTTTTTATTGGTTCAGAATAAACTATTAATCCAGGACTCTGAAATGCCATAGATCACATTTGATGTATCCTTATTTATTTATGTACATTATTATTTTTCATTAATACCTTTTTCAAATTTTTTTCCTTGAAATTAATATACCTCTTTATCCAAATTCATTATACTCATATATTTGAACACAATTTTTAATGAATATTGATTAGTTTATGGTAGAGATGTTTATTCGGGTCGGACTAACCGGGCTGACCCGTTTAACCCTGAAAAATACAGGGTTAGGGTTCATGAATTATAGGCCTGTTTAAAACCGGACTTTTTTGACCCGGACCGGTTAGCCCGTGGGCTAAACCGGGCCAGCCCGCTAGCCCGAGTTGTTACCTTTTTTTCTTTTTTTTTTTAAATAAATAACCTAAAATAAATGTTGGATCATTTGACCAATAACCATAACTATAAGCATTAAGAAGCTCATTACCATCCATTAGTCATTATTACTATTTTTTATTAGATTATGATATTTGTTTAATTTTATTTGATCATATTAAGGACCAGTGAGTTCTAGAATTGTGTTTAAATTATAATATTTTTTTCTCATTTACTAATTATTAACTAATTATGTATTTTTCTATTTTATTTTCTTGTTGGACGTGCCAAATGAGACTTTTAATTTTAAAAGAAAATAAAATAGTGTAGCCCGTTTAGCTCGTGACCCGCTAGGGTTAGGGTTAGGTTCCAACAATTGTAGGCCTGTTAAATATGAACCGGTTAAGGCCCTAACCCGTTTAGCCCGTAGCCCTGTAGGGCTGGCCCTATAGGGCTAGGGCCAGCCCGATAGACATCTCTAGTTTATGTATAAAAGAAAGGAAACACGTATATGAAATATTTCACGTGAAATATTAGTATATTTAAGGAAGGGCCAAAAATTCGCGGATTTGAAGCGGATCTGACCGATCAAACGGATCTTTCCAAAAAAATTGCAAAAAAAAGTCGCGCGAAAAACTAACAAAAAAATGGGGTTCAAGTTTGTGTTACTATAAAGGTAATTATATGTTACTGTAATGGCAAATATGTGTTATTGTAAGTGCAAATAACACATAAATTGACTTTTCACATATTAACACAATTAATTTAAGGAAGGATAAAAAACTCGAGATTTTTTGCAAGTCATACAAAATCAAACATATCTTTTGAAAAAAAATCACCCAAGAGACAAATAGAAAAACTTGTTCTTAATATGTGTTAATTTAAATACAATTATATGTTATTGTACGGACAAATATGTGGTACTGTAAGAAAAAGTAACACACAATTGACTTTTGAGTAACACATATTTGTCCTTAAAGTAAAACATGTATTGATTAAAAATTGTGTTACTATATAAATACAAGTGTATTACTTTATAAAGAAAGATGTGATACTGTATAAATAAAATGTCATTATTGAGAGGGAATGAGTTACCCACATTAAAAAGACGAAGAATAATAATTAAAAATACGAAAAATACAACCATATTCAATAGTTTATCGATCCCTACAATTACATGAACATAATTATCAACAATTAATTAGAATAAATTTGTGTGTGGTATTATTGTTGATTTTTTCTCATTAATTTATTCAAAAAATAAAATAATAATTTCTCCGCCTTATTTTGTGATTAGCAAATCGAAAATCTGAACAATTGAATTGATAGCAAACAAAATTTCTGAATTTTTTTCTTTTTTTTTAATGAAAGCCTGCAAATTTCGCGGAGAAGAGAAGAAGGCGGCGCTGAAGAAAATATTTTTTTTTTAATGGAAGTCTGCAGATTTGGCGCAGAAGAGAAGAAGGAGACCGGATAAGAATAGAAGAATGAGTCAAATTTCACGATAGTGCTATTGTGAAATATTGTATATAAGTTTTTGGCATAAAAGAAATACATTGGAGATATATATGATGGGGTATTGCGAAGTTCACTTATAAATAAAATGATTGTTTATGAATGGAGTGAATGACAATTTGAGTAAATGATGGAGAAGCAATTGCAAAGTGAAGAGTCGGTCATCACTTGTTAATTATTTAAATTAATGTCATTTAATTTCAATTTGTGGGCCTTAATTATCCCAAGAAAGCCCTAATTATATATCCCTAATATCTGTAAGTTGAAACGACCGTTTTTTTTAAGACAGAATTAATCAAAATCTGGGTTCATCCCATTCATCTTCCTAAGCATACGTTTACGCTGCGTCAGTTGGTATCCGGAGTCAGTTCCTGGTCCACACGATGCCGCCCAAACATGATGACCGCCACGATGTTGCATCAATTCGCGACCAAGTCGCTGCCCTTACGCACGCCTTGACTGCGATGCAAACGCAGCAAACCGAGATTCTCGCGAGGATCGACTCTCTGATTCCCGATGGCCAACAGCAACCTCCTGCCCACGCCCCACGCGACGAGGCCTCTGACCAAAATCATTCTGACGATGGTGAAGCAACTCTCACCATGGAGAATCCTTTCGCGGCCAGAGATCGCCATCACCGCACACCCCCTGCTCGCGATTCTCGTTGGGAACAGGGATTTCGTCTTGATATCCCAGAGTTCACCGGCGACGGCTCCCCTGATGCCTTCCTGGACTGGTTTTACACGGTGGAGGACCTGTTTGACTTTAAATCAGTGCCGCCTGACCGCCGCGTCGCCTTGGTCGCGACCAGGCTTCGTGCCCGAGCAGCAGCATGGTGGCGTCAGCAAAAAAAATCCCGTCGCCGTGCCGAAAAATCTGAGATTGTATGCTGGGAAAAATTTAAAAAACATATGTCAAAAGAGTTCTTGCCCCTTCATTATGAAAGCACACTTTATCAGATGTTTCAAAACCTTCGACAGGGGCCACGGTCGATTGATGAGTACACCATGGAATCTTATCAACTCTTGACCCGTATTGACATCCGTGAAACATTTTCCCAGATTATTTCTCGTTACGTTGGCGGACTCCGCCTTCCTTTTCAAGACACTCTAAATTTTTTGGGTCCAGCAACCTTAGCGGATGCACACCAGCAGGCCACTGCCCTTGAAATGCAATTATCCCGACGCGGCTCCTCGTCCCCTTTCCCATCTAATTAACGTCGTAGCAGTCCACCACCACCTGTCCCGACTGATCGTCGCCCTGCAGGCGCTGCTCCAGGTGTGCCCCCTGGCCGCCCGCCACCTCCCAGCATCGGTCCTCATCCACCCATGCCAGGTCGCTGTTTTAATTGCGGAGACCCAGGCCATCGCATGGCTGCGTGCCCGAACCCACGTAGCTCACGTACTCTATTGATCGAGGGCGATATTGACGATCTCTATGGGGCAACGCCTGTCTTTGATGAGGATCCCACACTTGATCCAGCAAAAACACACCTCCAGGGTGATGTCGGCTCCATGCTTGTGCTTCGCCGCGCATTTTGCTCGTCGAAGGTTGATGCCCCCGATGCCCAGCGGAATTGCATCTTCCAATCTACATGCACGATCAATGGCAAAGTCTGTAAGTTTATTATTGATTCGGGTGCCTGCGAGAATGTTATTTCTGGTGCTGCTGTGTCAAAATTATCTCTTACTACTTCTGCTCATCCTCACCCGTATAATCTTGGTTGGTTGAGTCGTGATAATGTTATTACTGTGACTGATCGTGTAAGAGTTTCATTTTCTATTGGTGGTCGTTATTCTGATACTATTTGGTGTGATGTGGTGCCCATGGACGCTTGCCATCTCTTGTTGGGGCGTCCGTGGCAATTTGATCGTCGTGTCGTGCATGATGGATTTCTTAATGCATATTCATTTATTGTGGATGGCTCTAAGTTTGTTTTGCATTCTTCTTGCAAATCCGAACCCTTGCCTGCGCCCTCCCCACCGATTGTTATGCTTTCTCGCTCAGCCTTTGAGAGTGAGTTATTGTCGGGTTCTCAGGGGTTTTTATTGATTGCTCACGATACTACTGAATCTTCTACTATTCCACCTGTGGCTCACCCTATCTTACAGGATTTCTTGGATGTTTTTTCCGACGGAGCTCCCGTCCGAGCTTCCCCCACTCCATGATATTCAGCATCAGATTGATCTGGTTCCCGGGGCTTCCTTACCCAACAGGCCCCACTATCGTATGAGCCCCACAGAGCATGCTGAGCTTCGTCGACAGGTTGAAGATTTGCTGAGCCGCGGTCTCATCCAAGAGAGTCTGAGCCCGTGTGCCGTACCCACCCTTCTTACGCCCAAGAAAGACGGATCTTGGTGTATGTGTGTTGATAGCAGGGCTATCAACAAGATCACTGTTCGCTACAGGTTCCATATTCCCCGCCTTGATGACTTACTAGATTAGCTCAGTGGTTCCACAGTTTTCTCTAAGCTTGATCTTCGTAGCAGCTATCACCAGATACGAATTAGACCCAGGGATGAGTGAAAGACGGCGTTTAAGACTAGGGAGGGTCTCTTCGAGTGGCTCGTCATGCCCTTTGGCCTCTCAAACGCCCCGAGCACTTTTATGCGGGTTATGAACCAAGCTCTACGACCTCTTATTGGGACTTGTGTTGTCGTCTATTTTGATGACATCTTAATTTATAGTCGATCCGAGACAGATCATGCCGACCACCTGCATGCTGTCCTTCAGATCCTTCGCTCTGAGAAGTTTTATGGGGCTCCCCATAAGTGTGTATTTTTCACCGACTCGGTCTTGTTTTTGGGGTTTTGCATCTCTTCAGCTAGTGTTAGTGTGGATGATGCTAAGATAGCGGTGATTCGGGATTGGCCCTTACCTACCTCCATCACAGCGGTTCGGAGCTTTCATGGCTTGGCATCTTTTTACAGACGTTTTATACCGCACTTTAGTTCTATCATGGCCCTGATTACGGATTGTATGAAGGGCAAGACATTCGCTTGGACAGATGCTGCTACTGATGCTTTTGCCCTTATTAAGCAAAAGCTAACTACCGCCCCTATCTTGGTTCTTCCGGGTTTCTCTATTCCCTTCGAGCTGCATTGTAACGCTTCGAAGGTTGGTATTGGCGCGGTTCTCAGTCAGGATGGTCGCCCAGTTGCTTACTTTAGCGAGAAGCTCACGGGACCCCGTTCTCGTTATTGTGCCTATGATGCTGAGTTTTATGCGGTAGTGCGGGTCGTGCGCTATTAGCGCTACTATTTATTTCAGCGGGAGTTCGTTTTGTTCATCGATCATGACTCTCTCAAGTATATCGCCAGTCAAGATCATATTTCCTCGAGACATGCCTCTTGGGCGGCGTATCTTCAACAGTTTACCTTTGTGCTCCGCCACACGTCTGGTTCTGCTAATCGGGTCGCTGATGCACTCAGCCGTTGTCATTCGTTTCTCATTGACATGCGAGTGACCGTTCCGGGGTTTGATGACTTCTCTCAGCTCTATGTCGACGACCCATGTTTTTCTGGCATTCTCTCATAGTTAGCTTCGGGTGTGGTTTCTGATTTTATAATTGTTGAAGGGTTTCTGTTTTATGGCAAACGCCTTTGTATACCGCCATGTAGTCTGCGCCTCCGACTTGTTTCGGAGCTTCATGGGGTCGGCCACGTTGGGCGCGACCGCACCTTGGATCTATTACAACAACGTTATTTTTTGCCATCCTTGCGGAAGGATGTGTCCCGTTTCGTGGCTCGGTGCCACACATGCCAGATATCGAAGGGGACAGTGACTAATGTCGGGTTGTACCGTCCTCTTCCTATTCTGGACGCTCTTTGGCTCAGCATCAGTATGGATTTCGTTCTTGGCCTCCCACGTACTCAGCGGGGTTTCGATTCCATCTTTGTCGTCGTTGATCGATTCAGCAAGATGGTCCACTTCATTCCTTACAAGCGAACTTCCAATGCCCTTCATGTTACCCAACCCTACTTCAGGGACGTCTACCGCCTGCATGGCCTCCCCTCGTCCATCGTCTCTGATAGGGACACGCGCTTCTTGGGCCACTTTTGGCGTAGTTTGTGGCGCATGGCCAATACCGAACTTCATTTTAGTAGCGCCTATCACCCCCAAACGGATGGCCAAACGGAGGTGGTTAACCGCTCTTTGGGGAACCTACTTCGTTGTTTAGTTGGTGATCACCTTCGGACGTGGGATATGAAATTGAGCCAAGCTGAATTCGCACACAACTCGCCGGTCAACCGGAGCACGGGTTTTTGTCCTTTCCGGATTGTTTATGGTCGAGTACCTCGTGGCCCCGTTGATCTGATGACCCTACCTTCTAGTTCTCCTGTTGATGCACGTGCGACGTATTATTGGGATGAGCTCATGCAGATTCATGACACCACTCGTGCTCGTTTGGAGGCGAGTAATGCCTGCTATAAGAAACACGCCGACACGAAGCGGCGCCACTTGGAGTTTGAGGTTGGGGACCTCGTGTGGGTTGTCCTCACTAAAGATCGTTTTCCCGCTCATGAGTACAACAAGCTAGCGTCCCGTAAGATTGGCCCAGTGGAAGTGGTAGAGAAAATCAACCACAATGCCTACCGTTTGCGCCTTCCTTCCCATATGCGCACCTCTGACGTCTTCAATGTCAAACACTTGATCCCGTTTGCTCATGGAAAAGCAATTGATTCCGATTCGAGGGTGAATCGAGTCGACGAGGGAGGGAATGATGGAGAAGCAATTGCAAAGTGAAGAGTCGATCATCACTTGTTAATTATTTAAATTAATGTCATTTAATTTCAATTTGTGAGCCTTAATTATCCCAAGAAAGCCCTAATTATATATCCCTAATATTTGTAACTTGAAATAGCAGTTTTTTTTAAGACAGAATTAATCAAAATCTGGGTTCATCCCATTCATCTTCCTAAGCATACGTTTACGCTGCGTCAGTAAATAAGTGATGATGGAAGAGTTGCCATAAAATAGTGTGAATTGTATTATTTTAAAAAATGAAATGAGAAAAATTGACAACAAAAAATAAAAGTAGGAACAATGAAATTGGATGGAGGGAATATATTTTATTTTGTCAAAGTCTCATGTGCACTCAAGTACACGATGTACTTGAGTGGACCTTGACTGGTCAATTGTTGACCGTTGATCGGTCAACGGTCAAACTTTGACTTCTTTTTTTCCGATTTTTTTTTTTTTTTTTTTGGAAAAAGTGTATGTTAGTATATTGAAAAGTGCATTTTTTGTTTTTTAATTAAAAGTGTATGTTACTAGATTAAAAAGTGCAACATTGTTTTTAATGAAAAGTGTATGTTATATTAATGAAAAATGTATGTTATTATAACTGAAAAGTGTATGTTATTATAACTGAAAAGTGTATGATCTATTAATGAAAAGTGTATGATCTATTAATGAAAAGTGTATGTTATTATAAGGGAGAATTACACGATATGACATTTCACCCTAAGTCTTTGTAAATCAAGGAAAATTTTATTGCAGTTACAAATCAAGGCAAATTAACCAATTGAAGTACAATTATATCCCTACTGTGTTGATAAGAATTTCAATTTCGAAATAATTAGATTTAAATAATTTAATTAATGGAAAGTCAACTAAAATCAAACACATTAATAAAAATCTGGAAGATTTTTTTGCTCCCTAATCGCGCATGATTCTTAATTCAAAAAACTTTCCTAATACCTCATCCAACATTAATTCCTAAAACATTGATCATTCTCTCTCCATTGAAGCTGAAAGAACAAAACGGAAAGTAAGAAGAAAAAAATATTTCATTAATTAATACATAATTTTTTCAAATTAAATATTCGGTATACACAATCATATGGATAAATACGGAAATTATTATCCACAATGAATATATACTTCTTTTAATTAAAATTATTTAGAAACATAAAAAGGTACAAACAAAAGGTATATATATTATTATTGTTTTAGTACTCCCTGTGTCCATGAAATGTAGTCCCATTTGCCTCATTTTCTTTGTCCACCAAATGTAGTCCCATACACTTTATGGAAACCATCACCCCTCAAACATCATTTAATTACTCAATTTGCCATCAACTTTATTCACAAACAATCACTTTATTCACAATGGACCCCACAATACCCTATAATACCCTTACTTTATCTACTTTATCTACATTTTTCTTAAAACTTGTGTCCATCCACCATGGGACTACTTTTGGTGCATGGAGGGAGTATAATTAAACATGCACAGGAAAAGAAACGTAGGGGTATATAACATATGCACAACGTAGTGCATATAAAATATAGCATGCGATAACGTTGTGCATATAGCTTAAATATATGCATAGAAATATACATATATTATATAATATGCAATACTATTATACATAAAAAGATCGAATATATATACTTTAATTTAATAGTTTCGATATTTTTATTTGGGAATACAAACAATACTTATAATATATAATATGCATAACTATTATAGACAAAGTAGTGCATATGTAATATAGTATGCGATAATGTAGTGCATATAGTTGAAATATATGCATAACTCTATCATCCCCAATAAATCTGAATCAGATTCTAAACAACATTTATTAATGTCACCTACCGAGTATAAGATTGTCGAATTACCTGAAGATATATGAGGTCACGATGCAGTAATTTGATCAACAATCTCCTGAAAAGAGGATCCGGTGGTGACAAGAATCATTTTACACTTTTCTTCGAAATCAACCTTTAGGAACACATTATAATCCATGGTTGATGGGCTTGAAATTGATAAGACAATTGATGTTATATGATGACGTAACCATGTGAATTGATTATCCCCAAATTTTAACAAAAATGCATGAGGATGATAGAGGTTATCATCGATTCATGGAGATAAACGCTGAAATTGATTGCAAATTTTTGGAAACGAAGAACGAGATGAATTGATTACAGTAGTAATGAAAAAATGGAAATGAGTGATTCAATTGAAAATAAACGGTATAAGGAAAGGTCAGCTATAATTAAGGGAGACTTATTCAATTTTAATATTAATTGTCTAGCTAAATAATATTAATTCGGTTAATATATTGGGTTGAGGGCATATTAGGAATGTAAAATATAGATTTGTCTTAAGTTGTAATATCCAGAATTTTTGCCTTGATTTAAAAGATGGGCTTGGATCTTGGTCTATATTGTTAATAAACTTTTATTATAAGTGAAAAGTGTATGTTCTATCAATGAAAAGTGTAAGTTATATATTAATGAAAAGTGTATGCTATTACAATTTAAAAGTGTATGTTAATATAGCTGAAAATATTATTGAAAAATGTAAATTTTCTGTAAAAAATAAAAATGACTGTTGACCGGTCAACGGTTGACCAGTCAAGGTCCACTCAAGTACACCGTGTACTTAAGTGCACAAGAGACTCACCATTTTATTTTAGGATTAGTCTCATATGGAGTCGAGTATAAATAAGAACTCGACTCCACGTGGCTTTTCTTCTTTTTTTTTTCTTTTTTTTTTTAATTTTGTTTTGACCCTTTCAAACAATAAAAAAACTTTTATGTTCTTTTTTTTATTGACACGTTTGAATTTTTTTTTTTTTTAATCCATCTAAAGTAATTAAAAAAGGTGCAATACAATATTATTAAAAAGTGCAAGTTGGTCTAACTGAAAAAAAATGCAACACAATATTAATAAAAAATGTAAGTCATATATAACTGAAAAATGCAATCAAATATTACTAAAAAGTGTAAGTCACTATAACCTAAAAGTGTAAGTGTCTATAACTGAAAAGTGCAACATAGTTTTTATTAAAAAGTGCAAGTGAGTATAACTGAAAAATGTAACACAATATTAGTGAAAAGTGTAAGTCATTATAACTGAAAAGTGCAAAACAATATTATTAAAAAGTGCAAGTTAATATAACTTAAAATTGCAACACAATATTTAATGAAAAGTGTAAATTATTATAACTGAAAAGTGTAAGACACTACAACTGAAAAATGCAACACTGAATCTACACAAGACCTTGTCAACTTAAATTTTTATATAATTGAAAAGAACACTGAAAATATTATTGAAAAATGTAAGTTACTATAATTAAAAAGTGCAACACGATAAAAAAAATACTCCGTAATAAAATAAAAAGTTGACCTTGTCAACTCAAGTTCTTATATAGACTTGAGTCTACACAAGACCTACTCTTTATTTTATTGAAATTGTGATTTATAAAAATATTATTGGATAATATAAGAAAAAAATAATAAGATGTCAAATTGTTAAAATGTTTGAATTTTAAATTAGTACTCCCTCTATTCTATTTTTTATTAGTATTAATTGAGATAAAGTTGATTTTAAGTGAATGTAAAAGGCGAGTGTGAGAATAATAATAATAATAATAATATATTTTGTAATTTTAAAATATTTGAAAATATTTGAAAAATCAAATTTTAAGTAAAAAATTTATTTTATTATCAATTTAAAAAATGATAAATAAAGTTGAGGCTTGTATTAGGGATTCAATACCCAATCTAACAAGAACAGGTTAAATATGAACTCAAACTTATTTTAAAGATAACCCACAATGAACAATCAAATCATAAACAAAACAGTAAAAAATAACAATCAAGGCTATGATTAAATCAATGAATGTGTTAATTGCATTGTATCTGCATCATGTTGTATATAAATTAGACTGGACGTGAGTTAGTTATAACCGCCAAGTAACTAACTCAACTTCTAACTGAAAAACTGTCTCTAGAATAACTCCCCTAAAAACAACTAAGTCAATATCCAACTAACATAACTCCTTTGAATCATTCATAGACAAATCAACTGAATCGTTCAGCCGACTTAACCTCATCGATCTGACTTCAGCTGTCTCAAGTCATCTGATATCAAGTTTTTTGAACATGATCAACTTTACTAACTATCTCATCTGATACCTCAGCTAACTGACTCAATTGAGTTGTCCCTCAACTGATATTTTCCAACTGACTCAATTGAGTTGTCCTCAATTGATATTTTCCAACTTTTAATACTTTTATTTATACCCATTAGGGATGGCAATGGGCCGGATCGGACCTAGTACCTAGATACCCGGACCCAACCCACTTCAATACGAGTTCGGGTCGGGCCGACCCGTTCGGATTGCGGGGCGGGGCGGGGCGGGGCGGAGTAAATTGGGGCGACCCATTATAATTTTTAAAAAAATTAATAAATATTTTTAAAATATATATATATAACAAAAAGTTTAGATTTGTATTGAAAAATAAATAAAATAGTCTTAGAAGCATGTTTATAAATTTATTTTCACATTATAAAGAGGTTAATATTGATGTAATTTTTAGATGAAATATTTGATATTATGTTTTATCAATTTATATTAACCTAAAAAATATATATGAAGGTGAATTATTGTTATATATATATATATATATATATATATATTATGTATTAATAAACATTTTACATGCAAAATATTAAAGATATATTATATTTATATGTATAATATATATAAAAAATAAATATAAAAATGGGTCACGGGTCCGGATCACGGGTCGAGGGTGATACCCGGACCCGCCCCATTTCAAAACGGGTCCGAAGTGGGGCGACCCAAATAACTCGAGTCGGACGGGCCGGGTTGAAATTGCTATCCCTAATACGCATTCTCATCAGCTTGTTTGGTGGACAATGAACCAAGTCTCTCAATATCCCACTTACCATTCATTTGGTTGTGGTTGTTCCAAGTTTGCTCTCCCAATATCAAATATTTTCCTTAATTGAAACGTAGAACAGTGCACATGATAAAATTATAATCAGAGTCAAGAGTATGCCTAGTGTGAACTCGAATTTACGGAATACCATTAGTTATCTTAAGAAGTATCATTGTGTAAAAAAATACTGTATTTAAGTTTGTATGGTTCATCTTAAAATTACTTAATAGTTAAATTGTGATGTTAAATATTGATACTTCATATATTTTTTATTTATAATTTGTTTAAATGGTCTATCCCAAACTAAACAATAAAAGATATGATATATAAAAGAAAAATAAATCTAAAGTTATAAGCTCCCATGAGCTAGAGGCCGAAAATTCATTAAAACCTTGTATGAGAAAACTCTCATAAGGAACAAAACTTAAGGGAATGAGAAAAGGTAAACTCCTCTAACAATCAACATCTATGAAAAATTGTATATAAATCATTATGCAAAATTACACTACATGCCATTATTTTATTACTCAATTTTATTAATTAAAAGACTTTTATACTCTTTATTTTGTATAATATTAATAAATAATTTTACATTAAACTTCGTACATACAGTAAATATTAATACTCCCTCCATTTTTTAATAAATGTTGTTTTAAACCTTTTCTCTTCTACACAAATAAGTGATGTTTTAAAATTGTTTACACAGTTTATTCTCATTATGTCCTCTCTTTAACTTTAGAAAATCTCATAATTTTTAACTTTGAAAATAATTAAAAAAGATTGATTAAAGAATTTGAAATATTTGAAAGAAATAATGTAATTAAAATCTGGGATTAAAGTTTTTTTAGTCCTTTAAGTTGGACTAATTTTGAATTTGGTCCCGATGAAATACATATTTTGATTTTAGTCCCATAAGTTGGTCGAAATTTTGAATTCAGTCCAATTACTACAATTTGAGGTAAATAAATCGATCAAATCCACTGATTTTTGCATTTTTCTGCACATGAGCAAATTCACAGTTGATTTGAATTGCACACGGGCTAAGAATTTGACCGGTTTATTTACCTACAATGGTAGTAATTGGACTGAATTCAAAATTTCGGTCAACTTATGAGACCAAAATCAAAATGTGTATTCTATCAGGACCAAATTCAAAATTAGTCCAACTTAAAGGATTAAAAAAACTATAATCCCTTAAAATCTCCTTTTATTATTATTTAAGGATATACTTATCAATACGTGCCTTTTTTTTTTTTAATTTCAACAAATTTCATAAAAACAACCATTATTAACAAAAATATAAAAAATAGAGCTAAAGAAAGTATATATACTTAAACAAAAAAGTGTTAAGTAAACTCAAGTTAATAATTTTTGTTTTTGTATGAACCGAAATGTTATGACGGCAATACCATGTCGGCATTCCCCAACACAGCTACGTGGATACCCCTAATTCCACGCCGATAATTTAAGGGGATCCATGTGCTTTGCCGTCGCCGAAAATGACACTCCACTCCACCCCGCAAATCAATTACAACAGAAACTATTTTCTAATTTTTTAATCATTAAAATAAATAAATAATGCAAATTAGATACTACTCCAACAAGCCATTCAATTTTTATTAAATGTTTTTGGACTGGACTCCTCACTTCTGCATTGGGACAACAACTACACTTTAAATTATATAAATATAATAAAAAAGTATTAATTTTCAACAATAACAATAATAATGCTCAAGTATTACTAATAACATTATTTAATAATAATAGAATGATTATAATATTATTTAATAATAAAAATAATATTATTATCATTTTTTTAAATAATCATTCATATTATAAATAATACAATCAATAATAATGCAAATATATATTAATAATAATAACTCTTCTATCAAAAATATTTATTATTAAAATATCAATTATAATAATTTTTTTTGTTTTGAAACAAAACAGCAAAATTAGGACAAAACGAAAGGATCCTAAATGCTATAAGTCCCTAAAATATCAATTATAATAATATATTAAAAAACTTTTACACTCACAATATTCATAAATTTAGATAAAATATACTCCCTCCGTCCCATTATTAATGGAACAATTACTGTTTGCACGGAGTTTAATGTAAGAATTGTTTATGGTATTAAAGGTGATAAAGTGGATTTTTATGAGGGATATAATGGGTAATTCAACTTTATTGGAGATAGAATCTTTAGTTAGTGGGTAAAAAGTAATGGCATGTTGTGTAAATAAGAGATGTTTGAGGGAGTTTTTTAAAAGGGTAGAAAGTTGTTTTGTCCAAATAAGGAAATGTTCCATTAATAATGGGACGAATATTTTTGACAAATATTCCATTAATAATGGGACGGAGGGAGTAATTACTTTTGGACCTACACATATACATTATTAGACTTTATATTACTCCCTCCGTCCGCCTATAAGCTTCATGTTAATTTTTGGCATAAAGATTAAGAAAAGTGATTAAATAATAGATATAGTACAAGTGATGTGATTGAGAGAGGAGATAGATAGAGAGAAAAAGTAAGATATAAAGTGAAGTGTAAGAAAAAATACTTACCAAAAAAATATGAAAAAATTATAGGCGAACGGACCAAAATGATAAAATGGAAAGTTTATAGACGGACGGAGAAAGTATAATTAACTCTCATAATCAATCATACTCATAACTTTGCTTTTTTATTTTGTATGCCCAAAAGTTAGTAGTACAAGTTAAAGACTGGAATGTTGGACGAGTAGTATTAATTAGATTACCCTTCTACCTCAATCCCATTTAAGTAAATTGTCCATGTTTGTATAAAACATATCCATCACCTGATTATTTGTACATTTTTTCATTGAAACATTTTAAGATTATTTGCACTTTTTTATGTTCTGATTTTATTTACTGTATATTTCTTTGTTGTAATTTTTTATTTGGGGTATTCCTGATATCCAGTGATAAATTTGGCTGTTCCCAGAAAAAATTACTTACACATTTCTAATATAAAAATAACCCACAAAATTAATTAATATCTTCACAACATCATTTTATTTTTAAAATACCCCTCTTTTTTTTTTACCATATTTTACTTTATACTGTTTAGGGTGGGGTCAACTCAGTACACAAAAATAGTATAGTCTTTTTACCTATTAGTTTAAAATATAAATTGGAATGGAATGAATACATAATATGTTGGGGGTCATTTAATCGTGGCCTTAATGTCAGCGTTACTCAACCCAAAACAATTGGCCCATGGAGCAATCCATTTGCTAAGGCCCGGGTTTAATCCCCACCCCCTGTTTTGTTGTGTTCACCCGTAAACTTTAAAAAAAATATTATACTTAAAAGACAATATTACCCTTATATTAATTTTAAAAAAATAAATACAATCAACTCTAATTTGAACGTTTATGGTTTGCAATCGAGTCGCCTCCGAATTACCACCGAGTCACCACTAAGTCCATATTTTATAAAAAAGAATCCAAAAAGTTAGCAAATTTTCGAAAATATAACAAATTCTCAAAACTAATTTTCGAAAATATGTTAATATTTTGGAATAATTTACAGAAAAATGAAAAAAAAAAAATGAAGAACATACACATATCTAATCTTCTATCACAAATCCAATTCAAATTCAAAAAACTATATATATAAAAAAAAAAAGGCATACAAAATAGAGACCTTGGACCGCGGCCTCTGTTATTTTTGGGGGGTGTGCGACGACGACACTGCAATTTGCAAGGGGTGCACTGGCGCGATTTATAAGTGGAGGGAGGGTGCGCTTCCGACACGATTTGCAAGGGAGGGGTGAGTCGCCACCAATGCATTTGTGCAACGAGCGGCGACGTGGGGATTCGAGAGGCGACGTGGGGATCCGAGAGGCGACGACCGTATTTTGGAGAGAGGGAGTGAGATATGGGAGAAGTACAAGAAGTAAGTAATTGAGGAAAATGATTAAGATTAGAGTTTATAAGTGTGGGTAATGTTGAAAATTTGAAAGGGGTAAACTCAACCTTCATGTCAACAAAAATGGGGCACAAAAACTTATATGCAATATTGCATACATGCATTTCAGTCATTCACACACATATTCTTTATAAATACACCCACAAGCTTAATGCACACACATTTTTTATAAATACACCCACAAGCTTAATTCACACACACATTTTTTATAAATACACCCACTGACAGCTCAATTCACACCCACATTTTTTATAAATGCACCCACTGACAGAAATTGAACATGATCGTCTTCTCCGAGCAGTTTTCGATCACCTCAGACCGCGGTCGGACGCTGCAATTTACGATGACCTTAATCCTTAAATATTTTATATTTCTTTAAATATTTTTTAATACTAATCATTATGGGTCAATGTTATTTTGTATTACGTGCAATAATATATCTTATTACATGCAATAATATATGTTACTATATATTATAATGTGGGTTGCTTAATCAATAAAAAAAAATATAAAAGAATCAATATTACTATATAAAATTGTGTTATTACTACATGTAATAATTTGTTTTACTAAATAAAATATTATATGTTACTACATACTACAGTTTGAATTACTACATTGAATAGACGCTTGTTACTATACGTAACTTTATCAAATGATCTAATATTTTTCACATCATCCTACAATAAAACATTTTGTATTACAACATGATTATTGTGTTTACTACATTCGATAATATATGTTACTACATATTATAATGTGAGTTACTACATCAATAAAAACACTAGAAAAAACGTGTTACTAAATAAAAGAATTTGTATTATTATATAAATAGTTTGTGTTATTACTACATAAAATAATGTGTATTAATACATTTAATATCCCGCGTTCGACAATAAAATAAAAGATAAAAAAATCACAGAAACGAGTAAAATAAACAGATTAAAAAATTTGAATTAAGCTGTCATTGGGTGCATTTATAAAAAATGTGTGTGTGAATTAAGTTTGTTGGTGTATTTATAAAAAATGTGTGTGTGAATTAAGCTTGTGGGTGTATTTATAAAGAACATGTGTGTGAATTAAGCTTGTGGGTGTATTTATAAAGAACATGTGTGTGAATGACTGAAATGCATATATGCAATATTTCATACAAGACTAGCCCAAATGGGGGACATTTAACCGTGACCATTTGCTAATTAAATTTAGTAATATTTCATGGGTTTGACTATTTACACCTTCATTTCGGAGAGATGCAATCCTCTAATCAGTTTATTAATAAAATAATGAGGGAAAAAACCAAAAATATCCTTCTTTAAAATACAGTATACTAGATGCACCCCCTTACTGTCATTTCTTTCACCTTCCCCCTAAACCACTACTTCCGGCCGCGTCGACACCATTTCCGGAAACCATCAAACCAAAAAAAATTCAGAAATTCCAAAATATACTTAAAAAGTTTACAATTTTTTTTATAGATTTCGACCAACCAGTGTCGACCATATACACTCCCGTCGACACATCGTTGTCGACGGGAGTTAATATGGTCAACACTGGTTGGTCGAAATAAATAATTTTAAAAAAAAAAGAAATTCGACCATGTAATATCGACCAAATACACTTTCGTCGACAAATTGTTGTCGACGAAAGTGTATTTGGTCGATATTACATGGTCGAAAAAAAAATCGACCCTTTATTGTCGACCATGTAAACTCTCATCGACAAATTGGGGGGGGGGGGGCCGCGGCGGTCGGTGTGGTGGATATGGGGCGGTGGCGACGGGACGGGGTGGGGGCCGCGACTAAAAAAAGAAAAGAAATGGGGGAGATGGTGCGGCTGTGACTGGTGCGGTGGCCGCGGCAGGGCGGTGGCGGGATCGCGGCAACCGGCGGCTGGGAGTGTGAGGGGGAGGCGGTTGCCTGTGTGAAGGGATTCAGAAAAGAATTGAAATGAGAGGGGGAATTAGGTTTTGATGGTGAAATTAGAGTTTTGGTGGGGGTGTGGTTAGTAGTAGGAATATTATAGAGAAAAAGGTATTTAAGACAATTTGAGGTACATCTATTCTAGATCGATTTTAGGGAGAGTGCATTAATCGGGGGAGTGCATCTCTCCGAAATGCAGGTGTAAATAGTCAAACCCATATTTCATCCCAACTCGGTAGCCCATTTGATGTGCCAAATTCCAGCTTATTATTGAAGGGGTAAGGTTACATGCACCTCCGTGGTTGTTAACTGCATTCCCCTATTTATTTATTAATTTAATAATATTGTAAAAAATCTAAAATGCCATTACTGTAAAAGTACCACTATATAATAAATACACCTCAACTGGTAGATACGCTCCCCATCCCCAAATTCAGAATTCTTTCTTACCGTAAAAAATAAAAATTATTCCTCCTACCCTACACCACTACAATACCGTCCAGACAAAGTGGGATAGCTCAAGTGGTTAGAGCACCACTACCTATGCCTTAGGTCCTGGGTTCGAGTCATGGGGAGGGGAAAAAGGATGGGTATTTAACTTGTAATCAAAAAAAAAAAAAACTACAATACCGTCCAAACTGTTCATCTACTCCTAAGGTGTTGAAGAAGCAAAATACGACTGAAAAACGAGAAAGATACTATAAATATGTATGTTATCGTTTGTACTTTTTGTTATATTTTTATTTTCGTATTATAGTAAAATATAAGATTAGATTTTATTTTTTATTTGTCATTTATTGTTCCTTGCATATTCTGTGGGATGAAAATGGTAGGTTAGAAGTTTTGGGGGCATTCAAAATTTTTAATTTTTTGTCCGAGTTAGGTTTTCAACATAAGTGTTGTCGAAATTAATTTCGGTCAATTGTTATTGACCAATGACAATAATTTAACACTACAAAAACTCGCTGTTTATCGACGGAACTATCGACGGAATTATGGTCAGTAGACGTGGTTACCAACGGAACTACCGACGGAATTTTTCAGTCGGTTCTAGCCTCGTCGGCCCAGCTTACCGACGGAACGAAATTTTTTATTCCGTCGGTAGTCCCGACGGAATAAATCAGTCGAGTCTACCGACGGATATCATTCCGTCGGTAGCTCGGATGACCCGTTTTAAAACCGGGCCTGAATTCTGTCGGCAATTCCGTCGGTCGTCCGTCGGTACTACCGACGGCCTTACCGACATAATTTTATTTTAACATTTTTTTAAAAAAAATATATCCGTCGGGAATTCCGTCGGTAACAAAACCCAAAATAAAAAAAATAACGGTCATGAGTCGGACCCGGCCCAACCCGGAATCTATTATTATAAGAAAACATTTTATTCTGGCCTTGCTGGGAATCGAACACGGGTGTGTGGGCGCCTAGTCAGGGGCGCCTACCACTCGGACAAGTGTGTTACTTGTTCGCAATTGTAATATTAATTATATATGTACTCATTTTCGGCCCATTTTTTTTTTTTTTTTAAATTCACAAAATTAATTTCTTTCACATATATCAAATAATTAAATTTGTAATCTATAATTTATATTTTTGTAATTTATATATTTTAAAATACTAAAATATTCATATTTTAACTAAAATGCTCATATTTTTTAGTAAAAAATTCATTTTTTTGCTAATTATTTTTTAAAAAATTTCAAAAAATTAATTTCATTCACATAAATTAAATAATTAAATTTGTAATCTATAATTTATATATTTTTAAATACTAAAATATTCATTTTTTTACTAAAATATTCATTTTTTTTTCTAATTATTTTTTAAAAAATTTCAAAAACTTAATTTCTTTTCACACTTTTTAGTTGTAACTTAATGATAAATAAATATTTTTAAATTGTACATCTAATAAAATAATTAGCTTACATTATATAATTTATTATTCATCTTCTTCCTCTTCATCTTATTCATCTACATTTTCATTATTTGTCTCATCTTCCTCCTCTTCATCATCCTCCTCCTCTTCCTCTTCGTCCTCTTCCTCTTCATCATCCTCTTCATTTTCATCATCTTCCTCATTTCCATTATCGTTTTCAATTTCGATCAATTGTGAATTTCCAGCCGTCAAGTCTACGTGGATATTCAAATCTCTCGTAAAGACTTCAGTTCTAGCCTCTATTTGTTCCGTTTGAAACGGAGAATCATCTTCATCACTCCTTTCCTTTGTAGGGACTTCTACCATTGATCTTGCCTTTACTTTGCAAACAGCGTGTCATTCAATTTTACTACGTGATCGTACTGGATACTTGCAGTAGTATACCTGAGATACTTGATGGACAAATACAAATGGATCATTCCCGCTATAGCTCCTTTTCGGATTAACATCGACGAGTTTGTACTCCGGATGAATCCTTGTTCCTGAAGGGCCTGAATCAAACCAATGACACTTGAACAACACTACAGTCTTTGCTGGATATCCCGGATATTCTACTTCAACGACTTCGTGCAACACCCCATAGTAGTCACTTGCATCTGCATTGTAGTTTGCACTGCTAATGCAAACACCACTGTTGGTAGTCGCTTTTCTTGATGCATACTCGGATGTATGAAATCTGTAGCCCTTCACAATATAACCGTTGTAAGTCTTTACACGACGTAGTGGTCCTTTGCTGAGATCCCTTAAGAATCGATTCTCAAAATCGTTTGACCGTCCCTATACAGTTCAAATAGTTAACATTAATTATGAATCATATTTATTTACGTAAAATTTAAGGAAATGGTACTCACACAACGTTGGAACCATCGGGCAAAATCACGTTGAAGACGAGCATCTATATCTGTATCTGAGATGTTTTGTTTTGTTCGTCTTAGTTCTTGAGTATACATCCTAATTCACAACATCCAATCACAATTAATATTAAATTACATAAATGAAGTAGTGATAAAAATATGAAATACTTACTCAATGTAAGGCTGAACTTCATCACAATTCAACAACACATACGTTTGTGCTATTTCTGCCTCTCTGTTCGTCTCCCACTCTCGTTCAGTGAATTTTCCTATTGGTCGTCCCTTAGACTTGAATATAGACAGCATTCCATCGACCTCTTCATCGATATTGTCTGTACCTCTACCACCGTAGTTACGTGGTTCACTTCTCAACCGAGTGTTGACATGGTCTTCAAAATAATAAGAACAAAACATGCCAACCTCTTCATTCAAATATGCATTAACAATCGATGCTTCCACATTTGCCTTTTGTTTAGCATTGCGTTTCAAGTTGTGGAGATATCTGATTTATAATAAAAAAAAATTATTTTAATTCAGTGAACATGCATGTAGTATAAAAAATGAAAAATGTAAGAGTTTACCTTTAAAATGGGTACATCCACCTGTACTGCACTGGACCACAAATTCTGGCTTCATACGCTAAATGAACGGGTAAGTGTTCCATGGAGTTGAAGAAGCTAGGTGGAAAAATTTGTTCCAACTTACACAAAATCACTAGAATGTCTTGCTCCAAACGAATCATATCATCGATCTTGATCATTGAAGATGTTAAATCTCTAAAAAAAAGACTTAATTCAGTGATAGCCCTCCACACATTAAGAGGAACAACGTCTCGGAACGCAATCGTGACTCTTCATCCCTGAAACCTTACCCCTATTTATGTCTGCGCATCGACTCAAGTTTGACACGTAGTTGTCTGGAAAATTCAACTCGTGAATCCAACGACACAATTGTTGTTTCTGTGGCTTGTCCAGTGTGTAGCAAGCCTTCAGATATTTACCTGTACTGGGATCCATTTCCAACTCTTGACGACGACAATAAATGTTCAGCTCTTCCCGGGACTTTAGAGTATCTTTCGTCTTGCCTTCTGTGTTCATCATTGTGTGGAACACATTATCAAACACATTCTTCTCAATGTGCATCACGTCCAAATTGTGTCGGATCAATAGTGAACTCCAGTATGGCAAATCCCAAAAAATACTCCTTTTATTCCATCCACATGGGATTCGACCGTTGTGTTCAACTACATTTTCCTCAGTAGATTTTTTCAAACCCGTCCACTGAATCTCATGTAACAACGTTTGTCCTGTACGGTAACATTATACTAGAAGAAATTAATAAAACATATACGTATAATATTATACTAGATCAAATAATTGTATAATTAAAATACCGTTTCGAAGGGGCGGTCGATTGTTTGTAACTGTTCTGTTCTTCAAGAAGTTGTTCTTATTCCTTCTAAATGGATGATCTCGAGGTAAGAACTTTCGGTGATTATCGAACCATGTAACTTTCCTACTCTTCTCAAGACTGAAAGCTTCTGAAAAATCCATACAATACGGACATGCTTGAAACCCAGCCGTTTTCCACCTAGACAACATAGAATATGCAGGAAAGTCGCTAATGGTCCACAATACAGCAGCACACATCGTGAAATTCTATTTTCTGAACACATCATACGTTTGGACACCACTTTCCCATAAAAAGATCAAGTCTTTTATAAGAGGCTGGAGATAAACGTCAAGTTTATCCTTTGGATTCGACGGACCTGGCACCAATACAGTTAGAAACATTGTTTGAGGTTTCAAGCACATCCATGGAGGAATATTATACGGAGTCAGAATCACCGGCCACAACGAATACTGCTTTCCAAAGCTCCCAAACGGTGCAAAACCATCAGTACACAAACCTAGCCTCACATTCCTCGGTTCAGAAGAAAAATTGGGATACACGTTGTCAAGGTGTTTCCAGGCCTCCGAGTCCGCCGGATGTCGTATCTCCCTAGACTCGGTCGAAGACGAATCTGTTGCATGCCACGTCATGTGTTGTGCTGTGGCAGTAGATTGATACAATCTCATTAAACGAGGAATGATTGGAAGATAATACATCTTCTTGTGTGCCACTTTCTTCTTCGACGACTTCGATTGACCAGCGGGCCCCTTCCGACGTGGCTCTTTGTAACGAGGATGACCACACATCCTACACATGTTCAGATTGTTATCTTCATCACCCCAATATAACATGCAACCGTTTACACAACAATCAATCTTCTTGACCGGCAATCCCATATTTTTCATCATTTGCTTGCTTTGATGATACGTTGTAGGCACCTTATTCTCAGGAGGGCAGATCTCACTGCATAATTGTGTCATTTGCTCATATGCCCTGTTAGAAAGCTTGTTCTCGGTCTTGATAGCCATAAGTCGGGCATTAAATGACAGTTGAGAGTGAGAATCACAACCCGGATACAAATCTTGATCGACAAATTTGAGCATTTCATAAAACCGAAATGCTTCATCCGTCGGCTCCTCTTCCACATTTGAAAAACCGGCTTCCATTATCATTGTTTGATACATATTGGGTTCTCCCTCCCCAAGTTGTTCTTCCCCACCAAACTGTTGTTCCTCATCAAACTGTTGTTCCCCACCAAACTGTTGTTCCCCACCAAACTGTTGTTCCCCACCAAATTGTTGTTCATTACTTGTGCCGGCTTCATTACCATATATTTGTCTTTCATAGATACCAGTAGTGTAATAGTATAAAACTTGATCAAAGTTATAAGGCCAACGTCCTTCGCCGTGAAATATCCAGTTATAATAATTAACAGTGAAACCATTCTTCAGAACATGTACCAAAACCTCATCAATCGACTTAAATATTTTATTCTGACATTTTTTGGCATTACACAGACACTTGATACAATCCCCATACATGTAATGTGGGTGTAGCTTTGCAAATTCAACAAATGACACAAGTTCATTGTAAAATTCACTATTCACATTTCCTAAAATGAACCTAGGAGTTTCATACATCCATCGACGATCCGGCAATTCCATCTGTTAAACATTTAACATAAAATTCTTACAACATATAAAAAATGCACAACTAATTAAACTACAAAAAATATAATTAAAATACACAACTAAACTACAAATATATAAAATGCACAACTAATTAAACTATAACCATATAAAATGCACAACTAAACTACAAAATTTAACCAAGTAAAAAAGAAAAACGTACCGAAATTTGCTTGCTCTCATACAATTTCCACAATTTTTTTCGACTGAGTGAGAAAGGGGAAAAAAGCTTCTGCAAAGTACTGCGCGCTACCGACGGATTTTGAAATTCCGTCGGTGCGTACATTTTGAATTTACCGACGGATTTTGAAATTCCGTCGGCAGAGTGGCGCCCAAAATTCCATCGGTAGAGTACATGACCGACGGAATTTCCGTCGGCAGACTTTTTTTTCGACGAAATTTTTATTTCCGTCGGTAATTTTGGCGGAATAAAAAAAAATCGAAAAAAAATCAAAAAATACTTTACTTTATACCAAATCTAACGAAAAATTATGTATTATGTATAAATTAAAAACAATAACATAAATAAACAATCCATTGACAAACAAACATCAACCGAAATAAATATGTCCAATAGAATAATAAATAGTTCGATAGAAAATTAAATAGTTTGACAGAAAAATTAATAGTTCGACAAAAAATTAAAGTGTTCAAACATCAACCATTATAGTCAAAAAACTCATCACCACTAGCGAAATTCAAGTCGTCGTCTGCGGCTGCATCTGGATCTGGAGCATTGAAAGGCGGAGGGGGAACTGGACCAACCGGAGCATTGAAATGCGGAGGGGGAACACTCATCGCCTGTGCAAAGCATGTATCTATTTGATCCTGAGGCATCCCCAACGATCGACCCATAGTGTCAGTTATCTGTCGGAAGTAGTGGTTCATCCAGTTGACTAGGTTCGGGTCCGGAGGAGCAGCAGTGGAGGATACAGAGGCCTGCGATGCACGCTGGGACGAACTGGACGACGCAGCTCTCACTGAGCGGCTCATCCGGCCAAGGCCAAGGACCCGTCTTCGATCAGCCGGGGCAACATCCAGGTAAATCCGGTTAAGATCAGGCGGAGGGGGAGCGTTGGGTCCGGCTTCAGCAGAAGCCTGTGTCGTGACCTCTTCAATCCTCCGGTTCACATTCAACTACATAATTAAAAAAAATTAAATTAATACATAGTTCAATACATTTAATTAATTAAATATTAAAAAAATATCATAATTTAATTAAACTTACGTGAAGCTCGGTAGTGCGTCCATATGTGGACGTCTGTGAATCTCGATCAAACGGATGAAGAAGGTTCAACCGATCCACGTGTGTGGGTTCACGCCCAAGAACCCGCTCCTATTTCGTACCAAATGAGCATATAAAAATTATTTTATATAATATAATATAAATAATTGAAATAAATTTAGTGAACTGAACACTTACTAGAGCAATTGAGTGCTCATACGCAGATCGGACCCCCCCCCCCCCGATGCCTTGACATCCCACCTCCCACATCACTTCTACGGTTGGCTCGAGCAGTTTCACACTTCCGCACGTACTCCGGGCTACTCAAATACGTGGTCAACGTGTTCCACACATCGACTCCATTTTCGTCCGTACCCAACGTCTGCACCTCGCCACGACTACGCCAAGCAGTCCTCCAGGTGTACATTACCTCATTATACCTAGATTGACATGAAGCGGCCCAGTGCGTGTGAATATCGTCGTCCGAAAAAAACTCCCTAAGCCAATAAGCATGTTTCTGCACATATTCGATCAGCATATTTATCAAATAATATATATAATAAATTGTTTATTAATATTTAATTGAATGCACTCAAATACCTGGAATTCCTCCCAGTATTCATCCTTTTTCGTCTGCGGCACCTTCAGCCAAGAGTAGGCATTCGCAGCAACCTTGCACTTAATAATCGAATCAGTGCAAATCTTCGACACCTCATTACCAGGAAGTAAGCTGTGACATTATATATTAAGAAACAAACACATTATAAATTAAAAAATGTACAAAAATTGATGCTATTAAACATTGTTAAACCTTAAAATTATTTAATTAATTACTTACTATATTTCCCCCTCAATCCATACTCTCAGTCTGGTTTCTCGGGCCCGCGTGGGATGTCGACGAGCTGCCGACGACTGAGATGACGGCGGCGAATGCTGTGGAAAGGATGGCGACGACGTCGTCATAGGAGGCTCAACAGGCCTAAGTGACCGCCTACGTCGAGATCCTGAGGCCCCACTAGCATCTTAACTCATCTATTTTAATAAATAAAATTTAAAAGTATAATAAATTAATCAATAATTAATATAGTAATGAAATCAATAATTTCCTAATTTAATTAATAACATTTTAGTAATTTAATTTAAGTCAATAATTTCCCAATTTAATCAATAACAAATCACGTTACTAATGAAATCAATAATTTACCAAACTAATTAATAATGACTCAATTTAAACAATAAAAATAATTATTATATTAATCAAACGTACAACACCCCTACTTATAACAATAATTACTAATTTAATAAACAATAATAACCTAGTTTAATGTAACAAGAACTACACAATATATTTGAACTAACAAGAACTAGCTACACTATATATTTGAACTAACATACATTAATTAATTACAATTAACCAATAAAAAACATATAATCCACGTACTAACATATATTTGAATTAATTATACATATATATTCATCAACTACGTACATGCAATTTTATAATAATTAACATGCAATTTATAATAATTCAATAACAGTTTTATAATAATTAACATGCAATTTATAATAATTCAATAACAGTTTTATAATAATTAACATGCAATGATTAATACAATAACTTAATTAAAATTAATTAAGAATTTATAAAACGTACCGTTTAAATTGAAGAAAATTGGAGTAGATAATCGTTATGCCCTTTGTTGATCAATCCACGCACAAGACAATCCAATCCACGCACGAAACCACCTTGAACAGAGGAGACGAGACGAGAGTGAATTTTTTTTTCCTTCAAACTGCCTTCGGCAGTTCTTATAAAAAAAAAATTTTGGCTACCGACGAATATTTTCGTCGGTAGCACGCGAATAGTAATGGCCACGCGTCTTTTCATTGGTATCTGAGGCGGTGGGTCAAAGCGGGTCGGCTACCGACGGATTTTTTTCGTCGGTAGTCGAAATTTGAACGACCGACGGAAAAATTCCGTCGGGAAGCAAGGTTAAACGACACCGTTTGAAGGTGAAACTAAATTCCGTCGGGAAGTCCGTCGGACGGTCCCGACGGATGTTGGATTCCGTCGGGAGTCAGTCGATTCGAATATTCCATCGGCGATCCGTCGGGAAGACCGACGGAATGGATTCCGTCGGTAGCCCTCCGTCGGCAAACCCCGCATTTTTTGTAGTGTCAACACATTGTTATTGAAAAAGTGAATTGTGGTCGACACATTGTTAATGAAAATTAGGCTTTTGGTTGACACATTTCTATCAAAATAAATTTTAACAAGACTTTGTCGACAAAATACCATTCCATCAATAAATCAATGTCGACTGAAATGATTAGATCGACAACATTAGATATTAATCAAATAGAGGTCATCTAAGAGATTAGTGAGAGGGTGAATTGTAGGCATTAGTAACTGTGTTGAAAGTGTTTATGTGTTCATTATCCTAGGAGCATATGTATTAATTGGATGGACTAATTAGTAGAGACAATTTTTCATAAGTTTCAAAAGGAATTGATCTACACACTTATGTAATAGCCTTTAACATATATCAAGACATTTGACTTAAATATTTTAGTTAATTCAATCGCTCATTAGTAAGCCCACATAAGGAAAACACCGGAAGCAATTTTCTCACCTTGCACTTTTTAATCGGAAGTTAGTATAATTGTTCATTTTTTTTTTGTCTCATTTTTCAATTAAATTTGTGCTTCATTCTAGTCCTTAATTAGTTGTCAAAAATTCAAAAACAACTATTACCGTCTCTAAAACAACATGACAACGTACAACTTTGGGGATTCAAGTTCTCATAGGTCCTAGGTTGATACTTTTTTATTATATAACGAACTCACACGCTTTTGAGATAGTTATTATTGTGCTAAAAAATATACAAAAATACGTAAAAGTCAACGACATTCTCCTTGATCTTTTCACCGGAGGTCTAATTAGTGAACTAGCTAGACCTCATTTTTTCTCGTGAGCCACTCCCGGAGGTCTGACCAGGAGGTACATCATTTTTGTCTACTCATCCGTATTAAACATTCATATATAATTAAAATAACAATATATACTACTATATATATGGTTAACACTATTTCTTACGAAATTTCGACAGAGTTTCAAATTTACATAGTTATTTCTAATTTTTTTAATTAACCAACCATTTCTAATTTTCCTAATCAACCAACAATTTCTAAACAAAATGCGACAATAAAGAATAGCTAATTAAACAACATGCAATAATTAAGAATAACTATTCAATTAAATGTAATAATAAAGAATAACTAATTAAACATATGTCCAACGCATGTAATTAATAAAACATGCATATATAACTAAAAAAAACATTAACTAAACTTTTAACTAATAAATGTACATTTATAGTGTACGGTTATAGTGTGGTTGGGCAGTAAGGGTCGGAGAAGGGTAATCACTCATTCTTAAAATCAGTGTTCTTAAGACTAAAAAGTCAGGCGAAAAGGGGGACTCTCCGTTCCCGATTCTCCTGTAGCTGGAACCTCCAGAACCGAAAGAACCCTGAGTTAAAATGGGATTCCAACTCAACACCCTTTGAGTTAGATTTTGAAAAGAGTTTCTCTTTGGAGAGCACAGTGCGATGAAAGTTGTACCCACCTGTGTCGGTTTCGGGTATAGGTACCCTTTTGTTTAAAGGTCGTTCGAGATTTTCCTGGAAGTATAGCGTGGGTTAGTTCAGCGTCGTAGCACCTGGTGCTCGAACATTGGCTCGAGGCATTTTCTATACCCCTTCCTACCCTGAAAAAGCAGGGGTGCCTTACGTTCTTGAACCGATAACCATCTTTCGGCAAACCTAGACGGCTCCGTCACTCAGGACCAACAAGGGGTAGTACAAGAATATTCAATTATTTTCCATCGACTACGCCTTGCGAGAAGAAGGATATGTTGATCACCTCCTCAATCGGAATTCTTTCGAAAATTGAGAGACAAAAGAGGTAATTGAGAATGTGAATGAGAAAAGTGTCACAAATGGCCTTGATTTGCGATGAAATTGTCGGTCCAATTTAATAGTGTGGCAAGCGAGGTGTCTTGGAACTAGATCAATTTAATACGATTTGTAGCCCTCAACAAATATATTTTTCCGTTTGAACAAGAGTGTGATCTCTCCCTGGTGGGTTGATGTTCTTCATACCCTTTCCATATATATATTATAATTCTCACGAGTAAAATTGATTTGGGTTCCTTTAGATTTGTTCTCGCGCTAAGAATTGAGTCGCACCCTTCGATGATCTCATATTTGTTACATACAAAAGAAGGCAACCTAGTAAACATAATGATAAGATTAGTTAGTTGGCCACTTGTATTGTATTAGGCCTTTTTAGTTAGAAGTTAGTTTGTTAAACCTAACCTCCGCATTAGATGAATACCTATATATAAAAGATCAAAAGGCAGTAGGAGTGTTGACGAATATTGTAACTTTCGGCTTCGGCTTGGGCGGATATATCCGATTTCTATCCTAGTATTTTCTTTCATCTTCATCTTGGATCTTGAGAGCCTTTCTACTAACAATTGGTCTCGACATGTCGTTTCAATGACGGGAACAAGGAACGATACTCGCATGGAATCGTTGGTGGAAAAGCTCGGCCAATCCGTGGATCTCATCGCCAAACGTCAAGATACCATGGACCTGTTCACCAAACGCCAAGACTCCATGGAAACTTCGCTCGAATCCATCCAACAAATCCTTTCACGAATGGTTAAATAAAAGGGCCCGACAGTGGAGGAAGCGTCCACTACCTCACATGCGGCACCAGTCAGATCTCCGCCTGAAGTTTTCCCCCCCACGGGTTCCGCCCGACTTTCAAATTCGACATACCCCTGTTTTCCGGGGAAAATCCATCCGCTTGGTTGGCACGGGCCGATCAGTTCTTCGCCATCCACAACACCCCAACGGCTTCACGAGTGGATATGGCCCTCATCGCCATGGAGGGCAACGCCTTGCATTGGATGCAGTGGATCTTGAAGCGACAACCAGGGATCGGATGGGGCCAATTTTCGCTAGAACTAATCAAATGTTACAGCGACGACCCAAGATCGAATCCGTATGACGTTCTTGCGGCCACAAAACACACGGGTTTAGTCGACGAGTATGTGGACTCATTTATTGCTCGACTAGCAGCGGTACCGGACCTCTCCGAGTCAGCGACGCTGGGCCTATTTCTAAATGGCCTACGGAACGAAATCCGGGTGCGGGTGCGTTCGAAAGATGCGAGCGACATAGCTGACATCATGTTCTTGGCCCGGGAAATCGAGCGCGAGGTAGAGTCACTGCGCCAGAACCCGACCCGAGGTGGTTACCAACCACCCCGAACATCTACCGCTACCTTCGGTCGCATACCTCTTCCAGCCGCCCCCTTTAAGCCTCGCCAACTGTTCTTCTCGCCATCGTCGACCTCCCAACCTGGGCAACCGCCACCCAAACCGCCTAACTCGCCCTCTGAAACCGACTCTTCCGCGGGTTCGTCGCGATCTCGCCCAACACGCCAAATGACCACCTCTGAATACCAAGATCTTCGTTCGAAAGGGTTTTGTTTCCGGTGCCGCGAACCTTTTTCGCCGACCCACATTTGTTCGCAACGTTCCCTCCGCGTAATGGTGGTCTTGGACGACCTTGAGGACCCTTTGGACTGTATGTTAGAATGCCTGAACACACTACCAGACGAACCATCTCCGCCGGAATTTTTTTTGGAACTCACAAACGCAACGGCATGTGGATTCGACAACCCACACACATTTAAGGTTTGGGGCCTTATTGGGGACTACCAGGTCGCCGTGATGATAGATAGTGGTGCGACCCACTGTTTCGTTTCACCACAAATCGTCCAGCGCCTAAACCTCCACGTCGATCCCTCAGTCACATTACCGGTTAAGCTAGGCGATAGCAATCATATTTTAACGGCGGGGTCCTATTCCGACCTACGCCTAACCCTTGCCTCAATCCAATTCCAGATACCAGCCTATGTGTTCCCGGTCACGGGAATAGACATTATCCTCGGGGTCTCTTGGCTTGCAACGCTCGGGGATATTCGTGCAAATTGGGCAACGCTGACGATGTCCTTTGTCTACGATAACATTCCGATCACGATTCGGGGCATCCTAGGCCTCGAGCGTCGGCAGGTTACCGTCCTTTCTTCGATTAAACTATGCGATATTGATCAATGTT
Source organism: Galeopsis tetrahit (assembly GCA_963675135.1). Taxonomy (NCBI): domain Eukaryota; kingdom Viridiplantae; phylum Streptophyta; class Magnoliopsida; order Lamiales; family Lamiaceae; genus Galeopsis; species Galeopsis tetrahit. Next base: position 19,670,443 of record OY776130.1, read on the forward strand.
GGATTTTGTGGCAGGTTGATGATCGAGAAATGGCCTACACCGCAATAGCTGACACACAACCAGAACTGCGCCGCCTCCTTGAGGAGTTTACGACGGTTCTGGAACCACCTACGACCTTGCCACCCCCACGGCCCCACAGCCCCACGACCATCGTATTCCCTTAAAGCCAAGATCCGCCCCCGTTTCAGTCAGGCCATATCGGTATAGTGCGACACAAAAGGACGAAATAGAAAAATTAGACGCAGAAATGTTGAAGGTCGGTCTCATTCAGTCGAGTACGGGCCCTTACTCCAGCCCCGTCTTATTGGATCGCAAAAAGGACACGAGCTGGCATTTTTGTGTTGATTACAGAGAACTTAATAAAAGAACTATCCCGGACAAGTATCCTATCCCAGTAATTCAAGAATTGCTCGACGAACTCCATGGGGCAGCCTGGTTTACACGTCTAGACTTGACACCTGGCTATCACCAAATTAGGCTCGCAGCCGAAGACATTGAGAAGACAAGTTTTCGGACGCACTCGGGAAATTACGAGTGGCTGGTCATGCCATTCGGCTTACAAAATGCCCCTTCCACGTTTCAGTCAGCTATGAATGACCTTTTCAGGCCGCACCTCCGTCGGTTTATATTAGTATTTTTCGACGACATCCTTATATATAGCCCGGACTGGGATACTCACCTCAAGCATCTACGCCTGGCCCTATCACTCCTTGCATCGAACGCATTTACGGTCAAACCTAAGAAATGCGCATGGGCTCAGAAATCGGTAGAGTATTTGGGCCACGTTGTCTCCCGAGACAGCGTCCGAATGGACCCTTCAAAGATAGAAGCGATGTTGAATTGGCCCCAGCCAACGACGATCAAGCACGTTCGAGGCTTTCTTGGCCTTACCGGTTATTACCGTCGGTTCATCCGTGATTATGGCAAAATAGCTCGACCGGTGACCGATCTTTTAAAGAAAGAAGCTCGTACGCCAATGGACTGGTCGACCACAGCCCAAACAGCCTTTAAGGGCCTTCAACGAGCAATCACTACAACCATCGTTTTAGCCATGCCCGACTTTTCTCTAGAGTTCATTGTCGAGTGTGACGCGTCCGGATGAGGCATTGGAGTAGTTTTAATGTAGCTACAGTGTCCGATCGCGTATTACAGCAAAGTCTTGTCCCCAAACACTATGGGCAAGTTAACGTACGAAAATGAGCTTATGGCATTGGCCCTAACCATCACTCATTGGAGGCAATATCTATTAGGACGGCATTTTACGGTTCGCACGGACCACCGAAGTCTAAGACACCTACTTCAACAAGCCCTTTCAGCCCCCACACAACAGTATTGGATCGCGAAACTCTTTGGTTTTGAATTCCAGATCGAGTATAAATTCGGGTCAACCAACGCCGCCGCGGACGCTCTATCCCGCCGCGACACAGGGATAGAATTCGACGTCGTTTCCCTTCCTCAATGGCTTGACTGGAGTCGCTTGCGCACGGACTTGCAGAAAGATCCAATATACGGACCCATTATCCGACAGATCCGGACAGCAACCAGTGGCCCGACGTCGTACACCTAATCAGTGACCTCCTTTATTACAAAGGACGCCTCGTCATCCCAAAAACCTAGTTCTGGACAGACTGTATGCTTAAAGAGTTCCACCCCACACCAACAGGGGGTCATTTGGGAGCGTTTCGTACCTATCGGAGGCTAGCAGCGAATATATTTTGGCCAAGTTTGATGAAATCCGTCACAGACTTTGTCGCAGCATGTATTCCCTGTCAGCGTAATAAAACAGAGAAACGATCGCCCGCGGGGTTGCCTCAGCCGCTTCCGATTCCGGACAGAATCTGGGAGGACATTAGTATTGATTTTATTACAGGCTTGCCACGATCAAATTCATGGGATATTATCCTCGTAGTCGTCGATCGTCTTTCTAAGGCCACCCACTTTATAGGCCTTCGCCACCCATATTCAGCAAGGGAGGTGGCAACAACGATGATAAAGGACGATGTACGCTTACATGGCATTCCGCGATCAATCGTCTTCGATAGGGACGCGGTCTTCTTAAGTAGCTTTTGGAAGGAGCTGTTCAAGGCAACGGGGACTCATCTCCGAATGAGTTCGGCTTACCACTCGGAGACCGACGGACAAACCGAAGTGGTGAATCGGTGTCTCGAAACCTACCTTCGATGCTTTACATTCGAACACCCTAAACGTTGGGCCCATTGGCTCCTTGGGCTGAATATAGTTTTAATACAAGTTTCCATTTTTCCACAGGTTGCACACCCTTCGAGGCGATGTATGGGCGGAAACCTCCAGTCCTTACACAATTCTTGCCTATGGAAATCAAAGTCAGGGCGGTAGCGGAGGAATTGGGCGCAAGGGACGCCATTCTTCGTAACCTCAGGTTCCATTTGGAGCGGGCGCAACATAGGATGACCACGACGGCAAACAAGCACAAACGGGAGGTGACTTACAATGTTGGGGATCGGGTGTTCCTCAAGTTCAGACCATATCGCCAAGCTTCTCTTTTTAAACGGTTAAATGTTAAATTGGCTCCGCGCTATTTTAGGCCATTTCCAGTCGTTGAACGAATCGGGACAGCGGCGTATAGACTACAATTACCGGACGGCGCTCGCCTACACAACGTTTTTCACGTTTCTCAGCTGAAACGTTTAATTGGGGCCGAGGAGACTGCATCTTCACTTCCACCGGAATTGTGCGACGACTTCCCAGAATATGTTCCGGCAAAGGTGTTGAGGGGACGCGAAATATGCCGAGGAGACGATCGCGTATCCCAAGAGTTGATAGCATGGCAGGGTCAGCCGGAAGACGAAACGACATGGGTGGATACCGTGTACTTTCCATCGCAATTTCCAGATTTCAGCCTTGAGGACAAGGCTTCTTTGGAGGGGAAGAGAGTTGTTACATACAAAAGAAGGCAACCTAGTAAACATAATGATAAGATTAGTTAGTTGGCCACTTGTATTGTATTAGGCCTTTTCAGTTAGCAGTTAGTTTGTTAAACCTAACCTCCGCCTTAGATGAATACATATATGATGCAGGCGGAAGTACGATACACACGTAAATCCGTTGATTCTACGAATGCCCGGAATATACGTAAACGAGATTAAAAGTGATAATCCATTGATTCAAAATGAATACTGGAAGAACACAAATAAAACACGTCAAAAGGGATAAAACCCAATATTTTTATATTTAATCAACTCCTTTTACAATGTTCTTGAGACTCGTATTTATAATAGGTAAACTAGGGTTTTAGGCGTGTAAGCCCTAAAAGCCCGGCCTAGTAATAATTAATCAAAACCTAAACAAAGCTCTAACACTATATAAAATATAAATAATACTAAATAATTAAAATACAATCTTATCTCCATTATTCTCTCCCTCCTCGAAAAGATTCGTCCTCGAATCTGCATGAATCTTAAAAAAACCACGACGGGATCATCTTCAGAGAAAGCAAAATTAATTAACGCCTCAGGAAATTTGACATCAAAAACATCTGCAGTTCGTACGTTGCCCAAGGTCTTGAGACTATAAGTAAATGTTGGCTTAAGAGAAATGCCAAAATAACTATCATTAGTAATAAAAAAACAATTACAGTATTACTAACTCTAGGTCCACTATTTTCCTCATAAAATACAAGACCAAATTCTCCCAAAATATTAGTTGGGATCTTCTATATGTAGTCAGGGTGTCGTAACGTGTCGTAATGACTACCGTAGTTAGTTAATCTAAGCCATTAAAAATCTAATCTAAAGGTTTAGATTTGATGACGTGTTACCTTTTGTAAATTTTACGATATGTATTGTCGTAATGTGTCATAAATTTGTATTTTCTATTAAATTAAATTAATTAAAATATATTATTGTAAATTTACATTTTTATCCTTATACAATAAAATAATTTATTACAACAATTATCTACACCCGCTAATTTTATGAGTTCACCCCAAATCATTTTTTATCATAGTTATCTGCACCCATTCATTTTATGAGTTCACCCCAAATCATTTTTTACCATAGTTATCTGCACCCATTCATTTTATGAGTTCACCCTCAAATCATTTCTTTTTTTACAACGGTTATATACACCCGCTCATTTTATGAGTTCACCACCAAATTATATTTTTACCAAAGTTATCTGCACCCGCTCATTTTATGAGTTCACCCCCAAATTATTTTTATACCAAAATTATCTGCACCCGCTCATTTTATGAGTTCACCCCAAAATATTTTTTAAAAAATAATTACATTTAAAAGACTATATTATTTTTTTATTAATTAACACAAAATATAATAAAATCAACCCTAATTTATACATTTACAATCTACAACCGAGTCATTGCCGAGTTACCATCGATTCACCACCAAAACACTCATATTTTTAGAAAAAAAATCGTAAATACATAATTAAAAAAACCTATCGAGATTAGGCACAAATTTCAATTTTTTTCTTTTTAATTTTTCTTCCCATTTTCAATTTTTATTCCAAACTTTTTATTTCTTCGTTTTTTTTGTTTCCTACTTTTTTTTCATTAGTATATTTTTTAGTTTTAATACAAAATAATATTATATGTATGATTTTATTATAATCCCTCCGTCCCAGTGAAAGCTCCTCATGAGCTTCGGACACAGAGGTTAAAAAATATGATATAATAAGTGGATGTATGAGAGGTGATGTGATTGAGAGAGAGAAGAATATAATGAAACGTGAGAGGGAATAATTTGGCAAAAAATGAATGAGTAACTTTCATTGGGACAAACGAATAAGGAAAGTTGGGTAGCTTTCAATAGGAAGGAGGGAGTAGTCGGTAATACAACAAGTAATAACCAGTAATACCATAAACAATAATCAGTAATACCATTAACAATAATTAGTAATACCACGAACATTAATCAGTAAAATTTTATGCAATAACAAATAATTTCACACATCTAATTATATTCAATAATACAAAAAATAATTATCAGTAATACCATGAACAGTAAGTAGTAATACCATGAACATTGAATAGTAATATCTCATACAATAACAAATAATTCCACAAATCTAATTATATTCAATAATACCAAAAACAATTATCAGTAATACCATAAACAATAATATGTAATACCATAAAAATAATAATAATCAGTAATAAATAATTTCACATAAACAGTAATACCACAATTAATAATCAATAATCATTAATATTAATTCAATAGTGTATTAATAGTAATACCGCAATCAATAACTAGTAATACCAGTATCAATAATACCAATAACAATAATACCATAAAAAAAGTGGAGAGAGTGCAGATCGGGGTGTACTAAAGAAAATAGAGGGTGCACATTACCAAGCCCAATTGAAGGAAACCCTAGCCTAATGGGAGGGCACCTTAGGTCAACAGTCGTCGCTTGGGATTTCATCAGCAAGGTCACCGGCTCCGAGTGTCGTCCGGTCAGAGATCCATCAGCAACATACTCACATTCCTCCGTCGGGCAGTCGTCAGCCGGAGGAAGAGGCTGCGCAGGAGCAGGGTGAAGAAGACGGGTGAAGCAATGTAGCTTCGATTTGGACAGAGATGAACGACGAGAGAGAGGCAGCGTCGATCCGAATGTTGCAGGCGAGCGTCGTTGATGTAGGAGAAGCTCCTGGATCGTGAACGCAAGAGAGATTGATCGAAGCAATCGCGTCGGTGGTCAAAATGATGAGAGGATTTTGGCCGCCATGGATCGTGGCCGAGATGGAAGATTATGTCGATTGTTATGGAAGTGAAGAATCGCGATTGCGATTCGAGGAGGGGTCTCGGGCTTCAGCGGCCGAGACCGAAGCGCCGCCGTCGCCGTCGTCGTCGAGGGGGTGGTCGGGCATGGTGGTGGCTGGGTCACCCGCCGACATGCATGGATTTCCGGCAGATCCTTTACTCATCAAATTAAAATTAAAATTTAGGTGCACCGCCGATCGACTTTAATAAAATTATACCTATAATAGTATTTTGTATTAAAATTTAAAAAATACACATGCAAAAAATGGAAAAGAAAGACAGGAAAATTTAAAAAGGAAAAGAAAAAAAAACAAGGAAATTAAAAATTTGAAAAAAAATTGAAAATGGGAAGAAAAAAGAAAAAGAGGAGGGGGAAGAAAAATTAAAAAGAAAAAAAATTCAGATTTGTGGCTAATTTCGATAGTTTTTTATTAATTATATTTTTACGTTTTTTTTTTTAATATGGGTGATTTGGTGGTGAATTGATTTTTTAGAGTTTATTTTATTATATTTTGTGTAAAATAATAAAAGGATAATATAGTCTTTTAAATGTGATTATTTTTTAAAAAATATTTTGGGGTGCACTCATAAAATGTGCGAGTGCAGATAACCGTGGTAAAACAATAATTTGGGGGTGAACTTATAAAATGAGCGAGTGCAGATAATTGTTGTAAAAAATAATTTGGGGGTGAACTCATAGAATGATCGGGGGTAGGTAACTGTTGTAAAAAAGAAATGATTTGGGGGTGAACTCATTAAATGAGCGGGTGCAGATAATTGTTGTAAAAATATGATTACGGGGTGAATTCATTAAATTAGCGGGTGCAGATAATTGTAGTAAAAATATGATTAGGGGTTGCACTCATTAAATTAGTGGGTGCAGGTAAAATATAAATAAAATTTAAAAAGAAGGGTAATATAGTAAATAACAAAATATAATTAAAAAAATGATATAAATAACTTAAACTTGTATAACAGGTAGCAGGTCGTTACGACGTTTACGACGCCACGTGGCGTGATTCGATAAAGTGACTATGTAGTCACTTCGTAAAATGTGACTGCCGTAAGAATTGCCCATATTAGTTGGCCCAACTTGGTTAACATCTTCCACGGGCTGAACATGTACGATGAAAGTCGTCGACTGAATCCGTTGGTTGTGTAGAGATGTGAAACTGGAGGAATGAGTTTCTGGAACGGGGGGCGGCACTGTGGCGGCGGCGACAAGGGTTGCCAAAACTGGAGATGGTGGTGGCGCTGGCGTTTCCAGTGCAGCAAGTTCGCACTCGTTGGGTTTAGGGTTTGGCTGTAGCTGTCGAAAATTCCATCGACGGTGGCGCCCAATTGAGACCAGAGAAAATCAAATTTCTCCTCTGTATCGTAATTTTGCTTCATCGTTGATAAACGATAAGCCCCACAGAATCGTTATGGCTCTGATTACCAACTGATGTAGGCTCCGGAAGCGTATAAAAATATGAAAATACGAGAGAACACACACTAGTTTTTTGATTCTAACAATACCCGAAAAAGTGTCACGAATTCAAATATGTTGATTCTAGAAGAATACCGTAAATGCAATTCAAAAGAAATTCTTTATTATTCAAAAACTTCTTTTTATTCGTATATATATTCATTTTTTATACGCTTCTGTAGACTGCATCAGTTGGTGTTCAGAGATCAGGTACGATTCTTGATGATGACTACATTTTTTGATAAATATTTTAATGAAAGTTGTGGTTATGAGGGACCACCAATTTTTTATGAATATTTTGATGAAGAATGTGGTTGTGATGGATTGCCAATTTTCGATAATTTTGTCGATATTTTGGTTGATAATGTTGACGATGACTACAATGGCCCTCCAATTTTTGACGTGGAGAATGAAAGTATTTTTATAATTGACGATATTCATCCCAATATCATTGACTCAATGATGGAGGTTGAGCGAATTTATTTTGTTTGTTTTATGGATAATGATGGAAATTGCACTGTTTTGCTATTGGAATATCTTGTTATTATTTTGTGGCCTAAAGAGTACAAAGATGTTCCAGCTTGTCTTCGTACCTTTACAACGAGGATGAAACTAGCAGCGATTCGAGGACGAATTGTTTTCAACCGGGTGAGAATGATGGAGATTGATGGAGATCAATTGGCAACAATTAAGGCGTGATTGGAGTATTTATGGCTACCTTATCTAATTTAGCAATTACTTTCAATTATTGTCTTTATTTTCGGTAATAAAGCCCAAACATGTTATGGGCCTAATTAGGGTTTATGTGATGAATACTATTTATTCTTGTTCTTAGAATGTTTTGGGGAGGTGATTTGATTAATAAAAAAAAAAAACGAGAGTTTACCTCAGGATCTCTTTTACGGTATTTTGTGTGAATCAACTAATCTAAATTTTGCCACTTTTCCGGGTATTCGTAGAATTTGAGTTTTGCCACTTTTCCGGGTATTCGTAGAATCAACGGATAGTGTGTGTTCTTTTGTATTCTTCGTATATTCATATTTATACGCTACCACCGCTGCATCACTATATATAGCAGATCAAAAGGTAGTAGGAGTGTTGATGAATATTGTAACTTTCGGCTTCGGCTTGGGCGGATTTATCTGATTTCTATCATAGTATTTTCTTTCATCTTCATTTTGGATCTTGAGAGCCTTTCTACTAACAATATTTGGGTTTCTTTACGATTACAATTTAGAAACTAAATAAAAGTAATTACAGCAAAAGAAACACTTGTCAGAGTGGTGACCGCTCCTCACTGGGCACCCATGGAGCGGGAGCGATTTCGCAAATTAATTCGCGAGGCCTATACAAGCCTTATATACAAAGAGTCGTGTGTAACATATATAGCCTGCTCGTGGCACGACAATTCGATGCCCGCCCAAGCGGGTTCAAACCCAATTTAACATTTTTTTAAAAAAATTTAGAATTTTGTGACAACCTGATGCTTGCCCGAGTGGTTAGCCGACTCGGGTTAGAACTCAGTTCAACATTTTTTGTTAATTTAGGATTTACGACAACCAAAACCGTCGTAATTTACGACATCCAATGATAAATTTTTTCGTTGCAAATATTAGAAATTTAAAATAATAATATGTGACGAAATATATCCGCAGCAAATTTGCGAGGATCGACATCTCAACCCATCAGGTCACGAGTTGTTTTATTGCGACGAATATTCTCAACACAAATTTGCAACGGAGTTCAAAATTTCATCACAAATCTTTGAGATGAGCATTTTTTTCGACGACCAAAAATTTGCGAAAGTTTTTCTGTCGCAAAACAATGCATTTTTTGTAGCGAGGCAACAGCAGCCATGGAGTTCCGGCTGCGGCGAGTCTAGTTGTGAGGCAGGGTTTATGGAAGAATAGAAATAATTTTTAGGTGGGTTGTGGCCTGTGGGATGGGTTTACAAAACCAAGGGTAAAGTTGGCATGATCCACAAAACGAGGTTCACAAACCCAGGTCATATTTTAAACCCTGTAGTACCCACTTAACCCATCTCTAAACCCACATTCAGTACCAGATTTCATACATGTGGGATGCTAGGTTATATATATTTCTGGAGAAAAAATGCTAGGCTTTATGACTTTAATTCCAATGTCATCTCTTGAGTTCCAGATACTCAAGAGGACCATACCCCTCATTCGCAAACGGCAAGTACCAGAGTTACGATACTTGCCACCAACTGCCGTTTGAGAAAAAAAAAAAAGTGATGTTGAAAGCTCTTAGTTGTGTTTGCAGAAGCACCCTCACAACTGCCATTTTCCAAACTCAATTCAGGATGCCCTAAATAAGAAAAACAAGCAATATAAACTGGCTATCAAACCTAGATCTAACCTAAGCCCACAAGTAATAAAGCAAACAAGCATTTTATTCAAGAACTCAACTTAGAATAATTATGTTAATAAAAACATAAACTTAAATGTTATCACATGGTTTTCCATACACCACTCATTGATAATGCATACATGTCTTTCCTCACTTCGAAGCACCTATTTCCAAACCATGGTGATCCTCACTGGCAAAAAGGTATGGCAGGCTTTGGAAGATAATGCCAAATTGGCTGCAAATTGAACTATAGAGAGGTACAAGGCTCAAGATTGTGTAACCAATTATCACAAGAGCTATCATGCAAACAACTTTTTGGACAATAGATTTGTAATAGTAATATGAACAAATTGCGGTGTACAATAGCTACAGCCCACCAAAAATCGAGCATTGACCAGGGAAAACTCAAAGAAGACGAACAGCACATCAGTTTCTGGGTCTCCAGCTTGTGCTGAAATCTATAAGGCTTACCTTCTGCAATTAAGTAGATAATAAGCGCAGTCTATGATCAATCGGAGGTCAAATTTTCCAACAGTTCGAGAGAAGGCTGGCTAATTCATTGCTCTGCTACTTTCATCTCCATAATGTTAATCTAGCACCACTGGTTATATTCATATACATTCACACAGCTCTGCCTGATTTGTTGGCTGTGTGGAACCACAGACATTAAAATTTGACAGAAACGAGTGAGCTTTTCCATACACTTCATCACTTGAACTTTGCCACCATTCTGCTGTCAAAAACCATCAGAGTTACATATGATAAAATTTATCTGCTTTTGGTGAGTTTATTGGTTGAATACACATTCTGCACTCTATACATTCTAAAGGGGAGTAACTTGTAAAATTGGTCCAGCATTTATTGGGTGTTGCCAATTTTAGTCCATTGTGAATCAATACCTCAATTAAATGTCATAGCTTTTAAAATGAACAATTTTAGTTCTATACTTCTATACATAGTTGTTAAAGGCGAACCTAAGGCGCAAGCTGGGGCGCCAGACTCTGCGCTTCTCCATGCCTTAGGTGGGCGCTATTAATTTTCCTTTTTTTCTTTCATTTTACTTTTTTTTTAAATTAGGAAATAATTCAGTTTCCCAATACCTAAAAATATAGGAATTATTAAAATTTTCAATTTTTTAGTTCTCATAACCGCCTATATTTATGGAATCAGTAAAATATTAAATTTATTTATTTAATTATTTTATTTTATTAATAAAGATAATAATAAGTATATACTCCATATATTTACTATCTTATTCACCTAATATATACTATTACTCACTTCTCTTCTCCCACCCAACAGCCATCTCCACTTCTCTTCTTCGCCTTTAGACCAAAATATAAATGCATAGTTTTATGTCTTTAATTTGTGCTATTTATGTGCTTTTGAACTTCAATCTAATAGTCATTTACATGCTAATATGTTTAATTTAAGATTCAATAGTGTTTTATTCATTTTAGCCACAATGTACAAAAAGGCACTAGGCACACCCTTGCGCCTTGGTGCCTTAACAACTATGTTTCTATAATGACAACTTTTACATTTGCCAATCACGGGAGCTGCCGGAATTCCATGTAGCAACCAGAATATATGAGACTCAAACATATAAATTTCAATTAAAAAATTACAAATAAATTGTCATCCTAAAACAAAAATTGGCAACATAGGACTAAAGTTGAGGCATTTAAAAGTTACAGGACTTTAGTGAGACATGCCAACACCTAATAAATATGGACAAATTTGGCAATATACACCTGATGTAATGCACCGGGAGTAGGACGGGAGTACATGACAGTCTTAACAGACACTGTTTTGAAGACCTCACCCCTAAAACATAGATAAGGAAATTATCTCCAAATTAGTGAATATTAAGCCACAACAACGTGCAAACCTTCTTAAAATTGACCAATAAAGTTTGGTAACTGTATTTTTTGTCCCTTAATTTGCACTAATTTTGATTTTAGTCCACTAACTTTTTCGACTTTGAAATTCGTAACTTAAGTTTACAAAATTCAATTTTTTTTATCCTTTAACCCGGTTAAAAGGATGAAAAAAGTTGAAATTTGTTAACTTGTTTTAGCTGGTAAAAGGACCAAAAGGTTGAATTTGGAAAACTTAAGGGATTATTTCCAAAGTTGGAAAAGTTAGCGACTTAGTGAACTAAAATAAAAAAATAGTGAAAGTTAAAGGACCTAAAGTTGAGACCCACACTATTAAATCTCGGAAATGTTCACACATATAACACATCCATGGCAGGAGAAGCACTTATCTCATATCTGTACTATTGGCATAACGCAATAGCACAGTGCCAAAAGGGTACAGAAAGTGCAACTTTGAGTTGCTCTTTTTAGATGAGATGATTATCACAGAACAAACCAAATGCTTTAGCAGACCAATTAAAGACAAGTAGTTGAAGAGGAACCTGCTACCTTAGTCAAAAGAAGGAAGAAAAAAATCTTAAGCCTTAGAACATCGATGTCTTAATGTGAGCACTTAAGTTCCACGACTTTAAACAATGAATACACATCATACAATTTTTTCTCTTATAACTAATTAAGTGAGAGTTACATACATTAATTCAAGCACCCCAAGCATTTCACCACTTAGTTGGTTTAGCAAGCACACAATGCAAAAATTTTAATTGGCTGAAAGATTCGCCATTAAGTTTCGATCAACCACAATATTAACACCAAATCATGAATAAGCCGGATCTAAAAGAAATTCGATATGGAAATTGTCAAGCAAATATGCGTAAGAATAATCAACCTTTGCCACAAGATTTTGGTGTGATGAAAAGAATCATGCAAAAGAAGTCTAATATACATAACAACACAGACAGTTTTAACTGCAATAAATTCCAGAATACGGAATTATTATGCATTAAATTCATTGGTTGGGTCAGGTACCTATGTGAACTATAGTTTACAAATTTCAAGATTGTGTTTACAGTAACAGAAATGGAAAAAAAATTATCGTTAGATGTCATTTAACTTAATAGGTTTTCTCTGATGTTCTCTGATGAGATTACAATCAGGATAAATAGTGAAGGAAAGAAGGATTATTCGGAAGTTTATTCGAGATGAAATAGAAGACTTTAGTGTATTGTTGTGTTGGGCCTTTGACTTGATGGGCCATAGTTAGTTCTATTATATTTCCACTTTAGTTGATTAGTGGTTAGTTGGCAAGGCTACTTAGTATAAATAGCCTGTACTATGTCTTGTACAAGGGAATCTATCATTTTATGAAATTAGTATTTCTTCACATTTTCAAACTGGTTGCTAGGGTAATTTGGAGAGTTGCGCTTCAAATTTCTAGAAATGATCTTTGTTCTTATCATTCTCCTTTCCACAATAAGGGAAAGACCTTAAAAGATTTTTAAGCAGATAGACATAAAAGAAATCTACCTCTGCCACAAAAAATTCCCTTGTACTGCTGTGGTATCTTTGCAATGAAAATTTTATTGTGTGGACAAATATGCAAAAGAAACCTAACCCTGTTTGATAACAAACAGATCATTTTTTTACTGCAATAAGTTCTGGAATTCAGAATCATTTTGCATTAAATCATTGATTAGGTTAGATAACTATGGAAAATATAGTTTACCAACTTCAGATACGCACAAAAATTTCCATATTTTTCTTCGACATAGATAAGGAAAATTCTTGATAAATATTCTCAGATTCTTATTTCCACGATGTAGGAAAGGCCTGGTAGGTCTTCAAGCAGATTGACATTAAAGAAGTTAACCTCTCCCACAAAAATTCCCTTTGTGATGCTGTGGTATTTGTCACGACAAAATTTATTTATCATGCGGACAAAATATGCAAAAGAAGACTAACCTACATGATAACGCATAGATCAATTTTTTCTGCAAAAAAATCTAGAATTCAAAATCATTTTGCGTTAATTCATTTGTTGTAGTCAGGTAACAATGTGAAGTATAGTTTACAAACTACATGATTGCAACATGTGCGTTGTCTACAATAACAGGCAAGGGAAAAAAATCTTGATCACTAGAAATCTTCATTATTAAGTTTTCTCTGATATTCTCCTTTCCTTGTGGGGAAGGACGTACAAATAGGCATTCATTGATAGTTCATAGTTGTTAAGGGCGCAAGGTGCACCAAGGCGCAAGAGGGTTCCTAACGCCGGAAGCGCCTCATGTGCATAGGAAAAAAATAGAATTTAAAAGAAGATAATATTGGACCCTTATTATTAGAGGAATAGTACAATGGGCTAATCTTATCTAAATCCAGATTTGCAAATACCTTGTTATATGAAGGAGATATCTTAACTAAATGAAGATTTTATCAAATCTCTTCCTATGACAAGGAGAGTGTTAAAAACACAGCATAAGTAAAAAATCCACCAACTAAGATAAGATTCACAAAGAAAGAGGCGGTAAAATAACCTAGTGCACAGGGGCAATGATGTTACTTCTTAATTTCTTCTTTCTTTACCAATTTCCCCTTGAACCCTAGGCCTAAATTAAACACTGTTTTCTTGTGTACAATGTGTCTGTTTTCTTTCGAGTTACTTTTAACGAAAATGGTTATTTATTTCAAAAATTGTACACCAAAAACGTTTTTGGGGTGGGAAGATCTGGAAAGTAGAAGAGGCGGTGCAAACACTTGAGCCTCGGGCACGCCTTTAACAACGATAGTGGAGTTAGGAAAAAATCACATTTTCATAATATTCTTGTATATCTCTTTTTGCTCTTTTGTAACATGGATAAGTGAAAGCCGTAAACGGTTCTCTTTTTACACTAATAATCAACATTCTAACAAGCCAAAGTGAGTCAAACCAAGAACTCGTAATTTAATGTTTTCCTATTACATGTTCTCAAGTATCACGTGAACAAGCAATTGTTAATTTCAACCACATTCATAAGGAGGGACAAATGCATATTCAAGCTGCAAAGGTGAAGTCAACATCATATAAACTAAGTTTCTATAACGTAAATCAGATAGCTCACAACATTCAGGGAATGTTTAAATGTACTTTATGTGTTCTGCACAAAGTTTCATAAGAAGAAATTGATGTGTTGCTAATGTTATTTAAAAGGAAATTGCACCAGAAATTTTGAATGGAATAGTGTTTTAAAAATTAGAAATATATTGATGAGCAATAAGATAAATAAATATTAACATCATAAAAGTTAATCCAATAAAAAAGCACCACCCCAAATTCCAAATGTCCCATACGGAGTGTGAGAATTAGCTTTTAATTAGACTCTTTATTTTTCTACAAAATAGTTATCTCTATGCATAATAATCTGTCCAATATGAAAAATGCCAGGAAGGCAACAGGAACCATGAAAAGCACAACACGAATCTAGCAGCAAGTTGACAACAAGTGATGCTGATGACCCAACAAGTTTCTGATTCACAGCCCATTGCATTTACTTATTTTATTTTACTCAGTATAAGAATACTTCAATTTTTATATCCATATACATGAGTAACTGTAAGAATTCGAGCAATAATGCTGGCATCAAGTTACATAACTGTTTAAAAAGAAAAGCTGCTAAATGTTACAATACCATACCTCTATTGCATTGCTTCATCCAACCGCATTTCTTTTCTTTACTTATTATCACTTTTTTTTTTCTTTTGGTTAGAGCACCAGCTTGAAACCCTCAGACAAGAAATCATCCCTGGAAAAAAAAAAAAAACTATTGAGATGATATTCGAAGATCACTGTAGCAAATAATAGTTTATGATAAGACATCCATCTTGTTTCCTTCATTTAGTCGTATTTAAAATGATAGACAATCTCCTCGAACAAAATTCGAAGGGCAACCAACCAAAATTAAAACAATACCATAACAAACAAATAAAACCATGTGATGCTTATGGTTTTTGTATTTGTAATACTGAAGAAGACCTAAGAAAAAAAAAATCTCCCTTTAAACGACAGCAAGAAATTCTGCTAAATTATGTTTTCATCCTCGACTCACTAGATATTGACAAGTCAACTCCAAACTAGTCACAAAAGCACCAAGATAAGCAATCAGACAGCTAATTTAACACTAGCAAATTTTCATTGTAACAATTCACTGTGAGACCGTTTATGAGACGATATTCGAAGATCTCTGTAATATCTTATTTCTTCCATTTAGTCGTATTTAGAATGTGAGTCGGTCTCCTCAAACAAAATTCAAAACAATGCCATAACAAACAAATAAAACCATGCTTATGTTTTTTGTATTTGCAATATTGTAGAAGACCATAAGAAATAAAATAATAAAGTCTCCTTTAAACGACACCAATAAATTTCTTCAAAAATATATCATGCTCGACTCACTCCATATTTACAAGTCAACTCAAACAAGTCAAGCACGTAGATAGGTAATCAGACAGCTTTGAGACGATAATGGTTCACCTTTTGCTCCTGATCCTTTCGGCCCGTGGCATCTTTTTCCGGTAAATCGGACGCGGTTTCTTGACTTCATCTCGAACATTAAGTGAAACAAGGCTCTCAACACAAGCCTCAGCATAAAAGACAAAAGGCAAACCTTCAACAATAACATCATCAACAGTCTTATTTCTCAAATCATACCAAACAAGCCTCTTATCGTCACAATTTAGCAGAACCTTATCACCATCCCTCGAATATACCAATGGCTTCACGAAATCATTCCGCTCTATTGATGGAGGACTAATCGAAAGCAACTTAGTCCATGATTCCTTCACCCCGTATTCCTTCATCACCCAGACAACACTTCTATGCCTGTTGGTACAAACCACAGAGAGGCACCCTTCGATCACATCCAAATTAATATCAACTCCACCCTGAATCCGAACCCCCGGAGGAAGCGTCATCGCCGCATAGTGTTTCTCAGATCCAACATTAAAAGCCATGATTATCGGACCTGCGTCGGTATCTTCCACCAGCGTATGCAATGAGCCATTAACGTGTACGCGCCAATTTCCTCTCAGAAACGGCAAAGGATAAGGGAAATCGTCGATTTTCCTCCACGAATTCGACTTAAGGCTGTAAATCTTAGCCTCGGAAGCCATCCAAATATGCGCAATTTTGTGCCTAAATTCCACAAGCAATCTTAGAGTAAGAATCAACCGGATCGATTTTTTCAGTAGAACAAACGGGCAAAACCTTGTAATCTCTTGAAAAAGGGTTCCACAAAACAGGGGGGTCGCTCATCACGAGAACTATTCCATTGCAGGAATTCGAGATCCCATTAACACTCTTGTAATAAAACGGCGGCTTGATAACGTGGGCCTTGTCCATCGAATCCAAATCTATACTGTAAACTCCGAGGCCTCCAATTATCAGATTGCGGTGGGAATTTGAGTTTAACGAGTGGCGTAGATGCAACTTGATGAAACTCTCGCTATCTATTAGAGAACACCACGATTTAGCGACGGCGCGGAAACGCTTGAGAGATTTCACCGGAATCCGCCGGAGGATATCATCTATGATTTCGAAAGGAAGATTCTTCGGCATTCTATCTGTTTGTTAAAATGTCTCTGTGGATTGCTATGGATTTTACTCTTGAGAGTTGAAAAAAAAAAATCAGATAATCTGAGATGATGGTGAGTCATATACACGTGGCGACTGGCGAGAAGATAGAGTGTTTCTAACTTTTCGATTTCCATTTTTACCCTTCTTTTTCATTTCCCTCCTCCCTGAACAAGTTTTCAACTTCTTTTAGGTGTAAATTAAAAAATATAATACTCCCTCCATCCATGAAAAGTAGGGACATGGGGATGGGGCACAAGTTTTAAGAAAATGGTAGATAAGGTAGATAAAGTAAGGGTATTATAGGGTATTGTGGGGTCCATTGTGAATAAAGTGATTGTTTAGGAATAAAGTTGATGGCAAATTGAGTAATTAAGTGATAGTTAAAGGGTGATAGTTTCCATAAAGTGTATGGGACTACATTTGGTGGACAAAGAATATGTGTCAAATGGGACTACTTTTCGTGGACGGAGGGAGTACAAATGATGTAATGGGGTAGACATGCGCAACGGTTAGAAACCGCCGGTTACGGTTTTCGAAAATTGGTAACCGTAACCGAACCGCCGGTTTGCCGGTTACGGTTACGGTTTTTAACCACCGGCTACGGTTAAAAACCGCCGGTTTGCCGGTTTGCTTTTTTTTTTTTTTTTTAATTTTTTAAATATTATCTCCGTTTTCGCTCGTTTTCACTCCGTTTTTGTTCATTTTTTATTCATTTTAACTCATTTTTTAGAAAATACATTACTAGAATTGAATAAAAATTATATAAATTAAATTTATACATTAAAAATAGAAGAATTGTGTATTAAAAAAAAAAAATTTTTTTTTTTTTTAAAAACCGGCAAACCGGCGGTTAACCGTCAAAACCGGCCAAACCGGCGGTTTGCGGTTTGTCAAAATGTCAAACCGTAACCGAACCGCCATTTTACGGTTACGGTTCGGTTTTTAAACCGTAACCGGCGGTTTGCCAAACCGGCGGTTTTGTCGGTTGGCCGGTTTCCCGGTTACGGTTTGAACATGTCTATAATGGGGAAAGAGAATAATAGATTAATATTAAATGAAATATTATAAAATAATAGATAAAATATAAATAATATAATTGAAATAGAAAAAATATTTTATAAAAAATGGAATGAAAATGGAATAGAAAAAATAATTTGTAAAAAAAAGCTGGACCAAGGGTGTATTTTTTAAAAGGAAGGTTCGTATTTAATAACTTTTGTTGGAGTTGGTGCTAGAGTAGTTAATAGAGTTTATTAACATTATAGACCAAGATCCAAGCCCATCTTTTAATTCAAGACAAAAATTCTGAATATTACAACTTAAGACAAATCTATATTTTACATTCCTAATATGCCCTCAAATCAATATATTAAACGAATTAATATTATTTACAAAGACAATTAATATTAAAATTGAATAAGTCTTCCTTGTTTTTTGCTGAAGTTTCCTTATACGGTTTATTTTCAATTGAATCATTAATTTCCATTTTTTCATTACTACTGTAATCAATGACATAATCTCTCAGCGTCTCGCTCTTCGTTTCCAAAAATCTGCATTCAATTTCAGCGTTTATCTCCATGAATCGACGATAACCTCTATCATCGTCATGTATTTCTGTTAAAATTTGGGGATAATCAATTCACACGGTTACGTCATCATATAACATCAATTGCTTATCAATCAACATGTAGAATTTCTCTGAAGATAAATCTAACGACATAATTCGTATAGAATATATTATTCATAAATACCTCATTATATTATCAACATGAATTAAGTTTGGATGGCTTTGAAAATATATGTGATTTAATTTCTAATTAAAATAGAATATATTTTTAAAAAATATGGGATGTTGTAATTGTATAAAACATATAAAACATAATATAAGTGTTTTATATTAGTCTATGATGTGTATATGCACCATTACGGTGCATATAAGTATCAATATGCAAAAAAAAATATGCATAATGATATAAATATGCACGCAATTAATTATAATATAAGATTGAATACATAAAATAAATACAGACCAAGAAAAACATGATCTTCAATGAATATATAATTATTTTAATTAAAACTATTTAGAAAATTAAAACGGTACCAACAAAAGGTATATATGTTAATATTGTTTAAGTATAATTACTGTTAAAAAAACAGTCAAATTGAAATGCAACAATGAGTGCGCATATAGGATTATATGCCATAAGATAGATCATATATATCAATATATGCATATAATAATACATATATTATATAATATGTATAACTATTATAAACAATACTTGTAATATAAAAAAACGCATAAGTATTATACATAAAAAGATCGTATACATGTACTTTAATTAAATACTTTCGTTATTGTTATTAAGAAGTATAAACAATAATAATTTAATATGTCAAAATTAGATTTAAAAAATGTTAAATAATACAGATTATAAATATTTGTTTAATATTTTGTAAATACTGAAGTCATACTTTATTCGAACAACATTGAAGATAAGAGATTTTACATATAATAAATGTTATTTAATTATATAATTAATGTCTAATAATATAAAGATAATTTATAGTGTATAAATTAAATAATTAACCGTGAATATTTTAAAGATCAACTAATAGGTCATCCCTAAAGTCACGGGAATTAGGGTTCCTTGAGATTTTATTATATATAATTGATAAATTCAAATTATACAAATTTCTTTGATTAAACTAGCATATGCAAAGCCCTAAAATTCGTAAAATTTTCATGAAAATAGAATCATATATTCATAGAATCCAAAAATAATAACAATCGAAAAATAATAACATGCAAGAGACGATTTTTCCACTAAATACCTTTAAGTATTCTTTGCACAAGGTTTTTTCTTGATTTGTGTTATCTTCTTTCAGCTTCAATGGTGAGAGAATTTCAAAGTTGGGAGGAATTAATGTGTAGTTGAGATATTAGGAAAATGTTTTGAATTAAGAAGAGGGCGCGATTTTCGAGCAAAATATCTTCCAGATTTTTATTGATTCTTTTCAATTAGTTGACTTTCGAATAATTATATTATTGAAATCTAATTATTTTAAAATTTAAATTCATATCAACACATTAGGGGTATAATTGTACTTCAATTTGTTATTTTGGCTTGATTTGTAACTGCAGACAAATTTTCCTTGATTTATACTCCCTCCGTCCCACAACTGTTTGCACACTTACCTTATTTGTCCGTTCCACAATTGTTTGCACACCCATAATTTACACAAAATGTCATTACTTTTACTCTCTTTCCAATCACTTTTTTACTTTATTCATATAATTTTACAAAATTACCCCTCAACACTCCACTGATTACACTTTTTTCTTAAAAAGTGTGTCCACTTTGTGGTGCAAACACTTTCGGGACGGAGGAGTACTTTATTGAAGGTCTCAAAAATAAATAAATAAATAAAACAGTATACGCGGTTTCATCAGGAATCATGCATGGCCTGTCAGGTCGGTTTAGTTTAGATTTGTGGACAAATGAAGCCCATGAAATCATATTGTATTCCACCTCACTCATTGAATGATTCTTATTTTTCATTTTTAAAAACAATCAATTTTTTTTTTTAAGAAGTAAAGATGGTGCATATATATATCGGTGTACTTAAAATCCATTTACATCAATAATAATTACAGGATATATCAAGAGTAATAATAGAGTTTTAGGCTTAAAATTTATTAGCCAATAAAAAGGTATGGAATATAAAAGAAAAAAGAAAAACCTAAAACCATAAGCTCACAAGTCGAGCCAGAGGCCGGAGTGCCGTTAAAACCTTACCTGGGAAAACCCTCCTTAGGGACAAAACCCAGGTGAAGGAAAAAGGTAAACTCCTCTAAGAATCAATGTCTGTAAAAGACAGTATACAAATCTTTATGCAAGAACGTGAGTAAGAAATCTGGAGGGTATCCCCTCCAAATGCAGTTTATATTCGTCTTGGACACTGCGTCAGCCGCCTGGTTGGCCTCTCTAAAAGTGTGAGAATATCGAATGTGCATGTCTGTGGTAAGAGGATGAACCTGACTCCAGAGACCCTGCAGACGCCAAGGAACAGAGGGAGTAGAGCTCATCAAAGTGCTAACTGTCAGACTGGAGTCCGACTCGATCCATAAGAACCGCCACCCTTGGGAATGTGCATACTGAATAGCAATGAGTGCCGCTGCTAACTCCGCCTCAAAAGGAGTACCCCAACCAACCTCTTGGGCAATAGCCGCAACAAAGAACCCCCTGAAGTTCCTAAACACCGCCCCTGCATGCAAACTACCTGGAGAGGATGTTGCACTGCCGTCCGTGTTGATCTTGTACCAATCCGGATCCGGAGGGATCCATCTAACAGACGAACCCTGACGAGTCGGCTTGTGCCTGCCCAATACACCAAGAGACCTGGCAATCAAGAGATCCTGAACTGAACCGTCAGAGTAACCCCGAGAGATGCTATTGGCTTCCCTAATACCAGCAACGATTTGCGCCATGCATCGTCTGACTGAAGGAGAGACCCCATCAAAGACCACCCTGTTCCGTAGAGCCCAAATAGCCCAAATTGTAGTGACAAATGCCGCTCTCCATAACTCCAAGGACTGCGGACCCAAGCGAACTCTGGTAGCCTGGAGGAAGATATCAAGAAAGCTGATCCCCGTGTGGATCGTAACTCCAAAAAGCTGAGTCAGATGCTGAAGAATCTCCAGAGTGAATGGACAGTGAGCTAACAAGTGGTCTAAAGACTCCGAGTCTCTACGACAGAGCATACACATCGAAGGACCGTGAATCCCAAATGAGACCAGCCAATCAGAAGTAGGGAGCTTGCCCCATATCGCCCTCCAAATAACCGTAGAACGACACATCGGAATGAAGGAACTCCAAATCCACGACGACCAACCAAGACGAGGGAGAGGAGATCTGAGCATGTCATAGGCTACTGAAGAGGTTAGCTCCCCTGAGGTAGTACCTTCCCAAATACGTTTGTCAGGGCCATGAAGGACCCGAATCTGAAGTATATCTCTGACGATATCTGTGAAGTCCGTGACGAAGCACTCCTCAAAGTGCCAACAATCGTCATAGAAGAAGTCCCCAACCGTGCTCTTCAGGGTAGCCGCAAACCAATCCGGGAGGCCAATCTTATCAGAAATAGTGTATCCCAACCAGTTATCATGCCAAAAGCTGACTGTCGAATCCCTACCAATCAGCCACCTTGACCCATCAGAAAGCCTCGAAACGTGAGGACGAATACCTGGCCCAATAGACGAGATCCTCCCATGGGGACGCAATCTGCCATCCGAGGAAAAGTGTCTCCTGTGAAGCAGAGTTGTATCTGGAGATCTGTGCTGAAGAATGTCCCAACTCAACTTACAGAGAAAGGAGGCATTCGCCAATCTAATGGAGCGAACCCCCATCCCTCCTTCTCCAAAGGGCGCACAAACCCTCTTCCACGAGACCGAACAAGAACCACTCTTACGATTGATGTCACCCTTCCAAAGAAAGTTGCGAATAGCAGATTCCACCTGGCGAAGAAGCGAACTGGGCCACTTGTAAACCATCATAGAGTGGACCATAGAACCCGTGATAACCGAGTTAATCAAGCATCGTCTCCCTGCCAAGGAAAGGGAGCTACCCTTCCAACGACTAAACTTAGCAATAACATCATCTGCCACAGGCTGTAAATGAGCCTTCCTGGGGCAACCTCGAAAGATCGGAACTCCTAGGTAGGTGAAAGGAAGGGAACCTTCTACGATGCCTGTGACCCTGTGCATCCGACGACGAAGTCTTTGGGGAACAGCACGCCCAAAGAAAGCCCTAGACTTCGGAGGACTATAGATCTGACCTGAAAGATGACCATACCCCTGTAAAACCGCATGTAGGTTCCTGATATTAGACTCTGTGGCCCTCAAAAATATCATGATGTCGTCCGCATAGAAGAGATAACGAGGGACAAAACGGATGGGACGAAGACGGCCTCTATCGATCTCCCAATCAATCCATCTCCCGAGCGCCTCCTCCGCAATACAAAAAAGTAATGGTGATAGAGGATCTCCCTGACGAACACCCCTGGAGCAAGAAAAGTACCCCTTCGGCTCCCCATTGATGAGAACTGAAATCCTAGCCGAATCCAGGACTCCTCTCACCATAGATATGAAAGTAGTACAGAAGCCCATCCTGGCCATGACAGCCTCCAGAAATCGCCAAGAGATGGTGTCAAACGCTTTGATCATATCAATCTTCAAGGCCATATACCCGTGAACTCTCGGGTAGTCAAGGGTATTAATGGCGTCAGATGCGAGAGCGATGCAGGTGTGAATCCGCTTGCCCGGGACGAAACCAAACTGATATGCAGAGAGACAACTACTAACGAAAGTGCCCAATCTCGAAGACAAAACTCTGGTCATGACCTTAAAGATGAAGTTACCCATCACAATCGGACGAAACTCCTCAACTTTACGGGCCCCTTCCGTCTTGGGAACAAGCGTCATGAAACAGGAGTTCAGCCCAGGAGGTAAAAGTCTGAAAATGAAGTAGTGTCTGACAGCATCAACCACCTCCTGGCCCACAATGTCCCAACATCCCTGGTAAAAGCAGCCCCCAAAGCCATCTGGACCCGGAGCGCTCCAAGCATCCATATCAAAGACAGCCCTTCGAACCTCTTCCGCTGAAGGGACACTCACAAGGAGACCATTATGGTCATCAGTCACAACGGTATCCATAAAGTTGTCCAGAATACTAGCATCGAAAGGAGACGACCGATCATCCGCAAACAACTGAGAATAGTAAGTAACCACATGGGAACTGATGGTGTCCAAGTCCGAAGTAAGGATGTCGTCAATGAGCAAAGACGTGATACCCCCCCTGGCTATCCTAGTCTGCTGAGAAATGTGAAAGAATCTAGTGTTTCTATCACCGTCAGTCAACCACTGCAAACGGTTCCTCTGAGTGTAGTATTCCTGCCTGGCCGTCAACAACCCATCAAGATCAACCTGAGCCTGAATCTCTTCTGCAAAGGTGGCCTCAGAATCACCCTCCAACTCAATACGATGCTGAATATCAGCCAGGCGACGAGTGGCAGACTCAATCTGAGTGAAAACATTCCTGAACACAGTCTTGTTCCAAATCTTCAATGCGGACTTGAGCCTCTTCAGCTTCCACATAAAACAGACAATGGGGTTTTGGTGCATCAACGGTTGGGTCCATGAAGACTCGACAACTGATCTGAAGGAGTCATGCTGACACCACATACTGAGGAACCGAAATGGACGACGAACCTGAACCCAGTCTGATCTGACAGTAAGGAGCAGTGGATGATGATCTGACTTGTATCTGGGAAGAGCAATAACCTCCACGCCTGCCCATAGATCCAAAAAATCCTGATTAGCTAACACTCTGTCCAACCTAGCAGCTTGAAAACCCCTAGGACCCCGACGAATAGACCACGTGAACTGAGACCCAGCGGTATCCAAATCAATCAGACCCGACTCATCCATGAACTCCCTGAAATCAAGAGAAGCTCTAGGAGTAGCCACAGAACCCGGACTTCTCTCATGCGTCCCTGTCACCACATTAAAATCACCCAAAACACAGAGACTAGTAGCAGAAGAAGCTAAAACATCAGACCACATCAAACGACGAGTAATATAGGAATTACTAGCATGCGTAAAACCAAAAGACCAAGAACGAGTGGCATCCCTAGTCTCAATCATAACAATCTGGTCTGAGCTATGACAAACTCTAGATGTAGGAACATGGGAAGGCTTACAAAGAATCCAAATATTGGGAGCCGATGAAACTCTATCGTTAACAGTAAACACAACCAAATTTAAAGACTGCAAATAATGAGAGGGAAGGCTAGAAATCATAACCTTAGGCTCGTAGATGGCGACCCAATCAGGGTTATGAGTGCGACAAAGCTCATGAAGGGCATTCCTCGTCCGAATATGCCCCACCCCGCAAATGTTCCAAGACAACACTATCATTGATCACTCGTCGAGCCGTGCATCGGCGGCTGATAGCAAGAATCCTCCCCAGACCAGCGTCTGGTATGCCTCGAAACACTCGATTGCTCTGTCAAATTGGAGTCCTCTACCGTAAAAGGTTCCTTTGCAGTATCCCTAAGGGAGTCATGAGCCGGGGCACTCCGTCCTCTTACAGGACGTCGAAACGGTGATGCTATGGGTCTAGCATATCTACTGCGGGCGTGCTCCAAGATGGAGGAGACCAAAGGAGGTGGCGCCATCTGAAAGTTGTTCAGCCTAATAGAACCAGAATCTGACTCGTCACCCTGATGCTGCTCGGAATCAGGGTTTTCATCTGAAAGGGCCTCAAAAGTGTTCCCCACAGGAACTAGGGCTGAGTTGGGGTCCTCCACATGTGCCCCATCAGTGGGCCTGGAGCCCCTCTTAGACTTGCTCCGTCCCCGACGGGCAGAAGCCCTTCGTTCACGGCGCTTGGCAGATTTCCTACAGACAGCGAGAGAATGGCCCACGATCTTACAGGAGGTGCAAAATTCAGGAAGAGTCTCAAAATGGACCTGAGCGAAATATCTGTGACCATCCAGCTGAAATGGAATGTTGTCTGGGGGGGCGGTAAGCATATCCACCTCGACTAGTAGTCTGGCATAGTGGCCCATCGTGCCCTGTAAGGTACGCTCATCAATCTGCACCAGAGTACCTAACACAGATGCCAATGACTCCAAGATCAAAGGGTCCCAAAACACAATTGGGAGATCCGAAAGACGAACCCATACCTGGGCCAGCGAAGACCTAAAAGTGTTCGGGTTGAAGTGAGGAGACCATGTCATAAGATGAATGACCCCTAGCCTTAACTGCCAAGACCGAGTCTCGAATATCCGATCCTTATCCTCTGAAGTGGGAAAGCTGATATTGAAAAAACCCTTGCCCAAAGAGACAACCTTGAGGTCCGTAATCTGCCATAAGGACCGAAGCGTCTCGAGCAGGTGTGCATGCTCATAAGGTTTCTCCCCTGACTGGATGATGACCCTACCAATCACCGTGTTCACAAATTGGGAAGCCCTCCTCTGAAATATGTCCTTATCAATATTGACTACTAGGACATCTCCATCTAAAACTGGCCTCATAGATTCTGGCAACCTGGCACTAGGCCGTGAGGGCCCCTGTTTTTTGCTGGCTGCGACCTTGGCATACGAGACACCCATGGGGGTGCGTACCTGCGAGGGAGTGGAAGACGAAGCAGTACCAGAAGTAGGGGTGAAAGTAGGAAATTCACTTTGATAAGTGGACGTACCCTGTATGCCGGAGGGATGAGATTGACCACCCCGTCCGGCGTTGGTGGCGCCAATCTGCCCAGGGGCAGAAGCATCATCATGCATATGAGCTTTTCCTCGAGGTTTGTCCCTTGGATCTCTCGTTTTAGCAGGTGCATGAACATCATGCACGTCGACCTGCGGAGAAAGGGAGGAAGGAGCAAATCCAATAGAAGAAGTGATAGTTCCAGAATCAGAAACATATGACGTACCCGATTTGCCGGAAAGACGAGGGGGGTCGTCGTTTCCGGCTGAGATATAGCCAAGCTGCCTAGATGCAGCAACAAGAGATGGAGTATCCACAAGAGAGATCGTCGGCATGGAACAATAGACGTTAACACCCGGTGGGCCGGAAACGAGAGGAGGCTCAATGTTCCCGACAAAGTGGGCGCCAATCCGCGACCCCGCGAAAGCATCAGCCGTATCATGCATGGACGACGGCAGTGGTGACTGAGCCGTGGTTGAGGTTGCATGAGTAGTGGCCAGAGGGATTGGGTGCATGGATGAAAGATGTGGGTGCGCAACTGGGTGCATGGAGTAATGCAGTGGGTGCGCATCTGCATAGTTAGGAAACACTGTGGGGTGTACTGATGAGAACTGTGGGTGCATGGAGTAATGAGTTGGGATAGCCTCTGGGTGTACTGAGTAAGGAGGTAGGTGTATGGCTGGGTTATGAAACCCTAGCCCAATGCCAGGCCCAACAGTGGGGAAAACCCCTAGCCCTTCCCCTAGCCCTAGGACGTGAGCGGCGGCCGCCGCCGCCTGAGGAGTTGCCGGCGAGAGGGCGACGTCCAAGAGCTGGCCCTGATCGATGACGGCCGACGACCCGCCGGAGGCCTGAGATTTTGTGGCCGTCGCCGGCTCCAAGGAAAGAACGCGACGCATGGAAGCGTCGATCTGGCTGGAGATCATCGAGGCGAAGAATCCGACGAACGCCGGATCAGAGAGAAACGCCTGCGCGAGACTTGTTGAGCCAACGCCGTCGTGATGTGGGGCGTCGGAGCAAGCTGCGGAAGATACCTGGTTTGCGACATGGGTCGCCATGGACGCCGGGAAGGGGCGCTGCTGGATGGCGTCGGGAGAAGCCATGGACGCCGGCAAGAAGCTCCGCTGAGAGCCAACGCCGTCGGGATGGGGGGCGTCGGAGCGAGCTACGGAAGGCTCCTGGTTTGCGACATGGGTCGCCATGGACGCCGGGGAGGGGCGCTGCTGGATGGCGTCGGGAGAAACCATGGACGCCGGCAAGAAGCTCCGCTGAGAGTTGTGCTGAGCGGACGGACTTCCTTGCCGTCAAGCGGCGGCCATTGCAGCCCAAACGAGGGAGGGGGCTGTTCGTGGAGGGCGATGGAGATGCCGCCGGAAAATGGAGAGATGCCGGCAGGTGTGGCGCCGGCGGAAGTGGCCGGCAGAAGTGACCGGCTGAAATGGAGCGAGAAGAGTGTGTGTTTTCGCACACTTTACTGTGTGTGAGAGAAACTCTCAAAAATTTATTAGGTATACACATTCACAGTGCTCTTTCCTATTCGATATACGAAGATTCAATAATTTTGTATGTCTTCAACCATTTTCATTAGCTAAAGTTAATGTTGTCAAATATCTCTTCCGCCGCCGACGATTTCTAATTGAAGATCAGATTATTATGATTCCTCCAAATTTTTCAAATGGTGCATTGCCAAATGAGGCTTTGAATCTTCCTGTTGACAATTTTTTTTCTTGATTTGCAAAGTTCTTCCAGCTGCTCTCCCAATGTGTTCGAGTAGATCAGGTTGTTGTCTATCCACTCAAGAATGTACCCCACACCATCAAGGCCACTACACATGTAGAAAATAAGTGTTGCACGGTTTTAGTGCATGATCTGTAATGTGGGCATATGTTGCTAAGTCCTTCCAAATTAATTCCTCTTCTTATCAAATTGTCCGTCGTAGCCACTCTTCATTGTAGGACCTTTCATGATAGAGCCGAGACCTTTGTCGGGATACACTTCCACCAAAGGTTCGACCAATTCACAGCCAGTCCAACTGTTGTCACCGTCTGATTAGCCAACATGTAGTACATATTTTTTGTGCTGAAATTCCCAAATTTAGCTCATTTCCATTTAAGCGAATCATCTCTTGTTTCGTCCAGCTTGTACCAGTGAATACACAACCACAAAGATGCAAATTCCAGATAATTATTAACATTAAATGACATATTCCAATTGAAAACCCAAGTTTCCCCCATCATGTAAAAAGAAATCATGGACACTCCCACACTTGTTAGTCGATAAAAGAAACAGTGGATGTTATTTCTCTCTTAGACACCTCTTATCGTCTAGCCACAAATCTAACCAAAATCTAACCGAGGAACCCCTACCCAATTTAAATTCCAAGTTGTCAAAGAATAAAGATCCCTCTGACCCTCCAACTAATTTACAAAGATCTCTCCACCAAATAGATTGTCTAGACTCGTCTAACCACGACGAATTAAAATATCCATACCTTGATTTTAATATTCTAACCCATAAAGACTCTTTTTCCGTAGTCCACCTCCACACCCACTTACATAAAAGAGATTTGTTGAAAAGACTTAAGTCTCTTACACCTAAACTGTAACGCCCCAATTTTAATTATACTAAAAATTAAAGCGAAACATTACAAAATAATGACAACCTCGTTTTTTTTTTTCTCTATATTTCTTTCTATAAGTGACATATCATGTATTATCATTTAGCTCTTGCATAATAAATCATCTCGATCATGAATATTAATAGAGTTGCAGCGGAAATATATTAATCAAGCATAATTCGAAATATGTGGATCATGGTTTAGACCCGACATATCTATTACAAAATTTAAATTGTCTTTTCGAAATAGCTAGATAATTAAATAACGTAGTAGTAGTCTATTTTAATTATAGCTTTATTTCTTCGGTCATTGCATCCTGGATCACCCTTCCTTGTCAAATTCTTGTGTTGAAAATATTTAAAATAAAGGGTGAGTATGAAAACACTCAGTGGGGATTACTCCATAATTGCGCAAACTAAATTTTACAAATGTAAATAATGTGTTCGTAGAATTTGTAAGTGTGCTGGCAGCGCCATACTTAACGTGGAAATGTTGGCTAAGCTAGACGTAACATGAATTTGTTGGGTGGACCAGACTTAGCAAGAGAATGTTGGCTGGGCCAGACGTAACTTGGAATTGCTAGTTGGACCAAACTTAGCATGAGAGTGCTGGCTGGGCCAGACGTAACTTGTAATTTACTAGTTGGACCAGACTTAGCGTGAGAGTGTTGGCTGAGCCAGAAGTAACTTGAAATTGCTGGTTGGACTAGACTTAGCATGAGAGTGCTGACTGGGCCAGACGTTACTTGAAATTAAATACATAGTAAGATTTAATAAGAGCAATTATAACACTTGATCGTTATAACTCAATGAAGAGTTGAAGAAATTCCCCACCTTCTAAAGTGTAAAACCTTAAAGATTTTTCAGCGTCACGAAACCTACAATGTGCATTTATTATTAGGTTCTAAATTAAATAAGAAAATAAGATAACTTATTTATTGGACATTTGTTGAAAATGGTTGGAGTTAAATAAAATTTATTTTACTGGGATTAGAGGGTTGATTGGACAATAAATATATATATATATATATACATATTGTTGGTCCTTAGTTGGTCCTTGGTGGAGTATGACACAAGTGTATTGGGGGGGGGGGGAATGCACTTGTGTATACAAATTCTTTTCTTTTTCAAACAGTTTGGTCTTATCAGGGAGGTTGTCTCACAACTAGCCTGAGAATGAACTTCAATAGATAATTGCCCTACTGAAAACTATTAAGTGATCAGTTGGATAAATATCTAAGAGAGTTGCTAAGTGCGGAATGTGGTTGGCCTTTTTCTTGAAATAATACTCCAAGTTAATTTCTGAAAACACAGTTGATCAGGGACTTTGTCCAAAACAGTTTTTCTTCACTTACTGAGATAATCTCTTTAAGAATGATTGATTTGCAAGTAATAGAATAAATGCGGTAAGTAAATGACACACAATTTATAGTGGTTCAGAGACTCAAGCTCCTACATCCACTTTCCCTGATTGAACAGGATAATTCCTTAATAATGGAATTAGCTTGTTTTATAGTGCCAAGGTGCACTGATCAACAACACTCTCTTAGTGCTTTGATCCCTAGGATAATCTGAGTCCTAGTGCTCAATCTCTCTGAGTTAAGACTGTGTTTCTCAATAACAGTCCTTAACTCCTCACTTCTACAACAAACACTACTTCACTCAATGAGGTAAGGGTTTGAGGTTTGGTTCCAACTAATAGAGATATCCTTTACAATAAGAACAGTGTAAAGGCTTAGGATATCTCAATGCTAAGCTTGGGATATTACAAGAGTTGGCTTAGCTGAATGAAGTGATCAGGAAACTTGGGATTCTTAAGAACAGCTTTGGTTTCCTTCGATTGCTTGATGATAATTTGATAGCAAGTAGTTGGATCATAGAATCCTTTGATCACTTCTGAATTTATAGGCAAATTTGAACAACTATCCGTTGGAGAGATAGCAATTCAAACTTGTCTATTTGCAGCACCATTGAAACGGTTATGAAGCTTGACATTCTATTATCCACTGTGTAATAGACTCTTCAATGGTTGCTTGAATGAATGTGTTGACTTCTGAAAAATGCGGCTGAGATGACTTGTGTCAGTTTCCAAATTTGCACATTTCCCAAGGTTGATTTGTGGCAGACTTTACACTCAACCAACGGTCAAATGAGACAACTGCCCTAAACATTCCTGCTGCAAACTAGAATGTTCCAACATTCATTCAATTCTTCAGTCTTTAATGCTTCTAAGTCTTCAATGCTTGTTCAGGCTTGAATGGCAATAAATGCTTCAATAAATATGTCTTCTATGAGTATATCATTCAATGCTCTTGATCATTAGGACTTCAATTGATCTGATACAGTTCTTATCAATGCATGAAGTTTTGCCTTATCATTCTTGATCATTCAACCATGTTGTCCACTTCAGTCAGCTTGTCTTGAATACTCAGCAAACTTGTCCTAAAGTACTAACACTTAGTAAGCTGCCTAACATTCCAGCTTTGGACAACTGTCCTGAAATACAAATCTCACAGCATTTTTGAGGTTTAGACTTAATCATTCTTACTATCTCAACTATCCTGAGACAACTAGACTGAACTAGACTTGAGTATATCTCAACTAATCTGATCATCATCAATCAGGGGTTTTGGTATCTAAATCAAAATCATTTTATTTCCCAACAATTTCCCCCTTTTTGATGATGCCAAAACCTATTACAAAGGGAACTTGACTTATACTAAGCTTAGTCTTCAGGATGAATGACCTGGTCAATTTTCCTGAAACAAACTGTTAGCACAATAATAAATCAAGTATAAGGTCATGTCAGGTTAGTTGAGATAATGAGTTGTTATCTCTTGATAGAAAAATAGTGATCCTTTCATATATTTCATGAGGCATTACAAAACAGAAAATCAGAAGGACTCACTAAACTGATACAGACAAAATAAGATAACAGCAAACAAGAAAATCATAGATATAAGGGAAAGAGTGAACTTATGCTTCAAAGAGTTCCATCATCCTGAGGAGCAATTCCATACTGAGCCCAGACCCTCTTCTTCAGCTCCCAAATGTCCTGATTGGTTCCTTTGGGGCCAGGCTTCATCTTCTCCATCCTCATAATGGAGATGAACTCCTCCAAAATCTTCCCTTCATCAATCAAGTTCCCATTGAACTTGGGAGGCATGTACAGAATGGGACCAGGGGCTTTGAACTCAATTCTTGCCATGTCAGCTGCTGCAAACAGCTTCTGGTATAGTTCCCTGTGATTCTCAAACATAAATTGCACAAATACCTCATCAACACTCTCTCCTAGCCACTTTCCTATGACATAGAAGTCATACACAAAACTCCTTTTGGCCTCCTCCCATGCATCATTCAGTGGGATTGGCACCCACTTGTCATGGTGAGGGTATTGAGTGTCCCATCTTTGCAGCATCTGAGGCTTCAGTCTTCTGTAAGATGCCCTTCTTCTTGGAGCTCTGAAGTTTGCCCTCCTTTCATCCCTTGCTTTGTTGGCTTCAACCAACTGATCCATCCTCTCCTTAGCTCTCTGAAGAGCCAGCTTCTCCTGAGTTTCAGGATCCTTTCCAAATCCTTCTTCAAACAACTTTGAAGGATCATCAGCAAGTTTGGGCATTCTGACTTCAGGTTCTTTAACCTCTTCTTCTTCTTCAACTTCTTCTTCTTGGATTTCAGGCATCATGACTGCTTTTTTCAGCCTCTTGGTAGGGTCAGGCTGGTTGGAAATTCAGTAAAGGCTTGTTCCTTTCTCTTTCTTTCAGAGGCTCTGGTAATCTTCCCCCTTACTTCAACAATCTTTTCTTTGGGGTCAAGGCCTGCAGATTCACCACCAGGTCTTTGTTGCCATCTTGCCTGATTTTCCATCACAGAAGCCATGGACTCTTTTACTGCAATCTGGATTTGCTCTTCTTCAGTGAGGTCTTCAATGTTCATTGG
The DNA here is from genome assembly GCA_963675135.1 of Galeopsis tetrahit. NCBI lineage: Eukaryota > Viridiplantae > Streptophyta > Magnoliopsida > Lamiales > Lamiaceae > Galeopsis > Galeopsis tetrahit. The sequence goes on from OY776130.1 coordinate 19,703,354, forward strand.
GCCTTTGCCCTTTCCAATGTCTACCTCTTCTTCCTCTTCAACCTCAGGGACTTTGTCCTTTCCCTTGGACTCTCCTATCTTCAAGGTTCCCTTTGCCCTAGCTCTCTCTCTTTCCCCCTTTTTGGCATTATCAAAACATTGGGCTTCAACTCACTCATTGTGACAGAGAGATGAGAGTGAGCATGAGTGAGAGACTTCAATTCTTGCAGCAAATAGACATTCTCATCATGGATGTTCTGCATCCTATCATCAGCCATACTTAGAAAGGCATAGACTGGCTTCATCTTTTGAGAAAAAATTGCATCAAGTGTGGCTTTCAAGGATTGATCAAGTTTGGCTTGCAGTTGGTCAGTGAGGTTGGACACAACTTGATCAGAGACCTTGGCCATAAGTTCCACTGTGAACTTCTCAGTAGCCTCCTTCACCATTGCAGCTTTTAGCTCCTCAGCTTTCCTCCTTTGAGCTGCTGTCCTCTGCCTCAAGGCATCCTTTATTGTCCTTTTTAAGGCCAGCACATTGTGCTTGTAGAGATCTTTTAAACCCTGCTGCTCCTTTTTCACAGTCCTTGTGAATTTTGCCATTGCATTCTTGGCCTTGGTAACTTCTGTTGAAACTGTTTGCAGACAAGTTTCAACACCACTAATTCTTGCATCCAAGGTTGGCAAGACAACTTCTTCTGACCCTGTGAGCCTCATTTCCACAGAGGCTAGAGTTTTTCCTTGGCCATCAAGGGTGTCAACAGTTTCAGCATGTGCTTTCCCAACCTCTCTGACTAATATATCCAACTTCTCTGATTGCTCCTCAATGGAGGTTGCAGTCTGTGTAGCAATTTTCAATCCAGCCTCAGTTGCATTTGCTTGTTCAAAGTATATCTTATTCAGAGTGGACACATTTGCTGAGATTGCCTCAAGATCAATGTCAGCATCAACTGGAATATCAGTGAGGGAAGCATCTGCAAAAATTTGTTCTATAGTAACAGCCACTAAATCTGCAAAACTCAAAGGGTTAGTTAAATCTCCCTCAACACCCTCTTTCTTTTTATCTCCCACAAGGTCTGATACATCAGCACCTTCTGTCTCATTTTCAACTATATTTTTTTCTTCATTTACAAATAATGGACTCACATTCACTGGAGAATCAGGCCTCCTTTCACCAAGGGATTCATCAAGTTCAGATTTGACTTGAAGAATAGCCTGACTCTCATGTTGGGCTGCACCCAACATTTCAACTTCCTCTCCCTCTATTTGTGGTGCACTCAGACTACCAGTGATCACACAATCTCCCTCATCACCCTCTGATTCTTCACTACTATCATCCTTTTCAACTCCTTCTGGTCCTAAACCTGACACCTCCATATCCTCAACAGGATCCACAGAAGGCAGTTGTTGGGAGATCACAGTGCTTGGGCTTCCCAAGTCCACTGAGTCATCCTGAATGACTAAAGGCTGGTCAATGTCCAACTGTCCTGACATTGATGAGGCTTTAGTCAAACCAGCTTCTCCTATGGAAGTCTCAACATTGTCAAGCTTTGCCTTAGGCTCAGAAGAACCATCCTTGGCCAATGTATCTTGGACTGAGTCACCACTCTTGGTCAACTCCTCTGATTTATCAGAGTCCTTAATTGAATGAAAAGTCAAGTAATGTACCTGAGCAGAATTGAGTCCAGGAGGGTTGGGGTTTGTGTTATCATCATCATCATCATCTGCATCATCTGAGGTGCTGTCAGGATGCTTGACTCCTTGTGCAATCCTCTCTCTCTCAGCAAGCACCTTCTCATGAACAATTGTGCAGAACAAGGCCTCAGTGGTCAGCACACTGGACTTCTTTACATTTGCAAAATGTAATAGCCTGTTCTCTTCAACCTGCCACCAACTTGCACCCTTATCCTTGATAGCCTGAGCTATCTCCACCATAGTTCTATCTTTGATCTCAACAAGTGCTCTGAGATCATAGAACTGTTGTTGCAGCCTTGGATAATCTTTCAATCCTGGGTACAGCTGGTCCACATTGGCTTTGGCAATCTGCCTTAGCATCCCCTCATAAGTGTACTCTTCTTCACTATCATCTCCATCAGAAGAGTTGGCTTGAGATTCAGGAGGGTTGGATTGGGATTCAGGAAGGTTGTGCTGAGATTCAGATGGGTTGGGTTCAGATGGGTTGGGCTCAGAAGTACTTAGAATAATTTGGGTCTCAGGTGCTGTAGAGAGCAATGTTCCTGAGGAGGTTATTGGAATGGCTGGAATGGGTGGGTGAATAACTTGATCACCTTCTTGAAGAGCAAATTCAAGAAGTTTGGTATATGAAAGAAGTCTGGGATCAAGGGGGGAGAATGGCCTATCTTCAATATCAGCCAAATCAGCCAGCACATCAATACCTGTCCTGTCAGGAGCACCTTAAGGAGAGTAAGTCTTTTTGGCCACAAAGGGGGCATCTTCAGGAGTCTTGCACTCCACTTCCTCATGCCTGGATTCATCATGTGATGGGGATATTCTCTGGGATTGAATATCAGGGGAGTTGGCTTCAGGGCTTTTGGACTTTGACTTAAACTTGGAATTAGACCTACTGGCTTGTCTAATTTCCTTGAAGAATTCTTTCCTCTTCTTCTCCTCCTCCATCAGCTTCCGTTTCTCAGAGGTTTTGATTATCCTCCTTCTTCTTTCTAACCTTGTTGGCTTCTCAGGTTGGAGAGGGACAATCTCTCTGAACTCTTCTCCCTCTTCAGGAGGGTTGACTCCTTCTTCCTCCACTCTATCAATCTCCTCAGAAGTGGCACCTCCACTTCTAGATTGGCTATCAGGAGAAGATTCACTAAGAATCTGTTTCATCTTCTTCATTTTGGGCTGAGTTTTCACAGGTTGAGCTTTCCTCTTCCTTGGAGAGGATCTGGGAACATTTGCAACTGCTAGGGCTTGCTTGGATGCTGCCCCTTGCTTCCTCTTCTCAGTCTTTGAGGACATCTTCCTAAACATCACCTTCTGGGCTGGAAATGGCTTTGGCTTGGCTTGAAGATGTGTGTAGTGATCAAATCTTTCCAAGAGCAGACTTGCTCTTGTGCAAAATAGGAGCTTTCCATCCACCACCACCTTGTGGTGTTTTACCTCTTTGAACTTAAACTTCTCATTCATCATTTTACCTAGAATGAACCTTTTCCAATCAAACTTGACTCTCTTTTCAGCAGAGTCAATCACAGCAGCCATTACTCTCAATTTTGGCAAACTGATTTGTTCAACACTTCCAGAATGGCTTAACAAACTCTTTACAACACAATCAAATAAGTGCTCATAGATTGGTTTCAGTGTTTTCTTGTTCTGTGCACCTACCATCTTCTTTGGAATCTTCATTCATGGATTAGAAAACTCTTGTTCCTCTCCTTCTCTGTAGAGTTCTGGATTCAGGCCTTCAGATGGTAGCCCAAAGCTGGCATCAAGATTTTTAGAGGTGAAGATGATGGTGTGTTGAGTCTCCTCTTCTTCATCCTCCTCTGCATATGTCAATTTGGTGCATACATCACCTTTCTTGCCCTTCCATCTTAGATGAGCAAAGAATTCAGCCATAAATGGGTTGAGACAAGAATCAGGCTTTGTGCCTAAAAACTTTTCGAGCCCTACATCCCTCAGCCATTGAAGGACTGGATGCACTTCCTCATCAGGGCTGTCAAAAGCCACAAGTTTTTCGAACCAAAGGGAGTTTGTATTACTAAGATATGAGAAATCAATATCCAAGGATGGATCATTGAAGTCTACAAGTTCCTCTCTTTTGATTTTGGGTGCCATGGATAATTTTTTGAAAGAGATGAATGGAGGGTTTGAAAGTTTGGAGAGTTTTTCAAAAATGCTTAAGGGTTTGAAATATGAGTGCGTAAGGAATGAGGGTAAAAACTGAGTGTTTTTATATGTGGAGGATTTATTAACCGTTGGTTAATAGTTTTTTAGGGTGGATAAAACTTAAAACCAATTGGATATGATGGGGTAGTGGGCTTGGGAACGGTTTGATGAAGGTTTAATGTTAATCAATGGCTTTGATGATAGCACAGTAATTAATGCAATCTTAAAAGAGATTTTTGCATTAAATGCAGATGTGCCATTTTGGGGGCAAAAACATTAACATCACACGCCATCCTAAAATAGCCTACTCTTAGCCCAAGAAATCTTTTAAATGTCCAATCAATGCTAAAAATAGCAATTATCACCCTATTAACTTGGACAAACATCCTGAGATGTGTTTTGACTTCTGTTTTGGTCAAAATAACTAACCAATATGCCTGAGTGGGTCCCAATGTTGCTGAATGGGTCCCACAAGGTCAATTTTCCTGACCAACATTGCTGAAGGCTATATGGACAACTCTACTGAGTTTCCCTTTTTGGCAGACAGCTTCAGTGAGGTTGGTCAACCTTGCTGAAGTTCAACTTAATGAACTTTCCCCCTCTATTTGAGCTTCCTTCTTCATTTCTCCATCTTTCCTGGATCAAGTAAGCCCAATTCAGCTGAAAGTTCTAGAAACCTTGCTTCAGCTAATGGCTTAGTTAAGATATCAACTTTTTGCTTATCAGTGTGGATTTTGACAAGCTTCATATCTTTCTTATCCACATGATCCCTTATGAAATGATGCTTAATATCAACATGTTTGCATCTTGTGTGGAGTACTGGATTCTGTGAAATAGCAATTGCACTATTGTTGTCACAGAATATTGGGACTTCATTGGTGATGACTTTGTAATCTATAAGTTGCTGTCTGAGCAAAAGTATCTGAGCACAGGAACTTCCAGCTGCTACATATTCTGCTTCAGTTGTTGATGTGGCAACTGTATTTTGCTTCTTGGAGAACCATGAGATTAGCTTGCTGCCCAAGAATTGACATGTTCCAGAGGTGGATTTTCTGTCAATTCTACATCCTCCATAATCTGCATCTGAATATCCAGTGAGCTCAATGTTGTCATCAGCTGGATACCATAATCCAAGATTCTCAGTTCCCTTGAGATATCTTAGAATTCTCTTGGCAGCATCAAGGTGACTCTTCTTTGGATTTGCTTGAAATCTTGCACAGACTCCAACTGCAAATGTGATATCAGGCCTACTTGTAGTGAGATATAGCAAGGATCCTATGATTCCTCTGTAATTAGTGGAGTTTGTTGACTCTCCACTTTCATCAGGATCCATTTTCCAGTTTGTATTCATAAGAATTCTGACTGGCTTGCTTGTAGCACATCCAAATTTCTTGATCATGTCCCTTGTATACTTAGCCTGATTGATGAATATTCCTTTCTTTGATTGAGTGACTTGGAGTCCTAGAAAGAAATTCATCAATCCCATCATGGACATCTCAAATTTGCTCTGCATGAGTTTGGAGAATTTCTCACACAACTTTTCATTTGGAGATCCAAATATAATGTCATCCACATAGATTTGGACTAACAAAATATCATCTCCTTCACAGATTCTAAACAAGGTTCTGTCAACAGTGCCTTTGACCAAACCATGATCTAGAAGGAACTGTGATAAGGTGTCATACCAAGCTCTTGGAGCTTGCTTTAAGCCATAGAGGGCTTTCTTTAATCTGTACACCTTGTCTCCTTCTTCAAATCCAGGGGGTTGCTCAACATACACTTCTTCTTTGAGTACTCCATTAAGAAATGCACTCTTCACATCCATTTGGTACACCTTGAATCTCATGTGAGCTGCATATGCTAGGAAGAGTCTGATTGCCTCAAGTCTGGCCACTGGAGCAAATGTTTCATCATAATCAATCCCCTCAGATTGACAATATCCCTTGGCCACCAGTCTTGCTTTGTTCCTCACAATGATGTCATTTTCATTTTTCTTATTTTTAAAGACCCATTTGGTTCCAATGACATCTTGATGAGTTGGCCTATCCACCAGATCCCATACTTCATTCCTGGTGAACTGGTTCAGCTCTTCTTGCATGGCTATGATCCAGTTGGTGTCTTGAAGTGCTTCCTCAATATCTTTTGGTTCCTGTTCTGAAAGGAAACAACAAAACAAGGCACTTTCTCCATGAAACCTTCTAGTTTTAATCTCTTCACTTGGATTACCAAGTATCAGGCTAGTTGGGTGGTCATGCAACCAAGTCCTTCTAGACCTGATCCCTTCAGGGGGATTGTCCTCTTCATAAGTTGGATCACTAGACTCATTAAATTCAGGAAAGTTAATAGAAGGATCAAGTTCAGGATCATATTCAGGGGTGTTGTCCTCATTGTCAGATAAGTTGACATTTTCATTGGTTCCCCCTTGAATATTGGATCCATTTACTACCTCAGCATTGCCTGCTTCTTCATTGGTAGTTACTACCTGATTTTGAACTGGGATGGGATCAGTCAGTTCAATTTCTCCTTCAGGTTGGTTATCCTCTGGTTGATTGCCATCAGGTAAGTTGTCCAGCTTTTGATTGTCATCAAGTTCAGGCTGGGCAACATCTACAAACACTGTTTCCTTGCTTTGAAGCCTTAGTCTGGTTGTTCTTTGTGTTATTTCATCAATATTCAGGTTTCTATCCCTGAACTCATTAATAGATTCATCAAACACAACATGAGGTGTTTCTTCAACAACAAGGGTTTTGTAATTGTAGACTCTATAAGCTTTACTGATTTGTGAATATCCAACAAATATTCCTTCATCAGCTTTGCTGTCAGAAGCTTTCAATTGCTCCTTCCCATTGTTGTGAATGAAACACTTGCAACCAAATATATGAAAATAGGCAATAGTGGGCAATCTACCTTTCCATAATTGATATGGAGTTTTACCTTGACCTTTGGTGATTAAGGATCTGTTTTGAGTGTGACATGCAGTGCTAATGGCTTCAGCCCAGAACCTTTTTGGCAATTTGGATTCAGCAATCAAGGTTCTTGCTGCTTCTTTCAAGGTTCTGTTCTTTCTTTCAGCAACCCCATTTTGTTGAGGTGTTCTTGCTGCTGAAGTCTCATGAGTGATGTCATTCTTGCTGCAGTACTCATTGATGTATGGGTTTATGAATTCAGTGCCCTTGTCTGATCTGATCTTGACAATACTTAGGCCCTTTTCATTGCTCAATCTCATCATCAATTCAGGTAGCTTGGCTTGGGTCTCCTTTTTGTTCAGAAGAAATACCACCCAAGTGTACCTGGAAAAATCATCAACCACTACTAAAGCATATTTTCTTCCATTTATACTTACTGGGATAATTGGACCAAATAAATCCATATGCAGTAGTTGAAGAACTCTCTCAGTGGAGATGACAGGTTTTCCTTTGAAAGAAGCTTTGATTTGCTTTCCTTCTTGACATGGCTGACATACATGTTCCTTGGTGAACACTTGATTTGGCAGCCCTTTTACTAGAGAGTTTCTTGCCAGTTTGTTGATGGTTTTGAAATTCAGGTGATTCAATCTTTTGTGCCATAGCCAGCTTTGCTCACTTGTGCTTTTGGCAACAAGACAGACTGCTTAAGGGGTTTTGCTCCAATCTGCAAAATAGACATTTCCCTTTCTCACCCCTGTTAGTAGCACCTGTTGTGTTGAATTATCTTTGATAATGCATTCATTTGGTGCAAATTCAACACTATATCCTCTATCACAGATTTGACTAATAGACAACAAATTATATTTTAGGCCTAGAACATATGAAACATCAGTAATTTTAACACTACCAATGTTTAATGTACCATAACCTCTTGTAATCCCTTGAGAGCTGTCTCCAAAGGTTACTGAAGGACCATCCTTTTCACTGAATTCTGAGAGAAGCTCCTTGTTTCCAGTCATGTGTCTTGAACATCCACTGTCCAAGTACCATGCTGTTTTCTTGTTTATGCTTCTCTTCTTCTTGTGGTCCTTGCATTCCTGCAAAGTCAAACTTTAGGTACCCTTTGAATGTTGGGTCCTAGTGGGTTAGTTGTACCTTTTGGAACCCAAATCTGCCTGATTACTCTGATTGACTCAAAGTGACTGACTTGGTTTCCATTTACATCTACATACACAGTTTTACCCTTAAATGCCTTGGGTGGTTTCTGTGCATAAGTGTTAGTCTTGTAAAGTTCAGGAGAGTTGGTGAATTTCTTTGGGATATATCTCCTGAAGTTACTAGACTTAGGTGCAGCTTGGTGAGACCTTTGAGGATAGGGGCTTGGATGGCCTTTTCCCTTTGGCATGAAAGGTCCAGGCTTCCTGAAGCTGTTATACCTTTCAGTGGGGTTGGGCCTTAATCTGTTCAGTTGAGGTTGCCTCAGATGAGTTGGCCTTTTCTGAGCAGATTTTGGACACCTCCACTGATGAGTGTTTAGATGGTTTGACCTTCCATTGGTTCTTCCCTTCTGAACCTCATTTCTCTTGTATACAATGTTCTTAAGCGGTTGATTTACTTCCATTTCATTTTGTTGAGCCACTGATCTTACAAAAGTCATCTTAGAATTGCTTGTTGAGGCAATACTAAGACCAGGTGAGGGTTCAAATGGATTATAGCCTAGTCCACCTTTTTGAGCAAACGGTCTTTGAAACCCCTTGAATTTCCTCTATTGCTTTAGCGGATTTGTTCAAGGCAGACATCTTCATTTTTAAGCTCCCCTCACTAAATTTAAGAGTATCAAATTCATTTGAGAGATTGTCAAATTTAGCTTGAAGGGTTCTAAGATCAAAATCCTTTTTCCTCAAGGCCAGTTCTTGTTCATCAATCAGCTTTTGTTGTTCAGTGACTTTGAGAGACATTTCATCATGTTCTCTCACAGTCTGTTGATACAACTCTGTTGATTTAAAGTCGAACTCTGGTTCAGGAAGGTTGGGAGTTTGAACTTTAGAATTCAACAACTCATTTTCTCTCAATGCCATATTGCATACTTCTTGTAGTCTGGTGAAATCCTCAAGTAACTTCCCAAAGTTGAGTTTCAAGTGGATTTCACTGGACTCATGTGTGTTATTTGAAGAGTTGGAAGATGAACATACCTCTTCATTTTCAAAAGCCATTTGACAGTCATCATCACTGTCACTGTTGGAGAATAGCCCATCATCAGAAGAGTACACACTCTCTTCACTTGCTGATTCCCCAGCTACCATGGCCTTCCTGTTGTTCAACCTTTTGTCTCTTTTGTTCTGCCTTTCTTTTCTTTCCTTTGAACTTAGGTCAGGACAATCATACTGAAAGTGACCCTTTTCTGGCAGTTGTAACACACATCTTCATCATCATTCTTCTTGCTTGAGGACTCCTTCCTCCTTGATGATGATGGTTCAGCTTTGCTGTACTTCTTTCTATCAACATATCTATCTTCTTTCTTTTCATCAGAGACTTTGTCCTCTGATTTGTTTTCAGGAGAGCTGAATCTCCTTCTGGTTCTGTTGTCTTGGTAGAACATTTTGTATCTACCAAATCTGGAGTTGAGCTTCTCAAATCTCCTTGCCATGAGTGCCAGCTCCTCCTTCATTTCAGACTTTGAAACAGTTTGAGAAGATCTTTGTGTACTCTTCTTTTCTGTTTCAGCAGCTTTGAAAGCAACACCTTTGCTTGAGGAGGATGGCTCATCATGCACTTTCTTTCTGTTCAAATCAAACTCATATGCTTTGAGTTTAGAGAACACTTGTTGCATGGGCATGTTGTTAAGATTGTTGGTGTTTTGCATCATGACAGAGTATATGTCCCACTTGGATGTTAGACTTCTCAGAATTTTCAAAGCAACTTCTCTTTTGGCATATAACTTGCCAAGAGAGTTTATCTCATTCATGATGTCAGTGAATCTGCCATCAAGATGATCAATAGTTTCATTTGGCTCCATAGAAAATTGTTCATATTTTTGGATAGCCACTTGAAGCTTGTTTTCTTTTATCTTTTGGGTACCTTCACACATAAGTGCTAAGGTGTCCCAAATTTCTTTTGCTGTTGTGCAGTGGTACACTCTTCCCATCACTGCATCTGGAATGGTCTGGTACAAAGTATTCATGGCAATGTAGTTCAGGTTATGCCTTTTTCTTTCTTCAGCTGTAAACTCATCCTCATCTTTTGGTAGCAATTCCCTTGGATCTGCTTTCTGTGCATCAGTGAGTTTGGGATTTGCTTTAGTGAATGTGAAAGGTCCTCTGGTGATGACTTTGAGCATTTCATCATGCCGGCAGGCAAGATGTGCTCTCATCCTGATCTTCCAGAAATCATAGTTCTCAATTGAGAACATTGGCAGTTTATGATGTGAAATATGATTCACTTGATTTGGACCCATGTTGTTGATGGTATTGACAGCATCTCCTGGAACTGCATTGTTAGCCAGTTCTATAGAAATAGGTTAGATAATCACAAATGGTTTTTCAGAAATTTGGATCAGTTCAGTGACCACAGAAACAAAGAGTTTTGAAAATCAGTTGGATTTTCAGAAGCAGTGGTCTTTGAACCCCTGCTCTGATACCACTTGTTGGTCCTTGGTGGAGTATGACACAAGTGTATGGGGGGGGGGGGGGGAATGCACTTGTGTATGCAAATTCTTTTCTTTTTCAAACAGTTTGGTCTTATCAGAGAGGTTGTCTCACAACTAGCCTGAGAATGAACTTCAATAGATACTTGCCCTACTGAAAACTATTAAATGATCAGTTGGATAAATATCTAAGAGAGTTGCTAAGTGCGGAATGTGGTTGACCCTTTTTTTGAAATAATACTCCAAGTTAATTTCTGAAAACACAGTTGATCAGGGACTTTGTCCAAAACAATTTTTCTTCACTTACTGAGATAATCTCTTTAAGAATGATTGATTTGCAAGTAATAGAATAAATGCAGTAAGTAAATGACACACAATTTATAGTGGTTCAGAGACTCAAGCTCCTACATCCACTTTCCCTGATTGAACAGGATAATTCCTTAACAATGGAATTAGCTTGTTTTATAGTGCCAAGGTGCACTGATCAACAACACTCTCTTAGTGGTTTGATCCTTAGGATAATCTGAGTCCTAGTGCTCAATCTCTCTGAGTTAAGACTGTGTTTCTCAATAACAGTCCTTAACTCCTCACTTCTACAACAAACACTACTTCACTCAATGAGGTAAGGGCTTGAGGTTTGGTTCCAACTAATAGAGATATCCTTTACAATAAGAACAGTGTAAAGGCTTAGGATATCTCAATGCTAAGCTTGGGATATTACAAGAGTTGGCTTAGCTGAATGAAGTGATCAGGAAACTTGGGATTCTTAAGAACAGCTTTGGTTTCCTTTGATTGCTTGATGATAATTTGATAGCAAGTAGTTGGATCATAGAATCCTTTAATCACTTCTAAATTTATAGGCAAATTTGAACAACTATCCGTTGGAGAGATAGCAATTCAAACTTGTCTATTTGCAGCACCATTGAAACGGTTATGAAGCTTGACATTCTATTATCCACTGTGTAATAGACTCTTCAATGGTTGCTTGAATGAATGTGTTGACTTCTGAAAAATGCGGCTGAGATGACTTGTGTTAGTTTCCAAATTTGCACATTTCCCAAGGTTGATTTGTGGCAGACTTTACACTCAACCAACGGTCAGATGGGACAACTGCCCTGAACATTCCTGCTGCAAACTAGAATGTTCCAACATTCATTCAATTCTTCAGTCTTTAATGCTTCTAAGTCTTCAATGCTTGTTCAGGCTTGAATGGCAATAAATGCTTCAATAAATATGTCTTCTATGAGTATAGCATTCAATGCTCTTGATCATTAGGACTTCAATTGATCTGATACAGTTCTTATCAATGCATGAAGTTTTGCCTTATCATTCTTGATCATTCAGCCATGTTGTCCACTTCAGTCAGCTTGTCTTGAATACTCAGCAAACTTGTCCTAAAGTACTAACACTTAGTAAGCTGCCTAACATTCCAGCTTTGGACAACTGTCCTGAACTACAAATCTCACAACATTTTTGAGGTTTAAACTTAAGCATTTTTACTATCTCAACTATCCTGAGACAACTAGACTGAACTAGACTTGAGTATATCTCAACTAATCTGATCATCATCAATCAGGGGTTTTGGTATCTAAATCAAAATCATTTTATTTCCCAACATATATATATATAATCAATGACTTGTATCTTGGGGCGGACATATATATTGTAAGAGTTGAAAATATGGGTGTAGATAACTTCAAGATAATAGTAAGAGGTTACTCTTTCTTATACATTCTTCTGATCTTCTCCCCTCTTTCCCTTTCCGTCAAATAATTAAGGGGTTGTTATTTATAGTAGAACATTCATCATTACTAGCCCCTTTAATCAATACCCCTAGGGTTTTAGCCATGTTACCTTACGGCCTAAAGTATATTTGAAGGAGATTGTAATTAATTCAACTTTTGTCAAGTTGCTAGCTAGTAGACATTTATTTTTAAATGTAGACATAGCTACGTGGGGTGCATGGATAATGATAGCTAGCAATTTTTTTATATGTCGGTATAGCTGCGTGAGGTGTATGCATAATGATAGCTAGTAATTTTTTTATATGCAGGTATAGCTACATGAGGTGCATGCATAATGATAGCTAGTAAAAAAATTTATGTGTAGGTATAACTAGGTGGGGTGCATGCATGATGTATCAATATCAATTTATTAGTAGCGTAGTATATTGGTATGTATATACTAACACCTAGGTTCTTACTATCTTATTTTATTTATTGTGTGCTCACATATATATATATATATATATATATATTTAGTAATTTATAAAATAATAGTTATATATATGTTAATATATTATGGGTGAAATTTAGGAGTAGTATTTTGGGGTGTTATATCCTACCCCACTACGAAAATTTTCGTCTTCGAAATTATATTTTACCTCGATCGGGGAGGTTTGGGTGTTTGGCTAATATTTCGTCTTCTTGTTCCCACGTCGCTTCTTCTTGACCATGTCGGTTCCATTGCACTTTAATTTGGGTGATGTCGCAATTTTGCAGTCTTTGCACCTTTCTATCGAGGATAGCTACTAGGGTTTCTACATACGTCAAGTTATTGTCAATTTCTATCGCATCCTGATTAATTACATGACTTGGATCGGGTATATATATATTTGCGCAGTATGGACACGTGAAATACGTTGTGTACTTTATCTAGCTCTAGCGGTAAAGCTAGTCTATACGCTAACCTCCCTACTCGTTCAAGTATCTTGTATGGCTCGATAAACCTTGGACTCAATTTCCCTTGTTTTCCGAAGCGAATGACACCCTTCGTTGGTGACACTTTTAATAATATTTTCTCTCAAATCTCAAATTCTAGATCCTTTCGCCTTTTGTCCGCATACGACTTTTGTCTGTCTTGTGCCGCCCTTATCCTTTCCCGAACTGTCTTGATTACTCCAGCAGTTTCTTCGATTAGTTCAGGACCTAAGATTTTCTTTTCTCCAACGTCGTTCCAATATAAAGGTGATCTGCATTTTCGACCATAGAGTGCCTCGTAGGGTGCCATACCAATAGTTGTCTGGTAACTATTGTTATATGTAAATTCAACCAAGGGTAGGAATTTCTCCCAATTTCCATAAAAAACGAGAGTACACGCCCTCAGCATATCTTCCAATGTTTGGATGGTTCTCTCCGATTGTCCGTCAATTTGAGGGTGGAACGTAGTGCTGAAGTTTAGCTTAGTTCTCATTGCATCTTGTAGGTTTTGCTAGAATTTTGATGTAAATTGTGTGTCCCTGTCTGACACTATTGAGCCAGGCACTCCATGTAGCCTAACGATCTCCTCCAAGTATATTTGAGCCAACTTATCTAACTCGAAGGTCATTTTTATTGGTAAAAAGTGTGTTGATTCCGTCAAGCGATCGACTATGACCCATATAGCTTGATTTCCTCGAAACGAGCTTGGAAAACCCACCACAAAGTCCATCGCTATGTGCTCCCACTTCCACTCAGGAATCTCAAGTGGCTTAAGTAATCCTGACGGTCGTTGGTGTTCAGCTTTTACCTATTGACATGTCATGCATCTTTGTACGAAGGCTCCAATATCTCCTTTCATGTTCCTCCACCAGAATAATTTCCTCAGGTCTCGATACATCTTCGTTCCTCCTGGGTGAGCGGTGTAAGGCGTGCAATGTGCTTCTTCCATAATATCCCTTCTAAGAGCTTCAACTTTTGGTACACAAAGTCTTCCTTCGTAGACTAATGTACCCTCGCCGGTTAGGGAAAAACCTTGTATTTTTCCTCCTTCAACCTTCTTCTTTATTTTCTCCAAGAACTTGTCTCCTTTTTTAGCTTACATGATCATTTCATTTAGCGTAGACTTTACCACCATTGTCACTACTCTCGCTTGGATTGTATTTGGTGGCAAGATCACCTTTAAATTCATTTTTGCAAACTCATCGACTAACCTTAGTTGGCTGGTTATACAAGTTAATCTGCTTCTCTCCTTCCGACTCAATGCGTTAGCAACTACGTTCGCCTTTCCTGGATGGTCTATATTGTGCAGTCGTAGTCCTTCACCAACTCTAGCCATGTTCTTTGCCTCATGTTTAATTCATTTTGTTCGAAGAAGTACTTCAAACTTTTATGGTCGGTGTAGATTTTACACTTCCCACCGTACAAGTAATGTCGCCAAATCTTCAAGGCATAGACCACTGTGGCGAGTTCCAAGTCGTGAGTGGGGTAATTCTACTCATGAGTCTTCAGTTGTCTTGAGGCATATGCGACTACCTTTCCCTTCTGCATCAGTACGCATCCTAAACCTTGTTTTGAGGCGTCGTTATAGACAATAAATCCTTCTGAACCGTCTGGAATGGTTAGGACAGGCGCGGTGGTTAGTCTCCTCTTCAATTTTTGGAAGTTGTCCTCGCATTCTTCTGTCCAGTGGAACTTCACCTCCTTCCTCGTTAGTTGTGTTAATGGTCTTGCAATTTTCGAAAAACCAACGATAAATCTTCGATAGTATCCTGCAAATCCTAAAAAGCTTCCCACCTCATTCACGTTTGTTGGGGATCTCCATTGGCTTATGGCTTCGACTTTGGTTGGGTCGACTTCAATACCACGAGCTGAGACGATATGGCCAAGGAATACGACTTGATCAAGCCAAAATTCACATTTTGTGAATTTAGCGTGGAGTCTCTCTTTTCGCAGCACCTCCAAAGTGGTTTTGAGGTGTTCCTCGTGTTGTTCTTGATCCTTTGAGTATACAAGGATATCGTCGATGAATGCGATCACAAACCTATCTAGATATGGGTGAAATACTCGATTCATTAGGTCCATGAAAATCGCTAGCGCGTTGCTGAGTCTGAATGGCAATTACAATGAATTCGTAATGCCCATAACGCGTCCTAAAGGCCGTCTTTGGGATGTCACCTTCCTTGATCTTCGCTTGGTGGTATCCAGACCTCAGGTCTATCTTTGAAGACACACTGGCACCCTTTAATTGATCAAACAAGGATATCGTCGATGAATGCGATCACAAACCTATCTAGATATGGGTGAAATACTCGATTCATTAGGTCCATGAAAATCGCTAGCGCGTTGCTGAGTCTGAATGGCAATTACAATGAATTCGTAATGCCCATAACGCGTCCTGAAGGCCGTCTTTGGGATGTCGCCTTCCTTGATCTTCGCTTGGTGGTATCCAGACCTCAGGTCTATCTTTGAAGACACACTGGCACCCTTTAATTGATCAAACAAGTCTTCGATCCTTGGCAGCGGGTATTTATTTTTTATGGCGAGCTTATTCAATTCTCGATAATCAATGCACATTCTAAATGTACCATCCTTCTTTTTCACGAACAATACTGGTGCTCCCCATGGCGAAACGCTAGGTCGTATGAAACCCTTATCCAGGAGTTCTTGTAGTTCTTGCATTTCCTTTGGCGCCATTCTGTATGGTGCCTTTGAGACCGGTGCTACTCCTGGCACTAAGTCGATAGTGAACTCCACTTGTCGTTCTGGGGGCAGACCGGGTAGGTCCTCTGGGAAAACATCTTTGTACTCTCGTGCAATGGGCACTTCTTCAATCGATCGATCACCTTATTCGGATTGCACGATGTTCACAAGGAGTGCCGTGCAATTTCCTTTCCTTAGCATCTTCATCGTTTTCATTGCAGACACAATTCGAGGTATCACTCCCACCTTAGCTCCATAGAATGTGTAGTCCTCAGTTTCGTTGTGGCGGAATGAGACTTTCTTCTTGTGACACGTAATGATAGCTTGGTTGGCCGTAAGCTAGTCCATCCCCAAAATTACATTGAAATCTTTCATGTTGATGACATGCAAGTCCGCTACTAAGTTCTTATTATCAAAACCAATCATTATTCCCTTGCATAGTTGAGTGGTTTGGATAGTTGTACCTGACGGGATACTTACTTCAAGAAATTCTCTATCTACTCTTGTGTTATGTTTCCTTATTTTGTCAAACATGTTTTTGGAAATGAAAGAGTAGGTAGCCCCGATATCAAATAATACTAGAACAGATATACTAGAAATGGTCAACATACCTACCATGGTTCCTAGTTCATCGGTGGCCTCTTATTGCGTCATTGCAAAACACGAGCGGGTCTCGCGTTTGGTTTTCCCTTGTTTCTGAGCAATGGGCAATTGCTTAGTCCGTGACCCAGCTTCTTACAGTGGAAACATAATCCCGACCCGTACAAGCATTGTCCATTGTGGTTTTTCCCACACTTGGGGCACGTTGGCTTGGTTTTTTGTGTGGCCTGGCTTGTGTTTCCTTCCCTGTGGATGTGCTTATTGTAGTTGTAGTCCCTCCCTTGATTTGGATTTACCAACTTTCTCTTATTCGGAAATTCAACGACTCTATTTTCCGAAATCTCGAGCTTCAGCCGAGAGGCAATTTCCTGAACTTAGGAAGAAGCTTCAGCATATGTCAACATTTCTTGCCCTGTTAAGATGCTGCTGATCTTAGGTCGTATATTTTTCTTGAAGCGCCGAGCCTTTTTTTGTTCGGTATCCACCAGATGAGGAGCATATCTACTGAGTTGGCTAAATTTTCGCTCATATTCAAGCACAATCGTGGCACCTTGTTTGAGGTGGATGAACTATGTTTCCTTTTGATCGTGGAAGGATTGGGGCATGTAATTTTGAATTACTGCTTCTTTGAAGTCTTCCCAGCTAATGGTAGCTCTTTGTGTTACAGTCTTTGGTCGGTAATAGGCTTCCCACCAATAGTCTGCTTCATCCGTCAATTGAAAGATAACGCATGAAACCTTTTGCTCATCAGTGCATACAATATGAGCAAATATTTTCTCGAGTGCCCTCAACCAGGTTTCAGCTTCTGCAAGATTCTCCTTGCCACTGAAAGTAGGTGGACGGTAGCGTCTGAATTGTTCCACCACAATGCTCATTTCGTTGCGATGCGTTGGTAGAGGTGGTGTGGTCGACGTGGGCACGGTTGTGAAGTGTCGTGCAAGACCTTGAAGACGTTTGCGAGGTCGTTTCCCAAGCCTTCATCACTTGATAGGGAAGGTTCTTGGACGGGGATTTGCGTGCGGTGGGGTCGTCCACGACTCATGATCTATTCCACCAAGTTAAATTATTAAAATGAGGTTTATTTTATAACTTATTATAATCTCTAAACTATTGATGTAAAGTAGATAAATTAAAGCAACTTAGTACATTATTGTTTACTATATATACATATATACGTACATATATATATATATATATATTTATCTATTGTTTTATTTTTTTGTCACGCTGGTGGTTGTTGAATACACAAATATATAACATATGACTTCTTTATTATAAGCACACATACTCCATAACAAAACGAGACCTATCTCTAAGGTGATGGCAGATATAAGAATTAATATTGTACATCTTATGCCTAGGACAAAAAGAAAATCCAGGGTTATCCTGGACGGACGTTGTTAGGTAATACAGATACAAAGTGATAGGTCCATGCCCTTATTGGGCTTTAACATTGTCCGGTGAAGGAGTGTTGGCCACCCCCTCGTATTGAGGATATAATTCAGGTTCTTCATCCACTACAATAGGTTCCTCTATCTCAGTAGATTCCAACACTTCACTTCAACTTGTTCGAGATAGAATTGTTCGGGTTCTGCGGGGTGCCCTTCACTGACCCACTACTAGTACAGACCGGCCGAGAAGCACGGATAACATACCTCACCGTGTTGACCAGCTAAATTAAAGTAAAGGTTATAGGCGTAAAGCCTCCAAACTTCGGGCAACATGTTATTCAGCATCCGACATGCTTCATGTCCATCAAACGGAACCCCCATTTGTTGAGAAGTTCTCCATGTGGCTGCCATCTCTCCGTTGTGAGCTCCTACATCGTCGTTTTCATTTTGTTGGGTTAACACACATCGGTGTAGGTGGGCGTTGACGTAAGCCTCGTAGTTATCCATCTAGATACCAAAGTTTTTCTCAAACGTAAGTTTAATCTCAATTCAACGAGATTCTCACTAATTGTAAAATTTTATTTAGTAAGTGGTGATGAAAAATGTACTAGTTTATATACTTACTTGAATTGTAGAGGAATTGTCGCGAAGGGATGATCGCAAGGGCATCCTTAGAAAACCTTTTTTTTTTTAACTATCCTGTGTCTTTACTTCTATGAGTTGTAAGGAGAGAGTGTAGGGTACACACATATATAGTATGATTTCCCTGATTACTTTGTTCCTAAATATTTATGAATTATACATATCTATTTTTAGTAAAGACACCTACTCCTAGCTAATCATCATTTCACTATTTTACTAGTTGCATATATTTACTAGTTGCATGCATGTAGGGTTGTATCATATATTTTAAGTGTACTATTACACATATGTATATATTGTCCATCTATAATTACGTTAGTGTTACTATTTTTTATTTTATTGCATATTATATATATATATATATATATATATATATATATATTTGTATCATATAATTGAGCAAGTCTGCAGAAACCCAGACCCGCTCTGATACCACACTGTAACACCCCAATTTTAATTATACTAAAAATTAAAACGAAACATTACAAAATAATGACAACCTCATTTTTTTTTCTATATTTCTTTATATAAGTGACATATCATGTATTATCATTTAGCTCTTGCATAATAAATCATCTTGATCATGAATATTAATAGAGTTTCAGCGGAAATATATTAATCAAGCATAATTCGAAATATGTAGATCATGGTTTAGACCCGACATATCTATTACAAAATTTAAATTGTCTTTTCGAAATAACTAGATAATTAAATAACGTAGTAGTAGTTTATTTTAATTATAACTTTATTTCTTCGGCCATTGCATCCTGGATCACCTTTCCTTGTCAAATTCCTGCGCTGAAAATATTTAAAATAAAGGGTGAGTATGAAAACACTTAGTGAGGATTACTCCATAATTGCGCAAACTAAATTTTACAAATGTAAATAATGTGCTTGTAGAACTTGAAAGTGTGCTGGCAGCGCCAGACTTAACGTGAAAATGCTGGTTGAGCTAGACGTAACTTGAATTTGCTGGGTGGACCAGACTTAGCATGAGAATGCTGGCTGGGCTAAACGTAACTTGGAATTGCTGGTTGGACCAGACGTAACTTGTAATTTGCTGGTTGGACCAGACTTAGCGTGAGAGTGCTGGCTAGGCCAGTCGTAACTTGAAATTGTTGGTTGGACCAGACTTAGCATCAGAGTGCTGGTTGGGCCAGACGTTGCTTGAAATTAAATACATAGTAAGATTTAATAAGAGCAATTATAACACATGATCGTTATAACTCATTGAAGAATTGAAGAAATTCCCCACCTTCTGAAGTGTAAAACGTTAAAGATTTTTCGGCGTCACGTAACCTATAACGTGCATTTATTATTAGGTTCTAAATAAAATAAGAAAATAGGATAACTTATTTATTGGACATTTGTTGGAAATTGTTGGAGTTAAATAAAATTTATTTTACTGGGATTAGAGGGTTGATTGGACAATAAATATATATATATATATATATATATATATATTTTGAAATAACCATAGGCTACAGATTAGCTCGCGGAAATAATTTCCGAGACTGAAATAAAACATATGAATTAACCGACTACTCCATTTCTGTCTTGAGAGATGGAAGAGTGAACCGCCCTTTGGGCAAGTTGATGAGCCATTCCGTTGTTGGATCGGGATAAATAAGTAAATTTGCACACTACAAATTCCTCCTTTAATGCAGCGATCCGTTTGGCAATGTTAACTTCCGGTCCATGACCCTGTAAATATTTGGAGCACAAAGCTAAGGCTCTTTGTGAGTCACTCCTAATTTCAATATTGTAAGAGTTGAAAATATGGGTGTAGATAACTTCAAGATAATAATAAGAGGTTACTCTTTCTTATACCTTCTTTCCCTTACCGTCAAATAATTAAGGGGTTGCTATTTATAGTAGAACAATCATCATTACTAGCCCCTTTAATCAATACATCTAGGGTTTTAGTCATGTTAACCTACGGCCTAAAGTATATCTGAATGAGATTGCTACTAATTTATTTCCTTTTCTTTCAAATCGATCATTGAATCACGCATGGCGCTGCCATTAAAATAATTCATACAATTCTTACCTTTCACCAAGTTTGTAATTGTAATTGTATTTTTATTTTTGATTTATATATCCTTTGTTTTATTTTATTATTTTTTAATTTATTATTTTAATTATTCTCCAAATATTAAATTTAAAATTAAACATTCAATTATTAATTAATGTATTTTTTTTGAAGTCTTAATTAATGTATTTATAGACTTTATTTTCTAGTTCAAAGATAAACAAGAATCATATAATTGATGGTGGTTGGCTAAGAGTTAGAATTTGGAATTTAATGTGGTCTTCCAATTAATTAATTTGTATTTTATTCTTTCATAGATGAAAAAGCTACGGATAATAGATTTTTTCTTTGAAAGAAAGAATAAAAATACTCAAATATCTCAATTAAATCTATTTATAAATAAAGATAAAAGTCGTTCAGCAAAATTATTGAGGGTCAATCATTAGAATGTGATGCGGAATTACGACCACAAATATGAAAGTATATCATTGACAAGCGTTAGAAGAGCATATATCCTGCACCATACGAAATAATAATTTTAACAGGTTGCAAGTTTAATATTAAATTTTAAAAAATTTATGATAATTAATACGGAGTATATTATATATGAGATTTTTAGTGTATATTATAAATTTAATTACTTCAAAATTTTATTGTTGGCCCCCCTCAATTACTTATCCTGGGTCCACCCCTGGACATAGCTACGTGGGGTGCATGGATAATGATAACTAGTAATTTTTTTATATGTCGGTATAGCTGTGTGAGGTGCATGCATAATGATAGCTAGTAATTGTTTTATATGTAGGTATATCTACGTGAGGTGTATGCATAATAATAGCTAGTAATTTTTTTATATGTAGGTATAGCTATGTGAGGTGCATGCATAATGATAGCTAGTAAATTTTTTTATATGTAGGTATAGCTAGGTGGGGTGCATGCATGATGTATCAATATTAATTTATTAGTAGCGTAGTATGTTTGTATGTATATACTAACACCTAAATTCTTACTATCTTATTTTATTTATTGTATGATATATATATATATATATATATATATATATTTAGCAATTTATAAAAAATAGTTATATATATATATATATGTTAATATATTATGGGTGAAATTTAGGAGTAGTATTTTGGGGTGTTATATAAACCTCCCGATAATCTGCTTTTGCAAACTCTCTCCCAGCCCATCCATGTAAATTTCCTACTATTATCATTATCCACCTCCCCCCTAGAAAATTCATTTGGATACGTTTGATAGTATGGATAACACTCATTGGGGCTTTGAAGAACGATATGTAGTATAATGGCATAGCCGTGAGAACCGAGTTTAGAAGTGTGATCCTCTAATCGAGAGACAGATGTCTCCTAGCCCACCCCGACAGTTTTTTCCGGAGTCTGTCAATAAGGGGTTTCCACATTGCACTGCATCTAGGGTTAGCGCCAATGGGGAGGCTTAGATAAGAAAACGGAGTTGAGCTAGGGATACACCCGATGATATCTGAGTAGGTCGTGAGTTCCTTAGTGCTGATACTGATTGCATGCATCGAGCTCTTTGAGTAGTTTACCTTTAGGCGCGACGCTATCTCGAACAACCTTAAAACTCCCTTAATTAATTTTGCATTCTCCCTCGAAGCTCTACCAAGGAAAACTGTATTGTCAGCAAACTATAGACGGCTAACCTTCATTTTATGACACCCGATTTCAAAACACTTAGGTTATGTTTGGATGAGTGGATTTGATTTGATGAGGTATTTCTAATGAAAGGATTTAAAAATAGATGGATTTCAAATGACATGGTTTTAGTGAGGATTTCAAATCCTCTCAATTTTAACTAAAAAGTGTGTGAGCAAAAATCTAAGTATTTGAAATCCATTCATAATCCAAACAATTGGAGTGGATTTGGATGGTGAATTTAAAATCCATAGATCAAATCCATCCATCCAAATGGAGCCTTAAACTTTTCTAGACCCACAACTTTTTGCATTAAACAAATAAGGCCTTCTGTTGCAATGAGGAACAAGAATGGAGAAAGGGGGTCACCTTGTCGCATTGTCCTCTCAAGTTGAAACTCGCTAGTCGGACTCCCGTTCACTAAGATTACCATTATGGCCGATGAGAGGCATCCACAAATCCATTTCCTCCATTTCCAGTTGAAATTCATCCCTTCCAACATCTCATCAATGAATTCCCAAAACACCGATACGCTTTTTCAAAGTCCACTTTGAAGATTAGCCCATCCTGTTTTTCCATTTTGATGTAATCCAAGAGCTCATTGAGAACAAGTATACTGTCCAGAATTTGCTTATTTTATACGAACGCACTTTGGTTGTCGGAGATCACACCACATATCACCCAGGATTACCGATTAGCAAGTACTTTGGCTAAAATTTTGTAAAGGCAGTCGATCTATGATATAGGTCGGTAGTCTCTAATGAGACAAGATCCTTTCTTTTTTGGAATGAGAGTGACGAAGCTCAGGTTGCCTCCTTTTACGATTTTGCCACAATAATGGAATTCTTCCAATGCACTGATGATGTCTCCTTTTATAATCGGCCACATCTTTTTGATAAACTTAAAAGTAAAGTCGTTTTATGTGAGGTCTGGCAGACGAATGTTCTCTGCCCATCCAATCTTTTTGGTCACTAGGTGTTTTATATGAGGTCTGGCAGACGATTGTTTAGAGAATTGTGATCTGAAGTGCTTGGATATTTCTCTCTTGACCTTCGGCACCTCCTCTGAACACACATTGTCAATCAGCAACCCTTCGATTCTGTTTCCTGTCCTCCTAGCTTTGATACATTTGTGGAAGTATGCAGAGTTAGCATCGCCCTCTCTAATCCACTGGATTCTTGTCCTTTGATAATTGTCCCTGTCCTTTGTTTTCCTAAGTTTCCATATGGTGCTCCTAACAGATTTCAGTAGATTTTTTTGCTCCTCAGAGAGGTCCCTATTTTCTTGAATTCTATCCAGCGTGTCCATCTCCTTCCTAGCCTCGTTTAGTGTAACTTCTGCCTTATTAATGTTCTGGATGCACCACTCCTTAATATCATTCTTCAGTCTCTTGATTTTCTCTTTGAATCTAAAGTTTTTGGTTCCATTCACCACATATCCCATCCGTTTTTCTTGAACATATGCAGATAAGCCATGATTATCGAGCCATGAGTTGAAGAAGCTGAAGGGTTTGGGGCTCTAGTTCTGCGTGCATCTGTGGAGGAAGATGGGGTAGTGATTAAAACTGCTTTTATCCAATCCCTGCAATATATTATCTCCCCATTCGCCCACCCAATCGTCTGAAATAAGAGCTCTATCAATCCTACTGCAATATTTCCCATTGAGTCTAGACCACGTGAATTTTCTTCCCGCTAACTAAACTTCGTTGAGCCCTACCTCGGATATGAATTCTTTGAACTTCATGCTATTAGCGTTAGGTGTGTATATTGCCCTGCCTTTCCTCTTAGTCGAACTTCGTACCTCGTTGAAGTCCCCGAAGAGACACCAACTAGTGTAGCTGATGGGTTTGATTTTCCCCAGAATTGCTTCCCAAAGACTAAGTTTACTCCTGATGTCGCAAGGGCTATAGATATTAACCACCATTTGGTACTTCACGTTCTCCACTCATCTCCCTTCAATATCGATTGCTCCCTCCAAAATCCATTCGTTAATTACCTCAAATTTCTCCTTATTCTAGATGCTAACGATGCCTCCCGCCCTTCCTGCTGCATTCTTTTGCTTCCCACCCGATGTCTCTTTCACCCCAGACCGAACTGATGTTCAGTTTAGTGTGGTATTTGTACTTAGATTCTTGTATGCAAACCACATCTGGGGTAAATTTTGATACAAGCTCTCTTACCTCCCATTTCTTGAGTCTTTCCCCTAAACCTCTGATGTTGTATGATAAGACCTTCATTAAACAATATTTGGTTTGGTGATTCTCTTCTCTTCCTCGTCCTTCTGTTGCATCGATCTTAATTTTCCTAGATTCTCTTTTTCATTCTTGTCATTGATTGCCCCCACTTGTTTCCCTAACTCCCATATCTCTTCAAGCCCGAGAAGATTTTGTGGATTGGAGGGTAGTTAATTTTTGTCTTCCTCCGTAATACTGGCTTCTTGGGCTTTCGGTTTCGATGATGATTCAGACATCCCTCGGGCGAAGGTTGTCCACTGTTTCTACTTGAGGGTTAATTCTCTTTTCCGCTGAAGTTTTCTTATTCTCTTCCTCCTAGATCTTTTACATTTTTTGGTTCGATTATCGTCGTTTCCCCCTGCACTCCCGGAGTCCGGCTCGCTATCCGTTAGACTATAACGCCAATCATCCTTACTCGGAAGAGGATTCATATGGATCTCTTCACCTCTTTTTCCATACTCGACGCCCCTCTTTCGGTTTGTGATTTCTGTAAAGCTCATTTTGACTTTCAGAGATTTGAGGATGTCTATCTCGATATCTCCTTTCCCTGCCCCTTCATCCCTGTTGGGATATGAACCCACCCCTTAGGTTTGATATGATTATGATGTAATAAGTTTTGATGGCCAAACACTTAATTAGTTTAGTGATCTGATAGGATAAGCTGAGATGTATAGAACAGCTTATAGATTCTTAGTCTAGTCACAGTTAGATCAGTTGTATGTATATCAACTGAGATCACATTTGGTTTTACACGCGCTCACTCAAGATTTGAAGAGTAGAAGACTAGAAGACTGAAGGAAGACCAAGTTTGAAGAATCAGATGAGAAGGCCCTTGTATGCCTTATCAACTGATATGGACTTCTAGAGATATCTACTGATCAAAGTTCTCAAGACTTAGAATGATTCAAATCAAATGAGAAGTCAAAGATCAAAATCAGATGAGTTGAACTCAACTGATAATCAAAATCAGATCACAAGATTACTTCATGACAGATAGGCTACTGCACTTACAAGATCAGATCAGATAAAGTATCAGACGAGATCAAGTACCAGATCCGACGAGTATCAGATCAGACGAGTACTAAGATCAGACGAGTACAAGATCAGCCAACTAGAAATCTGCATGAAAGCTAAGTGTAAATCTCGAAGACATTGACTTTCCATATCCAATGAAGGCAAGTTCCAGATTTGGTGGAATCAGTATCAATGAAGAAACAATCAAGAGATTACGCTGCAATCAAGTATAATCACAACGACTAGTTTCTCCTAACGGCTAGTTGATTGAAGATTAGTCCTATAAATACAAGATCCACTTCAAATGTGAAGACACGGGAGATCATCAAGAAATATAAAATCTTACGAAGAACACACAGCTAACTAGAAGCAAGCATATTCAAAGCACAAGTTCTTCAAGCCAGTTCGATTTAGAATCTTCCCTACAAACAAGAAACTGAACCACGTTTATCATTATATATATCTTTTGGTTTAGGCATAGTGGTTAAGAAATTTGTTGCTTGAACCATTAGTTGGAGATAGGTCAAACAACCCAATCACTATCATGATCTTATGTGGTCAGTGATAACAGAAGGCCCTATCACTATCATGATCCCAAACACAACTACTAGTGTACGAGGCGTAGCAGTTGGTGATCTTGTCCCTAAAGATAGAAATGATCTCACTCCTGATAAATCCAAACAAAATAACCTTGATAGTATTAGTCAAATTCTAATATTATCTACCTTATCTAATGAATATTTAGGTAAAGTGGTTAAGTGTGAAACAACAAAGGAGATGTAGGATACCTTAACACTTATGTGTGAAGGCACAACCTTGATCAAAGAAAGTAAGCTCACTACTGTAATCAAGAAGTTTGATGACTTCAAGATGCAGATTGGTGAAAACATAGAGAGGCTTGACACTAGATTCACCAAGATCATCAACGAGATCGAAGCTCTTGGTAAGTCATACACCAAGCATGAGGTAAACCTAAAAGTTCTTGATTCTTTACCTTATGTATGGAAACTAAAGAAAACAATTATTAAAGATACCCAAGATATCAATAATTGGGATCGACCTACTCTGTTCTCTAATTTGAAAGCTCACGAATATGATCTTATTAGAGAAGGAGAAATAGATGATATAGAACAGGTCAATTCATCATCCTCTACTAAAGTTGTAGCCTTCAAGGCATCAACAGCTGCCAAGGAAAAAAACAAGTCATCTCTTTAACCAAACACATAAGTATTAGACATCACTTCATATGAGATTTAGTAGATAAAAGTATTGTGAAGTTAGAATATGTTCCCACTGAAAATCAATTTGCAGATATTTTCACTAAAGCTCTTGACCATGAGAGATTGTCATTTTTTAGGAAATCTCTTGGTATGTGCACAACCTGAAAATCCAAGATGAATGTTGTTACAAATGCGGTAGCATTTGGAACAACATCAAGGGTAAGTTTAAACTTAATTGATTTAATTTATTCCATGGTTCATTAAATAATTCATGTGTAAAATATCTTTGAATCTGAAATTTGTTGTAGAAAAAAAGACATGGTTTACACCTCTCAAATGCATATAAAAATAGAATGTTGTTAGCATACTAAAAGATGTAGTTAATCACTGAGTAACTATGGAGCACGAAGTTCACTACTACGATGCCTTCTTTTCAAAAGGTGATTAACAAATACATCAATGGGTTCATAATCCATTTGAGTAATTATGGGGCACGGAGTTCGCTACTACGATGCACTCTTCTAGAAAAATGGATCAATATGAACTAAGTGGTACAACACGAAAAGAAAAGAAAAAATATATGATGCAACACAAATGCATTAAATTCATTTAAAAACCGTGTTGAGGTGTATATATATAAATGTTTTGAGTACAACATTAAATGATTCAAATTTATTTTTATTAGTTGTAATTATTTAATTAATTTTCTGGTATTTATTTTATTAAATGGAGCATACTAACCCATGTTTTTATTTTCCAAGTCATGCATTATATTTAAATAATTTTGAGCTAATTTATTGATTATTTATTTAATTAATTCTACAATTTTATCCACTAACTCCATGATATAATATGGGATACCCAACTTGCTTACCATGACCAAAAATTTGGTATCACTATCCGATCATGCATATTCCTTTTCTAGATTATTATAATTAGTGGGATATTTTTAATAACTTTCAATCCTATACTCTATAAAATTATCTTGTAGCATTATGTTTAATTCATCAGTGTAAGTCGAAGTGTGTAATTAAGCTGAATTTTCCAGAAATCCTTATTGCAAGCTTATTTCGATTTTTTTGTCCACTTTCTTGTGCTCTAATCATTGTGTTGAAGGGATTTAAAATGACAAAGAAGGAAAACTCTTCATCTTCCTCATCTCACGCTGAAAAATACTCCATCATCATCTTCGAACCCACTGTACCTACTCGCTTCAATGACTTCCAACCAAACCACCGGAAATTCTGCTTCGATCACTACATCAACCACAACCGCACCACCACCACCACTAGCTGCTCCATCCACCGTCGTCATTCCACAAAACGCCACCATAGAGGAATTCACACGGGTAATTCAAAACATTTCTTCCAATCTTTTAAATTCGATGCCTATGCCTTAAATTTTTATTGGAGACGTTCCCCTGAATTTTCCCACTCAAATTCTTACTTCAATTCGAACTACTGCCTCTACACCCCAAAATCCCCAAATTGCAAACCCTACTGAGCCCAAAATTTCACCTGAAATCATTCCTGAAACCACCATTACTACTAAAACCGCTCCAATTGTTGCTCCTGTTGCTGAAACAACTGAAGCAACTAAAGAAGATGATACTTCCATGGTCGATGTCGCGCTTGAAAAAGCAGAGGATTCTGCTCACACTGGTTCATCTATCTCAGAATCAAGTAAGTCAGACTCCATGCCTCTGAAAACTTCCTTGGCTAAGGGAAAATAAAAGCGGAGCCCGAAGCAACCGAAGAGGAGGTCCGGCCGAGTGTTTCCAAGAGTGAACTATGCTAAAACTTCAAGGAAAAAAAATCTCGTAGATGGTGATGCAGCTGACACTCCTATTCAAGTCTTCACAAACTCTGAAAAGGATAGTTCTGATGGTGAAGTTGCTGAGAAAGTGAGCTCTAAAGAGGAAGACGTCACTCTAATGGAGCTGTGCAAAATGAAAGGTAAGAAACCAAAGTAAAAGATTGCTACAAAAGTTGCTCCAGCACCTGTTGCAACCTCTATTCCTGCTGGCAATGATGAAATCCCTGATAAAAACCATTTTGATGAGTCTGATCAACCCATTTCCGAGTCTGAGAACACCTCTAATGGTGATGAAGGTACACCTACTTCTGAAACCGAAGTAGAAATGGAGACCTCTGAGGATAGGTTAGATAATCTGTCAAGGAGAAAGTTATTAATTGAACGTAGGATATCTGTGCCTGATTTTGATTCTAAGGGATTGATTAGATTTCTTGAGGATAGAAACTTAATGCATGTTGTTACTTTTAGTGAATCATTTGTTGCAACATGGGTATATGAGTTTTATTCTTGTTTACAAAAGAGCAATGGTAGAAGGACATCACAATGGTATGAAATTGTAAGGTTTAGAGAAAGAGATCTTCATTTTACACCCGAACTGATTAATGAATTTTTACACCTTGAAACTGTTGAGGGGGTTGAGGAACAGTTTCTGCTGGCTCTGATCATATGATGAAGTTTTCTAGGACAATTTCTAACAAAGGCAGCCTGCCTTACCTGACTCTTATCTATGGGTATTTAAGACACAACAACTACCAAAGAGACAGACATGAAATGTTGAGGGGGAGAGTGCCTCAAATTACAGTGTCACATAAGCTGATGAGTGGAGATAGAGTTGTTGATATCCCTATACTTGGTCCTGAAAGAGCTCAACAAGAAGTCCCTTATGTTGTTCCTTTGAATGTCCCAAACACTGCTAGCCTCATTTCTATCTCTAGAGACTTTATACTTGCCCAATTAACTCATTTGTAGGATTCCATTAATGAATTGCAGTACATGAAAACTATTGGATGAAGAAGCTTTCTGCTACACAAGAGGGAGTACCTACTGCTGCTGCACCAGTCCCTGATGTTGGAGTGAATGAACCAGGGGGAGTCACTGCGACTGGGAGAATTAGAATTGAAGAAGTTGTTGTTGATGTTGATACTAATGTTGTTGCAAACTTTGCAACACTGGTTATTGAACTTGATGAAGAACAGGTTTTTAGAGATCTTCCAGACCTTGCTGGAAATGCTTGAAGACATGGGGAGGCTGAACATCAAAAGATGCAATGTGTTGAAGTCTGTTGCTGCAGTTGTTGTTACAACAAATGATGCATCTTGTTCAGTGAATGCCTTACTATTTTGATTATTTTTTGCTCTGTATAAAGTTTACTTTGTTAAGTTTTACAAACTCATTACTTTATTTCCTTTGGTTGTTTAGGATATTATATTAGTTGATAGGAGTTCTATTTACTTTGAACTTAGCTCATTTCATATTGCTTTGATTATAACTTGTTTCATTATTCCACTTTAGCTCTGATTATTTTACTTTGAAACAGGTTGTGTTAAATGAGTATATTACTTACTTACTTTATTTTTGGAAGATATCACAAAGACAAAGGTTCTATTTAGTATTCAGAGTACTAATGTCACTTAGTCTTGGATATTTTCATGTTTCTGTCTCTATTTGATCATATGCTACAACAGGTGTTGACTTGATTAGTACATGGATATGATGGTAATGCTCTAGCATGTACATAAAACTGGTTTACATATGTACATCAGGTGTGCTGTAGCAGAAAGGTGAAATTGGGGAAGATTGTTGATGTTGAAGACTTGGTGATGTTATCGAAGATGTTATCATTCAAGGCTGCAACATCTTAATTCTACCTTTCTTATTTTTCCTAAGTCTAAAATTCTATGTTCTAGCTAATGCTGCTTTGGATGTTGTAACATCGCAGGTTGAAGATCTAGAATATTCTACACGGTTCCAGGCTGGAAGGTTGTGGAAGGTTGCAGAATGATGTAGATCATGCGACTGCTTGGAAAAACGTCCAAAATTGGCTGAAAGAACCTAAAAGGTGGTTGGGAGAAAAAGAAGGAATGAGATCCTACTTTTTAGGAGATCATGGATGAAGGTTCTAGGCTCCATTTCCACGCCTATAAATAGGCCAGAACCGTGCTCATCAAATCATCCAACGAAGTATCATTCTTTAATTACTAAACTAGTGTTAATCCTTTTAGGAATTAATTTCCATTGGCATGTTCATGTCGTTGTGCCGAAGTGTTCCAACTTCCTGTACAACATAGACTTTTCTATACTTCTTTGATAGAGAGATCATAGAGTTAGATTAGTTTTTGGTAGTGTTTTACACTTTGCCATCTTTAGACTAGATAGATTATCGAGTCTTATTTTTGTTGTGAATATTTGTTCACACACCATTTGTATTCACTCTTTGATTAGTGAAAGTTTAACCATGAGGCTCACACATAGATTTTAAATTAAAATCTATGTAAAAGTTATTTATGTGTCTTCGTGTTTTCATTCTTTTAAGTCTTCTGCATTTCGTATTCTGATATTCTGTAATCGAGTCAGTGTTGCATTGAGTGTAACATCGATCTTATTTTACTTAACACACACTTTCAAATACTAAATAAATGTGTACAATGAGTATTATATACAATTGAGTAGGCACGTTGCCTTGCATCTAAAAGTAATATACAATCCCTAAATTATAGGAATATATTAAAGACCAGATATTGCAATTCCTAATTTAGAGGATTTAAATCAAAGATATATACTAAGTAAATATGAAATATATTTTTTAGTTTTTGTGAATCCTATTTACATTTGAGTAAGATAAAATTTTTTTATATAAAATACGGAGTAGAGATTACCTAAAAAAAAAAAAATATATATATATATATATAGAATAAAAAAATTGGGTACCCCATCCCTCAAATTAAAATAATAATTAGAATAAGTGGGGTGTGTTGGTTGTGGAGTCTGTGAGATTTTTTAAAACTTTTAAAGTTTGGGGGTATTCAATCTAAATTTTCAAAAGTCTTTAAAAATTCGGAGGTATTCAATACGGATTTTAAAAAGTTTTAAAAAATCTTTAGGTATTTAACCGTCTATGTATTTTAATACTCAATGGTTTTTCTTTGATTCTCTTCCAAAAACATAAATAGATGGGGTTTTCACTCTCCAAAATCTCTTCTAACAACCAAAGATTTCAATGTATTCTCTCTGAGAACTCTGAAGACGAAAGGTCAGAAGAAAAAAACCTTTGTTGTTCTTCTAACAAAGGTACTACACAAATCTTTTGCTGCTCTTTGTTTTTCTTACAAGGAAATATCAACTTACGACTTGATAGATTTTTGTTTATTTTGTGATAGAGACTCGACTGCTAACCTACTGCATTTTTTGTCGTCATCAATTTTAATTTACTTTGCTTCTTGTACAAATATTTTATCATTTTTAATATGGTCAAGTAAAACAGATTATTTGATATAAAATAGATATAATTTTATCAATTTTCAGTTTGTTCATTTCGTGGTGTGAGATATGCATAAACTATTAATGTATTAAGCAACCATTTGGTTCCACAACACCTTCAGGGTTCCTTGAAGTGTCCGAGGTCTCCACTCAAAGAAAAAGTCAACACAAAAGAAGTAGAGTTCAGTATGAAGTAAATTCTAGCTCTATTGAATATATCCCTCAGAATGGTCTCATGAAAGAGATTAAAAAACTAACAAACACTTTTGAAGGAGTTCATAGTCTCTTAGAGAAAATAGATATCGTACTAGAGAAAAGAGAAAGAGCTTATGTTACTTGGAATGCAATCAAAGAGATCCCAAATTTGGATGAAGACATTTGCCTCAAGGCATTTGACTTGCTTGACACCAAGTAAATAAGAAGATGATTTTTTGAAGATGACTATTAAGAAAATAGCTAATTTGATAACTTACAAGATTAGAGGATATTGATTATTTGAGTCATGTTTTAGATATTATATATTTTGTTGGGGGTCTTTTTAAAACCTTTTTTTTATCACTATTTTGTTGGAGATTTTTTAGACTTTTTTTTTATCACATATTTGAAATTAATGAATTCTGTATTTTTATTATTATTTGAGTCGTATGTTGCTTTAAGTTAATTGTATGCATTTGAATATATGAACCCTTGAAATTGTGCTTGAATCGATATGTTTGTTTAATTCATAGTGCGTAGTTTAATTAATCTTATTTACCATGTTCCCATTTTTTTATATGCAGCATGGAAAATCGTGAAATATTGGAAGACGAAATAGATGAAGATTTGAAGATGGAACTTTACGAAAATGTTGGGCTCTTGATGTTGGCAATTAAGGTAATGATAGTTTTATTAGGAAATATTACTATGATGCCTCGTCGTATTGAACCTTCTTTGAAGCGACGACCAATGACTAGAATTGGAACCAATTTTCTACGTAATATGATCGAAGGAGATCCACAAAGTTTTTGACATTTGTATAGGATGTATCCGAATGTGTTTCTAAAGTTATGCACTATCATTAGAGAGAAAACTCATCTAGAAGATACAAGATGCATATGTGTTGAAGAAATGGTGGCAACATTCTTGATTATTGTAGGACACAACGATTGATATGGTAATGTTCACCAAAGGTTCGGTCGATTGCATTTTGCTACTAGTCAAAACTTCAATAAAACCTTAAAGGCATTGAACATTATAGCACTAAAAATTATGGTTAAGTCGTCTACACGGATGCCCGCTAGAATTTAGGAAGTACAAGGTTTAACCATTTCTTTAAGGTATGAATCATCTTGGTAATATTACACACACACACACATACACACATATATATATATATAACCTATATCAAATGTTGTAGTTTTCTTTTATCAAATGTTCACTTTATTTTAGGATTGCATCAGAGCTATAAATGGAACTCATATCCCGGCAATAGTAACAAGCCGAGAAGTAAGCAGTTATCGTAACCGTCATGATATTCGATCGCAAAATGTTTTGGCAGCTTGCAACTTTGTTTTACAGTTCCTGTATGTGCTTATTGGTGGGAAGGTTTGACACATGACTCAAAACTTTTAAATGATGCACTATCAAGAAGAAATGGGTTTCAAGTGCCTCAATGTACCATATTTTTTATTGTGTTTATATTTTTTAAATAGTGACAAGCTAACTAATTAAAGAAATTGTATTTTTAAGTAAATATTTTCTCGTGTATTGTGGATTTGCTAATCAACGTCAATTTTTAGTTCCATTACGTGGTGTTCGATATCATCTAAAAGATTTTGGTGGTCAAGAGGTCGTCACCCAAAAAATGCAAGTGAGTTTTTCAATTTTCATCATGCATCATTAAGAAATGTGATTGAGAGAATTTTTGGTATTTTCAAATCACGATTCACAATTTTCAAAACCACATCTCCGTTCCCATTTCAAACACAAACAGAGTTAGTATACGCTTGTGCTGGATTACACAACTTTCTTTGGAAAGAATGCCGCTTTGATGAATTTCCAGTCGAATATGAAGAAGATCAAGATTCACCATATCTCGACATGGAAGAGGAAAAATTAGAATTATTTTCTCAAAGCCAACTACAACAAAGAACGGAAGCTAATGCATGGAGAACGAGTATTGCTAATGTTATGTGGGAAATGAGGCCGAGGTATAATGGTGATGAAAATGAAGATGATGAGAATGAAGATGAAAATAATAATGATGAATAATAATGTATTTTTTCTGGAACTAATGTATTTTTTCTAAACAATTTGAATAACTTTTTTTTATATACAAGTGTGTTTCATATACATTTGCATCAATAGTTTCAGCGCCGGAATCTATAGAAATTCATGTAAATTAATAAAAAAAGTTAATCAAACTCTGCATAGAGTTTATAAATTTTCTTAAATACACAGTCTTTTTAAAGTTAAAAAAAAAATCCAAAAGAGAAAAACATAACATATGCTTATGCTGCCAATTACACATTTTGAAGAGAGGGTGAACCATACATATCACATCCCCACCAACTCATTGCAGCCATCCAAATCAATCACAACCTTGAGCTTCGCGTCTAAAGTAATTGAGCTACTTTGTTAGATGTGTGAACTAAGATCATATACAGCCACAAACTCTAAAATTAAAATCTTTAAACTCTAAAATACAGTTTTTTTACTCTATTAAAAAAAAAATCAACTATAAAACTCTATATGTTACTCTATTAATTATTTTATTCATTTTCAATATATTACAATCATTAAATAATATATTTATTTTTACCTTAAAAAAAATTATCTTTATATTTAAATTAATTTATACAATTAAATATTCAATTAGTAAATTAAATATTACCTACTATTGATTTTATTAAAATTATAAAATATAAATAAACTTCTAATTTTCAAATACACTTTTATTTAAATATAAAATTATGAACACATAATGACGTAAAACGATACATGTGAGTATAATCTAATACTCGCTCTATCCAGTAAAATTTTGCTCACTTCTTTTTATACATGTTTTTATAAAAATCACATTTTAATTATAAAAAATATATGTGGAATAACGAGTAAACAATATTGTTGGTACATACTCAATCTTGTTAATAAAGTAGAAAAAAATATTCAAAAGTTAACTATTTAAATATAATAAACATATACTTTGTGGATCCAAAAATCTGTCTGAGCAAAATTTTACAAGACGGAGGGAGTACAACACAATTACAGTCATTACATTTAAAATAAATTAAATAACACTAACAATCTTGTGAATTAGAGTACTCCTCCCACAAATGATCAATATGAACATCACGAATTTGACCCGTTTTTTAATGAAACTTCTCCACCTGGATCCAACATTCCGTCGTACTAGTGTATCGTTTTTTTTATTATTTATACTTGTATTTCTTTTCAGTTTGTGTTCACTTATTTTAATATGTCGGTGTTATATGTAGCTAGATAGTGCACGCATGTCCGTTTTAATATGTAATGTATTTCATATTTAATACATAATGTATGTTTTATTGTATTTTACATTATTTTTTTTTGTTGGTAATAATAATACAAAAAAATAAATTAATTACACAATTAAAATCATATTATTATAAATTAGTATAACAATAGAATTGTAATTATATTTAACAAAAGAACTCTAATTATTAATATAGAATTGTAATACAGAATTGTAAATATTAATAAAATAATAGTATAAAATATAGAGTTTTAAATAGTGAAATTTATTATTTAAAACTCTATGTCAAATTTTTAAAATAGAGTACAGTTGAAGGGAGACGAAACTCCATTTACCACTTCGATTAGAGTTTCTCTAAGAAGCCAAGTATCTACGGAGTTAAAATTAATTTAGAATAAATGATTGTTAGAGTAAATTGATAAATGAATAATTTTTCATTGCATTCTAAACATCCAAAATCTGAATGACAATTTTTACAATTTCGGGACGAATACACATTTTTTTTAGAATACAACGATCAAGGAATAACAAGTGATAAAGAAAACTAGATCGAGCAACAAAAATCCTTGACTCACCGAGGAATATCCTCTCCAACCCACTCGTGAGGCATTGAAGAGTCGAACACCATTTGTGCCAAATTATGTGCTATAATATTAGAATTTCTTGAGATGTGTTGACAATACCCACACTAGGATATTTAATTTGCTCCAAGATACTTTCTCAGTCCACAAAAAGTTTGCGGAAAATTTTGGGCACATTGTTTAAAAAAAAATGTAAAGATAAAAGTGTTGTGAGTTAATTTTGTAAACTTTTATATATAAAATAAAGAGATTATTCCCTAATAAGTCCACTATTAACACCCCTTGTTGGGATATGAATCTTGAAACAAGTCCTAAATGATGATAAAAGATAAGATGAAGTTTTGATAAGCCAAAAGTAGTTTGAATATTTTCTAAGTGTTGACTGATCTAGTCTAGTTAAGAGGAGTCATCTTGTACAGACCAGTAGAGTTCACATAAGACAAGTATTGTTATATATACAAGACAAGTACTAATTATAAGTACTGTTTATATTAAATGTTTAGGATGTTATTGAGCTATATTAAACATTGTATAGAAGCTCATGTTTTTCATATGTAAATATTCATTGTATAGATTTATAAGTTGACTAAGCTGTGTTATAAAGCTTAAAGTAATGTAATAGTCTTGTTAGGATTAGAATAGTCTACTACTGAAGGATTGCACGAAGACCAGAAGAAGAAGAGTGAAGTCTACTACTGAAGACAGGTGCGACCACAAGACTCAACAAGACAAGTCAACATAAAGAAGAAGTTAGTTATTCAAAGCGCGTATGAAGATAAAGATTAAAGAGTTAGTTAGAAATAACTAATTAACTACTTAAACGCGTGGAAGGATAAGTATGAAGAATAAAGTTAGTTTTCAAGAAAGGTTGGTTACAACTGACAAAGTTCTTGAAGTTGAAGTCTATAAATACCCCAAGGTGTTTATTGATTAAAGACTACTAATAAGCTACATACTGAAGAATTACTGAAGCATTCTAAGCAAGTTACTCACAGAGTTTGAAGTTCAGAAAACAAGTCCGCTAGTCAAGTGAAGATCGAAGAAGACTGCTACTGAATAAGTTTTAGTTTTTGTTTACTGTTTTCAAGTTGCTAGATACTTGTAAATCTCTAGTAAGATCGAAGATATACTTGGTAGTATATTCGAGAAGATCTAAGTCTTGTTTCTTGGGACTTAAAATTACAAGAACACACACTGTACTCGATTGGAAGAGTTAGTAGAAACATCACAACTGGGTTTGTGAGAGTGGACGTAGACAAGTTGTCGAACCACTATAAAATCGTTGTGTGTTGTTTACTTTACTGTTTTGTTTGTGTTTAATTGATTAACTGTTTAATTGTTTAAATACATATCTGAACAAGATTAGTTGAGTATACGTAGAACAGAGTTCTCGAATAAGAAGTTGAGTATAAACTACTTGGGCTCATTGATTAATTTCGTTATTCCGCATATTGTACTTTGATATATCGAAAGAATTTTGAAAAGTCTATTCACCCCCCTCTAGACATTTTCATTAGCTTACTCGATATTAACTCAACTTTGGGGACCTACAATTGGTATCAGAGCAGTAGTTTACGAACTGCTGTTTCTTGATAACCGACTTAAGACTTAGGGTGAAGTCTTGGTCCGTGATTGTATTTGCTTACGTGTTCTTGATCAACATTCTCATTCCCTGTTCTTGACTTATCTGCTTCTTGATCATAAACTGTCTAGCACTGATCTACTTGCTAAACTATTGGAAGCTGCGAATGGAAGCGATTTTTAGCTCCACGCACGACCTAATGATCTCTGTTGTCACCGAGGGTCCGATCGTGACAATGATCCCAAATACTGCTGCCCTCGACAAAGACAAATCAGTTGGTACTCTCGTCAAGAAACCCAGGTCAGATCTAACCTCATAGGAAATGCGTCAAAATAATTTGGATAGCTTGGCAAAGAATTACATCTTACACACTCTTCCTAATGAGTATCTAGGAAAAGTGTTAAAATGTAAAACTGCCAAAGACATGTGGGACAGATTAGCTATCATTTGTGAAGGGACAACCCTAATCAAAGAGAGCAAATTATCCACTGCTGTCCAAAGATTTGAATCATTTCGAATGAAAGCTGGTGAAACTATCGACCAGCTGGATACTCGTTTTACTAAGATTATGAATGACTTGGAAGTCCTTGGTAAGTCTTATACTGCTCGTGAGATCAATCTTAGGATTCTTAAAATCCTTGATAGTCGATGGAAAATGGTAAAGATGCTTGTTAAGAATACCCAAAACATAGATGCATGGACTGCAGAGACCATGTTTCAAACTCTAATTGCTCATGAGTTTGATTTAGACGAAGATGAACCATTAGCCAGCAGTGATAGAGAACATGCTGTGTCTAAGAACGTTGCCTTTAAGTCTAGTTCGTCTAAGTCCTCTAAGGTAGACAGGTCGAAGTCTAAGACTAAGTCTGCTTCTGTGAAAGACGAGTTAGATACTGATCTTAGTCTGAAGGATCAGGTGAGTCTCATGGTTAGAAAGTTTGATAGGCTGAATAAACGTTTCGGAAGATATAAGAAGTTCTATAGGGATCACAGAGCGTCCACTTCTAAGAACTCGTCTTAGACCAGACGAGACTGAAACTCGTCCGAAAGGAGAGACGAAGTCTCGAAAGATAATAGGCGAGATAGAGAGTCTGATGATAGGAAGATTCAGCGTTCTGATAGACGTGATAAGCGTAGGGATAAATCTCCTATTAAAAAGGCTACTAATGATCTCTTGTGTTATAACTGTGAGAAACCAGGTCACTACATTTATGAATGTCCAGACCTGAGCACCGACGATCGTGAAGAACGCAAAGCACGAAGGGAAAGAAGATACAATCGTGGCAAGAAGGTAATGATGGCCAATGATGACTCTGAGTCTGATTCAGACGAGTTGCCATCGTCCTCATCTAGCTACCCGTCTGATCACGATGAAGCTTTCATAGTAGATGATGGTCTGTGCTACATGGCTAAAATCGACCAAGAGGTATCATCTGCTACTTCTTTTCAATCATGTGATGATTCAGATACTGATGAAAGTGATACTGTTAGTAGTGAAGTAGGGAGTAGTCTTCATCACTCTAATAGTGTTGTTGAAGACGACCTCCTACTAGCTAATCAGGCATTCATTGAAGTCAGTGATGAGAACATAGCCTTAAAACAAGAAATCATTGATCTTAAGGAAGCTCAGTCCAAAGTAGATCCTAATGTAACAGTCCTAAATGAACGCCTGACTGAAGAGTTGAGACAACTCAAAGAAAAGTGTGCATTGACAGACAGGTTATATCAAGACCTACTTAAGACACATGCAACTGAGAGAAATGAATTCAATGTTTTAAAGAGCAAGTGCAATAGACTTGAAGAACGTAATAAGTTCTTAGAGACCGAGGTTGTCACATTAGATCTCAAACTTACTAACCTGGTTAACTCTTCTAAGATTAACCTTGAATTGTCAGATAGGTATAGAGATCCAGCTGACAAGACAGGTATAGGTGCTGAGTCATCTAGCTCGTCGACTCGAGTCATTAAGAACCCTACTACTAATAACTCAAGACTTTTGCCAAATGATAAAGGAAAAGGACCAATGATATACGATATTGGAACTCCGTCTAAAAGCACTGTACCTAAACAGACTCGAGTTAACATTCCGATTACCAAGGGAGGTAAAAAGAATGGTAACAACAAGCCTGTTCCGTTTAGAACTAGTCAACAAAGGACCACTAATCGTGGACGACCCAACCAGGTCAGATACGAGGATTGGTATCCTGAGGAGACAAGTACTAGACAGGTACAGACTAGACGACAAGAGCCTAGACCTCCTTTCATAAGGCAGTCTCAGCTCTACTCGTCTAGGCCTAGACATGATGCTCCAAAATATCGTACACAAGCCGTCCTATATCCTCCACCTTTGTCATATGATATCATAAGTGAGGAAAGACCCAAACGAGTCTGTAAACCGTATGGACCTAATGCATATAAGCCCTATTCTGACTATCATAGATCAGCGCCTGCTCAAGTAGAGATCAAGTTGAAAGGCTATCTCAAACGAGTAGACCCAAACTCGAATGATAGGCCAGATAAGGACAACAAGGTCTTATTTTGTAACAAGTATGGCAGGAAGCTTAAGAGATCGAACTTGTTCAAGACTCCAATGTATATTTGGATTCCTTTGAACTCGACTAACCCACCAGGACCCCAATAAACTAGTGGGTACCTAAATTATTGAATATCTTCATTGCAGGGTCGACTCGACTTGTATAAGAAGGGTGGTTCAGTTGGAGAAACTTGGTACATAGACAGTGGGTGTTCTCACCACATGACTGGTACCAAGGCTCTTCTTTCTAACTACCATGAGAAAGAAGGACCAAAAGTCATCTTTGGAGATAGTTCTATGGCTATCACGAAAGGATTCGGATACATCAGGAATGGAGACGTAGAAATTCACGATGTCTCATATGTGGAAGGTTTGAAGTATAATTTGTTATCTGTCTCTCAATTTTGTGACAGGGGTTATAAAGTCTACTTCAAAAGCACCAAATGCGAAATATGGGATAAAAGAACTCATACAATTCTTCTAGTTGGAGTAAGGCAAGGCAGTGTCTACACTGTGAATTGGAATAGTTGCCCAAGGGATGCTTGCCTTCTTGTTAAAAGTCCTAAAGAAATCAGTTGGCTATGGCACAGACGCCTATGTCATATGAACTTTAAGATAATTAACAAGATCGCAAGAAACTACCTTGTTGAAGGTATCCCTAATGAAATCTATTACAAATCACAAGTGTGTGATGAATGCCAAAAAGGTAAACAGGCAAAGGTTTCATTTAAATCAATTCCTACTCTCTCAACAAGTAGAGTCCTAGAACTACTACACATGGATCTTCATGGTCCGATAACTCCTCCAACCTTGAACGGTAGAAGGTACACACTTGTTGTTGTAGACGACTATTCTAAGTTCACTTGGGTAGTCTTCCTACACAAGAAGAGTGATACACAAACACTCCTGCCTGATCTGTTGAAGAAGTTACAAGTTGAGAACAACCAGTCTATTGTCAAGATTCGTAGTGACAAGGGAACTGAGTTCATTAATTGCTATATCAAAGATTTTTGTGCTAAACGTGGTATCCAGCACCTTACTAGTGCAGCTAGGACACCACAACAAAATGGTGTAGCAGAAAGAAGGAATCGAACTCTCAAAGAAGCCTGTAGAACCATGATAGCCGAGTACAACACACCTCAAAAGTTTTGGGTTGAAGTTATCAATACTGCATGCCACTCACAGAACAGAAGCGCGATCAACAAAGCGTTAGGCAAGACACCTTATGAGGTTTGGAAAGGTAGAAAACCAAGAATTTCATATTTCCATATATTTGGTTGTAAGTGTTTCATCCATAACAATGTAAAGTGCAAGTTGAATGCTTTCGATGCTAAAGCAGACGAGGGGATATTCTTAGGATACTCCTCGACTAGCAAAGCATTTAGGGTATTCAACTACTCAACTCTTTGTGTGGAAGAAACACCACATGTGGTTTTCGATGAATCTCGACAGGACTCGTCTGCCAACAAGATCAGTGAGAAAGTGACTAATCTATCGATCGAATCTGACAAAGAATCAGAGGTATATGAATCTGTTCAAGCCTACAATCCATTCATGAAAGCTCTAGAATCTGATGACAAAGAGAAGGTAAGTTCTCAAGGTAAGTCTTCTAGACCAGCTGACATGCCTGCTCTAGTTGACTCGTCTACTCCTGGTAAATCTGTTGATGATACAAATGATGTTGATATGCATGATGTTGTACATGATGTAGATGATGATAGTATTCCTGCTAAGAATAGAAAAACATGGAAATCTGCGCATGATACTAAAAATATTATTGGTGACTCTACTATTGGTGTGAAGACTAGACGACAACTCTTTGAGTCGCAAGAACATCCTAGTCCAACTATGTTTTGCTGGTGTTGTTTCCTTTCATCTATCGAGCCTACCACTGTCAAAGAGGCATTGGCTGATAGTAATTGGATCATCGCTATGCAAGACGAGTTGAATCAGTTTGTTCGAAACGACGTCTGGGAACTTGTCGATAGGCCTAAACATCATAATGTAGTTGGCACTCGATGGATTTTCAAAAACAAGAAAGATGAGAATGATGTAGTCGTTAGGAATAAGGCTAGACTAGTTGCCCAATGCTATTCACAAGCTAAAGGCATAGACTATGATGAAACTTATGCTCCTGTTGCTAGACTAGAAGCCATTCGATTGTTCCTTGCATATGCTGCTCACATGAAGTTTACTGTATATCAAATGGAAGTTAAAAGTGCATTTCTTAACGGTATTCTTGTGGAAGAAGTGTATGTTGAACAACCTCCAGGTTTCGAAGTCAAAGGCGACCAGGTGTACAGATTGAAGAAAGCCTTATACGGACTAAAGCAAGCTCCAAGAGCATGGTATGATACTCTCTCTCTCTTTCTATTAGAAAATGGTTTTACTAAGGGCAAGGTCGACAGAACCTTGTTTAGAAGACAAGAAGGAAAAGACATTTTACTCGTCCAAATTTACGTAGATGATATCATTTTTGGTTCACCTAACAAAAAGCTTAGTGAAAGTTTCTCAACACTCATGCAAAGTAAATTTGAGATATCCATGATGGGTGAAATGAATTACTTTCTTGGTCTTCAAGTAAAACAGACCCCTGAAGGGATTTTCATAAATCAAGCGAAGTACACTAGAAATCTTCTAGACAAGTACGGGATTAAAACATGTAAGTCTACTGGCGTACCGATGCAACCTACTTACAGAATGGATCCAGACGAACACGGTAAATGTGCTGACCAATCTTATTATCGTGGACTTATTGGTTCTTTACTGTATCTAACTGCTAGTAGACCAGACATTGCATTCTCTGTTGGTGTTTGTGCTCGTTTCCAAGCCAATCCAAAAGAGAGTCACATGGAAACCACGAAACGGATACTAAAATATTTGAAAGGAACCATCAATCGTGGTATACGGTATCCTTCAAATGATGACCTATCCTTAAGTGGCTACTCAGACTCTGATTTTGGTGGCTGTAGAATAGATAGGAAATCTACATCTGGTTCTTGTCAATTCTTAGGCACAAAACTCATTTCATGGTTTTCGAAAAAGCAAACTAGTGTGGCTACCTCTACTACCGAAGCCGAGTACATGGCTGCTGGTAGCTGCTGTAGTCAACTACTTTGGCTCATGCAACAGCTTAGAGATTACAACATATATGAATCAAATGTTCCTATTTTCTGTGATAGTAATAGTGCCATTGCCATTACACAAAATCCTGTTTTGCACACACGTTGTAAGCATGTTGATGTGAAGCATCATTTCATACGTGATCATGTAGAAAAGAAGGATATTCGCATGGAAATGATTCATACTGATTTTCAAAGAGCTGATATTTTCACAAAACCATTAGCTGAGGCTCGTTTTCGTGAGTTGTGCATTAGTCTAGGGCTAATTGATCTAGACCCTACTTGCCTATAGCTATGTACTAACCAGACAGGTACATCAAAGAAATAAGGAGACAAGATCACTAGAACAAAGCACTCGTCTACTCGCCCAATAGACAGGTATACAAGGCTAGACAAGATGACCAAACAACCCAATGAGGAAGCTGGTAAAGTTGAGGGTAATACTAAGGGAATAAACATTTAAGGGGGAATCTTTAATTTCTTAAATATCCTTATGTTGACTCTTATATTTGTTAACAGTCATCTTGTTCGAACCTTGACTATTGCTTTAGACTGATATTCATCTTAATTATTCTACTCTACTTGTACCTACGATCATATGTTGCTTAAGACAAGATAGGTACATGAAGTC
Organism: Galeopsis tetrahit; assembly: GCA_963675135.1. Lineage (NCBI taxonomy): Eukaryota > Viridiplantae > Streptophyta > Magnoliopsida > Lamiales > Lamiaceae > Galeopsis > Galeopsis tetrahit. The sequence goes on from OY776130.1 coordinate 19,747,171, forward strand.
GTTCGACGTTCAGAATAGACAAACACAGTCGAAGGGGGAACTCGTCTTGTGTTCATAAGTCTACTCGTCTGTTCTGAATAGACTCGAACAGACAAGATAAGTGTTCTTTTGATTCAAACGTGCTAAGTGTTTAATCAAGTCGAATTAAGGGTATTATAGTAGTTTGATAATGTTAAAATTGGAAAACCCTAGAATTGGATTTATACACTCCCATTTTAATGAGGTGTATACACCCAGTTCGCACCCTACTCTACTACGCTAGGTCAGATGAGTACACTCCCCTGTCCTAACCAATAGAAGTGGCAGATTCCAAATTTTACAATATCAAATCACATAATATTCTCGATTCCGTAACCGAATACCAAAAGCCCCAACCGTTGGATCATTTGCTTCAATCTTGGTCGTTGATGTGTAAAATCAGTTCTAACAAAACCCAACACTTACACACTACTCGCCCCACGTTTTTCTTAACTCCCCTACTCTAGCTTTCAATTTCTTGCGAATCTCACTCCTTTGTTCTTACTCAAAACTATCACTTTGTTGATCATCTCACTCTTTGATGTTAGGACTAACATGCAGGCCAGGTTTGACCTTGGCAAATTCATCGCCGAAAGTAAAGTGCATGTGGAACCATCTATGTTCTTCAAAGGATTACACACTGAAGGCAACCAAGAGATTCTGACGAAATGCATAAGATGTGGGTTAAAACCCTATTTGGAGGCCTTTCCGGAAGTTGTGTTGGAACAAGAGGTGTTGGAATTCTATGCCAACGCCACCAGACGAGGAGATATAATTGAATCATTTGTTGGAGCAAGTCGAGTGGAAATCACTCGTGAAGCTGTGTTCGAGGTTTTGATGAGCAGAAGAGATTGGATAAGGGCAAAGGTGTTGCGTCTCCAGAAGCTGAGGTTCAGAAAAGAAAGACTAAGAGGAAGTTAGCTATGGAAGAAGCTGATGAACCTACTGCGATTGTGAAGAAGCAGAAGGTGATTGATCCTAATGATGAAAGTCACTATGCAAGCCAGAAAAAGATTGGTAAGCATATTGAAAGGCTGCAAAAGTTGAAGGCAGATGAAGATCAAATGGAAGATGCCTATATTGATTACTTTATTGACAAAGTGCATCGTCAAGATTGGATGAAAGTAAAGAGGCAATGGGAGCTTGATCACTGGATTATTAGAAAGTTTGGTGATTCTGATAGCTCGGATGAACTTTACTCAATGTTTGATAAGTTCATGGAAGGCCAGAACAAGTTGCTTTGGAATTTGATCATGAGGATATCGGCTGCTGCAAATTTCAACATTCGAGTGCCGATCTACCCAAAGTGGAAGACTCCTATAACTAGCTCAGGTAAAAGAGTTGATCTTAACCAGATCAAGAAGTTTGAAGAGGAGCTGCTAGACAAGGAGAAGATCGATGATGAAGAACACATCAGAGTTATTCACAGAAGACTCCTAGATGCATTCTGCGTTCCAAATCTTGAAGGAGGTAACATAACAGATTAGTTTGTTTGTTATTTGCTTTGATTGTTAAGTTTTTTATTTTTGCTAAGTATGTGTAATATCTACTGTTCTTATTTGAATGAATGAAAAGATAAGTACTATTTGATGTTAAAGACAAGATAACTACTTAACTAGTCTACTATTATGAAAAGATTCAAGTAGTTTTGGCTTCATCAAAAAGGGGGAAATTGTTGGGATATGAATCCTGAAACAAGTCCTAAATGATGATAAAAGATAAGATGAAGTTTTGATAAGCCAAAAGTAGTTTGAATATTTTCTAAGTGTTGACTGGTCTAGTCTAGTTAAGAGGAGTCATCTTGTACAGACCAGTAGAGTTCACATAAGACAAGTATTGTTATATATACAAGACAAGTACGAATTATAAGTACTGTTTATATTAAATGTTTAGGATGTTATTGAGCTATATTAAACATTGTATAGAAGCTCATGTTTTTCATATGTAAATATTCATTGTATAGATTTATAAGTTGACTAAGCTGTGTTATAAAGTTTAAAGTAATGTAATAGTCTTGTTAGGATTAAAATAGTCTACTACTGAAGGATTGCACGAAGACTAGAAGAAGAAGAGTGAAGTCTACTACTAAAGACAGGTGCGACCACAAGACTCAACAAGACAAGTCAACATAAAGAAGAAGTTAGTTATTCAAAGCGCGTATGAAGATAAGGATTAAAGAGTTAGTTAGAAATAACTAATTAACTACTTAAACGCGTGGAAGGATAAGTATGAAGAATAAAGTTAGTTTTCAAGAAAGGTTGGTTACAACTGACAAAGTTCTTGAAGTTGAAGTCTATAAATACCCCAAGGTGTTTATTGATTAAAGACTACTGATAAGCTACATACTGAAGAATTACTGAAGCATTCTAAGCAAGTTACTCACAGAGTTTGAAGTTCAGAAAGCAAGTCCGCTAGTCAAGTGAAGATCGAAGAAGACTGCTACTGAATAAGTTTTAGTTTTTGTTTACTGTTTTCAAGTTGCTAGATACTTGTAAATCTCTAGTAAGATCGAAGATATACTTGGTAGTATATTCGGGAAGATCTAAGTCTTGTTTCTTGGGACTTAAAATTACAAGAACACACACTGTACTCGATTGGAAGAGTTAGTAGAAACATCACAACTGGGTTTGTGAGAGTGGACGTAGACAAGTTGTCGAACCACTATAAAATCGTTGTGTGTTGTTTACTTTACTGTTTTGTTTGTGTTTAATTGATTAACTGTTTAATTGTTTAAATACATATCTGAACAAGATTAGTTGAGTATACACAGAACAGAGTTCTCGAATAAGAAGTTGAGTATAAACTACTTGGGCTCATTGATTAATTTCGTTATTCCGCATATTGTACTTTGATATATCGAAAGAATTTTGAAAAGTCTATTCACCCCCCTCTAGACATTTTCATTAGCTTACTCGATATTAACTCAACTTTGGGGACCTACACCCCTTAAGCAAATAGAGACATCAACTTCAATAGTTTTCTAATAGAGACAAATCAAAGATAAATTACCCACGATACCCTTAAAATAAATTTTTTATAAAAAATCGTAATTTAAACTAATATGAATTTTGAAATGAATTCCTGGAATTTAGTCTTGATTACCAGAAAGTTTCTGACTTTCCAAATTCGAAAATTAAAATCGAAGTTTCTTGTTATGCGCTTAAACCAAATTAAGGAAATTTCCCAAATTCCATCTTCAATTTCAATTTACGAGATTCGGATATGCAATGAAATCAGACTAAGATATTTCCCAAATTGGATTATCAATTTCTATTTCAATTTGTCATTTTCGATTATGCATTGAAATCAGAATTAGGAACTGCATTTTTCAATAGATCCAGATTCTGGTACGTCTCCAATACTTGTCTATTGTTTTTTATCGTTCGATTATTGTTCATATCCTGAAGTCAATCATTGAATTCCTTAATCATATGCAGTCATTGTTGTTACTCCACAATTCATATCGCATTTGACATCGTAAATTTATTATTCTGATTTTTAGTTCTTGCATTGTAGATTAGGTATTCTGGTACATCAATTAATTGTTTTTCGAATATATTTGCATTGGACAGACTGTCGATATCGTCCATGATTCAAATGGATTATATAATTTTCTGCAAGGTTGATTTCAATGGGAAGAACAAGTTGATTCGATTGACTGAATCGTCATCCTTTGCAGATTTGTTGGCTGAAATAACAAATATGCGTCCTCTAAGTTCTCAAGGTAATCTATCGAGTGTGTAAATATATGTCTATTACAATGCATATGTAGTAGGCACCGATTATGCATACCGTGTACATATTCAACTCCCTATGCATTTTGTGGATTGGTCTACAGAAGTTTGGGGTGATGGAGAACTTCATATAAGATTAAGGGTAATGCTATATTTTATTGAGTTTTCTTATGTAAACTTGGATGATGAATTACTGTTCAACCCTTTATTTTCCACCTATCAAATGTACGAACAACGTTCTATGCACATATCCGTGCATATGTAGTGTGCATACCCACAGGCATACCGGATACATATGCAAATCTTCGTGCATTGTCCGGATCGTGCTCGAGAAGTTTGGGGTGATGGAGAACTTTATATAAGATTTAGTTAATGCTATATTTTATTGAGTATTCTTATGTAAACTTGGATGATTATTTACTTTTTCAACCCTTTTGTTTGCTACTTATCAAATGTATGAACAACGTGTTTTATGCACAGTTCCGTGCATATATATTGTGCATACATAAGATTCTGCAGAATCGAAGTACTAGTCGCCGAAAAATGAAGATAACGATGAACAATCGCTGGAACAAAATCAATATTCTGCAGAATTGGGTTCTCGAAGCTAAGCATCAATATTCTGCAGAATTGGGTTCTCGAAGCTAAGCAAGTGAAACACATTAATTAGAATACCTATTATTTAGGAATTTTTTAAAAATTTGAAAGGTGCTTAAATCTCGCTTTTTTCGAGAATGTCTTAATCTATATTTATGGTAATTAGTTGACCGTGTAATTTGAATTAAATATTTCGAATTGTGTCAAATTAGTAAAAGGGTAAAGTTGTCTAAGATTTTTAATTTTGACTCTATTAGACAAGAATTTATGGTGTAGGTTTTATTAGAAAAAACTAGTAGTGAAATGACCTTATTAGTTTATAACCCTAAAATAAATAAAGTAGATGGATTGAGCGTATGATGCACCTCAAAAGTAATACTCCATCCGTCCTGTAAAATTTTGCTCAGACCCATTTTTGGGTTCACAAAATATATATTTATTTTATTTAAATAATTAATTTTTAAATATTTTTTTTAGGGAAAATATCAATTTTGGTCATCCAGTTTTACCTCTTTTCATATTTGATCACCCACATTTGATCACTATCAAAATTGGTCACTCACTTATTATATTCTATCAAAATTGATAATTCCGTTAGTCAATCTGTTATTGACTAACGGAGAAAGAGTTTTGAGCTCAAAATTTTCAAAACATTAAAAACTTCTGATGCATCTTCTACAAACTAATGAAACAAACGCAGTAGCAAGAATGAAACATGTGGAACCTACCCGAGCGTGAATACCCATTGAAGAATCTTAGTTTTATCTTATAGATCAGAAGGAATTCTCATTATATTTATCCGTAATAGGTCAAAAGAATTCTCATGCATCTTGAAATTTTCATTATATTTATTCTTTATTAGAAAGAATTCTCATGCATCTTCTGGAACGTGATTCAATCAACTTGCTTTGCTGGGTAGTCAAAAAGACCAAAATTGATATTTTTCCAAATTTATATCTCCAATTATTATACAAATTCAATATGAAACCAAGAATTGAAAAACAGAGTACAATTGTTAAAAAAAAAACAAGAGTACAAAGTTTCATTCTATCTTGAGTTTCTCATTTTCCTGTAAAATAAAAGTAAACCGAGTTTCTCATTTTCCTGTAAAATAAAAAGTAAACCAACAACAAATGAATTCATAATTGAGTTAAATAATTATTAAAAACTTACTGAAATTTTTTGACTACCAGCAAAGTTGATTGAATCACGTTCTAAAAAGTAAACCAACAACAAATGAATTCATAATTGAGTTAAATAATTATTAAAAATTTATTGAAATTTTTTTGACTACCCAGCAAGTTGATTGAATCACGTTTGAGAATTCTTTCTAATCAAGGATAAATATAATGAAAATTTCGCATGAGAACGCGTTTCACATGTTTCATTCTTACTACTGCGTTTGTTTCATTAGTTTCTAAAAGATGCATCAAAAGTTTTTAATGTTTTGAAAATTTTGAGCTCAAAACTCTTTCTCCGTTAGTCAATGATAGATTGACTAACGGAATGATCAATTTTGATAGAATATAATAAGTGAGTGACCAATTTTGATAGTGATCAAATGTGGGTGACCAAATATGAAAAGAAGTAAAACTCGGTGATCAAAATTGATATTTTCCCTTTTTTTTACTTTATTAACAAGACTGAGTATGTACCAACAATATTTTTTACTCGTTATCCTATGTATATTTTTTTATAATTAAAATATATGTAACAAAAAATTTCGCGAAATTAATATAAAAACACGAATTTGAAATACAATTTTATTTTGTCGGATTAAATCGAGAAATTTTGGGGGTTACAATCTCTATTTAATTTTCCTCTAATTCTTCTCTTCGAATCTTGACTTTGACTTGAACGGTTTTTGAGGCGTGATCTTCGCTTCGATCTTAATCACGATTGGACTTGAAGATTTGTAACGTTTATCCAAGGACTTGACGTTTTATTTTGGATCAAACATTGATTGGGAGAGCTTTTGGACGAACGCCGTTGAAGATCGTTGAAGATCCACGAAGAACTTCCTTGAATAAACGTCGATTTGAGGGGGCTTAGCACCTTGATCTCGAATCGAACGCTGCTTTTGACCAACTTGTATGAAGAACGCATTTGAATTTGGCTTGAAGAACGCCGAAATGAAGGGTTTAACACCTTGTTTCCAGATCAAACGTTGCTCTTGGTCGATTTGTACGAAGAACGCCTTTGAAGCTCCTCCAAATGCTGAAGAACACTCTAAATCTCTATCGAGAACTTTAGAGTCTTGAAAGCTTCTCGTGTTGTGTCTCAAATGAATGAGGGGAGGACCCTATTTATAGGGTGAGGGAATGGAGACTTTCTCCATTTACCGTGCCACGTGGCGCCTTCTTATTGGCTGATGCCGATTTGATTGACTTGATTGATTTTAATTTAATTCTCTTCCCTTTTTGGAGAGATGTGATTTGATTTCCTCCATATGTGGTAAATCAAACTTATTCTTACCAATTACGAGTATTTCGATACTCGTATAATTCGATCGGCCCGTATCATGTATATTAAATATCACTAATTTAACTATTTAATTTGAGATTTAGCTTTATTAAATTCTCAAAATTAAAATAGTAAATCAATTTAATTTAATATATATTTAATTTGATTGGGTGCAATTTTAGCGTGCTTACCATATGATTTTTTCAAAAACACATATAAAAAAATGTGAGCAAAATTTTACTGGAAAGAGGAGTAACATGAAATTTAAGAGTAAATATGTGTATATTGTAATAGCGTGAATTGTGATGATTATTTCTATTTTGGAGGATATACAAACTTTTTGGAACGGAGGAGTATTTTTAAACCCAATGACCTCTTGGACGAATAAACAGATCTTCTTCTTTTAACTCTTTTAGGTTGTGTTTGGACAATGGGAAAGACCAGGCAATCCCCCATTGTTGTGAGGCTAATCATTCAAATATATGCATAGGTTCCACTTCTTTGTTATTGCTCGGAGAAAATGGAGACTACTGACTTTCGATGCGTGCGGTGCGGGTTCCCTGTCAAAACACTCTACATTCAGTATTCTCCAGGAAACATTCGCCTCATGAGATGCGTAATTCATCATCTCCTTCCGCTCAATTTAACTATAATTGAGTTTCTGTAATGTGTTGGATTTTATTAGGGAAATTGCAAAGGCGTTGCTGATGGGTATATCGAGTGCGAAATAATGGTAATCAAGGCAAAGAAGAGAAGAATTCGTGACTTTAGTATTTACTTTTCAGATTTTGCTAATTTTTTCGTTTTCTTTTAAATTGTTTAGATTCTCATCCTTGATTTGATTCTGCACAAGCCCGAAGCGTATAGACATGTGTTCTACAATTTGTTTAGTAAAGAGAGAGTCAATTTCGAGGTAAATAATGGTCTCTGCCACTCTCATTTAATTAGGTTTTGCTTACACTTTATTTGTTCTGCAGAGCTTGTTGCTGAAATCATTTTTGGCCTATCTCATTCTGGATGTCTGTATCCATTGATAAGTACTGTAAATTATTCAGTAACTTTTAATGATAGTCTCAACCATTTTTTATTGTACTATATTTTTCATGTGTTTGAATGTGATGTAGTGTGCACTTTGCCTTAGCTGCTTTAGACAAAATTTGGGTGTTCTGCATAAATGAAGGGGAAGGTTCTTTGCCTATGGGTGCCAAGTCATTGCTGCTGGTATTTGGAAAGGTTTGAGTAAAAAATTATAGTAAGTGATTATGGATTTAGGTGGTGCTTGCAAACTCAACTGACGGGGGCAGAATCACTCTTTTGCAAAGCTGCCCCCTCACACCTTTAGCATTTGAGAAATGCTTCTAAGCTGTGAGTAGAGTTTGCAAACACTCCCTTAGATTGGACTCTGGTTTTTTACTGTGGGTGTTGTTCAGATGTTGACTGATGTCATCTTCGGGAACCTCGTCTTCCTTTGTGTGGTGCTTCATGCCACTAGAAAATTTCTCAGTGCATCAGCTGGATTAAACGGGTAAATATTTACTGAGCTATGATATTTTTTAATCTTTCTGAGATAAGTACTTCCTGCTATAGATGATTATTACTTCCATTTCCATTTTTCCTATTTATCTATGGAATTGCCATTGGACTGTGATACCTCTTTAATGCTTTGAATCTTCCTAAAAATTGATCAAAGTGTATATTCATCCCGTTTTATCGCCAGGCTGAATTTGTTTCCTGCACATATTATGGATGCATTTGTGAAGTTGTTTAGCGTTTAAATAGCTAATGGTTGAGTTATTCTTTAATAACTGGAGATGCTTATGGAGATAATTGCAGTTTTGGTTCTTCTGATTTTTCTAATTTAAATTTAACCTGTTTGGTTTAGCGTTTATCAAACATGATCTTTGAATTCTCAATTTATCCTACAGATCCAGTCCTTACTTTGTTTGCTTGTTCATTACAAATAGATTCACACATTTGAAAGCAATTTCTGAGAAGTTAACATGAGAAGTATAAGAATTTGTTTTTGGTAATTTTGGAGTGTCACAGAGAAAATAAATTTAGAAATATTTTGTTGAATTAGTTTCATATTTGGGAGATTTATTCCGCTAATGTTCACCCATATACTATAGTGAGAATTGCACACTCATTTCTTGACATTTTTTCTTGCCGGGAATAAGTTGCAGAGATTAATTACCATGCCTGTTAAAACTACAGGTGGAAAGAGATATTATTTGCAGTCATTGTTTCGAGTTACTTCAAGATTTTTCTCTTGGCTATGATGGTAAATTTCTTGTTGATGCTCGATCTTATATAGTGGAAGAACCCCCACGCTATTATTTCTTTTTTTTATTTTTACAGTGCCAACTTTTTTGCTCCTGTGACCATTATTTGTACAATTAATTATTTTAATGGGTTTCAACTTGTAGTTTACTGAATTCCGTTTAATACAAAATTTTCATTTTGTAGGTCTGGGAATTTCCTTCTTCTGTGATTGTGATCATTGACATTTTTGTCATATCTTCCAATATTGTGGCTTTAAAAGGTGCGAAATATGGATATAAATGGAATTCCTGAGTGATAAATTATTGGTTCCCTGTATTTGGCAACTTAATGTCATGAAATAGTTTAGTTTACTTGAAATCACTTATATGTCACACCAAAATTGCTTAAAGGAAACCTGTTGTGAATTAGTTGGAATCCGTTAATAAACATATGTCAACTTCAAAATATTACTACTAATAATAACCCTATTTATGCGCATGAAATAATTACTTAAAAATGATAAAAAAAATGTTCATCACATGTGAAAAATGGTTGACTATGAAATATCATCATCCTATTAATAAACTGTAACGTAATTTGTTGCCATCACATCCTGCAATGCCAGGCTATTCGGTTGAGTTACGACAGATTCTTAATTAAACTGATGGACACTTTGTTGAACTAGTGATCACCAACTCAGTGCTGATGAGATGCTTGGCGGTTTGTGTTGTTGCACATGGCGCAAAGTTTTTAGCCAGTCAAAACAAGGTGTTTCTTCTTCAAAGCTAAGCTACAAGAATGCATCATTATATCCAGTGTGACCATGCTATCAGTAAGTATGATGTTTCATGTCCTCCGTATCACCTCTTAATTCGGCTTAGTTATACCATTCATCATCTCTAAGGTGTAATTTCTGAATTTTTTGTTTTTTGGATTTGATGGGAATATTAAGGAGGTGCTTGGTTCAAATTCTTTAATGATATTGAGAATTATTTAATAGTGAATTGAAATAAAAAATGATGATTACATTTTTGTGTTTTGCTCTAATATTAGAATAATTAGGGATAACAAATGACTGTTGGTTGAGGAATAGTAGAATGATTGACTATAAATAATTGTAGGAGGGGAGGTAGTTAATCAAAATGAGGTAATTTATCTCGTATGAAGTATGATGAAGGTGAATTGATCATATTTTATTCTTATTAACCATCACAATTACTTATGCTCATTTCCATTATCACTCACCGTCTAATATATTCTATGGTTATCTTTGTGTTGATCACAGGGTGACGACAGGCGTTGCTTGTGAAGCCGTATGCCATACTATGGACATGCAAAAAAATGATGGATTGGGCACTTGAGGGTCTTTCAGCTGGAAATGGGAGGCATTTCTGATTTCTCTTGTCCTTCATTTGCTTCATAGTTGGTATGATGATACCGTCCTATTAACATTATATAAATTGATTCTGATTCTCTGTAGTTACATACCCTCAACCCTATATATTTCATATGCTTTAGGATAGGAAATTTCACAACACTTGGGATATGGTGCTTCTAAACTATACTTATTGTAACTAAATCTACGTACTGGACCATGGATTCTAGTGAGAGAACAACGAGAAAACTTAGGATGAAATCAAAACCCCATCCCTAAAGTTGATGTATCATATCCTATTTTCTCAAAATTTTGAGAAGGCTTACTTTAAGCTAACCATTTATTTTAAAATTCAAAATAATGTTCGATGCAATCAACACATGCATACACTATATACGAAATCAAAATAGAAAATACAAATCTACATGCAAAATAAAAATAACATGATAATGATTGTTCTTAAGAAACTCCAGAAAATTCAGAATGATGATGGAGCTTGGGTCGAGAATCAAGAGGGTATATGCAATATGGTGGGATATTTTACTCGGCTATTTACCGAGACTGGGGATAGAGAAAATGAGGAGACTTTTCTGGAACATGTTAATATCTCACCCTCATATACGGATAAAAAGGTGCAACATAACATTACTACCTCAAGACAAATTAGCTTGTGCCCAATCGTTTCAGCTACAACGTTATATATATAAGATGTTCGTCTTTTAAATATATGTTTTGACCCTGATTCATTTTCTAAATGGACTAAAGTGCATATATGAACTTGAGTTTACACAAGACTCATTCACTGTCAATGGCCACGGTGGTATTGACTTCAAACCATTCACTCCCAAATAATTCTGAATTCTCCATTGACCAAAGCCAACTGACCCGATCCTAATATAATTCTGAATTCTCCATTGCCCAAAGCCAACTGGCCCGATCCTAATATGAGGCGAATGAGGACAGGTTAAAACATATTTTAATTTTTTAGAGGTGCATTTTTTTAAAAAAAAATAGGTACCATAAGAAATCCACCATCTGATTATATATCAAAATCATATACTTCCTCCGTTCCATTATAAGTTTTCAAATTTTCTTTTATGGATGTCCCACAATAGTCAGTAAAAATTATAGATATGTTATGTTTTTAATGAGTTTATATAGAATAAAAATATAAATGAATGAGGTCTTAGTTAAAATTTCGATTTGGGCCCTTGGGGCCGACTTTTTTTTTTAATTACATTAAATACCCATCCCTTTTCTCTTGTGAGGATAAATCTTTAAAAAAAATACTGAATTTCCAAAATGGAGAGTCACATGTGGAAATCCATGTCTTTTTTGTAATCATCAGATTAGGCTCAAACTGACTGCTAAATAGATAGAAACAAATCACATGGCTTAAATGTACAAATTAAAAACTCATACAAATATCTTTTGCTATATATGAAAAGAACGACTTTCCTTCTTTTGATAATAAAAATCTTCATAAAAAATCAATGGGAAAATCCGATGCAAGGAAAAAAAAAAAAGGTACCTAATGAGCATCTTAAAATTACAAAACAAGAAGCTACCAAGACTAGAATACATGCATGCTTGGAATAAAAACGCCCATCAAGGGAGCAGCTTAGCAAGAAAGTTCAAACGAAAAAAGCTTAAACCAACCAGCATGGTCTACTCAAGGCAAAAAGAGACCAAAAATTAGCACTCCAAATCCCCAAATGAAATAAAAGTAAAAAAATGAGAGTATCCAACACAGAGCATAAACTAAGACCCATAAAAAAGGTAAAATCGGCCCATGAATAAGAGACTGCAATCTCTCCCAGATACAAAGCTCAACAAAAAATACATACAACAGCATGAAACAAAATACACAAAAACAGTAAAATCAACAAGAAATCAAGACTACTACTAAGACAAAACCAGAAAGTCGATGCTCTAATTACTACTGTCCAATCAAGCAAACCCATATTCTATATTTAGATCTCTCTTCAGCTCCGAATATCTGAAAAATATTTCAAGTTAAATCATATGAAAACCCACCAAAATACTAATACAATTAAAAAATTGTAACTAAAATTCCACATCAAATCTAGAGTATATATAATGAAACTAAATATGCAATCATATTCAATCCACCAAAAGCCTTCAACGTACCTACAAAACTGTTAATGTACAAACAAACATACACAAGGTGTTACAAGATGTATATTAAATAAAGTGTTAAAAGGAATGAATGACTATACCTTTTATACCAGGTAAGGCGTAAGTTGTTTGTAGCTTCAGCTTCTCATCCCATGAAGAATGGACATTAAGGACCCAAAATGGTTTTTCTTTAGGCATAGCCTTTTTCATATCCTTTATACACCAAGGGTTGCAATCGACAATCTCGATGTCAACAAGTTCTTCTCCGAACTTTCCATGAATCTTTTCTAATTTATAGCAGTTTCTTATTATCAAACTCTTAAGATTTTCAAATGCACCAAATCCTATTTTCCAATCCACCATATCAACGTCTTCAATTACTAGACTCCTGAGACACTCGAATCCTCTTTCAACATAAAGTTGTGATAAAACGATTTTCAGCAAAACTTGAAAACCGAACAACTGTGGGAACAACGTCAGGATTAACGATGACACATTTAAGTGCTTTTAGCCTTCTACAATGGGAAATATGAGCCCAGCTCAAGGGCTTAGCATCATCATCAGGTGCCAATTCAATTTGAATATATAGCTTCCTTAGATTATGAACTCCTTTAAGAACGGCCTCAGTGCAACTACGAGCACTCACTTTTGAAAGTGTTAACAAGCTATCCAAGGAAGCGCCACGAGGATCTGGTAGGTCGCTTCCCATGACCTCAAGATGCTTTAGTGCTGACAACCTCCATATCTCCTCATCCTCAGACAGATATGATGTTTCCTTACAAGACTTGATGCTTTGATGTCGATCCACAATAAAGAACTCAAGGAATTGGAGTTGGCAAATAGAAGCTGGGATCATTCCATTCGAAGTAAGAGAAAGGTACGTCAACTGAACTAGTTGCAGCACTTCCATAGGGAACTCATAGAAACGGATTGAAAGAGCATCGAGTTCTCTCAACAGCTTTAGACGAAAAAATAATGGTACTTGATATTGGTGGTATGAACCAAAACAGAGGAGAGAACGTGTAGATGATGCACAATAATCCTCCACGGATTTATGTACGTCTTTCATGCCAAATAAAGAATTATAGAGGATGGACAATCGGTGATGGCCTTTCATATCATCTCCGGTGCAATTAGCAGGACAGCTTATTATAAGTGCAAACTTAGTCTCTGTAGCTTTTTGTTTAGACAGGTGCCACAAGGAAGAATGAAGACCACAAGTTTTAACAGTGTGATACGGATTATGAGTGCTGTTTTTGTAGACCATAACAACACTATTAGAAACAACCTCTTCCAAACAATCAATAGCCATTTAATTCAAGAAATCTATCGGCAAGCCATAAATTGTGGCATCTCATAATTTGGAGGAAAGAGTCCTATATAGAGAAAACACATTTTTAAAAGTGGTGGTAAGTAGGTGTAGCTTGGAAGTAGTACCTTTGATATCTCATTGTATGCATCCATGAAAATTGGATGATTCTTTTTGGTTGCAACCTTATTCCAGTACTTCGGAGAGTAGGCGAGCAACGGCTAGAATGGTAAGAGGAAGGCCTTCACATTTCTCGGAAATCTTCTTTCCAGCTTTCACTAGTTAAGGAGGACATGATAGGCCTTTAGAAGAAAATACCTTGTCACGAAATAAATCCCAACTTTCTTGTTTGTTCAATAAACGCATTGCAACTACGCCTCCTGCCAAATCGTACTGTTGTACGTGCTTTTGATGGTTGATTCGTATGTGGACTATTTGTTAGCACGAGACAAACATGTATAATGATCGGGGGTTTATTACGTGTTTAGGGAGTATTTATATGATGATCTTGATGATCTAATGAAGAACAAGCAAGAACACAAGAAGTAGCTTCTTTGAGAAGCTAAAAGCTTGAGAGCTTTGGGAGAGTTTATAGCTTTGGGTTAGGTGATTTGGTGGAATGTCTAACTTGTGTACAAATGAGCCTTTTTTAGGCATTATATAGTGGTTTCTAGGGGCTGCCCGCCCTTTACACGTGGCACGCCCTTATTGGACCTGTCTTCTGCCCGAAAAGGTGATTTGATGGCGCATTTAATGCTAAACCGCCTTTGGTGCTCGTCCTCGCTGGAATGCCGAGGAGCTGAGCTACGGTGGTCGCCGGAGGACCATTTCGAGGAGTGTGGTCGCCACGCTCCATGCTGTCTCCCAAGGCTTCAGTACTTAGACTATTCTAGCTAAGATAGATACGTGCTCGCCACACATTTGGGCGAGCAGCTAACTAAAACATGTGCTCGCCCACATCTTTGAGCGAGCACTTAAATATATTAAATACATCTATTCTATTATATTTTCTTGGTCTTGTTGACTAGTCGTCGCAAGACTTTGTTGACTGGTCCTCGCCACGTAAGCTGGTGACTAGGATTGACTTGTCAAAGATTGACTTCTTTGACTAGGTATAACATTTGCCCCCTGGTCGCCTTTCTTCGTATTCGCAGAATGGTAAGGCGAGCAGTGTGGTCGTCTTGGAAGGTGAGATTGTTTGACAAAACAAAATCAAATTTGAGATCTTGATGACGTGAGAAAGAGGCGGTCGCCTCGTCTCCAGCGCCGAGCACGATTATCGAAGCAACTTTTCATGATGACGGATCTGACACGTGTCAGGCGCGTGGTCGACGCCCGAAATTTGAATTTAGCGCGTGGGGCGCGTGCCGACCTCAAAGGTCGCGCGTGTGGCCCACTCGCCGAACTTGAATTCGGAAAAGACCCAAATTTTTGGGAAAATTGCATTTTTGACCCCGTTTTTTGCACATAGGTCCCTGCACAAATTTGCCTATAAATAGGCCCTTCATCTTCATAAGAACACTTTCGCTTTTCTGCAACTTTCGAACCTCTTTCGAGATTTCTTCTAAACTTTCTACTTCAAGCTTTTCCGGCGTGTTTGGGTGGTTTTCGATCGTCAATAAGGTAAACAACTTGCATTTTCTTCTTTAAAACTTCTTTCTCCCCCGTTTCTATAGAAAAAATGGAGGTTGGTGGTGGCTCCGGTGGTGGTTCCGACGGTGGTCCGCCATCGTTGGTTGGTGGTTTTGAGAATTCCGGCGGCGGAGACCGTTTGGCCTTGGCTTTAATGGAGAGGGCATCCTCTTCGGACTCTAGGATCCACTCCCCCGAACCTATAAATGTTGGAGTCCGAAATCTTGGAAAGGCAGTGGTCGTCGAAGTCGACGAGTCCGACAGGGAGGATGCCGGCAATGATGCCGAGGAGGGTGATGTCTAGGAGACTGACTCAGATCTGCGTGATCCGGATTTGAATCGAGGGGTGGGCGAACAGATAGAACACGCCCAAGTCGAGGAGACCTTGACGAGGAGTCTCCGCGAGGACTTCGAGGAGGTTGTTCAGTATGCAGAGAGCATAAAGGACATTTTGAGTGGTAGGGAGAATTTAGATGGCGACGAGGTCTCGAGGGAGGCCTACTATAGATATTTCTGCGAATACCTTCCTCGAGAGGTTCCTCGCCCGCACCGAGAAGCTTTCCAAACTGAGTATGAAGCGAGCAAATATGCGAGCAAGGTCTCCTCGGCACAGCTAGAAAATTCCAGGAAGAAATATCAGCTGCCGGCCGACGTTTGTTTCTTTGTTCCTCGCCCGGATGAGAGGGCCGACCAGCCGCCAGAAGGGATGGTCGCCGTCAACATCGGCATGATGGAGGCAGGGCTTAGGTTCCCCCTGCACCCCAGTATCTCAAATTTTTTACATTTCTTAAAAGTGGCCCCTTCTCAAATTTTGCCGAACGGTTGGTCGAACCTGATCGACATTCTTACACTGTTCGGCCTGGTGGCGGCCGAGAACGGATGTCGGAACACATGGCTTAGCCCGAAAGAGATTAACTATCTCCTTCAGGCGGCCGAGGCCGGAGAGAAAGTGGGCCATGGATACTACTACGTGAGGGGCCGAGATAATTTCAAATTGGTTGAGGGGGTTCCCAACAAGATTAGGGATTGGAAAACCAACTGGTGGTGGGTAGCCGGGGACTGGAAAAGTCCAGTGAAGCCGGATGGCTCCTCTGATCGCATTCCCCTTGATACTGAGTATCAAAGAATTCGTGGTAAGTTATTTTTATTTCTGCTCGCTCTTTCTATACTGACTAACTCCTCGTTTTTGTAGGTGAACTTGTTCGCAAGAAAACTCCCGAGCACCGTCTTACACCTCTCTTCCATTATCACATTTGCTGCGTTCTCAACCGTCGCTACCTGGAGAGGTCCTGTCGCTTTCTGAACAGGGAGTGTATGCGTGAGCGAGCAGGTCTCAGAGTACCTCCTCATCACTTCACTCGAGAGTTCCCTCCAGGTATCAACATATTTCTAAGTTTTTTGTGAATTTGCTCTTCGTAAACACTGACTCCTCGCCTTTCTTTCTTAGTAGTGGTCCCAGAGAGAGTTGTCACTTACCTTCCTCCATCCGTCGAAGTTGATCGCATACTGTCGAGCAGGATGATGCAACAAGCGAGAATGCTGCGCGAGCGCAAGGTAGTTGACGGCTCCGGCAAGAAAAGGAAAGGAGCGGAGACCTCGGGGGCTCCACCCAAGAAGATCGCTAAACCAACCCGAGGGGGCTCTTCTCGCCCACCTGCTACCGAGCAGAGGGCCGAGCCAGTTGGTGAGCAGAGGATCTCGCCGAGGAGATCTCCTTCGCCTCCCCCCACACAAGTCGTATCCCCTCCTCCCCGTAATACTCGGTCGCGAGAGATCGCCGCGAGCTCGTCGGCCGGGGAGAGGGCTCAGGGAGACAACACCCTTCTCGGCTGGGATGCCGCAAGGGTTGCCAAGTAAGTTTATTTATCAATGAGATTTTTATAATATTTTCAAGTACCTTTTCCTAAATTTTTTCCTTCTTCTCTAATAGTGTTGCCGACTGCCGGATCGTCGAACCTTTCAACCCGAACCTCCTCGGCTTCTACCGGTCGCGGGATCCGGTCGACAGAGAGCCCCTGAATCCGATCGCACTAAGGGCTGTGAAGAATCTGCCTCGATCGCTGACGACCACACTGGTCGACGAGGTGGACAACCATAACTCGCTGGAGAATGCGAGATTGGTCGCCATAGACTTGAGCCGGGCGTCTTATACGATGGAGAAGCTCGCCAGCCAGATCGCCGAGAGCCGCAAAGTCAGCGAGGACAGGAGTGCGAAGCTCACCCAAATGGCCAAGGCTAAAGCTGTTGTCGAGAGGAAGGTGGTCGACCTTGAGACCAAGTTGGCCGATGTCGAGGCAAAGTTGGCCGATTCTGAGGCCCAACTTGAGACGATTCGAAAGAAGGATCAGGAAGATCTCCAAGAGATCGAACGTCTCCGTGCTCGCCTCAAGACTACCGAGGACGAGGTAAGAACTCTTCAAAATAAATCCGCAACTGACGAGGAAGAGTTGGCCACTCTTCGGCAACAGCTGGTCGACCTGACGGAGGAGCGAGATGAGACCAATGAGCTCGCTGGGGGCGTGGCCATGTTATCGGTGGCGCTTACTGCCCACGGGCTCATTCATCGGTTATTGGAAGTTCATCCAGGAGTGGATGTGACTCCACTCGGCGGGTTTTTGGACGACCTCCTTATGAAGGAGAATCCTCAGCCGGAAACAGAACTCCCTCTGCTTCCTTTGATGGAGTTGGGACTCCTGTTCCCTCGACTGTTGGGTGTTCCGGTCCTCTTCTCGAACCCTCCACAAGACTCCCCACCTCAACAGGGCGAACAGGATGCTCCTGCCGAGGAGGTTGTGAACGAGGAGGAAGTTACCGGCGAGCAGGATGCTCCTGCCGAGGAGAATGCTCCAGTAGCTTAGTTTACTTGTATTTTATTTCTGTTTTTAGGACTGCTCGGCCATTAAGGCCTTTTTGTAATTTCAGCCTCTTAAGGCTTTTCAATGAATGGAACTTTTTGCTTATACGATGTTTGGTTATTTTGAGTGATCGTTCTCGTTACTGCTTTCCAACTTATGTTATGATTAATTTTTTGCAAGCATTTTTTGATAAGTACTTGTCTTTTTGAAAACTCCTTTTATTGCGAGCATCTTTGCGGAAGAGTGCTCGTCTTTTGTCTTTGCGAGCACCTTTAAGAAAGAGTGCTCGTCTTTTATCTTTGCGAGCACCTTTAAGAAAGAGTGCTCGTCTTTAATCTTTGCGAGCATCTTTAAGAAAGAGTTCTCGTCTTTTAGAGTTAACCAATCGTCGGTTGAACTCTTTTTTGTTTGGTAGGTAGTGATCGTCGTCGCCACTACCTTGCGAGCATCGTTAAAAAAGAGTGCTCGTCTTTGTTTCCTAGATGGCTACGCAGAGCCTTGTCTAAAAATTCAAACTTATCTAACACTTGATGGAAATTTAAAACTTGTACTTGTATTGAAATGATGACTAGATACAAATTATATAAATATGAAAAAATTAAAAACTTACTGGTAATATTTCTTCAGCTTGACCGCGTTCCATGGGTACTTGCTCGGCTTGCCCTCCAGATCTTCTAACTCGTACGATCCGTTCAGGAGTGTGCGCGTTATTCGGTACGGACCCTCCCAAGTCGGGCCAAGTATGCCGATGGACTGCTCCGTCGCCCTCCGAAGTACGAGCTGGCCGATAGTGAATTTGCGAGCACGTACTTTGGTGTTGTAAAAGCGCTCTGATCTTTGCTTGTACACCACGTTCTTCTCGTCCGCTGTTAGCCTTCGCTCTTCTAGGAAGTCCAAATCGGAGAGCTATGCATCGTTATTCAACTGCTCGTCATAATTTACTACTCGAAAAGTTGGGACCTGCCCCTCTGCTGGTATGACAGCTTCGGTTCCGAACGCGAGCGCGAACGGAGTTTCACCAGTAGAATTCCTAGTGGTCGTCCGATATGCCCACAGAATCATGTGCAGCTCGTCCGCCCATTTGCCCTTCAATCCATCCAGCTTAGCTTTCAAGGTGTGCTTGATAATTTTGTTGATCGCCTCTACTTGACCATTTGATTGTGGATGATAGGGTGTTGAAATTTTTTTCTTGATGTTCCAGTCTGAGCAGAAATCCAGCATGTCTTGACTTGTGAATTGACGTCCGTTGTCGGTCACTATTGCTCGTGGTAGGCCGAACCTGCAAATTATGTTTTTCCATATGAAGCTTGTCATCTGGGCCGTTGTGATGGTCTTCAATGCCTTCGCTTCGGTCCACTTGGTGAAGTAATCGACTGCTACGACTACGAAAGTTACCCCCCCGACGCCACGCGGGAAAGGTCCAATGATGTCGATGCCCCACTTCGCGAAGGGCTAAGAACTGTAGACGGAGATGAGCTCGTCTGGAGGTGAGTGAATAGCTGGTGCAAAAGCTTGACATCTCTTGCACGCCTGGGCGTAATGAATTGCATCCTTCTTCAGTGTTGGCCAAAAGTAGCCTTGCCTCATGATCTTTAAAGCGAGCGCTTGCCCCCCTGTATGATTTCCACATGATCCTTCGTGGATTTCGTACATGACGATCTTCGCCTCGTCTTCTCCGAGGCATTTCAATAAAGGCATTGAAAAACCCCGTTTGTACAGCTGGTCGCCAACAACAGTGTACCTTGCGGACCTGAGCTGCAATCTGGTTGCTTTCACTTTGTCCCCCGGGAGCTCGCCGGTCTTGATGTACTTGATGATCGGCGATCTCCAGTCCTCGTCGCTGGTCGCTTCAACCTGCAAAATCTGACCTCTGTTCACCGATGGGGAAGAAATTTTAGTGATGGTCGCTTCTGAAAATATTGCCTCCCCCTCTGAAGTGGCCAGTCGAGCTAACGCATCTGCTTGCGTATTGTCCTCCCTAGGGATTTGCTCGATGTGGAATTGATCAAATTGCTCGAGTAATCCTTTCACTAGCTCTTGATACTTTATCATTTGATCGCCGCGAGCCTCGTAGTCGCCCGTAATTTGATATACAACCAGCTGAGAGTCAGAAAAAAATTTCAGTTTTCTGGCGCCCACGGCCATAGCCATCTTGATTCCTGCAACCAGAGCCTCGTACTCTGCTTCGTTGTTGGTCGCCCGATACTCGAACTCGATCGCCGAAGCAAACGTCTGTCCGGTTGGGCTGGTGAGGACGATTCCTGCCCCTGCTTTGGTGCTCGTCGAAGAACCATCGACGAACAGTGTCCAAGGAAGCTCGATTCCCTCGTCCACTTTCTCCGGGAAAGTGAGCTCTACAATGAATTCAGCCAGCACTTGTCCCTTGATTGCCGCTCTAGGTGCATAGGTGAGCCCAAATTGCCCTATTTCCACCGACCATTTCAAAAGTCTTCCAGTGGTATCCGGACGATGCAGTGCTCGTCGGAGTGGAAAGGTGGTGAGGACGACCACCTCGTGGTCGAACAGGTACTGCCTTAATTTTCTGACGCTCACGACTAG
The DNA here is from genome assembly GCA_963675135.1 of Galeopsis tetrahit. Lineage (NCBI taxonomy): Eukaryota > Viridiplantae > Streptophyta > Magnoliopsida > Lamiales > Lamiaceae > Galeopsis > Galeopsis tetrahit. The sequence continues at coordinate 19,768,114 of OY776130.1, forward strand.
TGCGTACGCCAATTTTTCCATTGGAGTGTATCTCAACTCCGCATCTCTCAGTGTCTGACTTACGTAGGAGATAGGCAAATGTGTGCTCCCCTCAGCTCGGACGAGCACTGAACTGATCGCACAGTCAGTGGCCGCCAAGTATAGATACAAAATTTCGCCGGGGACTGGTTTAGATAGGACCTTCGGATCCGAAAGGTATTCCTTTAGCTTTTTGAAAGCTTTTTCACAATCATCGGTCCATTCGAACCTCCCTTTTTTCAGAGCATCGAAAAAAGGTTTTCAACGATCGCCCGTTCGTGCAATAAATCTGTTCAGCGATGCAAGGCACCCTGTCAACCTCTGTACTTCTTTCACGTTCCTTGGGCTTTGCATGTTAATGACTGCTTGAATTTTACTTGGATTCGCCTCGATGCCCCGCTGGCTAACCAAGTGCCCCAGAAATTTTCCTGAGCTAACTCCAAAGCTGCACTTCTTCGGATTTAACTTCATGTTGTACTCCTTCAGTATATCGAATGTCATGGCAAGGTGGTGTAGGTGATCCTCTTTTCGCAAGCTTTTGACAACGATGTCGTCGATATAGACCTCCACCATTTCGCCGATGTGTTTCTCAAACATCTTATTTACCAGTCTTTGGTATGTTGCCCCCGCGTTTTTCAACCCGAAAGGCATTCTCTTCCAGCTGTACATTTCGGTGGCCGTCATGAAGGCCGTATGCCGCAGGTCGTCGGGATGCATCGCGATCTGATGGTAGCCTGCGAAAGCATCCATGAAAGTTAAAATCTCGTGCCCCGCTGTATTGTCTACTAGGTGATCAATGTGGGGCATCGGAAAGTGATCTTTCGGACAGGCGTCGATGCAATCAACACATGCATACACTATATACGAAATCAAAATAGAAAATTCAAATCTACATGCAAAATAAAAATAACATGATAATGATTGTTCTTAAGAAACTCCAGAAAATTCAGAATGATGATGGAGCTTGGGTCGAGAATCAAGAGGGTATATGCAATATGGTGGGATATTTTACTCGGCTATTTACCGAGACTGGGGATAGAGAAAATGAGGAGACTTTTCTGGAACCTGTTAATATCTCACCCTCATATACGGATAAAAAGGTGCAACATAACATTACTACCTCAAGACAAATTAGCTTGTGCCCAATCGTTTCAGCTACAACGTTATATATATAAGATGTTCGTCTTTTAAATATATGTTTTGACCCTGATTCATTTTCTAAATGGACTAAAGTGCATATATGAACTTGAGTTTACACAAGACTCATTCACTGTCAATGGCCACGGTGGTATTGACTTCAAACCATTCACTCCCAAATAATTCTGAATTCTCCATTGACCAAAGCCAACTGACCCGATCCTAATATAATTCTGAATTCTCCATTGCCCAAAGCCAACTGGCCCGATCCTAATATGAGGCGAATGAGGACAGGTTAAAACATATTTTAATTTTTTAGAGGTGCATTTTTTTTAAAAAAATAGGTACCATAAGAAATCCACCATCTGATTATATATCAAAATCATATACTTCCTCCGTTCCATTATAAGTTTTCAATTTTTCTTTTATGGATGTCCCACAATAGTCAGTAAAAATTATAGATATGTTATGTTTTTAATGAGTTTATATAGAATAAAAATATAAATGAATGAGGTCTTAGTTAAAATTTCGATTTGGGCCCTTGGGGCCGACTTTTTTTTTTAATTACATTAAATACCCATCCCTTTTCCCTTGTGAGGATAAACCTTTAAAAAAAATACTGAATTTCCAAAATGGAGAGTCACATGTGGAAATCCATGTCTTTTTTGTAATCATCAGATTAGGCTCAAACTGACTGCTAAATAGATAGAAACAAATCACATGGCTTAAATGTACAAATTAAAAACTCATACAAATATCTTTTGCTATATATGAAAAGAACGACTTTCCTTCTTTTGATAATAAAAATCTTCATAAAAAATCAATGGGAAAATCCGATGCAAGGAAAAAAAAAAAAAGTACCTAATGAGCATCTTAAAATTACAAAACAAGAAGCTACCAAGACTAGAATACATGCATGCTTGGAATAAAAACGCCCATCAAGGGAGCAGCTTAGCAAGAAAGTTCAAACGAAAAAAGCTTAAACCAACCAGCATGGTCTACTCAAGGCAAAAAGAGACCAAAAATTAGCACTCCAAATCCCCAAATGAAATAAAAGTAAAAAAATGAGAGTATCCAACACAGAGCATAAACTAAGACCCATAAAAAAGGTAAAATCGGCCCATGAATAAGAGACTGCAATCTCTCCCAGATACAAAGCTCAACAAAAAATACATACAACAGCATGAAACAAAATACACAAAAACAGTAAAATCAACAAGAAATCAAGACTACTACTAAGACAAAACCAGAAAGTCGATGCTCTAATTACTACTGTCCAATCAAGCAAACCCATATTCTATATTTAGATCTCTCTTCAGCTCCGAATATCTGAAAAATATTTCAAGTTAAATCATATGAAAACCCACCAAAATACTAATACAATTAAAAAATTGTAACTAAAATTCCACATCAAATCTAGAGTATATATAATGAAACTAAATATGCAATCATATTCAATCCACCAAAAGCCTTCAACGTACCTACAAAACTGTTAATGTACAAACAAACATATACAAGGTGTTACAAGATGTATATTAAATAAAGTGTTAAAAGGAATGAATGACTATACCTTTTATACCAGGTAAGGCGTAAGTTGTTTGTAGCTTCAGCTTCTCATCCCATGAAGAATGGACATTAAGGACCCAAAATGGTTTTTCTTTAGGCATAGCCTTTTTCATATCCTTTATACACCAAGGGTTGCAATCGACAATCTCGATGTCAATAAGTTCTTCTCCGAACTTTCCATGAATCTTTTCTAATTTATAGCAGTTTCTTATTATCAAACTCTTAAGATTTTCAAATGCACCAAATCCTATTTTCCAATCCACCATATCAACGTCTTCAATTACTAGACTCCTGAGACACTCGAATCCTCTTTCAACATAAAGTTGTGATAAAACGATTTTCAGCAAAACTTGAAAACCGAACAACTGGGGGAACAACGTCAGGATTAACGATGACACATTTAAGTGCTTTTAGCCTTCTACAATGGGAAATATGAGCCCAGCTCAAGGGCTTAGCATCATCATCAGGTGCCAATTCAATTTGAATATATAGCTTCCTTAGATTATGAACTCCTTTAAGAACGGCCTCAGTGCAACTACGAGCACTCACTTTTGAAAGTGTTAACAAGCTATCCAAGGAAGCGCCACGAGGATCTGGTAGGTCGCTTCCCATGACCTCAAGATGCTTTAGTGCTGACAACCTCCATATCTCCTCATCCTCAGACAGATATGATGTTTCCTTACAAGACTTGATGCTTTGATGTCGATCCACAATAAAGAACTCAAGGAATTGGAGTTGGCAAATAGAAGCTGGGATCATTCCATTCGAAGTAAGAGAAAGGTACGTCAACTGAACTAGTTGCAGCACTTCCATAGGGAACTCATAGAAACGGATTGAAAGAGCATCGAGTTCTCTCAACAGCTTTAGACGAAAAAATAATGGTACTTGATATTGGTGGTATGAACCAAAACAGAGGAGAGAACGTGTAGATGATGCACAATAATCCTCCACGGATTTATGTACGTCTTTCATGCCAAATAAAGAATTATAGAGGATGGACAATCGGTGATGGCCTTTCATATCATCTCCGGTGCAATCAGCAGGACAGCTTATTATAAGTGCAAACTTAGTCTCTGTAGCTTTTTGTTTAGACAGGTGCCACAAGGAAGAATGAAGACCACAAGTTTTAAGTTTTAACAGTGTGATACGGATTATGAGTTCTGTTTTTGTAGACCATAACAACACTATTAGAAACAACCTCTTCCAAACAATCAATAGCCATTTAATTCAAGAAATCTATCGGCAAGCCATAAATTGTGGTATCTCATAATTTGGAGGAAAGAGTCCTATATAGAGAAAACACATTTTTAAAAGTGGTGGTAAGTAGGTGTAGCTTGGAAGTAGTACCTTTGATATCTCATTGTATGCATCCATGAAAATTGGATGATTCTTTTTGGTTGCAACCTTATTCCAGTACTTCGGAGAGTAGGCGAGCAACGGCTAGAATGGTAAGAGGAAGGCCTTCACATTTCTCGGAAATACCTTGTCACGAAATAAATCCCAACTTTCTTGTTTGTTCAATAAACGCATTGCAACTACGCCTCCTGCCAAATCGTACTGTTGTACGTGCTTTTGATGGTTGATTCGTATGTGGACTATTTGTTAGCACGAGACAAACATGTATAATGATCGGGGGTTTATTACGTGTTTAGGGAGTATTTATGTGATGATCTTGATGATCTAATGAAGAACAAGCAAGAACACAAGAAGTAGCTTCTTTGAGAAGCTAAAAGCTTGAGAGCTTTGGGAGAGTTTATAGCTTTGGGTTGGGTGATTTGGTGGAATGTCTAACTTGTGTACAAATGAGCCTTTTTTAGGCATTATATAGTGGTTTCTAGGGGCTGCCCGCCCTTTACACGTGGCACGCCCTTATTGGACCTGTCTTCTGCCCGAAAAGGTGATTTGATGGCGCATTTAATGCTAAACCGCCTTTGGTGCTCGTCCTCGCTGGAATGCCGAGGAGCTGAGCTACGGTGGTCGCCGGAAGACCATTTCGAGGAGTGTGGTCGCCACGCTCCATGCTGTCTCCCAAGGCTTCAGTACTTAGACTATTCTAGCTAAGATAGATACGTGCTCGCCACACATTTGGGCGAGCAGCTAACTAAAACATGTGCTCGCCCACATCTTTGAGCGAGCACTTAAATATATTAAATACATCTATTCTATTACATTTTCTTGGTCTTGTTGACTAGTCGTCGCAAGACTTTGTTGACTGGTCCTCGCCACGTAAGCTGATGACTAGGATTGACTTGTCAAAGATTGACTTCTTTGACTAGGTATAACACGTACCTTTTACGATATTTAGATAGTTGCGACTTCCACTTTCCGAATGAAGAAAGGGATGATTCAGTTCATGGAAAAGGTATCGAAGTACAGGATGCCAGAGAGTGGTGATGAATCTTCTATGACAATGAGGTATCTCTCACTCTTCAGAATTGTGTTCAAGTGCTCATGAAGTGCTTCCTCATCATCTACTCCAGGGAGTGCGTCGGGGTCGATTTCTGCTACAATGCAGCGTGGTATGTCTTTTACTTGATACTGTTTTCCTACTCGAATCCAGACACGATGGTCGAAGCGTTGGCTTATCATTGGATCGTAGAAAAGTTTCTTGGCAAGAGTAGTTTTGCCAATGCCTGGCATACCAACAAGTGAAGTAACACCATAAATGACGCCTTCACTTATTACTCTACGTTTGAGTTGGTCGTACACATCGCATGCTCCTATCATGTTCGACGTAACACTATCTTCGTCTTCTTTTTCGTCACTACACCTCTGCTCCTCCATCTTCAGCTGATGGTTGAAGGAATCAAATCTTTGCTTTAGACCCTCCACATCCAACTCAAAATCTTCTTCTTCTTCGTCTTCGTCTTCTGAATCTGTGAATTCAAGGGAACCAATGTGAGCTACAATTCCTCGTAATTTACGGACTTCCGAACTTATTGCTTTTTCTAAATCAGATTGAAGAGTATTTTTGGCAGTTTCTTCAAAGGAATCAACGTGCTTGTATACAAGTTTTATGATTTCCCGAGACTGGGAATCGAGCGAATTCAGCTCACTGGCTTTTAAAAGTTGCTCAATTTTTATCTTGAGTTCATCGACAAGACGGAAAGCATTATTGAACATCTCTCTCTTTTTTTTTAATTTCAAATAAATTTCACTAAAAATGAAAAAATCGGTAGCAGGATATGAGAAATCTGTATTTGCAAACTAATATGAAACCATAATGTTTCCAGTTTCTTTAATTAATTTATTGAAGATTAGTCAAACGAGGGTAAGTGAGTTGTAATTTTCATATACTCCATTTTTTAACATATTCACCGCCCATTTCAATGTCAAATAGTTTATTCATCTTTGATCAACATTAATTGTCATATCTTTAAGATTCGATTGTCATTAATTGCAGTATAAATGATTGAAATGACATTTATTAGTGAGAATGTAGAATGGTCAATCAACTACTCCCTCCATTCCACAAAAATAGCTACATATTCCTTTATTGGATGTCCCAAATTATAGCTACATTTCCTTTTTTACTTTAGTATTAAATGTTTTATTGTCAATTTTACCTCTAATTAATAAGAGTAATTAATGTTTAACAGATTTTAAAGTGTGAGATTTCAAGGGCAAAATTAGTACATTAGCTAAATTTGACTACATTTATTGATTTTTCTTAATCTGTGTGTAAAGTCAAATGTAGCTATTTTTGTGGGACGGAGGGAGTATTAATTAATAAATCAAGAATAGTGGAACTAATCGCGGAAAATAAAAATAATGCGCCTCACGCGCGAACTATGTGTGATTACACCGTGAAACGGTGCGATTGATTGTGAGAGAGAATATCGAGAGAAATTAGGGCTTGCACGCCAGGAAACAGTATCATTGCCCGCCGGATTGATACCGACGAAGCAAATCCGTTGTAAAGTTGGGGAAGAATCTAGGGAGGCCATTGAGTATAATCCTCCTAGTAAGTCCAACTACAATGGTATTGGTGGAGTTGTGAGGCAAGAATGGATATAAATACCCAGATTTTGGGGCCCTGTTATTCACTACACAGTGAAGCAATGTTTTTCTACTACAAATTTCTAGTAACAAACTATTTACTTAGGGGAAGGAAGATGGTGGAGAATTTGAACGAGAAGATGAGCAAGGTGTCTATCACACAAGGGGCAGAGGAGGAGTTCGAAATACCAGAAGGGTAGCGATCCAAACCGACTAATTTATTGTTGGGGCGATACACAGTGAGAAAAAATTTAGGGGCGAGTGATTTGAGCACGCCAATGAAAAAGATATGGAGGACACAGCATTCAATGAAGGTGTCACAGGTGGGAGATGACCTCTTTGTGTTCGAGCTTGAGGATGCGGTTGAATGCAATAAAGCACAATATAAGCAACCATGGAACCTAACAGGCACAACATTGGAGTTGACAAAGTTGAATGGATTTGAGTGCCCAGCTTCAATGGTATTCAACCAGGCTCCCTTCTGGATCCAGTTTCATGGGCTACTTTTGAATTTGATGAACAAATTGGTAGGCGAAAGAATGGGTAGTAGATTGGGGGAAGTGCTGGAGGTGGACCAACCAACAGGGGATGCCACATGGGGCAGATGCTTGAGGGTCAGGATTCTGATCGACATTTCACAACCACTGGCGAGGGGAACAACAATAAGAGGTCAAGGGGAGAGCCAAACAGTATTATTCAGATACGAGAAACTAGTGGAGTTTTGTGGAATATGTGGGCTTTTTACACACTTTGAGAAAGATTGTCCGACCAAATTTATGGAAGGGGAGCAGCAGAAGGGAAAAGAAGGAGGTTGTCCAATATGGCTGAAGGCGGAGGGGCAAAAGAGTCCAACCTTGGCTGATTTTGAATGAGCAAAGAAGGTGGGAATAGGAAGGAAGAAGCAACAACCTACGACGGGGACAACGGCGAGTGACAAGGGAAAAGCGGTGCTGGTGCAAACACAGGCGGGAAAGCAGACGGTCGCAGCTCCAAGGAGGATAGCGAGTAAAGGTGTAACACCAGTGAAAGACATGGTGGTTCCTCAGTTCAATACGAACCAGTTTCTCACCGGACCACCCAACTATATAGAGGAGGAATTTCTCAACCTTTCAAATAGTGTGAGATAGTTTGCCTATATGAATGCATATCCTCAGTATGGAACACAGGGAGGGAGCAGTGAACCATTGCAGTTCGGTCAAACGGTAGCGAACATAACAGGGAAAAGTTTAACGATTGGGGAAGGAAGTGGAGGAAAAGACCAACCTGCTAAGAAACGAGTACGTGTTGTGGGGACAGGGAAGAACAATGAAGGAGACCACAAAGGGCAAGGGCACGGTGGAGAGAGTGATGGGGTGAAAATGAAGAAAACAAAGAGTGAAGAAGAGCATGAGGCTAGGCTCATGGAGGCGGTGGCTGAGTCGACTCAGCACCGCCGTCACCCATGATCGTATTGATATGGAATGCACGTGGACTAGGGGGTAAACGTGCATTCCCATCATTGCAACAACTAGTTGCTGATCATTGCTCCGAACTTTTGTTTGTAATGTAAACTAAGTTACCAGTAAGAGTTTGTAGTGGTTGGAAGTCTATTTTGAATTTCAGTTTTTGTATTGGTAAGGATGCGAAAGGCACCAATGGAGGTCTAGTTTTATTTAGCAATGCATCAATGGAAGTTTCTTTGTTTTCGTACTCGTTTGGCCATCTTGACTGTATGATTTTGCAAGATTCTTTATGTTGGAGATTTATTGGTTTTTACGATTCACCAATTACTCATCTTAGAAAACATTCGTGGGAGTTGTTACGAAAGATCAGAAAGTCTCATGAGGGGGAAGTTAAGGCTTAGATTGTTGGGGGAGATTTTAACGAAATCTTATTTTTAGATGAAAAGAAGGGAGGGGAGAGGCAGAGGCCTTTTGGACAAATGAATGAATTTAGAAGAGTTTTGGATGATTTGGGGTTGAGAGATATGCAAGCTAAGGGGCCTTTCTTTACTTGGTTGAACAAAAGAAAAGGGGTTAATCAAGTTGAGGAGAAACTAGACAGATTTGTGGCAAATGAGGAGTGGTTTGACTAGAGCTGTTATTCGAGCCGAGTCGAGCCGAGTATTGGAGGTTCGAGCTCGACTCGAGCTCTTATCGAGTCGAGCCGAGCTCGGCTCGATAACATTGCCGAGTTAAAAATTGAGCTCGGCTCGACTCGTTAACGAGTCTAACGAGCTTAACGAGCCTATCGAGTCGAACCGAGCCTAACAAAATTTTATACAAAAAAATAGTTATTGAGCTTAACAAGTCGAACTCGAACTAGCTCGTTAGTAAATCGAGTATCTAACGAGCTCGAGCTCGAGCTCGGCTCATTAACCTAAACAAGTCGAGCCTTAACGAGTCGAGCCGAGCCGAGTCTCATTAAGGCTCGGTTCGAATAACAACACTAGGTTTGACCAAGTCCAAAGATGGGAAATTAGAAACTTAGATTTCTACGGGTCGGATCATAGGCTAGTTAAACTGACTATAAATGAAGGGAATGGAATAGGTCCGCAAGTAAAACAACGGTTGTTTCGTTTTGAGAGGGCATGGGTCTTGGAAGATAACTTTAAAGAGGTGGTTAAGGAGGGATGTATGAATGGAGAAATCGAAGGGGGAATTGTGGAAAAAATTAAGAAGTGTGGTAAAACTCTGGAAAATTGGGCAGGGAGGACTGTTGGAGACCTAAAGGGTGGGATTAAAGTTTGTAAGGCACAAAAATGAGCTGCTATACAAAGAAGAAGGGGAGGTGGATATAGAAAGAGTGAATGTACTTGAAAAGCAGATGGAGAGGTTTCAATCTTAAGAGAATATGAAGGGGCAGCAACGAGCAAGAGTATCGTGATTAAAGGATGGGGATAGAAACACAAAATCCTTTTATAGGAAAGCGAGTAGACGTCACTGGACGAACACGATCTAAGGGCTGAAGAGTATCGGTGGACAGTGGAGTGAATTGAACAGCAATATGAGATGGAAGGAATTGTTCATGAATATTTTAGAGCCATATTCAATACTCAACATCGGAGAGAGATGAGGTAGATACAGTACTACAATCAGTGGAGAGAGTCATAACAGATCAGATGAATAACTTCTTGGAGATTACATTTACTGCAAATGAGGTTAAGGAAGCAGTGGTACAACTAAATCCCCTAAAGGCGCCGGGACCGAATGGCATGTATGCAGGTTTCTATCAAAAGACGTGGGAGACAATATGGGCAGATGTAAAAGAAGCGGTGTTGGGCATTTTGAATGGAAATGGGGATGTAGCAGCGTGGAATAAGACGTGGATCACTTTGATTCCGAAAATGAAGGAACCGAAAAGAGTGGTTGATTACCATCCTATAAGTCTGAGAAATGTGTTGTACAAAATTCTTGCAAGAACAATTGCAAACAGATTGAACCAAATTATAGGAAAGGTGGTTGATGACAACTGATTGGGCGTGAGATTGCTCGTATTTGTGTGCATTTTTGCTATGTATTGTAGCATTTTGATGCGATTTTGGGTTTTAATTGATAAGAATTGTGCTACTAATCTTGTTGTCAAGAATTGTGTTCATAATATAGGAAACAAGGTGACATAGTGCATTTTGAAGGAAAAACGAGCATTTACGCTTGGATATTGAAGTTCGGTTGGAGGACGATCAAGGAAAGCCAAGAAAAAGAAAAGAAAAAGTCCAACATGCAGAAATGACACTGGCGGACGAGTGAGGTTGAGTTACAGAAACATTTGAGGAAATTCACCTCACACGGGCGGCCGAGTGACCTCACACTGGTGGCCGAGTGAACTAATCTCACACTGGCGCCCGTGTGGATTCTGTAAGTCCATTTAACTCGGTTGACTGAGTCAACTTACGAATTTCTGAGAATTTCGCGAATTTTGAAGAATTTCAATGACCAAATTGTCAATTTCATCTCACACACTTTTGGAAGCCTTAAATACATCCCAAATCAGTTTGTAAGGGTCTTCCAACTCATTTTCACACACTCAACATGGGATAAAGAGAGGAGTAGATATATTAGGGTTTGAGGAGCTTTTCTCTTCAAACACAATTAGTTAGTTTTATGCTTTCTTAGCTTAGAATCATTTGAGCATTTCATTTTCATGTAAGAATGGAAGAATTTCAAGACTCTCAAGGTGTTATTTTTCTTTTATGTAAGCTTTATTTGGTTAATTTCATTTTCATGTCTTATTTTGTTGTTTTAGCCATGGGTGTTTTCTCAAACACCATGGGCTAGGCTTTTTATACTTTGGGTGTTTGAAACCATGTGGATATTTAGTGTTGAAATTGTTTATACTTTGATTATTGTTGATATTTGAATTATTGCTTCTCTTATTGTGTTTTATTGGTGCTTTGTGTATTAACTTCTATTATTCCGTATTTTGAGGCATGTTTAGTGTATACGAGAGTTACATGAACATGTTTAAATTTATGGTGTGAGTTGTTGGTATACAAATGCGTTTATTATACTTTTAATTCGTCGAGAGAGAGAGAGTTAATCGTATTAGAACCCCCATTAGGACACATTAATTACTTTAATGGTTATTTGGGTAGTTGGTGAAGATTATGAAGATGTCTTATTAACGGGTTTGGTAACACCTTAGACGTAAGGCTATAGTACCCGAAGGGAAACAATTTTCATCCTAGCATCTTGATGCTCTTAGCAAGTCCAAATTGAAGCATAAAAACGGTATAAACTATCCCACTCGATTTCACTAGGTAGAGAACACCCGAAGCATTTCCACACTTACACTTCTTCGAATCTAGTTCGTAGTTGTTATTTGATTTTAATTGTCATTTCCTTATTTTCGTGATTAGTAGTTAATTTACTTACTAGAATTGCGTTTAACTTAACTTATTGTCTTTCGATTGTCTCTTAGTTTTAGTTTAAATTGCTCCTGAAACCGTAGCTACGTTAGTATGACGACATACAACTCTAGGGATCCATTGCACTAGTCCACCTCCCGTGGTTCGATACTACTTGGTCGAAATACTTACGTGTATACTACTACGATCCCTTATGCTTGAGGGGAAAGTAGTTAGTCATATATATTGCCAAAAATTCGTTCAAGTCAATGACGCCGCTGCTGGGGAGGTAACGTAGTGCTATAAGTGGGACTTAGAGTTAGTTGAGTATTAGTGTTAGCTACATTATTTGCTTTATTTTGTTTTCTTATTATTTTGAGAATTTTGATACTTTGATATTTTGTAGGTGTGAACTTCATCGACTAGATGGATGGATATAATCAATACCCGTGGAATCAATGTTATGATCCTCATGGTATGATTTATCCTCCACAACATGGAGATATGGGATACGATAATTGGAAGAACTTTGATTATAACTATCATATGCAACAAGTTCCCCTACTACTCCCTCTGTCCACCAAAAGTGTGCTCACTTTTTTTTATATGTGCTTTTAAAAAAATCATATTTTAATTATAAAGAATATATTTAATATAATGAGTAGAAAATATATTTGATAGATACTCAATCTTATTAGTAAAGTAGAAAAAATATTCAAAAGTTAGCTATTTAAATAGAATAAGCACGTTTTTGTGGACCTCAAAAAAAGAAATGAGCATACTTTTGGTGGACGGAGGGAGTATTATAAAGATTGGAGTAATAATGATGCACCCACTTTTCAAGAGATGACCCCAGTCTACATGGATGTGCATTATGATGAAGAAAGTGATCCACGAGATGGATTTGAATTCCATGGAGCTTCGGAAGGAAATTGTTACGATAATGAGAGAAGCTTTGAGTACGATCGTCAAATGCAACAAGCTCCCGCTCATTATCAACATCAAGATTGGGGGAAAATGGAAGCTTCACCCGCTCTTATAGAAGCATTCAAGAACATCATGGGTGAAGTTGAATTTCAAAGAGCTTTGGATGAACTTCGTTATGATAATGAAGTGAGCTTTGAATGTGATTACCAAATGCAACAAGCTCCCTCTCATTATCAATATCCAGAGTGGGAAAGCAATGAGTATTGGCCACCAAACATTGAAGAAAGTGATACTACCAAGAAGCTCATTACACTTATAATGAAGAGAATGGATGCAAGTGATAAGAGAATGGATGCAATTGAGAATCGACTTAAGTCACTTTTGAATGCAATGGAGCAAATATCCTCAACAACCGGGGCATTGGTTATCACTATGAAAGAAGGGGATGACTCAAGTGAGAAGAGTGATGACGACAAACTCATTGTAAAAAGAGATGAAGATGAATGTCATTTGGTGGACATGAGCTATAAAGAACAAGAAAATCAAGAAGCATCACAAGATGAAGTGAAGAGCAAAATGAGAATTTCTAAACTTTTAAACTCTTCAACTTACACTATACTTGATAATGATGTTTCTATTGGTTTCATTTTTCCTCTTTATCACTTTGAAAAGTATTTGGGAATTCTTGGACAAAAAGGAAAATAATGGAAAGAAATGATGGTGAAAAAGCAAGAAGATTGTCCATCATTTTTTTGAATTTAAGTCATTTGTGCCAGGGAGACTAATATCAAATAATGTGGTTCTAGGATATGAATGTATGCACTGGCTCCGCAACAACAAAAGCAAAGAAGGGTATGCGACATTGAAGTTAGATATTAGTAAGACGTATGATAGGGTGGAGTGGATTTATATGGAGGGAGTTCTAAAGAAAATGGGCTTCCATGCGAAATGGGTAAATTTGTTGATGAAATGTATAATGACTGTAATGTATGCCTTCAAGATAAATGATAAAATTGTGGGGAAGTTACATCCGACGAGGGGATTGAGGCAAGGGGATCCGCTATCTCCCTTTTTGTTCGTTTTGTGTGCGCAAGGGCTGTTCTCCATATTGAATGTGACGGCAAGAAGCAATGGAATACAGGGGATAAAGATAGCACGAGGGGCTCCGTCGATAACCCATTTGTTCTTTGCAGATGACAACTTGCTGTTTTTTAGGGAATATGAAGAAAAGGGAAGCGCATAAAAGGAGTCTTACGAATATATGAAAGGGCATCGAGGCAGATGGTGAACTTTGATAAATCGGCGGTAACGTTTAGCCCAAAGACTAGGTTGGAAAACATGAGGGTAGTCCGAGACACGCTACAAATACGAATGACAGCAGGACATGCGCTCTATTTAGGCTTACCAACTTTTTCGATGAAAGCAAAGCGACTACAATTTGGTTTTTTAAGGGATAGAGTCGCAAAGAAATTGGAAGCATGGAAGGAGATTGAATTTTCAGAAGGGGACAGGAGGTACTAATTAAAGCAATAGTGCAGGCGGTACCAACCTATACGATGGCATGTTTTAGAGTGCCAACGTCAATCTGCAAAGATATTGAAAGAATGGTTGCGGATTTCTGGTGGGGGTTGAAAACGGAAGGAAAGAAAATTCATTGGAAAAAATGGAAGGTGTTGTGTAATCTAAGAGAGGAAGGGGGTTTGGCTTTCAGGGATTTGGTTAACTTTAACCAAGCCCTAATAGTGAAGCAAGTATAGCGGATATTAGAGCATCCAACTTCTTTATTGAGTAAGGTATTTAAAGCTAGATACTTCAAACACACGGGAATTATGGAAGCGGAGGTGGGACGCAATCCGTCTTTTGTTTGGAGGTCTCTTTGTTGGAGTAGAGAGTTGTTGGAGACGGGTTTACATTGGAGAATATGCACTGGAAATTCAGTTAACTTGTTCCGGGACAGGTGGGTGGAAGGCTTGACAGAGGGACGGATCATCTCGAGGAAGGAAAGTAGATCGATGGTGAGCCGCTTTATTAACAATGATGATACATGGAATGAAACGTTAATAAACCAAGCGTTCTTTCCATTCGAGGGGGATGCAATACTGAACACACCAATATGTGGGAAGAACACAACAGACTCGATGTTTTGGAAACCGGGTAAGAAAGGTAAATACTCGATAAAATCGGGGTATTGTAAAAGTATAGATACACAAACAGAAGAACGAGTTTGTGAGGCATCAATGTCAGACAGCAGCACAAGGGAGAAAGAATGGATGAGATTATGGAAATTAAATGTTCCCCCAAAATTTAAGATATTTCGGTGGAAAGTGGCATGGGATATTCTAGCAGCAGAAGGGAATTTGAAAGCTCATCACGTTCCGATATCGGGGGAGTGCAACTTGTGCAAAGGGAAGGCGGCATCTACGGTACATGTGATTTTTTTCTGTCCCTTTATTAAACACATATGGAAATGACATGGATGGTGGGATGATCTTAAGAAATTGAAAAATATGCACACGGTGGAATTGTTGTGGAATCTGAGAGAGGAGGAAAAGGGAAAAATAATGGATGAGATTGTAATTATAGCATGGGAAATATGAAAGGAGAGATGTAAGGTGCTTCATGGAGAGAACAAAGGAGGGGAGAAGAGGGCTATGTATAGTTACTTCTCAAATATGGAATGGGCAGTGACCTTTTTGAAGGACTTTCAGGAGTGTAAGGGAAAAAATACACTGCAGCTAGGCCGAAGGGAGGAGGAGACGGAGGAAGATCAGTCGGGGCTACACATAGTGAAGGTTGATGCGGCGTTCCGAAAAGAGGAGGACGAATATGGAATTGGAGGGGTAGTGGGAAGATAGGATAGGACATTATACAGAGCTTTTTGTAAGCCAATTGACTGCCCACTTTCGGTGATGGGGGCGGAGCTCCGGGCAATTGAGGAAGGGTTACTATGGTGTAGGGCAAATGACGTTGGGAAAGTGGTATTATATTCGGATTCCATGGAGGTTGTGGAGGCGATTAATGGGAACCATGATGTATGGAATGCAGAAGGTTTTATTTTGAGCAGAATCAAGAGGATACTTGTAGATTTTGTAGTGTGCAAAATCATGTATATATGCACCTCGATCGAGAAATGCAATGACAAATGGGCTAGCAAAAATGGAGGTAATGACTCGCTCTTCTCGAGATTGGAGATGTACCTCGTTGGATAGTAGACACAGTAATGTTTTAAAGTTAAAAGAGGAAGCATATATGTAAGAATAGCTGTGTTTGTATTGTTCTCAAAAAAAAAAATCAAGAATAGCGTGTCGTGGACAAGTCAGAACCAATTATTAATTTTTTGGAAAACAGTTGGCACATACAATATATCTTTTAAAAAATTTGCGGGTCATAAACCCGGAGTCGGGTTACCCAGAAAATCTACGGATCGCAAACAGGTGGTTTACTGCATGACCAAAATATTGTTACTATAAGGTCAAAATATTACCACTACAATGCCAAAAGTTTACTACTATATGTCTAAAGCTATTCTGACAAATTCACCCAAAAAAAACTAAGTGTCCAGAATATTTTTGGACATGTAGTAATACACTTTCGACCTTATAGTGATAAAATTTTGGTCTTGTAGTAACATAGTTTTAGTCATGTAGTAGCATGATATTTTTTACTTCAAAAATATTCTAGAAATTTCGCAAAAAAAAAAAAAAAAAAAAAAAAAAACAAGTGTCCAAAATATTTTTGAACTTTTGTAGTTGTAGTAATACACTTTTGACTTTGTAATGAAAATTTTTTGGTCTTGTAGTAACATAGTTTTTGTCATGTAGTAAGAAAATATTTGGGAGCGAAAAAAATATTTTAATTAAGGATGACGCGCGTTTGACCCATGAATTTTAACTTAAATTAACCTTAATTGGTCAATATTGCATACAAGTTTTTTTGTAATTTTTTTATTTACATCTTTTTCAGTTTTTTATAGAAAAAAAAATTAGAGTGAATTTTTAGAAATTTAATAAGATTTTTAGAATTTTTAATTTTTATTTGCACATTTTGAGAATGTTTGAATTTTTGTTTTTAATTTTTTATTTTTAATGAGATTTTCAGATTTTTATACATGCCAAAATTGGAAAATAAATTATTAGGACCAAAATCGCTATCAATTGACTAATCTTGGGACCGGCCACTCGTGTCAATATTTTTACTTTTGAGACAAAAATAAAAAAGTGTGAGACCAAATTTATGAGGGACCGTGGTTGCTGGAACCAAAATAACAATTTTCTCGGTTAGTTCATACAGTGTTTTAGGGTTCACGCTAATAAACGGTGTGATTGGTCTCGAATTAGTAGTTTCTTGAGTCGGATATCGAGACTTGAATTTTTTTTTTCAAAATCGACAATTTTTTTAAAATAAAATGATAATTGCCTACTAATAAAAAATGTTTAGTAATGTTGATAAAAAAATATTAATATAATGGGGTGTATTGGTTGTAGATTATGTAGGATTTTTTTGAACTTTCAAAGTTTGGGGTATTCAATTCGGATTTTTAAGGGCATGTTTGTTTTGGGATTTTGAGGATTTTGAAATTCGGATTTCAAAATCTAGTGGATTTCAAAATCCTAATGCTTTTTGTGTTTTGTGTTTGTTTTTGGATTTATGTAGGGTAGAATTTAACTTTATAGTATAGAATTATAGGTTTTATAGGTGGTTTGTAAGTATTTATAGGGTTGACTTTTATAGGGTGTATAGGTATTTGTAGGGTGTGATTTTGAAATCCTGAATCAAAATCCCAAAGTGTAACGGGGGTGGAGTTTCAAAATCCCAAATCCGGATTTCCCATCCCAAAACAAACATGCCCTAAGAGTTTTTAAAAATTATGAGGTATTCAATATGATTTTAAAAAGTCTTTAAAAATATTTAGGTATTCAACGGTTTATGGATTTTATTGGATTCTCCTCCAAAATATAAATAAATTTCACTATCCAAAATCTCTTCTAAAAACCAGAGATTTCAATCAAAAGTAGGGATGTCAATATTGACCCGACCCGCGGGTACCCAACCCACCCCGCGAGCTTTGGGTCAGGTCGGATCCGTCCCGTATTGAATATGAGTCAGGTCTGGGTCTTATGTCTGACCCGCGGGTATCCGACCCGACCCAAATTAATATATAAACTTTATATACTCCATCCATCCATGAAAAGTAGGGACATGGGGATGGGGCACAAGTTTTAAGAAAATGGTAGATAAAGTAGATAAAGTAGGGACATGGGGAGTAGTATATATTTATTTATTTTTTATTGGTAAAATATTTATATATATATATATATATATAATATTAATTAAAAAAAAACACTTCACATTAAAAAAAACTTTTTTCGCATCAATATCGAAGTTTATGAAAATCTATGTAAATCAATAAAAAAAAGTATATTCCATAATCTTGTTAAATTTATGAAAATTCGTATAAATCAATAAAAAAAATCAGTCAAACTCTGCATGGACTCTATGAATTTTATAAATGCACGTACTTTTTAAAGTCCAAACAAATTAAATAGAATCCCAATTGAATACACACCAAAGTTTAGATTGAATGCGGTGCATATCGTGACCATTGATGGTGTACATATATAACTTTTTTATTTTTATTTTATTGGTAGTCTATCACATACACAGTTTTCTGTTTTAGGAGTATTATTAATTAGGCCCATATTTGTTTATTTGGAGCCCATTGAATTAGTTTGTTAGGCTCTTTTATTCACTTATATATATGAGAACTCTGTGCGCAATATACACACATGTATGATATCAATAAAGATTATGCAGTTACCATCTCGCAATGTTAACATGGTATCAGAACAACAACTTTTCTGGTGATTTTGATTTATCCAAGATTACCGTCTTTCACGTTTCTATTTTTAATTCTTGTTGAGTTCTTGCTAAGAGACTAGGGGTGGGCATTCGGTCAGTTCGGTTCGGTTCTGACCTTTTTCCAACCGAACCGAAATAATCGAAGTTTTAAAAAAATGAACCGAACCGAACCGAAATTATATAAAAACCGAACCGAACCGAATTATAATTCGGTTGGTTCGATTTGGTTCGGTTCGAACCAAATTTTTTCTGCCTAATATTAAAAAATATTATTTAAACAAATAAACATTTTTAAAAAATCAATTCTACATGAAAGAAGTTCAAAATAATTCTACATAATAAATTCTACATAATAAAAGTTCATCTACAGAATTCTACGTAACAAATTCTACATAATAAAAGTCCATCCACAGAATTATACACAACAAATTCTACATAATAAAATCAAATCACACACATAATATAATCTCATTACAAATCCCACATAAATTCAAGTTCATAATCAAACAAATTCCACATAACATCACAAATCCCACACAATAAAATCCCATTACAAGTCCTTAAATATTACATAAATAGTTCTAAAAAATAGTACAAATCTTCATTCATCGGTTGAATCCTCAAAAGCCATTTCTCGAAAACCTACAAAAGAAAACACAACGATCAAAATCTAAAAGATTATAACATGAATTGAAATTATAAACAAAGAAAATATAAATATATTACTTTTTTCAATTTCTTCAATATCCTCTATACTTTCTTCAACCTCAACTGGAAAAGACTTTTTTTTTGCGAAGCCAATCTTGAGCACAAATGAGACATTGCACTATTTTAGGACTTAATGAACTCCTAAATGCATCAATCACTCGTCCTCCCGTGCTGAAGGCAGATTCTGAAGCTACTGTTGAGATGGGAACAGCAAAAATATCCCGAGCAGAGAATAGGAAATCTATTAGAATTCATTTTCCATCAAAAGAGAATGTTGAACTTACCTCCATTATCTTCTTCAGTTTCTTCATTAAGATACTTTTCCACTTCTGATTTACTATTCTTGCCCCCACCCACCTCAGACTTGAACTTTTTATATTGACTATCCATCATCATTTTCAGTTTCATTACCGGACTTGGATCACCAACATTTAGTCCACTTACCACTTCAGGAATAACACTTGGTGCACTCGAATTTTCTGGCATTGACTGTTTTTTGTACTCATTGTACAAAGAATACAATTGATCTTTCACCACATTTGCAATTGATGCACCCAACTCACCCTCATACATATTAGAAACAGCAAAGTGAAACCAATCTAACTTGTATCGAGGATCAAGAATAACTGCAATGAATATCACTTTATTCATCTTTTTTGGATCTCCCCAATACTTATCAAAATTTTGCCTTCATTCTCATTGCCATTGCACACAACTCATCATCATCACTAACCATCCACGATTTCAACAAACAATCCACCATATAAATTTCATGGAAAAACAAGTTAGATGTGACATAGAAAGAGCCTGAGATTCTTACAGTAAGCTCATAAAACACTTGCAAAAAAGACAACATTCTTCTAGCAATTTTCCAATCATCCTTAGAAGGGACACCTTTCTCCAAATTAAGCTCAGTTTCAAAGTTGGGATCATGTAAACTGTACCTATTAAATTAAATGCCTTTTCAAACTTTTGAGAAGACTCCAACATTATATAAGTACTATTCCATCTTGTGGCAACATCAAGAGACAACAAACTTTTGCTCTCAATTTTCTCATGTTCAACACACTCCTTAAACTTCTTCAACCTAGCCGGGGATTGTCTCATATAACGTACTGCAGCCCTAATTTTCAATACCGAAATCCCAATTTCTTTCAAACCATCTGTTACAACTTAATTGATTATATGAGCCACACATCTCATATGAATGAATTCACACTTAAGAATGGTACTTCTCCAATCACTCATTTGTTCTTTAAAATATGAAATTGCAGTATCATTTGAAGAAGCATTGTCTACTGTAATAGTAAACACTCTATCAAGCTCCCATTCTTTCAAACACTTTTCAATTTCCAAACAAATATCTTTACCTTTGTGACTAGAAATTGTACAAAAATTTAAAATCTTTTTGTTCAGTTTCCAATCACTATCAATGTAATGAGCAGTCAAACACATATAATTGATTCTTTGTATAGAAGACCATGTGTCTGTAGTAAGACAAACTCTTTGATTTGAAGATTTCAGCAAAGCTTTTAGAAAATTCTTTTCATTTATGTAGAGCTCAAAGCAATCACGTGAAACTGTCCGTCTAGATGGTACTTGAAATTTAGGTCCGCAAGCATTATACATCACATCCTTAAACCCATCATTTTCAACAAATTTGAAAGGCAGCTCATCCACAATAATCATGCGACTTATAGATTTCCTAAGCAACTCTTTGTCAAATTTCCAAATAGTCCCAACGTCCATAGAACTACTAGTAACCTCATTAAAGTTTAACAATGTTTGACTAGTTTCTACGCTACCAAGGATTTTCTTGCACACACCAATATGATTTTTGAGATTAGTAGTACCGTTTCTTTTTGGATCACAAAAGAACTCTTTTGCGCAATGCATGCATCAAGCTTTTCTTTCATTCTCCCCATCCAAGAAAGGAACAAAATGATCCCACACAATTGATCTTTTAGGAATTGCTTTCCGTTTTTTTGGGGATTTGAAGCTGAAGTACGAGGAGTTGTTGGATGTTCAGATGGTGTAGATCCTTCTTCACGCTGAGTAATTTCATTTGCTTGCCCTTGAGAAGTAGACATCTGTTGTAAATCAAAACAATAATACAAAATGTAAGCAATCTTTATAAAATATACAATGCTAAATAATCTACTGTAAAATAAATTAAATAATATGTTACAAAAAAAAAAAAAAGGCATTCAAGCAAAGCAGAACATACTGCGGTGGTGGAAGAGTCCAACACAACGAAGAGAGGCAAACGTCGAAGAAGGCACTGGTGGGCCTAATGGCGGTGGTGGAAGTAGGGGAGACAGAAATGGAAAATAAACGTTGTGGAAGTAGGGGAGGCAGAAATGGAAAAGAAACGGCAGAAATGGAAATGAGTGTTTAGAATCTAGGGTTTTATATATATATATATATATATATATATTTTTTTTTTAATTAATTAATTATATTAATTTTTATTTATAGTTCGGTCGGTTCGATTTATTCGGTTTTTAGAAAATATAAACCGAACCGAATCGAAAAAACCCAAATTTAAAAAAATTTCAACCGAACCGAACCGAACAACCGAATAAACCGAACCAAATAAACCGAAATTCGTCGGTTTGGTTCGGTTCGCTTTTTCGGTTTTTTCGGTTTTATGCCCACCCCTATAAGAGACTAAATCATGTCGGATGATAAAGTCGATGGAAAGGATATCGGAACCGGCAGCGGCTTGAAGGCACCGCCTGTCGTGATTGACTCCAGCCCGGTACCTGGCCTTAGTGCCGAACAACTCCAACGTCTACTTGAGTTTATGAGAATAGAGCGTGAAGACAGTACCAATCTGAGTCCCGCTGTGCATATGGCAGGAACAAAGAATGGATTGTCAAATTATTGGATTATTGATACAGGGGCGACGGAGCACATCACGTGCGATGAGAGCCTTTTGTTTGACATCGTAACCAGTCACACCGAACGTGCTGTGCGAATTCCAAACGGGGAAATTGTTCCCGTTCACTCCGTTGGAAAAATCAATTTAGATAATGGGATACAACTTGGTCGTGTTTTGCATATCCCATCATTCCATTGCAATCTTATTTCCGTTAGCCGCCTCACGAAAGAATTGAATTGCGTATTCACGTTTCTTGCGAATTCTTGCACAATTCAAGACTCACGCTCGAAGAAACTGATTGGAGTGGGTAAGTATCAAGGTGGTCTCTATTACATGGAGCCAATGAAAATGAAGGCCCTGGTTGTTATTGGAAGTTCGGGATTATGGCACAAACGACTCGGGCATGCTTCGGATGGTAAATTGCAGCACATTAATTCCTTGTATAAATTTAGAGAACATACTGTTTTCTGTGATTCTTGTGTTCGAGCTAAGCAGACTCGACTACCTTTTCGTGTAAGCACTAGTAACACAACTCATTGCTTTGAATTGATACATTGTGACATTTGGGGGCCCTATAAATGTGATACTTTTAGCGGTGCTAGGTATTTCTTGTCAATTGTAGATGATTTTAGTCGAGGAGTTTGGGTGTTTCTTTGTCGTCATAAATCTGAAGTGCCTGATTTATTACTGCAATTTTGCAATATGGTTCGTACACAATTCCATCTACAGGTTGAGCGTGTACGATCGTACAACGGTGCTGAATTCCGCTCCTCTCTCTTGCTCAAATATTATTGTGATAATGGCATTTTATCCGAGAGCTCGTGCACTGACACACCACAACAGAACGGGGTTGTGGAACGTAAACATATATTGGAGGTTGCACGGGCACTTCGTTTTGAATCTGGCCTTCCAATTGAATTTTGGGGCAAATGCATATGCACCGCAGTTTATATTATCAATCGCCTCCCCTCGCCAATCATCTTTAATAAAACACCCTACGACGTGTTGTTCAAAAGGCATCCCCCGTATGATCATCTTCGAGTTTTTGGGTGTTTGGTGTACGCACATGAGAATCGTCCCAAGGATAAGTTTGATGAAAGAGGGAGTGTTTGTATGTTCGTTGGTTATCCGAACGGGCAAAAGGCCTATAGAGTGCTTGATTTGCAAAGTCACAAGTTTTATAGTTCTCGAGATGTTACGTTTTTTGAGAACATATTCCCATTCCAAGGCAGTAACAATGTGGAGTTTATTGAGGCTGTTGCCGCAGCACAAACTCGAGTCCAAGGACGGTTTGTGAAACCCGACCTGCCGCATCTCACGCCTCGCCCATTTATCCGACATCGACCTTCTTCCAAAATAGACGATGGGGGTGCCACACCAGCTGTTCGGCCATATATACCCATCATCGACACTGAACCCATTGTTGGCGATCATGGATCCATTGAACCGCCTGTTGAGGTGACCACCATTGTCGATACTGCAACCCCAACATTCGGGCCACGCATTAAAAGACGACAGAAACATTTTGATGAATATGTCACCACACTGCCTCCCTCAATAGATCACTCACAGTCTGTTGAAATTTCGGTATACCCTCTCTCATCTTTTGTCACATATGATAAATTCTCTCCACATCACAAAGCTTTCTTGGCGGCCATCACCTCTTGTGATGAGCCAAAGTATTTTTCACAGGCCATTAAAGATCCTTTATGGCGTGAGGCGATGAAAAAGGAAATTCGTGCTTTGGAAGAAAACGACACATGGAGATTAACCACATTGCCACCCGGAAAGAAAGCTGTTGGTTCTAAATGGGTTTATAAAATAAAATATAAGCCCAATGGCGAAGTAGAGCGATACAAGGCTCGGTTGGTTGCCAAAGGTTTTACTCAAGTAGAGGGCATTGATTTTCATGAAACATTTGCACCCGTCGCCAAACTTGTCACGGTCCGCTGCATGTTAACCATTGCGGCAAAGAGGAATTGGGAGGTCCACCAATTGGACGTGAACAATGTTTTTCTTCACGACGATTTAGTGGAAGATGTTTATATGCATGTGCCGCAAGGTTTTGCAAAAGAAGGCGACAATCGAGTATGCAAGCTTGAAAGATCTCTTTATGGCCTCCGACAAGCATCACGAAATTGGCATGAGAAATTTTCACAATCACTTGTTGGAATAGGGTTCCAACAATCCCGTGCTGACCACTCCCTATTCATATTCCGAGATAGCAACACCTATGTTTCCGCATTAATTTACGTGGATGATGTCTTGTTAGTTGGCAATAATTCAGCCCATATCTCTCTTGTTAAGCGCCATTTGGATGAAAAATTTAGTATTAAAGACTTGGGGAAATTGAAGTATTTCTTGGGGATTGAAGTGGCTCGATCGTCTGAGGGCTTTGTGTTAAGTCAACGCAAATATGCATTAGACATTTTAGAAGAGAGTGGACTTCAAGGCGGACGACCGAGTGCATTTCCCATGGAGTAAAATTTAAAATTACAGACGGACGATGACAGCCAACTCGTAGACGCAACCCAATATCGTCGGGTCGTAGGCAGGCTGTTGTACCTCACAGTTACAGCCCAGATATCATGTATGTAGTTAACCAACTCAGTCAATTTTTGCATCATCCTCGTCAAACCCATGTAACCGCTGTGCATCGTATTCTGAGGTACATTAAGCAGACTCCAGGACAGGGAATCCTTCTCAGCGCATCAGGCACTTTTGACTTGGTCGCCCATTGTGACGCCGATTGGGCTGGTTGCCCCTTCACGAGACGATCATCTACGGGCTACCTCATCACGATCGATGGTTCGCCGATCTCGTGGCGTACCAAGAAATAGTCAGTGGTATCTCGCTCGTCGGCAGAGGCCGAGTATCGAGCAATGGTAACGACAACTTGTGAAGTTGTATGGCTTCGTTGGCTTTTAAGAGACTTTGATGTGCATTTATCCAGTCCCACACCGCTCTTCTGTGACAACCAGGCTGCCCGTCATATTGCTATGAACCCGGTTTTTCACGAACGCACGAAACATGTAGAAATGGATTGCTATTTCGTACGTGAGTTAGTCGTGAATGGTGATATTCGCCCTTGTGTTGTTTCCACCGAGAACTAGGTTGCTGACATATTCACCAAAGCACCGGGTGCTGATCGCTTTTGTTTTCTTCGTGACAAGTTGAGTGTTCGTAATCTTCACGCTCCAACTTGAGGAGGAGTATTGGGAGTCTATCACATACACAAATTTCTGTTTTATGAGTATTATTAATTAGACCCATATTTGTTTATTTGGAGCCCATTGGATTAGTTTGTTAGGGCTCTTTTATTCTCTTATATATATGAGAACTCTGTGCGCAATATACACACATATATGATATCAATAAAGATTATGCAGTTACCTTCTCGCAATGTTAACACATTTTGATATTAACTATATATTTAAAATGTCCCTTTTTTGTAAATATTAATTCTTTTAAAAGTTAATATTTCCTCCGTCAATTTAAAAGATGTTCATTTAGGAGGGTGTATTCAATTGAGATTCTATTGGATTTTTTTAGACTTTAAAAAGTACGTGGATTTATAAAATCCATAGAGTCTATACAGAGTTTGGCTGACTTTTTTTATTGATTTTTATAGATTTGACAGGATTGTGGAATATATTTTTTTATTGATTTACCTAGATTTTTCATAAACTCCGATATTGATGCGAAGAGTTATTTTTTAATGTGAAGTGTTTTTTTTAATTAATATTATATATATATATATTATATAAAATATTTTACCAATAAATATATATATATATATATATATATATATATTTTACGAATAATATATATATATATATATATATATATATATATATACTAAAGTTTATATATTAATTCGGGGCGGACCGGATATCCGCGGGTCGGGCATAAGACGGTCTTTCGTCTTCAGAGTTCTCTGAGAGAATCCGTTCTAGTTTTTAGAAGAGATTTTGGATAATGCAATTTATTTATATTTTTGAAGGAGAATCCAACAAAATCCATAGAGTATGAAAATCCATAGAATGTTGAATACCTAAAGATTTTTAAAGACTTTTTAAAATCCGTATTGAATACCTCAGAATTTTAAAAGACTTTTGAAAATCCAAATTGAATACCCCATACTTTAAAAGTCCAAAAAAATCCTACAGAATCCACAACCAATACACCCTCCTTAGTTTTTGCACATTAATTAAACAATATAATATTATAAGTGTAGATTGTTGAGGTAGATAAAGATAGAAAAAAGAAATAGATAGAGAGATTTACAAAAAAAGACAGAAATAAGAAAGAGAAAAACTTGAGAGAAATAGTGGATGTCGAACGGTAGCGCAATCGAGGCAAGTATGAAATTTTCAAACAAATAAATTGTAGGAAAAAAAAGAAAAAAACTCTAGACATTCACATATTGTATCATATTCGTCTTGATCCAAAAACTATGAATATCAACAAAAGAATTAAGAAGATCACGGAAAATAAATTAAGTATTGATGTTTGAAAGGTTTTTATTAAAATAAATTAGAACACCCTTTAAAATGATCAAGGGAGAGCATTTAGACATTTTGCAGATGGGCGGAGGGAAGGGGCACCTTTGACAACGATGTCCATTTCTTAGTTACTTTTAATTTTAAGAGAATTTCAATGGGATTTCTAAGTTGGGACCTTCTACATAGGGGTGAAAACGGATCGGATACGGACGGATAGTGCTTATACCGTATCTTAAACCATATTTTTACTCGAATTCGGAGTCGGATACGGGAAAGCCGGATTCGGATACGAATTCGGAATATTCGGTATACGGATACGGAACGGATATCGGACGAATCCGGGCCGGATTCGAATAACTATAATCGGATAATATATTTCAAATGGAAATCATCAAAATGTGATTGAAACACATAAAAAAACAAACATGAAATCATCAAAATATATCCTTCGTAAACATCACCACTCCATCACAACATAACGCCTAAGAAGACATATATAATATTATACCCAAGCATGAATAAAGCAATCAACAAACTACTCCTAAGCCAAAGAATTACAGTTCAAAGTAATTATCAATGTTTTTCAAAATCTGAAGAAAAGAACAACACAAAATCGCACCACCTCCTCGGCCATTGTCGCTACAAAAAATTGGAACAGAGCAGCATCTGTTTCTGTGGATCGCCTCCATGGATTGTCGAAAGAGAGAGAGATAAAAGGGGGGGTTCTGAAAGAGTCGATTGAAAGAACAATTGAAACAAAATGTGAAAGTATCAAAAGTGGAATAATTGATTACAATCCATTTTTATGTTCTACAATTGGTTTTTGGTAAGGAAATGTACACTCTAATTCTTCTCGTAGATTACAAATTGATATGTCCCAGTCCATGAATATTTAATTTTTCTAATTTATTGTATGGTGCAAACTTAGATGAACCATTTTGATTTTATCCATATAAAAAAATGGAATGATAATTGAATAATTGACTATGTGTGGACATAAGTTATATTAGTAAATTATGGTTTGTTAAATTTACATCCAGGTTTCGGTGGTGTAGTGGTTATCACGTCAGCTTTACACGCTGCAGGTCCCCGGTTCGATCCTGAGCAGCTGCAGGTCCCCGGTTCGATCCTGAGCAGGAACATTGCTTTTTATTAGACTTTTTAATTTTTAATAAGGCCCTGAGCAGGAACATTGCTTTTTATTAGACTTTTTAATTTTTAATAAGGCCCAATAATGTTATAAGTTATAATAGAGCTTTAATAAAATTAATATAAAATATATTAAAAAATCCGGGTATCCGGATTTATTATCCGGATAATATCCGATAAAATATGGGAAAACTCGAATACAGTCGAATATTATGTATTCCGAATCCGAAGTCAACTATCCGTATTCGAATCCGTATCCGCCCGGATACTAAAATTTTATACCGAATTCGTATCCGACCGGATACGGTTCCAGATCGGTCGGAAAATATCCGATCCGTTTTCACCCCTACTTCTACATGTAGTAAGAGTGTCGTATGACTACCGTAGTCAATTAAATCTGAACCATTAAAAATTAAATCTGAAGACTTAAATCTGATGACCTGTTACCTTTTGTATTTTGTGTTGAAAATATTCAACGTATGTGTCGTATGGTGTCATACATTTTTATATTTATATTTAATTTAATTAATTAAAATATATAATTATAAAATTATGTTTTTATCCTTACGTAATAATTTTTTTTTTATATATTTGTTGGTGTATTCCATTATTTAAGGAGAAGTTTTAAATATGAAAATTTTAATTTTGCTTATAAGAATATATGATGTAACAATAAAATATCACCAATCATTTACCATAAATAATTTATATTTATAATTATTTGAAAAAATAAATATAATTTTGAAAATTTGATTGTGCACGAATCTAATTCATAGTTCTGTAATTTACATGTGCACCCGAGAGTCGTGCACCTCTGCACGGCCAATGCCTACTACACCGTGCAAACTTAAAAACTTTTTGTAAGTCCACAAGTGCACGACCCAGGAGCCGTGCACCTCTGCACGGTCAATGCCTACTACACTGTGCAAACTCAAAAACATTTTGTAAGTCCACAAGTGCACGACCTATGATCCGTGACCTCTGCATGGCCAATTCCTATTACATCGTGCAAATAAAAAAAATTATGCACGACCTTCGTTCCGTTATAATGTCACACAGGTCGTTCTCTCGTTTATCAGGGTATTCAACACATGTTATACGTCGATATTCACGTTATACACAATACTCGTATAAAATATCAGGTGGATCTAGGAGAATATTCCGTACGGTGTCGTTAGTGACGTTAACGACCTTCGTTTCGTTATAATGTCACACGGGTCGTTATCTCGTTTTCGTATGTCAAATATGAAATCTAAGTTTTCCGATATCATCATTTTATAACTTAACATTTTTTTAAAAAGAGGACGACATAGTTTTACTAAAGTTAACGTGTTCGAAAAAAGATGCATGGTTTGATTGATAAACAACACATGATTTATATAACTTAGAATATAGTGATTGGGTGAAATGATCGATGATTAATCAGTAGTGTACTATCCAATGAACATGGCATCTGAAACGTAAATAATCACTCTAGACCCTTTTAAATAATGGTAATGCATGTTATTCGACACTTGTACACAACATACTGTGTCGTAAGTTACGTTAACGACCTTTGTTCCATTACAATGTCACACGGGTCGTTCTCTCATTTATCGGGGTATTCAACACACGTTATACATCAATATCCGCGTTATACACAGTACTCGTATAAAATATTAGGTGGATCCAGGAGAATGGTCGGTAAGGTGTCGTTAGTTACGTTAACAACCTTCATTCCGTTATAATGTCACACGAGTTGTTATCTCGTTTTCGTGTGTCAAATATGAAACCTAAGTTCCCCGATGTCATCATTTTACAACTTAACATGTTTTTAAAAATAGGACGACATGATTTTACTAAAAGGAGAACATGTTTAAAAATGATGCATGATTTGATTGAGAAACAACGCATGATTTATAACTTAGAATAGAGTGATTGAGTGAAATGGCCGATGATTAATCAGTGTTATACTGTCCAATGAACATGACATCCGAAAGGCAAATAATCCCTCTAGACCCTTTTAAATAATGATCATGGAAGTTATTAGACACTTGTAAACAATATACGGTGTCGTTAGTGACGATAACGACATTTGTTCAGTTACAATTTCACATGGATCGTTATCACATTTTTCGGAGTTTTAAACACAAGTTTTACATCTATTGGTCCTTGATGGAGTATGACACAAGTGTATGGGGGGGGGGGGGAATGCACTTGTGTATGCAAATTCTTTCTTCTTAAACAGTTTGATCTTATCAGGGAGGTTGTCTCACAACTAGCCTGAGTGTGAACTTCAATAGATACTTGTCCTACTGAAAACTATTAAGTGATCAGTTGGATAAATATCTACGAGAGTTGCTAAGTGCGGAATGTGGTTGGCCTTTTTCTTGAAAGAATACTCCAAGTTAATTTCTGAAAACACAGTTGATCAGGGACTTTGTCCAAAACAGTTTTTCTTTCACTTACTGAAATTAACTCTTTAAAAATGATTGATTGCAGGTAATGTAATAATGAGATGAGTGCAGTAAGTAAATGACACAACAATTTATAGTGGTTCAGAGACTCAAGCTCCTACATCCACTTTCCCTGATTGAACAGGATAATTCCTTAACAATGGAATTAGCTTGTTTTATAGTGCCAAGGTGCACTGATCAACAACACTCTCTTAGTGCTTTGATCCCTAGGATAGTCTGAGTCATAGTGCTCAATCTCTCTGAGTCAAGACTGTGTTTCTCAATAACAGTCCTTAACTCCTCACTTCTACAACAAACACTACTTCACTCAATGAGGTAAGGGTTTGAGGTTTTGGTTCCAACTAATAGAGATATCCTTTACAATAAGAACAGTGTAAAGGCTTAGGATATCTCAATGACTAAGCTTGGGATATTGCAAGAATTGGCTTAGCTATTTGAAGTGATCAGGAAACTTGGGATTCTTAAGAACAGCTTTGGTTTCCTTTGATTGCTTGATGATAGTTTGATAGCAAGTAGTTGGATGCTTGAATCCTTGGATCACTTCTGAATTTATAGACCAATTTGATCAACTATCCGTTGGAGAGATAACAATTCAAACTTGTCTATTTGCAGCTCCATTGAAACGGCTATGAAGCTTAACCTTCTATTATCCACTGTGTAAAAGGCTCTTCAATGGTTGCTTGAAAGAATGTGTTGACTTCTGAAAAATACAGCTGAGATGACTTGTGTCAGCTTCCAAATTTGCACATTTCCCAAGGTTGATTGTGGCAGATTTTACACTCAACCAACGATCAGATGGGACAACTGTCCTGAACATTCCTGCTGCAAGATAGAATGTTTCAATCATTCATTCAATTCTTTAGTCTTTAATGCTTCTAAGTCTTCAATGCTTGTTCAGGCTTGATGGCAATAAATGCTTCAATAAATTTGTCTTCTGTGAATATAGCATTCAATGCTCTTGATCATTAAGGCTTCAACTGATCTGATACAGCTCTTATCAATGCATGTAGCTTTGCCTTATCATACTTGATCATTCAACCATATTGTCCTCTTCAGCAAGCTTGTCTTGTATAATCAGCAGACTTGTCCTATAACACTATCACTTATCAAGCTGCCTAACATTCCAGCTTTGGACAACTATCCTGAGCTATAAATCTCACAACATTTCTGAGATTTAGACTTAAGCATTTTTACTGTCTCAACTACCCTGAGACAACTAGACTGATTCAAACTTGGTTGTATATATCTCAACTAATCTGATCATCATCATTCAGGGGTTTTGGTATCTTTAATCAAAATCATTTTATTTCCCAACAATTTCCCCCTTTTTGATGATGCCAAAACATATTACAAAGGGAACTTGACTTACACTAAGCTTTCTCTTCAGGATGAATGACCTGGTCAATTTTCCTGAAACAAACTGTTAGCACAATAATAAATCAAGTATAAGGTTATGTCAGGTTAGTTGAGATAATGAGTTGTTATCTCTGATAGAAAAATAGTGATCCTTTAATATATATCATAAGGCATTACAATGCAGAAAATCAAAATGACTCACTAAGCTGATACAAGACAAATTAAGATAACAACAATAAGGAAATCATAGGTAGAAGGGAAAGAGGGGACTTATGCTTCAGAGAGTGCTATCATCTTGGGGAGCAATTGCATACTGAGCCCCGACCCTCTTCTTCAACTCCCAAATGTCCTGATTGGTTCCTTTGGGGCCAGGCTTCATCTTCTCCATTTTCATAATGGAGATAAACTCCTCCAGAATCTTCCCTTCATCAATCAAATTCCCATTGAACTTGGGAGGCATATATAGAATGGGACCAGGGGCTTTGAATTCTATCCTTGCCATGTCAGCTGCTACAAACAGCTTCTGATACAAGTCCCTATAGTTCTCAAACATGAATTGAACAAACACTTCATCAACATTTTCACCTAGCCACTTGCCTATGACATAGAAGTCATAAAAAAACTCCTTTTGGCCTCCTCCCATGCATCATTCAGTTGAATAGGTACCCACTTGTCATGGTGAGGGTATTGAGTGTCCCATCTTTGAAGCATTTGAGGCTTCAACCTCCTGTAAGAAGCTCTTCTTCTTGGAGCTCTGAAATTTGCCCTTCTCTCATCCCTTGCTTTGTTGGCCTCAACCAACTGATCCATTCTGTCTTTGGCTCTCTGAAGAGCCAGCTTTTCCTGAGTTTCAGGATCCTTTCCAAATCCCTCTTCAAACAACTTTGAGGGATCATCAGCAAGCTTGGGCATTCTAACTTCAGGTTCCTTCTCCTCTTCTTCTTCTTCTTCTTCTTCTTCTTCAATTTCCACTTCTTGGATTTCAGGCAACATGGTTGCTTTCCTCAGCCTCTTTGACTTTCTTACTTGGGTTGCCTCTTCAATTTGGAAATCAGATGGTAAGTTCAGGCTAGCTGGAAAATCAGTGAAGGTCTGTTCCTTTCTTTTCCTTTCAGAGGCTTTGGTGACCTTCCCCCTTACTTCAATCACCTTCTCTTTGGGGTCTAGGCCTGTAGATTCACCTCTAGGTCTCTGTTGCTATCTGGCCTGATCTTCAACCACAGAGGCCATTGACTTCTTCACTGCTATCTGAATTTGCTCCTCTTCAGTAAGGTTTTCAATATTCATAGGGCCTTTGCCTTTCCCAATGTCTTCTTCTTCCTCCTCTTCAGATTCAGGCATCTTGTCCTTTCCCTTGGACTCTCCAATATTCAAGGTTCCCTTTGCCCTTGGTCTCTCTCTTTCCCCCTTTTTAGCATTATCAAAACACTGGGGCTTCAGGTCACTCATTGTGACAGAGAGATGGGAATGAGCATGAGTGAGAGACTTCAACTCTTGCAACAGGTAGACATTTTCATCATGGATGTTCTGCATCCTATCATCTGCCATACTGAGGAAGGCATGGACTGGCTTCATTTTGTGAGCAACAATTTCATCAAGTGTGGCCTTCAAGGATTGATCAAGTTTGGCTTGCAATTGATCAGTGAGATTGGCCACAACTTGATCAGAAACTTTGGCCATAAGTTCCACTGTGAACTTCTCAGCAACCTCCTTTACCATTGCAGCTTTAAGTTCCTCAGCTTTCCTCCTCTGAGCTGCTGTCCTTTGCCTCAGGGCATCCTTGATTGCTCTCTTTAGGGCCAACACATTGTGCTTGTAGCTGTCTCTTAATCCCTTCTGCTCCCTCTTCACAGTTCTTGTGAACTTGGTCATTGCATCCTTGGCTTTTGTAACTTCAGTTGAAACTGTTTGCAGACCAGTTTCAACACCACTTATTCTTGCATCCAAGGTTGGCAATACCACTTCTTCAGAACCTGTGAGCCTCATTTCAACAGAGGCTAATGTCTTTCCTTGGCCATCAAGAGTGTCAGCAGTTTCTGCATGAGCTTTCCCAACTTCTCTGACCAGGATGTCCAACTTCTCTGATTGCTCCTCAATGGAAGTTGCAGTCTGTGTAGCAATTTGCAAACCAACCTCAGTTGCATTTGCTTGTTCAAAGTAGATCTTGTTCAAAGTGGACATATTGGCTGAGATTGCTTCAAGATCAACATCAGTATCAACTGGAATGTCAGTTAGGGAAGCATCTGCAAAGATTTGTTCAATTGTAACAGCTACAAAATCTGCAAAACTCAAAGGGTTAGGTAAATCTCCCTCAACACCCTTTCTCTTTTGATCTCCCAAAAGGTCTGATACATCAGCACCTTTACTCTCATTTTCAACTACATTTTTTTCGTCATTCAAATTTGATGGACTCACATACACTGGAGAATCAGGCCTCCTTTCACCAAGGGATTCATCAAGTTCATATTTGACTTGAAGAATAGCCTGACTCTCATGTTGGGCTGCACCCAACATTTCAACTTCATCACCCTCTATTTGTGGTGCACTCATACTACCAATTATCACACAATCACCTTCATCACCCTCTGATTCTTCATCACTACTCTCCTTTTCAACTCCCTCAATTCCTAAACCTGACACCTCCATATCCTCAACAGGATCCATAGAGGGCAGTTGTTGGGAGATCACAGTGCCTGGGCATCCCAAGTCCACTGAGTCATCCTGAATGACTAATGGCTGGTCAATGTCCAACTTTTCTGACATTGATGAGGCTTTAGTCAAACCAGCTTCTCCTATGGAAGTCTCAACATTGTCAAGATTTGCCTCAGGCTCAGAAGAACCATCCTTGGCCAATGTATCTTGGACTCAGTCACCACTCTTGGTCAACTCCTCTGATTTATCAGAGTCCTAAATTGAAGGATAAGTCAAGTAATGTACGTGAGCAAAATTTAGTCATGTAGATGTTGTTAACTCTTAAATGCTTTAACATTATCAACAACATCTTAATTTGACCTTCCTTGATTTATTCTAAGTCATTTCTGAAATGTTACATTAAATGTTGTACTAAATGCTCTCACATTCATGAACGATTCTAGAAGCTTCTACAAAAGTCTAGAACTTGGAAGATTCCAGAAGGTTGGAGAACGTGCTAGAAGAGTTTAGAGCATTGTAGAACGACCTGGAAGATGGCAGAAGGATCTAGAAAGATCATGGAGGTTGAGGTCCTAAAAAATAGGATCTCATAATGGAAGGATCTAGAAGCTGTGTATTTCTCTATAAATACCGCAAGAGCCTCTCATTTCAAAGTATGCACTATTCGAGTAACACCTCCTTGAGCGTTCAACCCAAGTTAGGAGTTATGGTCAGTAGTTGTATCTTTTAACGTACGCCGAGAGATACCACACCTTCCAGTGTACTTAGTTCTAGTCTTGTATCGAGTGAGAGTGAATCATAGATCAGATTAGTTCTTTAGACAGTGTTTTTACACCTAAGTCTATTTGCGGATTCAGGCACCTGCCTCGATCGTAGTTTCTGTTTGTGGAATGTTGAAGTAATTGCTGAGACATTTCACACGACATTTTCGTATATAACTTAGGAACTAAGTTATTGTTTCGCCGTAAGGCTTAGCATAGGTTTTGTTATTAATAAAATCTATGTTAAAAATTATTCCATTGTGTTCTTATTGTGTTTTAGTGTTTTAGACTTCCGCTGTGTAATGTGTTTACTTTTCCCATTCTGTTAGAGTTAATGCTACACTGTTGGTCCCTGAACGAGTAGTGAATGGGATTAAAGTCTAGAGGGGAGGGGTGAATAGACTTTAAAACTTTTTCAACAGAGTTGGGAACCTCTTCTGATTGCTATGTCAACTGGACTACAAGTCTGCTGGTCCAGATGACTATAGTGATCTGACTGAAGAGGTTATATACGGAATTATGGTAGGCCAGGTTTAGACTCGTTCTTGTAGTTCTTATGAAAGTGTTCAACTTGTTTTGCTTAATGAAAATACTCAGCTGATGCACTATATAAAGGTAAATGAAATGACAGAAATGTTATGGCCTTGTTTTGAAGACAGTTAAAAATACAGTATGCACTATATAAAGGTAAATGAAATGACAGAAATGTAAGCAGTAAGTAAATAACACCAGGTTTATAGTGGTTCGGATATACGTTCCTACGTCCACTCTCACGTCCACACGTGATGTTTAATCCCTTTAATTTACCACAAATTACAAGGGTCTTGACCTTTATAGTCCCAAGGTTAGGACTTTGAGATCTGAGCCGTCCTAACAGCTACGGTCTCCACAAGTGATTGTAAGCACTTGAACTTTAGGGGGTTCAAAAACTTTAACCTTTCGGTGAGGGTTTGGGGTTTTTGAAGTGTATCCAACTAATGGTTCAAGCTTATAATTTTCTCAACCACTATGCCTAAAACAATGAGTATACAATATGAACAGGTTTCAGGTTCTTAAGGGTTGGATAGAAATCACTTAAGAGCTATAGATATTCTAATGGTTTCTGGCTCTTGGAGAACTCTTAGAACAGTATGGCTTTTGCTTTGATTGCTTGCTTAGCTTGTTGAATTCTCTCGTTGTGACTTCGTGTTTGTGATTTCTCATCCTCTTGTATTTATAATGGTTGATCGCTTGCAACTAGCCGTTGGAGTTGACTAGCCGTTGGGGCAATCTTTCCATGTTTGCTTGATTCCTTGATTCCAGCCGCTTGATTGCTTCAATCCTGGGATCATGTCAATCTTCTAAATAAGGTAGGTCTTCGTTTGAATTGCAAGATGACTTTGGAATCAGCTGAATCCTGGAAGAGCACATAGTCTTCTGATCTGTACTTCTAGTCTTCTGACTACTCTTCTGGCCTTTAGGTCTTCTGTCTTCTGATATCAGCAGAGTAACACTCTTCTGATCTGGTAATTCTTTATACTGCTTTAGGCCATCTTCAATCTTGGACTCCATTAGGTAAGTAGGTATACAAGCACCTTAACTTATCTGGTCTTCAAGGATCTTCTAGTCTTCATGTCTTCTACTCTTCTCATCTTAAGGATAGGCATGTAAGCCAGGACTGTGCTGATCAGCTGATATCAATACAGTGGATCACACAAGACTAGTCTAAGCTGTTCTATACAAGTCAGCTGATCCTATTTCATTTATAAACTCTAAGTGTTTTGGCCATCAAAACTATTCTAACATCAAGTGGGGCTTAGGGTGAATTTATATCCCAACAATTTCTCCCTTTTTGATGAAGCCAAAACTATACTTGATAAATGCTCTTAATGAATTAAGATAAGAGTTTATAACATACTAAGACTGAAGTATCTGATGAAGACAATGAGAGTTTATCTTGTGAGCATAAAGGGCTATAACTTGAATATATATAAAGCTTTTACAGATTACAAGTAATAGTTTCTTTAAACTTCTAAAGTAGTCTTCATCAGGTCTTCTGATCTTCAAACGCGGTAGGCAAGGTACAGACGAGCTCGAACTTCTTCCATGTGCTGCACATCTGTAACATTCTCCTCTTCATAGATCTTGTACAAAATCCTTTTGATTTTAATCATGTTGGCTCTTCCTAAGTCCAGAATGGGTGCATCCCATTTGGGTTCTTCAGGAGTTAGGATTCTGCAATTGTCAAGTCCTTTGGCTGTCTTGACAATTTCTTCCCAGAACTCTGGATCTTCAAAGTTCATGAACTGGGAGAATTGAAAGAATTCATCTTCATAAGTAGGGAGAGGGCCAAATTTCCTTACAATGTGATGTTGAATTTGCCACTCTTTCTTCAGGGGATACCATCTTGGTAGCTCATCTTGAAGGGCTAAATAATCCACATAATTGATATCAAACACCAGGACCTTGTCTTCTTGTGCTTTGTCCTTGAGTGTTTTCCTGAGTTTAGCAATTCTCCTTTCGAATTTGGCTTTGACAGCCTTCGCATCATCTAGCTTCCTTTGCTTAAGCTCTTGAGCTTCAAGCAACTTCTTTTTCTTCAACTCTAGAGCCTCCTTCTCTTCTGCAGTAGGCTCTGCTGGAGTTATCTTCTTGCTGGTCTGAGCTGACTGAGCTTGCTCATCTGCCTTCCTTTTTCTTGTCATTCTCTTTTCAGGAACTTGTTCTTCAGGAGCAGTGATCTGAAGAGTCTTGGCAGGAGCTTGAGTGGGTGCTTGGGTATCTTCTTGAGCAATTTCTTTGCCTTTGCCTTGCTTGTTCTTGATTTTGCTCTTTAAACCACCCAAGGTTTCAGTCAAGTCATCTTGTGCTACTACCAGTTCAGCTTGCTGGGCAGTAGACTTCTCTAGAGCCTTTATCAACACATCTTCCCCCTTTTTGGCTTCAGCAAGTGCAGCCGCAAAAGGTACCATTGCATTTCGAATCTCTACCACCAGGGTCTGCTTTAGAGCCATTGCATTGACTTTGCTAACCTGGGTCAGATGTGATATGCTGTGTTCAAGAACTTCAACATGAGAATTGGAGGAGGAGGCAGCTTCAAATCTAGTCGTAAGGGTTTCCAACTTGGCTGCTGTCTCCTTCAGCTGAGTCTGCAGTTTTTCATTCTCCTCTGCAGCTGATTTAAGAAGAGCTTGACCTTCAGTGGCTCTTGCTTCAGCATCCTCAATTCTTTTCTTGTAGGTGGTCTCCATGCGGTGCATCTCATCAGTGTAAAGATCAGCAAACCTTTTGGAGGTGTCACCTGACAGTTTCTGATAGGTACTCAAATATTCTCCTATCTGCTGATGAAGTGCTTCACCAAACTTGTCTTCAATGTCAAGTATCTGGTCATGGAGACGAGTCTTCTGTTCCCTTGCAGCTTTCTCAACATATCTTTCTAACTGCAGGCCTAAACCTTTCTCAAAGTGCAAGTCTATTGCAGCTTTGACCTGGGAGCAGATGTCTGCTGTATGATCAGCAGATGGGCTAGGAGTTGAGGTAGTACCTAGAGGCTTTGGATGAATAATTAGTGCTTTGCCTCTCTCTTCAGTTGATAGGTACTCCTCATTGAGGAAGAAGGTAGTGGCCTTAGTCAGATGGGTCATGATCCGTCTGCCTGCATCCTCTGGATCATCAATGAAGTGAGTCAGATTTTCTGAAGGCTTGAAGTGAGCTGGTACTCTGACTACTTCTCTTTCAATCTCTTCTTTGTCAGCTGGTGCAGCTGAGTCTTCTGCAGGGGCAGTTGAGTCTTCTGCAGGGGAGGTGCAGCTGAGTCTTCTGCAGGGGCAGGTGCAGCTGAGTCTTCTACCAATGTCGTTTCAGCTGTCTGCTGATCTGATGAGTCTTCTGGGATAGAGACATCAACAGTGGGGATTCTTAGAATCCGGTTGCAAACTGCAGTCAGTGCCTCGTCTGATAGCAGCTGAGCAAAAGATTGAACTTGAGCAACTTCCTTTTGCTCCATCTCCCAGTCGAGGAAGTTTTCCTTTCCTCCCATTCCTTCCATGACCTCAAGAAGGTCATCTACATCATCTCTTCTGAGTTCAATCCAAGTACATATCCTGAGTACTTGTTCAAACTGGATTGATTCCTCATCAACACAAGGAGTAGTGGACTTGAGCAGGTTGGCTATCTTCATCCTCATTATCTTCTCCTTTGTGCACATAGGGTAGTGCACCATTCTGAACTGAGGTTGAGAGGGGCCAGCTTGATCTAGGTCTGCTGGTGCCATGTCTTCTGGAGCAGAAGGGACAGTGATGATAGGAGTTTGGGTAGCTGGGGCATTTTCCTCTGCTGTGTGAGTATCAGCAGGGATTTGGGAAGTGATATCTTCTTGTTGGGTAGGAAGTTGGGATTGATCTTCAGTGGTTTGTTCATCAGCAGGGTTTTGGGTCTGCTGGTCTTGTTCAGATTCTACTTGAAGATCAGTAGATGGTTGAGCTTGATGATCTTGGACATCTGCTGTTTGAATGTCAGCAGGGGTTGTGGATGTGATCTGAGTTTGATCATTAGTAGGGGGTATGGAGGTGGTCTGTGTTTGGTTATCTGCTGGTTGAGCATCAGCAGGGTTAGGCATTTGTGTTTCAAAGGTTGATTTAGGCTGGGCTTGTTCCTCTGCTGTGTGAGTATCAGCAGGGATTTGGGTATCAGTGTTTGAAGGTTCAGATGGGTTGGACTCATCA
Organism: Galeopsis tetrahit; assembly: GCA_963675135.1. Taxonomy (NCBI): domain Eukaryota; kingdom Viridiplantae; phylum Streptophyta; class Magnoliopsida; order Lamiales; family Lamiaceae; genus Galeopsis; species Galeopsis tetrahit. The sequence continues at coordinate 19,807,619 of OY776130.1, forward strand.
GAAGGGTTGAAGGATGAAATAGGGGCTATGCTCATGGGAGTAGGGAGCCTGGATTTCTTTGTGAAAGAATAAGTGTTCTTCCTTCTCTTCTGACCCTTTGATAGTTTAGAAGGTGTGAAAGTGAGAGAGGGATTAGAAGTACCTGCCTTTTTCAAAGGAGAGGCAGTGGGGGTGGCATCTGAATCAGATGGGGAGATGAGCCCTGATCTAATCAGAAATCTTCTTTGTGCTAAGGTCTGATTGTCATCATCATCATCCTCAGCAGCCATCTTTTGAGCCTCTTCTTTGGATGGCTCCTCTTCTTTTTCTGCAGCAGAGTCATGAGCAGACTCTTCTGTCTCTTCAACTACATCTTTGGAAGGTGCTTCAGCCAACAACTTCCTCTTCTCTTCTTTCAACTTTGCTACCTCAGCAAGAGCTTCCTTTCTCAAATAATACTTGGAGATGTGGAAGGTCTTATGAGGTCCCATCTTGTATTTCCTTGGGAGCACTTCTGGAAGGATGATGCTCAGCTTATTGACAAAGCTGACTGTTGATGTCACCTTCCATTCTCTTGACTGCAAGTCCAAGGTCACCTTCTTGGCCTCAAGAGCAATTCTATCCTGTAATAGCCCTTGCCAATCTCCATCAATCTGATCTCAGATTGGGCCTTCTGTGATTACAGACCACATCTTGTAGTGAACTGATGTGAGATTCTTCCTCATCCTGATCTTCCAGTAATCATAATCCTCAACTGAAAACTTAGGCAACTTTCGCATACTAGCACTCATGCTGTATGAGTTTTCAAAAACAAGTTTTTCAAAGAATAGATCTGTTCAAGAGGACTACAGAAAGTCTCCCTCAAGTCTTCTGATAATCTAGAGACAGTAGTCCGTTAGAACCACTGCTCTGATACCACTTGTTGGTACCTGAACGAGTAGTGAATGGGATTAAAGTCTAGAGGGGAGGGGTGAATAGACTTTAAAACTTTTTCAACAGAGTTGGGAACCTCTTCTGATTGCTATGTCAACTGGACTACAAGTCTGCTCGTCCAGATGACTATAGTGATCTGACTGAAGAGGTTATATGCGGAATTATGGTAGGCCTGGTTCAGACTCGTTCTTGTAGTTCTTATGAAAGTGTTCAACTTGTTTTGCTTAATGAAAATACTCAGCTGATGCTGGTTTGAAAGTTATGGCCTTGTTTTGAAGACAGTTGAAAATACAGTATGCACTATATAAAGGTAAATGAAATGACAGAAATGTAAAGTGCAGTAAGTAAATAACACCAGGTTTATAGTGGTTCGGATATACGTTCCTACGTCCACTCTCACGTCCATACGTGATGTTTAATCCCTTTAATTTACCACAAATTACAAGGGTCTTGACCTTTATAGTCCCAAGGTTAGGACTTTGAGATCTGAGCCGTCCTAACAGCTACGGTCTCCACAAGTGATTGTAAGCACTTGCACTTTAGGGGGTTCAAAAACTTTAACCTTTCGGTGAGGGTTTGGGGTTTTTGAAGTGTATCCAACTAATGGTTCAAGCTTATAATTTGCTTAACCACTATGCCTAAAACAATGAGTATACAATATGAACAGGTTTCAGGTTCTTAAGGGTTGGATAGAAATCACTTAAGAGCTATAGATATTCTAATGGTTTCTGGCTCTTGGAGAACTCTTAGAACAGTATGGCTTTTGCTTTGATTGCTTGCTTAGCTTGTTGAATTCTCTCGTTGTGACTTCGTGTTTGTGATTTCTCATCCTCTTGTATTTATAATTGTTGATCGCTTGCAACTAGCCGTTGGAGTTGACTAGCCGTTGGGGCAATCTTTCCATGTTTGCTTGATTCCTTGATTCCAGCCGCTTGATTGCTTCAATCCTAGGATCATGTCAATCTTCTAAATAAGGTAGGTCTTCGTTTGAATTGCAAGATGACTTTGGAATCAGCCGAGTCCTGGAAGAGCACATAGTCTTCTGATCTGTACTTCTAGTCTTCTGACTACTCTTCTGGCCTTTAGGTCTTCTGTCTTCTGATATCAGCAGAGTAACACTCTTCTGATCTGGTAATTCTTTATACTGCTTTAGGCCATCTTCAATCTTGGACTCCATTAGGTAAGTAGGTATACAAGCACCTTAACTTATCTGGTCTTCAAGGATCTTCTAGTCTTCATGTCTTCTACTCTTCTCATCTTAAGGATAGGTATGTAAGCCAGGACTGTGCTGATCAGCTGATATCAATACAATTGATCACACAAGACTAGTCTAAGCTGTTCTATACAAGTCAGCTGATCCTATTTCATTTATAAACTCTAAGTGTTTTGGCCATCAAAACTATTCTAACATCAAGTGGGGCTTAGGGTGAATTTATATCCCAACATACACTAATTGTCACAACATTCAGTGTAACATTGTTCTGTTTTTTACTTAAACACTAGATACTACCCCAAGCACACTTTCAGTTGGTATCAGAGCCGATACCTGACGACACTAGGTTTAGATCCTTGCTTAAAGTGTGTTTTAGTTTATGTTAGCAATGGAAACAAATCACATATCCACAACACTTAGGCCACCCGTTTTAGATGGTTCAAATTATGCTTATTGGAAGCCTAAGATGCGTATGTACATCAAGTCAATTGATGAACGTGCTTGGAGGACTGTTCTTACAGGTTGGGACGTACCAAAGAATCCAGCAGATGCCGATGGTGAAATTCAACTCAAGAAAGAAGTTGATTGGACGGCCGATGAGATAACAACAACAAGATATAATTCTAAAGCCTTAAATGCTATTTTTACCTCTGTTGATACCTCTATGTTTAAAATTATATCTAACTGTTCTACTTCGAAAGATGCATGGGACAGGTTACAAGAGCATTGTGAAGGTTCCGATAGTGTTCGAAGGACAAAGCTTCGAATGTTGGGGACAAAGTTTGAGAATCTCCGAATGAGGGAAGATGAAACAATTTCATCCTACAACGAAAGGTTAAGTGAGATTATTAATGAATCACATTCTCTTGGTGACCCTATTTCTAATGTTAGAGTAGTACATAAGATATTAAGGTCTGTTCCTAAAAGATTTGATGCTAAAATTTCTGCTATTGAAGAGGCAAAAGATACTGATAAGTTGAGTCAAAATGAATTAGTGAGTATTCTTAGAACCTATGAAATAAACACTAATCAAACTGATGAAACTAAAGATGATAAGAAAGTTGTTGTTTTTAAAGGAGAGACATCAAACAAATCTGAGATTCAGCCTATCATTACTGAGGTTGATTCGGATGAAGAATTGATTGATGAATGCCTTAGCAATCCTGACAACATTGCCCTTCTTACAAAGCATTTTAATAAATTTCTTAAGAAGTCTATGCATAAATCTAAAGGAAACATTTAGCCTAAGATCCAAATCAACACATCAACACCACAACCAGAAAGGAGGAAGAGTCAATTCACACCAAGACCATCAAAGAGTGAAGGTAAACCAAGGTATGATCCTGAATTTAGAAAATCAGTTCAATGCAATGCATGTTCTGGTTATGGACACTATGCAAATGAGTGTGCCAATACCAGACTGAAGCAAAAACTAAATTTTAGTGCTACCTTGAGTGATGAATCTGATAATGATGATCTTGATGAGTTTAATGAAAATGAACATGCTCATTTTACCAGAATTGATTATAATGATTCCTCAGATGATGATCTGGATGATACAGATTCTGATGTTGCACCTGATGTCCTCACATCTACAGTAACATCAAAACAGAGTCACCCAGATTTGAATTGTTTTAATGGTTTTGTTGATGATGCAGGAAAAAGGATTGATGATGAGACATATCAGAAATTGTTAGATGATTGGAACTCTCAGAAACTCTCTCTGAATTCTTTGAATAAAGAGAATGAGGACCTGAAAGACACAATCACTAAGCTAGAAGTCTTACTTACCAGAAGAGATCTTGAAGTTTGTAAACTGAAGGAGAAATTGATCAACTCTACCTTAAGTTTCAAAAAGTTTTCCAAGAGTGCTTCTAAAGTGAATGATGCTATAGCTACTGGTAAATCTAATAATTATGGTTTATGTTATGATGGTGAAACTGCTTCTATTTCTGAAATTTTTAGAAAACCTGTGAAATTTGTGAAGGCAAATGCTAGCACATCTGGTGTAACATCTGCACAAACAGATTCTCACAAGGTTGAAAGGAAGTATATTTGTCATTATTGCTTTAAATATGGTCATATTCGTCCCTTCTGCTTGCAAATGTTTAAAGATTTGAGAACTGAGTTTAAGCCATCCAGAATGTCTTCACATCCTAGAAAACATTCTATGAAATCTGCATGGAAACCAAAATTTACCTGTAATGTTGTTCACACATCCCTGAAAGCATGTTTACCTGGTCTATGGTATTTTGATAGTGGTTGTTCTAGACATATGACATGACAAATAGACTACTTATCTGATTATGTGACCTTGAATGGTGGTAATGTTATATATGGTGGTGGATCAAAAGGAAAGATAATAGGAAAAGGAACTTTGAATGTTAAAGGTTTTCCTAAGCTTAAAAATGTTTTGCATGTTGATGGCTTACTTGCTAATCTGATTAGTATTAGTCAACTTTGTGATGATAATTTGCATGTAAAATTTGACAAAGAGTCTTGCTATGTTCTTAATGAAGATGATGATTGTGTAATGACTGGTACTAGGTCTGCAGATAACTGTTATCTTATTGGAACTAATGTATGCAATTTGTCAAAACATGATGAGAATGTCTTATGGCACCAAAGATTAGGACATGTAAATTACAGGGCAATGAAGAAACTAATCATATCAGATGCAATCAAAGGAATACCTAAACTGAGCTTCCTGAATACCACTGTATGTGGATCATGCCAGAAAGGTAAACAGGTAAGAGTGCCGCATAGAATGCTGTCACATTGTTCTACACATCGATGTTTTGAATTGTTGCACATGGATTTGATGGGTCCTATGGAAACTGAAAGCATTGGAGGTAAAAGATATTCCTTAGTTGTGGTAGATGATTTTTCTAGATATACTTGGATTGAGTTTTTAAGAGATAAATCTGAAACATTTGCTGCTTTTAAAGTTCTCTATAAAAGGTTCAAAAATGTGTTTAACTTGAAAGTTGGCCGTATTAGAACTGATCATGGTAGGGAATTTGAGAATAGCATGTTTAATGATTTCTATGATAAGAAAGGTATCTTGCAAGAATATTCATCTCCTAAAACTCCACAACAAAATGGAATTGTTGAAAGAAAGAATAGAACTTTACAAGAAATGGCAAGAGTCATGCTTTTATCTAAAAGTCTTTCTAAAAGATTTTGGGCTGAAGCATTGAATACAGCATGTCATATTATTAATAGAGTTTATATTCGATCTGGCACTAATCAAACACCTTATGAGATTCTGAATGTTAGAAAACCAATTGTGAAATATTTTCATGTATTTGGTTGTGTATGTTATATTCTGAATGATAGGGATCAACTTCACAAGTCTGATTCTAAAAGTGATAAAGGTTTCTTTTTAGGCTATTCTAGAAATAGTAAAGCTTATAGAGTTTATAACCTTAGGACTAACACTGTTCAAGAATCTGTTAATGTTGTGTTTGATGATGATAAAAGTCTTACAGATGATAAAGATGAAGAAGATATATCACAAGTCACTGACAATTCTGAGAATACACTGAAGTCTGATAATGCTGCACCAAATGCTAACACATCTGGAGCAACATCTACAGAACAGTCAGCTGTAATTCCACAGAATGATCAGTATGTTCCAAAAACGAATCCTTCTTCAAGAATGGGGAAAAGTCATCCTTCTGACCATATCATAGGCGATGCTACAGTTGGAGTGCAAACAAGAGGAAGAATAAGATCGAATAAGGTAGATGTGGTAAGAACAATATGCATGTCTTCTATTTGCAATGTTGTGAATGCTGAGTGTTACTATTCTGAAATTGAACCTAAAAGTGTGAATGAAGCATTAACTGATGAATATTGGATAAATGCTATGCATGAGGAACTTAATCAGTTTGAAAGAAATGAAGTTTGGACACTTGTTCCAAGACCTAGTCATACTAAAGTCATTGGAACAAAGTGGATTTATAAGAATAAAACTGATGAGTCTGGAAACATTGTTAGGAACAAAGCTAGGTTAGTTGCACAAGGTTACACCCAAGTTGAAGGTGTTGATTTTGATGAAACTTTTGCACCCGTTGCTAGGATAGAATCTATTAGGTTATTACTAGAAATTGCATGTTTTATTGATATTAAACTACATCAAATGGATGTAAAAGCTGCATTCTTAAATGGCATATTGAATGAAGAAGCATATGTTGAACAACCTAAAGGTTTTGAAGATCCACAATACCCGGATCATGTGTACAAACTAAAGAAAGCATTGTATGGTCTAAAACAAGCTCCTCGAGCATGGTATGGTAGGCTTACGGACTTTATTTTAGAGTATGGATTTATTAGAGGAGAAGCCGATAGGACTTTGTTTATTAAGCACACTGGAGAAGATTTACTAATTGCTCAAATATATGTTGATGACATTGTATTTGGTTCAACCTGTGATAAAATGCTGAACAGATTTGTTGAAGCAATGACAGCCACATTTGAGATGAGTATGGTTGGAGACTTGAATTATTTTTTAGGTCTTCAAATCAAGCAATGTAAGGATGGTATTTTCTTCTCTCAAGGTAAGTATGCTAAAAACTTAGTCAAACGGTTTGGTCTTGAAAACTCAAAAGTAATGAAAACACCTATGGGTTCTATTTTGAAACTTTGCAAAGACAATGGTGGAAAGGATGTTGATCCAACATTGTATAGATCCATGATAGGTAGTTTACTTTATCTAACCTCTAGTAGACCTGACATTATGTATAGTGTGTGTTTGTGCCAGGTACCAAGCTAATCCAAAGGAATCTCACCTGAATGCAGTGAAAAGGATTATCGGATACGTTTCAGGTACAAGTGAACTAGGGATATGGTACACTAAGGACACCAACAATACATTGATTGGATACAGTGATGCGGATTGAGCTGGAGATATAGATGACAGAAAGAGTACAAGTGGAGGATGTTTCTACATGGGGAACAATCTTGTGTCTTGGCATAGCAAGAAACAAAATTGTGTTTCTCAATCCACTGCCGAATCTGAATACATAGCCGCAGGAAGTTGTTGCACACAGCTATTGTGGTTAAGTAAGATGTTTCATGTCTATGGAATTGAAAACAATATCCTCACAATTTTCTGTGATAACACAAGTGCTATTAACATATCTAAAAATCCGGTACAACACTCACTCACTAAGCACATTAGCATTAGACATCATTTTATGAGAGATTTAGTGGAGAAGAACATAGTTAAGTTGGAATATGTGCCTACTGAAAATCAAAATGCTGATATATTTACTAAGGCTCTTGACCTTGAGAGATTCTCATTTTTGAGGAAATCTCTTGGTATGTGTAATATCTGAATAATTCTTGAGAGGATGTTGTCACAAATGCGGTAGCATTTGGGACAACAGCCTAAGGTGGTATATTTATTATAGATTTGATTTATTTCTTATTTTCGTTGAATAATTCCTTTGTAAAATATTCTTGAATCTGAAATTTGTTTGTGCAAAAATAGGCATGTACTACACCTCTCAAAAGCTTGAAAATTGAAAATGTTACAGCATACTAAAAGATGTACCAAATTCACTGAGTAACTATGGAGCACGGAGTTCGCTACTACGATGCCTTCTTTTCAAAAGGTGAATTTTGGTAAAAACATCAAGAGATTCATAATCCATTAAGTAAGTATGGGGCACGGAGTTCGCTACTACGATGTACTCTATAGGAACAATGGATCAATACGAATTAGATGCTGTAGCACAAAAAGAAGAAATGCAATGAAAAGAAAAATGCTGAAAAAATTGGCTACATTGGATAGGTAAAACCTGTGAAAAACCAATGTTGAGGTGTATGTCAAATCCTTGAGCACAACATTACATGATTCAATTATATTTTTATAAGTTGTAATTATTTAATTAATTGTGGGAATTTATTTTATTTATTTATAATTATACTAACCACGTTCTTTTATTATTTCAGATTATACACATTTTTTATTTCTTAATTAATTCTAGAATATTCTTAATTTAATTAATTTATTAATTAAGATTTTACCCCACTAACTCACCCATGATTTACTTGTGGCTGAATTTGTGGAGCATTATCCATTCAATCTAGAATTTTCTTTAAGTCAAACCTTAATCACACGTACATTATTCCAACTACTAAGCTCTCTCTATATAAATACTCTCATTTCATGTTTTTCTAAGCTTTGTAATTAATTGAGTAAGCTGAGTATTAAGTTTTGCAGATTTTGTTATAAGTTATTTTGTGTTTATCTCGATTCTTGTGTTGGTTCTTTTCGAATTCTTGGTTTAAATGGCAGGAAACAAGAAATTAAACTCACAGAAACCAAACTCTCCCAACTCACAACAATCATCTTCATCTCTCTCGAACCTTCACACACTAGCTTCCATGGCTGCTTCACACGAAAATTCACCCCCAACTGCCGCAACCGTCGCACCCACTCCAGCTACTCCAACAACCATCCACATATCAAACCAAGCCACACTCTCCGAGCTTAACCAGGCGGTTGAGAATTTTTCTCAATCGATGAGATCATCTAATCCACCCATCCTCACGATCGGTGATATGTCCATTGACATCTCTCACTACTTGCGCACCCAAGAAGTGATCACTGCTGCACCTTCTTCATCCACAGCCGAAAAGCCCCAAATTCCGAGCCCTAACGCTGAAACAGAGGCCCAGACTGCTGCCTCTATGAGGGAGACTGAAAAGGAGATTGAAGAATCCCCTGTTGCTGAGTCAAAGGAGCCGTCGAATGCGGAGACATCAGACGATGAGGACGCTCAGATGGAGGATGCTGAAGCGCTCGAAAATTCCGACAAAACTGACTCTGAGATTTCAAAGTCGGACTCTGAACCGATTCCTTTCAAGAGGAATGTTGAGAAAGGGAAGAGAAAGAGGAGCCCAGTTCAAAGGAGACGATCAAACCGAGTTTTCACTCGAGTTGATTATTCTGATTCTTTGAGGAAGAAGAAGAAGCTAGGTGGTGATGTTGCTGAACCAATTCAGGTATTCTCTGAATCTGATGAAGAAGTGGTGATTGAGAAGCCAACCAAGAAGAAGGCTGAACCAAAGGGGAAGGGAAAGGCAAAGGTTGATGCTGTTCGAACAATCCCTGAAGAACCAGAACCTGATTCTGATTCTGAAATGGAGGTTTGTCTCAGGGACATGCAGCAAGCCCTGAAGAAGAATGCTGCCTCACATGCTGAATCAAGTGCTCCAGCACCAGAACCTGATGATGGAGGTGATTCAAGCAGTGCAGCTTCAAACAAAAGCTCTGAAAAAGAAAAGGAATCAAGCTCTAAAGAGGTGAAGGAATCAAGCTCTGAAGAGGTGAAAGAACCAAGCTCAAAGGAAAGCACTTCTGAGGAAGGTAATTCTAAAACTGAAGTAGATTCTGATATTGATGGATTGGTTGATAAGATTACTAGGTTGTCTAGGAGGAAACTGTTGATGGAAAGGAGAATTCATATTTCTGATTTTGAGAGTAAGAATTTGATTCAATTCTTAGAGGATAGAAAGTTGATGAAAGCTCTAAACTTGTGTGATACATTTGTTTCTGATTGGGTGTATGAATTTTATGCATGTCTGAGGAAGAGTAATGGTAGGAGGAGTTCCCGTTGGTATGGGAATGTACAGTTTAGGGGGAGTATAGTTCCATTTACACCAGAGTTGATTAATGACTTCTTAGGCATAGAACCAGTACTTGATGATGATGAACCTGATTTGGATGTTGTTACTGCTTCTATGACTGGTGATTTATTGACTAGATGGAGAAATGGAATGTTGGCCAAGGACCTTACTTCTCTTTATTCTGTGTTGCATAAATTGATAGTTTATAACTGGATACCTTCCACCAACTCTACCAAAGTGACAAAGGATCAAGCAATCTTGCTTTATAGGATAGTGGTTTTGAAGAAGTTTAATTTGGGATTGACTATTTTCCACCACATGATGAAGTTTAGTGGTGATATTTCTGATAAAGGAAACCTTCCATACCCTGTGCTTATTTGTTCTTATTTGAAGACGCATGGTTTTAGCCCTAAGAAGACTGAAGTTCTTAGAGGTAAGGTTCATTTATACACCATTTCACCTGCTTTGCTCATTGGTGAAAGAGTGAAAGATCTGCCCTTGCACAATCCTGGAAGTTCTTCTCAAAGACCAGCTCCTGCTCAACCTCAACCTCAACCTCAACCAGCACAGAGACCTGAACAGAACACAGCTGCACCTAATGCTGCACCAGATGCTGAGAACATTGGTGGTAACTTTGACACCACTTTTTCTGTTCCCAGATCTTTTATATTACTGCAGTTACAACACTTACAGGACCAGATTGATGAGCTCCAGTTCATCAAAGACAAGTGGACCAGGCTACTTTCCACTACAACAGGGGGAGTACCACCTTCCACTTCAGCTAGAGCTTCTAGAGTTGTTATTGAAGATCTGAATCCTGAAGATGTTGGAGGTGTACTTGATGCTGCTGCTGCTACAGAGAATGGAGGAACTGCTGCTGCTAACAATGTTGTTGCACTCTTTGCTTCAACCTGTTTCATTGAGGAACCAGAGGAGGCTGACAAAGACAAGTTTGCAGATGCTGCTGAAGATGATGAGGATATGGAAATCCTCTATGCTGATCTCTAGAACAGATTATACAAGACAGAGGGAGTACTGAAGTACAGATGGCACATGTGCAGGACCTTGATGCTGCTGCTATTGTTATAGCAATTCATGCCATTTTCAGTCCTACATTTGTTTTTGTTATTCTGTTATGTTTAAGTTAAAATTCTGTTCATTCTGATACAATACTTATTATTTCTAGTTGATAGGTTGTCTATATTTATCTTGTTTAAATTAGTTTGCACTATTGATATTTGATTACTGCTTATTGCTTAATTTGTTTTCCTATCATTAACTGCTTACTGCATGATGAATATGCCTTGTTTAGTTTATCTATTTTTCATAGTTTTTGCTCTGATTATATTGTTTAGTCCGTGTTTGTTTTTGTTTGTTTGTTTTTTAGTCTTACATAAGTCTTAGAACTAATCTGGTATATACCCTTATATGCTCTTATTTAATCTTTGGTTTTTGTAAAAGTTATATGTTTTTGTAAACAAGTGTACTGTTTATACTTGTTTTGGTTTTGAATAAGATTACTTTGATCTTATGGCACGGATCTTAGTAAAATTATTCTTGATCTTCTTTTGATTTGATCCAACGGTTACAACAGGTATTGTCTTGACTAGTATTTAGCCTTGATGTTCAACTCACCTAAATACATAATACTGAGTATGTATAGAAATATATGTGCATCAGGTGTGTTGTAGTCGAAAGGTCAAATTGGGGGAGATTGTAGATGTTGTTAACTCTTAAATGCTTTAACATTATCAACAACATCTTAATTTGACCTTCCTTGATTTATTCTAAGTCATTTCTGAAATGTTACATTAAATGTTGTACTAAATGCTCTCACATTCAGGAACGATTCTAGAAGCTTCTACAGGAGTCTGGAACCTGGAAGATTCCAGAAGGTTGGAGAACGTGCTAGAAGAGTTTAGAGCATTGTAGAACGACCTGGAAGATGGCAGAAGGATCTAGAAAGATCATGGAGGTTGAGGTCCTAAAAATAGGATCTCATAATGGAAGGATCTAGAAGCTGTGTATTTCTCTATAAATACCGCAAGAGCCTCTCATTTCAAAGTATGCACTATTCGAGTAACACCTCCTTGAGCGTTCAACCCTAGTTAGGAGTTATGGTCAGTAGTTGTGTCTTTTAACGTACGCCGAGGGATACCACACCTTCCAGTGTACTTAGTTCTAGTCTTGTATCGAGTGAGAGTGAATCATAGATCAGATTAGTTCTTTAGACAGTGTTTTTACACTTAAGTCTATTTGCGGATTCAGGCACCTGCCTCGATCGTAGTTTCTGTTTGTGGAATGTTGAAGTAATTGCTGAGACATTTCACACGACATTTTCGTATATAACTTAGGAACTAAGTTATTGTTTCGCCGTAAGGCTTAGCATATGTTTTGTTATTAATAAAATCTATGTTAAAAATTATTCCATTGTGTTCTTATTGTGTTTTAGTGTTTTAGACTTCCGCTGTGTACTGTGTTTACTTTTCAAATTCTGTTAGAGTTAATGCTACACTAATTGTCACAACATTCAGTGTAACATTGTTCTGTTTTTTACTTAAACACTAGATACTACCCCACGCACACTTTCAAGTCCAGGAGGGTTGGGATTGGTGTTGTCATCATCATCTTCATCTGCATCATCTGAGGTGCTGTCAGGATGCTTGACTCCTTGAGCAATCCTTTCTCTCTCAGCCAGCACCTTCTCATGAACAATTGTACAGAACAAGGCCTCAGTGGTCAACACACTGGACTTCTTAACATTTGCAAAATGCAACAGCCTGTTCTCTTCAACCTGCCACCAGCTTGCACCTTTATCCTTGATAGCCTGAGCTATCTCCACCATAGTTCTATCTTTGATCTCAACAAGGGCTCTGAGATCATAGAACTGTTGTTGTAGCCTAGGATACTCCTTCAACCCAGGATACAGCTGATCAACATTAGCCTTGGCAATCTGCCTTAGCATCCCCTCATAAGTGTACTCTTCTCCACTTTCATCTTCATCAGAAGAGTTGGCTTGTGATTCAGAAGGGTTGGCTTGGGCTTCAGGAAGGTTGAGCTGGGGTTCAGATGGGTTGGTTTTAGAGGTACTGAGAATGATTTGGGTCTCAGGTACTGTAGAGAGCAATGTTCCTGAGGAGGTAATTGGAATGGCTTGAATGGGTGGTAAGGTAAGTTGATCACCTTCTTGAAGAGAAGATTCAAGAAGTTTGGTATATGAAAGAAGTCTGGGATCCGGGGGGGGGGGGGAATGGCCTATCTTCTATATCAGCTAGATCAGCCAATACATCAATACCTGTCCTGTCAGGAGCACCTTCAGGAGAATATGTCTTTTTGGCCACAATGGGAGCATCCTCAGGAGTCTTGCACTCCTCTTCTTCAGGCTTGAATTCATCATATGATGGGGATATTCTTTGGGATTGAATATCAGGGGAGTTGGCTCCAGGGCTCTTGGACTTGGACCTTGACTTGGAGTTAGACCTACTGGCTTGTCTAATCTCCTTGAAAAATTCTTTTCTTTGTTTTTCCTCCTCCATCAACTTCTGCTTCTCAGAAGTCTTGATTATCATTCTTCTCCTTTCAGACCTTGTTGGCTTCTCAAGGTCCCTGTACTCAGTTACAGTCTCAGGTTGAAGAGGGACAATCTCCCTGAACTCTTCTCCCTCCTCAGGAGGGTTGACTCCTTCTTCCTCAACTCTATCAATCTCTTCTGAGGTGGCACCTCCACTTCTAGACTGGCTTTCTGGAGAAGATTCACTGAGAATCTGCTTCATTTTCTTCATTTTGGGCTGAGTTTTCTCTGTCTGAGCCTTTCTCTTTCTTGGAGAAGATTTGGTAACACGTGCAATTGTTAAGGCTTGCTTTGCTGCTGCCCCTTGCTTCCTCTTTTCTGTCTTTGAGGAAATTTTCCTGAACATCATCTTCTGGGCTGGAAATGGCTTTGGTTTGGCTTGTAGGTGGGTGTAGTGGGCAAATCTTTCCAAGAGCAGGCTTGCTCTTGTGCAAAACAGCAGTTTCCCATCCACCACAACCTTGTGGTGCTTCATCTCCTTGAATTTATACTTTTCATTCATCATCTTCCCTAGAATGAAAGCCTTCCAATCAAATTTGACTCCCTTTTCAGCAGAGTCAATCACAGCAGCCATTACCCTTAACTTTGGAAAACTAATTTGCTCAACACTCCCAGAATGGCTTAACAAACTTTTCACCACAATATCAAATAAGTGCTCATATAATGGTTTCAAAGTTTTCTTGTTTTGAGCACCTACCAGTTTCTTGGGGACCTTCATCCATAGATCAGAGAACTCTTGTTCCTCTCCTTCTCTGTATAATTAAGGGTTAAGGCCTTCAGAGGGTAGCCCAAAGCTGGCATCCAAGTCTTCTGAAGAGAAGATGATGGTGTGTTGGGTCTCCTCCTCTTCATCCTCCTCTGCATATGTCAGCTTGGTGCACACATCACCTTTCTTGCCCTTCCATCTTAGATGGGCAAAGAATTCAACCATGAATGGATTGAGGCATGAGTCAGGCTTGGTGCCTAAGAACTTTTCGAGCCCAGCATCCTTTAGCCATTGAAGGACTAGATGAACTTCCTCATCTGGGCTGTCAAAAGCCACAAGTTTTTCGAACCATAGTGAATTTGTGTTACTTAGATATGTAAAATCAATATCCAAAGATGGATCATTGAAGTCTACAAGTTCTTCTCTTTTGATTTTGGGTGCCATGGAGGTTTTGAGAGATTCAAAATTTTGCTTAAGGGTTTGAAAGTATGGGTGCGTGAGAAATGAGGGTAAAAACTGAATGTTTTTATATGACAGACTTTTGTTAACCGTTGGACAATAGCTTTTGAGGGTGGACAAATCATAAAACCAAATGGATAAAGTGGGGTGGTGGGCTGTGAAACGGTTAGATGACGGTTTAAGATTAATCAATGGCTTTGATGATAGCACAGTAATTAATGCAATCTTAAAAGAGATTTTGCATTAAATGCAGATTTGCCATTTGGGGGCTAAAACCTTAATAGCACACGCCATCCTAAAAATAGACTACTCTTAGCCCAAGATTTCTTTTAAATGTCCAATCAATGCTTTTAAATGTCCTAAAAAGAGACTACTCTTAGCCCAAGAATTCTTTTAAATGCCCTAAAAATAGCACTTATCACCTTATCAACTTGGTCAACTGTTGGTCCTGAAAGGAGTATATAACAAGTGTATGGGGGGGGGGGAATACACTTGTATGCAAATTCTTTTTGACTATGATCAAACCAGAGCTCAGCAAGGTTGTCTTGGACAACTCTGCTGAAGATGATTAACTCTTCTAAGATAATCAAGCTACTAAGTACTATTGAGTACTTAGTTGAATAACTATCTAGGGGAGTTATATGTGCGGAATAGTGGTTGGCCCTTTTAGTTTAGACTCCTTTAGTTTCTGAAATCACTTAGTCAAATCAATACAGTCCAGTTTTCAGGGAACTTGTCCAAATAGGTTTTGCACAGTCTTTGGATGTTTATCCTTTGAAAGTTCAGTTTAGTGTGCAGTGTTGAATGTATGTAAGTACTTGAAAAGTAAATAAACACAAGAGTTTATAGTGGTTCAGAGACTCAAGCTCCTACATCCACTTTCCCTGATTGAACAAAATAATTCCTTCACTCTTGGAATTAACTTGTTTTATAGTGCCAAGGTGCACTTGATCAATAACACCACTCCTTGGTGAATTGATCCCTAGGATGTCTAGAGTCCTAGTACCCTCTTCTCAACTCAGAACTGAACTGTTCTTCTCTCAACAGTCAGCTCCTACCACTTCTACTACTACAACCTTCTCACTTTCACTCTTGAAAGGTATAAGGGTTGGAGTAAGGTTCCAACTAATGAGATATCCTTTACAATGAAGATCAGTGTATAAGGATTAGGATATCTCTCTAAGCTTGTGTATGGATATACAATAGGTTCAGCTTAGAAGAAGTGTTTGAAGACTAAGATAGTCTTTGAAAGTTTTAAAAGCACTCTAGCTTGTAAGAACTTGAGTTTAGTTGGATTGTGTTGAGGTGCTTTCAAATGGTCTTCACACTTCTGTATTTATAGACAATTGAAGGATTTTCCCGTTGGAGAGGCAGCCTCAAAAGTCCATGAATGTCTTCTTTTAGTTCTTCAACTTTGAAGACAGATTCTTGATAGTGACATGTCCTCATTTGGGAAATAAACGGCTGTATGAGCTTTGTCTTCATTCTGCAGCTCTCTTCCCAATGTCTGACTTTTAGATTCTCTTGTTAGGACATGGACATGGCTTCTGAAGGTTGTTCCA
Organism: Galeopsis tetrahit; assembly: GCA_963675135.1. NCBI lineage: Eukaryota > Viridiplantae > Streptophyta > Magnoliopsida > Lamiales > Lamiaceae > Galeopsis > Galeopsis tetrahit. Next base: position 19,823,683 of record OY776130.1, read on the forward strand.
ATGATAGGACAACATTCCTTATCAACTGGACAACTCTCCTTATCACTATCAGCAGTCTTGCTTATCAGCAAGGTTGGCTTGCTCTTCTTCAGATGACTTGGCTCATATCCTTTGCTTCACTTCAAAGTGATCTTAGCATGATTTCTTTGGAGATCTTTAGGGCATTGTTGTCTTTAACTCTTCTGCATGGTTGACCTCAAGCTTTTAGAAGATTTGATCTTGCTTAATTGTGCTGAGACAACACTTCTGGACAACTCTCCTGATCAGCATACTTGGCCTTCCTTAGGCTCAGTGGTTGTTCCAGATTTTGAGCCTTGAGGGGACTTGTTCTTGATAAACTTCAAAGCATAGGTTCCCCCTCAAATTGTGCATCTATACAACTAAGAGCTGCCTAACATACCAGCTTCTCATCTAGCCTTTATTCTATATGTTCTAACATCTCTAGAACATACTCAACTTGACTTAGGCATGTCTCAGGGGGTTTTGGTATTAAATCAAAACATATCTCATTTTATTCCCAACAATTTCCCCCTTTTTGATGATGCCAAAACCTATACAACTTATGCAAAAGTGACTTAGCTATACCTATTACATTTATCTTCAGAAGACATGACTAAGGTCAATAATCCTGAAAAGCAATGTGTTAGTGTATTCACTGTTCTTGTTGCACATAGGTTTCAAATGTAGGAATAGAGAGATTTTTGTAATAATGTATTTTGATTCAAAGGTAGTTCAACTATCATTCATATAAAAATCATTACAGGCATGTTGATAGTTGAAGATAACTTATCAGAGCATGAATTCAAGACATCATTACAAAAGTTTCAGAGCATATACTAAACATAAGATCTAGAGTATCAGAGCATGTCAACTAAACACTTAGATCTTCAAGTTTCAGAGCATCTTCTAGTATCAGAGGAAACACCAAAACACTTAACAGTATTTGGATTAGAGCAAAAACATCAGGTATCAGAGTACATGCTTATATCAGAGCAACCAATGCATATCAGAGCACTTAGATCATCATAGCACACCACATCAGCAAACTTGACCAATATTTCAGCACAGTTGACCAATCAAAAAGGTCAGAAGACTTAGCCATTTCAGAGATCATCCTCAGGAGGTGGCACCATCCCATATTGTGCCCACACTCTCTTCTTCAGTGCCATGGCTTCTTGGTTTGTTCCCTTAGGTCCAAGAACCATCTTGTTCAGCTTGAGGATTTCAGTAAATTCCTTCAGAATTCTTGCCTGGTCAATCCATCCTTCAAGCTTTGGAGGCATGTATATGATTGGCTTGGGAGCTGTGAGTTCAAATCTTGCAATATCAGCAGCTGCAAGTAGTTGTTGATAAAGCTCTCTGTAGTACTCTATCATGAACTCAGCAAAAGTGGAGTTGGCATCCTTTCCATTCCATCTGTCAATGACATAGTAATCATAGACAAACTCCCTTTTAGCTTCCTCCCATGAGTCATTCAGCTGAATTGGCACCCATTTATCCAAGTGAGGATATTTGGTGTCCATTGGGATTAATAGCTGTGCTTTCATCTTGTTGTAAGTTGCTCTCTTCCTTCTTGGTTTCTGAAAGTCTGCTCTTCTTTTATCTCTTGCTCTTTGTGCTTCATCCATCAAATCCATCTTTTCTTGGGCCCTCATCTTGGCCAGTTTCTGTTGAGTTTCAGGGTCTTTGCCATACCCTTCATGAAACAGCTTTGATGGATCATTTAGCACCACCACTTTCTTCTTCTTAGGTCCTGGTCCAAAGCCTTCTTCATACAGCTCCTATACATCTTCAGAAGCTTTGGCACCTTCAGTGGACTTAGTCTCAGTAGTCTTTTTCAGCAGTCTTGGACACTTCAGCATTCTTGTCCTTTTCAGCAACTTTGGTCTTCTTGGAGATAGGTTCATCATCATCAATTCTGAATTCAGGTGGTAGATCAAGGCTGTTGGGAAAGTCAGTGAATGTCTCAGCTTGTCTTTTCTTTCCTTTTGCCCTCTTGATCTTTCCTCTAGTTTGGACACCTTCAGCATCTTTGTCCAAACCAGACACCTCACCACCTGGCCTCTGCTGTAACCTCACTCTTTCCTCTTGAGCTGAGGCTATTGAGTTTTTCAAAGTAAGTGCTAACTGCTCTTCTTCATCCAATTCTTCCAAGTTTAGCACTGCTGGCTCTTTCCCTTTTCCCTCAGGAACTTTGTCCTTACCTTTGACTGGGCTTAGCACTGCTGGCTCTTTCCCTTTTCCCTCAGGAACTTTGTCCTTACCTTTGACTGGGCTTCCAATCACTAAGGCACCTTTTGCTCTTTCCCTTTCCCCCTTTTTGGCAGCATCAAGACATTCAGGTTTGAGCTCACTCATAGTTGATGCCATTAAGGACTGGGCTTGGGTTAGAGACTTCATCTCCTCCAACAAATATACATTTTCATCATGTATATTTTGCATTCTGTCACTGCTCAAGCTAAGAAAAACTATAACAGGCTTCATCTTTTGTTGGACAACCTCCTCCATGGTTGCTTTAAGAGATGCATCCAGTTGGGCCTTAAGGAGCTCAGTGAGGTTGGCCACTGCACCTTCAGCAATGTTGGTCAACACTTCTTGGGAAAATTTCTCTGAAGCTGTTTTCACCATAGCAAGTCTTTGTGCCTCAGCTCTTTTCTTCTGCAAGGCTGTCTTCTTGCCAAGAGCTTGCTTAATGGTCAATCTGATAGCTTGAACATTTGCATTGTGGTTATCTCTAAGCAGCTTTTGATCCTTTTTTACCTTCTTTTTTATGTTCTCCATACTGACTTTGGCTTTGTGAACTTCAGTGGAGATGGTTTGAAGACCAGATTCCACTCCTTAAATTCTTGCTTCCAATGTGAGTAATACCACATCCTCAGAGCCAGTTAGCCTCATCTCAACAGATGCTAAAGTTCTACCATGCTCATCTAAAGCTCCAGAAGTTTCTGCATGAGCTGTTTGAACTTGATGAGCCAGGAAGTCCAACTTCTCTGATTGCATCCCAAGCAAAGCTTGTGCTGATCCACTATCAACTTGGATGGGAGCATCTGTCAAGAGGTCATCTGCAAAGATTTGTTCAAAACTTATACCTGCAATGTCAGACAAATCAAATGAGTCAGTAAAAACAAACTTATCTCCCTCAATTTCTTTTTCATAAGAATCTGATACATCAACAGTCTTCTTCTCATTTTCAACTATTTCTTTTCTCCCTTCAGTAAAAATGTCCTCACACAAGGAATCAGGCCTCCTCTCATCAAGGGATTCTTGAAGTTCAGATTTGACTTCAAGAATAGCCTGTCCTTCCTCACTTATATCACCCTCATTTGGTGGTACACTCACTATTCTAGTAATCACCACCTCTCTATCATCCTCTACTCCCTCTGGTTTTTCCACTAGATTTTCCTTTTCAACTCCATCACCTAAACCTGCAGTATCTCCACCTTCAACAAGGTTCAAAGATGGCAGTTGTGGGGAGATCACAGTGCTTATATCAGCAGCCACTGAGTCATCCTGAATGATTAAGGGCTGATCAGTGTCCAACTCTCCTGACACTGAATAGGCCTTAATCAAACCAGCCTCTATTATAGGAACCTCAACATCCTTAGGCTGTGCCTTGGGCTCAGAAGAACCTTCATTGGCAGATGTGTCTTTGGTTGTGTTACCACCCTTGGTCAACACCTCTGAAGATACAGAGCCTTTCCTATGATAAGTTCTAGGGGGGTTTGAGAGTCTGTCTGCTACAGAAGACTTGGGTTGAGTAGATTCAGGGAGGTTGGCTTGAGGGGTTTCAGGAGGGTTGGGGTTTGAGGGATCATCAGGGGAATCATCATCATTTGAACTGCTATCAGGGTGTTTGATGCCCTTAGCTTTCCTTTCTTTCTCCTTAATGATCTTATCATCTACCAGCTTTGCAAAAACTTCCTCATCAGTAAGGAATCTTGTTTTCATCACACTAGCAAAGTGTAGTAATCTGCTCTCCTCCACTTGCCACCAGTTTGCACCTTTATCTTGGATGACTTGTGATATCTCCATAATAGTCTTTTCTTTCACATCAACAAGCATCCTCAAATCATGGAATGTCTTCTGAATTCTTGGAAATTCAGCAAGCTGTGGATACAAACTGTCCACAGTAGCCTTGGCTCCACCTCTGAGCATACTTTCATATGTATACTCCTCCTCATCTCCACTAGAATGGGGACTTTGGGTTATAGGGGAGTTGGCTCTGGGTTTTCCTATAGTGGCTTCAGGAAGGTTGAGTTCAGGGATATTGGCTTCAGAAGGATTGGTTGCAATTGAAGGAACTTCAGTTGCTTTTGAGAGCAATGGATCTGAAGGGGCTTTGCTCAAGGGGGTTGGTTCAAAGAGTGCAGCTTCTAAAAGCTTTGAGTAGTTGAGCATAGATGAGTCAAGGGGAGAATGCAATCTTATCTCATCTACTTCTATATCTGCTAGCACATCTATCCCACTTCTTTGCACGCTCCCTTCTGGAGAATATCTCTTTGTAAGATTGATAGGGGTGATAGGTTGATTGGTTGGGGTTATGTGGGTTTCAGGGGAGTTGGGCTCAGGGTTCTGAATTTCAGGGATATTGGCCTCTATTGGTTGACCTTCAGGGACCCTGGATTCTGGAGTTCCAGAACCAGATGAGTTGGTCCTTGACTTTGATTTGGTCCTGCTTTCAGCTCTGCTCTCTCTAAGAGCAAGTTGGAGAGACCTTTCCTCCTGAAGCTCCAACACTTTGTCAGTAGGCTTGGCCCTTCTCTTGCTGGCTCTACTGCTCCCACTTCCTTCACCATCTTTTTCAGGGACAACTTCCCTGATCCTCTTATCACCTCTAGACTTTTGTCTAGTCTCATTATATTTCTGCCTTAACTCTTCTGAATGATCAGAAGACACTTGCACACCTTCTTCAGCAACATCTTCAATCTCAGTTGAGGCTCCAGTGGTGTCTTCTGAGGGGATTTGAGACATCTTCCTTCTCTTTACCACTCTGGCCTTTGTCCTCTTTTTCAACTTTGGCTTCTCCTCCACCTTTTCTTCAGTAGGTTTGGCCATTAGCATCCTCCTTTGCTCAGTTTTCTTGCTGAGCTTTCTAAACATAATCTTTTGGGCTGGGAGGGGCTTTGCAAAGGTTTGCATTTGAGAATAATGGGAGAACCTTTCAATCAACAAGCTTGCCCTGGTGCAATACTTGAGTTTCCCTTGTAGCACAACCTTATTGTGAGTTTTCACCTTGAACTTGGCCTTTTCCTTCATCATTTCAGACATGATGAAGGTCCTTCAATCAAACTTGATGCCTTTGTCACTAGCATCAACTACTGCAGCCATAATTCTGATTCTTGGATGGCTGACCTGCTCCAAGCTTCCAGTATTGCTCATGAGACTCTTAGTGATTACCTCAAATAGATTGAGAAATTCTGGCTTGAGAGTCTTCTTGTTCTGTGTTGAAGAGAGAGGGCCTGGTACTAATAGCCATTCTTGAGCTATTTCATCTTCAAGTCCAGTACCATAAACTTCTGGATTCCTTCCTTCAGAAGGCAATCCAAAAGCTCCTTCAAGATCTTCTGAAGAGAATTTCACTCTATGAAATCTCTCTTCCTCCTCTCCTTCTGCCACATATGACAGTCTGGTGGAAATTTCACCATCTTCAGGCTTACCTCTCCATTTGAGAAAGGCAAAGAACTCAGCCATGTAGTTTTCCAAGCAAGAACTTGGTCTACCCTCCATAAACCTTTGTAATCCAGCTCTTCTCAACCATCTCAGGGTTGGTGTAATTTCAGGATCCTCACTCTCAAATGATACTATGGGCTCAAAATGAAGACTGTTTTTGTTGCTTAAGTATCCAAAATCAAGGTCTAGAGCCTTGTTGGAGAAATCAATGATCATTTCTGGTCTAACTTTGGGAGCCATTGAAGGCTTCAGAAATGACTTTGAGAGAGTTTTGAGAGAGTTTGAAGAAAATGAGCTAGGGTTTCGAATACTTGGGGAAGAAGAGTTTGTGGGGGATCTTAAGACTTGAGAATATTCTAAAAAGAATGTTTGTCAATGAGTTGGTGAGTTTTGTGAGTTTTCAACTGTTGTCAAAAATGGAAAACACACTTGGACGGCCAGGATTAACTTCAGGGGAGTTGGCCAGTTTTGATCCAAAGGTCAAAAACCAATGTAACCGTGAGTTATTGGTTTTATTCAAAACGTGGAAGTTATTTAATATTAGTTAATGGATGGGGAGTTTTCGAGATAGATCATGGCTTGAAAAGTGTAATGCAAACAAGAGTTAAATCTTGGCATTTAATGCATGGAAAGCGACCTTTTGGGTGGGGGACAAATTAAATCCCACAGTGATGATATCTGTAATTGGGATAGGTATCAAGGTAGACAGTGATTACCCAAAATAGGTGCTTATCAAACCAAGGAAATAGTTTGATAGCCAAGACAACTTATCTGACCCCACTAGGACAAGTGTCCTGAAAAGATGTGGACAAGTGTCCTGAGATTCAATGGACAAGTGTCCTGAGTAATTGTGATCATCTCTTCTGAACTTCAGTAGACTTGACCAAGTCTGCTGAAAACTAATTCAGTTACTTTTCTCATTAACTTCAATGAGTTTTACTTGTCCAACTTCCCTGGATCAAGTAATCCCAACTCTGCTGATAGCTCTAGAAACCTTGCTTCTGCAAGTGGCTTTGTTAGAATATCAACTTTTTGATGATCTGTGTGGATCTTGACCAGCTTAATGTCTTTCTTCTCCACATGATCTCTAATGAAGTGGTGCTTGATGTCCACATGTTTGCATCTTGTGTGTAAGACAGGATTTTGTGATATTGCAATTGCACTGTTGTTATCACAAAATATTGGCACTTCAGTAGAGTTGACTTTGTAATCTCTGAGTTGTTGTCTCAACCAAAGGATTTGAGCACAACAACTTCCAGCTGCAACATACTCAGCTTCAGTGGTGGAAGTAGCCACTGTGTTCTGCTTCTTGGAGAACCAAGATATCAGCTTGTTGCCTAAGAATTGACAAGTCCCTGAAGTGGACTTTCTATCAATTCTGCAACCTCCATAATCAGCATCTGAGTAGCCAGTTAACTCAATGTTGTCATCAGCAGGGTACCAAAGGCCTAAATTCTCAGTGCCTTTGAGATACCTCAAGATCCTCTTTGCAGCTTCAAGATGGCTTTTCTTAGGATTTGCTTGAAATCTTGCACAAACACCTACTGCAAAGGTGATGTCAGGTCTACTGGCAGTGAGATAGAGGAGTGAACCAATGATTCCTCTATACTCAGTAGAGTTGGTTGAAACACCACTCTCATCAGGATCCATCTTCCAATTTGTGTTCATTGGGATCCTTACTGGCTTGCTAGTAGCACACCCAAACTTCTTGATCATTTCTCTGGTGTACTTAGCTTGGTTGATGAAGATACCTTCCTTTGATTGTTTGACTTGAAGTCCCTAAAAGAAGTTCATCAACCCCATCATGGACATCTCAACTTGCTTTGCATTAGCTTTGAGAACTTCTCACACAGCTTCTCATTGGGGGATCCAAATATTATGTCATCTACATAAATTTGGACAAGCAAGATGTCCTCTCCTTCAGAGATTCTGAAGAGAGTTCTGTCCACAGTTCCCTTGGTGAATCCATGATCCAAGAGGAATTGTGACAGTGTATCATACCAAGCCCTAGGGGCTTGCTTGAGTCCATATAGAGCTTTCTTCAGTCTGTAAACTTGGTTTCCAACCTCAAAACCAGGGGGTTGCTCCACATAGACTTCTTCTTTCAAGACTCCATTCAGAAAGGCACTCTTGACATCCATCTGGTATACTTTGAACCTTTTGTGGGCTGCATAGGCTAGAAAGAGCCTTATTGCTTCTAGCCTTGCCACAGGTGCAAAGGTCTCATCATAGTCAATGCCTTCATGTTGGCAATAACCCTTTGCCACTAGTCTTGCTTTGTTTCTGACAATCACATCATTCTCATTTTTCTTGTTCTTGAACACCCACTTTGTTCCTATAACATCTTGATGTGAAGGTCTATCCACCAGCTCCCAAACTTCATTTCTGGTGAATTGGTTCAGTTCTTCCTGCATGGCTGTGATCCAATTGGCATCTTGAAGTGCTTCTTCAATGTCACTTGGTTCTTGTTCTGACAAGAAACAACAGAAAAGAGCACTTTCACCATGAAATCTCCTTGTTTTGACTCCTATACTTGGATCACCAAGTATTAGATCAGTAGGGTGGTCAGACAACCAAGTCCTTCTTTTTCTGATCTCTTCAGTAGAGTTGTCCTCTACTGAAGTTGAGTCATTTTGATCATAAAATTCAGGATAATTGAATGCAGGATCTAATTCAGGATCATAATCAGGGGTGTTGTCCTCAATGTCAGGGACATTAGCATTTTCAACATTTTGAGTTCCCCCTTGAGTATTTGATCCATTAACTACCTCAGCAGGAACTGCTTCTTCATTGGTAGTTGTTACCTGGATGTGAACTGGGATTGGATCATTCAGTTCACCATTTCCTTCAGTGGGATCTGCCTCAGGAAGGTTGCCTTCAGGATTGTTGTCCAAAGTGAAGTTTTCAGGCAGGTTGGCTTGGACAACATCTACGAATTTAGTGTCTTTGTCTTTTAGGCTCAGTCTGGTTGTCCTCTGTGTGATTACCTCTGATTCTAAGTTCTCATTCCTGAACTCATGAATAGATTCATCAAACACAACATGAGGTGTTTCCTCCACAATAAGGTTTTTCTTGTTGTAGACCCTGAAAGCTCTACTGATTTGAGAATATCCAAGGAATACTCCCTCATCAGCTTTGCTATCAAAGGCTTTCAGCTGTTCTTTCCCATTATTGTGTATGAAACACTTGCAACCAAAGATGTGAAAGTATGACACTTTAGGCAGTCTTCCTTTCCAGAGTTCATAGGGGGTTTTGCCTTGCCCCTTAGTGATCAAACATCTATTTTGAGTATGGCATGCAGTGTTTATAGCTTCAGCCTAAAACTTCTTAGGTAAGTTTGAATCAGCAATTAAGGTCCTAGCAGCTTCTTTTAAGGTTCTATTTCTCCTCTCTGCAACTCCATTTTGTTGGGGAGTTCTAGCTGGTGAGGTTTCATGAGCTATTCCATTAGATGTGCAATACTCATTGATGTATGAATTTATGAACTCAGTGCCTTTATCAGATCTTATCTTGATAATGCTAAGGCTTTTTTCATTTGACAATCTCTTTAGAAGTTCAGGCTGTTTGACTTGTGTTTCCTTCTTATTAAGGAGAAATACTACCCATGTGAACCTAGAGAAGTCATCTACTACAACCAATGTGTATTTTCTACCATTTATGCTTGCAGGGGTAATTGGTCCAAATAAGTCCATATGTAATAATTCAAGTACCCTTTCAGTAGAGATGACTGGTTTTCCTTTGAATGAGGCTTTAATCTGTTTTCCTTCTTGGCATGGTTTGCAAACATGCTCCTTAATGAAAACCTCATTAGGTAGTCCTTTAACTAATGTATTTCTAGCAATCTTGTTCATTATTTTGAAGTTCAGGTGGTTTAATCTCTTATGTCATAACCAGCTTTGTTCACTAGAACTCTTAGCAATGAAGCATGCAGCATCAGTAGACTTGTCCCAGTCTGCATAATACACATTTCCTTTCCTAGTTCCAGTCAATAGAATTAGTTGAGCCTTATCTTTGATTAAACATTTTCCACTAGAAAACTCAACATTGAAATCTTTATCACAGAATTGACTGATACTTAGGAGATTATACTTGAGACCAGCCACATAAGACACATTGGATACTTTGATGTTACCAATCATCAAAGTACCATAACCTTTTGTTGTAGCTTGTGAGCTGTCTCCAAATGTGACATTTGGGCCTTCTTTTTCAATAAAATCAGTGAGGAGTTCCTTGTTTCCAGTCATGTGCCTTGAACATCCACTGTCAAGGTACCATGCTGACTTTTTGCTCATGCTCCTCTTCTTGTGGCCCATTGGTACCTGCAATTAGATTGGTTTAGGTACCCTTTGAGTTTTGGGTCCTGAGCGGTTAGCTGTACCTTTAGGAACCCAAACTTGCCTAATAACCCTGATTGATTCAAGGTGGCTAAGTTGTCTTCCTCTAGCATCTACATACACTGTCTTTCCCTTAAATGCCTTGGGGAAAGTATGTGTGAATGTGTTAACTCTGAAAGTTTCAGGAGAGTTGTCAAATCTCCTGAACTTATGAGTTCTTTGTGCTACTTGAGGGAATCTTTGAGGAAAGGCTTTCTTATGACCATTACCCTTTGGCATGAAGGGTTTTGGTTGTCTCATTTTATTTTGCCTTTGAGGATAGTTGTCCTTAGGTCTAGTCAGCTGAGGCTTTCTTAGTAGAGTTGGCCTAGACTGATTATACCTTGGATAACTCCTCTGAACATTGTTCAAGAGAGTTGCCCTTCCATTGGGTCTACTCTGCTGACCAACATTCCTCTTGTGTTCAGGAGATTTGGCCATTTCCTTATGTTTAGGCCTAGTCTCCTTAAGCACTTGAGTAGGCAAGTCATCCATTTTGCCCTTTCCTTTGTTCAGTGGCTGTTTGTTTTCATTTTCAGTTGGTGCCACTGACTTAACAAATATTCTCTTAGTGTTACTCACAGAAGCAACACTAAGACAAGGTGAAGATTCAAATGGATCAAAACCTAATCCACTTCTTTGAGCCATAGGTCTTTGATAACTCTGAATTTCCTCTATTGCTCTAGAGGATTTCTTCAGAGCAGACATCTTTAATTTCAGGCTCTCTTCACTTGATTTAAGAATATCATATTCATGTTAAAGGTTTTCAATCTTGGCATTTAGAATTTTCAGTTCAAAATCTTTTCTCTTCTGAGAGCGTAGTTGATCATTAATTTCCTTTTGTTGGTCAACTATCCTGAGATTTGCTTCCTCAAGTTCTCTCAAGACTTGTTGATACAACTCAGTAGATTTGACATCAACAACTACCTCAGAAGTTTTGGCAAGCTCAATAGCCAATCTTTCATTTTCTCTCACACAGTTATCATGAAATTCTTGTAACATAGTGAAATCTTCCATCAACTTTCCAAGGAAAAGTTTCAGGTTGACCTCACTATTGTTTTGTGAGATGAATGATGGTGAACTAGAAGTAGATGATACCTCATCATCCTCAAGAGCCATGTTGCAAACATCATCATCATCTTCACTGTTAGAGAACAGTCCATCAGAAGAGTTGAAGCTTTCAGCACTTTCAGATTCTTCACCAGCCATCATAGCCTTTCTATTGGTGAACTTTCTGTCTTTTTTGGCTTGCCTTTCTCTTCTCTCCTTAGAGCTCAATTCAGGGCAGTCATACTGGAAGTGCCCTTTCTTTTTGCAGTTATAGCACAGATCTTCATCATCATCTTTCTTTGGTTCTTCTCTTCTTTTTGATGATGAAGGTTCAGCTCTACTGGACCTTCTCTTATCAGAGTACTTGTCCTCTGATCTTTTCTCATCAGTCTTCTTGACCTCAACCTGAGCTTCAGGAGAGTTGTACCTTCTCCTGAATTTGTTGTCTTGGTAGAATTTCTTGTATCTACCAAACCTTGAGTTTAGCTTTTCAAACCTTCTAGCCATCAAGGCTAGTTCTTCCTTCATTTCAGTCTTGGAGACTGACTTTGATGATCTTGGAGTGGACTGCATTTCTGGTTTAGCAGTTTTGGCTTTGAATGCCACTCCCTTAGTAGGATTTGAAGGTTCCTCAACAGGCTTTCTTCTATTGAGGTCGAACTCATAAGCTTTGAGTTCAGAGAAGATTTGTTGCATGGGCATGGTAGAGAGATCCTTGGTGTTTTGCATCATAACAGCATAGACATCCTACTTCTGAGTGAGACTTCTCAAGATCTTCAATCCAACTTCTCTTTTGGAGTACACCTTGCCTAATGAGTTGATCTCATTCATCACATCAGTGAATCTACCAGCAAATTTGTCAATGGATTCCTCAGACTCCATTGTAAATTGTTCAAACTTTTGCACTGCCACTTGGAGCTTGTTCTCCTTGATCTTTTCAGTGCCCTCACACATTTCTGCAAGAGTATCCCATATCTCCTTCGCAGTTGTGCAGTGGTAGACCCTTCCCATGATTGCATCTGGAATTGTTTGATAGAGGGTATTCATAGCTAGATAATTCAAATTATCTTTCCTCTTCTCATCAACAGTGAAGTCATCCTCATCTTTGGGAATCAGTTCCCTTATATCTGCTCTTTGAGCTTCAGTGACTCTGGGATTTACTTGAGTGAACACAAAAGGACCTCTTGTGATCACTCTCAACATATCAGTGTGCAAAGATGCAAGATGAGCCCTCATTCTGATTTTCCAGAAATCATAATTGTATATTGAGAACATGGGCAATTTGTGATGAGAGATGTGATTGACTGGATTTGTGGCCATGTTGTCCAATCCTTGAACAGCAGAAGGTGGAACAGCAGCATTGTTGTTGGCCATATCTCAAGAACACATAGTTAGTCAACAATTGATAGGATTTCAGATAGATCAGTTCAGTGACCACACCAAATATGTGATTTTGAAAACCAAGATGGCTTTTCAGAAGCAGTGGTCTTTGAACCCCTGCTCTGATACCACTTGTTGGTCCTGAAAGGAGTATATAACAAGTGTATGGGGGGGGGGAATACACTTGTATGCAAATTCTTTTTTACTATGATCAAACCAGAGCTCAGCAAGGTTGTCTTGGACAACTCTGCTGAAGATGATTAACTCTTCTAAGATAATTAAGCTACTAAGTACTATTGAGTACTTAGTTGAATAACTATCTAGGGGAGTTATATGTGCGGAATAGTGGTTGGCCCTTTTAGTTTAGACTCCTTTAGTTTCTGAAATCACTTAGTCAAATCAATACAGTCCAGTTTTCAGGGAACTTGTCCAAATAGGTTTTGCACAGTCTTTGGATGTTTATCCTTTGAAAGTTCAGTTTAGTGTGCAGTGTTGAATGCATGTAAGTACTTCAAAAGTAAATCAACACAAGAGTTTATAGTGGTTCAGAGACTCAAGCTCCTACATCCACTATCCCTGATTGAACAGGATAATTCCTTCACTCTTGGAATTAACTTGTTTTATAGTGCCAAGGTGCACTTGATCGATAACACCACTCCTTGGTGAATTGATCCCTAGGATGTCTAGATTCCTAGTACCCTCTTCTCAACTCAGAACTGAACTGTTCTTCTCTCAACAGTCAGTTCCTACCACTTCTACTACTACAACCTTCTCACTTTCACTCTTGAAAGGTATAAGGGTTGGAGTAAGGTTCCAACTAATGAGATATCCTTTACAATGAAGATCAGTGTATAAGGTTTAGGATATCTCTCTAAGCTTGTGTATGGATATACAATAGGTTCATCTTAGAAGAAGTGTTTGAAGACTAAGATAGTCTTTGAAAGTTTTGAAAGCACTCTAGCTTGTAAGAACTTGAGTTTAGTTGGATTGTGTTGAGGTGCTTTCAAATGGTCTTCACACTTCTGTATTTATAGACAATTGAAGGATTTGCCCGTTGGAGAGGCAGCCTCAAAAGTCCATAAATGTCTTCTTTTAGTTCTTCAACTTTGAAGACAGATTCTTGATAGTGACATGTCCTCATTTGGGAAATAAACGGCTGTATGAGCTTTGTCTTCATTCTGCAGCTCTCTTCCCAATGTCTGACTTTCAGATTCTCTTGTTAGGACATGGACATGGCTTCTGAAGGTTGTTCCAATGATAGGACAACATTCCTTATCAATTGGACAACTCACCTTATCACTATCAGCAGTCTTGCTTATCAGCAAGGTTGACTTGCTCTTCTTCAGATGACTTGGCTCATACCCTTTGCTTCACTTCAAAGTGATCTTAGCATGATTTCTTTGGAGATCTCTAGGGCATTGTTGTCTTTAACTCTTCAGCATGGTTGACCTCAAGCTTTCAGAAGATTTGATCTTGCTTAATTGTGCTGAGACAACACTTCTGGACAACTCTCTTGATCAGCATACTTGGCCTTCCTTAGGCTCAGTGGTTGTTCCAGATTTTGAGCCTTGAGGGGACTTGTTCTTGATAAACTTCAAAGCATAGGTTCCCCCTGAAATTGTGCATCTATACAACTAAGAGATGCCTAACATACCAGCTTCTCATCTAGCCTTTATTCTATATGTTCTAACATCTCTAGAACATACTCAACTTGACTTAGGCATGTCTCAGGGGGTTTTGGTATTAAATCAAAAAATATCTCATTTTATTCCCAACAACAACCATCCTGATAAGTGTTTTGACCTCTATTTTGGTCAACAATTCTGACAAACATTCCTGAGTGGGTCCCAAAGTTGCTGACTGGGTCCCACATGGTCGAATAACCTGACCAACTTTGCTGAAGACTATATAGATAACTCCACTGAGTTCCCTTTTTAGACACACAGTTTCAGTGAGGTTGGTCAACCTTTCTGAAGTTCATTTTAATGAACTTCCCCCTTCATTTGAGCTTCCTTCTTTATTTTTCCATCTTCCCTGGATCAAGTAAGCCTAATTCAGCTAAAAGTTCTAGAAACCTTGCTTCAGCTAGTGGCTTTGTTAAGATATCAGCCTTTTGCTTATCAGTGTGAATTTTGACAAGCTTGATATCTTTCTTCTCCACATGATCCCTTATGAAATGATGCTTGATATCAACATGTTTGCATCTGGTGTGGAGCACTGGATTCTGTGAAATAGCAATTGCACTATTGTTGTCACAGAATATAGGAACTTCATTGGTGATGACTTTGTAATCTCTGAGTTGCTGTCTGATCCAAAGTATCTGAGCACAGCAACTTCCAGCTGCTACATATTCTGCTTCAGTTGTTGATGTTGCAACTGTATTTTGCTTCTTTGAAAACCATGAGATTAGCTTGCTGCCCAAGAATTGACATGTTCCAGAGGTGGATTTTCTGTCAATTCTACATCCTCCATAGTCTGCATCTGAATATCCAGTGAGCTCTATGTTGTCATCAGCTGGATACCATAATCCAAGATTCTCAGTTCCCTTAATATATCTTAGAATTCTCTTGGCAGCATTAAGGTGGCTCTTCTTTGGATTTGCTTGAAATCTTGCACATACTCCAACTGCAAATGTGATATCAGGCCTACTTGCAGTGAGATACAGCAAGGATCCTTTGATGCCTCTGTAATTAGTGGAATTGGTTGATTCTCCACTTTCATCAGGATCCATCTTCTAGTTTGTATTCATGGGGATTCTGACTGGCTTGCTTGTAGCACATCCAAATTTCTTGATCATGTCCCTTGTATATTTGGACTAACAAAATATCATCTCCTTCACAGATTCTGAACAAGGTTCTGTCAACAGTGCCTTTGACAAAACCATGATCTAGAAGGAACTGTGATAAGGTGTCATACCAAGCTCTTGGAGCTTGCTTGAAGCCATAAAGGGCTTTCTTTAATCTGTACACCTTGTCTCCTTCTTCAAAGCCTAGGGGCTGCTCAACATACACCTCTTATTTCAGTACACCATTGAGAAATGCACTCTTCACATCCATTTGGTATACTTTGAATCTTTTGTGAGCTGCATATGCTAAGAAGAGTCTGATTGCCTCAAGTCTGGCCACTGGAGCAAAGGTCTCATCATAATCAATCCCTTCAGATTGACAGTATCCTTTGGCTACCAGCCTTGCTTTGTTCCTCACTATGATGTCATTTTCATTTTTCTTATTTTTGAACACCCATTTGGTTCCAATGACATCTTGATGAGTTGGCCTGTCCACCAGTTCCCACACTTCATTTCTGGTAAACTGGTTCAGCTCTTCTTGCATGGCAATGATCCAGTTGGTGTCTTGAAGTGCTTCCTCAATATCTTTTGGTTCCTGTTCTAAAAGGAAACAACAAAACAAAGCACTTTCTCCATGAAATCTTCTAGTTTTGATCCCTTCACTTGGATTACCAAGTATCAGGCTAGTTGGGTGGTCTTGCAACCAAGTCCTTCTAGACCTGATCCCTTCAGGAGGATTGTCCTCTTCTGAAGTTGGATCACTAGACTCATTAAATTCAGGAAAGTTAATTGAAGGATTAAGTTCAGGATCATATTCAGGGGTGTTGTCCTCATTGTCAGATGAGTTGACATTTTCATTGGTTCCCCCTTGAATATTGGATCCATTTACTACCTCAGCATTGCCTGCTTCTTCATTGGTAGTTGTTACCTGGTTTTGAACTGGGATGGGGTCAGTCAGTTCAATTTCTCCTTCATGTTGATTAACTTCTGGTTGATTGCCATCAGGTAGGTTGTCCAGTTTTTTATTGTCATCAAGTTCCGGTTGGACAACATCTACAAACACTGTTTCCTTACTTTGAAGCCTTAGTCTGGTTGTTCTTTGTGTTATCTCATCAATATTCAGGTTTCTATCCCTGAACTCATTGATAGATTCATCAAACACAATATGAGGTGTTTCTTCAACAACAAGGGTTTTGCAATTGTAGACTCTGTAAGCTTTACTGATTTGTGAATATCCAACAACAATTCCTTCATCAGCTTTGCTGTCAAAAGCTTTCAATTGCTCTTTCCCATTATTGTGAATGAAACACTTGCAACCAAATATATGAAAATAGGCAACAGTGGGCAATCTACCTTTCCATAGTTCATATGGAGTTTTACATTAACCTTTAGTGATTAAGGATTTGTTTTGAGTGTGGCATGCAGTGCTAATGGCTTCAGCCCAGAACCTTTTTGGCAATTTGGATTCATCAATTAGAGTTCTTGCTGCTTCTTTTAAGGTTCTGTTCCTCCTTTCAGCAACCCCATTTTGTTGAGGTGTTCTTGCTGCAGAAGTCTCATGTGTGATGCCATTTTTATTGCAGTACTCATTGATGTATGAGTTTATGAATTATGTGCCTTTTTCTGATCTGATCTTGACAATACTTAGGCCCTTTTCATTGCTCAATCTCATCATCAATTCAGGTAGCTTGACTTGGGTCTCCTTTTTGTTCAGAAGAAATACCACCCAAGTGTACCTGGAGAAATCATCAACAACTACTAAAGCATATTTTCTTCCATTTATACTTACTGGGATAATTGGACCAAATAAGTCCATATGCAGTAGTTGAAGAACTCTCTCAGTAGAGATGACAGGCTTTCCTTTGAATGAAGCTTTGATTTTCTTTCCTTCTTGACATGGCTGACATAAATGTTCCTTGGTGAACACTTGATTTGGCAGCCCTTTTACTAGAGAGTTTCTTGCTATCTTGTTGATGGTTTTGAAGTTCAGGTGGTTTAGTCTCTTGTGCCATAGCCAGCTTTGCTCACTTGTGCTTTTGGCAACAAGACAAATTGCTTCAGGGGATTTGCTCCAATCTGCAAAATAAACATTTTCCTTTCTCACCCCTATTAGTAGCACCTGTTGTGTTGATTTATCTTTGATAATGCATTCATTAGGTGCAAATTCAACACTGTATCCTCTATCACATATTTGGCTAATGGACAACAAATTATATTTTAGGCCTAGAACATATGAGACATCAGTAATTTTGACACTACCAATGCTTAATGTACCATAGCCTCTTGTGATCCCTTGAGAGCTATCTCCAAAGGTTACTGAAGGGCCATCTTTTTCAATGAATTCTGAGAGAAGCTCCTTGTTTCCAGTCATATGTCTTGAACATCCACTGTCCAAGTACCATGCTGTTTTCTTGTTTATGCTTTTCTTCTTCTTGTGGTCCTTGCAGCCCTGCAAAGTCAAACTTTAGGTACCCTTTGAATGTTGGGTCCTAGAGGGTTAGCTGTACCTTTTGGAACCCAAATCTGCCTAATTACTCTGATTGACTCAAAGTGACTGACTTGGTTTCCCTTTACATCTACATATACAGTCCTACCCTTAGATGCCTTGGGTGGTTTCTGTGCATAAGTGTTAGCCTTGTAAGGTTCAGGAGAGTTGGTGAATTTCTTTGGGACATGTCTCCTGAAGTTACTAGACTTAGGTGCAGCTTGGTAAGACCTTTGAGGATATGGGCTTAGATGGCCTTTTCCCTTTGGCATGAAAGGTCCAGGCTTCCTGAAGCTGTTATACCTATCAGTGGGGTTGGGCCTTAGTCTGTCCAGTTGAGGTTGCCTCATTTGAGTTGGCCTTTTCTGAGCAGATTTTGGACAACTCCACTGATGAGTGTTAAGATGATTTGACCTTCCATTGGTTCTTCCCTTCTGAACCTCATTCCTCTTGTATACAATGTTCTTAACCTTTTCCTTTGGTTTGGGTTTAGAAGCATTGTCTACTTGAGTAGGTATAAGAATTTCTTTTCCCTTACCCTTGATCAGTGGCTGGTTTACTTCCATTTCATTTTGTTTTTGCTGAGCCACTGACCTTACAAAATTCATCTTAGAGTTGCTAGTTGAAGCAATGCTAAGACCAGGTGAGGGTTCAAATGGATTATAGCCTAATCCACTTCTTTGAGCCATTGGTCTTTGAAACCCTTGAATTTTCTCTATTGCTTTAGAGGATTTGTTCAAAGCAGACATCTTCATTTTTAAGCTCCCCTCACTTAATTTAAGAGTATCAATTTCATTTGAGAGATTATCAAATTTAGCTTGAAGGATTCTAAGGTCAAAATCCTTTTTCCTCAAAGCCAGATTTTGTTCATCAATCAGCTTTTGTTGTTCAATGACTTTGAGAGACATTTCATCATGTTCTCTCACAGTCTGTTGATACAACTCAGTTGATTTAAAGTCAAACTATGGTTCAGGAAGATTGGGAGTTTGAACTTTAGAATTCAACAGTTCATTTTCTCTCAATGCCATATTGCATACCTCTTGAAGTCTGGTGAAGTCCTCAAGTAACTTTCCAAAGTTAAGTTTCAAGTGGATTTCACTGGACTCATGTGTGTTATTTGAAGAATTAGAAGATGAACATACCTCTTCATTCTCAAAACCCATTTGACAGTCATCATCACTGTCACTGTTGGAGAATAGCCCAACATCAGATGAGTACACACTTTCTTCACTAGCTGATTACCCAGCTACCATGGCCTTCCTGTTGTTCAACCTCTTATCTCTTTTGTTCTGCCTTTCTTTTCTCTCTTTTGAACTTAGGTCAGGACAATCATACTGAAAGTGACCCTTTTTCTGGAAGTTATAACACACATCTTCATCATCATTCTTCTTGCTTGAGGACTCCTTCCTCCTTGATGATGATGGTTCAGCTTTGTTGTACTTCTTTCTGTCAGCATATTTATCTTCTTTCTTCTCATCAGAGACTTTGTCCTCTGATTTGTTGTCAGGAGAGCTGTACCTCCTCCTGGTCCTGTTGTCTTGGTAGAACTTTTTGTATCTACCAAATCTGGAGTTGAGCTTCTCAAATCTTCTGGCCATGAGTGCCAGTTCCTCCTTCATCTCAGTCTTGGAGACAGTTTGAGATGACCTTTGTGTACTCTTCTTTTCTGACTCAGCAGCTTTGAATGCAACACCTTTGCTTGAGGAGGGTGGCTCTTCATGCACCTTCTTTATGTTTAAATCAAACTCATATGCTTTGAGTTCTAAAAACACTTGTTGCATGGGCATATTGTCAAGGTTGCTAGTGTTTTGCATCATGACAGAGTATATGTCCCACTTGGATGTGAGACTTCTCAGAATTTTCAATGCAACTTCTCTTTTGGCATAGAACTTGCCAAGAGAGTTTATCTCATTCATGATGTCAGTGAATCTGCCATCAAGATGATCAATAGTTTCATTTGGCTCTGTAGATGTTGTTACTCTTAAATGTCTTAACATTCATAACAACATCTTAATTCGACCTTTCTTATTTTGTCTAAGTCTAAATTCTGTTTTCTAGTTGATGCTGCTTTGGATGTTGTAACATCGCAGGTTGAAGATCTAGAACATTCTACACAGTTCCAGACTGGAAGGATCTGGAAGCTTGCAGAAGTATGTAGATCATGCGGTTGCTTTTGAAAACGTCCAGAATAGGCTGGAAGGTGCTAGAATTCATTGGAATGAAGAGTGGGCTAAAAAGAAGGGATGAGATCCTAAAAAATAGGATATGGATTATGAAGCTTCTAGAATTCGTTTTTACCTCTATAAATACTCAAGGAAGTCTTCATTATTCAGTATGGAGAATTAAGAGTAATCACATAATGTCTATGTGAAGTGTTCGTCCTACTTAGACATTATCGTGATTATTATTTCTTCTTCATCAGATTCTCGTACAACATGAAGAAATACATATCAGATCCGAGAGTCACATATTTCACGAAGTGCTATTCTTTAAGTCCTAAACTAGTGTTCATCCTGTTAGGAATTATTGTCATTAGCATGTTCATGTCGTTGTGCCGAAGAGTCCAAACTTCCTGTACAACATAGACTTTTCTATACTTCTTTGATAGAGAGATCATAGAGTTAGATTAGTTTTTGGTAGTGTAATTTTTACACTTAAGCCGTCTTTAGACTAGATACATTATCAAGTCTTGTTTTCGTTGTGAATATTTGTTCACACACCATTTGTATTCACATAATTATTAGTGAAAGTTTCGCCATGAGGCTCGCATAGATTTTAAATTAAAATCTATGTTAAAAAGTTAATTTTGTGTCTTTGTGTTCTTCATACTTTCAAGTCTTCCGCTATTCGTATTCTGATATTCTGTAATCGAGTCAGTGTTACATTGAGTGTTCTAACATTGAGTGTAGCATCAGTCTTGTTTTACTTGTGTTCAGTTTATTTCTAGTGTTTTAGTCTTCCGCTGTGTCTGTCTTTTCTGATATTCTGTTTGAATTAATGTTACACCATTTGTCTTAACATCCAGTGTAACATTGTTCTGTTTTTCACTTAAACACTAGTAATACCATCCACACACACTTTCAGTTGGTATCAGAGCCAATACCTGACGATACTAGGTTTAGATCCTTGCTTAAAGTGTGTTTTAAGTTTATGTTAGCAATGGAAACACATCACATATCCACTACACTTAGGCACCCGAACATATTATCCATATTTTAAGCCTAAGTTGTGCATGTATATCAAGTTGATTGATGAACGTGCTTGGAGGACTCTACTTACAGGTTATGATGTACTAAAGATCCAAATCAACACATCAATACATCCACCAGAAAGAAGGAAAATTCAATTTCAACCAAGGTTATCAAAAAGTGAAGGTAAACTAAGGTATGATCTTTAATATAGAAAATCAGTTCAATGCATATTCTGAATATGGTCTTTATGAAAATTAATGTGCCAATATTAGACTTAAGCAAAAACTGAATTTTAGAACTACCTTGAATGTTTAATCAGATGATGAATTTGATGAATCAAAAGATGTTGAATTCGCTTTTCATACCAAGATTGATTATGATGATTCTTTAAAATGATAATCTGGATGAAACAGATTCTGATGTTGCACCTAATGTCATAACATTTATGGTAACATCAAAACAGAGTCACCCAGATTTGAACTGTTTTAATGGGTTTGTTGATGATGCAGGTATAAGGATTGATGATTCTAAATACCAAAAGTTGTTAGATAATTGTAACTCTCAGAAACTCACTCTTAATTCTTTGAGAATGAGAATCTGAAAGGAACAATTACCATGCTAGAAGTCATACATTCCAGAAGAGATTTTGAAGTTTGTAAACTGAAGGAGAAATTGATCACCTCTACTTTAAGTTTCATAAAATTTTCTATGAGTGCTTCTGATATATGTTATAACTATTGGTAAATCTGATAATTGTGGTATATGTTATTGATAGTGAAACTGCTTCTATTTTCTAAGAATTTTGAACATACTGTGAAGTTTGTGAAGGCAAATGTTAAAACATCTGTTGTAACATCTGCACAAACAGATTCTCACAAAGTAAAAAATATTGAAAAGAAGTTTGTATGTCATTATATTTCGAAAATTGATCATATTTGTCCTTACTGCATGACATTGGTTGATGATCTGAGATATGAGAAAATGTTACCTAAAAAGATTTCACATTCTATGAAACATTTTCTGAAATCTGCATGGAAATCTAATGTTACTTGTAATGCTGTTCACACTTCCTTGAAAGCATGTTTACTTGGTTAATGGTATTTTGATAGTGGTTGTTCTAGACATATGACAGGATAAATTGACTACTTATCTGATTATGTGACCTTGAATGATGGTGATATTACATATGGTGGTGGTTTCAAAATGAACTTTAAATGTTGAAGGTTTTCCTGAGCTTAAAAATGTTTTACATTTTGATGGATTGCTTGCTCATTTGATTAGTATTAGTCAACTTTGTGATGATAATTTGCATGTAAAATTGGACAAAGAAACATGTGTATGTTCTTAATAAAGATGAAGCAATTAGGGCAGTAGATAATTGTTATCTTATTGGAACAAGTGTGTGTAATTTGTCAAAGAATGATGAAAATATCTTATTGCATCAAAAATTGGGACATGCATATATGATACATCAGTGAAGAGACTAATCAACATCGATGTAGTGAAAAGGATTACCAAAACAGAAGTTTCAGAGTACCACTGTATGTGGACCATGCCAGAAAGGTAAGCAGGTAAGAGTGTTGCATAAAATGTTGTCACATTGTTCTACACATCAATTTTTCAAATTGTTGCACATGGATTTAATTGGTCTTATGTCTTTGTTGTAAGAAAGAATATAACTCTACAAGAAATGGCAAGAGTCATGATTTTATCTAAAAGTCTTTCTAAAAGATTTTGGGCTAAAGCATTGAATTCAGCATGTCATATCATTAATAGAGTTTATATTCGATCTAGTTCTATACAAACACCTTATGAGATTTTGAACATTAGAAAACCGAATGTGAAGTATTTTCATGTATTTGGTTGTGTGTGTTATATTTTGAATGATATGGATCAACTTCATAAGTTTGATTCTAAAAGTGTAAGGTTTCTTTTTAGGCTATTCTAGAAATAGTAAAGCTTATAGAGTTTATAACCTTAGGACTAACGCTATTCAAGAATCTGTTAATGTTTTGTTTGATGATGATTAAGGTCTTACAGATGAGAAAGATGAAGAAGATGTATCACAAGTGACTGACAATTCTGAGAATTCACTGAAGTCTGAAAATGTTGCACCTAATGTTACAACATCTGGAGTAACATCTACAGAACAGTCAGTTGGAACTTTATAGAACAGTCAGTATGTTCCCAAAAGGAATCCTTCTTCAAGAAATGACAAAAGTCATCCATCTGACCAGATCATAGGTGATGCTACAGTTGGAGTGCAAACAAGAGGAAAAGTAAGAGATAATAAGGTAGATGTGGTAAGAACAATATGCATGTCTTATATTTGCAATGTTGTGAATGCAGAGTGTTACTATTTTTAGGAATGAACTAGATTAGTTGCACAAGATTACACTCAAGTTGAAGTTATTGATTTTGATGAAATTTTTGCACTTGTTGCTAGGATAGAATCTTTTAGATTATTGCTAGCAATTGCATGTTTTATTCACATTAAACTTCATCAAATGGATGTATAAGCTGCATTTCTAAATTGCATTTTGAATGAAGAATCATATGTTTAACAACTTAAAGGATTTGAAGATCCACAATACCCTGATCGTTTTGTTAGAGGAGAAACCGTTTAAACTTTGTTCATTAAGCACACTGGAGAAGATTTACTTATTGCTCAAATATATGTTGATGACATTGTGTTTGGTTTAACTTGTGATAAAATGTTAACCAATTTGTTAAAACAATGACTGCAACATTTGAGATGAGTATGGTTGGAGACTTGAATTATTTTTTAGGTCTTCAAATCAAGCAATGTAAGGATGGTATATTCGTCTCTCAAGGTAAGTATGCTAAGAACTTGGTTAAAAGGTTTTATTTTGAAAGTTAAAAAGTAATGAAAACTTCTATGAGATCTACTTTGAAACTTTGCAAAGACAATGCTGGAAAGGATGTTGATCCAACATTG
The DNA here is from genome assembly GCA_963675135.1 of Galeopsis tetrahit. Classification (NCBI taxonomy): domain Eukaryota; kingdom Viridiplantae; phylum Streptophyta; class Magnoliopsida; order Lamiales; family Lamiaceae; genus Galeopsis; species Galeopsis tetrahit. Next base: position 19,847,576 of record OY776130.1, read on the forward strand.
TATAGATCTATGATAAGAAGTTTTACTTTATCTAACCTCTATTAGACCAGATATAATATACAGTGTTTTTGTTTGTGCTAGTTACCAATATTATCCAAAGGAATCTCACCTGAATGTTTTGAAAAGAATTATCAAGTATGATGCAGGTACAAGTGAACTTGGGATTTGGTATACTAAGGACACCAAAAACACTTTGATTGGATACAGTGATGCGGATTGAGCATGAGATATAGACGACATAAAGAGTAAGAGTAGAGGATGTTTCTACATGGGAAACAATCTTGTGGTTAAGCAAGATGTTTCATGGCTTATGAAATTGATATCCTTACAATTTTCTGTGATAATACGAGTGCATAAACATTTCTAAAAATTCAGTACAACACTCACTCACTAAACACATTTGCATTAGGAATTATTTTATGAGAGATTTAGTGGAGAAGAACATAGTGAAGTTGGAATACGTACCTACTGAAAATCATAATGATGATATATTTACTAAGGTTTTGACCTTGAGACATTCTTATCTTTGAGAAAATCTCTTGGTATGTGTAGTATCTGAATAATCCTAGATGGATGGTGTCACAAATGTCGTAGCATTTGAGACAACATCATAAAGTTGTATAGTTGTTATACATTTAATTTATTTCCTATTTTCGTTGAATAATTCCTTTGTAAAATATTCTTGAATCTAAAATTTTTTGTGCAAAAATAAACATGTCTTGCACCTCTCAAATGCATATAAATAGAATGTTGTTAGCATACTAAAAGATGTAGTTAATCACTGAGTAACTATGGAGCACGGAGTTGACTACTACGATGCCTTCTTTTCAAAAGGTGATTAATAAAATACATCAACATGTTCATAATCCATTGAGTAATTATGGGGCACGGAGTTCGCTACTACGATGCACTCTTCTAGAAAAATGGATCAATATGAACTAGGTGCTACAACACGAAAAACAAAGAAAAGAAAAAAATGGTGCAACACAAATGAAGTAAATTCATGTAAAAACCGTGTTGAGGTGTATGTAACAGTTTTGAGCATAGCATTAGATGATTCGATTATATTTTTATAAGTAGTAATTATTTGATTATTTGTGGAAATTTATTTCATTTATTCTGATTATACTAACCCACGTCTTTGGTTTATTTTCAGGTTATACACATTTAAATCTTAAACATTCTAGAATGTTCTTAATTTAATTAATTATTTAATTATGATTTTACCCACTACTTATCCATGATCTATTTTTGTGGCTAAGTTTACGGAGTATTATCGAATTTCTTCTAGAATCTTCCTTAATTAGTTTTTATTTTTATACGTATTACTTCCAACTATGCATTCTCTCCTATATTCTTCTCATAACATGATATACTAAGCATTGCATTTTTTTCGAGTGATTTGAGTATTGCATTTTAAGATTTGCTAAAGCCTTATTTGTCTCGGTTATTGTGATTATCCTTTCGATTTCTTGGTGCTTAAATGACAGGAAACAAAGAAACTACCTCACCATACTCAAACTCCCACGAAACTGTCATCTCCATCTCTCTCAAACCTTAATAGTTTCGCTTGCATGGCCGCTCACACCAAAACTCACCAACTACTACGATGCACTCTTCTAGAAAAATGGATCAATATGAACTAGGTGCTACAACACGAAAAACAAAGAAAAGAAAAAAATGGTGCAACACAAATGAAGTAAATTCATGTAAAAACCGTGTTGAGGTGTATGTAACAGTTTTGAGCATAGCATTAGATGATTCGATTATACTTTTATAAGTAGTAATTATTTGATTATTTGTGGAAATTTATTTCATTTATTCTGATTATACTAACCCACATCTTTGGTTTATTTTCAGGTTATACACATTTAAATGTTAAACATTCTAGAATGTTCTTAATTTAATTAATTATTTAATTATGATTTTACCCACTACTTATCCATGATCTATTTTTGTGGCTAAGTTTACGGAGTATTATCGAATTTCTTCTAGAATCTTCCTTAATTAGTTTTTATTTTTATACGTATTACTTCCAACTATGCATTCTCTCCTATATTCTTCTCATAACATGATATACTAAGCATTGCATTTTTTTTCGAGTGATTTGAGTATTGCATTTTAAGATTTGCTAAAGCCTTGTTTGTCTCGGTTATTGTGATTATCCTTTCGATTTCTTGGTGCTTAAATGACAGGAAACAAAGAAACTACCTCACCATACTCAAACTCCCACGAAACTGTCATCTCCATCTCTCTCAAACCTTAATAGTTTCGCTTGCATGGCCGCTCACACCAAAACTCACCAACTACTACAAGAAAAGCTGAAACACTTACCCAAACAACTCCAGTTACACCCATTCCTACAACTGTTCACATTCCACTCGATACGACCCTTAACGAGTTGAACCAAGCTATTGAGAATATGTCTCAATCGATGAAGAATTATGAGAATCTACTTATTCTTACTGTTGGAAATATGACCATAGACATTTCTCACTACTGAAAACCGAAAAACTCACCACTACACTTGGTTCGTTCACCTCACAAAAGCCCCAATTTCCAAGTCCTAATACTGAAACAGAGGAAACTGCCTCGATTGCTTTCTCTCTGGGGGAGATTGAAAAGGAAATTGAAGATTTTCCTGTTGCTGAGCAGAATAAGTCAGCAAATGCTGAGACATCTAATTTTGAGGACGCTCAAATGAAGGAGGCCGACGCTAATGCTAACTCAGGTTAAACTAACTCTTATCTTTCTAATACTGATGAATCTTAATAGATTGCATTTGGGAAGAATGTTGGAAAAGAAAAGAGAAGGAGGAGCCATGTTCAACGAAGGAGATTCGGCTATGTGTTTATGAGTTGATTACTTTAACTCACTAAGGAGAAAGAAGAAATGTGGTAGTGTTACTGATAAAACGATTCAAGTTGTTTCTTAATCGGAGGTAGAACAGGTTGTTACTGAGAAATGAGTCAAAAGGAAGTATGATCCAAAGGGAAAAATGGTTGCTACGGAACGAGACTTGCCCAAAGGAATTGAAAATTCTGATCCAGAAGATAATCCCACTGTGCGTGAGATTAAGAAGATTCTGAGGAAGAATGCTGCATCAAATGCTGAAGCAAGTACCGCAACACCAGACCCTGATGACAGTAGTAGTGATGATTCTGAGAAGAGAAGTAGTAAGGATTCTGAATCAGCTGAGGAGATAAATTCTGAAGGAGGTATTTCTAATCCTGATAATAATTTTAAGATTGATAGGTTAGTTGCTAAAATAACTAAACTATTTATACGAAAATTATTAATGGAAAAGAGAATTAACATTGCTGATTTTGAGAGTAAATGGTTGATATAATTTTTTAAAGGAAATTGTTGAAAGCTGTAACTTTGAGTGATACTTTTGTGTTTGATTGGGTATATGTACTTTATGCTTGTCTTAGGAAGAGTACGGGTAGACGTAGATCTAAATGATATGGGAATGTACAATTTAGGGGGAGATCAGTTCCATTTACTATAGAATTGATTAATGATCTCTTAGAGATAGAGCATGTGATTGATGAAGATGAACTTGATTTGAACTTGGTTGCTACTTCTATAACTGGGGTAGATTAACTAGGTGAAATTTTTTGTGCTTGTCAAAGATCTCACATCTCTATACTCTGTATTCCATAAATTGATTGTCTACAATTGGATACCCTCTACAAATCCACTACGGTGATTACGGATTAAGCTATATTGTTGTATAAGATTTTTGTGTTGAAGAATTTAATCTGAATTTAACTATTTTCACCACATGCAGTTTATTGTGATATTTATTATAAAGGGGTTTTACCTTATCATTTGCTGATATGTTCATATCTTACGAGGCATGAATTTTTAAACCTAAGGAAACTGAGGTTATTTGAGGCAAGGTACCCTTAATGACTATCTCACCTGCTCTGTTACTTGGTGAAAGGATTGTTGATTTGCTGTGTTACAAAATTCAGATGGTTCTGATCACAGAGATGCTCTTATTCCAGCTAGACCAGCTCCAGCAAGACCTGAATAGAGAAATGCTACACCGAATGTGAAACACATTGGTGGTCACATTGCTCAAATATTTTCTGTTTCTGAATCTTTTATTTTACTTCAACTAAAACGTTTACAGGACTCTATTGATAGCCTTCAGTTCCTTAAAGTCCAGTGGTTATAGACGCTTTCTACTACCACAGGGGGAGAAACACCATCAACGTCTAAGATTCGAAGTGAAGAGCTCCATGAAAATGTACCAGAAGTTGATTGTGTACCTGGTGCTGTTAATAAAGAGACTGTTGAACCGAAAGATGTAGTTCATTTATTGCTACACCAATCACTGTTGTTGAAGAGAATGATGATTAATTTGATGATGCTGATGAACGTATGGATGTTCTTTATGACATCTAAACAGGTTATGATAACAATTGAACAGGTTGATACAAGACAGGGGGAGGGCTGAACATTATATGTGATTATGTGCAGGACCATGATGCTGCAGCTGTTGATACAGCAATATATGTCACTTGTTTAGTTTCTCAAGTATTTGTGCCTTTTATACTTCCCTTGATCTTATTCATTGTTGTTATTGTGTTTAAGTTGATTTACAGATTCTGTTTTTCCTTCCTAGTTGATAGGTTGTTCTTTATTCAACGTGATTAAATTGTTTGCATTGATGATAATAGTTTACTACTTTATGCTTAAATTGTTTTCATACTTATTATCATGTGTTTACTGCATGTTGTTTATGTATATGTTAGTTGTTGTCTGTTTTATTTTTCTAACTTGCCTTACTATTCAATTTGCTTAAATTGTTTGCTTTGAGGATAATATAGAAGTACACCTCTCTTTAATTATCATGTGCTTACTGCTTAAATTGTTTGCTTTGATAATAATATAATTTAGAAGTACACTTCTTTTTAATTCTCAGTTGCTTACTGCTTATTGTTTAAGTCTTTGTTAGATATTGTTGTTTTTCACTTTTTTTGCTCTGTTTTTTATTTTTTTAGTCTTTGCTCTGTTTGTTTTTCTTTTCTTCATTATTGCTCTGATTTTATTTTATTAAGTCATACATAAGTCTTAGGTTGATCTAGTACATATTCATATATGCTCTGATTTAACTTATGATTTTTGTAAAGTTTATATGTTGTTCAGATAAGTATATTGTTTATACTTATTGCTGTTTTGAGTGAGATCACATTGCTCTTATGGCACGGACTATGTGAAATCATTCTTGGTCTTTCTTACTTTGATCCGGAAGCTACAACAGGTGTTGACTTGATTAGTACATGGATATGATGGTAATACTCTAGCATGTACATAATACTGAGTATATATAAAAATATATGTGCATCAGGTGTGTTGTAGTCGAAAGGTCAAATTGGGGGAGATTGTAGATGTTGTTACTCTTAAATGTCTTAACATTCATAACAACATCTTAATTCGACCTTTCTTATTTTGTCTAAGTCTAAATTCTGTTTTCTAGTTGATGCTGCTTTGGATGTTGTAACATCGCAGGTTGAAGATCTAGAACATTCTACACAGTTCCAGACTGGAAGGATCTGGAAGCTTGCAGAAGTATGTAGATCATGCGGTTGCCTTTGAAAACGTCCAGAATAGGCTGGAAGGTGCTAGAATTCATTGGAATGAAGAGTGGGCTAAAAAGAAGGGATGAGATCCTAAAAAATAGGATATGGATTATGAAGCTTCTAGAATTCGTTTTTACCTCTATAAATACTCAAGGAAGTCTTCATTATTCAGTATGGAGAATTAAGAGTAATCACATAATGTCTATGTGAAGTGTTCGTCCTACTTAGACATTATCGTGATTATTATTTCTTCTTCATCAGATTCTCGTACAACATGAAGAAATACATATCAGATCCGAGAGTCACATATTTCACGAAGTGCTATTCTTTAAGTCCTAAACTAGTGTTCATCCTGTTAGGAATTAATTGTCATTAGCATGTTCATGTCGTTGTGCCGAAGAGTCCAAACTTCTTGTACAACATAGACTTTTCTATACTTCTTTGATAGAGAGATCATAGAGTTAGATTAGTTTTTGGTAGTGTAATTTTTACACTTAAGCCGTCTTTAGACTAGATACATTATCAAGTCTTGTTTTCGTTGTGAATATTTGTTCACACACCATTTGTATTCACATAATTATTAGTGAAAGTTTCGCCATGAGGCTCGCATAGATTTTAAATTAAAATCTATGTTAAAAAGTTAATTCTGTGTCTTTGTGTTTTTCATACTTTCAAGTCTTCCGCTATTCGTATTCTGATATTCTGTAATCGAGTCAGTGTTACATTGAGTGTTCTAACATTGAGTGTAGCATCAGTCTTGTTTTACTTGTGTTCAGTTTATTTCTAGTGTTTTAGTCTTCCGTTGTGTCTGTCTTTTCTGATATTCTGTTTGAATTAATGTTACACCATTTGTCTTAACATCCAGTGTAACATTGTTCTGTTTTTCACTTAAACACTAGTAATACCATCCACACACACTTTCGGGCTCCATAGTGAATTGTTCATATTTTTGGATAGCCACTTGAAGCTTATTTTCTTTGATCTTTTGGGTACCTTCACACATGAGTGCTAAGGTGTCCCAAATCTCTTTTGCTGTGGTGCAGTTCTTCCCATCACTGCATCTGGAATGGTCTGGTACAAAGTGTTCATGGCAATGTAGTTCAGGTTGTGCCTTTTTCTTTCTTCAGCTGTCAGTTCATCCTCATCCTTTGGTAGCAATTCCTTTGGGTCTGCTTTCTGAGCATCAGTGACTTTGGGATTTACTTTGGTGAATGTGAAGGGCCCTCTAGTGATGACTTTGAGCATTTCATCATGTTGGCAGGCAAGATGTGCTCTCATCCTGATCTTCCAGAAATCATAGTTCTCTAATGATCAACATTGGCAGTTTATGATGTGAAATATGATTCACTTGATTTGGACCCATGTTGTTGATGGTGTTGACAGCATCTCCTGGAACTGCATTGTTTGCCATTTCTATAGAATTTGGTTAGATAAACACAAATAAGTTTTTCAGAAATTTGGATCAGTTCAGTGACCACAAAAATAATGTGATTTGAAAACCAGTTGGATTTTCAGAAGCAGTGGTCTTTGAACCCCCGCTCTGATACCACTTGTTGGTCCTCGATGGAGTATGACACAAGTGTATGGGGGGGTAATGCACTTGTGTATGCAAATTCTTTCTTCTTAAACAGTTTGATCTTATCAGGGAGGTTGTCTCACAACTAGCCTGAGTGTGAACTTCAATAGATACTTGTCCTACTGAAAACTATTAAGTGATCAGTTGGATAAATATCTAAGAGAGTTGCTAAGTGCGGAATGTGGTTGACCTTTTTCTTGAAAGAATACTCCAAGTTAATTTCTGAAAACATAGTTGATCAGGGACTTTGTCCAAAACAGTTTTTCTTTCACTTACTGAAATTAACTCTTTAAAAATGATTGATTGCAGGTAATGTAATAATGAGATGAGTGCAGTAAGTAAATGACACAACAATTTATAGTGGTTCAGAGACTGAAGCTCCTACATCCACTTTCCCTGATTGAACAGGATAATTCCTTAACAATGGAATTAGCTTATTTTATAGTGCCAAGGTTCACTGATCAACAACACTCTCTTAGTGCTTTGATCCCTAGGATAGTCTGAGTCCTAGTGCTCAATCTCTCTGAGTCAAGACTGTGTTTCTCAATAACAGTCCTTAACTCCCCACTTCTACAACAAACACTACTTCACTCAATGAGGTAAGGGTTTGAGGTTTTGGTTCCAACTAATAGAGATATCCTTTACAATAAGAACGGTGTAAAGGCTTAGGATATCTCAATGACTAAGCTTGGGATATTGCAAGAATTGGCTTAGCTATTTGAAGTGATCAGGAAACTTGGGATTCTTAAGAACAGCTTTGGTTTCCTTTGATTGCTTGATGATAGTTTGATAGCAAGTAGTTGGATGCTTGAATCCTTGGATCACTTCTGAATTTATAGACCAATTTGATCAACTATCCGTTGGAGAGATAGCAATTCAAACTTGTCTATTTGCAGCTCCATTGAAACGGCTATGAAGCTTAACCTTCTATTATCCACTGTGTAAAAGGCTCTTCAATGGTTGCTTGAATGAATGTGTTGACTTCTGAAAAATGCGGCTGAGATGACTTGTGTCAGCTTCCAAATTTGCACATTTCCCAAGGTTGATTGTGGCAGACTTTACACTCAACCAACGGTCAGATGGGACAACTGTCCTGAACATTCCTGCTGCAAGATAGAATGTTCCAATCATTCATTCAATTCTTCAGTCTTTAATGCTTCTAAGTCTTCAATGCTTGTTCAGGCTTTATGGCAATAAATGCTTCAATAAATTTGTCTTCTGTGAATATAGCATTCAATGCTCTTGATCATTAAGGCTTCAACTGATCCGATACAGCTCTTATCAATGCATGTAGCTTTGCCTTATCATACTTGATCATTCAGCCATATTGTCCTCTTCAGCAAGCTTGTCTTGTATAATCAGCAGACTTGTCCTATAGCACTATCACTTATCAAGCTGCCTAACATTCTAGCTTTAGATAACTATCCTGAGCTATAAATCTCACAACATTTCTGAGATTTAGACTTAAACATTTTTACTGTCTCAACTACCATGAGACAACTAGACTGATTCAAACTTGGTTGTATCTCAACTAATCTGATCATCATCATTCAGGGGTTTTGGTATCTTTAATCAAAATCATTTTATTTCCCAACAACATCGATATCCACGTTCTACACATTACTCGTATAAAATATCAGGTGAAGCTAGGAGAATGGTCAGTACAGTGTCGTTAGCGACGATAACGATCTTCATTCTGTTATAGCGTCGCACATGTTGTTATCTCGTTTTCGTGTGTCAAATATAAAATCTATGTTCCCCGATGTCATCATTATACAACTTAAAATGGTTTTATGGAGAGGATGGCATGGTTTTACTAAAAGCAGAACGTGTTTAAAAATGATGAATGATTTGATTGATAAACAACACATGATTTATAACTTAGAATAGAGTGATTGGGTGAAATGTCCGATGATTAATCAGTGTTATACTATCCAATGAACATAACATCTGAAACGCAAATAATCCCTCTATACCCTTTTAAATAATGGTCATGAAAGTTATTTGACACTTGTACATAACTTACGGTGTCGTTAGTGACGATAACGACATTCGTTCCGTTATAATGTAATACAGGTCGTTATCTCATTTTTCGAAGTTTTAAACATAAATTTTACATCGATATCAACGTCCTACACACTACTCGTATAAAATATAAAGTGGCGTTATGAAAATGGTCACTACCGGTGTCGTTAGCGACGATAACGACATTCCTTCCATTATAGCATCACACATGTTGTTATCTCGTTTCCGTGTGTCAAACCTACGTTCCCTGATGTCATCATTTTACAACTTAAAATGGTTTTACGAAGAGGATGACATAGTTTTACTAAAAGGAGTGCATGATTTAAAAACATTGAATGATTCTTTCAAAAAAAAAAATGATGCATGATTTGATTGATAAACAACACATGATTTACACGAATCCTTAGTTGAATCCTTAGTTTATTAGGGACATTCATTCAATAAAATGGAAAGCGACAAGTATATTGCCGCAACTCTAAGATAAAATAATAGACGCACACAACATATTGAAAGAGTCAATTTAAATAAAACGAAAAATTCCTAACCAGAAATATTTGAACAGACAATATATTTAATTAAAATAAACATGCCTAACACATAACCTCATAATCTGTCAATATATGTTCATCTAGCAAATAAATCAGAAAACTCTCTCTTATCAACCCTAAAGCTGAAATTATTGCAAGTATGAAGGTAAAATTCACTTCTGCATGCCAATTTGAGCAACATTTTTTCCTCCCTCCTCAGTAGAACCCTACTTTATAATCACATCCGTAGCTCCATAAAGTTTTGCCCCAAGTTTGACACGAATCTTACCTCTCTAAAACAAAACATTTTATTTTCATTAACATGACTTGCATAAACCACTCAAATCCCTCCAATCAAAGTAAGAAATCCTTACATCCAATATATTTGAGAAAATTCACATGTCAATTTAGAATTAAATCTTACAACATTTCTTTTCAATCTTCTACGAAAATATAGAAGGGTACTTCGCTTAGACTCTGGCAAACATTTGGAATCATACAAATCGACATTGGGAACATATGTAAGCATTAGGTCTTTCTCAGGATAACTTGCTCACACTTATACCTGAATTGTCAAGATAGAAATATATCAGCTAGTGCATGTCTACAATTAAATTATATATTTTGGATTATTAACGTAAGCCAGACAAACCAATTTTCAATTGAGTCCATAGCTGGAACCAGACAAATTGATCTCTTCATAAACTTTTGAACTGACTTGAATGACCAAGGATGATGAACTGGTAAGATATGATCTCCACCCTCATCATACCTCTTCCAAGCTGGTTGGTCTGCAACCCAATTCAGCGCATCCTACATTGGCAAAACATAGAATGGATCTTAATCTCAAATAAGTAATACATGTTTACGAGTCTTATTAGAATATTCTCAGACTAAGAGCAGTCTGATGCGAAGAACATACAACATAAACCACATGGCAAATTAAGAGAAAGAAAGGAGCATCATTAAGTGTACCTCTCAACCATTGAGCAAAGCATGTCATTAACTACTTTTGCCTCAATCATATCACCGTTAATTGACAAATAACTCAACCATGCAGATAAAATGAGTTCTTAGGCATCTCAAACCTAGCAGAAGTTACAGAATAAAAACAGAAAATTACAAATAGATATATTAGACTTCAGAGAAACTCATCTGGGAAGATACATAAAGTAATATAGTGCTTATAGATGCAGATTTATGAGATAAATATTATGTCAATTGCCTTGCAGCTTTATGAAGAGAAGACTAATAACAGTAAGTAATAATACAAAGTTAACAATACCACATGAAAGACTTAAGCTAAAGATGGGATGCATCAAACTTTGGGGATATTGCCAAAAAAAATTCAGAGAAGGCATCAATACCAAAACATATGATGCAAAGTGAAAAAAGTAATATGCATATATTTTTCTCCATAAATCACACGGATTTTGTGAAGGGAAACATAAATTGTTCATATACCTCCATCTATGGAAACTTTATAAAAAAATGCTCAAAATTCATAGTGCAAGTTTAAATTCTCAAATATAAGCTAACAATCAAAATAAGACTAAGAAACACATCTCAAATGCAGTTTGGATCATCATCATAATATACACGTGCTTTTATTGCATTAAACATTTGGGGTTCTACGGTTCCAAAATGCAATTATGTATTTGGGGTTCTACGGTTTATTTTCACTAAACATTCAATTCAATACAAAATGTATATAACTTGCACTCGAATTTAAATACATAATTTTGGGGTTACCTGAAAATTGCAGAATTGTGGCCGCCGAGAAAAAAATTTCAGAACGTGGCCGCTAAAAAGAACGTGCGCAAATTTGGGGGAGAAAATACTCAAACGTGGCCGCATAGAGGAATGAAGAATGCACAGATTTGTGAGCTCACGATTTGGTGTTGGTCCCCGAAAATTCAGACGAGTCGAGTATGATCAGCTGACTTGATGTCTGCCGATGGTGTGGTAAATAAACTAACTCTTCAAAGTAACTAGTCTGCTGATTTCACTAGGGGCCTAGGACTAGTTAGTCGGTTGATTAATCACCTATCGGAGTTAAGTGTGAAATTGTAGTGTGCCCATAAAGATTATACTCGTCTATTGCTACTTTAAAAGTTTGTAAAACAAGATTTTACTAAAACAGACCGAACTCTTGACTCCGGTGTCAGATTTTTCTCCATAATACCTTTCTGAACTTAGAACGACGAGGCGATCAAGAGTCATTACTTTGCCATGACTAATGAGTAGGGGTGTGCACCAGTCCAGAACCGGACCGGGACCGGAATCTTAAAATTTTACGGATCGAGGACCGGACCGGAATGTAACTTGTCCAGACCGGACCAGACCGGTAAATTTTGGTTCGGTCCGGGTTTGGACCGTTTCAGACCGGTTTTTTTTTCTTTTTTTTTTAATTTATTATAATTCCTGAGTGTATATATGAGAAGAAGTGGAGAGTGGATCACATTCGAGTTCTTCATTAGTAAGGGCATCAGCCGATTGATCAGAAAACACCGATATTCTTTTTGATTGAGATTGTGACTGAGTACTATCCATCTAAAATTTTGAAACAAGAAATTAAAAATAATTATTACGATTATAAGCTGTAAAATAGATTAAATTTTCTCAATAACTCAAGAAAACTTACATTGCAAAAAGATGGCAAGGAGTGGAGATTGGAGAAGGGTTGTCGCCCCGGTTGGGTGAGGCTGGTGAGCGTCGTTTCAAATAAAGGTTGAAGAATTTTGAGAATGGTAAAAAAGGGGAATTAGGTTCAAGAAAGTCGAAGAGCCAGAGGAAGTCGAAGAGCCAGAGGAATGGGATTTGTAATTTCTAAAATTCAAATAAAAAAAAATTGTAAATCCGGGTTTCCGGTCCTGGATCGGTAAATTCCGGTTTTAGACCGGACCAGACCGGAACCCGGAATCTTAAAAAATTTCGGACCGAGGACCGGACCGGAATCTAACCGGTCGGTCCGGTTCCGGTCTTTTTTCCGGTCCGGTTTTATTTTGCACACTCCTACTAATGAGTAAATAAGAGCGTATCAGCTGATTTCAAATCAGCTGATACAAAAACGTTCTTTTAAAGACTATGTTGTGCAATATGAAATCATGCATGCTAAAGTAATAAATAACACAGTTAATTATAGTGGTTCGGGTTGCAGGTCCTTCATCCACTCTCACGTTCCAAACGTGATGTTAATCCCTTAATCTCATAAAGGGTCTTGTCCTTTATAGTCCCAAGAGTAGGACTTTGAGCTCTGAGCAGTTCCAAACTACTACGGTCTACACAAGTGATTGGTGAGCACTTGCACTCGTTAAAGTGACCTTACACTCAACTTAACTTTTAGGGTTTTATGGTAGAATGTGGGTTTTGTGTATAATGAACTAGATGAGAATTTCCCTTACAATCTATTTAGCCTTATGCTAGGATTGGGAAATTCTCTCTAAGCTATGGATATATATGAGTGGCTAAACTGGCTTAGATGTTATGAGGTCATTCACTGGGGATAAGGTGATGCGTGTTGAATCTTCATGAACGATCTTCTTGAGCTCTTCTTATTTCTGGACTTTAAGAACTTTTTTTCGACCTCTGCATCTCACCCGCTCCCTCTCGTGATGTATGAACTGAACTCATTTATATAGTGTTGATGTTTGAATGTTACCGTTGGATGATAGCAATCAAGTCTCCACTAATTCAGGAATTAGCAATCTCTTGATTTGATATGATTGAATATTACCATTGTCATGTAATTTCAATCATATCTTTGACTTTCCTTTCTTGTGCACGTATCTTGTCAAATCCTTGACTTCAACTATGATTGGTCTTCCCTTAATTGGGTACAGATGATCTTCACCTCAGCTGATTCTGGGTTCAGTTCATTTGGACTTCATACTTGTGCATTGGATTGCTTCCTCAGTTGTATGGACCTCGGTTGTCTAGTAATGCAGGTTTGGTCCTCAGTTGTGCGATACTCATCTGATCTGGTACTCTTCTGATCTTGTACTCTTCTGGTCTTGTACTGATCTGGTACTGTTCTAGTCTGGTACTAGTCTGATCTGGTACTATTCTGATCTGGTACTCTTCTGGTCTAGTACTGATCTGATCTGGTACTCAGTTGATGTTACCTTAGCTGATCATACTCAACTTGTTTTCCTCTGCTGCTCTACTCAGCTTGTGTAAGATGACTTCTACTCAGCTTGTGTATAAGATGACTTCTACTCGGCTGATGTATACTCATCTTACTCTTACTCTTCTTATCCCATAAGATGAGTTCAACTCATCTTATCAGCAGACTTCTGGTCTTGGTCTTCTCTTCTCTTCTTGAGCATTGTAATGTCTTCTCTTCTAACCAGAGTCCTATTTATTACAAGATATATAGTAAAGTTGTCTATACAATACAACTTATCTTATTACAAGTATATTTGGTTTATCAATACAAACATAAGGATATGAAATATCCCAACATTTGGGGATAGCAGTAAGCTCGTGATTTGGTGGGGGAGAAGAACACTAACGCGATTTGGTGGGGGAGAAGAACATTAACACGCGATTTTGTGGGGGAGAAGAACACTAAGGATTGATTTGGTGGGTGAGAAGAACGCGATTTGGTGGGGGAAGAAGAACCCTAACCCCTTTCGAGTTGCTTCTTAATTTTCAGTTTTGATTTATTTAATTATATATTTTTTAATTTAATTCATTTACGAATTAACAATTAAATTTGTTTCCTGTAAATTTTAATTTTTTAAAAAAAATAATTTTAATAAATGAAGGGTAGTATAGTAAATAACAAAATACACTTTAAAAAATAATTTAATTAATTAAAACCTGTATAACAGGTAGTAGATTTATACGAAGTATACGACGCCACGTGGTGCGATTCGATAAAGTGACTAGGTAGTCACTTTGTACTATTTGACTACACCAAAAATTACCCTTCTAAGTTACTTTAAGAGAATTTCAAGGGGATTAATTAAAAAATAATTATGCAATATTTTATAACATTAATTAATTATGCAGTGAACTTATTGATTTTTTTAGTAGTATATTAATGTTAGAAAAATAATTTAATACAATATAAATGTTTGAGATGTGTTTAACAAAATAAAGTTTGACCCCTTCTTCACAAGGATGTTCGATCTAAATATAATTTTTCATAAAAGATAACTAAAAAAACACCCCACAACCAAATGTTCCGAAGTTCGTATAATCTGGAGTGTTGTGAAACATAACTTCAAACAACGACTTATTCTGCAGTAGAGGAGCAGGTGTTGATTGATGATGTAAACATAACTTCAAACAACGACTTATTCTTATTCTTAAGTGAGAGAAGGCACCAACTTTTTATCTTAATTTCCTCTTAACATTTTCTCAATTATGAACTCTTCATCATAATATGAATGACCAATCAGCCACTATTTGGACTATTAATTAATAAATTAAAACTTGTGTGTACACTACAAAAATATGGAAATTTACTACGGTCGTAAAATCGTTGCAAATTGCGACTGATTTACAACGAAAATTGTTTAAATGACGAAGTCAATAAGATTTGCGACGAAAAAAACCGGGTCACAAATTGCATTATGTTATATACAGTCAAAGATTTAAACCGTTGAAAAGTTAAGGTAATCATCCTCATCATCGTAAAAAAGACGACCAGCCAATAGGCGAGCCGGATACTAGTCAACAAGTCAACACATTTCTACCTGTCCGCGAGAAGAGATGATCATCGTATCGGCGACCAAAGAAAGTGATTATTAAATTCATTTCTACTCGTTTGATGTTAGCTGATATCCTTTTACCAAATCTATTCTTAAATATGCTGGAACATGTGGGTTGGGTTTAAGTAGAATTTAATGTTAATTGCTATGTTACTATTATTATTGTTATAACATATTTTCTTTTAAATTATATGGCACTTGATGCATCGAAAAAGAACGCCTTCGGATATCAATCGTTCCTTTACGAGCACTATTAATCACGAGTTTGAATCGTCTGTTTATCCTTGGCAATCTTCACGTAGATCTCCTTGAGAATCCAAAAATGACCTGCAAAAGCACACCGGAGGGGGGCTCCGGCGTGGAAGCTCCGACGCTCAAGTCAGAATCGTTCTTAGGAGAATCAAAGAGGAATTTCCCTGTAATTCTAGGGAAATTCCGGCGAATAGTCTAATGTTTCTTCTCAATTCAGTGTATATTTCGTAAGAATGTATGTATTCTGTCAAAACGTAAATGAGAATGTGAAAATAACCTGTTTATATACCTGGTCCTTCCTCTCCGGAGAGAGGAAGACTCCTTCTTCCTATATTTGCTCGCCTCTTCCTATAAACTCGGCCCACTCCTCTGAAAGCTTGGTCCCAGTTCCTAGATACTCGACCCTTCCTATATTCACTCCTTCTTTTGACTGAGTTAGGAAAGGATGTGCCATACTATGCGTTCCCCTTTGGGCCGAATCCCTAGGCCCAAAGGCTATTAATTCGTAAATGTGGGCTAAAGGCCCAATCACTCTCATTTCCCTTCTTAGGTTTAGGAGTGTATTAATCTATCCTTTAAGCTCATTGTCCTGATTAAGACCGCTATAATTTATCCCGTTTCCACGTGTCGACATTTCCAAGAGCGACATATTTTATCCGCATCAACCACTCCCCCCTACTCTCGTAAAAAGGATAATTTTTAAGAGAGTAGGAAAATAATAATAATAATAAGATAAATTATAAAGAAATAATCCATTCATTTAAACACTCCTTTCTCGTATTTTCCTCAAAATATTACTGATTCGGTTTTTTCCTAATAATTATCTCTAGAAAGCTTCAGGCCTTTTCCACTTCCACACGCCAATTCAATTTCAAAAACCTGCATTCATGTGTTTGCCCGAGGACTAACATTCAGCCGCCCTTCTTCAGTCACGCGCGCTTTGATTGGGAAGCCTTTAATTTTTCTCGGTTTTTCCCCTTCTCTCTCCAGCGTAATTATTTCAAAACTCATATTCACTCCACCAAAAAAACCCTCTTCCCTTTTCCTTTCGAACTTATCCATACTTTCTTACTTTCATTTTTACTTCTGCAATTAACTTCCTCGCGCACGTCCATCGGTCACTTCATCACCCTCGAAAACCGACCTCGCTTCAGGTATCTCTTCTTCTTCCTCGTTTTTCTTTTACTGTAACCTCATGTCATCTTCCGTTCAAACCTCGTCGGACTCAATATCTATAGAAAGTTCAACTTCCAACTCCTTTTTTATCTTTCCTGTGACCAACCCTGCTTTGAAGGACAAAATCTCCGGTTCTTCAATCCTACCTCCCGAGCGTGTCGCCGCTTTTCTCCGCTCAGGGATCTTTCCCCCCGATTACATAGTTAGGGCAGCACATAGGAAAGAACGCCCTAATTTCCCAGGTCCTAATACCTTAGCTTTTTGGGAGGCCCAACTAAAGGCGGGCCTCCGCTTCCCCATTCACCCTTATTTCTCTGAAATTTCCACCTACCTTCGCATACCTCTGAATCAGTTCACTCCCAACGCTATTCGTGCAATGTTAGGCTTCTATATTTTGATGAAGGGGAATGGTGGGGAGCCCTCAGCCCAACTCTTCCTAACCCAGTATATGTGCAAGTTTGCGGATGTGTTCTTTTATGCCTGTGGTCGTACTTCCAGGACCGGAAAATTCATGGAAAAACTCCATGAAGGGGTCCAGGACTAGAAGGACTATTACTTTTTTGTTACAAATCCTTCTCCTTGGGAGTTTTCTCACGAAAAATGGATTTACGAGAACCCTGGAGTGCCTCGTCCTCCTCTTTTTGTCTGTTCCTCTTTAAATTTGGATGTGATGAACCACTTGAATGATAATGTATCTGCCCATGGATTTTTTGACGTGATGAGCATTTGTAAGAACCCTAGAGCCCTATCTCATTTTGGTTTCGGTCGCCCCGATTATCCCTTAGGTCCCGATGATGGTAATACCATTTCCTTTTCCCTTGGCATCGTCTTCAAGATTTAAACTGCTGTGATTATTAACATCTTTTCATATTTTCTTTTGCAGTTATGAGTTGGTTAACTCAAATTTCTCGTGATGCCACTCCTCTCTCGATGGTTGCTATGTCTCCGGCCCCTGAAAGCTCCACAAAGGCCCCTATTCCTCCCTCCCCAGTGAAACCTTCCACTGGGTCAGTTGCTAAGCGTACAAGGTCTTCTACTGAGAAGGCCTTGGTTTCTGCTCTACCTCCGGCCTCTGATGCTTCCAAAAAGAAGAAGTCCAAAACTAAGTCCTCTTTACCTTCTTCGGCCAATGCTACTCCTGATACCCCTGGGGACATCAGTGTTGATCACCTTATGGCCTTCATAGATCGTCATACTCCTATCCCTGCTGCAGAAGCCCTTAATGCTCTGTCCTCAGAGGACCGGATTGTGCATTCCGCCCACAGTTTCACACAGGTATATTCTCAATGTAGATATTGCTTTGAATGACGAATAGGAGAAAGTATATATGTCTTACCTCTTGATATTGTCTCTTGTGTAGTTTGGCCTCCTGTTTTCTGATGTATCTGAACGAGCCCTCCAATCCCTTCAGCTAGTGGATGATCTCCAGAGCCAAGTCGAGTTAGAGAAGGTAAAGAAGGAGATACTTGATGCAGAACTACGGGACGCTAACCAGAAGTGTAAGGTACTTCAGGCAGAGAAGGCGAAGCTTTCGGAGGAGGTTTCTTCGCTGAAGACTCAGTTTGGTGAGCGGGTTGAACGCTTGGAGGCTACTCTCCCTTTGACTGGGATGAAACTATGCATCGACTCTCTTTTTACCTCCGCCATGGGTCAGAAGTTTTTAGGTACCCTGCATCGGGAATGGTTGGAAGCCTTTCTTAAGAGTACCAGGTTCTTGGGGGCAATGGGCGCATATATCCCTCACTTCATAGATCATGGGTTTTCCAACGCCGTAGCTGAACACTCCGCTCCTGGATTCAATGGCCAGTACACTCGTGCTCTTCGTTTGAATGAGTTAGCCACTCCCCCTAAGTTCCCTGGAGATCCTAAGGAAGACATCAGTACTCCCTGGGGGTTGCCTGGGATGAAGAAGGCAGTCTTGGAGTTGAAGCAAACTGCTCTGAAGTTGGACAACCTTGTACCGGCGAAGGATTTGACTTTCCCCATCCATGTGGCTAATCCTAATCCTGTGGCAACCGTGGCAGCCGACGCTTTAGAGGAGAAGGCGGAGGGAGGCGGTTCCAGTAGGCAGGTTGAGGAAGCAGGAGAAGATTTCGAGGGGAAGAATGATATTCCCCCCTCTTCGTAACTCTATTTCTCTGATAACATTTCGGTACTTTTAAAACACTTTTATTTTTGTTAAGGCCTTTAAGGCCCCTTTTGGTATTTTCAGGAGACTCCACACTCCTTCATTTTTCTGTGGAGGGCCAAGACATGGTGCCCTTGGTCTGGGATATTTCTGTACTTACTTGGTGACTTGATAATGCTTCTAGTTTCTCTCTTAGAGTTAGAGTTTTTAGGGATTATACTCTCCCAAAAGTTAGAATTCATAGGGATTATACTTTCCCAAAAGTTGTTTATACTCGTAAGAGTTCTTAGGGATTATACTCTCTGTTGGTCCTGAAAGGAGTATATAACAAGTGTATGGGGGGGAGAGGAATACACTTGTATGCAAATTCTTTTTGACTTTGATCAAACCAGAGCTCAGCAAGGTTGTCTTGGACAACTCTGCTGAAGATGATTAACTCTTCTAAGATAATCAAACTACTAAGTACTATTGAGTACTTAGTTGAATAACTATCTAAAGGAGTTATATGTGCGGAATAGTGGTTGGCCCTTTTAGTTTAGACTCCTTGAGTTTCTGAAATTCACTTAGTCAATTCAATACAGTCCAGTTTTCAGGGAACTTGTCCAAATAGGTTTTTCACAGTCTTTGAATGTTTAACCTTTGAAAGTTCAGTTTTGTGTGCAGTGTTGGATGTATGTAAGTACTTTGAAAACAGAGCAACACAAGAGTTTATAGTGGTTCAGAGACTCAAGCTCCTACATCCACTTTCCCTGATTGAACAGGATAATTCCTTCACTCTTGGAATTAACTTGTTTTATAGTGCCAAGGTGCACTTGATCAATAACACCACTCCTTGGTGAATTGATCCCTAGGATGTCTAGAGTCCTAGTACCCTCTTCTCAACTCAGAACAGAACTGTTCTTCTCTCAACAGTCTGCTCCTACCACTTCTACTACTACAACAACCTTCTCACTTTCTCACTTGAAAGGGGTAAGGATTGAAGTAAGGTTCCAACTAATGAGATATCCTTTACAGTGAAGATCAGTGTATAAGGATTAGGATATTTCTCTAAGCTTTGTATGGATATACAATGTAGTTCAGCTTAGATGAAGTGTTTGAAGACTAAGATAGTCTTTGAAAGCTATGAAAGTTCTATGAGCTTCAGAATTCTTGTGAAGTTGGATTTTGTTGAGGTTGTTGGATGCTTTCAAATGGTCTTCACACTTCTGTATTTATAGACAATTGAAGGATTTGCCCGTTGGAGAGGCAGCCTCAAAAGTCCATAAATGTCTTATTTTAGTTCTTCAACTTTGAAGACAGATTCTTGATAGTGACATGTCCTCATTTGAGAAATAAACGGCTGTATAGACTTTGTCTTCATTCTGCAGCACTCTTCCCAAAGTCTGACTTTCAGATTCTCTTGTTAGGACATGGACATGGCTTCTGAAGGTTGTTCCAATGATAGGACAATACTCCTTATCAACTGGACAACTCTCCTTATCACTATCAGCAGTATTGCTTATCAGCAAGGTTGACTTGCTCTTCTTCAGATGACTTGGCTCTTATCCTTTGCTTCACTTGAAAGTGATTTTAGCATGATTCATTAAGGATCTTTTAGGGTATAGTTGTCTCAAACTCTTCAGCATGGTTGACCTCAAAGCTTTCAGAACACTTGATCTGGTTTAACTGTGCTGAGACAACTCCTCTGGACAACTCTCTTGATCAGCATAGTTGGTCTTCAAAAGACTTAGTATTTGTTCCAGAGTTTGAGCCTTGTGGGGACTTGTCTAGATGGACTTCAAAGCATGTGTTCCCCCTCAAATTGTGCATCTAACTAATTAAGAGCTGCCTAACATATCAGCTTCTCATCTAGCCTTTATTCTATATGTTCTAACATCTTTAGAACATACTCAACTTGATTTAGGCATGTCACAGGGGGTTTTGGTAATGAATCAAAATATATCTCATTCTATTCCCAACAATTTCCCCCTTTTTGATGATGCCAAAACCTATACAACTTATGCAAAAGTGACTTAGCTACACCTATTACATTTATCTTCAGAAGACATGACTAAGGTCAATTATCCTGAAAAGCAATGTGTTAGTGTACTCACTGTTCATGTTGCACATAGGTTTCAAATATAGGCATAGAGAGATTTCTGCAAACATGTGTCTTGATACAAAGTTAGTTCAACTATCATTCATATGAAAATCATTACAAGCATGTTGATAGTTGAAATTAACATATCAGAGCATGAATTCAAGACACTTTTACAATCGATCATTTCATTACAACTATTCAGAGCATATACTAAACATAAGATCTAGAGTATCAGAGCAAATCAACTAAACAGTTAAAAGTACTTAGATCTTCAAGTTTCAGAGCATCTTCTAGTATTAGAGCAAAACCAAAACACTTAATAGTATTTGGATCTTCAAGTATCAGAGCAGAATACTGGATATCAAGACAAATGCTTGTATTAGAGCAACTAATGCATATTAGAGCAAACAGATTATCATAGCACACTACATCAGCAATCTTGACCACACTTCAGCATAATTGACCATTTAAAACATATCTTCAGGTAAGATAAGTTTTTCATCCAAAAGGTCAGAAGACTTAGCCATTTTCAGAGATCATCCTCAGGAGGTGGCACCATCCCATATTGTGCCCACACTCTTTTTTTCAAGGCCATGGCTTCTTGGTTTGTTCCCTTGGGTCCAAGAACCATCTTGTTCAGCTTGAGGATCTCAGTGAATTCATTAAGGATCTTTGACTGATCAATCCATCCACCAAGCTTTGGAGGCATGTAGATGATTGGCTTGGGGGCAGTGAGTTCAAATCTTCCAATATCAGCAGCTGCAAGCAGTTGTTGATAAAGCTCTTTGTGATACTCTATCATGAACTCTGCAAAAGTGGAGTTGACATCTCTTCCATTCCATCTGTCAATGACATAATAATCACAAACAAACTCCCTTTTGGCTTCCTCCCATGAGTCATTCACCTGAATTGGCACCCATTTATCCAAGTGAGGATATTTGGTGTCCATTGGGATCAGCAGTTGTGGCTTCATCTTGTTGTAAGTTGCTCTCTTCCTTCTTGGCTTCTGGAAGTCTGCTCTTCTTTTATCTCTTGCTCTTTGTGCTTCATCTATCAAATCCATCTTTTCTTGGGCCCTCATCATGGCCAGCTTCTGTTGAGTTTCAGGGTCTTTGCCATACCCTTCATGAAACAGTTTTGATGGATCATTTAGCACCACCACTTTCTTCTTCTTAGGTCCAGGTCCAAAGCCTTCTTCATACAACTCCTCTACATCTTCAGAAGCTTTGGCACCTTAGTGGACTTAGTCTCAGTAGACTTTTCCTTCTCAGAAGACTTGTCTTTTTCAGCAATCTTGGACACTTCAGCATTCTTGTCCTTTTCAGCAACTTTGGTCTTCTTGGAGATAGGTTCATCATCAACAATTCTGAATTCAGGAGGCAAATCAAGACTGTTAGGAAAGTCAGTGAATGTCTCAGCTATTCTTTTCTTTCCTTGGGCCTTCTTGATCTTTCCTCTAGTTTGGACTCCTTCAGCATCTTTGTCCAAACCAGACACCTCTCCTCCTGGTCTTTGCTGTAACCTCACTCTTTCCTCTTGAGCTGAGGCCATTGAATTTTTCAAAGCAAGTGCTAAATGTTCCTCTTCATCCAATTCTTCCAAGTTCAGCACTGCTGGCTCCTTTCCTTTTCCTTCAGCAATTTTGTCTTTCCCTTTCACTGGGCTTCCAATCACTAAGGCACCTTTTGCCCTTGCTCTTTCCCTTTCCCCCTTTTTGGCAGCATCAAAACATTCATGCTTCAGTTCACTCATAGTTGATGCCATCAAGGACTGGGCTTGGGTTAGAGACTTCATCTCCTCCAACAAGTATACATTTTCATCATGTATGTTCTGCATTCTGTCACTGCTCAATCTAAGGAAAGCTAGAACAGGCTTCATCTTTTGTTGAACAACCTCCTCCATGGTTGCTTTTAGAGATACATCTAGTTGGGCCTTAAGGAGCTCAGTGAGGTTGGCCACTGCACCTTCAGCAATGTTGGCCAACACTTCTTGGGAAAACTTTTCTGAGGCTGCTTTTACCATAGCTAGCCTTTGCTCTTCAGCTCTTTTCCTCTGCAGGGCTGTCTTCTTGCCAAGAGCTTGCTTAATGGTCAATCTGATGGCTTGAACATTGGCATTGTGATTGTCTCTAAGCAGCTTCTGGTCCTTCTTGACTTCTTTGGAAATGGACTCCATGGTGGCTTTGGCTTTTTGAACTTCAGTGGAAATGGTTTGAAGACCAGATTCCACTCCTCCTATCCTTGCTTCTAATGTGGGTAACACCACATCCTCAGAGCCTGTTAGCCTCATTTCCACATATGTTAAAGTTCTTCCATGCTCATCTAAAGCTCCAGTGGTTTCTGCATGAGCTGATTTGACTTGATGAGCCAAGGAATCCAACATTTCTGATTGCATCCCAAGTAAGGCTTGTGCTGATCCAGAATCAACATGGATGGGAGCATCTGTTAAGAGATCATCTGCAAAGATTTGTTCAAAACTTATACCTGCAATGTCAGATAAATCAAAAGAGTCAGTAAAAACACACTTATCACCCTCAATTTCTTTTTCATAAGACTCTGATACATCAGCAGTCTTCTTCTCATTTTCAACTATTTCTTTTCTCCCTTCAGTAATAATGTCCTCACACAAGGAATCAGGCCTCCTCTCATCAAAGGATTCTTGAAGTTCCGATTTGACTTCAAGAATAGTCTGTCCTTCCTCACTTATATCACCCTCATTTGGTGGTACATTCACTATTCTAGTAATCACCACCTCTCTATCATCCTTTACTCCCTCTGGTTTTTCCACTAAATTTTCCTTTTCAACTCCATCACCTAGACCTGCAGCATCTCCACCTTCAACAAGGTTCAAAGATGGCAGTTGTGGGGAGATCACAGTGCTTATATCAACAGCCACTGAGTCATCCTGAATGATTAAGGGTTGATCAGTGTCCAAATCTCCTGACACTGAATAGGCCTTAATCAAACCAGCCTCTAATATAGGAACCTCAACATCTGTAGGCTGTGCCTTGAGTTAAGAAGAACCTTCATTGGCAGATGTGTCTTTGGTTGTGTTACCATCCTTGGTCAACACCTCTGAAGATACAGAGCCTTTCCTATGATAGGTTCTAGGAGGGTTTGAAAGTCTGTCAGCTACAGAAGACTTGGGTTGAGTAGATTCAGGAAGGTTGGCTTGAGGGGTTTCAGGAGGGTTGGGGTTTGAAGGGTTTGAGGGATCATCAGGGCAATCATCATCATTTGAGCTACTATCAGGGTGTTTGATGCCCTTAGCTTTCCTTTCCTTCTCCTCATTGATCTTATCCTCCACTAACTTTGCAAAAACTTCCTCATCAATGAGTAATCTTGTCTTTAAAACTCCAGCAAAGTGCAGCAATCTGCTCTCCTCCACTTGCCACCAGTTTGCACCTTTATCTTGGATGACTTGTGAAATCTCCATAATAGTCTTGTCCTTCACATCAAGAAGCATTCTCAAGTCATGGAATGTCTTCTGAATTCGTGGAAATTCAGCAAGTTGTGGATACAAACTGTCCACAGTAGCCTTGGCTCCTCCTCTAAGCATACTTTCATAAGTATACTCCTCCTCATCTCCACTTGAATGGGGACTTTAGGTTATAGGGGAGTTGGCTCTGGGTTCTCCTAAAGTGGCTTCAGGAAGGTTAAGTTCAAGGATGTTGGCTTCAGAAGGGTTGGTTGCAATTGAAGGTACTTCAGTTGCTTTTGAGAGCAATGGATCTGAAGGGGCTTTACTAATTGGGGTTGGCTCATGGAGTGCAGCTTCTAGAAACTTTGAGTAGTTGAGCATAGATGAATCAAGGGGTGATTGAAGCCTTGTCTCATCTACTGCTAAATCAGCTAGCACATCTATCCCACTTCTTTGCACACTCCCTTCAGGAGAGTATCTCTTTGTAAGATTGATGGGGGTGATTGGTTGGTTGGTTGGGGTTATGTGGGTTTCAGGGGAGTTGGGCTTAGGGTTCTGAATTTCAGGGATGTTGGCCTCTATTGGTTGACCTTCAGGGACCCTGGATTCTGGAGTTCCAGAACCAGATGAGTTGGTCCTTGACTTAGACTTGGTCCTGCTTTTAGCTCTGCTCTCTCTTAGAGCAAGTTGGAGAGACCTTTCCTCCTGAAGCTCCAACACTTTATCAGTAGGCTTGGCCCTTCTCTTGCTAGCCCTACTGCTCCCACTACCTTCACCATCCTTCTCAGGGACAACTTCCCTGATCCTCTTATCACCTCTAGACTTTTGTCTAGTCTCATTATACTTCTGTCTCAACTCTTCTGAATGATCAGAAGGCACACTTACTCCCTCTTCAGCAACTTCTTCAATTTCAACTGAAGCTCCTGACTTCTCCTCTGAGGGGATTTGAGACATTTTCCTTGTCTTTACTACTCTGGCCTTTGTCCTCTTTTTCAACTTTGGCTTCTCCTCCACTTTCTCTTCAGCAGGCTTGGCCAGTAGCATCCTCCTTTGCTCAGTTTTCTTGCTGAGCTTTCTAAACATGATCTTCTGGGCAGGGAGAGGCTTTGCAAAGGTTTGCATCTCAGAATAGTGAGCAAACTTTTCAATCAGGAGACTTGCCCTTGTGCAATATCTCAGTTTGCCCTCCATCACAACCTTGTTGTGAGCTTTGACTTTAAACTTGGCCTTTTCCTTCATCATCTCAGACAGGATGAAGGTCCTCCAATTGAATTTGATGCCTTTGTCACTAGCATCAATCACAGCAGCCATGATTCTAATTCTGGGATGGCTGACCTGCTCCAAGCTCCCAGTGTTGCTAAGCAAACTTTTAGCAACAACCTCAAATAGAGTAAGGAATTGTGGCTTGAGAGTTCTCTTGTGCTGTGTAGAGGATAGTGGCCCTGGAGTAATAAGTCATTCTTAAGCAATTTCTTGATCAAGTCCATTTCCATAGAACTCTGGATTCCTTCCCTCTGAAGGCAATCCAAAAGCAGCATCAACTTCTTCCACTGAGAATTTCACTCTATGGAATCTTTCCTCCTCTTCTCCCTCTGCAACAAAAGATAGTCTTGTTGTAACTTCACCATCTTCAGGTTTGCCTCTCCATTTTAGAAAGGCAAAGAACTCAGCCATGTAAGATTCAAGGCAAGAATCTGGCTTCTCTTGCATGAACTTTTGGAGACCTGCTCTCCTCAGCCATCTTAGAGTTGGAGTAACTTCAGGTTCTTCACTCTCAAAAGAGAGGATTGGCTCAAAGGTAAGGTTGTTTTTGTGACTTAGATACCCAAAGTCAAGGTCTAAGTCTCTATTGGTGAAGTCAACAACCATTTCAGACTTAGCTTTGGGAGCCATTGTAGGTTACATAAATGATTTTGAGAGAGTTTGAGAGTGTTTGAAGAAAAATAAGAGCTAGGGTTTCGAATGCTTGGGGAAGAAGTGTTTGTGGGGGATCTTAAGGCTTGTGAATATTCTAAAAAGAATGTTTGTTAATGAGTTGGTGAGTTTTGTGTGTTTTCAACGGTTGTCAAAAATGGAAACCACACTTGGACGGCCAGGATTGATTTCAGGGGAGTTGGCCAGTTTTGATCCAATGGTCAAAAACCAATGTAACAGTGAGTTATTGGTTTTATTCAAAACGTGGAAGTTATTTAATACTAGTTAAAGGATGGGGAGTTCTCGAGATAGATCATGGCTTGAAATGTTTAATGCAAACAAGAGTTAAATCTTGGCATTAAATGCATGGAAAGCGACCTTTTGGGTGGGAGACAAATTAAAATCCCAAAAAGGTGATATCTGTAAAAGGAATGGGACAGATATCAAAATAGGCAATGATTACCCAAATTAGGTGCTTATCAAACCAAGAAAATAGTTTGATAGCCAAGACAACTTATCTGACCCTATTTGGACAAGTGTCCTGAAAGGATGTGGACAAGTGTCCTGAGACTCAATGGACAAGAGTCCTGATCATTTGAGGTCATTTCTTCTGAGTTTCAGTGGACTTGACCAAGTCTGCTGAAAACCATTTTAATTCCCCTTGCTCCAATTAACTCCTATGGATTTTACTTGTCCAACTTCCCTGGATCAAGTAATCCCAACTCTGCTGATAGCTCCAGAAACCTTGCCTCTGCAAGTGGCTTTGTTAGAATATCAGCTTTTTGATGATTTGTGTGGATCTTGACCAACTTTATGTCCTTCTTCTCCACATGGTCTCTAATGAAGTGATGTTTGATGTCCACATGTTTGCATCTTGTGTGCAAGACAGGATTTTGTGATATTGCAATTGCACTATTGTTATCACAAAATATGGGCACTTCAGTAGAGTTGACTTTGTAGTCTCTTAGTTGTTGTCTCAGCCAAAGGATTTAAGCACAACAACTTCCAGCTGCAACATATTCAGTTTCAGTGGTGGAAGTAGCCACTGTGTTCTGTTTTTTAGAGAACCAAGAAATGAGCTTGTTGCCTAAGAATTGACAAGTCCCTGGAGTGGACTTTCTATCAATTCTGCAACCTCCATAATCAGCATCTGAGTAGCCAGTTAGCTCAATGTTGTCATCAGCAGGGTACCAAAGGCCTAGATTCTCAGTGCCTTTGAGATACCTTAAAATCCTCTTTGCAGCCTCAAGATGGCTTTTCTTAGGATTTGCTTGAAACCTTGCACAAATACCTACTGCAAAGGTGATGTCAGGCCTGCTGGCAGTGAGATAGAGGAGTGAACCAATGATTCCTCTATACTTAGTAGAGTTGGTTGGAACACCACTCTCATCAGGATCCATCTTCCAATTTGTGTTCATTGGGATCCTTACTGGTTTGCTAGTTGTACATCCAAATTTCTTGATCATCTCTCTGGTGTACTTAGCTTGGTTGATGAAAATCCCTTCTTTTGATTGCTTAACTTGTAGACCCAAAAAGAAGTTCATCAACCCCATCATGGACATCTCAAACTTGCTTTGCATTAGCTTGGAGAACTTCTCACACAGCTTCTCATTGGGGGATCCAAATATTATGTCATCCACATAAATTTGGACAAGCAAGATGTCCTCTCCTTTAGAGATTCTGAAGAGAGTTATGTCCACAGTTCCCTTGGTGAATCCATGATCCAAGAGAAATTGTGACAGTGTATCATACCAAGCCCTAGGGGCTTGCTTGAGTCCATATAGAGCCTTCTTCAGTCTGTAAACTTGGTTTCCAACCTCAAAACCAGGTGGTTGCTCCACATATACTTCTTCTTTCAATACTCCATTCAGAAAAGCACTCTTGACATCCATTTGGTACACTTTGAACCTCTTGTGGGCTGCATAGGCTAGAAAGAGCCTTATTGCTTCTAGCCTTGCCACTGGTGCAAAGGTCTCATCATAGTCAATGCCTTCATGCTGGCAATACCCCTTCGTAACTCTATTTCTCTGATAACATTTCGGTACTTTTAAAACACTTTTATTTTTGTTAAGGCCTTTAAGGCCCCTTTTGGTATTTTCAGGAGACTCCACACTCCTTCATTTTTCTGTGGAGGGCCAAGACATGGTGCCCTTGGTCTGGGATATTTCTGTACTTACTTGGTGACTTGATAATGCTTCTAGTTTCTCTCTTAGAGTTAGAGTTTTTAGGGATTATACTCTCCCAAAAGTTAGAATTCATAGGGATTATACTTTCCCAAAAGTTGTTTATACTCGTAAGAGTTCTTAGGGATTATACTCTCTGTTGGTCCTGAAAGGAGTATATAACAAGTGTATGGGGGGGGAGGAATACACTTGTATGCAAATTCTTTTTGACTTTGATCAAACCAGAGCTCAGCAAGGTTGTCTTGGACAACTCTGCTGAAGATGATTAACTCTTCTAAGATAATCAAACTACTAAGTACTATTGAGTACTTAGTTGAATAACTATCTAAAGGAGTTATATGTGCGGAATAGTGGTTGGCCCTTTTAGTTTAGACTCCTTTAGTTTCTGAAATCACTTAGTCAATTCAATACAGTCCAGTTTTCAGGGAACTTGTCCAAATAGGTTTTTCACAGTCTTTGAATGTTTAACCTTTGAAAGTTCAGTTTTGTGTGCAGTGTTGGATGTATGTAAGTGCTTTGAAAACAGAACAACACAAGAGTTTATAGTGGTTCAGAGACTCAAGCTCCTACATCCACTTTCCCTGATTGAACAGGATAATTCCTTCACTCTTGGAATTAACTTGTTTTATAGTGCCAAGGTGCACTTGATCAATAACACCACTCCTTGGTGAATTGATCCCTAGGATGTCTAGAGTCCTAGTACCCTCTTCTCAACTCAGAACAGAACTGTTCTTCTCTCAACAGTCTGCTCCTACCACTTCTACTACTACAACAACCTTCTCACTTTCTCACTTGAAAGGGGTAAGGATTGAAGTAAGGTTCCAACTAATGAGATATCCTTTACAGTGAAGATCAGTGTATAAGGATTAGGATATTTCTCTAAGCTTTGTATGGATATACAATGTAGTTCAGCTTAGATGAAGTGTTTGAAGACTACGATAGTCTTTGAAAGCTATGAAAGTTCTATGAGCTTCAGAATTCTTGTGAAGTTGGATTTTGTTGAGGTTGTTGGATGCTTTCAAATGGTCTTCACACTTCTGTATTTATAGACAATTGAAGGATTTGCCCGTTGGAGAGGCAGCCTCAAAAGTCCATAAATGTCTTATTTTAGTTCTTCAACTTTGAAGACAGATTCTTGATAGTGACATGTCCTCATTTGAGAAATAAACGGTTGTATAGACTTTGTCTTCATTCTGCAGCACTCTTCCCAAAGTCTGACTTTCAGATTCTCTTGTTAGGACATGGACATGGCTTCTGAAGGTTGTTCCAATGATAGGACAATACTCCTTATCAACTGGACAACTCTCCTTATCACTATCAGCAGTATTGCTTATCAGCAAGGTTGACTTGCTCTTCTTCAGATGACTTGGCTCTTATCCTTTGCTTCACTTGAAAGTGATTTTAGCATGATTCATTAAGGATCTTTTAGGGTATAGTTGTCTCAAACTCTTCAGCATGGTTGACCTCAAAGCTTTCAGAACACTTGATCTGGTTTAACTGTGCTGAGACAACTCCTCTGGACAACTCTCCTGATCAGCATAGTTGGTCTTCAAAAGACTTAGTATTTGTTCCAGAGTTTGAGCCTTGAGGGGACTTGTCTAGATGGACTTCAAAGCATGTGTTCCCCCTCAAATTGTGCATCTAACTAATTAAGAGCTGCCTAACATATCAGCTTCTCATCTAGCCTTTATTCTATATGTTCTAACATCTTTAGAACATACTCAACTTGATTTAGGCATGTCACAGGGGGTTTTGGTAATGAATCAAAATATATCTCATTTTATTCCCAACAATTTCCCCCTTTTTGATGATGCCAAAACCTATACAACTTATGCAAAAGTGACTTAGCTACACCTATTACATTTATCTTCAGAAGACATGACTAAGGTATTTTATCCTGAAAAGCAATGTGTTAGTGTACTCACTGTTCATGTTGCACATAGGTTTCAAATATAGGCATAGAGAGATTTCTGCAAACATGTGTCTTGATACAAAGTTAGTTCAACTATCATTCATATGAAAATCATTACAAGCATGTTGATAGTTGAAATTAACATATCAGAGCATGAATTCAAGACACTTTTACAATCGATCATTTCATTACAACTATTCAGAGCATATACTAAACATAAGATCTAGAGTATCAGAGCAAATCAACTAAACAGTTAAAAGTACTTAGATCTTCAAGTTTCAGAGCATCTTCTAGTATTAGAGCAAAACCAAAACACTTAATAGTATTTGGATCTTCAAGTATCAGAGCAGAATACTGGATATCAAGACAAATGCTTGTATTAGAGCAACTAATGCATATTAGAGCAAACAGATTATCATAGCACACTACATCAGCAATCTTGACCACACTTCAGCATAATTGACCATTTAAAACATATCTTCAGGTAAGATAAGTTTTTCATCCAAAAGGTCAGAAGACTTAGCCATTTTCAGAGATCATCCTCAGGAGGTGGCACCATCCCATATTGTGCCCACACTCTTTTTTTCAAGGCCATGGCTTCTTGGTTTGTTCCCTTGGGTCCAAGAACCATCTTGTTCAGCTTGAGGATCTCAGTGAATTCATTAAGGATCTTTGACTGATCAATCCATCCACCAAGCTTTGGAGGCATGTAGATGATTGGCTTGGGGGCAGTGAGTTCAAATCTTCCAATATCAGCAGCTGCAAGCAGTTGTTGATAAAGCTCTTTGTGATACTCTATCATGAACTCTGCAAAAGTGGAGTTGGCATCTCTTCCATTCCATCTGTCAATGACATAATAATCACAAACAAACTCCCTTTTGGCTTCCTCCCATGAGTCATTCACCTGAATTGGCACCCATTTATCCAAGTGAGGATATTTGGTGTCCATTGGGATCAGCAGTTGTGGCTTCATCTTGTTGTAAGTTGCTCTCTTCCTTCTTGGCTTCTGGAAGTCTGCTCTTCTTTTATCTCTTGCTCTTTGTGCTTCATCTATCAAATCCATCTTTTCTTGGGCCCTCATCATGGCCAGCTTCTGTTGAGTTTCAGGGTCTTTGCCATACCCTTCATGAAACAGTTTTGATGGATCATTTAGCACCACCACTTTCTTCTTCTTAGGTCCAGGTCCAAAGCCTTCTTCATACAACTCCTCTACATCTTCAGAAGCTTTGGCACCTTAGTGGACTTAGTCTCAGTAGACTTTTCCTTCTCAGAAGACTTGTCTTTTTCAGCAATCTTGGACACTTCAGCATTCTTGTCCTTTTCAGCAACTTTGGTCTTCTTGGAGATAGGTTCATCATCAACAATTCTGAATTCAGGAGGCAAATCAAGACTGTTAGGAAAGTCAGTGAATGTCTCAGCTATTCTTTTCTTTCCTTGGGCCTTCTTGATCTTTCCTCTAGTTTGGACTCCTTCAGCATCTTTGTCCAAACCAGACACCTCTCCTCCTGGTCTTTGCTGTAACCTCACTCTTTCCTCTTGAGCTGAGGCCATTGAATTTTTCAAAGCAAGTGCTAAATGTTCCTCTTCATCCAATTCTTCCAAGTTCAGCACTGCTGGCTCCTTTCCTTTTCCTTCAGCAATTTTGTCTTTCCCTTTCACTGGGCTTCCAATCACTAAGGCACCTTTTGCCCTTGCTCTTTCCCTTTCCCCCTTTTTGGCAGCATCAAAACATTCATGCTTCAGTTCACTCATAGTTGATGCCATCAAGGACTGGGCTTGGGTTAGAGACTTCATCTCCTCCAACAAGTATACATTTTCATCATGTATGTTCTGCATTCTGTCACTGCTCAATCTAAGGAAGGCTAGAACAGGCTTCATCTTTTGTTGAACAACCTCCTCCATGGTTGCTTTTAGAGATACATCTAGTTGGGCCTTAAGGAGCTCAGTGAGGTTGGCCACTGCACCTTCAGCAATGTTGGCCAACACTTCTTGGGAAAACTTTTCTGAGGCTGCTTTTACCATAGCTAGCCTTTGCTCTTCAGCTCTTTTTCTCTGCAGGGCTGTCTTCTTGCCAAGAGCTTGCTTAATGGTCAATCTGATGGCTTGAACATTGGCATTGTGATTGTCTCTAAGCAGCTTCTGGTCCTTCTTGACTTCTTTGGAAATGGACTCCATGGTGGCTTTGGCTTTTTGAACTTCAGTGGAAATGGTTTGAAGACCAGATTCCACTCCTCCTATCCTTGCTTCTAATGTGGGTAAAACCACATCCTCAGAGCCTGTTAGCCTCATTTCCACATATGTTAAAGTTCTTCCATGCTCATCTAAAGCTCCAGTGGTTTCTGCATGAGCTGATTTGACTTGATGAGCCAAGGAATCCAACATTTCTGATTGCATCCCAAGTAAGGCTTGTGCTGATCCAGAATCAATATGGATGGGAGCATCTGTTAAGAGATCATCTGCAAAGATTTGTTCAAAACTTATACCTGCAATGTCAGATAAATCAAAAGAGTCAGTAAAAACACACTTATCACCCTCAATTTCTTTTTCATAAGACTGTGATACATCAGCAGTCTTCTTCTCATTTTCAACTATTTCTTTTCTCCCTTCAGTAATAATGTCCTCACACAAGGAATCAAGCCTCCTCTCATCAAAGGATTCTTGAAGTTCAGATTTGACTTCAAGAATAGTCTGTCCTTCCTCACTTATATCACCCTCATTTGGTGGTACATTCACTATTCTAGTAATCACCACCTCTCTATCATCCTCTACTCCCTCTGGTTTTTCCACTAAATTTTCCTTTTCAACTCCATCACCTAGACCTGCAGCATCTCCACCTTCAACAAGGTTCAAAGATGGCAGTTGTGGGGAGATCACAGTGCTTATATCAACAGCCACTGAGTCATCCTGAATGATTAAGGGTTGATCAGTGTCCAAATCTCCTGACACTGAATAGGCCTTAATCAAACCAGCCTCTAATATAGGAACCTCAACATCTGTAGGCTGTGCCTTGAGTTCAGAAGAACCTTCATTGGCAGATGTGTCTTTGGTTGTGTTACCATCCTTGGTCAACACCTCTGAAGATACAGAGCCTTTCCTATGATAGGTTCTAGGAGGGTTTGAAAGTCTGTCAGCTACAGAAGACTTGGGTTGAGTAGATTCAGGAAGGTTGGCTTGAGGGGTTTCAGGAGGGTTGGGGGTTGAAGGGTTTGAGGGATCATTAGGGCAATCATCATCATTTGAGCTACTATCAGGGTGTTTGATGCCCTTAGCTTTCCTTTCCTTCTCCTCATTGATCTTATCCTCCACTAACTTTGCAAAAACTTCCTCATCAATGAGTAATCTTGTCTTTAAAACTCCAGCAAAGTGCAGCAATCTGCTCTCCTCCACTTGCCACCAGTTTGCACCTTTATCTTGGACGACTTGTGAAATCTCCATAATAGTCTTGTCCTTCACATCAAGAAGCATTCTCAAGTCATGGAATGTCTTCTGAATTCGTGGAAATTCAGCAAGTTGTGGATACAAACTGTCCACAGTAGCCTTGGCTCCTCCTCTAAGCATACTTTCATAAGTATACTCCTCCTCATCTCCACTTGAATGGGGACTTTAGGTTATAGGGGAGTTGGCTCTGGGTTCTCCTAAAGTGGCTTCAGGAAGGTTAAGTTCAGGGATGTTGGCTTCAGAAGGGTTGGTTGCAATTGAAGGTACTTCAGTTGCTTTTGAGAGCAATGGATCTGAAGGGGCTTTACTAATTGGGGTTGGCTCATGGAGTGCAGCTTCTAGAAACTTTGAGTAGTTGAGCATAGATGAATCAAGGGGTGATTGAAGCCTTGTCTCATCTACTGCTAAATCAGCTAGCACATCTATCCCACTTCTTTGCACACTCCCTTCAGGAGAGTATCTCTTTGTAAGATTGATGGGGGTGATTGGTTGGTTGGTTGGGGTTATGTGGGTTTCAGGGGAGTTGGGCTTAGGGTTCTGAATTTCAGGGATGTTGGCCTCTATTGGTTGACCTTCAGGGACCCTGGATTCTGGAGTTCCAGAACCAGATGAGTTGGTCCTTGACTTAGACTTGGTCCTGCTTTTAGCTCTGCTCTCTCTTAGAGCAAGTTGGAGAGACCTTTCCTCCTGAAGCTCCAACACTTTATCAGTAGGCTTGGCCCTTCTCTTGCTAGCCCTACTGCTCCCACTACCTTCACCATCCTTCTCAGGGACAACTTCCCTGATCCTCTTATCACCTCTAGACTTTTGTCTAGTCTCATTATACTTCTGTCTCAACTCTTCTGAATGATCAGAAGGCACACTTACTCCCTCTTCAGCAACTTCTTCAATTTCAACTGAAGCTCCTGACTTCTCCTCTGAGGGGATTTGAGACATTTTCCTTGTCTTTACTACTCTGGCCTTTGTCCTCTTTTTCAACTTTGGCTTCTCCTCCACTTTCTCTTCAGCAGGCTTGGCCAGTAGCATCCTCCTTTGCTCAGTTTTCTTGCTGAGCTTTCTAAACATGATCTTCTGGGCAGGGAGAGGCTTTACAAAGGTTTGCATCTCAGAATAGTGAGCAAACTTTTCAATCAGGAGACTTGCCCTTGTGCAATATCTCAGTTTGCCCTCCATCACAACCTTGTTGTGAGCTTTGACTTTAAACTTGGCCTTTTCCTTCATCATCTCAGACAGGATGAAGGTCCTCCAATTGAATTTGATGCCTTTGTCACTAGCATCAATCACAGCAGCCATGATTCTAATTCTGGGATGGCTGACCTGCTCCAAGCTCCCAGTGTTGCTAAGCAAACTTTTAGCAACAACCTCAAATAGAGTAAGGAATTGTGGCTTGAGAGTTCTCTTGTGCTGTGTAGAGGATAGTGGCCCTGGAGTAATAAGCCATTCTTAAGCAATTTCTTGATCAAGTCCATTTCCATAGAACTCTGGATTCCTTCCCTCTGAAGGCAATCCAAAAGCAGCATCAACTTCTTCCACTGAGAATTTCACTATATGGAATCTTTCCTCCTCTTCTCCCTCTGCAACAAAAGATAGTCTTGTTGCAACTTCACCATCTTCAGGTTTGCCTCTCCATTTTAGAAAGGCAAAGAACTCAGCCATGTAAGATTCAAGGCAAGAATCTGGCTTCTCTTGCATGAACTTTTGGAGACCTGCTCTCCTCAGCCATCTTAGAGTTGGAGTAACTTCAGGTTCTTCACTCTCAAAAGAGAGGATTGGCTCAAAGGTAAGGTTGTTTTTGTGACTTAGATAC
Source organism: Galeopsis tetrahit (assembly GCA_963675135.1). Taxonomy (NCBI): domain Eukaryota; kingdom Viridiplantae; phylum Streptophyta; class Magnoliopsida; order Lamiales; family Lamiaceae; genus Galeopsis; species Galeopsis tetrahit. The sequence continues at coordinate 19,883,328 of OY776130.1, forward strand.
CCAAAGTCAAGGTCTAAGTCTCTATTGGTGAAGTCAACAACCATTTCAGACTTAGCTTTGGGAGCCATTGTAGGTTACAGAAATGATTTTGAGAGAGTTTGAGAGTGTTTGAAGAAAAATAAGAGCTAGGGTTTCGAATGCTTGGGGAAGAAGTGTTTGTGGGGGATCTTAAGGCTTGTGAATATTCTAAAAAGAATGTTTGTTAATGAGTTGGTGAGTTTTGTGTGTTTTCAACGGTTGTCAAAAATGGAAACCACACTTGGACGGCCAGGATTGATTTCAGGGGAGTTGGCCAGTTTTGATCCAATGGTCAAAAACCAATGTAACAGTGAGTTATTGGTTTTATTCAAAACGTGGAAGTTATTTAATACTAGTTAAAGGATGGGGAGTTCTCGAGATAGATCATGGCTTGAAATGTTTAATGCAAACAAGAGTTAAATCTTGGCATTAAATGCATGGAAAGCGACCTTTTGGGTGGGAGACAAATTAAAATCCCAAAAAGGTGATATCTGTAAAAGGAATGGGACAGATATCAAAATAGGCAATGATTACCCAAATTAGGTGCTTATCAAACCAAGAAAATAGTTTGATAGCCAAGACAACTTATCTGACCCTATTTGGACAAGTGTCCTGAAAGGATGTGGACAAGTGTCCTGAGACTCAATGGACAAGAGTCCGGATCATTTGAGGTCATTTCTTCTGAGTTTCAGTGGACTTCACCAAGTCTGCTGAAAACCATTTTAATTCCCCTTGCTCCAATTAACTCCTATGGATTTTACTTGTCCAACTTCCCTGGATCAAGTAATCCCAACTCTGCTGATAGCTCCAGAAACCTTGCCTCTGCAAGTGGCTTTGTTAGAATATCAGTTTTTTGATGATTTGTGTGGATCTTGACCAACTTTATGTCCTTCTTCTCCACATGGTCTCTAATGAAGTGATGTTTGATGTCCACATGTTTGCATCTTGTGTGCAAGACAGGATTTTGTGATATTGCAATTGCACTATTGTTATCACAAAATATGGGCACTTCAGTAGAGTTGACTTTGTAGTCTCTTAGTTGTTGTCTCAGCCAAAGGATTTGAGCACAACAACTTCCAGCTGCAACATATTCAGTTTCAGTGGTGGAAGTAGCCACTGTGTTCTGTTTTTTAGAGAACCAAGAAATGAGCTTGTTGCCTAAGAATTGACAAGTCCCTGAAGTGGACTTTCTATCAATTCTGCAACCTCCATAATCAGCATCTGAGTAGCCAGTTAGCTCAATGTTGTCATCAGCAGGGTACCAAAGGCCTAGATTCTCAGTGCCTTTGAGATACCTTAAAATCCTCTTTGCAGCCTCAAGATGGCTTTTCTTAGGATTTGCTTGAAACCTTGCACAAATACCTACTGCAAAGGTGATGTCAGGCCTGCTGGCAGTGAGATAGAGGAGTGAACCAATGATTCCTCTATACTCAGTAGAGTTGGTTGGAACACCACTCTCATCAGGATCCATCTTCCAATTTGTGTTCATTGGGATCCTTACTGGTTTGCTAGTTGTACATCCAAATTTCTTGATCATCTCTCTGGTGTACTTAGCTTGGTTGATGAAAATCCCTTTTTTTGATTGCTTAACTTGTAGACCCAAAAAGAAGTTCATCAACCCCATCATGGACATCTCAAACTTGCTTTGCATTAGCTTGGAGAACTTCTCACACAGCTTCTCATTGGGGGATCCAAATATTATGTCATCCACATAAATTTGGACAAGCAAGATGTCCTCTCCTTTAGAGATTCTGAAGAGAGTTATGTCCACAGTTCCCTTGGTGAATCCATGATCCAAGAGAAATTGTGACAGTGTATCATACCAAGCCCTAGGGGCTTGCTTGAGTCCATATAGAGCCTTCTTCAGTCTGTAAACTTGGTTTCCAACCTCAAAACCAGGTGGTTGCTCCACATATACTTCTTCTTTCAATACTCCATTCAGAAAAGCACTCTTGACATCCATTTGGTACACTTTGAACCTCTTGTGGGCTGCATAGGCTAGAAAGAGCCTTATTGCTTCTAGCCTTGCCACTGGTGCAAAGGTCTCATCATAGTCAATGCCTTCATGCTGGCAATACCCCTTCGTAACTCTATTTCTCTGATAACATTTCGGTACTTTTAAAACACTTTTATTTTTGTTAAGGCCTTTAAGGCCCCTTTTGGTATTTTCAGGAGACTCCACACTCCTTCATTTTTCTGTGGAGGGCCAAGACATGGTGCCCTTGGTCTGGGATATTTCTGTACTTACTTGGTGACTTGATAATGCTTCTAGTTTCTCTCTTAGAGTTAGAGTTTTTAGGGATTATACTCTCCCAAAAGTTAGAATTCATAGGGATTATACTTTCCCAAAAGTTGTTTATACTCGTAAGAGTTCTTAGGGATTATACTCTCTGTTGGTCCTGAAAGGAGTATATAACAAGTGTATGGGGGGGAGGAATACACTTGTATGCAAATTCTTTTTGACTTTGATCAAACCAGAGCTCAGCAAGGTTGTCTTGGACAACTCTGCTGAAGATGATTAACTCTTCTAAGATAATCAAACTACTAAGTACTATTGAGTACTTAGTTGAATAACTATCTAAAGGAGTTATATGTGCGGAATAGTGGTTGGCCCTTTTAGTTTAGACTCCTTTAGTTTCTGAAATTCACTTAGTCAATTCAATACAGTCCAGTTTTCAGGGAACTTGTCCAAATAGGTTTTTCACAGTCTTTGAATGTTTAACCTTTGAAAGTTCAGTTTTGTGTGCAGTGTTGGATGTATGTAAGTACTTTGAAAACAGAACAACACAAGAGTTTATAGTGGTTCAGAGACTCAAGCTCCTACATCCACTTTCCCTGATTGAACAGGATAATTCCTTCACTCTTGGAATTAACTTGTTTTATAGTGCCAAGGTGCACTTGATCAATAACACCACTCCTTGGTGAATTGATCCCTAGGATGTCTAGAGTCCTAGTACCCTCTTCTCAACTCAGAACAGAACTGTTCTTCTCTCAACAGTCTGCTCCTACCACTTCTACTACTACAACAACCTTCTCACTTTCTCACTTGAAAGGGGTAAGGATTGAAGTAAGGTTCCAACTAATGAGATATCCTTTACAGTGAAGATCAGTGTATAAGGATTAGGATATTTCTCTAAGCTTTGTATGGATATACAATGTAGTTCAGCTTAGATGAAGTGTTTGAAGACTAAGATAGTCTTTGAAAGCTATGAAAGTTCTATGAGCTTCAGAATTCTTGTGAAGTTGGATTTTGTTGAGGTTGTTGGATGCTTTCAAATGGTCTTCACACTTCTGTATTTATAGACAATTGAAGGATTTGCCCGTTGGAGAGGCAGCCTCAAAAGTCCATAAATGTCTTATTTTAGTTCTTCAACTTTGAAGACAGATTCTTGATAGTGACATGTCCTCATTTGAGAAATAAACGGTTGTATAGACTTTGTCTTCATTCTGCAGCACTCTTCCCAAAGTCTGACTTTCAGATTCTCTTGTTAGGACATGGACATGGCTTCTGAAGGTTGTTCCAATGATAGGACAATACTCCTTATCAACTGGACAACTCTCCTTATCACTATCAGCAGTATTGCTTATCAGCAAGGTTGACTTGCTCTTCTTCAGATGACTTGGCTCTTATCCTTTGCTTCACTTGAAAGTGATTTTAGCATGATTCATTAAGGATCTTTTAGGGTATAGTTGTCTCAAACTCTTCAGCATGGTTGACCTCAAAGCTTTCAGAACACTTGATCTGGTTTAACTGTGCTGAGACAACTCCTCTGGACAACTCTCCTGATCAGCATAGTTGGTCTTCAAAAGACTTAGTATTTGTTCCAGAGTTTGAGCCTTGAGGGGACTTGTCTAGATGGACTTCAAAGCATGTGTTCCCCCTCAAATTGTGCATCTAACTAATTAAGAGCTGCCTAACATATCAGCTTCTCATCTAGCCTTTATTCTATATGTTCTAACATCTTTAGAACATACTCAACTTGATTTAGGCATGTCACAGGGGGTTTTGGTAATGAATCAAAATATATCTCATTTTATTCCCAACAATTTCCCCCTTTTTGATGATGCCAAAACCTATACAACTTATGCAAAAGTGACTTAGCTACACCTATTACATTTATCTTCAGAAGACATGACTAAGGTCAATTATCCTGAAAAGCAATGTGTTAGTGTACTCACTGTTCATGTTGCACATAGGTTTCAAATATAGGCATAGAGAGATTTCTGCAAACATGTGTCTTGATACAAAGTTAGTTCAACTATCATTCATATGAAAATCATTACAAGCATGTTGATAGTTGAAATTAACATATCAGAGCATGAATTCAAGACACTTTTACAATCGATCATTTCATTACAACTATTTAGAGCATATACTAAACATAAGATCTAGAGTATCAGAGCAAATCAACTAAATAGTTAAAAGTACTTAGATCTTCAAGTTTCAGAGCATCTTCTAGTATTAGAGCAAAACCAAAACACTTAATAGTATTTGGATCTTCAAGTATCAGAGCAGAATACTGGATATCAAGACAAATGATTGTATTAGAGCAACTAATGCATATTAAAGCAAACAGATTATCATAGCACACTACATCAGCAATCTTGACCACACTTCAGCATAATTGACCATTTAAAACATATCTTCAGGTAAGATAAGTTTTTCATCCAAAAGGTCAGAAGACTTAGCCATTTTCAGAGATCATCCTCAGGAGGTGGCACCATCCCATATTGTGCCCACACTCTTTTTTTCAAGGCCATGGCTTCTTGGTTTGTTCCCTTGGGTCCAAGAACCATCTTGTTCAGCTTGAGGATCTCAGTGAATTCATTAAGGATCTTTGACTGATCAATCCATCCACCAAGCTTTGGAGGCATGTAGATGATTGGCTTGGGGGCAGTGAGTTCAAATCTTCCAATATCAGCAGCTGCAAGCAGTTATTGATAAAGCTCTTTGTGATACTCTATCATGAACTCTGCAAAAGTGGAGTTGGCATCTCTTCCATTCCATCTGTCAATGACATAATAATCACAAACAAACTCCCTTTTGGCTTCCTCCCATGAGTCATTCACCTGAATTGGCACCCATTTATCCAAGTGAGGATATTTGGTGTCCATTGGGATCAGCAGTTGTGGCTTCATCTTGTTGTAAGTTGCTCTCTTCCTTCTTGGCTTCTGGAAGTCTGCTCTTCTTTTATCTCTTGCTCTTTGTGCTTCATCTATCAAATCCATCTTTTCTTGGGCCCTCATCATGGCCAGCTTCTGTTGAGTTTCAGGGTCTTTGCCATACCCTTCATGAAACAGTTTTGATGGATCATTTAGCACCACCACTTTCTTCTTCTTAGGTCCAGGTCCAAAGCCTTCTTCATACAACTCCTCTACATCTTCAGAAGCTTTGGCACCTTAGTGGACTTAGTCTCAGTAGACTTTTCCTTCTCAGAAGACTTGTCTTTTTCAGCAATCTTGGACACTTCAGCATTCTTGTCCTTTTCAGCAACTTTGGTCTTCTTGGAGATAGGTTCATCATCAACAATTCTGAATTCAGGAGGCAAATCAAGACTGTTAGGAAAGTCAGTGAATGTCTCAGCTATTCTTTTCTTTCCTTGGGCCTTCTTGATCTTTCCTCTAGTTTGGACTCCTTCAGCATCTTTGTCCAAACCAGACACCTCTCCTCCTGGTCTTTGCTGTAACCTCACTCTTTCCTCTTGAGCTGAGGCCATTGAATTTTTCAAAGCAAGTGCTAAATGTTCCTCTTCATCCAATTCTTCCAAGTTCAGCACTGTTGGCTCCTTTCCTTTTCCTTCAGCAATTTTGTCTTTCCCTTTCACTGGGCTTCCAATCACTAAGGCACCTTTTGCCCTTGCTCTTTCCCTTTCCCCCTTTTTGGCAGCATCAAAACATTCATGCTTCAGTTCACTCATAGTTGATGCCATCAAGGACTGGGCTTGGGTTAGAGACTTCATCTCCTCCAACAAGTATACATTTTCATCATGTATGTTCTGCATTCTGTCACTGCTCAATCTAAGGAAAGCTAGAACAGGCTTCATCTTTTGTTGAACAACCTCCTCCATGGTTGCTTTTAGAGATACATCTAGTTGGGCCTTAAGGAGCTCAGTGAGGTTGGCCACTGCACCTTCAGCAATGTTGGCCAACACTTCTTGGGAAAACTTTTCTGAGGCTGCTTTTACCATAGCTAGCCTTTGCTCTTCAGCTCTTTTCCTCTGCAGGGCTGTCTTCTTGCCAAGAGCTTGCTTAATGGTCAATCTGATGGCTTGAACATTGGCATTGTGATTGTCTCTAAGCAGCTTCTGGTCCTTCTTGACTTCTTTGGAAATGGACTCCATGGTGGCTTTGGCTTTTTGAACTTCAGTGGAAATGGTTTGAAGACCAGATTCCACTCCTCCTATCCTTGCTTCTAATGTGGGTAACACCACATCCTCAGAGCCTGTTAGCCTCATTTCCACATATGTTAAAGTTCTTCCATGCTCATCTAAAGCTCCAGTGGTTTCTGCATGAGCTGATTTGACTTGATGAGCCAAGGAATCCAACATTTCTGATTGCATCCCAAGTAAGGCTTGTGCTGATCCAGAATCAACATGGATGGGAGCATCTGTTAAGAGATCATCTGCAAAGATTTGTTCAAAACTTATACCTGCAATGTCAGATAAATCAAAAGAGTCAGTAAAAACACACTTATCACCCTCAATTTCTTTTTCATAAGACTCTGATACATCAGCAGTCTTCTTCTCATTTTCAACTATTTCTTTTCTCCCTTCAGTAATAATGTCCTCACACAAGGAATCAGGCCTCCTCTCATCAAAGGATTCTTGAAGTTCAGATTTGACTTCAAGAATAGTCTGTCCTTCCTCACTTATATCACCCTCATTTGGTGGTACATTCACTATTCTAGTAATCACCACCTCTCTATCATCCTCTACTCCCTCTGGTTTTTCCACTAAATTTTCCTTTTCAACTCCATCACCTAGACCTGCAGCATCTCCACCTTCAACAAGGTTCAAAGATGGCAGTTGTGGGGAGATCACAGTGCTTATATCAACAGCCACTGAGTCATCCTGAATGATTAAGGGTTGATCAGTGTCCAAATCTCCTGACACTGAATAGGCCTTAATCAAACCAGCCTCTAATATAGGAACCTCAACATCTGTAGGCTGTGCCTTGAGTTCAGAAGAACCTTCATTGGCAGATGTGTCTTTGGTTGTGTTACCATCCTTGGTCAACACCTCTGAAGATACAGAGCCTTTCCTATGATAGGTTCTAGGAGGGTTTGAAAGTCTGTCAGCTACAGAAGACTTGGGTTGAGTAGATTCAGGAAGGTTGGCTTGAGGGGTTTCAGGAGGGTTGGGGTTTGAAGGGTTTGAGGGATCATCAGGGCAATCATCATCATTTGAGCTACTATCAGGGTGTTTGATGCCCTTAGCTTTCCTTTCCTTCTCCTCATTGATCTTATCCTCCACTAACTTTGCAAAAACTTCCTCATCAATGAGTAATCTTGTCTTTAAAACTCCAGCAAAGTGCAGCAATCTGCTCTCCTCCACTTGCCACCAGTTTGCACCTTTATCTTGGATGACTTGTGAAATCTCCATAATAGTCTTGTCCTTCACATCAAGAAGCATTCTCAAGTCATGGAATGTCTTCTGAATTCGTGGAAATTCAGCAAGTTGTGGATACAAACTGTCCACAGTAGCCTTGGCTCCTCCTCTAAGCATACTTTCATAAGTATACTCCTCCTCATCTCCACTTGAATGGGGACTTTAGGTTATAGGGGAGTTGGCTCTGGGTTCTCCTAAAGTGGCTTCAGGAAGGTTAATTTCAGGGATGTTGGCCTCTATTGGTTGACCTTCAGGGACCCTGGATTCTGGAGTTCCAGAACCAGATGAGTTGGTCCTTGACTTAGACTTGGTCCTGCTTTTAGCTCTGCTCTCTCTTAGAGCAAGTTGGAGAGACCTTTCCTCCTGAAGCTCCAACACTTTATCAGTAGGCTTGGCCCTTCTCTTGCTAGCCCTACTGCTCCCACTACCTTCACCATCCTTCTCAGGGACAACTTCCCTGATCCTCTTATCACCTCTAGACTTTTGTCTAGTCTCATTATACTTCTGTCTCAACTCTTCTGAATGATCAGAAGGCACACTTACTCCCTCTTCAGCAACTTCTTCAATTTCAACTGAAGCTCCTGACTTCTCCTCTGAGGGGATTTGAGACATTTTCCTTGTCTTTACTACTCTGGCCTTTGTCCTCTTTTTCAACTTTGGCTTCTCCTCCACTTTCTCTTCAGCAGGCTTGGCCAGTAGCATCCTCCTTTGCTCAGTTTTCTTGCTGAGCTTTCTAAACATGATCTTCTGGGCAGGGAGAGGCTTTGCAAAGGTTTGCATCTCAGAATAGTGAGCAAACTTTTCAATCAGGAGACTTGCCCTTGTGCAATATCTCAGTTTGCCCTCCATCACAACCTTGTTGTGAGCTTTGACTTTAAACTTGGCCTTTTCCTTCATCATCTCAGACAGGATGAAGGTCCTCCAATTGAATTTGATGCCTTTGTCACTAGCATCAATCACAGCAGCCATGATTCTAATTCTGGGATGGCTGACCTGCTCCAAGCTCCCAGTGTTGCTAAGCAAACTTTTAGCAACAACCTCAAATAAAGTAAGGAATTGTGGCTTGAGAGTTCTCTTGTGCTGTGTAGAGGATAGTGGCCCTGGAGTAATAATCCATTCTTAAGCAATTTCTTGATCAAGTCCATTTCCATAGAACTCTGGATTCCTTCCCTCTGAAGGCAATCCAAAAGCAGCATCAACTTCTTCCACTGAGAATTTCACTCTATGGAATCTTTCCTCCTCTTCTCCCTCTGCAACAAAAGATAGTCTTGTTGCAACTTCACCATCTTCAGGTTTGCCTCTCCATTTTAGAAAGGCAAAGAACTCAGCCATGTAAGATTCAAGGCAAGAATCTGGCTTCTCTTGCATGAACTTTTGGAGACCTGCTCTCCTCAGCCATCTTAGAGTTGGAGTAACTTCAGGTTCTTCACTCTCAAAAGAGAGGATTGGCTCAAAGGTAAGGTTGTTTTTGTGACTTAGATACCCAAAGTCAAGGTCTAAGTCTCTATTGGTGAAGTCAACAACCATTTCAGACTTAGCTTTGGGAGCCATTGTAGGTTACAGAAATGATTTTGAGAGAGTTTGAGAGTGTTTGAAGAAAAATAAGAGCTAGGGTTTCGAATGCTTGGGGAAGAAGTGTTTATGGGGGATCTTAAGGCTTGTGAATATTCTAAAAAGAATGTTTGTTAATGAGTTGGTGAGTTTTGTGTGTTTTCAACGGTTGTCAAAAATGGAAACCACACTTGGACGGCCAGGATTGATTTCAGGGGAGTTGGCCAGTTTTGATCCAATGGTCAAAAACCAATGTAACAGTGAGTTATTGGTTTTATTCAAAACGTGGAAGTTATTTAATACTAGTTAAAGGATGGGGAGTTCTCGAGATAGATCATGGCTTGAAATGTTTAATGCAAACAAGAGTTAAATCTTGGCATTAAATGCATGGAAAGCGACCTTTTGGGTGGGAGACAAATTAAAATCCCAAAAAGGTGATATCTGTAAAAGGAATGGGACAGATATCAAAATAGGCAATGATTACCCAAATTAGGTGCTTATCAAACCAAGAAAATAGTTTGATAGCCAAGACAACTTATCTGACCCTATTTGGACAAGTGTCCTGAAAGGATGTGGACAAGTGTCCTGAGACTCAATGGACAAGAGTCCTGATCATTTGAGGTCATTTCTTCTGAGTTTCAGTGGACTTGACCAAGTCTGCTGAAAACCATTTTAATTCCCCTTGCTCCAATTAACTCCTATGGATTTTACTTGTCCAACTTCCCTGGATCAAGTAATCCCAACTCTGCTGATAGCTCCAGAAACCTTGCCTCTGCAAGTGGCTTTGTTAGAATATCAGCTTTTTGATGATTTGTGTGGATCTTGACCAACTTTATGTCCTTCTTCTCCACATGGTCTCTAATGAAGTGATGTTTGATGTCCACATGTTTGCATCTTGTGTGCAAGACAGGATTTTGTGATATTGCAATTGCACTATTGTTATCACAAAATATGGGCACTTCAGTAGAGTTGACTTTGTAGTCTCTTAGTTGTTGTCTCAGCCAAAGGATTTGAGCACAACAACTTCCAGCTGCAACATATTCAGTTTCAGTGGTGGAAGTAGCCACTGTGTTCTGTTTTTTAGAGAACCAAGAAATGAGCTTGTTGCCTAAGAATTGACAAGTCCCTGAAGTGGACTTTCTATCAATTCTGCAACCTCCATAATCAGCATCTGAGTAGCCAGTTAGCTCAATGTTGTCATCAGCAGGGTACCAAAGGCCTAGATTCTCAGTGCCTTTGAGATACCTTAAAATCCTCTTTGCAGCCTCAAGATGGCTTTTCTTAGGATTTGCTTGAAACCTTGCACAAATACCTACTGCAAAGGTGATGTCAGGCCTGCTGGCAGTGAGATAGAGGAGTGAACCAATGATTCCTCTATACTCAGTAGAGTTGGTTGGAACACCACTCTCATCAGGATCCATCTTCCAATTTGTGTTCATTGGGATCCTTACTGGTTTGCAAGTTGTACATCCAAATTTCTTGATCATCTCTCTGGTGTACTTAGCTTGGTTGATGAAAATCCCTTCTTTTGATTGCTTAACTTGTAGACCCAAAAAGAAGTTCATCAACCCCATCATGGACATCTCAAACTTGCTTTGCATTAGCTTGGAGAACTTCTCACACAGCTTCTCATTGGGGGATCCAAATATTATGTCATCCACATAAATTTGGACAAGCAAGATGTCCTCTCCTTTAGAGATTCTGAAGAGAGTTATGTCCACAGTTCCCTTGGTGAATCCATGATCCAAGAGAAATTGTGACAGTGTATCATACCAAGCCCTAGGGGCTTGCTTGAGTCCATATAGAGCCTTCTTCAGTCTGTAAACTTGGTTTCCAACCTCAAAACCAGGTGGTTGCTCCACATATACTTCTTCTTTCAATACTCCATTCAGAAAAGCACTCTTGACATCCATTTGGTACACTTTGAACCTCTTGTGGGCTGCATAGGCTAGAAAGAGCCTTATTGCTTCTAGCCTTGCCACTGGTGCAAAGGTCTCATCATAGTCAATGCCTTCATGCTGGCAATACCCCTTCGTAACTCTATTTCTCTGATAACATTTCGGTACTTTTAAAACACTTTTATTTTTGTTAAGGCCTTTAAGGCCCCTTTTGGTATTTTCAGGAGACTCCACACTCCTTCATTTTTCTGTGGAGGGCCAAGACATAGTGCCCTTGGTCTGGGATATTTATGTACTTACTTGGTGACTTGATAATGCTTCTAGTTTCTCTCTTAGAGTTAGAGTTTTTAGGGATTATACTCTCCCAAAAGTTAGAATTCATAGGGATTATACTTTCCCAAAAGTTGTTTATACTCGTAAGAGTTCTTAGGGATTATACTCTCTGTTGGTCCTGAAAGGAGTATATAACAAGTGTATGGGGGGGAGGAATACACTTGTATGCAAATTCTTTTTGACTTTGATCAAACCAGAGCTCAGCAAGGTTGTCTTGGACAACTCTGCTGAAGATGATTAACTCTTCTAAGATAATCAAACTACTAAGTACTATTGAGTACTTAGTTGAATAACTATCTAAAGGAGTTATATGTGCGGAATAGTGGTTGGCCCTTTTAGTTTAGACTCCTTTAGTTTCTGAAATTCACTTAGTCAATTCAATACAGTCCAGTTTTCAGGGAACTTGTCCAAATAGGTTTTTCACAGTCTTTGAATGTTTAACCTTTGAAAGTTCAGTTTTGTGTGCAGTGTTGGATGTATGTAAGTACTTTGAAAACAGAACAACACAAGAGTTTATAGTGGTTCAGAGACTCAAGCTCCTACATCCACTTTCCCTGATTGAACAGGATAATTCCTTCACTCTTGGAATTAACTTGTTTTATAGTGCCAAGGTGCACTTGATCAATAACACCACTCCTTGGTGAATTGATCCCTAGGATGTCTAGAGTCCTAGTACCCTCTTCTCAACTCAGAACAGAACTGTTCTTCTCTCAACAGTCTGCTCCTACCACTTCTACTACTACAACAACCTTCTCACTTTTTCACTTGAAAGGGGTAAGGATTGAAGTAAGGTTCCAACTAATGAGATATCCTTTACAGTGAAGATCAGTGTATAAGGATTAGGATATTTCTCTAAGCTTTGTATGGATATACAATGTAGTTCAGCTTAGATGAAGTGTTTGAAGACTAAGATAGTCTTTGAAAGCTATGAAAGTTCTATGAGCTTCAGAATTCTTGTGAAGTTGGATTTTGTTGAGGTTGTTGGATGCTTTCAAATGGTCTTCACACTTCTGTATTTATAGACAATTGAAGGATTTGCCCGTTGGAGAGGCAGCCTCAAAAGTCCATAAATGTCTTATTTTAGTTCTTCAACTTTGAAGACAGATTCTTGATAGTGACATGTCCTCATTTGAGAAATAAACGGCTGTATAGACTTTGTCTTCATTCTGCAGCACTCTTCCCAAAGTCTGACTTTCAGATTCTCTTGTTAGGACATGGACATGGCTTCTGAAGGTTGTTCCAATGATAGGACAATACTCCTTATCAACTGGACAACTCTCCTTATCAATATCAGCAGTATTGCTTATCAGCAAGGTTGAGTTGCTCTTCTTCAGATGACTTGGCTCTTATCCTTTGCTTCACTTGAAAGTGATTTTAGCATGATTCATTAAGGATCTTTTAGGGTATAGTTGTCTCAAACTCTTCAGCATGGTTGACCTCAAAGCTTTCAGAACACTTGATCTGGTTTAACTGTGCTGAGACAACTCCTCTGGACAACTCTCTTGATCAGCATAGTTGGTCTTCAAAAGACTTAGTATTTGTTCCAGAGTTTGAGCCTTGTGGGGACTTGTCTAGATGGACTTCAAAGCATGTGTTCCCCCTCAAATTGTGCATCTAACTAATTAAGAGCTGCCTAACATATCAGCTTCTCATCTAGCCTTTATTCTATATGTTCTAACATCTTTAGAACATACTCAACTTGATTTAGGCATGTCACAGGGGGTTTTGGTAATGAATCAAAATATATCTCATTTTATTCCCAACAATTTCCCCCTTTTTGATGATGCCAAAACCTATACAACTTATGCAAAAGTGACTTAGCTACACCTATTACATTTATCTTCAGAAGACATGACTAAGGTCAATTATCCTGAAAAGCAATGTGTTAGTGTACTCACTGTTCATGTTGCACATAGGTTTCAAATATAGGCATAGAGAGATTTCTGCAAACATGTGTCTTGATACAAAGTTAGTTCAACTATCATTCATATGAAAATCATTACAAGCATGTTGATAGTTGAAATTAACATATCAGAGCATGAATTCAAGACACTTTTACAATCGATCATTTCATTACAACTATTCAGAGCATATACTAAACATAAGATCTAGAGTATCAGAGCAAATCAACTAAACAGTTAAAAGTACTTAGATCTTCAAGTTTCAGAGCATCTTCTAGTATTAGAGCAAAACCAAAACACTTAATAGTATTTGGATCTTCAAGTATCAGAGCAGAATACTGGATATCAAGACAAATGCTTGTATTAAAGCAACTAATGCATATTAGAGCAAACAGATTATCATAGCACACTACATCAGCAATCTTGACCACACTTCAGCATAATTGACCATTTAAAACATATCTTCAGGTAAGATAAGTTTTTCATCCAAAAGGTCAGAAGACTTAGCCATTTTCAGAGATCATCCTCAGGAGGTGGCACCATCCCATATTGTGCCCACACTCTTTTTTTCAAGGCCATGGCTTCTTGGTTTGTTCCCTTGGGTCCAAGAACCATCTTGTTCAGCTTGAGGATCTCAGTGAATTCATTAAGGATCTTTGACTGATCAATCCATCCACCAAGCTTTGGAGGCATGTAGATGATTGCCTTGGGGGCAGTGAGTTCAAATCTTCCAATATCAGCAGCTGCAAGCAGTTGTTGATAAAGCTCTTTATGATACTCTATCATGAACTCTGCAAAAGTGGAGTTGACATCTCTTCCATTCCATCTGTCAATGACATAATAATCACAAACAAACTCCCTTTTGGCTTCCTCCCATGAGTCATTCACCTGAATTGGCACCCATTTATCCAAGTGAGGATATTTGGTGTCCATTGGGATCAGCAGTTGTGGCTTCATCTTGTTGTAAGTTGCTCTCTTCCTTCTTGGCTTCTGGAAGTCTGCTCTTCTTTTATCTCTTGCTCTTTGTGCTTCATCTATCAAATCCATCTTTTCTTGGGCCCTCATCATGGCCAGCTTCTGTTGAGTTTCAGGGTCTTTGCCATACCCTTCATGAAACAGTTTTGATGGATCATTTAGCACCACCACTTTCTTCTTCTTAGGTCCAGGTCCAAAGCCTTCTTCATACAACTCCTCTACATCTTCAGAAGCTTTGGCACCTTAGTGGACTTAGTCTCAGTAGACTTTTCCTTCTCAGAAGACTTGTCTTTTTCAGCAATCTTGGACACTTCAGCATTCTTGTCCTTTTCAGCAACTTTGGTCTTCTTGGAGATAGGTTCATCATCAACAATTCTGAATTCAGGAGGCAAATCAAGACTGTTAGGAAAGTCAGTGAATGTCTCAGCTATTCTTTTCTTTCCTTGGGCCTTCTTGATCTTTCCTCTAGTTTGGACTCCTTCAGCATCTTCGTCCAAACCAGACACCTCTCCTCCTGGTCTTTGCTGTAACCTCACTCTTTCCTCTTGAGCTGAGGCCATTGAATTTTTCAAAGCAAGTGCTAAATGTTCCTCTTCATCCAATTCTTCCAAGTTCAGCACTGCTGGCTCCTTTCCTTTTCCTTCAGCAATTTTGTCTTTCCCTTTCACTGGGCTTCCAATCACTAAGGCACCTTTTGCCCTTGCTCTTTCCCTTTCCCCCTTTTTGGCAGCATCAAAACATTCATGCTTCAGTTCACTCATAGTTGATGCCATCAAGGACTGGGCTTGGGTTAGAGACTTCATCTCCTCCAACAAGTATACATTTTCATCATGTATGTTCTGCATTCTGTCACTGCTCAATCTAAGGAAAGCTAGAACAGGCTTCATCTTTTGTTGAACAACCTCCTCCATGGTTGCTTTTAGAGATACATCTAGTTGGGCCTTAAGGAGCTCAGTGAGGTTGGCCACTGCACCTTCAGCAATGTTGGCCAACACTTCTTGGGAAAACTTTTCTGAGGCTGCTTTTACCATAGCTAGCCTTTGCTCTTCAGCTCTTTTCCTCTGCAGGGCTGTCTTCTTGCCAAGAGCTTGCTTAATGGTCAATCTGATGGCTTGAACATTGGCATTGTGATTGTCTCTAAGCAGCTTCTGGTCCTTCTTGACTTATTTGGAAATGGACTCCATGGTGGCTTTGGCTTTTTGAACTTCAGTGGAAATGGTTTGAAGACCAGATTCCACTCCTCCTATCCTTGCTTCTAATGTGGGTAACACCACATCCTCAGAGCCTGTTAGCCTCATTTCCACATATGTTAAAGTTCTTCCATGCTCATCTAAAGCTCCAGTGGTTTCTGCATGAGCTGATTTGACTTGATGAGCCAAGGAATCCAACATTTCTGATTGCATCCCAAGTAAGGCTTGTGCTGATCCAGAATCAACATGGATGGGAGCATCTGTTAAGAGATCATCTGCAAAGATTTGTTCAAAAATTATACATGCAATGTCAGATAAATCAAAAGAGTCAGTAAAAACACACTTATCACCCTCAATTTCTTTTTCATAAGACTCTGATACATCAGCAGTCTTCTTCTCATTTTCAACTATTTCTTTTCTCCCTTCAGTAATAATGTCCTCACACAAGGAATCAGGCCTCCTCTCATCAAAGGATTCTTGAAGTTCAGATTTGACTTCAAGAATAGTCTGTCCTTCCTCACTTATATCACCCTCATTTGGTGGTACATTCACTATTCTAGTAATCACCACCTCTCTATCATCCTCTACTCCCTCTGGTTTTTCCACTAAATTTTCCTTTTCAACTCCATCACCTAGACCTGCAGCATCTCCACCTTCAACAAGGTTCAAAGATGGCAGTTGTAGGGAGATCACAGTGCTTATATCAACAGCCACTGAGTCATCCTGAATGATTAAGGGTTGATCAGTGTCCAAATCTCCTGACACTGAATAGGCCTTAATCAAACCAGCCTCTAATATAGGAACCTCAACATCTGTAGGCTGTGCCTTGAGTTCAGAAGAACCTTCATTGGCAGATGTGTCTTTGGTTGTGTTACCATCCTTGGTCAACACCTCTGAAGATACAGAGCCTTTCCTATGATAGGTTCTAGGAGGGTTTGAAAGTCTGTCAGCTACAGAAGACTTGGGTTGAGTAGATTCAGGAAGGTTGGCTTGAGGGGTTTCAGGAGGGTTGGGGTTTGAAGGGTTTGAGGGATCATCAGGGCAATCATCATCATTTGAGCTACTATCAGGGTGTTTGATGCCCTTAGCTTTCCTTTCCTTCTCCTCATTGATCTTATCCTCCACTAACTTTGCAAAAACTTCCTCATCAATGAGTAATCTTGTCTTTAAAACTCCAGCAAAGTGCAGCAATCTGCTCTCCTCCACTTGCCACCAGTTTGCACCTTTATCTTGGATGACTTGTGAAATCTCCATAATAGTCTTGTCCTTCACATCAAGAAGCATTCTCAAGTCATGGAATGTCTTCTGAATTCGTGGAAATTCAGCAAGTTGTGGATACAAACTGTCCACAGTAGCCTTGGCTCCTCCTCTAAGCATACTTTCATAAGTATACTCCTCCTCATCTCCACTTGAATGGGGACTTTAGGTTATAGGGGAGTTGGCTCTGGGTTCTCCTAAAGTGGCTTCAGGAAGGTTAAGTTCAGGGATGTTGGCTTCAGAAGGGTTGGTTGCAATTGAAGGTACTTCAGTTGCTTTTGAGAGCAATGGATCTGAAGGGGCTTTACTAATTGGGGTTGGCTCATGGAGTGCAGCTTCTAGAAACTTTGAGTAGTTGAGCATAGATGAATCAAGGGGTGATTGAAGCCTTGTCTCATCTACTGCTAAATCAGCTAGCACATCTATCCCACTTCTTTGCACACTCCCTTCAGGAGAGTATCTCTTTGTAAGATTGATGGGGGTGATTGGTTGGTTGGTTGGGGTTATGTGGGTTTCAGGGGAGTTGGGCTTAGGGTTCTGAATTTCAGGGATGTTGGCCTCTATTGGTTGACCTTCAGGGACCCTGGATTCTGGAGTTCCAGAACCAGATGAGTTGGTCCTTGACTTAGACTTGGTCCTGCTTTTAGCTCTGCTCTCTCTTAGAGCAAGTTGGAGAGACCTTTCCTCCTGAAGCTCCAACACTTTATCAGTAGGCTTGGCCCTTCTCTTGCTAGCCCTACTGCTCCCACTACCTTTACCATCCTTCTCAGGGACAACTTCCCTGATCCTCTTATCACCTCTAGACTTTTGTCTAGTCTCATTATACTTCTGTCTCAACTCTTCTGAATGATCAGAAGGCACACTTACTCCCTCTTCAGCAACTTCTTCAATTTCAACTGAAGCTCCTGACTTCTCCTCTGAGGGGATTTGAGACATTTTCCTTGTCTTTACTACTCTGGCCTTTGTCCTCTTTTTCAACTTTGGCTTCTCCTCCACTTTCTCTTCAGCAGGCTTGGCCAGTAGCATCTTCCTTTGCTCAGTTTTCTTGCTGAGCTTTCTAAACATGATCTTCTGGGCAGGGAGAGGCTTTGCAAAGGTTTGCATCTCAGAATAGTGAGCAAACTTTTCAATCAGGAGACTTGCCCTTGTGCAATATCTCAGTTTGCCCTCCATCACAACCTTGTTGTGAGCTTTGACTTTAAAGTTGGCCTTTTCCTTCATCATCTCAGACAGGATGAAGGTCCTCCAATTGAATTTGATGCCTTTGTCACTAGCATCAATCACAGCAGCCATGATTCTAATTCTGGGATGGCTGACCTGCTCCAAGCTCCCAGTGTTGCTAAGCAAACTTTTAGCAACAACCTCAAATAAAGTAAGGAATTGTGGCTTGAGAGTTCTCTTGTGCTGTGTAGAGGATAGTGGCCCTGGAGTAATAAGTCATTCTTAAGCAATTTCTTGATCAAGTCCATTTCCATAGAACTCTGGATTCCTTCCCTCTGAAGGCAATCCAAAAGCAGCATCAACTTCTTCCACTAAGAATTTCACTCTATGGAATCTTTCCTCCTCTTCTCCCTCTGCAACAAAAGATAGTCTTGTTGCAACTTCACCATCTTCAGGTTTGCCTCTCCATTTTAGAAAGGCAAAGAACTCAGCCATGTAAGATTCAAGGCAAGAATCTGGCTTCTCTTGCATGAACTTTTGGAGACCTGCTCTCCTCAGCCATCTTAGAGTTGGAGTAACTTCAGGTTCTTCACTCTCAAAAGAGAGGATTGGCTCAAAGGTAAGGTTGTTTTTGTGACTTAGATACCCAAAGTCAAGGTCTAAGTCTCTATTGGTGAAGTCAACAACCATTTCAGACTTAGCTTTGGGAGCCATTGTAGGTTACAGAAATGATTTTGAGAGAGTTTGAGAGTGTTTGAAGAAAAATAAGAGCTAGGGTTTCGAATGCTTGGGGAAGAAGTGTTTGTGGGGGATCTTAAGGCTTGTGAATATTCTAAAAAGAATGTTTGTTAATGAGTTGGTGAGTTTTGTGTGTTTTCAACGGTTGTCAAAAATGGAAACCACACTTGGACGGCCAGGATTGATTTCAGGGGAGTTGGCCAGTTTTGATCCAATGGTCAAAAACCAATGTAACAGTGAGTTATTGGTTTTATTCAAAACGTGGAAGTTATTTAATACTAGTTAAAGGATGGGGAGTTCTCGAGATAGATCATGGCTTGAAATGTTTAATGCAAACAAGAGTTAAATCTTGGCATTAAATGCATGGAAAGCGACCTTTTGGGTGGGAGACAAATTAAAATCCCAAAAAGGTGATATCTGTAAAAGGAATGGGACAGATATCAAAATAGGCAATGATTACCCAAATTAGGTGCTTATCAAACCAAGAAAATAGTTTGATAGCCAAGACAACTTATCTGACCCTATTTGGACAAGTGTCCTGAAAGGATGTGGACAAGTGTCCTGAGACTCAATGGACAAGAGTCCTGATCATTTGAGGTCATTTCTTCTGAGTTTCAGTGGACTTGACCAAGTCTGCTGAAAACCATTTTAATTCCCCTTGCTCCAATTAACTCCTATGGATTTTACTGGTCCAACTTCCCTGGATCAAGTAATCCCAACTCTGCTGATAGCTCCAGAAACCTTGCCTCTGCAAGTGGCTTTGTTAGAATATCAGCTTTTTGATGATTTGTGTGGATCTTGACCAACTTTATGTCCTTCTTCTCCACATGGTCTCTAATGAAGTGATGTTTGATGTCCACATGTTTGCATCTTGTGTGCAAGACAGGATTTTGTGATATTGCAATTGCACTATTGTTATCACAAAATATGGGCACTTCAGTAGAGTTGACTTTGTAGTCTCTTAGTTGTTGTCTCAGCCAAAGGATTTGAGCACAACAACTTCCAGCTGCAACATATTCAGTTTCAGTGGTGGAAGTAGCCACTGTGTTCTGTTTTTTAGAGAACCAAGAAATGAGCTTGTTGCCTAAGAATTGACAAGTCCCTGAAGTGGACTTTCTATCAATTCTGCAACCTCCATAATCAGCATCTGAGTAGCCAGTTAGCTCAATGTTGTCATCAGCAGGGTACCAAAGGCCTAGATTCTCAGTGCCTTTGAGATACCTTAAAATCCTCTTTGCAGCCTCAAGATGGCTTTTCTTAGGATTTGCTTGAAACCTTGCACAAATACCTACTGCAAAGGTGATGTCAGGCCTGCTGGCAGTGAGATAGAGGAGTGAACCAATGATTCCTCTATACTCAGTAGAGTTGGTTGGAACACCACTCTCATCAGGATCCATCTTCCAATTTGTGTTCATTGGGATCCTTACTGGTTTGCTAGTTGTACATCCAAATTTCTTGATCATCTCTCTGGTGTACTTAGCTTGGTTGATGAAAATCCCTTCTTTTGATTGCTTAACTTGTAGACCCAAAAAGAAGTTCATCAACCCCATCATGGACATCTCAAACTTGCTTTGCATTAGCTTGGAGAACTTCTCACACAGCTTCTCATTGGGGGATCCAAATATTATGTCATCCACATAAATTTGGACAAGCAAGATGTCCTCTCCTTTAGAGATTCTGAAGAGAGTTATGTCCACAGTTCCCTTGGTGAATCCATGATCCAAGAGAAATTGTGACAGTGTATCATACCAAGCCCTAGGGGCTTGCTTGAGTCCATATAGAGCCTTCTTCAGTCTGTAAACTTGGTTTCCAACCTCAAAACCAGGTGGTTGCTCCACATATACTTCTTCTTTCAATACTCCATTCAGAAAAGCACTCTTGACATCCATTTGGTACACTTTGAACCTCTTGTGGGCTGCATAGGCTAGAAAGAGCCTTATTGCTTCTAGCCTTGCCACTGGTGCAAAGGTCTCATCATAGTCAATGCCTTCATGCTGGCAATACCCCTTTGCCACAAGTCTTGCTTTGTTTCTTACAATCACATAATTCTCATTTTTCTTGTTCTTGAACACCCACTTTGTTCCAATAACATCTTGATGTGAAGGTCTGTCCACCAGCTCCCATACTTCATTTCTGGTGAATTGATTTAGTTCTTCCTGCATGGCTGTGATCCAATTGGCATCTTGAAGTGCTTCCTCAATGTCACTTGGTTCTTACTCTGACAAGAAACAACAGAAAAGAGCACTTTCACCATGAAATCTCCTTGTTTTGACTCCTATACTTGGGTCACCAAGTATTAGATCAGTAGGATGGTCAGACAACCAAGTCCTTCTTTTTCTGATCTCTTCAGTAGAGTTGTCCTCTACTGAAGTTGAGTCATTTTGATCATAAAATTCAGGGTAATTGAATGTAGGATCATAATCAGGGGTGTTGTCCTCAATGTCAGGGACATTGGCATTTTCAACATTTTGAGTTCCCCCTTGATTATTTGACCCATTAACTACCTCAGCAGGGACTGCTTCTTCATTGGTAGTTGTTACCTGGATGTGAACTGGGATTGGATCATTCAGTTCACCATTTCCTTCAGTGGGATTTGCCTCAAGAGGATTGCCTTCAGGATTGTTGTCCAATGTGCAGTTTTCAGGTAGGTTGGCTTGGACAACTTCTATGAATTCAGTGTCCTTGTCTTTTAAGCTCAGTCTGGTTGTCCTCTGTGTGATTTCTTCTGATTCCAAGTTTTCATTCCTGAACTCATGAATGGATTCATCAAACACAACATGAGGTGTTTCCTCTACAATAAGGGTTTTCTTGTTGTAGACTCTGAAAGCTCTATTGATTTGAGAATATCCAAGGAATGCTCCCTCATCAGCTTTGCTATCAAAGGCTTTCAACTGTTCTTTCCCATTATTGTGTATGAAACACTTACAACCAAAGATGTGAAAGTATGACACTTTAGGCAATCTTCCTTTCCAGAGTTCATAGGGGTTTTGCCGTGCCCCTTAGTGATCAAACATCTATTTTGAGTATGGCATGTAGTGTTTATAGCTTCAGCCCAAAACCTCTTAGGTAAATTTGAATCAACAATTAAGGTTCTAGCAGCTTCTTTTAAAGTTCTGTTCCTTCTTTCTGCAACTCCATTTTGTTGAGGAGTTCTAGCTGCTGAGGTTTCATGAGCTATTCCATTAGATGTGCAATACTCATTGATGTATGAATTTATGAACTCAGTGCCTTTATCAGATCTTATCTTGATAATGCTAAGGCTTTTCTCATTTGACAATCTCTTTAGAAGTTCAGGCAGTTTGACTTGAGTTTCCTTCTTATTAAGGAGAAATACTACCCATGTGCACCTAGAGAAGTCATCTACTACAACCAATGTGTATTTTCTACCATTTATGCTTGCAGGGGTAATTGGTCCAAATAAGTCCATGTGTAACAGTTCAAGTACCCTTTCAGTAGAAATGACTGGTTTTCCTTTGAATGAGGCTTTAATCTGTTTTCCTTCTTGGCATGGTTTGCAAACATGCTCTTTTATGAAAACCTCATTAGGTAGTCCTTTAACTAATGCATTTCTAGCAATTTTGTTCATTGTTTTGAAGTTCAAGTGGTTTAATCTCTTATGCCATAACCAACTTTGTTCACTAGAACTCTTAGCAAAGAAGCATGCAGCATCAGTAGACTTGTCCCAGTCTGCAAAATACACATTTCCTTTCCTAGTTCCAGTCAATAAAATTTGTTGAGTCTTATCTTTGATTAAGCATTTTCCACTAGAAAACTCAACATTGAAATCTTTATCACAGAATTGATTGATACTTAGGAGATTATATTTGAGACCAGCCACATAAGATACATTGGATACTTTGATGTTACCAATCATCAAAGTACCATAACCTTTTGTTGTAGCTTGTGAGCTGTCTCCAAATGTGACATTTGGGCCTTCTTTATCTATAAAATCAGTGAGGAGTTCCTTGTTTCCAGTCATGTGCCTTGAACATCCACTGTCAAGGTACCATGCTGACTTTTTACTCATGCTCCTCTTCTTGTGGCCCAGTGGTACCTGCAATTAGATAGGTTTAGGTACCCTTTGAGTTTTAGGTCCTGAGAGGTTAGCTGTACCTTTAGGAACCCAAACTTGCCTAATAACCCTGATTGATTCAAGGTGGCTAAGTTGTCAAATCTCCTGAACTTATGAGTTCTTTGTGCTACTTAAGGAAATCTTTGAGGAAAGGCTTTCTTATGACCACTACCCTTTGGCATATAGGGTTTTGGTTGTCTCATTTTATTTTGCCTTTGAGGATAGTTGTCCTTAGGTTTAGTCAGCTGAGGCTTTCTCAGAAGAGTTGGCCTAGGCTGATTATACCTTGGATAACTCCTCTGAACATTGTTCAGGAGAGTTGCCCTTCCATTGGGTTTACTCTGCTGACCAACATTCCTCTTGTGTTCAGGAGCTTTGGCCATTTACTTAGGTTTTGACCTTGTCTCCTGAGGCACTTGAGTAGGCAAGTCATCCATTTTGCCCTTTCCTTTGTTCAGTGGCTGAATTACTTCATTTTCAGTTTGTGCCACTGATTTAACAAAGATTTTCTTAGTGTTACTTGTAGAAGCAACACTAAGACAAGGTGAAGATTCAAATGGATCAAATCCTAATCCACTTCTTTGAGCCATAGGTCTTTGATAACTCTGAATTTCCTCTATTGCCCTAGAGGATTTCTTCAGAGCAGACATCTTTAATTTCAGGCTCTCTTCACTTGTTTTAAGAATATCATATTCATGTGAGAGGTTTTCAAACTTGGCATTTAGAATTTTCAGTTCAAAATCTTTTCTCTTCTGAGAGAGAAGTTGATCATCAATCTCCTTTTGTTGGTCAACTATCCTGAGATTTGCTTCCTCAAGCTCTCTCAAGACTTGTTGATACAACTCAGTAGATTTGACATCAACAACTACCTCAGAGTTTTTGGCAAGTTCAATAGCCAATCTTTCATTTTCTCTCACACAGTTATCATGAAATTCTTGTAACATAGTGAAATCTTCCATCAACTTTCCAAGGGAAAGCTTCAGGTTGATCTCACTATTGTTTTGTGAGATGACTGATGGTGAACTAGAAGTAGAGGATACCTCATCATCCTCAAGAGCCATGTTGCAAACATCATCATCATCATCACTTTCTCTTCTCTCCTTAGAGCTTAATTCAGGGCAGTCATACTGGAAGTGCCCTTTCTTCTTGCAGTTATAGCACAAGTCTTCATCATCATCTTTCTTTGGTTCTTCTCTTCTTCTTGATGATGAAGGTTCAGCTCTACTGGACCTTCTCCTATCAGAGTACTTGTCCTCTGATCTTTTCTCTTCAGGCTTCTTGACCTCAGCCTGAGCTTCAGGAGAGTTGTACCTTCTCCTGAATTTGTTGTCCTGGTAGAATTTCTTGTATCTACCAAACCTTGAGTTTAGCTTGTCAAACCTTCTAGCCATCAGGGCTAGTTCCTCCTTCATTTCAGTCTTGGAGACTGACTTTGATGATCTTGGAGTGGACTGCATTTCTGGTTCAGCAGTTTTGGCTTTGAATGCCACTCCCTTAGTAGGAATTGAAGGTTCCTCAACAGGCTTTCTTATGTTGAGATCGAACTCATAAGCCTTGAGTTCAGAGAAGATTTGTTGCATGGGCATGGTGGAGAGATATTTGGTATTTTGCATCATGACAGCATATACATCCCACTTTTGAGTAAGACTTCTCAAGATCTTCAATCCAACTTCTCTTTTGGAGTACACCTTGCCCAAGGAGTTGATTTCATTCATCACATCAGTGAATCTACCAGCAAATTTGACAATGGATTCCTCAGATTCCATTGTGAATTGCTCAAACTTTTGCACTGCCACTTGGAGCTTATTCTCCTTGATCTTTTCAGTACCCTCACACATTTCTGCAAGAGTATCCCATATCTCCTTGGCAGTTGTGCAATGGTAGACCCTTCCCATGATTGCATCTGGAATTGTTTGATAGAGGGTATTCATTGCAAGATAATTCAAA
Organism: Galeopsis tetrahit; assembly: GCA_963675135.1. Taxonomy (NCBI): domain Eukaryota; kingdom Viridiplantae; phylum Streptophyta; class Magnoliopsida; order Lamiales; family Lamiaceae; genus Galeopsis; species Galeopsis tetrahit. Next base: position 19,907,976 of record OY776130.1, read on the forward strand.
TTATCCTTCCTCTTTTCATCAGCAGTGAAGTCATCTTCATCTTTGGGTAGCACATCTCTTGTGTCTGCCTTTTGAGCCTCTGTGACTCTGGGATTGACAAAGGTGAACACAAAAGGACCTCTTGTGATCACTCTCAACATATCAGTATGAAGAGATGCAAGATGAGCCCTCATTCTGATCTTCCAGAAATCATAATTATCAATTGAGAACATGGGCAATTTGTGATGAGATATGTGATTGACTAGATTTGTTGCCATGTTGTCCAATCCTAGAACAGCAGGAGGTGGAACTGCAGCATTTATGTTTTGATCAGGATTTTGCTGTTGGTTCTGGTTGTTGTTGTTTCCTCTTGCCATTTCTTCAATAACAGGTTAGACAATAGATACAAAGGATTTCAGACAGATCAGTTCAGTGACCACACCAAATATGTGATTTTGAAAACCAAGATGGCTTTTCAGAAGCAGTGGTCTTTGAACCCCTGCTCTGATACCACTTGTTGGTCCTGAAAGGAGTATATAACAAGTGTATGGGGGGGAATACACTTGTATGCAAATTCTTTTTTACTTTGATCAAACCAGAGCTCAGCAAGGTTGTCTTGGACAACTCTGCTGAAGATGATTAACTCTTCTAAGATAATCAAACTACTAAGTACTATTGAGTACTTAGTTGAATAACTATCTAAAGGAGTTATATGTGCGGAATAGTGGTTGGCCCTTTTAGTTTAGACTCGTTTAGTTTCTGAAATTCACTTAGTCAATTCAATACAGTCCAGTTTTCAGGGAACTTGTCCAAATAGGGTTTGCACAGTCTTTGAATGTTTAACCTTTGAAAGTTCAGTTTTGTGTGCAGTGTTGGATGTATGTAAGTACTTTGAAAACAGAACAACACAAGAGTTTATAGTGGTTCAGAGACTCAAGCTCCTACATCCACTTTCCCTGATTGAACAGGATAATTCCTTCACTCTTGGAATTAACTTGTTTTATAGTGCCAAGGTGCACTTGATCAATAACACCACTCCTTGGTGAATTGATCCCTAGGATGTCTAGAGTCCTAGTACCCTCTTCTCAACTCAGAACTGAACTGTTCTTCTCTCAACAGTCAGCTCCTACCACTTCTACTACTACAACAACCTTCTCACTTTCTCACTTGAAAGGGGTAAGGATTGAAGTAAGGTTCCAACTAATGAGATATCCTTTACAGTGAAGATCAGTGTATAAGGATTAGGATATCTCTCTAAGCTTTGTATGGATATACAATGTAGTTCAGCTTAGATGAAGTGTTTGAAGACTAAGATAGTCTTTGAAAGCTATGAAAGTTCTATGAGCTTCAGAATTCTTGTGAAGTTGGATTCTGTTGAGGTTGTTGGATGCTTTCAAATGGTCTTCACACTTCTGTATTTATAGACAATTGAAGGATTTGCCCGTTGGAGAGGCAGCCTCAAAAGTCCATAAATGTCTTCTTTTAGTTCTTCAACTTTGAAGACAGATTCTTGATAGTGACATGTCCTCATTTGGGAAATAAACGGTTGTATAGACTTTGTCTTCATTCTGCAGCACTCTTCCCAAAGTCTGACTTTCAGATTCTCTTGTTAGGACATGGACATGGCTTCTGAAGGTTGTTCCAATGATAGGACAATACTCCTTATCAACTGGACAACTCTCCTTATCACTATCAGTAGTGTTGCTTATCAGCAAGGTTGGCTTGCTCTTCTTCAGATGACTTGGCTCTTATCCTTTGCTTCACTTGAAAGTGATTTTAGCATGATTCATTAAGGATCTTTTTGGGTATAGTTGTCTCAAACTCTTCAGCATGGTTGACCTCAAAGCTTTCAGAACACTTGATCTGGTTTAACTGTGCTGAGACAACTCCTCTGGACAACTCTCCTGATCAGCATAGTTGGTCTTCAAAAGACTTAGTATTTGTTCCAGAGTTTGAGCCTTGAGGGGACTTGTCTAGATGGACTTCAAAGCATGTGTTCCCCCTCAAATTGTGCATCTAACTAATTAAGAGCTGCCTAACATATCAGCTTCTCATCTAGCCTTTATTCTATATGTTCTAACATCTTTAGAACATACTCAACTTGATTTAGGCATGTCACAGGGGGTTTTGGTAATGAATCAAAACATATCTCATTTTATTCCCAACACTCTCCCAAAAATTAGAGTGTTTAGGGATTATGCTCTCCCAAAAGTTAGAGTGTTCAGGGATTATACTCTCCCAAAAGTTAGAGTGTTTAGGGATTATACTCTCCCAAAAGTTAGAGTGTTTAGGGATTATACTCTCCCAAAAGTTAGAGTTTTTAGGGATTATACTCTCCCTGAAGTTGTTTATACTCGTAAGAGTTCTTAGGGATTATACTCTCCCTTAAGTTGTTTATACTCGTAAGAGTTCTTAGGGATTATACTCTCCCTTAAGTTGTTTATACTCGTAAGAGTTCTTAGGTATTATACTCTCCCAAAAGTTGTTTATACTCGTAAGAGTTCTTAGGGATTATACTCTCCCTTAAGTTTTTTATACTCGTAAGATTTCTTAGGGATTATACTCTCCCAAAAGTTGTTTATACTCGTAAGAGTTCTTTGGGATTATACTCTCCCTTAAGTTGTTTATACTCGTAAGAGTTCTTAGGGATTATACTCTCCCAAAAGTTGTTTATACTCGTAAGAGTTCTTAGGGATTATACTCTCCCTTAAGTTGTTTATACTCGTAAGAGTTCTTAGGGATTATACTCTCCCTTAAGTTGTTTATACTCGTAAGAGTTCTTAAGGATTATACTCTCCCAAAAGTTGTTTATACTCGTAATAGTTCTTAGGGATTATACTCTCCCAAAAGTTGTTTATACTCGTAAGAGTTCTTAGGGATTATTGGCAGGTTAATCATATTTTCCGCTACCATACCCCCTACTCCCCCTAGCTTTAGAGGCTGTCGTGGATAGAAGCTTTAGGAATTGTCCCTAGGTATTTCCTAGTCGAATCTTTATGCGTTGGTGTAAGTCTCTTTATCTTGCAATATCTCTATCATGTTATGTTTTAGTTTTCAAAACACATTCATTATCTCAACCCTCATTATGTGGACACCTAACAATTATCTCAGCACGGTATTTAGTGTATGAGAGACATTTCATCATAAAATCGGAATATAAGGATCATCTCATCACAAAATCGGCATATAAGAATCATCTCATCATCATATTAACATGCATTAAGGGAAATCGCTAAAATTTTCCAAAAACGATGCTCCATTGATCAAAAGTGTTCATCAACATAGGCAAATAAGGGGAACCTATGTCGGCCTCATTAAAAACCTCTCCGTGGTAAAACCCCAAGGGGAAACCCACGTAGAGGGAAAAAGAGTGTCGGTGAAGCAATTATTCGAATGAGAAATAAACATTTAAACTTGTTCATAAAGGGAAAGATGGTAAGGGAATAACACCTTCCTCAAACATAAAATCTCTTCAAGTGGCACACGTTCCATGGTCTCAGTATTTCTTTTCCCGTCATATCCTAGAGTTTGTATGCTCCACTTTTTAGGACCTGTATTACCTTCTATGGACCTTCCCAATTAGCTTCCATCTTTCCTGTATTCTTCAAGGCGTCTGCCCTCCGAAGGACTAAATCTCCCGCTTTAAAGGAGCGTGGCACTACCCGGCGATCATATCCTGCCTTGATCCGGCTCTTGTATCTTTCAGCTTTCAGCCTTGCCATCTCCCTCTCTTCATCTACCAGGTCCAATGCTTCCCTCATCAATTCTTCATTTCTTTTCTCTTCAAAATAGGTGATTCGGTGTGATTTCAATCTAGCCTCAGGAGGTATTACTGCTGCTGCCCCATACACCAAATAGAAGGGAGATTCGCCTGTAGCTGTTTTGGGGCTGGTCCTGTAGGACCAAAGGACGTTGTCTAACTCCTTCACCCATTTTCCTCCTACCTTTTGCAATCGTGTTCGGATACCATCCACTATGATTCTGTTTGTAACTTCCACCTGCCCATTAGCTTGTGGGTGGGCTACCGAAGTGAATCTCTCTATAATGTTCCATCTTTCACACCATCTCCTTACTTTATCTCCATTGAGTTGTGTTCCATTATCGGAAACCAAGATTCTCGGCACTCCAAACCTGCAGCAAATATGTCTAGCAAGAAAAAGAATCACATTATCTTCCTCTATTTTGGCCTGGGGCACGGCCTCTACCCATTTACTGAAGTAGTCCACAGCTACGATCAAAAAATTTCTTCCTCCGGATGCTAAGGGGAAGGGTCCCACTAGATCTATCCCCCATTTGGCGAAGGGACAGGGCGAGTACATGGCACCCATCTCTTCTGCAGGTACTCGTATCAAAGGTCCATTCTTCTGACACTTTTCGCATTTCTTCACATATTCCCTAGCGTCTCTGATTATATTAGGCCAGTAAAAACCTGCTCTAAATACCTTTTTCACCATCATCTGATAACCTTCATGGATGGACGCACAACCTTCATGGATATCCTTAATCACTAGCTCTGCCTCACTTTTCGAAAGACATTTCAAATAGGGTTGAGTGAAGGACCTCTTGTATAATTGGCCTCCTAAGATACAATATTTCCTTCTCCAAGCTTTGGCCTCTTTGGACATTGGGGTTACTTGCCCCCTGTTCAACTCCTCCCATATTTCTTTCCTCCAGTCATCCCCTGCTGTTATCTCTCCGACCAGGGTTTCAGTAGCTAATTGATCTGCCACTAACAGTGTTACCTTTCCGTCTCCCTCGAATTTAGTGGAACTAGCTAGTTTAGACAGTCCATCTGCTTTCACATTCTCTTCTCTCGGCACCTGTATCACTTCAAAAGTATGGAATTTATTCTTTAATTTCTTTACCTGTTCTAAATAGGCGATCATCCTCTCATCTTTGGCGAGGTACTCCCCCATGACCTGTTGCACTACCAGCTGTGAGTCGGAGTACAGGGTGACTTTTTGTGCCCCTAACTCTGCTGCCATGTTAGCCCCTCTAATCAGGGCTTCATATTCTGCACCATTGTTTGAGGTTGAGAACCGAAACTTGATGGCAACCTGTACTTCTTGGTCATCAGGGTCAACCAACACTATCCCTGCTCCACATCCTACAGCGGATGCTGAACAATCAACATATACCTTCCAGCCTTGTTCCTCCTCAATTCTGGTAGACTCTTGAATAAAGTATGCTAAAGCTTGGGCTTTAATGGCCCTCCTTGGTTCATAATCAATATCGTATTCCTGTAATTCCACTGCCCATCTGACCATTCTTCCTGATAAGTCTGCTCTCCCTAGTGTCTGCTTCAAAGGGAAATTAGTTCGCACCATAACTTTATAGGACAGGAAGTAGGGGCGTAATCGCCTAGCCATTACCACCACCGCCAGGGCTGCCTTCTCCACCTCTGAATATCTTATCTCTGCCCCTTGAATGACCTTGCTCACATAGTATATGGGTTGTTGTGTAGAGCCTTCCTCTTTCATCAGGGTTGTACTCAGGGAATGTTCCCCTACTGAGAGGTATAAAAGTAAGACGTCTCCCTGAGTGGGCTAGGTTAGCTTCGGAAGCTGTTCCTGATGGAGCTTCAATTCTTCGAAAGCTTTTTGACATTGCTCATCCCATTCGAACCTCGACCCTTTCCTTAACGTTCTGAAGAAGTGGTGGCTCTTCTCTGCGGACCTTGCTATGAATCTGCTGAGAGCTGCGATTCTGCCGTTCAGGGTCTGCAATTCTTTCAGGTTTCGAGGAGGTTGCATGTCGAGGACCGCCTTCACCTTAGCAGGGTTAACCTCTATTCCCCTCTGAGTCACCATATATCCCAGGAATTTTCCTGACCCTACTCCAAAAGAACATTTAGCTGGATTTAATTTAATACCATTTTCTCTAATTACCTGAAATATCTCCTTCAGGTCGTTAATGTGTTCCTCTGCTTTGACACTCTTAGCTTGCATATCGTCCACATAAATCTGCATGTTCCTCCCTATTTGTCCTCGGAACACCGAGTCTACCATTCTTTGATAGGTGGCTCCTGCATTTATCAGTCCAAAAGGCATACGTACATAATCGAAAGTACCACATGTCGCAATAAAACATACCTTTGGTATATCAAGGGGGTTCAACTGGATTTGATGGTACCCTTGGTAGGCATCCATCATGCTAAGCAGTTCAAATCCGGACGTGGCATCCACCAATTGATCAATTCTAGGCAGGGGATAGTGATCCTTAGGGCATGCTTTATTCAGATCCCTGAAGTCAATACACATCCTCCATTTGTCGGCTCCCTTAGACACCAGTACTGCATTCGAGAGCCACTCAGGGAACTGCACTCTCTTCACATGCCCTGCACTCAACAATTTATCAATTTCCTCTTTCACAATGAGGTTCTTCTCCTTACCAAAGTTCCTTAACTTCGGCTTCACTGGCCTAGCTCTGGGATCTACATTAAGGTGGTGCATCGCTATCTCTGGAGGGATACCCGTTATGTCCGTCGCCGTAAAAGCGAAGATATCCGCATTCTCCCGAAGGGTGTGTATCATCTTTTCTTGGAGCTCGGGGTTCATGTGTGTACCTATCCTGGTTGTGAATTCTTCCTTTCCTGGATAAAGCTCAATGCTCATTAATTCCTCATCTGCTTTGGTCTTGGGTTGCTCTTGCACTAGCTCACCCACTTTCTGCCTTTTCAATTCAGGGTCTTCACCCTTAAATCTCTCCATCCCTCGGAACACGGCTCTGTCCGCTATCTTGACCGATTCTACGTAACACTTCCTTGCTTGGTATTGGTCACCGCATATCTCTCCCACACCCCCCGAGGCAGGGAATTTCATCTTCATGTGGAAGGTGGAGATCATTGTCTGAAAGATATTCAAGCTTGGTCTTCCCATTACCACATTATACGAGGATGGGACGTCTACTATCAGGAACTCTATCACTTGCACACGCCGGTTAGGGGCGACTCCTAACCCTACTTGTAATAACGCTGAACCAAGGGGTTGAATGGCTCCCCCTGAGAATCCATAGAGGGCGGTCTCCACTGGTCTGAGCTTTATATTTAATTCCATCTTCTTGAAACACTCCAAGAACATGATATCAGCGGAGCTCCCCGTGTCTACCAAAATTCTGGCCACATCGTACCCTGCTATATCCGTGGTAATGACTAATGCGTCATTATGGACTTCCCTGGGTTCCCCTGCGTCTTCTGGCCCAAAATGAATATCAGGACCCTCTGTCATTTTTCCTATCTCATGGTGTTCCATATTCCTCTCATTCTTCAGCGACCTAACGCTCTGCTTCCTCTGTCTGAAAGAATCCCCATCAGCAGGGCCTCCCATGATCATGTGAATAGTTCCCCTCTTTTGGGGAGGGGGTGGCTGATCCTCGGTGTTCTTCCTCTGATCTCTTATGTTATCCTCTGGCTTCCCCTCGGGGTCCTTCCTCTTTTGTCCCCTAGGGCCTTGTCGATCTCTAAAGATAAATTCTTTTAGATGGCCTGCTTGAATCATTCTCTCTATTTCGTCTTTCAGGTGCCAACATTGGTTGGTATCGTGGCCATAATCATTATGGAATCTGCAAAATCTGTCTGACTTAGGATTTTGAGGACCCCTGTTTCTTGAATAGGGGAACTTCATATCAGGATGGTCCCCTGCCACTTCTAGAACTTCGGCTGGCTCTATCCTCAAAGAGGTATATCTCCTCGCCCTTCCCCTGGGGCTCCAGGGCGCAGCTTCCTCTCTTTTTACATTTTCCGACCTCCTCGAGCTTCTATGTCTCTCTGGACTTGGCCTCCTCAGTGGGATTTCTCTTCTCCGTTCTCCATTCCCCACTATTGCCCTGGTCTCCGAACGCTTAGCCTTTCTTACCTCTTCCAGGGTGAGGTATTTTTCTGCTCTCCTTAATAACTCATCGAAGGTCCGTACTGGCTTTTTGGCTAGAGATGTGAACAGGTCTCCATCTCTTAATCCGTTGGTAAGAGCATTGATTTTGACCTCTTAAGAGGCTGTGGGTACCTCTAGGGCCGCTTGGTTGAATCTTTTCAAGAAAGCCCGTAAGCTCTCGTTTTCTCCTTGTCGCATGTTAAACAAGGTGAGGGTGGCTCTAGGTTGTCTCCTAGCGCTGGCGAATTGATGCAGGAACAATTCGCTGAATTCGGACCATGAGTGGATAGTGTTCGGCCCTAGTTGTGTGAACCACTGTTGTGCAGCCTTGGATAGGGTAGTTAGGAATACCCTGCACTTGACGCCCTCTCCATATCGGTGCAGTAGGGCAGCGTTCTCGAATCTCATCAAATGTTCATAAGGATCCGAAGCGCCATCGTATTCAAAATTTAAGGATTTGAAGTTAGAGGGCAGTTCATCTTGTAAAATAGTGGATGAGAATTGATAGCCAGTGATGTAAGAAGGTTTACTTACGTTGTCGGTTATGTGTCTCTGCATGTCCCTCATCTCTTTACGTAAAACCTGTATTTGATCATTGACTGCTCCCTGGTACGTGTCATCCGTACTTTCTCCTATCCCTGTTTCCAAAATGGTATCACCAGGGATCTTCTCCGTGTTCCTCCGAGGAGGGCGATCAAGGATGTTTCTTTCAGCCTGGGAGGGCACCTTTTCTTCTTGGTTTTGAGGAGGATCCTCATTCCTAGAGGGGATTGGAGCGGAATCGATGACGTGTTCCAGGGGGTTTTGCTTCGTTCCCTCGTTGATCAGTGGAATAGGTCCAGGAGGACGAAGTCCACGAGAAGTGATTATACTTTCGACTGATTGCGCGATCATTTCATCCAATTGATCCTGAGAAATAGTTAAGAGTTCTGGTCGAGCATTGGGGTTAGGGGTATCCTTATTAATCCCACTTTCCAAAACTTCTGAGATACCCGCTACATTCCCCTCCTGGGTGAGAGGGATATCTTCTGGTGTAAGATCTGCAGGCTGTTTCCCTAAATTCCGGTTTACGGGAAAGCCTGGGGGAGGTGGAGGGAAAGGAGGAGGAGTGGAATCTCCTTTCTCCTTAGTCTGTTTCGTCGGATTTTGTCCTCCACCCATTTAATATGGAACTTTTTCTCACGCTTTAGCTCGAGATGTTCCCACAGACGGCGCCAGTTGATGCGTCGAAAAAGAACGCCTTAAGATATCAATCGTTCCTTTACGAGCACTATTAATCACGAGTTTGAATCGTCCGTTTATCCTTGGCAATCTTCACGTAGATCTCCTTGAGAATCCAAAAAATGACCTGAAAAAGCACACCGGAGGGGGGCTCCGGCGTGGAAGCTCCGACGCTCAAGTCAGAATCGTTCTTAGGAGAATCAAAGAGGAATTTCCCTGTAATTCTAGGGAAATTCCGGCGAATAGTCTAATGTTTCTTCTTCTTATATTTGCTCGCCTCTTCCTATAAACTCGGCCCACTCCTCTGAAAGCTTGGTCCCAGTTCCTAGATACTCGGCCCCTTCCTATATTGACTCCTTCTTTTGACTGAGTTAGGAAAGGATGTGCCATACTATGCGTTCCCCTTTGGGCCGAATCCCTAGGCCCAAAGGCTATTAATTCGTAAATGTGGGCTAAAGGCCCAATCACTCTCATTTCCCTTCTTAGGGTTAGGAGTGTATTAATCTATCCTTCAAGCTCATTGTCCTGATTAAGATAGCTATAATTTATCCTGTTTCCACGTGTCGACTTTTCCAAGAGCGACATATTTTATCCGCATCAACACTTCATATAATAAATAGTATGTATGTCTACAAGTAAAGATTAACTTTCATGCGAGAGGAATCACTTCTTATATATCGAGGTATGTGCATCGTAATACATTTTACCATAATCTATTTTAACTTGTTATAAAGTTGGATCAATGAATTTTCTGACGGACCCAGAAATTTTGTATAGGGGGGCCCAAAATAAGTGACAATGTCAAAAATAAAATGATATTATGAGTATATTTTTAGGTTATTTTCATTTTGAATTAAGAGAGCAAACCAACGATGGCAATAGGAATTGATACCTGGTCATTTGGGTTTGGTTTAGATAGAAAAACAATGGGCCAATATCATATATGTTTAATAGGAGGAGAATACTAATATATAAAACAAAGGCCCTGACTATATACCCCTCCATACTTGTTAAGTATACTCCCCCTATACATGCACTCCCCCTTAAAATGTATTTTGTTGGATATCCTCTCCCCTAAAATACCAAAAATACCCTAATTCCAATTTTCTCTGTTTTCCTCATCATAAAAAACCCTGTCTTTTCCCTGCGCAGGGGTGTGTGCGGCCCCATCGCCTCCGTCTGCGCGCGGCCGCCGCTCCGCCAAGCTCGCCTCATCCCCTCCGTCTGCGTGCGGCCGTCGCTCCCCCAAACTCGCCCCATATCCTCCGTCTACGCGCGGCTGCATCTGCCGTCCCCATCTTTTTAAATTGCGGCGGCGGCGCCCCTCTTCCGCCTAGCCACAGCCACCACCTCCTCACCTGAACCCTAATTGCAGCAGGTTTTTTTTTTCTTCTTTCGACAAAGTGTGCTTGATAGGGAATATTATCGTCGACAACAATTCGTCAATGATAGTGTTTTCTATCGAGCACTCTTTATCGAAAATATTTCAATTTTTTTCATCTTTTTCTCTCGACTAAAACTTCGCGACGTAAGAATCCTTTTTCGACAAATCAGTGTCGATCAAACTAATGTCTATAGACACTGATTTGTCGAAAATATGTCAATGTTCTCTTTTTTTTTTTTTTTTTGGTGATTTCAAAAATATGTTAATGATTTTTTTGGAGGTTGGCGGCGGCCGTGAGGTTGGTGGGGCTGCAAAAATGAGGGTTAGGGTTAGATTAAATTTTTAGAGTTCAGAGAGAGTGTATCAATCTTATTATACAAAGGGGTGAATTGGGTATTTAACATATATATTTAATTAATAAATAAAGAAGGGGTATATTTAACAAGGCTGGAGGGGTATATAGCCAGGGCCTAAAACAAAATCTAAGAAATTGAGTGGGGGCCAATGCCCCCGGGCACAACGTGTGTCCGCCATTGTTACCTAGACTATATTGAGAGGGAGATCTAAATTAAATGTTAGTAAGATTGAAAACTTAAACTTTGATTTATATAATGATAATTTAAGAGAAAATGACATATGCTTCCACTCTGAAAGTTAAAATATCATAAAATGTGTTTCATATCAATATTAAATTTAACGACTTTTGTTATGTTTTGAAAAAAATAATTTTGATTGTTTTAGCCTATAATAGGTAAAACAATATTAAAATTTAAGATACAACTCCAATACGCTGAGATATTAGCCAGACAAATGTAGAACTTAAAATATACTCTCATTTGTATATATTGATTGACTCACTTTTTAAGAAATGTGAATTTAGTGGAATATGAGATCAAACAAGTGAGAATCATTTTGGTGATTTAATAAAGTATAAAATAGATTTTGTGAGGTCTAAAAAAGAATTTAGTGAGGTGTATTAATAAGAGAAAATGTGGATTTAAAAACATATAACAATTTTAAAAATAAAATGATATAGTAAATGTGCTAGTAATCTTAAAATATAAAAAAATAATATAAATAATTATTGAAAAAAAATATATATATATAAAAAAAAAATGGTGGGGGCCCAGTACTGATCCCACTAGGCTCTTACTGGGTCGTCCCTGGCCAAAAGAAAATGAGAAATATATATCTATTTGTCAATAAAAGGAAGAACATCTTTATTAATATATTATATCGTGTTTACGATCGGCCAATCATGTTGAGAGTATGATTATATACTCATAGATATGATAAAAGTCGATTATTCTCTTATATTTACAAGGGATAAGATATGATAAAAGGTCGATTATTCTCTTATATTTACAATGGATAAATTGATATTTCAATTGATTTTATGTTGAAAGAGTTTTGGGGTATAATGAGTTTTGGTATCTTCAAATATATATTTAATTTTAATATGTGTATAATGAGAAAAACTAGTATTGTGCCCGTGCTATCGCACGGAAATATCATTATAATCATCAATTATATATTTTTAATATTACTACATTAATTTAATTAAATATTACAGGTAATATATATAAAAATATGTTGTAGAAATAATTATACTGATAATAATAATAATAATAATAATAATAAATATTTTATTATAAATTTAGATTTAATTTTTATAATAGTAATTACAATATATGTTTTGTAAATAAAATGATTTCTTACTATATAAAATAATATGGTTAATACGTACTGTATATAGAATATATAAATAAATTTTAAACTAACAAAGCAAAAAAATATATATATATTATATTACATGAAAAAATGTAAACAAAATGGAATTTAAGAAAAATATAAATACACAATTAATAAAATAAAGACATTAAAGTATTTAAAAATAAAAACTAAGAATTCTTAACTTTGTGAAAAATAACATTATTTATTGCATTACAATTCACGATTATCATTATGACATAACACTATCTTTAAACCATTACAATTAGTAACTTTAGAGGCAACTACATACAATTGATCATGATTAAAAATAGACTTATGCAAAAATAAACCAACATAAGAAAACGATTGTCCTTAACTTTTATTAATAGACATTACATATGAAACAATTAACGTAAATTGTCTTCGTTGAAATTTAAAAGGTAATCTAGGATTAGAAGGAGTCAACGAAAGTCAAGGTATTAAAGCCAACTCTCTAGAGCTACTACCGGTAAGAACTTTGTCTTCAAGTACTCCATCGCTAATCTTTTAATAACCAACCTAGAAATGAAAAACAAACAAATTAAATAAATAATAAAAAATATACATCACAAAAATAAAAATAAAAAACTAAAAATAATGTATATGGTTCCATTACATAAACTCCTTAAGTGATCAATATTTTGCAATAACATTACATGTGTACCAATTTTTTAAATCAACCCATGACAAAGAGTATAGGTGTCACACACCAATTTTCAAAATTTCATAAAACTGAATTTTGCGAAAAAATAAGTAACAATATAAAATAAAAAAGGAGGTGTATCACATTTTTCCTCAAGAAATGAGATCTACAAATTTATTTAGCATGAAAATTGGTTGAATAATTGTCGAAGACTCAATGAACCTTAATTTAAAATATCAATTATATAAAACCTTTACATTCTTACAAAATAAATCTCACAACTGAAATCCATCGTTTTTTCACCATCAACTCTTCAATTTGAAATGTTAAAATGAAGGGGTGAGAAAAATCACGGTTCAGGGGGACATATTTGTCAAAACTAAAAACCACATGTAATCAAATCGATAAATCACATCAACATGTACAACTCAATAACCATTCAATAACATCACCTCGTTTATAAAGTTCAGAAAACTAATCGTCACCTCGTTTATAAATGTCAAAAGACCTATCATCAGCTCATTTATAAATTAAAGGTCAGAAGACCTATCATCACCTTGTTTATAAAGGTCAGAAGACCTATCGTCACCTCATACATCTTTCACACAAATATCAATATAATCAAATATCGCATTTAATAATGACAAACATAATAAGTTAGAAATCTTATTTCACATAAATATCAAAATAATCACATATTGCATTTAATAATGAAAAACATAATAATAGAAATCTACATCTCAAAGTCTAGTGAAATACTTTCGGTGAAAGAAAGTGTAGCTTTAATCATTCTCATAATTATCGCCACGGTTTCACCAAAGAGAAAGTTTCACCAAAGAGAAAGGAACACTGCAATTGTTTTTCTGGTTAAAGTGAATGACTGCTCAAGAAATTCGATCAATACACGTAGTTTGCGTAAAATATTTTATGGATGAGAGAAATATTTATTTTTCTATGAAAATTTTGGAAAAAATTACCGAGTATGGATAGGAATTAGAGAAGTTAAGAGAAAAACATGGGGATATGGATTGTTGCAGTTTTCTCATAAATTTAAAGTTTAAACTAATTAATTAAATTTTATTAAATTACATACATATATATAATGATAATATATTTCTATGATTTAAACTATAACTTTAAAATAATAACAACGGAGTTTAAATAAGTACGTGATTCATTTTCATTAAGAAAAATTATATAATCGTTTATAGACCTAAAAACATTCAATGTATGAGTAAGAATTGTTCTATTTCTTAAATAATCAATTATTGTATACCTGTGTAAATTTTGGCTCATCTTTATTAGATTGTAACAAACCACAAATTCTATGATAATTTTGCCCATGCACCCAAAATACAGGAGGTTCGGTACCAATATTAAAACTCATATCGATCTTACGACCCAAAGAAGTAAAGGAAAACACAATGTTAAATGAACGGATATTATCCAAATAAGATTTACTCTTTGTAGTATCACTCCATAGTAAGTCTCGAAAAAGTGAAGGAGGCTAACCCATATACGACAATTGTATTTTACCTTGAGTACAACACAACGAAAATTTAGGATATTCAGAAACACGACCAGGTTTTAATCTTTCATTATACAAAAAAAAGTGCACCAAAGTATTGACAACTATGAACATGATCACCAATATCGCAATAATAAATAGTTTGATTTTTTTTTTTATAAATTTTATTATTAATAATAATATATATATATATATAGAGTACTGATATAGAACCAACTTTCGGTTTTTTATGTAACCAGATTACTGAGCTGTCACTCCGCGTCATCATCCATATCATTCTTATTGATATATTTTAAAAGATAATTTAAAACAAATATTATCCATTAAAATATATTTTAATTTTTTAATATGTAATCTCTCACTTAATTGTTAGTAAAAACCAGCAAATTTTCCATCTGCCCACCCATCAACGATTTATTTTTTCTGATTTACTATTTATTTTTTCTGGAAAAATCAAGCTTTTCCCACAAAGCAAATCAAGTTTTCTACAATTATTACTTCTTTTTTTTTTTTCAATTTACTAACATAAACAAATAGTGGTGATGGATGACAAAATTTATAATTTAGCAATAAAATGATAAAAAAAAATGATAATATTGAATCAAAACAGAGTTATTCATTTAAGAGAAGATTAATCAAATCGCTTATAAGTAAGTATAAGGATGAATATTATAATATGAAAACAGTGCAATATCAAGCTATCACCCCAGCATTCCCACGTACATATTACAATATAAAAAATGTAGACACCTCATTAATAATATTATATTCTGGCATCATTTTTAGTGATGATCAATTTGTTTTGTGCTTACCGAAAAATGCCAATTTGTACGCAAAGTGAAACTTTTTGTGCTTCCAGAGAATAAGTTGATGATGCATTATAAATGAGATTTATGTTGTTCAAAGGCTCACACAGAAATAAGTTGATGATGCATTATATTAATCTTGAGTCCAATTGCAAAGAGAATGGATTACATTTCATGCAGCTTGCTAATATATTTTCTTTAAATTAGCTAATAAGTACATCCTCCATTTTTTAGGTTTAATATGTTACTGCTAAAATGGTTCTTTAAATTAGCTAATAAGTACATCCTCCATTTTTTAGGTTTAATATGTTACTGCTAAAATGGGAAAGCTTTCTGTTTTCCTGATTTTTCAAATCAGGGCAGATGGAAGATTTGATTTGGTTGGAAGATTTGATTTGGTTTGAAGATGTTTTCTAATTTTTACTAACGGTTAAGTGAGAGATTACATATTAAAAAAATAAAATATATTTTAATGGATAATATTTGTTTTAAATTATCTTTTAAAATATATCAATAAGAATTATGTGGATGATGACGCGGAGTGACAGCTCAGTAATCTGGTTCCATAAAAAATCCGAAGGTTGGTTCTATATCAGTACTCTATATATATATACACATAATGACATAATGTGTGTGTAGTGCATGAAAAAAATATAAAAAATATGTAAATATAATAAATTATATTATAAAATATAACTTACAATCAACAACATTGTCATGCGACTCATGCCACAAGTTCGGTATCTAGTCCACAATAATTTCAGGATCGACTATTCTCGTTCAAGCTCATCATATCATTAAAGAGTGGATTACAATTTTATTGTGAACTATTCTTGAAATATTGAATGTGTTGTAGTCCAAATGATGCTTATAAATTGTTATTTTCTTGTGTAGTTTTAAATTCTGCATTAAAATATTAAAAAATTCAAATATATTTTAATTATATGTTATAGCGCGCTCTCTCTCATTTGTTGAAAAATTATTTAAATAATAATATAATATTTAAAAAATTTAAGTAATAACCTTGATTAGAGAAGAATGAAATTCAGTAATTGATAAAAATGTATCCTTAAAATTAGTCGTCATAAATACAATATTTAAGAAAATTTTAATATATGCTAACTATCTTAAAATTAGTTATAAAGACAAACTTGAAGTTAATAAAATTTAAATTATGTAACCGTCATGAATCATAAAGACACCATTTAAGTTATAACGTTGTATAAAATTAAATATGTACATAGATAAAATTAAGTTTAATTAATTGACATATTGTATCATTGAAATTAACCATAAAGACGTAATTTAAGGAAAATTTAAAAATATGCTTAAAATTAGTCATTAGTCATAAAACATAAAACATAATTTAAGTTATAATTTCCTATGACGTAATTAATGTGCATGAAGCTAGACTTATATGTAAAATGTATTGGTGTATCCGTGTATATAACCTGAATTTAAGCCCCAAATTAAAATAAATTACAATTTTTGAAACTTGTCATGTCTTACTGATGTTGTTAATAATATAAATTAAATGATGCTATTAATTAATTGATTTAATCTTTGTAATTAATATTTAGTCTAACCATGTCACTAATACATTTATTTTCTTGTATAGTTTATAAAGTTTAATTATAATTACAAATTAAAAAATATACTTACGCTATTACCGAAATGACATAGATGCAATGAAAAAACACATGTAATACTAATTAGAAACATGTATAAAATTATTTACAAATGAAAAGTTTTAGTATTGATCAAATAACATTGACTATATGTAATTTCTGATGAATTTAAATATATAGTATTTTCATTTTAGAGAGATCGACTTAAATATTGTAAATGAGTAGTATGGTCGCCTACAATTGGTGAGATCATCAGGAACTGAAGAACAAAAACAAAAAATATCTTTAAAAATGAAGTAAAGTTAAAAATAATGGATAAAAATAAATTAAAGGGTAAGAAACAACATTAAAATTAATTAATCCAATTATGTACGATAAAATTAAGAAAAGTACAAAAAAAAAATTAATGCATCTTTATATTATCTATAGATCTACAAAATATTTAAAAATAAATACTATTTCAAAAATCTTCAAACCTTTAATATATCTTCAACAAAAACTCTTCAAGATTCTGATGAATTGTTCTAAAATCATCATAAATCTTCAAAAATCCGATCTTCATAAATCTTCAAAAATCTTCAAGTAAGACGAAAAAAAAATCAATAACTAAACTACATAATTACATGAAAATAAAAAAATACAGAATCGATTATAATTAAAATCTAGATAACTATTCTAGAAAATACACCGAAAAATATAAAAACAACAATTCTAAATACATCAAAATCTTACAAAAGAAGAGAGAAAAGTGATAAGATGAGAATGACCAAGAGAAGAGAGGAATATATAGAAGAAGAAAAAAACGGTTCCTAGTCTTAAGCTTTTGATTCTAAGGACCACATCTCATCAACAAAAATAAACGGTACAAAATAAGTAAGATAAAAATAAGATATTAATGATAATTATAAATGTCAAACTTACTATAATTAACAAAATAAAAAAATGAACGATTGTGATCAATTGGTGAAAAGATGATCAATGGCCAAAACTGTTTCCCGCCTAAACTAAATATGGTAACACATTGGGTGTATTATATATTTATAGATATCATACCACATGGACATTTATATTGTGAATAATGATACAATCCAATATTGTATTTTGACTACCGAATCACATTTCATGTTAAAAATCAGGTTTCTGAGATAGTGTACGTAGAATCCAGATTGGTTTATTTCATACTAGTAATTCTCCCGTGCGTTGGACGACGAATTGATTATTAATAAATTTTAATTAATTATTTATAGAATATATTCGTGCAATTTAAAATTTTCAATGATTGAATTTTACAGAATTTGAAGAACAATAATACTATGTGAAATCATATCATTGATTACATCTTGTGAATGAAGCTTCAATTACATTTTTTAAAATCTATTTTCACTTATAATTATAAAATGAGGTGTAGTAAAATTGATATGATTGAAGAGAGGGAATAAAATGAAGTGTAGAATAATTTAAGAGTAAAAGAGGTGGAGTCACAATGTATACACAAAAATAAAATGAGAATTTTTTTTGTGAGACATCTAAATGAAAAGATTAGAAGCTTATGACGAAATAAAGTAATTAATTAAAATTCAATTTTACGAAATAGATTCATGAAACTATCTCATACAAAATTTAACTTATAATTAAAATCTATATATAATATTGGGAAACAAAAGTATATGTAAAAATATACATAAATTAATTAAAAATATTTTTTAATAATTAAAATTTATAGAGGTATACTTAATTACAAATATTTTTTAATAATTAATTTGTAATTGGACTACGAATAGAATAAAAAAAAGACTCAAAGAGTGATATAAGCCAAAAAAACTAAAATAGCTAGACCTTTGCTTAAAAAAAGAGAGAGAGAAAGAGAAAACTTGGACCCACAACAATTTTTGACGGGAATTGACCAGGAGTCAACTATATTGTTTTTATATATATATAGATATAGATTGCGCTGATGTAAGATAGACAATCTATTCTTAATTTAATTTTTTTTTTAAATATTTTTATATGAAGTACCGAGTAATATTCCAATAATAACTACTCCCTCCGTCCCAGAATTTTATGCACACTTTGACCGGCACGGAAATTAAGAAAATGGAATAAAGTGATGTGTAAGGTAAATAAAGGAGGGGTATTATTGGTAATTCATTGATTAAAGTGAAAGAGATCTATATATATATATATAAAAACAGCCTATTCCTTCACAGAGAAGTTACCGCCTAAACCTTTTAGATAATAAAATATTAGTATATGGGCCCCGCTTCATTCCATTTCCAGTCCTTTAGACTGCCTCGGCCATTTTTGTTCATTTGTTAATTGAAAGTCACCTACTTCTTTGTCATTGTCTTCCCCACCCCACCGCCGCCGACCCCGTTCCGGCGTTCTCCCACCCCACCGCCGCGAACCCAGGCTGCCGTCGCCCCACACCGGTCGCTTCTCCTCCATTTTTTTACCTTTTTTGTCTGCTGCCCATCATGCCGCCCCCTTGCCGTGTCCAGGCCGTCGTTCCACCACCAACCCCAGCGCCGCCCATCTCCCGTTGCTGCCCATCCCCGCCGGTAAGTTTCTCTTCTTTCTTTTTTTTCTCTTTTTTTCCGTAACAGCAAACATGAGGTTTTTTTCTTCTATTTTTTTCCCTTTTTTTTTTTGGTAATAGCAAACAATTTTATTTATTTATTTATTTTCGATAACTAATATTCTAATTTGTTAATTGAATTTAATTCTTGCTTTATTTTTTGAACTTAAAGAATCAATTGGTTATTTTGTTTAGAGTTTTAGCTTTTCATTTAATCTTTTGTTTGGATTATGTTTGGATTCAATTGTAATATATCCTTTTAATATTTTGTTTTTAAGTTCAGATTCTTATTTTTTAAAGGCAGATTTTTTCATAATATGAATAGTCTGACTTACTCATATTTAATAGTTTTTATTTACCGTAGAACATTTTTTATTTGTGATTTGACAATCTTCAGTTCCGATTATGAATTTTCTTGCAGAGATTTCTCTATTTTATTCACGTCAGAATTGGAATACAATAATGTCTAACCCCGGATAATGTTTGCATTTAAACCAGAATCTTAAATGGATTTTTTTTACCTGTTTTTTGCTTTCACAAATATCAGACAGTTTGCTTTGGACATTGTTGTCGAGTTTGCCTTATGCACGCCCATTTGGTTCTCCTTGCATAATGTTGGTTGCTTGGTTTTGCTATTCCACTTTGAATTAAATTTTTTTTTTTTAACAAATTTTATATGAATTCGAGGGTATTCATCTGCTCCCAGAGGTAGAGATCTCCACACAAGAGGTTTTATGGATTGCAATAACATCCTGAGGTAGTATTCCAACTAATCAAGATGCTTTTTTAAAAATTATTTTTACTTTTTTATGGGCAAATTAGTATTAGATCCAAGGAGGATGATCCTTAATTTAGGGAGTTTTACTAAAAAAATGTCTTATTCTTCAGTGTGTTAAAAGAGGAAATATTGTGTGTTAAAAGATGATATTTGATATATTTTGTTGTTTCTCAATTTGAATTTGTAAGCACGATTTGCATTAGCTAAACGATTCTACGATTTGCTCATATCATGTTAGGAGGTTATTCTAAGTTTGTATGCAAACTCCTTCATCTCTTATATTGTTTTTGTTTGCCCCTCATTGCTCTGAAAACTCTTCAGGAATTTTCTCTAAATGACTCCATTGTCAAAGATGGAGCAACAAATTTCATTGACAAGAGTACTCAAATTGTTCAATTTATTTCTGGTTCTTTCATTTTCATTTTGTAATTCATTCTACAACTTTCTATGGAGAGTGTGTATTTAAATTTGTTTCTTTGTTGTGATTTAAATTTATTTAGTTAGATATCTTAAAAACGGTCTTATAATGGATTTTGTAAATTTGTTTCACACATTATTTAAGTTTTTCGATCAGTTTTGTGGAGAGTGGTGGATGTAGGCGGGTGAAAAAATGACGACAATTATGAATCGGTGAGACAAATGTCAATGATTATGCAGGGGATTTTTTTTTTGGAGAATCTGGGTGGTACTTAGTTCTACATCCAACAACAGAATTGCAGATTACTCAGGTAACATACATGTCAAAACATCTATCCAACAATAAGTTTTTTTTTTAAAAATAATTATTGTTTTCCTTAGCCAACTTATGTTAACATACATAATAAACCTTATTATTCTCATCTTATCTCACATTTTGAAATCATTTCATTTTCTCCGAATATAAAAATAAATATCCTCCTACACCTAAGTAATACACAAAAAGTTTGCTCAGATTCGGAAAAAACAAAAGCATAACATGAGACATGAAACATTGTATTTGGTATGAATGATGTGCTAGATTATTGGGTTTTTTTTTTGCAGCTCTAACTATCGAGTAAATGAAGAAGCTATTATAGAGAGACATTCTCAACGCCAAGGGACAGGAAACAAATCGGGTCAAGTTACATTCTAACACTGTAATTTTTTATTTTATTTTTTTAGTACAGAAAGTGGTATGTTCTGAAAATTAAATGTCATACTTCTTTAATAACTTTGTTATCGTTTAATCGTAAAATCTCAATAGTACTTAGTAATTTATTTTTCCGCTTAACACCATTGTATCTGTGGTTGTTCCCTTCTAAAGCAAAGTAAGAATTCATTAGCATTTTTAAATTTATTTATTTTTTGACAATTGTTCAGAGCAATGTATACAATAATATCATGTCCTATATTTCCATTATCAAGTTGTTGGTTATGTGAAATAAGCATACCCACAATTGACTCTTTCAAATAGAGCAGCTAAAACATGCTTTGTTGTAACTAATATCCTTGAAAGTTTATGCATGATGATACACACAAAGCTACAAACAACTATCAACTAGCTCACCACTCAAAACATGTGTGCATCACTATCAACTATTTGCCACATTAGTTTCACAAAGTTTTTGGTAGCATTGGAAAAGGTGGAGCCAAGACTACTTTTTTTTTTATCCTTCTCAAACTAAAATAAGGTTTCCTATGGAAAGAAATTAAGGCATAAATTTTTTTTTTAAAATTCAGTTGCACATTTCTTCATTAAATAGAAAACTATTAATGCACCTTAGCAAAATTAATAGATCGGGTCAAATGCACGCTTATAATTTTACTTTAAGCATATGGATCCACTTTTGGAATACCTTTATAAATTCGTATTGAACCGTTTCCTCAATCTACAAAATTGTATAATCTGGAGTGGTGCATATACCTTTTATATTCATTTATTAGACAATTGATTTTTTGATTTAAATTTAGATTTTGAGTTTTAACTTAGTACACAAATTTTACTTCAACGTCTAATTTATTGAATCTAATTTTTTGTCCGGTATTATTTTACATGGTTGGCCTTATAGAGGACTTTATTTTTGGTCCAAAACAAAAATAAAACAATTTGTTAACTGTAACATGCATATTGGTAAAGCTTTTCGTATAAACTGAACATTGTCTACTGACACGTGTCTTCTTAGTGGTCTGGCGTAGGTATATGTATTGTAGAAAATGATACTCCAGTTTGTATAGTTTAGTAATATATGCATAAACATATGATAATTTGTATAGTTTAAGTAATAAAAGTGAAAATCTAATGGGTTTAATGCAACGGGGTCTTTCTAATAATATGCATAATTTGCAAAGTAACCTAATATTAATTGTACATTAATAATATAAATAAATTTTTAGACCGTGCATCGCACGGGTGAAATACTAGTTTGATTAAAGGTAAAATAAAGGAGGGGTATTATTGGTATTATTGTTTTCTTTTTTGGAGTGTGCAAAAAATGTTGGGACGTCCGTTAAGGAAAGTGTGCATAACATCTTGGGACGGAGGGAGTGAGGGAGTAATAAAGATCGAAAATCTCAACAATTCCCCAAACATATTCATTTTTTATTTTATTTGGAAAGAAGACAAATCAGTTTTCATAAACTCAAAGCATATTCGAAAGCTCAACTATAAAAGTTGTGGGTCTATCCAAGAAATAGAGTTTTCGAAACAAACGGATCAGTTTTTATTATGGAAAACTTTTATTCTTAAATTTAGTTAATGCTATTGCTACTGCATCCAAAGTGAATAAAAATAAAATTAAACTGATAAATTTATTTCAGTTGAAGTTAAGTAGGAGTAGAATTTTAACTTCTCTTCTTTAACGGTACGGGTCAAAGAGAAGAGTAGGTAAACCCAGAAGAAGCATTCATCCCCAAATTGGACTCGGATGTACTAGGGTTTCTAAACTAAGATAATCAACTCTCTGAATTTGTTGCGCCTTCGGATTAATTCCTTTCAGGTAAAGGAGCCATATCTTTGCAACAACTTTGATTTTTTTTTTTCCTCAATTGAAATCCACTGGCGCCAGATCTTGTTCCTGATGCGACGACACATTTTTGGTTGTAATCGGGCTTCGTAATCGATTTTCACTTGTTGAATTGAACATTTAAGTTGTTTTTTTCTAGTTTCTGATCTGGTAAGCATATACTTGCAGCTTTTGTTTTTTAGAATAACCCATGTTTGCTGTGATAATTGCTATTAAACCTGAATTCTGTTAAATTCCATGCTGAATCGGAGGTCAATTCCCTTTTGAAGAGAGGATTGCTTTTCTATTGATTTTTTTTCCTGTTATGTTGATAGCTCTCTTTGTTTGCCAAATTTATATTCTCCAATCCCGCCCCAGCTCAGTTTTCCCGGAGATAGGCAGGTGGTTGGATTATAAATTTATTTATTTTTTCATTATCATACATTATTTTCATTTTCGAGGGAACCTGAAAATGCTGTGTGCTTTTACCTGTATGGTCTTTTGTAACGATTTGATGGTCCCTTTCATATCCTGCTTCTTTCCAAGTGTTTTGGTTGTACCATCTGTATATCTCTGTACTTTTTCACTTGTGTAGAATATTAGAGTGACGAGTGAGAAGTATATGTCACCTTGAGTAGACTGGTTAGTAACCTAATTGATTCTTTGCTCCAGATTGTTGAGGGCATTCTCAGATGGGAACAGCATCCGGATCTCATTTCAATAATCAATCCTCAATGCTGCCGCCACGTCAGCAGCCTCGTCCTGGAGGTGGGGGGCTGCAGACCTCCCTTTCTTTAGTCTCCCTAGATGCCTGTGGATCACCACCTGAACGTGGCTCAAATTCAGACCAGGTGCATGAATCTCCCTCGGAAAGCGCCAGTTCAAGAGAAACCTGGCCCACGAATGAGCCTTTGTCTGCAAAGAAACTAGAGAAGGAAAAAGAAAGGGAAAACGGGCTCGCTGAGCACTCTGTTGTTCGCCATTTCTCGAGCTCGGATAAGATGTCCCTTCGAGATGTGGCCAGAGAAAGGGTAGACATTGTAGCTGAAAGAATGCAAAATCTACCAGATAAGTATCTGGACAAGTTTAAAAACGAGCTCCGGTCTTTTCTTGAAGGCTTAGGTGGTTCTCAGCAAAGAGAAGAGTTCTTATTTCTTCAAAAGTTGGTCCAAAGTAGGAGTGATTTGACAGAGAAGACACTGATTATGGCACACCGAGTTCAGCTAGAAATTTTAGTTGCTATGAAGACTGGAATTCAAGCATTTTTGCACCCAAGTGTTAGCCTCTCTCAAGCTTCTCTTAGTGACATTTTCTTGTACAAGAGGTGCAGAAACATTGCATGTGGAAGTGGGCTGCCAGCAGAGGATTGCACGTGTGAACTGTGCTCAAAGAGAAACGGTTTCTGCAACCTCTGCATGTGTACAATCTGCAACAAGTTTGATTTCGAGGTTAACACTTGCCGTTGGATTGGGTGTGATTTATGTTCTCATTGGACTCACACAGATTGTGCTATTCGAAACGGGCTTATTGGGATGGGGCCCATTGTTACAAATGGTTCAAGCTCTGCAGAGATGCTGTTTAAGTGCCGGGCTTGCAGTAGGACTTCTGAGTTAATAGGGTGGGTAAAAGATGTCTTCCAGCACTGTGCACCTAGCTGGGATAGGGATGCTCTGATCAGAGAAATTGACTTTGTGAGCAGAAGTTTCCGTGGGAGTGAAGATGCAAGAGGCAGGAAATTGTTCTGGAAATGTGAGGAGCTTATTGAAAAATTGAAAGGTGGAGTTGCAGAACCTGTGGCTTGTAAGGTCATCTTAATGTTCTTTCAAGGTAAGATTTATTTACAGGTTATAATTATACTATGGTTGTTGATTTTTTTAATTCAAGTGGTGTGTGTCTTCGGTTGACTGATATGTCTTAACATATTTGAAGTGTGTAGAAATCTCTGTGGGTATGTTTGTCATGGGACTACAGTGGGCAGGGTAAATCCCAGATCTTGACATCCTAGGATTTGAAAATCTTGATGAATAGTTAAAATGTATGTTTGTTATGAGATTTTATAGGGTGGCATGGTGGAAAAGTTGATTGATGTTGTATTACTATATAATTGTATTGTAAGATTATATGCTGTTGAAAGTTGTGTAAAAATGATAAGATTATTATTGGGAAGCCAAAAGGTAGATGGTGTGTGTTCATTGAGAAAATAAAAAAGGCAAATAAAGTTCTTAAATTAAGAAGAGAAAAAAAACACCTTAGACCATAAGTCCACATGACGGACCAGAGACCGGGGCACCGTTAAACCTTGCCCGGGAAAACCCTCCTTAGGGACAAAACCCGGGTCAAGGGAAAAGGTACACCCCTCTAGGTAACAGTCTTACCAAAACGAAAGTACTCACGATACATATCACTAAAAATGAAAGGAGGGCGGGCGGTATGATATAGTAGATTTTTATAAGGTGTACGAGTTGGATTTAATATGATTTCAAAATCCATCAATTTAAGTCTCGTTACAAATGAGGTTTGGGATTTCAATGTCCAAAGTCCAGTCAGGCTAGTCGTGTAACAAACATACTCTAAAGATCTATGTCGGCTTTCTTTTCTGAAAAAAATTAGTTGTTGCAATTATGCGTACATTGCCACATTGCAGGACTCTTCCAGTAGCCACATGAAATTTTCTTTATCATCTACTTGTTAATTCTCTGCCTTTGTTTATCCAAGGTTTTTGGTATACTAATTTTTGTTTTGATATTGTTAGCATATAAAACCCAGTATACATTATTTGTTTCAGTGTCCAAAATTCATTGGAGCACTTCATTTTTATTCTATGATAATTTCCGCGGATGCGAGAATTTATTTTACCTTTATGTTTGTTTGGATCAAGGGATTTGTGAAATGTATGGATTTCAAATTCATCCAAATCACTCAGAAATCAATTCAAACTAAGAGTGATGGGGTTTTGGCCTTATGACAGTCTACACTCTCTACACAACGACCAGTGGACTTGTCACTATGGATTTTGATAAGGAAGGCGCATCACATGAATAGAGTCGGTGGATTATTTATAGAAGTATGGTGATTAAAGGGTTCCCAACAGAATTAGCAATTAGAGTTGCTGAAGTTTGACATCTAATTTAGCATAATACATGTGTAGTAATTAGTATATGATATTTTTACCTTATATGCTCTTTATGAATAGAGACTTCTATAGGATGGGGAGGGTAGAAAGGAATTACTCTAGATGTTAAATCTTGGGACAGGTTTATATATCCTGTTGGGGAAGCTTTTCCTTCCTGTACTTTATCTTCCAGTTTAATTTATTCAATAAATATCTACTTTCTGAATCTTTTCTCTAACAGATTCGATCCTCAAATATTTTTAAATCCAAACACAACTTTAGTGATGTTTACTTTGGGTTTAAAGTGACTTTTGATAATCAATTTTTTAAATCCTGATGAATAGTAATATGTGTGTATTTAAATATATTAAATTGTAAGGAGAGAGAGTTGATTGTATTCCCTCCTATTCAAAATAAGTGGTCATTCTTGAGTAATGCACACATATTAAGAAATCAATTGATTTCTTTTTATACCCCTAATAAATGTTTCTCTTTTTTAAAAAATAACACATTTATTTGAATTTTTAAAGGATTTTAAAGGCAAATTAGGAAAAAGTGCAATAAATTCACATTGAAAAGTGTAAAACGTCATATAATTTGCAAAAAAAAAAATGAAAGGTCAAGATGACACTTATTAAGAACACGAGGGAGTATTAGAAAATCAGTATTTGTAGGGTGAATGAGTTGGCTTTTTAAATATCGGATTCTAAAATCCTTAGTTTTATCTGGCACGCCTAAGGTGTGAGGTGCTCGAGGCTATAGGTTTTGCACCTTTTTTGTGTTTAGTGAGGCGCAGATTCTAAGAAAGACAATGTGCCTTATCAGGTGCGCCTCAGGGGGCCTCTTGTCCTTTTCAGATTTTCTTCACCCCAAAATGTGGTTTGTGTAAAAATTGTGAAATAAAAAATCATTTCTGCCAAAAAAAATAACTCAAAAGAAGACAAAAAGGTTTTGTTAAGAAAGGAGAAACTAAGAAACAACATTGTTGCTCCTATATACTAGGTTCTTTTCCCCTTTTTCCTCTGAATCTTATCTCTGTTGCTACAACTTTCATTTACGATGAAAATGAGAACTAGACTATTGATTAATTGTTGACTTTGCTACATTTGATGTTTATTCATGTTTACATTATTTCTAATGTTCATTGGTTAACTTCTTTATTATGTGATTTTATGTGGTACTGATGTTATATAAATATACGAATAATGTTAAATGAAAAAGAACAAGAGGCGCGTCCAAGGCTTTCCTTGCGCCTTTTAAAACTATGCTAAAATCTCAAAGTGGAACTGGATTTAGATTTTGAAACACCACACAAATCAAAACATACCCTGTGTTAACTGGCATAATATTCTGCATAGTTTCCAATTGCTGCCCTTTTCTCATTCCATTCTATCTGAAACCGTGTTTCCTTTTCAGAGCTCGAGGTAGACCCCTCAAAGAATCAAGAACCCGAAGAAGCTGGAAGGACAATATCCCCACAAGAGGCCTTCAACAGGATAGCAGATGTAGTTCAAGAAGCTGTTACAAAGATGGAAATGGTTGCAGAAGAAAAAATGCGAATGGTGAAAAAGGCCCGTTTATCTGTAGAAGCTTGTGAGCAAGAACTCAAGGACAAAGCTAGGGAAGTTGCTACTCTAAAGATGGAAAGGCATACAAAAAAGATACAAATTGATGAGCTTGACAGCATCGTAAGGCTTAAGGAAGCTGAGGCAGAAATGTTTGAGCTCAAGGCTAATGAGGCTCGAAGAGAAGCAGAGAGGCTACAAAGAATCGCACTTGCTAAAACCGAGAAATCAGAAGAGGACTATACCAGTAGGTATCTTAAACAAAGATTGCACGAAGCTGAAGCAGAGAAACAGTATTTATTTGAAAAGATTAAGCTTCAGGAAAGTTTGAAGACAATGCAGAACAGTGGAGGAACGAGCGATTCTCCAAACACGATGTTTAACAAAATCCAAGACCTGCTTCAGAACATGTATGATACACCATCAAAAGCAGAAGCCCGATCTGGTGGCCTTCATTCTCTGGGTGGTATTCCTTGAGTTTGTTGTTCTGTACATCAGTCTGTCAATCTCTTAAAAGTTAGCCCTTGGAATGAGATTCTTATGTCATAGTTTAAAAAATGCTCAGTCTGTGTTTATTTTGAGATTATGGTGGATGGTAATTTTGAGTAGTGTTGAATGTATTTATATGTTAAATTAAGTGTGTAAGAGTAGGTGATGTGATAATATTATATTATTGTTGTAAAAAATTTATGTCAAATTAAATGTGTAGTCCCTCTGTTTAAATTTTTTTTTATCAGTTTTGTTGTTTTGTATAAAATTAAAGGAACATATGTTTTTTTTTTTACAAATTTACTCTCAATTATCATTAAAGATGAGAGAAAAATGAGTGAAAATAAAATGAAATTATTGAAAACTTGCTTCAATTATCAAAGGAGACATTTAAAAATAAATCAAAATATTTGCATGTACAAACCGTGTGTTAAACATGTATATACAAAATTTGCACGAAATGCGCTCATATGGGGGTGCAATAAATGTGAATGTACGGAAGTGTAAAATATGTGCACACATACATACTAATATATCTACCTACACATAACCACCATCTGTGTTACTAATTTTTATAAAATTATTGTTATCATAATTTATTTAAATTGTAAAAAAGTATATAATTAAAATTAAACTTATTTTTTAAAATATTTATTTATACTTTCACACGAAATATTTTTTTATATTTATATGATATGGTGATTTATTATACGGATGTACTTATTTTAAAGGGTCCTACTTTTCTTGTTCGGCCTAAACCTTAAACTTGTGACTTGTGAGAACCGGATGAGAGCTAAGCATACATGTTATTTCAATTATTTCATGTCATGATTGTCAACAAAAATGGACAAACCCCATCGGATACCACCCCCATCCCCCTTGTTTATTAATTCAAAAAGTTGGACCAAATCTCAAATCTAGGATCTAGCTCTCGATCTCAAGATCTATCTGTTTATTTCTTATATAATTCAATCTTCACTTAATGTTACTACTTTCTGCACATATGGCGACTTCCAATTCCAAAAGCTTCAACACAGTATTGTGCATTCTTCTTGTAATGTCACTCTCATCGGGTAATCTCTCTTTCTTATACCAATATTCATTATTGTATATGAATCAATGTTTATCGAGATTTATGTTTTTTACATTTTGAAAAAACTCAATGAGTATTTTTTCTTTTGAGATTTAGGTAGGAAATCATGACAATAAAATCGTTGATGAATAGTAAAGGTGTGAGTTTGTTTTAACATTTTAATAAGGTGAGATTTTATTTTATGTTAAAAATTAATTGATAGGTGAAGTGTATAAAGTAAATTGTAAGGAGATAAATAATAGTAATATGTTTATAGGTGTGAATTGAGAGATTTCAAATCTGGAATTTTAAATTCATAAATTGAATGAGACTGGGATTGTAAAATCCTAACTTTATTCGTTTGACTTGCAAAAGAAACATACCTGCATGATATCTATTATAATAATAATAATATCACATCATGATCAAAATTAATTAAATTATATGGAGGAGCGCTTGATTCAAATTCTTCACCGAAATGAGAATGAGAATTAAATGCCCCTCAAAAAAAAAAAAGAAAGAGAGAATGAGAATTAAATAGTAAATTATCTTGAAAATAATAATTATATTGTTGTTTTGTTTTTGGAATAAGTTAAAAGAAAAAATAATTATTGGTTAATGAATAGTTCAGCAAAAATGAATGGAAGATAGTTAATCAAAATTGAATAATAATTAATTTATTTTGAATTTGGTTAGCAAAGTATAATTAGAGTGAATTGGCTTTTATTCTTTTTAGCCACGATTCCTATTGAATACGGAGTATTAATTAATTTAATTTTATGCCACTAATTGTGGAATTATATGTAACCATGCATTTTTTATACTATTTGGTCTCTATTCATAATTAGTAGTCTAGAGAATTTATATTTTGTGACAAAGTGGGATAGCTCAAGTGGTTAGAGCACCACTACCTAGGCCTTAGGTCCTGGGTTCGAGTCATGGGGAGGGGAAATGGGATGGGTATTTAACTTGTAATCAAAAAAAAAAAAAGAGAATTTATATTCTGTCATTTAAGAAAGGGTCTGAAAAATCCAAAGTCAAATAGTATTCTTAAAAATATCACTGAAAGAAAAAGTGGAAAATTCACTTTTTTAAGTTTGTGTTACTATTAAAAAAAATTGTTTCTTTGTTCTTACAATAACACATGTCTTTATAGTAACACACATGAGAGCTAGTTTTTGTTCATTTGTCATACACAAACTTTTTTTAGAAAATCCGTTTGATCGAATTTCAACCGTGAGTTTTTCATATAGATATATTTCTCGTTTATAACGACGGTTTGAAAATTTTGAATACAGCATTGGTATTGGTAGATGCACAATTTGAGGATTACTGCGTGGCAGATGAGCAAGCTACAGAAGATGTGTTGGTGAATGCTATGAAGTGGGCTTGTACCAACGGTGCAGATTGCACGCCTATTCTTCAATCGGACGGCACCTGCTTCTTTCCCAACACTACAATAGACCATGCTTCTTATGCTTTCAACAGCTACTTTCAGAACATGAAGCACAATGGAGGCTCCTGTTATTTCACTGCTGCTGCTATTTTGACCGCTCTTGATCCAAGTAAGACACTTCGAAGAAGCAGTTTCTTTATCAAAACTGGTTTTAACTAATTAATATATGTATTTACAAACACTTTAAAAGTAAATTCTTTTTTTTTTTTTAAAGTGTTTTGCACATATATACTACTAGTTTTTATTTAATCACTTATGACTTGACAGGCCACGACTCGTGCAAATTTGTGTATCTCCCTTAAGAGCCCACCCTCTCCACAATCAACCAGCCTGGAAGCTTTTTTGTATCTGATTTTCGAGAACCTTCTAAGTTCTAATACCATTAATATATTTTTTATGAAAGAATTAGTAAATCTCATGTACAAGGCACAATTTGAATATCAATATATTTTTGTGTAAAAATTTATTTTGTCCATCTACACATTGATTATTAATTTTACTGTAATATTTACTTTTCAGGTTGTAATGTGAGAGTTGTTTATTTATATTAAATGAGATAATGGTAGTTTTTTTAGGATTTGAATTTTATTCATTTTCTTTGGTGATTTTTTTGTAAATTTCGAAAAAAGATAGACACATGATTAAATTATGTATGAAAAATTGAAAATACTAAAATATGAGTCCTACACAATGTGTCTATCTCTCTTCAAAATTTAATTTTTTTTACCAAAATTAAATGGAGAGGATCCAAGTCCCTTTGGATTTGGAATAAGACAAAAAGATGATGCTTTTATGTAGAAAAATTATTGGCATATGTGTAATATTGATATGTTTGAAAGAGATACTTAAATAAGAAAAGAGTTGTTTTTGTAGGAAATATAAATCCCATGTGAATAATCTCAGGATGAATTTTAGGGATAGTGCAGAAAATCAGAGATTAATGATTTGTACTATAGTTCAGGAAATTGATTATGATTATTGACTTTCCTTATTTAGTGTAGCATAGTTGTAAATATAAACTTAGAATGCATTATATGTGAAAAACAATAGTTCGAATATATTCTAAGAACCTTTCTTCATGGTATCAGAGCCCTGCTAGTGTCTTTGGGAATATACCACCTTCGTTTCTTGTTAGTCATCCCAACCTCAATTGCTAGTTTGTTTGTTATTTTTTCTCTTCAGCCTTTATTGTTGACCTTTGTCTCCTTATTTTTATTACGCAACCCAATCGTTTGGAGTATTTAGTATGGAGAAAATTGACAAGCTAAAAAGTATGCTGGGAACAGTTGAAAAATCTGCAACTAGCAATTCTGAACCAATGAATCATGGTATGTGTTCATTGACACTTTCTGGTAATGCTCTAGTCTCTCTTGGATTAATTTTTTTGGAAATGAGCTTAAGAATGTCTGGATCATTGATTCTGGTGCTACGGACCGTATGACGCATATAAAAAAATAATAATAACCTATAACCCCTGTCCTAGCAATAAAAAGATTGTTGTTGTTGATGGTACTACAACCACAGTAGCAGGAATAGGAGATGTTCAAGTTACCCCAAAATTAATTCTTAGAAATATTCTCCATGTACCCTAGTTATCTACAAATTTGGTCTCCATACAAAAGCTTACAAAATATCTTATTGGTTGTGTTATATTCCATAATTCACATTGTGACTTTCAAAATCAGAGTTCGGGAAAGAGGATTAGACTTGTTAAAGAGCATAATGGACTTTACTACTTGGATACATTAAGTCAATCGAAATTTAATGAATCTGCTTTGTCCACATCGTTTTCTTCCTCTAATAAGGATATCATTTGGTTTCATCATAGGCGT
This sequence comes from Galeopsis tetrahit, assembly GCA_963675135.1. NCBI lineage: Eukaryota > Viridiplantae > Streptophyta > Magnoliopsida > Lamiales > Lamiaceae > Galeopsis > Galeopsis tetrahit. The sequence continues at coordinate 19,940,624 of OY776130.1, forward strand.
CTAGGTCATGTATCTTTTCCTACATTGAAAATAATGTTTTCCTCTTTGTTCACAGGAATCAATGTTCAGTATTTTCATTGTGATATTTATTAGTATGCGAAACACACTCGTGTACCATTTCTCATCAGTAATAAAAGATCTTCTTCCCCTTTCTTTTTAATCCATAACGATATTTGGGGACCATCAAATGTTCCAAACATCTCAAGGTCTAGGTGGTTTGTCTCATTTATAGATGATTGCACAAGAGTCTCGTGGATCTATTTACTAAAAAATAAATCTGATGTGAGTCATATTTTTCCTATCTTTCATGCAATGATTCAAACCCAATTTGGCACCAAAATAAAACACTTTCGTTCAGATAATGCTCGTGATTATTTCAATAAAATCTTGAGTCAGTATTTCCAAAAGGAAGGAATCATACATGAATCCTCTTGTGTAACCGCTCCACAGCAAAATGGGGTGACGAAAAGGAAACATCGACATCTTCTTGAGTGCACTAGAGCCTTATTGTTTCAACAAAACGTGCCGAAATCATATTGGGGAGAAGTTGTACTCACATCAGCTTATGTAATAAACAGGATTCCTTCCAGGGTCTTGAGGTTTCTAAGTCCACTAGAAAACTTGTCCAAATTCTACCCCGATATTCGATCTTCATTTAATCTCTCACCTCGAATTTTTGGGTGTACTTCCTTTGTCCATGTTCATAGTAACAATCGTGGGAAGTTAGATCCTCGTGCTCTTTAGTGTGTTTTCGTTGGCTACTCGTCTACTCTAAAGGGGTACAAATGTTACCATTCACCAACTTGAAAACTCTATATCTCAGCTGATGTTATGTTTGTTGAAAATCAGCCATATTTCACCACTCCTTATCTTCAGGGGAATTACATGCACTTGAAGATAAGGGGTCAAAATTTTCACCCCTAAAGTCGTCCAAATCCAAATCTCTAAAGTCAAGTCCAAATTCTGATGGTAAAATCTTTGACTGGTTTTGGTTTGACAAAGTGTATGCAAGGAAAAGAGGTCCCATCATGACTACTATGCAAGAACAACCCTCTAAACTGAACTCCGAAAATGAGGTAACATTGAATGAATTAAATATAGATTCTACACCACCAATTGAGCAACCTTCTTCTAGCCCCAAACCTCCTGAACCTCATTTTCCCGAACCTCTTAACCTTGACCAGGATCTACACCTGTCTATTGTTGTAAGAAAAGAGACCCGAGAATGCACAAAAAAACCCTTATACCCATTATCACATTTTGTGTCTTTTGAGAAGTTTTCCCCAAGCCATCAAATTATCTTTCCACTTTAAACACAATTTTTATTCCTAGCTCATTGTCTGAAGCATTATCAAAGAAAGAATGGAGACTTGCTATGGAAGTGGAAATAGATGCATTGAAGAAGAATGATACTTGGGAGTTGGTCGATTTATCAAAAGGTAAGAAAACAGTGGGTTGTAAGTGGGTTTATACAGTGAAATATAAGGCAGATGGGTCCTTGGAACGCTACAAGGCGAGGTTAGTTGCAAAAGGATACACACAGACATATGGAGTAAATTATGAAGAAACTTTTGCTTCGGTAGCAAATATGAATACTGTGAAGATTTTATTGTCCTTGGTTGTTCCTTTTAATTGGGATCTACAACAATATGACGTGAAGAATGTATTTCTTCATGGAGATTTAGAAAATTAAATTTATATGAGCATTCCACCAAGATATAGTGGAGTTGACAGGAACAAGGTTTGTCGATTAAAAAAGTCATTATATGGTCTAAAACAATCACCACGTGCTTGGTTTGACGGTTTTCCAAAGTGATGATAGCTAGTGGCTACAAGCAAAGTCAAGGAGATCACACACTTTTTATCAAGCATTCAGCCTCAGCGGGAGTCACGATTTTAATTATTTACGTGGATGACGTGATAGTGACAGGAAGTGAGGAAGTAGAGAAGGAGGCTTTGAAGTTGTGTCTAGCCAAGGAATTTGAAATAAAAGATCTAGGAAAACTGAAGTATTTCCTTGGAATTGAGGTAGCTCGATCAAAGCAAGGAATTTTTATTTCTCAGCAGAAGTATGTGACAGACTTGCTCAAGGAAACAGGCATGATGGCTAGCAAACCAGTTAGAACTCCCATTGAACAAAACCACAAATTAAGTGAGGCTCTTGGAGATAAGGCAGTGGAAAAAAGAGATGTACCAAAGACTGGTTGGGAAACTTATCTATCTTGCACATACTAGGCCAGATATAACTTACTCAGTTAGTGATCTCAGTCAATTTATACATGATCATAGGGAAGTTCACCTACAAGCAATGTATCGAGTGCTTCATTACTTGAAAGCACATTCAGGGAGAGGGATTTTATTCAAAAAGGGATCTGAAATTGATGTGGCAATTACACAGATGCATCTGTAGTCGATAGACGATCAACTTCAGGCTATTGTACATTTTTAGGAGGAAATTTAATATCCTGGAGAAGCAAGAAATAAAGTGCTTACAGTTCAAATATATTCTAAGAACCTTTCTTCAGTTTTATTTCTATATTAGACAATATTCAATTAAGTTAGAGAAAGACCTTTTTGACAAATATTCAGTTGAAAAATATTGAGTTTTTTAAAGGTGGGTTTTGAACCCTTGACCTCAAATTGAATTAGTCAAGACACTACGATTTACCTGTTGTCTAAATAATGTTTAAACCACACAATTTTTACGCTATAATCCGATCCTGATCCACTTAAGGTAATGTTTGATAGCTGAGATTAATGGTAGATTAACTCTATGTCAATCTTTATAAATTGTTTGATAGGTAAAATTAAGGGTAGATTATATTTTAAAATATGTGAAGTTTAGACATCATCCTAATTTCAGATTGAAATACGACTCAAGTGCATATACAAGATCTATAGTTAATACGTGTATCGTTTATTTATGGTTGATTTAATGCATATATGTCCTCATTATTTTATTGAGTTTGAAGATTTTTCAATGTATGAAATTGTGTAAAAATATAATCAAATGAGTTTGAACGCAGTTTATGTAGTTACCAACTAAATTGCAAAAATTGTCCACGATCTCAGTAGCAATTTTCCTCTCACGGGTTATTATTTTTTCGCAATTTCTACATTCCAAGTTTTTTTTTTTCAATTCATGCTCAGAAGTCGCTGACAAATGTAAATTTCTTCCACTTTCTCTATTTATTTTCTAGCGAATTAATGGACAAGTAATATATTAGAATATCCGTCTCTCCAAACACATCAATTTGATACTTTCAATTGCTTACAACTCCACAATTTTAATCTAAGTGATTCATTCACATCAATTTTTTGACAAATCAAAGGTGAAGCCCATCATTTTAATATGCGACTTATCTTTTAATATATATCTTGGGTGTATTAGGCTCACATTTGTGTTCTTGTAGTATACATTAAAAAAAAAGGAAAAAATAAAATAAAAACAACAATCTAGTAACTCGTCTTTAAATGTATCAAAATTATATTTTATTCTTCAAGTACGACATATAAAAAATAGAGGGAAAAATAGATTATTTTAGTAAGTGGGTTAAGTCTGCCCCTTTAGTTAAGATAAAAGAAGAGAATGTGTTCGTTTTCTTGGAAGACACATTTATTGCAGGTTTGGAGTGCCACGGATTCTAATTTCTAATAATGGCATATAATTTAATGGAGAAATGATTAGAAATTGGTGTTTGAGGCTGAAAATCACATAGAGGTTTACCTCTGTAGCTCATCCACAAGCAAATGGTCGGTTGAAGTTACCAATCGAATCATAGTAGATGGAATTCGGACTCGCCTACAGAAAATAGGTGGAGGTTGGGTGGATTAGTTAGACAATGTATTATGGTCCTATAGGACGAGCCCAAAGTCAACTATGGGAGAATCCCCATTTCAACTTGTGTACAAAGCAAGGACTGTGATCCCTCCCGAGGATATGTTGGGATCCCATAGAATTGTTCAGTTTGATGAGAGAAGCCTTGGACCCGATTGAAGAGGAAAAAGTGATGGCTATGATGAAAACTGAGAGGTACAAGAGTAGGATTAAGGCTCCTTATGATCGAAAAGTGACCCTGAGGTCATTTAGAGTTGGAGATTTAGTCATTCGAAGGGCCAATGTGTTGAAACACACTAGGAAACTTGAGCCCAATTGGGAGGGGTCTTACCGAGTTACTTAAGTACTAAGAGGAAGAGCTTACGAGTTACAGGACAAGGAGGGGAGTGACAAACACTTAGATGCCACGAGGACAAGGGAAGCAAGAGAGTCCCTCATTTTACTTGAGATCCAAGTGGATTACTTAAATTTGAAAGGTCTTGACACTACAAAAAAAACGTGATTTGCCGACGAAAAGTTACCGACGGAACAGATTCCGTCGGTCGTACCTACGGAATCTCGGAATTTGCATACTCCCGACGGATTTCAACTTCCGTCGGAAGGTTCCGACGGAATTCCCGATAGAATCTAGGTTGAAGGTGAAACAGCGCCGTTTTCGGCCCGCTATTCCGTCGGTAGTTCAAATTTCGGTTCCCGACCCGCTTTTAATCCCACCGCCTCATAAACCCCTCAAAAGACGCGTACCATAAATATTCGCGTGCTACCGACGAAAATTTCCGTCGGTAGGAACTTTTTTTTTATATAAACTGCCGAAGGCAGTTTGATGTATTAAGAAGAATTTTTTTTTCACTTTCCTCCTCTCGTGCGTGGATTCGAAGACGAAGAGCACTCCATCCTATCATCTACTTCAGTTTTCTTCAATTTGAATGGTACGTTTTATAAATTATTAATTAATTTTAATTAAGTTATTGTATTATTGTAAATTGCATGTTAATTATTATAAAATTGCATGTACGTACGTAGTTGATCAATATGTATAATTAATTGATATATATGTTACGTGGATTATGATGTTTTTGGTTAATTGTAATTAATTGTTCGTGTTATAGTGTAGTTCTTTATAAATTTATTGTTTCTTTTACGTTAGATTGTACATTATATAGTTTGTTTATTTAATTAATATATAATTGAAACTTGTTAGTTAGTGTTAAATAATTAATTATCTAGTTAGTGCATATATGATTATAGTTAACATTGAGAATAATGTGTTTGATAATTAACTTAGGTTATTGTCAATTAATTAAATTAGGTTATATTGTCGATTGTTAATGCATATTTGAATGTAGAGGTTGTCATGTTTTGTTCTTATTATTTTGAAGACCATGTCAACACTCGGTTGAGAAGTGAACCACGTAACTACGGTGGTAGAGGTACAGCCAATATCGGTGAAGAGGTCGATGGAATGCTGTCTATATTCAAGTCTAATGGACGACCTATAGGAAAATTCACTGAACGAGATTGAGAGATGAATAGAGAGGCAGAAATAGCACAAACGTATGTGTTATTGAATTGAGATGAAGTTCAGCTTTACATTGAGTAAGTATTTCATATTTTTATCATCTAAGAAAATTAATACTAGCTACTTCATTTATGTAATTTAATATTAATTGTGGTTGGATGTTGTGAATTAGGATGTATATTCAAGAACTACAACGAGCAGAACAAAACATCTCAGATACAGATATAGATGCTCGTCTTCAACGTGAATTTGCCCGATGGTTCCAACGTTATGTGAGTGCCATTTCCTTAATTTTACGTAAATAAATATGATTCATAATTAATGTTAATTATTTGAACTGTATAGGGACGGTCACACGATTTTGAGAGTCGATTCTTAAGGGATCTCAGCAAAGGACCACTACGTCGTGTAAAAACGTACAACGGCTATATTGTGAATGGCTACAGATTTCATACGTCCGAGTATGCATCAAGAAAAGTGACAACCAACAATGGTGTTTGCATTAACAGTGCGAATTACAATGCATATGCAAGTGAGTACTTTGGAGTGTTATATGAAGTCGTTGAAGTAGAATATTCGGGATATCCAACAAAGACTGTAGTGTTGTTTAAGTGTCATTGGTTTGATTCAGGCCCTTTAGGAACAAGGATTCATCCGGAGTACAAGCTCGTGGATGTTAATCTGAAAAGGAGCTATAGCGGGGATGATCCATTTGTATTTGCCCATCAAGTATCTCAAGTGTACTACTGCAAGTATCCAGTACGATCACGTAGTAATATTGAATGGCACGCTGTTTGCAAAGTAAAGGCAAGATCAATGGTATAAGTCCCTAAAAAGGAAAAGAGTAATGAAGATGATTCTCCGTTTCAAACGGAACAAATAGAGACTCGAACTAAAGTCTTTACGGGAGATTTGAATATTCACGTAGACTTGACGACTGCAATTCCACAATTGATCGAAATTGAAAAACGATAATGGAAAAGAGGAAGATGATGAAAATGAAGAGGAGGGTGAAGAGGAAGAACAAGAGGAAGAAGAGGAGGAGGATGAAGAGGAGGAAGATGAGGCAAATAATGAATATGTAGATGAAGAAGATGAAGAGGAAGAAGATGAATATTAAATTAATGTAAGCTAATTATTTTATGAGATGTACAATTTAAAAAGTGTGAAAACAAATGAATTTTGTGGAATTTTTTTAAAAAAAATTAGTAAAAATATGAATATTTTAGAATTTTAATAAAACTTTTAAAAAATACAGTAACATTTAAAATATATAAATTGCAAAAATTAAATTTACAATAAAGATAGATTAAGAATTTAATTATTAATGTATGTGAAAGAAATTAATTTTGTGATTTTTTAAAAAAAAAAGTAGGTCGAAAATGAGTACATATACAATTAATATTACAACTATGAACAAGAAACAGACTTGTCCGAGTGGTAGGCGCCCCTCACTAGGCGCTCACACACCCAGATTCGAGTCCTAGCAAGGCCAAATAAATATTGGACAATTCCAAGTCCTCGTTGGTGGGGTCGGGTCCAGCCTGAACGGCGTTACCGACGGAATTTAATTCTTTTTTAATTATTTTTTCCCGTAAATTACCGACAGAACACTGACCCGGTTTGTAAACGGGTCATGGATATTACCGACGGATACTATTTCGTCGGAAGTGACGACTCATTTTTTTCGTCGGTAATCCGTCGGTACTACCGACGGAGCAGAAAATTCCGTCGGTAATACTTACCGACGAGGTTGACACCGACCGAATTTTTCGATTGGTATTTCCGTCGGCAACCACTGTTCCCGACCGAAATTCCGTCAGTATTTCCGTCAGAAAAACGCGTGTTTTTTGTAGTGTGATATGACCAAAGTTTTTAATAAAAATTGAGAAACACTTAGATGCCACGAGGCCGAGGGAAGTAAGAGAGTCCCTTATTTTACTCGAGATTCAAGTGGATTACTTAAACTTGAATAGCTATGATATGACTCAATTTTTTAATATTAAGTGTTATACACTTAAGAATTTAATTGTGGGGTTCAAGACATGAACCACATCATTTGATAGCCATGATTTGGCTGAAATTTTGAATATTAAGTGTAATAAATTTGGACATGATTGGTATGATAAAATGAATTTGAAGCTAAATGAAATGAATTCAAGAATGGAATGAAAGTTTGAATGGAATGATTTAAGATTGATCATTCTTATGATTGATATACCATGTGAATGATTGTGGGAATGAAATGTAATACTCCAAAAAATTAGTTTAAGTTTTATTATTATTGAGTGTTGTTAAAAAATATATATTATTATTATTTAATAAAATTATTATCATTGATTATTGTTAAAAATATATTATTTTTATTATTAATAATTTAATTATTATTATTGGTAGAAGAATTATTATTATTAATATATATTTGTCTTATTATTAATTTTATTAATTATAATAAATGTATATTTTATATAAAAATAATATTTTTGGTTTTAAATAAGAATATTATCATTATTTTTAATATTAAATAAATTAAAAAAAATATTTTTGAGAAATTTTAAATTATTTTGCTAAAATACCAGGTCCTAAAGTAAATAACACATGGTGTATTGCTAGAATTCTTAAGGACTTTTGAGGATGATGAATGTGAAAGATAGAGGATATAAAGAAATGAGAGCTCTACCCACAATAGGCTTCGAGGCTTGTGGGGAGTGGAAGGCGTGAGTGAGACCATCAGACTCCAAGCAAGTGTAAAATTTGATGTTTTTTACAATAATTTTATATTGTTTTAGAAACCTCAAAAGCCTTTAAAATTTTGAGAATGCATGAATGCTTAACTATATGAAATGTAAGAGTTAACTTGTGATTTTGAGTAAAGTGATTGATATAATTATGCATATGTTGGGATATGGATCCTGTAAACAATGTTCTAGTTGATGATTGTATGTTTTGATGGCCAAAAGCAACTTGAAGTTAATGATATATGTGATTCTATGTCATTCTAACTGAGTTATATGAACTAAGTTTACTGATCTTAATGTGTTATGAAAACTGAGTTTACTGATCTTAGTATATTACTGATCTGATATATGAACTGTTTAAGAACTAAGCTGAGAATGTATTGTATAGACAGCTTATAGTATAGGACTTAGATGTACTCATCTGTATATAATTCAGTTGATGTATATATAGGTTTTATATATGTAAGTTTGTATTCTATTGTATTCATTATTGTAAAAGTTCAGAGCAGTAGATTAGATCAAAGAAGGAAGATCAGAAGACTACTCCAGAGCATGAAGATAATCAAAGGAGTAAGATGAAGCTCAGAAAATCAAGAGAAGAATTTTTTGAAGGAAGCAGAACAGTTATGGAAGAATTGTGCTGACTGACCAAGAGCAGTAAAACTAAGAAGAGTAGTTTACTGTGCTGAGTAAGTTGAATTGAAGAATAAGTTTGGATAACTTATTTGAAGTGTAACTGAAGTTATAATTGAAGATATGCTGACTTGGAAAGATAAGTTTTAAGTTGGTTACAAAAAAAAAAGAAGTTACAACAAGAAACGGTTAAGAGTTAATTGAGAGTTAGTTTCACAAACTGCTAACTGTCATACTAGATCTTATAAATACCATGTGATCTTCAACTGTTGGTCCTGAAAGGAGTATATAACAAGTGTATTGGGGGGGGGGGAATACACTTGTATGCAATTTCTTTCAAACTTTGATCAAACCAGAGATCAGCAAGGTTGTCTTGGACAACTCTGCTGAAGATGAACAACTCTTTATAGATAATCAAACTACTAAGTACTATTGAGTACTTAGTTGGATAACTATCTAAGGGAGTTATATGTGCGGAATTAGTGGTTGGCCCTTTAGTTTAAACTCCTTTAAAGTTCTGAAATCACTTAGTCAATCAATACAGTCCAGTTTCACGGAACTTGTCCAAATGTCTTTTGCACAGTCTTTGAGTATAAGTTCTTTGAAAGATCAGTTTTGTGTGCAGTGTTGAATGTATGAAAGTACTTGAAAGCAAATCAACACAAGAGTTTATAGTGGTTCAGAGACTCAAGCTCCTACATCCACTTTCCCTGATTTAACATGATAATTCCTTCACTCTTGGAATTAACTTGTTTTATAGTGCCAAGGTGCACTTGATCAAGAACACCACTCCTTGATGAATTGATCCCTAGGATGTCTAGAGTCCTAGTACCCTCTTCTCAACTCAGAACTTAACTGTTCTTCTCTCAACAGTCAGCTCCTACCACTTCTACTACTACTACAACCTTCTCACTTTCTCACTTGAAAGATGTAAGGGTTGAAGTAAGGTTCAAACTAATGAGATATCCTTTACAATAAAGATCAGTGTATAAGGATAGGATATCTCTCTAAGCTTTGTATGGATATACAATAAGGTTCAGCTTAGAAGAAGTGTATGAACACTAAGGTAGTCTTTTGAAAGCTTGAAAGCACTTTGACTTGTAGGATAGTTGGATTCTTTGTCAAGGTTCAGGTGCTTTCAAATGGTCTTCACACTTCTGTATTTATAGACAAATGAAGGATTTGCCCGTTGGAGAGGCAGCCCCAAATGTCCATAAATGTCTTCTTTGAGTTCTTCAACATAGAAGACAAATTCTTGATAGTGATATGTCCTCATTTGGGAAATAAACGATTGTATAGACTTTGTCTTCATTCTGCAGCACTCTTCCCAATGTCTGACTTTAAGATTCACTTGTTAAGACTTGGACATGGCTTCTGAAGATTGGTTCTATGATAAGGACAACAATCCTTATCAGTAGACAACTCTCCTTATCACTATCAGCAGACTTGCTTATCAGCATAGTTAGCTTGCTCTTTTTAGATGACTTGGCTCTTTCCCTTTGCTTCTCTTGGAAGTGATCTTAGCATGTTTCTTTGAAGATCTTTAGTGTATAGTTGTCTTGATCTCTTCAGCATAGTTGATCTTAAGCTTCAGAACACTTGTTCTTGGTTAATTGTGCTGAGACAACTCTTCTGGACAACTCTCCTGATCAGCATATTTGTCCTTCAGTGGACTTGATAATCATTCCAGAATTTGAGCCTTGAGGGGACTTGTTCTTGATAGACTTCAAAGTATATGTTCCACCTCAAATTGTGCATCTATTAAACTAAGAGCTTCCTAACATACCAGCTCCTCATCTAGCCTTATTCTATATGTTCTAACATTCCTAGAACATAATCATCTTGACTTAGGCATGTCTCAGGCGGTTTTGGTATTGAATCAAAACATATCTCATTTTATTCCCAACAATTTCCCCCTTTTTGATGATGCCAAAACCTATACATTTTATGCAAAAGTGACTTGGCTACACCCATTACATTTATCTTCAGAAGACATGACTAGGGTCAATTTTCCTGAAAAGCAATGTGTTAGTGTACTCACCATTCATGTTGCAAATAGGTTTCAAAGATAGGCATAGAGAGATTTTTGTATTAGTGTTTCTTGATTCAAAATAAGTTCAACTATCATTCATTTGAAAATCATTACAAGCATGTTGATAGTTGAAATTAACATATCAGAGCATGAATCAATATTACATCAGAGCATTTCTTTACACGGTATCAGAGCATATACCAAATACTTAATAGCATCTAGATCTTCGAGTATCAGAGCAAAGAGCATATCCGAGCATATAGATTAGATTAAGCACATGTCAACATTCTTGAACAAACTTCAGCATAGATGACCAATTTCAAACAAATCTTCAGCCAAGATAAGTTTTCATCCATGTTAGCACAGAAAGGTCAAAAGACTTAGCCATTTCAGAGATCATCCTCCTTTGGTGGCACCATCCCATATTGTGCCCACACTCTTCTTTTCAGCTCCATGGCCTCTTGGTTTGTTCCCTTGGGTCCAAGAACCATTTTGTTCAGCTTGAGGATTTCTAGAAACTCCTTCAGGATTTTTGACTGGTCAATCCATCCATCAAGCTTTGGAGGCATGTATATGATTGGCTTGGGGGCAGTGAGTTCAAATCTTGCAATGTCTGCAGCTGCAAGCAATTGTTGATATAGATCTCTGTGATACTCTATCATGAACTCAGCAAAAGTGGAGTTGGCATCTCTTCCATTCCATCTGTCAATGACATAGAAGTCATAGACAAACTCCCTTTTGGCCTCATCCCATGAGTCATTCAGCTGAATTGACACCCATTTATCCAAGTGAGGATATTTGGTGTCCATGGGAATCAGAAGCTGTGGCTTTAGCTTGTTGTAAGTTGCTCTTTTCCTTCTAGGCTTTAGAAAATCTACTCTTCTTTTATCTCTTGCTCTATTTGCCTCATCCATCAAGTCCATTTTCTCTTGGGCCCTCATCATGGCCAGTTTCTGTTGAGTTTCAGGGTCATTGCCATACCCTTCATGGAACAACTTTGATGGATCAAGAGCTAAGACAGTTGTCTTCTTTTTAGGCTCAGGTCCAAATCCTTCAGCAAACAACTCTTCAACATCTTCAGTGGACTTGGGACCTTCAGCAATGTTGTCAGTTTCAGAAGACTTGACAATTTCAGCAGTCTTGGATACTTCAGCAGTTTTGTCCTTTTCAGTACTCTTGGCCTTCTTGGAAGTAGGCTCATCATCATTAATTCTGAACTCAGGAGGGAGATCAAGGCTGTTGGAAAAGTCAGTGAATGTTTCAGCCTTTCTTTTGTTTCCCTTGGCCTTCTTGATCTTTCCTCTAGTTTGGACACCTTCAGCATCCTTGTCCAAACCAAACACTTCACCTCCTGGTCTTTGTTGTAGCCTCACTCTTTCTTCCTGAGCTGAAGCCATTGAGTTCTTCAGGGAAATTGCTAACTGCTCCTCTTCATCAAGATCTTCTAAGTTCAGCAGTGCTGGCTCTTTTCCTTTTCCTTCAGCATCTTTGTCCTTTCCCTTGACTGGACTTCCAATCACCAAGGCACCTTTTGCCCTTGCTCTTTCCCTTTCCCCCTTTTTGGCAGCATCAAAACACTGAGGTTTGAGTTCACTCATTGTGGATGCCATTAAGGACTTGGCTTGGGTTAGGGACTTCATCTCCTCCAACAAATATACATTCTCATCATGTATATTCTGCATTCTGTCACTGCTCAAGCTAAGGAAAGCTAGAACAGGCTTCATCTTTTGTTGGACAACCTCCTCCATGGTTGCTTTCAGAGATGCATCAAGTTGGGCTTTAAGAAGCTCAGTGAGGTTGGCCACTGCACCTTCAGCAATGTTGGCCATCACCTCTTGGGAAAATTTCTCTGAAGCTGCTTTCACCATAGCAAGCCTTTGTACCTCTGCTCTTTTCTTCTGCAATGCAGTCTTCTTTCCAAGTGCTTGCTTGATGGTTAGCCAAATAGCTTGAAAATTGGCATTGTGATTATCTCTTAGCAGCTTCTGATCCTTCTTGACCTCCTTTGAGATTGACTCCATAGTGGTTTTAGCTTTGTGGACCTCAGTGGAAGTGGTTTGAAGACCAGATTCCACTCCACTTATCCTTGCCTCCAATGTGGGTAGCACTATGTCTTCAGAGCCAGTTAACCTCATTTCCACAGATGCCAAAGTTCTTCCATGCTCATCCAAAGCTCCAGAAGTTTCTGCATGAGCTGATTGAACTTGATGAGCCAAGGAATCCAACTTTGCTGTTTGCATCCCAAGCAAGGCTTGAGCTGATCCAGAATCCACTTGGATGGGTGCATCTGTTAAGAAATCATCTGCAAAAATTTGGTCAAAGGATATGCCTGCAATATCAGAAAGATCAAAAGGGTTAGTGAAAATACACTCATCACCCTCAGTTTCTTTTGCATGAGACTCTGATACATCAGCAGTCTCCTTCTCATTTTTAACTAATTCTTTTCTCCCTTCATTAATAATTTCCTCACTTAAAGGAACAGGCCTCCTCTCATCAAGGGATTCTTGAAGTTCAGATTTGACTTCAAGAATAACACGTCCTTCCTCACTTATACCACCCTCATTTTGTGGTACACTCACTATCTTAGTGATGACTACCTCTCTATCATCCATAACTCCCTCTGGTTTTTCAACTAGATTCTCCTTTTCAACTCCTTCACCTAAACCTGTAACATCTCCACCTTCAACAAGGTTCAAAGATGGCAGTTGTGGGGAGATCACAGTGCTTATCTCAACAGCCACTGAGTCATCCTGAATGATTAAGGGCTGATCAGTGTCCAACTCTCCCGACACTGAATAGACCTTAATCAAACCAGCCTCTAAAGTAGGAACCTCAACATCTTTAGGCTGTGCCTTGGGTTCAGAAGAACCTTCATTGGCAGATGTATCTTTGGTTGTGTTACCACCCTTGGTCAACACCTCTGATGAAACAGAGCCTTTCCTATGATAGGTTAAGAGAGGGGTTGAAGGCAGTTTGGATTCAGGAGGGTTGGGATTGGTTTCAGGAGGGTTGGGATGTGAGGGATCATCAGGGGAATCATCATCATTTGAGCTACTATCAGGGTGTCTGATGCCCTTAGCTTTTCTCTCCTTCTCCTCAATGATCTTTTCATCCACTAGCTTTGCAAAAATCTCTTCATCAATGAGGAATCTTGTCTTTGATACTCCAGCAAAGTGTAGTAGTTTACTTTCCTCCACTTGGCACCAATTTGCACCCTTATCTTGGATGACTTATGAGATCTCCATAATGGTTTTATCCTTTACATCCACAAGCATCCTCAAATCATGGAACATCTTCTGAATTCTTGGAAATTCAGCAAGTTGTGGATACAAACTGTCCACAGTAGCCTTGGCTCCACCTCTGAGCATACTTTCATAAGTATAATCCTCCTCATCTCCACTAGAATGGGGACTTTGGGTTATAGGGGAGTTGGCTCTGGTTTCTCCTAAAGTGGCTTCAGGAAGGGTAAGTTCAGGGATGTTGGCTTCAGAAGGGTTGGGTGCAATTGAAGGTACTTCAGTTGCTTTTGAGAGCAATGGATCTGAAGGGGCTTTGCTCAGGGGGGTTGGCTCATGAAGGGCAGCTTTTAAGAACTTTGAATAATTGAGCATAGATGAGTCAAGGGGAGATTGCAATCTTGTCTCATCTACTGCCAAGTCTGCTAGCACATCTATCCCACTTCTTTGCACACTCCCTTCTGGAGAATATCTCTTTGTAAGATTGAGAGGGGTGATGGGTTGGTTTGTTGGGGTTATGTGGGTCTCAGGGGAGTTGGGCTCCGGATTCTGGGCTTCAGGGAGGTTGGCCTTGATTGGTTCACCTTCAGGGACCTTGGATTCAGGAGTTCCAGAACCAGAAGAATTGGTTCTAGACTTGGATTTGGTTCTGCTTTCAGCCCTGCTCTCCCTTAGAGCTAGTTGGAGAGACTTTTGCTCTTGAAGCTCCAACACCTTTTCAGTAGGCTTTGCCCTTCTCTTGCTAGCCCTACTGCTCCCACTACCTTCATCTTCAGGGACAACTTCCCTGACCCTCTTCTCTCCTTTAGACTTTTGTCTAGTCTCATTGTATCTTTGTCTCAATTCTTCTGAGTGATCAGAAGGCACATTTACTCCCTCTTCAGCAACCTCTTCAATCTCAGTTGAAGCTCCTGAGGTCTCTTCTGATTGAATTTGAGACACTTTCCTAGTTTTGACCACTCTGGCCTTTGTCCTCTTCTTCAATTTTGGCTTCTCCTCATCTTTTACTTCAGCAGGTTTGGCCAGTTGAATCCTCCTTTGCTCAGTTTCCTTGCTGAGCTTTCTGAACATGATTTTCTGGGTAGGGAGGGGCTTTGCAAAGGTTTGCATTTGAGAATAGTGGGAAAATCTCTCAATCAACAAGCTTGCCCTGGTGCAATACTTGAGTTTCCCTTCCAACACAACCTTATTGTGGACTTTCACCTTAAATTTAGCCTTTTCCTTCATCATCTCAGACAAGATGAAGGTCCTCCAATCAAACTTATGCCTTTGTCACTAGCATCAATTACTGCAGCCATTATTCTTATTCTTGGATGGCTGACCTGCTCCAAGCTTCCAGTGTTGCTCAAAAGACTCTTGACAACTACCTCAAAGAGGTTGAGAAATTGTGGCTTGAGAGTTCTTTTGTGTTGGGTTGAGGAGATAGGATCTGGAACTAATAGCCACTCTTGAGCTATTTCTTCTTCATGGTCAGCACCATAGAATTTTGGATTCCTTCCTTTAGAGGGCAATCCAAAAGCTCCTTCAAGGTCTTCTGCAGAGAATTTCACCCTATGCAATCTCTCTTCCTCTTCTTCTTCTGCCACATAAGACAATCTGGTAGTAACTTCACCATCTTCAGGCTTACCTCTCCACTTGAGGAAAGCAAAGAATTCAGCCATATAGCTCTCCAAACAAGAGCTTGGTCTTTCCTCCATGAACTTCTTGAGTCCAGCTCTTCTCAGCCATCTAAGAGTTGGGGTGATTTCAGGATCCTCACTCTCAAAAGAGACTATGGGCTCAAATATGAGGCTGTTCTTGTTGCTCAGATAGCCAAAGTCAAGGTCTAAAGCCTTGTTGGAGAAGTCAATGATCATATCAGGTTTAGCTTTCGGGGCCATTGTAAGATTCAGAAAGGATTTCTGAGTGAGTTTGAGAGTGTTTGAAGAAAAGAAGGCTAGGGTTTCGAATACTTATGGAAGAAGTGTTTGTGGGGGGTTCTTAAGACTTGTGAATATTCTAAAAAAGAATGTTTGTCAATGAGTTGGTGAGTCTCAAGAGTTTTCAACGATGGATAAAAATGGAAATTTCAATTGGACGGCCAGGATTGATTTCATGGGAGTTGGCCAATTTTGATCCAATGGTCAATAACCAATGAAACAGTGAAAAACTGTTTTCTATTCAAATGTGGAAGTTATTAAATATTGGTTAATGCTTGGGGAGTTTTCGAGATAGATCATGGCTTGAAATGTTTAATGCACTACAAAAAAAATTACTTTTAAGGACATGTAAAAATGTTATAGTAAAATATCTATAATCACATTTTATCTATTATAACATTTATTTTATGTGTGGTCTAAACTCGTGTGGGGATAGACTAATTAGATATAATCACACTTTAGAATGAGGAGATAAAGTAGATATGGTCACACTCTAAAATCTACATTTACATATTAATTAAAAATAAAATTTAAAAAATAAACCAATTGTAGCCAAGAGGACTCGACCCCTGTACCTACAACTATTCTCAAAGGTAAAGAATTTGCCATTACGCTACAACATGTTTATTATTTAATAAATGAACGAATATAAAAATATATATACAATCCTTTTAAATATTGTATATTATACTTATGAATTTAATTTAACATATTATTTTATTTAAAAAAAATATTGTGTATACCAGATTTTAGAAAGAAAGAAAAAAATTGTATAATTTTTGTTGATTAAAAATTTAAATCAATTTTATTTATTCTTAAAATTTTATAATTTATGAATATACTTTTTATTTAAGTAAAAAATAAATTTCTTTAAATTAAACTTGTTATTTTATATTTTTTAAAATATTATTTATCAGCTAATATAAAATGAAATAAAAAAATAATATAATTTGAATTTTTTTTTATAATTCTAAAATAATGTGGTATTAGAGTAAATATTAACACACCTTATTTTTCTTAGTGTGTAAATAACATACTTATTAACACATTTAAAATATAATGTATTTAAAAGGTACTTATAAACACATCTATTTTTAGTGCGTTAATAGGTGTGTGACAATAGACAATGTTTTTTTTATTGTGTGTGGTAATTGAGTATATATCCACACACTTATTATTCAATGTCTTTAAAAACATACCTATTAACAC
The DNA here is from genome assembly GCA_963675135.1 of Galeopsis tetrahit. NCBI lineage: Eukaryota > Viridiplantae > Streptophyta > Magnoliopsida > Lamiales > Lamiaceae > Galeopsis > Galeopsis tetrahit. The sequence goes on from OY776130.1 coordinate 19,957,748, forward strand.
ACAAAATTTTTTAATGTGGCTACATAATACTTTTTACAACATCTATTTTATAATGTGATAAAAGTTATGTGGCAAAAAGCCTTTTTTCTTGTAGTGATGCAAACAAGAGTTAAATCTTGGCATTTAATGCATGGAAAGCGACCTTTTGAGTGAGAGACAAATTAAAATCCCAAAAAGGTGATATATGTATAAGGAATGGGACAAATATCAAAATAGGCAATGATTGCCCAAAATAGGTGCTTATCAAACCAAGAGAATAGTTTGATAGCCAGGACAACTTATCTGACCCCACTTGGACAAGTGTCCTGAAGATATGTGGACAAGTGTCCTGAGATTCAATGGACAAGAGTCCTGAACATTTGAGGCAATCTCTTCTGAGTTTCAGTAGACTTGACCAAGTCTGCTGAAAACCATTTTAGTTCCCCTTACTCCCATTAACTCCAATGGATTTACTTGTCCAACTTCCCTGGATCAAGTAAGCCCAATTCTGCTGATAGCTCTAGAAATCTTGCCTCTGCAAGGTGCTTTATCAATATATCAGCTTTTTGATGATCTGTGTGGATCTTGACCAACTTTATGTCTTTCTTCTCCACATGATCTCTAATGAAGTGATGCTTAATGTCCATATGTTTGCATCTAGTGTGCAAAACAGGATACTGTGATATTGCAATTGCACTATTGTTGTCACAGAATATAGGCACTTCAGTAGAGTTGACATTGTAGTCTCTTAGTTGTTGTCTCAACCAAAGGATTTGAGCACACCAACTTCCAGCTGCAACATATTCAGCTTCAGTGGTGGAAGTAGCCACTGTGTTCTGCTTCTTGGAGAACCAAGATATGAGTTTGTTGCCCAAGAATTGACATGTCCCTGAAGTGGACTTTCTGTCAATTCTGCATCCTCTATAATCAGCATCTGAGTAGCCAGTTAACTCAATGTTGTCATCAGCAGGGTACCAAAGGCCTAGATTCTCAGTGCCTTTGAGATACCTCAAGATCCTCTTTGCAGCCTCAAGATGGCTTTTCTTAGGATTTGCTTGAAACCTTGAACAAACACCTACTGCAAAGGTGATGTCAGGTCTTCTGGCAGTGAGATAGAGGAGTGAGCCAATGATTCCTCTATACTCAGTGGAGTTGGTTGGGACACTACTCTCATCAGGATCCATCTTCCAATTTGTGTTCATTGGGATCCTTACTGGCTTGCTAGTTGTACACCCAAACTTTTTGATCATTTCTCTGGTGTACTTAGCTTGGTTGATGAAGATCCCTTCTTTTGATTGCTTGACTTGAAGACCCAAAAAGAAGTTCATCAACCCCATCATGGACATCTCAAACTTGCTTTGCATAAGCTTTGAGAAATTCTCACACAACTTCTCATTGGGGGATCCAAAAATTATGTCATCCACATAAATTTGGACAAGCAAGATGTCCTCTCCTTCAGTGATTCTGAAGAGAGTTCTGTCCACAGTTCCCTTGATGAATCCATGATCCAAGCGAAATTGTGACAGAGTATCATACCAAGCCCTAGGGGCTTGCTTGAGTCCATATAGAGCCTTCTTCAATCTGTAGACTTGATTTCCAACCTCAAAACGAGGTGGTTGCTCCACATAGACTTCTTATTTCAAGACTCCATTCAGAAAGGCACTCTTGACATCCATTTGGTACACTTTGAACCTCTTGTGGGCTGCATAGGCTAGAAAGAGCCTTATTGCTTCTAGCCTTGCCACATGTGCAAATGTCTCATCATAGTCAATGCCTTCATGTTGGCAATAGCCCTTTGCCACTAGTATTGCTTTGTTCCTGATAATCACATCATTCTCATTCTTCTTGTTCTTGAACACCCACTTGGTTCCAATAACATCTTGATGTGAAGGTCTATCCACCAGCTCCCATACTTCATTTCTGGTGAATTGGTTCAGCTCTTCCTGCATGGCTGTGATCCAATTGGCATCTTGAAGTGCTTCTTCAATGTCACTTGGTTCTTGTTCTGACAAGAAACAACAGAATAGAGCACTTTCACCATGAAATCTTCTAGGTTTGACTCCTATACTTGGGTCACCAAGTATTAGATCAGTAGGATGGTCAGACAACCATGTCCTTCTTTTTCTGGTCTCTTCAGTAGAGTTGTCCTCTACTGAAGTTGAGTCATTTTGATCATAAAATTCAGGATAATTGAATGCAGGATCTAATTCAGGATCATAATCAGGGGTGTTGTCCTCAATATCAGGGATATTGGCATTTTCAACATTGTTGGTTCCCCCTTGATTATTTGACCCATTAACTACCTCAGCAGGGACTGCTTCTTCATTGGTAGTTGTTACCTGGATGTGAACTGGGATTGGATCATTCAGTTCACCATTTCCTTCAGTGGGGTTTGCCTCAGGAAGGTTGCCTTCAGGATTGTTGTCCAGTGAAATGTTTTCAGGGAGATTGGCTTGGACAACATCTATGAATTCAGTGTCTTTGCCCTTTAGGCTCAGTCTGGTTGTCCTTTGTGTGATTTCTTCTGTCTCTAAGTCCTTGTTCCTGAACTCATGAGTAGATTCATCAAACACAACATGAGGTGTTTCCTCCACAATAAGGGTTTTCTTGTTGTAGACTCTGAGGGCTCTACTGATTTGAGAATATCCAAGGAATACTCCCTCATCAACTTTGCTATCAAAGGCTTTCAACTGTTCTTTCCCATTGTTGTGAATGAAACATTTACAACCAAATATGTGAAAGTATGACACTTTAGGCATTCTTCCTTTCCAGAGTTCATAGGGGGTTTTGCCTTGCCCCTTAGTAATCAAACATCTATTTTGAGTATGGCATGCAGTGTTTATAGCTTCAGCCCAAAACCTCTTAGGTAGATTTGAATCAGCAATTAGAGTTCTAACAGCTTCTTTTAAAGTTCTATTCCTTCTTTCTGCAACTCCATTTTGTTGAGGAGTTCTAGCTGCTGAGGTTTCATGAGCTATTCCATTAGATGTGCAATACTCATTGATGTAAGAGTTTATGAACTCAGTGCCTTTATCAGATCTTATCTTGATAATGCTAAGGCTTTTCTCATTTGACAATCTCTTTAAAAGTTCAGGCAGTTTTACTTGTGTTTCCTTCTTATTAAGGAGAAATACTACCCATGTGAACCTAGAGAAGACATCTACTACCACCAATGTGTATTTTCTGCCATTTATACTTGTAGGGGTAATTGGTCCAAATAAGTCCATATGTAAAAGTTCAAGTACCCTTTCAGTAGAAATGACTGGTTTTCCTTTGAATGAGGCTTTAATCTGTTTTCCTTCTTGGCATGGTTTACAGACATGCTCTTTGATGAAAACCTCATTAGGTAGTCCTTTAACTAATGCATTTCTAGCAAGTTTGTTCATTGTTTTGAAGTTCAAGTGGTTTAATCTCTTATGCCATAACCAACTTTGTTCACTAGAACTCTTAGCAATGAAGCATGAAGCATCAGTAGACTTGTCCCAGTCTGTAAAATACACATTTCCCTTCCTAGTTCCAGTCAATAGAATTTGTTGAGTCTTATCTTTGATTAAGCATTTTCCACTTGAAAACTCAACATTGAAATCTTTATCACAGAATTGACTGATACTTTGGATACTTTGATGTTACCAATCATCAAAGTACCATAACCTTTTGTTGTTGCTTGTGAGCTGTCTCCAAATGTGACATTTGGGCCTTCTTTTTCAATAAACTCAGTGAGGAGTTCCTTATTTCCAGTCATGTGCCTTGAACATCCATTGTCAAGGTACCATGCTGTCTTTTTGCTCATACTCCTCTTCTTGTGGCCCAATGGTACCTGCAATTAGATAGGTTTAGGTACCCTTTGAGTTTTGGGTCCTGAGAGGTTAGCTGTACCTTGAGGAACCCAAACTTGCCTAATGACCCTGATTGATTCAAGGTGGTTAAGTTGTTTTCCTCTAGCATCAACATACACTGTCTTTCCCTTAAGTGCCTTTGGGAAAGTATGTGTGAAAGTGTTAACTCTGTAAGTTTCAGGAGAGTTGTCAAACCTCTTGAACTTATGAGTTCTTTGTGCTACTTGAGGGAATCTTTGAGGAAAGGCATTCTTATGACCATTACCCTTTGGCATGTAGGGTTTTGGTTGTCTCATTTTATGTTGTCTTTGAGGATAGTTGTCCTTAGGTTTATTCAGCTGAGGCTTTCTCAGTAGAGTTGGCCTAGGCTGATTATACCTTCGATAACTCCTCTGAATATTGTTCAGGAGAGTTGCCCTGCCATTGGGTCTACTCTGCTGACCAACACTCCTCTTGTGTTCAGGGACTTTAGCCTTTTCCTTAGGTTTGGGCCTAGTCTCCTGAAGCACTTGAGTTGGCAAATCATCCATTTTGCCCTTTCCTTTGTTCAGTGGCTGAATCATTTCATTTTCAGCTTGTTGTGCCACATATTTGACAAAGATTCTCTTAGTGTTACTTGTAGAAGCAACACTAAGACAAAGTGAAGATTCAAATGGATCAAAACCTAATCCACTTCTTTGAGCCATAGGTCTTTGGTAACTCTGAATTTCCTCTTTGCTTTAGTGGATCTTCTCAGAGCAGACATCTTTAATTTCAGGCTCTCTTCACTTGTTTTTAGAATATCATACTCATGTGAGAGGTTTTCAAATTTAGCTTGAAGAATTTTGAGTTCAAAGTCTTTTCTCTTCTGAGATAGGAGTTGATCATCAATCTCCTTTTGTTGGTCAACTATCCTGAGATTTGCTTCCTCAAGCTCTCTCAAGACTTGTTGATACAACTCAGTAGACTTGACATCAACAACTAACTCAGAGTTTTTAGAAAGCTCAATTGACAATCTTTCATTTTCTCTCACACAATTGTCATGAAATTCTTGTAACATAGTGAAATCTTCCATCAACTTCCCAAGGGAAAGTTTCAAGTTGACTTCACTAGTGTTTTGCGAAATGAATGATGGTGAACTAGAAGTAGAGGATACCTCATCATCCTCAATAGCCATGTTGCATATATCATCATCATCATCACTGTTTGAGAATAGTCCATCAGAAGAGTTGAAGCTTTCAGCATTTTCAGATTCTTCACCAGCCATCATGGCTTTTCTGTTGTTGAACTTTCTGTCTCTTTTGGCTTGCCTTTCTCTTCTTTCCTTAGAGCTCAATTCAGGGTAATCATACTGGAAGTGCCCTTTCTTTTTGCAGTTACAGCACAAGTCTTCATCATCATCCTTCTTGGGTTCATCTCTTCTTCTTGATGATGAAGGTTCAGCTCTATTGGACCTTCTCCTATCAGAGTACTTGTCCTCTGATCTTTTCTCACTACAAGAAAACAGTGGAATTCCAGCGGAAAAATTCCATCGGAAAAATAAACCGTTGGAATTTTCAAAATTCCAACAGTTTTTCCAACAACGTAAGTTACCATTGGAAAAATCCAACGAAGATTCCAACACCCTGTGGTAGCCGTTGGAATTTACCGTTGGAAAATGCATTGGAATTTTTTTAAAAAAATATCCAACAAACATTCCAACGATACTAGACAGTTGGAATGATTATCCTAAATCAAATTATATATTTATATCTAATTCCAACAAAATTTCCAACGACATGAATATCGTTGGAATTTTTTTTTATTGTTCCAATGGAAATTCTATTGGTGATAGATCGTTGGAATGATTTTCCTAAATAAAATTACATTTTATATCTAATTCCAACGTAATGTTTTATTGTTGGATTTTTCTTTAATTATTCCAACGAAAATTCCATTGACAGTCACTCGTTGAAATGGTTTCCTAAATCAACTCATAATTTTTATATAATTCCAACAAAATTTCCAACAGACAGAAATCGTTGGATTTTTTTTATTAATTATTCCAATAGAATTTTCAACTATATTGAACCGTTGGAATGATTCTCATAATTTTGTGATAAAAATCCTCTCATTGTAAGATTTATTTAAGTGATATAATTAAGTGATGGATACCTTTATCTTTACAATTAAATTGAGTACATCATTAATAATTGATATTTTTAAAATTTTGTAAATATATATATACACACACGTACTACATTGTTGTAGCTCAATTCTTAGAGTGGAGCTAGATAACCAAATATTTACGACATTTATTTTTCCTTATGCCAATTTAATCAAAATTTGAAAAAAAAAACATTATTTCATTAAGAACACCAAAAAAATTACTACATATAACTCAAACTCAAGAGGGGGGAGAAAAGAATAGCATATTTCAAGATTATTCATTCAAAATCCAAAAGGAATTTTTTTTTAAAAAAAACATAAAGAAAGATCTTATCGATCAATCACTATGTTCATAATAATCAGAAGGAACTTCATTCTCAGATTCAAAATCTTCACTTCCATGTGATGTTTCTTCATCTTCTTCAATATGATCATCGACTTTATCAACATTATGTACACTTGCAATATGATTTATTTCTTCACCCCTACTATTGAAATCCCTTAAATCAACATCAACATTTTCTTGACAAGATACTCCATTTAAGTGGGAACCAACATCATCTTGATATGGAGTATCTGGTGATTGAATCGTACGTCTTGACTTAGTTTTAATCACCACAAACCAATCTTTCTTATTTGGAGTAGGGTTTGGATAAGGTGTATAATATACTTGTTCAGCTTGTTGAGCAAATATAAATATATCTTTACCTATATATCTCCTATTTGATTTTACTTCAACAACTCCATATCTAGGGCAAGTCCTTGTGCCCGTGGACGAAGGATCAAACCATTTACAATTAAATAATGTTAACCTTTTGATTTGTTCTCCAGGATACTCTATCTCAATCATTTCCTGAACAATTCCATGATATGTGGTATTTTCTCCAGTAAGAGCGACTCCTGAATTATTTGTTTTCCTATTTTGTGTCAAAGCAGATATGTGAAAACAATAATCTTTCACAAAATATACCGAATAAGTCTGCACTCGACGTAATGGACCCCATGCCAAGTCATACAAAAATTGATCTTGGATATCATTATTAGGGTTATGCACCTATTGAAAATACACAATTTAGCATACAAAGATTAAGTGGTTGTACAACTAATAACTAAATAATTATCATATTGTATAAGAAAAAAGAACTTACATATTTTTCGAACCAATCAACAAAATGTGATCTTATTTGTTTCTGGACTTCAACACCACTGATATTTGAGTGGTTTGCATACAAAAATGCCTCGTAAATGCTAAAAACAGTGAAAGATATAAATCAAGGATAAGTAAAATCAAATGTGTAATTAGGATAATTAGGAGAGAATACATTATATGAGATGTAACGTACCCAAAATATGGCTCAACTTCTGGACAATTCAAGAGTACGTATAAAGAAACTTCTGCCATTTCTTCATCAGTGAGATAACGACTCTTAGATATTCCATCATGTCTGCCAGGGTAATTAAATATAGAAACTGGTGGATTCTCAGACGAAATCCCACCATCATCATTTCTAGGAACTCTTCTATTTCTTGTATGAACGTGAGACTCAAAATAGTATGAACAAAATGTAGATGTTTCTTCAAGCACATAGGCCTCACAAATAGACCCCTCCACACGAGCTTTATTCTTAACTTTCTTCTTAAGACCATGTAAGAACCTAAAAGAAAATAATGGACATGAAGATATGTATTGGTGTTTTAAATAATAGTGAAGTAAAATGACTCTAATGCAAGAATAATACCTTTCAAATGGATACATCCATCGAAATTGCATGGGACCACCAACTATAGCTTCATAAACCAAGTGTATGGGTAAATGTTCCATTATGTCAAAAAAACCTGGAGGGAAAATCTTCTCTAACTTACATAAGATGATAGGAATGTTCTTGTCCATCGCTTCAAGTCTATTTTTTTCTAACACAGGACAACATAAATCTCGAAAAAAATAACTCAACTCGGTTAATGATTGCCAGATTGGAGTTGGTAAACAACTGAATGCAATTGGAATCAATCTTTCCATGAAGACATGGCAATCATGAGATTTCATATGTTGCAATGTGCAAGATCTCAAGTCAACACATCTTGATAAGTTAGATGCATATCCATCGGGAAACTTCAAACCCTGTACCCACTCACATATTCCTCTCTTTTGATTGACATTTAAAGTATAATGGGCTTTTGGCTTCACCATCTTTCCATTACATGTTTCTTCCAACTCTAAAGCCCGTCGAGTACAATATAAAGGAAGATCCTTCCTTGCCTTAACGTTATCTTTTGTTTTATCTTTAACATCCATAACTGTGTTGAACACATTGTGAAATATATTACTTTCAGTGTGCATAACATCTATGTTGTGTGGATTCAACAAATCACACCAGTATGGTAAGTCCCAAAAGATGCTGCGCTTGGTCCAGTGATGATTAACCCCATATCCCGGTGATGTAAAGTTATCACCCGAATCAGTTATCTTAGGAAATTCACTTATTTTCGCAAGTAATTCAACTCCTGAGTACCTCTTAGGGGGCTCACTCATTTCTACTTTGCCTTTTAGAAAGTTATTCCTATCCTTGCGAAATGGATGATTCTTTGATAGGAATTGTCTATGACAATCAAAGTGACACATCTTCCCCCCATTTTTCAAATAAAAAGCTTTAGAACTTTCCATGCAAATAGGGCAACCCAATCTACCAGATGTCGACCAACCAGATAACATTCCATATGCAGGAAAATCATTGATAGTCCAACATAATGCAGCTTTTAAAAGAAAATTTTGCTTTTTAGAGATATCATACGTCACCACTCCTTCATTCCATAATTTTTTTAAGTCATCAATCAAAGGTTGTAGATAGACATCAATTTTACTTTTAGGATTACTAGGACCAGGGATAATTATTGTTAAGAACATGTATTCTCTTTTCATACACATATCAGGAGGAAGATTATATGGGGTCAAGATCACAGGCCAACACGAATACACATTGGAGTTCATATTGAATGGGCTAAATCCATCTGAACATAGTCCTAATCTCACATTTCTTGGTTCTGAAGCAAATACAGGGTGTTTTTTATTGAAGTGCTTCCACGCCTCCCCATCAGATGGATGTGACAACTTGCCTATCTCGCGTCGATTGTCATGATGCCATGTCATATGCTTAGCTGTTGCATTAGAGGCAAACATTCTTTGTAATCGAGGGATAATAGGTAAGTACCACATCTGCTTCTTTGGAATTTCTTTCTTTCTATTCCTTATTGATGCATTTTCCTTGAAACGAGTCTCTCCACAAAATCTACATTTTGTCTCATGTACATCGTCTCCGTAATACAACATACAACCACGTGGACAACAATCAATTTTCTCATATCCGCATCCAAGTCGAGATACTAGTCTTTTGGTTTGATAAAAGTCAACAAGCATTCTATTACCAATTGGTAATACCTCTTTTATCAATGTAATAATTTCATTAATGCACGCAACTGGAATGTGGTAATCAGACTTTAAACTCATAAGTCTGACGGCAATTGATAAGACTGAATGATCTTTACATCCATCCCATAACGGAGACTGTGCATCACATAATAAATTGTAAAAGTGTGTATAACTCTGATTAGGTTCTTCTAGTGGAGGATCCGTATAAAAACTATGCCCCTCGGCATCAATAACCATTCTCTCGTACGGATTCAAATCATCAGCTTCAATATCATAAGGACTATCAAATACGAGTGGTGGGGTTTCTCCATGATTATGCCAATGATAATAATTTGGTTGAAAACCTTTTTTATACAAATGTTGTCTCACCAAATCCGGTTTATGAAATCGCAAGCACTTACATTTGAAGCATGGACATCTAAATTTTCCTTCTTGTTTAAAGACATCAAGTTGTTGTGCAGCTAAAATAAATTCCTCCACCCCCAATATGAATTCCTTTGACATTCGATTTTGTTGTGAATCTTTTTTATTGTACATCCAATGACGATGCTCTGGTATCTCCATTATCTATCCAAATAATTGACATTTTAAACGATTTAATTTTATTTTTTTATTTTTTGAGAAGAGAGTGTTAAAATTATTATTACCTACAAATGTGAAGTAAAAAATATAGCGCCATCAAAAATAAATAAAAAAATAAAAAATATAGCGCCATCAAAAATAAATAAAAAAATATAGCACATAGTGGTAGCATATATCCTTTTAAAAATAGAGATAACATTACCTTTTTGTCAGTGCAATTTATTTTTAGAAAAAAACTACAGTGAACACACACCTCAAGTATATATGACTCATATTAACAATATTTTTAAACCACAAACTCAATAAAAGACTTTAACTATGATAAATGACTTTAATATCAACCTTTGTTCATCCAAATTTTAGAAATCAATATTTTCCAAAAAAATAGAAAGCAAGCAAAAAGTTTTAGCAAAGACATATATAATTAAATGGCATAATCCTATATATTCAATACATACATTCCTTCCTTATGAAACACATAAATAATGTATGTTTTATTCATAATATCATAATAAATTTATTAAAGTATTTCATTACTTTCAAGAACTCGATTATCCTTGATGAAGGTATTTCATTACTTTTGACATTTCAAAGCTAGACTAAAACTGAAATTTGTCTCTTAAAAATAAATATCAATAAACAACAAACTACTCAAAAAATATTTCTTCTTGATCATCAAAGATTAAAAAACTCGAGAAATCACAACACATGATATTAATATTATTGTATAATTTCAAAATTAGGCTTGAACCCGTAGCAAGAAGAATAATATCCTGATTCTATCCCGCCAAACAAGCCCTAATTAATTTTCAGAAATTACGGTATAATTTAACCAAGAGCCAGAAAAACAATTTAATAGAGAATCCAAAATAGCTGAAAAGCCCAAGATAAAAAAAACTGCAATTTCCAGACTTATCCTAATTTGAACATAGGCCCGTGAAGAATATCTAATTTTCCAAATTAATCCTCAACCAAATGCTCTGAAATTAATCACTCAAAATCTGAAATCCCTAATTCCTTCAGTAAATCTGAAATTAATCACTCACCGGTTATTCGAAACGATGTTTGTGAAGCGCCGCCACAGTACAAAACCGACCGATCAGTCCAGTTTCGCTGTAGCTCAAAACCGACCGATCGGTCCAGTTTCGCTGTAGCTCTATCGACACAGTGGATTTCGCACACTGTTACTCCGATATCACTCGGAGCTCGCCAAAGAGTTATCGAGAAGGCACACAAAATTCTAATAAACCCAAACCTTTTGAGTTCCGTATATTCGAAATAAATTATTAGGAATAATATCTTTATATTATATTTTCTATCATGTATATATGAAAATATTCCACCTATTGACTACTCAATGAAAATACAATTTGTTTTCCTCCTTATATTATTCCTAATACAAATTTCGGTCATACTAGAAAGTTAAAATAATTAAAAATATTTTACCCACGAAAATAAATCATACACAATTTATGTAATACAATTGTCAAACAAAAAAGATAATAACCTTTAATTAAGCATTATTCATAATACAAATTTCGATCATACTAGAAAGTTATAATATTTACAAATATTTTACCCACGAAAATAAATTATACACAATTTATGTAATACAATTGTCAAACAAAAAAGATAATGGAGTTAATATCTAACCTTAAATTAAGCGAGATGAAGGGCGCGCAGGTGCGTAACCGGTAAATGGATCAAGTGTGTGAATGCCTGGATCAAGTGACGGAGAGGAGACTAGTGCATGTGAGGAGTAGAGTAATATATATATATATATAAATAACCGGAGGAGCATACTCAGATAAAAATTGGAGTATGAAATAGTTGGAAATTGACGGTAATATAGGAAAATTGGAGGGAGGTTGCCGCCTTTTTTTGTTAAAGGAAAAATATATATTAAAATATCTTCCAATTAAAAGATTTGATTTCCATGTCAATCCCAACTTAATTGAAGTGAGATTTGGTAAAATATTATACTATACAAATAATATTTTATTCATTTTTTAAATCCAAATAATATTTTATATGTGTTCATGATTGCAATGTGTAACCAAGTTATTGTATAGGTGTAGATAATTGGATCTTTTCTTAATTAGCTACAAGTAGTTACTGTATTTTGACATTTTTTTTTTTGAAGTCACTGTATTTTGACATTAGATTACATAAATAAGGTTTGGTTGATATATGAGATAAATATTATAATTAATTATTTCTCCGTCCTATGAAATTATTTGCCCACTTTACTTATTGGGACGTCCTAAAATTATTTGCAAACCCTTAATATGAAAATACCCCATAAAATTATTACCCTTCCAACATAATTTTATTTTCAAAATTGTCACTCATTTTTTATGTACATTTTACCTTAAACCTTACCAAATTCACTTTATACCTCACAAAATCACCTAAAATACCCCTCATTTATATTACATCATCAATCAATTCCAGGACGGAGTAGAGAGTATTATATATTTTATTTTATAAAAAAATTATGATACTATATATATAATCAAAATTAAAAAAAAAATTAATTTACAGACTTGAAGAACATAATAGAAAACACTAAAAAATTCAATTCAATTGGGTTACTCGAGAAGTGTTTCTCCATTTAATTTCATTATTTACTATATAGAACTTTGATCTACAAAATGTAGCAAGGTAAATCAACAACCATTGAGAAATTAGAAGAATCTACCATGAAAAAATGTAAAGAAGAGAAAGAGAGAAAAAAAATGTAAGCAACACAAAGAGACAAAAGCGGCCACAAAAGGAACAGTCGCATTACATTGATCTTGATATGTGCAATATTAAAACAAAAGCGGTCACAAATGAAATGGAATCAACCCTTCTTTATTTCGTCTCGATTGGTTGAGAGTCTCATGTTATTCAAGTTCTACGTCACTCACTTTTAATTGAATACCGTTGCTGCTTGTGTTGCAAGGTGTTGTTTTCGTATAGGCAAATTCTTGTATGCAATTGGATGCATATATACAATTGAATTTTAAGTGATCGTCCAATTGTATTTTTAAGTGATTGTCCAATTGAATTTTAAGTGATCTTTTAATTGAGTGCATACAACAGTGACTCTGTTTTATATATTCGATTTTCAATTTTCTTAATTCTCATCACTAGTTTTGCCTCAATTTTGAATTTTTTTTCTATTGGCCATATCTAACGATGTCTGATGTTTTTCGTCAACTCGTCTCATTCATTGTGCACACCATATACATTTTTTTCCAAGGGTTAGAATTTTCATTTTAATCAATTGTCTCATATGACTTTTATTGTACATTTTTTTTAAACATCAACAAATTATTTTAAAAAATTAAATAAAAACGAAAAAAATTTGAAAAAAATATAAAACTTATATTAATAAATCCTAAAAAAATAATATATTAATTAAAAATACATAAAATATAAAAATCTAAAAAAATATATATACACTAAAATTTGAAAAATTATATTACTAAATCTAAAATAAATATATGCCCAACCCCTGATTGTCTTTCCAAAACAAAAAGTATATTTATAAAATTTTCTATATTTGACGAATTGAAACTTAATACATAATTTATAATTAAATTTATAAAAATTATTAATTAATCTTAAAAGTTTTAAAATTTTAGATGAGCGCCAGATTAGACCTAGGCGCGGTATTCTCAAATTTCTTAGTAGGAATATTTCAAAGATTTGATATTTATCCCTCTCAAAAGATATACTCTCACTCCATCTTTTATTTTTTATATATCAAAATCCTTCTCAAATTCTTCTACTCCATTGTGCCGCTTTATTTCAATTCTTATTTTTTTTCCATATATCTAAATTAATCTCAAACCCTCCTACTTCATTAGTGCCTCCGTCGTGTTTATTTCAATTCTTCGAACGGTAAGGTGAGTTTTTTTTCTCCCTTCAATTTTTTTTTACCGTGACTGTATTTATTAATTATTAGTATATTTTATATTTTTATTTTGGAAGAAACTGTAATTTATATTTTTGTGCATGATAGTATATATGTGTGCGGTGTGTGAGTATAATTTGGGTGTGTGCGTGTGAATAATATATATATATATGTGCGTAATTGTATGAGGGGTGTGTGAGTATAATTTGTGTGTGTGTGTGTGCGCGCGTGTGAATAATATATATATATATATATGCGCGCGCGTACTTGTGTGAGGATGTATGTGGGGTGTGTGAATATAATATGTGTGTGCGTGTGAGTAATATATATATATATATATATATATATGTGCGCGCAATATATATATGTTAACTGTGAGTAATGTATATGGGTGTGTGTTGTACTGTTGTTATTTGTAGTGTGAGTAATATATATATATATATGGGTGTGTGTTGTTATTTGTACTGTTGTGTGTATAAAGATTTGTAAGTAATATAAATATGTGTGCGCGTGAGTAATATATATATGTTATATATATGGGTGTGTTGACTGTATGAGTAATTTTTATTGTCTTGTATTGAAAGCCTCTTATAAGCAGTCATATATAAATGATCCATAGTAGTATTTTAAGAAGTAGTATTTATATTTTCCATTGTAGTCATTCTGAATCAATTAATGAAGAGTTATTTTTATCTAAAAGTTCAGTGTTCTTCATATATTGTTCTATCATGTTCAATAAAGTTTTTTTCTAATATTTATATATACATGTATATGTCTACGTAATATATATGTGTGCTCTATATATATGGGTGTGTTATATTGAAGTTTCATGTTTAATGTCCATAGATGACACGTAAAAGTGAACGTGGTAGAGGACAAGGCAGAGACACAAACTCAACTATTAGATTAGGTAGAGGTAGAGGTAGAGGCAGAGGCAGAAGCATATCTAGAGAGCATTTGAGAGACCATCTGAAAGACACTAGCTTAAAAATCACATCCACAAATTTTGACAATCAATCCACATTTGAAAGAACAGCTGAGAGAGAATCTATTCTATTTGAGAGTCCTCCAATACAAATTGAGAGAGCGTTTGAAAGAGACACTATACCGTCTAAGAAAAACCCAACACATTCTGAGAGAGCTCCAACACAAATTGAGAGAGTGTTTGAGAGAGACCCTACACCTTTTGAGAGATCTCCAACACAAACTGAGAGAGTGTTTGAGAGAGACCCTACACCTTTTGAGAGAAGCTTTGAGATAGATTCTACACCACATGAGAGAGTTCCGTCTAAAAGAGTCCATTCAACATTTGAGAGAACTTTATCTGACAGTAACCCTGTGCCATTTGAGAGAACTCCTACACTATCAAATAGATCCTCTTCTCAATCTTCTGCACTATCTAAGAGAGCTACTCCAGGGGTTCCAACATCATTTGAAAGAGCTTCATCTGAGAGACTCTCTACACCATCAACTGGGGAAGCATCTCAGAGAGTCTTTACATCATCAACTGAGAGAGCATCTCAAAGAGCCTCTACACCATCAACTGAGGGAGCATCTCAGAGGGCCCCCACAAACAGTTCGACCGGTAGTAAGTTGTTGATACAACCGAATGGAAATGAGTACGATTTTTTAGCTACTTACATTTTCATTATAATTTTTAATACATTTATTATTATTAGCTGATGTATATTATTTTTCATAATTATTGTGTAACAGGTTTTTTCCTTCAGAAGCCATTAAATACATTAGTAGAAACATCAAGTCTAAATATTCACAACCGTGGCGTGGATGGAGTGAGATTCCTACAAATGTAAAAAACATGTGGTTTGTCCAGTTTAAGGTAATATCATAAGCTTGTAAAGATGTTTATTTGTCAAATTAAAGTTTGTTCTATTATATATAAAACTAAGATTATTGTTTTTTGGTAGAATTGTTGTAGCTGGGATCCTGAGCATGAAGTTGATATTAAAAGGATATGGAAATATAAAGCGGCAAACATTGTGCGTTCAAGTTTGGTGGATATTCGTAGGGGAAAATCCAAAGGGTCGTGGTTGTCTTCTGGAGTGCTTGAGGCACTTAAAACGAAATGGGAGACGGACCCAGATTTCATAAACTTGTCTAATCAGAACAAAAAGAACATATCGGCTAATAATGATGGATGCTTGCATCGAGGCGGTGCTATTTCGATTTCGGAACATTTAAGACGACTGGTAAGCATAGTTATTTTAATTAAGTAATGTTTGTATATATATATTTTAATTTATTCATAATTATCAATTTTGGATTTAATTTAGGGAATGAAGCTCGGGAGAGATGCTACCGTTCCTGAGCTTTTTTTGAAGCTCAACTACGATGAAGAGGATAATAAATGGAAAAATTCTAGAGCCGAAGGATTTTACGTAAGTATTTTTAAAATAAGAGTTAATTTTTTGGAACTAGATATTATATATATATATATATATATATATATATATATATCCTTTTGTATTTTACATTTACAAAATTAAACCTAATATATTGTACTTATTGAAAACTACATGTAGAATAAGTATAAGGATTTAAAGGCTAGCAAGTTGGCAGAAGGTGTAGCTGAAGATGAGATTGATGATTCTAAGATCTTTTACGAGGCTAATGAAGGAAATAGTAAGAGAGGCAGAACTTATGGTTTTGGATCAGAAGCAGCTTTATTTAAATCTTCAAGTTCAAGATCTAATAAGAGGGGTAAGACTAGTAACACCAATCCGACCAATTCAGAAGTTCAGGTCTTAACATCTCGTTTAACTACTGTTGAGAGTGAATTAGCCTCTGTTCATCGTCTTCTTCAGAAGATGATGAACAACACTGCCCATGATGCATCTTCTTCCGGAGTGTCTTCTCGTGATGTTGAGAACACAGATAATGATGAGAATGAGAATGAAGAGGATGATCGTGCCTTTGGTATTGATGGTGGTGATTGTGATGATGATGATGATGATGATGATGGTGATTACTAGGAGTTATTTATGTTATTATATTAGTTTTAGTTTATTTTTGTCAGTGGTGTGAATTGGAAAGATGATCAACTCTTAGTTTATGACTACGATGTTTTAACTTATTATTTTTGTTATGACCGATGTTTTAACTTATTATTTTTGTTATGACATTCATTATTTTAGATTGTATTTAATTTTTAAATTATTATATATATTTTTAAATTGATTATATATATTTTTAAATTGATTATATAGTTTAGTTCAAATGGTATATTACGTAATTTTAATTGATTTTAATATTATTTTTTAATATAGCAATAAAAATAAAATATTTTTTAAATAAATTCCAACTAAATAAAGTTGTTGGAATTTATATTGGACAAATTTCCACAATTGAATATTCCAACGGTACATGTTCATTGGAATTTTTAATCCAACAGTTAGATTAATGCCGTTGGAATTGATATTGGAATTGACTTGAATAAATTTCCAACAATTTAAGTTCCAATGGCTAATATTTGTTGGAAGAATTCCAACGGAAAATCACCATTGGAATTGATGATGAAATATGTCATGGAAAAATTCCAATAGCTAGATATTCCAGCGTTACATGTCTGTTGGAATAAAAATTCCTACAGATTTTTTTGTTATTGGAATTACTGTAGGAATTCAAATTTATAATTTCCAACAACTAAAATTCCAAAGGTCGAAATCCGTTGGAAAAAATTCCAATGGAAAATTACCGTTGGATACTTCAATGGAATTTATGTTGGAAAAAAATTCAATAGGTGATGATTCCAACGTTCAAAATCCGTTGGAATGTACTGTTGGAATTTTTTTCTGCTGGAATTTTCATTGGAATTTTACGGTTCCAACGCTCACTTTTCCAATGGTCGTATTTTCGTTGGAATTTCCGTTGGAATCAATGATTCCAGCGGAAAAAATGCAAAAAACTGTTGGAATTTTCCTGTTGGAATTCCACTGTTTTCTTGTAGTGTCTCTTCAGGCTTCTTGACCTCAGCCTGAGCTTCAGGAGAGTTGTACCTTCTCCTGAATTTGTTGTCTTGGTAGAATTTCTTGTATCTACCAAACCTTGAATTTAGCTTTTCAAACCTCCTAGCCATCAAGGCTAGTTCCTCCTTCATTTCAGTCTTGGAGACTGACTTAGATGATCTAGGAGTGGACTGCATTTCTGGTTCAGCAGTTTTGGCTTTGAATGCCACTCCCTTTGTAGGATTTGAAGGTTCCTCAACATGCTTTCTTCTGTTGAGATCGAACTCATAAGCCTTGAGTTCAGAGAAGATTTGTTGCATGGGCATGGTAGAGAGATCTTTGGTGTTTTGCATCATGACAGCATAGACATCCCACTTTTGAGTGAGACTTCTCAAGATCTTCAATCCAACTTCTCTCTTGGAGTACACCTTGCCCAATGAATTGATCTCATTCATCACATCAGTGAATCTACCAGCAAATTTGTCAATGGATTCCTCATACTCCATTGTGAATTGTTCAAACTTCTGCACAGCTACTTGGAGCTTGTTCTCCTTTATCTTTTCAGTGCCCTCACACATTTCTGCAAGAGTATCCCAAATTTCTTTGGCAGTTGTGCAGTGGTAGACCCTTCCCATGATAACATCTGGAATTGTTTGGTAGAGGGTATTCATGGCAAGATAATTAAGATTATCTTTCCTCTTTTCTTCAGAGGTGAAATCATCTTCATCCTTGGGGAGCACATCTCTTGTGTCTGCCCTTTGAGCTTCTGTGATTCTGGGATTGACTAGGGTGAACACAAAAGGACCTCTTGTGATCACTCTCAACATGTCAGTGTGTAGAGATGCAAGATGAGCCCTCATTCTGATTTTCCAGAAATCATAGTTGTCTATTGAGAACATGGGCAACGTATGATGTGAAATGTGGTTGACTGGATTTGTGGCCATATTGTCTAATCCTTGAACAGTAGGAGGTGGAACTGCAGCATTAATGTTTTGATCTAGATTCTGTTGCTGGTTCTGGTTGTTGTTGTTTCCTCTTGCCATTTCTTCAAGAAAAGGGTTAGACAATGGATATCAAAGATTTCAGATAGATCAGTTCAGTGACCAAACCAAATATGTGATTTTGAAAATCAAGATGGATTTTCAGAAGCAGTGGTCTTTGAACCCCTGCTCTGATACCACTTGTTGGTCCTGAAAGGAGTATATAACAAGTGTATTGGGGGGGGGGGGGGAATACACTTGTATGCAATTTCTTTCAAACTTTGATCAAACCAGAGATCAACAAGGTTGTCTTGGACAACTCTGCTGAAGATGAACAACTCTTTATAGATAATCAAACTACTAAGTACTATTGAGTACTTAGTTGGATAACTATCCAAGGGAGTTATATGTGCGGAATTAGTGGTTGGCCCTTTAGTTTAAACTCCTTTAAAGTTCTGAAATCACTTAGTCAATCAATACAGTCCAGTTTCACGGAACTTGTCCAAATGTCTTTTGCACAGTCTTTGAGTATAAGTTCTTTGAAAAATCAGTTTTGTGTGCAGTGTTGAATGTATGAAAGTACTTGAAAGCAAATCAACACAAGAGTTTATAGTGGTTCAGAGACTCAAGCTCCTACATCCACTTTCCCTGATTTAACAGGATAATTCCTTCACTCTTGGAATTAACTTGTTTTATAGTCCCAAGGTGCACTTGATCAAAAACACAACTCCTTGGTGAATTGATCCCTAGGATGTCTAGAGTCCTAGTACCCTCTTCTCAACTCAGAACTGAACTGTTCTTCTCTCAACAGTCAGCTCCTACCACTTCTACTACTACTACTACAACCTTCTCACTTTCTCACTTGAAAGATGTAAGGGTTGAAGTAAGGTTCCAACTAATGAGATATCCTTTACAATGAAGATCAGTGTATAAGGATATGATATCTCTCTAAGCTTTGTATGGATATACAATAAGGTTCAGCTTAGAAGAAGTGTATGAAGACTAAGGTAGTGTTTTGAAAGCTTGAAGGCACTTTGACTTGTAGGATAGTTGGATTCTTTGTCAAGGTTCAGGTGCTTTCAAATGGTCTTCACACTTCTGTATTTATAGACAAATGAAGGATTTGCCCATTGGAGAGGCAGCCCCAAATGTCCATAAATGTCTTCTTTGAGTTCTTCAACATAGAAGACAGATTCTTGATATTGACATGTCCTCATTTGGGAAATAAATGGCTGTATAGACTTTGTCTTCATTCTGCAGCACTCTTCCCAATGTCTGACTTTAAGATTCACTTGTTAAGACTTGGACATGGCTTCTGAAGATTGGTTCTATGATAAGGACAACATTCCTTATCAGTAGACAACTTTCCTTATCACTATCAGCAGACTTGCTTATCAGCATAGTTGGCTTGCTCTTTTTAGATGACTTGGCTCTTTCCCTTTGCTTCTTTTGGAAGTGATCTTAGCATGTTTCTTTGAAGATCTTTAGGGTATAGTTGTCTTGATCTCTTCAGCATAGTTGATCTTAAGCTTCAGAACACTTGTTCTTGGTTAATTGTGCTGAGACAACTCTTCTGGACAACTCTCCTGATCAGCATATTTGTCCTTCAGTGGACTTGATAATCATTCCAGAATTTGAGCCTTGAGGGGACTTGTTCTTGATAGACTTCAAAGTATATGTTCCCCCTCAAATTGTGCATCTATTCAACTAAGAGTTGCCTAACATACCAGCTCCTCATCTAGCCTTATTCTATATGTTCTAACATTCCTAGAACATAATCATCTCGACTTAGGCATGTCTCAGGGGGTTTTGGTATTGAATCAAAACATATCTCATTTTATTCCCAACATCAACTGCTAAGACTACTGATACTATTACTGATCAAAAAGCATTCAAGAGCAATCAAAGTATTCGAAGCATTCAAGAACTCATAGAGTTGAAGAAGATCAAACCGAGAAGAAGCCGTTGTACTGATCTGAAGAATCAAAGGCTACTACAAAGAGAAGTTTTACTTTACTTTTAGTTTTTGATTCGTTGTAAACAAGTTTGCTAGTATCTTGTGAAATTACTAGTCGATCGAAGATATATCTGGAGATATAATCGAAAAGATTAAAGTCTTAATCTTGGGACTTTAAGCCACAAGAAACTCAAGAAGAGAAGAGTTAATAAATATCACGACTGGAGTTGTGAGAGTGGATGTAGACATTTGTCGAACTACTATAAATCTTGTGTTCTTTACTTTCTGTTTGATATTTGTTTACATTGTCTAACTAAGAACATTAAAGGTTAAAAGCAGTAAAGGTTTAAATAAAGTTTGAGTATAAAAACTGAAACTAGAAGTACTGATCTGATTCTATAAGAACAGTACTATTCAGAACACATTTCCGCATTAAAACTCTGATATTTTGAAAGATTTTGAAAAGTCTATTCACCCCCCTATAGACGTTTTCTTAGCTTACTCAATCTTAACTCAACTTTGGGACCAACAAGTGGTATCAGAGCAGTAGTTCTTTGGACTGCTGTTTCTTGATAACCTTGTAGACTTTGGGGAAAGTCTATCTGTTTCTTATCACTGATACTTGTTCTTGATCATATTTGTCTATCTGAATCTACTTGCTATACTACATTTCTTAACTGTCTGTTCTATCATGGAAGAAACTAATATAAACAAACTTCCAAAGTTCAAAGTGGCAGATTATGACTACTGGAAGGTGAGGATGGAGGCCATTTTCAGTTCAACTCATGATCTGATGTTATCTGTGATCAAACAAGGGCCAATCACTACCATGGTGCCCAACACTGCAACTCTGGAACCTATAAAAGCTGTTGGTGTTCTTGTTCCTAAACCCAGGTTAGAATTAACTACTGAGGAAATGAGGCAGAACAACTTGGACTCCTTGGGATCTCCGGGGAACTTAGGGGGGGGGTTGTAGGTCGTCCAATCGAATCGAAGCTTACGAGTGTCAGTCCCATAAAATCTTGCGCAACTAAGTATTCTGTGTGTAGGTACAGAAGTGAGTGTTAAGATTGGACGAAGGTAAAAGTCTAGAAGGGAGGGGTGAATAGACTTTTAAATTTTTTCTAAAATATCAGAGTAAATGTAAGTTCTTTTTAAGTCAGCTGATTTTAACTCAACTTGTCGATTAGCAAACTGGTTTTTCAACCAGTAAACTAATCAACAATCTAGTTATATCAATTAACCTTTTAGTATGCGGATTTTATATGAGCCCTTTTTAGTTTATACTCACTCTTTGATATGAAAAGTACTTCTTGAGATAACTAGTTCTTAAGTCAACTCGTCTACTCAGCTAGAGGATTAATCTGGATGTTTATACGAATATCTTTTAGAACTTATAGAGAAATATAAAACTGTAAAGTAAATGACACAAGATTTATAATGGTTCAGCAACTGCCTACATCCACTATCACAATTCCAATTGTGAAATTCACTGCTTGTTGTTTTAAGTCCCAAGTTTAAGATTTTGATCTTATCGAATATATCACTAGATATATCTTCGATCAACTAGTATTTTACAAGTTACTAGCACACTTGTTTTACAACAATTCAAGCTTGAAAAACAAATAAAACTTCTCTGTGTCGATCTAAGCCTCTTGAATCTTCTTCTTCAAATCTGGGCTTGAATCTTCCTTAGATCTTCTTCGAACTCTGTGAGCTTTCTTGCTTTGAATCGCTTTGATTACTTGTACGCTTTGATATTCAGAATTTCAGTAGTCCTTTCCATTCGAAGATCAACTCCTATTTATAGATAGCAATCCTCAAAGTAGTTTGTTGGAGTAACTATCATTTCTTGAATTAACTTCTATAACTTCCAATAACTAATTCTGTAAACTCTTTTTTTAATAACTTCTTCTTGATACGGTTATTCAGTTAGTTTGTTATATAATTATTTCGTTTTAACTTCCTTTAGTTTATCCTTAAATACGACTTCCTTTATTCTGTACTTAGAATAATTCTGCTTCCTTCTTTTATGACTTGTCTTGTTTGGTATACTCTTCTGGTCCTTAAGTCAGCTTGTGAAGTCTTCTGGTCTTCAGCTTATCTGGTCTAGTCTTCTTGTCTCAGCTCTTTTGGTCTTCTCTTCTATTCTAAATGAGCTAATCTAACTAACCATTACTTTAAGCTTTAATAGCTTAGTCAACTTTAGACTAAATTACATGAAGTATAAGCTTCCATCATAACTTATCTTATAAACCTATTACAATGTTTAATCTTCATTTATATATATGTATATTTACTTTTGATGTTATGTTCAATAGACGACTTCCATATCAAGATCAATTCGACTTATATATATTCAAGTTCCTTTTTGGCTTATCAAAACTTATCTTTTTCATCACTTAGGACTTTGTTTTAGAATTCATATCCCAACATTCTGTTATGACATTTTTGAAACCATGATCGATGAAGTGGGAAA
The DNA here is from genome assembly GCA_963675135.1 of Galeopsis tetrahit. Lineage (NCBI taxonomy): Eukaryota > Viridiplantae > Streptophyta > Magnoliopsida > Lamiales > Lamiaceae > Galeopsis > Galeopsis tetrahit. Next base: position 19,980,981 of record OY776130.1, read on the forward strand.
TGCAAGCCCCATAGCTCCCAAAAAGCTTGAGCTCTTAAGAAAGGAATACAACAATTCCTTGTGAAGAGTTCCTAAGAACTATTGACCAACTTTAGAAGAAAACAGAGTGTTAATGCCATAGCCTTACCCCGGTGGTTGGAAGTTCTACTTTTTGGCGCTCAAGCTTAGAATGGAGGAGAAGCACTTCTTTGGAAATGGCTTAAGCCTGATCTTTTGCTTTCTCCTTCTCTAGTAAGGCCTCCTGAAGCTGAACTCCCACAAGCTCAGCTTTTGAATGCTCCTAGTCTACCTGGGCCAAGAGCACATCACACTGATCGAATCATTAGATCTTCAACGGACAACTCTTCTAAGGACTTGATGCTGGCCTGAGAAAAGTAGTGATAGATAAAGCTGGAAAATTGGTCAGGGCCGGTAGAGAAAGGAGTGTCCAGATCAATAGTCCCAGATGGAGTAGTATCTCGCTTACCCTTAGCTTTCTTTTTAGAAGTCCCTGAATCAGGAAGTGTGGAGTCAAAAGCGGCCTTACCAAAGAACGACCTAGTCCTCTTGGAGATGGAGTTGGGGACTCGCGTGCCTTCGAAGAGCTTTTTGGAGTAGGCACTAGGGGATTTCGCACCATAGCAAGGGGAACTGCATCCCTAGAGATCTGTGATAGCCAACTCATAGTTGCGATAAAGAAGTGGTGTGTTGTCGCCGACACCCAAAAATAAATACCTTAATTGACCTAATGTGTAGTAGGGTAAGTAAGGGTTGAATCCATAGAGAACAGTGTAATTTAATCAAAAAATTCGTGTACAGAAGCAATAAAATGGGGGGAATTTGTTTGGTTGACTAATTAACTACTAAAAAAATTAAGAATAATAACATAAAGCAATGAAAAATAAATAACAATCAAATATTGAGAACTCTAGCCCTCATATTGTTTCCCCTTGAATAATTGTACCAATTTAATTAGTGAATCCGATAATCTCAATCTAATCTTGAATCTTATACCTAAACCAATAGTACGACCAAACTACACTACAAAAAAACTGAGATTTAGAGACGGATTAGATACCATAAACATTGTCTCTAAATAGGTTAGAAATAGATTTTGGAACCATTTTCTATCTGTTCCTAATCGCATGGTATCTAATGTTAGGAAAGGTTTTCTAAATTCTGTTTCTAATAAGAGACGGATTTGAGACCGATTTTCCAGTTTATAATGAGAGACGGAATTTGACACCGTATATTCCCGTATTTAAACGATGAACGACCTGTTTTATATTCGGGTCAAAATTCCGTTTCATCTCTAAATCTGTATCTAAACGATAAATGACCCGTTTTATATTCGGGTCAAAAATCCGTCTATAATTTCATTCTTAATTAGAAACGACGTTTTGTCGTCTCTAAATCCGTATCACAAGGTAAAAATCAGTCTCAAAGAGTTAACAACCCAATCCCCATTCCAAGCCCGAACCCGACCCGACACCCACCCTACCCTACAACCACCCCCCTCTCCAATTATTTAAACCCCATTCCAAGCCTTAATCCCAATCCCACCAAGTCCGAACCCGACCCGACCCCACACCATCCCAACCCAAACCGTCCCAGCCCGAACCCAACCCGACACCCATCCCACCCTGCAACCACCCCCTCTCCAACTATTTAATTGACCTTTTTTTGGTCTATATGAGAGTTGAACTCAGGTGGGCAGGTGTATTATTGAGCATCTGCCACTAGGACAAATAACTCTTTTGTTTTAGCTTTTAATATTAATTGTATATGTATATTAATTTATTTCTTTTACATGTATTCAAATTGTAACTTTTAAATTTGTAAATGTAATTTTTTTTATTAATTTCTAAAAATTGTAATTACTCACAGCCGTCAATTGTAAAATATTAAGAACTATGCATAGTTTAGACACTTTATTTTATTACAATAGTTTAACATATATAATTAATTGATTAATTTGTAACTTTAAAAATATATAATAAAAAAATTGTTATTTAATAATTTCAATTGTAAAAGTCGATCTTACTTTATAAATTAAAATAAATTAATTAAATTACATTTAATCTTCATCTTCATAATCATCATCATCTTCTTCTTCTTCTTTTTCTTCTTCATCATATTCATCTCCATCCTTGTTATCCTTCTCATCATCATCGTTTTCAATTTCGATCAAATCACTATTTGCAGTTGTTAAATCTACAAAGGTTCTCATCATCATCGTTTTCAATTTCGATCCCGCAAACACCTCAGTTTCAGTCTCTATTTTTTCTGTTTGAAATGGAGCTTCACTTTCGTCATGTTTTTTCTCTATTTTTTCTGTTTGAAACAGAGCTTCACTTTTGTCATATTTTTTCTTTGTAGTGCCTTCCACCGAGAATCTTGCCTTTAATTTGCAAACAACGATCCATTCATTGTTACGTGGTCCTCCTAAATAGGCCAAAGTCTCATGTGCACTCAAGTACACCGTGTACTTGAGTGGACCTTGACCGGTCAATTGTTGACCGTTGATCGGTCAACGGTCAAACTTTGAAAAAAAATCAATTTTTTTTTCGATTAGTGTTTTTTTAAAATGTGTATGTTAGTATATTGAAAAGTGCATCATCGTTTTTTTAATGAAACGTGTATGTTACTATATTGAAAAGTGGAACATTGTTTTTAATGAAAATTGTATGTTATTATAACTAAAAACGTGTATGTTATTATAACTGAAAAGTGTATGTTTTATAACTGAAAAGTGTAAGTTATATTAATGAAAAATGTATGTTATTATAACTAAAAAGTGTACTGAAAAGTATATGTTATTATAACTGAAAAGTGTTTGCTATATATTATAACTGAAAAGTGTATGCTATATTAATAAAAAATGTAAGGTATTATAATTGAAAATTGTACTGAAAAAATTTTAAAAAATTATTACTCCCTCCGTTCCGGAGGAACTTGCACCCTTTGACCGGCACACATTTTAAGAAATGTGTAAGAAAATGTGTAATGATTGATGCTTTGAGGGTAGTTTTGTAAACTTTTGTGAATAAAGTAAAGTATAAAGTAGATTGAGTGTGGAAAAGTAATGGCATATTAATAAATATGAGTATATTTTAAGGGTGAGGGTTGTGAAGATATTTCCTTTTATGGAGTGTGCAAATTGGTATGGGACATCCATATATTGAAAGTGTGCAAATTCCTGTGGGACGGAGGGAGTATTAATTTTACACATTTTATTATTTTTTACTTGCACTTTTATTACTATTAATGATATTATTAGTACTTGCACTCTTATAATGTATAAAAATTAGTTATTAATATTTGTATTTTTATTAATATAGAAAAATTGGTACTAGGTGCTAAAATTAAATTAAATTTTAAAAATTGGGTTTTGAACCTGTGATGTGACATTATGGTAAGGCAATTCAAGGACACTGTGATACCGTGTACTTGAGTACACAGTCCTACACCTGCATAGATGCAGTAGTATACTTGACACACTTGAATGACAAATACAAACGGATCATACCATTTATATCTTTGTATCTTTGTTTCTAGGGGATGTGATCAAATCAATCACATTTGAAGGACTACAGTCTTTGTTGGTAGTCGATCTTCTTGATGCAAACTCGGATGTATGAAATTTGTATCGAACGAGTCCTGAATGAATCTTGAATTGAGTCAATATTATTTTGAGATTTACCACATTGATTCAAGGTGTTTGCCTACTTGAATTTAGTTATGTCCTGAATGAATCTTGAATTGAGTCAATATTATTTTGAGATTTACCACATTGATTCAAGGTGTTTGCCTACTTGAATTTAGTTATGTGTACGTGTATGTGTGTTCTAGATGCATGCAAATTTAGTTATGTGTACGTGTATGTGTGTATGAGCATGATAAATCTCATTTTTATACAATAATTTATTGATATATTATAATAAAGGCTTGAGATGCCCAACTTACCTCGTCAATCTTGATGGCAAATTTAGTTATGTGTACGTGTATGTGTGTATGAGCATGATAAATCTCATTTTTATACAATAATTTATTGATATATTATAATAAAGGCTTGAGATGCCCAACTTACCTCGTCAATCTTGATGGCATGGTATTATTGCCGTGACTCACCTTCGATTGACATACGTTCTTGAGTTATTGAAAGAAATTCATGAATTATTGTCATGAGTCATATATTTTATACGACTGTATATATACAAGTCGTATATTATAATATATTTCAATATATAGATATGGAATATATAACATAATATTATTATAATATCTATATTATTTTCAAGAATGGACAAAAATCGACATATTATTATATAGATGAGGTACGGCCATATTTTCAAGAATGAAAAAAAATTGACATATTATTGATAGGGATTGAGTTTAATTTTCTTTAAAATATATTTTTCACAAATTTAGTAAAATTAAATAAAATTAATTTCTATAAAGATTTTCAATTTTTATTTCAAGTTCGTTTTGACACAAAATGATTTTTGATTTTTATCTCAATTGATCCCTTTTACTATGCTATTTAGACTATTTTACCATTAGCAATGTTTCACGTATTTATATTTTTTCTAAATGGATGATAGAATTATTTTTTAATCTAAAACTTTTTAAAAAATACTATACAAGTTTCTTTATATGTCTTAATATAGTAGTTTTATAAAGATTTAGAAACTTTTAAAATTATTGAATGACTCTTTTTTTTAATCTAACGTTCATACAAAATTGATATAGGTACGTTGATTAGAGGATCAATTCTTGGAATATTTTCATTAGTTTATACTTTTTCTAAATTGATGATAAAATTGTTTTTTAATCTAAATCTTCTTAAAAAATACTATACAAATTTAAAAAATTATTAAATGACACCTCCTTTTTTTTTTAATCTACAAAATTATATACTAGAATCAATTCTTGGAATATTTTTATTAGAGAATCAATTGATATATATATATATTGGCATATGTAATTGAAGATATAATATAATGTTATTATTATTATAATATCTATATCTATCCTAAAAATAGTATTATTCTAACGTTTATATTTATCCGATACAAAGATATATTAATTTATTTTTTTATTTTTTTTAGTATTTATTAATTAAATAAAAGAGTAAATAAATTAATATAACTCAATTCACCCGTCCATATTCTCTCATTCTCAATTCTCTATATACATAAGGTTTTGATTTATTTTTTAATTTAATTTTATCATTTGACTAATTAGATACAGATTAGAGATGGTTAGATTCAGTATCGCAAATTTCGTGTACCACCTTGTCTCGTTTTATATTGGGGAGAAAACATTGATTGTTTAGAGACGGTGGTATATGTATCTAATCCGTATCTAAAACTCTCGAAATTGAAAGTTGCGTATCTAGTCCGTATCTAAAACTTTCGAAACTAAAAGTCGTATCTAATCTGTTTATAATGAGAGACGGTTTTATTTTCGATTTCAAATCTCGATTTTTTAACAAATTCGTATCTAATCCGTATCTATTAGAGACGGATTAGGTGTCCGTCTCAAAAATTTCGGTATCAAAATCAGGTTTTTTTTGTAGTGCTAGTTCAATTTGCTTCTTATGTTTAATAAGCTCAAGACACTTAAATGAACTTAAAAGATAAATGTATTGAACTTTTATTAATTTATTATTATAAAATTATTTTTATAAATAATATTTAAAAAAATAATATAAATTTTTGGGATTGGGGTACAGTCAGGACAGAACTAAGTATATGGTTAGGAGGGCCCTGCCCTCCCACCCCACACCCCACTCTTCTATATATATATATATATATTAAAATTTAATATTTTTTAAAATTAAATTAAATTATTGATAAATTAATTTAATAAATCATTATTGATTGATCATACTGTATTGATAGATGTATTTGAGAAATTTAATAATTAATACTACATTCATTTACGAATAGTGTGTTTGTTTCTTTTTGCACCGATTTTAATTATATTGTTTGTTTATGAATAAAGTAGAGATTAAAATAGATATAGAGAGAGGAGATAAAATACGTGTGGTTGGGTATATATATATAATTATGCACACTTTATTGCATAAATATTATAATTATACATATATTAGTGTTTTGGATTATTAAAAAAATCTTAAGAATCTCACAAAGATAGTTCATTTTAGGCCAATCAGTCTATGCAATGTGAGTTATAGAATATTGGCCCGAACTATTACAAACAAGCTGAAGTGTATTATAAGCGAGATCATTGATTCTTTTCAAAGTGCATTTATTCCTGGGAGACTTATTATTGATAATGTGTTGGTTGCTTATGAAGGAATGTATTAGATTAGGTCATCAAAGAGTAAGGAGGGGTACGCTGCATTGAAATTGGATATGAGTAAAGCATCTGATAGAGTTGAATGGTCATTCCTGAAGGATTCAATGCGATGCATTGGCTTCTCTAAAAAAATGGATTGATTTAATATTAAAATGCATATCCTCAGTGCACTACAAAATCAACATCAATGGCGAGTTATCGGACCCTTTTACGCCTTTTAGAGGACTGAGACAGGGTGACCCTCTTTTCCCTTACCTTTTTGCTATTTGTGCTCAGTGCCTATCCTATCTGATTTCCCAGAATGTTAACTCAGGTAATTTCTCAGGTGTTTAAATTGTTATGAATGCTCCTACTCTTTCTCATTTGTTCTTTGCGGATGATGGTCTAGCTTTCCTTAAAGCTACACCTAGACATAGTTTCGTCTTAAAAAAATGTCTTTATACCTATGAAAAGGCTTATGGGCAATTGGTCAGTTTTGACAAATCAACCACTTATTTTAGCCCATACACAAAAGCTGAAAATAGAGTAGGGGTTGCTTCTATTTTGGGGGTCAAGAGAACTCAAGGGCATGATATTTATTCAGGTTTCTCTACTTTCTCTCTTAAGGCAAAGTGCATTCAGTTTGGTTATTTGCTGGACAGGGTTCGATAAAAGATCAATTCCTGGAATCACAGGTTTTTTTCGGATGGGGGAAAAGAAGTTATGATTAAAGCAGTACTACACGCTATACCCGCTTATGCCATATCTTGTTTTCGTATACCCACTTCAATTTGTTCGGATATTGAGAAATTGATGGCTAAGTTCTGGTGGGGTGGCCAGCTGAACACTAATAAAGTATATTGGACAAAACAGATTGAATTATGTAATCCCAAGGAGAAAGGTGGTTTAGGCTTCATGAGACTTATGTTTTTTAACAAGGCTATGCTAGCCAAGCAAGTGTGGAGAATTATCAGCCAACCATATACGTTTAATAGCAAAATCTTCATAGCCAGATATTTCAGAAACATTGACATTCTTGATGCTGGACCAGGCTCTAATCCGTCTTTTATCTGGCGCTCGCTTCTTTGGAGCCGTGACATCATTGAGAAAGGGAGTCGATGGAGAATTGAAAATGGAGATCGAACGTGTTCGTATTTTCAAAGATATCTTAGATTCCGAATTTGGAAAAGGGCTTTCCAACTTCTTAATTGGCGAGTGCTTCAAATGTTAAACGCTTCATTGCAGACAATTATACATGGAAGGCTGGTTTTATTCATCAAGAGTTCCTTCCCTTTGAAGCCAATGCCATTTTAGCAGTACCACTTTGTGGAAATGATAAAGAGGATTCCATCTTTTGGCCTGGGAATTCGTCGGGTAAATACTATGTCGCCTCTGGTTACCACTTTGCTAAACTCCAGGATTTGAATGATCATCGAAACGCAGTTGAGGGGCCTTCGAACTTGAAGATTCCGGCTATTCAAGCTTTTTTGGAAAATGAAGATCCCGCCGAAAGTTCGAATTTTCGGTTGGAAACCTCGCTAAGCATCATGTTCCTATTAACCCAACCGGCCTTTGTTGTGGATGTCCGTTTGCAGATACGATGCATACACTTTTTTGGTGTCATAAAGACAAGAAAGTCTGAAAAAGCAAGGTATGTGGCATCTTTTCAAGGATTTTACTAAAGGACATGTTCTTAATTTCTTCCTTAAAATATCAGGTTTTTTGAAACAACATTGATTTCGAGATTGTTATTTTTATTGCCTGGGCTATTTGGAGAATCGTTGCAATTGATATCATAATATTGACCGTGAAAAAATGGACAATGATTTTTCTACTGATATCCAATGGGCTTTGGATTATCTGCATGATTTTAATCATCCTAGTTCGTGGATACTCTATGATTCTTTTCATTGGAAAAAAAATGGGCCTTAATCTGGACAATAAAATGGAGTACATTTGTTTACAGATGTTGCCTTCAATCCTGAAAAGAACTTTTATGTTGTGGGTTTCACCCTCTTGAAAAATGAGGATACTATTATTATAGCAGGGCATGATCGCATTGAAATCCCTGGTACAGTTTTAGCGGCTGAATTAATTGCTATTCAAAGGGGTCTTGAAAAGGGTATGTCCAATGATCTTTGTATTGAAGGAGTTCGATCGGACTCCTCTTTAGCAATTGGGTCTATTTTATCAGAAGTTGGGTTGGATGGTTTTGAAGATTTGATATCTAATGATATTCGTAGCAAGTTAAAAACAATCCTAATGTGGGATTGTTGTCACGTTGATTGAAACAATAATATGCTTGCACATGGACTTGCGAAGAATTGTCTCTTCAACTCTTTACGATTGGATTGGAGAAGATATGATCCAGAAATTCAAGGAGAGGTGGTTGATTTGAATTTTTCCATTTTATTCTCCTTGTCTGTTGTCTCAAAAAAAAAAAATTAAAAAAATTGCCCCCCTAACCACGAGTCCTGGGTCCGTCCCTGGGTACAGTTGTACCTCCATGTACCCCTCTAGGTTGCCACTAGTTTTATATAACCTAGGCATTATAATCCCTTAGGTATTCTGCCCTAATTGCTACGATATCCACAATAATATAACAATTACGTATTGAGATTATTGTCTAATAAGTCCACTATTAGAACCCATAATAGAATCTCCAACATGTATATTTTTCTAATAGAGTCAAAATAAAGCTAAAAATACCTTTATACCCTTAATCTAATTATTTAAACTATTTTTGCCAATAAAAAAATAACTGCATATTTTAAATTTCAAAAAATTTGTAGAGTCAAAATCCTAAAATTTAGGATATGTTTCCCATAATTCAACCACTTTCCAATTTTGATATTCAAAAAGTATTCCAAAAGACTCTTGTTATGCACCGTAATTTGTTTCCCAAATTCGCATTCCAATTTTCGATGAGCCTGATTTTATTTCTCCGATTCGCCTGAGATGCATTCCAATTTCCGATGAGCCTGATTCAATTTCTCTGATTCGCTTGAGATCAGAATTAGATCGGTCATATTCATATTATATCAAGAATCGCCTGCAAAGTACGTATCCAATTCTTATCTTTTGTTGTTTATCTTTCGATTATTGTTTTATCTCATCAAACTGATCATTGATTTCATCGGATATATGCAGTTCCTGTTCAACCAGCAATATTCATATCGTAAATTCAATTTTTGATTTATTTTCACTTATGTATATTAAGTATTTTAGTTCATCCATTAATCGGTTTTTCAATATATTTGCGTTGAACAGGCTGTCGATATCGTCAAGGTTTCAAAACTCAACTTTAAGTACAAGTATAGAAAAAATGGACCCAGGTATGTATATGCAGTATGCAACGAGGCTGCAATTGTGAATGGTTCATCAAGGGAAAGAAGTTTTAACATGATCTTCTTATGCATTATTAACTATATTTACTTATTCAACACTCACTTCACTGGCATATGCATTATGAACTTCATTGGATGTGTTTATTCTTTTTTTTTAAGCATACGTTAGTGCATATATAGTTGTGCATACTTACCTGCATACAGCCATTCATGCAAATCGCTCTGCATTTTTTGAATTGGGCTAGAGAAGTTTGGGGTGATGGAGAACTTCATATAAAATTAAGGGTAATGTTATATTTTATTGAGTTTTTTTCTTGTGTAAACTTGGATGACTATTTACTTTTCAACTTTTTTTTTTTTTTACTTATCAATTGTATGTACAAGGTGTTTATGCACATTTCGGTGCATATATAACATGCATACCTATCTGTATTGTAGACTGCAAATGCATATTCAATCTGCATCTTATGTTTGACACATGTCCACATGTCTTTTTATGTATATTAATTTACCCACTACGAAATCCATCTTTTCCAGTATTGTCTACAATAAATACTTTGAACTGGAGTTTGATTTTCAATATCTCAGAACCATTATTGACCAGAAAACCATTCAAATCAAACATGCAGATGATCGCATACCTGATGCGGTGAATCGTCTTCCTCGTCGCCGAAAAACGCAAATAAGGATGAAACAATCGCAGGAAGTAAATGCAGAGTGCAGAAATCTCGAAATCAAGGAAGTGAAACGAATTAATGAGGATACCTACTTTTTAGGAAAATTTTAAATTTTTGAAAGCTGCTTAAATTTCGCATTTTCGAGATCCTCTCTTAATCTATAATTATGGTATTTAGTTGACCTGTTAATTTGAATTAAGAAATTCGAATTGTTTCAAATTAGTAAAAGAGTATAATTGTCTTAGATTTTTCAATTTGACTCTATTAGACAAGAAAATATGCTGTAGATTTTATTAGATAAAACTAATAGTGAAATGATCTTATTAATAACTTACCCTTACGTATTATACATCATGTATTAACTAGAATTAATAAATAAATAAACTCGGATGGTTGTCCTAATAAATAAATGAATCAAAACATGCTTAGCGTAAAATCAAATAATAACGAAATCGAGACAAAGATAGAAATAAATTGTTAATCATTTAATTAAAAAGGCATAATTAAAACAATGTTTCACATCCTCGAGTTCAAATATAAAAATTATCTACTAGATATAATTAAGAGAATAATCGATAAAAACACCATTGTTCCACTTTTTCTCTGATGCTCACGGCCAGTTGCAGTCCAGAATCTCCAATCTCCCAAGCAGTTGACTTTCTCCTTACTTCCACAAAAAAAACGACGGTTGTGTGTATTTTTTTCTCCCAAAAAGGGATAAACCCCCAAAACACAATTCATGGCCCATTCTTCTTTTTTTTCTTTCAAAGCCCACCATTGCTATTGACTCAAGACTCTTTCTTTATTCACTATTGACCCAAGACTATTTACACCTCCATTTCGGTTTAGAACACTCCCCCCGATTGATGCACCCTCCCATAATTTCGTCAAGATAGATGCACACCCCATCAAATTGTCATAAATGCCCTTCTCTTATACAATTCCAATTACTACTCACACCCTCCCTAAACCCTACTTTCTCCCCCAAATCCACCATCTTCTTCCTCCTCCATTTCTTCTTTCATCTTCTCCCCCACCCCTCACCACCACCGCCGGCGACCTGCCCCTCCACCACCCGTCGCCGGCGACGCCACCCCCTCTCTCCCTCGCCGAGCCCGTCGCCCCCCCCCCGTAAAAAGAAAGAACAGATCGCGGCCGCCCCGTCCATCGGCCGCCGCGGCCGTCCCCTCCCTCGCCGAGCCAGTCGCCCCACCCCCCAACTGTAAAAAAAAAGAACAGATCGCGACCGCCTCTTCCGTCCCCTCCCTCCCCCCTCCTCCTCTCCTCCTCCCTGGTACCCCGTAGTCCTTCCGCCGCTCTCCCCCTCCCTCTCCCTTCTCCCATCTCGATTTGGAAAAAAAAAAAATTACATTAATCGCCCGACCCCGCCCAACGGCCGCCGCCCCCGCTCAACGGCCCTCGCCCCCGCTCCCGTCCATCGGCTAAATCCAGGTTTTTTTTTGTTTTTTTTCCTTCTTTTTCTTACCTTTCGACCACTTTAGGTCGATCCAAATACACTCCGTCGACAACAGGATGTCGACGAGTGTATTTGTGGTCGACCTAAAGTTGTCGACGAGTTTTTAAAAAAAAAAGAATTTTTCGATCAACAAATGTCGAGCATATACAATCTCGTCGACAAACCAGTGTCGACGGGAGTGAATATGGTCGACACTGGTTTGTCGAAATTTAAAAATAAAATTTGAAAATTTTTAAAGTTATTTTTTTCGATAAACCAGTGTCGACCATATGTGAATATGGTCGACACTGGTTTGTCGAAATCTTAAAAAAAAAGTTGAAATTTTAACAGTTGAATTTTTTTTGTTTGGGGAGAAATTTTGGTGTTTGGTGGTGGTGGTGGTGGCGGCGGCAGCGGCGACGACGGCGGAGGATGGATAAAACTTAGGTTTAAAGGTGAGGGGTGCCTTTAGTAGTTTAATGTCGACATCGTGACGTCGACCGAATAAGAGTTCGTCGATGCATCAGAGTCGACGAGAATAAAATAGGTCAACCACTTGTTGTCGACCACTTTGAAAATTATCCATGTATATGTATAAATGTCTACCATATGGTTTATTGATTTTATTTTTCATTTTATCAGTGTACAACAAGAGAGTAAGGCCAACTGCGTCCAATAGGAAGAAAAATAAGGATGAAACTGTTGAGCCCCCTCAAGAAGTCGCACCTCAACCTCAAGAAGTTGCACCTCAAGATGAAAGTGCACCAACAGAAGAAGTCGCTCCTCCGCAAGCACAACCTGTTGTTTCTTCACAAGTTCAACCTCTCGCTCCTCCACAAGTTCAACCTCTCGCTCCTCCGCAAGCACAACCCGCCTCTCCTCAACAACAAATCACATTTACATCTCAAGAATCTGAAGATGAGGAAGTATCTGAAGACATTTTCGACGATGATGATGATGATTACGATGATAGAGATGATGATATACCGGAGGATGTGGAAGCAAACGAAGGTGTTGAGGCGAATCCTCCACTGTTGACCTCTTTCCAAACTCATGTGGCCAAATTTATTTGGAAGGGTGAAGAGCGTCCTGTGCTCAAGTGCCATAGCCTTATTAGTAAACTTTTGGCATGGGAATTTCCCGAGGATGTGGACACCCAACAATTTCGACGATGGATGAAGTATTTGAAAAAGTCCAGCCTAGTTCAAATTAGGGATATTTCATATAGGTCCACTAATAAGAACCTCATCGCCGCTTTTGTTGAGAGATGGCATCCCGAGACCAACTCATTTCACTTTCCATTCGGTGAAATTACCATTACACTAGATGATGTCTTCTGCATTACCGGGTTACCAGTTGAAGGTCGGCCAGTACGGTCTTCTCGTGTTCATTTAGTCTCTTCTTCTTCTGATCTTAGTAGATTGTTGGGTGTAGATGCTGTTGTTGCGAAAGGTTTAGTAAGTGGTTCACGGGGGTCTTCGGTCAAGCTAGAATGGTTGAGAGAGAACTTCATGAACAAGTTTAATTCTGAAGACCGTGTTCAGGTGTTGCGTTCTGCTAGGGCCTACGCTTGGTATACATTTGGGTGCTCTTTGTTTGCGGATAAAACTGGCACTCGTGTGTCAACGACGTGGCTTCAGTATTTGGATGATATGCAAGGATTGCATGAGTATGCATGGGGAGCGGCCACATTAGCTTATTTATATAGACAGCTTGGTTTGGCGTCGAGAAATAAGACTGCACAAATATCAGGCTATTTGACTCTACTAGAGGTAAAACTCATACTTAACACTCTTCCATTTTATATTATGTTTTGCATTTCAACATTTTGAATGGTTGTTATTTTGTAGGCTTGGATTTACGAACACTTTCCTGTCTTGGTCAAACCTCCCCATCACATGGACTTCGAGACTGGTCAGCCGCTATCAGCGAGGTGGGCCCCACAAGGATATGTCGGGCCGTCGATGCCCCGTGTGCAAGCATTCCGAGAGCGTATGGATGCCCTAGAACCACATGAGGTTTGGAGTTGACTTATCCCCTTTCTCTTGTGTCAATTAATAGTGGGTGCTCAATAATTTACATGTAATGTAGGTTATGTGGAATCCATACGCAAAAATGAGAAAAGATTATCCTTTGTATGAAGTCACGTACTTTCATGGTTGTTTGGTCTGTGGGGATATTGTGGAGCCGTACATGCCAGATAGAGTCCTCCGACAATTCGGGTTTGTCCAGACGATACCAGAGAGACCTCTTGTTGCACGTGCTGAACGAAGTGCTAAACCTTCAAAAAAGTCCAAGCTTGTGTGGGGGCATTTGGGTGATTATTTTGAGACATGGGACATGCACTTGTTATCACCTGAAAGACGCGGAGACAAGGCCAGACTTCCTTGGGAGAGTGCTCCGGGCTACAGAACATGGTTCACGGCTAACTCCCACGTGTTTTTGTCTAACCCAGCCACACGTTCGACAGCATCCGATCGAGTACCCATTGCAGATGACGCGTGGCTTATGATAAGCCTCGCTCAAAATATGATGGCGCCGCTGGTTCAGCGATGGAAGGACGGAGATACACCGCCAGCGGAAGAGCTTGCACGGGTTATGGAAGCGGCATGTAGAACACTACAGCCGCCACCTATTGCGTCGGCATCATCGTCAAGGCCACCAAGAGGAAGGGGTAGGGGAGAAAGCCGAAGGAAAAGGGGCAAGGCATAATTTGGATGTTAATTTGTATTTATTTGATGTTTATGTTAATTTGGATGAAGGAAAAGGGGCAAGACGAACTAATTTGATGTTTATGTTTATTTTAGATGTTAAGGTTTATTTTAGATGTTTAATTTGGATGAAGGAAAAGGGGCAAGATGAACTAATTTGATGTTTATGTTTATTTTAGATGTTAAGGTTTATTTTAGATGTTTAGGGTTATTTTAGATGTTTATGTTAGATGTTGTTTAATTGATGTTCGAGTACATTGTTTCTGTTTAATTGAATGTTTTGATTTAAGATGTTGTACTGTTTATGACGTATTATGACAATTAATTGTGAGGGGATACCTTGTTAAACAAAACTGAAATTAAATTTAAGTAGATACCTTGTTATGGCTCTCCTTGTTTACAGTAGTGTTATGGATCTTGAGCTGATTTGATTTCAATTCGAAGAATGAAGAACCGCCGAACTAGATCTAAAAGATTAGTAAAATGACAAAAATTGGACTGTTATTTTGCTTTATTGTTTTGGTTTGATTGGGTTTCTTTACCGTTTAAAGGGTTTTGCGTGAGTCACTTTTATATTTAACGAAAGTTATTTAACGCCGGTCGACTACTAGTGGTCGACCAAATTACATTCGGTCGACCACAAGACGCCGACGGATAATGTTTTGGTCGACTAAGGGACGTCGATCGACAACTCGAGGTCGCCTATGATGCCTCTGTTCATAATTAACTTGTCGACCATATCACATTTGGTCGACTACAAG
Source organism: Galeopsis tetrahit (assembly GCA_963675135.1). Taxonomy (NCBI): domain Eukaryota; kingdom Viridiplantae; phylum Streptophyta; class Magnoliopsida; order Lamiales; family Lamiaceae; genus Galeopsis; species Galeopsis tetrahit. The sequence continues at coordinate 19,996,218 of OY776130.1, forward strand.
ACGCCGACGGATAATGTTTTGGTCGACTAAGAGACGTCGACCGACAACTCGAGGTGCATTTTGTGGTGGGGTGCATTTAGTAAATAAGTCGACGTCTTGTTCTCACCGTGTGTTATTTATGTCGATAGTGGGACGTCGATCGACAATCATATGTCGAACAACCTATGTCTGTTCCTAATTAATGTGTCGACCACATTACGTTTGGTCGACTACGAGATGTCGACAACATGTGTATTCAACATAAAATGTAACATTGTTAACCTAAATGCATCAGTTCCTAATTAATGAGTCGAAAAATGTCTATTCAACATAAAATGTAACATTGTTGTCGACAAATAGTAACATAAATTGTAACATTGTTCCTCAACATCATAAAACACATAATCTAAGACAATCTAAGTCATTTCCAACACGATTTCAATTGTACAATCGTTCACCAATAGTAATGTAAGTCATTTACAAAACATACAAAAGTATGACTAATCTAAGGCATTTCCAAAAAGTTTCCAAAAGTATGACTAATCTAATGCCCAAAACGTGCAAAAAAATGATTAATGTACGACATTACAAAAGTATGACTAATCTAAGTCATCATTCTCGGTCAGCAAAAGTACAAAAGTTACCAAAAGTATGACAACATAAACCCTATTTAATAAGGTTATTGTTATAGAGGTCCAACCATCCAACTGCAGCTGGTAATCTATAGGCCGGCCAACAAGCCGCAATGGGCGGAAGTGGACAATCGGCAGACAAGTTGACGTGGATGAAATGATTATTGTTGATGTGGCCCATACAAATTTTCTTGGGTTTTGTCGGTGGCGACGTTCTCAAGGGAAGGAATGTGAGCGATAAATTATTGGCCAAGGTGACCAAACAAACATTGTACATCGATGCGACGAGGTACCCCATGTACGGCAACTGAAACCAATTTTTCCACGGTGCAGTAACTTCAAAACAATTGAGGGCCTTCAAAATAACATCAAACATCTTATCTTCTTTAAACACTTTCGAGTACAAAGTTACGTGCTGCCCTAACTCCGTCATTGCATTTTGTCGTACTCGGGCCCAATTGTCTTCACCCCATCCCATAGCAGAAGCAATCGATCGAAATCCACAGTGTCCATCAGCAAGAACATCAATACAATCCACCACAAATGGTTGATATCTAATGGGTAATTGTTCTCTCAACCCTGCGTTTGTAGATGAAGAGCGAGTACGCTTACGAGCGACCACCTACAAACCAAGTAAACCAAATAAACCAAACAACATATAAACAACCAAGCCAAATAACCATAAAACCAAACAACCATAAAACAATTCAAAATAAATCAAACAACATATAAACAACCAAGCCAAATAACTAAATAACCATAAAACAATTCAAAATAAATCAAACATATAAAGAACCAAGCCAAATAACCATAAAACCAAACAACCATAAAACAATTCAAAATAAATCAAATTACCGGCGGACGTTTAGCTGATTTTTTCTTCGTCTTCGACGACGAAGGCTCGTCTATCTCAACAACACCGGGGAAACACATGGACTCCTTGTACTCGAAGAAGCTCGGATCCCGTTTTGTCGAAGAAGGATCATTTTTCTTCTTATTTCCTTTTCCTTTCGGTCGACCACGTGTTTTTACCTTCGGCTCAGGTTCAATAAGCGAAGTGGTCCTAGGATTCCGAAGCTCTATGGCTTGCCTCAACATCATCCTCTTCGACGTTGTGGCCTCTTGCTCTTTATATGCAATCATTAAGCTCTGTATGACTTCCTCATATCGAGTGTCGAGATCTTCAGCCACATCGTCCTTCGCTTCGTTCTCGCCTCTCACAACTGGCTCCATGTCAAGCTTTCTCCAAAACCTATCAATAGCTTCTATAGGTATCGGTTTGCCAAGCCGGTGATATTGGTCAATTCATGAGTGCATGGCAATCCGCATACCTTTCGTAGATAGTGAATGCATATATCAGGACTGGATTCACCGTGTTCGATACGTGTCATCTCTTTGTATATCTTTTCCAATGCATAGATTGACACCACTCCCAATAACTCCTGATATAACACGGACTTGAACTTGTGTAAGGCAACATTCACACTCTTCTCAAACGAAGCTTTAATGGCATTGTGACTTGCTTGATATAAGGTGTCTGTCCTTGACCAGCAGATCTCAAAATTACCCAAGCTGTTACCAAGAGATCTCTTCAACGCTGCATGGTGGCTCTCAGCCCTGAAATGATAATATTTTGATAGATTAATTACACACATAAAAACTACAAAATAACTAATAACACATAGACACATACTTATGAAATATTAAAACGTACCTGTTCGTAGTTGTATTTTCATAGTGCATGTACTCATCCGTCCATGCCGCTACAAACCTCTCCTTGAATGGATTTATCCACTGGTTCATGCAGTAGGAGTATGCCTCACTTTCAGTGTGCACATTTGCATAATCAGATTGAAAAAGCTGAACAAAGGTATTGAATTCATTTTCAGACGATGCATCCATCACTTTCTTCCAAGAATAGAAGAATCTTTCCCAATCTTCCTTGGTCTCAAACTTCTCCTTGCATTTGGCCAAAACATTCCTATCTATGTGCCATCTACATAGGAAATGTTTAGCCTCTGGAAATACGGTGCCGACAGCATTCATGACGGCCAACTCTCGATCGGTAAGAACCACCCTCGGTAGACAACCATCCTCCAATAACTCACGGAGGACACTTAATGCCCAAGTATAGTTTTCCTCCCTCTCATGCTCGAGGAACACTGAAGCTACCGAGAAGGTCATGCCAGTCGACGTAAATCCAACAATCTCTAAGTACGGCAGCTTATACCTATTGGTCTTGTACGTGCAATCCATTATCAACACACTCGGGAATGCACGGTACAATTGAAGGCCAGTTGGGTGTGCAAAGAATACATCTAGTATAGTATTTGATACTGGACAAAATCTATGGCTTTGAAAATAATTATTGTCAATCAACAAAGTCATCAACTGTTGTAGTTGACTCTTTCCAGCAAAACCTGCCATCTTAAACTTGGATCGGACATTGTACACGGTGCGGATCGTAGAATGGTTGTTCGGATTTCTCAACTTAAGTAGTTTCAACACATCCTTTGGTGGAGCGTTACACTTAGACATATCAACAACCAAATTTTCTTCAGCAGGAGTTAGCCTCCCAACGTATGAGTGACCCTCAAGGTAGATTGCTACGGGATGATTGTGAGTCCCACATTTGACCTCCAACATCCATTCATTTGAAGACACTTTAATGCCCCTTAAGAGAAAAGGACATCCACACTTTTTTGACCCCGTTGTCCTTCTTCGTCCCTTATCATCTTCAAAATCATCATCATTTCCTACAACAACAAGTTGGGTTCCAATCTTTGGTTTATTTTTTCTATAAGTTCCACCACATTCGCACGCCAATAACACTTGTGCCTTCTTCTTCCCACTACCATTATCTGAGCGCTTTACAACGATGACGATGTTGTGTTGTATGGCTACGTCTCGAACCCACCGTTCTAAGGCTTCCCGAATCTCAAAGTAATTGAAATTTGAGAACACATCGGTGTAGTCCATCATAAGCTCATTGCCCGGAGCATCCTCATTAGCCGAAGCATTCTCATTAATTGGGGCATTCTCCTCATTATCTGGGGCATTCTTCTCATTATCTGGGGCATTCTCCTCATTAGCCGAAGCATCACACGGCCCCGATAGCCCCGCTTCATCCTCCGAATAAAAAAAGAAATCCGGGTCAAATTCTTCGTCATCAGCCAAATTCTGAAAAGAAACCAATACATAAATTTTTTGGCCAAATTCTGAAAAGAAACAAAATTCAACAACAAAAAATAAAAATCATGTTTCGGTCGACATCGGGGAGTCGACCACTACACATTTGGTCGACACATGGATTAAGACATAAAACCTTCCCCGTCGACCACCTATTGTCGACCATAACAGCGCTAGTTGACATCACGATGTCGACCAAACACATTACCATCAACTAACCAGGGTCGACCATAACACACCTAGTCGACGTCGAGTAATCGACCAAAACACATGCGGTCACCTAACCAGGGTCGACGCGTTAACGAAAAAAAACGAAAAAAAATTAAACGCGCCAATAGCTTAGTCAACCATTTTCTCTAAACCATATATCATAAACTACTCTAAAACGTACAAGGAACAATATATGAGGATATATGAGGAAAACTAAAAATAAACCCTTGTTTAGCTAAAATATATGAGAAAAAAAAAACTTACATATTTGTAGAATCCATCACGTTTTCTTGTCATTTCTTGATCCTTGAAGCACAAAGAGTGTAAAAATACGATTTCCACGAGTTGTTGACGTGAGATGAGCGAGTGGAGGATTTTGGTGATGAAGTGGCCGATTTTTTTTTCGGTTTGGAGAAGAGGGGGAAATGGGGAAGTGAGGGGTTTAGGGGGAATATGAAAAGGGTTTAATTGGGGGGTGCGTACAGTAAGGATGGTGTAGTTAGTGGCATGCAAAAAGTGTAGGGGTATTTTGGGTTTTTCGCCATTTTATTTTAATAATTTAATGAAAAGGGGAGTGCATCAAAACGAAATGGAGGTGCATATAGTCAGACCCTATTTTTTCATTCCCATTTACTTAGCTTTGGGCCCTATTTTTACTATTGGGCTTCTTCACAATCTTATACTTGATCTTTGTTATCCAATTTACTTTAACTTCCCCTTTTTTCATTTTATTTTATATACTGGAGTACTACTTATTTGTCATTATTATAAATATAAAAGAAGTTATAATTATAATTTATTTAATACTTCCAATTTTATTATTCTCATTTTTCATTGTCCAATTTCATTATTCACATTCTTCTATTGGAAATAATATTATTCACACTATTTTATCTCTACTCTTCAAACATCATTTATTTATTTAAATGTCGTCATTATTTTATTTATAAACAATCACTTTATTTATAAGTAGATCTCAAACCCAACCTATCTAATATATATATATATATATATATATAAATTAATCAATATTTATTAAAACTAGTGATAAAAAAAATTGGTATAATAAATTTGGATTGAGAGAGTATATTATTTTATAAAAAAAATAAATTCTGAGCCACATATAATTTAAGTATATTTTTACTCATTTATCTACTTATCATTCAATTTTTACTCATTTTCTCTTCTTAACTATTAGCTTGATAAATTTTAATCTTCTCATTTTTCATTTAAAAAATATCATCGTACCCCCAAATTTAAATTCCTGGATCAGCCACTGGTCAAACACAATATCCTAACGCAAAGCCATCAACAGTTTAGTTTCATTTCAATAAATCTTAAATAAATTGAAAGTGATTCTCTAGATTAGTCGGTCCTTGAATAAGATATCGAGACATCAAAAAAATAAACCTCAAACAAGTATTCTTTGAACTCCTTTTAATACAAAGAAAGGAACTTCTACATGTAGTCAGAGTGTCGTATGATGTCGTATGACTACCGTAGTCAATTAAATCTGAACCATTAAAAATCAAATCTAAAGGCTTAAACTTGATGACCTGTTACCTTTTGTACTTTGTGTTAAAAATATTCATCGTATGTGTCGTATGGTGTCATATTTACAATTAATTTAATTAATTAAAATATATAATTTAAAATTTACATTTTTATCCTTAATTTAATAAAAAAATTATTATATTTATTATTTAATTAAAATATATAATGGTAAAACTACCTATTTACCCTTATATTATTATTAAAATTAACAAAAAAAAAACAAATTAAATTAAATTAAAACAAAAAAAAGTCATATGAACTTAAATCTAGAACACTAATACGTTGATTTTCTTCCATCCTGCGAACACGCACTCCACTGACGCCGCTGCCCTTTGTGGCTCGAGCACGTAAACAAGAAAAGAGGATTTTTTTTATTTGCACAGTTTACTGAATATCGACTGTGCAACTAGGCACGACTGTTGGATCGTGAAAGTGAGCACTCACAACACATTTTTTGGATTGCACGGTTTACTGAGTATCGACCGTGCAACCGTGCACGACTATTGGACCGTGCAAGTGAGTACTTCCAGTACATGTTTCGATTTACACGGGTGACTGAGCATCGACTGTGCAACCGTGCATGGCTGTTGGACCGTGCAAGTGAGTACTTCCAGTACATATTTCAATTTACACGGGTGACTGAGTATCGACCGTGCACGGTTGCACGATTGTTGGACCGTGAAAGTGAGCACTTACAACACATTGTTTGAATTACACGGTTTAATGAGTATCGACCGTGCAACCGTGCACGCCTGTTGGACCGTGCAAGTGAGTACTTCCAGCACATTTATTATTTAATTGTTTTTTTATTGGTTTATTTATTTTTTATAATAATAATATTTGTATAAAAATGGTAGAATAATAATTTTGCTTAATATAAATATATATATATATATATATGTGTGTGTGTGTGTGTATTAAAATAATTTTAATAAAAGAAGGGTAATATATTAAATAACAAAATACAATTTAAAAAATGATTTAATTAATTTAAACATGTATAATAGGTAGCAGGTTCATACGACACATACGACGCCACGTGGCGCGATTCGACGCGCTGACTACATAGTCACTTTGTACAATTTGACTACACTAAGAAAAACCCTACAAAGAATTGTCGAATAATGTTCTGAATAACTAATATGCATGCATAGATAGAAGAAGTCTCTATAATAAAAAATGCAGAACAACAATTCATCTTCTTTTTTTTTTTTGAAAATATACCAGGGGATACAAGAAAGTTACAAATGATACAATTCCCTAATATATTGTGGAATATCGTTTCCAACCCAATCGCAACGTGTTGAAATATTCCAAGCAACTTGAGCAACCATGTGAGCAATCTCATTTTCCTCTCTGGGAATGAAATCACATCTCCATGCCACATCGGTTCCCAAGATAAATCTAATTCTTTTGACGATATCCTTTTCAAATCCCTCCAAAACTTGGGGGCAACTAAGAGCATTAATGGTAATTCTGGAATCCATACAAAGATTGGTAACTTGTTTTCCAAAATTACAACACTTCTGAAGCCCAATCTCTGCAGCACGTAATTCAGCAACAACCACAGATCCTGGATTGTCAATGTGCTCACCTCCTGCCAACAGTAATAACTTGTCCTTATCAAAGAGGGCAAAGCCAATATCAAATAAATTCTTGTCAGGGTTAAATGCAACATCAACACAAAGGCTAAGCTTCATCCTGTCATGTTCAGACGTTCCCAATTGATGGGCATACCCTATGTTATGTTGGTGAGAAAGATCTCCGACCTTTAGAAAATCTTATCAATAATCAACAACCCATTAAACCTCAAAAGCAAAGGGAACTCAAGCATTAGAGATCACCTACTCCTCCAAGTGAATCCATTCACAACGTTCTTTTCAAATTGCCCAAGCAATAACAATCACAAGAGGGAGAAGTTCCTTGGAGGATGACGATATAAGGATGGCATCCAGTAACTGGATCATAGAGCTCTTTGCATACTTCTTCAATATTCCCCACAGACCTTGTCTTTTCCATACTCTCTTAGCAAACACGCAATGAAAAAGAGCATTAAGTGTATCTACAAAAGGAGCACCACAACATAAACAAGGGGAGAGAGAGGGACATGGTGCTTGACGAGATTACCCTCCGTTGCCAGTGAATCATGAAGAATTTTCCAACCAAAAATTCTTATTTTCGAAGGGACATTAATCTTCCAAAGAGTCTGTGACAAATGGTGCAATCTGTTTCTCGTTGAAGAACTTGGTTGATAGTATTGTTGAGGCTTATTGTTAACTTGAGAAGCAAGCTCATATCCAGAGGCAACCGTATAACCCCCCAGAAGCTATTTGTGGCCAGTATCTTTGATCCTCATGTTGTCTTCCCAAGAGTGGAACGCGTAAAATAGCCTCGACTTCAATAGGGAGGAAAGCATTATATAAAAGTCCTTCATTCCAGTTGTAGCTTGGTGTTAAGAAGCGATAAACTTTAGAAGCACTTGCGATTCGAGAAAAGATCCTCCCTTCATTTCCCTCTTGAATCCATCTATCTTTAAAAAAGTGCACATAATTTCCATCCCCAATCCGCCAACGAACCCCATACTCAATAATATCCCTACTCTAAAGCATGGATCTCTAAATGAATAATGGGTTTGACCCCAAATTAGCATTTAAGACATCTGTCTCCTTCAAATAACGTGCTTTGAAAAGCTTGCTAACAAGTGCCTCAGGTTGTTGCATTATCCTCCATTCTTGCTTTGCTAATAGGGCCTTATTAAAAAGAACCAGACTTCGGAAATTCAGACCCCCATCATCCCGAGATTTGCACAATTCTTTCCATTTCATCCAATGAACCTTGTTGCATTCATTCGAAGAGCCCCACCAAAATTTAGCAATTAATCTTTCAATGTTTGTACAAACCGAAGTTGGAATACGAAAACAAGACATAGCATAGGATGGTATGGCCTAAAGGACAGATTTAATGAAAACCTCCTTACCCCCTTCCGAGAATTTTTTATGATTCCAGGAATTAATCCTTTGCCTCACTCGATCAACCAGATAACCAAACTGAAACTGTTTAGCTTTGATAGAGACAGTAGGGAGGCCCAAATAGATGTCATGTCCAATTGTTGATCGTACCTGCAAAATACGTTTGACCTTTTCCCTATTCATTTGTTTTGTCATAGGACTAAAGGTGATAGTTGATTTATCATAATTTATGATCTAGTGTGATGCTTCCTCATAGATTTGTAGACAATTCTTTAAGGCCAAACATTCCTTTCTATTTGCTTTCATAAAAACCAGACTATCGTCAGCAAAGAAAAGATGGGAGATGATTGGTTCTTCCTTTGCTATTCTGATACTAGAAAGACGTGGATCAATCATGTCATTCATGAATACCTTCAACCTGTTAGTAATGACTCTAGAGAGTAAACGGTAGCACACATTGCAAAGACTAATAGGCCGGAAATGTGTGACTTGTGAAGGATGTTTAATTTTGGGGATCATCACAATATTAGTATCATTCAAGTATCCAAAGTTTTGCCATCATTTAAAACCCCCAAAATATGAGCAAAAACTTCCACACCAACTATGTCCCAATTGCTCTGATAAAAAGAAGCAGGAAATCCATCCGGTCCAGACGCCTTCCAAAGGTTAAGATCTTTCAATGTTCGGTCTACCTCTTCACGTGAAAAAGGGATGTCTAACAATTCAAGTTGATCAGCAGGAAGATGAAATTTAATGTCCCTCGTATCTATGTCAATCATTTGAAAACTAGGTTTTTTTATGTGAAAATATCCTGAAAGTATTCAACAAACACTTTTGGAATATCATTGTCTCTTAACCACTTTATTAATCCCCCGTCGCTGATTAGCCTTCATGTGGATGAATTTCGTATTTCTATCCCCTTCCTTAAGCCATGAAATTCGAGATCGTTGTTTCTAGTACCATTCTTCGTGGAAAAAAATCTTTTCAAGATCCTTTTCATATTTGTCAACCTGATCAATGTTTGGGGGAAACTCTTCTTTATTCAATTCGGAATTGAGCAAAGCTCTGTCTTTCAAAGCACCCCCTTTCTTCACAGCCAACTACTTGATGTTTTTTCCGCAATGAGAAAGAGCATTATTCAAACTCAAATTCCTTTCTTTGGCAATCCACACCTCTTTAATCACTTTTTTAAAATCAGGTTCCTTAATCCAATGATTCTCAAATCGGAAAGTATGATTGAGCTTCCTCACAGGGCGACTAATACAAGGGTCACATGAAATCATGATAGGTCGATGATCGTAACCCATAAAATCAAGAGTTGTGCACTCATATGACTAATACAAATCCACCCATTCTTGTGAAGCAACAAAGCGATGAACTCATTTCCTTTTCTTTTATTTGTCCATAAAAATTTTGGTCCATATGCTTTCAAGTTTGACAATCCATTATCAGGTAAAGCATCCTAAAACTGCATAATTCGAGACAAAGGCTCTTTAACACCCCCTCCCCCTTTCTCAAAATGATAGAGAGTTTCATTAAAATCCCCCCTAACAAGCCAAGCCCTAGTCTTAAAAAAAGTGTAATTCTTAAGCCTTTTGAAAAGCTCCCACGAGGCTCGACGACCATCCAAATAAGGGCTACCATGAAATCCCGTAAATCTCTATCTATTCTCATTTATCAGAATCATACAGTCAATGTGAGCTTTGGAATAAGAAAATATATGAAGATCAACATTAGTCCAAAACACCAACAGTCCACCAGAACCACAATTACCATTCACATAAAAACATGAACTAAAACCAAGAGTATTTTTCAAAACATCGGACCGAGCCGAAGAACATCTAGTTTCTGATAAAAACAACACATTAGGACGAAAATTAAAAACTAGTCTACTAAGATAATTGAATGCTCGAGTACCACTAATACCTCGAGCATTCCAGCACATAAATCTCAGGCATCTCTAAAAATTTCACCTTCCGAACACCCCCTGCCTCCCCCCCCCCAAAACTCCATCATTTCATCTGAATCATCACGCTAGGCCCTCTTCTTACAAGGCAGCACACAACTTTGCACCGACACCAAATCTTCAGCCATCTCTTTATCCTGAAACACTTTTTCATTCTCCGGCATTGCATGTTGGTTTTGGTCATCCCTTTCATAAACCGAAACATAGGGGTTCTCTCCCTTATGGATTATCTCAACGTACATAATGTAATCTCGAGTGCTTATATCCTTGCCAACAAAGTGAACTATACGATAGTCCTTTCCGTTATCAATTCCAGTCAGAGGTTTACTCATGTAGCAATGTTGGAAACCATCAGGAACAGTAAAAGAGAGAAGGGTTAAAAACTTACATGTCTAAGGATCTTCTCTTCCTTTTGTAGAAAGACCAACATCTCTTCCTTCAACATCAGAATCCCCCAGTCTAGCCATTAGCTCATCAAAACGATGAACCACTTTCCGCTTCAGCACCCCCACAGCTACCTGAGTCTCAGAGTCCTCTTCAATCACTATGTCTTTACCTTTCTCCAACCTTTTAGCCTATTCCGCAGCCTGATCTTGCAACCGAGCTTGCTCACCAGCCCCCAATTTCAACAACTCGAAAAACCTTTCAAGATCCTCCACCGATGGGCTCTTTCTCTTGTCGGCCTGAAGCCATGCAGGGAAAAACATGTGATTCTTACACCAGTCCTCACTTTTACCAAAACCAATGGAACATTCCTTCTCAGAGTGCTCAAGAAGTCCACAAAGAGAACAAAACTCCGACAACCTTTCATATCGGAATACCGCAGTTACCAGCTCATCTTCCACAGTAATATAGAAAAATCGACACAAATGGTTTAGTAATATCCATAAGAACTCTGATCCCAAGACATTCCCCCCAAGCCACCTCCCCTTCCTTAGCATCTACTTCCAGAACCTCTCCAATAATGCTCCCGATTTTCATGCCCAAGATCTTACTCATAGCATAGAGTTGAAGACCATGGACTTGAATCCAAAAAGGAACAAAGTTAAGCTTCAAATGGGCCAGCCGTTCTGACGTAGCAGAAACGTATAAAACAAGGATTGAACGGAATAAACGATGTATTGAGATGATCGTCTTGATACTACGTATACTAGACGTCACTCGAAAGGGAATAAAACCCTAGAATTTCAATCAATATTCAACTGCCTTCAAAAACCCTAAACTCCAGTTTAAATACTTTTAATCTCCTTAACAGGCCGAGATTAATTGTAAAACTAAAAGCCCACCAAATTAAAAATAAACATGCAGCAAATTAAAATAAAGAAACAATACGCACCAAAAATAAAGAACCCAAAGTAGAACTCAAATATTCTTCTGTCTTCATGCACAATATCACTCCACATCATTCTCCCCGGGTTGAAGAAGATTCGGCCTCGAATCTGGGAGAGCAGCTGCCACATCCACGTTGTCGCCCACAAACGGAATCAAGTGCTTAACGTTAAAAATGTCTGATGTACGCATATGATCAGATAGTTTTAATCTGTAGATATTTGGATTAATCACCTCAATTACTTCCACCGGACCAAGTTTGCGTGCCTTCAACTTATTATACTCATGTGCCGGGAACCTGTCTTTTGTAAGGACCGCCCACACCAAGTCCCCTACAAAAAATTCCACGTGTCGGCGATGGAGATCCGCTGCGGCCTTGTAGCGGGCATTAGCTTCAGTGAGACGCGCCTGAGTAGACGAATGCACCTGGCGAAGGGACTGAATAAGGTTTGCTGCTATGCAATCAACGCGAACTGGAGACGAGAGTGAAACCAGATCAGTCGGACCACGCGGGGAGATGGCGTACACTACCTGGAATGGGGATTGGCCCGTTCTCCTATTTATAGCTGAATTATGGGAGAATTCAGCCTGTCTTAATTTCGAATCCCATGAGCGAAGATGGTCACCCACTAAACACCTCAACAAATTGCCTAAAGATCTATTCACAACTTCGGTTTGGCCATCAGTTTGTGGGTGATATGCACTGCTGAAGTCAAGACGAGTATTGGCCATATGCCACAAACTAAACCAAAAAAAACTAAAAAATCGTGTATCTCGGTCTGATACAATCGAAGTTGGCAAGCCATGTAGTCGATATATCTCTCGGAAAAACAATTGGGCTACATTCACGGAATTTGTAGTTTTTTTACATGGTATGAAATGTACCATTTTTGAAAACATATCCACCACAACATAAATTGAGTCAAAACCCCGTTGTGTTCTCGGTAAGCCCAACACAAAATCCATACTAATAGCTGCCCAAGGACGTGGAGGAACGGGAAGGGGACGATACAATCCAGCATTCGTCGCGCCCCCTTTAGATAATTGGCAAATACGACATCACTCCACATAGCGAGTCACATCGCGCCGAAGTGTAGGCCAAAAATAGGATCTGGAGACCAACTCGACCGATCTCTCACGGTCCACATGCCCTGTACCATGTAACTCAGCGATTAACTATAGGCGGAGGCTGATATTCGGTATGCACAAACAAGTTCCTTTGAATAAAAACCCATCATGAATTACATAGTCCTCATGTGCAGCAGCTTGCACGCTCAAATAAATAGGGCCAAAATATTCATCCACTGTATAGGCTGATGGTAAACAATCAAACCCTGTCATTGTGACACAAAGATCCGTGAGTAACAGTGCGCGGCGACTCAATGCATCCGCCACTCTATTAGTTGTCCCTGGCCGATGTTTTAAGACAAAAGTGAATTGTTGCAAATATGCCCTCCAAGCCGCATGACGGGCTGATATATTGTCTTGAGTGGCTAGGTGACGCAATGCCTCATGATCCGTGAAAATGATGAATTCACGGTGGAATAGGTAATGACGCCAATGTCGCACCTCACGAACAATGGCATAAAACTCCATATCATATGCACTATAACGAATTCGGGGGCCGGTGAGTTTCTCGCTGAAGAATGCAATTGGGCGTCCATGTTGACTTAACACCGCTCCAATGCCTACTTTAGAGGCATCACGGAATAATTCAAACGGTTGGTCGAAATATGGGAGCAACAAAATGGGGGTTGTAGTAAGCCGACGCTTAATGTCGTCAAAAGCGGTAGTCGCTGCGTCTGTCCAAGTAAATGTTTTTTCCACTAAGACAATCTGTTATAGGGGCCACTATCGAACTGAAATGTGCTATAAAACGGCGATAAAAGGATGCCAAACCATGAAAACTTCGAGCTTCCGTCAATGTCGAAGGGACTGACCAATCACGAATACTTGCAATTTTTTATTGATCCACACTGATGCCATTTCCAGAAATGTTGTACCCCAGAAATAGGACTGATGGCGCGCAAAAAAGGCATTTATTTGGGGCTGCAAAGAATTTTTCCGTGCGAAGAATAATCAGGACTGCCTTCAAGTGATCCAAATGTGTCGTCATCGATTTACTATACACCACGATGTCATCAAAATAAACCACCACACAAGACCCAATTAGTGGACGCAACGATTGATTCATGATACGCATAAATGTACTAGGCACATTCGATAAACCAAAGGGCACTACCAACCATTCAAAAAGACCCTCACGTGTCTTGAATGCTGTCTTCCACTCATCACCCGGACGAAGACGAATCTGGTGATATCCACTTCGAAGATCAAGTTTGGAAAACACAGTCGCCCCATTCAATTGATCCAATAAGTCATCCAAATGTAGGATTGGAAACCTATAACGTACTTTGGTTTTATTAATTGCTCGACTATCAACACATATACGCCATGAACTATCTTTTTTTGGAATTAATAAAGTCGGTACGGCACATGGGCTCATACTTTGTTGAACCAAACCCCGTTGTAACAAATCTTCCACCTGTCTCCGTAATTCCTCGTGTTCTGCCGGACTCATGCGATAGTGGGGTCTGTTAGGAAGAACCGCCTATGGGATTAAATCGATATGATGTTGGATGTCGCGGAGAGGGGGTAAGCACGCAGGTAAATCTTGAGGGAAAACATCTACAAACTCTTTTAGAAGCTGCGCGAAAATAGGGGGTAGAGGAATAGATACCTCATTCGTGGGTGCGGAACAAAGAATTAGAAACAGGAGGGGTGACTCCTTAATCAACCCCTTTATCGACCCTGGTCGAAGTAAAAGCAGCGACTGTTCTGTTGGAGAATCAAGAGGACGAGGCAATGAAGTATGGAGAATGATTCGCGAACCCTCAAAAAAGAAAGAATATGTATTATTGCGGCCATCATGAATAGTAGCGCGATCGAATTGCCAAGGACGACCCAAGAGAAGATGGCACGCGTCCATAGGAACGACGTCGCACCAAATCGAATCCTTATATTTTTGGCCAATTGAAAAATGCAATAACACCCTCTTGTCTACAGTAATGGAATTGCCCCTCTGAATCCACGCCAAAGTGTAAGGATGAGGGTGAGGTTCAACCGACAAACTCAATTTTGAAACCGTATCCATCGAAATTACATTCTCACAAGAACCTGAATCAATTATGTACCGAATTACCTTGCCTGCGACCGTACAAGTGGATTCGAAAATATGATTCCGTTGCGCCGTATCGGCGGACGAAGCCTTAGGGCTAAGGCATACCCGACGTGAAACCAACAACGGTCCCACGTCTCCCTCAACATGCTTCTCAAACTCAGGCTGGGTTCGACAATTCAGTAGTGATAAGTGTACGTGTTGCACCAAGACGTGGACAATCTGATTTACGATGCCCTGATTCACCACACCCATAGCAACGCAAGCTGCCCGATTGGCGAACCCCCATGACAGGAGGTGTA
Source organism: Galeopsis tetrahit (assembly GCA_963675135.1). Taxonomy (NCBI): domain Eukaryota; kingdom Viridiplantae; phylum Streptophyta; class Magnoliopsida; order Lamiales; family Lamiaceae; genus Galeopsis; species Galeopsis tetrahit. Next base: position 20,011,526 of record OY776130.1, read on the forward strand.
GCCGAAGGTTTAGAAACCTGTGCACCGCTCGACGAGGTGCCCGAGGCTGAAGTCGACGGATTCATGCGGGAAGGGGCAAAGGACGATTGACAATAATTCCCGTTGCTCCAACAATAATGCCCGTTGATGGGCCTCCGATACAGATCCCGGGAACATCAGGTTAAGCGGGTCCTGTAACTGCACACGCAACCCACTGATGTACCTCGACACCAACTGATTTGGGGTGTCCCTCACGTCAATGTGGGAAATCAATTGGTAAAACTCATCTGTATAATTGTCAACTGACTTTGAGCCCTGTTTCAAATTGTGTAACCGTTGGTATAAAGTGCTTGCATAATTAAACGGAAGAAACTCCCTCTCCATGTGTTTGCGAAACTTTGACCAAGAAATGATCTTCTCTTTACCCGCACGCTGGCGAGACAACTTAACTTGTTGCCACCATGACGAGGTACGATTGCGGAATCGCATCGCCACTAATGGCACACGCCGATGATCTGGAACCTCATTGAAGTCCAACAAATCCTCTACAGAATTCAACCAATCCAAGAATTCTGCTGGGTCTAACCCACCCGTAAATTCTGGGATATCCAAGCGAAAACCCATCTCCCAACGACGGCTTTCATCCACCGGAGCCGGTTGAGGGGCTAAATGAGCGAATGGAATATCGACGAACAGCGTATCCTCATCCTCATCCATGTCAGATACGCCGCGCGGTAAGGCGTCACGGCGTGGAGGATAACGCGGGCGCCCGCGCGCTGCTGGTGGAGGTGCCTGCCTGCCACCCCTGATGGCTAGGGATGGCAAAATGATCTGCCCCGAAGTCGACCCGCCTTGCTCTGAGAGGTTTAGATCCGCCCTGCCCTTCCCCATTCTTAAAACAGAGCAAATCTGCCCCGCCCCGCACGCAGGGCAGGGCATGCATGGATACATGTATTATAAAAATTTGTCCTGCCCTGAATATAAAAAAAAAATTATATTAATAATATATATTATTTAATTATGTATAATATATATATATTATGTATAATATATATATATTATATATATATATTATTTAATTATGTGAGTGTGACCCCACTAAGGCACTAACCCTAATTGAACTTACCTACCCCCGCCGCTTACTGCCTTTCTCTCTCACTCTCACAATTTCACAAAAGCAATAGCAGTATACCACAATTTGCCCATCCAGCAGCCAGGTCCTCCGCGTACGTCTGTCTTCCGTCGTCTGTCCAGCAGCCTGGTCCTCTGATCACCGACGCCGCTCAGGCCCACACCTACCACCGACGAGGCGACGACTCCATTCAGGTAATTTGTCTATTTTGTTTTCTTATCTTCTATTTTAATTTGTTTAATATACTAGTTTCCCCCAAATCAAAAAAGGTATTTGTCAATTAATATTCCAACTTGGATGCTGTATAATATTGGATTTCTTTGGATTTGTCAATTAATATACTAGGAGATAGTTATATTTTTTTGGATTTATCAATTAATTGCTCATATACAGTCAAAATTGGGTATTATATTTCTCCAAAAATACACTTAAAGCTTATTCACTTGCTAATTTTCCTGCTATTAATTCATATAAGTGGTTGAATAATCTGGTCAGAAATTAATATTTAATATTTCAATAATCTGGTAAGAATTTGGGCATCGTATATTTTAATCTGGTAAGATTTATTTTATATTTGTTGTTAAAATTGTTTTTCTTTTTTTGTAGGTTTAATAATGGTTGGTCAAGAGGCATTCGATTCTCTATCAGCCATGTCACCAAATAGCCTTCAAGGTTTATCCGACTCTCCAATTCCGTCTCCTTCTCCGTATCCGTCTCCTTCTCCTTCTCCGTATCCAACTCCTTCCCCATCTCCATCTTCTATGCCATCTCCAGCTGTAGTTGGCTCTCCCATGACACCCGACCCTTCTCCGGTTATAGAGAATCTTCCAAATGTGGATGAAGCTGCTCGTAATAATACAAAAGCACCGGGCGGCACTGCAGGAGAACTATACTCAAAAGTGTGGGATCATTATGAAAGAAAGGAAATTGATGGAAAAAAGAAAGCCAAATGTAAGTATTGCTCTACATTGTTGTTGGGTGAACCTAGGAAGGGTACTACTCATTTGAAAAACCATCAAGATAGATGTCCTAAAAAGAAAACGCAGGATATACGACAACAGATTTTGCAAGCTAATTTCAATAAGGACAAATTTGAATGTTGCCGTTTAAATTTGATAAAGACATATCTCTCCAAAAACTTGCAAAAATGGATATTTTGCATGAGTATCCTTTGAAGATTGTGGAGCATGAAGGATTTAGGGAATTCTGTAGTTCTTTGAATCCTCGTAATAATACAAAAGCACCGGGCGGCACTGCAGGAGAACTATACTCAAAAGTGTGGGATCATTATGAAAGAAAGGAAATTGATGGAAAAAAGAAAGCCAAATGTAAGTATTGCTCTACATTGTTGTTGGGTGAACCTAGGAAGGGTACTACTCATTTGAAAAACCATCAAGATAGATGTCCTAAAAAGAAAACGCAGGATATACGACAACAGATTTTGCAAGCTAATTTCAATAAGGACAAATTTGAATGTTTGCCGTTTAAATTTGATAAAGACACATCTCTCCAAAAACTTGCAAAAATGGTTATTTTGCATGAGTATCCTTTGAAGATTGTGGAGCATGAAGGATTTAGGGAATTCTGTAGTTATTTGAATCCTCTCTTTCAAGTTGTGTCAAGAAACATGGTTAAAGGAGATTGCATAAAGATATACGAGAGTGAGAAGGATGTCACATTGAAAATTTTGGAAAAGAATGATTGTCGGGTAGCCGTGACAACTGATATGTGGACATCCTCATTTCAAAGGAAAGGTTTCATGGCGGTCACAGCTCACTTCATTGACAATAGTTGGAAGATGCAGAGTCGGATTATCAGGTATATTTATTAATTTTATGCATATTTTCAATGAATTTTCAGAATTACTACTGAATATGTAATCTTATTTCTGAGGTGTAATCTTATCAAAAAAAAAATTCAGAATTACTACTTACTAATTTCTGAGGTGTTTCTTATCAAAAAATAAATAAATTCAGAATTACTACTTACTAATTTTATATTATATGTGACGTTATTTTTGTAGGTTTATCTATGTTCCAAGTCCGCATACAAATGATGCTCTTTTTGAAGCATTATTTCAGTGTCTTTTGGATTGGAACCTAGATCAAAAGATATCTTCTGTGACTGTGGACAATTGTTCAACAAATGACACAATGTTGAATTCACTTGTAAACAAGCTTCCCTTTGATGCACTCTTGCTTGGTGGTAAGCTGCTCCATATGCGTTGTTGTGCGCATATACTAAATTTAATTGTGAAGGATGGTTTGGATGTCATTGATGGAGCAGTTAAAAACATAAGAGACAGTGTTGCTTATTGGTCGGGCACACCAAAAAGATGGGAGAAGTTTGAGGAAACAACTCGCCAAGTTAAAGTTGCGACTACTAAAAAACTTGCTCTTGATTGCAAAACACGCTGGAACTCAACTTATCTGATGCTACAAACAGCTCTTGATTACAAAGATGTTTTTTCACGCTTGAAGTTTCGTGATACAAAATACAAGTGCACTCCAAGTGAGGATGAATGGAAGATGACCAAAGAAATTTGTGGTAAGCTCCAATTATTTTATGATGCTACTGAGCTATTCTCGGGCACTCAATATCCTACTGCTAATTTGTTCTTTCCACATATTTGCGAGATCAAATTGGCTTTAGTTGAATGGAGTGTTTGTGGTGTTTATATTATTGAAAAAATGGCTCAAAGTATGATAGAAAAGTTTGATAAATATTGGTTGTATGTGCATGGAGTTATGGGGGTGGCAACCATTGTTGATCCTAGGTATAAATCTGATTTGTTGGAGTACTACTTTGGAAAGATTTATGAGAGTAATGCTGATTATGAGGTTGAAAATGTTCTTGTTTTATGTCGTGAGTTGCTTGATCAATATGAGAGAGATTGCCAAAATGAAGATATTGATAGGTGTGGTCCAAGTTTGGTTAATGAATCTTCAAAAAAATTGGTGTGCCTAAGTGGTTTTGATTTGTACACATCTAGAAAGAAAAGAAAACCTGTGAGGTCAGAATTAGATCTATACTTGGAGGAGGGTGTGGTGCCTAGAACTGAGGATTTTGATGTATTAATATGGTGGAAGTCCAATAGGGGTAAGTATCTGAAAGTGTGTTGTGTATGAAGTGTTTAAGTTTAATTAGAATAATGATGTACTAAATGTTGTGACAAATTGTACAACACTGACTCTAACAGAATATCAGAAATTAAGATTCACAGCGGAAGACTTGAAACACTAAAAACAAACGTGACACAATGGAAATAATTTTTAACATAGATTTTATAAATAAAAATCTATGCTAGCCTTACGGCGAAATTCAATACTTATCTTCAAGTACAAATGTTGTGTGAAATGTTACAACAATATCATTCACAACTGAAACTACAAACGAGGCAGGTGCCTTGTTCTAAAAACGAATTAAGTGTATAAATTATACACTGTCGAAATGCCTAGTCTATCTAATGATTACACTCTCAATAGATAAGAAGACACACAGCCATACGGGTGGGATACTTCGTACGAACTAAAAGGTAAAACTACTGGCCACAATTCCTAACAGGGATCAACGCTCGGTCTAGGAAATTGATCGAATAGAATACACTGATTTGAGAAGCCTTCAATCGGTATTTATAGAAGTGGGGTGCTGATTCTAGAGGCTTCCACAATGAGATCCTATTTTTTAGGAACTCAACTTCCATGATCTTTCTAGATCTTTCTTGCACGTTCCAGGTCATTCTAAGATGCTTCCAACCTCTTCTAGCTCTTCTAGGACGTTCTCCAATATTCTGGAATCTTCCAGGTTCCAGATCCTTGTAAAAGCTTCTAGACTCTGCCAGAAATGCTGTGACATTTAGATCAACATTTAATGTAACATTTCAGAAAGGACTTAGAAAAAATCTCGGAAGGTCAAATTAAGATGTTGTAGATAATGTTAAGGCATTTAAGGATTAACAACATCTACAATCTCCCCCAATTTGACCTTTCGACTACAACACACCTGATGCACATATATTTCTATATATACTCAGTATTATGTACTTAGTTGAGGTCAACATCATTGCTAAGCACTAGTCAAGACAATACCTGTTGTAATCGTTGGATCAAATCAAATGAAGATCAAGGATAATTTTACAATGATCCGTGCCATAAGATCAAGATAAATTTTATCCAAAATAGAACAAGTATAAACACTACATTTATTCACAACATAAGTAACTTTACTAAGGTCATAAGTTGAACTGGAAGAAATTAACTTAGAATCTAAGTAAGACACAACAAAAACAACAAAATCAGAGCAATAAACAAAATAGCTTAAGCATCAGAGCAAAAGCACAACAACTCTGGACAAAACAACTAACTAAGCAACCTGCAGTAGACACATGATAACCTGTAAACAATTTAAGCAAAGGCAGTAAACAAATATCAAGTGGAACCATAATTAAGCAAGTTGCAAAACAATAGACAGCCTATCTAGAAAAATAAATAACAAGTATATCAGAATTTCAGAATTCAAACTTAAACATTAGTTACAGAGATTGAACTGAATAAATGGCATATATTGCTGTGGTAACAACTGCAGCATCATCTTCCTGCATCATAGCCATTATGGAATTTAGATCTCCCCCTGTCTAGCAGCTTCCTCTATGGAGATCACCATACAAGGTCTCCAAGTCAGCATCATCATCTCCTTCATCAACAAAGTAAGTAGATGCAAGGTGTGCAACTACATTAGCCACTCCAGCATCTCCAGCATCAGGTCCATCACCAGCATCAGCAGCAGCTGGAACTCCATCATCAGCAACCATCTCTTCAATCACCACATTGGAGTCCAATGGTGGTGGTACTCCCCCTGTTGTAGGTGAAAGCAGATTGGTCCACCTGTCCTTCAGGAACTGGAGTTCATCAATTATTTCCTGCAAGTGTTGGAGTTGGAGTTTGATGAATTCCTGTGAAAGATACACATTACCAGAAATGTTGATACGGATGTTCTCAACATTTGGGGTTGCATTTCTCTGTCTTAATCTGGATGATTCAGGATGATCAGAAGTTGAGGGTCTGGAAGTTCTTTGTGGACTATCAGTACCAGAGGCAACTAAGGGCAGATCAATCACTCTGTCCCCAATCAATAAGGCAGGAGCAACAACAAGCAGTGGCACTCTCCCCCTCAAGACATCAGTCTTCTTAGCAGTGAAGCCATGGTGCTTCAAATAGTTTGAAATCAAGACTGGATAGGGCAGATTTCCTTTCCCAGTAGTTTTTCCAGTAAACTTCCTCATATGGTGAAAAATGGTGTGGCCTAGATTGAACTTCTTAAGTATGGAAATCCTATACATAAGAATGGCTTGATCTCTGGTAATTTTAGTGGTGTTGGTAGTAGGGATCCAATTGTAAATAATCAGTTTATACAAAACAGAATGTAAGGAGGTTAAGTGTCTAGCCAACATTTTCCTAGCCCACTTAGTCTTTCTACCCCCTGTGATTGCAGTAATCACAACATCCATATCTGGATCATCATCTTCATCAACATTGGGAGTGTGCAAGAACTCATTAATAAGTTCAGGAGTGAATGGCACATCCCTCCCCCTAAAATTAACAGTACCATAAGATCTAGAACTTCTCCTACCAGTGCTTTTCTTCATACAAGCATTGAATTCATATGACCAATTAGTCAGAAAAGCTTCACCAAATGTAACAGCATTCAACATATTTCTATCCTCTAAGAACTTAATCATTCCCTTACTATCAAAATCAGGCACATTAATTCTTTTCTCAATCAATAGCTTCCTCTTAGAGTAAATTTCTAACCTTTTCTCAACATAATTAGAGTGATCAGAGATACCTTCACTTTCTGTCCCAGAAGGTAGTTCCTCATCAGGATCAGAATCTCCATCATGTTCAGAGGAGCTTTTGGATGAGCTCTTTGCTTCAGCAGATGAACTCTTTGCCTCAGAAGATGAGTCTCCACTTCCACAATCATCAGGTTCTGGTGCGGACTCCTTTGCTACAGCAAATGACTCAGCATTCTTCTTAAGAGATTCTTGCATATCTCTTAGGCAAACATTGAAATCAGAATCAGAGTCTTATTCAGCAGGTTCTTCTTCAGGGATCATCTTGGCTTTCCCTTTTTCTTTAGGATCAGCAGCAATCTTCTTCTCAATTGGTTTCTCAACAGCAACTTTCTTTGGTTTCTTTGCAGCAACAGTGGCAACTTCAGTCTCTTCATCAGAATCAGTGAACATTTGAATGGGTTCACTAGCATCAGCTCCGGCTTTCTTCTTCTTCCTCATAGATTCAGAGTAATCTACTCGGGTAAAGACACGGTTTGACCTCCTCCTTTGAACGGGGCTTCTCTGTCGTTTCCCTTTCTGCACCATTTTCTTAAGAGGAACAGGGGCAGACTCATCAGAGGGTGAGAGAGAGGAGTTTGTACCATCATCAGAAGCTTCGGCATCCTCCATTTCGACATCCTCAGAATTGGATGCATCAGCACTAGCTTCTCCTTCAGCAACGGTTTCCACATTCCGTTCCGGTTCAGCAGGCTCAGTAGGGTTTGAAGAATTGGGGGTTTTTGCAGCACCAGCCATTTGGGCATTTTGTTCGGCCAAATAGCTCGAGATATCCACAGTGATATCTCCGAACGTCATCACAAGTAGATGACCAGTAGCTCGAAGAGTGTTGGATACCTCTTCAACAGCCCTAGTGAATTCTTCAACAGTTGAGTCTTGTGGGATGTGGGTAGTTGGTGGAGTAGTTTGTGGAACAGGAGTGGTTGTTGATGGAGTTGCAGAGACATTGGTGTCGGCATTTGAGGAATTTGACTGTTGTGAGGCCATTGAAGCAAGAAGATCAAGAGAGTTTTGGGCGTTTTGATCGGAAGATTCAGGAGCAGAGTGTGAGTGAGAGTGTGATTGCGGGTGGTTTCCAGCCATTAAGAAGAATCAGTTGGATTTCCAAGGTAGGTTTTTGAGAGTGTATGCAGTAAAATTGGGAAATACACGGCCAAAGAACAATTTCTGCAAATAAAGTACTTAACAAAACTCGAAAAAGACAATTAGCAACATAAATCACAGTTAATTGAGTTTTATAGAGAGAATGTGTGTAGTTGGAGGTTAACACGATTAATCCCAGAAATAATTTAATAGTGCTCCACATTTTTAGCCACAACCTAGATCATGGTTTTATTAGTGGGAAAAATCAATTTTATTAATTAATTAAGTAATTAAGAAGTTTCTAGAATTTTTACTTAGTCCAAGCATAATCTGAAAAATAAAAACGTGGATTAGTATATAATTAAATAAATAAAATAAATCGCAATAAATAATTAAATAATTACAACAGATAAAAATAAATTCGAATCAGGCAATGTTGTGCTCAAAACTGTTACAAACACCTCAACACGGTTTTTACATGAATTTGCTTCATTTGTGTTGCACCATATTTTTTCTTTTTGTGTTATAGCATCTAATTTGTATTGATCCATTGTTCTTGTAGAGTACATCGTAGTAGCGAACTCCGTGCCCCATACTTACTTAATGGATTACAAATATGTTGATGTTTTTACCAAATATCACCTTTTGAAAAGAAGGCATCGTAGTAGTGAACTCCGTGCTCCATAGTTACTCAGTGATTTGGTACATCTTTTAGTATGCTAATAACATTCTCATTTTATGCATTTGAGAGGTGTAAGACGTTTATTTTTGCACTCCAAGGTTCTTAGATTCGTAGATATTTTACAAATGAATTATTTAACTAAGTAAGAAATAAATTCAACTTATAAAATTTATACAACCCATGATGTTGTCCCAAATGCTGACGCATTTGTGACAACATCCATCTGAATTTTTCAGATAGTGCTCATACCAAGAGATTTCCTCAAAGTTGAGAATCTCTCATGGTCTAATGCCTTGGTAAAGATGTCAGCATTTTGTTTTTCAGTAGGTATATACTCCAACTTTACAATATTCTTCTCTACTAAATCTCTCATAAAGTGATGTCTTATGCTAATGTGCTTAGTGAGTGAGTGTTGTACAGGATTCTTAGAAATGTTAATGGCACTAGTATTATCACAAAAGATAGTAAGTATACCATTCTCAATACCATAGTCATGGAACATCTTGCTCAGCCACAAGAGTTGTGTGCAGCAGCTTCCAGCAGCAATATACTCAGATTCTGTAGTGGATTGTGAAACACAATTCTGTTTCTTGCTGTGCCATGATACAAGATTGTTTCCCATGTAGAGACATCCTCCACTCGTACTCTTTCTATCATCTATGTCTCCAGCCCAATCAGCATCACTATAACCAATCAAAATGTTGTTGGTGTCCTTAGTATACCAGATTCCAAGGTCACTTGTACCTGAAACATACTTGATGATTCTCTTCACAGCATTCAGGTGTGATTCCTTTGGATTAGCTTGGTACCTAGCACAAATACACACACTATACATAATATCTAGTCTACTAGAGGTTAAGTACAATAAACTACCTATCACGGATCTGTAAAGTGTTGGATCAACATCTGTTCAAGCACTATCTTTGCATAGTTTCAAAGAAGATCCTATAGGAGTTTTCATTGGTTTTGAATTCTCAAGACCAAATCTTTTAACCAAGTTCTTAGCATACTTACTCTGGGAGAAGAAAATACCATCACTGCATTGTTTGATTTGAAGACCTAGAAAATAGTTCAAGTCTCCAACCATACTCATTTCAAATGTTGCAGTCATTGCCTCAACAAAGTTACTCAACATTTTATCACAAGTAAAACCAAACACAATGTCATCAACATATATTTGAGCAATAAGTAAATCTCCTTCAGTGTGCTTAATGAACAAAGTTCTATCAGCTTCTCCTCTAATAAATCCATATTCCAAAAGAAAGTCAGTAAGCCTACCATACCATGCTCTAGGAGCTTGTTTAAGACCATACAATGCTTTCTTTAGTTTATATACATGATCAGGATATTGTGGATCTTCAAATCCTATAGGTTGTTCAACATATGCTTCTTCATTCAATATGCCATTTAGAAATGCAGTCTTTACATCCATTTGATGAAGTTTAATATCAATAAAACATGCAATAGCTAGCAGTAATCTAATAGATTCTATTCTAGCAACAGGTGCAAAAGTCTCATCAAAATCAACGCCTTCAACTTGGGTGTAACCTTGTGCTACTAACCTAGCCTTGTTTCTAGCAATATTACCAGATTCATCAGTTTTATTCTTGAATATCCACTTTGTTCCAATGACATTAGTATGACTAGGTCTTGGAACAAGTGTCCACACTTCATTTCTTTCAAACTGACCAAGTTCTTCATGCATAGCATTAATCCAGTTTTCATCAATTAAGGCTTCTTTAGCACTCTTAGGTTCAATTTCAGATAAATAGCATTCAGCGTTTACAACATTACACATAGAAGACATGCATATTGTTCTTACCACATCTACCTTGTTTGATCTTACTCTTCCTCTTGTTTGCACTCCAACTGTAGCATCGCCTATGATCTGGTCAGAAGGATGACATTTACCTATTCTTGAAGAAGGATTCGTTTTGGGAACGTACTGGTCATTCTGTGAAGTTACAGCTGACTGTTCTGTAGATGTTGACCCAGATGTGTTAACATTTGGTGTAACATTTTCAGACTTCAGTGTATTCTCAGAACTATCAGTAACCTGTGATACATCTTCTTCATCTTTGTCATCTGTAAGACCTTTATCATCATCAAACACAACATTAATAGATTCTTGAACAGTGTTAGTTGTTGGTCCCTGAACGAGTAGTGAATGGGATTAAAGTCTAGAGGGGAGGGGTGAATAGACTTTAAAACTTTTTTTCAAGAGAGTTGGGAACCTCTTCTGATTGCTATGTCAGCTGGACTACAAGTCTGCTGGTCCAGATGACTATAGTGATCTGATTGAAGAGGTTATATGCGGAATTATGGTAGGCCTTGTTTAGACTCGTTCTTTTTAATTTCTTATGAAAGTGTTAACTTGTTTTGCTTTATGAAAGTACTCAACTAATGCTGGTTTGAAAGTTATGGCCTTGTTTTGAAGACAGTTGAAAATACAGTATGCACTATATAAAAATATATGTAAAGGCAGAAATGTAAAGTGTAGAAGGTAAATGACACCAGATTTATAGTGGTTCGGATATACGTTCCTACGTCCACTCTCACGTCCACACGTGATGTTTAATCCCTTTAATTTACCACAAATTACAAGGGTCTTGACCTTTATAGTCCCAAGGTTAGGACTTTGAGATCTGAGCCGTCCTAACAGCTACGGTCTCCACAAGTGATTGTAAGCACTTGCACTTTAAGGGGTTCAAAAACTTTAACCTTTCGGTGAGGGTTTGGGGTTTTTGAAGTGTATCCAACTAATGGTTCAAGCTTATAATTTGCTTAACCACTATGCCTAAAACAATGATTATACAATATGAACAGGTTTCAGGTTCTTAGGGGTTGGATAGAAATCACTTAAGAGCTATAGATATTCTAATGGTTTTCTGGCTCTTGGAGAACTCTTAGAACAGTATGGCTATTTGCTTGATTGCTTGCTTAGCTTGTGAATTCTCTCTTGTGACTTCCTTGATTGTGATTTCTCATCCTCTTGTATTTATAATGGTGATTGCTTGTAACTAGACGTTGGAGTTGACTAGCCGTTGGGGCAATCTTTCCATAATGGCTTGATTCCTTGATTCCAGCCGCTTGATTGCTTCAATCCTGGGATCATGTCAATCTTCTAAATAAGGTAGGTCTTCGTTTAAATTGCAAGATGACTTTGGAATCAGCCGAGTCCTGGAAGAGCACATAGTCTTCTGATCTGTACTTCTAGTCTTCTGACTACTCTTCTGGCCTTAGGTCTTCTGTCTTCTGATATCAGTCGAGTAATACTCTTCTGATCTGGTAATTCTTAGTACTGCTTTAGGCCATCTTCAATCTGGGACTCCATCAGATAAGTAGGTATACAAACACCTTAACTTATCTGGTCTTCAAGGATCTTCTAGTCTTCATGTCTTCTACTCTTCTCATCTTGAGGATAGGCATGTAAGCCAGGACTGTGCTGATCAGCTGATATCAATACAGTTGATCACACAAGACTAGTCTAAGCTGTTCTATACAAGTCAGCTGATCCTATTACATTTATAAACTCTAAGTGTTTTGGCCATCAAAACTATTCTAACATCAGGTGGGGCTTAGGGTGAATTTATATCCCAACAATTTCCCCCTTTTTGATGAAGCCAAAACTATACTTGATAAATGCTCTTAATGAAATAAGATAAGAGTTTATAACATGCTAAAACTGAAGTTTCTGATGAAGACAATGAGAGTTTGTCTTGTAAGCAAAAAGAACTTAGAACTTGAATATATATAGAGCTTTTACAGATTACAAGTAATAGTTTCTTTAAACTTCTAAGGTAGTCTTCATCACGTCTTATGTTCTTCAAATGCGGCAGGCAAGATACAGACGAGCTCGAACTTCTTCCATGTGCTGCACATCTGTAACATTCTCCTCTTCATAGATCTTGTACAGAATCCTTTTGATTTCGATCATGTTGGCTCTTCCTGAATCCAGAAGGGGTGCATCCCATTTGGGTTATTCAGGAGTTAGGATTCTGCAGTTGTCAAGTCCTTTGGCTGTCTTGACAATTTCTTCCCAGAACACTGGATCTTCAATGTTCATGAACTGATTGAACTGGAAGAATTCATCTTCATAAGTTGGGAGAGGGCCAAATTTCCTTACTATGTGGTGTTGAATTTGCCACTTCTTCTTCAGGGGATACCATCTTGGTAGCTCATCTTGAAGGGCTAAATAATCCACATAATTGCTATCAAACACCAGGACACTGTCTTCTTTTGCTTTGTCCTTGATTGCTTTCCTGAGTTTGGCAATTCTCCTTTTAAATTTGGCTTTGACTGCCTTCGCATCATTCAGCTTCTTTTGCTTAAGCTCTTGAGCTTCAAGCAACTTATTTTTCTTCAACTCTAGAGCCTCTTTCTCTTCTGCAGTAGGCTCTGCTGGAGCTGACTTCTTACTGGTCTGAGCTGACTAAGCTTGCTCATCTGCCTTCCTTTTCCTTGTCATTCTCTTTTCAGGAACTTGTTCTTCAGGGGCAGTGATCTGAAGAGTCTTGGCAGGAGCTTGAGTGGGTGCTTGGGTATCTTCTTGAGCAATTTCTTTGCCTTTGCCTTGCCTGTTCTTGATTTTGCTGTTTAAACCACCCAAGGTTTCATTCAGCTCATCTTGAGATACTACCATTATAGCTTGTTGTGCAGTAGACTTCTCAAGAGCCTTTATCAACACATCTTCCCCCTTTTTGGCTTCAGCAAGTGCAGCCGCAAAAGGTACCATAGCATTTCGAATCTCTACCATCAGGGTCTGCTTTAGAGCCATGGCATTGATTTTGCTAACCTGGGTCAGATGTGATATGTTGTGTTCAAGAACTTCAGCATGAGAATTGGAGGAGGAGGCAGCTTCAATTCTATTTGTAAGTGTTTCCAGCTTGGCTGCTGTCTCCTTCAGCTGAGTCTGCAGTTTTTCATTCTCCTCTGCAGCTGCCTTAAGAAGGTTTTGACCTTCAGCAGTTCTTGCTTCAGCATCTTTAACTCTTGACTCGTAGGCTGCCTCCATTTGGGAGATCTCATTAGCAAACATTGTGGAAACGTCAGCCTTAAGAAGTGATATCCTCTTGTTGGGTAGGAAGTTGGGATTGATCTTCAGTGATTTGTTCATCAGCAGGGTTTTGGGTCTGCTGGTCTGGTTCAGTTTCTACTTGAAGATCAGTAGATGGTTGAGTTTGATGATCTTGGACATCTGCAATTTGAATGTCAGCAGGAGTTGTGGATGTAATCTGAGTTTGATCATCAGTAGGGGGTGTGGAGGTGGTCTGTTATTGGTTGTCTGCTGTTTGAACATCAGCGGGGGTAGGCAATTGTGGTTCAAGGGTTAGTTGAGGCTGAGGTTGTTCCTCTGCTGTGTGAGTATCAGCAGGGATTTGGGTATCAGTGTTTGGAGGTTTAGATGGGTTGGACTCATCTGAAGGGTTGAAGGATGAAATAGGGGCTATGCTCATTGGAGTAGGGAGCCTGGATTTCTTGGCTTTCTTTGTGAAAGAATAAGTGTTCTTCTTTCTCTTCTGACCCTTTGATAGTTTAGAAGGTGTGAAGGTGAGAGGGGGATTATAAGTACCTGCCTTTTTCAAAGGAGAGGCAGTGGGAGTGGCATTTGAATCAAATGGAGAGATGAGCCCTGATCTGATCAGATATCTTCTTTGTGCTAAGGTCTGATTTCCATCATCATCATCCTCAGCAGTCTTCTTTTGAGCCTCTTCTTTGGATGGCTCCTCTTCTTCTTCAGCAGCAGAGTCATGAGCAGACTCTTCTGCCTCTTCAACAACATCTTTGGAAGATGCTTCAGCTAACAACTTCCTCTTCTCTTCTTTCAACCTTGCTGCCTCAGCAAGAGCTTCCTTCCTTAAGTAATACTTGGAGATGTGGAAGGTCTTATGAGGTCCCATCTTGTACTTCTTTGGGAGAATATCTGGGAGGATGATACTCAGCTTGTTGACAAAGCTGACTGTAGCTGTTACCTTCCATTCTCTTGACTGTAAGTCCAAAGTGACTTTCTTTGCCTCAAGAGCAATTCTATCTAAGAATAGTCCTTGCCAGTCTCCATCAATCTGATCCCAGATTGCAGCCATAACTCTAACCTTTAGAGTAGTAACAGCATCATGACTGAATGTGTTACCTAGCAACATCTTGCCTGCTATATCCATCAGGGTTTGAAACTTAGGTTCTAATTGGGATTTCTTGAGTCCAGTGGCATCGATAGCCGTGATTCTCCCATCAGTGAACATCTCCATATACTCTTTCTCTTTTCCCATTATATAGGTGGAGATATTTATATTCCCCCTTGACAAGCCAAACAATTCCTGAAGGATTCCCCTTGTTACCTTGACCTTGTGTCCACCCATGACACTTTCGACATAAGATCCCTTCATCACAGCGTTTGCATAGAAAGCCAGCACATCTTGTTCATAAACATTGGTGGGTGCTGCTTCCAGAAAATCTCGCAGGTTGAGGTTGATGCAGCGAAGAAGGATCTCCTTGTTTTCTGCTTTGTGTTTGCCCTTGAAAAACAGAGCATTCTCTGTGAACATCTTCCCTTCCTTGGACCACTTTGCAGCATCCAAGGTGCCAGTGCTCTTTGTCTTCTCGTCGTAAATTTCAATGATTGCCATAGTAGAGTTTGAGTGTTAGGTTTTGAGAGCTTGAGTGAAATTTGCAAAACGAGAGAGTATTGAGAGCAATTGAGTTTTGTGAGCGAAAGGGTTTTTGGAATGGTATAAGGGTTGTATATATACTCCAACAATTCTTGATCTAACGGTCAGATTTGGGTGTAATGGTGGAGTAGAGCCCAAGATTTCCTTCTTTGATTTCGAGCCATTCCTTAAATTTGTCGGCTGAATTTGTCATGTGGCAATTATTGATTTGCTGGCAATATGGTAATTGAGTATTAATGACATCATTACCAAAAATAGCCGTTGTGACTAATTTTGTGGCAAGACTTGATCATCAAGGCCGTTTTTTTATAAGTGAATTACATTCCTTATATAGGCCAATTTCTTTAATTACATTCAGGAGTAAATCTAGAATGAATTACATGATCAAAGATAGTCATTAAACTCTAAAATCAAGTGATCTGATCAGCAGAGTGAGGTCTTCTGATTTCTTCAAAAAGTCTGCTGATTTTCCTTGAAAGTCTTCTGGTCAGCTGAGTTGGTCTTCTGATCAGCTGAGTGGAGGATTGAGATTTGCTGAGTAAATCTTATGTGCTTTGAAGGTCCAACCTGGTTTGATGGATCCTTCAGTGCTGCTGTGATGATCCAACCTGGATGATGGATCTTCCAGCTTTATTGTGAGTGGTGATCCAACCTGGTTTGATGGATCTTCCAGCTCTATCTCTGAACCATGTAGGACCATCAAATCAATATGATGATCAGCCTGGATGATATCCCACTGGTTCAGATTGCCCTCACCATCTGATGTTCCTCATCATCAGATGGGTTGTAGCATCTAATGTGTCCTTGTTGAATCTCTTCGCTTCTCTTGAAAGGGAAGGAAGATTGGAAGAGGCTTCAATGGAGTGTGAAGAGAGAGCCATGGACTTGGTCTTCATGTTTTGTTTAGACACAGTAGCCTTTGATAACAAGCTCTCCATGTAGAACTTCCCCCTGGAGAAGAAGCTCTGCTTGCTTGCTACTTTGTCCTCTGCATCTCTCCTTTCTCTAGTTTTCAACAAGAACTTCTCTCCTTCCTCTAGTTTTCATAGGCATACTCATGTTGAGTAAGCCAAGTGTGCTGATCTGCATCATCTTTATCTTCTGGACAAATCTTCATCTCCTTCACCCATGACCTTGGTTGAAGGATGATCTCCATTCCATCTCTTCTTTCGATTGTCTCCATACCTGAAACAAAAATAATAGTTAGTGATTTGTGTTCTTAGGTGTTCCCATAACTTCCTCCTTTTATAGGGGTAGAAATGAGGTAGTGGAGTGAAAGATGACAAAACTATAGAGTTGATAGGTCTGAATTTCTGAAAAGTTACTTCTTAAGATCAACAATGAGATTCTTGATCCAAGGGTTCACATTTAAAGATACTCAGGCTTTATCTTATGGAATGCAGAAATTATAAATTTTGAGCAAGAGTTATTTGAAATCCGTACAGTGCATGCATACTGTTGAGTCGGTGAGGATTAATCCAACCAAGTATAACTCAATAGTATACTATATATATGTATATGAATAAAGTATTTTATGAAGAATAGTTTATTAATATACATAGTTATACATTGCTTAGGGTAAAGATGTCAAATAACTTTGTTCAAGTCTACTGTATATATATATATGTAATATGCAGTGCAGATTTTAGAGTATTTCATCAAGGATTCTTAAGGTATCATTGATTCCCCCTTGATTAGATAACTCTATGTTTTCCCTCAGCTTTATTTGTCTTCATCGGGAAAGAACTTACCTGAAGATGAGGGTGTCTATTCACCTCATCTGATCCTCCTAGTGTGCTGCAGTTGTATCAGCTGAGGTCTTCAGCTGATCTTTGCTCTTCATGTGCTTGGATCCAGGAGTCCTAAGCTGTAGCATAGGGTCTTGAATCGTTCTTCAGCTAGGGTCTTAGTCAAGATGTCTGCTCTTTGGATATCTGTGTGAACTTTCTCCATCTTGATGTCCTTCTTTTCAAGGTGGTCTCTTATGAAGTGATGTCGAATGTCGACATGCTTGCACCTTGTGTGGAGGACTGGATTTTGAGTGATGGCAATGGCACTGCTGCTATCACAATAGATAGGGACTTCTCTTGCCTCTACATTGTAATCCTTGAGTTGTTGAACTAGCCAGAGCAGCTGACTACAACAACTACCAGCTGCCATGTATTCTGCTTCAGTGGTGGAGGTTGCAACTGAGGTTTGCTTCTTAGAGAACCATGATATCAGCTTGTTGCCTAGAAATTGACAGGTTCCAGATGTGGATTTCCTATCAATTCTACATCCTCCATAGTCTGAGTCAGAATAACCACTCAATTCTAGATTGTCATCAGCAGGGTACCATAGTCCTAGGTTGACTGTTCCTTTTAGGCACTTGAGAATCTTCCTTGCTGCTTCTAGATGACTTTGCTTTGGGTTTGCTTGAAACCTAGCACATACTCCTACAACAAATGTTATGTCTGGTCTGCTAGCTGTAAGGTATAGTAGAGATCCAATCAGTGCTCTATATTCAGCTTGATCAACTGCCTTTCCAGACTCATCTGGTTCCATTTTGAAAGATGTCATCATTGGAATCCTTGCAGTCTTGCTTTGTAGAGCTTTGAATCTTTCTAAAAGGCTTTTGGTATATTTGGACTGGTTGATGAAGATCCCTTCTGGACTCTGCTTGACTTGAAGTCCTAGGAAGTAATTCATCTCACCCATCATGCTCATTTCAAACTTTCCTTGCATAAGTTCAGAGAACTTCTTGCACATCTCTTGATTGGGTGATCTAAATATAATATCATCTACATATATTTGCACCATTAGAATGTCTTCTCCTTCTTGTATTCTGAAAAGAGTTCTATCAACTTTGTCTTTTGTATATCCATTGTCAAGTAGGAATTGTGACAATGTGTCATACCAAGCTCTAGGGGCTTGCTTTAGACCATAGAGAGCCTTCTTCAGTCGATATACTTGATCACCTTTTTCAAATCCTGGAGGCTGCTCTACATATACTTCTTCTACTAGAATACCATTTATAAAAGCACTCTTGACATCCATTTGATATACCTTGAAGCCCATATATGATGCATAAGCTAGAAATAGTCGAATAGCTTCTAGTCTGGCTACTGGAGCAAAGGTTTCATCATAGTTAATCCCTTCAGATTGAGAGTATCCTTTTGCAACTAGCCTTGCTTTATTTCTAGTTATTACATCATTTTCGTCCTTTTTGTTCTTGAATACCCACTTTGTTCCTACTACATTGTGGTTTTCAGGACGATCTACCAATTCCCAGACTTCATTTCTTTCGAATTGGTTTAGTTCTTCTTGCATAGCAGTGATCCAATTGCTATCTGTTATTGCTTCTTCTATGTCAGCTGGTTCAATGTTGGATAGGAAGGCACACCAGCAGAACATAGATGATTGTGAGTTCTGATTCAGTTGTCTTCTGGTCTTGACACCTGAGTCTGCTCCTCCTAAGATGAGGTTTGATGGATGATTGTTCCTCCATGTATGCATCACAGGAGTATCTGCATTAGATGAGCTTGGATTCTCATCTGTTCTAGTGCCATCAGGGGGGTTGACTTCATTAGGTTGATCATCATCTGTATCTTGAGTGTCAAAGAGATCATTCCCCCTTGCATTTGGGATTGGTGCATCTTGATTCTGGTCAGCTTGCACTGCTTGAGTTTGAGATCTAGTGACAGGTCTATGAGGCTTATCTTCCTCTGGTTCTTCAGGGAAAGGTTCATTGACTTCAATGAACTCATCTGGTCTGGACTTGATCACTAGTTGCCTCATCTGATCTGCAGCTGAGTTTGTTTCTACTGTACTCTTTTCACAAGATTCATCAAAAACAACATGAGGTGTTTCTTCCACAAGAAGGGTTCGTTTGTTGAGTATTCTAAATGCTTTGCTGGTAGAGGAGTATCCTAAGAATATCCCCTCATCTGCTTTGGCATCAAAAGCATTCGACTTACTCTTCCCATTGTTGTGAATGAAACACTTACAACCAAATATATGAAAGTAAGATACTCTAGGTTTTCTTCCTTTCCACAGTTCATATGGAGTTTTCTCATGGATTTTATGAATACCTGACCTGTTTTGAGTGTGACAAGCTGTGTTGATGGCTTCTGCCCATAGCTTCTTAGGAGTGGAGAATTCAGCAAGGAGTGTTCTGGCAGTTTCTTTGAGTGTTCTGACTCTTCTTTCAGCTACACCATTCTGTTGTGGTGTTCTTGCTGCACTTGTCTCATGCTGAATACCATTAGAAGTACAATAGGAAATAAGAGTTAATGAATTCAGTGCCTTTGTCACTTCTAATTTTCACAATTGGTTCTCCTTTCTCTACTTGGATCCTCTTCAAAAGTTCAGGAAACTTCTGCTGAGTCTCACTCTTCTTGTATAAGAAGATAACCCAAGTAAACTTGGAGTAGTCATCTACAACAATGAGAGTGTACTTTCTTCCTGTTAGTGTGGTTGGAGTGATTGGTCCAAAGAGATCCATGTGAAGCAATTCTAGAACTCTGCTGGTTGATGCTGTCTTCTTGGCCTTGAAGGAGACCTTTGTTTGCTTTCCTTGTTGACATGCATCACATACCTGATCTTTACAGTAGAGTTCATTAGGCAGACCATCAACTAAGGATTCCCTTGCTAGCTTGTTCATAGTCTTAAAGTTCAGATGACTAAGACGTTTGTGCCATAGCCAGCTGACATCTTTAGGGCTTTTCACAAGCAGACATGTATCCTTAGGACAGCTGTTCCAATTTGCAAGATACATACTTCCCTTTCTAGATCCTGTTAGAAGGTTTTGTTTTGTTCTTTTATCACTTATGAGACACTCATCTTTAGCGAATTTAACTGAATAACCAGTGTCACAAAAATGAGAAACAGATAACTAATTAAACTTAAGACCTTCTACATATGATACATCATGTACCTCAATGTCACCATTTTTAAGGGTGCCATATCCTTTTGTGTTACCGTGCGCGTTATCACCAAAGAAGACTTTTGGACCTTTCTTCTCTATGTAGTTGGTCAGCAGGGCTTTGGTTCCTGTCATGTGAGTTGAACATCCACTATCTATGTACCATGTTTCTCCTGCTAGACCTCCTCTTCTGTATAGGTGATGAGGATCCACCAGTGCAAAGTCATGAAAACAAAAAGAATCCTTTGATCATACATGATGGGCCGATTACAAGGGCAAGAGCTAAGAAGATAAATGAGGCTTTGATGAGCTTAGTTGCTGAAATGAGAGAAAATGTGCAAGACAAGCCCGAAGAAGGCCTAGTAGTGAATGTTATTGGGCTGGACTACGAATAAAGAGATGTCATGAAGCTAATTTGGGCTAAAAGACATAATTCTAAGTGCACGGGCCTTCAAAAACGTGGCACACATGAAGCCCATCAGAATTATTGTTTTATTTTTATTATTATTAGTTATTTAGATTATTTACATTTTCTAGGAAATTCAAAGAGTTAAGAGTTACATTTTTAGCTTTGAATTGAGTCTTTAGTGGCCTTTTAAGACCGTAGGTGTAGGTTATAAATGTATTTACTCTTAGGAGTTACTTTCTAGCCTATAAATAGGCCTTGTATTCCTTTGGGAAGGGACACCAAAGTTTCATACGAAATTACAAGCTATTGTTTGCTTATTCTCTTTGTGAGGTTAATTTATTTGAGAACTTATCAAGAATCTTGAGCAAGATCTTGTGGCGTTCAATCATACCAAGGTTCTTGGCTCTTCTATAGCCAACGGGTCAAGGTTTTTATGCTCTAAGTAAGATCAATTCAAATCTCGATTTTGGTAGATCCGCTGCTTAATTTATACGTTGGGTTCTTAGATCATTATATCTAATGGGTCCTTCGTCTCTATCCACATCAGTTTGGTATCAGAGCAATTTGATATTGATCTGATTTTATTTTATCGTTGTTTATAGTATTTAGTTTCAAAAAAAAAAAATTGAATATCTTGCTGTTTTTTTTTTCTTCATATCTAGAGAAGCAAGTCCAAAAAAAAAAAAAAAAAAAAAAAAAGGACGAGAATAGTTATAATATTTGTTTTACATAATTGTTACCTCTTCATATTATAGTTTCAAGAATTCCTTGTTCCCTACATCTATAGGACTAAGGGATTATTGAGTGTTACTAGAAATTGTTCAAACTTGATTTTGTTCTCAAATTTTGAGTGGTAAAAGGCTAGAGTGGTGAGATTATTAGAGGGGAGGTAAAAGCCAAAAGAGTGATACAAGAGTGAATTGCGAGGATTTTTTTTTTTTTAATATTTTGAGTGAAATACGAGTGATTTGTGAGAAATTATATACTATTGCAGGAACACCCAATGAACAACAAGAAGCTTTCACCCTACAAGCCATGCAACAACAATTTGCAAGGTTTGGAACAGTTCTTGATGGTCTAGTAGATCGGATAGAGAGATTGGAACAGCCTACACAAAGGGAGCCTAGAAATGCCAATGCAAATCAAAGAAGGCAATTTGAGGAGTTGGAATCGGAGGAAGAGGTGGATGATGATATGGGGGTTGTTCATCAAGCACATGGGAGAGGGGATAGAAGAAGGCGAAACGACGAAGTGAATCGAGGTATGGGGAACATAAAGTTTCACATCCCAGCTTTCCATGGGCGGAGCGATCCGGAAGCGTATTTGGAGTGGGAAAAGAAGGTAGAACTCATTTTTGATTGCCATGATCACTCGGAGGATAAAAAGGTAAAACTTGCAGCGATTGAGTTCACCGACTATGCTATAGTTTGGTGGGATCAGTTTGTTACCAATCGGAGACGGAATGGAGAAAGGCCAATTTCCACTTGGGCTTAAATGAAAGCGGTTATGCGTAAGAGATTCGTACCCTCTCATTATTTTCGTGAATTGTATCAAAAACTTCAATCTATGAATCAGGGTACAAAATCTGTGGATGAATACTATAAGGAGATGGAGGTTGCCATGATTAGGGCAAACGTTGAAGAAGATGGGGAGGCGACCATGGCTCGTTTCTTGAATGGGCTGAATAGAGATATTGCTAACATTGTGGAGCTTCAACACTATGTGGAGCTTGAAGATATGGTACATACAACCATGAAAGTGGAAAGGCAATTGAAGAAGAAGGGTTACGTGCAAAGGAGTTACACACCAAATTCTCAATCTTCAAGTAAGGTGAAAGAAGGGGTCCCCAAAGCGACCTTTGGAGGTTCTCCAAGACCACAAAGTGAGACGTCAAAAGCCAAGTATAGTGAGGCTGATAAAGGAAAAGGTATTGTCACTACACCTTCTCGTAGTCGTGATGTTAAATGTTTTCGTTGTCATGGCTATGGGCATATTGCATCTCAATGTGCAAACAAGAAAGTGATGATCCTAAAAGATAATGGTGAAATTGAGTCGGAGGGTGAGAGTGAAGATGAGAGTGAAGAGCAAGTTGAGAAAGTCTCCGCTGAATCGGGAGAACTTTTGGTGGTAAGAAGATCTCTAAACATGCAAGCAAAGGTGGGAGAAGTGGAACAACAAAGAGAAAACATCTTTCATACAAGGTGTTTGGTTCGAGAAAAGGTATGTATGTTAATTATTGATAGTGGGAGTTGTACTAATGTTGCTAGTATGGAAATGGTGGAAAAATTGAGTTTAATTACATCGAAGCATCCTAATCCATATAAGCTTCAATGGCTTAATGAATGTGGAGAAATTCGAGTAAATAAACAAGTTTTGGTGTCATTCTCTATTGGCAATTACAATGATGAAGTTCTATGTGATGTGGTACCAATGCATGCAAGTCATATCCTTTTGGGAAGACCATGGCAGTTTGATAGGCGAGTGATATATGATGGGTATCATAATCAATTCACATTGAAGCATCAAAATAAGAAAATCATGCTTGTATCTTTAACTCCACAACAAGTTCTTGAGGATCAAATCAAAATGTCTCGATCAAGGAGAGCACGTGAGATTGAAGAAAAAAAAGATGACAAAAAAAAGAGTGGAGAAAAAAATAAGAGGGCTGATTTGAGTGTTTCCGAGGGAGAAAAAAAAGTGGATGGAAGTGAGGACAAAAAAAGAGAGAATTTCTTTGCAAGAGGGAGTGAACTAAAGAGAGCTTTTGTTGAAAAAATGAGTGTATTGGTGTTGGTACATAAGGAAACTTTTTTAAGCACTAATGAATTAACATCTTCTTTGCCTAGTTCTTTTGCGTCTCTTTTGCAGGATTATGAAGATGTCTTTCCGGAAGAGGAACCAAATGGTTTACCACCATTAAGGGGCATCGAACATCAGATTGATTTTGTTCCAGGTGCAACACTTCCAAATCGACCCGCTTATAGAGCTAACCCGGAGGAAACAAAAGAAATCCAAAGGCAAGTGGAGGAGTTGATGACTAACGGAAAGGTTCAAGAAAGTTTGAGTCTGTGTGCTGTACCGGTGATTCTAGTACCGAAGAAGGATGGAACGTGGAGGATGTGCACAGATTGTCGCGCCGTCAACAAAATCACGGTAAAGTATCGCTATCCTATCCCTAGGTTAGATGATATGTTTGATGAATTGCATGGGGCTGTGTTATTTTCTAAAATTGATTTGAAAAGTGGTTATCATCAAATAAGGATCAAAGAAGGAGATGAATGGAAAACTGCTTTCAAAACAAAACATGGTTTATATGAGTGGTTGGTAATGCCGTTTGGCTTAACTAATGCACCAAGTACTTTCATGCGATTAATGAACCATGTTTTGCGTGATTTTATTGGAAAATTCGTGGTTGTGTACTTTGATGATATCCTTATCTATAGCAAAAGTATGGAAGAACATCTTAGTCATGTGCATAAAGTGTTTGAAGCTTTAAGAAAAGAATCTTTGTATGCTAATCTTAAGAAGTGTTCATTTTGCATGGATAAAGTTATTTTTCTTGGTTTTGTGATAAGTGCTAATGGGATTGAAATGGAAAGGGATAAAGTCAAGGCTATTCTAGATTGGCCAGTTCCTACTAATATTGCTCAAGTAAGAAGTTTTCATGGTCTTGCTAGTTTCTATCGACGATTTGTTAGAGATTTTAGCACCATTGCCGCACCACTAAATGAAATTGTAAAAAAAGAAGTTGGTTTTCATTGGGGAGAAAAGCAAGAGCATGCATTTAATCTTTTGAAAGAAAAACTCACTACTGCTCCAATTCTTGCATTACCTGACTTTAATAAAAGCTTTGAACTTGAATGTGATGCATCTGGAGTAGGTATAGGTGCTGTTTTAATGCAGGATGGAAAGCCGATTGCTTACTCAAGTGAGAAGTTGAAGGGAGCTCAATTGAACTATCCAACTTACGACAAGGAGTTGTATGCTTTGGTGAGGGCATTAGAAACATGGCAACATTACTTGTGGTCTCGAGAATTTGTTATCCATACGGATCATGAATCTCTCAAATACCTTAAGGGACAAGGTAAGCTTAGTAAGAGGCATGCTAAGTGGGTAGAATTCATTGAATCTTTTCCATATGTAATTAAGTACAAAAAGGGGAAAGAGAACATTGTGGCTGATGCATTATCTAGAAGGTATACTTTGATCACTACTTTGAGCTCTAAGCTTCTTGGTTTTGAATCTATGAAGGAAATGTATGTTGATGATTCTGATTTTGCATCCATTTATTTGGCTTGTGAGCATGCTGCATTTGAGAAATTCTATAGGCATGAGGGATATTTATTTCGTGAAAGTAAATTATGCATTCCTAAATGCTCTATGCGTGAGTTGCTTGTTAGGGAAGCACATGGGGGAGGTCTAATGGGACATTTTGGAGTACATAAAACTTTGGGTATCTTGTGTGATCATTTCTATTGGCCAAAAATGCGTGTTGATGTTGAAAGAATTTGTGAACGATGCATAACTTGCAAGCAGGCTAAGTCAAGAGCTCATTCGCATGGATTGTACACGCCATTACCTATACCGAATGAACCTTGGGTAGACATATCCATGGACTTTGTTTTGGGTTTGCCAAAATCAAGGAAAGGTAAAGATTCTGTGTTTGTGGTGGTTGATAGATTTTCAAAAATGGCACATTTCATTCCATGTAATAAGACTAATGATGCAACTCATATTGCTGATTTATTCTTTAAGGAAATTGTTCGTTTGCATGGAATTCCAAAAACCATTGTGAGTGATAGAGATGTAAAATTTTTAAGTCACTTTTGGCGTGTTTTGTGGAATAAATTGGGTACAAAACTTCTGTTTTCTACTACTTGTCATCCTCAAACGGATGGACAAACTGAAGTCGTTAATAGAACTTTGTCTCAATTACTTAGAGTTTTGATTCAAAAGAACTTAAAAAATTGGGAAGATTGTTTGTCGTTTGCTGAATTTGCTTATAATAGAAGTGTTCATTCTGCTACTAATCATTCTCCTTTTGAGGTTGTTTATGGATTTAATCCAATAACTCCACTTGATCTAGTACCAATTCCCATTGAAGAACGTGCGAGTCTAGATGGAAAATCAAAAGCCGAGATGATTAAAAAGTTGCATGAAAGAGTGAAACTCAATATTGAGAAAAGAACTGAGCAATATGTCAAGCAAGCTAACAAAGGTCGTAAACGAGTCATCTTTGAGCCCGGTGATTGGGTATGGTTACACTTGAGGAAGGAGAGATTTCCAAGCAAGAGAAAGTCAAAATTACAGCCAAGAGGAGATGGTCCATTTCAAGTGATTGCACGAGTCAATGACAATGCATACAAACTTGACCTTCCTGGTGAGTATAATGTAAGTGCAACTTTCAATGTTACTGATCTTTCTCCCTATTCTGATGATGTAGATTCGAGGACGAATCCTTTTGAAGAAGAAGGGAATGATGAGGATCCACCAGTGCAAAGTCAGGAAAACAAAAAGAATCCTTTGATCATACATGATGGGCCGATTACAAGGGCAAGAGCTAAGAAGATAAATGAGGCTTTGATGAGCTTAGTTGCTGAAATGAGAGAAAATGTGCAAGACAAGCCCGAAGAAGGCCTAGTAGTGAATGTTATTGGGCTGGACTACGAATAAAGAGATGTCATGAAGCTAATTTGGGCTAAAAGACATAATTCTAAGTGCACGGGCCTTCAAAAACGTGGCACACATGAAGCCCATCAGAATTATTGTTTTATTTTTATTATTATTAGTTATTTAGATTATTTACATTTTCTAGGAAATTCAAAGAGTTAGGAGTTACATTTTTAGCTTTGAATTGAGTCTTTAGTGGCCTTTTAAGACCATAGGTGTAGGTTATGAATGTATTTACTCTTAGGAGTTACTTTCTAGCCTATAAATAGGCCTTGTATTCCTTTGGGAAGGGACACCAAAGTTTCATACGAAATTACAAGCTATTGTTTGCTTATTCTCTTTGTGAGGTTAATTTATTTGAGAACTTATCAAGAATCTTGAGCAAGGTCTTGTGGCGTTCAATCATACCAAGGTTCTTGGCTCTTCTATAGCCAACGGGTCAAGGTTTTTATGCTCTAAGTAAGATCAATTCAAATCTCGATTTGGGTAGATCCGCTGCTTAATTTATACGTTGGGTTCTTAGATCATTATATCTAATGGGTCCTTCGTCTCTATCCACATCAATAGGTCTCTCCTTTCCTGCAAGAAAGGTTAAGTCTTAGGTACCCATTTTGTTTTGGGTCCTTGGGTGTTAGTACTACCCTTGGGAACCCACATATACATTGGTCGTTTGAACAACCTTGAACACTTGAGTTGTTTCCCTCGGGCATCACAGAACCAAATCTTACCAGTTAACACCTTGGACTGATCTGATTTGTTGTTTGTGTCAGCTAAGTAATAATCAAATGGTTTCCCTTTATAGGAGTGTACGTACATGATCTTTTGACTAGTTACATTCGGCCTGGGTGCATTAGTTGGACGATGCACACGATTATATGGACCATACTCTTCTGTTCTCACAATATCATAAGAGATAGGGGGTGCAAAGAGAACAGATTTGTTGGAAGAAGACTTCTTCTTCTTGGCTGGAGCAGCATACAGCTGAGACTGTCTCAAACGAGATGGTCTAGGTTGTTTGTTGTTCCTCTGTACAGGCTTGGGGTTAGCTTGTCCTTTACCCTTTTTGGTTTTGGGATAGTTAGCCTTAGCTGGTACAGATGCCTTTTGGTTCATATTAGGTTCATTGTGTTTAGAACACTCACCCTTTTCATGTGTCTGAGTAGTGCACTTGTTAGGTGTACTACCCCCAGCTGGAGAGGATGTAGATGGATTAAGTTCAAAGCCAAAACCCATCTTATTGCCATTTGATCTATAATACTCAGAGATACTTTCAATAGTAGTAGAAGTTTTATTGAACTCTGATATCTTTTGATTTAGGCATTCCTTCTCCTTTTCTAAGAGCTTGTGTGCTTGGAAAAGGTCATCGAACTTGGATTGTAGTGAACGAAATTCCTTAGTTTCTAAAGCTTGAGTTTCTAACATCCCTTCATACAACTGAGTTATTGTGGTATTTTCTTCCTTAAGAAGTTCCACTTCTCTGGTCAATCTTTCATTCATTGTGACCAACTCAGGGGTGTTATCAAACTTAGTCTTTTTCAACTTGGTAATTTCTTTCCTTAGATTTTTGTTCTCCTCTTCCACTTCTATAAAAGCTCTAGTGGCAATATCCAGATCACCTTTTACCTTTCTTAAAGATTGATAATAGGTGTCTTCTGATTCGCCTTCAGATGAGTTTATCTCATCTGATTGTGAAAAAATAGGTGAATGGAAAGTTGTAGTATAGGAGTTTACCTCATTTTCACCTATGGCCATCATAGCTAGATCATCTGAGAAGATTTGACAGTCTGGTGATGTAGGGAGTTCATCACTTTGATATTCAGATTCTTCAGTCACCATTGCTTGCTTGTCTGAATTTCTTCTGTCTCTTCTTGGCCTTCTTTCTTCTTTGTCATCTAAATTCAGCTCAGGACATTCATAGACATAATGTCCTGGTTTGCGACAATTAAAGCATGATCCAGATTTCTGATTTGAGTTGCCTTTCCTTGGAGGAGTGGCATCTCTTCTTCTAGATCCTCGGTTGTCAGATGACTCCACATCCTTTCTAGGATGTCTTTCTGGTGTTCTTTCTCTAGAACCTCTGGAGGGTGAACTTGCTCTTCTATCTTTGTAGTTTCTATAGAATTTTCTATATTTGCTATTGAGAGTGTTCATCCTTTCGAATCTCTTGATCATAAGAGCCATTTGTTCTTTCAGACTCATGTCTGATCCTTCACAGTCTTCTGTTTTCAGTGAGGTCTTGCCAGATGAGGTACTTGCATCTTGAAGTGTTCGAACTTCTTGACTGCTGTAGACAACTTGCTCTCCTTGATCAGCTCAGTTCCTTCACAGAGAAGAGCCAATGCATCCCACATCTCTTTGGCTGAGTCACAGTGGATTACCTTTGCAATGTACTCATTTGGAAGAGTTTGCATTATGTAATCTTGAGCAATGTTGTCAAGATTGGATTGCTTCATCTCTTCTGGAGTGAGGTCCTTCATAGGCTTGGGGGCAAGTTCTCCAACTGGAATTTCTGGATCACCATTTGCAGTGTTGACTGCCATGATGGTGATTGGGCCTTCAGTGATTACTGACCACATCTTGTAGTGGACTGATGTGAGATTCTTCCTCATCCTGATCTTCCAGTAAAAATCATAATCCTCAACTGAAAACTTAGGCAACTTTCGCATATTAGCACTCATGCTGTATGAGTTTTCAAAAACAAGTTTTTCAAAAGAATAAATCTGTTCAAGAGGACTACAGAAAGACTCCCTCAAGTCTTCTGATAATCTAGAGACAGTAGTCCGTTAGAACCACTGCTCTGATACCACTTGTTGGTCCCTGAACGAGTAGTGAATGGGATTAAAGTCTAGAGGGGAGGGGTGAATAGACTTTAAAACTTTTTTTCAAGAGAGTTGGGAACCTCTTCTGATTGCTATGTCAGCTGGACTACAAGTCTGCTGGTCCAGATGACTATAGTGATCTGATTGAAGAGGTTATATGCGGAATTATGGTAGGCCTTGTTTAGACTCGTTCTTTTTAATTTCTTATGAAAGTGTTAACTTGTTTTGCTTTATGAAAGTACTCAACTAATGCTGGTTTGAAAGTTATGGCCTTGTTTTGAAGACAGTTGAAAATACAGTATGCACTATATAAAAATATATGTAAAGGCAGAAATGTAAAGTGTAGAAGGTAAATGACACCAGATTTATAGTGGTTCGGATATACGTTCCTACGTCCACTCTCACGTCCACACGTGATGTTTAATCCCTTTAATTTACCACAAATTACAAGGGTCTTGACCTTTATAGTCCCAAGGTTAGGACTTTGAGATCTGAGCCGTCCTAACAGCTACGGTCTCCACAAGTGATTGTAAGCACTTGCACTTTAAGGGGTTCAAAAACTTTAACCTTTCGGTGAGGGTTTGGGGTTTTTGAAGTGTATCCAACTAATGGTTCAAGCTTATAATTTGCTTAACCACTATGCCTAAAACAATGATTATACAATATGAACAGGTTTCAGGTTCTTAGGGGTTGGATAGAAATCACTTAAGAGCTATAGATATTCTAATGGTTTTCTGGCTCTTGGAGAACTCTTAGAACAGTATGGCTATTTGCTTGATTGCTTGCTTAGCTTGTGAATTCTCTCTTGTGACTTCCTTGATTGTGATTTCTCATCCTCTTGTATTTATAATGGTGATTGCTTGTAACTAGTCGTTGGAGTTGACTAGCCGTTGGGGCAATCTTTCCATAATGGCTTGATTCCTTGATTCCAGCCGCTTGATTGCTTCAATCCTGGGATCATGTCAATCTTCTAAATAAGGTAGGTCTTCGTTTAAATTGCAAGATGACTTTGGAATCAGCCGAGTCCTGGAAGAGCACATAGTCTTCTGATCTGTACTTCTTGTCTTCTGACTACTCTTCTGGCCTTAGGTCTTCTGTCTTCTGATATCAGTCGAGTAATACTCTTCTGATCTGGCAATTCTTAGTACTGCTTTAGGCCATCTTCAATCTGGGACTCCATCAGATAAGTAGGTATACAAGCACCTTAACTTATCTGGTCTTCAAGGATCTTCTAGTCTTCATGTCTTCTACTCTTCTCATCTTGAGGATAGGCATGTAAGCCAGGACTGTGCTGATCAGCTGATATCAATACAGTTGATCACACAAGACTAGTCTAAGCTGTTCTATACAAGTCAGCTGATCCTATTACATTTATAAACTCTAAGTGTTTTGGCCATCAAAACTATTCTAACATCAGGTGGGGCTTAGGGTGAATTTATATCCCAACATTAGTTCTAAGGTTATATACTCTATAAGCTTTACTCTTTCTAGAATAGCCTAAAAAGAAACATTTATCACTTTTAGAATCAAACTTATGAGGTTGATCCATATCATTCAGAATATAACACACACAACCAAATACATGAAAATATTTCACACTTGGTTTTCTGTTATTCAAGATCTCATAAGGTGTTTGACTTGTGCCAGAACAAATAAAAACCCTATTAATGATATGACATGCAGTATTCAATGCTTCTCCCCCAAATTTCTTAGCAATACATTTGGATGTAAGCATGACTCTAGCCATTTCTTGTAAAGTTCTATTCTTTCTTTCAACAATTCCATTTTGTTGTGGAGTTTTAGGAGATGAATATTCTTGCAAGATACCCTTTTTATCACAAAAATCATTAAACATGCTGTTTTCAAATTCCCTACCATGATCAGTTCTAATACGGCCAACTTTCAAGTTAAACACATTTTTGAACCTCTTATAAAGAATTTTAAATGCAGCAAATGCTTCAGATTTGTCTCTTAAGGACTCTACCCAGGTATATCTAGAAAAACCATCTACCACAACTAAGGAATACCTCTTTCCTCCAATGCTTTCAGTTTCCATAGGACCCATCAAGTCCATGTGCAGTAATTCAAAACATCGATGTGTAGTACAATGTGACAGCATTTTGTGCGACATTCTTACCTGCTTACCTTTTTGGCATGGTCCACATACAGTGTGAAAGTGTGCGTGCGTGCGATATACAGAGATGTTGTCTGTAGTGTTGGCACAGTCCAGACAACAATGAGCAGCGGAATTTAAACAAACACTTTGCAAAGAAGTTATTCAATATTTGTGTAGATTAAATAATTAATCTACACGAATCACTTATATTAACTCTTAATATCAGTGAAACAAAATCAACAACCTCGTAAGGTTTTGAACAACTACAACTCAGATTGAGTTTGAAAAGTTACTAGCAAAATACGAAACTATCTCCCTTATAGATCTAACATATTTTCCTAGCAAACGACTATGATTGAGTACACTAATATTCGGGTTTATATGATTGAGTACACTAATATTCGGGTCTATTTATAGGCTTGAATTCGAACTGCCTTGCAACTCCTACAACTCCCTTGATCAACTTCAGCCTTTGGATCAAGGTGGTTTCTTGTAACTTCCCTTCACACTCCATATTTGTAGGACTTTGACCAATGGTGCTTAGTAACCACTCAATCCCGTGCAACTGCCTGACCTGGGTGTTGCCCACGTCTTCTACCTACATTTGGGACATCTCTAAGCAACACAAGTTAGGTTAGAGTTAGTAAAAGGAGAAAGGGCAAATTCTGATGTTGTCTTAGGTGTTGGAACATTTAGTACAACATTCAAACTGAAATGTTGGATCATTATAGACAACACATATTCCAACATCAACAATCTCCTCCAATTTGGCCTTTCTACATCAACACCCCTGATGTTCACAACATTTAGAATCTTGATTAAGAAAAACAATACTCATGATATTTCAAATAAGAACCAATATCAGTATTTAGCCAAATTCAATCACAACATCTAAGTAAAACAAACTGTACTTAGATTTAAAAACATTAAAAACAAAAACATGAAGTAAATTGTATGTGGAACAGAAAATTAAAGAACATAAGTATAGACTTTATAGATTGAGGAAATAAATGAAAGCAGTAAAGGGGAGGATTGGGCTGAATATATCAGCTGCATCTTCAGAGTCTGCACGAACTCCCCCATTCTTCATGCCTTCTTCAATCCACATTGAGATCTGCATAGAGATCCTCAATGTCTTGTGCTTCATCATCATCTTCATTGTTGGCAACCTCGGCATCATTGGTTTGAACAGCAGCATCAGTGTTAATGTTTGGAACATGGACAGCAATAGAACCTGCCTCTTGAGCTTGGACTGGTACTGGAACTGCAGCTTCTTCAGAATTGTTGTTGTGAGCATCACTTACTCCCCCTGTTGAGGTAGAAAGTAGCTCTTCCCAGAACTGCTTTTGTATCACCAAATCCTCAACTGTGCTTTGGAGGTTTGTGATGGTTCCTTGAAGGATATCAACCTGTCTGAGAATGAAATGAGATGATAAATGAACTGAGGAAACACAACCTGAGGGAGGATGTGTTGTGGAGGTTGATGGCACATCAGAGGCAACATTTCTGGGAGCAAAGGCCTTTGGTAATGGTAAATCCACAATCCGTTCACCACCACGAAGCAGAAGCTGTGGAGAGATGGTAAAGCTTGGGACATATCCACAAATGACCTCAGTGTTCAATCTCTGAAACTATTTCTCAGCCAGCAGTTTATAGATCAGACAGGGGTATGGAAGAAGCCCCTTACCAGACATGTTACATGTAAAGTTCATCATGTTCTGAAATATGACATGTCCTAGATTAAATTGCTTGAGATGTCCTATTTTATAGAGTAGGACAGCCTGTTCCAAGGTAAGAGTTGTGTTGTTTGTAGTTGGAATCCAATTGCAACACACAATCTTATGCAATACGGAGTACAGGCTAGTCAATCGAGAGGCAAGCAATTTCAAATTAATGTATACCAAGTCGTGAGGAAACGCGAATGCCAATAAAATATAACCTATGAATGAGTGTTTCAAAAATTGATCTAAGTTTGAGAGTATAAAAATCACCATGCATATGAGATCAATTTATAGAGGATTTCAGGCGGGAGTTGATACACGATTTCATAGAAAAACTGAAACGAAAAGAGTGGAAGTATAACTTCTCTCCATTAAATATGTCGTGTGTTGTGGAGAGTAATTACTGAAAATAAATAAATAAATGATAAAGATTAAATAATAACTGAACAATTAAAAAAAATAGATTCAGATAAATATTTGCAGATAATAAAAATAATAATTATCAGAAATTAATTAATTCTACAAATATTCAAAATCATAAGTCTGAGTCAGGTGTTGAATAGATTGTTGGCATTTTGTACATCTCAACACAGTTTTTTCATGAATTTGCTTCATATGTGTTGCACTTTTAATTTTTATCACATTGTCACATTGATCCATTTTTTCAAAAGAGTGCATCGTAGCAGCGAACTCCGTGCCCCATAGTTACTCAATGGATTTGTGATTAATTTGATGCAATATATATCACCTTTAGAAAAGAGAACATCGTAGTAGCGAGCTCCGTGTCCCTAATTACTCAGTGATTTTCAAAGCATCTAATTTGTGATTTCCTTTGCATTTGAGAGATTGTACAAGCTTTTCTCATATTCCACATGACTCAATTTAAGACTTCTATACTAAGATTATAGAGAATTATGTTAAATCTGACACTTACGAAATTTATACAAAGAAATAATTAAATGAATTACTCTGGTGTTGTCACAAATGCTGCCGCATTTGGTACAACACTTTTGATACAGTGTTCAGATATCACATAAACCAAGAGATTTCCTTAGAGAGGAGAATCTCTTATCATCTAGAGCTTTGGTAAATATATCAGCAAGTTGTTTTTCTGTAGAAATGTATTCCAACTTGACCACCTCTTTTTCTACCAGATCTCTTATGAAATGATGCCTTATACTAATATGCTTAGTCAAAGAATGTTGCACTGGATTCTTTGATATATTTATGGCACTAGTGTTTTCACAATAAACAGTTAGAGTATCACAAGGTAAACCATAATCACACAACATTTTCTGTAACCAAAGTAGTTGTGTACAACAACTCCCTGCTGCAATATACTCAGATTCAGCTATGGATTTTGATACACAGTTTTGTTTTCTACTATGCCAAGATATGATATTATTTCCCATGTAAAAGCAGCCACCACTGGTGCTCTTTCTATCATCAACATCTCCTGCCCAGTCAGCATCACTATAGCCAATTAAGGAACAATTTTTATCCTTGATGTACCATAAGCCTAAGTCACAAGTTCCTGCAACATATCTAATAATTCTTTTTACAACATGCATGTGAGACTCTTTTGGATCAGACTGATATCTAGCACATAAACATACACTAAACATAATATCAGGCCTAGTAGAGCTCAAATAAAGAAGACTGCCTATCATTGATCTGTATAATGTTGGGTCAACATTCTGGCCAACATTATCTTTACTCAGTTTCTGAGTTGATCCCATAGGAGTTTTCATGTGTTTAGCAGTCTCTAAACCAAACCTTTTCACAAGACTTTTAGCATATTTACTTTGTGAAATAAAAATACCATCATTTTGTTGTTTAATCTGCAGTCCTAGGAAATAGTTTAAGTCACGAACCATGGACATTTCAAAAGTGGATGTCATTTCATTCACAAATAATTTGAGCATATTATCATCAGTAGAACCAAATACTATATCATCAACGTAAATTTGAGCAATCATAATATCATTTTTCTCATGTTTAATGAATAGAGTTCTATCAGCTTCTCCTCTAGTGAAACCAAATTCAATCAGAAAATCAGTTAATCGTTCATACCATGCTCTGGGTGCTTGTTTCAAGCCATATAGAGCCTTTTTTTAATTTGAACACATAATCAGGAAATTCTGGATTTTCAAAGCCTTTTGGTTGCTCAACATAAGCTTCTTCCATTAAAATTCCATTTAGAAAGGCTGCTTTAACATCCATTTGGTATAGTTTTATGTTGATAAAGCATGCAATAGCAAGTAAAAGTCTAATGGATTCTATTCTAGCCACTGGAGCAAATGTTTCATCAAAATCTACTCCCTCTACTTGAGTATATCCTTGAGCAACAAGCCTTGCTTTGTTTCTGATAATATTGCCTATTTCATCAGTTTTGTTTTTGAAAATCCATTTAGTACCAATAACATTTGTGTGATTTGGCCTAGGTACTAAAGTCCATACATCATTCCTAACAAACTGATTCAATTCTTCATGCATAGCTTCTATCCAATGTTCATCATTTAAAGCCTATTTTACTGTTTTAGGTTCAATAGCAGAATGATAGCACTCATGATTTACCTTATTACACACAGATGTCATATAAATAGATCTTACCACATCTTTTGAATTCATACTCAACCTCCTTCTGGTCTGAATTCCAGTGGATTGATCACCTATTATCAGCTCCTGTGGATGATTCTTTTGAACTCTCCTTGAAGGAGTTTTGTGCAGATTGTACAAGTTCTCTAGATTTTCTGTAACTTCTGCAGCAGATGTGTCTGTCTGTGTTCCCTCGTTCTGCTCATCATTTTGGATCTGATCTGTTCTGTCTGAATGTATTGGACTGTCAATGAAATCTGAGACATCTTCTTCAATACTGTTTCCTGCAATACTTGTGTTATCATCAAAAACCACATTTACAGACTCTTGAATAGTATTTGTTCTGAGATTATAGATCCTATAAGCTTTACTGTTCCTTGAATAACCAAGGAAAAAACCTTTGTCACTTTTAGAATCAAATTTATGCAATTGTTCTCTATCATTTAGGATGTAGCAAACACAGCCAAATACATGAAAATACTTAAGATTATGCTTCCTATTATTCAGTATTTCATAAGGAGTACTATTAGAATCTGTTCTAATCAAGATTCTATTAGAAATATGACAAGCTGTATTTAGAGCTTCAGCCCAAAATCTTTTAGCCAAGTTTTTAGAACATAGCATAACTCTAGCCATCTCTTGAAGAGTTCTATTTTTCCTTTCTGCTATCCCATTATGTTGAGGGGTTTTGGGTGATGAGAACTCCTGTAATATGCCTTTAGACTCACAAAACTCAGTAAATGCACCATTATCAAACTCTCTTCCATGGCCTGATCTAATTCTACACACTTTAGAATTATAAACAGTCTTGAATCTTTTGCATAGAGTTTTAAAGACAGAAAAAATTTCGTATTTTTCTTTTAGGAATTCTATCCATGTGAATCTAGAATAATCATCAACAATGACAAAAGAATACATTTTTCCACCTATACTCTCAGTTTCCATAGGACCCATAAGATCCATATGAAGCAATTCAAAACAATGTTTTGTAGAACAATGGCCTAATAGTTTGTGAGATGCTCTTACCTGTTTGCCCTTTTGACATGGTCCACATATGTGTTTGTCTGAAAATTTCAGCATTGGTAAACCTGTAACAGCTTTGAGTCTAATTAATCTACCAATTTGTCTATAATTAACATGCCCAAGTCTATGATGCCATAGTGTACATTCATCATTTTTCACATTATTGCAGCTCACTTTGGACTCAATTAAATAGCAGTTATCAGCAGATCTATTACCCATCATAATGCAATCAGAATTTTCATCTAGCACATAGCATGAATTTTTATCAAACTTTACATGCAAGTCATCATCACATAGTTGGCTTATACTAATAAGGTTGGCAAGTAATCCATCTACATGTAAAACATTTGATAATCTAGGAAATCCAGGAACATTTAAGGTTCCTTTACCAATGATCTTCCCTTTAGATCCACCTCGATAAGTAACATTACCACCATTATAAGCTTTATAATCAGATAAATAATCAATTTGACCTGTCATGTGTTTTGAGCAGCCACTGTCAAAGTACCTTAAACCAGGAACACATGCTTTCAAAGATATATGAACAACATTGCAAAGAGTATTTTTAGAAATCCATTCTGTTTTCTGTGAATGTTGCTTTGTGTGTGGTGTCATTTTAGACAATCCAGTAGCATTTAAATCCTTTTATCTTTTCAAACAGTAATGAGCTTTATGACCCTTTTTAAAGCAATAATTACACACAAGTTCTTTCACATTAACAGGTATTTTTGCAGAAACAGTAGCATTAGTTTCAAGTTCAGCTTTTACAAAAACAGTAGACACTTTACTTTGAGAACTAAGAGTTGTTTTACCTTTATAACCAATACTTGCTTTCCTTGTATTGTTGATCAGCAGTGATTCATCCAATTTCGCTTTTCCTTCAGAGAATTTCTTGAAGCTTAAAGACACTTCCTTCATCTTTTCTTCAAGTTTCTCAATCTCACAATCTTTCTTGGTCAGAACACTCTCAAGTTTCAAAACTGAATGTTGATGTTGAAGACTTGGTGATGTTATCGAAGATGTTATCACACAAGGCTGCAACATCATAATTCGACCTTTCTTATTTTTCCTAAGTCTAAATTCTGTTTTCTGGCTAATGCTGCTTTGGATGTTGTAACATCGCAGGTTGAAGATCTAGAACATTCTACAACGTTCCAGACTGGAAGGATCTGGAAGCTTGCAGAAGTATGTAGATCATGCGGTTGCCCTTGAGAAACGTCCAGAACTGGCTGGAAGATCCTAGAAGGCAGTTGGGAGAGAAGAAAGGATAAGATCCTACAATTTAGGAGATCATGGATGAAGGTTCTAGAATGCATATTCACGCCTATAAATACAGCAGAGCCGTAGTCATCATCCATCAATCGAAGTGTCATTCTTTAATTACTAAACTAGTGTTCATCCTGTTAGGAATTAATTGTCATTGGCATGTTCTTGTCGTTGTGCCGAAGAGTCCAAACTTCCTGTACAACATAAACTTCTCTACACATCTTTGATAGATAGATCATAGAGTTAGATTAGTTTTTGGTAGTGTAATTTTTACACTTAAGCCGTCTTTAGACTCGATAGGTTATCAAGTCTTATTTCCGTTGTGAATCTTTGTTCACACACCATTTGTATTCACATAATTATTAGTGAAAGTTTCGCCATAAGGCTCGCATAGATTTTAAATTAAAATCTATGTTAAAAAGTTAATTTTGTGTCTTTGTGTTTTCATACTTTCAAGTCTTCCGCTATTCGTATTCTGATATTCTGTAATCGAGTCAGTGTTACATTGAGTGTTCTAACATTGAGTGTAGCATCAGTCTTGTTTTACTTAACACGCACACTTTCAGTTGGTATCAGAGCCGATACCTGACGACACTAGGTTTAGATCCTTGTTTTTTAATTAGTGTGTTTTAGTATTTATTGTGTCTTTGCAAAAATGGAAACACATCACATCTCTACAGCACTTAGGCCACCAGTTTTAGATGGTACAAACTATGCATATTGGAAACCTAAGATGCGCATGTATATCAAGTCTATTGATGAACGTGCATGGAGGACAGTACTTACAGGTTGGGATGCACCAAAAACTCCAGTAGATGAAGACAATGAAGTTCAACTCAAGAAGGAAGTTGATTGGACGGCTGACGAAATAACAACAGCAGGGTTTAATTCTAAAGCTTTAAATGCTATTTTTACTTCTGTTGATGTTTCTATGTTTAAAATTATTTCTAATTGTTTAACTTCTAAAGAAGCTTGGGATAGATTACAAGAGCATTGTGAAGGTTCGGATAGTGTTCGAAGAACAAAACTTCGAATGCTAGGGACTAAATTTGAAAATCTCCGAATGAGGGAAGATGAGACCATATCATCTTATAATGAACGTTTAAGTGAGATTGTCAATGAATCACATTCTCTTGGTGATCCTATTTCAAATGTGAGAGTAGTTCATAAAATTTTGCGCTCAGTTCCTAAAAAATTTGATGCAAAAATATGTGCTATAGAAGAGGCTAAAGATACTGATAAATTGAGTCAAAATGAGCTAGTAAGTATTCTTAAAACTTATGAGATGAACACTACTCAATTTGATGAAAATAAAGATGATAAAAAGGTGGTTGTTTTTAAAGGAGAGACATCACAAGGTGCTGAAATACAGCCTATTATCACTGAAGTCGATTCAGATGATGATGTGATGGACCTATGTTATGACAATCCAGACCACATGGCCTTTCTCACTAAGCATTTTAACAAGTTCTTGAAGAAAACAATGAA
Organism: Galeopsis tetrahit; assembly: GCA_963675135.1. Lineage (NCBI taxonomy): Eukaryota > Viridiplantae > Streptophyta > Magnoliopsida > Lamiales > Lamiaceae > Galeopsis > Galeopsis tetrahit. The sequence goes on from OY776130.1 coordinate 20,050,931, forward strand.
CAGGTCCAAAGGGAATATTCAGCCAAAGATTCAGATCAACACATCAACACCACAACCAGAGAAGAGAAGGAGTCAATTTCCACCAAGAATATCACAAAGTGAAGGTAAACCAAGGTATGATCCTGAATATAGAAAATCAGTTCAATGCAATGCATGTTCTGGTTATGGCCATTATGCAAATGAATGTGCCAATACTAGACTCAAGCAAAAACTGAATTTTAGTGCTACCTTAAGTGATGATTCGGATGATGAAAAAGTTAAATCAAAAGAAATTGAATTTGCTTTTCATACTCAGGTTGATTATGATGACTCTTTAGATGATGATCTAGATGAAACAGACTCTGATGTTGAATTGGATGTTACAACATTAGAAACAACATCAAGTCAAAATCATCCAGATTTGAACTGTTTTAATGGTTTTGTTGATGATACAGGAATAAGGACAGAAGATTCGAAATACCAGAAGTTATTGGAGGATTTGAACTCTCAGAAACTCACTCTTGATTCTTTGAATAAAGAGAATGAGGATCTGAAAGGAACAATCACCAAACTAGAAGTTATCCTTACCAGAAGAGATTTAGAACTCTGCAAATTAAAGGAAGAATTGAAAAGTCCTACCTTAAGTTTCAGAAAATATGAAAAGAGTGCTTCTGATATGAATGATGTTTTGGTATTTGGTAAATCTAACAATCATGGTTTAGGTTATGATGGTGAAACTGCATCTATTTCTAAAAGTTTTGCAAATCCAGAGAAGTTTGTGAAGGCTAATGCTAAAACATATGTTGAAGCATCAGCACAAACAAAACCTCACAAGGCTAAAGCTTTTAAAAAGTTATTTGTTTGCCATTATTGTTCTAAATTAGGTCATATTCGTCCTTACTGTTTGAAAATGAAGAAAGATTTTGCTGATGAGAAATTGTTACCTAAAAAGTTGTCACATTCGAAGAAACATTTCTCAAAATCTACTTGGAAAAAGAAATCTGATGTTACCTGTAATGCAGTCCACACTTCTTTGAAAGCATGTTTACCTGGTCTATGGTATTTTGATAGTGGTTGTTCTAGACATATGACAGGACAAATTGACTACTTATCTGATTATGCTACTGTAAATGGTGGATATGTTACATATGGTGGAGGTTCAAAAGGAAAAATCATTGGAAAAGGAACTTTAAATGTTAAAGGTTTTCCTAAGCTTAAGAATGTTTTGCATGTTGATGGCTTGCTTGCTAATTTGATTAGTATAAGCCAATTATGTGATGATAACTTGCATGTGAAATTTGACAAAGATTCATGTTATGTTCTTGATAAAGATGATGAATGTTTAATGACTGGTACTAGGTCAGCTGGTAATTGTTATCTTATTGGAACAAACAATGTGTGTAATTTGTCAAAACATAATGAAAATGTCTTATGGCATCAAAGATTGGGTCATGCAAATTATAGATCATTGAAGAAGCTAGTCAATGCTGAAGCTGTGAATGGATTACCAAACTTGAAGTTTAATGAAATCACTATATGTGAACTATGCCAGAAAGGTAAGCAGGTAAGAGTGTCGCACAAAATGCTGTCACATTGTTTGACACATCGTTGTTTTGAGTTGCTGCACATGGATTTAATGGGTCCTATGGAAACTGAAAGCATTGGAGGAAAAAGGTATTCACTTGTTGTGGTAGATGATTACTCTAGGTTTACTTGGATAGAATTCTTAAGAGACAAATCTGAAACATTTAATGCTTTTAAAGTTCTTTACAAAAGGTTCAAAAATGTGTTTAACTTGAAAGTTAGCAAGATTAGAACTGATCATGGTAGAGAATTTGAAAATAGCATGTTTACAGATTTTTGTGAAAAGAAAGGTATAATGCAAGAATTTTCATCTCCTAAAACTCCACAACAAAATGGAATTGCTGAAAGAAAAAATAGAACTCTACAGGAAATGGCAAGAGTCATGCTTACTTCCAAAAGCCTTGCTAAAAGATTTTGGGCTGAAGCATTGAATACAGCATGTCATATCACTAATAGGGTTTATATTCGATCTGGTTTTAAGCAAACACCTTATGAGATTTTGAACAACAGAAAACCAAATGTGAAGTACTTTCATGTATTTGGTTGTGTGTGTTATATTCTGAATGATAGAGATCAACTCCATAAGTTTGATTCTAAAAGTGATAAAGGTTTCTTCTTAGGCTATTCTAGAAATAGTAAAGCTTATAGAATCTATAACCTTAGGACTAACACTGTTCAAGAATCTGTTAATGTTGTGTTTGATGATGATAAAGGTCTTACAGATGGAAATGAAGAAGAAGATGTTTCAGAGGTTACTGAAAAATCTGGAGATTCACTGAAAACTGAAAATGTTGCTCCGAATGTTACAACATCTGGAACAACATCGACAGAAAGTTCAACAGAACCTACACAGAATAATCAGTATGTTCCCAAAAGGAATATTTCTTCAAGGATTGATAAAAGTCATCCATCGAACCAGATCATAGGTGATGCTACAGTTGGAGTGCAGACAAGAGGCAAAGTAAGAGCCAATAAGGTAGATGTGGTAAGAACATTATGCATGTCTTCTATATGTAATGTAATGAATGCAGAGTGCTATTATTCTGAAATTGAACCTAAAAATGTTAATGAAGCTTTAACTGATGAAAATTGGATTAATGCTATGCATGAAGAACTTAATCAGTTTGAAAGAAATGAAGTCTGGACACTAGTTCCAAGGCCTGACAACACTAATGTCATTGGAACTAAGTGGATTTATAAGAATAAAACTGATGAGTCTGGTAACATTGTTAGGAACAAAGAAAGATTAGTTGCACAAGGTTACACACAAGTTGAAGGTATTGATTTTGATGAAACTTTTGCACCAGTTGCTAGGATTGAGTCTATTAGATTATTGCTAGCAATTGCAAGTTTTATTGATATTAAACTTCATCAAATGGATGTAAAAGCTGCATTTCTTAATGGAATTTTGAATGAAGAAGCATATGTTGAACAGCCTAAAGGATTTGAAAATCCACAATACCCTGATCATGTATATAAACTTAAGAAAGCATTGTATGGTCTTAAACAAGCTCCTAGAGCATGGTATGGTAGGCTTACTGACTTTCCTTTGGAATTTGGTTTTATTAGAGGAGAAGCCGATAGAACTTTGTTCATTAAGCAATCTGGAGAAGATATGTTAATTGCACAAATCTATGTTGATGACATTGTTTTTAGTTCAACTTGTGATAATATGTTAAACCAATTTGTTAAAGCAATGACTGCAACATTTGAAATGAGTATGGTTGGAGACTTGAATTATTTTCTAGGTCTACAAATCAAGCAGTGCAAGGATGGAATATTCTTCTCACAAGGTAAGTACGCTAAGAACTTGGTGAAAAGGTTTGGTCTTGAAAATTCAAAAAGCATGAAAACTCCTATGGGATCTACTTTAAAACTATGTAAAGACAGTGCTGGAAAAGATGTTGATCCAACATTGTATAGATCTATGATAGGAAGTTTGTTTTACTTAACCTCTAGTCGACCAGATATTATGTACAGTGTTTGTGTTTGTGCAAGGTACCAATCGAACCCTAAGGAATCTCACCTGAATGCAGTGAAGAGAATCATAAGATATATTGCAGGTACAAGTGAACTTGGGATTTGGTACACAAAGGATACAAGTAGTACACTAGTTGGATATAGTGATGCAGACTGGGCAGGAGATATAGATGATAGGAAAAGCACGAGTGGAGGATGTTTCTACATGGGAAACAATCTTGTGTCATGGCATAGCAAGAAGCAAAATTGTGTCTCACAATCTACGGCTGAATCCGAATACATTGCTGCAGGCAGTTGTTGTACACAACTCCTATGGTTGAGTAAGATGTTCAATGATTATAGCTTAGAAAGTGACACATTAACTGTTTTTTGTGATAACACAAGTGCAATCAACATTTCTAAAAATCCAGTACAACACTATTTGACTAAACACATAAGCATTAGGCATCATTTCATAAGAGATTTAGTAGAGAAAAGTATTGTGAAGTTAGAATATGTTCCCACTGAAAATCAATTTGCAGATATATTCACTAAGGCTCTTGACCATGAGAGATTCTCATTTTTGAGGAAATCTCTTGGTATGTGCACAACCTGAAAATCCAAGATGGATGTTGTTACAAATGCGGTAGCATTTGGAACAACATCAAGGGTAAGTGTAATCCTGATTGATTTAATTCATTCCATGATTCGTTAAATAATTCCTTTGTAAAATATCTTTGAATCTGAAATTTTTGGTACAAAAATAGACATGATTTACACCTCTCAAATGCATATAAAAAGAATGTTGTTAGCATACTAAAAGATGTAGTTTATCACTGAGTAACTATGGAGCACGGAGTTCACTACTACGATGCCTTCTTTTCAAAAGGTGATTAAACAAATACATCAATATGTTCATAATCCATTGAGTAATTATGGGGCACGGAGTTCGCTACTACGATGCACTCTTCTAGAAAAATGGATCAATATGAACTAGGCGCTACAACACGAAAAGAAAAGAAAAAATAAGGTGCAACACAAATGAAGCAAATTCATGTAAAAACCGTGTTGAGGTGTATTTAAAAATGTCTTGAGTACAACATTAGAAGATTTGAATTTATTTTTATTAGTTGTAATTATTTAATTAATTTTCTGGAATTTATTTTATTAAATGGAGGATACTAACTCACGTTTTGTTTTTCCAGGTCTTGCAAAGTTATTTTAATTTTGAGCCAATTTATTAATTATCTAATTAATCTGCAATTTTAGCCACTAACACCATGATCCAATATGGGATACCCATTTTGTTCTTCTTGACCGAAAATCAAGGTATCACAATCTGGTCATGCAATTTCATTCCAGAAGTTTCTAAAAGTGGTGGGACATTTTCATAACTTCCATTCTATACTCTATAAAATTGTCTCGTGAGTGTGTGTTTAATTCATAAGTGTAAGCTAAAGTGTGTAAGCTGAAATTTTCCAGAAATATAAATTGCAATTGTGTGTTTCGTATTGCGTGTCTACTTTCTTGAGCATTAAGTCTTTGAAGGGATTTAAGTATGAAAAAGATGGGACTCACTTCATCTTCTCCAGCTGAAAAGAATCCATCGTCCTCATCTTCGACTCCACTGCATCTTCTCGCAACAATGGCTTCCAACCAATCCGCCGGAAATACCGCTCCGATCACCACTGCCACCGTCACTAACTTCTTCGACCACCATTACCATTCCCCAAAACGCAACAATCGAGGAGTTTACCCGGGTAATTCAAACTATTTCTACCAACCTCTTAAATTCGGTTCCTATGCCTCAAATCTATGTTGGAGACGTCCCATTGAATATCCCTACTCAAACTCCTAATCCGATTCAAACCACTACTTCTACTCTGCAAAATCCCCAAACTGAAAACCCTACTGAGCCCGAAACCACTGAAATCACCATCTCTACTAAAATTGCTCCGATTGCTGCTCCTGTTGTTGAAACAACCGAAGCAACCGAGGGAAATGACACTCCCATGGCTGAAGCCGAGCTTGAAAGAGCAGAGGACTCTGCCCACACCAGTTCCTCTCTTTCGGAATCGACTGAGTCAGAGCCTATGCCTCTGAAATCATCCTTGATCAAAGGAAAACGAAAGCGGAGCCCGAAGAAACCAAAGAGGAGATCCAACAGAGTGTTTTCGAGGGTGAACTATGCTGAGAGTTCACGAAAGAAGAAGCCCATGGCAGGTGATGTAGCTACTGCTCCAATTCAGGTCTTTACAGATTCTGAAAAGGATAGCTCAGATGGTGAAATTGCTCATACTAAAGCTGCTGAGAAAGAAAACTCTGACGAAGAGAATGTTCCTCTCATGGTACTGTGCAAGAAGATAAGAAAGAAATCAAAGCAAAGGAAGGATGCTACTCCCATTGCTCCAGCACCAGTTGCAACCTCTGTTCCTGATGAAAGCCCTGATGATAACAGCTCTACTGAATCCGATCAACCTAATTCCGAATCTGAAAACACCTCTAATGGTGATGAAGGTACACCCACTTCCGAAACTGATGTAGAAATGGAAACCTCTGAGGATAGGTTAGCCAATCTGTCAAGGAGAAAACTGTTAATTGAACGTAGGATATGTGTACCTGACTTTAATTCTAAGGGTTTGATTAGATTTCTTGAGGATAGAAATTTGTTGCATGCTGTTACGTTTGGTGAATCATTTGTTGCAACATGGGTCTATGAATTTTACTCCTGTTTAAGAAAGAGCATTGGTAGAAGAACTTCTCAATGGTATGGAATTGTAAGATTTAGAGATAGAGATCTTCCCTTTACACCCGAATTGATTAACGATTTTTTACACATTGAATCTGTTGAGGAAGTTGAAGAACCTTCAATGGATATAATTGATCAGGCAATTACAGGTGGTAGGGTAATGAGGTGGAAGAAAGTTATGCTTGCATGTAATCTTACCTCTCTATATTCAATTTTGCATAAGTTGATTGTGTATAATTGGATTCCATCCACGAACTCCACAAAGGTCACTATGAGTCAAGGAATACTTCTTTACAGAATTGTGGTAATGAGAAATTTCAATCTTGGATTGACTATTTTCAATCATATGATGAAATTTTCTGGGACAGTAACTGATAAAGGCAATCTGCCTTATCCGGCTCTCATTTATGGTTATTTGAGACATAACAACTACCAACGGCATAAACATGATATGTTGAGGGGGAGAGTTCCTCAAATTACAGTGTCTCGTAAGCTGATGATTGGAGATAGAGTTGTTGATCTCCCTATCCAAGGTGCTGAAAGAGCTGAACCTGAAATTCCAAATGTTGTTCCCAATGTCCCAAACACCACAAGCCACATTCCAATCTCCAGAAACTTCATACTTGTTCAGTTAACTCACTTGCAGGATACCATCAATGAACTACAGTTCATGAAGGATTATTGGATGAAGAAACTTTCTGCTACACCAGGGGGAGTACCTGCTGCTGCTGCACCAGTCCCTGATGTTAGAGGAGTCACTAAGTATGGGGGAGTTCGAATTGAAGAACTTGATGCTGATCCAAATGTTGTTGCACACCTTGCAACAATGGTGATTGAACAACCTGATGAAGATGAACAGGTTTTTGCTGATCTTCCAGACCTTGCTGCTGGAAATGCTTGAAGACAGGGGGAGGCTGAATCTTAAAGGATGCAATGTGCAGATTTCTGTTGCTGCAGCTGTTGTTACAGCAAATGATGCATCTTATTCAGTTTCTATCTTACTGTTTTATTTTAACTTATGATCCTACAGGCTGATACACTGATTTAACTGTTTTGTGTTAAGTTTTACAAACTTAGTAGTTTATAGTTTAGTTTGAACTTAGAACTCTATTTGAAGCTCTGATATTTTTTGTTTTGAGCTCTGATATTATATTAGTTGATAGGACTTCGTTTTACTTTGTTCACACTACTCAGATTATGACTTGTTTCAGTTTTTCCCATTTAGTTCTGATTATTTCACTTTGAAACAGGTTGTGTTAAATGAGTATATTACTTACTCATTTTATTGTTGGAAGATATTACTAAGACAAGTGTTCTACTTAGTATTCAGAGTACTAACACCACTTAGTCTTGTATATTTTCTTGTTTCTTTCACTATTTGATCATACGCTACAACAGGTGTTGACTTGACGAGTACATGGATATGATGGTAATACTCTAGCATGTACATAAAACTGGTTTATATATGTTTACATATGTACATCAGGTGTGCTGTAGCAGAAAGGTCAAATTGGGGGAGATTGTTGATGTTGAAGACTTGGTGATGTTATCGAAGATGTTATCACACAAGGCTGCAACATCATAATTCGACCTTTCTTATTTTTCCTAAGTCTAAATTCTGTTTTCTGGCTAATGCTGCTTTAGATGTTGTAACATCGCAGGTTGAAGATCTAGAACATTCTACAACGTTCCAGACTGGAAGGATCTGGAAGCTTGCAGAAGTATGTAGATCATGCGGTTGCCCTTGAGAAACGTCCAGAACTGGCTGGAAGATCCTAGAAGGCAGTTGGGAGAGAAGAAAGGATAAGATCCTACAATTTAGGAGATCATGGATGAAGGTTCTAGAATGCATATTCACGCCTATAAATACAGCAGAGCCGTGGTCATCATCCATCAATCGAAGTGCCATTCTTTAATTACTAAACTAGTGTTCATCCTGTTAGGAATTAATTGTCATTGGCATGTTCTTGTCGTTGTGCCGAAGAGTCCAAACTTCCTGTACAACATAAACTTCTCTACACATCTTTGATAGATAGATCATAGAGTTAGAATAGTTTTTGGTAGTGTAATTTTTACACTTAAGCCGTCTTTAGACTCGATAGGTTATCAAGTCTTATTAGTGAAAGTTTCGCCATAAGGCTCGCATAGATTTTAAATTAAAATCTATGTTAAAAAGTTAATTCTGTGTCTTTGTGTTTTCATACTTTCAAGTCTTCCGCTATTCGTATTCTGATATTCTGTAATCGAGTCAGTGTTACATTGAGTGTTCTAACATTGAGTGTAGCATTAGTCTTGTTTTACTTAACACGCACACTTTCACTGAATTTCTTAAATCATCATTTTCAAATGTTAATGATTTAATAATACGATTTAATTTTTCAGTTTCAGAATATACAAAATGTTGTTCTTCATTAGTCAAAGGATTTTCATAAGAATATTTTCTGAAATCAAGTACAGATACTTCTAGTCTATCTTTTAGATTAGAAATTTCTTTATCCTTTTTAGTTAAAAGACTTTCTAATTTAAGAACAGTGTTAGACAAATCTAAAGTATCAGTATCTCTTCTGGATAGACTTGCTTTACTTGATGTACCTGCTTCTGCAACAGCACTTGTGAAACAATTAAATTCTGGAGTATTATTACTCAGTGATTTCCCAAATGATGGCTCATTTGTCTTCACATCATAGTAATCATCCAGATCATCATCAAAAGTATCATCATATATAGTTCTAGCAGAGAAGGCATTTTCAATGTCTTTTTCAGTATCATGCTCAACATTAGATTCATCACTTAAAGTAGCACTGAAATTAAGTTTCTTTTTGAGAAGGGTGTTAGCACATTCATTAGCATAGTGACCATATCCAGAACATGCATCACATTTAACATTCTTCCTATAATCTTGATCAGGTCTAAACCTAGATACTCTTTCTAATTGTCTTGAAGGATTAAAAGTGTTCTTCCTAACAGGCAATTGTTGATTATTAGTAATCTGGACTTTAGGTTGAATATTATCTTTGAATTTCTTATTCTTCATGAATGTCTTAAACTGCCTAGTCATAAAAGCCATGTAATCAGGATCATTAAGATATTCATCAATGTTCTCTTCATCAGAATCAATTTCAGTAACATAAGGTGATTTTCCAGAACCTGATGATGCAGAAGATGAGGCATCACCTTTGAAAACAAGTACTTTCTTATCATAATCAGATTTTTCAGATATGTTCATCTCATAGGTTTTTAAAATACCAATCAATTCGTTTTGGCTTAAAACATTTGTATCCTTAGCTTCTTCTATAACACATATCTTAGGTTCAAAACGTTTAGGAACTGATCTAAGAATTTTATGTACTAACCTTGTGTTGGATATTGGATCACCAAGAGAATGAGCCTCATTTGAAATCTCGGTCAGCTTTTCATTGTAAGATGAAATGGTTTCATCTTCTTTCATCCTCAAATTTTCGAATTTAGTTCCAAGCATACGAAGTCTGGTCCTTCGTACACTATCCGATCCTTCACAATGTTCTTGTAGACGATCCCATGCATCTTTGGAGGAAATACAGCTGGAAATAATTTTGAACATCGAGGAATCAGTTGAGGTGAAGATTGCATTCAATGCCTTTGAATTGTAGCTTGCGGCTGTGATTTCATCATTTGTCCAGTCGAGCTCTCTCTTGATCCGGGTCCTTAGTATACCAGATTCCAAGGTCACTTGTACCTGAAACATACTTGATGATTCTCTTCACAGCATTCAGGTGTGATTCCTTTGGATTAGCTTGGTACCTAGCACAAATACACACAATATACATAATATCTGGTCTACTAGAGGTTAAGTACAATAAACTACCTATCACGGATCTGTAAAGTGTTGGATCAACATCTGTTCCAGCACTATCTTTGCATAGTTTCAAAGAAGATCCCATAGGAGTTTTCATTGGTTTTGAATTCTCAAGACCAAATCTTTTAACCAAGTTCTTAGCATACTTACTCTGGGAGAAGAAAATACCATCACTGCATTGTTTGATTTGAAGACCTAGAAAATAGTTCAAGTCTCCAACCATACTCATTTCAAATGTTGCAGTCATTGCCTCAACAAAGTTACTCAACATTTTATCACAAGTAGAACCAAACACAATGTCATCAACATATATTTGAGCAATAAGTAAATCTCCTTCAGTGTGCTTAATGAACAAAGTTCTATCAGCTTCTCCTCTAATAAATCCATATTCCAAAAGAAAGTCAGTAAGCCTACCATACCATGCTCTAGGAGCTTGTTTAAGACCATACAATGCTTTCTTTAGTTTATATACATGATCAGGATATTGTGGATCTTCAAATCCTATAGGTTGTTCAACATATGCTTCTTCATTCAATATGCCATTTAGAAATGCAGCCTTTACATCCATTTGATGAAGTTTAATATCAATAAAACATGCAATAGCTAGCAGTAATCTAATAGATTCTATTCTAGCAACAGGTGCAAAAGTCTCATCAAAATCAACGCCTTCAACTTGGGTGTAACCTTGTGCTACTAACCTAGCCTTGTTTCTAACAATATTATCAGATTCATCAGTTTTATTCTTGAATATCCACTTTGTTCCAATGACATTAGTATGACTAGGTCTTGGAACAAGTGTCCACACTTCATTTCTTTCAAACTGACCAAGTTCTTCATGCATAGCATTAATCCAGTTTTCATCAATTAAGGCTTCTTTAGCACTCTTAGGTTCAATTTCAGATAAATAGCATTCAGCATTTACAACATTACACATAGAAGACATGCATATTGTTCTTACCACATCTACCTTGTTTGATCTTACTCTTCCTCTTGTTTGCACTCCAATTGTAGCATCGCCTATGATCTGGTCAGAAGGATGACTTTTACCTATTCTTGAAGAAGGATTCGTTTTGGGAACGTACTGGTCATTCTGTGAAGTTACAGCTGACTGTTTTGTAGATGTTGACCCAGATATGTTAACATTTGGTGTAACATTTTCAGACTTCAGTGTATTCTCAGAACTATCAGTAACCTGTGATACATCTTCTTCATCTTTGTCATCTGTAAGACCTTTATCATCATCAAACACAACATTAACAGATTCTTGAACAGTGTTAGTTCTAAGGTTATATACTCTATAAGCTTTACTATTTCTAGAATAGCCTAAAAAGAAACCTTTATCACTTTTAGAATCAAACTTATGAAGTTGATCCCTATCATTCAGAATATAACACACACAACCAAATACATGAAAATATTTCACACTTGGTTTTCTGTTATTCAAGATCTCATAAGGTGTTTGACTTGTGCCAGAACGAATAAAAACTTTATTAATGATATGACATGCAGTATTCAATGCTTCTCCCCCAAATTTATTAGCAATACATTTGGATGTAAGTATGACTCTAGCCATTTCTTGTAAAGTTCTATTCTTTCTTTCAACAATTCCATTTTTTTGTGGAGTTTTAGGAGATGAATATTCTTGCAAGATACAATTTTTATCACAAAAATCATTAAACATGCTGTTTTCAAATTCCCTACCATGATCAGTTCTAATACGGCCAACTTTCAAGTTAAACACATTTTTGAACCTCTTATAAAGAATTTTAAAAGCAGCAAATGCTTCAGATTTGTCTCTTAAGGACTCTACCCAGGTATATCTAGAAAAATCATCTACCACAACTAAGGAATACCTCTTTCCTCCAATGCTTTCAGTTTCCAGAGGACCCATCAAGTCCATGTGCAGTAATTCAAAACATCGATGTGTAGTACAATGTGACAGCATTTTGTGCGACATTCTTACCTGCTTACCTTTTTGGCATGGTCCACATACAGTGTGAAAGTGTGTGTGCGTGCGATATACAGAGATGTTGTCTGTAGTGTTGGCACAGTCCAGACAACAATGAGCAGCGGAATTTAAACAAACACTTTGCAAAGAAGTTATTCAAAATTTGTGTAGATTAAATAATTAATCTACACGAATCACTTATATTAACTCTTAATATCAGTGAAACAAAATCAACAACCTCGTAAGGTTTTGAACAACTACAACTCAGATTGAGTTTGAAAAGTTACTAGCAAAATACGAAACTATCTCCCTTATAGATCTAACATATTTTCCTAGCAAACGACTATGATTGAGTACACTAATATTCGGGTTTATAAGAGTGCACTAATCTACAAGAAAGAACAAAATATTTTTCTAACTAGAAGCGTTGCGCATTCCATAGATAGTAATGTAGTTTAGCTTTCTCTCTTGTTTTACTTTGAAGTGAAGGCAGTGGGTCTATTTATAGGCTTGAATTCGAACTTCCTTGCAACTCCTACAACTCCCTTGATCAACTTCAGCCTTTGGATCAAGGTGGTTTCTTGTAACTTCCCTTCACACTCCATATTTGTAGGACTTTGACCAATGGTGCTTAGTAACCACTCAATCCCGTGCAACTGCCTGACCTGGGTGTTGCCCACGTCTTCTACCTACATTTGGGACATCACTAAGCAACACAAGTTAGGTTAGAGTTAGTAAAAGGAGAAAGGGCAAATTCTGATGTTGTCTTAGGTGTTGGAACATTTAGTACAACATTCAAACTGAAATGTTGGATCATTAGAGACAACACCTATTCCAACATCAACACAGTGATATTGTGAAACCTCAGTTTTGGAATTCCTTTTACTGCATCTGCTTTGATTAGTTTTTGCATTGCTCTGTAATTTGCATGACCCAATCTTTGATGCCATAAAACATTTTCATCATATTTTGACAAGTTACACATATTTGTTCCAATAAGATAGCAATTATCAGCTGACCTAGTACCAGTCATTACACAAACTTCATCTTTATTAAGAACATAACATGAATCTTTATCAAATTTCACATGCAAATTATCATCACAAAGTTGACTAATGCTAATCAGATTTGCAAGTAAGCCATCAACATGTAAGACATTTTTAAGCTTAGGAAAACCTTCAACATTCAAAGTTCCTTTTCCAACAATCTTTCCTTTAGAACCTCCACCATATGTAACACTACCACTATTCAAGGTCACATAGTCAGATAAGAAATCAGTACGACCTGTCATATGTCTAGAGCAACATTACAGGTAATTTTTGGTTTCCATGCAGATTTCATAAACTGTTTACCAGAATGTGACAGTTTTTTATGCAGCATTTTCAAAGTTTTCTGTTCTTCAAACAATTTTATACAGTAAGGACGAATATGACCAACTTTGAAACAGTAATGACAGATATACTTCCTTTTAACCTTGTGAGGATCTGATTGTGCAGATGTTGCATCAGATGTTACAACATTTGCCTTCACAAATTTCACAGATTTTCTAAATTTATCAGAAATAGAAGCAGTAGTACCATCATAACCTAAACCATGATTATTAGACTTACCAGTAGCTATAACATTATTTACCTCAGAAGCACTCTTGGAATATTTCTTGAAACATAAGGTGGAATTTATCAATTTCTCCTTTAAGTTACAAATTTCCAGATCTCTTTTGGTAAGTATAACCTCTAGCTTGGTGATTGTGTCTTTCAGATCCTCATTCTCTTTATTCAAGGAATTAAGAGTGAGTTTCTGATTGTTCCAATCATCTAACAGCTTTTGGTGTTCATTGTCATCAGTCATTTTTCCTGCATCATCAACCAAACCATTAAAACAGTTCAAATCTGGGTGACTCTGTTCTGATGTTGCTGTAGATGTTGAAGCATCAGGTACAGCATCATAATCTGTTTCATCCAGATCATCATCAGAGGAATCATTATAATCAATTCTGGTAAAATTAGAATATTCATTCTGATTTAATTCATCAAAATCATCATCATCAGATTCATCACTCAAGGTAGCACTAAAGTTCAGCTTTTACTTAAGTCTAGTGTTGGCACATTCATTTGCATAATGGCCATAACCAGAACAAGCATTGCATTGAACTGATTTTCGAAATTCAGGATCATACCTTGGTTTACCTTCACTCTTTGATGGTCTTGGTGTGAATTGACCTTTCCTCCTTTCTGGTTGAGGTGTTGATGTGTTGATTTGAATCTTAGGCTGAATGTTTCTAGATTTGTTCACAGATTTCTTAAGAAACTTATTAAAGTGCTTAGTGAGCAAGGCAATGTTGTTAGGATTGTTGAGGCATTCATCAAGCAGTTCTTCATCAGAATCAACTTCAGTAATGATAGGTTGAACTTCAGAAGTGTTTGATGTTTCCCCTTTAAAAACCACAACTTTCTTATCAGCATTAGTTTCATCAACTTGATTAGTGTTTATTTCATAAGTTCTAAGAATACTCACTAACTCATTTTGACTTAACTTATCTGTATCTTTTGCCTCTTCAATAGCACAAATTTTAGCATCAAATCTTTTAGGAACAGATCTTAATATCTTATGAACTATTCTAACATTAGAAATAGGGTCACCAAGAGAATGTGATTCATTTATAATCTCACTTAACCTTTCATTGTAGGTTGTAATTGTTTCATCTTCCTTCATTCGGAGATTCTCAAATTTTGTTCCCAACATTCGAAGCTTAGTCCTTCGAACACTTTCTGAACCCTCACAATGCTCTTGCAACCTGTCCCATGCATCTTTAGAAGTAGAACAGTTAGATATAATTTTAAACATTGAAACATCAACAGAATTAAAAATAGCATTTAAAGCTTTAGAATTGTAGCTTGGTGTTGTTATTTCATTAGTCGTCCAGTCAACTTCTCTCTTGAGTTGTATTTCACCATCTGCGTCTGCTGGTCTTTTTGGAGCTTCCCAACCTGTAAGTACAGTCCTCCAAGCACGTTCATCAACTGACTTGATGTACATACGCATCTTAGGCTTCCAATAAGCATAATTCGATCCATCTAAAACGGGTGGCCTAAGTGCCGTGGATATGTGATGTGTTTCCACACTTGACCAAAGATCTAACCTAGTGTCGTCAGGTATCAGCTCTGATACCAACTGAAAGTGTGCTGTGTATGAAGTGTTTAAGTTTAAGTAGAATAATCCTGTACTAAATGTTGTGACAAATTGTACAACACTGGCTCTAACAGAATATCAGAAATTAAGATTCACAACGGAAGACTTGAAACACTAAAAACAAACGTGACACAATGGAAATAATTTTTAACATAGATTTTATAAATAAAAATCTATGCTAGCCTTACGGCGAAATTCAATACTTATCTTCAAGTACAAATGTTGTGTGAAATGTTACAGCAATAGCATTCACAACTGAAACTACAAACGAGGCAGGTGCCTTGTTCTAAAAACTAACTAAGTGTATAAATTATACACTGTCGAAATGCCTAGTCTATCTAATGATTACACTCTCAATAGATAAGAAGACACACAGCCATACGAGTGGGATACTTCGTACGAACTAAAAGGTAAAACTACTGGCCACAATTCCTAACAGGGATCAACGCTCGGTCTAGGAAATTGATCGAATAGAATACACTGATTTGAGAAGCCTTCAATCGGTATTTATAGAAGTGGGGTGCTGATTCTAGAGGCTTGCACAATGAGATCCTATTTTTTAGGAACTCAACTTCCATGATCTTTCTAGATCTTTCTTGCACGTTCCAGGTCATTCTGAGATGCTTCCAGCCTCTTCTAGCTCTTCTAGGACGTTCTCCAATATTCTGGAATCTTCCAGGTTCCAGATCCTTGTAGAAGCTTCTAGACTCTGCCAGAAATGCTGTGACATTTAGATCAACATTTAATGTAACATTTCAGAAAGGACTTAGAAAAAATCTCGGAAGGTCAAATTAAGATGTTGTTGATAATGTTAAGGCATTTAAGGATTAACAACATCTACAGTATCCAATCTTGAGTCGGATTGCAAGAGATGTTTTAGCAATTCATGTTTCCACTGTTGCTTCGGAATCTGCTTTTAGTACAAGTGGTAGGTTGATTAGCCCCCATCGTAGTAGACTTCACCCAACGACAGTTGAGACGTTGATGTGTGCACAAAGTTGGTTATCGGCTAAGAAGAAAGGTAACTACTAACTTTTTTCTTATTAACATAAACTAATGTGATATAACTATATAATTCTCATTCATATTATTTCTTTGTAGATGAACATGCTAAAGAATATGTTCTTTATGGTGAGGATGATGAGAATAACGAAGTCATTGAAAGTTAAAATGGACGAGGATGAAGATAATGAAGGAGAACTAGAGAACTGGAGAACTGGAGAATAGAGCACTGTCACTCTATTGAAGAATTAAACTTGGGACGATATTTTAATATCTTAGAATAACTTTTGTTTGTTGTTCAGTATTTTGTTGTTTAGTATTTTGGATTTGATTATTTTGTTTGCTTTTAAGTATTTTGGATTTGATTATTTTGTTTGCTGTTAAGTATTTTGGATATGACTTAGTGAATTTCTAATGTTTAATTTTAATGTTTAATTTAATTGTGGATTTTTAATATTTATTTTACTGTTTAATTTAATTTAATCTGCATATTTTACTTGAACTTTTGGAGTGCATGGGGCAGGGCAGGGCAATGACTTGCACAGGGCAGGGCAAGGCACGAAATGTTGCCCCGCAGCAAGTCGCAGGGCAGATTTGGATATTTAACTATCTGCCCTGCTCTGCCCCATTGCCATCCCTACTAATGGCCTATTGAAGGGCCGTTCGTAACTCATCCATACTGTGCATAAGAGTTTCAACATTACGCGTCAATTGCGCAATATCAGCATCCCTACGCGCATCACCTTGCGTCGCAGCATCAAATTGCGGTTGACGACTAGGAGGCATCGTGACTAGTCTCGTAATACCAACTGACGTAGCGGAAACGTATAAAACAAGGGATGAACGGAATAAACGATGTATTGAGATGATCGTCTTGATACTACGTATACTAGACGTCACTCGAAAGGGAATAAAACCCTAGAATTTCAATCAATATTCAACTGCCTTCAAAAATCCTAAACTCCAGTTTAAATACTTTTAATCTCCTCAACAGGCCGAGATTATTTGTAAAACTAAAAGCCCACCAAATTAAAAATAAACATGCAGCAAATTAAAATAAAGAAACAATACGCAGCAAAAATAAAGAACCCAAAGTAGAACTCAGATATTCTTCTGTCTTCATGCACAATATCACTCCACATCACGTTCACCCCCATGCAGAAGCTCCATAGCAATGAGAGACTTGTGAAGGTTCCAAGGTTGTCTAGAAAGGACGCCCTTCACCTCAGATTCCTCCCCAAAAGTGAGAAGAAAAAGACCATTTCCAACACTAGAAATTTTTAGGGGGGGGAGGGGCTCTCAATCGCCAGGTTCGGCCAAGCACCTCCTTCAAATCCAAGATGTTGAATGTTCTTCTCGCCACAAACCGCGTAACAATCGTGTTTTTTGGGATGGCCAGCTCATTTCTTTGGGCAACGATGTGGGTAGTTTCCTTATCAGAGATACGAAAACTCTCCATCATCTCATTTAGACTCTCTGACATAGTGAAACTCACAAGAAAAGGGGGATAAATGAAAGAAAGATATGGAGAAGATGAGGAGACAGACTGAAAATGGGATAATAAATAGAAGGGGAAGCGCCCCCTATATTAGGCGGAAATTGCAAAACCACTGCCCCCAACCCACTGAAAATCGGCTGCAAAATAAGAATAAAAAACCCCGAAAAAACTTCGCCCAATCAAAATGAGGACCTTCATCATTTCTCTCCAAGAAACAAAAGCGCACTAAGAAAATCCCCAATGTTACAGCGAGTAAGGTACACCACGTCTGAGACACAAATCTCCCCTCAATCTAATGATTGATAAATTTGCAGTAACCAAGAAATAAAAAGACAAGAGTGTGGAGAAAGGTAACACAAAAAACAATGCAAGACGAGACGGGGGAGAGAAAAAGAATTGGAGGAGAACCCAAACGTCGCCGGCTGGATGAAGTTTTCCAAAAAACCTAAGGGAAGCAAAACTTCTAGAGAGAGAATCTGAGGATGTAACAACAATTCATCTTAGAAACGTCAATTAATTAACCCAAGAATCAGCAGAAACTAATGCAATAATACAACAACTAGACGGTCCAAAATGTTGGTTCTAGTTAGGAGATTATACTACAATAATCATGAAAAACACAATGAAATCGAGTTAATGACTTATACTTTTTAGTAATATTATGTTGCATTTTTCAGTTATAGGTGTCACGCCCCAATTTTCATATAAGTTAATTTTATAAAAATAGTTGACAATTTCAAGATAGAGGGAGATGAACTGAAATTTTAACGAATAGAAATGAGATTTATGAACTTATTCAATAGTAAAATACTTGATAAGCAGTCGTGAGAAAGTTAAATAAATAAATAAACTAGTCCAAATTGATTTTACAAAGTGATAATTGTTTTGTCATCCACAGCCCCTCCTCGCCACCAGCTCTTTAATCTGAAAATGTTAAATAAGGGGTGAACAAACCACAGCTCAGTGGGGACACATTTGTCAAAACTAAATACAATAAGCAATTATATTATCAATTCACATTAACATTAACATGTATAATTTCATAATAATTCAATAACAACACCTCGTTTAATTTATAAATGTCAAATGATATATCCTCATTTATAAAGGTCAGAAGACCTATCCTCGTTTATAAAGGTCAGAAGACCTATCCTCGTTTATAAAGTTTAGAAGACCTATCCTCGTTTATAAAGGTCAAATGACCTATCCTCGTTTATAAAGGTCAGAAGACCTATCCTCGTTTATAACGTTTATAAAGGTCAAATGACCTATCCTCGTTTATAAAGGTCAAATGACATATACTCGTTTATAAAGGTCAAATGACCTATCCTCGTCTATCTTTCACATGAATATCAAAATAATCACATATGACATTTAGTAGTGACAAACATAATAAGTTCGAAATCATATTTCACATGAATATAAAAATAATCACACATTGCATTTAATAATGACAAATAGAATGATAGAAATCCCCACCTTAAAGTCGATTGATAGATTCGATGATTGAATGGTAGCTTCGGTCCTTCTGATAATGTCACCTAACACGAGTAATAAAATTACACCTAATAAGAATATGGCAAAAACTTGTGTGAGACCGTCTCAAGGATCTTTTTCTGTGAGATTTAACCTATATTTCAAAATTTTGGGTAGGATAACCCACATTTTTTTTCCAGATTTTGGTTTGTAAAAAAAGTGATAATGTTTAAGTAAAAAGTGATAATATTTCTAACAAAAGTGACTATCACTTTTTACTCAAACACTATCACTTTTTGCTCAAACATTATCACTTTTTATATATAACAGCCGTCTCACGGATCTCATTCTGTGAGACGGTCTCACCCAAGACTAGCCCTAAGAATATATATTCTAAAATCATAGAGCATAATTTCTAATTAGAGAACTAATCTGGCCACGGCTACAATAAGTAAAAAACTCTAATCTAACTAAATTTGGAAACTGACTGTGAAATTCATATAACACATACCCTCTCCAAACATAAACTTTCATTTAAATTCTATCTATATTAATTTAATGGTCTTTTCAAATAAATTTATAATTATGTAATGAATCTATTAGTTGCCATCTGACATTCTTTGGAAAATCAACTATCATGATACAACTTTTGTAACAAAAGAGATGCCCACTTCTTTCTTATTTAATATTCATAATCTGCAACAAAATTAACTCAGCATTCGTCTAAATACGATAGGAGAAGGGAAATCAATAATCAATTCCAATGTATAATAACACAAATAAAATAAGGAAAAAAGAACATTAGAAGAGAATACCAAATAAGGAAATCCTTGAAGATGGAGAAGAACCGTATCACAGGCGTGATCCCAAATTTGGATGGGTGGGACAATTAGGGTAAAATCTTATTAATGAATAAATTGGGCTTGGGCTCAAATAAGATAAGAATTAGAAGTTTAGAATTTCAAATATATTTTTAAACGGGCTTTCAATATTTATCTTAATACTCATAATATAACTTTAAAATAAATAAATAAATATTTGTTTATGAATTTATATTATAAAAATTTATGGGTATTACAATAGGGACTTACACCTTTTAGAAGTATTGTGTTGCACTTTTAAATTATACTGATTCATATTTTTTAGTAATATTGTGTTACATTTTTTATTGAATAAAACTTTCCATTTAAAAGTTTAACACATTTTTACTTAAAAAGTTTTAATCGTTATAATTGAAAAATGTAATTAAAGATAGTAAAGACTTTAATTTTATGAGTAATAATTTTTTTTTAGTATGAATATACAGTGATGTAATATTGTGATGTTTTGAGAACATCGTTAAAATATTATTTTACTATTTTAAGTATGGATTATTAAGTAAGAACATTAAAAGAAATAGCAAAGTGATTTATTAGGTAGGGAACGAGTGGACTATATTAATATAAACTATTTATTCTCAACCTAAAAAAACCATTTATTCTCTAAATTGTCGGATGTGTTCAGAACACTATGTTTTTTTTATTTTTGGAACATGACTACCACTACAAAAAACGCGCGCTACAGGGACGGACAAATGTCGACGGATTATAGTCCGTCAGCATTTCCGACGGAAATGCTGACGGAATGCTGACGGATTGAAAAGTCAACAACAATGCTGACGGATTTCCGTTCCGTCAGCATTTACCGAGGGAAATACTGACGGATTTCCTTTCCGTCAGCATTTACCGAGGGAAAATGCTGACGGACGTTTTGAAATATGAATGCCGACGAAAATGCCGACGGATAATCCGTCGGCATTTGACCCGTTGAATCCGCGCCGCCTCGTTTTCCAATAAGGTAACCGTTGGCATTAAAAGTGGGCGGTTACCGAGGGAAATGCCGACGGAATATCCGTCGGTATTTTTTTTTTTTTTTTTTATATAAGGGCCTCGATGATCAGAAGCGTTTTAGGAAAAAAAAAAAAACAGGGAGTGCGTGAGTGAGGATTCGGTGGGGAAGACGAAGACGAGGACGAGGCTATTGAAGCAAATTTCTCCGATTACATTGATACGGTACGTTTTCTTAATTAGTTCTATTACTTAGTTTTAATACTTATATATGTTTATGCATGGATATATGTAAATATGAATAATTTAATGTTGATTTGCATGTTATATTGATTTAGTTAGTTGTTAAAATATTATGATCATGTTAGTACGTATGTTAGTTAATTTAATCTGTTGATTAAGAATAATTTTGATAGAGTAGTTTTTTAAGGTTAATTAATTAATTAATTGTTATATGTATACATTAATTAATTGTTATATAGTTAATTACTAGTTTAATTTAATGGTGTAATTTTGATATAGAATATTTTTAATGTAGGTAGTGCATGTTTCAATCAATTGTTTAAATTAGTTTAGATATAGTGGTTCGACCGTTGGATCACGTTGTAATTAGGAATATGTTGATTAAATTAGGAATACGCTATATTAGTAAAAATTTTAAATTAGGAATATGTTCATTAAATTGATAATTATTGACCCAATTAGAAAATTATTATTTTAATTAGTTTTAGGTTTGTTAATTTAGGAATATATATGTTCAATTTTTTATTATTGATTAAGTTAGGTAGAAAAATAATAATTAAATTAGGTTATTGTTGATTAAATTAGGAATATGTTGATTAATTAAATTAGGAATATGCTATATTAGTAAAAAAATTAAATTAGGAATATGTTCATTAAATTGATAATTAGAAAACTCCAATTAGAAAAGTATTATTTTAATTATGTTTAGATTTGTTAATTTAGGAATATGTTAATTTAGAAATATTTTTAATGTAGGTGATGCATGTTTCAATCAATTGTTTAAATTATTAGTTAATTAGATGGTTCGACGGTGGTATCACGTTGTAATTAGGTTATATATATATTGTTTTGATTTAAATTAGGAATATGTTGATTAAATTAGGAATATGCTATATTAGTAAAAATTTTAAATTAGCAATATGTTCATTAAATTGATAATTAGTAAAATTATGTATTTTTTATTGATTGAAACAGATGAGTGAACAAGTACCGAATCAGGGTTCGGGTTCACGTAGGTCGTCATTTTGGTCACGTCGTTCAAGGAGGTCTCGGGATGAATCAGTTCCTGTGACGGCTCCTCCTCCTCCTCCTGTGGCAGTGTCGCCGCCGCCGCCGACTACGATGTCGGTTGGTTCGTCATCCTCTTCTCGTACGCATCCTGTTCGAGACAAAAGGAAACCCATTGAAATCATTTCTGGGGCGTAAGTCAATAATTCTAATGTTTAACAGTATTCAATAACAATTAACTTTATTTATTTATTTATTTATAATGTGTTAGTTTATAAATTTGTTAATAATTTTACAGGTTGGTGCCCGGTAATGAGGTGTCCAGGATATGCACAAAATCCTTTAAGAATTGCAAGATTTCTAAGGGTGCTATCACTTGGTTAACGGTGCCACAATCTAAAAAGGATGAATATTTCGAGGAGTTCCAGGTATATAATTACAATATTTAAAGTTTATTAAATAACTAATTATTCATATTATTTGATAAATATGTTGAATATTTATTTGTATAGAAAAAGGCCCGTTGGGATACGACGATCTACTCGGACGCCGATATTTACGAGAAGTGGTATGGTCTTTGTTCTACTCGGTACACGAACATGATGTACGACTGGAGAACGGCCTGGCGTGATAAAGACGTAAATCTTGTTCTGGGGGTAGAGGATGGTGTTGACCTGTGGGAGTCGTTGGTTGAGAAGTGGTCGGATCCGGCTTACCAAGAGAAGTGTCAGAAAGCTCGGGCCAACCGCAGAACCGACGTTGGAGGCGGGATGGCAGTGCATCGGGGGGGAGCTCGGTCCGTCCTCGAGCAATCACTTGCTATCGTAAGTTTTCATTAATTTTTAAAAATTAAATAATTATAGTTAATTATTTTATATTAGTTATCTAAATTAATTTGTATATGTTTATTTGATATGTAATAGGAGCGGGAGACTGGACGTCCACACACCCACTTGGATCGGATGAGTCTTCTTCATCCGTTTAATGCCGATACACAGACGTCCACCTACGGGCGCACTACTGACCTCCACGTAAGTTTAATTAAATTTATGTATTAATTACATTATATATATATATATAGATAATTAAATTAATTTTAATTTTTTAATTATGTAGTTGAGCGTCCGACAGAGGATTGAAGAGGCCGAGACGCAAGCCACCGCCACGACTACTGCTGAATCAGGAAGCAGCGGTACCCCTCCGGTTGTTGACGTGGACCGGTGTTACCTTGACGTTGCCCCGACCTCCAAGGGAAGGGTCCTTGGCCTTGGTGGGATGAGCAACGCCGTGAGGACACCAAGTGGTCGGTCGGCCCGGAGTGCATCGCAGCCGTCCGTATCCTCCACTGTCGTCCCGGATCCGAACTTCATGGCAATGTTCGAGAACTACTTCCGTACCTGGAGTACCAATGCGGGTCGGACGTTGGGGATGTCTGCTGAGCAGATCGAGGCCATCTAACAGACGATGGGGCAACCACCGCCAGCTCCAGCTCCAGATCAAGCTGCAGGTCAAGATGCAGGTCAGGCCGACGGTGGCGACGTCAACTTGAATGAGGATGTGGAACAATTTTTTAACTTTCCGGGCACTGGCAACTATCCTGGTTGAACAATTTGAACAATTTAATTTTGTGTTGAACTAATTTATTTTTTTGTTGAACTTATTTAATTTTCTGTTGAACTTATTTAATTTTCTGTTGAACTTATTTATCTTTATGTATATATTTATGTTTATGTTGAAAAATATGTTGAACTATATATTGCAGTTTATTTGTGTAGTTTATTGGTGTATAGATGAAAATAGGGTGCATTCATTTGTTTCATTGAGTACAAAATAATCTCATTTAGAGTGCATTCTAGATATAGATTTAAACCACTTGAAGAGTGCATTTTAGTACAAATTAAAATAGCCTCATATAGAGTGCATTATACATATATTTAACCAAACCACTTGAAGGTGGTAGATGCAACCATGAGAACTAGCACAATCAAAATGATTTTGTTCACTTTGATTAAATCCTTGATTTCTTCAGCCAAATTCTTGATTTCTGTAACCAATTTCTTCATCTCTTGAGTCATTTTCTTCATGTCTTCAGTTTCTTGGTCACTTTGATTAGATCCTTGATTCTTGTCAACACCACAGTTTTCTAGAGTATCAGCCCATACAAAGAAACCACATCCACCACCACAACCATCACTTAGGGAGTCAGGACAATTATGAAATATCCTCCCTTTACTTCTAGGTTGTTTAGAAGCATATGTACGACATGCCTTTCCACAATAACAAACAAGGCCTTGCTGAAATCGAATAGAAGATGAAGAAGACATGACATTTCTTTGCAAAATAGAAAAAATCGAATATGGTGTGTGTGAGCTTTGTGTTGCTATATATACAAAAAATTGAATTAATTAATAAAAAAAAAAAATAATAACACGCCAAATGCCGACGGAATATAATTTCCGTCGGAATTCGGAATTTGATAAATGCCGACGGAATATCCGTCGGTATTTATATTTACTGACGGCAATTTGGGCGGTGAAATGCCGACGGAATTAAGTTTCCGTCGGAATTCACCATTTGATAAATTCCGACGGATTATCCGTCGGCATTTATCTTGACCGACGAAAATTTGGGCGGGTGAAATGCCGACGGAAAGATAAGTCCGTCGGCATTTCCGTCGGGAAATGTTTCCCTAAAACTTTCTTTTTTTCCACTTCACTTTCGTATTGCAAATTTACACCAAAACTTTCTACTGCCTAATTTTTTTATGCTCATGCTCGGGTATTCAGAAACATCAAATTACGGTACATTTTCTACCATTTTTAATTTACTCTATATATAAAATTCAATATAATGTAATTACATGTGTTATATATATCATAAGTTTTGTTTGAATTTATTATAAGTTTAGTTTAGTAATGTGTTGCTCCACTTAAATGTTTAGCAGATGGATTTGCCTGACCGTCGTTGGATGTATTGTACTCCTAGAATGATTAGAGGAAATGTGAATGTGGAATTTTATAATGAACTCGTGTTATTTGTTGAATTTGCAAAAAGCCAGCCACATTACATGAGTGGAAATTGCATTAGGTGTCCGTGTAATGCTAAGAAATGTCAGAATAAGCAATATAAAGAGATTGATGAGGTCCTAGTGCATATTGTGAAGAATGGTTTCGTTGATAATTATTATAATTGGACTAGTCATGGCGAAACACGTTGGCCTTATAGATTTGATGAAGTGTTTTACTATTACACTACTGGAATCTATCAACAAGAAGCAAATTTCGATCATGTTGGCACTAGTAACGAGGTAGAACAACGGTTTGGGGACGAAGAACAACAGTTTGGGGACGAAGAACAACAGTTTGGGGACGAAGAACAACATTTTGGGGACGAAGAACAACAGTTTGGGGACGAAGAACAACAGTTTGGGGACGAAGAACCGAATATGTATCAAACAATGATCAGGGAAGCTGGTTTTTCAAACATGGAAGAGGAGCCGACGAATGAGGCATTTCGGTTTTATGAGATGCTCAAATTAGTCGAAGAAGATTTATATCCGGGTTGTGAATCTCACTCACAGTTGTCATTTAATGCACGACTCATGAACATTAAGACCGAGAACAAGCTTTCTAACAGGGCATATGAGCAAGTGACACAGTTATGCAGTGAAATTTGTCCTCAAAATAATAAGGTGCCTACGACGTTTCATCAAAGCAAACAAATGTTGAAGAATGTTGGTTTGCCGGTTGAGAAGATTGATTGTTGTGTGAAGGGTTGCATGTTATATTGGGGTGACGAAGATAGCAGTCTGAACATGTGTAGATTGTGTGGCCATCCCCGGTACAAAGAGGCACGTCGAAAGGGACCTGGTGGTCAATCGAAGAAGACAAAGAAGAAAGTGTCATACAATGCAGATGCAAGTGATTACTTTGGGGTGTTACGGGAAGTCGTCGAAGTAGAATATCCAGGATATCCAGCAAAGACTGTAGTGTTGTTCAAGTGTCATTGGTTTGATTCAGGCCATCTAGGAACAAGAATTCACCCGGAGTACAAGCTCGTTGATGTTAGTTCGAAAAGGACGTATGTTGCGGATGATCCATTTGTATTTGCCCATCAAGTATCTCAAGTATACTACTGCACATATCCGGGAGCTCCACGTGGTTATGAATGGCACGCTGTTTGCAAAGTAAAGGCAAGGTCAATGGTAGAAGTCCCTAAAAAGGACAAAAATACTGAAGATGAATCTCCATTTCAAACAGAACAAATAGAGACTCCAACTGAAGTCTTTACGGGAGATTTCAATCTTTCTGTACCCTTGACGGCTGCAAATCCCCAATTAATCGAAATTGAAGGTGAAGAGGAGGGGGATGAAGAAGAGGATGAAGAGGAGAATGAAGATGAGGATGAAGAGGAGAATGAAGAAGATGAGGATGAGGAGGAGGATGAGGATGAGGAAGATGATGATGATGAGGAGGAGGATAAGGACGAAGAGGAGGATGAAGACGATGAAGATGAAAATTAATTAAATTAATGTAATGTATTTATTTCTTATTTTATAAAAGTTAATTAATTATTTATCATTTAGGTACAAATTATAAAAATTAAATTTACTATAAATATAAGTCACAACTAATATATATATTAATATATGTGGAAGAAATGAATTTTGTGATTTTTTTTTAAAAATATTTTGGTAATTTAGTAAGTATATAGAAAAAATTGAATTATTTAAAAAAAAAAAAAAAAATCGCCAAAATGCTGACGGAATTAACTTTCCGTCGGTATTTACTTTTTGAACAAATACCGACGGATTATCCGTCGGTATTTATATATGTCCGTCGAAATTCACCATTTGATAAATACCGACGGAATATCCGTCGGTATTTGTACATGCCGACGGAAAATAACCCCTTATATAAAACCTCAACCTCGCCTCCCTCCTCTCTTTACATTCCTGTTTCGGCCCCATTCCCCCCACCTCGCCTCCCTCCACTCTTCGGCCCCATTCCCCCCACCTCAAAATCCTCAGAATCGGCGACATCAAATGGAAGCCATCAACACATCATTTTCGGCGACATCAAATGGAAGCCATCAACACATCAAATGAGCCCCAAGGTTCAATCTTTTTCACTAATTTATTTCAAGAACATCATCTAAATGCTAATACTAACACTCTTTTTCACTCTGCAGCGCCGAAACTTGAGGATTTCATCGGCGCCGGCGGAATGGCCCTGAGAACTCCGGCCAACATTTTCCGGCCGGCCAATATGAGAACTACTCAAACTCGTTTGTTCTTCTTTTGTTCTTAGGAAGAAGCTCTCAAAATGGAACAACATATATTCTCAACTAATTTAGTGCATTTTCACAAGGTTTTGATGTTTGATTTTCAAGAAAAAATGGTAATTTTATCTCCATTTCTTACTTTCATTACTTCTAAATTCATGAATATCTTGCAATAGATGTTTTATCTCCAAGTTAAAACATTGATCAATTCTCACTAAAATAAATAAAAAGTATTTCGATAAACCAATGCCAATTAATTCTGGTCGGAAAATGAAATTCTGGTCGGGGCCTCCCCGGCCACCCATATTTTTTTTATTAATATTTTGTTTTACTGACGGATATTCCGTCGGAAAAATGCCGACGGATATTCCGTCAGTCAAATGCCAACGGATATTCCGTTGGCATTTGAATTTCGAAATCATATTTTTTTTATTCATATTTCGTTTTACTGACGGATATTCCGTCGGCAAAATGCCGACGGATATTCCGTCGGTCAAATACCGACGGATATTCCGTCGATATGTGAATTTCGAAATCAATTTATTCAAAAATTAATTTGTTTTATAATTATTTTAATTCATTCTAATTTCTTTTATAATTATTTTAATTCATTCTTTCCGACGGAAATTCCGTCGGAATGTTGACCCGGTTTGTTAAACGGGTTGTCCGGAATACCGACGGACATTCCGTTGGAAAAAGCTGACGGACATTTCCCTCGGCATTTCCGTCGGTATTTCCGACGGAATTCAAAAATCCGTCGGCAAAAAAAGCTGACGCCGAAAAAGGGGACGGCCGACTTTCCGTCGGTAATTCCGTCGGTAACCTCGGCGGCCGACGGAAAATCCGTCGGTAAATCCGTCTCTAAAACGCCCTTTTTTTGTAGTGTACAAATTATTTTTTTGACCTCAACTCAAACATAAATTTTCTTTAATCACCGTAAACTTGCACGCATTAATATTAAATGTATCTAGGTATATAGTACTTCTCTTATCATGATGAAAACTATTCATAAATTTTAGGTTGGTGTACTATGACTCGAGTGCATGTTATGCATCCTAGTCCATGTTGCACTTTTCAGTTTTACTGACTTATACTTTTTGGTAAATGGTGTTGCACTTTTTAATTATTAAACTGTATAATAATATTTTTAGTAATAATTGAAAAGTGCAACACCATTTACCACAAAAAGTGTAAGTCAGTAAAACTGAAAAGTGCAACATGACTAGGGTGCATACTAGACTTTACCTAAATTTTAAACACGAAGCCACGAAGGTTAAGAAATATGATAAAATAAATAAATGTATTAGAGATAATGTGATTGAAAGAAAAAAAAAATACTCAGTATAATAAAATGTGAGAGAAAGAAGTTTGCCAAAAAGAGGATGGGTAACTTTCATTGAAATGAACGAAAAAAAAAAAGTTGGATAGTTTTAATTGAACATATTGAGTATCTTTTAATTAGGTGGCAAACAATTCATGAGGACTAGTCTATATAGAACTTTATTTTAACTTCAATTGGAACTTCGTTAGTAGACGATAATATTTATTCTCGAATTAATCGATTGTTGGATCGAATATTTGAGAGTTATATAAAAAAGGGAAAATATCACTCACAAAATTGGTCACTTAGTTATTATTTTTTTATCAATTTTGATGCTACCGTTAATACCCTTAATAAATCCATCATTGACTAACGGAGAAAAGGCTCCGAGCTCTAATTCTTTTTGGACACAATTTCCTCTATTTTAATTAACAATAGTGATGCGGAGTAATAATGATAATAGAAAAATATCCGGAATATAAAAGAAAGAAGAAAAATAAGTTTTTGAAATATTGGAAAAATAATTCTAATAATTTTCTATCAATTTTAGAGAGAAATTATTTTTTGACACAATTTCCTCTATTTTAATTCACAATATAGTGATGCTGAGTAATAATGATAACAGAAAAATATGTGGAATATAAAAGAAAGAAGAAAAATAAGTTTTGAAAACATTGGAAAAATAATTCTAATAATTTTCTATCAATTCTACAGAGTTATTTTTTCTATCAATTTTGAATTAATATTATTGTGTGTAACTAAGGAATAAAAAATCCAGATTTATGTTGAATTTGTATAAGAACGGTAGATGTCTGCACAAAAAAATCGGGTTGGGGGTTTAGGAATTAAAATAAGGAAATGATCTAAAAAAATAATAAGCGCTCAAAACCTTTTTTTCATTAGTCAATGACGAATTTACACAATAGGATCAAAATTGATAGAAAATAATATTACAGTGACCAATTTTAATAATGATCAAATGTAAATGTGAGTGATTAAATCTGAAAAATAGTAAAATTATGTGACCAAAAGTGATATTTTTCGTATGGAAAATATAATTCCTCTATTGAATTGTACAGTTGTGCATTAAAATGTTGATAACGCAACCACTATCGATCTTCTCTCTTTTGCTTACCTAGCGTAAGGCGGAGTGGGTTACCATCTCGCAACTCACAACAACCTATTAAATGAAATGATAAAGCGATAAAATCCAATTAAAGCCCCCTGTCTCTCTCCATCTCTATGGGGACTACAAATAGTTGCTCCTTCCCAGAAAATGAGGCCTAAATCTTACGCATTAGATCCACGAAAACATCCATGATATATCTTCAATATTCAATTTTCGTAATTATCTATATCGAACGTAGAAAAAAATATTATTTTTACGATATTTATAAAAAAAATAAAAATAAATATCAATTTAAAAATAATAATATTGAGTCTAATATTCGAAGATATAAAAAAAAAATATATATTGATAAATATAAAAATATTAATAAATATCATATGAAATAACATTATATATTACTCCTTACGTCCTTAAAAAATATGCTCATACTTTTGAATACAATTTTTTTTAAAATAGATAAAGTAAGGATGGTGTGAAGTTATTGTGAGGTAAAAAATAAAGTGATTGTTTCCGTAAAAAAAAGTCTATCTCCTGTAGACTCGATTGCTTATAATAAACTAATTTGACAGTCAACGGTCAATAGTTGACCGTTGAATTTTTTCCTTTTTTTTTTTTTGTAATATTTTTTTTGTTGTTGCACTTTTCAATTGTAGTGACTTACATTTTTCAATAATATTTTCAGTTATATGGACCTACACTTTTTTGTATTGTTATATTGCACCTTTTAGTTTTGTATATGGACTTGCACTTTTCAGTAATATTGTGTTGCACTTTTCAATTATAATAACTTGCATTTTTCGTTAAAATATTGTGATGGACTTTTCAGTTATACTGAATTGCACTTTTTAGTTATAATAATGACTTACATTTTTCATTAAAAATTATGTTGCATTTTTCAATTTTAGTGACTTACCATTTTTAATAAAACAAATTGTGTTGCACTTTTTAGTTATAATGACTTACACTTTTCAACATACACGTTTTAAATTTTTTTTTTACAAAAAAAAGTTGACCGATCAACTCGCACGATTGCTTATAAGGAATCGAGTCTATATAAGACCATCCCCATAAAAAAATGAGCATATTTTTGTGGACACAAATAAATAAAAAAAGTGAACATATATTTTAGTGGACGAAAGAAGTATACTCCATCTGTCCCGTGATTATTTGTACACTTTCCTTAACGGGACGTGCCAACATTATTTGCACACTTTAAAAAATGAAATAATTCACATAATTTTTACCCTTACTACATTCATGATTCATCTAATTTTCACCCACTTTAATTAATGAATTATCAATAATACTTCTCCTTTATTTTATTTTACACATTATTATATTCAATTTTCTTAAAATTTGTGATGGTCAAGCGTTGCAAAAAATATTGGGATGAAGAGAGTGTTTTATAAAAATATAAATTTATCACGATTGTAAAACGTATTCAAGTTATATTATTAAATTTATGTATTAAAAATTTATTACTCCCTCCATCCATGAAAAGTAGGGACATGGGGATGGGGCACAAGTTTTAAGAAAATGGTAGATAAAGTAGATAAAGTAAGGGTATTATAGGGTATTGTGGGGTCCATTGTGAATAAAGTGATTGTTTAGGAATAAAGTTGATGGCAAATTGAGTAATTAAGTGATAGTTGAAGGGTGATAGTTTCCATAAAGTGCATGGGACTACATTTGGTGGACAAAGAATATGTGTCAAATGGAACTACTTTTCGTGGACGGAGGGAGTATTAAATTTTCGTAATTTTTAAAATTATCAATATCGATATTTTCATGAATTTTAAGTTTCAATATTTTCAACAATATCGATATTTTCAAGATTTGGACAAGTGATCCGCATTAAATTTGACAAGATGGGGTTACAATTAATGTCCCAGAAAAAGTCTGAGTCTTAAAGCTGCATGGCCAGCATCTGTCAAAATACTATGTACTGACTCTATATTCATTAAATAGTCTTGGAACTATAAATTGCAATTAATTAATTAATAAATGTTTAGTTTGGGTGTATATAAAGTAGTGGAGTTAGAAAAGAGTTTGGTAGGTTGAAGATGAATTATTTGGGGGTGGGAGTGAGTCCAGGGAATGTTGCGGTGCACCACGGCGGCAGCAATTTTGATCGGAAGGTTAGGGTTGCAGAGGTGGTATTGAGGTGTATGATTTGTTGTTTCGCTGTTGTTGCAGCTCTTCTCGTCGGAACTGATACTGAGGTTAAGGAAATCTTCACTATCAGAAAGGAGGCCAAGTTTACAGACATGAAAGCCTTGGTGTAAGTCCTATCATCTTATTTTGGGAAAATATCAATTTTGGTTACCGAGTTTTACTTCTTTTCATATTTGGTCACCCACATTTGATCACTATCAAAATTGGTCACTCACTTATTATATTCTATCAAAATTGATCATTCCGTTAGTCAATCTGTCATTGACTAACGGAGAAAGAGTTTTGAGCTCAAAATTTTCAAAACATTAAAAACTTTTGATGCATCTTCTAGAAACTAATGAAACAAATATGAAACAAACGCAGTAGTAAGAATGAAACATGTGAAACGCGTTCACATGCGGAATTTTCATTATATTTATCCTTGATTAGAAAGAATTCTCAAACGTGATTCAATCAACTTGCTGGGTAGTCAAAAAAATTTCAATAAATTTTTAATAATTATTTAACTCAATTATGAATTCATTTGTTGTTGGTTTACTTTTTAGAACGTGATTCAATCAACTTTGCTGGTAGTCAAAAAATTTCAGTAAGTTTTTAATAATTATTTAACTCAATTATGAATTCATTTGTTGTTGGTTTACTTTTTATTTTACAGGAAAATGAGAAACTCGGTTTACTTTTTATTTTACAGGAAAATGAGAAACTCAAGATAGAATGAAACTTTGTACTCTTGTTTTTTTTTAACAATTGTACTCTGTTTTTCAATTCTTGGTTTCATATTGAATTTGTATAATAATTGGAGATATAAATTTGGAAAAATATCAATTTTGGTCTTTTTGACTACCCAGCAAGTTGATTGAATCACGTTCCAGAAGATGCATGAGAATTCTTTCTAATAAAGAATAAATATAATGAAAATTTCAAGATGCATGAGAATTCTTTTGACCTATTACGGATAAATATAATGAGAATTCCTTCTAATCTATAAGATAAAACTAAGATTCTTCAATGAGTATTCACGCTCCGGTAGGTTCCACATGTTTCATTCTTGCTACTGCGTTTGTTTCATTAGTTTGTAGAAGATGCATCAGAAGTTTTTAATGTTTTGAAAATTTTGAGCTCAAAACTCTTTCTCTGTTAGTCAATAACAGATTGACTAACGGAATTATTAATTTTGATAGAATATAATAAGTGAGTGACCAATTTTGATAGTGATCAAATGTGGGTGATCAAATATGAAAAGAGGTAAAACTGGATGACCAAAATTGATATTTTCCCTCTTATTTTTATATATAATTTTTACGTGTAAAAATGGTTTTTCGGATTCTGGACATCGAGAATAAAGTGTAAACTTTTAGTTTTAGTCTAGGATTGATCGATTCGAATTTAATCTTTCTTATTTTTATACGATTATATCACCATTTTTTTAAATTATTTTATTCATTAATAAAATATTACAATTATCACTTTTGATTTGACGGGTAGTTACATTCACTCCTACCTCTCAATTTCTATTCAAACACAATTTGAACAGATTGTCCACTTTTTTCAATTCCAATTATATCCACCACAATCTCTAAGTCAAATTAAACACTATTTTAAGGTAGGGTTGTTTTGGAATTTTGAGTATTTTGAAATTTGAATTTCAAAATTTAGTGAATTAGTTTCAATTGTAGGGTAGGTCTCATGTAGACTCAATTCCAAATTACATTTTAAAAAATGGGTAGGATCAACAATAAAAATAAAATACGCGAAAAATATGTATATTAATTGATGTAGCGTTGGGCATAGTGTTCAACTCTCACAAGTCACATCTAACAATTTTCACAAATATTTTTTTTTAATTATAAAAGTGGATGTTGAAAATAAGGAAAAGTGTAACATGCATTTTACAATTTTTTAGCATGTTATTTTGCAATGTTTGCAATAATAATTTCAATTATAATGACATATATCTTTTAGTGATGTTATGTTACACATTTTAGATATATTTTGTTGCAATTTTCAGTTGTGTTGGCTTACCATTCTCAACAATATTTTTCAGTTATATTGACTTACACTTTTTAGTAATGTTATGCTACACCTTTTAGTCATATTTTGTTGCACTTTTCAGTTGTAGTGACTTGCAATTTCCAACAATATGTTCGGTTATAGTGACTTACACTTTTTAGTAATGTTATATTACACTTTTTAGTCGTATTTTGTTGCACTTTTCAGTTATAATAACTTACACAATTTTCATTAAAATATTGTGTTGCACTTTTCAAGTATATGTACATGCACTTTTTAATAATATTGTGTTGCACTTTCTAGTTATACTAACTTGCACTTTCTAGTTATAAATAATGACTTACACTTTTCATTAAAAGTTGTGTTGCACTTTTCAAGTATAGTGACTTACACTTTTTAATAAAAAAATGTGTTACACTTTTTAGTAATATTGTGTTACACTTTTTAGTAATATGTACTTACACTTTTCAACACACACATTTTCAAAAAAAAATTACCAATAAAAAACATTACAAAAAAATAACAATAATAATAAAAAAATTGACCAAGTCAAAATTTTTATTCACAATATTTTTGAATATTTAGGGTTTGGTCAACCCAATTTCTTATAAGAAATTGATTCTATATAAGACTAATCCTCAATTGTATATTTGTTTTGTGTTTGTTTTGAAATTTAAGTTGAGTGAAGTTTATATCTATTATAGGATTGTAGCTGTTCATATATGATTTATATGGATTTTGTAGGTTGATTTTTGTAGAATTTATATGTATTTGTACGGTAAAATTTCGAAATTCTGAATCTTCAAATTAAAATATAGGTTAAATTTCAAAATCTCAAATTCGAATTTCTCATGTTCAAATTTTTTTTTTTAACTTGTCTTATCCACAGTTTGATGGTAGTAGCCAACGGGTTAGTTGCAGCGTATTCAATGGGGCAACTGTTTAGGTGTGTTGTGAGTATGATTAGAGGAAATGTTGTGTTCAATAAGCCCTTGGCTTGGGCCATTTTCTCCGGTGATCAGGTACATATATACTACTCTTACTCTCTTATGTCATTTGCACTTTTTACATAAATTACTTTTTTATATTAAATTAATTTTTTTTTAAATCTCCTTTAAATTTATTTAAAATAACTTGAAAAATACTTCTTCCATTTTATATTATTTGTGGCTGTTGATCTTACATCTTCATTTAATAGATTTATCGTTTAAACTATTTTTACCATGTTTTTATCTAAACTATCCATATATAAATTTATACTCCCTCCGTCCCGTGATTATTTGCACACTTTTCTTAGCGGGCGTCCCCCATTCCAAAAAAAGAAATAACTTACATAATTTTTATCTTTACAACATTCATCTAATTTCAAAAATGACACTCTATTTGGGTCCATAATTTAATATCTTCCTTCACTTTAGTCAAAACTCATTCACTTTAGTCAATAAATTACGAATAAT
This sequence comes from Galeopsis tetrahit, assembly GCA_963675135.1. Classification (NCBI taxonomy): domain Eukaryota; kingdom Viridiplantae; phylum Streptophyta; class Magnoliopsida; order Lamiales; family Lamiaceae; genus Galeopsis; species Galeopsis tetrahit. Next base: position 20,086,602 of record OY776130.1, read on the forward strand.
ACCCCTCTTTTATTTCACTATACACATCACTATATTTCATTTTCTTAATTTCCGTGCCGGTTAAACCATGCACAAAATTCTGGAATGAAGGGATTTTTTTTTTTCTATTGAAAATACGCACTCCAAGCTAAGTGCTCCATTTACTAATTGCACATTTTTTAATGAATAGTCACGTAATAATATAGAGAGACAAAAAGAAAAAAAAAGTAGAGTGATAGAATAATGAGACACTTAGGGTATGTTTCTTTTTTGTTTTAAAAGCCAGGTTTTGGATTTCAAGATCCAAAACCCGTGTTACTTCGGGATTTAAAAATCGGTTTTCAAAATCCACTCAAAACCACCCCTATCAAACATATTGATTTGACATAAAGTTATATCTATATAATATTACTTCAATCATTATATTCTTTCTCAACAATAATATAATAATACTATAATAATATAATAATACAATAATATAATACATTTAATCATTACACACTTAATCAATCATTATAATCTCATCAAACAATAATATAATAATACAAACTCATTCAATCTTACAACTTGATTTGACATAAAGTTAAAACCTTCACTATTCCAAAACCCAAAAGAAACACCCATATTACTATTTATCGGGATTTCAAAAACCAGGATTTCAAAAATCTGGTTTTTAAAACCACCCAAATCCCAAAAGAAACACCCCCCTAGTATGGAAAAAAATGTAGAGTGATAGAATAATGAGATGCTTAGTATGGAAAGGGGGGAGTATATTTTATATATCCTTCTTTTTTCTTATTTTTTTTGTTCTTGATAACTAATTTGATTGTTAAGCTTTTAGTCCAGACTATTTAAACTCAAATTTGTTTTCTAATCCAATTCAATTTACTATGAAAATTAAACTGAAAAATTCCAAAATCAACCCATTTATTTAACACAAATCTCAATCAATCTTTTTTGTTATTTAAAATTATGTACAATCCACGTATTCAACTAATTAACTTAAAATAGAAATTCAATCATTTAATCTAACTTGCTTATAAATTAATTTTCATGCGGTGTGGTATTTTTTTGTTTTGACAATCAAATTTACTACTTTTACTTTAATAACATGGGCAACTTACTGAGTTAATATATAATACGTGAAATGTTTTATTAAAAAAAAAAATTGTATAAGTTTTACCCATGAATTTATCTTTCAGCTTTCTTCGGTTGTTATTTAATTTTTTTGACTTTGTTATTTAATTTTATCCCGTATTAAATTTATCTATCCAATTCAATATTTAGCATCCCTCCTCCGTTCAATTTCATTATTCTCACTCTACTTTTTTGGTTGTCCAATTTTATTATGCTCATACCCTTTTTGTAAATAATACTATTCATACTACTTTATCTTTACCCTTCTACCCTCACTTATTTACCCACTTTGCCATTCATTTTATTCATAAATAATCATTTATTTATAAATGGACCCCACAATACCTCACCATACCCTCAACTTATCTACTTTATGAATAAACTAATCAATATTCATTAAAATACGTGTCCGAAGAAGTGGGCATAATAAAATTGAACAGAGAGGAGGGAGTATAAATTATGTTTCTTTCTCGGTCAATTTTTATAATTTAATTTCAGCTGGAAATTTAAGGAATACTGTTTATTTATTTAAAAAATGATAGTATGACAGTAGTGATAAGATATAAATAAAGTAGTCAACAATAGTATTTTATAAAATTAGGGTAATAAAAAAAATGTGAGAATTATAAAAATGGACAGAAGGAGTATTTTATTATATTATCAAAAAAATTGTACTCCCTCTATTTCTTTTTAAATTTTACATTTGGTCATTTTAGAGGTCCCCTTTAAAGCTTTACGTGTTCTTTTTTTACATATTGTGACCCCATTTATTTACAATTATTTGTACACTTACACAAAATTACACTAATTTTCATTCACTTTTCTTTTCTTTCTCCACGTTTTTTACTTTTCTTTACACCCTCTCTTTCTACTTTTTTTTTACACATTTCATCAACAATTTTACGTAAAATACTACTCCTTCCATCCGCCTATAAGTGTTACGTTACTTTTTGGCACAGAGATTAAGAAAAGTGATTAAATAATAGATATAGTACAAGTGATGTGATTGAGAGAGGAGAGAGATAGAGAGAAAAAGTAAGATATAAAGTGAAGAGTAAGAAAAAGTACTTACCAAAAAAGGTATGGGAAGCTTTTAGGCGGACAGACCAAAATGGTAAAATGGGAAGCTTATAGGCGGACGGAGGGAGTATATTACTTAACACCTGTATCATCTCCCAATTGTAAAGATTCAAGTGGACGGAGGGAGTAATTTTTAGCCCATTGCTCCATTGATTTCTGGATCCGTCCATGTTATAGTGGGATAGAGGGAGTAAATTATTAATTCTTCCTTTAAATGTAATTTCAGGTGATGGCGTACTTCACTCTGGCAGCAACGGCGGCGGCTGCACAATCGGCGGCGCTGGCGAAGTTAGGGCAGACGGAGCTGGAATGGATGAAGATCTGCGACATGTATACCAAATTCTGCAACCAAGTTGGGGAGGGCATAGCCACTGCGCTGCTTGCTAGCCTTTCCATGGTCCTACTCTCAGCCCTTTCTGCCTTCAGTCTCTTCCGTTTGTACGGACAAAATAAAACCAAGACCTGTGGAAGATACTGATGTGCATGCTCACATTGGATTCACTAACATATGATGTATGGTCACTTTTTGTTAATTTTCTTTTAATAAAAAGGGAAAGTTAAGTTATGGATGTCAGTTTTTTTTCACAATTTGATTGATGTTTGGTTTTAGATTGGTCAATTCGAATTTGAATTGATGATTTTCTATCCAATCTTTTTTCGTTCCCTAAATTTAAATATCAATCCATCTCTACAATACATCTCCACACTTATATTTATTGTTGGAATTAATTAATCATGAAATAAGAATTATAATTACCAACCTGTAATTCTCAATGCAGCAGAATATATCTTGAACCCGATTGAATTCCATATACGTACTGTGATCTTCGTAGTCAGAACACGATCACATGAATTGATTCACGAACCGCTTCTCATATCCACAATCTAAGTGCCCTCCATGTATAAGTGTGTGTGAGCGTATTGTATAGAATACCCATAAATCTCTGTTTTCTATTTCTGTCTAAGGAGTGGAGAAGAGAATGGAATTCTCTCTGCGTAAATCGTTATTGGAAAATTCCGTTGAATTTTCTTATGTAGGAGGTTATCTAAATAACCGTTCCTCTAATTATCCACTTCCATGTGTGGATTAAATAAATAAATAATTAATATTAATTAATTATTATTTATTAGCTTTCATCTCCCACTCACACATGAAGTTTGAGTCTTTCACTCCTTTACTTCACTTATATATACCATCACACAGCACATTTTCATACAGGCAAATAGATCGTGTGACCATCGAGAATATGAGTTTTCACGCTATACACTTGTTAAGGATATACAGCAACTCAACCAGTTTTATATGAAGATTTCAAAACTCGTTATACCCCAGAACTCTTTCAATATAACATTAGTTGACATATCTCTTTCAATCCCTTGAACATAAGAGCATATTCAACCTTTTATCAAATCTATGTATTCATAATCAAGTTCCGAACTTGATTGACCGGTCAATGATCGAATCACAATAGAACATGTTAATAAAGACGTCCTTCCTTTTACACTAATATCTCCAGACTCCCACTATAGCTGCTTTCCTAGACATGCACCGCATTGCCATATAACTTATAGATATTGGTAACATGCTAAAGTAGCAACACTACAATGAAGACTTAAGAATACAGTAAAAAGTCTTAAGGGTATTTGTTAGAGGATTTCTTAACCCTCAAGGCCTCATACAATGAGAAAATAGGGATATTTTTCTCATTTCCTTATGGTCATCTTAGCACATGTGGTATGAAACACATGTCACGATATCTTAACTTCCCAAAATGGAAGCGTATGTCATTCTTTTATTTGACATCGTGTAAATCACAGTTCAAGTGTATCCTCGACACTTAACTTGAATTTTCTCCCACTATAGTCCAGAAAATCCGTTGATTTAGCTTCGTAACAAGTTAAATAGATTTGTGGTAAAATTCATTACGATTATTCCTAAATAATCTCATCTCTGCACATGCCTCGATGTCAGAGGCGATTGCTCGTATGAGAGAGCCAATCTTTACTTGTCGACATACTATTTTTTTTATCGGTAAAAAGGAATTATATTAATGTTGGGTACAAGAAATACCCGAATAGTTTAGTGTACATGTTTTACATTTAGGGGAAAGCAGTAAAGGTAACAATCTGCTAAGTGACTCAAATCATGCACTTGAGTGGGTCTGTCACCCAGGCTTTGAAGGATAAATTGTTACGAGTATGAAACATCATATAATTCACAATACATAAATGTTCAACAACATTAACAACTACAAAGCACTATGTTCAAATCCACACAAACTCAAAACCTTAGATGTCAAAACATCTCTCAGGAATATGTTCGACAAGAGGATCTGCAAACATCAAGTGAGTAGTCATGCATTTAAGAATCACCTTTTCTTCTTTTAAAGTTTACACAAAGTCAAAACTTTGTATTTCATTTGTTTGGTTTTTCATGAAACTCAGAATCTCGAGTGCAAGCTTTAACTACTTTGATTACTACAATGAATCACTACAACTCCCACTGAAGTGTTTGATTATGTAGTAAATCACCACAACTCCCACTGAAGTGTGAATCATTACAACTCCCAAGGTAGTGTAAATAGTTACAACTCTTTCACTAAAGTGTTTGATTCCACAGTGAATCGTTACACCTTCCACTAGAGTGTTTAATTCAACAATAAATCGGTATAACTCCCACTAGAGTGTTTGATTTCACAATGAATTGCTACAGCTCCCACTAGAGCGTTTAATTCAACAATGAATCGTTACAACTCCCACTAAAGTGTTTGATTCCACAGTGAATCGTTACAACTTCCACTAGAGTGTTTGATTCAACAATGAATTGGTACAACTCCCACTAGAGTGTTTGATTCCACAAGGAATTGCTACAGCTCCCACTAGAGCGTTTAATTCAACAATGAATCGTTACAACTTCCACTGGAGTGTTCAATTCCATAGTGAATCGTTATAACTCTTATTGGAGTGTTTGATTCCACGATGAATCGTTACAGCTCCTAATGGACTGCTTACTTTGTCAAAAATTTCAATAAATTTCTTACCCAAACCATTTCTTGTACTTACAGATGCACTTGCCACAAGCTATACTTGCATAGTGGATGGTACATGTCTATATACCCTTTCAGATTCCAATTAATTTGTAGTACATTTCTGATATCTTACAATCCCTTATATTGTCACCAGTATCTATTCTGAATTGAATTGATATCTACTAACTAAACCAACAACTCATCATATGTCTAGATGTTCACTCATCTTAGTATACATCAGACTTTCAATTATATTCGCATATAGTACTACTAACATTCCATCTTTGAGTCTTTCGGACACTCATTACAGTTCAATGACTCGTCTTTTACAATAAGAGTATCAACAGGCTTTCATGCATCCATTCTGAATTTGTTCTAGAAGTCTCTTTACTATGTCTCTTGAGACAACCCAAGTAACTTCCTTGAACTATCTCTATGAATATTTTCACCAAACATACTCATTATTGTTTTCCAGTTAACATCGTATCAACATACATATGATAGAATTACAAAACTACTTATGACTGTTTAACGTAAGCACAATGGTCTTTGTCTATCATCACAAAGTTATATGAGACAATAATTCAATGAAGTCTCAAGTACCATTATCTTGAGGATTGTTTAAGTTCGTAAATGGATCTCATCAATTCACAAACATTATCCTCTTCTTTGAAGAATGAATCCCACCTTTTTCAACATGTGAATTTCTCCTACCAATTCTCCACTAAGAAAACATAGTTTAAACGTCCATTCTAATTAATTCTAAATCTAGCCAGAATTAGACGAATCAAGGTAAATTTCACAACAAGTGAAAACAGTTTATATATCCACATCTGAGTATAATTATTTTCTACCAAGTGAACTTTTCTACCTCACTATAGACCCATCAGTCTCTTTAATAATCTGAGAATCCATTTATTCTCAATTTCTTTGTGTCTCGATGAAAGATCGACAAGTTTCCAAACTTGATTTGACCTTATCGACTCTGTCGTTTCTTCTATTGCTTTCTTTTTTAGTCTCTTGTAAAACGAGCTAGAACCTCTGAAACGTTTGTAGGTTCTTCCTCATTCACTAAAACTTATCTTATTTTCTGAAGATACATAGAAGGCATGTCCTTCAATATCATGATGTCTCTTAGACACACGTTTCCTAAAAGTTTCAGATTGAAACTCTGTGACATCTTCTCTAGATAATTACTCTCGTCAAGATCCATCTGATCTTTAATGGGTAAAGTTCTATCAAATATCACATTAAGTAAATCACTCCCACTTGGATCTGATAGAGAGTGATTATATCAATCAAAAAAATGGTTTAGCATATCAAATGCTTCCAATACTAGGAAATTCTCAGAAAAATAGTATTATATGATTCTATCTTATGTCACACTCCCAACTCCTCGATTTTCGATCAACATGTATCGTTTAGATTTAGCACAATATCCTTATGAAGATACGTTTCTAAACCCTCAAACCCAACTTTTCATACTGACTCGTAGAATCAAGTATATAAGTTGCGGATATTCAGATACAAAAAATTACTCAAGAACAAGTATTTCACTCGTTCAGAGTTCTAATGGAGTTGAAGTAAATATCTACGAATAACTTTATTCATAAAATGTTGACAATTATTAACAACTCATCTCCCAAAGATGATAGTTAGAGTTTTGCTATCAAGGATCTTATTATATCCAACAACGTGTACTCCTTCTTACAGTCACATCCTTGTGCAACAATATAAGGTTTTGATAATTATCGGATTATGTCATTTTCATTATACAATTCCTTGAACTATTGGATAAACATTCACGCTCTATAGGTTCTTAAAACCTTTAAAGTTGTGTCTTTTATTCTCAACCTCTATTAGGTAATGTTTAAAGCAATCCAAATGCCTGGACTTTGAGAAATTGTATGGACAAGTCCAACACGTGAAAAATTATCGACGTAAGAAGTGAAAACAACCAGCTCCATGTTATTTGACATTTACAAAATCACATTTATCATAACGAAATATATGCAATGAAGAATTAACAATAATCAAATGGTTTTTCATCACTTATGAGCAAGACAATATCAACGTGTTAAAAACTCAACTTATAAAGACGAACACCGTAGTCCTTCTTTCACAAGTCAGTTCTCCTAATCTTGCACAACATGACCTAATATAGCATACCAAATTTCATCAATAACTCAAGCATTTCCAGAGGAACAAACCTTTAGTAACTATGAACTCGCTTCATAAAACTAGTTGTTGTTCTCATACAAACCAAAGTCATATAAATGTTTAGTACCATAATCTACATTGTTTATACTACTCACAACCATCTCTAAAAGAAATAATAAATCACATCTCAATCATAGAAGAACAGGTCTGGAGGTGAGATCCTGAGTGATCTTTAGAGCAAACTAGACATCATGCATTATGAAACATTGACATTTGTCAATCTCAAGTTTTACGAGTCTTTAAACTTTAACTCGAGCTCGGTTTCCTACACAATTCAATCTCGTCTTTCTTGGAATAGACAGAGATCTACAAATGCTCATATGTCTTTAGTCAATAGCCTGTCATTCCTGTGTCTATAATCCTCAATCATAAGATTTAGACGGAAATACAGTACTAAAAACATTTATGCCACAACAAAAAATCAGAATGAACTACCTTGTCCATCGTGGACTCAGGATATTAACGAGTATAATGACCACGCTTTTTACATCTGTAGCATGTCATCTCACTCTTATCTATTTTCAGTTTAACATATTTCTTATCCTTATTCTTCTTGCATTAACATTGATATCTATATTTCTAGTAGTGTGCCCAATCTTAGGCTACTAGCTATGTCCTTTCTTTCTAGTATCTCTTTTGTTTAAAACTGAATTCAGAAATGAGAACACTTGATGAAGACTTGACAACTCCAAGTCACTCATCCTACAACTCATTGTTTTAAGTTATCTAAGTGAAAGTCTTGATACTTCCATCAATAGTCATATCGACCCTTCTAGTGTTCCTAAATACCACGAAGTGACTGAATTCGATCCCGAATTTGATGTTTCTCAGAAAACGAAGTATCACCATACCTCTCCTTCAGATATTCCCAAATATCAGAGACAGTACGGTGTTCAACAATTATGGATCATGTCAACTATGACCGAGTTTATTAGTATTTCACAAGCTATGTGAATACCTTTCAATTATGGTAAGTCTCTTGACCCTTTATAATCAGAGTCTCCATCCTAACTTCAGGATCATCCATAATATGGTTGATAGTATCCAATGAATCATGTTCTTCCAAGAACATTTAAAAATTAATTATGACACCATGTGTCATTATTATCGCTTTTGAGGTTTTATCTAATTAACTCAGCGATCATTGAGTTTGTCCGGTTTTTAATCAAAGTGATTCAACAAGTTAATGTTCATTTATGTATCACTATGTTCAATGTTAAGCTAACTGACATCTGAAAAATTCGATACAAAATTTGATATCGAAAAATAACTTAAAGATATTAATCATCAATCTCACTAAGTATCCTCATTTAACAAATTCACCTCCAAAACATGAACAACATTAGTTCTAGCATTTAATCCAAAAAAAATAGCTAAAACTCCCACTCAACAACATGAATCTGCATGCTTAAACATTTATCAACATAAACACAATAAAACACAATCATGTCATAAGTTAAAACAAATCAAAGTAAATCAGATAATCAAAAAACTATTGTAAGTTTAATAAACCAACTACAATGGTTATTTCAGAAAAATCTCGTTTCAACTACACTATCAGGCAGTTAACTTGAAGATTTCGGATAACCTTCTATGTATTTTATTCACTCTTGTAGTACTACTTTAGTACCAATACTATGAAAAAATAATGGGAAAAATCACAGATTAGGGTTCTCCATCCGAATGTTGCTCCAACTTCTCAAGCTAAGAACGTCGGATCCCCGAAAACATTTTTCAACACGTAAACAAGTCGTTCCAACGACTAGTTCACTAGTATCTTTTTACCCAATCATGTCAACAATTTTCATAAAATTATCACTTTCCAATCTAGACATAATTCATCTCAGAAAACTACAATAAGTTCTCTTGAAATTGTCTTAGCTCGAGTTTTAACTCTAATTAAATCATGAGCTATTCAATCAGAATATCCGTACGTGATAATAAAAGAGTGATAAACTATACATCTCCATTAAGCAACGTAAAGTTCCAAAAAAAAATTAGCTCTTAATCATGTAATTCTTAAAATTATGGAGTTTAACTCCATTATCTCGAATTTATTGAACATTAAACGTTCTAATTATTTTCGAGTCATACCCATAAAACGAGCAACCAATAAAACTTATTTAATGTATACAAACTCGAACACATGAATTTCAAGCCCATAATTACGCAAAGAAATTTAATTCAATGCGTATAGCTAATTCACAAGTGAAATAAGTCCATACCAATGTTCTCATTTCTATAGATAAATATGTACTTAAACTTTTCTTTGTTCAAATACATACATACTGTGAAAATTAAGAATCTACACGAAAAACAGAGCTCACAGGAATTTTCGGAACTAAAAACGGAGTTATAACGAGCTTAAACGAGTCAAAACAAGATTTTGAAAGAACGCACAACTACTTATTGCAGAATGGTCCCTAGAGAATATCTAATTCTCATTTATCCACCCACAAAGTTTCTGAAACTTTTCAGAATTACCCCAGAAACGTGAATTTTTAAAAAATTCATATCTCACTCGTTTCTTGACCAAAATTAACAAACTTTATATCAATGAAATCCTCATTCAACGTACCTCAACCCAGTAACAAGAATTAATCACGATTCCCTATATATAATTCATAATTTCCAGTCAAAGTTTCTGTAAATTTCCAAAGACCAATTTATTTTTCCCAAACGGTAAGGCCGAAAATTCTAAAAATTTTCAGATATTCTCTACACTAAACTACGAATGTACAGTAAAAAAATTCAGCCCCTAATTCCACCGTTTGAAAAAATTGAAATTCTGAAATTTTTACAGATTCTTCATTTATGTTGTGCATAATAAACTATAATTACAGGCATGCATTTAAACACGAGAAATTCACATTGTTACGTACGTATGAGAATCCAACTCATTGACTCTGATACCAATGTTGGAATTAATTAATCGAGAAATAAGAATTATAATTACCAACCTGTAATTATCAATGCAGCGAAATATATCTTGAACCCGGTTGAATTCCACATACGTACTGTGATCCTCGTAATCAGAACACGATCACATGAATTGATTCACGAATCGCTTCTCATATCCACAATCTAAGTGCCCTCCATGTATAAGTGTGTGTGAGCGTATTATACAGAATACTCAGAAATCTCTGTTTTCTGTTTCTGTCTAAGGAGTGGAGTTATTGGAAAATGTCGTTGGATTTTCTTATGTAGGAGGTTATCTAAATAACCGCTCCTCTAATTATCCACTTCCATGTGTGGATTAAATAAATAAATAATTAATATTAATTAATTATTATTTATTAGCTTTCATTTATACAATCACATCATCATTTATTTATTTTTTATTATTTCTCCTACTTTTATTTCATACACTCAATTTTTCTCCTTTTATTTTTCTACCTACTAATAAAATATTACAATATCAGTTTTGATTTGACATAAAGTTAAGTCCGTCTCTGCTTCTCAATTTTTATCAAAACACAATTTAAATATAATTACTATTCATGAATTACTTCAATCCTGTGAACAATGAGATATGATCACCGCTAACTTTGTGAGTGACGTATGATTTGTATTTATAGAGGTAATTACATTGTAACTAATTACATGAATTTAGGAAAGGATAAACACAAAAGGTAAATACAATAATTAAATCCTATATACAAGGAATGTTTGACTATTCCTTAATATCACCTGTCAAGCGATGCGTGGGATGAGGAAAAACGCAGAGCTTGGAACGAAGGAACTCGAAAGTCGGGCGAGGAAGGCTCTTCGTGAAGATGTCGGCGAGCTGGAGATGTGTGGGGACAAACTGTGTGGACAGCTTGCCGGAGGTGACGAGCTCACGAACAAAGTGACAATCGATGTCAATATGCTTTGCTCGTTTGTGAGCCACTGAATTCTGGTTGAGAAAAAGGGCACTGTTGTTGTCGGAGAGAAGAACATGACGAGCAGGTAATGGAATACGGAGCTCGCGGAGCAGAGAAGTTAGCCAAACAACCTCGGCAGCTGCATTGGCTAAGGCACGATACTCCGATTCACAACTTGAGCGAGCAACGGTGGGGTGTTTCTTGGCATTCCAAGACACCAAATTTCCACCCAAGAAAACCGAGTAACCATAGGTAGATCGACAAGTTTCCACACATCGAGCCCAGTCAGTATCTGAGTAGGCGACCACAGAGGAGTCTGGTCGGCGAGTGAAGGAGAGGCCGTAGTTGATAGTATACTTGACATAGCGAAGAATCCTCTTCACTGCCGAGAAGTGGTCGCTGGTCGGCGCTTGGAGAAACTGGCTGACATGATTTACCGAAAAGGATAGATTAGGTCGAGTAATGGTGAGGTACTGGAGAGCGCCCACCAAAGAGCGATATAGAGTCGGATCAGAGAATGGATCACCAGTGCTGACCAGGGACTCGCCCGCGGCCAAGGGAGTTGCAATAGGTTTGGAAATATTGAAGATCTGCTCGCTCAAGGATCTCGCGAGCATATTTGGACTGCCCGACGAACAGCCCGGAAGAGGTGTAAGAGATTTCCAATCCCAGAAAATAGTTAAGACGACCAAGATCCTTGAGTGCGAACTCATTGTTTGCCCGAGCAATGAAGCGAGCAAGAATATATGGATTATTTCCAGTAACAATGATATCATCCACATACAAGAGTAGATAGACGACCGAGGAACCTTGGAACAGGTAAAATAGCAAGGTGTCAGACTTGCACTCCTTGAAGCAAATGCCGAGCAGGAAGGAGCTGAACCGCTGGAACCAAGCCAAGGGGGCCTGGCGAAGACCATATAGAGCCTTCTTCAATTTGCAGACATGATCCGGGAGCCGAGGATCAATAAAACCAGGAGGTTGGGCCATGAAGACTGGCTTCTGAAGATACCCGTTAAGGAAAGCATTTTTGACATCCAACTGATGGAGGGGCCAGTTGTGTTAGATGGAGAGGGCCAAAATAACACGAACTGTGGTCGCCTTGACAACAAGGCTGAAAGTGTGTGAGAAGTCCGTATCGGGTATTTAGGTGAAGTCTTGAGCGACCAATATAACTTTGTACCGCTCGATAGAGCCGTCAGATTTGTACTTAGTTCTAAAAACCCATTTCGAACCAACAATGTTCACATCTCGAGGGCGAGGAACAAGATCCCAAGTTTTGTTAACCCACAAAGCATCAATTTCTTCCTGCATGGCGGCCAACCATTCAGTGGACTTGGCAGCAGATTTGAAACCATGAGGTTCCGAGGAGGCAGTGAGGGCACTAATCAAGGCAGTGGAGGCCAAGTGTAGTGGATACTTGGGTTTGAAAATCCCAGATTTTGCTCGCGTGATCATTTGGTAATTGGACCGTGGTTGCTACGCTGGAGGTTCAATGGTCGGCTGTGGTTGCTCGGCCGGTTCAGGGGGAGCAGGTGGCTCCATAATGGTGGCTGGCGGAGGAGGGGCGTCCTCGCCAGGATCAGACATACATGCCGAGCAAGGCAGAGTTGGTGCGGAAGGGCCGGACTCAGGAGAGGAGGCCGGCGAGGAATCAAGGTCGGCATCCAAATAGAATGTGACCACTGCATTGGTCGGCACCCTTCATCAAATATAGCATGACGAGTAACAAATATTTTAGATGAACCAAGATCAAGACACCGAAAACCCTTGTGGTGGCCACTGTATCCCAAGAAGATACATGGGCGACTACGAGGAGATAGCTTGTTCAAATCATAGTCCCGGAGATAAGGGAACACTGGGCAACCAAAGGTCTTGAGATTTCCATAAATGGGCACTGTGCCGAACAGAGCCTGATAAGGAGAGAGGTCGCCCAAGACCGAGGACGGGAGCCGGTTAATGAGATGGACCGCAGTTGCAAAAGCATCAAACCAAAATTATAAAGGGGCACGAGCATGAAAGAGCATAGAGAGGCATGTTTCGGTGATATGTCGATGTTTACGCTCAGCGCGACCATTCTGCTGAGGTGTGTAAGGGTATGACATACGATGCAATATGCCATGCTTGGCCATGAAGGTGCGAACAACTCTGTTGACGAACTCAGTACCACTATCACTCTGAAAAACTTTTATGGTCGAGGAAAACTGGTTACACACAAATTTGTGAAACGCGACCAGTGTTGCAAAAAATTCTGATTTGGCACGGAGAGGATACAACCACGAGAACCGAGAATAGTCATCGACAAATACCGCATAGTAACGAAAACCAGATGAAGCATTAACAGGGGCTAGACCCCATATGTCACAATAGATCAAGTCAAGAATTGCAGAAGCTCGTTTTTCATTAATAGTAAATGACAATTGTTTACTCTTAGCCAACTGGCAAGAGGTGCAAACAGTGGGATTTGGCAAAAGTGAACTAACAAAAAGATGCCCTAATCTATTTAATTCCTTAATAGTATCAAAAGAAACATGACCCAAACGGGAATGCCATAAATCAAAAGATGCTTTTGCTACTTCAGGCTTCAAAGCAGCGACCAAAGCTGGAAGTGCCTTCACCAACACGTACAATCCCTGTTCACAACGACCCTGAGACACTACTTCCTTGGTAGCCCGATTCTGAATGATAAACGATTTGTCAGAAAAGCAAACATCAACTGGAAAATCAGACGTGAGTTTGCTAATAGAAAGGAGGTTCTTGGTAATATGGGGAACAACTAGAACGTCCAAAAGATCAATACCCTTAGGGAGTGATTGAAAACCAACATGAGAAATTTGTAGGGAATTACCATTACCGACAGTGACTTGACCATTACTAGTGTAGGGGGCCGAGGAATCCAGATGCAAGGCATTGGAGGTCATATGTGCCGAGGCTCCTGAATCCACAAACCAGTCCGAGGAGGTTGGCGAGGAGACAGTGCAGGCTGATTGGAAGGCCTGAGAAAGGTTGGCAGATGAGTTCTCGGAGGGGCGAGCAGACTTGCGAGGGGATTAACGAGGATCTGAACCGTGAACAAATCGCTGAGGACACTTGTTGGCATAGTGCTCGCCGCGACAAATTTGGCAACGAGGGACGTAGGGCTTCCGTCCCCCACTACCACCAGAGAAGGTATTGGGAATACCGCGGGAAGAATTAGAGGAAGATTATGTCAACCTCTATGCGAGAGGGAGCGTCCGTGAGGGACCATACTGTCTCAAGTTGATGGAATATTTGAATGATATTGAGGTCCTCGTAGGGTTAATCAATATTGACACCAAGATGAGTAAGCATTTAGCTGATCGAAAATCCTCTTATTGTGCTTTACAGTCGCACTCTATCAACTAACATATAATTATTTGTAGACGATTTGAATCTCACTCAAGTCATCACGTACAGTTGAGTCACCAAACAAGTTTTTGAGAAAAAAATTTAAAGTCTATTCATCCTTTCTAGACTTTAAACCCTACCCCACTCGTTTAAAGGGGACGATTTTGAGGGTTGCACGTGACTGAAAAAAAAAAGATTATTTGTATGTTTTGAGGATTGCTCTTTGGTCCCTTACATGCTGCCCATGATTAAAATGCATCTATTAATACCACCACTAGAAAATTAACCTAGTTTAGGAGGCTTAGTGATGAAATTAATTGAATAATTAATCTAGGTTGCTCTTTCATTTCAGGATTGGTGCCAAAACCTCATAATATTTTTGTTCTAAAATAATTATCATTTGCACTAACTTATAAAAATTAAGTGTCATAATTCAATTTTATTTTTATATTTATTTTTATAATAATATGCAATTTGATTAATATTGCAAAAGTCATTTTTACCTCAATACTTCAAGTGATGAGTATATAAAATGACTTACAAAAAATATTTTGTATGTAATTAAAATTAAATGAAATTGATATATACATTATATAATGGAACCATTAAGGTAAATCAATTTTGTTTATCAATTATGGTTAAGAGGAAGCTCGTGAATTTTTTTGATACATAAATGGTTTTAAAAAATAAAATTAATCTAATTAAGTACCTTTCGAAAGAAAAGATGATAATTTAGGACTTTTTTGTTTTAACAATAAGTAGAATTACAGATAGAGAAAAATTACATTTCAAAGTGATAATTTAGGACCTATTAATGCATTATATCTTTAATTTTCAAAGCGATGAGTATATAAAATGACTTACAAATTTTATTTTATTTTTGTAAATAAAATTAAATGAAATTGATATGTACATAACTGGATCAAGGTGAATCAATTTTGTTTATCAAATATGGTTAAGTGGGAGCACGTGAAAAAAATTGATACTTAAATGGTTTAAAAAAAATATTAATCTGTGTACCTTTAGAAACAAAAGTTGATAATTTAGAACCTATTAATGCATTATATCTTGGGTCGGTTTCTAGTGCATAGTGTGCACCGTGCACACTATGTTGATTAGTCAACTTTTATCACTTATTAAAAGTGGAAGGTTTGAACAAAGTAACTATTGGTGAGACGGTTACAACAACTTTAGACTTTTATATAATGAGAATTACACTTTTCAGTTAAAATATCTACCACTTTTCAATAATAAAAATTATATTTTTTAGTAACGAACTCTACCACTTTTCAATAATGAGAATTACACTTTTCAGTTAAAATATTTATCATTTTTTAATAATAAGAATTACACTTTTCAGTTAAAATATCTACCACTTTTCAATAATAAGAATTACATTTTTCAGTTAAAATATCTACCACTTTCAATAATAAAAATTACTCCCTCCGTCCCACTATAAGTCACTTTCCTTTTATGGATGTCCCACAATAAGTTTCCCATTTCATTTTTTTCCATTTTTGGCATCTGATTTTCTCTCTCTCAATCACATCACTTATACTTGATCTATTATTTTATTCTACTTCATCTCATACTCATCTATTATTTTCTCTCTCACCATCACATCACTTATACTTTATCTATTATTTTATAATATTCCTTAATCAAAATAATAAAAAGAAGTGGGAAACTTATTCAGGGACGGAGGGAGTACATTTTTCAGTTAAAATATCTACCACTTTTCAATAATAATAATTACATTTTTCAGTAACAAAATCTACCACTTTTCAATAATAAAAAAAACATATTTTTAGTTTTAATAATAATTTGAATTGTACAATTTATAATTAAATTAACAATGATAGCATAAAAAAAATAAAATTGAAAATTATAGATTAATTAATAATTATAAATTAATTAATTAATTAAGTGATGGATTGATCTATAAAAAAAATTGTAAATATTGATCGATAAAAATGAGAATTGTAAATCAATTAATTAATTAATAATGTATTGGATTGTAAATTAATTAATTATTAAGTAGAGAAAAAAATTGAAGCTATAAGTATTATAAGTAGAAAAAAGGGGTAAGTGAGGGTGGAAGGATAAGGATAAAAACATGTGTCTTTAGTGCACCTGGTGCATTTGAGAATTTTCCTTGTATCTTTAATTTTTAACAATTTTTAGGTTAAATGCTTATTATGATATGAAATTTTTTCTTTCTAGAATTTTTCTACCAATGAGGAGGGATTCACTCTATCTTACAATAATCGTTCAATTAAAAGTAGTCACGCCATTTAGCTTTATTATGGGTGATCGCAATTCGTCATTAAATTAAATATTTATTTTTTATGGAAAAAATATAAAATTACCATAATGTCCATATAGTATTTTTAAAAAAATATATATTTCAAGAGTTTTTTTACTAGCCAGATTGTACCCAAGTGAAAGCCCAATGGGCTCGACCCGGCCCAACACGACCCGACCCAGTTTGACGGATCCGACCTAGTCTAATCCGACCTATTTAACAACTCTCTATATATATATACATATCATTTTATAATTAAATATTTTTATTTATTTTAAATTAAAAAGATATATTCATGATTTTGTATTTATTAATTTGTATTTATTAGTAGGGCGATGCGGTGCGATTATATTTTACATAGAACAAACACACTAATGCAAATTGAAATTATATAAAATAAAATTTATATGTTGGATCAATGATCCATTGGTACGTATTTGAAGTATTGTTTGTTACTCCCTCTGTCCCACAATTGTTTGCACTCTTTCCTTTATTCGGTTGTTCCAATATTTACATAAAATATCATTATTTTTACACTCAATCCAATTATTTACTTTACTTAATTCATACAAGTTTACAAAATTACCACTCATCACTTTACTCATTACACCTCTTTATTAGATTACGTACTCACGAAGTGGTGCAAACATTTATGGGACAAATTCAATCAAGGTTGTAGAAATTGAAAATCGCCAGTCGGGCATTTTCTGTCCTCCTAGTGCTTAGGCCGCCTAGGCGCCGACTAGGAAATCCAATTTTTTTTATTTTTTGAAAATTTAATAAAATTAAAAACACATAATTATTAATACTAAAAAAATAGTTCATAATAAAGACAAAAATTAAAAACACATAATAATTAATACTAAAAAAACAGTTCATAATAAAGAATAACAATTAACAAACTAACAAATTAACAATAGAATATAGATGGAACAATTACCTGTAGAGTGTAGACGGCGGGGCACGGCGTAGGGAAGGCAGCGCAGGGAGCGGAGCAGAGTGGCAGCTGGTGATCGCTGGAAGCGGAGCAGAGCGTGCGCAGGGAGCGGAGCAGAGCGCGCGCAAGGACTGCGATGGAGGGAGGCTGGCCGGCGATGAGGCTTGCTGGCAACGGGGAGTGTAGGCAGCGCCGCTCTGCCTCTTGGTGACTCTTCTCACTTTTGGAACCCGAGTTTGTAAATTAAAATGTAATGGTAATTTTTGGTTTTACTATTTTTTATTTTATTTACTGAGTATAAAACGACGTCGTTTTGGGATTTAAAAAAAAAAAAGTGCAATTAGTCAGAAAGGGGGCTGCCTAGGCGGCGACTAGAGGCCCAGCCGACTTTGTTGGCCGATTTGCATGAAAGACTTTTTGCAACCCTGGATTCAATAATAAGAATTACACTTTTTAGTTAAAATATCTACTACTTATCAATAATAAAAATTACACTTTTCAGTTAAAATATCTACCACTTTCAATAATAAAAATTACATTTTTCAATTAAATCTACCCCTTTTCAATAATAATAATTACTCCCTCCGTCCCGGGATAACTTGTATAGTTTGACCGGCACGTTGTTTAAGAAAAGTGGATTTAGTGGTTGATGACGTAAGATAAAAGAGGGGTATTTTAGGTAATTTGATGATGTGTAAAGTGGATTTGATGATGTGTAAAGTGAAATGTATGGAAAAAAGGAGTGACAAATTTGAAAATAAAATGATGTTTTGAGGTTATTAATTTTGTGGGGTATTTCCATATTAAGAGTGTGCAAGTAATTTTGGGACGTCCCAATAAAGAAAGTGTGCAAGTAATCACGGGACGGAGGGAGTACAGTTTTCAGTAACAAAATCTACCACTTTTTAATAATAAAAGTAACATATTTTTAGTTTTAATAATAATTTTAACTATACAATTTATAATTAAATATATCGGTTTTAATTAATTAAATTAACAATGATAACATAAGAAAAATAAAATTAAAAATTATAGATTAATTAATTAATTAAGTGATGAATTGATCTATAAAAATAAGAATTGTAAATTAATTAATAATTTTAAATATTGATCGATATAAATGAGAATTGTAAATTAATTAATTAATTAATAAAGTAATGGATTGTAAATTAATTAATTAATAAGTAGAGAAAAAATTGGAGTTATAACTGTTGTAAGTAGAAAAAATGGGTAATAAGTGAGAGTGAAAGAATAAGGATAAAAGCATGTGGACCAAACCTGTTTTGGTCCACATGGTGCATTTGAGAATTTCCCTTAGGGGATGTTTGTTTTGGGATTTTGAGGATTTTGAAATCCGGATTTCAAAATCTAGTGGATTTCAAAATTCTAATGTTTTTTATGTTGTGTGTTTGTTTTGGGATTTATGTAGGGTATGATTTAACTTTATAGTATAGGATTATAGGTTTTATATGTATTTATATAGGTATTTATATAGGATTTGTAGATATTTATAGAGTTGACTTTTATAGGGTTATAGGATGGGATTTTGAAATCCTGAATCAAAATCTCAACTGTAACGGGGGTGGAGTTTCGAAATCCCAAATCCGGATTTCTCATCCCAAAACAAACATGCCCTTAGGGCATGAGGCATGTTTGTTTTGGGATTATGTAGGATGGAGGAGATGGGGATGCAGAAATCTTGGATGGAGAAATTCTGATGAATAGTGATTGTGTATGTTTGTTTTGAGATGTTGAGCAGGATGAGATGTAACTTTATGTCAAATCAATTGCGTAAGAGTGTGTGATGTTGTATTATATAATATAACTTTATATTAAATCAATTAGTAAAAGTGGGTGATGTTGTATTATTATATATAATAGTAGAATATATAGATATTTTTAGGGGTGGGTGTAATTGGATGTTGAAATCCGGATGTAAAATCCTGAACTAGAACAAGACGAATGACGTTACGTCCCACGTCCGGACGTGTGAGTCCCAAAACAAACATGTCCTTATATCTTTAATTTTCAACTATTTTTAGGGAAAGTGCTTATTAAGATATGATATTTTTTCTTTCTAGAATTTTTCTACCAATAAGGAGGGATTCACTCTATCTTACAATAAACATTCAATTAAAATAGTCACAACATTTAACTTTGTTATGGACGATCACAATTCATCATTAAATAAAATATTTAATTTTTATAAAAAAAATATAAATTACCGTAATGTCCATATAGTATTTTTTAAAAATATATATATTTCAAGAATTTTTTTACTAGTCAGATTGTACTCGAGTGAAAGCCCAATGGGCTCGACCCGGTCCAACATGACCCAACCCGGTTTGACGGATTCGACCCAGTCTAGTCCAACCTATTTGACAACTCTAGATAAATATGTCATTTTATAATTAAATATTTTTATTTATTTTAAATTAAAAAGATATATTCATGATTTTTTATTTATTAATTTGTATTTATTAGTAGTGCGATGCGGTGCGATTATATTTTGCATAGAACAAACACACTAATGCAAAGTGAAATCATATTGTAGACGAGTAAAATTCAATTACGAATTAAATCGCGACACGTGGAAATTACGGGTTAAATATTAATTAAATTTATTATTTATTTGTTGGAATAAAATTAATTCCTAAAAAATAAATATATAATTAATTATTATTCCCTCCAATTAATTTGGGTCTCCAAAGCCCAATAAATCAAGTTAAAATTCAAGACGGGCCTCTAAAGTCCGGTAATTAATACGGGTCTCTAAAGCTCGATAAGTAAAGACGGATCTCTAAAATCCAGAAAATCCAAACAGACCTCTAAAGTCCAACAAATTAAATTGGGCCCAAGTTTGATAATTTGAGCCCAAAGGGCATTCTTAGCCCATCAAACAATTCAAAATTTTGAATTAAAAGCCCTAACTACTTGCACAAAAATCTCCAGGCCTACACCTATAAATAGATGCCTCATTTCATTCATTTTCATCATCAAGAAATCAAAAGCATTCAAGGCTCTAAAATTCTCTGCAGAGATTTTAGAGTGTTCTTCAGAAATTGGAGGAGATTCAAAGGCGTTCTTCGTGAAAAGCAGCAAGAAGCAGTGTTCGAGTGGAGATCAAGGTGCTAAGCCTCTTCGATTCGGCGTTTCTTCAAGGCGTTCTTCGTGAAAAGCAGCAAGAAGCAGTGTTCGAGTGGAGATCAAGGTGCTAAGCCTCTTCGATTCGGCGTTTCTTCAAAGTTCTTCGTGGATCTTCAACGGAAAAGTCCCAATAAGTCCTGAAAAAGTCCCAAAAGTCCCGAAAAGTCCCGAAAAGTCCCTAAATTCAACGTTTAATCCAAAAATACGGTGCTAAGCCTTTGGATTAACGTTATAAAAGCCCCAAGTACAAGATCGGAAAGGATTCGGCTGCGAATCCAGCTCCAAAAGCTCAAGAAGTCCAAGTAAAGTTCAAGGAGAGAGAATCAGAGGAGAAATTAGAGATTGTAACCCGCAAATACTCGGTTTTAATCCGAAATTAAATAAAATTGTTCGCATTTTTGCGTTTTATTATTTAATTCACGAATTTGTGTTTACAAATTGGCACGCCCAGTGGGACAATCTCTATCTCATCTCTACTCTTCAAGCAAATCAAGTCTCGACGATGACACCAATCAAGATTAAGATCAAGAGAGGTGTTGCATCCGGATCAGCTGGTCTTGACTTTGAAGACGTGAACGTAGTCACAAGGAGTATGTCAAGAAGTTCGAAGTCATCGTCTTCTTCAGAGAAGGCTACTGCAGAGGGTTCATCACCCTACACTGCGAACGAGGAGAACAACTCAGCCTGTTCCCCTACTCGTTCCACATCGAGCTCATCAGATTCAAGTACAGCCTCAGCAATGGCGACAGGAACTACGACTGTTGAGGAGCAACTGGCAAGCTTAACTCGAGCCATAGAAGGACTCACAAAACATGTCCAAGAACAGGATGCCCAGATTGCTAAGCTGATAAGCAATGCGGACAAAGGAAAGCAAGTAGAAGGGCATGATGCTGAGACGTCTGGTGATCGCCAGCCAATGGAAGTTGACCAAACTCTTAAGGATTTACAAGTTTCTCCCGATGGTTTGGTGCCCGTTGACCGACTGAAAGAAATCATACTTGGGGCAATCAAAGATAAATTGGAGGAAAATCCCAAGTCTTCATTTACCTACAGCAAGCCTTACACGAAGAGGATTGACGGTTTGAAGATGCCAGCTGGTTATCAACCTCCAAAGTTGCAGCAGTTCGATGGAAAGGGTAATCCAAAGCAGCATATTGCTCACTTCGTAGAGACTTGCAACAATGCCGGCACTTACGGAGATCACTTGGTAAAGCAATTTGTACGCTCTTTAAAGGGCAATGCATTTGATTGGTATACCGATTTGGAAGCTAGCTCGATTGACAGTTGGGAGCAAATGGAGCAGGAATTTCTCAACCGATTTTACAGCACTCGTAGAACAGTGAGCATGATTGAATTGACGAACACCCGTCAATCAAAGGAGGAATCGGTGATAAATTACATAAACCGATGGAGGAATTTAAGTTTGAATTGTAAGGATAGATTGACCGAAGCTTCGACAATCGAAATGTGTATTCAAGGAATCACTACAGGAAATTCGAGAAATCGTGACGAAAAAAATTGTCACAAAAACCTCATTTTTCGTCACGAAAGGTGTTTGGTGACAAAAAAAATTATCACAAAGAACGTCACTGTATGTGCGTCACAATAGATCAATGCGACGATATTTTGTATTTGTCACCAAAAGTCATCATTTGACGACAATAAAGGTCATCGTCACTATATCATTTCATCTATGGTGACATACAAATCGTCACAATTGGCCTTAAAATTTCGTCTCTGAATATGGTATTTCGTCATTAAATGTTCCATTTTACGTGACGATTTGATTTATCGTCACAAAAAAGTTACTTTTTTGTGACGATTGTCCATGTATTTCTAACATTGCCAAAATTTAGTGACATCATTTTTGTCACAATTAGTTAAACTATTTCGTCATATTTTGTATAATTCGTCATGAAAGATTCGTTCGTGACGAAATCTTGTTCGTTGTTATACATGTATATCTACTATGACGACAATATTAGTCACTAAAGAGTATGATTTAGTGACAATTTTTTTATTGTCACTAAATGATGTGAAAATTGTGACAAATTATTTTTGTCACTATAATATACTATTTATTGACGAAGATGATATCCGTTGCTAAAAGTTTTGGTACAGTGACGACATATTTTTGTCATATTTTAAATAATTCGTAACAAAATAATTACACTAAAGTGACCAAAATTTTGTTGTCATTATATATATAGGTATAACGACAACACATTTCGTCGTCAATAATAAAACTTTAGTGACAAAATATTCAGTGTCATTAAAAGAAGTAAAATGATGATGAAATATTTTTGTCATTTGTTTTCTAGTGACGAATATGAAACACATCCATGGTAACTATTAATTAACATCTAATGATAATATTATTTTATCATTAAAATAATTCATCATAAAAATAATATGTATTGCGACTCATAATTCATCCACCAAATTACAATAGGACAAATTGCGACTCATAATTTATCATTAGATATATTTATAGGACAAATTGTCGTACTAAATGTAAGAAAAAATTACAATAAAAACTAAATTGAAGATAATAAATTAATTTGCATCCACCAAAAACTAACAAAGAATTAGAAAGGAACTAATAATATTTCTTATCATTACATGAAATGAGAAACTAAAAATATAAAGTTTACAATTCTAAAACTTCAAATGACAATGATATTCTTTTATATCCTCAGTAGATATCACCTATCATTCTATCCTTCTCTTGACAAAATGGCTTTCCCCTTGTGTACACAACCTGTTTCAAAACATAAGTATTTGCACCATGCACAATCAATTCATCTTTTAAAAAAATCACTTTTGTTTTGAGTTCTTGCGCCTAACTTCAAACTCTTGCAACTTTTTTTTAGTGCATTCTACTTTCTCTTGTAATTGATTAGAAGATTCATCACATATCTTGTTCTACGGCCCAAGCACCTCAAACACTATTACATCTGCACTCATCTCAATTTAGAGCTCAATATATTCTTCTTATTTTTTTTCACCATCCTTTGAAAATTAAACATAAAAAAGAAGTAAATTAGCATCAATTTTAATAATAAAACGAATTCTCATAAATGTGTCTACATGACTTTTCATTTTTCTTTTGCCACACTGGATTTTCAACCATCTTTTTGTTAACTGTGTGTCCCCTCACAGGTCAATTCAACCACATGGTTCTCCAGCTAACTCAAGTTCAAATAACCAATCCACCATGCCCACCCAATCAAGACAATCATCACCAAAAGGAAAACACAACTATGCATGACATGCCACTAAACAAACTCACACAACATCACAACAAAATATCTCCACACAAATCTCCCACTTTCTCACCATATAACAAAACTACCGAGGTTTTAATTAATTAAGGGCCACATGGTTACAAATAACATGAGAATCAAATTGAATAATATGTAGAGCAAACTTGAACCTGAACATAGTCTATGTAAACTGCCAACTCAATCCAAAAGTCCACTAACACAAACAAAGTTGACTGCAAAAGTAAGCATAACTAAATTAGATTCCAGAACATAATACACTAAATTAAATGTTTAATGGACATAACACACTAGTACTTTCAAACATCTTCAATAGATCAACACATGAAACTACTAAGAATGAGAATACTACTATTGTTTAGCAATTACAGTCTTATTTCTTTTTTACCACATGGTAAAGTGAAATCACTGTGTTTTATGATCTTATTCAACTCAACGTATACCCAAGTCAATGTCATCTATATAAAAAAAAGTAACAAAAGCATATTTATCAGTTGATGCTTATAAATAAATAAGGACACACACTACACAAAGTTCATAGCAAACCCAGATGGTTAAGGAGATCAATGATGAGGTCAAAGAGAACGACTCTATAATAAAAGTAAATTATTAATTACCACAGAAATAGTAGGATATTTTAAATGCAACAAATACTCATTTCTCAGTACGACATAGAGAGTGTTATGCATCCATTAGATTTAGAATGTAAACAGACGCATATAAACTTAACATTCACAAGTAAAGGTTTGTGATGTGTGCTAATTCAATATTGAGACCTATTTACTCTATGTAAAATTAATTTGTTCATTAAAATTAAGCTAAGTGAAATCAAGAGCTTATATTACTTGTTCCCTTTTGTAAAAGGACACATATTTACTCCATGCTGCATACGGCTCTTTATTCTCTAACATATTGCAAAATTAAGTTGCTTTGTAAATCTAAAATAAGAGGAAGAGAAATCAAAGCACAATAATCTACTTAAATTCCTACATATACTAAGGCTCCATTTGATGAAGGGATTTGATCTATGGATTTTAAATCCATCATCCAAATCCACTCCACTTGTTTGGATTATGAGTGGATTTCAAATACTTAGATTTTTTCACACACTTTTTAGTTAAAATGGAGAGGATTTTAAATCCTCACTAAAACCATGTCATTTAAAATTCATCTATTTTTAAATCATTTCATTTAAAATACCTCCTCAAATCAAATCCCCTCATCCAAACACAACCTGATATTCTTCTACTCAACCAAATAGGAAAGCAATTAATACCAGTATTTCTATTTCTAATTCCACAACCATTTGTCAGAATTCCAAGCATCTAACGTCATGAAAGGCCCTTGAATTGAAATATTAAATTAGACTACCTTCAACACTAGCAGAGCACGGATGTGAGCAGCGCAAGGGTTTTCCAGAGCGACGTCGGACATCTACACTACGTTGAGGATGCTCATCTCCACAGGAGACCTAATTCATTCAACGATTAATTAAAAATTTGCATATATACAAGGAAATCAAAATTAATCAAAGGAACACTTGAGTAAAAAACGTGAATATGCGAACAGATAAGGGTTTGTTATATGAACTTCGAAATGGAGACGAAATAGACTTAGACGGACACCAGTGTTGGCGCAAAAGTAATCTCATTCAGAATCCGGGAAGATTAAATACGTTTGAATGGCACCGAAATCGAGGTTAATACATAGACGAGAATCGGAAATAATAGTGAATCATACGACGGCTAAGAAAGAGGCAGGATTGAAGTGGACATACAAGAAATTAAAGTGCTAGGGTTCTATCCTTCTTGAATTTTTTTTGAAGGAATCATTCAAATTAAGTACTGTAGAGTACTTTTATATTTCCAATTTTTCCCCGTAATTTAGTTCTGTATCTTTAATTTTGGAATTTCCCCAATCAAAAATTCAAAGTTTCCCTCCGCCAAATTGAAAATTTGAAAGACCGCGCTACTTAATTTTGTTTGGCTCCCAGACTTCTTATTAACATAAATATTTGAGTTGTTCTCGTTTAAAATAATTTTAATGATAAAATAACTAACACACAGTTATACAATTGCTTTCACATTTATTTTATTTATAAATTTCACAATTATCTGCACATTTAAAAAAAACAAATTAAATAAAACACTTACAAAAACCTCACACTCAAAATGCTGACCTATATATGTACACTTAATTAAATAAATTTATTTATTTTATTCATAAAAATTAATTAAATTATCACTCAACACTTTCACCTATTACATGTTTTTTGAAGTAATTAAATAAATTTATTTACTTTATTCATAAAAATTAATTAAATTATCACTCAACACTTCACCTATTGCACATTTTTCGAAGTAAAAAAAAATACGCGCTAGAAGAAGGATGGTAAATAAGGAGGCAGCCTAAATTATCTCAATGCCTAAATCTAGAATCTTTTTATGCAGCTGTGTTTTGCTCTAATCGATTTCGCTCATCACTATGTGATTTGAGTTCATATCTCAATTCTTGAAGGATCGCCACCTGGGGGTCCCACACAGACGTTTGTCCTTCTTGTCCACAAACGTCCTCATTAGTGTAACAAATGATGGCGAAATTATATATTTCGAGTTTTCATTGGACCAAATCACAATTCTCTAGTAGGAACCTCTTAAGAGTGTTTAGATTCCCAAACGGTTAGATATGTACAACAGTTCGAGTCTTGTATAGGATCTCAGTTGAATCTACAAAACACTCTGCAATGTTAATTGAACTTTCAGAACATGTGAACTCAGTTGAATCGTGTATACCTTATAAAATATGATAGGCAGAGGAGAAGATTCATCAAGTAATTGAAAATAAAGGGTACGATCACCATAATTATATACTCCATCCGTCCCGGTGAACGCTACCCAACTTATTTTTTTCGTCCGTCCCAATGAAAGCTATTCATCCCCTTTTTGGAAATTTATCCCTCCTCGCATTTCGTAATATTTTTTTTCTCCATCTCTCTCAATCACATCACCTCTAATGCATCTAATTATTCTATCATATTTATTAATTTATGTGTCCAAAACTTTCAAATAGCTTTCATTGGATACAATCAGTCATATCTATTGGTGGAGATTATTTAATCTAAGAACATTGGATATGGAAAACTAATAATAACATAGTAAAATCTCGTTAAGAGAATAGTCACATTGAAATTCTATTTTATTTGTAACAATTAAATTTGAAATCAAGCAAATAGATAAAATTAAATGTTTTATTATTCTTAATTTATATATCAAACTTTTATTCAAATGTTTATCCCTAATTAATGCACTAAATAATCATTTCTCCAATGTTCAATTTTGTAAATTAATATTCGAATTAAAATATTGTATTTTACGAGAAAATGTACTTTAATTTTACTAAAATTATTACACGAAACTAATTTGTTAAAAGTATAATAACATTATTTTTTTATTACTAAAGAAGGTTTTTAAATAGATATATAAATAGTTTTCTATTATCACATAAAAGAAAACATTGGCGGCAAAAATTGGCCGGGAAATATTGGCGCTCCTAGAGAAAAACGGGCTCTAGGAAAATTGATTTGAGAGGGCCAGTAGGAAAAACTAAATCCCAAATTTTATGAAAATCCTTAAATCCCTAATCCTAAAATCCAAATCTGCCAATGTGACCTGCGCTGTTGAACCCGTGTTCTTGAAAAATCGCTCCTGAGGGTTCCACAGATCTATGTAAGGGTTTTCTTGTTCAATTACTTGTATTTGTGCCATTCTGAATCTTTGATCAACTCTTGATGGTATGTTCGTTTTGAGAATGCTAATTTAGTCATTTAGATACATAATTGTTTCATTCACCATAAAAACATTCGTTCAAAATCGTTCGCCAAGAAAAGCAACGCTAAAACGATGGAGGATACCACTGAAACGTCGTTGTGTTACTAAAAAATAGACGGCTTTGCAAGGTGGTTCGGTATGGGCGTTGCGACAGCGTTCTTCGTTTCTGATCGTGAATAATTATACGCCGAACATTCGTGTCTGATCGTGACCCTTATGGTCGTTTCTACAGAAGAATTACTTTCTGTTCTTATTTTGTGTGAATATGTATGAATTTTCTTTCCTGAACGCTTGTTGATTTTCTGAATCTATTTGATTTTGAGTTTTTGGCAGTTTAAACTAGACTGAAAAAGAAAAGTTGACATTGTGAATTTAGTCTAGGTTGGGGATTTGTTGTCAAAGTTGTGGAAACTATTACGGATTGGCCTTGTAGAGTTTGCATTTGCTGAGCCTTTTTC
This sequence comes from Galeopsis tetrahit, assembly GCA_963675135.1. Classification (NCBI taxonomy): domain Eukaryota; kingdom Viridiplantae; phylum Streptophyta; class Magnoliopsida; order Lamiales; family Lamiaceae; genus Galeopsis; species Galeopsis tetrahit. The sequence goes on from OY776130.1 coordinate 20,115,237, forward strand.
AATAGATTGTTGGGCAAGCTTGCGTTTAGTGATCCATTTAATTTTAGTTTTAATATATTATGGAGACTGCTATTTGTTCCCTGGTTTAGTCGTATAATTTTTAAATTCCTTATAACTGCATTTGTACTATTTTAATTTAAGAGAAGGATATAGAGATGGATTTGAATATCTCAGTTCATTGATTTGAGAATTGAGAGTGGATTCAGAGTCTTCAGAAAGTATTTCAATGAATGGATTCCTCCAAAAAGAACTTTCACTCAAATTATCAAAACATGATGAGAGTTTGTTACCATTCAAGGAGAAAATCAATCAAATCCAAGTGAAGTCTGTTATTGTGAATTTCAAATCCTTTAATCTAAATCCAATGTATATATTTGGATTGAAGGATTTGCATCTGAAGAGAGAAGTGATGGATTAGAATTTTAAATGACTTGTTTATTTATAAAAAAGGATAACTAGAAAGGAATGTATATTTCATAATAAAATGAAAATATTCATGGTAATTGTGTAGATTGGGTGAGTACTAATTGAATAACTTTAGTATAAGGGTTTTATTATCTGAAGGGGGTGAATTCTTATAGGATTTCCTCCTCACTATATACATGTCTGGGAGTTTATACATATCTGGTATTGCCCTGGGTGATTACCCATCATTCAACAATACATCTTAATTCGCATATAAATTGTCATTGATTATTGATATTGTCTATTATGTTCTTGGTAAATTATAGTATTTTAGTTTGCTATATTCATGTGAACAATCAGGTTTGTCAGAGACTTTCTTAAGCAATTAAAAAGTGATGTTGACTTAGCTCTTGTTTTAGCTTACATTGACATAGTCTTGATTGAAAATGAACCATTTAAGGCCGTTGAGTACAAAATGTTGAAGTAAATAACTTAGTATCACAAACGAGTAAGAACTTATAGAAGTCTATTTCAGGATCCTTTCATGCTAGATACGTGGTGTGATTTAATATAGGACTGATACCGAAGAAAGCTGGTGGGGTATATATAAGCCAACAAACATCTGAATATTGATTGATACCAACTTCATTTTGCTCATTTTTGTTATGTTTTCTATTTATACCAACTTCATTTTTATAGAAATAGCTAAAATCTCGTCATGATAACAATGCTTAGAATTGTAAAATAAACTATATTTATAAAATTAAAATAAATGGAGTTCATCTTGATTGATACTCTTGCTCTTCCCTATTTCTACCGTTTAATATGTTATTTTCTATCTTTTAAGGAGAAGTTATTAAACTATAGTATACAGAATCGGAAAATAGATTTAACAGGGAGTCGTCTGTTTATAATTCTTCGACTAATTAGGAGCAAACTGTGATTAAGGAGGAATTCAGATTCTCAGGCATGTGTCTCTCCTTTTCTAGAGCATGTGTGTGCAATACTTAGTGTGTTTGTGGTCCTAAGTCTTCACATATCCCAGTTTTTCTTTATTTTCTGCTATCTTGGGATTATTGCTGAATGTTTTCATCTATCTGAAAGTGGGATTATACTTATCATAAATATCTGAAAGGTGTTTTTCAACTAGTGCTTTTCTATTTTTGCTATAAGAATTTTCTTGTAATCTTCATGCTACTAGTATTGACCAGTAATACATGAAAAAATGAGCTTATTTTCACCACCATACAAATATTGATAAATTACATTATAAGCAGAACTTGTCTCAAAAGAACTAATTCTAACAAAATTTGTAAGGATTATTTTGGAATAGTGGGATACTTTTTTACCATCTACTGCTAGTTTATAGCAACAAAGAAAAGAAAAATGTGTAGGAAGTATAATCTTGAATCCTGTTAAACTTTTTGTCTATTTTATTGTAGAGAACATGCCTTTAATTTATTTTTTTAATAAATTGTCAACAATATTGTTGCATAAGAAAGATTTCATAAAAAGAGTATTGTAGGCTAGTGGTGAAGAAAGATTTCATAAGGATTTCTAAATGTAATACATGAGAAAACATATGTAATTGTAATGTGCTCTTGTTGTCTTTTTTTCTTTCTTTTTTTTTTGGGTTATATGCATAAATTAGATGGTGTTCTTGGTAAAAATTGGGTCGAAATATACGCATAAAATGCTGAATCATATGCAGGACTTTCAGGTTATATACATGAATTATCAGCTGAATTTTGTTTCTAAGTTCTAGTTAATTTCCATGTTTTATTGTCTCTTGTGAAATAAATGAGACCGGAGAGGTGGTATGATGAAAAGAAATTGGAGCCGAATTGATGCAAATAATACGTCACATTTATCTAATGTAAACTGATAGCTAGTAAATAATACCTATATTTCTCCACTAAACTATTTTGGTATAATGTTTTTCTGTCTAATCTCCATGTAAGAACAGATTGTGGAAACATCAAGATTGTATCAATAAAAAAATAATTATTCTAGAAATAAGATTTGTTGTAAAGTCCTAATCCTTAACTTGTCAATCTTGTGTAGTGCACGCAGGGTTCTTGTTTAAAGCATCAGTTCTCCTTACCACATAAATCAACAAAGAAGGTAATGTGAGCCCACCGTTAACTATATTGGATATTGAAAATGGAGGCGACATAACTAAGTTTGGTTATGATCTTGAATTACTTATTGCATTTTTAAAAGCTAGGTTACTATTCCAAAAGAAGCAGATCTGAGATCACAACTCAGATCACATAGCAGAGTTGTCATGACATTTTCATGCATATTATATGCATTTTTCATTTGTTTATATATCACTAATTGTTGATCAAGTATCCAGTGTTCTTGGATTTCAGGTCCATGAGTAGTTGTGCATCAACGTGAAAGACAAAAACAATCAGGATCCAACTTTATAGCGCATCCATCAAGCATAAAAGTTAGTTTTTCCACAATTCTAGGTCTTGGTTTTCCGTGCTAGTGAATTTGACACTGTTACATGGACAAATTCTTGATGCCATGTTGAATTGGGCTATGAACTGCTGATACAAATGAAATTTCCTTTCACGGTTTGAATTGTTTCTTTGTGAACTATCTTTCATCAAGTATAAGCTTTTAATGGATTTTTTCTGTCAAATGTATAGATCTTATCATTGTTTTAATATGTATTTTTAACCCGGTTTGATATTTATCTCAAAATATTTTCCCTTTATCTCACATTGATTATCCTTCTTGTTCACTGTGATGCAGATACTTTTGTAGGATTGCAGGAAAATGATGCACACTGCATACTTGGAGGAATCTCACGTGAAAGATGTTACTCAACAATTAGATGCTTTTAAATTCTTTATTAGTAGTAAATATATATATAATAGCTAGCAAAACACTAATAAATTCCTCTTGCATTCCCAACTAATCTTGAAAAGAAAGAAAAAAGAAGAAAACACTAACAAGGTCTGTCCTGTTACTTTGGTAAATTTCATGTAAGCCACCAATGTGTCAACACTAAGTGCAACAATGTCATGTTGTAGATTTCAAAGTTGCCTGTGCTCTTAAGATTGAAAAAACTTTATTACTCTTAGGTCATTTTGGTAGTAAGGATTGATTAGGATGTTGAGATTATAATGATATATAAATTTTATAGATTTTAAAGCATAATTGACCCTTAATCCAAGCTATCAAATAGCCTACAAGAGTTGAGATGAAATTAATTTAAGTTTAATTTAAGTTAATAAACATGATCTTAAAGTACACTTTTGTCTTAGTTTGATGGTAGGATTTTGAATTATCATTTTTGGTAATTTTACAAATTGGGCAGTTTTGAATTTTCATAATGACTAGGTAATTTTTTATGTTCTGTTTATAGTACATGTTCAATTTTATTTTTTTTCTGATTTTTTGGTGATTTGCCCATAATGGAGCATAATTTTGTTATATAGAAATTTTACTTTTCAATAAAATACATAATTTTTAGATCTCTTAGTTTTGTGTTTATGTTAATATATGATAATTTAATGAGTTTAATTACTGAGTCTGTCTGACATGATTATAAACTTTAGATAAATTAATATATCTATTTTTCAATTAATGTAATCTCTTATCAAATATTTATTGTAAATGTTATTTGGGTTAGTTGGTATGAGTCTCTCTTTTAGATGTCAAAAAGTTAGAACACATGACCTTGTATTGATTGAATAAATTATTTAATTTTATGACTATTAAATTCGTAACTAAAGTACTAATTAGTAAAAAATAAAATTATTAATGACAATAAAAATTGTCACAAATATAAATTTTGAAAATATACTACTATTAATTAGTTGTAAATGAAATTATTAATAACGACAACAACAAAATCTGTCACACATTTTTTTAATGGCTAAATTTAATTTTATCATGTTTGTGTAATAAATAATGAAAAAATTCATGTGTCACAAAAAAAATTGTTATTTGTTGTGAAATTTATAATCTTTTGGAAAAAGTGACAAATTATTATTAATCGTCGCTATATATAAATATTGGTGACGAAAAAATATGTCACTAAATATTCTAAACAATTAATGACGAAAATATAATATCGTCATGAATATATTATATGACGAATATGATCGTTGTCAAATAATATTATGACGAAATAATTGTGTCACTAGTTATTTCGAATAATTAATGACAAAATATAGCATTGTCATAACAATATTATTTTTCATGACATATAACATCGTCACCAATTAATATAAATTTAGTCACAAATAATTTTAGTGACAAATTCCTTATTGTTGTCATGTATTTTTCAAATTAGTGACGAAAAAAGTTATTATTGGTGACAAAATAAAATTTTGTTACAAATAACATTATTATTTGTGACGAAATAAAATTTTGTCACGAATTCTAATTATTATGTGACGAAAATTAAATTCGTCACGTTTGCCTAACAAATTGTGACGAATTTTGTGTCGTCACAAAAAAATTCGTCATGTAAAGTGTAATTTCCTGTAGTGAATGCAGTGGGGTCTTCGATATATCCTACAAGCAATTCGACCAAGGTCGTTCGAAGATTTGGCGACTAAAGCTCACGATATGGAACTGAGTATGTCTACAACCAGAGCTGGAGGGCCGCCAACTCAGGAGCCTTGGAAGTTCAAAGACAAGCAGGAAGCTAAGAAAGGGGGCAAACCTTTCATTAAAGATTCGAATAAAGAATCCATGGCAGTGACCGCTACTACTGTCCAATTCAGAAAGGGTGAAACTGATGCAGGGAGTAAAGGAAAAGGCGTCACCCAAGAATGGGGGCAAAGGAGAACAAGTCTGAGGGAATTGCAACAAAAGCAGTATCCATTCCTAGACTCTGACATCCCCGGAATGTTCGATGACCTGATCAAGAACGATCTCATCGAATTACCAAAAATGAAACGACCGGATGAAGCTGGGCGAACGGATGACCCAAAGTATTGCAAATACCATCGGTTGGTAGGGCATCCAATCCAAGACTGTTTCATATTCAAGGAGAAAGTTATGCAGCTAGCTAAAGAAGGAAAGATCTTGCTAGAGGACAGTGAGACAACGGCGAATGCTGTCACAGTTGAGAACAATAACGAATGTAGAGATCTCTCTTGCCACATGACTAGCGAGGAAGATGATGAACGACCTCAGACCAACGATGGTCTTGATGACAAAGTTAATGATTGTTTCTCAACGATAGCTTTCACGGATGAAGACTTAATGCTTGGTTCAGAATCCCATAACAGGCCACTATTCGTAGTTGGCCATAGTCGAGAGCAGAAAATAAATCGGATATTGATTGATGGAGGTTCTGGGGTAAACATTTTACCCTTACGGGTGATGAAAAAGATGGAGATACATATGGATGAACTCGCAGGCAGTCGTTTGATGATACATGGATTTAATCAGGAAGGACAGAGAGCCCTTGGCACCATAGTGTTGGATTTGCTAATTGGTGGGATGACATCGACTGTAACTCTCCACGTCATAGATGCCAGGACTTCATATAACATGCTTCTAGGGCGCCCGTGGCTGCACGAAAATGGCGTGGTTCCTTCTACCCTACATCAATGCTTCAAATACTTTAGTCAAGGGGTTGTGAAAACAGTGGTCGGAGATGATAAACCTTTCACAGAGGCAGAATCATACTTTGCTGATGCCAAATACTTCTTTCGAAGTGCGAAAGAAACAAAGAACGAGGAAGGTCCAACACGGAAGGATTGCAAGGAGGCATCAACATCTCGCCTCAAAGAGAACAAATCGTTTCCCTCTATTGTTGAGGCATTGGAGGAGTTAACATTGCCGTTAACTAAGCTGGATGGAAAGAAGCCATCTTCACAGCCAATTAAGGGGTTTGTTCGTCCTACTCAAGGACCTAAGGTGGAACATGGAGAGGAGATGGGACGTGATGTTACAAAGTTTTACGATCCTAAAGCTTACAAGCTTTTAGTCAAAGCCGGGTATGATACACGGGAAAATTGTGCATTGGGGAAGGGTGTTAGTCAGTCAGAACATGGACTTAATGACACCCAGAAAATGTTGAGAAAGAGTGGTTATGCTGTCAAGAACACCAAAATGGGACTTGGATATACTACGAAGAATCCAGTTCGCATTGCAATTAAAAGAGCCAATGCCAACCACATTTCTGAAGAAGAATACTCATCGACAAAGGATGCGTTCGATGAAGATGGTAAGAAGGTAAGACGACTTTCGGTCTTTGAGAGACTTGGAAAGTCTGCTAGCAAGAATAGTAAGAAAACGAAACGCCCCTCAGTCTTTGATAGACTCGGGCCACAGACCCATCATCAAAAGCTGGGTGTTTCCAAAGTTCGGAGCTCAAAGCAATCCCGCATAAAGAGGCAACATACGTTGACAATAGCATATGGGGGAGGATCCAAAGCCAGAAGGTAAACCATTGTTCTCGCTCAAGAGTATAGCGACGAAGAAGATGATACATAAAGTGTAGCTTCTTCCAATTTCGTCAACACCTATGACATTCGGCAGCAAGTGTCACAAGATATGAGATCACGTGTGGATCTTACGAATACAAATGAATACAATGAAGACATCGCAACTGTGAATCACATCACCGAATGCGAAGATGTTCAAGTGGAGGAAGTGGATGTAGAGGATGCTCCTCCAGAACTCGAAGAGGGCGTCAAGACAACTATTGATGAGTTGAAAGAAATTAACTTGGGTGATGTTAACGACCCGCGACCAATCTATGTGAGTGCTTTATTGTCCGATGATGAGGAAGAAACTTACATTGAACTGCTACGTGAGTTCAGAGATGTATTTGCATGGTCGTATAAAGAGATGCCGGGACTGGACCCAAAAGTAGCAGTGCACCATCTCTCAGTAAAGAAGGGAGTTCGACCAGTCAAGCAGACTCAACGTCGATTCCGACCAGATCTTGTTCCATTAATTGAAGCTGAGGTGAACAAGCTTATTGAAGTCGGTTTCATCCGAGAAGTAAAGTATCCTACATGGATCTCAAGCATTGTCCCAGTGAGAAAGAAGAACGGACAAATCCGTGTGTGTGTTGACTTTCGGGATTTGAATGTTGCATGTCCCAAAGATGATTTTCCGTTACCTATTCCCGAACTTATGATTGATGCAACGATGGGTCATGAAGTTCTAAGTTTCATGGATGGGTCGTCGGGTTACAATCAAATTCGCATGTTGCCAAAAGACGAAGAGCTCACTGCTTTTCGTACCCCAAAAGGAATATACTGCTACAAAGTGATGCCATTTGGTTTGAAGAATGCAGGCGCAACATACCAAAGAGCCATGCAAAGGATTTTCGACGACATGCTTCACAAGAATGTTGAATGTTACGTTGATGACTTAGTCGTAAAATCAAAGAGGAGGAATGATCACCTCCAAGACCTGAGGGTTGTTTTTGAACGCTTGAGGCGTTACCAGCTTAGGATGAATCCTTTGAAGTGTGCATTCGGAGTCAAATCGGGAAAGTTTCTTGGATTTGTGGTTCGCCAGCGAGGGATTGAAATCGAGCAAGCAAAGATTGACGCAATCTTAAAGATCCCGGAACCTTGAAATATTCATGAGCTTAAAAGCCTACAAGGAAAGCTGGCATACCTCAGAAGATTCATTTCAAACTTAGCCGGACGATGTCAACCATTTAGTCGTCTCATGAAGAAAGATACACCATTTGAATGGGATGAATCTTGCAGTAATGCTTTCAAAAGCATCAAGTCATATTTGATGAAGCCACCAGTATTGATCGCTCCGGTGCCCGGACGTCCGTTGATTCTTTATATCGCTGCTCAAGAGCGTTCAGTTGGAGCCTTGCTGGCACAAGAAAACGAGTCAGGAAAGGAAAATTCTTTGTACTACCTGAGTAGAATGATGACTCCAAATGAATTGAAGTACTCTCCGATTGAGAAGCTATGTCTAGCTCTTATATTCGTGATTCAGAAATTAAAACATTATTTTCAGGCCCATACCATCCATCTTGTATCGAGAGCAAACCCGTTGAAGTATGTTATGTCTAGGCCAGTTCTCTCGGATCGACTCGCAAGTAGGGTTGTAAACGAATCGAATCGAAGCGAATACTGCAGTATTCGATTCAATTCGTGAAAATATTCGAATATTCGTATTCGTATTCGTTTAATTTTCGAATAATAAATTTGATTCGGTATTCAATTCGATTGATTATTCGATACTATTCGATTCGATTCGAGTATTCGATTCGAATTTTTAAAACATATTTTAAAAATTATTTTTTAAGTATTCTATTTGAAATTGATTCGTATTCGATACTATTCGATTCGACTTGAAACTATTCGATTCGAAAATTTATGGAGAAATTTTTTAAAATAATAATTTAAATAATATTATAGGACATGATACAAATATACATTTAAAAATATATTTATGTATATATATTATAAATATAATCGAATACTTACGAATATCGAATCGAATATCATAATTTTGCATTTGTATTCGTTTATTAATCGAATCAAAAAAAATATTTGTATTCGAATTCGAATCATAAAATTTCGAATACGAATATCAAAATTCGAATACGAATATCGAATCGAGCAAAATTATTCGATTCATTTACAACCCTACTCGCAAGATGGTATCTCCAGTTGCAACAATTTGAGATCATTTACGTCCCTTAGAAGGCTGTCAAGGGACAAATTTTGGCCGATTTCTTAGCCGATCATCCAATGCCTGTAGAATGGGAGTTATGTGACGACCTTCCAGACGAAGACGTCCTAACTGTTGAAATAACCCCTTCATGGAAGATGTATTTTGATGGGTCCGCTCATAAAGAAGGAGCTGGTGCTGGAGTTGTGTTTGTAACATCTGATGGAGAAGTCTTGCCCTATTCTTTTACTTTAATAGAGAAATGCTCAAACAATGTTGCTGAGTACCAAACACTCATACTTGGGTTGGAAATGGCAGTCGATATTAAGCAACTACATCTCAGGGTGTATGGAGATTCAAAGTTGATAGTAAACCAGATGCTTGGATCATACGAGGTTAGGAAACCAGAGTTGCTTCCTTATCAAAAGTACGCTCGACGACTCATGAATTATCTCGGAGACGTGGAAATTGAGCATGTTCCAAGGAAAGATAACAAACAAGCTGACGCTTTAGCAAAACTTGCTTCGGCAATTGCATTGCCCGAAAGTAAAACTCGTATCCCAATATGTAAAAGTTGGGTTGTGCCTCCTATATTTGAGGATGACGGTGATGAAGAAGGTGAAAGTCATGTTATCGAGGTACTTGAAATTGAAGAGGAAGATTGGCGTCAACCATTTGTCGACTACTTGAAATACGACAAGTTGCCAAGTGATCTGAAACGAAGAGTGGATATCAGACGTCGAGCCCCTCGATTCATATACTACAAAAGTGTGCTTTATAGACGATCATTTGATGGGGTCTTCTCAAGGTGTCTCAGTAATGGCGAAGCCGTCCACGCAATGGAAGAAGCACACGCCGGTATTTGTGGTGCTCATCAGTCAGGGCCAAAGTTACACTTTCGAGTGAAGAGGATGGGTTATTACTGGCCAACAATGGTGAAAGACTGTATAGATTACGCACGAAAATGTCAAGCTTGTCAGTTTCATGCCAACCTTATCCATCAACCCCCAGAATTGTTGCACCCAACCGTTGCCTCGTGGCCATTCGATGCTTGGGGTCTAGATGTGGTGGGACCACTAACAAAGTCATCAGGTGGTCATCTGTACATTTTGGCTGCAACCGATTACTTCTCTAAATGGGCGGAAGCCATACCTTTGAGAGAAGTGAAGAAAGAAAATGTTGCTGATTTTATTCGAGTCAATATCATTTTTAGATACGGGGTCCCTCGGTACATCATCACCGATAATGGAAGATCGTTCAGTAACAGTCACATCGACAAACTTTGTGACAAGTTTGACTTCAAACAAAGGAAATCTTCTATGTACAACGCAACTGCTAATGGACTCGCTGAAGCTTTCAACAAGACCTTGTGCAACCTCTTGAAGAAAGTAGTCTTCCAAGTCAAAGCGAGATTGGCATGAAAAGATGAATGAAGCTCTATGGGCATATCGAACTACTTACAGAACACCTACACAAGCTACTCCCTACTCGTTGGTGTATGGTGTCGAAGCGGTTGTTCCCCTTGAGAAGCAGATTCCATCTCTAAGGATGGCGATACAAGAAGGGCTGACGGAAGAAGAGAATGCACGTTTGCGTCTTGAAGAGTTGGAAGCCCTAGATGAGAAAAGATTGGAAGCACAACAAAGGCTCGAATGCTATCAAGCCCGCCTTTCTAGAACGTTTAACAAGAAAGTGAGGATACGTTCTTTTCAAGTTGGTGATTTGGTGCTTGCTGTGAGAAGGCCTATCGTAGTAACTCACCGTGTTGGGAATAAATTCTTGCCTAAGTGGGATGGCCCATATGTTGTTAAAGAAGTTTACACAAACGGCGCCTACAAGCTGATTTCTGAAGATGGCGTGAACATTGGTCCTATAAATGGAAAGTTTTTGAAACGCTACTACGCGTAAAGAAAACAAGTATGCTCCATAAACGCATGAGCCTAAACTGCTCGTCGCTCCAAGAACGCACGAGCCTAAACTGCTTGTTACTCCATGATGCACGAGACTAAACTGCTTATTACTCCTGGTCCGCACGAGTATAAACTGTGTACGACAACCACCAAAGATAAATACATGTGGTTAAACTGTTAACTTACTCCACTAAAGGCATTTTAAGTGGCTAAATACTTAAATCCCTACTTTTTCTACAATAGTTAAAGAATACTTTCCAGTTTTTCTTGACCAAAATTCAATCCATCGATCAATCGATACGCCGCCCCTAGAAACGCTTCCACGAAGCATGTGGTAAGCGTGGAGTAAATATTTGCAACTCTTTGGAAGGCATAAGTCTCCAGTTTCGTCAAAAAGTTCGGGCGCATCAGGTATCAGCTCATCATATAGATAGCCATCTAGAGGAAGATCTGTTAGCTCATGCATGTCCCATAATGAGATGGACATCTCTCCAAAAGTAGTGAGCAACGTATTTGTAGATGGACACCATGCCTCACAGAAAGCTTTGATAATTTCAGAATTAAAGTCATAAGTAAAAAGGGAGGCAAAGACAGTGTAATAAATCCTGGCGTCCTTGAGGGTATGTCCACATCGGCTCAAAACGTCTTCAGTCCACTCCCAATATCCTTTGTGATAACCGAATTCTCCAGAAAACTCTATAGTTCCTCTCCAGTTGTCCTTGCCTATAACTATACGCCTCCCCAAAGTTGGCAGATGGCTCACATCCTCTTCAATCGCATTGCGATGAGAAGTGTTGTCAAAAACCCAAGCTTTCGTCGATTTGTTCAAGGATATCTCATGCGACCAATTAATTGTCCAAGTGAAGTCCGACATTTGATAAAGGCCAAGGTTTTGCAGAGTTACCAATAAGGGGCGTTTCTACACGTAAATGCGTCCCTTTCTCTAAGGGTTGGCGTTTATCATTGAGGATCACCAAATAACGAGCTCCGGAAGAAGTAACATTAGTTTTGAAATGGACCATTTTAAGGAACCTGAAGAGAAGAAGAAAATTATTAGAGAATTCATCGTAAAGAGGGACAATTAATTTATTCTAAATTAATTTGACAAATAAGAAATTGGACTTATCTAAATTAATAAGAAGTTTGGGCCTGTTTTAATTAATTTAGCAAATAAAGCCCACAATCCATATTCAGACTGTGTTGAATTAATTAAGGGTCCGACTATTTACACCTCCATTTGCGTTGAGAACACTCCCCCTATGAATTTAATAATAAAATAATGAAGTAAAAAACCAAAAATACCCTTTAAGTCATATTAAACTACTAAATGCACCCCCCACCTTTAAACCTAAGTTTTATCCATCCTCCGCCTCCGCCACCGTCGCCACCGCCACCACCACCAAACACGAAACACCAAACACAAACACCAAAATTTCTCCCCAAACAACAAAATTTCTCCCCAAACAAAAAAAATTCAACTTAAAAAATTTCAAGTTTTTTTTTAAGATTTCGACAAACCAGTGTCGACCATATTCACTCCCGTCGACACTGGTTTGTCGACAAGATTGTATATGCTCGACATTTGTTGATCAGAAAAAAAAAAAATTTAAAAACTCGTCGACAACTTTAGGTCGACCAAAAATACACTCGTCGACACCCTGTTGTCGACGGAGTGTATTTGGATCGACCTAAAGTGGTCGAAAGGTAAGAAAAAGAAGGAAAAAATAAAACAAACCTGGATTTGGATTTGGCCGATGGACGGGAGCGGGGGCGGCGGCCGTTGGGCGGGGTCGGGGGAGGCGGCAGCCGTTGGGCGGGGCCGGGGGCGGCGGCGGTCGATTACTGTAATTTTTTTTTTTTTTGCAAATCGATATGGGAGAAGGAGGGGGGAGGAAGGGGACTGGCTCGGCGAGGGAGGGAGGAGGAGGGGGGAGGGAGGGGACGGTCGCGGCGGCCGCGATCTGTTGTTGTTGTTTTTTTTTTTTTTTACAGGGGGGGGAGGCGACGGGTTCGGCGAGGGAGGGAGGGGGGGGGGGGGCGACGGGTTCAGCGAGGGAGGGAGGGGGTGGCGTCGCCGGCGACGAGTGGTGGAGGGGCAGGTCGCCGGCGGTGGTGGTGAGGGGTGGGGGAGAAGATGAAGGAAGAAATGGAGGAGGAAGAAGATGGAGGATTTGGGGGAGAAAGTAGGGTTTAGGGGGGGTGTGAGTAGTAATTGGAATTATATAAGAGAAGGGCATTTATGACAATTTGAGGGAGGTGCATTAGATTTTAGGGGGGGTGCGTCCAGAGGGGGAGTGTTCTCAACGCAAATGGAGGTGTAAATAGTCGGACCCTTAATTAAGTAAAGATATTTCAGTGGGCCTATCTTCTTAATAAATCAAGCCCAATACATATGCTGCCCTATTTTTCATTGGGTCTGACTATTTACACCTCCATTTCGGTTTAGAACACTCCCCCGATTGATGCACCCCCCCTGAAATATGCTAGTATGGATGCACCCTCCCCTTAAATTGTCAAAAATACCCTTTTGTCTAAAAAAAACCATTTACTACACACCCCCCCTCAACCCTAATTTCTCTCTTCCCCCTTCCTCTCTTTCCCCTTCCCCCTTTCCCACCCTTCCATGGCCGCCGCCTGAGACCTCCATCTCCGACCGCCACCGCCCTCTCCTGCCCCGCCGCCGCCATCCCTCGCCTCTCTCCCCGTCATTGTTAAAAAAAAAAAAAAAAAAACAGAACCTCCGCCCGTCCAGCGTCGCGTCCGCCTGCCACCGTCCCCACGCGTCCAGCGTCGCGGCCGCCTGCCACCGCCCTCCTTTTTCTTTTCTTTTATTTCCCGTCCCTCCACCCATCTGGTAAAAAAACAGAAGCAGCGCGGCCGCCGCCCCTGCCCATCGTCCGCCGTCCGTCCTCCGCCTACAACCGTCCAGCGCCGTGGCCGCCCTTCTCCTCTTTTCCACCCCCATCAACCCCTCGCCGCCGATCAGGTTTGTTTTTTTTTGTTTTTTTTTTCATATTTCAACCACTTTAGGTCGACCAAAATACACTCTCGTCGACAACCTAAAGTGGTCGAAATGTATCAATTTTTTTTTTGTCAACCAATAAATGTCGACCATATTCACTCTCGTCGACAAACCAGTGTCGACGAGAGTGAATATGGTCGACACTGGTTTGTCGAAATTTTAAAAAAAAATTTGAAAATTTTCTAAGTTCTCTTCTGATTTTTTTTTTGGTTGTGGTTGTGGTTGTTGGTTGTGGTTGTGGTTGTGGTTGTGGCGGCGACAGCGGCGACGACGGCGGCGGCGTTTGTTGGATAAAATTAGGTTTAGGGTTTAAAGGTGAAGGAGGGGTGCAATTAGTAATAAGGGTGCATTTAGTAGTGTAATATGACTTAAAGGGTATTTTTGGTTTTTTACATTATTATTATATTATTAAATTCAAAGGGGGAGTGTTCTAAGCCGAAATGGAGGTGTAAATAGTCCCACCCTTTTTCATTTAAACGGCAGAATCCAAAATCCCAAATTCTTTGGTAACTCCCGTCCCCATTCACTGCTTCATCACCGGCGAACCTCCGCCTGAAACCGAGCGGCTGTCACCCCCACGCGTCGCCTAAAGCCACCGCCGCGCCGCCTGTTCGCGCGTTGCCTGAAGCCGCGTCGCCGTGCCTCCCCTGGGTTCCGACTGCCGTAGCCCGACGCCGCTGCACTCCACCTAAAGTGTCCGCCGCCGTACTCCGCCTAATGTGTCCGCCGGAACGCGTCGCCTAAAGCCAACGTCGCGCCATGGTCGCACTTCACCGTCAACAGCGCCGCCGCGCCCGGAAGCTCGCCACCTCGCTTAAATCAGTCGCCGTGCTCCGCCACTCCGGCTGCAGTCGACCTCCACCCCGAAGCCAGTCGTCGACAGCGTCGCCGCTGCACTCAACACCTAGCGACCACCAAGCTCTGCCTAAAGCGCCGCCGCTGTCCGACCGCCGTCGCCATGGTCGCAATCGCCGCTGTGATCCGCTTAAAGCCACATGTTCGCACGCCGCCAGCTGTCGTCGCTGTGACGACTGTTCGCACACCGCCTCGCCTGGAATCGGCCGTCGTCCACGCCCATCGATCGCCCCGCCTGCTATGGCCGCCGTCGCCCGAAGCCAGTCGCCGCCGTGCTCCGCCTGGGTTCGGCCACCACAGGTCAGCTGTCGTCGCCGTGAGTCGCAACACCGTCTCGCCTATAGACGCCCAAAACAAGTAATGTCAAAATCCCTCTCTTTCAAATTGTCAAAATCCGAAGAGATTAATACACCAACGACCGAAAACCCACTCTCTCTTTCGAATTTGGTCAATTTGATTAAGATGGGCTCTTGAAAAAATTGAATTGGGCGAAAATTAGCTGTGGAACCCTCTCCAAATCTAAAATTCACAAGTTCGAAAGAGTAAAAAGACCCACGGGACACCCACGTTCTCTTTCGAATTCTGTGAATTTAAGATTGCTGTCGCCGCCCCCGCAAGAATATTTGAGTAGGAATGGACCCTAATTTTCATCGATTTAAATGAGTTTCACAAACAGAGTAAAAAGACCTCGGGACACCCACAGTCTCTCGTGTGAAAACTCGAGTAAATTGATTAGAATATGGCGAAATAGGAGTTGATTGAAGACAAAACAGGTTGCCTAACATGTTAATAGTATGCATACATATATGTGCAGTGAAGACATGAAAAGTTGAAAGACAAATATTTCAAGCAGTAAAGATGATATAATTTCACAAGCATAATTTAAAGAAACAAGCATGGGAATCAAAGATTACATGTATGTGTATAGTACGCGTGTATGTAAATACAAGAAAAGATGGCTAAGTTTTATGCAACAAGAAGCTAGAAGAAAAGAAGCAAATAGAATGGTGCGAGAATTACCTCCGTTGAGTTGAGAATTGTTGAGTTGAGAATTACCTCGTTGAATTGAGTTGAGTTTGTGGAAAAGAAGTAGAAGAATGATCCCTTTATATAGACTTGAAGGGTTGAAAAGATAAGAATCAACAAGCATATATTTTGGTGTATCTCAACTAAACTCCAAAATTCTTGGAAAATCATATTTCAAAGATTTGGTGACATATATTTTGTGATTTACGGATGAAAGATATACAAATACAATTGGGCTTTTTGGACTAGAGTAATTGTAAGAAAGAAGAATTGGGCTTTAAAATACTCCATACACTCATGAACTTATTTGTTCATTTTGGCCCAAAAGACTACACTATTTGAGCCCATGAGATAAATTTTATTAATTGTGACAACTCATAAAGTCCAATAATACAAAATTTAAGTATGGGAAAATATTTGTAATAATTTCGCAATTCATCCATTTCAAAGGCAAATGTACTCATGGATGAAATGCGAGGGGGCAATTTGTAGACGAGTAAAATTCAATTACGAATTAAATCGCGACACGTGGAAATTACGGGTTAAATATTAATTAAATTTATTATTTATTTGTTGGAATAAAATTAATTCCTAAAAAATAAATATATAATTAATTATTATTCCCTCCAATTAATTTGGGTCTCCAAAGCCCAATAAATCAAGTTAAAATTCAAGACGGGCCTCTAAAGTCATGTGAATTAATACGGGTCTCTAAAGCTCGATAAGTAAAGACGGATCTCTAAAATCCAGAAAATCCAAACAGACCTCTAAAGTCCAACAAATTAAATTGGGCCCAAGTTTGATAATTTGAGCCCAAAGGGCATTCTTAGCCCATCAAACAATTCAAAATTTTGAATTAAAAACCCTAACTACTTGCACAAAAATCTCCAGGCCTACACCTATAAATAGATGCCTCATTTCATTCATTTTCATCATCAAGAAATCAGAAGCATTCAAGACTCTAAAATTCTCTGCAGAGATTTTAGAGTGTTCTTCAGCAATTGGAGGAGATTCAAAGGCGTTCTTCGTGAAAAGCAGCAAGAAGCAGTGTTCGAGTGGAGATCAAGGTGCTAAGCCTCTTGGCATTTCTTCAAGGCGTTCTTCGTGAAAAGCAGCAAGAAGCAGTGTTCGAGTGGAGATCAAGGTGCTAAGCCTCTTCGATTCGGCGTTTCTTCAAAGTTCTTCGTGGATCTTCAATGGAAAAGTCCCAATAAGTCCCGAAAAAGTCCCAAAAGTCCCGAAAAGTCCCTAAATTCAACGTTTAATCCAAAAATACGGTGCTAAGCCTTTGGATTAACGTTATAAAAGCCCCAAGTACAAGATCGGAAAGGATTCGCAGCCCTAAATTCAACGTTTAATCCAAAAATACGGTGCTAAGCCTTTGGATTAACGTTATAAAAGCCCCAAGTACAAGATCGGAAAGGATTCGGCTGCGAATCCAGCTCCAAAAGCTCAAGAAGTCCAAGTAAAGTTCAAGGAGAAGTCCAAGTAAAGTTCAAGGAGAGAGAATCAGATGAGAAATTAGAGATTGTAACCCGCAAATACTCGGTTTTAATCCGAAATTAAATAAAATTGTTCGCATTTTCGCGTTTTATTATTTAATTCACGAATTTTTGTTTACACATATAAAATAAAATTTATATGTTGGATCAATGATCCATTGGTATGTATTTGAAGTATTGTTTGTTACTCCCTCCATCCCACAATTATTTGCACTCTTTCCTTATTCGTTTATTCCAATATTTACATAAAATATCATTATTTTTACACTCAATCCAATCATTTACTTTACCTAATACATACAAGTTTACAAAATTACTTCTCATCACTGTAATCATTACACCTCTTTATTAGATTACGTACTCACAAAGTGATGCAAACATTTATGAGACAGATTCATAGCGAGAGTATAAGACAACACGAAGCATGCCTTACCGTAGAAAGACTCCCCTTTCTTAATATTAAAACGCGACCATATTGGAAAATTTCTTTTATGAACATATAATTTAAAATAGTTAATATAATCAATATCAAATAATTTAGAACGGGCGACATATTCTATTTCTTCGAGGCCACGGCTAAATAAACCCCAAATTCTACTATGCACACCTTATAACTTTAATTACTATACATACCCCACATAAAATATGATTTATTTTTAAATTAATACACACCTCAATTTTAGGTAATTATAATTCAATTCTAAAAAAATAAAAAATTACGAAAAATTATTCCCCACTGACGGAACAGAATAAACTCGGCGAAATAAGAAGAAAAAATTAAGTTCAAGTTTGAAAGGAGGAGTTCCAACAGTACATATTTGACATTCATAGTTTTCTCCTAAACAAAAAGTAAATTTGATATGATTAATCTCAATTTTTTTATGCAGTTTCGTTTTTTTTTTTTTTATTAAAATCTAGGGTTTTAATTTTTGTGATTTTTTTTAAAAAAAAATTGTGAATTTATTAAGTATCTTGAATTCAATTTTCTTCTTCTTCTTCTTGTTTCACTGCGTTTCTTCCGTTCCGTTAGAGGAGGATAATTTTTTGTAATTTATTTTTTAATATTGGGTATAATTGTTCAAAATTGGGATGAAGGAAAAAATTTAAAAATAAATTATATTTTATATGAGGTGTGTATAGTGAAACGGGAGGTTTGTTTAACATGGAGTGAGATAAGCAAAATTAAAACCAAAAATAAATAAAAATGGACAGAGGGATTCCAATTATGCGATTTATATATGGTAAAGGATCATAGAATAAGAAACATTTTAATTTATATCAATAACTTAAGCATTTCACAAAGAAAAAGAGGAAAGTGCTAATAAAATAGATGCCCACAACAACGGTGGATCTGGTAGAATAATGATTTTCGATCAAGCGTCTAATGATACAAATAAAGTATGTTTTTGGTCGTCTTTTGTGGTCGAGTCCTCCTCATCTCATAAGCCCTCACTTCGGTTCAGGGTATGAAACTTTTGTATAATTTAGACTTTAGGTGTATTAGATCCACGGGTTGGCCTGATAGTGCAGGTTTGAGATTTGGGAGTTTGCTTCTCTAATAGACGGTCAGATTTGTCCTCTAAATTAGTCGACTTTTAGATCGGATACTGAGGCTTCAAAACTGACTTTAGGTATATAAATTTGGGTTAATTCTAAATAAATACACCATCTTTAATCTTAGTATCAATTTAATCACGATTATTGTAAAAAATCCTAACCTTTCATTGTGTTGCAATTAGATACACATTTTTTTCCTCCGGTCAACCATTGATGATGTGGCTTGCCGGAGCTTGCCACGTCAGATTTTCCATAATTCTTTTTTTTTAAATAAAAATAAAACTTTATAAAAATAAAAATAAAACGTCTGCGTCTTCTCAAACCGTCTTTCTCACTTCTCAAACTCAATCAATCAAGTTCTACTCTTCTAACTCTAAAAATCAAAATCATAAGTGGAGTGGGTCTATAATGATGACCAACACCTCTACTCAAAAGAAAGAGATTGCAAACGCAAGAAAAATGACAAAATAAGGCATGAGGGTATTGGGAGGGGTGATAGTGGAAGTGATACTCAAGAGAGCCATGCTAATGAAACATGAAAATGATCTGTTATTTTTTTAACATGAAACTTGAATACTTATAGCCTAATGTTTTGTACATTAAACAGTCTATTTTTTTAGAATATTTTCTAGAATACTTCAAAAAAAAAAAGAATATTTTTATTGCAGTAATCATTAGTGTTAAACACATTAATTCCTAAAATATTTTCCTCTCTTCATAAAGCATATAAATTGATAAAATTATTTAATAATTGAAGAATTCGTGAAGAAATAAACCAATAATTAATTGAGGTCCGAGGTTAGAAGAGAAGAACTTGATTGAGTTTTTTTGAATGATTTTTAGTGAATTTTGAATTTTAGGGTTAGAAGAGAAGAACTTGATTGAGTTTGAAAAGTGAAGAAGCCGTAGAGAAGAACTTTATTGAGTTTGTGATTGAGTTTGAGAAGGGAAGAAGAAAATTTGATTGAGTTTGAGAAGAAGAAAAACTTGATTGAGTTTCAGAGAAGACGCAGAAGAAGCGAGAGTTTTATTTTTATAAAATTTTATTTTTATTTTTATAAAGTGTAATCTGATGTGAAAAATAAAAAAAATAAAAAAGAATCTGTGTAATATGACGTGGCAAGCTCTGACAAGCCACATAATCAATGGTTGACCGGAGAAAAAAAATGTGTATCTAAGTGCAACACAATGAAAGGTTGTGATTTTTTACAATAATCATAAAGTTCGTGATTAAATTGATATTGAGACTAAAATTCGTGTATTTATTTAGAATTAACCTATAAATTTCAAGAAATTATAATAGGTTGCCAAGTAAAATTAATAGAAAGATTGGAAAAGAAGTGGGAGAAAGATATAATATACCAAGAGACTTAGGGTGAATACCAAGCCTTCAGTTGAAAATCCTTAAAAGTTGTGTGCGTGACCTTACCTACTAAACAATCGTGCATATATTTTCCAACCCTCAACAAGAAAATTAAAAAAAAAAAAAAAAAAAAGCCCCAATTCCTGCAATTTATATGTGATATTTTCATGTTTATTTCTAAATCTAATCTGCCATCCCTGTTCTTGTGAAGCCAGATGGGCTTAAAATTATCGCCCATATATATTCTTTCGTTTTTGGCTTCGCAAGAACAGAAACGACAGGATAGAAGAAAAAACAAACAAAAATGAAAAAAAAAACAATCACATAAAAACAGTGAGAACGCAGTTTAGGCTTTAGTTTTCCATGTGGAGGGTTGGATCAATACATCCACGATTATCTCGTGAGAAAGAGCATGCACACAACTACTGAAACTTTAGCCCAGAAGGCTAGCATACACTTAGGGTGTGTTTGGTTTGGGATTGGCCCATCCGGATTTGGATGGGCCATCCCCCATCCCATCCCTCTCCATCCCTCTCCATCCAAATACCCATCTCAATACCCATCCACCCCTATAATACATCTATTTACCTATTTTTATACAATTACATCATCATATTTTTATATTAGTTATATTAATTACTCATTCTCTCTCCTACTTTTTCTTCCATACATTTATTCTCTTTCCTACTTTTCTTACACACATTTATTCTCTCTCCTACTTTTCTTCCACACATTTATTCTCTTTCCTACTTTTCTTCCTTACACTAATTACTCTACTAATTAACAATAATAAAATAATACAACATCACTATTTGACATAAAGTTCTCCATCCACACCTATTTTTCAATCTCTATCCAAACACAATTTTTATTCAATTACTATTTATGGATTACCCCCATCCACATTTTTCAAATCACCATCCCCATCCCATCCACCACAATCCCTAACCAAACAGCCGATTAATTCTCTTTGGTATGTTATATCTTTCTCGCCTATTTTTCTCTTCTAATTTCTTTACAATTTATACAACTCTTGATTGTTGAGTTAGGCAAATCAATTAATGCACACATTTATTTTGATTTGTTATTTTATTTAATTCCTAGTGTACCCGTTTAGGAGGCGTTTAATTTAAATAATTAAATGAGAATGGTAAAATAATTATGACACTTAATCAATTACTTCCTCCATACTTATTGGGATGACTCGTACCATTTGACCGACACACCTTTTTAAGAAAATGAGATATAGTGGAGTAGTTGATAATGTAAGATAAATGAGGGGTATTTTAGGTTATTTAATGAGGAATAAAGTGGATTTGGTGATGTGTAAAGTAAAATGAAGGTAAAAAATGAGTGACAATTTTAAAAATAAAATGATGTTAAAAAAATATTAATTTTATTGAGTAAGAAAAGTGTGCAAGTAATCACAATACGGATAATTATAAAACTGGGTGTTTTTTTTTTTTTTTGAAAAGTAAAGATGGTGCTTTGTATTAACGTATAAGAACTAGGGGTACCAATACCCGTATACAATTGTGAACTCTTTTACATTGTTTGAATAAAACTATATTATGCTATGTTACGAGTACATCTGGGATGCACATCCAAGGCTCTCTCTCCCAATCAATAAAAGGCGAATTGATGATTTTGTAAGCCTTTAGCCATTTCCATGAACTGAACTTTATGCTTTCTGAAATCTCTTCCGGCGTTGATGATGTCTCGTTGAAAATAATATTATTCCTATTCCTCCATATTTTCCAAATCGTGCATTGCCAAATGAGTCCAAGTATATTTCTTTGAATGGCTTTTTTCCCACCTTTGACGAATTCTTTCCAATGATCCCCCAATATAATAGATTGCACCATACTGCCTTTAATCCAAATTACTATCTCCTCCCAAATCAACAAGAAAACAATACACGAATTGAATATATATGTGTTGCCCTGTTTCCATGCTAACCTTACACATTGGACAGAGGGAGTTCGCCCCAGTCGGGTTAATGCCTCTTCGCCTTAGATTGTCCGCCGTGGCCACTTTATTTTGCAGCACCTTCCATGTCAAAGCTGATACTTTTGTAGGCGTACACTTCCACCAGATTTTTGCCCATTCCACATTCGAATCGTCAACAGGTGCCGCTCTCTCCGCGATTTTATTGTACATGGTTTTCGTGTTGAATAGTCCATTTTTTGCCCCTTTCCACCTGAACGAATCCTCTCTAGAGTCGTCTAACCTGTATCTGCATATACATGACCATAAAGAAACAAACTCCAAGAATTCATTAGTATTAAAATGCCTGTTCCATTGAAACAGCCAAGTTTCTCCATCATTTAAATAAAAATTCTTTACACACCCAAATTTATCATCTGATAGCATATACAGGGATTTGAATTTATCTTTAAGACATCTTTTATCTTCTGTCCAAGGATCGGACCAGAATTTAATTTTTGATCCCTTGCCCAAACTTACTTCCAAATTCTCGTAAAAAATATAACCCTCGTCCCCTGCTGCGATTTTGCCTATATCTCTCCACCAAATGGAATGATCATTGTCGACTAAACCTGTATGATTAAAAAAGCCATACCTGGATTTAAGAATTCTCGCCCATAATGCCTCTTTCTCGTTAGCCCATCTCCATATCCACTTGCATAATAAGGCTTTGTTGAACAAATTAATATCTCTCACTCCAAGACCCCCTGCATCTCTACTTTTGCAAACTTTCTCCCAACCCACCCATGCGATTTTCCTCGAACTTTCATTTCCTCCCCAAAGGAAATTCCTTTGCATTCTTTTAATAGAATTAGAAACACTCACCAGAATTTTGTAGAAAGATATGTAATATAGAGGCAGGGCCGTGAGTACCGAATTCAGGAGTGTAATCCTCCCGCCTAGAGACAGATGTATCCTAGCCCAGCCCGATAGTTTTTTCCGGAGTCTGTCGATAAGTGGTTTCCACGTTGCGCTGCATCTAGGGTTAGCGCCAATAGGGAGACCGAGATAAGAGAACGGGATACCGCCAGTGGTGCATCCCATGATTTCAGCGAATTGAAGTAGTTCATCTGATCTAATACCAGACCCGAACAGTGAGCTTTTAGAATAGTTGACCTTCAGACTAGATGCCAGTTCGAAGATACGAAGAACCCCTTTCATGTTTTTTGCATTTTCCACATTCGCTCTTCCCAGAATAACTGTATCATCTGCGAACTGTAAATGACTAACACGTGTTTTAAGGCGCCCAATTTCCAGACATTTAAATCTTCTGATATTCACTGCTTGCTGCATTAAAGCACTCAGGCCTTCGGCCGCTATAAGAAACAAAAAAGGAGATAGGGGATCGCCTTGGCGCATCCCTCTCTCAAGTTTGAACTCACTTGTAGGACTCCCGTTGACAAGAATAGCCATAGTAGCCGATGATAGACATCCGCAGATCCATTTCCTCCACTTCCAGTTGAAGTTCATACCTTCCATAATTTCATCCATGTATTCCCAGTACACCGAATAATAAGCCTTTTCGAAATCCACTTTGAAGAACAGCCCGTCGGTGTTTTCCTTTTTGATGAAATCCAGGGATTCGTTGAGTACCAAAATGCTATCTAAAATTTGTTTGTTTCCCACGAAGGCGCTTTGATTCTCAGATATCACCTCGCCAATAACTGAAGATAGCCTATTAGCGAGAACCTTGGCCAAAATTTTATAGAGGCATCCGATCAACGATATAGGCCGGAATTCGCTCATAATTGAAGCACCCTTCTTTTTTGGGATGAGCGTCACGAAACTCGGATTACCACCTTTGACGATCTTCCCATTCTGATTGAATTCGTCCAAGGCCATGATAATGTCGCCTTTGGTTGCAGGCCAAACTCTTTTGATGAGTTTGAAAGTCATGCCATCAGGACCTGGACTCTTACTCCCACCACAGCTCCATATTGCTTTTTTTATTTCCATCTCATTGAATGGAGCCGTTAGGTACTCGTTTTCCTCTCTCCCGATTTTTTTTTACACCAAATTCTTTAGGCGGGGCCTAGCTGTTGGCTGTTTTGAAAATTGTTGTTTGAAGTGTTCGTATATAGCGTGCTTGATTTTCAGAACATCATCACACCATACGTCTTCGATCATCATCCCTTCGATTTTATTGCCAGCCCTCCTATAGTTGATAATTTTGTGAAAATATGCAGTATTCACATCACCCTCTCTGATCCATTGAATTCTTGATTTTTGAAAGGAATCCCTGTCTTTTAATTTTCGGATGTTCCAGATTTTACTCCTAGCCGTTTTCAGTCGCTCCTTTTCCTCCTCCGATAAATCCCTATTTTCTTGTGCTCTATCCAGATTGTCCATTTCAGTCCTGGCTTCTTTTAGTTTTATTTCTGATATGTTTGTATTTCTGCAACACCACTCTTTGATATCATCTTTTAGCTTCTTCAGTTTTTCTTTGAACCTATAGCTTTCGGTTCCTCTCACGTCGTATCCATTCCATTGGCTTTGGATATGGTCGACTCGGGTGTTGACTGTTGAGTCCGATAAACCTCTGTTGTTTAATTTAATTTTGAGATTATATACAATATAAGACAATAACTTAGTGTCTTAAACAAAGAAAGACAAAAATTTATACTAAAACAACCAAGGACAAAATTAATTAGGTTTAGACCAATATGCCCCTGTTTTCAAATTAAGCTTTAAACTCGAATTCAATTAATTTAGTTTAGCAAATTTAGGAAAGTCAACTAATTTAAAATTCAATTGAATATGGATTAATTATACTCCCTAGAATCTCGCGTTGCTTTTCTTCCAGAAACATATTACCAAATTCTCTCAGCTTGACTTGAGTGCATATTCACGCGGTGGCTTGATATTCAGAGATTAGTTCGAAGCTTCGAAGGGTTGAAACTCGAAATCGCGTTCGTTACCATCTTTATTCCAGGTTTTTTTGACTGCATGTCTGTTATTTTATGATCAATGGTATAAAAAAACGAAATCTCATAGTGTATATGTTTTCCCAATGTTTTAAATATATGTGATTCATGTTTTTTTTCGATTTTCAGTTGTTTTTATGATGATTATATGTTTTTTATAGATACTGGTGTTTGATAAAATGATTTTTCTTCTTGAAAATGCTCTGTTTTTGTAGGGGTAGTACTGTAGATATTTGGTTAGGGTTTTGCATATTCGTAGAGCATAGTTCGAAATATGGAACTCGTATTAGCGATGTTGATTGTTTTCTGGTAACGATTTGTGTTGATTAAAAACAATAGATTGAAAATCGAAGTGCCTAGCCGCATATACAATTTAAATTTGAACAATAAGATAGTTAATGTTTGTTTATTGAAGAAGTAGTCTTGGGCATTTTAAATTTTCAGAATTTTGTATTATTTTTTTCAAAATTATGGGTTATAGACAAATACATGTTGTTACAGTTGTTAAAAAAAGATTCGACATTTATATGCACTTACTTTAAGATTGAGAATTCTTGTGGAGATATGAAAAGGGAAATAAGTTACTTGTTATTGAATATATATCTTTAACATGTGTTTTCATCTGCATGTTTTTCTGTATACATATATGAAGATGGCAAGAGGTAAAAGAGGTGTGATACAAATTAAGGAAGGTGGAAGAAATATCAAAAAGAAGAAAGCAATTAAAGTTGTTAGAGCATCTGCAAGTAAGTCTTTATTATTAGATTTCATTTATATATGGTTGTTATGCAACTTTAGTTTAAAATAATAATTATATGCAGTCTGTGTCTGATTCTTTAGTTGTTTTCTGTTTTTTGAAGGAAAAAGGAATAAAAACGTAACCGTTAAGGTCAGAAATGACAAGGAAAAAGGTTGGATCGTATAACATTCTTATACAATAGCTGTTCTGTTTGTTTTATTATGAAATATACAGATATAACTAACTTAACCTTGTTATTCAATATCAGGAAAAAAGCAAAAAGTTATGCGATGCAGAGTATTATCGGATAATTCAGGTTATGTTTATATGTTTGTAATGACATTTGTTGTATGAATACTTTATTCATACATGAAATTGGTTTACACCTATTAATATGAATACATATATTGTTAGATTTTGAGAGCGAACCGGAGATGGAGGTGGATATAGATGAACACACAATGTCTGTCTCTGAAGGTAAATTTAATTATCGTTTTAATCTGTATTGTACTTTTTATTTGTATGTATATTTAATTCCATATCTTAATTATTATTTAATACTATATGACTTGGTTTGATCAATTCGTAATTCAGATTCTGATATTGGAGAATGCAGCAGAAACAAACGTAGACAAACTAAGTTGAATATAAGAAAAAAGAAGATAATTAAAGGTAAGTGATGTATCTTGGACCATTTTATTTTTTGGTAAGGGGTAATTATGCATAACTATATTAACTACATTTTTTATGATCATCAGATGCTGATTGTGAAAGAGGTGGAGAGTACTGTTTTCGATCAAATATGCGTACATGCTTCAAAGAAATGCTGTGTTTCAGGTTTTCAGACATGCATTATGAATTTATGAAACTGACACCTTTCTGGTTCTTAATGGAAGCAATTTTAAAAAATGGAACTGAGGATATGGTTATTAAATGTACTAAGTATGAGGAAGATATCAGACAAATTGTTTCAAAATACGACAAGGTATCTGGTGGTATTTTTATTGGGGGGGAGGAATTGGATTTGAATAGAAGTGATGCAGAGTTAATCTTGGGATTAACATGGGGTGACGAGAAGTTGCCATTTCGAGTTGATAATTATAGTCACCCTGCCTGGATTAGAAGATGCTTTGATGGGAGGTTCTTGAACAGAAAGCCTTTGCCATCTTTATACCGTCCACTGATAAAGAACAAGATTCAAGAAATGCAGCATCGCACTGATAAAGAATCGTTGCAGGATGTTTCTAGACTATTGAGTTGTTATGTTATGTGTGGTATTCTCTGTCCGGTTAAGAGTGGTGCTTTACCATGGTATTTGACATTATATTTGGAGGATTTTTATGATGTATGCAAGTACGATTGGAGTATGTTTGTAGTTCAATATCTGAAGTATCATGTTAAGAAAAGTAAGGATACGAAGTCAGGTGGTTGTGCTGCATTATTACCTGTAAGCATTTACTTCTATATTATATTGTTCCATGTATATTTATATGCAACATTGATATATAGTTACAGTTACTAATTTTAATTTTGTATGCAGTTTTGGCTTTGTGAACACTCTTCCTTAATAGATCCGTTGAACGACAGAGCTTTCCCGAGATTTTTGAAGTGGGATTTAAACGCTCTTAATGCTGTTCTAGACAGGGGAATTATGAACAAACATTATAAGGTAATACCAACTCTACATATTTTTCTATCACAAATATTATTGAAAATGATTAATATGGAGAATTTGTTGAAAATGTTATATGCAGTTTACACTGTCAACCAATTGTTTGAAAAAAACTACTTGGGAGGAAGAACAGTACAATACACTGAATGCATTCAGAGATAATGAAAGATCAAATAGGATAGCAAGGGCTGACAGTAATCCTGGAGATTTTACGAATGCTCGTGGACAGTCATGCGCAACTGCTGATGTAAATGCAAATGCAGAGTCTGTAGACAGGCAACGTGTTTTGCCCGGTAAAGAGCATGTTGTAAATTTTGATGTTGGATCGAGTTCAAAATTGAAGGCTACAAGCATGGATGATGGTCCTTCTTTTGATATAGGATTTGGTAATAATAATCAACCGGACGATGTGGACGTTGATAGAACTGTAATGAGGGTTTGCAGTGATCTGAAAAAATCTTTTGTTGAAGATCATACTGAATTTGGTGTGATTAAAAAAGGGGTAAGTATTGAAGTTGATAAGGTTGTACAAGATGAGGTTGACAAAAGTTTGGATGATATTGTTCATTTGAGAAAGTGCAATGAGAAGCTGGAACTTGAAATAAAGAAGCTCAAAGAAGAATTTGAGAAGGAAAGAGCTACATATGCACTGGATAAGAATGCAAAAAATCAGATGCTCAGCAAAATCAAATAGAAGTGCTAAAGGCAGAAAATCAAATGCTCAGCAAGCCTTTGAACAAACTAACAGAAGATGAGTTGATGATGGAAGAACTAGACAGAGTTGAAAAAGAAGAGTGGGGTAAAAAGTCTAGTAGTGTGTTTGAGGAAGAGAATGTTCTTACAGCAGAACCTGTTATTGCTACAGAATTATTGGCGACAAATTCGGTTAGTAAAGTTCAGGTTGGAAGTGAATGCGAACGGGAAATTAATTATGAGAGTCCACCAAGACCAGCTGTTAAAGTAGGAAGAAGGAATAAGGTTATTCGATCTCCTAGTTCTATGGTTGATCGAATCAAAGGGAGAACCTTTACAAATGACAGGAAGCCTATTCTGATGTCTCCGCAGGTTCTGACCCAGCAATTAGATTTGGTGCACGAGTTAAGCGACACTGAAGAATTGATATAGGAGGGCCAAAAAATAGACAACACATGTCAAAAGTTGATAAAGTCTCCGTTCAATGTTTCTGTCCAAACTGTGAAGAATGCACCGTTAGGGTTGAAGAATCAATTGTTTAGCGAGTTGTATGATTATGGAGCTAGGTAAATTGAAACTTTAATTATATTCAGCCTTACATATTTAGATTTTGTCTTAGTTTTCTCAATGTGTGTTTATGCATAATATATATGTTTTATAATGTTTATACATTTTCAGCCATTCAGTGTACGTTGGGAATGGTCTGTTAACTGATGTCACCGTTCAAATGCTGATAAACTTACTAAATGAGATGACAGTTGACAATCAGGTTAATACACATTATATCATTCAGTAAAATGATTGTTCAGTTTTATAAAAATCGATGGATCGTCTGACAGCATATGTCGGTTATCATATTTTTTGTTGTATGTAAAACAGGTTATAGATGCATGGTCTGATTGCATACGATCAACTGCATCGGAACAATATCCTGCTTCTGACGGTGTCACTATACTGACCTCATCATGTTGGGTAATAAACTACTTAAATAATCCAAGTATTTTCTTATTTTAGAGATTCATATAATAATTTTCTGTTTGTTTTTTAGTCAATGATTTCAAGGCGCGAAATCTCCCAGCAAAAAATATTTGGAAGTATGATTGAAAGAGTTCTTGAACAAAGTTTTGATAAGAATATACTTCTCTTCCCTATTATCATAACCGTTGTTGGTAGAAGAACGAGATCAAATGTTACAGGGCACTGGACACTATTGAAATTGGAAATGAGGAGTAGGCAATGGACGTTCTATAACTCCCTTCGTCCAAGGAAGCTTACATCTCCTGATCCATACTTGAAAGAGGCTATGCATGTTGTAAGTTGTTCAATTCTTATAATTAAATATTATAAGAAATTTATACATGTTTAATACAAACTGTTATTAATATAAATATTTCATTCATTTATCCAAATTACTAGGTTAAGTATGTTGAGGCGAAGTTGACAACAGTGTTCATCAAATCAACACCTAACCATCCGTTTTTAAAGATTAAATTCTCAAATCCTATTCAATCTGAGATTATGCAGCAGGTACCTGGTTCACTAGATTGTGGGATTATAGTTTGCAAATTACTCGAATGCTTTGTAAAGGGTGAAGAACCTCCGGTAGGCGATTACAATGCCGATGCTGCAAGTCCTATGCGTGTTCGGATGGTTGGGATATTTCTGAATCCGTTCGTTTACAATTAGTTATGTGTGTTTATTTTAAACAATGTACTCATCTCCTACGAATTGAACTCCCTGTCACTCAGTTGGTTTTGCTATTTTGATTTATTAGAGGTTGACAACTTTTTGAGTTCATAACTTATGAATGCAATGACATTGTTCGATTTCATTTATGAATTGTCTTGATTTTATTCTTAGTAAAACATATGTATATATTCAGTCATACAATTACCTTAATTATATTCATTAGATATGCATATTTATATATGTATATATTCAGTCATACTATTACCTTAATTATATTCATTAGATATGCATATTTATATATATTGTATATAATGTCTATATATATATATATAAATTAAATACGAATTGTATACTAGTATACATATTATATATGCATTACGTTGAAAAATAATTTCGTTATAAAAACTTATTTTAATTGATTATTTCCCAATTATAAATTTGGTATTTATTAATTGAATACATTATTATTATATTTTTTATTATTTCGTTTCTAAAATTAGGGTTAATCACCATTACTCAACGAATTCCCCTATTTATTTAGATACCTACGCTTTATATATCCCAGAAGGGAACCATTTTGCCCTACTTTTATATCTTTAACATTCGAATACCTATCTAATATAATATTAATTCGAAGCGATATGAATCGTGAGGATAATTGGGATGTGAATGCAGTGCATCGGCTAAGATGCTATTGTGGAATCGATGCTAAAATCGTCACATCTTGGAAGAATCAGAATGTTGGTAGGAGATTTCATGGCTGCGAATCGTACCCGGTTAGTTGTTCCATTTAATGATATGTATTTTTTATAACAATGTTTAACTGGTTTAATTTACGCATATATGTAAATATTAAGTTTTACTGCAAATTAATTTTCAGAAATCTGAATTCTGCAAGTTTTTTAGATGGATTGATGATCCATTGTGTGCACGAGGACAACATATTATACATGGACTGATTAAGAAATTAAATGACGAGAGAAATCAAGCCAACGACCTGCTGATTAATATCAAGAAGCTAGAAGATGAGATTGCATATTTTAAGGTTGAGAATGCACAGATGTTGTCTGCTCTGATTGTTGAGTGGAATACTGTTGACAACAAGACTAAAAAAGGAACACTAAATTTAACAACTGACTATTTTAAATACACATTGTTTATCTTTGTAGTTTGGGTATTATGGTATCTATGGATGAAGTCAATGTCTAATGTCAAATGCGATATGCTTATGATAGATTAAATGTTTTATGATATTTAATTCTTCCAGTAAACACTTTCAATTTTCATTGGTTGATTTTCTGTATTAGTGTTTTGGTAATGAAGCTCTTATGATATATTTTTTTTTACTTCATTCATAGGTTTCAACGCTTCGCATAATAAGAATACCAAATATAAGATTGTTCAGAAATAACATTTACAACATATATTTCACTTCAATATAGCTTACAAAAATAAATATTGTAATACTCATTACTATACATATTTGGGGAATGGAGAAACAAGGCTATGCAAAACACTATATGTACGGTCGACCCCAGGGGCTGCATCCATGGAATCCAGCGCTTGGAATTCTCTCTTTTCTATATCATAAGAGCAAAATGTACCATTTGGCTCTTCTTTGAACATAATCAAAGTCTTCGTAAAATTCAAATAGCAAATCGGGTTGATAGTGAACATAAAAGGTAAAACTTCTTCTTTGTATATCGTCAAGCTTGTCCACTTAGATTGATCGTTTTGATATGTTAATATGTGCATCTGAAGAAAGTATCTATTCACTAGGTTCACTTCTGGGCTAAGCTTGCTGGAATAAACAACAATAGTAGTCTCGTCCAAAGCACGAATATCCACATACCATGTCGGGAGTATAAAATTTGGAATATCTATTAGGTCATAAACAGACTTATTTGCATCGTACGATACAATTTTATATACTCCACCATCAAATTTAACCTGCCAATGAAATCGACCACCAACAAAAAAACCATTTGCAATAGGAGGCCTATCATACGGATACCGTTCAACAAAACACCAAGAATCTGAATTATGTGAATATAGCTTCACCTCAAAATGATATCCTTGTAAAGACCAAAATCTAGCTATTCTCATTATCTTGAAATCATTTAAATCGATGTCAAAACCTATGCAAAAATAAACCCATGCTTCACGAAATTGAGGAGGTATTGATATAGGGTCATTTTTTATAAAAAATGTTTCATTTGAAGATGGATTGACAAGAGAATACTGATCATCAGTGTTGCAAAAAAATACTAACCCATCGTATGTACCAAGTATTTCATAATCTTCATCTTCAGAACGAACAAACCTTCTATACGATGGATCTGCAAGAGGAACCAATTCATAACATATAGGTGGATTTGCCTCCTTTACTTGATTGAGCACTGAGAATCTATTATCTTCTTTCATTCTACGGAGGTGCCTTTGAACAAACTCATTTGTAGAAATCAACCTCTCCCATATGCGAGAAACGCATTTGAATCTTATGAGTGATTTGGGAAGAAGTTGCTCAAGTATTTGAAATGAAATGTCTTCTGGTATTGGTTCACTCATTTTTTTTTATAGCTTTTTAAGAAAGATGTAAATTTACCAGTTTAGAGATGTTCCTACTCGAAAAAATGTTGATGGAGGTTATGTTCATTTTTTGTTTAAGAGGCCTGTTAAATAGCATTTAATGCATTGCAACTATTCGTTTCATTAGTTAGTTTAAGAAACAATTTTAATTGAATAAGAAATTACCTAACATTTTAAACTTTAATCATTTTAACTGAAACTACATCTGATATGAATATTTTACAAAGATTTAAAATTTTTTATCTCACAAATAATTAATAAATAATGTACGTGATGCTCACGTACGTGTGAATATTATATGCTTTGCATAAATACCACTATGCACGGCATATACTATGTATATGCATTTAGTTTAACCATTGAATTTTTGCACTATATTATTTTCATTTAATATAATATTTTTTATTCTAAATTATATTATTATAGAAATAGTTAGTATAGCATATTTATTAAATAATATATTACCATAATAAAAAACAATTCAGAAAATAAAAAAATAAAAACTTAACGCATAAGCAAAACTAAATTAATTTACTTTCTGTAAAAATTGCTACATTGGGAAGTCCAAACGACGTGCTCTTTGATATGATGTGTTGTGCCTTAAATTAAATCCACGAAACTTAAATGATGAAACAACCGCCAAATTGTAGTTAATATTAATTAATATATAATATTATATTAATAATTAATGCGTAAGCTGAGGTTAAATGCATTACCCCACTACAAATTATGTAATTAACTGCTGTACATGGGGAAGCGCAACAGTTTTTCACTTTTGAAAGTTGACAATGGAGCATCAATTATAGCATATCTTTCACACTCGATTCTCGCATTCATCACATTTGAAAAAATTTAGGGAAAAATTTTATCTTCATTTAATTTGTAAAAGAACAATGAGACGTTTGATTGAAAATTCATCAATCCCACCCGAAATTGCAGCGGATATCCTTGTCCTTCTTCCGGCAAAGGCATTAGGGCGATTCAGGTGCGTCTCGCCGGAATGGAGAGCATTTATCTCCTCCAGTTCATTTGTGGAAGCACATCTCAAAAGAATGAAACATTTGAAAGAGATTTGCCTGATTCACAAGGTAACTGTTGCTAACCCTCCAATAATTTACATTTCTGTACCTACAGATGTTCCCCGAATAAGATGATCGATTGCAGAGCATAATGAAGAATATGAAATACTTGGAAGTGATAATGGTTTGATTTTAATTGGTGATGTTCATGATAGATTTTTCTTAAGGAATCCATTGTCAATGGAGTCATTTCTAATTGAAAATGATATCCCTGTTATCCCTAATGGATATTCTGAAGCTTGGGTGTTTTATGGTCTAGGTTATAACATTGAGAGTGATGATTATATGATTATGCGAGTTGCAAGATTTTTTGATCCAGAAGGAATACTTTCAGAACCCAAATTATACTCAAGAAACTCAAACAGTTGGATCAATATTCCACCTTTTCCATTTAATAACCCCCTGTTGATAATGCCTGTTTTGTTGGTGGTTTGTTCCATTGGAAAGTATATAAAGGTCACGGTGAGAACAAGTTTATCACTTTCGACCCTAATCGTTTAACATACAGTGATTTTGAAGCTCCGTTGTTTATATTGTCATTGTGGTTTTTATCAATTATTGCTTTGGACGAATCCAGTATTGGTATTTATGCATGTCAGCTTGGTCCTGAAGACGAGGGTGGAAGTAGTTATTTCTTTGAGATGCATATTCTGACGTATGAATCAAGGCGTCGTCGTTCGTGGTCTAGAGTTGTAATTTTCAAGGAAGAGATACTACCTAATTATTATAAACTTGTACCAATATGTTTCAAAAACTCCAAAAAAAGAATATTGTTCAAGGAAGAACCGTCTGGGAGATTCCAGATTTATGATGTAATGAAGAAGGAATTCGAGCCGTTGATGTATATGGACGATCAACCACATATTGGGTGCTCGTATTGTTACACTCCCAGTCTAGTGAAGCCATTCAGAAACTAGTGTCTTAAACACTTAACTGTTTTAACTATTTGTCTATAATTTTGAACACTTTTTGTTTGTTAACTTGTTTAGCCCTGTTGTGTAAAATTTTTTATCTTAGTGTTTTATGATATTCCATATGGTTGTGTATATATTTATTTTTGCAACTATCTTAGTGTTTTATGATATTCCATATGTATGTTATTTGTTTTGAATTTCATAAATATATATTGACATTTTTCAAAGGCACTAAAATTTACCATGATACAAATGCACTCCAAGGTGATAATGCACTGCTAATTGGGCCGAATATGCAGTATACCTTCATATATGCACTTGACATGTAGTATATGCGCTTGTAGGCTTTACACATATGCACTGAATATTAACTACTTCTTTTCGGGCTTTTGCATATGTATGTGCATTATTTTGTTTCCTATTTTATTAATAAATATGTATTTTATCCGTTTTGACTTTCATGAATATATATTGTTATTGGAAACGCACTAATATCAAAGGATATGCGAGTTAATCTGAAACATGCATTAATATCAAAGGATATGCGAGTTAATCTGAAATATGCATTGTCACTCTCATCCTTATTTACATATATGCGTTGCAGGAACAATAATGTTCGTGCATATCTGCCATCTATGAAACATCTTGTTGATCTTGGCCATTAGATTCAAAATATAAAACTGATCATTTAAAGTATTTTACAAATTTAAGATCCATACATCAGAATAACAATGTTTTCGATCTGATACTGAAATGTTACACGAATATGCATCGCATACATAGCAAAACTAAATTTTTGATTTTTTTTAATGTTTGATGGACCGAACAGTATGATACCCAACTTAGATTTGATCAATTAAAGATATGATACACATAATTTATTTGATCATTTAATCTTTTTAAACAACATTTAACTATATTCATATTTTTTATTTAGTGGGTCTTAGACTTTTATGACTATAAATATTCATTAGATTATGGATACAAATGAGGAATAATATTTTATACATAAAAATTTCTTCAATGTAAAAAAAGTGGAATAATTATATAAAATCCTGAAGAGTCTTACAAAATAAGTATTTCATAACCATGAATTAAGAAATATTCCAAGACAATAGTTTATTGAGCAATAAACTAAATCTAATTTAACTTCAATTCACTTGTAAATATTTGTCACATCATTTCCAAATACTGCAGCACACATTAAAGGATCATGTCGACCTTTCTTCCCACATATAGAGCAGTTTGTAGGCTTTACACGACGAAACTCGCCATACGAGGTAATTCGTTTTTGTCTTGGTCTACCAGGAGGTTTATTTAGAATCGGTGGAAGTACTTTTTCACTGTCCATAGTCGGCTTCCATTCATACTTCTCAGTTTCTGGAACTGGCCGTAAATCAACCTTGTAGCATTGTTTATAGTTTGATACCATGAAGCATTCTTCAACAACATTGTTAATAGAAGAACAATATCTCTTAATAACAGCAACCGCATGAGCACATGGGAATCCAGTAACTTGCCATTGAAAACATGAGTAGAATTTTTGTTCCAAATCAACCGTGACTGATGTCTTTGAAGCTACTTGAAACTGTCCATTGGGATATACATTGACCCTCCACGATGCACTAATATTTGCACGTTCGTTCCATAGTTCCTCCTTCGAAGGAACCAACAAACCAGACCAATTACTACTGTCAATTCTCCTATCAACAAACCACTTGGATAATTTTGACCTTATTGAATCAATCATATGCGTAATTGGTAATCCCCTGGACTCCCGTATCCATGAATTGAAAGATTCAGCTGCATTTGAAGTCATTTCACCATATCTCTTGATGTTAGGTGAATGAGAAACAGCCCAGTGTGAATAAGGCAAGTCCTCAAGCCAGATTTCTGCAATTCGACCGCCAACTTCTTTGAATTTCTTAAGCTTATCGTCAAATATTCGTACATTGGGTGCGTATGCACACTGCTTGAATAAGTCAGCCATATTTTCTCTGTGCTGCGTATTCCACCCCCCTCCGTATCTGCCCTTTAGATTCATTATCAGATGGAATAAACAGTAGAAATGTGGAGAATTTTCCCATACATCATAAAAGGCTGACATAAGACCTGGGTTCCTATCCGATATAAATATGATCTGTTTCAGATGGAATATGCAGTCCTTAATTTTGTGCAAAAACCATGTCCAGTTACTTTTATTTTCAGCAGATACCACAGAAAATGCAACAGGGAATAATCCTACATTGACATAAAATGCATTTCATATTTTGCACATAAATAAATGAATAATATTCAATGAGCGTACAAAACAATATATTTTAGTATTAGAATGAGTTAAACATACCATTATCTCCATCTTTAGCAGTGGCTATAAGTAACACTCCTTTTGCCCTCCCTTTCATTAATGTACCGTCGATAAACAACATAGGTCTACAGTGTTTAAATCCTTCTTTACAAGCATAGAAAGAAATGAAAATCCTTTCAAAATGGTGAGTAGTACTATCTATCTCTAAATCAACTACACTTCCAGGATTTGTACGTTTAACAGCTTCACCATACCACCGAAGTTGATCGTAAGATTCATCATAACTTCCAAATATGTCATCCCTCGCAGCCTCTATACCCCGCCAAGCTTTATAGTAAGGAATAGAGAATCCGTAATCCACGTTAATTCCATCTATAATATTCTTACCTCTAAAGTTTGGATTGGATTTAACACTCTCAATTACAAGTTCTTTAATAATCTTAGGGCCAAACCTACCATTATCACCATCTAATAGATTTCCTACGCATGTGTGCACTAGGTTAGCTTTGTGAACAACAAATCCATTTTTCAAGGCACTTTGTTTAGCTTTAACAAACCATGAACAATTGAAAGTTGCCTTCTCACTACATTCTGCATATACATACCTTGGGCAGTTTTTTAGGTATGTAAACTTGAAATTAAGTTTTGTACAATACTTTATGAGTTCTACTCTAAACTCAGGAGCACCACCAGAAAATGTAGCTCCAACTTTCATTAAATCCATCCAGTGATCTGACAAATACGACTTCTTCTTCTCAGAGGGGCATATATCGAATAGAGGTAAACTACCCAATCCAACAAATTCATTCGACACAGAAGTTTGAGAATCACTCAAAATAAAATCCTTATTAGACAAATTGTTTTGAGTTCTATCTAAATATGATTCCTGGGAATTAATATCAACTATATTTGCATTCCCCTCATAACCTAACATTGAATTTCCTGTTAAGGATTCAACAGCATCAGATTGAATAACATCTTCAACAATCTCAATAGATATATTCACTAATTTTTCTGATGTCATTATGCAGTAATCTTTCATACTATCAAAATCTGAAGCACCGTCTAAACAACAATTCTTAATTTCCCCCACTGAGTAAAGAAATGAATATTTACCTGGGCATATAGAAGGCCACTTCCTTCTAATTACATCTGTAATATGTTGAAATGTTGTGGCTTCTGTAACTTGAATGAGTTTACTCTGCCCATCGAAATTGATCTTCAATATTAGTGATGAATCCATTGTTTTCAATTTTCGATCCCAAACCAATTTCAGAACTGAATATATCAAACAAAAAAAGATCCGGGATATGCAGCAAAAAATTCGAAGAAGATGAATGTGTTTTACTAAAACTATGACTGCAGATTATCAAAATGCAGTTACTAAAACTGTTTCAACCAAATACCCAAAATCAATTGAAACCAAAAAATGCAGAAACTCAAAACATTCTAGAAATTCATTCGCAGAAATTTTTTGTACGTAATTTTGAAAATTTAGAAATTCTTTGGAAACTCTTTGACTGCATGAGAGAGGAGACCATTCGATTTGAATTCATTTGAATTCAAATTGATTGAATTCAAATATGGAAATTTAGCCAAATTCTGGTAATATCTTAAACAACTATTGACTTTTCGAAATATATGGAATTAAGGGTATAATGGAGATTTTGAAGGCTGTTTTGTCCTTCATTGTTTTACAAAATTTTTTTGTCTTTAATCTTAAAGTCTTAGGGTGGATTGTCCTATTCTGTTTTTTCCCCTTTAATTTTTAGTGTAACTCCATTGGAGGCGTTTAATTTAAATTCTTAAATGATAATTGAAATACAATTATGACAAATAATTCTATTAATCAATAGTAATAAATCTCTAAGTCGTTGAGTTGGGTAAATTATTTATTGTTTTATTTAATTCTAATGTACCTGTTTTGGAGGCGTTTAATTCAAATTATTAAATGAGAATGATAAAATAATTATGACAATTATTTCTATTAATCAATTATATATAGAACAACTGGTAGCATTTAATATGTTTTGCTATTCAATTTAATTTTTTAGTGTATCTTTTTTTTTTTCTTTTGATATT
Source organism: Galeopsis tetrahit (assembly GCA_963675135.1). NCBI lineage: Eukaryota > Viridiplantae > Streptophyta > Magnoliopsida > Lamiales > Lamiaceae > Galeopsis > Galeopsis tetrahit. The sequence goes on from OY776130.1 coordinate 20,154,186, forward strand.
GAAGACATTTAATTTAAATTCTTAAATGAGAATTGAAATACAATTATGATAAATATTTCTATTAATCAATACTAGGCTCCCTCCATTTTTTAATGGGTCTCCCCACCTTTTTTTTTTTTTTTTTCTTTTTACCGGTTAAATCAAATTATTTCTTTTTAGTTTATTTAATTATTCACATAATCACATTTAATACTATTCCTTTTTTATTATTATTCTATTTTTACACTTATTTTTGTTTTTGTAAGTATTTTTCTTATGTGTAGTTTTCTTACATTTTTCATTTATAGTGACTTACATTTTTTTAGTAATATTGTGTTGCACTTTTCAGTTATAATGACTTACACTTTTCATTAATATTGTGTTGCATTTTTCAGTTGTACTCACTTGCACTTTTTAATAATATTGTATTGCATTTTTCAGTTATAGTAAGAGAATTTTTATAAAAAAGGCCATTCATAGCCTCACCTTCTTAAATAAAGACCTAAAATAAAATCTTTTTAAAAAAGGCCAAAAACCCATGTTAATAACCTTTTATGCCCCTATATATAATTATTTTAATTAATTTATTAAATACAGAACAAGTCTTCCTATTCCTTCTTTATCGCCTGATAATCAACCACATTCTCTCTGCCTAAATTTGTTTCCGTTTAATTAGGTACCTGTGAATTTCTCAAATCATAATAGGATTTTCCATATTCAAACGCAATCTGCAATAGTGATTGTAATTTTGAATTAAACCAATCGTACTTTCCAAAAAAGATCCCTAATCTAGAATTCATCCCTAATAATTATATGATCAAGTCTTAATCTTCCTTAATTTTCGCCATCTATTCAACCACATTCCAATCCTTCAAGATTCCTTCCGTTTAATCCAGAAATCCTTTAATTATCCAAAACAACCCTAATCCAGAAATCTGCATCATCGTGGTTTGTTAATTTTCAGAATCTTAATCGATGGACTGTGTGGTGATTCTGTAATTTATCGCCACCGCCCACCGACACGATCTGATTTTCTCCGAGTCGACATCTCGGATCCGGGTTAATCGGACAGTGGGGACGACGAGGGAGAGATTTCGCAGAGGCGGGAGAAGGTAGCGGCGGGGATGCGACGACGAAGGATGGCGGAGAGGATGATTGGATCCGTGAGTGTTCGGTGTGTGTAGACGAAGAGGACGCCGGAGGTGGTGGAGGAGGCGGAGGTGGGCCTTTGACGACGATTTTGTCGCCTAGGATGATTGGAACCATTAATCCGGCGAGATGAAGAGTCTTGCCAAGGGTATGATTTTTAATTCCACACGTACACACATAATTTGCTGAGAATTTAGGATTTTTAGAGATGATTTTTCAGCGAGATGATTTTGAGATGATTTTAATTTAGGTTCAATTTTGCTCTGTTTTCGTGTAATTGTGATGATTTAGTTCATGATTATTTGTTATTGGTTTGGTCAAGGGATAATGTAGATCTTATTTTGCATATGTATACGTATTTTTGCATAATCACATTCTAATATGAAGACACCGTACCATTTTTTCTGCATTATTCATTTTATTATGCAGTTTTAGATTTCATTGTTCTGCATTATTCATTTTATTATGCAGTTTTAGATTTTATATTAATTTTTCAACAATGGTCAAGGGAGCAAAAATGTTATTCATTTTTAATGAATATAAGTGACAATGGGTATGTAGATCATTAAGTTTGAATTTCAGAGTTTTGAGGAAAATTTTTAAATTTGGAAGGTAAGTAATCAACGATTTTAAATTTGGGAAGACTTAGTAATTAGCGGATTTGATGTGGTGAGAGATTTGCATTCAAAATTTAAAATTAGTTGACTTTTTCTAGATTAATTCGAAAATTAAATAGTAAGGGCATGATGGTACATTTATGTTGCATTTTGATCTTAATTTTAAACTGTTTTAAACCATGTCCTTATTTAAAAAAACACTAGGTGAAAAGACCTGTTATGTGAAATCCCCTTATAGTAACTTACACTTTTCAGTTATAGTGACTTACACTTTTCAGTTATAATGACTTACACCTTTTGTTAATATTTTGTTGCATTTTTATGTTATACTGACTTGCACTTTTTAATAATATTGTGTTGCACTTTTCAGTTATAGGAACTCACACTTTTTAGTTATAATGACTTACACTTTTCATTAATATTGTGTTGCACTTTTTAGTTATAATGACTTACACTTTTCAAGTTTTCATTAATATTTGTTGCACTTTTCAGTTATGCTGACTTGCGCGTTTCAAAAATATTGTGTTTCACTTTTTAGTTATACTAACTTATAATTTTAGTAAATATTGTGTTGTAATTTTCTGTTATATCAACTTACATTTTCTTTAGTAATATATATTGTTTTGCACTTTTTTTAAATGGTTCAAATCTCACTCTTTCGATCTATTTTTTTAATTAACCAAAAAAAAAAAAAAAACCAGAAGAGGCGCAAAAATAAAGGATTTATTTTTTTAATAAATAAAAAAAAAAGAGAGAGAAAAGATGCGAAAATAAAGGTTAATTGGTTTTCCTTTCAATAAAAAAAAAAAAAGCCACGTGGCACTCGAGTGCATGTATGTACTCAAATTCATACTAGACTTTGACTTTTTTAATATACTCCATGTGTTTAAAAAAGATAGTTCACTTTCTTTTTTCACACAAATCAATGCAAATATTTTGGGCATATAAAATCTGTTCTTATATTCTCATTATACCTCTATTTTAATGTTAATGAACAATATTATTAACTAATTCCAACAATCATTAAATAAGGGCATTTTAGGAAAAATATTAAAATAAAAGGAAAGTGAACAATAATTTAAAACAAACAAAAAAATGAATAGTGAACTAGTATCTTTTTTAGGTGATGGAGTATATCATTAATTTTGACTTTTTAACTGTTTTTAAAATACATGTCATTCTTGATTTTTTTTTCTCTATGTTATTCATCTGTCACATATAAGTTATATTTTACAACATATAATTTAATTATTTTTTCCTCGTTCGATTAAATAATACTTTCATTTTTCTCAAGATATATTTTCGATTTTAATATCTTTGTTAAATTTATAATATTTGCCAACACATATATAAATAAAATTAGTAATGTTCATATTCAACATTGAGATCAAAACGATAGTTAATCAAATTATAGTTAATAAAAAAAAGTGTTGGTCCCAAGTTGAGTCTAAGATTAAGATAAGCCTGAAAAGTCTAGAGGGGAGGGGTGAATAGACTTTTAAACCTTTTCTTAAAATACCAAAGTTATTATGCGGAATTTAGTGTTCTTGAACAGTACTGTGCTTAGTCAGCTCAAATCAGTACTTTCAAAGTTAATATGAGCCTTTAGGGATGAGTATTTAATGTAATTCAAAAAAAGGGTATGATTGGTATGGTGGAATAGGTCATGAATGGAATCAATCTATTCCAAATTTTATGATTGGTATGATTTATGGAATGGAAACATCATCCCTTGTGGAATAGTGATTCCCAAAAGTATGGAATTCTCATTCCTTCCCACACCTATGAGTTTAAGGAATGAAACAATTTTTTTAATAAATACTGTAATAAAAATTAATAATAATAATAATAATATTTAATAATAAAAAAAAAATATTATACTCCAATATTTAATAAAAAATTAATATAATATATAATCTAAAAAATAAAAATAATACTCCTATAATAAATTTAAAAAATATAAATAATAATAATATATTAATTTTAATGATAATATTATTTTTCAATAATATTAAATTATAAATATAATTTTTTTTTTAAATATAAATAATACGGAGTACTATATACAATATATTATTTTCAATAATATAAAATAATAGTATAATAATTCTTGATAATATAAGTAATAATATTATTATTTTAATTATTTTAATATTAAAAATAATGATAATTTTCTTATTTTAAAAATAAAAATATTATTTTTATATAAAACATACATTTATTATAAATAATAAAATTAGAAAAATATATATTAATAATAATAATAACTCTTTAGTCAACAATAATTATTAAAATATTATTAATAAAAATAATATATTTTTAACAATAATTAATAATAATAATTTTAATTTTAAATAATAATATATTTTTAACAATACTCAATAATAATAATTTAAAATAAATTTATACAATATTACATTTCATTCTCACATTCATCCCCATGATATACTAATCATAGGAATAACCATTCTTATGTCATTCCATTCTTAAATTCATTTCATTCAGCCCCAAATTCATTCTGTCATACCAATCATGCCCTTACAGTTTATACTTAACTTATGATTTTGAACTTTTACTTAGTAAACACTTAAACAAATATCAAACAGTAAGTAAATGAGACACAATATTTATAGTGGTTCGACAAATGTCTACATCCACTCTCACAACTCCAGTCGTGATATTTTATTAACTCCTTGAGTTTCTTGTGGCTTAAAGTCCCAAGACTAAGACTTTGATCTTATCGATTACACTTCCAAGTGTATCTTCGATCTACTAGTAATTTTACAAGTAATTAGCACACTTGTTTACAACAAATCACAAACTAAAAAGTAAAGTAAAATTTCTCTTATTGTAGCCTTTGAATATGTTCTTCAAATCTGTGGCTTCTCTTCTTGTCTTGATCTCCTTCAACTCTGTGAGTTCTTGAATACTTGAATGCTCTTTGAATGCTTCAATATATCTCGAATAGAAGTAATAGCAGTAGTCTTTTCAAGTAGAAGATCTCTCGATATTTATAGAACTTAGTATGACAATTAGTAGTTTGTGAAACTAACTCCTAACCGTTTCTTTGTAACTTATCTTTTATAACCGACTTAACTTCTTTCTCCAAGCCAGCATATCTTCAAATATATTCAGTTACACTTTAAATAATAAGTTTTCCAAACTTATTCTTCCTCAGCACAGTAAACTTACTCTTCTTAGTTTTACTGTTCTTAGTCTGATCAGCACAGTTCTTCAACTCAGTTCCGAACTTCTTCAGAATACTTCTGTGCTTCCTTTCAACTCTTCTAAGATTAGTCTTCTTATTTCGAGTAGTCTTATGAGTCTTCAACATTAGTCTTCTGACTTGTAGTCTTCTGATCTTTCTCTAATCTACTGTTATGAACTTACTATGCTGATTACAAGAATACAAACTTACAAATATAAAACCTATTTATACATCAACTGAACTACATACAGAAGAGTATATATAAGTCTTATTCTATAAGCCGTCTATACAATATGAACATCAGCTTAGTTCCTAACAGTTCATAATATTCATCATATAAGATCAGTAACTCAGATTATATGTCTTATCAAGATGACTTAGTTAAGATGACTTCCAACCACATATATCATTAACTTTAAGATGCTTTTTGGCCATCAAAACTTATAATCATCAACTAGAACATTGTTTCAGGGATTCATATCCCAACAATTTCCCCCTTTTTGATGAAGCCAAAACTACTTAAATGTTAATAAATCAGTAGTTAAGCAATTTAGTCAATCATAACATTTCATCAAGTCAAAAATCATATTCACATTCAAATCAGATCAGACATTTCACAGAATTACATAAACACAAAATATGATAATATGAAATAAAGAAATAAAGATGAGTAAGAAATGTTATCTTGTAAGCTTATCCTTCATCTTCAGTTCTTCAGATTCTGTATGCCAAATACAGCCTCCCTTTGATGTCCTTCTTATGTTGAAAGATCAGTGATGCTTTCATCGTGAATGATCTTCTCAATAATTCTGGCTATCTCCTCATGATCAAGTTCTCCAGATTCCAGTCTAGGAGGTTCCCAAATAGGTTTTTCAGGACACAGAATATTGATTCCAACAACACTAGATGTTAACAAGATGTCTTCCCAGAACTCTCTTGCAACATTCATCGTAAAGCTTTGAAAATCTTCAAATTCATCTTCCTTGTTTGAATGAACACCAAACTTTCTTACTATGAAATTTGCTATTTGCCAACTCTTCTTGACATCATTCCAGTAAGCAAGATTATCTGGATAAACAATAAAATTAACATAGTTGTCATCACAAATTTCATTTGTCTTCCTTTTCTTCTTAAGAGCTGTAACTCTTCTTTCAAATCTTTTTCTTACAGCCTCAGCCTCAGCATCTTTCATCTTTTGCTTTTTCAGCTCTGCATCAGCTTTCTTCTTCTCCAGTAACTCAGCTTTCTTCTGAGCAAACAATTATTTACAAGTTTGAGCAGCTTCAACCATATTTTCTTCACTTGGTTCTGCACTTGTAACAACATGCTTCAGCTTTGATCTAGATCTGGTCATCCTACCAGATTCTTCAGTTTCATCTTCAGCTTCCTCATCACTTAAGATGACCTTTCCTTTTCTTTTTTCCAGAAGATTCAGCAACATTTCCTTCTGTTCTCTTAACATCAACAGGCTTCTCAATAACAACTTTTTCAGCAACAACTTGTTGTTTCCTAAGCTTGATTTTCTTATTCAGATCAAAAATTTCTTGTTTCAACTCATCTTGACTCACAACCAACTATGCTTGTTGTGTCTGAGTCTGTTCTATTACTCTTAACACTTTCTCTTCCTCCTTTTTGGCTTCATCATGCCTCTCTTTCAAAGGTGTCATGTGTTGCTCAAACTTCCCATGTAGGGCTTGAGTAAGGTTCTGAGTTTGAAGCTTGTGAAGATCATAAATTTTAGACATTGTGTGCTCCATGATCTTCTCATAAGATGACTCAACAGTGAGCTTAGGTAATCTGTCAGTTACATCTTGCAACTGCTTCAATGTAGACTCCAACTTAGCTTGCAATTCCTCATTGTGCTTCTCCAGCTTCTAAAAGCTCGAACTGTCATGAGGTAGCTTAGCAGTTACTGTTCTGGTTTCCTCTTGTACAGGAACAGTAGCAGGTTGCTCTTCCAACTTTTCTTTGGAGCTCTCTTCAGCAACAAAAACATGAGTGCTCTGCACCTCATCAGCAACAATTTCTTGATCCTCCAACACCTCAGTGTTCTCAATCACTACAGTGTTGTCAAACACTTCAGTAGGATCACCATCCTCATCCATAACAACTTCTTCCTCAACATGTTCATCAATGTTGACCTCTGTCTCAACATTTTTAGCAACGAAGAATGAAAATCCTGATACTCTCTCCACCATCTTAACAACTGACTCTGGAGTTAACAACTCAGTAAATGAATTAACACCAGCAGCATCCATCTGTTCTCTTTCCCAGTCTTTAAAAACTGCAGAACCACCCATACCTTCCATGACCACCAAAAGATCATCCACATCTACTCTTCTTAGATACACCCAAGTTCCTATCCTAAGAATTTGCTCAAAAGCAGTAGAGTTTTCATCAATGCCATGAAATTCTCTTAAAATTACATTCCTCAGATTCATCCGAATTTCCTCTTCTTTATCAAAAATAAGATACTGGATCAAGAATGCAGGTTGGGGTTCAATATGTTCTGGTTCAAGCGATGATTGAGTTTGAATAGGTTCATAGAATGTTTGAAAAGCAGGTTCAAAAATGGTTTCAAGAATAGGTTAAGGAGATAAATGGGGAGTGGGTTGATTAGGTTGTGGGTTTGAGTGTGGGGTAGGTTGTGGGGTAGAGTTCTTAGGTGATGAAAAAGGACTATTCTGATGAATTGGTGAGTAGTGTACTGACTCATCAGAATGGGATGGTAAGGGTTGTTGATCAAGGGGTTGGGCAGGAATGGGATCAGAATTGGATGGGGTAGAAGAAATGTTCTTGGGTTGTCTCCTTGGTCCAGTAAGACCTCTACCCTTAGTTCTCTTATGTATAACAACAATACTGGGAGAACTTACCTCCTTCTCTGAGGCAACTTCAACATGCTCCTCCATGTGTTCTGATTGCTCATCCTCAATCTCCACAAAATCTTCTGACTGCTCTGGAGTCAGTTGTCCAGTAATGATCTTCTTGGACCTCTCAAAGTGTGGATCATGCCTAGCCTTCGATCTCACCTCTGGTTCATCACCAGATATGTACATTGATGCACCAGACTCTTCTTCATTATCCACAACCTCTTTCACTGTCTCTTTCTTGAGTAGAAATTTCCCTTGATGAAATTTCTTTGGCTTACTCCACTTAACTTTTTCACTAGCAATAGTTAGCAACATAATGCTCAGCTTATTTCCACACCCAATCATGGCCTTAACAGCAAATTCTTTTGAAATATCATTAAAAATGATTTTCTCCTTCTCTACCAACAACCTTTCAAGGAAAAATCCTTGCCAATATCCGTCAACCCTATCGATTATAGCAGCCATAACTCCAATTTTTAGGTTTGTAAGGGCATCTTGGTTGTGATGTTGCCCTAACATGATTTTTCCAGCAATATCTATCAAGAAACGAAGTGGCTCTGGCAAAAACGACTTCTTCAGGTTGGTCAGTGTAGCAGGCTCCTCACTGGTCCACTTTCCAACACACTTTTTCTCTTGCCCTTCCATATAAGATGTGATGTGGACTGGGCCTTCAGGTAGGTCGAATGCAATGGCCAAATTATCTCTAGCCAAGGTGACCCTGTTTCCCGAAAGAAACGTCTTTAAAGTATCATTGTCGCCATCCAGCTGCAGAAGAACTCCATCACCTCAGGTTCATAAACCTTCTTGGGGAAGGATTCCAAGTACTTCCTCAGGCCAGCTTGCTCGCACATTGTGATAATGGCTTGATTCTCCGCCTTTTATTTTCCGATGAAATATACGACATTTTCAACAAAAACTCCTTTCTCTTTGACCCATCGTGTAGGATTGAAGGTACCTACAACTTCATCGTTCTCATTTATAAGTTCGATAATCGCCATTATAGAAAGTAGAGAAAAGTAGAAGATAGAAATTGAGGGTTTTTGGAAATATTCAGAAACTCGTAAGTTTCAGAAGTGTAGAAGTGAGGAAGATGAAGTATTTTGATCGTGGATTATCAAATTCAATGTAAATTTAGGGCTTAGACTGAATTGATTTTGCACGACTGTTGGTCCTGAAAGGAGTATGGTACAAGTGTATGGGGAGGGAGGTGGGGAGAATACACTTGTATATGCAAATCTTTTTCTTTCTAAGCAAATCAGACCTTCAGCAAGGTTGTCCTGGACAACTCTTCTGAGTATGTATAACTTTCTTGAGATAATCAAACTACTAAGCACTATGAAGTACTTAGTTGAATAACTATCTAATTAAGTTATATGTGCGAAATTATGGTTGGCCCTTTATATTTAAACTCCTTTTACTTCTGAAATCTGTTCTTAACACTTAAACTGTTTTTAGGGGACTTGTCCCAAAACAGTTTTGCACAACTTGTGATGTTTGTCTTTTGAAGATCAGTTTGTGTGCAGTGTATGAATGTGTTACTTGTATGAAATAGCTTGTAAGTAAATAACACAAAGAGTTTATAGTGGTTCAGAGACTCAAGCTCCTACATCCCCTTTCCCTGATTTAACAGGATAATTCCTTCTCTCTTGGAATTAACTTGTTTTATAGTGCCAAGGTGCACTGATCAACCACACCACTCCTTGGTGTCTTGATCCCTAGGAATTCAGAGTCCTAGTACTCTATCTCAACTCAGAACTAAACTGTTCTTCTCTTGACAGTTAGTTCCTTACACTTCTACTACAACAATCCTTCTAACTTTCCTTGAAAGGTTTAAGGGTTGATGTTGGTTCCAACTAGGGTGAGATATCCTTTACAATTGAGCTCTATGTAAGGATATAATCTCTCTCTAAGCTTTGTATGATTTACAATGAGGTTCAGCTTAGGTGAAGTGTTTTGGAAACTAAGAATGTTCTTAGAAAGCTTGAAGGCTTTTGAGCTTGTAGTTTCCTTTCAATTGTAGGATGGTTGGATGTTGGAATAGTTGAACACTTCAAATGGTTTCCACACTCCATGTATTTATAGAGCAAGATGAGGTTATGTCCGTTGGAGAGACAACCTCAAAATGTCTATATTTGCCTTCCTTGAACTTTGCAACTAGAAGACAGATTCTTGAAAGTGACATGTCCTTAATTTGGGATGTAAACGGCTGGAAGCTTCTTGTCTTCACTTTGATGCACTCTTCCCAATGTCCGACTTGAAGATTCACTTGTTCAAACATGGACATTACTTCTGATCATTGGTTCCATGATAAGGACAACTTTCTTTATCATCTGGACAAGTCTGCTTATCACTTTTAGCAGATATGGCTTTTCAGTAGTGTTGGCATTGCTCTTTCAGATAAATGTAATGGACTTGACATGGTCTTATCCTTCTGGATTACCCTTCTAATGTACTGTTCTTGGTTTGCTGAATTGTTCTTTGATATCAGCACAGTACCTGAAATGTTAGTACAATACTATATGCATGTAGGATCCATGTCTATCAATCCTAAACTTATGCAAAACTCTCTAAATCTAGTTTCAGCCAATGGTTTAGTAAAGATATCAACTCTTTGTATATCAGTATGGATCTTTTCCATCCTAATGTTCTTCTTTTCAACATGATCCCTTATAAAATGATGCCTAACATCTACATGCTTTCACCTTGTATGTAAAACGGGATTTTGAGTGATAGCAATGGCACTATTGCTGTCACAGAATATAGGTACATTAGATTCCTCAATATTGTAGTCTCTAAGTTATTGCATTAGCCAAAGAAGCTGACTACAACAACTTCCTGCGGCCATATATTTTGCTTCAGTGGTAGATGTTGCTATACTCGTTTGTTTCTTTGAAAACCATTAAATGAGCTTAGTACCTAAGAATTGGCATGAACCAGAAGTTGATTTTCTATCTATCCTGCAACCACCAAAGTCCGAATCTGAATAACCACTTAGGGTAAATCATCATCTGCAGGATACCATAATTCTCGATTAATGGTCCCCTTTAGATATTTCAATATACTTTTAGCAGTTTCCACATGACTTTCTTTGGGGTTGACCTGAAATCTAGCACATACACCTACTGCAAATGCAATATCCGGCCTACTAGCAGTTAAATATAATAAAAAACCAATTAGAGCACGATAATAGGATTGATCAGCACACTTACCTCGATCATGTGGATCCATTCTGTAGGTTGGTAGCATTGGTACTCCAACAATTTTACAGGTTTTGATACCAAATTTATCTAATAGATTTCTTATATATTTTGCTTGATTGATAAAAATACCATATGCTGACTGTTTTACTTGAAAACCAAGAAAGTAAGTCATCTCCCCCATCATGGACATTTCAAATTTACTTTGCATGAGTTTTGAAAAACTTTCACTCATGTTTTTGTTGGGTGAACCAAAAATGATATCATCCATATAAATTTGAACTAGGAGAATATCTTTCCCTTCTTGCCTACTTAACAAAGTTCGATCAACTTTGCCGTTAGTAAAACCATTTTCTAGTAAGAACAGTGAAAGAGTGTCATACCAGGCTCTTGGGGCTTGTTTCAATCCATAGAGTGCTTTCTTCAGTCTGTATACTTGATCACCTCTCACCTCAAATCCAGTAGGCTGTTCTACATAAACTTCTTCAGCAAGTATACCATTAAGAAATGCACTTTTAACATCCATTTGATAGACACTAAATTTCATGTGGGCAGCATAAGCAAGAAACAATCTTATATCTTCTAGTCTAGCTACAGGAGAAAAAGTTTCATCATAGTCAATACCCTCAGCTTGAGAGTAGCCCTGAGAAACTAATCTAGCTTTGTTTCTAACTACAAGATCATTTTCATCTTTCTTATTCTTGAAAATCTACCTAGTGCCTACCACATTGTGTCCAACAGGTCTATCAACACGTTCCCATACATCATTTCTAGTAAACTGATTCAACTCATCTAGCATGGCTATTATCCAATTACTATCAGCCAAAGCCTCTTTTACAGTCTTGGGCTCAATAGAAGAAAGAAAACAACACCGACAAAATAGAGATTTACTAGGTTCTTCCTTAGAATCAAACAATTATCTTCTGGTCTTAACACCTTTACTAGATTCTCCAATGATCAGATCAGTAGAATGAGCAGATTTCCATGTTTTTCTAAACTTAACAAGAACACTCTCATCATCTAAATCATCTATAGCATCATGCATATCAATATCATCAATATCAGAAGACTTGTTTTTAGGAGAACAATCAACCAATTCAGGCATATTAGTGGGTCTAGAAGACTTACCTGTGTCTTTTACCTTATTTACATCATCAACTTGATTTAAAGTGTTCAGGAATGGGTTGTATGCTTGTACAAATTCATATACCTCAGAATCATCATCGGTTTGAAGTTTCAGATTATCAACTTTCTTACTAAGCTGATGGTTAGCAGAGTTCTGTACAGATTCATCAAAGACAACATGGGGTGTTTCTTCCACACAAATAGTAGAGTAATTAAACACTCTAAATACCTTGCTTATAGAGGAGTATCCTAAGAATATCCTCTCATATTCTTTGGCATCAAAAGCATTTAATTTGCTCTTTCCATTGTTATGAATGAAACACTTACATCCAAAGATATGAAAATATGAAATTCTAGGCTTTCTTCCTTTCCATACCTCATAAGGTGTCTTACCATGAACCTTATTAAAAGCACTTATGTTCTAAGAGTGGCATGCAGTGTTGATTGCCTCAGCCCAGAACTTTTGAGGTGTGTTAAACTCTGCAAGCTTCCTTCAGAGTTCTGTTCCTCCTCTCAGGTACACCGTTTTGTTGGGGAGTCCTAGCTGCACTAGTTATGTGTTGAATTCCATATTTAGAACAGTAATCTTTGATATAGTAGTTTATAAATTCAGTCCCCTTGTCACTCTGAATCCTGACAATGGGTTGACTCTTTTCAACTTGTAAGCTCTTCAACAGAGCTGGTAGAAGAGTTTGTGTGTCACTCTTCTTGTGTAAGAAGACTACCCAAGTGAATTTTGAATAATCATCTACCACAACAAGTGTGTACCTTCTACCGTTCAAAGTTTGAGGTTTTATTGGACCATGAAGATCCATATGTAGTAGTTCTAGGACTCTACTTGTTGAAAGAGTAGGAATTGACTTAAATGACACTTTTACCTGTTTACCTTTCTGACAGGCATCACACTATTGAGACTTGAAATAGATTTCGTTGGGAATACCTTCTACAAGGTAGTCTCTTGCTATTTTATTAATTATCTTAAAGTTCATATGGCATAGGCGTCTGTGCCATAGTCAGCTGATTTCTTTAGGACTCTTAGTAAGTAAGCAAGTATCCCTTGGACATCTATTCCAATTCACAATGTATATGCTGCCTTGTCTTACTCCAACAAGCAGGATAGTGTGTGTTCTCTTGTCAATTATCTCGCACTTGCTGCTTTTGAACTGGACTTTAAAACCCCTGTCACAAAATTGAGAGACAGATAACATATTATATCTCAAACCTTCGACATAGGAGACATCTTGAATCTCTACATCTCCATTCCTTATATAACCAAATTCTTTTGTGATTGCCATGGAACTGTCACCAAATATCACTTTGGGTCCTTGCTCATGGTAGCCAGAGAGAATAGCCTTAGTACTAGTCATGTGGTGTGAACAACCACTGTCAATGTACCAGGTTTCTCCTACTGAACCACCTTTCTTGTAAATATCCAGCCGACCCTGCATTTGATGATGTTAATAATTTAGGTACCCTTTTTTTATTGGGGTCCTTGGTTGTTAGTGGTAAGAGGCACCCAAATAAACATTGAAGATTTGAATAATTGAGACCTCTTCAGTTTTCTACCATGCTTATCACAGAACAATACTTTGTTGACCTTATCAGAACTATCAACAGACTTAGGATCTATTTTTCTGAGATAGCCTTTCCTTGGATCTATCCCTTTTTTAGTAAGATCAGTATGTCTGTAATAGTTAGAATAGGGCCTAAAAGCCTGTGGACCATACGGCTTATAGATGCGTTTAGGTCTTTCCTCACTAATTAATGATATCATAAGACAAAGGTGGATGATAAAGAATAGGTTGGTTATGATAATGAGGAACAAATTTCCTAAGTTTAGTTGAGTACAACTGAGACTTGTAACACCCCGTCCCAAAATTTAATATGAAATAAATGAATAAATTATTTAAGAGTTTTCAACTATATTAACATCGTTATTTGTTATCAGGAAATTTGATTTTCAGGAAGACGGACGAGCATTCTGATCCGGGAGCACTCCTAACACATAATAAAGAAATAAATAAAATATATGATTTTATGCATACTTTAAAAATGAAAGAAGTTTAATTAACAACTTTACAAATTATTTTATGAAAACTCATGATAAAAGACTAAACAAAGCATAATATGTTTTAATAAATAATAATGCATTGTTATCTTAGTTTTAATACAAAATATTTACTTGCTTGATCATAGATACAACATCTCATATGTGAAAATTACATTTCTTTGATTGTCCTGCTTTGCGTGTCTATGTGATATAATGTTTGTCTTATCTAATTTTATTTTATGGTACGACTCATTCTGATAATCTGCTCTTAAATTAATACTAGAATTAAAATAGAAATAATATAAAAAAAGTCTTAAGTCAAATGTTATAATTAAATAATATTTTTATCTCGGAGTGCGACGATTTTATCACCAAAAATCCTGGATAAATATTTATAGCTCTCGTGTAATTTTCCACGAAAAACTAACACTAAAATAAGTAACGACTTTGTAGTAAATACCGAGTACGTAACGAATACCGTGGTAAATAAAATATCTACTACTTTAATTTTTTTAAACCACAAAAGTTCATGTGGCCAATTTTGGTCCACCCATTCCTACATGGTTGAAAATCAACCAAATCCTCTTTGTCTCTCACTCTCGGCAAAGACATCCTACCTACTCCCTCTATATATATATCTTCCACACTTTAGCTTCTCCATTAATCCCTCATATCAAAATAAGCCAACACTCTGCAGAAATAGAAACTAGGCAGCTACACAATCAAACAAGGAAGAAAACTCTCCTTCCTCCCATTGAAAATACTTTTGATCGGCTTCTTCCTCTTCAATAGGAATCAAGTTGTATCTTCCACCTCTATAACTCCCTTCGAGAAATGGTAACGCACTCGAGACGATTCTGGTTCGTTTCGTTGAAGAACAGTCCATACGATCCAAGGAAAATGAAGAACACCACCTCATTCCTCTTAATTTGCTGCTGCCCTTTATTTACAGGTTCTATTTTGATAACTTTTTCTTCTATGTTCTTGCTCAATCCTTGAAGAACTCGAGCCAACTTCATCCTTGATCGATCATCCAGGCTCCCACATGAATTCGAATCAATATCAAAGCCTAAATAGAGAGAAATACAAAGGTTTTAACACACAACCAATTTATGTGCTATTTGCGTAAATTTCGTTTTCCGTTTATAATTTTTCGTACTAGAATCTGGTGGAATTTGTGTTATAATTGTATTATGGTGATAAGGTTATGTGGTCGGCATGTTTAACTGGTTAGAAGCATGAACTAAATGTACAAAAAACGTTTTTGAAACTCAGCAAACAAACTGAAACTTTGGTTGTTGGAAACAGCAACTTTAGGAGCCGATATCTTTTTATAGAAAAATGATTTTGACATAAAACCAAAGTGGGAATAATCTTAGTACAATGGAGAGTCTAAATACAAAAAATGACACGAATTGATAAGGTATGATGAGAGATATTCGATTTTGAAAATTGGGCAGTAAGCTGGAAAATCTGGGAAAACAGAGCATTTCGTTTCATGTTCAATACTTTGGAGTCATTTTTACTCAACATCGAGACGCGTTTTTGACAAACCAATTTATTGCCAGTAAACTTAACATCATGCAGTTTATTTACCTCTGAGAAAAATGATAATTGGGTTATCCGTTTAACGGGAATAAAATCACGAACATAGGAGAAAATTCAGTTATTCTATGTTTTATAACTAGCTAGCAGGGACCAGTTTTGAAATATGCATAAACACACCTTCTGTTAAATTCCCATACATTTTAACATAATTCTTTTGACATTCTAATACATGTTCAAGTGTTTTCAATAGTTGCAATATTTTCATAAGTGACTAGGACTGAAATTGATAAAAAGTGATGCTTTTTGAATGATTGAAGTTTAATTATCTTGTTTTATATGTTGCTTCTTTTAAAATTATTAAGTAAAGTATGTGTTTAGACAGTGTTGTAAAAGGCGGAAATCGCTAAGCGGGCGTTTTCGACCGCCTAGCGCCTAGGCTGTCTAATCGGCGCCTAGGCGCCGCCTAGGATTTCCGATTTTTTTTTGTACTTCACATACCGAATTTAAATATTAAAAAATGCTTCATACCAAATTAATCATACCAGGCTCCAAAAGTCCAAAACATGCTACGAGTACCAAAAGACTAGTACAGTAGACAGTAGTACATTACACTAGTACTACACTGCAGTGTCGTAAAAGTCCAATACACCTAAATTAAACATAATTCACTTCAAAAGTTCAAATTAAGTATAATTAACATTCACGTCAAAATAATCAAAGTAACTAATTAAGGGTAGGGGTAGAGGTTGATGGTTGAGGACGTTGAGAACACAAATGCAGTTCATTGCCATACACACGATCTTCATCAGACTCATACTCGACATTAACCTCTACTTCTTCCTCACCGGATAAGAAATCATCGTTGTTAAGTTCTCTAAGTTGATCTCCCTCCACAACAACATCATCGATCGATCCAACTCCACCAACAATCCATTCTTGAGCACAAGAATTGATTCTGAATGGAACCCTAACTTAATTACTTAATTTAATTTTTATATTTTTTTTTATTATTTTTACCAAAATGACGTCGTTTTGTATATTTAAAAAAATAAAAAATAAATCGCCTAGGCTCCGCCTACCTGTCTAGGACCGCCTAATCACCCTAACGCCTAATGTGTGCAGATTAGTGAAAATCTAGACTTTTTTCGCCGCCTAGCGCCTAGGCCCCGTCTAGACGGGCCTAGGCGCCGATTTTTGCATCCTTGGTTTAGAGTATTGTTGATCAAATGTTCCATAAATTGTTATTATTTGTTCAAACACATCAATTGATACATGTTAAAATGTGTTTGGTTAATTTATTGTTTCAATATTACTTTTCATGTAATTATGAGTTATTCATGAAGGAAACGTGCTAGGCGAAGTGCGGCCTAATCGGAGCTCGGGCAGTCCCTGCGTTACGCTTGCTAAATTATTCAAGAAGTTTGTAGCTTTTCTTAAAAGTTAAAGAGGTGGGTGTCACTACTGTATTGTCGATGTAAATGTTATATAGACTGTTGGTGTATTCTAAACTAAACTAAATAAACACGAACATATAACTAAGAATACAAGAATAAATTATGATATATTATTTTATGATATGTATTATTTTTTGATATTATGATCTGTGATATATTAATCACAAGGAGTAGGTGGAAGCGTTTAAGGGATTGCATGTGATAGAGTCGCTATTAGTGTCCCGTATGATTAACATACAGAAGGAGGTGGAAGCGTTTAGGGGATAGCATGTGATAGAGTCGCTATCAGTGTCCCGTATGATTAACATACTTGAAGGAGGTGGAAGCGTTTAGGGGATTGCATGTGGTAGAGTCGCTATCAGTGTTCTGTAATGATAATTATGTTTTACGATAAATATGATATATGATGTACTTATGAAAGTTATGAATAAGGATGTATTGTGAATCCTCAGTGAATGAAAGTTCACTATTACAAGAATTAAACTTCAGTGAATAACGAAATCACTATTCAGGAATTCAAAAAGACTTACGATAATATGTTAATATAAATTAATTTTGGCATACTGCCAATCTGTATAGCAGCGTATAGGATATCCGCTGAGATTTTTATCTCACACCCCAAAACTAATATTTTCAGGTTATGATCGAGAGGGGCCGGTGTTGCAGCAGGGATGACACGGAGTTTCCCCACATTAAGATGCTATATTATTACATTTACTTAAGAAATATTATAATAAATGAATTGTTTTATGATAAACGGTGTTATTCTTATGCCAAGTGACAAATTTCCTAAAGTTACTCGATAACCATATGTATGATATCTTTAAAATGGCTGCTACTTATCATGTTCTAAGTTTTAATAAATGGGCCCACAATGATTTTATTGCAACTTATAATTGTCTTTAATTATTTCCGCTGTAAAACTCTTATCATTGCTTGTGTTACTGTATTTTTAAAAGAAATTTTTAGGTTCGAATTTTCGGTAACTAAGTGGCGACTCGAATTTAGAGTGTTTGAGCCTCAAGGGCTGCATTCCGGATTCGGGGCGTTACAAGACTGCCTTATGAAAGGAGGTCTAGGCTGATTCCAACTTAACTGTGCTTGTCTGGACCTACTGTGCTGAGTAAACCTCTTCTGATGCTAGGATTGTTCTGCTCTGGTCAGCTGGGTATATCTCTACTGAGATGGTTTAGACTGTACTGGTCTTACTACATTTTTCATTTTACCATTTTTGATGATAGGAGGAATGTGGTTAGACTGTACTTTAGGTTTTGGGTCATTATCATAAATCATAGGTTTTTTTCCTTTATCTAGTGGTAAAGAACTTGAGCTAACATCATTAGTGTTCTTAGTCCCTGAAGTAGATGAACTAGGCACATCTGCACCTATTCCACTTTTATCATTAGGAGCTCTATATCTGACTGATAATTTTTGATTAATCTGGGAAGATTTAATCATATCACTTAGCTTCAGAACCAAACTCAGTACTTCAGATTCTAGGAATCTATTGCGCTCTTCAAGTTTTTCACATTTAATCTTTAAATCATTGAACTCATTGGTCTCTATGACTTGAGTTTTAAGCATATCTTGATACAGTTTGTCAATGGTTGTGTACTTATCTTTGACTTGTGACAACTCTTCTGATAAGCGTCTATTTAAGACAACTATATTAGCATCTACTTTTAATTGTGCTTCAAGCAGACTGATGATTTCTTATTTCCATGAATGCTTTTTAGCTTGTAGAGGTCTTCTTCAGTCACTCCATTGGAAAGATGAAGACTACTCCCTACACCACTATCAGCCGTATCACATAAATCAGAATCAGAACTATCACAAGAACGGAAAGAAGTAACAGAAGATACCTCTTGTTCAATCTTAGCCATCATAGCTAGTCCATCATCTGCAATGAAGACTTCTTTCTCATTACTTGAAGGGTATTCAGATGAAGACGAAGGCAACTCATCTAAATCCGACTCAGATTCATTGTATGCCATTATAGCCTTCTTACCCTTAGCATATCTTCGATCTCGCCTAGCTTTCCTTTCTTCTCTGTCTTCTGAACTCAGATCAGGACACTAATAGATGTAATGACCTGGTTTCTCACAATTATAGCACAAAGGATCATTATTAGACTTTTTAATAGGAGAACGGTTACGGTTCCTGTCCTTCCTATCAGAAGAGTTCTTACCCTTCTTATCAGACGAGTTCCTATCTCTCTTGTTCTCATTAGAGACCTCATCTCTCCTTTAGAAGAGTTGCGATCTCTTCTGTTCCCAGAAGAGTCCCTGTTACTAGAACCCTTGATTTCCTTATAGAACCTCTTATGTCTACCATATCTCTTATTCAGCTTGTCGAACCTCTTAATCATTAAACTCATCTGATCCTTAAGACTAAGATCAGTACTATATAGTTCATCTTTTATTCTTGAAGACTTAGAGTTAGATGAGCTAGACTTTCTAGAGGAAGAGGCCTTAAGAGCTATGTTCTTAGAGATTTCCTTCTCCTTATCACTATCAACTACTGGATCTTCTTCATCTAACTCGAATTCATGTGCTGTAAGGGTTTGGAACATAGTTTCAGTAGTCCAAGTGTCAATATCTTGAGTGGTCTTGATGATTGTTTTGACCATTTTCCACCTCTCATCTAAAGCCTTAAGAATTCTCAAGAGAATCTCTCTAGGTGTATAAGTCTCTCCTAAAACTTCAAGATCATTCATGATGCGAGTAAATCGGGTATCAAACTGGTCAATAGTTTCACCGGGTTTTATTTTGAATGACTCAAACTTTTGAACCACAGTGGACAATTTGCTTTCTTTGATTAGACTAGTGCCTTCACAAAGAACAACAAGTCTGTCCCACATTTCCTTAGCAGTTTTACATTTCAATACCTTCCTAAGATACTCGTTTGTGAGTGTATGTAAAATATAATTCTTTGCTATGCTGTCTAAATTGTTTTGTTTCATTTCTTCAACAGTTAATTCTGACCTTGATTTTGGAACAAGAGCACCCACGGCTTTGGATTTGTCCAGTGTGGCAGTGTTGTTTGTCATTGTGACAATAGGTCCATCCTTCACTACTGACACCATGAGATCGTGTGTAGAACTGAAGATTGCTTCCATGCGAAGCTTCCAATAGTCGTAATCTGCAATCTTAAACTTAGGTAGCTTGTTTGCATTAGTTTCTTCCATAGTTGTATGACATATCAGAACAGGAATACAACAAATAGATCAAGATTGTCAAGTAATTGAATAGAAAGAAAAAGTTCAAGGATCAGTTCGATTTAGGACAGAAAGACTTCCCTCAAAGTCTTTTGGGTAATCAAGAAAAAGCAGTCCAGAAGAACTACTGCTCTGATACCACTTGTTGGTCCCAAGTTGAGTCTAAGATTAAGATAAGCCTGAAAAGTCTAGAGGGGGGGGGGTGAATAAACTTTGAAAACTTTTCTTAAAATACTAGAGTTATTATGTGAAATTTAGTGTTCTTGAACAGTACTGTGCTTAGTCAGCTCAGATCAGTACTTTCAAAGTTAATATAAGCCTTTACAATTTATACTCAACTTATGATTTTGAACTTTTACTTAGTAAACACTTAAACAAATATCAATCAGTAAGTAAATGAGACACAATATTTATACTGGTTCGATAAATGTCTACATCCACTCTCACAACTCTAGTCGTGATATTTTATTAATTCCTTGAGTTTCTTGTGGCTTAAAGTCCCAAGACTAAGACTTTGATATTATCGATTACACTTCCAAGTGTATCTTCGATCTACTAGTAATTTTACAAGACTAAGTAGTGTTCTGATCTTTATGGACAAGTCTTCTGATATGAAAGTTAGTTAGTTTAACTAGTTGTATTACAGTTACAACTACTTGAGGGCATAACTACCATTTCAGTTGGGCAATAACAGAGCACATGGGTTGTACAAGCGGTTGCAAACGGTTGATAACTACTCAAACAGTTCCTAACAGCAGAAACTACCTTTAGTCTTTATAAACTCTTGTATGTGTACATTGTAAAGGTTACGAGGATTGTAGATTGTAGTACGTTTTGTAATCTTTGAGTTGTGTGAGTTCACGAGTGAAGAGAGGAAATATCCTATTCCGAGTGAATGAGTGTGTAAACATTCTTTATCAATAAAAAAAGTACTCGTCTGGTCCAGTGGATGTAGATCACATTGATCGAACCACTTAAATTCTTGTGTGCTGTTTGTCTCGTTGCTTAATTTTTGAATTACTATCCTAGAGCAGTTATTTCTTCTATCTTCAAGTATTCTACTTGGTTGGAGACGTCTAATCGACTGGAATTACTTGACAATTGGCGCCGTCTGTGGGAAACTGAAGTAGTTGTAGATCTAAGATGGGGAATTCTACCAAGTACAACATAGAGAAGTTTACAGGCAAGGGACATTTAGAGTTGTGGAAGGTCAAGATGCAGGACCTCCTTGAACAGCAAGGATTATTCGAGACTCTCGAAGAATCCAAAGAGACTGCAGAAGAAACTGCAGTAGCTGTGCTGAAAGGAGCAAGTTGCTCAGAAAAGCTCGAAGCACGATCCTACTCTGCCTTGGAGATAAGGTCTTGAGGGAGGTTGCTAAAGAGAAGTCAACGAAGGAGGTTTGGGATAAGTTTGAGAAGTTATATATGGTGAAAACTCTTGCTAACCGACTCTATTCGAAACAGAAGATGTATGCTTTTAGAATGGGAGATGACAAACACATTACGGAGCAGCTAGATGAGTTCAACAAGATACTTGATGATCTGGAGAATTTGGATGTCAAGCTTGAAGAAGAGGATAAGGCTCTTATCTTATTGAGTGCTCTTCCTAAGTCCTTTGAAATACTAAAGGACACCATCTTGTATGGTAGAAAGGAGGCAATCACATTGGAGGATGTGATCTTGGCTGTCAAGTCCAAGCTACTACATAATAAGACATCTCAAGGAGATAAAAGTAGTAGTGGAGAAGGATTGGCCATCAAGGGAGGTCAGAAGAAGTCTGTCTCCAAGAAGGGGTCTAGTCAACCCAAGGGAGCTGATAAGGGAAAATCAGCAGTGTCAAATCAAGGGGAAGTAGTGTGCCACCACTGCAACAAACCTGGGCATTTTAATAGTACTTGTTTCAAGTACAGACAGCTTATGAGAAAATCTGGTCCCAAGAACCCTGTTGATAAGAATCAAACAAATCAAACCCAAGAAGATAAAGAGCAGAAAGGCTATGAGTCAGCTCAGTCCCTATCCATCACTTCCACTAAAGAACAACAAGATTGGATTTTAGATTCAGGGTGTTCTTTCCACATGACTCCAAGAAGAGATTGGTTTCATGATTTTAAGCATCAGAATGGAGGTTCTGTGTTGTTAGGGAATGATCACACTTGCAAAGTCAAAGGTGAAGGTACAGTACACTTGAAGGTGTATGATGGAGTAGTGAGGATTCTCAAGAGGGTCAGGTATGTTCCTGAACTCAAGAGAAATTTGATATCTCTTGGTATGCTGGATTCATTGGGCTATAAATTCCAGTCAGAAGATGGAGAGCTCAGAGTTTCAAAGGGGAAGCTTACTGTTCTTAAAGGTGAGAGAAGGAATGATCTCTACTTTCTTAAGGGAGGAACAGTGATTGGCAGATCAGATGTGGCAAGGGTGCAAGACAACTCAATGTTGTGGCACATAAGATTAGGTCATGTAGGAGAGAAGGGCCTACTTGAGCTAAGTAAGCAAGGATTCCTAGGTAGTGACAAGATCATAAAGCTTGATTTGTGTGAGCACTGCATTCTTGGGAAATCCAAGAGATTGAAGTTTGGAAAGAGTTCACACTCTACCAAAGGAGTTTTGGACTATGTCCATTCAGATTTATGGGGGCCAGCTAGGAATCAGACCAGAAGTGGTGGGAGATACTTCATGTCAATCATAGATGACTACTCAAGAAAGGTATGGATCACTATCCTGAAATCCAAGTCAGAAGCATTTGAAAAGTTCAAGGAATGGCTCACTGAGGTTGAGAATGTCTCTGGAAAGAAGCTCAAGCATTTGAGAACTGATAATGGGCTGGAGTTCATATCAGAAGAGTTCAATGTTTTCTGCAAGAAGAAGGGTATAGTGAGGCATAGAACAGTACCAGGTACACCTCAGCAGAATGGAGTAGATGAGAGAATGAACCAGACCTTGCTTGAGAGGCTCAGGTGTATATTGAGCAGCTCTGGATTGCCTAAAGTATTTTGGGGAGAAGAAGTGTCAACAGCAACCTATTTGATAAACAGAAGCCCTTCCTCAGCTGTGCAATTTAAAACCCCAGAAGAGTTATGGTCTGGCCATGCAGCTGAGTACAGTAATTTGAAAGTTTATGGTTGTTTAGCATATGCCCATGTCAAGCAAGATAAGCTTGAGCCTCGAGCCTTGAAATGTGTGTTCGTAGGGTATCCTTCAGGAGTGAAAGGGTATAGGTTGTGGTGCCTTGAAGCTGGGATGCAGAAGTGTATTATCAGCAGAGATGTAACTTTTGATGAAAGTAGAATGCCATTGAAAGAAGAGGCAAGTTCAAGTGCAGCACACAACAGACCAGATGAGACACAGGTTGAGGTGGAGCATGTTGAAACCAGAACAGTAACTGAAGCTCAGATTGATCTAGATGAGGAGGAGACTACTCATAGTGATACTGAGCTTCATGACTATCACCTGACTAGGGACAGAACCAGAAGAGAAGTCCACCCACCTCAAAGGTATGGTCAAGCTGACATAGTATCATTTGCTTTATGTGCAGCTCTTGAGGTGGAGTCCCTGGAGCCTAAAACTTACACAGAAGCCATCAACTGCTATGACAAAGAGAAGTGGTTAGTTGCTATGGAGGAAGAATTGTTATCTCTTAACAAGAACCAGACTTGGGAGATTGTTGAGAGGCCTAATAACAAGAAACTTGTTGGGTGTTAGTGGATTTACAAGAAGGAGGTGGAGGCTCAGAGAGGTGGCAAGATTAGGTACAAGGCAATGCTTGTAGCTAAATGATTTACACAGAAGGAAGGTATTGACTTTAATGAAATCTTCTCTCCTGTTGTAAAGCATTGTAGCATCAGAATCTTGTTGGCTATGGTTGCTCAGTATGAACTGGAGCTGCATCAGATGGATGTGACCACAACATTTCTTCATGGGACCTTAGATGAGAAGATCTACATGAAAATACCAGAAGGGTTGGACATAGAAGATGGAGAAGACAAAGTGTGCTTACTCAGAAAATCACTCTATGGCCTCAAACAAAGCCCTAGACAATGGTACTTAAGATTTGATGAGTGCATTTGCTCAGCTGGTTTTGTAAGAAGCTTGTATGACAACTGTGTTTACTTCAGACGAGTTGAGAGTTCAATTACCTATCTTCTGTTGTATGTAGATGATATGTTAATAGCAGGAGAGTCTATTAACAGTATCAATCAGGTGAAAGAGATTCTCAAAAGGGAGTTTGAGATGAAAGATCTTGGTGAAGCTAAAGTGATCCTTGGGATGGAGATCAGTAGAGTTGAGGGAGCAATTCAGCTTAGTCAGCCTACCTATCTGAAGAAGGTGTTAGAGATATTCAGGATGAATCAAGCTAAGTCAGTTTCTACACCAATTGGCCAGCATCAGAAGTTATCCAATCAGATGTGTCCCAAGAACAGCCAAGAAAGAGCTCAGATGAGTAAGGTTCCTTATGCTAGTGCAGTGGGGAGTTTAATGTATGCTATGGTGTGTTTAGACCAGATTTAACTTATGCAATGAGTGTAATCAGCAGATACATGAGTGATCCAGGCTTAAGTCATTGGGAGACAGTTAAGTGGGTCATGAGATATGTTTTGGGATCAGCTGAGAAGGGACTGAAATTTCAGAAGATATCAGATGAGGGAGAAGCACTTGTGGGATATGTTGATGTCGACTATGCAGCCAATGTAGACACAAGAAAGTCCTTGACAGGGTATGTATTCGCCTTATTTTGTACAGCTATATCATGGAGGTCAATACATCAGTTCGTAGTTGCATTATCTACTACAAAATCAGAATATGTAGCCTTGACTGAAGCAGTTAAGGAGAGCATGTGGCTTAGGGGTATCTTGAAGGAGTTTGGTATATCACAAAGAAGTCTGACTGTCTTCTGTGATAACCAAAGTGCAATACATCTTGCAAAGCATCATGGGTATCATGAGAGAACTAAACATACAGATGTAAAGCTGTACTTTGTAAGAGATATTGTAGAGAAGGGGGTGGTCCAGGTAGTGAAGATTGCTACAGAGGAGAACCCTGCTGATGCGTTCACTAAGGCATTGCCAAAAGAGAAGTTTGGCTTGTGTCTTAGACTTATTGGACTGCATTAATTCCTCTGAGGAGAAGGCTACTGTTCTTGGGACAGAAGATCAGTAGTGGATGCTATTCTTTGAGGAGAATAGTGTTGGTGTTTTGTGTTTTGGTGGAGGTTAGTTCGATTATGAGCTAAAGGTGGAGAATTGTGAGTGTTAACTCATAATCTCATAGTCAGCACACTAAGTAAGTAGTGAGCTGATAGGATCAGATAAGATGACTTAGGCTGAAATCAGATGAGTTGAAGGTTTTTAGTCAGCTGAGGAGGAGGTGATGCTTAGATTTCAGCACAGTTGGTTAGATCAGCACAGTATTGGGTCAGCACAGTACTTCAGCAGAGTATACCAAGCACAGTACTTCAGCAGAGTATACCAAGCACAGTACTTCAGCAGAGTATATCAGCACAGTACTTCAGCAGGGTATATCAGCACAATACTATCAGCACAATAAAAATTAGCACAGTACAAGTCTATGAGAAGAGTCAGTTTTTTATCACAAGAACAGAAGAGTTGAGCATCAGATCACTAAGTAGTGTTCTGATCTTTATGGACAAGTCTTCTGATATGAAAGTTAGTTAGTTTAACTAGCTGTATTACAGTTACAACTACTTGAGGGCATAACTACCATTTCAGTTGGGCAATAACAGAGCACATGGGTTGTTACAAGCGGTTGCAAACAGTTGATAACTACTCAAACAGTTCCTAACAACAGCAACTACCTTTGGTCTTTATAAACTCTTGTATGTGTACATTGTAAAGGTTACGAGGATTGTAGATTGTAGTACGTTTTGTAATCTTTGAGTTGTGTGAGTTCACGAGTTAAGAGAGGAAATATCCTATTCCGAGTGAATGAGTGTGTAAACATTCTTTATCAATCAAAGAAGTACTCGTCTGGTCCAGTGGATGTAGATCACATTGATCGAACCACTTAAATTCTTGTGTGCTGTTTGTCTCGTTGCTTAATTTTTGAATTACTATCCTAGAGCAGTTATTTCTTCTATCTTCAAGTATTCTACTTGGTTGGAGACGTCTAATCGACTGGAATTACTTGACAATTGGCGCCGTCTGTGGGAAACTGAAGTAGTTGTAGATCTAAGATGGGGAATTCTACCAAGTACAACATAGAGAAGTTTACAGGCACGGGACATTTAGAGTTGTGGAAGGTCAAGATGCAGGACCTCCTTGAACAGCAAGGATTATTCGAGACTCTCGAAGAATCCAAAGAGACTGCAGAAGAAACTGCAGTAGCTGTGGCTGAAAGGAGCAAGTTGCTCAGAAAAGCTCGACTAGAATTACTTGACATAAAGTCTGAAGCAGACTTTAAGCTAGTCAATCTGAATGAACGTTTGACTGAAGAGCTTGATCAGCTCAAGGAAAAGCGTATGTCCTTGAAACACGTGCGTAAGGGTATGCTTGAGACTCATGCTCTCGAGACAAATGAATTTTGTGCTCTTGAGATAAAGTTCAATGACCTCTCTCGAAGTCACGATGCACTAACAAAAGGGAAGAACCTTCTAGCCTCTAAGATATATAGCTAACAGTAATAAGGGTGTTGCTGAAGTAAAAGATAGGAGTTAGCAAAGACGTTAGTCACTTCGCATCACAATCTTCTATAGTCGAGAGTACAGAGTGTGTTAGCTCTGGAACTTTAGTAGTGGAAAATGGTCAAGGCCCTTTAAAGCCCAAACCTATTGAGGACCCAGAGGCAACTGTTCAAGCTAAGATCATAAAGGTAAATTACATTATTGCCAGAAATGGTGGTAGGCTTAATAACCCTAAAGCCTAGCAAACACATAAAGGTTGTGATCAGCCAGGACCTTCTCATCCGAGACTGTCCCAATTGAATTCAACCAAGCCTAAGTGAAGATAAATCCACCTCAACATAGACCTGTCAAATTTGCGCCACCAATGTCTTATGATATTCTTGACAAGGATCTATGTCATATGCACATATGTCATTTGTTGGTAGAACAACTGATACTACTACCACAACTTCTCATGGGAAGGTAAAAGTTGAGAAAGTACCATGGGAAAAATCTTAAATGCTCAAGATTGTTCGAAAGAACAATGTTTATTTGGGTTCCCAAGGGTACCTCTAACACCCCAGAACCTAAAATGGGTACTTAAGCAATGATTTGCTTTCAGGTTCGAGTGGATCTATTCGGAAGAGGAGGTCCAGAAGCTGAGACATGGATTTAGGATGTTTCAAGAACATGACCGAACACCTCCCCTCGAGCTATAAAGAATAGAAAGGTCCACGAGTGATTTTTGGTGACAATGCCTTTGGTAAAACTAGAGGTGTTGGAACCATAATCAATGGCGATATATCGGTAAATAATGTATCTTATGTTGATGGTTTGTGTTGGTCCTTGGTGGAGTATGACACAAGTGTATGGGGGGGGGGGGGAATGCACTTGTGTATGCAAATTCTTTTCTTTTCAAGCAAAATGGTCTTATCAGGCAGGTTGTCTCACAACTAGCCTGAGTGTGAACTTTGATAGATACTTGTCCTACTGATTACTATTAAGTGATCAGTTGGCTAAATATCTAAAAGAGTTGCTAAGTGCGGAATGTGGTTGGCCTTTGACTTAAAGAAATACTCCAAGTTGATTTCTGAAAAACACAGTAATCAGGGACTTTGTCCAAAACAGTTTTTCTTAACTTACTGAGTTTTGCTCTTTGAAATATGATTGAATGTAAGTGCAATAAAGAATGCAGTAAGTAAATGGCACACAAATTTATAGTGGTTCAGAGACTCAAGCTCCTACATCCACTTTCCCTGATTGAACAGGATAATTCCTTCACAATGGAATTAGCTTGTTTTATAGTGCCAAGGTGCACTGATCAACAACACTCTCTTAGTGCTTTGATCCCTAGGATAGTGTGAGTCCTTGTGCTCAATCTCTCTGAGTTAAGACTGTGTTTCACAATAACAGTCCTTAACTCCTCACTTCTACAACAAACTCTCTCTTCACTAAATGAGATAAGAGTTTGAGGTTTGGTTCCAACTAGTAAAGATATCCTTTACAATAAGAACAGTTGTAAAGGCTTAGGATATCTCAATGCTAAGCTTTGGATGTTTACACAGATTGGCTTAGCTATTTGAAGTGATTCAGGAAACTTGGGATTCTGAAGAACAGCGTGGTTTCCTTTGATTTGCTTGATGATAGTTTGATAGCAAGTAGTTGGATTATGAATTCCTTTGATCACTTCTGTATTTATAGACAAATTTGAACAACTAACCGTTGGAGGGATAGCAATTCAAATATGTCTATTTGCAGCACCATTGAAACGGTTATGAAGCTTGACATCCTTTTATCCAGTGTACAAAAGCCTCTTCAATGGTTGCTTGAATGAATGTGTTGACTTCTGAAAAATGCGGCTGAGATGACTTGTGTCAGATTCCAAATATGCACATTTCCCAAGGTTGATTTGTGGCAAACTCTACACTCAACCAACGGTCAGATGGGACAACTTCCCTGAACATTCCTGCTGCAACTTTAGAATGTTCCAATCATTCATTCAATGCTTCTATCTTTAATGCTTTATGTTGGGAATAAAATGAGCTATGTTTTGATTGAATACCAAAACCCCCTGAGACATGCCTAAGTCATGATTGAATATGTTCTAGAAATGTTAGAACATATAGTATAAAGGCTAGATGAGGAGCTAATATGTTAGGTAGCTCTTAGATGATTAGATGCACAATTTGAGGGGGAACACATGCTTAGAAGTCCATCAAGATCAAGTCCCCTCAAGGCTCAAATTCTGGATACAACACTAAGTCTTTTGAAGACCAACTATACTGATCAGGAGAGTTGTCCAGAGGAGTTGTCTCAGTACAAGAAATCAAGATCAAGTGCTCTGAAAGCTTGAGGTCAACTATGCTGAAGAAATAGAGACAACCACACCCTAAAGAACTACAAATCAACATGCTAAGATCACCTTGAAGTGAAGCAAAGGGTATGAGCCAAGTCATCTGAAGAAGAGCAAGCCAACCTTGCTGATAAGCAAGACTGCTGATAGTGATAAGGAGAGTTGTCCAAATGATGAGGAATGTTGTCCTATCAATGGAACAACCTTCAGAAGCAATGTCCAAGTCTTAACAAGAGAATCTAAAAGTCAGACATTGGGAAGAGGGCTGCAGAATGAAGACAAAGCTCTTACAGCCGTTTATTTCCCAAATGAGGACATGTCACTATCAAGATTCTGTCTTCAAAGTTGAAGAACTAAAAGAAGACATTTATGGACATTGGAGGCTGCCTCTCCAACGGTCAAATCCTTCATTTGTCTATAAATACAGAAGTGTGAAGACCATTTGAAAGCATCCAACTGAATCGAACTACATCAACTATTCTGAAGCTCAAAGCTCATAGAACTTTCAAAGCTTTCAAAGACTATCTTAGTCTTCAAACACTTCTTCTAAGCTGAACTACATTGCATATCCATACACAAGCTTAGAGAGATATCCTATCCTTATACACTGATCTTCATTGTAAAGGATATCTCATTAGTTGGAACCTTACTTCAATCCTCATATCTTTCAAGAGTGAAAGTGAGAAGGTTGTAGTAGTAGAAGTGGTAGGAGCTGACTGTTGAGAGAAGAACAGTTCAGTTCTGAGTTGAGAAGAGGGTACTAGGACTCTAGACATCTTAGGGATCAATTCACCAAGAGTGGTGTTCTTGATCAAGTGCACCTTGGCACTATAAAACAAGTTAATTCCAAGAGTGAAGGAATTATCCTGTTCAATCAGGGAAAGTGGATGTAGGAGCTTGAGTCTCTGAACCACTATAACTTCTTGTGTTGATTTACTTTCAAGTACTTTCATACACTCAACACTGCACACAAAACTGATCTTTCAAAGGATAAACATTCAAAGACTGTGCAAAACTAATTTGGACAAGTTCCCTGAAACTGGACTGTATTGAATTGACTAAGTGATTTCAGAAACTAAAGGAGTTTAA
Organism: Galeopsis tetrahit; assembly: GCA_963675135.1. NCBI lineage: Eukaryota > Viridiplantae > Streptophyta > Magnoliopsida > Lamiales > Lamiaceae > Galeopsis > Galeopsis tetrahit. The sequence continues at coordinate 20,184,660 of OY776130.1, forward strand.
ACTAAAAGGGCCAACCACTATTCCGCACATATAACTCCCCTAGATAGTTATTCAACTAAGTACTCAATAGTACTTAGTAGTTTGATTATCTTAGAAGAGTTAATCATCTTCAGGAGAGTTGTCCAAGACAACCCTGCTGAGCTCTGGTTTGATTAAGTTGAAAAGAATTTGCATACAAGTGTATTCCCCCCCCCCCCCCATACACTTGTTATTTACTCCTTTCAGGACCAACACTTTAAGTCTTCAATGCTTGGTTCAGGCATGATTGGCAATAAATGCTTCATTGAATGTGTCTTCTGTGAACTTAGTATTCAATGCTCTTGATCATTTGCATTTCAACTAGATCTGATCATTTGCATTTATGAGCATTGCCTTAACACTCTTGATCTTTTCAGCTCAATTGTCCACTTGGTTAGCTTGCCCTGAAAGCTCAGCAACTTTGTCCTATAACCTTAACACTTATCAAGCTGCCTAACATTTCAGCTTTGGACAACTATCCTGAACTCTAAAATCTCACAACATTTCTGAGATTTTTAACTTAAGCATTCTACTTACTCAAGTGTTTTGAGACAACTTGTCTGAACTAGACTTGAGCATATCTCAACTAATCATCAATCAGGGGTTTTGGTATCTAAATCAAAATCATTTTATTCCCAACAATTTTCCCCTTTTTTATGATGTCAAAACCTATTACAAAGGGAACTTGACTTATACTATACTTTACCTTCAGGATGAGTGAACTGGTCAACTTTCCTGAAAGAAATTGTTAGCACAATAAATCAAGTAAAAATGTCATGATAGGTTAGTTGAGATAATGAGTTGTTATCTCTTGATAGAAAATCAGTGGTCCTTTTATATATCATAGAGCATTACAGATCAGAAAATCAAAGGACTACTAAGCTGGTACACATGAAAAACAAGATAACAACAAACAATTGAAATCAGAAAGATAGGGAAGGAATGAACTTATCCATCAAAGAGTTCCATCATCTTGAGGAGCAATGCCATACTGAGCCCAGACCCTCTTCTTCAACTCCCAGATATCCTTGTTGGATCCTCTAGGGCCAGGCTTCATCTTCTCCATCCTCATGATTGAGATGAATTCCTCCAGAATCTTTCCCTCATCAATAAGGTTCCCATTGAACTTTGGAGGCATGTACAGAATAGGACCAGGGGCCTTGAACTCAACTCTTGCCATTTCAGCTGCTGCAAACGGCTTCTGGTAGAGGTCCCTATGGTTCTCAAACATGAACTGCACAAAGACTTCATCAACACTCTCTTCAAGCCATTTCCCAATGACATAGAAGTCATATACAAAGCTTCTCTTGGCCTCCTCCCATGCATCATTCAGTGAGATTGGAACCCACTTATCATGGTGAGGGTACTGAGTGTCCCATCTTTGCAGCATCTGTGGTTTGAGTCTTCTGTAAGAAGCCCTCCTTCTTGGAGCTTTGAAGTTTGCCCTCCTCTCATCTCTTGCCTTGTTGGCCTCAACCAACTGATCCATTCTTTCTTTAGCTCTTTGAAGAGCTAGCTTCTCATGTGTCTCTGGATCCTTTCCAAATCCTTCTTCAAACAGTTTAGAAGGATCATCAGCAAGCTTGGGCATTCTAACTTCAGGCTCTTTGTCCTACTCTTCTTCTTCTTCATCTTCTTCTTGAATTTCAGGCAGTTTGGCTGTTTTCTTCAATCTCTTAGACTCCCTCAGTGGAGTTGACTCCTCAGACTGGAATTCTGATGGAAGAGTCAGGCTAGTTGGGAACTCATTGAAGGCTTGCAGCTCATTTCTCTTTCTTTCAGAGGCCCTAGTCACCTTCCCCCTGACTTCAACAACCTTCTCCTTGGGGTCAAGGCCTGCAGACTCACCACCAGGTCTCTGAAGCTTTCTTGCCTGATTTTCCATTGCTGACATCATAGACTCCTTGACAGCAATCTGGATTTGCTCTTCCTCAGCCAAATTTTCAATGTTCATTGGGCCTTTGCCTTTCCCAATGTCTTCTTCTTCCTCCTCCTCAACTTCAGGAACCTTCTCCTTGCCTTTGGATTCACCAATCACCAAGGTTCCCTTTGCTCTAGCTCTCTCTCTTTCCCCCTTTTTGGCATTATCAAAACATTGGGGCTTCAACTCACTCATAGAGACAGAGAGATGTGAGTGAGCTTGAGTGAGGGACTTCAACTCCTGCAGCAAATAAACATTCTCATCATGAATGTTTTGCATCTTGTCATCAGCCATACTCAAGAATGTGTGGACATGCTTCATCTTCTGAGTAACAATGGCATCCAGTGTGGCTTTCAGTGATTGATCAAGTGTGGCTTGCAATTGATCAGTGAGGTTGGCCACAACTTGATCAGACACTTTGGCCATCAGTTCAACTGTGAACTTTTCTGCAGCTTCTTTCACCAGAGCAGCTTTCAATTCTTCAGCCTTCTTTCTTTGAGCTGATGTCCTCTGTCTTAAGGCATCTTTGATTGTTTTTCTCAAAACTCTCACATTGTGCTTGTAAAGATCCTTGAGGCCTTGCTGCTCTTTCTTTACTGAGTTGGTGAACTTTCTCATTGCATTCTTTGCCTTGGTTACCTCTGTTGAAACTGTTTGCAGTCCAGTTTCAACACCACAAATTCTTGCATCCAAGGTTGGCAAGATCACTTCTTCTGAGCCAGTTAGCCTCATCTCCACAGAGGCTAGAGTTTTGCCTTGGTCATCAAGGGTGTCTACATTTGCAGCATGTGCTTTCCCAACTTCCCTGACCAATGTATCCAACTTCTCTGACTGTTGCTCAATGGATGTTGCAGTTTTTGATGCAATTTGCAAGCTAGCCTCAGTTGCATTTGCTTGCTCAAAGTAGATCTTGTTAAAGGTGGACACATTTGCTGAGACTGCTTCTAGGTCAATGTCAGCATCAACTGGAATATCTGTGAGAGAAGCATCTGCAAAAATTTGTTCAATGGTAACAGCAACAAAATCTGCAAAACTAAGAGTGTTAGTAAAATCTCCCTCAACATCAGCACCTTCTCTCTCATTTTCAACTAATTTCTTTTCTTCTTCAATCACATAAGATGGACTCACATTCATTGGAGAATCAGGCCTCCTTTCACCAAGGGATTCATCAAGTTCAGATTTGACTTGAAGAATAGCCTGACTCTCATATTGGGCTGCACCCAATATTTCTACTTCATCTCCGTCTATTTGTGGTGCACTCAGGCTACCTGTAATCACACAATCCTCATCATCTCCCTCTGATTTTTCAATGCTAACATCCTTTTCAACTCCTTCCATTCCTAAACCTGACACCTCCATATCCTCAACAGGATCCACAGAGGGCAGTTGTTGGGAGATCACAGTGCTTGGGCATCCCAAGGCCATTGAGTCATCCTGAATGACTAAAGGCTGGTCAATGTCCAACTGTCCTGACATTGATGAGGCTTTAGCCAAACTAACTTCTCCCATGGAAGTCTCAACATTGTCAAGCTGTGCCTCAGGCTCAGAAGAACCATCCTTGGCCAATGCATCTTGGACTGAGTCACCACCCTTGGTCAACTCCTCTGAATGATCAGAGTCCTTAACAGAATGATAGGTCAAGTAATGTACCTGAGCAGAATTGAGGCCAGGAGGGTTGGGATTGGTGTTATCATCATCATCATCATTGTCATCTGAGGTGCTATCAGGGTGCTTGATTCCTTGTCCAATCCTCTCTCTTTCTGTAATCACCTTCTCATGAACAATAGCACAAAACAAGGCCTCAGTGGTCAACACACTGGACTTCTTTACATTTGCAAAATGTAATAGCCTGTTTTCTTCAACCTGCCACCAGCTAGCACCTTTATCCTTTATAGCCTGAGCTATTTCCACCATAGTTCTATCTTTGATCTCAACAAGTGCTCTGAGATCATAGAACTGTTGTTGCAGTCTAGGATAGTCCTTCAATCCAGGATATAATTCATCCACATTGGCCTTGGCAATCTGCCTCAGCATCCCCTCATAAGTGTACTCTTCTTCACTTCCATCTCCATCAGAAGAGTTGGCTTGGGATTCAGGGGGGTTGGATTGGGATTCAAGTAGGTTGGGCTGGGATTCAGAAGGATTGAGTTCAGATGAGCTTAAGACAATTTGGGACTCAGGTGCTTTAGAGAGCAATGTTCCTGAGGAGGTTATTGGAATGGGTGGAATGGGTGGATAGACAACTTGATCACCTTCTTGAAGAACAGTTTCAAGAAGTTTGGTGTAGGAAAGAAGTCTTGGATCAAGTGGGGAGAATGGCCTATCTTCAAGATTGACTAAATCAGCCAGCACATCAATACCTGACCTGTCAGGGGCACCTTCAGGAGAGTAAACTTTCTTTGCAACAATTGGGGCATCTTCAGGAGTCTTGCACTCCTCTTCTTCATGCCTTGATGGAGATATTCTTTGAGATTGAATATCAGGAGAGTTGGCTTCAGGGCTATTGGGCTTTGATTTGGACTTGGAGTTAGACCTACTTGCTTGTCTAATCTCCTTGAAGAATTCTTTCTTCTTCTTCTCCTCTTCCATCAACTTCTGCTTCTCAGAAGTTTTGATTATTCTTCTTTTTCTTTCTGACCTTGTTGGCTTATCAAGGTCTCTGAACTCTGTTACAGACTCAGGTTGCAAGGGGACAACCTCTCTGAATTCTTCACCCTCTTCAGGGGGGTTGACACCTTCTTCAGCAACTTTCTCAATTTCCTCAGAAGTGGCTCCTCCACTTCTTGACTGGCTTTCTGGGGAAGATTCACTCAGAATCTTCTTCATCCTCTTCATCTTTGGTTGTGCTTTTGCTGGTTGAGCTTTCCTTTTTCTGGGGGAGGATCTGGTGGCTGGTACAACAGCAACTGCCTTCTTTGAGGCTGCATCTTGCTTCCTCTTCTCTGTCTTGGAGGACAACTTTCGAAACATCACCTTTTGGGCTGGAAAAGGCTTTGGCTTTGCTTGAAGGTGGGTGTAGTGAGAAAATCTTTCTAAGAGCAAGCTAGCTCTTGTGCGGAACTGAAGTCTCCCATCAACCACCACCTTGTGGTGTTTCACCTCCTTGAACTTAAACTTCTCATTCATCATCTTGTCCAGAATGAAGTTTTTCCAATCAAACTTGACTCTCTTTTCAGCAGAGTCAATCACAGCAGCCATCACTCTCAATTTTGGCATACTGATTTGTTCAACACTTCCAGAATGGCTCAATAGACTTTTTACAACACAATCAAACAAATGTCTATAAACTGGTTTTAGAGTGTTCTTGTTCTGAGCACTTACTAGCTTCTTGGGTACAATCATCCATGGATAGTAGAACTCCTGATCTTCTCCTTCTTTGTAAACTTCTGGATTTTGGCCTTCAGAAGGTAGCCCAAAACTGGCATCTAGATCCTCAGCAGTGAAGATGATGGTGTGTTGGCTTTCTTCATCTTCATCTTCCTCAACATAAGTCAGCTTGGTGCATACATCACCCTTTTTGCCCTTCCATCTGAGATGGGCAAAGAACTCTGCCATGAAAGGATTCAGGCAGGAATCAGGCTTGGTGCCTAAGAACTTTTCAAGGCCTGCTTCCTTTAGCCATTGGAGGACTGGTTCAACTTCTTTATCTGGACTGTCAAAAGCTACCATCTTCTCAAACCACAAAGAGTTTGTGTTACTGAGATAGGCAAAATCAATGTCCAAAGATGGATCATTGAAGTCTACAAGTTCTTCTCTCTTGATTTTGGGAGCCATGGATAATTTGAGAATTGGGTAGGTTGTGGAGAAATTTGCAGGTTGATAGGTTTTCAAAAACTTGAGAATTGGAAAGTATGAGTGCGTAGGGAAGGAGATAAAAACTGAGGAGTTTATATATGATGCAAATTTATTAACCGTTGGTTAATAATTTGTAAAGGTGGATAAAGGTTAAAAACCAATTGAATATTGTGGGGTAGTGGGATTGAGGCGGTTTGATGAAGGTTACATGTTAATCAATGGTGTTGATGATGGCATAGTAATTAATGCAATCTTAAAGGGGATTTTGCATTAAATGTTGATTTGCCATTTTGGGGGCAAAAATCTTAATAGCACACGCCATCCTAAAATGGTCTACTCTTAGACCAAGAAACCTTTTAAATGTCTAATCAATGCTAAAAATAGCAATAATTATCCTATTTACTCGGACAAACATCCTGAGATGTGTTTTGACTTCTCTCTTGGTCAAAATGCCTGACCAACATGCCTGAGTGGGTCCCAATGTTGCTGACTGGGTCCCACTAGGACAAAGCTCCTGACCAACATTGCTGAAAACCATTAGGACAACTTTGCTGAGTTTTCCTTTTTGGCAGACTGCTTCAGTGAGGTTGGTCAACCTTGCTGAAGTTCAACTTAATGAACTTCCCCCTTCATTTGAGCATCCTTCCTTTATTTCTCCATCTTTCCTGGATCAAGTAAGCCCAATTCATCTGAAAGTTCCATGAACCTTGCTTCAGCTAGTGGCTTAGTTAAGATATCGGCTTTTTGCTTATCAGTGTGAATTTTGACAAGCTTGATATCTTTCTTCTCCACATGATCCCTTATGAAGTGATGCTTGATATCAACATGTTTGCATCTAGTGTGTAGCACTGGATTGTGTGAGATGGCAATTGCACTATTGTTGTCACAGAATATTGGAACTTCATTTGTGATGACTTTGTAATCTCTAAGTTGCTGCCTGAGCCAAAGTATCTGAGCACAGCAACTTCCAGCTGCTACATATTCTGCTTCAGTTGTTGAAGTGGCAACTGTATTTTGCTTCTTGGAGAACCATGAGATAAGCTTGCTGCCCAAGAATTGACATGTTCCAGAGGTGGACTTTCTGTCAATTCTACATCCTCCATAATCTGCATCTGAATATCCAGTGAGCTCAATGTTGTCATCAGCTGGATACCATAATCCAAGATTCTCAGATCCCTTGAGATATCTTAGAATTCTCTTGGCAGCATCAAGGTGGCTCTTCTTTGGATTTGCCTGAAATCTTGCACACACTCCAACTGCAAATGTGATATCAGGCCTGCTTGCAGTGAGATATAGCAAGGATCCTATGATTCCTCTGTAGTTAGTGGAGTTTTTTGACTCTCCACTTTCATCAGGATCCATTTTCCAGTTAGTATTCATAGGGATTCTGACTGGCTTGCTTGTAGCACATCCAAATTTCTTGATCATGTCCCTTGTATACTTAGCCTGATTGATGAATATTCCTTTCTTAGATTGAGTGACTTGAAGTCCTAAGAAGAAATTCATCAATCCCATCATGGACATCTCAAATTTGCTCTGCATGAGTTTGGAGAACTTCTCACACAGCTTCTCATTTGGAGATCCAAATATAATGTCATCCACATAGATTTGGACTAACAAGATATCATCTCCTTCACAGATTCTAAACAAAGTTCTGTCAACAGTGCCTTTGACAAAACCATGATCTAGAAGAAACTGTGATAAGGTGTCATACCAAGCTCTTGGAGCTTGCTTTAAGCCATAGAGAGCTTTCTTCAATCTGTACACCTTGTCTCCTTCTTCAAAGCCTGGGGGCTGTTCAACATATACTTCTTCTTTGAGCACCCCATTGAGAAATGCACTCTTTACATCCATTTGATACACTTTGAATCTCATGTGACCTGCATATGCTAAGAAGAGTCTGATTGCCTCAAGTCTGGCCACTAGAGCAAAGGTCTCATCATAATCAATCCCTTCAGATTGACAATATCCCTTGGCCACCAGTCTTGCTTTGTTCCTCACAATGATGTCATTTTCATTTTTCTTATTTTTGAACACCCATTTAGTTCCAATGACATCTTGATGAGTTGGCCTATCCACCAGCTCCCATACTTCATTTCTGGTGAACTGGTTCAGCTCTTCTTGCATGGCTATGATCCAGTTGGTGTCTTGGAGTGCTTCCTCAATGTCTTTTGGTTCCTGTTCTGAAAGGAAACAGCAAAACAAAGCACTTTCTCCATGAAATCTTCTAGTTTTGATCCCTTCACTTGGATTACCAAGTATCAGGCTAGTTGGGTGGTCTTGCAACCAAGTCCTTCTAGACCTGATCCCTTCAGGAGGATTGTCCTCATCTGAAGTTGGATCACTAGACTCATTAAATTCAGGAAAGTTTATTGAAGGGTCAAGTTCAGGATCATATTCAGGGGTATTGTCCTCATTGTCAGATAAGTTGACATTTTCATTGGTTCCCCCTTGAATATTGGATCCATTTACTACATCAGCATTGCCTGCTTCTTCATTGGTAGTTGTTACCTGGTTTTGAACTGGGATGGGGTCAGTCAGTTCAATTTCTCCTTTAGGTTGGTTGACCTCTGGTTGATTGCCATCAGGTAGGTTGTCCAGTTTTTTATTGTCATCAAGTTCAGGCTGGGCAACATCTACAAACACTGTTTCCTTGCTTTGAAGCCTTAGTCTGATTGTTCTTTGAGTTATCTCATCAAGATTCAGGTTTCTATCCCTGAACTCATTAATAGATTCATCAAACACAACATGAGGTGTTTCTTCCACAATAAGGGTTTTGCAATTGTAAACTCTGTAAGCTTTGTTGATTTGTGAATATCCAACAAATATTCCTTCATCAGCTTTGCTGTCAAAAGCTTTTAATTGCTCTTTTCCATTATTATGAATGAAACACTTACAGCCAAATATGTGAAAATAAGCAACAGTGGGCAATCTACCTTTCCATATTTGATATGGGGTTTTACCTTGTCCTTTGGTGATTGAGGACCTGTTTTGAGTGTGACATGCAGTGTTAATGGCTTCAGCCCAGAACCTTTTAGGCAGTTTGGATTCAGCAATCAAGGTTCTTGCTGCCTCTTTCAAGGTTCTGTTCCTTCTTTCAGCTACCCCATTTTGTTGAGGTGTTCTTGCTGCTGAAGTCTCATGAGTGATGCCATTCTTACTACAGTACTCATTGATGTATGAGTTTATGAATTCAGTGCCTTTGTCTGATCTGATCTTGACAATACTTAGGCCTTTTTCATTACTCAATCTCATCATCAATTCAGGTAGCTTGACTTGGGTCTCCTTTTTGTTCAGCAAGAATACTACCCAAGTGTACCTGGAAAAATCATCAACAACAACTAAAGCATATTTTCTTCCATTTATACTTACTGGGATTATTGGTCCAAATAGATCCATATGCAGTAGTTGAAGAACTCTCTCAGTTGAGATGACAGGCTTCCCTTTGAATGAAGCTTTCATCTGCTTTCCTTCCTGACATGGCTGGCATATATGTTCTTTGGTGAACACTTGATTAGGCAGCCCTTTAACTAGAGAATTTCTTGCAATCTTGTTGATGGTTTTGAAGTTCAGATGATTTAGTCTTTTGTGCCACAACCAGCTTTGCTCACTTGTGCTTTTGGCAACAAGACAAACTGCTTCAGGGGTTTTGCTCCAATCTGCAAAATAGACATTTCCCTTTCTCACCCCTATTAGTAGCACCTGTTGTGTTGAATTGTTTTTAATAATACATTCATTTGGTGCAAATTCAACACAATATCCTTTATCACAGATTTGACTTATAGACAGCAGGTTGTATTTCAGGCCTTGGACATATGAGACATCAGTAATTTTGACACTACCAATGTTTAATGTACCATAACCTCTTATAATTCCTTGAGAGCTGTCTCCAAAGGTTACTGAAGGACCATCTTTTTCTATGAATTCTGAGAGAAGCTCTTTGTTCCCAGTCATGTGTCTTGAACATCCACTGTCCAAGTACCATGCTGTTTTCTTGTTGATGCTTCTCCTCTTCTTGTGGTCCTTGCAGCCCTGCAAAGTCAAATTTTAGGTACCCTTTGAATGTTGGGTCCTAGAGGGTTAGCTGTACCTTTTGGAACCCAAATCTGCCTAATTACTCTGATTGACTCAAAGTGACTGACTTGGTTTCCATTTACATCTACATACATAGTTTGACCCTTAAATGCCTTGGGTGGCTTCTGTGTATAAGTGTTGGCCTTGTAAGGTTCAGGAGAGTTGGTGAATTTCTTTGGGGCATATCTCCTGAAGTTACTAGACTTAGGTGCAGCTTAGTAAGACCTTTGAGGATAGGAGCTTGGATGGCCTTTTCCTTTTGGCATGTAAGGTCCAGGCTTCCTGAAGGTTTTATACCTGTCAGAAGGGTTGGGCCTTAATCCATTCAGTTGAGGTTGCCTCATTTGAGTTGGCATTTTCTGAACAGATTTTGGACAACTCCACTGATGAGAATTCAGATAGGTTGACCTTCCATTGGTTCTACCTTTCTGAACCTCATTCCTCCTGTAAGCAATGTCTTTAACCTTTTCCTTAGGTATGGGTTTAGGGACATTGTTTACTTGAGTTGGTATAAAAATTCCTTTACCCTTATCCTTGATCAGTGGTTGATTTACTTCCATTTCATTTTGTTGTGCCACTGATCTTACAAAAGTCATCTTAGAATTGCTTGATGAAGCAATACTAAGACCAAGTGAGGGTTCAAATGGATTATAGCCTAATCCACCCTTTTGAGCAAATGGTCTTTGAAACCCTTGAATTTCCTCTATTGCCTTAGCAGATTTGTTCAAGGCAGACATTTTCATTTTTAAGCTCCCCTCACTCAATTTCAGAGTATCAAATTCACTTGAGAGATTGTCAAATTTAGCTTTAAGGATTCTAAGATCAAAATCCTTTTTCCTCAAGGCCAGTTCTTGATCATCAATCAACTTTTGTTGTTCAGAGACTTTGAGAGAAATTTCATCATGTTCTCTCACAATCTGCTGATACAACTCAGTTGATTTAAAGTCAAACCCTGGTTCAGGAAGGTTGGGAGTTTGAGCTTTAGAATTCAGTAGCTCATTTTCTCTAAGTGCCATATTGCATACTTCTTGTAGCCTGGTGAAATCCTCAAGTAACTTCCCAAAGTTGAGTTTCAAGTGGATTTCACTGGACTCATGTGTGTTAATAGAAGAGTTGGAAGATGAACATACCTCTTCATTTTCAAATGCCATTTGACAGTCATCATCACTGTCACTGTTGGAGAATAGTCCATCATCAGAAGAGTAGACACTCTCTTCACTTGCTGGTTCTCCAGCTACCATGGCCTTCCTGTTGTTCAGCCTTTTGTCTCTTTTGTTATGCCTTTCTTTTCTTTCTTTGGCACTTAGGTCAGGACAATCATACTGAAAGTGACCCTTTTCTGGCAGTTGTAACACACATCTTCATCATCATTTTTCTTGCTTGAGGACTCCTTCCTCCTTGATGATGATGGTTCACCTTTGCTGTACTTCTTTCTATCAGCATATCTGTCTTCTTTCTTTTCATCAGAGACTTTGTCCTCTGATTTGTTGTCAGGAGAGCTGAATCTCCTTCTGGTTCTATTGTCTTGGTAGAACTTTTTGTATCTACCAAATCTGGAGTTGAGCTTATCAAATCTCCTTGCCATAAGTGCCAGCTCCTCCTTCATTTCAGATTTTGAAACAGATTGAGAGGATCTTTGAGTATTCTTCTTTTCTGTTTCAGCAGCTTTAAAGGCAACACCTTTGCTTGAGGAGGATGGCTCATCGTGCACCTTCTTTCTGTTCAGATCAAACTCATGTGCTTTGAGTTCTGAGAAAACTTGTTGCATGGGCATGTTGTCAAGATTGCTGGTATTTTGCATCATGACAGAGTATATGTCCCACTTGGATGTGAGACTTCTCAGAATCTTCAAAGCAATTTCTCTTTTGGCATAGAACTTGCCAAGAGAGTTTATCTCATTCATGATGTCAGTGAATCTGCCATCAAGATGATCAATAGTTTCATTGGCTTCCATAGAGAATTGTTCATATTTTTGGATAGCCACCTGAAGTTTGTTTTCTTTTATCTTTTGGGTACCTTCACACATGAGTGCTAAGGTGTCCCAAATCTCTTTAGATGTTGTGCAGTGGTATACTCTTCCCATCACTGCATCTGGAATAGTCTTGTACAATGTGTTCATGGCAATGTAGTTCAGGTTGTGCCTTTTTCTTTCTTCAGCTGTAAACTCATCCTCATCCTTTGGTAGCAGCTCCCTTGGATCTGCTTTCTGAGCATCAGTGAGCTTGGGATTTGCTTTGGTGAATGTGAAGGGCCCTCTGGTGATGACTTTGAGCATTTCATCATGCTGGCAAGCAAGATGTGCTCTCATCCTGATCTTCCAGAAATCATAATTCTCAATTGAGAACATTGGCAGTTTGTGATGAGAAATATGATTGACTTGGTTTGGACCCATGTTGTTGATGGTGTTGACAGCATCTCCTGGAACTGCATTGTTAGCCATTCTTATAGAGATAGACTAAGATAAACACAAAAAGGTTTTTCAGAAATTTGGATCAGTTCAGTGACCACAGAAATAATGTGATTTTGAAAATCAGTGATTTTTCAGAGGCAGTGGTCTATGAACCCCTGCTCTGATACCACTTTTTGGTCCTTGGTGGAGTATGACACAAGTGTATGGGGGGGGGGAATGCACTTGTGTATGCAAATTCTTTTCTTTTCAAGCAAAATGGTCTTATCAGGCAGGTTGTCTCACAACTAGCCTGAGTGTGAACTTTGATAGATACTTGTCCTACTGATTACTATTAAGTGATCAGTTGGCTAAATATCTAAAAGAGTTGCTAAGTGCGGAATGTGGTTGGCCTTTGACTTAAAGAAATACTCCAAGTTGATTTCTGAAAAACACAGTAATCAGGGACTTTGTCCAAAACAGTTTTTCTTAACTTACTGAGTTTTGCTCTTTGAAATATGATTGAATGTAAGTGCAATAAAGAATGCAGTAAGTAAATGGCACACAAATTTATAGTGGTTCAGAGACTCAAGCTCCTACATCCACTTTCCCTGATTGAACAGGATAATTCCTTCACAATGGAATTAGCTTGTTTTATAGTGCCAAGGTGCACTGATCAACAACACTCTCTTAGTGCTTTGATCCCTAGGATAGTCTGAGTCCTAGTGCTCAATCTCTCTGAGTTAAGACTGTGTTTCACAATAACAGTCCTTAACTCCTCACTTCTACAACAAACTCTCTCTTCACTAAATGAGATAAGGGTTTGAGGTTTGATTCCAACTAGTAGAGATATCATTTACAATAAGAACAGTTGTAAAGGCTTAGGATATCTCAATGCTAAGCTTTGGATGTTTACACAGATTGGCTTAGCTATTTGAAGTGATTCAGGAAACTTGGGATTCTGAAGAACAGCTTGGTTTCCTTTGATTTGCTTGATGATAGTTTGATAGCAAGTAGTTGGATTATGAATTCCTTTAATCACTTCTGTATTTATAGACAAATTTGAACAACTAACCGTTGGAGGGATAGCAATTCAAATATGTCTATTTGCAGCACCATTGAAACGGTTATGAAGCTTGACATCCTTTTATCCAGTGTACAAAAGCCTCTTCAATGGTTGCTTGAATGAATGTGTTGACTTCTGAAAAATGCGGCTGAGATGACTTGTGTCAGATTCCAAATATGCACATTTCCCAAGGTTGATTTGTGGCAAACTCTACACTCAACCAACGGTCAGATGGGACAACTTCCCTGAACATTCCTGCTGCAACTTTAGAATGTTCCAATCATTCATTCAATGCTTCTATCTTTCATGCTTTAAGTCTTCAATGCTTGGTTCAGGCATGATTGGCAATAAATGCTTCATTGAATGTGTCTTCTGTGAACTTAGTATTCAATGCTCTTGATCATTTGCATTTCAACTAGATCTGATCATTTGCATTTATGAGCATTGCCTTAACACTTTTGATCTTTTCAGCTCAGTTGTCCACTTGGTCAGCTTGCCCTGAAAGTTCAGCAACTTTGGCCTATAACCTTAACACTTATCAAGCTGCCTAACATTTCAGCTTTGGACAACTATCCTGAACTCTAAAATCTCACAACATTTCTGAGATTTTTAACTTAAGCATTCTACTTACTCAAGTGTTTTGAGACAACTTGTCTGAACTAGACTTGAGCATATCTCAACTAATCATCAATCAGGGGTTTTGGTATCTAAATCAAAATCATTTTATTCCCAACAGTTTGAAACATAATCTCTTATCTTTTTCTCAATTTTTTGATAGAGGGTACAGTGTTGAATTATTTTCTGATGGTTTCAAAGTCATTAATAAGAGAAATCAACGTGTATTACTCACTGGTATCAGGCAAGATACAAATTGGCAAAGTTGTCGTAATGATACTTGTTTGATTGTAAAGATATCTAAAGTAGGGTGTCTATGGCATAAGAGGCCTAGTCATTTGAATTTTAAGACTCTCAACAAGATAGCAAGAATGTCATTAGTTGATGGTCTTCCCAACTAAGTTTTTAGTAAGGAATTGGTTTGTGATTCATGTTAGAAGGGAAAGCAAAAGCATCAGTCAAAATCTTCCCTAGTGCATCCACCAACAAAGTTCTTGAACTACTTCACATGGACCTGTTTGGACTAGTTTCATCTCCAAACTTAAGTGGAAGGAAGTATACTTTTGTTGTAGTGGATGATTGTTCCAAATACACATGAGTTGTTTTCTTATTAAAAAGGAGTTAGACATAGATGAGACTCCCTGAGCTGATGAATTAAGAAGATTCATAATGAAAATGGAGTTGCCATAGTAAAAATCAGAAATGATAAAGACACTGAATTTCTAAATTCTTCTATTATTAATTTTTTCACTAAAAATGACATACAACATGAGACTAGCTCAGCAAGGACACCCCAACAGAATGGAGTAGATAAAAGGAGGAATAGAACACTCAAGGAATTTTCTCATACTATATTAGTTGAGTACGATATATCAAAGAAGTTATGGGCTGAAGCAATCAATACAACTTTTCACACTCAAAATAGAAGCATAATACACAAGAAGCATGGTAAAACTCCTTATGAGTTATGGAAAGGTAGAAAGCCTCGTATTTATTATTTCGATATATTTGGTTGTAAGTGTTTCATTCACAACAATGGTAAGAGTCAGTTAAAAACTTTTGATGTCAAAGCTGATGGAGGAACTTTCATTGGATATTTTCGGAGTATTTAACAACGAACCTGATTCAGAAGGAATTTGCATGATTTTAGTGCACATTTGGATCTTATCTTTCTTATAATTACATGTTTTATTGATCAATTGTGGATACTTTTATCCAATTGGGAGAAATATAGTGTTTTGTCATTTTTATAGGAAAAATGAAGATTTCGGGAGTAAAATACGTTCCTATAGCTCACTGAGACAATAATATGATTGCACCATTAAATTGGTTTCGAAAAATAGAGTGGAATGAAAAAAAGAATCGAGTCAATTGGAGGTCGGAAGCTCGAGATATGAAGAGACGAAGAAAAAAAGGTCGAAACATGGGATAGGTGAGCCACCCGGCCCGGACACCCACCCAACCAGCAAGCAATGCCAGCCCTGCCCACTCATTTCGGTCGGGCGAGTTGACCCAGCCATGACTGATTCCATCCCATTTTCACTAAACTCGGCCAAGTTGACTCGTTTTCGGGGGTTTTTTGTGTATTTTCTCCATTTTTGAAGAATTTAATTGCAACACACCCCCAAACCCTACTCCAAGAGTATATATACCCTCATTTCATAATTTTGTCCATACTTTACTCATCCTCCAAGCAAAAACACACACACAAACACACACTTGAAGATATTCTTCATCTATTTCTTCACATTTTGGAGCAAGGATTGGAGCCATACCTTTAGAATTTCTTCCTCCATCATCTACAAAGACTACGCTTTTCTATCATTTATCTTTTTATTTATTTGTGTCATTTATTTTTGTAATAGTTAGAACATGTTTGTATTTTGCTAGAACCATTTTGGTTCTAGGGCTATGTTAAAACTTTGGAGGATATTTATGAATTAATTTCTTGTTTATTTGGTGTTTGTGTTGTCTATTTCTATTTGAATGCTTAATTTTCATTGCAAGACATGTTGTCAATGGCCATGATAATATGTTTAATTTATTATTAATTTAAATTAGATTGAGACTTTTTCATTAATCGTACTTAAGCATTCCACTCAATTTATTATGAGCTTGAGAGAGGATCAATTAATGGGAGGGTATTTGATTATCTTATGAGCTTTTTTGGTTCTTATTATGCATGCTATGTATAGATACTAGTTTGGATAATATTTCTCTTGGATTAATTGGATTGAAAAGACTTTGAATTCATTATTTAGTGATCAACTCTATAGGAACAAACACAACACCATTTAAATAGGTTCTTAATCATTAGTTGACTGCTCAGTGTGACATATGCCTTGAAACCTACCTTCTCTTAATTGAGTTTCACCCGTATTTTTTCATATTTTTGTAATTTGCATGAATTATTTGATCGAATTTACTTATTTCTCTTTTCTTGTTTACTTGCGACAATTTGGAAGGCAATAGGGTAATTTAACATTCAAATTTCGATCATTGTCTATTTAGAACTTGATCAACAAACGTCATTTTTACACTCCCCCTCCTTGTGGGATCGACTCGTACTTACCACACTACGATATACACCGCACAATTGTGGTTGTGTATTTTAGTGTTGTAAAATACGTGAACAAAACCCTTGTAGTGAAAGAAACACCCCCTACTATTTTTTACAAGTCTTTTGTTCAGAAAGCAGTTGATACAGTAGACACCTTAGTTGTAAAGATCAAAGCACTAGACATTAACAAGAGAAAAGGATCAGATGATAATGACTAAAGTATATATTCCTAATCTTTATGATGATGATAAAGATGATCAGCCGAGGAAAGTTACAACTAGATCCTAGAGAAACACTGTAAATGATACTCCTCAAAGAGTAGATACTGAGACTCAAGCTGATAAAACCAGTGATGTAGAAATTGGCGCCTAGGCGCTAGGCGTGACGAAACACCCGAATTTCTACTCATCGGTGCATAAAAATCGGTCATGGGCTAAGCGGCACCTAGTCGGCTGGGTACCGGTTAAAAAAAATGCAGAAAACTTTTTTTTTTTTTTTGCAGAACAACAGTAGAATTTTTTTCACAGAATAATTACATAGTTGATTTACTCCATCTTCATTCATTCTTCAACTCGCCGCTTGGCCGGTCGTCGCCACGCTTAAGCTGTCGCCGTCGTGCTAGCGCCGCCATTTGTCGTGGATGCTTGTGTGTATCTCCCACCACCGCCAATAAATATTACAACTCTGCTGCTAGACTGCTACCGTGTATAAACCTACCGAGGATTGTGATTTGATGCTAGTGTGTATATTCCAAACTCTCCCACCGGCCACCACCGCCTACCTTTCTATCTGTTGCTTGCCAAATCCCAATGTTACTGAATAGAATTGGGGATTCATATAGTTTCTTTCCTTGGGCCCTTTTCAATAACATAGATTTAATTTCTTTATTTTGGGCCTATTTATATTTGGGCCCAAATTAGTGGGATAGTAATCAACTAAAAAAATATTTTAACACAAAAACTAGGCGCGCGCCTAAGTGTTATGCCCTCGAAAACGACCGACTACCGATTTCCGACTTCTGCAACACTAGATAAAACATTTGAGACACATCTAGGCTAAAATTTTAGTGACACAACAACAAATGAGGTTGCCAACCTATCTGGTGGACTCGATCCAAAACATATTTGGATGAAGACCATTCACCTAATCTGATAATAGTAGATTCAAACTCCAGTGTGCAAACTAAAAATTAGAAAACTAACCAATCTGCTAATATTACTGAGTCTTTATTTTACTATTGTTATTTTCCATCTCTTAAAGAACCAACTAGCATTGAAGAAGCACTTCAAAATAGCAATTGGATAGTTGCAATGCAAGAAGAGCTCAATCAGTTCACGAGGAACGAAGTATGGGAGCTCGAAGACCGTCCTACACATCAAAATGTCATCTAGACCAAATGGGTATTCAAAAACTAGAAGGATGAAAATGATGTAATAGTAAGGAACAATGTTAGACTTGTCGCTAAAGGAACAATTGACAGGACGTTGTTTAAGATTCAAGAAGGAGATGATATCTTAATGGTTTAGATATATGTGGATGATATTATCTCTGGTTCACCCAATCAGTCGATGTGTGATAAACTCTTTGAGATGTCTATGATGAGGGAAATGAACTATTTCTTAGGTCTAAGTACACAAGGAACCTGATTGCCAAGTTTGGTGTTCAGAAGAGTAAGACAGCAAAGATCCCAATGATGACTTTTCAAGATGGAACCAGACCTAGAAGGGAAGCCAACCAACCAATCAAATTATAGATCCCTAATAGGATCCCTATTGTACCTAAATGAGTTGAATAGACAGTTTAGACCAGTCAACAAGGTTCAAATGAGTTGAATAGACACACTCATCTTCAGGTAAGTTCTTTCCCGATGAAAAAAGTTGGTTAAATTTGGGGAAAATTTAGAGTTATTCACTTTAGGGGGAAATCGGACTGAGTTATATCAACCCCCCTCTCCTTTACTTTGATTCACCTCTATATATACTAAATATTTTTTCGCTTACTTACATTAGACCGCTCGACTCGACATACTCATTTACAAGTCGACTTGAGCTCATTTTTCTGTTTGTCAATGAAATTGAGTCGAACTCAACTCAACTTCACAAGAAACGGGGGCAACATATCAAAATAGATGCATGCAAATCAAGACTTCCTTTTTTAGTTCATTTCAAAATTGCATCTGATACACAGCCACTGATGGTGGATCTTTTTTTTTTTAGGGAGGTTTTACAAGATCATCAAATAAAATTATAAATCACGAACTAAGATCTTGATCTTCAAACCAATGCGGATATCGTCGTTCACTTCAATCGTGTGAAGAGAAAAGACGAGTTTCCATTTGCCTTAACAGATGTCCAGGTCTCCAATCTTTAAACGAGACAACCCCACACTAAGGTGTTTCATGTCAAGAATAGGAAACAAAAAAAATAGGCAAAGTTCTACCAAGTACCCGATCTCAAAAACTAGAAACCAAAGCTCACGAGTCTATCCCAAGGAGCCCAACCACAAAAGAGACCCACACAAAAAAACTACAACAGATCTGCAGATCTTAGATCTCAACCACAAAAAAAGAGACTCACAAAAGTACTACAACAAATCTACAAATCAACAACTCAGATCTGCAGATCTACAACCCAAATTTGTAGATCTACAACCCAGATCTTTAGATCTACAACCCAGATCTATAGATCTACAACCCAAATTTTGCAGATCTACAAATCTACGACCGAGATCTTGTAGATCTACAACGATCATACAAATCTACAACACAGATCTTGCGAAAACCAAAATACCAGAAGAGATCAGAGAGAAGCGGAAAATCAACACACATCTTAGGCGGAAGGACAACAAAGATAGAGCAGCAAAGGAGACAAAAACGATGACGGCAACATAAACGACGAATCTGCAACGGACCGACAGCGGAGACCGGTGGAGAAAGGGAGGAGCAACTCTCTAGAGAGAGAAGCTCTCCATTCTCTCTAAAACCGGCCTATCCATTGATGGTAGATCATTTACCGGATATTCAACAACTATAAATGCGCACAAGGGTATAATATTCAGAAAAGAAAAAAAAAGAAAAAAAAAATTGGGAAGCTTTGTATCTGTGGGATGCATTGTCAGAATTTCCATGTATACATCTTCAGTGGAAAATGGTGAATAAAGATTTTGTATTAACAAAGAAAAACACTTAAAGCCATAAATTCACGTGTCAGGGCTGACGCAAAAAGCCAACTCCCCAGAAACAGAATCAGTCCAAACCATAAGATCTGGCCCCCTGAAGACCTTGATGGACAAGATGTCCTTGATAATCTCAGTAAACATCAACACAAAGCACTCTTCAAAGTGCCAACAGTCGTCGAAGAAGAAATCCCCAACAGTGGCTCGCAAAGTAGACGCAAAGTATCTAGGTAGCCCTATCCTCTCCGAAATAACGTAACCCAACCAGTTGTCGTGCCAGAAGCTAACCCGGGAGTGAAGACCCACAATCCAACGAGCGCCCTTCAGAAGGTGGGGGAAATGCTGCCTAAAACCCGAACCAATAGAGGAAACCAGTCCATAAGTACAAGGACGTCCATCTTCAGTGAAAAATGGTATGCTACAAGAAAAGAAAGATCAGAGATAGAAAAAAGTAGATTAGATAGCTAAATAGAAAATAGGATAATTACATCTATCGTCCGAAATAGTTGATTCCTTCGGTCAACTAATGGTGAGAGTAAAAATATAATTTTAGGATCGAATTTGATAGTAGTGAAAGAGGGGGACAAAAACTGGAAAAAAGTAAAACTTAGGGGCAAAAATGTTATTATCCAAATATAAACATAACAGCAAAGCTTTTGCAACTCTACCAGAAATTGTTGTCAATATAAAATCAACTGAATAAGCAAATAACATTTCGAAGTTTACTGAATAAGAAAATATATGATTCACAATTACGACTTTGCTATGTTAATCACATTATACAAGTATACACAATAGTATATTTACCTGAGGTCATTGTCCAGTATGAACGAATTTGAAGAAGACAGATTCTGTGAATCCTTAAGTACTATCTCCATCATCCGAGACACCACCTGCTAAAACCAGAAAGAAAAATTACAATGTTGACACATAAACGTTAAGACTAATCACATAACAACAAATTCTCTTACGCTCATCATCCCAATACATTATGCTTATTCGATAGATTTTCCTCATAGGCAATTCAATGAAAGCAGGTTTTTTATAAGCAGCAATTGCTTTTTAATATTTTGGAACTTCATTAGCATAAAATCCCAATCTTCATTGCTTTTAATATTCCACCAAAGGAACATATGGATCCATAACAAAAGGGCCGCCATTTTGAAAGTACAAGCGGAGGCAGCCAGCACAACTCAGTATTGAATTGATACAAAGAAAAACATAGATATTCAAATCACTTGCCTCGTCTGGCACACTCTTAGTGCCATACTTATCATCCCAGTACATGGTGCTTATTCGATTGATTTGCCTCATAGTCAGTTTCTGCCAAGATCATTAAATGGAAGAAGAGATCAGAAAAAGACCTGCATATCAAGAATAAAGAGAAGAACGAAAGTGCACAATAGTATATATGATTAAATTATTTCAGTCATACCGGACAGAGATCCTGTCTTATATCTTCTAAAGATATCTTCCTCTTTCCATGAATTACCTATTCAATAAAAGTTAAGTCAGTACAAATTTTTAAAGATCAAAATCACCAAAAATAAATCAGAACAATGTAAAGTACCAACAATCCAACAGCTTGTCTAATGTAATTAGGCTCATGCCAGGAAGTTCCAGCAAACTGACATACAACAATTAATCAGACTAGGAAAGGTTAAAGTTCTGTTTGCCCTAGAGATTGAAATAAAGAAAATAATCGAGAATATTTTCCCTGGTAATGGATATATTTCTTTCTTCAAATTATCCCTGATCAAACTAAATATTTTCCCTACACAAGTACACAGTCGCTGTTCAAATAATAGAGCTGGATATTTAGCTTCAGTATGGGATAAACTGTTCCAGACCATGATATTTGACAGAAGACTCTGGAACCTATGAAGCAAAACTAAGGCATTTATGTTAATTTCAAAGTAATTTTCAAGGATACATTAATATTTTTTGTACATAATAAAGCATATGCTAGATGGCACATATGTTTCATATATATAGGGTGTACTATTTAAATTCCTTACTCTCCACTATCAAGGAAATCTCAACATGTTCTGCCTCTTTCCATTGGATTTTAGGAGTTAGGACGAACATTCCCCTGTTTACCAGTAAAACTAATTACATTACATTTAGAGCTGTCAAAACAGGCCGGAGGGGAGGGGGCGGGCCGGCCCATTTGCTAGGCAGGCTGCAAAACCTCAAACCAACCCACAAAGGGACGGGCCGCGGGTTTCGGCGGGACAACCCGAGTTTTATTTTTAAAATATTTATTAAATTCATTATCTTCATTTCCAATATTCAAAGTCTCTTAATATTTATCTCTTATTGCACGCTCACTATTAAATTTATTATCCTAACTAACTGGAAGGTCGACGTCTAAAGTTGGAACTGAAACAAGCGACACGAGCAGCGCAGGTTTGTAATGCGAGACAGAGACTTGTTGTGCTTGACTGTTTTTTGCTTCTATATTATGGTTGTGAATTGGGATGCAGTGGCTAGATTCTGAGTTGTTGAATAAGTCTCAAAGATGTGACTAGCTTGTTATTTTTCTATAATATTAAATTAATCATAATAATATTAAAAAATTTCTATTTAAAAAAAAAGGCGAGCTGGCGGGCTGGGCCATCCTATACCCGCCAAAACCCGCGGACCAAACAGGGCGGTCCGTGTAGGCCCGCCTCTTAGGGCTTGCCCAACGGGCTCAGCCAATTTTTTGGAAGAAACTAGAAAGATCTTTTATAGAAGAGAATCAGGCAATTGCAACATTGTTTAATTCTAAAGGGACTCCTAGTAAGTTCAGGCATGCTCTAATCTGAATATAGTATGAACTGGTCTGGGTTTGCTTCTATGAGTCTAAGGTAGCTGACTACAAATGGGAAAGTTATTGTGATTTCACTTACTCGATTTTAGCATACAACAGTAAAAATAAAACAAATAGGACAGGAAATTATCCAAGATATCTACACCTCATATGATAATATTATAGCAAGGAATGTTTATTGAATCCTTTCTTGACAAGTGAGTAACAAAGTGTTTAATTTTGTTTCTCTTTTTCCCTTTTGCATCTTAACGTATTTTGGGAGATTGTCATGAGGCTGAGTGTGAATCAAGTGCATGAATAATCTTATACTGAGTCAATGCAAGCCAAAAGATGCCTTACTTGCGCAAGTCTTGCATTCAGCCCCGTTGAACCTGCGGAACCAGCAGTCAAGAACCCATTGGACCTCAGGTTTTTTTGGAGAAGACATAATAGTGCAGAAGTGTTGGACAGCCAGTAAGGCAGAGTAACATTCACATCGCCCTCCTGAAACCACAAGATCAAATAACTATCACACATACAACCTCAGTATAACAACCATAGACTATAATAGTTGTTTTTTTTTTTTTTTGATGGAAGTTAAATACCCATCCCTTTTTTCCCTCCCCATGACTCGAACCCAGGACCTAAGGCCTAGGTAGTGGTGCTCTAACCACTTGAGCTATCCCACTTTGTCTAGACTATAATAGTTGTTAATATCATAGATGAAACTTCATTTGCATTAGATTCACTTTTCAATAAAAATCAGGAAATAATTTTTGCACGGACACACGAAATCATGCTGTAAATTTTACAATATAAATGAAAAAGTAACCTTCAATACATAATTGATGTTGTCTATAATGAGATAAAAAATAGCAGTCCTCTCAGATTCAAATGCATGCCATCGGTTTGCCAATAACAAGAAACTATCAGACTTCAATAAATGATGGAAGGTGCTAGAGAACTGCTTACATTAAGGAAAGGTTTAACAAATTCCGTCTGGTTGCTCATTGGAGATACATTCAATGTCTTCTGGCGAAAGACATGATTTTCATCCTCAAGGTTTGACATTTTCTCTTCCATACTGACACAAAAGTTTAAGATTAGTCACAATAAAGCATCTGCAAATATCCAGTCAACACAACTATATTGAATGGCACTCTGCCCTCCAAGTGTTGTTTATATCTTTTTTGATTTCCTCAGCGGTTTAAGGGCGTAAATTGTAGCATGTTATAAAATTTATTTTGGGCAGGAAAGCTGTTGAATGTTTGCAGGTATAACAAAACTTTAAAAAATACCTTTGCCAATTCTGTTGGAGTTGCAAACACGTTTGTTCAAATTCCTGCAACTTTGCGACTGTACTACTTGCATGTTCTTTAACTTGGGCAAGTTCAGACTCTAGCATCGTGTTCTTCTCTGCTAAAGCAGTATGTGAACTCTGCAAATGTAATATTAGTCGTTGCTGTTCTTGTTTCTTTAGTACCTTTGGTGATTCCTATCCCCGTCATGTTCCTTGGATTATTTACAAGTGGTAAAATTGACCTTACTTCTAAACTAGACAATGCATCTACCTTCTCCTGCAACAAATCAAGGGTCATACCTCAAATCTTTTAACCAGGCCTTCATAATTTTCCTCCAATTCCCTTAGCTTCTCAGCCATCTCATTGTTTCTCAAATCCTTCTGAAAGGCAATAATACAACATCATCTGGCCAACTTAGGTTTGCCAATCATTATCAAAGTACAGTAGACAACAGTCTGAAATAATAAGAAGCCGAAAAGGCCAGCACAAAAATAGAATTGGCAAAAGAAGGGCCTAGAGTCCACCAAGTCATTGTTGTGCACTTTAGCATTTTAAAGCACTTACATACCATTCAATATTTTATAATGGCCAGTGTGTTATATCAGTACAACCATGACCAAAATTGAAAGATTAAATGGAACATTACAGATTTCAAACTCTTGTTTACTATGCTGCTCTTTAAAGATTGAATGCTGATATATATCTTTTAGATTAGATAATGCAACTTCAGTCCCCTGCAACAGAGTTCATTCACCTAATTGATCTTTCTGCTGGAAAATATATATGATATCTGAGTTAGGAAAGAAGAAAGGTATATATGCTATCAAGGGGTTGTACCTTATGTTTTTCAACGAGTCCCCTATAATTTTCCTCTGCTTCCCTTAGCTTCTCAGCCATTTCATTGTTTCTCAAATCCCACTGAGAGGCAACAATATGAATAGCATGTTCGAGAAAACAATGGTAGTCCTGTTTTTCCACAGCAACGCAGAAGGGGCATCTAACTTCACTAATGTTAGATCCTTCATCTCCCATCTCTTCGTCTTCACTCATCCTTAAATCACTGAAGTTAGGGCCTATATCTAAACCACCTCCCATCTGAAAGACTACACCACAAAATGCACAAAAGGGAAAGAAAAAAAACATTAATTAAGTGTGGCTATATGAACTGATAGAATCAAAATTAAATAAGGGTGAAAGAAATTACAAGATTCTCTCCACCACTCCCACCCCCGGCCCGAACAACGCACATTAATGTTTGTGAATTTACCACAAGACATTACAAGTTAATTTTCATGCCCGACTCAATACTACTAATTTGGTAACAAAATAAAAAAGACACGCCCACAGAGAACAGCATCAACACTTCTCAATTCGACTGATTATTTTCAGTTTTATTTGCTAAAAAATAGTACGAAGAGAAAGAAGAAGCATTATCATTTTCTCACCTTAAGGAAGAATTTCTGTTTCGCCGGAGAAAATCACCGAGAACTTGTCACCGGTTGCGGAGCAGGCAAGTTAATTAAAATTGTTATATGACATTTATCAGGGATTTGGAGAAGACGAAGTAATGTAGGTCGAACCATACACGGTTTTCATTTAAAACTTGGAACTCCTATTCCCGGGTTGCTTAAAATTTTGAAAGAAAAAAAAAATTGTTTCTAGTATTTTTTATCGTACCGATATCAACACCCCAAAACATATTATACACACCCCCGTCATTTTAAAAATAAAAATAGATAATTAAAAAATAACTAAATAATCCTTATATAAAATTAAAGATAATTTATTAAAAAAAATGTAATTAAAATCTGAAAAGTATTTTAATAGATTAATAAAATCTTAAAAATAATTAATTTAAATAAATCAAATATTTTTAAAAAAGAAAAAAATAAATTATTTAAATAAAAAATTCAAAAATAAATTATAAATAAATAAATTCGTAATTTTTTTAATAAATGGTAAAAAAATAATTAATTAAAATTAAGAATTCGAATAATGATAAATAAAATCTAAAAAATTAAAAATCACCTAAATCTTAAGAATTAATTATAAATATTCAAAATATAATTGATTTAATTATTTTTTAAAATTTAGTCGAAATTTTTAAATTTTATTTAACTTTATTTTATTTTTAAAGATTTTATTTTTTAATTTAATATTGAATTGATTTTTCTTTATTATTTTATTTAATTTAAAAAAATTGTTAACCCTTAATTTTTATTTGATTTGATTTAGATTTAATTATTATTTTTTCCATTTTTATTTTATTTTCTTAATTTTTTTATTGATTGTTCCTTTTTTAAATGATTTTTAAAATTTAGCTGATTTTTTAAATATTTTTAAAGTTTACACGTAATTTTATTGTATTATTGATTTTTTTTGTTAATTAAATTTTAAATTTTATATCTTTTTAAAGATTTAATTAATTTTTATTAGTTAGAAGAGTTCAAGGGTAAATAGGAAGTAATTGGGGTGTGTATAGTAATAAAAATTGAATTTTAAATTTTACTGGGTTATGTTTAATATTTGGGGTGTGTATAACATTTTATGGGGTGTTATTAGCCTCACCCTTTTGTCCTCGTACATGTAGTCAAAGTGTCGTAGGTGTGGTAATGACTACTATACATTTATATTTTTATATTTAATTTAATTAATTAAAATATATAATTATAAATTTACATTTTTATCTTTATACCATAAATATATTTTACTATATTTATTAATATAATTAAAATATATAATTTTAAAATTACCTATTTACCTTTATATTATTAATAAAATTAATAACAAAAAAACAAATCAAATTAAACCAATTTATTAACAAAAAAACAAATCAAATTAAATCAAAAAAGAAATCAGATTAACTTAAACCTAAAACAATGACTACATCATTCCTTGCGTTTTCTGTTCCCTGCAACCCCGCGCTGCCGTACCTCCGCTGCCTCTCCTGTCAGCATTATTAATTTGTAAGTCTTGTTAAACAGAGTAGGGATGCATGTTATGTAAGCTATCAAGCTAAACTATTTCGTTATGCTTCGTAAGTTATCGAGTTGAGTTTGAGTTTTGTTGGTCCCCGAAAAACAAGACGAGTCGAGTATGTATGATGGTTGTTGATGGTGTGAAAAATAAACTAACTCTTCAAAGTAACTAGTCTACTGATTTCACTAGGGGCCTAGGAC
Organism: Galeopsis tetrahit; assembly: GCA_963675135.1. NCBI lineage: Eukaryota > Viridiplantae > Streptophyta > Magnoliopsida > Lamiales > Lamiaceae > Galeopsis > Galeopsis tetrahit. The sequence goes on from OY776130.1 coordinate 20,211,543, forward strand.
TAGTTAGTCGGCTGATTAATTACCTATCGGAGTTAAGTGCAGAATTTCGTAGTGTGCCCATAAAGATTATACTCGTCTAATTCTTAAATAAAGTTTGTAAAACAGTTTATGCACAAATATATATGAAATGACTTGAAAATAAAGTGCAGGTAATGTAAATAACACAGTAATTTATAGTGGTTCGGATATACGTTCCTACGTTCACTCTCACGTTCCAAACGTGATATTAATCCCTTTAATTTCCCGAAAATTGACAGGGGCTTGTCCTTTATAGTCCCAAGAGAAGGACTTTGAGATCTGAGTAGTTCCAAACTACTACGGTCTCCACAAGTGATTTGAGAGCACTTGCACTCCACAAGTGAGTTGAGAGCACTTGCACTCTTTACATTGATGAACACTCAACTTGGCTTCTAGGGTTTTATGGTAGAAGGTGGGTTTCGTGTATATGAACTAGATGAGAATTTCCCTTACCATCTGTTTTAGCCTCATGCTAGGATTGGGAAATTCTCTCTAAGCTATGGATATATTTGAGTGGCTAAACTGGCTTAGATGTTATGAGTTCACTCACTGGGGATGAAGTGATGCGTGTTGAATCTTCATGAACGATCTTCTTGAGCTCTTCTTATTTCTGGACTTTAAGAACTTTGCTCGACCTCTGCATCTCACACCTCTTCACACTCCCAATGATGTATGAATTGAACTCATTTATATAGTGTTGATGTTTGAATGTTACTGTTGGATGATAGCAATCAAATCTCCACTAATTCAGGAATTGGCAATCTCTTGATTTGATATGATTGAATGTTACCATTGTCATGTAATTTCAATCATATCTTTGACTTTCCTTTCTTGTGCACGTATCTTGTCAATCCTTGATTTCAGCTCTGATTGGTCTTCCCTTAATTGGATACTCATCTGATCTTTCTTTTAGACTTCTGCTGTCTTTTACTCAGCTGCTGTCTTTACTCAGTTGTCTTTTACTCAGCTTGTGTAAGATGACTTCTACTCAGCTGATGTAAAATGACTTCTACTCAGCTTATGTATACTCATCTTACTCTTACTCTTCTTATCCTATAAGATGAGTTTAACTCATCTTATCAGGAGACTTCTGGTCTTGGTCTTCTCTTCTCTTCTTGAGCATTGGGATGTCTTCTCTTCTTACTAGAGTCCTATTTATTACAAGATGTATAATAAAGTTGTATATATAATACAACTTATCCTATTACATGTTTGATTTGGTTTATCAAAACAAAACTAGGGATATATACATATCCCAACAGGTTTTCAGGGAAGCTGTCGTCAAACTTCTGTCGCGCCTCTATGAGCAGAAAGGCGTGGATTGCACACACCTATTGACATCTTTCACAGGTGATGCATCTCTTGATTACTTTAGTTTTGTGACATTCTTGAGAGACCAATTTAAATAACATGAATTAATCATAGTACTGATTGAGTATTCTGTCTGAATACAGGGAAAAATTGCTGCTTAAATTCTTCAATTGTCAATGTTTTTCTACAGCATTAGCCTCAATCAACTTCAACCAAGAACATGATTCATATAGCCCAGAGTAAGTGTTATAAATTACGCGTTTTCTTGGTAATAAATTGGACATGAAGTAGGATCGAGATTTGATTTTGCACCAGTAGTATTACAATACCCTTCGGTAAATTGAGAAAAATGCCCCGTAACTTTGATGAAGAAATTTAAAGTTACAATTCATTTTCGTATAATTCAAAAGTTACAGGACATTTTCGCCATTCATATGGGACAAAAAGTACAATTCGCTTTATAATCTGACTCATGTGATCTTCCTTTTGGCACAGTGATACGAGAAGGTACGATCAGGAAGCACGATTATGAAGACAAGGAGGAGAACATAAAACACTACGGGACGCCTACTCCTCCGTCATATAACATGAATGGTATCCCAAACAATATTCCTCTATTTCTTGCTTATGGAGGGGCAGATGCACTTTCCGTAACGGAAGATGTGAAACTTCTGCTCGAAAGCCTTCGTGATCATGAAGGAGATAAGCTAGTTGTTGAGTATCAAGAGGACTGTGCTCATGGTGATTATGTAATGGGTGTTAATGCTAGAGAAGTTGTCTACGATCCTTTGATGTCCTTTTTTGGGCTACATTAATGTGCACTGATATGAAATAATACGAGTATTTTGACACAAAGATTAAGAAATATGAAATATGATTGATAGATGGAATAATATAATTATTTTGGCTTCTAGGATGAGAAGTATACTCAACTCTAATATCTTAAATTGACATCATTTGATATTTAATATCTATATGTACATAAATTGGTGTATTTATCCTTAATAACAAAGTGTATATACAATGCTGACACATGCAAGAATCCAAGAAATAGTATCTTACATTTATAGTGTTCATATTGAAAACTAGCTAGCAATGATAATGTTTCTAGGGGGCCATTTCATACAATTGCTTTGGTTTTAAACGAAGCCTCCACAAATGGACAGTGAGATTTATTTTCTGAATTAGTCGATTCAAGAATCGAATATCGAGACACTAAAAAAAGCAATGATAATGTTCCATTTGAAACTTTTCTATATTATAGTACACCATTAGAAAGGCAAGATTAACTTGTAAATATGTCAACATGACAGAAATATACCAGACAAATTCATGGAAGAGGCGCGTCGGAGATAAGTTTGACCCGTCCCAGACCCGCCCCGTGGACCTTGCCATCGAATAATTCAAATTATTCGAAGGCGAATTATCTTCAAATAAATTATAAGATACAAATTATCTTTATTTTGACATCGAATAATTCAAATTATTCGAAGGCGAATTTTATAAAAATCAAGACCAATCTAGGTCTGCCTAATCGGATCCAAATCTGCCCCAAGTGTGTCGGATACACTCCACATCCGAATTTGAACACGTTCCATTGCCATCCTTATTTGATTTAATTAATTTTGAGCTCCTCACTACGGACGAACATAAAGTAGTAAAATACAGCCACTAGGTAATGAGGTATAGCTACAAAGTAGTGACGCGCGTACCACCACTAAAATATTAATAATAAAAAGTAGTGAAGTATAACCATTAATATGTAAGTTACATCCACAAAGTTTTGAAGTACAACCACTAGACCACTAGATAGTTGAGTAGTTTACCTAAGAAAGTAGTAAAATAAAACCACTAATATGGAAGGTACAAACACTAAGTACAATAATAAAATTGAAAAAGTTTACACATTACAATAAAAAATTATTACCTCCATCAAAATAAGTTTTTCATTTCTTTTTTGGTGCAGGGTAAAAAAAAATAATAAATTAATATTAAATAAAGTATACTCCCTCCGTCTTAAAAAGATAGTCTACTATTCTTTTTTGGTTTGTCTCAAACTATAGTCCACTTTCCTTTTATTTCAATATTTTTGCCTAAAATGTCCTTATTTAATGATGGTTGTACAAATTTCAATAACATTAAATAGGGGTATAACAAGAATATAAGAACAAATTTTATATGCAAAAAATGTTTGCATTGGTTTATGTGAAAAAAGAAAGTGGACTATCTTTTTGAGATAGAGGGAGTAATAAAATACTCCCTCCGTCCAATTTCATTATTCTCACTTTTCTTTTTTGGTTGTCCAATTTTATTATGCACATACCCTTTTTGGAAACAATACTATTCATACTACTTTATCTCCACCTCCTTCCATTACTTATTTACCCGCTTTGTCATTCACTTTATTCATAAACAATCATTTATTTATAAATGGACCCCATAATATTTCATCATACCCTCAACTTATCTACTTTATGAATAAACTAATCAATATTCATTAAAATACGTGATCGGAGAAGTGAGCATAATAAAATTGGACGGAGGGAGTAATAAATAAAATATAAGTGATGTAATGATTGAGAATTTTTTTTTTACAAAAACCGTGAAATCGGGAGTAAAAAATAATGATACATCACATCAATTTTTTTCTTACAAACCAACTCTAATCACATGGATGTCATATTTATTTATTTTCACACACACGCAACATACATGCAATTGTCTTGTCACCTACTTACAAATATCGATTTTTAGTGGGTATGTATTTATGATACGAGTGTATGCGTACATAGATATATATTAGAACTTCTTTCGTCCAATTTTATTATTCCTACTTTTCTTTTTTAGTTGTCCAGTTTTATTATGTCCATTTCCTTTTTAGAAATAATACTATTCACACTAATTTATATTCATCCTCCAACCATTACTTATTTACTTAAATTGTCACTAATTTTATTCATAAACAATCACTTTACATATAAATGGACCCCACAACATTCCATCATACCCCCAATTTATCTACTTTATACATAAATTAATCAATATTCATTAAAATTCGTACCCGAAAAAATAGACATAATAAAATTGAATGGAGGGAGTATTACACAATTTATTCTATGAGTGAGGCCCAAATTATATTGGCCACGGTTAAATGGCCCCTCTCTTTTTATAACTTCATACCCCGGTTGAGTTAACACCTAAGGTTGAGTTCACCCCCTAGTTTAATCTAATCAACACGTTCATATACCTTCACCCTTCAAACCCTAACTTCTCTCAAAGTTTTCAGGTGCCTCTTCTCCCTCCACTACCGTCTACCGTCATCAGCCTCCTTCCTCCCTCTCACTGCCGTCAGCCTCCTTCCCACGTTGATTTGGAGCTCGATTTTCACCGCCGTCGCCTGCCTTCTCGCGCCCCTGCCGTCAACGCCTCCTCCTGCTCGCGTCTCTCACGCCGCCGTCGTGCCTGCTCGCGTCTCCTTGCCGTCGACGCCTCCTCCTGCTCGCGTCTCCTTGCCGCCGCCTCCGCCTTGCTCAAAATTGGTTGGTATTTTACTATTTTATTTGGTAAAGATTGATTGTTCAAAACTGTATTTTGGTATTTTGTTTGGTAAATAATGATAATAAGAGGTGAAATATGTGTTAGATCTTAGTATTTCTTTTTCTAGTGAAAAACACATAAAATATGCAGTTTTATTTGTTTTGTTGGATTTTTTTTTTTTCGTTTTTTTTTTAAATATATTGTTGAGGCACGGTGACTCATTTACTTTAATCAAGGTATAAATTAACAACACTAGCACTTATTGTTGTTGCAGCAAACTAACAATCATGTTTTAGCTAGTAATAATCACTTAAAATTCGTATGTTTGTTTGACAGTCAATATTAGTCAAAAGAGAAAGTCAATATTTTAGTAAATTAAAATTTATTTGGTCTAACTAATTATGAACTTCAAAATTCAATTTCTCTCTCTAAAATTTTAGGGTTTGCAGAGCGCCGCTCTTACCTTCCCCCTTCCCCTTTCACGGCAACATCCCTCCATCACAAACTGTCACTCCTCTCCACCCTCTAATGTAGATCTGGCACAAGCTTTCGTTGTGGGGGCGCCCATTGCAGCCGAAGCCCTCCGGCACTGCCCACTTTCTCTCCTCTTTCTTCATCTTTTTGTTCTTTCATATTTTCCATGAAGTAGTTTTAGATCTACAAAATAGCTAGAAAAGTAGGTAGTTTGGTAAAGTTTTTTATACAGAGTAGACCCGCCTCCAGATCGCCGCTCACCACCGCCGGACTACCGCCGCCGCACCGTAGAAGAGCCGCCTCGTCGACCCTCCTTTTCAGATCTTTTAGTGGGTTTAGGGGTTTTTCTTCGAATTTCAGTTGGGATCAATGAGTAGATCCTCTTCAACGGAGCCACGGTGACCGTATGGTTGAGTTTCTTCCGTTGATCCCTTTTGTAGATTCTCGTTTTTTACTTTTGTTGTTTACTTTATTTTGTTTATTCCCTGCTTTGTTTCCTGTTTTTTTACTGTTTTACTGTTGTTATTATCCCCTTAATGGGTCCTTTTCCCCTGTTGTGGGTATCCTGCCCTTAATGGGTCCTTTTCCCCTATTGTGGGTCTGTTGTTGCACTGATGTTGTGCTTGGTTGACACTGGTTGTCCTTGGGTTGTCTTCTATGATTTTGGAAGTTTGTAGCGCGAGTCGTAGTGGGCGACAATTTGTTTCTTATCTGAAGCAGATTTGCTATCTTTCTTGATCGAGGAACCTGATTGATTGCTTGTGTGACTCTCCACTCTCTCAAGATTGATTTGCTTGTGTGACTCTCCACTCTCTCAAGATTGAGTTTGGTATATGAGTCTTTGGTAGAGTTTCTCTGTAATAGATAGGTGATCTAGAGATGTAATTTCAATATTCCTATCTTGTAATTCTATTTTAAAAAAAATAAAAATTATTTGGTCTTACCTAGCTAGTTGTATAGATGTCCTAATTTCTCTATATTTAAGAAACATTAAATAAACTTCATTATTCAATTTTCTTAAAAATATTTAAATGCCTAACTCTGTTGTTGATTTCACGAAATTGATGGGTGCTCTGGTGAAAATGAAGCAGCATTCTGTTGCCCTCCACCTGTTCGTCAAGTCAAAATGCTTCAACGGGATGCTCTTATTGATCCCTATAAACTTAATGTCGCAACCAGATTACTCTCGTCAAACGTGAAACTATGTGAGCGTAATGAAATGAATAAAAAGATAAAAAAGGTACGTTCCCTATAAAAATTACTCTCTCTGTCCACCAAAAGTGTACTCACTTTTTTTATATATGTTTTTAAAAAAATCATATTTTAATTATAAAGAATATATTTACTATAATGAGTATAAGTACCACTATTCCCGAAGAAGTCTGGCTTGATAAAAACACAAAACTTTTCGAAGAAGCCTGACCTATTATCTCCGACGAGTCGCTGGAAAATGATGACGACGATGATTTTGAAAAAGAAGAAGATGATGTTGACGAACCATATTTGTAGGTATATTTTGCATTCGTGATGTGAGAGGTAAACTAGGGTAGAAAGTGGCTTTTTATATAGGGCATTGAAGAAGATTTTAGTACGAAAACGAAACAGTGGAAGAAAGCTTTATATATATAGGGCATTGAAGAAGATTTTAGTACGAAAACGAAACAGTGGAAGAAAGCTTTATAAAGTCCAGAAGCTCATGAGTCAGGAAGGAGTTCAAGAAACTAGGGAGACGAGTTCTAAATAAAAATCAGGGGTGGTGAAGAACAGAAAAGGGTTGGTCTGCTATGGACTCGAGTGCATGTTGTGCACCCTAGTCCATGTTGCACTTTTCAGTTTTACTAATTTACACTTTTTGGTAAATAGTGTTGCACTTTTCAATTATTAAACTGTATAATAATATTTTTAGTCATAGTGACTTACACTTTTTAGTAATATTGTGTTGTACTTTTCAGTTTAATAACATACACTTTTCTTTAGACTAAGGTGCACAACATGCACTCGAGTGCATACTAGACTTTACCAACAGAAAAATCAAAGTTTTTCTTTTAGGGGATGTTTGTTTTGGGATTTTTTAAGGATTTTGAAATCTGAATTAATATCAATGTTTTTTAGTGTTTTTTCTTTCTTTTCATATTTTTTTCATTTATTCATGAACCCAACTGTTCGTTAATTTTCCTTACTGTTGTTTTTTTCATGTCGATAATAATTTTGAATTATATTTTATGTAGGTTGCCAAATTAAGTGAAGAAATTCATACTTTGGCCAAAGACGGAAAAGTAAGACTAGATATCTATGAAGAACAATGAGGAAATATAATTTAGTTCTTATATTATTGTGAATTTTTTTAAAAGTAATTTTTTTTTTTTAATTTCATGTGTTAGGCTACTAAAGAAAGGTTGATTAATCTGGGATTCAATGTCCATGATTAAGACAAAGGAGGAGGTACTAAAGAACGGTTGATAAATATCCATTCAATGTCCAAGATTAAGACAAAGGAGGAGGTGATGTAGAAGATTGGGTTCAATGTTGAATGTCTTTCCTGTTTAAGAAATTTGTTTAAAAAAACTACTCCCTCCGTCCAATTTTATTATGCCCACTTCTCCGGGCACGAGTTTTAATGAATATTGATTAATTTATTTACAAAGTAGATAAGTTGAGGGTATGATAGGGTATTGTGGGGTCCATTTATAAATAAATGATTGTTTATAAATAAAGTGAATGACAAATTGGGTAAATAAGTGATGGTAGAAGGGTGGAAATAAAGTAGTATGAATATTATTGTTTCCAAAAAGGGTATGAGCATAATAAAATTGGACAACCAAAAAAGGAAAGTGAGAATAATGAAATTGGACGGAGGGAGTATTTTTATTGTTTTTATTATGTTTGTTGTGATTTGTAGTGAAAGACTCTTTTTATGGTTTGAATTATGGTTAAGAAAAAGGAGGAGGTGATGTAGAAGATGGGGTTCTTTTTATGGTTTGAATTATGGTTAAGAAAAAGGAGGAGGTGATGTAGAAGATGGGGTTCAATTAATCTGGTATTCAATGTCCAAGATTAAGACAAAGGAGGAGGCGATGTAGAAGATGGGGTTCAATGTTGAATGTCTTTCCTGTTTAAGAAATTTGTTTAAAAAAACTCTTTTTATTGTTTTTATTATGTTTGTTGTGATCTGTAGTTAAGACTTTTTTATGGTTTGAATTATGGTTATTGTGATTTTTAGTTATTGGTGTTGATAATTTATTAAGAATAGTTTTATTTTCAAGATTGGGCCTACTTGTTTCAGTCCATACTTATTTTTATATTCGGCCCATCATTGGATTAGGGCTTGATTTGTTATATTTCATTCCTTTTTGTATATATACGTTACTGTTGTGCTGCCTTCGTGCACTTCAAGATTTATCAGAATACAATTTTCTTTCTTGAACTTCTTTATGGCTTTCATCAATTGTTAGTTTTATCATGGTATCAGAGCGGGTGATTCACTCGCATTAGTAAAAAAAAGAGAATAAGATCCTTTTCCGCTGCAACTCAAACATGGCCGGTGATGACGAGATCGGCGACAAAGAAACCAGCGTTAGTTCCAAATCGGCATCTATTGTCAGTGATAGGGCCTATGAGTTATGTCGTGAACAAACTGTCGTGCCTGGCCTGACGGCCGATCAGATGGCCCGATTAGCAGATTTCATGCGTTCGGAATTTCAGACCAATCTTGGCACATCGACGACACCGACAACGAATATGGCAAGTACTGCGGTGCATTCCTACGAACCTTGGATCATAGATTCGGGGGCAACCGAACACATTACGTGTCGTAGCAATGGCTTGATTGATAGTGCAATTGCTCACTCAGCACCTTCTGTGAAAATACCAAACGGTGACATGGTTGTGGTGCATTCGATTGGAAGAGTTAATTTGGGAAACAGACTGAATTTAAATCGAGTTTTATTCATACCACAGTTTCATTGCAACTTGATTTCTGTTAGTCGCCTTATTGATGAATTGAATTGCGTTTTCACATTTTTTCGTGATTTCTGCATATTACAGGATTTACCTTCGAGGAAGCTGATTGGAGTGGGTAGACATTGTGATGGTCTATATTACCTTGAGTCGTCCAAAATTGAGGGGGCTGCCTTAGCCGTTGTTGGAGATTCGACTCTATGGCATAAACGTTTGGGTCATGCGTCCGAAGGAAAATTAGAACATATTTGTTGTTTGAAACCCCGTATAAGAAATCTTAATTTTTGTGATTCTTGTGTTCGAGCAAAGCAGACACGTCTTCCTTTTCCCACCAGCACCACTAAATCTTCTAAGTGTTTTGAATTGATTCATTGTGACATTTGGGGCCCTTATAAATGCGATACCTTTTCGGGTGCACGATATTTTTTGTCGATTGTAGATGATTATAGTAGTGGAGTTTGGGTTTATCTTATCCCACGAAAATCTGAAGTTGTAAAATTCTTGATCCAGTTTTGCAATATGGTTAGGACGCAGTTTCAGTTGCACATTCAACGAGTTCGTTCTGATAATGGCCTTGAATTTCAAACAACCGCATTACTTGACTATTATGCTCTTCATGGAATATTAATGGAAAGTTCTTGCACAGATACGCCGCAGCAAAATGGGGTTGTGGAACGCAAGCATCGACACATATTGGAGATTGCTAGGGCACTCCGTTTTGAATCCGGGTTACCAGTTGAGTTTTGTGGTGAATGTGTGTTGACTGCAGTTTACATAATTAATCGGTTGCCTTCACCAGTTATTGGCAATAAGACACCTTTCGAGATCTTGTTCAAACGACAACCTGAATATCATCACTTTAGAGTCTTTGGTTGTTTGGTTTATGCTCACGAGAACCGACGTAAGGATAAATTTGATGAAAGAGGAAGCGCATGTATCTTTGTTGGATATCCAAATGGACAGAAAGCATATCGAGTTTTTGATTTGAAAACACACAAATTTTATAGTTCTCGTGACGTCACATTCTTTGAACACGTATTTCCCTTCAAAGGGTGTGATACCATGGACCTGTCGGATGCCATATGCTAAGCACAGACCTTTCTTCGTGGGAATCTCGTGCCTCCAGCTCGCGATCTTCACTCGGATCGCCCATTTATCCGCCGAGCTGCTTCACCCCAGGCCACTATTGACGCAGGACAGCCTGCCTCCATTGTGCCAATACCGTCGCCCAGCACAGAGACACCATCGCCTGGACCCGTTCCCACTGATTCCCCCATGGCCGATATAGCACCTCGTGTTAGCCATCGTGCAAGGACACGGCCGAAACATCTTGACCCCTATGTGGTGGATCTTCCCCCCTCAATAGACCATGCACAACCCACTTCCAATACAGTTCACTCGACGGTACATCCTCTCTCTCAATTTCTTTCATATAATAAATTCTCTTCGGCTCACACCACTTTCCTAGCAGCCATCACCTCGCGTGATGAGCCAAAGTATTTCTCTCAGGCCGTTCGAGATCCTCTATGGAGAGAGGCTATGGCGAAAGAAATTCAAGCCTTAGAAGAAAATGGGACTTGGACATTAACTTCACTCCCCCCAGGGAAAAAGGTTGTGGGATCCAAATGGGTTTATAAGATTAAGTACAAACCTAACGGAGATGTCGAGAGATACAAGGCACGCCTTGTTGCAAAGGGGTTCACACAGATTGAGGGTGTTGATTTCCATGAAACCTTTGCACCAGTGGCAAAATTAGTTACCGTTCGCTGCTTATTATCCATAGCCGTTAAACGAGATTGGGAGGTTCATCAGTTGGACGTAAACAATGCGTTTCTTCATGGAGATCTCCATGAAAATGTCTACATGAGTATTCCTCAAGGTTTTGCCAAAGATGGTGATACAAGGGTTTGTAAGCTTCAGAAGTCTCTCTACGGCTTACGACAAGCCTCCCGAAATTGGTATGAAAAGTTTACCCATGCTCTCATCACCATTGGGTTTCGTCAGTCTCATGCCGATCATTCACTGTTCATCTTTCGAAAAGGGACCATTTTTGTCGCTGCGTTAATCTATGTTGATGATGTCTTACTTGCCGGAAACGATTCACACCATATTGCCCATGTGAAACGATATTTGGACGAAAAATTTAGCATTAAAGACCTGGGCCCATTGAAATATTTTTTGGGCATTGAAGTTGCTCGTTCACCCGAGGGTTTCGTCTTGAACCAACGAAAGTATGCTTTAGACATTTTGGAGGAGAGTGGCCTACAAGGAGGTCGACCGAGCTCCTTCCCCATGGAACAAAATCTCAAATTGGATGTTGATGATGGTAGTGCACTAGTCGATGCATCACAATATCGTTGTTTAGTCGGTCGACTTCTATATCTAACAGTCACGCGTCCAGATATCACCTACGCCGTGAGTCAACTGAGCCAATTTCTCGGCAAGCCTCGGTCGACACACTTAGTCGCAGCCCAGCGTGTCCTCCGGTATTTAAAACAAGCTCCTGGGCAAGGCTTGTTCCTTCCGGCAGTAGGAAACTTCGACCTCCGTGGGTATTGCGATGCCGATTGGGCCGGCTGTCCCTTTACTCGACGGTCATCCACGGGATATTTCATCTCCCTTGGTGGCGTACCTGTCTCTTGGCGCACCAAGAAGAAATCAGTGGTAGCTCGTTCTTCGGCGGAAGCGGAGTATCGAGCAATGGCAATGACTACTTGTGAAATTGTGTGGTTACGATGGCTATTAAAGGACCTTGGTGTACAACATGGTCCTACCCCTCTATTTTGTGACAATCAAGCGGCTCGTCACATTGCCGTGAATCCAGTTTTTCATGAACGCACCAAACATGTAGAGATGGATTGTTATTTCGTTCGTGAGAAGGTGGCCAATGGAGATATACATCCTAGTGAAATTTCCACGACAAATCAGATTGCGGATATTTTCACGAAGGCACTTGGAACTGATCGTTTTCAATTTCTTCGGGGCAAGTTGGGTGTTCGTAACCTTCACACGCCAACTTGAGGAGGAGTATTAAGAATAGTTTTATTCTCAAGATTGGGCCTACTTGTTTCAGCCCATACTTATTTTTATATTCGGCCCATCATTGGATTAGGGCTTGATTTGTTATATTTCATTCCTTTTTGTATATATACACTACTGCTGTGCTGCCTTCGTGCACTTCAAGATTTATCAGAATACAATTTTCTAATTTCTTGAACTTCTTTATGGCTTTCATCAATTGTTAGTTTTATCATAATTTGTCTCGGTTTGCTTCATTTTACTAGGATTGATAATAGCCAAAAATTAATTTCAATAAATTAGAAGTAAGATGAAGCAATTTGTTGCTAATTTAGGGTTTTTAAACGTTAACCTATTTAGTCAGAAAGGCATACGTGCTTTTACAGCTCCATATTGAGATCAACCTTTAGGCATAAAAGCATATATGCTTTTGTTTATACATCTCTGATTCGGAATAAAAGCACATCTGCTTTTCTGTGTATTATATTTTTATATTGTTACAAAATGCAAAAAAATTATAAGATGAAAATTAAACAAAATATTTTAAAATTGCGTAATTAGGTGAACATGTTGAGATCAGCTGCAATGCTTTGTCCAATTGCGTATTTAGGTGAAGTTTCATCCCCTCTTGCTAGAACTGGTGTTGAAAATCTTCTTGCTGAGGTAATTTATTTTGGCTGCTTTTATTTAGTTTTTGGACTTCTTGTTATATTACAATCTAACAGGCTATACTTTCTCTTATTCACAGATTTTATATTGGTTGGATATTCATGAATTTAGCCCCAGAGGGTGAGAAATTCTTCTTTCTTAGCTCAAGTATATATCTATCTTAAGGAGTTCGTCTCGTATAAAATAGTTTTATCGTACAATTGATTCGTAACTATTAGTACTATATATATAGTAACACAATTAGTTAAACAAATAATACTATTTAAAAATACACATAGCAAACCAGTTGTACGATAAACCTGGTTTACATGACTTTGCGTGTCTTTAGGAGTGCATGTTAGTTGAGGAGTCGTCCTGCGAGTTCCAATAGAAATAAGAACAAAATCGACTAGCATTTAATCGAAAATTGGAGCTCAGTAATGCTTGATTTGAAAGGCTCGTGAGCTTAAGTAACTTAGTATTTATAAAAAGTTTTTTCCCCAATCGAATCGAGTTCAACTTTGAATTTTGTGAGCTATCAAGCTAAACTATTTCATTATGCTTCGTAAGTTATTGAGTCGAATTTGGGTTTTTCAGGGAAGCTGTCGTCAAACTTCTGTCGCGCATCTGTGAGCAGAAAGGCGTGGATTGCACACACCTATTGACATCTTTCACAAGTGATGATACTCTTGATTTATTACTTCAGTTTTGTGACATTCTTGAGAGACGACCAGTTTAAATAACATGAATTAATCATAGTACTGATTGAGTATTCTGTCTGAATCCAGGAAAAAATTGCTGCTTAAATTCTTCAATTGTCAATGTTTTTCTACAGCATGAGCCTCAATCAACTTCAACCAAGAACATGATTCATATAGCCCAGAGTAAGTGTTATAAATTACGCGTTTTCTTGGTAATAAATTGGACATGAAGTAGGGTCGATGTTTGATTTTGCACAAGTACGTAGTATAATAATACCCTCCGGTAAATTGAAAAAAATGCCCCGTAACTTTAAAAAAGTTGGTAAAAAGGTCCATTAACCGGTTGTATCAAGTTATTGGGCATTTTTGTCAAATTTTTTTGCCTGGCGTAACTGGGAACAGCCGATTGCGGGACACTTTTTGTGAAGAAATTTAAAGTTACAAGACATTTTCATATAATTTAAAAGTTACAGGACATTTTCACCATTCATCTGGGACAAAAAAGTGCAATTTCGCCTTATAATCTGATTCGTGTGATCTTTCTTTTGGCACAGTGATACGAGAAGGTACGATCAAGAAGTACGATTATGAAGACGAGGAGAAGAACATGAAACACTATGGGACCCCTACTCCTCCGTCGTATAACATGAATAGTATCCCGAACAATATTCCTCTGTTTCTTGCTTATGGAGGGGCAGATGCACTTTCCGTAACGGAAGATGTGAAGCTTCTGCTCGAAAGCCTTCGTGATCATGAAGGAGATAAGTTAGTTGTTGAGTATCAAGAGGACTATGGTCATGGTGATTATGTAATGGGTGTTAATGCTAGAGAAGTTGTCTATGATCCTATGATGTCCTTTTTTGGGCTACATTAACGTGTACTGATATGAAATAATACGAGTATTTTGACACGAAGATTAAGAAATATGAAATATGATTGATAAATGGAATAATATAATTATTTTGGCTTCTAGGATGAGAAGTATACTCAACTATAATATCTTAAATTGACATCATTTGATATTTAATATCTATATGTACATAAATTGGTGTATTTATCATTAATAACAAAGTGTATATACAATGTTGACACATGCAAGAATCCAAGAAATAGTATCTTACATTTATAGTGTTCATATTGGAAACTAGATAGCAATGATAATGTTTCTAGGGGGCCATATCATACAGTTGCTCTGGTTTTAGACGGAGCCTCCACAAATGGACAGTGAGATTTATTTCCCGAATTAGTCGATTCAAGAATCGAATATCGAGACATTAAAAAAAGCAATGATAATGTTCCATTTGAAACTTTTCTATATTATAGTACACCATTAGAAAGGCAAGATTAACTTGTAAATATGTCAACATGACAGAAATATACTGGACAAATTCTTGGAAGAGGCGCTTCGGAGATAAGTTTGACCCGTCCCAGACCCGCCATGTGGACCTTGCCATTCAATATTTTTTTATATGAATTATCTTCAAATAAATTATAAGATACAAATTATCTTTATTTTGACATCGAATAATTCAAATTATTCGAAGGCGAATTTTATAAAAATCAAGACTAATCTAGGTCTGCCTAATCGGATCCAAATCTGCCCCAAGTGTGTCGGATACACTCCACATCCGAATTTGAACACGTTCCATTGCCATCCTTATTTGATTTAATTAATTTTGAGCTCCTCACTACAGACGAACATAATATCCGTACAATATTTCCCATCGTTCTATTCTTCGTATTTTTATGTTCATGTTTTTGTTATGTGTGGAACATGATCTACGTGCTTTAGGGCATGTTTGTTTTGGAATTTTGAGGATTTTGAAATCCGGATTTCAAAATCTAGTGGATTTCAAAATCTGATGCAACGTGCGTGATCAAAAGAAAGAATAACAAGAATCGTTGATTCACAAAATACCCGAGTCTTGATAAAACGAAGAATAATTCTTCAATAATAATTTCAATATGCAAAAACTGCCCGACAATGTTTGGAAAACGAGAATAAAATCAAACCCTAGTGTACGGAATTAGGAAATTACAAAAAAACCCCAAAACAATTAAAAATTGTAAAAATAACACTCAAAAAGCAATAAAACGCGTTTTTGACCACTCAAACGATGGAATTTGGTCAAAAAGCGTCGCACGTCAAGGCAAAGCGGTGAGTTTGACTCGTAGCATCGATTCCACCCGAAAAAGTGTGCTCACACGCAAAAATCGGGTTCCGGCTCCCAAAACTTCAAAAATTCTTCGGATGCTCTCGTTTCTTAAAAAATTGTAACGCCACTCAGGCTACATCAAAATCCTAATACTTTTTATGTTTTATGTTTGTTTTGGGATTTATGTAGGGTAGGATTTGACTTTATAGTATAGGATTATAGGTTTTATAGGTATTTATATAGGGTTTGTAGGTATTTATAGAGTTGACTTTTATAGGAATATATAGGGTGGGATTTTGAAATCCTGAATTAAAATCTCAAACTGTAACGGGGTGGAGTTTCGAAATCCCAAATCCGGATTTCCCATCCCAAAACAAACATGCCCTTAGTGATTCGACTCGAAAACCCGAAAGGTGTCCCTCGAAATTTGAAATTACCTTATTTGGATGAGAATTGCACGAACAAAAATTAAGAGTTGCTTCAATAATTTAAGGTATAAAATGTTGCCCTTTACTAATATAAAAGTCTAAACACGCAAATCATTTCCCACCTCAACACCACTCGAATTTTGGTAATTAGTGAATTTTACATTTTATTAATAAAAATTAATTGAATTTTTCTGCCGGCATTTGCGTTGATAATAGAAAATAATTCTCTATTTATATGACTGTTTAAATTATTGAGTCATATGTATCTATAATTATTTTAGTATATATAGTTCGGTTGGATAAATATAATCTTTTTTCGTCTCATAACTTTTTATCTTTTTTAAAATAGTTGCAAAATACAAAGATATACAAATTTAGTCCCATTGATTTTTTGTGTATACCAATTTCGTCTGAAAGTTGTCGAAATTCTCGGAACTATATCATTTTTAGTCATGTTCTCGGCACGTGGGTGGTCGATTCTGACAAAGTTGCTGACAAAAAACGACGTTGTTCCGATAATTCTGACAACTTTGAAACGAAACAGGTACATAAAAAAATAATCGGAACTAGATTTTTACCTTTTTTTTTAGACCATTTTAAAAAAAATGTAAAAAGTTATTGGACGAAAAAAGATTATATCCTGATTTAGAGCTGAATCTATCCAGTTCTTAAACTGTATTAAAACGCGTTTAAAATTGTTTCAATCAGAACAAAAACAAGTATGAACATTGCAGCAGTTCAGTTCGACTTCATTGTCAACGACAACTGGTTCTTTCCATAAAAAAGGTTCTTCCACAAAAAAACAATTTCATGGACCCCAAAATTACTTGAAAATAAAAACATATATACTCTCTCATAAACTTTTCCTTTACCTTTTGCACGAAAATTAAAGAATACAATATAAAATATGTAATGAGAAATTAAAAGGTGTCAAAATACCTAAATGCCCCTTCCTCCATTTTTGTTATAACTATTGAAGCCGCTGAAGCCGCTATTGGATCGGCTATTATTTCATCAATTTATCGTAATAGAAAATCAATTCGGATTAACCAATCCAATTTGTTGAATAAATAGTATTAATCATATAAATCCTAATTTTGAATATTAATTTAAAATTTGCGGGTTTGATATGTCAAAAGTAATAAAATTGTGTGACAGTTGTAATAAAATCCAACTTTAGGGGTAATAGTGTAAGTGCGTGGGGTCATTTTCCTCATGTTCATAATAGGTACGCTTACGACAGGACGTGAAAAATGGGTAAGTATAAAGTTTAGGGCAGGACGGAAGGAGTATCATTTTCCTTATGCTCATAATAGGTAAGCTTGTGGCGGGACGTGCACAATAGGTAAGTGTGAAGTTTAGGGCTGGAAGAAGAGAGTATATATCATTTTCCTTATGTTCATAATCTGTCCAACTAAAGAGTCTGATTCCCAAATATGAACACATGACAACGTAGAAGCAACGATGTTTGAACACTAACACGTAATACTAACAGGACATATCCAATCTGTATGTATAAATTGCTTCAAAATTGATCAAATAATTATTACCTAATTAGTCTTGTAATTAAAAATAATGATGATCAAGAGTGTAACATTCTTAATTTTGTTACTGCTTTCTTTCATTGTTCTTGCAGCAAGTGGAAGAACAAAGATTCAAAGAATCTTGAAATCTAGTGATTCTGATGAAGATGGTATTTGTAAATCAATGGTGGAAACACAAGGGTATACCTGTGAAGAACATAAAGTATGACATTTTTTTTTTTAAATTGCTATAATTTTTTAATTTTTTGATGAAACTGATGTATACAAGATCAGGTTACAACAAAAGATGGATTTATTCTAAGCATGCAGAGGATTCCGACGGGACGATCGGGCTCGAAGGGAGCTAAGATACCTGTTCTTCTTCAACATGGAATCTTGAGTGTTAGTGTTTCCTCTGTTTTTCTCTGTTTTTACTCTGAATTCACTGCAAGAAAATTAACTTTTAATGACAGAATACATGGCTGTCAAATTCACCTGACAGGATTCTGACGTAAGGTCAATTTTTTCGAAAAATATTGATTCTTGAATGTGACAGGATGCAAATACATGGCTGTCAAATTCACCTGACGAATCATTAGGATACATATTAGCCGATCTTCCAGAATTGTATTATTACGGCTAAAAGTCTGTAATGACAGGATTCTGACGTTAAAGGTCAATTTTTTGAAAAATATTGATTCTTGAATGTGACAGGATGCAAGGACATGGCTGTCAAATTCACCCGACGAATCATTAGGATACATATTAGCTGATAATGGTTTTGATGTATGGTTGTCGAATGTCCGTGGGACGAGTTACAGCAGTGGACACACGTCGCTTAGTCCTAGTGATCCGGTACTAAATTGCAGCGGAAATTGATGATTTCGTCTACTAGTATTTAAGCCATTTGCTGATAATTTGAGGTCGAATTCTGCGTTTGGAAACAGGAATACTGGAACTGGTCGTGGGACGAATTAGCAGCGTACGATCTTCCAGCAATGTTCGAGTATGTTCACAGCCAAACCGGGCAGAAGTTGCACTATGTTGGACATTCCTTGGTAAATTCCAACACATTTGCATTAGTATTATTTTCTTGTTATAATGAGAATCTGTGAAACAGGGGACTTTGATGGCTTTCGCTGCATTTTCGAGAAACGAGGTGTTAAACATGGCTAGATCAGCAGCTCTTCTTAGCCCTATAGCTCACATGGGCCAAATGCCTTCTCCTCTTGCCAAAGCTGCTGCTTTTGCATTCGTAGCTGAAGTACGTAACCATCTCGTCTTTGCCTCAATTAATTTGCTCGTTTTGAAACTCGAAAACTAACCAAATCTTTTGACTACACAGAGCGTATACTGGTTGGGAGTCAAAGAATTTTCTCCGGGAGGGTGAGAAACACGCCACTATAAATTTTGTAGCTAAAAGTCTTTAATGATAGGATTTATTATGTCATTAAAGATCAATTTTCTTGTAGTGCGTCCCATTTACTTGTTGGATCAACGACTAGAAATTAAACCTTCTTGCATTTTCAATCACAATCTTTATTTCTTGAAATTCATCTGAAACAATTTCTTGAATATGACAGAGGCCCTGCTTCTAAACTTGTGCAAGAAATCTGCACCAAAATTGATTGTACTAAATTGGAAGATATTATTACAGGTAACTCTTATTTGATTTAAAATGTTCTAATTTTCTTATTTAATAATCTTGATTATGTGACAGGCCCTAATTGTTGCATGAACTCTTCAAGTGCAAATCTAAGCCACCAACAACCGACGGCGACGAAAAACATGGTCCATTTTGCCCAAAGTACGTCTAACTTGGACTGGATAACGAGACTTAAAAAAAAAAAAAAAAAAAAAATTGATGCTTCAATAATTTATTTGTGTGCATACTAATGTAGAGCTTTCGTTGTCGAAATAGTGATCAGGCAAGGAACAATAGCAATGTTCGACTATGGCAACGAAGACGATAACATCAAACACTACGGACAGTCAACTCCGCCATTGTACAACATGGCTAGCATTCCGAATAATCTTCCTCTTTTCCTTGGCTACGGTGGGAAAGATTTGCTATCCGATGTTAACGACGTGCAAACGTTGATCAAAGATCTATCGGGCCATGATCCCGATAAACTTGTCTTGCTATACAGGGATGATTATGCTCACTTAGACTTCGTTTCAGGGGTGAATGCAAACCAAGTTGTGTATGATCCTCTCATGGCCTTTTTCAAGTTGAATTAGAATTGTAATATTGTGAATATACACTGTATTCATAGTTTTGTCCCACAGTTGATAATTTATTAATTTTATACTCAATTCCCACATACACCAAATAAATGGTCATTTAAATAGCTTGGGGTGGTTACGGGTGGGGTATGGGGGAGGGTGTCGGTGCGTGAAGGGTCAGGGTATCCTCGGTTCAAAATATCACTAGAGTCGGGTCGGGTATGTGGGATGGGGTCGGAAAACAGGGCGATCATCGTTTAGAGACGGATTTAGAGGCGAAAAAAATTGATTCTAAATAATTACGGAATTAGTAACAATTTCTTGACCCGGAGACGTACAAAACGGATTGTAGACATTAGAGATCGAAAGAAATGGTGTCAAATCTATCTCTAATTAGAAAAAGGAATTTAAAACACCATTTCTAGCATTAGGCACGAGAAAGATAGACACACATAGAAATCGTTTTAAAATCCGTCTATAACCGGTTTAGAGACCGTAAAAACGGTCTTTAAATCGTCTCTAAAACTCTTTTTTTTGTAGTGAGATTATTATTATTATGAACTAGTGTAAAACCCGCGTTTTACGCGGAATTAAAATAAATTTATTTTATTAATTTAAATTTTTTTTGAAACATGTATAGATGAGTAAATTTGTTATTCTATTAAAATTAAAAGATAAAAAAATAAAATATTATAGTTATATAGATTACATTATTTATATAAAAAATAATAATATAAAAGAGAATTAAAATTTTATTTATAAAAGAAATCAATATACAAAATTATAAATTGCATAAAGCTTACTTGTAGACAACATTTGTTGTACATTTGCATATTTTTTTTCATTTAAATTTAGGCAAAGATTTTTCAAAACAAATCTGTTAATAATCGATGTCTCGTCCCATATTATCAGCTTTGAATATATTATAAGTTCTTTTGCAATGAGTACCAGGTTATTATGTTGCAATTCGATGATTTATAAATGCTAATCAAAATAAAAACTTAGAACGTCTCTTGGCAAAAGAAGAGAAGCTACACCACTTGATGCAACATTAAAAACTATATCTATGTGAGATCTAATAGCGGTAGAAATAGTTTTCCATGTGAAAGTTTTTCCAGTACCCCCGTATTCATACAAAAAGAATACTTCACCATCACGGGAACAAACAATTACTTCAAGTATTTCTTGTAGAACATCGCTCTATTCGACAGTTAGAGTTGAAGAAAACCTGTTGTAGCGATCATAACTCAACTCTTCAAGAATGAGTGAATTGTGTTGTAAAGATATCAGATCTCGGTCTTGAGCAGACATTGATGAAAATCAACTTAAATTACTCCCATTTTTTTAAAGTAACTCATCAATCTCAAATAGTGTATAATTCTTTAATGACTCGTCGCTCATACGTAGATCTAAAAAAAATGTATTAGATTAAAATATAGTTATAAAACAATCCATCAATCTCCTACTTAATGACTCATTTTACCATTTTGATCGTCCCTTACTTAATGACTCATACTTAAAACAACAAAATAACATATTAACTATTCCCTTAAAATATCATAGTATTACATCAAATGTCATTATTTTATTCACACTAAAAATCAACTTTATTACTCATAAATATGAAGAGTCTTTACTACCTCACTTTTTATTTTTACACTTCACTTTATATCTTACTTTTTTTTATTTTTTTCAACACACCACTTGTCTATATCTATTATTAAATTATTTTTCTTAATCTATGTGACCAAAAGTAGTGAAAAACCTATACGTAGAGGAAATATTATTAAACTATGTAACTTTATTTCTTAAATAATAAAAAAAATGTGTAACTTAATTGGTATATATAAATTACTAAATATATCTAATTAATGCCATTTCTCAAATTTAATGGTTATTTAAATCTACTATATTATCAATATGAAGAAATTCATAATTTTCATAATTTTGTACTGTTAAAATTTTAAGAATCAAAATCTTCTAGCAAATTTTAAAATTAGTCAACTATGATAGAAATTTAATTTCCTTAATTTTAGGAAATTTGAAATTAAGTACATAGGAGTATCATATTTCGGGTAATTTTGATTAGTTACACTCATATTCTCTAGATTTTTAAGTCATTACCAATATATTTAAGTATAACAGAATTAGAGTTGGATGATTCAGATTTGTTGAGAACTTGAGAGCTATATATTTTTTTTCATCTTAATGGGGAGTGTGAAATTAAGTAATGAACAATAATTTTGTGGTTGTGTAAATATTTTGTAAATTAAATCTCAATGTAAACTAACAATAATTTTAGTAATTAATTGATATCATTAATATTATGTGATAAAAATGGTATAGTAAATTCATTTTGATTTTAAAAGACAATAATTTTATAAAGTTTGTGAAATTAAAAATTTAATATTATTGCTTGTCGAATTTTTTTTTTAATATAGGGAGTAATTCTATCAAGGACGGATTGACTAATATTGATTAGTACAAAGATACTTGGAGATATTAATATCATTAATTGATTGATTTTAGTACAAAATTTGTGGAGTTCAATATTTAGTACTACATTGCAACAATTAAGGACTAATTCTATCTATTTAAGGTTGACTAATTTAAAACATGTTCCTAAATATAAGATTTTGCCAATTAATTATGAGTTTATTTGAATGTTCCTGTATAATTTTTATAAAATAAATGTATATAATAGATTGTATATTCTGATTTGAGATCAAAATGAATTATAAATTGATTAACGTTATAAAATTACTACCTTGTATTCATTAATTTAATGTGTATACACCTATAAACACAATTCATTCTAAAATTATTCAAATTTAATGTAATCAATTTAAAGGAATCATTCTAGAGCAACAATCAATGTCTATATTAAGATTCACATTTCGTATTCGAATAATGATGATATGTATTTTTTTTAATTTAAAAATCAATTTACCAAAAATATCTTGTTTTATAAAAGTGTATACAACAAAAATAACCATTTATTCATCAATATAAAAAAACAACAAAAATTGATATATAACCCTGCAAAAAAAAAAAAAAAAATATTGATCTAAACTCTCAAAAACATACTTGATAAGTGGTGTTTTGGATCTGATTTATCAAACTTAAATAATCTCAAAAAAAAAAAAAAAGAAAAATCAGATTTGGTCTCTAATGATTGATCCGTAATGTATACAACTATTTTTGTTGTCATGTTTTATTTTTATTCAAAAAGAAAACAACCAACTCTCAATATTATTTCTCTTGCACTAAGATCCAGCGAAACATGTTTTCTCTAATTTTCCTCGAAGATTCGTGAGGAATAACATGGAATGATGGCATTTCGTTGAAGCTCATTGATATGAGCTTTACTTCACCATTGAAAGACAATTCTTCCCCATCTATAACAGTTATCTAGAAAGGAAGAGGAGAACGTAACAATAAACCTAAAAAAAATACATCAAATGAACGCCCTTTGAGTGGACAGTAGTGATTAGAGATCTAAAATATATATATATATGATGAAATACATAAATTGGCTGATTGAGAAAATAGAATGCATCATACACAAAGATGAGAGTACACATTAGAGATTGTAAATTTCTGCAAAATAACATTACATATTACAGACCTAAAATTTGCAAAAGGAAAAAAAAAAAATTAGAGATTGTAAATTTCTGCAAAATAACATTACATATTACAACCTAAATTTTGCAAAAGGAAAAAAAAAATCAAATAATATTGATTAGAGAAAAATGTGAATGAGTGATTGAAATGAAAGAAGATGAGGGTTTATATAGAAGGTGAAATTAAAAATGTAGGGTTAAGATTAAAAGTTAAAATGAATGGATGAGATTAAAAGATAAAAATTAAAATAATTAAATGAGAAAATAGGAATTTTGAAATGGAGAGAAATGGAGAAGAGAGAGATTGAGATAGTGAATGAGGTTGTGACATGTGGCACTAAGAAGGTTTGCAAATATATATATACTAGTGTAGAAATCGTGTATTACACGGAATTTTAAATATATTTTTAAATATTTAATACGGAGTAATAAATTTTTATTTATTTACTTAATTTATTTTTTTATATTTTTATTTTGTATGATAAATTACTATAATTATATTTAAAAAAATAATTTCACATAATTATAATTATTTTTTTAAAAAAATTTAACATTTTTTTCAATTATATTTATTACTCCCTCCGTCCAATTTTATTATGCTTACTTCTCCGGCACGGATTTTAATGAATATTGATTAGTTTATGTATAAAGTAGATAAGTTGGGGATATAATGAGATGTTGTGGGGTCCATTTATAGGTAAAATGATTGTTTATGAATAGAGCTGGCAAATCGGGCCGCCCGGCCCAACCCAGCCCAGCCCATCGGGCCAAGTGATGTTCGTGGGCTAGGCCGGGCCGGCCCATGAACTGGTCGGGCCTATAAAATTGGAGCCCAGCCTAGCCCATCTGGGCTACTGGGCTAGCGGGCCAGCCCAGCCCATTACATAATTTTTTATTTTTAAAAAAAAAAATCTTGCAAAAATTATATATTACTCCCTCCGTCCATGGAAATGTAGTCTCATTTGCCTCATATTCTTTGTCCACTAAATGTAGTTCCATACACTATGGAAACCATCACCCCCAACCATCACTTAATTACTCAATTTGCCATCAACTTTATTCACAAACAATCACTTTATTCACAATAGACCTACCTTTTTCTTAAAACTTGTGTCCACCCTCTCTGGGATTACATTTGGTGGATGAAGGGAGTAACTAGTAACTACACATAATTTATAAACGATCATAACCATTATTGCATTAATGTACACTGCAAGTCCCACCCCATGAGATAAAAAAATAATATATAAATTTATTATGTATTGATCACATTCTCACATATATTTTTTATTTATACAAATAATTACAATTAAAAATATACATTACTAATATACTCCATTAATTATACATAATTTATAAACGGACATAACTAGTACGGAGTATAACATTACACTATATATCAAGTTCAAATATAATTATAAATAATTCATAAGTTCAAATTTTAAAGTCAAAATAAAATCAATAACATAATAATAATATTTAAGTATAGAGTATTGTAATAATTTTAATTGTTTATTTACCATAAAAAAAATTGATCGGGCCAAAATCAGCCTAGCCCATTAGGCCCATCGGGCCTATCGGGTCGGGCCAAATAGGCCCAGTTTTATATGGGCCTATAATTTTAGAGCCCAGCCCATACTGGGCTTCGGGTTGGCCGGGCCGGCCCATCGGGTCGGGCCCAAATTGCCGGCTCTATTTATGAATAAAGTTAGTGGCAATTTGAGTAAATAAGTGATGGTTGGAGGGTGGAGATAAAGTAGTGTGAATAGTATTATTTCTAAAAAGGAAATGGGCATAATAAAATTGGACAACCAAAAAAGGAAAGTGAGAATAATGAAATTGGACGAAGGGAGTATAACGTTGTATTATAATATAAAAGTTTAACTAACATAATATTTTAAATTATACAAAATAATTACACTTATGTTAGTTAATTTTATAAAGCACATTTCAAAGAAAATTTGTGAGAATCAACATAATATTTTGAATTATACAAAATAATTACACTTATGTTAGTTAATTTTATAAAGCACATTTCAAAGAAAATTTGTGAGAATCAGACGTTGACATTTAATAAATATGAAAATAAATTTTAAAAAAATTATAAAATTTCAGAAACAAACAATTTAAATAATATTAAAATAACTTTTAATAAATTGTAAGTCAACCTTCAATATCAACCACAACACCTTACATTTAATGAATATGAAAATAACTTTAAAAAAAATTAAAATTTGGAAAACAAATAATTTAAGTAATAGGAGTATTAAAATAACTCTTAATAAATTGTAAGTCAACCTTCAATATCAACCACAACACCTTAAATAAATAAATATTTTAGTTAATTGCAAATTAAATCATAACATTTTCCTCATTTGCAATCTAATCTAAACTTTAAGGTAATTGCAAATAAATCACAAACTTTAAATATAGTTGAAATTTAGTCTTTTTGACAATTTTAATTGTGTTCGAATCTAACATAATTTTAATGACATAACAACACCTTAATAAAACAATATTGTTTTTCAATCAAACCAAATATCAAAATGTATGATTTAGGGACAAAGTAGACTTCTAATTAAAAAGTATAACTTGCAATAATATTTAAAGTTTGTGATTTATTTGCAATTCTTTTAAGGTTTAGATTAGATTGCAAATGAGGGAAAGGTCGTGATTTAATTAGCAATGAACTCTTTTTAAAATTAACAACTTCATTAAATTATAACACATAAGTTAAATGAACCACAAAATGACACATAAGCCAAATTAACCACAAAATGACACATCATCAATTTAAACTCCCTATTAGTATATAAGGGGATTTTATATTATAGAAGTAGTGTATTATGTATATATAACAAATTTTGGTAATCTTGTAAAATAATATAATTATTTATATAATAAATATTATGTATAAATTATATAATAAGTTTTACATATATATTTTCGAGCTCTATTTTTTAAATACATTGAACTTATAATAAATTTAAAATAATTGCAAAAAAAAATTACTTAAGATATAAGATAAAAGTAATTATAAAATAAAATAAATTTTAATAACTAATTAAATAAAAAATTGTACACCCCAATAAAAATATATTTTAGATTGTATTTTACTCAAAAGTACATTAAATAGTTTAAAAATAAATTAAACTAAAGAATAAAATGAATACTACAATAAAATTAAGTAAATAAAATAAAAATTGATTAGTCAATATTAAAATAATAAGAAGTTCAACATTTTATATCAACCACAACACCTTAAATAAATAATAAATTAGGAAAAAAAATCAAAAGTTAATAAGAATATAATATTTTAAAAGAGTGTATGAATCATATCTTACTCAACCAATAACTTAATTACACATCATACTTTTTAAAATTAACAACTTCATTAAATTATGACACATAAGTCAAATCAACCACAAAATGACACATAAGCGAAATCAACCACAAAATGACACATCATCAATTTAAACTCCCTATTAGTATATAAGGGGACTAGTGTAGAACCCGTGTATTACACGGGGTTTTAAATAAATATTTTAATATTCAATATTATATCTTAATTTATTTGCGTAATCTAATTTTTTTTTTTAGCATGATATGTTATTATAATTATATTTAAAAAAATTGGTTGGATATAATTTTAAATTCAACTATTATAATGTAAAAGAGAAACTAATGTAAATGTAATTATATTATACCATTCAAAATAAATTAATAAACGAAAACACATAAATGGAAAGATTGTGTTGTAATTTAATTGAGATTTTGGAACTTTTTTTTAAACAACATTAATAGTTTAGTTAGAAGGTTTTCTATTATTACTTAGACAAAATATTTATAATATATTGAGTTTATATACATTAAGAGCTAAAATCCAACCCCCTTCAACAATTAAAATCAAAAAATTTCAGCAAATCAATTAAGACCAAATCAGTACTTAAGATACCTAATATACCCTTTCTTTTTTTGTAAAACCTACAATTAATTTAAAATGTTAAAATACTAATTCATTCTCAC
Source organism: Galeopsis tetrahit (assembly GCA_963675135.1). Taxonomy (NCBI): domain Eukaryota; kingdom Viridiplantae; phylum Streptophyta; class Magnoliopsida; order Lamiales; family Lamiaceae; genus Galeopsis; species Galeopsis tetrahit. The sequence continues at coordinate 20,239,189 of OY776130.1, forward strand.
TCATCCCTTCAAAACCCTACTTCTGCTATAGTCGCCGCCGCTGAACGAAGGAAGCCTCTGCTATCGCCTCCATCTTCCCCCACCGCGTGCGGCCCCTGCCATCTCTCCACGAAGACGACGACGTCCACATCTCCGACGAACCTTTTGCGCGCTCTTTGTCGTTTATTTTGTTGGTGATGGCAATGAACGGAATTACGCTTTGCGGCGGAGACGAACGAGCGGTTTCCACGAGTCTCCGCCCCCCCGCCGCCGCCGCAATTGACAATACGTCGCTGCTTGGCGACCAGATCTTTCGCACTCGCTCACAATTCCTCGGTCGGCCGCCCAGCCTCCGCGGTTGCTCGATGCGCGAGCCCGGGAAGCCGCGACGGAGCAAATCGAAAAACGGCAGAGCGATTGGGCTTACTCAAAGCCGATAGTAATTTTGGACCTTGTATGGAACATTGCCTTCATTATCGTATCGGCTTCTGTGTTGATCATGAGCCACCACGAAACGCCGTCGATGTCGCTTAGGCTGTGGATTGTTGGGTATGTACTATAGTGCGTACTTCATATGGTGTGCGTTTGGGCGGAGTACAGAAAAAGGTATTGTTACCAAACATCTGGAGTCTGCAAATACTATGAGTAGTGTAGTGTTTGCTTAAAATTTTGCGCTGACTTTGCACAAATTTTTAATTTTGCTTTCCGATTTGTTGTTATTTGAATTTTGGTGCTTCAAATTCGTTTTATATACTTGAGTATTTGGATATAATGTGGGAACCCTAATTGCTCCTTGCAAATTATAATTTAAACGGTTTCTATTGTTGTTGATGTTCTCTATTAATGGTGATGTGCTCTGGGGTATTTGCTTCTGTTAAATTATTACTCATTTTCTTCCTCCAGTGCGAGATTGTATATTGTTGGTGAGCTAGTTTTAAGTACTCAATTCTGCTTTGAATTGAAATTATTATTGAGATGCCAACTTGAATGCGTGCAATTGTTTGGTTTTGGGAACTTCTGATTTTGATTCCTGCTTTGATTAATTTACTTATTTATATCTATGTAGAATGAAGATTCTGGTTTTCATTTATGGATATCTATCTTAAAATTCTTTTAAATTCTAAAGAGATGATATCAAATGTCAAAATTGTCTGAAAGGATTAGAATCAGATGAATGTCTATGCAATTTGTAAGTTTCTTTGTAGTTTTTCTTATTTTATCTACAAATGAGTCGTGTGGTTTTGAATGGGAGTTCTATCTTCCATGAACTAAAATTCATGTAGAAGTAGTAAGAGATTTAATATGTAGTGTGTAAGAAGGTTGCAACTTTGTCAAGATCAGACGGTAAAAACTCAATAAAAGTGAATGGATGGAGTATCTGCTCTGATGTTTTTTTTTTTTTTTTTTTTTCCTTCTGTATGTAAGATACATAGTTCCTGCATACTTTTGAATGAAAAATACGTTGAAGGCTGCTTAACCATTTTAACTTTTGGTTTTTTCTTTGTTGCAGTTACCAGAAATGCAAAGCTACAGTGTTGCCTCTAATAAATCTTCTTAGGCTAAAAGGAGTCCCCATTCTACAACATGCAATTAGGTGTTGCCTTATGCAATTACAACATACAATTTTCGTTGCATATATTTGTATGTATAACACAACATGCAATTTTTGTTGCATATATTAAGTGTGTGAATTTTGTGCTAATCTCTTGATCTCTGAATTTGTGTTATTTATGTATTCTGTTTTGTGCACATGATTAAGGTGGGTGTTTGTGGATTTGATTGTATTTGACATTTTAGTAGGTGGATTTGAAGAGTAGATGTGAAGGTTTTTGGCTATGATGCTGTGAAAATTGTGCACTTGCTGTGAAGATTATAAATCAGTTAGATGTGAAGGTTTTTGGCTATGATGTTGTCGTGTTTTGCTGCGCAGCATGCAATTTTAGAACATCTTATTGCATATATTTGTATGTATAACACAACATACAATTTTCGTTGCATATATAAACTCAATTTATTGCATATATTTGTATGTATAGTGCATATTCTGAATATTTTTCAATAAAATTAATATACTAGAACATCTTATTACAGTATATTATTCTTTTACGTTGCATATATAAATCAAATCTGTTGCATATCTTTGCAGCATGCAATTTTCGTTGCATATATAATCCTTGCATTAATCGATTGCTGGAAAATTAATAAAAAAATTTGAAATTTAGAAAAATAATAAAAATTCTCATTAAACATAAAAAGTGCTTGAAATTAAAATTTTAATTAATGGGCACGATTAGTAAAATCTTTCAAATTTTGTATATTTGTTTTGTTGACTTTACAAAAATAAAGATACTTAAATTAAATTTTTATTAGGAATTTAAAATTTAAAATAATGTTGATTAATTTAGAAATGTCAATGCAATTGAATGTACAATTTTTTTTGGAAAGGTCGGGGATTAAGGAAGGTAATATTCTTGAAATGCGGGAAACTATTGTTGATTAGGAATTTAAAATTTAAATTAATATGACTAATTCATCATTATCAAATATAATGAATGAAAGGGCATATGTGTCCACTAAAATTCGATTTTGGCTCTAATTGCTTTACCAAAAGTCAATTGGATTAATTAGCTTAAACACTTAGTGAAGTGTCTCTATGGGCAACTCCCCCTAATATATTTTGAATCTAGCTCTACACTTAAAACTCTGAACATAAAGTTGATCATATGTTATGTGATAATACAGGTCTTAAAGAAAATAAATCAACGTTGAAAAAAAGTATATTTTTTATTTTTATTAATGATCATCGCAAAAACACAAACGAACAGAGATCTGTCTTCTCAAGCTTTACTTATATGATTTGAAAGACTTAATATCAGAATGTAAAATAAAGTAAACTTAAGATAATTGGTAATATATATATATATATATATATATATATATATATATATATATCCTTCTAAATTAGCACCCCGTATTACGCGAAAAGTTAATAAAATAAATATTTATATTATAAATAATTAAATAATTTTATAAAGTAAATTTCAAATAAAATGGGTGAGAAACAGACGAAATGAGACGTTTAATTTTTAATATTTAATAAATATGAAAACAACTTTTAAAAAAATTATAAAATTTTGAAGAAAAATAAATAAATTAAGTAATAATAAAATAACTCTTAATAAATTATAAGTCACCCTTCAGTATCAACCACATATTTTGGTTAATTGCTAATTAAATCACAACCTTTTCCTCATTTGCAATTTAATCTAAACTTTAAGATAATTGCAAAAAAAAAAAATCACAAACTTTAAATATTGTTGCAATTTAGTCTTTTTTACAATTTCAATTGTGTTCGAATCTAACATAATTTAGAGTTTTTAATGACATAACAACTCCTTAATAAAACAATATTATTTTTTAATCAAACCAAATATCATAAGATATGATTTAGGGACAAAGTAGACTTCCAAAAAGTCTAATTTGCAATAATATTTAAACTTGGTGATTTATTTGCAATTATTTTAAGGTTTAGATTAGATTGCAAATTTTCTAAAGGTGGTGATTTAATTTGCAATTAACCCTTTTTAAAATTAACAACCTCCTTAAATTATGACACATAAGCCAAATTAACCACAAAATGACACATAAGCCAAATTAACCACAAGATGACACATCATCAATTTAAACTCCCTATTAGTATATAAGGGGATTCTATATTATAGGAGTAGTGTATTATGTATATATAACAAATTTGTTAATCTTGTAAAATAATATAATTATTTATATAATAAATATGTATAAAATTATATAATAAGTTTTACATATATATTTTCGAGCTTTATTTTTTAAATACATTAAACTTATAAATTTAAAATAATTACAGGAAAAATTTAATTGAGATATAAGATAAAAGTAATTATAAAATAAAATTCAATACACACCAATAAAAATACATTTTAGATTGTATTTTACTCAAAAGTACATTAAATCATTTAAAAATAAACAAAACTAAGAATAAAATGAATACTACAATAAAGTTAAGTAAATAAAATAAAAATTATATTAATTAGTCAATATTAATATAATAAAAATTTCAACATTTCATATCAACCATGTACAACACCTTAAATAAATAATTAATTAGGAAGAAAATTCAATAGTTAATAGGAATATAATGTTTTGAAATAGTTTAGGGATCATATCTTACTAAACCAATAACTTAATTACACATCATACTTTTTAAAATTAACAACCTCCTTAAATTATGACACATAAGCCAAATTAACCACAAAATGACACATAAGTCAAATTAACCACAAGATGACACATCATCAATTTAAACTCCCTATTAGTATATAAGAGAATTCTATATTATAGGAGTAGTGTATTATATAAGGGTATAGATTGAAATTTTCTAATTCCGACATTGCATTCAATTCAATTCAAGCAAATTAAATATAAATTTTTTATTTCCTTTCATGCCTGTCTGTATATATTCTCTGTTAGTGGTTGAGAGATTTTGCCGTATAGGCAATGCTCAATTTCACATTTTAAATTAATAAAATTAAATTATATTTGGAATTGTTTTTATATTAATAATTAAATTTTATTTCAGTTTCCTTTGATAAATGTTATAATTAAATAACTTGCTTAAGATCTAAAGCTAGGGTGAAGCCCAAGTCCACAATTATAAGAAGGCAAATTTAAGAGTTTTGTTGGGTCTCCTCGTCGTCTCCTCCGTTGAATAACTCCGGTGAGTATTCCGATAGGGACGGGCTCAGGTCACCTGAGTATCGGATCTATACGGATAGTAGAGGGAATAACCAAAAGACTAAGACTGGGTAGCACAACAACCCACACAAGTCTCACACACTTCTCTCTATATCGTTTTACGTCACAAAGAATGAAGAGAGACTTGTAGTGTATTTGTATGGCTGCCAAACAGCCCTAGGGCAAACAAATGGAGTGAGCCTAAAGGTTTACCACATGGGCCAAAACAACAATAGGGCCCGAGCCCAACAATCTCCACCTTTTTGGCCATCCCCAACTACAATCCAAAATCCGCAGGTGGTCATCATCGCCTAACACACACACTCCCACACACACATAGCACACACAACACATGCATAAATAACAATAAATGCAAAATAGGCTATCATGGGAAACATTCACAAAGACTCACACAAAGACACACAAAGGCACACAAAGACAAGCTCCACCTCACTCGAAGCACTCACAAAGACTCACACAAAGGCACAAAGACATGATATCATAACATACATAAATCACAAAGACACAATCACTCCACCTTACTAGGAATAATCTCTAAACACAAAGAAACAAATAAACATGCAACTAGATGTATATGGGGTAGGGGGAAAACATGAAACCACAATGTATGAAGTCATGCATAACACACATACATAAAAAACATGCAACCATTCCCCAACCTTCCCACTGGCCCATCATCTACTCATGCATCACATAGAGAATCTCAAAGCAACACAAAGATATAAGCACAAAGAAAATCCACAAATAAAAATAACCACAAAGACACCAAAGAACACACAAAGACTCAATAGACATCACCAAGTTCATCAACGTCATCAGTAGTGGCAATATTAGCACGATTAGCATGAGAGTTCTTATTATGCTTCTGGTTCCTCCTAGGTTCAGTGCACTCATTAATCTTGTGACTAGGGTCACCACAATTATAGCATTTTCTAATCCAAGGCTTACCATGGGGTTTCTTACCACCCTTCCCTCTAACATGCATAACCTCACCAGAAGAACTACTACCCCCACTATGTTTTAATTCATGCTCTTTACTTTTCAGGCCATTAACGACAATATCAAGAGTAAAATTATCCCTACCATACCTAATTGCAGATTTAACATCAGTATAAGTATCAGGAATAACATTTAGCAAAACAACAGGGGTATATTCATCAATGCCCTTATCACCAGTAAGTTTGATATCTTGAATAAGCTTAGTAAACACATCAAGATTTTCATCCATATCCTTATTCAAGTCAAGTTTAAAACTAAAGAACTTTTCAAGTAAAAATGTTCTACTAGGCAAGGATGTTTCAGTGTATAACTTTCCTAACTTATCCCATAACTCTTTAGCATCTTTCATTACACCAACCTTTCTTAACACACAATCAGACAAATGCAAGATTATGGAAGATAAAGCATGTCTATTCATTACCTTTTTCTGTTTGTCAGATTCATCATTCTCATAGCAATGGTCAACGGCTGCGTAAACATTCTGCTGGATTAGGATGCATTCCATTTTCTGTTGCCAGATACTGAAATCACCTTTTCCATTAAAGGGAGCCAACACATACGTAGGAGTAGGGTTGGCCATTTGTTTACACAGCTTTGAGCCAAAAGAAAAGATCACAAAAAAATATGCAAGGAAAAACAGCAAATGGCAAGCGGAAGCAGGCACACACAGGTCACAAAAATCAAGACCACAAAACAGAGATAATAAGCTTATAAATCAGACACAGAGACCTAAATCTACAGCACCAAAATCCCAAGCAAATAATCCCCGACAAGGGCTACACTACAAAAGCAGTAAAAGGAAGAGATAAGCTTTTATACCAGATCGAGACCCTAGGTAAGGATCTCAAAACGACAGACTAACCACGAGTGCAGATTTAAAATTAATCTGGAACAAATTCTCAAATCACAGGTTAAATATAAATATTTATATAAATAATTAAAACCTGTTAAACCAATTAATTAATTAATCTGAAATCTGCAAAACAACTGTTTTAAAGGAATCCACAATTCAATTAATTAAAAAATAGCAGAAACAAATTAAAGCCAATGGCCAGCACCTTACCTGACTTACCTGCGTCGGAGCGGCGGATTTGAGCGGCAGGTTTGAGTGGCAGGCAGCGGCTGCAACTGGAGGGTGGGGGCGGCGCGACGCGGCAGCGCACGACGGCAGAGGCACCTAGGGTTCCACCCACAAAGACGGCGGACGGCGGCGGACGACGACCCGTGGCTCTGATACCACTGTTGGGTCTCCTCGTCGTCTCCTCCGTTGAATAACTCCGGTGAGTATTCCGATAGGGACGGGCTCAGGTCACCTGAGTATCGGATCTATACGGATAGTAGAGGGAATAACCAAAAGACTAAGACTGGGTAGCACAACAACCCACACAAGTCTCACACACTTCTCTCTATATCGTTTTACGTCACAAAGAATGAAGAGAGACTTGTAGTGTATTTGTATGGCTGCCAAACAGCCCTAGGGCAAACAAATGGAGTGAGCCTAAAGGTTTACCACATGGGCCAAAACAACAATAGGGCCCAAGCCCAACAAGTTTCAAAAAAAAAAAAAAAACTCTCTCGTAACTTGTAATGTCCAATTATGTATTTTAAAAAAAATCACGTTTTTTATTTAGTCCCAATATAAAAAATGATTTGTTAAATTTCATCACAATACAATTGTGATTCTTATATAATTCAATACAATTAATATCCAAGTAAGTGCAAATATAACTAATTCTCAATTTCAGTCCTTAAACGTTTAGCTAAAGAATTATATCAGTTCTTATCACTAAACTACACTTTTTTAATCAGTTTTCATCACGTCGTTAGTTTCAGCGTCAAGGACCGACTAAATCAAATAAACTGAGCGGGAATAATATGTCATTCAAACCCTAACTACTCTTATATTAATTCCACTTCGATTTCTTCCAAAATCTCTCTCTAAATCAAAATTAAACCAAAATGATCTTATCTAGTCATCAACTCGTTACATTTGCACCCTTATATACTACTCCCCTCGTTTCATACATGTTTACCCATTTGCTTTTGATACAAATTTTAATGTGAAAAATGTTTATTAGTATTAAAAAAGATAAATTAGAATGTATAAAATTCTTTTAAGTAATAAAGAGATAGTTTTATGATTATTTATGGTATAGGTAATTCAGTATGAGATGAATCATTTTGACAAATGGGTAATCTAGTATGGGACGGAAGGAGTATTTTTTAGTGCGTACACCCACACCGTTAGGCACAAAATTACTCTCATCTTTCCGAAAATGTAAACACAGTGTCATTTTTCATGTCAAGATCAAACTAGTTCTTCTAGGTAGCATTAAATTATAATGGGGACATATATATATGTGTGTGTATAATTCTTAATCAATTTATTATTTAAATATATAAAAAACTTGCTTTTATATATCATACTCTAGAGATGCTGGTGTTGAATTATTATATAATTAACCCTTTAATCTTCTATTGATTTTTCTACGAATAAAAATGCTGCAAAGATATATGATCAAATAATAATCAAAGTTCATTTAAAACAAAGATGAGATTATATTTTTTTTCAGTCCATTAACCTGCCACAATTTTGATTTTGGTCCAAACGATTACTACTTCTTGAATTTTGTCCTTTAAATTTGTTAATTTTTGAATGTTTCGTAGTCAATATAACCACCACATGAAAAATATTTTCCCTTTCCGTTTTATGTAATTACAAGCGTGGATTTTCATTTGATCGAATTAGACCCACAACCCATTATTTAAAAGACGAAATTCAAAAAGTAGTAATCGTCTGGATCAAAATCAAAATTGTGGCAAGTTAATGGATTCAAAAAAATATAATCACAATAAAGATTAAAGGAAAATGGTGTTCAATATATTAGCATCCTTAGTTGAGATCCCGACTATACAACTGAAAAGCAAAACACATTAAAATTACTACAGTTGCAACAATTAATGCTTCTACATACGTTTGTTATGAATTGTAATTATATAACAAGTCATATTCAATCTTCAATTGATTTCTCTACCTAGAAAAATGGGGATATAATGGTCCAAAAAAACATAAATGTACGAATTTAGTCTCAATTATATTTTATATGTACCAAATTCATCCTTATTATTTTCGGAATCTTCAGAACGACAATTAAAAGTGACGTCGTTCTGAAGATTCCAACAACTTTGTGACGAAATTGGTACATATAAAAAATAACTGGGACTGAATTTGTACATTTATATTTTTTGGGACCATTTCAGAAAAGATGAAAAGTTATGAGTCGACGAAAAAAGATTCTATCACTATAAAAATGCTGCAAAGATGATCAAATTTTAATCGAAGTACATTAAAGATCATAAAAATGGTGTTCAATATACTAGCATCCTTAATTGTATTACTACTTTTGCTTAATGTTGTTGCAGCTGATGGAATCTGCAAATTGTTGGTTGAGAAACGTGGTTATACATGTGAAGAACATAAAGTATGATTAAATTTTGAATATTTTGGTGCAATTCTTGCAAGAAGTAGTATTTTGATGCAACTAATGTATGATCAGGTGACGAAAGATGGATATATTCTAAGCATGCAGAGGATTCCGACGGGGCGATCAGGCGGCAGAGACGGAGCTAAGCCGCCAGCTCTTCTCCAACATGGACTCCTCAGTGTAGCTCCTTGCAACCCTTTTCATAATATTACATTTTTATTTTACTTTTGCTCCTTATACTTTCTGTTTTCTCCAACCGTTTTTGATTTTTTCCCTTGCAATTCTTTAGAAGGAGTAAAAAGTAAAAAACATAGTAAAAGTTGAAAGAGTTGAAAATGCATTTTTACTAGAGAAATTTTCTTTTTAAGTATAAAGAGAAAAATATATAAATGCTCTATTTTTTCGGATTTTTCGTCTAGCGATTGACTATTAAGGGTAATCCAGTGTCACTTTTTTTAAATTGGTCGTCTTGTAAGTTTACGCAAATGATGGTCGTGTGACACCCTCAGTAGCCGGTCACTAGACAAAAAAATCGAATATAATAAAGGAGTTTGTGTTTTTTTGTCCCATAATTTGCACTCTTTTTTCTTTTGGTTCAATTAACTTTCTCAATTTGATTTTAGTCCTGTAAGTAAAAAGTGACATAACTTTCAAAATTTTCGACTTTTTCGTCCTAATCAGATGAATATTTTAAAAATTTGTAATTTACAGGACCAAAATCAAAGTGAGGAAGTTAATCGTACCAAAAGCAAAAATGGCGTAACTTACAAGACAAAAAATCGAATTTTCCCTAAAATAAATTTACAGGAAGAATTTCAAAAGGTGAAAACGACCTAGACTGAAAAAAGCATAATCCCTCTTTTTATTCCATGAACTTTCTAACAAACATATATTTTTTCCACTAAAATGTAATAACTGATTCTTGAAACAGGATGCAAGGACATGGCTATTGAATCCACCTGATGAATCTTTAGGATTCGTATTAGCCGACAATGGTTTCGATGTTTGGTTGGCAAACGTTCGAGGGACTAGTTACAGCAGGGGACATACATCCTTGACCCCTAATGATCCGGTACTAATTCAACAACCGTAATGTACTTTCTAAAAGTTTGAACTTGTAGAGACGTGTGAAATTAATTCTCCGACACAGGAATACTGGAACTGGTCGTGGGACGAATTAGCAGCCTACGATCTTGTCGCGATGCTCAATTATGTTTACAGCCAAACAGGGCAGAAGTCACACTATGTTGGCCATTCCTTGGTAATTCCCAACACATTTGCAAGATTATTTTCTTGTCACAATGGGAATATGTGATGATTAAACTTTAAATAAACAGGGGACTTTAATGGCTTTTGCGGCATTTTCGAGAAATGAGGCTGTGAACATGGTTAGATCAGCTGCATTTTTGTGCCCTATAGCTTTCATGGGTCAGTTGCCATCCCCTCTAGTTAGACTTGCTGCTGAAGCATTTTTAGCTGAAGTAAGCAACAAGCACTTTCTCATTCATTTTTCAAGAGTTTGAGAGGGTGAAAATCGCGCGTTTTAACAGACTTGTGTGACTTGATTATATGTAACAGGACGTGTACTGGTTGGGACTCAGAGAATTTGCCTTTGGAGAGTGAGAAACGAGCTCCGTAAACTCGTTTTATTTTATGCATGACTATTATCGTTCGCCTAAAAAGAGAAAGAAAAAACGCTTTTGAAGAAGTGATTTTTATCAAGGACGATGTAACTTTACCACATTTTGGTTTTGAAAAAATAGTCACACATTTGACATTTTAGTCCTGTTACATGCTATACCAGGTAACCTAGATTTTTCCATGTGGCAATGTCTGATTGGTCAACCAAATGACCTCTTACAATTTCGGTCACATGATGTTGAAAAATTGAAAGTTACAGGACTATTTCCAAAATTTCTTAGTTAAAATTCCTCAATTTATTATCGTTAAGGAGACAAAAAAAAAGTACAATTGTCCTAAGAAAAAGTACAATAACTTAATGCATCTAAAAGTATTTCTTGAATTTGACAGAGAGCCTGTTTCCAAACTTGTAAATGCTATCTGCACCAGAATCGATTGTAGTAAATTGGAGGATGTTTTTACAGGTAACCATTTTTAAAAATAATCTTGATTATGAATTCAATTTTAATTGTCACATTTGATTAGGTCCAAATTGTTGCATCAACCCTTCAAGTGCAGTTTTGGGTGAATTGCAACCAACTTCAACGAAAAACCTTATCCATTTATCCCAGAGTGAGTCTTAAAATTGTCGAAAAACTTGCGAATGTGATTGTTAATTGTCGAAGTGTTTAATAGTTATAAGTGTTCGCACAGTGATAAGACAAGGTACGATAGCAATGTACGACTATGGCAACGTATTTGATAACAACGAACGCTATGGACAGCCGACTCCTCCAGAGTACGACATAACAAGCATTCCGAACAATCTTCCTCTACTCCTCGCCTATGGTGGGAACGATTTGCTTTCCGATCTTAAAGATGTTCGAGCATTGATCAACACACTCTCGGATCGTGATCCTACCAAGCTTAACCTGCTATACAGGGGAGACTATTCTCACTTGGACTTTATTTATGAGGTAAATGCTAAGCAAGTTGTGTACAATTCTGTTATATCTTTCTTCAGAACGAATTAAAATATTTCATCTCGTATTTCATTGTATCTGCAGCTTCTTTTAATAAATTACATTACAGCTTCGTTTAATACTCTGGCTGTACCTGAATTACGTAGAAAATAAAATATCAAAGTATATGATATGTTATCATTGATCGTGTTAGGAATTAATATACAAGAATTAATTCTCCACCTCTCTACAAGTTCAGACTTTTAGATGAGACGAAATTCTTTCATGGTATCAGAGCAAACCAGGCAAAACGAACTGGGTTCGATTTTCCACTCGATGGGCCTCCTCCCCAAAAAAGGGTAAGAGGTGTTAATCCGGCCCACGAGTGAAAGGGAGTGTTAGGAATTAATATACAAGAATTAATTCCCCACCTCTCTACAAGTTCGGACTTTTAGACATAATTCTTTCTGATCATAAAGTAACCAATTTAAACACATAATTCATGTACTATTTCCGATCTATAATTTTTTCAAATATAGAAGTTTGAGAATATGGAGAGGAAGTGAATAAATTTTGTAGGTGAGTTATGATATGATGAGAGGCCCCGGAGTCCAAGATCCAAGGAACGGAGTGGGTATGTGAGGTGGTGTATGTACCAGCAGGGTGGGTGTGTATATTGGGTGGGGTTTGTAATAGTGGAGTGAGTGCGTAGATGCGGGGGTGTACTTACCAGAGTTGGGGGTGTATGCAGCAGTGGAGTAGTGGATCTGGCCCATCTGGACAGCAAGCTTTCGTGGAGCAGTGGAGTGGTTTTTTTTTTTTTTTTTTTGTGATGGAGCAGATTTCGTGGAGTGATGGAGGGGATGAAGTACATATCAGTGATAATTGGATCAAAAAAGTATGGAGGATGTGATATGTACGATTAAAACAGGGATAAAAGAAAAAGGAGGTTGCAACCGTGGAGGTTGGGCAGTTATGGAGTTGTTCTAAGCAGTTGCAGGGCTCGTATAGGGAGGATGGTAGTCGGGAGTTTGGACGACAGTGAGTATCGAGCAACGACTACGAGGGAGGGTTTCGGATTTAGGCGTCAGCCATAGATGAGGGAGTATAGAGAAACAATGAATTATATTTTTATTGAAGGATTGTAAAGAATACATGAGGGAGTATTCAATATGTATATATACAAACCATATCTAATAAACCATATCTAATATATATCTCTTAACGAAAGAACTTTAAATAAGGAAAGAATAAAGATTTACAATATATATAGAGAAAAAACCTTAAATACCCTTAATATTCATATAGCACCTTAATTTCGAGAATTAAACATTTAATTATATTTTTAAATTCCTGAAGCTAGGCAACTCATCATGTCCCGAATTATAGGGCATATTATAGTAAATTCTGACTTTCCCAATTTCGAAATCTTAAAATTCATTTCAGGAAATCCTTAAGTGCAGAAAGCAAAATAGAAAATTTAGTACCATTTTTGTTGAATCATTCATATCATCAAAGTCATCAAATCAAAATCGGTAATTGCTGCCGTGAAACGCGGCCTCCGCCGCCCCTATGGCTGCCGCCTCCATATCTCAGGCGAAGAAGGCCGCCCATCGTGCCCCAAAGCTTAGCCGTCGTCTGCAAACCTTTGCCGCCCATCGTACAAATCGTTGATGGTGTAGATCTGCGCCACCGTCTACAAATCTTCCCCGTTGCCGCCGCCATGGAAGAGCTTGCAGGGGCCATCGCCGCCGTATTTCGTACAGATCGGGGATGGTGTAGATCCGCCGCAAAGACGAAGGATCCGCTGCCATCCGCGGTTATGTTGGGGCAGATTTAGAAGCTTAATGTCGTGAGGCTGCCGTGTGAGTACAAAAAAGATCTTCAAACTTGCATCAAGATGTTAATCTGTGTAGGGTAACAATGGATGACTGGAAGCAGGCTTTATGCTTTTGATTTTCTGGATTTTTAGACGAGTTTGGTTCGAGCAGTTGTTCGCGAATGTAATGCGCATTTGATAGTTATTAGGTAATGTTATTCTTTCATTCTGTGTTCTAATTTTATGATGGTGCTGTTGAGTTGTTTCATAGATTTTTTTCTTGATTTTTTGCTTTTGAAAATATAATTGGTTATTCCCCCAAAGAAGTGAAGCGCGTTACTTCAGGATTTTCTTGATTTTATGTTTCAATATACATATATTTAGACTGCACTTTAGTTTGCATGTTTTTATGCAAAATTGTCGAAATGCACTTTAGTTTGCATATTTTTATGCAAATTGTCGAAATGCACTTTAGTTTGCATAATACTGGACGTAATTCACATGAAATTCAATATACATATGTTTAGAATGCACTTTAGTTTGCATGCTTTTATGCAAAATTATATATATGCACTTTAATACGCATTATCCTATTCACTAATTGTTGTATAACTGTATACTTTTTTGCAGATTAAGTTTGGAAAGTGAAATCTCTCAATTAAATGTGAAGACCTTATTTTTAGGAATGATTTGAAATTTGGAAGCCAATTAAATGTGAAGACCTTTCTTTTTAGGAATGATTTGAAATTTTAAATGTTTGACTAATATTAATTAATTCGAAAAAAATTAAATTAAAATGGTAGATTGATCTATTTATGTCCAATTTGATCCTATTAAAAACAAAAAAATAAGCTAGTTTCTATTTGTAAAAAGTAGAAATGAAATGAACTTAATAACAATTTCACCATATGCCTAATATATATACCACAACACATATTCATCGAAAATATTATTCCATCAAAAGGAGAAATGTTTATAAACTGCAGCCTCAAAATATTAGTAATTTTACACAAAATATTGTTACTTTTGAGTTCATATATATCCCCTATAATACTAATAGGGAGTTTTAAAATGATGATGTGTCGTCTTGTGAGAGCTTTGACCTACGTGTCATTTTATTAAAAATCGAGTTACACGTGTAATTTTGTTATTTGTTATGAAGCCACGTCTGCAGCAATATTTTAAGTATATATACTTTCCTTACTTAATTTATAATTACATGTTATTCAATAATTTTCATCTATTAATCACTTAATTTCTAAATTACATTAATTATTCAATACATTTCATCTATTAATTTTCCAATTACATTATAATCTTTTAAATCTTTATATGAAATTTTATAAGTGTATCTTTAAAATATGAGTTATACTATTTTTCGTATTAACTTTTATCAATACGCGGGGAGTCACCTAATTTTTAATAATTACGAGACAAAATGAGTATTAAATTACACCCATAACTGAGAAGGGTAAATTAAAATATTTAGGCCAATCAAGTCGTGTGTATGTAGCAAAATTGACAAATCTACTTGCAAGACAAGACCTAGTCTATATATCATATGACCAACAAATACACAAAATTCCACACATACGACTAAACGTGTGGAAATATTGATTTCTTTAGAGTATTAATGTGAGGACTATGGTTGAGTGAAGTTGAATTATTACCTTTCCAAAAAAATATAAAATATGAAATTGAAATATTAAATATTCAATTTTATTAGCTTGCACGTTTCTATTAAATCTAGAATCATGTTTAAATTAATTAAAGTTAGTATCACATTTCATCATGTGTCCAGTTTGCACAGGACAGACTCAATTAGTGATCACCAACCCGATTCAAACAAAAAATTTACACTTTCGGGTACAAAATACACCTAGTCTAATACATATATGTCTAGTTTGGTAGGTTAGATTAGTCCAAGATATGACACTAATCAGATCCAAAATATATGTCTAATTAAAAAAAGAAATTACACCTAACACGTAAAAAAAATATTCGATTGTATGTATACCAAAAAAACGAAATACACATTATTTACTATCCAATGTGAGTAAGTTAAAATATCCTGACATGGTCATAGACTTATAAATAAGTAACATATCTACTGACATACCAAATTATTGCTTAGTAAAGTCTTTCCTCGTGACAAGAATAATTAAGAAAAAAAGAGTTTATATATATATAACGTGTTAAGTACGGTGTTGAACTTCTGAATATATTTAAAGTTTATTATTTGAATTCAATAAAATGTTCTTACATAATTTATTTGTTTAATTATTGATGAGTACTACTAATTCAAATATGACATAATTAATATAATGTTTTTAGTAACAATGAGGACAAGACTATTAATTTGGAGCTATTACAAGATATAATAATCGGTTCAGTTTTCATGTTTCACTTTTAGTGTTTCATTGGTATTCCATCCTTTTGGATTTTTAACACGTATGTGTCGCTTCCAATATTATAGGGCGTTGATTATTTTTTAATATGATACATGTCAATCATTTATATAGTGGAATACGATGTGGAACATCAAAACTGGAACAAGTGATCTCATCCGGATAACTTATATGTGAATATGTATGTATTTTCAACCACAAGTTTGTCTTCTAAGTTGACTTGACCTGGGATATTTCCACAAACATTCACACTCAATTAAGTCTATATAAATGGATCAAAATATAGCGTTTAGAAATTATTAATAAATAGTTGTTTACCTCGAAAGAGTTATGACTATTAAGTTTTTTCCCTTATTGATGTTGTTTTTTGTGGTTTTAGCATACGATTTTCAAACTGTTTCAGGAGAAACATTAATCAGGTGCATGGAGAAGGAGAGGCGAGCCCTTCTAACGTTCAAGCAAGGCCTTATAGATGACGAAGGTCTTCTCTCATCGTGGGGAAGTGAAGACGACAAAAAAGAATGCTGCAAATGGAGTGGCGTTCGATGCAGCAACACCACTGGTCACATCACTGCTCTCAGACTTGAAGCAATTTCTTCTATCTACTCAGTTAGAGGTACGATTAGTCCAGCCTTTCTTGAGTTGCATCATTTGAAAGATCAATTGAGCCTGCAGGACAATTCTTTTGGAGGGACCATTCCGAAATTCATCGGTTCCATGAAAAGTTTGCAACACCTGAATCTCGGCTACTGCAGATTTTTCGGGAGTATTCCTCACGAGTTAGGGAACCTTACCAACTTGCGCACGCTCAATCTTCGGGGAAACAACCTCTGGTCGACGAACCTCTATTGGCTTTCTCATTTGCCAATGTTATCTCTACTTAATTTGGATTTTGAAAACATAAGTGATACCAATTGGCTTCAACATGTAGTGTTGAACGTTCCTTCTCTCCAACAATTGTCCTTGTTGAGTTGTATGCTTACTGATCCCGTTACCAAATACCCTCCACATCTTTTTGTCAACTCATCTTCTTCTACATATCTTTCCACCCTTCATTTGTTGGGTAATAATCTCACTTCTTCCATATTTGATTGGTTATTCAACATAAGCTCGAGTCTTGTTTCTATAAACTCGGGATTCAATTTTGCTAGATGGCCCAATTCCAGATGCCTTTGGTTGATTAACTTTTCTCCAGATGCTTTATCTTTCTAATAACATGCTTGAAGGTGGGGTTCCAAAATCATTCGGGAATTTAAGCCATTTGCAATCTCTATCTCTTTTAGGGAATCCCTTGAAGGTTCCAATTGATAAAATCTTGGAAAACCTACCATGCACACAATTGGTATTACTATACTTAGACAACACTCAACTTGGTCAGTCCATGTTGCAAGTCTTGGCTGACTTGGTAAGCTTGAAACTTTGGATCTCTCCAATAATTCTTTGCAAGGCACAATATCTGAGATCCACTTCATCAACCTTGGCAACTTAAAGTCCTTGGTTCTATCCTTCAATTCTTTGACCCTTTTCAGTTGCAATACATTGATTTAGCAAGTTGCAAAATGGGGCCATCTTTTCCAACATGGCTTAAGACACAAAAGAATTTCACGAGGCTTGATCTTTCTAACAATAGTATATCAGATGACTGGCATCATTCCTGACTTATCTTCCATTTACTTAAATTCGATAGATGTTAGCTCTAATAAGTTTTCAGGCCCTCTACCATTACTCCATCCGGATATTAGTTTCGTTCAGTTAAGCAAAAATAGCTAGGTTCTTAGGATCGAATCTCTCATTATCTATATGCAACTTTACCAGCAATCTCCAGTTGCTTGACCTCTCCTCCAATTGTTGGGAGAATATAAAAGATTTGAGAGTTATCAATTTGAATAACAACAGTCTTTCTGGTAAAATTCCACATTCTTTGGGTTCTTTATCCAACCTGGTGTCACTGCACTTGGGGGATAATAATTTATCCGGAGAGTTGCCTTCGTCTTTGAAGAATTGTCGACTTCTACAACTGATGGATGTTGGAGGTAATAAATTAACCGGACCATGGCTACGTGAAATTCCGAATATGCTTCATCTTGTCTTGCGTCGAAATAGTTTTTATGCAAATTGACATAACTACAAGTCTTGGACATCTCTCAAAATAATATATCTGCTTCAACAGTTTTGCATCGTTGATTGACAACAATACCACCACGATTCTCATCAGTGTTGGTTGGGGCAATTTCATTGAATATGCATTAGTTCAATGGAAAGGTCAGGAGAGTCGGAGTACAAAAATATTTTGGGACTTCTTAAAGCATTTTAATTCTGATTTGAGGGGTTTGCGTTCATTGAACCTGTGGTGAGATGGGGAGTTTAGAAGTCCTTGATTTGTCGCGAAACCAACTCTCCGGTGAGATACCCATTGGCTTGACACAAATGCATTTTTTGAGCGTTCTTGATTTGTCCAGCAACCATTTATCTGGCAAAATTCCATCGGGTACTCAATTACAGAGCTTCAACGAATCATGTTTCGAAGGGAATTCTGAACTATGTGGAAAACCTCTCAAGTTGTGCCCAGAAGACGACGTCATCACTACTGCAGAAGATGATACGGAGGATGAAAACGAAGGACTGTTTGGCCTATCCTCTACGCAAGAACTTGGAATATCAATCGCGTTTGGGTTCATTGATTGTTGATTGGTTGTGTGTGACTACAACTCTGTTTCTCAACAAATTCAGATGCAACTGAACTGAAAGGTAACTAACTACTTTTATGTTTTCATCTTCATAATATCGTTCAATTTCTTGTAATATCATATGGATATTTCAGATGTAGCTGCTCTCTGAAGACGTGGAAGGTTCGTGAGGTGTCAAGTGGATTGGATAAAACAAGATTTGTTACTACAACTTATGTACTTCTGTTTAGAATCACTTATTTGCATGACATAGTGTGAGTTTGTTTTGAAACGTTTTTATGTTTGTTAATTTCAATCTCAATCTCCATTATTTAACTTACAATATTCTGTTTTCTGTTAAGTTGGATTTGTTAATAATGATCTCCAGTATTACATTCTGTCACCTATAATTGATCAAAATTGTTAATTTCAACAGAGTTAAATATTTTAATAATTGATCAAAATATTTTCAACTCTGTTAAATATTTATCTTCAGAATCATCTTCAGTATTTTGATCAACTCTGTTACATATTTTGATCAACTCTGTTAAATTCGCTAAAATCCAAGAAGGCAAATTGCAAGATCTCTTCAAAATATTTATCTTCATAATAGTGTTCAACTCTGTTAACTATTTTGATCAATCATTAAGATTTGTTAATAATGATCTCCAGTATTACATTCTGTCACCTATAATTGATCAAAATTGCAAACTTATATACCACAACACATATTCGTCGAAAATATTTACTATTTTAAATTAAACTAATGGAAATTTATATCGTTTTGTACTAATAATACATATTAATATTGTTAATGATAAGTCAAAAGATATTTTATTCACATTGACTAAAGGTATTTATACAATGTACACTCTGAGAGTATGATGAAAGTTCCAATGTGGGATGACAAGAGATTACATCTACACAATATTTACAATATCACTAATACGCCCCCTCAAGATGGTGGGCGATTGCCGACACCAATCTTGTCCATAAGCAATTTGAGACGATTCCGAGAGAGAGGTTTGGTGAGGGCATCCGCAAGTTGATCAGCAGAGGAGACATGAGCAACACGGATACGAGATGTTTTCACCAAGTCACGAACAAAGTGATAATCAATGGCAATATGCTTCATACGTGAGTGAAACACCGGGTTCGAGCAGAGATATGTGGCTCCAATGTTATCACAATATAGAGACGGGACATCCTGAGGTGGCGGAACCAGGAGTTCAGAGAGAATGGAAGAGGTCCACTGCATTTCGGCAGCTGCTGCAGCAATGGCTCGATATTCGGCCTCAGTGAAGAGCGAGCCACAGAGCGCTGCTTACTTTGCACCCAGAAATATGACATAGGCACTTGTGGATGTTCTATCATCACAGTCACCAGCCCATTCGACATCAGAGAAGCAGTGAAGAGTGAGGGGAGAGTGACACTACAGGTGAAGTGAGAAATGACGAGTGCCATTCAAATACCGAAGTAACCTCTTGACCGCACCCCAATGAAGATCAGAAGGAGCGTGCATGAATTGAGAGAGTTTGTTCACAGCAAAGGCAATGTCAGGTCTGGTGAGGAGCAGATACTGAAGACTGCCAAGCACTTGACGATAGACAGTGGGGTCAAAAGCAGGACTGCCATCGTGAAGAGAAAGAGACACCTGTGGCAAGAGGGGTTTGAACAGGCTTAGCATAAAGCATGTTGTGACCAGCAAGCAGATCCGTAATATATTTGTGTTGAGACAGAAAGCACGAGTCTCGAGTTCGAAGCACTTCCACTCCAAGAAAATAGGATAAGGAGCCGAGATCCTTAATAGAGAACTTGGATGCCAGATTGGAAACCACCGTGGTCATAAAACTGTCACTGTTGCCTGTGAGAACTAAGTCATCCACGTAGATCAGAAAATAAGCTAGAACACCCTGATGAGCATAAACGAAGAGGGATTCATCCGACTTGGTACACACAAAGCCAATGGATATCAAGAAGGTCCGCAAGGCATTATACCAAGTGCGTGGGGCTTGCTTGAGGCCATAAATAGATTTACGGAGCTTGCAGACGAGGCTGGGACGATCAGAGTCAGAGAAACCCGGGGGTTGGGACATATAAACCTCATCAGTAAGGGTGCCGTGAAGGAAGGCATTGTTTACATCAAACTGTATGAGAGGCCAGTTACGAGAGACAGTAATGCTAAGAACAATCCGGATAGTAGCAAGCTTGACAACCGGACTGAAAGTTTCAAAGAAGTCGATACCCGGTCGTTGATGAAACCCCTTGGCTACCAACCGAGCTTTAAATTTATCAACAGATCCATCCGGCTTTCTTTTGATACGGAATACCCATTTTCAGCCAACCACATTTTGCGAAGGAATCGACGGTACGAGATCCCAAGTACCATTACGCAGGAGAGCATTATACTCCTCAGACATAGCTGTTCGCCAGCGTGGATCTTTAAGGGCCTGTGTAACAGTAGTTGGTTCAACATCAATAGAAGAAGTGACGGTTAGACAGTACCTCGGATTTGGTTAGATGATGTTGTTCCTGGAGCGAGTAATCATGGGATGGTGATGTGTAGGAGCCATAGGGGGATCCGGTGATGGAGGGGCAGCAGGGGGTGCCGGCGTAGGCGAGGGCACTGGTGGTGCCTCAAAAGGAGTGGTTGTGATCGGTATTGGTGGGGGGTTAGGGATCGGGTGATCGTTTGTGGATGGAGGTGGTGGGGTGACGAGTTTGGGTGGTGTGGCGAAGGGTAGGACAGATTCGACGAAGTCCACATGACGGGAGATATATATCCTGTTGGTGGATCGATCGAGGCAGAGATATGCACTTTGGGTGGGAGAGTAACCAACAAACACACAAGGCGTAGATCGGTTATCAAGTTTGTGAGCGGTGTAGGGGCGAAGCCAAGGAAAGCATAGGCAACCGAACACTCGGAGTTTGGTGAGATTTGGAGGACGACTAAACAGTTTCTCAAAGGAAGAAAGCATGTCAAGGGCTGGTTTGGGTAGGCGATTAATGAGGTATATGGCTGTGGAGATAGCATAGGGCCAAAAGGTTAGGGGCATGGAAGCAAGATGGAGTAGGGCTAAGGCCGTGTCAACGACATGGCGATGATGGCGTTTGGAGGCACCATTGTGCTCTGGAGTGTGAGGCGGAGTTGTTAGGTGAGTGATTCCATGAGATGTGAGAAAGGAGCGTAGGGCTAGGTATTCCACTACAAAAAATGCCTCGATTAGAGACCGATTTTAAGACCGTAAAGGCGGTCTCAACACACGTTAGAGACCGATTTGAGACCGTTTTATGGTGGTCCTTATTCGCTTGGTACCTGATATTCAGAGACCGAATTTATGAAACGATCTCAAATTAGAGACCAATTTAGAGACCGACAATTCGGTCTTATAACAGTCCCTAAACGTGAGCCGGCCCGACCTATTTTCGGGCCCTAAAACACATATCGATCTCTAGTCTATAATTAGGGACCGAATATTCGGTCACTAAATAATAAAACACATATCTTCCATTGCCATTAATTTTTTCTCAGAATCTCTTCTCCACAAAATTAAAATTAATCTCTTCTCTACAAAATAAAAATTAATCTCTTCTCTACAAAATAAAAATTAATCTCATTGTCATAACAACATTTTAGAATATAGACTTTTGTTATCAAATGAGAATTTCATTCATCACAACCTAATTAAATGTTTTGATAACTCATTCAATAGATCAACTAAATGTTGACAAAGTGAGGAAATATAAAAACTCTACATCAAAAGAAACATAAATAATAAATAAAATTTGTTCACCCGTTCCCTTAGGTACTAGTATTTGATTTATGAAGATAACACTGTCCCTGATCTATATTATTTACTACTATTATACATATCTATTAATTATATGATGTAATATACATTGAAAGAAAATTATCATAATGTGAACACTTCATAAATTAATTAATTTGAGAAATATGAGAAAACATTAATTTAACGAAGAGGGAATGAGAAATCTTACGTTGAATTTGAAACGAGATCTTCAAACTGATATTGGAAAGGAAAATCAAGGAATGACCTATTTAGAAACTGGTTTGTGGGTTAAAATTGAGAGAATGACATGTGATATATATGGGCTATTTATTCGCAAGAATGGGGCGTGGGCTGAGCTTTCTTCCGGAGTGTTCAGAGACCGCTAAAATCGGTCTCTGAAAACAAACAGCTTGATTTGATACCGATTTGAGACCGCAAAAAATCGGTCTATAAACACAACCGCCTAATTTGGGACCGAAAAATCGGTCTGTACTGTTTAAAATTATTCATATCTCTTAAAATATACATATAATCGCCAATCTGATTTGTCTCTCCCAACGATGGATAAATATTCCTCTTCTTCTAAATTCGATTCCTCCATCTCGAACAAAGTCATAAAGTCAGATTCGTTGGAAGTGGAGACGATAATGTCCAATTCAATTGATTTAGAGATCGTAGTGCCTGATTTAGAGGAGATAATGAAAGATTCCACTAATTTAGATAGTGTAGTAAAAGATTCTTCTTCGGATGTGGATACTTTGTCCGAGTTTAAAGGATTTTCGCCTGATCCCGACGGTAAGTGATCGATTCACATACGTATAAAACAACCTATCAAATTTTTTTATACCAATTAAAGAATGAATTTTTAGTCTCCAATTAAAATTCAAAATCAGAATTTTAATTTCGGTTTAGAGACTGATATTCGGTGGCTAAGTGGTCTGAAAAACATAATATTAAAGACCGAACTGAAAACATTCTCTAAACGAGCGGTCAAAATTGCTAGTCAATTAAAATTTTGGGATTCAAATTTTTTTATACCAATTAAAGACTGAATTGTCGGTCTCTAAATAAAATTCAAAATCAAAATTTTAATTTCGGTTTAGAGACCGATAGTATTAAAGACCGAACTGAAAACAGTCTCAAAACTCAAATTTTTTTCGGATCAGTCTCAAATCAGTCTCTATTTGAGACTGATTTATGTCGGTCTCAAAACTTTGGTCTCTAATTGAGGCATTTTTTGTAGTGTTAACCACCGTTATCAGAGTACAAGGTTTTGATTTTTGTGGAGAGGTAGTTTTCAACTAGGGATTTAAATGCAACAAACGTTGGAAGGACATCAGATTTACGTTTCAACGGATAGAGCCATATATACTTAGTGAAGTGATCAACAAAGATAACATAGTATTTATAGCCATCACAAGATAAAATAG
Source organism: Galeopsis tetrahit (assembly GCA_963675135.1). Classification (NCBI taxonomy): domain Eukaryota; kingdom Viridiplantae; phylum Streptophyta; class Magnoliopsida; order Lamiales; family Lamiaceae; genus Galeopsis; species Galeopsis tetrahit. Next base: position 20,263,139 of record OY776130.1, read on the forward strand.
AAGAAGTCCAAACATCGGAAAATATTAATTCTAAAGGAATAGTAGATGATAAAGAAGAATCCATAAACGGTAACTTATGACTCTTAATGCACTTATAAGACTCACAAGTGTGCTGACTCAATTCATTGAATGGAAAATTGTTTGTAGATAAGGTAAAATTCAAAATACGAGAAGACGGGTGACCAAGACGAGCATGCCAGGTGGGGACGGGCTGACGGGACACAATGAGGGCAGTGGGAGGGGAGGATGAGCAGACACCCGTAGGCCAAACATAAAGCCCATTAACGCGCGGACCTTGGAGAAGAACACTCCCCGAAGGACGCTCCATCACCTGAAAACCAAAATCAGAGAACGAAACATGAACATTATTTTGTCGGCACAATTGAGAGACAGATAGTAAATTTCTGGACATGGAAGGAACAACAAGGGTATCCGAAAATGCTAGAAATTCTAAATTCTCAAAAAATAAGGAGCCTGTATGCGAAATAATTAATCTGTTACCATTACCAACCACCACGTCTTCACCGCCACCATAAGGAGAATGTAGGGATAGGTTAGCCAGGTCTGTAGTGATGTGGTGAGAGGCGCCCGAGTCGAGAATCCACCCCGAATGGGCTGGGGCGGAAGAGGTTGCATGTGCAGAGGGAGTGGAGTAGCCTGACGAAGTAAGAGCTCTTGGAGATGGCACATATGATTGAATTTCGGGACATCGGCGGGCGGAGTGGCCAGGTGTGCCACAAATTTGGCACTTCCCCATATATCATGTCGATATTGTTGAACTGCTTTCCGTTGTCCGTCACGATCGCCTGAGGTAATCCAAAACGACAAATGATGTGTGTCCAAATGAAAATTTTCATTTGGAGAGTCGTTATGATCTTCATCGCCTTTGCTTCCACCCATTTTGTAAAGTAATCCACAACGACCACTGCAAAATCACTCCCCCTGTGCCTGTCGGGAAAGGTCCGATTAAATCAATGCCCCACTTGGCAAAAGGCCAAGAGCTATATATTGAAATTAAATCATCTGGTGGTGAATGGATGGCTGGAGCATATAGTTGACAATTTCTGCATGTCTTCGCATAATGCATGGCGTCCTTCCTCAATGTTGGCCAAAAATATCCTTGTCGAATAGTCTTCATCGCGAGAGCATGTCCTCCAGTATGATTCCCACACATCCCTTCGTGGATTTCTCCCGAAACAACTTCGGCCTCTTCAGTATCTAGGCATTTCAACAGTGGGAATGCGAATCCTCTTTTATAAAGCTTGTCGTTGATTATAGTATATCTTGCTGCTTGAATCTGCAGCCTTTTTGCTTTAACTTTGTTCGTTGGGAGCGTGCCATTTTTGATATATTCAAAGATTGGAATAATCCAGCTTTGCTTGCTAGTGGTTGCCTCAGTATGGGCGATCAAGTTGTACCTGATAGATGGAAAAGAGATTTTTGTTATAATTACCTCATTGAACTCGGCCTCTCCTTTTGAGGTGGCTATGCGAGCCAAAGCATCACCTTGCGAATTCAACTCCCTCGGGACTTGCTCGAGGTATATTTGCTCGAATTTCTCGAGTAAGTTCTTGGCCAATTCCTGGTACTTCATCATCTGCTCGTTGCGAGCTTCATATTCCCCATTCACTCGGCACACGATCAAATGTGAGTCGCTATAAATCTTTAGTCGACGAGCCCCTACTGCCATAACCATCTTCAATCCTGCGACCAATGCCTCATACTCCGATTCATTGTTGGTCGCCAAGCAATCCTACAAAACACTTCATTTTGGTATTTTCGAGGTTAAGTGACACTATAAACGAGTTATAGAAAACAACAACCCTAGAACGAATGTGAATTGGTCATGGGTAACTCTTTTGCAACTCGTGAGACTTTTCAAAAAGAGAGAATGAGTGAATCGATGAAAGTGCACTTTCCACATTATAGTGGGATAACCTATATAGTTTTTGAGAACTAACGTATGTGATTTTCCGTAAAATGAAGAAAACATAAGGTTGTTTGGTCACCAAGCAATCCTACAAAACACTTCATTTTGGTATTTTCGAGGTTAAATGACACTATAAACTAGTTATAGAAAACAACAACCCTAGAACGAATGTGAATTGGTAATGGCTAACTCTTTTGCAACTCGTGAGACTTTTCAAAAAGAGAGAATGAGTGAATCGATGAAAGTGCACTTTCCACATTATAGTGGGATAAACTATAGAGTTTTTTAGAACTAACGTATGTGATTTTCCGCAAAATGAAGAAAACATAAAGTTTGCTTGGTCACCAAGCAATCCTACAAAACACTTCATTTTGGTATTTTCGAGGTTAAATGTCACTATAAACGAGTTATAGAAAACAACAACCCTAGAACGAATGAGAATTTGTAATGGTTAACTCTTTTGCAACTCGTGAGACTTTTCAAAAAGAGAGAATGAGTGAATCGATGAAAGTGCACTTTCCACATTATGATGGGATAAACTATAGAGTTTTTGAACACTAACGAATATGATTTTCTGCAAAATAAAAAAAACGTAAAGTTTGCTTAGTCACCAAGCAATCCTACAAAACACTTCATTTTGGTATATTCGAGGTTAAATGGCACTATAAACGAATTATAGAAAACAACAACCCTAGAACGAATGTGAATTGTTCATGGTTAACTCTTTTGCAACTCGTGAGACTTTTCAAAAAGAGAAAATGAGTGAATCGATGAAAATGCACTTTCCACATTATAGTGGGATAAACTATAGAGTTTTTGAGAACTAACGTATGTGATTTTCCGCAAAATGAAGAAAACATAAAGTTTGCTTGGTCACCAAGCAATCCTACAAAACACTTCATTTTGGTATTTTCGAGGTTAAATGACGCTATAAACGAGTTATAGAAAACAACAACCCTTGAACGAATGTGAATTGGTCATGGTTAACTCTTTTGCAACTCGTGAGACTTTTCAAAAAGGGAGAATGAGTGAATCGATGAAAGTGCACTTTCCACATTATAGTGGGATAAACTATAGAGTTTTTGAGAACTAACGTATGTGATTTTCCGCAAAATGAAGAAAACATAAAGTTTGCTTGGTCACCAAGCAATCCTACAAAACACTTCATTTTGGTAATTTCGAGGTTAAATGGCACTATAAACGAGTTATAGAAAACAACAACCCTAGAACGAATGTGAATTGGTCATGGTTAACTCTTTTGCAACTCGTGAGACTTTTCAAAAAGAGAGAATGAGTGAATCGATGAAAGTGCACTTTCCACATTATAGTGGGATAAACTATAGAGTTTTTGAGAACTAACGTATGTGATTTTCCGCAAAATGAAGAAAACATAAAGTCGAATCTTACCGCCGATGAGAAGGTTTGTCCCAAAGGACTTACTAAAACGATTCCAGATCCTGCCCGAGTGGCCGTCGATGAACAATGACCAAGGTCGCACCTCGAGTTCCTTGCTCAGATCTGGTGGGAATGTAAGTTCCACAATAAAGTCGGCGAGCACTTGGCCTTTAGTTGCAGTCCTTGGCGAGAAAGTCACACCAAACTGTCCGATCTCTACAACCCATTTTAGAAATCTACCCGCACTATCTGGCCTATGCAGAATCTAACGAAGTGGAAATGTTGTCAAAACCTCCACTTCATGATAAAAAAAATATGGCCTCAACTTCCTTACACTCATTACCAAAGCATCAACTAACTTTTCTAATGGGGCATACCTCAGCTCGGTATCCCTCAACGCTTGACTCACATAATAAATTGGCAAATGAGTTGTACCTTCTGCTCGAACGAGCACTGCACTTATAGCATGTTGGCTTGCGGCGAGATATAGAAACAATTTTCCCCCGGGACCGGTTTTGATAAGATTACTATATCCGCCAGATATTCTTTGAGCCCAGTAAAGGCTTGCTCACACTCCCAAGTCCATTCAAATTTTCCCTTCTTCAAAGCATCGAAGAAGGGTTTGCATTGATCTCCGATTTTTGCTATAAATTTGTTCAATGCAGCCAATCAACCATTTAATCTCTGTACCTCTTTCACGTTTCTCGGGCTCTGCATGTCGACGATTGCTTGAATTTTACTCGGATTTGCTTCAATCCCTCTTTGACTGACCATGTGCCCCAAAAATTTCCCAGATTGAACCCCAAAGTTGCACTTCTTTGGGTTGAGCTTCATGCCATATTCTCGCATAATATCGAACGCCATTGCCAGATGTCGAGCATGGTCTTCCTTGTGCAAACTTTTCACAATAATGTCATCTATGTAGACCTCCATTGTCTCGCTGATTTGTTGCTCGAACATTGTGTTGACCAATCTCTGGTATGTAGCCCCTGCATTTCTCAATCCAAAAGGCATTCTCTTCCATACATACATGTTTTGCTTCGTCATAAAGGTTGTATGCTTGACGTCGTCCGGATGCATAGCAATTTGATGATACCCGGCGAAGGCATCCATGAACGTCAATAACTCATGGCCAGCTGTCTAATCGACCAAATAATCTATGTGCGATATTGGGAAGTTATCCTTCGGACACGCCTTGTTCAAATCTGTAAAATCCACACATAATCTCCAAGTACCTATTGGCTTCTTGACGAGCACTGGGTTGGCGACCCACTGAGGCTCCGTTCCTGCAATTTCGACCAATCAATTATCCACCAACTTTTTCACCTCGCTCTCCAAGGCTGCATATTTTTCCGGACCAAACTTTCTTCGTTTTTGGTGGATAGGTTTGCAGATCGCATCAACATTCAGCCGATGACAAGCATACTTGGTCTTGATCCTTGTCACGTCCGCATGCAACCAAGCGAACACGTCCATATTTTATTTCAGAAACTCAAGAATTTCAATTTGTAAGGGCTCTGGCAAATTTATGCCGAGGAAAACTTCCCATTCTGGATTAACCTGTATGGACTCCAGTTCCTCAACTGGGGTTGCTCGTCGATTTGGCTCATAGAGCCTTGGATCATCAATAGGTCGTCTTACACTAGGATCGTATTCTTCTGGCTCAAAGCCTATCCTTGGTTCCAGATCATTATCATCAGAACCAAGTTCGTTATTCTCGTTCACTTCCATTGGTTCGAATTTATCATCTACTTTCGTAGACTCGATTATTTCCATAGGTTCGAATTCATCATCTACTTTCGTAGACTCGTCATTAGTTTGGAGAATTGATTGTTCGTCAATCTCCATTAGGTTATTATTATTTGTATTTAGGGTATTATTTCCGTCGTATCCCACATTTTCAGTGTGACTAGACCCGCATACTTCGTACCTTTCAACATATGCTGTCATCTTTTCGGGTACATCGGCCGAGGTGCTTGCCATTACGACTTTGCCTTTCATATTTGGGTAATCTTCTACAAACTTCTTTGCGATATTCCCGATACACAGTCTCGCCATTTTTCGGTCATCTTTTACTGTAATCGTTCTGCTTGGAGAAGGCACTTTGACACAATAATAATACGAAGAATCTGCAGCTTTGAATTCATTGAAAAAAGGTCTTACCAAGAAACAGTTGTAGGAGGACGGCCCATCCATAATAATGAAATCTAACATCCTAGTTATAGCAATATCAGACCCATTCAATGATTCTAACTCGACGACCAGGCTGATCTTCCCAATGGGGTGCGACACTGCATCTCCAAAACCAATCACTGCATCCTCGCACTCCTCTATGTATTCGTTGAAGTCGCCGATCATGTCCAAAGTGCTCTTGAACATGATGTTGTGTAGGAGCCTGAATCGACCAGTAGCCGATGGATTGTGCAACCCATTATCCTTGTCGAGATGACGAGTGCATCATTGTTTGGCATCACTATGCCGTGTAGATCATCTTCAGAAAATATAATTTGATGGAATGGAGGTTTCTCGACTGCGGCGACCACTGAAACTTGGTGCACATTCACCAGAACCCGTTCCTCCATACGACGGAGTCAATTTGATAGATTGCTCTTCAATTCTAGACCCCCTACTGGGCCATCAATCACGCCCATATTCATCCCACCCTGCTGGTTTACATTGTCGACCACTCGATTGTTGCGAGGAGCCACTGGTGGAGCCTCAATCCTCTGCTGGATGTTCGGAGCCTGAGGCAGAATTCTTCCCCGATTTTGAATACCTTGATTCTGAGCCCCCTGGTTGTTATTCGCCCTTGGCCTCTGTCGGGGGCGTCGATCTTCTTCATCATCCTCGTCATCGGCCTCGGTTATTCGCATCCGGACCCAAACCATCCAAATACTGATCCAAAGCACCTTCCTCGTACAACTTGTAGAGGATGGTCAATAGATCTCGACACTGATGCGTTCGATGGCCAATCGATTGGCGATAAGCACAAAACCTCCTCGAGTTGAGCTTCTCAGGGTCGGTCATGATCGGCCTTGGTGCTGGGATCCTTTCATCATGCTTAGCTTCTTCATAAAAAACCCTTACATTTATTCCGGCAGCATTGAATACTTCCTTGATCATCTCTATCTCACTCGTGCCATCAAAAGCCTTAAAATTTCCCGGCCTTTGATAAGGTTGTTTTGTTGAGGGGCTTGGATAGGAGCAGCTGCTTGTTGTTGAACTACTGGGGTCGGAGTTGGCATGGGTGCTCGCTTGTTGTTATTGTTATTATTCCCCCCAGTATTCGTCCATTTCTTCTTTGGGGCCTCGGTCTGATTTACTTTGGTCGGTGCTTTCTGAGCACGCATCATCTCATCAATCTGGATTATCTCTCCAGCCCAGTTTCTGAACTCAGCATATGATTTCGGAAAGCGTAAGTTTACATTTTTCCATAGCCTTGTACCCACTTTCAAGCCTCCAACAATCGATAAATTAAACAACTGGATCAAAAAGATGATCTTGATGAACTCTTAATAAGAAAAGTGTGTTTTGTTTAGGGATAAGCTTTTATACTAAAACTCAATCAAACAAGAGTATTAACAAATAAATTAAGATTTCAAGCTAGCTTCTTTGATCATGATAGAGTGACACAGTACACAACTAGATCAACACTTTTTCCATCTTTATCTGCCATGGCGATAAATCACCTAAACTGCAACACCTAAACAAAACACACAAAATCCTAGACGGGGCGCGACTGCGAATCCGACGACAGTAGGGCGGCTGGAAAGGTGAAGCAGTACTAAGGGAGGCGTAGTGAGAGAGAGGTCGGAGAAAATCCCTTATTGATTCCTAGAGTGAGCGAGCCGCGAGCAGTCAATCTAGAATTGGATGAGCGTTGGAGAAAAGCTCCTTCTTGATTCTTGGAGTGAGCGAGTCGCGACTGTGGATTGGAGAAGCAGAATCAGTAATAATCACGATTAAATCAAGGAAGCAGAATCAGTGAGAAAAACACATTCTTGCTTCAAACCAAATACCTTTTTCCTTCAAATTAACCTGATAATCGCGATTCAATTCTGCAAGGATAAGACGAAATTGGGGGAGAAATAACCCTAATTTCAAAATTCTTAAGAATCGTGCAAGACTCGATGGAATTGAGGAAGAAAAAAAACATAATTTTTAATTTAACTAATCTATTATTTAATTATTTTTCAGATTGGTTTATTTAATTTTTAAAATAATACTCCCTCCGTCCAATTTCATTATTCCCACTTTTCTTTTTTGGTTGTCCAATTTTATTATGCCCATACCCTTTTTGGAAACAATACTATTCATACTACTTTATCTCCACCCTCCTACCATCACTTATTTACCCACTTTGCCATTCACTTTATTCATAAACAATCAATTATTTATAAATGGACCCCACAATACCCCATCATACCCCCAACTTATCTACTTTATGAATAAACTAATCAATATTCATTAAAACCCATGCCCGGAGAAGTGGGCATAATAAAATTGGACGGAGGGAGTAATATTTATATAAAAAGGGTAGAATAGTAATTTTGCTTGTATAAAAAAAAGGGTAAAATAGTAATTTTGCTTAATATATATATATATATATATATATATATATATATATATATATATATATATACTTTAAAAATAATTTAAATAAAAGAAGGGTAATATAGTAAATAACAAAATACAATTTAAAAAATGATTTAAATAATTTAAACCTATATAACAAGTAGCAAGTTCATACGACGCATACGATGCAACGTGGCGCGATTCGACGTGCTGTCTACGGTAGTCACTTTGTACAATTTGACTACCGTAAGAAAAACCCATTTTTATTTTGTAGGTTTCCTGATTTTTTCAGTAGCACGTACTATTGTTAGGGTTTTGAGGGTTGTTAAATGGGACGTCCCGGGCCGGGCCAACTCGGTACTAGCCCACCGGGCCATGCGTTTTTATCGTGTCGGCGCAGTCTAGTCCAGTTGCTACCGTGCCTATAAATATGTGGCTCAGTCTGGTCCTAGTCGGACTGCTGGGCCATCGGGCCAAAACATTTTGCTCCTTTAAATTAGAGTATTTATTTATGGAATAATTCATATTAAGACCCAATTTTTAGGTTGAGTTTCAATATAAGTATTTACTCCCTCCGTCCAATTTTATTATGCTCACTTCTTCTAGCACGTGTTTTAATAAATATTGTTTAGTTTATGTATAAAATAGATAAGTTTGGGTATGGTAGGATGTTGTGGGTCCATTTATAGATAAAATGATTTGTTTATGAATAAAGTAAATGATAATTTGAGTAAATAACTGAAGATAAAGTACTGTAAATAGTAAAATTTGCAAATAAGGAATGAGAACAATAAAATTATAAAATTTGACGTAGAAGTATTTTATAAGTGTCTCACTATAAGGTTCATTTTTCACATATCTTTAATTAAATGTTTCATTTAAATTATTTTGTCTCAATTCAAAACCCACATTAAAAAAAACTTAAAGTCATACAAGATGATGTTTTTTTTTAAAAAAAGGAGTGAACTATTTCGAAAAATATATAGATTTAAAACAATACATACATGTATATAGAGATGTTTATCTGGGCCGGGCTAATCGGGCCGATCCCTTTTACTCTAAAAATGCAGGATTAGGGTTCATGAATCGTAGGCCCGTTTAAATTCGGGCTTGTTTTTTAACCCGAATCGGTTAGCCCGCGGGCTAAACCGGGTCAGTCCGGGCTGTGTTACCTCTTTTTTTAAAAAGAATAATTTGCGAATAAATTTTGGATCATTTGACCATAACTATAAGCATTAACCAACTCATTACCATTTACCATCCATTAGTCCTTATTACTAAAACTGAAGAAAAATAATTGTTTATACATGCTTTGTTTTGTTTTTGAAATATATATTATTTTAATATGTATAGTTTGCTATGTTTTTTAAACATGTATGTTATATTGATAATTTGGTCATATTAAGGACCAATGAGTTTTAGAATTGTGTTTAAATTATACTTATATTTTCTCGTTTACCGATCATTAACACATTTTTTTTTTTTATTTGCTTGTTGGACGTGTCAATTGTGACCTTTAATTTTAAAAGAATTATTTTGTAAAAAAAATTATTGTAGCCCATTAGTGGTCCGTATAGCCCGTGACCCTCTAGGGTTAGAGTTAGGTTCCAACAATTGTAAAACCTTTAAGTATGAATCGGTTAAGGTCCTAGTTTGTTTAGCCTGTGGCCCTATAGGGCTAAGGCCAGCCCGATAGACATCTCTACATGTATATACAAATTTTTTCGGGTAAATTACAAAAAAATCTATATTTAAAAAAAAAAAAAATCATTTTATTAAAAGGAAATATTTTAGAAAAATAAATGGAACTAATTTTTTTAGAAAAATTAGTAAAAAATGTCAGATTTCAGTAAGAATTATTAAAAAGAAACAAAATTTTAGAGCAAAAAAAAATTAAAAAATTGACAACACTTTCGAATTTTATTTAAAAAAATGTGCATAACTTAGTTGGATTTTTCTTAGTGTTATCAAATTGTACACGCACATCGAATTGCGCCACGTGGCGTCGTATGCATCGTATGAACCTGCTACCTGTTATACATATTTATTTTAAGATAATTATTTTTTAAAGTGTATTTTATTACTGAGTATATTACCCTTCTTTAATATAAATTAATTTTAAAAAAATTAATTAATCGAAAATAACAAAATTGTTATTATACCATTTTAATACAAATTTTATTAATTATTATTTTTAAATTAAATACTTACAATTCCAACAAAATTAAATCAAATTTTAATACATTAAATTAAAAATAGAAATAATAATCAGAATTAAGGTTTATCTCATAATCCCCCAAATCCCCACAAGGCCACAAACCCCAATTTCATTGTTTGAGAAAACAAGAGTACGCAATATCCAGTCCAGAAATTAGGGTTCTTCCAGTCTAGAAATGTAATTTTAAAATTTGATTGTGCACGGTCCAAGAGTCGTGCACGATTGCACGGTCAATACTCAATAAATTGTGCAAAATGGAACTTGTTTTGTAAGTGCCCTCGTGCACGAATCAAAAGCCGTGCATGATTGCACGGTCAATACTCAATTAACCGTGCAAATCGAAAATTGCTTTGTAAGTGCTCTCATGCACGGAACAAAAGTCGTGCACCATTGCACAGTCTATACTCAAAAATCCGTGCAAATCGAAAATTGTTTTGTAAGTGCTCTCGTGCACGGAACAAAAGGCCGTGCACTATTTCACGGTCAATACTCAGTAATCCGTGTAAATAGAAATAGGCTTTGTAAGTGCTCTCGTGCACGGATCATAGGTCGTGCACCATTGCATGGTGTTGGTCCCGAAAGTCGAGTTAAAATTAGAACGAGCTAAAAGTCTAGAGGGGATGAGTGAATAGACTTTTAAACTTTTTCTAAAATTTAATCAGAGTTTGGTTAACATATCTGCTAAGCTGATCTACTCAGCTTGTCTACTTAGTAAGCTAGTCTTGTGAACCAGTCTACTATATAAACAATCAAGTTTATCAACTAACAAATACAATGTGCAGATTATTAGTTTATGAGCCCTTATCAATTTATTTATCCTCGACTCTTTGATTACAAATTTACTATGCAAACTATACTGTTCTGTTATCAAGTGACTCGTCTACTCAACAAGATTTCTCAATCTAGTTGTTTATACGAATTCTTTAAAGAACTTTAAAAAATATAAAAACTGTAAGTAAATCAAACACAAGATTTATAGTGGTTTGACAACTTGTCTACATCCACTCTCACAAACCCAGTTGTGAAATTTATTAACTCTCTTTTCTTGTGGCTTTAAGTCCCAATATATAAGACTTCGATCTTATCGATTATACCACTAGGTATATCTTCGATCTAACAACTAGTAATTCAGTCAAGCGACTAGCACGCTTGTTTACAAAAACAAGAATACAAAAATATAAAACTTCCCTGAATAAGCCTTAGAATATGATCTTCAATACATGGCTTTTTCGTATGATCCTCTTGTGACTCTGTGAGTGCTTTGTACGTATAAGACTTTGACTTGCTTGAATACTCTCTGAATGTTCAGTACTATTAATTTCAGTAGTCTTTAAACGTAAAAGATCTCCATTTATTTATAGATGTTTATATCAAGAAAGTTTGTTATCCTAACCAACTCTTCTTGATAACTTCTTTCAACTAACTTCATAACTACTTCTTGACTTCCTTCTTTAGTAGATTCAGTTATTCCGTTTATTCAGTTATAATAACTTCCTTTAAACTTCGTAAGACTTGACTTGACTTGCATATTCTATACTTAGAATATTTCTGACTTCGTCTTCTTAGCTCGTCTTGTCTTGTCTAGTCTTCTTGTCTTGATAGTCTTCTATTCTTCAGAACTTTATCTATTCTATCAAGCAATACTATACTAGTCTATGTCCATTAATTTAAGCTTTATATAACAACTTAGTCAACCTATACTAATTACATCAAATCATATATGCTTCTATACAACATCTCAAGCTTATTTCATATGACCTATTACATTATTTAATCATTCTTTAATACTTTCAATATGATACTGACGCAGTGCAAGCCTCAATCTTATCAACGATCAAGAACAACGAACACATAAACCGAAGGGACAATAATAAACCGAGGGGATAAAACCATTTATTTTCAAATCAATTCAACTCCCTAATAACATTCTAGAACTCATCTATTTATAATATGAGATATATTTGGAGAATAAGAGACATATATATATACTAAATATAATAAAATCAAAACAAATCTCCTAAATATAAGCATAAATATCTAATTAAATATTTGATATTGATTTCCATCAATATCTCCATCATTCTCTCCGAGTGGGAGACGATTCACCCTCGAATCGGAATCAGAAACATCGTGAGGTCCATCCGAAAGCACAATAATATCCATGACGTTTGTAAACACAAATTCGTGAATTAAATATAAAAATGCGAACAATTTTATTTAATTTCGGATTAAACCGATGAATATTGTGGGTTACAATCTCTAATTTCTCCTCTGATTCTCTCTTCTTGAACTTCACTTGAACTTCTTGAGCTTTTGGAGCTGGATCCGGAACCGAATCCTTTCCGATCTTGTATTTGGGGCTTTTATAACGTTAATCCAAAGGCTTAACACCGTATTTTGGATTAAACGCCGAATTTAGGGACTTTTTGGATGAACGTCGTTGAAGATTGTTCTTGAATTTCGGACTTTGTAACGTTAATCCAAAGGCTTGACGCCGTATTTTGGATTAAACGTTGACTTTTCGGGACTTTTTCGGGACTTTTCCGTTGAAGATCCACAAAGAACTTTGAAGAAACGCCGAATCGAAGAGGCTTAGCACCTTGATCTCCACTCGAACACTGCTTCTTGCTGCTTTGCACGAAGAACGCCTTGAAGAAACGTCGAATCGAAGAGGCTTAGCACATTGATCTCCACTCGAACACTGCTTCTTGCTGCTTTGCACGAAGAACGCCTTTGAAGCTCCTCCAACTCCTGAAGAACACTCTAAAATCTCTGCAGAGAATTTTAGAGTCTTGAATGCTTCTGATTTCTTGATTTTGAAATGGATGAAATGAGGCCTCTATTTATAGGTGTAGAACCTAGGGTTTCTTATGGGCCATAGAGATATTTGTGCAAGTAGTTAGGGTTTAATTCAAGTTTTGAATTACTTGGGCTAAGAATACCCTATTTGGGCTCAAATTATCAAACTTGGGCTCAATTTAATTTGTTGGACTTTAGAGGCCTGTTTGGATTTTCTGGATTTTAGAGATCCGTCTTTACTTATCGAGCTTTAAAGACCCGTATTAATTTACCGTATCAATTTACCGGACTTTAGAGGCACGTCTTGAATTTTCTGGATTTATTAGGCTTTGGAGGCGCATTTATCTCATTGGTCTTTAAAAGGCCCAAATTAATTGGAGGGAATAATTAAATAATAATTAATTATATATTTACTTTTAGGAATTAAATTTATTCCAACAAATAAATAATAAATTTAATTAATATTTAACCCGTAATTTCCACGCGTCGCAATTTAATTCATAATTGAATTTTCCTCGTCTACAAACTGCCCCCTCGTATTTCATCCACAAGTACATTTGTCTTTGAAGTGGATGAATTGCGAAATTATTTCAATGTTCTCCCCATACCTAAATTTTGTATTATTGGACTTTATGAATTGTCACAATTAATAAAATTTATCTCATGGGCTCAAATAGTGTAGTCTTTTGGGCCAAAATGAACAAACAAGTTCATGAGTGTATGGAGTATTTCAATGCCCAATTCTTCTTTCTTACAATTAGTCTAGTCCAAGAAGGCCCAATTGTATTTGCATAACTTTAATTCATCCGTAAATCACCAAATCAAATATATGTCACCAAATCTATCAAATATATGTCACCAAATCTTTAAGATATAACTATCCAAGAATTTTGGAGATTTAGTTGAGATACACCAAAATATATGCTTGTTGATCCTTATCTTTTCACCCTTTCAAGTCTATATAAAGGGATGCCTCCTCCTTTTTCCATCACAATTTATCACATCCACAAAGAAGCAAAGCAATTATCGGAGTTAACAAGGTAATCTTCCATGCAACATTCTTTTGACATTTATTTATTTATTTATTTATTTATTTTTGCACGTATATGCATGTGTACGTATGACTTTTTTTTTTTTTCTCTTGTATTTCCTTGCTTGGAACTCAAACCTTGTGAAATTATATCATCTAGAGTAGCAATAGGTCTTTTTGTATTTACAGTATTTGTCAAGAACTATTCCTTTTTTTTTCTTGTTTTACACTGCACACACACTTAGCACCAGGAATATAATATGATTGTAGGTATCCCATGGCCTTTTTCTCTATCGTTTCTTTTACTGCACATGTATGTATGCATACTATTAACTTGTCAGGAAACAAAATACAACATGTTTTGTCTTCAATCAACTCATATTTCGCCATATTCTAATCAATTTATTCGAGATTTCACACGAGAGACTGTGGGTGTCCCGGGGTCTTATTACTCTTTTTGTGAAACTCGTTTAAATCGATGAAAATTATGGTCCATTCCTACTCAAATATTCTTGCGGTGGCGGCGACAACAATCTTAAATTCACAGAATTCGAAAGAGAACGTGGGTGTCCCGTGGGTCTTTTTACTCTTTTGAACCTGTGAAATTTAGATTTGGAGAGGGTTCCACAGCTAATTTTCGCCCAATTCAATTTTTTCAATAGCCCTTCTTAATCAAATTGACCAAATTCGAAAGAGAGTGGGTTTTCGGTCGTTGGTATGTTAATCTCTTCGGATTTGGACAGTTTGAAAAGGAGGGGGACTTTGAAATTACTTGTTTTTGGGCGTCTATAGGCGAGACGGTGTTGCGACTCACGGCGACGACAGCTGAACTGTGGTGGCCGAACCAAGGCGAGGCAGCGACTGGACTTCGGGGTGCGGCGGCTGGACCTAGGCGGAGCACGGCGACGACTGGCTTCAGGCGACGGTGGCCATAGCAGGCGGGGCGATCGATGGGCGTGGACGACGGCCGATTCCAGGCGAGGCGGTGTGCGAACAATCGTCACGGCGATGATAGCTGGCGGCGTGCGAACATGTGGCTTTAAGCAGAGCACAGCGGCGATTGCGACCATGGCGACGGCGGTCGGACAGCGGCGGTGCTTTAGGCGGAGCTTGGTGGTCGCTGGGTGTCGAATGCAGCGGCGTCGGGCTACGGCAGTCGGACTGTGGCGGCGGAACCCAGGCGAGGCGCGGCAGTGCGACTTCAGGCGACGCGTTCCGGCGACGACTTTAGGCAGAGTACGGCGGCGACCATGGCGAGGCGTGAGCACGACGGCGACCATGGCGAGGCGTGAGAAGGCGTCATTCTTGTTCTGGTTGAAGAAAAGGATGGCCTAATTTTACTTCAAGTCTTCAAGTCGTGAAAATGAAAAGAGAAGGGCGCGGTTATAGACACCCACCGAAACTTTTTTTAATGATAAGTGACATGTAAAATGTCACTTTTAACCCTCTTACAAAATTAATAAAAAAAACCAAAATGAGTACATCCCCTCGTTACATTTCAACAGAATCATCCCCACCCTCCGGCCTCCGCCACAAAACAAACACCATCCTTAAATAAAATTTCGAGAAACACACCAGACAAAATTTCGAGAAACAAAATTTTAGGGATTTTTTTGGAGTGAGATATACGAATTTTACCAAAACAAAGGTGAGATATACGAATTTTTTTAATGAACAAACATAATATGTTCGAAAAAAAATCCAAAACAACTTAAATTTATCCGAAAAAAAGATTGAACATCTTGTTCGAAATTTTTTCCATAATATGTTCGAAAAAAAATACAAAACAACTCAAATTTGTTCGAAAAAAAAGATCGAACATCTTGTTCGAAATTTTTTCCTGAACAAACTCAAGTTGTTCGAAATTGTTTCCAAAACAAACACTGATTGTTCGAAATTTTTTCCAAAACAAACTCAATATGTTCGAAAATAATTACGTAACTTCTAAAACCCCTAAATTTTCCCAAACACAGATTGTTCTAGATTTTTCAAAAAAACCTACCTTGAAACGGGGCCGATTTCTGGTGGGGAGGGGTCAATTTCTTGTGGAGAGGGGCCGACTTCTTACGGATCCGGCAACGGCGTCTTTCTTCAAAGGACGGCGACGACGACTTTCTTGAACAGACGGCGGCCTTCTTATTCAAACAGAGGCGGCGGTGTGGTTTGCTACGAGGCCTGAGGGGGCGAATGAATGACGATGTCTTGGAGGCCTGAGGAAGCGGCCGGCGACGAGGCCGGAGGAAGCGGCGGCCGACGCGGGAGACAAATTTTTTATTTTTTTTACAGGGGAGGGAAGGCGACGGCCGACGCGGCTCGAGAGGAGGCGGCCGACGAGGCTGGAGAGGGAGGCTCTTGGGCGGCGCTGCTACGTGGGCTGGGCGGCGATGTGGGCGGGGCCGCGACGGAGGAAACGAAGAGACGGGAGAGTTGGGAGAGGGAGGAAGGTGGGTGTACTAATGGCTGGAAGAATTAGGGTTTTATGAATATGAAGGGTATTTTGGAGTTTTCATAGTGGGTGTCCTCATCTCAATTGTGTGTGTCCTCATCTTGTGGGTGTCCTCAATAGATTGGTGGGTGTCTATAACCGCGCCCAAAGAAAAATAGGGCAGCAAATCATTTGGGCTTGATTCATTAAGAAGATAAGCCCACTGAAATATCTTTACTTAATTAATTCAACCCAGTCTGAATTTGGATTGTGGGCCTTATTTGCTAAATTAATTAAAACAGGCCCAAACTTCTTATTAATTTAGATAAGCCCAATTCCTTATATGTCAAATTAATTTAGAATAAATTAATTGTCCCTCTTTACGATGAATTCTCTAATAATTTTCTTCTTCGCTTTAGGTTACTTAAAAATGGTCCACTTCAAAAATATTGCTACTTCTTCCGGAGCTGGTTATTTGGTGATCCGCAATGATAAACGCCAACCCTTAGAGAAAGGGACGCATTTACGTGTAGAAACGCCCCTTATTGGTAACTCTGCAAAACCTTGGCTTTTATCAAATGTCGGACTTCACTTGGACAATTGGTCGCATGACATATCTTTGAACAAATCGACGAAAGCTTGGGTTCTTGACAACACTTCCCATCGCAACGAGATTGAAGAGGATGTAAGCCATCTGCCAACCTTGGGGAGGCGTATAGTTATGGGCAAGGACAACTGGAGAGGAACTATAGAGTTTTCTGGAGAATTCGGTTATCACAAAGGATATTGGGAGTGGATTGAAGACGTTTTGAGCCGATGTGGACATACCCTCAAGGACGCCAGGATTTATTACGCCGTCTTTGCCTCCCTTTTTACTTATGACTTTAATTCTGAAATTGTCACATCCCAATTTTAAGGGTCTAGATGAAAACACCATACACTCTAATATTTGACTAAAAACATGCATATTTTTATAAAACTTGGCTGCGGAATTAATTTCATAAATAAATACTCAAACACATTTAAGAAATTCATATTAAAATTTAATTTCAAGAGATAAAGACTCAACCACTTGCTTCATAAGAAAATAAAGTAGCGCGTTAATTAAGAATGTGTTTAACTCAAGATGCGACTAATTACTAATTAATTAAAAGCAAGAATAATATAGAGAAAAACTTTGCATGACAAGACATCCACATTCACCGGCCCTCCACTGCAACTCCTTAAATCTGTAAAATGTTAAGTAGATTGGGGTGAGCAAAACAACTAGCTCAGTGGGATTAACTTTGTCACAGTTAAATATAACATATGAATAAAACCATCAACTCACAAACATGCATATTAAAATACTTATTTTTCATTGGCTATACCAATGATGCACTGGCTATACCAACGATGCGCTGGCTGAACCAACGATGCACGGTTTCCCGCGAATAAAATACTTATTTTTCATTGGCTATACCAACGATGCGCTGGCTATACCAACGATGCACGGTTTCCCGCGAAATAAAACATGCGTTAACGAATAACTTGTAAAGTCATAACATGCGTTAACGATTAGCTTGTAAAATTCATGTAGCAAGTAACAATATCATTCAAATGAACATTTAAAGGTGACAAATATATCCAATCAAATAGTAAGAAAATCCACCTTAAGTCTTGTTTTGCTTCGTAAATGTGTAGCTCGAATTAATGCAAGAATCACTCGTCACCTATCATGAATTAAATATTGTTTAGGGAATACGTCTTCTAATAAAAAGAATTAACATAAATTCTAATTGTAACTCCTAGAACTAGTTTAAAAACAGTAAACTTAAAGAATAAATTTTATAATTTACTAACTCCATAATTTATATAACTTGGATACGAATTCCAATAGTAGGTTAATAAATCTTATGAATCCTCTGCAATGACTCACGTCTGTTGCATATAAAGAAAATCAATCTTAAGTATTTATTTTATTAATTAATATCCTAAATAACATCTAATATAAATACCAACTACAAGTAACCCAATCAAATTATAATAACTTAATACAATATTCTAAACTACCTTATGCACTAGCTAGTAGTTATATAATTATATACGAAAACAGAAGAGAGATAGTGGCGCACGCATGCATATATATAATAAGAAGCTACAAAGGATGTGAGATTTAAGTGCATATATCGAGAGGATGTGAAAATTGGAATAAGAAATAGTGAAAAAAAGTGTGTTACCGTGGTGTAGATTAGTTCTCAGCCGATAAGAGGTTGGAGCGTGAATGTGAAACCCTAATTCTTCTAGGATCTCACATATATATATACACGTTTGAAAAGGATAGAGTTTTAGGATTGTAATTGGACTTGGGCTTAAATAAAATTAAAACTTTCAAAGGTTATAATGTTTATATGTGCTTAAATTTAAAACTTTAAAGGTTTGAATTGAAATGGGCTTCAAATATTATTTTTAATAAATTAAAAGGATAATTTAATATATATTTATACGTCTATATCATAAAATTTACGGGTGTTACATCCTACCCCCTTAAATAAAATTTTGACCTCGAAATTTAGGAACGTACCATCAACTTGAACGAGGACATTCACGTGCCCTATGCCCTGGTTGTTTACACCGAAAACATTTTCCTTGTCCCACTAGACATTCTCTGCGATGATTCTTTCCACATGTTGTACATATCAACTTGTCACCTTGTTCGTCATTCTCTTCACCACCTTGAATTCTCAAGCTTTTGTTATGATTCTCAGTGTGAAGATCTTCCCATTTCCTTTTTCCCAAGTTTTCAATTGGCCTCAACTTGGTTTTCTTAGGCTGTTGACTTGCCTCGATTTCCCCCGCTCTTCTCACCAAATCACTGAAAGGCATGTCCCCGTGGCTTGCAAGAATACTACGTACTTCAGAACGCAACCCTTTCTTAAATTTTTGTGCTTTCTTTCGTTCGGTATCTACCATGTGTGGGGCGAAGCGGGCCAACCGACTGAACTCTCTCTCATACTCCTCCACAGTTAAGCCTCCTTGTTGGAATTTAAAGAATTCCAACTCCATCTGCTCCTGATAGGCCTCGGGGTAAAATCTTTCCATAACAATCTCCTTAAATCCATTCCATTCTAGTATGTTACGTTCTTCATCTGTTCTTGACCTCCAGTAGCCTTCCCACCAATGGTCAGCGTCCTCCACTAGCTGGAACTCAGCGCAAGTCACACGTTGATGGTCTGTGCATCCGAGAAGGCGAAACACACGCTCGAGAGCTCGTAACTACTCCTCGACTGCCGTGGGTCCATCACGTCCGTTGAAGGTGGGTGGTTTATAACGACGGAACTGTTCCACGATGCTAGCATTAGTTCGTAAGTTCTGAGGCTCATTGTTGGCTTGATTCTGGTTTTCTTCCACTTGATTTTGAATAGGTTGTCGACGTGGCGGCATCGTATCTATTTCTACTAGTCATTATCAATATAGTAACAAGTTATTATCTTCTTTTATAAATCTTTAGAAATTCCTCAATCCTTAGAAAACAAAATAAACACTTAAGCCTTGTACTATGTGTTCATCTTATCTATCAATTATTTAAAAATATATATCTTGTCATACCTACTCTATCGTAATTCTTACATAATTCTTATAGTAAATCGTACCGTACCTTATTGGAGTTGAAGCAGTGGGCGGTGGTGGATGCCATAACTTATAACTTATAAACATTATGAATGCATGCATATAAAGGTTAAAATAATTGACACTAAATAAAATAATTGACACTAATTTTTTTTTTAAACAAGTCTACAAGAACGTAGACCTGTTCTGATACCACTCTGTCACATCCCAATTTTAAGGGTCTAGATGAAAACACCATACACTCTAATATTTGACTAAAAACATGCATATTTTTATAAAACTTGGCAGCGGAATTAATTTCATAAATAAATACTCAAACACATTTAAGAAAGTCATATTAAAATTTAATTTCAAGAGATAAGACTCAACCACTTGCTTCATAAGAAAATAAAGTAGCGCGTTAATTAAGAATGTGTTTAACTCAAGATGCGACTAATTACTAATTAATTAAAAGCAAGAATAATATAGAAAAAAACTTTGCATGACAAGACATCCACATTCACCGGCCCTCCACTGCAACTCCTTAAATCTGTAAAATGTTGAGTAGATTGGGGTGAGCAAAACAACTAGCTCAGTGGGATTAACTTTGTCACAGTTAAATATAACATATGAATAAAACCATCAACTCACAAACATGCATATTAAAATACTTATTTTTCATTGGCTATACCAATGATGCGCTGGCTATACCAACGATGCGCTGGCTGAACCAACGATGCACGGTTTCCCGCGAATAAAATACTTATTTTTCATTGGCTATACCAATGATGTGCTGGCTATACCAACGATGCGCTGGCTGAACCAACGATGCACGGTTTCCCGCGAAATAAAACATGCGTTAACGAAAAACTTGTAAAGTCATAACATGCGTTAACGATTAGTTTGTAAAATTCATGTAGCAAGTAACAATATCATTCAAATGAACATTTAAAGGTGACAAATATATCCAATCAAATAGTAAGAAAATCCACCTTAAGTCTTGTTTTGCTTCGTAAATGTGTAGCTCGAATTAATGCAAGAATCACTCGTCACCTATCATGAATTAAATCTTGTTTAGGGAATACGTCTTCTAATAAAAAGAATTAACATAAATTCTAATTGTAACTCCTAGAACTAGTTTAAAAATAGTAAACTTAAAGAATAAATTTTATAATTTACTAACTCCATAATTTATATAACTTGGATACGAATTCCAATAGTAGGTTAATAAATCTTATGAATCCTCTGCAATGACTCACGTCTGTTGCATATAAAGAAAATCAATCTTAAGTATTTATTTTATTAATTAATATCCTAAATAACATCTAATATTAATACCAACTACAAGTAACCCAATCAAATTATAATAACTTAATACAATATTCTAAACTATCTTATGCACTAGCTAGTAGTTATATAATTATATACGAAAACAGAAGAGAGATAGTGGCGCACGCGTGCATATATATATATATATATATATATATATATATATAATAAGAAGCTACAAAGGATGTGAGATTTAAGTGCATATATCGAGAGGATGTGAAAATTGGAATAAGAAATAGTGAAAAAAAGTGTATTACCGTGGTGTAGATTAATTCTCAGCCGATAAGAGGTTGGAGCGTGAATGTGAAACCCTAATTCTTCTAGGATCTCACATATATATATACACGTTTGAAAAGGATAGAGTTTTAGGATTGTAATTGGACTTGGGCTTAAATAAAATTAAAACTTTCAAAGGTTATAATGTTTATATGTGCTTAAATTTAAAACTTTAAAGGTTTGAATTGAAATGGGCTTCAAATATTATTTTTAATAAATTAAAAGAATAATTTAATATATATTTATACGTCTATATCATAAAATTTACGGGTGTTACAGAAATTATCAAAGCTTTCTGTGAGGCATGGTGTCCATCTACAAATACGCTGCTCACTACTTTTGGAGAGATGTCCATCTCATTATGGGACATGCATGAGCTAACAGATCTTCCTCTAGACGGCTATCTATATGACGAGGTGATACTTGACGCGCCCGAACTTTTTGACGAAACTGGGGACTTATGCCTTCCAAAGAGTTGCAAATATTTACTCCACGCTTACCACATATGTCGTGGGGGTGTTTCTAGGGGCGGCGTATCGATTGATCGATGGATTGAATTTTGGTCAAGAAAAACTGGAAAGTATCGTCAACCTCCCACACGAAGTGAGAAAAAGAGAAGTTGTCGCCCTAAGTCGACTCATAATCCACTTGGGAGTCTTGGAGTCCATAAGCCATGGTTCGATGCAGAAGTTACTTTGTTCAAAACACTCAAGATTGAACCGGCCCAACAAGAAGAGACATATCTTGCTGCTCATTTAGCTTGTTGGCTTTGCATATTCACCCTTCCTAATGGTGAAGTGAATATGATACGTCCTGCTACTTTCAAGATGGCTAGTTTGATGGCTGCGGGTAAGACAGTTAATCTTGTTGTACCGGTCTTGGCTAATATTTACAGGGGTTTGAATCGGATTTCGCTGCACCCCGAACCGTCTCGAGCTCGATCTGCCTTTCCGGTTCATTTTGTGTACGTTTGGTTAACCCGATATTTTAGGACCCATTACCCTGCTGTTCATGATCACCGTGCCCCTATGATGGTAAAGTATTCTGGAGAGAATGGTGCTAAGTACCATAACCCTACGGAGGCTCGTAAACGGATTCATAGAGGAGAGTCTGCCGAATGGACATGCAATATGCTAAATCGAAAGGAACTTATCTCATATGTTGATACCGGAGCTGGTCAATGGGTTAACTGGAGTTACTTTGTCGCTATTCGGTCCAATTACCTTACTTGGAGACAGGGCAATCGCTTTATTGTTGAACCTTACAGCCCACACCGATTTAGCCGTCAATTCAACTTTTACCAAGAAGTTTCGGGAGAGTTGATTTTTGATCTTCGTGACACCCCGTTAGATAACGGGACGCATTATTGGCAATCTTGTACTTTGCACGGATCTCGTGCTAAGGTGTGTTTTCCGATTACCCCGGTAAATCCTAAGTCGTATTCTTCACCAGATTACAAGAAGTGGTGGGCCCAAGCTCATGGTGCTTACTTAGAAAATCATGTTGACGACTTGATCAACTCGAAGTATGACAATGTCTTGTAAGAAGAAGTATTGGTTGTTGATAGTCATGATCTTTGTGGAGAGCTTGATGAAGACACTTCTCGAACGCCGGTTGATCCTCCCTTGATTCCTGAAGTAGCGCCAGTGGTTGAGACTAGCAAGAGAAAGAGTATTTCTCCATGCTCGGAAGAGAGTCAAGATGAAGACGATGATCACCATTGGAAACGGGCCAAGAAGGTTACCAAAGCTTTAGTACCTTTGGAGGAATCAGTTAAAGACTCCCTGAAGAAAGAGGTTTTTGTCACTCACTCTTTTCTTACTTTCCATTTTTTTTACTACTACTTTACTAATTATGTTCACATGTCTACTTTTTCAGGCGATGGTAAACATCTTTGGTAGTGATTGTGGATCAGATGAGGAAGACGTATCGTCTTCGGTGAAGGTTTTGAAGGCTTCTTCCCCTATCAACGTTGGGAAGTAGTGTACTCAAGCAGTTTCGGTATTTCACTGTGATAAGTTCTTTCTTGATCGTGAACGGGACTTTGTTTTGTCTACATAGAAAGCTCTTCAAGAAAGAATCATGGGAACCCCTATTAACTTCTTATCTTCTATGAAGGAGGAAGTGCTTATCGCATTCACGAGGTTACAGACTTATGCCCAAACTGAACTCCCGGCTGTAGAGGCGTCTTTGATATCCTTGTTTGAGAGAGCCGATGCTCATGATATGATGAAGTCTAAATCTTCCGATGGATGTCCTAAGGAGGTTCTTAATCAATGGTTGACCGAAGTTAAGCATGCCCTTCACGAGGTTGAGGAGAAACGTGCTGAAAATCTTTCTCAAGTCGAGGCTATCCAAACGAAGCTTTAAAAAGTCAAAGATAAGGTGCGCCGCTTGAAGGAGTTGAAGAAGGAGAAGAAAGTATTGGCCCAGTCATTGGAGGAGAAAGAAACATTAGTTCAAGGTTTTGATACCGAGATCCTAAGTTTTCAAGACGAAATCTCCACTATCAACAATACGCCCCTGATAGAAGATGATGTAATTGAAGGTTTGAAGAAGACGGAGACCGAGCTAGAAGAGGCTTTAGAAGAGTTTAAGGGTTTAGGCCTCTTTTTTTAGTTGCTCTATGACTTTTATAATTTCCTTGATTTATCTGTTGTTTGTCATGGATATTTTGCTTTGGCACTTTGATTAAAAATTTATTTTCTTCGTCTATATCTCACATGTTCATATTCTTCAATACTTGCTTTCGTATATTCATCGAGACAAATGAATTGCCCCTTTTGGAGAATAAAGATTATCTATTAAAAGAAAACCCTAAAGCCATAAGTTCACATGTCGAACCAGAGGCCGGAGCGCCGTTAAAACATTGCCTTGGAAAACCCTCCTTAGGGACAAAACCTGGGTCAAGGGAAAAGGTACACCCCTCTACAAAATTGAAGTACAAAATCGGAAATATAAGGCAAAATGAGGTTTGGGCATTGCCCCCTTCAATTTCTTCCTTCTTTGTTTTCTTCATGCTTCATATGTTCGTCACTTTTGTGTTCATCGATCCGACTCACTCGAACAACTCAGTTTAACTTATGACTGTACTTAGAAATATACTAAGTTGCCTACGTACCTCTTTAAAGAGGATCAAGCCATAACGTAGTTCAAGCAAAATATGATTTATATTTTGGGGGGGACCATTCACAGTTTATACTCATGCGGGCCAGGAGTGACTATTCTTTAACTACTGTAGACAAAGTAGGGATTTAAGTATTTAACCACTTAAAATGCCTTTAGTGGAGTAAGTTAACAGTTTAACCACATGTATTTACCTTTGGTGGTTGTCGTACATAGTTTATACTCGTGCGGACCAGGAGTAATAAGCAGTTTAGTCTTGTGCATCATGGAGTAACAAGCAGTTTGAGCTCGTGCGTTCTTGGAGCAACAAGCAGTTTAGGCTCATGCGTTTATGGAGCGACAAGCAGTTTAGGCTCATGCGTTTATGGAGCGTACTTGTTTTCTTTACGCGTAGTAGCGTTTCAAAAACTTCTCATTTATAGGACCAATGTTCACGCCATCTTCAGAAATCAGCTTGTAGGCGCCGTTTGTGTAAACTTCTTTAATAACATATGGGCCGTCCCACTTAGGTAAGAATTTATTCCCAACACGGTGAGTTACTACGATAGGCCTTCTCACAGCAAGCACTAAATCACCAACTTGAAAAGAACGTATCCTCACTTTTTTGTTAAACGTTCTGGAAAGGCGGGCTTGATAGCATTCGAGCCTTTGTTATGCTTCCAATCTTTTCTCATCTAGGGCTTCCAACTCTTCAAGACGCAAGCGTGCATTCTATTTTTCCGCCAGCCCTTCTTGTATTGCCATCCTTAGAGATGGAATCTGCTTCTCAAGGGGAACAACTGCTTCAACACCATACACCAACGAATAGGGAGTAGCTTGCGTAGGTGTTCTTTAAGTAGTTCGATATGCCCATAGAGCTTCATTCATCTTTTCATGCCAATCTCGCTTTGACTTGGAGACTACCTTCTTCAAAAGGTTGCACAAGGTCTTGTTGAAAGCTTCAGCGAGTCCATTAACAGTTGCGTTGTACATAGAAGATTTCCTTTGTTTGAAGTCAAACTTGTCACAAAGTTTGTCGATGTGACTGTTACTGAACGATCTTCCATTATCGGTGATGATGTACCGAGGGACCCCGTATCTAAAAATTATATTGACCCGAATAAAATCAACAACATTTTCTTTCTTCACTTCTCTCAAAGGTATAGCTTCCGCCCATTTGGAGAAGTAATCGGTTGCAGCCAGAATATACAGATGACCGCCTGATGACTTCGTTAGTGGTCCCACCACATCTAGACCCCAAGCATCAAATGGCCACGAGGCAACGGTTGGGTGCAATAGTTCCGGAGGTTGATGGATAAGGTTGGCAAGAAACTGACAAGCTTGACATTTTCGTGCGTAATCCATACAGTCTTTCACCATTGTCGGCCAGTAGTAACCCATCCTCTTCACTCGAAAGTGTAACTTTGGCCCTGACTGGTGAGCGCCACAAATGCCGGCATGTGCTTCTTCCATTGCGTGGGTGGCTTCACCATTACTGAGACACCTTAAGAAGACCCCATCAAATGATCGTCTATAAAGCACACTCTTGTAGTATATGAATCGAGGGGCTCGACGTCTGATATCCACTCTTCGTTTCAGATCATTTGGCAATTTATCGTATTTCAAGTAGTCGACAAATGGTTGACGCCAATCTTCTTCTTCAATTTCAAGTACCTCGATAACATGGCTTTCACCTTCTTCATCACCGTCATCCTCAAATATAGGAGGCACAACCCAACTTTTACATATTGGGATACGAGCTTTACTTTCGGGCAATGCAATTGCCGAAGCAAGTTTTGCTAAAGCGTCAACTTGTTTGTTATCTTTCCTTGGAACATGCTCAATTTCCACGTCTCCGAGATAATTCATGAGTCGTCGAGCGTACATTTGATAAGGAAGCAACTCTGGTTTCCTAACCTCGTATGATCCAAGCATCTGGTTCACTATCAACTTTGAATCTCCATACACCCTGAGGTGTAGTTGCTTAATATCGACTGCCATTTCCAACCCAAGTATGAGTGCTTGGTACTCAGCAACATTGTTTGAGCAATTCTCTATTAAAGTGAAAGAATAGGGCAAAACTTCTCCATTAGATGTTACAAACACAACTCCAGCACCAGCTCCTTCTTTATGAGCGGACCCATCAAAATACATCTTCCATGGAGGGGTTATTTCAACAGTTAGGACGTCTTCATCTGGAAGGTCGTCACATAACTCCCATTCTGCAGGCATTGGATGATCGACTAAGAAATCGGCTAAAATTTATCCCTTGACAGCCTTTTGAGGGACGTAAATGATCTCAAATTGTTGCAACTGGAGATACCATCTTGCGAGTCGATCCGAGAGAACTGGCCTAGACATAACATACTTCAGCGGGTTTGCTCTCGATACAAGATGGATGGTATGGGCCTGGAAATAATGCTTTAATTTCTGAATTACGAATATAAGAGCTAGACATAGCTTCTCAATCAGAGAGTACTTCAATTCATTTGGAGTCATCATTCTACTCAGGTAGTACAAAGAATTTTCCTTTCCTGACTCGTTTTCTTGTGCCAGCAAGGCTCCAACTGAACGCTCTTGAGCAGCGATATAAAGAATCAACGGACGTCCGGGCACCGGAGCGATCAATACTGGTGGCTTCATCAAATATGACTTGATGCTTTTGAAAGCATTACTACAAGATTCATCCCATTCAAACGGTGTATCTTTCTTCATGAGACGACTAAATGGTTGACATCGTCCGACTAAGTTTGAAATGAATCTTCTGAGGTATGCTAGCTTTCCTTGTAGGTTTTTAAGCTCATGAATATTTTGAGGTTCCGGGATCTTTAAGATTGTGTCAATCTTTGCTTGCTCGATTTCAATCCCTCGCTGGCGAACCACAAATCCAAGAAACTTTCCTGATTTGACTCCGAATGCACACTTCAAAGGATTCATTCTAAGCTGGTATCGCCTCAAGCGTTCAAAAACTACCCTCAGGTCTTGGAGGTGATCATTTCTCCTCTTTGATTTCACGACTAAGTCATCAACATAACATTCAACATTCTTGTGAAGCATGTCGTCGAAAATCCTTTGCATGGCTCTTTGGTATGTTGCGCCTGCATTCTTCAAACCAAATGGCATCACTTTGTAGCAGTATATTCCTTTTGGGGTACGAAAAGCAGTGAGCTCTTCGTCTTTTGGCAGCATACGAATTTGATTGTAACCTGACGACCCATCCATGAAAATTAGAGCTTCGTGACCCGTTGTTGCATCAATCATAAGTTCGGGAATAGGTAACGGAAAATCATCTTTGGGACATGCAACATTCAAATCCCGAAAGTCAAAATTAGATGAAACCGATTTGTCCGTTCTTCTTTCTCACAGGGACAATGCTTGAGATCCTACATGCAACAATCATGAGGACATGTTTAATTGATTCACACACACGGATTTGTCTGTTCTTCTTTCTCACTGGGACAATGCTTGAGATCCATGTAGGATACTTTACTTCTCGGATGAAACCGACTTCAATAAGCTTGTTCACCTCAACTTCAATTAATGGAACAAGATCTGGTCGGAATCGACGTTGAGTCTGCTTGACTGGTCGAACTCCCTTCTTTACTGAGAGATGGTGCACTGCTACTTTTGGGTCTAATCCCGGCATCTCTTTATACGACCATGCAAATACATCTCTGAACTCACGTAGCAGTTCAATGTAAGTTTCTTCCTCATCATCGGACAATAAAGCACTCACATAGATTGGTCGCTGGTCGTTAACATCACCCAAGTTAATTTCTTTCAACTCGTCAATAGTTTTCTTGACGCCCTCTTCGAATTCTGGAGGAGCATCCTCTGCATCCACTTCCTCCACTTGAACATCTTCGCATTCGGTGATGTTATTCACAGTTGCGATGTCTTCATTGTATTCATTTGTATTAGTAAGATCCACACGTGATCTCATATCTTGTGACACTTGCTGTCGAATGTCATAGGTGTTGATGAAATTGGAAGAAGCTACACTTTCTGTATCATCTTCTTCGTCGCTATACTCTTGAGCGAGAACAATGGTTTGCCTTCTGGCTTTGGATCCTCCCCCATATGCTATTGTCAACGTATGCTGCCTCTTCATGCGGGATTGCGTTGAGCTCCGAACTTTGGAAACACCCAACTTTTGATGATGGGTCTGTGGCCCGAGTCTATCAAAGACTGAGGGGCGTTTCATTTTCTTACTATTCTTGCTAGCAGACTTTCCAAGTCTCTCAAAGACCGAAAGTCGTCTTACCTTCTTACCATCTTCATCGAACGCATCCTTTGTCGATGAGTATTCTTCTTCAGAAATGTGGCTGACATTGGCTCTTTTAATTGCAATGCGAACTGGATTCTTCGTAGTATATCCAAGTCCCATTTTGGTGTTCTTGACGGCATAACCACTCTTTCTCAACATTTTCTGGGTGTCATTAAGTCCATGTTCTGACTGACTAACAACCTTCCCCAATGCGCAATTTTCCCGTGTATCATACCCGGCTTTGACTAAAAGCTTATAAGCTTTAGGACCGTAAAACTTTGTAACATCACGTTCCATCACCTCTCCATGTTCCACCTTAGGTCCTTGAGTAGGACGAACAAACCCCTTAATTGGCTGTGAAGATGGCTTCTTTCCGTCCAGTTTAGTTAACGGCAATGTTAACTCCTCCAATGCCTCAACAATAGAGGGAATCGATTTTTTCTCTATGAGGTGAGATGTTGATGCCTCCTTGCAATCCTTCCGTGTTGGACCTTCCTCGTTCTTTGTTTCTTTCACACCTCGAAAGAAGTATTTGGCATCAGCAAAGTACGACTCTGCCTCTGTGAAAGGTTTATCATCTCCGACCACTGTTTTCACAACCCCTTGACTAAAGTATTTGAAGCATTGATGTAGGGTAGAAGGAACCACGCCATTTTCGTGCAGCCACGGGCGTCTTAGAAGCATGTTATATGAAGTCCTGGAATCTATGACGTGGAGAGTTACAGTCGATGGCATCCCACCAATTAGCAAGTCTAACACTTTGGTGCCAAGGGCCCTTTGCCCTTCCTGATTAAATCCATGTATCATCAAACGACAGCCTGCGAGTTCATCCATATGTATCTCCATCTTTTTCATCACCCGTAAGGGTAAAATGTTTACCCCAGAACCTCCATCAATCAATATCCGATTTATTTTCTGCTCTCGAGTATGGCCAACTACGAATAGTGGCCTGTTATGGGATTTTGAACCAAGCATTAAGTCTTCATCCGTGAAAGCTATCGTTGAGAGACAATCATTAACTTTGTCATCAAGACCATCGTTGGTCTGAGGTCGTTCATCATCTTCCTCGTTAGTCATGTGGCAAGAGAAGTCTCTGCTTTCGTTGTTGTTTTCAACTGTGACAACATTCGCCGTTGTCTCACTATCCTCTAGCAAGATCTTTCCTTCTTTAGCTAGATGCATAACTTTCTCCTTGAATATGAAACAGTCTTGGATTGGATGCCCTACCAACCGATGGTATTTACAATACTTTGGGTCATCCGTTCGCCCAGCTTCATCCGGTCGTTTCATTTCTGGTAATTCAATGAGATCATTCTTGATCAAGTCATCGAACATTCCGGGTATGTCAGAGTCTAGGAATGGATACTGCTTTTGTTGCAATTCCCTCAGACTTGTTCTCCTTTGCCCCCATTCTTGGGTGACGCCTTTTCCTTTACTCCCCGCATCAATTTCACCCTTTCTGAATTTGACAGTAGTTGCGGTCACTGCCATGGATTCTTTATTCGAATCTTTAATGAAAGGTTTGCCCCCTTTCTTCACTTCCTGCTTGTCTTTGAACTTCCAAGGCTCCTGAGTTGGCGGCCCTCCAGCTCTGGTTGTAGACATACTCAGCTCCATATCGTGAGCTTTAGTCGCCAAATCTTCAAACGACCTTGGCCGAATTGCTTGTAGGATATATCGAAGACCCCACTGAATTCCTTGAATACACATCTCGATTGCCGAAGCTTCGGTCAATCTATCCTTACAATTCAAACTTAAATTCCTCCATCGGTTTATGTAATTTATCACCGATTCCTTCTTTGATTGACGGGTGTTCGTCAATTCAATCATGCTCACCGTTCTACGAGTGCTATAAAATCGGTTGAGAAATTCCTGCTCCATTTGCTCCCAACTGTCAAACGAGCTAGCTTCCAAATCGGTATACCAATCAAATGCATTGCCCTTTAAAGAGCGTACAAATTGCTTTACCAAGTGATCTCCATAAGTGCCGGCATTGTTGCAAGTCTCTACGAAGTGAGCAATATGCTGCTTTGGATTACCCTTTCCATCGAACTGCTGCAACTTTGGAGATTGTTAATCAGCTGGCATCTTCAAACCGTCAATCCTCTTCGTGTAAGGCTTGTTGTAGGTAAATGGAGACTTGGGATTTTCCTCCAATTTATCTTTGATTGCCCCAAGTATGATTTCTTTCAGTCGGTCAACGGGCACCAAACCATCGGGAGAAACTTGTAAATCCTTAAGAGTTTGGTCAACTTCCATTGGCTGGCGTTCACCAGACGTCTCAGCGTCATGCCGTTCGACTTGCTTTCCTTTATCTGCATTGCTCATCAGTTTAGCAATCCGGGCATCTTGTTCGTGGACATGTTTCGTGAGTCCTTCTATGGCTTGAGTTAAACTTGACAATTTCTCCTCAACAGTCGTAGTGTCTGTCGCCATTGCTGAGGCTGTGCTTGAATCCGATGAGCTCGCTGTGGAACGAGTAGGGGAACATGCTGGATTGTTCTCTTCATTCACAGTGTTGCGTGGTGGACCCTCTGCAGTAGCCTTCTCTGAAGAAGACGATGACGTCGAGCTTCTTGACATACTCCTCGTGACTACATTCACGTCTTCAAAGTCAAGACCAGCTGATCCGGATGCGATACCTCTCTTGACCTTAATCTTGATTGGTGTCATCGTCGAGACTTGATTTGCTTGAAGAGTAGAGATGAGAGGTAGAGACGGTCCCACTGGGCGTGCCAATCTGTAAACACAAATTCGTGAATTAAATATAAAAACGCGAAAATGCGAACAATTTTATTTAATTTCGAATTAAACCGATGAATATTGTGGGTTACAATCTCTAATTTCTCCTCTGATTCTCTCTTCTTGAACTTCACTTGAACTTCTTGAGCTTTTGGAGCTGGATCCGCAACCGATTCCTTTCCGATCTTGTATTTGGGGCTTTTATAACGTTAATCCAAAGGCTTAAACCGTATTTTGGATTAAACGCCGAATTTAGAAACTTTTTGGATGAACGTCGTTGAAGATCGTTCTTGAATTTGGGACTTTGTATCGTTAATCCAAAGGCTTGACGCCGTATTTTGGATTAAACGTTGATTTTCAGGACTTTTCAGGACTTTTCCGTTGAAGATCCACAAAGAACTTTGAAGAATCGCCGAATCGAAGAGGCTTATCACCTTGATCTCCACTGGAACACTACTTCTTGCTGCTTTGCACGAAGAACGCCTTGAAGAAACGTCGAATCGAAGAGGCTTAGCACCTTGATCTCCACTCGAACACTGCTTCTTGCTGCTTTGCACGAAGAACGCCTTTGAAGCTCCTCCAACTCCTGAAGAACACTCTAAAATCTCTGCAGAGAATTTTAGAGTCTTGAATGCTTCTGATTTCTTAATTTTGAAATGAATGAAATGAGGCCTCTATTTATAGGTGTAGAACCTAGGGTTTCTTATGGGCCAGGGAGATATTTGTGCAAGTAGTTAGGGTTTAATTCAAGTTTTGAATTACTTGGGCTAAGAATACCCTATTTGGGCTCAATTTAATTTGTTGGACTTTAGAGGCCTGTTTGGATTTTCTGGATTTTAGAGATCCGTCTTTACTTATCGAGCTTTAAAGACCCGTATTAATTTACCATATCAATTTACCGGACTTTAGAGGCCCGTCTTGAATTTTCTGGATTTATTAGGCTTTGGAGGCCCATTTATCTCATTGATCTTTAAAAGGCCCAAATTAATTGGAGGGAATAATTAAATAATAATTAATTATATATTTACTTTTAGGAATTAAATTTATTCCAACAAATAAATAATAAATTTAATTAATATTTAACCCGTAATTTCCACGCGTTGCAATTTAATTCGTAATTGAATTTTCCTCGTCTACAACGTTGAAAACACCCGAGCAACGCAATTGAGAACGAAGAGGTAGTTGCTAGGTATTCGGATTAACATGCAAGAAAACCAACCTGACGAGACGCAACCAATAGACACCTTGTAAGACGAACCGATCGTAAAAGACACCAAAACGGGTGAATGCCGTAAGCATGACCACATATTATAGACTGCAACCTCAGCAACAACATGCTTGCAAGTATCTGAATTGCCTAAAAATCGACATTTCTTGCCACCCATTGTGCAAGATGACTGGAATATCGATGGACGTAGAGTAGGACTATCCGATTGTTGACGAGGGAAACATGCTTGTTGGATGATCAAAGAAGGGCCCTCGTCATCCCTCATTAATTCTTCTTGCGGACTGTCATCGGCGTACTCATCAAATACCGAAGGGCCATCATACCCATCGTCGTCACACAAAATTTCCTCATAGAAGGGAGCAATGATGGCGTCGTCGTATATGGGGGGACTGTCATATCCGCCACCGAAACCGGGAAGATGAAAGCGAAGGCTGGCGATCAATTCTTGTTGTTGCATGGCCAACTGTTCTTGTCGAATACGGAGAGCGGCCATATTTGTGACTAGAGATCCCACTTGTTGGCGGATTCACTACAACAAACCATACTTTACATGACGATTTTTTTTTGTGACGACACAAAATTTGTCACAATTTGTCATTCAAAGGTGACAAAATTAATTTTCGTCACTTAACCAACATAATTCGTGACAAAATAAAAATTTGTCTCCAATACTTATTTTATTCGTGACAAATTTTTATTTTGTCACTAAAAATAACTTTTTTCGTCACTTATTTGAAAATATCACGACGATAATAATAAATTCATCACAAAAAACTTTGGTGACGACATTCATAATATTTGGTGACGATATTCAAGGTCATGAAAAATATTTTTTTTCATGACGATTCTATGTTTTGTCATTAATTAATCAAAATAATTAGTGACATAATTATTTCGTCACAATATTATTTGGGGACGATATTCATTGTAATTAGTGACAATTATATTCGTCATATAATATTTTATTTTCATGACGATTTTATGTTTCGTCATTATTTAATCATATTAATTAGTGACATTTTATTTCGTCACCATAACATATATATAGTGACGATTGTTAATCATTTGTCAATTTTCACAAAGAGGAGTCATTAATTATATAATGAACTTTTTTGCGATGCATGAATTTCGTCACAAAAACATTTCTCTTTGTGACTATTTTTTTTGTCATTATTAATAAAAAAATATTGATGCGTACTATTTTTTTTAAATATAAATTGAAATTACATGCCATATGGAAATAATATATAATGCCTAATTGCTTCGTTAGTTTCCGTTAAAAAGATTGTAACGGTGTTAAAATCTTAAGCCTTCAATTGATAGTTTTACGTGAATCGAGCTTATATCAATAGAAATATGTTTTAGTCCTTAAATCGATAGTTGACCCATCTTTTAGGCTTTGGACATAATAAACTCTTTTAAATTTCTACAATAAAGACATGTCAAATTAATTCCAATTCTACGTATAGTGTAGCAAGAGTAGAGTCAAAAAGTATTGTAAAAATTATTATATCTAAATTTTCCCTAGCCAATTCACCTAGAATAATCAATTTGATCTATCTGCACCTAGGGGCGGATCCAGGATTGTGGGTTAGGGGGGCGATAAGTATAATTTAATACTAATATATTTCGATAATAATAAATTTAACATTTTATATTTGAATCTAAATATATATATATTAGTATACATAATTAAATATCTAAAAATACATAATTATGTTCCTTAATATGTTAAAATTAGAACTCTATCATACATATCATTTAACAATTGATAATTTATACATATATTTAATTTCTTTTTCCTATTTGTTTATCAATATATACTATAAATCTAGAATATGGAGAAAAATTTGAGATTAGATTATTATTTTTATTTTATTTTAATTTGGCTGTTCGAAAGTTAAAATTGAACAAATTTTTTAATAATAAAATTGAATCAAAAGATAAATATTTTTAAAATAATTAAAATTTTACCGTAAACAAAGTTTTAGACTAAAATTCTTTGTACTCCTAAATTTTCATTTTGGGTCCATTTAATTACTTTTTTAATATTTTATGCAATTAAAAAGAATAAATTAAAATTAAAAGGTATTTTCACTCCATTTGAATTATCTAGAATATGACAAATTAATCAAATTACCTCTTGTTTTTAGTCTGGACTAATAAAATTAATGCATTGTTCACATATACTACATGCATATATAATAATAATACTAAGGGCATGTTTGGTTTATTAAATTAGATAGGATATATTGTTTTATCCCTATAATTCCTATGTTTGGTTTACTTGAATTTAGCCCGTGATTATAATTGGCCCGAGATTGTTATCCTTGATAATCATGCATTTGAGTGTTAATTAGTCCCAAAGAGAAGGTGAGATAATTTAATCCATCAATTCAAACACAAATCTCAATTCCAAAAATAATGCTATCCCATTTAATCCTATCATACCTTATCTATCCCAACCTGTAAAGCAAACGAGCCCTAAGACGATTGAAAAAGTTGAGGGGGGCCAAGGCCACCCCCAAGCCCTTCGTAGATCCTCTCCTGTCTGTACCATATACACATGATATATTAGAATCAAAATTCAAACAGCTCAATAGGCCTCAAGGCTCAAACCACACTACAAATTTGTATATCTAAATCTCAGAATGATGAGTATAATTGAAGAAATAATTGACAAGATTGGTGTGAATACATATAAAGTTTATAATTCTATCCTTGAATTATAAACTAGAATCTAGATATAATGAATTCCAGCATTTGTTCTATTTCACTACCAAGCAACCCTGAAATCCTAAACAAAAACATATACCATCATGAAAGTGGTGAATATAATGCATAAAATCCCTCCTTTCAATATCCAAATTCAAAATATTGTAGCTCGTATCGCCGCCATGACTACAACAATCCAGCCGTTGTCTTCATTAGAGCAGTTCCATTTCTCCATTATTTCTAGCAGTTAATATGCATACCATAAAATTAGCAAATTGAACAGCAAAATAAGAAACATATATATCAAATAAACTAGTATGATCTACAACACTCAAGATATGTATAACACCCAAGATATGTATCTACAAATAAAAAACATATGTATCAAATAAACTACCAGTTCTATAGAATGAAACCCCAAACCTCTCATGGGGAAACAAAACCAATCCCTGAAATTTTATTCAAAATAAAATTACAAGCTAAGTAAGATGTTTGAGGAGACGACAAGCTTACAGTGAACAAAAGCTAAGTAGCAATTAATGATCTGGACATTGTTGCCAATTCAGTGGTCAAGGTTTTGGCTGCCCTCTGAAAGAGAAATCACAATATAAATACATGAAGCTCACAGAAAAGAAATGCATTATCTATCATAATTAGCTTAAATTTTGGCATAACACAAAATTTGTAAGAAGAGAATAACAAATTATTAATACTACAATATCCCTCAACCTTTTGAATTGTCATCATCACTATCGTCGTCGGAAATACTATTTTGCTGTGAGTCTTCTTCACTGCTACAATAATCAACTAAGGTGTCATCTAGCTCATCCTCGTCGTAATTATCTAAGTCCACTTCTTTATAAACCTCAGGTGTACCTGAAATTATCAACTGCTCAGCGTCTTCCACAAGGACCATATCCATGTCCTCCCTATGCAGTGATTGAATCTCACTAAGACCGACTTCAAATGCATCATCAATATGATTCTCTTGATATACTTCCTCATCTAGTATTTCATCAATATTCACTACTTCATCTTGCATCTCATCAACATCATATATATGTCTATGTTGGAATGGTTGCACTACTCGCCAATCACCTCCTAATTTGGGATCATTAATGTAGAAGACTTGTCTCGCTTGATCAGCCAATATAAAAGGATCATTCTCATACCATTTTCCTGTTACCTTAATACTTGTTATATTTCCTTCCTTTCGTATCCCCGTTCTCTTTTTCGTCCCAAGATCAAACCATTCACACTTGAATATAGTAATACATCTATCCTTCACATAGTCTAGCTTAATTATATCAGTCAAAATACCAAAGAAGTCAATATTATCGTCACCATGATTCCCTTCCACTACAATTCCACTATTCTGACTTTTACGATTACTATCACGTTCTATAGTGAGAAATCTCACCCCATTCACAATGCATCCAGTGTACTTCCTTACACACCTATGAGGCGCACACGCAAGAGAATAAAGAGACTCGTTTACTTCTGATGGTTCAGCTTCAGCATGATATAATTTAGTCATCTTGAAAAAAAATGTGAAAGATAAATCAATTAAATAAAAATAAATTATTATGTGACTACAAATAAAATATTTTAAAGTGTAGCCATCTTACAAGATTTTTGAACCATGTAGGAAATCGTTCTTTGTGATCTTTATCTATGTTTGTACAACCCTCCAAGAGAAGCTCTTGCTTGTGCCTCCTACAATAATAAATATCAATGCATATTTGAAAAGAAAAGAAAATAAAATTACTTTACACAATGTTCAACAAGTTTATATGATACGTAATCAACTTACTCAAACAATGGTTCAATCTCATCGCAATTCTGGTAAACAAACCATTGAATCTCCGTGAACTCAGCCTCTGATAATTGAACATATTTTGTTGCCCCAAAATGACGACATTTTTTACTGAAGATACATAGACTATCATCAGTTCCTATATCATTGTTTCGCTCGTCTCTATTGAACCTAGTCTCAATTCCCCTCAAGTACATAGAGCAAAAGGTTAAGCACTCATTCGCAATGTACGCTTCAGCAACCGGCCCTTCGGGATGAGCTTTGTTACGAACACTTTGCTTCAACACACATAAATTTGCAAGGGCCCACTACCTCAGAAATTTTCAAATTTAAATTCCCTTGCCAATATTCTCGGGAATGGCAAGGGATTTAGTTTCCCTTGACATTTAGCAAGGATTTTTTCTTCCCTTGGTATTTTCCCTTGCCCATTCAATCCCTAGCCAAATCTCTCGCCATTTGTAAGGGATTTATTTTCCTCGATAATTTCCCTTGCGATCTGAGCCAAATTTTGTAGTGATCAGTTGGCATATTATCACTACTTGCTTGAGTATATTGTTCACCTAGGTCAAACAACATTTCACTAACTCCGCCATCATCTTCCTCATCGTTTTCTTCTATCGAATCACTAGTGGTTCTTATACCCTCATTATTCAATCTAGGCTCACCATGATAAAACCATCTAATGTACCCTGGATCTATCCCATTCTCCAATATATGACGTTTAACCGTTCTTTGATCTTTAAAGCTTAAGTTCAAACAATTTGTACAAGGGCATCGAACATCACACTCTCGATCCATATGAGTTCTAACAAATTGCATAAAACTATTTACTCCATCTATATAACTATTAGACCATTTGGTAACACGCATCCAACTCCTGTCCATTTTTCACTATAAAATATTCAAATTACAAAGAGTTAATATACTGTATGGTCAAATTTCAATTTAGAAGGCAAGTCAATAAGAAAGCGCTTCCAAAAGTTTTGCCAATAATACATATAATAAAATAAACATCAGAATTGAAAAACCGAAATAAATTTTAATCAAACAACTAAACAATAAATCTGAAAAACAAAAAATTCAACAATGAATTCCAAAATTGAATAAAAAAACGTGGCTTGTGTGGAAGACTATGAACAAGATTATATTCAGATTTGCCATTAGTATGACTTGTGTGGAAGACTATGAACAAGATTATTCAGATTTGCCATTAGTATGACTTGTGTGGAATACTAGGAACAAGATAATGGAGAAGCAAACGTGGAACTATTGACAGAAGAATTAAAATCATGCCTATGGAGTTGGGGCATGAGCAAAGGCTTCTAAAAAACAGGGGAGTATAAAGAGTGGACTGCATGTCTATGGAGTTAGGGCATGTCTATCAAAGTTTACAACATTGCCCAAGGCACTCACCACTCTGCATATAAACAAATTCAAAATGGCACAAACATGTAGCCACACAACCTACTGAAAACAGTAGCAAAAAAACTCGAAAACTGCCCAGAAAAATTAACAAATCTGGCCAGCACACAATACGACCACAAACCCACACAACCTACCGAAAACAGTAGCAAAATATACTCAAAAACTGCCCAGAAAACTGTATCAAACATTAAAGGGTATATCTTGTACCCTGTTTTGAGTGTGCAATAAGAATTCTTTTTTTTTTTTTAAAAAAAAATTATCCCAAATCTCCCAAAATTCTCTTAATCGGATTTAAAAAACTAAGGGAGATTTTTTAATTTCAACAAATCAAGAATCTCAAACACATCCAAAAATACCATTATTCAAGTAAATTCACAAAACACAAACATAATAAAACTAACAATACATTACAATCTGTTGAATAACTTTCCACCATCATTCTAACAATTCATTCTAATCGAAAATTTCCACATTTTCGTATATAAAACATTGCTCACAACCCTAAAATATCTTCACTCAGAAACAATTGTACTGTGTAAGAGAGAAATCATGACCAGGGGAATTCATTCTAACAACAGTATGCAAAAATTACTAAGCAAAACTTACATGTGTGTGTATTTTGCTTCTTTTTTTTTAGACTAATATCTTTTTAAAAAATAACTGTTACAACTTCCAAAAGTTACAATATTGGAAACAGGGGAATTCAGAAATACCAATCGTTCTTGTCAAAAAAAAGAAAGAAATACCAATCGTTTTCAGAAATACAAAACAAGAAAATTTAATGTTAGAGGATTCAAATTTTTTAGTAAATTCACATCACACAAACATTGACTAAATCTAACAATACATTACAACCTAGTGAATAAAATGTAAAATCGAAATCCTAAACCCTAGTAGAAGAAATTGAAACATGTAAAATCGAAACTGAAAACTCTAATAGAAGAAATCGAAACAAAGAAAGTAGAATACCGTTATTAACGGACACGATTCGAACCCCGGCGACGGAGACGGCGATGATCTGTACCACAAATGAGAAGAACTTTGAATTTTCTTTGCCAAACGAAACAACGACGACCCTAAACTCCACGAAAAATTAAAATACAAAAAACGAGTGGCGCAAAATTAAACCCTATACACAACGATATGTAAGGGTTGACATGCTTAATTCAACCTAGAAACAAGATGGGAAGTTCTTCCGCAAGAAAACTTGAGGAAGAATGTTTATGAAAATGAGAATCGTTGATTGGAAGGAATTGATAATCCAATTTTCACCTTAATTTGGGACTTAGAGCAGCGGGTTTCAGATTGGGGAGGAAGAAGAAATTTTGGATTTAGCGCCTATTAATTTCATTTGGCGCTAATTACACAAAAATCATCTATTTTGGATTAAAATTCCCTTGTAATTAAAAGTATTGTTTTGACTTTTGTGATGGTTTAGAAAGTGGAGCGAATTTTTTGTTTTTTTGTTTCTTTTGAGAGAGAGAATTTATATGGACAATTAAAATTTTATTTATAACTTTTAACTTAAAGCTGACAAACCAAAAAGAAAATTCCCAAAAATAAAAATAGAAGACTGCCACCCTATTGTTTTTTATTCCAAACTTCTTTTAAGTAACTTTAAATTTTAGTCATTTTTATATAGTGTGAACATTTATAACTAGCTTGTAATTTTAAATTATATAGGATTTTTTTTTAAATTATAAAATACATCTAATTTTATAATTTTCATTTCTAAAAAAGATATATTATATCCACTAATTTATTATTTTATCTTCATCTCATCTTTTATATAAATAATTAATTTTTTTCTTAACCAATGTCCAATTCAAATGAGAATTATAAAATTGAACCAAGGAGTATTATTTATTAAAGAAAGTAATATTTGTTTTCTAAGTTGTATTATTAGGTTATTAATATGGCAAAAACTTATATACAATATTTTACAATATTCTTGTTGTTAAATATGTTTAAATAACTATTTGAATTTGACCCACCATATTTAATCTATATGCACCACCCATATTTTATGAGTTCACCCCTCCTCTTTTTTTTATAAATAAATCTAAGTCGACTCTTTATATTAGATGGCCACCGTTATTTCCACTTTACAACCATTACTTAT
Source organism: Galeopsis tetrahit (assembly GCA_963675135.1). NCBI lineage: Eukaryota > Viridiplantae > Streptophyta > Magnoliopsida > Lamiales > Lamiaceae > Galeopsis > Galeopsis tetrahit. The sequence goes on from OY776130.1 coordinate 20,304,124, forward strand.
TTGTTTAAATTGTCATTATCTAAATTCATAAACATTCACTTTATCTATAAGTAGCTCTAAAAACACTCAATTATACCCCTAACATATAGTATACTTTATACATAAATTAATCAATATTTATTAAAATTCATACACGAAAATATGAACATAATAAATTTGGATGAAGATGGTATATTTTTCTTATAAAACTTCACATGTGAGCTAAATATAATTTAGTAGGAGTATATTTTTACTCCCCTGTCTATTTATTTACTATTTTTTACTCATTTTCTTTTTTAACTATTTTGTAAAAATTCCCTTACAACTAGACTCATTTTCGAATAGTCAAAACATCAATAAATTTAGTAGAAAAGTAATTGATGTTCAACGGACAAGATTTTAAATATTAAATATATTTTAAAAATTATTTTTCGTATTCTCAAATTTAAATTCCTGAGTCCGCCATTGTCTGTAACATTTGTTTGTCTACTAGTCCCTACTTGCCTCTCATCCTTTTATATCAATAGCTTATGATGTTGATCTTGCCAAACATATTAGTCACTTCCAAAACACTTGTCAGCTCATGTTAGTAACTTCTTTGTAAAAGACTGAACACTTTCACCTCTCAGTCTACCCAAGAATTACATGTTAAGCATATTTTACCTAATTCACCTCTCCTAATTTTGACGACTGTTGTAACTAGTTAATTCACATCAGGGAATGTCGAATTAATTAGAAAAAAAGAATACTCCCTTCGTCGAGTGATTATTTGCACACTTTTTTTTATTAGGACGTCCCAAGATTGTTTGCACACTCTTAATATGAGAATACCTCACAAAATTAATATCCTCTCAACATCATTTTATTTTAAAAATTGTTACTCATTTTTTACATAAATTCTATTTTATACCTCACAAAATCACCTTAAATACCCATCATTTATCTTACATCACCCACCACTAAATTTCATTTTCTTAAAAAGTGTGCGATCAAACTTGGGACGGAGGAAGTTTACCATATTTGATATTTTTTTGAATGTATGATACTCTCTCCATCCTGTAAAATTTTGCTCAGACCAACTTTTGGATCCACAAAGTATATGTTTATTTTATTTAAATAATTAACTTTTGAGTATTTTTTTTACTTTATTAACAAAATTGACACTACAGGAAATCACGCATTTCGTGACGAATTTTTTTGTAACGACACAAAAATCGTCACAATTTGTTACTTAAAGATGACAAATTTTATTTTTCGTCATAAAAATACTAGAAATTGTGACAAAATTTAAATTCGTCACCACTTATAATTTTTTTCGTCACAAATTTGTATATTTTGTGACGATGTTAATAAATATGTAACAATAATAATATGTGACGATTTTAATAATAATTTGTGACGAAATTCGCAGTCATGAAAAACATGTTTTCTTGACGATGCTAAAGTTTCGTCATTAATTCTAAGAAATAATTTGTGATAAAATTATTTCGTCATAATAATGATTGGTGCCGATTTTAATAATAATAGATGACGATATTCGACGTCATAAAAAAATACATTTTCGTGACGATATTATTTTTCGTCATTAATTATTCAAAATATTTAGTGACACAATGTTTTCATCACAAAAAATATTGGTGACAATTTTAATAATAATTTATGACGATATTCGACGTCATAAACAATACATTTTCGTGACAATACTATTTTTCGTCATTAATTATTCAAAACATTTTGTGACAAGATGCTTTCGTCACAAAATCATTGGTGACGATTTTAATGATAATTGATGACGATATTCGACGTCATAAACAATACATTTTCATGACATTACTATTTTTCGTCATTAATTATTCAAAATATTTAGTGACAAAATATTTTCGTTACAATAATAATTGACGACGATTTTTAATAATAAATTGATGACGATATTTGACGTTATAAAAAAAATATTTTCATGACGATATTATTTTTCATCATTAATCATTCGAAATATTTAGTAACTAAATGTTTTCGTCACAAAAATAATTGGTGACAATTTTAATAATAATTGATTACGATATTCAACGTAAAAAATATATATATATATATATATATATACATTTAAATTGTTTATCAATTATAACATATCTTTATTTTTCTTTGCAACATATAAATGATGTGAATGTCAAAGCCACATTAATGTGGTACATAGATGTCCACTTAAATTCCATGACTAATGAATAAAACTTTTTTTTTCAAAATGTTAAGTAAAAACAATATGCAAAATTTCAAATTCTTTTTTATGACCTACTATTTGGAGGACACAGTCCTATTGTTTTGAATTTTGAAGAAAAATGATACTCCATTTAAAAATGATTTTTTAAGTATTGTTTTTAGTTAAAACGTTTTAAAATTAAAAAAATATAAATATTCACTAGTAGTGACACGTGGCTCCTCAACAACTTTGACAATCACATTATAATTTAATTGTTGCAAAAAAATAGACAGATGCATTAAATTGCAAAACTTATGTAAACAATTTTTTAGACCGGCATCAAACATTACACCCTCGACCCATATGAGATCTAACAAATTGAATAAAACTATTGACCCCATCTACACAACTCTTAAAAATTTTGGTACCGCCATCCAAGTCTAAGAAAAATGAGGATAGCCTCTAATAAATTCAATCAACCATAACATATTGTAAAATAGTCAAGTAATTGATTTTTTTTTAAATGTAAACTTCTAATTACTAGGGGTAAGCATTCGGTTAGATCGATTTTGAACTTTTTTTAACCGAATCGAAAAAAAAAAAAAAAAGTCGAACATAATTGATGTAGAACCGAATTGAACCAACCCAAATTAAATGTCATTTGGTTCAGTTTAAACAAAAAAATTTCCTAATAAACATAATATCTGGAAATAATCCACATAGTATCTCAAAGCATGAGGTTGTTTTCATTAATTTTAACTTAGTGAATGGAAGTTTATATACCAAATACAATAAGGGATGAGGCGAGTATCCACTGTAAAAATTTAAGACATATTTGGAGAGTAGAATTATGAAGCCTCAAAACACTAATTCTAATTAGCTAAACAAACGTATACATATGATGTGAGTATGCATTAATATTGATTTCTTACAACTTAACGTGTATCAAATCCTCATATAATATGCCCCCACCCAACAAATAATAAATGATTCAACTTTACTCTAAGTAAATCTTATTTTTTAAAACATAACATTGTTAGTAAGTCCAACATTTAACATTGTACTTTCTCTACACAAAAAAGATCCTCTTTCTTAATGGATATAGTCTAGATTATAAACCCAAGTTGAATGAAAGTTCACAATACAAAAGATGGAGTTAATTAATGATGTGGCAAATTAATTATTCGAACCAAATAACATTGTACTTCCTCTAGATATAAACTCAATTTTTTTTAATACATATATTATATATTAGTTCTAGCAGGAGTTTTCATTTTCTTTCATCCTAAGGTGATCACACATCCGGTTATTGCACATCAATTATTTTCGATCTAGTCCTGTCGATTTTCAAGAATTGCTATAAATGGAGAGAAAAATGCAGAGAAACTCAGCACTAATGTGATGAAGAATATAGGAAAATCAAGCATATGACAATAAAATACCTAGAAAAATAAGACTATGGAGGCAGGGACAATATCTGAAAAAGAAAAAAATGATTGACTTCCTAGAGTCCAGTAGCAGAGTAGCTTATTCTCTTACACCAAAGCATAATTATATACAAAGTGTACGTGTATGTATCAACGATTCAACAATGAGAATGTTGTTTCTGCTATATAATCATATGAACTTTGGAATGTGAAAGACACGCACTAACTGATATCATAGGACCATTAATTGGAAATTGGGATTTGTCAGATAAACATAAGTCTAGGTTCAGTGCCTAACCTCAAGCTTTCTGGAAAATTATTCTTGCACAAAATCTGTAGGATAATGACTATTTTATTATGTTAAGAGTGAGAGCAATGGAATCATCCATGGAAGTATTCAATAAATGCATATAATGACTCTTCTTTTTCTGAAACTATTTCTTAATTTAGTTAACTGAATGATTTAGATAAGCATAAACAACTAACTCTCAATCTTAGATGGAAAATGTCTATAAGTAAACAACTCAAAAATGGAAATTAACAAAGAGAACGTGAAAGAAGATGGGAATTAACAAAGATAACTAAACAATCACAAATAGCAGCTTGCAGCCTTATGATATCAGTCGTAAAGAGTTTGAAGTGTACGATGAGCCTTGAAATCACCAAATAGGCAGAACTTTTAAGTAAGCCTCTTTAGTGTGTGTGTGTGTATATATATATATATGTGTGTGTGTGTGTGTGTGTGTCTTTGGAAAATATAAACACAGTCATTGGGGTTCAAATCAATGAACCTACCTCCATTATCAGAGATAACAAATACAACAAACTAGAGGAAAAAATTATAACATATAGTGATGTAGACGACCGTTAATCATAAATTCAAATTACAAACTCCATGTAACTATGTAAGTGATTGCAGGCACCATACCTATAAATTAAAGTTCACACTTTCCAGTCAAATTAGATCATGCTTGTGGTATGGAAACTCATTTGAAAGTGATGTTTGCAGCTTAAGGTGTGTAATAGTTAGTATCTAAATATGAATTATGATTAATTAATTAGTATAAAACACATCAGTTTAACACAGAGAGAACTCTACTGGTGAAACTTGAATTCACGAATTCACATGAGTGCACCATAAGCAATATCCAAATTGCATTAAATCATAAAACCAAAATGACATGAAATTAAACAATCTGCTCCAAGACCAATCTAATTATGAATGAGAAAATTTTAAAATAATGCCACATGAGTCATTAACCGACTACACACTATAATTAAACACATAACCAAACAAATTGAGAAAACCAAAAAGAAAACCAGATAAACAACATCATACCTTCTCATTGGGAAATAGTCCTTCCAAGATTATTCACTCTAATCCTCCTCACAATTTCTCTAATCCACGCACTGTCGTTGCCACTCCACGCAAATTCAATGCACGACAGTTTGGTGTAATACTTCTCCTCGCACGGCAGAATTGGGGGCGCTACCACAAGCTTAGGATCGGCTTCACTCTTAACTGTGAACCAGATAATTCTGATTACAAATCAATTCAAACTTTGATTAGTGTACCTGAAAATGAAAATCAGTATTCCTCCTTGGTCGCGCATTCAAAATCAGCAATAATGAAGAACCAATCGATTCAAACTTCGACGGCGAAGAGCAACGCAAATGATCGAAAGAACAACCACCAGTGGAGGCGCGGCAGAGATCGGCTGGATTCAGTGGAGGCACGCGGAGGTCGGCCAGATTCAGTGGAGTTCATCATTCTCAGAATCAGAGGAAAATAATACTTCTATTGTTGGCAATTTTCCTTTTTAAAACTAATATGTTTGAGTTTTTTTAATTTTAAAAAGAGAGGAAGATTACTTACCTGAACTTTTTGAGAAGATTACTTACCTGAACTTAAAGATTTATAAAAGTGTAAAATTAACAGCATCAAAGATTTATAAAACCTGGTCACCCAATGCATCACAATCGTCAGTCAAAAGATAAGCATAAAAAAAATTTAGATTTCGAGAGTTACCTTTTATAATAAAGATTCTTATCTTGGTCAACTCTAAGGCACCAAATCAACATTTTCTGAATCAAGAGTTTCCAAATTAAGCTCAATTCCTCCTCTATAACTTCCTCTCTCTCCACTGTTTTGACTCAGTAACTCACGTAATACAAATGAACACATTCAGTAATCAAAGTTGAAGTAAAAAACCTAGAAACTATAACAATGCACCCAAAGACATTATAGTGGTGGTAGTGTAATTAAGCAAATCTTGATCATAATTTGAAGTTCATTTTTTTACATAAATGCTTAAGGTAAAAAAAATGTAATTAAAGTCGAATAATAAGTAACTGTAGATGTATTTCTCATGCATGCAAACAAATGCACACATATATACATATACATATATATTGGGGAGCTTGTGTGCATAAAGCTCAGTTAATGTTGAATACAAGTTGATAACAATATCTTAAACAAGAATTGGAAGTCTTTTAGTCACATTAGGGATATCAAGCAGAGAAAATAATTGAGGAGGCATATGTACAAATACGAATGCAAACATTAATGATAGATATAAAATCTTTATAAATACACACATGTAAGGCAAACATTAATTGAGGAGACTCATTCTCCTTTTATATATAAAGATTAGTACCCTAGGATGAGAGGATTGAAAGTAACTACTATAATCTTTTCAAACTATATTAAAGAGGGTAATGAAGAATATGAGCACACATATTCATCAAGTTATGAAACTGAATGATTACTTCTGTGCATGTTCCACTGATAAAGCATTGCAAAACCTTCTCCAGCCAAAAGTCCTGTAATAATTAGCCTAAATTTCCCCTGTTATTTCTGATTTCTGATGGAAAGTGTTATTTTCAGATTTCAATTCTATATTTTATAATATTTGTGTATTTGATCTGGGCATGGACAGAAACTGCATGACAAATTTATAATTTGATCTGGGCGTGCATCATCTTTTCCCTCAGGTAATTCATAATTTCATGATGCACGCATAAATTCCAGTATCAAATTCATAGCAAATATAACCGGATTCTTCCAAAATTCAGTAATTACCTATCTAAATTAGCATTCTCATAACAAACATACAATCGAGAGTTGACCAAATATTCCAAACGGCACAAAAGCAAATAATTCCATAGACATGTGAAAGCATAATTAGAGAATAATAAGAAAACCCTTACGCAACTCTGTGGAGCCCCATGAGCGATCCTTCAAGAGAAGACCTGATTCATCAGCGCAAGGCACAACGGCATATTTGGAATTTAGGACTAGGGATTTAAAGATGAACGCGGATGCCGCAGGATTTTGGATTTAGGATGCGCTTTTTTCTCGCACGAATTGGGATTTAAGAATAGGATTTGCGTTTCCCTCTCGACTTACCATGTATTCTCTCAAATCCTTTTTCCTAGTGCGCGTTTTTTATAAGGGGCGCCAATTTTACCCGCCAGTTTTTTAATGATAAAATTGTTTTGTACGGAGTATTATTTTTTAAGTTGGTTATGATATTCAAATTATTTATATCTATTTAAAATACATAAGTATTATGTAATTTTGTTTAAGAATATTTTGTATTTTTAAGAACATTCCTCACATAATGTTATATTTATAATAAAATTAATATTGTGTAATAATTTAAATAAAATTAGAGTAATATTTAAATTAGAATATTAATTTATGAAATCCGACTTTGGAGAAGTGGTTATTTAGCACATTAATCACTTCGTAATATACACCTGAATAAAAGTTTGATATAAACTGACAATAATAAAGCATATTGAAATTTGTATAATTGCTTGATCACAAGATCGAATTGTTTTATTATGTTATTTGGGAATCACTTGGAACATAAAACTATTAACATTATATTATCCTACAATGAGAGTTTTCATTTGAGAACATGTGTGTGTAGACATGACTTCCGATTTCCTTGAGTCTCCATACAGTTCATCAGGTGGTCATGGGATATCATATATGCGTTTTTCTAATTTCTTTGGTTCCGGTCATGAAAAACATGTTTATTGAAATTATTTGTGGCTTCGAGTTCTAATTAATGTGACTAACTTGTATGTATCTCAAGCTCATTTGGAGAAAATCATAACAAACTATACACTGCCTACAAGCTACAAGGTAGACAGTGAGGCGAAACAATAAGGGGTAGTCCAACACATTGTCTAAAGCTCTCAATTCTCCAAGTTACTATTTATAGTTATAGTTTCTCAATGAAATTGACGTTTGTTTATGTTGATTCATGCTCTTTAGGAATGAAATCGATGTTAAACGAGACACCCTCCAACCGTCTTATGATTTCCTCTTGTGCTACTGACTTGTGAAATTATTTATCCATTTCTACTTTTTTTTATGCCAATGTTGGTGAAAAATGTGACTTTTAATTTGTAATCGGAATGTCTTAATGTTTGATGATTGTTTCAATTATGAACTGTGTAATGTATCATGTACTCCCTCCATTTTTTATTAAGTGTCACCTTGACTTTTTAATTAATTTTAAAATAAGTGTCATTCTAGAGTTTTTTCTTTAATTTTGACTATTTTACCCTTATTCATTTACCATAAATATTTTTCATAATTTAATTCCACAAAAATTGTTTATACCAAAATTAATTTGATTTATTAATACTAGCTACATTCTTGACCACATTCTTTATCAAACAAAATTTCTATATTAAAATTAGTATAATTAATGAAGGGTAATATAGACCATGATTTATAATCTTAATTTATTGAAAAAAGCTAAAACGACACTTATTAAAAATTGGAGGGAGTATTAAACATCATCATTCAATTATGAAAACTTTGACTTTTTAATATTCAATTTAATTAGCAGCTTATGAAAATCGGTATCAAGCCGTTTCAGTTTTGTTGAACTGTAACCACAAAATTAGCAACATGCCAACATATAAAAAAATGTGCAATTGTCTAAATTTAAAATCAACACAAGTTTTCCAGGTTTCTCAGGTGCTCTCGTCTCCCTAATAAAATGTACTCCCTCCGTTTTTTTAATAAGTGTCACTTTGACTTTTTAACTAATTTTAAAATAAGTGTCTTTCTAGGGTTTTTTCTTTAATTTTGACTATTTTATCCTTATTCATTTACCATAAATATTTTTCATTAATAAATTCCACAAAAATTGTTTATACCAAAATTAATTTGATTTATGAATACTAGCTACATTCTTTATCAAACAAAATTTCTATATTAAAATTAGTTATAATTAATGAAGGGTGATATCGACCACAATTTATAATCTTAATTTGTTGAAAAAAGCTAAAATGACACTTATTAAAAGATGGAGAGAGTATTAATTGTGAGGCATCAATTACTAATACAACTAAAAATTTAATCATTATATAACAAAATATTTTAGGTCAGAAGAACGTACTCATTTCGTCCCACAATAACTTTTACACTTTTTTTTTTAGGACATCCCACAATAACGTTTACAACCTTAAAATGGAAAACTCTTTATAAACTACACAAAATGTCATTACTTCTGGTTCTACACACAAGTCAACTCATTTATTTACTTTATATATCAAAATTTACACAATTGCCCTTTAAAATTCTACTCATCAATATTACACTTTCTTAATATGGGTTAACTATAAATATTATTGTAGAACACATGAATATATTTTATCCGGAATGTAAACCAAATTTATATGTACAAATTAAATAAATAATAATTAAATAAATTTGAGCCAAAAGAATTTTGGAGCCAAAAAATTTCAGTCGGGATTTTCAAAATTCTTTTGAAGATTTTTTCAAATTTAAATAAGGAAAATCCCAAAACAAATCGATTATTTATCCAACTAATATATATTCCCCTTCAATCTGTATCAATCTTCCCTATTCCTCTCTTAATAGTTCCATCCATATCAATCTTCCTGTTCTCTAAAACCGCATATATCAAATAACTCAAGGCATTTCCAGAAAATTCTCTATGGTCACACGGTATTTGCTTTCACTAAATTTTTTAGATTTGTTCTCAATATTAAATATACACTCTTTTATTGCTTAGAGTGTGCGAGTTTGACAACTACGGCAGAAGCGGATCCAATTGAGATTCAATTTTATATATATGTGCGCGTGTATCTATATTTTTTTTGTTCCACATTCAGTTTGATATTTGAGATTTCTAATGTTTGATTTAGTTATAGCGACTAGCGTGATATAGTTTAAACATATCATACTGATTTAGTTTAATATTTGGACTTCTTGGTTTCGATGCTTTGCCGGCGAAAATGGGTTTTTTTTTTTTCTCAGTTCATGTGGTTAGATTACATATACTGGGCCTCAATCAATCTTGATTGTATGTTTGTAAAACAAGCCATCTTTCTTGTTTTCTTCTTCTTTTTTTTTTTTTTCTTTTCTATTTTAGTAAGTTGTAAATTTTCTAGAATTTATTAAGAAATTCTATAACAGATCCAATGAATGAGATTCATAAAAAAGTTGTTTTAGCAATACCCGCCTCTGTTTTCACCATAATAGGATCTAAGGTATGTTGATAAAAAATTCTATGGATTTGACTCATAATTATCTCATGACACACAAAATTAAAAGTGGATGTATATATAAAATTGGTGATATTGATCCAGTTTCTCTGATAGAGAATGAATTTGGAGTGTAATGCGCATGAAATTTAATATGGAGCCATTTTTTTCTAGTAATGAATTAGAACTTTACACTATATTTTATTTTTCTGGTATTTGTTGCTTACATAGTGGATAGTTGTCGTGTTATTGATTTTACGATCTATATCTTTGATCTAGTTAAGTATTTTGATTTTTGCAGTCTGAACATGAACTAAACGGGGAAGAGTGTGATACGATTGAATTGTATGTACGTAGTACGTACACATTATTCAGAGAAAGACGATTGAAAATCAGATGAGACTAAGGAAAATTGGGTAAGTCACGTCACATCTTCAAATGAGATTTCATTTTGTTACTAAAATTGATGCTAATTTTTTTTTTTTATGATCAAATAGGAGAAACTCATAAAGAAGCAAGAAGAATATGCGAGCAAGAAATTGATAAAACTTCTGCTTAATTTTTTCTTGAAGTCTTATATCTATGTTAGTGATTATATAAAAGGGTCTGGTTTATGGCCCAAAGCCTCCAAGTAGACGCAATGTTTCAGATGACGCTTCTAACAAATTGCAAATGGAATTACTTGAGACAAAAGAAAAGTTGGAAACATTTGAAACTCGAGTTGGTGCACTCTAGGCAAAAGTGAGTGATATAAAAGGCACCATGAACTAACTTATGAATTTTTTAGTTGAGAAAGTGATAAGCGTTTAAAGATTTATGAGCATATTCTTTATATTCATTTTTGCGATTGTTGCTTTTTTGACTTTTGGTACAATTTAGTTAGTTGAATTTCTTATATTATTGTGTAATTTAAATTTATTTACCATCTTCAATTTAGGGGATGATGTAAATATTTATTTATTACAATTTAGTAATTAAATTAGTTCACCATGATAATATTTTTAGTCAATTATAAATATATTTAATTAATGTATATACAATTTAAATAAGTCTCAATAAAAAGTCATTTTATGACAATTTATTCATTACAATAAAAATTCAATTAATGACAAAAGATATTGTCACATTATACTTATTAGTACTAACGATATATGTTGTCACTATATTTAAGTTTTTTATGATGATTATCATTTTGTCGCTAAAATATTCTTATATAGTGACGAATTGTGTTGTCATTATATATACACATATGATGACAATAATAAATCGTAACGAAAGTGTAATTCTTTTGTGACGAAATGTATGTTGTCATTATATCTAAATATTTAGTGACAATTATCATATTTGTCATTGAATAATATTTTATTATGAAGAAATTGATTCGTCGTTATTTCTACATTATTTAGCGATCACAATTTTTTGTCACTAAACATTACTCTTAGTGACGCATTGTGTCGTCACTATACAAATACATATAACAACGATTAAAATTTCGCCACTAAAGTGAAACTCTTTGGCGATGAACCATATAAAACGTGACGAAATAATTTATCTAATTGTGACGATAATTTTGTCACAAAAATTTAACAATGTTGGTAGAAAATGAAAAAAAATTGTCACAAAAAATTAATATTTTAGTGACAATGAATCAATTAGTCATGTAAAGTTGAACCCTTTGGTGACGAACAATATAAATTATGACGAAATAGTTAATCTAATTGTGACAAAATATTTGTCATTGTAATTTGACAAAGTTGATAGAAAATGGATAATCCTCACTAAAACTTTATATTTTAGTGACAATAAATCAAACTGTCATGTAAAGTTGAACTTTTAGTGACGAAATATCATATTTAGTGACAAAATTTAATGTCAAATGTGACGATTTATTCGTCACCATAGATCTAATGATATAGTGACGGTGAACTTTAGCGTCACCAAAAGCTGACTTTTGATGACGAATTCAAATAACGTCACAGTTACCTAATGCGACGCACATACGGCGACCATCTTTGCGACGCAAAAAATTGTCGTCAAATACATTTTGTGACGAAAAATGATGCTTTTATGACGAGTTGTTGTCGTCGCGGTTTCTCAAATTTCCTGTAGTGTGAGTATCTACCAACAATATTTTTTACTCGTTATTCCACATATATTTTTTATAATTAAAATATAATTTTTTTTAAAAACATGTATAAAAAGAAGTGAGCAAAATTTTATTGAAAAGAGGGAGTACAAGATATAACTATTTGCACTAAATATAAAAATGATATATTCTCGCTTAAATATAATTTTAAGCCCAACAAAATTAATGAACAATTAAAAGTGATTTATTTTATTAATTAATAATTAACCATACTTTTAGAAAAGTGAAAAAAAAAATTGTATGGCGGTCTTCGAATTCATAGAGGCGATAAATTATGCCAAAATTTTAATTTTTGATTACAGAAAAGGAAACCCTAAATATCATTAAGGTAATTTTAAATTGATTTACTCCACCTTCATTAAATAGACACATCTCCATTTATTCTCACGGATTTAATTGGATTTGATTTTTTAAAGAATAAAGGGACGGCCAATTAAGACGCCACTTTCACAATCTTCACAAAGTTTCTGCTACATTCTGATACCGGCCAAAACGCCACTTTCGCTCCGCCTCTTCAGCGATTGGCGATCAACTGACTCGAGAACTCTACCGCCTCGTTAGGTACGCAAACGCTGAGAAGCTATCCATTCGTTCTAGTTTAATCATGAATTTTTGTCTTGCTTACTACTGTCTCATGAAATTTTGAATTCAAAATATTTGGATAAAGGTTGATCTTCAAATAATTGAGTCGATCTAATATTGGTGTTTATGGATGTGCTTGTGATTTTTGACTTGGTGGAATTAAATTTTTGGCCTTGGTTTTTAAAATCCAATTTTTTTTTTTTTTTTTTTTGAAGAATTACGAAGAAAAAGAAACCCATAAAATTTGCAGAAAGAAAAAAATACAGAGTCAGGCTGATCTCAGAGTCAAAATAGCACTTGCACGGTGCATTATCCTAAAAGAAGCAAAAATAATATCATCAACAATCCAAGAGAAAAATATGAAGTAGTTATCGATACGTAGGAATTACAACTCTCATAATCATATATTGCTATCCCCGAATCTCTAAATAAAACTTTCCCAATTAATTGAGGTTAAGAAAATCAATTTCAATAAATCGATTCACAAAAGCTTATCTAAAATTAGGGTTTAGATGATGTTAACAAACCTCCAATCCAAAATAACATACGAACACACACGGGATCAAGGGCGGACCATAGCGTTGGCTGGGACGGGATGTAGCCCACCCAGATTTTTTAGCCCTTCAGTAAAAAAAAAAAACTGCAAATCCCAAATTCAGTTTAACCTGTGACCTAGTTGCAAAAAGAATCTATTGTTGCCGCCGTCGCTAACCTTTCTTCTTGTTGTTGCCTTGCCTCCGGCTGTTCTTGTGCCGCTATTTACTTATCTTGGTGTTGGTGACGTCTCTCCGGTGGTTAAGGTATTATGCTAATACAATTTTCATCCTCTGTAATTCTTCGTTTTCACTTGTGGATAATGAAATTTATAGAGCCTTATTTTTTTCTTTTAACCTGTGGATAATGAAATTACATGAGAGAGAGAGAGAGGGGGAGAGAGAGAGAGAGGAGTTTCACTGTATTAGATTAGTTTTTAGAATATATATATATATATATATATATATATATATATATATATAATAGAATTGTTTATAGGCGGTGCAAATGTGCAATAACCATATCATTTCTTGTTTTGTGTGAAATAAAGTAAATTGTTCAGTCTTTAGTTTGTCAATGTTGGACACCTTATTTTTTCTTATTTAGGCTTTTTGTTTTTTATTTTTAATTATGTTTAGGCTTTTTAATGTACTCCATTGTTCTGACTTTGCTTCTTTGTCTATAATGGGCTGTGTTAGTAGTGTTACTAAATGAATCGAGCTGTTCATGAGTTTGATTTGAATTTATATTTTTGTTCATTAATGTAATTGAGTCTAAATTAATTTGATAAGAGCTCAAACTTCAAATATTTGATTCGGCTTGAATAATAATTCTACTATTAGTAAGTAGTACAATGTGCACATTTTTTTTTACTTTTATTTTTATAGTGCATTTATTCTAGACTTTCGATCAGCCCGTCCTAAAAATAACCAAATTAAGTGCAATTAAATCGACGCCGGAAGATAACTAGATACGATTCGAGAGAACGAGTTGAAGTGTGGCGCAATTAAATAGACGTCGGATTCGAGAGAATGCATTTTCACTAGTGAGAGGGAAAAACATAATTGTTGTTGGTAATTCACAGAAAGGGATGAAAATAATTCTAAGTGGTAAATACAATTTTATATATTAATTATAAGTGCTATTGTTATTTTTTAAATTAAACGTTCCTGTTTTTTTTTTTTTTTTTTTGAGTTGTACAACTCAGTTTTATTGCAATTAATATTCCTGGGTTATTTTTTTGTTTTTGTTAATTATCTGAAATGTTGATGGGTATGTACATGTTGTAATTTTTAATTTTGGAGCCAGGTTTTGATCATGTGATGGATGTTGCTTATATATAATTTTGGATGTTAGAAAGAAATTGGTCATTTTTGTCAAAGTTAACAAATCAATTAGACTATGTATTCTTGTTAAATTCAAAAGGATATGAATTTATGGATTTTGTATTGACATCAACTCAAATTGATGTAATTGTCACTATATTTGCCTTTGTATTTTGATTATATTGATTATTCCTATTATATTTTAGTTTGTAAATTAGTATACTAATTGTTGTCTATTATGATCAAGTATTAACTTATTTTGTTATGTATTCTGAACGTGAGTGAGCTGGAGAACCATGTGATCGAATTGACTTGTATGAGCGTACACACAGTTCAGAGAAAAATGGTTGGAAATCCAGGGAGGCAAAAGAAAATTAGGTAAGTTTTGTAAACACGTTTAACATAGTATCTAATAATAAGTTTTCAATCTTAGTATATATATGTTGTTAATAATTAAATGGTGTTTTTTGGCGATATTGAAACATATTTTTTTTTCTCCTTGTTAAAATCATTATGCAAGAGAGTCTTCAATTATAATTACATGCTTAATTAGAGTTCAATTTTTCTTTGCTCTTTATTGGTAGTAATAATATTTATGGGTTTTCGTTGATAAAAATGTATCACTTAAAAAAATCAGGATAATTATTTATGAGATTTACTTTTATTACTAAAATTGATGACAATTTACTTCTCTTTATGCTAAATTGTCAGGAGATGATGAAAAAAAAACGAGAATAATATATTGAGCTTGGAATTGAAAAGAGTGCAGATGAGATAGTATTAGAGGTGTTGGGTCATGGAACTGGATATGTAAAAGGTCTTGGTTATGGTCCAAAGCCTCCAAGCAGACGCAACACATTGCACGATTTTTCTAATCAATTGCAAGAGGAACTAAAAGACGCGAAAGAAAAGCTACAAGAGTCTGAAGCTCAGGTGGAAGAACTCAAAACGCAGTTGACTGTTTTGAATGCAAATATGGTTGCGCAAGATGCAAAGATGGTTGCACAAGATGCAAAGATGGCTCCTCAAGGTGCAAATATTGAGAAACTAATGGCTTTTTTGAATGATAAAGGGATAGAGTTATAAACTTTATATTTGTTTTTTTGTTATTTTGGTTTCATGAAGTTATAGAACAACATTTCTTGTTAGTTGTTAAGTTTCTAAATGCTTGAAGGATTTTTTATTAATACAAAATTATTTTTTATCTTTAAATTATTTATAGTTGTAAATATTTTTTCTTTTCATACAAAATTAATTTATCACGATAATTATAATTATTTCATGACAAATTCTGTGTTGTAATATAAATTACTTTTACTACAAAATAATATTGTCACTGTATGTAAATTAATAATGACGATATGTGTTGTTACTATATAGTTTTAAAAAAATTGGGACAATTATCATTTTTGTCATTGAAAAATATTTTATTATGACAAAAATATATTGTCACCATTCTCACATCTTTTAATGACATTGAGCATTTTGTCACTAAAGATGGCGAAATGTATTGTCATTATATCTAAATATATAATGACAAGCAAATTTTAGTCACTATAGTGCAATTCTTTCATGACGAAAGATTTGAAATACGACAAAAAATATGTTGTTACAATTACTAAACTTTTAGTGACGACCACCGTTTTCGTCACTAAATAGTACATTATAATGACAAAAAAAAGCTGTCACAATTTCCACATCATTTAGTGACAATAGAAATTTTGTCACTGTCGTCATTATATACACACACATATAACAACGAGCAACATCTTGTCATGAAAGAACAAATGTATCGTGACGAAATATACAAAATATGACAAAATAGTTAGTCTAATTGTAACAAAAAATAATGTCACTAAAATTTGATAAGGTTAGTAATAGATGGACAATCGTCACAAAAAAGTAATTTTTAGTGACAATAAATTAAATCGTCGCGAAAATTCTAACCTTTAGTGACGAAATATCATATTAAGTGACGAAATTTTAACACCAAATGTGACGATTTATATGTCACCATAGATGAATGATATAGTGACGATGACCTTTATCGTCATCAAATGAAGACTTTTAGTGACGAATCAAAATAACGTCGCATTTTACCTACCGCCACGCACATTTGGTGACATTCTTTGTGACGAAAAAATTCGTCGCCGAAAAACTTTCGTGGCGAAAAATGGGGGTTTTATGACGATTTTTTTCGTCGCAATTTCTCAAATTTCTTGTAGTGATTTGCGTAACATCGTCGGAAGAGGATGTATTTTGACGTTTGGGAGGCATCGTTCCCAACTCTGGATACCAACTGACGCAACGCAAGCCTCAATCTTATCAACGATCTAGAACAACGAACACATAAACCGAAGGGACGATAATAAACCGTGGGGATAAAACCATTTATTTTCAAATCAATTCAACTCCCTAATAACATTCTAGAACTCATCTATTTATAATATGAGAGAATAAGAAACATATATATACTAAATATAATAAAATCAAAACAAATCTCCTAAATATAAGAATAAATATCTAATTAAATATTTAATATTGATTTCCATCAATATCTCCATCAGATACTCAATATGAACTGTTCTATTTATACAAGACGACTTCCATAACAGACCAGTCAACACTTAACTTTTATTCAAGTCTG
This sequence comes from Galeopsis tetrahit, assembly GCA_963675135.1. NCBI lineage: Eukaryota > Viridiplantae > Streptophyta > Magnoliopsida > Lamiales > Lamiaceae > Galeopsis > Galeopsis tetrahit. Next base: position 20,321,498 of record OY776130.1, read on the forward strand.
CTTTTGACCATCAAAAACTCATCTTATTCATTAAATAGAGCTTGTCTTAGGATTCATATACCTCTGATTCTTTGTCAGATTCGATCGTTAGATCAGTAACTTTCTCACTGATCTTGTTGGCAGACGAGTCCTGTCGAGATTCATCGAAAACCACATGTGGTGTTTCTTCCACACAAAGAGTTGAGTAGTTGAATACCCTAAATGCCTTGCTAGTCGAGGAGTATCCTAAGAATATCCCCTCGTCTGCTTTGGCATCGAAAGCATTCAACTTGCTCTTTCCATTGTTGTGGATGAAACACTTACAACCAAATATATGGAATTATGAAATTATGGGTTTTCTATTTTTCCAAACCTCATAGGATGTCTTGCCTAGTGCTTTGTTGATCGCGCTTCTGTTTTGTGAATGGCATGCAGTATTGATAGCTTCTGCCCAAAACTTTTGAGGCGTGTTGTACTCGGCTATCATGGTTCTACAGGCTTCCTTGAGAGTTCGATTCCTTCTTTCTGCTACACCGTTTTGTTGTGGTGTCCTAGCTGCACTAGTAAGATGCTGGATACCACGTTTAGCACAAAAGTCTTTGATATAGCAATTAATGAACTCAATTCCCTTGTCACTACGAATCTTGACAATAGACTGGTTCTTCTCAACTTGTAACTTCTTCAACAGATCAGGTAGAAGTGTTTGTGTATCACTCTTCTTGTGTAGGAAGACTACCCAAGTAAACTTAGAATAGTCGTCTACAACAACAAGTGTGTACCTTCTACCATTCAAGGTTGGAGGAGTTATTGGACCATGAAGATCCATATGTAGGAGTTCTAGGACTCTACTAGTTGAGAGTGTAGGAATTGACTTAAAAGAACCTTTCACCTGTTTACCCTGTTGACACGCAGAGCATACATGTGAGTTGTAATAGACTTCGTTAGGAATACCTTCCACAAGGTAATCTCTAGCTATCTTATTAAGAACCTTAAAGTTTAGGTGGCAGAGGCGTGTATGCTAGAGCCAGCAAAGTTCTTTAGGATTCTTAGTAAGTAGACAAGTGTCCCTCGGACAGCTATTCCAGTTCACTATGTACACACTACCTTGTCTTACGCCGACTAGTAGGACTGTGTGTGTCCTTTTGTCAATGATTTCACATTTGCGGCTCTTGAACTGCACCTTGAATCCACGATCACAAAACTGTGAAACAGAGAGTAAATTGTATTTCAAACCTTCAACATATGAGACATCTTGGATCTCTACGTCTCCATTCCGGATGTAACCAAATCCTTTAGTGACAGCAGTGGAGCTATCACCAAATATCACTTTTGGTCCTTCCTGCTCATGGTAACTTGATAAGAGAGCCTTGGTATCAGTCATGTGGTGCGAACAACCACTATCAATGTACCAGCAGCCATGTACTCGGCTTCGGTAGTAGAAGTAGCTACACTAGTTTGCTTTTTCGAAAACCATGAAATGAGTTTTGTGCCTAAGAATTGACAAGAACCAGATGTAGATTTCCTATCTATTCTACAGCCTCCAAAGTCAGAGTTTGAATAGCCACTTAAGGATAGATCATCATTTGAAGAATACCATATACCACGATTGATGGTTCCTTTCAAATATTTCAATATCCTTTTAGTGGTTTCCATATGACTTTCTTTTGGATTAGCTTGAAAACGAGCACATACGCCAACAGAGAATGCAATATCAGGTCTACTAGCAGTCAAGTACAGTAATGAACCAATAAGACCACGATAATATGTTTGATCAGCACATTTACCTTGTTCGTCTGGATCCATCCTGTATGTAGGTAACATAGGTATGCCAGCAGACTTGCATGTCTTAATACCATACTTGTCTAGAAGATTTCTAGTATACTTTGCTTGACTTATGAAAATCCCTTCAGGGGTCTGTTTTACTTGAAGTCCAAGAAAGTAATTCATTTCACCCATCATTGACATCTCAAATTTACTTTGCATGAGTGTTGAAAAACTTTCACTCAGCTTTTTGTTAGGTGAACCAAAAATGATATCATCTACGTAGATTTATAGTGGTTCGACAACTTGTCTACGTCCACTCTCACAAACCCAGTTATGATGTTTCCACTAACTCTTCCAATCGAGTACAAAGTGTGTGTGTTCTTGTGATTTTAAGTCCCAAGAAAAAGACTTAGATCTTCTCGACTATACTACCAAGTATATCTTCGATCTTACTAGAGATTTACAAGTATCTAGCAACTTGATAACAGTAAACAAAAACTAAAAACTTATTCAGTAGCAGTCTTCTGGTTTCTTCACTTGTCTTCCGACTTGTTTTCTGAACTTCAATAAACTCTGAGAGTGTATGCTTCGAATGCTTCAGTAATTCTTCAATACGTAGATTTGCAGTAGTCTTTAATCAATAAACACCTTGAGGTATTTATAGACTTCAACTTCAAGAACTTAGTCAGTTGTAACTAACTCTTCTTGAAAACTAACTTCATAACTTCTTCAGGTTATCCATCCACGCGTTTCTGGTTAATTAGTTATTTCTAACTAACTCTTTAATCCTTATCTTCACACGCGTTTACTTCAAGTTGACTTGTCTTGTTGAATCTTGTTGCCTTGCGGTCGCACCTGTCTTCATTAATAGACTTCATTCTTCTCTTCTTGTGCGGTCTTCTTCAGTAGTAGACTATTCTAATCCTAACAAGACTATTACATTACTTTAAGCTCTTTTCTTATAAAGCTTAGTCAACTTAGAAATCTATACAATGAATATTACATATGAAAAACATGAGCTTCTATACAATGTTTCGCATAGCTAAAAAACAACCTATAAACATTAATTGTAAACAGTACTTATATTTCGTACTTATTTTGTGTATACAATAACACTTGTCTTTATGTGAACTCTACTGGTCTGTTCAAGATGACTTCTCTTAACTAGACTAGATCAGTCAACACTTAGAAAATATTCAAACTACTTTTGGCTTATCAAAACTTCATCTTTATCTTTTATCATCATTTAGGACTTGTTCTAGGATTCACATCCCAACACATATTTTAATTAAATTAATAAATACTCGTATAATATAATATTTTATTGTATAAGGATAAAAACGTAATTTTATAATTATATATTTTAATTAATTAAATATAAAAAACCAAATGTATAACACCATACGACACATGCGGTGAATATTTTCAACACAAAGTGTTGGTCCCAAAACGAGTATGGTGAAAAAGTCTAGAGGGGGAAGTGAATAGACTTTCATGTGTTTAAAACTTTTTCGTGTAAGATCAGATGTGACGATCAAAAGAGTTAGATACTCTATCGTCTGAAAGCAAATAAGATGATCTGATCAAGAGTGCGAGTGTATATAGCAGATCAAGATAACAAACCTACTGGTTGCTTAAATCAGTTGGTCAGTTGGAAAGCTATCTCAACAGCTAAGGTGCGGAAATGTGTAGGCCCTAAATGTTTAAACTCGTTGGTTGATATGAAAACCTTTTAAAAAAAAGACTTTAAATACAAATGAAATGATATCAGCTGATATAAGATATCAGCTGATTTATAAAACTTATACTTATTGAATTTTGACTCTTTTGAAAACTATGCTTTTATCAAGATATAAACAATAAGAAGGATATACAGAATATAAATAAAACAATAGAGAAATTCACTGTCTTGCAAAGTTTAAAGTCACAAGAGAAGACTTTGTGATCAAGATCCTCAACTACTTTTTGAGGATACAGATCTACTTGTTGGTTAGGAAACAAGTATCCTTTACAAGGATATCTTAACAAAAATATAAGGATGTTAATAACCAACTCAATCTGCTAAAAAACAAACTGCTAATCTAAGCACTAAAGATAGGATTCTTTATGCAGGCTTAAGATCGGAAACTTAGAGCTTCTAAGGATAGATAATCTATGCAGGCTCTTAAGAACTCGATTGGAATATTTCATATGACTTTGTTCTTGAGATCAGCTGAATACGAGAGTTCTTGCTTGTGAGGTTTCCGGTACCTTGTTCCAAAGAACAAGTGTTGTATTTATAGAGGATTTAGGCTTCGAACTAGCCGTTGGTGAGAATACAGTCGTTGCAGCAAATCTTTTATTCATGGTCGAGATCTTCATGGAATGGGTGTTTGCAGATATTCTGGTACGACATTACCAGCAATGGTAACGACCATTTAATGCTTCGTACTTCTTCTGAAAGATCTCTGAATGACCTAGTTCAAGTCAACTCTGTAGGCTTGTTGTCGATTTGTCATTGGTCCACATCAGCCGAGTTGTTAAACGAACTGTCTTGTCTTCTGTTTGAGTAATTCAGAACTAGTCAGACATTCTCTCTGTCTTCTGTTATTGTTGCCTCTTCTTCCAATGACTTAGTATCATAAATGAACTAACACTTCTTCAAGGTGTCTTCATCATAAATACTAACTGTCATCTGAGATTCAGATGAGCTTGACTTTAATGCTTCTTGAGGCTTTTTCTAGACAAGATCAGGTGAGCTCATATCTGCTGAATGGTCTTCTGAATTTGAATGTAGATTATCATATAGTTACTTTCAGTCTATAAGGTATACAACAACTTTTATATCAGATTTTACTAATGAGCTCTAGTGTCTTTTAGTCTCCAGTCTTCTTCTCTTTAAGTTTTGAGTGAGCGCGTGTTAAAACAGATGAGTAATCAGCTTATATACATACAACTAATTCCTAAGACTTAGACTTAGACATATTCACTACTTCTAAGCTTTATAAGAACAGCTTAGGTAACTTACTTCTAGATTACAAATTATTATTCTAACCTGTACTCTACCGATCTGGTTTTGACCATCAAAACTAAACTTAGAAATTATAATCAGATTAGGGGCTGGATGAATATCCCAACACAAAGTACAAAAGGTAAAAGATCATCAAGTTCAAGCCTTTATATTTGATTTTTAATGGTTTAGATTTAATTGATTACAGTAGTTATACAACACTCTGACTACATGTAGAAGGTCCCAACTTAGTTTTTTTTTTTTTTTTTTACTTTTGAAATCAGATTTGAAAAACTCAAACTCAATTATGACTAATTTTTTTACTTGAAATAAATTTTGAGCCTTGAATTGAGATAAAGGAATTTAAATAAGTCTTACATAATAAAGTAAAAATTAAGTCTTGAATTGAGACATTTTAAAATAAGTATCTTCGTAAACTTAATTTGAACTTTTTGAGATTTTTGGAATTGGATCCGCAGTCGAATCCTATATGTTTTTTTAACTACACGTTAATTCAAGGGCTTAGACGCCTTATTTTGGATTAAACATCGATTTTATGGATTTTTGGGACGAACACCATTGAAGATCCACGAAGAACTTCCTTGAAGAAACGCTGCTTTTGACTCCTAGAATGTCTTTGAAGCTCCTACGAATATTGAAGAACATTTTAAAATCTCTGTAGAGAAATTTTGAGTCTTGAATGCTTATGATTTTTGTTATCTCAAATAAGTGGAATGAGGCCCATTTTCATAAGTGTAGAATCTAGAGTTTTTATGGGCTCAAATCTAAAGGCTGAAGATATTTGTGCTTATCTAGAAAGACGTAGTCTTATCCTTATCCACAACTTGACTTAGTACGTGGCAAATGTCAAAATTACATATAAATGTACCACTATACCCTTCAACTTGAATATAAATCGAATATTAATTTTGAATTTCAAATAACATTATACTCCCCCCGTCCCAAGATTTTGTGCATGGTTTGACCGACACGGAAATTAAGAAAATGAAATATAGTGATGTGTATGGTAGAATAAAGGAGTGGTATTATTGGTAATTCATTGACTAAAGTGGATGAAAATTTGACTAAAGTTATAAATTGAGTTAAGTTGTGGGTTCAAGTAAAATAAAGGAGGGGTAATATTGGTAAAAATTATGTGAGTTATTTCCTTTTTTAGAGTGTGCAAATAATGTTGGGACGCTCATTAAAGAAAGTGTGCAAATAATCACGGGACGGAGGAGTATATTAAAGTCAACAACCAAAAAATTGCTCTCGAAATTTGTTGACTTTCCAAATTTCAAACAATTCCTAATCTACCACAAGAAATTCACGACATATCGGGTTCACAAAATGAAATTACATACTCCCTCCATCCATGAAAAGTAGTCCCATTAGAGAGGGGCACGCGTTTTAAGAAAAAGGTAGATAAAGTAGATAAAGTAAGGGTATTGTAGGGTATTGTGAGGTCTATTGTGAATAAAGTAATTGTTTGTGAATAAAGTTGATGACAATTTGAGTAATTAAGTGATGATTGAAGGTGGATAGTTTCCAAAAAGGGTATGTGACTACATTTTGTGGACAAAGAATATAGGGCAAATGGGACTACTTTTCGTGGACGGAGGGAGTATTAATTAATTAGTCAACTATTAAAAAATTGAAATTTGTAAAAAAAAAATCGAAAATCACGACCATTTATTATCTTTCCAAAATAAAAAAAATTTACTAATCTCCCAATTCGATTCACAAAAATCACGAAATCAATGCATATGAAAAAAATTGTTGCATATTCTCAGTGACATATGTAAAAATATGTTGCATATGACTTAAAAACGATTTTTGAAACACAATCTCGAAAATCGCGCACATTTATTATCTTTCTAAAATTAAAAAAATTTACTAATCTCCCAATTCGATTCCCGAAAATCACGAAATCAATTTTCTACATATGGAAAAATTGTTGCATATTCTCCGTGACATGCAAAAATATATTGCATATAACTTAAAAATACTTCATAATATGCAATAGAATAATATATATGTAATAAAATGTTTTAAAAAATTCAAAATATGCATTTATGCAATAAATTGGGTTTACATGCATATGCAACGAAATTGAATGCTGTGTTATAAGCAAAACCCCAATAGTATCAGAGCTAAAAACTTTCACATCTAACTGAATTATCAGCAACTGATTAATCTATCACCAACCGGTTAATCTTGATTTATCTTCACAGCAACTGCACAATCTTCACAACATCATAGTAGAAAAAGGTTCACATTAATCTGCACAATCTTCACAGCATCAACGACACAATTTACTCGAAAACAAATTTTTAGACCACAATTTCTAACCAAATACTGCTAGATAAATATAATAAATTAAACTCTAATTAATTCCAATTAATTAGCAGAAGCTAAACAATTATTGAATGGAAAATCACCTGCAGAACATTAGCAAAATCCATAGACCCAAAATAAATTCAATTTAGCAACAACATAAACTGAGCTGACAGAAAAATTGGCATGAAAAACAAAATAAAAAATAAGAAAACAAATTTTGAATTTTCTCACCTACCAACAGCAACAGACGGCAAAACAAGAAAACAAAACAAATAATATCTTACCTTCTTCACCAGCCTACTGCAACAAGCGGCCCAAGACAGAAAAAGGGAGAAAACATACCTTTCCCACCTACCTGCAGATGGCGGAGCAAAGCAGGCAGCAGCGACGGATGGCACCGCGGAATGTAGAAGACACCGCTGCGACGTCAACAACTGCTCTTGGTCGCGAGCAGAGGCAGCGCCGGACACGTAGGGGGCGACGCGGCTAGGCTCGAAGCGCACAGGGGCATCGCAATTAGACGCGCGACACGGTGGACGAAGCAGAAAGATCCGACGGTGGCAGTAGTCAGCCGATCTGGCCGTGCACGAAGACGGCAGCGATGAACTGATCTGAGAAACCCTCTCTGTACTGGAACCCACACATACATACAGGTTGCGATCTATTTCGTATGATCTGAAATCACTGTAAATGATGTGCGAAAATAGGGGCCAAGGCGGTTGAACAGGAAATAGCGACACTATCTGTCTTTCTCAGGCCGCGGCGGCGCTGGTTCAGATTCGGACGAGATCACTGCAACAAAATGCATTTCTGGTAACGAATTTATTTGTAACCCAACGCTAAAATGGTTACAAAAAGTTGACTTATTTCTAACGAAATTAAATTTTTGTTACAAAATGTTAAATTTTAAAAAACAAGAAGTAATGGTCGTTACAAATAAAAAATTTGGTTACTAACAGTAAATGACTTCAAAACATATGTAAATTAAAGATAATTTTATTTATCCTACCTTAATTATCATTACACGCCGGCGCACATATATATATATATTTATATTTATTTACAATATATATGTATATGTATATTATCAATTAAAAAAAATATTTTTTCCAAAAATACATATAGATTTTTTATTTTCTTTATTCAATTAAAAGATGAAAAATAAAATGTTGTATGGATATATATTATGTTATTTATATAAAATACAATAACAGAAAAAAATAATTATTAAAATACTTTCAACTTCAAATATAATACTTAGAATAAAGAAACTATGAAAGTAGAGTTTTTCTTAGTGTAGTCAAACAGTACAAAATGACTATATAGTCAGCACGTCAAAATGCGCCACGTGGCGTCGTATGCTTCGTATGAACCTGCTACCTGTTATACAGGTTTTAATTAATTAAATCATTTTTAAATTGTATTTTGTTATTTACTATATTACCCTTCTATTATTAAAATATTTTTTAAAATATATATATACTACCTCCGTCCCTGAAAAGTTTGCATAGTCACTCTCACGATATACCCGTTTTTACCCTTCATACAATATTTTTTGGAGTTCACCATACGCTCAATCAAACTACTTTATTTATTTTATATATAAAAATTTATAAAATTGTCTTCAAGGCTCTAATTATTACACTTTTTTCTTAAACTTCGTTCCATCAAATGTAAACTTTTCAGGGACGGAGGGAGTATATATTAAGCACAATTACTATTCTACCCTTCATTTATATATTAAGCACAATTATATATATAAATTAATTAATCAATACAAAAATAATGAAAGAATAAATTAAGTACTCAGTAGTATGTTGGGAACAAGAAGGCGTGTTAGGGATCTACCCTTCTTCCCCAATTTCATCGAAGGCGTGTTAGAGTTCTTTGTTAACCAATACAAAAATAAAATCTACCATTCTTCCCCAATTCCATCGAAGGCGTGTTAGGGTTCTTTGTTAACCAATACAAAAATTAAATCTACCCTTCTTCCCCAATTTCATCGAAGACGTGTTAGGGTTCTTTGTTAACAACTGAATGAAGGTCTTTTTAATTCTTATGAAGGAAAAACGAAAGCAAGAAAGTTCCTTGTCCAAATGAATCGAAGCAACATAAAATCGAGAAATTTCACAATGTTAATTCAAATACTCATAACAAATGACAGAAGTAAGAAAAAAAATCTGAAGATATACATAAGCAACTCATTGGTGGTAATTCACCTACCCCACAATAATATTAAACTTACAAATTAAGAAAACTAAGAGGGGAGGAGATGATCGCCGGCGGCAGCAGAGAAGCGGCGCGTCGGCGGCAGGAGGAAAGTGGCGCGTCGGCGGCAGAATGGCAGCTGCTCGTCGGCGACGGAAGGGCAGCGGCTTGGGGCTGAAGCGGAGTGCTGTGTTAAAACCTACGTATTATGTTTTACATTATAACTTCTTTTATTTTATTTAATTTTTTTTATTAATTTTAATAATAATATAAGGGTAAATAAGTAGTTTTATCATTATATATTTTAATTAAATTAATTAATATAATAAATCTTTTTATTAAATTAAGGGTGAAACTGTAAATTCAAAATTATATATTTTAATTAATTATAAATATGACACCATACGACACATACGTTGAATATTTTCAACACATACGTTGAATATTTTCAACACAAAGTACAAAAGATAACAGGTCATCAGATTTAAGCCTTTAAATTTGATTTTTAATGGTTCAGATTAAATTGACTACGGTAGTTATACGACACCATACGACACTCTGACTACATGTAGAAGGTCCCATGAAAGTAGGACCTGCAACATTTATTAGTTTTACCATCGTAATTCTCATTAATTAGTTTTACCATAATCTTGATAATTTTTATTAAGATATACCATCTAACAGCTAGAAGCCTAACAGAATATAATTGGGCCATAACTAATTATGGTAACTAGCTATTCCAATCTGTAAACTAACTCACGTATATTATGCCACAATACAACAAATATAATATCAAGATAAAATACCATCAAATAGAAAAAGGCGGGTAAGTTTGGAGGGAACATAAATCTCCAATTCTAAATCCCTAATGTGAGTGTTATCTCATAATCTCAGAATCAGCACACTAAGTGAGTAGTGAGCTGATAGGATCAGATAAGATAACTTAGGCCTTATCAGATGAGTTTAAGGGTTTCAGTCAGATGAGAAGGTGATGCTTAGAGTTCAGCACAGTTGGCTAAATCAGCACAGTAAGATCAGCACAGTACTGGATCAGCTCAGTACCAGATCAGCACAGTACTTGGGTCAGCACAGTACTTGGTCAGTGCAGTTAAGATCAGCACAGTATGGAGTCTATCAGCAGAGTTAGCTTTTGATCATCAGAGCAGAAGAGTTGAGCATCAGCACACTAAGTAGTGTTCTGATCTTTATGGACAAGTCTTCTGGTTCGAAGTTAGTTAGTTTAACTAACTGTTTTACAGTTACAACTACTTGAGGGCATAACTACCATTTCAGTTGGGCAAATAACAGAGCACATGGGTTGTTACAAGCGGTTGCAAACGGTTGATAACTACTCAAAACAGTTCCTAACAGCAGCAACTACCTTTGGTCTTTATAAACTCTTGTTTGTGTACATTGTAAAGGTTGGATGGAATTGTAGTACGTTTTGTAATCTTTGAGTTGTGTGAGTTCACGAGTGAAGTGAGGAAATATCCTATTCCGAGTGAATGAGTGTGTAAACATTCTTGATCAATCAAAGAAGTACTCGTCTGGTCCAGTGGATGTCGATCACATTGATCGAACCACTTAAATCCTTGTGTGTTGTTTGTCTCGTTGATTACTTTTTGAATTACTATCCTAGAACAGTTATTTCTTATATCTTCAAGTATTCTACTTGGTTGGAGACGTCTAACCTACCCGAATTACTTGACAATTGGCGCCGTCTGTGGGAAACTGAAGTAGCTGCAGATAGAAGATGGGGAATTCTACCAAGTACAACATAGAGAAGTTTACAGGCACGAGAGATTTTGGGCTGTGGAAGGTCAAGATGCAGGCCCTCCTTGAACAGCAAGGATTATTCGAGGCTCTCGAAGAATCCGAAGAGATTGCAGAGGAATCTGCAACAGCTGCGGCTGAAAAGAGCAAGTTGCTCAGAAAAGCTCGAAGCACGATCCTACTATGCCTTGGAGATAAGGTCTTGAGGGAGGTTGCTAAAGAGAAGACAGCGAAGGAGGTTTGGGATAAGCTTGAGAAGTTATATATGGTGAAAACTCTTGCTAACCGACTCTATTCGAAGCAGAAGCTGTATGCCTTTAGAATGGGAGATGACAAACCCATCACGGAGCAGCTAGATGAGTTCAACAAGATTCTTGATGATCTGGAGAATTTGGATGTCAAGTTAGATGAAGAGGATAAGGCTCTGATCTTGTTGAGTGCTCTTCCTAAGTCCTTTGAAATCCTAAAGGACACCATCTTGTATGGTAGAAAGGAGGCAATCACATTGGAGGATGTGATCTTGGCTGTCAAGTCCAAGCTGCTGCATAATAAAACATCTCAAGGAGATAAGAGCAGTAGTGGAGAAGGATTGGCAATCAAGGGAGGTCAGAAGAAATCTGTCTCCAAGAAGGGGTCTAGTCAACCCAAGGGAGCTGATAAGGGAAAATCAGCTGTGTCAAATCAAGGGGAAGTTGTATGCCACCACTGCAACAAACCTGGGCACTTTAAGAGTACTTGTTACAAGTACAAACAGCTTATGAGAAAAGCTGGTCCCAAGAACCCTGTTGATAAGAATCAAGCAAATCGAACCCAAGAAGATAAGGAGCAGAAAGGCTATGAGTCAGCTCAGTCCCTATCCATCACTTCCACTAAAGAACAGCAGGATTGGATTTTAGATTCAGGGTGTTCTTTCCACATGACTCCAAGGAGAGATTGGTTTCATGATTTTAAGCATCAGAATGGAGGTTCTGTGTTGTTAGGGAATGATCACACTTGCAAAGTCAAAGGTGAAGGTACAGTACACTTGAAGATGTATGATGGAGTAGTGAGGATTCTCAGGAGGGTCAGGTATGTTCCTGAACTCAAGAGAAATTTGATATCTCTTGGTATGCTGGATTCAATGGGCTACAAATTCCAGTCAGAAGATGGAGAGCTCAGAGTTTCAAAGGGGGAATTTACTGTTCTTAAAGGTGAGAGAAGGCAAGATCTCTACTTTCTTAAGGGAGGAACAGTAGTTGGGAGATCAGATGTGGCAAGGGTGCAAGACAACTCAATGTTGTGGCACAAAAGACTAGGTCATGTAGGAGAGAAGGGCCTATTTGAGCTAAGTAAGCAAGGATTGCTAGGTGGTGACAAGATCACAAAGCTTGATTTGTGTGAGCACTGCATTCTTGGGAAATCCAAGAGATTGAAGTTTGGGAAGAGTTCACACTCTACCAAAGGAATTTTGGACTATGTCCATTCAGATCTATGGGGGCCAGCTAGGAATCAGACCAGAAGTGGTGGGAGATACTTCATGTCTATCATAGATGACTACTCAAGAAAGGTATGGATCACTATCCTGAAATCCAAGTCAGAAGCATTTGAAAAGTTCAAGGAATGGCTCACTGAGGTTGAGAATGTCTCTGGAAAGAAGCTCAAACATTTGAGAACTGATAATGGGTTGGAATTCATATCAGAAGAGTTCAATGTTTTCTGCAAGAAGAAGGGTATAGTGAGGCATAGAACAGTACCAGGTACACCTCAGCAGAATGGAGTTGCTGAGAGAATGAACCAGACTTTGCTTGAGAGAGTTAGATGCATGTTGAGCAGCTCTGGATTGCCTAAAGTATTTTGGGGAGAAGCAGTGTCAACAGCAGCCTATTTGATAAACAGAAGCCCTTCCTCAGCTGTGCAATTTAAAACCCCAGAAGAGTTATGGTCTGGCCATGCAGCTGAGTACAATAATTTAAGAGTTTATGGTTGTTCAGCATATGCCCATGTCAAGCAAGATAAGCTTGAGCCTCGAGCCTTGAAGTGTGTGTTCGTAGGGTATCCTTCAGGAGTGAAAGGGTATAGGTTGTGGTACCTTGAAGCTGGAATGCAGAAGTGTATTATCAGCAGAGATGTGACTTTTGATGAAAGTAGAATGCCATTGAAAGAAGAGGCAAGTTCAAGTACAACACACAATAAACCAGATGAGACACAGGTTGAGGTGGAGCATGTTGAAACCAGAACAGTAACTGAAGATCAGATTGATCCAGATGAGGAGGAGACTACTCATAGTGATACTGAGCTTCATGACTATCAGCTCACTAGGGACAGAACCAGAAGAGAAGTCCACCCACCCCAGAGGTATGGTCAAGCTGACATTGTATCATTTGCATTATGTGCAGCCCTTGAGGTGGAGTCTCTGGAGCCTAAAACTTACACAGAAGCCATCAACTGCCATGACAAAGAGAAGTGGTTAGTTGCTATGGAGGAAGAATTGTTATCTCTTAACAAAAACCAGACTTGGGAGATTGTTGAGAGGCCTAAGAACAAGAAACTTGTTGGGTGTAAGTGGATCTACAAGAAGAAGGTGGAGGCTCAGAGAGGTGGCAAGATTAGATACAAGGCAAGGCTTGTAGCTAAAGGATTTACACAGAAAGAAGGTGTTGACTTTAATGAAATCTTCTCTCCTGTTGTTAAGCATTGTAGCATCAGAATCTTGTTGGCTATGGTTGCTCAATATGAATTGGAGCTGCATCAGATGGATGTGACCACAACATTTCTTCATGGGACTCTAGATGAGAAGATCTACATGAAAATACCAGAAGGGTTGGACATAGAAGATGGAGAAGACAAAGTGTGCTTACTCAGAAAATCACTCTATGGCCTCAAACAAAGCCCTAAACAATGGTACTTAAGGTTTGATGAGTACATTTGCTCAGCTGGTTTTGCAAGAAGCTTGTATGACAGCTGTGTTTACTTCAGAAGAGTTGGAAGTTCAGTTACCTATCTTCTGCTGTATGTTGATGATATGTTAATAGCTGGGGAGTCTATTAACAGTATCAATCAAGTAAAAGAGATTCTCAAAAGGGAGTTTGAGATGAAAGATCTTGGTGAAGCTAAAGTGATCTTGGGGATGGAGATCAGTAGAGTTGAGGGAGCAATTCAGCTTAGTCAGCCTACCTATCTGAAGAAGGTGTTAGAGAGATTCAGGATGCATCAAGCTAAGTCAGTTTCTACACCAATTGGTCAGCATCAGAAGCTATCCAATCAGATGTGTCCCAAGAACAGCCAAGAAAGAACTCAGATGAGTAAGGTTCCTTATGCCAGTGCAGTAGGGAGTTTAATGTATGCTATGGTGTGTTGTAGACCAGATTTAACTCATGCAATGAGTGTAATCAACAGATACATGAGTGATCCAGGCTTAAGTCATTGGGAGACAGTTAAGTGGGTCATGAGATATGTTCTGGGATCAGCTGAGAAAGGTCTGAAATTTCAGAAGATATCAGATGAGGGAGAAGCACTTGTGGGATATGTTGATGCCGACTATGCAGCCAATGTAGACATAAGAAAGTCTTTGACAGGGTATGTGTTCACCTTATTTGGTACAGCTATATCATGGAGGTCAATACATCAGTCCGTAGTGGCATTATCTACTACAGAATCAGAATATGTGGCCTTGACTGAAGCAGTTAAGGAGAGCATGTGGCTTAAGGGGATCTTGAAGGAGTTTGGTATATCACAAAGAAGTGTGACTGTCTTCTGTGATAACCAAAGCGCAATACATCTTGCAAAGCATCAGGGGTATCATGAGAGAACTAAGCATATAGATGTGAAGCTGTACTTTGTAAGAGATATTGTAGAGAAGGGGGTGGTCCAGGTAGTGAAGATTGCTACAGAGGAGAACCCTGTTGATGCGTTCACTAAGGCATTGCCAAAAGAGAAGTTTGGCTTGTGTCTTAGACTTATTGGACTGCATTAAATTCCTCTGAGGAGAAGACTACTGTTCTTGTGGGAGAAGATCAGTAGTGGAGGCTATTCTTTGAGGAGAATAGTGTTGGTGTTTTGGTGGAGGTTAGTTCGATTATGAGCTAAAGGTGGAGAATTGTGAGTGTTATCTCATAATCTCAGAATCAGCACACTAAGTGAGTAGTGAGCTGATAGGATCAGATAAGATAACTTAGGCCTTATCAGATGAGTTGAAGGGTTTCAGTCAGATGAGAAGGTGATGCTTAGAGTTCAGCACAGTTGGCTAAATCAGCACAGTAAGATCAGCACAGTACTGGATCAGCTCAGTACCAGATCAGCACAGTACTTGGGTCAGCACAGTACTTGGTCAGTGCAGTTAAGATCAGCACAGTATGGAGTCTATCAGCAGAGTTAGCTTTTGATCATCAGAGCAGAAGAGTTGAGCATCAGCACACTAAGTAGTGTTCTGATCTTTATGGACAAGTCTTCTGGTTCGAAGTTAGTTAGTTTAACTAACTGTTTTACAGTTACAACTACTTGAGGGCATAACTACCATTTCAGTTGGGCAAATAACAGAGCACATGGGTTGTTACAAGCGGTTGCAAACGGTTGATAACTACTCAAAACAGTTCCTAACAGCAGCAACTACCTTTGGTCTTTATAAACTCTTGTTTGTGTACATTGTAAAGGTTGGATGGAATTGTAGTACGTTTTGTAATCTTTGAGTTGTCACTACAAAAAATGCGCGCTTTTAGGACGGACACATGCTGACGGATTTTAGTCCGTCAGCATTTCCGACGGATATGCTGACGGAATGCTGATGGATTGAAAAGTCAACATCAATGCTGACGGATTTCCGTTCCGTCAGCATTTGCCGAGGGAAATGCTGACGGATTTCCGTTCCGTCAGCATTTACCGAGGGAAAATGCTGACGGATGTTTTGAAATTTGTATCCTGACGGAAATGCTGACGGATAATCCGTCAGCAAATGGCATGTTGATTTCGCACCGCCTCGTTTTCCAATAAGGTAACCGTTGGCTTTAAAGTCGGCGGTTACCGAGGGAAATGCCGACGGAATATCCGTCGGTATTTCTTTTTTTTTTTAATATATAAGGGCCTCAAATCAATCAGATCCTCGTTTTAGAGAAAAAAAACGGGGCGTGCGTGAGGATTCGGTGGGGAAGACGAAGACGAGGACTTGGCCATTGAAGCAAATTTCTTCGATTACATTGATACGGTACGTTTTCTTAATTAGTTCTATTACTTAGTTTTAATACTTATATATGTTTATGCATGGATATATGTAAATATGAATAATTTAATGTTGATTTGCATGTTATATTGATTTAGTTAGTTGTTAAAATATTATGATCATGTTAGTATGTACGTTAGTTAATTTAATTTGTTGATTAAGAATAATTTTGATAGATCGAGTAGTTTTTTAAGGTTAATTAATTAATTAATTGTTATATGTATACATTAATTAATTGTTATATAGTTAATTACTAGTTTAATTTAATTGTGTAATTTTGATATAGAATATTTTTAATGTAGGTAGTGCATGTTTGAATCAATTGTTTAAATTAGTTTAGATATAGTGGTTCGACCGTTGGATCACGTTGTAATTAGGAATATGTTGATTAAATTAGGAATACGCTATATTAGTACAAATTTTTAATTAGGAATATGTTCATTAAATTGATAATTATTGACCCAATTAGAAAATTATTATTTTAATTAGTTTTAGGTTTGTTAATTTAGGAATATATATGTTCAATTTTTTATTATTGATTAAGTTAGGTAGAAAAATAATAATTAAATTAGGTTATTGTTGATTAAATTAGGAATATGTTGATTAATTAAATTATGAATATGCTATATTAGTAAAAAAATTAAATTAGGAATATGTTCATTAAATTGATAATTAGAAAACTCCAATTAGAAAAGTATTATTTTAATTATGTTTAGATTTGTTAATTTAGGAATATGTTAATTTAGAAATATTTTTAATGTAGGTGATGCATGTTTCAATCAATTGTTTAAATTATTAGTTAATTAGATGGTTCGACGGTGGTATCACGTTGTAATTAGGTTATATATATATTGTTTTGATTTAAATTAGGAATATGTTGATTAAATTAGGAATATGCTATATTAGTAAAAATTTTAAATTAACAATATGTTCATTAAATTAATAATTAGTAAAATTATGTATTTTTTATTGATTGAAACAGATGAGTGAACAAGTACCGAATCAGGGTTCGGGTTCACGTCGTAGGTCGTCACTTTGGTCACGTTCAAGGAGGTCTCGGGATGAATCAGTTCCTGTGACGGCTCCTCCTCCTCCTCCTGTGGCAGTGTCGCCGCCGCCGCCGACGACTACGATGTCGGTTGGTTCGTCATCCTCTTCTCGTCAGCATCCTGTTCGAGACAAAAGGAAAGAGATTGACATCGTTTCAGGAGCGTAAGTCAATAATTCTAATGTTTGATGAGATTCAATAACGATTAACTTTATTTATTTATTTATAATGTGTTAGTTTATAAATTTGTTAATAATTTTACAGGTTGGTGCCCGGTAATGAGGTGTCCAGGATGTGCACAAAATCCTTTAAGGATTGCAAGATTTCTAAGAGTGCTATCACTTGGTCGAAGGTGCCACAATCTAAAAAGGATGAATATTTCGACGAGTTCCAGGTATATAATTACAATATTTAAAGTTTATTAAATAACTAATTATTCATATTATTTGATAAATATGTTGAATATTTATTTGTATAGAAAAAGGCCCGTTGGGATACGGCGATCTACTCGGACGCCGCTATTTACGAGAAGTGGTACAATCTTTGTTCTACTCGGTACACGAACATGATGTACGACTGGAGAACGGCCTGGCGTGATCGTGACGTGAATCGTGTTCTAGGGAAAGACGAGGATGGTGTTGACCTGTGGGAGTCGTTGGTTGAGAAGTGGATGGACCAGGCTTACCAAGAGAAGTGTGACAAAGCTCGGGCCAACCGCAGAACCGACGTTGGAGGCGGGATGGCAGTGCATCGGGGGGGAGCTCGGTCCGTCCTCGAGCAATCACTTGCTATCGTAAGTTTTCATTAATTTTTAAAAATTAAATAATTATAGTTAATTATTTTATATTAGTTATCTAAATTAATTTGTATATGTTTATTTGATACGTAATAGGAGCGGGAGACTGGACGTCCACACACCCACTTGGATCGGATGAGTCTTCTTCATCCGTTTAATACCGATACACAGACGTCCACCTACGGGCGCACTACTGACCTCCACGTAAGTTTAATTAAATTTATGTATTAATTACATTATATATATATATATATATAGATAATTAAATTAATTTTAATTTTTTAATTATGTAGTTGAGCGTCCGACAGAGGATTGAAGAGGCCGAGACGCAAGCCACCGCCACGACTACTGTTGAATCCGGAAGCAGCGGTACCCCTCCGGCTGTTGACGTGGACCAGTGTTACCTTGACGTTGCCCCGACCAGGAAGGGAAGGGTCCTTGGCCTTGGTGGGATGAGCAGCGCCGTGAGGACACCAAGTGGTCGGTCGGCCCGGAGTGCATCGCAGCCATCCGTATCCTCCACTGCCGTCCCGGATCCGAACTTCATGGCAACGTTCGAGAACTACTTCCGTACCTGGAGTACCAATGCGGGTCGGACGTTGGGGATGTCTGCTGAGCAGATCGAGGCCGTCTATCAACAGACGATGGGGCAACCACCGCCAGGTCCAGCTCCAGGTCCAGCTCCAGATCAAGCTGCAGGTCAAGATGCAGGTCAGGCCGACGGTGGCGACGTCAACTTGAATGAGGATGTGGAACAATTTTTTAACTTTCCGGGCACTGGCAACTATCCTGGCAACTATCCTGGCAACTATACTGGTTGAACAATTTGAACAATTTAATTTTGTGTTGAACTAATTTATTTTTTTGTTGAACTTATTTAATTTTCTGTTGAACTTATTTAATTTTCTGTTGAACTTATTTATCTTTATGTATATATTTATGTTTATGTTGAAAAATATGTTGAACTATATATTGCAGTTTATTTGTGTAGTTTATTGGTGTATAGATGAAAATAGGGTGCATTCATTTGTTTCATTGAGTACAAAATAATCTCATTTAGAGTGCATTCTAGATATAGATTTAAACCACTTGAAGAGTGCATTTTAGTACAAATTAAAATAGCCTCATATAGAGTGCATTATACATATATTTAACCAAACCACTTGAAGGTGGTAGATGCAACCATGAGAACTAGCACAATCAAAATGATTTTGTTCACTTTGATTAAATCCTTGATTTCTTCAGCCAAATTCTTGATTTCTGTAACCAATTTCTTCATCTCTTGAGTCATTTTCTTCATGTCTTCAGTTTCTTGGTCACTTTGATTAGATCCTTGATTCTTGTCAACACCACAGTTTTCTAGAGTATCAGCCCATACAAAGAAACCACATCCACCACCACAACCATCACTTAGGGAGTCAGGACAATTATGAAATATCCTCCCTTTACTTCTAGGTTGTTTAGAAGCATATGTACGACATGCCTTTCCACAATAACAAACAAGGCCTTGCTGAAATCGAATAGAAGATGAAGAAGACATGATATTTCTTTGCAAAATAGAAAAAATCGAATATGGTGTGTGTGAGCTTTGTGTTGTTGCTATATATACAAAAAATTGAATTAATTAATAAAAAAAAATAATAATAACACGCCAAATGCCGACGGAATTAAGTTTCCGTCGGAATTCACCATTTGATAAATGATCCGTCGGCATTTATCTTTACTGACGGAAATTTTGGGCGGTGAAATGCCGACGGAATTAAGTTTCCGTCGGAATTCACCATTTGATAAATGCCGACGGATAATCCGTCGGCATTTATCTTTACTGACGGAAATTTTGGGCGGTGAAATGCCGACGGAATTAAGTTTCCGTCGGAATTCACCATTTGATAAATGCCGACGGATAATCCGTCGGCATTTATCTTGACTGACAGAAATTTGGGCGGGTGAAATGCCGACGGAAAGATAAGTCCGTCGGCATTTCCGTCGGGAATTCCCTAAAACTTTCTTTTTTTCCACTTCACTTTCGTATTGCAAATTTACACCCAAACTTTCTACTGCCTAATTTTTTTATGCTCATGCTCGGGTATTCAGAAACATCAAATTACGGTACATTTTCTACCATTTTTAATTTACTCTATATATAAAATTCAATATAATGTAATTACATGTGTTATATATATCATAAGTTTTGTTTGAATTTATTATAAGTTTAGTTTAGTAATGTGTTGCTCCACTTAAATGTTTAGCAGATGGATTTGCCTGACCGTCGTTGGATGTATTGTACTCCTAGAATGATTAGAGGAAATGTGAATGTGGAATTTTATAATGAACTCGTGTTATTTGTTGAATTTGCAAAAAGCCAGCCACATTACATGAGTGGAAATTGCATTAGGTGTCCGTGTAATGCTAAGAAATGTCAGAATAAGCAATATAAAGAGATTGATGAGGTCCTAGTGCATATTGTGAAGAATGGTTTCGTTGATAATTATTATAATTGGACTAGTCATGGCGAAACACGTTGGCCTTATAGATTTGATGAAGTGTTTTACTATTACACTACTGGAATCTATCAACTTGAAGCAAATTTCGATCATGTTGGCACTAGTAACGAGGTAGAACAACGGTTTGGGGACGAAGAACAACAGTTTGGGGACGAAGAACAACATTTTGGGGACGAAGAACAACAGTTTGGGGACGAAGAACAACAGTTTGGGGACGAAGAACCGAATATGTATCAAACAATGATCAGGGAAGCTGGTTTTTCAAACATGGAAGAGGAGCCGACGAATGAGGCATTTCGGTTTTATGAGATGCTCAAATTAGTCGAAGAAGATTTATATCCGGGTTGTGAATCTCACTCACAGTTGTCATTTAATGCACGACTCATGAACATTAAGACCGAGAACAAGCTTTCTAACAGGGCATATGAGCAAGTGACACAGTTATGCAGTGAAATTTGTCCTCAAAATAATAAGGTGCCTACGACGTTTCATCAAAGCAAACAAATGTTGAAGAATGTTGGTTTGCCGGTTGAGAAGATTGATTGTTGTGTGAAGGGTTGCATGTTATATTGGGGTGACGAAGATAGCAGTCTGAACATGTGTAGATTGTGTGGCCATCCCCGGTACAAAGAGGCACGTCGAAAGGGACCTGGTGGTCAATCGAAGAAGACAAAGAAGAAAGTGCCATATAAGAAGATGTACTACCTTCCTATCATTCCTCGTTTGATGAGATTATATCAATCAAGTGCCACTGCACAACACATGACGTGGCATGCTACAGATTCCTCTTCGGCTGAGTCGAGGGAGATGCGACATCCGGCAGACTCAGAGGCCTGGAAACATCTTGACAACGTGTTTCCAGATTTTGCTTGTGAACCGAGGAATGTGAGATTAGGTTTGTGTACTGATGGTTTTGCACCGTTTGGGATGCATGGGAAGCAGTATTCTTTGTGGCCGGTGATACTGACTCCGTATAATCTTCCTCCGTGGATGTGCATGAAACCTCAAACAATGTTTCTGACTGTATTGGTGCCTGGACCAACGAATCCAAAGGACAAACTGGATGTTTATCTCCAACCTCTTATAAAAGACTTGATCTTCTTATGGGAGAATGGAGTCCAAACGTACGATGTTTTTAGAAAGCAGAACTTCACGATGCGTGCTGCTCTTTTATGGACCATTAGCGACTTTCCTGCATATGGTATGTTGTCCGGGTGGAGTACGGCCGGAAAGAAAGCATGTCCGTATTGTATGGAGAATTCTGAAGCTTTCAGTCTCCCGGTGAGTAGAAAAGTTTCATGGTTCGATAATCACCGTAGGTTCTTACCTCAAGGTCACCCGTTTCGAAGAAATAAGAAGAACTTCGTAAAGAACAGAGCAGTCACAAACAATCGACCTCCACTTCGAGATGGTATTTTATACATTTATTTAATGAGTATTTAACGTATATTTATCTATTGCTTTTAGTGTCACTTATAATTTACTCTCCGTACAGGACGTAGGTTGTTATATGAGATTCAGTGGACGGGGTTGAAAAAAAGTACTGAGGAAAATGCAGCGGAACACAACAGAAGAATTGAGGGTGGTTGGAACAAAAGGAGTTTTTTTTGGGACTTACCATACTGGAGTTCACTATTGATACGACACAATTTGGATGTGATGCACATTGAAAAGAATGTGTTTGACAATGTGTTCCACACAATCATGAACACCGAAGGCAAGACGAAAGACACTCCAAAGTCTCGGGAGGATTTGGACACTCTTTGTCGCCGTCCAGAGTTGAAAAATGATGAGCGTACAGGTAAATTTCCAAAGGCTAGCTACACACTGGATAAGCCACAAAAACAAAGATTGTGTAGGTGGATAAAGGAGTTGAACTTTCCGGACGGCTACGTGTCGAACTTGAGTCGATGCGTAGACACAACAACGGGTAAGGTTGCAAGGATGAAGAGTCATGATTGTCATGTGTTTATGCAACGCTTGATACCGATTGCGTTCAAGGAACTTCTTCCTAACAATGTGTGGAGGGCTATCACTGAATTAAGTCTATTTTTTAGAGATTTAACGGCTACAACGATCACGATCGATGATATGATTCGTTTAGATGAAGACATTCCAGTGATTTTGTGTAAGTTGGAACAAATTTTTCCACCTAGCTTCTTTAACTCGATGGAACACTTACCCGTTCACTTAGCGTATGAAGCGAGAATTTGTGGTCCGGTGCAATACAGGTGGATGTACCCATTTGAAAGGTAAAATCTTACTTTTTTTTTATTTCATTACAATTACACATGCATTCTTATAAGTTTTATATATATATATATATATGTGTGTGTGTATATCAGGTATCTCCACAACTTGAAACGTAATGCTAAACAAAAGGCAAACGTTGAAGCATCGATTGTGAATGCTTATTTGAATGAAGAGGTTGGCATGTTTTGTTCTTATTACTTTGAAGACCACGTCAACACAAAGTTAAGAAGTGCTCCACGTAACTTCGGTGGTACATCCGCTGACGATATCAGTGAAGAGGTCGATGGAATGCTATCCATATTCAAGTCTAAGGGACGGCCAATAGGAAAACCCACTGAACGATATTGGGAGACGAACTCGGAGGCGGAAATAGCACAAACGTATGTGTTATTGAATTGTGATGAAGTTCAGCCATACATCGAGTAAGTATTTCTTATATAAATCGTCTATTTAAATACCACTTCATTTATGTCATTTAATATTAACCAAGTTTTTGAATGTTGTGAATTAGGATGTACGCTCAAGAACTACGACGAGCAGAACCAAACATCTCAGATGCATATATAGATGCTCGTATTCAACGTGAATTTTCCCGATGGTTCGAACGTTATGTGAGTACCATTTAATTAATTATGTTTTACGTAAATAAATTAATATTTATTTTAATTAATTTTAAATTGAGCCGTATAGGGACGGGATAACGCTCTAGACAGTCCATTCTTACGAGATCTCAGCAAGGGACCACTACGTCGTGTAAAGACTTACAACGGTTATATTGTGAAGGGCTACAGATTTCATACGTCTGGGTATGCATCGACAAAGGGGACTACCAACAGTGGCGTCTGCGTTAGCAGTGCGAATTACAATGCAGATGCAAGTGATTACTTTGGGGTGTTACGGGAAGTCGTCGAAGTAGAATATCCAGGATATCCAGCAAAGACTGTAGTGTTGTTCAAGTGTCATTGGTTTGATTCAGGCCATCTAGGAACAAGAATTCACCCGGAGTACAAGCTCGTTGATGTTAGTTCGAAAAGGACGTATGTTGCGGATGATCCATTTGTATTTGCCCATCAAGTATCTCAAGTATACTACTGCACATATCCGGGAGCTCCACGTGGTTATGAATGGCACGCTGTTTGCAAAGTAAAGGCAAGGTCAATGGTAGAAGTCCCTAAAAAGGACAGAAATACTGAAGATGAATCTCCATTTCAAACAGAACAAATAGAGACTCCAACTGAAGTCTTTACGGGAAATTTCAATCTTTCTGTACCCTTGACGGCTGCAAATCCCCAATTAATCGAAATTGAAGGTGAAGAGGAGGGGGATGAAGAAGAGGATGAAGAGGAGAATGAAGATGAGGATGAAGAGGAGAATGAAGAAGATGAGGATGAGGAGAAGGATGATGATGATGATGATGAGGAGGAGGAGGATAAGGACGAAGAGGAGGATGAAGACGATGAAGATGAAAATTAATTCAATTAATGTAATGTATTTATTTCTTATTTTATAAAAGTTAATTAATTATTTATCATTTAGGTACAAATTATAAAAATTAAATTTACTATAAATATAAGCCACAACCAATATATTTATTAATATATGTGGAAGAAATGAATTTCGTGATTTTTTAAAAAAATATTTTGGTAATTTAGTAAGTATATAGAAAAAATTGAATTATTTAAAAAAAAAATCGCCAAAATGCTGACGGAATTCACTTTCCGTCGGTATTTACTTTTTGAAAAATACCGACGGATTATCCGTCGGTATTTACCCTTATATAAAACCTCAACCTAGGGTTTTCTTTCCGAAATTTCCTCTCTCCCACCTCGCCTCCCTCCACCTCCTCGCCTCCCTCGCCCAGCAACGCCGCCGCCGCCGCCTCCTCCCCCACCCAAACCTCTGTATCCACCTTCTCCCCCCACTCCTCCTCCCTCCTTCCTCCCCTTTTACCCGAAACAAGTAGGATTTTTTTTTCGGCAAGTGGCCGTCGCCTCTCTCGCAAAGTGGCGGCGCCTCCTCCTCCTCCCCTCCGCCGTCCTCTCTCCGCGTCGTAAACCATCGTCCGCTTTCCTTTTCTCTCTCGCACAGTGGCGGCATATGGCTCATGTAGTTGTTTCCCTTTTCTCTGCCGTGGTACGCTTTCCTTTTTTTTTTTGAGTTGTCAATTTGTATTTTGTTGTTTGAACAAACTGATTTGATTTTGTATTTCAGTTTCGAAATACAAAACGACGAATTGTGGGCTCGAAAGCAAAGACGAGGCCTTACTTCCGATGCTGTTCTCATTCCACTTTCGATTCAGATGCAATGCGTGATTTAATCATTCCAGATTCCAAGCTATTCACCCACGCATCTTTGAACACATGTATTTTTTTACCATCCCCCACCACTTCTCTACTCCAACACATAGAGCGCCATGTATAAGAGGGATTCGAGCCCACTCCTGCTTCCATAATAAATTCATGCTTAAAATACCTGGATTTTAAAATTCTAGCAATCAATGAAGTTGGGTTACTCATAATTCTCCATACTTGTTTTCGATTTTAAAATGCCTGCTTTACTACTCTTTCCCCCCTCTATTTGTTATAGATTCTAGTGTAGTATATGTAATTTATTGGTTTGTGTTAGTGGTAATTTTGTCACCAATTATATATGAATATCTTTAGATAACAATTAAAAATATCTCCCGATAGACTTGCATATATAGTGCAGTTGGTTAGAATTTCTGTTATAAATTAAAGCCTAAATTGTATCCATGCATTATATTTCGACAAACCAAATCCAATTAATTGTGGTCGGAAAATGAAATTCTGGTCGGGGCCTCCCCGGCCACCCATATTTTTTTTATTAATATTTTGTTTTACTGACGGATATTCCGTCGGTAAAATGCCAACGGATATTCCGTCGGTCAATGGCGACGGATATTCCGTCGATATGTGAATTTCGAAATCATATTTTTTTATTCATTTTTTTGTTTTACTGACGGATATTCCCTCGGTAAATTGCCGACGGATATTCCGTCGGTCAAATGCCGACGGAATTTTCGTCGGCATGTGAATTTCGAAATCAATATTTATTCAAAAATTAATTTCTTTTATAATTATTTTAATTCATTCTAATTTATTTTATAATTATTTTAATTCATTCTTTACGACGGAATTACCGACGGAATGTTGACCCGGTTTGTTAAACGGGTTGTCCAAAATACCGACGGAATATCCCTCGGTAAATCCGTCGGCCATTCCGACGGAAAATCCGTCAGCAAATCCGTCAGAAATTCCGACGGAATTCAAAAATCCGTCGGTAAAAAATACTGACGCCGAAAAAGGGGACGGTCAACTTTCCGTCGGCAAATCCGTCGGTAACATCGGCGGCCGACGGAAAATCCGTCGGTAAATCCGTCTCTAAAACGCGTTTTTTTTGTAGTGTGTGTGAGTTCACGAGTGAAGTGAGGAAATATCCTATTCCGAGTGAATGAGTGTGTAAACATTCTTGATCAATCAAAGAAGTACTCGTCTGGTCCAGTGGATGTAGATCACATTGATCGAACCACTTAAATCCTTGTGTGCTGTTTGTCTCGTTGATTACTTTTTGAATTACTATCCTAGAGCAGTTATTTCTTATATCTTCAAGTATTCTACTTGGTTGGAGACGTCTAACCTACCCGAATTACTTGACACCTAAACTTACGCAAAACCTATCAGCCTCAATCTACAGGCTAAAGCCTATAAAAGTTACGACTTTTACTTTCGTAAAATCTTCACAATTCGTTTTTGCCGCTGACGACCCTTTTCTACCTACGCCCACCCTTATGCCGGCGGCCCCAACCTCCGTCGTCAGCCCCTGTTGCAAAGCAATCCTTATTATTTTAATTCACATCATCATATGAAGCCCTGTTGAAATCGATTTACGCTGTCGTCTACTCGTCTGCCACCACCCACGTTGTTGCTATCTCAGATAAATCCTCTCTCTACTTTTGTCGACTCTAAATCGCTGAGTAAATTGAATGTTGTTTGTGTAAATTTTAAACTGAGAAAATAAAGTTGTGATACTGAATAAAAACCAACTCTAACAATATTCAATTATTTCTGTTGTGTACGTTAACAATTGCTGATCCAAATTTTAAATCCTGTTGTATTTATATTTATGTTTATGCAGACATAGTAATTCTTATTTATGAGTTATTATAAATGAATTCCACAGACCTGGTTTAGGAAAATTATGTGAAATCTAGAGTATACGCAACATAGAAATATATATTTTTGTATATTGATTTTGTGAAAACGAACTTACTTATATATACAACTACCTTGCAGTTATCTGGCTTAGTAAACTGAATGAGGAAATAAACTAACCAAACTTAAAATAAGGAAACTAATCAAATTAAACAAATCATAACAGATCCAAACTTATCTCAGCAAATTATCATGTGCCCCAATAAATTTTTTCTTTATGTTGTGTTGATGTGGAGAACTAAAACATTAGTTGGAGATTGTTTAGTTGAGAAATAAATTGAGAAAAAGATGATTAAATGAAGTAGATATAAGCTGGGAAGAGGGCTGATTAATTAATCCAAAGGCAGGGAAGGGAAGAATTAATATGGCCTTTGGAATTAAGAAAAGAGAAATAAAAAGAATATGTCACCATCCCACCAACTACAAACTAGCTTCTGTCTTTATTTTTTTGGTCAGTAAAACAAAATTTAATTAAGATATTGTGCAATTTGCAACTACAAATTACAAAAGTGTGCGTAATATGTTTATATTAATGCAAGATTGTGTATTACATGCTATCGTGATTGATTGTTATTGTAAATAAAATAGTAATGCCAAAAAAACGTAGTTAAACTGTACTTTGGATGTAGTCGTATAAGTAAATGTTGATATATGCCTGAAATCATTGTAAAGATGTGCTTATAAGTGTGTAATGTACTGCTACTAGATTGTGCAAACAGTGTCCTTAGTGTCTGATTGAAATAGCAGTTAGTGGACTGCAATTCTTATGAAAGTGCAGATCTTAATAATATTAGTTTGTTTAAATCAAATATAAATACTATTCAGTTGCATAGTGTGTGCTGCTTCATTCATTAAAGAGTTGTATGTGTGGTGCTACATGTTGAATAACAGCAGTAAAAGTGAAAGCAGTTTTCGAAAATACTGTCTAGCAGTAATTAAAAAAAAACCCAGCAGTTTTCGAAAATACTGTCTAGCAGTAATTAAAAAAAAAACCAGCAGAAACAGTAATTAAAAAAATCACAATAGAAACAGGTCTTGCAGTGTGAAATAATGCAGCAGAAGAAAGCTTCTCCTATATATTACTAATTAGGTTGATATAGGATCATGTGATTAAGGTTGATTAATATTTTAAGCTATCATCCTTGCTAATTGCACAAAAGTTAACTAATCTCTTATGATTTTAAACAATTAATTAGTAAGTTACAATTCATATAAATTTTGTTTAAAAAATGTTGATGAGGAACTTGAGAAATGAAGTTGTTAATTAGAAACTCTACGATAATTTCTTGTTCTTGTTGTGATATAATAGTTATATATTTAATTAATATTATTAAAAAGTATTGGCTACTGATCATAATAACTGATTGACTGCTTCTTAATTAAATGTTACCGTTATGGATAAGAGTTGGATTGGTGAAAGAGATAAGTTTAGTAGTAAATACATTTTAGGTGTTGAATCTTTTATTAATTTTTCAAGACAAAATGTTGTTGAGTCTAGTACTGGTGGAATTCTTTGCCCGTGCAATAGCTGTCGAAATAGAAAGAAAAAAAGTGTTATTGAAGTCAAAAGGGACTTGGTCTTGAAAGGATTTTATGTTTATTATCGAGAGTGGATATATCATGGGGAACCCAAAGGCTCGTAGACCTTTTCCTTTGATCGGAATACTTCCAATAATGTTCATATTGAAGACGATGATTTAGACTTAATGGATGACGAGAATGATGATATTAGCATAAGTAATGAACTGTCTGAAATGATAGGTGAAGTAAGAGTTGCAGAATCTCATGAACCTTCTTTAGAATCAAATACAGAGAACTTTGAAAGGTTATTATCTGATGTGACTCGTGACTTGTACCCCCTTTTTTTTTTTTTTTTTTTTTTTTTTTTTTTTTTGTTACAAGTTAAATACCCATCCCTTTTCCCCCTCCCCATGACTCGAACCCAGGACCTAAGGCCTAGGTAGTGGTGCTCCAACCACTTGAGCTATCCCACTTTGTCCTCGTGACTTGTACCCTGGTTGCAAGAATCATACTCTACTGGAGTTTTTAGTGAAGTTGCTTAATATTAAAGTAATGAACAAAATATCTAACAAAGCAACTGAATTGATACTTTTGTTGTTTAAAGATTTATTACCAGAAGGTAATATAGTTCCGGAATCTCTTTATTTGGCAAAAAAACTTTTTTCTGGAATCGGGCTTGGATATGAAAAAATAGATGTGTGCAAGTTTGATTGTGCTTTATTTTGGAAAGAAAAAAAAATGAGAACTTTTGTCCCATTTGTAAAGAACCCCGTTGGAAAGATAATGAAGGAAAAGGAAAAAAGATTCCTCAAAAAGTATTGTGGTACTTTCCTTTGAAACAAAGATTAAAAAGATTTTTTGCATCGTCTAAAACTGCTTTCGATATGAGATGGCATGCTGAAAAACTTATCCATTCTGAAGGCACTATGAGTCATCCGGCACATTCTCCTGCATGGAAGGATTTTGATCTACAATACCCTGATTTTGCTTCTGAGTCGCGTAATGTGAGACTTGGTTTGGCTACAGATGGGTTCAATCCTTTTGGTAACATGAGTGTTTCGGGTTCAATCCTTTTGGTAACATGAGTGTTTCCTATAGTATGTGGCCTGTTATACTTATTCCATATAATATGCCTTTATATAAATGTATGAAAGGTGATTTTTTCATGATGACTTTGCTTATACCTGGTCCTCGTGCTCCTGGAAAAGATATTCATGTCTACCTTCGACCACTAGTTGATGAACTAAAAGAATTGTGGTACGGAGTGCAAGTTTACGATTCTTGTAGTAATCAAGTATTCCAATTGCGTGCATCTTTAATTTGGACAATTAATGATTTTCCTGCACTTAGCAATTTATTTGGATGGAGTACAAAAGGATATTTAGCATGTCCATGTTGTCTATACGAGACGGATTCCAAAGGAATTAGAAGTAAGATATGTTACATGGGACACCGACGTTACCTCGATGGTGATCACCCTTTCCGAAGAAGAAAATTGTTTGATGCTAAATCAGAGACCCGTTCAATGCCCAGAGAATGGACAAGCGAAGAAATTCTTCTAAACTTGAACAATCTAGAGCACAAATTTGACATTCGTGGTAAACACCCAAGTAACAAAAAGAGAAAACGTAGTACGGAAGAAGGAAATTGGGTGAAAAAAATCATATTTTTTGAGCTACCTTATTGGCATAAATTAAAAATTAGGCATAACTTAGATGTGATGCATGTGGAGAAAAATATTTGTGATAATGTGTTGGGTACATTATTGAATATTGATGGAAAAACAAAAGATACAATAAAAGCTCGTGAAGATTTGCGAGATCTAAACATTAGGAAGGAGCTACACTTACAAACACGCGGGAATACTACGGTGAAACCTAAAGCGTGTTACAATCTTTCTACTAGTGAAAAGAAAGGCTTCTGTGAATTCTTAAAATCGGTGAAATTTCCGGATGGATATGCTACAAATATCTCAAGATGTGTAGAAGATGGAAACATATCAGGGCTAAAAACTCACGATTGTCATGTTCTTTTACAACGACAAATTCTTGTTGGTGTACGTGGGTATTTAGATAAGAATGTGACTGAAGCTTTATTTGAGTTAGGAGAATTTTTTGATATATTGTGTTCGAAGACGTTAAAGACGGAGGATATAGAAAAAATGGAGAGAATCATTCCATTAATCTTGTGTAAGTTGGAGAAGATATTTCCCCCTGCATTATTTGATGTAATGGTCCACGTAGCAATTCATTTACCTCAGCAAGCAAAGATTGCGGGTCCTGTTCGTCCTCGTTGGATGTATCCAATAGAAAGGTATTTTGTTATGTGTATTTTTTTTGTTTTATTTTTTTAAATTTTCCTATAGATATTAAAAATGTGATATTTTTTAAATTGTTAATTGAAGGTATCTTAAATCACTTAAAGACTGTGTGCGCAATCCAACTCGACCAGAAGGCTCAATTGTAGAAGGATATGTTGTCAAAGAGTGCTTAACATTCATGTCCATGTATGTTAAAGGAATTGAAACAAGGTTTAATAGAGTTGAGAGAAACTATGATGATATTGAAGGTCGTCAAGAGTGTGAATTAACCATATTCTCATTAAAAGTCCGACCGTTTGGGCCACTTAAACGTTCTAGTCCACTAACACCTGAAAAAAATGAGCATACTTCAAACGTTTATACTGAACAATTGTTATGAAGCGGATACTTACAAAAGGTATAAACCATTTTTTTTCCTTATTTAATGTTGTATTTCAGTTTATTAATTTCTCTAACTCAATAATTAATTGTTTAGCAAACATGTGGAAGAATTGAAGCAGTTAAATGTTAGAGACGTTGAGAAAGTTCACCAGGAACAGTTTCGTAATTGGTTTAGAGATCACTAGTATGGCACCCGTGCTAACGCACGGCCATATAAATTAAAAAATGTTACTAACTTATATTAAAATTAAGTTATTATTTATGATCTATTTATTTTATAATATCACTAACTTATATTAAAATTTATATATATCATTATTTATTATAATAATTATAATACTCCCTCTCACTCAAAATATATGACTTATATTAAAAATAAGAAGGAGTATTAATTATTTTTAACTCATATTTATCATACTATAACAAATTTTAAGAAGTAACAAAATTTAATTTTATTAAATTTTGTAAATATATTTTTTAGATTAAATTATTTTTACTTGAATTTCAGTTAAATCGATATCTTATACTGTGTATATCTAGGTATAATATTTATATTTATAATATGTTAAGGTATAAATATATAAAATTAATGTCTAGTAGTATTGAAATGTAAGTATATCTATTGCCCTCCAATCCAATAAAAGTTATCAATTTTTTCTTTTCCGTCCTTCACAATAAAAGCTGCTAATTTTTTATACAAACTACTATTACTTACATTTCATTATATTATTTTCTCTCAATCACATAAGAGATTAAATACATTCAATTAAATAATGCAATAATTCAATATCAACAATAATTTTAACAAAAAATAAAATTCTGGAACTAAAATATTGTGGTGTGTTTAACATTTGGGATGTGTATAACATTTTATGGAGGGTATAAAAGTAATATGTTAAACATGTTGTAGTAGGTAACTAGACCAAAATAAATTGAAACATAATGGACTAAATTCAAAAAGTGATAATCATGTGGACTAAATTCAGAAACGTGGTAACTTAATGGACTAAAAAAAATGTAATAACTAAATAAATCAATAAAGAATATATTATTATTATTATTATTAGATTTAATTAAGGGATTAAAGAATTTTTAGTCAACTAAGTTGGACTGATTTTAAATTTAGTTCAGACGGATTACACATTGTAATTTTGGTCCAATAAGTATGCATAAATTTTGAAATCAATCATTTTATGTGCAATAACAGGTAATGTAACAGGTCATGCCCACATGTATTTAATCTCTTTTTATTGAATTAAAACTAATTTAAATTTATTAATTAAAAAAATTCATGAATATTTGCAAAAATAAAAAATAATATTTTTAAAAAAATCTGAAATAACTTGTGAATATTATTGGCGACTTTAATATTTTTTTTCATTTGGAAGTTTTATTATTTTAAGGATAAATTGGTATATTTGTTATATTATTTAAAATAAATAAATTTATAATAGTATTTTTTTTTTCTAATTAAGTATGATAATGGATTTTTTCTAATATTTAATTGATTTAGAAAATATTTTTTTTGATTTTTTTCATATTATAATGTTTTAGATTTTTTTAAAAAAATTATTTTATATTTTAAATACTATTCATAATTTATTTTCTATAATTTTAAAATATTATTAAGTGTTTTAACTAATATTCATAATTTTTCTAAATTAATAAATATAAATAAGTCATAAAAAGAAAAGAATATACATGTTAAAAAATAAAACAAAAATTAAAATCCACATGTGTGTTGACCTGTTGGTGATGTGCTATTACGGGTAAAATGACAATTTTTAAAATTTAAGCATACTTATTGGACCGAAATCTAAATGTATAATCTGTTAGGACCAAATTCAAAATCAATCCAACTTAATGGACTAAAAAAAATCTTTAATCCCTTTAATTAACAAAAATGATACTTGCACTTTTTTTTTTTTTTTTTTTTTGCCGGTTCTAACATAAAGTTTACATTTCTTATTTGACAAAATCACTACATCTCTCTATCTTTTCTCATTCATATCTCTCTCTATATTTTACCTTTCTTATCTCTCTCTATATTTTCTTCTTCATATCAGTCTATGTCTCAATTACCCACTACATATTTAATATTATATTTTTTAATCTTTGTGTCAGAAGCAAGCGTAAACCTTTAAAGGGGATAGAGGGAGTATAATATATCATATATATATACACATCAGTGAACATCTACTCCGACTTCGCACATATCATATGAATAAATTCGAATATAAAACATATAGATACCATCATAAAAATTTTAAAAAAACAATTTAAATGATCCAGTGTGTGTTAAAAGAAGACGTCAAATTTGATTTCAAAATTCAGTGATCATTTGACTTTATCACATTGACACATGTTTGATGACCATCATCGGTACGTAAATGACAAATGCCAGGGAGATGTCCTCCATATGATTCATTCAACTAACAACATTGAAATTTCTTGATGATTAAATAATTATTAAATTACAAAATATTTTTAAAATGAAAAATAAAACAAATAACTCTTACAAAATTATCACTACAAGAAAACTGACTTTTAATAACCGAAATTTTGCCATTATAGTTTGTCTAGCTAAAAGTCTTTAATGACAAAATTTTACTTTTAGTGACTGACCTTGTTAATAATTATCAATTCTACGTAACTAATTAAAAAAAATGGCTTAGAGAAGTAATAATGAGAGGATTCTATCATTAAAAATCATTTTTTTGGTGTATTTTGGAACTTATTATAAACTCCAGCACAACCATATTCCCGTAGAATACACCTATAAAATATATTTCCTTCAATTCAAAATAAGTGTCATTTTGGATCAATGCACATATATTAAAAAAATTATTAACTTTCTATTATGCCCTTAATTAATTGTTTCGAAAACTACTACAATCTAAAATAATTTTGATAAATTTAAGGGTAAATTTGGAAGAAGCGTAATTAATTAACACTGAAAAGTATAAAACTGTCATTTAAATTGGGGATTATATATTTTTTAGTCCATTAAGTTTCCATGTTTTTGAATTTAGTCCACCAGATTACCATTTTTTGAATTCAGTCCATTAAGTTTCGATTTATTTTGATTTTGGTCCAATTACCTGGTACAGCAGGTTTTGCAGGTTATTTTTTAAAATACACCACACCCCATAAAATGTTATACACACCCCAAATGTTAAACACACCACATTAAAATTTAAAAATTATTTTTTACTACTATAAGCACCTCAATTCTTTAGTATTTAATAAATTGTCAAAAATAATTAAATAAAAAATAAGAATTCAAATTAATATGAAAATTATAAATAATTAAAACCTATAAAAAATCGCCTAAATCTTCAAAAATTAAACAAAGTTAAATTTTTTTTAATTAATTTAATTAGTTTAATTTGAAGATTTAGTTGATTTTCTACTATTTTTAAATTTAGTTATTCTTATTGTCGACATTTTATAGAAGTTAGAAGGTAAATAAAACATTGGAGTTTTAAAATTTTTTATTTTATTTTTCTTTTATATTACATGAACCTACTAACACCTCATAAATATTATATACACTCCAAATGTTAAACACAAAAATTTAAAAATCAATTTAAATTAAATAAAATCAAAAAAATTATTTAATAAATTATAAAAAATAATTTAATTGAAAAAAAAGTAAGAATTCAAATTAATATGAAAAATATAAATAAAATCTAGAGATTATTAACTAATAAGGTCATTTCTATAGTATTTTAAGCAACTAAAAACTACAACTTTAAAAATTCCCTAATAAAGTCAAATTAGTGTCAAAAAACCTTAAATGCCCTTAATATTCATATAACTTCTTAATTAATATATTTTACCCATTAATTCGAATTTTAAATTCAAATCTTAATTGCAGCACATTAATTCCCCAATTATAGCGCATATTCAAAACAAATTTTGACCTTCTTAAAATCGAATCCTGACATTTCATTTCAGAAAACGCGATTACGATTTAATTCATCTCCATCATCGGTTTCTGGGCTGAGGCCGGCGTTCTCAGCGTACTCATACACGAGGCCGACGTTCCTTTTTCCAAATTTTTCAGATTATAGCGAATTGATTCGTAGTGTTTGTGTGAGTGACTATTCAGATATTCATTGTTGGCGATTTATTCTTAAAATCGTGCAACAATTCTGGGATTTTTGAAGAGACATATTGTGTTCGTTCCTGGATTTAGGGGCTGGAGGATCTGGAATCGAGTTTCACGACGTGAGCTTGAAGAAGGAGTCTCAGGTTCAGCAGCGGAACGACGAATCTGATCTTGTTCAAGACGTTCGAAACTGCTCCAACTGCCACACCAGTTTCAGCGTCTAGGCCTTCTTCGCCTATGAAGCGAGCCAGCCCTCTTGCAGTCTCTAAGTCGGCATCTCCAATGAAGAGGACGCAGAGGAGCGAATCACCTGGGAATTTCAAGAATCGGCCAAGAGGAATGTCGCTGGAAAGGGCAGTTACTAAGGAAATCATGCGTGAGATCAAAGAAGTGGAGGAGAGGAAGCAGTTACTCATCGCCATGGCTGTTGAAGAAAGAAATAACGGTGAGTATGTAATTTCTCGAGAAATTGTGATTTTTTACTACTGTAAATTTTGTTAGTACTCGGGGATTAGACGAAAAAAGGAGAAGTTTCATGGATACAGCAGCTTGACATGGAGGTGAACATTAGATATGCACATTATCGTATGCATGTATACATGCATATCGTATAGTGCATTTCACATATGCACATATGTAAAATGCATGTACCCCGTTTCCGTGCATATTAATATGCATACCCCGGAAACAATGGGTTTTCTTTCCTGCATTAATTCAAAAGATTTGATGTAAATCTAATTAATATTTATTAATTTCAAATTATTTGTGTAGATTCTCTAACCAAATGCAGATTATTTGGTAAATTAATCTCTCAGCTAGAAAGTCAGCCAATTGATTCGAAATTGCTGTATTTTAGGAATTCTGAAAACTGGAAGGTGGTATAAAGCGCGTATTTCCAGGATATGCATTAATTATAAGGATTTGATGTTAATATGTAAAATTAATTAAATTTGAATAAATTTAAATGGTAAAGGGCAATTATGTCTTATTAGGTGCCATTTTGACCCTAATAGATTTAAAATAAAAACCTATTCTTTATTAGATAAATCTCTTAGTGAAATGACCTTAACAAAAATTTACCCTAAAATCTATAAAAAAGTTACTCCCTCTGTCCAGTAAAATTTTGCTCACTTCTTTTTATACATATTTTTCAAAAAATCATATTTTAATTATAAAAAATATATGTGGGATAACGAGTAAAGAATATTGTTGGTAGATATTCAATCTTGTTAATAAAATAGAAAAAATATTCAAAAGTTAACTATTTAAATAGAATAAACGTATACTTTATGAACGCAAAATTTGGTCTGAGCAAAATTTTATAGGACAGAGGGAGTACATAAATCTTAAAAAATTTAAAAAAGCTAAAAAAATAATTATTTTAATTATTTTTTAAAATAATTAAATTTTAGTGTGTATAGTAATAACAAAATATTTTTAAATTTTAGTGTGGTATATTTAACATTGGGGTGTGTATAACATTTTATGGGGTGTGTTTTAAAAAATGACCTGCTAAACCTGCTATAGCAGGTTACTGGTGTAATACCCCGAATCAAATTATGCCGGTTACAGCAATTAGTTGAATTCTTTAAAAGGATTTAAGAAAAAGAATTTCATGTCATTGCATATCTTCAACATTGCGCTTGATTTACAGGAATTTGATTTTAAGGAACAACCGAATATTCGGAAGGAAACGCACTCCTAACACAGATAAGAATACTATTTAAGACTTAAGATTTAAAATATTTAAGATTTAATTATATTGAAAGATTTAATTAATTATACAAATAAAGGTTGCTCCAAAAACCTTAACGCCATAATAGAGAATATATAATTAATTAATTTGATGACGAAAATAACGTCACGTCTAATTAAAAACGAACTATCAATTGATAGTCCAATTATAAAAAAAATATATATATCAAACACTCCTATTGTTTGCATAAGATATGCTTTTAATTAAATTAATAATATTGTTACACTTGGTGCCATTTTGATTAAATTGAATGCTATGTGAAATTTATTTGTCGCATTATACTATGATTTAATTAATTAGCATGACATATCACACATAAAGAGTTAGTGCAACATTTACCTAAGGGTGTAACACATTTTTGGATTTATCTTGAGACTTAGGATAATTTAATTCATGAGACCAATTTAGATTATTAACCAATAGGAAAACCAAAATTACCCTACAACTAACACCTATCAAGTTAACATCCCACCATATCATGACAACATATTTCCCTCTCCCTATAGTGCATCATCTTGGCCGGTCACATTGACCTCCTAATTCCTTCATTTTATATTAGTTTTCATCTCCATTAATTTTTGTTATCAAAATCCCCTCCTATATATATATACTTGTCTTGAAATGCCAAGACAACACTCCACTCCTCCCACCAACTCCCATCTCATCACCATACTTTCACCATGCCCCTATTCTTCCACCTTTTGACCGGTCCCACCCTCTAGTTCCCATTTCTATTTTATTTTTAATCACCCATCCTTACTCTAATTCCTCCTACATATATATATACCACACATGTCTTGAGATTTTAAGACAACTCCCTTCCTCCCCTCTTCATCTGCTTTCGGCAGTCTCCATGAGTGGTAGGAAAGCTCATTTTTCCTATCACCACATAAGCAAGAAGAAGGGTCCAAGCTTGTAGACACTCCCCCCATTGTTGAAGGTTTAAGGTTTAAGGGTTTCTTCATCTTCTTATTCATCCCTTCCATAGTTCTTTCACTAACTCATTTTTATCTTACAAACCATGGTAGATACTCATACCCAAGCCTACAAGGATAATTCTAGTTCATAGATGTACCATGGGGTCAAGCCATAGAGCAAGTTAAAGAAACACTTGAAGAAATCATCAAAGGTTGCTATTTAAGTTTAACTTTCATAAATACTTGCATACTTTAAAGTTATGTGGTGTACATATGGTTTTTCTTGTGATGTGATGACTTGTATACTATGATATGCATTATATATTAAGTGATATAGAGTGTAGATATGTTGTATTTATTTTTGGAGCATGATAGAAGTTGTGAATGGAATATTGAAAGCATGTGTTTCCAGAATCAATACTGTTACGTTTTTGTAAGAAACGATCCTTATGGTTTAATTTTATGGAAATTATTATTTTATTATATCGAACTATTTTAGGTTGGGAATCCACTCCAACAAGAATCATACTGATTAGAGTTATATTTTGAAAGATATGAATTTTTGAAGATTATGTGACAAACTGTGGTCTTTTTCGTGTTCACGAATTTTCTGGGAAGAATAGTCTCGAGAAAAGCTTTTATAAAATTTATATTCAAATACTATATGAAGTTATAAACCTCTGTAATTTATTTCATGAATTTATACTGAGTAGAAATAATTTTATAAAATCGTTTTCTGTAACTGCTCAAGCTGTAAAAGTTACTGTGACCACCGCACCATTTTCGAAAATAAATCAAAACTCTTCTTTATGACAGTCAAATTTTATAATGAAAATTTTATATGTGTTCTACACTTCAATATGTACAGAACTTATAAAATTGATAATTTTCTAACTTGTTTTAGTATTTTAGAAAAATGCACAAAGTTGTCTATGTGATTCATTTTTACAAACTGCATGCACTGTGACTTTACACCAGTTTTAAAGAGGAGCTCGAAACTCTTATTTCTGACCACTAAAACTCTTGGAACAAATTTTATAAATATTCTAAACTTCGATGAGCGCCTACACTTAAAGGTTCATAATTTTTCAACGAGTTTAGACATTTTAAATATATCCGAGAAGTTGAGGCACAAACCATTTTACAAACTGCATACATGAGTTTTTCATCAATATTGAACTTATGTGTTTTCATTTGTTTACATGTGTAATGAATTCAATGGTAGATTATATAAAATGTATTTTTAGTTATAAGTATTATTATTTATTTTGTAATGTGTTAATATGTGTGTATATGTATA
This sequence comes from Galeopsis tetrahit, assembly GCA_963675135.1. NCBI lineage: Eukaryota > Viridiplantae > Streptophyta > Magnoliopsida > Lamiales > Lamiaceae > Galeopsis > Galeopsis tetrahit. Next base: position 20,360,884 of record OY776130.1, read on the forward strand.
TGTATGATCGAGTAAGCATGCAAGTATGGTTATATGCTTGGTTTTGATACTTAGAAATTGTTCAAGCATAATTAGATGAGTATAAGTTTTATTATTTGGCATTTCAATAGTATGTGTATTATTTCAATTTGATAGTTTGTTAATATGTTTATAAGCATGATTAAATGTTATATGTGATTGTGACTTATGTGTGATACTATCAATTAATATTAAATCTTGCTAAGCATGTTGGTGATTTATTTGGCATTAGATTTAGGAATATATGTTGGTATTTGAGTAGGACTAGAGAGCATGCTAGATAAAAATATTGTATGATTGAAAGACATAATAATAAAAATCCCTTAATCGAGAAATCGCCGAAACACCTTACATGAACATATGTATATGCATCATTAAGACTTAAAAGATTCAAGATTTAAATAGATACTATATAAGATTCACTAAGAATTAAAAGAATTGTGTTAGACGAAGTGCGGGACCTGTTTGGAAACTTTGGATCAGACCTTGGTTAAGCGCAACTTTTCGAACTCAAACTTCTTAAGCAAACCAGGTGGGTGACATTTACTGTATTGCCTTGATGTTATTTATCGGTTGGTATATTCTATGGTATATATCCAAATGATTAATGGAGACATAAGTCTCACAAAGACGACTGGGGACATATGAGCCTGCTAACTGATGAATGGGACACTAGTCCACTAACAAATGAATGCACGGAGATCTATATTGAATCTCACCCAATGATGTAATGACAGATGATGGAGGCATTAGCCTCAAGAAAATGGTATATGATGGGGAACTACGGCTAGTCCCAAATAATGTAAAGACGAGATATCACTGTTATAGCGTATGCCATATTGGGTAACTAGCGTACAGGTCATCCACACTGAGAATTCAAATCTCATCCCCCCTTAAATTAAATGTTTTCAGGTACATATGGCGAGCAGTTCGAGCAGCGGGAGAAGTGATACGGGTTTTCCCTATTTATGTGTCTACTTCGCCAATGATTGTTATTGCTTATCATTACGATGCATGATGAACACAATTCGTTACTGTTTTATGTTACTAGTGAACTTGGCTTCTTTACTGGTTACGGTTATGATTAAGTTGTTCAAATTTTATGCCGAGTAGAAAACATTTTCTTATGACTACTCGAGGACTTGTAACATGCATGCATGAAAAGTTTTGTCAAACTTTTAACTTAAAGATCCTGTTGCCTGTCTCATATGCATTTTCAAAAGGGTCGCACGCTACGCTCAAGTTCAAATGTTAATTGCTTAAGACTTCCGATGTGCTATGTGAAATTATTACCTCACTTTAAAATTTTAAAATTTTTAGTCCGCAATTTTAGTCACTAAGTAACGATCGATTTTTCAGAAGTGGCGGAATTGCACTTTTGAAAAACCGGGGCGTTACAACTGGACCAAAATCAAAATAAATCGAAACTTAATGGACTAAATTCAAAAAGTGATAATCTGGTGGACTAAATTCAAAAACATGTTAACTTAATGGACTAAAAAAAATATAATCCCTTTAAATTGCAAATAAAATAAAGAGTCAAAAGGTCATCTATATTGAATTGGAGGGAATATGACAATTAATAAATAACATTGACATATATAAAATAATGTTACAATAATTAACAATAAATAATTAAATATTAAAAAAGAAATAAACGTACCATCGGAAGTAATATATATGTTTGATATAAATGGGTTTATTTCTCATTTAACATTCTCCCATCATATTTGAATATTTGAAATCAAAAGTCTCATACTTCAATTCAAATAACAAAATATTAAATAGCTCAATTCCATAGTATCTCTCAAGAGGTCACATCTCACATGTCATCAAAATATCAACAATATACGCAAAGTTTGAACACCACAAATAGTGTTAATTAAATAGCACGATAAAACTCATGATCCAAAGTATTTCAATATTCTAGACGCTCAATAAATAGATTATAATAAATGAAATATCATTAATAAATACTGACAAACTTAAATTTAAATAATATGTAAAAATTTAAAAAGTCAAAACTCATCATTATATCCGAATTCAGGCTGAGTAGAATTGTAGAAAGAACAAAATATAAAAAGAACGGAAACTGCTTTGCATATATATCATTATATATGTACTTAAAGTCTGAAATATATCATCCCGACTCATTGACAGGCTTCCTATAAAAAGATTAACACGCTTGTCAAAAATTATAAACCTCTATGGATGTTTTATTTTTGTCCGGGTTTTAAAAGACGTATTATTTGGTATTTCGGAGCACTCATACTTAGGGGTGGGCACAAAATTGAAAAAAACGAATTTTCGAACCGAACTGATGATTTTCGGTTTATTTGGTTCGATTGAAATATTTTTAAATTTTTTTTTCCGTTTCGGTTCGTTTTATATTTTACAAAATCGAATAAATCAAACTAAATTTCTTTATTTAAATTAAAAAAACTTATTTAATTAATAAAATATATGGAATAATACGTTAAAAAAATAAACTCTACTTGAAGTATGCTACTTTATTAATTTTCAATCTCAAATTTTTAATTTGACAGTTGTCGTCTTCTTGACCCACTAAAAATAATTATCTCCCTTGAACATAGATTTCATTGTGGGAAATGCAATAAAATCATTAATTTTTTGTGTTAGATTTATTTGTATGGTTTGTAATTTTAAACTTTGAGGAACTTGTAATTTTTTATTGTGAACTCTTGAGCTTATAATTTGAATTTAATTTTTAGTGTAAAAAATCCTTGAAAAATGTTTAATTGTTGAAAAAAAAATTTTTTTTGCAAATTTCGGTTTAAACCGAACCAAACTAACCGAACTTTTGTTCGACTCAAACAAAAATTCGGCTCAATTCGGTTTCGATTTCATTTTTTAATTTCAATTTTTTTCGTTCGGTTGAAAAAAGCTCAAAATCGAATCGAACCATCCGAATGTCCTCCCCTACTCGTACTTGGAATGTATGGATAGAATTTTTAAATTACCTGAATTATTATTAAAAAATATATATATATAACAAATATTTTACACCGAATTTAATAAAAAAAAAATACTCTCTGTTCCAGTAATTTAAAAGATACCCATGAGCTTTGACTACATAAATTAAAAAATATGATAGAATAAGTAGAGATGTATTAGGGGTAATGTTATTGAGAGAGAGAAAATATAATTAAATGTGAGAAAAATAAAAGTTAGATAACTTTCATTGGGATGGAGGAAGTATTAACATTTAGAATAATTATTTCGATGTGATTTAAAGAATATATTTTGTTGTAAATAATTTATAAAAGTAGAAAATAATTGAATGAAGAAATGGCATATTTCAAGCAATTATTATACATTAAAGAAGAAAATCATTAGAAAATAACCATATACCTTGAGAAAAATGAACGCAAAAAAAAAAAAAAAAAAGATAAGGGGATCATGATTTACGTATTTTTTAGCAAGCAAATAATTAGAAGATTTTGCATAAGACAAAACCATGTATATCCTTCTAATGCAATTATGTAGGCAGTTCTTTATTTGTCAAGTAAATAAATTATATTCGTAGCAAAAAAAAAATCATGCTCGAACACAACATAAAAAGTTATAAGAGAAAAAAAAAAAAGCAAGCAAAGAAATATTAGATCAGTTAATAACTGAAAAAAATATATTAGATCAGGCCCATAAAAAGAAGATTAAACGATATATAAGTTCATGAATTAGCTAGGGATGACAATATTGACCCGTCCCATAGCTATTCGCCCCAAGAGGTTAGGGCTAGGTCAGATCCGTCTTATGTTGAGAACGGGCCGGGTCGAACCTGTCCCATATGTAAACAGATCGGGTTTGAGACACATGTTAGACCCGCATTGCATTGATATATATATATATATATATATATATTAATTTTAAAAAATTTGAACGTTAAAAAATATTGATGCATTTATTTACTCAATTGTGACTTACATGTTGGATTAAATTTGATTGAATATTGATTTAAATTATTGTTATTTGTTTCAATGATCATATGCATGAAAAATATTACTTTCAATTGTGAGAAATAAATTAAAAAAATTAAATATGAAATATAAAAATGGGACGGGGCAGGTCTATCTCAATTATTCAGAACATGTGTGGGGCGCAGGGTAGATTCGGGTAATCAACTGCAAGGCCTGACTTGCCTCATTGTCATAATGTCATCCCTACCATGAAAAATAAGACATTTTACTATTTATTTGACTTGTATTTAATAAATTAATCAAATTTTAAGCTACAAAAAGTAGGATAATTTGCATATAAATAATCTTAAGAATGATTTAACATCAATCATACACGTTTAAAATTCTTTCAAAACAAAGATGGTAAGAATAAGAATTTATATACTAATGTATTTTTATGGTTGTGCTTTTTAAAATTAAATTTAAAATTTTAAAGTTAAGTTTATTTTTATAGCAATGCGTTAATTTTTAGAAGGGGGTGGTTATGGATAATGCATGTTAGCCTTAAATTTATCAATTGTAATTAGTTTCAATCAAATTTTTAAAAAATTATGATTTTCTAATTTATTGTACGTAATTACTATAAGAACATTTAGTACCATGTATATATTGTGTACTGAGACAAATGGAAAAGTTACTAATTATCACTAATGAATGATAAAATCATGTTAATTTCACAATTATATTCAAATTCTTAAATTAATTCTTTATTATAATATGAGTTTCAATAATCAATAATGAGTATAAAGGCTAATTTTTGTACACTTAAATCAAACAGATTATAATTAGTCTTAAGATTAATATTCAAAATAAAATAAAATTATGATCTCATATGTCAAAAACTATTTATATAAATACACACCCGCCCACAATTATATACTCATTATAATAAATATAAAATAAAATTTTAAATATATAGGATCAATTGAAATTGAGTTTAGAAATGTTTGAATAATAGTAATACTTCCATATTACAGTAGAAGCTCTATAAATTAATACTCGATAAATTAATAAACTCTCTAAGATAATATTTTTGGCCGGTCCCGACTTGGGGATAGCGTGCTAAATTAATAAACTCGCTAAAATTATAAGATAATACATTTTTTGTAATTTCTATAGACCCCAAATAAAATATAAATTAATAATTCTTTATATACTACCTATTGCATGAATGATTTATGAATATTTTTTGAAAAGTCTGGAGTATCCACAAGATACATATCCTTCATGAATTTTTTTGTCTTCTCGATGATTAGTTCACCTGGCATATTCACATGTTCTTGATATTGAAGAATTCATTCATAGAGAGATTTTTCTAGATCATGAAATTTTACCGGTTTGCGTCGTTTAACATCACCTCTTTCAGGAGCAAGTGAGAGATACTCTAAAGACCGCTTAATTATATTTAATATTGACGTTTGACTCACTTGCAAACCATAGTTACTAATTACCCTTTCTTGCAATTGCTTTTGAGTGAGACTTGAATTATTCTTGTTGTGCTTGCATAATGTTTTTCGAATCTCGTCGGTCATTGTTATTTTTTTCACACCTGTAAGATGAGAAGTCATGTTGTGTGTATGATTTGTTTGTGTTAGCATATTTTGATCTTGTATATTTATATTGAAAATATGTTTTAATGTTCATAAAGTGATACAATGAACACAAGAAACATAATAAGATTGAAGAATTCTTTTAAATTAGGCCCTTCATTTGATATACAATAAATAATTACAAGTGAAAGTTTGAAAGAGTGTTTCTATAAATTAATAAAATATTAATTAATATATAAATTAAATTTTGGTGGTCCTAAGATTATTAATTTATAGAGTTTCTACTGTATCTTTCTCTAAATGATCTCCCTTGAATTAATCACATAATTAATATATAAATAAAATAGACATCCTTAATTGCACATTAAATGGTTATATTCATATTAATTATAATTTCACATATACTATGTTATATAAAAATTTATTGTAATATGTAAATAATGAAAATAAATATTTAAATAAGTCATTTTCCTTATTATATATAAATTACTGATTAAGATTTAAAATGATATAATAATAACTAAATAAAAAATTAACACGTAAAAAATTGATAGAATAACTTGTGTCAAAATTAACCATATGAAGAATAATGACACAGAATATATTTAAGAATATTTAATAATTAATTAATACTACAACAAAACACAAACACTACTATTATTATTTTTAAATGAAGAATACACTTTTTTCTGTTAAAAATTATACTAAATCAGCAAAATCAAGTCAAAAGACAATATTGTTAAATTTAATTACAAATATTGACTTTATAGAATTGAGAATTAGAGGAGATAATGAAACATAACTATAAGATCAAAATAGTCCAACATTACTTAATTTGAATGGAGGGTTGAATTTTATAGAATTTATAATTAAAATAATTAATGTTCATATTAAATGGAATCTGGAAATCCAATAATTTAAAGTAAATCAATAAAATTCATATAACAGAAATAATATATAATATGTAAATAGATATGCATACATACATATAATGAACGGTAAAATATTTCATCACATAAAATTCAAGAATATGTACATATATCCATGAAGTATATATTTATTTTTTTGACGGGTCATGAAGTATAATCTAAAGAACATTAGAAAGTGAATATATACATATGCCCATAATATAATCTATTATAATAATTTGAGAAAGTGAACATACACATATATTCATGGAGTATAAAGAATAATGTGTGTCAATTATAGATACACATGTCCACCGAGTACAATTTATTATAAATCGGAATATTAAAAAACAAAAATCGTTTATATGAAAAAAATTGTCATTTGTAAATCGGTGAAAGATGGTGAGAACACTTCAGTTCACTCTTCAAATTCAAATCACAATGATCCAGAAAAAATAAAGAAAAAATTATTATCAATGAAAAAAAAATCAAACACGGTGATAAATAATTTAAAACAAAATACATCAAATACAGATTTTCGTATCAACGAAATATGATGAAAATTGTACATTCTTAAAATTAAAATTCTTCGAATCTCCAAACCTTTTTTTGCAAATCTTCAAACTTCTTATAAATAACTCCAAAATCTCCAAATGTCTGATGACTGGATTTAAACTCTTCAACAAATCTTCAAACATTGACGAATAAAAATAAAAATCGATAACTAAACTTCATATCTATACTAAAATATACAATTACATAATAGATTATAACGGACGTCTACAATGATCCTAACTCCATAAGAAACATAAAACACAAAAGTAAAAAAATGAGAATGACAAAAAAAAAAAAAAAAATGGGTATAAATCCGAAAAAAAAAAAATTGCTTCTACAATTAAGGATTTGATCTTGAGGTCCATATTTCATCAAAAAATGATCAATGGTAAAAAAAAAAAGAGTAACATAAAATGAATGAATTAATGTCAATTAATTAGTTGTCATTTGTTAAACATATCATTATCAGCAATAAAAAAAATGAACGGTCATGTTGATGATGAAAAAAACTAATCAATGGCCAATAATGTTTCCCGCCTAAACTAATCTTCAAAGTATAGAGTTAGATTTAACACAAACATAAATATTAAAAAATAGATAAAATTACCCTTCGTCCTCAACTTCAATGTTAACCTTCGAGAAAATTTCATTTTACATCATGTAACTTAGGCCTAATCCAATTTATATCCTGTAAGTTTTTACTTTTTCGATTTACGTCTTTTTTTATCCAATTTACATCATTTCCGCCGAAATTTTTTAAATCTCATCGGAATGTGAGGAATAAATTGGGATTCCGGCAAAATAGTCCAATTTACATCCTTTAAATTTAAAAATTAAAATTTAATAACTAAAATTTTCTAAAAATCCCACTAAAGATTTAAAAAATCTAAAAGTATCATTAAAAATTCAAAAATCTCCTTAAAATTAAATAATATAAAATGTGTAAAATAAAATTCAAAATATATCACTAAATTTTTGAAAATACAAAAAATAAAAAATTCTATAATTCAAAGAATGGAAAATGTGGAATTTAAAAATTAAGAAATTCAAAATCTCATTAAAATTTCTAAAAACTCTAAAAAAATCTCATTAATTTATTAAAAATGTATAGATTAAAAATTACTAATTCTAAAAATGTAATAAAAATTATTAACATTTCATTAAAAATCACACTTGTTTCAAACTCGTCTGCCATTAAAGTTTTGCTCGAACTCCTAAAAATTTTGGGTCCCACGAAATTTTCCAACTTACCGTCGAGGTTGAGTGGAAGTTCCACATCTTGATCGTTTTGGAATCGTCCCAAATTCATATTCACGATATTTTTAAAATTTTGGAATTTTTTATTTTAAACATTTTTAAAATTTTAATTTATAGATTTTTTTTATGAGTTTTTAGAAAGAAAAAATTTACACATTTTTAGATTTTTTGAATTGTAGAATTTATAATTTATAATTTTTTTAGATTTTTTATATTTATTTTACACAATTTATAAGTTTTTAATGGGATTTTTAAATTTTAAATGACAATTTTTTTTAATTTTTAATGATATTTTCAGAATTTTTTAATTATTAATTTATAATTTTCAAACACAAAGGATGTAAATTGGACTATTTGATCGGATTTCTAATTTTCCGGTGGAAAGGACGTAAATTGGACCGAAAATGATGTAAATTGGACACCCTAGGACGTAAATTGAAAATGTGAAAACTTAAAGAATATATTCTGTATTAGGTCTAAATTACAGACGTAAAATGAAATTTTCTCTTAACCTTCTAAACATGTATTCCTTCTTCAACAACAGTCTCAACAGGGTGTATACGGACCACAAAAACAATGATATCTTACAAAAATATTGTACAAATTATAGAAGTATTATATATGATGTAGTAGCCACGAAGTATTATAAAAAATAAATTTACAATATAAATAATATAAAAAAAATAAACATATTTTATTTATTTTACCTATCTGATATTTAGCTTCATCTTGACCAAACAATTTTTAATTTTTCAAAACTCTTGAAAGAGTAAGGAGATTTTAATAACTCTATATCTGAACAATATTGAACATAGTATTGTTTTGGAATTGAAGCTTATAAAGATTATTGATTGTCAATAATTTTCCAGTATTAATTGATTGAATTTTTTTGTATAATATAACTTGACACTTCTCGAAACTTATTCTCAAATTTTTAAATTAGAAATTTTTGTATAGTAGCATGAATTTTGAAGTATATATCAAATATTAATTATATATTTTTTTAATATAATAAATCTATTTAAACGGTATTAGAATAAGATAAAAAAAAAAGAGTTGTCGAAAAAATAATATTATAAAAAAAAATTGTGGCCTTAAATCATTACTCATAATGTACCATGTCCTTACAACCTTAACCTTAATTGTTCATTGTTCCTTAACTGGACCGGATGTTTGAAATTAATGAGATATGGACAACATTTTCTTACAAAAAAAAATTACTATCAATCTAAACAAATTGTTAGATAAATTGACTGAAAAATGTGATTTACTTAAATTTTATATATTCTTTATAAATTACTTAAAAAATATAAATTATTTATCCTTTGAATAAATATTTTTAGAAGTTGATTCAACAAATCTTTTAAAAGAACGTAATTTTACTTTCTTGGTTAAAAAATCTACTTATATATAATGGAAAAATAGGGCTTAAAACTCATCATTTAATAGTCTATAATTGTGAATATATAATTGATTAAATTATGCAAAATAACAAAGGTTTTAATTGTTACGATTATTTAAGTGTTATATTATATATGATTATTTTTTTAATTTTTTTTATCTTAAACAAACAAAAAACAAATAATTAATAATAAAATACATTAAGACGAAATAAATTACATATTCTTAATCGTATATATTAATACGAAAGATACAATAAGTAAAATACATATATAACACAACTTGGATTGAATTAATAATATTACACTGTAAAGTACCTGAAACTAAAGTAAAATAAATTAAAAAAATTAAATTTAAGTGTAAAGAAAATCAATTTATAAGTATAACAAATCTTATCAGAAGATTATACAACAAAATGTAAAAATATATAAATAATTGTGACATTTTTTTTAATGATACTAAAATATACAATGATCTTTTCATTCATAAAAAAATTAAAATGCAAAAGATATTTATAAATTTATAAAAAAGACTACATCAAATACAAAGAAATATTTAACAAACTATATACTACCTCCGTCCCTGAAAAGTTTTCATAGTTACTTTCACGATATACACGTATTTACCCTTCATACAATATCTTTTGGGGTCCATCATATACTCAATCAAAACTACGTTATTTACTTTATATATAAAAGTTTATAAAATTACCTTCAAAGCTCTAATTATTATACTTTTTCATTAAACTTCGTTCCATCAAATGAAAGCTTTTCAGGGACGGAGGGAGTATCATTATCCTAATAGAACATCTTTAAACCTTGAAGATTTCTTAAAAAAAAAACTTAAAACCTTAATGTTATCTAAATATATATATATATATATATATATATTCATAAATCTTGAAGCATCTTCAACAAATCTTCGAATAACCCTTCAAAATTTCTTCAAGAAAAATCTTCAATCTTCAATGAGTAACACCAAATCCATGAACAATTTTCAAACATCTTAAACTAATCTTCAAATTTTTACAAAAAATAAAATAAAATGACTAACTACACCACAAATCTACATAAAAAAATAAATTTACAAATAATCTAAAAGAAAATTTTCAAACCTTCAAAATATCTTCAAAAAAAATCTTGAATCTTCAAACGAATAACAACAAAATCTTCGTAAATCTTCAAACATCTCTAACAAATCTTCGAGTAAACCTTCAAGACCTCTTCAATTAACAATGAATAACACCAAAGTCTTAAAATATCTTCAACACATCTAGAAAAATACATATAAAATAAAATAAAAAATCTCATAAAACAATATTACATTACAAACTTACAGAAAAACGAAAATTGAAATGATGAGAATGATCTAGAAAAGAGAGGAATATATAGGGAAAAAAATTATAACGGTTCCTAAATTTAAGCTTTGATCCAAAGGATAAAATTTGATCAACATAAATCAACGGTTAAAATTAAGAAAGATAAAAGGTAGATATTAATTATAATTAGTATAGAAAATTACTATAATTATCAAAGAAAAAATGAACGGTCATGATGATGATGAATAAAAGAGATCAACGGACGAAACAGTTTCCCGCCTAAACTATAAAAGGAAATCCGTAGGTGTATTATATTAGTATAGATGTAAGTTTTATATTTTCTATTGTTAATTTAAATTATATCCTTCAAATATTGACATAATTTTTTCATGTGTTTGTAGATAAACTTGTTGTATCACGAGCATCCTGATGAAGTTTCATTAGAATTATGGGCATTGGCAAATGGACCTCTATCATACTTAACAAAATTTTATTCTGGTTGTAATGTTAATGAGGTTCGATTTCATATAAAAGACAGGGAAGATCATAGGACAACACAAAATAGTGGTGCAGTAGTTAAAGGAAATCATGGAGATGACTCTATTGATTTTTATGGCTTCTTAACGAATGTGGTAGAGGTGACATTCCTTCATGGATATAAGGTAGTTCTTTTGCAATGTGAATGGTTCAATACGGGTAACACAAAAACTATGCAAAGAGACAAACATTTTCTAAGCATTGACGTAAGATCTCGTTGGTACAAGAATGATCCATTTGTATTACCAAATCAAGTTCAACAAGTGTTCTACATTAAGGATACTAAACTTTGTGATAATTGGAGAATTGTGCAACGTATACACCATACACACCTTTGGGAACTTGAAGAAGGGGAAGATGCAGAATTAGAAAGCATGACTGATTTAGAACAAAGACGTCAAGTTGATACATTCCAGCGTCATGAATCAAATGCAAGAACAATAGTAGTAGAAGAAGATGATAATTTGGATTATTTAGCAAGAAAGAATATTGATCCGGATGTTGTAGACGAAGAGGCTATGAGAAAAATAAGACAAGTTGAAAATCTTGATAAAAATTATTCTTCTGAAGAAGAGGTCGACGAAACACTCATCCAATATCGCGATGATGAAGAAGACAATCCTTACCTCTCCCCTGATGGAAATGAAGACTACTAGATGTTATGGATAATATATATATATATATATATATATATATATATTTGTTATTTGTTGAACCTTTTATTTATTTACATATATTTGTTGAGTATCTAATAAAAAATGTGGTTACTCTAAATTCTGGAATCATGATGTTGTGGCTAGGTATAGGTTATAAACATTATAATTAATTAAAAAAAATTAGTATTTCTTCTATTTTAAAAAGGTTATTTATATAAATTGCATCAAAATAAAAAATCTGACAAGTTAGTTGACATCTTCATATTCAAGTATTTACAACGAACTAAGGTTAGCTATAATATTAAATTAGCAAAAATAAAAAACGTGTATACACTATTTCATACATAAAGTATACCAATTTAAAGCAAAAACCTCGTAATTCATTACTGGGTCAAATGAGTTTGACGTAAAAAAAAAAATCTTATATATCGATCCAAAACAGAAAACTCGATCTCATGTCTTATGTTATTATATGAGTAAGTGTGTGTTTCCACAAGGACAATTATGAAAATTATCTCAATTGTGCATATTTCATGTGTGAAATGTTTTACACTAATGTTACTCACTATTAATTGACAAATAACTCACAGTTACCGAAAAAAATGTGATGATTAAAATGTAAGATCGTTATTTCTAATTCTTTAAAAAAAAATTACGTACAAATACAACACGTTCAAGTCAGAATGAACGACAAAGTGAGAAAAAGTTGAGACCTATAACTAAAAGTACGAAAGAATTATATATCTTAGCATACATTTACATATGACCTAAAACTCTTGTAGCCTAGCAACCCTTTAGCTCTACCACTACAATTATAGAAATGTCCAATGTAAAATATAAACACGAGTAGAAGGGTAACACTAGAATGATTTACATCGGGTCCCTGATCGCGTGCTTATTGAAGAATGAGATAGCTACCCATAGGTCTTCACGAAGGTGAAACCTTTTATGTGATCGCGTGTTATAATGTGATAATTGGAGAATTGTGCAACGTATACACCATAGACACCTTTGGGAACTTGAAGAAGGGGAAGATGCAGAATTAGAAAGCATGACTGATTTAGAACAAAGACGTCAAGTTGATACATTCCAGCGACATGAATCTAATGCAAGAACAATAGTAGTAGAAGAAGATGATAATTTGGATTATTTAGCAAGAAAGAATATTGATCCGGATGTTGTAGACGAAGAGGCTATGAGAGAAATAAGACAAGTTGAAAATCTTGATAAAAATTATTCTTCTGAAGAAGAGGTCGACGAAACACTCATCCAATATCGCGATGATGAAGAAGACAATCCTTACCTCTCTCCTGATGGAAATGAAGACTACTAGATGTTATGGATAATATATATATATATATATTTGTTATTTGTTGAACCTTTTATTTATTTACATATATTTGTTGAGTATCTAATAAAAAATGTGGTTACTCTAAATTCTGGAATCATGATGTTGTGGCTAGGTATAGGTTATAAACATTATAATTAATTAAAAAAATTTAGTATTTCTTCTATTTTAAAAAGGTTATTTATATAAATTGCATCAAAATAAAAAATCTGACAAGTTAGTTGACATCTTTATATTCAAGTATTTACAACGAACTAAGGTTAGCTAATATTAAATTAGCAAAAATAAAAAACGTGTATACACTATTTCATACATAAAGTATACCAATTTAAAGCAAAAACCTCGTAATTCATTACTGGGTCAAATGAGTTTGACGTAAAAAAAAAAATCTTATATATCGATCCAAAACAGAAAACTCGATCTCATGTCTTATGTTATTATATGAGTAAGTGTGTGTTTCCACAAGGACTATTATGAAAATTATCTCAATTGTGCATATTTCATGTGTGAAATGTTTTACACTAATGTTACTCACTATTAATTGACAAATAACTCACAGTTACCGAAAAAAATGTGATGATTAAAATGTAAGATCGTTATTTCTAATTGTTTAAAAAAAATTACGTACAAATACAACACGTTCGAGTCAGAATGAACGACAAAGTGAGAAAAAGTTGAGACCTATAACTAAAAGTACGAAAGAATTATATATCTTAGCATACATTTACATATGACCCTAAAACTCTTGTAGCCTAGCAACCCTTTAGCTCTACCACTACAATTATAGAAATGTCCAATGTAAAATATAAACACGAGTAGAAGGGGAACACTAGAATGATTTACATCGGGTCCCTGATCGCGTGCTTATTGAAGAATGAGATAGCTACCCATAGGTCTTCACGAAGGTGAAACTTTTTATGTGATCGCGTGTTATAATGTGATAATTGGAGAATTGTGCAACGTATACACCATAGACACCTTTGGGAACTTGAAGAAGGGGAAGATGCAGAATTAGAAAGCATGACTGATTTAGAACAAAGACGTCAAGTTGATACATTCCAGCGACATGAATCAAATGCAAGAACAATAGTAGTAGAAGAAGATGATAATTTGGATTATTTAGCAAGAAAGAATATTGATCCGGATGTTGTAGACGAAGAGGCTATGAGAGAAATAAGACAAGTTGAAAATCTTGATAAAAATTATTCTTCTGAAGAAGAGGTCGACGAAACACTCATCCAATATCGCGATGATGAAGAAGACAATCCTTACCTCTCTCCTGATGGAAATGAAGACTACTAGATGTTATGGATAATATATATATATATATATATATATATTTGTTTTTGTTGAACCTTTTATTTATTTACATATATTTGTTGAGTATCTAATAAAAAATGTGGTTACTCTAAATTCTGGAATCATGATGTTGTGGCTAGGTATAGGTTATAAACATTATAATTAATTAAAAAAATTTAGTATTTCTTCTATTTTAAAAAGGTTATTTATATAAATTGCATCAAAATAAAAAATCTGACAAGTTAGTTGACATCTTTATATTCAAGTATTTACAACGAACTAAGGTTAGCTAATATTAAATTAGCAAAAATAAAAAACGTGTATACACTATTTCATACATAAAGTATACCAATTTAAAGCAAAAACCTCGTAATTCATTACTGGGTCAAATGAGTTTGACGTAAAAAAAAAAATCTTATATATCGATCCAAAACAGAAAACTCGATCTCATGTCTTATGTTATTATATGAGTAAGTGTGTGTTTCCACAAGGACTATTATGAAAATTATCTCAATTGTGCATATTTCATGTGTGAAATGTTTTACACTAATGTTACTCACTATTAATTGACAAATAACTCACAGTTACCGAAAAAAATGTGATGATTAAAATGTAAGATCGTTATTTCTAATTGTTTAAAAAAAATTACGTACAAATACAACACGTTCGAGTCAGAATGAACGACAAAGTGAGAAAAAGTTGAGACCTATAACTAAAAGTACGAAAGAATTATATATCTTAGCATACATTTACATATGACCTAAAACTCTTGTAGCCTAGCAACCCTTTAGCTCTACCACTACAATTATAGAAATGTCCAATGTAAAATATAAACACGAGTAGAAGGGGAACACTAGAATGATTTACATCGGGTCCCTGATCGCGTGCTTATTGAAGAATGAGATAGCTACCCATAGGTCTTCACGAAGGTGAAACTTTTTATGTGATCGCGTGTTATAATGTGATAATTGGAGAATTGTGCAACGTATACACCATAGACACCTTTGGGAACTTGAAGAAGGGGAAGATGCAGAATTAGAAAGCATGACTGATTTAGAACAAAGACGTCAAGTTGATACATTCCAGCGACATGAATCAAATGCAAGAACAATAGTAGTAGAAGAAGATGATAATTTGGATTATTTAGCAAGAAAGAATATTGATCCGGATGTTGTAGACGAAGAGGCTATGAGAGAAATAAGACAAGTTGAAAATCTTGATAAAAATTATTCTTCTGAAGAAGAGGTCGACGAAACACTCATCCAATATCGCGATGATGAAGAAGACAATCCTTACCTCTCTCCTGATGGAAATGAAGACTACTAGATGTTATGGATAATATATATATATATATATATATATATTTGTTTTTGTTGAACCTTTTATTTATTTACATATATTTGTTGAGTATCTAATAAAAAATGTGGTTACTCTAAATTCTGGAATCATGATGTTGTGGCTAGGTATAGGTTATAAACATTATAATTAATTAAAAAAAATTAGTATTTCTTCTATTTTAAAAAGGTTATTTATATAAATTGCATCAAAATAAAAAATCTGACAAGTTAGTTGACATCTTTATATTCAAGTATTTACAACGAACCAAGGTTAGCTAATATTAAATTAGCAAAAATAAAAAACGTGTATACACTATTTCATACATAAAGTATACCAATTTAAAGCAAAAACCTCGTAATTCATTACTGGGTCAAATGAGTTTGACGTAAAAAAAAAAATCTTATATATCGATCCAAAACAGAAAACTCGATCTCATGTCTTATGTTATTATATGAGTAAGTGTGTGTTTCCACAAGGACAATTATGAAAATTATCTCAATTGTGCATATTTCATGTGTGAAATGTTTTACACTAATGTTACTCACTATTAATTGACAAATAACTCACAGTTACCGAAAAAAATGTGATGATTAAAATGTAAGATCGTTATTTCTAATTGTTTAAAAAAAAAATTACGTACAAATACAACACGTTCGAGTCAGAATGAACGACAAAGTGAGAAAAAGTTGAGACCTATAACTAAAAGTACGAAAGAATTATATATCTTAGCATACATTTACATATGACCTAAAACTCTTGTAGCCTAGCAACCCTTTATCTCTACCACTACAATTATAGAAATGTCCAATGTAAAATATAAACACGAGTAGAAGGGGAACACTAGAATGATTTACATCGGGTCCCTGATCGCGTGCTTATTGAAGAATGAGATAGCTACCCATAGGTCTTCACGAAGGTGAAACTTTTTATGTGATCGCGTGTTATAATGTGATAATTGGAGAATTGTGCAACGTATACACCATAGACACCTTTGGGAACTTGAAGAAGGGGAAGATGCAGAATTAGAAAGCATGACTGATTTAGAACAAAGACGTCAAGTTGATACATTCCAGCGACATGAATCAAATGCAAGAACAATAGTAGTAGAAGAAGATGATAATTTGGATTATTTAGCAAGAAAGAATATTGATCCGGATGTTGTAGACGAAGAGGCTATGAGAGAAATAAGACAAGTTGAAAATCTTGATAAAAATTATTCTTCTGAAGAAGAGGTCGACGAAACACTCATCCAATATCGCGATGATGAAGAAGACAATCCTTACCTCTCTCCTGATGGAAATGAAGACTACTAGATGTTATGGATAATATATATATATATATATATATATATATATATATATTTGTTTTTGTTGAACCTTTTATTTATTTACATATATTTGTTGAGTATCTAATAAAAAATGTGGTTACTCTAAATTCTGGAATCATGATGTTGTGGCTAGGTATAGGTTATAAACATTATAATTAATTAAAAAAAATTAGTATTTATTCTATTTTAAAAAGGTTATTTATATAAATTGCATCAAAATAAAAAATCTGACAAGTTAGTTGACATCTTTATATTCAAGTATTTACAACGAACCAAGGTTAGCTAATATTAAATTAGCAAAAATAAAAAACGTGTATACACTATTTCATACATAAAGTATACCAATTTAAAGCAAAAACCTCGTAATTCATTACTGGGTCAAATGAGTTTGACGTAAAAAAAAAAATCTTATATATCGATCCAAAACAGAAAACTCGATCTCATGTCTTATGTTATTATATGAGTAAGTGTGTGTTTCCACAAGGACAATTATGAAAATTATCTCAATTGTGCATATTTCATGTGTGAAATGTTTTACACTAATGTTACTCACTATTAATTGACAAATAACTCACAGTTACCGAAAAAAATGTGATGATTAAAATGTAAGATCGTTATTTCTAATTGTTTAAAAAAAAATTACGTACAAATACAACACGTTCGAGTCAGAATGAACGACAAAGTGAGAAAAAGTTGAGACCTATAACTAAAAGTACGAAAGAATTATATATCTTAGCATACATTTACATATGACCTAAAACTCTTGTAGCCTAGCAACCCTTTAGCTCTACCACTACAATTATAGAAATGTCCAATGTAAAATATAAACACGAGTAGAAGGGGAACACTAGAATGATTTACATCGGGTCCCTGATCGCGTGCTTATTGAAGAATGAGATAGCTACCCATAGGTCTTCACGAAGGTGAAACTTTTTATGTGATCGCGTGTTATAATGTGATATTCACAAATCAGGGTTAAGTGTTTCATAGTCAATCACATAATTAAAACTAAATGTAAAATTGATATATATATATATATATATATATATATTTATATATATAGTGAAAGTATAAAATCACTCCAAATATAACTATAAATGAAAATATAAAATTAAAAAAATATATGCATCTTCTTATTAAATAAAATCATACCATATATTATAACTATATATATATATATATACATGTAAATTATGATCAAGTCGAGGAATTAGTTTTTAAATAAAATATTTATTAAATTTTTTAAAATTTTGGAAAATTAAGGGTAAATAGTGGCGGTTCTTATCTTCTAATTTTTTTTATTATCAAGATTGAAAATTTGGGAAAAAAAGAGGCGGTTAGTTCTTATCTCCCGCCCCTCACCTTAAGCCGAAAATAAAGAAAAGCCCTAGAGAGTTCTCAATTTCAAATATAAAATTCTCCTTTTCACGCGAGATCATAAAAATTCAATGTCCACGCTTTCTTAATCTAATACTCAAGAAAAACCCAATACTTTTTGGTCTTCTTCTTCCTCAATCTGACTTGATCGACAATTCTTACGCCGCTGAAATCCTTACGCAAAAGCATGTAACTCTGGGAACACTCATTTAAGGAAGAATGGAGAATATGTAAACGAGGAAGCTGCACAAAAGCATGTAAGTTGATAGATTTGTTATTATTTATCGTTTAAAAATTTTAGGTGTAAAATTAAATGTCAATATATTGGTAAACTATATTTGTTTATGAATTATAGAATGAAATGAAGCAAAAAATAAATCAAGTTGACGGAAATGAAGAAAATCCACCTGAAATAGAAATTATGATGGAGATTCCTGGTACACGTAGTGGGTATGAGCGAGGTATGGGATACGGAGTAGTGCCATCTAGGAAAAATAAGAGGGTAAGATGTGGCCCACCACAACTACAAGAAACGCAAGAGAAATTATCCAAGGCACAAAACAAGTTACAAGATGTTATTTCTCTTATAAAATCTCAACAAGAACAGATCAAGTTCAACGAAGAGCAGCGCCAAAAGCAAGATGAAGAGATAGCAAGACAAAATTCTGAAATAAAAGGTCTAAATGAAAGTTAGAATGAAATGAAGCAAATGCTATTAGGATTGTTCACACAAAAGTTATCCTAGACGTTGTCAGGTACATACTTGTCATTACTTTTCATACTTTTACTACTATTTTTTCACTTTTCCCTTTAGATGTCTTATTAAGGCTAACTTTTATTGTTGTGTTTTTTGTAGGACCATGAAGTTTCACTTTGATCGTAGAAAAGAAGACTAAGCAGGACTTCGATCTAGCATATGATTTTTCATGCAAGTTATTAGATACATATTGAAATGTCTAAATACATTTCCGTATGATTGTTTAGAGCGTTTTTAGACATATTTTGTTTTTGAATTTACTTCAAATGACATTGATATTTTTTTCTTAGTATGTTAACAATGTACGTTGATTCAGTCCATTTATAGAATTACTATCTTTTTTGAAATAAAATTATTGCATTATGAGCCTACATTTTTTAAGATTTTTCAAATCATTGTATAATATAATTTGTATATAAATTTTATGAGTTATTTTTAGTAATTATTTATTCTTGAAATGAAAAGAGCTGGTAAATGATACAAAATATTAGTAATAAATCATTATTTGGTACAAAATATATGATTTTATGTGACAACTTATTTGTAACGAAATTGAACTTTTGAATAAAATCTACAATTATTTGTAACTAAACTTTTGTTACCACTATTACGATTTTTGTAACCAAACAAGGTGTCGTTACAATTGTATTGGTAACGAAATTGATTTTTTTTTGTTACAATAACTTTTTGCAACGAGCTTTACAAGACCAACTTTTGTAACAAAATGTTTCGTTACAAAAGTTTTTTGTAACCAAAAAATGAGTTTTAGTAACCAATTTTTTCGTTACGAAAAGTGCATTTTGTTGTAGTGGAGGAAGGTGGTGGAAGATCTAAGGCGGCGAAAACAAATTCTGACGAGAGATAAGATGGCAAGGGGGCGCACCAAATCCGGCGACGCGTGAGAAAAGGCTGCCTTAATTAGAATTGTATGATTTCTGAAAGGATGAGAAGGTTCGCTATAATAATATGGGATGATAGAGAGATTTGTGGAATAGGTTTAAAATATTAAAATTAGATTATATCAATATTTTAATTATAAAGGATATATTAGGTTTTTTAATTAATGATTTGAGTCATTTGACCTTAATTGTAATTGTTGGGAATAAAATGAGATTTTGATTAATATAGCAAAACCCCTTAAGACATGCCAATTAGATAAGTCAAGATTGAATGAACATGTTTCAGGAATGTTGGAACATGTAGTTCAGGCTAGTTGAGAAGCTGATATGTTAGGCACCTCATAGTTGATTTAGAAGCATAAGTTGAGGGGGAACACAAGCCTAGAAGATTACAAGAATCAATGTTCCTCAAGGCTTAGAATCAAGTTGATCCCAACGCTGATGAAAAGATAAATGACCAACTATGCTGATCAAGACAGCTCAGTACAGAGACAACCTCTTTGATGTTCAACTCAGAAGAACACATCAAGAAGACCATGTCTGCTGATGTGTATATCAAAGTTCAGAGGAGATGTCCAGCAAAGTTGACCAAGCACACTTAAACCTGAAATGTTCTAAGGAAAGAGCCAACTGTGCTGATGGGGTCAAAATCACTTATATATATGCAAGAAAGCTTAAGAGCCTTCAATTAATGATCAGTGATGTTAAGAAGCCAACTCAACTGAAGAGAGCTAGCCAACAATGCTGAAAGGACAATTCAGGTGAAAGTGATAAGCATATCTGTCCTGATGATAAGGAAAGTTGACCCTTATCAAGGAACCAATAATCAGAAGTAATGTCCATGTTTGATCAACTGAATCTTCAAGTCAGACATTGGGAAGAGTGCATCAAAGTCAAGACAAGAAGCTTCCAGTCGTTTACTTCCCAAACTAAGGACATCAAGAAACTATATTCAATTTGCAGAGTTCAATGAAGATATAAATAAACATTTTGAGGTTGTATCTCCAACGGACATAACCTCAATTTGCTCTATAAATACTAAAGTGTGGAAACCATTTGAAGTGTCCAACATCAACCTATCCTACAACTCAAGGAAACTACAACACTCAAGCTTACAAGCTCATATAAGAATACTTCATTCTTAGTTTCCATACACTTCATCTAAGTTGAACCTACTGTAAATCATACAAAGCTTAGAGAGATATCCTATCCTTACACAAAACTCAATTGTAAAGGATATCTCACCTTAGTTGGAACCAACATCAACCCTTAAACCTTTCAAGGAAAGTTAGAAGGATTGTTGTAGTAGAAGTGTAAGAACTAGAACTGTCAAGAGAAGAACAGTTTAGTTCTGAGTTGTGAGAGAGTAATAGGACTCTGAATTCCTAGGGATCAAGGCACTAAGGAGTAGTGTGGTTGATCAGTGCACCTTGGCACTATAAAACAAGTTAATTCCAAAAGTGAAGGAATTATCCTGTTAAATCAGGGAAAGTGGATGTAGGAGCTTGAGTCTCTGAACCACTATAAACCTCTTGTGTTATTTACTTACAAGCTATTTAATACAAGTAACACATTCATACACTGCACACAAACTGATCTTCAAAAAATATACATCACAAGTTGTGCAAAACTGTTTTGGGACAAGTCCCCTAAAAAACAGTTAAGTGTTAAGAAAGGATTTCAGAAGTAAAAGGAGTTTAAATATAAAGGGCCAACCACAATTCCGCACATATAACTTAATTAGATAGTTATTCAACTAATTACTTCATAGTGTTTAGTAGTTCAATTATCTTAAGAAAGTTATACATATTCAGTAGAGTTGTCCAGGACAACCCTTGCTGAAGCCTGATTTGTTTCATTTGAAAAAGATTTGCATATACAAGTGTATTCCCCTCCCCCATACACTTGTAATATACTCCTTTAATTTCAGGACAAACAGTAATGCTGAATTTTTTTGTTTCTAATTGTCTTAGATTTTGTCTATAAGAGTAAATAAACTCTTGTCGCACTGTAAAGGTCCATCTTTATTTGTTGGGCTTTATAAGTCCAATTGAATTTTTAACTTGATTTATTGGACTTTTGAGATCCAAATAATTTGAGGGATCAATTAAATAATTAATTATTTATATATTTACTTTAGTAATTAATTTTATTTAAATTCCTACAAATAAATAATAAATTTAATTAATATTTAACAAATCGTCTAAATTTAATTTGCAATTCATTTTCCTCATCCAAAAATACTTTATAGTATTTTTTTTAATATTAAAAAATATGTTAAGAGTTCTTTCCCGAGCTAAACTAAGCCACATATTTTGAGGCTCGATAGCAATCGAGTTGGGCTCGAGTGAAAGCCTACCCGACCCAACTTGACTTGACCCGGTCCCATGCGGCCCGGCCCGGTCCGACATAAGAGAAAAAAGCACCACTAATGGGTCAAGAGCCATGTCGCTAGGTCTGACACAGACCGATTATACAGGCCCAACCCAATCTAGTCTAGACTTATTTGACAACTCTGAATATATTTGTCATTTTATAATTAAGTATTTTTATTTATTATAAATTAAAAGTATATATTCAAAATATTTTATTTATTAGTAGGATGATGAAGTGCGATTGCATTTTGTATAAAACAAACGCACAAATGTGAAGTGCAATTATATAAAACAAAATTCATATGTTTGATCAACGATCCAATGGTATTTGAAATGTTGTTTATTATAAGGCAACAATATTAGAAGATTGCACACAATTTATTTTATGGTCCTATAATTTTAAAAAAACAAATCAAATAATTTAGAACGGGTGATATATTCTATTTCTTCAAATGATTTGAGATAAGCAAAATTGAAAAAATAAATAAATAAAAATGGACAAATAGATGCCCACAACAATGGTAGATCTGGTAAAGGAAAATAAAGTAAGAATACATTTTTATTTATATCAAGAACTTTAGTATTACAAAAAGAAAAAAAAGGAAAGGACAAATTGATGCCCACAACAATTGGTAGATTGGGAAGAATAATGATTTCCGATCAAGAGTCTAATGATACAAATAAAGGATGTTTCTGATCGTCTTTCCTGGTCGAGTCCTCCTCATCTCATAGCCCCTCACTTTAGGGTATGACACTTTTCTATAATTTAGACTTTAGGTGCATCAATCCACGAGGTTAGTCTGGTGTTGCAGGTTTGAAACTTAGGAGTATGCTTCTCTAGTAGACAGTCAGATTTGTCCTTCAAATTAGTCGGTCTTTGGATCTGATCCTGATCGAGACTTCAAAAATATAATATACGATGAGACTTGAGTTGAATATACCAATTGTTCAGTTGAACCCTCAGCAGTTGTGTGCGTGATCTTACCTACTAAATAATCGTGCATATATTGTCCAACCCTCAGCAAGAAAATGAAATAAAAAAACCCAAATTCCTACAATTTATGTGTGATGTTTCATGTTTATTTCTAAATCTATTCTGCCATTCCTGTTCTTGTGAAGCCAGATGGGATTAAAATTACCACCCATATATATTCTTTCGCTTTTGGCTTCGCAAGAACAGAAACAGCAGGATAGAAGAAAAAATAAACAAACAAAAAAAAATCACATAAAAAAGGTGAGAACGCAGTTTAGACTTTCGTTTTCCATGCCGATGGTTGGATCAATACATCCACGATTATCTCGTGAGAAAGAGCATGCGCACAACTGCTGAAACTTTAGCCCCAAGAGGCTAATATACACTTAATTCTCTTTGGTATGTTATATCTTTCTCGCTTATGTTTCTCTTCTAATTTCTTTACAATTTATACAACTCTTGATTGTTGAGTTAGGCAAATCAATTAATGCACACATTTATTTTAATTTGTTGTTTTATTTAATTCCTAGTGTATCTGCTGTTGAGGAGGCGTTTAATTCAAATTATTAAATGAGAATGGTAAAATAATTATGACAATTATTTCTATTAGTCAACTATACAACTTATTGTTGAGTTAGATAAATCAATTAATGCACACATTTATTATGATGCTTTGCTGTTTAATTTAATTTTTAGTGTAACTACATTGGACTTGGAGGCGTTTAATTCAAATACTTAAATTAAAATTGAAATATAATTATGACAAATATTTATATTAAATTAATAATAAATCTCTAAGTTGTTGAATTTGGTAAATTATTTAATGCACACATTTATTATGATTTGTTGTTTTATTTAATTCCTAGTGTACCTATTTAGGTGATGTTTAATTCAAAATTTTAAATTTGAATGGTAAATAATTATGAAAATCATTTATATTAATCAATTATAGAATTGGTTTTGGGTTAGATAAACTAATTAATATACACATTTATTATGCTTTGCTATTTAATTTAAGTTTTAGTATAACAAAGGGTTTAATTTAAATCCTTAAATGAGAATTGAAATATAATTATGACAAATATTTCTATTAACCAATAATAAATTTCTAGGTTGTTGAGTAAGGTAAATCAATTTATGCATTTATTTATTATGAATTGTTGTTTTATTTATTTCTTAGTGTGTCTATTTAGTGAGCGAGAAAATTTTATTGTACGTCCCGTAATTAGGTATAATTAATTTTATATCCTTTAAGTTTTAACTTTTTTAATTTACGTCGTTTGGTGGTAAAATTGGAATTCCGCTCTTATAGTCCAATTTATGTCATTTTTAGTTTGAAAATTAGAAATTAATAATTAAAAAAACTTATGAATATCACATTAAAAATCTAATAATCTCATTAAATTTTATAAATTGTGTAAAATAAAAATTCTACAATTCAAATAAAATGTGTTAATTAATTTTTTTTAAATCTCATTAAAAATTTCAAAATCACATAAAATATAAAATTCCAAAATTTTTTAGGAGGCCGGGCAAAATTTTAGACTTTTTATTATTCTTATAAGAATTTTAGAATTTTTAATCTACCCATTTAAAAAAAATGCGTTTTTTAGAAATTTTAATGAGATTTTAGAATATCTTAATTTTTAAATTGCACATTTTTCGATTTTTTGAAATGCATATTTTTTTATTTTACACATTTTATCATTTTTATTGAGATTTTTAAAAATTTTAATGAGATATTTTAAATTTAATTTTACACATTTTATAGTTTTAAATTTTAATGAGATTTTGGAATATTTATGATATTTTAATATTTTTAATGGGTTTTTTAAAAAAATTTAATTATTAAATTTTAATTTTTAAACTTAAAGAACGTAAATTGGACTATTTGACCGGAATTCCAATTTATTCCTCACATTCCAGTGAGTTTGAAATGTTTCCCGTTAAAAGGATGTAAATTGGGCAAAAAAAATAACGTAAATTGAAAAATGAAAACTTAAAGAATATAAATTGCAATAGATCTAAATTATCGGAAGTAAAATTAAATTTTCTCTTAAAGAGTGTTTAATTTAAACCCTCAAATGAAAAAAAAAAAGTAATATAATTATGACACATATTTATATTAATTATAAATTTCTTAGATAAATCAATTAATGTACACGTTTATTATGTTTTGGTGTACCTACTATATAGGGTGTGTTTAATTTAAATATGTGGGAAAGATAATATAATTATGTGAAATATTTATATTAATTAGTTGCACCGTGCAACTCATCAAATACATTTTTTAATGATATTAGTTGATTTGTATAAGATGTTTACATTGAAAAATATTAGTAGTTTTTATTAATTTATCTGTATTAGTTCACTACAAAAAAAGAGGTTTTTAGTATCAGAAAATTAGTATTGAATACATTTTCTGATACTAAATCTTAATAATTATTAATAGTGAATTACAATTAATTAAAATGATTGTTACATTGTGTTTTCATATAATCTTTGAATTAATAAAAAATGATTGTTTATCCAAAAAAAAATTAGAATGATTAAATGTTTATACAAAAGAGATAGATAATCAAAATGGTTCATGTACTGATTAACTTATTTTGAGTTTGAGTCTCACAGCTACTTCGTACGAAATAAGACAAACAAAGAATTTATAATCTTTTATTCTTAATATTAACAACCATCAGAGTTACTTCATGTCCAATCTCATTATTGCTCTCAGATCGATCGATTGGTTTCCGGTCTGGTCTTCTTCGATCCTTCAAATTTATGATTTCGGGTTTCCGGTTCGGTCTGGACCGAATATTTTTTTTTATATATATTCTTTATATTTTTTTACGAATGCACCTCACTTATTTTTCAAAATCAAGTAATTGGTGAGAATGTGAGGTAAAATTGTTGAGATCGATTACATTTTTCAAATATATAATTTAACAAAAATATTTAATTTACTTTTAGTATCAAAATATCATTAATAATAATGTAAGTAAAATCCAGTTTGGTGTAGATTGATTTCAAATAATGAGTCAACACTTTAATTTTCATAGACAAATTTCTCAATCTTGTTCTTGCTTCCAAAAACTTGAAAAAAAATACTTAAAAAACAGAAAATAAAATAAAAGGTCGGACTAAACCCGGACCGAACTGAACTAATTACGGTCCGATCTCCTGTCCACCCATTAAGATATATTCCGGTCCCGATCCCGTTCCCGATCCAATTTGATTTCGAACCGATGCACACCCCTATCAAGCAGGTAAAGAGGTTGCACATTGGACTCAATTTGTTTGTATATTGTATTGGACTATGCCCGCATATTATGCATACTGAAATAAAAATGATATTATTATTTTAAAGTTAAATATTAAAAGTTGAATATACAAATTAAAAGTATTTTATTATCCATGTAAATTGAATTTATTGATTATCCGACAATTAAAAAACACATTATTGAATTCACACATTCACTTTCAATTTAAAATATACTCCCTCGGTCCCTCCGTCCAATTTTATAATTCCCATTTGGATTGTACACGATTTTTAAGGAAATTTTATTATTTATGTAAAAAGTGGAAGATTGAGAAAAAAGATTGTTGGGAATAAAATGAGATTTTGATTAAGATACCAAAACCCCTTAAGACATGCCAAATATATAAGTCAAAGTTGAATAAATATGTTTCAGGAATGTTGGAAAATATAAATCAGATTAGTTGAGAAGCTGACATGTTAGGCAGCTTATAGATGCTTTAGATGCATAAGTTGAGGGGGAACACAAGCTTAGAAGATAACAAGAATCAAGTTCCCTCATTGGCTCATAATCAAGTTGATCCCAACACTGCTAATGTTCTAGATGCCCAACTGTGCTGATAGACAGACCAGCTCAGTAAAGAGACAACCTCCCTGATGATTAATTGAGAAGAACACATCAGTTAGATCAAGTCTGTTGATAAGCATGTAATCAAGATCAGAGGAGATGTCCAACAGAGTTGACTAAGCACACTAAATCTGAAGTGATCTGAATCTAGTCTAAGGGAAGAGACAACTGTGCTGATAAGGTCAAGTCCACTGATATGGAAGCATGGATGCTTAAAAGCTATTAACAATGATCAGTGAAGTAAAAGGGCCAACTCAACTGAAGAAAGCTAGCCAACATTGCTGAAAGGACAAGTCAGCTGAAAGTGATAAGCAGATCAGTCCTGATGATAAGGAAAGTTGTCCATTATCAAGGAATCAATGATCAGAAGGAATGTCCATAGTTTGACTACTGAATCTTCAAGTTAGACATTGAGAAGAGTGCATCAAAGTCAAGACAAGAAGCTTCCACCCGTTTAATTCCCAATTCAAGGACATGTCACTTTCAAGAATTTGTCTTCCAGTTGCAAAGTTTAAGGAAGACAAATATAGACATTTTGAGGTTGTCTCTCCAACGGACATAACCTCATCTTACTCTATAAATATTGGAGTGTGGAAACCATCCAACTATCCAACTATCCAACTAGGGTGTGGAAACTACAAGCTTTCAAGCCTACAAGCCTTAAGTTCTCTCAAAGAATATTTCATTCTTAGAGTCTCCATACATTTCCAATTACCAACTAAGCTGAACATATTGTAAATCATACAAAGCTTAGAGAGATATCCTATCCTTACACAGAGCTTAATTGTAAAGGATATCTCACCCTAGTTGGAACCAACCTCAACCTTTTAACCTTTCAAGGAAAGTGAGAAAGAGTTGTTGTAGAAGTGTGAGAACTAGAACTGTCAAGTGAAGAGCAGTTTAGTTCTAGAGTTGAGATAGTACTAGGACTCTGAATTCCAAGAGTGAAGGAAATATTCTGTTAAATCAGAGAAAGTGGATGTAGGAGCTTAAATCTCTGAACCACTATAAACCTCTTGTGTTATTTACTTACAAACTATTTCATACAAGTAACACATTCATACACTGCACACAAACTGATCTTCAAAAGATATACATCACAAGTTGTGCAAAACTGTTTTGGGACAAGTCCCCTGAAAAGCAGTTAAGTGTTAAGAAAGGATTTCAGAAGTAAAAGGAGTACGTATAACTTAATTAGATAGTTATTCAACTAAGTACTTCATAGTGCTTAATAGTTCAATTATCTTAAGAAAGTTATACATATTCAGTAGAGTTGTCCAGGACAACCCTGCTGTAAGCCTGATTTGCTTCATTTGAAAAAGATTTGCATATACAAGTGTATCCCCCCCCATACACTTGTACCATACTCCTTTCAGGACCAACAAGTGGTATCAGAGCAGGGGTTCAAAGACCACTGCTTCTGAAAATCCATCTTGATTTTCAAAACCAAATTTTAGTGTGGTCAATGAACTGATCTTTCTGAAAAATATTGACACTCTGTGCTTCAACCTCTTAAATTTGAGATATGGCTAGGAACAACCACAATAACAACAATAACAACAACAACAATGTTGCTGTTCCTGGAGATGTAGTGGAGACCATCAACAATATGGCTCAAGATCCTGTTAACCACATATCTCACCATAAGCTGCCCATGTTCTCAATTGAGAATTATGATTTTTGAAAAATCAGGATGAGAGCTCATCTTGCATGCCTTCACAATGAGATGCTGAGAGTCATCACAAGGGGTCCATTCATATTCACTCAAGTAAACCCCAAAGTCACTGATGATCCAAGAGCTGACCCAAGGGAGGAGATCCCCAAAGATGAAGATGACCTCACCACTGAAGAAAGAATGAGGCATAACCTCAACTATCTAGCAATGAATACTCTCTATCAAACAATTCTAGATGCAGTAATGGGAAGAGCCTACCACTGTACAACAGCCAAAGAAATATGGGATACTCTTGCAGAAATGTGTAAGGGTGCTGACAAAATCAAGGAGAATAAGCTCCAAGTGGTTGTGCAGAAGTTTGAACAATTTACAAAGGAGTTAGAAGGGCCCATTGACAAGTTTGCTGGTAGATTCACTGATATAATGAATGAGATCAACTCATTGGGCAAGGTGTACTCCAAGAGAGAAATTGCACTCAAAATTCTAAGAAGTCTCACTCCAAAGTGGGATGTATATTCTGTAATGATGCAGAACACTAAGGATCTCTCTACTATGCCCATGCAACAAGTCTTCTCAGAACTTAAAGCTTATGATCGAGTTTGATCTCAACAGAAGAAATTCAATTGAGGAACCTTCTTTACTAACCAAAGGAGTTGCATTCAAAGTCAAAGCTGCTGAACAAGAAATGCAGTCCACTCCAAGATCATCAAAGTCAGTCTCTAAGGCTAAAATGAAGGAAGAGCTAGCCCTCATGGCTAGGAGGTTTGAAAAACTCAACTCAAGGTTTGGTAGATACAAGAAATTCTACCAGGACAACAAGGTCAGGAGAAGGTACAACTCTCCTGAAGCCAAGGCTGAGGACAAAAGGCCTGAAGAAAGAAAATCAGAGGACAAGTACTCTGATAGGAGAAAGTCCAACAGAGCTGAACCTTCATCATCTAGAAGAAGAGATGATTCAAAGAAAGATGATGATGAAGACCTGTGCTACAACTGCCAAAAGAAGGGGCACTTTCAGTATGATTCACCAATAGAAAAGCCATGATGGTTGGTGATGATTCTCAAAGTGATGAAAGCTTCAACTCTTCTGATGATGGACTGTTCTCTAACAGTGATGATGATGATGTGTGCAACATGGCCATTGAAGATGATGAGGTATCTTCTACATCTAGTTCATCATCTATTCACTCATTGGAACCTAGTGATGTCAACCTGAAACTATCCTTTGGAAAGTTGATGGAAGACTTCACCAGATTGCAAAAACTTCATGAAAGCTGTGAGAGAGAAAATGAAGTTTTATATGTTGAAATTACAAAACTTTCTCAAGCTGAGTATGTAGTAAATGTCAAGTCTACTGAGTTGTATAAACAAATCTTGAGAGAATTAACTTGAGGAAGCTTCTGTCAGGATAGTTGACCAATAAAAGCAGCTTGATGAACAAATACTCACTCAGAAAAGAAAGGATTTTGAAATTAAAATTCTTCAAGCTAAATTTGAAAACCTCTCACATGAATATGATGTTCTAAAAACAAGTGAAGAGAGCCTGAAAAATAAGATGTCTGCAATGAATAAATCCTCTAAAGCAATAGAGGAAATTCAGAGCTTCCAAAGACCTATGACTCAAAAGAGTGGATTGGGATATGATCCATTTGAATCTTCACCTTCTCTTATTGTTGCTTCAACAAGTAACACTAAGAAGATCTTTGTCAAATCAGTGGCACAACAAGCTGAAAATTAATTAATTCCAGAGAACACTAATGAATGAAGTGCCCACTCAAGTATTCCAGAGAACAAGACCCACACCTAAGGAAATGGCAAAAGTCTCTGAATACAAGAGGAATGATGTTTAGCAGAGTAGACCCAATGGAAGGGCAACTCATCTGAACAACATTTAGAGAGGTTGTCCAAGGTATGTTCAGCCTAGGCCAACTCTCCTGAGGCAACCTCAGCTGAACAGACCTAAGGCCAACTCTCCTAGGCACAATAAAATGAGACAACCAAAACCCTTCATGCCAAAGGGTAATGGTCATCTATATGCTCATCCTCAAAGATTCCCTCAAGCTGCACAAAGAACTCATAAGTTCAGGAGAAATGACAACTCTCCTGAAACTTACAGAGTTAACACTTTCACACACTCTTTCCCAAAGGCATTTAAGGGAAAAACTGTGTATGTTGATGCTAGAGGAAAACAACTTAGCCACCTTGAATCAATCGGGGTTATTAGGCAAGTTTGGGTTCCTAAAGGTACAGCTAACCTCTCAGGACCCAAAATTCAAAGGGTACCTAAAGCTTGATTATTGCAGGTACCAAAGGACCACAAGAAGATGAGGAGTTTGAACAAAAAGATAGCATGGTACTTGGACAGTAGATGTTCAAGGCACATGACTGGGAACAAAACACTCCTCACTGATTTCATTGAACAAGAAGGTCCTAATGTCACATTTGGAGACAGCTCACAAGCCACTACAAAAGGTTATGGTACCTTGAACATTGGTAATGTCAAGGTAACAAATGTATCATATGTGGCTGGTCTCAAATATAACCTCCTAAGCATAAGTCAGTTCTGTGATAAAGGATATAATGTTGAGTTCACAAGTGATAAATGCCTAATCAAAGATAAAAATCAACAAACTCTACTGACTGGAACTAGAAAAGGAAATGTGTATTTTGCTGACTGGGACAAGTCTACTGATGCAACATGCTTTATTGCCAAGAGCTCAAATGAACAAAGTTGGTTATGGCATAAAAGGCTAAACGACCTGAATTTTAAATCCATGAACAAGTTGGCCAGAAATGCATTAGTAAAAGGACTGCCTTATGAAGTTTTCAATTAAGAACATGTTTGTAAACTATGTCAAGAAGGAAAATAGATTAAAGCTTCATTTAAAGGCAAACCAGTCATTTCTACTGAAAGGGTACTTGAACTGTTACATATGGACTTATTTGGACCAATTACCCCTGCAAATATAAATGGAAGAAAATACACATTGGTTGTAGTAGATGACTTCTCTAGATTTACTTGGGTAGTATTTCTCCTTAATAAGAAGGAAACACAAGTCAAACTCCCGGAGTTAATCAAGAGATTGTCAAATGAGAAAAACCTTAATATCATCCAAATAAGATCTGATAAAAGCACTGAGTTCATAAATTCATACATAAATGAGTATTGCATAGAAAATGGTATTGCCCATGAAACCTCAGCAGCTAGAACCCCTCAGCAGAATGGGGTAGCTGAAAGAAGGAATAGAACTCTTAAAGAGGCAGCTAGAACCTTAATTGCTGATTCAAACTTGCTTAAGAGATTTTGGGCTGAAGCTATAAACACTGCATGCTATACTCAAAATAGATGCTTGATCACTAAGGGTCAAGGCAAAACCCCTTATGAACTCTGGAAAGGAAGATTGCCTAAAGTATCACATTTCCACATATTTGGGTGTAAGTGTTTCATTCACAGCAATGAGAAAGAGCAACTGAAAGCTTTTGATAGCAAAGATGATGAGGGAATATTTCTTGGATATTCTCAAATTAGTCTACAATTTCAAATCCCTTCTTGTGGAAGAAACACCTCATGTTGTGTTTGATGAAGCTATTTTTGAGAACAGGGATAAAATCCTGAATGTAAATGGCATCACACAAAAAACAACCAGATTGAGCTTAAAAGACAAAGATACTTTATTTACTGAAGTTGTCCAGGCCAATCCTCCTGAAACTATCACACTGGACAACACTCCTGAAGGCAATCTGCCTAAAGCAAACCCCAATGAAGGAAATGATGAAGTGAATGACCCAATCCCAATTCATAATCAGGTAACAACTACCAATGAAGAAGTAGGCTCTGTTGAGGTAGTTAATGGATCAAATATTCTAGGGGGAACTAGCAATGTTGAAAATGCCAATGTCCCTGACATTGTGGCCAACACCCCTGAATATGATCCTGAATTAGATCCTACATTAAATTTTCCTGAATTTTATAATCCTAGTGACTCAACCTTAGTAGAGGACAACTTTACTGAAGGGATCAGGAAAAGAAGGAATTGGTTATCTGACCATCCAACTAACCTGATACTTGGAGATCCAAGTATATGAGTCAAAACTAGAAGGTTTTATGGTGAAAGTGCTTTGTTTTGTTGCTTCTTATCAGAACAGGAACCTCAAGACATTGAGGAATCACTACAAGATGCAAACTGGATTACAGCCATGCAAGGGGAGCTGAACCACTTTACAAGAAATGATGTATGGGAACTGGTTGACAGACCATCACATCAAGATGTTATTGGAACAAAGTGGATGTTCAAGAACAAGAAGAATGAGAATGATGTGATAGTCAGAAACAAGGCCAGATTGGTGGCCAAGGGTTATTGTCAATCAGAAGGCATAAACTATGATGAGACATTTGCACTAGTGGCAAGACTTGAAGCAATAAGGCTATTCCTAGCATATGCTGGCCACAAAAGGTTCAAAGTCTATCAAATGGATGTCAAGAGTGCCTTTCTAAATGGAGTACTCAAAGAAGAAGTTTATGTGGAGCAACCCCCAAGGTTTGAAGAAGGAAATCAAGTATACAGACTCAAGAAAGCCCTCTATGGACTTAAGCAAGCTCCAAGAGTTTTGTATGACACCTTGTCACAATTTCTGTTGGATCATGGTTTTGTCAAAGGGACAGTAGACAAAACCTTGTTCAGAATTTGTGAAGAAGAAGACATCCTACTTGTCCAAATATATGTGGATGACATCATATTTGGATCACCAAATGAGAAGCTTTGTGAGAAATTATCATAGCTCATGCAAAGCAAGTTTGAGATGTCAATGATGGGGCTAATGAATTTCTTCTTGGGACTTCAAGTCAAGCAATCAAAGGAAGGAATCTTCATC
This sequence comes from Galeopsis tetrahit, assembly GCA_963675135.1. Classification (NCBI taxonomy): domain Eukaryota; kingdom Viridiplantae; phylum Streptophyta; class Magnoliopsida; order Lamiales; family Lamiaceae; genus Galeopsis; species Galeopsis tetrahit. Next base: position 20,395,179 of record OY776130.1, read on the forward strand.
AATCAAGCCAAGTATACAAGGGAAGAAAGCTCATCTCTTGGTTCTCAAAGAAACAAAACACTATGGCAACTTCAACTACTGAAGCTGAGTATGTTGCAGCTGGAAGTTGCTGTGCTCAAATCCTTTGGTTGAGACAACAACTCAAGGACTATAATGTCAACTCCCCTGAAGTGCCAATATTTTGTGATAACAACAGTGCTATAGTAATATCACAAAATCTAGTGTTACACACAAGATACAAGCATGTGGACATCAAGCATCACTTCATTAGAGATCATGTGGAGAAGAAGGACATCAAATTGGTGAAAATACACACAGATCATCAAAAGACTGACATTCTGACCAAACCTCTTGTTGAAGCAAGGTTTATGGAGCTTTCAGCAGTGTTGCACTACAGGAAATTTGAGAAATCGCGACGACAACAATTCGTCATAAAAGCATCATTTTTCGTCACAAAATGTGATTGACGACGATTTTTCACTGTCGCAAAGAAGGTCGTCGTAGGTGCGTCGCATTAGGTAAATGTGACTTTATTTGAATTCGTCATCAAAAGTCATCTTTTGGTGATGCTAAAGTTCACCGTCACTATATTATTCATCTATGGTGACGAATAAAGCGTCACATTTGACACTGAATTTTGTCGCTAAATATGATATTTCGTCACTAAAAGTTCAACTTTAAATGACGTTTTTATTTATTGTCACTAAAATATTAATTTTTAGCGACAATTATCCATTTCATATCAACCTTTTAAAATTGTAATGACGAAATTTCCGTCACAAATAGATTAATTATTTCGTCGTAATTCATATAGTTCGTCACCAAATAGTTCAACCTTACATGATGAATTGATTTATTGTCACTAAAATATTAATTTTAAGTGACGATTTTTTTCCATTTTCTACCCCATTTGTCAAATCTTAGTGACAACATTATCGTCACAATTAAATGAATAATTTCGTCACCTTTTATATAGTTCGTCACCAAAGAATAACACTTTAGTGACAAAAATTTAATCGTTGTTATATATGTGTATGTATAATGACGACACAATGCGTCACGAAGGGGTAATATTCAGTGACAAAATATTTTTAATCACTAAATAGCGTAGAAATGGTGACGAAACATTTTTGTTATAAAAGATATTTATTTAGTGACGAATATGATAATTGTCACTAAATTTCTAGATATAATGACAACATATATTTCGTCTTCATTTAAATATTTCATCACAAAAGAATTACACTATTGTTACGGATTTTTTATTGTCATCATATGTGCATATATATAATGACAACACAATTTGTCATTAAATAATAATATTTTAGTGACAAAATAGAAATCATCATAAATATATATATATATATATATATATATATATATATATATATATAGTGACAATGTCTATTGCCATTACTTATTAGTATACCGTGACAATGAGGTGTAAATAGTCAAAAAAAAATAGTATACCGTGACAATTTGTTTTTGTCATTAATTGCATTTTTGTCATGACTAATAAATTATCATAAAATAATTTTTTTTTTTTGAGATTTTGATTGAATTATATATATATTAAATATATTTATAATAGACTAAAAATATTATCGTAATGAACTAATTTAATTAATTATAATAAATAAATATTTACATTGATCACTAAATTAAAGATGGTCTGAACGTACTAAATTAAAGATGGTAAATAAATTTAAATTGTATTATAACATAAAAAATATTACAACGAACTTAATTGTTTCTAAAGTTAAAAAGTAACAAACATAAGAATAAATATAAATATAAGAAAGGTTCTCCTATATATTAAAGACTTGTCCTTCTCTCGGTCAATAAATTCATAAGTTTGTTCATGATGCTTTTTATATCACTCACTTCTTCATGGAGCGCACATACGCGAGTTTCATATGCTTTCAACTTTTCTTTTGTCTCAAGTAACTCCCTTTCCAATTGGTTAAAAGCATCATCTGAAACACTACGTCTACTCGGAGGCTTTGAACCATAACCAAACCCTTTTATATAACTAGTCCCATGGCAGCTAGGACCTCAAGAACAATTTCTACTGAACTTTAATCAATTCCTTGCTCAGCATATTCTTCTCGTTTCTTTAATTATGAAAATAAAATTAATTAGCATCAACTTTAGTAATAAAATGAAATCTCATTAGTAAATGCCTCCAAGACTTACCCAATTTTCTTTAATTCCATCGAATTTTCAACCATCTTTTCGTAAAGAATGTGTACTAGCATGCAATTCACCTCAATCACACCCTTCTCCATTTAGCTCATATTTAGACTGCAAAAAATCAACATATTTAATTAGCTCAAAGATATATATTATAAAATCAGTAACCCACAATCCACAATTGCTCACAAGGTAAGCACCCGATGCTAAAGAAATAAAATATAGTTTAAAGTCCTCTAAATTTTTATACAAACATGAATTGAGTGCATGCAAAATTAATTCGACTAAGTTAAAGTTTCTATAGATCTCAATTTTCAAAATATTTGGTCTTACCCAATAATGTCTATTAACTGAGAATTAAATCAGCAGTAATGTAATTTACCTGATGTCCAATTATTAATCACATAATCCATTCAAATAAACATACTATCAGGTCTGCATAAAGCATAAGTTAAACTTAAATATTAAACTACTAACAGCAAACAATTTGTAATGATCACAATTTCATGCCTCTTAATTATTCACCTTACATACACATGTAGTTATCTGATAAAAAAAAATTCAAAACTGTCCCTCCCTATAAAAAAATATTTCTATGTCCCCAATATACCTTTTAAATTCAATTTACTAGTAACAATTCTTTATATGCTGATAAATCTAAGAATACAAGTGGCCATCTCAGTAGCAACCTTCGATGTTTTAAATCAAACACCAAACATCGGAGTCAGAAATACACTCATCTGTCATGGGAAAGAGCTTAGAATAAAAAACCATAACATTAGTCACTCGATCATGCTTAATTAAGAATATTGTCCATCTTCACCTGTTGACAATCATATACTTGTTCTTCACATTGAACCCCGACAGGTGTACGTACCATATGAAGTCGTTGCCCCTTGATCCTTATTCATTCCAATGTGAATGATACAATCTGCAATAGATCGATGAATTAGGCGAAGATAACACCAAGAAAACAGAGAAATTGGGGAAAAGGGATTCTTAAAACTGAATGCTAGTACTTCTTTGATATCTAAAACTGCAGTCTGCAGTTGAAGTATCCACCTAAATTGACAAAAAACGTGCACTTACAACTAAAAAAAAAAACAAATCAACTTTTCTTAGACGATTCAATACATAACCTGAAGAGAAGTGCCCACGCATATTGAACAAACTGACTCCTTAAGACACTTCGTCCTTCATGTTCGTGACGGTGAATCTGCCATTTAGCACCGTGTTTCTCCATTGATCTATTTGTTCATGGTATTGAATGGGAAATTGTGCAGGTACAGAGGCCAGATCGCCTCCGGTGAGAGTCGAGTGTTTCCTTTGCGGAGGTTGATTGCTGCCATTGCTCAGATTCGTAGAGTCCCTGAATTAGGATTCTAGGGTAAAAAATGAGTATGTGGGCTGCAGAAAAAAATGAGAGAGAAATTTTCTTTGAATAATGTTTAATTTTCCTTTTGAGGATTTTCGCACTTAAATTGAAAATTCGAAATACCGCCACTAAATTGGGTTTGAGATTTTTCCTATAACAAAATTTGAAAATTTCTAGGGATCCCTAAACTGAAATACTGCCGCAAATTTTTTTGGGTCAAAAATCTATTGTTAAATGAATATTTTTTTAGTAGAATAATATTTTTCAATTGACTTTGTTCAAAAAATAAATAAAAGAAATTCAATTGAACATAAAATGAATAAAATACGGTTACTTCTGCTCTAGGGTAGCAATGTACGTCACACAAAATTTGAACAAGAAGAAGAAAAAAATGGATACCTTGAAAAAATTTAGTTGTGAAATTATTAATAATTTAAAAAAACTAATGAGAATATTTAAAATAGATAAATTATCATTCTCGCTTTAAAATTAAAATCTATCAATTATGAATAATTTATTGTATGCATTATTATAAAATTATGAAAGGTACTTATAAATTATACTTCATCCATGCCACTATAAATTCATCATTTTTCTTTTCTAAACGTTGCACAATAAAATTTTCATTTTAATTTTGGCATATTATGTTATCTCTTTTAATAACATCACTTCTACTACATCTATTATCATATTTCATCTCATACACATATATTATTTTATCTCTTTCAATCACTTGTACTACATTTAGGGCATGTTTGATTTATGGGTTGGAATAATGTGGGTTTAAATGTAGTGGGATATGTAAATCTAGGCTTCATAAACCCAAGAGGAGGCTAGGTTGTCTAAACCCATGAATTCTAGTTTATAAAACCGGGTCAAATTATAAACCCGGGTCAAAGTGTTTAAAGTTATGAGAAATCAAACATGAGAGAAGATGGGTTTACATATCAAACCCATCACTAAAACCCCCCGCCCTAAACCCATGAAGCAAACATGCCCTTATTATTTTATCATATACGTCTATTATTTTCTCTCTTACAAAGATCATTTATATTCAATCTATTATTTTATCATATTTTCCGTAATTAAAACACTTTAAAAAAGGGAAAAAATATAGTGAGACGGATAGAGTAATATATATGTTTATTAGTATCTAACAAAAATTTAGAATTTTGCTTTAAATTAGATTTTTTTTTTTTTGCATTATATATCCAAGGGGCAAAATTTTATGTAAACTAATTGCATTTTGTGTGTATTGATTATTGATTATTTCGTTAAAAATATTCTCCTTCCATTTAAATTCATTTTGTTCATTTATTCGATCATGAGTTTTAATAAATATTAATTAGTTTATGTATAAAATAGATAAGTTGGGGGTATGATGAGGTGTCATAGAGTTCACTTATAAATTAAGTGATTATTTTGAATAAAGTATATGACAATTTAGCACGAAATGAGTATTAATCGAGTCAAACACGAGTCGATCGATATAAGGTTGTTTGATATATTTACTTCAGCTTTTGGCCGATTTAGGGCTTGTTTTATACCCTTTAAATAGATTCACTTGTGAGTAGCATACTTTGATATTATATCGATTTAGGGCTTGTTTTATACCCTTTAAATAGATTCACTTGTGAGTAGCATACTTTGATATTATATACTCCCTCCGTCCAATTTCATTATTCTCACTTTTCTTTTTTGGTTGTCCAATTTTATTATGCCCATACCCTTTTTAGAAACAATACTATTCATACTACTTTATCTACACCCTCCTTTTTTTTCTTTTTTTTTTATGGAAGTTAAATACCCATCCCCTTTTTTCCCCTCCCCATGACTCGAACCCACCATCCCCTTTTTTCCCCTCCCCATGACTCGAACCCAGGACCTAAGGTCTAGGTAGTGGTGCTCTAACCACTTGAACTATCTCACTTTGTCATCTACACCCTCCTACCATCACTTATTTACCCATTTTGTCATTCACTTTATTCATAAACAATCATTTATTTACAAATGGACCCCACAATACACTATCATACCCTCAACTTATCTACTTTATGAATAAACTAATCAATATTAATTAAAATCTGTGCCTGGAGAAGTAGGCATAATAAAATTGGACGGAGGGAGTACTATTATTCAAGAAAATAAATTTTCACTCTTGTACGAAAAATGTTTGTCTTCTACGATTATCGTCCCATGTCAGAAGAGATCGATCTATATATGTATGAGATTCGAGTCCCAAATTCTATTTTTAGGTCTATTTCTGAACCTTATAAGTTTTCATAATTTGTTTCGATTTATTTGAAAATTTTATATTTTGATGTTAATATGTTTATGTCTATATCAATGTCTACCACGATATTAATTATCTATTCACAATAAAAAGCTTATACGACCAAAATTTCATCTTATTATTAGCCATTTCAATGTACAATTAACAAAAGTTGCAAAACATAGAAATGTAATGCAAGTTTGTTAGAATATGTAACAGTCATCAATATAATATAATGACTCTAGATTTCTTTTAAAAAAAATTAAAACTACATTAAACAAAATGGTATCTTACCTCCAAACATACAAAATGATAAAATCATATATAGGACACCAAACATCTTATATTAAGTGAACAACTTATAAACCACTTTTTTTGCACCTCAATAAATACTAGTACCCTTTTTCGTGTTATCATAAATCATGTATATATCAGTTTATGTTATTCATTTCAACGTTTTACTATTCTTAATTTATACTAAACTTTTGTTCGAAAGTATATCACCAAGTGATTAATGTGTTAGAGCCACTTCTCTAATGTTCGATATCATAAATTAGTACTCTAATTAAGATATTACATTATTAGAGATAATTTTAATTTATATATTATCATTAAATTGAAAAATAAAAATAAAATTATTACACTGTATTAATTTTCAGATACATATAATTTTAATTTTAATCTATATATTATCTGATACATATAAATATCAATTTATCATAAGAAATGATCTAAAAAATAAAAGAAAACAAAATTATATACTCCCTCCGTTTTTTATTAAATGTCACTTTGCCTTTTTCAATATTTTTTAAATAAGTGTCATTCTATACTTTTTTTCTTCAAGTTTGACAATTTTACCCTTGTACATTGTACTTCCTCCATTTACTTTACCTTGATTTAAGTTTTTTCCCTTTTAAATATAATACTATAACATAAATCATGGATAAACCTTAATTATTGTATACATGAATATCATCTACAATATTGACCACATTCATTACTAAACATAAATTTAATACTCCCTCCGTTTTTTATTATGTGTCATTTTGCCTTTTTTAATATTTTCAAAATAAGTGTCATTCTACACTTTTTTGTTTAATTTTGACAATTTTACCCTTAGACATTATACTCCCTCCCTTTTATTTACCTTGATTTAAGCTTTTACCCTTTTAAATATAGTACTGTAGCATAAATCATGGATAAACCTTAATTATTGTATACATGAATATCACCTACAATATTGACCACATTCATTACTAAACATAAATTTAATATTAAAATTAGCTATCATTAATGAAGGGTAAAATGGTCCATGATTATATATCTTAATTTGTTGAAAATTGTTAAAATGACGCTTAATTAAAAGTGGAGGGAGTATTAAAATTAGTTATCATTAATGAAAGGTAAAATGGTCCATGATTATATATCTTAATATGTTGAAAATTGTTAAAATGACACTTATTTAAAAGTGGAGGGAGTATATAATTATGTATTACAGTATTTTAAATAGATATAAATAATTTGAATGTGATATAAAGGAAAACAATTAAAGATAAATATAATTTTTAATTGGCCGGGAAAAATTGGCGCTTTAAGGAAAAGATTGGCGCTCACAAAATTATTCGAGAGTATACCTACAAGTTAAAAATTGGGGTTTCAAGCGAAAAATTGGTGCTCCAATTCGATTCTAAATCAGTGGGGAATTAAGGTAGAAGCGCAAATCTGGACTAGAGTAGACGACGACTACTTAGGAGTGGTTCTTCGGTTAGAGTTGTCGCTCCAGCGTATACTTCTGACCCCCTCAACCAGTCGATCCCGATGCTGGACGTTTCTGCGGGCTGCTTTCTAGGTACTTTTTGTTCTTCTATTTCTTCTGAATTTCGATTACCTAGCGTATTTGTCCTCTATGTTAATGTAACAGGTGCTGGCAAGATTGATTGAATTTGAACTCGTTGTTATCTGTTTAATTGAAAATGGTCCTGTTTCGTGCTTTTAGGTTTTTAACTGTTGTTCACTTGTTTCCTAGTTCAAACTTTATTTCTAAGCATCTCTTTAGCTTTGTCAAACCGGATATTATTCTTTTAAACTTAGCTTATACCTGTAAATTGCAGTAATTCTAAGTTTTCATCTTCTTGAGAATCAAGTTCCTACAATAATTACACATGTTGATCGTCTATTGAATTAAGATCAAAACTCTTAACAGGAGACTAGAGAGTTTCTGCATTCATGCTTAACTAGGGATGTTAGTACACCATAAATTCTAAATGGTCAGCTGATTGATGATGTATGCATTACCTATGATTTTGATATCATGGTTTTCTTAACATCTTTATACCTGGTCTATATTAGGAATGCCCTGTTGGAACGTATAAAGATGATGAAGGGTCTGATACGAGTCTTTGCAAGCCTTGTTCTCTAGAGCACCTTTCTATTCGTTCTAAGTTTGTCTATGTAAGAGGTATGCTGACTAATATGATGAAAATTTCTAGTTAGTAAATTTGGATTTTATAGTTTATAAAGATTAACTAAATTCTACTAGCTCTCTTACGTGGGCCAGGTTGCTGTAGGTGGAGTGACCCAGTCAAGTTGTCCGTATAAATGTATATCGGACAAGTACAGGACACCAAGGTGCTACACACCATTTGAGGAGCTGATATATACATTTGGAGTCCCCTGGCTCTTTTTTCTGTTGTTCTGTTTAGTCATGTTCCTGAATGGAAGGGCTTAATAACTTGATGGAGATAAGACTTGAAAGGTGTGTAGAATCTGAGGAAATTCTGACTCTTGGGAATTTGCCACATCTCAAGTCCCTGTATGTTGAAGGGTTTTGATGAAGGTAAAATCCATAGGTTCACCATTCTACAGGATTCACAATAATGGAGATTTCAAGTAAACAATAAATGTGTTTCCGACACTTGAAGGCTTGAGTTGATCCTAATGCCAAACCTGATGGAGTGGGTAGAAGTAGGAATTCCAAGTGTCGCTCAAGTGAAGGTATTTCAATGCCTTTAATATTTAAATATTTGTAACTGCAATATGCTTAGAATCTGAATATGCTTTGTGAAAACAGAAACTTGAGTGATACATTTTCTTTCTGTCAATCTGCGTATTTCTATTTTACACATTTTTTTTTTCACATTTGTCATGATTCTTCGCCATTCAAGTATGTTAGTAATACTTAAACTATTTCTTAAGGATATTGGTGATCGCTTATCTTCGATCCGTGAATTGAGTGATAGGTGATAGTTGACAAGTCTTAGTGATCATACCCCATTACCTTGCATTATTCCCGAGGATATTGTGAATGAAACATCATTACGTTCAAATAATAGTTCTTTCACCCCCAACTCATGTTTCTTTCTTTCTTCGGCGGCACTCAGCAATGACAGTGTGTGTAGGAGTGTGATTGTGTCTGTAGGAGTGTGACTGGAGATTATGAGACTATCGTTCTGCTATGAAAATTGTAGCTCCTATCTGAACCTAAATATACAAAATCATCATGTTTCTATGTGTTCAAAAGCATTTATTCGTGGCTTGTTTACATAAAATATGATTAGTGGACTTTATATGTGTATAAGACACTCAAACCCTCCTCAATTCGATCCCAAAAAACAGAGCATCAGTAGCTAAAGTTCCATTCCCATTTGAAAAAAAAAAAAAAATAGAGCATCGGTGGCTAAAGTTCCAGTCCCATTTCTTTCCTTCGGGAGAGGCAATATTTTTATTGTAGTTTGATCTTAAATGCCATCAGGATATAATAAAATTTTTAATTGTGTTGATGTGTCATATTTTAACAGAAAACGTTAAACTGACTTAGCAATTCTTTTTGGTATTGTTGTTTTTAGGAAGCTTGTGAAACATGATTTATACAGTTTGGCTAGTTCATTATTCATAATTTTTTAATATTGCTGCCATTTTATTTTTATGATTAGCAATTATAATGTTGTAATTTGAGCATTCAGCATGAATTAGAATCATTGACCTGATTCAAAACTATTAAGGACATAAAAACTACTAATTATAAGCACATCCATTAATTCATGTAAGAGGTTGTAAAAATTGCTTGATCTTTACTAAATAATAATAGTAGTTTTTGTTTCTTGTCCTTGTCCTTCTCTATGAAGGAGGAACTATTTTATTAATGATACATCTACATTATATATTCAGGAACCATGATCAGCTATTCAAAGTAAAGACAGTAAAGAAAAATTGCTGAAGAGCTAATGGGAAGCAACTGTGAAGGAGTAATGGGTTAGAGAACAATGTCTTCAAAAAGGTTTTTATTGCTCTTTTCTAATTATTAAATTACAAAAATTAAATTTGTCACCTTTAACTGACAAGTTGTGATTTCTTGTAGTGAATAAATAGAAATTTAGTAAATAAAGTTTATCACTAATGAACTTGGAGTACAAAAAAGCAGCTGGAAAGCAATATTTTTCATCTAAAATTGAGAGTTAGTTGTTTGTGCTTATCTACATCATTCAGTTAACTAAATTAAGAAATAGTCTCAGTAAAAGAAGAGTCATTATATGAATTTATTGAATACTTCCATGAATGATTCCATTGCTCTCTCTCTTAACATAACAAAAGAGTCATTATCGTGCAGATTTTGTGCAAGAATATTTTCTAGAAAGCTTGAGGTTAGGCACTGAGCCTAGACTCAAGTTTCTTATATTAAATAACTTGGGCATGAGTATTACCCCAAAATATACAAAGAAGTCCACTAATTCCACATATCACAGCATCAATACCCCCCTTCTATTTAAACTAGCGGCTTAAGGCAGTAACAGGATTTCTGATCCACTCTAAATAATTGTATCTATAATCTCTCATTCCTTTGATCCCCAACCAACTCAATAACCGAGTTTGTCTCCATTATTATACTTTCTGACGTCACTTGTTCGCTCCGGAAGATTATCGAGTTTCTCGCTTTCCACAATAACCAAACAATGCACTCCCAAAAGCAACTTCAATCTGTCTTTCTTTTTTCCCTTTCAATATCTTGCTGCAGTGAAGTAGATTTGAGATAGGATTAGAGCACAATACCGTTGATAATCCCAGCCAGTTAAAGCAGCCAATGCACACCTTATATGCAAGGTTGCACTCGAATATAATATGACGCACTGTTTCAGTCTTTTTGCTGCAAAACACACGTTTTGAGTTTGCTCTGTCTGGCAAGACTTTTCTTCTATGTAGATTCAACATTGTAGAAATTCTTTCCCACATGACTCTCCAGGCGTGCAGTCTAATTTTCAATGGAGCAGGGCCTTTCCAAATTAGTCTAAAACCCTTGCTTTCTTTCTCGTTCGTCTCTTTTTTTTTGTTGTCTTAATTTCTCGTTTCGCTTCTCTTCTTGTGTATTTTCGTTCCTTAGCATATCTCCATCTTCATGTGTCTCATGCATCCGAACTGGTAGTGTACCTGTTAATCACCAAAATCAACCCGTCAAGCATAAACAAGTTCAAGATTTAATCCATAATTTATATTTCTTATAACTATTTACCTGCAACTTGAATAATTTATATAGGCTCATGACTTTCACAAATATTGCAAAGTGAGAACTACAAAAAAAAAAAAAAACAGAGTTATGGAGTAAAAGCAAGAATAATTAGAAATTTCGGTAAATAAAAGTTTCTCACTGATGAACATGGAGTACAAGAAAGCAGTTGGATAACAATATTTTTCATCTAAGATTGAGATTTAGTTGTTTATACTTATCTGCATCATTCAGTAAACTAAATTAAGAAATAATTTCAGAAAAAAGAAGAGTCATTATATTTATTTTTTTAATACTTCCATGGATGATTCCATTGCTCTCACTCTTAACATAACAAAAGAATCATTACCCTGCAGATTTTGGGCTGGTTGAGGCCAATTAGGTGTTTAGTTTTTTTTTTTTTTTTGGCTGTTGACGGGAGTTTTCTTTTTCTGCTCCTTGTTGCCTTTTATGTTTCGAGGCTTCTCTAAACACATGCTTGTTGGCAATTTTGTAATCTTATTGTAATTATGTACTGGCCACCTTGTGTTTTATCTAAGGGGATGATTAGTGAGAGCTAATTGAATAGCTTTATTATAGGGGTTTTATCCAAGGGGATGAATTTTATAGGATTTTTCCTCCTCACTCTATACTTGTGTGGGAGTTTATACATATCTGGTATTTGCCCTGGGTGATTACCCAGCAATACATCTAAATTCTCATGTGAATTGTCATTGATTATTGATATTCTCTATTATGTTCTTGGTAAATTATAGTATTGCCACTTTTTTGTTGTTTAATATGTTTTTTTCTAACTTTTTAGGAGCAGTCCTTTGATTAGAGTGTACAGAATTGAGAAATAGATTATCTAGTTTATTAGTTTAGTGGTATAACGGGCATCTGAACTGCAGAAATCTTGCTCCAGATTTGAAAAGCACTGTGTTGTTATTCTTGGCCAGGTATATTTCTCATTCACATTTTGCTTATTGTAAAATCAATAAGTGATAATAGTGTGTTATTATTGAAATTTCATTCACATTTTGCTTATTGTAAAATCAATCCAAATTTATTGTTTGACCAAAAACTGATGAAATAATAAGTGATAATAGTGTGTTATTATTGAAAATACTCTTGCCCCGTTTTCCAGATATACATATATACTGTTATATTTCATTGAATATTAAATATCTAACTTGTATGTGTGTGGTCCCTTCTTGTCTTGATGATATTGTAATTTTCTGAGTATATTGAAATCATTGGACTACATTAGAGTTTTCAGAATAATATGTGAAAAAACTTTTAAAGTTGGCTAATGAATTTAGTTTTTTCTCGGTTTCTAAATAGTGGAGTTCATAATTTATTTTTTGCATAGTCGTGGTTTTTTTGCATACTAGCAAGTCATTTCTTTTAATATGGATGACAATGGGGCGGGTTCAAACCGGACCCGCATTGAACCTGATCCGTATGGGCCGGGTATGGACCCGGTTAAGCGGGTATGGGACGGGTCGTGGTTTTTGCCAAACCTGCCTCGCCTACTCGTACCCGCTATATATAAATATAGTAATATATATTTATAAAACTTATATGTATATCCCTTATCCCCTATTATACTAGTTGAGTTTGCTTACGTGTCGTCTTCTGGTTGATTTTGCTTACGTGTCGTCTTCTGGTTAATTTTGCCTATGTGTCGTCTTCTGGTTGATTTTGCCTAAATTATCAATATCAATTATGTAATACCAATTTCAATGTTACTGATTGATTTTACATAAATAATATAATATCAATTAAAATCATTCAAATTTGTAATGTTACTAATTTCTTAAATTATGTAATACTTCACAATTAATAATCTTATTTCCATTGCTAGAATTTATTGAAATTTAATTCACCTATATACTAATAGACATTTTTAAGATTATTTTGTATATTAATTAAAGGTTATATCAAGAAAATTTTCGTCTTCATTCCGTTTTGCTTCTCAATTTTTATGATTTTTACATTTCGCGTAATACGCGGGTGCTCATCTAGTTAATGTATATATGTTTGTAAAAATATTTTTTATTTAGTTTTTTAGTATAAAATGAATAGGAAATGTTATTTTAAACAATTATATATTTAATTTGAATTATGTAATATCAAAATAAATATATTGTATACATTAAAATTAATTTAAAAAAATTAAAAAATTATGTGGGACAGGATGGGTAAAATCCAGTGGGTTTTCAAGTGGGGCGGGTCCAGGTATGAGAATTTTATGGCAGGGCGGGTCCTGGGACAGGGCATACCCGTCTTAGACCCGCCCCATTAGGCCATTACCATCCCTATATAAGAACTTGTATTCGAAATTAAAGACCATTATGTCTTTTTTGACGTAAAATAACATTGTCATGAAAATATATCTTTTATGACGTCGAATAATTGTTAAAATTGTCACCAATTATTATAGCGACGAAAAAAATTTGTCACTAAATATTTCAAATAATTAATGCTGAAAAATATTATTGTCATGAAAATATATATTTTATGACATTGAATATTGTCATCAATTATTATTAAAATCGTAATCAATTATTTTCGAGACGAAAAAAGTTTGTCACTAAATATTTCAAATAATTATGACGAAAAACATTATCGTCATGAATATATATATATATTTTTTTTTTTGACATTGAATATCGTCATCAATTATTATTAGAATCGTCACTACTTATTTTTGTGACGAAATAATTTTATCACTAAATATTTTGAATAATTAATGATGAAAAATAATATTGTCATGAAAATATATTTTTCATGACGTCGAATATCATCATCAATTATTATGAAAATCGTCACCAATTATTAGTGTGGCGAAAACATTTTGTCACTAAATATCTCAAATAATTAATGACGAAAAATAATATTGTCATAAAAATATATTTTTCATGACGTCGAATAACGTCATCAATTATTATTAAAATCGTCACCAATTATTTTTGTGTCGAAAACATTTTGTCACTAAATATTTCGAATAATTAATGATGAAAAATAATATCGTCATGAAAATATATTTTTCATGACGTTGAATATCGTCATCTATTACAATTAAAATCGTCACCAATCATTATTGTGACGAAAATATTTTGTCTCTAAATATTTTGAATAATTAATGACGAAAAATAGTATCGTCATGAAAATATACCTTTTATGACGTTGAGATATCGTCATCTATTACAATTAAAATCGTCACTAATTATTATTGTGGCGATAGTTTAGCATTGTCAAGAAAAACTATTTTCCATGACATCGAATTTCGTCACCATTTATTATTAAAATCGTCACATTGTATTATCGTGACATACTTATTACCACCGTCACGAAATATACAAATTCGCGACGATTTTTTTTGTAATTGGTGACGAATTTAAATTTCGTCACCATTTCGAGCACTTTAATGACGAAAAATAAAAATCGTCACGTTTAAGTAATTAATTATGACGATTTTTGTGTCGTCGCAAAAATATTCGTCACGAAATGTGTGATTTCCTGTAGTGTTGGGACTTCTTGATCCAGGAAAGATGGACAAGTAAGCCCAATGGAGTTCAACAATCAAGGGGGAACAAGAACTGTTCTTCAGCAGACTTGGGCAAAGTCTACTGAAACTCAGGAAAGATGACCAAAGGCTATTCAGAGAAGTTGGGCATATCAATTCATTGATCTGGGCCCACTTCAGGAGATTTGGGTCAGGACACTTGTCCATGTGGGGCCAGATAAGCTGAAATGGATATCAAAACAAATATAGGATTGATAAGCACCTATTTTGGGTAATCATTGCCTATTTTGATGGGTGTCTTATTCCTCTTAAAGCCATCGCCTTTACAAAGATTTAATTTGTCCCCTACCCAAAAAGTCACTTTCGAAGCATTTAATGGAAAGATTAAATTCTGGTTTGCATTAAACAATTCTAGCCCGCAATCTACCTTGATAACACCCCAGCCATAATAAGCCTTAACTTTACATCCCACGATTTGATAAAACAGTTTTAAAACTCGAAATCATTTTTTCAACTGTTGGATCACTATTGGCCAACTCCCCTGAATTAATCCTGGCCATCCAATGTTTGATTTCCCTTTTTGTAAACTGTTGAATTGCCTTAAAACTCACCAACTCATTGACATACATTCATTTTGGAATATACTCTAAGTCTTAAGAAGCCCAAACCTTTCATTCTTCCCCACACATACTTTCAAACCCTAACAAAAATTCTCAAAACCTCAAGCTTTCTTACAGTTCATCCATGGCACCCAAAATTAGACAAGACAAGCTTGTTGACTTCTCAAATGAGAAGTTGGACATTGATTTTGAGTATCTCAGTCACAAAAACAATCTCACCTTTGCACCCATTATCTCTTTTGAGAGTGAACTTCCAGAAGTTACTCCCACATTAAGATGGTTAAGGAGAGCAGACTTGCAGAAGTTCATGGAGAACAAGCCAAGTTCATGCATGGAGCAGTACATAGCTGACTTCTTTGCCTTTTTGAAATGGAAAGGTAAGGCAACTGGAGGAGAAGTGTCTACCAGGCTGACCTATGTAGATGAAGGTGAAGAGGAAGATAGCTCACATGTGGTCAAATTTTTTGAGGAGGACCTAGAAGATGCCTTTGGATTACCTTCAGAGGGAAGGAATCCAGAAACATATGGAACTAGGCATGAACAAGAAGTTGCTCAAGAATGGCTCAAAGTTCCAGATGCACTATCCTCCGCACAGCACAAAAATACTCTCAAGCCTGAATTTCTCACACTCTTTGAGGTGGTGACCAAGAGTATTCTGAGCAACACTGGCAGTCTTGAGCAAGTGAGTTTGCCAAGAATCAGGATCATGGCTGCAGTAATTGATGCCAGTGACAAAGGCATCAAGTTCAACTGGAGAGACTTCATCATGGGGGAAATGATGAAGGAGAAGGAAAAATTCAAGGTGAAAGCCCACATGAAGGTGGTGTTGGAAGGGAAACTGAGATATTGCACAAGGGCAAGTCTCCTGATAGAAAGGTTTTCCCATTATTCCCAGATGCAGACCTTTGCCAAACCTCTCCCTGCTCAGAAAATCATGTTCAGAAGACTTTCCAAGAAGTCTGAGAAGAGGAAAATGCAGGTGGCCAAACTTGCTGAAGAGGTGATTGAGAAGAAGCCCAAGATGAAGCCAAGAACAAAGGCAAGGGCAGTGAAAACAAGGAAGATGACTCAAATCCTATCAGAAGAGGATTCTGATACTTCAGCAGAGTTGGAGAAGGTTGCTGAAGAATGAGTCAATTTGCCATCTGATTCTGAGGAATTAAGGGAAAAGTTCCCAATGGCAGTGGTCAAAAAGAAAAAGGGTGAAAAGAAGCAATTTGCTTCTAAAAAGAGGGTCACGGAGGTTGTCCCAGAAGAAGAAGGAAGTGGGAGCTCTAGGGTAAGTAAGAGAAGGGCCAAGCCTTCTGAGAAAATGCAAAACTTGCAGGAGGAGAAGACAATAAGAATTGCTCTCAAGGAGAGTAGAGCTGAGAGTAGATCAAAATCCAAATCCAAATCCAACTCCCCTAAAGCTGGAACTCCTGAGTCCAAGTTCCCTGAAGCCCATCATTCAGAGCCCAACTCCCCTGACACCCATAAAACCCCTGAAAACCAACCCATCACTCCCTTAGATCTTACCAAGAGATATTCTTCAGAGGGAGCAGCTCAAAGAGGTCCAATAAACATCTTAGCTAATATTGCAGTTGATCAATCAAGACTAGAGTCTCCCCTTGATTCATCTATGCTTCAATACTCAAGATTCCTTGAAGCTGCATTGATAGAACCCACTCCCTTAAGTAAACTCCCTTTAGGAACATTGCTCTCAAAAGCACCTGAATTATCCCTTGCTGAGCCCAATGTCCCTGAACCCACCCCTGAAGCCAATCCTACTGAAACTGTTGCCAACTCCCCTATAACCCAAAGTCCCCAGTAAGATGGAGATGAGAAGGAGTATACCTTTGAAGGTATGCTCAGAGGTGGAGCCAGAGCAACTGTAGACAGCTTGTACCTTAATCTTTTTGAATTTCCAAGATTGCAGAGGGATTTCCATGATTTGAGAACCTTAGTTGAAGTGAAGGACAAAACCATCATGGAGATTGCCTAAGTTATTCATGACAAAGGTGCAAGTTGGTGGCAGATTGAGGAGAGTAGACTTCTACACTTTGCACATGTGCAAAAGACAAGATTCCTGACAAATGAAACTATCTTTGCAAAGTTGGTAGAAGAGAAAATTGCTGAAGAAAAGGATAGAATTGCAAAGGGCATCAAACACCCTGATAGCAGTTCTAATGATGATGGTGATGGTCCTACAAATCCCAACCCTCCTGGTCCTCAAGACAGTAAGATTCATTATCTTACCTATGCAAGAACAAAGGGCTCTGTCTATTTAGAGGTGTTGACCAAAGATGGTAACACAGCCAAAGATGCATCAGCCCATGATGGTTCAACTGAGCCTGAGGCACATCTAAATGATGTTGAGGCTTCCCAAGGAGAAACTAGTTTGGTTAAAACCTCATCAGTGTCAGCAGAGTTGGACACTAACCAACTTTTAACCATTCAGGATGACTCAGTGGCCTTGGGATGCCCAAGCATTGTGATCTCCCAACAACTGCCTTCTATGAATCCTGTTGAGGATGTAGAAGATGCAGGTTTAGGTGAAGGAGTTGAAAAGGAGATTAGTCCTGAAAAACAAGAGGGTGTTGAGGAGGAAAGTGAGGTAGTAATCACTAAGATATTGAGTGTACTAACTATAGAGGGTGAGGATGGAGTAAGTGAGGAAGGATGGATTATTCTTGAAGTCAAATCTGAACTTCAAGAATCCCTTGATGAGAGGAGGTCTGTTCTTAATGATTGTGAGATTATCTATGATAAAGGTGAAAAGAAAATAGTTGAAAATGAGGAGAAGGCTGTTGATGCATCAAGGCCTTATGAAAAAGAAATTGAGGGTGAAGAGGGTGATTTTGCTGATAAATTTTTCTTTGCAGATACTGCAGGTATAACCCTTGATCAAATTTTTGCTGAAGATGTGTTTATAGATGCTCCAGTTCAAGTGGATGTCAGTCTGTCCAAAGTTGCACTTGAAGAGCATTCAGCAAAGTTGGACACTTTGGCCCAACAAGTAGAAAATGCTTATGCCCAAACTTCTGAAACCTTGGATGAACAAGGCAGAACTCTTGCCTCATTGGAGATGAGGCTCATTGGTTCAGAAAATGTGGTGTTACCCACAATTGAAGCAAGGATAAGTGGAGTTGAATCTGGGCTGCAGACCATCTCTACTGAAGTTCAGAAGGCCAAGGACAGCATGGAAACCTTCACCAAATCTGTGAAGAAGGATCAGAAATTGCTTCTTGACAACCATAACAAAAATGTCAAAGCTCTCAAGTTGGTTGTGAAGCAGGCCATTGGAAAGAAGAGTGCTCTTCAGAAGAAAAGAGCAGAAGAGATGAGATTGGCTATGGTAAAAGAAGCATCAGCCAAATTCTCTGAAGAAGTGATGGCCAAGATTTCTGAATCAGCAGTGGCCAATCTTACTGAACTTCTCAAGGCCAACCTTGAGGCATCCCTTAGAACAACCTTGGAGGAGGTTGTTGAGACAAAGATGAAGCTTGTTCTTGCTTTCCTTAGCATGAGCAGTGATAGGATGCAAAACATTCATGATGAGAATGTTTACCTTCTTGATGAGATAAAGTCCCTGAATCATGCCCAATCTTTACTGGCTACTATAATGAGTGATCTCAAGCCCCAATGTTTTGATGAAGCCAAAAAGGGGGAAAGAGAAAGAGCTAGAGCTAAAGGTGCCTTGAAAATTGGAGAATGTAGTAAAGGAAAAGAGCAAGTGCCTGAAGTTGAAGGGAAAGGCAAGAAGGTGCTAGACATAGAAGATCTTGATGAAGAGGAGCAATTGGCAATTGCTATGAAGAATTCTATGGCATCAGTGCAAGAAGAAGGTGCAAGATGGCAACAAAGGCCTGGTGGAGAATCAGCAGGCTTGGACAAATGTGCTAAACATGTCCAAGTCAGGGGGAAAGTCAAGAAAGCCAAAAAGAACAAGAGGAAAACAGAGACCTTCACTGATTTTCCTAACAGCCTGGATTTGTCTGCTGAGTTCAGAATAGATGAAGATCCTACACCCAAGAGAAGCAAGACTGTTGAAGATGCTTCCGAAGAAGAAGTGGCCAAAAGCCCTAAAAAGAAGAAGAGCGCACCAGGTCTTGCTGATGACCCTTCTAAGTTATTTGAAGAATGCTTTGGAAAGGATACTGAAACTCAACAAAATATATCAATGATGAGAGCTAAGGAGAAAATGGAAGAATTGATGGAAGCAAATAGAGCAGGAGATAAGAGAAGAGAGAACTTCCAGAAGCCAAGGAGAAAGAGGGTTTCCTACACAAAGCTCAAACCTCAGCTGCTGTTCAAGATGGACACCAAGTATCCCCATCTTGACAAATGGGTCCCAATCCAGCGGAATGATGAATGGGAAGAGGCAAAGAGGGAGTTTGTTTATGACTTTTATGTCATAGGACGATGGATGGATGAAGACATTGAATCCATCTTTACTCAGTTTATGTATGAAAATCATAGAGAGTTTTATCAGAAACTCTTTGCTGTTGCAGATATAGCAAGAGTGGAGTTCAAAGCCCCTGGTCCCATCATCTATATGCCTCCAAAGCTACAAGGCTATATTGATCAGCAGAGAATTCTCCAATAGTTCATTGAGATACTTAAGATAGAGAAGGTGAAACTTGGACCCAAGAGAACAAACAAGGAGGTTATGGACCTAAAGAAGAGGGTCTAGGCACAATATGAGATGGTGCCACCTCCTGAAGAAGATCTCTGAAACTGCTAAGTTTCCTTGTTCCATTTGCTCATGGCTGCTGATATGTTATTTATGCTTATGATGTGTATTTGCTCTGATCACATGCTCTGATTGGTTGAATTTAACTATCAACATGATTTGTAATGCTCAAATGAAATATGAATGATAGTTAAACACTTTTTGAATCAAGAGATAATTTCTCATTGTCTCAACTTGACTGACTTAAACATATATGCACTTAAACTGTGATTGTACTAACATTTTCTTTCAGGATATTTGACCTTAGTCATCTCCACTGAAGGTATATGTAACATGCCAATTAGATAAGTCAAGATTGAATGAACATGTTTCAGGAATGTTGGAACATGTAGTTCAGGCTAGTTGAGAAGCTGATATGTTAGGCAGCTCATAGTTGATTTAGAATCATAAGTTGAGGGGGAACACAAGCCTAGAAGATTACAAGAATCAAGGTTCCTCAAGGCTTAGAATCAAGTTGATCCCAACACTGCTGAAAAGATAAATGACCAACTATGTTGATCAAGACAGCTCAGTATAGAGACAACCTCTTTGATGTTCAACTCAGAATAACACATCAAGAAGACCATGTCTGCTGATGTGTATATCAAAGTTCAGAGGAGATGTCCAACAGAATTGACCAAGCACACTTAAACCTAAAATGTTCTAAGGAAAGAGCCAAATGTGCTGATGGGGTCAAAACCACTAATATGGATGCAAGAAAGCTTAATAGCCTTCAATTAATTATCAGTGAAATTAAGAAGTCAACTCAACCGAAGAGAGCTAGCCAACACTGCTGAAAGGACAATTCAGCTGAAAGTGATAAGCAGATCTGTCCTGATGATAAGGAAAGTTGACCCTTATCAAGGAACCAATGATCAGAAGTAATGTCCATGTTTGATCAACTGAATCTTCAAGTCAGACATTGGGAAAAGTGCATCAAAGTCAAGATAAGAAGCTTCTAGTTGTTTACTTCCCAAACTAAGGACATGTCACTTTCAAGACATGTCTTCAAGTTGCAGAGTTCAATGAAGACATAAATAAACATTTTGAGGTGGTATCTCCAACGGACATAACCTCAATTTGCTCTATAAATACTAAAGTTTGGAAACCATTTGAAGTGTCCAACATCCAACTATCCTACAATCCAAGGAAACTACAACACTCAAGCTTACAAGCTCACATAAGAATACTTCATTCTTAGTTTCCATACACTTCATCTAAGATGAACCTACTGTAAATCATACAAAGCTTAGAGAGATATCATATCCTTACACAAAACTCAATTGTAAAGGATATCTCACCTTAGTTGGAACCAACATCAACCCTTAAACCTTTCAAGGAAAGTTAGAAGGATTGTTTTAGTAGAAGTGTAAGAACTAGAATTGTCAAGAGAAGAACAATTTAGTTCTGAGTTGAGAGAGAGTACTAGGACTCTGAATTCCTAGGGATCAAGGCACTAAGGAGTAGTGTGGTTGATCAGTGCACCTTGGCACTATAAAACAAGTTAATTCCAAGAGTGAAGGATTTATCCTGTTAAATCAGGGAAAGTGGATGTAGGAGCTTGAGTCTCTGAACCACTATAAACCTCTTGTGTTATTTACTTACAAGCTATTTAATACAAGTAACACATTCATACACTGCACACAAACTAATCTTCAAAAGATATACATCACAAGTTGTGCAAAACTGTTTTGGGACAAGTCCCCTGAAAAGCAGTTAAGTGTTAAGAAAGGATTTCAAAAGTAAAAAGAGTTTAAATATAAAGGGCCAACCACAATAAAGGTCCATCTTTATTTGTTGGGTTTTATAAGCCCAAATTGAATTTAACTGGATTTATTGGACTTTGGAGACCCAAATAATTTGAGGGACCAATTAAATAATTAATTATATATATATTTACTTTAGTAATTAATTTTATTTAAATTCCTACAAATAAATAATAAATTTAATTAATATTTAACAAGTCGTCTAAATTTAATTTGCAATTGAATTTTCCTCATCCACAAATACTTTATAGTATTTTTTTTTAATATTAAAAAATATGTTCCCGAGCTAAACTAGGCCACATATTTTGAGGCTCGATAGCAATCGAGTTGAGCTCAAGTGAAAGCCTACCCGACCCAACTTGACTCGACCCGGTCCCTTGCGGCCCGGCCCGGTCCAACATAAGAGAAATAAGCACCACTAATGGGTCAAGAGCCAGGTCGCTGGGTCTGACACAAACCGATTAGACAGGCCCAACCCAATCTAGTCCAACTTATTTGACAACTCTGAATATATATGTCATTTTACAATTAAGTATTTTTATTTATTATAAATTTAAAGTATATATTCAAAATATTTTATTTATTAGTAGGACGATGCAATGCAATTGCATTTTGTATAAAGCAGACGCACAAATGCGAAGTGCAATTATATAAAAGAAAATTCATATATTTGATCAACAATCCAATGGTATTTGAAATGTTGTTTGTTATAAGGCAACACGAAGTCTGTCTTATCATAGAAAGACCATTCTTTCTTAATATTAAAATGCAACAATATTAGAAGATTGCACACAATTTATTTTATGGTCCTATAATTTTAAAAAAAAAAATCAAATAATTTAGAACGGGTGATATATTCTATTTCTTCAAATGATTTGAGATAAGCAAAATTGAAAAAATAAATAAATAAAAATGGACAAATAGATGCCCACAACAATGGTAGATCTGGTAAAGGAAAATAAAGTAAGAATACATTTTTATTTATATCAAGAACTTTAGTATTACAAAAAGAAAAAAAAGGAAAGGACAAATTGATGCCCACAACAATTGGTAGATTGGGAAGAATAATGATTTCCGATCAAGAGTCTAATGATACAAATAAAGGATGTTTCTGATCGTCTTTCCTGGTCGAGTCCTCCTCATCTCATAGCCCCTCACTTTAGGGTATGACACTTTTCTATAATTTAGACTTTAGGTGCATCAATCCACGAGGTTAGTCTGGTGTTGCAGGTTTGAAACTTAGGAGTATGCTTCTCTAGTAGACAGTCAGATTTGTCCTTCAAATTAGTCGGTCTTTGGATCTGATCCTGATCGAGACTTCAAAAATATAATATACGATGAGACTTGAGTTGAATATACCAATTGTTCAGTTGAACCCTCAGCAGTTGTGTGCGTGATCTTACCTACTAAATAATCGTGCATATATTGTCCAACCCTCAGCAAGAAAATGAAATAAAAAAACCCAAATTCCTACAATTTATGTGTGATGTTTCATGTTTATTTCTAAATCTATTCTGCCATTCCTGTTCTTGTGAAGCCAGATGGGATTAAAATTACCACCCATATATATTCTTTCGCTTTTGGCTTCGCAAGAACAGAAACAGCAGGATAGAAGAAAAAATAAACAAACAAAAAAAAATCACATAAAAAAGGTGAGAACGCAGTTTAGACTTTCGTTTTCCATGCCGATGGTTGGATCAATACATCCACGATTATCTCGTGAGAAAGAGCATGCACACAACTGCTGAAACTTTAGCCCCAAGAGGCTAATATACACTTAATTCTCTTTGGTATGTTATATCTTTCTCGCTTATGTTTCTCTTCTAATTTCTTTACAATTTATACAACTCTTGATTGTTGAGTTAGGCAAATCAATTAATGCACACATTTATTTTAATTTGTTGTTTTATTTAATTCCTAGTGTATCTGCTGTTGAGGAGGCGTTTAATTCAAATTATTAAATGAGAATGGTAAAATAATTATGACAATTATTTCTATTAGTCAACTATACAACTTATTGTTGAGTTAGATAAATCAATTAATGCACACATTTATTATGATGCTTTGCTGTTTAATTTAATTTTTAGTGTAACTACATTGGACTTGGAGGCGTTTAATTCAAATACTTAAATTAAAATTGAAATATAATTATGACAAATATTTATATTAAATTAATAATAAATCTCTAAGTTGTTGAATTTGGTAAATTATTTAATGCACACATTTATTATGATTTGTTGTTTTATTTAATTCCTAGTGTACCTATTTAGGTGATGTTTAATTCAAAATTTTAAATTTGAATGGTAAATAATTATGAAAATCATTTATATTAATCAATTATAGAATTGGTTTTGGGTTAGATAAACTAATTAATATACACATTTATTATGCTTTGCTATTTAATTTAAGTTTTAGTATAACAAAGGGTTTAATTTAAATCCTTAAATGAGAATTGAAATATAATTATGACAAATATTTCTATTAACCAATAATAAATTTCTAGGTTGTTGAGTAAGGTAAATCAATTAATGCATTTATTTATTATGAATTGTTGTTTTATTTATTTCTTAGTGTGTCTATTTAGTGAGCGAGAAAATTTTATTGTACCCTTTAAGTTTTAACTTTTTTAATTTACGTCATTTGGCCGTAAAATTGGAATTCCGCTCTTATAGTCCAATTTATGTCATTTGTTGTTTGAAAATTAGAAATTAATAATTAAAAAAACTTCTGAATATCACATTAAAAATCTAATAATCTCATTAAATTTTATAAATTTTGTAAAATAAAAATTCTACAATTCAAATAAAATGTGTTAATTAATTTTTTTTTAAATCTCATTAAAAATTTGAAAATCACATAAAATATAAAATTCCAAAATTTTTTAGGAGGTCCGGCAAAATTTTAGACTTTTTATTATTCTTATAAGAATTTTAGAATTTTTAATCTACCCATTTAAAAAAAAATGCGTTTTTTTTTTAAATTTTAATGAGATTTTAGAATATCTTAATTTTTAAAGGTAAAGTCTAGTATGCACTCGAGTGCATGCTGTGCACCCTAGTCCATGTGCATTTTTCAGTTTACTGACTTACACTTTTTGATAAATGGTGTTGCACTTTTCAATTATTACTTATACAGTTTAATAATTGAAAAGTGCAACACCATTTACCAAAAAGTGTAAGTCAGTAACTGAAAAGTGCAACATGGACTAGGGTGCACAACATGCACTCGAGTCCATAGCAGACCAACCCATTTTTAAATTGCACATTTTTCGATTTTTTGAAACGCATATTTTTTTTATTTTACACATTTTATCATTTTTATTGAGATTTTTAAAAAATTTAATGAGATATTTTAAATTTAATTTTACACATTTTATAGTTTTAAATTTTAATGAGATTTTGGAATATTTATGATATTTTAATATTTTTAATGGGTTTTTTTTTAAAAAAAAAAATTATTAAATTTTAATTTTTAAACTTAAAGGACGTAAATTGGACTATTTGACCGGAATCCCAATTTATTCCTCACATTCCGGTGAGTTTGAAATGTTTCCCGCCAAAAGGATGTAAATTGGACAAATAAAGAACGTAAATTGAAAAATGAAAACTTAAAGAATATAAATTGCAATAGATCTAAATTATCGGACGTAAAATTAAATTTTCTCTTAAAGAGTGTTTAATTTAAACCCTCAAATGAAAAAAAAATGTAATATAATTATGACACATATTTATACTATTAATTATAAATTTCTTAGTTGGTGAGTTTTTTTTTTTTTTTTGAAGTCCAAACTTCAATTTATTAGACAACTGCAATTATCGTTCGGTAAGCCCTCCACAAAAGTCGGGGGGTCAAACCATACATGAGGGTTCGGAAATTCCCTAGCAGCTCTAATGAGTCGATGTGCCATCTCGTTGGCATCACGACAAATATAATTAACCGTGCAACTAGAAAAAGTAGAAATAATATTTTTGCATGCAATAATAAATGTATGGAATATGGAATCCTCACTGTGAGAATTGTTGATGGCGTCTGCAACTGATTTTGCATCAACCTCAACTTCCACTTTGTCATAATTTAGGCTCTTAATCCATAAGAGGGCTTCATAAAGACCCATTGCTTCCCCTACACTCACATGGTACAAACCTGGGACCTTAATAGTTCGACAACTAACAAAGTTGCCTTCTTCATTATGAGCTACAATCCCAATACCCATCTCCATGCTATCCGCAAAAAAGGCTGCGTCCACATTGAATTTGATAAATTGATGCTGAGGTCGATGCCAAGCTACGCATTGGCGCTGTACTGACCTTCTCCCCTCCGTCGACCGGACGCTTCGCCATTCGACAAGGGCAGTCTCCGCGAGCTTTGCTGCCATAGCAGCTGTGTTACACAACCCCTTCCACACCTTGTCATTTCGTTCCTTCCACACGTGCCAAAATATCATTGTAGCGAGGGCCATATCTTCGTCGGTGAGTTCCCGAATCAAATAGAAGACCAGGTCCTTCATCGAATTAACGGCTTGCATTGCTCGACTCAAGTGGCCTCTGAAAGCAGTTAATCTCCACGCCTCCAAGGTTGACGTGCAACCGACAAGCGCATGCCAATCTGTTTCACTTTCACCCCCACACTGTGGGCAATTAGGATCAGTTATCACTCGTCGCCGATACAAGTTGTATCTAGTCGGTAAGAACCCTTGGCAGACTCTCCAGAGGAAATTTCGAGCCTTTGGAGGCACATGAACCCTCCACAGACCATTCCAGTCCTCGTTTGGTGTTTCTTCTCCTCTTACCAATGTATTAGCGAGTTTGTACGCTGATTTTACACTATATTTCCCATCCCGGGAGAAATGCCATACTAACTTGTCATTGGTACCCACTGGAGGAATGGTTGTCTTTAAGACACGATCAACATCATCTTCGCACATATACTCCTCCAATAGTTCTGTATCCCAGCAGCGCTGACCCGGGATAAATAAATCAGACACCCGTATATTTTGGAGCCCCTCTGTGACTTGCGACTGAACCCAAAAATTGTGATCATCACACAACCAAGGTTGTCCCCAAACTCTAATATTATATCCAGTACCAATCATCCACCTAGTCCCTCGTCGGATCAGGTCCTGTGCTTCTCTAATGCTGCGCCATGTATAACTTGGGTTAGAACCCAAAGGTGCGGATAAAAAGTCACCATCTGGGAAGTACTTGGCTTTAATAACTTGGCAAACAAGAGCTTCCGGATCTTGCATAAGGCGCCAACCTATTTTACCGAGCATGGCCACGTTAAATAAATAGAAGTCATGAAAGCCCATGCCGCCCTTCGATTTGTGCGTACACATAGATCCCCATGTTGACCACTTAATACCACTCGAATCTCCCGAACCCCACCAGAAAGCATTAAGCAATTTTTGTAGCTCATCCAAAAGTGTCGGTGGTAGTAGAAATACCCCCATACAGTATGCGGGGATTGCTTGAGCGGCTGATTTAATTAGAACTTCTTTCCCAGCCTTAGAAATTAATGTACACGTTTATTATGTTTTGGTGTACCTACTATATAGGGTGTGTTTAATTCAAATATGTGGGAAAGAGTGCATGTTATGCACCCTAGTCCATGTTGCACTTTTCAGTTTTACTGACTTACACTTTTTGGTAAATGGTATTTCACTTTTCAATTATTAAACTGTATAATAATATTTTTAGTAATAATTGAAAAGTGCAACATCATTTACCAAAAAATTATAAGTCACTAATTGAAAAGTGCAATATGGACTAGGGTGCATAACATGCACTCGAGTGCATACTAGACTTTACCTAATATAATTATGAGAAATATTTATATTAATTAGTTGCACCGTGCAACTCATCAAATACATTTTTTAATGATATTAGTTGATTTGTATAAGATGTTTACATTGAAAAATATTAGTAGTTTTTATTAATTTATCTGTATTAGTTACTTTATAATTATTAATAGTGAATTACAATTAATTAAAATGATTGTTACATTGTGTTTTCATATAATCTTTGAATTAATAAAAAATGATTGTTTATCCCAAAAAAAAATTAGAATGATTAAATGTTTATACAAAAGAGATAGATAATCAAAATGGTTCATGTACTGATTAACTTATTTTGAGTTTGAGTCTCACAGCTACTTCGTACGAAATAAGACAAACAAAGAATTTATAATCTTTTATTCTTAATATTAACAACCATCAGAGTTACTTCATGTCCAATCTCATTATTGCTCTCATTGAATTTTTTGAATCAAGCAGTAGGAGTGTGCAAAAAATGACCGGAAAAAATATCGAAATCAGATCGATCGATTGGTTTTCGGTCTGGTCTTCTTCGGTCCTTCAAATTTATGATTTCGGGTTTCCGGTTCGGTCTGGACCGAATATTTTTTCTTATATATATTCTTTATATTTTTTTACGAATGCACTCTCACTTATTTTTCAAAATCAAGCACTCTCACTTATTTTTCAAAATCAAGTAATTGGTGAGAATGTGAGGTAAAATTGTTACATTTTTCAAATATATAATTTAACAAAAATATTTAATTTACTTTTAGTATCAAAATATCATTAATAATAATGTAAGTAAAATTCACATTGGTGTAGATTGATTTCAAATAATGAGTCAACACTTTAATTTTCATAGACAAATTTATCAATCTTGTTCTTGCTTCCAAAAACTTGAAAAAAAATACTTAAAAAACAGAAAATAAAATAAAAAGCCGGACTAAACCCGGACCGAACCGAACTAATTACGGTCCGATCTCCTGTCCACCCATTAAGATATATTCCGGTCCCGATCCCGTTCCCGATCCGATTCGATTTCGAACCGATGCACACCCCTATCAAGCAGGTAAAGAGGTTGCACATTGGACTCAATTTGTTTGTATATTGTATTGGACTACGCCCGCATATTATGCATACTGAAATAAAAATGATATTATTATTTTAAAGTTAAATATTAAAAGTTGAATATACAAATTAAAAGTATTTTATTATCCATGTAAATTGAATTTATTGATTATCCGACAATTAAAAAACACATTATTGAATTCACACATTCACTTTCAATTTAAAATATACTCCCTCCGTCTAATTTTATAATTCCCATTTGGATTGTACACGATTTTTAAGGAAATTTTATTATTTATGTAAAAAGTGGAAGATTGAGAAAAAAGAATGTTGGGAATAAAATGAGATTTTGATTAAGATACCAAAACCCCTTAAGACATGTCAAATATATAAGTCAAAGTTGAATGAATATGTTTTAGGAATGTTGGAAAATATAAATCAGATTAGTTGAGAAGCTGACATGTTAGGCAGCTTATAGTTGCTTTAGATGCATAAGTTGAGGGGGAACACAAGCTTAGAAGATAACAAGAATCAAGTTCCCTCATGGCTCATAATCAAGTTGATCCCAACACTGCTGATGTTCTAGATGCCCAACTGTGCTGATAGACAGATCAGCTCAGTAAAGAGACAACCTCCCTGATGATCAATTGAGAAGAACACATCAGTTAGATCAAGTCTGCTGATAAGCATGCAATCAAGATCAGAGGAGATGTCCAACAGAGTTGACTAAGCACACTAAATTTGAAGTGATCTGAATCTAGTCTAAGGGAAGAGACAAATGTGCTGATAAGGTCAAGTCCACTGATATGGAAGCATGGATGCTTAGAAGCTATTAACAATGATCAGTGAAGTAAAAGGGCCAACTCAACTGAAGAAAGCTAGCCAACATTGCTGAAAGGACAAGTCAGCTGAAAGTGATAAGCAGATCAGTCCTGATGATAAGGAAAGTTGTCCATTATCAACGAATCAATGATCAGAAGGAATGTCCATGGTTTGACTACTGAATCTTCAAGTTAGACATTGAGAAGAGTGCATCAAAGTCAAGACAAGAAGCTTCCACCCGTTTAATTCCCAATTCAAGGACATGTCACTTTCAAGAATTTGTCTTCCAGTTGCAAAGTTTAAGTAAGACAAATATAGACATTTTGAGGTTGTCTCTCCAACGGACATAACCTCATCTTACTCTATAAATATTGGAGTGTGGAAACCAACCAACTATCCAACTATCCAACTAGGGTGTGGAAACTACAAGCTTTCAAGCCTACAAGCCTTAAGTTCTCTCAAAGAATATTTCATTCTTAGAGTTTCCATACACTTCCAATTACCAACTAAGCTGAACATATTGTAAATCATATAAAGCTTAGAGAGATATCCTATCCTTACACAGAGCTTAATTGTAAAGGATATCTCACCCTAGTTGGAACCAACCTCAACCTTTTAACCTTTCAAGGAAAGTGAGAAAGAGTTGTTGTAGAAGTGTGAGAACTAGAACTGTCAAGTGAAGAACAGTTTAGTTCTAGAGTTGAGATAGTACTAGGACTCTGAATTCCAAGAGTGGAGGAATTATCTTGTTAAATCAGGGAAAGTGGATGTAGGAGCTTAAGTCTCTGAACCACTATAAACCTCTTGTGTTATTTACTTACAAGCTATTTCATACAAGTAACACATTCATACACTGCACATAAACTGATCTTCAAAAGATATACATCACAAGTTGTGCAAAATTGTTTTGGGAAAAGTCCCCTGAAAAGCAGTTAAGTGTTAAGAAAGGATTTCAGAAGTAAAAGGAGTACGTATAACTTAATTAGATAGTTATTCAACTAAGTACTTCATAGTGCTTAGTAGTTCAATTATCTTAAGAAAGTTATACATATTCAGTAGAGTTGTCCAGGACAACCCTGTTGTAAGCCTGATTTGCTTCATTTGAAAAAGATTTGCATATACAAGTGTATTCCCCCCATACACTTGTACCATACTCCTTTCAGGACCAGTAAGTGGTATCAGAGAAGGGGTTCAAAGACCAATGCTTCTGAAAATCCATCTTGATTTTCAAAATCAAATTTTAGTATGGTCACTGAACTGATCTTTCTGAAAAATATTGACACTCTGTGCTTCAACCTCTTAAATTTGAGATATGGCTAGGAACAACCACAATAACAACAACAACAACAATAACAACAACAACAATGTTGTTATTCCTGGAGATGCAGTGGAGACCATCAACAATATGGCTCCAGATCCTATTAACCACATATCTCACCATAAGCTGCCCATGTTCTCAATTGAGAACTATGATTTCTGGAAAATCAGGATGAGAACTCATCTTGCATGCCTTCACAATGAGATGCTGAGAGTCATCACAAGGGGTCCATTCATATTCACTCAAGCAAACCCCAAAGTCACTGATGCTCAAAGAGCTGACCCAAGAGAGGAGATCCCCAAAGATGAAGATGACCTCACCACTGAAGAAAGAAGGAGGCATAACCTCAATGGGAAGAGCCTACCACTGTACAACAACCAAATAAATATGGGATACTCTTGCAGAAATGTGTAAGGGTACTGAAAAAATCAAGGAGAATAAGCTCCAAGTGGTTGTGCAGAAGTTTGAACAATTTACAAAGGAGTCAGAAGAGCCCATTGACAAGTTTGCTGGTAGATTCACTGATATAATGAATGAGATCAACTCATTGGGCAAGGTGTACTCCAAGAGAGAAATTGCACTCAAAATTCTAAGAAGTCTCACTCCAAAGTGTGATGTATATTCTGTAATGATGCAGAACACTAAGGATCCCTCTACTATGCCCATGCAACAAGTCTTCTCAGAACTCAAAGCTTATGATCGAGTTTGATCTCAACAGAAGAAAGTCAATTGAGGAACATTCCTTACCAACCAAAGGAGTTGCATTCAAAGCCAAAGTTGTTGAACCAGAAATGCAGTCCACTCCAAGATCATCAAAGTCAGTCTATAAGGCTAAAATGAAGGAAGAGCTAGCCCTCATGGCTAGGAGGTTTGAAAAACTCAACTCAAGGTTTGGTAGATACAAGAAATTCTACCAGGACAACAAGGTCAGGAGAAGGTACAACTCTCCTGAAGCCAAGGCTGAGGAAAAAAGGCCTGAAGAAAGAAAATCAGAGGACAAGTACTCTGATAGGAGAAAGTCCAACAGAGCTGAACCTTCATCATCTAGAAGAAGAGATGATTCAAAGAAAGATGATGATGAAGACCTGTGCTACAACTGCCAAAAGAAGGGGCACTTTCAGTATGATTCACCAATAGAAAATCCATGATGGTTGGTGATAAGTCTCAAAGTGATGAAAGCTTCAACTCTTCTGATGATGGACTGTTCTCTAACAGTGATGATGATGATGTGTGCAACATGGCCATTGAAGATGATGAGGTATCTTCTACATCTAGTTCATCATCTATTCACTCATTAGAACCTAGTGATGTCAACCTGAAACTATCATTTGGAAAGTTGATGGAAGACTTCACCAGATTGCAAAAACTTCATGAAAGCTGTGAGAGAGAAAATGAAGCTTTATATGCTGAAATTACAAAACTTTCTCAAGCTGAGTATGTAGTAAATGTCAAGTCTACTGAGTTGTATAAACAAATCTTGAGAGAACTTGAGGAAGCTTCTCTCAGGATAGTTGACCAACAAAAGCAGCTTGATGAACAACTACTCACTCAGAAAAGAAAGGATTTTGAAATTAAAATTCTTCAAGCTAAATTTGAAAACCTCTCACATGAATATGATGTTCTAAAAACAAGTGAAGAGAGCTTGAAAAATAAGATGTCTGCAATGAATAAATCCTCTAAAGCAATAGAGGAAATTCAGAGCTTCCAAAGACCTATGACTCAAAAGAGTGGATTGGGATATGATCCATTTGAATCTTCACCTTGTCTTAGTGTTGCTTCAATAAGTAACACTAAGATGATCTTTGTCAAATCAATGGCACAACAAGCTGAAAATGAATTAATTCAGCCACTAAACTAAGGAAATGGCAAAATGAATGAAGTGCCCACTCAAGTATTCCAGAGAACAAGGCCCACACCTAAGGAAATGGCCAAAGTCTCTGAATACAAGAGGAATGATGTTCAGCAGAGTAGACCCAATGGAAGGGCAACTCATCTAAACAACATTTAGAGAGGTTGTCCAAGGTATGTTCAGCCTAGGCCAACTCTCCTGAGGCAACCTCAGCTGAACAGACCTAAGGCCAACTCTCCTAGGCACAATAAAATGAGACAACCAAAACCCTTCATGCCAAAGGGTAATGGTCATCTATATGCCCATCCTCAAAGATTCCCTCAAGCTGCACAAAGAACTCATAAGTTCAGGAGAAATGACAACTCTCCTGAAACTTACAGAGTTAACACTTTCACACACTCTTTCCCAAAGGCATTTATGAGGAAAACTGTTTATGTTGATGCTAGAGGAAAACAACTTAGCCACCTTGAATCAATCGGGGTTATTATGCAAGTTTGGGTTCCTAAAGGTACAACTAACCTCTCAGGACACAAAATTAAAAGGGTACCTAAAGCTTGATTATTGCAGGTACCTAAGGACCACAAGAAGATGAGGAGTTTGAACAAAAAGACAGCATGGTACTTGGACATTGGATGTTCAAGGCACATGACTGGGAACAAAACACTCCACACTGATTTCATTGAACAAGAAGGTCCTAATGTCACATTTGGAGACAGCTCACAAGCCACTACAAAAGGTTATGGTACCTTGAACATTGGTAATGTCAAGGTAACAAATGTATCATATGTGGCTGGTCTAAAATATAACCTCCTAAGCATAAGTCAGTTCTGTGATAAATGATATAATGTTGAGTTCACAAGTGATAAATGACTAATCAAAGATAAAACTCAACAAACTCTACAGACTCTACAGACTGGAACTAGAAATGGAAATGTGTATTTTGCTGACTGGGACAAGTCTACTGATGCAACATGCTTTATTGCCAAGAGCTCAAATGAACAAAGTTGGTTATGGCATAAAAGGCTAAACCACCTGAATTTTAAATCCATGAACAATCTGGCTAGAAATGCATTAGTAAAAGGACTGCCTTATGAAGTTTTCATTAAAGAACATGTTTGTAAACAATGTCAAGAAGGAAAACAGATTAAAGCTTCATTTAAAGGCAAACCAGTCATTTCTACTGAAAGGGTACTTGAACTGTTACATATGGACTTATTTGGACCAATTACCCCTGCAAATATAAATGGAATAAAATACACATTGGTTGTAGTAGATGACTTCTCTAGATTTACTTGGGTAATATTTCTCCTTAATAAGAAGGAAACACAAGTCAAACTCCCGGAGTTAATGAAGAGATTGTCAAATAAGAAAAACCTTAATATCATCAAAATAAGATCTGATAAAAGCACTGAGTTTATAAATTCATACATAAATGAGTATTGCATAGAAAATGGTATTGCCCATGAAACCTCAGCAGCTAGAACCCCTCAGCAGAATGGGGTAGCTGAAAGAAGGAATAGAACTCTTAAAGAGGCAGCTAGAACTTTAATTGCTGATTCAATCTTGCTTAAGAGATTTTGGGCTGAAGCTATAAACACTACATGTTATACTCAAAATAGATGCTTGATCACTAAGGGTCAAGGCAAAACCCCTTATGAACTCTGGAAAGGAAATGATGAACTGAATGACCCAATCCCAGTTCATAATCAGGTAACAACTATCAATGAAGAAGTAGGCTCGGTTGAGGTAGTTAATGGATCAAATATTCTAGGGGGAACTAACAATGTTGAAAATGTCAATGTCCCTGACATTGAGGCCAACACCCCTGAATATGATCCTGAATTAGATCCTGCATTAGATTTTCCTGAATTTTATGAACCTAGTGACTCAACCTTAGTAGAGGACAACTCTACTGAAGGGATCAGGAAAGAAGGAATTGGTTATCTGACCATCCAACTAACCTGATACTTGGAGATCCAAGTATAGGCGTCAAAACTAGAAGGTTTTATGGTGAAAATGCTTTGTTTTGTTGCTTCTTATTAGAACAGGAACCTCAAGACATTGAGGAATCACTACAAGATGCAAACTGGATTACAGCCATGCAATGGGAGCTGAACCACTTTACAAGAAATGATGTATGGGAACTGGTTGACAGACCATCACATCAAGATGTTATTGGAATAAAGTGGATGTTCAAGAACAAGAAGAATGAGAATGATGTGATAGTCAGAAACAAGGCCAGATTGGTGGCCAAAGGTTATTGTCAATCAGAAGGCATAAACTATGATGAGACATTTGCACTAGTGGCAAGACTTGAAGCAATAAGGCTATTCCTAGCATATGCTGGCCACAAAAGGTTCGAAGTCTATCAAATGGATGTCAAGAGTGCCTTTCTAAATGGAGTACTCAAAGAAGAAGTTTATGTGGAGCAACCCCCAGGGTTTGAAAAAGGAAATCAAGTATACAGACTCAAGAAAGCCCTCTATGGACTTAAGCAAGCTCCAAGAGTTTTGTATGACACCTTGTCACAATTTCTGTTGGATCATGGTTTTGTCAAAGGGACAGTAGACAGAACCTTGTTCAGAATTTTTGAAGAAGAAGACATCCTACTTGTCCAAATATATGTGGATGACATCATATTTGGATCACCAAATGAGAAGCTTTGTGAGAAATTCTCATAGCTCATGCAAAGCAAGTTTGAGATGTCAATGATGGGGCTGATGAATTTCTTCTTGGGATTTCAAGTCAAGCAATCAAAGGAAGGAATCTTCATCAATCAAGCCAAGTATACAAGGGAGATGATTAAGAAGTTTGGGTGTTCAACTAGCAAACCAGTGAGAATTCCTATGAACACAAATTGGAAAATGGATCCTGATGAGAGTAGTGTTTCAACCAACTCTACTGAGTATAGAGGAATCATTGGATCTCTCCTCTATCTCACAGCCAGTAGACCTGACATCACCTTTGCAGTAGGTGTATGTGCAAGGTTCCAAGCCAATCCTAAGAAGATTCATCTAGAAGCTGCAAAGAGGATCTTGAGATACCACAAAGGCACTGAAAATATAGGCCTTTGGTATCCTTCAGATGACAACTTAGAGTTAACTGGCTATTCAGATGCAGACTATGGAGGATGCATAATTGATAGGAAGTCCACTTCTGGAACATGCCAATTCTTGGGAAGAAAGCTCATCTCTTGGTTCTCAAAGAAACAAAACACTATGGCAACTTCAACTACTGAAGCTGAGTATGTTGCAGCTGGAAGTTGCTGTGCTCAAATCCTTTGGTTGAGACAACAACTCAAGGACTATAATGTCAACTCCCCTGAAGTGCCAATATTTTGTGATAACAACAGTGCTATAGCAATATCACAAAATCTAGTGTTACACACAAGATGCAAACATGTGGACATCAAACATCACTTCATTAGAGATCATGTGGAAAAGAAGGACATCAAATTGGTGAAAATACACACAAATCATCAAAAGGCTGACATTCTGACCAAACCTCTTGTTGAAGCAAGGTTCATGGAGCTTTCAGCAGAGTTGGGACTTCTTGATCCAGGAAAGATGGACAAGTAAGCCCAATGGAGTTCAACAATCAAGGGGGAACAAGAACTGTTCTTCAGCAGACTTGGGCAAAGTCTACTGAAACTCAGGAAAGATGACCAAAGGCTATTCATAGAAGTTGGGCAGATCAATTCATTGATCTAGGCCCACTTCAGAAGATTTGGGTCAGGACACTTGTCCACGTGGGGCCAGATAAGCTGAAATGGATATCAAAACAAATATAGGATTGATAAGCACCTATTTTGGGTAATCATTGCCTATTTTGATGGCTTTCTTATTCCTCTTAAAGCCATCGCCTTTACAAAGATTTAATTTGTCCCCTACCCAAAAAGTCACTTTCGAAGCATTTAATGTAAAGATTCAATTCTTGTTTGCATTAAACAATTCTAGCCCGCAATCTACCTTGATAACACCCCAGCCATAATAAGCCTTAACTTTACATCCCACGATTTGATAAAACAGTTTTAAAACTTGAAATCAATTTTTCAACCGTTGGATCACTATTGGCCAACTCCCCTGAATTAATCCTGGCCATCCAATGTTTGATTTCCCTTTTTGTAAACTGTTGAATTGCCTTAAAACTCACCAACTCATTGACATACATTCATTTTGGAATATACTCTAAGTCTTAAGAAGCCCAAACCTTTCATTCTTCCCCACACATACTTTCAAACCCTAACAAAAATTCTCAAAACCTCAAGCTTTCTTACAGTTCATCCATGGCATCCAAAATTAGACAAGACAAGCTTGTTGACTTCTCAAATGAGAAGTTGGACATTGATTTTGAGTATCTCAGTCACAAAAACAATCTCACCTTTGAACCCATTATCTCTTTTGAGAGTGAACTTCCAGAAGTTACTCCCACATTAAGATGGTTAAGGAGAGCAGACTTGCAGAAGTTCATGGAGAACAAGCCAAGTTCATGCTTGGAGCAGTACATAACTGACTTCTTTGCCTTTCTGAAATGGAAATGTAAGGCAACTGGAGGAGAAGTGTCTACCAGGCTGACATATGTAGATGAAGGTGAAGAGGAAGATAGCTCACATGTGGTCAAATTTTTTGAGGAGGACCTAGAAGATGCCTTTGGATTACCTTCAGAGGGAAGGAATCCAGAGACATATGGAACTAGGCATGAACAAGAAGTTGCTCAAGAATGGCTCAAAGTTCCAGGTCCACTATCCTCCACACAACACAAAAATACTCTCAAGCCTGAATTTCTCACACTCTTTGAGGTGGTGACCAAGAGTATTCTGAGCAACACTGGCAGTCTTGAGCAAGTGTGTTTGCCAAGAATCAGGATCATGGCTACAGTAATTGATGCCAGTGACAAAGACATCAAGTTCAACTGGAGAAACTTCATCATGGGGGAAATGATGAAGGAGAAGGCAAAATTCAAGGTGAAAGCCCACATGAAGGTGGTGTTGGAAGGGAAACTGAGATATTGCACAAGGGCAAGTCTCCTGATAGAAAGGTTTTCCCATTATTCCCAGATGCAGACCTTTGCCAAACCTCTCCCTGCTCAGAAAATCATGTTCAGAAGACTTTCCAAGAAGTCTGAGAAGAGGAAAATGCAGGTGGCCAAACTTGCTGAAGAAGTGATTGAGAAGAAGCCCAAGATGAAGCCAAGAACAAAGGCAAGGGCAGTGAAAACAAGGAAGATGACTCAAATCCTATCAAAAGAGGATTCTGATACTTCAGCAGAGTTGGAGAAGGATTCTGAGGAATTAAGGGAAAAGTTCCCAATGGCAGTGGTGAAAAAGAAAAAGGGTGAAAAGAAGCAATTTGCTTCTAAAAAGAGGGTCAGGGAGGTTGTCCCAGAAGAAGAAGGAAGTGGGAGCTCTAGGGTAAGTAAGAGAAGGGCCAAGCCTTCTGAGAAAATGAAAAACTTGCAGGAGGAGAAGACATTAAGGATTGCTCTCAAGGAGAATAGAGCTGAGAGCAGATCAAAATCCAAATCCAAATCCAACTCCCCTAAAGCTGGAACTCCTGAGTCCAAGTTCCCTGAAGCCCATCATTCAGAGCCCAACTCCCCTGACACCCATAAAACCCCTGAAAACCAACCCATCACCCCCTTAGATCTTACCAAGAGATATTCTTCAGAGGGAGCAGCTCAAAGAGGTCCAATAAACATCTTAGTTAATATTGCAGTTGATGAATCAAGACTAGACTCTCCCCTTGATTCATCTATGCTTCAATACTCAAGATTCCTTGAAGCTGCATTGATAGAACCCACTCCCTTAAGTAAACTCCCTTTAGGAACATTGCTCTCAAAAGCACCTGAATTATCCCTTGCTGAGCCCAATGTCCCTGAACCCACCCCTGAAGCCAATCCTACTGAAACTGTTGCCAACTCCCCGATAACCCAAAGTCCCCAGTCAGATGGAGATGAGAAGGAGTATACCTTTGAAAGTATGCTCAGATGTGGAGCCAGAGCAACTGTAGACAGCTTGTACCCCAATCTTTCTGAATTTCCAAGATTGCAGAGGGATTTCCATGATTTGAGAACCTTAGTTGAAGTGAAGGACAAAACCATCATGGAGATTGCCTAAGTTATTCATGACAAAGGTGCAAGTTGGTGGCAGATTGAGGAGAGTAGACTTCTACACTTTGCACATGTGCAAAAGACAAGATTCCTGACAAATGAAGCTATCTTTGCAAAGTTGGTAGAAGAGAAAATTGCTGAAGAAAAGGATAGAATTGCAAAGGGCATCAAACACCCTGATAGCAGTTCTAATGATGATGTTGATGATCCTACAAATCCCAACTCTCCTGGTCCTCAAGACAGTAAGATTCACTATCTTACCTATGCAAGAACAAAGGGCTCTGTCTCTTTAGAGGTGTTGACCAAAGATGGTAACACAGCCAAAGATGCATCAGCCCATGATGGTTCAACTGAGCCTGAGGCACAGATAAATGATGTTGAGGCTTCCCAAGGAGAAACTAGTTTGGTTAAAACCTCATCAGTGTCAGCAGAGTTGGACACTAACCAACTTTTAACCATTCAGGATGACTCAGTGGCCTTGGGATGCCCAAGCATTGTGATCTCCCAACAACTGCCTTCTATGAATGCTGTTGAGGATGTAGAAGATGCAGGTTTAGGTGAAGGAGTTGAAAATGAGATTAGTCCTGAAAAACAAGAGGGTGTTGAGGAGGAAAGTGAGGTAGTAATCACTAAGATAGTGAGTGTACTAACTATAGAGGGTGAGGATGGAGTAAGTGAGGAAGGGTGGATTATTCTTGAAGTCAAATCTGAACTTCAAGAATCCCTTGATGAGAGGAGGTCTGTTCTTCATGATTGTGAGATTATCTATGATAAAGGTGAAAAGAAAATAGTTGAAAATGAGGAGAAGTCTGTTGATGCATCAAGGCCTTAAGAAAAAGAAATTGAGGGTGAAGAGGGTGATTTTGCTGATAAATTTTTCTTTGCAGATACTGCAGGTATAACCCTTGATCAAATTTTTGCTGAAGATGTGTTTACAGATGCTCCAGTTCAAGTGGATGTCAGTCTGTCCAAAGTTGCACTTGAAGAGCATTCAGCAAAGTTGGACACTTTGGCCCAACAAGTAGAAAATGCCTATGCCCAAACTTCTGAAACCTTGGATGAACAAGGCAGAACTCTTGCCTCAGTGGAGACGAGGCTCACTTTTTCAGAAAATGTGGTGTTACCCACAATTGAAGCAAGGATATGTTATTTATGCTTATGATGTGTATTTGCTCTGATCACATGCTCTGATTGGTTGAATTTAACTATGAACATGATTTGTAATGCTCAAATGAAATATGAATGATAGTTAAACACTTTTTGAATCAAGAGATAATTTTTCCCTGTCTCAACTTGCCTGACTTAAACATATATGCACTTAAACTGTGATTGTACTAACATTTTCTTTCAGGAAATTTGACCTTAGTCATCTCCACTGAAGGTATATGTAATAAGTATAGTCAAGTCACCTTTGTATAGGTTTTGGCATCATCAAAAAGGGGGAAATTGTTGGGAATAAAATGAGATTTTGATTAAGATACCAAAACCCCTTAAGACATGCCAATTAGATAAGTCGAGATTGAATGAACATGTTTCAGGAATGTTGGAACATGTAGTTCAGGCTAGTTGAGAAGCTGATATGTTAGGCAGCTCATAGTTGATTTAGAATCATAAGTTGAAGGGGAAAACAAGCCTAGAAGATTACAAGAATCAAGGTTCCTCAAGGCTTAGAATCAAGTTGATCCCAACACTGCTGAAAAGATAAATGACCAACTATGTTGATCAAGACAGCTTAGTATAGAGACAACCTCTTTGATGTTCAACTCAGAAGAACACATCAAGAAGACCATGTCTGCTGATGTATGTATCAAAGTTCAGAGGAGATGTCCAGCAGAGTTGACCAAGCACACTTAAACCTAAAATGTTCTAAGGAAAGAGCCAAATGTGCTGATGGGGTCAAAACCACTGATATAGATGCAAGAAAGCTTAAGAGCCTTCAATTAATTATCAGTGAAGTTAAGAAGTCAACTCAACTGAAGAGAGTTAGCCAACACTGCTGAAAGGACAATTCAGCTGAAAGTGATAAGCAGATCTGTCCTGATGATAAGGAAAGTTGACCCTTATCAAGGAACCAATGATCATAAGTAATGTCCATGTTTGATCAACTGCATCTTCAAGTCAGACATTGGGAAGAGTGCATCAAAGTCAAGACAAGAAGCTTCCAGCCGTTTACTTCCCAAACTAAGGACATGTCACTTTCAAGAAACTGTCTTCAAGTTGCAGAGTTCAATGAAGACATAATTAAACATTTTGAGGTTGTATCTCCAACGGACATAACCTCAATTTGCTCTATAAATACTGAAGTGTGGAAACCATTTGAAGTGTCCAACATCCAACTATCCTACAATCCAAGGAAACTACAACACTCAAGCTTACAAGCTCACATAAGAATACTTCATTCTTAGTTTCCATACACTTCATCTCAGATGAACCTACTGTAAATCATACAAAGCTTAGAGAGATATCATATCCTTACACAAAACTCAATTGTAAAGGATATCTCACCTTAGTTGGAACCAACATCAACCCTTAAACCTTTCAAGGAAAGTTAGAAGGATTGTTTCAGTAGAAGTGTAAGAACTAGAATTGTCAAGAGAAGAACAGTTTAGTTCTGAGTTGAGAGAGAGTACTAGGACTCTGAATTCCTAGGGATCAAGGCACTAAGGAGTAGTGTGGTTGATAAGTGCACCTTGGCACTATAAAACAAGTTAATTCCAAGAGTGAAGGATTTATCCTGTTAAATCAGGGAAAGTGGATGTAGGAGCTTGAGTCTCTGAACCACTATAAACCTCTTGTGTTATTTACTTACAAGCTATTTAATACAAGTAACACATTCATACACTGCACACAAACTAATCTTCAAAAGATATACATCACAAGTTGTGCAAAACTGTTTTGGGACAAGTCCCCTGAAAAGCAGTTAAGTGTTAAGAAAGGATTTCAAAAGTAAAAAGAGTTTAAATATAAAGGGTCAACCACAATAAAGGTCCATCTTTATTTGTTGGGTTTTATAAGCCCAAATTGAATTTAACTGGATTTATTGGATTTTGGAGACCCAAATAATTTGAGGGACCAATTAAATAATTAATTATATATATATTTACTTTAGTAATTAATTTTATTTAAATTCCTACAAATAAATAATAAATTTAATTAATATTTAACAAGTCGTCTAAATTTAATTTGCAATTGAATTTTCCTCATCCACAAATACTTTATAGTATTTTTTTTTTAATATTAAAAAATATGTTCCCGAGCTAAACTAGGCCACATATTTTGAGGCTCGATAGCAATCGAGTTGAGCTCAAGTGAAAGCCTACCCGACCCAACTTGACTCGACCCGGTCCCTTGCGGCCCGGCCCGGTCCAACATAAGAGAAATAAGCACCACTAATGGGTCAAGAGCCAGGTCGCTGGGTCTGACACAAACCGATTAGACAGGCCCAACCCAATCTAGTCCAACTTATTTGACAACTCTGAATATATATGTCATTTTACAATTAAGTATTTTTATTTATTATAAATTTAAAGTATATATTCAAAATATTTTATTTATTAGTAGGACGATGCAATGCGATTGCATTTTGTATAAAGCAGACGCACAAATGCGAAGTGCAATTATATAAAAGAAAATTCATATATTTGATCAACAATCCAATGGTATTTGAAATGTTGTTTGTTATAAGGCAACACGAAGTCTGTCTTATCATAGAAAGACCATTCTTTCTTAATATTAAAATGCAACAATATTAGAAGATTGCACACAATTTATTTTATGGTCCTATAATTTTAAAAAAACAAATCAAATAATTTAGAACGGGTGATATATTCTATTTCTTCAAATGATTTGAGATAAGCAAAATTGAAAAAATAAATAAATAAAAATGGACAAATAGATGCCCACAACAATGGTAGATCTGGTAAAGGAAAATAAAGTAAGAATACATTTTTATTTATATCAAGAACTTTAGTATTACAAAAAGAAAAAAAAGGAAAGGACAAATTGATGCCCACAACAATTGGTAGATT
Organism: Galeopsis tetrahit; assembly: GCA_963675135.1. Taxonomy (NCBI): domain Eukaryota; kingdom Viridiplantae; phylum Streptophyta; class Magnoliopsida; order Lamiales; family Lamiaceae; genus Galeopsis; species Galeopsis tetrahit. Next base: position 20,438,114 of record OY776130.1, read on the forward strand.
GGGAAGAATAATGATTTCCGATCAAGAGTCTAATGATACAAATAAAGGATGTTTCTGATCGTCTTTCCTGGTCGAGTCCTCCTCATCTCATAGCCCCTCACTTTAGGGTATGACACTTTTCTATAATTTAGACTTTAGGTGCATCAATCCACGAGGTTAGTCTGGTGTTGCAGGTTTGAAACTTAGGAGTATGCTTCTCTAGTAGACAGTCAGATTTGTCCTTCAAATTAGTCGGTCTTTGGATCTGATCCTGATCGAGACTTCAAAAATATAATATACGATGAGACTTGAGTTGAATATACCAATTGTTCAGTTGAACCCTCAGCAGTTGTGTGCGTGATCTTACCTACTAAATAATCGTGCATATATTGTCCAACCCTCAGCAAGAAAATGAAATAAAAAAACCCAAATTCCTACAATTTATGTGTGATGTTTCATGTTTATTTCTAAATCTATTCTGCCATTCCTGTTCTTGTGAAGCCAGATGAGATTAAAATTACCACCCATATATATTCTTTCGCTTTTGGTTTCGCAAGAACAGAAACAGCAGGATAGAAGAAAAAATAAACAAACAAAAAAAAATCACATAAAAAAGGTGAGAACGCAGTTTAGACTTTCGTTTTCCATGCCGATGGTTGGATCAATACATCCACGATTATCTCGTGAGAAAGAGCATGCACACAACTGCTGAAACTTTAGCCCCAAGAGGCTAATATACACTTAATTCTCTTTGGTATGTTATATCTTTCTCGCTTATGTTTCTCTTCTAATTTCTTTACAATTTATACAACTCTTGATTGTTGAGTTAGGCAAATCAATTAATGCACACATTTATTTTAATTTGTTGTTTTATTTAATTCCTAGTGTATCTGCTGTTGAGGAGGCGTTTAATTCAAATTATTAAATGAGAATGGTAAAATAATTATGACAATTATTTCTATTAGTCAACTATACAACTTATTGTTGAGTTAGATAAATCAATTAATGCACACATTTATTATGATGCTTTGCTGTTTAATTTAATTTTTAGTGTAACTACATTGGACTTGGAGGCGTTTAATTCAAATACTTAAATTAAAATTGAAATATAATTATGACAAATATTTATATTAAATTAATAATAAATCTCTAAGTTGTTGAATTTGGTAAATTATTTAATGCACACATTTATTATGATTTGTTGTTTTATTTAATTCCTAGTGTTTTTTTTTTTTGAACAGTAAAGGTATTATATCCACACGGATACTCGGGGTATCCAACCCAAATACAAGAGTCTATGTTACATTGAAATGAATCATTGCATACCGCCTAATTATCATTCAGTTTAGTCTATAAGGCAAAGAAACGGGTCACAAAACCAAGCAGAAATAGAAGAGTTTGGAACCATTAATTTCTGTCCTCCTATCCATGCCCAAAGATTAAGTTTTATATTCTCCAAAGCTTTCTTCGCGTCCGGTCTCTCGTCCATGAATCTCTTAGCATTTCGTATTCTCCAAAGCTCGCAAATAACGCACAACCAGAGGGTAGACATGAATCTCATATTTCCCTTACCAAAACCACATGCGCAACTGTGTTGAAGAGAGTTTATGGAGATGTCAGAATGAGAGACCATACAGGTCTTAAGCCATTTATGGCATTCCTGCCAAACTTTTGTTGCAAAGGGACATTCTATTAGGAGATGTTTGTTGCTCTCTAATTCGTTATCACAAAGTGCACATCGAGCCTCCCTGTCCGCGAGCAGGATGCTTCTCTTTCTTAAGTTGTCGGTCGTTGCAAGCCTTCCGCGTAAGGCTTTCCACCCGATCATTTTTACCCTCCGCGGTGCGTAGCTATTCCATAGTAAATTAAATTCTGGTTTGCCAGCATTCGACTCACCCCCTGCTTCATTTTCCTCATTTAATTTCGAATATGTAAAGCTTGTTGAATATCGACCCGTCGGCGCAAAATCCCAGCTCCACGAGTCCTCCATATCACGAGAGGGCCTGTTCCTGTCCAAGAGATCAAGTAGTTCAGTTAGATTAATTAGTTCAGAAGCTGAGAGAGCTCTTACCCATGACCAATTCCAATTCCAGCCATTACTACTCCATGAACCCATGCTGCGGATATCCAGGTTCTTTTGCCCACTAAGCCTGTACAGCTCCGGAAATGTATCACAAAGAGCCTCTGCACCTTCGATCCACCTGTCTCCCCAGAATTTAATGCTTGCTCCGTTGCCCACCACACGCTGCAATTTGTTGTTCGCTTCCCTGCCTCCTATTGCTTGATAGACATTTTTGATCTCATTCCACCAGCTTGATCCGACTGGTCTTCGGCCTCTCCTGCTCTGATTGCTCGGTGTTTCAATGTCCAGGCCCCCATATCTTGACTCCAAAACCTTCACCCACAAGTTCTCCTTTTCCGTGACAAATCTCCAAATCCATTTCCCAAGTAGCGCTAAATTGAAAGTATTCAAGTCTTTAATGCCTAGGCCTCCCTTTGATTTATCTTTGCAAACATCATCCCAACTCACCCATGGAATTTTTCTAGTTTCTCCTGTCCCCCCACCCCATAAAAAATTCCTCTGTAATTTCTTGATATCATTCAAAACAGATTTTGGAATCTTGAAGAAGGAGAGATAGTAGGTTGGTATTGCGGAAAGAACAGCCTGAATCAAGGTCGCTCTCCCACCCATAGAGATATGTTTGTCTTTCCAAAGGGCGAGCTTTCCACGAATTTTCTGAAGCATACCATTCCATGATTGTGTTTTATGGTGATTAAGGCCGACATTCATGCCCAAAAAGTCCATAGGCAGGCTGCCCGAAGAGCAGCCCAAGAAGGATGCCATCTCGTGCTTGTCCTCCTCGCACATATGGATGCCTACGAGGCTGCTTTTATTGAAGTTCACGCCTAAACCGGAGATTAGTTCAAATAATTTCAGTGTGAGCTTGATGGCCCTGATGTCCTTCCACGAGCCGTTGCAAAGAAAAATGGTGTCGTCCGCATATTGCAATAAAGGAAATCTGCACTTTGTTTTTACCTATGCTTATGGGTTCGAGAGCCCCTGTTTCTACAGCTCTGTTCACAATCACCTTAAGCCCTTCCGCCGCGATGAGAAAAAGAAGGGGCGATAAAGGATCGCCTTGGCGCAGGCCCCGCTCTAACTTAAAATCACCCGACGAGCTGCCGTTTACAAGCACAGCCGCGCTTGCCGTTGAGATACATTCTTTTATCCACAACCTCCATTTTGGGCTGAAATTCATACCTTGCATCATGCTGTCAAGATAAAGCCAATCTACCGAATCAAATGCTTTTGCGAAATCCACTTTGAAGATAGCTCTTTTTTTCCGTTTCTTTTTTGCTTCGTCTATTGCCTCGTGAGCCACTAATATTCCATCTAAGATTTGTCTTCCCCCAATAAATGCCGATTGACAGTTTGAGATGACAGCCTCCATCACTTTTGCCAAACGCCTGGCTAGTATTTTAGCAATGATTTTATATAGACTCCCGATCAGTGAAATAGGCCTGAACTCGTCCAATTTTTGAGCTCCTGCTTTCTTGGGAAGCAGGACAATGAAAGATGGGTTCAGGCCTTTGACCAGGCGGCCGTGCTGATGGAAGTCAGACATCATATTGACAATTTCTTGCTTTAGTAATGCCCAATTTTCTTTGAAGAAACCCATCGAGAAACCGTCCGGGCCCGGGCTCTTTGAAGTTTCACAATCCCAAATTGCATCTTTTATTTCCCCCTCTCCAAATTCTGCAATGAGAAATGCGTTGTCGCAGGTATCCAATTTTTGTTTGATCAATTCCGGCGGAATTAGAGGCCTAGCGAAATGAACAGATTTGTAATAAGTACTGAAATGTCTAAAAATTTCGTTTTTGACTCCAGAAACCGAATCAACCCAGGTGCCTCCCACATAAAGACCAGTGATAGCATTTCCGGCCTTCCTGCCATTAATCATTCTATGGAATAGCTTCGTATTTACGTCACCCTCTTTCAGCCAATTTACCTTAGCCATTTGGTGAAGTTGCTCTTCTCGTGACCTTAAATCATTTTGAATTCCAGCTAAAAGCTCCCTTCTTCTATCGCCCTCTCTTTCTTCCAGCCCAAATATGTCGTCCAAGGTGTCTAGCCTATCAATCTCTTTTCTCTTGTTTTCGATGTTGGTCTCTAAGCACCCGAAGACAGATTTGTTCCATTCTCTGAGGTCACCTTTAAGCATCTTCAGTTTCTCTTTAAGAATAAAACCACTCCAGCCTTGAATATTGTACTCGCCCCACTTTGTTGCAACAAAATCTTTGAAAGTGGGGTGCTTCATCCAATTATTGAAGAACCTAAAGGGTTTTGGACCCCAATCTTTGCGTTGAAAATTCGTGAATATTGGACAATGATCCGAAATTGATCGTCCGAGGCCCTTCACAGTAACATCAGGCCATTTCTCAGTCCAATCAGCATTTACCAACATTCTGTCTAAACGACTCTTGCACGTCCCGTCAGGCCTGTACCAAGTGAATTTTCTACCTGAGAGAGGCAACTCCACAAGGTTGGCTTGAATGATAAAATCCTCAAAGGCCGACATATCTCTATGATCATCTCGTTCGCCTCTCCCGACCCTTTCTCCCGAGCTTCTAATAGCGTTGAAATCACCGGCAATACAGATATAAGCGTCTATGTTTTGGTCCACGATTCCTGACAGCAGCTCCCAAATTTCCATTTTTTCTCTAGTGTTGCACGGAGCGTAGACGTTTACAAGTACACACCTGCGCCCATCCTGAATCCAGATGCCTTGAACGACCAAGAAGCCTCTCCTGTGCCATGAGCTTTGCTTTGTAAAGGCGTCTTCCTCCCAGATAGTGACAATGCCCCCGGACCTTCCTTCAGCGGGTCTGAAATCCCAACCAAACTTTGCATTACCCCATACTGATTTGCAAATGAAGGAATCCATTTTTTCGATTTTTGTTTCTTGTAGGAAACAAATTTCTATGTTGTTCTTCCTGATCATATCTTTAATTTCTTTTCTTTTTTCCTTCCCTCCTAAACCTCTGGTGTTGAAACTAAGAAGTCTCATTAATCAACTCTATGTGAGCCACCTTTCAATTGATCCGCTACCTTTAAAGCTCTCTGTTTCGCTTTCCTATCGAGGTCTTCGAGCCGCTTTGTTGTAATCTCATCAGATTCTTTTCCTATGATGCCCAAGTTTTTTCCAAAATCCCAGGTTTGCGTTGCCTCATCTCTGATTCTCGTTTCCTCCTCACATGAGCCCATCTGCTGACCTCTGTGCTTACCTCCTCCATCTTGTTATTCTTTTTTGGTTTTTTCTTCACCTTTTTCCCTTTGGCGGTCAACAATTTATGAAGACCAGTTGAAGTATCTCTCTCCTCTGCTCTGTTGTGTCACTTCCAGAGTCTCTCTCACCCTCTGCAGTGCCAGATGTCTCTCCTTCGTCCATAGTGTCTGGGCCCCCACTAGGAATAGTAGGGCCATTTTCTTGAAATAAAGAGTTTAAATCTATGGCGATTAAAGGCGTTGGCTATATACCCCTCCAGCTCTGTTAAGTATACTCCCCCTCTACATTTATTAATTTAATATTAATGTAAAATACCTAAACTACCCTTATATTAAAATAAACTAAAATAATCATGATAAATACACTCCCACACTTTTAAAACCCTAACCCTAATACGTTGTCGTCGCCGCCGCCTCCTCCGGCGACCAACACCAACTCATTTTCAACACAGAAATTTTAAAACATAAAATAAAAATAAAAAACATATTTTCGACAAACCAGGGTCGACGGAATGCATTATCGTCGACAAATTGTCGTCGACGATAATTCATTCGGTCGACACTAGTTTGTTGAAAAAAAAACTTAAAATTTTCGATGAACCAGTGTTGAAGAAATGCATTATCGTCGACAACAATTTGCCAACGACAATGCATTCCGTCGACAACAATTTGCTAACGACAATGCATTTCGTCGACAACAATATGCCGACGAGAATGCATTCCGTCGACCCTGGTTCGTTGAAAGTTAAAAAAAAAAGAAAAAAAAAAGGACTTACATGCGCGGACTATTGTGTGGAGAGGGGGAGCGTGGCACAGCGAATGAGGGGGAGCGTGGCACAGCGAATGAGGGGGAGGAGGCAGTGCTACATGGCCGATTCAGGTTTCGGGAGAAGGTTGTCGTGGGAGGGAGGCGTCGGCGTCGCCGCACATCATAAATTTAAAAAAAAAAAATCATAAACTTACCTGCTCGCGCGGGAGGAAGGCGACAACCGGCGAGCAACTAGCGGCGCGCGAGGGGAAGAGAGAGCGGCGGGCGACGCCGGGCAAGGGGGCGCCGCCGCGTCGCCTGAACAGAAAATAAGAAAAAAAAAATCACATTATTTATTAAGGCTTCAGTAATTGGACTTTTATTAAAAGAATGGCCCAGCCCATTATCAGTATTAGAGTAGTTGGGCCCTAAATAAATGCCAACATGCGACTCTTCCCTTTCTGGTGTCTGCCTTGGGGGTTCGCCCTACAATTAAATTTCTTGGGATTCTCTTCAAGAGGCTTAATTGCGGCTGGAACACCTGCTTCCAAGATATTTGCCGGCTGATTAATTAATGACGGCTCTCCACCCATGACGTCATTGAAGGACTGAGACTGATTAATTAATGACGGCTTTTCACCTTCTCCGGCCATCGGAAATTCCGATGCAGTAAAGAGCGCCGGCCCGTCCGCAATTTCCCAGTCTAGATCATTGCTTGCCATGATACCTGCGTTTTCTGTCTCCCAATCCTCCCATTCAAGATCAAAATCCTGTCCTCTTCTTTAATTCTGATGTCATGAGTCCGGCCATCAATCTGAACCCGAATTGGCTTCCTGGTGATCTCCGGGGAAGCCGTTCTGATCAAAATTCTTGCAAACTGAAGATTAGATTTGTTAATGGTATCTTCATCAATCTTAACGATGCTGCCGAAACGTGACACAATCCTTTCAAAGAAATTTTTGGTCCAGGCATGTAGAGGAATATCAAACCAGTTCGTCCAGATAACTCTTCGGCTTCTTGTAAAGTCCGGCGTCCAAGGTACCACCTCCTCGAACCACCGCGCTGTCCAATCCGAGGGCCTGAAGCCCTCCTCATCATTATTGACGACTTTACGGGGTTTGAATAGTACCGTGTCACCACCGAGACTCATTACCTTCCATCCAACCCCACAATCCTTCGCAATATCCTCACCGTATTCAGCCCAGGAGAACTGCCTTCTGATGTCTCCGATGAAGCATCCATCTAACCATTTCCAGTCTTCTTTGGAGGAGGTATAACTTATGCCATTATATATATCGCATTCCTCCCCCTTCCGCTCCCATTTATATTAATCAATTATAGAATTGGTTTTGGATTAATATACACATTTATTATGCTTTGCTATTTAATTTAAGTTTTAGTATAACAAAGGGTTTAATTTAAATCCTTAAATGAGAATTGAAATATAATTATGACAAATATTTCTATTAACCAATAATAAATTTCTAGGTTGTTGAGTAAGGTAAATCAATTATTGCATTTATTTATTATGAATTGTTGTTTTATTTATTTCTTTGTGTGTCTATTTAGTGAGCGATAAAATTTTATTGTACCCTTTAAGTTTTAACTTTTTTAATTTATGCATTTGGCCGTAAAATTGGAATTCCGCTCTTATAGTCCAATTTATGTCATTTTTAGTTTGAAAATTAGAAATTAATAATTAAAAAACTTCTGAATATCACATTAAAAATCTAATAATCTTATTAAATTTTATAAATGGTGTAAAATAAAGATTCTACGATTCTACAATTCAAAAATAAATGTGTTAATTAATTTTTTTTAAATCTCATTAAAAATTTGAAAATCACATAAAATATAAAATTCCAAAATTTTTTAGGATGTCGGGCAAAATTTTAGACTTTTTATTATTCTTGTAAGAATTTTAGAATTTTTAATCTACCCATTTAAAAAAAATGTGTTTTTTATAAATTTTAATGAGGTTTTAGAATATCTTAATTTTTAAATTGCAAATTTTTCGATTTTTTGAAATGCATTTTTATTTTATTTTACACATTTTATCATTTTTATTGAGATTTTAAAAAATTTAATGAGATATTTTAAATTTAATTTTACACATTTTATAATTTTTAATTTTAATGAGATTTTGGAATATTTATGATATTTTAAGATTTTTAATGGGTTTTTTAAAGAATTTAATTTTTAAATTTAAAGGACGTAAATTGAACTATTTGACCGGAATTCCAATTTATTTATTCCTCACATTCCGGTGAGTTTGAAATTTTTTCCGCCAAAAGGATGTAAATTGGACAAAAAATAACGGAAATTGAAAAATGAAAACTTAAAGAATATAAATTGCAATAGATCTAAATTACCGTACGCAAAATTAAATTTTCTCTTAAGAGTGTTTAATTTAAACCCTCAAATGAAAAAAAATGTAATATATATACTACAAAAAAATGCACTTTTCGTAAGGAAATTTTTGGTTACAAAAAACTTCTACAACGAAACATTTCATTACAAAAATTGGTCTTGTAAAACTCGTTGCAAAAAGTTTTTGTAACGAAAAAAATTCAATTTCGTTACCAATACAATGGTAACGGAGACCCCTTGGGGTTACTAAAACCTTGATAATGGTAACAAAACACTCGTTACAAAATGTTTTAAATCTGTTCAAAATAAATTTTTCTTTACAAATAAATTGTTACATAAAATCGTATATTTAATATTAATATTTTGTAATATTTTACAATTCATTAAATTTCAAGAATAAATAATGAATAGAACTAACTCATATGGTTTATTTACAAATTACACTATACAGACATTTGAGAAATTTAAAAAACAGAGGATCATAATACAATAATTTTATTTCAAAAAAATAATACATCTCCAAATGAAATCATTCTAATCTGGTCAGTAACAACCTTGTAGGCCATGTCAACTTTGTCAAGTCCAATTTGTACGTAGTAATGATGAGTTTTAGTTGCATAGAAAGAGCAGAATAAGGAACATGATAAAGCAACAATATGCAAATCATAACTAATTGAGTTCAACAAAAAATATGATTCTTTTCAGAATAGTTTAATTTTTTTTCCTAATTATGTAAGATATATTTCACATTATTTAACATTTAGGGCTCAACATAGTCTCTGTTTCTACAACAATTCTCAAAGCAGAGAGAAGTTTGATAAAATATGATTCTTTTCAGAATAGTTTAATTTTTTTTTCCTAATTATGTAAGATATATTTCACATTATTTAACATTTAGAGCTCAACATAGTCTCTGTTTCTACAACAATTCTCAAGGCAGAGAGAAGTTTGATTTACCATGATTCCCAACAAATTGAATTATTAATTTGTATAACTGAAATCAGGAACAAGAATTAAAAAACAGCACGAGAACATTACAACACTAAGGATTAGAAAACTGAGAGCATGCATTTCCATCACAAGCTTCAGATTCACGGTGATAAATCTGAAGAAATGAGCAAAATAAATACATATGCCAACAAGAAAATTTTCTTTCATGAATGTTCCATTTATAAAACTAGTAACCTCCCTACCCAAATCCACAACTTCTTTTACTAAGGATACGTCAAATCACACTATATCAGAATTTGTATCTCTAAATTATGTCCTGGCATCAAAATATTTTATCTACTCAACTATGATTCTATTACGACCTGTAATGAATCCTGGAAGAACTATAGATTACAATAAATACAGAGAAGAAAGATAAAACAGTATACTATCAAATACCTCAAACAACACAGTGATTGACCATGAGAGAATATACTCTTCAGCAATTCCTCTGCATAACATGTTTGTGTAGATAATTCAATAGAAAGATAAGAAAAATGACGACCATGATAAGGTAGGTTGTAACCCTTTTAATTCTCTAATAATGTATATATATATATATATATATTTATATATATACATACATGGATATAAGCCTCGTTTGTATTGAACATGATGTTTGAGATAATATCATGATATTTGAGAAAACTTGTCAAATTGACGATTATTTTGCAAGCTATATGCAACTTTGAATGCAGTCAATTATATGAGCAGAAAATGCACAACAGATATACGTTAAAAATAAATATGAGATTACGAGGCTTGAAAGCCTCAACTGTTCAGAATCCAAAAGGGGAATGTGAAAATCCCCCACCATTCAAAGAGGCATGAAAGCCTCACCAAAACAGGAGCATAGAGAGCTCCAAAACCACCACGAGGTTATAAAAAACTACAGAAATAGTTTAAATATTGCAGAAAAGAAAATGCAGTGATAGAGAAAAGTCTTCAAGATTTAGGGGAGTGTTCAGCAGCAACCTCATCCACTTCAGCTAGATCACTCAATCCACCTTCTTCCTCCTCGCTCGTTCTCAAGGATATAACCCAATTAAAAGTGGAGTCAAAGAAGAAGAAGACAAGTAGTGCAGAAAGCTATTTATCCATTTTACTGTACAATTCTGTTTAGAACAGTTATTAGAAAACCTCCCCTTTGAGCACTCCTTTCTCATTATATAAGAGATGGAGTTCTTTGTATTCAATCACTTTTCAGATGAATGATTTACATAATTTCACTTTTCTCCAACCTTATGAATTCCACATGGTATCAGTTTCCGGGCACGCTTAGATCGGAAATCGCAAAGTCTTGATTTCATTTCGATCCCTCTTTTTCCTTCCGCTGAAACCATTCTTCTTTACACAGAAAAGAGCACAATTTGTGCGATCTTTTTTTTCTCAATCTGCCCTAATTTTTGGGGATTTCTTGATTCACGATTCTTCTTTACACAGAAAAGAGCACAATTTGTGCGATCTTTTTTTTTTTTCTCAATCTGCCCTAATTTTTGGGGATTTCTTGATTCTACCATGGTGAACGATAATTCGTCTGATCAATTGCAAGATTCTACCTCCACCAACACGGCGCCGGCACCGACCCCTCACTCGCAAGATTCTACCTCCACCAATACGGCGTCGGCACCGACCCCTCGTGTATATGCAAGTCCTACGGAGAATCCCAAATCTCCGTATTTCATCCATCCGAGCGATAATCCTGCAACCCAAGTTATCTTTGAAGTTTTCACAGGCATCAATTATTCTTTTTGGTGCAGAGCAGTTCAGATGTCCTTGCAAGTGAAGAATAAAACCGTCTTTCTTGATGGTTCTTTGGTAACACCTGACACTACTAATCAAGTTCTTTATTCTGCTTGGTTAAGAGTCAATAGTTTAGTCTTGGCATGGGTCTTGAATTCAATTTCTCCATCTATTCGAAATAGTCTGTTATATTTGTCTACCCCTAGAGAATTATGGTTAGAGATGCAAACTAGGTATCTTAAATCTGATGGTACTAGGGTCTTTCACTTGGAAAAGAGTCTCAGTACTATGGCTAAGGGAAATATGTCAATTACTGATTATTATAATCATTTCAAGTCTCTTTGGGACGAATTCATTAGCTATAGACCTTTGGTCAGATGTACTTGTGGGTTGTGTACTTGCAATTTGACTCCAAACTTAGAAAAACTTCAGGAATCTGACGCTGTTTTAAAGTTTCTAATTGGTTTAGATGAATCTTATGCATCCTTAAGAAGTCAGTTATTACTAAACTCTCCATTACCTTCTTTGGCCAGAGTCTTCTCCCTTCTAATTCAAGAAGAGTCCAGTAGGTCTTTAACCATGGGCTCTTCATCTTCTTCTCCTCTTGAGTCTGCTGCAATGACCGTCAAGAAACCTTTTTCTAGGAATTCTACTTTTAAAGATAAGAAGAAAGTTGTTTGTACGCATTGTGGTTATACTAACCACACTATGGATAAGTGCTTTCAGCTTATTGGTTATCCTCCGGGATGGATTGGTCCCAAGGGACCAAGAAGCCTTGTCAATCCTTCAGCCAATAACACTACCACCACTAGCGGCACCTCTAATCCTCTTTTAAATTCTGCTATATTTGAGGAATTTGTGCAGTTTGCTAACAACAAGAAGCAAGGGGGCAATCATAAATCTGCCTCCTCAGTCGCATCTGTTGTCACTCCCTCAGAACATGGCAACTCATCTATTGGTACAACTTTGAAACCCACTGCAGGTACTAATTCTTTTTTTACTTCTAGCTCTTGTTTGCATTGGATCATAGATACTGGGGCTACTGATCATATGATATGCAATGAGTCTTTATTTGTAAAAACCCCCATACCTGTTCATATTATGATTAGTTTACCTAATAATCAAACTACTTTTGCTACTTCTAAGAGTATTGTTAAGATAAATAACACTCTAGTTCTTTATGATGTGCTTTTTGTGCCTACTTTTACACACAACTTATTATCCATCTCCCAGTTAACTAGAACATCTAAATGTGTAGTTCAATTCTCAAATAATATGTGTTTTTTGCAGGACCAACATTTAACAATGATTGGATCTGCTAAACAAGTCAATGGCCTTTACATATTAGATCAACAGGGCGTAGACTCTAGTTATACTCTTTGTAATCAAACATTTTCTGGCATTTCTAGTATAAATAGTGTTGATACTGAACTTTGGCACAAAAGGTTGGGACATGTGTCTTTAAAGGCTCTATCTCATATTCCTACTTTGCAAATAAAAGCTACTAAGAGTGTTGTTTGTGATATTTGCCACTTTGCCAAGCAAAAGAGACTTCCTTTTAATGATAGCATCACCTTTTGATCTTATACATTGTGATGTTTGGGGTCCCTTCTCTACTGTTTCTCATAGTGGACATAGATTTTTTCTTACTATTGTAGATGATTTTAGCAGGTGTACTTGGATTTATATGCTCAAACTAAAATCAGATGTCAAACAAAGTCTAACTGCTTTTTATAATTTGATTTTAAATCAGTTTGGTGTGAAAATTAAAGTCATCCGTTCTGATAATGGGACAGAATTCATTCTTAAGGATTTTTACTCTATGTATGGCATTTTGCATCAAACTTCTTGTGTAGAAACTCCTGAGCAAAATGGTTTGGTAGAAAGAAAACATCAAAGTCTTCTCCAAATTTCTAGATCTTTACTTTTTCAATCAAATATCCCTCTAGAATATTGGGATGAATGCATCTTAACTGCTGCTCATATTTTGAACAGAATCCCTACACCAATTTTAAATGGAAAATCTCCCTTTGAGGTTATTTTTAATAAACCACCTGATTACACACATATGAGGGCCTTCGGTTGTTTGTGTTTTGCTAGCACTCTTAGATCTTATAGAAATAAATTTGAGAAAAGAGCCATCAAAGGTATTTTCATAGGTTATCCCATGGGAACTAAAGGGTATAAAATTCTGAATTTGGATACTCATAATATTTTGATCTCTAGAGATGTTAAATTTTATGAAAATATTTTTCCTTTAAAGGGACAAAATGACAATCTCACCACTTCTGCTGTTGTATATGATAATGATCAACAAATACACCCTTCCATTAACACAGATAACACTAGTATGTTATATCATGATGATTTTGTTGATACATATGACCAAAATGACTGTCAAAACACAGCAGAGAGTACAATTGTTAATTCTCCTACTGATCCTTCCATCCATACTGAACCCGACTTCATTCATCAAGACTTGCTTAATGAACTTCAGGAATATACTAATAATTCTCCTGTCATTAATGATTTGGTTTCACATGAGTGTGATGATGCTCTTCGACGGTCTACTAGGAATAGAACTTTGCCTGCTTACTTAGAGATTTATGATACAAATTTACCCCCTTCCATTGTTCCAAAACAGCCACAAAGTGAAAGTAATATGTGTAGTTCCAATTCACACATTTTGTACCCTATTTCAGATTATTTGGCTACTAATTCCTTATCCTCTGAGCATTATATTTTTACAGCAGCAATTACCCATATCCAAGAACCTAAAACCTATAAGCAAGCTAGTTCTAAACAAGAGTGGCAGGAGGCTATGAAAGCTGAATTAAAAGCCTTAGATGCTAACAATACATGGTCCCTTACTAGCTTGCCAAAAGGTAAGCATTGCATAGGATGTAAATGGGTTTACAAAGTTAAACATAAAGCTGATGGTTCAATAGAAAGATATAAAGCGAGATTAGTAGCAAAGGGATATACACAACAAGAAGGGGTGGATTATTTTGATACTTTTTCTCCTGTTGCTAAATTAACCACTGTTAGACTTCTTATTTCTATTGCAGCAGGTAAGAATTGGCATTTACATCAACTTGATGTAAATAATGCTTTCCTCCATGGAGATTTGCATGAAGAGGTTTACATGAAACCTCCACCAGGTTATTTTGATGATTCTGACACTAGAGTGTGCAAACTTAATAAGAGTATCTATGGTCTAAAGCAAGCCTCTAGACAATGGTTTCAAAAACTTACTGATTCCTTATTATCTCTTGGTTATAAGCAATCTAAATTTGACTCTTCCTTATTTTTAAAAGCAGGAATTGATTCATTTACTGCCCTTCTTTGTTATGTGGATGACATAATATTAGGAGGTGATAATCTTGATGAAATTAATAGAGTTAAAGAACATTTACATTCTGCTTTTACAATTAAAGATCTTGGTTCACTTAAATATATACTTGGTATTGAAATAGCTAGGTCTGCAACATGTATATATCTTTGTCAAAGAAAGTATACACTTGATATTATTAATGATGCAGGATATTTGGGGAGTAAACCTTGCAAAACTCCAATGGATTCTAAGCAAAAATTTACTTCGGATGACTCTCCTCTACTAGAGGACCCTTCTATATATAGAAGGCTGGTTGGTAGGTTATTATACCTTACTGTTACTAGACCTAACATTTCTTATTCTGTGCAGACCTTGAGTCAAAGATTGAGTACTCCTAGACAAGCTGACATGGTGGCTGCACAAAGAGTTTTGAGGTATCTAAAAGGCACACCTGGTCAGGGCCTCTTTTATGCAGTGGGAGCTGATTTTTCTTTAAAGGCCTACTCTAATAGTGATTGGGCTAGGTGTCCACTCACTAGGAGACGTATAAGCGGTTATGCCGTCTTCTTAGGTGAAAATTTGGTGTCTTGGAAGTCAAAGAAGCAGCCCACTGTGAGCAGATCCTCTGCAGAAGCAGAGTATAGGGCTATTGCATACACTGCATGTGAGGTCCAATGGTTGCTTTTTCTTTTGCATGAAATGCGAATTTCTCATGCCTATCCTGCTCTTTTATACACTGACAGCAAATCAGCCTATAGTATGGCTCATAATCCTGTAATGCACGACAAAAGTAAGCATATCCAGGTTGATTACCACTTCACTAGAGAGAAGATCCAAGAAGGTGTTCTCAAGCTCATTAATTTACCTTCTGAGGAAAACATTGCTGACATTTTTACGAAGCCTTTGGGACCATTTCTTTTTGATCTTATTATCTCCAAGATGAACTTTATCAATATCCATGTTCATCTTGAAGAGGGGTCTCAAGGATATAAGCCAATTAAAAGTGGAGTCAAAGAAGAAGAAGACAAGTAGTGCAGAAAGTTATTTATCCATTTTACTGTACAATTCTGTTTAGAACAGTTATTAGAAAATGATGCAGCAGAGGCGTATACAAGAAATGAAAACACACACACTCCGTTGATTTCAATGAATGCCGGAATATGCAGCCGAGAGAAAACCCTAAATTCTTAATCTTTTCCATAAAAGCCATTGCAGCTTCATCTCCATCATCCTCCCCTTCTGAAAAGGGATTCGCCCTCGAATCTGCATGAGCTTCATCTCCCGAGGAATTATCACCCGTGTATGGGATCAGATGCTTGACGTTGAACACGTCGGACGTCCGAATGTGGCTCGGGAGGTTGAGCTTGTAGGCGTTGGGGTTTATTTTCGCCATGATTTCGACGGGGCCAATTTTCCGAGCAGAAAGCTTGTTGTATTCGTGAGCTGGAAACCGATCCTTCGTGAGCACAGCCCACACAAAGTCTCCAACCTCAAATTCAACGTGTCTTCGTTTTGCATCAGCGGCCAACTTGTACTGGGCATTAGACGCAGTCAGGCGGGCCTGGGCTGTGGCATGGACCCCTTTCAGATCGTCAATTAGTTCATGAGCTCGTCGGTCCACAACATTGCGAGATGGAAGGGTGAGCAAGTTTGATGGGCCACGAGGTTGTACAGCGAACACAACCTGGAATGGTGAGAATCCCGTGCTCCTGTTCACAGCAGAGTTGTGGGCAAATTCAGCAAGGCTAAGCTTCGAGTCCCAAGACTTGAGGTTCCCGCCTACCAAACAACGTAACATATTACCGAGCGATCTATTCACAACCTCCGTTTGCCCATCTGTTTGAGGATGATATGCACTGCTGAAATTTAAGGAGGTATTACACATACCCCATAAACTCTTCCAAAAATAACTCAAAAAGCGTGTGTCCCGATCAGAGACAATCGAGGTAGGCAATCCATGTAGACGATAAACGTCTCGAAAAAACAACTGAGCGACATGCACCGCGTCGGTGGTACGTTTGCATGGCAGGAAGTGAGCCATTTTTGAGAACCTGTCGACCACAACAAGGATAGCATCGTGACTGCGTTGAGTACGGGGAAGGCCTACAATAAAGTCCATGCTAATCCCAGCCCATGGTTCCTTTGGCACTGGCAGGGGTCGGTACAAGCCTGCATTTGTGGCCGACCCTTTCGATACTTGACATACACGGCAGCGAGCGACGTAACGAGAGACGTCTTTACGCAATGTGGGCCAATAGTAGGAGCGCTGCAATAATGAAAGTGTCCGATCTCGGCCCACGTGGCCTGTACTATGGAGCTTTAAACAAAAAACCCTCCACAAATAAAAACTCCCCAATTGGTGCCATGCGTAGCTGCTGAACAATTGGCCCAAAAAATTTATCAGACTCATATAGCTCCGCAAATGTATCGAATCCCAACACTCGAGTTCGCATTTCAGTGAGTAAGATGTGACGGCGGCTAAGGGCATCGGCCACACGATTAGTGATGCCAGACTTATGCTTAAGAACAAAATTAAATTGTTGTAGGTAGGCAGCCCACGAAGCGTGACGAGTAGAAACTGAATCTTGCGTATTGATGTGTTTAAGGGCGTCGTGGTCAGTAAAGAGGACGAACTCATGCTGATATAAATAATGGCGCCAATAACGGACGGCACGAAAGACAGCATAGAACTCGACGTCGTAGGCGCTGTAACGTGTTCGTGCACCATTCAATTTCTCACTAAAATAAGCAATAGGGCGTCCATGTTGGCTGAGCACCGCGCCAATGCCGACTCTAGACGCATCACAAGTCAGCTCAAACGGGGCACTGAAATCCGGAAGTAGTAACAGGGGTGCCGTAGTAAGCCGCTCTTTAATAATCGTGAATGCTGCTGCAGCTTCAGGGGACCAGCTGAAAACCTTCCCCTTCATACAATCGGTGATCGGGGCCATGATAGAACTAAAATTCGGAATAAATCGCCTGTAAAATGACGCCAAACCATGAAAACTGCGGACCGCCGTGATATTGGTTGGTGTTGGCCAGGAAGTAATAGCAAGGATCTTGTTCTCATCCATGCCAATTCCGGAGGAGGAAATCTTGTATCCTAGAAACAGAACACTCTCCACCATGAAAGTGCATTTGTTGGGTGCTGCATAAAATTTTTCTTTCCTTAGAATATTCAACACAGCTCGAAGATGTTGGAAATGATCAGCCATATTCTTGCTGTATATAAGTATATCGTCGAAATAAACGACGACACAAGATCCAATCAACGCACGCAGTGCTTGATTCATAACCCGCATGAATGTGCTCGGCGCATTAGAGAGGCCAAACGGCATGACGAGCCACTCAAAGAGCCCCTCGCGTGTCTTGAATGCAGTCTTCCACTCGTCCCCAGGTTTTATTCTAATTTGGTGGTATCCACTACGAAGATCCAGTTTCGTGAAAATACATGCGCCACTGAGTTGATCAAGAAGATCGTCTAACCGAGGAATAGGGAAGCGATAACGGACTGTTATTTTGTTGATAGCTCGACTATCCACACACATGCGCCACGAGCCATCTTTCTTGGGTACTAAGAGTGCCGGAACGGCACATGGACTCAAACTCTCCTGCACGTGCCCCCGCTGCAATAACTCTTCAACTTGACGCCTCAACTCTTCGTGCTCAGAGGGACTCATCCGGTAGTGAGGGCGATTTGGCAAAGAGGCCCCAGGGACGAGATCAATATGATGTTGAATATCACGTAGTGGTGGGAGCCCCAAAGGAAGAGAATCAGGAAACACATCTGCAAACTCTTTCAGCAAAGGTAAAGCCGCTGATGGAATCGCACTGGGGCTGACGTCATGCTGCCACAATAAAATGACACGCCCCTCAGCCTGGAATTCAGATTCAAATTCCCGACGGGACAATAGTAATACCCGGTCTGGCGAGGGCGTCGGAGGAGGCAAGGCTGGTGAAGAGGGGTGTAGCACAATTTTACGGCCCTCAAAAGCAAAACTATAAGTATTCAATCTGCCATCATGAGTCACACATCGGTCGAATTGCCATGGCCTGCCGAGCAAAACATGGCAAGCGTCCATCGGGACGATATCACACCAAATAGAATCACGATATTTCTCGCCAATTGAAAATGTTATCAAAGCACGACGGTCAACCGTTAACGTGTTCCCACGTTGCAGCCACGCCAAAGAGTAAGGCGAGGGGTGAGCTTCAGAGGATAAATCTAGTTTCTGCACCGCAATAGAGGAAATAACATTTTCACATGCACCTGAATCGATAATAAATTTGCATACCTTTCCTTTGATAGTGCAAGTGGAAGAGAAAATATTTGAGCGTTGGGTGGGACTGTCATCCGCTTGGGGAGTAAGGAAAGTGCGACGGAGGACTAAAGCTGGGCCAACGTCACTGAGGAGGTGCTCCTCAACGATATCCTCTGTAGGGTCTGTGTCAAAAATGGGTGGACCCGTGTAGGTGTCCTCAATACTCTCATCAATAAGAAGGTTGCGATTTGAAGCCTTCGGACATGAAGAGGCACGGTGACCCATGTCCCCACACGAGAAACAACGAATCCCTGTAGTGGGCCGCGGTAGTGGTGCAGGAGCAGGCGCAGAGGCAGATATTGGGCGGGCAGAGGGTGAGGGTGTCACCGTAGGGGGGCGAGGCTGAGCTTGTGGAGGGCGGCGATTGTATTGCCGTTCGAGCAAAATGGCGCGTTGATGCGCTGCAGAAATAGTGTCCGGTGCGAAGAGGTTCAACATGTCCTGAAATTGAGTCCGTAGCCCACCAATATAGCGAGAAACAAGTTGATCCGGTGTCTCGCGAACATCATTTCTGGCAAGGAGGGCATAAAATTCTGCTGAATATTCATCCACCGTGCGAGTTCCTTGTCGCAGATTTTGGAGTTGCTGGTATACAGAACGTGCATAATTATATGGGAGAAACTCACGTTCCAAATGTTTGCGCAATTTATCCCAAGTATCAATTTTTGGTTTGCCTTGGCGGAGACGAGTGGCCTTCGTCTGTTGCCACCAAGAAGAAGCACGACCCCGGAAACGCGTCACCACAAGGGCAACCCGACGATGAGCCGGGACAGCCTTAAACTCTAAGATGTCTTCGACGGTGTGGAGCCAGTCGACAAGGTCGGACCCTTGCAAACCCCCATGAAATTCTGGGATTTCAACACGGAATCCTTGTGTCCATCTATGATCTTCAAGATCTGGGACAGCAACATGAGGACGGGCAAAAGGATTGTCCACAGACAAAGTGTCCTCATCATCAGAGGCGTGGGGAGGCGGTACCGGGGGAATCTGCCCACGACCCCCATGGCCACGCCCTCCACGACCACGGCCTGCAGGAGGCGGGGGAGCGAAGGTCTCCATAAACTCTGTTTGCTGGGCGCGCATAGCCTCGACGGCGGCAGCGAGGGTCTCGATCTGGAGTCTCAGATCTTCCATTTCAAGAGCCTGATCAAGAGCCTGTTGACGTCGAGGTGGCATGATAAGGAGCGTCCCCGTGACTCGTGATACCAACTGATGCAGCAGAGGCGTATACAAGAAATGAAAACACACACACTCCGTTGATTTCAATGAATGCCGGAATATGCAGCCGAGAGAAAACCCTAAATTCTTAATCTTTTCCATAAAAGCCATTGCAGCTTCATCTCCATCAGAAAACCTCCCCTTTGAGCACTCCTTTCTCATTATATAAGAGATGGAGTTCTTTGTATTCAATCACTTTTCAGATGAATGATTTACATAATTTCACTTTTCTCCAACCTTATGAATTCCACACTCGTTCTCCTCACGATTTGGGGCAGCTACTGACAAGGGGCTGGGAGAGGGCGTATCCATCCGATAGTCTGGAGAGTCCACGACCATCAGGTTCTCGAGCTTTACGTCTGAGTTCGGCAAGTCTTGAATAACCTTGTGCATGACGGGCAACCACCAGGGAGTAGTGATCAGCTCCTTAGGATCGCCCGGGATTGTTGGAGGAGGAGTTAGGCCATCCAAGAGGGTGACCCTGCCATACACTCCATCGAAGCCCTCGGCCTGGTGCTGAGTTATGGCTTTGTCAAAGCCATGATCGACAAAATGAGGGATGTAACGTCCCATCGCGCCTAGAAAGCAGGAGCTTCGGAGATAAGCTTCCAGCTTGCCCTTGTGAAGAGTTTTAAGAAATTGTTGCCCTGCAAGAGATATGAGCGGAGAAGGTGGACTTCTTTGGTATGAGCATGAGCTTGATCCTTCAGTTTATCTTTCTCTTGCTTTATCACCGTGCGCTGGGCCATGATATCATCAGCCCGAGAACGCTCCTGAATTGCCTGAGCCTAGAACACCTCACTTTGCTGAATAGTGTTGAAGGTGTGCTCGAAAAGGCCAGAGAAGAGAAGACCGAACTGAGAACGAAGTAGAAATCAGAAGAAAACAAGTGGGCTGTCTTGTTCATTCTGTCCCGGGTAGGCAGACTCATCTTCACCCATTTAAATTCTTTGGGATGAAAAAATGTATTAGTATTTTAATGCAATTTTTATGATTCAAATATTTTTTTTATAATAAAATGAATTTTCAAACCATAATTTTAATACTTGAAAAAAAAAAAGTATGATGTGAGATTGTATCGAGCTCTACAGTCTCTACTGTTTGTACTTCACTCAATAATGAAAAAAATTCTTCAGAACTGGAAGTGGAAGTACGTTTGCACGAGATCGACCGATTCATCTCTTTGATCAATTCTCTTTTCTTCGCAACCTAGTAAGTTATAGGTTTTCCCTCTCTCTTCAGCCTTAACTTTCAATTGCATTTCTTCTGTGTGTTTATGCGGATTGTTTTTGCTGAAAATAGACTATTTCTATCTTCGAATCTCTTTTTAGGGGTGAAGAAATGCAATCATAAATTTTATGCGCATTGTTCATATTTGCCTGATTTGATTTTCAAGTGTGTTGCAGAATAAAACTTTCGCCTATTGTGTCTTGATCATTGATTAATGGTTTATATTGATTATTGAGTGGTCTTTGAGAGCAGGACTCCTGTTTATGCTATCATGAGTAGAGTATGCTAGGGGAAATGAGTTATGCCTATTACATGTTTGTTATAATGCCTCAGAGAAAAGGGGTCTAAAAAATCATGATGATTTTATTTTGATTGAGGTTTGCTTGTTCAAGCATCTTAACATAATAAGTATATCATTGAAATATTTATGCCAACTACTTGTTTGATGTATTGCTTGAAGAATTTTTTTACTGTGTTTGCCTTCTTTGACAAAGGAAAGTGCATCTCGTTCAACACATAAGTTAGCAGGTTATTCCCAATAGAAACTTTGAAGTCCTGATGAATTAATTGATCAACACATAGGTGATTCTCAAGTACATTTAGTTTAAAAAATATATGCTCACAACTACTACAGTCCACTCCATTATCTCCAATCAAATTAATAGTAATGATGAATGAATGGATAATAAAAGGAGTGGTATATGCCCTCATCTACCTTGATTTTAGATTTTAAAAAAATCATAGCAATGATCAGAAACTAGACAATAAATTAGTATAAATGCACAGAGCCTAAAAAGATAATGAGATATTATCTTGTGGACAAAAGTTACATGATACATCAAAAGAAAAGATTGAAATATAAGCATCATAAGCATAAACATTGAATAAGCTCATTTATTAATTGCTGCAGCTAACTACAGAGTGGACTGAACAGTTTGATTCTGACATTCAGGTTTGATATTTTCTAGTTGAAAAACCTCATTTAATCCATGCCCCCATTTTAATTTAAAGACAATAAAACCGATTAATCCTACTTTTTACCATAGACTATTGCTTTGATTCAAGCTGGACATGGGCTTCTACAGCTTGGTTCTTGCAAGATTGTGATATTTTTTTTAGTTTAAATATTTGATATACGAACACTTGGATCTGATTCATAATGTTTTTTATTGCATCCCGATTCCAGAAGACCTTCATTTTGTGCTGAGAATGAGACACACATTTGAATCCTTAGGTTATCAATCTGGATTCTATCTATCCCAACTCTTTGACCCGAAATGCCTCGTCTTCGTCCCCGATTCCCTTAACACAGCCCACAATGCTGGTTAGGTCTCCCACTTTACGTCCCAGATCACCGTTTTTTTTCTTTGGTAACTTTCTTCTGTTGTAATCAATTGGCATGTGATTGCATGTAGCTGATCCAAAATATGTTACTGTGCAGGTGTGGCTGTCAAGAATGGATGGCCACATGGGTTTGGCTAACTCCCTAGCACTAAAACATGCTGAAATATCTAATAACACACTAGATCCAGATGGTGGAGCTGTGGTGAGAGAGAGTGTAGTATTCTTTCGAACGTTGCCATCTTTTTTCTTAGTCCAGTTTATCGAAGCTTCAGTTGATTAAAACTACTCTTTTAGCTGATGGAGATAGACCATATTTGGTTTTCTTCTGATGGAAGTTCTTCAGAGGACCTACTTACAATTTTCATCCTTTATCTTCTATATGTTAATAGGGAATACAGAGTGAAAAATAATTTATTCAATCCCTTCTTACTTTGTCATTGCTTGCAGAACCTACTGGTTTGTAGATAGATTCTTCAATGAATCCTGTCTGTTCCTGCATCCCAGAGGTCTCGGTGGAGGAGAGGAGGGAAGCTCTGTCAGGTGGCTTGAAGTGTTATGCAAATGGATCTTTGGGTTCTAATAGTGCACTGTTTCATGAGGTGAGAAATGAGAATAAATCCTTCTCCCCTTTCAAAGTTCATTCCACGAATCATACACTCTCGTCTTCTTGTCTTAAGAGAACTTTTATTCTGCAACATTCGGTCAAATGGTTTATCTTGTGTTTCATGTGCCCAGTTTTAGCATTCTGATTCTGAAAGCTTGTAGCAGTCAATAGTAATGAGACCCTTTCTAACATCTTTGTAGCCATATGCTGATGAACAACTCAATCATGGTTTGCAATTGGCAGATGCAGAGAAGCTGTACGATATGATTCTCTCTTCTTAGCAGATTGAGCATGCTCAGCATTTGGCTCCTGGGGCAGCAGCCAGGTTTTTGGTGAACAAGGAATTGTTGCTTAAGTTCAGGTTTTTCCTCTATTACTATATATCATTTGAATTACTGGAAGTGAATGTTTTTAGTTAGTTATCTGTTTAATGAGGTTGAACCATCTTTACTACATAAAATATTATCTGGATGTTGTTGACATAGGGCCATTTTCCTTTTTGTTTTGCACTCTGAAATTAATTTTTTGTTGGTAAATTGATTTTTGTACTGTGTGTTTAAAACCATATAGAATAACATGCATGTGTTCTTGAATATAAGTATCCTACTAGGCTTTTGTATATATATAAAAAAAAAAGGGTTCTTATAAAAGCTATTTGGAAATTAAGGTTGATACCGCAAAGACTTAATTTCCAAGAAATTAAGCTATTTGGAAATTAAGCTATTTAGACCCCGTGAGAGTGAGACGTTCTCACCCATGACAGTCTCAAAAAAATTAAAAAATAAACACAAAGACTTTTCCATGAAAGAACGTTTCCGGTCAAATTACTTAAGTCCCAATTTTCCAAATTTAAATAAACCTCTTCCATCTTTCCCCAAATCATTGTAATTTGTGAATTGACCTCTGAAACCCATGGCCGAACACTCTCAAGTTTTGGGTTTCTCGATCATCTTGAGAGATTCCTTCAAACTCCTCTTCAAAAATGTCAAGTTCATGGCACCAATCACCCTACTCTCCCTACTCCTATCCTCCATCCTTATGATCCTATTCATCTACATCTTCCAAACTCTAAATGATTACATCTTCAAATCCCCTGAATCTGGTTCATCCATTTTCTTAACCTTATCATTCACCTTGTTCGAAATCATTTGCATCATCGCTTCCACCAAAATCTCCCACATATCTGGAATCGCAACGATCCTAGTATCTGCCAACACCAACATATCACCACAAGATCTTTATTCCAGAATCCAAACAACCGTCAGGAGATCAACGGTCCGTAGATCATCATTGAAAGAAGGAATGGGATCAATACTTGCTGCGATTGTTTTGATGTTAGTTATTTTCATGGCAATCTTTTCTCCCAATGCAATCACCATTGCTATCGCGGTTGTTGTGGGGATTTCAGTGTTGGTTTTCCAGCTGCACGCCTCGGTTGCTACGGGCTTGTCCCGTGTTGTCTCTGTTGTGGAGGAGAAATTCGAGGGGTCGGACGCACTGGAGAAAGCTCAACAACTTATTCAAGGGCAGGGGAAGCAGCAGCAGCAGGGTTTCATGATCAACTTGTTCTTGTACTTGTTGTCTTTGATTATAATTCTGGGGTTTTGGTTTGTCTCATCCGGTGCAGGTAGTTTATTGTCTGTGAATTTGATGGAATTAGGTTTGTGTTTGGTCATCGTTTTGTCCCTTGCAAACATCTATTGGTGCGTAGCTTACACGGTCTTCTACTTTCAGTGTAACAATGTTGGAGATTTTCATTATTCTGTATTGCCTGCTTCCAATTTGGCTTGACACAAAAACTTGTATACATTTTCTTAAATTGAAAGTGTAATAATAAGTAGACTTTTGAGAGTTACTTTTGTAAGTTTATATGTATAAAGTAAATAAATGAGTTGATTTGTTTGTATGTTTAATTATGTACTCCATATTGTAAAGTTGGAGTTTATAAATGGATTTTCATTGTAAGAGTGTGAAAGTTATTGGAAAAAGTATTAGTATTAGTTTTTTTATTACAAAATATTACTCCTTACTTGTTTTACTAAAATGTAACTTACTGTGTACATAAGAGTACTGTTATTCTTTCTCTAAAATGTTTCCTGAATGTAAATTTACAATATTTAATTATGAAATGATTTAGTGATGCAATTGATTGTTTATAAATTATGAGTGATATACTTAGATGCAATTGATTGTATACATTTAATTGAAATTAAATTTTAATAAATTGAGTTAAATGTTAAAATTAAAGATTAAATTTAATAAATTGAACCTTAAAATTTAAGTGCATTTATACACTCCATTGAGAAGAATTTTTATGGGTTATTTGATCTTGCAATTCTTGAATTGTGTTGACTAATATTACTCTCCAGGTTGGCTTAATTTCTTGGAAACATCAAAGCTGGTTGGAAAAGTCATGAAACAATAATTAATTAATATAAATTCTAATGTAAAGTGATATACTCCATCCATCTCAATAAAAATTTGTAGTAGTAAATTTTAGCACAGAGAGTAATTCATTTTTTAAAAAAAAATGTATGAGAAACTTTTATAGAAATGGACTAAAAAAAATTGAAAGACTTCTATTGAAATTGATAGTTTAACATACGAATTTATTTATTAAACAAAGTTTTTTTTTTGAGAAGAATTTATTACGGGTTGGGGTATATACCCCTCCAGCTTTGTTTAATACACTCCCCCGTTACATATACTCCCCTCAAAATACATCTAAGATAGATGCACTCCCCCTAAATTATCTATTATACCCTTATACCTTAAAATTTGCTATGATAAATGCACGCCCCCATAAAACCCTACTTTTCCTCATTTCTTCTCCACAACACTTTCTTCACCTCTTCTTCCCCACACAGCCGCCCACCGCCCGCGCTTGAGCCGCCCCGCCGCCCTTCCCCCTGCTTCTCCCCCGACGACTGCTCCCTCCCCCCTCTTTCCTTTTCTGTGTTTTTTTTTAATTTCTGCAACTGGAAGAGGTGGCGTCGCCTCCCTCTCCCAGCGCCGCCGCCTCGTCCTTCCCCCACCGCCCTGCCCCCATCTTCTCCCCCAACGGCTTCTACCCGACGACTTCTTCCTCTATTTTCGCGATTTCGCGAAACAGGTAAGGTTTCTGGGTTTTTTTTTTTTCATTTTCGATCGACAATTTCTTGTCGACCATATACCTTATGGTCAATAAATTGTTGTCGATCATAATGTTTATGGTCGACAAGAAATTGTCGAAAATGCAATTTTTTTTTAAATAGTTATTTCGTTGAAATGTTGTCGATTAGGGGGATTTTTGTCGACAAATCATAGTCGACTACACACACTGGTTTGTCGAAAAAAATGTATATTTTTTTAAAAGTTTTTTTAATTTTTTTTAAACTGAGTCGACTGGTGGTGAGGCGGCGGTCGCCGGAGGTAGAGTGTTGGATGCTGGTGCCGGCGGAGGTGGGGTGGCGCCGTCAGCAGCGGCGATGGGCTGCTTTCCTTGGAGTTTGTGGAGTTAGGGTTAGGAATTAAGGTTAAGGTGTAGGAGGTGTATATATCTTACTATATTTATTAAAAAGGACAAGTTAGATATTTTACATGTATATTTAATTAATAAATGATGGAAGGGAGTTTATTAAACAAAGCTGGAGGGGTATATACCCCCAACCCATTTATTAATTAAAGTTTCCAACACGAATTAGAAGCCCAACTTTGACTTAGTAGTCAACAGAGTCGGCTGGGGTGTGAATTGGGCTTTTATTTAATTTGGCTTTCACCACAAAAAAGCCACGGCTTTTGTAATTGAAAACCGTTACAAATTGCATTTGCCATGAAATTTACAATATAATAATGACCCGTAATCTGTTGGGTCAAAATGTTGAAATTTTTTGTAATGCTCGAAATTGCTATCGCTGAAAGTCGATCTTGGATGTCAAAATAAGGGCACCGCGTGAGGGGCACTTGCCACTCGTGTAAGTGTTTTTTGAAAGCTAATAAGTGGGTGTTTGTAAACACTAGAAGGTGATTAAAATCACTTTTTTTTTTTCAAATAGAATCACTTTTGAAGTGTTTGCAAACACAACCAAGTGATTAAGTTAATTTGTTAAAAGTGATTTTGGTGAAGCACCTTCCACCTACTTCTAATAGCTTCTATGTGCTTCTCATCATTATAATAATCAATTTTACAATTTTACCCTCACAATTTAAATAATATTTTATCTTTACACATTACTTATCCAAATGTAATACACAAACATATACACAATTGATTTAAAATGCTTAATTTTAAAATACTATTAACTTTTAATCTTATTGCAAAAATCAATTTTAATCATTTTGAATCAATCACTATGGTTTGCAAACACACCCTAAATAGTTAATTAATTAATGTTAATTATTATTTATTTATTACACACATGAGTGGATAATTATGAATATAGAAGTTATTTGGGTAACTACTTGATGGAGATGCAACTACCAACAACGATTCGAGGGTGAATCGTTTTGAAGAGGAGAAGAATGATGGAGATGCAACTGCGAGTTAGCAGTTATGACAAGATTGTTTCTATTATTTGTAATTAGCACTTTTGTTAGATAGATCACATGTTCCTTTGTGCCTTCCTATATATAGGAACCTGGTGTGTGATTTACGTTCCATTTTGAAGTTTATGAAATCAAGGAGTTATTCCTTTTCTCTCCATCTCGACGGTATCTTCGTGTATCAAAGTCTCGATAGCTTTCGTACTCCCTTTGAGTAATATTCCTCTGCATTTGTTGGTATCCAGAGACCAGCCGACGCTCCGATCATGCTGCCCTGCCGTGACGTCAACTGCGACGACGGTTTAGGCCAACGTCTTGATACTCTCACCGCCCAATTGGCGACAGTTGTGCAGTTACTAACCGCTCTGGCCGCGGGAACCGCTGAAACAGACTCAGTGGGTGGCAACAACAACCCCCCCCGGTTCCAGCCCTTGCAACCACTTCATCCGATGATGAGGCCACCGTTGATAACCCATTCGCCCATTTGAATCCCCGTGATGTCCGTCGCCCTATTGATAACCGTTCTTGGGAGAGTGCTTTCAAACTTGATCTCCCTCAATTCAGTGGCGTTACCGAACCTGAAACTCTCATTGATTGGCTTATTGTCATGGAGGATCTTTTGGATTTCAAGAACGTCCTCGACGATCGCCACGTTTAGCTTGTAGCCACACACCTTCGGGATCGGGCCGTCTCTTGGTGGCATCAATTGAAGGCAGAAATTAATCTTTTCATGGGTTAAATTCAAGAAATTAATTAAGGCAGAATTCTTGCCATTCAATTACGCCCGTGTCTTGTATCAACACCTTCAAAACCTCCGACAAGGCCCTCGTACAATCGATGCTTATAACACAAAGTTCTTCCAACTCCTAGCCCAGGTGGATATTATAGAGTCGGATGATCAACTCGTATCTCGGTTTAGTGTTTAGGATTTTAAATTTTTTCGCACCAAATTCAGTTTCAGAGGCGCATCAATGTGCCGTTCTTTTGGAAAGATAGTTAAATCGTCGGACCAAATGCCCTTTTACACCCTTCCCACAA
This sequence comes from Galeopsis tetrahit, assembly GCA_963675135.1. Classification (NCBI taxonomy): domain Eukaryota; kingdom Viridiplantae; phylum Streptophyta; class Magnoliopsida; order Lamiales; family Lamiaceae; genus Galeopsis; species Galeopsis tetrahit. The sequence goes on from OY776130.1 coordinate 20,466,842, forward strand.
CTGAATTTTTCCCCCTCCCTCTCGTCCACGGATCCCAGATCATCTATTCCTCGCGTTTCACCACAGCCCCCTTCCTTCCGCCCGGTTGGTTCCTCGTCGACCCCACGAACAGGCCAGTACTTTTCGTGCGACGAACATGGGCCCCTTATCTTTGACGAAGAACCCAATGATTCCCCCCTGAACAATTTATTTTGCGCCGACCATGCCTCGCTCCTCGCCTACCCGACATAGCCAGGCAACGCAATTGTCTTTTTGAGTCGTCATGTACCATAAGTGGCAAAGTGTGTCGTTTCATTATAGATTCTGGAGCTTGTGAAAATGTAATTGCGTCGGACGCAATCACTAAACTTTCCCTTCCAGTAGAAAACCATACATCCCCGTATAATTTGTCTTGGTTACAAAAAGGCACAAACATTACGACAATCAGCGCGTTCTTGTGAAATTTTCTATACGTTGTTCGTGAAAGCCTTAGTCCATACGTTATTTTTTTGAAGACAAGTGGAGGACCTCCTCGCGAAGGGACATGTTCGTGAAAGCCTTAGTCCATATGTTGTTCTGACTTTACTCATCCCCAAAAAATAAAAGATTGGAGGATGTGTGTCGATAGCCGAGACATTAATAAGATTACCATCCGATATAGATTTCCCATTCCTCGCTTGGACGACCTACTTGATCAACTAAGTGGTGCCGTAATTTTTAGTAAATTGGATCTCAAGAGCGGCTATCATCAAATCAGAATTCGACCCGGGTACGAATGGAAAACAACGTTCAAGACCCGTGAAGGTCTTTTTGAATGGCTTGTCATGCCCTTTGGCTTATCCAACGCCCCGAGCACATTTATGCGCATCATGAACCAAGTCCTTCGTCCACTCATAAGCTCGTGTGTGGTTGTCTACTTCGATGATATTCTAGTTTATAACAAAAATGAAACTGAGCACTTGGCCCACATCAAATCTGTTCTCATTATCTTGCGCCAAGAGCAGTTTTATGCTTCTACCTCAACATGCACTTTCTGCACATCATCCATTTTATTCTTGGGATATAACATCTCGGCTAAGGGAATTAGTGTGGATGACCACAAAGTTACTGCAATTCGAGAGTGGCCTACCCCCACTACGATCACCGCCACTCGGAGTTTCCATGGATTAGCGTCTTTTTATCGACGTTTCATCCCACACTTTAGCACCATCAAGGCGCCCATAACTAACATCATGCATGGTAAGAATTTTTCATGGACCGATGAAGCTGACCTCGCCTTCTGAACGATCAAGACGAAACTCAACAATGCTCCCGTACTCCTATTACCAGATTTCAACACCCCTTTCGAACTCCATTGCGATGCTTCAAAAGTTGGCATCGACGTCGTACTCAGTCAAGGGTCACGATCAATTGCCTATTTTAGTGAAAAATTGATAAGCCTGAGGTCCCGATATAGTACTTATGACACCGAGTTTTATACGATCGTCCGCGCAGTCCAACATTGGAAACACTACTTGTTCCACCGGGAATTTGTTCTTTAAACAGATCATGAGGCCCTCCAACACCTGGCCACCCAAAACACACTATCCGCTCGCCATGCCAAATGAGTCTCTTATCTCCAGCAATTTACCTTCATCATCCGCCACCAGTCATGCACCACCAACAAAGTCGTTGACGCCCTTAGTAGCCAACATTGCCTTATTTCTGATTTTCGTATTTCAGTTATTGGTTTTGATTCCTTCTTCCATTTATATCCGACTGATGCCTTTTTCTCTCCCATTTTTCAGGCTATTTTCTTTGGCAACCACGACGACTACACACTTGTCGATGGGTTCCTCTTTAAAGGTACCCGCCTTTATGTACCAGACTGTAGCCTACGTGCTAAGATCGTGATCGACACCCATTCTACCGGACACGTGGGTCGCGATCGTTCAACAAAACTCGTCACGCGCAAGTTCTTTTTGCCCACCATCCGCCGCGATGTCGAATGATATGTTGCCCGGTGTTGTATTTGCCAAACGGCCAAAGGCACAACGTCTAATGCAGGACTATACCGCCCACTACCCTTCATCCTCGGCATGCCCCGTACTCAACGTGGCAACAATTTAATTTAATTTTCATTCCCACGATTTCAAAAAATTCCCAATTTCTCTCAACTACATTTATTCTCATTCGATCTAGGTGTTCTTCGTTTTTCACTAATCTTTTCAAAAATAACAGTTGTATCACTATTTGATCCGGAAACCAACATGTATGCCCCATTCGATGTTGCCAGATGGGTGGCCGACGGGAAGGTGAATGTTGAGAGTTTTTGATGAAGTGCGTTTTGTGTGGATTAAGGACTTTTCTGGAGAAAGTTCCTAAGAAGGTGTTCGAGGAAGAAGTTCTGGAATTCTACACTCAAGTAAATCTACGAGAAGATTATGTAGAGGCGTTGATGGTGATAGAAGAATCGAAATCACCAGAGAGTTATTGGATACTGAGCTTGAATTGAAGCGAGGCCCAGTGTTAGTTGAACAGTATACTTCTAGTCGCAAACAACATTATTTGGAATTGTTCACTTGAAGGAAAATCAAGCTGAATGAGGGAAAACTGCCTGCTGTTAAGAAAAATCAGTTGAAGGATAAGTATAAAACTTTGGTGGATATTGCAAGCAAGATGTTGCTTGGAATTACTTCGAGTCATGATGTAGTTACTCTGCTAAAGGCGAGGGTAATGGCTGTTATTCATGATAAGGTTAAGGGTGATTGGCAGAAGTTGTTTATGGAAATATTTGTATACTTTGTTAAGAATGTCAAGGTTGATACTGATTCAAGAGAATGGGTAGTATCTGCTACTGTTAACTTCTGTTGCCCACGAGAACAAATTGGAGAAAAGGTAAAGCTTTCCATTTTGCATAATATTACTTGAAAAAGGATGCATTGGAGCGAAGTGCAAATTGATCCTGAAGATGTTATGATTGAGGACAACTCTTCTGATGAAGAGGCAAGGTCGGAGGAAGATACGGAAGAAGAGGTTCAAGAAGTTGGACCTAGTGGACAGTATGGATCAGATGATGCTATTCCATCTGAAGACGATTCTGAATGGACTGCTTTAGAAGACGAGTCTACTCAACTAGTCGAGACAAAAGAGGATCTGCAGGCAAAAATCAAGGTGATTAAGTATGGAAGCCTACCTCCTCAAGACGACTCAGACTCAACTCCCACTCCTCCACCAGCCAAGAAGAAAAAGGTTAGAAATCCTATCATTTCTATACCTATCTCATCTCCCACCTCTATTCATATCCAAACCAAAACCAAATCGAAACGATCTTGTTCTAAACCAAATCCCCAAAACCCCACCTGTCTTTGCACAACATCTAAGTGCATTACTTCGCCCAGACACAACCATATTCACATCAACTGATACTCTGACAGCTAAAGACTAAAACCAAGCCACGTTATCGTCCACATAAACCACCACCCAAATTTTAGCCCTACCTTCAACATCACATGTTGATCCAAACCCAACTACTTCTGAAACCCAACCAGCCGACTTACCATTTGAGATAAGTATTTCATTTACTCACACTCCCCAAACTCACCAACCGAATATGTTATTTCCAACAATGGTGAATTATCCTATCTGTATGCGTGAGAAGATGCTTTGAGCCAAGTTGACTCGAAATCTGAAGAAACAACTTAAGGATGTGGAAGTTGACACCAACTTAGAAAATTTTGAAAGGGTGTTAGGTGTATGTACATGGGTTACATTGAGAAATGGACCTACTGAAGATATGTACGAAGTTATCGTTGGAATGGGAGGAATTGCTAACTTTTAAGATTGGGAACTTGAACAGAAAGAAGTTAGTGGAGTGAAGAGATTTGTTAATTTGCTACCAGCAAGAGTTTTATCAAAACTAGTAAATAGGTTGTTGAATTTACCAGAAGAGGTAACTGAAGAAGTTGCACAACCTGAACCAGAAGTTGTTACTCAAGATGTGCAAGTGGTAGATCTGCAGATGCAGGATGCTGAACCAATTGAGGTGAAGAGTTCTGATCCTAAAATCGACTTGGATAACCCTTCTGATCAATTTAGAGGGTTAGTTTTCAAATACCAAGTAGAGCATGCACATGGTCCAAGAACCAATGTAAATCAATTATCAAGGCATAGGGAAAAAGAGTTTACAAGGCAGACGTGTGCTTATGTTGCAAAGTTAGTTCAATTGGTACAGAAGGATATTGATGTTGCTGAAATAAGGGCTAGAGAAGCCAAGTTAGCAATCATTCCTTATTCAAAGTTGAACTTGAAAGTCATTGCAGGAGATGCAGAACCAGCTGATGAAGATGTTGTCATAACTGATGAAGAAATGATTGAAGTTAATGTTGCTGCTGAAGAAACTCAGATGATGATTGAACATATAGCTCAGCCTGCTGTTCAGACTCTATCTATTGAACATTTGAAAGATGACCTTGAAAACGTATTGAAATCCTTTCTTGACTCATATTTGAATTCTGAAGCTAGACAAGCACTATTGGAGCAGAATAGTAAGCTTGTTGAAGATTCAAAGAAAGCAATTTATGATGAAGTGAACCAGATGGATGTTGATTACAGATAGGAATTGTTTAATCAAATGGATATATTTTTTTGAAAGATCACTTGTCATATGCTGAGAGGAGTTCAGTTGACTTTGTAAGATCTTTAGCTGCTGAATCTAGAAAACTTGAAAGAGTTTATCGCACAAAGATTGAGATTGCAGATGAGCAGAAGGAGAGAAGCCCATGCACAGTTAGTCGAGGCAAGAACTCAATTTCAAGATATGAAAGAGAATAATCTACTTCTGAAGAGATTAGTTACGCATTATAAGAATGAGTTTTCTCTTACTTTGAGGAAATTAGAGTTCACTGTAGATAGACTGGAGAAGTTGTCTATTGAACATAGCTATCGGAATCTGATTGAGAAGACTGCTGATCTGATGAAGCAAGCGATGCAAGCAAAACTGACTAAATTTTCTTCTAACTATACATTTAAGGCAAAATGAAGCCAAAAGGGGGAATATAGGGAAGAGAAGTTAGTGGAAGCAGAGAAAGATAAACTAGCTCAAACAAGAAGAAGACTTATGAAACAATATGTTCAAAGTGAACCAAGTGAAGCAGAACAGAAGAGACTGTTGAAAGGAAAAGCCAAGATGACTGAACCAGAGGAAGTTGTTCAGATTGTAAGAAAAAGAAAGTTGGAAATCAATGAACAAACTGGTGAAATCAAAGAAACAAAAGGGTGTGTGCATATAATCGTGGCCTTTCATTAGGTTTGTGCGATCAATTAATTGTCCGCACCGAAAAAAAGTAAATTAGGCCCAAAATTTTAATGAGATTGAAGAGTGTATATACACGCAAGTGTATATAAGAATTTTCATATATAAATTTGGATTGATTGTATTATATTTTGTTAAATTAGTATAAGGGCGCTATAGTAATTTTAGGTGTAATTTTTTTAAAAAAAATTGGGGGTGAAGTCAACAAAAGTGGGGGTGTAAATAACCGTGGCCAAGTGTTTATATATAAATTAAGATTGATTGTATTATATTTTATCTAAATTAATAGAAGGGCATTATAGTAAATTTAGATGTAATTTAAAAAAAATGGAGGGTGAAGTTAACAAAAGTGGGGGTGTAAATAACTGTGGTCAATTATTTATATATAAATTAGGATTGATCGTATTATATTTTCTCTAAATTAGTAGAAGAGCACTATAGTAATTTTAAGTGTAAATTTTTAAAAAATATAATTTATGGGGTGAAGTGAACAAAAGCGGAGGTGTAAATAACCTTGGCCAATCATGAAATAAAAAAAAATGATAAATTAAAATTTGAAATTGAGGAGTGTAGTTGCACTAGAGTGTAGGGAAGAATTTACCTAAAGAATTTGAATAAAATTTAAACATATTATTTTATTATTTATAAAAATATAAAAAAATCATCTTATAGATTTTTAAAAAATATCAGTTATATTTTTTAAAACGTAGCTGTCACCTTACTGTCACACACTAACATTGGAAATCAATCATCCAAAAAAAATATTTAACATATTATTAAGCACTCACAAATAAAATGAGAGAGCCAATCAATTGTCGACATAATGTTCAACAACATTAACATCTACAACACATTATCTTCAAATCCACACAAAACAAAAACCTTATGTCAAAACATCTCTCAAGAATATGTTATCAAGAGGATCTGCAAACATCGAGTTAGTAGTTATGCATTAAGAATCACTCTTTTCTTCTTTTAGTAGTTTTTCATGATACTTTAAATCTCGAGTATAAGCTTCAACTGCTTTGATTACTACAATGAATCATTACAACTCAAAATGTAGTGTAAATCGTAACAACTATCACTGGAGTGTTTAATTCCATAGTGAATCACTACAACTCTTACTGGAGTGTTTCATTCCACAATGAATCACTTCAATTTGAATTTGTTAAGAGCATCAAATGTTAGGATGAATTTTTTTTTCTATTTGGGTACTATAACCATACGTCTAAGGTGTTCCCAAACCCGGTAATAAGACAACTACTGTTGGTCCCAAGTTGAGTTAAAATTGATTAAGCTAGAAAAAGTCTAGAGGTGAGGGGTGAATAGACTTTTTAAAATCTTTCAAAATATCAGAGTATACAATGCGGAATAGTGTTCTGATTAGTACTGTTCTTATACAAGATCAGTCCAGTACTTCTCAGTTTAATGTGAACCTTTAAGATTTATACTCAACTTTGATTTTGAACATTAATATGTGTAAACACTTAAACAGATATCAACAGTAAGTAAATCAACACACAAAGATTTATAGTGGTTCGACAAATGTCTACATCCAGTCTTACAACTCCAGTCGTGATGTTTTATTAACTCCTTCTTCTTGAGTTTCTTGTGGCTTAAAGTCCCAAGATTAAGACTTTGATCTTTTCGATTACACTTCCAAGTGTATCTTCGATCTACTAGTAATTCTACAAGTAACTAGCACACTTGTTTACAACAGAAATCACAAACTAAAAAGTAAAGTAAACTTCTCTGAATAGTAGACTTTGATTCTTCAATCCAATATAGTGGCTTCTCTTCTTGATTTGATCTCCTTCAAATCTGTGAGTTCTTGAATAATTGAATGCTCTTTGAATGCTTTAGTTCTTCATAATATCTTGAGTAGCAGTAGTCTTTTCAAGTAGAAGATCACACGGTATTTATTGAACTCAGTATGACAGTTAGCAGTTTTTGAAACTACCTCTCAACTAACTCTAAAACCGTTTTTGTAACTTATTCTTTTGTAACCGACTTAACTTCTTATTCCAAGTCAACATATCTTCAAATATATTCAGTTACATTCCAACTAATAAGTTTTCCAAACTTATTCTTCTCAGCACAGTAAAATTACTATTCTTCTATTTTACTGTTCTTGGTCCAATCAGCACAATTCTCAATTTCTGTTCTGAACATCTTCATAATACATCTGTCCTTCCTTTTAAATCTTCTAAGATTACTCTTCTTATTCTGAGTAGTCTTCTTCTTCTTCTGAGTCTTCTTTAGTCTTCTGATCTTACTTTAATCTACTGTTCTGAACTTTTACAATACTGATTACAACAAAATACAAACTTACAAATATAAAACCTATCTATACATCAACTGAACTACATACAGAAGAGTATATCTAAGTCATATTCTATAAACTGTCTATACACTACATTATCAGCTTAGTTCCTAACAGTTCATAATATTTCTCATATAATATGTATAAGATCAGTAACTCAGATTATCATAACTTATCAAGATGACTTAGTTAAGATGACTTCCAACTACATAAATCATTAACTTTAAGTTGCTTTTTGGCCATCAAAACTCATAATCATCAACTAGAGTATTGTTCATAGGATTCATATCCCAACAATTTCCCCCTTTTTGATGAAGCCAAAACTACTTAAATGTTAATAAATCAGTAGTTAAGTATGTAGTCAATCATAACAGTTCATCAAGTCAAAATTCCAGATTCATATTCAGATAAGATCAGATATTACAAATAAACACAGAATATGAAATAAAGAAATATAAAGATAAGGTAAGAAAATTTATCTTGTGAGCTTGTCCTTCATCTTCATTCTCCAACCTTCAAATCTTGTATGCCACATACAACCTTGCTTTGATATCTCTCATATGTTGAAGATCAGTGATGCCTTCATCCTGAATAATCTTCTCAATGATTCTTTCAATCTCTTCATAATCTGGTTCTCCAGAATCCAATCTCGGAGGTTCCCAAACAGGCTCTTCAGGCCATAAAATACTTATTCCAACTGCACTTGAAGTTAACAAGATGTCTTCCCAGAATTCTCTTCATCATGAAGTTTTGAAAATCTTCATACTCATCCTCTTTGCTTGAATGTACAGCAAATTTCCTTATAATGAAATTTTCTAACTGCCATCTTTGTTTGATATCATTCCAGTATGCAACCTGATCTGGATGCACAATGAAATCAACATAATTCTCATCTCGAAATTCTTTCACCTTACTTTCTTTCATTTTCTTCTTCAGAGCTGTAACTCTTCTATCAAACTTCTTCCTTGCTGCTTCAGCATCTTTCAACTTTTTCTTTCTCAATTCTTCATCAGCTTTCTTCTTTTCTAACAACTCAAGTTTCTTCTGAGATAACATAGTTTTACAAGTCTCAGCAGCTTCAACCATCTTCTCTTCACTTGGTTGAGCACTTGTAACAACATGTTTCAACTTACTTCTAGATCTGGTTATCCTACCAGTTCCTTCAGTTTCTTGTTCAGCTTCCTCATCACTTAAGATGACTTTCCTTTTCCTTTTTCTTGAGCTCCCAGCAATATTCTTCTCAACACTAACAGGCTTCTCAACAACAACTTGAGCTTGTTGTTTCCTGAGTTTGATTTTCTGGTTTAGATTATAAATCTCTTGCTTTAACACATCTTGACTCACAACCAACTGAGCTTGTTGTGTCTGAGTCTGTTCCATTACTTTTATTACTTTCTCTTCCCCCTTTTTGTCTTCATCATGCCATTCCTTCAAGGGTGTGAAATGTTGCTCCAACTTATTATGCAACTCTTATGAAAGATTCTTCTCTTGCAGCCTGTGAAGATCATAAATCTTCGACATAATGTGCTCCACTATCTGTTCATAAGAAGATTCTGTAGTAAGCTTCTCAGTGGCATCCTGAAATTGCTTCACTGTAGCTTATAACTTGGCATGCAACTCCTCATTGTGCTTCTTCAACTTCTCAAAGATGGAGTTATCTTGAGCTTGCTCATCAGTATCTGTTCTGACTTCATTTTGAACAGAAATAGGAACAATAGACTCTTGCACATCCAATCTTTCCTTAGCACTTTCCTCAGAAATATTTTCAGCAATAATAACAGGTGTGCTCTGCACCTCATCAGCAACCATATCTTGCTCTTCCAACACTTCAGTGTTCTCAATTACTATTGTGTTCTCAAACACCTCAGTAGACTCAACATCAATATCTATAAAAATTTCCTCTTCAATATGTTCATCAATGTTGACATCAGTATCAACATTCTCAACAAAAAAATAAGAAAAACCAGAAACTCTCTCCACCATCTGAACAACTGATTCTGGGGTTAACAGCTCAGTAAGTGAGTTAACACCAGCAGCATCCTTCTGTTCTTGTTCCCAGTCCTTAAAAACTGCAAAACCACCCATGCCTTCCATGACTACTAAAAGCTCATCAACATCTACTCTTCTTAGATACACCCAAGTGCCTATCCTAAGAATTTGCTCAAGAGCAGTAGAGTTTTCATCAATGCCATGAAATTCCTTCAAAATCATATTCCTCAGATTCATCCTAATTTGTTCTTCTTTGTCACAAATGGGATACTGAATCAAACATGTAGGTTGGGGTTCAATGTGTTCTAGTTCAGGGGAGGATCGAGGTTCAAAAATTGGTATAGAAGCGGTTTCAAGAATGGGTTCAGGAGATATTTGGGGAGTGGGCTGATTAGGTTGAGGACTCGATTGAGGGGTAGGTTGAGGGGTAGTGTTCTAGGGAGATGAAACAGGATTGTTATGATGAATAGGTGAGTAGTGTACTGACTCATCAGAATGAATAGATAAGGGTTTTTGATCAAGGGGCTGGGCAGGGATGGGATCAGAATTTGAAGGGGTAGAGGAAGTGTTCTTGGGTTTTCTCCTAGGTCCAGTAAGACCTTTACCCTTAGTTCTCTTATGTACTACAACAATAGTAGTAGAACTAACCTCTTTTTCAGGTTGCAACTGCTCCTTCACAATCTCCATAGACTGTTCTGACTGCTCCGGGGTCAGTTTTCCAGTCATGATCTTCTTAGATCTCTGACGGTGTGGATCATGCCTCGCCTTTGATCTCACCTCTGGTTCATCATCGTCCGATCTGAACATAGATCCACCAGACTCTTGATGTTGTTGTTGTTGTTCAAATTCCAAAGATTCCTTCTTGAAAAGAAACTCCATGTAGGTCAAATTCCAATGATTACCGTTCAAATTCCATCTAAACATAGATCCACCAGACTCTTGATGTTGTTGTTGCTGTTCAAATTCCAAAGATTGCCTTCTTCAAATTCAACAAAGTTTTCGGTTCCTCGCCGATCCATCTTCCAACGCAAACCTTTTCTTGCCCTTCCATGTAGGTCAATATATGAACAGGTCTGTTAGGTAGGTCGAACGCATTGGCTAGATGATCTCTTGCCAAAGTTACTCTTTTTCCCGAAAGAAACGTCTACACTGTGTTGTTGTCGCCATTGAGCTAAAGATAGAATTCCATTACCTCAGGTTCAAAAACCTTCTTGGGAAAGGATTCCAGATACTTTCTCAGACCACATTCTTCGCACATCGTAAGGTACCTACAACTTCGTCATTGTCATTTAAGAGCTCGATAATTGCCATTGATGGAAGTAGAGAAATGTAGAAGATAGAATAAGAGGGTTTGGAAGTTTTTAGAATTCGTAAACTTTCAGAAATGTGAAAGTGAAGAAGATGAAGTGTTGAGATCGTGGATATCAAATTCAATGCAAATTTAAGGCTTAGATTGAATTGATTTCGCACGATATGTGGTTTGGATTGAATCTTGAGTTGTGGGATTTAAGAAAGACGTTCCACATTCAAAACCCTTTACAATTTTGGAGCCAAACTGCTATTGATAGATAAACCATTAAATTAGGTCAAAAAATAGAGGAGTGTATTAATCTTCTCTATTAGTAATCTAATTTTGAAGAAATCTTGACTTAGAAATTTTCTAAGTCGAAATATTGTTCTGATGTATATCAGCACAGTTGTTTTCAAACACACTTTGCTTCATTTTCTCACTTTTATAATAATGAAAATTACTTATTTGGATTCAGTTGAGTACTGTAATCAGCTGAGTATCATCTCTTGAGGATCGGATCAGTTCTTGAGGTCAGCACAGTAACATCAGATCAGTTCTCCAACTTTTCTGATTGTTACTTTTTCAACATTTTGAGAACATTTTTACATCAGCACAGTACTATCAGATCAGTACTGTGACTCAGATCAGTTCCCCCTTCAGTAGAGAACTCTTCTTTTGTGCCTGTTTCACCTTGGTAGAAGTATTAGTTCATGAAATTTAGGTGAAATATAGTACATAATAGTAAAGAATAATTAAATCAAGATTTTAAACAAGGTTTATTCTAAGGTGACTAGTGTGCTGAGTCAACATAAAGGATATTTAAGAAATCAGAGATTCCCCCTTAAATGTATATTCTCAATTCCCTTAGCTTTACCAGCTTTCTCATCGGGATTAGGCACCTTAGTAACCTTTTTACCTGATTGTGATGAATGTAGTGGTCTTGGTATAGTCCTATCCTTCTGGATTACCCTTTTTGGTGTACTGTTCTTGGTTTACTGATCTACTTCTTGATATCAGTACAGTACCTGAAATGTTAGTACAGTTCTATATACATGCAGGATCCATGTCTATCAATCATAAACTTATGCATAACTCTCTAAATCTAGTTTCAGTCAAAGGTTTTGTAAAAAAGTCAGCTCTCTGAATATCAGTATGGATCTTTTCCATCCTAATGTTCTTCTTTTCAACATGATCCCTAATAAAATGATGTCTAACATCTACATGCTTGCATCTAGTATGTAAAACGAGGTTTTGAGTGATAGCAATGTCACTATTGCTGTCACAGAATATAGGTACATTGGATTCCACAATATTGTAGTCTCTAAGTTGTTGCATTAGCCAAAGAAGCTGACTACAACAACTTCCTGCGGCCATATATTCTGCTTCAGTGGTAGATGTCGCTACACTTGCTTGTTTCTTTGAAAACCATGATATGAGCTTAGTACCTAAAAATTGGCATGAACCAGAAGTTAATTTTCTATCTATCCTACAACCACCAAAGTCAGAATCTGAATAACCACTTAGGAATAAATCATCATCTGAAGGATACCATAATCCTCGATTAATGGTGCCCTTTAGATATTTCAATATCCTTTTAGCAGTTTCCACATGACTTTCTTTGGGGTTGGCCTGAAATCTAGCACATACACCTACTACAAATGCAATATCCGGCCTACTAGCAGTTAAATAGAGTAATGAACCAATTAGAGCACGATAATAGGATTGATCAGCACACTTACCTTGCTCATCTGGATCCATTCTGTATGTAGGTAGCATTGGTACTCCAATAGTTTTACAGGTCTTAATACCAAATTTATCTAGAAGATTTCTTGTATATTTTGCTTGATTGATAAAGATACCATCAGATGATTGTTTTACTTGAAGACCAAGAAAGTAAGTCATTTCACCCATCATTGACATCTCAAATTTATTTTGCATGAGTTTTGAAAAGCTTTCACTCATGCTTTTGTTGGGTGAACCAAAAATGATATCATTCACATAAATTTGGACAAGTAAAATGTCTTTCCCTTCTTGCCTTCTGAACAAAGTACAATCTACTTTGCCCTTAGTAAAACCATTTTCAAGTAAGAACAGTGAAAGAGTGTCATACCGGGTTCTTGGGGCTTGCTTCAGTTCATATAGTGCTTTCTTCAACCTGTACATTTGTAATATCCGTAAATTTTTTTAATATAAATATAAATATACATGTATATATTTAATTATTCATTTGAGATAAATATTCAAAGTCCATTTAATTTAAATTCAGGATTTTAAGATTTTAAACCCTAATCTTATTTTAAGCCCAAGCCCATATAATAGATTTTACCCTAGTTTTACACAATTTTACATTCCAAATCAAAATTTCTCTCCAAGAAAGTATACGGCGCCTTTCTTCTCCTCTTATCTTTCTGACGAAAACGGTAAAGTTTCCTCTTCTCCTTTGTCAATTTAATCTTTTATTTTATGATTATAATTTAAATTATTTCATTATGATAGTTGGAATTATCTTCTGCAATTGATTTCGAAAGCAATAATATTTATTTTCAATTAACGAAGTTAAATTGTCATTCTTTTAAACCCTTTTAGCCAAACCTTCTTCAATCAAAAGAAAATCGTTTTCTTTTATAGTCCAGAAACTAGAATAGTAGTTCGGTTTTACAATCTAATAATAAAGATATTAAATAATTACTAATATAATAATTATAAGGCATATTACCTAATTATTGTAGGTTTTGAAGATTAAAGATATTCAATTTCATTCATTGCATCCAAGACATACATTACAAGGTAGGGTTTTCTTTCATTATTTATCTATATAGTGGTTAGTAGAGCAGGTTGTTCATTTTTAAATGTTTTACGTGATATGTTGGATGTGTCTGCTATGTGTTATGTTCCATGTTATCCATGTTATGAAATCAGATAGCCAGAGACTAGTTCACGGGTCCGGGACCATATAAGTTGTCCTCGAGAATCACCAGGGTCATTAAAATGGCTTTGGCAAGGCTCGCAGTGCTCAGTCAGTATATCAGTCAGTTCAGAATGTGGTAATGTTCTCATGTTTGCAGTGATGTGTTTAACTATCTGTTTGATATTTAACTGTGAACAACTGGGCCCCACTGAGTATGCTTGCATTACTCACCCCTTCATTTTAACATTATAGGTTAAGGAGTTGATGGCGAGGAGGAGCGGTGGATGACAAATCTATTAATATTTAGTAAAGTAATTGGGTTATTTCATTTTATGTATTAAAATTTTTATGAGCTTTTGAGACTTGATTCAATTAATATTCTAGATTTATTTTAAGTTGCTATTTATTTATTAAGTCTTCCGCTGCAATTTAAGTAATTCTATTGCTAAATAAATTCGAAAAATGATTTCTTAGGTTAAAATTTTAGTTCATGCCCCTTTATTTTGAAATTCTCAAGTATTTCTACAAAATCTACTTTTATGAAAATTGGGGCGTGACAACACTTAGTTTCCATTCACCTCAAATCCAGGAGGTTGTTCTACATAAACCTCTTCAGCAAGTATACCATTAAGAAATGCACTCTTAACATCCATTTGATAAACAGTGAATTTCATATAGGCAGCATAAGCAAGAAACAATCTTATAGCTTCTAGTCTAGCTACAGGAGCAAAAGTTTCATCATAATCAATACCCTCAGCTTGAGAGTAGCCCTGAGCAACTAATCTAGCCTTATTCATTGTAGTAGGTTTTTGATGCTAAATCATCTATTGCTCAGGGCTACTCTCATCATCTAAATCATCTATAGCATCATGCATATCAACATTATCAATATCAACAGATTTTTTCATAGGAGAACAATCAACCAATTTAGGCATGTCAATGGGTCTAGAAGACTTACCTTTGCCTTTTACCTTTTCTACATAATCATCATTCAGAATGTTTAGGAATGGATTGTATGCTTGTACAGATTCATATACTTCAGTCTCATCATCATCATTGGTCTGAATTTTCAGATTATCAACTTTCTTACTGAGTTGATGGTCAGCAGAGTCCTGTACAACTTCATCAAAGACAACATGGGGTGTTTCTTCCACACATAGAGTAGAGTAATTAAATACTCTAAATGCCTTGCTAGTTTGAGGAGTATCCTAAGAATATCCCCTCATCTGCTTTAGCATCAAAAGCATTTAATTTGCTCTTCCCATTGTTATGAATAAAACACTTACAACAAAAAATATGAAAATATGAAACTCTAGGCTTTCTACCTTTCCATACCTCATATGGTGTTTTACCATGTACCTTGTTGAGAGAGCACTTCTGTTCTGGGTATGGCAAGCAGTGTTGATTGCCTCAGCCCAAAACTTCTGTGGTGTGTTGTACTCTCCTAGCATAGTTCTGCAAGCTTCTTTTAGTGTTCTGTTCCTTCTCTCAGCAACACCATTTTGTTGGGAGTTCTAGCTGCACTGGTCAAATGCTGAATTCCAGATTTAGAACAATATTCTTTAATGTAAGAGTTTATAAATTCAGTCCCCTTGTCACTTCTTATCTTGACAATGGGCTGACCTTTTTCAACTTGCAACCTCTTTAACAGATCTGGTAGTTGAGTTTGTGTATCACTCTTTTTGTGTAAGAATATTACCCAAGTGAACTTTGAATAATCATCTACAACAACTAGAGTGTAATTTCTACCATTTAGTGTAGGGGGTTTTATAGGACCATGAAGATCCATGTGTAGGAGTTCTAAGACTCTGCAAGTGGAAAGAGTGGGAATTGACTTAAAGGAAACTTTTACCTGTTTACCCTTTTGGCATGCATCACACACTTGTGATTTGAAATAGATTTCATTGGGAATACCTTCTACAAGGCAGTCTCTTTCTATCTTATTAATAATCTTAAAGTTCATATGGCATAGGCGTTTGTGCCATAACCAACTGATTTCTTTAGGACTCTTAGTAAGAAGGCAAGCATCCCTAGGAAAGCTATTCTAGTTCACAATGTAGACGCTGTCTTGCCTTACTCCAACAAGTAGAACTGAATGTGTTCTTTTATCCCAGATTTCGCATTTTGTGCTTTTGAAATTGACTTTATAGCCCCTGTCACAAAATTGAGAGACAGATAACAAATTGTATTTCAAACCTTCTACATAGGAGACATCTTGAATCTCTACATCTCCATTCTTTATGTATCCAAATCCTTTTGTGATTGCCACGGAACTGTCACCAAATATCACATTGGCTCCTTCTTGCTCATGATAGTCAGAAAGAAGAGCCCCGGTACCAGTCATGTGGTGTGAACACCCACTGTCTATGTACCAAGTTTCTCCAACTGAACCACCTTTCTTGTATAAGTCCAATCGACCCTGCAAGTAGTGATCTTAATAATTTGTGTACCCTTTCTTTATTGGGGTCCTTGGGGGTTAGTGGTAAGAGGCACCCAAATAAACATTGAAGATTTGAATAATTGAGACCTCTTCAGTTTTCTACCATGCTTATCACAGAACAGTACTTTGTTGACCTTATCAGAACTATCAACAGACTTAGGATCTATTTTTCTGAGATAGCCTTTCCTTGGATCTAGCCCTTTTTCAGTAAGATCAGTATGTCTGTAATAGTTAAAATAGGGCATAAAAGCCTGTGGACCATAAGGCTTATAGATGCGTTTAGGTCTTTCCTCTCCAATGATATCATAAGTTAAAAGTGGAGGATAAAGAACATGTTGGTTATGATAATGAGGAACAAATTCCCTAGGTTTAGTTGAGTACAACTGAGACTGCCTTATAAAATGAGGTCTAGGCTGATTCCAACTTAACTGTTCTTGTCTTGACCTACCATGCTGAGTATACCTCTTCTGATTCCAGGACTGTTCTGCTCTGGTCAGAGGAGTATAACTCTGCTGGTAAGGTCTTGACTGTACTGGTCTTGATACATTTTTCTTTTTACCATTCTTGGTAGTAGGAGGAATGTATTTAGACTGTACTTTAGGTTTCGCATCATTATCATAAATCATGGGTTATTTTCCTTTATCTAACTGTAAAGAACTTGAACTAGATCCATTAGTGTTCTTAGTCCTTGAAGTAGATGAACTAGGCACATCAGTACCTATTCCACTTTTATCATTTGGAGCTCTATATCTGTCTGATAATGTTTGATTAATCTTAGAAGAATTAATCATATCAGATAGCTTTAGATCCAAGCTCAGTACTTCAGATTCTAAGAATCTATTGCGCTCTTCAAGTTTTTCACATTTAATCTTTAAGTCATTGAATTCATTGGTCTCTATGGCTTGAGTTTTAAGCATATTTTGATATAGTTTGTCAATGGTTGTGTACTTATCTTTGAGTTGAGACAACTCTTCTGATAAGCGTCCATTTAAGATAACTATATTAGGATCTACTTTCAACTGAGCTTCAAGTAGACTGGTTATTTCTTGCTTTAAAGAAATGTTCTCATCACTGATTTCCATGAATGTTTTATTAGCTTGTAGGAGGTCTTCTTCAGTCACTCCATTGGAATGATGAAGACCACTTCCTACCCCACTATCAGCAATGTCACATAAATCAGAATTAGAACTATCACAAGAACGGAAAGAAGTGACAGATGATACCTCTTGTTCGATTTTAGCCATCATAACCAGTCCATCATCTGCAATGAAGGCTTCTTTCTCATTGCTGGAGGGGTACTTAGATGAAGACGAAGGCAACTCATCTGAACCCGTATCAGAATCATTGTATGCCATCATAACCTTCTTACCCTTCGCATATCTTCGGTCTCTCCTTGCTTTCCTTTCTTCTCTGTCTTCGGAACTCAAATCAGGACATTCGTAGATGTAATGACCTGGCTTTTCACAATTATAGCACAGAAGTTCATTAGTAGACCTTTTAGTAGGAGAACGATTACGGTTCCTGATCTTTTAGTAGCACAGAAGTGTTCTTATCCTTCTTATTAGACGAGTTCCTATCTCTTCTATTCTCATTAGAGACCTCATCTCTCCTTTCAGAAGATTTTTGATCTCTTCTGGTCCTAGAAGAGTCCCTGTTACTAGAACCCTTAGTCTCTTATAAAATCTCTTATATCTACCATATCGTTTGTTCAGCTTGTCAAACCTCTTGATCATTAAGCTCAACTGGTCCTTAAGAGTAAGATCAGTACTATCTAGTTCATCTTTTATGCTTGAGGACTTAGAATTAGATGATCTAGACATCTTAGAGGAAGAGGCTTTGAAAGCAATACTCTTAGAGATTTCCTTCTCCTTATCACTACTAGCTACTGGATCTTCTTCATCCAACTCGAATTCATGCGCCTTAAGGGTTTGAAACGTAGTTTCAGCAGACCAAGTATCTATGTCTTGAGTGGTCTTGATGATCATCTTGACCATCTTCCATCTATCATCTAACGACTTAAGAATACGCAAGTTAATCTCCCTATTAGTATAGGTCTTACCTAAAACTTCAAGATCATTCATAATACGAGTAAATCGAGTATCTAGCTGGTCAATAGATTCTCCGGCTTTCATTTTGAATGATTCAAATCTCTGTACATCAGTGGACAACTTACTTTCCTTGATCAGGGAAGTTCCTTCACAAAGGACAGCAAGCCTATCCCACATATCTTTAGCAGTCTTACATTTCAATACTTTGCCTTGATACTCATTGGGCAGAGTATGTAAAATGTAATTCTTTGCTAAGCTGTCTAGATTATTTTGCCTCATTTCTTTGGAAGTGGGTTCTGACCTTGGTTTTGGCACGAGCACGCCTACAGCTTTAGCTGGTTCGAGTGTAGCAGTATTTGGAGTCTTGGTGACAATTGGTCCCTCCTTGACAACAGACACCATTAGATCATGTGTAGAACTGAATATGGCTTCCATTCTGAGCTTCCAATAGTCATAATCTGCAATCTTGAACTTAGGTAGCTTGTTTGCATTAGTTTCATTCATAATTGATCAGACATATAAGTTCAGGAATATAGCAAGTAGATCAAGATAATCAAGAAATTGATTACAGAAATAAAGTTCAAGGATCAGTGACTTAGAAAAGTAAGACTTCTCTCAAAGTCTTCTGGGTTATCAAGAAACAACAGTCCACAAGAACTATTACTCTGATAGTACTTGTTGGTCCCAAGTTGAGTTAAGATTGATTAAGCTGGAAAAAGTCTTGAGGGGAGGGGTGAATAGACTTTTTAAAATATTTCAAAATATAAGAGTATACAATGCGGAATAGTGTTCTGATTAGTACTGTTCTTATACAAGATCAGTCCAGTAACTTCTCAGTTTAATGTGAACCTTTAAGATTTATACTCAACTTTGATTTTGAACTTTAATATGTGTAAACACTTAAACAGATATCAACAGCAAGTAAATCAACACACAAAGATTTATAGTGGTTCGACAACTGTCTACATCCACTCTCACAACTCCAGTCGTGATGTTTTATTAACTCCTCGTTCTTGAGTTTCTTGTGGCTTAAAGTCCCAAGATTAATTCCAGTCTTTTTGAGTGTTTGTGAGAGTGTCAGAGAGATTAGTGAGAGGACATAATCTCTCATCCTCTGAAGTATGGAATTATCCCGTTGGATTTTCCTTCTTAAGAAGTTATCAATTTTCTCTCCATCTTATCCACTTTATATATTAAATATATATGTTTTAATAAATATTAATCATTATTACTTACAGTTTATATATCATTTTCATGCTTCAATTTAGATTTGTTAAGAGCATCAAGATGCTAGGATGAAAATTATTTCCCTTCGGATACTATAGTCTTAAGTCTAAGGTGTTCCCAAACCCGGTAATAAGATTCCTTCCTAATCTTCACAAACTACTCAAATAACCATTCAAGTAATTAATGTCTCCTAATGCGGTTCTAATACGATTAACTCTCTCTCTCTCTCGACAAATTAAAAGTATAATACACGCATTTGTATACCAACAATCCACACCAAAAATTTAAACATGTTCATGTTACTCTCATCTACGTTAAACATGTCTCAAAATACAGATTAATAGAAACTAATATACAAAGCACGAACAAAACCCAATAAGTGAAGTAATAATCCTGATATCAACAATATTCAAAGCATCAACAATTCCAACACTCAATATTCACATGGTTTTAAACACCTAAAACATAAAAAGTTTAGCCCATGGTGTTTAATGAAACACCCATAACTATAAACAACAAAAGAAATTGAAATAAACATGAAATTTACCAAACAAATCTTAAATAAAAGAAATATATCACCTTGAGAGTCTTGAAGTTCTTCCATTCTTACATTAAAATGAAATGTTGAAATGATTCTAAACTAAAAAAGCATAAAAAAAAATCTAATGGTGTTTGAGAAGATAAGATCCTAAAAACCTCAACTAAGTGCTTCTCCCTTTATCACGTTTTGTAAGAAAATGAGCTAGGGTTTGAGTGGGTAAAATGAGGTCCAGCCTGGCAATAATCTGATTTGGGGAGCTATTTATATCTTGGAAGAATACTTGAGATGAAATTTGCACTTAAATCCTTGAAATCTTTTAAAATTCTCGAATTTTCGCCCAACAATAGTTTGACTCGGTCAATCGGGTGAGTTGAATCTGTCAACCGAATGAGATGGCAATCCAGAAAATGTTCTGGAATCAGGGTTGACTCGGTCAACCGAGTGAGTTGACACGGCTGTCCGAGTGGATTCTACTACAACTTCACATTTTCTCATTTCGATAGCTCCCGACCATCGATTGACTTAATTCTTTTTTTTCATTCCACTCATTTTTTCGAGGTGCATCCAAAGGTGCAGTTATATTTTTGACTTCATGAATTTTTGAACATGTATTTTGCTTCCAAATAAGTTCGATATACCTACAAAATCAGCAAAACACTCCCTTTTTAATTTTCAAGTGTAATAAGTCAATTTAGTGTGAATAATGCAATAAAATCCTCAAAATTATGCAAAATAAATACATGAATTTTAAACAATTGTCACACTAATCATTACAATTACTTAATAATAAAAATGAGGGTAGATTCATGTTCTATAATGTTTAGACATCCTAGGACCCGCGAAATAATTGGACCCGTTAATTTTTAGTTGATCCGCCAGATTATTTGGACCCGAATTGAAAAAACCAGCGAGATTAGCTTAGGGTTTTGACTCTTGATTAAATGGGCTGAGATTTTGGGTTTTTTCCTAAATTGATTGTGATGCATACCTAAAATATTTTGTGTTACATCAGTCTGTCAAATTTAAAAATTAAGAATATTTTATGTGAAATCTGTCAAATTAAAGAATTGAGTAGTACTTGGGTACCCCAATAACACTCATGCAATTGGATTTTAATTAAAAAAAATTATCCATATTTTATCTACGCCCGCTCATTTTATGAGTTCAACCCCAAATCATTTCTTTTTAGCACGGTTATCTGCATCCGTTCATTTTATGAGTTCACCCCCAAATTATTTCTTTTTACCGTAGTTTATCTGCACCCGCTCATTTTATGAGTTCACCCCAAATTTTTGTTTTAAAAAATTATATTTAAAAGACTATATTATCCTTTTATTAATTTTCACAAAATATAATACAATTAATCCTAATTTATATATTTACAATCTACATATGTTTCGTCGGTTTCACGCGCGTCTGCTTCACCGTTCGTCTACGCATTACCGTCCGTCCAAGGTTGCGTTCCAAGATGCCTTCGTACGTCTGTGGCTACGTCCCAAGCCGACGCCATTCGTCCAAGCGCCACACCGCTTCCTCTTCCTTTTGTCGCATCCCAATCCGTTTGTCCCTCTTTCGATTGTAACTTTGAAAAACAGATTCGTCGCCTCCTCCTCGTTTACGCCGCCCCTCCATCGTCAATTTTTCTTCTAAATCTCGTAACCTCAAAATCCAGATATGTAAGTATTTTTTTTTTAATTTTCTTCTAGACCTCTCAATCTCAAAATTACTGATTTGTAAAAAAAATGTTGGGTGTCCACATCAATTTTGTGTGTGTGCATATAATCGTGGCCTTTCATTAGGTTTGTGCAACCCATTAATTGTCTGTGCCGAAAAAAGTAAATTAAGCCTAAAATTTTAATGAAATTGAAAAGTGTATATTCACGCGAGTGTATATAAGAATTTTCCTATATAAATAAGGATTGAATGTATTATATTTTATTTAAATTAATAGGACACTATACTAATTTCAGGTGTAATTTAAAAAAAAATAAAAATTGGGAGGTGAAGTCAACAAAAGATAGGGTGTAAATAACAGTGGGCAATTGTTTATATATAAATCAAGATTGATTGTATTATATTTTTTCTAAATTAATAGAAGGGCATTATAGTAATATTAGGTTTACAAATCAATCTCCCAAAAAAATTATCGCCCAGTCAAAAAATATTTGTTTTGATTAGTTCCTTGATGTCAGCATCAATTTTGGGTAATCCTGATTTACTTGATGTACCTGTCTCTGAGATAAAATTTGCAAAGTATTTCAATTCTGAATCATTATTAATCATTTATTTTCCAAATGATGACTCATTTGATCTCACATCATAATATTCATTCAGATCATCATCATATTCTATTCTATCAGAGAAAGTTTTTTCAAAATCTTTTTCAGAATCATTTTCAACATCAACTAATCACTCAAAGTAGCACTGAAATTAAGTTTCTTCTTTAGTAAGGTGTTGGCACATTGTTTAGCTTAATGACCATATCTAGAACATGGATCACATTTAACATTCTTCATGTATTTTTGATTAGACCTAAATTTGGTACCCCTATCCAATTGTTTAGATCGAGGAAAGGTATTATTTCTAACATAAAATTGTTGAGTATTATTGATCTGAAATTTAGGTTGAATATTGTCTTTAAACTTGTTGTTTCTGTTTTTCAAAAAGGACTTAAATTGTTTAGTGATTAAAGTCATGTTGTTAGGATTGTTGAGACATTTCTCAAATTCATCATCGGTTTCAATTTCAGTAACATAAGGAGTCTTCCCAGAATTGGATGATGAGGCATCACCTTTGAAAACAAGAAATTTCTTATCATTTTCAGTCTTTTGCGAAACATTCATTTAATAAGTTTTCAAAATACCAACCAATTCATTTTGACTCAAAATATCAGTATCTTTAGCTTCTTGTGTAGCACATATTTTAGCATCAAATCGTTTAGGAACAATTCTAAGAATTTTATGTACTAACCTTGTATTAGAAATTGGATCACCAAGTGAACGAGCTTCGTTTGCAATTTTAATCATCCTTTTGTTGTAGGCAGTGATGGACTGATGGTCTCATCCTCCTTCATCTTTAGATTTTTAAATTTGGTTCCTAGCATACGGAGTGTGGTAACTATTTGATCATTCATAATGTTCTTGCAGTCGTTCCCATGCTTCCTTCGAGGATATGAAATTTGAAATGATCTTGAACATTGAGACATCGGTTGAGGTAAAAATTGCATTCAACGTCTTTGAATTATAACTTGCAGTCGTTATTTCATCATTGGTCCAATTGAGTTCTCTCTTGACTCGGGACTCATTATTATTATCCACCGTATATAGTTTATGGTTGAGTCCAACCAGCAAGAACACTTCTCCATGCTTGTTCATCAATGGATTTGATGTACATCCGCATTTTAGGCTTCCAAAAAGCATAGTTAGTGTCATCTAGAACATGAGGTTTAAGTGCGGGTGAAAGTGGATATTCCATTGTAAAACACACAATCTAAGCAGAATCTCTAATTAGTGTATCACGTAGTTGGCTCTGATACCAACTGAAAGTGTGTGTGCGTGCGATATCAGAAGTGTTGTCTATTGTGTTGGCACTATCCAGACAACAATGTGCAGCGAAAAATAAAATAACACTTTGTAAATGGAGATATTCAAAATTTCATAGATTATAAATAAACTACACGGTTCACTATAAGAAATATATGTGAAACTTGACTCCAACCTCTTAGAGGTTTGAAAAACTACAACTCGAATGAGTTTGCAAAGTTTACTAGATCCTATGAAACTATCTCCCTCATAAATCTATACATATAACTTAGTAAATAAGACACGATAGACACATTAATTGTTCGGGTTACAATAGTGTATCAATCTACAAGAAGAAACAATGTTTTTCCTATTGAGAAGCGAGAATGCATTCAATAGTGTAGTAATCTATTTTAGCTTTCCTTCTTGTATATTGTGTTGAGGCAGTCTCTCTATTTATAGACTTCATATTTCGAACTACTCTCAACTCCCTTGATCAAGGAAGCCTTGATCACGAGCACAACTTCTTTCCACAACTCCTTGAATGTAGGAACTTGTTATATCACACTCATAACTTCTCACTCCTGTGCAACCGCATGATTTGGATGATGTCCATGTCTTCAAACTGCACTAGGACATTATGAACAAAGTGTATGATAGAGTTAGTGTGAAAAGAAAGGGCAAATTCTGATGTTGTCATGTGTTGGGAAACATTAAATACAACACTGGAACAATATTGTCCTATCTGTTGGATCATTTTACAAAATACTTATTTCAACATTAACAAGTTTAATTGAATCTAATTGAATCAAATACAGTCACAATTTTATATTTTCTCAATATTAGAAATTTATTTTGAATTTTTTTGTTTGAATTTCTTACTTATTCGTTAATCCATCCGCCCGCTTATAAACTTCTCATTTTGTGATTTTGGTTTGTCCGCCTATAAGTTTTTCATTTTGTGATTTTGGTCCATCTGCCTATATCTTACTTTTTTTTCTCTCTATCGACCCTCTCTCTTTCTCAATCATATCACTTATACTATATTTATTATATAATCATTTTTCATAATCTAATATGTAAACGAAGGGAGTAATATTGTACAAAAGAATATATTGCACATGCAATACGTAAGGTGTATATCCAATATATAATGTGAGGCAAATAACAACGATAGCAAAATTATGGATTAAAGTCAAAATTAATCATCTTAATTTTCTACCTTTGTCAAAAAGTTCCCACAATTTATTTATTTTTTTCATTTAGTCCCACACATATTGAATACTACAAAAAAGTAAATTTTTCGATGGATTTACCGACGAAAATACCGTTGAAAAACGTTAATACCTGCAAATTTACCAACATATTATTTTCATCGTTATTTAAATCCTTTCTAATTATTATCAATAAAATTTTAAAACTCGTCAATAATACCAACAGTTAGCAGAATTTGAGCAAGAAGAGAAGATCGGAAGAAGGAGAATGAAGAATAGAGATGAAAAACTGGAAAAAAAAAAAAAACTGAATGAGATAAATGAAAGAGGCTCTTTGATATCATGTTAAGAAACTAAGTAAATTTAAATCGTGTTTTCATTGATAATTGGAATGTGTGAGCTCATGACTTATATACAAGTTAGTAGAAGGATCTAAAAACGGTTACATGAAGGTTTCTAGACTATACAAGCTTGAGTTTGCATGACATGCGGGTGTATTTAACAATTTGGTGTGTGTGATGTATCACGTGTTGTGCATGGTATGGTGGTGTATCTATCAATCTGTCTATATGCCATTAGGGTGTATTTATCAATTGTGTTTAACACGTTTGCGCAACTAGCTAGGGCATCAGACCCGGTTGGGGAAAGAGGGGCAGCCGCCTGGGTGCTCGTCGACAATTTAGTGTGAACTAGTAGGGCACCCGTGTTAGCGCACGGCCTGATATGTTAAAAAATGTCACGACATTTTAAATTTTAATTTTTTTAATGACATTTTATAATATCACTAAATTATATTAATATATATATATATATATATATATATATATATATATATTACTCCCTCCGTCCAATTTCATTATTCTCACTTTCCTCCGTCCAATTTCATTTTTCTCACTTTCCTTTTTTGGTTGTTCAATTTTATTATGTTCATTTCCTTTATGGAAATAATACTATTCACACTACTTTATCTTCACCCTCCAACCATCACTTATTTACTCAAATTGCCACTAACTTTATTTATAAACAATCACTTTACCTATAAATGGACTCCACAACATCCCATCATACCCCCAACTTATCTACTTTATACATAAACTAATCAATATTCATTAAAACTCATGCCCGGAGAAATGAGCATAATAAAATTGGATGGAGGGAGTATTATTTATTATCATAATTATAACCTTAATTATTATTATTAACTCATATTTATTATATTAAATTAAATTTTAAAAAATACGGAGTAATAAAATTTGCAAAAAAATAAATAAATAGATTTAATGATTTAAATCCAATTAAATCAATACCTTATATATAAATACATATAGTTATAATATTTATATTCACAATAAGTTAACGTATAAGTATATAAAATTAATGTCTAACTCGGGCCCAACTCGTATAGCCCAAACATCGGTCCGATCAAGCCCAGTTCGAGCTCGACCCGACTTGCTCGGACCCGAACCAACTCATATCAGCCCGATCCGACTCATCTCAGTACGTCTCATTTTGGGTCTGGTCTGACTCGTCCCAACCCGACCCAGTTTGAGTTTGAATGAAACATACATCCCCAACGGGTCATGGGTTGGGACCAGCGGGCCCAACACAGCCCGGTCCGACTTATTTGACAATTCTAAATATATATGTCATTTTATAATGAAATATTTTTATTTATTTTAAATTAAAAGGATAGAATATATTCGTAATTGTTTATTTATTAGTAGGGCGATGCACTACGGTTGCATTTTTTATAGGACAAACTCACTAATGTGAAGTACAATCATATAGAATAAAATTTATACGTTGGATCAAAATGATCTTTTTTTTTTTTTTTTTTATATCAGTAAAAAATTTCCATTCATTCTTAATTAAGTAGCTTAGGTACAAGCAGTACCCAAGCAGGAATATATCAGTTACAGAATGTGTATGCCAAAAAGGATTTCTCACAGCACTACATCTACTCTAAACATCAAGGCTTGTAGTTGGGTTGATGTTCCAGGCGTTGAAGCAGAATTTACCCAGAAGAGAGAATTTAAAGGCAAACCAACTCCACAATCTTGCTTTGAGTTCGTCCATAAACAGCCTATGGTTAAAGGACCCATTTCTGAATATAATTTCATTCCTCCTCTTCCAAATCATCCACACCATTCCGAGCCATATGCACGTTGCCATTTTTCGACCTTTCTTTTTACCCAGCAGATTACCAAAGCTGAGCAGATTGCCTACTACATTTGGAGCCAGCACTATTGAGAGGCCCATCCACTTGACACAGTCCATCCATAGGCCATGGGTGACCGTGCATTCGGCGAACAGGTGTGTTTCGGTCTCCTCCTGAAGATTGCAGAAAACACAGCGGACGTCGTCACCTGGTTTGAGGATTCCACGTCTACATAGGTTTTTTCTCGTCGGTAATCGACCCCAGATGGTTCTCCACGCGTGAGCTCTCACTGTTGGCGGTGCAAAACTTCTCCAGATCTGCTTACACGCTGCCAGGGAGACGTCGTCCAGCTGAGGGGTTCGGCTCGAAGTGAGGAGCCTCGTGTACGTCTCCTTTGTTGTGAAGTTCCCTGTCTTCGAGTAGCACCATTCCCATTTGTCCTCTCCTGATTGTCGTACAGGGTACCTGTTCACCAACACTAACATCTCATTAAGGGCATTAGTTTCATGAGTAAAAAGGCTCCTCCTCCATTTCCAGTCCCAAACCCACTCGAGACCCACCCATAAACCCATCTCCCCCACCTTTTTTTGCTTGCCTAAACTGGTATTAAAAAGCCTAGGGAACCTATCTTTAAGACAACCCACTCCTGTCCAGTTCTCTAACCAGAAAAAAGTATTCCTCCCATTCCCAATCACTCGCCTAAGACCATTATCGAACCAGCCCCCCGACCCATTTGATATCCTAAGTATATCCCCCCACCAGGATGACACCTTCCCTCTGCGACCCAAAGGCAACCTATCAACCAAGCTACTCCCCACCCCCTCATACTTAGAGTTTTAAGGGAGAAACTTGTCTTGCCATGCCATAGAAAGACTCAACCAAGTAACCATATATAATTATAAAAGTTTATAAAATAATAAAAATCACAAAAATGAAAAAAAAAAATAATAAATTTTAGGCAAATAAGATTTACATATGCAAAATTCGAGACCTGAATTCTACTGGACCAAGTCTGCTAGTGGAGTTAACAAAAAAAGGTGACGACGGGCCAAATTTGCAACAAAATCTAAATACTATATGACCAAAATTCAATACATCCATGGTTAATGACACGAGAAATGCAATTAACTCTCACCGAAATCAAGTTTATAATTTCATAAATTATCTGCAGTTAATAAAAAAAATGAAATATATAAAATAATTAAATATTATCAAAATGACATAAAAATATTATTAAAAGATTCAAATAATTATCAAATTGAAATTAAAGGGTGTATTCAATTGAGATTCTATTGAATTTTTTTTAACTTTAAAAAGTACATGAATTTATAAAGTTTATAGAGTCCGCAGAATTTGACTGACTTTTTTTTTTATTGATTTATATGTATTTTTATAGAATTGATAGAATTGTAAAATATTTTTTTTATTGATTTATATAAATTTTCATAAACTTCGACGCTGAAACTATTAACGTGAAGACTTTTTTTAAAATTAATATTATATATATATATATATATATATTATATATATATATATATACTATATAAAGTTTATATATTAATTCGGGGGCGGGGTGGATACCCGCGGGTCGAACATAAGACTCAGATCCGATCCATTCTCAATACGGGGCGCGTCTGACCTGACCCAAAGCTTGCGGGGTGGGGCGGGTACCCGCGAGGCGGGTCAATATTGTCATCCCTACTTCTGACCTTTCGTCTTCAGAGTTCTCTAAGAGAATCCATTTAAATCTCTGGTTTTTAGAAGAGATTTTAGATAGTGAAATTTATTTATATTTTTTAAAGAGAATCCAACAAAAATCATAGAATATTAAAATATATAAACGGTTGAGTACCTAAAAAAATTTAAAGATTTTTTAAAATCCGTATTGAAAGTCTTTAAAAATTCGAATTGAATACCCCCAAACTTTGAAAGTCCAGAAAAATCCTACAGAATCCACAACCAATACACCCCGAATGCGGTGTTTGTTTTGGGATTGGCCAATCCGGATTTGGATTGCCCCAATCCCAATCCAATATCAATCCAAATACAAATCCAAATACCAATTCAACCCTATAATACACATATACACCTATTTTTATACAATCAAATCACTATTTTTCTTTTCTATCACTCATTTTCTCTCTTACTTTCTTCTCTCTCTCACTTTTCTTTCACATAAACAATAATAAAATATTATAACATCATTTTTAATGTGACATAAAGTTACATCTACCCCTACTTCTCAATCATTAACCAAACACAGCTTACACACAATTACTATTCATATGTTACTCAAATCTCAATCCAATCCACCACAATCCCAAACCATTACATATATAACTAAATAATACTCCCTCCGTCCAATTTCATTATTCTCACTTTCCTTTTTTGGTTGTCCAATTTTATTATACCCATACCATTTTTGGAAACAATAGTATTCATACTACTTTATCTTCACCCTCCTACCATCACTTATTTGCCAACTTTGCCATTCACTTTATTCATAAACAATCATTTATTTACAAATGGACCCCACAATACCCTATTATACCCTCAACTTATCTACTTTATGAATAAACTAATCAACATTCATTAAAACTCGTGTCCGGAGAAGTGAGCATAATAAAATTGAATGGAGAAAGTATTATATTTCCGAAAAAAAAATATAGTAAATATTAAGAACAAACATATAATAAAATTAATCATTTTTTAATTTAGTTCAACAAAATTTGATGCATGGTACCTAATAATGAACAAAGAAATGAAAGAGTAATAATGATCGTTCGTATATCGATCATTAAATCATCATGATGCATTAACAATTTCTAACTACAAATAAAAATATAATAATATTACTTGATAAAAATATGAATACAATTCATAAAAAAAAATGTATTCAATACATTATATCCAATGACAATTTAAACAAAAAAAAAAATTAAAAAATAGGTGAATTATATTTTTTAAAAAAGACCGTAAATCTAAAATTTGAAATCGGAATAGCCAGAATCGATTAATTTTTTTAATGTGATTTTACCGTAATGCTCTCGTTAAATAAAATATTATAATATTTAGTTAGAGGTATTTTCGACCTTTTACCAATAAAAAGGTATGACATATAAAAAAAAAAAAAAACTAAAATCATAAGCTCACAAGTCGAGTCAGAGGTCAGAGTGCCGTTAAAACCTTGTTTGAAAAAACCCTCCTTATTGACAAAACCTAGGCGAAGGGAAAAGGTAAACTCCTCCAACAATCACTGTCTGTAAAAGACGGTATACAAATCTCTATGCAAGAAAATAAGTAACAAATCTAGAGGATAGCCCCTCCAAATGCAGTTGAGCTTTGTCTTGGCCACTGCGTCAACCGCTTGGTTGGCCTCTCTAAAAGTGTGAGAATATCGAATGTGCATGTTTGTAGTAAGAGGATGAACCTGACTCTAGAGACCATGCAGATGCCAAGGGACAGTAGGAGAATAGAGTTCATCAAAGTGCTAACTGTCATACTGGAGTCCGACTCGATCCATAAGAACCGCCAGCCTTGGGCATGGGCATACTGAATAGCAATGAGAGTCGCTGCTAACTCCGTCTCAAAATGAATACCCCAACCAACCTCTTGGGCAATAACCGCAACAAAGAACCCCTTGAAGTTCCTAAACACTGCCCCTGCATGCAAACTACTTGGAGAGGTTGTTGCACTACCGTCTGTGTTGATGTACCAGACTAGATTCTAAGGGATCCATCTAACAGACAAACCCTGTCGAGTCAGCTTGTACTTGCCTAAAACACCAAGAGACCTAGCAATCAAGATATCTCGAAGTGAGCCGTCAGCATAACCCTAAGAGATGCTATTGGCTTCCCTAATACCAGCAATGATCTGCGCCATACAATGTCTAACTGAGGGGGAGACCCCATCAAAGACCACTCTATTCCGTAGATCGAGCTCAAATAGCCCAAACTGTACTGACAAATCCCGCTCTCCATAACTCCAAACTGTAGTGACAAATCCCCCAATTAGTATTGACTATAAGATAGAGAAATTTTAACACTTACACGTAATTTATAGTATGAAACAAAAACTTTAAAATGTCTAGTTTTTACAAAATTAAATTTCTAAAAACTATAATTTAAGACAATAATTAAGTATAAACTAATTCTTTAACATCAAACCTTAAAAAATTAACATTTAACTATGTCAATGAATATACTAATGACCAAATTAAGTTATCATAGATAACAATGCATTAATTCTTCATGGAGAAATCATTTTTTATTATATTATAATAATTACAATGTTAATTAATCTTTAAAAAAATATAAATTTAAGGTAGCTAGAAGTAATAGAATTAGGTGCAAATCCTAAATGGATTACGTACATTAAATTATGAGATTAATTGAGCAATTAAATTCTTTCTATATAGAACTACCTTTTATATATATATATATATATATATATATATATATATAATTAAGGGATAAAATAAAGAATATAACCAATGAATAATACAAAGATCACGCACAATTGCATTTGTAAAAAAAAAAAAAAACAATTATTTACCTTTATTTAAATTAACAATTAAAGAATTACTCCCTCCGTTCCAAAATTTTTTACACACTTTCTTTAATGGGCGTCCCAACATTTTTTACACACTCCAAAAAAGGAAACAACTTACATAATGAATTACCAATAATACCCCTCTTTTATTTTACTTTTCCTTCCCTTTAGTCAAATCACTCCACTTTAATCAATGAATTACCAATAATACCCCTCATTTATTTTACTTTACACATCACTTTATTCCATTTTCTTAATTTGCGTGCCGGTCAAAGTGTGTAAAAAATCTTGGGACGGAGGGAGTACAACTCAAACCCTCATTGGACATTGAAATGAAATTATGAATTACCAAATGAATTGGAAAATAAATTTATTCCTGTAAAAAAAAAAAAAAGACGAAAAAAAAAATGGCAAAGAACGAAGAATTTAGTCCCATTTTTCAGAGAGAAAAAAAAAACGAATCTAAAACCAAGAATAAAGATGTTTAGGGCGAATATATATGTATCCACAAACGTCTATGATTCAAATCAATGCTGAAATAGAAATCTACTTCTAATAAAAAACTAAAACCTTATGGAGTACTCCTATATTTTTATTTAACTACATTTGTTTAAGCAAATAGATTATATTAAAAAAATACTCTTCAAATCAAATTTATAACGAATCAAATTCTCAACTTCAATTAAAATTTACAATTGTAATTTATTTATTTTATCCCTAAAAAACTGTATTTTTATAGAGTAATAGTATAAAATTATGTAAAACAATCTAATTAATGAATCAAAGTTCTCTCTATATATAGTTGAATTATTAAGAAGCAATTTTAGTACTTTTTCAAAAGTTCAAATGTACCCTTATAATTGTAATTACAAAAAAAAGTACCATTATATTTAAGATTCAAACATTAAAAATACAACAATACGTATAATATTTGTGGACAACCTTTTGCTATTATACCACTCCATCGAAATGAGAAGTCGAAATTTGAAAGGAAAGACAAAACATTATTTCTATTACAGGAGATGACGAAGATGCAATGTTCAGTTCCCAACCATCAAATAATCACTGTAAAATAAAATAAAAACAAACTCATGAATGGTTGTTAAATTGATATATCATTCCTTATAAAATTGATGATATGGAAGATTCTATCAGTTTCTAGCAACCAATCCTAAAAAACATATCAATGAAAATAAAATACTGATACTAATTCGCCGAAATCAAACAGATACTTCAAATCAAGTCAACGCCCAACTTTCTCCAAATAGACCTAATGAGGACCCTACTATACTCTTAGCCATTCTTCCGCATGCAATTAATACTTCATACTCGGAAGGGCATAACAAATCTGTAACTTAACCATCCACAACAAATTTATGAAACTTAAAAGCATTATTCAGGACCATGCATGTCTAAAAATATAATATTAGTAGAATAAATTTATGAATCTCCCTCACAATAAATTTAGGCACGTGTGTAGCTAGTATCTAAAGAAAAAATGAAATGGGGAAGACATTCATTTATCTAACAACCAATTTGTCGAGTGCAAAACAATAAGTTGGACTTTCATCCATATCACATAGAAAAATTGCACGTGTCGAGACCCGATTGACTTTCGACTCATGAGAAATAGTGGAATGAAGCTGAATCCACATGAAATTATTGCCAGTCCAATATGTACAGATATATCAGTTAACCAAATTAAAACATAAAGAATCACTATTACCCAAGAAGTGGATGATACTTTACATATTACAGTGATCACACTACAATAAATAATACAATTCGTCATCATGTTCAATTCATTGAATAATTCAACTGGATCGATGACATTATATTCTTTGGTTTAATAGCTTATCAGCATCTAATGTAAAACTGAGCTAGCTAGGGCTATCAAGGTACAACTTTAGGCCAATGAAAATGTTGCTTAAGCAAATTCCTTCTGGCTGGCTGTAAATAAGAATTACATGAGTTCAAGCATAATGATTAATCACCAACTTCAGTTACTAACAAATGTATATAACGCCAGAAGAAAAATATTTAAGTTAAGCTAGTCATAGTAGTAGTACTTAATTATCAAACACATGGGGATCGATACATACATGAGTATCTGCTTGTTATCTATCCTTACAGAGAGATGTACATCTCGGCTGTGTTGTTTGTTCTCAAAAAAGGTGGCGGTTGAAACTCGAAAGCAGGAGAAATATGTCACTTAAAACAAATTTGATCGTTTCTAATAGACGTAAATATCTCAAGATTTATTGTAATTATAGATAGTTATTTGATTACAATAATTACAATAAATCTTGACATATTTACGTCTATTAGTCTCTTGCAAAAGAAATTGCCGACAGAGTGTTTCAATTGCTCTCCATGTACTTGATATATCGACTTTAGTAAGATTTTTAGGTTTAATTCCAACACAATATTTCTCCATGCTAACAGGACAAAATGATGCAATTAATATTATCATGATGCAAAACAAAAGTATATTTTGTTGTGAATTCATAACACAAGTAAAGATTTACAACAATGAATTAATTAAACACAAGGGAGAACTTGTAGGATGGAGTCCTAATTTTTGTTCATAATTTGTTCAAACAATGATTGTCTCATTATGTGCTGTTTAAATAACATAGTTAATCCCTCAAAAAAAAAAAAAAAATTAGCATACAAATTTTGACCCCTATTTTTATGTCATCACTGTATAGACGTGATGACATAATGCACAAAGTCAAATGCGTCATCTCGCAAAAATACAATTACTGAATTTACGTGAACAATTTATGCATATTTAAATTCTGACTATGGCACCAGAATATAGAAAAGAAACATGCCATAGAACACATTTCATTTTACATCATGATCTGATTCCAAAAATGGCATACGATAGACTGCAGCTTCATTTTTTCATCTCACTTGTTGTGGACTATTACTGAAAAAGTAGTATAAAACATACTTCCAACTTTATAAAACATAGGGAAAATATCAATTTTGGTCACCCAGTTTTACCTCTTTTCATATTTGGTCACCCACATTTAGTCACTATCAAAATTGGTCACCCAGTTATTATATTATATCAAAATTAATCACTCTGTTAGTCAATCTGTCATTGACTAACGGAGAAAGAGTTTGAGCCGTGAAATTTCTCAAAATTTCTCAAAACCTAAGGTTAAAAAATTCTCATGCATCCTCTAGAACTAATGAAACAAAAACAAAAGTAGAAGCAAGAATGAAACATGTGCAAAAATTACCAATATTTACATTATATTATATTTGTAATAGCTCAAAAGGAATTCTGATGCATCTTTTAGAACGTGATTCAATCAACCATACTTTTTATATTATAGATAATGAATTCTTTTGCATGCATCTTCTAGAACATGATTCAATCTGCTGGTAGTAAAAAAAATTCAGTAAGTTTTTAATAATTATTTAACTAATTATGAATTCATTTTTGTTGGTTTACCTGGTTTTTTTTAACAATTGTACTCCGTTTTCCAATTCTTGGTTTCATATTGAATTTGTATAATAATTGGAGATATAAACTTATTTCAATTAATTTCCCTATTTATAATTATTGGAGCAATTTGTGGTGAAGATTAATTGTAAAGAATTTTCTAAAATTATCCATTCAAGAAAATTTCATAAACTTATTTTTCATTCTAAATATTTTTCTAAAGATCATTATTGCAGATTTCTTGAAATGTTAGTCAAACAATTGGACATTTGAAATAAATTTCTATCTCCTGAGTTTCTCATTGCCTAATTATCTATAAAATAAAAGGCAACATATTGATTGAATCACGTTCAAGAAGATGCATCAGAATTCCTTCTGATATGATGTAAATATTGGTAATTTTTACACATGTTTCATTCTTGTTTTTTTTCATTAGTTCTGGAAGATGCATGAGAATTTTTTAACACTTTCTCCGTTAGTCAATGACAGATTGACTAACAGAGTGATTAATTTTGATAGAATATAATAATTGGGTGACCAATTTTGATAATGACTAAATGTGAGTGACCAAATATGAAAAGAGATAAAACTGGGTGATCAAAATTGATATTTTCCCTAAAACATACTTCCAACTTTACTAATGCCTAGAAAGAGAATGAAATTAAAAGTTGAAGTGCAACTGTCAAAAAATAACATAACACATCAGAGGAATGAAAGCTACATGCAACATTCAGTTGGATGGCCTGAAGAAGGTAAAGAGAATGAATGGAAATATATTTTATTCATACTGAGATTGAGTATATAAAGATTTACATGTGGGCTTTAGGTCTGTACAGAGATCACTAATGGGCCTAAATACAATATACAAAATATATACAGGTATACTTAATATGAATAAAATATATTTCCACTCATTCTCTTTATGGTAACCAGAGCCTTTTTTTTTACTAACGTCACAAATTGATCCTATTTCCATCTTTATCGGTCAAACCTTCCTCTCAAAACAGAATCCCCCCCACTCATTGCGGATCGTCCAAATCCCGCTCGCATTCAACCATGACTGGTAACACCACCACCACGCTGGCGGTTGCCATCGCTGGCCAAACCACCGCAAATCCCAGCCCGCTCATCTCCTTCAATGTGTCGTCCCAATTTCCCACAAACTGACCTCGACGAACTTCACAGCCTGGCACCTCCAATTTCGTAGCCTCCTTACTGGTTATGGCCTCCTCGGCTTCCTGGACGACACCGACGTCTGCCCACCGAAAACCACCACCGAAGGCAACACCACTACCCCCAATCCACTCTACACAACATGGATTCGCCAAGATCAACTGATCTTCAGCGCGATTTCACAGCCCCTCATCTCTCTCATTGCCGGCACCACAACTTCTGCCGAGGCCTGGATTATCCTTGTCAACACGTACGACAAACCCTCTCGAGGTCGTATCCTTGCCCTTAAAACCAAACTTTGAAACCCATCAAAAGGTACCCGCTCTATTTCAGAATATATGCTCGAAATTCGTGGTCTTGTTGATGAACTCTCTTTGCTCGGCGTTTCTACTGATCTCGAGGATCTTGTCCTCACTGTGTTAACCGGCCTTGATGACACCTACAAAGAACGCTCCCATGCTATCCAAGCACGCGACACGGCCATGGACTTTGACGAGCTTCATGATAAGCTCTTAAGCACGGAAGCCCAGATGGCCGACCGAACACCCGCTGCCATGCCGACCTTGCCCGCTACTGCCCTCCTCTCGGCACCCCACGGTGGCCGCCTTTCCCACCAACGTCCAAGGCCTCGTCAACAGCCCGTTCAGCAGCAGCATGGTCGCACACACCAGCCCTTGTCCGCCTACTCTCCCCGCCCCTACATGGGGAAATGCCAACTCTGTGGAGTACCGGGACACTCGGCTCGTAAATGCTCCGATTATCAGGTCATCTCACACTCTGTCCAGCCCCAGTACTCTGCTCCTCGCCAAGCCTACATCTCTCCATCGGCTCACACGGCCCACTCAACCCCGTCTAACTCTGAATGGATCCCTGATTCGGGTGCCTCTCACCACTTCACTTCGGATCTTGCAAACCTGTCTCTCCACTCCCCATATGATGGCAATGACAGTGTTGTAATTAGAAATGGTTACGGTTTGTCCATCTCCAACATTGGGTCCCTTTCATTTACTGCGTGCCCTACTCTATTGTTTAATGATGTTTTACATGTGCCTTGCATCGCTCGTAATCTTGTATCTGTTTCGAAATTATGTGCTGTGAATGACGTTGTGATTCAATTTTCGGATTGTGATTTTCAGGTGAGGGATCGTCGCTCAGGGGTCGTTCGCCTTCGCGGTCCTCGCGTTAACGGTCTCTACTTGTGGCCTGGTGGTGTGTGTGGATCTCCCTCTGCTCTCACAGCCTCGAAACTGTCCCTCCCGATCTGGCATGCTCGGCTAGGTCATCCTTCATCCAAAATTCTGAATTCCGTTGTTACTTCTAATAAACTTATGTTGGACAATAATTTACGTTTTTCATGTGACTCTTGCAAATGTATTAAGAGCCATAAAATGTCTTTTGCTGATTCTACACTTTCATCTACTGCACCACTTCAGTTAATTTTTTCTGATGTTTGGACTTCACCTATATTATCTACTGATGGTTACAAGTATTATGTGCTTTTTGTTGATCACTTCACTAAATACGTTTGGTTATTTCCTATTAAACGCAAATCTGATGTCTACTCCACCTTTGTTTCCTTTAAAGCACTTGTTGAAAACACACTTGCCACTAAAATTATCACTCTTTACTCTGACAATGGTGGTGAATACATTGCCCTTCGCCCCTTTCTCACAACTCATGGTATCAATCACCTTACAACTCCGCCTCACACCCCAGAACACAATGGTGCCTCTGAACGTCGTCATCGTCACATTGTTGACACTGGCCTCGCTCTCCTTCACCATGCTTCTATACCCCTCTCCTACTGGCCCTTTGCTCTGTCTGCTGCCACCTACTTAATAAATCGTATTCCCATAGTCGGTCTTTCCCTCAAATCATCATTTGAACTCCTCTTTCACTCACCTCCTTACATCTCCAAACTCCGTGTCTTTGGATGTAAGTGCTTCCCATGGCTTCGTCCCTACACGTCTCACAAACTTGAGCCTCGCTCCACCCCCTGTGTCTTTCTCGGTTACTCCACCACACAAAGTGCCTACCTTTGCCTTGACCCATCCACCTCCCGTCTATACACTTCTCGTCATGTTGAGTTCATTGAAAACGAGTTCCCATTCTCCAAACCGACACTGATGCCTCCTCCGTCCTCACCCCCTTCAGACTCCGGCCCTGTTCCAGTACCTCCTCCGGTCCCTCACCCACCACAAACAATGGAGCCTGTTCCTGTCGAGCAGCTTGGGCCACCATCTCCTGTTCGTCCTCCCTCACCGGCTCCATCGCATCCGATGATCACTCGGGCCCGCAATAACATCTTCAAACCTAATCCCCGGTATGGTCTTACCACTTCACTATTATCTGATATTGAGCCTCGTACTGTTACACAAGCTATGTCTGACTCTCGATGGAGAACTACTATGTCTGATGAATTTATAGCTCTCCTTAAAAATGGCACATGGGATTTGGTACCTCCAGCACGTTCCCAAAACCTCATTGGCTGCAAATGGGTATTTCGTGTGAAACACAATCCGGATGGCTCTGTTGACAAGTATAAAGCTCGCCTTGTCGCGAAAGGCTTCCACCAGCGACCTGGCATTGATTTCTCAGAAACTTTCAGTCCTGTCGTAAAGCCTGCGACAGTTCGCACCATCCTCAGTCTTGCTGTTACCCACAACTGGCCCCTTCGCCAGTTTGATGTCAACAACGCCTTCCTACATGGCTCCCTTGCTGATGAGGTTTACATGGCTCAACCTCTGGGTTTTCTGGACTCCAACTACCCCTCCTATGTCTACAAGCTTCGAAAGTCTATATACGGTCTCAAGCAGGCACCCAGGACGTGGTACTACGCATTACATACCTTCCTCTCCACTCTCGGATTCACTCACACCAAATCTGATGCTTCCCTCTTCGTCTACAACAAAAATGGGATTCTTGCATACTTCTTGGTGTATGTGGATGATCTGATCCTCACTGGTAATTCACCTGCCTTTCTTGCATCTGTTGTATCTGCTTTGGCATCCAAGTTCTCGGTCAAAGATCTTGGTAATCTCTCATACTTTCTTGGGGTGGAAGTTCTTCGGACAAAGGACGCGTGTAAACTTGTGCAACGAAAATATACCACTGATCTGCTTGCAAAGTACAACATGCTTGACTCCAAACCTGTTCAGACACCTCTACAACCTGGGGTCAGCCTCTTGCTAAATGATGGGTCCCCACCAGTTGATGCTACCACTTATCGTCAGGCCCTTGGCAGCCTCCAGTACCTGCTCTTTACTCGTCCTGACATTGCGTTCGCTGTTAACAAACTCTCCCAGTTCATGCATGCTCCCACAGAATGTCATTGGGGTGCCGTTAAAAGGCTTTTCAGGTACCTCAACGGTACTCGCTCTCTGGGCATTCTCCTCCGCAGTCAGTCCTCCCTTGCTCTTCACTGCTTTACAGATGCTGATTGGGCGGGCGATTGCAATGATCGAACCTCGACTGGTGCTTATATTGTGTACCTTGGTGCCAATCCGATCTCTTGGTCCTCTCGCAAGCAACGCTCGGTTGCTCGCTCTTCCACTGAGGCGGAATATCGCGCCATTGCCTCTGCTGCGGCCGAAATTCAATGGACCAGGTCTCTTCTCTCTGAGCTCTTTGTTCCGGAATCCACACCCCCTTCCATCTATTGTGACAACATTGGTGCCACCTACCTCTGCTCCAATCCTGTCTTCCACTCTCGAATGAAGCACATTGCCATTGACTATCACTTTGTTCGAGATCTGGTTCAGAACTCCTCCCTCCGTGTCTCTCATGTCTCGTCATCAGATCAACTTGCGGATGCTCTCACGAAGCCTCTCACACGCTCCCGCCTGCGCCTTCTCATGTCCAAGATTGGAGTTGTTGATACCACTCCATCTTGAGGGGGCATATTAAGTATACCTGTATATATTTTGTATATTGTATTTAGGCCCATTAGTGATCTCTGTACAGACCTAAAGCCCACATGTAAATCTTTATATACTCAATCTCAGTATGAATAAAATATCTTTCCACTCATTCTCTTTAGAAGGAGCCCAATTTTTCTCAGCATATTCTTCAATCTTCACGGTGGTGCAGTAAGAACAATAAGTCTTGTTGTGGTGGCCGAAAAATTAAGAATCACATTTTGTTGATAATCCAAAAGCATTGAATAACAATACAGGCTAGGGAGATAGAGAAACATCACTAATACATATTTGGCCTTGGAGAGCTTTTAAAAAGGGCCTTGGAGAGCTTTTAAAACAGTTCTCCAAGTGGTAGTTGTCCAAGCTTAGACAGCTGTTAAAAATCGCTGTTTAAATGCTTATACTTGGACAGCGATTTTTAACAGCACTGCAAGTGGGGGGCTTAGACTTGGACAGCGGTTCATAACCGTTATCTAAGTATTTTTTTTTATATATATATATTTTTTAATAATTATTTTATATTTTAAAAATCATGTTTATACAAAACCAAAATTTAATTATATACCACTACAATATATATATATATATACACGTCAAATACCAAAAAATCAAATAAATAAACGTACACAAATATATGTCCAATATACACAAAAAACAT
Source organism: Galeopsis tetrahit (assembly GCA_963675135.1). Lineage (NCBI taxonomy): Eukaryota > Viridiplantae > Streptophyta > Magnoliopsida > Lamiales > Lamiaceae > Galeopsis > Galeopsis tetrahit. Next base: position 20,507,533 of record OY776130.1, read on the forward strand.
GAAATATCATCACAAATGTATAAGTTAATATATTACATGCTGCCAAAAGTTATACTAATTTAATTATACATATACAAAAATATAAAATAATTATTAAATATATATATATATATATATATATATATATATATATATATATATATATATATAAACTACAAACAACGATCATAGACAATATAGTTAGATATATAGTATATGAATTTTTATTCAATCAATAATAATTTAAATAAATCGATAAATTGACTTATAGTGTTAGGAATCGTCAATCGATAAAAATTGATTATATCCTGAATGAGAAAAATGCAGAATTGGTCCCACAGGTCACACCCCTTCACGCTTTTGGTCCCAATACTCTTCAAACTGGTCCCATACAAACAAAAAAGACATTTTTAGTCCCAAATTCTGCATTTTTGGTCCCAAAGTTTGCTCTCAGTTAAAACATCCGTCTCTTTGGACGGAAATTCCGCCTGCTCCGTTAATTTAATTTTAATAAAAAAAAAAACAAAAAAGCTATCTTCCCCAGCGGGAAAATCATTCCCAAACCCAAACCCCAAAATCATTCCCAAACCCAAACCCAAAAAAGCTATCTCCCCCGCAGCCAAAATTCAGAAAAATTGCAAGGAGAGTCGAAAAATGTCATCTATGAGAAAGCCCAGTAAACCATCCCCCAGGCCAGTAATCGGAGCTCAGTTACGAAGGAAACATCTTCTTCGATTTGGAGCCCCCAACTATGGTAAGTTAACATCTTCTTCGATTTTTCTCCATCTTCTTAGAAATTAGGGCATTATTCTCGAACATATATATACATAGGTATTTATGAAATTAGGGAAATTGGTGAAATTAGGGCATATTCCTCGAACATTGTAGAATTTAGGTCATATATCTCGAACATATACCAAGGTATTTGTGAAATTAGGGAAATTGGTGAAATTAGGGCATAAGTTCATGTTAATTTGCTAATAATTTGTTAATTAGGGCTTGGTAGCTGAGATATATAAAATTAAGGCATAAAAATAATTGTTTCTGTTTTTTTTTCTATTGTAGGAAATTGTCGAACACTTTATTCCATTAAAATTCACCATGGGGGAACCATGTTTTTGAATGATGTTGGGGATGTTGAGTATAAAGGAGGAACTATCAGTGCATTTGACTTTGTTGACACAGTTAGGGTGGATATGAAGTATTTAGATGGCTTATCTATTCAATTAGGATATTCTGGTGACAAGGTGTACTATTCCTACAACAAAAATGGGAAACTTCAGGTTATTGATGGATACTTTGATATTGAGAGATTTTTCAACAATGCAATAAATAGGGTAGGCCACTTGTATTTGGATGCACTAAGGGATGATGATCCTGACTTTGAGGAAATAGAAGGGGAGGCAGATTACTATCATGAAGAAGTAGAAGTGATGAGCACACCAGTTTTAGGCAGTGAGATAGCAGATAAGGGTAGTGAGATAGCTCCTACTGATGCAAGACTTGCTATTGAGGCTCAATCTCAGAACAAAGGTGTTGAACCAGAGACAGAGTTATTTGAAGCTACCACTGAGGCTAATTTAAAGAACAAAGGAAAAGGTGTTGAACCAGTGACAGAGTCATTTGAAGCTAGCACTGAGGCTAATTTAAAGAACAAAGGAAAAGTTATTGAAACAGAATGCCTTGAAGAATTTGAATGTGAAGATGAAAGTGGTGATGATTCAGATTGGGAGGGCAGAATCTCAAGTGGTGATGAGCTCTTAGATGATATAATCTTTCAGGAGAATATAGACAATGAAGTTGAATGGCAAGGAACTGAAAAGAGCAAAGAGGATAGTGAAGACAGCAATGATGAAGTAGCAGATAATGAATCTGATTTCATGAGTGTTGCATCATCTGAGGGGGAAGATGAGGGAGACATGTGAATGAAGTTTAGGGTTTTGGGGCATATATATAATGGGTGGAGGGAAAAGTGGCGCCAAAAAATGACCAAGTTTCCCTCCAGTACTGCCAAAATGTGTAAAATGGGAGGGAAAAATCGAATGGGATCAAAATTGCAACTTTGTTAACGGCAGGTTTAACTGAGAGCAAACTTTGGGACCAAAAATGCAGAATTTGGGACTAAAAATGTCTTTTTTTGTTTGTATGGGGCCAGTTTGAAGAGTATTGGGACCAAAAGCGTGAAGGGGTGTGACCTGTGGGACCAATTCTGCCATTTTCTCTATCCTGAATATAACAACATACAAAATGTCCACAATAGTCTCCATCACGTTGCCTCGGAACCTGTTATGATTAGCAATTATATATAAGCACGCGCGCATTACAATTATGATTATTTTCTATTAATTTGATAACTTACTAAATTAAATTATCTACTAGAGTTGAGTATACACAGAGATAATTAACTAGAAAATTTAGAAAAAATGGGTGTATTATCACTTTTGGAGGTATCATGTATGCCAATGATACAAGTTCTCATAATATGCGTACTGGGAGCTTTCATGGCTACTGATTATCTAAACCTTCTGCCTAAACACGCCAGAAAATCCCTCAACTAGATACTAACATATACATATCCATTTTTTCATATTTTTACAAGCTATAATAATTGGAGTAACTAATATTTCATACTACAAATGAGCAGATTGTGTTTTCAGTCTTCACACCAGCACTCATATTTTCAAGTTTAACAAAAGAATATGATCGAGAAAACAGAGAATTATAAGAATAATCAAACTATCAAGTATTAATTCCTAATTTCCTAGTATCAAGGCTAAACTATCCTATTTTCCATTTTTGTGATTTCTTTGCAATGAATGTCATATGATATAACACTCCTTGTATTTACATGTCCATAACCTAAATAACCCTACTTCATGACTTAATTAGATCACAATTTACAGAAGGTGCAGTATATCATAGGACATAGGGGGAGGGGGGTACTAAAATGGGAATTAAAAAAAACTTCATTAACCGAGGCTCGAGAGAGTAATAAGACATCCCGAGTGTGTAAAGGTTTTCCAAAACCCGTGTTGATATGCCTTGAATCACCCAACGGTATGCAGTATTGGGCTTTAAGCCCAATTTCGGTGTTTTATCTCAGTGCTATATATATGGTCTTTGAGATCTGTAATCTGTAACCCTAATCAGTAATAAAATCCGTTCTCCTCTCTGCCCGTGGACGTAGCCAATTCATTGGTGAACCACGTAAATCACTTGTCTTCTTTATGTTTCTTGTTCATGTGCTATAACCCTATTCTGTCACAACAAACTGGTATCAAGAGCCTGGTCGTTTCGATCAAGTTTTTTTTTTCCGCACTGTTAGGGTTTTTGGAGCCGATCGAGAATGTCTGCTTTCAACATAAAGGTTGACAAATTCACCGGGAGAAATAGTTTTGGCCTATGGCAAATCAAGATGCGATCTCTGCTGAAGCAGCAGGGTTTGTGGGCGCCGCTATCAGGAAAACCTAAATCTGAGGATGTAACTGAAGAAGAGTGGAATACCCTAGAAGAAAAGGCCCACTCGACTATCATGCTATGTCTGTCTGACGATGTTATCATCGAGGTTGCGGATCAGGAAACTGCCGATGGTCTCTGGAAGAAGTTAGAGGGTCTCTACATGACGAAGTCTCTAACCAACAAATTGCTTCTGAAGCAACGTCTGTTCCGTTTACGCATGCAGGAAGGTACATCTCTTCGGGATCATCTAGATAAATTAAATAAAATTTTACTAGATTTGCGTAATATTGATGTTAAAGTAGAAGATGAGGATGCTGCTTTAATTCTGTTAGTATCTTTGCCTGAATCGTATGAGAATTTTGTTTAATCGTTCATTATTGGGAAAGATACTCTGTCTCTGGAAGATGTTCGATCTGCTCTCCACAGCAGAGAAGACCGTCAACAGGCAACTGGCTCGGTCATAGAAAATCAGGCATCAGGGCTGTATGTTACGGGTAAGGGACAAAAGAAATTTGGGAAGAAAACTGGGAAGCCGAATCAGAAAGGTTCAAAAGGTCCTAAACCCGACGACATCTGCAATTACTGTAAAGAACCAGGGCACTGGAAGAATGATTGTCCTAAGAAGAAGAGGAAGCAGGAGCAGAAAGATGGTGTCGGCGGTTCTGCAGCTGTTGCAGAAACTGATACAAATTCTGAATATGATCTGGCCTTGGTTGCAGCTGGACAGTCACATCGTAATGATGTGTGGGTTCTTGATTCTGGGGCATCATACCACATTTGTCCTAACAGGGAGTTCTTCTCTACCTATGAGCAGATAGATGGAGGAAATGTTACCATGGCTAACAGTGCTGCCTGCAAGGTGGTTGGGATTGGCTCAGTCAGGATACGGACACATGATGGGGTATTCTGCACCTTGAATGAAGTCAGGCATGTTCCACAGATGACGAAGAATCTGATATCATTGAGTCTCCTTGACAGCAAGGGTTTCAGTTTCAAAGGTGAAGGTGGAGTTATGTATGTTTGTCAAGGTTCAAAGGTGGTTCTGACAGGCTTGAAACGTGGTACCTTATACTATCTGCGAGGTTCCACTGTGACAGGTTCTGCTAATGTTGCATCATCTGAGGTTCAGACCATGGATATGACCAGGTTGTGGCATATGAGGCTCGGTCATATGGGAGAAAGAGGGATGCAGATTTTGTCTAAGCGGGATCTTCTTTCTGGGCATAAAGTGCAGAGTCTTGAATTCTGCGAACATTGTGTATTTGGGAAGCTTCATCGCAGCAAGTTCCCAAAGAAGGCAGTCCATCAGACCAAGGGGACTCTTGACTACATTCATATGGATTGTTGGGGTCCGTCACGTGTTGAGTCTATTGGAGGCCACAGATATTTTGTGTCTATGATTGATGACTACTCAAGGATGACTTGGGTAATTATGATGAAACACAAAAGTGAAGCTTTCAAGAAATTCAAGCAGTGGAAGGCGTTGGTAGAAAATCAGACTGGGAAGAAGATCAAGAGACTGCGAACTGATAATGGCCTGGAGTTCTGTTCGTCTGAGTTCAATGAGTTCTGCAAGGATGCAGGGATTGCTCGACACCACACTATCCGACATACACCGCAGCAGAATGGTGTGGCAGAGCGCATGAATCAGACATTGCTGGAGAGAGCGAGATGCATGCTCTCGAATGCTGGTTTGGCTAGAAAGTTCTGGGCAGAAGCAGTAAACACGGCGTGCTATCTGATCAACCGTGGTCCACACACTGGCATTGATTGCCAGACACCTTATGAGGTATGGTCTAATAAACTTGCAGATTATTCTTTGTTGAAGGTTTTTGGCTGTACTGTTTACTATCATGTTAGTAAGGGTAAATTAGAACCAAGAGCTAAGAAGGGTATATTTGTTGGTTTCGGGGATGGAGTTAAGGGATATAGAATCTGGTCACCTTCAGAGAATAGAGTTATATTCAGTAGGAATGTGATTTTTGATGAGAATTCTATGCTTAACCCCATTGTGAAGTCTGTTTGTACAGAAAATTGTAGTAATGTTAAACAGGTGGAGCTGCAAGTCACTCTCGATGAGAGTAAATCACAACTCCAAGGTGGAGAAGATCAACATACTACTACTGCTGAAAGTACAAGTTCTGATGTTCATCCAGAAGCTCGCCAGACAAGCATAGTTGTTGATAGAGCTAGGAGAACAGGCGTGAAGCCTCCTGTGCGGTACGGTTTTGAGGATATGGTGACTTATGCATTACAAGTCGCTGACGAGGTGGAAGAGGAAGAACCATCTGCAGGTGAACCATTCACCTACAGAGAGGCTGTTTCATGCAGTGAGTTGGCCAAATGGCTCGCTGCAATGGGAGAAGAGATGGAATCACTTGCCAAGAATGAGACTTGGGAGCTAGTCAAACGGCCTAAGGAGAGGAAGATTGTTACTTGCAAATGGATATTCAAGAGGAAGGAAGAAACCACACCTGGTGAGGGTGTGAGATACAAAGCTCGGCTAGTTGCAAGAGGGTTCACACAGAAGGAGGGGGTTGATTATAATGAGATATTCTCACCAGTGGTCAGACACACTTCCATCAGAGTGTTACTAGCAATGGTGGCACATCAGGATTTAGAACTTGAGCAACTAGATGTGAAGACAGCTTTTCTACATGGAAAGCTTGAAGATGATATCTACATGTCTCAGCCAGAGGGGTTCCAGGTTCCGGGGAAGGAAGATTATGTTTGCAAGTTGATGAGGTCTCTATATGGGCTAAAGCAGTCTCCAAGGCAGTGGTATAAGAGGTTTGATAGTTACATGATCCAGTTGAGATACAACAGGAGTCCGTATGATTGTTGTGTGTATCACAATAAAGCCGATGATGGTTCCATGATCTATCTCGTCATGTATGTGGATGATATGCTCATAGCTGCGAAGTCCAAGTCTGATATTCAGAAGTTGAAGGATCTGCTCAGTGCTGAGTTCGATATGAAGGATTTGGGTGCTGCTAAGAAAATTTTGGGAATGGAGATATATAGGGAAAGAGAGAAGAAGAAGCTTTTCTTGTCACAGAAGAGTTACATTCAGAAGATCTTGTCTAGATTTGGCATGTCTACCGCCAAGCCTATTGATACTCCAAGTGCTACAAATATTCACTTATCCACTGATTATGCACCAAAAACTGTAGCTGAGCAGGTGTACATGTCTCGAGTCCCATACTCTAATGCAGTAGGGAGTTTGATGTATGCTATGGTCTGCACTAGACCAGATCTTGCACATGCTGTTAGTGTTGTCAGCAGGTTCATGGGACAACCTGGAAAGGAGCATTGGCAAGCTGTGAAGAGGATTTTTCGTTATCTCAGAGGTACGTCTGATGTTGGTCTCATTTATGGAGGTGATGCTCACGTTTCTGTGACTGGTTATTCTGATTCTGACTATGTTGGAGATGTTGATAGTAGAAGATCTATGACTGGTTATGTTTTCACTCTTTGTGGTTCTGTTGTTAGTTGGAAGGCAACTCTGCAGGCTACAGTCACTTTGTCTACAACTGAAGCAGAGTATATGGCACTTACAGAAGCTGCTAAAGAGGGAGTTTGGTTGAAAGGGCTTGTAGGTGATCTTGGTCTACATCGTGATCAAGTTATTGTATTCAGTGACAGTCTGAGTGCAATCTGTTTGACCAAGGATCAGGTCCATCATGAGAGGACCAAGCATATTGATGTGAGGTATCATTTTCTGAGGAATGAGCAGAGAATCAAGGTGATGAAAGTAGGTACTGCTGATAATCCTGCTGACATGTTCACCAAGCCGGTCCCACATAGCAAGTTTCGACATTGCTTGAACTTGCTAAATGTTACAAGCTGTTAGTTGCCCAAGGAGGGCAAATCTGAGGCAGAAAGGAGGAGTTTGTTCATCTGGCATTGTAATGATGCATCTGCAAGGAAGATTCAAGTCAAGGTGGAGATTTGTTGATATGCCTTGAATCACCCAACGGTATGCAGTATTGGGCTTTAAGCCCAATTTCGGTGTTTTATCTCAGTGCTATATATATATGGTCTTTGAGATCTGTAATCTGTAACCCTAATCAGTAATAAAATCCGTTCTCCTCTCTGCCCGTGGACGTAGCCAATTCATTGGTGAACCACGTAAATCACTTGTCTTCTTTATGTTTCTTGTTCATGTGCTATAACCCTATTCTGTCACAACAACCCGTGATTGGAACTGAATTGCTTGATGTTTCTTGCCTCGGTAGAATTTCAAAACACACAAAATCAAATAGTTTGAGAAGTTGGTTACCTAAAAACGAGATTCTTGACATCCACTTTCAGCACGAAGACTGCCTCGTGCATCGGTTAGCAAATTTCAAACTATATTTTTGATGTCATCTAGCTAGGTGAAGTGGAGGATCAGAAATTTCGTAAACCTAAAGTACACATTTTTTTTTAAAGATACTAAGATTGCAAGATATAAAATGACTCTATAATTTATAAAGCAACTACACTAGCTCATCAATTATATCAATAGCCTGTACAAAGAATACATACTTTCAAGTTTCAAGTTTTTCAACAGCAGCTTGTTCTGTACAATCAATGAAAAAACTGGACTTCCAATAAAGACAAGATTTTAATGGATTCTCCATTCCCACAAGAATGACTCAAAAACTAACTCAAGGATATTTCCAGCCCCCCACCAAATTATCAAGTTGAACACCCTCAAATCTCTTAACAACATCATCATCTAGGACATTGGTCGGTTTCTTGGAGAAGAGATGCCTTCTTGGGGTTCATCATCATCACAAACATACGTCCAATATACAAGCTAGAGTACATACTTACAGTGTGGGAGTGGGAGGGGTCGACGGCAACTGGAGAGGGAGAAGGAGGCGACGGCGAATTTGGCACTTAAACGCGTTTTTGAATTTGGGGGAGAAAGCTTGCTTCATCTGTATATGCGTAATATTAATTGTGACCTATCCAATATCTTCACTTGGACAGTGGTTATCAACCGCTGTCTAAGTCTTTTTTTTTTTAAATTTAATTTGGACAGCGGTTATGAACTGCTGTCTAACCAATTTTTTTCCGCTCTCCAAGTATTTCACTTGGACAGCGGTTTTGAACCGCTCTCTATGTTTTTTTTTTTTTTTTTTTTAATAAAACCGCTTGGAGAGCTGTTTGAAAAAAGGGCTCTCCAAGTGCAGCTCTCCAAGCTTAAATGTGTAGATGACCATAGGATTGTGAAACATTCATAACGTTTTCCAATTTAAGAGCATTCGACAATACACAAAAGTTGTCATCAATTACTTAAAGCTGGAAAGTCAATCAACAATGTACTAAAACAGTCCTAGGAAAATCTCGTTATAAAAAAAATGATGAAATTAAATAATAAAATATGAGATGGTTTACTCGTGTGCGTCTACCGACACCAGTGGCGGACCTAAGAAGTGACATGGGGTACACAACTTCAAAATTTCCGTTCAATAATTTTTATTTTTTTTAATGCATTTACAATTTTTCTTTTGGGCCATTTCTTTCTTTCTCAATCAGAATATTGGCCCATTTATAATACGGAGTACTAGATTTTCCCCCATGCGATGCACGGGCTTGTTTTAATTTTTTTTTTCAATTATTCACATACCTAAAGAATAATTTTTATAACCACACAAAAAAATAAAAGACGTAAAAAAGCACCAACATAACATTATAACACAAATACAAAATAATATTCTGTGTAGTTCGTGAATAATTTTTAAAGACAATTTTTTAAGCATAGAATAACATATAAACACTAAGTTATTATAAGAGGGAGCGTTTGAAATACACAGTGACAACAATAACAAATATCAGTTGAAAACTCAATAAAGTACATGAATTACCAGACTTTGTAAAAAAATTATGGAAAGTACAAATAATTTACATGCTTTCCTTTAAATGGAACCACTCTCTTCATTTCTCTTTGGGAGGGAAGCTTGGTTTGCCGCAAGAAGATGGCATGGGGTAGTTCCTCAGGAAAGTGAACCCATGCTGGGTAAGGTATAAGATCTAGATAATTTTATTGACCCCATATATCATCTAATCAAATAATTTCATACTTAGAGCAGTCTTGAGACCCTACATGTAGTTTTTGACTTTTGACACCAAGTTGATGGACCTTATTTGACTTGGTTCTGACTCCCAATAATCTAAGAACAACTATCAAGCATACATCCAACGTATAAATACATGGAATTTGTTCGACAAACCAATGACCACTTTACATAGAAATTATAAGGTCATTATAAGCTCATTAAATGGATTTCGGTTTCAGAATTAATTAAATTTGCTTGTCAAACCAAGAGCCACCTTACATTATAAATTATAAGGTCATTAACTAAATTTCGGTTATATAATTTATTGACTTTTCACAATAAAAAAATGGTAGAAATTGCTCAAATAGCCACGTGGCGAATGAAAAAGGTATCTTTTACTCTATTCAGGTAAGCATTTGTGCATTAGTCTAAATGCAAAAATAGCAAGGTTTGAATAGCATATTGGCAATGTGCAAGTAACGTCTTTAAAAAGAGTTATAGTTGCTAGCATAACAGTTCTAAAGTGGAAGTTATCTATGGATAGATTTTGCCAATTAACCAGTTTTTCCTCATCTATTAGTATTTTGACTATTTACATTTAAAATCAAGACCAAATTCATTTGCAAAATATATATAACACCAGCGAACAAAAGACCTTAGTTATTTTACTGCACATCATAAAAAAGGGTACCATCCCAAAGACTGACAATTCCACCAATTCTTTTTCCTTCATTTTGCAACAGAAATATGAAGAACTTAACTCTTTTACTCATAAACCGATGATGAAGGAGAAGAAATAAGTGTACCATCTTAACAACTTCCAAGATAATATTTCAATTAAAAAAAAAAAAAACCCCAGAAAGTATGGATGTATGTTTGTTTTACCTTTTCATCATCTACAGTATCCACCATGGCTAGATTTGGTACAACAGCTGCGGAACAAAAAGGGAAAATATAAATAATGGACATTAAACCATTTTATTTCTTTCTAAACTTTCATATATAGTACATATCATCATAAGGCTTAATCTACTTCAAATTCCAAAAGCTAGTCAATATCTTCACAGCTACAAGTTTTTACATCCAACATAAATCCTTTTCAAGTTGGGAATATAATAAGCATATAGTTCTTAAAACAGAAATTCATAGCAGACATGTCAAACCTAGATCCAAAAACAGCATAAGTAAAAGGCCACATTTGATCATCAAGAATAATCAACTTTATTTCTACGACATTTGTAACTTTCAAGCACTAAATTAAAATTTATCTGCAGCTACATTGTTCTTATAATTAGATGGCTATGTACACCTTTACGACTTTCAAGAAATACTCTGAATCAACCATATAATAATAATAAATAATGTGCATGTTTATACAGGAAATAGATAAACATCAATATTATGAAAAGGAATAAAGATTCGAATTAACATACATTCTATGTCTTCTGGAACCTGCAATTAAACAAACATGGTGATAGTACACAAGATTATAGAAGAATTCAATTGACCCCATTCAATTTTTTTAGACAACCACGACTAAGATGTGAAATTAAACAAATTGAATTATATTTCTTCTGGAAGCTACAATTGTACAGGGAGAGATGTGAAACCTGAGGAGCTTTCTCGATAAGCTCTTGGACATAATTCTCACGAAACGGCGGTGGCCGGCATCGTAAACTTGGCGTAGGAGAAGTGTCGTTTCAGTCTACTTCATTGAACTCCAAGAATAGATATTACAAGTATATATTAGCAATCTTTAAGAATGGTATGAGACTTGAGAGCAAGTCTCTCCATCTTCCTTTTCTTGATGTACAAATGGCATGAGGTGGCGACACATGTCAAGACCTGGAGAGCCAGGTGTCAAGCTCAGGAGGGAACTTTCCTTCTTTTATTATATATAAGATTGGCCCACCATGACAATTCCAATCCAGTTACATGTAAATTATATCCTAGTTAATTAAATTATTATGTTAAGTGACTATATTTATGGATAGATTAGTAGATTTTCCAAATAAATTTATGATATTAATTAATTGTCCTAAGTTTATAATTAAATCTTTCAAAGTTATGCGAGTTCTCATGCATGCTATATTCTATTAATTAATTATATATCACTCATATTATTTATGTAATACATATGTAAGAATATTTTTGGGAATAAATTATATAAAAATAGGTTGTGATCGAATAATATAAATGATCAATTTTATCACACTTTCATTAAGAAATGTTGTGTTTCTACAAATTCTTCATAACAATGTAATAAATAGCTTTCAAAATATGAAAATTCGACATCCTCAATTATAATTATACTTCTAATTTTATTTGAACTCTATGAAATATCTTATTTATTTGTATATTTAATTTTGATTGTGTGTATTTTAAATATAAACTATTGATTATGTATAAATATTTAAAAATTATGTATTAATCGTACCCCCAAATTTAAAATCCTGGGTCCGCCACTGACCGACACCCACATTAAGACGATGATCATTATAACAAAGTAAGCTATAAACGTAAACCATTAATTTACCCTCAAATCCTTCAATTGCAAAGAATTTGAGATTAGTAGATTAGAGCAGGTGACAGTCACCTTATAGAGAAACAATGAATTACGAAATTATAATTTCATTGAATGAATGTAAATAGTACACGAAGAAAGTATTTATAGATACAAAATATATCTATCCTAAATCTCTAATTAAGGAAAATAAAGATTTACAAGATATATAAAATATATTATATAAGATATATATATAATATCTCTCAATATATTTATATATGCCTAATACGCCCCATCAAGATGCAGCGTCGTAGGAGAGTCCAATCTTGGTCATAAGAAGTTGTAGACGAAGTCGAGAAAGGGGCTTTGTAAGTGCATTAGCAAGTTGGTCCGCAGAGGAGACGTGTGAGACCCTAAGTTGAGACGTCTTGATCAAGTCTCTAACAAAATGGAAATCGATTGCAATGTGCTTCATTCGGGAGTGAAAGACAGGATTTGAGCAGAGATAAGTAGCTCCAATGTTGTCACAATAGATAACAGGTAAGTCTGAGATTGTGAAGCACAGCTCACGAAACAGAGATTTTAACCATTGAACTTCAGAGGCAGCAGAGGCAATAGCACGATACTCAGCTTCTGTTGAGGAACGGGCAATCGATTTTTGTTTCTTGGAGGACCAAGAGATAGGATTTGCACCAAGGAAAACAATGTAAGCATTTGTGGAGGAACGATCATCACTGTTGCCAGCCCAATCAGCATTAGTGAAACAATGTAGAGAGGAGAAGGTGGTCGGTCGTAGTGTTATTCCAACATCTCTTGTTCCATTTAAGTACCTAAGTAGGCGTTTGGCAGCTCCCCAATGAGTGACAGTCGGAGCATGCATAAACTGACGCAACTTGTGAACAGCAAATGCAATGTCGGGTCTCGTGAGTTGAAGATATTGAAGACTGCCAAGTATTTGTCGATATTGAGTGGCATCAGCAGGAGGTGTCCCATCAATAAGGGTAAGGCGAGCGGAGGTGGCTAGTGGCGTCTGAACAGGTTTGGAGGTGACCATGTTGTATCGAGTGAGTAGATCTGTAACACCCCGTCCCAAAATTAATATGATGTAAAAGAATAAATGATTTAAGAGTTTTTCAATTATATTAACATTTTTATTTGTTTTCAAAAGATTTGATTTTCAGGAAGACGGACGAGCATTCTGATCCGGGAGCACTCCTAGCACATGATAAATAAATAAATAAAGTGTAAAGGTTTGACGAATATTTAATAAGTGTCGAAAATGAAAGAAGTCTAATTAAATAACCATACAAATTATTTTATCTAAATTTATGTGAAAAATAACTTAACAAAGGATAAATAAATAGTATTGTCTTGCCATCTTAATCTTAATATAAAATATAGAAGTCTGATTCATTTACTTTCTTACACATGATAGATATAATATTTTATAAGTGAAAGATTCATAATCATGAAATTTACATTTACTTGGTTGCCATGCTTTTCGTGTCTTTGTGATATAATGTTTGCCTTGTCTGATTTTATATTAGGACTCATTTTGATAAATTCGCTATTAAATTAATATTAGAATTAAAACAAAAATAATAAAAGTAGTCTTAAGTCGAATTTATAATTAAATAATTTTTATCTCAAAGTGCGACGATTTTATCACCATAAATCCTAAATAAATATTTATAGCTCTTGCGTAATTTTCTGCGACAAATTAACAAGAATATAAGTAACGACTGTGTAGTAAATACCGAGTACTAACGAATACCGTGACTAAAACAAATATTCCTTACTTTTAATTTTGGTCCAATCATATTTTTTCTTGATTAAATTAATCATCAACCTCTTCCTTTTTACATTATGAGTCGGCCACACCCAAGGGATATTAACTCATTCTCTTCTTCAATAATTAATTTCAACAATGAGTCCCTATGATATTTACCAACCTGGGTAGGTAATTGCAAGTAGACCCCTTACCCTATTATCAAGTGGACGGTGATTATTTCATCTCCCCAATTAATACAATTGATACAGTACTCTTACTTCCTTCTATATATAGCAACAATCACACAAGCTTATTCTTCATTCAACTCCTCTCTCTGCAAACACGCCTAAAGCTCTCAGAAAATCAAAATCCCAACCAACTCCAAAGCAGCCAAGAAGAACAAGGAAGAACAACTCTTTCTTTTCTTCCTTTTCCTACTTTCAATCGGTTCTTCAAATTCATAGAAAGAATCCGATTGTTTCTTCCATTTTCTTGAAGTTTCGGACGTTCGCTCATCATCCGAGATGAACCCGATGTTAATAAACTGAAGCTCAATCCAAACAATCCATAGAAAGGTGAAGGAAACCCCATTTTTCCTTCTTCCCCTGTTTTTCGAATTTTCCCAGAAATTTATGGTAACTTTGATTCTTGTTTATCCACTCTTGAAACAAAAACCCAACCCCTGTTTTTCTTATTGTAATTTGTGATGTGCGTGCGTATATAACTCTACTCGTAAACCTCCCGTCTCCTCTCGAGATGTGTGTAGGCAAATTATTGTGTGTGAATTGTGTGCGAGAGTATACATATATATACATACGTGTGTGTTTTGTGTGTAGAAGATAAAAGAGAGAGAAGATAAAAGGGTTGTGAGTTCATTTAATTGAGCAAGTGTGTGTGTGTGTGCGTGTTAATGAGCAGTGGTGTGTGTTCATTAAATTGTGTGTGTTTAATTAATGAGTTATTAATTTATTTGTATTCTAATTATAAATATAAATATATTTATTGGTATTATTTTACAAGTTATTAGTATAAGCAAAATTATCATTTCATAAGTATGTGTTTAACTGAATGGAAACGTGGGTTGCGTTCACAAATTGTGCTTTTGAAGTTTAACATAAAAGCTGAAATTTTTGCGTTGAAACAGTGACTTTGGAGGCTTATATCTTTTAAACGAAAACTGATTTTGACTCAAATCCAAAGAGGGTGTAATATTCACATGGTAGACATTTTGTCTATAAAAAATTACACAAATTGATCAAGTAAAACGAGAGATATTCAACTTTTAAAATTAGACAGTAAAACTGGAAAAACAGAGCATCTGTTTCGGGTCCAATGTTTTTGGGGTCGTTTTACTCGACTTCGAGACGTCTTTTTCACAAAACTCTCTATTTCCAGTAAACATTACATAATATAGTTTAATTACCTTGAAAAAAAAAATATTATTTGGGTTATTCGTTTGACGGGAATTAATTCACGAATATAGGAGAAAATTCAGTTATTCTATGTTTTATAACTAACTAGCAGGGACCAGTTTTGAGATATGCCAAATAACACTCTTTGTTTAATTTCCATATATTTAAACATGATTTTTGACATTCTAATGCATTTTCAGGTGTTTTCAGTAGTTGCAATATTTTCATAAGTGGTTAGGACTGAAATTGATAAAAAGTGATGCTTTTTTTAATGATTGAAGTTTAATGATCTTATTATATATGTTGCTTCTTCTTCTAAAATTATTAAGTGAAGTATGTGTTTAAAGTACAGTTGATCAATTGTTCCATAAATTTTTATTATTTGTTAAAGCACATCAATTGATACATGTTAAAATGTGTTTGGTTAATTTATTGTTTCGATATTACTTTTCGTGTAAATATGAGTTATTCATGAAGGAAAGTTGTTATGTAATTTTAAGAACAAAGAGTCCTTATAATGAATAAATATTCAAGGAAACGTGCTAGGCGAAGTGCGGCCTAATCAGAGCTCAGACGGTCCCTGCGTTACGCTTGCTAAAATCATTCAAGAAGTTTGTAACTTTTCTTAAAAGTTAACCAGGTGGGTGTCACTACTGTATTGCCGATGTAAATGTTATATGGACTGTTGGTGTATTCTGAATTGAACTAAACAAACATCGACATATAAATAAGAATACAAGAATAAATTATGATGCACTTATTTTATGATATTATGATATGTGATATATGAATTTCGATTTCACGAAGGAGGTGGGAAGTGTTTATGGGGATTGCACGTGGTAAGTCGTTGCCAGTGTGGTCCCACTATGATAAAAGACTTGTATAGTCAACAGAATTTTGTAGTCAAGGGAGATGATGGGGATTGCACGTGGTAAGTCGTTGCCAGTGTGGTCCCAATATGATAAAAGACTTTCGTAGTCAACAGACTTTTGTAGTCAAGATATGTGATGGGGATTGCACGTAGTAAGTTGTTGCTAGTGTTGTCCCCCCTATGATAAAAGAGATGAGATGATGGGGATTGCACGTAGTAAGTTATTGCTAGTGTTGTCCCCCCTATGGTAAAGGAGATGAGATGATAGGGATTGCACGTGGTAAGTTGTTGCCAGTGTTGTCCCCCCCTATGATAAAGGAGATGATAATATAATGGTGATATAAAAGGAGATGATTGGGATTGCACGTGATAAGTCGTTATCAGTGTCGTCCCACAATGGTGAAGGAAATGATGAGAATTATTATCAATGATATGAATTTGAATGAAATATGAATAAGAATTATTTACGATAAAATACTAATAATAATTATTTCGGCGTACTGCCAATCTGTGTAGCAGCGTACAAGGATATCCACTGAGATTTTTATCTCACACCCCAAAACTAAATATTTTCAGGTTATGATCGAGAGGGGTCGGCGTTGCAGCAGGGATGACACAGAGTTTCCCAATAATTAAAATGCGATAAGACTTTATATGATTAATGCTCATTATACTAAGTGATATTGCTACACATTGGAGACAATTACATTCGTATGCCGAGTGATGAACTTTTATAAAAGTCGTTCGATGAATTTTATGTATGCTATCTTTAAAACAATTACTACTCATCATTATCTAATTTTTAAACAAATGGGCCACACTACTTCTATTGCAACCTTATATTTGTCTTTAAATTATTTTCACTGCAAAACTCTTGTCGATTCACTTGCGTTATTATATATTTTAAAGAAATTTTTAAGTTCGGATTTTCAGTCACTAAGTGGCGACTCGAATTTAGAGTGTTCGAGCTTTAAAGGCTGCATTCCAGATTCGGGGCGTTACAAGATCAACCACATACTTTCGTTGAGAGAGAAAGCAGGAGTTGTTGGTACGAAGAACTTCAACGCCTAAGAAGTACGAAAGAGGGCCCAAGTCTTTTACTGAAAATTTCGAACCAAGATCTGTTGCCACACGAGTAAGGAATGGAATGGAATTTCCTGTGAGAATCAAATCATCAACATACACAAGGAAATATGCAATAATATCAGATTTATTGTACACAAAAAGGAATTCATCGGATTTTGTGTGGATAAACCCAATTCCTTCCAAAAACGTCCTAAGTGCATAATACCAAGTACGAGGAGCTTGTTTCAAACCGTAAATGGATTTGTGTAATTTGCAAACATAGGATGGAAACGTCTTATCAATGAAACTAGGAGGTTGAGCCATGTAAACTGTATCAGAAAGAGAACCATGAAGAAAAGCACTGTTCACATCAAATTGTTGAAGTGGCCAATTTTGAGTGACTGCAATACTCAGGACTGCTCGAACGGTTGCTGGTTTGACCACAGGACTAAACGTTTCTGAAAAATCAACTCTGGGGCGTTGGTGAAAACCTTTGGCCACAAGTCGAGCTTTGAACTTGTCTAAGGACCCGTCCGGTTTCCGTTTGATGCGGAAGACCCACTTTGAACCAACAATGTTGGTAGAATCATCAGGTGGTACTAAATCTCAAGTACCGTTTTTTAGAAGGGCATTAAATTCAGATGACATGGCCTCCCTCCATCGTTCATCATTTAATGCCTGAGAGACGCAGCTAGGTTCAATGTCAGAAGATAGATTACTTGTAAGACCGTACCTCGGATTAGGTTTGAAGATTCTGTTTTGAGCTCGAGTGACCATTCGAGTGCCTTGAGGGGCCGGTGGGGATGGCGATAAGGGAGCATCTGGCGACTCGAGTCGAAGAAGTGGGTGGGGTGTACTTAGTGAGCTGGGGGGTGCAGCTGGGCTGGGTGTTGGGCTGGTGGGTGTATTAAGCGGAACAAGGGGTGCACCGGGGCTGGGTGTTGGGCTGGTGGGTGTATTAAGAGGAACAGGGGGTGCAGGTAACGGGGGTGGTGATGGGTTTGGGTTGACGTCGACGACAGGGGGTATATGTGGGGGAGGGGGTGTATTCGTAAAGGTTGGGGGTGGGGCAAGATCATGAGGTAAGCATATCAACATGAGGAAACGTCATGGAACCAATGTGCGAAATATGCAAACCGTTACCATCACCGATGACTACATCATCCGAACCGGAATATGGAGAGGAAACGAATAAATTTTGGAGGGGAGTTGTAATATGATGAGAGGCCCCGGAGTCTAGGATCCAAGGAATGGAGCGTGTATGTGAAATAGCCGAGTGGGCGGAGGTGGTGTATGTACTAGTTGGGTGGGTGTATGGACTGGGTGGAGTGTATGTAGGAGTGTAGGGGGTGCGTAGATGCGGAGGGTGTATTTTCCAGAGTTGGGGGTGTAAGTAGCAGGAGAGTGTGTAGATTTAGGGGGGGGGGGTGTAGTTACCGGAGTTGGGGGTGTATGTAGCATGGGAGTGAGTGGGTAGATTCGAGGGGTTGTTTTTACCAGAGTTGGGGGTGTAGGTATCTATTGAGTAAGGACTGAGTTGACCCAGTGAGTTGTGGATCTGATCAGGGAGCAATTGCTGGAGTTCTGGGCATGTTCGGCCGGTGTGCCCCCGAGCAAGACACCATTGACAGGTGGGAGGGGTTCGGTATGGGCGGTTAGAGGCGCCGGCGACCATGGCCGACGCCGGGCACGACGCGGCGGAGCGACGCGATGCGGTTTGGGCTGTGAGGAACTGAGTTGTTTGTGCCGGAGAAGATGGCGTCAGTTGTGCGAGCCGAGGAGGATGGGCGGCCATCGAAGTCGCTGGAAGGTGGAGTTGCAGGTCTCTGCGTTTTGCCATGGAAAAATTTCGAAGAAGATGGAGTACGGCTGTGATGAGTTGTTGATAATATTTGGGATTTAAAGCCATAAATTAGCGTTGTGGGCTGCTATGGAGGTTGATTAAAGAATCAAAATATTAGCATGGGCAGTTATGGAGGCTTGTTTGAAGCAGTTGCAGCGCTTAATAGAGAATGGTGGTAGTTGTGAGGTTTGAACGACAGTGAGTGTCGATCAACAACTATGAGGGAGGGTGTCGGATCAAGGCGTTAGCCGTAGGACTCGTTGATACCATATAAATAAACAATGAATTACGAAATTATAATTTCATTGAATGAAGGAAGTATTTATAGATACAAAACATATTTATCATAAATCTCTAATTAAGGAAAATAAAGATTTACAAAATAAAATGATGTCACAAAACTTGTATTTCTATAATAGGAACATAATCAAAATAAGTGAAATTCCAGCGGAAAAATTCCATCGGAAAAATAAACCGTTGGAAATTTTAAAATTCCAACAGTGTTTCCAACAACGTAAGTCCCCATTGGAAAAATCCAACGAAGATTCCAACACTCTGTGGTAGCTGTTGGAATTTACCGTTGGAAAATTCATTGGAATTTAAAAAAAAAAATATCCAACAAACAATCCAACGACACTAGACAGTTGGAATGATTACCCTAAATCAAACTATATATTTATATCTAATTCCAACAAAATTTCCAACGACATGAATATCGTTGGATTTTTTTTTAATTATTCCAATGAAAATTCCATTGGTGCTAGATCGTTGGAATGATTTTCCTAAATAAAATTACATTTTATATCTAATTCCAACAGAATTTCCAACGTCATGTTTTATTGTTGATTTTTTCTTTAATTATTTCAACGAAAATTCCATTGACACTCCCTCGTTGAAATGGTTTTCTAAATCATCTCATAGTTTTTATATAATTCCAATAAAATTTCCAACAAATAGTAATCGTTGGATTTTTTTAATAATTATTCCAATAGAATTTCCAACTATATTGGACCGTTGGAATGATTCTCATAATTTTGTGATAAAAATCTTTTCATTGTAAGATTTATTTAAGTGATATAATTAAGTGATGAACTTTTTTTATCTTTGCAATTAAATTGATTACATCATTAATAATTAATATTCTTAAGAAATTGTAAATATATATATATATACACACACGTATTACATTGTTGTAGCTCAATTCTTAAAGTGTTTACCAATTCAAGATAAAATTGCAGATTTTCAAAAAAAAACATTTAAGTTGTATTGAACTCTTTATGATTTAAGTGGGCTAGATAACCAAATATTTACGACATTTATTTTTCCTTACGACAATTTAATCAAAATCTGAAAAAAAAAACATTATTTCATTAATTTGTTCCAATTTTTACTAATAACACCATCAAATTTCTACATATAACTCAAAAAGGGGGGGGGGGGGGAAAGAAAATAATAACATATTTCGAGATTATTCATTCAAAATTCAAAAGGAAACACTGAAAAAAAAAATCATAAAGAAACATATTATCGATCAATCACTATGTTCATAATAATCAGAAGGAACTTCATTCTCAGATTCAAAATCTTCACTTCCATGTGATGTTTCTTCTTCTTCTTCAATACGATCATCGGCTTTATCAACATTACGTACACTTGCAATATCACTTATTTCTTCACCATTACTATTGAAATCCCTTAAATCAACATCAACATTTTCTTGACAAGATACTCCATTTAAGTGGGAACCAACATCATCTTGATATGGAGTATCTGGTGATTGAATCGTACGTCTTGACTTAGTTTTAATCACCACTAACCAATCTTTCTTATTAGGAGTAGGGTTTGGATAAGGTGTATAATATACCTGTTCTGCTTGTTGAGCAAATATAAATATGTCTTTACCTATATATCTCCTATTTGATTTTACTTCGACAACTCCATATCTAGGACAAGTCCTTGTGCCCGTGGACGAAGGATCAAACCATCTACAATTAAATAATGTTAACCTTTTGATTTGTTCCCCAGGATACTCTATCTCAATTATTTCCTGAACAATTCCATGATACGTGGTATTTTCTCCGGTAAGAGCGACTCCTGAATTATTTGTTTTCCTACTTTGCGCCAAAGCGGATATGTGAAAACAATAATCTTTCACAAAATATACCGGATAAGTCTGCACTCGATGTAATGGACCCCATGCCAAGTCGTACAAAAATTGATCTTGGATGTCATTATTAGGGTCATGCACCTATTGAAAATACACAATTTAGCATAAAAATATTAAGTGATTGTACAAGTAATAACTGAATAATTATCATATTGTATAAGAAAAAAAACTTACATATTTTGTGAACCAATCAACAAAATGTGATCTTATTTGTTTATGGACTTCAACACCACTGATATTTGAGTGGTTTGCATACAAAAATGCCTCGTAAATGCTGAAAAACAGTGAAAGATATAAATCAAGGATAAGTAAAATCAAATGTGTAATTAGGAGAGAATACATTATATGAGATGTAACATACGCATAATATGGCTCAACTTCGGGACAATTCAAGAGTACGTATAAAGAAACTTCAGCCATTTCTTCATCAGTGAGATAACGACTCTTAGATGTTCCATCATGTCTGCCAGGGTAATTAAATATAGAAACTGGTGGATTCTCAGACGAAACACCACCATCATCATTTCTAGGAACTCTTCTATTTCTTGTATGAACGTGAGACTCAAAATAGTATGAACAAAATGTAGATGTTTCTTCAAGCACATAGGCCTCACAAATTGACCCCTCCACACGAGCTTTATTCTTAACTTTCTTCTTAAGACCATGTAAGAACCTAAAAGAAAATAATGAACAAGAAGATATGTATTGGTGTTTTAAATAATAGTGAAGTAAAATGACTCTAATGCAAGAATAATACCTTTCAAATGGATACATCCATCGAAATTGCACGGGACCACCAACTATAGCTTCATAAACCAAGTGTATGGGTAAATGTTCCATTACGTCAAAAAAGCCTGGAGGGAAGATCTTCTCTAACTTACATAAGATGATAGGAATGTTCTTGTCCATCGCTTCAAGTCTGTTTTTTTCTAACACAGGACAACATAAATCTCGAAAAAAATAACTCAACTCGGTTAATGCTTGCCAGATTGGAGTTGGTAAACAATTGAATGCAATTGGAATCAATCTCTCCATGAAGACATGACAATCATGAGATTTCATATGTTGCAATGTGCAAGATCTCAAGTCAACACATCTTGATAAGTTAGATGCATATCCATCGGGAAACTTCAAACCCTGTACCCACTCACATATTCCTCTCTTTTGATTGACATTTAAAGTGTAATGGGCTTTTGGCTTCACTATCTTTCCATTACTTGTTTCTTCCAACTCTAAAGACCGTCGAGTACAATATAAAGGAAGATCCTTCCTAGCCTTAACGTTATCTTTTGTTTTTTCTTTAACATCCATAACTGTGTTGAATACATTTTGAAATATATTACTTTCAGTGTGCATAACATCTATGTTGTGTGGATTCAACAAATCACACCAGTATGGCAAGTCCCAAAAGATGTTGCGCTTGGTCCAATGATGAGTATCCCCATATCCAGGTGATGTATAATTAGCACCCACATCAGTTATCTTAGGAAATTCACTTATCTTCGCAAGTAATTCAATTCCTGAGTACCTCCTAGGGGGCTCACTCATTTCTACTTTGCCTTTTAGAAAATTATTCTTATCTTTGCGAAACGGATGATTCTTTGATAGAAATTGTCTATGACAATCAAAGTGGCACATCTTCCTCCCATTTTTCAAATAAAAAGCTTTAGAGCCTTCCATGCAAATAGGACAACCCAATCTACCAGCTGTCGACCAACCAGATAACATTCCATATGCAGGAAAATCATTGATAGTCCAACATAATGCAGCTTTTAAAAGAAAATTTTGCTTTTTAGAGATATCATACGTCACCACTCCTTCATTCCATAATTTTTTTAAGTCATTAATCAAAGGTTGTAGATAGACATCAATTTTACTTTTAGGAATACTAGGACCTGGGATAATTATTGTTAAGAACATGTATTCCCTCTTCATACACATACCAGGAGGAAGATTATATGGGGTCAAGATCACAGGCCAACACGAATACACCTTGGAGTTCATATTAAATGGGCTAAATCCATCTGAACACAATCCTAATCTCACATTTCTCGGTTCCGAAGCAAATACAGGGTGTTTTTTATTGAAGTGCTTCCACGCCT
This sequence comes from Galeopsis tetrahit, assembly GCA_963675135.1. Lineage (NCBI taxonomy): Eukaryota > Viridiplantae > Streptophyta > Magnoliopsida > Lamiales > Lamiaceae > Galeopsis > Galeopsis tetrahit. Next base: position 20,530,758 of record OY776130.1, read on the forward strand.
CCCCGTCAGATGGGTGTGACAATTTGCCTACCTCGCGTCGATTTTCATGATGCCATGTCATATGCTTAGCCGTTGCATTTGAGGCAAACATTCTTTGTAGTCGAGGGATAATAGGTAAGTACCACATCTGCTTCTTTGGAATTTCTTTCTTTCTATTTCTCATTGACATATTTTCCTTAAAACGAGTCTCTCCACAAAATCTACATGTTTTCTCATGTACATCGTCTCCAAAATACAACATACAACCACGTGGACAACAATCTATTTTCTCATATCCGCATCCAAGTCGAGATACAAGTCTTTTAGTTTGATAAAAGTCTTCAAGCATTCTATTACCAGCTGGTAACACCTCTTTTATCAATGTAATAATTTCATTGATGCACGCAATTGGAATGTTGTAATCCGACTTTAAACTCATAAGTCTGACTGCAATTGATAACACTGAATGATCTTCACATCCATCCCATAACGGAGACTGTGCTTCACATAATAAATTGTAAAAGTGTGTATAACTTTGATTAGGTTCTTCTAGTGGAGGATTAGTATAAAAACTAGGCCCTTCGGCATCAATAACCATTCTCTCGTACGGATTCAAATCTGCAGCTTCAATATCATAAGGACTATCAAATACGAGTGGCGGGGTTTCTCCGTGATTATGCCAATGATAATAATTTGGTTGAAAACCCTTTTGATACAAATGTTGTCTCACCGAATCAGACTTATGAAACCGCAAACACTTACATTTGGAGCATGGACATCTAAATCTTCCTTCTTGTTTAAAGACATCAAGTTGTTGTGCAGCTGAAATAAATTCCTCCACCCCCAATATAAACTCCTTTGACATTCGATTTTTTTGTGAATCTTTTTTATTGTACATCCAATGACGACGCTCTGGTATCTCCATTATCTGTCCAAATAATTGGAATTTTAAGTGGTTTAATTATTCTCTATTTTTTTTCCCGTAATATATTTTAATCAAGACTATTATATTTAATTTCATTCAAGTTTGTATCATCAAAACAAATAGTTTGGGAATTATTCTTGTCCGATCAATACAATAAAAGTATTTTTGAGAAAATTAAAGGAATTAAAACACAAATAGTCTTATCACTATTTTTAGAGTTAATATTTTTTTTTATCTCACTAGGGACAAGAAGATCTTACTAATAATACTAATAATTGGAGCAGTTGAAGAAATCAAACAACTCAATAACATTAATTATATAATAAATTCTTCCTGAACATATTATTATTCTATGATTAAGTTGTTAGCACAAACTTTCTATCGTGTGATGTTATCTAACAACTCAAGTATTTGAAAATTGGGGGAAAGTAACAACAAAGCCTCCAGATCAACGCTTTCGAATACAAACCTATGAATATCATGAAAATATAACAAAAAACTTAGAAAAAAAAAACACAAAAGAACAGTAAAAAAATACATACCCTAACCAGGGAAAAGCTAAAAAAATTTTAGAAGTTTTTGGAAAAGCTCAAACCCTTCTTAGATTCTACAAGAAAAAAAAAATCCAAATCCAATACAAGAAACAGATTATTTCAATTCAAGAACTAGCGAAGAGATAAATAAAATAAAAAACCTGGTAAAAATCAGCCGCTGGTGATTACCTATTTGTTTACTGAATTGAATTCGCTGAAACACCAATGCCAACTTAGAAGTTACGGCAATGGAGAGCAAAGTAAAGCGAAAGGGTTTGATAATTATACAGCAAAATTAAAATTAAAATCCATTTTCAACTTTTCACCTTCAATTCTGAAATCTCTCTGAAAAATGTATGCATAATTTGATTAATTTCACTTCAATTCTCCTCCCCCGTTTCTCGGTTATCACTATAGTTTCAACTAAGCTCGAAATCGTGATATGTATTTGCTAAGTTCTAAGTTTTAATAGTATAAGGACATACTTATGCATTTTAATATATAAATATTGATATATCTTGATGTAAATATTAAATATTTAAATTTTAGAATTGAAAATTACGGCATATATGCATTCCTTATCAAATACAGAAGTCATAAATTATCAAATACCGAAGTCATAAAACAAGGGAATTAATGGAGTATACTATCAAACCTTTAAATAAACAAGATGAGAGGAGTGGCGGGTGAGTGGAGCGGCGCTGCAACTGCCGGCGGTAAGAGGGCGAGGCTCGTCGAAAGTATGTGAATGCCTGGATCAAGCCACGACCCACGAGACGAGAGTGTGAGGATCAGAGGGAGCCTTTATATATATAACAGAGAAGAAGCAGAGAGCAGCAAGTATAACATAGTTGGGAACGGCGGTAATATATATTGGAGAATGGGAGGTTGGCGGTAATATAGGAGAATAGGAGGGAACTGCCGCCTTTTTTTTTATTTATAAGTTAGGGAAAAAAATATGGTCAATGCGGTAATATAGGAAAATATGAGGGAATTGCTTTTTTTTTTTTATTAGTTAGGGAAAAAGATATTGTAAAATATCTTTAAATTTGTAAAGGTCTCTAATTAAAAATATTTATGGTACGTATTCGGTCATATTAAAAAGATTCGATCATATAGATTCCAACTTAATTAAAAATATTATTTTCAAGTTATTGTATTTTAACATTATATATGGAAATATTCCACATATATTAACATTATATATGGAAATATTCCACCTGTATACAACCTATTGACTACTCAATGAAAATACAATTTGTTTTCCTTATATTATATATTCCTAATACAAATTTCGGTCATACTAGAAAGTTAAAATAATTACAAGTATTTTACCCACGAAAAATAAATATTATAATTAATTATTCCCCCATTCTATAAATATTGTCAATGCGGTAATTAATATAGGAGAATAGGAGGGAATTGCTTTTTTTTTTTTTTATTAGTTAGGGAAAAAAATATTGTAAAATATCTTTAAATTTGTAAAGGCCTCTAATTAAAAATATTTATGGTATTCGGTTATATTAAAAAGATTCGATCATATCGATTCCAACTTAATTAAAAAAAAAAAAATCAAGTTATTGTATTTTAACATTATATATGGAAATATTCCACTATACAACCTATTGACTACTCAATGAAAATACAATTTATTTTCCTTATATTATATATTCCTAATACAAATTTTGGTCATACTAGAAAGTTAAAATAATTACAAGTATTTTACCCACGAAAAATAAATATTATAATTAATTATTCCCCCATTCTATATTTATTTGTCCACTTTACTTATTGAGACGTCCCAAAATTATTTACACACCCTTAATATAAAAATATCCCACAAAATTATTACCCTCCCACTAAAAAAAATCACATTTAATTGGGTTACTTTATTGAAAAGTGTTTCTTACTTCAATTTGATTATTCTCACTTTTCTTTTTTGATTGTCCAATTTATTAATTTCATTCCCCTTTACAAACAATATTATTCATTTTATTTTATCTTCACCCTCAACCATCACTTATTTATTCACTTTGTCATTCACTTTATTTATAAACAATCACTTTATTTGTAAATGGACCCCACAATACTTAACTATTTAATATTTATTAAAACTTGTACCCGAATAAATGAACATAATGAATTTAAACTAAAGAAATACTTTATAAACAAAATAAGTACAAATACTAGATCGAATATCAAAATATTTACTTTATTTGCAGTCGGATTATATTGATCTTGATATGTGCAATATTAAAACAAAAGCGGTCACAAATGAAATGGAATCAACCCTTCTTTATTTCTTCTCGCTTGTTTAAGAGTCTCATGTTATTCAAGTTCTACGTCACTTACTTTTAATTGAATACCGACGCCGCTTGTGTTGCAAGGTGTTGTTTTCGTCTAGGCAAATTCTTGTATGCAATTGGATGCATATATACAATTGAATTTTAAGTGATCGTCCAATTGAATTTTTAATCCTCACATTAAAATTAAATTAAAATTGTTGCTCAATTGCACTAATTACACCATGCAATTGAGTGCATACAAGAGCGATTTTGTTTTATATATTCGATTTTCAATTTTCACTTATCTTAATTCTCATCATTTGTTTTGCGTCAATTTTAAAAAAAACATTCTACCAACCATATCTAATATTGTTTGATGTTTTTCTACAACTCGTCTCATTCATTGTGCACACCATATACATTTTTTTTCGAGGGTTAGGATTTTCATTTTAATCAATTGTCTAATATAACTTTTATGGTACAGTTTTTTAAACATCATTAAATTATTTTAAAAAATTAAATAAAAACGAAATAAATATGAAAAAATATAAAACTTATACAGTATTAATAAATCCTAAAAACATAATATATTAATTAATTAAGAATACACAAAATATAAAAATCTAAAATATCTAAAAAATATATATACTAAAATTTGAAAAATTATGTATTACTAAATCTAAAAAAAAAATATGGCCAACCCCTGATTGTCTTTCCAAAACAAAAATTATATTTATAAAATTTTCTATATTTGAGGAATTGAAACTTAATACTTAATTTATACTGTAATTAGATTTATAAAAACTATTAATTAATCTTAAAAGTTTTAAAAATTTTGATTGAGCGCCAGATTAGACCTAGCGCGGGATTCTTTAACTCCATCGCCGCTTTATTTCAGTTCTCTTTCTTTTTTTCTTTCATATATCTAAATTAATCTCAAACCCTCCTACTCACTCTCAAACTCTCCTACTTCATTGGTGCCTCTGTGTGTTTATTTCGATTCTTCGACTGGCAAGGTGAGTTTTTTTTTCTTCCTTTTCAGTTTTTTTTACCGTGTGTGTTTATTTCGATTCTTCGACTGGCAAGGTGAGTTTTTTTTCTTCCTTTTCAATTTTTTTTACCGTGAGTGTAATTATTAAATTAGTATATATTACTATTATTTTCGTTTTGGAAGAAACTGTAATTTATATTTCTGTGCATGATAATATATATGTGTGTTATGTGTGCGGTGTGAGAGTATAATATGGGCATGTTTGATAGCAAAGATTGATTATCTAAAATTATGATAATATCTAAACTTTATAAATTTTAAAGCATAATCTACCTTAATCTAAATTATCAAACAACCAATAAAAATGATATATAGTTAATCTAGATTTAATCTAAGCTATCAAACATGTCCTATGTGTGTGTGCGTGTGAATATATATGTGTGCGATATATATATATATGTGCGCTAATTGTGTGAGTGATGTATGTGGGGTGTGTGAATATAATATGTGTGTGTGCGTGTGAGTAATATATATGTGTTGTGTATATATATGTGTGGGCGAGATATATATATATATATATATATGTGTGTTAACTGTTAACTATGTGAGTAATGTATATATGACGGCCGGTGCGAGTGCGAGTTGTACTGTTTTACTTGTAGTACTGCTGTGTGTGGATGGGTGTTGTTACTTGTAGTACTGCTGTCTGTATACAAATTTATAAGTAATATAAATATGTGTGCGCACATATATGTATGGTAAAAATTGTCTTGTATTGAAAGCCTCATGAGCAGCTATATATAAATGATCTATAGTAGTATTCAAAGAGGTAGTATTTGTATTCTCTATTGTAGTCATCCTGAATCAATTAATGACATAGTTATTTTTATTTAAAAGTTTAGTGTTCTTCATATATTGTTCTATCATGTTCATAAAGCTTTTTTATAATATTTATATATACATGTATATGTCTATGTAATATATATGTGTGCTCTATATATATGGGTGTGTTATATTGAAGTTTCATGTTTAATGTGCACAGATGACACGTAAAAGTGAACGTGGTAGAGGACAATGCAGAGACATCAACTCAACTATTAGACCAGGTAGAGGTAGAGGTAGAGGTAGAGGCAGAAGCATATCTAGAGAGCATTTGAGAGACCATCTGAAAGACACTGGCTTAAAATTCACATCCACAAATTTTGACAATCAATCAACATTTGAAAGAACATCCGAGAGAGAACCTACCATATTTGAGAGCTCTCCAATACAAATTGAGAGAGCGTTTGAAAGAGACACTATACCGTATGAAAGACCTTCATCTAAGAGAAACCCAACACCTTCTGAGAGAGCTCCAACACAAATTGAGAGAGTGTTTGAGAGAGACCCTACACCTTCTGAGAGATCTCCAACACAAACTGAGAGAGTTTTTGAGAGAGACCCTACACCTTTTGAGAGAAGCTTTGAGAAAGATTCTACACCACATGAGAGAGTTCCGTCTAAAAGAGTCCATTCAACATTTGAGAGAACTTTATCTGACAGTAACCCTGTGCCATTTGAGAAAACTCCTACACTATCAAATATAGCCCCTTCTCAATCTTCTGCACTATCTAAGAGAGATACTCGAGGGGTTCCAACATCATTTGAAAGAGCTTCATCTGAGAGACTCTCTACACCATCAACTGAGGAAACATCTCAAAGAGTCCTTACATCATCAATTGAGGGAGCATCTCAAAGAGCCTCTACACCATCAACTGAAGGAGCATCTCAGAGGGCCCCCACAAACAGTTCGACCGGTAGTAAGTTGTTGATACAACCGAATGGAAATGAGTACGATTTTTTAGCTACTTATATTTTCATTATAATTTTTAATACACTTATTTTATTATTAGCTAATGTATATTATTTTTCATAATTATTATGTAACAGGTTTTTTCCTTCAGAAGCCATTAAACACATTAGTAGAAACATCAAATCTAAATACTCACAACCATGGCGTGGATGGAGTGAGATTCCTACAAATGTAAAAAATATGTGGTTTATCCAGTTTAAGGTAATATCATAAGCTTGTAAAAATGTTTATTTGTCAAATTAAAGTTTGTTTTATTATATATAAAGCTAAGATTATTGTTTTTTGGTAGAATTGTTGTAGCTGGGATCCTGAGCATGAAGTTGATATTAAAAGGATATGGAAATGTAAAGCGGCAAACATTGTGCGTTCAAGCTTGGTGGATATTCGTAGGGGAAAATCCAAAGGGTCATGGTTGTCTTCTGGAGTGCTTGAGGCACTTAAAATTAAATGGGAGACGGACCCTGATTTCATAAACTTGTCTAATCAGAACAAAAAGAACATATCGGCTAATAATGATGGATGCTTGCATCGAGGCGGTGCTATTTCGATTTCGGAACATTTAAGACGACTGGTAAGCATAGTTATTTTAATTAAGTAGTGTTTGTATATATATATATATATATTTTAATTTATTTATAATTATCAATTGTGGATTTAATTTAGGGAATGAAGCTCGGGAGAGATGCTACCGTTCCTGAGCTTTTTTTGAAGCTCAACTACGATGAAGAGGATAATAAATGGAAAAATTCTAGAGCCGAAGAATTTTACGTAAGTATTTTTAAAATAAGAGTTAATTTTTTAGAATTAGATATTATTATATATATAATGTATATATATTTCCTTTTGTATTTTACATTTACAAAATCTAATATATTGTACTTGTTGAAAACTATATGCAGAATAAGTATAAGAATTTAAAGGCTAGCAAGTTGTCTGAAGGTGTAGCTGAAGATTAGATTGATGATTCTACGATCTTTTACGAGGCTAATGAAGGGAATAGTAAGAGAGGCAGAACTTATGGTTTTGGATCAGAAGCAGCTTTATTTAAATCTTCAAGTTCAAGATCTAATAAGAGGGGTAAAACTAGTACCACCAATTCGACCAATTCAGAAGTTCAGGTCTTAACATCTCATTTAACTACTGTTGAGAGTGAATTAGCCTCTGTTCACCGTCTTCTTCAGATGATGATGAACAACACATCATTCAATACTGCCCATGATGCATCTTCTAACGGCGTGTCTTCTCGTGATGCTGAGAACGTAGATAATGATGAGAATGAGAATGAAGATGAAGATGATGATCGTGCCTTTGGAATTGATGGTGGTGATTATGATGATGATGATGGTGGTGATTACTAGGAGTTAATATTTATGTTATTATATTAGTTTTAGTTTATTTTTGTCGGTGATGTGAATTGGGAAGATGGTCAACTCTTAGTTTATGACTACGGTGTTTGCAACTTATTATTTTTGTTATGACATTAATTATTATATATTTTTAAATTGATTATATAGTTTAATTCAAATGGTATATTGTGTAATTTTAATTGATTTTAATATTATTTTTTAATATAGCAATAAAAATAAAATATTTTTTTTAAATAAATTCCAACTAAAAAAAAGTTGTTGGAATTTATATTGGACAAATTTTCACAATTGAATATTCCAATGGTACATGTTCATTGGAATTTTTAATCCAACAGTTCGATTAATGTCGTTGGAATTGGCATTGGAATTTACTTGAATAAATTTCCAACAATTTAAGTTCCAATGGCTAATATTTGTTGGAAAAATTCCAACGAAAAATCACCATTGGAATTGACGATGAAATATGTGATGGAAAAATTCCAATAGCTAGATATTCCAGTGTTACATGTCTGTTGGAATAAAAATTCCTACAGATTTTTTTTATTGGAATTACTGTAGGAATTCAAATTTATAATTTCCAACAACTATAAAATTCCAAAGGTCGAAATCCGTTGGAACAAATTCCAACGGAATATTACTGTTGGAACAAATTCCAATGGCAAATTACCGTTGGATTTTTCAATGGAATATATGTTGGAAAAAAAATCAATAGGTGATAATTCCAACGTTCAAAATCCGTTGGAATGTACTGTTGGAATTTTTTTCTGATGGAATTTTCATTGGAATTTTACAATTCCAGCGCCCACTTTTCCAATGGTCGTATTTTCGTTGGAATTTTCGTTGGAATTTCCGTTGGAATCAATGATTCCAACGGAAAAAATGCAAAAAACTGTTGGAATCATTCCAACGGAAAAAATTCCAACGGATTTTTACATTTTTTCCGTTGGAATCATTGATTCCAACGGAAATTCCAACGAAAATTCTACCATTGGAAAAGTTAGCGTTGGAATTGCAAAATTCCAATGAAAATTCCAACAGAAAAAAATTCCAACGGTACATTCCAACGGATTATGACGGTTGGAATTTTGAATTGTTGAAATATTTTCCAATGAAAATTCCATTGCAAATTCCAACGATAATTTTCCGTTGGAATTTTTTCCAACAGATTTTGACTGTTGGATTTTCAACTGTTGGAAAATTATCCATCGCAGATTCCAACAGAACTGTTTTGGTTGGAATATAAATTCCAACATACATTTATCGTTGGAATATAAAGTTGCTGGAATTTTTTCCAACGCAAATTTCATTGTTAATTCCATCCATAATTTTCTGTTGGAATTTTCCAACTCATTTTGGTCATTGGAATTTTAACAGGTGGAAAATTATTTATCTCAAATTCCAACATTAATTCCAACAACATTATTCTGTTGGAATTAAAATTCCAACAGACATATACCGACGGAATATTTCATTGTGGAAAATCATTATATGTAGATTCCAACGTCAATTCCATCGACACCATTCTGTTGAAATTTTATTTCCAACAGACATAATATATGAATTTTAGTAATATAAAATTGTTCGATATGAATTGACACCAATTTCAATGATATTTTTGCATTGAAATTTGTCTAAAACCTTTTTTTTATTTCAATAATAAAAAGTCCAATCAAAATCATTCGAAATAACAAAACATACTAACTAAATTCGCATATATAATCTTGGTAAGCAAATATATAATAATCTTAAAATCAAGTACATATCATAAATATATAAAATTATAACATAAGCAAAACGTTTTATGAATCAAAATCATAAATATCAAAGTGTTAATCATCATCTTAATTCTCATCAACAATAAAAAGAAACTACGTACATAACATAAATATTACTCCTAAATCCTAGAATTAACCATCATCCTCATTAAATTAGAGTTTGTCTCCCATTTGGTCCGAAGCGGCTCAAACATTAAAATATACAACCGTTTCCTTTTTTATTTCTTCCAGCTAACATCAAACAAGCTTGAACGCAGAGGACCTGGCGTTTTAAGTTTCTATATTCGCTTAATTTCATCTTCCTGCTCAAGATCCCATCTACAATAATTCAACAAAAAACCAATAACATTTTAGATTTATATATAATCCTGAATTATCAAAAAAATAATAATGTTCAAGTAGAATGCAACTAAATTGTACAAGTTTTAGCAATTATATATTCATAAGCTTATGGCTATCACCTGAAAAAGTGTAACCACGTGTTCTTTACATATTCAGGAATCTAGCTCCATCCATGTCATGGTTGTTTGTATTCAATATTGATAGCTCTGGTGATATCTTTAGTAATTTGTGGAGGTAGGAACCTGTTAAATAATATTAAAAGAAATAAACATAAGTAAAATAAATAATTTAAATGCATTAAAAAAATAATATTAGAATGTATGTATTTAGAAAGTCATGCTCATTTTCATTTGGTTGTATCAATAACTTACTAATTGTTGATCCACAACCCTATTGATACACTTGGAGATGCTGCTGAAGAACTGTAAATGAAATGGGTGTGATGCACTGTTTGTATGGGCCTTTTGAGATGCTCTCTCAAAATGGTGTAGGAGCGAGCCCTCTCAAAGATTCTCTCAAATGGTAAAAGAGTTCTTTCAAATGATGTAAGGACCATGATGATATAAAAACTCTCATAGATGATATATGAGCTCTTTTAGATGTTTTCTCATTTTGTGTAGGAACTCTCTTAGATGTTAAGTGATTGTCAAGATTTTTGGATGTTGATCGATTGTCAATATTGCCTCTATCTATACTAATTCTTGAGCAAGCTAGTGTCTATGCCTTACTCTCTAAACTACCATGACCACTTTTACATGTCTATGCCTTACTCTCTAAACATAACCGATAAATATTGTTACTAAGAATTGAACACTAATACAAATCATAGCACATAATTGACTTGTTTTCACAACATTACAATTAACAAATGACTATTGATGCAAATATTTATGGATGTCGGCTTTTAACATATCATATCAATTAGAAGGATGATCATTCATGTCAATGTTAGCCCCTGTTCTAATTTATATTTATATTACGTATACAAATTAATTTTTCAAAAGTATCTACGACTAGCTCAATCTCTTTTTTCAAGCAGATCATAACATATATTTGACTTATTTTCACAACATTACAGTTAACAAATGAATATTGATGCAAATATTTATGCATGACAACTTTTAACATAGCATATTGATTAGAAGAATGATCATTTATATCTCACCTATTCTAATTTATATTTATATTTCTTATACAATAAAAGTAACTACGACTAGCTCATCAATCTTTTTTTTCAAGCAGTATTTTAATTTCGATTCACATAAAAAGTGGAGATACCTCCCTCAAGTTGTCAAGCATGAATCTACTGAATCTAAGCGGAATTCAACATTTCACGCATTTCTCTCGAGCATTTATGTTTTTCCAATGCAAGGTCATGGGCATTTTCTTCAGAAAAAATATGCAAACCATTAGGTATCAAATCATTTGCATTTCAATCTTAATAATTGAAAAATTAAGTATATTGAGAATTCAAGAGATATGTTCAAGTTCAGGGCACAAGTCGCTAATTTAGTGTCCCGATTGTAGGACTAAGTTTTCGTGCAAATAACATTTTACGAGGAATTACACAAATTATTCATATCTGACTTCTTCACTAGGCATCACCCCTTTGTCTCACTCTGAAAGAAAGGCAGGAGTTTTTTATTAGTTTCACATCAAAGTTATTAGCTGGACTCTCGAATTGAATCGTTCAATGTTATTATCATGGGGTGTTAACCCCTTCTTAAAAATACTTTGATATTTTTTTGCAGAAAAGGCATGAATAATTTTTCCTGTGTTAAAGCAAATAGTAAGCACATAGTGCTGAGGGATTTCTTTCTGATACATTATCTCAAAGACTTTAATAGGCATAACTCATCTTAACTAAGCACAAAGTAACTCTAATTGAACCTTGTGAGAATAAGGAGATTTTGTAAATGAATACTCCCTCCACTTTTAAATAAGTGTCACTTTGCCTTTTTAATTATTTTTATAATAAGTGTCATTCTATGTTTTTTTCTTTAATTTTGACAATTTTTACCCTTATAATTAATTTGCCTTCAATTTCAATTAATATAGTAGCATAAATCATGGAAAAATCATAAATATTGTATATATGAATATCACATACATTCTTGACCACATTCTTTACTAAACAAAAATTTAATATCAAAACTATTTATCATTAATGAAGGGTAATATTGACCACAATTTAATATCTTAATTTGTTGGAAAATGTTAAAATGACACTTATTCAAAAATGGAGGGAGTATTTATTTAGAGGATAATAATGGTATCCATTTCAACTAGGGAGCCAAATATTCAAATTCATTATCACAAAATATTTGCTGGCAAAGATAAATTATTTAAGTTAATTAAAAGCAGTTCAGTCATAGCACCTAAGCAAAGTCCTCTTAATTCCAACTCCATATATATATTTATCAGGATCAAGAGATAAAGAATTACCTTATATTTGCGATATCTTTAGCATTTTTAAGAAGCTAGGAAACCCCGCCTCTTCTTTTCACTCGGTCCAAGAAGGAGAGAATCTGGATTAAACGGACAAAGAAAGAAAGAATCTGTTGATCGGCCCAGGCAGCGCGGCGGCAAGTTCACAAAGTAAGATCAGAGGCCTTATCCTTCTCGTCAACTCTGTTTCAGTTAATCTTCGTGAAATACAAGGTGAGTCGACTCGGCTTTGGTGGTAAAGTGTACGAGAGAGAATGAAAAAGGGATTGTTCATAATCATGCCCCATGCCCGTCGAATGACAACGTGTGGATTAAGGCTTTAATGGCAGCGAGCAACAACGTCATAAGCGCGCTGCAGCGAGGCGATGCTCAGTCGGGCAGCGGCGGCACAGATCTGGGCAGTGGCTGCTTCTTGCGTGAGGCTTTGATGTCGACGGCGGAAATAAAATCGTATGGCAAGGGTTTGAGAATAAAATCATTATTGTAATTCTCGAACTGAAAATAACAAGGAGGTGGAGTTTTTCCAAATCAATTTTGTGAGGATTTTCTTCCTAATCAAAATTTGAAATTCCAACTTCAAATTTTTTAAAAACCTAATCGCCCGCCACGAATTTTTTTTGGCTCCCAAAATTTTTCTTAGTGGAGTTTAGTTTTTTTTTTTTTTGGGTGTAATAATTTTCAATGAACTAGTAAAAGAAAAAAAAATTGTTTTTCATGTTGTTTAGAAATTTTGATCTTTGCTTTTGTAGTCATATGACATAATTTATGGAGTATCATCGAAGAAAACTATTACCCATTAAAAATCAATAGTATGTATATAAAGTGTCATTATTTAAAAATTAAATATAATATTTTTTTAATGTAGTTATAGTTCGTATGATAATAGTGACATTAAAAAAATTATGTGAACCCAAGTTTATATGCATTATTGCACATGCAACATTAGCACATCTAAAAAATAGTCCAAAAAAATTACGGACTCTTCACGAGTCAATTAGGTGAATTAGATCTTTCTAAACAATTATACAAAATTAACATAAAAAATGCACGTAAATTATGTGTTTCTGTATGAAAAAATATGTGTTACTATAGTTGTAGTAAAACACATACGAGTATTTGTTTATATAGTAACATGTGATTGTTAAAAACAATCTAAAAAAATATGAAAAATAAAAAAATCATGGAGATGCATAAGGAAGAAGGAAGGAAAAAGAAAGTAATATGAGGTAGGATTGTGATATGTACAATTTTGTAGATAACTGTTTTATCTATTTGAAATTAGTTTAAATTAGGGATTAAATATATTAATTGTGTGATAAAATTTAAAATTTATATATATATATATATATATATATATATGTTGAAAAATAGTGATTAAAGTACATGTTTAGATGTCAAATTATATTTATAATCCTATCAACTATAACCTAAACTTAAGCAAATTCGGCCAATGAGATATAATGGTCAATTTAGATCACCTCACCTCAAAGCTAAAAAGTATATCCAAATGTCTTGAGTTATGACATTAGCTGAGGTTAAGTCGAGCCAACTCGCGAGCTACTTGTGCTCAACTTGAAAAAAGAACGAAATCGACTCGAAGTTATTCGAGTCGAGTTTTGAGCTACTCGACTAGTTACCGAGTTTGAGTTCGAGCTTATAATTAAACACTCGACTTGCGAGCATAATCGAGCTTAGACAATATTTACTATTTTGTCATTAATATATAATTTTTTTATATATAGGTAATCGAATCGAGCCGAGCTAGACTTTATTTTTTCATTAATTATATTAGAAAAAATATGTTTTACAATTAATTTTAAAAATTATACCGGTAAACGAATCGAGCCGAGGTTTAAAATTGTAGACACGACCGAGTCGAGTTTCGAGCTCAGCACTACTTGACTCGACTCATTTACACCCCTATTAAACATGACTATCAGTTTACCAACTATAATAGTTCAATAAACGAAATTGAATCTTGTGAAATCATATTGAATATTTGACGATATATTTCGTACCTTCAATGAAACAATTAAATGTATCCTTCAATGAAACAATTGATAGCATTATTTAAAAATGCAATTGTATTAAACAATACACATTATGCATACAAAGAATAAGACATAAAAATATTAACGTAATATTTTTTTTTTTTTAAAGAGTTACATATAAATCTCATATTATAAATCTTCTTAAAAATACAAAATGTTTTTAAACAAAATTAAATACTTGTGTATTTTAAATACATACTGTATAAACAATTTAAATGTGATATAAGGAAAATTGTGAAAATTTGACGGGAAATTTTGGCGCTCACATGAAAACCTTATTTTTGCTTGACCAAATCCTGGCGCTCACGGAGGGAAATTTGGCGCTCATAGAATGAAAACTGACCAAACTGATTCAATTTTCCATCGTGGAGTAGGGTAGAGGGCGACTAATTAGGAGTGGAATTCAATTAGAGAGGGCGATTAACACAGTGATATACTCCTCCCACGCCGCCACAGCCCACACCACCACGCCACAACTCTAATTCACCGGTAACTTCTTGTTGTCGGTCTCTATCTCTCTCGCGTTCTCTCTCCTTTCAAATTTCACATCGTCTTTCGTATATGCACAATTTTAATTCCTTTTTCAAAATCTCTCAATTTCTGTTCGAAGCCCCAAGTTGTTGATGAATTCGAATTCTACCAGCAGGGCATCGGTAGAAAGAGGGTTAAATACTGCTTGAGACTCTTGATATTGTTCTCGATAGCTTAATTTGAATTGATTCTAGAATCTTTAATAGATGATAGAACTTAGGTATTCTAATGGCTTTGTTGATTTCAGAACCACGAATAACCTATAGAGTTTTGGTGCTTTGCTGGATTTTTTTTAAGTTGATTTCAGAATCACGAATTTCTGTCGAGGTATTAAAATTTTCTCCCTTCTGTATGCTTTTTCAGTGCAAATGCTGGCTGCGTTTGGCCATTCGAAATTCTTTTAGCAACATGAGTTTGATATGGATAGTACTCTCATAATATTTTATCTATTATATCATAGATATTACATATTGTACTTGTTCTATTTGTGTATTTACACGAGTTGATCAAGGTTTCTAGTTGCTTAATGTGAAGTCTCTCTTGATTGGTTTAGAATCATGTAAATTTTAAAGAGATAGAGGCTTCTAATTGTAACGAATATCCAAAAATTGTTTTCTTAGCGTTTTCTTTTTCATTTTCCAAGGCTATAGTTTTGAATTGCAGAGGATGGCTGAAGAGATCGTAATAAACTTAAACAAATGGCTTGGTTGCTCACATAACCTCAATCTTTGTTTAGGTGTGCTCAGTGACCTCCATTTGGCCTTAGCAAATTCTGTAGTAGCCAATTGGGAAAATCCATAGTCCCTGGTTGATCTCTAGTTTATATGATATAAAAAGAGTTTGATTGTAAAAAGGCGAGTTTACTTCTTTCATATTTTAGGAGTGCGATACGCTTCCCAGACTACAGATTCATGCCGCCACGCCGAGGCCCTAATTTTCTGGTAGGTTCTTCTCGCAATATGTCCCTATCTCTCCCGTCCTCACTCTATCGTTGTTGTCTGTATTTCCCTCTTCAAGTTCTGGGAAATTATTTACAAGCCTGTTACTAATTGTTGTGGGTGGGATGGGGGCGGGATTACAGAATCATTATGAAGACGCAATTGATACATTAAAGTTTCATATTAATTTCGTTCTTGTTGTGTTTTGAATGTTGTTAGATGTATCTGACATAGAATTTACCTTTCTTTATTCAACCTACACCAACCACCATATCAATTACTCCATATTTGCTATTTATCTGTAATATTACTTTCAAGATTCAGTGATTCCAAATCAAAGAACCACCTAAATTTCTTATATTCAATGGCTAACTTTTTGGTAAATTGATTGACATTTTCTTAGTCTAATGTTTTTTACCTTGTGCTTTTGATGAGGCGATTGCTGAGTTGGACACTCTCGGCTAGGAGTCTTACAAGGACAACACTCTGATTATGCAGCTTCTCCATGACAACCTCACTTTGTGGACATCCGATATGTAGGTTTGCTCGTTTGCTCATGCTTGATATTAAATTATTTAATTGAACACGAATATAATTTTAGATATTTTTATTCTCAATCTGTTTGTGATTTTATCATCTTTCATTTCTTCTCGAAAGATTTATATGATGATATCTGAACCAAAGATTGGTTTCATCTGTCTTCTAACAAAAAACAATCATCATACGATATGTGTATTGCCTTTAGAATTTATGAACACAGTTTGAAATAATTTCTATCAATGCCCTGCTTTGATTGTTATGTGTTCGCCAAGACGTAGAAGAAAAGAAATGTGTGTGTGGTACGAGTGTGTGATGTGAAACTGCTGTGTATGCGCATAAATTGTTTAAATTCGTAGTTGCTGCTTGTTTTTTCCTGACTGGATTGAAGCTTGACCAGTTGTGGTGAGTCCGTAACGAGCTCTTGGCGGCGGATTCTGTGTTAATTGTAGAGTTTCATTTCGGTATTCTTGACCTACTCTCAGACCGTCTGAGCCCGGACCACAAATTTATTACCCAGTAAGAGCGTTTTTACAACTTTTCTTGAATTTTATGTGTGAAAACTGCTTTCACATTGTGGTTTCGTATATTTGCCAAGATATGCATTTATGTTCATTTTCTTGTTTTACTTATATCGTATTTGTGTGAAAATTGTATTAATTGGCCGGAGACTCAATCTTACCAGAAACTTGAATGCCTAATTTCATTGCTACTTGCTCTTTTAAACATGTTTTGTAAAAAAATTCTTGACAAATAGATGAATTATACTTGTGAAACAGGTTTATTTCTATGTGGCTTGTACCATAACGTGGATGTAAATTAAATTAGTAGATAAGATGTTGTTGACTTCATATTAGCATCTCATGATATTAAAATTTTCTGTAGATTTCTTTTCACAACTAATGCCAAATGAGTCCGATTGTCGCAATGGTTTAGAGAAGTAGATGTATTATAATACTGTTAAATGATAAGGAAAATCATTAATAGGTCAGGCTTAGACCCTTTAATTGATCATTAGTAGATTTTCAGTTTATTTGAGTAGTCTATGTTGTACAATGTGGTTTCTTATATTACACCAAACTGTGGTTCAGTACTTCAGTTGCAGTTCACATTGGTTATTACCTTGGCTGTTTTTGCAAATTTATTTTCTCCAAGATGTACTTCTTGTTTGAAGCACTTGGAGTTGTTACCTGAAATAGTTCTATTACTTTGGATGTTTTGAAAGACGATGAATCAGTTGTTGCCCAACAGGCGGCTGTCACATGTGGCTTTGATATATTTCGTTGTTCTCTTCTCAAAGTTACCATCCACGTTTCTTTAGATATTAAATCGTAAATGTGAGTTGTTATTATGATTTCGATTTGGCATTATCATTTTTTGAATGTGATAGCAGGGAACTCTAGTGCACATTGAAATTATGACTATTTTGATTCCTTAAAATCAGATATTTGTGTTGTAGTGTTGTTCATTACAAATCTTTCTTATCAATGAATGCTTCTCCACGTGGTTTGTCGGATCTAGTATGGATAGGTGATACATGGATTTTTCTTCTTGTTTTTTTATCCTCAATGGGATGAATTATTCTCAATGATCCTGTTACAGTAGTTCAAAGTTCTCTAAACCGTTGAACTCCGAATGCAATTATTCTCTTGCATATTTCTACTTGTAGAGTTTGATTTTCAGAGTTCAAGTTAGAAATTCTTTATCTTCCTTAAACAATAATTCTTGAAAAATGTGGTCGCAAGTTCCAGTTAATTGATGTACTTCAAGGAAATGAATTTGATGAGTTCAGATTCAAAAGTATTCAAGTGTATCCAACTCACTATCAGTTTCTTATGAACAGTTGTTAAGGTAGCTTCCTTATTCCTTATATAAGTAGATTGCCAATTGATTCTTTGAGTAAGAATGAGATTTATTCCAACATATTTGAAAGGTCTTAACTAAAAAGAGTGTAAAAGGTGTTAGATTTATATGCCATATCAATATTAATTCAAAAAAAATAGTCTGGCAGCTATTCGGGAAAGAATTTTGTTTTTGAAAGCATTAATTAGTTTTTAATTCAAGTTGTGGAATTCCATCTTTTTTCTTAGATGTAGTAAAATTGAGTGAATATGATATATATTCGGATGAGGAAATAAGAACTTAATCTCTTATACTAGAGAGGTAAACAAAGCCTCAAGGCAAACTAAGAATAGGGAACTCCTCCATTATCCTTTAGATGCATAGTTACCATGAGTTTACTAAAAGATTGATCACAAACACTTGACAACTGCAATACACGAGATTTCATAAGGATTTGTAAATGTAATACACAAGAATAAACTTGTAATTGAAAACAACTCCTATTTTATCATTTTTCTCATTTTGGGATATCTTGGTAAATATTGGATAGAAATATTAGTTTTTTTTTTTCTGATTTCAAATAATTTGATATTAAGGTAAAATAAGTGTCATAAATATTTGGTTATCAATTTTCACTCAAATTGATTTACTTATATTAGTGAATTTATTCATAAAGTGATTTATACAACTTAAATGTTTTTTTAAAAATATACAATCGAAAAGTTAATCAAATATACAAGCAAAATGTTCTTCAACAAATTAAGTATTAATAATTACTACTATACTTTGAGAATTGAGTTGCTACAACTACATGTAAAGAGTAAAGAATTTTTTTAGAAATATTAAATGTTAAGGATGGACTAAATTTAGTTGCTACAATTACAAAAAAATGTTCTTAATTAATTGGAAATTTTGTTGAATTATAGCGAACCATTCCAATGTGTGAAAGTCAACGAAATTCAATGAAATTTAGCGAACCATTCCAACGTGCGAAAGTCAATGAAATTTTCGTTGGAATAATTAAAGAAAAATACAACGATAGATAATTAAAGAAAAATCCAACGATAGCAGGTCGTTGGAAATTATGTTGGACTTAAATATAAAAATAACATTTAATTTAGGATAATTATTCCAACGGTCTAGTGCCAATGGAAATTCCGTTGGAATAATTAAAGAAAAATCCAACGATAGCAGTTCGTTGGAAAACATGTTGGAATTATATATAAAAATATCATTTAATTTAGGATAACTATTCCAACGGTCTAGTGCCAATGGAATTTCCGTTGGAATAATTAAAGAAAAATCCAACGATAGCAGTTCGTTGGAAATTATATTGGAATTAGATATAAAAATATCATTTAATTTAGGATAACTATTCCAACGGTCTAGTGTCAATGGAGTTTCCGTTGGAATAATTAAAAAAATTCCAACGATAGCAGGTCGTTGGAAATTTTATTGGAATTAGATATAAACATATCATTTGATGTAGGGGAACCATTCCAACTGTCTAGTGTCGTTGGAATATTCGTTGGATATTTTTTTAAAAAAATTCCAATGCATTTTCCAACGGTAAATTCCAATGACTTCAATGAAGTGTTGGAATCTCTGTTGGAATTTTCCAACGATTGTTTATGTTGTTGGAAAAACTGTTGGAATTTTGAAGATTCCAACAGTTTATTTCACCGTTGGAATTTTTACGCTGGAATTTGACTGTTTTCTTAGGACACTGGTCGGTTTCTTGGAGAAGAGATGCCTTCTTGGGGTTCATCATCATCACAAACATACGTCCAATATACAAGCTAGAGTACATACTTACAGTGTGGGAGTGGGAGGGGTCGACGGCAACTGGAGAGGGAGAAGGAGGCGACGGCGAATTTGGCACTTAAACGCGTTTTTGAATTTGGGGGAGAAAGCTTGCTTCATCTGTATATGCGTAATATTAATTGTGACCTATCCAATATCTTCACTTGGACAGTGGTTATCAACCGCTGTCTAAGTCTTTTTTTTTTTAAATTTAATTTGGACAGCGGTTATGAACTGCTGTCTAACCAATTTTTTTCCGCTCTCCAAGTATTTCACTTGGACAGCGGTTTTGAACCGCTCTCTATGTTTTTTTTTTTTTTTTTTTTTAATAAAACCGCTTGGAGAGCTGTTTGAAAAAAGGGCTCTCCAAGTGCAGCTCTCCAAGCTTAAATGTGTAGATGACCATAGGATTGTGAAACATTCATAACGTTTTCCAATTTAAGAGCATTCGACAATACACAAAAGTTGTCATCAATTACTTAAAGCTGGAAAGTCAATCAACAATGTACTAAAACAGTCCTAGGAAAATCTCGTTATAAAAAAAATGATGAAATTAAATAATAAAATATGAGATGGTTTACTCGTGTGCGTCTACCGACACCAGTGGCGGACCTAAGAAGTGACATGGGGTACACAACTTCAAAATTTCCGTTCAATAATTTTTATTTTTTTTAATGCATTTACAATTTTTCTTTTGGGCCATTTCTTTCTTTCTCAATCAGAATATTGGCCCATTTATAATACGGAGTACTAGATTTTCCCCCATGCGATGCACAGGCTTGTTTTAATTTTTTTTTTCAATTATTCACATACCTAAAGAATAATTTTTATAACCACACAAAAAAATAAAAGACGTAAAAAAGCACCAACATAACATTATAACACAAATACAAAATAATATTCTGTGTAGTTCGTGAATAATTTTTAAAGACAATTTTTTAAGCATAGAATAACATATAAACACTAAGTTATTATAAGAGGGAGCGTTTGAAATACACAGTGACAACAATAACAAATATCAGTTGAAAACTCAATAAAGTACATGAATTACCAGACTTTGTAAAAAAATTATGGAAAGTACAAATAATTTACATGCTTTCCTTTAAATGGAACCACTCTCTTCATTTCTCTTTGGGAGGGAAGCTTGGTTTGCCGCAAGAAGATGGCATGGGGTAGTTCCTCAGGAAAGTGAACCCATGCTGGGTAAGGTATAAGATCTAGATAATTTTATTGACCCCATATATCATCTAATCAAATAATTTCATACTTAGAGCAGTCTTGAGACCCTACATGTAGTTTTTGACTTTTGACACCAAGTTGATGGACCTTATTTGACTTGGTTCTGACTCCCAATAATCTAAGAACAACTATCAAGCATACATCCAACGTATAAATACATGGAATTTGTTCGACAAACCAATGACCACTTTACATAGAAATTATAAGGTCATTATAAGCTCATTAAATGGATTTCGGTTTCAGAATTAATTAAATTTGCTTGTCAAACCAAGAGCCACCTTACATTATAAATTATAAGGTCATTAACTAAATTTCGGTTATATAATTTATTGACTTTTCACAATAAAAAAATGGTAGAAATTGCTCAAATAGCCACGTGGCGAATGAAAAAGGTATCTTTTACTCTATTCAGGTAAGCATTTGTGCATTAGTCTAAATGCAAAAATAGCAAGGTTTGAATAGCATATTGGCAATGTGCAAGTAACGTCTTTAAAAAGAGTTATAGTTGCTAGCATAACAGTTCTAAAGTGGAAGTTATCTATGGATAGATTTTGCCAATTAACCAGTTTTTCCTCATCTATTAGTATTTTGACTATTTACATTTAAAATCAAGACCAAATTCATTTGCAAAATATATATAACACCAGCGAACAAAAGACCTTAGTTATTTTACTGCACATCATAAAAAAGGGTACCATCCCAAAGACTGACAATTCCACCAATTCTTTTTCCTTCATTTTGCAACAGAAATATGAAGAACTTAACTCTTTTACTCATAAACCGATGATGAAGGAGAAGAAATAAGTGTACCATCTTAACAACTTCCAAGATAATATTTCAATTAAAAATAAAAAAAAACCCCAGAAAGTATGGATGTATGTTTGTTTTACCTTTTCATCATCTACAGTATCCACCATGGCTAGATTTGGTACAACAGCTGCGGAACAAAAAGGGAAAATATAAATAATGGACATTAAACCATTTTATTTCTTTCTAAACTTTCATATATAGTACATATCATCATAAGGCTTAATCTACTTCAAATTCCAAAAGCTAGTCAATATCTTCACAGCTACAAGTTTTTACATCCAACATAAATCCTTTTCAAGTTGGGAATATAATAAGCATATAGTTCTTAAAACAGAAATTCATAGCAGACATGTCAAACCTAGATCCAAAAACAGCATAAGTAAAAGGCCACATTTGATCATCAAGAATAATCAACTTTATTTCTACGACATTTGTAACTTTCAAGCACTAAATTAAAATTTATCTGCAGCTACATTGTTCTTATAATTAGATGGCTATGTACACCTTTACGACTTTCAAGAAATACTCTGAATCAACCATATAATAATAATAAATAATGTGCATGTTTATACAGGAAATAGATAAACATCAATATTATGAAAAAGGAATAAAGATTCGAATTAACATACATTCTATGTCTTCTGGAACCTGCAATTAAACAAACATGGTGATAGTACACAAGATTATAGAAGAATTCAATTGACCCCATTCAATTTTTTTAGACAACCACGACTAAGATGTGAAATTAAACAAATTGAATTATATTTCTTCTGGAAGCTACAATTGTACAGGGAGAGATGTGAAACCTGAGGAGCTTTCTCGATAAGCTCTTGGACATAATTCTCACGAAACGGCGGTGGCCGGCATCGTAAACTTGGCGTAGGAGAAGTGTCGTTTCAGTCTACTTCATTGAACTCCAAGAATAGATATTACAAGTATATATTAGCAATCTTTAAGAATGGTATGAGACTTGAGAGCAAGTCTCTCCATCTTCCTTTTCTTGATGTACAAATGGCATGAGGTGGCGACACATGTCAAGACCTGGAGAGCCAGGTGTCAAGCTCAGGAGGGAACTTTCCTTCTTTTATTATATATAAGATTGGCCCACCATGACAATTCCAATCCAGTTACATGTAAATTATATCCTAGTTAATTAAATTATTATGTTAAGTGACTATATTTATGGATAGATTAGTAGATTTTCCAAATAAATTTATGATATTAATTAATTGTCCTAAGTTTATAATTAAATCTTTCAAAGTTATGCGAGTTCTCATGCATGCTATATTCTATTAATTAATTATATATCACTCATATTATTTATGTAATACATATGTAAGAATATTTTTGGGAATAAATTATATAAAAATAGGTTGTGATCGAATAATATAAATGATCAATTTTATCACACTTTCATTAAGAAATGTTGTGTTTCTACAAATTCTTCATAACAATGTAATAAATAGCTTTCAAAATATGAAAATTCGACATCCTCAATTATAATTATACTTCTAATTTTATTTGAACTCTATGAAATATCTTATTTATTTGTATATTTAATTTTGATTGTGTGTATTTTAAATATAAACTATTGATTATGTATAAATATTTAAAAATTATGTATTAATCGTACCCCCAGATTTAAAATCCTGGGTCCGCCACTGACCGACACCCACATTAAGACGATGATCATTATAACAAAGTAAGCTATAAACGTAAACCATTAATTTACCCTCAAATCCTTCAATTGCAAAGAATTTGAGATTAGTAGATTAGAGCAGGTGACAGTCACCTTATAGAGAAACAATGAATTACGAAATTATAATTTCATTGAATGAATGTAAATAGTACACGAAGAAAGTATTTATAGATACAAAATATATCTATCCTAAATCTCTAATTAAGGAAAATAAAGATTTACAAGATATATAAAATATATTATATAAGATATATATATAATATCTCTCAATATATTTATATATGCCTAATACGCCCCATCAAGATGCAGCGTCGTAGGAGAGTCCAATCTTGGTCATAAGAAGTTGTAGACGAAGTCGAGAAAGGGGCTTTGTAAGTGCATTAGCAAGTTGGTCCGCAGAGGAGACGTGTGAGACCCTAAGTTGAGACGTCTTGATCAAGTCTCTAACAAAATGGAAATCGATTGCAATGTGCTTCATTCGGGAGTGAAAGACAGGATTTGAGCAGAGATAAGTAGCTCCAATGTTGTCACAATAGATAACAGGTAAGTCTGAGATTGTGAAGCACAGCTCACGAAACAGAGATTTTAACCATTGAACTTCAGAGGCAGCAGAGGCAATAGCACGATACTCAGCTTCTGTTGAGGAACGGGCAATCGATTTTTGTTTCTTGGAGGACCAAGAGATAGGATTTGCACCAAGGAAAACAATGTAAGCATTTGTGGAGGAACGATCATCACTGTTGCCAGCCCAATCAGCATTAGTGAAACAATGTAGAGAGGAGAAGGTGGTCGGTCGTAGTGTTATTCCAACATCTCTTGTTCCATTTAAGTACCTAAGTAGGCGTTTGGCAGCTCCCCAATGAGTGACAGTCGGAGCATGCATAAACTGACGCAACTTGTGAACAGCAAATGCAATGTCGGGTCTCGTGAGTTGAAGATATTGAAGACTGCCAAGTATTTGTCGATATTGAGTGGCATCAGCAGGAGGTGTCCCATCAATAAGGGTAAGGCGAGCGGAGGTGGCTAGTGGCGTCTGAACAGGTTTGGAGGTGACCATGTTGTATCGAGTGAGTAGATCTGTAACACCCCGTCCCAAAATTAATATGATGTAAAAGAATAAATGATTTAAGAGTTTTTCAATTATATTAACATTTTTATTTGTTTTCAAAAGATTTGATTTTCAGGAAGACGGACGAGCATTCTGATCCGGGAGCACTCCTAGCACATGATAAATAAATAAATAAAGTGTAAAGGTTTGACGAATATTTAATAAGTGTCGAAAATGAAAGAAGTCTAATTAAATAACCATACAAATTATTTTATCTAAATTTATGTGAAAAATAACTTAACAAAGGATAAATAAATAGTATTGTCTTGCCATCTTAATCTTAATATAAAATATAGAAGTCTGATTCATTTACTTTCTTACACATGATAGATATAATATTTTATAAGTGAAAGATTCATAATCATGAAATTTACATTTACTTGGTTGCCATGCTTTTCGTGTCTTTGTGATATAATGTTTGCCTTGTCTGATTTTATATTAGGACTCATTTTGATAAATTCGCTATTAAATTAATATTAGAATTAAAACAAAAATAATAAAAGTAGTCTTAAGTCGAATTTATAATTAAATAATTTTTATCTCAAAGTGCGACGATTTTATCACCATAAATCCTAAATAAATATTTATAGCTCTTGCGTAATTTTCTGCGACAAATTAACAAGAATATAAGTAACGACTGTGTAGTAAATACCGAGTACTAACGAATACCGTGACTAAAACAAATATTCCTTACTTTTAATTTTGGTCCAATCATATTTTTTCTTGATTAAATTAATCATCAACCTCTTCCTTTTTACATTATGAGTCGGCCACACCCAAGGGATATTAACTCATTCTCTTCTTCAATAATTAATTTCAACAATGAGTCCCTATGATATTTACCAACCTGGGTAGGTAATTGCAAGTAGACCCCTTACCCTATTATCAAGTGGACGGTGATTATTTCATCTCCCCAATTAATACAATTGATACAGTACTCTTACTTCCTTCTATATATAGCAACAATCACACAAGCTTATTCTTCATTCAACTCCTCTCTCTGCAAACACGCCTAAAGCTCTCAGAAAATCAAAATCCCAACCAACTCCAAAGCAGCCAAGAAGAACAAGGAAGAACAACTCTTTCTTTTCTTCCTTTTCCTACTTTCAATCGGTTCTTCAAATTCATAGAAAGAATCCGATTGTTTCTTCCATTTTCTTGAAGTTTCGGACGTTCGCTCATCATCCGAGATGAACCCGATGTTAATAAACTGAAGCTCAATCCAAACAATCCATAGAAAGGTGAAGGAAACCCCATTTTTCCTTCTTCCCCTGTTTTTCGAATTTTCCCAGAAATTTATGGTAACTTTGATTCTTGTTTATCCACTCTTGAAACAAAAACCCAACCCCTGTTTTTCTTATTGTAATTTGTGATGTGCGTGCGTATATAACTCTACTCGTAAACCTCCCGTCTCCTCTCGAGATGTGTGTAGGCAAATTATTGTGTGTGAATTGTGTGCGAGAGTATACATATATATACATACGTGTGTGTTTTGTGTGTAGAAGATAAAAGAGAGAGAAGATAAAAGGGTTGTGAGTTCATTTAATTGAGCAAGTGTGTGTGTGTGTGCGTGTTAATGAGCAGTGGTGTGTGTTCATTAAATTGTGTGTGTTTAATTAATGAGTTATTAATTTATTTGTATTCTAATTATAAATATAAATATATTTATTGGTATTATTTTACAAGTTATTAGTATAAGCAAAATTATCATTTCATAAGTATGTGTTTAACTGAATGGAAACGTGGGTTGCGTTCACAAATTGTGCTTTTGAAGTTTAACATAAAAGCTGAAATTTTTGCGTTGAAACAGTGACTTTGGAGGCTTATATCTTTTAAACGAAAACTGATTTTGACTCAAATCCAAAGAGGGTGTAATATTCACATGGTAGACATTTTGTCTATAAAAAATTACACAAATTGATCAAGTAAAACGAGAGATATTCAACTTTTAAAATTAGACAGTAAAACTGGAAAAACAGAGCATCTGTTTCGGGTCCAATGTTTTTGGGGTCGTTTTACTCGACTTCGAGACGTCTTTTTCACAAAACTCTCTATTTCCAGTAAACATTACATAATATAGTTTAATTACCTTGAAAAAAAAAATATTATTTGGGTTATTCGTTTGACGGGAATTAATTCACGAATATAGGAGAAAATTCAGTTATTCTATGTTTTATAACTAACTAGCAGGGACCAGTTTTGAGATATGCCAAATAACACTCTTTGTTTAATTTCCATATATTTAAACATGATTTTTGACATTCTAATGCATTTTCAGGTGTTTTCAGTAGTTGCAATATTTTCATAAGTGGTTAGGACTGAAATTGATAAAAAGTGATGCTTTTTTTAATGATTGAAGTTTAATGATCTTATTATATATGTTGCTTCTTCTTCTAAAATTATTAAGTGAAGTATGTGTTTAAAGTACAGTTGATCAATTGTTCCATAAATTTTTATTATTTGTTAAAGCACATCAATTGATACATGTTAAAATGTGTTTGGTTAATTTATTGTTTCGATATTACTTTTCGTGTAAATATGAGTTATTCATGAAGGAAAGTTGTTATGTAATTTTAAGAACAAAGAGTCCTTATAATGAATAAATATTCAAGGAAACGTGCTAGGCGAAGTGCGGCCTAATCAGAGCTCAGACGGTCCCTGCGTTACGCTTGCTAAAATCATTCAAGAAGTTTGTAACTTTTCTTAAAAGTTAACCAGGTGGGTGTCACTACTGTATTGCCGATGTAAATGTTATATGGACTGTTGGTGTATTCTGAATTGAACTAAACAAACATCGACATATAAATAAGAATACAAGAATAAATTATGATGCACTTATTTTATGATATTATGATATGTGATATATGAATTTCGATTTCACGAAGGAGGTGGGAAGTGTTTATGGGGATTGCACGTGGTAAGTCGTTGCCAGTGTGGTCCCACTATGATAAAAGACTTGTATAGTCAACAGAATTTTGTAGTCAAGGGAGATGATGGGGATTGCACGTGGTAAGTCGTTGCCAGTGTGGTCCCAATATGATAAAAGACTTTCGTAGTCAACAGACTTTTGTAGTCAAGATATGTGATGGGGATTGCACGTAGTAAGTTGTTGCTAGTGTTGTCCCCCCTATGATAAAAGAGATGAGATGATGGGGATTGCACGTAGTAAGTTATTGCTAGTGTTGTCCCCCCTATGGTAAAGGAGATGAGATGATAGGGATTGCACGTGGTAAGTTGTTGCCAGTGTTGTCCCCCCTATGATAAAGGAGATGATAATATAATGGTGATATAAAAGGAGATGATTGGGATTGCACGTGATAAGTCGTTATCAGTGTCGTCCCACAATGGTGAAGGAACTGATGAGAATTATTATCAATGATATGAATTTGAATGAAATATGAATAAGAATTATTTACGATAAAATACTAATAATAATTATTTCGGCGTACTGCCAATCTGTGTAGCAGCGTACAAGGATATCCACTGAGATTTTTATCTCACACCCCAAAACTAAATATTTTCAGGTTATGATCGAGAGGGGTCGGCGTTGCAGCAGGGATGACACAGAGTTTCCCAATAATTAAAATGCGATAAGACTTTATATGATTAATGCTCATTACACTAAGTGATATTGCTACACATTGGAGACAATTACATTCGTATGCCGAGTGATGAACTTTTATAAAAGTCGTTCGATGAATTTTATGTATGCTATCTTTAAAACAATTACTACTCATCATTATCTAATTTTTAAACAAATGGGCCACACTACTTCTATTGCAACCTTATATTTGTCTTTAAATTATTTTCACTGCAAAACTCTTGTCGATTCACTTGCGTTATTATATATTTTAAAGAAATTTTTAAGTTCGGATTTTCAGTCACTAAGTGGCAACTCGAATTTAGAGTGTTCGAGCTTTAAAGGCTGCATTCCAGATTCGGGGCGTTACAAGATCAACCACATACTTTCGTTGAGAGAGAAAGCAGGAGTTGTTGGTACGAAGAACTTCAACGCCTAAGAAGTACGAAAGAGGGCCCAAGTCTTTTACTGAAAATTTCGAACCAAGATCTGTTGCCACACGAGTAAGGAATGGAATGGAATTTCCTGTGAGAATCAAATCATCAACATACACAAG
Source organism: Galeopsis tetrahit (assembly GCA_963675135.1). NCBI lineage: Eukaryota > Viridiplantae > Streptophyta > Magnoliopsida > Lamiales > Lamiaceae > Galeopsis > Galeopsis tetrahit. The sequence goes on from OY776130.1 coordinate 20,559,949, forward strand.
GAAATATGCAATAATATCAGATTTATTGTACACAAAAAGGAATTCATCGGATTTTGTGTGGATAAACCCAATTCCTTCCAAAAACGTCCTAAGTGCATAATACCAAGTACGAGGAGCTTGTTTCAAACCGTAAATGGATTTGTGTAATTTGCAAACATAGGATGGAAACGTCTTATCAATGAAACTAGGAGGTTGAGCCATGTAAACTGTATCAGAAAGAGAACCATGAAGAAAAGCATTGTTCACATCAAATTGTTGAAGTGGCCAATTTTGAGTGACTGCAATACTCAGGACTGCTCGAACGGTTGCTGGTTTGACCACAGGACTAAACGTTTCTGAAAAATCAACTCTGGGGCGTTGGTGAAAACCTTTGGCCACAAGTCGAGCTTTGAACTTGTCTAAGGACCCGTCCGGTTTCCGTTTGATGCGGAAGACCCACTTTGAACCAACAATGTTGGTAGAATCATCAGGTGGTACTAAATCTCAAGTACCGTTTTTTAGAAGGGCATTAAATTCAGATGACATGGCCTCCCTCCATCGTTCATCATTTAATGCCTGAGAGACGCAGCTAGGTTCAATGTCAGAAGATAGATTACTTGTAAGACCGTACCTCGGATTAGGTTTGAAGATTCTGTTTTGAGCTCGAGTGACCATTCGTGTGCCTTGAGGGGCCGGTGGGGATGGCGATAAGGGAGCATCTGGCGACTCGAGTCGAAGAAGTGGGTGGGGTGTACTTAGTGAGCTGGGGGGTGCAGCTGGGCTGGGTGTTGGGCTGGTGGGTGTATTAAGCGGAACAAGGGGTGCACCGGGGCTGGGTGTTGGGCTGGTGAGTGTATTAAGAGGAACAGGGGGTGCAGGTAACGGGGGTGGTGATGGGTTTGGGTTGACGTCGACGACAGGGGGTATATGTGGGGGAGGGGGTGTATTCGTAAAGGTTGGGGGTGGGGCAAGATCATGAGGTAAGCATATCAACATGAGGAAACGTCATGGAACCAATGTGCGAAATATGCAAACCGTTACCATCACCGATGACTACATCATCCGAACCGGAATATGGAGAGGAAACGAATAAATTTTGGAGGGGAGTTGTAATATGATGAGAGGCCCCGGAGTCTAGGATCCAAGGAATGGAGCGTGTATGTGAAATAGCCGAGTGGGCGGAGGTGGTGTATGTACTAGTTGGGTGGGTGTATGGACTGGGTGGAGTGTATGTAGGAGTGTAGGGGGTGCGTAGATGCGGAGGGTGTATTTTCCAGAGTTGGGGGTGTAAGTAGCAGGAGAGTGTGTAGATTTAGGGGGGGTGTAGTTACCGGAGTTGGGGGTGTATGTAGCATGGGAGTGAGTGGGTAGATTCGAGGGGTTGTTTTTACCAGAGTTGGGGGTGTGGGTATCTATTGAGTAAGGACTGAGTTGACCCAGTGAGTTGTGGATCTGATCAGGGAGCAATTGTTGGAGTTCTGGGCATGTTCGGCCGGTGTGCCCCCGAGCAAGACACCATTGACAGGTGGGAGGGGTTCGGTATGGGCGGTTAGAGGCGCCGGCGACCATGGCCGACGCCGGGCACGACGCGGCGGAGCGACGCGATGCGGTTTGGGCTGCGAGGAACTGAGTTGTTTGTGCCGGAGAAGATGGCGTCAGTTGTGCGAGCCGAGGAGGATGGGCGGCCATCGAAGTCGCTGGAAGGTGGAGTTGCAGGTCTCTGCGTTTTGCCATGGAAAAACTTCGAAGAAGATGGAGTACGGCTGTGATGAGTTGTTGATAATATTTGGGATTTAAAGCCATAAATTAAATTAGCGTTGTGGGCTGCTATGGAGGTTGATTAAAGAATCAAAATATTAGCATGGGCAGTTATGGAGGCTTGTTTGAAGCAGTTGCAGCGCTTAATAGAGAATGGTGGTAGTTGTGAGGTTTGAACGACAGTGAGTGTCGATCAACAACTATGAGGGAGGGTGTCGGATCAAGGCGTTAGCCGTAGGACTCGTTGATACCATATAAATAAACAATGAATTACGAAATTATAATTTCATTGAATGAAGGAAGTATTTATAGATACAAAACATATTTATCATAAATCTCTAATTAAGGAAAATAAAGATTTACAAAATAAAATGATGTCACAAAACTTGTATTTCTATAATAGGAACATAATCAAAATAAGTACACAGTAGCATAATCGGAATTCAAATTCCTATCAACTACCAGTAGCCCATCGAAAAAAATAACAGTGAAATGGATTCACGCAAATATGAAAAAGAATAATATGACTGGATGACTGTTGAAATCATCCAAAATCATATCAGAAAATGAATAGATCGATTTAATCAGAATGAATAGATTCTTTTTTATATGTTGAACAAACAAATACACAATAAAAATAAATAAAAGAAAAAAAGAAAGCAATCAAAATTGAAATGAATTAACAAATACAAAGCTAAATAAAAGGAAATTCGTAAATCCACCGCTTAGATTGAAACTTAATGCAATTTCATGGAAAATATATACCGATAGAATTTTAGAGGAAGCTAGTGCTAGTAGAAAAGAATGAGACATGAGACGTGATTGAAGGAGATAATGAAGGCATAACGTTTGCGTAATTAATGTAAATAAAACAGTAACTTTTATTTGGATTAAATGGAGGATTAAGATATCACCTTCCTATAGTGAAATGAATGGCCGAGATTCATTATAACAATAGATCTAAGGGTCACAATCAATTCCTCCAACCAAATTAAATTGGAGATGACCTAACACACTTGTTTCTTGTAGCACACAAAAGAGACAGTTCATCAACAAGGCGGCCACAAGGGCAGCAGGCTAAAAACGAGGCAAGAACCATCAATCCATCAGTTGTTGTCACTCGTTGTGAAAGATCAAACAATACGATGATTGACCCAAACATCTTGCAGCATGTGGCAGATGCTCTACAGTCTATGACTGCAACCCAAACTTCAGTGAACTATGAAAATGTTGTTCATACACTGCAGGCTATTCAGAAAAAGTATGGTGATATTACCAAGGATTGTTCGTTGGAATCGGATTGCATGAGGAGCTTTGTTTTGATAGGCATATGTAACGTGGTGCAAGATCTAGAGAATAAATGCTTGGAAGATCTTGATATTAGTAGCTTAGATTCGTACTATACTGTCGTTAGGGATGCAGAAATTATGAACGTGAATGTGCAGTGGCTGCTTAAAAGGCTCGATGAAATCAAAGATGCTCTTACTTTATGTGCAGAAGCAAAAGGCATGCTAAATGAAAGGAACGCTCGCCTTGTCAACGTTGATCGAAAGAAGGAAGAGCTCTTACTGCGTAGACTTCAACTGGAGAAGATTAAATCTGACGTTGAGGAGATTGAAGAGCAGCTAGGTCAAGAGGATGTGGTGGTAGATGGCCTGTGCAAAAAATATGCTAATCATATGTCAAGAATTTCACAGTTCCACCAGCGTGTCAACTTGATGGATGGACTCCTTTAATTTATTCATCTTTTTCAGGAAACTCATGTGGAATGCTGCTGCCTGTTACTGTTACCACCGAGCTGGAGTATTACGTCTCTCCGTTATGTATTTAATTAAAATCTAGTACTGTGTAATAACTTGTGTGCATCAAACAATCCTTTCTCTGCTTTTCTTTCTTGAAACGTCTCATGCTTTCGATTTTCTCTTGATTCTGTGCTGAATGCAATCTAGTATCCATGGTCGATCGAATGATTTGTGTATAATATTCTCATTTTCTTTCCTATCCAGGTTATTTTCTTCAAGTTCTGATGATTAAATTTGCTATATGTTAGATATGAACTTGGTTATTTTGAAATAAATAGATACTCAACTAGCTTTTGGGTTTTATTTTAATTGGATTTTAAACCATATTCCATACTAGAACTATGTTATCTATATCCCATTTGGTTTGCTCATTATATAGAAATAATATTTTTGTTCCTTATATATATATTTTTTATTTTCAAATTTTTAACCCATGCACTTTTTTTTTCCATATTTTGTCCCTTTACGCTAAAACAATGATTTGGTTCGATGAGTGTGTTTAGGAAATCACGACGGTTTTCAACAGGCCACTTAACTGACTTAAGCCAATCAGCCCATGAAATTTTAATAAAATTGATTTAGGAAAAAACTTATCACAAACTGGTACTACTACAAATTAACATTCATCCCTTTCAAAATGTAAAAGCGACATGCCTAACCAGCCTTTATAGATTTGCCTTACAAACACCCCAGATAGATCTTGAAAGTAAGATATCACAAATAAATACAAATTTATGGATAGTTGAAACTGATGGAAAAAACAAAATGAAACTAGAACTTCAGACTTTTTTCTCTTAAAGTTTAATCCTCAATTTAGGTTTGAAATTAATATTTCAAACACATGTAAAAATATAAAATACTCTATTAATAACATGCAACTAAATAAAGTCGATCATATACCCAACTAAACATAATTTTAATTAGTCATCTTGATCCGCATATCTAAGAATTGGTGTGCATGCCTCAACTTAAAATTTATCTCTTTACTAGTGAAGGTGTCATTTTTAACGTTGAAAATATAGATTCGTTAAATGCTACGATAAACAATGTATCACTATATCAGAAACCAACAAGTTTTGGATAAGTGAAGGCCTTCTCCACTTATAATTATATTTGAAACTGGTTAAACGCTATACTTGTACGTTTTCATCTGGCGTCTTGGTACTCTACGAGCCTCATCGATCTTTTGGGCATCGACATGAGTTTGTGGTAAAGAGAATTTGTTAAAACGTTGTTGAGTTATATTGAATGTCAATACGTTGTTTGAATGTGTGCTGCGATACACAAATCCACCTACCGTCAATGACGGATCTACATTGGGTCGGGGGGGGTGTGCAGTGGGCCCCCCTGTAATTTTGGAAATTTATTCGGTGTATATTGGTAATTTCACACAAACATAATTAATACTTGTCTTTTGATTTTTTTTCCACACTTTTCTTATTGGAACACCTCAAATTTACTTGGAAATTATAATTAAAAAATACAAAAATATTATTAAAACTAATAATAAATTATACTTATAGAATTAAAATATAAATAAAATCAATAGAATTTATAATATTAATTTTTTTACTATAAATGACGAAATCTCACTAAGTTATATAATTTGAATTTTTTTTTATAGAATCTAAATATATATTTTTTTAATTCAAGGATTTGAATATAATTAAAAATTACTAAAAAAAATAATTTAATTTAAATTTAAATAACTTTTGAAGTAATTTCTTGTATTAAAAACTGAAATATACAAAAAAAAAATACAAATTTAAAAGTAAATTTATCAATTTTAAATAATTAATTAAATAAATTGTTAAAATACATTCGGTAGTTTTATAATTTTAGTGATATTATCAAAATTTTAATCCGATATTAAGCTTTTGGTTGTATTTTAAGGGGTGTGTGACTTTCACACAATTTTCTTCCGTTAAAACAAGCATAAATTTACTATGAGACTAAAAGTGTATGAAAAAGGATCGAAAGTGATTTAATGTTATTCTTACAGGACCAAAAGTAAAACATTTAACGGTTTCTGCAATTTTCATTCGTTAAAACTAACGAAAATAAACTACAGGACCAAAGGTGCATGAAAAAGGACCGAAAGTGATTTGAACTCATTCTTACAGGACCAAAAGTGCAATTTTCCCAATATAAATAATCCACTAAATTAGTACCCTTAGAACATCATCATATTTTCAAATTTATTACTCATTCTGTGCCAACATTTTACCTGCATATTACTAAATTCTATTTACACCTCATTAAAATCCCCTTTAAATATAACCAAATCACCCAAAAATCCTTCTTTTATTTAACCTCACACCCCACTAAATTCACTTCTCTTAAAAAGTGAGTCGGTCAAGATGTGCAAGTCATCACGGGACGAATGAAGTATGGACTTCTAACAAAACATTACGAAAGTTAACTTGTTCGATCAATTTAATTTAATGGAATGAGAATCATGAGATGTATGTATGTAACACCCCGTCTCAAGATTTATATGAAATAAAAGAATAAATAATTTAAGAGATTTTTTTCAATTATATTAACAGTGTTATTTGTTTTCAAAGATTTAATTTTCAGGAACACGGACGAGCATTCTGATCTGAAAGCACACCTAGCATGTTATAAAGAAATAAATAAAGTGTATAAGGTTTGATTAATATTTAATAAGTGTCGAAACTCGAAAAAGTCTAATTAATAACCTTACAAATAATCATTTTATGAAACTGATGATAAACAGCCTAAAAAAAGCATAATATACTTAATAATGAATTATTATCTTAATTTAAATAAGATTCATTTACATGGTTAATCATGATAATGTCTCATACTGTATACGTATATTTCATTTTAATTGATTGTCTCATTTCATCCCCCATGTGTTTATGATATTTGTCCTTATAATATTTAGATTAAATTAAAACGATTTGAATTTAAACTAGAAATGCATATACCTAAATGTGACATATGTTAAATTAGTATTTTTTTTTAATTAAATTAAATATCTATCCCTTTTCCCCTCCCCATGACTCGAACCCAGGATCTAAAGCCTAGTTAGTGGACTAGTGGTGCTCTAACCACTTGAGTTATCCAACTTTGTCGACATATGTTAAATTAGTGAATTGTTTTATTAAACCCAAAATCATTTAATTTGATTTTATTAGTACACCCATTCTATTTACAAGCCCAATACATGACCCATTTAAATTGATAAGCCCAACTACTTTCATTTGAAAAAAAAAAAAAGCCCAAAATCAAAAGTATCTGAAAACCAAAATAACACTAGGGTTGGCAATGGGACGGGTATGGCCTATTCCAGGACCTGCCCCGCCAAATTTTTTTAGACCCGTTACCCACCCCGCCCCGCCTTAATACCCGTCCCGTCCCACGAACCCGACGGGTAAACCCGCCCCGCCAATAGGGGTGTAAGTGAGTCGAGCCTACTCGTGAGCTACTCGTGCTCGACTCGAAAAAAGATCGAAATCGACTCGAAGTTAATCGAGTCGAGTCGAGTTTCGAGCTACTCGAGTAGCTACCGAGTTCGAGCTCATAAATACTCGGCTCGAAAGGCTCGCGAGCCTAATCGAGCTTGAACAATATTTACTATTTTACCATTAATATTTAATTTATATTTATATACCATTAATATTTAATTTATATTTAGAAAAAAATATGTTTTAAAATTAATTTTGAAAATTATTTAGGTAATCAAGTCGAGTCGAGCTCGAGTTTATCGAGTCGAGCTCGATCTTCAAAATTTTAGGCTCGATCGAGTCGAGTTTCGAGCTTCGAGTATAACAATCGAGTCGAGTTTCGAGCTCAGCACTACTCGACTCGACTCGTTTACACCCCTACCCGCCATCACAAACCTTTTTTTTTTATTATTTTAATAAAATAAATCATAAAAACTACTTTAAACTACAATAAATATACATATATAATAAATATATATTTTTTAATATACATATATATAATATACTATATATACTTATTTTTTGAAGCCAATGTTATACTGATATACATATACATTTTTAACATACATATACAATTATTAACATACATATATACACTGATATACTTATACTTATACTTATATACTGATGTACAATTATTAACATACATATATATACTTATATACTTATATATTTTTTAATATACATAATATATATATATTAAATATATATGTCTATATGGGTCGGGTATATATAAAACCATTACCCGTCTCATACCCGGCGGGTATTGTTTGACCGAGTATTTACACGTCCCGTGCGGGCCGATTTCTTGCGGGTCTGGATTTTTACCCGTTCCATTGCCATTCCTAAATAACACTACTTCTACCGTCTTCTTTCTACACACCGTGTATACTTCGACACTGCGAGAATACTACCTTGTTTTCTTTTGTGTGGTCATATTTACAGAGACATGTGAGACGTGTGGAGGGTTAAGAGAGAAAAGTGAGGCTGTGAGTATTGTAACGTTGAGTGAGACAAGGGGAGTCTAAATACGCGTGAATTAATTTTTATGAAAGAGTAGGGTTGGCAACGGGGCGGGTATGGCCTATCCCAGGACCCGCCCCGCCAAAAAAATTTATACCCGTTACCCGCCCCGCCTCAAAACCCACCAAAACCCGTCCCGCCCCGCTATAATTTTTTTTTTAATAAAAAATAACTTTTATTTAAATAAAATAGCACATTTAAAATATCCTCTTAAAATCACAATAAAACATCAATTTCAACATTAAATAGAACATAAAATCTTCAAAACATACATATTGTTCAATGCAAAATTAACCTAACAAAATCAAATGCATAACACAATTAATATTTCAATTCTCAACACTCGTTGATAGATAATTCTTCATCTTCTTTCTCGAATTAGAAAGGCAGAAAGCAGTGCGTGTATATGTATGTTCTGTTGTTGTGTAAACCTTATAATTAGAATTTAGAAAGTTTTTTTTAATATATATTTATTATACTAATATATATATATATATTATATATATTTTTTTAATTATTATATATATGCGGGTCGAGTATATACAATCCCATTACCCGTCCCATACCCAGCGGGTATTCGTTGACCGGGTATTTACCCGCCCCATAACCCGTTTGACCGGATATTTACCCGCCCCGTGCAGGCCGGTTTCATGCGGGTCCGGGTTTTTAGCCGTTGCCAATCCTATGAAAGAGAGAATCGGTGTTTATTAAAGAAAAACAAGAATGTGGTGGTTACTGAGTAAATTTAATTTCCTACCTTATTCCTTTTTATTTTGCTAAACGATTTTAAGCATCAATTAAAATACTTTTGCATATTTATTAATTTAATTGTGCAGTGTGTGTGCGCGCGCATTGGTGTGTGTTAGTGTCTTACAGTATATGATTAAATAGTGCAGTGTATGTTATGAATTGTTATGAATATTAAGTACTCGTAAGTGTTATATTATTTACTATTATTAGTATTAGTATTAGTATCGTTATCGTTATCGTTATCATTATCGTTATCATTATCGTTACTGTGTGTATATATATTTATATTTTACCATCACCCTAATACATTATAGCAATTTTTTTTTTTTTTTTGTATATAAGTACATGTGATTTTATATCTTGTTATTAAATTAATTTTTAAATTCTTGTTGCGAAAATTTATTTACTGTTAATTGAATAAATTATTTAAAGAGTTGCTTAACTATGTGTTAATTATTATTGTTAATTATAATGTATTTATTGTAATTTACAAGTTAGTAGTATAAATAAATTATCGTTTGAATAAGGATTTTAAGAAGATGTTGATTTCATAAATTCTATTTTTCTCATTAAAGTCGTTTAATTTCAAATGTCAGCATTCATCTTATATGTTGCTCCTTTTTTAACTATTAAAATGAAGTATGTGTTTTAATTATTAATGAGTTATTTCATAAATTCGTTATTATTTGTTAAAATGCATCAATTAATATATGTTAATATATATATATATGATTAAATTTATTATTTAATTACGATATTACTTGTCATGTGATTATAAGATTTATTCTTGAAGAGAAACTATTAAGTAAATTATGAAACAAGAGTTCTGATAATAATTAAATATTCAAGATAACGTGAGCTCGGACGGTCCCTGCATAACACTTGCTAAAATCATTCAAGAAGTTTGTAACTTTTCTTAAAAGTTAACCAGGTGGGTAACACTAAATGTATTGCCGATGTAAATGTTATATGGACTGTTGGTGTGTTCTAAAGGGAACGAAATAAGAACGAAGTTAATAATTATAAAAACACCTCATACAAAAATGGCATAACTCTATGAAAGAGTATCAGATGTCTGAAAGATGGCACGGTACGATTATGTGTATCAGATGTAGGGAAAATTATTTTTTAAGGACCGCAACTTAGGGGGGTTTGCAAAAAGAGGACCGTAACTTTACGGGCTGGCAAAATTAGACCCGTAACTTCTTTTTTTCTCAATTTCAGGACAAATTAGCCCAATCAACCCAATTTCGGGCTAATTGAAGCCCATTTTTCGGTCCACACTTATTTATTGCAAAAAGAGGACTGTAACTTTTTAATGCAAATTTAAGAAACATGACAAAATAAATAAAAAATACTCGTAAACTTTTAAAAATTAAATTTGAAAGTTGTAGATGTAATAATTTGTTATGAATTAGAAAACATTATTTATGTTTAAAGAAACAAATATATACTACATATAAATTATAGTGAAATGAATGAATAAAATATTATAAATTGGGATGATAAATTTTTAATTGTTAATTAAAAAGATTATCACAATTTTTAAATATAAATATAATTTTTAAATGTTTAATTAGTACATTTTAGATTGTATTTACATAAATAATGCTTATAAATTTTATTGAAGGAAATTTTTTTATAGATTTATTATTGAGAGGATTATAGTAAACATTAATTACAAAATTTCGATCAAACATTTTCCAGTATTTTTATTTAAACTATTCGATTCGAAATTTTATGGAAAATTTTGTATAATATTTTAAACTAGTATAAGACATGAAAATGGATCTAATTGATGAAGGGAATATAAACTAGAGTATATTTTAAAAATTATATACTTCGTATTTACTAGTGGAAGACCCGCGTAACACGCCTGATTGAAGATAATTTATTATATTAATATTTTGACAAAAAAATTATAAGACGGACTCATACATATTTTTAACACTTATAAATTTTATGAAGTGTTATAACTTTATTTAAATCGTATTTTAAAATAAAGACTATATATAAAGTAAAATACAAACTCTAGAGTAAAGTTCAATCTCATTCATGAAAGTCAATTTCACACAAGATATTTATTTTTGTAAGTAACATTAAAAATTAAAATTTTAAAGTTTATTTTATTATAAAAGTTATATTTGATTTTACTTTAGAAAATTTTCCTCGGGAGACCCAGCTCCAAAAGAATAAAAAAGAGTTTTATTTTTTTAAGATTATAAAAAATGCATTAAAATACAAATACGATTTTTAGAATTTAAATTGTTAAAAATTGGGGAAGATGAGTGGTAGAAGAAGTGGTTAGAGACAATTTTAAACCTATTAAAAAAACTGTTTTAAAAGGGGAAAAAAATAAAATTATGAGAAAATTATAAAATATGAATATTGAATTTGTGTTGAGACACATAGAAAAAAAAAATTCAAATTATTATAATAGGGATATTAATTGATCCTAAAATTGCATTAAAAAAAGTTGTGGTCCTCTTTTTGCCCTAAATAAGTTTGGCCCAAATAATGGGCCTCAATCAGCCCGAAATTGGATTGATTGGGCTAATTTGGCCTGAAATTGCGAAAAAAAGAAGTTACGGGCCTAATTTTGCCAGCCCGCAAAGTTACGGTCCTCTTTTTGCAAACACCCCTAAGTTGCGGTCCTGAAAAAATAACTCTATGAAAGAGTATCAGATGTCTGAAAGATGGCACGGTACGATTATGTGTATCAGATGTATGAAAGATGGCACGATACAATTATTATGAAAGAGTATCAGATGTATGAAAGATGGCACGATACAATTATTATGAAAGAGTATCAGATGTCTGAAAGATGGCACGATACAATTATTATGAAAGAGTATCAGATGCCTGAAAGATGGCACGGTACGATTATGTGTATCAGATGTCTGAAAGATGGCACGGTACAAATATTAAGAAAGAGTATCAGATGTCTGAAAGATGGCACGATACGATTATGTGTATCAGATGTCTGAAAGATGGCACGATACATTTATAAGAGAGCTAAGACTCTACCAAAAAGCCATGTAACGCAAGAACTTAAATGAAAAATTAAAACAAAAAAAGATAATGCACAAATGAAATATTGAAACATGGGGAAAGTGTAAAAACTTTTAATTAAATTTTAGAATTATACCAATCTGTATAACAGCGTACATGTTATCTACTGAAATTTTTATCTCACGCCCCAATCTTTAACATTTTCAGGTCATGTCATTGAGGCTCCGGAGCTGCCGTAGACACGAAGACCCCCATATATATATATATATATATATATAACTACCTAATGATAATATTAATGGACATGTTTAACTTTTAAAATGCAGTACTTCTGAAATCACTACCACCTTCGCCGAGAGTCGTACTTGAGACTCGTCGGTGATGCTTTTACTAAAACAACTCAAGGCTATAATTATGAAATGTATAAACTTATATTATATTATGGAACTTAATGTATTAAATGATTTTTCGCTGCGATGTTTTATCCTATGTTGTTATTTATTCATTTTTAAAGAAATTTTTAGGCTTAGTTTTCACGGTCACTAAGTAATGACTCGGGTTTCGGAAGGTCAGACCTTGAAGGTCCACACTCTGAAAACCGGGGCGTTACACAATATTCTCATGAGAAATTTTAATGAGAATAATTAATTAATAAGTATTATTTTATCTTTATAGTGATGGTAATCGAGCCCCCTATTAAAAATTTCTGGCTCCGTTATTACCTACGGTAATGGCGGGTTGATGAACGTTGATGGACTCATTGTAGTCGAGATATGTATTTTGTGCTCTTCTCCAATTCTAAGTTTTTTAGTCAAATATTTCACATGTATACTCCATCTTTAGCTGACTATATATATAAAACAACACACTAATATATTATCAATGTTATACTTTGGAGTAAAAATAACAAACAACTAACGTCAAAAATTACGTACTCATTGATATTTATTTTAGATAATCGGACAATCTTGAAGTACAAGGGCTTTGATTTGAAGACGGCAAGAGCAACTCCAACCGTTATAAAATGTAGTTTGGGGTTGGGCATCACTTTCCATTGGTCGATTGTTGGTGTAATACCCCGAATCAAATTATGTCAGTTAGAACGATTAACCTAATTTTTTAAAGGATTTAAGAATTAAGAGAAGATCATCGATCCCGAACGCACAAGAGAGTTAAAAGAAAGAGTTTAGAGAGCCTACCAATTGTAAGCTGATGAAGACACCGTCATTAGCTGATATGAACCACTTGTATTTTTAATACTTTTCTTATCTCATCAATACAAGTACTACTATTTTCAGCTTCTAGAAAACATCTCATTATCTTCATCAGAAATAATGTTTTACTTTTTTGCAACTAACACCTTTTATGATTGCAAATTATCTTATTTGTTCTGATAACTTAGACAGGTATATTAGATAGTTTTGGCATCATCATAAAGGGGGAAATTGTTGGGATATTCATCCTACCCCTGATCAGATTAGATATAGATACTTAGTTTTGATGGCCAAAACAAGATCATGTAATCTAGTGTTAGAATATAATTTGTAATCTAGTGTTAGAATATAATTTGTAATCTAGTTTGATAGGTTAACTAAGTTGTTACTATAAAACTTAGTAGTTAGTATAGAGTCTAAGTCTTAGTAAGCGGGATCAGTTGTATGTATATCAGTTGATACCACATCTGGTTTAACACGCGTACGCTCAAGACTTAAAGAGTAGAAAACTAAAGACTAGAAGACCCCATCGAGTTCATTAGTGAAATCAGACTGAAAGGTTCTTGACTACCTTATCAGTTGACTAGCTACATTAGATCAACCGACTAGAAGATGCCAACTGATATGGACTCGACCAGTTCTTGTCAAGCCTTAAGGACTAAGAAGACTGTTCATCTGATTGATCAGATAACAAAATGCATTAAAGAAGGCTAGCAATTATGAGAAGACAAAGAGAATGTCAGATAGCATCTAACAGACTCAACTAAAGACAAGACTGAAAGTCTAACAAAACAACTGGCGTGGACCAATGAGAAGATGCCAAAGTGTATTGGGGGGGGGGAGAATTTACTTGTGTATGCAAATTCTTTTCTTTTAAATAGATTAGGCTATAAGGAGAGTTGTCTTGACAACTTCTCTAAGTATGAATAACTTTGATTAGATAATCAACCTACTGAGAACTATGAAGTAATCAGTTGGATAACTATCTAAGTAACTTATATGTGCGGAATTATGGTTGGCCTTTTATATTTAAACTCCTTTAATTTCTGAAAACTTCTTAACACTAATACCGCTTTTTAGGGAACTTGTCCCAAAACAGTTTTACACAACTTTGAATGATTATCTTTTAGAAACAAGTTTGCGTGCAGTGTATGAATGTGTTGTATGAAAGTATGCAGTTGGTAAATAACACAAGAAGTTATAGTGGTTCGGAGACTCAAGATCATACGTCCACTTTCCCTGATTTAACTTATTTTATAGTGCCAAAGTCCACTGATCAACCACATTACTTCTTAGTGCCTTGATCCCTAGGATATTTGAGTCTTAGTACTCACTCTACTCAAACTAAACTGCTCTTCACTTAACAGTTTTAGGTCTTACACTTCTACAACAACGCTTCTCTCCTTCTTAGAAAGGTTTAAGGGTTGAGGTTGGTTTCAACTATGGTTGAGATATCATTTACAATGAAGTACTGTATAAGAATAGGATATCTCTCTAAACTTAGAATGATATACAATTGGTTCAGCTTAGATGGGAACTGGAAGTGTTTGGAAACTAAGAATGATATGAGCTTGAACGATTGTGCTTAAAATGCTTGGTAGTTTCGTTGGTGCCTTTGAATAGTTTCCAAACTCTAGTATTTATAGAGCGAAATGAGGATTTGTCCGTTGGAAAGACAAGCTCAAAATATTATATTTACAGCTTCTCATGAATGAGCATCTTGACTTCAAGATCAATGAAAGTGACATGTCTTCATTTTGAGGAAGAAATGACTAAGTATCTTTGTCTTGACTTGAGTGGCACTTCTTCCAATGTCATTATTGACTTCTAACGGTCACCATGGAGGAATCTTTCCTGAATGTTGATCCATGTCTTAGAACAATATTCATTATGTTCGACTAGACTGGTCTGTGCTCTTCCTTAGCATATCAGCTGACTTGAGTGTATTTAGCTGTGTTGACATGCTTCTTCAGTTGAGTTGGCGTCTTATCTTCACTTATTCTTACTTGACTCAATCTCGATGATTGTCTTCTCATATCAGTGATTTTGACTTGATTTGCATAGTTGTCCCTTGCCTTAGACTTTGATTCTGTCTTGTTCAATCATCAGGGTTGTCTTGTCCATCTTTACTGATCTTGAGCCCTTGGAACTTGGCTGGCATGTTCCATTGAGCTTAAGTTCCCCCTCAACTAATGCATCCTAACATCAATTATCTTCCTAACACATCAACTGTTCAACTAACCTGGTCAATATGTTTCAACATCTGTGAAACATACTTAAACAAATTACTTCAGATATTGTGGCCTATCATCAGGGGTTTTAGTATCTAAATAAAAATCTTATTTATTCCCAACAACAGTTATTTAGTTGACTTGGACTAGGGTTTCAAAGTTTCTTCAGAATCGTACATCTGCATTTAATGTTCATTAAATACACATTACCTTATTAGGTAAAGTCGTACCAAAATCAAAGGAAACATCAACTCCATGAAGATATCGACCCATACATAGAAGATTTAATTCCAATGGCTAGTTCGTGTTCAATCCTCTATAAATACAAGGTGTTGTTCATTGTAACAACTTACAGAAACTCCAAGCACAATGATGTGGATAGAGACGAAGGACCCATTAGATATAATGATCTAAGAACCCAACGTATAAATTAAGCAGCGGATATTCCCAAATCGAGATTTGGATTGATCTTACTTAGAGCATAAAAACCTTGACCCGTTGGCTATAGAAGAGCCAAGAACCTTGGTATGATTGAATGCCACAAGATCTTGCTCAAGATTCTTGATAAGTTCTCAAATAAATTAACCTCACAAAGAGAATAAGCAAACAAAAGCTTGTAATTTCGTATTAAACTTGGTGTCCCCTTCCCAAAGGAATACAAGGCCTATTTATAGGCTAGAAAGTAACTCCTAAGAGTCACTACAAAAAAAGGGCGTTTTAGAGACGGATTTACCGACGGATTTTCCGTCGGCATCCGAGGTTACCGATGGATTTACCGACGGAATGTCGGTCGTCCCCTTTTTCGGCGTCAACATTTTTTGCCGACGGATTTTTGGATTCCGTCGGCATTTCCGACGGATTTACCGACGGATTATCCGTCGGATTTGCCGACGAAAATACCGAGGGAAATTCCGTCGGTATTTCGGACAACCCGTTTAACAAACCGGGTCAACATTCCGATGAATTAAAATAATTATAAAATAAATTAGAATGAATTAAAATAATTATAAAAGAAATTAATTTTTGAATAGATTTCGAAATTCACATGTCGACGGATATTCCGTCGGCATTTGACCGACGGAATATCCGTCGGCAATTTACCGACGTAATTTCCGTCAGTAAAACAAAAAAATGAATAAAAAAATATGATTTCGAAATTAACATATCGACGGAATATCCGTCGGCATTTGACCGACGGAATATCCGTTGGCATTTTACCGACGGAAGATCCGTCAGTAAAACAAAATATTAATAAAAAAAATATGGGTGGCCGGGGAGGCCCCGACCAGAATTTCATTTTCCGACCACAATTAATTGGCATTGGTTTGTCGAAATACTTTTTAAAATTAAATATAATAGTATATATATATATAATGCATGGATACAATTTAAGCTTTAATTTATAACAGAAATTCTAACCAACTGCACTATATATGCAAGTCTATCGGGAGATATTTTTAATTGTTATCTAAAGATATTCATATATAATTGGTGACAAAATTACCACTAACACAAACCAATAAATTACATATACTACACTAGAATCTATAACAAATAGAGGGGGGAAATTCCAAGCAAAATCATCCAATATTATACGCATACAAATTGGGAATACCTCTGGCAATCCAAACAAAGAGTAGTAAAGCAGGCCACAATTCGTCGTTTTCATCATTATCCAAAACTGAAATACAAAATCAAATCAGTTTGTTCAAACAACAAAATACAAATTGACAACTCAAAAAAAAAAAAAGGTTGTATCACCAACTACTTTGTGATGAAGGTTGTATCGCTCAACAGGGCTTCTAAATATTCAACCTCCAAATCCTCCAAAACGACCACCACATTCTCCGATTTGGCACAACTTTTCTTCCGATTAACCGATTTCTTCTTCTTCTTCTTCAAGACGAATCTTCTTCTTCTACTTATTCTCATACCCTTATGCTTTGCTTGTCGAAGAGTGGTGGAGGGAGGCGAGGTGGTGGAGGGAGGCGAGGTGGGAGAGAGGAAATTTCGGAAAGGGAGGAAATTTCGGAAAGAAAACCCTAGGTTGAGGTTTTATATAAGGGTAAATACCGACGGATTATCCGTCGGTATTTTCAAAAAGTAAATACCGACGGAAAGTGAATTCCGTCAGCATTTTGGCGATTTTTTTTTTTTTTTTTAAATAATTCAATTTTTTCTATATACTTACTAAATTAGCAAAATATTTTTTAAAAAAATCACAAAATTCATTTCTTCCACATATATTAATATATATATTGGTTGTGACTTATATTTATAGTAAATTTAATCTTTATAATTTGTACCTAAATGATAAATAATTAATTAACTTTTATAAAATAAGAAATAAATACATTACATTAATTGAATTAATTTTCATCTTCATCGTCTTCATCCTCCTCTTCGTCCTTATCCTCCTCCTCATCATCATCATCTTCCTCATCCTCATCCTCCTCCTCATCCTCATCTTCTTCATTCTCCTCTTCATCCTCATCTTCATTTTCCTCTTCATCCTCTTCTTCATCCCCCTCCTCTTCACCTTCAATTTCGATTAATTGGGGATTTGCAGCCGTCAAGGGTACAGAAAGATTGAAATCTCCCGTAAAGACTTCAGTTGGAGTCTCTATTTGTTCTGTTTGAAATGGAGATTCATCTTCAGTATTTTTGTCCTTTTTAGGGACTTCTACCATTGACCTTGCCTTTACTTTGCAAACAGCGTGCCATTCATAACCACGTGGAGCTCCCGGATATGTGCAGTAGTATACTTGAGATACTTGATGGGCAAATACAAATGGATCATCCGCAACATACGTCCTTTTCGAACTAACATCAACGAGCTTGTACTCCGGGTGAATTCTTGTTCCTAGATGGCCTGAATCAAACCAATGACACTTGAACAACACTACAGTCTTTGCTGGATATCCTGGATATTCTACTTCGACGACTTCCCGTAACACCCCAAAGTAATCACTTGCATCTGCATTGTAATTCGCACTGCTAACGCAGACGCCACTGTTGGTAGTCCCCTTTGTCGATGCATACCCAGACGTATGAAATCTGTAGCCCTTCACAATATAACCGTTGTAAGTCTTTACACGACGTAGTGGTCCCTTGCTGAGATCTCGTAAGAATGGACTGTCTAGAGCGTTATCCCGTCCCTATACGGCTCAATTTAAAATTAATTAAAATAAATATTAATTTATTTACGTAAAACATAATTAATTAAATGGTACTCACATAACGTTCGAACCATCGGGAAAATTCACGTTGAATACGAGCATCTATATATGCATCTGAGATGTTTGGTTCTGCTCGTCGTAGTTCTTGAGTGTACATCCTAATTCACAACATTCAAAAACTTGGTTAATATTAAATGACATAAATGAAGTGGTATTTAAATAGACGATTTATATATGAAATACTTACTCAATGTATGGCTGAACTTCATCACAATTCAATAACACATACGTTTGTGCTATTTCCGCCTCCGAGTTCGTCTCCCAATATCGTTCAGTGGGTTTTCCTATTGGCCGTCCCTTAGACTTGAATATGGAGAGCATTCCATCGACCTCTTCACTGATATCGTCAGCGGATGTACCACCGAAGTTACGTGGAGCACTTCTTAACTTTGTGTTGACATGGTCTTCAAAGTAATAAGAACAAAACATGCCAACCTCTTCATTCAAATAAGCATTCACAATCAATGCTTCAACGTTTGCCTTTTGTTTAGCATTACGTTTCAAGTTGTGGAGATACCTGATATACACACACATATATATATATAAAACTTATAAGAATGCATGTGTAATTGTAATGAAATAAAAAAAAAGTAAGATTTTACCTTTCAAATGGGTACATCCACCTGTATTGCACCGGACCACAAATTCTCGCTTCATACGCTAAGTGAACGGGTAAGTGTTCCATCGAGTTAAAGAAGCTAGGTGGAAAAATTTGTTCCAACTTACACAAAATCACTGGAATGTCTTCATCTAAACGAATCATATCATCGATCGTGATCGTTGTAGCCGTTAAATCTCTAAAAAATAGACTTAATTCAGTGATAGCCCTCCACACATTGAGAGGAAGAAGGTCCTTGAACGCAATCGGTATCAAGCGTTGCATAAATACATGACAATCGTGACTCTTCATCCTTGCAACCTTACCCGTTGTTGTGTCTACGCATCGACTCAAGTTCGACACGTAGCCGTCCGGAAAGTTCAACTCCTTTATCCACCTACACAATCTTTATTTTTGTGGCTTATCCAGTGTGTAGCTAGCCTTTGGAAATTTACCTGTACGCTCATCCTTTTTCAACTCTGGACGGCGACAAAGAGTGTCCAAATCCTCCCGAGACTTTGGAGTGTCTTTCGTCTTGCCTTCGGTGTTCATGATTGTGTGGAACACATTGTCAAACACATTCTTTTCAATGTGCATCACATCCAAATTGTGTCGTATCAATAGTGAACTCCAGTATGGTAAGTCCCAAAAAATACTCCTTTTGTTCCAACCGCCCTCAATTCCTCTGTTGTGTTCCGCTGCATTTGCCTCAGTACTTTTTTTCAACCCCGTCCACTGAATCTCATATAACAACCTACGTCCTGTACGGAGAGTAAATTATAAGTGACACTAAAAGCAATAGATAAATATACGTTTAATACTCATTAAATAAATGTATAAAATACCATCTCGAAGTGGAGGTCGATTGTTTGTGACTGCTCTGTTCTTTACGAAGTTCTTCTTATTTCTTCGAAACGGGTGACCTTGAGGTAAGAACCTACGGTGATTATCGAACCATGAAACTTTTCTACTCACCGGGAGACTGAAAGCTTCAGAATTCTCCATACAATACGGACATGCTTTCTTTCCGGCCGTACTCCAACCGGACAACATACCATATGCAGGAAAGTCGCTAATGGTCCATAAAAGAGCAGCACGCATCGTGAAGTTCTGCTTTCTAAAAACATCGTACGTTTGGACTCCATTCTCCCATAAGAAGATCAAGTCTTTTATAAGAGGTTGGAGATAAACATCCAGTTTGTCCTTTGGATTCGTTGGTCTAGGCACCAATACAGTCAGAAACATTGTTTGAGGTTTCATGCACATCCACGGAGGAAGATTATACGGAGTCAGTATCACCGGCCACAAAGAATACTGCTTCCCATGCATCCCAAACGGTGCAAAACCATCAGTACACAAACCTAATCTCACATTCCTCGGTTCACAAGCAAAATCTGGAAACACGTTGTCAAGATGTTTCCAGGCCTCTGAGTCTACCGGATGTCGCATCTCCCTCGACTCAGCCGAAGAGGAATCTATATCATACCACGTCATGTGTTGTGCAGTGGCACTTGATTGATATAATCTCATCAAACGAGGAATGATAGGAAGGTAGTACATCTTCTTATATGGCACTTTCTTCTTTGTCTTCTTCGATTGACCACCAGGTCCCTTTCGACGTGCCTCTTTGTACCGGGGATGGCCACACAATCTACACATGTTCAGACTGCTATCTTCGTCACCCCAATATAACATGCAACCCTTCACACAACAATCAATCTTCTCAACCGGCAAACCAACATTCTTCAACATTTGTTTGCTTTGATGAAACGTCGTAGGCACCTTATTATTTTGAGGACAAATTTCACTGCATAACTGTGTCACTTGCTCATATGCCCTGTTAGAAAGCTTGTTCTCGATCTTAATGTTCATGAGTCGTGCATTAAATGACAACTGTGAGTGAGATTCACAACCCGGATATAAATCTTCTTCGACTAATTTGAGCATCTCATAAAACCGAAATGCCTCATTCGTCGGCTCCTCTTCCATGTTTGAAAAACCAGCTTCCCTGATCATTGTTTGATACATATTCGGTTCTTCGTCCCCAAACTGTTGTTCTTCGTCCCCAAACTGTTGTTCTTCGTCCCCAAACTGTTGTTCTTCGTCCCCAAACCGTTGTTCTACCTCGTTACTAGTGCCAACATGATCGAAATTTGCTTCTTCTTGATAGATTCCAGTAGTGTAATAGTAAAACACTTCATCAAATCTATAAGGCCAACGTGTTTCGCCATGACTAGTCCAATTATAATAATTATCAACGAAACCATTCTTCACAATATGCACTAGGACCTCATCAATCTCTTTATATTGCTTATTCTGACATTTCTTAGCATTACACGGACACCTAATGCAATTTCCACTCATGTAATGTGGCTGGCTTTTTGCAAATTCAACAAATAACACGAGTTCATTATAAAATTCCACATTCACATTTCCTCTAATCATTCTAGGAGTACAATACATCCAACGACGGTCAGGCAAATCCATCTGCTAAACATTTAAGTGGAGCAACACATTACTAAACTAAACTTATAATAAATTCAAACAAAACTTATGATATATATAAAACATGTAATTACATTATATTGAATTTTATATATAGAGTAAATTAAAAATGGTAGAAAATGTACCGTAATTTGATGTTTCTGAATACCCGAGCATGAGCATAAAAAAATTAGGCAGTAGAAAGTTTTGGTGTAAATTTGCAATACGAAAGTGAAGTGGAAAAAAAGAAAGTTTTAGGGAAACATTTCCCGACGGAAATGCCGACGGACTTATCTTTCCGTCGGCATTTCACCCGCCCAAAATTTCCGTCAGTCAAGATAAATGCCGACGGATTATCCGTCGGCATTTATCAAATGGTGAATTCCGACGGAAACTTAATTCCGTCGGCATTTCACCGCCCAAAATTTCCGTCAGTCAAGATAAATGCCGACGGATTATCCGTCGGCATTTATCAAATGGTGAATTCCGACGGAAACTTAATTCCGTCGGCATTTGGCGTGTTATTATTATTTTTTTTTTAATTAATTCAATTTTTTGTATATATAGCAACACAAAGCTCACACACACCATATTCATTTTTTTCTATTTTGCAAAGAAATATCATGTCTTCTTCATCTTCTATTCGATTTCAGCAAGGCCTTGTTTGTTATTGTGGAAAGGCATGTCGTACATATGCTTCTAAACAACCTAGAAGTAAAGGGAGGATATTTCATAATTGTCCTGACTCCCTAAGTGATGGTTGTGGTGGTGGATGTGGTTTCCTTGTATGGGCTGATACTCTAGAAAACTGTGGTGTTGACAAGAATCAAGGATCTAATCAAAGTGACCAAGAAACTGAAGACATGAAGAAAATGACTCAAGAGATGAAGAAATTGGTTACAGAAATCAAGAATTTGGCTGAAGAAATCAAGGATTTAATCAAAGTGAACAAAATCATTTTGATTGTGCTAGTTCTCATGGTTGCATCTACCACCTTCAAGTGGTTTGGTTAAATATATGTATAATGCACTCTATATGAGGCTATTTTAATTTGTACTAAAATGCACTCTTCAAGTGGTTTAAATCTATATCTAGAATGCACTCTAAATGAGATTTTTTTGTACTCAATGAAACAAATGAATGCACCCTATTTTCATCTATACACCAATAAACTACACAAATAAACTGCAATATATAGTTCAACATATTTTTCAACATAAACATAAATATATACATAAAGATAAATAAGTTCAACAGAAAATTAAATAAGTTCAACAGAAAATTAAATAAGTTCAACAAAAAAATAAATTAGTTCAACACAAAATTAAATTGTTCAAATTGTTCAACCAGGATAGTTGCCAGGATAGTTGCCAGGATAGTTGCCAGTGCCCGGAAAGTTAAAAAATTGTTCCACCACATCCTCATTCAAGTTGACGTCGCCACCGTCGGCCTGACCTGCATCTTGACCTGCAGCTTGATCTGGAGCTGGAGCTGGCGGTGGTTGCCCCATCGTCTGTTGATAGATGGCCTCGATCTGCTCAGCAGACATCCCCAACGTCCGACCCGCATTGGTACTCCATGTGCGGAAGTAGTTCTCGAATGTTGCCATGAAGTTCGGATCCGGGACGGCAGTGGAGGATACGGACGGCTGCGATGCACTCCGGGCCGACCGACCACTTGGTGTCCTCACGGCGCTGCTCATCCCACCAAGGCCAAGGACCCTTCCCTTGGAGGTCGGGGCAACGTCAAGGTAACACTGGTCCACGTCAACAGCCGGAGGGGTACCGCTGCTTCCGGATTCAGCAGTAGTCGTGGCGGTGGCTTGCGTCTCGGCCTCTTCAATCCTCTGTCGGACGCTCAACTACATAATTAAAAAATTAAAATTAATTTAATTATCTATATATATATATATATATAATGTAATTAATACATAAATTTAATTAAACTTACGTGGAGGTCAGTAGTGCGCCCGTAGGTGGACGTCTGTGTATCGACATTAAACGGATGAAGAAGACTCATCCGATCCAAGTGGGTGTGTGGACGTCCAGTCTCCCGCTCCTATTACGTATCAAATAAACATATACAAATTAATTTAGATAACTAATATAAAATAATTAACTATAATTATTTAATTTTTAAAAATTAATGAAAACTTACGATAGCAAGTGATTGCTCGAGGACGGACCGAGCTCCCCCTCGATGCACTGCCATCCCGCCTCCAACGTCGGTTCTGCGGTTGGCCCGAGCTTTCTGACACTTCTCTTGGTAAGCCGGGTCCGACCACTTCTCAACCAACGACTCCCACAGGTCAACACCATCCTCTACCCCCAGAACAAGATTTACGTCTTTATCACGCCAGGCCGTTCTCCAGTCGTACATCATGTTCGTGTACCGAGTAGAACAAAGACTGTACCACTTCTCGTAAATATCGGCGTCCGAGTAGATCGTCGTATCCCAACGGGCCTTTTTCTATACAAATAAATATTCAACATATTTATCAAATAATATGAATAATTAGTTATTTAATAAACTTTAAATATTGTAATTATATACCTGGAACTCCTCGAAATATTCATCCTTTTTAGATTGTGGCACCGTCAACCAAGTGATAGCACCCTTAGAAATCTTGCAATTCTTAAAGGATTTTGTGCATATCCTGGACACCTCATTACCGGGCACCAACCTGTAAAATTATTAACAAATTTATAAACTAACACATTATAAATAAATAAAGTTAATTGTTATTGAATACTGTTAAACATTAGAATTATTGACTTACGCCCCAGAAATGATTTCAATGGGTTTCCTTTTGTCTCGAACAGGATGCGTACGAGAAGAGGATGACGAACCAACCGACATCGTAGTCGGCGGCGGCGGCGACACTGCCACAGGAGGAGGAGGAGGAGCCGTCACAGGAACTGATTCATCTCGAGACCTCCTTGAACGACGTGACCAAAATGACGACCTACGTGAACCCGAACCCTGATTCGGTACTTGTTCACTCATCTGTTTCAATCAATAAAAAATACATAATTTTACTAATTATCAATTTAATGAACATATTGCTAATTTAAATTTTTTACTAATATAGCATATTCCTAATTTAAATCAAAACAATATATATATAACCTAATTCCAACGTGATACCACCGTCGAACCATCTAATTAACTAATAATTTAAACAATTGATTGAAACATGCATCACCTACATTAAAAATATTTCTAAATTAACATATTCCTAAATTAACAAATCTAAACATAATTAAAATAATACTTTTCTAATTGGAGTTTTCTAATTATCAATTTAATGAACATATTCCTAATTTAATTTTTTTACTAATATAGCATATTCCTAATTTAATTAATCAACATATTCCTAATTTAATCAACAATAACCTAATTTAATTATTATTTTTCTACCTAACTTAATCAATAATAAAAAATTGAACATATATATTCCTAAATTAACAAACCTAAAACTAATTAAAATAATAATTTTCTAATTGGGTCAATAATTATCAATTTAATGAACATATTCCTAATTTAAAATTTTTACTAATATAGCGTATTCCTAATTTAATCAACATATTCCTAATTACAACGTGATCCAACGGTCGAACCACTATATCTAAACTAATTTAAACAATTGATTGAAACATGCACTACCTACATTAAAAATATTCTATATCAAAATTACACCATTAAATTAAACTAGTAATTAACTATATAACAATTAATTAATGTATACATATAACAATTAATTAATTAATTAACCTTAAAAACCTACTCGATCTATCAAAATTATTCTTAATCAACAAATTAAATTAACTAACGTACATACTAACATGATCATAATATTTTAACAACTAACTAAATCAATATAACATGCAAATCAACATTAAATTATTCATATTTACATATATCCATGCATAAACATATATAAGTATTAAAATTAAGTAATAGAACTAATTAAGAAAACGTACCGTATCAATGTAATCGAAGAAATTTGCTTCAATAGCCTCGTCCTCGTCTTCGTCTTCCCCACCGAATCCTCACTCACGCACGCCCTTTTTTTTTCTAAAACGAACTGATTGATTTGAGGCCCTTATATATTAAAAAAAAAAAAATTGCCGACGGAAATACCGCCGACTTTAATGCCAACGGTTACCTTATTGGAAAACGAGGCGGTGCGAATTCAACGTGTCTTTTGCCGACGGATTATCCGTCGGCATACATATTTCAAAACATCCGTCAGCATTTTCCCTCGGTAAATGCTGACGGAACGGAAATCCGTCAGCATTTCCCTCGGTAAATGCTGACGGAACGGAAATCCGTCAGCATTGACGTTGACTTTTCAATCCGTCAGCATTCCGTCAGCATTTCCGTCGGAAATGCTGACGGATTATAATTCGTCAGCATTTGTCCGTCCCTGTAGCGCGCGTTTTTTGTAGTGAGTAAATACATTCATAACCTACACCTATGATCTTAAAAGGTCACTAAAGACTCAATTCAAAGCTAAAAATGTAACTCCTAACTCTTTGAATTTCCTAGAAAATGTAAATAATCTAAATAACTAATAATAATAAAAATAAAACAATAATTCTGATGGGCTTCATGTGTGCCACGTTTTTGAAGGCCCGTGCACTTAGAATTATGTCTTTTAGCCCAAATTAGCTTCATGACATCTCTTTATTCGTAGTCCAGCCCAATAACATTCACTACTAGGCCTTCTTTGGGCTTGTCTTGCACATTTTCTCTCATTTCAGCAACTAAGCTCATCAAAGCCTCATTTATCTTCTTAGCTCTTGCCCTTGTAATCGGCCCATCATGTATGATCAAAGGATTCTTTCTGTTTTCATGACTTTGCACTGGTGGATCCTCATCATTCCCTTCTTCTTCAAAAGGATTCGTCCTCGAATCTACATCATCAGAATAGGGAGAAAGATCAGTAACATTGAAAGTTGCACTTACATTATACTCACCAGGAAGGTCAAGTTTGTATGCATTGTCATTGACTCGTGCAATCACTTGAAATGGACCATCTCCTCTTGGCTGTAATTTTGAATTTCTCTTGCTTGGAAATCTCTCCTTCCTCAAGTGTAACCATACCCAATCACCGGGCTCAAAGATGACTCGTTTACGACCTTTGTTAGCTTGCTTGACATATTGCTCAGTTCTTTTCTCAATATTGAGTTTCACTCTTTCATGCAACTTTTTAATCATCTCGGCTTTTGCTTTTCCATCTAGACTCGCACGTTCTTCAATGGGAATTGGTACTAGATCAAGTGGAGTTATTGGATTAAATCCATAAACAACCTCAAAAGGAGAATGATTAGTAGCAGAATGAACACTTCTATTATAAGCAAATTCAGCAAACGACAAACAATCTTCCCAATTTTTTAAGTTCTTCTGAATCAAAACTCTAAGTAATTGAGACAAAGTTCTATTAACGACTTCAGTTTGTCCATCCGTTTGAGGATGACAAGTAGTAGAAAACAGAAGTTTTGTACCCAATTTATTCCACAAAACACGCCAAAAGTGACTTAAAAATTTTACATCTCTATCACTCACAATGGTTTTTGGAATTCCATGCAAACGAACAATTTCCTTAAAGAATAAATCAGAAATATGAGTTGCATCATTAGTGTTATTACATGGAATGAAATGTGCCATTTTTGAAAATCTATCAACCACCACAAACACAGAATCTTTACCTTTCCTTGATTTTGGCAAACCCAAAACAAAGTCCATGGATATGTCTACCCAAGGTTCATTCGGTATAGGTAATGGCGTGTACAATCCATGCGGATGAGCTCTTGACTTAGCCTGCTTGCAAGTTATGCATCGTTCACAAATTCTTTCAACATCAACACGCATTTTTGGCCAATAGAAATGATCACACAAGATACCCAAAGTTTTATGTACTCCAAAATGTCCCATTAGACCTCCCCCATGTGCTTCCCTAACAAGCAACTCACGCATAGAACATTTAGGAATGCATAATTTACTTTCACGAAATAAATATCCCTCATGCCTATAGAATTTCTCAAATGCAGCATGCTCACAAGCCAAATAAATGGATGCAAAATCAGAATCATCAACATACATTTCCTTGATAGATTCAAAACCAAGAAGCTTAGAGCTCAAAGTAGTGATCAAAGTATACCTTCTAGATAATGCATCAGCCACAATGTTCTCTTTCCCCTTTTTGTACTTAATTACATATGGAAAAGATTCAATGAATTCTACCCACTTAGCATGCCTCTTACTAAGCTTACCTTGTCCCTTAAGGTATTTGAGAGATTCATGATCCGTATGGATAACGAATTCTCGAGACCACAAGTAATGTTGCCATGTTTCTAATGCCCTCACCAAAGCATACAACTCCTTGTCGTAAGTTGGATAGTTCAATTGAGCTCCCTTCAACTTCTCACTTGAGTAAGCAATCGGCTTTCCATCCTGCATTAAAACAGCACCTATACCTACTCCAGATGCATCACATTCAAGTTCAAAGCTTTTATTAAAGTCAGGTAATGCAAGAATTGGAGCAGTAGTGAGTTTTTCTTTCAAAAGATTAAATGCATGCTCTTGCTTTTCTCCCCAATGAAAACCAACTTCTTTTTTTACAATTTCATTTAGTGGTGCGGCAATGGTGCTAAAATCTCTAACAAATCGTCGATAGAAACTAGCAAGACCATGAAAACTTCTTACTTGAGCAATATTAGTAGGAACTGGCCAATCTAGAATAGCCTTGACTTTATCCCTTTCCATTTCAATCCCATTAGCACTTATCACAAAACCAAGAAAAACAACTTTATCCATGCAAAATGAACACTTCTTAAGATTAGCATACAAAGATTCTTTTCTTAAAGCTTCTAACACTTTATGCACATGACTAAGATGTTCTTCCATACTTTTGCTATAGATAAGGATATCATCAAAGTACACAACCACGAATTTTCCAATAAAATCACGCAAAACATGGTTCATTAATCGCATGAAAGTACTTGGTGCATTAGTTAAGCCAAACGGCATTACCAACCACTCATAAACCATGTTTTGTTTTGAAAGCAGTTTTCCATTCATCTCCTTCTTTGATCCTTATTTGATGATAACCACTTTTCAAATCAATTTTAGAAAATAACACAGCCCCATGCAATTCATCAAGCATATCATCTAACCTAGGGATAGGATAGCGATACTTTACCGTGATTTTGTTGACGGCGCGACAATCTGTGCACATCCTCCACGTTCCATCTTTCTTTGGTACTAGAATCACCGGTACAGCACACGGACTCAAGCTTTCTTGAACCTTTCCGTTAGTCATCAACTCCTCTACTTGCCTTTGGATTTCTTTTGTTTCCTCCGGGTTAGCTCTATAAGCGGGTCGATTTGGAAGTGTTGCACCCGGAACGAAATCAATCTGATGTTCGATGCCCCTTAATGGTGGTAAACCATTCGGTTCCTCCTCCGGAAAGACATCTTCATAATCTTGCAAAAGAGACACAAAAGAACTAGGCAAAGAAGATGTTAATTTGTTAGTGCTTAAAAAAGTTTCCTTATGTACCAACACCAATACACTCATTTTTTCAACAAAAGCTCTCTTTAGTTCACTCCCTCTTGCAAAGAAATTCTCTCTTTTTTTGTCCTCACTTCCATCCACTTTTTTTTCTCCCTCGGAAACACTCAAATCAGCCCTCTTATTTTTTCCTCCACTCTTTTTTTTGTCATCTTTTTTTTCTTCAATCTCACGTGCTCTCCTTGATCGAGACATTTTGATTTGATCCTCAAGAACCTGTTGTGGAGTTAAAGATACAAGCATGATTTTCTTATTTTGATGCTTCAATGTGAGTTGATTATGATACCCATCATACATCACTCGCCTATCAAACTGCCCTAGTCTTCCCAAAAGGATATGACTTGCATGCATTGGTACCACATCACATAAAACTTCATCATTGTAATTGCCAATAGAGAATGACACCGAAACTTGTTTATTTACTCGAATTTCTCCACATTCATTAAGCCATTGAAGCTTATATGGATTAGGATGCTTCGACGTAATTAAACTCAATTTTTCCACCATTTCCATACTAGCAACATTAGTACAACTCCCACTATCAATAATTAACATGCATACCTTTTCTTGAACCAAACACCTTGTATGAAAGATATTTTCTCTTTGTTGTTCCACTTCTCCCACCTTTGCTTGCATGTTTAGAGATCTTCTTACCACCAAGAGTTCTCCCGATTCAGCGGAGACTTTCTCAACTTGCTCTTCACTCTCATCTTCACTCTCACCCTCCGACTCAATTTCACCATTATCTTTTAGGATCATCACTTTCTTGTTTGGACATTGAGATGCAATATGCCCATATCCATGACAACGAAAACATTTAACATCACGACTACGAGAAGGTGTAGTGACAATACCTTTTCCTTTATCAGTCTCACTAGACTTGGCCTTTGACGTCTCACTTTGTGGTCTTGGAGAACCTCCAAAGGTCGCTTTGGGGACCCCTTCTTTCATCTTACTTGAAGATTGAGAATTTGGTGTGTAACTCCTTTGCACGTAACCCTTCTTCTTCAATTGCCTTTCCACTTTCATGGTTGTATGTACCATATCTTCAAGCTCCACATAGTGTTGAAGCTCCACAATGTTAGCAATATCTCTATTCAGCCCATTCAAGAAACGAGCCATGGTCGCCTCCCGATCTTCTTCAACGTTTGCCCTAATCATGGCAACCTCCATCTCCTTATAGTATTCATCCACAGATTTTGTACACTGATTCATAGATTGAAGTTTTTGATACAATTCACGAAAATAATGAGAGGGTACGAATCTCTTACGCATAACCGCTTTCATTTCAGCCCAAGTGGAAATTGGCCTTTCTCCATTCCGTCTCCGATTGGTAACAAACTGATCCCACCAAACTATAGCATAGTCGGTGAACTCAATCGCTGCAAGTTTTACCTTTTTATCCTCCGAGTGATTATGGCAATCAAAAATGAGTTCTACCTTCTTTTCCCACTCCAAATACGCTTCCGGATCGCTCCGCCCATGGAAAGCTGGGATGTGAAACTTTATGTTCCCCATACCTCGATTCACTTCGTCGTTTCGCCTTCTTCTACCCCCTCTCCCATGTGCTTGATGAACAGCCCCCATATCATCATCCACCTCTTCCTCCGATTCCAACTCCTCAAATTGCCTTCTTTGATTTGCATTGGCATTTCTAGGCTCCCTTTGTGTAGGCTGTTCCAATCTCTCTATCCGATCTACTAGACCATCAAGAACTGTTCCAAACCTTGCAAACTGTTGTTGCATGGCTTGTAGGGTGAAAGCTTCTTGTTGTTCATTGGGTGTTCCTGCCATAGTATATAATTTCTCACAAATCACTCGTGTTTCACTCAAAAAATTAAAAAAAAATCCTCACAATTCACTCTTGTATCACTCTTTTGGCTTTTACCTCCCCTCTAATAATCTCACCACTCTAGCCTTTTACCACTCAAAATTTGAGAACAAAATCAAGTTTGAACAATTTCCAGTAACACTCAATAATCCCTTAGTCCTATAGAT
Organism: Galeopsis tetrahit; assembly: GCA_963675135.1. Classification (NCBI taxonomy): domain Eukaryota; kingdom Viridiplantae; phylum Streptophyta; class Magnoliopsida; order Lamiales; family Lamiaceae; genus Galeopsis; species Galeopsis tetrahit. Next base: position 20,591,089 of record OY776130.1, read on the forward strand.
GTAGGGAACAAGGAATTCTTGAAACTGTAATATGAAGAGGAAACAATTATGTAAAACAAATATTATAACTATTCTTGTCCCTTTTTTTTTTTTGGACTTGCTTCTCTAGATATGAAGAAAAAAAACAGCAAGATATTCAACACTTTTTTTTTTGGACGTTTTTTTTTTTTTTGGACGTTTTTTTTTTTTTTTTTTGAAACTAAATACTATAAACAACGATAAAATAAAATCAGATCAATATCAAATTGCTCTGATACCAAACTGATGTGGATAGAGACGAAGGACCCATTAGATATAATGATCTAAGAACCCAACGTATAAATTAAGCAGCGGATATTCCCAAATCGAGATTTGGATTGATCTTACTTAGAGCATAAAAACCTTGACTCGTTGGCTATAGAAGAGCCAAGAACCTTGGTATGATTGAACGCCATAAGATCTTGCTCAAGATTCTTGATAAGTTCTCAAATAAATTAACCTCACAAAGAGAATAAGCAAACAAAAGCTTGTAATTTCGTATTAAACTTGGTGTCCCCTTCCCAAAGGAATACAAGGCCTATTTATAGGCTAGAAAGTAACTCCTAAGAGTAAATACATTCATAACCTACACCTATGATCTTAAAAGGCCACTAAAGACTCAATTCAAAGCTAAAAATGTAACTCCTAACTCTTTGAATTTCCTAGAAAATGTAAATAATCTAAATAACTAATAATAATAAAAATAAAACAATAATTCTGATGGGCTTCATGTGTGCCACGTTTTTGAAGGCCCGTGCACTTAGAATTATGTCTTTTAGCCCAAATTAGCTTCATGACATCTCTTTATTCGTAGTCCAGCCCAATAACATTCACTATTAGGCCTTCTTCGGGCTTGTCTTGCACATTTTCTCTCATTTCAGCAACTAAGCTCATCAAAGCCTCATTTATCTTCTTAGCTCTTGCCCTTATAATCGGCCCATCATGTATGATCAAAGGATTCTTTCTGTTTTCATGACTTTGCACTGGTGGATCCTCATCACACAAACTTATATCAGTTGATCACACGAACTCTCAAGCTTTCTGAATCATCCTTAAGTTCTTTAGAGCCTGTATTCAATCCTTAGAAGTTTTTAGCTCTAAGTTTCCTATCTAAGCCTGTGTTGATTTCATATCCTTGGCTTAGAAAAGTGTTGATTGAACTTCATTGTTCATCACACTAGTTGGTATATCTCGAAGAACCAGATTAGTGTGAAAATTACTTGAAATTCATGTGTTTATTTTGCATAATTTTGAGGATTAATTTCATTATTCATACTAAATTGACTAATTTCACTTGAAATGAGAAAGGTATGTGTTTTGCTATTTTTGTAAGGAAATTGAACTTATTTGGAAGAAAAATACCTGTCTGAGAATTCATGAAGTCAAGAAGATAACTGCACCATTGGACGCTTCTCAAAAAAATGAGTGGAATAAAAAAAGAATCAAGTCAATCGGAGGTCGGAAGCTCAAGATATGATCGAAACGATAAAATGCGAAATTGTAGCAGAATCCACTCGGACAGCCGAGTCAACCCACTTAGTTGACCGAGTCAAATTTGCTTCCAGAACATTTTCTGGACTTCCATCTCACTTGGTTGACCGAGTCAACTCACCTGGTTGATCGAGTCAACCTGCTGCTGCGTGAAAAATTCAAAAAAATTTAAGAATCTAAAGGGCTGAAGTGCAAAATTCGTCTCAAACACTCCTCCAAGCTATAAAAAGCACCATAATCAGATTTTGGAACCCTAGAGTTCATTCCCCACACAACCAATAACTCATTTTCACATACTTTAAATGGGTTAGGGAGTTAGATTAGAGTTTGAGGAGTTTTTCTCCTCAAACACACTCTTCATTTTTATGCTTTCTTAGTTTAGAATCATTTGAGTATTTTATTTTCATGTAAGAATAGAGGAATTACAAGGTGATATTTTTCTTTTATTTAAGATTTGTTCGGTAAATTTCTTGTTTATTTCTATTTATTTATTTGTACTTTGTGTATTAGCTTATATTAATCCGTATTTTGAGTCATGCTTAGCGTAGACGAGAGTTACATGAACATGTTTAAATTTATGGTGTGAGTTGTTGGCATACAAATGCGTTTATTATACTTTTAATTCGTCGAGAGAGAGTTATTCGTATTAGAACCCCCATTAGGAGACATTAATTGCTTGAATGGTTATTTGGGTAGTTGATGGGGATTAGGAAGATGTCTTATTACCGGGTTTGGGAACACATTAGACGCAAGGCTATAGTACCCAAAGAGAAACAATTTTTTCATCCTAACATCTTGATGCTCTTAGAAAATCCAAATTGAAGTATAAAAATGGTATAAGCAATCCCACTCGATTTGTAACAACTTATGGAAACTCCAAGCACGAACTTATATCAGTTGATCACACGAACTCTCAAGCTTTCTGAATCATCCTTAAGTTCTTTAGAGCCTGTATTCAATGCTTAGAATTATTTTTCTCTAAGTTTCCTATCTAAGCCTGTGTTGATTTCATATCCTTAGCTTACAAAAGTGTTGATTGAACCTCATTGTTCATCACACTTGTTGGTATATCTCGAAAAACTTAAACCTTACTTTTATAAGTTAGTTTGATTATTCAACCAACCCGTTGTAAGAGTACTTGTTCTCCCAATAACAAGTAGATCTAATTTCACTCTAGGTTAAGTGTATCGAGATCAAAAGTCTTCTCTTGGAACTATAAAGTAACAAGGATCCTTTATTAAGGAATTAACTTCACGTTGGAACGTGAGAGTGGATGTAGGACGTGTTGTTCTGAACCACTATAAATCTCTGTGTTCATTTATTGTTTTATTGTTTATTGTTTTATTTATTATTCATATTCTTCATATATTCTTCATATATAAGTTTTATTAAAAGTGTCAAAACCTCACAAAGTATTTTTATCATCATCAGAAGACATCAAGTCTACTGATAGCATCTCATAGATTTATAAAGTCATTATTTCTTGAAATGGTTTTCATTCAATCCACGAGTATAAATATTTAGGGCCTACACAATTTCGCATCAGCAACTAAGTAGATAGTTGTCCAACTGACCGGCTTTAAAGCAATCGGTAGGTTAATTATCTATACCAGCTGCTACACACTCGCACACTATTGATCATTGAATATTATTTGCATTAGGTGTCAAGAGTATATCACTTAGCTGATACCTCATCTGATCAAGCACAAAAAAGTTTAAAATACAAAGTTTATTCACCCCCTCTCCCTCTAGACTTTGTCCAGCATAGATACTCGTTTAGGGACCAACATATTTCTCATTTCCTTATGGTCATCTTAGCACATGTGGTATGAAATACATGTCACAGTGTTTTAAGTTCCCAGCATGGAAGCGTATGTCATTCTTTTATTTGACATCGTAAAATCACAATTTAAGTGTATTCTCGACACTTAACTTGAATTTTTTTCCAATATTGTCTTGAAAATTTGTTGATTTAGCTTCGTAACAAGTTAAATAGATTTATGGTAAAATCTATTGCGATTATTTATAAATAATCTCATCTTTGTACATGCCTCAATGTTAGAGACGATTGCTCGTATGAGAGAGTCAATCACTTGTCGACATACTATTACATGTATCATCATATAATTCACAATACATAAATTTTCAACAACATTAACACCTACAACACATTATGTTTAAATACACACAAAACCAAAATCTTAGATGTCAAAACATCTCTCAAGAATATGTTGGCCAAGAGGATCTGCAAACATCAAGTGAGTAGTTATGCATTATCTACACTATACTATCCATGTACAGTAAAAATTTTAGCCCCCTAATTACACCGTTTGAAAAAAACTTAAGAATTTGAAAAAATACAAATTCTTCATCTACGGCGTAAAATTTTATAGCTTGGAAGAATGCTTGAGACGAAATGTGCACTTAAGCCCTTGAAATCCTTTAACATTCTCGAATTTTCGCTCAGTAACAGGTTGACTCGGTCAACCGAGTGAGATGGCAGTCCAAAAAATGTTCTAGAATCAGGGTTAACTCGGTCAACCGAGTGAGTTGACTCTGCTACCCGAGTGGATTCTGATTCAAGTCACATTTTCTCGTTTTGATTATATATTGAGCTTCCGACCTCCGATTGACTTGATTCTTATTTTCATTCCACTCGTTTTTTCGAGATGCGTCCAATGGAGAAATTACATTCTTGACTTCATGAATTTTTAGAAATGTATTTCACTACCAAATAAGTTCAATATACCTACAAAATTAGCAAAACACTTCCTTTTTCATTTTCAAGTGTAATAAGTCAATTTAGTTTGAATAATGCAATAAAATCCTCAAAATTATGCAAAATAAATACATGGATTTTAAACAATTTTCACACTAATCATTACACTTACTTAATATTTCTTCCATGAAAATGGGGTTAGATTGATGTTCTATCATGATTAGACATTCTAGAAACCCGCGAAATAATTGGACCCGTTAATTTTAGTTGACCAGTCAGATTATTTGGACCCGAAATGAGACGACCCGTGAGATTAGCTTAGAGTTTTAACTTTTGGTTAAATGGGCCGAGATTTTGGGTTTTTGTCTAAAGTGACTTTTGGTTAAATGGGCCGCTTCCTCATCATTCTGTCGCATCCCAAGCCGTTTGTCCCTCTTTCGATTGTATGTTTGAAAAATAGATTCTCTGCCTCCTCCTCGTTTCTGCCGCCCCTCCGTCGTCCATTTCTCTTCTAAATCTCTCAACCTCAAAATCCAGATATGTAAGTATTTTTTTTCAATATTCTTCTAGACCTCTTAATCTCAAAATCAATGATTTGTAAAAAAAAAAAAAAAAAAAAAAATTGGTAGGTGTCCACATCAATCTTGTGTGTGCATCGAAAAAAGTAAATTAGGCCCAAAATGTTAATAAAATTGAAGAGTGTATATACACGCGAGTGTGTATAAGAATCTGCCTATATAAATTAGGATTGATTGTATTATATTTTGTTTAAATTAATAGAAGGGCACTATAGTAATTTTATGTGTAATATTTTTAAAAACAATTTGAGGGTGAATCAACAAAATCGGGGGTGTAAATAACCGTGGTCAATTTTTTATATATAAATTAGGATTGATTGTATTGTATTTTGTCTAAATTAATTGAAGGGCATTATAGTAATTTTAGGTTTAATATATTTTTTTTAAATAATTTGGAATGTGAAGTCAACAAAAGCAGGGGTGTAAATAACCGTGAACAATTGTTTATATATAAATTAGGATTGATTGTATTATATTTTCCCTAAATTAATAGAAGGGCACTATAGTAATTTTAGTAATTTGAGGTGTAATTTTTTTAATAAAATTGAATGAGATCAATGAAATAGGCTTTTGGATACCATGTTAAAAAACTAAGTAAATTTAAATTGGGTATATCATCTTTTTTCCCTTGGATACCATTATACAAAAAAAACATCATTTTTCGATGGATTTACCGACAAAAATACTGTTGAAAAATGTTAATACCGGCAAATTTATTGACGGATTAATTTCATCAGTATTTATATTGTTTCTAATTATTATCGACAAAATTTTAAAACTCGTCAGTAATACCAACGGTAAGCAGAATTTGAGCAAGCAGAGAAGATCGGAAGAAGGAGGATGAAGAAAGGAATGAAGAATAGAGATAAAAAACTAGAACAAAAAAAAATTAATGAGATCAAAGAAAGAGGCTATTGGAGTTCTTCCTGATCAGTTTGAGCAACGTTTGCTATATAATTATAGCCAAAACCATTGTTAATCGCCTGATCAGAGTTCTTCCTGAGGTGATTGATTAAAATCAGAGTGCGTTCATTAAAGGGAGACAATTTTTTGACAATGTCCTGATTAGCTATGAATGTATGCATTGGCTTAGAAATAACAAGATTAACACCGGTTATGCAGCACTAAAATTGGGGAGATCAATGAAAGAGGCTTTTGGATATCATGTTAAGAAACTAAGTAAATTTAAATTGTGTTTTCATTGATAATTGGAATGTGTGAGCTCATGGTTTATATACAAGTTAGTAGAAGGATCTAGAAACGGTTACATGGACGTTTCTAGACTATACAAGCTTGATTAATAAGTTAGCTAAGCATATGAGAGTTTGCATGACATGCGGGTGTATGTAACAATTTCGTATGTGATGCATACTTGAAATATTTCATGCCCTAATAATTTGTAAAATTATAAAAAAATATCTTATACATTTTAAAGACGCAGTTGTTACCTGCTGTCACACACTCTCCCAAAAAAAATTATTGCTCAGTCACTAAATGCATCTCTCTCGGAACCATAAATGCATTTTACCTTTTCAAAAGGGTTGTCCAGGAAACAGTCACAGATTTGCTTACCCCTCTCCCCTCTTTCTTCTTCCCTAAATCACACACTCACACTCAAATTTAATGATTATGCTCTAAAGTAAAATGGTGAAACACGAATTTAGAAACTCTCCGTCGAGATTTGATGACCTACCGCCCAACTCTGCCACCGCCTCCGGCGTTGATTCTTCACCAGAGCAGGGGACTCGGCGGAAAATAAACCAGTGGGAAACAAGAAGCTTTCAGTCGTTTACTTCCCAAAATAAGGACATGTCACTTTCAAAAAACTGTCTTCAAGTTGCAGAACTCAAAGAAGACAAATATAGACATTTTAAGGCTGCCTCTCCAATGGACATAACCTCAATTTGCTCTATAAATACTGGAGTATGGAGACCATTCAAGGAAGGGAAACTACAAGCATTCAAGCCTTACAAGCCTTAAGCACTATCAAAGAATATTTCATTCTAAGAGTTTCCATACACTTCCAGTTACCAACTAAGCTGAACTTACTGAAAATCATACAAAGCTTAGAGAGATATCCTATCCTTATACAAATCTTAATTGTAAAGGATATCTTACCCTAGTTGGAACCAACCTCAACCCTTAAACCTTTCAAGGAAAGTTAAAAGAGTTGTCCAGGAAACAGTCACAGGTTTGCTTACCCCTCTCCCCTCTTTCTTCTTCCCTAAATCACACACTCACACTCAAATTTAATGATTATGCTCCAAAGTAAAATGGTGAAACACGAATTTAGAAACTCTCCGCCGGGTTTTGATGACCTACCGCCCAACTCTGCCACCTCCGCCGGCGTTGATTCTTCACCAGAGCAGGGGACTCGGCGAAAAAGAAACCAGCAGGAGACAAGAAGCTTTCAGTCGTTTACTTCCCAAAATAAGGACATGTCACTTTCAAGAAACTGTCTTCAAGTTGCAGAACTCAAAGAAGACAAATATAGACATTTTGAGGTTGTCTCTCCAACGGACATAACCTCAATTTGCTCTATAAATACTGGAGTATGGAGACCATTCAAGGAAGGGAAACTACAAGCATTCAAGCCTTACAAGCCTTAAGCACTCTCAAAGAATATTTCATTATAAGAGTTTCCATACACTTCCAGTTACCAACTAAGTTGAACTTACTGAAAATCATACAAAGCTTAGAGAGATATCCTATCCTTATACAGACCTTAATTGTAAAGGATATCTTACCCTAGTTGGAACCAACCCAACCCTTAAACCTTTCAAGGAAAGTTAGAAGAGTTGTTGTAGAAGTGTGAACTAGAACTGTCAAGTGTAGAACAGTTTAGTTCAAGAGTTGAGAGAGTACTAAGACTCTGAATTCCTAGGGATCAAGGCACTAAGGAGTAGTGTGGTTGATCAGTGCACCTTATCACTATAAAACAAACTAATTCCAAGTGAAAGAATTATCCTGTTAAATCAGGGAAAGTGGATGTAGGAGCTTGAGTCTCTGAACCACCATAAACTTCTTGTGTTATTTACTTACAAGCTATTTCATACAAGTAACACACATATACACTGCACACAAACATACTTTCATAAGACAAACATCACAAGTTGTGCAAAACTGTTTTGGACAAGTTCCTTGAAAAATAGTTTAAGTGTTGAGAAAGAATTTCAGAAGTAAAAGGAGTTTAAATATAAAGGGTCAACCATAATTCCGCACATATAACCTACTTAGATAGTTATACAACTGAACACTTCATAGTGCTCAGTAGTTTGATTATCTTAACAAGGTTATACATGTTCATAAGAGTTGTCCATGACAACCCTACTATAAGCCTGATTTGTTTAATTTTAAAAAGATTTGCATACACAAGTGCATCCCCCCCCCCATACACTTGTGTTATACTCCTTCCAGGACCAACAAAGGGAATGTGCATTAAATGTCCATTTAATGCATTGTACGACTACGCAAGGATCTCTGATATCCTAGTCCAAGTCAACTTCATAGATGTGTTGTCATCTTCTCATTGGTCCACATCAACCGAGTTGTTAGACTTGCAGTCTTATCTTCTGTTTGAGTCTGCCCTGGGAGGACAGAATCTCTCATCCTCTAAAGTATGGGATTATCACGTTGGATTTTCCTTTATGAGAAGTTAATCAAACTTCTCTCCATCTTATCCAGTTCATATGTGGATAAATATATATTTTAATAAATAATTATTATTATTTATTTACATCTCCCACTTACATATGAAGTTTGAACCTCAAACTCATTTACTTCACATCTTTCTACCATCACGTAACATTTTTTTCATACAGGAAAATAAATCGTGTGACCCTCGAGAATATGAGTTTTTATGCCCAGTTTTTTATCACCTACCGCCCAACTCTGCCACCGTCGACGTTGATTCTTCACTAGAGCAGCAGACTCGGCGCACCCAGCGAAAAAGAAACCAGCCGGAGTTTTTCGAGCCTCCAATTCGACGCTAAAGGACGGCTACGCCACGCCACAGAGGTCGACTACCGAAAGGACGACTACTCCAACACAATTGCTGTGATACCAATGTTGGAATTAATAAGAGATTAGAACGACCAACCTCGTAATGCTGCGGAAAATATCTCAAATCCGATTGAATTTCACATACGTATTGTGATACTCGTAGTCATAACACGATCACGTAAATTCCACGAATCACTTCTTGTATCCACAATCTAAATGACCTCTGATTATGATGTGAATATTTGCATAACACAGACAACTATGTTTCTATATTCCGTCTTTTTTAGCGTTTGTGAGAGGACATAATCTCTCATCCTCTAAAATATGGAATTATCCCGTTGGATTTTCCTTTTTGAGAAGTTATCAAACTTCTCTCCATCTTATCCACACGGTGGATAAATATATATTAAATATATGTGTTTTAATAAATAATAATCATTATTTATTTACAATTTATACAGTTTTCATGCTTCATCAATTTGGATTTGCTAAGAGCATCAAGATGCTAGTATGAAAATTGTTTTCTTCGGGCACTATAGTCTTACGTCTAAGATGTTCCCAAACTCGGTAATAAGACTCCTTCCCAATCTTCACAAACAACTCAAATAACCATTCAAGTAATTAATGTCTCCTAACGTGGTTCTGATACGATTAACCCTCTCTCGACGAATTAAAAGTATAATACACGCATTTGTATACCAACAACTCACACCATAAATTTAAACATGTTCATGTAACTCTCGTCTACGCTAAACATGCCTCAAAATACGGATTAATAGAAACTAATATACAAAGCACCAACAAAACCCAATAAAAGAAGCAATAATCCAAATATCAACAATATTCAAACCATCAATAATTCCAACACTCAATATTTACATGATTTTGAAATAAACAGGAAATTTACCAAACAAAGCTTAAATAAAATAAAAATATCACTTTGAGAGTCTTGAAGTTCTTCCATTCTTACATGAAAATGAAATGCTGAAGTGATTCTAAACTAAGAAAGCATTAAAAAAAACTATCTAATGGTGTATAAAGGAGATAAACTCCTCAAAACCTCAATTAAGTGCTTCTCCCTTTTATCACATTTTGTATGAAAATTAGCTAGGGTTTGAGTGTGTAAAAATGAAGTCCAGCCTCGCAATAATCTGATTTGGGGAGCTATTTATAGCTTGGAAGAATGCTTGAGACGAAATTTGCATTTAAGCCCTAAAAATCCTTTAAAATTCTCAAATTTTCGCGCAATAATAGGTTGACTCGGTCAACCGGGTGAGTTGAATCGGTCAACCGAGCGAGATGGCAGTCTAGAAAATGTTCTAAAATCAGGGTTGAATTGACTGCCCAAGTGGATTCTGATTCAACTCACATTTTCTCGTTTTGATCATATATTGAGCTTCTGACCTCCGATGGAATTGATTCTTATTTTCATTCCACTCATTTTTTCGAGATGCATCCAATGGTGAAATTACATTCTTGACTTTATGAATTCTCAGGCATGTATTTTGCTTTTAAATAAGTTCAATATACCTACAAAATTAGTGAAACACTCCCCTTTTCATTTTCAAGTGTAATAAGTCAATTTAGTGTGAATAATGCAATAAAATCCTCAAAATTATGCAAACTAAATACATGAATTTTAAACAATTTTCACATTAATCATTACACTTACTTTATATTTTTTCCATGAAAATAAGGGTATATTAATGTTTTATTGTGTTTAGACATCCTAGAAACCCGCGAAATAATTAGACCCGTTAATTTTAGTTGACCCGAATGAGAAGACCCGCATTAGCTTAGAGTTTTGACTTTTGGTTAAATGTTTTGAGATTTTGGGCTTTTTCCTAAATTAATTGTGATGCATACTTGAAATATTTAAAAGGAACACGATTAAAGGTTTGCTTGATGATTGTGGAAACTGGATTACTTCTATGGAAGGAATCGAAAAGGTGCTTACCAATTTCTTTGGACAACTCTTCACTACTTCCATCCCTATGGCTATTGACATTCTTACCATCACATATCACACGTGTAAATTGATTACGAAGGAAATGAAGGACTTTTTGGACGGAGAATTCTCCCGACAAGAGATCAAAGAGGCGGTTTTTTGTATGCACCCTAGCAAGGCTCTAGTGCTTGATGGATTTAATGCAAGGTTCTTTCAAGAGACGTAGGAGATTATTGGTGATTCGGTTTTAGATGTAGCGCATAAAATATTAAACGAACATGGAGATTTGCATGATTGGAACGGTACCCTGATCACACTGATTCCAAAAATTAAATCGTCCACTAGCGCGACACACTTCCGCCCGATTAGTTTGAGCAACGTTTGCTATATAATTATAGCCAAAACCATTGTTAATCGCCTGATCAGAGTTCTTCCTGAGGTGATTGATTAAAATCAGAGTGCGTTCATTAAAGGGAGACAATTTTTTGACAATGTCCTGATTAGCTATGAATGTATGCATTGGCTTAGAAATAACAAGATTAACACCGGTTATGCAGCACTAAAATTGGGGAGATCAATGAAAGAGGCTTTTGGATATCATGTTAAGAAACTAAGTAAATTTAAATTGTGTTTTCATTGATAATTGGAATGTGTGAATTCATGGCTTATATACAAGTTAGTAGAAGGATCTAGAAACGGTTACATGGATGTTTCTAAACTATACAAGCTTGATTAACAAGTTAGCTAAGCATATGAGAGTTTGCATGATATGCGGGTGTATGTAACAATTTGGTGTGTGTGATGAATACTTGAAATATTTCATGCACTAATAATTTGTAAAATTATAAAAAAATATTTTATACATTTTTAAGACGTAGTTGTTACCTACTGTCACACACTCTCCCAAAAAAAATTATTGCTCAGTCAATAAATGCATCTCTCTCGGAACCATAAATGCATTTTACCTTTTCGAAAGCGTTGTCCAGAAAACAGTCACAGGTTTGCTTACACCTATCCCCTTTTTCTTCTTCCCTAAATCACACTCACACTCAAATTTTATGATTATGCTCTAAAGTAAAATGGTGAAACACGAATTTAGAAACGCTCCGCCGGGTTTTGATAACCTAGCTACCGCCCAACTCTGCCACCGCCGCCGGCGTTGATTCTTCACTAGAGCAGGGGACTCGGCGGAAAAGAATCCAGCGGGAGTTTTTCGAGCCACCAAAACCTGGATCCACGTCTCTGTTTTTGTAAGCTTATGATATACTTGTAATTGTAATTGTGTGTGATTGAATTGAAATTAAAGCTCTATAATTATAATTATGATTTAAGGTGCATGCAATAGTTTTGTAAATATTTGCTTGTTCTTTCTTGGAGGATTAAATTACTATATACCGTACGTTACCTCAAAACATTAATAGATTACTGTAAATTAAAATTAAATTTGCATATTTGATTGGAGGAATTGATGTTGGATTTTCAATTGAAACCTAAAAGAAAGTCTGTTGTACGTATGTAGTACGTAATTAAAGAACAAGTCTGCTGATTGGCATATTTGATTTGAGGAATTGATGCTGGATTTGGATGATAATTGGATTTTAATTGGATTTTAAACCATATTTCATACTAGAACGGTGTTATCTATCTCCCATTTGGTTTGCTCATTATATAGGAATAATATTTTTGTCCCTTGTATATATATATTTTTCAAATTTCTTCTATATTTTTATTTCTGCACGTACCCTTTGGTTCGATGAATGTGTTTGGAAATCAAGACGGTTTTTAACAGGCCACTTAACTGACTTAAGCTAATCCATCTATGAAATTTTAATAAGATTGATTTGGGCAAAACCTTCTCACAAATTAGTACTACTACAAATTACTCAATTCATTCCTTTCAATATGTAAAAGCGTTATGTGCCTATTTCATATTTTTTTATTAGTAGGATTTACAGATTTTCATTAATTAATGAAACTAGATCTTCAGACACTTCCACTTAAAGTTTAATCCTCAATTTAGGTTTGAAATTAATTTCAAACACAGGTATAAATGTAAAATACTCTATTAATAACATGCAACTAAATAAAGTCGATCATATATACAACTAAACATAATTTTAATTTGTCATCTTGATCTGCATATCTAAGAAATTGGTGTGCATGCCTCAACTTAAAATTTATCTCCTTACTAGTGAAGGTGTCATTTTTAACGTTAAAAAATATAGCTTCATTAAATGCTACGATAAACGATGTATCACTATCGCAGAAACCAACAAGCTTTGGATAAGTGAAGGTCTTCTCAACAACTCTTATGTTCACATTCATCTTCATCCACTCATAATTATATTTGAAATTGGTTAGACGCTATACTTGTACGTTTCCATCTGGCGTCTTGGTACTCTACGAGCCTCGTCTTTTGGGCATCGACATGAGTTTTTGGTAAATAGAATTTGTTAAAACGTTGTTGGGTTATATCGAATGTCAATACGTTGTTTGAATATGTGCTCTGATAGAAAAGTCCACCTACGGTCAATGACGGATCTACATTGGGTCCAGAAGGGACAATGGCCCCCTGTAATTTTGGAAATTTACTAGGGGTATTTTGGTAATTTCACACATATAATTAATACTCCGTCTCTTAATTTTTTCCACACTTTTCTTATTGAAACGTTTCAGAATTACTTGAAAATTCTTAATATGAAAATAATCCACGAAATTAATACTCTTACAACAACATCATAATTTCAAATTTATCACTCATTTTGTGCCCACATTTTACCTACATTTCACTAAGTTCATTGTACACCTCATTAAAATCTCCTTTATACATCACCAAATCACCCAAAAATTCTTCTTTTATTTGATCTCACATCCCACTAAATTCATTTATCTTAAAAAGTAAGTCGGTCAAGATGTGCAAGTCATCACAAGATGGAGAGAGTATGAACTTCTACCAAAACATTATGAAAGTCAACTTGTTCGATCAATTTAATTTAATGGAATGTATTGACAATTTCATTTAGATGGTCCACCTCTTCTATAATACAAAAGTGGTTTTTTCTTCCTATCTTCAACACTTTTTGCTTCCACATCCAACTTTCTTCATTAAGTAGAAATCATAAATTGGTTTAACAACATCATTCTTCAACTCATTAACTTCATTAAGAACAATTTCAGCACAAATTTGACCTCGAATCTTGTTTCTAACATTAACCTGGAAAAAAATTATAAGAAAAACTATAGTAAAAATGTAACAAAAACAAAATAATGAACTTAAAAAAAGTTACCTGTGACAAATCTGGAACATCATAAACAGTACCATCAGAATGGCGTATGTGATGCATTAAAAATACACCACAATCTTTGTTTTGTTCATCAGATCCACCTTTTGTTACCCATTTAAAAGGAACATTTTCAATTTGATAAGCACTAACAACACTTGCTTTATCATAACCCATTTGTTTCAAGAAAATTGACATCACCCTACTCTACAATCAGCAAAAATAAATATATTAAACAAGTACTGCATAAATAACATATATTATAATATTTAAATAATGGAAAATAGCAATTTAATACATACCAATACCCTGCAAGCTTTTTGATAATCACTTGACTTCCCATGATTTAGATTATCCAAATAATGGACCTTCCCATCAACAAAGTTGAAAGCCACGGCAGCAAAGTGATCAAAAATACAAAATGGTACAAAAATCTGCAAAAACATTAAAAAATATAACATATTAAAAATAATCCAAAAATAATAAAATGTAAACAAAAAATAAATAAAACATGTACCATGTTAACAGTGTTGACAACATGAACATTATCTCCAAGAAACTGTTTCCATGAATGTATAATACCATCAACATTCTCTTCAACATGGCCTGACTTTTGAATAATGGCTTTCAACAAAGGCTATATCAATAAACACATACATATATTACTGAATTTTATAATCAGAAAACTTTAAAAAAAAGTATGATAAAAACAACTAAACAGTAACATACATTATCAAAAGAAGAATTAAATAAACGTACACTGTGTTCAAGATTAAAACAAACTCTAGTCTTTCCAAGTGATGTCTCAGAATTCACCATAAGACAAAAAGCAGTAACAATTGGTTGAACAACCTCGGTGTCAACATTGAGAGAAAACATATCCTCAATTGAAACCCAATTAAAATCACCAGATTTAAACAAACTTTCACTACATAAAAAGAAAACAAATAAATAAACATCATTACACAAAATCATTACATATAAAAAATTGAATAAAAGAAAAAACTTACTTCTTCTTCTCCTCATTTGAAAAGACATAGTCAATAACCTCCTTATGACTGAGTGTAAAATCAGAGAAAACTATCATGTTCTTCTTATACATATCCAAAATCAACAGTAATGTCAAATAAATTAATGCTATCAACATTTTTCAAACTGGCATTCCCATTTCCATCAGAACACTCATCAAATTTAAATTCATCACCAACAAGGCCAGATACCTCCCTCTCAATCACTTTAATATCACCCAACTCATCACTATCAGATGATAATAATTTAAAACTCGGCATCTCAACAACAAGCTTCTTTGACTTTTCAAAATTTTAAAAAAAAATTATCCAAACACTCGCAGACCTTCGGATCAGAAAAGAATTTAAGGGAATCGCCGAGTTCTTGATCAATAGGAGTAGATTCACTAGACTAAGAAGCAGTAACAGATGAATTTTTCAACAATTCAAGCTTATCAGACACAGTCAAAATGTCCTTTTTCATAGAGTTAACCAAATCTTCAACATGCTACAACAAAAAAAATAAAAAATAAGAATTATTAAATTCAAAAATACTAAAAGTAATATAACCAATAAATTTTATTTAAAAATACCATAAGAGTTTCAATTTTGTCATCAACATTTTTTATAATTCCCAAATTGGCAACACAACCACCTGATTCAAAAAATACACAACAGATAAAAAAATTAAACAAACATTACAAAAACATTATTAATTACACAATAACACATAATAATATCATAAAAACCTTTAGAAATTGGGAACTTATCCATAACAACAATACCATCACCAAAAACACCAGCCTCAACTTCTTGAACACATTGAACAAAAACCAACTCATCAGACCAATGTCTAATTAACGGAAGGGTACGAGGAATAACTTCAACCCTCCACATAACCCTATGGAAATACAATATCTGAAGAATAATTAAACACCCACTGCAATTAGAAGAAGAGTTCTTCTTATAGTTGGAAACAGCTTAACACAAATTGTCCAAAATATATTGACACCAACCAAACTTTGGAATATCATCTATAACTTCAATGGACTTAAGAACCGATGTGCAAATTAAGTGGTTGGAAGTTGGCCTAAGACAGAAATAGCATACAAAACAAACAGTCTCTTAAAGTCATCACCGCCATTCTTAAACTGATCCTCCTCCAACAATTCACCCAACTTAGAAACAGGCATTGATGATCTAACATTAAATTTTCACCAAAATCATCCACAATGGTACTTTTACTTTTCCCATAACACAACATTGATTTCTCTTCATTTGTAGGCAACATGAAAACATCATGCACATCATCCGTTGTAACAAAAAACCTGCAATCATTACCAACATTCAAGACTCGACTACTGCTATTAAAATTCTCAATTAACCACTGAATCATCAAATAACTATGGCATTTGGACATCCTAAGATAAAGGAGACCCCCAAAACCAATGCTCCTAATATCTTCACACTGTTTTTCATTTAACTTTCCAATTAAATGAAAAAGAGCTTTTGGTCTGCAATGCATAATGAAGTTCCTACAAGAAAAAAATAATATTATAAATAAAAATCAAGTATATAAACAACTATCTACTAAAAAAGATACAAACATCAAAATTTTAATCACCTCCAATCAGCATGACAAGAATCACTATCAGTGTTAAAATTAGAATCGATTTCATCATCAGATTCATTGGAATTATCACTACAATAAACAGAAACAATAAAAGATTAGAGTACAAGATTAATAAAATCATAGTATAAACATAATTGAATTAAAGTATGAAAATAATTGTAACAGAGTACGAACATATACACATCAGAGTACCAAAAACAATAACATCACAATACAAAACAAAACAAAGAACAATGAAACTTTAAACACTACGATCAAACATAAAATTACCTCAAAGAACGTTTAACATGACTTAATTTCTTCTTTTTCCCACTGCGATCTAATATCGTAGAACTATCTCGTTTTTTCATTTTATCTGAAACAACAATGCAAAACATAAGATTAATAACAATCGAATAAAGGATATTTATAACACTATAATAAACCGCCTCAAAAACCACCAAAACTGCAATATAAAAACCGAAATCACCAAATAACTGAAATAAAAAACCGCAATCATAAATAATTACACATAAAGTATTTGCACAAAAGTTTTTGCGTTTTAAGTTATATTGACTTACACTTTTTGATAATATTATATTGCACCTTTTAGTTATATGATGTTGCACTTTTCAATTGTAGTATCTTACACTTTACAATAATATTTTCATTTATAGTGACTTACATTTTTTAAGTAATATTGTGTTGCACTTTTTAGTTATTTTTCATTAAAAATTGTGATACTAACTTGCACTTTTTAATAATATTGTGTTCCACTTTTCAGTAAATATTGCGTTGCACTTTTCAATTATAATAACTTATACTTTTCATTAATATTGTGTTGCACTTTTCAATTATACCGACTTACACTTTTCATTAAAAATTGTGATACTGACTTGCACTTTTAACAATATTGTATTGCACTTTTAATTTATACTTCCTCTGTCCGCCTATAAGTTTCTCATTTTACCATTTTGGTCTGTCCGCCTATAAGCTTCACATACCTTTTTTGGTAAGTACTTTTTCTTACACTTCACTTTATATCTTACTTTTTTCTCTCTATCTCTCTCCTATCTCTCAATCACATCACTTGTACTATATCTATTATTTAATCATTTTTCTTAATCTCTGTACCAAAAAGTAATGTGAAACTTATAGACGGACGGAGGGAGTAATAATTTACATTTTTCATTAATATTGTGGTGCACTTTTAATTATACTAACTTGTACTTTTTAATAAATATTATATTGCACTTTTTAATTATATTGACTTATATTGAGAAAATTTCATTTTACGTCCTGTAAATTAAGCCTAATCTAGTTTATATCCTTTAAGTTTTTACTTTTTCAATTTACGTCCTAGGGTGTCCAATTTATGTCCTTTTAAGTCCAATTTATATCCTTTTCGCCGGAAAATTGGAATTCCGGTCAAATAGTCCAATTTACGTCCTTTAAGTTTGAAAATTAGAAATTAATAATTAAAAAATTCTGAAAAAAATTAAAAATATCATTAAAAACAAAATATATCATTAAAATTTATAAATTGTGTAAAATAAAAATAAAAATTCTAAAATTCTAAAAAAATTAAAAAATCTAAAATTTGAAAAAATTGTAAATTAAAAATAAAAAATTTCTAAAAATCTCAGAAAAACATAAAATTCTAAATATAAAAAATCTATAAATTAAAATTTTAAAAATGTTTAAAAAAAAAAAAAAAAATTATACCATTCTAAAAACCTCATTAAAATGAATTTGACACGGTTCTACAATCAATCAAGGCGTGGAATACAAAAAAAAATTAGGAGTTCGAGAAAAACTTTAATGGCGGATGAGTCATAATCAAGTCTAATTTTTTAATAATTTTTATTATTCTTATTGGGTTTTTAGAATTTTTAATATTTAATCTACACATTTTTTAAAAATTAAAGAGATTTTTAGAATTTTTAATGAGATTTTTTAATTTCTTAATTTTAAGTTAAACATTTATATTTTTTGAATTGTAAATTTTTTTATTTTTATTTAACACATTTTATAAATTTTAATGAGATTTTTAAAAAATTAAATAATATTTTAAATTTTATTTTACACATTTTATAGTTTTTAATTTTAATGATATTTTCGGATTTTTAATACTATATTTTAAAATTTCGAATGATATTTTTAGAAAATTTATTTATTAAATTTTAATTTTCAAACTTAAAGGACGTAAAATTGGACTATTTTTCCGGAATCCCAATTTATTCCTCAAATTCCGGTGAGTTTGAAAATTTTCCGGCAAAAAGGACGTAAATTGGACCAAAAAGGACGTTAATCGAAAAAGTGAAAACTTAAAGGATATTAATTGGATTAGACCTAAGTTACAGGACGTAAAATGAATTTTTCTCAATTTTTCATTAAAAATTATGTTGCACTTTTCAATTATATTGACTTACACATTTTAAAAAAAAATTATCAAAAAAATAAAATAAAATTAAAAGTCAACTGGTCAACTCGAATGTACACGGTACACTCAAATGTATTTGAGACCAACACAATATTAAAAAGTACTCCCTCCGTCTCATCTTTATTTTCACATGTGAAATGACACGTGGAATAATAAAAGTGAATTTAGTGGGGATTTTGAGGGGTAATTTTGTAAACTTTTATATGTAAAGTAAAGAAATGAGACTTTTGTGTATTTGTGAAAAAAAAGTAATGACATTTGTGTAAATTTGAGAATATTGTAAGAGTGGAGTATATAAATGATTTTCTATTTTAAAGGTGTGAAAGTAATTGTGGAACGTCTTAAAAAGGAAAGTGTGAAAATAATTGCGGGGATGGAGGGAGTAAACACCTACGAAGATTGCCATAATTTAAATATTGTGATAAAATATGCAATACTTAAATATATCTGCAAAGATAAAGGGTGAATGTATTATATATATGAGTTGGTCTGCTATGGACTCGAGTGCATGTTAGTCCATGTTGCACTTTTCAATTTTACTGACTTACCCTTTTTGGTAAATGGTGTTGCACTTTTCAATTATTACTAAAAATATTATTATACAGTTTAATAATTGAAAAGTGCAACACCATTTACCAAAAAGTGTAAGTCAGTAAAACTGAAAAGTGCAACATGAAAAGTGCAACATGGACTAGGCTGCATGCACTCGAGTGTATACTAGACTTTACCTATATATATATATTTTTTTTTTTATTTTTTTTTGCATTTATGGAATATTTGGCTTCGAGTGTAGAAGAAAGTGAATTTGTTTAGTAATTTCTTTTTATTACAAAAGGTGTTAAGTATTATATTATTTTTTTTATTAATTATAGACTTTTTTTTTTTTTTTGTAAGAAAAAAAAAAAGAAATTAAATTAAGTGGATTGATTATTGATATATGTGGTGGATCATCTAAAAGTTACATGAAAAATGAACAATTCCAAGGCCGACGAAACAGAGACTGAGCCATCATCATTCTCATCTTTAGGGTTAGAAATGTCAGCGGCTTCCGTCACGGACGGCGTCGCTGCGGCGGCTCTACGCTCGGTGCTCCAACGGGTTAAACAGGCAGCGGAGCGGTCGGGCCGTGGCTCGGAACGGATCCGAGTTGTAGCTGTGAGCAAGACTAAGCCCGTCACTCTCCTACGCCAAGTCTACGACGCCGGCCACCGCCGCTTCGGTGAGAATTACGTCCAAGAGCTTATCGAGAAAGCTCCTCAGGTTTCACATCTTTCTCTGTATTTGTAGGTGAATTTGATTATTATTCTGTTGTGATCAGTTGTGGATGACTAAAAAATTGATTTAGGTCAAATTGAGAATCCTATAATCTTGTGTACAATCACCAGCTTTTGTTTGATTGTACAATTGCAGCTTCCAGAAGATATAGAATGGCATTTAATTGGATAATTGCAGCTTAATTTGTTTAATTTCACATCTTAGTCGTGATTGTCTAAAAAAATTGATTGGGGTTAATTACATACTTCTATAATCTTGTGTACTATCACCGTGTTTGTTTAATTGCAGCTTCCAGAGGACATAGAATGGCATTTCATTGGGAATTTGCAGAGCAATAAAGTGAAGCGACTCCTATGTATGTTAATTCGAACCTTTATTCCTTCTTAATGATATTGATGTTCATCTATTTCCTACATAAACATGCACATTATTATATGGTTGATTCAGAGTATTTCTTGACAGTTGTAAAGGTGGACATAGCCATCTAATTATAAGAACAACGTGGCTGCAGATAAATTTTAATTTAGTGCTTGAAAGTTGCAAATGTCTTAGAAATAAAGCTGATTATTCTTGATGATAAAATGTGGCCTTTTACTTATGCTGTTTTTGGATCTAGGTTTGACATGTCTGCTATGGATTTCTGTTTTAGGAACTATATGCTTATTATATTCCCCACTTGAAAAGGATTTCTGTTGGATGTAAAAACTTGTAGCTGTGGAGATATTGACTAGCTTGTGGAATTTGATGTAGAATAAGCCTTCTGATGATATGTACTATGAAAATCTAGAAAGAAATAAACTGGTCTAATGTGCATTATTTATATTTTTCCTTTCTGTTCTGCAGCTGCTGTACCAAATCTAGCCATGGTGGAGACTGTAGATGATGAAAAGGTAAAACAAACATGCATCCATATTTTCTGGGTTTTCTTAATTTTAACTGAAATTTTATCATGGAAGGTGTTAAGATGGTACACTTATTTCTTCTCCTGGATGCTATTTATTCTCTACCCACTGCTGCTTTTTGATATTCATTAATCTTTACATTTGAAGGTCTTCTTCAAGCAAAACTCTATCCTTTACTATCAAAACTACTTTTTGATTATGAATAATAGTTATACACTGCAACTCTAGCTTTGATGGTTGCATATCATAATCAAAGCAAGGTCACCAGCTTATAGAATTCCCGGAGATTTTTAGGGGGCACTTGGGTGCAAAACTGTCAATGGGAATACTGATGAGAATGAGCATAGAATAATTGTGGTGGCTAATGAGAATAAAAGATGATCAATTCATCTTCATCATGGAGTACTTCGTATGAGGTAAAAATGAGACTCTAATTATCATTACCCCATTTTGATTAACTACCTCTCCTCCTATAACCATTTCTCCTCGATCATTCCACTATTCCTCAACTGACAATCATATTTTGTCCCCAAGATTAGAGAAAAATACTAACAACATAACCCTATTTTCATTGTAATTCACTATTCGATGATTCCCATTACCATTTCCTTTGAAGAATTTGAAACCAAGCGCCCCCTTAATAGATTAGAGAGCCGTGAAGAAACAATTACATAGAAGATAAGAATGTTGAATTCTAAGATAAAACCATATATGCTACAACTAACTATCTGTGATCTCTTTTATGGTACCAATATTTATTTACCAGGCATATGTAAACATTATTACAATGTACTATGTACTTTTCAGTATTTTAGAAGCTTAAACCAGAGTATATAAAGAATATGCTTGCTGACAAAATGGATTGGGATTCCGTTTGATTTCCCAGGAACAATAAATGGAAATGGATCTGCCTACGTCTTCTATGTATTTTAATTTTCCCAATAATTTTTTTTCCTGTAGATTGCAAATCATCTTAACCGTGTTGCTGGAAGCATCGGAAGAAAGCCTTTGAAAGTAATGGTTCAAGTGAATACCAGTGGTGAAGAATGTGGTTATCTTGAGTATGTCCTAATTGATGGATCTCTTTTTTTATTAAATACTCCCTTCGTCCCTTGATTATTTGCACACTTTCCTTATTGGAACATCCAAAGATTACTTGCACACTCCTAATTTGAAAATATCCCACAAAATTAATACCCTAACGACATCATTTTATTTCCAAAATTGTCACTCCTTTTTTGTCCACATTTTACTTTGTACCTCACCAAATTTCTTTTACACCTCTCACTAAATCACCCAAAATACCCCTCCTTTATTTTATTTTATTTCACATATCACTAAATCCCATTTTCTTAAAAACTGTACCTGTCAAACCATGCGAGTAATCCTGGACGGAGGGAGTATCAAATAATCACACTAATTTTGTTTTATATTGCACCCTTATAAAGAAAAAGTGGTTTCATCTTGTGTTTGTGCAGCAAAATATGGTGTTGAACCATCTGGCTGTGTGGAGCTCGCCAAACATGTTAGTACTAATTGCCCTAACCTTGAGTTTTGTGGCCTGATGACCATAGGAATGCCAGATTACACATCTACCCCGCAGAATTTCAAGGTATTATAACTAATGTAATAGTAATGGTATATTTTGATTCTACAATTATTTATCATTGAAACTATCCTGATTCCATTAGTTTGTGGGTATCAGACATTAACAAACTGCCGAACTGAGGTTTGTAAGGCGCTTGGGATGGCAGAGGAGCAATGTGACTTATCCATGGGCATGTCGGGTGATTTTGAGCTAGCTGTGAGTGTGAATGCTTCTTTTAAATCTGTTTCAATGATACAAGCTCAGAATTTCTTAGCATAATTTACAAATTTCAGCATAATAAATGGGAAAATGTTTTTTTGGTCCTGTAAGTTTCCCATTTTCGGTTTCAAGGAACTTCACTTTTCCTAATTGAATTTTGACATGTTAACTTTCAAAATTCAATTTTTTTGTCCTTTGACTGGCTACAGTGGGTTAGTAATATTGAAAAAATGTCATGTTAACTCAAAACCGGTTGGTCACCTGCCATAGCTAGTTAAAAGACAAAAAAGGACTAAAAATCTTAATTTTTGAAAGTTAACGGGATAAATTCAATTTGGAAAAGTAGAGTGTCCTGAAACAAAAAGTGGGCAAACTTATCGGACTAAAAAAATAAAACCTTTTCACATAGTAAATAAATTTATATGCTTAAACTGCAAACGAACTATCTTTAAATCTTGGGATAGTTCCATCCCCTTTGTTTGTTTCTTCTTAAAACCTCATGAGGTCCTTTCATTTCGAATCATAATGAGATGGATTATCGTATAATTTTCTGTGGTACGGTACGTGTCTGGGAGGCAGACAGAATATGTGATGAATTTCTTGATCATTGTTGCAGATTGAGATGGGCAGTACAAATGTTAGAATTGGATCTACCATATTTGGAGCAAGGGAGTATCCCCAGAAACAGTAGATTCGTCGTCGTTATTAAGATCAGGATACAGGTGCACTTCAATTTCTGCTCTGTTTGGAGGTAGCTTATCTATTTCCAAGTATGTTACCCCTGTTGTTATATGTCAGCGGGTCATAATCTGATGCTCGATTAATACATTTTTAACTCGTCTATTGATGTTTGTAATCTATAGTGAAATAAAGGCCATTTTAGTGCATTACCTCCTTTTCATCTCGTTTTTATTTTTAGACAATTAGCTAGGAATGTGTGTGTATTACAGTAAAAACTCCATAAAGTCATATTGTCGGGACTGGATTCTTTTTTTTTTTTACATAGGAAAAAATATTTCAATAGAGTTTTACATAGAATTTTTTTTTTTCAATATAATGCATGGATATATAAATACATCCACTTTGATAAAATATAAAGTACATTAACAAATTTACGTAACTAATTAATATGAATTTGGGTAAAATAAATACATCCACTTTGATAAAATATAAAATACATGTATGAACTACTCCCTCCCCATTATTAATTGAACATTTATTGTTTGCACCGGTTTTAATATAAGAATTATTTATTGGTATTAAAGGTAATAAAGTGATTTTTTAGGAGGGATATAATGGGTAATTTAATTTTTTTGAAGAGAGAATCTTTAGTTAGTGTATAAAAAGTAAGGGATTAAAGTTTTTTTAGGCCTTTAAGTTGGACTAATTTTGAATTTGGTCCCGATGGAATACACATTTTGATTTTAGTCTCATAAGTTGGTCGAAATTTTGAATTCAGTCCAATTACTACAATTTGAGATAAATAAATCGATCAAATCCATTGATTTTTGTATTTTTCTGCACATGAGCAAATTCACAGTTGATTTGAATTGCACACGAGCTAAGAATTTGATCGGTTTATTTACCTACAATGGTAGTAATTGGACTGAATTCAAAATTTCGGCCAACTTATGGGACCAAAATCAAAATGTGTATTCCATCAGGACCAAATTCAAAATTAGTCCAACTTAAAGGACTAAAAAAACTATAATCCCAAAAAGTAATGACATGAGATGTAAATAAAATATGTTTGAGGGAGTGTTTTGAAAGAGCAAAAAGTTACTTTTTTTTTTTTTCAAATGAGAAAATGTTCAATTAATAATGGAACATATATTTTTGACAAATATTCAATTAATAATGGGACGAGCTATTCCTTAAAATTAAGATGTTGTAACAATATCTGTTGCAAAAGTATGCGCTTAGTACCCTCTAGCGTTTTTTGACTAGACATTTTTTTATATATTTTTTTTTACTTTCTGGAATAGAAGTTCGATTCGGATAATCGAACACACTTTTCCAAGTTGAATCGATGTTCCGAGCAAAACATGTTGTTTTGTTGTGATGATGTATAATCTTGTTTTGGTAAAATTCTATTGTAGGGGTGGAAGTTGCATTTTTATATTTTTTGTCATTATTTTTGCACGTTTTAATTTCTTCGGCAACCTTTTTGCATTTTTTTTTTTAAATTAGGGTTTCGTATTTATTGCTTGAGAATTTTGCAGATAGAATATTTAAAAAATGAATAAAAAAATATTCTAGACACTAGGCGATGTCAATTCATTCAACTATCATTTTTCGACTTATGTAACCTTGGTCACAATCAACCATAAATAAATAACCTTGGTCACAATCAACCATAAATAAATATTTCAGGTCATCTTATAGTAATGATATACTCCCAAATATATAGTGAGTAGTTTTTTTTTTTTTTTTTGAGGGAATATATAGTGAGTAGTTAAGGTATAGAGAAAGTAGAAAAAATAAAAAGGGGTGAAAGAGAAAATGTAAAAATAGATGAATGAGAAATGTAAATTTTAGATTGAAACTGTAGAGCCCCAAAAAATCTAGTGGACGCCACTCAGATTGGAAAAGCATCTTCTGATTTGAAATAACATTTTTTAAATTTAAATGGATTCAAGTGAAAGACTATACCATGCTAACCATGCATGTGCCTAACTCGTGTGTCGTCTACATTTCTAAGTCAAACGTGTACTTGACTAAAACATTACAAAAATAAGTTATTATGCATATGATGTGATATCTTAAATACTTTTATATAAGAAGATATGACAATTGAAAATAAAGTTGTCACACATCCAAAATAACATTAACGACATGATTGGTATGTAGGAATGACTTGGGAATGGAATGATCATTCCTTAATTCATTCCAAATACCATGATTGATATATTTATTTATTAATTCCATTTGGAATGGTCATTACCAAAAATTAAAGAATAATCATTCCTTCCATACCCCATTATTGTGTATTCCATGATGTAAGGAATTAATTTTCATTTTCACATACTACTGTATTATTTTTCACTTTCAATAATAATAATTTAAAAAATTAAAAAAAAAATATTTAATATTGTAACTATTAAATAAATACAATAATTTATTATTCATAATAAAATTTTAAAAATCAATAATAAAAATAATAAATTTAAAAATTAAATAATAATTAAATATATATTAATATATAATAATAGTCATAAAAATATTAATAATACATACCGTTAAATTAAAAAATATTTATTATTTGATAATAATAATTTAAACACTCAACAATAATATTTTTATATATTAATAATAATATATATTAATATATAATATGGAGTACTATAATATTTAATAATAATAATATTTTTTAAATAATCTATATATATATAAAAAGAGGCTAGTCTGTTTCCCGCCATTTTTTACCTTCTATTTTTTTTTTTAATTCTTTCTAAGACTTTTTCGGTTTTAGTGTAGTACATTAATAATTATTTATATTAAATTATTTGTTCTACAAATAAAGCATAGTGTAGTACATTAATAATTATTTATATTAAATTATTTGTTCTACAAATAAAGCATATCAAGTGGATTAACACAGTCACACAGGTGACGATTGGATTTCCCAACGCACAAGAAATGCAGTAAAATATACTCCAACAATTGTATTTTATTTTATCTATATGAATTATAAATCTTCCATTTTATTTTACTATTTAGTTATTGCTCTGAAATGGGGAGATTAATTTCATTACTTCATTTATTTCAATTTTATTTTTTATTGAACATTGCTATGTATTTCATTCGTCCCACAATAATTTTCACAATTTTTTTTTCGGGACGTTTCACAATAACATTCAAACCTTTAAATTGAAAAATCTTTTATAAATTTCACCTTCACAATATCCTCAATTTTACGTAAATGTCATTACTTTTTCTCCACACATACACACACGTCAACTCATTTATTTACTTTATACATAAAAGTTTACAAAATGACCCCTCAAAATTTCACTTATTATTACACTTTTTTAATATGTGTGTCCATCTAGCTACCTATGAAAATTATTATGGAAAAGAGAGAGTAATTAATAAAGTTATTTTTGTGAGAATAAATGTTATATGTATCAAAATATAGGAAAATACAATTATGTCATTCGTGTATCCTTTATGCGTACCACAATTCATTATAAGTTTTTTTTCCTTTTTTTCTTTTGTTGTTCTTAAGTGCAAGACCGATATCAAAAGGATAAATGTGTTTTTACTCGAAGCATATTAAATAGAGTACTAATTTGTATGCATCAGCGTCTCAAATTATGTGTACTATATTTTTTATATTATTATTGTAGATTGAGTAAAATGTGTGGTTTTATTTTTTTTATTGTCAACTACATTTCATGTGTATTTGAATATGATTGTGATTACTGAATGGTTATTTGGTTGCGTACATATGATCTGGAAAATATATAGTTCAACTCATATAGGTAAATGACGTTGATATTGTGATTTGTATATGTTTATGTTTTTGTTGTGTCCATCCATCTCATCTTTATAATATTCAGATTCTCCTAAGTTTGTTGCAAAACTTGAATGTAAAGGAATATTGCATTTTGTTGCATGTTGTGTTTGTGGTAAATTTGAAAGAACACGAATGCTTTGGTGTGAAAAAAGTTCAAAATGATTTGTTATGAATGGGTGCATGTGCGTCATCATCAAATCAACCCTTGAATTTATAAAACTAATGTGAATGACGGTCTTTTCGAAGTGCCAGAAAAATAGGAACAAGAGTTGTACTTTCATATAAATTATAATTGTAAATTCATTATATTATATTTATAATAATTTCATTCATATAGACAATGTATTTATATTTTCAAAATATTTAATTTTTTAGCCTACTATTTTAATCAATGCTCCTGTTACTTTTTAAATTTAATCTCGAGTATAATTAAAATTGTTTAATTACTGTATTAATTTGTATTATTTTTATATTGTGTTTCATGTAATTGTAAAACTATTTAATAGGTTTAGTCTGATTGTCATTGTTATAATGTTTATATTAATTTAGTTGGATTACCTTCTGCCTGAAAAATAATAATAATAATGAAGATTAAGCTATATTCATGTAGTTATTTATTTGTTATTTAATTTTTTATTAAATTACAATAATTTGATTAATGGCTATGCTTTGACAACATTTTGAATTTAATTTGTGTTGTTTTACACAATGCTAATAATTTATACGAAGTACATTTTAATTAATTTATATATTGTAGAAGTATTAATTATGAACGAAGCTCGATAAGAGAATCATTGACGTCATAAATTTAAGTAACTTCGGGTAATGATGATAAATTAAACTAAAACAATATGAAATTGACAAAATATAATTGCCTAATTAATTTTACCATTATAAAATATATATTATCCGTGCAACGCACGGGTGAAATACTAGTAAATAGTAATAATAACAAATCATCGCAACAACAAAAATTAACAATAATAATAATTTAGGTAATCAGTCGGCGTTTATTGGAGGAAGACAAATAATGGACGGGATTTTAATTCTAAACGAGGCTATAGAGGAGGCGAGGAGAACCAAAACACCGAGATTATTCTTCAAAGTTGATTTCGCAAAGGCCTACGACTCGGTGTCGTGGGATTTCCTTGATGAAATGCTTGAAGGTATGAATTTCAATATGAAGTGGAGAGGATGGATTAAAGAGTGTGTTTCGTCAGCAACGGCATCAGTCCTGGTCAACGGTAGCCCTTCAGGCGAATTTAAACTAAATAGGGGCCTAAGACAAGGAGATCCATTATCCCCGTTTCTTTTCCTGGTGGTTGCTGAGGGTCTCAGTATTCTAATCAAAAGGGCAGAGGAGCTCAATATCCTAAAAGGGGCTGCTATCGGGCAAGAGCAAATTCGAGTCTCTCATCTTCCGTATTCCTATGCTCGGCTGAACATCAGAATGTCAAGGTAATTAGGGCGCTTTTGAGGAATTTTGAACTATTATCAGGGCTTAAAGTTAATTTCAGCAAGTGCTCTCTTTCCGGATTACAAATCCCAGAAGCAGCGATTCATCAATGGGCTGAGGAGCTGGGATGTGCAGCAACATCAGTCCCGTTCACCTACCTTGGGATCAAAGTCGGATGCAACCACAAATTACATGGATCCTGGAGTAGTCTGATCCAAAAAATTAAAAAAAGACTCGAGTCGTGGAATTCCAAGCATATCTCGATGGGGGGAAGGGCAGTCCGTTCTGTCCGCCATGCCAGTCTACTGCCTATCCTTCTTCAAATTACCAAAAAAAACCATTAATGAGATTAAGAAGCTGCAGAGGGTTTTTTTGTGGGGTGGGAATGAAAACAGGTCCAAAATATCTGGGAGGAGGTGTGCAAAAATAAAGAGGAAGGGAGGTTAGGCATACGGGACTTAGAGACTTTTAATTAATCTAGCTTTGATAGGAAAGTGGATTTGGAGATATCTAGACGAGGGTGACAGGTTGTGGGTAAAAGTGTTAAATTCAAAGTATGGGGGGTTGGGAGAAACAGAATCCTCAATAAGGGCTAGAGGGAGGGGGAACGAAAAAGGAAAATCGGGGTGGTGGAGAGACATAGAGGCTTTATATGAGGGTGGGGAGAGTGGTAAATTGAGGTGGTACTTGGAAATGGTGAGAAAACCTTATTTTGGCAACACAATTGGGTGGGTGAGATTAGACTTAGGGACAGGTTTAGGAAGCTGTATAAACTAAGCAAGCAGAAATATAGGGCTATAAAAGGAATGGGAGACGGAGGGGGCGTGGAAGTGGAGGAGAAGATTGTCTAATAGGGAAATGATTATTTTTAACGAGTTGCTGGCTGTGATTGACAGGTTAAAACCCGAGCAACACAAAACGGATATGTGGCGGTGGAAACACTCCACAAAACTTGCCTACGAAAGAAGAGTCAAAGCGAAGGGGGATATGCAAACTGTTCAAAAAATTATGGAAAAATTGGGCACCAAAGAAAGCAACCATTACGGAAGAGACTACCGACAAAAGACAAGCTAATCGAGAGAGGCGTGCAATTCCCGGCTGATCAGACCAAATGTTACATGTGTAAGGAGGCTGAGGAAACCATCTCTCACACCCTATTCACCTGTGGAGAAAGCAGAGGAATCTGGGACGAAATAAACAGATGGTTGAACCACCAAGTGATCACTCACTGGGATCCAGGTACAAATTTCCAGCAATTTAATGGGCTGTTGGGGAGAGGCAAAAAGAGTACCATTGCATCAACTATTTGGATAGGGGTGCTATGGGCGATCTGGAATTTGAGAAACGACATATGCTTCAACGGAGGAAAAAAGTAGTGGAAACCATAAAGCTCCGTTTGAAATTGTGGATAGGAAATAAGAAGACAAAGGTAAGGGAATGTACAATAGAGGAATGGAGAAATCAACCAACAAAATTCTTTGAAGAATTGTAAGCAGCTGATGGGAGGAGTATTACAGCAGACTTTTATTTCCAGAATTCTTATCTGTAATCTGCTCCTTGGTAGAATAGATCGTTTGATACTGCTTCTCAATTAATTGTAAGGGTTGAGTACCCCTTTACTTCTCTTTCACAAATATAATCCTTTTTACTGATCAAAAAAAAAAAAAAAAAAATTTAGGTAATTTTACACAACACCAATTTTCCATTCCTTGTTCATACCAATCATAACAATTGTCATTCCTATTTTATTCCTTTCCCAACTTCATTCCATTCATGAACTCATTCCATTCAACCATATTTTCATTCTATCGTACCAATCACGCCGTTACAGGTGTAGACAAATCATCCTAGTAGTTTTAAAGAGATCCGATCAGTTGACCCAGCAGTTCATACCTAATTAGAGAATTAAAACTTGAAAGATAATATAAGTCGTAATGATACTTAATATGTTTCTTACGTAAAACTTAAAATTTAGTAAGTACATTTAACAAAGTTTCTCCAGTCAGTCACACGTTCGCTTCGTCATCAACATAATTTAAAATGATTAAATTAGCATCATGAGTCTTTCTCTAAGGAGAAGTCCAGTGAGATGACATTTAATATACATTACATTAAAAAAGTTAATTGATACGTCAATCGAGAACATGCCAAAGCCCGTAGACCTGACTCATTTCACACAATAATTCATAGACTTACCTATTTCATAAAGAATATAGTTCGTCAACTTGCCATAATTCACACCGAGCATAATCTGAAGATCTACATGCTCGTATTAACACACGAATTAATCTAACTAATGCAGATGCAATTAGATGTTACCCACTTTTATCTTTGGTGGTATAGGGTTGGCCTCCTAAGGATTAGACTGATTCACATTGCACTCGATACATTTAACTAACTTTTAGATTTATATAATGTATATATACGTGACACTTCCGAATAACAATAAGTTTAGAACATTCCACACATCAAATGAGCAATTGTAGTTATGATACTAGTCAAAATCACATGAAAATGGAGAAAAAACATTTAAGATAATTTATATGCACCTTTCTAATTGGCAAAAGGGTTAATTGCAAAAAAAATCACCACCTTTTGAGTATTTATCAATTACAGCATATTCTTTTTTTCTTTGCAATTCGATGCACCACCTTTTAAAGTTTTGCAATTCAATGCACCGATATATTTTTCGATCAATTTTAATTTGACGTGGCTCCTAAAAATTGCAAATTCGTCATGTTTTGCGCGATTATATATGTATATACACATTTTTTATTTTTTTTGTAGCATAACATAAAAAAATGTTTTATTTTTATTTTTTGTGATTAAGAAAAAACAAGTCAATATAATCAAGAAAAAATATTAAGATAAGGAATAAATATGATTTTAGTTAATGCACAACTTGTGTGATTAGAATTTTTTTTAGCAAAACATGTTAATGGACATCATAGGAATAAATATATATAATTATAAGAATTTTTTTATTTTGCAGAATTTTTTTATTAGATTTTTGTATATATAAAATTATTTAGATATTACATTTATGTAGAAGATAAGAGAGCTTTGAAATAGAAAACATCAAATCAATATTCATAATATTAAAGCGTAAAGTTGGAGAATTTTGTCAAAACAAATATAAAAATATAGATGAATTCGGTGTGCAATTTATATAAAAAACGTTTTTTTAAATGTGCGTGTGTTTTTCATTAAAAAAAATTATTAGTGATAGTTTATGTGTTGATAATGTGGTGTGTTCGCCGTTTTTTGGCGCCAAGTTAAATTAAAATTGATTTAAAAAATATATTTGTGTATCGAATTGCAAAACTTAAAAAGGTGGTGTATCGAATTGTAAAGAAAAAAAGAATATGTTGTAATTGATAAATACACTAAAAGTGGTGATTTTTTTTGCAATTAACCCTTGGCGAAAATGGAACAATCCTTCTTCTCACAATGTTCAACCGCAACCTACTTTCTTCCGTTCTTCCGGCCTCAAAAGATTTAGCAATAATCGTCTGGACTATGGCTGAATGTTTGAATTTTGTTGGGTTTGAACTTAGTAATTCTCGTAAGTGTCACTCTTTTACTTTACAAATCTGATAACTTTTGGGATGAACATAGTAAATTCACGAGAATCAAATTTATATTACAGTACAAAATTTTCAATATCAGACAATATTGTTTTTGTTAACCTTCTTTTCCACAAAATCCATCCATATATTTACTACTACCATTTAAGAATTTAAAAACAAGCATATCTCTAGTCATTGGTTAGATTGATTGGTTACTCATAAATTTCCACTGAAAGCTGCCAAGTCTATGTATGCAGATTTTCTACCAAGACAAAGCAAATTATGTATAGCCAGCCAAGTAGAAGCTACATCGTTCATCTAATCAATCATTCTATCGTTCGTCTAATTTACAATTCTACCCCAAGACGTGACGGTGAGGAACCACCACTACTATGTTTGCTGGGAGCAGGCGTATTTCGTCGAGACTGTCGTTTGGTAGGGACTAGAATACTCTCCTCCGATTTCCACTTACTATCATCATTCTCTTGGTCTTTCTCGTCCTCCTCTTCATTTTTAAATACCGGATGGATGTAAGCATTTTGAAGGTAGCTTTTAAGATTCAGGTTCGGTTCTCTTGCACGTTCCAAAGTGTCTTTCATCATTGCTTCCTGAAACCCAACCCACAAACACGTAT
The DNA here is from genome assembly GCA_963675135.1 of Galeopsis tetrahit. Taxonomy (NCBI): domain Eukaryota; kingdom Viridiplantae; phylum Streptophyta; class Magnoliopsida; order Lamiales; family Lamiaceae; genus Galeopsis; species Galeopsis tetrahit. The sequence continues at coordinate 20,624,350 of OY776130.1, forward strand.
CTTTCAGTTCAACAATCAAAGTATCAAACTTTGTCACGTGGACAAATCAGAATCTGTCACACATCAGCCATGTCAAAAATGTGGTTGAAACAAAAATAGACCTGTAAAGGATTTCTAACAAATGCAGGTTCGTAACGGCCTTTGCAGAAGTAATGGAACCAAATGGTCAACACTAGAAGCACAATTAGCAACGGGGTCGAGTGAGCATTCCCTTTTGTACTCATTAATCCCATTAAAACAAGCTGGGAGAATGCCAACGCAGTTATTATACGTCCATGGACATCCGGCCAAAACGACGCTGCACTTTCATATTCTTGGTTGTACACATTTATGATCTGCATAAACACAAAAGAATCATATAATCAGTCTGTGATTCCGAATTCTTCGATCCGAACACAACCATTTCATAGCATCTCCAACCCGTGGTGGCAAATTAAGTCCATAATCATAATTGCAAGAGTAAAAAACATAAGGGCTGAAGATGTTGAATGTAAAAATGAGAGTTAAAAGTGAGTAAGTATAGTTTACCTGATGACGGAAAACGAGGTAAGCGAGGGCAAAGAAAACCAATATAAACGGGAGGAAAACTGGGGTGACGACAGCGTAGACAAGGCCAAGTAGAAAGTACAATTGTATCTGAGGTTCACCAGTATTAAAACCGATGCTTCCAGGATTCATTGCCTCGTCTCTATCCTTTTCAGTCTTTACGAGGAAGAAATTTTTGAGATGGAACATTATCAAGGGCTTTAGTCTCAAGATCTCCCCAGCAACACCAGCCCATACGTAATGAAGAATGTTGCTTTCATAGGGATTGCAACACCTATTGTTCTAGGGATGCTGCATGATCATATACAGTCAAAATCCATTCGTAAAACTAACCACTTTAGGTATTCATTGCAAATTCTAGGTACGTACTCGTTAGCAGACTGGTGAAGAAACGTATCAAGCTGTTGAAACGCAGTTCCTGCTATTACACTGACAAGGAACACGTTCACGAAGTTGAAGATGTAATATCTGAAGGCAGATCTCCTCTCCAGAGCTGATATTGACAGAAAACCCTCGAATTTGGACATTGTCATCAGAATTGTTGGTAGCACTATCAGGAAAATCTTCAAAGCAATCCCAGGTAGAAAACCTTGGATTACAGACTTGATAAAGGGTCTGCAACATAAATAACTAACTTGTTAAATTCGTGAAAGTTGGCAGGACTAAAAACTATTTTCCCAAAAAAATAAAAAGACAAACAAAGTATGACAGTTCCAAACAACAAATTGTAATCAGATGATGGCATAAGTAGTATAAAAAAAAATACTCACATTTCAATTAGGCCCTTGAGAAATGGCGCTCGTTTTTCAATGCCTTGGATATTTGCAAGAGATTGCACAAAAGTGAGAGGGATCATGAAGAAGAATGTAAGGAAGAAGAAGGAAACAGTAGTAATAAGGGCTCTAATAGTGAGTGAAACATATGGGATAGCAAGGTTATCCCAGTAGACGTCACGAGGCTCTGAAGCCCACTCTGTTAACCACAATGTTGGATTTCTGGTTTGTTCTGTTTGAGCACAAACAGCAGCACCCCATCTACTTCTAAACGAAACAAATGCTGCTGGCATGATGCATTTTGGATCTGTTTTTACCCTCTCCTTTTCTTCAGCTATCTGCATTTCGATATGAATGAAGAAGCACTTAGCTTATATTATAAAAAGACTGAGGATTTAAAACGATGACACCGTTACAAATTTTCCAGTGATTTTGAGGTTAAAATTGGACAATTTTGACTATATTGAAATAGTTACTCCCTCCATCCCACAAAGATAGGCTTGATTTCTATTTTCGCCCGTCCCACAAAGACAGACCAGTTACTATATTTGATGTATCATTAATTTTGCATTTCCATATTTATCCCTATCTTTAGTATCTTCTTTTTTAATAGGACAGTAGTATTTCTAGGGACATTGAAAAGTGTTAAACAATCTATGAAAGACCTCCAACTGATAAAATATTCTGAAAAAGGAAACAAGTTAATTTAATCTGTTGATAAATATTAAATTCATCACTATGTTTGACACAAAGGAAGTGACATTCGACCAAATTTTAAATAGTTTACTACTTACTTCTTTTGAGAGCCTCTCAATTTCAGCAGTCTGATAGTCAATAGCATCCACTTTTTTTCCCCAAAGGCCAAGAAAACCAGTCTGAGAGTTTCGAAACAAGTTGTTAATAGTATCATACGAAAAAAAAAATTGAATAATTTTGACAAAGGAGTAGGGCATTTAGAATGTACACATAACAGTACCTTTCTCATTGGTCGTTTCGTTTGATTTCTCGAATATTTTATTTGGTAATAGTCAAGCCAATTTTTCTTATTTTTCTTCTCCTTAACCAGTTTTGCAAGTTTATTGGCATTGATTACAACCTGCATAAATATTCCAATATAAGTGCCAAGATGCATATCTTTGTATTTGTTTGTCATTTAACTTTAGGCCGCTAACTTGTTCATCTTTGAAAATAGTCCCTTAAGTTTACCAAATTTAACTTTTTCCTCCGTTATCCAACTATAATGAGTTTAATTGGCTAATAGGACGGAAAAAGTTGAATTTGGTTAACTTATGAGACGAATTTCGAAGTCGAAAAAGTTAGCAGACTAAAATTAAAATTGGTGCAAATAGACAGACAAAAAAATGTATGTAAAGCCTAGTTCACCAAGGACTGAATATGAAAAGATGCATTGCAAGCAATAAAATGTAACTCATACTTAAGCCTTTCTATTTATATTTTGTTTATTATATATTTCAATCATGTCATAAAGACATTTATAAAAGTTTCACTTTAAAAAATGACTTTATTTTTAACAAAAAAAGTTTGAAAATCAGGACTTGTCGTTTTATGGGACGAATAGAGTATTTCCCAAGAGACTATGTATGAACCTAATGCTTAAAAAATTAGGTTGACAAACACTAAAAGGAGAGGATAACAACAAGTTCCTAGTGTCCAAATTTACAAACAATGAAATAAACAAAAGAAAGAGAAAGAGAAAGAGAGAGAGAGAGAGAGAGAGAATGAAAGAAACCTGGTGAGTGAGATAGTGATCTGGATGGTTGACCAAGAAAAAATGCTCCACAGATTCACTCACTGATTCATCTGGATCTGCTGGCACATTTCTCACAAGAACCTGCCAAAACAAATAATGAATTAGTGATAAAAAAAATTGTACTTGTGAGACTTAAGTTTTAACAAGAAATTGCATCATACATACCGTGAACTGATCAGGGCGACGTCTTTCAGAAGCAAGGAAATGTAAACGCATCGTTGCAATTGTTGCATACTCCTTCTGCAGAGTGTAGCAAGTCCAAAATGTAAAAGCATATGCCATCACTATGTGAGTCCAAAACCTGTAAATGTCACCACAAAAAGTTTCATCTATAATCACTATTACGAAATTATCATATTGGATAGGATTACGTGTGTGTAATCAGGAGTTAATTTGAGTAGTGTCGATTAGTTCTATCTCGACACGAGCCTAGTTTTCAGCAAAAAGCTCAAACAATATTTATATAATCCAAAAGAAAAATGTTCAACTAGAGCATTTATGCAACAATAACTGAGGATTGGCATAAAAAGAAAAAACTAGAGCCAGGTATAACAACCTTGGAGATCCAAAGGGGACGTTTGATATAGAAAGCTTGTCGATGTCACTGTACTCTAGTTTATCGGATGCTTGAGCTTTAGCCAAGGTGTTGTTTGTCCAGTTGACGGGAACCAGGATAGCCCATGAAAGTAATGCCACAGGAACAAAAATCTTAAGTCTGCAGTATATATGCAATGCAATACAAACATGGCCATGTTAACTGTTTCGCTAATTTCAAATTTCAAATAAACATGGAGACATAGATTCAGAATTGTATCATAGAAATAATTATGTAGAAAAAGGAGAGGAGTAAGCATACCCAAGCAAGTAAATTCGCAAGTAAACAGTGGAATCAAGGCCTGCATGATCAATGAGCTCAGGTTCTGGCATTCTTAATGCATCTGGTACCCAATTCAGAAACCTAACATACGATCTCCAATCCAAATTGACAAACTTGCTCACGAACGAGCCTGAATGCATAGGACTGCTCCTCAAGCCCTTGAGGTACCATTTTGGGAAATAAACCCTGTCATTAATTGGCTGAAGACGTAGGATAGCAAATGCAACTAGGAAAGCTACAGCAAACACAATGTTTATTCCTGCTGAAACTCCTATATCCCCAAATGTCGCCATCTATTCATTCAACTTCCTGTTGAAGGGAAGGGAAAAAAAAAATCACTCTACATACGCAAAACATACCATTGCAACTTCTATTTCATATACAACATGTATAACTATAGAATACTCCCCAAATGACACAGAAAACCCTCTATCACATAATCAATGCAACGTCTCACCTCTTGTTCTAGTTCGAAATTTAAAATTCGAATTTCACCATCAAATACCCCTAAAAATACAATACAGATAAATCCTACTATTAATTATTGACATAAAGATCCTACTCAAAAATTTCAAAACAATCACTATTCTTCAAGAAATCCGAATTTTCATCATCCTACATAATCTCAAATCAAACATCCCCTCACAAAAAAAAAAAATTACATTACATACTACCAATGATATCATCAACAACATAAGTGTTGTGCAGTAATTCCAAGTACCAAAATCGCGAATAAATAAACAAAAAATTGAGATTGAGTGGTAGAGAGTTAAATCGAAACACTCACAAAAATAAAAATAAATTATGATACGATACACACACACACAAAGTAAAACCAAACGGTAGAGATTCCCCATCCAAAAGGGGGGCCCGTAGATAAAGGGAAATACCAGCAAAAACGGGATATTCTTGAAGCTTTTTTGTTGGGTGTGACTGCTACTGCTACTGCTACTGAATGAAGATTTAAACCTGCTTCCTCTTCTCTTCTCTTCTCTTCTCTTCTCTTCTCTCATTTATGAATTCATTTGAAGGTTTTAGCAACCGGAGGAGTAGGTGATTTTTCTGACCAATCAAATGCTGCTGTGCTGTGTTGTGTTGTAGCTTAATTAATTACAAATTTACAATAATGGTTTTTTGCATTAATAGAAAGTGGAATATGAAAAGGCACATGATGAAGAATCAACGAATTTTTTTTGTAATAATTTAATTAAGACGGGCTCATCTGTCCGGTAAGGGGCCCACGTAATATTCAAATACTCTAACGGCTACATTTTTTTTTTTCTCTTGCCAACAATTAGAGACTGTTGCCTAATTTTCGTACCTGGTGTTGGGAATGGAATAGACTACATGGCAAAAGTCTACTTCTCAACTTACTAAAATTCGATTCCACTTGAGTCAGGGATGGCAATGAGTCGGACTGGTACCTAAATACCCGGATTCGATCCGTTTTAATACGGGTCCATTTAACTTCCTTTATATATATAAATATTAGACTTATTTAATAAAAAAATTAGACTTATACTTTTTTAGAAGCTCATTTAAATAGATCGGATATAGAAATGGGTCGGCCATTTAACTTCCTTTATATATATAAATCTTTCTTATATACTATTTATGAATTTCACTTTTGGTGACGCGGCTTCTTTAACCGCCTAAATTCTTAAAACTCTTAATTTCTATAATTTTGAATTTTTTTAAAAATAATTTTCTCTTTCCTCTTCTTTCTCTCTCCTTTCTGACTTTTTTTTTTTTTTTTTAATTCTTATTAATTCTCTCTCTTCCTCATCGTTTTACATCTTTTTAAATATTTTAAAAAATTTCTTTTCATCATACTCTCATTTTCTTTCTTCTAAGATATATAAAATGGTTTTGTCTAGTATGAATTCGAGTGCATGTTGTGCACATATAAAATGGTTTTGTCTAGTATGAATTCGAGTGCATGTTGTGCACCCTAATCTAAAGAAAATTGTAAGTTATTAAACTGAAAAATATAACACAATATTACTAAAAAATGTAAGTCATTATAACTAAAAATATTATTATACAGTTTAATAATTGAAAAGTTCAACACAATTTTACCAAAAAGTGTAAGTCAGTAAATTAAAAAGTGCAACATGGACTAGATTAGGGTGCACAACATGCACTCGAGTCTATAGCAGACCAACCCATATAAAATTACATCCCCATACATTTTAAAAAATTATATTAATTATTATTAAATAATATTACGATCCCGGCGGGTCTTATACTAATATTCTTATACTAATATATAATATATGTGTACAAAATAAACTTTTTTATTAGAATTTTTTTTAGGGGAGAGCAAGTCTTGTTTGAGTCAATCTCACCGTGAGACCGTCTTGTGTGAGATCACACAATCTCACACCATGAGACGGGTATCACTTTATAATTAAATGTTATGTTTTTTAGAAAAATGGTATCTCTTTTTTAAAAATATATGTAAAATATAGAAGTATCATTTTAAGATAAAAGTTTGAAAAGTGATAATGGTCTCACCTTATCTCATAGTCAGATAATCTCACACAAATTTTTGTCAAAGATAAATACTCCCTATGTTCCATTATAAGTTTCTCATTTCTTTTGAGTATTTTGATTAAGGAATGTGATAAAATAACACGTGATGTGATGGTAAGAGAAAAAATAATAGATGAGTGTGAAATGAATTATAATAAAATAATAGATAAAGTATAAGTGATATAATTGAGAGATACAAAATAATATACTAAACATGAAATAAATTTTTTACCGTGAAACGTCATAAAAAAGAAAAGTGAAAAAGCCTCAAGGAGGATGTTACATTTGCAAAGCCGAAGTTGAAATTTGAGCTCCGGTCCCCCACCCCTTACCTAGTATATATATATACTGTATATCTTAATACTCTATATTTGTGAGAATATAAAACGTGACGTTTCACAATTTTATCATTCTACACAACCTCTCTCTTCACCAAAATCGTCTATTTCAAAATCCTTCTTAGGCATTCTGATTAAAAAAATCAATTTTTTATATTTTAATGTCAAAATAATAATTCAAAATTTTAAATCATAATTATTATTTTTAATCTCTCTCTTCTTCAAATTCTTCAATTTCAAATCTTATCTTAATACTCTATATTTGTGAGAATATAATTGGACACGTGTCACAATTCTATCCATCTACACAATCTCTCTCTTCACCAGAATTGTCTATTTCAAAATACTTGCATTCTCAGCCATTCTGATTAAAAAAATCTATTTTTCCTATTTTAATCTCAAAATAATAATTCAAATATTATGTATTCATAATTATTATTTTTAACTTTTAAATTTTAAATCATAATTATTATTTTTATCACTCTATCATAATCTCTCTCTTCACCACGTTTATTTCAAAATCACTGAATTCTACGCATTCTTATTAAAAAAATACTCCCTTACAATTTCATTATTCCCACTTTCCTTTTTTGGTTGTCCAACATACCCTTTTTGGAAATAATACTATTCATACTACTTTATCTCCACCCTCCCACCATTACTTATTTACCCACTTTGTCATTCACTTTATTCATAAACAATCATTTATTTATTAATGGACCCCACAATACCCCCATCATACCCTCAACTTATCTACTTTATGAATAAACTAATCAATATTCATTAAAACTCGTGCCCGGAGAAGTGGACATAATAAAATTGGACGTAGGGAATATCAATTTTTTCTATTTTAATCTCAAACTATCACAATTTCTCTCACCAAAATATAGACTATTTTAAAATCCCTACATTCTTATTCTTACGCATTCTTATTAAAAAAAAAAATCATTTTTCCTATTTTAATCTCAAAATTATAATTCAAAATTTTATAATTCTCTTATTTTAAAATTTAATCTAATTTAAATATTATCTAATTTTGATTTTATATTTTATATATTTTAAATTTTAAATATTTTAATCTTTTTATTTATTTTGAAATACTAAAGCCCATAATTTCTTAACTTCTAACATTAATAGTTCCCTTCATTATTTATTTCACTCTCCCATTTTCTCAATTCGTTTTATTTCAAAATATCTTCTTTTTTTTATTATTAATTTCATATTTATTAATTAATCAATGTAAAAATATTCTATTAACAAATCAAAATTTGAATATTCAAAATTTAAGATTATCATTAATTATCCTCTCCCTTTTACCTTAATTATCGTACATTCAAATCATAATTTCAATTATAAAGCATATGCATAATCATTTGGTAAATCATAATTTCATCATTCATTTCTCTCAGAGTTTACATCTCTGCAACCATTTGTAATCTATGGTGAGATAATATTAATCGATTGATTATTTTATCAATTCATGTTGCATCCATTTGTAATTTATGGTGAGGTAATATCAATCGTCCTATTTTTCTTATCAATTCACGTTCTTTCTAATTTTTTGTAGATTTTCTAGATTTGCAGGTTTAATATAATCAATTCAATCGACTTATTTTTGCAGTTTATCTTATCAATTCAATCAACTTATTTTTGCAGTTTATAATTATGCAGTTAAATTTCTATTTTCTTTTGTATGGCTAATCATCATTTATTTTCAATGTATTGTTTTTACAGGTTCTAATGAGTAAATGATTTTGTAATAGAACTATTGTCGAGACTCTTGAAAAATATTAACATTTTCTTAGTTCTATTTATTATTTATTAATTGAAAAAAAAAATAGGAACATGTAGGAAACATTGTTGAGTTATTATTGGATACAACTTTTATTTTGTATATAGTATTGTTAAGATTTATTTATAGTTGTCACCATTCATTTTTTCATTTATAGTTTGTAAATTTTTCAAATCTCTAAATAATATCATGTGATACTTAATTTTTGTAATATATCCGAATTTATTTACAACATTGTTTCAATTAGGGGTCTTCAAATACATTAATTCTAAAATCACCTATGCAAAATGAGTTTACATACTACTATTTAGAGAATATTTTATAACCTAAATAATTTTGATAATGACTTAAATAAATTTAATATTAATAATATACAATAAAAATCTATTCAAAGTTATATAAAATAAAATTCAAAATTTGTTATCTTCAATAATTTTTTTATGATTTATAATTTATAAAGCTATGTATTTAATGGTAAATAGGAAACAATATTGTGTAATTGATTATATATGTATTTAATGTTAGTTATTGAACTGGGTTAATGGGAAATATACTTTGTGTTGATTAATTGATTTGATTCTTCTAAAATAATATATATGGACGGTAATGTGTATATATAAGAATTTATTTTTATTTTATATATAAGAATTTATTTTTATTTTATGCTTAATCATCTTATTTTAATCAGAGATTATTCGAATTTTATGGATTTTGTTTAATATGAAAATAATAAATTTAAGGGGTAAGAATGATCCAAAATTGTCTATTTCAAAATCCTCAGTCATTCTGATTAAAAAAATCTATTTTTTCTATTTTAATCTCAAAATAATAATTCAAATATTATGTACTCATAATTATTATTTTTAACTTTTAAATTTTAAATCATAATTATTATTTTTATCACTCTATCATAATCTCTCTCTTCACCACGTTTATTTCAAAATCACTGAATTCTACGCATTCTTATTAAAAAAAATTATTGTTTTCTATTTTAATCTCAAACTATCACAATTTCTCTCACTAGACTATTTTAAAATCCATACATTCTTATTCTTATGCATTCTTATTAAAAAAAAAAAAAATCATTTTTCCTATTTTAATCTCAAAATTATAATTAAAAATTTTATAATTCTCTTATTTTAAAATTTAATCTAATTTAAATATTATCTAATTTTGATTTTATATTTATATATTTTAAATTTTAAATATTTTAATCTTTTTATTTATTTTTTCATAACCGTATTTTGAAATACTAAAGCTCATAATTTCTCAACTTCTAACATTAATAGTTCCCTTCATTATTTATTTCACTCTCCCTTTTCTCAATTCGTTTTATTTCAAAATATCTTCTTTTTTTTATTATTAATTTCATATTTATTAATTAATCAATGTAAAAATATTCTATTAACAAATCAAAATTTGAATATTCAAAATTTAAGATTATCATTAATTATCCTCTCCCTTTTACCTTAATGATCGTACATTCAAATCATAATTTCAATTATAAAGAATATGCATAATCATTTGTTAAATCATAATTTTATCACTCATTTCTCTCAGAGTTTACATCTCTGCAACCATTTGTAATCTATGGTGAGATAATATTAATCGATTGATTATTTTATCAAGAGAATATTACCTAATAAGGTCACTTTTATAGACTATTAAACAATTAAAACATACAACTTTTAAAATTTCCTAATAAGGTCATTTTTGTGTCAAAAACCCGTATTTGCCCTTTATATTAATATAACCTCTTAATTAATAGATTTTACCTCTTAATTCGAAATTTAAATTCAAACATTAATTGATACTCTCAAGAAGAAGTACAAAACCGAGAGGGCTAAGATCGCTGACTCTAACGGAACCCTAACTTCCTCCTGGCCCTTTTTTTCCCATTTGGAGCTTTTGATTGGATCTAATGGCAATAAGAATCAGAACAGACTCTCATCGCCCTCGCCGCCGATGGCTGTGCCGTTACCCTACCGGAAACTGCTGATGCCTGCGATGGTTACGGTTACGCCGACGAGTTTGCCGCAGAAGCGGCCGATTTCGTCGCCGCCTTTTTTGCAGGAGTCGTCCAATTTCAGGAGGAATTACTCAGCTATGGCTGCGGCGGCTGCTGCTGCTGAAGATGAAGCGGATGTGGAGGAGGACGACGGAGAATCGGAGGGGGAGGAACCGGAGAAAGGGGAGGAAGGAGGGGAGGGACTGAAGAGGTTAGCCAAGGCGATTGAGAGGTTTGGAGAGATATATGAAAAGGTGGAAGGTAGGAAGCAGAGACAGATGATTGAGCTTGAGAAACAGAGGATGCAATTCGCCAAGGATTTTGAGGTTCAGAGGATGCGTTTGTTTATGGATACAGAGGTTCAGTTAGAGAAGATCAAACGGGCCAAGCGATCGGGATCTTCTGATGGTATAATTTCAATATTTTTTGTGTTTTCATGTTATTAACATGTTTATTGGTATGTAGGCATTATCATTTTATGTCTTCGTCTTATTATTCTGAACAATTCTTTTCAGTGATATTAACTGAATTAAGTATGAAATCCCTACATCACAACAAACCCCTGTTTGAATATGCCATTTACAAATGTGCACATCTATTTTGCATATTGATATGCATGTCACTCTGTGCACATTGTTTCATGTTATTTTATGCATACCAAAAAGTTCAGTCATGTATGTCGTTTTAAACTTTATATTGAAATGAACATATGTCTTCATAACCCATTTCTACATACCAAAATTCATTTCACTGTTCATATTAAAATTCATAATCTATTTCATATATATATGCATATTCAACATATGGGGAATTGTATACTCTATGACACACTTATTTCTGAATCATAAAATGCAGATTTTTTAACTTTTTTTGTTTGGATAATTAACAATTAATTCGAATGGCTTAATTTTAGGAATATTTGAATGATTGGAAGGATCATAAAATGCCGATTTTTTATTTTTATTTGTTTGAATAATTAACAATTAATTCGAATTGCTTAATTTTAGGAATTTTTTAATAATTGAAAGGTGCTGTAGATGTTGTTAATTCTTAAATGTCTTAACATTATCAACAACATCTGAATTTGACCTTCCGAGATTTTTTCTAAGTCTTTTCTGAAATGCTACATTAAATGTTGACCTAAATGTTGTCGCATTTCTGGCAGGATCTAGAAGCTTCTACAAGGATCTGGAACCTGGAAGATTCCAGAACATTGGAGAACATGCTAGAACAGCCTAGATACATTTGGAACGACCTGGAGCAGCCTAGAAGGATCTAGAAAGATCATGGAAGTTGTGGAAGTTGAGTTTCCTAAAAAATAGGACCTCAATGTGGAAGCCTCTAGAATTTCGTATCCCACACTATAAATACCCATTGAAGGCTTCATAATTCGGTGTGCTCTATTCGATCAATATCCTAGACCGAGCGTTCATCCCTGTTAGGAAATTGTGGCCAATAGTTCTACATTTTAGTTCATACGTTGTATACCACCCGTATGACTGTGTGTCTTCTTATCTATTGAGAGTGTAATCATTAGATAGACTAGGCATTTCGACAGTGTATAATTTATACACTTAGTTCGTTTTCTAGACTTGGCACCTGCCTCGTTTATAGTTTCGTTGTGATTGTTAATGCTGTAACATTTCACACAACATTTGTACTTGAAGATAAGTATTGTTTTTCGCCATAAGGCTTGCATAGATTTTTATTTATAAAATCTATGTGAAAATTATTTCCATTGTGTCACGTTTGTTTTTAGTGTTTCAAGTCTTCCGCTGTGTTAATCTTAATTTCTGATATTCTGTTAGAGTCAGTGTTGTACCAATTGTCACAACATTTAGTACAACATTATTCTACTTAAACTTAAACACTTCATATACATACCACACCACACACTTTCAGTTGGTATCAGAGCTGATACCTGACGACACTAGGTTAGATCTTTGGTCAAGTGTGTTTTTAGTGTAGGTTAGCAATGGAAACACATCACATATCCACGGCACTTAGGCCACCCGTTTTAGATGGTTCGAATTATGCTTATTGGAAGCCTAAGATGCGTATGTACATCAAGTCAGTTGATGAACGTGCCTGGAGGACTGTACTTACAGGTTGGGAAGCTCCAAAAAGACCAGCAGACGCAGATGGTGAAATACAACTCAAGAGAGAAGTTGACTGGACGGCTGATGAAATAACAACAACAAGCTACAATTCTAAAGTTTTAAATGCTATTTTTACTTCTGTTGATGTTTCAATGTTTAAAATTATATCTAACTGTTCTACTTCTAAAGATGCATGGGACAGGTTGCAAGAGCATTGTGAGGGTTCAGAAAGTGTTCGAAGGACTAAGCTTCGAATGTTGGGGACAAAATTTGAGAATCTCCGAATGAGGGAAGATGAAACAATTACAGCCTACAATGAAAGGTTAAGTGAGATTATCAATGAATCACATTCTCTTGGTGACCCTATTTCTAATGTTAGAGTAGTTCATAAGATTTTAAGATCTGTTCCTAAAAGATTTGATGCTAAAATTTGTGCTATTGAAGAGGCAAAAGATACAGATAAGTTAAGTCAAAATGAGTTAGTGAGTATTCTTAGAACTTATGAGATAAACACTAATCAAGATGATGAAGCTAATGCTGATAAAAAAGTTGTGGTTTTTAAAGGGGAAACATCAAACACTTCTGAAGTTCAACCCATCATTACTGAAGTTGACACTGATGAAGAATTGCTTGATGTATGCCTCAAAAATCCTAACAATGTTGCCTTGCTCACTAAGCACTTTAATAAGTTTCTTAAGAAATCTGTGAACAAATCTAGAAACATTCAGCCTAAGATTCAAATCAACACATCAACACCTCAACCAGAAAGGAGGAAAGGTCAATTCACACCAAGACTATCAAAGAGTGAAGGTAAACCAAGGTATGATCCTGAATTTCGAAAATCAGTTCAATGCAATGCTTGTTCTGGTTATGGTCATTATGCAAATGAATGTGCCAATACTAGACTTAAGCAAAAACTGAATTTTAGTGCTACCTTGAGTGATGATTCTGATGATGATCTTGATGAATTAAATCAGAATGAATATTCTAATTTTACCAGAATTGATTATAATGATTCCTCAGATGATGATCTGGATGAAACAGATTCTGATGCTGTACCTGATGTTTCAACATCTACAGCAACATCAGAACAGAGTCACCCAAATTTGAACTGTTTTAATGGTTTAGTTGATGATGCAGGAAAAAGGAATGATGACAATGAATACCAAAAGTTGTTAGATGAGTGGAAAAATCAGAAACTCACCCTTGATTCTCTGAATAAAAGGAATGAGGATTTGACAGACACAATCACCAAGCTATAAGTTATTCTTACCAAAAGAGATCTGGAAATCTGTAACTTAAAGGAGAAATTGATAAATTCTACTTTATGTTTCAAGAAATATTCCAAGAGTGCTTCTGAGGTAAATAATGTTATAGCTACTGGTAAGTCTAATAATCATGGTTTAGGTTATGATGGTACTACTGCTTCTATTTCTGATAAATTTAGAAAACCTGTGAAATTTGTTAAGGCAAATGTTGACACATCTGGGTCAACATCTGCAGAAACAGAGTCTCACAAGGTTAAGAAAAAGTATATCTGTCATTTCTGTTTCAAAATTGGTCACATTCGTCCTTACTGTATAAAGTTGTTTGAAGAACAGAAAAACTTGAAAATGCTGCATAAGAAACTGTCACATCCTGGTAAACAGTTTTTGAAATCTGCATGGAAACCAAAAGCTACCTGTAATGTTGTTCATACCTCCTTAAAAGCATGTTTACCTGAATTATGGTACTTTGATAGTGGTTGTTCAAGACATATGACAGGTCGTATTGATTTCTTATCTGATTATGTGACCTTGAATAGTGGTAGTGTTACATATGGTGGAGGTTCTAAAGGAAAGATTGTTGGTAAAGGAACTTTGAATGTTGAAGGTTTTCCTAAGCTTAAAAATGTATTACATGTTGATGGCTTACTTGCAAATCTGATTAGCATTAGTCAACTTTGTGATGATAATTTGCATGTGAAATTTGATAAAGATTCATGTTATGTTCTTAATAAAGATGAAGTTTGTGTCATGACTGGTACTAGGTCAGCTGATAATTGCTATCTTATTGGAACAAATATGTGTAACTTGTCAAAACATGATGAAAATGTTCTATGGCATCAAAGATTGGGTCATGCAAATTACAGAGCAATGAAAAAGCTAATCAAAGCAGATGCAGTAAAAGGAATTCCAGAACTTAGGTTTCACAACACCACTGTATGTGGACCATGCCAAAAAGGTAAGCAGGTAAGAATGTCACACAAAATGCTGTCACATTGTACTACACATCGATGCTTTGAATTACTGCACATGGATTTGATGGGTCCTATGGAAACTGAAAGCATTGGAGGAAAGAGGTATTCCTTAGTTGTGGTAGATGATTTTTCTAGATATACTTGGGTAGAGTCTTTGAGAGACAAATCTGAAGCATTTGCTGCATTTAAAATTCTTTATAAGAGGTTCAAAAATGTGTTTAACTTGAAAGTTGGCCGTATTAGAACTGATCATGGTAGGGAATTTGAAAACAGCATGTTTAATGATTTTTGTGATAAAAAGGGTATCTTGCAAGAATATTCATCTCCTAAAACTCCACAACAAAATGGAATTGTTGAAAGAAAGAATAGAACTTTACAAGAAATGGCTAGAGTTATGCTTACATCCAAATGTCTTGCTAAGAAATTTTGGGGAGAAGCATTGAATACTGCATGTCATATTATTAATAGGGTTTTTATTCGTTCTGAAACTAATCAAACACCATATGAGATTTTGAACAACAGAAAACCTAATGTGAAATATTTTCATGTATTTGGTTGTGTGTGTTACATTTTGAATGATAGGGATCAACTTCATAAGTTTGATTCTAAAAGTGATAAAGGTTTATTTTTAGGCTATTCTAGAAATAGTAAAGCTTATAGAGTTTATAACCTTAGAACTAACACTGTTCAAGAATCTGTTAATGTTGTGTTTGATGATGATAAAGGTCTTACAGATGACAAAGATGAAGAAGATGTATCACAGGTTACTGACACTTCTGAGAATACACTGAAGTCTGAGAATGTTGCACCAAATGTTAACACATCTGAGTCAACATCGACAGAACAGTCAGTTGTAACTTCACAGAATGACCAGTACATTCCCAAAACGAATCCTTCTTCAAGAATAGGTAAAAGTCATCCTTCTGACCAGATCATAGGCGATGCTACAGTTGGAGTGCAAACAAGAGGAAGAGTAAGATCAAACAAGGTAGATGTGGTAAGAACAATATGCATGTCTTCTATGTGTAATGTTGTAAATGCTGAATGCTATTTATCTGAAATTGAACCTAAGAGTGCTAAAGAAGCCTTAACTGATGAAGACTGGATTAATGCTATGCATGAAGAACTTAGTCAGTTTGAAAGAAATGAAGTATGGACACTTGTTCCAAGACCTAGTCATACTAATGTCATTGGAAGAAAGTGGATATTCAAGAATAAAATTGATGAATCTGGTAATATTGTTAGGAACAAGGCTAGGTTAGTAGCACAAGGTTACACCCAAGTTGAAGGAGTCGATTTTGATGAAACTTTTGCACCTGTTGCTAGGATAGAATCTATTAGATTACTGCTAGCTATTGCATGTTTTATTGATATTAAGCTTCATCAAATGGATGTAAAGGCTGCATTTCTAAATGGCATTTTAAATGAAGAAGCATATGTTGAAGATCCACAGTATCCTGATCATGTATATAAACTTAAGAAAGCATTATATGGTCTTAAACAAGCTCCTAGAGCATGGTATGGTAGGCTTACTGACTTTCTTTTGGAATATGGATTTATTAGAGGAGAGGCAGATATAACTTTGTTCATTAAGCACACTGAAAATAATATACTAATTGCTCAAATATATGTTGATGACATTGTGTTTGGTTCTACTTGTGATAAAATGTTGAGTAAATTTGTTGAGGCAATGACTGCAACATTTGAAATGAGTATGGTTGGAGACTTGAACTATTTTCTAGGTCTTCAAATCAAACAATGCAGTGATGGTATTTTCTTTTCTCAGAGTAAGTATGCTAAGAACTTGGTTAAAAGATTTGGTATTGAGAATTCAAAACCAATGAAAACTCCTATGGGATCTTCTTTGAAACTTTGCAAAGACAGTGCTGGAACAGATGTTGATCCAACACTTTACAGATCCATGATAGGTAGTTTATTGTATTTAACCTCTAGTAGACCAGATATTATGTACAGTGTGTGTGTTTGTGCTAGGTACCAAGCTAATCCAAAGGAATCTCACCTGAATGCTGTGAAGAGGATCATCAAGTATGTTTCAGGAACAAGTGACCTTGGAATCTGGTATACTAAGGACACCAACAACATTTTGATTGGCTATAGTGATGCTGATTGGGCTGGAGACATAGATGATAGAAAGAGTACGAGTGGATGATGTTTCTACATGGGAAACAATCTTGTTTCATGGCACAGCAAGAAGCAGAATTGTGTTTCACAATCTACTGCAGAATCTGAGTATATAGCTGCTGGAAGCTGCTGTACACAACTCTTGTGGCTGAGCAAGATGTTCCATGACTATGGTATTGAGAATGGTATACTTACAATCTTTTGTGATAATACTAGTGCTATTAACATTTCTAAGAATCCTGTACAACACTCACTCACAAAGCACATTAGCATAAGACATCACTTTATGAGAGATTTAGTAGAGAAGAACATTGTGAAGTTGGAGTATATACCTACTGAAAAACAAAATGCTGACATTTTTACTAAGGCATTAGACCATGAGAGATTCTCAATCTTGAGGAAATCTCTTGGGATGAGCACTATCTGAAAAATTCGGATGGATGTTGTCACAAATGCGGTAGCATTTGGGACAACATCATGGGTTGTATAAATTTTATAAATTGAATTTATTTCTTACTTAGTTAAATAATTCCTTTGTAAAATATCTACGAATCTAAGAACCTTGGAGTGCAAAAATAAACATGTCTTACACCTCTCAAATGCATAAAAATGAGAATGTTATTAGCATACTAAAAGATGTACCAAATCACTGAGTAACTATGGAGCACGGAGTTCGCTACTACGATGCCTTCTTTTCAAAAGGTGATATTTGGTAAAAACATCAACATATTTGTAATCCATTAAGTAAGTATGGGGCACGGAGTTCGCTACTACGATGTACTCTACAGGAACAATGGATCAATACAAATTAGATGCTATAACACAAAAAGAAAAAATATGGTGCAACACAAATGAAGCAAATTCATGTAAAAACCGTGTTGAGGTGTTTGTAACAGTTTTGAGCACAACATTGCCTGATTCGAATTTATTTTTATCTGTTGTAATTATTTAATTATTTATTGAGATTTATTTTATTTATTTAACTATATACTAATCCACGTTTTTTTATTTTTCAGATTATGCTTGGACTAAGTAAAAATTCTAGAAACTTCTTAATTACTCAATTAATTAATAAAATTGATTTTTCCCACAAATTAAACCATGATCTAGGTTGTGGCTAAAAATGTGGAGCACTATCAAATTATTTCTGGAATTAATCGTGTTAAGCTCCAACTACACTCATTCTCTCTATAAAACTCAATTAATTGTGATTTATTTTGCTAATTGTCTTTTTTGAGTTTTTTGTTAAGTACTGTATTTGCAGAAACTGTTCTTTGGCCGTGTATTTCCCAAATTTACTACATACACTCTCAAAAACCTACCTTGGAAATCCAACCGATTCTTCTTAATGGCTGGAAACCACCCTCGATCACACTCTCACTCACACTCTTCTCCTGAATCTTCCGATCAAAACGCCCAAAATTCTCTCAATCTTCTTGCTTCAATGGCCTCACAACAGTCAAATTCCTCAAATGCCGACACCAATGTCTCTGCAACTCCATCAACAACCACTCTTGTTCCACAAACTACTCCACCAACTACCCACATCCCACAAGACTCAACTGTTGAAGAATTCACTAGGGCTGTTGAAGAGGTATCCAACACTCTTCGGACTACTGGTCATCTACCTGTGATGACGTTTGGAGATATCACTGTGGATATCTCGAGCTATTTGGCCGAACAAACTGCCCAAATGGCTGCTGCTGCCAAAACCCCCAATTCTTCAAACCCTACTGAGCCAGCTGCACCGGAACGGAATGTGAAAACCGTTGCTGAAGGAGAAGCTAGTGTTGATGCATCCAATTCTGAGGATGTCGAAATGGAAGATGCTGAAGCTTCTGATGATGGTACAAATTCTTCACTCTCTGTCTCTGATGAGTCTGCTCCCATTCCTCTCAAGAAGAATGCACAGAAAGGAAAAAGACAGAGAAGCCCTGTTCAAAGGAGGAGGTCAAACCGTGTGTTTACCCGAATAGATTACTCTGAATCTATGAGGAAGAAGAAGAAAGCCGGAGCTGATGCTAGTGAACCGATTCAAGTGTTCACTGAATCTGATGAAGAAACCGAAGTTGCCACTGTTGCTGAGAAACCAAAGAAAGCTGCTGTTGAACGAAGGAAGAAAGTTGTTGCTGATCCTAAAGAAAAAGGGAAAGCCAAGATGATCCCTGAAGAAGAACCTGCTGAATCAGACTCTGATTCTGATTTCAATGTTTGCCTAAGAGACATGCAAGAATCTCTTAAGAAGAATGCTGAGTCATTTGCTGCTGCAAAAGAGCCCACACCAGAACCTGATGATGATGGAAGTGGAGACAGCTCATCTTCTGAGGCAAAGAGCTCATCTGCTGAAGCAAAGAGCTCATCCAAAAGCTCCTCTGCACATGATGGAGACACTGATCCTGATGAGGAACTGCCTTCTGAGGCAGAAAATGAAGGTATCTCTGATCACTCCACTTATGTTGAGAAAAGGTTAGAAATTTATTCTAAGAGGAAGCTGTTGATTGAGAAAAGAATTAGTGTGCCTGATTTTGATAGTAAGGGTATGATTAAGTTCTTAGAGGATAGAAATCTGTTGAATGCTGTTACATTTGGTGAAGCTTTTCTTACAAACTGGTCTTATGAATTCTATGCCTGTATGAAGAAAAGTTATGGAAAAAGGAGTTCTAGGTCTTATGGTACTGTTAATTTTAGGGGGAGGGATGTGCCATTCACTCCAGAACTTATTAATGAGTTCTTGCACACTCCTAATGTTGATGAGGATGATGATCCAGATATGGATGTTGTGATTACTACAATCACAGGGGGTAGAAAGACTAAGTGGACTAGGAAGATGCTAGCTAGACACTTAACCTCCTTACATTCTGTTTTGTATAAGCTGATCATATACAATTGGATTCCCACTACCAACACCACTAAGATCACAAGAGACCAAGCCATTCTTATGTATAGGATTTCTATACTTAAGAAGTTCAATCCGGGACATACCATCTTTCACCATATGAGGAAATTTACTGGGAAAACTACTGGGAAAGGAAATCTGCCCTATCCAGTCTTGATTTCAAACTATCTGAAGCACCATGGCTTCACTGCTAAGAAGACTGATGTCTTGAGGGGGAGAGTGCCACTGCTTGCTATTGCTCCTGCCTTATTGATTGGGGACAGAATCATTGATTTGCCCATAGTTGCTCCTGGTACTGATAGTCCACAGAGATCTTCCAGACCCTCTACTTCTGATCAACCAGGCCCTTCCAGAACACATCAGAGAAATGCACCCCCAAATGTTGAGAACATTCGTGTCAACATTTCTGGTAATGTGTATCTTTCACAGGAATTCATCAAACTCCAACTCCAACACTTGCAGGAAACAATAGATGAACTTCAGTTCCTGAAGGACAGGTGGACCAACCTACTTTCACCTACAACAGGGGGAGTACCACCACCATCCAACTCCAATGTGGTCATTGAGGAGATAAATGAAGATGGAGTTCCAGCTGCTGCTGATGCTGGTGCTGTACCTGATGCTGGAGGAGATGCTGCTGTTACTGATGTAGTTGCACATCTTGCATCTATTTACTTTGTGGATGAAGTTGATGAACAAGAACATTGATCTTCCTGGAGAAAGCTGTTAGACAAGGGGAGATCTGAATTCCAAAAATGGCTATGGTGCAGGAAGATGATGCTGTAGCTGTTACCACAGCAATATAAGCCATTTATTCAGCTCTACCTTTGTAATTAATGTTTAAGTATTCTGAATTTTTGATACACTTGTTGTTTATTACTGCAACTTGCTTAATGGTTCCACTTGATGTTTGTTTACTGCCTTGCTTAATTTGTTTGCAGATTATCATGTGTCTACTATTGCAGGTTGTGTATAGTTTTTGTTTATATTCTGTTTACATTATGTTTGTTGCTCTGATTTTTTTGTTTGTTTTGTTTTGTTAGTGTCATACTTAGATTCTAAGTGAATTTCTTCCAGTTTAACTTATTATCTTAGTATAGTTACTTATGTTGTGAGTAAGTGTATAGTTTATACTTATTCTATTTTGGATAAAATAGTCTTGATCTTTTGGCACGGATCATTATGAAATTATCCTTGATCTTCAGTCGATTTGATCCAACGATTACAACAGGTATTGTCTTGACTAGTGCTTAGCAATGATGTCAACCTCAACTAAGTACATAAAACTGAGTATGTATAGAAATATATGTGCATCAGGTGTGTTGTAGTCGAAAGGTCAAATTGGGGGAGATTGTAGATGTTGTTAATTCTTAAATGTCTTAACATTATCAACAACATCTGAATTTGACCTTCCGAGATTTTTTCTAAGTCTTTTCTGAAATGCTACATTAAATGTTGACCTAAATGTTGTCGCATTTCTGGCAGGATCTAGAAGCTTCTACAAGGATCTGGAACCTGGAAGATTCCAAAACATTGGAGAACATGCTAGAACAGCCTAGATACATTTGGAACGACCTGGAGCAGCCTAGAAGGATCTAGAAAGATCATGGAAGTTGTGGAAGTTGAGTTTCCTAAAAAATAGGACCTCAATGTGGAAGCCTCTAGAATTTCGTATCCCACACTATAAATACCCATTGAAGGCTTCATAATTCGGTGTGCTCTATTCGATCAATATCTTAGACCGAGCGTTCATCCCTGTTAGGAAATTGTGGCCAATAGTTCTACATTTTAGTTCATACGTTGTATACCACCCGTATGACTGTGTGTCTTCTTATCTATTGAGAGTGTAATCATTAGATAGACTAGGCATTTCGACAGTGTATAATTTATACACTTAGTTCGTTTTCTAGACTTGACACCTGCCTCGTTTATAGTTTCGTTGTGATTGTTAATGCTGTAACATTTCACACAACATTTGTACTTGAAGATAAGTATTGTTTTTCGCCATAAGGCTAGCATAGATTTTTTATTTATAAAATCTATGTGAAAATTATTTCCATTGTGTCACGTTTGTTTTTAGTGTTTCAAGTCTTCCGATGTGTTAATCTTAATTTCTGATATTCTGTTAGAGTCAGTGTTGTACCAATTGTCACAACATTTAGTACAACATTATTCTACTTAAACTTAAACACTTCATATACATACCACACCACACACTTTCAGGTGCGTATAACTAGGAACTGCATTAATTCAAAATTATTAATTTCAAATTATTAATATTTATTATTTTCAAATTATTTAAATTGGTAAAGGGCAACAATGTCTTATTAGGTGCCATTTTGACCTTAATAGATTTAAAAAAAAAAAAACCTATGCCCTATTAGATAAATCTCTTAGTGAAATGACCTTAACAATAATTTCCCCTTTTATCAATATTCATGTTGCAACCATTTGTAATTTATGGTGAGGTAATATCAATCGTCTTATTTTTCTTATCAATTCACGTTCTTTCTAATTTTTGTAGATTTTCTAGATTTGCAGGTTTAATATAATCAATTCAATCGACTTATTTTTGCAGTTTATCTTATCAATTCAATCGACTTATTTTTGCAGTTTATAATTATGCAGTTAAATTTCTATTTCCTTTTGTATGAGTAATCATCATTTATTTTCAATGTATTGTTTTTACAGGTTCTAATGAGTAATGATTTTGTAATAGAACTATTGTCAAGACTCTTTAGAGAATATTTAATAACCTAAATAATTTTGATAATGACTTACGTTGATCTTAAATAAATTTAATATTAATAATATACAATAAAAATCTATTCAAAGTTATATAAAATAAAATTCAAAATTTGTTATCTTCAATAATTTTTTTTATGATTTATAATTTATAAAGTTATGTATTTAATGGTAAATAGGAAACAATATTGTGATTTTATGAATTTTGTTTAATATGAAAATAATAAATTTTTTTAATCAGAGATTATTCGAATTTTATGGATTTTGTTTAATATGAAAATAATAAATTTAAGGGGTAAGAATGATCCAATTTTTTTTTATTTATCACATAAAATGATCCAAACCTAATATAATATAGTTATAGTTGATATTATACAAAATGTTAGGAATTAAATATACAAGAATTAATTCCCCAACTCTCTACAAGTTCGGACTTTTAGATGAGACGGAATTCTTTCATGGTATCAGAGCGAACCAGACAAACGACCTGGGTTCGATTCCTGTTGAAAGCACTCTACCCATTTAAATTGAAAGCACTCTACCCATTTAAAGACAAACGACCTGAAATTGTCCACTCGATGGGCCTCCTCCCCAAAAAGGGTAAGAGGTGTTAATCCGGCCCACGAGTGAGGGGGAGTGTTAGGAATTAAATATACAAGAATTAATTCCCCAACTCTCTACAAGTTCGGACTTTTAGATGAGACGGAATTATTTCACAAAATATCGAGTCTTTTTTTAGTTAAATGACCATCCTAAAAGAATTAATTCCCCAACTCTCTACAAGTTCTGACTTTTAGATGAGACGGAATTATTTCACAAAATATCGAGTCTTTTTTTAGTTAAATGACCATCCTAAAAATATTTGATATTATACAAAATATCGAGTCTTTTTTTAGTTAAATGACCATCCTAAAAATATTATTGATTAGTCGGGGCGAGTTAGTATAGTTGATATTATACAAAATATTGAGTCTTTTTTTAGTTAAATGACCATCCTAAAAATATTATTGATTAGTCGGGATGGCGAGTTAGTTGAGAAAATAATGTGATTATTTAAATTTTAGAATAACTAAATAAAATAGATAGAAATGAATTTAAAAAGGGAAAGATTGTAGAGTAAAAATCTCAAATGTTTCCTGTTGTATACCATTGCAAAATTTTAAATATGAAATGGTTAATACCTTTTTAATAAATATATACAAATGAAAAAGGTATACCAATAGAAAAAGGAAGTTCAATTGTTTGGTAAAATTATTGCATGAAAAGTATTTTTCTATATTTTTTAGTTCTACGTACATTACTATAGATTAGAAATCACAAGTAAAATGATCAAGTAACTATATATATACTAGATGACTCCCCGCGTATTACGCGGTATATTGATAAAAATTAATAATTAAAATAAAATAGTATAATTCATATTTTAAAGATACACTTATAAAATTTCACATAAAGATTTAAATTGAATAATTAATGTAATTGAAAAATTAATAGATGAAAAATATTGAATAACATGTAATTATAAATTAAGTAAGGAAAATATATATGCTTAAAATATTACTGCAGACGTGGCTTCATAACAAATAACAAAATTACACGTGTAACTCGATTTTTAATAAAATGACACGTAGGTCAAATCTCTCACAAGACGACACATCATCATTTTAAAACTCCCTATTAGTATTATAGGGGATAATTTTCTTGAGATATTTGTAACATCTTAATACTTTATATTTGTGAGAATATAATTGGATACGTGTCACAATTTACTAGATTTTGAAATTCAAATTTCAAAATCGTCTCCTATTTTATCATTGCGAAAAACCATGCTAGCATACTACAAACGTTTTAAAAATTTTAGAAATTTGTAATTTTATATATATATTTTATTAATAAAATTATTTTATAATATTCTTACTTATTAAAAATATTTTCTTAATTTTACAATTAAAATCATAATTTTATTAATGTATATGTTATTAATATATTAAAAAATATTATAATATATAAAAATATAAATACAATAATATAGATTCAAATTTGTAGAAAGGTATATGTTATAAATATATTAGAATAAAAAAAGTTTAAGTCTCACATCTCGAAAAAGATATATAAATTAATATAATATTTAAACATATAAAAAATAATATAATATTTAAATTTATTATTTTAATAAATCAATCCGCGTAAAACGCGGGTATAGAGCTAGTATATATATATATATATTAAAATTTAATAATTTTTCTAATTAAGTAAAATTTAATGTTTTTAATAATAGCTTATTTTGTTAATTTCTCTAATTTTAAATCACTTTAAATAAAATATTTGTTGTTTAACAATTTAAGTGTTCATTTTTTCAGTTATTAAAATTAAATGACATAATGCAACAAAAATATATTTTTTCAATTATCAATACTTAAGAGATATGTGTATTTGTATGTGGGGACCTCCTACATGTAGTTAGGGTGTCGTATAGTGTTGTAATGACTACCGTAGTCAGTTAATGTAAGTCATTAAAAATCTAATCTAAAGGCTTAAACTTGATGACCTGTTACATTTTGTATAATTTACGTTATGTATTTTTCGTATGTGTCGTAATGTGTCATAAATTTATATTTTCTATTAAATTAATTAAAATATATTATTGTAAAATTACATTTTTATCCTTACGTAATAAAATATTATACTCCCTCCGTCCAATTTTATTACGCTCACTTCTCCGGGCACGAGTTTTAATGAATATTGATTAGTTTATTCATAAAATAGATAAGTTGAGAGTATGATAGAGTATTGTGGGGTCCATTTGTAAATAAATGATTGTTTATGAATAAAGTAAATGACAAAGTGGGTAAATAAGTGATAGTAGAAGGGTGGAGATAAAGTAGTATGAATAGTATTGTTTCCAAAAAGGGTATGAGCATAATAAAATTGGACAACCAAAAAAGAAAAGTGGGAATAATGAAATTGGACGGAGAGAGTATTTATTAATTTAATTAAAATATGTAATGTAATTAAAACTACCTATTTACACAATTACACCACATCCTCCATGTTCGCACTCCCATGTTGTTTACTGCAACAGCTTATAAGCAGCGCCCATGGCGCATCACGTCGTCGGACAGGGGCACCTCCTGCTCTCGCCGCGGCTCCTCCTCACGACAACCAGCCCTCCGTTCCACTATTGCACGCCCATTCTGCTTTCTGCAAGAGATTGTAGCTGCTACATAAAGCCGCATCCATGGCGCATCACGCCGCCGGCTAGCAATCTGTCGATCGCGGCCAAGCCCCCTCTGTTCGTGTTTGTGAATTTCCGGCACAATTCAAATCTACGTTGTATTACCTAATACCCTCTTTTAGTTAGATGGGTCTTCTGTTTAGTGGTTGGCTTGTTCTGTTTTATTAATATTGTACCCTCTTTTAGTTAGATGGGTCTTCTGTTTAGTGGTTGGCTTGTTCTGTTTTATTAATATTGTACACAGGGCCGATTGAATCTCTAAAACAAATTCAGAATGAAGTTAATAATCCATGTTTTTTCATCCCTTTATTTGGCCATAGCTATGGCTCTTGAAATATCCCAGTCCAAACCTGGCTGTCCAGAAATCTGTGGAAACATCACGATTCCGTATCCTTTCGGAATTGGTCCTAAATGCAGTGAAAATTCCTCCTTCATACTGATCTGCAACTATTACACCAATCCTCCGATTGTAACCTTAAGCAGCATCAAACTGGAAGTAGTGAGCATTTCTCTGTTCGGTACAATCATAGTGAAGCAGCCTGTGTATCCATCGCTGCGACGTGAGAGATGAAGAACAGGTGGCGACTGCCGTGAGTTACGCCGTCGGAAAGTACGACAGCCTCGATATCATGTTCAACAAATTAAAAAATGATATAAATAATTTAAATTTGTATAACAGGTAACATGTCGTTACGACGTTTACGATGCCACGTGACGCGATTCGACAAAATGACTATGTAGTCACTTCGTAAAATTTGACTACCGTAAGAATTACCCTCGTATGTGTGTATAGATTAAAAACATATTGATTTATTTGAAAATACCGATAATATATTTTGATATAAATATAATATACAGAAATATTATAGTTATGCATATAATCATTAAATTTTTTAGACTCCCCTATTCTAAAACTCTGGGTCCGTCCTGATGACACATCATCAAAACTTATTAGTTTTATTTTCTAACTAGTGCAAAATCCGCATATTACGTGAGATTGTGTAATTTTTTATTTATATAAAAAATATAGAAAAAGATTAAAGGTGAAAAAGAAAATAATTTTAAAAATAAATAAATTGATATAGTATTAAATTTAGAAAGTGAAAATGAAAATGAAAATGAAAATGAAAATGGGTGAAGATAGAGAATGAAGATGGTTATAAATTAATTTAGAAAAGAAATAAAAAAATTTAAACTTTAAATGGGTGGAGAAGATAAAAAATAAAACGGTTATAAATCAATTAAAAAAAACTCAAAATTACATAAATAAAAAGATTGTAAAATAAAGATTTTTGGAGGAGTCACTTCATTTAGAAAAGATTCGGAATTAATATATAAGAAAGATTGATAGCGTTATAAAATGTAACCAAAGAAAACAAAATTGATATCACATGTGTAACGTCATGATTTTTTTTTTCTACTTCCCAATAGTACCAACTTTCTCTCTAAAAAATATAGTACCAGCTTTTGACTAAATAGAATAATTTTATTCTAATTAATATTGTCGGCAAGAAGTTTATACTCCCTCAACCATTTTTTATATTTCTCAGTTAAATTGGACACAGAGTTTTAAACAAAATACTACACCTAATTGTTTATATAAAAAATGAAAATTTAAGAATGAAGGTAAAATAAAAATATAGTGTTGTAAATAATATTTTCTTATTAAATAATGAAAATTATAAAAATAAATAAATAAAAAAGAAAAATGAATATATATTACCATTAAAAAAATGGAAAGTGGAAGTATTTTTTTAATTTTCTTTTTACCTATAAAGTGTTGGGATGATCTCCTTCTAAACTAAATGGAGGGTAAAAAGTCTTTTGTATTTATTGACAAAAATAAATAAATTAATATTTTAAACTTTGGTTGTCTGGTGACTGTGTTTGTCAATTCAGGTTGTCAATTTCATATTTTTCTTTTTTAACAAATCAGGTTCATGTATATGCATAGAAAAATTAGCACGTGGCCACTAGGGCTGTAAGCTATTCGAGTCTCGAAATTTGAATTTAGTCGAATTGAGTTCGATTAGTTTTCGAGTTTAGCTACAGCGGGCTCGTTAGATTTGAGAATCTAATCGAGTTTACATAATTTTACAATTTTATCTATATATTAATTATATAAAAATTTACTTTAATTATAAATAATATAAAATATTAATTAATGTTATGTAAGATATCGAGTTCGAGTTAAAAAAAGAGCTTAATTGATTCGAGTCGAATTTTGAATTTCGAGCTTCGAGTTTTTTTTTTTTTAACCGAGTCAAGTTCGAGCTTGATGTTGGGATATTCATCCAAGCCCCTAATTTGATTGTAATTTTCAAGTTTAGTTTTGATGGTCAAAACCAGATCAGTAGAGTAAGGTTTAGAATAATAATTTGTAATATAGAAGTAAGATTATCTAAACTGTTCTATAAAGTTTAGAAGTATTGAAATAAGTCCAAGTCTAAGTCAAGTGAATCAGTTGTATGGAGGATATCAATTGATATCACAACTTGGTTAAACGCGCGCTCGCTCAAGACTTGAAGAGTAGAAGACATCGAAGCTCATTAGTAAAATCAGATTGAAATGTTGTTGTATACCTTATCAACTAAAGTAACTATATGATAATCTACAACAAATCCGAAGACCATTTAGTAGATATGAGCTCACCTGATCTTGTCGAAGAAAAGCCTTAAAGAGTATTGAAGTCAAGCTCATCTGAATTTCTGATGACAGTTAGCATTTAAGATGATAAGCAATTGAAGAAGTGACAGTTCATTAAAGATGCATTGAAGGCTAAAATAAACAGAAGCCAATAAGAATGTCAGACTTGTTCTAAATTGCTCAATCAGAAGACAAAACAATTGTTCTAACAACTCGGCTGATGTGTACCAATGAGAAGATGACAACGAAGCTATAGAGTTGACTTGAACTAGGTCATTCAGAGATCTGTCAAAAGAAGTACAAAGCATTAAATGCACATTCCCTTTTATGAAAATGTTGTACCAGAATTTCAGGACACGCCCCTTCCATGAAGATCTCGACCATACTTAGAAGATTTGATGCAACAACTAGTTTTGGAGCTCAAATTCTCTATATATACAACACTTGTTCTTTGGAACAAGTTACTGAAACTCTACGCAAGAACTCTCAGAAATCAGAAGTACTCAAGAACACCCATCTGTTTGAAATTATCCTATCGAGTTCTTTAGAGCCTACAAAGTTTTTCTATCCTTAAAAGCTCCAAGTTTCCGATCCTAAGCTAGCATACATATTTCTATCTTTAGTGCTTAGATTAGCAGTGTGTTTTGAACACATTGAGTTGGTTATAAACATACCTTTATATTTATTTGTAGAAACCAGTTTGTAAAGGGTACTTGTTCTCTAACCAACAAGTAGATCCGTATACACACAATGAGTTGTGTATCTTGATCAAAAAGTCTTCTCTTGGGACTATGAAGTTAGCAAGGAATATAATTTCACTATCTGATTAGTGAGAGTGGACACAGAACAAGTTGTTCGAACCACTATAAATATTGTGTTCATTTATAACTTTATTTACTTTCTGTATATTGTTAAATTGTTTATATTTGATAAAATCATAAGTTTTCTAAAAGAGTCAAAACTCACAAGTTAAGTTTTGTAAATCAGTATATATATTATATCAGCTGATAACATTCATTGTTTAAATTCATTCTTTAAAAGGTTTTCATATCAACCCACGAGTCTAAACATTTAGGGCCTACACATTTTCCGCACCTTAGTTGTTAAGATAGCTTTCCAACTGACCAACTGATTTAAGCAATCAGTAGGTTTGTTATCTTGACATGCTATATACACTCGCAAACTGAGATTAGATCATCTTATTTGCATCAGATGATAGAGTGAGTATATCACTCTTCTAATCATCTCATCTGATCTACACGCAAAAAGTTTTAAAAGTTATAGAAAGTCTATTCACCCCACTCTAGACTTTCTCCTCATTGATACTTATTTTGTGACCAACAAGTGGTATCAGAGCAGTGGTTCTAACGAGCTGCTGATTCTGTTACTTGACTTTTAAGGAGGAAGTCCTTGTAGCTCACTAGAACAAATCCATATATTTGAAAACCCCATTTTTCATAAAACTCATACATATCTCATTATGGGTTCTGATTCTTACACTCGTAACTTGCCTAAGTTTTCAGTAGAAGAATATGACTTCTGGAAGGCGAGAATGGAGGTTGCTTTTAGCCAGATACATGACCTGATGTGGGACGTGATCACAGATGGACCTATCACTGTGATGGCTCTGAATACAGCCACAGGCAATCCCGAGATTCTTGTTGGTCAGCTAGTGCCAATACCTAGAGTCGATCTCACACCAGATAAAGCAAAACAAAACAACCTCGATCGTATAGCTAAGAATATGATTTTAACCTCTGTTCCTAATGCATATGCTGGTAAAATTATTCGTTTAAAATCTGCCAAAGAAATGTGGGATACATTGGCTATCATGTGCGAAGGCACTGAGCAGATTAAGGAAAATAAACTTATCACGGCACTACAGAAGTTTGACAACTTTAAGATGCTGCCTAGTGAGAATATTGACCAGATGGACAATAGATTTACCAGAATATTAAATGAAATAGAAGATCTAGGTAAGACATACTTGAAAAGCAAAGTCAACGCTAAAGTATTGTATGCTTTACCCAAGATTTGGTTAACTAAAGTTTGGATTATTAAAAATGATAAAGAATTTAAGATTTGGTATGTTCAAACTTTATTCCAAACTCTCAAGGCTCACGAATATGATGTTGAAAGAGCAAACGAGACAGGTGATGAACACGCAACAACGCCTTCTTCTTCTTCTTCTAAAGTTGTAGCCTTTAAAGCTTCAGCAGCCGCCAAGGGATCTAGCCGTTCTGGCAAAGAACCCAAAGTGAGAGAAGAGGCTATTCCATCAGATCTTAGCTTGCAAGAACAAATGGCATTGATGATGAAGAGATTTGACAAGCTTCAATCTCAGCATGGTAAGTATAAGAAATTCTATAGAGATTATCGTGATAAGAAAGCTAACCATGCAGGAGGCTCATCATCTTCATATAAGTCCAAGGACCGATCAGAAGGCACTTCTGATCGTAGAAGAGAGGAACCTAGCTCCTCAAGAAGAGAAGAGTCTTCTGATCGAAGAAGAAGTAGCAGAAGAGATGCTACTCCTAGCCGTAGCTCAAGGGAAGGTAAGGATTTATACTATACTTGTCATAAAACTGGTCATTTCAGTGTAGATTGTCCAGACCTTACTCCCAAGGAGAGAGATGAGCTTAAAGTCAGAAGGGAGAGAAGATTCCCCAGAAGGAAGGCCATGACAGCAGATGAGGACAATAGTGATTCAGATGATGATCTACCCTCATCAAGCGAATCAGGGTTTCTGACTGATGGAGATGTAGCTCTCTCAGATGATCACTGCATGATGACAAGAGAAGAAAAAGAGGTAAACTCCAAGACTATTTCAATACATTCTTCTTCTTGCTCACACACAGATGAGTTCGGCTCATCTTACGCCGATTCTATAGATCACCTTCAGTTCACTTGTGAACAATTGAAGATTGATCTTAGACTGGCAACATCCGCTTATATGTCAGCTGAGGATAAAACTATGCGATTGAGAGCTGAAATTGTTCAACTGAAAGAGCAAAAGTCAGAAACATATCCTAAGCTTGCGACAATGAATGAGAGACTGGCCGAAGAGCTATCCCAGCTCAAGGACCAACACTCAATTTTGAGTTATGTGCATAAGAATCAGCTGACGACTCATGCTGCTGAAACTAAGGAATTTCAAGTTCTTAAAAGAAAGTATGATGAACTTCTCAGTAGCCATGAAGAGCTAACAAAAGAGAAGAATCTTTTAGACCTAAAGGTAGCCGAGATTAACAGAGCAAAGGAAGCTCTTAATCAGATCAATGGCTTCTCTAGAAGTCTCAAGAAAAAATCAGGAGTAGGTCATGATGGCAAGTCTTCTGTAAACCAGCAAGGTAAGGACCAAGCTGATCAATCAGAAGATGAGTCTGACTACTGTATCCTGGAAAATTCTTCTCCAACTAAGAGTATAGTTCTTGATGAGACTGCTACTCAAGTAACTAAGACAACCCCAATCTTGCAAAAGCCAAAGGTTGTGATCTTAAATCCAAAGCCAGCTCCTGTTGTTGCGGATCCTAAGATGAATTTTCTTATCACCAGACATGGTGGTAGGACAAAGGATTCAAAGGAGAAGTTGCGTAATCTAAGATAGAAGACCTATGGTCAGCTGTTAAAGACTGTGCTAGAACAACAGAGGGGTTGTGATCAGCCGAGACCCTCTTCTCAGAAGAAGTCTCAGCCGAATGCAACCAAGGTTAAGAAGCTGAATCCAGCTCACAAAAGGCATGTTCAGTATGCACCTCCAATTTCTTATGAAATTCTTAACAGACCTGGATCTAAGATTCAGTTACAATCAACTGATGCACCCAAGCTAAAGGAAAAACAGAAGACAGACCCCAATCCGTCACACGAGCAAAAAGCTGAAAAGGTTTGGTATTGTGATGCCCGTGGGAACAAGCTGAAATGCTTAAAATTGTTTAGAAGAGCAATGTACATCTGGGTTCCCAAGGGTAGTACTAACACCCAAGGACCCAAAAAAAAAAGGGTACCTAAGCAATGATTTGCTTGCAGGGTCGAGTGGATCCACTAAAGAGAGGAGGATCAAAAGCTGAACTATGGTACATAGATTCAGGCGCTTCACGTCACATGACAGGATCAAAGCACCTCCTCACGAACCTCATCGAGAAGAAAGGTCCACGAGTTGTCTTTGGTGATAATTCCCTTGATAAAACAAGAGGAATTGGAACTTTATTCAATGGCGACATATCAGTAACAGATGTATCTTATGTTGATGGTTTAAAGCACAATTTACTTTCTGTTTCTCAATTCTGTGATAGAGGGTATAGTGTTGAATTCTCTTAACTGGAAAAGCTGACATAGTGACACCTACCTAGTGGCTAAGAGTTCTAAAGAAGTAAGTTGGCTATGGCATAAAAGGATTGGCCATCTGAACTTTAAGACTCTAAACACTATAGCAAGAATCTCACTAGTGGTTGGTTTGCCTAATGAAGTTTTTAGTAAAGATCTTCAAGTGTATGATGCATGTCAGAAGGGCAAACAGACGAAGGTGCCCATGAAAAGCAAGACTGTATCATCCACCAGGAGAGTCCTTGAACTACTTCATATAGATTTGTTTGGACCTATCTCACCTGCTACTCTAAGTGGTATAAGGTACACTCTAGTGGTGGTAGATGACTATTCTAAATACACTTGGGTGACCTTTCTATTCGAAAAGAGTGAGACAAGGACCAAACTTCCAGAGCTGATGAAGAAGATCGAGAACCAGAAGGGTTCAACGATCATTAAAATCAGAAGCGATTAAGGTGGTAAGTTTCTTAACTCTTCTATTACCACTTATTGTGCTAACAATGGTATTCAGCATGAGACAAGCGCAGCCCATACAACTCAACAAAATGGAGTAGCTGAGAGGAGAAATAGAACCCTCAAAGAAGCTGCTCGAACTATGCTAGCTGAGTTTGGTACATCTAAGAAGTTTTGGGCAGAAGTAGTGAACACGGCTTGTCACACTCAGAACAGAAGTATGATCTACAAG
Source organism: Galeopsis tetrahit (assembly GCA_963675135.1). Taxonomy (NCBI): domain Eukaryota; kingdom Viridiplantae; phylum Streptophyta; class Magnoliopsida; order Lamiales; family Lamiaceae; genus Galeopsis; species Galeopsis tetrahit. The sequence continues at coordinate 20,658,000 of OY776130.1, forward strand.
AGACATGGTAAAACTCCCTATGAAATCTGGAATGGTAGGAAACCTAGAGTGTCTTATTTCCATATTTTTGGTTGTAAGTGTTTCATCCATAACAATGGGAAGACCCAATTAAAAGCTTTCGATGCTAAATTAGACGAAGGAATTTTCTTAGGATATTTCCAAATTAGTAAAGCATTTAGAGTCTTTAATAAGAGGACCCTTGTAGTGGAAGAAACACACCATGTTGTATTTGATGAATCTACTTTTGTAAGTACATCTGATAAAGTAGATCTCCTGACTGAAAAGCTTAAAAGTCTGAATCTCAAGAAGAAAGAATAAGATGACAACAACTTTGTTGAAGTCACTATTCCCTTCTCAGATGATGACAATGATGATGTTGAACAATTCAAACCAAGGAGACCTACTACAAGATCCCAGACGAATACAGTAAATGATGCTCCCAGAGCAGATACTGAACCCACTCAAGTAGGGGGAACAACTGATGTTGTTGAAACAAAAGAGGCTGATAATTCAGCTGACACTGATAAAACAGCTGATGCTAGTCCGACAGATGATACTCAAGCTGATGATCCAGCTGAGACACATCAATGTCAAAACACTAGTGACACAAAAGGAATCATTGACATGACATTGTTTACGATTAAAAAAGGAGATGATATCTTATTAGTTCAGATCTATATAGATGATATTATCTTTGGTTCACCCAAGATGTGCGACAAGTTCTCAAAGTTGATGCAAGGCAAATTTGAGATGTCCATGATGGGGGAGATGAACTACTTCTTAGGTCTACAAGTGAAGCAAAGTCAACATGGGATATTCATCACACATGCTAAGTATTTAAGGAATCCGATTGCCAAGTTTGGTGCTTAGACAAGTAAAGTGTGTAAGATTCCATGATGACAACCTTTAAGATAGATCTAGATGAGGATGGTAAGTCAGTAGACAGATCCCAATATAGAGCCCTTATAGGATCTCTTTTGTACCTAACTGCTAGTAGACCAGATATAACCTTTGTTGTAGGTGTGTGTGCTAAGAGAATTCTGCAGTATTTGAAAGGTACAATAAATCAGAAGTACTCAAGAACACTCATTTGTCTGAAATTATCCTATCGAGTTCTTTAAAGCCTGCAAAGTTTTTCTATCCTTAAAAGCTCTAAGTTTTCGATTCTAAGACAACATACATATTTCTATCTTTAGTGCTTAGATTAGCGTGTGTTTTGAACACATTGAGTTGGTTATAAACATAACTTTATATTTATTTGTAGAAACCAGTTTGTAAAGGGTACTTGTTCTCTAACCAACAAGTAGATCCATATACACACAAGGAGTTGTGTATCTTGATCAAAAAGTCTTCTCTTGGGACTATGGAGTTAGCAAGGAATATAATTTCACTATCTGATTAGTGCTAGTGGACGTAGAACAAGTTGTTCGAACCACTATAAATATTGTGTTCACTTATAATTTTATTTACTTTATGTATATTGTTTATATTGATATTGTTCATATTTGATAAAATCATACGTTTTTTAAAAGAGTCAAAACTCATAAGTTAAGTTTTATAAATTCAGCATATATAATATATTAGCTGATAACATTCATTGTTTAAAGTCATTCTTTAAAAGGTTTTCATATCAACCCACGAGTTTAAACATTTAGGGCCCACATTTTCCACACCTTTGCCATTAAGATAACTTTCCAACTAACCAACTTATTTAAGCAATCAATAGGTTTGTTATCTTGATCTTCTATATACACTCGCACTCTGAGATCAAATCATCTTATTTGCATCAGACGATATAGTATATCACTCTTCTGATCGTGTCATTTGATCTACACGCAAAAAGTTTTAAAAGTTATAGAAAGTTTATTCACCCCCCTCCCCCTCTAGACTTTCTTCTCATTGATACTCGTTTTGAGACCAACAAGTGGTATCAGAGCAGTGGTTCTAACGAGCTGCTGATTCTGCTGGTCCACAACACTTGACACTACTCTATTCATTTACAATGTGCCTACAGGATATGCATGTACATAATTTTATCTGACAATATGGAAAACTAAACATTTTTATTAAAAAAAAATTATACAATCTCCTTAGAAAAAAATATTTCCACTCATTACTCAAGACAAAGATACACATAAAATGTGATAGCGCGTATAATAATCTATAACACCCTTAAATATTTATTCATAATTTCACACATAATATATGAAAGTAGAATATATAATATTATACATATATTATTATGCATATAGATATATATTGAAATAATAGTGTTATTTTATGTCATGGGTTCACCATTGGAGGAGAAAGGATTATTGAAAGCTGAAAGTACAAAATCAGAGTTGTTGTCGGAAGGAGAAGTGAGTGTTGGTATGAAGGGAGAGAAAATAGGCCTTATGGGCTGAGAAAGCAAAGGAAAATGATTACTTTTGGAGGAATTGGGCTTAAGGAAGAATTAATAGATGGGCTAGTTATCTTTTAATTATTTACATTTCAACATGAATGTTTTAGTGAATTTCAAAAGTGGATTGTTGTCCCAGATTGTTACAAAATGCCAATTCTGGCAGACGAAATGTATCTCTGGTACTTGATCTGGTCTGGTACTTTAACTGATCTGATCTTGTTAGGTGCAGTAGCCTATCTGTCATGAAGTAGTCATCTGATCTGATTTTAATATCTGCTGAGTCCAACTCATCTGATCTTGTCTATGTCTTCTCTTTTTTCTTGATTCATCTTATGTCTTTGAGAGTTCGATCAGTAGACATTCTTTAGAAGTCCATATCAGATGATAAGGTATACAAGGGTCTTCTCATCTGATTTCTTCAATATGACCTTCTTTCAATTCTTCAAGGTCTTCTTAGTCTTTTAGTCTTATACTCTTCAAATCTTGAGTGAGCGCGTGTAAAACCAAATGTGATCTCAGCTGATATACATACAACTGATGTTACTATGACTATACTAAGAATTTATAAGTTGTTCTATACAACCTCAGTTTATCCTATCAGAATACTAAATAAACTATTAAGTGGTTTGGCCATCAAAATTATTACATTATAATCATATCAAACCTATGGGGTGGGTTCATATCCCAACAATGCCCACATTCTGATCGCTGCTTCACCACTCCAACCACACTGATTGTCGTTCTCCACCCCGTTCGCACACACCGCTGCCTCAGCTTCTGCCTCGTCCTCTTGGATACTTGATTCCCGGGCCTTTCATCACGTATCTATGGATCTTGCCAACCTATCACTCCACACTCCTTATGATGGTGAAAATAGTGTTGTCATCGGTGATGGTAATGGTCTTTGTATCACTCACTCGGGCTCTCTCAATTTCCAGTCCTCTTTACTTGCTTTCTCCAATGTTTTGGTTGTTCCGGGCATGACTCGTAATCTGGTATATATTTCCGCCTTGTGTCGTGACAATGATGTTTTGGTTGTTTTCTCTACCTCTGATTTTTAGGTGACGGATTGTCGTACGGGAAACTCTCTACTCCACGGACCCCATATTAACGAGCTATACCTATGGCCGGCTAGTGTGTGTGCACCTTCCACTCCAACCGTCTCTCTCTCAGTCAAACAACCACTCTCCATTTGGCATGTTCGTCTAGGTCATCCATCTACCCGCATTATGCATGGTCTTTTACAAAACAATAATTTACCTTTTTCTCGTTCGATGAACTTCTCTTGTGATTCTTGTCATTGTATTAAGAGTTATAAACTGCCATTTTCTGAGTCTAGTTTACATTCCACTGCCCCACTTGAACTGTTATACTCTGATGTATGGACTTCTCATGTTTTATCTGTGGATGGTTATAAATATTATGTGATTTTTGTTGATCATTTTATTCGTTATATTTGGCTTTATCCACTTACACACAAATCTGATGTACTATATAAACAAAAAAAAATATTTACATCCCGTAACTTTCACTTTTTTTGAAAAACGTCCCAAAATAGTAAAAATTTTAATTTACGTCCCATAACTTCTTCAATTGCTTAATTTACGTCCAATTTTCGCCGGAGTGACCAAAACGACGTTGTTTCTATCACGTGCATGTCACGTGATTATTTGGAGAGTATTTTTATCTTTTTCGCATAACGTCCTATTTTAGTTAAAAATTTAATTTACGTCCCACAACTTTTTTAATTGTTTAATTTACGTCCCATTTACGTTGAAGTGACCAAAACGACGTCGTTTCCATCACGTGTATGTCACATGATTATTAAATTTGGGGAATTCCGGTGAATTTTTATAACTCCGGCGAAAATTGGACATAAATTAAGCAATTGAAGAAGTTACGAGACGTAAATTAAAATTTCAACTATTTTGGGACGTTTTTAAAAAAAGGTGAAAGTTACGGGACTTGAATAAATTTTTTTCTCTACTACATTCATTTTCTGCATTCAAATCCTTAGTTGAAACATTTTTCAAATCTAAAATTTTTACACTTTATTCTGATAATGAGGGTGAATTCATTGCACTTTGCTCCTTTCTCACCACACATGGCATTACCCATCTCACCACTCCTCCACATACCCCCGAACACAATGGTGCATCTGAACGCCGTCATCGACACATTATCGATATGGGTCTAGCCTTCCTTCACCATGCCTCCATGCCCCTCACTTACTGGCCTCTCGCCATGTCCACTGCCACTTACGTCATCAATCGTCTTCCCAAAGTCGATCTATCCATGATTTCCTCTTTCGAGAAACTCCTCCACACCCCACTAAACATCACCAAGCTTCATAGCTTTGGATGCTTATGCTACCCCTGGCTCCGACCCTAGTGCCCCAATAAACTTGTCCCCTGTTCAACTCCTTGTGCCTTTGTTGGATATTCTCCTACCCAAAGTTCTTACTTATGCCTTGATCTCTCCACTAACAAGCTCTACACATCTCGACATGTTGAGTTTGTGGAAACTTCCTTTCCCTTTGGTAAAACAGCCACACCTCCTCCTCAACTTTCTCCATCATCTGATCCCACAAACAAAAATATTCCCATTCCACCTCTGGTTACACACCCACTGCCTGCTCCGCTTCTAGTTCCCCCCTACGCGACCTCCGTCACCACCAGCGACTCCACTAGTACCGACCAATCTTCATCAAATGGTCAATCGCTCCAAAAACTACATCTCGAAGCCCAATCCACGGCATACCTTTACTGCTTCTATTTCTGATGATATTGAGCCTACCTCTGTGACACATGCACTTTCTGATAGCAGTTGGAGCATTGCTATGTCTGATGAGTTTAATGCACTTCTTCAGAATGGTACTTGGGATCTGGTGCTGGTAGGGGTGATTGATTCGGGTGGAATTTACACGTTTTAGAGGCACATGTGAAGCGTATTTTAATGTGGATTTCATTGATTTATGCATTGAATATGATTGTTTTAGCCAAAATGAGAGAAAGGTATTGTTTTGTCGATTTTGTAGGTAAAACGATGGAATTTGGGAGCAAAACACATACCACAAGTTATCGGACCAGAAAGAGGAGTGCACCATTGGATCCAACTCAAAAAACGGAGTGTATTAGCCAAAGGAATCGAGTCAATCCGACACCCGAGGCGAAAGTTATGCACGAAACGAGAAGGGGAGGAGGCAACTCGGCCGAGTGAGTCAACTCGGCCGAATCTGAAACTTTTGGGTTTACTGCGCACTCGGCCGAGTGACTCAACTCGGCCGAATATGCGAATTTGGACATCACTGCGCACTCGGCCGAGTGACCCAACTCGGCCGAGTTGAGTTGAAAGCCGTAGGTGTTGGAACTTGAAGACCACTCGGCCGAGTGACCCCAACTCGGCCGAGTCTCGGCTGGAAAAGTTGCAACACGCTTCTTTAAGTCATCCACTCGGCCGAGTCACCTCCAATTTCGGTGCCAAACGCGAAATTTCTCCATTTTTGAGGGGCCAACTTGCAATTTTGTCATCCAAACCCTACCCCAACACTATAAATACCATCTTTCTTGAAATTCAAGACATCCTCCCCCAAATTCTCAATTCCCACACATAGTTACACATATTTGGAGGTGTTTTGGCCATATCTTCTTCATCTCTTCACCAATTCATGCAAGAGAAGAGGCATTAGCTTGGGAATTCAATTCTCTACAATATTCTAGACTAAGCTTTATTTTCCTTTCACTTTTTATTGCTTTGATTTTAGTTTTCTTTGTGATTTGGATATGTATTTGATTAGCTAAACACTTTGTGGTTCTAAGGCATTGTAGATACTTGGATTGAAGTTTATGATTAATTTCTTGCTTTAATTGGTGTTTGTCTCTTATTTGCATGTTTAATTATCCATTGTAAAGCATGTTGTTATTGGCCATGATGATTTGCTTAATTCATTGTTAATTGGGGTAAGATCGAGAGATTTATTCCATTTAATCGTATGCAAGCATGCAACCCGGTATTATTATGAGCTCGAGAGAGGATTAATTATCGGAGAGGGAATCGAATGATCTTTGGGGCTAGTTTAGGTAATACAATATTTGTGAGGTAGAGATACGAACTTATATTGTGTTTTCCTTTGGGTTAATTAGATCGAGAGATTAATTAATTCTTTTTGTGTGATCACCCTATATGAGATAACCTTAATGGCCATTTAAACGAGATAACATTCATAAACGGACATCTAGGTGTTACAATTGCCTTGGAACCCACCTTCTCTTAATTGAGTTTTCATCCATTTCACTTTCGTTTCTTGAGTCGCATGCTAGTAAATCGATTTTCTTTGCTCTTTGTTACTTATTTGTGACACTTTAGTAGGTAATTTTAGAGTAATTCATCACATTCAATCTATCGATCACGTCTACTTAGAACTACATTAACAAACTACACTTTTACGCTTAACCTCCTTGTGGGATCGACCTCGTGCTTATCACGCTACGATAGATGCCGTACACTTGTGGTTGTTTATTTTAGTGTTGCATAACACGTGAATCAGTGATCACGGTGCGGTTTTGCAGTTTTTTCGACAAAATATAAATTGCCTTGCTAATGGTCGTTCGGTTTAATATACAATTATAAACCGCAATTTATATCGTAAAAGTAAGCATGCGGTTTTGAACGGTTTCGGTCGGTTTTGAGCGGTTTGACGGTTTATATAATGGTGTATCATACAATTACAAATTGAAAACTTAAATTTTACAAATTTAATTAACTAATATTTGAAAGTGAGAATAAGGAGGAAAGAGGAAATAGAAGTAGTGAAATTAGAAAATGAACATTTAACCCTTATATTTTTTTTTATTGATATTATAAATATATTTGTGTCACAAAAGTAGTGAAAAAATAATATAATACATAATAACAATAGTAGTGGTCATAGTGAAACTTGGAGGTAATTGAAAAATTAACTTTGTATATTTAATAAATGTACTTATTAATATTAATTTCTAATATATATATAATACTAAATTTACATATGAAATTATTTATTAAACTAACTGTGCAGTCGGTGTGGTTAATTGTCTAAAATTTAAATTGCACCGTTATAGCAGTGCGGTTTAGTATAATTTTTTTTAACCGTGGTTTAAAGAGATTTTTTAAACTTACGGTGTGGTGCAGTGCGGTTTGGTCGGTTTTGGCGGTTTTAAAAATTTTATGATCACCCCTAGGTACCGGCAGATTCTTCCCAAAATGTTGTTGGGTGTAAATGGCTTTTCAGGATTAAACGTAAATTTGATGGCTCCCTTGACAAGTGTAAAGCTCGTCTAGTGGCAAAGGGGTTTCATCAGCGTCCTGGTGTAGAATTACATGGAACGTTCAGTCCAGTTGTCAAACCTACTACAGTTCATCTGGTTCTCAGTGTGGCTATCTCAAGGGGGTGGTCCCTTAGGCAATTCGATGTCAATAATGTGTTTCTACATGGCACTCTACCAGATGAAGTCTACATGTCTCAGCCTCCTGGATTTATAGACAAATCCCATCCCACTTTTGTCTGCAAGCCCCTCGTACCTAGTACAACTCCCTCCGAACCTTTCTTGCCTCCCTTGGCTTTGCTCATGCCAAGTCTAATGAGTCACTGTTTGCCTACTCCAAAGAAGGCACCACTGCTTTCTTTTTTGTCTATGTTGATGATCTTATTCTCACTGGTAATGACTCCGCATTTATCACCATTATTGTCACGGCCCTCAGCTCCGCATTCTCAGTTAAGGATCTTGGTCCACTATCCTACTTTTTGGGAATTGAGGTTCTCACTCGTTCAACGGACTGCTTTCTCTCCCAACGTAAGTATATCATTGACCTCCTTGTCCGTCACAGCATGTTACAATCAAAACTGGTTCAAACCCCCTTAGCTGCTGGTTCACCCCTTCACCTTCACGATAGGTCGTCTCTAGCAGATGCCACAGTCTATCGTTAAGTTTTGGGTAGTCTGCAGTATCTTCAGTTCACTCGCCCTGATATTGCCTTTGCCGTCAACAAACTGCCCTAATTTATGCATGCTCCATCTGAGTGCCACTAGGGTGCAGTCAAACGTCTCCTTCACTATTTTAATGGTACACGAGATTTGGGTCTCTCTCTTCGGAAGAGCTCTCCACTATCTCTACACTGTTTCACGGATGATGACTCGGTTGGCAATCCTGATGACAAATCCTCTACCAGTGCCTATATTGTCTTTTTGGGTGCCAATCCCATCTCTTGGTCTTCTCGCAAGAAACGCTCTATTGCTCGACCATCCACTGAGGCTGAATATCGTGCCTCTGCCGCTACTGAACTGCAATGGACTCAATCTCTCCTCTTTGAGTTGGGTGTCTCTACCTCTTTGCCCACTATTTACTGCAAAAACGTTGGGGCTACGTATTTATGTGTTAACCATGTCTTTCACTCACGAATGAAACACATTGAAATTGACTTCCACTTTGTTCGGAATCTAGTTTAGACTTCTAAACTACGGGTATCCCATGTCTTCTCTACTGATCAACTTGTTGATGCCTTAACCAAGGCCCTACCAGGCCCTCGTCTGAACTTCTTATGTTCAATATTGGTGTCACTCAAAGTATTCAATCTTGAGGGGGTGTATTAGGATATGTATTTGCTTTTGTGTACTTAGCTTAGTTTATCCTACATTGGGCTCTCTATTGTATATCCTTCAGTTGTACATGTATTTATCAACTCTCTCATTGTGAATATTATACGAATCAATTTATCTCAATAATAAGAACATAAAATAATATCTCCAAAATTTGAAATTATTTATTTCCTTATCTTTAAGATTTTTTAATATATTTTTTTTGTTCTCTAAGTCATTTATTTTTTATAAATAGGAGAGTGAAAAATAAAATTTTAGTAGTATGTGGAATGATGGAATAAATCACAAACGACTCCATCGATCAACTCCCTACTACTAAATTTTAGGTCAAATAAAAATTTCGAAACAAATCGTTGAGATGGCGATACAACATGTATTTATAGAGAGGAATCAAGAGATCTTGTTTGCTTACCTTATTTTTCTCACCTTTTTATATGTATATTTGTAGGTGTTTAAAATTTTTGGATTATACTACCCAGCTAGTGTATAAAAAAAATTATCTACAAATTTATAACGGATCACATTCCGTGATTTAGTGGATTAAAGTTAAACAATTCAATAAAAAAAAAATAAGGGATTATATTTTTTTTAGTCCATTAAGTTACCACGATTTTGAACTTAGTCCATCAGATTGCCACTTTTTGAATTTAGTCCATTAAATTTCGATTTATTTTGATTTTGGTCCAGTTACCTGCTACAGCAGGTTTAACAGGTCATTTTTTAAAACACACCCCATAAAATGTTATACACACTCAAAATGTTAAACACACCACACTAAAATTTAAAAATATTTTTTTATTACTATACACACCCCAATTCTTTCTTATTTAATAAATTATAAAAAATAATTAAATTAAAAAAATAAGAATTCAAATTAAAATGAAAAATATAAATAAAATCTATAAAAAATCGCCTAAATCTTAAAAAATTAAACAAAGCTAAAAAAATTAATTAGTTTTGAAGATTTAATTGATTTTCTACTATTTTTAAATTTTATTTAGCCTTATTTCAACGTTTTTTAATTTTTAGAAGTTAAAACGCAAATAAAACATTAATAAAGCAATGGAGTTTTAAATTTATTTTATTTTATACACTCCAAATGTTAAAACAGAAATAAAACATTAATAACACTCCATAAATATCATACACTTGAAATGTTAAACACAAAAATTCAAAAATTAAATATAGCTAAACAAAATCATAACTATATTTAATAAATTGTCAAAAATAATTTTATTAAAAAAAGTAAGAATTCAAATTAATATGAAAAATATAAATAAAACCTATAAAAAATACCTAAATCTTCAAAATTTTAATAAAGCTAAAAAATTAATTAATTTAATTAGTTTTAAATTTTAGTTGATTTTTTAATACTTTTAAAGATTTTTATTTTTATTTAATTTAATAATTTTTTCAAGTTGATTTTTTTAAAATTTATTAAAAATCTTCAAAAATAGTAAAAAATCAACTAAATCTTCAAAACTAATTAAATTAATTAATTTTTTTTATCTTTATTTAATTTTTGAAGATTTTTGTGATTTTTTATAGGTTTTATTTATATTTTTTATATTAATTTGAATTTTTACTTTTTTAAATTTAATTATTTTTGGCAACTTATTAAATATGAAAGAATTGGAATGTGTATAGTAATGAAAAATAATTTTTAAATTTTAGTGTTGTGTGTTTAACATTTGGGGTGTGTATAACATTTTGTGGGGTGTGTGATGTGTTTTAAAAAATGACCTGTTAAACCTGCATAGCAGGTAACTGGACCAAAATCAAAATAAATCGAAACTTAATGGACTAAATTCAAAAAGTGGTAACCTGGTGGACTAAATTCAAAATCGTGGTAACTTAATGGACTAAAAAAAATATAATCCCAAAAAATAAAGCTCAAATATACTTTCAAATGATCAATTGTATAGTTTTGGCCACCATCTCCAAAAATACACTATTCCGACCGTGTTTAGTTTTATACACATTGTTATAGTTGCATATTTCTAGAATTTCATTTTTTTTTTACAGTTTATCTCTTATATATCCTCGTTAGTGAACGGAAAATTGATTTTTCGAATTAGTCGATTTTTTAACTGAATACCAAGACTTGAAAAGAATCCATGTTAGCGGCCGGACATGAGGTGAACTAAGCCCTGATTCTCGTAGAAGGAACCAATGTCCCAATCCTCAGTTGAAGAGGAGAGTGTCATTAGTGCCACTACTATTGATCTCATACTTGGCCTCAGTTGAGGATTTTCATGTGTACATGCTTTCGCAAGATGCGCCACCTACAAATTAACATCATTTTATATATGAGGGAGTCTCTTGTGTAACATTTATATATTATCTTTGTTAGTTAAAACTTAAAAGTGTGTTTACTTTTTATATTTATTTGCTTATCTAAAGTGTGTTCATTTTCTTCTATGGAAATAATCATTTTATGTTTACCTCATAATACTATTACTTTATCTATTTTTTCTTAAAACCTCACAATATCATTACTTTATCTATTTTTTCTTAAAATATGTGTTCAAAAAGTTTGAACACACTTTTAGTGGACACGGGGAGTAATATCAATCTGATGTACGGTCATTTTCAGCCAAATGTCATGTTTAGTGTTCGGCCACTCTAGTCGAACGGACAAACTAATCATACATTTAGCATTACGTTCGGTCGAAGTGGTCGAACACTAAAGATGATGACATGCACTTCAATAATTCGACTAATTTTATATGTATATATTAATTTCTCTATTCCACTTGGTGTTAATTTCACCGTACCCTACTGGATCTTTAAAGAGTCTCGTCTCAATTATTATAAGACGTTGATCATTTTTTGACACACCACATATAGACACCACATATAGAAAGTGAAGCATAAAGTGCCGTGGAACATTATTTATACACATTTTACATACCTTAGAGACGGAATCAAAAGGATAATCATCACCAAGTCTCGGATCAACTAGCTTTCGTAGAGCTTCTACTGGATCAGGCATGTTGAAAGCTTCTTCAAACTATATATAAATCCATGGATCGATCAAAAAAATTCATATTAAATTTCATATTAGTTAGTTACTCTTCCCACCGTTCCATAATAACTTTCACACTTTCTTTTTCGAAATATTCCACAATAAATTTTACGTTCTTAAATCATTTATAAACTACACCTCCACATTATTCATAATTTTTACAAAATGTCTTTACTTTTAGTTCAACATATTCACACAAGTTAACTTATTTTTAATATGCGTCTTCACTTATATATGAAAGTTTGTAGAACGAAGAAAATATTAGGGGGTGTATAAGATGGTTAAAGTATATATACCAGAGCAACAAGGCCTTTTGATTCCATTGTTACTTCATTTGCCTTCACAATTGCTTCTTTTGCAGATATCAATTCCAAAAGAACCACCCCAAATGCGTATACGTCTATCTTCGGAGAAACATCTCCGTATTGTGCATACCTATCCATCCATAGTAATTTAAATAAATCATTTTTTTTTTAGAGCAACATGTTAAATTAAGAGATCTTTTAAAAATAATTGTGGGTCAAAAGTCTGGATTCGAATCGCAAGCAGGTGGTTTACTACATGACCAATATATTGTTACTACAAAACCAAAATATTATCATTACAAGATCAAAAGTGTACTACTACATGTCAAAAAATATTCTCAAGCATCGTTCAAAAAAATAAGTGTCCAGAATATTTTTTAATTTGTAATAGTATACTTTTAACCTTATAGTAACAGTATTTTAGTAATGTAGTAAAAATATACTTGAAAATTAAAAATTATATTTTAATTAAATTTGATCCGTGTTAACTCGACATTCTGCATCAAATTATTTTTTCGATAGGTCCTAAAACATTTTTTTTTTGTCTCAAGAGGTCCTTTGAAGTATCAAAATTTTATTTCACGACATCACAAGAATTGAAAGATTTTTTTCAACTCACTCTAATGGTCCCATTAAATATTAAAGTAGTTGTCCAAGTCATTAGTTACCCATATTTAATTAAATATTAAAGTAGTTGTCCAAGTCATTAGTTACTCATATTTAATACTCCCTCCATCCCTAAAAAACTTTCATTTATTAGAATGAAGTTTAAGAAAAAAATGTAATAATTAAAAAAAACTTTCATTTATTAGAATAAAGTTTAAGAAAAAAGTGTAATAATTAAAATTTTGAGGGTAATCTTATAAATTTTTTTATATAAAGTAAATAACGTAGTTTGATTTAGTTTATGATGGACCCCAAAAAATATTATATAAGGGTAAATATATGTATATCGTGAGAATGAGTATGCAAACTTTTCATGGACGAAAATTAATTTGCATATTAATTAATGAGGTCTTTAAGATAAATTTAAAAAAATTAACTAATTTTTGTCTAGAGTGAAGTTATGAAATAAATATTTTTATCTTTTTAAATAAAAAATAGTGTAGAAGCCAATAAAATAAAAACTACTCCCCTGTTCAACAAAAGTGTGCTCACTTTTTTTTATATACGTTTTTTAAAAAATCATATTTTAATTATAAAGAATATATTTATAATAATGAGTAAATAATATATTTGATAGAAACTAATAAAGTAGAAAAAATATTCAAAAGTGAATTATTTAAATGGAATAAGCATGTTTTTTGTAAATAAAAAAAAAGAAATGAGCACACTTCCGATGTTTGGAGGGAGTAATAACTTACTCTGGTGGCATGTATCCGAAAGTTCCCACAAGACGCGTCTGCAGAGAAGCACTTCCCACTTCGGTCAGTTTAGTAAGCCCAAAATCAGCTACCTATATATAATTCAGCTTTAAAATTAAAATTTCAACCGAAAATTGAGTTTTAAAAAAGATGTAACAAATCATATAAGAGACAAATAAAATTTAAAAATTTATGTGCAATAGCACAAATTAAAAAAGACGGAAACACTAGCGGGTCAATTCGGTTGGCACAATTTTTTGTTGATATTATTTAAATAGAATGACATATATATATAAAAGGAATAATTAGTGTGATTGACCTTAGCACGAAAGTTGTGGTCAATCAAGATATTTGGAGATTTGATATCACGGTGGATATAGAGTGGCACAGTATGTTCGTGAATGTATTCGAGGCCTCTTGCTGAATCAAGCGCGATTTGCACCCTAGTCGACCATGTTAGTCCCTCTCTTACTGCAATACACAATTAATGTGTATTTGGCTTAATTTCATTAATTAATTTAATATATACAGAGATTGACACGTTTGCTTTTAGTACATTATTAAAAAATATACTAGTATTAAATGGTGTGCGAAAGTGATAAAGAAGGATAAAATTAAGTAGAGAGATATGAAAGAGAAAATGTAGAGAGATAGTGAAATGTTGACATTTTAAAAAATGTGTCAATTAGGTTGGGACGACAAGGGGGAGTATATAGTTTGTACCTTGTCCTCCTCCGCGCAAGTGTTGGCTAAGGTTGCCATTATCGATGTACTCATAAACTAGAAACAATGAGCCTTCCACGCAATATCCTATCAAATGCACCTGCCAAAACAAATTAAACTTAACTTTAAAATGCATGTGTGTTACGGTACAACACATTAAAGCACACACAAAAGTTGTTATTACGAACCAAGTTGAGGTGGTGAACGTGCGTTAAGACTTTTAGTTCGGCAAGGAACTCCTTGGATGCTTGCATCTCCATCTTCTTGATACCAGCTTTCTGCATGCCATTCACACGAATATTGGCTCTTATTTCAAACTCCGGTCGATATATCCCAAAATATTACTACTATTAATTTACTTATCTTTACAAGTAATACCAAATATTCATTATTTAATTTGTATATATTCTAAAAAATACTATTTATTCATATATCGTTTTATTAATTAACCTTATATGGCCACATTTAATTCCTTTACATATAGTAAATCAGGTCACACTTAAACTTTTTTTGGATCCTAACGATCGATGGATAATTAGTAGAGTGACAAACCTGGCCTCGTAGCTCTCCGTAGTAAACAGAGCCGAACCCCCCTTGGCCGATCTTGTAAGAGAGGTTGAAATCATTTGTAGCTGCAGCTAACTCTTCATAGCTGAATTCCACTGATTTATCCACACTGATGCCCTTCAGCTTTGGTCCACCTGCACATTCTGATTCTCAACCTTTTTCCATCAATACTTATCTCTTTCCATCTCTATACAATCCATTAATGTAATTAAAATTCTACTATGATCACTACAAAAAAATGACATCAATCTTGTTATTCTAACTTCTCTACCTAAAAGTCGGGAAGAAATTAACTTTTAGTGACACATCCTATCATTAATTAATTCTCAACTAATTTATGTTACTAGAAAAACTATAATGAGCTAGAGGATTCTGCCATTCAAAAGTTAATTTCATTCGAATGATCAGTTTTTCCAATTAAGTCTCATAATTTTAATCTTACATAATTTTTGAATGTCAGATGACAGAATTCCATGGAGCAATTAAGCTAATGGCCGGCTTGGTGTCGCTTATGTAGTGAAATGTAAAGAAATCGCATGTTATTTTCTCTTTCGTTATCGTGTGCGTGTGTTTATTTCCTAACAACTGGTATCAGAGCCTCGGGTTTAGAGGGAGCAGTCACGATGAGCGACGAGAAAATTTCAATCAAGCAGTTTGACGGATCGAATTTCGGGTTCTGGAAGATGCAGATCGAGGATTACCTTTATGGTAAAGATTTGTATGTGCCCCTAGAAGAAAAGGAGAAACCCGAAAAGATGGAATCTGTTGAACAGAAATGCGATGAGTGCGATATGTTTATCGCTATCCATGAACGTATGACTTGTATCGTTTTTTAACACTTTTTAAAGCACTTAACAATACGATCCCCACAAGCGTATGGGTCAGATTGTAGTACGAAAGCACGACCAAGTAGTTTGTTCGTTCCAAGGATTTAATTGAATGCAAGTGAATCCCTAGAGTTACGAGTATGCATGCTATTGTAGTAACTAAACATGTTTGTTTGGATTTTCGGGAATTTAAAACACAAGTACGAAACTAGATGAACTAAGACAAGAAGAAATGAACAAATGAAATAACAAGATATCTAACTTCCTTTCGAAAGTGCAAAGTGAGAGAGTATTGCCTCGGGTGTATCCATTTTGTAGGTTGTGTGGTGAATTAATGGACTAAATTACACAAATTAAACCTAAGGTATTGGGTAAAGCTAAAGGCTATCACTCGTGTGTGTCGATCAATCCCTTGTGAGGCTTAGGTGAACACGTGCATCAATTAGCAATTATATAGTCTAATCAATACCATAAGCTCTTAGGATAGTGTCTCATAAACACGTTCAACACGGTTACTAATGTTTATGAGACGCCCTCTCACTAATCTAATAGACGACCTCTAATCGACTAGTGTCTAGTGTCGTCGATCTAAGCAATCAACCCCCGGTCGGTGTAGCTAATTACTATGTTAATTCTAATTGATTAATTCAAGCTCATACACACACTCTTAATCATGCAACCCAATACGGTCGTTGAAGTCAACAAAACTAACAATGCTAGCTAATATGGTGAATTAACCAATTGAATCATGCAAATTACAACACTAGAAACATATACACCCAATTCCTAAGCTAATCATGCAATCACTCCATAATTACACCACTTAACCACCAAAACTTCCACACCCTAGGCAATTAGAGCTTAGCCCATGGTTCTATGATAGAAATCCATGGCTAAAATACAAGAATTCACAAAACTCATAACAATTAAGAAATCAATGGCAA
This sequence comes from Galeopsis tetrahit, assembly GCA_963675135.1. NCBI lineage: Eukaryota > Viridiplantae > Streptophyta > Magnoliopsida > Lamiales > Lamiaceae > Galeopsis > Galeopsis tetrahit. The sequence continues at coordinate 20,674,796 of OY776130.1, forward strand.
GAAATAAGAGAATTACTAAATTGAAAATGAGAATTAAAGAGATATCACCTTAAAAGTTGAAATGTAGCTATAAACTTCAATTACTTACAAAGCCCAATGGAAATCTACACTTGAATTGTAAATCTAAGTAATAATCTAAGCTATCTATAAATGGAAATTTGCAAAATAGCAAGAACACCTATTACTATGTGTGATTGTGTGTATGAATTGCTCTCCAAGGTGGTCCACCTCTCAAATCTGACTAAGGGCCCTTTTTATATGTTGTGAGAAGTCCCAAAATAAGAATTGCACTTAAGTCCTTCGAATTTGGAGAGTTTTGGCAAAAACCCCCCGAAAAAGGAGCCACTCGGCCGGGCGGGTGAAGTGGCCCGGCCGGGCCAAACTTTCGTGAATGAAAAGATTTTTAGGGCCTTTGAACGGCCCGTCGGGCGAGTGATTCGGCTGGGCCGGGCGAAACCTTCGTCTTGTGGTCTCACATAAGAGCAATAGCCGCCCGGCCGGGCCATAACTTCGTATTTGCAGGTTTTAAAGTCTTGTTCGCCCGGCCGGGTGGGTTAAGTGGCCCGGCCAGGTGGCCCTATGGCCAGTCCTCTTCCTCCGTTTTCCGTCCCGATCCTTCTCAAACTCTTTGTGTGTGCTCCCTAGCCTCGTTGTTTCATCTCATATGAGTGCCAATAAAGATTGACACTCTTTTTGTGATTTTGACGCCTAATTCACTTCGTATTCCTACAAAACGAGCTCACATACCTTTCTCCATCAAGTCAAGCCTCTTAACATGAAAATGCATGTAAAACCATCATAGTTTATCACTAAAACGCACTAAATATTATGCAATTTACAACCGAATCAACGTAGCCTACCACACAACTAAAGTCAAGTCCGCAAGGAAGATGTTGCAGATCTTGGAGGAGATGTATCAGAAGCCCACAACGGCGAACAAGGTTCACCTGATCAGACGGTTGTTCAACCTCAGGATGTCGGAGAGAACACCCGTGCAACAACACCTGAACGAGTTCAACATGATCATTGGGCAGTTGTGTTCTGACGAGATCGACTTCAGTGACGAGGTACTTGCTTTAGTTTTGTTATCTTCTTTGCCAGATAGTTGGACTGCCACAGTAACTGCAGTTAGCGCTTCATCCGCGAAAGATAAATTGAAGCTTGACGAAGTGAGGGATCTGATGATTAGCGAGGAGGTTCGCAAGAAAGAATCTGGATCCACTTCAGGGTCAACGCTGAACACGGAAGAAGAGGGCAGATCGAAGGGTAGGCAGAATCGTGACAGATAAGAGTCCAGAGGAAAGAGTCAATCCAAGAAAGATAAAGACTCGATCCAGTGTTGAAATTATAAAGAGTTTGGTCACTACGGGAACCAGTGTTCAGCACCCAAGAAAATCAGGAAGGGACAGGACGAGAAGAAGACAGCAAACGCAACCACAGTTGATATTGGAGACGCGTTGGTCTTGAGTGTCAGTAGTCCGGTAGAATTGTAGGTGTTGGATTTTGGAGCATCATTCCACTCTTGCAGTGATGCTAAATTTGTTAAGTGTACGTTCATTGATTATGGTGGTGATGAGTTCGGTTATAAACTCTGGGATGAGAATAACCGAAAGATTATTCACAGTAGAGATGTAGTTTTCAATGAACAGATTATGTACAAGGATAGATTGGAGGCATCCGATTCTGACAAGATCAATCGTGGAAGATCAGAGTCCAGAGGAAAAAGTCAATCCAAGAAAGATAAAGACTCGATCCAGTGTTGGAATTGTGATGAGTTTGGTCACTATAGGAACCAGTGTTCAGCACCCAAGAAAATCAGGAAGGGACAGAACGAGAAGAAGACAGCAAACACAACCACATATGATATTGGAGACGCGTTGGTCTTGATTTTCAGTAGTCCAATAGAATCGTGGGTGTTGGATTCTGAAGCATCATTCTACTCTTGCAGTGATGTTAAATCTGGTAAGTGTACGTTCATTGATTATGGTGGTGATAAGTTCAGTTATAAACTCTGGGATGAGAATAACCGAAAGATTATTCGCAGTAGAGATGTAGTTTTCAATGAACAGATTATGTACAAGAACATATTGTAGGCATCAGATTCTGACAAGATCAATACCCAAGAGGTCGAGTTAGACATCTCAAACTCGAGTGGGAATAAGGAGAGTCAGAATGAAGAAGAGGTTCTTATTGAAGAACTTAGGACCCCACCACCAATGGAGAATCTATTGCAGAGACCAGTTAGAGAGCGACGTGCACCTAATAGGTATTCGTCCTTTAACTACTACTTTTTATTTACTAAGGTGGCGACCTTAGAGAAGTTGAAGCTATGCATAGCTTCAATTGGCCTTGAAACTTGAAGATAAGACTTGTCGATGCCAGGCGGATACGGTGAAGACAATGCCGAAAGAAATTCTTAGAATGTGTGATTCTAAGTGTTCTACTCTTATGGTGGAGTAGGTATTCTCTATATTGAGAATGTTGGTTCTTTGGTTTAAGAATCATGTTTGTCGGTGAAGACAATGTCGAAGGAAATTCTTAGAATGAGTGATTCTAAGTGTTCTACTCTTATGGTGGAGTAGGAATTCTCTATGTTGAGAATGTTGGTTCTTTGGTTTAAGAATCATGTTTGTCGATTAAGACAATGAAGTTTTATTTTATTTTATTAAGGTGGAGTTTGTTGGACTTGTGCTAAAATAAAAAGAGTTTTAAAAGGAGCTTTTGTCTTCGTTAGAACTTGAAGATAAGGTCTGACGATGCCAGGTGGATACGGGAGGAGAATCAAGAAGATATGGTTACATGGAGAATTCAGTCTCCAAGTGGTAGATTGTTGGAGTGTGGAGCCTGAATTGATCCTAACGGGCTTGGAGTGTAGGACAAATTTGATCCTAACGGGTCTGGAGTGGGGAGCAAGTTTTTCCTAATAGGCTTAGGGTTAATTATGGCAAGTTTGTTCCTAATGACTTGGAGTAGGAAACAAGTTTTTTCCTAATAGGCTTAGGGTTAATTATGGCAAATTTGTTCCTAATTGGCTTGGAGTAGGGAGCAAGTTTGTTCCTAATGGGCTTCGGGTTAATTATGACAAGTTTTCTATTATAAATAGATATTCTCTCTGTAATCATTGCGCATCCAAAACATGATCTTTGTTCCTAAAGAAATCTCGTGTTATTTTCTCTTTCGTCATCGTGTGCGTGTGTTTATTTCCTAACATGAAACTCCAACATATTAATGTTAATTAAAATAAAGGGTTGTCAATATATCACTAAAAGTTCATTGTTTTAAAAATTTATGATACTTACTGAGAAAATTGATTCGTATTGGACTAAAACTGTTTACACAATATATAAATGTAAATGAAAATGAAAATGAAGTTTCCTGATTTTGATCTTTTTCAAAATAATTAGTCGATCACCCGATTACTTTCATACTTTTTTATTTGAACGTATTAACATTACTCGCACATTTTCAATATGAAAATAATGCACAAAATTAATGAGAAAATTGCACTTTTAGTTCTATAAGAATTTTTCAAAATCACTTTTGGTCCTGAAGTTTGTAAATGGTCATGTTTATTGCAGATTTGGTCCTGTAACATAGTTTATGGATGGAAACCGTTAGTTTTTTTATGGGAAACGTTAGTTTTTTTTTATGGAAACCGTTAGTTGACCAAAAAATATTCCTAAAAAAGTAATTATAATTAAAAAAATACAAAAATATTATTAAAACTAATAATAAATTATACAGAATTAAAATATAAATAAAATCAATAGAATTTAGAATATTAATTCTTTTACTATAAATGACTAAGAATTTAATGTATTTAAAAAAAAAGACTAAATCTCACTGAGTTATATAATTTGAATTTTTTTTTATAGAATCTAAATATTTTTTTTTAATTCAAGAATTTGAATATAATTAAAAATTACTAAAAAAAATAATGTAATTTAAATTTAAATAACTTTTGAAGTAATTTTTTGTATTAAAACTGAAATATACAAAAAAAAAATTAAAAGTAAATTTTGAAAAATAATTTGAATATACAAAAATATAAAATTAAAAAAATCCACTGTATATTCAAATTTCAAATTTAAATTAATATTTAACCCCATATAATTTGGATATAATTTGAAAATACAAAAATCAAAATCAAGCCAAATACTTTTTATTTTTTTGCTTTGATTTGAGATCAGTTTTAGATTTAATTTTCATTTTATATATAATTGATTGAATTTTTAGATCATAAAATTATTTTAAGTAAATTTATCAATTTTAAATAATTATTTAAATAAATTGTTAAAATACATTTGGTAGTTTTATAATTTTAGTGATATTACCAAAATTTTAATCCCATATTAAGCTTTTGGTTGTGTTTTAAGGGATGTGTGTCTTTCACGCAATTTTCTTCCGTTAAAATAAACATAAATTTATTATAAGACTAAAAGTGTATGAAAAATAACTGAAAGTGGTTTAATCTTATTCTTACAGGATCAAAAGTGCAATATTTAACGGTTTATGCAATTTTCATCCGTTAAAACTAACGGAAATAAACTACAGGACCAAAAGTGCATGAAAAAGGACTGAAAGTGATTTGAACTCATTCTTATAGGACCAAAAATGCAATTTTCCCCAAAATTAATATCTCATAATATATTTTTATTTTCAAAATTGATACTCAGCGTAGACAAGAGTTTACCATGTTCGGCCTCAGGAGCATGGGGAAGAAATGGGTGTTTAGACTTGTTTTTTGGTTGTCTGTAAAAGACAAGATAGAAGCATATTGCCAAAGAGAAGAGCCCTATCACAGCTGCTGCAATTGATATACCAGCAATCGCTCCACCAGAAATTCCTGCTAATTATCCATCACTTTATCAACCTAGATTAACTATATATCATTTTTATTGGTTGTTTGATAACTTAGATTAAGGGTAGATTATGCTTTAGAATTTATAAAGTTTAGTTATCATCTTAATCTTAGATAATCCGTCTATGCTATCAAACATGCCCTATATAGTACATTAACCATATATGGCAATAAGAAGCAAACCGCTTGATCTGCACAAAAAATAAAAACAAAAGTAGTATTAGATATATGAATTATCACTTTATATATAGTACTAGTAGTTAATTAGTACCACCCACCTTGACTTCAACGGGGGATAAGTTCCATTTTGATCTGCATTCATTCAATAAGCAACACATCAAAATATTAAATCAGACATAAAATGATATTCTACCCGACACTCAAAAATACGTTCGATTATGTGCATATCAAAAGATCGAAACACACATGATCACTATGAAAGAATTATGTTTCATCTAAAAATTTGAAGTGGAGAACTGAGTTATCACTTCTACCTTTTTGGGGAGGAGATTCATCGAGTGTACAATTTAAATTAGTGGAACTGCTTTCAGCAGGAATCGAACCCAAAATGTGTGGGCGTGAGCCTTAAACACTGATACCATACATGAAAGAATTTCGTCTTATCTCAAAATCTGAACTTGTACATATGTAAAAAAATCAATTATTGTATATTAATTATCTAATACACTATTTAATCAATCAATTCATGAGATATCCGGAATTGATCATATACATATCTACAAAACGGAACTCTTATGTTGAATCATGATCAACTAGGAGAGAAATAAAGCATTTGTCCGAGCTCTTTTTTAGTGACGTCAGAGGAATAGTTATGAATAGTGATCGACTGAAATACTCTATAATAATTAACAAGAAGAATAAATTGCAATAATGTTCTGATCATAAAGAATCACGCCAAGCTAATTTGCCAAAATACTCTATAATAATTTCAATACGCCAACAAAAAAAAAAAGCTTATAAACAAGACTCCCTAACATATCGCCCCGCTCTTTGGATCTAGTGAAGTACATACAATATCATTCTGTTCAATTTCATAGTTATGTAATCTTTCTCGATTTAAATTTACAATATAATCTTACAATTATATTGCATAGGACGGTGTTGTACGCACTCTATACAAAGCTAAAGTGAAAAAAGTTACACTGACAACTTATTATGACAACTTATTATAAGACGTAAGTATGCATCAACATAATAAAAATAAGACATAAGATATTACATAAAAATCAATTAAAAATAAGTAGTTAATAATAATACAGTTATAAATTTAAAAAAAAAAACTTCAAAAAAAATAATAATACAGTTATAAATTAAAAATTAAAAAAAATGCTCAGAAAGTACGTATACCATAATACAGACCACATTTATATGACAAATCGCAATAACTTCAAAAAAAGAATTAATAACAAATTTGTCATCAAATATTCAACCAAATTCACACATACATGGATAAACTTGTGTGTTTATTTTTTATTTTATTTTAATAAACGCCTTGCGGAAAAAGATAAAAAAAAAAAAAAAAAAGAGAGAAAAATAAATTAAATTGGGGCTGGGGTGCAATTGTACCCCTATTACCCTGATTATGGTTTATTCTATGCTATGCTATGGAGCTAGGGCAGTGGGCACTATCTAGTTTTACTTTTATGGGTTGTATTGTGTAATACTCCATTAAAGATCTATAGGATAGTCCTACAATAGGTAGCACATAAATTTTTTCAATTATCTTCAAATTCCAAGAAAGAATAGAAGGATGAGACTTATTAATTACTCCCTCCGTCCCAAGATTACTTGCATAATTTGATCGGCACGTTGTTTAAAAAAAGTTGATGATGTAAGATAAAGGAGGGGTATTTTAGGTAATTTGATGATGTGTAAAGTGGATTTGATGATGTGTAAAGTGAAATGTATGGAAAAAATGAATGTCAAATTTGAAAATAAAATGATGTTGTGGGGTTATTAATTTTGTGGGGTATTTCCATATAAAGAGTGTGCAAGTAATTTTGGGACGTCCTAATAAGGAAAGTGTGCAAGTAATTTTGGGACGTCCTAATAAGGAAAGTGTGCAAGTGATCACGGGACGGAGGGAGTACATTTTATTTTCAATAACTAAGTCAAGTCAACGAGCTCGTTCCAATCAACACCTCATAGACAAGTCTTTTATGCTACGCAGACAATCTCGTAGCCACCTCATAAGCGACCTAACCTCCATTTGCATTGGCCTCCTAATTTTTTAGATTTGTTTAACTTTTCACATTATTTATTGTAGAAGGAAGGAACCATTATATAATATAATAACAAAAGTTAATGTGGAAGTTTATTAACTTTTGTTGAGAATTATGAGAGATAAGTTTTGCAATATACGTATCAAGTCATATTCAAACAAGAAATGATTTGTGAAACAATTCGAATTATGAAACTTCACGCTCTCTTATGTCCCCAACCCCTCCCCCCATCTTCCTAAATTATTTCTATATTAAAATGACAAACAAAATAAAACGGTAGAAGTACTTTTTATTTATTTATTTAAACTATAAAGATGACTATCTAGAATTGATTAATTTTTTTTTAAATGTAATTTTACAGTAATACTCTCATAAACGAAACTATTATAATATTTAGTAAAAAATATTATCGACCTTTTACCAGATTTTAGATATCCATAATTTGAATGGTTAGCGAGTACTTATTTACGGAGTATAAACCAGCAAATTCATATGGATCTATAAATTCAACTTTATATGCCATCTCATATGCCTCCATACATGTATTATTCCATTCTCTCCACTTATTCATTTGTATATACATTTTTTTATTCACACGCTACCTTTACAACCACTTACAATAAAATATAGTAATAAATAAATCATTATAATTAAAATCAACAATAAGTAATATAAAATCTAAATTTCAAATCAAACATATCCTAGAGCTAGAGGTATCATGATAGACAACATCAAAACCTGTTTTCCTAAAAACCTTTGCTTTGACACTCGAAATTTAACAAAAATATATTTGATCTTGTGAAACTGCCTCATGTCACGTTGATCATCAATTAGGGGGAAAAAAAGGCATGTGACTAGATATTCAATTAATTAATTAGAATAGATTTTAAATAAAAATGATTTATGATATGAATCAATTTAGATCTAGATTGGTCCAAGGCAGAAATTTATACGTACATAAATCGAATAGAAATGTATTTTGTTCACGATTATCATGGACTATGTTCATATAATATATACTTTGTCTCAGAAAAAAAAAAAAAAAACACAATCCAACATGAAGCAAATTAACTAACCTTTAGCAGGCAAGAAAACAATCCCTGATCCAGCATTAAAATCAAATTCAGGGTTGAACCGTTGCAGCAAATCAGCGGAAATGCCCGTCTGTATCGCCAAGGACCCCAAGCTCTCCCCCGGCACAATAGGGTACGTCGCGAACAGCCCATAATCTCTCGACACGCTTGCATCGCCACACGAGCAGTTGATCGTGACATTAATTGGAACAAAATCGGGTACTTGGGTCGGGTCATAATGGTTGACCCGTTGGATCCAATAGTCAGTTGTGAGGTTGGCGAACGCAAACCTCGCAACCTTAACATACGTATCGTCCCTCTGAGTTAGGTACGAAAACGTGTGTCCCAAGAAATCACCGTTGAAGCATTCGCACGAAAAGGGGACGTTGATTCGCGTCCCCGTCTGGATATTATCGGGACTGGAGATGAGGGGATTATATTTAAGGATGTTGGGGATATTTTGATGGAAAATGGTGGCAATGTAAGTGAGATTTGAACCTTGTCCAACATAGTAGGAGGCTAAGGCAAGATTGCATCCTTTTCTACACTTGGCTTCAGCTCCAATAATTAATGATGTGCTGCTGCACACAATAAAGAAGAAGATTGTTGGGACTAGTGTGGTTTGATTTGGCTTCATTTTGGAGATGAAGAACCAGATTGATTGATGAAGAAATTAATTCAACTATGAATTGAATTATGTAAAGATTCCATTGAGACAAACACAAATTGTCAAGGCCAATGCCGTTTTGTTGTTTATGCAGCCGCCTTGTGTTTTCTTTTGTTATATAGGTACCAACTGGAATATTAAAATCACATATATGTATGCATCGAGCTCGACGAGCAAAGAAACGAACTCAACTCGATGTAAATGAGTCTATCAAACCAAGCCTAGCGAGTTTAATGATATTAAAAATACAATTAAACTGGTCGAGCTCAAATTGGCTCGATAGTAAATACAAACTCAAACTCAACTCGTTTAAGCAAGCCGAATTCAAGTTTTAACGGGCCTAAACGAGCTGAGCTCATGAACAGCTGAATTTTCTTAAGAGCAGTATGTATGCAACTCGTTTTAATGCTAATATATTAAGCAGGCCCCGGCTTCCTTTATTTAAAGTGGGAAATATACTAAATCAATTTTTCCTGCACAAGCATTTGACCCTCGGGAGATTCAGCATTTGGCATCAAAATTAGAGACAAGTAATATTTAAAAGTTAAAACAACAAATAAAATAGTATAAGAGTTTGACTCCCGTTACCTACGATGTTCGTCCCGTAATAAACTTCACACTTTTCTTTTTTGTCTGTTCCACAATAAATTTAACATCCTTAAAATGGAAACTTCTCCATAAATTCCGCCCTCACAATATTCATAATTTTACACAAAATGTCATTATTTTTGAACCCGCACATACACAATCCAACCAATTTATTTACTTTATACATAAAAGTTTACTAAATTACTTCTCAATATCCTACTCATTACTCAACTTTATTAAAAAGCATGCCCTCCCACCTGTGAAGACTATTCCGGGAATTCAAACACTCAACCCATTATATTTTAAATACAAAAGCTCATCCCACATTTTATATATTCAGCTCATTTATAAAGAGTGGATCCAGTTAATTACATGTTATATAACAGTTGCACAAAAATATTTGTGATTACTTTGTATGAAGTTATGCCCGTTCACCTTCTAATCTTTAGTTTCTTCTTGGAGATCCTCTTGTGGCTGCATCCACCAAACTTGTATTCAGCACGAAGTTTATATAAAGAGTCTGACTAATTACTCTATACACCCACTTTACAACTATACAAGTAACTAAAAAAAAATTACACATATGAGTGTATAAAGTAATTTAATGGTTGGTCAATAGCCATGTGTTGTTATGGACTTGATGAGGGCAATGATTTGATATATGAATGAAGAAGATGATGCAACAATTTAATTACCTCCTCAAGGTAGGCTTTGACTTCATCAGAAGCTTGGATTTGCCCATCACTAAAATACGACTCTGCATTCTCCTCGATATGCTCCACCCTTCATTTATCCTTACATCAGTCTTAATCGGAACAAATATGGTGGTTAATGAGAATAAAAGATGATCAATTTACCTTCATCATACTTTTTCATAAGGGGTAAAGAATCATTGCCCAATTTTGATTAGCTACTTTCTCTCCTAAAATCATTTCTCCTTGATCGTTCCATCATTTCTCAGCCGATAACCAATCTTTGTTCTCACTTATTTCAAAATTAGAGCAAAACACTAATAATGAAACCATCATTCTTATTGTAATTCACTATTCAATGATTCTCATTATCATTCCCATGGAAAGATTTAAGACTAATGTCCCGAATAATTCTATACTCTAGACTCCAAGTAGTAGTGTTTCATTTCCAATTCATGCATTACTGCCATGCGCAAAATAATATAATGGTGAACTCCGTAATATTGTTTAACATATGAAGCATCACGGTTTAATGACTTTGAGAAGAATAAATCATAAAATTAAACATTTAAAACAGAATCTTACTCATAAATGTAGTTGACCATTATCCCAGCACTTTGCTTTAGCCCATTTTCTGATCGGTCAGCCATCCAATTTATTCTTCCAATCATCTGTAGCACCATTGCCAACTATAATTAGAATAAAGAAGAGAAAAAACACTGTAATTGATAACAAGTGATATGAAATTATGCAGATTATGAAAGAAATAACCAACAGCTCCATTTTGCAGGTGGAAATTTCCAACAGAATCCAGAGCCTTTCCTCTCTTCTTTTCTTGTAGAAGATACCTGTAGTCATCAGCAAATTTCAAAATTAAATACTCACTCCTCCGTCTGCCTATAAGCTTCACTACTTTTGGGCACAAAGATTAAAACAAGTGATTAAATAATAGATATAATGCACGTGATATGATTGAAAAAGGGAAAAAGTAAGATATAAAGACAAAATTGAGTAGTATTATATGTAAATAAGAGTGAAGTGTAGGGATATAAATTTAAAAGGTATTTGTCAAAAATAGTATGAGAAGCTTATAGGCAGATGGACCAAAATGATAAAACGGAAAGTTTATAGATGGACGGAGGGTGTATTAATATTGAAATGGTACTAAACTCAAACAAGCAGAGAACAACCTACACAATTTGGCTGCTCAATCAGCAAAACACATTTTCCTTCCTATCTTAATATAGATTGTCGTCAAGCTAATCTATTCCTTTTTTCCCATTATAAACTACCATTACTACTATTATCATTATTATTAAAGTAGGTCTACAATGAACTAAGTTCACGTAAACTCTTTTTTTTTTAAGGTAATACCGTTTAGTATACGAAGTAATACCATTTAGTATACGAAATATCACGTTTTCAGAAAGAAAAAAAATGCTTAATTTTATGTGTTATTCTTCTCAAAATTACTAAATCATGACACTTCTTCATATGCTAAACAGTATTACTTCATTAACTAAACATAAGTTTTTGTCTTATTGTTATTATTATTATCAGCAGTGTAAGTACAGTTGGTTTTAGTAGTAGCAGTGCAGTACTGCAGTTGTTTTTCCAATTCAAAATAAATGTCGTTTTAGATCAACGCACGTATATTAAGAAAACAATTTACTGTATTTCTTATTATACCCTTAATAAATGTTCATCTATCTTATTAAATGAACATATTCATACGAATATTTTAATGATTGTAAGGGTAAATTTGGAAGAAATGCAATTAATTTGCATTAAAAAGTGCAAAACGTCATCTAATTTGCAAAGAAAACGAAAGGTCAAAATGTCACTTATTAAGAATAGGAGTAAGTATTTCATTAAGTACGGAGTAATATTTAACATCTTATGAGACCTTGTTATTTTTAATTCCCTCATGTGAGTCGACTAGGTAATATAAGTGTTTTATTACAGCTTATAAGCTCAAAAAAAAAAAAAAAAAGTACCTACACTTTATGTTCACCCATCCACCCTTCTTCAAGTTCTTTGATAATAATTTTTAAATTAAAAAATAAATTCTCTCAAATTATCAAAAAAACATATAAATTTTATTAGTCACACTAACTCATAAGCTATTTAAAATTACATCTTATAATTAAAGCTCTTGAAACAAATTATAAGATGTCAAGCGTTTATACGATGTTTATAATAAGCTTAGCCAAACGGGCTCTTAATTAAATATTCACTTTCATCATGAGAAGGAAAAAGCTCTTAATTAAATTATCTCCAGAGAAGGAAAAAGGAATTGGTAAAGCTCTCAGTTCATAAGACATACCTTGCACAGAGCTTCATTAAAGGGGTTCTTAACACAAGTGACAACTTTTCTGAATTAATCCACTGGTAACTGGTTGACGACAACAACTTCCACATTACTTCCATCCCACTTTTTCCAGTTGTAAATTCTCTGAATGTAAATTAGGAATCAGAATGATGTAATCTTGATATAAAGATACATAAATTTTTGCATTTGAAAGAGGCATGCACTCATAAAAGATCCCCATATAAAGGTGCACTATTAAGGCTAGAAGTGACCATATGGGATAAAGAATCAGACTTATTTATGTGAAAAATATCATTTTTACCAACATTGAAAAGAGATAAAGCATGCACATGTAATAGCAAACCTTAACCCCAAATACCACATAAGAGTTTCCACATAAACCCCTCAAGTCATAGAAACAAATAAAAATAAGGGTATGTTTCTTTCGGGATTCACACAGATGAACTTAGGAGTTAGGACTTTACGATCTCCGCCCCATACGAGTTAGGGATTTCAAATTCCACACTCAATCCACACCTAAAATTACCTATAAATCTATTACTCCCTCAGTCCATTTTTATAACTACCACTTTCTTTTTTTATCTGTCCATTTTTTTTATTCCCATTTTCTAAAAAGGAAATACTACTCCCCACACACCACTTTATTTCTACTTTTTACATAAACAATCAGTTTCCCTTAAAACCCGTGCCCCAACTCAAATGGGAATTAAAAAAATGGATGGAGGGAGTTTTACTTTTCTCAATACAATCTACCTTATACACTTTAAAATAACTCACCATCAATTGATTTGACATAAAGTAAAATCTCGCCCTATCAAAATCTCAAAACAAACACACACTTTTACTATTCATAAAGGATTTCAAATCCCAAGAATTTAAAGTCATGACTTCCCACGTACACCTAAATCCCAAAATAAACATACCCTAAGTTCCCGAAACAAAAACAAAACTAAGAAAAATATAACTGGAGTAAAAAGTAATGGTCGGAATAAAAAGCTAGGAAACAATGAATAATGAGAATGGAACAAATGATGCCACCAAAAAATAGTTAGGAGTATTATATTCCTAGGTGCTGATTTTCAGCTTGTACAAAGTCCTCTAAGGGGAATAAAGGGTGGGGGAAATATGCAACTTTAAGCCGATTCAATAATATCATATTGCAAGTAAATGAATTTAAACGGACTTAGTTCATGCTCGTCAATTTTCACATTTATCCTTTTATGATTACAAAAGTTGCATTCTAAGTATGAGTTTCTTCTCTACTTAGGGTTAAACCTTTTGGTTCTAAATTCTTCTCTAAGCTTTGCATTATTTGCCCTGTTTTATCTCAAGGATTAAAATCATATCCTCGGAAAATAACATACATTTAAGAATGGTTTTCTGTACGTGTTTGAAGATCAAATCTTTACAAACGGTGGAGAAAAAACCCATATACATGAAATGGCAAAATGCTAGCCTACCTACCACATAAAAGTTAGACCATAAGCCTCCCAACTCATAAAACAAAACACATAAAAGTTAATTACAAAAGGTTCTAAACGGAAAAAGGAAAAAGTAATGTTTAGATTAACAGATAGGAAGATACTCTTTTGCAGAGTTTAAGGACGAGACAGCAAAAAGGAACATGCGAATAGAAGTTATACCTTCAAAAAATAGTTTCTTTTCCTTAGGTCCTAGATTTCACAACTTGTCTAAAGTCATTTTGAGGGAGAAAAAAATGGTTCAAAAAGGTACCATATATTAAGCAGACTCCATGATATTATAATATTAATGCAAGTACATGGTGCATATCATATTGTTGCAAGTACATGGAGTTTTTTAAATTTTCATTCAAACAGAAAAATGGAATGCCCATCAGCGTCATAGTTGCAACCAAAAGAAACCCACTAAGATTAATAGAAGAGAGGAACTAAATTTAGATATATCAAATAAGCAAAAAGAAGACTCAAAATACCATTTTAACCACAACTTGCATTAAAATGTAATAAGCCTATGCTTACGTGGCTGCATCCAAGATTGCACTTTCCTCTTCTGGGTTCAGCAAGTTCTCACTGAAAGTAGAATTAGATATTTCAGCTGGCGCCAACTTCGACAATAGCCATTGCATATAACCTGGTATAGGACTAAGCGTTGCGAATATCTGCAGGGGATAACTCTGAAAATCAATAAAATTAAAAAATAGAAAATGAAGTTTGCAAAATAATGAAAAAGATGCCAAAATGACTTAGACTCTATATGCTGTAAAATATTGTCTCATATCCTCATTTAGTTTCACAAGAATATGAGCGAAAAAGAAATAAACAAAGGAATATGGCCCCATGAAGGTGTAAGATAAAAATATACTCCCTCCGTCCCAGGATTACTTGCACGGTTTGACCGGCACGTTGTTTAAGAAAAGTGAATTTAGTGGTTCATGATGTAAGATAAATGAGGGGTATTTTAGGTGATTTGGTGAGGTGTAAAGTGGATATGATGAGGTGTAAAGTAAAATGTATGTAAAAAGGTGGTGGCAATTTTGAAAATAAAATGATGTTGGGAGGGTATTAATTTTGTGGGGTATTTCCATATTAAGAGTGTGCAAGTAATTTTGGGACGTCCAAATAAGGAAAGTGTGCAAGTAATCACGGGACGGAGGGAGTAATCAGTATTAGAAATACATTTGATCATACGTCCTCAGTTGTGTAAATATGAGGTACCTTAGGTTTGTCTTCAGAGAACATAATTCAAAAAACTTTCTTAGCTCAATAACTACATGTAGTTATAAATTGGAAAAAGGTCTTAATTTGTTCAGTTATATTTATTACCCTTGAGCAAGAACATATATAATGTACTCCCTCCGTCCCACAGAAATTTGCACACTTTCCATATATGGATGTCCCATACCAATTTGCAAACTCCATAAAAGGAAATATCTTCACAACCCTCACCCTTGAAATATACTCATATTTACCCATATGTCATTACTTTTCCACACTCAATCTACTTTTTACTTTACTTTATTCATAAAAGTTTACAAAACTACCCCTCAAAACATCAATCATTACACCTTTTCTTACACATTTCTTAAAATGTGTACCGGTCAAAGGGTGCAAGTTCCTCCGGGACGGAGGGAGTATCAAATATCTAAGAGAGCTAAACACAAGTATATTCATACATAATTACTAATTTTTCTAGCAGATAATTTCACCGTTAAGGATTTTCAGAAATGATGGCATAAATTAGCATAGAGCTTTAGTTGGGGAGAGAAATACATTCAACTGAGTCAAGTATACGTTCAAGCCCTTGAAGTATTACCGCATGTTCAAGTAAGCCGTTAAAGTATTCTTTTTGGTGCATTTAAACCCACCAAGTATTTATTCAGGTTCAAGTAAACCCTTAAAGTGTTTTTTTGTGTAAATAAGTCCTTTTATCTATTCAAAATTGAGTCAAAAGGCATTTTTATTAACAAAAAATAAGCACTCCGTATATGTTTTTCAACTAATGTAGTTAAATGATAAATCTCCTTATTTTAAGAAAAAAATATAATAAAAAATTTATACCAAAAACTCATGGCAACATAAAAAGACAAATAAATCATAAACTAAAATTTCATATTCCCTCCGTCCAATTTTATAATTCCCACTTTCCTTTTCGGGCTGTCCAATTTTATTATTCTCATTCCTTATTTGGAAAATTTACTATTCACACTACTTTATCTTCAACCTTCAACCATCACTTATTTACTCAAATTGTCATTAATTTTATTCATAAACAATCACTTTATCTATAAATGGACCCCACAACATCCCATCATACCCCCAACTTATCTACTTTATACATAAACTAATCAATATTCATTAAAACTCGTGCCCGGAGAAGTGGGCATAATAAAATTGGACGGAGGGAGTATATTTTTATCAAAAACATACTCCCTCTGTCCAAGAGGAATTAGCATCCCTGAGTGTGTGCACGTTTTAAGAAAAATGTGTAATGAGTAGAGTTTTGAGGGTAGTTTTGTAAACTTTTATGAATAAATATGTGTGGGTCCCAAAAGTAATGGCATATGGATAAATATGTGTATATTTTGAGGGTGAAGGTTATGAAGATGATTCCTTTTTTGGAGTGTGCGAATTAATATGGGACGTTCCAATATGACAAGTGTGCAAATTTTTGTGGGATGGTGTACAAAAGTTCAAGAAACGCATTCCTTATTAAATAAGAAACACTAAATCAAAGTTTAAAAAAAACTAATGCCGAATTTGGTGGTGAACAAATACAAAAATGTATATTTGCTTTAGATTCGTAGAAGTGCGTTATTATTTAATATTTAAGAGGAAAGTGGTTTATTTGCACCAATAAAATACAGCAACATCATATTTGTTCAATTTTACAAAGTTAAAGGGTTTATTTGCACAAAACATACATAAAGTACTTACTTGAACCTGAGGTAATAATTGAGGGACATAGATATACCATATCCCGTTTGGATAAATCATTCAAAATTGAAGAGGGGTAAAATAGTACACTTACTGAAATTCCTGGCATGTCTCTTCTCACCAGGTCTATCACACGTTTAATAAGAAACTTTCCCAGGTTGATTCCAGATAACCCAGGCTGCACATAAGGGCCAACATAAATTATTAAGAGGATTATACACAGCATGAGAAACAAACAAAATTGATTACGTTCAAAAGAGTAGTATATCACATTAAGTGTAAAAGGGAGAGTAAAAAATAGAGAACATGAACATGCAAATATTTAACCTGATAATATTACGGCTAACATTTTGTTTGTGCTCTCTTTCTCTCTCCTCCTCTTCCTCTTCCTCTCCCTATCCCTCTCCCTCTCGATATTGATCTTACTGATTAAAGAAAGCAAGCTACTTGTACTATAAAGAAGAATGAGATGAATTGGACAAATATTCAAGCTTTCGATTATTATTATATATAAATACACTATTAAAGTCTACTATTATACATTATTCTGTTACTATATGTATAAGATCCTTTTCGACATAGTTGGGAGTTCCCTACTACTTAAGAAAAAACTCAACATCAAATGACTTGCATCAATTTTTGTGTTCCATTTTATAATTTCATCATGTAGAAGGTATAATATACGGAGTATGTATTATAAAATCAAACAACAATCTATATTTATCACATGAATATGTATCCAAAAATCAAATACTGAAATGAATATTTGATAGATTATGAAAGGCGAAACAGAAGGGGATTTGTCTACGGCTCCAAGCAACTTCATGAATATGTTTAATTTTATCTATTTCACTTAATTAATTTCCTACTTATTTAAAAGTGTATAGTACAGAAGGGGATTTGTCTACGGCTCCAAGCAACTTCAGAAAGAATAATCGAGTCTTGTGAAAATATTAAAGAAACCCACGAGAAACGAAGTTGAAATAATAATAATTCTCAAGGCTCGAAGCAACTTCAGAAAGAACAATCGAGTCTCGTGAAAATATTAAAGAACCCCACGAATAACGAAGTTCAAAGAATAATAATTCTCAAAATTTCACATATCATTTTGGGAAGTTATTATGTGTTACATTCCTATACCTGAGTAGAAGATATGGAATAAAAGAGTGCACAAGCTGCCTCACATTCAGGTATGGGAGGATCATCCAACAGAACTTCCTGTAGAAATCTTGTCAGCAATGAAGGATAAGTTTGGACTCTTTTTCTAGGATATTGGGCAGAAATTCAGTTACCTGTATTGTCTTAGCAACATCCTTCAGAAGTGCAACTTCAATAAAAATCAGTGGTTCACCTGAAGACAGATTTATTAAGTGACGGCAAATTAGAAGTGTGACTGATTTTGAAGACCACCAAAATAAACAATGATAGCATGCAGCAATATGACAGAAAGGTGGCAATGCCATCAATAAAACTGGTTGAGATACTTTATAGAGACAGACAGCTTTTGAGAGTATAAAGCCTCCTATTTTGCAACTTGAAGATCTAATACAGATGGAAACAGCAGCTCTATTATTAATTCAAAATATTCTGATGTTTCAAACTATTCAAGGATGTGGATGAATAAATACAAGTAAAGCTTTGAGCTTCTTTAAGCTATTCAGGCTGGGATAATTTTTATTGCACATTTTAGGTTATTTGAAAACTCACCCGATTCACCCTCAACGTCAATTAAAGTATAGGAATACTGGTCTTGGCACATGCCAAAGACAGAAAAATTTACATTGATGCATGACATATCTTCTCAGATCTTAGTGAACAGAGTTTAAATCATATATATAAATTGTGGTATTATATTTTTTTTTTTAAAAACAAAGAGAAAGAGAAAGCAATGTATGGCCACAACCCGGCCAAGGTTTAAAACAGGCTTCATTAAAACCTGCTAATGAAAGACACTGTGGAAAAAACTAAGTAAATCGATGAAAATCCTCATGGAGATCTTTCTGAAGAAACGCCCTTAAAATTTCTGAAAGCTTCTCCCACCAATAAATATCAGGGCTAATTTTAAAATCATTAAAAAAATGGTTGTAATTTGAAGGGCTACCACTTCAGAATTTATACGCACACCAATAAAAAAGAATGCTAACCAGGGATTGATGGATGTAAGTATCCAAAACAACGGCGTCCTACACCTAGCCTTCGTTTCAGATCTAAAAGATTGCTGATTGGATGCACTGCCTACAAAAGAGCAGAAATAAGTGTTTACATTGTGCAGTTAAAGTAGTAAGAATATGTGGACATGATGATAAATAAGAAACTAACCTCATAAGCTACAATCTTTTCCAACAGAGAAGCTGGGTCATCCCAGGTTATGTTGTGAAGCTGAAGATTTGCAGGACTCAGCCATGTACTAAGCTTCTCTTTTAAGTAAGAATCTAATGCCCTCAGTGAAGCAATGTTCTCCTCCCTTGAAAACAAATGTGTTTAATGTTCTTTTAGTGTGCATAAAATACTAATGAATCAGCCTTCAGCATGCAAGTGAAAAGGAAAAGAAGCTAACAAGTGTACAAGAAAGTAAAAATACTAGAAATATGAAATTGGGCTCTTTTATTTCTAGTTTACCACTATGACTCAAAGTAAATCAAGAAAGAGTAAATTGCAAAATAGCTCCCCTGTCTATTGGGTGTAGTTGATTTCAGTCCCTTATGTACGAATTCATTTTCTCAATTGAGTTGAGTCCCATAACTTTTAAAATGATGTGATATTAGTCCTATATTGGTTGACAAAGTTATATGATTTTTGCACGTGCCACTCATGTGAGCTGCCTGAATTCCATGTAGCAACTTTGACTAATGACTTGGCGTCACTTACGTGACATAATGAGACCCCAACATATTGATTTCATTTTTTTTAAATCACAAATTAATTATCATCCTAAAATAAAAAAATGTCAATATAGGACTAAAATTGCATCATTTAAAAGTTATGGGGGACTTAACTGAGAAAATTGATTTGTATAGGACTACAATCAACAACAGACAATAGATATGTGATCAGTTTTGCAATTTACTCCAAGAAACATGAACCACCAACAATACTATGATTTGGTGAATAACCTTACGCGAGAAAAGTAAGAATGTCTGCTCTCATTATTGACAAGAATCTCAGTCCTCCAGGGTGTGTGTTCAACCGTTCAAAAAGGACCTCGTACATTGGCTTGAGAGAATGCCTCAAATTCCGCTCAATCCTGTAGAAAGACGAAAATGACCCTTCCCCTTCATGCACATTTTCCACAGGCTTACCACCTAAAGCAATTTGGTAATCAATTCAGACTTGAGATAAGGAATGACAAATATGAAAATAAGAGCATCCATTCGTAAAATTTGTGAAAAATGTCGACTAATCCAAAGACGCATTAGAGTAATTTGCTCTACATAAGCAAAGACGAGGATAATCAGAATCAGTAAAGGACTAAACGTATAAATAAAGAATCTGTTTTGACACGCACAATTTTTAATGAATATGCTAAATAAAGACCAAAACACCATGAGGCATAGAAACAAACCACATGCAACTTACTGTTTGGAAGTTCAAGCCCAAGATATTGCTTCATCAATTCACGAACTTGCTTCCGGTTGAGATCATATTCTTTAGCAAGTGTCAGCAGTAATGCCCGACGGTTTTCATTGGAAAGACCAAAATATCCCTGCATTCCTACTGTGCAATCAGTATCAAATATACTCAGAATAAAACATTGGCAAAACTGGATAACTAAAACTCACCTCAGAGAAATCATTCAGTGTATTATCTAGAATCCCCGTCTTGTTCATTGATATAGCAGAGTGCATACACTCTTGCACTCGCTCAATATCTCTAGAAATAGTAATCCAAAAGTCAGCATTTCTTACAACATGTAATATATAATTATCTACTTTTTTGGGGGGGTTTCATACTGGAGATCAGACTCCAACAATGCATGATAATCTATCCTAATCTATTCCAATAGGCAGCTGAAAAATGAGAAAATTCAGGATCATTTTCTACTTAACCCAGATAAAAGTCATATATACTTGCAAAGTTGCAATTTGAACAAAGAAGAGACCAAATAACATTTATCTTCAAATACCAATATGCAAAGTTGAAGTCTCTACATGAAGAGGAACTCATTTCGTATAATATGTCCTGGATTAAGTGAAGATCTAGAACTTGATTTACACCAAACAAAGGTCACAATAAAACTTGCATGATTTATATGTACAAATATCAAATGTGATCTGCTTCACAGAATAACTTCAACCCAGTGAGTGATTGTTTAGTTTATGGCTTATTACTTTCTTGACCACCACTAGTTCAATCTACATACTCGAGTACTGATAAAACCCCTCATTTCTATTAGGTGTTCATTCTTCAAAAATAAAAATAAAAAACCATACCAACAATATCTGACATCAATTGAACAGCTAGTGAATGAATCCTCTACAGTTTCTGTGTGAATTTCGAAGAGAGCACGGGATAGTTTATGCACCAACATATATATCATATATGCACAAAGTTTTCCAGTTTGCAATAATGAACATACGAAATATTTGGAAAAAATATGCAGGAGAAGGTGCATACGTGTGGAAGCTGGTGGAGACATCCTGTGAAGAAGAAGCTCCGGTGTTACTATTCATGGGAGGAAATTGCATTTGGTTAATTCTGCTCTGTTCATCCATTTACACAAACTCAGCAATCCAATTGCAGGCACGAAATCGTCACCAAAATTGCGTGATTAAATCGACAGAAACTGAAGGAAATAAACTCGATTGCTTTAATTTAAATTGAGGTAAAAGCAATAAGACTTACCGTAGAAGGGGAAAGTGGGCGCATTCTGGTGCGCATCAAAAGAGAGAGAGCTTTGCTGTTCTTGCTCATGATTAATTTACTTCATTTTTTATTACTAAAATATATTCTACTAAAATATTATTTTTGGAGCACGGGGTGGCTTAATGGCTTTTAAGTTTCAACTTGGATTAATTTACTCCATATCGGTTCCACGTCCCCTTTTTTTTTTCTTTTTTTTTTTGTAATGGTAGATCTTTTGGGGCATGTTTGTTTTGAGATTTTGTAGGATGGAAGAGATGGGGATGAGAAAATTCTGAATGGAGAAATTCTCATAAATAGTGATTGTGTATGTTTATTTTGGGATGTTGGATAGGATGAGATGTAACTTTATGTCAAATCAATTATATAAGAGTGTGTGATGTTGTATTATTTTATACTCCCTCCGTCCCACAGGAATTTGCACACTTTCTATATATGGATGTCCCATACCAATTTGCACACTCTATTAAATGAAATATCTTCATAACCCACACTTAAAATATACTCATATTTACCCATATGTCATTACTTTTCCACACTCAATCTACTTTTTACTTTACTTTATTCATAAAAATTTACAAAACTACCCTTCAAAACATCACTCATTACACATTTTCTTACACATTTCTTAAAATGTGTGCCATCCCAGAGGTGCAAATTCCTCTGGGCCGGAGGGAGTATAAATTTATGTCAAATCAATTAGTAAGAGTGGGTGATGTTGTATTATTATAATAGTAGAATATATAGATATTTTTAGGGGTGGATGTAATTGGATGTTGAAATTCGGATGTGAAATCCCGAAGTAGAACAGGATGGGGGACGTTACGTCCCACGTCCGGACGTGTGAGTCCCAAAACAAACATGCCCTTGGGGTCTTGAAATTATATATAAAATTATAAATAATTCACAAAAAAAATATTAAGTTTCACTATTTATTTTTTTAAGTAAAAATGTATTAAACTTTTAAGAAAAAAAAATGTATTCAGTAAAAAATGCACACACAATATCACTAAAAGAATGTAAGTCGGTATAACAGAAAAGTGTGGGAATATTCATCCTACCCCTAATCAGATTAGAGTTTATAGATTTAGTTTTGATGGCTAAACCAGATCAATACACAAGTATTAATATGTCAATTTGTAATCTAGTAATAGTTACCTAAGTTGTTTTATAAAACTTAGAAGATAAGAATAGAAGTTTAAGTCTTAGTCAGTGGAATCAGTTGTATGTATATCAGCTGATACCACATCTTGGTTAACACGTGCTCGCTCAAAACTTAAAGAGTAGAAGACTAAAGACTAGAAGACCATTGAAGTTCATTAGTGAAATCAGACTGAAAGGTTATTATATACCTTGTTGGCTGATATTAGCTACATGAAATCTGTCGATCAGAAGATATCAGTAGATGTGGACTTCACCAGATCTTGTCAAGCAAAGCCTTAAAGAGCATTAAAGATTGTTAGTCTGATTGATCAGATAACATAACGCATTTAGGATGTTACTCATTGGAAGCAGAGACATTTATTTAAGAATGCATTAAAGGAATAAAAGGCAAGGCTAACAGAAGACAAAGAGAATGCCTGATAACATCTGATTGACTCAAATAGAAGACAAGACTGCAAGTCTAACAACTCGATTGATGTGGACCAATTAGAAGATGACAAAACAGTTATTGAGTTGACTTGGATTAGGGTTTCAGAAATCTTCATCAAAGTTGTACGAAAGCATTAAATGCAACATTCCTTTTATGGAAATATCGTACCAGAATTTCAGGATACATCAATTCCATGAAGATCTTGTCCATACTTAGAAGATTTTTTGCAACGGCTAGTTTCTCACCAACGGCTAGTTCCAGCTCAAATCCTCTATAAATACAAGATATTGTTCAGTAGAACAACACCGGAAACTTACACGCGAGAACTCTATCAGCTGATCTCAAGAACATCAAGTTTCCTGAAATCTTTCAAGAGTTCCTTAGAGCTCGAATTCAGTTTCTATCCTTAAGCTCTAATTTAGGGATGAATGGAATGAACTAATGAAGGTTTGAATGGAATAACATAAGAAGAATCATTTTTATGATTGGTATAAGAATGAAATGTAATACTCCATAAATTTATTTTAAATTATCATTATTGAGTGTTGTTAAAAATATATTACTCCATTATTTTAAATTAATATTATTATTATTTAATAAAATTATTATTATTAATTATTGTTAAAAATAAATTATTTTTATTATTAACATTTTAATAATTATTATTGATGGTATATTTGTCTTATTATTGATTTTATTATTTATAATAAATATATATTTTATACTCCCTCCGTCCCGGAAGTGTTTGCACCACAAAGTGGGCACACTTATTAAGAAAAAAGTGTAATGAGTGGAGTGTTGAGGGGTAATTTTGTAAAGTTATATGAATAAAGTAAAAAGGTGATTGGAAAGAAGGTAAAAGTAATGGCATTTTGTGTAAATATGTGAATATTGTGAGGGTGAGGTTTATGGGATAGTTTCCTTTTATAGGTGTGTAAACAATTATGGGACGGACAAATAAGGTAAGTGTGCAAACAATTGTGGGACGGAGGGAGTATGAAATAATATTTTTATTTTTAAATAAGAATATTATCATTATTTTTAATATTAAATAAATTTAAACAATAATATTAATATTTATATTATCAAGTATTATTATATTATAGTATTATTTTATATTATTAAAAATAATATATTGAATATATTATTTATATTTTTGAAAATTTTTAAATTAATTTTTATATTTATAATTTAATATTATTGAGAAATATTGTTATCGTTAAAATTTAATATACTATTATTATTTATATTTTTTAAATGTATTGTATTATTTTTTTATTCTTGAGATTGTATATTATATTAATATTTTATTAAATATAATTTTTTTATTATTAAATAAGAGTAATATTATTTTTATTAATTATTTATTAAAAAATTGATTTTTTAGCTAAATTTATTGCGGTGGGAAGGAATTACAATTCCATACTTTTGGGAATCACCATTCCCTATGGAATGATGATTCCATTCCTGGGCTGTTACACCATACCAATCATACCCTAAAGTTTCCGAGGCTAAGCCAGATTCAAAATTCATATATTGCGAGCTTAGATAGTGTGTTTCTTTCACACTTAGTTGGTTATACACACATACTTTATTTTATTCGTAAGAAAACCAACCCTTTGTAAAGAGTACTTGTTCTCTTCATAACAAGTAGATCCGTATACACTAAGGAAGTGTATCTTGATCAAAGTCTGCTTTTGGGACTATAAAGTAGCAAAGACCTTTATTTAAAGAAATTAATATCACGATTGAGTTGTGAGAGTGGACGTAGAACAAGTTGTTCGAACCACTATAAATACTTGTGTTATTTACTGCTTTGTTTATATTGTTTATTGATTATTCATATTTCTCAAAACATAAGTTTTCAAAAGAGTCAAAATTCACTAAGTTTGTTTTTACCATCAGCAGATAGTTCATCAGCTGATATCATTCATTGTTTGATAAAGTCATTCTTTATTAAAAAGGCTTTCATTCAACACACGAGTCTAAATATTTAGGGCCTACACAATTCCGCACTAATATCTTTTGAGATAGCTTTCCAACTGACCAGCTGATATAACAATCAATAGGTTTGTTATCTTTATCTACTACTCTACACTGGCACTCTAAAGATCAGAACATACTTATTTGCATCAAGACGACTTGAGCACATGACTCTTCTGGTTGTCTCATCTGATTGAACATACAAAAAGTTTGAAAAACTGAAAGCCTATTCACTCCCCCCCCCCCCCTCTAGACTTTCACCAGCATTGATACTCGTTTAGAGACCAACAAAAAGTGCAACACAATATTTACTAATGACATGATTGGTATGCAGGAATGAGATGCAAATGGAATGATCATTCTTGATTCTATTCCAAATATCATGATTGATATGTTTTTATATTAGGAATGATCATTCCCCAAAGGCCAAGGTCTAGTATACACCTGAGTGTATGTTATACACTCCAGTCCGACCCGGCCACCCGACCCGACCCGTCCGACCCGACCCGTCCGACCCGCCCCACTCGCCTACTGATTACTTAAGGTGAAATCCATATGGTCTCTATGACGGTGTGAATGCCATTGCCCCAGAAAGAATAGCAAATAGAAACGGTGCAACTCCAATGAACTCAGAGTGGAAGCACAAACAATTGTACCCAGTTGTCGGCATCTTCGCCTTTTTCTGCTTCATGTATCTCAACTTGTACGGCAATCTCACCTTTGAATTCCCTGTTGTATTCTGGAGCCTCCCCAAGATGGGTTTTATGGGGGTCAACCACACCAGATTCGTGCTCCTAGATGACGAAATTTATATTAACGGCTGGAATTCGTACTGGTTGATGCAGGAGAGCATCGGACGGCCATGCATCAAGGCGCAGGGTTTCTGAGATGCTCAAGAGAGGGGCTCAAATGGGCTTCACCGTTTGTAGGACTTGGGCTTTCAGTGATGGGCCCGACCCCAACTCTCTTCACCTCCGCCCTGGTCTCTTCAATGAGAGGGTCTTCAAGGTTTTCTTTTATTTATTTATTTTGGATATGAATAATGAATCCTCTTTGTCAATGCTGCTTTTAGTGTTGAAATTTGTATTTTGTGTTTTTAGGCATTGGAACAACTTGCACTTTTATTATTTACAACGTACACCTTTGTCAATTAGTACTTGCACTTTTATAATCTTGGAAAATATGTATTTAAAAAAAATATTGTAGCAAATTGGAATCGAACTACTTGCACTTTTATTATTTACAACGTACACCTTTGTCAATTAGTACTTGCACTTTTATAATCTTGAAAAATATGTATTTAAAAAAAATATTGTAGCAAATTGGAATCGAACCACTTGCACTTTTATTATTTACAACGTACACCTTTGTCAATTAGTACTTGCACTTTTATAATCTTGAAAAATATGTATTTAAAAAAAATATTGTAGCAAATTGGAATCGAACCACTTGCACTTTTATTATTTACAACATACACCTTTGTCAATTAGTACTTGCACTTTTATAATCTTGGAAAATATGTATTTAAAAAAAATATGTATTTACAACGTATACCTTTGTCAATTAATACTTGCACTTTTACAATCTTGGAAAATATGTATTAAAAAAAAATTGTAGCCAATTGGAATCGAACCAGCGACATTATGTAAAATTAAGGAAAGAGGTGCCACTGGGCCACAAGCCATTCTATGTACTATTTTTGCTGTGACTAATATATAACCACTTATTGGACACGAGTGCACAGCATGCACTCGAGTCCACACTAGACTCACCCTCCCCAAAGTTAAGGGAATGTTGATTCCTCTCACCCCCATGATTTTAGTTATTCCCATATCTTTGGGAATGAGTTTTTTTTAAAAAACATTTTACAACTTATTTTTTAATTTTAACAACATTATTTAATACTTCGAAAAAATAACAAACAACAATAATTATTAATAACTATAATTTTAAAAATAATAATAAAATTATTTATTAAAAAATAAATTATAAATTTAATTCTAATAATAAAAATAATAAAATATCTTAATAATATAAATAATATAATAATAATTCACAACATATTAATAAAAATATAAATAACAGTAATTTATAATAATATTAATTATCTTAAATAATTATAAAAAAAATCATATTATTATTTAATAAAAATATTATCATTTAAATATAAAAAAATTAATAATAAAAGTATTATAATAAACAAATTTAATTATTTTTATTAAATAAAAATAATAAAAATATATAAAAGTTATAAATATTAATAATATTATTATTATTAAATAAAAATTTAAAAATAATATAAAAATTATATATGAGTATTAAAGACCTAATAATTAAAATTAATAATAATATTATTATTGTTTGAAATATATATAATAATTACAATAAACCATTATATTTTCAATTATAATAAATTTATATAATACTCACATTTCATTCCTAATCCATACCAATTGTTGGGATATGAATCCTATAAACAATGTTCTAGTTGATGATTATATGTTTTGATGGCCAAAAGCAACTTGAAGTTAATGATATATGTGGTTATAAGTCATTCTAACTAAGTCATATGAAATAAAGTTACTAATCTTAATGTGTTATGAAAACTGAGTTTACTGATCTTAATGTGTTACTGATCTGATATATGAACTGTTAAGAACTAAGCTGAGAATGTATTGTATAGACAGCTTATAGTATAGGACTTCGATATACACTGCTGTATATAGTTCAGTTGATGTATAGATAGGTTTTATATATGTGTAAGTTTGTATTCTATTGTATTTAGTATTGTAAAAGTTTAGAACAGTAAGATTGGAACCAGATCAGAAGACTAAAGAAGACTAAAGAAGACTCAAAAGACTACTTTAGAATAAGAAGACTATCAAAAGAAGTCAAGATGAAGCTCAGAGATACAAGAGAAGTATTTTGAAGGAAGCAGAACAGTTATTGAGAACTGTGCTGACTGACTAAGAACAGTAAAACTAAGAAGAGTAGTTTACTGTGCTGAGTTAGTAGAATTGAAGAATAAGTTTGGAAAACTTATTTAAGGTGTACCTGAAGATATATTTGAAGATATGCTGACTTGGAAGATAATATTTTAAGTTGGTTACAAAAAGAAGTTACTCAAGAAACGGTTATGAGTTAGTTGAGAGTTAGTTTCACAAACTGCTAACTGTCATACTAAATCTTATAAATATCGTGTGATCTTCTACTTGAAAAGACTACTGATACTGCTACTACTGAAGATATTCGAAGCAATCAAAGCATTCAAGAACTCACAGAGTTGAAGGAGATCAAACTGAGAAGAAGTCGTTGTACTAAACTGAAGAATCAAAGGCTACTACTACTAAAGAGAAGTTTACTCTACGTTTTTAGTTTGTGATTTGTTGTAAACAAGTGTGCTAGTTACTTGTGAAATTACTAGTAGATCGAAGATATATCTGGTGATATAATCGAAAAGATCACAGTCTTAATTTTGGGACTTTAAGCCACAAGAAACTCAAGAAGAGAAGAGTTAATAAAATATCACGACTGGAGTTGTGAGAGTGGATTTAGACATTTGTCGAACCACTATAAATCTTGTGTGTTGATTTACCTACTGTTTATATTTGTTTAACATACATATTCAAGATCTAAATAAAAGTTGAGTATAAAAACTAAAACTGGAAGTACTGATCTGACTCAGTAAGAACAGTACTGTTCAGAACACATTTCCGCATATAAACTCTGATATTTTGAAAGATTTTGAAAAGTCTATTCACCCTCCCCCTCTAGACGTTTTCTTAGCTTACTCAATCTTAACTCAACTCTGGGACCAACAAGTGGTATCAGAGCAGGTATCATCTGTCACTTCTTTTCAATCTTGCAATGATTCTGACTCTGATTCTGATACTCATGACACTGCTGATAGTAGTGTAGGGAGTAGTCTTCATCATTCCAATGGAGTGACTGAAGAAGACCTCCTACAAGCTAATAAAGCATTTATGGAAATCAGTGATGAGAATATTTCTTTAAAACAAGAAATCATTAGTCTACGTGAAGCTCAGTTAAAAGTGGATCCTAATATAGTTACCTTGAATGAACGCCTATCAGAAGAGTTGTCTCAACTCAAAGATAAGTATGCATCCATTGATAAACTATATCAGGGTATGCTTAAAACTCAAGCCATTGGGACAAATGAGTTCAATGATTTAAAGATTAAATGTAAAAAACTTGAAGAGCGCAATAGATTCTTGGAATCTGAAGTACTGATCTTAGATCTGAAGCTATCTGGTATGATTAATTCTTCTAAGATTAATCAAACATTATCAGTCAGATATAGAGATCCAAATGATAAAAGTGGAATAGGTGCTCATGTGTCTAGTTCTTCTACTTCAAGCATTAAGAACACTAATGGAGCTAGTTCAAGTTCTTTGCAATTAAATAAAGGAAAAGAACCTATGGCTTATGATAATGATCCAAAACCTAAAGTACAGTCTAAATACATTCCTCCTACTACCAAGAATGGTAAAAAAGAAGAATACATCTAGACCAGTACAGTCAAGACCATACCAGAAGAGTTTTACTCCTCTGACCAGAGCAGAACAGTCCTGGAATCAGAAGAGGCAAACTCAGCACAGTAGGTCAAGACAAGCACATGCAAGTTGGAAATAGCCTAGACCTCCTTTTATAAGGCAGTCTCAGCTGTACTCAACTAAACCTAGGAAATTTGTGCCTCATTATCATAACAAACCTGTTCTTTATCCTC
The DNA here is from genome assembly GCA_963675135.1 of Galeopsis tetrahit. NCBI lineage: Eukaryota > Viridiplantae > Streptophyta > Magnoliopsida > Lamiales > Lamiaceae > Galeopsis > Galeopsis tetrahit. The sequence goes on from OY776130.1 coordinate 20,704,851, forward strand.
CACCTTTATCTTATGACATTATTGGAGAGGAAAGACCAAAACGCATATATAAGCCGTATGGTCCATAGGATTTTAGGCCCTATTCGAACTATTACAGACACACTGATCTTACTGAAAAAGGGATAGATCCAAGGAAAGGCTATCTCAGAAAAATAGATCCTAAGTCTGCTGATACTTTCTGATAAGGTCAATAAAGTACTGTTCTGTGATAAGCATGGTAGAAAACTGAAGAGGTCTCAATTATTCAAATCTTCAATTGGGTACCTCTTACCACTAACCCCCAAGGACCCCAATAAAGAAAGGGTACCTAAATTATTAAGATCACTACTTGCAGGGTCGATTGGATCTATACAAGAAAGGTGGTTCAGTTGGAGAAACTTAGTACATAGATAGTGGGTGTTCTCACCACATGAATGGTACCAGGGCTCTTCTTTCTGACTATCATGAACAAGAAGGACCCAAGGCGATCTTCGGTGACAGGTCCATGGCAATCACAAAAGGGTTTCGATACATCAAGAATGGAGATGTAGAGATTCAGGATGTCTCATATGTAGAAGGTTTGAAATACAATTTGCTATCTGTCTCTCAATTTTGTGACAGGGGCTATAAAGTCTACTTCAAAAGCACAAAATGCGAAATCTGGGACAAAATAACACACACAATTCTACTAGTTGGAGTAAGGCAAGGCAGTGTCTACATTGTGAATTGGAATAACTGCCCTAGGGATGCTTGCATTCTTAGTAAGAGTCCTAAAGAAATCAGCTGGCTATGGCACAGACGCCTATGCCATATGAACTTTAAGATAATTAATAAGATTGCAAGAGATTACCTTGTTGAATGTATCCCTAATGAAATCTATTTCGAGTCACAAGTGTGTGATGCTTGCCAGAAAGGTAAACAGGTAAAAGTTTCCTTTAAGTCAATTCCCACTCTTTCTACTTGTAGAGTCTTGGAACTCTTGCACATGGATCTTCATGGTCCTATAAAACCCCCATACACTGAATAGTAGAAGGTACACTTTAGTTGTGGTAGATGATTATTCAAAATTCACATAGGTAATCTTCTTACACAAAAAGAGTGATACACAAAACCAACTACTAGTTAAAGAGGTTACAAGTAGAAAAAGGTCAGCCCATTGTCAAAATCAGAAGTGATAAGGGGACTGAATTCATTAACTCCTACATTAAAGAATATTGTTCTAAATCTGGAATTCAGCATCTAACTAGTGCAGCAAGAACCCCACAACAAAATGGTGTAGTTGAGAGAAGAAACAGAACACTGAAAGAAGCTTGCAGATCAATGCTGGCAGAGTACAACACACCACAAAAGTTCTGGGCTGAGACAATCAACACTGCTTGCCATACTCAGAACAGAAGTGCACTCAACAAGGTACATGGTAAAACACCATATGAGGTATGGAAAGGTAGAAAACCTAGAGTTTCATATTTTCATATCTTTGGTTGTAAGAGTTTTATTCATAACAATGGAAAGAGCAAATTAAATGCTTTTGATGCTAAAGAAGATGAGGGGATATTTTTAGGATACTCCTCTACTAGCAAGACATTTAAAGTGTTTAATTACTCTACTCTATGTGTGGAAGAAACACCCCATGTTATCTTTGATGAAGTTGTACAGGACTCTGCTGACCATCAGCTCAGTAAGAAAGTTGATGATTTAAAAATTCAAACTGACAAAGATGATGATGAGACTGAACCTATGAATCAGTACAACCCTACAATCCATTCCTAAACATCCTAAACCAAGATGATGATGTAGTAAAGGTAAAAGACAATGGTAAGTCCTCTAGACCCATTGACATGCCTAATCTGGTTGAATGTTCTCCTGTGAATAAACCTGCTGATCATGATGATATTGATATACATGATGATGATTGTAAGCACATTAAATTTGCACCCAATCAAATGGCGACACGTGGACAAATATATATTAAAATAAAATTAATTTACTATTAAATTTTGAGAATTTAATTAAATTAATTCTCGAATTAAATAGTTAAATTAGTAATATTTAATATACACGATACGAGTCGGTCAAATTATATGAGTATCGAAGTACTCGTAATTGGTAAGAATAAATTTGACTTACCATATACAAAGGAAATCAAATTACATCTTTTCAAAATGGAAGATAACTAAATTAAATCAAATCAAGCCAATCAAATCGGCATCAGCCAATAAGAAGGCGCCACGTGGCATGGTAAATAGGGTCCTCCCCTCATTCAGTTGAGAAACACACAAAGACACACAAAAAGCATTTCAAGACTCTAGAATTCTCTGCAGAGATCCAAGGTGTTCTTGATCATTCGAAGGAGCTTCAAAGGCGTTCTTCACCCAAATCATCTGAAAGCGACGTTCGATCCAAGATCAAGGTGTTAAAGCCCCTCGAATCGGCGTTCTTCTCAGAGTGTTCTTCGCAAATCTTCGAAGATTTAAAGGCGTTCTTCGCGGATCCTTGAAGATTCAAAGACGTTCTTCATCGCATTCGAAGACGTTCGTCCAAAAGCTCCCCAAATCAGCGTTTAATCCAAAACAAGACGTCAAGTCCTTGGATTAACGTTACGAACCTCCAAATTCACTCGTGATCAAGATCGAAGCAAAGATCACGCCTAAAAAAATGTTCAAGTCAAAGTCAACGATCGAAGAGAAGAATCAGAGGAATTAAATTAGAGATTGTAAATCCACAAATTTCTCGGTTTAATCCGAAAGAAATAATATTGTATTTCAAATTCGTGTTATTATATTAATTTCACGAAATTTGTTGTTACAAATTTGGAACGCCCAGTGGGACCTCTCTACCTCTCATCTCTTCTCTTTACTAAAGAAATTCAAAGACCATCAAGATGTCTTCGCGCAAGATCTTGTTTATAAGGACAAGTCCTATCAAGACTATTGATGTCAACGTCGTCACGAGAAGCATGACGAAGAGATCGTTGTCCCATACTTTTTCAGGAGAAAATACTTCAACTGCAATGCCTGTAAACCAACCTCCATACTACGTTGCATCAGGTGAAGAAGACAACTCTACTCATTCGACTCCTCGCTCCACGTCGAACTCTTCGTCGACTTCAAGTATTGCTCCGGTGATGATGACGAACGCCTCGACTATTGAGGAGCAGCTTGCTAGCATCATGAAAGCTATTGAGGGGCTATCAAAATACGTCCAAAAGCAAGACACTCAAATTACTCATCTTATGAATAGGGTGGATAATGGTAACACGAGTCGTACCAATGGGAAACTAATCGAGGAACAGGACGACGCCGAAACCTCAACCAAGCATCGGGCAACGGAAACTGAACCCACTGCTAAAGATTTGATCATTTCTTCTAATGGAGGGATGAACGTCGATCAACTCAAGGAGCTAATATTGGATACGTTGAAAAATAGACACGAAGAAGGATCCAAATCATCTTTCACCTATACCAAGTCGTATACTAAAAGAGTTGACAACTTGAGCATGCCAGCAAGCTATCAACCTCCAAAGTTTAAACATTTTGATGGCAAAGGAAACCCAAAGCAGCATGTGGCTCATTTCATCGAAACTTGCAATGATGCTGGAACTTATGGTGATCACTTGGCCAAACAGTTTGTCCGCTCTTTGAAAGGAAATGCTTTCGATTGGTACATCGATTTGGAGGCTAACTCCATTGATAGTTGGGATCAGATGGAGCAAGAATAAATCGTTTCTACAGTACAAGGAGAACGGTTAGCATGATCGAGCTGACCAACACTCGCCAAAGGGAAGATGAACCCGTGATTGATTATATCAATCGATGGAGAAACTTAAGCCTGAACTGTAAGGATAGGTTGAGTGAATCTTCTGCAATCGAGATGTGCATTCAAGGAATGCAATGGGGCCTCCGATACATCCTGCAAGGAATCCGGCCAAATACTTTCGAAGAATTAATTAGCAACAAGAGCTCATGACATGGAGATAAGCATGTTTTCTAGTGGAGTCGCATCACAGCTGGTTCAAGAGCTTTGCAGTAAGACTTATGATAAACCTTCAAGTAAGGAATACATTACAGACATGCCTCGAGACTGGGGGCAAAGCAGGTTGACATTGAAAGACATGCGATAAAAACAATATCCGTTTTTAAACTCCGACATCTCTGGAATATTTGATGATCTGCTAGAAGCAAAGCTCATTGAGTTGCCTAAGATGAAACGACCAGAAGAAGTTGGACAAGTTGATGACCCGAAGTATTGCAAGTACCATCGACTAATAGGCCATCTGATTCATGATTGTGTCACATTTAAGGAAAAGATCATGCAACTAGTTCAACAAGGAGAAATTGTGTTGGATGAAACCATTTAAAGTTCCTCAAATCGATTCTCCTTGATAAAAAAAAAATCTCCTTAACAAGAGAATAAACTGTTTAAGACTCTCAAATCGAGTCATTCAAATCAAAGCTCCTTGATAAGAGCGAAAACTTTCTAAAGTCCCTTAAATAAAAAATCTCCTTAACAAGAGAATAAACTGTTTGAGACTCTCAAATAGAGTCATTCAAGTCAAAGCTCCTTGATAAGAGCGAAAACTTTCTAAAGTCCAACAAATTTCGTGCTTCATTCACTCCAAGACATAAAACGTCTGTGAACAAAGCACGAGGAGGAATTTGTAAGCACATTAAATTTGCACCCAATCAAATGGCGACACGTGGACAAATATATATTAAAATAAAATTAATTTACTATTAAATTTTGAGAATTTAATTAAATTAATTCTCGAATTAAATAGTTAAATTAATACACGATACGAGTCGGTCAAATTATATGAGTATCGAAGTACTCGTAATTGGTAAGAATAAATTGGACTTACCATATACGGAGGAAATCAAATTACATCTCTTCAAAATGGAAGATAACTAAATTAAATCAAATCAAGCCAATCAAATCGGCATCAGCCAATAAGAAGGCGCCACGTGGCATGGTAAATAGGGTCCTCCCCTCATTCATTTGAGAAACACACAAAGACACACAAAAAGCATTTCAAGACTCTAGAATTCTCTGCAGAGATTCAAGCTGTTCTTGAGCATTCGAAGGAGCTTCAAAGGCGTTCTTCACCCAAATCATCTGAAAGCGACGTTCGATCCAAGATTAAGGTGTTAAAGCCCCTCGAATCGGCGTTCTTCTCAGAGTGTTCTTCGCAAATCTTCGAAGATTTAAAGGCGTTCTTCATGGATCCTTGAAGATTCAAAGACGTTCTTCATCGCATTCGAAGGCGTTCGTCCAAAAGCTCCCCAAATCAGCGTTTAATCCAAAACAAGACGCCAAGTCCTTGGATTAACGTTACGAACCTCCAAATTCACTCGTGATCAAGATCGAAGCAAAGATCACGCCTCAAAAACCGTTCAAGTCAAAGTCAACGATCGAAGAGAAGAATCAGAGGAATTAAATTAGAGATTGTAAATCCACAAATTTCTCGGTTTAATCTGAAAGAAATAAAATTGTATTGCATTTTCGTGTTTTTATATTAATCTCACGAAATTTGTTGTTACAATGATATTGATGATGAGACTGTTCCTGTTAAGTCTAGAAAAACATGGAAATCTGCTCATTCCACTGATCTGATTATTGGTGAGTCTAGTAAAGGTGTCAAAACCAGAAGACAACTGTTTGATTCTAAGGCAGAACCTAGTAATTCTTTGTTTTGCTGGTGTTGTTTTTTATCTTCTATTGAGCCCAGGAATATAAAAGAGGATTTGGCTGATAGTAACTGGATTATTGCTATGCAAGATGAATTAAATCAGTTTACTAGAAATGATGTATGGGAACTTGTAGAGAGACCTGCTGATCACAATGTGGTAGGTACTAAGTGGATTTTCAAAAATAAGAAAGATGAGAATGACCTTGTTGTTAGAAATAAGGCTAGATTAGTTGCACAGGGCTACTCTCAAGCTGAAGGTATTGATTATGATGAAACTTTTGCCCCTGTAGCTAGACTAGAAGCTATAAGATTGTTCCTTGCTTATGCTGCTTATATGAAATTCACTGTGTATCAAATGTATGTTAAAAGTGCATTTTTGAATGGTATACTTGCTGAAGAAGTTTATGTAGAACAACCTCCTGGATTTGAGGTGAATGGTAATCAAGTATACAGGTTGAAGAAAGCACTATATGGTCTGAAGCAAGCCCCAAGAGCCTGGTATGACACTCTCTCACTATTCTTACTTGAAAATGGTTTTACTAAGGGCAAAGTAGATCGTACTTTGTTCAGAAGATAAGAAGGTAAAGACATTTTACTTGTCCAAATTTATGTTGATGATATCATTTTTGGATCACCCAACAAAAGCATGAGTGAAAGCTTTTCAAAGCTCATGCAAAGTAAGTTTGAAATGTCAATGATGGGTGAAATGACTTACTTTCTTGGCCTTCAAGTAAAACAATCATCTGAAGGTATCTTTATCAATCAAGCAAAATATACAAGAAATCTGTTAGAAAAATTTCGTATCAAGACCTGTAAAACAGTTGGAGTACCAATGCTACCTACATATAGAATGGATCCAGATGATCGAGGTAAATGTGCTGACCAACCCTATTATCGAGCTTTAATTGGTTCTTTACTCTATTTGACTGCTAGTAGGCCAGATATTGCATTTGCAGTAGGTGTATGTGCTAGATTTTAGGCCAACCCCAAGGAAAGTCATGTGGAGATAAAAGGATACTGAAATATCTAAAGGGTACCATTAATCGAGGTTTGTGGTATTCTGCAGATGATGATTTATCCCTAAGTGGTTATTCAGATTCTGACTTTGGTGGTTGCAGGATAGATAGAAAATCAACTTCTGGTTCATGCCAATTCTTAGGTTCTAAGCTCATTTCATGGTTTTCTAAGAAACAAACAAGTGTGGCAACTTCTACCACTGAAGCAGAATATATGGCCGCAGGAAGTTGTTGTAGTCAGCTTCTTTGGCTAATGCAACAACTTAAAGACTACAATATTGTGGAATCTAATGTACCTATATTCCGTGACAACAATAGTGCAATTTCCATCACACAAAATCCTGTTCTTCATACTAGATGTAAGCATGTTTATAGATGTTGTTAACTCTTGAATGCCTTAACATTATCAACAACATCTTAATTTGACCTTCTGAGATTTTTTCTAAGTCTTTTCTGAAATGCTACATTAAATGTTGATCTAAATGTTGTCGCATTTCTGGCAGGATCTAGAAGCTTCTACAAGGATCTGGAACCTGGAAGATTCCAGAACATTGCAGAACGTGCTAGACCACCTTGGAACCTTGTAGATCGACCTGGAGCATTGTAGAAAGATCTAGAAAGATCATGGAAGTTGAGGTCCTAAAAAATAGGATCTCAAGTATGGAAGCCTCTAGAATTCGCATATCACTCTATAAATACCGAAGGATGGCTCCATCATTTAGTGTATTCTATTCGATCAATATCCTAGACTAGTGTTCATCCTGTTAGGAAATTGTGGCCCCAGTAGTTATACCTTTTAGTTCATACGAAGTATCCCACCCGTATGACTGTGCACTTTTCTTTATCTATCGAGAGTGTAATCATAGATAGGACTAGCATTTCGGCAGTGTATAATTCATACACTTAGATCGTTTTTAGAACAAGGCACCTGCCTCGTTTGTAGTTTCTGTTGTGAAGGTTATTGCTGTAACATTTCACACAACATTTATACTTGAAGATAAGTATTGATATTTCGCCGTAAGGCTCACATAGATTTTTATTTATAAAATCTATGTGAAAAGTATTTCCTTTGTGTCTCATTGTTTTTAGTGTTTCAAGTCTTCCCCTGTCTACTTATTTCTAATATTCTGTTAGAGTTAGTGTTGTACAATTTGTCCCAACATTTAGTACAACATTAATCTGTTTTTACTTAAACACTTTATACACTATACCACAGCACACTTTCAGTTGGTATCAGAGCTGATACCTGACGACACTAGGTTAGATCTTTGGTTAAGTGTGTTTTTAGTGTATGTTAGCAATGGAAACACATCACATATCCACGGCACTTAGGCCACCCGTTTTAGATGGTACGAACTATGCTTATTGGAAGCCTAAGATGCGTATGTACATCAAGTCGATTGATGAACGTGCTTGGAGGACTGTACTTACAGGCTGGGAAGCTCCAAAGAGACCAGCAGACGCAGATGGTGAAGTCCAACTCAAGAGAGAAGTTGACTGGACAGTTGATGAAATAACAACAGCAGGCTATAATTCTAAAGCTTTAAATGCTATATTTACTTCTGTTGATGTTTCAATGTTTAAAATTATATCTAACTGTTCTACTTCTAAAGATGCATGGGACAGGTTGCAAAGAGCATTGTGAGGGTTTAGACAGTGTTTGAAGGACTAAGCTTCGAATGTTGGGAACAAAATTTGAGAATCTCCGAATGAGGGAAGATGAAACCATTTCATCCTATAACGAAAGGTTAAGTGAGATTATCAATGAATCACATTCTCTCGGTGACCCTATTTCTAATGTTAGAGTAGTTCATAAGATATTAAGATCTGTTCCTAAAAGATTTGATGCTAAAATTTGTGCTATTGAAGAGGCAAGAGATACGGATAAGTTAAGTCAAAATGAATTAGTGAGTATTCTTAGAACTTATGAGATAAACACTAATCAAGTTGATGAAACTAATGATGATAGGAAAGTTGTTGTTTTTAAAGGGGAAACATCAAACAAATCTGAGTCTCAACCTATCATTACCGAGGTTGATTCAGATGAAGAATTGCTTGATGAATGTCTCAACAATCCTAACAACATTGCTCTCCTCACTAAGCATTTTAATAAATTTCTTAAGAAATCTGTGAACAAATCTAGAAACATTCAGCCTAAGATTCAAATCAACACATCAACACCTCAACCAGAAAGGAGGAAAGCTCAATTCACACCAAGACTATCAAAGAGTGAAGGTAAACTAAGGTATGATCCTGAATTTCGAAAATCGGTTCAATGCAATGCTTGTTCTGGTTATGGCCACTATGCAAATGAGTGTGCCAATACCAAACTTAAGCAAAAACTGAATTTTAGTGCTACCTTGAGTGATGATTCTGATAATGATGATCTTGATGAATTAAATGATGATGTATATTCTCATTTTACCAGAATTGATTATAATGATTCCTCAGATGATGATCTGGATGAAACAGATTCAGATGATGTACCTGATGCTTTAACATCTACAGCAACATCAAAACAGAATCACCCAGATTTAGTCTGTTTTAATGGTTTGGTTGATGATGCAGGAAAAAGGATTGATGACAATGCATACCAAAAGTTGTTAGATGATTGGAACTCTCAGAAACTCACTCTAAATTCCTTGAATAAAGAGAATGAGGATCTGAAAGACACAATCACTAAGCTAGAAGTTATTTTTACCAAAAGAGATCTGGAAATCTGTAACTTAAAGGAGAAACTGATCAATTCCACTTTATGTTTCCAGAAATACTCCAAAAGTGCTTCTGAGGTAAAATATGCTATAGCTACTGGTAAGTCTAATAATCATAGTTTAGGTTATGATGGTACTACTGCTTCTATTTCTGAAAATTTTAGAAAACCTGTGAAATTTGTGAAGGCAAATGTTAACACATCTGGTGTAACATCTGCACAAACATATTCTCACAAGGTTAAGAGGAAGTTTATCTGTCATTACTGTTGCAAAGTTGGTCATATTCGTCCTTACTGTATAAAAAAGTTTGAAGAAATGAAAGATGAGAAAATGTTGCCTAAAAAACTGTCACATCCTAGGAAACATTTTCTGAAATCTGCATGGAAACAGAAAGCTACCTGTAATGTTGTTCATACCTCCTTAAAAGCATGTCTACCTGGATCTATGGTATTTTGATAGTGTTACATATGGTGGTGGTTCGAAAGGACAGATTGTTGGTAAAGGAACTTTGAATGTTGAAGGTTTTCCTAAGCTTAAAAATGTCTTGCATGTTAATGGCTTACTTGCAAATCTAATTAGCATTAGTCAACTTTGTGATGATAATTTGCATGTGAAATTTGACAAAGATTCATGCTATGTTCTTAATAAAGATGAAGTTTGTGTCATGACTGGTACTAGGTCAGCTGGTAATTGTTATCTTATTGGAACAAATATGTGTAACTTGTCAAAACATGATGAAAGTATTTTATGGCATCAAAGATTGGGTCATGCAAATTACAGAGCAATGAAAAAGCTAATTAGAGCAGTTGCAGTAAAAGGAATTCCTAAATTAAAGCTCCACAATCCCACTATATGTGGACCATGCCAAAAGGTAAGCAGGTAAGAATGCAGCACAAAATGCTGTCACATTGTTCTACACATCGATGCTTTGAATTATTACACATGGATTTGATGGGTCCTATGGAAACTGAAAGCATTGGAGGAAAGAGGTATTCCTTAGTTGTGGTAGATGATTTTTCTAGATTTACCTGGGTAGAGTCTTTAAGAGACAAATCTGAAGCATTTGCTGCATTTAAAATTCTTTATAAGAGGTTCAAAAATGTGTTTAACTTGAAAGTTGGCCGTATTAGAACTAATCATGGTAGGGAATTTGAAAACAGCATGTTCAATGTTTTTTTATGATAAAAAAGGTATCTTGCAAGAATATTCATCTCCTAAAACTCCACAACAAAATGGAATTGTTGAAAGAAAGAATAGAACTTTACAAGAAATGGCAAGAGTTATGCTTACATCCAAATGTCTTGCTAAGAAATTTTGGGGAGAAACATTGAATACTGCATGCCATATTATTAATAGAGTTTATATTCGTTCTGGCACAAATCAAACACCTTATGAGATTTTGAACAACAGAAAACCAAGTGTGAAATATTTTCATGTATTTGGTTGTGTGTGTTATATTCTGAATGATAGGGATCAACTTCATAAGTTTGATTCTAAAAGTGATAAAAGTTTCTTTTTAGGCTATTCTAGGAATAGTAAAGCTTATAGAGTTTATAACCTTAGGACTAACACTGTTCAAGAATCTGTTAATGTTGTGTTTGATGATGATAAAGGTCTTACAGATGACAAAGATGAAGAAGATGTTAACACATCTGGGTCAACATCTACAGAATAGTCAATTGTACCTTCCCAGAATGACCAGTATGTTCCCAAAACGAATCCTTCTTCAAGAATTGGTAAAAGTCATCCTTCTGACCAGATCATAGGTGATGCTACAGTTGGAGTGCAAACAAGAGGAAGAGTAAGATCAAATAAGGTAGATGTGGTAAGAACAATATGCATGTCTTCTATGTGTAATGTTGTAAATGCTGAATGCTATTTATCTGAAATTGAACCTAAGAGTGCTAAAGAAGCCTTAACTGATGAAAACTGGATTAATGCTATGCATGAAGAACTTGATCAGTTTGAAAGAAATGAAGTGTGGACACTTGTTCCAAGACCTAGTCATACTAATGTCATTGGAACAAAGTGGATATTCAAGAATAAAACTGATGAATCTGGTAATATTGTTAGGAACAAGGCTAGGTTAGTAGCACAAGGGTACACCCAAGTTGAAGGAGTTGATTTTGATGAGACTTTTGACATGTTGTTAGGATAGAATCTATTAGATTATTACTAGCAATTGCATGCTTTATTGATATTAAACTTCATCAAATGGATGTAAAAACTGCATTTCTAAATGGCATATTGAATGAAGAAGCATATGTTGAACAACCTAAGGGATTTGAAGATCCACAATATCCTGATCATGTATATAAACTTAAGAAAGCATTGTATGGTCTTAAACAAGCTCCTAGAGCATGGTATGGTAGGCTTACTGACTTTCTTTTGGAATATGACTTTATTAGAGGAGAGACAGATAGAACTTTGTTCATTAAGCACACTGAAGATGATATACTTATTGCTCAAATATATGTTGATGACATTGTGTTTGGTTCTACTTGTGATAAAATGTTGAGTAAATTTGTTGAGGCAATGACTGTAACATTTGAAATGAGTATGGTTGGAGACTTGAATTACTTTTTAGGTCTTTAAATCAAACAATGCAGCAATGGTATTTTCTTCTCCCAGAGTAAGTATGCTAAGAACTTGGTTAAAAGATTTGGTCTTGAGAATTCAAAACCAATGAAAACTCCTATGGGATCTACTTTGAAACTTTGCAAAGACAGTGTTGGAACAGATGTTGATCCAACACTTTACAGATCCATGATAGGTAGTTTATTGTATTTAATCTCTAGTAGACCAGATATTATGTACAGTGTGTGTGTGTTTGTGCTAGGTACCAAGCTAATCCAAAGGAATCTCACCTGAATGTTGTGAAGAGGATTATCAAGTATGTTTCAGGAACAAGTGAACTTGGAATCTGGTACACTAAGGACACCAACAACATTTTGATTGGTTGTAGTGATGCTGATTGGGCTGGAGATATAGATGATAGAAAGAGTACGAGTGGAGGATGTTTCTACATGGGAAACAATCTTGTATCATGGCACAGCAAGAAACAGAATTGTGTTTCACAATCCACTGCAGAATCTGAGTATATAGCTGCTGGAAGCTGTTGCACACAACTGTTGTGGCTGAGCAAGATGTTCCATGACTATGGTATTGAGAATGGTATACTTACTATCTTTTGTGATAATACTAGTGCCATTAACATTTCTAAAAATTCTGTACAACACTCACTCACAAAGCACTTTAGCATAAGACACCATTTTATGAGAGATTTAATAGAGAAGAATCTTATATATTAAAAGGAAGATGCAACTCTCCTGTGCTTGACACGTGGCACTCTCCTGCTCGACACGTGGCATAATGTATATAATCTTAGACAAAAAGCAGGGAGGTAGAGAGACACGAAGAAACGTTTATGAAACACAGACGTTCAAAGAAACGCACAATCTGAATTAATGAAAATGCGTTTCTTCACGTGTCCTGACAATGCTTCAATTCTATTTTTATGAGCTCATCACAAATTCTTTTCGGTTCATCATTTGTTTTTAGAAGATGCTGCATGTGATTTGTTTTCAAGGTTTGATTTTTATGCCATTTTTCTTTTATTCTGACATCTTGGTTTTACTGTATCACACTGGTTGCAGACTACAGAGTAGTGCAAGAGGATGAAGGGAGAAAAGCAACATTCTTCTCAAGTATCATCCCTTCCATCTACCATTTCTCTTTTTAACTTAATAATCCATTTTTTCATCCTTCATTGGCGTATTAATTCTATGTCAACAGGAAGACGACGAAAAGAAAGATAAAGAAGAAAATAATTTGATTGAGGCGTTGAGTTGCCCACCAGCTGTTTGTTAGAAGTACACAATGAGACGTTTATTTAGATTTTTGCCTAATCACTGAGAAGAAAATCTATATCATCTCCTATCTCTTAATTACTTCTATTTGGTAAATATAGAGGACGCATCGGCATCGAGCATCGACGATTACACTGGAGAAATTAGCGACACTGATGATCAGAAGCTGACGAGGGCTCAGAGAAACATGTCGTCGTTTTCTTTGTATTTATAAAATTGTAAGTATGCAATTCTGTTCTTTGTGCTCAATCTATGTTGTTAGGTTTGATTGTGGCATGATGTAGACATTGATACACCATATTCTCATATTGGAATTGTGAACTTCTTGCAGATACCTTCTAGAAGGCAAACAGATAAAGTCCAATGCTATGAACCTGCTACAATGAAATATCTGGGCTACTTCCCTGCATTGAAACCTGATGAGGTTGGTTTAGTTGGGTAGTGTCGATTCTATAGAATTTGTATACAATCACGACACCTTCCTGTTCAGATATTCTCTTATGTCCTCATTGTTTAATTTAAAGTGCTGGATTTTGATGTGCATTCTAGAAAAAAAAAATCCCTAATGGAAACTTTTGGATGAAATTAATTATTATCTTTGGTATACCTTTTGATATCCTCAAATAACTCTTGTTGTTTCATTTTATTGAGTTCAGTACTCACCAACTTGTGATCACGTGTTTGATAATTCAGGTTACTCATTGACATCTTTTGCCTAATTTTTTTTTAACTATTCTTCATTTTTGGGGGGCTCCAGACTGGTCTTTCATGTTCGGATAGAGCAAAATTGCCACATTTGTTGAGATGATTGATTACATCCAGGTAATAAAATTCTAATTGTAAGCATTACTATTCTCATTTTTTTTCCAGTTTATGTTGAGAATGGAAGAAACCTAATTAGCTAATAAAGTTGCTTTGGTTTGGTTTTTAGTGATAAAGAGTTAAACCAAAAATCCTAGGAAAAGGAAATAAAGGTGTTTTACCTTTTCAATATTTTATCTTGAGCAAATGTTCTTTGTTAAATGTCTTTTATTGTTCTTTTTTCCTTTCTTTGTCTTCTTATCATGTTTTGATCGTTTTCCTTTTCTTCTCATAACGTATAGCTCCATTATGATGCTTGGTGTTTAATATATAGTAGTGAGTCAAGTTTGAAAGCTCTTTTAAACCTATGATTGTATCCATAAAATCTTCCCACAAATTGTTGTGTAACATAATAATCTTTTTCCTTAACAGGACAAGGAGGAGTTTGGCCGGGCAACTATTTCAAAAGATTTCTCTTGAGAAAGTTCAATTTGAGTCCCTGTAAGTAATTCATATACATTTACATTGTGCTAAATTATTGATTGATTTGTTTATTCTTTTCATATTGTTTGGGGAAAATCTGTCTCACTATCTGTGAAGATTTGTGGATTAATCAATTGATGGTAGAGAGCAACAACGCAAGGTGTGATTAGTAACATCTATGGCAAAAACTTGTGTGAGACCGTCTCACGGATCATATTTTAAAATTTTGGGTAGGATAATCCATTTTTTTCCAGATTTTTTGTTTATAAAAAAAGTTACTGTGTTTAATTAAAAAGTGATAATGTTTTTAACAAAAAGTGACTATCACTTTTTACTTAAACATTATCACTTTTTACATGAGGGTCAAAGGAAACCCGTCTCATAGATCTCATTCCGTGGGACGGTCTCACCTAAGGCTAGCCCAACATCTATTAATTTACATATTAGTAATAACTAATTAGTTTATAGTTGGTCCAACGTCTGTTAACATAAAATCGAGGCACACCAAAAGAAAAGCCTTTGACAATGACTTAGTGAATCAGAAATTTTGTGACTTGCCTCTATGAAAGCTGAGCACAATAAAAAAAGCCGGAAGTTAAAATTTATCTTGAGTGCTGAACTTTATAGTTATATGATAAATTGATAACTAAAAAAAAAAAAGTAAAGAGTGAGGGAGGCAAGTCACAAAAAGCCAGAAGTTACACGGGAGCTTTCCGGATATTAAGATGATATGATGCTTTTTGGGACAGGGGCATTGTTGTTGCACGATGCAGGGTGTCCTATTAATAATCTTCTTGATCGGGATATTGATACTACGATAATCGTTTTATTGCATGTAATGTGTTTATAGCATGTTCATGATGTAGAACTCACTATCTGTCAAACTTTGATCTTCATGACGTGGGTGTAGATGGCACCAAGAGCATATTTTAATATTTTTCAGTTATTGCACTATGTAATTCCCTCATGTTTAGTGTGCTTCCTTCTTCCCCATGTACATTATCTTATCCGTGTTTTAATTTTTTACCGTGGTGTAGGTAGATGGAACAAGGATGAGGCCCATAGCCAGTGGTGTTTTATCACCAGCTCAAGCCATTAGTTTTCAATTGCTTTTGGGATTGAGGATTATTTTACAACTGAACAATTTTAGGTTTGTACCCATTCTCATTTTTTCTAACATGGAGTTTGTGTTTGTCTTCATGATTTTGCTTTTGCAAATATATAGGTAAGTTGGTTATATATTTTAATGTCTTTCAGGAGAATCAAATTTACCAAATGCTCATTGAAAGATTGCATACCAAAATCTTTTGTTCAACCAGTAGTGTTGTTGCACGTAGCATTACCAAAAATGAAATCAATGGATCCGTGAATGTAACATTGTTTATAATAATGTCTGCCCTGATCATCATTGAGTGTGCCTTGAGCCCCCATAAAAGCCACAACCGTAGAATGCACATTCGTCACCAGTAACCCTTGTGGGCTTGCAAGAATCCTATTAGTGGTAGCGCTGAGCTGTACACAAGTGAAACATGGGCTGCAATTCAGAATTTCATAACTTCCTCTGCTGGGAGTTGTGTTCTGAAAGCATCTAAATGTAGGTAAATTATAGTGCGACTTTGAATTTCAATTCGAAAATGCAAAAGGAACTGACCGATGACGTTGTTTAATCTGTTTTCAGGTGTGAAGCAACTTTGATTCTTAAAAACTATTGCTTGGGAGAATTTATTTTGGGAGAGGTAATTTGAATATTGGACGTGATTATTACGAAAAAACAATCGATCGTGCATGCGCACTCAGGATGACAACTTATAACTATTCTGGTGTTTTAGTATTGAGTTCTTGAAACGTTTCATCATCATCATCTCATTGTGGGTAGGGTAATGGACAAATGTTTGGGTTGAGATGGTATACACGTTGTAGTTGTCTTTTGTCCATCGATGTAGTAGTTATGCTTCAATTAAAGAAATGCAGATGATTTATTTTATTTTATGCGGATGATGATACATGGCTAATTAGTTGTAAAGTTACCAATTTGGTCATTTTCATTTCTCTACATTTTCTCTTTCTTACCCCTCTTATACATGAAATGCTATATTTCTTAAATCATGTGCAAATAGGGTAAGTTAAAAGAGAAGTATTTATTCTGTGCAAAATGATCTTCTCTTTGTGTTCTCTTTGTGTTCTCTTTGTGTTCGACAAGACCTGAAAACAGTTGATCCAGCAAGAGTAAGTGCTCCTAAAATTATGAAAGTGGTAATCTTTCACAGAGAAATTTCAAGGAATTTAAAGTTGGTGGACATGAAGAAAATACAGTCCATGAAAAGAAGAAGTTAGTGTCATATAGAGACTAACCACTCAACAATGGAGGTGAGTGTAACTACTGCAGATGGTATATATGACATGCCTAATGAGACTCGAGTGGTGGATTTTAAGCGTCGTCTTAAGATGAAGAAAATAAAAAAAGTCGTTAAAAGGATTAAGAAACTTAGTATGGGAAATATGGGCTCTTTCCAGTGATGTTTTTCATTTTCATTTTTTTTCTTGAGGCTGCTATCCTTTTGCATCTATGGCCAAAATGATAAAGCATAGTGCTCCCTTCAGTTCTTAATATGTGTCGTTTTAATATTTCATTTTATTTGCAATACAAATGATTTTGGTGAGAAAAGCAAATGTCTCCCCCCAACCCCCAATTAAGGTTGAATTCAATTTAAATTTATGTATTTTAATGTTTGTACATTTCATACATCATTATATAGTTATACAATAAATTTAAAAACATATCGAATTATGAAATTAAATATTTATTTCATGATTTTATTAGGCAATTAAATTCAAAAATAATAAAATTGATGACCGTTCCATAAATTATTAAAATAAAAAATTACAGTTGGCCCGTGCATTGCACGGGCAAAAAACTAGTATTGTTAAGTTGGAGTATGTACCTACTGAAAAACAGAATGCTGATATTTTTACAAAAGCCTTAGACCATGAGAGATTATCTACTTTGAGTAAATCTCTTGGCATGAGCACTATCTGAAAAGAATTCGGATGGATGTTGTCACAAATGCGTTAGCATTTGGGACAACATCATGGGTTGTATAAATTTTATAAGTTGAATTTATTTCTTACTTAGTTAAATAATTCCTTTGTAAAATATCTTCGAATCTAAGAACCTTGAAGTGCAAAAATAAACATGTCTCACACCTCTCAAATGCATAAAAAGAGAATGTTATTTGCATACTAAAAGATGTACCAAATCACTGAGTAACTATGGGGCACGGAGTTCACTACTACGATGCCTTCTTTTCAAAAGGTGATATTTGGTAAAAACATCAACATATTTGTAATCCATTAAGTAAGTATGGGGCACGGAGTTCGCTACTACGATGTACTCTACAGAAACAATGGATCAATACAAATTAGATGCTATAACACAAAAAGAAAAAAGATGGTGCAACACAAATGAAGCAAATTCATGTAAAAACCGTGTTGAGGTGTTTGTAACAGTTTTGAGCACAACATTGCCTGATTTGAATTTATTTTTATTAGTTGTAATTATTTAATTATTTATTGAGATTCATTTTATTTATTTAATTAATTACTGATCCACATCTTTATTTTTTCAGATTATGCGATTTTAATTAGGTAAATTCTGGAAATTTCTTAATTATTTAATTAATTTAATTAAATGGATTTTCCCCACTAATTACCCATGATCTAGATTGTGGCTAATTATGTGGAGCATTATCGAAATTTTCTAGATTATTTCTTCTATTTTATTTTAACCTCCAACTACATAATTCTCTCTATAAATATCGACCATAAGATGCCATTCATTTGCTAATTGTGATTTCTGAATTTGTTAAGTACTAAGATTGCAGAATTGATTTTTTGGTTGTATATCTCAAAGAAGCGTGTGCAAATTTCCATTCCTTACCTTGAAATTCCAACCGCCTCACTTAAATGGCTGAAAGAAACTCAAACTCCTCACAAACTCACTCTAATTCGAAAACCTCATCCCACTCTCGCACAAACCCTCTCGAAATTCTTGCTTCAATGGCCTCACAAAACTCAACCTCGTCGAATGCTGACTCAAATGTCTCTGCAACACCATCAACAACTGTTCCCGCTCCTCAAACCGCTCCCCACATCACCAACATTCCAGAAGATGCCACTGTTGAACAGTTCACTAGGGCTGTGGAAGAAGTGACCAATACACTGCGATCCACTGGTCATCTTCCCGTAATGACTTTTGGAGATATCATTGTGGATATCTCAAGCTATTTGGCCGAACAAACTGCTCAAATGGCTTCTGCTTCGAAAAGCCCCAAATCGCCTGAACCTGCTGATCACGGTTCTAAAGCTGGAGATGTTGAGGTCGCTACTGAAGAAGAAGCTGCTGCTACTTCCGACCATGAAGATGCTGAAATGGAGGACGCACATATCTCTGAAAATGGTACAAGCTCCTCACACTCTGTTTCTGATGAGTCTGCACCTATTTCTTTCAAAAAGAATGTGCAAAAAGGCAAACGACAGAGAAGCCCTGTACAAAGACAAAGGAGATCAAACCGTGTGTTCACTCGTGTGGATTATTCTGAATCCATGAGGAAAAAGAAGAAAGCCGGAGCTGATGCTGGTGAACCCATCCAAGTGTTCACAGATTCTGAGGAAGAAACTCAAGTTGTTGCTGAGAAGTCCAAAAAGAAAGCTGGTGCTGAAGTGAAATGAAAAGGAAAGGTTGTTGCTGAACCAAAAGGCAAAGAGAAGATGATCATTGAAGATGAACCTGCAAAATCAGATTCCAACTCTGATTCTAATGTGTTCTTAAGAGACATTCTGAAATCTCTTAAGAAAAATGCTGAGCAGTTTGCTGCTGCAAAGGATGCTGCACCAGAACCTGAAGATGACGGCAGTGGTGATAGCTCTTCCAGTGCAGAAAGCAACCCTGAGAAAAGCTCAACTAAAGGTTCCACATCAAGCTCTACACATGATGATGACCCTGCTACTGATGATGAAGGTATTTATGACTCTTATGAGACTCTAGAGAATAGGTTGGCCATTTATTCTAAGAGAAGATTGCTGATAGAGAAGAGGATTAATATACCTGATTTTGAAAGTAAAGGCATGATTAGTTTCTTAGAGGAAAGGAATTTGATGCTTGCTGTTAATTTTGGTGAATCCTTCTTGACAAACTGGGCTTATGAATTCTATGCTTGCATGAAAAAGAGCACTGGTAGGAGATCATCTAAGTGGTATGGGACTGTTAGTTTTAGGGGGAGGGATGTACCTTTTACTCCTGAATTGATAAATGAGTTTCTGGAAATTCCCAATGTTGAGGTGGATGAAGAACCTGACATGGATGTGGTAATTTCTGCAATAACTAGTGGTAGGGTAGTTAAGTGGACTAGACAGATGCTAGCCAAAGACCTCACTTCCCTACACTCTGTGCTATATAAACTCATTATCTACAATTGGATCCCAACCACAAACACTACCAAGATCACAAAGGATCAAGCTGTTCTTATGTATAGGATATCTGTGCTTAAGAAATTCAATCTAGGCCTTACAATCTTCCAACACATGATGAGATTTACTGGAAAAGTTTCTGAGAAAGGTAACCTACCCTATCCTGTTTTGATTTCCAATTACTTGAGGCATCATGGATTTGTTGCCAAGAACACTGATGTGTTGAGGGGGAGAGTTCCATTACTGGCCATTGCTCCTGCCTTACTCACTGGGGATAGAGTAATTGATCTACCTTTGACTGCTCCTGGTACTGAACATCAGCACAGACCTTCAACTTCTGATCAACCAGGACCTTCCAGTTCAAGACAGAGGAATGCACCCCCAAATGTTGAGAACATTCGTATCAACATTTCTGGAAATGTTTGTGTTTCACAGAACTTTATCAAACTTCAATTACAGCACTTGCAGGACACCATTGAAGAGCTCCAGTTCCTGAAGAATAGATGGACTAGTATGCTTTCACCTACAACAGGGGGAGTACCACCACCAACCAACTCCAATGTGGTGATTGAAGAGATGACTGAAGGAGTTCCAGCTGCTGTTGATGGTGGAGGACCTGATGCAGGAGAAGATGCTGCTGCAGTGACTGATGTGGTTGCACACCTTGCATCTACATACTTTGTTGATGAAGCTGATGATGATGATGCTGCTGACATGGACACCTTGTATGGTGACCTCCATTGATGAACAGGGAAGATGCTGCAAGATAGGGGGAGATCTGAATGCTTAATGGCTATTGTGTAGGAAGTTGATGCTGCAGCTGTTGCCACAACAATTTATGCCATTTTTTAGATTCAATCTCTGTACTTTATGTTTAAGTAAATTCTGATACAATTGTTACTTGTTTCTAGATGTTAGATGTTTTATTTTCCACTTATGCTTGATATACAGCTTGCTTAATTATGTTTAATCTGTTTACTGCTACTTGCTTAAATATGTTTACAGGTTATTGATTGTTTTATTTTTGCAGGTTGTTAATCATGCTTAAGCTAGTCTAGAGTGTTAGTAGTTTGTTTATTATTGTTTCTGTTTTTGCTCTGATTTGCTATTTTGTTGTTTCTGTTATATTTTTTTGTCTTCCTTGCTCTGATCGTTTTTGTTTAGAGTCTTACTTTAATCTTAAGTTAATTCTTCCAGTTCAACTTATGATTTTAGTAAATTACTTATGTTGTGAATAAGTATACTGTTTATACTTATTTTGTTTTTGGGTAAAATTATTTTGATCTTATGGCACGGATCATTGTAAGATTATCCTTGATCTTCATTCGATTTGATCCAAACCATTACAACAGGTATTGACTTGACTAGTGCTTAGCAATGATGTTCACCTCAACTAAGTACATAAAAATGAGTATGTATTGAAATATATATGCATCAGGTGTGTTGTAGTCGAAATGTTAAATTGGGGGAGATTGTAGATGTTGTTAACTCTTGAATGCCTTAACATTATCAACAACATCTTAATTTGACCTTCCGAGATTTTTTCTAAGTCTTTTCTGAAATGCTACATTAAATGTTGATCTAAATGTTGTCGCATTTCTGGCGGGATCTAGAAGCTTTTACAAGGATCTGGAACCTGGAAGATTCCAGAACATTGTAGAACGTGCTAGACCACCTTGGAACCTTGTAGATCGACCTGGAGCATTGTAGAAAGATCTAGAAAGATCATGGAAGTTGAGGTCCTAAAAATAGGATCTCAAGTATGGAAGCCTCTAGAATTCGCATATCACTCTATAAATACCGAAGGATGGCTCCATCATTTAGTGTATTCTATTCGATCAATATCCTAGACTAGTGTTCATCCTGTTAGGAAATTGTGGCCCCAATAGTTATACCTTTTAGTTCATAAGAAGTATCCCACCCGTATGACTGTGCACTTTTCTTTATCTATCGAGAGTGTAATCATAGATAGGACTAGCATTTCGGCAGTGTATAATTCATACACTTAGATCGTTTTTAGAACAAGGCACCTGCCTCGTTTGTAGTTTCTATTGTGAAGGTTATTGCTGTAACATTTCACACAACATTTATACTTGAAGATAAGTATTGATATTTCGCCGTAAGGCTCACATAGATTTTTATTTATAAAATCTATGTGAAAATTATTTCCTTTGTGTCTCATTGTTTTTAGTGTTTCAAGTCTTCCGCTGTGTACTTATTTCTAATATTATGTTAGAGTCAGTGTTGTACAATTTGTCCCAACATTTAGTACAACATTAATCTGTTTTTACTTAAACACTTTATACACTATACCACAACACACTTTCAATGTTGATGTAAGACATCATTTTATTCGTGATCATGTTGAAAAGAAGAACATAAGGATGGAAAAGATCCATACTGACATTCAGAGAGCTGACATTTTTACAAAACCTTTGGCTGAAACTAGATTTAGAGAGCTTTGCATAAGTTTAGGATTGATAGACATGGATCCTGCATGTATATAGATATATGTACTAACATTTCAGGTACTGAGCTGATACCAAGAACAGTACACCAAGAATGGTAATCCAGAGAGAAAGACCATGTCAAGACCACTACACTCATACAATCAGGTAAAAAGGTTACTAAGGTGCCTAATCCCGATGAGGAAGATGGTAAAGCTGAGGGAATTGAGAATATACATTTAAGGGGGAATCTATGATTTCTTAAATATCCTTTCTGTTGACTCAGAGCACTAGTCACCTTAGAACAAACCTTATAAAGAACTTATTTTAATTATTCTTTACTGATCTGTACTGTATTTCACCAATTATGCATGAACTAACACTTCTACCAAGGTGAAACAGGCACAGAAGAGGAGTTCTCCACTGAAGGGGGAACTAATCTGATTACAGTTTGATCTGTCTACAAATCTGATCTGATTACGCATTTATCTGTCTACAGACCTGTTCTGATTACAAAATTGATTTGTCTACAGAACTGTTCTGATTACAAAGATATTTGTCTACAGAACTGACCTGACTACAAAATCAATCTGTCTACAGAACTGATCTGACTACTGATTAAACTGTCTACAGAGTTGATTTGACTACAGGGAAAATCTTTCTACAGAATAGAACTGATCTGAGTCACAGTACTAATCTGAGAGTACTGTGCTGATATCAAAAAGTGCTCAAAATGTCGAGAAAGTAACAATCAGAAGAGTTGGGTGTAGATGTTGTTAACTCTTAAATGCTTTAACATTATCAACAACATCTTAATTTGACCTTCCTTGATTTATTCTAAGTCTTTTCTGAAATGTTACATTAAATGTTGTACTAAATGCTCTCACATTCAGGAACAATTCTAGAAGCTTCTACAAGAGTCTGGAACCTGGAAGATTCCAGAATGTTGGAGAAGGTGCTAGAAGGCCTTGGAGCATTGTAGAACGACCTGGAAGATGGCAGAAGGATCTAGAAAGATCATGGAGGTTGAGGTCCTAAAAAATAGGATCTCCTAATGGAAGGATCTAGAAGCTGTGGATTTCTCTATAAATACCGCAGGAGCCTCTCATTTCAAAGTATGCACTATTCGAGTAACACCTCCTTGAGCGTTCAACCCTAGTTAGGAGTTATGGTCAGTAGTTGTATCATTTAACGTACGCCGAGGGATACCACACCTTCCAGTGTACTTAGTTCTAGTCTTGTATCGAGTGAGAGTGAATCATAGATAAGATTAGTTCTTTAGACAGTGTTCTTACACTTAAGTCTATTTGCGGATTCAGGCACCTGCCTCGATCGTAGTTTCTGTTTGTGGAATGTTGAAGTAATTGCTGAGACATTTCACACGACATTTTTGTATAACTTAGGAACTAAGTTACTTTTCGCCGTAAGGCTTAGCATAGGTTTTGTTATTAATAAAATCTATGTTAAAAATTATTCCATTGTGTTCTTATTGTGTTTTAGTGTTTTAGACTTCCGCTGTGTACTGTGTTTACTTTTCACATTCTGTTAGAGTTAATGCTACACTAATTGTCACAACATTCAGTGTAACATTGTTCTGTTTTTTACTTAAACACTAGATACCATCCCCCACACACTTTCAGTTGGTATCAGAGCCAACACCTGACGACACTAGGTTAGATCTTTGCTTAAAGTGTGTTTTAGTTTATGTTAGCAATGGAAACACATCACATATCCACTACACTTAGGCACCCGAACATATTATCCATATTTTAAAGTCTAAGTTGTGCCTGTATATCAAGTCTATTGATGAACGTGCTTGGAGGACTGTACTTACAGGTTATGATGTACCAAAGATCTAAATCAACACATCAACACCCCACCAGAAAGAAGGAAAAGTCAATTTCAACCAAGGTTATCAAAAAGGTGAAGGTAAACCAAGGTATGATCTTTAATATAGAAAATCAGTTCAATGCATGTTCTGAATATGGTCTTTATGAAAATTAATGTGCCAATACTAGACTTATGCAAAAATTGAATTTTAGTACTACCTTAAATGATGAATCAGATGATGAATTTGATGAATCAAAAGATGTTGAATTTACTTTTCATACCAAGATTGATTATGATGATTCTTTAGATGATAATCTGATGTTGCACCTAATGTCATAACATTTATGGTAACATCAAAACAGAGTCACCCAAATTTGAATTGTTTTAATGGGTTTGTTGATGATGCAGACATCAGGATTGATGATCATAAGTACCAAAAGTTGTTGGATGATTGTAACTCTCAGAAACTCACTCTTAATTCTTTGAACAAAGAGAATGAGAATCTGAAAGGAACAATTACCAAGCTAGAAGTCATACATTCCAGAAGAGATTTTTGAAGTTTGTAAACTGAAGGAGAAATTGAACACCTCTACTTTAAGTTTCATAAAATTTTCTATGAGTGCTTCTGATCTATGTTATAGCTATTGGTAAATCTGATAATTGTGGTATACGTTATGATAGTGAAACTGCTTCTATTTTCTAAGAATTTTGAAAATGATGTGAAGTTTGTGAAGGCAAATGTTAAAACATATGTTGTAACATCTGCACAAACAGATTCTCACAAAGTCAAAAACATTGAAAATAAGTTTGTATGTCATTATTTTTCGAAAATTGATCATATTTGTCCGTACTGCATACAAATGTTTGATGATCTGAGATATGAGAAAATGTTAACTAAAATGATGTCACATCCTATGAAACATTTTCTGAAATCTGCATGAAAATCTGATGTTACTTGTAATGCTGTTCACACTTCCTTGAAAGCATGTTTACTTGGTCAATGGTATTTTGATAGTTGTTGTTCTAGACATATGACAGGACAAATTGACTACTTATCTGATTATGTGACCTTGAATGATGGTAATGTTACATATGGTGGTTGTTCTAAAGGACAGATTATAGGAAAAATAACTTTGAATGTTGAAAGTTTTCCTAAGCTTAAATATGTTTTGCATGTTGATGGCTTGTTTGCTCATTTGATTAATATTAGTCAACTTTGTGACGATAATTTGCATGTAAACTTTGATAAAGAATCATGTGTATGTTCTTAATAAAGATGAAGATTGTCTAGGGCAGTAGATAATTGTTATCTTATTCGAACAAATGTGTGTAATTTGTCAAAGAATGATGAAAATATCTTATTGCATCAAAAAATTGGGACATGCACATTATAGATCAGTGAAGAGACTAATCAAAGTCGATGCAGTGAAAAGGATTACCAAAACAGAAGTTTCAGAGTACTACTGTATGTGGACCATGCCAGAAAGGTAAGCAGGTAAGAGTGTTGCATAAAATGCTGTCACATTGTTCTACACATCAATGTTTCGAATCTTTTTGCACATGGATTTTATTGGTCCTATGAAAACTGAAAGCATTGGAGGCAAAAGATATTCACTTGTTGTGGTAGATGATTTTTCTAGATTTACCTGAATTGAGTTTTTAAGAGATATATCTGAAACATTAATTTGCTGCATTTAAAGTTCTCTATAAAAGGTTCAAAAATGTGTTTAACTTGAAAGTTAGCCGTATTAGAACTGATCATGCATGATAGGGAATTTGAAAACAACATGTTTAATGATTTTTATTATTAGAAAGGTATCTTGTAAGAATATTCATCTCCTAAAACTCCACAACGGAATGTTTTTGCTGAAAGAAAGAATAAAACTTTTTTAGAAATGGCAAGAGTTATGCTCACTTCTAAAAGTCTTGCTAAGAGATTTTGGGTTGTAGCATTGAATACATCATGTCATATTATTAATTGAGTTTATATTCGATCTAGTTCTATTCAAACACCTTATGAGATTTTGAACATTAGAAAACCAAATGTGAAGTATTTCCATGTATTTGGTTGTATGAGTTATATTCTGAATGATATGGATCAACTTCATAAGTTTGATTCTAAAAGTGTAAGGTTTCTGTTTAGGCTATTCTAGAAATAGTAAAGCTTATAGAGTTTATAACCTTAGGACTAACACTGTTCAAGAATCTGTTAATGTTGTGTTTGATGATGATAAAGGTCTTACAGATGATAAAGATGAAGAAGATGTATCACAAGTGACTAACAATTCTGAGAATACACTGGAGTCTGATAATGCTGCACCAAATGCTAACACATCTGGAGCAACATCTACAGAACAGTCAGTTGTAAGTTCACAGAATGATCAGTATGTTCCCAAAAGGAATGCTTCTTCAAGAATAGGTAAAAGTCATCCTTCTGACCAGATCATAGGTGATGCTACAGTTGGAGTGCAAACAAGAGGAAGAGTAAGATCAAATAAGGTAGATGTGGTAAGAACAATATGCATGTCTTCTATTTGGAATGTTGTTAATGCGGAGTGTTACTATTCTGAAATTGAACCTAAAAATGTTAATGAGGCATTAACTGATGAAAATTGGATTAATGCTATGCATGAGGAACTTAATCAGTTTGAAAGAAATGATGTATGGACATTTGTTCTAAGACCTAGTCATACTAATGTCATTAGAACAAAGTAGATTTTTAAGAATAAAACTGATGAGTTTGATAACATTTTTTAGGATTGAGACTAAATTAGTTGCACAAGGTTACACCCAAGTTGAGGTTATTGATTTTGATGAAACTTTTGCACTTGTTGCTAGGATAGAATCTATTAGATTATTGCTAGCAATTGCATGTTTTATTGGCATTAAACTTCTTCAAATGGATGTATAAACTGCATCTCTAAATGACATTTTGATTGAAGAAGCATATGTTGAACAACTTAAAGGATTTGAAGATCCACAATACCATGATTGTTTTGTTAGAGGAGAAACTGATATAACTTTGTTCATTAAGCACACTGGAGAAGATTTACTTATTGCTCAAATATATGTTGATGACATTGTGTTTGGTTTAACTTGTGATAAAATGTTAACCAATTTGTTAAAGCAATGACTGCAACATTTGAGATGAGTATGGTTGGAGACTTGAATTATTGTTTAGGCCTTCAAATCAAGCAATGTAAGGATGGTATATTCTTCTCTCAAGGTAAGTATGCTAAGAACTTGGTTAAAATGTTTGGTTTTGAAAGTTAAAAAGTAATGAAAACTTCTATGAGATCTACTTTGTAACTTTGCAAAGACAATGTTGGAAAGGATGTTGATCCAACATTGTATAGATCCATGATAGGAAGTTTACTTTATCTAACCTCTAGTAGACCAGATATTATGCATATTGTTTTTTGTTTGTTCTAGGTACCAAGCTAATCCAAAGGAATCTCACTTGAATGTTTTTAAAAGAATTATCAAGTTTGATGCAGGTACAAGTGAACTTGGGATATGGTACACTATGGAAACCAATAACACATTGATTGGATACAGTGATGCGGATTGAGCATGAGATATGGACGACAAAAAGAGTAAGAGTAGAGGATGTTTCTACATGGGAAACAATCTTGTGGTTAAGCAAGATGTTTCATGCCTATGAAATTGAAATTGACATCCTTACAATTTTCTGTGATAATATGAGTGCATAAACATTTCTAAAAATTCAGTACAACACTCACTCACTAAACACATTTGCATTAGGCATTATTTTATGAGATATTTAGTTGAGAAGAATATAGTAAAGTTGGAATACGTACCTTTTGAAAATCACAATGCTGATCTATTTACTAAGGTTTTGACCTTGAGAGATTCTTATCTTTGAGAAAATCTCTTGGTATGTGTAGTATCTGAATAATCCTAGATGGATGGTGTCACAAATGTCGTAACATTTGGGACAACATCATAAGGTTGTATAATTGTTATAGATTTAATTTATTTCCTATTTTCGTTGAATAATTCCTTTGTAAAATATTCTTGAATCTAAAATTTGTTGTGCAAAAATAAACATGTCTTACACCTCTCAAATGCATAAAAAATAGAATGTTATTAGCATACTAAAAGATGTATCAAATCACTGAGTAACTATGGAGCACGGAGTTCGCTACTACGATGTCTTCTTTTCAAAAGGTGATATTTGGTAAAAACATCAAGAGGTTTGTAATCCATTAAGTAAGTATGGGGCACGGAGTTCGCTACTACGATGTACTCTACAGGAACAATGGATCAATACAAATTAGATGCTATAACACAAAAAGAAAAAATATGGTGCAACACAAATGAAGTAAATTAATGTAAAAACCATGTTGAGGTGTATGTAACAGTTTTGAGCATAACATTAGATGATTCGATTATATTTTTATAAGTAGTAATTATTTGATTATTTGTGGAAATTTATTTTATTTATTTCAGATTATACTAACCCACATCCTTGTTTTATTTCAGATTATACACATTTAAATGTTAAATATTGTAGAATGTTCTTAATTTAATTAATTATTTTAATTATGATTTTACCCACTACTTGACCATGATCTATTTTTGTGGCTAAGTTTATGGAGTATTATCGAATTTCTTCTAGAAACTTCCTTAGTTAGTTTTTAATTTTTACACGTATTACTTCCAACTATGCATTCTCTCCTATATACTTCTCATAACATGATATACTAAGCATTGCATTTTTTCGAGTGATTTGAGTATTGCTTTTTAAGATTTGCTAAAGCCTTGTTTGTCTCGGTTATTGTGATTATCTTTTCGATTTCTTGGTGTTTAAATGACAGGAAACTACCTCACCACACTCAAACTCCCACGAAACTGTCATCTCCATCTCTCTCCAATCTTAATAGTTTCGCTTTCATGGCCGCTTACACCAAAAACTCACCAGCTGCTACAAGAAAAGCTGAAACACTTACCCAAACAACTCCAGTTACACCCATTCCTACAACTGTTCACATTCCACTCGATTCGACCCTTAACGAGCTGAACCAAGCTGTTGAGAATATGTCTCAATCGATTGTGAATTTTGAGAATATTACATTCTTACTGTTGGAAATATGTCCATTGACATTTCTCATTACTGAAAACCGAAAAACTCACCACTACACTTGATTCGTTCACCTCATAAAAGCCCCAATTTCCAAGTCCTAATACTGAAACAGAGGCAAACGCCTCGATAGCTTCCTCTCTGGGGGAGAAAAGGAAATTGATGATTTTCCTGTTGCTGAACATAATGAGTCTGCAAATGCTGAGACATCCGATTCTGAGGACGCTCAAATGAAGGAGGCCGACGCGAATGCTAACTCAGGTGAAACTAACTTTTTCTCCTTTTAATACTGATGAATCTGAATAGATTGCATTTAGGAAGATCGTTAAGAAAGAAAAGAGAAAAGATTAGTCCATGTTCAATGAAGGAGATCCGGCTTTGTGTTCACTAGAGTTGATTACTCTAACTCATTGAGGAGAAAGAATAAAGGAAGTAGTGTTGCTGATGAACCGATTCAAGTTCTTTTCTTAATCGGAGGAAGATAATGTGGTTACTGAGAAATGAGTCAAAAGGAAGTATGATCCAAAGGGAAAGATGATTGCTGCTGAACGAGACTTGCCCAAAGGAATTGAATCTGATCTAGAGGATAATCCCACCTTTCGTGAGATTAAGAAGACTCTGAGGAAGAATGCTGCATCAAATGCTGAGGCAAGTGCCGCAACACCAGACCCTGATGACAGTAGTAGTGATGATTCTGAGAAAAGCAGTAGTAAGGACTCTGAATCAACTGAGGAAACAAATTCTAAAGGAGGTAATTCTGATCCTGATAATAATTTTTAGACTGATAGATTAGTTGCTAAAATAACTAAACTGTCTACATGAAAGTTGTTAATGGAAAGAGAATTAACATTGCTGATTTTGAGAAGTAAAGGGTTGATACAATTTTTAATTGAAAGGAAATTGTTGAAAACTGTAACTTTGAGTGATACTTTTGTATTTGATTGGTATATGTATTTTATGCTTGACTTATGAAGAGTACGGGTAGATGTAGCTCTAAATGATATGGGAGTGTACAATTTAGGGGGAGATTAGTTTCACTTACTCTGAAATTGATTAATGATCTCCTAGAGATAGAGCATGTGATTGATGAAGATGAACTTGATTTGAACTTGGTTGCTACTTCTATAACTGGGGTAGATTAACTAGGTGAAATTTTTTTTGCTTGCCAAAGATCTCACAACTCTATACTTTGTACTCCATAAATTGATTGTCTACAATTGGATACCCTCTACAAATTCCACTAAGGTGACTAAGGATCAAGCTACATTGTTGTATAAGATGATTTTTGTGTTGAAGAATTTCAATCTGGATTTAACTATTTTCACCATATGCAGCTTATAGTGATATTAATTATAAAGGGAATTTACCTTACCATTGTTGATATGCTCATACCTCAAGAGGCATGAATTTTTAAACCTAAGGAAACTGAGGTTATTTGAGGCAAGGTACCCTTAATGACTATCTCACCTAATCTGTTACTTGGTGAAAGGATTGTTGATTTGCTCGTATAAAATTCAGATGGTTCTGATCACAGAGATGCTCTTATTCCAGCTCGACCAGCTCCAGCAAGACCTGAACAGAGGAATGTTACACCAAATGTGAAACGCATTAATGGTCACATTGGTCAAACTTTTTCTGTTTCCAGATCTTTTATTATACTTCAACTAAAACGTTTACATGACTCTATTGATGGCCTTCAGTTCCTTAAAGTCCGTGGTTAGAGATGCTTTCTACTACCACAGGGGGAGAAACACCATCAACTTCTGGGGTTCGAAGTGAAGAGCTCCATGAAGATGTACCAGAAGCTGATTGTGTACCTGATGCTATTAATAAAGAGACTGTTGAACCGAATGATGTAGATCATGTATTTCTACACCAATCACTGTTGTTGAAGAGAAGGAGGATTAATTTGTTGATGAACATATGGATGTTCTTTATGACATCTAAACAGGTTATGTTAACAACTGAACAGGTTGATACAAGACAGGGGGAGGGCTGAACATTATAAGTGATTATGTGCAGGAACATGATGCTGCAGCTGTTGATACAACAATATATGTCACTTATTTAGTTTCTTAAGTATTTGTGCCTTTTATACTTCCCTTGATCTTATGCATTGTTGTTACTGTGTTTAAGTTGATTTACAGATTTTGTTTTTACTTCCTAGTTAAGGGTTTTCTTTATTCAACTTGCTTAATTTGTTTGCATTTATGATAATAGATTACTGCTTTTATGCTTAAATTGTTTTCTTACTTATCATTATTTGCTTACTGCATGTTGTATAAGTTAGTTGTTTATTGTATTTGATTTTTCACTAACTTTGCTCTATTTTCAGTTTGCTTAAACTGTTTGCCTTAAGAATTATTCTTATTTGCTTACTGCATCAAGTTTTCTTAAATTGTTTGCCATAAAGAATTATTCTTATTTGCTTACTGCTTGCTGACTTTAGGTCTTTGTTAGTTGTTGTTTGTTTTGTCTTTCTAACTTGTCTTATTATTCAATTTGCTTAAATTGTTTGCTTTGAGGATAATATAGAAGTACACCTCTCTTTAATTATCATGTGCTTACTGCTTAGTGCTTAAATTGTTTGCTTTGATGATAATATAATTTAGAAGTACACTTCTCCTTAATTCTCATTTGCTTACTGCTTATTGTTTAAATCTTTGTTAGATATTATTTTTTCACATTTTTTGCTCTATTTTTTATTTTTAGTCTTTGCTCTGTTTGTTTTTCCTTTTCTTCGTTATTGCTTTGATTTATTTTGAGTCTTACATAAGTCTTAGGTTGATCTAGTACATATCCATATATGATTCTCTGATTTAACTTTTGATTTTTGTAAAGTTATATGTTTTTGTAAACAAGTGTACTGTTTATACTTGTTTTGGTTTTGAATAAGATTACTTTGATCTTATGGCACGGATCTTAGTAAAATTATTCTTGATCTCTTTTTGATTTGATCCAACGGTTACAACAGGTATTGTCTTGACTAGTATTTAGCCTTGATGTTCAACTCACCTAAATACATAATACTGAGTATGTATAGAAATATATGTGCATAAGGTGTGTTGTAGTCGAAAGGTCAAATTGGGGGAGATTGTAGATGTTGTTAACTCTTAAATGCTTTAACATTATCAACAACATCTTAATTTGACCTTCCTTGATTTATTCTAAGTCTTTTCTGAAATGTTACATTAAATGTTGTACTAAATGCTCTCACATTCAGGAACGATTCTAGAAGCTTCTACAAGAGTCTGGAACCTGGAAGATTCCAGAATGTTGGAGAAGGTGCTAGAAGGCCTTGGAGCATTGTAGCTCGACCTGGAAGATGGCAGAAGGATCTAGAAAGATCATGGAGGTTGAGGTCCTAAAAAATAGGATCTCATAATGGAAGGATCTAGAAGCTGTGGATTTCTCTATAAATACCGCAAGAGCCTCTCATTTCAAAGTATGCACTATTCGAGTAACACCTCCTTGAGCGTTCAACCCTAGTTAGGAGTTATGGTCAGTAGTTGTATCATTTAACGTACGCCGAGGGATACCACACCTTCCAGTGTACTTAGTTCTAGTCTTGTATCGAGTGAGAGTGAATCATAAATAAGATTAGTTCTTTAGACAGTGTTCTTACACTTAAGTCTATTTGTGGATTCAGGCACCTGCCTCGATCGTAGTTTCTGTTTGTGGAATGTTGAAGTAATTGCTGAGACATTTCACACGACATTTTTGTATAACTTAGGAACTAAGTTACTTTTCGCCGTAAGGCTTAGCATAGGTTTTGTTATTAATAAAATCTATGTTAAAAATTATTCCATTGTGTTCTTATTGTGTTTTAGTGTTTTAGACTTCCGCTATGTACTGTGTTTACTTTTCACATTCTGTTAGAGTTAATGCTACACTAATTGTCACAACATTCAGTGTAACATTGTTCTGTTTTTTACTTAAACACTAGATACCACCCCCCACACACTTTCATTGGGGAACTGGTCTGGGGATTACTGTGCTGACCCGACTACTGATCTGATCCTCAAAAAGTGTACTCAGCTGATCACAATACTCAGCTGAACCCAGATAAGTAAAATTCATTATTATACAAGCAAGAAAATTAAGTAAAGTGTGTATGGAAACAACTGTGCTGATATACATCAGAACAGTATTTTGACTTAGAAAATTTCTAAGTCAACATCTGTTCAAGGTTAGATTATTAATAGAGAAGATTAATACACTCCTCTATTTTTGACCTAATTTTAAAACGGTGTATACATCAACACAAGTTGGCTCCGAAATTGGAAAGGGTTTATTGAATCTGAAACGTTTTTTTTAAATTACGGATCTCAAGACTCAATCCAAACCACACAACGTGAGAATTTAATTCAATCCAAGCCCTAGATTTGTTTTGAATTCGATATCCACGCTTTCATTTACTTCATCTGTTTCACTTTAACATTTCTGGAAACTTCAAGCTCGAAATCTTTCTCAAAATCTTCACCACTCTATCTTCTATATTTCTACACTTCGTTCTAATGGCGATCATTGATATTATGAATGAGTCCAATGAAGTTGTAGGGTACTTTCAATCCGACAAAATGGATTAGGGAAAAGGGCATTTTCGTTGAAAACGCAGTTTACTTCATCGGAAGGCAGAATGCAGAGAACCAAGTTATTCTCACTATGTGCGAACAATGCGGGCTGCGGAAGTTTTTAGAATCATTCCCCAAGATGGTTTTTGAACCTGAGGCAATGGAATTCTATCTACAGCTCCATGGCGACAACAATGGTGTCCGATCGATGCTTTTAGGGCACAGAGTCATTTTGACCAGATAAATTCTTGGAATCGCATTTGACCTACCCGATGGTCCTGTAAATATTCTGAGTTACATGGAAGGACAAGAAAAAGCTTGCGTGGGTAGATGGACTGGAGAAGAACCCAAGTATTTGAACAATCTCAAAAAGGCTATTCTTCCAGCAGGCCTTAGGTTGTTAATGGACATTGCCGAAAAATGTTTGTTAGGGCAACATTATAACCATGATGCTCTTACATATTTGAAGATTCGTGTAATGGCGGCGATCATTGACCGAGTCGACGGCGACTGGCAAGGGTTTTTCCTAGAAAGACTGCTAAGTGAGAAAGACAAGGTATTATTCGATTGGAGTCCAAGGAATTTTCCATCAAGGCGATGCTCGGATTTGGAAACAGGTTGAGCATTTTATTGCCAACTTTAGCGGAAAAGAAGGTGGATTGGAGTCCACATAAGAAATTCCATCAAGGAAAGTTCTTGTTCAAAAAGAAGTCAACAGAGTTTGAACAAGAACAACAACAACAAGAATCTGGTGGATCTATGTTTAGATCGGATTTTGAGGAGCCTGAAGTGAGATCGAAAGCTAGGCATGATCCGAACAGAGCTCGAGTAAGGCAGGAAAGGACTGCTAAGGCAACTTCAGAGCAGTTAGAGCAGTCTATTGCTGCAGTGGAGAAGGAGGTTTCTTTAGAGCAAGAGGTAAGCACTTCTAGCCTTGTTGTTTTACATAAGAGAATAAAAGGTAGGAGTATGTCTAGACCTAGGAGATTACTCAAGAACACTTCTTCCACCCCTTCGAATTCTGACCCCATTCCAGCCCAACATGTTGATCAAAAGCCTACTCGTTCTGATGAGTCAGTTCACTACTCTCCCCTCTCCCATTCATCAGAACAGTCCTCACACATCCCCCCAGAACACTTCTTTTCATCCCACTCCCCAATCAAGCCCTCAAAATCAATCTGTTCCACATTTTTCTCCTGAACCAGTTCATGATCACTCTACTGAGCATGAATTTATACCTTCTTTTGAACCCACTGATATTACTTCATCTCCTGAACCTGAATTCATCCAACCCAAACCTGTGTTTTTAACGGATTACAATGTCTGTGATAAAGAGGAACAGATTAGAATGAGACTGAGAAATGCTCTTCTGAAAGAATTTCAATGTACTCACTCCACTCTACAATAAGTTTTGTTTTAGCCATTTTCTCTTGTAGACAAATAAGTGATGTTTTAGAATTTGTACACCGTTTGTTGCCATTATACCCTCTCTCTAACTTTAGGAGATATCTTAATTTCTAACTTACTTTTATAAACTTGGAAATAATTGAAAAAGATTTGTTGAAAGTATTTGGAAAGATTTGAAGGGAATTAATGTGATTACAATCTTCCAATAATTTAAATATTTATTAAACTTAAACCTATAATCTTAGATACATCTGACGTCAATTTTAATGAAGAATCATTTAAAAATATTTAACAGGATTTTAACCGCTGTCACACTGATCAGGTTAGATATTTTACTCCATCGTCACATTTTAGATTTCAAACAACTTAAAAAATTAATAACCGTAAATTAAGAAATTATGAGTTGTGCTTTACTCGTGCTTAGGAACCTAACAACAACGCTCTCGAGACAGTAGCACCGACATCCATTTCATCGCTGAACAAAGGTCGTTTGATTCTCCGAGTGCTAAAATAAATTGAATTAAAAAATTTGAATAAAATAAATTGAATTAAAAAATGTGAATAATAAAAATAAATTTATGGGCCGCACGTTTTCCTAACCCAATAGTCACATCAAGAAAAGTAAAGTAGAAGTGCACATTTGTCTTTGTCCCCACATGAAAGTAAAGCAAAAATAATGGTAGAATCGACATTTTAGGAGTCATTTTGTATTGATTGGTAATTATTTAATAGTGATTGTACGAGAATGTACTCACTCCACTCTACAATAAGTTTTGTTTTAGTCATTTTCTCTTGTACACAAATAAGTGATGGTTTAGAATTTGTACACCGTTTGTTGCCATTATACCCTCTCTCTAACTTTAGAAAATCTCTTAATTTCTAACTTACTTTTATAAACTTGGAAATAATTGAAAAAGATTTGTTGAAAGAATTTGGAAAGATTTGAAGGGAATTAATGTGATTACAATCTTCCCATAATTTAAATATTTATTAAACTTAAACCTATAATCTTTGTTGGGAATAAAATGAGATATGTTTTGATTCAATACCAAAACCCCCTGAGACATGCCTAAGTCAAGATGATTATGTTCTAAGAATGTTAGAACATATAGAATAAGGCTAGATGAGAAGCTGATATGTTAGGCAGCTCTTAGTTAGTTAGATGCACAATTTGAGGGGGAACACATGCTTTGAAGTTCATCTAGAACAAGTCCCCTCAAGGCTCAAATTCTGGAACCATGACCAAGTCCACTGAAGGACAAGTATGCTGATCAGATGAGTTGTCCAGAGGAGTTGTCTCACCAAAGTTAACCAAGATCAAATGTACTGAAAGCTTGAAGTCAACCATGCTGAAGAGACAACTACACCCTAAAGATCATTAATGAATCATGCTAAGATCACCTTGAAGTGAAGCTAAGGGTATGAGCCAAGTCATCTGAAGAAGAGCTAGCCAACCTTGCTGATAAGCAAGACTGCTGATAGTGATAAGGAGAGTTGTCCAAATTGATAAGGAATGTTGTCCTATCATTGGAACATCCTTCAGAAGCCATGTCCATGTCCTAACAAGAGAATCTGAAAGTCAGATATTGGGAAGAGTGTTGCAGAATGAAGACAAAGCTCATACAGCCGTTTATTTCCCAAATGAGGACATGTCACTATCAAGATTCTGTCTTCTAAGTTGAAGAACTAAAAGAAAACATTTATAGACTTTTGAGGCTGCCTCTCCAACGGGCAAATCCTTCATTTGTCTATAAATACAGAAGTGTGAAGACCATTTGAAGGCATCCAACTACATCAACTATTCTAAAGCTCAAAGCTCATAGAACTTTCAAAGCTTTCAAAGACTATCTTAGTCTTCAAACACTTCATCTAAGCTGAACTACATTGTATATCCATACACAAGCTTAGAGAGATATCCTATCCTTATACACTGATCTTCATTGTAAAGGATATCTCATTAGTTGGAACCTTACATCAATCCTTACCCCTTTCAAGAGTGAAAGTGAGAAGGTTGTTGTAGTAGTAGTAGAAGTGGTAGGAGCTGACTGTTGAGAGAAGAACAGTCCAGTTATGAGTTGAGAAGAGGGTACAAGGACTCTAGACATCCTAGGGATCAATTCACCAAGGAGTGGTGTTATTGATCAAGTGCACCTTGGCACTATAAAACAAGTTAATTCCAAGAGTGAAGGAATTATCCTGTTCAATCAGGGAAAGTGGATGTAGGAGCTTGAGTCTCTGAACCACTATAAATTCTTGTGTTGATTTACTTTCAAGTACTTTCATACATTCAACACTGCACACAAAACTGATCTTTCAAAGGATAAACATTCAAAGACTGTGCAAAACTGATTTAGACAAGTTCCCTGAAAATTGAACTGTATTGAATTGACAAAGTGATTTCAGAACTTTAAAGGAGTCTAAACTAAAAGGGCCAACCACTATTCCGCACATATAACTCCCCTAGATAGTTATTCAACTAAGTACTCAATAGTACTTAGTAGTCTGATTATCTTAGAAGAGTTAATCATCTTCAGCAGAGTTGTCCAAGACAACCTTGCTGAGCTCTGGTTTGATCTAAAGTTGAAAAGAATCCCATACAAGTGTATTCCCCCCCATACACTTGTTATATACTCCTTTCAGGACCAACAAGTGGTATCAGAGCGGGGGTTCAAAGACCACTGCTTCTGAAAAGCCATCTTGGTTTTCAAAATCACATATTTAGTGTGGTCACTGAACTGATCTATCTGAAATCCTATCAATTGTTGACTAACTGTGTTCTTGAGATATGGCCAACAACAATGCTGCTGTTCCACCTCCTGCTGTCCAAGGATTGGACAACATGGCCACAAATCCAGTCAATCACATCTCTCATCACAAATTGCCCATGTTCTCAATAGACAATTATGATTTCTGGAAAATCAGAATGAGGGCTCATCTTGCATCTTTGCACACTGATATGTTGAGAGTGATCACAAGAGGTCCTTTTGTGTTCACTCAAGTAAATCCCAGAGTCACTGAAGCTCAAAGAGCAGATATAAGGGAACTGATTCCCAAAGATGAGGATGACTTCACTGCTGATGAGAAGAGGAAAGATAATTTGAATTATCTTGCAATGAATACCCTCTATCAAACAATTCCAGATGCAATCATGGGAAGGGTCTACCACTGCACAACTGCCAAGGAGATATGGGATACTCTTGCAGAAATGTGTGAGGGCACTGACAAGATCAAGGAGAACAAGCTCCAAGTGGCAGTGCAAAAGTTTGAACAATTTACAATGGAGTCTGAGGAATCCATTGACAAATTTGCTGGTAGATTCACTGATGTGATGAATGAGATCAACTCATTAGGCAAGGTGTACTCCAAAAGAGAAGTTGGATTAAAAATCTTGAGAAGTCTCACTCAAAAGTGGGATGTCTATGCTGTAATGATGCAAAATACCAAAGATCTCTCCACCATGCCCATGCAACAAATCTTCTCTGAACTCAAAGCTTATGAGTTCGACCTCAATAGAAGAAAGCCTGTTGAGGAACCTTCAAATCCTACTAACGGAGTGGCATTCAAAGCTAAAACTGCTGAACCAGAAATGCAGTCCACTCCAAGATCATCAAAGTCAGTCTCCAAGACTGAAATGAAGGAAGAACTAGCCTTGATGGCTAGAAGGTTTGATAAGCTAAACTCAAGGTTTGGTAGATACAAGAAATTCTACCAGGACAACAAATTCAGGAGAAGGTACAACTCTCCTGAAGCTCAGGCTGAGGTCAAAAAGCCTGAAGAGAAAAGATCAGAGGACAAGTACTCTGATAGGAGGAGGTCCAGTAGAGCTGAACCTTCATCATCAAAAAGAAGAGAAGAACCAAAGAAAGATGATGATGAAGACTTGTGCTATAATTGCAAGAAGAAAGGGCACTTCCAGTATGAATGCCCTGAATTGAGCTCTAAGGAGAGAAGAGAAAGGCAAGCTAAAAGAGACAGAAAATTCACCAATAGAAAGGCCATGATGGCTGGTGAAGAATCTGATAGTGCTGAAAGCTTCAACTCTTCTGATGGACTGTTCTCCAACAGTGATGATGATAATGATGTCTGCAACATGGCTCTTGAGGATGATGAGGTATCCTCTACTTCTAGTTCACCATCATTCATCTCACAAAACACTAGTGAAGTCAACTTGAAGCTTTCCCTTGGAAAGCTGATGGAAGATTTCACTATGTTACAAGAATTTCATGATAACTGTGTGAGAGAAAATGAAAGATTGGCAATTGAACTTGCTAAAAACTCTGAGGCAGTTGTTGATGTCAAGTCTACTGAGTTGTATCAACAAGTCTTGAGAGAGCTTGAGAAAGCAAATCTCAGGATAGTTGACCAACAAAAGGAGATTGATGATCAACTCCTCTCCCAGAAGAGAAAAGATTTTGAACTAAAAATTCTAAATGCCAAATTTGAAAACCTCTCACATGAATATGACATTCTTAAAACAAGTGAAGAGAGCCTGAAACTAAAGATGTCTGCTCTGAAGAAATCCTCTAGAGCAATAGAGGAAATTCAGAGTTATCAAAGACCTATGGCTCAAAGAAGTGGATTAGGTTTTGATCCATTTGAATCTTCACCTTGTCTTAGTGTTGCTTCTACAAGTAACACTAAGAGAATCTTTATTAAGTCAGTGGCACCAACTGAAAATGAAAACAAACAGCCACTGAACAAAGGAAAGGGCAAAATGGATGACTTGCCTACTCAAGTGCTTCAGGATACTAGGCCTAAACCTAAGGAAATGACCAAAGCTCCTGAACACAAAAGGAATGTTGGTCAGCAGAGTAGACCCAATGGAAGGGCAACTCTCCTGAACAATATTCAGAGGAGTTATCCAAGGTATAATCAGCCTAGGCCAACTCTACGGAGAAAGCCTCAACTGACTAGACCTAAGGACAACTATCCTCAAAGGCAAAATAAAATGAGACAACCAAAACCCTATATGCCTAAGGGTAATGGTCATAAGAAAGCCTTTCCTCAAAGATTCCCTCGAGTAGCACAAAGAACTCATAAGTTCAGGAGATTTGACAACTCTCCTGAAACTTACAGAGTTAACACTTTCACACATACATTCCCAAAGGCATTTAAGGGAAAGACAGTGTATGTTGATGCTAGAGGAAAACAACTTAGCCACCTTGAATCAATCAGGGTTATTAGGCAAGTTTGGGTTCCTAAAGGTACAACTAACCTCTCAGGACCCAAAACTCAAAGGGTACCTAAACCTATCTAATTGCAGGTACCAATGGGCCACAAGAAGAGGAGCATGAGTAAAAAGTCAGCATGGTACCTTGACAGTGGATGTTCAAGGCACATGACTGGAAACAAGGAACTCCTCACTGATTTTATTGAAAAAGAAGGCCCAAATGTCACATTTGGAGACAGCTCACAAGCTACAACAAAAGGTTATGGTGCTTTGATGATTGGTAACATCAAAGTATCCAATGTGTCTTATGTGGCTGGTCTCAAATATAATCTCCTAAGTATCAGTCAATTCTGTGATAAAGATTTTAATGTTGAGTTTTCTAGTGGAAAATGTTTAATCAAAGATAAGACTCAACAAATTCTATTGACTGGAACTAGGAAAGGAAATGTGTATTTTGCAGACTGGGACAAGTCTATTGATGCTGCATATTTCATTGCTAAGAGTTCTAGTGAACAAAGTTGGTTATGGCATAAGAGATTAAACCACTTGAACTTCAAAATAATGAACAAGATTGCTAGAAATGCATTAGTTAAAGGACTACCTAATGAGGTTTTCATTAAGGAGCATGTTTGCAAACCATGCCAAGAGGGAAAACAGATTAAAGCCTCATTCAAAGGAAAACCAGTCATCTCTACTAAAAGGGTACTTGAACTTCTACATATGGACTTATTTGGACCAATTACCCCTGCAAGCATAAATGGTAGAAAATACACATTGGTTGTAGTAGATGACTTCTCTAGGTTCACATGGGTAGTATTTTTCCTTAATAAGAAGGAAACACAAATCAAACTACCTGAACTTTTAAAGAGACTGTCAAATGAGAAAAGCCTTAGCATTATCAAGATAAGATCTGATAAAGGCACTGAGTTCATAAATTCATACATCAATGAATATTGCACATCTAATGGAATAGATCATGAAACCTCAGCAGCTAGAACTCCTCAACAAAATGGAGTTGCAGAAAGAAGAAATAGAACCTTAAAAGAAGTTGCTAGAACCTTAATTGTTGATTCAAATTTACCAAAGAGGTTTTAGGCTGAAGCTATAAACACTGCATGCCATACTCAGAATAGATGTTTGATTACTAAGGGGCAAGGCAAAACCCCCTATGAACTCTGGAAAGGAAGAATGCCTAAAGTGTCATACTTTCATATCTTTGGTTGTAAGTGTTTCATACACAATAATGGGAAAGAACAGTTGAAAGCCTTTGATAGCAAAGCTGAAGAAGGGATATTCCTTGGATATTCTCAAATCAGCAGAGCTTTCAGAGTCTACAACAAGAAAACCCTTATTGTGGAGGAAACACCTCATGTTGTGTTTGATGAATCTATTCATGAGTTCAGGAATGAGAACTTGGAATCAGAAGAAATCACACAAAGGACAACCAGACTGAGTCTAAAGGACAAAGACACTGAATTCATAGAAGTTGTCCAAGCCAACCTACCTGAAAATCTCCCATTGGACAACAATCCTGAAGGCAACCTTCCTGAGGCAAATCCCATTGAAGGAAATGGTGAACTGAATGATCCAATCCCAGTTCACATTCAGGTAACAACTACCAATGAAGAAGCAGTCCCTGATGAGGTAGTTAATGGGTCAAATAATCAAGGGGGAACTCAAAATGTTGAAAATACCAATGTCCCTGACATTGAGGACAACACCCCTGATTATGATCCTGCATTCAATTATCCTGAGTTTTATGATCAAAATGACTCAACTTCAGTAGAGGACAACTCTACTGAATAGATCAGAAAAAGAAGGACTTGGTTGTCTGACCATCCTACTGATCTAGTACTTGGTGACCCAAGTGTTGGAGTCAAAACAAGGAGATTTCATGGTGAAAGTGCTCTTTTCTGTTGCTTCTTGTCAGAACAAGAACCAAGTGATATTGGAGAAGCACTTCAAGATGCCAATTGGATCACAGCAATGCAGGAAGAACTGAACCAATTCACCAGAAATGAAGTTTGGGAGCTGGTGGATAGACCTTCACATCAAGATGTTATTGGAACAAAATGGGTGTTCAAGAACAAGAAGAATGAGAATGATGTGATTGTAAGAAATAAAGCAAGACTAGTGGCAAAAGGTTACTGCCAGCATGAAGGCATTGACTATGATGAGACCTTTGCACCTGTGGCAAGGTTGGAAGCAATAAGGCTCTTTCTAGCCTATGCAGCCCACAAGAGGTTCAAAGTGTACCAAATGGATGTCAAGAGTGCCTTTCTGAATGGAGTCTTGAAAGAAGAAGTCTATGTGGAGAAACCCCCTGGTTTTGAGGTTGGAAACCAAGTTTACAGACTGAAAAAGGCTCTATATGGACTCAAGCAAGCCCCTAGGGCTTGGTATGATACACTGTCACAATTTCTCTTGGATCATGGATTCACCAAGGGAACTGTGGACAGAACTCTCTTCAGAATCTCTGAAGGAGAGGACATCTTGCTTGTCCAAATTTATGTGGATGACATAATATTTGGATCCCCCAATGAAAAGCTGTGTGAGAAGTTCTCCAAGCTTATGCAAAGCAAGTTTGAAATGTCCATGATGGGGTTGATGAACTTCTTTTTGGGTCTTCAAGTTAAGCAATCAAAACAAGGGATCTTCATCAACCAAGCTAAGTACACCAGAGAAATAATCGAGAAGTTTGGGTGTGCTACTAGCAAGCCAGTAAGGATCCCAATGAACACTAATTGGAAGATGGATCCTGATGAGAGTGGTGTTTCAACCAACTCCACTGAGTATAGAGGAATCATTGGATCACTTCTCTATCTCACTGCCAGCAGACCTGACATCACCTTTGCAGTAGGTGTTTGTGCAAGGTTTCAAGCAAATCCTAAGAAAAGCCATCTTGAGGCTGCAAAGAGGATTTTAAGGTATCTCAAAGGCACTGAGAATCTAGGCCTTTGGTACCCTGCTGATGACAACATTGAGCTAACTGGCTACTCAGATGCTGATTATGGAGGTTGCAGAATTGATAGAAAGTCCACTTCAGGGACTTGTCAATTCTTAGGCAACAAGCTCGTATCTTGGTTTTCCTAGAAGCAGAACACAGTGGCTACTTCCACCACTGAAGCTGAATATGTTGCAGCTGGAAGTTGTTGTGCTCAAATCCTTTGGTTGAGACAACAACTAAGAGACCACAAAGTCAACTCTACTGA
Source organism: Galeopsis tetrahit (assembly GCA_963675135.1). NCBI lineage: Eukaryota > Viridiplantae > Streptophyta > Magnoliopsida > Lamiales > Lamiaceae > Galeopsis > Galeopsis tetrahit. Next base: position 20,748,606 of record OY776130.1, read on the forward strand.
AGTGCCAATATTTTGTGATAACAATAGTGCAATTGCAATATCACAAAATCCTGTATTGCACACAAGATGCAAACATGTGGACATCAAGCATCACTTCATTAGAGACCATGTGGAGAAGAAAGACATAAAGTTGGTCAAGATCCACACAGATCATCAAAAAGCTGATATTCTAACAAAGCCTCTTGCAGAGGCAAGGTTTCTGGAGCTATCAGCAGAATTGGGATTACTTGATCCAGGGAAGTTGGACAAGTAAAACCCATTGAAGTTAATGGGAGTAAAGTAACTGAATTAGTCTTCAGCAGACTTGGTCAAGTCTACTGAAATTCAGAAGAGATGATCACAACTATTCAGGACACTTGTCCATTGAACCTCAGGACACTTATCCACATCTCTTCAGGACACTTGTCCTAGTAGGGTCAGATAAGTTGTCTTGGCTATCAAACTATTTTCTTGGTTTGATAAGCACCTATTTTGGGTAATCATTGACTACCTTGATACCTGTCCCATTTACAGATATCATCTCTGTGGGATTTAATTTGTCCCCCACCCAAAAGGTCACTTTCCATGCATTAAATGCCAAGATTTAACTCTTGTTTGCATTACACTTTTCAAGCCATGATCTATCTCGAAAACTCCCCAACCATTAACTAATATTAAATAACTTCCACGTTTTGAATAAAACCAATAACTCACTGTTACATTGGTTTTTAACCATTGGATCAAAACTGGCCAACTCCCCTGAAATCAATCCTAGCCGTCCAAGTGTGTTGTTCCATTTTTTACAACAGTTGAAAACTCACAAAACTCACCAACTCATTTACAAACATTCTTTTTAGAATATTCTCAAGCCTTAAGATCCCCCACAAACACTCCTCCCCAAGAATTCGAAACCCTAGCTCTTATCTTCTTCAAACTCTCTCAAAACTTTCTCAATTTCATTTCTATAAACCTTCAATGGCTCCCAAAATTAGACCAGAAATGATCATTGATTTCTCCAACAAGGCTCTAGACCTTGACTTTGGATACTTGAGCAACAAAAACAGCCTTCATTTTGAGCCCATAGTATCATTTGAGAGTGAGGATCCTGAAATTACACCAACCTTGAGATGGTTGAGAAGAGCTGGATTGCAGAAGTTTATGGAGGGTAGACCAAGCTCCTGCTTGGAAAGTTACATGGATGAATTCTTTGCCTTTCTCAAATGGAGAGGTAAACCTGAAGATGGTGAAGTTTCCACAAGGCTCTCATATGTGGCAGAAGGAGAAGAGGAAGAGAGATTTCATAGAGTGAAATTCTCTTCAGAAGACCTTGAAGGAGCTTTTGGGTTGCCTTCAGAGGGAAGGAATCCAGAATTTTATGGTGCTGATCATGAAGAGGAGATAGCACAAGAATGGCTCTTGGTTCCTGGTCCCATCTCTTCAACACAAAACAAGAAGACTCTCAAGCCAAAATTTCTCAACCTCTTTGAGGTAGTTGCTAAGAGTCTCTTGAGCAATACTGGAAGCTTGGAGCAGGTCAGCCATCCAAGAATCAGAATTATGGCTGCAATTATTGATGCTAGTGACAAAGGCATCAAGTTTGATTGGAGGACTTTCATCATGTCTGAAATGATGAAAGAAAAGGCCAAGTTTAAAGTGAAAACTCACAATAAGGTTGTGCTAGAAGTGAAACTCAAGTATTGCACCAGGGCAAGCCTGTTGATTGAGAGATTTTCCCATTATTCTCAAATGCAAACCTTTGCAAAGCCCCTCCCAGCCCAAAAGATTCTGTTTAGAAAGCTCAGCAAGAAAACTGAGCAAAGGAGGATGCTAATGGCCAAACCTACTGAAGAAAAGGTGGAGGAGAAGCCAAAATTGAAAAAGAGGACAAAGGCCAGAGTGGTAAAGACAAGGAAGATGTCTCAAATCCCCTCAGAAGACACCACTGGAGCATCAACTGAGATTGAAGATGTTGCTGAAGAAGGTGTGCAAGTGCCTTCTGATCATTCAGAAGAGTTGAGGCAGAAGTATAATGAAACTAGACAGAAGTCTAGAGGTGATAAGAGGATCAGGGAAGTTGTCCCTGAGAAGGATGGAGAAGGTAGTGGAAGCAGTAGGGCCAGCAAGAGAAGGGTCAAGCCTACTGATAAGGTGTTGGATCTTCAGGAGGAAAGGTCTCTCCAACTTGCTCTAAGAGAGAGCAGAGCTGAAAGCAGGACCAAATCTAAGTCAAGGACCAACTCATCTGGTTCTGGAACTCCAGAATCCAAGGTCCCTGAAGGTCAACAAATAGAGGCCAACATCCCTGAAATACAGAATCCTGAGCCCAACTCCCCTGAAACCCACATAACCCCAACCAATCAACCTATCACCCCCATCAATCTTACAAAGATATATTCTCCAGAAGGGAGTGTGCAAAGAAGTGGGATAGATGTGTTAGCAGATTTAGCAGTGGATGAGACAAGGCTGCAATCACCCCTTGACTCATCTATGCTCAATTACTCAAAGTTGCTAGAAGCTGCACTTCAAGAGCCAACCCCTGCTAGTAAAGCCCCTTCAGATCCATTGCTCTCTAAAGCAACTGAAGTACCTTCAATTGCAACCAACCCTTCTGAAGCCAATATCCCTGAACTCAACCTTCCTGAAGCCACTTTAGGAGAACCCAGAGCCAACTCCCCTATAACCCAAAGTCCCCATTCAAGTGGAGATGAGGAGGAGTATACTTATGAGAGTATGCTCAGAGGAGGAGCCAAGGCTACTGTGGACAGTTTGTATCCACAACTTGCTGAATTTCTAAGAATTCAGAAGATGTTTCATGATTTGAGGATGCTTGTGGATGTGAAAGACAAGACCATTATGGAGATATCCCAAGTCATCCAAGATAAGGGTGCAAACTGGTGGCAAGTGGAGGAGAGCAGATTGCTACACTTTGCTGGTGTGTTGAAAACAAGATTCCTTACTGATGATGAAGTTTTTGCAAAGTTGGTAGATGATAAGACCATTGAGGAGAAGGAGAGGAAAGCTAAGGGCATCAAACACCCTGATAGTAGCTCAAATGATGATGATTCCCCTGATGATCGCTCAAACCCTTCAAATCCCAACCCTCCTGAAACCCCTCAAGCCAACCTCCCTGAATCCACTCAACCCAAGTCCTCTGTGTCAGCAAGACTTTCAAACCCTCCTAGAACCTATCATAGGAAAGGCTCTGTATCTTCAGAGGTGTTGACCAAGGGTGGTAACACAACCAAAGACACATCTGCCAATGAAGGTTCTTCTGAACCCAAGGCACAGCCTAAAGATGTTGAGGTTCCTATGCTAGAGGCTGGTTTGGTTAAGGCATATTCAGTGTCAGATGAGTTGGACACTGATCAGCCCTTAATCATTCAGGATGACTCAGTGGCTGTTGAAATAAGCACTGTGATCTCCCCACAACTGCCATCTTTGAACCTTGTTGAAGGTGGAGATGTTGCAGGTTTAGGTGATGGAGTTGAAAAGGAGAATTTAGTGGAAAAACCAGAGGGAGTAGTAGATGAGAGAGATGTAGTGATCACTAGGATAGTGAGTGTACCACCAAATGAGGGTGATATAAGTGAGGAAGGGCAGGTTATTCTTGAAGTCAAATCTGAACTTCAGGAATCCCTTGATGAGAGGAGGCCTGTTCCTTTAAGTGAGGAAATTAACAAAGAAGGAAGAAAATAATTAGTTGAAAATGAGAAGAAGACTGCTGATGTATCAGAGTCTTATGAAAAAGAAATTGAGGGTGATGAGTGTATTTTCACTAACCCTTTTGATTTGTCTGACATTGCAGGTATAAGTCTTGATCAAATCTTTGCAGATGATTTCTTGACAGATGCTCCAATCCATGTTGATTCTGGATCAGCACAAGCCCTTCTTGGCTTGCAATCAACAAAGTTGGATTCCTTGGCTCAACAAGTTCAAACAGCTCATGCAGAAACTTCTGGAGCTTTAGATGAGCATGGAAGAACTTTGGCATCTGTGGAAATGAGGCTGACAGGTTCTGAAGATGTGGTGTTACCCACATTAGAAGCAAGAATTGAAGGAGTGGAATCTGGTCTTCAAACCATTTCCACTGAAGTTCACAAAGCCAAAGTCAGTATGGAGAACATTTCAAAGGAGGTCAAGAAGGATCAAAAACTGCTTAGAGATAACCACAATGCAAATGTTCAAGCTATCAGATTGACCATTAAGCAAGCTCTTGGCAAGAAGACAGCCTTGCAGAAGAAAAGAGCAGAGGCACAAAGGCTTGCAATGGTGAAAGCAGCTTCAGAGAAATTTTCCCAAGAGGTGATGGCCAACATTGCTGAAGGTGCAGTGGCCAACCTCACTGAGCTCCTTAAGGCCCAACTGGATGCATCTCTTAAAGCAACCATGGAGGAGGTTGTCCAACAAAAGATGAAGCCTGTTCTAGCTTTCCTTAGCTTGAGCAGTGACAGGATGCAAAATATACATGATGCAAATGTATATTTGTTGGAGGAGATGAAGTCTCTAACCCAAGCCCAGTCCTTGATGGCATCAACTATGAGTGAGCTCAGACCTGAATGTTTTGATGCTGCCAAAAAAGGGGAAAGGGAAAGAGCAAGAGCAAAAGGTGCCTTAGTGATTGGAAGTCCAGTCAAAGGTAAGGACAAAGCTCCTGAGGGAAAAAGGGAAAGAGCCAGCAGTGCTGAACTTAGAAGAATTGGATGAAGAAGAGCAGTTAGCAGTTGCTTTGAAGAACTCAATGGCCTCAGCTCAAGAGGAAAGAGTGAGGTTACAGCAAAGGCCAGGTGGTGAAGTGTCTGGTTTGGACAAAGATGCTGAAGGTGTCCAAACAAGAGGAAAGATCAAGAGGGCAAAAGGAAAGAAAAGACAAGCTGAGAAATTTACTGATTTTCCCAACAGCCTTGATCTACCACCTGAATTCAGAATTGATGATGATGAGCCTATCTCAAAGAAGGCCAAAGCTGCTGAAGAAGACAAGAATGCTGAAGTGTCCAAAATTGCTGAAAAGGACAAGTCTTCTGAATCTGCCAGAAGTGCTGAAGGTCCCAAGTCCACTGAAGATGTTGAAGAGCTATTTACTGAAGGATTTGGACCAGAACCTAAGAAGAAGACAACTGTCCTAGCTCATGATCCATCAAAGCTGTTTCATGAAGGGTATGGCAAAGACCCTGAAACACAACAGAAGCTGGCCATGGTGAGGGCCCAGGAAAAGATGAATCTAATGATTGAAGCACAAAGAGCAAGAGATAAAAGAAGAGCAGACTTTCAGAAACCAAGAAGGAAGAGAGCAACTTACAACAAGATGAAGCCACAGCTATTGATCCCAATGGACACCAAATATCCTCACTTGGATAAATGGGTGCCAATTCAGCTGAATGACTCATGGGAGGAAGCCAAAAGGGAGTTTGTCTATGATTACTATGTCATTGACAGATGGAATGGAAAGGATGCCAACTCCACTTTTGCTGAGTTCATGATAGAGTACTACAGAGAGCTTTATCAACAACTACTTGCAGCTGCTGATATTGCAAGATTTGAACTCACAGCTCCCAAGCCAATCATATTCATGCCTCCAAAGCTTGAAGGATGGATTGACCAGGCAAGGATCCTGAAGGAATTTACTGAGATCCTCAAGCTGAACAAGATGGCTCTTGGACCCAAGGGAACAAACCAAGAAGCCATGGCCTTGAAAAGAAGAGTGTGGGCACAATATGGGATGGTGCCACCTCCTGAGGATGATCTCTGAAAATTGGCTAAGTCTTCTGACCTTTTTTTTGAATAAAAGCTTATCTTATCTGAAGATATTCTTAATTGGTCAAATATGTTGAAATTTGGACAAGCCTGCTGATGTGATGTGCCTTGACATGTTGTTTGCTCTGATATGCATTGGTTGCTCTGATACAAGCATTTGTCTTGATATCCAGTATTCTGTTCTGAAACATGAATTATTTTGGTTTTTGCTCTGATACTAGAAGATGCTCTGAAGATCTAAGTACTTTTAAGAGTTTAGTTGACATGCTTTGATACTCTAGATCTTATGTTTAATGTATGCTCTGAAACCTTTGTAATGATGTCTTGATTTCATGCTCTGATAAGTTATCTTCAACTATCAACATGCTTGTAATGATTTTTATATGAATGATAGTTGAACTACCGTTGAATCAAGATACATTACTGCAGAAACTTCTCTATGCCTATCATTGAAACCTAATTGCAACTTGAACAGTGAATACACTAACACATTGCTTTTCAGGATAATTGACCTTAGTCATGTCTTCTGAAGATAAAATGTAATAGGTGTAACTAAGTCACTTTTGCATAAGTTGTGTAGGTTTTGGCATCATCAAAAAGGGGGAAATTTTTGGGAATAAAATGAGATATGTTTTGATTCAATACCAAAACCCCCTGAGACATGCCTAAGTCAAGATGATTATGTTCTAAGAATGTTAGAACATATAGAATAAGGCTAGATGAGAAGCTGATATGTTAGGCAGCTCTTAGTTAGTCAGATGCACAATTTGAGGGGGAACACATGCTTTGAAGTTCATCTAGAACAAGTCCCCTCAAGGCTCAAATTCTGGAACCATGACCAAGTCCACTGAAGGACAAGTATGCTGATCAGATGAGTTGTCCAGAGGAGTTGTCTCACCAAAGTTAACCAAGATCAAATGTACTGAAAGCTTGAAGTCAACCATGCTGAAGAGACAACTACACCCTAAAGATCATTAATGAATCATGCTAAGATCACCTTGAAGTGAAGCTAAGGGTATGAGCCAAGTCATCTGAAGAAGAGCTAGCCAACCTTGCTGACAAGCAAGACTGCTGATAGTGATAAAGAGAGTTGTCCAAATTGATAAGGAATGTTGTTCTATCATTGGAACATCCTTCAGAAGCCATGTCCATGTCCTAACAAGAGAATCTGAAAGTCAGATATTGGGAAGAGTGCTGCAGAATGAAGACAAAGCTCATACAACCGTTTATTTCCCAAATGAGGACATGTCACTATCAAGATTCTGTCTTCTAAGTTGAAGAACTAAAAGAAAACATTTATAGACTTTTGAGGCTGCCTCTCCAACGGGCAAATCCTTCATTTGTCTATAAATACAGAAGTGTGAAGACCATTTGAAGGCATCCAACTACATCAACTATTCTAAAGCTCAAAGCTCATAGAACTTTCAAAGCTTTCAAAGACTATCTTAGTCTTCAAACACTTCATCTAAGCTGAACTACATTGTATATCCATACACAAGCTTAGAGAGATATCCTATCCTTATACACTGATCTTCATTGTAAAGGATATCTCATTAGTTGGAACCTTACATCAATCCTTACCCCTTTCAAGAGTGAAAGTGAGAAGGTTGTTGTAGTAGTAGTAGAAATGGTAGGAGCTGACTGTTGAGAGAAGAACAATTCAGTTCTGAGTTGAGAAGAGGGTACTAGGACTCTAGACATCCTAGGGATCAATTCACCAAGGAGTGGTGTTATTGATCAAGTGCACCTTGGCACTATAAAACAAGTTAATTCCAAGAGTGAAGGAATTATCCTGTTCAATCAGGGAAAGTGGATGTAGGAGCTTGAGTCTCTGAACCACTATAAATTCTTGTGTTGATTTACTTTCAAGTACTTTCATACATTCAACACTGCACACAAAACTGATCTTTCAAAGGATAAACATTCAAAGACTGTGCAAAACTGATTTGGACAAGTTCCCTGAAAACTGAACTGTATTGAATTGACAAAGTGATTTCAGAACTTTAAAGGAGTCTAAACTAAAATGGCCAACCACTATTCCGCACATATAACTCCCCTAGATAGTTATTCAACTAAGTACTCAATAGTACTTAGTAGTCTGATTATCTTAGAAGAGTTAATCATCTTCAGCAGAGTTGTCCAAGACAACCTTGCTGAGCTCTGGTTTGATATAAAGTTGAAAAGAATCCCATACAAGTGTATTCTCCCCCCCCCCATACACTTGTTATATACTCCTTTCAAGACCAACAATCTTAGATACATCTGACGTCAATTTTAATGAAGAATCATTTCAAAATATTTAACAGGATTTTAATTTTATTACTTTCCAATAATACATGTCATTTTTTGTGCCTATTCTATAATTAACTTCTTCTATTTTTAAGCTGGTTAGATGTGATTTCCCAAACTATTAAAGGCGAAAACTCTTCTCATTTTCCTTATGTTTAATTCATTAAGCAAGCCAAAATGGTGATGTATAGCGAGTTTTTCTTCAGATGACATACCTGCTGAATTATGATTTCCTCATGTGCCGCCCGCTCACTTCCGTCGCGATGATCAACCTTTAACCTCCTTGTCGTCGATGATCCGCAGCTCATCGGAATTGTAATTTCAACGCTTACTGGAAGAAGTACTTGAAGGGGTCGATCAACAAAGTGAGGATGTCGTTTAAATTAGAGACAGTCAGCAGCCAGAGAAGGTGCCTGTTAAGGCGGAGGGACCACATTCGATGGATTCCGACGAGCATCGGGCATTTCTCAGACATAGCCGAGAGTTGGCTTGCACCGCTGTCGCACTGATCAGGTTAAATATTTTACTACATCGTCACATTTTAGACTTCAAACAACTTAAAAAATTAATAACCGTAAATTAAGAAATTATGAGTTGTGCTTTACTCGTGCTAAGGAAACTAACAACAACGCTCTCGAGACAGTAGCACCGACATCCATTTCATCGCTGAACAAAGGTCGTATGATTCTCCAAGTGCTAAAATAAATTGAATTAAAAAACTTGAATAAAATAAATTGAATTAAAAAATGTGAATAATAAAAATAAATTTATGGGCCCCACGCTTTTCCTAACCCAATAGTCACATCAAGAAAAGTAAAGTAGAAGTTCACATTTGTCTTTGTCCCCACATGAAAGTAAAGCAAAAATAATGGTAGAATCGACATTTTAGGAGTCATTTTGTATTGATTGGTAATTATTTAATAGTGATTGTACGAGAATGTACTCATTCCACTCTACAATAAGTTTTGTTTTACTCATTTTCTCTTGTACACAAATAAGTGATGGTTTAGAATTTGTACACCGTTTGTTGCCATTATACCCTCTCTCTAACTTTAGAAAATCTCTTAATTTCTAACTTACTTTTATAAACTTGGAAATAATTGAAAAAGATTTGTTGAAAGAATTTGGAAAGATTTGAAGGGAATTAATGTGATTACAATCTTCCCATAATTTAAACATTTATTAAACTTAAACCTATAATCTTAGATACATCTGACATCAATTTTAATGAATAATCATTTCAAAATATTTAACAGGATTTTAATTTTATTACTTTCCAATCATACATGTCATTTTTTGTGCCTATTCTATAATTAGCTTCTTCTATTTTTAAGCTGGTTAGATGTGATTTCCCAAACTATTAAAGGCGAAAACTCTTCTCATTTTCCTTATGTTTAATTCACTGAGCAAGCCAAAATGGTGATGTATAGCGAGTTTTTCTTCAGATGACATACCTGCTGAATTATGATTTCCTCATGTGCCGCCCGCTCACTTCCGTCGCGATGATCAACCTTTAACCTCCTTGTCGTCGATGATCCGCAGCTCATCGGAATTGTAATTTCAACGCTTACTGGAAGAAGTACTTGAAGGGGTCGATCAACAAAGTGAGGATGTCGTTTAAATTAGAGACAGTCAGCAGCCAGAGAAGGTGCCTGTTAAGGCGGAGGGACCACATTCGATGGATTCCGACGAGCATCGGGCATTTCTCAGACATAGCCGAGAGTTGGCTTGCACCGCTGTCGCACTGATCAGGTTAAATATTTTACTCCATCGTCACATTTTAGATTTCAAACAACTTAAAAAATTAATAACCGTAAATTAAGAAATTATGAGTTGTGCTTTACTCGTGCTTAGGAAACTAACAACAACGCTCTCGAGACAGTAGCACCGACATCCATTTCATCGCTGAACAAAGGTCGTTTGATTCTCCGAGTGCTAAAATAAATTGAATTAAAAAATTTGAATAAAATAAATTGAATTAAAAAATGTGAATAATAAAAATAAATTTATGGGCCCCACGCTTTTCCTAACCCAATAGTCACATCAAGAAAAGTAAAGTAGAAGTGCACATTTGTCTTTGTCCCCACATGAAAGTAAAGCAAAAATAATGGTAGAATCGACATTTTAGGAGTCATTTTGTATTGATTGGTAATTATTTAATAGTGATTGTACGAGAATGTACTCACTCCACTCTACAATAAGTTTTGTTTTAGTCATTTTCTCTTGTACACAAATAAGTGATGGTTTAGAATTTGTACACCGTTTGTTGCCATTATACCCTCTCTCTAACTTTAGAAAATCTCTTAATTTCTAACTTACTTTTATAAACTTGGAAATAATTGAAAAAGATTTGTTGAAAGTATTTGGAAAGATTTGAAGGGAATTAATGTGATTACAATCTTCCAATAATTTAAATATTTATTAAACTTAAACCTATAATCTTAGATACATCTGACGTCAATTTTAATGAAGAATCATTTAAAAATATTTAACAGGATTTTAATTTTATTACTTTTCAATCATACATGTGATTTTTTGTGCCTATTCTATAATTAACTTCTTATATTTTTAAGCTGGTTAGATGTGATTTCTCAAACTATTAAAGGCGAAAACTCTTCGCCTTTTCCTTATGTTTAATTCACTGAGCAAGCCAAAATGGCGATGGATAGCGAGTTTTTCTTTAGATGACAAACTTGATGAATTATGATTTCCTCATGTGCCGCCAGCTCACTTCCGTCGCGATGATCAACCTTTAACCTCCTTGTCGTCGATGATCCGCAGCTCATCGGAATTAGAATTTCAACGCTTACTGGAAAAAGTACTGGAAGGGGTTGATCAAGAAAGTGGCGATGTCGTTTAAATTAGAGAGAGTCAGCTGCCAGAGATGGTGCCTGTGTTGGCGGGGAGACCACATCCGATGGATTCCGACGAGCATCGAACATTTCTCAGACGTAACCTTGACTTGGCTTGCACCGCTGTGGCATTGATTAGGTTAAATATTTTACTCCATCGTCACATTTTAGATTTCAAACAACTTAAAAAATTAATAACCGAAAATTAAGAAATTATGAGTTGTGCTTTACTCGCGATTAGGAAACTAACAACAACGCTCTCGAGACAGTAGCACCGACAGCCATTTCATCGCTGAACAAAGGTCGTTTGATTCTTTGAGTGCTAAAATAAATTGAATTAAAAAATTTGAATAAAATAAATTGAATTAAAAAATGTGAATAATAAAACAAAATTTATGGGCCCCATGGTTTTCCTAATCCAATAGTCACATCAAGAAAAATAAAGTAGAAGTGCACATGTTTTTTTATCCCCACATGAAAGTAAAGCAAAAATAAGAGTAGAATCGACATTTTAGGAGTCATTTTGTATTGATTGGTAATTATTTAATAGTGATTGTACGAGAATGTACTCACTCCATTCTAAAATAAGTTTTGTTTTAGTCATTTTCTCTAGTACACAAATAAGTGATATTTTAGAATTTGTACACCGTTTGTTCCCATTATACCCTCTCTCTAACTTTAGAAAATCTCTTAATTTCTAACTTACTTTTATAAACTTGGAAATAATTGAAAAAGATTTGTTGAAAGAATTTGGAAAGATTTGAAGGGAATTAATGTGATTAAAATCTTCCCATAATTTAAATATTTATTAAACTTAAACCTATAATCTTAGATACATCTGACGTCTATTTTAATGAAGAATCATTTCAAAATATTTAATAGGATTTTAATTTTATTACTTTCCAATCATACATTTGATTTTTTGTGTGTATTCTATAATTAAGTTCTTCTATTTTTAAGCTGGTTAGATGTGATTTCCCAAACTATTAAAGGCGAAAACTCTTCGCCTTTTCCTTATGTTTAATTCACTGCGCAAGCGAAAATGGTGATTGTTGGGAATAAAATGAGATTTTGATTTAGATACCAAAACCCCTTAAGACATGCCAAATAGTTAAGTCAAATTGAATGAACATGTTTCAGGAGTGTTGGAACATGTAGATCAGGCTAGTTGAGAAGCTCGTATGTTAGACAACTCTTAGTTGATTTAGATACATAAGTTGAGGGGGAACACATGATTAGAAGATTACAATAATCAAGTTGATCCCAAGTCTGATGAAGTGCTTAATGACCAACTATGCTGATCAAGTCAACTCAGTAGAAAGACAACCTCTCTGAAGATCAATTGAGTAGAATACATCAACTAGACCAAGTCTACTGAAGTATATGACAAAGACTCAGAAGAGATGACCAGCAGAAATGTCTCAGCACACTTGAACCAGAATTGTCCTAAGTCAAGGCCAACTGTGCTCATAGGGTCAAAATCACTAATATGGAAGCTTGAATGTTCTATAACCATCAAAAGGTGATTCATAAAAAGAAAGAGCCAAGTCATCTGCAAGAGCTATGCCAACTTTGCTGATAAGTCAGGTATGCTGAAACTGATAAGCAGACTTGTCCAGATGATAAGGAATGTTGTCCTTATCATAGAACCAATGATCAGAAGTGATGTCCATGTTTGACCAAGTGAATCTTCAAGTCAGACATTGGGAAGAGTGCATCAAAGTGAAGACAAAGAGCTTACAGTCGTTTACTTCCCAAATTAAGGATATGTCACTTTCAAGAATCTGTCTTCCAGTTGCAAAGTTCAAGGAAGGCAAATATAGACATTTAAGGCTGTCTCTCCAACGGACATAACCTCATCCTGCTCTATAAATACAGAAGTGTGGAAACCATTTGAAGACACCCAACTAATATCCAACTAACACAACTATCCTGAGATACAAAGGAGACTACAAGCCTTCAATCTTTCTAAGAACATTCTTAGTTTCCAAAACACTTCACCTAAGCTGAACCTCATTGTATATCCATACAAAGCTTAGAGAGATATCCTATCATATACACAGTGCTCAATTGTAAAGGATATCTCACCCTAGTTGGAACCAACAACAACCTGTAAACCTTTCAAGGAAAGTTAGGAGGTTTGTTGTAGAAGAAGTGTAAGGAACTAATTGTTGAGAGAAGAACAGTTTAGTTCTGAGTTGAGAAGAGATTACTAGGACTCTGAATTCCTAGGGATCAAGGCACCAAGGAGTGGTGTGGTTGATCAGTGCACCTTGGTACTATAAAACAAGTTAATTCCAAAAGTGAAGGAATTATCCTGTTAAATCAGGGAAAGTGGATGTAGGAGCTTGAGTCTCTGAACCACTATAAACTCTTTGTGTTATTTACTTACAAGTCATTTCATTCAAGTAACACAATCATACACAACACACAAACTGGTCTTCAAAGATATACATCACAAGTTGTGCAAAACAGTTTTGGGACAAGTTCCCTGAAAACAGTATAAGTGTTAAGAAGTTTTTCAAAACTAAAAGAAGTTTAAACATAAGGGTCAACCACAATTCCGCACATATAACTTATTTAAATATTTATTCAACTAAGTATTTCATAGTACTTAGTAGTTTGATTATCTTCTGAAAGTTCTACATATCAGAAGAGTTGTCCAGGACAACCTTTTTTGAAAGCCTGTTTTGATTTATTTGAAAAAGATTTGCATACAAGTGTATTCCCCCCCCCCCATACACTTGTTATATAATCCTTTCAGGACCAACAGTGATGGATAGCGAGTTTTTCTTTAGATGACATACCTGATTAATTATGATTTCCTCATGTGTCGCCCCCTCACTTCCGTCACAATGATCAACCTTTAACCTTCTTGTTGTCGATGACCCGTAGCTCATCGGAATTGGAATTCCAACGCTTACTGGAAGAAGTACTGGAAGGGGTCGATCAACAAAGTGAGGATGTCGTTTAAATTAGAGAGAGTCAGCAGCCAGAGAAGGTGCCTGTTTCGGTGGGGGGACCACATTCGATGGATTCCGACGAGCATCGGGCATTTCTCAAACGTAGCCTAGAGTTGGCTTGCACCGCTGTGGCATTGATCAGGTAAAATATTTTACTCCATCGTCACATTTTAGATTTCAAACAACTTAAAAAATTAATAACCGTAAATTAAGAAATTATGTGTTGTGTTTTACTCGAGCTTAGGAAACTAACAACAATGCTCTCGAGACACTAGCACCGACAACCATTTCATCGCTGAACAAAGGTCATTTGATTCTCTAATTGCTAAAATAAATTGAATTAAAAAATTTGAATAAAATAAATTGAGTTAAAAAATGTGAATAATAAAACAAAATTTATGGGCCCCACGCTTTTCCTAACGCAATAGTCACATCAAGAAAAGTAAAGTAAAAGTGCACATGTGTCTTTGTTCCCACATGAAATTAAAACAAAAATAAGGGTAGAATCGACATTTTAGAAGTCATTTTGTATTGATTGGTAATTATTTAATAGTGATTGTACGAGAATGTAGTCACTCCGTTCTACAATAAGTTTTGTTTTAGCCATTTTCTCTTGTACACAAATAATTGATGTTTTAGAATTTGTACGTCGTTTGTTCTCATTATACCCTCTCTCTAACTTTAGAAAATCTCTTAATTTCTAACTTACTTTTAATTGTATTAATTTCCAATCATACATGTGATTTTTTGTGCATAACCTATAATTAACTTTTTCTATTTTTAAACTTGTTAGATGTGATTTTCCATACTATTAAAGGCGTAAACTTTTCGCCTTTTCTTTATGTTTAATTCACTGAGCAAGCCAAAATGGTGATAGATAGCGAGTTTTCATTAGATGACATACCTGATGAATTATGATTTCCTCATGTGCCGTCCGCTAACTTCCGTAACGATGAGCAACCTTTAACCTTCTTGTTGTCGATGATCCGCAGTTCATCGGAATTGGAATTTCAACGCTAACTGGAAGAAGTACTGGAAGGAGTACTGGACGGGGTCGATCAACAAAGTGACGATGTCGTTTAAATTAGAGAGAGTCAACAGCCAGAGATGGCGCCTGTTTCGGCGGGGGGACCACATCTGATGGATTCTGACGAGCATCTGGCATTTCTCGGACGTAGCCTAGAGGTGGCTTCCACTGCTGTGGCATTGATCAAGGTAAATATTTTACTCCACCTTCACATTTTAGATCTCAAACAACTTAAAAAATTAATAACCGAAAATTAAGAAATTATGAGTTGTGCTTTACTCGCGATTAGGAAACTAACAACAACGCTCTCGAGACAGTAGCACCGACAACCATTTCATCGCTGAACAAAGGTCGTTTGATTCTTTGAGTGCTAAAATAAATTGAATTAAAAAATTTGAATAAAATAAATTGAATTAAAAAATGTGAATAATAAAACAAAATTTATGGGCCCCATGCTTTTCCTAATCCAATAGTCACATCAAGAAAAATAAAGTAGAAGTGCACATGTTTTTTTATCCCCACATGAAAGTAAAGCAAAAATAAGAGTAGAATCGACATTTTAGGAGTCATTTTGTATTGATTGGTAATTATTTAATAGTGATTGTACGAGAATGTACTCACTCCATTCTAAAATAAGTTTTGTTTTAGTCATTTTCTCTAGTACACAAATAAGTGATATTTTAGAATTTGTACACCGTTTGTTCCCATTATACCCTCTCTCTAACTTTAGAAAATCTCTTAATTTCTAACTTACTTTTATAAACTTGGAAATAATTGAAAAAGATTTGTTGAAAGAATTTGGAAAGATTTGAAGGGAATTAATGTGATTAAAATCTTCCCATAATTTAAATATTTATTAAACTTAAACCTATAATCTTAGATACATCTGACGTCTATTTTAATGAAGAATCATTTCAAAATATTTAATAGGATTTTAATTTTATTACTTTCCAATCATACATTTGATTTTTTGTGTGTATTCTATAATTAAGTTCTTCTATTTTTAAGATGGTTAGATGTGATTTCCCAAACTATTAAAGGCGAAAACTCTTCGCCTTTTCCTTATGTTTAATTCACTGCGCAAGCGAAAATGGTGATTGTTGGGAATAAAATGAGATTTTGATTTAGATACCAAAACCCCTTAAGACAAATTGAATGAACATGTTTCACGAGTGTTGGAACATGTAGATCAGGCTAGTTGAGAAGCTCGTATGTTAGACAACTCTTAGTTGATTTAGATACATAAGTTGAGGGGGACCACATGATTAGAAGATTACAATAATCAAGTTGATCCCAAGTCTGATGAAGTGCTTAATGACCAACTATGCTGATCAAGTCAACTCAGTAGAAAGACAACCTCTCTGAAGATCAATTGAGTAGAATACATCAACTAGACCAAGTCTACTGAAGTATATGACAAAGACTCAGAAGAGATGACCAGCAGAAATGTCTCAGCACACTTGAACCAGAATTGTCCTAAGTCAAGGCCAACTGTGCTCATAGGGTCAAAATCACTAATATGGAAGCTTGAATGTTCTATAACCATCAAAAGGTGATTCATAAAAAGAAAGAGCCAAGTCATCTGCAAGAGCTATGCCAACTTTGCTGATAAGTCAGGTATGCTGAAACTGATAAGCAGACTTGTCCAGATGATAAGGAATGTTGTCCTTATCATAGAACCAATGATTAGAAGTGATGTCCATGTTTGACCAAGTGAATCTTCAAGTCAGACATTGGGAAGAGTGCATCAAAGTGAAGACAAAGAGCTTACAGTCGTTTACTTCCCAAATTAAGGATATGTCACTTTCAAGAATCTGTCTTCCAGTTGCAAAGTTCAAGGAAGGCAAATATAGACATTTGAGGCTGTCTCTCCAACGGACATAACCTCATCCTGCTCTATAAATACAGAAGTGTGGAAACCATTTGAAGACACCCAACTAATATCCAACTAACACAACTATCCTGAGATACAAATGAGACTACAAGCCTTCAATCTTTCTATGAACATTCTTAGTTTCCAAAACACTTCACCTAAGCTGAACCTCATTGTATATCCATACAAAGCTTAGAGAGATATCCTATCATATACACAGTGCTCAATTGTAAAGGATATCTCACCCTAGTTGGAACCAACAACAACCTGTAAACCTTTCAAGGAAAGTTAGGAGGTTTGTTGTAGAAGAAGTGTAAGGAACTAATTGTTGAGAGAAGAATAGTTTAGTTCTGAGTTGAGAAGAGATTACTAGGACTCTGAATTCCTAGGGATCAAGGCACCAAGGAGTGGTGTGGTTGATCAGTGCACCTTGGTACTATAAAACAAGTTAATTCCAAAAGTGAAGGAATTATCCTGTTAAATCAGGGAAAGTGGATGTAGGAGCTTGAGTCTCTGAACCACTATAAACTCTTTGTGTTATTTACTTACAAGTCATTTCATTCAAGTAACACAATCATACACAACACATAAACTGGTCTTCAAAGATATACATCACAAGTTGTGCAAAACAGTTTTGGGACAAGTTCCCTGAAAACAGTATAAGTGTTAAGAAGTTTTTCAAAACTAAAAGAAGTTTAAACATAAGGGTCAACCACAATTCCGCACATATAACTTATTTAAATATTTATTCAACTAAGTATTTCATAGTACTTAGTAGTTTGATTATCTTATGAAAGTTCTACATATCAGAAGAGTTGTCCAGGACAACCTTTTTTGAAAGCCTGTTTTGATTGATTTGAAAAAGATTTGCATACAAGTGTATTCCCCCCCCCCCCCCATACACTTGTTATATAATCCTTTCAGGACCAACAGTGATGGATGGCGAGTTTTTCTTTAGATGACATACCTGATTAATTATGATTTCCTCATGTGTCGCCCCCTCACTTCCGTCACAATGATCAACCTTTAACCTTCTTGTTGTCGATGACCCGTAGCTCATCGGAATTGGAATTCCAACGCTTACTGGAACAAGTACTTGAAGGGGTCGATCAACAAAGTGAGGATGTCGTTTAAATTAGAGAGAGTCAGCAGCCAGAGAAGGTGCCTGTTTCGGTGGGGGGACCACATTCGATGGATTCCGACGAGCATCGGGCATTTCTCAAACGTAGCCTAGAGTTGGCTTGCACCGCTGTGGCATTGATCAGGTAAAATATTTTACTCCATCGTCACATTTTAGATTTCAAACAACTTAAAAAATTAATAACCGTAAATTAAGAAATTATGTGTTGTGTTTTACTCGAGCTTAGGAAACTAACAACAATGCTCTCGAGACACTAGCACCGACAACCATTTCATCGCTGAACAAAGGTCATTTGATTCTCTAATTGCTAAAATAAATTGAATTAAAAAATTTGAATAAAATAAATTGAGTTAAAAAATGTGAATAATAAAACAAAATTTATGGGCCCCACGCTTTTCCTAACCCAATAGTCACATCAAGAAAAGTAAAGTAGAAGTGCACATGTGTCTTTGTTCCCACATGAAATTAAAACAAAAATAAGGGTAGAATCGACATTTTAGAAGTCATTTTGTATTGATTGGTAATTATTTAATAGTGATTGTACGAGAATGTAGTCACTCCGTTCTACAATAAGTTTTGTTTTAGCCATTTTCTCTTGTACACAAATAATTGATGTTTTAGAATTTGTACGTCGTTTGTTCTTATTATACCCTCTCTCTAACTTTAGAAAATCTCTTAATTTCTAACTTACTTTTAATTGTATTAATTTCCAATCATACATGTGATTTTTTGTGCATAACCTATAATTAACTTTTTCTATTTTTAAACTTGTTAGATGTGATTTTCCATACTATTAAAGGCGTAAACTTTTCGCCTTTTCTTTATGTTTAATTCACTGAGCAAGCCAAAATGGTGATAGATAGCGAGTTTTCATTAGATGACATACCTGATGAATTATGATTTCCTCATGTGCCGTCCGCTAACTTCCGTAACGATGAGCAACCTTTAACCTTCTTGTTGTCGATGATCCGCAGTTCATCGGAATTGGAATTTCAACGCTAACTGGAAGAAGTACTGGAAGGAGTACTGGACGGGGTCGATCAACAAAGTGACGATGTCGTTTAAATTAGAGAGAGTCAACAGCCAGAGATGGCGCCTGTTTCGGCGGGGGGACCACATCTGATGGATTCTGACGAGCATCTGGCATTTCTCGGACGTAGCCTAGAGGTGGCTTCCACTGCTGTGGCATTGATCAAGGTAAATATTTTACTCCACCTTCACATTTTAGATCTCAAACAACTTAAAAAATTAATAACCGAAAATTAAGAAATTATGAGTTGTGCTTTACTTGTGATTAGGAAACTAACAACAATGCTCTCGAGACAATAGCACCAACATCCATTTCATCGCTGAACAATGGTCGTTTGATTCTCTGAGTGCTAAAAAATTGTATTAAAAATTTTGAATAAAATAAATTGAATTAAAAAATGTGAATAATAAAACAAAATTTATGGGCCCCACGCTTTTCCTACGACAATAGTCACATCAAGAAAAGTAAAGTAGAAGTGCAAATTTGTCTTTGGCCCCACATGAAAGTAAAGCAAAAATAAGGGTAGAATCGACATTTAAGGAGTCATTTTAGTGATTGCACTAGAATGTACTCACTCTATTCTACAATATGTTTTGTTTTAGCCTTTTTGTCTTGTACTCAAATAAGTGATATTTTAGAATTTTTACACCGTTTGTTGCCATTATACCCTCTCTCTAACTTTACAAAATCTCTTAATTTCTAACTTACTTTTATAAACTTTGAAATAATTAAAACAAATTGGTTGAAAGAATTTGGAAACATTTGAAGGAAATTAATGTGATTAATATCTTCCCATAATTTAAATATTTATTAAACTTAAACCTATAATCTTAGATATATTTTATGTCAATTTTAAAGAAGAATCATTTCAACATATTTAACAAGATTTTAATTTTATTACTTTCAATCATACATGTGATTTTTTGTGCATAATCTATAATTAACTTTTTCTATTTTTAAGCTGGTTAGATGTGATTTTTCAAACTATTAAAGGCGAAAAATCTTTGCCTTTTCCTTATGTTTAATTCACTGAGCAAGCCAAAATGGTGATAGATAGCGAGTTTTCATTAGATGACATACCTGACAAATTATGATTTCCTCATGTGCTGCCCGCTTACTTCTGTCACGATGATCAACCTTCAACCTCCTTGTTCTCAATGATCTGTAGCTCATCGGAATTGGATTTTCAACGCTTACTGGAAGAAGTACTGGAAGGGGCCGATCAACAAAGTGACGATGTCGTTTAAATTAGAGAGAGTCAGTAGCCAGAGAAGGCGCCTGTTTCGGCGGGGGGACTACATCTGATGAATTCCGACGAGCATCGGGCATTTCTCAGACGTAGCCTAGAGTTGGCTTCCACCGCTGTGGCATTGATCAGGGTAAATATTTTACTCCACCGTCACATTTTAGATTTCAAACAACTTAAAAAACTAATAACCAAAAATTAAGAAATTATGAGTTGTGCTTTACTTGTGATTAGGAAACTAACAACAACGCTCTCGAGACAGTAGCACCGACATCCATTTCATCGCTGAACAAAGGCCATTTGATTCTCCGAGTGCTAAAATAAATTGAATTCAAAAATTTGAATAAAATAAATTGAATTAAAAAATGTGAATAATAAAAATAAATTTATGGGCCCCACACTTTTCCTAACCCAATAGTCACATCAAGAAAAAGTAAAGTAGAAGTGCACATTTATCTTTGTCCCCACATGAAAGTAAAGCAAAAATAATGGTAGAATCGACATTTTAGGAGTCATTTTGTATTGATTGGTAATTATCTAATAGTGATTGTACGAGAATGTACTCACTCCACCCTACAATAAGTTTTGTTTTAGTCATTTTCTCTTGTACACAAATAAGTGATGGTTTAGAATTTGTACACCGTTTGTTGCCATTATACCCTCTCTCTAACTTTAGAAAATCTCTTAATTTCTAACTTACTTTTATAAACTTGGAAATAATTGAAAAAGATTTGTTGAAAGAATTTGGAAAGATTTGTAGGGAATTAATGTGATTACAATCTTCCCATAATTTAAATATTTATTAAACTTAAACCTATAATCTTAGATACATCTGACGTCAATTTTAATGAAGAATCATTTCAAAATATTTAACAGGATTTTAATTTTATTACTTTCCAATTATACATGTGATTTTTTGTGCCTATTCTATAATTAACTTCTTCTATTTTTAAGCTGGTTAGATGTGATTTCCCAAACTATTAAAGGCGAAAAGTCTTCTCATTTTCCTTATGTTTAATTCACTGAGCAAGCCAAAATGGTGATGTATAGCGAGTTTTTCTTCAGATGACATACCTGCTGAATTATGATTTCCTCATGTGCCGCCCGCTCACTTCCGTCGCGATGATCAACCTTTAACCTCCTTGTCGTCGATGATCTGCAGCTCATGGGAATTGTAATTTCAACGCTTACTGGAAGAAGTACTTGAAGGGGTCGATCAACAAAGTGAGGATGTCGTTTAAATTAGAGACAGTCAGCAGCCAGAGAAGGTGCCTGTTAAGGCGGAGGGACCACATTCGATGGATTCCGACGAGCATCGGGCATTTCTCAGACATAGCCGAGAGTTGGCTTGCACCGCTGTCGCACTGATCAGGTTAAATATTTTACTCCATCGCCACATTTTAGATTTCAAACAACTTAAAAAATTAATAACCGTAAATTAAGAAATTATGAGTTGTGCTTTACTCGTGCTTAGGAAACTAACAACAACGCTCTCGAGACAGTAGCACCGACATCCATTTCATCGTTGAACAAAGGTCGTTTGATTCTCCGAGTGCTAAAATAAATTGAATTAAAAAATTTGAATAAAATAAATTGAATTAAAAAATGTGAATAATAAAAATAAATTTATGGGCCCCACGCTTTTCCTAACCCAATAGTCACATCAAGAAAAGTAAAGTAGAAGTTCACATTTGTCTTTGTCCCCACATGAAAGTAAAGCAAAAATAATGGTAGAATCTACATTTTAGGAGTCATTTTGTATTGATTGGTAATTATCTAATAGTTATTGTACGAGAATGTACTCACTCCACTCTACAATAAGTTTTGTTTTAGTCATTTTCTCTTGTACACAAATAAGTGATGGTTTAGAATTTGTACACCGTTTGTTGCCATTATACCCTCTCTCTAACTTTAGGAAATCTCTTAATTCCTAACTTACTTTTATAAACTTGGAAATAATTGAAAAAGATTTGTTGAAAGAATTTAGAAAGATTTGAAGGGAAGTAACGTGATTACAATCTTCCAATAATTTAAATATTTATTAAACTTAAACCTATAATCTTAGATACATGTGACGTCAATTTTAATGAAAAATCATTTAAAAATATTTAACAGGATTTTAATTTTATTACTTTTCAATCATACATGTGATTTTTTGTGCCTATTCTATAATTAACTTCTTATATTTTTAAGCTGGTTAGATGTGATTTCTCAAACTATTAAAGGCGAAAACTCTTCGCCTTTTCCTTATGTTTAATTCACTGAGCAAGCCAAAATGGCGATGGATAGCGAGTTTTTCTTTAGATGACAAACTTGATGAATTATGATTTCCTCATGTGCCGCCAGCTCACTTCCGTCGCGATGATCAACCTTTAACCTCCTTGTCGTCGATGATCCGCAGCTCATCGGAATTGGAATTTCAATGTGAAAGTGTGTGGGGGGATGGTATCTAGTGTTTAAGTAAAAAACAGAACAATGTTACACTGAATGTTGTGACAATTAGTGTAGCATTAACTCTAACAGAATGTGAATAAATAAACACAGTACACAGCGGAAGTCTAAAACACTAAAATACAATACGAACAAAATGGAATAATTTTTAACATAGATTTTATTAATAACAAAACCTATGCTAAGCCTTACGGCGAAACAATAACTCAGTTCCTAAGTTATATACGAAAATGTCGTGTGAAATGTCTCAGCAATTACTTCAACATTCCACAAACAGAAACTACGATCGAGGCAGGTGCTTGAATCCGCAAACAGACTTAAGTGTAAAAACACTGTCTAAAGAACTAATCTGATCTATGATTCACTCTCACTCGATACAAGACTAGAACTAAGTACACTGGAAGGTGTGGTATCCCTCGGCGTACGTTAAATGATACAACTACTGGCCATAACTCCTAACTAGGGTTGAACGCTCAAGGAGGTGTTACTCGAGTAGTGCATACTTTGAAATGAGAGGCTCCAGCGGTATTTATAGAGAAATACACAGCTTCTAGATCCTTCCATTATGAGATCCTATTTTTTAGGACCTCAACCTCCATGATCTTTCTAGATCCTTCTGCCATCTTCCAGGTCGTTCTACAATGCTCTAAACTCTTCTAGCACGTTCTCCAACCTTCTGGAATCTTCCAGGTTCCAGACTCTTGTAGAAGCTTCTAGAATCGTTCCTGAATGTGAGAGCATTTAGTACAACATTTAATGTAACATTTCAGAAATGACTTAGAATAAATCAAGGAAGGTCAAATTAAGATGTTGATAATGTTAAAGCATTTAAGAGTTAACAACATCTACAATCTCCCCTAATTTGACCTTTCGACTACAACACACCTGATGCACATATATTTCTATACATACTCAGTATTATGTATTTAGGTATGTTGAACATCAAAGCTAAATACTAGTCAAGACAATACATGTTGTAACCGTTGGATCAAATCAAACGAAGATCAAGAATAATTTTACTAAGATCCGTGCCATAAGATCAAAGTAATCTTATTCAAAACCAAAACAAGTATAAACAGTACACTTGTTTACAAAAACATATAACTTTTACAAAAATCAGAGCATCATATATGAATATGTACTAGATCAACCTAAGACTTATGTAAGACTCAAAATAAATCAAAGCAATAACGAAGAAAAGAAAAAAACAAACAGATTAAAGACTAAAAATAAAAACAGAGCAAAAAATGTGAAAAACAATATCTAACAAAGACTTAAACAATAAGCAGTAAGCAAATGAGAATTAAAGAGAAGTGTACTTCTGAATTATATTATCATCAAGGCAAACAATTTAAGCACTAAGCAGTAAGCACATGATAATTAAAGAGAGGTGTACTTCTATATTATCCTCAAAGCAAACAATTTAAGCAGATTGAATAATAAGACAAGTTAGAAAGACAAAACAAACAACAACTAACAAAGACCTAAAGTCAGCAAGCAGTAAGCAAATAAGAATAATTCTTTATGGCAAACAATTTAAGCAAACTTGATGCAGTAAGCAAATAAGAATAATTCTTAAGGCAAACAGTTTAAGCAAACTGAAAATAGAGCAAGGTTAGGGAAAAAACAAATACAATAAACAACTAACTTATACAACATGCAGTAAGCAAATAATGATAAGTAAGAAAACAATTTAAGCATAAAAGCAGTAATCTATTATCATAAATGCAAACAAATTAAGCAAGTTGAATAAAAGACAACCTATCAACTAGAAAGTAAAAACAAAATCTGTAAATCAACTTAAACACAGTAACAACAATGCATAAGATCAAGGGAAGTATAAAAGGCACAAATACTTAAGAAACTAAACAAGTGAGGTCCTGGGTTCGAGTCATGGGGAGGGGAAAAAAAAGGGATGGGTATTTAACTTGTAATAAAAAAAAAACAGCTGCAGCATCATGTTCCTGCACATAATCACTTATAATGTTCAGCCCTCCCCCTGTCTTGTATCAACATGTTCAGTTGTTACCATAACCTGTTTAGATGTCACAAAGAACATCCATACGTTTATCAGCATCAGCAAATTAATCCTCCTCTTCTTCAAAAACAGTGATTGGTGTAGCAATAAATGAACTATATCATTCGGTTCAACAGTCTCTATATTAACAGCATCAGGTACACAATCAGCTTCTGGTACATCTTCATGGAGCTCTTCACTTCGAACCCCAGAAGTTGATGGTGTTTCTCCCCCTGTGGTAGTAGAAAGCGTCTCTAACCACGAATTTTAAGGAACTGAAGGCCATCAATAGAGTCCTGTAAACGTTTTAGTTGAAGTAAAATAAAAGATCTGGAAACAGAAAAAGTTTGACCAATGTGACCACCAATGTGCTTCACATTCGGTGTAGCATTTCTCTGTTCAGTTCTTGCTGGAGCTGGTCGAGCTGGAATAAGAGCATCTCTGTGATCAGAACCATCTGAATTTTTCAAGGGCAAATCAACAATCCTTTCACCAAGTAACAGATCAGGTGAGATAGTCATTAAGGGTACCTTGCCTCAAATAACCTCAGTTTCCTTAGGTTTAAAAAATTCATGCCTCTTGAGGTATGAACATATCAACAATGGTAAGGTAAATTCCCTTTATAAGAAATATCACTATAAACTGCAGGTGGTGAAAATAGTTAAATCCAAATTGAAATTCTTCAACACAAAAATCATCTTATACAACAATGTAGCTTGATCCTTAGTCACCTTAGTGGAATTTGTAGAGGGTATCCAATTGTAGACAATTAATTTATGGAGTACAGAGTATAGAGATGTGAGATCTTTAACAAACATAAAAAATTTCACCTAGTTAATCTACCACCAGTTATAGAAGTAGCAACCAAGTTCAAATCAAGTTCATCTTCATCAATCACATGCTCTTTCTCTAAGAGATCATTAATCAATTTCAGAGTAAGTGAAACTAATCTCCCCCTAAATTGTACATTCCCATATCATTTAGAGCTACGTCTACCCGTACTCTTCCTAAGTCAAGCATAAAGTACATATACCCAATCAAACACAAAAGTATCACTCAAAGTTATAGTTTTCAACAATTTCCTTTCAATAAAAAAATTGTATCCACCTTTTACTCTCAAAATCAGCAGTGTTAATTCCCTTTTCCTTTAACAATCTATCAGTTTCAGAATCATTATCAGGAAAATCAGCAATGTTAATTCTCTGTTCCATTAACAACTTTCATCAAGATAGCTTAGTGATTTTAGCAACTAACCTATCAATCTAAGAATTGTTATCAGGATCAGAATTACCTCCTTTAGAATTTATTTCCTCAGCTGATTCAGAGTCCATACTACTGCTCTTCTCAGAATCATCACTACTACTGTCATCAGGGTCTGGTGTTGCGGCACTTGCTTCAGCATTTGATGCAGCATTCTTCCTCAGAGTCTTCTTAATCTCACGAAAGGTGGGATTATCCTCTGGATCAGATTTTTCAATTCCTTTGGGCAAGTCTCGTTCAGCAGCAACAATCTTTCCCTTTGGATCATACTTTCTTTTGACTCATTTCTCAGTAAACACATTTTCTTCCTCCGATTAAGAAAACACCTTGAATCGGTTCATCAACAACACTACTTTCTTTCTTCTGTCTCCTCAGTGAATTAGAGTAATAACTCTTGTAAACACAAAGCCGGATCTCCTTCGTTGAACATGGATGGGCTAATCTTTTCTCTTTTCTTTCTTAACGATCTTCCTAAATGCAATCTATTCAGATTCATCAGTATTAAAAAGAGAATAGTTAGTTTCACCTGAGTTAGCATTGGCGTCGGCCTCCTTCATTTGAGCGTCCTCAGAATCGGATGTCTCAGCATTTGCAGACTCATTCTGTTCAGCAACAGGAAAATCATCAATTTTCTTTTAACTCTCCCCCAGAGAGGAAGCTATCGAGGCGTTTGCCTCTGTTTCAGTATTAGGACTTGGAAATTGGGGCTTTTATGAGGTGAACGAACCAAGTGTAGTGGTGAGTTTTTGGGTTTTCAGTAATGAGAAATGTCAATGGACATATTTCCAACTAGTAGAAATAGATTCTCAGAATTCACATTCGATTGAGACATATTCTCAACAGCTTGGTTCAGCTCGTTAAGGGTCGAATCGAGTTGAATGTGAACAGTTGTAGGAATGGCTGTAACTGGAGTTGTTTGGGTAAGTGTTTCAGCTTTTCTTGTAGCAGCTGGTGAGTTTTGGTGTGAGCGGCCATGAAAGCGAAACTATTAAGATTGGAGAGAGATGGAGATGACGGTTTCGTGGGAGTTTGAGTGTGGTGAGGTAGTTTCCTGTCATTTAAGCACCAAAAAATAGAAAAGATAATCACAATAACCGAGACAAACAAGGCTTTAGCAAATCTTAAAATGCAATACTCAAATCACTCGAAAAAATGCAATGCTTAGTATATCATGTTATGAGAATTATATAGGAGAGAATGCATAGTTGGAAGTAATACGTATAAAAATTAAAAACTAACTAAGGAAGTTTCTAGAAGAAATTCGATAATACTCCATAAACTTAGCCACAAAAATAGATCATGGTCAAGTGGTGGGTAAAATCATAATTAAATAATTAATTAAATTAAGAACATTCTAGAATATTTAGTATTTAAATGTGTATAATCTGAAATAAAACAAAGATGTAGGTTAGTTTAATCAGAAATAAATAAAATAAATTTCCACAAATAATCAAATAATTACTACTTATAAAAATATAATCGAATCATCTAATGTTATGCTCAAAACTGTTACATACACCTCAACACGGTTTTTACATGAATTTACTTCATTTGTGTTGCACCATATTTTTCTTTTGTGTTATAGCATCTAATTTGAATTGATCCATTGTTCCTGTAGAGTACATCGTAGTAGCGAACTTCGTGCCCCATACTTACTTAATGGATTACAAACCTCTTGATGTTTTTACCAAATATCACCTTTTGAAAAGAAGGCATCGTAGTAGCGAACTCCGTGCTCCATAGTTACTCAGTGATTTGGTACATCTTTTAGTATGCTAATAACATTCTATTTTTTATGCATTTGAGAGGTGTAAGACATGTTTATTTTTGCACAACAAATTTTAGATTCAAGAATATTTTACAAAGGAATTATTCAACGAAAATAGGAAATAAATTAAATCTATAACAACTATACAACCTTATGATGTTGTCCTAAATGCTACGACATTTGTGACACCATCCATCTAGGATTATTCAGATACTACACATACCAAGAGATTTTCTCAAAGATAAGAATGTCTCAAGGTCAAAACCTTAGTAAATAGATCAGCATTGTGATTTTCAAAAGGTACGTATTCCAACTTTACTATGTTCTTCTCAACTAAATATCTCATAAAATAATGCCTAGTGCAAATGTGTTTAGTGAGTGAGTGTTGTACTGAATTTTTAGAAATGTTTATGCACTCGTATTATCACAGAAAATTGTAAGGATATCAATTTCAATTTCATAGGCATGAAACATCTTACTTAACCACAAGATTGTTTCCCATGTAGAAACATCCTCTACTCTTACTCTTTTTGTCGTCTATATCTCATACTCAATCCGCATCACTGTATCCAATCAAAGTGTTGTTGGTGTCGTTAGTGTACCATATCCCAAGTTCACTTGTACCTGCATCATACTTGATAATTCTTTTCAAAACATTCAGGTGAGATTCCTTTGGATTAGCTTGGTACGTAGAACAAACAAAAAACACTATGCATAATATCTGGTCTACTAGAGGTTAGATAAAGTAAACTTCCTATCATGGATCTATACAATGTTGGATCAACATCCTTTCCAACATTGTCTTTGCAAAGTTACAAAGTAGATCTCATAGAAGTTTTCATTACTTTTTAACTTTCAAAACCAAACATTTTAACCAAGTTCTTAGCATACTTACCTTGAGAGAAGAATATACCATCCTTACATTGCTTGATTTGAATACCTAAACAATAATTCAAGTCTCCAACCATACTCATCTCAAATGTTGCAGTCATTGCTTTAACAAATTGGTTAACATTTTATCACAAGTTAAACCAAACACAATGTCATCAACATATATTTGAGCAATAAGTAAATCTTCTCCAGTGTGCTTAATGAACAAAGTTATATCAGTTTCTCCTCTAACAAAACAATCAGGGTATTGTGGATCTTCAAATCCTTTAAGTTGTTCAACATATGCTTCTTCATTCAAAATGCAATTTAGAAATGCAGCATATACATCCATTTGATGAAGTTTAATGTCAATAAAACATGCAATTGCTAGCAATAATCTAATAGATTCTATCCTAGCAATAAGTGCAAAAGTTTCATCAAAATAAATAACTTCAACTTGGGTGTAATCTTGTGCAACTAATCTAGTCTCATTCCTAAAAAATGTTATCAAACTCATCAGTTTTATTCTTAAAAATTCACTTTGTTCCAATGACATTAGTATAACTAGGTCTTAAAACAAGTGTACATACTTCAAGGTTTTCAAGTTGATTAAGTTCATCATGCATAGCATTTATCCAATTTTCATCAGTTTATGCTTCATTCACATTTTTAGGTTCAATTTCAGAATAGTAACACTCTGCATTCACAACATTTCAAATAGAAGACATGCATATTGTTCTTACCACATCTACCTTATTTGATCTTACTCTTCCTCTTGTTTGCACTCCAACTGTAGCATCGCCTATGATCTGGTCAGAATGATGACTTTTGCCTATTCTTGAAGAAGGATTCCTTTTGGGAACATACTGATCATTCTGTGAGCTTACAACTGACTGTTCTGTAGATGTTGCTCCAGATGTGTTAGCATTTGGTGCAGCATCATCAGACTTCAGTGTATTCTCAGAATTGTCAGTCACTTGTGATACATCTTCTTCATCTTTATCATCTGTAAGACCTTTATCATCATCAAACACAACATTAACAGATTCTTGAACAGTGTTAGTCTTAAGGTTATAAACTCTATAAGCTTTACTATTTCTAGAATAGCCTAAAAAGAAACCTTACACTTTTAGAATCAAACTTATGAAGTTGATCCATATCATTCAGAATTTAACACACACAACTAGATATATGAAAATACTTCACATTTGGTTTTCTAATGTTCAAAATCTCATAAGGTGTTTGAATAGAACCAAATCGAATATAAACTATATCAATAATATGACATGATGTATTCAATGCTACATCCCAAAATCTCTTAGCAAGACTTTTAGAAGTAAGCATGACTCTTATCATTTCTTGTAGAGTTATATTCTTTCTTTCAGCAAAGACATTTCGTTGTGGAGTTTTAGGAGATGAATATTCTTACAAGATACCTTTCTAATCATAAAAATCATTAAACATTCTATTTTCAAATTCCCTACCATGCATGATCAGTTCTAATATGGCCAACTTTCAAGTCAAACACATTTTCGAACCTTTTATAGAGAACTTTAAATGCAGCAAATTAATGTTTCAAATATATCTCTTAAAAACTCAATACAGGTAAATCTAGAAAAACCATCTACCACAACAAGTGAATATCTTTTGCCTCCAATGCTTTCAGTTTTCATAGGACCAATAAAATCCATGTGCAAAACAATTCGAAACATCGATGTGTAGAACAATGTGACAACATTTTATGCAACACTCTTACCTGCTTACCTTTCTGGCATGGTCCACATACAGTAGTACTCTGAAACTTCTGTTTTGGTAATCCTTTTCACTGCATCGACTTTGATTAGTCTCTTCACTGATCTATAATGTGCATGTCCCAATTTTTTGATGCAATAAGATATTTTCATCATTTTTTTTTGACAAATTACACACATTTGTTCCAATAAGATAACAATTATCTACTGCCCTAGACAATTTTCATCTTTATTAAGAACCTACACATGATTCTTTGTCAAATTTTACATGCAAATTATCATCACAAAGTTGACTAATACTAATCAAATGAGCAAGCAAGCCATCAACATGCAAAACATATTTAAGCTTAGGAAAACTTTCAACTTTCAAAGTTCCTTTTCCTATAATCTGTCCTTTAGAACAACCACCATATGTAACATTACCATCATTCAAGGTCACATAATCAGATAAGTAGTCAATTTTTCCTGTCATATGTCTAGAACAACAACTATCAAAATACCATTGACCAAGTAAACATGCTTTCAAGGAAGTGTGAACAACATTACAAGTAACATCAGATTTTCATGCAGATTTCAGAAAATGTTTCATAGGATGTGACATCATTTTAGTTAACATTTTCTCATATCTCAGATCATCAAACATTTACATGCAGTAAGGACAAATATGATCAATTTTCGAAAAATAATGACATACAAACTTCTTTTCAATGTTTTTGACTTTGTGAGAATCTGTTTGTGCAGATGTTACAACATATGTTTTAACATTTGCCTTCACAAACTTCACAGCATTTTCAAAATTCTTAGAAAATAGAAGCAGTTTCACTATCATAACGTATACCACAATTATCAGATTTACCAATAGCTATAACATATATCAGAAGCACTCATAGAAAATTTTATGAAACTTAAAGTAGAGGTGATCAATTTCTCCTTCAGTTTACAAACTTCAAAAATCTCTTCTGGAATGTATGACTTCTAGCTTGGTAATTGTTCCTTTCAGATTCTCATTCTCTTTGTTCAAAGAATTAAGAGTGAGTTTCTGAGAGTTACAATCATCCAACAACTTTTGGTACTTATGATCATCAATCCTTATGCCTGCATCATCAACAAACCCATTAAAATAATTCAAATCTGGGTGACTCTGTTTCGATGTTACCATAAATGTTATGACATTAGGTGCAACATCAGAATCTGTATCATCCAAATTCATCAAATTCATCATTTAAGGTAGTACTAAAATTCAGTTTTTGCATAAGTCTAGTATTGGCACATTAATTTTCATAAAGACCATATTCAGAACATGCATTGAACTGATTTTCTATATTAAAGATCATACCTTGGTTTACCTTCACCTTTTTGACAACCTTGGTTGAAATTGACTTTTCCTTCTTTCTGGTAGGGTGTTGATGTGTTGATTTGTATCTTTGGTACATCATAACCTGTAAGTACAGTCCTCCAAGCACGTTCATCAATCGACTTGATATACATGCACAACTTAGGCTTTTAAAATATGGATAATATGTTCGGGTGCCTAAGTGTAGTGGATATGTGATGTGTTTCCATTGCTAACATAAACTAAAACACACTTTAAGCAAGGATCTAACCTAGTGTCGTCAGGTATTGGCTCTGATACCAACTGAAAGTGTGTGGGGGGATGGTATCTAGTGTTTAAGTAAAAAACAGAACAATGTTACACTGAATGTTGTGACAATTAGTGTAGCATTAACTCTAACAGAATGTGAATAAATAAACACAGTACACAGCGGAAGTCTAAAACACTAAAACACAATACGAACACAATGGAATAATTTTTAACATAGATTTTATTAATAACAAAACCTATGTTAAGCCTTACGGCGAAACAATAACTCAGTTCCTAAGTTATATACGAAAATGTCGTGTGAAATGTCTCAGCAATTACTTCAACATTCCACAAACAGAAACTACGATCGAGGCAGGTGCCTGAATCCTCAAACAGACTTAAGTGTAAAAACACTGTCTAAAGAACTAATCTGATCTATGATTCACTCTCACTCGATACAAGACTAGAACTAAGTACACTGGAAGGTGTGGTATCCCTCGGCGTACGTTAAATGATACAACTACTGGCCATAACTCCTAACTAGGGTTGAACGCTCAAGGAGGTGTTACTCGAGTAGTGCATACTTTGAAATGAGAGTCTCCAGCGGTATTTATAGAGAAATACACAGCTTCTAGATCCTTCCATTATGAGATCCTATTTTTTAGGACCTCAACCTCCATGATCTTTCTAGATCCTTCTGCCATCTTCCAGGTAGTTCTACAATGCTCTAAACTCTTCTAGCACGTTCTCCAACCTTCTGGAATCTTCCAGGTTCCAGACTCTTGTAGAAGCTTCTAGAATCGTTCCTGAATGTGAGCATTTAGTACAACATTTAATGTAACATTTCAGAAAAGACTTAGAATAAATCAAGGAAGGTCAAATTAAGATGTTGTTGATAATGTTAAAGCATTTAAGAGTTAACAACATCTACACAACGCTTACTGGAAAAAGTACTGGAAGGGGTTGATCAAGAAAGTGGCGATGTCGTTTAAATTAGAGAGAGTCAGCTGCCAGAGATGGTGCATGTGTTGGCGGGGGGACCACATCCGATGGATTCCGACGAGCATCGGACATTTCTCAGATGTAACCTTGACTTGGCTTGCACCGCTGTGGCATTTATTAGGTTAAATATTTTACTCCATCGTCACATTTTAGATTTCAAACAACTTAAAAAATTAATAACCGAAAATTAAGAAATTATGAGTTGTGCTTTACTCGCGATTAGGAAACTAACAACAACGCTCTCGAGACAGTAGCATTGACAGCCATTTCATCGCTGAACAAAGGTCGTTTGGTTCTTTGAGTGCTAAAATAAATTGAATTAAAAAATTTAAATAAAATAAATTGAATTAAAAAATGTGAATAATAAAACAAAATTTATGGGCCCCATGCTTTTCCTAATCCAATAGTCACATCAAGAAAAATAAAGTAGAAGTGCACATGTTTTTTTATCCCCACATGAAAATAAAGCAAAAATAATAGTAGAATCGACATTTTAGGAGTCATTTTGTATTGATTGGTAATTATTTAATAGTGATTGTACGAGAATGTACTCACTCCATTCTAAAATAAATTTTGTTTTAGTCATTTTCTCTTGTACACAAATAAGTGATATTTTAGAATTTGTACACCGTTTGTTCCCATTATACCCTCTCTCTAACTTTAGAAAATCTCTTAATTTCTAACTTACTTTTATAAACTTGGAAATAATTGAAAAGGATTTGTTGAAAGAATTTGGAAAGATTTGAAGGGAATTAATGTGATTAAAATCTTCCCATAATTTAAATATTTATTAAACTTAAACCTATAATCTTTGATACATCTGACGTCAATTTTAATGAAGAATCATTTCAAATTATGTAATAGGATTTTAATTTTATTACTTTCCAATCATACATTTGATTTTTTGTGTGTATTCTATAATTAAGTTCTTCTATTTTTAAGCTGGTTAGATGTGATTTCCCAAACTATTAAAGGCGAAAACTCTTCGCCTTTTCCTTATGTTTAATTCACTGCGCAAGCGAAAATGGTGATTGTTGGGAATAAAATGAGATTTTGATTTAGATACCAAAACCCCTTAAGACATGCCAAATAGTTAAGTCAAATTGAATGAACATGTTTCAGGAGTGTTGGAACATGTAGATCAGGCTAGTTGAGAAGCTCGTATGTTAGACAACTCTTAGTTGATTTAGATACATAAGTTGAGGGGAACACATGATTAGAAGATTACAAGAATCAAGTTGATCCCAAGTCTGATGAAGTTCTTAATGACCAACTATGCTGATCAAGTCAACTCAGTAGAAAGACAACCTCTCTGAAGATCAATTGAGTAGAATACATCAACTAGACCAAGTCTACTGAAGTATATGTCAAAGACTCAGAAGAGATGACCAGCAGAAATGTCTCAGCACACTTGAACCAGAATTGTCCTAAGTCAAGGCCAACTGTGCTCATAGGGTCAAAATCACTAATATGGAAGCTTGAATGTTCTAGAACCATCAAAAGGTGATTCATAAAAAGAAAGAGCCAAGTCATCTGTAAGAGCTATGCCAACTTTGCTGATAAGTCAGGTATGCTGAAACTGATAAGCAGACTTGTCCAAATGATAAGGAATGTTGTCCTTATCATAGAACCAATGATCAGAAGTGATGTCCATGTTTGACCAAGTGAATCTTCAAGTCAGACATTGGGAAGAGTGCATCAAAGTGAAGACAAAGAGCTTACAGTCGTTTACTTCCCAAATTAAGGATATGTCACTTTCAAGAATCTGTCTTCCAGTTGCAAAGTTCAAAGAAGGCAAATATAGACATTTGAGGTTGTCTCTCCAACGGACATAACCTCATCCTGCTCTATAAATACAGAAGTGTGGAAACCATTTGAAGACACCCAACTAGTATCCAACTAACACAACTATCCTGAGATACAAAGGAGACTACAAGCCTTCAATCTTTCTAAGAACATTCTTAGTTTCCAAAACACTTTACCTAAGCTGAACCTCATTGTATATTCATACAAAGCTTAGTGAGATATCCTATCCTATACACAGTGCTCAATTGTAAAGGATATCTCACCCTAGTTGGAACCAACATCAACCCGTAAACCTTTCAAGGAAAGTTAGGAGGTTTGTTGTAGAAGAAGTGTAAGGAACTAATTGTTGAGAGAAGAACAATTTAGTTCTGAGTTGAGAAGAGATTACTAGGACTCTGAATTCCTAGGGATCAAGGCACCAAGGAGTGGTGTGGTTGATCAGTGCACCTTGGTACTATAAAACAAGTTAATTCCAAAAGTGAAGGAATTATCCTGTTAAATCAGGGAAAGTGGATGTAGGAGCTTGAGTCTCTGAACCACTATAAACTCTTTGTGTTATTTACTTACAAGTCATTTCATTCAAGTAACACAATCATACACAACACATAAACTGGTCTTCAAAGATATACATCACAAGTTGTGCAAAACAGTTTTGGGACAAGTTCCCTGAAAACAGTATAAGTGTTAAGAAGTTTTTCAAAACTAAAAGAAGTTTAAACATAAGGGTCAACCACAATTCCGCACATATAACTTATTTAAATAGTTATTCAACTAAGTATTTCATAGTACTTAGTAGTTTGATTATCTTCTGAAAGTTATACATATCAGAAGAGTTGTCCATGACAACCTTGCTGAAAGCCTGTTTTGATTGATTTGAAAAAGATTTGCATACAAGTGTATTCCCCCCCCCCCCCATACACTTGTTATATAATTCTTTCAGGACCAACAGTGATGGATAGTGAGTTTTTCTTTAGATGACATACCTGATTAATTATGATTTCCTCATGTGTCGCCCCCTCACTTCCGTCACAATGATCAACCTTTAACCTTCTTGTTGTCGATGACCCACAGCTCATCGGAATTGGAATTTTAACGCTTACTGGAAGAAGTATTGGAAGGGGTCGATCAACAAAGTGAGGATGTCGTTTAAATTAGAGAGAGTCAGCAGCCAGAGAAGGTGCCTGTTTCGGTGGGGGGGACCACATTCGATGGATTCCGACGAGCATCGGGCATTTCTCAAACGTAGCCTAGAGTTGGCTTGCACCGCTGTGGCATTGATCAGGTTAAATATTTTACTCCATCGTCACATTTTAGATTTCAAACAACTTAAAAAATTAATAACCGTAAATTAAGAAATTATGAGTTGTGTTTTACTCGAGCTAAGGAAACTAACAACAACGCTCTCGAAACACTAGCACCGACAGCCATTTCATCGCTGAACAAAGGTCATTTGATTCTCTAATTGCTAAAATAAATTAAATTAAAAAATTTGAATAAAATAAATTGAGTTAAAAAATGTGAATAATAAAACAAAATTTATGGGCCCCACGCTTTTCCTAACCCAATAGTCACATCAAGAAAAGTAAAGTAGAAGTGCACATGTGTCTTTGTTCCCACATGAAAGTAAAACAAAAATAAGGGTAGAATCGACATTTTAGAAGTCATTTTGTATTGATTTGTAATTATTTAGTGATTGTACGAGAATGTAGTCACTCCGTTCTACAATAAGTTTTGTTTTAGCCATTTTCTCTTGTACACAAACAATTGATGTTTTAGAATTTGTAAGTCGTTTGTTCTCATTATACCCTCTCTCTAACTTCAGAAAATCTCTTAATTTCTAACTTACTTTTAATTGTATTAATTTCCAATCATACATGTGATTTTTTGTGCATAACCTATAATTAACTTTTTCTATTTTTAAACTTGTTAGATGTGATTTTCCATACTATTAAAGGCGTAAACTTTTCGCCTTTTCTTTATGTTTAATTCACTGAGCAAGCCAAAATGGTGATAGATAGCGAGTTTTCATTAGATGACATACCTGATGAATTATGATTTCCTCATGTGCCGTCCGCTAACTTCCGTAACGATGATCAACCTTTAACCTTCTTGTTGTCGATGATCCGCAGTTCATCGGATTTGGAATTTCAACGCTAACTGGAAGAAGTACTTGAAGGAGTACTGGACGGGGTCGATCAACAAAGTGACGATGTCGTTTAAATTAGAGAGAGTCAACAGCCAGAGATGGCGCCTGTTTCGGCGGGGGGACCACATCTGATGGATTCTGACGAGCATCGGGCATTTCTCGGACGTAGCCTAGAGGTGGCTGCCACCGCTGTGGCATTGATCAAGGTAAATATTTTACTCCACCTTCACATTTTAGATTTTTTCAAACAACTTAAAAAATTAATAACCGTAAATTAAGAAATTATGAGTTGTGTTTTACTCGAGCTAAGGAAACTAACAACAACGCTCTCGAGACACTAGCACCGACAGCCATTTCATCGCTGAACAAAGGTCATTTGATTCTCTAATTGCTAAAATAAATTAAATTAAAAAATTTGAATAAAATAAATTGAGTTAAAAAATGTGAATAATAAAACAAAATTTATGGGCCCCACGCTTTTCCTAACCCAATAGTCACATCAAGAAAAGTAAAGTAGAAGTGCACATGTGTCTTTGTTCCCACATGAAAGTAAAACAAAAATAAGGGTAGAATCGATATTTTAGAAGTCATTTTGTATTGATTGGTAATTATTTAGTGATTGTACGAGAATGTAGTCACTCCGTTCTACAATAAGTTTTGTTTTAGCCATTTTCTCTTGTACACAAATAATTGATGTTTTAGAATTTGTACGTCGTTTGTTCTCATTATACCCTCTCTCTAACTTCAGAAAATCTCTTAATTTCTAACTTACTTTTAATTGTATTAATTTCCAATCATACATGTGATTTTTTGTGCATAACCTATAATTAACTTTTTCTATTTTTAAACTTGTTAGATGTGATTTTCCATACTATTAAAGGCGTAAACTTTTCGCCTTTTCTTTATGTTTAATTCACTGAGCAAGCCAAAATGGTGATAGATAGCGAGTTTTCATTAGATGACATACCTGATGAATTATGATTTCCTCATGTGCCGTCCGCTAACTTCCGTAACGATGATCAACCTTTAACCTTCTTGTTGTCGATGATCCGCAGTTCATCGGAATTGGAATTTCAACGCTAACTGGAAGAAGTACTTGAAGGAGTACTGGACGGGGTCGATCAACAAAGTGACGATGTCGTTTAAATTAGAGAGAGTCAACAGCCAGAGATGGCGCCTGTTTCGGCGGGGGGACCACATCTGATGGATTCTGACGAGCATCGGGCATTTCTCGGACGTAGCCTAGAGGTGGCTTCCACCGCTGTGGCATTGATCAAGGTAAATATTTTACTCCACCTTCACATTTTAGATCTCAAACAACTTAAAAAATTAATAACCGAAAATTAAGAAATTATGAGTTGTGCTTTACTTGAGATTAGGAAACTAACAACAACGCTCTCGAGACAATAGCACCGACATCCATTTCATCGCTGAACAATGGTCGTTTGATTCTCTGAGTGCTAAAAAATTGTATTAAAAATTTTGAATAAAATAAATTGAATTAAAAAATGTGAATAATAAAACAAAATTTATGGGCCCCACGCTTTTCCTACGACAATAGTCACATCAAGAAAAGTAAAGTAGAAGTGCAAATTTGTCTTTGGCCCCACATGAAAGTAAAGCAAAAATAAGGGTAGAATCGACATTTAAGGAGTCATTTTAGTGATTGCACTAGAATGTACTCACTCTATTCTACAATATGTTTTGTTTTAGCCTTTTTGTCTTGTACTCAAATAAGTGATATTTTATAATTTTTACACCGTTTGTTGCCATTATACCCTCTCTCTAACTTTACAAAATCTCTTAATTTCTAACTTACTTTTATAAACTTTGAAATAATTAAAACAAATTGGTTGAAAGAATTTGGAAACATTTGAAGGAAATTAATGTGATTAATATCCTCCCATAATTTAAATATTTATTAAACTTAAACCTATAATCTTAGATATATCTTATGTCAATTTTAAAGAAGAATCATTTCAAAATATTTAACAAGATTTTAATTTTATTACTTTCAATCATACATGTGATTTTTTGTGCATAATCTATAATTAACTTTTTCTATTTTTAAGCTGGTTAGATGTGATTTTTCAAACTATTAAAGGCGAAAAATCTTCGCCTTTTCCTTATGTTTAATTCACTGAGCAAGCTAAAATGGTGATAGATAGTGAGTTTTCATTAGATGACATACCTGACGAATTATGATTTCCTCATGTGCCGCCCGCTTACTTCCGTCACGATGATCAACCTTCAACCTCCTTGTTCTCAATGATCTGTAGCTCATCGGAATTAGATTTTCAACGCTTACTGGAAGAAGTACTGGAAGGGGCCGATCAACAAAGTGACGATGTCGTTTAAATTAGAGAGAGTCAGTAGCCAGAGATGGCGCCTGTTTCGGCGGGGGGACTACATCTGATGAATTCCGACGAGCATCGGGCATTTCTCAGACGTAGCCTAGAGTTGGCTTCCACCACTGTGGCATTGATCAGGGTAAATATTTTACTCCACCGTCACATTTTAGATTTCAAACAACTTAAAAAACTAATAACCGAAAATTAAGAAATTATGAGTTGTGCTTTACTTGTGATTAGGAAACTAACAACATCGCTCTCGAGACAGTAGCACCGACATCCATTTCATCGCTGAACAAAGACCGTTTGATTCTCTGAGTGCTAAAAAATTGTATTAAAAAATTTGAATAAAATAAATTGAATTAAAAAATGTGAATAATAAAACAAAATTTATGGGTCCAACGCTTTTCCTACGACAATAGTCAAATCAAGAAAAGTAAATTAGAAGTGCAAATTTGTCTTTGGCCCCACATGAAAGTAAAGCAAAAATAAGGGTAGAATCGACATTTCAGGAGTAATTTTAGTGATTGCACTAGAATGTACTTACTCCGTTCTACAATATGTTTTGTTTTAGTCTTTTTGTCTTGTACACAAATAAGTGATGTTTTAGAATTTTTACACCGTTTGTTGCCATTATACCCTCTCTCTAACTTTAGAAAATCTCTTAATTTCTAACTTACTTTTATAAACTTGGAAATAATTGAAAAAGATTTGTTGAAAGAATTTGGAAAGATTTGAAGGGAATTAATGTGATTAAAATCTTCCCATAATTTAAATATTTATTAAACTTAAACTTATAATCTTAGATACATCTGACCTCAATTTTAATGAAGAATTATTTCGAAATATTTAACAGGATTTTAATTTTATTACTTTCCAATCATACATGTGATTTTTTGTGCCTATTCTATAATTAACTTCTTCTATTTTTAAGCTGGTTAGATGTGATTTCCCAAACTATTAAAGGCGAAAACTCTTCTCATTTTTCTTATGTTTAATTCACTGAGCAAGCCAAAATGGTGATGGATAGCGAGTTTTACTTCAGATGACATACCTGATGAATTATGATTTCCTCATGTGCCGCCCGCTTACTTCCGTCACGATGATCAACCATTAACCTCCTTGTTATCGATGATCCGTAGCTCATCGGAATTGGATTTGCAACGCTTACTGGAAGAAGTACTGGAAGGGGCCGATCAACAAAGTGACGATGTCGTTTAAATTAGAGAGAGTCAGTAGCCAGAGATGGCGCCTGTTTCGGCGGGGGGACTACATCTGATGGATTCCGACGAGTATCGGGCATTTCTCAGACGTAGCCTAGAGTTGCTTCCACCGTTGTGGCATTTATCAGGGTAAATATTTTACTCCACCATCACATTTTATATTTCAAACAACATAAAAAATTAATAACCGAAAATTAAGAAATTATGAGTTTTGCTTTACTTGTGATTAGGAAACTAACAACAACGCTCTCAAGACAGTAGCACCGACATCCATTTCATCGCTGAACA
Organism: Galeopsis tetrahit; assembly: GCA_963675135.1. Taxonomy (NCBI): domain Eukaryota; kingdom Viridiplantae; phylum Streptophyta; class Magnoliopsida; order Lamiales; family Lamiaceae; genus Galeopsis; species Galeopsis tetrahit. The sequence continues at coordinate 20,789,272 of OY776130.1, forward strand.
AAGGTCGTTTGATTCTCTGAGTGCTAAAAAATTGTATTAAAAAATTTGAATAAAATAAATTGAATTAAAAAATGTGAATAATAAAACAAAATTTATGGGCTCAACGCTTTTCCTACGACAATAGTCAAATCAAGAAATGTAAAGTAGAAGTGCAAATTTGTCTTTGGCCCCACATTAAAGTAAAGCAAAAATAAGGGTATAATCGACATTTCAGTAGTCATTTTAGTGATTGCACTAGAATTTACTCACTCCGTTCTATAATATGTTTTGTTTTAGTCTTTTTGTCTTGTACACAAATAAGTGATGGTTTAGAATTTTTACACCGTTTGTTGCCGTTATACCCTATCTCTAACTTTAGAAAATCTCTTAATTTCTAACTTACTTTTATAAACTTGGAAATAATTGAAAAAGATTTGTTGAAAGAATTTGGAAACATTTGAAGGAAATTAATGTGATTAATATCTTCCCATAATTTAAATATTTATTAAACTTAAACATATAATCTTAGATATATTTATGTCAATTTTAATGAAGAATCATTTCAAAATAAATTGAATTAAAAAATTTGAATAAAATAAATTTAATTAAAAAATGTGAATAATAAAAATAAATTTATGGGGCCCCACGCTTTTCCTAACCCAATAGTCACATCAAGAAAAGTAAAGTAGAAGTGCACATTTATCTTTGTCCCCACATGAAAGTAAAGCAAAAATAATGGTAGAATCGACATTTTAGGAGTCATTTTGTATTGATTGGTAATTATTTAATAGTGATTGTACGAGAATGTACTCACTCCACTCTACAATAAGTTTTTGTAGATGTTGTTAACTCTTAAATGCTTTAACATTATCAACAACATCTTAATTTGACCTTCCTTGATTTATTCTAAGTCATTTCTGAAATGTTACATTAAATGTTGTACTAAATGCTCTCACATTCAGGAACGATTCTAGAAGCTTCTACAAGAGTCTGGAACCTGGAAGATTCCAGAATGTTGGAGAACGTACTAGAAGGCTTTGGAGCATTGTAGAACGACCTGGAAGATGGAAGAAGGATCTAGAAAGATCATGGAAGTTGAGGTCCTAAAAAATAGGATCTCATAATGGAAGGATCTAGAACTTGGCTATTTCCCTATAAATACCGCTGGAGCCTTTCATTTCAAAGTATGCACTATTCGAGTAACACCTTCTTGAGAGTTCAACCCTAGTTCGGAGTTATGGTCAGTAGTTGTATCATTTAACGTACGCCGAGGGATACCACACCTTCCAGTGTACTTAGTTCTAGTCTTGTATCGAGTGAGAGTGAATCATAGATCAGATTAGTTCTTTAGACAGTGTTCTTACACTTAAGTCGATTTGCAGATTCAGGCACCTGCCTCGATCGTAGTTTCTGTTTGTGGAATGTTGAAGTAATTGCTGAGACATTTCACACGACATTTTTGTATATAACTTAGGAACTAAGTTATTTTCGCCGTAAGGCTTAGCATAGGTTTTGTTATTAATAAAATCTATGTTAAAAAATATTCCATTGTGTTCGTATTGTGTTTTAGTGTTTTAGACTTCCGCTGTGTACTGTGTTTACTTATTCACATTCTGTTAGAGTTAATGCTACACTAATTGTCACAACATACAGTGTAACATTGTTCTGTTTTTTACTTAAACACTAGATACTACCCCACGCACACTTTCAGTTGGTATCAGAGCCAATACCTGACGACACTAGGTTTAGATCCTTGCTTAAAGTGTGTTTTAGTTTTTGTTAGCAATGGAAACACATCACATATCCACAGCACTTAGGCCACCCGTTTTAGATGGTTCAAATTATGCTTATTGGAAGCCTAAGATGCGTATGTACATCAAGTCAATTGATGAACGTGCTTGGAGGACTGTTCTTACAGGTTGGGACGTACCAAAGAATCCAGCAGATGTCGATGGTGAAATTCAACTCAAGAAAGAAGTTGATTGGACAGCCGATGAGATAACAACAGCAGGATACAATTCTAAAGCCTTAAATGCTATTTTTACCTCTGTTGACACCTCTATGTTTAAAATTATATCTAACTGTTCTACTTCTAAAGATGCATAGGACAGGTTACAAGAGCATTGTGAAGGTTCCGATAGTGTTCAAAGGACAAAGCTTCGAATGTTGGGGACAAAGTTTGAGAATCTCCGAATGAGGGAAGATGAAACAATTTCATCCTACAACGAAAGGTTAAGTGAGATTATTAATGAATCACATTCTCTTGGTGACCCTATTTCTAATGTTAGAGTAGTACATAAGATATTAAGGTCTGTTCCTAAAAGATTTGATGTTAAAATTTGTGCTATTGAAGAGGCAAAAGATACTGATAAGTTGAGTCAAAATGAATTAGTGAGTATTCTTAGAACCTATGAAATAAACACTAATCAAATTGATGAAACTAAAGATGATAAGAAAGTTGTTGTTTTTAAAGGAGAGACATCAAACAAATCTGAGATTCAGCCTATCATTACTGAGGTTGATTCGGATGAGGAATTGCTTGATGAATGCCTTAACAATCCTGACAACATTGCCCTTCTTACAAAGCATTTTAATAAATTTCTTAAGAAGTCTATGCATAAATCTAAAGGAAACATTCAGCCTAAGATCCAAATCAACACATCAACACCACAACCAGAAAGGAGGAAGAGTCAATTCACACCAAGACCATCAAAGAGTGAAGGTAAACCAAGGTATGATCCTGAATTTAGAAAATCAGTTCAATGCAATGCATGTTCTGGATATGGACACTATGCAAATGAGTGTGCCAATACCAGACTGAAGCAAAAACTGAATTTTAGTGCTACCTTGAGTGATGAATTTGATAATGATGATCTTGATGAGTTTAATGAAAATGAACATGCTCATTTTACCAGAATTGATTATAATGATTCCTCAGATGATGATCTGGATGATACAGATTCTGATGTTGCACCTGATGTCTTCACATCTACAGTAACATCAAAACAGAGTCACCCAGATTTGAACTGTTTTAATGGTTTTGTTGATGATGCAGGAAAAAGGATTGATGATGAGACATATCAGAAATTGTTAGATGATTGGAACTCTCAGAAACTCTCTCTGAATTCTTTGAATAAAGAGAATGAGGATCTGAAAGACATAATCACTAAGCTAGAAGTCTTACTTACCAGAAGAGATCTTGAAGTTTGTAAACTGAAGGAGAAATTGATCAACTCTACCTTAAGTTTCAAAAAGTTTTCCAAGAGTGCTTCTGAAGTGAATGATGCTATAGCTACTGGTAAATCTAATAATTATGGTTTAGGTTATGATGGTAAAACTGCTTCTATTTCTGAAAATTTTAGAAAACCTGTGAAATTTGTGAAGGCAAATGCTAGCACATCTGGTGTAACATCTGCACAAACAGATTCTCACAAGGTTGAAAGGAAGTATATTTGTCATTATTGCTTTAAATATGGTCATATTCGTCCCTACTGCTTGCAAATAGGTAAAGATATGAAAACTAAGTTTGTGCTACCCAGAATGTCTTCACATCCTAGGAAACATTCTGTGAAATCTGCATGGAAACCAAAAGTTACATGTAATGTTGTTCACACATCCTTGAAAGCATGTTTACCTGGTCTATGGTATTTTGATAGTGGTTGTTCTAGACATATGACAGGACAAATAGACTACTTATCTGATTATGTGACCTTGAATGGTGGTAATGTTACATATGGTGGTGGATCAAAAGGAAAGATAATAGGAAAAGGAACTTTGAATGTTAAAGGTTTTCCTAAGCTTAAAAATGTTTTGCATGTTGATGGCTTACTTGCTAATCTGATTAGTATTAGTCAACTTTGTGATGATAATTTGCATGTAAAATTTGACAAAGAGTCTTGCTATGTTCTTAATGAATATGATGATTGTTTAATGACTGGTACTATGTCTGCAGATAACTGTTATCTTATTGGAACTAATGTATGCAATTTGTCAAAACATGATGAGAATGTCTTATGGCACCAAAGATTAGGACATGTAAATTACAGGGCAATGAAAAAACTAATCATATCAGATGCAATCAAAGGATTACCTAAACTGAGCTTCCTGAATACCACTGTATGTGGATTATGCCAAAAAGGTAAACAGGTAAGAGTGTCGCATAAAATGCTGTCACATTGTTCTACACATCGATGTTTTGAATTGTTGCACATGGATTTGATGGGTCCTATGGAAACAGAAAGCATTGGAGGTAAGAGATATTCCTTAGTTGTGGTAGATGATTTTTCTAGATATACTTGGATTGAGTTTTTAAGAGATAAATCTGAAACATTTGCTGCTTTTAAAGTTCTCTATAAAAGGTTCAAAAATGTGTTTAACTTGAAAGTTGGCCGTATTAGAACTGATCATGGTAGGGAATTTGAGAATAGCATGTGTTAATGATTTCTGTGATAAGAAAGGTATCTTGCAAGAATATTCATCTCCTAAAACTCCACAACAAAATGGAATTGTTGAAAGAAAGAATAGAACTTTACAAGAAATGGCAAGAGTCATGCTTTTATCTAAAAGTCTTTCTAAAAGATTTTTGGCTGAAGCATTGAATATAGCATGTTATATTATTAATAGAGTTTATATTCAATCTGGCACTAATCAAACACCTTACGAGATTCTGAATGTTAGAAAACCAAGTGTGAAATATTTTCATGTATTTGGTTGTGTGTGTTATATTCTGAATGATAGGGATCAACTTCACAAGTTTGATTCTAAAAGTGATAAAGGTTTCTTTTTAGGCTATTCTAGAAATAGTAAAGCTTATAGAGTTTATAACCTTAGGACTAACACTGTTCAAGAATCTGTTAATGTTGTGTTTGATGATGATAAAGTTCTTACAGATGATAAAGATGAAGAAGATATATCACAAGTCACTGACAATTCTGAGAATACACTGAAGTCTGATAATGCTGCACCAAATGCTAACACATCTGGAGCAACATCTACAGAACAGTCAGTTGTAATTCCACAGAATGATCAGTATGTCCCCAAAACGAATCCTTCTTCAAGAATGGGGAAAAGTCATCCTTCTGACCAGATCATAGGCGATGCTACAGTTGGAGTGCAAACAAGAGGAAGAATAAGATCGAATAAGGTAGATGTGGTAAGAACAATATGCATGTCTTCTATTTGCAATGTTGTGAATGCAGAGTGTTACTATTCTGAAATTGAACCTAAAAGTGTGAATGAAGCATTAACTGATGAATATTGGATAAATGTTATGCATGAGGAACTTAATCAGTTTGAAAGTAATGAAGTATGGACACTTGTTCCAAGACCTAGTCATACTAATGTCATTGTGTTGGTCCTGAAAGGAGTATATAACAAGTGTATGGGGGGGGAATACACTTGTATGCAAATTCTTTTCTAATTTGATCAAACCAGAGCTCAGCAAGGTTGTCTTGGACAACTCTGCTGAAGATGATTAACTCAACTAAGATAATCAGACTACTAAGTACTATTGAGTACTTAGTTGAATAACTATCTAGGGGAGTTATATGTGCGGAATAGTGGTTGGCCCTTGTAGTTTAGACTCCTTTAGATTCTGAAATCACTTAGTCAATTCAATACAGTCCAGTTTCAGGGAACTTGTCCAAATCAGTTTTGCACAGTCTTAAAATGTTTAGTCCTTTGAAAGATCAGTTTGTGTGCAGTGTTGAGTGTATGAAAGTACTTGAAAGTAAATCAACACAAGAAGTTATAGTGGTTCAGAGACTCAAGCTCCTACATCCACTTTCCCTGATTGAACAGGATAATTCCTTCACTCTTGGAATTAACTTGTTTTATAGTGCCAAGGTGCACTTGATCAAGAACACCACTCTTGGTGAATTGATCCCTAGGATGTCTAGAGTCCTAGTACCCTCTTCTCAACTCAGAACTGAATTGTTCTTCTCTCAACAGTCAGCTCCTACCACTTCTACTACTACAATCTTCTCACTTTCACTCTTGAAAGATATGAGGATTGAAGTAAGGTTCCAACTAATGAGATATCCTTTACAATGAAGATCAGTGTATAAGGATAGGATATCTCTCTAAGCTTGTGTATGGATATACAGTATAGTACAGTTTAGAAGAAGTGTATGAAGACTAAGATAGTCTTTGAAAGCTTTGAAAGCACTCTAGCTTGTAAGAACTTGAGGTTAGATGTGCTTGGTTGAGGTTGAAGTTGGATGCTTTCAAATGGTCTTCACACTTCTGTATTTATAGACAAATGAAGGATTTGCCCGTTGGAGAGGCAGCCCCAAATGTCCATAAATGTCTTCTTTCAGTTCTTCAACTTAGAAGACAGAATCTTGATAGTGACATGTCCTCATTTGGGAAATAAACGGCTGTAAGAGCTTTGTCTTCATTCTGCAGCACTCTTCCCAATGTCTGACTTTCAGATTCTCTTGTTAAGACTTGGACATTGCATCTGAAGGTTGTTCCATTGATAGGACAACATACCTCATCATTTGGACAACTCTTCTTATCACTATCAGCAGTCTTGCTTATCAGCAAGGTTGGCTTGCTCTTCTTCAGATGACTTGGCTCATACCCTTGTTTCACTTCAGTGTGATCTTAGCATGTTGATTTGTAGTTCTTTAGGGTGTGGTTGTCTGTATATCTTCAGCATAGTTGACCTCAAGCTTTCAGAGCACTTGATCTTGATTACTTGTACTGAGACAACTCCTCTGGACAACTCTCCTGATCAGTATAGTTGGTCTTCAAAAGACTTAGTGTTGAATCCAGAGTTTGAGCCTTGAGGGGACTTGATCTTGATGGGCTTCTAAGCATATTTTCCCCCTCAAATTGTGCATCTAATCATCTAAGAGCTACCTAACATATTAGCTCCTCATCTAGCCTTTATACTATATGTTCTAACATTTCTAGAACATATTCAATTTGACTTTGGCATATCTCAGGGGGTTTTGGTATTCAATCAAAACATATCTCATTTTATTCCCAACAATTTCCCCCTTTTTGATGATGTCAAAACCTATACAACTTATGCAAAAGTGACTTAGCTACACCTATTACATTAATCTTTAGAAGACATGACTTAGGTCAATTATCCTGAAAAGCAATGTGTTAGTGTATTCACCATTCATGTTGCAGATAGGTTTCATTGATAGGCATAGAGAGATGAGTGTTTCTTGATCCAAAGTAAATTCAGCTATCATTCATTAGAAAATCATTACAAGCATGTTGATAGTTGAAATAAACATATCAGAGCATGAATCATTAACACTAAATACATCAGAGCATTTCACTATACAAAGTTTTTAGTATCAGAGCAGAAACACTAAAACACTTAGTAGTGATTGGATCAGAGCAAATCATCAGATATCAGAAAATCATGCTTATATCAGAGCAATCCAAAGCATATCAGAGCAAACAGATTTTCACAGCACACCACATCAGCACTCTTGACCATATTCCAGCATAGTTGATCAATTAAGATAGGTCAGAAGACTTAGCCATTTCAAAGATCATCCTCAGGAGGTGGCAACATCCCATATTGTGCCCACACTCTTCTTTTCAAGGCCATGGCTTCTTGGTTTGTTCCCTTAGGACCAAGAACCATCTTGTTCAGCTTGAGGATCTCAGTGAATTCTCTCAGAATCCTTGCTTGGTCAATCCATCCTTCAAGCTTTGGAGGCATGTAAATGATTGGCTTGGGAGCAGTGAGTTCAAATCTTGCAATGTCAGCAGCTGCAAGCAATTGTTGATAGAGCTCTCTGTAGTATTCTATCATGAACTCTGCAAAAGTGGAGTTGGCATCTCTTCCATTCCATCTGTCAATGACATAGTAGTCATAGACAAACTCCCTTTTTGCTTCCTCCCATGAGTCATTCAGCTGTTTTGGTACCCATTTATCCAAGTGAGGATATTTGGTATCCATTGGAATCAGTAGTTGTGGCTTCATCTTGTTGTAGGTTGCTCTCTTTCTTCTTGGCTTCTGGAAGTCTGCTCTTCTCTTGTCTCTTGCTCTTTGTGCTTCATCCATCAAGTCCATCTTTTCTTGGGCCCTCATCATGGCCAATTTCTGTTGTGTTTCAGGGTCTTTGCCATACCCTTCATGAAACAGCTTTGATGGATCATTTAGCACTACTACTTTCTTTTTCTTAAGTCCAGGTCCAAAGCCTTCTTCATACAGCTCCTCTACATCTTCAGAAGCTTTGACACTTTCAGTGGACTTGGTCTCAGTAGACTTGTCTTTTTCAGAAGACTTGTCTTCTTCAGCAGTCTTGGATATCTCAGCATTCTTGGGCTTTTCAGCAGTTTTGGCCTTCTTTGAGATAGGCTCATCATCAACAACTCTGAATTCAGGTGGAAGGTCAAGGCTGTTGGGAAAGTCAGTGAATGTTTCAGCTTGTCTTTTCTTTCTTTTTGCCCTCTTGATCTTTCCTCTAGTTTGGACACCTTCAGCATCTTTGTTTAAACCAGATACTTCACCACCTGGTCTTTGTTGTAGCCTTACTCTTTCCTCTTGAGCTGAGGCCATAGAGTTTTTCAAGGCAAGTGCTAATTGCTCCTCTTCATCTAAATCATCCAAATTCAGCACTGCTGGCTCTTTTCCCTTTCCTTCAGGGGCTTTGTCTTTACCATTTCCTCCTTTGACTGGGCTTCCAATTACTAAGGCACCTTTTGCCCTTGCTCTTTCCCTTTCCCCCTTTTTGGCAGCATCAAAACATTCTGGCTTCAGTTCACTCATAGTAGATGCCAATAAGGACTGGGCTTGGGTTAGGGACTTCATTTCCTCCAACAGATATACATTCTCATCATGTATATTTTGCATCCTGTCACTGCTCAAGCTAAGGAAAGCTAGAACAGGCTTCATTTTCAGTTGGACAACCTCCTCCATGGTTGCCTTAAGAGATGCATCCAGTTGGGCTTTAAGAAGCTTAGTGAGGTTGGCCACTGCACGTTCAGCAATGTTGGCCAATACCTCTTGGGAAAATTTTTCTGAGGCTGCTTTCACCATAGCTAGCCTTTGCTCTTCAGCTCTTCTCTTCTGCAAGGCTGTCTTCTTGCCAAGAGCTTGCTTCCAAGAGCTTTCTTCACTACTGACCTCAAAGTCTTCACATTTCTGTTGTGATTGATTCTTAGCAAAGATTGCTCTTTCTTCACATCCTTTGAAACTGATCTCATGGTGTTTTTAGCTTTGATAACTTCAGTGGAGATGGTTTGCAGACCAGTCTCAACTCCACTGATCCTTGCCTCCAAGGTAGGTAACACCACATCCTCTGAGCCAGTTAGCCTCATTTCTACAGATGCCAAAGTTCTTCCATGCTCATCCAAGGCTCCAGAAGTTTCTGCATGAGCTGATTGGACTTGGAGAGCCAAGGAGTCCAACTTCTCTGATTGCATCCCAAGCAAGGCTTGTGCTGATCCACTATCAACTTGGATGGGTGCATCTGTTAGGAGTTCATCTGCAAAAATTTGGTCAAAGGTTATACCTGCAATATCAGACAAATCAAACGAGTCAGTAAAAACACACTTGTCTCCCTCCAATTCTTTTTCATAAGACTCTGATACATCAGCAGTCTTCTTCTCATTTTCAACTGATTCTTTTCTCCCTTCATTAATGATTTCCTCACTTAAAGGTACAGGCCTCCTCTCATCAAGGGATTCCTGAAGTTCAGATTTGACTTCAAGAATAGCCTGCCCTTCCTCACTTATATCTCCCTCATTTGGTGGTACACTTACTATCCTAGTGATCACCACATCTCTTTCATCTACTACTCCCTCTGGTTTTTCAGCTATCATCTCCTTTTCAACTCCTTCATCTAGACCTGCAGCATCTCCACCTTCAACAAGGTTCAAAGATGGCAGTTGTGGGGAGATCACAGTGCTTATATCAACAGCCACTGAGTCATCCTGAATGATTAAGGGCTAATCAGTGTCCAACTCATCTGACACTGAATAGGCCTTAACCAAACCAGCCTCTAAAATAGGAACCTCCACATCTTTAGGCCGTGCCTTGGGTTCAGAAGAACCTTCATTGGCAGATGTGTCTTTGGTTGTGTTACCACCCTTGGTCAACACCTCTGAAGATACAGAGCCTTTCCTATGATAGGTTTTAGGAGGGTTGGATAATCTTTCAGATACAGAAGGCTTGGGGAGATTGGCTTGAGGGGTTTCAGGAGGGTTGGGTTTTGAGGGGTTTGAGGGATCATCAGGGGAATCATCATCATTGGAGCTACTTTCAGGGTGTCTGATGCCCTTAGCTTTTCTTTCCCTCTCCTCATTAATCTTATCAGCTACCAGCTTTGTAAATACTTCCTCATCAATGAGAAATCTTGTCTTTGAAACTCCAGCAAAGTGTAGCAATCTGTTCTCCTCCACTTGCCACCAGTTTGCACCCTTATCTTGGATGACTTGTGATATCTCCATCATAGACTTGTCTTTCACATCAACAAGCATCCTTAGATCATGAAATGTCTTCTGAATTCTTGGAAATTCAGCAAGCTGTGGGTACAGACTGTCCACAGTAGCCATGGCTCCTCCTCTGAGCATACTTTCATAAGTATACCTCTCCTCATCTCCACTTGAATGGGGACTTTGGGTTATAGGGGAGTTGGCTCTGGGTTCTCCTAATGTGGCTTCAGGAAGGTTTAGTTCAGGAATGTTGGCTTCAGAAGGGTTGGGTGCAATAGAAGGTGCTTCAGTTGCTTTTGAGAGCAATGGATCTGAAGGGGCTTTACTCAGGGGGGTTGGCTCAAAGAGAGCAGCTTCTAAAAGCTTTGAATAATTGAGCATAGATGAGTCAAGGGGAGAATGTAATCTAGTCTCATCTACTGCTATATCTGCTAGCACATCTATCCCACTTCTTTGCACACTCCCTTCAGGAGAGTATCTCTTTGTAAGATTGATGGGGGTGATAGGCTGATTGGTTGGGGTTATATGGGTTTCAGGGGAGTTGGGCTCAGGGTTCTGAATTTCAGGGATGTTGGCCTCTATTGGTTGACCTTCAGGGACCTTGGATTCTGGAGTTCCAGAACCAGATGAGTTGGTCCTTGACTTTGATTTGGTCCTGCTTTTAGCTCTGCTCTCTCTAAGAGCAAGTTGTAGAGACCTTTCCTCTTGGAGCTCCAACACTTTGTCAGTAGGCTTGGCCCTTCTCTTGCTAGCCCTACTGCTCCCACTTCCTTCACCATCCTTCTCAGGGACAACCTCCCTGATTCTCTTATCACCCCTAGACTTCTGTCTAGTCTCATTGTATTTCTGTCTCAGCTCTTCTGAATGATCAGAAGGCACTTGCACACCTTCTTCAGCAACTTCTTCAATCTCAGTTAAAGCATCTGAGGACTCTTCTGAAATGATTTGAGACATTTTCCTTGTCTTTACCACTCTGGCTTTTGTCCTTTTCTTCATCTTAGGCTTCTCCTCCACCTTTTCTTCAGCAGGTTTGGCCACTATCATCCTCCTTTGCTCAGTTTTCTTGCTGAGCTTTCTGAACAGAATATTTTGGGCTGGGAGGGGCTTGGCAAAGGTTTGCATTTGGGAATAATGGGAAAATCTCTCAATCAACAAGCTTGCCCTGGTGCAATACTTGAGTTTCCCTTCTAGCACAACCTTGTTATGAGCTCTCACTTTAAACTTAGCCTTTTCCTTCATCATCTCAGAAATAATGAAGGTCCTCCAATCAAATTTGATCCCCTTGTCACTGGCATCAATGACTGCAGCCATAATTCTGATTCTAGGATGGCTGACCTGCTCCAAGCTCCCAGTGTTGCTCATGAGACTCTTAGTGATTACCTCAAATAAATTGAGAAATTTAGGCTTGAGAGTCTTCTTGTTTTGTGTTGAAGATAGAGGGCCTGGCACTAATAGCCATTCTTGTGCTATGTCATCTTCATGGCCAGCACCATAAGATTCTGGATTTCTTCCTTCTGAAGGCAATCCAAAAGCTCCTTCAAGATCTTCTGAAGAGAATTTCACTCTATGAAATCTCTCTTCTTCATCTTCTTCAGCAACATAGAACAATCTGGTGGAAATCTCACCATCTTCTGGTTTGCCTCTCCATTTGAGAAAGGCAAAGAACTCAGCCATGTAGTTGTCCAAACAAGAGCTTGGCCTTTCCTCCATAAACTTCTGAAGGCCTGCTCTTCTCAACCATCTCAGGGTTGGAGTGATTTCAGGATCTTCACTTGTAAATGATACTATTGGCTCAAAGTGAAGGTTGTTCTTATTGCTCAAATACCCAAAATCAAGGTCTAGAGCCTTGTTGGAAAAATCTATGATCATCTCTGGTCTAACTTTGGGAGCCATTGAAAATTACAGAGATAAAATTGAGAGAGTTTTGAGAGAGTTTGAAGAAAATGAGCTAGGGTTTCGAATACTTGGGGAAGAAGAGTGTGTGGGGAGTTCTTAAGACTTGAGAATATTCTAAAAAGAATGTTTGTCAATGAGTTGGTGAGGTTTGTGTATTTTCAACGGTTGTCAAATATGGAAAAATACACTTGGACGGCCAGGATGAATTTCAGGGGAGTTGGCCAGTTTTGATCCAATGGTTAAAAACCAATGTAACAGTGACTTGTTGGTTTTATTCAAAACGTGGAAGGTATTTAATATTAGTTAATGGTTGGGGAGTTTTCGAGATAGATCATGGCTTGAAAAGTGTAATGCAAACAAGAGTTAAATCTTGGCATTTAATGCATGGAAAGCGACCTTTTGGGTGGGGGACAAATTAAATCCCATAGAGATGATATCTGTATTTGGGACAGGTATCAAGGTAGACAATGATTACCCAAAATAGGTGCTTATCAAACCAAGAAAATAGTTTGATAGCCAGGACAACTTATCTGACCCTACAAGGACAAGTGTCATGAAGAGATGTGGACAAGAGTCCTGAGTTTCAATGGACAAGTGTCCTGAGTGATAGTGATCATCTCTTCTGTACTTCAGTAGACTTGTCCAAGTCTGCTGAAGATCAATTCAGCTCTTTTACTCCCACTAATTTCAATGAGTTTTACTTGTCCAACTTCCCTGGATCAAGTAAACCCAACTCTGCTGATAGCTCCAGAAACCTTGCCTCAGCAAGTGGCTTAGTTAGAATATCAGCTTTTTGATGATCTGTGTGGATCTTGACCAACTTTATATCCTTCTTCTCCACATGATCTCTAATGAAGTGATGCTTGATGTCCACATGTTTGCATCTTGTATGCAAGACAGGATTTTGTGATATAGCAATGGCACTATTGTTATCACAAAATATGGGCACTTCAGTAGAGTTGACTCTGTAGTCTCTTAGTTGTTGTCTTAACCATAGGATCTGAGCACAGCAACTTCCAGCTGCAACATACTCAGCTTCAGTGGTGGAAGTAGACACTGTGTTCTGCTTCTTGGAAAACCAAGATATGAGCTTGTTGCCTAAGAATTGACAAGTCCCTGAAGTGGACTTCCTATCAATTCTGCAACCTCCATAATCAGCATCTGAGTAGCCAGTTAACTCAATGTTGTCATCAGCAGGGTACCAAAGGCCTAGGTTCTCAGTGCCTTTGAGATACCTCAAGATCCTCTTTGCAGCCTCAAAATGGCTTTTCTTAGGATTTGCTTGAAATCTTGCACAAACACCAACTGCAAAGGTGATGTCAGGCCTGCTGGCAGTGAAATAGAGGAGTGAACCAATTATTCCTCTATATTCAGTAGAGTTGGTAGGGACACCATTCTCATCAGGATCCATCTTCCAATTTGTGTTCATAGGGACCCTTACTGGCTTGCTAGTAGCACACCCAAACTTCTTGATCATTTCTCTGGTGTACTTAGCTTGGTTGATGAAGATTCCTTCTTTTGATTGCTTGACTTGTAGACCCAAAAAGAAGTTCATCAGCCCCATCATGGACATCTCAAACTTGCTTTGCATTAGCTTGGAGAACTTCTCACACAGCTTCTCATTAGGTGATCCAAATATTATGTCATCCACATAGATTTGGACAAGCAAGATGTCCTCTCCTTCAGAGATTCTGAAGAGAGTTCTGTCCACAGTTCCCTTGGTGAATCCATGATTCAAGAGAAATTGTGACAGTGTATCATACCAAGCCCTAGGGGCTTGTTTGAGTCCATATAGAGCCTTCTTCAGTCTGTAGACTTGATTTCCAATCTCAAATCCTGGTGGTTGCTCCACATAGACTTCTTCTTTCAATACTCCATTCAGAAAGGCACTCTTGACATCCATTTGATATACTTTGAACCTCTTGTGGGCTGCATAGGCTAGAAAGAGCCTTATTGCTTCTAGCCTTGCCACAGGTGCAAATGTCTCATCATAGTCAATGCCTTCATGTTGGCAATAGCCTTTTGCCACAAGTCTTGCTTTGTTTCTGACAATCACATCATTTTCATTCTTCTTATTCTTGAACACCCACTTTGTTCCAATAACATCTTGATGTGAAGGCCTATCCACCAGCTCCCATACTTCATTTCTGGTGAATTGATTCAGTTCTTCCTGCATGGCTGTTATCCAATTGGCATCTTGAAGTGCTTCCTCAATATCACTTGGTTCTTGCTCTGACAAGAAACAACAGAAAAGAGCACTTTCACCATGGAATCTCCTTGTTTTGACTCCAATACTTGGGTCACCAAGTATGAGATCAGTAGGATGGTCAGTCAACCAAGTCCTTTTTTTTCTGATCTCTTAAGTAGAGTTGTCCTCTACTAAAGTTGAGTCATTTTGATCATAAAATTCAGGATAATTGAATGCAGGATCTAATTCAGGATCATAATCAGGGGTGTTGTCCTCAATGTCAGGGACATTGGCATTTTCAACATTTTGAGTTCCCCCTTGATTATTTAATCCATAAACTACCTCAGCAGGAACTGCTTCTTCATTGGTAGTTGTTACCTGGATGTGAACTGGGATTGGATCATTCAGTTCACCATTCCTTTCAGTGGGATTTCCCTCAGGAGAATTGCCTTCAGGGTTGTTGTCCAAAGTGAAATTTTCAGGTAGGTTGGTTTGGACAACTTCTATGAAATCAGTGTCTTTGTCTTTTAGGCTCAGTCTGGTTGTCCTCTGTGTGATTTCTTCTGATTCCAAGTTCTCATTCCTGAACTCATGAATAGATTCATCAAACACAACATGAGGTGTTTCCTCTACAATAAGGGTTTTCTTGTTGTAGACTCTGAAGGCTCTACTGATTTGAGAGTATCCAAGAAATACTCCTTCATCAGCTTTGCTGTCAAAGACTTTCAGCTGATCTTTCCCATTATTGTGAATAAAACACTTGCAATCAAAGATGTGAAAGTATGACACTTTAGGCAATCTTCCTTTCCAGAGTTCATAGGGGGTTTTGCCTTGCCCCTTAGTGATCAAACATCTATTCTGAGTATGGCATGCAGTGTTTATAGCTTCAGCCCAAAACCTCTTAGGCAAATTAGAATCAGCAATTAAAGTTCTAGCAGCCTCTTTTAAAGTTCTATTTCTTCTCTCTGCAACTCCATTTTGTTGAGGAGTTCTAGCTGCTGAGGTTTCATGAGCTATTCCATTAGATGTGCAATACTCATTGATGTATGAATTAATGAACTCAGTGCCTTTATCAGATCTTATCTTGATAATGCTTAGGCTTTTCTCATTTGACAATCTCTTTAGAAGTTCAGGCAGTTTGACTTGAGTTTCCTTCTTATTAAGGAGAAATACTACCCATGTGAACCTAGAGAAGTCATCTACTACAACCAATGTGTATTTTCTACCATTTATGCTTGCAGGGGTAATTGGTCCAAATAGGTCCATATGTAAAAGTTCAAGTACCCTTTCAGTAGAGATGACTGGTTTTCCCTTAAATGAGGCTTTGATCTGTTTTCCTTCTTGGCATGGTTTGCAAACATGCTCTTTAATGAAGACCTCATTAGGTAGTCCTTTAACTAATGCATTTCTAGCAATTTTGTTCATTGTTTTGAAGTTCAAGTGGTTTAGTCTTTTATGCCATAACCAACTTTGTTCACTAGAACTCTTAGCAATGAAGCATGCAGCATTAGTGGACTTGTCCCAGTCTGCAAAATACACATTTCCTTTTCTAGTTCCAGTCAATAGAGTTTGTTGAGCCTTATCTTTGATTAAGCATTTTCCACTAGAAAACTCAACTTTGAAATCTTTATCACAGAATTGACTGATACTTAGGAGATTGTATTTGAGACCAGCCATATAAGATACATTGGATACTTTGATGTTACCAATCATCAAAGTACCATAACCTTTTGTAGTTGCTTGTGAGCTGTCTCCAAAAGTGACATTTGGGCCTTCTTTTTCAATAAAATCAGTGAGGAGTTCCTTGTTTCCAGTCATGTGCCTTGAACATCCACTGTCAAGGTACCATGCTGACTTTTTGCTCATGCTCCTCTTCTTGTGGCCCATTGGTACCTGCAATTAGATTGGTTTAGGTACCCTTTGAGTTTTGGGTCCTGAGAGGTTAGTTGTACCTTTAGGAACCCAAACTTGCCTAATAACCCTGATTGATTCAAGGTGGCTAAGTTGTCTTCCTCTAGCATCTAAATACACTGTCTTTCCCTTAAATGCCTTTGGGAAAGTGTGTGTGAGTGTGTTAACTCTATAAGTTTCAGGAGAGTTGTCAAGTCTCCTGAACTTTTGAGTTCTTTGTGCAACTTGAGGGAATCTTTGAGGAAAGGCTTTCTTATGACCATTACCCTTTGGCATGAAGGGTTTTGGTTGTCTCATTTTATTCTGCCTTTGAGGAAAGTTGTCCTTAGGTCTATTCAGCTGAGGCTTTCTCAGAAGAGTTGGCCTAGGCTGATTATACCTTGGACACTTCCTCTGAACATTGTTCAGTAGAGTTGCCCTACCATTGGGTCTACTCTGCTGACCAGCATTCATCTTATGTTCAGGAGCTTTGACCATTTCCTTAGGTTTAGGCCTATTCTCCTGAAGCATTTGATTAGGCAGATCATCCATTTTGCCCTTTCCTTTGTCTAGTGACTTAATTATTTCATTTTCAGTTTGTGCCACTGACTTAACAAAGATTCTCTTAGTGTTACTCACAGAAGCAACACTAAGACAAGGTGAAGATTCAAATGGATCAAAACCTAATCCACTTCTTTGAGCCATAGGTCTTTGATAACTCTGAATTTCCTCTATTGCTCTAGAGGATTTCTTCAGAGCAGACATCTTTAATTTCAGGCTCTCTTCACTTGATTTAAGAATATCATATTCATGTGAGAGGTTTTCAAACTTGGCATTGAGAATTTTAAGTTCAAAATCTTTTCTCTTCTGAGAGAGAAGTTGATCATCAATCTCCTTTTGTTGGTCAACTATCCTGAGATTTGCTTCCTCAAGCTCTCTCAAGACTTGTTGATACAACTCAGTAGACTTGACATCAACAACTGTCTCAGAGTTTTTGGCAAGTTCAATAGCCAATCTTTCATTTTCTCTCACACAGTTATCATGAAATTCTTGTAGCATAGTGAAATCTTCCATCAACTTTCCAAGGGAAAGCTTCAAGTTGACCTCACTATTGTTTTGTGAGATGAATGATGGTGAACTAGAAGTAGAGGATACCTCATCATCCTCAAGAGCCATGTTGCAGACATCATCATCATCATCACTGTTGGAGAACAGTCCATCTGAAGAGTTGAAGCTTTCAGCACTATCAGATTCTTCACCAGCCATCATGGCCTTTCTATTGGTGAATTTTCTGTCTCTTTTAGCTTGTCTCTCTCTTCTCTCCTTAGAGCTTAATTCAGGGCAATCATACTGGAAGTGCCCTTTCTTCTTGCAGTTATAGCACAAATCTTCATCATCTTCTTTCTTTGATTCTTCTTTTCTTTTTGATGATGAAGGTTCAGCTCTACTGGACCTTCTCCTATCAGAGTACTTGTCCTCTGATCTCTTCTCTTCAGGCTTTTTGGTTTCAGCCAGATTTTCAGGAGAGTTGTACCTTCTCCTGAATTTGTTGTCCTGGTAGAATTTCTTGTATCTACCAAACCTTGAATTTAGCTTTTCAAACCTTCTAGACATCAAGGCTGGTTCTTCCTTCATTTCAGTCTTTGAGACTGACTTTGATGATCTTGGAGAAGACTGCATTTCTAGTTCAGCAGCTTTGGCTTTGAATGCCACTCCCTTAGTAGGATTTGAAGGTTCCTCAATAGGCTTTCTTCTATTGAGATCGAACTCATATGCTTTGTGTTCAGAGAAGATTTGTTGCATGGGCATGGTGGAAAGATCTTTGGTATTTTGCATCATCACAGCATAGACATCCCACTTTTGAGTGAGACTCATTAAGATCTTCAATCCAACTTCTCTCTTAGTGTAGACCTTGCCCAATGAGTTGATCTCATTCATCACATCAGTGAATCTACCAGCAAACTTATCAATGGACTCCTCAGACTCCATTGCAAACTGTTCAAATTTCTGCACAGCAACTTGGAGCTTATTCTCCTTGATCTTTTCAATACCCTCACACATTTCAGCAAGAGTATCCCAAATTTCTTTGGCAGTTGTGCAGTGGTAGACCCTTCCCATGACTGCATCTGGAATTGTTTGATAGAGAGTGTTCATTGCTAGATAATTCAGATTATCCTTCCTCTTTTCATCAGCAGTGAAGTCATCTTCATCTTTAGGAAGTACATCTCTTGTGTCTGCCCTTTGAGCCTCTGTGACTCTGGGATTAACAAATGTGAACACAAAAGGACCTCTTGTGATCACTCTCAACATATCAGTATGAAGAGATGCAAGATGAGCTCTCATTCTGATTTTCCAGAAATCATAATTATCAATTGAGAACATGGGCAATTTGTGATGAGATATGTGATTGACTGGATTAGTTGCCATATTGTCCAATCCTTGAACAGCAGGAGGTGGAACTGCAGCATTTATGTTTTGATCAGGATTTTGTTGCTGCTGGTTCTGGTTGTTGTTATTTCCTCTTGCCATTTCTGTAAGAGAAGGTTAGACAATAGATACAAAGGACTTCAGATAGATCAGTTCAGTGACCACACCAAATATGTGAATTTTTGAAAACCAAGATGGCTTCTCAGAAGCAGTGGTCTTTGAACCCCTGCTCTGATACCACTTGTTGGTCCTGAAAGGAATATATAACAAGTGTATGGGGGGGGGAATACACTTGTATGCAAATTCTTTTCTAATTTGATCAAACCAGAGCTCAGCAAGGTTGTCTTGGACAACTCTACTGAAGATGATTAACTCAACTAAGATAATCAGACTACTAAGTACTATTGAGTACTTAGTTGAATAACTATCTAGGGGAGTTATATGTGCGGAATAGTGGTTGGCCCTTGTAGTTTAGACTCCTTTAGATTCTGAAATCACTTAGTCAATTCAATACAGTCCAGTTTCAGGGAACTTGTCCAAATCAGTTTTGCACAGTCTTAAAATGTTTAGTCCTTTGAAAGATCAGTTTGTGTGCAGTGTTGAGTGTATGAAAGTACTTGAAAGTAAATCAACACAAGAAGTTATAGTGGTTCAGAGACTCAAGCTCCTACATCCACTTTCCCTGATTGAACAGGATAATTCCTTCACTCTTGGAATTAACTTGTTTTATAGTGCCAAGGTGCACTTGATCAAGAACACCACTCTTGGTGAATTGATCCCAAGGATGTCTAGAGTCCTAGTACCCTCTTCTCAACTCAGAACTGAACTGTTCTTCTCTCAACAGTCAGCTCCTACCACTTCTACTACTACAATCTTCTCACTTTCACTCTTGAAAGATATGAGGATTGAAGTAAGGTTCCAACTAATGAGATATCCTTTACAATGAAGATCAGTGTATAAGGATAGGATATCTCTCTAAGCTTGTGTATGGATATACAGTGTAGTACAGCTTAGAAGAAGTGTATGAAGACTAAGATAGTCTTTGAAAGCTTTGAAAGCACTCTAGCTTGTAAGAACTTGAGGTTAGATGTGCTTGGTTGAGGTTGAAGTTGGATGCTTTCAAATGGTCTTCACACTTCTGTATTTATAGACAAATGAAGGATTTGCCCGTTGGAGAGGCAGCCCCAAATGTCCATAAATGTCTTCTTTCAGTTCTTCAACTTAGAAGACAGAATCTTGATAGTGACATGTCCTCATTTGGGAAATAAACGGCTGTAAGAGCTTTGTCTTCATTCTGCAGCACTCTTCCCAATGTCTGACTTTCAGATTCTCTTGTTAAGACTTGGACATTGCATCTGAAGGTTGTTCCATTGATAGGACAACATACCTCATCATTTGGACAACTCTTCTTATCACTATCAGCAGTCTTGCTTATCAGCAAGGTTGGCTTGCTCTTCTTCAGATGACTTGGCTCATACCCTTGTTTCACTTCAGTGTGATCTTAGCATGTTGATTTGTAGTTCTTTAGGGTGTGGTTGTCTGTATATCTTCAGCATAGTTGACCTCAAGCTTTCAGCGCACTTGATCTTGATTACTTGTACTGAGACAACTCCTCTGGACAACTCTCCTGATCAGTATAGTTGGTCTTCAAAAGACTTAGTGTTGAATCCAGAGTTTGAGCCTTGAGGGGACTTGATCTTGATGGGCTTCTAAGCATATTTTCCCCCTCAAATTGTGCATCTAATCATCTAAGAGCTACCTAACATATTAGCTCCTCATCTAGCCTTTATACTATATGTTCTAACATTTCTAGAACATATTCAATTTGACTTTGGCATATCTCAGGGGGTTTTGGTATTCAATCAAAACATATCTCATTTTATTCCCAACACATTGGAACAAAGTGGATTTATAAGAATAAAACTGATGAGTCTGGAAACATTGTTAGGAACAAAGCTAGGTTAGTTGCACAAGGTTACACCCAAGTTGAAGGTGTTGATTTTGATGAAACTTTTGCACCCGTTGCTAGGATAGAATCTATTAGGTTATTGCATGTTTTATTGATATTAAACTACATCAAATGGATGTAAAAGCTGCATTCTTAAATGGCATATTGAATGAAGAAGCATATGTTGAACAACCTAAAGGTTTTGAAGATGCACAATACCCGGATCATGTGTACAAACTAAAGAAAGCATTGTATGGTCTAAAACAAGCTCCTAGAGCATAGTATGGTAGGCTAACGGACTTTCTTTTAGAGTATGGATTTATTAGAGGAGAAGCCGATAGAACTTTGTTTATTAAGCACACTGGAGAAGGTTTACTAATTGCTCAAATATATGTTGATGACATTGTGTTTGGTTCAACTTGTGATAAAATGCTGAACAGATTTGTTGAAGCAATGACAGCAACATTTGAGATGAGTATGGTTGGAGACTTGAATTATTTTTTAGGTCTTCAAATCAAGCAATGTAAGGTTGGTATTTTCTTCTCTCAAGGTAAGTATGCTAAAAACTTAGTCAAACGGTTTGGTCTTGAAAGCTCAAAAGTAATGAAAACACCTATGGGTTCTACTTTGAAACTTTGCAAAAACAATGGTGGAAAGGATGTTGATCCAACATTGTATAGATCCATGATAGGTAGTTTACTTTATCTAACCTCTAGTAGACCTGACATTATGTATAGTGTGTGTGTTTGTGTTAGGTACCAAGCTAATCCAAAGGAATCTCACCTGAATGCAGTGAAAAGGATAATCAGATACGTTTCAGGTACAAGTGAACTAGGGATATGGTACACTAAGGACACCAACAACACATTGATTGGATACAGTGATGCGGATTGGGCTGGAGATATAGATGACAAAAAGAGTACGAGTGGAGGATGTTTCTACATGGGGAACAATCTTGTGTCTTGGCATAGCAAGAAACAAAATTGTGTTTCTCAATCCACCCGAATCTGAATACATAGCTGCAGGAAGTTGTTGCACACAGCTATTGTGGTTAAGTAAGATGTTTCATGACTATGGAATTGAAAACAATATCCTCACAATTTTCTGTGATAACACGCTATTAACATATCTAAGAATCTGGTACAACACTCACTCACTAAGCACATTAGCATTAGACATCATTTTATGAGAGATTTAGTGGAGAAGAACATAGTTAAGTTGGAATATGTGCCTACTGAAAATCAAAATGCTGATATTTTTACTAAAGCTCTTGACCATGAGAGATTCTCATTTTTTAGGAAATCTCTTGGTATGTGTAATATCTGAATAATTCTTGAGAGGATGTTATCACAAATGCGGTAGCATTTGGGACAACAGCCTAAGGTGGTATAGTTATTATAGATTTGATTGATTTCTTATTTTCGTTGAATAATTCATTTGTAAAATATTCTTGAATCTGAAATTTGTTTGTGCAAAAATAGGCATGTACTACACCTCTCAAAAGCTTGAAAAATTGAGAATGTTACAGCATACTAAAAGATGTACCAAATTCACTGAGTAACTATGGAGCACGGAGTTCGCTACTACGATGCCTTCTTTTCAAAAGGTGAATTTTGGTAAAAACATCAAGAGGTTCGTAATCCATTAAGTAAGTATGGGGCACGGAGTTCGCTACTACGATGTACTCTACAGGAACAATGGATCAATACGAATTAGATGCTGTAGCACAAAAAGAAGAAATGCAATGAAAAGAAAAATGCTGAAATATTGGCTACATTGGATAGGTAAAACCTGTGAAAAACCAATGTTGAGGTGTATGTCAAATCCTTGAGCACAACATTACATGATTTAATTATATTTTTATAAGTTGTAATTATTTAATTAATTGTGGGAATTTATTTTATTTATTTATAATTATACTAACCACGTTCCTTTTATTATTTCAGATTATACACATTTTTAATTTTAATTAATTCTAGAATATTCTTAATTTAATTAATTTATTAATTAAGATTTTACCCCACTAACTCACCCATGATTTACTTGTGGCTGAATTTGTGGAGCATTATCCATTTAATCTAGAATTTTCTTTAAGTCAAGCCTTAATCTCACGTACATTATTCCAACTACTAGCTCTCTCTATATAAATTCTCCCATTTCATGATTTTCTAAGTTTTGTAATTAATTGAGTAAGTTGAGTATTAATTTTGCAGATTTGTTATAAGCTAACTGTGTGTCTCGATTCTTGTGTTGATCCCTTTCGAATTCTTTAGTTTAAATGGCAGGAAACAAGAAAACCCACTCACAGAAACCAAACTCTCCCAACTCACAATCGTCATCTCCATCTCTCTCGAATCTTCACACTCTAGCTTCCATGGCTGCTTCACACAAAAATTCACCCCCAACTGCCGCAACCGTCACACCCATTCCAGCTACTCCGACAACCATCCACATACCAAACAAAGCCACACTCTCCGAGCTTAACCAGGCGGTTGAGAATTTTTCTCAATCGATGAGATCGTCTACTCCACCCATCCTCACGATTAGTGATATGTCCATAGACATCTCTCACTACTTGCACACAAATGAAGTGATCACTACTGCACCTTCTTCATCCACAGCCGAAAAGCCCCAAATTCCGAGCCCTAACGCTGAAATAGAGGCCCCGACTACAGCCTCTATGGGGGAGAACGAGAAGGAGATTGAAGAATCCCCTATTGCTGAGTCAAAGGAGTCGTCGAATGCGGAGACATCCGACAATGAGGACGCTCAGATGGAGGATGCTGAAGCGCTCGAAAATTCCGGCAAAACTGACTCTGACATCTCAAAGTCGGACTCTGAACCGATTCCTTTCAAGAGGAATGTTGAGAAAGGGAAGAGAAAGAGGAGCTCAGTGCCAAGGAGACGATCAAACCGAGTTTTCACTCGAGTTGATTATTCTGACTCTTTGAGGAAGAAGAAGAAGCTAGGTGGTGATGTTGCTGAACCGATTCAGGTATTCTCTGAATCTGAAGAAGAAGTGGTGATTGAGAAGCCAACCAAGAAAAAAGCTGATCCTAAGGGGAAGGGAAAGGCAAAAATTGATGTTGTTCGAACAATGCCTGAAGAACCAGAACCTGATTCTGATTCTGAAATGGAGGTTTGTCTCAGGGATATGCAGCAAGCCCTGAAGAAGAATGCTGCCTCACATGTTGAATCAAGTGCTCCAGCACCAGAACCTGATGATGGAGATGATTCGAGCAGTGCAGCTTCAGACAAAAGCTCTAAAAAGGAAGCTGAATCCAGTTCTGAAGAGGAGAAAGAACCAAGCTCAAAGGAAAGTACTTCTGAGGAAGGTAATTCTGAAACTGAAGTAGATTCTGATATTGATGGATTGGTTGATAAGATTACTAGGCTGTCTAGGAGGAAACTGTTGATGGAAAGGAGAATTCATGTTTCTGATTTTGAGAGTAAGAATTTAATTCAATTCTTAGAGGTTAGAAAGTTGATGAAAGCTCTGAACTTGTGTGATACTTTTGTTTCTGATTGGGTGTATGAATTTTATGCATGTCTGAGGAAGAGTAATGGTAGGAGGAGTTCCCGTTGGTATGGGAATGTACAGTTTAGGGGGAGTATAATTCCATTTACACCAGAGTTGATTAATGATTTCTTAGAAATAGAACCAGTACTTGATGATGATGAACCTGATTTGGATGTTGTTACTGCTTCTATGACTGGTGGTTTGTTGACTAGATGGAAAAATGGAATGTTGGCCAAGGACCTTACATCTCTTTATTCTGTGTAGCACAAATTGATTGTTTATAATTGGATACCCTCCGCCAACTCAACCAAAGTGACAAAGGATCAAGCAATCTTGCTTTATAGGATAGTGGTTTTGAGGAAGTTTAATTTGGGATTGACTATTTTCCACCACATGATGAAGTTTAGTGGTGATATTTCTGATAAAGGCAACCTTCCATACCCTGTGCTTATATGTTCTTATCTGAAGATGCATGGTTTTAGCCCTAAGAAGACTGAAGTTCTTAGAGGTAAGGTTCCTTTATACACCATTTCACCTGCTTTGCTCATTGGTGAAAGAGTGAAAGATCTGCCCTTGCACAATCCTGGAAGTTCTTCTCAAAGACCAGCTCCTGCTCAACCTCAACCCACACCAGCACAGAGACCTGAACAGAACACAGCTGCACCTAATGCTTCACCAGATGCTGAGAACATTGGTGGTAATTCTGATATATACCACATTCTCTGTTCCCAGATCTTTTATATTATTGCAGTTACAGCACTTACAGGACCAGATTGATGAGCTCCAGTTCATCAAAGACAAGTGGACCAGGCTACTTTCCACTACAACAGGGGGAGTACCACCTTCCACTTCAGCTAGAGCTTCTGGAGTTGTTATTGAAGAGCTGAATCCTGAAGCTGGAGGTGTACCTGATGCTGCTGCTGCTACAGAGAATGGAGGAACTGTTGCTGCTAACAATGTTGTTGCACTCTTTGCATCAACTTGTTTTATTGAGGAACCAGAGGAGGCTGATGAAGATAAGTTTGCAGATACTGCTGAAGATGATGAGGATATGGAAATCCTCTATGCTGATATCTAGAACAGATGATGCAAGACAGGGGGAGTACTGAAGTACAGATGGCACATGTGCAGGACCTTGATGCTGCTGCTATTGTTATAGCAATTCATGCCATTTTTCAGTCCTACTTTTGTTTTTGTTATTCTGTTATGTTTAAGTTAAATTTTGTTTATTCTGATACAATATTTATTATTTCTAGTTGATAGGATGTCTATATTTATCTTGCTTAAATTAGTTTGCACTAATGATATTTGATTACTGCTTATTGCTTAATTTGTTTTCTTATCATTAATTGCCTACTGCATGATGAATATGCCTTGTTAAGTTTGTTTATTTTTTATTTTTATTGCTCTGATTATTTTTTTTGGAGTCTTACTTAAGTCTTAGAACTAATCTGGTGTATACCCTTATATGCTCTGATTTAATCTTTGATTTTTGTAAAAGTTATATGTTTTTGTAAACAAGTGTACTGTTTATACTTGTTTTGGTTTTGAATAAGATTACTTTGATCTTATGGCACGGATCTTAGTAAAATTATTCTTGATCTCTTTTTGATTTGATCCAACGGTTACAACAGGTATTGTCTTGACTAGTATTTAGACTTGATGTCAACCTCACCTAAATACATAATACTGAGTATGTATAGAAATATATGTGCATCAGGTGTGTTGTAGTCGAAAGGTCAAATTGGGGGAGATTGTAGATGTTGTTAACTCTTAAATGCTTTAACATTATCAACAACATCTTAATTTGACCTTCCTTGATTTATTCTAAGTCATTTCTGAAATGTTACATTAAATGTTGTACTAAATGCTCTCACATTCAGGAACGATTCTAGAAGCTTCTACAAAAGTCTGGAACTTGGAAGATTCCAGAATGTTGGAGAACGTACTAGAAGGCTTTGGAGCATTATAGAACGACCTGGAAGATGGAAGAAGGATCTAGAAAGATCATGGAAGTTGAGGTCCTAAAAAATAGGATCTCATAATGGAAAGATCTAGAACTTGGCTATTTCCCTATAAATACCGCTGGAGCCTTTCATTTCAAAGTATGCACTATTCGAGTAACACCTTCTTGAGAGTTCAACCCTAGTTCGGAGTTATGGTCAGTAGTTGTATCATTTGACGTACGCCGAGGGATACCACACCTTCCAGTGTACTTAGTTCTAGTCTTGTATCGAGTGAGAGTGAATCATAGATCAGATTAGTTCTTTAGACAGTGTTCTTACACTTAAGTCGATTTGCAGATTCAGGCACCTGCCTCGATCGTAGTTTCTGTTTGTGGAATGTTGAAGTAATTGCTGAGACATTTCACACGACATTTTTGTATATAACTTAGGAACTAAGTTATTTTCGCCGTAAGGCTTAGCATAGGTTTTGTTATTAATAAAATCTATGTTAAAAAATATTCCATTGTGTTCGTATTGTGTTTTAGTGTTTTAGACTTCCGCTGTGTACTGTGTTTACTTATTCACATTCTGTTAGAGTTAATGCTACACTAATTGTCACAACATACAGTGTAACATTGTTCTGTTTTTTACTTAAACACTAGATACTACCCCACGCACACTTTCAGTTTTGTTTTAGTCATTTTCTCTTGTACACATATAATTGATGGTTTAGAATTTATACACCGTTTGTTGCCATAATTTAAATATTTATTAAACTTAAACCTATAATCTTAGATACATCTGATGTCAATTTTAATGAAGAATCATTTCAAAATATTTAACAGGATTTTAATTTTATTACTTTCCAATCATACATGTGATTTTTTGTGCCTATTCTATAATTAACTTCTTCTATTTTTAAGCTAGTTAGATGTGATTTCCCAAACTATTAAAGGCGAAAACTCTTCTCATTTTCCTTATGTTTAATTCACTGAGCAAGCTAAAATGGTGATGTATAGCGAGTTTTTCTTCAGATGACACACCTGCTGAATTATGATTTCCTCATGTGCCGCCCGCTCACTTCCGTCGCGATGATCAACCTTTAACCTCCTTGTCGTCGATGATCCGCAGCTCATCGGAATTGTAATTTCAACGCTTACTGGAAGAAGTACTTGAAGGGGTCGATCAACAAAGTGAGGATGTCGTTTAAATTAGAGACAGTCAGCAGCCAGAGAAGGTGCCTGTTAAGGCGGAGGGACCACATTCGATGGATTCCGACGAACATCGGGCATTTCTCAGACATAGCCGAGAGTTGGCTTGCACCGCTGTCGCACTGATCAGGTTAAATATTTTACTCCATCGTCACATTTTAGATTTCAAACAACTTAAAAAATTAATAACCGTAAATTAAGAAATTATGAGTTGTGCTTTACTCGTGCTTAGGAAACTAACAACAACGCTCTCGAGACAGTAGCACCGACATCCATTTCATCGCTGAACAAAGGTCGTTTGATTCTCCGAGTGCTAAAATAAATTGAATTAAAAAATGTGAATAATAAAAATAAATTTATGGGCCCCACGCTTTTCCTAACCCAATAGTCACATCAAGAAAAGTAAAGTAGAAGTGCACATTTGTCTTTGTCCCCACATGAAAGTAAAGCAAAAATAATGGTAGAATCGGCATTTTAGGAGTCATTTTGTATTGATTGGTAATTATTTAATAGTGATTGTACGAGAATGTACTCACTCCACTCTACAATAAGTTTTGTTTTAGTCATTTTCTCTTGTACACAAATAAGTGATGGTTTAGAATTTGTACACCGTTTGTTGCCATTATACCCTCTCTCTAACTTTAGAAAATCTCTTAATTTCTAACTTACTTTTATAAACTTGGAAATAATTGAAAAAGATTTGTTGAAAGAATTTGGAAAGATTTGAAGGGAATTAATTTGATTACAATCTTCCCATAATTTAAATATTTATTAAACTTAAACCTATAATCTTAGATACATCTGACGTCACTTTTAATGAAGAATCATTTCAAAATATTTAACAGGATTTTAATTTTATTACTTTCCAATCATACATGTGATTTTTTGTGCCTATTCTATAATTAACTTCTTCTATTTTTAAGCTGGTTAGATGTGATTTCCCAAACTATTAAAGGCGAACACTCTTCTCATTTTCCTTATGTTTAATTCACTGAGCAAGCTAAAATGGTGATGTATAGCGAGTTTTTCTTCAGATGACATACCTGCTGAATTATGATTTCCTCATGTGCCGCCCGCTCACTTCCGTCGCGATGATCAACCTTTAACCTCCTTGTCGTCGATGATCCGCAGCTCATCGGAATTGTAATTTCAACGCTTACTGGAAGAAGTACTTGAAGGGGTCGATCAACAAAGTGAGGATGTCGTTTAAATTAGAGACAGTCAGCAGCCAGAGAAGGTGCCTGTTAAGGCGGAGGGACCACATTCGATGGATTCCGACGAGCATCGGGCATTTCTCAGACATAGCCGAGAGTTGGCTTGCACCGCTGTCGCACTGATCAGGTTAAATATTTTACTCCATCGTCACATTTTAGATTTCAAACAACTTAAAAAATTAATAACCGTAAATTAAGAAATTATGAGTTGTGCTTTACTCGTGCTTAGGAAACTAACAACAACGCTCTCGAGACAGTAGCACCGACACCATTTCATCGCTGAACAAAGGTCGTTTGATTCTCCGAGTGCTAAAATAAATTGAATTAAAAAATTTGAATAAAATAAATTGAATTAAAAAATGTGAATAATAAAAATAAATTTATGGACCCCACGCTTTTCCTAACCCAATAGTCACATCAAGAAAAGTAAAGTAGAAGTGCACATTTGTCTTTGTCCCCACATGAAAGTAAAGCAAAAATAATGGTAGAATCGACATTTTAGGAGTCATTTTGTATTGATTGGTAATTATTTAATAGTGATTGTACGAGAATGTACTCACTCCACTCTACAATAAGTTTTGTTTTAGTCATTTTCTCTTGTACACAAATAAGTGATGGTTTAGAATTTGTACACCGTTTGTTGCCATTATACCCTCTCTCTAACTTTAGAAAATCTCTTAATTTCTAACTTACTTTTATAAACATGGAAATAATTGAAAAAGATTTGTTGAAAGAATTTGGAAAGATTTGAAGGGAATTAATGTGATTACAATCTTCCAATAATTTAAATATTTATTACACTTAAACCTATAATCTTAGATACATCTGACATCAATTTTAATGAAGAATCATTTAAAAATATTTAATAGGATTTTAATTTTATTACTTTCCAATCATACATGTCATTTTTTGTGCCTATTCTATAATTAACTTCTTCTATTTTTAAGCTGGTTAGATGTGATTTCCCAAACTATTAAAGGCGAAAACTCTTCTCATTTTCCTTATGTTTAATTCACTAAGCAAGCCAAAATGGTGATGTATAACGAGTTTTTCTTCAGATGACATACCTGCTGAATTATGATTTCCTCATGTGCCGCCCGCTCACTTCCGTCGCGATGATCAACCTTTAACCTCCTTGTCGTCGATGATCCGCAGCTCATCGGAATTGTAATTTCAACGCTTACTGGAAGAAGTACTTGAAGGGGTCGATCAACAAAGTGAGGATGTCGTTTAAATTAGAGACAGTCAGCAGCCAGAGAAGGTGCCTGTTAAGGCGGAGGGACCACATTCGATGGATTCCGACGAGCATCGGGCATTTCTCAGACATAGCCGAGAGTTGGCTTGCACCGCTGTCGCACTGATCAGGTTTAATATTTTACTCCATCGTCACATTTTAGATTTCAAACAACTTAAAAAATTAATAACCGTAAATTAAGAAATTATGAGTTGTGCTTTACTCGTGCTTAGGAAACTAACAACAACGCTCTCGAGACAGTAGCACCGACATCCATTTCATCGCTGAACAAAGGTCGTTTGATTCTCCGAGTGCTAAAATAAATTGAATTAAAAAATTTGAATAAAATAAATTGAATTAAAAAATGTGAATAATAAAAATAAATTTATGGGCCCCACGCTTTTCCTAACCCAATAGTCACATCAAGAAAAGTAAAGTAGAAGTGCACATTTGTCTTTGTCCCCACATGAAAGTAAAGCAAAAATAATGGTAGAATCGACATTTTAGGAGTCATTTTGTATTGATTTGTAATTATTTAATAGTGATTGTACGAGAATGTACTCACTCCACTCTACAATAAGTTTTGTTTTAGTCATTTTCTCTTGTACACAAATAAGTGAGGGTTTAGAATTTGTACACCGTTTGTTGCCATTATACCCTCTCTCTAACTTTAGAAAATCTCTTAATTTCTAACTTACTTTTATAAACTTGGAAATAATTGAAAAAGATTTGTTGAAAGAATTTGGAAAGATTTGAAGGGAATTAATGTGATTACAATCTTCCCATAATTTAAATATTTATTACACTTAAACCTATAATCTTAGATACATCTGACATCAATTTTAATGAAGAATCATTTAAAAATATTTAACAGGATTTTAATTTTATTACTTTCCAATCATACATGTCATTTTTTGTGCCTATTCTATAATTAACTTCTTCTATTTTTAAGCTGGTTAGATGTGATTTCCCAAACTATTAAAGGCGAAAACTCTTCTCATTTTCCTTATGTTTAATTCACTAAGCAAGCCAAAATGGTGATGTATAACGAGTTTTTCTTCAGATGACATACCTGCTGAATTATGATTTCCTCATGTGCCGCCCGCTCACTTCCGTCGCGATGATCAACCTTTAACCTCCTTGTCGTCGATGATCCGCAGCTCATCGGAATTGTAATTTCAACGCTTACTGGAAGAAGTACTTGAAGGGGTCGATCAACAAAGTGAGGATGTCGTTTAAATTAGAGACAGTCAGCAGCCAGAGAAGGTGCCTGTTAAGGCGGAGGGACCACATTCGATGGATTCCGACGAGCATCGGGCATTTCTCAGACATAGCCGAGAGTTGGCTTGCACCGCTGTCGCACTGATCAGGTTAAATATTTTACTCCATCGTCACATTTTAGATTTCAAACAACTTAAAAAATTAATAACCGTAAATTAAGAAATTATGAGTTGTGCTTTACTCGTGCTTAGGAAACTAACAACAACGCTCTCGAGACAGTAGCACCGACACCATTTCATCGCTGAACAAAGGTCGTTTGATTCTCCGAGTGCTAAAATAAATTGAATTAAAAAAATTGAATAAAATAAATTGAATTAAAAAATGTGAATAATAAAAATAAATTTATGGACCCCACGTTTTTCCTAACCCAATAGTCACATCAAGAAAAGTAAAGTAGAAGTGCACATTTGTCTTTGTCCCCACATGAAAGTAAAGCAAAAATAATGGTAGAATCGACATTTTAGGAGTCATTTTGTATTGATTGGTAATTATTTAATAGTGATTGTACGAGAATGTACTCACTCCACTCTACAATAAGTTTTGTTTTAGTCATTTTCTCTTGTACACAAATAAGTGATGGTTTAGAATTTGTACACCGTTTGTTGCCATTATACCCTCTCTCTAACTTTAGAAAATCTCTTAATTTCTAACTTACTTTTATAAACATGGAAATAATTGAAAAAGATTTGTTGAAAGAATTTGGAAAGATTTGAAGGGAATTAATGTGATTACAATCTTCCAATAATTTAAATATTTATTAAACTTAAACCTATAATCTTAGATACATCTGACATCAATTTTAATGAATAATCATTTCAAAATATTTAATAGGATTTTAATTTTATTACTTTCCAATACATGTGATTTTTTGTGCCTATTCTATAATTAACTTCTTCTATTTTTAAGCTGGTTAGATGTGATTTCCCAAACTATTAAAGGCGAAAACTCTTCTCATTTTCCTTATGTTTAATTCACTGAGCAAGCCAAAATGGTGATGTATAGCGAGTTTTTCTTCAGATGACATACCTGCTGAATTATGATTTCCTCATGTGCCGCCCGCTCACTTCCGTCGCGATGATCAACCTTTAACCTCCTTGTCGTCGATGATCCGCAGCTCATCGGAATTGTAATTTCAACGCTTACTGGAAGAAGTACTTGAAGGGGTCGATAAACAAAGTGAGGATGTCGTTTAAATTAGAGACAGTCAGCAGCCAGAGAAGGTGCCTGTTAAGGCGGAGGGACCACATTCGATGGATTCCGACGAGCATCGGGCATTTCTCAAACGTAGCCGAGAGTTGGCTTGCACCGCTGTCGCACTGATCAGGTTAAATATTTTACTCCATCGTCACATTTTAGATTTCAAAGAACTTAAAAAATTAATAACCGTAAATTAAAAAGTTATGAGGTGTGCTTTACTCGTGCTTAGGAAACTAACAACAACGCTCTCTAGATAGTAGCACCGACATCCATTTCATCGCTGAACAAAGGTCGTTTGATTCTCTGAGTGCTAAAATAAATTGAATTAAAAAATTTGAATAAAATATATAAATTGAATTAAAAAATGTGAATAATAAAAATAAATTTATGGGCCCCACGCTTTTCCTAACCCTAGTCACATCAAGAAAAGTAAAGTAGAAGTGCACATTTATCTTTGTACCCACATGAAAGTAAAGCAAAAATAAGGGTAGAATCGACATTTTAGGAGTCATTTTGTATTGATTAGTAATTATTTAATAGTGATTGTACGAGAATGTACTCACTCCACTCTACAATAAGTTTTGTTTTAGCCATTTTCTCTTGTACACAAATAAGTGATGTTTTAGAATTTGTACACCGTTTGTTCCCATTATACCCTCTCTCTAACTTTAGAAAATCTCTTAATTTCTAACTTACTTTTATAAACTTGGAAATAATTGAAAAAGATTTGTTGAAAGAATTTGGAAAGATTTGAAGGAAATTAATGTGATTAAAATCTTCCGATAATTTAAATATTTATTAAACTTAAACTTATAATATTAGATACATTTGACGTCAATTTTAATGAAGAATCATTTTGAAATATTTAATAGGACTTTAATTTTATTACTTTCCAATCATACATGTGATTTTTTGTGCCTATTCTATAATTAACTTCTTCTATTTTTAAGCTGGTTAGATGTGATTTCCCAAACTATTAAAGGCGAAAACTCTTCGCATTTTCCTTATGTTTAATTCACTGAGCAAGCCTGAATGGGGATGGATAACGAGTTTTTCTTCATATGACATACCTGATGAATTATGATTTCCTCATGTGCCGCCCGCTCACTTCCGTCATGATGATCAACCTTTAACCTCTTTGTCGTCGATGATCCGCAACTCATCGGAATTGGAAATTATGAGTTTTGCTTTACTCGTTCTTAGGAAACTAACAACAACGCTCTCGAGACAGTAGCACCGACATCCATTTCATCGCTGAACAAATGTTGTTTGATTCTCTGAGTGCTAAAAAAAATTGAATTAAAAATTTTGAATAATAAAATAAAATTTATGGGCCCCACGGTTTTCCTACGCCAATAGTCACGTCAAGAAAAGTAAAGTAGAAGTGCAGATTTGTCTTTGGCCCCACATGAAAGTAAAGCAAAAATAAGGGTAGAATCGAAATTTCAGGCATTTTAGTGATTGCACTAGAATATACTCACTATGTTCTACAATATGTTTTGTTTTAGCCTTTTTGTCTTGTACACAAATAAGTGATGTTTTAGAATTTTTACACCGTTTTTTCCCATTATACACTCTCTCTAACTTTGAAAAATCTCTTAATTTTTAACTTACTTATATAAACTTGGAAATAATTAAAACAGATTGGTTGAAAGAATTTGGAAAGATTTGAAGGGAATTAATCTAATTAAAATCTTCCCATAATTTAAATATTTTTTGACGATTTTCATAATAATTGATGACGACATTCGACGTTATGAAAAATATATTTTCAAAACAATATTATTTTTCATCATTAATTATTCGAAATATTTAGTGATAAAATTATTTTCTCACAAAAATAATTAGTGACGATTTTAATAATGATTGATGACGATTCAACGTCAAAAAACATAATTAAAATTTTCCCATAATTTAATGTAGAAGTGCAGATTTGTCTTTGGTCCCACATGAAAGTAAAGCAAAAATAAGGGTAGAATCGAAATTTCAGGCATTTTAGTGATTGCACTAGAATGTACTCACTTTGTTCTACAATATGTTTTGTTTTAGCCTTTTTGTCTTGTCACTACAAGAAATCACACGTTTTGTGACGAATATTTTTACGACGACACAAAATTCGTCATAATTAATTACTTAAACGTGACGATTTTTATTTTTCGTCATTAAAGTGCTATAAATTGTGACGAAATTTAAATTCGGCACCAATTACAAAAAAAATCGTTACGAATTTGTATATTTCGTGACTATGGTAATAAGTATGTCACGATAATACTATGTGACGATTTTAATAATAAATGGTGACGAAATTCGACGTCATGAAAAATAGTTTTTCTTGACAATGCTAAACTATCGTCACAATAATAATTGGTGACGATTTTAATTGTAATAGATGACGATATTTCAACGTCATTAAAATTATATTTTTATGACGATACTATTTTTCGTAATTAATTATTCAAAATATTTAGAGACAAAATATTTTCGTCACAATAAGAATTGGTGACGATCTTAATTGTAATAGATGACGATATACGACGTCATGAAAAATATATTTTCATGACGATATTATTTTTCATCATTAATTATTCGAAATATTTAGTGGCAAAAATTTTTCGTCACAAATAATTGGTGACGATTTTAATAATAATTGATGACGATATTCGACGTCATGAAAAATATATTTTCATGACAATATTATTTTTCGTCATTAATTATTTGAGATATTTAGTGACAAAATAGTTTCGTCACACTAATAATTGGTGACGATTTTCATAATAATTGATGACGACATTCGACGTTATGAAAAATATATTTTCAAGACAATATTATTTTTCATCATTAATTATTCGAAATATTTAGTGATAAAACTATTTTGTCACAAAAATAATTAGTGACGATTTTAATAATCATTGATGACGATATTCAACGTCAAAAAATATATATATTAATGACGATACTATTTTTCGTCATAATTATTTGAAATATTTAGTGACAAACTTTTTTAGTCCCAAAAATAATTGGTCACAATTTTAATAATAATTGATGACGATATTCAACGTCGTAAAATATATATTTTCATGACAATACTATTTTTCGGCATTAATTATTTAAAATATTTAGGGACAAATTTTTTTTTGTCGCTATAATAATTGGTGACGATTTTAACAATTATTAGTGACAATAATTGGCGACTATTCGATGTCATAAAAGATATATTTTCATGACGTTATTTGACGTCAAAAAAGACATAATGGTCTCTAATTTCAAATACAAGTTCTTAAATAGGGATGGCAATGAGGCGGGTCTGAGACAGATATCAAAGTTTTTCCATGCTATGGAATCGGCTGGAGTCTCATATAATCATCATCAATACGTTTTTATTTATGTCAAACCATCTTTTTAGAGGTTTTCGAAGACAAGAAAAGGCTATGGTGTCACTGGAAAATACCTTAAGATTTTATAAGGTATCTTTTTTCCAATACCATCTCCAACGAGAAGTCCCACAAATAGGGCAAACCTCTAATTTTTTTTATTTTTTTTGCAATTGCAGATGTTAAATGTCAACAAAGGAAAAAGTGTATTGGAAGAAGAATTGATCACAGAAGAACCCTGTTTTGATGGTTTTGAGGAACCTCAAACATTCTCACAGACCACTAGCGATTTTTTGTTCCCTAATTCCTCTAATTTGGCTTATTCCACCGATTTGTTGACCCCATGCCATCTTCTTGTCGACGATAATCAAATTCAAGGACTCGGCGAAGATTATCCACCTCTCTACACTCTATCGGAATCTGCTCCACCTCGAAACAAGTCCACTGGTGGTTAAACTCGTCGCCACTCCACCACCATATAAGGTCATAAATTGTTATATCTTGCACACCCATGGAGAAGAGGTATTTGTGCAGCCTCTAATTTTTTATTCAATTACAAACAATTGTGGTAGGATTTGTTTCTCGATTTCATACGAAACACCATTATTGGATATGAAGTATGATGAGTATTGGCCACCTCCTATGATTTCATCATTGATTCCCATTGATTTTCACTGTCTAAATGTGAGATTTATTATGCTTTTTAGATGTGGGTATATGAATGAAGCAAAAGGGTTGAGAATGGGTATGTTGTGTAGTGTGGCATATTATGTTAATTGGAATGATGTGGACGACGATATGGAATCAAAGAAAACAGTAAACCCAAAAGTAGTTTTGGTTCAGGGGCTTGTGACAAAAATGGGTACAGAGGCATTAATAGTGATTGAGGCTTCTTCTAATGTGTTGGTTTTAAGGATTTATGATGAAATTGGGTTTGATATTGTTGTTTTCACTTATTTGACTAAGGGTCATATTGATTTTAATGGAACAAATAAAGAATATAAGTTAGAATGTAGGTGTCTTATATTTCTAGCAGCTGCAGTTAGAGTCTCTCTTATTAAGTTTGCAGGTTACCTTTTGGTGGTTTATAATAGTGAAGTAGAAATTGGTGAGATTGGTGAGGATAAATATAGAGTTTCCAAGCCTTTAATTGCAACAGAGGCAGTTGTTGAATATGGAATTGGATGCCAACCAAGAACAAATTCCCACAAACTAAATGGAGGAAAAGAATCTCAATATGTTATTGTTGGTGCTCTTGCTTGTATGCTGAAGAAAACACCACCTGTTCACCATGATATTTGGAAGTTTGTTCAGGGAGTATACCATTGTGGTTACCATTCTGAAAAATCATATGGAGCAGCATCATATTTTATTACATGGCCTGAAAGGAATATACTTATACACACCCCAGGCCACACAAAGGGATTGGTGTGCTTACTTGACAAAACTAGGAAGGTGCTCTTTACTGGGGACCATCTTGCAGTGGAAGAATTTAGGTTGAGCATAGGTGAACGATACAACAAGTTTTCAGTTGCTGAGCAATTGAACAGTGTTCAAAAGTTGCTTGAGTTGAATTTTGAATGGATACTACCTGGAACAAGGGGAATAAAAAAATCTAATCATGGACAAGATAACATGGAAGGATTGATACTACTCTTAGATGCAATCAAAAAGGCTGAGTATACACGTATGATCAAAATTGGAATGCATGTTGCTTCTTTAGAGTTCTTGAATAAAGAAGTGAAATCTGATCTCAATTTCAAAAAACACGCGAACGATGGTACTTTTAACCGAGCAATCAAATGTGTTGCAACTAGCAAGGGAAGACTTGAAGTTCCTATGCAATGAGTTTTCGAAACTTGATCCTTGGGGACAAGGATCTCAAAAACGGGGGAGTATTGTCATGAGCATAAGTGATGGATATGACCACATTTGGGTTTAGCTCATTATCTTCTAGCCCATTTTATTATTTAGTTTCAATTGGGCTTTTGTATCTTGCCCATTAGCATTAGAGTATTTCTATGTAAATATGTAAAAGAATGAGATATAATACAACAAGAAAATATTTCTAAAATATCATCTCTCTCAATCTTCCCTCTCTTTCACGTCTTTTTCTCCTTTTATAAACATTCATCTTTCCAACCAATTTCTTCTTAAAAAATTATCAGAAAATTATATGGATTTCAAAAGTAGTGATGGTGATGGGATCACTACGTGATGAGAATCAAGAGAAATAAAATTTTGGTCAAGTCTACAACATAAAGAAGCTTTGACTATTTAATTTGCTATTCATTTAAAATTCTTTATTTAGTTGTTATCCTTTTATTTTAAATTCGTTATTGAGGGTTTTTGAATTGTTTTAGGAATAAAAATCTCCAGCACGTATTGCTGCTAGGAGAATTCAAGAAACTTTTTCTTGGGTTGCTAGAATTCACGAGAGGTTTTATAAGTTTTCCAATTAACTTTTTACCGAAAGCAACTCCACTTCCAAATACTACTACTTTTTATTATAACATTAAATTTACAATATTAATTTTAATCATTTCTAAGAATCAAAGAAATCGTGCATCATCAAACTTTTCTTTTTCCTTTTTTCTTCAAACAATGGAAAAAAAAATGGCAAATGAAATTGATACCTCAAATTGTAGCGTATAAATAAGTACATACTTCACGCATTCGATGCAACATAATTACATTTTTTTTCGCATTTGTTATCCGTCTTCTTTGCACAATTGTACACAAAACTGCAAAGGTGTGAGCAAAGCTTGATGATACCTGTGCTATAGCATGTCACTTGCTTCATGGTCTGCTGCTGTTGCTGCACTCCTGAATGTGAAACCTGTTTCCTCACTCGATCGTCTTTTCACGATGCTTGCCCTTTGCATCAATCTAACCAGCGCTTGCACTACTTCCGACATAGGGGGCCGAAATTCTGGCTCAGGCTACCACAGAAAAATTACGATTATGTCCAAATTCTACCCACATAATTTACTTAAGCATTCATCTCTGCACATAATCACATACATACACTGCATGGATTGGTGAGTGCAAGCCTAGCCTAATCTACAGGTATAAACTACATATAGATATGTAGCACTTAAAACTTAAGACTCAAAAAGGTTGTAAAAATCAGTGAAAGCCATGCCGCCATATTAAACTTTACTCCGTATAATTAAGCATTGACCACTTAGAAGATCAAACAAGTACACACAAATATTTATGGGAAATTCCAATTTTTTGTGGTTGTGCTCTAGCAAATGTGGGGAATTATTTTTTTAAGAACCGTAATTATGGGGATTCCAAAAA
Organism: Galeopsis tetrahit; assembly: GCA_963675135.1. NCBI lineage: Eukaryota > Viridiplantae > Streptophyta > Magnoliopsida > Lamiales > Lamiaceae > Galeopsis > Galeopsis tetrahit. The sequence goes on from OY776130.1 coordinate 20,828,290, forward strand.
AAAACAGTATGTTTACAAATTGACAATTGTAGGCCCGCAACTTTTAAAACTTGCAAATGTAGCCCAAATTAGGGTTGGCAATGGGCCGGGGTAGGCCGTGTACCTAGATAACTGGACCCGCCCCATTCTATGAACGGGACGACCCATGTTGGTCCAAAACACCTCAATTCGGGCTAAATGTCACGTGTTGGGACCAAAATCGTCAGGAATCACGATGAACAGTAAATCGGCCACAAAAACAAATTCCTAGTGTTATGGTTTATAACATTAGAGCCTGTTTGGTTAAGGATGGTGGTGGATGTGATGAGGATGGAGATGGAAAAATGTGAATTGAGGTAATCCGTGAATAGTAATTGTGTTTAGATAGGGATTGATAATTAGGAGTGGATGGAGAACTTTATGTCAAATCAAGAATGATGTTGTATTCTATTATTATTGTTAGTTAGTGGAGTAATTAGTGTAATGAAGAAAAGTAGAAGAGAGAATTAGTGTGTGGAAGAAAAGTATGAGAGAGAATTAGTGATTCCAGGGAAAAAGGGTGATGTGATTGTATAAAAATATGTATATAGTTGTATTATAGGGTTGGATGAATATTTGGATGGAGAGCGATGGAATGGCGGATGGTCCATCCTAATCCGGATGGGGCCATCCCAAACCAAACACACCCTTAGAAATTGAAGATACGTAACTAACGAGCACGGAGAGACAAAGAGATTGGTATACGACATGCATTTGAATCGCCAGAAGTTGGCCAGAATCGAGACGACGAAAAATGAAACGTGAATCTGAGACACAAAAACTCAAATTTGAGGCATTGTGATATATGAAATTGGTAATTGATGGTAACAAATTGACAGGCTCGAAGAGACAAAGAGAACAGTATATTAAATGGCCTAAATTTGCTAGCCAAAAAACATATTGCCCTACAATTGCTACCCCCATAGTTATGATCCTAAAAAAAATTACAAGCAAAGGTGATAGGAGACAATTTAGCAATTTTACAATGACAAACTCTATTCAAATTTATGGACACCAAATTTAATCCTTGTGAAAGCTGCAGAAAACTAGTTTGTAGTTAGGTAAGAAGATTACCTGAACGCAGAGGGCAATGATGTCAGCAAAACGGCTCAAAGACTTTGCTGGATACATGCCATTTAGGGAAGGGTCGACCATTTTCGCTAAAGCATCAATATCATGGAGTTGAGGAGTGGCCCATCTCACTAGTGACTGTTCTGATCTCGCTCTTGAACTAAACATGAAAGGAAATATATATGGAAAAAATCATTATAATTTTTTGAAACAAAAAAAACATATTGTCATAATTAGGCAATGTGAAATAAATAAAAAAGTACCTATCAAGAGGTTTTCGTCCAGTGAGAAGCTCCAGCATAACTACACCAAAGCTGTACACATCGCTTTTTACTGTGTATATTCCAGACAAGGCAAATTCAGGCGCACTGTAACCAAAGGAGCCAATTATCTGGGTTGAAGAAACCTGTCAACATTATCAACAAGATTAGAATATTTGTTTATAGAATTTTGACCTGCTTAGTCAGCCATGTGGCATCAAATTCGAGGTACATAGGATGCAAAATAGCCCAAAACCAATTTATGCTTTCGATTAAGCCAATCACGAATTCACGATGGATTTTATCTCTATAATTAATCATAGGACAACACTTCTACACACCAATTGCACGGTGTTGTGGAACTGGTGTCAATTTTGACCAAAGTTAGTCCATTCACAAATAAACACTGAAATATATAAATGAGAAGTATTAGTTCGTACAAAAGAAAAGTAGTATCAGTTTGCAGGATGAACAATATTACTAATACATTTTCAATATACAACAGAAAATTTTCATCATACGAAATGATATTTTTCATCACATGAACTAATGCTTTACAACATTTTTTTCATGATTCATGAAAAAACATTTTTTCAAAAGAGTTTGGCTGAAATTTTTGGTCAAAATTGCACAATTGTACGGTAAAATTTTGCACCGGGGTGTTATAATTAATCATAAAAGTAGCAAACAGCAGCTAAGCTAATAAGCCTGTATGTAGAAATTATCCATTTATTCACCTGTCTTTCTGTGTTTGGTGCCAAAGCAGCTAATCCACAATCTGAAAGATGGGGATTGAGCTCTTCATCTAGTAAAATGTTTGCTGACTTTAAATTTCTATGAACAACGGATGGCAAACAAACTTCATGCAAGTACCTAAACAAGGAGAAATGATTTCAGAATTCAATCAAGGGTGAAGTGAAGGACAGCGTGTGTCTATGTATAAAAAATGGGGAAATAGGTTTTTAGTCCTATGAATTACCCTTAATTTGATTTTAGTCCTACTGACTTTCACGAATCGATAATAATTCTGTAACTTTCAATTTTTAAACATTTAGGTATAGTGACCAGGCGACCAGATGTAAAAGGTGAAACATCTCCGGCAGCAGGTTACCGGACCAAAATGTCAAAATTGGAGTCATAAAACTCAATTCGTGAAAGTCAACAGGATTGGAACCAAAATAGAGATAACTCACAGGACTAAAAATCTATTTTCCCATAAGTGTGAGTTTTCAAAACTCATTGCGGATAGCATACTCCAAAGCTCGAGCAGTTCCAAGTGCCACCCTGACACGTGCATTCCACGTCAGCATTTTGTTCCTCTCATCAGCAAAATGTAGCATATCATGCAAGCTGCCATTTCCAATATAATCATGAACAAGAAGACGTTGCCCATGCTCAGCACAATATCCAGCCAGGGCCACAACATTTGGGTGCCTTAGACGTGACATATTTGAAATGGACTCAAGAAAATTATCTTCCTCCTGTAGTGATACTGCTGCATTGTCCACCTTTTTTATGGCCATAATCTGAAGGCTCAAATAAGTTCAAGTTAAATAATTTCATCCAGCTTAATCACAATAATTAATTCCCAGTACAGGTGAGTCAACTTTTTGACAACTCAAGAATTTAAAAAACTAAAGGGTATGTTTGATTTGGGATTAGAAAACCGGTATGTGACTGAAGGGTATGTCTGAAGGCTCAACTATATTAATCATTTTTCACACTTTTTATTCTTACTTTTGCAACTTCCAATAAAATGCACTAATTATTACACAATCATTCAATCATTACAATTACAATCAACAATAATAAAATAATACAACATCAGACACTCTTCTTACATATAGATTTGACATAAAGTTAAATTTACCCTATTTAAATCTCAAACAAACACACGCTGTTGATATTATCAAGATTCTGAAATCCAGATTTCGAATCCTCTAAATCGCAAATCGATAATACCCTAATTGTTGTCAATATGGAATTGATAAAATTGAATCCTCGTCATTAGGGGCTCAAACTACATTAGTTCTCTGATGTATATCAAGCATGTTCTCACTTGAAAGCAAGAAATGAAAATGGAACTGCTCATTCCAAGTACAAAAAGAAGATAGGAGGCTAATGTCAAACTGTATAGTGTAATTTGACAGATAAAAGTTGACAACTTATGAAATTACCTTCCCACTGGGGAATTCTGCCCGGTAAACACGCCCAAGAGAACCTTCGCCAATCAGATTCTCTTGACTAAAGCTATTGGTTGCAGTCTGAAGAGCAGCGACTGTATATGAAGTAGCAGTTATTGGAGACTTTACTCTTTTCAAAGATCCGTTATTCCCTTGTAACCTTTCAACTGTCACATTTTCTGATGGTGGGGGCTTTAGATCAGATACAGTAGCTGTAGGCTTTGACCTCTGCTCTTGCAACTCCATATTCACTACAAACAGAGCAAAAATTGCCAGGTAAATGATTAAGGATTTCGCCCCCTTACAAATGAACACATATCAAAACGTCTCCTCAATTCGGTGACAAATAAATTTGCTGAATCATCTATAATAATAATAGAGACATAATTCAAGCCCAGCAGCATATATAATGTTGTCAAATAGCCTGCTCTGAGTATACCTGAACCACTTGGGACCATAAACCAAGTTCATGATGACTCTAAATTTTTTAAAATGTTCACAAACAAAGCAATCAAAATAAAAGAACCAAATTCATAATATTCTCTCAAGTTATGCACATCCTGAAATGGATACTACAAATAATGGACTAGTTGTGGCAAAAGAAAGCAACATACTCACTAACAAAAAAACTTGGCAACAGAGAAACAGATAAAACTTAACATAAAATTTGTTCCATAAGGTCAAAGGTCTTAGAGCCCGTTTGGCTGAGTTTATAAGCTCCTTGAAACAACTCATAAGATGTTTAGGAGCATATATGTTCTCAAAAAGTGTTTGGTAAAAAAGATTTTTAACAGCTTATATATCTTAAAATAAGCTATTTACAGCTTATAAGCTTCAAAAAAAAGTACAAACACCCCAAATATTTTTTAAAATCTTTTAAGATATGCTTAAATAATATATTATTTATAAAAAATAAAAAATCACCCAATCCACACCCCACCCTCCAAGTTCTTTGATAATTATTTTATATTGAAATTACAATTAAAAAATCATTTCTCTCAAATTATCAAAGAACTTATACTTCAAGTCAAAACACTTTAACAACTTATAAGCTACCTAAAACTTAAATGTTACATCTTATAGCTCTTGAAACAACTTATAAGGTAAGCTTAGCCAAACAGGCTCTTGGTTATTTTTCAGTTAAATGGCATGCAAGCATCAAAAAGGCAAACTGGGTTAACACAAGACAACTTTGTTAATGTGGCTTATGTGAGAACAGGGGTCTGCTACCTTTGTCAATGGCACTGCTGACAGGAAGACTTCCTGTTGAGGGGCGTGCAGCAATTTCCTTCTTGTTTCCCCTTCTAAGGCAAAAAACTAGTCCAAGCAGCAAGAAGACTACTGCAAATAAAGATCCTACAACTATTCCCACTATAGGTCCAGCTGTCAACCCATTCTTATTTTCATCATGAGACGTTCTTGGGACATTGGAGTCCGGCGTATGACCACCTGGAGGAGCCGGCCAGCTTGTAGGGCGAGATCTACCAGGAGGAGGTGGGGTATATGGTGGTGGAGGAGGAGCGGGACCATTGGCAAATGTGTTCCCATCATATCTGGTTTATGAGAAAAAATATTGGTTAATTGCATAAAAAATCCTTTTACACATTCTTTCAATTACAACATATGTTTTTAAAATTTGCAAATCAATTCACAAACTTTTTAAAATTTTGCACTTATAGCATATAAACTATTCTCCAGCAACATTTGCTGACGTGGCAGCAAGAAAAAATCTTTGAAAAAATTGTAAATAAATTCACGACCTTTTTGTTACTGTTTCAATTTAATCACAATCTTTTCTTTTTCTTTTTGTAATTTCATACACTGCACATCAGCAGGACTTGCCGGAAAATAGTCAAGTTATAGAATTGCAACTATTTGAAAGCTAACGTAACGAATCGTGAATTTTAAAAACATATGTTGTAATTGAAAAACGTGAAATGGTCTTGATTTATTTTGCAGTTATCCCAAAATTTTATTTAAGAAGCTTTACTAGCTAAGGCATTATAAGTAAAGGAATTTATATAAATAACTGCAATCACTTACACAAAATTGGGGACAGACATTAGTTCTCGTGGTATCCACCCACTTAAATGATTATTTGCAACATTTCTGCAGAATTTAGTATAAGGAAGAATAGAATGGGTGAGTTATACTGAAGAAAAGCATTAATATAAGAAATCAAAATGGAAAGGGGCAAGGTGTGAAGGTGACACTTACAAGTTTGTCAAAGGCAAGCCTACGAGAGCGTTAAGAGAACCCGTAAGTTGATTGTTTTCAATTTGACTGCCAAAAGAATATGAATGTGATGTCAATAACAAGTCAAAAGAAAGACCAGCACAAAGAACGACGATTTAATATAATTTGTCATACTCACAGAGTTGAAAGATTTGACAACGATGTGAAGGAAGGTGGGAGATCCCCAGTAAAATTGTTAAAGGATAAATCCCTGGAATTTCCTTGTATTAGTCCACACTTTTATAATGAATAAATCCCCATTTCACCGGTAAAGAACAAATCAATTAAGAGAAAATGAAGTGTGAGATTAATATTTTAAAAAAATTAAAAAAAGACAGTCCAATTACTCACAAAGTAGCTAATGTAGAGTGATTCGCAAACACATCTCCAACTGCCTGAGACAACATGTTGCGACTGATGTTCCTAAAATCAAGAATAATATGTCGAGGCGTTTAAAAGCAAGAATTCAAACCACTAACCCAATAATGCAAATAGTTCTGTTAATATGCAAACTCACAGATAATTAAGTGAGCCCATAGAAGACAAGGAATAAGGAAGATTCCCACTTAAATTGTTTGCTGCAAGGTTTCTGCGTAAAAAAAGGGAAAACATTAGAAAAATTGTTGATTCAGAAAATAAATTAAATATTACTATATGAATTCAAGAATCCTCATAAGATATAGACATAACAGGCTCGTCAGGTTTGCTGGCAACTGGTATGGAATTATATCATGAATGTTATTGTTACTCAAATCCCTGCAGCATAAAAGTGATCAAAAGATTTATTAGAAGAAAGCCAAAAGAACCAGTGTTAATTATAAAGAAAACTCTCTCTGCTACTGGATAAACAGATTCCTTACAATGTCTTAAGGGATGCAAGGTTGTTAAGCAAGTATCCCATAGTTCCATTGAGTCCCAAACCAGATACCTGGCTGTTTCAAAATAATGAACAGTTTCCCAATGAGCATGGGGATCAAATAAATAAATGGGTTAATTGAAAAATAAATCACGATTCTTCACATTTTTTCAATTACAATATATGTTTTTAAAGTGTGCATTTCAATACACGACCATTCAAATTGTTGCAATACTATCACATGACTATATTCCGGAAAGTCCAGTAGATATGGCCGGGTATTAAATTGCAAAGAAATTTAAAGGTTGTATTTAAATTGAAACGATAACAAATGGTCGTGAATTTATTTGCACTTTTATTTTTTTAAATCTGGTTGTCACGTCAACATTAGTTGCTGGAAAATGGTCATACGATACATTTGGAAAAAAATAAAAAATAAAAATCTGTGTATTGAATTGAAAATTTTAAAAACATATGTTGTAATTGAAAAACGTGAAAAGGTCATGATTTTTTATGCAATTAACCCAATAAAGAAATATGTTGATAGTACACTCACACAGAGACAATGGAAGAACCTTGACAGGTGATTCCTTTCCAGGACTCTCCACACGGATCACCACCACTTGATTTCCAGCCCGTTAGCTGTGAAGGACTGTTTAATGAATTGTACAAAACTTGGAGCCCCTGAACTGCAAAGAGCAGGAAAATGCAACTTGATGTTTAGTTGAACATAAATTAACACGGGAAAACGTTTGATTTGGTCTTGTAAGTTTTTCCATTTTTGCTTTCAAGACACTCCACTTTCCCGAATTGAATTCCATCACTTTCAAAATTCAACCTTTTAGTCTAAAAAAATGAATTTTGAAAGTTAACACGACGAAAAATTCAATTCGAGAATGTGGAGTGTCTTGAAAGCCAAAATCAGCAAGCTTACAGGACTATAAAAAATCTTTTACCAATTAACAATGAGCACAACAAGGTACACAGACAAGTTATGCTACAATACAATTAACATGAAGTTGGCTTCATGAAAAACTTTGTACTACAAGGCTACAAAGTCTGGCTTACATGAATGTTCATACTGAACTTCATTCATAGTCAAATGCGGAAAAGGTATAAAAAACATATGTATAAAAGCTCAAGCAAAGAATCTTTGATCATGTTGCAGTATCCCCTGAAAGTAATTTCTAATCAAAATTTAAGACACATAACAGATTTTGTTCCTTAATAGATGAATGAGATGGGTAAAACTTCAATTATTATTATTTTTTCCTTCAAATCCATGCCAAACACCGTCCGATTTTACTGAGCAAAAGTAAAATTTCAGCAAATAATAATTAATTCTAGTAGTTTTGCATTTTATTTTAAAAGAAAAACAAAACCAATAGATGGCATTTTCTCTCCCAGAAACATCAAAACCTAAAAGTTAAAGTGTTGCAATTACACCAATAAAAGTCCAGCATTCTTCTTTACACACAAACTTAGGCGGCGCACAACATTTAAAATTAAAATCATGACTCTCCAACGGAACAATTTCAATTAAGGAAAAAAGTTCACGAATCTCATACAGTATTTTTTAGTTTAAAGCTTAAGAGAAGCAAAAGTGCAGAAACAGAGGAAAATTTACAAAATACAAAAACGGCGAACAAGTAGGAAAAAACTTATAAATCCATACCATCATTAGGATCAGTAGTAGCATCAACAATGGAAAAGAAAGTGAAGATCACGATCAGCAGAAGCTTGAGGGAGATGATAATGGCGACTTGTCCCTCCATTGATGCAGTAAAGCTAGTTTTAACCTAAGCGACGGCGGGCATTACCGCAGAAGAAGAGATGAATTGAGAAGAAGAAGAAGAAAGCGCGATCCTCTGGCAGTAGCTGTCAACATCCTCAAAAACTTAAAAGCACTCTTCTAAGATTCGAGCCTTCACACACAGGAAGAGGGGCCACTGCAATTAACTACTAATAAATGAATTAAAATGTGTCGGCTAAATAGGAAATATAGTATGTTTACTCCAATCTAATAATTGCGACCTTTTTAAGCTTAATTCTCAATCAAATATAAAAAACAAATGTTGTTTATACAGTTCCATTCAAATTTTAAAAATCTTATGTACTCGCTTCGTTTCACTTTTTTTTTTCTTCTTCTACTATTAAAATATATGATAAAATAATAAATATGTTAGAAAAAAAAAAAGAGTAGATATGTATAAAATAATAAATATAGTATAATGATGTGTTTGAAAGATGATAAATAAGTAGATGTACATCAAAAAAAAATAGTGAAATGGAGGTAGTACTATACACTCCACTCCGTCTCACTAAATTCCCCAAGTGCAATGAAAATGTACAAAAAAAGCATTGTGATTCACTACATTTTTTAGCTAAGATACGCGGTTTTTTACTTCCATAATAATTTCAAAGACGTTTTATGAGGTTTAGCAATTAGTTAGAGGGAAATGGTGAATCAGTAATACTTGAATTTGACTCGCTTGTGTCAAATGTGAAAAGAAAAATGTAAAGATATTTTAACATAATCAACGGGTAAAATGGAATAATTTCAAGTAAATGATTTTTCAATTGGCATTTTCTGTTTTAGAAGTTCATATATTTTATTTTGGGGAAATATCACTTTTGGTCACTGAACTTTAACACTTTTCACATTTGGTCACTTACATTTCATCACTATCAAAATTGGTCACTCACTTATTCGTCACTGTCAAAATTGGTCACTCACTTATTCTTTCTCTATCAATTTTGATGCTGCTGTTAGAGAATCCGTCATTTACTAACGGAGAAAAGGTTTTGAGCGCCAACTTTTATTTTCCCTCTTTTAATTCCTTAAGTCCTTAACCCTAAATCCCCAAACCCATTTTTTTTAAAATTTTACTTATCTTCAATTAATATTACTGTTGTGGGTTAAGAATACATTATCAATAAGTATAAATGGGGAAATAAATTCTAATAATTAAATATTTTAAAATAAGTTTTTATTCCCAATCATTATACAAATTCAATATGAAAATCAGTAATTGAAATATTATTCAAAAAAGTCTGAAAAACAGAGTACAAAAGCAAGTCTAAATAATTTTCAATCACAGTGAATACAATAATTATAAACCATTGAACTACGCACCGTAATTATAAAAACAGAGTACATAACTAGTACATTACCACTACAATCTAACTAATTTGTCTTGCCATCACTCTCACTTGTTTTTCCTTTGGTATTTTCCTTGGTCATTTTGATGAATCACTGTCACTCTTTCCTATGTAAATAGCTAGATTTGACATACTGATGTAATTCACTCCTCCTTTCACAATAATTGGATTATGTATTCTTGATGATTGCACAACCTATAAAATAAAAAATGATCTCTAAAATAGAATGTGTATATGCTTCCTTAAATGCCTCTCCACACTGTAAAAAGGGTGTACATAATACTCTGGTTGCTCATCTCTACACCAGATGGCTGAAATAACATGTTTACCAGGGATCCTTGTTAAATCTCATCTTCTACAAGTGCATGATTGGTCCCCTGATTTGAAAATGCTAATCATCTGATTTCATAGGAATGCATTCAGTTGCTTCCTTCATATTTTTTTGTCTTCATATTTTTTTTTGTAGTGTCAACTTGATTTTATGGCATATTGCATTATCCCATTTTTGTGCAGCATCTTTATTCACTTGCAGTCTCACTTCCTTTGAGACATTTTCAGTTCTTCGTACAAACTCAAAATCACTTCTATTCTATTGTGGTTTGGGAGTTTAGAGTTAAGGAATTAAAAGAGGGAAAATAAAAGTTGGCGACTCAAAACTTTTCTTCGTTAGTAAATGACGGATTCTCTAACAGCACATCAAAATTGATAGAGAAAGAATAAGTGAGTGACTAATTTTGATAGTGATAAAATGTGGGTGACCAAATGTGAAAAGTAGTAAAGTTCAGTGATCAAAAGTGATATTTTCCCTTTTATTTTTATTAACATTATATATTGAAGGCATTGTAATTTAATATACAATTTTAAATATATATATATTGAATGCATTGTAATTTATAAATTTAAAAAATATATATATTGAATGCATTGTAATTCAATATACAATTTGTCAGTAATAATTTATAAAAAAAAAAAAAAGAGTCAAGTCACCTCGCTATTAGTGCTAGACTTTTGAGTCAAACTGCTTGTGAGCTAGATTATTATACTTACTTATTGTGCGTTAGTATTTACAAATAGTACTGGAGTATATCTTAATTATAAAACGTACAAATATTAATTAATGTTGTGTAAATTTCAAGTCAGCTTTGAGTCGTTGGAGTTTCCCTCGATTCTACTTGGAGTATAGAATAATTAAACTTTTATGAACTTAGAGTTTTAAATTTTATAATCGAGCTAGAGTTGAAACTAATAATGAGATAACAAAAAATTTTAAAAACAAAATTATGCAATATTATTATATTGCACATTCAATGTTTCCGGGTCAAACAAATTTTTCTGAAAAATATTATGCGAGGTATATAGAAAAATTTGTTCTAAAAAATGTGTGTGTTAGTAAGAAAAAATACTCTCTCTGTCCATACTTAATATACATTAAGTACACTTTATTTGTGTGCGGAGTTTTAAAAAATTGGTAATTAATGTAAAACGTAGATGTCTAAAGTAAAATGTGAATGATGTATTAGTGTATTAAAATAATAAGTGTGCATATAGTAGTTGTGTTCGGAGGGTATATGTTCCTGTAAGATAAGTGATTTTTTTTTTTTTTTTTTTTTTGCGCAAATTTTGTAAAAATATTAATTTAACTCGATTTTAACGTTAAAAAATTGGTGTGTTTTTTTTAAGATAATATTGTATTTGCTAACAAAGATTGATTAAAGTGAGATTTAGAATGATGTTTAGACTTTATAAATTTTAAATATAATCTACTTTTAATTTAAGTTATCAAATAATTTATAAAAATTGTGACAAAGTTGATGTAGATTTAACTTTATCATGACATAAATGGTGTTTTTGCATGAGTTATGTCACAAATAATATTCGAGTTGACTCAATATTTATTTAAGAAAAGGAAGGAAAAAAGAAGGGAGTAGAAGCGGTATTAGTTGGAAGTAGGCGGGAGACAGATGAGTCGTTGATCTTCCTTTTCTGGGGAGCAGTTGGGTAGACGAGAATACCCTTGGAAATGTTGAGAAATTGTAGGTATGCCACTGTAACAGATGGTGGGTCCCACTTGGAAGGTGACGAGACAAAGGCAGACTGGAGTTAATGGCAGGGGCAGGCATACCTTAGTGGTGGAAATGACATATTTGTCCTCATGCGAAATTTGACTGTTCATATATGGAAACGGAATGTTTGATATGAGACGCAACTTTTTTTCCAAGCAAAGGATTTCATATCCAAAAGTAAAGAATCATCGTATACCTTCATATTTTAGGTGGGATGGCTATTATCTCACCAAGAAAATGAAATAAGATATTTTTTAGTTTATTCTTTTGAATAAAAATTTTTTGGGTTGGTCTGCTATGGACTCGAGTGCATGTTATGTACCCTAGTCCATGTTGTACTTTTCAGTTTTACTGACTTACACTTTTTGGTAGTGTAAGTCAGTAAAACTGAAAAGTGCAACATGGACTAAGGTGCATAACATGCACTCGAGTGCATACTAGACTTTACCAAATTTTTTAGGTGATATCAATTTTGATTTTCCTTTTCTTGGTGATTTTGAAAATAAAATTTTAAAATCTTATCAATTTTTGAAATTATAAGGGGTCATGGCCACCCCACCTAGAGCTGGCAAATCGGGCCGCCCGACCCAGCCCAGCCTAGCCCATCGGGCCAAGCGATGTTCGTAGGCTGGGTCGGGCCGGCCCATAAATTAGTCGGGCCTATAAAATTTGAGCCCAACCTAGCCCACCCTAGCCCGCTGGGCTAGCGGGCCGGCCCAGCCCATGAAATATTTTTCAAAAAATAATATTTTTAACAAAAATTATAATTAAAAATATATATTACTAATGTATTAATTATACATAATTCATAAACGGTCATAAAGTATAACATTACACTATATAAATAATTCATAAGTTCAAATTTCAAAGTCAAAATAAAATAAAAAACACAATAATATTTAAAAATAATGTACTTTACTTATTTTAATTATTTATTTGTCTAAAGAAAAAAAATTAATCGGGCCAAATGGGCTGCCCATGGGCCGGCGGGCCAAATTCAGCCTAGCCCATTAGGCCCATCGGGCCACATAGGGCCAGTTTTATATGGGCCTCTAATTTTAGAGCCCAGTCCATACTAGGTTTCGGGTTGGTCGGGCCGGCCCATCGGGTCGGGCCCAAATTGCCGGCTCTAACCCCACCTATCATATAGTAAAATTTCTCTATAGTCATATCCTTGGGACCACAAAAAAATATTCCTAAATGGGGGTTATTCCTAAATAGAGTTATAATGTTTTTTTTTTAAATGCATGTATATTATATAATGGTATAATTAGTAGATACATGTACATGATGTAATGTGTTGAACTTAATTGAACTAATTTACTCACGTAATATGAAAAGACAATACTCAAGAGTCACCCACCATAGATGCATGTACTTGCTTTTGATTGCTTTAATTTTTTCATCTATAAATACTATGTATAATACATTTTTTTTATCAATTACATCAAATCAACATTTTCTTCACGCATATAATGGCACCAAAAATAGAAAAGAGAACTCAAATGAGTGAAAAAAATTGTGTGGAGATGTATTTTAAATCAACTTAAATCTATTGTAAAATTATATATATTATTATGATTTATTCCTAAATGGAGGTGTATTTCTTTATGTTGGGACTTGAAAAAATATGAATTATGACAATATGGAGTTTATTCCAAATTATAACTGGTCCCAAGTTGGGACCATGAATTTTTATTCCTAAAGAGAGTTTATTCTTTAATAGAGTATTCTTTTTGAGAGGTTTTACTATATATATATATATATATATATTATAGATAGAATATTCATTTATTACACTGACTATTCGTAAAAGTCAATATTCATAAAATAATAGATGTAGTATAAGTGATGTGATGATGAGAGAGAAAATAATAGTTGAGTGTGAGATAAAGTGTGATAATATAATACTCCCTCTGTCCAATAATTAACTTTTGAGTATTTTTTCTACTTTATTAACAAGATTGAGTATGTATCAACAATATTGTTTACTCGTTATCCCACATAATATAATACACAAAAGTTAATTATTTAAATAGAATAAACATATACTTTGTGGACCCAAAAATCTGTTTGAGCAAAATTTTATAGAACGGAGGGAGTAGATAAATATAAGTGATGTGATTGAGATAAAGAAAATAATAAGCTAAAAATGGAATAGAAAACATATTGAGATATCCATAAAAGAAAAGTGAGAAATTTATAGTGGGACAGAGGGAGTATAATTTAATAATTTAAATAATAGTACTCATATTTTCAATGATATATTAATAAAATTTAATTTCAATATCTATTTTCTATAATTTCAAATTTATTTATATAATTAATTATTTTAAATATTTTATTAAATTATAATTATCGATAAAAATTATATTTAAAGGGTTTTTTTATTTGAATTAGATAGTCCTATAAATAAATTTAAAAATATTGATTAATTAAATTAATATACTTTATAAAATGTTTAGATATAGTTTTAGATAAAACAATATAAAAAAAGTGTAGTCAAAATAACATAGTATTAATTGATTTTAATATAATTTTCCATTTTGATACCAATAACTCATATGTTTTCTAACCACTAATAAATATACAAATCAAAGTTTTAAAAATATCAACTCAACCTAATTGTGACACATGTAATACAATTATTCTCCATAAGACACATCATCAAAATTAATCACATAACACATGATAAACTTAAACGAGTAGTGCAGAGTTTAAAGTTTAAAGGGAAGAAGTGAATATACTTTAAAAAAAAAATTGACAAATTTTTTTTTAGTGCCTCAATGGTATGTGATGACTTTAGTGAATTTCAAGTCTTCTGAAATCAAGGATAACAACAGGTAGAATGCGAGTGTCAAACGCAACAAGTAAGATATTCAAATAACTAATTGCTTACTTAACTAATTAGTTGTTCAAATATTTATCTAGTCATGAGTGTGATTAATGTGAAAATTGCTTGAAATTCATATGTTTAATTTGATATGATTTTATAAATTATTTATACTAAAATTAATTGCACTTAATTTGGAGATTTTTTTAAAAGCAAAACACACCCCTCAAAATTCTAATATGATTTTTTTTTTTTTTTTTTTTTTTTTTTTTGTCTTCTCTTTAATTTTGATGACATGTTGTCTTTTTCTTAATTTTAATGATCTATCATTTTTTCCTTAATTTTTCTGATTTATCATATTCTCCTTAACTTTTGTCATATTTTCCTTAACTTTTTATAATGTATCATATTTTTATAAGTGTATTTAAATGTCATTATATACGTATGGTATTATCTAGCTAGGTGTCATTATAATGTTTGAGTTGACTTTAAATTATTATTATTATAATATGTCAAATATATGGTAAGTATTTACTATCTGTAACATTAATAGTTTTAAAGATTTTTTTTAAGAAATACTAAATTATTTAAGAGATTATTCCCGAATAGAGTCATTCCTATAGCACCTTACCCTAATAGAGACTACAACTTTTGAAATTTTCTAATAGAGTCAAATTAGAGATAAAAAAACCATAATTACCCTTAATATACATATAATTCGTTAAGTTCAAGAATTGGTTAATTAAATCTTTAAATCAAATTTTAAATTCCCTAATTATGGGGCATATTATAGAAAATTCTGACTTTTTCAATTTCGAAATCTTAAAATTCATTTCGTTGGATCGTTGAATGCAGAAATTAAAATAGGAAACTCATATCATCGTATCATCAAATCAAAATCGGTTTAATAGTAAGTACCATATTAAATTTCTCCATTTTGATTGTGTATTGTTCAGATCATCAAATCCAAAACGCATAAATTCGATCATTTTAGAATCTACAATGCACTTTTCGGATTTGTATATACTAAATAATTATTTTTTCAATGCACAGGATGTCATATCTTGAAGATTTGAGATGGATTATAGTGTATTCGGCAAGGTTAATTTCAATGGCAAAAACAAGCTTATTCGAGTCAATGAATCGACATCTTTTGCATATTTATTGGGTGAAATAACAAGTATGTGTACCCTTAGATCTCCCGGTAATATATCGATATCTTACTCCGTATCTAGCCTCAACAACTTCTGCATAAAATCCGATTCTGACCTGGTATGGTAGAGTTTTGTAAGGCTACTTCTGAAAATAGTGCATAACGTTATGCATAAAATAGTGCAAAAATTGGAGTATGTGATTAATGTGATAATGCAAAATAGTCATCATACTTCAATCGAATGCATTATGCATAACGTGATATGCAACATAATAATCATATTTTGAATTATGCATAACGTTATATGCAATTTAATATGCACTCTCGACAAGAATAATTAAGATTAAAGGAAGCAGTCGATCGTCTTCTTCGTCGCCTGAAAATGTAGAGTCTGTCTTTAGAATCTGTGGAATGAAATGCAGAAATTGTGGAAAGAAAACTTTTAGCAAAACAAATTCAGCTAATTAATTGCTTTGACATTTTTTTAGGAAATATTTGAGATTTATGAAAGGTGCTAAACATACGCAATCTTAGAGAAAATGCATTTAAAAACTGGTTTGATGTCAATTATGAATAATCGATAATAATTCAAAACTATTTAAATTGAAAAGGGCATATCTGTCTTCTTAGGTCCCAATTTGAATTTATTGGATAAAATTTTAAAAGCTAATCTCTATTAGAAAAAAGCAGTAGTGAAATGACTCTAATAACAAATTACCCATTATTTAATGAAAGTATGTGGTATCTAATGTTTAATTAAAGACAGAATAACGTTACACTTAATGTCGTGACAAATAATGCAACACTGACTCTAACATAATATAAGGAATGTAAAGACACACATCGGAAGACTAAAACACTAAAAACAATAAGAACACAATGAAATACTTTTTAACATAGATATGAATAAAATATATGCTAGTCTTACGGCGAAACACTTAACTTGTAAGTACAAAATGTCATGTTAAATGTTACAACAATAACTTTCACAAACCGAAACTACAATCGAGGCAGGTGCCTGAATCTGGAAAAATACTTAAGTGTAAAACACTGTCCAAATACTAATCATATCTATGATTACACTCTCAATAGATTAAAAGACTAGTTTCGAGCTAAGTTGGTATACTTCGACATAGTCTAAAAGATGTAGCTACTGGCCATAATTCCTAACAGAGATGAACACTCAAACTAGGATGTTAATCGAATAGTACATGCTGAATAATGCAAGCCTCTTTCGGTATTTATAGATAAAATAACGAGAATTTTTATAAAAAAGATCATTCATAGACATAACTTCTTAATAAAGGACCACAAATATAATCTTTTTAAAAAAGGACAAAGACATATGTTAATAACCCTTTATGCCCTTATATTTAAATATGAAGATTAATTTATTAATTTAATAATTATATGATCAAGTCTTAATCTTCCTTAATTTTCGCTATCTATTCAACCACATTCCAATCCTTCAAGATTCCTTCCGTTTAATATCACTGCTATAGAAAAAAGAATTTAACCTTCCTTATTCATATGCAATCTTCAGAATTATGTAGTAATTTTCGCTTAAATGATTCGTAATTTCCCAAAAACAACCCTAATCCAGAAATCTGCATCATCGTGGTTTGTTAATTTTCAGAATCTTAATCGATGGACTGTGTGGTGATTCTGAAAATCGAATATCATTGTTCAGTCACTCTTCACTAATTTAATAATCAATCCTTTAATTATCTTTTTTTCAAAATCCCAGATTTTCCTCAACTGTTCATTCACCATTCTTGACCTTACTTTCATAATTTCACTTCAATAATTCGAAATTGATTTAGTCAATTCTATATTTCCAATTATATACCAACTCAAAGATTCACAATTATTCTCAGATTCAGTCAATTCCATAATTCCAATCAAAGATGCACAATTATTCTCAGATTTACACCAACTCTGTAATTTATCGCCGCCGCCCACCGGCACGGTCTGATTTTCTCCGAGTCGACGTCTCAGATCCGAGTTAATCTGACAATGGGGACGAGGGAGGGATTTCGGAGAGGCAGGAGAGGGAGTAGGTAGCGGCGGGGATGCGATGACGAAGGATGGCGGAGAGGATGATTGGATCCGTGAGTGTTCGGTGTGTGCAGACGAAGAGGACGCCGAAGGTGGTGGAGGAGGCGGAGGTGGGCCTTTGACGACGATTTTGTCGCCTAGGAGTGGGGCGACGCAACGTATGGTCCATATGGGAACCATTAATCCGGCGAGATGAAGAGTCTTGCCAAGGGTATGATTTTTAATTCCACACGTACACACATAATTTGCTGAGAATTTAGGATTTTTAGAGATGATTTTTCAGCGAGATGATTTTGAGATTATTTTAATTTAGGTTCAATTTTGCTCTGTTTTCGTGTAATTGTGATGATTTACGTGCGCGTTGCTGTAATTTAGTTCATGATTATTTGTTATTGGTTTGGTCAAGGGATAATGCAGATCTTATTTTGCATATGTATACGTGTTTTTGCATAACCACATTCTAATATGAAGACACCGTACCATTTTTTCTGCATTATTCATTTTATTATGCAATTTTAGATTGCATTGTTCTGCATGTATTGCATCCATATTTCATATTAATTTTCCAACAATGGTCAAGGGAGCAAAAATGTTATTCATTATTAATGAATATAAGTGACAATGGGTATGCAGATCATTAAGTTTAAATTGCAGAGTTTTGAGGAAAGTTTTTAAATTTGAAAGGTAAGTAATCAACAATTTTAATTTTGGGAAGACTTAGTAATTGACGGCTTTGATGTGGTGAGAGATTTGCATTCAAAATTTAAAATTAGTTGACTTTCTCTAGATTAATTCCGAAAATTAGATAGTAAGGGCATGATGGTACATTTATGTTACATTTTGATCTTAATTTGAAACTATTTTAAACCATGTCCTTATTTAAAAAATCATTAGGTGGAAAGACCTTTTATGTGAAATCCCCTAAAATAACAAGTTCTAGAGTCTTCCATTTAGGATCCTACTTTTTAGGATTTCAACTTTCATGATCTCTTTAGATCCTTCTTCAAGGTTCCAGGTCGATCTACAATGCTCCAGGTCCTTCTAGCACGTCCTCCTAGGTTCTGGAATCTTCTAGGTTCCAAACTCTTGTAAAAGCTTCTAAATTCGTCTCTGAATGTGACAACATTTAGATCAACATTTAATGTAACATTTCAGAAAAGACTTAGAATAAATTACGGAAGGTCAAATTATGATGTTGTTGATAATGTTAAAGCATTTAAGAGTTAACAACATCTACATTCTCCCTCAATTTGACCTTTCGACTACAACACACTTGATGTACATATATTTCTATACATACTCAGTATTATGTATTTAGGTGAGGTGAACATCTACACTAAATACTAGTCAAGACAATGCTTGATGTAACCATTGGATCAAATCAAATGAAGACCAAGAATAATTTCACTAAAATCCGTGCCATAAGATCATAGCAATCTTATTCAAAAAAAAAAAAAAAAAGCATAAACAGTATATATACTTATTTACACAACATTTAAACTTACAAAAATCTTAAGTATCATCAAGGCATGTGAGTGCTTATATTATCCTTAAAACTTAAGTACTGTATGACTAAAAAAAAAAAAAAATCAGAGCAAAAGAGGGAAAAAAGAAGAAAAAAAAAACAGAATATCAACATGTAGTAAGTTAATGAGACTCAATGAGCTAAACTTCTAACCTAAACTATCATTAAGGCCAATAATTTAAGTCAAGGACAGTAAGCCAATGATGATAATAAAAATAGAAGTGTACTACTAAAGCAATCTCAAAGCAAACAAATTTAAGCAAGTTTGAATAAACAAAAAAACCTATCAACTAGGAATAATAAATAAAATTGTATCAGAATAAGTAGCAGAAATAACTTAAACACAAAATATAACAAGGATAAGAAACCGAATAAGTGACATATATTGCTGTAACAATAGCTGCAGCATCATCTTCCTGCACTTTATCACTTGAAACATTCAGTCCTCCCACTGTCTTCAGCAACATCAAATATCTCTTCAGCAGCATCAAATATCACCATAGAGGACTTCCATATCCTCATCTTTAACATCAACAAACTTGTCATCCTCAGCTTCTTCAACAAAACAAGTTGCATCAAAAAGTGCAACAACATTGTTAGTAGCATTTCCATCTTCATGTACATCAGCAGCAGCATCAGGTGCACCTTCACCTTCAGGAACATCATTCATCTCTTCAATCACAACTCCAGAAGTTACAGCTGAAGTGGATGGTGGTACTCCCCTTGTTGGAGTGGAAAGCAGCTTGGTCCATTTCACCAAGGAGCAGTGCAGGTGATATGGTCATCAAGGGTACCTTTCCTCTAAGAACCTCAGTCTTCTTAGGAGTAAAAACATGCATCTTTAGATATGAGCAAATAAGCACAGGATATGACAGGTTTTCCTTATCAGAAATATCACCACTAAACCTCATCATATGGTGAAATATGGTCAATCCCAGATTAAACTTCTTCAACACAACTATTCTATACAACAAAATTGCTTGATCCTTTGTCATTTTGGTTGAGTTGGTAGAGGGTATCCAGTTGTAGATTATCAGTTTATGCAGTACAGAGTATATGGATGTGAGATCCTTAACAAGCATACCATTCTTCCATTTAGTTAATATACCCCCAATCATAGAAGTAGTAACCAAATCTAGGTCAGGTTCATCATCATCAATCACAGTCTCTATCTCTAGGAATTCATTGATCAGTTCCGGAGTAAATGGAATTGACCTCCCCCTAAATTGTACATTTCCATACCAACGAGAGTTATGTCTACCATTACTCTTCCAAAGACATGCATAAAACTCATATACCCAATCAGAAACAACAGTGTCACTTAATGTCAAAGCCTTTAACAACTTCCTATCCACCAAAAATTGAATCAAATTCTTACTTTCAAAATCAGAAATATTGATCCTCTTTTCCATAAACAATTTCCTTCTAGACAACTTAGTAATTTTATCCACTAAATTATCAAATTCAGAATCATTTTCAGGTTCAGAATTACCTTCCTCAGAGCTGGGTTCCTCATCCTTTTCAGAACTTTTCTCAAATTCATCACTGCTTGAATCATCACCATCATCAGGTTCTGGTGCTGTGACATTTGGTTCAACAGTTGAAGCAGCATTCTTCTTCAACGCCTTCTGAATTTCTCTAAGGTAGAGCTCCATGTCAGAATCATCCTCTGATTCTTCAGGCATAGTACGAACAACATTAACCTTGGCCTTTCCTTTGACTTTTGGATCAACAGTCTCCTTGACACGCTTCTCAACACCAACTTGTTCCTAATCTGATTTAGAAAACACTTGAATCGGTTCTGCAACATCACTTCCTCCTTTCTTCTTCTTCCTTAGTGAGTCTGAGTAGTCAACTCGAGTGAAAACACGACCTGGTCGTCTCCTTTGAACCTGGCTTCTCTTTCTCTTTCCTTTTTCGACATTTTTTCTAAAGGGAATCGGTTCAGAATCATCAGATTTTGAGATGTCAGAATCAGTTTTACCTAAGTTTGCATGAGTGTCGGCATCCTCCATTTAAGCATCCTCAGGTTCGGATGTCTCAACATTTGCAGACTCCTTTGGCTCAGCAACATGGAAATCCTCGATTTCCTTCTCAGTCTCCCCCATAGAGGCAGCAGTCCGGGTCTCTGTTTCTATGTTAGGGCTTGTAATTTGGGGCTTTTTAGATGTGGACGAAGTAGGAGCAGTAGTGGTGACTTCTTGGGTTTTCAGGTAGTGTGAGATGTCAATGGACATATCTCCAACGGTGAGGATGGGTGGATTCACAGAATTCCTCAATGATTGAGAAAAATTCTCAACCGCTTGATTAAGCTCGGTGAGGGTAGCTTGGAGTGGAATGTGGATGGTTGTGGGAGTAGCTTGAATGGGAGTGACGGTTGTAGCAGTTGAGGGTGAGTTTTCGTGTGAGGCAGCCATTGAAGCAAGTGTGTTGAAGTTTGAGAGAGATGGAGATGACGGTTGTGAGCTTGGTGAGGAGGTTTTCTTATTTCCTGTCATTTTAAGCTTCAAGAACTTGAAAGGATAGTTACACAATAACTAAGACACACAAATGCTTTAACAAGTCTTGCAAAAAGAACAATACTCAACTTACTCAAAAATTACACAGCTTCGTAAATCACACAATGGGACTTATATAGAGCAGAACAAGTAGTTGTAAGTTATGCGAGTAAAATTAGAAATATACTAAGAAAATTCCAGAAATTTTCGATAATGCTCCACAATTTCAGCCACAAGTATAATCATGGGTGAGTTAGTGGGGTAAAATCCTAATTAAATTAAGAAGTTTCTAGAATAATTAAAATAAAATATGTATAATCTGAATAAAAAGAACGTGGTTAGTATAATTAGAAATAAATAAAATAAATTTCCACAAATAAATAAATAATTACTACTTATAAAAATATAATTGAATCATATAATGTTGTGCTCAAGGACTTGACATACACCCCAACATTGGTTTTTCATAGGTTATCCCATCCAATGTAGCCATTTTCAATATTTTCCTTTTTCTTTTCTTCTTTTTGTGCTACAACATCTAGTTTGTATTGATCCATTGTTCCTGTAGAGTGCATTGTAGTAGCGAACTCCGTGCCCCATATTTACTTAATGGATTACAAACCTCTTGATATTTTTACCAAAAAAATCACCTTTTGAAAAGAAGGCATCGTAGTAGCGAACTTCGTGCTCCATAGTTACTCAGTGACATGGTACATCTTTTAGTATGCTGCAACATTCTATTTTTCAAGCTTTTGAGAGGTATAAAACATACCTATTTTTGCACAAATAAATTTCAGATTCAAGAATATTTTACAAAGGAATAATTCAACGAAATAGGAAATAAATCAAATCTATAACAACTATACCACCTTAGGATATTGTCCCAAATGCTACCGCATTTTTGACAACATCCTCTCAAAGATTATTCAGATACAACACATACCAAGAGATTTCCTAAAAAATGAGAATCTCTCAAGGTCAAGAGCCTTTAGTAAAAATATCAGCATTTTGATTTTCTGTAGGTACATATTCCAACTTTATTATGTTCTTCTCCACTAAATCTCTCATAAAGTGATGCCTAATGCTAATGTGTTTAGTGGGTGGGTGTTGTACTGGATTTTTAGAGATGTTTATGTATTCTGACTCAGCAGTGGATTGTGAAACACAATTTTGTTTCTTGCTGTGCCATGACACAAGATTGTTTCCCATGTAGAAACATCCTCTACTTGTACTCTTTTTGTCATCTATATCTCTAGCCCAATCCGCATCACTGTATCCAATCAATGTGTTGTTGGTGTCCTTAGTGTATCATATCCCAAGTTCACTTGTACCTGAAACATACTTGATAATTCTTTTCACTGCATTCAAGTGAGATTCCTTTGGATTAGCTTGGTACCTAGCACAAACACAAACACTGTACATAATATTTGGTCTACTAGAGGTTAAATAAAGTAAACTTCCTATCATTGATCTATACAATGTTGGATCAACATCCTTTCCAACATTGTCTTTGCAAAATTTCAAAGTAGAATCCATATGAGTTTTCATTACTTTTGAGCTTTCAAGACCAAACCTCTTAACTAAGTTCTTATCATACTTACCTTGAGAGAAGAAAATACAATTCTTACATTATTTGATTTGAAGACCTAAAAAGTAATTCAGGTCTCCAACCATACTCATCTCAAATGTTGCAGTCATTGCCTCAACAAATTTGTTCAACATTTTATAACAAGTTGAACCAAATACAATGTCATCAACATATATTTGAGCAATAAGTAAATCTTCTCCAATGTGCTTAATGAATAAAGTTCTATCGGCTTCTCCTCTAATAAAACCATATTCCAAAAGAAAGTCAGTAAGTCTACCATACCATGCTCTAGGAGCTTGTTTTAGACCATACAAAACTTTCTTAAGTTTGTACACATGATCAGGGTGTTGTGGATCTTAAAAACCTTTAGTTTGTTCTACATATGCTTCTTCATTCAAAATTCCATTTAGAAATGCAGCTTTTACATCCATTTGATGAAGTTTAATGTTAATAAAACATGCAATTGCTAGCAATAATCTAATAAATCTATCATAGCAACAAGTGCAAAAGTTTCATCAAAATCAACACCTTCAACTTGGGTGTAACCCTGTGCAACTAACCTAGCTTTGTTCCTAACAATGTTACCAGACTCGTCAGTTTTATTCTTAAAAATCCACATTGTTCCAATGACATTAGTATGAATAGGCCTTGGAACAAGTGTCCATACTTCATTTCTTTCAAACTGATTAAGTTCCTCATGCATAACATTTATCCAATTTTCATCAATTAATACTTCATTCACATTTTTAGGTTCAATTTCAGAATAGTAACACTCTGCATTCACAACATTGCAAATAGAAGACATACATATTGTTCTTACCACATCTACCTTATTCAATCTTACTTTTCCTCTTGTTTGCACTCCAACTATAGCATCACATATGATCTGGTCAAATTGATGAATTTTCCCTATTCTTGAATAAGGATTTCTTTTGGGTACATACTGATCATTCTGTGAATTTTCCCTTGAATATTCTGTCGATGTTGCTCTAAATGTGGTAGCATTTGGTGCAACATTTTCAGACTTCAATGTATGCTCAGAATTGTCAGTCACTTCTGATACATCTTCTTCAAAGGTTATTGATTCGGGTGAAAATTGCATGATTTTCTTGAGAATTTTATTCTTAATTTAATAGAATTTCATGTTATTTTTACTCATTTTTTGCTAATTGCACTTGATAGAGAGAAAGGTGGTGTTTTGTGTATTTTGTAGGAAAAGTGGTTATTTTGGAGGCAAAAACACTCACTTAATTTTTAGTGAAGTCGATCGAAGGAAGAAATCAAAATTGAGGGCAAAACGAGTAGAAATTATTTGGACTAACAATTAAATTGTTTAGTCCATTTAATTAATTGCAGCTGCCCATATTCATGAGCCCACTTAGAGGACTTCTTGGCCCAAAAATTGAAGCACATAGCTGGCCTAAAAGCAGCCTATTTATTTAAGGGCGCGGCTAAATGCACTCGGATTTCCTATGAGTACACCCACCAAGCATTTTTTTAATCTTCCAAAACATGTGAATTGTCCCATATACCCCTAGGGTAAAATCTATGAAAAAAACGAAGATGAGTACACCCACCCATTCTATTTCACATAATTATCTCCCCACCACCAAAACAAACACCATTCTTAACAAAAAAAACTTCAAAATTTCAACAAAAATAAACATGTTCGAAAAAATTTCAAGAACAAACATGTTCAAAAATAACAAGATGTTCGAAATTTTTTCCAGAACAAACATCAAATGTTCGAAAAAAATTCCAAAACAAACACCAAATGTTCGAAAAAAATTCCAAAACAAACACCAAATATTCGAAAAAATTTCCAAAACACATGTTCGAATTTTTTTCCAAAACAAACCCAATATGTTCGAAATTTTTTCCAAAACAAACTGAATATGTTCGAAAAAAAATTCCAAAACAACTCAAATTTATTCGAAAAAAAAGATCGAACAAGATGTTCAAATTTTTTTCCAAAACAAACACGGATTGTTCGAAATATTTTCCAAAACAAATTCAATAGGTTCGAAAATAATTCTCAAACTTCTAAAATACCAAAATTTTCCTAAAATTCCTAATTTTTAAAAAAAACCCTAAATCAAGAAATAAAAAAATTTGACCTACTTGTCTTCTTCAGAGGCCGCGTCCACTGGCCGGCGACGTGAACGACGGCCGCTTCGCACAGAGGAGGGGCGACGACGGCCGCTTCGCACGGAGGAGGGAGACAACGGCCGCTTCGCACGGAGGAGGGCGACGACGGCCGCTTCGCACGGAGGAGGGGACGAGGGAGGAGGAGATGGGTTACACACACCTCCAGCGGCGGCGACGAGCGCGCACACCTCCAGCGGCGGCGGCGTTTGAAGGAGGAAGGGGAGGGGGCGCGACATCGCTTGGAGGAGGGGCGGCCGCGTCGCTTGGTCTTCGGCGGAGGGGTGAGGAGGTGGGCCGCGGCTGCGGCCGCCTGAGAGTGGGAGGAAGGTTGGAGGCGGTGGGAGGAAGGGAGAGAGGGAGAGAGGAAAGAAATTTGGTGGGTATACCAAAATGAGAAAAATTAGGGTTATGAGGAAGAAGGAGGAGGGTATTTTAGAGTTTTCCACGTGGGTGTCCTCATCCGTTTTGTGGGTGTCCTCATCGCGTGGGTGTACTCATAGTATCCTCGGGTGCCTTTAGCCGCGCCCTTTATTTAATTGAAGGCCCATTCGGCAACCCCATTTGTAAATTGTAGTCCAAGAAAAGAATCACATGTTGCTGCAATTTTATTTAGGGTTGGGGTATATACCCCTCCAGCTTTGTTTAATACACTCCCCCTCCATTTTTATTAATTCAATATATATATATATATATAAAATACCAATTTTGCCCTTAGTAAAATAGTATAGATACATACACACCCCCTCATAACCCTAAACTTAATTTTCTCATCTTTTTCCTCATTTTCTCTTTTCCTCCCACATTTCTCCTCCTTCTTCTCATCCGCCGCCGCCGCCTGCGTTCGCCACCGCCACCAATCACCGCCGCCTGCGTTCGCCAACGCCCTTCTCTCTTCCTTCCTCGTTTCTCGCCTCCTCTCACCTCCGCCGCCGCCCATCTTTTTTTTTTTTTTTTAATTGTAATTCTTCTACTCACCCTCGGCCGCCGCTCCACTCCCGGCGCTCGCCGCCGCTCCGGCTCTCCCTCGGTCGTGGCGGCCCATCCCCAGCGCTCGTCGCCGCTCCGGCTCTCCATCGGTCGTCGCGGCCCGCCCGCCCTTATCGCTCACCGCCGCTTAATCTTGCCCTGCCTTCCTCCACCTGAGAACAGGTTTGCTTTTTTTTTTTTTTTTTTTTTTTTTTTTTTTTTATTTTCGACCATTATTGGTCGTTCAAGAACACTCTCATCGACACCCTATTGTCGACGAGAGTGTTTTTGAGCGACCAATAATGGTCGAAAATTCAATTTTTTTTAAAAAAAATTCTTTCTAAATTTGGTCGACAAACCAGAGTCGATCGGATTATTTTTGGTCGACAATCCATTGTCGAACGGATTATTTTTGGTCGACTCTTGTCGAAAATAATTTTTTGTTTTGGTTGAATTTTTAAGTTTTTGGTTTAGTGTTTAGGTTTTGTTGTTGAGTTTTGTTAAGTTTTATGGATTAGTGGAAGTTTATTTCTAAGTTTTGTTGTTGAATTTTTTTTTTTTAAATTTTTATGGATGTAAGAGAAGGTGGTTGTGACCGCCGGAGGTGACGGTGGTTGCCGGAAGAGCAGCGACGGCGGCTGGGTTGCAAAGTTAGGGTTAATGCATTAGGTAAGATTGGTATTTCATATATATATTTTGAATTAATAAAAATTAGGGGGAGTGTATTAAACAAAGCTGGAGGGGTATATACCCCATCCCTTTTATTTAGCAATTAAAGGGCTCATTTAAAAGTATTGGAGGCCCATTATTAGCGCAACATAAAGGTTGTGTGTCGGGAGTAGAAAGAAGCAGATTGGTGGAGCAGTAGCCGACTTTTACTCACACTCACACCTAATGAAAGGCGTTTCTACATTGGAGCTTTAAATGGTGGATTAACTTGGAATTTTCAGACTCCATCACCTACACTATTCTAAGCTTCTCTATCCCTTTTATTTATTTTAGTTATTTCTCTTTTTAATGTATTTGAGATTATGTAAAACATTTTAGGTTTCAAGCGCTTGTAATTATTTAGATTGAAGTTTGTGAATTAATGATTTATTTTAAATGGTGTTTGTCTCTTATCTGTGTGTTTAATTTTTATTTGAAAGCATGTTATTAGTGGTCATGATAATATGTCTTACATATTATTAATTGGGGTAGGATTGAAATATTTATCTCATTAATTGAATATAAGCACACAACTCAATTTATTATGATCTCGAGACAGGATTAACTATTGAGAGGGTATTGATGATCTTATAAGCTATTTAGGTTATATGATGCATGCTTGGTTGAAATACATGCTTGTGCAATATTTCCTTTGGATTAATTGGATTGAAAAATCTTTTAATTCATTACTTAGTGATCAACCCTATAAAGACAAATTTAATTGCCATTTGAATGATTCATTATTCATAAATGGATCTCTAAGTATTGCATATGCCTTGGAACCACATTTTCCCTTGATTATTTTTGTTATTTTCTTTTCATTAGCTTGTTATTGATTTGGATTTGACTAATTTTATTTTGCTTTCTTAGTAACATTTATAGATAGCATTATAATTAGTCTTAGTTTGTAAAACCTTCCTTAAAAATCAATCGTGACTAGATAGAATTGTTCCAACAAATATCACTTTTACACTAACCCTTCCCTGTGGGATCGACCTCGTACTTACTTCGCTACAATATACACCGTATACTTGCGGTCGTGTATTTTAGAGTTGTGAAATACGTGAACAAGTTTATGCTGCCGTTGCCGGGGAAGGCGTTTTAGTTCTAGAGTGGTAGTTGGTTTGATTTTAAGCTAGATTTTACTTGCTTTTGAAAAAATCCTGAAAACACAAAAAATATTTGTTTTTATTTTCTTGCTTCTAGTGTTATCTTTGTATCACTGCTTCTCTTTCTTGTCGTTTCTCCAGGTGAAAAAGGTCAAGCTCTTTTGAAGTTATGGGTGATTCGGAGGCCATATTGAATTTGGCAACACAATTGGTTAGATTGACCACTTTGCTAATTGAACAAGCTCCCAATTGGTTGTCAAGGCCAAGTCATATGGAAAGAACAAGTTTTATGGGCTATCAAAGAGAGATGGACTAGGAGAAAGGCACTTCAAAAGCTTTTGTCACCACCATAATGAACATTACTACCCGTGGTCGAGGGACCATGATGATTTTCATTATGCCAACTCGGGAAATTTCTTTCAACCACCTTCCAATTTTGGTGTGCCCAATGATGTCATGGATGAACCGTCAAAAAAGTTAAGCATGGAGGAAATGTTCATTAGTGTCATGGGAGAAATAAAAAAGATCATTGGAGTAGTTAATGAAAGGTTGAACGAGGCGGATTCGACCCTTGAGAATTTGGAGCATAGAGTAGAAAGTATTAAGGCTCGAGTGAGTGACCTTAGAGTACTAATGAACTTGAGTGAGACTCAAGTTCGTCAAGAAGCTACCATTGGAGAACAAATTGAAGATGACAAGTCTCCATCTACTACCGAGTGCAACCCCAAGGAACATTGCATGGCCATAGGCATACGAAGTGGCATTAATTTGGAGAGAGGAGAAAAGATGACTGAGGAGTGCTACAAAATCGAGTTCATGGAGGAATTACCCAAACTTGATGCTAAGTGCCTTGACATGAGCAAAAGAGCCAAGTTTGGGGGAGTTTTCTTTCTTTGAAAACTCCCCCAATGCCTTCAAAATGTTCAACTTGGGTGGTGAAACGGGCAAGATAAGATTTCACGATGAGAGTAAATGCCCCAATGGAGTAGTCATACATTGTTCTGATGGACCCATGAATAGGATTGGATTTAAGAAGTATCGGGTCAAGGGACAAAATGGTGTGACTTGAAGAGTTATCATGAGGGAGTTATGTCTGACAATGTAAAATAAAATAATTCATAATTTAAATTATACGTACCTCCTTTTAAAATCATTCACTTGGAAGATCGACATTAATGATAAGTCGACTGAGAATATAGATTTGATTAAGTTGAAAAAATAATGGGTATTCAAACCATTAATGATAAGCCGCCGGTATCTTTGATAAAATAATTCATAATTCAAATCATACGTACCTCTTTTTAAAATCATTCATCTCTGTAAGATCGTCATTAATGATAAGCCGACCCAGAATAGAGATTTGATTTAGTGAAGGAATGAGAAAAAAATGAAAAAAAAAAAAAAAGAGAAATTGCAGGAAGACTAAGAACTGAAAGAAAAAAAAAACTTACTTTCCATTTTTTTGATGGGAGAGATTCACCCGGTAACAAATTCTATAATCATATATGAAAGATGGAATAAACAGTCAAACAGATATAAGAAAAACCATTCATGGCCGTTTTTATAACTATGGTCATTGGTTATCTCTTTTGCTGTCAATGTTCATACTCCACTGCCAGGGTTAGAAAAATTCATGAGATTAATACTTCCCGCTCGACCATTCAATCCTCCTTCTTATGAGATAAAATTAAAAGAAAAATAACGCTTCATGTTCAACCATTCAATCCTCCCTTCCTTAGAAAAAAAAAATGGAAGTAAAACCGAAAACATATTAAGGAGATAGAGAATGAGAAACTCTCTTTTAAGAAAAAAATTACAAAAAAAAAAAAAAAATGTAGAGAGGAAGAGAGAGAATGTAGGGAGGAAGAAGAGCTAAAAAAGAAAGTTAGAGTAAGAATAGATAAATGAAGAAAATAATGAAAAAAAGTGAGAACAAGAATGGATAAATGAAGGGAACGGTTAAGGTTAGAAGTTGAGAAAATATGAGCTTTAGTATTTCAAAATACTGTTATGAAAAAAAAAATTAATATTAAGAATTTAAAATAACTTTTAGGGTAGAGAATTTTGAAATAGGGGAGGGGGAGAAATAGATGAATTAAAGATATTTAAAATATATAAAATATAAAATCAAATTAGATTAAATTAGATTAAATTTTAAAATAGGAGAATTAAAAAATTTTAATAAGAATGTTTGACAATATTCGGGATTTTGAAATGGAAGAATTTGAAGAGGAGAGAGATTAAAAATAATAATTATGATTTGAAATTTTGAATTATTATTTTGAGATTAAAATAGGAAAAATGGATTTTTTTTTTTTAATAAAAATGCGTAAGAATGCAAGGATTTTGAAATACACGATTTTGGTGAATAGAGAGATTGTGATAGAGTGGTGAAATTGTGTCAAATGTCTCATTATATTCTCACAAATATAAAGTATTAAGATTAAGATATTAGCCTTAAATATTTTCATTCCATCCCCATCTCAAACTAAAAGTCCAACCAAAAATTACAAAGCCCATTCGGTCATTTCCTAATGGCCCTGACTATATACCCCTCCAGTTTTGTTAAGTATACTCCCCCTCTTCATTTATTAATTTAATATTAGTATAAATTACCAAATTTACCCTTTTAGTAAAATATATTAAGGATAAATACACCCCCTAACCATAACCCTAACCCTAAGAAAAGCCATTTCCGACGTCAGCCGCCCTCCGTCAACCACCACCGCACCTCCACCTCCGTCAATCACCGTCGCACCCACTCAAATAAATTTAAAAATTAAAAAGCAAACTTAAATTTTTTTTTTAAAAATCTTATTTTCGACAAATCAGAGTCGATCAAAAACACTCCCGTCGACACTGGTTTGTCGACCAAACACACATTTGTCGGTAAAATGTAGTCGACAGAAAAAAAAATTAAAATTTTCGACAAAGATGGATCGACCAAAAAGATTCTTGTGCACAGCTAGGGTCGTGCGCGGGGTGGGGGCGGCGGCCGGGGCAACCTCCATAGCCGACTCCCTCGATTTTCATACCCTAATTTTGTGTCGTTTTTTAATCTCCATGGCCGACTCCCCCGCGCGCAGGAGTGGTGCCCTTCTTTAATCTCCGTGAATCAATCGTTTTTGTCGGGGGTTGAGGCCGACGTCGGGGGATGAGACGACGGGAGGAGGGGCACAAAACAAAAAGTTGGAGGGCGCGACTGGCGACGACGGCGAGGCTGAAAAGCGGCGGTGACTGGTGACTGCGGCGAGGCTGAACAGCGACGACGACGGATGGGGGTTGGAATGGTAGGAGTTGTGGGGAACAAGAAGAAGAGGTGGAGAGGAAGATGAATAAATTAGGATTGTTTTTTTTTATATGTATTAAATGAGTTTTATGAAGAAAAGGGTATAATAGGATTTTTAGGGGGAGAGGGAGTACATCCAACATTTACAATTTTAGGGGGTATGAAAATCTGGGGAGTATACAGTATTTAACAAGACTGGAGGGGTATATAGCCGGGGCCTTTCCCAATTCCAATTAAAAGGTCAGCCAAAATAAAATTTTCTCCTTTCAACAAGATAAAAGACTAAGAAAATTAAAACGACCAAAAGTATTTTTCAATTATTTTTTAAAATGACTAAAAAAAACTTGTTCTTCAATTATTTTTCTATCTAAAAAATGAAGATGTGTTTCTACAAATTTACGATTAAATATTATAAACCGTTTTCAAAATATGAGAATTCGTCGAACTCAATTGTAATTGTAATTTAATTTGAAAGTCATATAATTTTTTTTTAAGTTTCCTCGAATTATATGACTTTTATTATTAAAAAGTATTTTACTTACTATCTTTCGTACCTCCAAATTTTAAATCTTGGATCTGTCACTGATGTGATTTGAGTATATATTGGTTTATCACAAAAAAGAGTTGGGTAAATTCATCGGAAACTCTATTAATTTACATTAATTACTTGAATGGGGTTTATGTAATTAGTAAAGAGATTTATAGGAGCTTGGACTTTAATGTGAAAGTGGAAAAACATTAGGTATTAAAATACATAGATTAGGTAGAACCCCCTTGTTATGTGATTATACGAGTACAAACGAGTCTATTCATCCTCACGATCTTAGGTGCGTAATTAGACACATTCCTAGTGATTCCTCTTTTCAAACACCAACAAAAGAATTAGACGTTTAAGTTAGGTTTTGAATCGATTTTCACATAATGAAGAACACGCGAATACTCCCACTAATTATTTGATATTTGATCATCATTTTACTTGATTTTCTTTATTAGTACTCCTATTATTTATTTTGTTGAATTTGCATATAGTTTTAATCGCTCAACCATGTTTTATCAATATAGTTACGTGTCGACGTATAGCACTAAGGCTACATTAGCTAACTAGTCCCTAGATCGATAATTTAACTGGGCACTTACCACTATTACGAGTGATTCGGGTGAAAATTGCATAATTTTCTTAAGCATTTTAATCTTAATTTAACAAATTCACAGTTATTCACGGTTGATTTGAATTGCACACGAGCTAAGGATTTGACCGGTTCATTTGCCTGCAATGATGGATAATTGGACTGAATTCAAAATTTAGGCAACTTATGTGACCAAAATCAAAATGTGTATTCCATCAGGACCAAATTCAAAATTAGTCTAATTTAAAGGACTAAAAAAACTTTAATCCCCTTAATTTAATAGAATTTCACGTTGTTTTTACTCATTTTTGGCTAATTACACTTAATTATGAGAAAGGTAGTGGTTTACTATTTTTATAGGTAAATTGAGCATTTTTAAAAGTAAAACACGTACCTAAATTTAGTGAAGTCAAGAAAGGAAGAAATTGAAATAGAGAGCAAAATGAAAGAAAAAATAGAAGATGAAAAATTATTTGGGACTTGGTCCATTTAATTCATTGTAGCGGCCCATATTCATTCATTAAGCCAATTGGAGGATTAATTTTCGGCCAAAAATGGATGCACATTTACCCCACTTTTATCATTTAAATGCAGCACAAAGTTAAGGGGTCTGACTATATGCACCTCCATTTCAGTTTGATGCACTCCCCCATCACTCCCCCGATTTATACACTCCCCGAATTTTAGGTCACACCTCCCCTCAAATGTCATAAATACCCCTCCTTCATTAAAATCCTTTTACTACCCACACCCCCAAATCCTCCATCTTTCTTCCTCCTCCATTTCTTCTTTCATCTTCTCCCCCACCCCTCACCACCACCGCCGGCGACGCCAGCCCCTCCCTCGCCGAGCCCGTCGCCCCCCCTCCCTCCCTCGTCGAGCCCGTCGCTCCCCCTCCCTCCCTCGCCAAGCCCGTCGCCCCCCCACCCCTTGTAAAAAAAAAAAAAAAAAAAAAAGAAGAGATCTTGGCCGCGCGCGGCCGCCGCGGCCGTCCCCTCCCTCGCCGAGCCCGTCGCCCTCCCCCCCTCCCTCCCTCGCTCGCCAAGCCCGTCGCCTTCCCCCAACCCCCACCGCCTGTAAAAAAAAAAAAAAAAAAACAGATCTTGGCCGCCGCGGCCGTCCCCTCCTCCTCTCTCCCTCGTCGACGAGCCCGACGCCCCGTACCCCACCCCCACCAGGTTTTCCCCCTTTCCCAATGTTAGGGTTTTCTGCATTTTTGCAGAAAACCCTAGTTTTTTTCTTCTTTTTTTTTTTCAATTTTCGACCGTATAAGGTCGATTACATACTCCTTCGTCGACAAATTGTTGTCGACGAGAGTGTATTTGATCGACCTTACATAATCGAATTTAAAAAAAACTTGTTTTTTTTTTTATTTTCGACCAACCGTTTCGACCATATACATTCCCGTCGACAACGATTTGTCGACGAGAGTGTATATGGTCGACACTGGTTGGTCGAAAGTTGAAAAAAAATTGTAATTTTTTGGAGTATATGGTCGATCATTTCTGTTTTTTTTTTTGAGTTGATGGTCGCCGGAAATGGTGTCGCCGGCGACCGGAAGTTGTGTGTTAGGGGAAATTGAAAGAAATGAGGTGGGGTGCATCTAGTATGGTCTATATTTAATGAAGGGTATTTTAGGTTTTTTACCTATTATTTTATTAATAAAACTGAAAGGGGGAGTGCATCAAACCGAAATGGAGGTGCATATAGTCAGACCCAAAGTTAAGGCTGCTGGCCTATTGCATATTTGGAGGCCCATTTTAACAATAGCACAGTAGAGGATTTTGGGGTAAGCAGGTAGCAAAAAGGGTTGGGGTATATACTCCTCCAGCTTTGTTTAACACTCTCCCTTCATTTTTTTTTAATTCAATATATATATATGAAATACCAATTTTACCCTTTTAGTAAAATGCTATAGATACATACACTCCCCCTCAAAACCCTAATCCTAATTTTACACAAAACTCTAACCCTAATTTGCAGCAGCCGCCGCAGACACCATCACCTCCGGCAGCCTCCTCCAGTGCCACCTCCAAAATATACTCAGAAAAAAAAAATAGTTGTTTTCGATCAACCAGTGTCGATCGACACTGGTTGGTCGACCGTAGAACATATGGTCGCCTAAAATTTATCATCCAAAAACATCTTTATCGACAACATTGTATCGAAAGAAAATAAAAAAATAATTTTGGACAGAGAATGTCGACCAAAAACATTATGGTCGACAACAATTTGTCGACCATAATGTTTTTGGTCGATATTCCTTGTCAAAAATTAAAAAAGAAAAGAAGCGTACCTTTCCAGGAGAAGAAGGAGGGCGGCGACATCGCTGGGCGAGAGGGGCGGCGCCGCCGCTGTTTGATACAGAAAAAAAAAAAAAGGGCAGGGTGGTGGCGGCGCTCGACGAGGGAGGAGGGCCGGCGCCGCCGCCTGTATGCACAAAAACGAGGGTTTGTTACAAAAAAAAAAGGCGCATCGGCGCACGACGAGGGAGGAAGACGAAGGGACGAAGGCCTTGGCGTAGGCGGCGCGAGTGCAGCGAGGGGTGGGAGGGAGAGTGCGACGACCAGGGGAAGTGCAGCGAGGGGCGGCAGGGGCGGCGGGAGGCGGGCGAGAAGCTGGGGCGGGGAGAGAAATGGCGGCCATGAATTGAGGAGGAAGAAGATGGAAGAAATGGGAAAAAATGAAGTGGGGAAGAAGAAAATGGAAAAAAATAGGGTTAGGGTTAAGAATGTAGGGGAGTGTATCTATCTTTGTATTTTAGTTAAAGGGCAAAATTGATACTCCCTCCGTCCCGGGATAATTTGCATAGTTTGACCGGCACGTTGTTTAAGAAAAGTGGATTTAGTGATTGATGATGTAAGATAAAATAGGGGTATTTTAGGTAATTTGATGATGTGTAAAGTGGATTTGATGACGTGTAAAGTGAAATGTATGGAAAAAAGGAGTGGCAAATTTGAAAATAAAATGATGTTGTGAGGTTATTAATTTTGTGGGGTATTTCCACATTAAGAGTGTGCAAGTAATTTTGGGACGTCCCAATAAGAAAAGTGTGCAAGTAATCACGGGACGGAGGGAGTATTTCATATATATAATGAATTAATAAAAATGAAGGGAGAGTGTATTAAACAAAGCTAGAGGGGTATATATCCCAACCCTAGCAAAAAAACAGGGGGCAACCCTCCTCACTAGGGTTGCCAAATGGGCCGGCACATCGGCCCACATGTTTCTGTCGTGCTGGACTAGCCCGGATCGATTGCTACCGGGCTTAAAAATATGAAGCCAAAATAGCCCATATTATTTTTTAATTTATTTATTTGATTGGGCCCATTAATTAATTAATTAATCTGTTAAAGTAATAAAATAATGGGCGCGGTTATAGACACACACCAACCTATTGAGGACACCCACGCGATGAGGACACACACAATTCGGATGAGGACACCCACGTAGAAATCTCAAAAATACCCTTTCTATTTCAAACCCTAATTAAACTCCCTCTTCCCCTCATTTCTTACTTCACAAACGGTGCACCCACCTCCCTCCTCTTCTCCACAAACGGCGCCGACATCCCACGTTCGCGGCCGGCCTCCCCAGCCGACGTCGGCCTCACACGTTCGCAGCGGCCGCCGCTTCCGCCCCAGGCACCGCTTCCGCCCCTCCACCCTCGCTGCAGCGCCGTCGCCGCGGCCTCCTGTCTCGTCCTTGCACCGCCTCCGCAAGAAGGATGCGGCTGCCGTCTCCCTCCTCCTAGAGACGCAGCCGCTCGCATCCCTCCTACCTCTCGCGCCGCGGCCGCGGGCTCCTCTCTCGCCTTCGCGCCGCCGCCGCAAGAAGGACGCGGCCGCCGTCTCCCTCCTCCTAGAGATGCGGCCGCTCGCATCCCTCGTCCGCCGCGGCCTCCTCTCTCGCCCTCCTCTCAAAGACGCCGCCCGTTCGCCACACAATTTCTCCCCTCGCCGCCTCGTTTCAGGTAAGATTAGGATTTTTGAAAAATTTAGGAAAATTAGGGTTTTTCAAAGTTCGGTAAAAAAATTCGAACATATTGAGTTTGTTTTAGAAAAAAATTTGAACAATTAGTGTTTGTTTTGGAAAAACTTTCGAACATTTTGTGTTTGTTTTGGAATATATTTCGAACAAGATGTTCAATTTTTTTTTGGAAAAATTTTCGAACATTTTGTGTTTGTTTTGGAAAAAATTTCGAACATTTTGTGTTTGTTTTGGAAAATATTTCGAACATTTGTTCGATTTTTTTTTTCGGACAAATTTAAGTTGTTTTGGTATTTTTTTTGAACATATTGCTTTTGTTCATTAAAAAATTTCGGACATGTTAACTTTGTTTTGATAAAAATTTCGAACATCATAAGAATTTTAATCAAACTGTTGTTTGATATTTTTTTTTTTTCATTTATTCTTCATGTCAAAATGGTATGGTGGTGATGGTGGGATTGATTTTGGCACAGAGACGGTGGTGGTGGCGGCCTGGTGGGGAAGATAAAATGGAGTGGGTGTACTCATCTTCGTATTTTTTAAATGTTTTACAGAAAGGGTATAAAGGACATTTTACATATCATTTAAGATGAAAAATTTGTCTAGTGGGTGTACTCAATAAGTTGGTGGGTGTTTATAACCGTGCCCTAAAATAATTAGGCCCAAAGATTTATTGTTTTGTTAATATAACAATTGGGCCCATTAACTTGTAAATATAATAATTGGGTCTTAATATGACTTGTATATAAATCACCCCTTTATAATAATTGGGCCCGTTTTTTATTTTGTTAATAAAAATATTAGTAAGGTTTACTTTGGACTTTGAGTGGTTTTAAAAAAATTCGTTTTTGAAATCCCGGGTTTTTTAAACCCTAATGAATAGTAATATGTGTGTTTATTTTGAGTTTTGGAATAGTAAAAGATTTTAACTTTATGTCAAATCAATGTGTAAAATTGAATGAAATTGTATTATTATATTATTGTTGAGTGAGATTATAATGATTAGTTAACTGTGTAATAATTGAATGTATTATATTATTGTTGAGAAAAATTATAATTATTGGAATGATATTATATAGATATAATTTTATGCCAAATCAATATCTTTGATAGGGGTGGTTTTGAGTGGATTTTAAAAACTGGTTTTTAAATCCCGAAGTAAAACGGGTAAAATCCAAAACCTGGTTTTTAAATCAAAAGTAAAGATGATATAAACTCAAAAGTAAGTAGATCTCAAGTATTCATTCTTGTCTTTGCTTCTAGGTGAGAATGTATGTTGCCATTTTCTCTGATTTAATTATTCAGATGGTCATATACAACAACCACCAGAATTGGCGTAGATTAACTCATAAAATACCCTAAGTTTTGAACTTACCATGCGAGTGTGTAAGTTGCTGGAGTGGGTGTCTGGGCTTCACCTGTGGGCATGGCAGCTGGCCGGTTGGGATGAAGGAGAAAAGGGGCGTACAATTCTGGATTTTTTTTTTTTTGGGTTTTTGTTGGTTCCCGATAAACGAGTATGATGGACAAAGTTTAAAGGGGGAGTGGGGTGAATAGACTTTGTTATTTTCTAAAAGTTTTTTCGTGTAAGATCAAATGAGGTAAACAACTTAGTTATATATCAAGTCGTATGATGCAAATACGCATTGATCTGATCGAGTGCGAGTGTCAAACAACAATGATAGATAATCAACATACTAGTTCCTTGTTAGCTGGTTAGTTGGACAACTATCTACTCAGTTGTTGGTGCGGAATAGTGTAGGCCCCAAATGTTTAGACTCATGGGTTGAATGAAAACATTTTTAAAGAATGATTTTGATAAATCACTGAGCTTATCAGCTGATTATGAAAATTTATACTTGTGATCTTGACTCTTTTAAAATTTATGCTTATGAAAATTATGACAATGTAAACAAATAATAAGCAATAAAGAACATAAGATTTATAGTTGTTCGGACCCTAGTCCTACGTCCACTCTCACAGTCCTAGCCGTGATATTAATTCCTTAATTAATAAGGTTCTTGCTTCTTTTATATTCCAAATAGAAGACTTTTGAGCTCGATACACCACGTGAGTGCAATTGACTCTACTTGTTATTGTGAGAACAAGTAATCTTACAATCAAAGTTGGTTAAACAACAAACTAACTTCTAGGGTATAAAAAGTAGGGTTTGGAGTTTACGAATAGTACCAACTGGTGTGATGAACACAGAGGTTCAATCCACACTTTTCTAAGCTTAAGATAGTATGTGGAATACAGGCTTAGATTTTGGAAACTTAGAGCTATGAGATTCACAAGATCGAATGCGGGCTCAAAAGAACTCTATAAGTATTCAGTAAGTTGATGATAGAACTTTGCTCGTCTGATATGGGAGTTCTTGTGTATAGTTTCTGTAAGTTGTTACTGAAACAACTCCTTGTATTTATAGACGATTTGAGCTTGGAGCTAGCCGTTGCAACAAATCTTCTAAGTAAAGGTCGAGATCTTCATGGATATGACATTTCCTTTTATTTTGGTACGACATTCCTATAAAGGGAATGCACATTTAACGTGCATTAAATGCAGTTGTACGATCTCTGAAACCCTAGTCCAAGTCAACTCAATAACTGTGTTGGCATGCTTTCATTGGTCCACGTCAGTTGAGTTGGTTAGACTTTCAATCTTGTCTTCAGTTGAGTCATATCAGACCAGCTCAGACATTTTCTTTGTCTTTTAAGATTGTTGCCTTCTTTTCTAATGCATTATGTTATATGTTCCAACAGATGAACAATTTTTCTTAATAGCTTAAGGTTTGACAAGATCTTCTAAGTCCATATCAACTGGCATCTTCTACTCGGCTGATCTCATGTAGCTAATATCAGCTGACTAAGGCATACAAGAACCTTGTCATCTGATTTCACTAATGGACTTCCATGTCTTCTAGTCTTCAGTCGTATACTCTTTAAATCTTAAGTGAGTGCGTGTTAACCAAATGTGGTATCAACTGATATATATACATACAAATGATTCCACATGACTAAGACTTAGACATATGTACTAAGATTTATACAAACAGCTTAGGTAACCAATTACTAGATTACAAATTATATTCTAACACTAGAATATATGATCTTGTTTTGGCCATCAAAACTAAGCATGCATTATTATCAGATCAAAGGGTAGGATGAATATCCCAACAATTTCTCCATTTTTGATGATGCTAAGTTACTAGAACATTAATATAATTTGTAATCATTAAAAGTGTATAGTAGCAATAAAAAAAATATTGATTCTGATGAAGACAATGAGATGTTGTCTAGAAGCTGAAAAATGAGATACTTGTATTAATATGATAAGAACAAATTACAAATACAAAATATTACCTCCGTACCTGAAAAGTTTGCATATTCACTTTCACGATATACAAATATTTAACTTTCATGCAACATATTTTGGGGCCCACCATACACTCAATCAAACTACGTTATTTACTTTATATAAAAAGGTTTACAAAATTACTCACAAGACTTTAATTATTACACTTTTTTTCTTAAACTTTGTTTCAACAAATGAAAGCTTTTTAGGGACGGAGGGAGTATATCTTATCAGTTAAGATAAGTAGTCTTCTTCAGCTCATAGTTGATTTGTAGATCTGTCTCTGGCCTTTAGCTCCTTGATGCTTTCAGGATCCTTCAGTCCTTCTTCTATTGCAATGTTTGTGACCATGAGTTCGATCTCTCGCGTATCAAATCTTCCAGTCTTCATTTGAGGTAGCTTCCAACAAGGGAATTTAGATGGAAGTATGTTGATGTTGTTGTCATTGAATAACGATCTTCCAGAACTCGCTATCCTTCTCTTGCATAAATTTGTCGAAGTATTGGAAGGTTACGTCGTCTTCTAAGACTGATAATAAATGATATGCCATCTCTTCTTCAAATTTAGGCATCTGAGCCTGTGTTCATCTTCTATGAACTGTTCGATGTAATTGTCCACAAGCTCAGGTTCTGGCTCAGCAGCTTTAGGAGCTTTCTTTCTCTTCTTCTGAGCATTTTTCTTCCGGGTGTAGCTTCCTTTGAACGCAGTTGCTTACTTTCTCTTCTTTTTCCTTAGATGTATCTCCTCGTCTGTTAGAGTTTTCTTCTTCCTCCTTTTTGGCATCATCAAGGCGGGTAAGTGTGATAAATTCTTCTTTGAGGGCAGATGTGAGTTGAATCATTTCTGAGTTGGGTTGTAGCTGATGTTGCTACTTCCCTTGCAATCGTGTTTGCATCCTGAACAGAAGATAAGGCAGATAGTTTGTCATTCATCTGAGTGACAAAGCTTGTCATATCGACTACCTTGAGCTTCATCTTCTCGTTTTGCGATTCGAGTTCGAGGTTAAGGTCTTTTGACTGTTGCAACTGTTGAGACAATTCTCTTCTTTGGCCTGCAACTGCCTTCTCAATATCAGTTATCTTAGCTACCAAGTGTACGTTCTCTTTCTTCAATCTGCTTCAGCACTCTGCCCTTCATGGTATCAATGTTTTCCAACATTTGAGTCTGGAATAAGCTATTCATAGCTCTTCAAATGCTTTGAACATATAATCTTGTTGAGCTTTGATGTTATCATTTGTGAGCTTCAAGAGAGATTCACCAAGATCAGAGTTGAGATAGTCTTTGAGGGATTACCGAACTTGCCTCATGATCTGACAGATTCCCAAGTATCACAGTTTGATATTCGTGTGTGAAGATGAGTAAGTTGGGGAGTCAGATCATCGAAGATCAGATGTGATAGATCAACTAACATCTTCTGCAGCAAGGTCGGATCATGATCTTCAAATTTATACATCACAAGACGATGGTCTTGAGCAGGTTTCAAGTATTTCAGAGTGAAATGACCAACACTTGGATGTCCAAGTACTTCTTCTTCTGGCAGCTGTTCCCATTCCTCGTATGATATGACAAGTGCCTTAGAGGATGGGGGTTTCTCAATGTCATGGATTTTGAAAAGAAAATCTTCATTAGAGTGCTTCCTGCCATCTGGAAGGGCTATGTTCACAACATTTTCATTAGCTTCATTATCATCTTCATGTGCATTTGATGAGGCCTTTTCTTGTAGCTTCTCATCAGCTCTAGAATCTAGCTGTTCAACACTTTTAGATCCCTGAGCTTCTAAGATCGGAGATTATGAAGGCTCATCTGTTACAATTGCTTGTAACTGATCAAATCGAACATTGGACAAATCCTCAACTGATGATCTGATTGTTTCCATCACCAAATCAGTCAACAACTTAAGATCTGATGCCTCCGGATCAGATGATCCATTTTGGGCAGGGACATCGGCTGATTTCTCAGCTTCAGTCTATAGCTCAGCTGATTCCTCAGCTTCATTGCCAGGTTGCTCAGTTGTACTCCCAGCTATGTCAATTGTTGGGTCCACTGATCCTCCATCATCTTTCCCTCCGACCTCATCCTTAGAAGGATTTTGTTCGTAAGTTTTCTCTTCAACAGCTTCGGACCTTGGTCCATCGTCGTTGTGATATGTTTGATCATCAACAATCTCTTGGACTTGTGGTTCCGGAAGTTGTCTAAGCTTCCTAGAAACAAGCTTAAAGAGTGCGTCGTCTGATGATAGATAAAAGAGATCTTCGATTTGAGAAGATTCTATTTGCTCGAGCTCCCAATCGGAAGAATTTATCGAATCCACCCCTCCCCCCATTATTACTTCCTTACAGGCAAGTGGGCATCACGAGGTGGAAGGTAGTTTTTTTTTTAAATAAAATTTTCAGGTTTGAATCTTATAATAATTTTTGATCAATCCATGTCGACAAACCTTGTGATTTTTGAGAAACTGTTGTCGAAATTTGTCAATTTTTAAGTTTTTTTTTCAATTTTTTATTGACAAACCAATGTCGAAAATATGCACTTTTTTTTACAAACTATTGTCGACAAATAGTGTATATTTTCGAAAAATTAGTGTTGAATATTTTTTTAATCTTTTTTTCAAATATTTTTCGACAAATTAGTGTCGAAAATATAAATTATTGTCGACAATAATGTATATTTTCGAAACTGGTTTGTCAAAAATATGTTAAATATATATATCTTTTCTTCTCAGATTTTTAAGATTTCTTTTTTGGAATTTATGTACTTCCTCCGTCCCGTGATTACTTGCACACTTTCCTTATTTGGACGTCCCAAAATTACTTGCACACTCTTAATATGGAAATACCTCACAAAATTAATACCCTCCCAACATCATTTTATTTTCAAAATTGTCACCATCCTTTTACATACATTTTACCGTACACCTCATCATATTAACTTTACACCTCACCAAATCACCTAAAATACCCCTCATTTATCTTACATCATCAACCACTAAATTCACTTTTCTTAAACAACGTGCCGATCAAACCGTGCAAGTAATCCTGGGACGGAGGGAGTATTTTTTATAACACTTTTGCACTGTTTTGATGAAGTTGGCGACGCGGTGGTGGTGGGTGGAAGCGGCCGCCGGAGGTTGAGGTGGCGGCAGGCGGCAACAAGGGTTTGAATATTAATGGGATAGTGTATTTACCAGGCCCATTTTATTAAATAGACGGTTTGAATATTTCACATATGTATTAAATTAATAGATGAAAATGGGGGGTTCTAACATTGTTGGAGGGGCAAATAATGCAGCCCAAACAGATTTGATGTTAATTACAGGCCCCAAACCAAGGCCTATTCTCCATGGCCACGATTATACGCACACACAGATCTATTGAGGACACCCACCAGACATTTTTTTCAGGGCATGTGAAATGTCTCATATACCCCTCGTGTGAAATTTAGAAAAAAATAAAGCAAAGATGAGTACACCCACCTTGTTATCTATCGCGGGAAGGCAGAAGGGCGGAAACCCAAACTATCCAAAAATTGAAAAATCGATTTTGAGAAGTTCTTGGACAGAATGAGCTCGAAAATGGTCGATAATGAAGCGATAACAACTAGTGTCCCAAATATTCACACAAATATTGTTTAACATGTTTTGAAAGTTTTTTTTTTATAAAGTTGTAGAGTTTTAAAATATTTAGGGTTTTTGTGGGTTTATGTTATTGTTTATGTTTGTTTTTTTTTTTTTGGTATCTTATTACTTTATAGTGGTATCTAGTTTAAATGATATGCATTTAGAACATACATTTTGACAATATGCATGCCATTTGGTTGTTTTACAAAAACTGTAATTTTCGCGACTAGTTCATCGAGGAAGACGATGTATTTCAAAAAAAAAATCGGACAAATCATCATTGTCCGAAAAAAAAAACTCGGGCAAATCAAAATTGTTCATTTATTTATTTCGAACATTGAAGTTATTTCAGAAGATATTTGTTCGAAAAAGAAAATATGAAAAAACTCACTTTGTCCGAAAAAAAAAACATAAACAAACTCACTTTGTTCGAAAAAAAAAAACATAAACAAGTTCACGAAAAAAAAAAACATGAACAAGTCCTCTTTGTCCGGAAAAAAAAAATCGGACATCTACCCTATTTTCGAAAAACCAGACACGAAAGAGGGTTTTTCGTCCTAAAACATGGCCAAGAGCATATTTTCTTAATCCACATTATCGCACATTATACACATGTCCATGATTATAACACAAAAAACCAACCTTAATCTAGGGTTAGGGTTTAAGGGAAGTGTATCTATCTTAATACGGAGTACT
Source organism: Galeopsis tetrahit (assembly GCA_963675135.1). NCBI lineage: Eukaryota > Viridiplantae > Streptophyta > Magnoliopsida > Lamiales > Lamiaceae > Galeopsis > Galeopsis tetrahit. The sequence continues at coordinate 20,872,796 of OY776130.1, forward strand.
CCCTCCGTCCCGGAGGAATTTGCACACTTAGCATGACACACAATTTAAGAAATGTGTAAGAAAAAGTATAATGAGTGATGTTTTGAAGGGTAGTTTTGTAAAGTTTTATGAATAAAGTAAAGTAAAAGTTAAATTGAGTGTGAAAAAGTAATGGCATATGGGTAAATAAGAGTATATTTTGAGGGTGAGGGTTATGAATATATTTTCTTTTATGGAGTGTGCAAATTGGTATGAGACATTCATATATGGAAAGTGTACAAATTCCTATGAAACAGAGGGAGTATATTTTATTAAAAATGTAAATTTAGTATTTTACACGAATATTAAATTAATAAATGGAGAAGGGAAGTATACTTAACAAAGCTGGAAGGGTATATAGCCAAAGTTCAAACCCATAATAAAACCTCAAACTCTAAAACCTGGTGTGGGCCGTGTGGCCCATATACTAATATCATTATCTAACTTGGTTTGTGACTTTGTGGGCATGTGCCTCAAGTGGCATAATGCGTGCCAAGGAAAAAGATTATATTTCAGGCGGCGCTTAGGTAACTTTCCTTCCGATTATCGATTTTTCGATTTCTATAATTTTAATAAAAAAGTATAATAATGAATAAAAAATATTTGAAAGAATTTTTTAATGAATAATTAAAAAAGTAGATGTCAAATATTCAAATAATAATGGAACAAAATTTTTTGATAAATATTTAAATAATAATGAAACGGAAGGAGTATATTTGAGTTAATCTTATGTGAAATATTTCATACATGCATTCCATCTCAATTAGACCAAGTCAAAACCCTAAGCCCATGTAGCTCAAAAATCAAATTAAGAGAATTTAAAAAAAATCACGGGTCATAAGCCCGAATCCGAATTATTCAGAAAATTCGCGAGTAGCAAACTAGTGATTTACTACATGACCAAAATATTGTTACTATAAGGTCAAAAAATTACCACTACAAGGTCAAAAATTTAATACTACGTGTCAAAACATTCAAACAAATTCACCCAAAAAATTAAGTGTTCAGAATATTTTTGGACATGTAGTAATACACTTTTGATCTTGTAGTGATAAATTTAGATCTTGTAGTAACATTGTTTTAGTCATGTAGTAGCCGAATAAGTCATAATTATTTTAGTAATTTTGCCAAAAAAAAATAAGTGTCCAGAATATTTTTGGACTTGCAGTAATACACTTTTGGTCTTGTAGTGACAAAATTTAGGTCTTGTAATAACATATTTTTTATCATATAGTAAGATAATGTTTGAGAGCGAAAATAAATATTTTAATTAAGGTTGACTAGCGTTTGACCAACGAATTTTGACTTATTTTATATAAAAAAAAATGATAAAGTACTAACTTCTTCCGTATTTTACTAAATTACATTTTTTTCCTTTTTTATCTGGTTTTTTACTAAATTATTAATTTTCCTAAAAATGAAGTATATCAATTTATCATTCTTCAGATTCGGGTGCTTCGTGGTCTGGACAGATGTGTTTGGGAGGGTTCGAGCTTTCTTTCCGGGTGGCGTATGATGTGATCAGAGAACCTATGCTTCGGCTTGGTTGGGGTTCGTGGATTTGGGCACCGTTTATTTCGATGTGTCGTTCTACGATTGTTTGGAGGGTTGTTTGGGGCTAGTAGGGTTCAGCTGGGGCAACAGTCGTTGAAGCTGTGGAGGGTGGGCTTTGTTACTACTATCTGGTTTCTTCGGAACAGAGTGGTTTTTCATGGGGTCACTCCTTCGGTTAGGTGTTATCGCTTGGTGTTGCGGGTAGGTTCAGGCCTCCTCGGCAGGGTTCGATTGTCAGATGGATTCCTCTTGATCCGACTTGGTACAAAGTTAATGTGGATGGCAGTGCAACTTTGTCTCCTAGTCGTCTATATGTTGGGGCTGTGTTTAGGAATTTTAGAGGATTCTTTGTTGCTGCCATTGCGCAAGAGGTGGGTTAGAGTATTCCCTTTGAGGCAGAGCTCGCGGCAGCTCTCATTGCAATCCAATACGCCTATTCTCAGGGGTGGAGGTTTCTGTGGATCGAGTCTGACTCGGTTCTAACGGTTGATACGTTGACGGATTCGTGGCGTCTTCTGGGCCTTTGGAGTCAGGTTCATCCGTGCATGGCTGATATGCACATAAGGACCTCTCATATTTTCAGAGAGGCCAATCGTGCTGCGATAGCAAAGACTAGACTTGATTGTATTTGGAGAGGTTATCCCCCGGTCTTTCTTCATTCTATTTTGCATGAGGATTTGTATACAGTATATTTCAGACATTGAATTTTAGAGGGGTGTACCTTTTTCCTTCGATCTGGGTTTTGTCCCTAAGGAGAATTTTCCCAAACAAGGTTTTAATGACACTCCGACCTCTAACTCGAACTGTGAGCTTATGGTTTTAGATTTTCTTTTCTTTTATACATTCTACCTTTTATTATCAATTTATCATTTTAAATACTATTAAAAACATTATATTTTCTATCTACTTATCACTTTACCTACACTGAGGGAATACTTTTTCTTAAACGTGATACACACTCTATCTTAAAACTAATGTATTTACTTTTAAGAAATGAGATACTCTCTCCGTTCAATTTCAATTTTTTTTTTCCCGAATTTCATGATACTTATTATTTAAAAAATAAATAATTTTATTCATACTAGTTACCTGTCTTTCCTCTTAAACTATCACTTATTTATGTCAATTTTATTTATAAGTAATTACTTTATTTATAAATGAATTCTACAATATCTTATTATACTTTCAACTTATCTATTTTATACATAAATTAATCAATATATTTATTAAAATATTTATTCGATAAGATGAACATAATGAATTTTGATAGGAAAGGAGTATTGGTGACACACCACATGGGAATGGATGGATTCGTGAGACGATTTATTAGGTCATTTACTGTGTATTTAATTTTATCATCCTAATTTCTTTTGTGATACAATATTTGATCATAAAAGGACAGAAATAATGTGATGGATGAGGCGACTATTTTATAAAAAATTGAAACTATAAACAAAGATAAAAATGCTTGAAATGAAGTTCGGGTTTACAAAGTACACCTTCCATTTCGTGATTAGAGTTCTACAGGGAGGTGGACCGTGGACATAAATATTAAAACGTTATTATAATTAATGTTATAAATATTTATTTTAATGTAAATAAATATGAATTAAATGTGTCAATATATAAACGTAATAATTTTTTTATGTAAAATTGTTATAATTTTTTTTTTTTAAATGTAAAATAGTCGTAATAATACGCACAAGTCTAAAACTTTGTGGTCTATATGATAAAATTAATTTGTGGTCAAAATTTGTGAAACCAAACCAATAATTCTTCATCAAAACTTTCTGTTTTGAAGTTAAAATAAAAGTAGGAATTTGAAAAGCCCTTTTGTTGCATTAAAATTGTTTCTTACTCCCTCCGTTCCAACTGTTTGCACATTTACTTTATTTGTACGTTCCACAATTGGTTGCACACTCATAAAAAGAAATTACCTCATAAACTTCAATATTCACTTATTTACACAAAATGTCATTACTTTTACCATCTTTACAATTACTTTTTTACTTTATTAATATAACTTTACAAAATTATTCCTTAACACTCACTGATTAATTTTTTTTTTTTTTTTAATATGTTCATTTTGTATTACAAACACTTAACGGAAGGAGTATTTTATTTTATGGGGCAGGCGAGGCTACTAGTGATGGACAAGACTTAAAGCAAAAACTACTCCAGAAAAGCTACCCTGGAAGAACCCTAGCCCCTTCCTACATTTATACTAGCCTACTAGTATAATATTCTATCTTCAATCAATTGGCTGTAAATTTTATATACCAACAAATCCAAGTGAGGTCACTACACGAAGTTGAAATAAGTTTATTGTAGGTTGAAATAAGTTTATTGTATATGTATAATTTAAATTTATTAATTAAAAAAATAAAACATGTACTCCCTCCATTCATTTTTATAAAATTTCTATTTAGGCTTGATACGAATTTTAAAAAATATTGATGGTTTATATAAAAAGAAAAAATTTAAGAGTGGAGATAAAGTAGAAATAAAGTAATGAGTGAGAGTAATATTTCATTTTTTAGAAAATGAGAATTATAAAATTGAACAGACAAAAAAGAAAAGTGGGAATTATAAAATTGAACAGAGTGAGTATATGCTTATAAATTTATTTATTTAATTAATTCTCAATAAAAATTAAATGTTGTATAAATATATATTACATCATATAAATTGATGTGTCCAAAAATAACACACAAGAGTTGAGACAATTGTCTAACCTTACGTCTAAAATTACGCAAGCGTTCACAGGATAATAACTACACTCCTCGTTTCCAAATAACCTCGAAAACCTGCAAAAACCCACCGGAGAAGTCTCTGGCGTTGGGCCTCCGACGCTCAAGTCAGAAATACGATCTTAGAATAGGATGGAGGAGTAGAAAAATGACATTTCTTGACATTTAAAATTGTATTTATAAACCACTTTTCAATACACTTTATTTATCATGACATTTATTTAAAGTGTCCTCTAAGTTAATGTAATAATAGGTATTAATGTATTAATACATTTTTAAATGTTATGAATATGAAGTTTAGCCTACACTTAATTAATCATATAAATTGTTAATATTAATTAACAGTGAAATATTAAATGTCAGGACAAATTATTATTAAAATTATTTTTAATTATCATTAATTTTCTATTTTTATTAATACTACATTATTAAATGTCAAAATACATTCCTTTTAAAACCCATTTATTATTCCCGTAAAAAAAACTCATTTATTATTATTTTGTAATATTAATTAATAATACACAATTTAGTGTCACGATAGTTTCATTTATATATATTAATTTCAATTAGATTAATAATAATACTAAAAATTTATAATAATATTAAAATAATAAATAGTAAATTAAAAAATATTCTTACGCATGAAATAATATTGAAAATCACAATAAATTAATGGCACATTTTACTAGGCATGAATACTTGATAATATTTCGTGAAATTACATCATATAAATTCTATAAAATTGTCAATATAATCTTTCCCTAGGTCATTTCTAAAAGAAAAAAAATGAAATTCTAAATTGAGCCTCTTTAACCCTCAAATCTTTAGGAATAACTAATCAATCGATCTTCATCCTTGAAAATATCCAAATATTCTCGCTCTTACCTACAAAAACACAAATTTTTTCATAAGTTCAAGATATTGTAGAAACATGATTTGAGGACATAAAATTAAATGTAAATTGAAACAAGGAGATTTTAGAATACTAGAACGATTACCTTTATATCCTCTAACATGGGGTTTTCTTAGGATAGTCCAAGTGTTGCCTGGACTATTAATAGTTCGGATATCAAATTGCATCGCTCTGTGTCGTCCTAACCTGATACTTGTCGCTTTTTTTTTTTAATATTTTAAAATAATTATTTAAATTTTATTTTATTATTTACTATTTTATTCTTTATTAAAATTAATAATAATATTATTTAAATTAAACAATACAGAATGTAAAATTAGATTTTTTTAACAGAATTTCAAAAAAAAAATACAGAACGTAAAATTAGATTTTTTTAACAGAATTAAATTATTATTTTATTTATATTTTATCTACACATGCTCATTTAATTAGTTCACTCTCAAATTATTTTTTTACTACGGTTATCTGTACCGGCTCATTTTATGAGTTCACCCCAAATCACTTTTTAACCATAGTTATCTGCAATCGCTCATTTTATAAGTTCACCCCAAAATTATTTTTTACTACATTTATCTGTACCAGATAATTTTATAAGTTCACCCTAGAAGATTTTTTTTTTAAAATGTACATTATAAGGACTATATTATCCTTTTATTAATTTACACAAAATATAATAAAATCAACCTTAATTTGTATATTTACAATCTATAATCGAGTCATTACTGATTTACCGTCGATTCACCATCAAGTCACCCATATTTTTAGAAAAAAAAAATCGTAAAACATAATTTAAAAAAAAAAAAACTATCGAAATTAGACACAAATCTTGATTTTTTTTTTAGTTTTCTTCCCCTTCCTCTTTTTCTCCCATTTTCAGTTTTTATTCTAAACTTTTAATTTCTTCATTTTTTTTCCTTTTACTTTTTTTTTCCATTTTTTCATGTGTATTTTTTTAAATTTTAATATAAAATAAAATTATAGGTATGATTTTATTATAGTCGATAATACAATAAGTAATAACGAGTAATACCATAAATAGTACGGAGTAATCAATAATACCATTAACAGTAATTAGTACGAATAAACACTTATCTTATTCAAAGTGAGATGGTCTCATGGTGACAATGTTCATAAATTAGTAGAAATAAACACTTATTTTTTTCAAAGTGTTAAAACGTCATTCTCAAACTATGTTTTGGAAAGCAGAATTTTGGTGAAATCAGAATAAAAAAACTTTAAGAAAATGTCATGCTTAGACCATCGATTAGTTATTAAAAATATGTGTCCATATAATGTTGCTTACGAACATTGACCTAAAGTCCGATTTGTATAATGTAACTAGATTGATTGTTACCAGACTTAAAAATTACTCCCTCTGTCCACCAAAAGTGTGCTCACTTTTTTTTATATATGTTTTTAAAAAAAAAATCATATTTAATTATAAAGAATATATTTAATATAATGAGTATAAAATATATTTGGTAGATACTCAATCTTGTTAGTAAAGTAGAAAAAATATTCAAAAGTTAACTATTTAAATAGAATAAGCACGTTTTTTGTAGACCCAAAAAAAGAAATGAGCACACTTTTGGTGGACGGAGGGAGTACATTATTGAGGACACATTTTTATTTTGGAAGGAATGTTGATAGTAAAGTTTTTATTCTGAGAATAATATTGAGTGTTTCGATGACACGACTCCCATAAAGTTTCGAATAAGATAATTTCTTATTCTATTGTCTTTTACAATAACAATAAATAAAAGGTAAATGTCAGTCTCTTTTCATAGTAGGTGTGTATTTGCAACCTCTAGAATTAAGAGTGGATTAAACAATATTTACCTAGATTCAAATGAATAAGAAATTTACAAATTTATACTATGGAGTACATGTTTCAAATATTTTTTTAATTGACAAATTAAAATTAAAATATATTATAAATTTATTTGAATTTCTTACGGGCGTTACCCATTGTGACATTGTCCCTCCTTTACGTCAAAGAAAGAAGAAATTGTGATCGAGAGCAAATCGAGTAAGTGGAGACTTTTTGGGCCAACAATGTTAGCCCATTTAATTAAAAGTGGAGAATGTTTTGAGCTAAAATTTAATTAAAAGTAGGCAGCCCAATTGTTTTGTCAAAGAAAAGAACCAAATTGACCAACCCATTTCCTTGAATTGTGCGTGAGCAATTAAGGCCACAGATAAATGCCCCCTTATATTATGACTTCACCCCTTAAATGTCTTCACACCGTATAGTTGAGTTCACCCACCAGTTTCTTTCCAAAATTACCCTTTCCTTCTAACATAAATCATAACCCTAATTTTATTCATTCATTCCTCATTTTCAACTGCCTCCAACTCTCCTTCTCCTCTTTTCATCTTTCTTTTGCCGTCGACCAGCGTCTCCACCCGTCCGCCGCTCGTCGTCTCCCTCTCTCCGCATGGCCCATGGCCTGACCTTTTTAATAAATAGGCCTGACCCGAAAGTCTTTTAAAGGCCTTTTTAAGTGCATTTCAAAATAAAATAAAATACAACAATTGAACCAGTACCACCAAATCATAAAAAACAATAACAAATGTTCAAAAAAAAATAAAAATAACAGAATGTTCTTTCAACAATTACTACGAAAAAATACATCAAATTTTCAAGAAAATCTCATCTTCATGTTGAAACATGCTGAAATTTTATAATGAATGAACAAAAAATTCCTCAAAATTATTCCACACAATTGATGTTTTTTGTCTTTTCATTGTCATTTTTATCTTAGGTATTATTAGATGAAGTTGTGTCATCATTCTCATGTTGAATGTCATAATCTTACTAAATTCATAAGTAAAATCCATAAATTTAAAATAAATCTCATAAATAAATAACCATATAGATATCATACAAATTTTGAGAATACTGCGTTAACACAAATATATAAAATTTTTTTAAAAATCAATCAAAAGGAAAATTAATGTAATTATATTGAAAATTTGATTGTTTAGAAAAAACAAAATATTAAAGAAGCACAGAAAAAAAAACAAAAGTTCAATTAGAAATCAGGAATGCTCAATATCACATATCATACCAAGTTACCCAACTCCATATACACAGATGGATAAAAAATTAGGCGTACTAATAATACTAATAATTCGACTAAGAATGAACAAAAAAATATAAATATAAATCACATAATATTAACCTGGATCGGAATTTTGTAGGTTTTCTCCTGATTTTAAAAGTGGTGCACAAAACACACAGATGTATCTCATATGTTGAGAAGACAAAATATACATTAAAAATAAAATTAATAATAAAATTAATAAATATCAGAATCTTACTAAATTTGTAAGTAAAATCCATAAATTTCAAATAAATCTCATAAATAAATAATAGAAATCATACAAATTTTGAGAATACTGCGTTAACACAGATAGATCATTTTTTTTAAATCAATCAAAAGGAAAATTAATGAAATTATATTGAAAATTTGATTGTCCAGAAAAAACAGAGTATTAAAAAAACACAGAAAAAAAAAATCAAAAGTTCAATTAGAAATCAGGAATGCTCAATATCACATATCATAACAAGTTACCCAATCCCATATACACAAATGGATAAAAAATAAAAAAATAGGCTTACTAATAATATTCATGAAAATAAAAAATTAGATAATATTCATGATTAGACTAAGAATGAACAAAAAATAAAAAATATAAATATAAATCACATATTATTAACCTGGATCGAGCAGCGGATGTGCAAAAATTCTGCAGAGAGTTTTTTTTGGTCGGAATGGAATTTTGTAGGTTTTCTTCTGATTTTAAAAGTGGTGCACAAAACACACAAATGTATCTCATATATTATATTTTTCTACTGGGTTCTATAAAGAGCTCTATTTCTGAATAAAAAATTCACCTATATAAAGGCATAACACAAACTGTCCCCAATTTTGTGATCTCGAATAATTTCCTGTGCAAGTCAATTTGGCAATGAGAAACGGTTGAACAAAATCAACATAATATAAATGAAAAGATAAAATTAAACAGCCTGAGCATTAGTGGACTCCGCCGGTTCTAAGCACTTGTACACCTCCAAAGACTATGATTGGGCAGTTAAAAATAAATGTAAAAGCTAGTAGAAAATTTTAATTTCAAATTAATATCTTGAATACTGAATTCAAAACAGAAATTTGTATAAAAGATTCAACTAAATTAATAATTTAACCTAGAATTCAATTCATTCAAATATCTATCTTAAACCCTATATTTACCAAAACTAATTTGAGTAGAAAATATAGAATTGTTCATACCTGGAACTCTTCTTCAATGGAATTTTCGAATACCTAGATTTACCAAAACTAATTTGAGTATAAAATATAGAATTGTTCATACCTGGAGCTCTTCTTCAATGAATTTTTCGAATAAAAGAAGAAAACAAGAGAACTGTATGTGCCGCCTAAGTATTGAATTCGAAACATAAATTTATATAAAAATTCAACTAAATTAATAATGTAACCTAGAATTCAATTCATTCAAATAAAAAATAATAATTTATTGTTTATTATGATTATTAATGATATGAGAATTAAAATAAAGATTATATATTATCAATTAATTTTTTTATTAATTATGAGAATAAATTTGTAATTTTATAATTATATATTTAAAATTATTAAATTTAATTTAAAAGTGTGATAGGGCGACAAAAAAACGATAATAAGTGCAATGCAAGACAATGGATTTCTGCAACGCCAAGAACTGTCCTTAGAAGGCCCCCTCTAACATAACATTTTTTTCTTTTCCTTGGCATTGCGCTTCAATCTTTCACGTAAATTGAACAAAATTTTCCATTTCTTGCCATTTATTAGCTGACCAAATTAATTAAAGGGTGGGGCTAATAACACCCCATAAAATGTTATACACACCCCAAATGTTAAACACACCCCATTAAAATTTAAAATTCAATTTTTATTACTATACACACCCAAATTATTTCCTATTTACCCTTAAATCCTCATTACTAATAAAAATTAACTAAATGTTTAAAAACATATAAAATTTAAAATTTAATAAACAGAAAATTAATAAATAATACAATTACGCGTAACGTTGATTTTTTTTTTAAAAATTAGCTAAATTTTAAAAATCATTTAAAAATGGAACAATCAATTAAAAAAATGAAAAAAAAATAATTAAATCTGAAAAAATAAAATAAAATTAACGTTTAACGATTTTTTTAAAAATTAAATAAAATAATAAAGAAAAATCAACTCAATATTAAATTAAAAAATAAAATCTTTAAAAATAAAATAAAGCTAAATAAAATTTAAAAATTTAAACTAAATTTTAAAAAATAATTAAATCAAATATATTTTTAATATTTATAATTAATTTAATTAATTCTTAAGATTTAGGTGTTTTTTAATTTTTTAGATTTTATTTATCATTATTCGAATTCTTAATTTTAATTGATTTTTTAATTAATTATTTTTTATGATTTATTAAAAAATTTACGAATTTATTTATTTTTAATTGATTTTTAATTTTTTTTATTTGAATATTTTTTTCTTTTTAAAAAACATTTATTTTTTTCAGATTATTTTTAAAAATATTTGATTTATTTAAATTAATTATTTTTTAAAATTTTATTAATCTTTTAAAATATTTTTCAGATTTTAATTATATTTTTTAAGATATTTTCAATTTTTTTTAAAAATTATCTTTAATTTGTATAAGGATTACTTAGTCATTTTACAATTATCTATTTTTATTTTTAAAATGATGGGGTGTGTATAACATGTTTTGGGGTGTTAGTAGTTGTACCCTTAATTAAATTCAACCTGATGTCGTTTTAAGTTTAAAGGCGGTCCCCCAAACACTTTTAATATAAGTGAGACTTTTTTAATAGTTTTTATAACAATTTCATCACCTATTTAAATAAAAAAAATATATATATAATAGGTTTACAATGTTACCTTGTGTTCATAGCTTTCAATCTTGAACCATAATTTGGTTGAGTATATGGTGGGATGGCCATTTTTTTGGCATTGTACCTAAGAAACCATCTATTGGTTGACCAAATTCATTAAATCCAACATGATGTCATTTATTGACGGACCAAATTCATTAAATCCAACCTGATATTCTAAGTTTAAAGGCGGTACCCAAACACTTTTAATATAAATGGGACCTCGATAAATTTTTTTCATACATTTACCCAAACACTTTTAATATAAATGGGACCTCGATAAATTTTTTTCATACATTTAACAACAATTCTATCACCTATTTAAATATATATATAATAGGTTTAATGACCATTTCTTGTAATGGTAAACATGCTGCTCTCCCCATCTATCTATATTGTCTGATCAAATTCATTAAATCCAACCTGATGTCGTTCTAAGTTTAAAGGCATCTCTAAACACTTTTGATATAAGTGGGACCTCGATGAACTTTTTTTTCATAGATTTAACAGCAATTCCATCATCTATTTAAACAAAAATAAATAAATATAATAGGTTTACAATGTTACCTTACCAGTGAGTCCAACTAGTAGCATGTTCATAAACGGATGATGTGATACATATCTGGCACTTGTTGCACATTCATTATAAATTCTTTTATTAGTGTTACAACAATGAGTTCTGCAAATTACAGAATATTAACAAAGACAAATCACACAAAAAAAAAGTGTTTATTTGTTAATGGTATTATATTTAAGAAAGAAAAAGTGTTTACTTGTTAATGATATTATATTTAAGAAAGAAATATATCTATCAATGAGTTTTTTTCTTTATATATGCATCTTGATGAAGTCTCTGATGCTCTTTAGTTCCAAATGTCATTGCTGCACATTACAGAATATTAACAAAGAAAAATCACACAATTGCAAAGAAAAAGTGGTTGCAAAATTGGCTCACCTCGAAGACTAAAAATTTTTGGTGTCCTTTTTTTCCTTTTACTAGCTATACCTGTAAAATAGATTATTATCTTCTGCACAAACAAAACACACATTATCCATACACTCCCAACCATATACTTAGATGTCAGCCATACATAAATAAATAGTGTATTAACATTGATGATTCACCATATACTACTTGATTATCTAGCTGTCATCCATTTTATAATGGAGATAAATATTGTATTAACATTGATGATTCTCATGCATATTGGACCAGTGAAGATATTGATATTATCAGAATGAGAAACTAGAAATGATACAGCTTGTTCATTATTCAAAAGGTTGGAAACTCTGCAGGCATACACTGTTAGATGTCAAACAATAAGAATTTGAAATACTCACTCAATCACTTACTAGTTCAATAAATATTTCTTGCCTGATTAAAAAAAAAAATTATAGACACAAGGAGTACCTATACATCACAGTATACAAAGTTCGAATTGCCACAAACTAAGTAATTTGAGCCAAAAATAAAAAGCTCATTGACATGGATATCAAAGCGCACACAAAAAAAAAAAAAAAGAGGAAACAAAGATCATAGCATATCAAATCAAATAGGAGTTCTATATATCCAGTAGAAAAATTAACATGAATATGTAAAACAACAGATACAAACTGTTTAATAAAATAAACACTCAAAAGAGATAAATCAACTAAAAAACGTGAAATACGTACCTCATCCGCTATTTGTGATTCTACCATGAGTAAATTCAAATCTTGCTCCTAAAAAAAATCAATTAACTCAAAGACATTGATTATGCGTAGAATTCATTTTGAAGACTTAAACGCGAGCAAAATTACCTTCAACTTGTAAAAAATAGGGTTTGATTGACAGTTTAAAAAAAGAGGTTTTGATTTGTTCATTACCTTGTAAACGTCGATTGTTCGTGGAAGAAGGTCTAGACCACGATCCATGATTTTCTTTTTCATCGTTGGCGGGTTTCCTCCCATAATTTTTTCTTCAAAATAATATTTATTAAATATTTTAATAAATAATTAAGCTTTTAAAAATAGATAATTAATAATTAAGATACGTCATATTAACCGCGATAATATTAAAGGAGATAGACCTTTTAATTTTTTTTTTTTTATTATATTAGATATTAACTAAATTAATAATCAATTAAGCTTTTGAAATAGATAAAGCTTTTCAAATTTTATCCTAATGAATTATATATATTAACAAAGATAATACTCCCTCCGTCCCGCTATAAACTTCCCCTTTCTTTTGGGTGTTTGATTAAAAAATATGATAAAATAATAAATAAAGTATAAGTGATGTGATGGTGAGACAGAAAATAATAGATGAATATTAGATGAAATATGATAAAATAATAGATAAAGTAGAAGTGATGTGATTGAGAGAGAGAAAATAATATGCAAAAAACGGAATGAGAAACTTATAGTGGGACATACATAAAAGGAAAGTGGGAAACTTATAGTGGGACGGATGGAGTAATATTTAAGACATGATATCCGTCTCAAAATGAAGTTCTTGTATTCATTTTTTCTTTTGTCCAATAATATAGTTTCATTTTACGATTGAACCGTTTAAAATCGAACAAAACGGGTTAAACCCGTGAAAACCGACTATAACGATTTGACCGCCAGTCAAACCGATTCAACCGATTACACTGTGAGCAAGTGTTGTGCACCGGTTCAAAATCGGATCGGGATCGAAATTTACCCAGATGGGTGGACTAAAGACCGGACCGGTAAATTTTGGTCCAGTCCGGGTTTGGACCGTTTCAGATTGGATTTTTTTTTCTTTTGGGTATTCCTTAGACTATTATTCTACTTGTAGGTAGAGATGTCTATTGGGCTTGCCCTACCCTATAGGCTACAGGCTAGGGCCTTAATCGATTCAACCGATTACACTGTGAGCAAGTGTTGTGCATTGGTTCAAAATTAGATCGAGATCGAAATCTACCCAGATGGGTGGATCAGAGACTGGACCGGTAAATTTTGGAATTTTGGTCCAGTCCGGGTTTGGACCGTTTCAGATTGGATTTTTTTTTTCCTTTTGGGTATTCCTTAGTTTATTATTCTATTTGTAGGTAGAAATGTTTATCGGGCTAACCCTACCCTACAGGGCTACAAGCTAGGGCCTTAACCTGTTCATACTTAACGATTCAACTGATTACACCGTGATCAAGTGTTGTGCACTGGTTCAAAATCGGTTTGAGATCGAAATCTACCCAAATGGGTGGACCGGAGACCGGACCAGTAAATTTTGGTCCAGTCCGGGTTTGGACCATTTCAGATTAGATTTTTTTTTTCTTTTGGGTATTCCTTAGTCTATTATTCTATTTATAGGTAGAGATGGGGCAAGCCCTACAGGGCTACGAGCTAGGATTTTAACCGGTTCATACTTAACGGTCCTACAATTGTTGGGACCTAACCCTAGCAGGCCACGGGCTAAACGAGTCACTAACGGGTTACAATATTTTTTTTACTTTTAAAATTAAAGGTCCTAATTCTAGTATGATTTGACCCAAAATTTGTTAGTCACATTTTTGTAGAGGATCTAGATATTTCTTCATATTTACTTTTAAAATAAATTATTTTTCTACGTTTTAAAGAAATAGTTATACCCGTTGATCAAGTTGATCTTAGAATAAATTCTTTTTCTATGCTCTAAAAAATAGTTATATCCATTGATCAAATTGATCACAAGTAAGAAATTTAAAAATACATCAAAAGAAAATCTAATCCCATTAATCGAGTGAAAATAAAATAAATTTCAATGAAAATTTTGTCAGATTCATCCAAAAGTAATCATTTTAGAGTTAATGATAGCTTTATATATTTCATAGGAATTCGTCTAAATGTATATAAGTCTTGAGCAAATTTGTAATGACATATAAAAAAAAAAATTCAATTCTTCCAAATGATCAATATTTCTTTAAAAACAACAATATATAAATTAAACATTATAAATAGCATAGATCTAGCGTAACATCCAGGAGAAATAGTCAAGCTCATACTTGGGCATACCTAATTCCACGATTTTAGTCAATACAAATATCTACTATTCAATTATAACACTATAAATTCAACTACTTTTGAAATTATCCACCAAAAAATACTATATTTCCTTCACAAACAGAGCAAGAAAATAAACAAAAAATACTATATTTCCTTCACAAACAGAGCAAGAAAAGAAACAGAGATACAGTATGATTGAATCCTGAGCTTCTTCTCCCAATTTTCAATTTGCCCTCTTTCTTAATACTTTTAAAACAATTGATTCAATTTATGGCATCTTTCATAGATTCGACAATGGTCTGAGGATAGATTTAAGAAGATTTAAAAAAAAAAAAAAAAACAGTGAAGACGGCGCGCAGTAACTCGGGCTAATAGGTATACCGCGTATGTATTTTATTCTATTTATTTATAAGGTTTATTTTTTTTTGCAGAATATAATATTTAAACGGTATATAATTAAAGAGATTCTTATTAAATAGTATTATTAAATTATTATTTTAATATTATTAATTTTATGTTTGACGGTACCTTCATTTTTCCCCTTTTTCTTTTATATATTAAATTTGTTTAAATCTTATTTTTGTTTAAAATTTAATTATAATAAATAATATGACACTACTCATAATGTCATAATTATGTTTTATAAATATTTAGTTAATATTGTATTATTAGGGTGTATTGTATTATGACAATTAGTTATTAGTGTGTTAATAGAATATAAAGTTGCGTAATTTTAGATTATAGAAAGTTAGTGTACTAATAAAATAAGTTTCACTACATTTTTTTATTAGTGTATTAAAATTAGTGTACCACTATAAAATATTAGCCAAAAGGCAACGACGATTAGCAAGGGCAGGCTACCGTTGCCAATTGACAACGACTTTGGTAACAGGTAGAAAAAAGGCGACGGGGGCGGGTGCCGTTGCCTTAAGGCAACGGATAAGGCAACGGGAGTGGGCCCCGTTGCAAAAAGGCGACGGTTTATAACGCCCATTGCGAAAAGGCAACGACAGTGGACCCCGTTGCCATTTGGCAACGGGCCTCCACTCGCTAAATGGCAACGGCAGTGGGCCCGTTGCTTTCCCCGTCGCCCTAATATAGTTTAAATCGCCCAAAAAACCCCCTCTTCCAGAACAGCGGCGCACCCCTCCTCCATTACATACATACCTTCAATTTTTACACCTCCAAACACAAAATTTTGCACCGTTTGCGGATCGAACTCGGTTTTTGGCCATTTGTGTTCTACACTTCGACGGGAGCATTTCTACGGTAATTTTTTTCGTTTTAATTGGTTAAATTTGAAGTTATATGTATATATATAGTTGTAGTATATATATGTATATATATGCATATATGTTGTATGTATATATAAAATTGTTAGAATTGTTAATTTTTATGCATGCATATTTTAATTGTTAGAATTTAATTGTTAATTATATTGTGTTATGCATGTATATTTTATATGTATGTTTTAATTAAGTTATATGAATTTATTTATTAATTAGGGTATTAGAATTATATTGTGTTATGTCTATATATGAATTTATTTGTTAATTAGGGTGTTAGAATAATTATTAGAATATATTTGGAATTATATTAATTAATTTTAATAGAGTTGAAGGAATGAGACGTTGGTTGTTTGTGTGTTGTAGGCGTCGATTGACATGAATTATTCAAGTCGCAGTTGGATGTATAGTCCAAGATTAGTGAATGAGATTATGAACCCCGAATTTGCTAGTGGAGTAAATGGATTTATTGAAGCTGCCACTAGTAATCCGAATTCGATTTAGGAAGGAAAAATTAGGTGTCCTTGTTCGAAAGCTAGATGTCGAAATCAAACTTATAGAGATCCTAATGAAGTGAAATCTCATTTATATCGAAATGGTTTTACACTGAATTATTATAATTGGATTTATCACGGGGAAGAGAGTTGGGGTCCACGTCCATTTCAAAACACTAAGGGCATGTTTGTTTTGGGATTATGTAGGATGGGGGAGATGGGGATGGGGAAATCCTGGATGGAGAAATTCTTATGAATAGTGATTGTGTATGTTTGTTTTGGGATGTTGAGTAGGATGAAATGTAACTGTATGTCAAATCAATTGTGTAAGAGTGTGTGATGTTATATTATAATATTATATAATGTAACTTTATGTCAAATCAATTAGTAAGAGTGTTTGATGTTGTATTATTATAATAGTAGAATATATAAATATTTTTATGGGTGGATGTAATTAGATGTTGAAATCCGGATGTAAAATCCCGAACTAGAACAAGACGGGGGACGTTACGTCCCACGTCCGGACGTGTGAGTCCCAAAACAAACATGCCCTAATGAATTTGCGTCAACTTCAAACGACGTTGACCCAGCGGGACCTAGTTCGTACCACACTATGGTAGAAGAGTTAATGGGTGGCCCAAACATTGATTTTAGAATAGACGTGGAAGATGAGACACTTAATGAAGAACCCCCTAACGAGAATGCGGCACAGTTTTACGGCATGCTTCGTGCAGCGGACCAAGACTTGTATCCTGGTTGTGAATCTCATTCGCATTTGTCATTTAATTCCAGATTGTTGAACATTAAAACGGAAAATAGATTGTCTGAAAGGGGATACAATCAGGTCGTTGAGTTGATTCGTGAGATTTGTCCTCCCGAAAATAAGGTTCCCAAGAAATTTAACGACACCAAACATTTGATGAGTGGGATGGGTCTTCTGGTAGAAAAGATTGATTGTTGTGCACAGAATTGCATGTTATTTTGGGGTGCAGACAGCGAACTAGATTTTTGTAAGATTTGTGGTCGATCACGGTATAAGCCGAGTAGGGTGGATGCAGATGGTCGGTTGAAAAAGAAACGCCCAGTTAAGGAGATGTTCTACTTTCCGATAATTCTTCGTTTGCAAAGATTGTACATGTCCAAGGCCACTGCGAAGGATATGACATGGCATGCCTCGTGCGCTTCTGATGACTCTGGTGTTATGCGTCACCCAACAGACTCGTTGGCTTGGAAGCATTTGGACCGTTCGTATCCTGATTTTGCATCTGAAATTAGGAATGTTAGGTTGGGCTTGAGCACAGACGGTTTTGCACCGTTTGGAATGACGGGAAAACAATATTCGTCATGACCAGTTATACTTACTCCGTACAATCTACCCCCGTGGTTATGCATGAAGGATCAATTCATGTTTCTTTCGATTCTCGTGCCCGGGCCTAAAAGTCCGAAGGACAAACTTGATGTGTTTTTGCAACCACTGATAGCAGATTTGAGATTTTTATGGGAAAATGGGGTGCAAACTTACGATGTTGTTAGAAAGCAAAACTTTTTGATGCGAGCTGCACTTATCTGGACCATTAGTGACTTCCCAACATACTCGATGTTGTCTGGTTGGAGTACAGCCAGAAGGCTTGCTTGTCCATATTGTGGAGAGTACACCGATGCATTCTATTTGAATAAAAGTAGAAAGCAGTCGTGGTTCGACAACCACCGAAAGTTCTTACCACTGAATCACACGTGGCGAACGAATAAAACTGCATTCATGGACGAAGTAGTAGTCACAGATGATCCACCGCCTATTCGAACGGGTGCAAGTCTCCTATACGAAATTGATCATTTGGGATATAGAAAGGTTACAGAGGAGGGTGCTGAGGCCCACAACAAAAAACTTTCGGAATATCAGATCTATCAATGAGCCCTTAAGAATTTATACTCAACTAATACTCGAATATGAACTTCTGTATGAACACTGATCTTGTCTATTCTATATGCAGATTAATCAATTAAACAAGTAATCAATCAAACAACAAATAAAACAGTAAAGTAAATCAACACGAGATTTATAGTGGTTCGACAACTTGTCTACATCCACTCTCACAACTCCAGTCATGAAATTTATTAACTCTTCTCTTCGAGTAGTGTGTTCTTGTGGCTTTAAGTCCTAAGAAATAAGACTTCGATCTTTTCGAATATACTAACAAGTATATCTTCGATCTAACAACTAGTGATTTACAAGTAACTAGCAACATGAACAAAACAAACAGTAATGAAAAACTTCTCTAATTCAGTAGTAGCCTTCTTCGAATTTGACTTGTCTTCTGGCTTGAACTTTCTGAACTTCAACCTTGCGAGTTTTTCCTTGCTTTGAATATCTCAATGAACACTCTTAAATTCTCAATGTTTCAGTAGTCTTTCAGTAGTCATAACCGTCAAATACCTTCATGTATTTATAGATTTCCAGAAATCAAGAACGGTTTGTTATCCAACAACCTTTCTTGTTAACTAACTTCTGTAACTGTTTCTTCTTATCATTCCACGCATTTCTTCAATTAATTAGTTATTCCATAACTAATTCTTCAATATACGATCTTATCTTCATACGCGTTTTGACTTAAGCGAACTCTGCGCACTTGACTTGTCTAGTCTTCAACACTTAGACAATTCTTCAGTCTTCTCAGCACTTGTCTTGTCTTACAACAGTCTTCTTCCAACAGTAGACTCCTTCATATATAGAACTAATCTATAAACATATAGAACTAAACTAGTCCTATCAATCTAACCTAAACAAGACTATTACATTACTTTAAACTTTATAAATCCAGCTTAGTCAACTTAAAACTATACATCAATATAAACTATGGGCTTCTATACAATAATTATTTGCTCATCATAAAACCTATATAAAACTCAACACAGTACTTATAAAACGTACTTGTCTTTTTCTTTCTTACTTTGTACTCTACTGATCTTGTTCATAAGACGACTTCCATAACTAGAACAGTCAACACTTAGAAATATATTCAAGTCTACTTTTGGCTTATCAAAATTACTTCAACATCAATTTAGGACTTGTATCAGGATTCATATCCCAACAATTTCCCCCTTTTTGATGAAGCCAAAACTACTTGAATTATTTTAAGTCAGTAGACTAGTTAAGTAGTTATCTTCTTCAAAATGTTATCTTTTTTATTCATTTTTAGTAGATAAGTAGATTACAAATACTTAGCAAAAATATGAAATAAGTAAAGTACTTACAGTGTCTTCATTCCATGCTTCCACCACTTAGAGTGTCAGCATCAGGATTTGGAGTTTGAAAAGCTTCCAAAACTCTTCTGTGAATATCCGAAATGTGATCTTCATTGTCAATCTTCTCTTTTTCAGCAGATCTTCTTCAAATTTCTTGATCTTGTTGAAGTCAACACGCTTACCAGATCCTAACATAGGAGTTTCCCATTTAGGAAAATCTGGAACAAGAATGTTGTATCCAACAACAGTAGCAATCCTCATTAACAGATTCTATAAGTTGTTATCTTCAGCTTCCATGAATTTATCAAAGATAGCGAACAACTCTTCTTTGCTTTCTGCATCACCATACTTACGAATTATCCAGTGATCTACTTCCCACTTCAACTTGACAACTTTCCATGCATCTCTATGCTCATTGTCAATGAATCTATCAATATGGGCATCTTCAATCACATCGAGATCTTCTTTCAAATCTTGCAACCTCTTGATGTGTTTACCTAACACTTTCTTGTTAGCATAACGATCATCTTCTTGCTTCTGTTTCTTCAGAATCTCAGTCTCATCTAGATCAGCAATAATCTGACCTATAAACTCTTTTACCTTAGGTTCTGAAATATCTAGCTTCCTTTTAACGACTCTTCTAGTCTGAACCTCTTCAGATAGAATTGACTTGCCTTTCGCTAGTCTCTTCTGCTCTTCTGCACTGATGTTGGTCCCAAAGTTGAGTTAAGATTGAGTAAGCTAAGAAAAAGTCTAGAGGGGAGGGGTGAATAGACTTTTCAAATTCTATCAAAATATCAGAGTTTAAGTGCGGAAATGTGTTCTGTACAGTATTGTTCTTAGAATCAGCTCAGTACTTAACAGTTAGCTTTTATACTCAACTTTTCTTTAAATCTTTTCTTTAGAAAACTTACTGTTCTTATTCAACAAATATATCAACAGATAATCAAATCAAAACAGTAAAGAACACAAGATTTTTATAGTGGTTCGACAACTGTCTACATCCACTCTCACAACTCCAGTTGCGATGTTTTATTACTCTTTTACACTTGAGTACTTGTAGCTTAGAGTCCCAAGATTAAGACTTCGATCTTGTCGATTATACCACCAGGTATATCTTCGATCAACTAGTAATTTCACAAGTAACTAGCACACTTGTTTACAACAATACAAACTTAAAACGAAAAGTAAAACTTCTCTTTGTAATAGCCTTTGTTTCTTCAAATCAGATCTGTGGCTTCTCTTCAGTTCTTCAATCTTCAACTCTGTGAGTGCTTGAATACTTCTTGATTTGCTCTTGAATAGTAATTGTATCAGTAGTCTTTTCAAGTAGAAGATCACACGGTATTTATAAGCATTAGTAAGACAGTTAGCAGTTTGTGAACTAACTCTCAACTAACTCATAACCGTTTCTTGTTTTGTAACTTCTTTCTTTTGTAACCAACTTATCTTATCTTTCCAAGTCAGCATATCTTCAACAATATCTTCAGTTACGCTTCAAATAAGTTATCCAAACTTATTCTTCAAACAAACCAACTCAGCACAGTAAACTACTTCTTCTTAGTTTTACTGCTCTTGGTCAGTCAGCACAATTCTTCAAAACTGTTCAGCTTCCTTCAAAAACTTCACTTGATTTCTTCATCTTCTGAAATAGTCTTCTTAGTCATCTTTAGTCTTCTGACTTCAATCTAATCTACTGTTCTAACTATTACAATGCTGAATACAATAGAATACAACTTTACATATATAAAACCTATCTATACATCAACTGAACTATATACAGATGAGTATAACTAAGTCATATACTATAAGCTGTCTATACAATACTTCCATCAGCTTAGTTCTTAAACAGTTCATATATCAGATTAGTAACAGACTAAGATCAGTAAACTTAAACTTCATATCACAATAAGATCAGTAATCTTACATCATATATCTCACATAGAACAACATATAATCACATATATCATTAACTCTAAAGTTACTTTTGGCCATCAAAACATATAATCATCAATTAGAACATTGTTTATAGGATTCATATCCCAACAATTTCCCCCTTTTTGATGAAGCCAAAACTACTTAAACATTAATAGATCAGTAGTTAAGATATATAGTCATTCATATCAGTTCATCAAATCAAAAACATCAGATTAAGATTCATATTCAAAATAAGATCAAATATATCACATATTACAACTAATTCACATAATCACAGAAATAAAGAAATAAAGATAAGGTTTAGAAATGTTATCTTCTTCAGCATAGTCCTTCATCTTCAGTCTCTATCAGGAATTCTGAATGCCAAGTACAATCTGTTCTTGATATCCATCATGTGCTTATGATCAGTTATTCCTTCATCTTGAATAATCTGTGAAATTATGTTTCCAATCTCTGAGTAATCTGGTTCACCATTTTCAAGTCTTGGAGGTTCCCAAACTGGTTCTTCAGGACATAAAATCTGTATACCTGTACTAGCAGCTAACAACAGAATATGTTCCCAAAATTCTCTTGAGATATTTATCATGAATGCATCAAAATCAGAATATTCATCTTCCTTGCTTGAATGGTTACCAAATTTCTTCACAATAAAATTTGCAATCTGCCATTTCTTTTTCAAGTTATTCTAGAACTCCATATCTTCTGGATCCACAACAAATTCCATGAATTGTTCATCCAGAACAGTTCCAACAGATTTAGACTTCATTTTCTTTTTCAATGCAGCAACTCTATTATCAAACTTCTTTCTTGTAGCTTCTGCATCTTTCATCTTTTGTTTTCTAATCTGTTCAGCAGATCTTTTCTCAGACATTTCAATTTTCTTCTGAGCAAGCATCTGATTATGCTTTTCAACAGATTCAGCTATCAGCACATCACTTGGTCTATTTTCAGTATCAACATGTTTCAGCTTGCTTTTAGACCTGGTAATTCTACCAATCTGTTCAGTCTCTTCTTCATCATCAATAATCAATTTTCTTTTCCTTTTTCCAGAAGAAGATTCAGCAACAACATGTTTCTGAGTAACTGTTGTTTCTTGAGTAACAGAATCAGGATTTTGTAACTTTAACTTCAGACTGATGATTTCTTCTTTCAAATCATCAATGCTTACTTTCAACTCATCTTGACTCACAACCAATTGAGCTTGTTGTGATTGAGTTTGTTCCATCACTTTCATTACTTTTACTTCCCCCTTTTTGGCTTCATCTTGCCATTCCTTCAAGGGTGTTAAAAGTATCTCTACTTTCTTTTGCAACTCAGTAGAAAGTGACTTTTCTTGTAATCTATGCAGATCATAGATTTTATTCATAGTGAATTCCATTATCTTGTCATAAGAATTTGCAGCAGTCAAACTTTCCAACTTTTCAGTGGCTTGTTGAAACCTCTTCAAAGTATCATCCAGCTTACTTTGTAACTCTTCATTATGCTTTTTCAACAATTCAAAGCTAGAGTTCTCTTGAGCTGTCTCAGAAGGAACTGTTCTTACTGTCTCTTGAACATCATTAAGCACAGTATCCTTAACAACATCAATTGGTGTGCTCTCCAATTCATTAGCACCCAAAGATTGTTCCTTTAAGACCTCAGTGTCTTCAGCTACAACTGTGTTCTCAAACATCTCAGTTGCATTGGTATCAGCTTCATAATCAGCTTCCATATCAGCTTCATAATCAGCTTCAACATCAGCTTCAACATCAGCATGTTTAACTTCAGCATCATCTGCATCCATGTTGACATCAGTATCAACATTCACATCAGCAGACTTAACAATGGAATATTTGCAACCAGTTATTCTTTCAATCAACTGAATAACAGATTCCAAATTTGATAACTCAGTATAAGAATTAACATCTGCAGCTTCTTTCTGTTCTTGTTCCCAATCATGAAACACAGAAAGACCACCCATACCTTCAGCTACAATCATCAGCTGATCTAGACCTATACTTCTAAGATATACCCAAGTACCTATCCTTAGAAGTTGCTCAAAGGTTCTAGTGCTGTCATCTAAACCATGAAAGCTTTTGAGAAGAGCATTTCTCAACTTAAATCGAATCCTCTCTTCCTTGTCACAAACATGATAATCCATCAAGAACACTGATTCAGGTTGAATAAATTCAGGTTCGGGAGAAGAGGTAATTTCAATTGGTTCAGAGGAAGGTATATGTTCATGTTCAGTAGAGTGATCATGAACTGGTTCATATTCAGGTTCTGGTTCAGGAGAAAAATGAGGAGTAGGGTTATGGTGAGGATTAGCTTGAGGAGTGGAATGAAAAGAAGTGTTCTGAGGGGTTGAGGTAGGAGTGTTCTGATGAATAGGAGAGTAGTGAACTGACTCCTCAGAACAGGAAGGCTCAGCTTCATGGGGTTGGGCTTGAATAGAATGAGAGGTTGAGGGAGAAGGGGTAGTGTTCTTGAGGACTCTTCTGGGTCTAAGAACACCAGAAACTTTAGTTCTCTTGTGTGAAAGGATAAGACTTGGAGAACTTACCTCTTCCACAGAAGACTCCTTCACATTGGCAACTGACTCTTCTGACTTTTCAGGAACAGCCCTAGCTGATCGACCTCTTCTTAATCCAGATCGGTGAGGGTCGTGCCTAGCCTTTGTTCTCAACTCCGGCTCATCATTGTCAGAACGAAACATAGAACCACCAGATTCTTGTGGTTGATACCTCTGGCTTTGTTCAAACACAGTAGACTCCTTTTTGAACAAGAATTTGCCCTGGTGAAATCTTTTTGGACGACTCCAATCCATCTTCCTTTCAGCTAATTGAGGCAACAATATGCTCAATTTACTTCCAAAACCCATCATGGATTTAATGGAAAATTCTCTTGAGACCTCATCAAATACCACTTTCTCTCTTTCAGCCAATAATCTGCCAAGCAAAAATCCTTGCCAATCATCATCAATACGATCAGTGATTGCAGCTATAATGCGAATCTTGAGATTGGTGAGAGCGTCTTGACTGAAATGTTGCCCTAACAAGCATTTTCCAGCAATATCCATCAACAATTGCATACCCTCTGGAAGAATGTCCTTCTTCAAATTTGATAACGTCGCTGGGTCAACATTCAACCACCTGCCCACACGAACTTTCTCTTGCCCTGCCATATAGCTCAGAATGTCTATTGGCCCGTCTGGTAGATTGAACGCGATTCCAAGGGTTTCTTTAGAAATGACAACCCTGTGGCCAGAAATGATCGAACGAATGCTGTTTGAGTCACCCTGTACCTGAAGAAAGAATTCCATCGCCTCAGGTTTATAAACCTTTTCAGGATATGATTCTAGGTATTTCCGTAGCCCACATTCTTCACACATGGTGAGAATGGCTTGATTCTCAGCTTTCTGACGTCCGGTGAAGTAAACGGAGTTTTCGACGAAGATTCCTTTCTCTCGCATCCATTTGGTAGAATCAAAAGTTCCTGCGACTTCATTTTCTTCGTTAAGAATATCGATAATCGCCATAGGAGAGAAATAGAGAAGTGTAGTTGCAAAAGTAGAAAGAATCGAAAATGCTTGAGCTTAGAGAATTTAGCAGAAAGATTTAGAGTAATGGAGAAGAAGAAGTTAATGTGATCGTGTAAATCAAAAATCAAGGCAAATCTAGGGCTTGGATTGATTTTGATTTCCACGTTGTGTGGTTTGGATTGAGTTGTAAATTGGGAGAAACGTTCCAGATTCATAACAGCTCAATTCCAAATTGGAGCCAACTTGTATTGATAAATACACCTTTTAAATTAGGTTAAAAATAGAGGAGTGTATTAATCTTCTCTATAAGTAATCTAACTTTGAACAGTCCTTGACCTAGAAGAATCCTAAGACAGGATACTGTTCTGATGTATATCAGCACAGTTGTTTTCCAACACATTATACTTCAATTTCTTATTACTACTATATGGAATTTTACTTATTTGGGTTCAGCTGAGTACTGTGATCAGCTGAGTACTCTTTTGAAGATCAGCTCAGTAGTTGGGTCAGCTCAGTAGTCATTAGATCAGTTCCCCAACTCTTCTGATTTTCACCTTTTTGATACCAGCACAGTACTTTCTCAGATCAGTACTGAAAATATTCTGTAGACAAATTTTCCTGTAATCAAATAAGCTCTGTAGACAGTTATAATCAGTAATCAGATCAGTTCTGCAGAGAGAATGGTATTGTAGTCAGAAAGGTTCTGTAGACAAATTAAATTTGTAATCAGAACAGTCCTGTAGACCAACCAATTCAATAGTCAGAACATGTCTGTAGACAGATTTGTACTGTAATCAGATCAAATTTGTAGACAGATCACATCTGTAATCAGATCAGTTCCCCCTCCAGTGGAGAACTCCTCTTCTGTGCCTGTTTCACCTTGGTAGAAGTGTTAGTTCATGCATAGATGGTGAAATACAGTACAGAATAGTAAAGAATAATTAAAATAGGTCTATATAAGGTTTGTTCTAAGGTGTCTTGTGTTCTGAGTCAACATACATGATTTTTCAGAAATCATAGATTCCCCCTTAAATGTATATTCTCAATTCCCTCAACTTTACCAGCTTCCTCATCGGGATTTAGGCACCTTAGTAACCTTTTTACCTGATTGTGATGATTGTAGAGGTTTTGACATGGTTTGTTCTTCATAATTACCCATCTTGGTGAACTGATCTTGATATCAGCTCAGTACCTGAAATGTTAGTATACAGCTCTACATACAAGCAGGATCCATATCTATCAATCCTAAGCTTATGCATAACTCTCCAAATCTAGTTTCAGCCAAAGGTTTTGTGAAAATGTCAGCTCTCTGAATATCAGTATGGATCTTTTCCATTCTTATGTTTTTCTTTTCAACATGATCCCTAATAAAATGATGCCTAACATCTACATGCTTGCATCTAGTATGTAAAACGGGATTTTGAGTGATGGCAATTGCACTATTGCTGTCACAGAATATAGGTACATTTGATTCCACAATGTTGTAGTCTCTAAGTTGTTGCATTAGCCAAAGAAGCTGACTACAACAACTTCCTGCAGCCATATATTCTGCCTCAGTGGTAGATGTTGCCACACTTGTTTGTTTCTTTGAAAACCATGATATGAGCTTAGAACCTAAAAATTGGCATGAACTAGAAGTTGATTTTCTATCTATCCTGCAACCACCAAAGTCAGAATCTGAATAACCACTTAGGGATAGATCATCATCTGCAGAATACCACAAACCTCGATTAATGGTACCCTTTAGATATTTCAATATCCTTTTAGCAGTCTCCACATGACTTTCTTTGGGGTTGGCCTGAAATCTAGCACATACACCTACTGCAAATGCAATGTCTGGCCTACTAGCAGTTAAATAGAGTAGAGAACCAATTAGAGCTCTGTAATAGGATTGGTCAGCAGACTTACCTTGATCATCAGGATCCATTCTGTATGTTGGCAGCATTGGTACTCCAACTGTTTTAGAAGTCTTGATACCAAATTTATCTAACAAATTTCTTGTATATTTTGCTTGATTGATAAAGATACCATCAGTTGATTGTTTTACTTGAAGTCCAAGAAAATAGGTCATTTCTTCCATCATTGACATTTCAAACTTGCTTTGCATGAGTTTTGAAAAGCTCTCACTCATGCTCTTGTTAGGAGATCTAAATATTATATCATCCACATAAATTTGGACTAATAAAATGTTTGTACCTTCTTGTCTTCTGAACAAAGTTCGATCCACTTTGCCCTTAGTAAATCCATTTTCAACTAAGAATAGTGAAAGAGTGTCATACCAGGCTCTTGGAGCTTGTTTCAGACCATATAGTGCTTTCTTCAACCTGTATACTTGATTACCACTTACCTCAAATCCAGGAGGTTGTTCTACATAAACTTCTTCAACAAGTATACCATTTAAAAATGCACTTTTCACATCCATTTGATACACAGTGAATTTCATATAAGCAGCATAAGCAAGAAACAATCTTATAGCTTCTAGTCTAGCTACAGGGGCAAATGTTTCATCATAGTCAATACCCTCAGCTTGAGAGTAGCCCTGAGCCACTAATCTGGCTTTGTTTCTCACAACAAGATCATTCTCATCTTTCTTATTTTTGAAAATCCACTTTGTACCTACCACATTGTGATCAGTAGGTCTCTCTACGAGTTCCCATACATCATTTCGAGTAAACTGATTTAATTCTTCTTGCATAGCAATAATCCAGTTACTGTCAGATAAAACTTCTTTCACATTAGCAGGCTCAATGGAAGATAAGAAGCAACACCAACAAAATAGAGAATTACTGGGTTCAGGCTTAGAGTCAAACAATTGTCTTCTGGGCTTAACACCTTTATTGGATTCACCAATAATCAGATCAGTGGAATGAGCAGATTTCCATATTTTTCTAGTCTTAACAGGAATACTTTCATCATCCACATCATGTATAACAGAATCATCAATATCAATATCATCATTTTCAGCAGGTTTATTCACAGGAGAACAGTCAACCAATTCAGGCATGTCAGTTGGTCTAGAAGACTTACCATTGTCTTTTACCTTTTCTACATCATCATCTTTGTTTAGAATATTCAGAAATGGATTGTAGGCTTGTACAGATTCATAGAGTTCAGTCTCTTCACTGTCTTTATCAGTTTGAATGGTCAGATCATCAATTTTCTTACTGATCTGATGATCAGCAGAGTCCTCATAAGGAGTTTTACCATGTACTTTGTTGAATGCACATCTGTTCTGAGTGTGACAGGCAGTGTTGATTGCCTCAGCCCAAAACTTCTGTGGTGTGTTGTACTCAGCAAGCATTGTTCTGCATGCTTCTTTCAGTGTTCTGTTTCTTCTCTCAGCTACACCATTTTGTTGGGGTGTCCTGGCTGCACTTGTCAAATGCTGAATTCCAGACTTAGAACAAAATTCTTTAATATAGCAGTTTATAAACTCAGTCCCCTTGTCACTCCTGATCTTGACAATGGGCTGACCCTTTTCTACTTGCAACCTCTTTAACAGATCAGGTAGTTGGGTTTGTGTATCACTCTTTTTGTGTAAGAATATTGTCCAAGTGTACTTTGAATAATCATCTACCACAACCAAAGTGTACCTTCTACCATTCAGTGTAGGGGGTTTTATTGGACCATGTAAATCCATGTGCAAGAGTTCTAAGACTCTACAAGTAGAAAGAGTGGGAATTGACTTAAAGGAAACCTTTACCTGTTTACCTTTTTGGCATGCATCACACACTTGTGATTTGAAATAGATTTCATTAGGGATACCTTCAACAAGGTAGTTTCTTGCAATCTTGTTAATAATCTTAAAGTTCAGATGGCATAAGCGTCTGTGCCATAGCCAACTGATTTCTTTAGGACTTTTAGAAAGAAGGCAAGCATCCCTAGGACAACTATTCCAATTTACAATGTAGGCACTGCCCTGTCTAACTCCAACTAGTAGAATTGTATGTGTTCTTTTATCCCAGATTTCACATTTGGTGCTTTTGAAGTAAACTTTGTAGCCCCTGTCACAAAATTGAGAGACAGATAACAAATTATATTTCAGACCTTCAACATAAGAGACATCTTGAATCTCTACATCTCCATTCTTGATGTATCCAAATCCTTTTGTGATTGCCATGGAACTATCTCCAAAGATCACCTTTGGTCCTTCCTTCTCATGATAGTCAGAAAGGAGAGTCTTGGTACCAGTCATGTGGTGAGAACACCCACTGTCTATGTACCAAGTTTCTCCAACTGAGCCACATTTCTTGTAAAGATCCAGTCGACCCTGCAAGTAGTGATCTTAATAATTTAGGTACCCTTTCTTTATTGGGGTCCTTGGGGGTTAGTAGTAAGAGGTATCCAAATAAACATTGAAGTTTTGAATAATTGAGACCTCTTAAGTTTTCTACCATGCTTATCACAGAACAGTACTTTATTGACCTTATCCAAATTATCAGCAGACTTAGGATCTATTTTTCTGAGATAGCCTTTCCTTGGTTCTATCCCTTTTTCAGGAAGATCAGTATGTCTGTAATAGTTTGCATATGGCCTAAAAGCCTGTGGACCATACGGCTTATAGATGCGTTTTGGTCTTTCCTCTCCAATGATATCATAAGATAAAGGTGGAGGATAAAGAACAGGTTTGTTATGATAATGAGGCACAAATTTCCTAGGTTTAGTTGAGTACAGCTGAGACTGCCTTATGAAAGGAGGTCTAGGCTGTTTCCAACTTGCCTGTGCTTGTCTTGACCTACTGTTCTGAGTCTGCCTCTTCTGATTCCAGGACAGTTCTGCTCTGGTCAGAGGAGTAGTACTCTTCTGGTATGGTCTTGACTGTACTGGTCTAGATCCATTCTTCTGTTTACCATTCTTGGCATTAGGAGGAATGTATTTAGACTGTACTTTGGAGTTTGGTTCATTATCATAGATCATAGGTTCTTTTCCTTTATCTAATTGTAAAGAACTTGAACTTGCTCCAGTAGTGTTCTTAATGCCTGAAGTAGAGGGACTAGGCAGATCAGTACCTATTCCACTCTTATCATAAGGAGCTCTGTATCTGTATGATAATGTTTGATTAATCTTAGAAGAATTAATCATATCAGATAGCTTTAGATCCAAGCTCAGTACTTCAGATTCTAAGAATCTATTGCGCTCTTCAAGTTTTTCACATTTAATCTTTAAGTCATTGAACTCATTTGTCTCTTTAGCTTGTGTATGAAGCATACCCTGATATAACTTGTCCATAGATGCATACTTTTCTTTGAGTTGTGACAACTCTTCTGATAGCCGTGCATTTAGAATAGTTATATTAGGATCCACTTTCATTTGAGCTTCTCTAAGACTCATGATTTCTTGTCTTAAAGATATGTTCTCATCACTGATTTCTATGAATGCTTTGTTAGCTGGTAGGAGGTCTTCTTCATTCATTCCATTGGAATGGTGAAGACTACTCCCTACACTACTATCAGCAGTGTCACATAAATCAGAATCAGAATCTGATTCATCACAAGATTGAAAAGATGTGACAGATGATACCTCTTGATCTATTTTTGCCATCATGACCAGTCCATCATCTGCAATGAAGACTTCTTTCTCATTGCTGGAAGGGTAATCAGAAGAGGAGGATGGTAACTCATCTGAATCCGTATCAGATTCATTGTTAGCCACCATTGCCCTCTTACCCTTTGCATATTTGCGATCTCTTCTTGCTTTCCTTTCTTTTCTGTCTTCAGCACTTAGATCAGGACATTCATGGATGTAATGACCTGGCTTTTCACAGTTATAACACAGAGGTTCATTAGAAGTACGTTTAGAAGGAGAATGATATCGGTTCCTGTCCTTTCTATCAGTAGAGTTCCTATCCTTCCTATCAGCAGAGTTCCTATCTCTTCTTTTCTCATTAGAGATCTCATCTCTCCTTTCAGAAGATTTGTGATCCCTTCTGGTCCTAGAAGAGTCCCTGTTGTTAGAGCCCTGAGAGTCCTTATAGAATATTTTGTATCTACCATACCTCTTGTTAAGTTTGTCAAACCTCTTAATCATTAAGTTCAACTGATCCTTAAGATCAAGATCATTACTCTCTAGTTCATCTTTTATGCTTGAGGACTTAGACACAGATGATCTAGGCTTCTTAGAGGTAGATGCCTTAAGTGCAATGTTCTTGGAGATTTCCTTAACCCTATCACCACTAACTATTGGATCTTCTTCATCCAATTCAAACTCATGTGCCTGAAGGGTTTGGAAGGTAGTTTCAGCAGACCAGTTATCTATATCCTGAGTGTTTTTAATGATCAATGTGACCATTTTCCACCGTTCATCTAAGGCTTTAAGGATACGTAAATTGATCTCCCTATTGGTATAAGTCTTACTTAAAACATCCAGATCATTCATAATCTTGGTAAAACGAGTATCGAGCTGGTCTATTGTTTCACCAGGCTTAATTTTAAATGATTCGAACTTCTGGACAGCAGTGGATAGTTTGCTTTCCTTTATAAGAGAAGTTCCCTCACAAATGATAGCTAACTTGTCCCACATCTCTTTGGCTGATTTACATTTCACCACTTTCCCAAGATACTCGTTGGGAAGGGTGTGCAAAATGTAATTCTTTGCCAAGCTGTCTAGATTGTTCTGCCTCATCTCTTCAGCAGTTAAATCTAACCTGGGTTTTGGCACGAGAACACCAATGGCTTTTGAAGGCTCCAGATTTGCAGTGTTGGGTATCATGGTAGTAATAGGCCCTTCTTTGATCACAGACATCATTAGATCATGGGTTGAACTAAAGATGGCCTCCATCCTCAGTTTCCAGTAATCGTAATCTGCAACCTTGAACTTTGGAAGTTTATTGATGTTAGTTTCTTCCATGATAGAGTAGACAATTAAGATCAGTAGTATGACAGATAGGTCAAGAAAGACAAGTAAGATCAAGAAACAAGTATCAGTAATGAGAGACAATTAGACTTTCCCAAAGTCTACAAGGTTATCAAGAAACAACAGTCCAAAGAACTACTGCTCTGATACCACTTGTTGGTCCCAAAGTTGAGTTAAGATTGAGTAAGCTAAGAAAAAGTCTAGAGGGGAGGGGTGAATAGACTTTTCAAATTCTATCAAAATATCAAAGTTTAAGTGCGGAAATGTGTTCTGTACAGTACTGTTCTTAGAATCAGCTCAGTACTTAACAGTTAGCTTTTATACTCAACTTTTCTTTAAATCTTTTCTTTAGAAAACTTACTGTTCTTATTCAACAAATATATCAACAGATAATCAAATCAAAACAGTAAAGAACACAAGATTTTTATAGTGGTTCGACAACTGTCTACATCCACTCTCACAACTCCAGTTGCGATGTTTTATTACTCTTTTCCACTTGAGTACTTGTAGCTTAGAGTCCCAAGATTAAGACTTCGATCTTGTCGATTATACCACCAGGTATATCTTCGATCAACTAGTAATTTCACAAGTAACTAGCACACTTGTTTACAACAATACAAACTTAAAACGAAAAGTAAAACTTCTCTTTGTAATAGCCTTTGTTTCTTCAAATCAGATCTGTGGCTTCTCTTCAGTTCTTCAATCTTCAACTCTGTGAGTGCTTGAATACTTCTTGATTTGCTCTTGAATAGTAATTGTATCAGTAGTCTTTTCAAGTAGAAGATCACACGGTATTTATAAGCATTAGTAAGACAGTTAGCAGTTTGTGAACTAACTCTCAACTAACTCATAACCGTTTCTTGTTTTGTAACTTCTTTCTTTTGTAACCAACTTATCTTATCTTTCCAAGTCAGCATATCTTCAACAATATCTTCAGTTACGCTTCAAATAAGTTATCCAAACTTATTCTTCAAACAAACCAACTCAGCACAGTAAACTACTTCTTCTTAGTTTTACTGCTCTTGGTCAGTCAGCACAATTCTTCAAAACTGTTCAGCTTCCTTCAAAAACTTCACTTGATTTCTTCATCTTCTGAAATAGTCTTCTTAGTCATCTTTAGTCTTCTGACTTCAATCTAATCTACTGTTCTAACTATTACAATGCTGAATACAATAGAATACAACTTTACATATATAAAACCTATCTATACATCAACTGAACTATATACAGATGAGTATAACTAAGTCCTATACTATAAGCTGTCTATACAATACTTCCATCAGCTTAGTTCTTAAACAGTTCATATATCAGATTAGTAACAGACTAAGATCAGTAAACTTAAACTTCATATCACAATAAGATCAGTAATCTTACATCATATATCTCACATAGAACAACATATAATCACATATATCATTAACTCTAAAGTTACTTTTGGCCATCAAAACATATAATCATCAATTAGAACATTGTTTATAGGATTCATATCCCAACAACTGATCTGCTCCAACTCAGCCTACTTTACTAGTCTGCCTCTCCTAGGTCTACTAGTCTCTTGAACGTTAACATCAGTCGCAGTCGCAGCAGCTTTCACCTCTTCAATCTCTTCCCCCTTTTTGGCTTCATCACTTGCCTTAAGAGTGAAAAGAGAAGTGAAACGAGTCATCTCTTCTTGTATCGCTTGCTTCATTAAAACCGTTGCTTTCTCTATCTGTTTTTCATGAGATCCATCTTGACTTAACTTTTCAAGGCGATCAACAGTCATCTCGAGCTTCTTTGAAGTAAGAGTAAATTCATTCTTGAAATGAGTAGCAGTCAGGTGTAGCTTTCGATTCTCATCTGTCATCGCAGTGATTAACGCTCTTGCCTGCACTAACTGTTCATGAGCTTCCCTTCTCTGCTCATTTGCTATCTCGATCTTTACTCGATAAACTCTTTCCATCTTCTTAGATTCTCGAGCTAAGACTCTAGCGAAGTCAACTGAACTCTTCTCCGAGTACTCGACTTGATTCTGTAGAAAAGTCTTCATCTGATTGAACATCTCTTGTCTGAATTCAGTGTCCAACTGATTCACCTCATTCATAATCATTTCTTTCGAACTAGTCACAAGCGTACAATTTTGTTCAACCAGAGCTTTCTTCACATCAGACTTAAAAAATTCATCTATAGAAGACTTAATCACCTGCTTCAGATCATTCTTAAACTCATCAATAGAAGCAGTCAGAATAGCTTGAGTTGTGTGAACAACTTCTTCAGGAAAAGCTTCTTCCATAATCTCATCTTCCTTAGGAATTTGGAGTTCAACCAACTTGTCTTCCAGCTCAGTAGACAAGACCACGTCTTCTAATGATTCATCTGGAATGACACTTCCAGCTATTGCTTTCAAATTGATCGGAGGACAGTAAGGAATGATTGTCAATTTAGACTCCCTAAATCTTCTTTCTGCCTCATCTGAATCTTTCTTCACCATAGCATGCAATTTCTTCACATATCCACAAAGTTCAGCAGGAAATGATTTTTCAACGTACCTTGTGATTTGCCCTACATCAGTCCTTGGGCTGTGAGCATGATCAACTTGGAATTTGAACACTAAACCTCTTAATTGATCAGACACATTTTCCAGATCAATCTTCGGATCAGTAGACTGCAACTCTTCTACTGGTTTAGCTTCTTCCAACACTAACTCGCCTTCTGTAAGATCAGCCTCTGAAACTTGCACACCAACACTTAGCCTCTCAGTGGATAAAACATCATCTGGAATATCCAACATTCTCTTCACTATACTAGTTAAGGCTTCAGGGGTCCTTAACTCAGAATGCTTCTTTACTCCACTGATCTCCTTTTGCTCTATCTCCCAATCTTGAAAATTGGAGATACCTCCCATACCAAAAATTACTTTGAACATGTCTTCACACGGTCCTTCTCTCAATGCGACCCATGTGTAGATTCGAATGAGTTTCTCATAAGCTTCAGAACTTGTGTCTATCTCAATAGACGTGAGCTTCTTTTTTAGATTCTTGGTCATTTGTGCCCGGAGCCTCTTCTCCCTTGCGCACATTGGATAATGAACCAAGTTGGGAAATCTATTCGAGGGAGGGGTCTGAGTAAGTGGGGTCCTTATCTCAGTTGTTGAAGTTTCAACTGGTGTAGTTCCCTGAATAGATGGGTTCGGCGGTTCAACATATTCTGTTGAGGGTAGAGTAATTTGGGGAGTGGTTTCTGTTGGTTTGGGTGGGGAATGAACAAGAATGTCATCTGAAGGGGCTTCTTCAGGATGAACAAAGACTGAGGCATCTTGAGTCAATAAAGAACTCAAGTGCTGAACGAATATGGGTGTGGTTGGGTTAACTGGTCTGGCACGAGAACGAAGAGTTCTTGCCTTCTTCTTGATTTGAACAGAGTGAGGAGAGATAGATGGAATGGAAGTAGAAGTACTAACCATTTTTGCCTTCTGGGCAGGAGAGGAAGATGATTCGGCCACCAGACGAGTAGGAGGTGGAGGACCAGACAAGTCACCTCTGGGAATTTGACTTATCCTCAGTTGGTACTCCTCTTCTGTTTCTTTCTCAATTTCTTCAGAAGACTCGT
Source organism: Galeopsis tetrahit (assembly GCA_963675135.1). NCBI lineage: Eukaryota > Viridiplantae > Streptophyta > Magnoliopsida > Lamiales > Lamiaceae > Galeopsis > Galeopsis tetrahit. The sequence goes on from OY776130.1 coordinate 20,908,892, forward strand.
CTGTTTCAGTCTCCTCAGAATCATCAACATGTTCAATCAGTGCCTCGTCTAAAACATAGTCAACTAAAGCACTACTTGTTCCAGCTTGCACTTGCTCCTCTTCTTCCTCACTAGATGCTTCTGCCTCGATCATAGCATATCTTGGGTTTATTCAGATCTCCTTCTTTTCTTCCAGACGACCTTGAGTCTGTCTGTCGATAGCATCCTTCTTGAGATAGAACTTGAGAGGGTGAAAGGCTTGCCCTTACTCCAATTCTTCTTTGACAATAGCAAGAAGGGTAGAAGAACACTTAGCTTGTTTCTGAAGCTAACAGTTGCAAACACGTTCCATTCTCCATAATCAGTATCCACCTTGACATACTTTGAGAAGTACATCAACCTATCCATGAACAACTTCTGCCAGTTACCTTCCGTTATGTCGTCATAAATTGCGGCCATAACTCGTGCTTTCTGTAGGGTCACAGAATCATAACTTCCAGTGACACCAAGCAACATCTTTCTTGCAATGTCCAGCAACGTCTTGTATTTTGGTAACAATTGTTTCTTCTTTACGGACGGGATCCTTCCATCATTCGTCAATTTGAGCTTTCGACCACAGAAAATGCTCAAATATCATAATTCCTGACCATTTGCATAATTTTTCACATCAATCGACCTTGGATTCAAGTGAAGCCTCTCATCCAAGATTTCTCTGGACACCTTCACTCGCCTTCCGCTGATGAAGGACTCGATGTATTCGCCTCTATGAGTAGCAGACGCGTAGAACTCCAACACTTCTTCTTCTAACACCACCTACGGATATAATTCCAAATACGGTTTTAGACCGCAGTTGAAACACTTCATAAGAATCTCAAGATTATCATCAGAATGCCTTCCTTTGAAGAACAGGCAACTCTCCACATGTACCTTGCCCTCAGCAGCAAACTTACCAACATCAAACCTGGCTTGCAAGTTAGTTTCAGAATCGAATATCGAAATGATAGACATATTTGGAATGAGAAAAGTATGAAACACAAACAACGCAGTAGAGAGGTAGGGTTTGAGAAAAAATTGAAAGCTTGGATAGAGCAATTGTGAAAACGTGAGGAGTAATTTCCGAAAAGAGGGGTTTTAGCAAAGTTGGGGTTTTGAATCGAGTGGCTGGGATTATTGCGATCGATCCAACGGTAGCAAAGACGACGTTTGGAATTCGGTTACAAAATCGAGAATATTATGTGATTTGATATTGTAATTTTTGGAATCCGTCTCTGCTATTTGGTAGACTAGTAGCGTGTACTCATCTAACCTAATTGCAGTAAGTTTGGGCGGGAACTGAGTGTATACACCTCATTAAATCGAGTGTATAAATCCAGTTTTAGGGTTTCCAAGTTTCACAACATAAAATTACGATAATGTCCTTAATTCAACTCCAATACTTAATGAATCTAAATCACGAGAGAACTTATCTGGTCTGTTCGAGTTCATCAGAACAGATTAGTAGACTTCATTTGCACTAGACGAGTTCCCTCTTCGACTGTGCTTGTCTATCTGACTGTCGAACTTCTTCAAGTACCTGTCTCATCTTGTGCGACGTATGAGAGTAGATACGAGTAGTAGAGTAGAATAAATAAATTGAATATCAATCAAATGCAGTAATTAAGGTGTCGATCAAGATGACTTTTAACAAACTTAAGAGTCAACATAAGGATATTTAAGAAATCATAGATTCCCCCTTAAATGTATATTCCCTTAGTATTACCCTCAGCTTTACCAACTTCCTCATCGGGTTGTTTGGTCATCTTGTCTGACCTTGTATAGATGTCTTGTTGACGAGTAGATGAGTGCTCTGTTTCTGCAGTAGCTTGTCTGTTCTCCTTACTTCTTTATGATGTACCTGTCTGGTTAGTACACAGCTATATACAGGTAGGGTTTAGATCAATCAATCCTAGACTAATGCACAACTCTCTAAAACGAGCTTCAGGTAATGGTTTTGTAAAGATATCAGCTCTTTGAATATCAGTATGAATCTTCTCCATGCGAATATCCTTCTTTTCAACATGATCACGTATAAAATGATGCTTGACATCAACATGCTTACAGCGTGTGTGCAAAACAAGATTTTGTATAATGGCAATAACACTGTTACTATCACAAAATATGGGAACATTTGATTCAACAATATTATAATCTCTAAGCTGATGAATGAGCCAAAGTAATTGACTACAGCAGCTACCAGCAGCCATGTACTCGGCTTCAGTTATGGATGTAGCCACACTGGTCTGCTTTTTCGAAAACCTTGAAATAAGCTTTGTGCCTAGAAATTGACAAGAACCAGAAGTACATTTCCTATCTATTCTACAACCACCAAAATCAGAATCAGAGTAGCCACTTAGGGTAAATCAGCATTCGAAGGATACCATATACCACGATTGATGGTTCCTTTCAAATATTTCAGAATCCGTTTAGTGATTTCCATATGACTTTCTTTTGGATTAGCTTGGAATCGAGCACATACGCCAACAGAGAATGCAATATCAGCTCTACTAGCAGTTAAGTACAGTAATGAGCTAATAAGACCACGATAATATGATTGATCAGCACACTTACCATGTTCGTCTAGATCCATCTTGTAGGTGGGTAGCATAGGTGTTGGTCCTGAAAGGAGTATATAACAAGTGTATGGGGGGGGGGGAATACACTTGTATGCAATTCTTTTCAAATTTAGATCAAACCAGAGTTCAGCAAGGTTGTCTTGGACAACTCTGCTGAAGATGATTAACTCTTCTAAGATAATCAAACTACTAAGTACTATTGAGTACTTAGTTGAACAACTATCTGGGGGAGTTATATGTGCGGAATAGTGGTTGGCCCTTTTAGTTTAGACTCCTTTGGTTTCTGAAATCACTTGATCAAACAATATATTCCAGTTTCAGGGAACTTGTCCAAATAGGTTTTGCACAGTCTTTGAATGATTATCCTTTGAAAGATCAGTTTTGTGTGCAGTGTTGAGCGTATGAAAATACTTGGAATGTAAATCAACACAAGAAGTTATAGTGGTTCAGAGACTCAAGCTCCTACATCCACTTTCCCTGATTTAACAGGATAATTCCTTCTCTTTGGAATTAACTTGTTTTATAGTGCCAAGGTGCACTTGATCAAGAACACCACTCTTGGTGAATTGGTCCCTAGGATGTCTAGAGTCCTAGTACCCTCTTCTCAACTCAGAACTGAACTGTTCTTCTCTCAACAGTCAGCTCCTACCACTTCTACTACTACAACCTTCTCTCTTTCACTCTTGAAAGGGGTAAGGGTTGAAGTAAGGTTCCAACTAATGAGATATCCTTTACAATAAAGATCAGTGTATAAGGATAGGATATCTCTCTAAGCTTGTGTATGGGTATACAATGTAGTTCAGCTTAGATGAAGTGTTTGAAGACTAAGATAGTCTTTGAAAGCTTTGAAAGCACTCTAGCTTGTAAGAACTTGAGATTAGTTGGATTGTGTTGAGATGCTTTCAAATGGTCTTCCCACTTCTGTATTTATAGACAAATGAAGGATTTGCCCGTTGGAGAGGCAGCCTCAAATGTCCATAAATGTCTTCTTTCAGTTCTTCAACTTAGAAGACAGAATCTTGATAGTGACATGTCCTCATTTGGGAAATAAACGGCTGTTAAAACTTTGTCTTCATTCTGCAGCACTCTTCCCAATGTCTGGACTTTCAGATTCTCTTGTTAGGACTTGGACATGGCTTCTGAAGATTGTTCCATTGATAGGACAACATTCCTCATCATTTGGACAACTCTCCTTATCACTATCAGCAGTCTTGCTTATCAGCAAGGTTGACTTGCTCTTCTTCAGATGACTTGGCTCATACCCTTTGCTTCACTTAAAAGTGATCTTAGCACATTGAATTGTAGTTCTTTAGGGTGTGATTGTCTCTAGATCTTCCGCATAGTTGACCCCAGGCTTTCAGAGCACTTGGTCTTGATTTCTTGTACTGAGACAACTCCTCTGGACAACTCTTCTGATCAGCATAGTTGGTCTTCAAAAGACTTAGTGTTGTATCCAGAGTTTGAGCCTTGAGGGGACTTGTTCTAGATGATCTTCTAAGCATGTGTTCCCCCTCAAATTGTGCATTATAATCATCTAAGAGCTGCATAACATACCAGCTTCTCATCTAGCCTTTATACTATATGTTCTAACATTTTTAGAACATACTCAATCTTGACTTAGGCATGTCTCAGGGGGTTTTGGTATACAATCAAAACATATCTCATTTTATTCCCAACAATTTCCCCCTTTTTGATGATGCCAAAACCTATACAGATTATGCAAAAGTGACTTGGGTTACACCTATTACATTTCTCTTCAGAAGACATGACTAGGGTCAATTTTCCTGAAAAGCAAAGTGTTAGTGTATTCACCATTCATATTGCAGATAGGTTTCATAGATAGGCATAGAGAGATGAGTGTTTCTTGATTCAAAATAAGTTCAACTATCATTCATTTGAAAATCATTACAAGCATGTTGATAGTTGAAATTAACTTATCAGAGCATGAATCATTAACACTAATTACATCAGAGCATTTTACTATAACAATTCAAAGCATATACAAGTTCTTCATCATCAGAGCACAAACCAAAACACTTAGCAGTATTTGGATTTTCAAGAGTAAGGTCATCAAGTATCAGAGCACAGAACTTCATCAGAAAATATCAGAGCAATCAGACCATTATAGCAAATCACATCAGCAATCTTGACTATTTTTTACCAATAAAAAAGGTCAGAAAACTTAGCCAGTTCAGAGATCATCCTCAGGAGGTGGCACCATCCCATATTGTGCCCACACTCTCTTCTTCAGTGCCATGGCTTCTTGGTTTGTTCCTTTAGGTCCAAGAACCATCTTGTTTAGCTTGAGGATTTCAGTGAATTCTCTCTGGATTCTTGCTTGGTCAATCCATCCATCAAGCTTTGGAGGCATGTATATGATTGGCTTGGGAGCTGTGAGTTCAAATCTTGCAATGTCAACAGCTGCAAGCAATTGTTGATAGAGCTCTCTGTAGTACTCTATCATGAACTCAGCAAAAGTGGAGTTGGCATCTCTTCCATTCCATCTGTCAATGACATATTGATCATAGACATACTCCCTTTTGGCTTCCTCCCATGAGTCATTCAGCTGTTTTAGCACCCATTTATCCAAGTGAGGATATTTGGTATCCATTGGGATCAGTAGCTGTGGCTTCATCTTGTTGTAGGTTGCTCTCTTCCTTCTTGGCTTCTGGAAGTCTGCTCTTCTCTTGTCTCTTGCTCTTTGTGCTTCATCCATCAAGTCCATCTTTTCTTGGGCCCTCATCATGGCTAGTTTTTGTTGAGTTTCAGGGTCTTTGCCAAACCCTTCATGAAACAGCTTTGATGGATCATTAGCTAGGATAGTTGTTTTCTTCTTAGGTCCTGGTCCAAAACCTTCTTCATACAACTCCTCTACATCTTCAGAAGTTTTGGCACCTTCAGTGGACTTGGTCTCAGTAGACTTTTCTTTCTCAGAAAACTTGTCCTCTTCAGCATTCTTGGGCTCTTCAGCAGCTTTGGCTTTCTTTGAGATAGGCTCATCATCAATAATTCTGAATTCAGGTGGAAGATCAAGACTGTTAGGAAAATCAGTAAATGTTTCAGCTTGTCTTTTCTTTCCTTTAACCCTCTTGACCTTTCCTCTATTTTGGACACCTTCAGCATCTTTGTCCAAACCAGACACTTCACCACCTGGTCTTTGCTGTAACCTCACTCTTTCCTCTTGAGCTGAGGCCATCGAATTCTTCAAAGCAAGTGCCAATTGTTCTTCTTCATCCAATTCATCCAAGTTCAGCACTGCTTGCCCTTTTCCCTTTCCTTCAGGAGCTTTGTCCTTACCCTTTCCCTCTTTGACTGGGCTTCCAATTACTAAGGCACCTTTTTCCCTTGCTCTTTCCCTTTCCCCCTTTTTAGCAGCATCAAAACATTCAGGCTTCAATTCACTCATAGTAGATGCCAATAAGGACTGGGCTTGGGTTAGAGACTTCATCTCCTCCAACAGATATACATTTTCATCATGTATATTTTGCATCCTATCACTGCTCAAGCTAAGGAAAGCTAGAACAGGCTTCATTTTCTGTTGTACAGCCTCCTCCATGGTTGTCTTTAGAGATGCATCCAGTTGGGCCTTAAGAAGCTCAGTGAGGTTGGCCACTGCACCTTCAGCAATGTTGGCCAATACCTCTTGGGAAAACTTTTCAGAGGCTGTTTTCACCATAGCTAGCCTTTGTTCTTCAGCTCTTTGCCTTTGCAGGGCAGTTTTTCTTCCAAGAGCTTTCTTCACCACTGACCTCAATGTCTTCACATTCCTGTTGTGGTTGATTCTTAGCAAGGACTGCTCTTTCTTTACATCCTTTGATACTGACCTCATGGTGTTTTTAGCCTTGATGACTTCAGTGGAGATGGTTTGCAAACCAGTCTCAACTCCACTGATCCTTGCTTCTAAGGTAGGCAACACCACATCCTCTGAGCCAGTTAGCCTCATTTCTACAGATGCCAAAGTTCTTCCATGCTCATCCAAGGCTCCAGTGGTTTCTGCATGAGCTGATTGGACTTGATAAGCCAAGGAGTCCAACTTCTCTGATTGCATCCCAAGCAAAGCTTGTGCTGATCCACTATCAACTTGGATGGGTGCATCTGTTAAGAGTTCATCTGCAAAAATTTGATCAAAGGTTATACCTGCAATATCAGACAAATCAAATGAGTCAGTAAAAACACATTTATCTCCCTCCATTTCTTTTTCATAAGACTATGATACATCAACAATCTTCTCCTCATTTTCAACTATTTCTTTTCTTCCTTCATTTAAGATTTCCTCACTTAAAGGAACAGGCCTCCTCTCATCAAGGGATTCTTGAAGTTCAGATTTGACTTCAAGAATAGCCTGCCCTTCCTCACTTATATCACCCTCATTTGGTGGTACACTCACTATCCTAGTGATCACCACCTCTCTATCATCTACTTCTCCCTCTGGTTTTTCCACTAAGTTCTCCTTTTCAACTCCATCACCTAATCCTGCAGCATCTCCACCTTCAACAAGGTTCAAAGATGGCAGTTGTGGGGAGATCACAGTGCTTATATCAACATCCACTGAGTCATCCTGAATGATTAAGGGCTGATCAGTGTCCAACTCATCTGACACTGAATAGGCCTTAACCAAACCAGCCTCTATTATAGGAACCTCCACATCTTTAGGCTGTGCCTTGGGTTCAGATGAACCTTCATTGGCAGATGTGTCTTTGGTTGTGTTACCACCCTTGGTCAACACCTCTGAAGATACAGAGCCTTTCCTATGATAGGTTTTAGGAGGGTTGGATAGTCTTTCAGATACAGAAGGCTTAGGGAGATTGGCTTGAGGGGTTTCAGGAGGATTGGGTTTTGAAGGGTTTGAGGGATCATCAGGGGAGTCATCATTATTTGAGCTACTATCAGGATGTTTGATGCCTTTTGCTTTCCTTTCCCTCTCCTCATTGATCTTATTATCCACCAACTTTGCAAAAACTTCCTCATCAGTGAGGAATCTTGTCTTTGAAATTCCAGCAAAGTGTAGCAATCTGGTTTCCTCTTCCTACCACCAGTTTGCACCCTTATCTTGGATGACTTGTGATATCTCCATCATAGATTTGTCTTTTACATCAACAAGCATCCTTAGATCATGAAATGTCTTCTGAATTCTTGGAAATTCAGCAAGGTGTGGATACAAACTGTCCACAGTACCCTTGGCTCCTCCTCTGAGCATACTTTCATAAGTATACTCCTCCTCATCTCCACTTGAATGGGGACTTTGGGTTATAGGGGAGTTGACTCTGGGTTCTCCTAGTGTGGCTTCAGGAAGGTTTAGCTCAGGAATGTTGGCTTCATAAGGGTGGGGTGCATTTGAAGGTATTTCAGTTGCTTTTGAGAGCAATGGATCTGAAGGGGCTTTACTCAGGGGGGTTGGCTCAAAGAGTGCAGCTTCTAAAAGTTTTGAAAAATTGAGCATAGATGAGTCAAGAGGGGACTGTAATCTTGTCTCATCTACTGCTATATCTGCTAGCACATCTATCCCACTTCTTTGCACACTCCCTTCAGGAGAGTATCTCTTTGTAAGATTGATGGGGGTGATAGGTTGATTGGTTGGGGTTATATGGGTCTCAGGGGAGTTGGGCTCAGGGTTCTGAATTTTAGGGATGTTGGCCTCTATTGGTTGACCTTCAGGGACCTTGGATTCTGGAGTACCAGAACCAGATGAGTTGGTCCTTGACTTTGATTTGGTCCTGCTTTCAGCTCTGCTCTCTCTAAGAGCAAGTTGGAGAGACCTTTCCTCCTGAAGTTCCAACACTTTGTCAGTAGGCTTGGCCCTTCTCTTTCTAGCCCTACTGCTCCCACTTCCTTCACCATCCTTCTCAGGGACAACCTCCCCGATCCTCTTATCACCCTTAGACTTTTGTCTAGTCTCATTGTATTTCTACCTCAACTCTTCTGAATGATCAGAAGGCACACTCACTCCCTCTTCAGCAACTTCTTCAATCTCAGTTGAAGCTCCTGAATTCTCCTCTGAGGGGATTTGAGACAGTTTCCTTGTCTTTACCATTCTGGCCTTTGTCCTTTTTTTCAACTTTGGCTTCTCCTCCACCTTTGCTTCAGCAGGCTTGGCCAGAAGCATCCTCCTTTGCTCAGTTTTCTTGCTGAGCTTTCTGAATAGATTCTTTTGGGCTGGGAGGGGCTTTTCAAAGGTTTGCATTTGTGAATAATGGGAGAACCTCTCAATCAACAAGCTTGCCCTAGTGCAAAACTTGAGTTTCCCTTCTAGCACAACCTTGTTGTGGGCTTTCACCTTGAACTTAGCCTTTTCCTTCATCATTTCAGACATGATGAAGGTCCTCCAATCAAATTTGATACCTTTATCACTAGCATCAATCACTGCAGCCATGATTCTGATTCTTGGATGGCTGACCTGCTCCAAGCTTCCAGTATTGCTCAAGAGACTTTTAGCAACTACCTCAAAGAGGTTGAGAAATTCTGGCTTGAGAGTCTTCTTGTTTTGTGTTGAAGAGATGGGACTTGGAACTATGAGCCATTCTTGTGCTATCTCCTCTTCATGATCAGCACCATAAAATTCTGGATTCCTTCCCTCTGAAGGCAATCCAAAAGCCCCTTCAAGATCTTCTGAAGAGAATTTCACTCTATGAAATCTCTCTTCCTCCTCACCCTCTGCAATATATGACAGTCTGGTGGAAACTTCACCATCTTCTGGCTTACCTCTCCATTTGAGAAAGGCAAAGAACTCAGCCATGTAGCTTTCCAGACAAGTGCTTGGCCTCTCTTCCATAAACTTTTGAAGACCAGCCCTTCTCAACCATCTCAGGGTTGGAGTGATTTCAGGATCTTCACTTGTAAATGATACTATTGGCTCAAAGTGAAGACTGTTCTTATTACTCAAGTATCCAAAATCAAGGTCTAGAGCCTTGTTGGAGAAATCTATGATCATCTCTGGTCTAACTTTGGGAGCCATTGAAGATTACAGAGGTGAAATTGAGAGAGTTTTTAGAGAGTTTGAAGAAAATGAGCTAGGATTTCGAATACTTGGGGAAGAAGAGTGTGTGGGGGAGTTCTTAAGACTTGAGAATATTCTAAAAAGAATGTTTGTCAATGAGTTGGTTAGATTTGTGTATTTTCAACGGTTGTTAAAAATGGAAAACACACTTGGACGGCCAGGATGAATTTCAGGGGAGTTGGCCAGTTTTGATCCAATGGTCAAAAACCAATGTAACAGTGAGTTATTGGTTTTATTCAAAACGTGGAAGTTATTTAATATTTGTTAATGGTTGGGGAGTTTTCGAGATAGATCATGGCTTGAAAAGTGTAATGCAAACAAGAGTTAAATCTTGGCATTTAATGCATGGAAAGTGACCTTTTGGGTGGGGGACAAATTAAATCCTTCAGTGATGATATCTGTAAATGGGACAGGTATCAAGATAGACAATGATTACCCAAAATAGGTGCTTATCAAACCAAGGAAATAGTTTGATAGCCAAGACAACTTATCTGACCCCACAAGGACAAGTGTCCTGAAGAGATGTGGACAAGGGTCCTGAATTCCAATGGACAAGTGTCCTGAATAATTTGAGCCGTCTCTTCTGAACTTCAGTAGACTTGACCAAGTCTGCTGAAATTCTTTTCAGTTTCCATACCTCCCATTAACTCCAATGAATTTTACTTGTCCAACTTTCCTGGATCAAGTAATCCCAACTCTGCTAATAGCTCTAGAAACCTTGCCTAACTTTATATCCTTCTTTTTGATGATCTGTGTGGATCTTGACTAACTTTATATCCTTCTTCTCCACATGATCTCTAATGAAGTGATGCTTGATATCCACATGTTTGCATCTTGTGTGCAAGACAGGATTTTGTGATATAGCAATGGCACTATTGTTATCACAAAATATTGGCACTTCAGTAGAGTTGACTTTGTAGTCTCTGAGTTGTTGTCTCAACCAAAGGATTTGAGCACAACAACTACCAGCTGCAACCTATTCAGCTTCAGTGGTGGAAGTTGCCACTGTGTTCTGCTTCTTGGAGAACCAAGATATAAGCTTGTTGCCTAAGAATTGACAAGTCCCTGAAGTGGACTTCCTATCAATTCTGCAACCTCCATAGTCAGCATCTGAGTAGCCAATTAACTCAATGTTGTCATCAGCAGGGTACCAAAGGCCTAGATTTTCAGTGCCTTTTAGATACCTCAAAATCCTTTTTGCAGCCTCAAGATGGCTTTTCTTAGGATTTGCTTGAAACCTTGCACAAACACCTACTGCAAAGGTGATGTCAGGCCTGCTGGCAGTGAGATAGAGGAGTGAACCAATTATTCCTCTATACTCAGTAGAGTTGGTTGGAACACCACTCTCATCAGGATCCATCTTCCAATTTGTGTTCATTGGGATCCTTACTGGCTTGCTAGTTGTACATCCAAACTTCTTGATCATTTCTCTAGTGTACTTAGCTTGGTTGATGAAGATTCCTTCTTTTGACTGTTTGACTTGAAGACCCAAAAAGAAGTTCATCAACCCCATCATGGACATCTCAAACTTGCTCTGCATTAGCTTGGAGAACTTCTCACACAGCTTCTCATTTGGAGATCCAAATATTATGTCATCCACATAAATTTGGACAAGCAAGATGTCCTCTCCTTCAAAGATTCTTAAGGGAGTTCTGTCCACAGTTCCCTTGGTGAATCCATGATCCAAGAGGAATTGTGACAGTGTATCATACCAAGCCCTAGGGGCTTGCTTGAGTCCATATAGAGCCTTCTTCAGTCTGTAAACTTGATTTCCAACTTCAAAACCTGGTGGTTGCTCCACATATACTTCTTCTTTCAAGACTCCATTCAGAAAGGCACTCTTGACATCCATTTGATATACTTTGAACCTCTTGTGGGCTGCATAGGCTAGAAAGAGCCTTATTGCTTCTAGTCTTGCCACAGGTGCAAATGTCTCATCATAGTCAATGCCTTCATGTTGGCAATAGCCTTTTGCCACAAGTCTTGCTTTGTTTCTGACAATCACATCATTTTCATTCTTCTTGTTCTTGAACACCCACTTTGTTCCAATAACATCTTGATGTGAAGGTCTATCCACCAGCTTCCATACTTCATTTCTGGTGAATTGATTCAGTTCTTCCTGCATGGCTGTGATCCAATTGGCATCTTGAAGTGCTTCCTTAATATCACTTGGTTCTTGTTCTGACAAGAAACAACAGAAAACAACACTTTCACCATGAAATCTCCTTGTTTTGACTCCAATACTTGGGTCACCAAGTATTAGATCAGTAGGATGGTCAGACAACCAAGTCCTTCTTTTTCTGATCTCTTCAGTAGAGTTGTCCTCTACTGAAGTTGAGTCATTTTGATCATAAAATTCAGGGTAATTGAATGCAGGATCTAATTCAGGGTCATAATCAGGGGTGTTGTCCTCAATGTCAGGGACATTGGCATTTTCAACATTTTGAGTTCCCCCTTGATTATTTAATCCATTAACTACCTCAGCAGGAACTGCTTCTTCATTGGTAGTTGTTACCTGGATGTGAACTGGGATTGGATCATTCAGTTCACCATTCCTTTCAGTGAGATTTGTCTCAGGAGTATTGCCTTCAGGATTGTTGTCCAATGTAGAGTTTTCAGGTAGGTTGGCTTGGACAACATCTATGAATTCAGTGTCTTTGTCTTTTAGGCTCAGTCTGGTTGTCCTCTGTGTGATTTCCTCTGGTTCTAAGTTCTCATTCCTGAACTCATGAATAGATTCATCAAACACAACATGAGGTGTTTCCTCCACAATAAGAGTTTTCTTGTTGTAAACCCTGAAAGCTCTACTGATTTGAGAGTATCCAAGGAATACTCCTTCATCAGCTTTGCTGTCAAAGGCTTTCAGCTGTTCTTTTCCATTATTGCGAATAAAACACTTGCAACCAAAAATATGAAAGTATGACACTTTAGGCAATCTTCCTTTCCAGAGTTCATAGGGGGTTTTGCCTTGCCCCTTAGTGATCAAACAACTATTTTGAGTATGGCATGCAGTGTTTATAGCTTCAGCCCAAAACCTCTTAGGTAAGTTTGAATCAACAATTAAGGTTCTAGCAGCTTCTTTTAAAGTCCTATTCCTTCTTTCTGCAACTCCATTTTGTTGGGGAGTTCTAGCTGCTGAGGTTTCATGAGCTATTCCATTAGATGTGCAATACTCATTGATGTATGAATTAATGAACTCAGTGCCTTTATCAGATCTTATCTTGATAATGCTTAGGCTTTTCTCATTGGACAATCTCTTTAGAAGTTCAGGCAGTTTGACTTGAGTTTCCTTCTTATTAAGGAGAAATACTACCCATGTGAACCTAGAGAAGTCATCTACTACTACCAATGTGTATTTTCTACCATTTATGCTTGCAGGGGTAATTGGTCCAAATAGGTCCATATGTAAAAGTTCAAGTACCCTTTCAGTAGAGATGACTGGTTTTCCCTTAAATGAGGCTTTGATCTGTTTTCCTTCTTGGCATGGTTTGCAAACATGCTCTTTAATGAAAACCTCATTAGGTAGTCCTTTAACTAATGCATTTCTAGCAATTTTGTTCATTGTTTTGAAGTTCAAGTGGTTTAATCTTTTATGCCATAACCAACTTTGTTCACTAGAACTCTTAGCAATGAAGCATGCAGCATCAGTCGACTTGTCCCAGTCTGCAAAATACACATTCCCTTTCCTAGTTCCAGTCAACAGAATTTGTTGAGCCTTATTTTTTATTAAGCATTTTCCACTAGAAAACTCAACATTAAAATCTTTATCACAGAATTGACTGATACTTAGGAGATTATATTTGAGACCAGCCACATAAGATACATTGGATACTTTGATGTTACCAATCATCAAAGTACCATAACCTTTTGTAGTTGCTTGTGAGCTGTCTCCAAATGTGACATTTGGGCCTTCTTTTTCAATAAAAACAGTGAGGAGTTCCTTGTTTCCAGTTTGTGCCTTGAACATCCACTGTCAAGGTACCATGCTGACTTTTTCCTCATGCTCCTCTTCTTGTGGCCCATAGGTACCTGCAATTAGATTGGTTTAGGTACCCTTTGAGTTTTAGGTCCTGAGAGGTTAGCTGTACCTTTAGGAACCCAAACTTGCCTAATAACCCTAATTGATTCAAGGTGGTTAAGTTGTCTTCCTCTAGCATCTAAATACATTGTCTTTCCCTTAAATGCCTTTGGGAAAGTGTGTGTGAATGTGTTAACTCTATAAGTTTCAGGAGAGTTGTCAAGTCTCCTGAACTTTTGAGTTCTTTGTGCAACTTGAGGGAATCTTTGAGGAAAGGCTTTCTTATGATCATTACCCTTTGGCATGAAGGGTTTTGGTTGACTCATTTTATTCTGCCTTTGAGGAGAGTTGTCCTTAGGTCTATTCAGCTGAGGCTTTCTCAGAAGAGTTGGCCTAGGCTGATTATACCTTGGACACTTCCTCTGAACATTGTTCAGTAGAGTTGCCCTACCATTGGGTCTACTCTGCTGACCAGCATTCATCTTATGTTCAGGAGCTTTGACCATTTCCTTAGGTTTAGGCCTATTCTCCTGAAGCATTTGATTAGGCAGATCGTCCATTTTGCCCTTTCCTTTGTTCAGTGGCTTAATTATTTCATTTTCAGTTTGTGCCACTAACTTAACAAAGATTCTCCTAGTGTTACTCACAGAAGCAACACTAAGACAAGGTGAAGATTCAAATGGATCAAAACCTAATCCACTTCTTTGAGCCATAGGTCTTTGATAACTCTGAATTTCCTCTATTGCTCTAGAGGATTTCTTCAGAGCAGACAATTTTAATTTCAGGCTCTCTTCACTTGATTTAAGAATATCATATTCATGTGAGAGGTTTTCAAACTTGGCATTGAGAATTTTAAGTTCAAAATCTTTTCTCTTCTGAGAGAGAAGTTGATCATCAATCTCCTTTTGTTGGTCAACTATCCTGAGATTTGCTTCCTCAAGCTCTCTCAAGACTTGTTGATACAACTCAGTAGACTTGACATCAACAACTGTCTCAGAGTTTTTGGCAAGTTCAATAGCCAATCTTTCATTTTCTCTCACACAATTATCATGAAATTCTTGTAGCATAGTGAAATCTTCCATCAACTTTCCAAGGGAAAGCTTTAAGTTGACCTCACTATTGTTTTGTGAGATGAATGATGGTGAACTAGAAGTAGAGGATACCTCATCATCCTCAAGAGCCATGTTGCAGACATCATCATCATCATCACTGTTGGAGAACAGTCCATCTGAAGAGTTGAAGCTTTCAGCACTATCAGATTCTTCACCAGCCATCATGGCCTTTCTATTGGTGAACTTTCTGTCCCTTTTGGCTTGCCTCTCTCTTCTCTCCTTAGAGCTTAATTCAGGGCAATCATACTGAAAGTGCCCTTTCTTTTTGCAGTTATAGCACAGATCTTCATCATCTTCTTTCTTTGATTCTTCTCTTCTTTTTGATGATGAAGGTTCAGCTCTACTGGACCTTCTCCTATCAGAGTACTTGTCCTCTGATCTCTTCTCTTCAGGCTTTTTGGCTTCAGCCTGATCTTCAGGAGAGTTGTACCTTCTCCTGAATTTGTTGTCCTGGTAGAATTTCTTGTATCTACCAAACCTTGAATTTAGCTTTTCAAACCTTCTAGCCATCAGGGCTAGTTCTTCCTTCATTTCAGTCTTTGAGACTGACTTTGATGATCTTGGAGTAGACTGCATTTCTGGTTCAGTAGCTTTGGCTTTGAATGCCACTCCCTTAGTAGGATTTGAGGGTTCCTCAATAGGCTTTCTTCTATTGAGGTCGAACTCATATGCTTTGAGTTCAGAGAAGATTTGTTGCATGGGCATGGTGGAAAGATCTTTGGTATTTTGCATCATCACAGCATAGACATCCCACTTTTGAGTGAGACTCCTTAAGATCTTCAATCCAACTTCTCTCTTAGTGTAGACCTTGCCCAATGAGTTGATCTCATTCATCACATCAGTGAATCTACCAGCAAACTTATCAATGGACTCCTCAGATTCCATTGCAAACTGTTCAAATTTCTGCACAGCAACTTGGAGCTTATTCTCCTCGATCTTTTCAGTACCCTCACACATTTCAGCAAGAGTATCCCAAATTTCTTTGGCAGTTGTGCAGTGGTAGACCCTTCCCATGACTGCATCTGGAATTGTTTGATAGAGAGTGTTCATTGCTAGATAATTCAGATTATCCTTCCTCTTTTCATCAGCAGTGAAGTCATCTTCATCTTTAGGAAGTACATCTTTTGTGTCTGCCCTTTGAGCCTCTGTGACCCTGGGATTAACAAATGTGAACACAAAAGGACCTCTTGTGATCACTCTCAACATATCAGTATGGAGAGATGCAAGATGAGCTCTCATTCTGATTTTCCAGAAATCATAATTATCAATTGAGAACATGGGCAATTTGTGATGAGATATGTGATTGACTGGATTAGTTTCCATATTGTCCAGTCCTTGAACAGCAGGAGGTGGAACTGCAGCATTGTTGTTGGCCATATCTCAAGAACACACAGTTAGTCAACAAATGATAGGATTTCAGATAGATCAGTTCAGTGACCACACCAAATATGTGATTTTGAAAACCAAGATGGCTTTTCAGAAGCAGTGGTCTTTGAACCCTGCTCTGATACCACTTGTTGGTCCTGAAAGGAGTATATAACAAGTGTATGGGGGGGGAATACACTTGTATGCAATTCTTTTCAAATTTAGATCAAACCAGAGTTCAGCAAGGTTGTCTTGGACAACTCTGCTGAAGATGATTAACTCTTCTAAGATAATCAAACTACTAAGTACTATTGAGTACTTAGTTGAACAACTATCTGGGGGAGTTATATGTGCGGAATAGTGGTTGGCCCTTTTAGTTTAGACTCCTTTGGTTTCTGAAATCACTTGATCAAACAATATATTCCAGTTTCAGGGAACTTGTCCAAATAGGTTTTGCACAGTCTTTGAATGATTATCCTTTGAAAGATCAGTTTTGTGTGCAGTGTTGAGTGTATGAAAATACTTGGAATGTAAATCAACACAAGAAGTTATAGTGGTTCAGAGACTCAAACTCCTACATCCATTTTCCCTGATTTAACAGGATAATTCCTTCTCTTTGGAATTAACTTGTTTTATAGTGCCAAGGTGCACTTGATCAAGAACACCACTCTTGGTGAATTGATCCCTAGGATGTCTAGAGTCCTAGTACCCTCTTCTCAACTCAGAACTGAACTGTTCTTCTCTCAACAGTCAGCTCCTACCACTTCTACTACTACAACCTTCTCTCTTTCACTCTTGAAAGGGGTAAGGGTTGAAGTAAGGTTCCAACTAATGAGATATCCTTTACAATGAAGATCAGTGTATAAGGATAGGATATCTCTCTAAGCTTGTGTATGGGTATACAATGTAGTTCAGCTTAGATGAAGTGTTTGAAGACTAAGATAGTCTTTGAAAGCTTTGAAAGCACTCTAGCTTGTAAGAACTTGAGATTAGTTGGATTGTGTTGAGATGCTTTCAAATGGTCTTCACACTTCTGTATTTATAGACAAATGAAGGATTTGCCCGTTGGAGAGGCAGCCTCAAATGTCCATAAATGTCTTCTTTCAGTTCTTCAACTTAGAAGACAGAATCTTGATAGTGACATGTCCTCATTTGGGAAATAAACGGCTGTTAAAACTTTGTCTTCATTCTGCAGCACTCTTCCCAATGTCTGGACTTTCAGATTCTCTTGTTAGGACTTGGACATGGCTTCTGAAGATTGTTCCATTGATAGGACAACATTCCTCATCATTTGGACAACTCTCCTTATCACTATCAGCAGTCTTGCTTATCAGCAAGGTTGACTTGCTCTTCTTCAGATGACTTGGCTCATACCCTTTGCTTCACTTAAAAGTGATCTTAGCACATTGAATTGTAGTTCTTTAGGGTGTGATTGTCTCTAGATCTTCCGCATAGTTGACCCCAGGCTTTCAGAGCACTTGGTCTTGATTTCTTGTACTGAGACAACTCCTCTGGACAACTCTTCTGATCAGCATAGTTGGTCTTCAAAAGACTTAGTGTTGTATCCAGAGTTTGAGCCTTGAGGGGACTTGTTCTAGATGATCTTCTAAGCATGTGTTCCCCCTCAAATTGTGCATTCTAATCATCTAAGAGCTGCCTAACATACCAGCTTCTCATCTAGCCTTTATACTATATGTTCTAACATTTTTAGAACATACTCAATCTTGACTTAGGCATGTCTCAGGGGGTTTTGGTATACAATCAAAACATATCTCATTTTATTCCCAACAATAGGTACTCCAGTCGATTTGCAAGTTTTAATACCATAGTTGTCATGCTCTTGGAGCTTGCTTTAGTCCATACAAGACTTTCTTCAATCTGTATACTTGGTTGCCTTTCACTTCGAAACCCGGGGGTTGTTCGACATATACTTCTTCCGCAAGAATACCGTTAAGAAATGCACTTTTAACATCCATTTGATATACAGTAAACTTCATATAAGCAGCATATGCAAGAAACAATCGAATGACTTCTAGTCTAGCAACAGACGCATACGTTTCATCATAGTCTATGCATTCAGCTTGTGAATAGCCTTGAGCTACTAGACTAGCCTTATTTCTAACGACTACATCATTCTCATCTTTCTTATTTTTGAAAATCCATCGAGTGCCAACTACATTATGGTGTTCTGGCCTATCGACAAGTTCCCACACGTTGTTACGAACAAACTGGTTCAACTCGTCTTGCATGGCGATGATCCAATTACTATTAGCCAATGCCTCTTTAACGGTCGTAGGCTCGACAGATGAGAGGAAACAACACCAGCAAAACATAGATGGACTCGGCTGTTCTTGCGACTCAAAGAGTTGTCGTCTAGTCTTTACACCAATAGTATTTTCAGTATCATGAGCAGATTTCCATGTTTTTCTAGACTTAACAGACATATTATCATCATCTAAATTAACTATAGCATCATGCATTTCAACATCATTTGTATTAGGAGTTTTAGCATGAGTAGACAAGTCAACTAGAGTAGGCATGTCAACTGGTCTAGAAGACTTACCTTGAGCACTTACCTTCTCCTTGTCATCTGACTCAAGAGCTTTCATGAATGGATTGTAGGCTTGAACAGATTCGTACACTTCTGATTCCTTCTCAGATTGGATCGATAAGTCGTCCACTTTCTTACTAATCTGGTCGGTAGACGAGTTCTGTCGAGATTCATCGAAAACAATATGTGGTGTTTCTTCCACACAAAGAGTCGAGTAGTTAAACACTCTAAATGCTTTGCTAGTCGAGGAGTATCCTAAGAATATCCCCTCGTCTGCTTTAGCATCAAAAGCATTTAACTTACCTTTCCCATTGTTATGGATGAAGCACTTGCATCCGAATATATGGAAATATGAAATTATGGGTTTTCTACCTTTCCATATCTCGTAGGGCGTCTTACCTAGTACCTTATTGATTGCGCTTCTATTCTGGGAGTGGCATGCAGTATTGATCGCCTCTGCCCAAAACTTTTGAGGAGTATTATACTTGGCCAGCATGGTTCTACATGCTTCTTTGAGTGTTCTATTCCGTCTCTCAGCTACACCGTTTTGTTGTGGTGTCCTAGCTGCACTAGTAAGGTGCTTGATACCACGTTTAGAACAGAAATCTTTGATATAGCAATTAATGAATTCAGTCCCCTTGTCACTACGGATCTTGTCAATGGATTGATTCTTCTCAACTTGTAACTTCTTCAACGGATCAGGTAGAAAAGTTTGTGTATCACTCTTCTTGTGTAGGAAGACTACCCAAGTGAACTTAGAATAGTCGTCTACCACAACAAGCGTGTACCTTCTACCATTCAAGGTTGGAGGAGTTATCGGACCATGAAGATCCATATGTAGTAGTTCTAGGACTCTACTTGTTGAGAGAGTAGGAATGGACTTAAAAGAACCTTTTACCTGTTTACCTTTCTAACAAGCATTGCATACATGTGACTTGTAATAGATTTCGTTGGGTATACCTTCAACAAGGTAATCTCTTGCAATCTTATTAATCACCTTAAAGTTCATATGACATAGATGTCTATGCCATAGCCAACTGATCTCTTTAGGGTTCTTACTAAGAAGACAAGTATCCCTCGGACAGTTATTCCAATTCACAATGTATACGCTGCCTTGTCTTATGCCGACGAGTAGTACAGTGTGCGTCCTCTTGTCAATGATTTCATATTTGCGGCTTTTGAATTGTACCTTATAACCACGATCACAAAATTGAGAAACAGATAGTAAATTGTACTTCAAACCTTCTACGTAGGATACGTCCTGTACCTCTACATCTCCATTTCTGATGTAAACAAAGCCTTTCGTTACAGCTGTTGAGCTATCACCGAAAATCACCTTTGGTCCTTCTTGTTTGTAGTAGCTCGATAGAAGAGCCTTAGTACCTGCCATGTGGTGCGAACAACCACTATCGATGTACCAAGTTTCTCCTACAGAGCCACCTTTCTTATACAAGTCAAGTCGACCCTGCAAACGATAATATTTAATAATTTAGGTACCCTCCTTGTCTATTGGGGTCCTGGAGGGTTAGTAGAGTTCAAAGGAATCCAAATGTACATAAGAGTTCTGAACATATTTGATCTCTTAAGCTTTCTACCTGCTTGTTACAAAATAGTACCCTGTTGTCCTTATCTAGTCTATCTTCAGACTTTAGGTCTACTCGTTTGAGATAGCCTTTCGACTTAACCTCTACTTGAGTAGGCATAGGCCTTTGATAGTTAGAATAGGGCTTGTATGCATTAGGGCCATACGGTTTATAGACGCGTTTAGGTCTTTTCTCACCTATGATATCATAAGATAAAGGTGGAGGATATAAGACAGGTTGAGTACGATATTTTGGAGCCACCTTCCTAGGCCTAGTCGAGTAGAGCTGAGACTGCCTTATGAAAGGAGGTCTAGGCTCTTTCCAACTAGTCTGTACTTATCTAGAACTCGTCTCCTGAGGATACCAATCTTCGTATCTGACCTGGTTTGGTCGTCCACGACTAGTGGTCCTCTTTAGACTCGTTCTAAACGGAACAAGTTTGTTGTTAACATTCTTTTTACCACCTTTGGTAATCGGAGTGTTAACTCTAGGCTGCTTATGTACAGTGCCTTTGGATGATGTTCCCATATCGTATTCCGTTGGTCTTTTCCCTATATCTTTTGTCAAAGAACTTGAACTAACAACAGTAGGGTTCTTAATGACATGAGTAGACGAGCTAGGTGTTTCTGCACCCAACCCTGTCTTGTCATCTGGAGCCCTATACCTATTTGACAGTTGTTGATTAATATTTGAAGAATTAACCAAGTCAGTAAGTTTAAGGTCTAGATTTACGACTTCAGTCTCTAAGAACTTATTGCGCTCTTCAAGCTTTTTGCACTTGTTCTTTAAAACATTGAATTCATTTGTCTCAGTAGCATGTGTCTTAAGTAGGTCTTGATACAACTTATCTATTGACGCACACTTGACTTTGAGTTGTCTCAACTCTTCTGTCAAGCGTTCGTTTAGGACAGTTATATGAGGATCTACTTTAGACTGGGCTTCCTTAAGATCAATGATTTCTTGTTTTAAAGCGATGTTTTTGTCGCTGACTTTAATGAATGCCTTGTTAGCAAGTAAGAGGTCTTCTTCAGTCACACTAGTAGAGTGATGAAGACTACTCCCTACTCCACTGTTGGCAGTATCACTTTCATCAGAATCTGATTCATCACATGATTGAAACGAAGTTGCAGATGATACCTCTTGTTCGATTTTCGCCATGAAGCTTAGGCCATCATCTACTATGAACGCTTCTTCTTCTTCATGATTAGACGGGTAGCTAGATGAAGACGATGGTAACTCATCTGAATCCGTCTCAGAGTCATCATTAGCCATCATAACCTTCTTACCCTTGTTGTATCTTCGTTCCCTTCCGGCTTTCCGTTCTTCTCGATCATCAGTGCTCAGGTCTGGACATTCGTAAATGTAATGACCTGGTTTCTCACAGTTATTGTAGGTCCCCAAAGTTGAGTTTAATATCGAGTAAACTAGTGAAAATGTCTAGAGGGGGGTGAATAGACTTTTCAAAATTCTTTCGATATATCAAAGTACAATGCGGAAATCAGAATATATCAATGAGCCCAATTCAAGTTTATACTCAACTTCTTATTCAAGAACTCTGTTCTATGTATACTCAACTAGTCTTGTTCAGATATGTATTTAAAAAATTAAACAGTTAATCAATTAAACACAAACAAAACAGTAAGTAAACAACACACAACGATTTTATAGTGGTTCGACAACTTGTCTACGTCCACTCTCACAAACCCAGTTGTGATATTCTTATTAACTCGTCCAATGGAGTAATATCTGTGTGTTCTTGTAATTTTAAGTCCCAAGAAACAAAACTTAGATCTTCTCGAATATACTACCAAGTATATCTTCGATCTTACTAGAGATTTACAAGTATCTAGCAACTTGAACAGTAAACAAAAAGTAAAACTTCTCTATTCAGTAGCACTCTTCTTTGGTCTTCACTTGTCTTCTGGGCTTGCTTTCTGAATTTCAAACTCTAAGAGTAACTTTGCTTTGAATACTTCAATAATCCTTCAGTATGTAGAATTGCAGTAGTTCAGTAGTCTTGAATCGATGAACACCTTGGGGTATTTATAGACTTTCATCCTTCAAGAACTTTCAGTTGTGTAACCAACCTTTCTTGAAAACTAACTTCATAACTGTTACTCTTTATCTATCCACGCGTTTCTGTTAGTAATTAGTTATTTCTAACTAACTCTTCAATCTTATCTTCATACGCGTTTTGAATAACTAACTTTTTCTTTATTTATGTTGACTTGTCTTGTCTTCTATGCGCACCTGTCTTGTGTAGACTTCTTCCTTCCTTCTTCTTGTGCGGTCTTCTTCAGTAGACTTAGTAACAACTAATCTATTCCTAACAAGACTATTACATTACTTTAAGCTTTATAAAATAGCTTAGTCAACTTAGAATCTATACAATGATTATATCAATTACATATGAAAATCATGAGCTTCTATACAATGTTTAACATAGCTCAATAACAACCTAAACAATCAATATGAACAGTACTTATATATCGTACTCATCTTTTGTTAACTTTGACAATACTTGTCTTGTGTGAACTCTACTGGTTTGTACAAGATGACTTCTCTTAACTAGACTAGGTCAGTCAACACTTAGAAAATATTCAAACTACTTTTGGCTTATCAAAACTTCATCTTATCTTTTATCATCATTTAGGACTTGTTCTAGGATTCATATCCCAACAATTTCCCCCTTTTTGATGAAGCCAAAACTACTTGAATCTTTTCTCAATAGTAGACTAGTTAAGTAGTTATCTTGTCTTAACATCAAATAGTACTTATCTTTTCATTCATTCAAAATAAGAACAGTAGATTACACATACTTAATAAAAAATAAAAAATTAACAATCAGAACAAATAAACAAAAACTAATCCGTAATGTTACCTCCTTCAAGATTAGGAACGCAGAATGCATCAAGGAGTCTTCTGTGGATTACTCTGACATGTTCTTCATCATCGATCTTCTCCTTGTCTAGCAGCTCCTCTTCAAATTTCTTCAGCTGGTTGAAGTCGATTCTTTTACCTGAGCTAAGCATAGGAGTCTTCCACTTCGGGTAGATCGGTACAAGGATATTATAATTCGCAGCAGCAGATATCCTCATAATCAAATCCCAAAGCATCTTGTTTTGGCCTTCCATGAACTTATCAAAGATTGAATACAGTTCATCCGAGCTCTCAACATCACCAAATTTTCTGATTATCCAGTGATCTAGCTCCCATTGCAACTTCACTTTGAACCAATCTTGTCTATGTTCTTTGTCAATGAAGTAGTCAATGAATGCATCTTCCATTTGATCTTCATTCGCTTTCAGCTTTTGCAACCTTCGAATATGTTTACCAACTTTCTTCAGGCTTGCATAGTGAGATTCATCATTGGGATCAACCACCTTCTTCTGCTTCTTCACTATTGCAGTCGGTTCTTCAGCTTCTTTCAAAGCTAACTTTCTTTTAGTTCTTTTCGTCTGAACCTCAGCTTCAGGAGATGCAACACCTTTGCCTTTCTCCAATCTCTTCTGCTCTTCTGCTCTAGCTTCTTCAAGATCAGCCTTCTTGACTAGCTTACCTCTCTTAGGCCTTCTTAGCTCTTCTATCGCAGTAGCAGCAGCCTTCATTTCTGGTTCAGCACTAGACTTATCTTTTTCAACTTTCTCCACTCTACTCGTCTCTTCCCCCTTTTTCGCTTCATCAGATGCCTTGAGAGTGAAAAGAGAAGTAAAGCTTGTCATCTCTTCAAGCATAGCTTCCTTCATGGCTTCAGCAGCTAACTCTATTTGCCTTTGATGCGTCTTGTCGTGAGTCATCTTGTCAAGACGATCAGTAGCCAACTCCAGCTTCCTTGAACTAGATACAAGTTCATCTTTGAAATACGTAGCTATTTGCCTAAGGAGTCTATTCTGTTCTGTTAGCTCTGTTAGAACAGCTCGAGAACGCACCAACTGATCTTGTGCTTCTCGTCTCTGTTCATCAGCAATTTCAATCTTAACTCTGTAGAGTCTCTCCACCTTACTCGACTCTTCAGCTAAAGATCTAGCAAAAGTTATTGATCTCTTCTCCGAGAAGTCAATTTGCCTTTTCAAGAACTCTTCTATCTGAGCATACATCTCTTCTCTGAAAGACGAATCCATTTTGTTGACCTCACCAACAATCAACTCTCTTGAGCTGTCAACGAGTGACTGATTCTATTCAACTAGCACATCCTTCAGCTTCGAGTTTAAGAACTCATCTATGGCAGATTGAACAACACCTTTCAAATCCGTCTTCAGTTCATCAAGAAAATTTTCAGGAAACACTTGGGTAGACGACTGAGTTTCAGCAATAACATCTTCTTGAACTTTTTCAATCAGCTCATCTTCATCAAACATGATGGCTTCAACAAACTCATCATCTTCCTCACCAAGTTCAACCAAGTCGACTTCTTCTTCAGCACTTTCAGCCTCTTCTTCAAGATGACCAGAAGCATCTTCTAACTCCAACAAAGGTTCTGAAGTCCGAATAGCAGCATCAACGAGTTCAGCTTTCGAATCTTCTTCCAGTAGGTCAGTTTGAGTACCAACATCAAACGAAAATTCTTCACTCAAAATACCATCTGGAATACTTAACATTCAGTTTACAAGATCAGTTAAGGCACGAGGAGGAAATAACTCAGAGTGGTCTTGAACACCACTGTTCTCCTTTTGCTCCATCTCCCAATCCATGAAGTTGGAGATTCCTCCCATCCCTAAAATGACCTCAAAAAGATTGTCTGTCGGGGACTTCTTCAATGCAACCCATGTACATATCCTAAGAAGATTTTCAAAATGCTCTGTTGAAGTGTCTATCTCAATAGACGAGAGCTGTTTCTTCAAGTTGTTGCTCATCTTCGAACGAATCCTCGTTTCCCTTAACCACATCGGATAATAAACCAAGGATTCGAATCTAGTTTCATAAGAGGTCTGAGCAGGTGGGGTCCCTGTCTCAGTTGTTGCAGTGGCAACTGGGGTCTTTTCTGAAATAGATGGGTTAAGAGGTTCAACATATTTTGTTGAGGGTAAGGAAAGAGTTTGGACTGTGGTTTCTGGGGGCTGAGATGTGGCTAGGTTGGGTTCGACAACTGTAGGAGTATCAGTTGTATCAATTATAGTAGTGTTTTGGGGAATGCTGGCTCTCAGCGGATATGCTGCCAGCACTTGTGAAGTTTTGGGTACAGGCCTGGCACGAGATCGGAGTGATCTTGCCTTGGTTCGGACTGGAGGGAGAGAGAGGGGAATTGAAATAGATTGAGAAGAGGAACCAACCTGAGGAGTCGACTCGTCTGGTGTAGGACTAGACACTCTTATAAGACGATATGCTTCAGCAATATTTGCACTTGGCTCCTCAACCTTCTCGGTCTCATCATCGGATTGAGTCTCCTCCGAGTCATCTGCACTAGATCCACCTTATGCAACATCTTTGGATTCTTCATCATCCGACTCGTCTTCTGATGAACTAGACGAGGCGGCCTCGGGCATCGCATCCAGGGGATTAATGTAGACTTGCCTTGGGGCAGACGGTCTAGCAGCAACTTGCTTCTTCAAGGCCTCCTTTTTCAAATAAAACTTCAAATGATGGAATGGTTTCCCTTTGCTCCATTCCGTCTTGTTTGGCAACAAGAGGGGTAGCAAAATACTTAGCTTATTTCCAAATCCTACTACATTGGACACCACCCAATTAGCAGTATCAGTGTCAACTTGAACACTTCTCTCAAAATACATGATTCTATCAGCAAACATCTTGAACCAATTGCCTTCCGTGATTCCATCATAAATGGCAGCCATCACTCTTGCTTTCGACAAGGTGACTGAATCATAAGACCCAGTAACACATAGTAGCATCTTGCTAGCTATGTCAAGTAGAGTTCTGTACTTCTCAAGAAGTTCCTTCTTCTTGACGGCTGGGAGTTTGCCATCAGGGTTCAGCTTCAACTTCCTTCCACAAAAGATACTCATGTATCTTGCTTCTTGACCAATGGCGTAGTTCTCCACATCAATCGATCCGATGGGCAGCCTCAAATGCTCGAACACCGCATCACGAGTGATTTCCACTCGACTTCCTCCAACAAAAGATTCAATTGTGTCTCCTCGTCTGGTGGCGTTGGCATAAAATTCCAACACCTCTTGCTCCAAAACTATTTCTGGAAAGGCCTCCAAGTAGGGTTTCAACCCACATCTGATGCATTTTGTCAGAATCTCTTGATTTCCTTCAGTGTGGAGCCCTTTGAAGAACATAGAGGGTTCAACATGCACTTTGCTTTCGGTGATGTACTTGCCAAGGTCAAACCTGGCCTGCATGTTAGTCCTTACATCGAAAAGTGAGATGATCGACATAGTGAATAGATAGTTTGAGAACAAAGGAGTGAGATTCGCAAGAAATTGAATGCTTGAGTAGGGGAGTTAAGAAAAACGTGGGGCGAGTAGTGTGTAAGTGTTGGGTTTTGTTAGAACTGAATTTACAAATCAACGACCAAGATTGAAGGATATGATCCAACGGTTGGGTCTTTTGGTATTCAGTTACGGAATCGAGAATATTATGTGATTTGATATTGTAACATTTCGAATCCGCCTCTTCTATTGGTTAGGACAGGGGAGTGTACTCATCTGACATAGCGTAGTAAAGTATGGTGCGAACTAGGTGTATACACCTCATTAAAATGGGAGTGTATAAATCCAATTCTAGGGTTTTCCAATTTTAGCATTATCGAATTACTGTAATACCCTTAATTCGAGTAGATTAAACACTTAACACGTTTGAATCAAAAGAACACTTATCTTGTCTGTTCGAGTTTATCCAAAACAGACGAGTAGACTTATGTGCACAAGACGAGTTCCCCCTTCGACTGTGCTTGTCTATTCTGAATGTCGAACGACTTCATGTACCTATCTAGTCTTATGCAACGTATAATCGTAGGTACAAGTAGAGTAGAATAATTAAGATAAATATCAATTTAAAGCAATGGTCAAGGTTTCGAACAAGATGACTTGAGACAAACGTAAGAGTCAACATAAGGATATTTAAGAAATCATATATTCCCCCTTAAATGTTTATTCCCTTAGTATTACCCTCAGCTTTACCAGCTTCCTCATCGGGTTGTTTGGTCATGTTGTCTAGCCTTGTATACCTGTCTGTTGAGCGAGTAGACGAGTGCTCTTGTTCCAGTGATCTTGTCTATTTATCTCTTTGATGTACATGTCTGGTTAGTACATAGCTATGGGCAAGTAGGGTCTAGATCAATTAGTCCTAGACTAATGCATAACTCACGAAAACGAGCTTCAGCTAATGGTTTTGTGAAAATATCAGCTCTTTGAAAATCAGTATGAATCTTTTCCATGCGAATATCCTTCTTTTCTACATGATCACGTATGAAATGAAATGATGCTTCACATCAACATGCTTACAACGTGTGTGCAAAACAGGATTTTGTGTAATGGCAATGGCACTATTACTATCACAGAAAATAGGAACATTTGATTCATATATGTTGTAATCTCTAAGCTGTTGCATGAGCCAAAGTAGTTGACTACAGCAGCTACCAGCAGCCATGTACTCGGCTTCGGTAGTAGAGGTAGCCACACTAGTTTGCTTTTTCGAGAACCATGAAATGAGTTTTGTGCCTAAGAATTGACAAGAACCAGATGTAGATTTCCTATCTATTCTACAGCCACCAAAATCAGAATCTGAGTAGCCACTTAAGGATAGATCATCATTTGAAGAATACCATATACCACGATTGATGGTTCCTTTCAAATATTTTAGTATCCGTTTCGTGGTTTCCATGTGACTCTCTTTTGGATTGGCTTGGAAACGAGCACAAACACCAACAGAGAATGCAATGTCTGGTCTACTAGCAGTTAGATATAGTAAAGAACCAATAAGTCCATGATAATAAGATTGATCAGCACATTTACCGTGTTTGTCTGGATCCATTCTGTAAGTAGGTAGCATTGGTACGCCAGTAGACTTACATGTTTTAATCCCGTACTTGTCAAGAAGATTTCTAGTGTACTTCGCTTGATTTATGAAAATCCCTTCAGGGGTCTGTTTTACTTGAAGGCCAAGAAAGTAATTCATTTCACCCATCATAGACATCTCAAATTTACTTTGCATGAGTGTTGAAAAACTTTCACTCAGCTTTTTGTTAGGTGAACCAAAAATGATATCATCTACGTAAATTTGGACGAGTAAAATATCTTTCCCTTATTGTCTTCTGAACAAGGTTCAATCGACCTTGCCCTTAGTAAAACCATTTTCTAATAGAAAGAGAGAGAGAGAGTATCATACCATGCTCTTGGAGCTTGCTTTAGTCCATATAAGGCTTTCTTCAATCTGTACACCTGGTTGCCTTTGACTTCGAAACCTGGAGGTTGTTCAACATACACTTCTTCCGCAAGAATACCGTTAAGAAATGCACTTTTAACATCCATTTGATATATAGTAAACTTCATATGAGCAGCATATGCAAGGAACAAACGAATGGCTTCTAGTCTAGCAACAGGAGCATATGTTTCATCATAGTCTATGCCTTCAGCTTGTGAATAGCCTTGGGCTACTAGTCTAGCCTTATTCCTAACGACTACATCATTCTCATCTTTCTTGTTTTTGAAAATCCATCGAGTGCCAACTACATTATGATGTTCCGGCCTATCGACAAGTTCCCAGACGTCGTTTCGAACAAACTGGTTCAACTCGTCTTGCATAGCGATGATCCAATTACTATCAGCCAATGCCTCTTTAACAGTGGTAGGCTCAATAGCAGAGAGGAAACAACACCAGCAAAACATAGTTGGACTAGGCTGTTCTTGCGACTCAAAGAGTTGTCGTCTAGTCTTCACACCAATAGTAGAGTCACCAATAATATTTTCAGCATCATGCGCAGATTTCCATGTTTTTTTATTCTTAACAGGAATACTATCATCTACATCATGTACAGCATCATGCATATCAACATCATTTGTATCACCAGATTTAACAGGAGTAGTAGAGTCAACTAGAGCAGGCATGTCAGCTGGTCTAGAAGACTTACCTTGAGCACTTACCTTCTCTTTGTGGTGTTTCTTCCACACAAAGAGTTGAGTAGTTGAATACCCTAAATGCCTTGCTAGTCGAGGAGTATCCTAAGAATATCCCCTCGTCTGCTTTAGCATCGAAAGCATTCAACTTGCTCTTTCCATTGTTATGGATGAAACACTTACAACCAAATATATGGAAATATGAAATTCTGGGTTTTCTACCTTTCCATACCTCATATGGTGTCTTGCCTAGAGCTTTGTTGATCGCACTTCTGTTCTGTGAGTGGCATGCAGTATTGATAGCTTCAGCCCAAAACTTTTGAGGTGTGTTGTACTTGGCTATCATGGTTCTACAGGCTTCTTTGAGAGTTCGATTCCTTCTTTCTGCTACACCATTTTGTTGTGGTGTCCTGGCTGCACTAGTAAGATGTTGGATACCACGTTTAGCACAAAAATCTTGGATATAGCAATTAATGAACTCAGTTCCCTTGTCACTACGAATCTTGACAATTGACTGGTTCTTCTCAACTTGTAACTTTTTCAACAGATCAGGTAGAAGTGTTTGTGTATCACTCTTCTTGTGTAGGAAGACTACCCAAGTAAACTTAGAATAGTCGTCTACAACAACAAGTGTGTACCTTCTACCATTCAAGCTTGGAGGAGTTATTGGACCATGAAGATCCATATGTAGGAGTTCTAAGACTCTACTTGTTGAGAGAGTAGGAATTTTCTTAAAAGAAACCTTTACCTGTTTACCTTTTTTTCTTAAAAGAAACCTTTACCTGTTTACCTTTTTGGAACGAGTCACACACTTGTGATTTGTAATAGATTTCATTAGGGATACCTTCAACAAGGTAGTTTCTTGCGATCTTGTTAATTATCTTAAAGTTCATATGGCATAGGCGTCGGTGCCATGGCCAGCTGATTTCTTTAGGACTTTTAGTAAGAAGGCAAACATCCCTAGGGCAGCTATTCCAATTCACAGTATAGACACTGCCTTGCCTTACTCCAACTAGTAGAATAGTATGAGTTCTTTTATCCCAAATTACGCATTTGGTGCTTTTGAAGTAGACTTTATAGCCCCTGTCACAAAATTGAGAGACAGATAACAAATTATACTTCAAACCTTCCACATATGAGACATCGTGAATCTCTACGTCTCCATTCCTAATGTATCCGAATCCTTTCGTGATTGCCATAGAACTATCTCCAAAGATTACTTTTGGTCCTTTTTGCTCATGGTAGTTAGAAAGAAGAGCCTTGGTACCAGTCATGTGGTGAGAACACCCACTGTCTATGTACCAGGTTTCTCCAACTGAACCACCCTTTTTATACAAGTCGAGTCGACCCTGCAATGAAGATATTCAATAATTTAGGTACCCACTAGTTTATTGGGGTCCTGGGGGGTTAGTCGAGTTCAAAGGAATCCAAATGTACATTGGAGTCTTGAACAAGTTCGATCTCTTAAGCTTCCTACCATACTTGTTACAAAATAAGACCTTGTTGTCCTTATCTGGCCTATCATTCGAGTTCGGGTCTACTCGTTTGAGATAGCCTTTCGACTTGATCTCTACTTGAGCAGGCACTGGTCTATGATAGTCAGAGTAGGGCTTGTATGCATTAGGTCCATACGGTTTATAGACTCGTTTAGGTCTTTCCTCACTTATAATATCATATGACAAAGGTGGAGGATATAGGACAGGTTGTGTACGATATTTTGGAGCAACCTGTCTAGGCCTAGACGAGTAGAGCTGAGACTACCTTATGAAAGGAGGTCTAGGCTCTTGTCGTCTAGTCTATACCTGTCTAGTACTTGTCTCCTCAGGATACCAATCCTCGTATCTGACCTGGTTGGGTCGTCCACGATTAGTGGTCCTTTGTTGACTAGTTCTAAACGGAACAGGCTTGTTGTTAACATTCTTTTTACCTCCCTTGGTAATTGGAATGTTAACTCGTGTCTGTTTTGGTACAGTGCCTTTGGACGGAGTTCCAATATCGTATATCATTGGTCCTTTTCCTTTATCATTTGGCAAAAGTCTTGAGTTATTAGTAGTAGGGTTCTTAATGACTCCAGTAGACGAGCTAGATAACTCAGCACCTATACCTGTCTTGTCAGCTGGATCTCTGTACCTATCTGACAATTCAAGGTTAATCTTTGAAGAGTTAACCAGGTCAGTAAGTTTGAGATCTAATGTGACAACCTCGGTCTCTAAGAACTTATTACGTTCTTCAAGTCTATTGCACTTACTCTTTAAAACATTGAATTCATTTCTCTCAGTTGCATGTGTCTTAAGTAGGTCTTGATATAACCTGTCTGTCAATGCACACTTTTCTTTGAGTTGTCTCAACTCTTCAGTCAAGCGTTCATTTAGGATTGTTACATTAGGATCTACTTTGGAATGAGCTTTCTTAAGATCAATTATTTCTTGTTTTAAGGCGATGTTCTCATCACTGACTTCAATGAATGCCTGATTAGCTAGTAGGAGGTCGTCTGCAACAGCACTAGTAGAGTGATGAAGACTACTCCCTACTTCACTACTGGCAGTATCACTTTCATCAGAATCCGATTCATCACATGATTGAAAAGAAGTAGCTAATGATACCTCTTGGTCGATTTTAGCCATGCAGCATAGGCCATCATCTACTATAAAAGCTTCATCGTGATCTCGATCAGATGGGTAGCTAGATGAGGACGATGGCAACTCGTCTGAATCAGACTCAGAGTCATCATTGGCCATCATTACCTTCTTGCCACGATTGTATCTTCTTTCCCTTCGTGCTTTGCGTTCTTCTCGTTCGTCAGTGCTCAGGTCAGGACATTCATATATGTAGTGGCCTCGCTTTTCACAGTTATAACACATAAGATCATTAGTAGCCTTTTTAATAGGAGATTTATCCCTACGCTTATCACGTCTATCAGAACGCTGAATCTTCCTATCATCAGACTCTCTATCTCGTCTATTACCTTTCGAGACTTCGTCTCTCCTTTCGGACGAGTTTCGGTCTCGTCTGGTCTCAGACGAGTTCTTAGAAGTAGACGCTCTATGATCTCTATAGAACTTCTTATATCTACCGAAACGTTTATTCAGCCTATCAAACTTTCTAACCATGAGGTTCACCTGATCCTTCAGACTAAGATCAGTATCTAACTCGTCTTTCACAGAAGTAGACTTAGTCTTAGACTTCGACTTGTCTACTCTAGAGGACTTAGACGAACTAGACTTAAAGGCAACGTTCTTAGATACAACATGTTCTCTATCACTACTGGCTGTGGGTTCATCTTCGTCTAAATCAAACTCATGAGCCTTTAGAGTTTGAAACATGGTCTCTGCAGTCCATGCATCTATGTTTTGGGTATTCTTAACAAGCATCTTTACCATTTTCCATCGACTATCAAGGCTTTTAAGAATCCTAAGATTGATCTCACGAGCAGTATAAGACTTACCAAGTACTTCCAAGTCATTCATGATCTTAGTAAAACGAGTATCCAGCTGGTCGATAGTTTCGCCAGCTTTCATCCGAAATGATTCAAATCTTTGGACAGAAGTGGAGAGTTTTCTCTCTTTGATCAGGGTAGTCCCTTCACAAATGATAGCTAATCTGTCCCACATATCTTTGGCAGTTTTACATTTTAACACTTTTCCTAGATACTCGTTAGGAAGAGTGTGTAAGATGTAATTCTTCGCCAAGCTATCCAAATTATTTTGCCTCATTTCTTCTGAGGTTAGATCTGACCTGGGTTTCTTGACGAGAGTACCAACTGGTTTTTCTTTGTCGAGGGCAGCAGTATTTGGGATCATTGTCACGATCGGACCCTCTGTGACAACAGAGATCATTAGGTCGTGCGTGGAGCTGAAAATTGCTTCCATCCGCAGCTTCCAATAGTCGTAGTCCTGAACCTGGAACTTGGGTAACTTGTTAGCACTGATTTCTAGTGACATGATTCAAGAAGACTAGTATAGCACAGTATAGTATCAAGAAATGGATATGTTCAATAGCAGTGATCAAGAACAAATAAGAGCACGTACAAACACGGACCAAGACTTCACCCTAAGTCTTAAGTCGGTTATCAAGAAACAGCAGTTCGTAAACTACTGCTCTGATACCACTTGTAGGTCCCCAAAGTTGAGTTTAATATCGAGTAAGCTAGTGAAAATTTCTAACAAGACTATTACATTACTTTAAGCTTTATAAAATAGCTTAGTCAACTTAGAATCTATACAATGATTATATCAATTACATATGAAAATCATGAGCTTCTATACAATGTTTAACATGCTCAATAACAACCTAAACAATCAATATGAACAGTACTTATATATCGTACTCATCTTTTGTTAACTTTGACAATACTTGTTGATGCGTCGAAAAAGAACGCCTTCGGATATCGATCGTTCCTTTGCGAGCACTATTAATCACGAGTTTGAATCGTTTGTTTATCCTTGGCAATCTTCTCGTAAATCTCCCAAGAATCCAAGAATAACCTGTAAAAGTACGCCGGAGGGGGGCTCCGGCGTAGAAGCTCCGACGCTCAAGTCAGAATCGATCGTAGGCAAAATGAAAGAGGAATTCCCCTGTATATCTAGGGAAATTCCGACGAATACTGTAGTGTTTCTTCTCAATTCAGTGTATAGTTCTTGTGAAAGTGTGTATAATATAAAAAACGTCCCAAAAGAATAAGGAAATAACCTGTTTATATACCTGGCCCCTCTCTTCGGAGAGGGAAAGACTTGTTCTCCCTATATTCTCGGCTCCTTCCTGTAAATCCGGCCTCAATTCCCTAAAGAATCAGTCTCACTCTCCCTGGAGACTTGGTTCTTCAGCATATTGTCCCCTATTTTCGTGGATTCATCTCCTCATTTGACTTGGCTAGGAAAGTTTGACTAGTCGTCCCTTATTTGGGCCGGATCCTTTCAGGCCCAAGGGCTATTAATCTCTCCAAATATGGGCCAGAGGCCCAATCACCCTGATCTCTCTGATTTCCCTGCTTAAGCCCAGGGGTGTATTAATCCTGTTTCTTCGGTGTATTGACCTAATTACAACTATCATAATTTATCCCGTTTCCACGTGTCGGCTTCTTAGAGAGCGACATATTTATCTACATCAACCACTCCCCCCTACTCTCATAAAAGGAATAATTTTTAGGAGAGTAGGAAAACAATAACACTGAGATAAATATTAAAGAAATATTCCATTCCTCAAAATACTCCTCGAAATATTACTGATTTGATTCCCTCCTTAATAATTACCTCTGGAAAGCCTCAGGTCTTTTGCACTTCCACACGCAACCTTGCCCTCGAAACCCGTAACCACGCGTTCATTCATGAACCAACATCAGGCCGCCCTTCTCCATTCACGCGCGTTTTAATTGGGGTGACATTAATTCTCCTCGATCTTCTCCCTTCTCTCTCCTCTGCCTAATCATTTCAAAACCCCTTTTTTCCACCAAAAACCCTTCTTTCTTTCATTTCAAACTTATCTATTTTCCATCTTCATTTTCACTTCTGCGAATCTAACTCCTCCACGCACGTCCTCCGGCCACTCCGTTATCCTCCTAAAAACCGACTTTGCTTCAGGTATCTACTCCTTCTTTTCTCTTTTCATTTACAATATCCTTATGTCATCTTCAACTCATACTTCGTCAGACTCCATATCTATGGAGAGTTCCACTTCCAACCCACTCCCCATATTTCCCATAACTGACCTCACTTTGAAGGACAAAATTTCCGGTCCCCTGCCACCTCTAGGACTTCGGCTGGCTCTATCCTCAAAGGGGTATATCTCTTCGCCCTTCCCCTGGGGCTCCAGGGTGCAACTTCCTCTCTTCTTACATTTTCCAGCCTCCTGGAGCTTCGATGTTTCTCCGGACTTGGCCTCCTAAGCGGAATTTCTTTCCTACGTTCTCCGTTACCCACTGTTGTCCTGGTCTCCAAGCGCTTAGCCTTTCTTACCTCTTCCAGTGTGAGGTATTTTTCTGCTCTCCTCAGTAACTCATCAAAGGTCCGAACTGGCTTCTTGGCTAGAGATGTGAATAGATCCCCATCTCTTAACCCGTTTGTGAGGGCGTTGATTTTGACCTCTGAGGAGGCTGTAGGTACTTCTAGAGCTGCTTGGTTGAATCTTTTTAAGAAAGCCCGTAAGCTCTCGTTCTCTCCCTGGCGCATGTTAAATAAAGTAAGGGTAGCTCTAGGCTGTCTCCTAGCACTGGCGAATTGATGCAGGAACAATTCGCTGAATTCAGACCATGAGTGGACAGTATCTGGTCCCAGTTGTGTGAACCATTGCTGTGCAGCCTTAGATAGGGTGGTCAGAAATACTCTGCACTTAACGCCCTCTCCATACCGATGTAATAGAGCAGCATTCTCAAACCTCATCAGATGCTCGTATGGGTCCGTGGTGCCATCATATTCAAAGTTTAAAGATTTGAAATTAGAGGGCAGTTCATCTTGCAAAATACTAGATGAGAATTGATATCCAGTGGTATAAGAGGGTTTACTTACATTGTCAGTAATATGTCTCTGCATATCCCTCATCTCCTTCCGCAAGGCCTGTATCTGATCACTGACGGCTCCTTGATACGTGTCGTCCGTGCTTTCCCCCATCCCTGTATCGAGGGTGGTATCCCCAAGGACCCTCTCCACATCCCTCCGGGGGGGTCTTTCCAGGATGCTTCTTTCAGCCTGGGAAGGTACTTTTTCTTCTGGATTTCAAGGGGGATCCTCGTTCCTGGAGGGGACTGGGACCGAGTCTATGACATGCTCTGGTGGATTTGGTCGTGTGCCCTTATGGGTAGGTGGAACAGGTTCGGGAGAGCGAAGTCCTCGAGTAGCAATTATTCTTTCCACTGATTGTGCGATCATCTCATCTAACTGATCTCGAGAGACAGTCAGGAGTTCCGGTTGAGCGTTAGGGTTATCCCTATTGATCCCACTCCCCGAAGCTCCTGAGGTACCTGGTACATCTCCCTCTTGAGTGGGAGGGATATCCTCTAATGGGTGATCTACAGGTTGTTTCCCTAGATTTCGATTTGAGGGAAAGCCTAGAGGGGGAATATCTTCTGGTGTATAATCCACGGGTCGTTTCCCTAAATTTCGATTTGAGGGAAACCCTGGCGGAGGCGGAGGAAGAGGAGGAGGAGTAGAATCTCCTTTCTCCTTCGTCTGCTTCGTTGGATCTTGTCCTCCACCCATTTAAGTACGGAACTTTTCTCACGCCTTAGCTTGAAATGTTCCCACAGACGGCGCCAGTTGATGCGTCGAAAAAGAACGCCTTCGGATATCGATCGTTCCTTTGCGAGCACTATTAATCACGAGTTTGAATCGTTTGTTTATCCTTGGCAATCTTCTCGTAAATCTCCCAAGAATCCAAGAATAACCTGCAAAAGTACGCCGGAGGGGGGCTCCGGCGTAGAAGCTCCGACGCTCAAGTCAGAATCGATCGTAGGCGAAATCAAAGAGGAATTCCCCTGTATATCTAGGGAAATTCCGACGAATACTGTAGTGTTTCTTCTCAATTCAGTGTATAGTTCTTGTGAAAGTGTGTATAATATAAAAAACGTCCCAAAAGAATAAGGAAATAACCTGTTTATATACCTGGCCCCTCTCTTCGGAGAGGGAAAGACTTGTTCTCCCTATATTCTCGGCTCCTTCCTGTAAATCCGGCCTCAATTCCCTAAAGAATCGGTCTCACTCTCCCTGGAGACTTGGTTCTTCAGCATATTGTCCCCTATTTTCGTGGATTCATCTCCTCATTTGACTTGGCTAGGAAAGATTGACTAGTCGTCCCTTATTTGGGCCGGATCCTTTCAGGCCCAAGGGTTATTAATCTCTCCAAATATGGGCCAGAGGCCCAATCACCCTGATCTCTCTGATTTCCCTGCTTAAGCCCAGGGGTGTATTAATCCTGTTTCTTCGGTGTATTGACCTAATTACAACTATCATAATTTATCCCGTTTCCACGTGTCGGCTTCTTAGAGAGCGACATATTTATCTACATCAACCACTCCCCCCTACTCTCATAAAAGGAATAATTTTTAGGAGAGTAGGAAAACAATAACACTGAGATAAATATTAAAGAAATATTCCATTCCTCAAAATACTCCTCGAAATATTACTGATTTGATTCCCTCCTTAATAATTACCTCTGGAAAGCCTCAGGTCTTTTGCACTTCCACACGCAACCTTGCCCTCGAAACCCGTAACCACGCGTTCATTCATGAACCAACATCAGGCCGCCCTTCTCCATTCACGCGCGTTTTAATTGGGGTGACATTAATTCTCCTCGATCTTCTCCCTTCTCTCTCCTCTGCCTAATCATTTCAAAACCCCTTTTTTCCACCAAAAACCCTTCTTTCTTTCATTTCAAACTTATCTATTTTCCATCTTCATTTTCACTTCTGCGAATCTAACTCCTCCACGCACGTCCTCCGGCCACTCCGTTATCCTCCCAAAAACCGACTTTGCTTCAGGTATCTACTCCTTCTTTTCTCTTTTCATTTACAATATCCTTATGTCATCTTCAACTCATACTTCGTCAGACTCCATATCTATGGAGAGTTCCACTTCCAACCCACTCCCCATATTTCCCATAACTGACCTCACTTTGAAGGACAAAATTTCCGGTCCCTCCATACTTTCTTCTAAGCGCGTCGCCGCCTTCCTCCGTTCGGGAATCTTTCCTCCCGAGTATATAGTTAGGGCAGCCCATAGGAAAGAACGCCCAAACTTTCCAGGTCCAAACACCTTGGCCTTCTGGGAAGCCCAACTAAAAGCGGATCTCCGTTTTCCAATCCATCCTTATTTCTCCGAAATTTCCACTTACCTTCGTATACCTCTGAACCAGTTTACTCCAAACGCTATAAGAGCGATGTTAGGCTTCTACATTTTGATGAAGGGAAATGGTGGTGAGCCTTCAGCCCAACTCTTTTTAACCCAATATATGTGCAAGTTTACCGACGGGTTCTTTTATGCTTGTGGTCGTACTTCCAGGACCGGAAAGTTCATGGAAAAACTTCATGAGGGGGTCCAGGACTGGAAGGACTACTACTTTTTTGTCACGAATCCTTCTCCTTGGGAATTTCCTCACGAAGAATGGATTTATGAGAACCCTGGAGTGCCCCGTCCTCCTCTTTCTGTCTGTTCCTCTCTAAACTTGGATGTGATGAACCATCTAAATGACAATGTCTCTGCCCATGGCTTTTTTGATGTGATGAGTATTTGTAAAAATCCTAGAGCCCTCTCTCATTTCGGTTTTGGTCGCCCCGATTATCCCCTAGGTCCCGACGATGGTAATACCATTTCTTTTTTCTTGGTATTGTCCTCAAAATTTGAGTTGCGGTGTTTATTAATGTCGTTTCATGTTTCTTTGTGCAGCTATGAGTTGGTTAACTCAGATGTCCCGTGATGCCACTCCTCTCTCGATGGTTGCTAAGTCTCCGGCCCCCGAAAGCTCTTCGAAGGCTCCAATTCCTCCTTCCCCGGTGAAACCTGCCACCGGGTCAGTCGCTAAGCGTACCCGTTCCTCGACTGAGAAAGCTTTAGTTTCTACTCTACCTCCTGCTTCTGATGCCTCCAAAAAGAAGAAGTCTAAAACCAAATCCTCTCTGCCTAATGTCGCTTTCGACGCTCCTGATGAGATTAATGTCGATCATCTCCTGTCTTTCGTAGAGCGTCACACTCCGACCCCTGCCACAGAGGCTCTTAATGCTCTGTCTCCCGAAGAGCGAGTTGTGCATGCCGCCCATAGCTTTACAGAAGTAAACTCTCTCTACAGATATACTTCTAGATAATTTTAATATTGTCAAAAGTATACCTGTCTTACTTTTTAGATTGTTCATTGTGTAGTTTGGTCTCCTGTTTTCCAACATATCTGAACGAGCTCTCCAGTCCCTTCAGCTAGTGGATGACCTCCAAAGCCAAGTAGAGCTGGAGAAGGTGAAGAAGGAGATACTCGATGCAGAACTACAGGACGCTAATTAGAGGTGTAAAGTACTCCAAACAACGCTTTCGGGGGAGATTTCTTCGCTGAAGAAAGAGTTTGGTAAACGAGTTGAACAGCTGGAAGTTACTCTCCCTCGGGCGGGTATGAGATTATGCATAGAGTCCCTGTTTACCTCTGCCATAGGTCAAAAATTTCTAGGTACCTTGCATCGAGAGTGGTTGGAAGCCTTTCTTCAGAGCAGCAGCTTTTTAGGGGCGATGGGTGCATATATCCCCCATTTCATCGATCATGGGTTTTCCAACGCCGTAGCTGAACATTCTGCTCCAGGATTTAATGGTCAGTATACCCGTGCCCTCCGGTTGGACGAACTGGATACTCCCCCCAAGTTCCCTGGAGATGCTAATGAAGACATCAATACCACTTGGTGGTTACCTGGGATGAGAAAAGCAGTCTTGGAACTGAAAGATGCCGCCCTGAACTTGGATGATCTTGTACCAGCAAAGGATATGGCTTTCCCTATCCAAGTGGAGAACCCAACTCCAGTGGCTACCGTGGCAGCAGGTGCTCTGATGGAGAAGGCAGAGGGAGGTGATTCCAGTGGGCGAGCTGAGGAGGCAGGAGAAGGTTCCGAGGGGAAGAATGATGTTCCCCTCTCTTCATGACTTTATTTCCCTGATAACACTTTGGTACTTTTAAAACACTTTTTATTTTGTTAAGGCCTCTAAGGCCCTTTTGGTATTTTCCGGAGACTCCACACTCCGGGGTTTTTCTGTGGAGGGCTTAGGCATGGTGCCTTAAGTCTTGAATATTCCCGCTTTATTTATGCTCAGCATCGTACCTGCATATTATTCCATATATATATATATGTCTATATCTCTGCTGTCTAAACATATAACGTGGTTCTGGCCCTGCTCTTTCTTTACTTATGAATTTAGCATGTTTTTCGCATTTTCTTGACACGTAAAGGCTCTAAAGCTCCTAGAGGAACCTTAATGAGGAGATAGGGTTCATATCCCTGTACTTACTTGGTGATTTGATAATGTTTCTAGTCTTTCTCTTATCACTAGAGTTTTTAGGAATTATCCTCACCCCTAGGTTAGAGTTCGTAGGGATTATAATCTCCCCCTGAGTTGTTTATACTCGTGAGAGTTTGTTTATACTCGTGAGAGTTGTTTATACTCGTAAGAGTTGTTTATACTCGTAAGAGTTAGTTTATACTCGTAAGAGTTCTTAGGGATTATACTCTCCCTGAAGTTTAGAATGTTTAGGGATTATACTCTCCCAAAAGTTGTTTATACTCGTAAGAGTTCTTAGGGATTATACTCTCCCTGAAGTTTAGAATGTTTATGGATTATACTCTCCCCAAAAGTTGTTTATACTCGTAAGAGTTAGTTTATACTCGTAAGAGTTCTTAGGGATTATACTCTCCCTGAAGTTTAGAATGTTTAGGGATTATACTCTCCCAAAAGTTATTTATACTCGTAAGAGTTTGTTTATACTCGTAAGAGTTTGTTTATACTCGTAAGAGTTTGTTTATACTCGTAAGAGTTTGTGAGAGTCGCTAGGGACAGGGTTTATTGAAAAGTTAATTATATCTTCTGCTGCTATACCCCCACTCCCCCTAGCTTTAGAGGTTGTCGTGGATAGAAACTTTAGGGATTCTTCCTAGGTATTTTCTATTCAAATCCTTATGAGTTGGTGTAAATCTCTCTATCTTGTAATATCTCTACCGTATTATGTTTTAGCTTTCAAAACATATCCGTTATTTCAGCACTCATTATTCAGGCCCTTAACAGTTGTCTTAACACGGTATTAACATATGAGAAATATTTCACCATAAAATCGGCATACAAGAGTCATTTCATCACAGTATTAACATGCATTTATGGAAATTGCTGAAATTTTATCAAAACCGATGCTCCATTGATCAAAAGTGTTCATCAACATAGGCAAATAAGGGGAACCTATGCCGGCCTCATTAAAAACCTCTCCGTGGTAAAACCCCGAAGGGAAACCCACGTAGAGGGAAAAAGAGTGTCGGTGAAGCAATTATTCGAATAAGAAGTAAACATTCAAAATTGTTCATAAAGAGAAAGGAAGTAGGGGAATAACACCTTCCTCAAACATAAAACCTCTTCAAGTGGCACACGTTCCATGGCCTTAGTATCTCTTTCCCTGTCATGTCTTGGAGCTTGTATGCTCCGCCTTTTAGTACCTGTATTACCCTGTACGGACCTTCCCAATTGGGTTCCATCTTCCCAGTGTTCTTCAAGGCATCTGCTCTTCGAAGGACTAAATCCCCAACTCTAAAGGAGCGAGGGACTACCCTGCGATCATATGCTGCCTTGATCCGACTCTTGTACCTTTCTGCTTTTAATCTCGCCATCTCCCTCTCTTCATCCACCAGGTCCAGCGCCTCCCTCATCAATTCTTCATTTCTTTTTTCTTCAAAATAGGTGATCCGGTGCGATTTGAGTCTGACCTCAGGAGGTATCACTGCCGCTGCCCCATATACCAAGTAGAAGGGAGATTCGCCCGTAGCTGTTTTAGGGCTAGTCCTGTAGGACCAGAGGACGTTGTCTAGCTCCTTCACCCATTTTCCTCCTACCTCTTCCAATCGTGTTCGAATACCATCCACTAGGATTCTGTTTGTAACCTCCACCTGTCCATTAGCTTGTGGATGAGCTACTGAAGTAAACCTCTGTGTAATGTTCCATCTCTCGCACCATCTCCTTACTTTCTCTCCGTTGAATTGCGTTCCGTTGTCGGAAACCAAGATTCTAGGTACTCCAAACCTGCAACAAATATGTCTAGCAAGAAAAAGAATTACATTATCTTCTTCGATTTTGGCCAAGGGCACAGCCTCTACCCATTTACTGAAATAATCCACGGCCACGATCAGAAATTTTCTCCCTCCCGGTGCCAAGGGGAAGGGTCCCACCAGATCTATTCCCCATTTGGCGAAGGGACAGGGCGAGTACATGGCCCCCATTTCTTCTGCAGGTACTCGTATCAAAGGTCCATTCTTCTGACAT
Source organism: Galeopsis tetrahit (assembly GCA_963675135.1). NCBI lineage: Eukaryota > Viridiplantae > Streptophyta > Magnoliopsida > Lamiales > Lamiaceae > Galeopsis > Galeopsis tetrahit. The sequence continues at coordinate 20,951,097 of OY776130.1, forward strand.
TTCTCACATTTCTTCACATATTCTCTAGCATCTCTGATTATGTTAGGCCAGTAAAACCCTGCCCTAAATACCTTCTTCACCATAGTCTGGTAACCTTCATGACTGGATGCGCAACCTTCATGGATGTCCTTGATCACTAGCTCTGCTTCTCTTCTTGAAAGACATTTCAAATAAGGTTGAGTGAAGGACCTCTTGTACAATTGGCCTCCTAGGATGCAATACTTCCTTCTCCAAGCTTTGGCCTCTCTGGACATTGTGGTTACTGGACCTCTGTTCAATTCTTCCCATATTTATTTCCTCCAATCATCCCCTGTTGTTATCTCTCCGATCAGGGTATCCGTGGCTACTTGATCCGCCACTAACAGGATCACCTTTCCGTCTCCCTCGAATTCAGTGGAACTAGCTAGTTTAGACAGTCCATCTGCTTTCACATTCTCTTCTCTTGGTACCTGTACCACTTCAAAAGTATGGAATTTATTTTTTAATTTCTTTACCTCCTCTAGATAAGCGATCATTCTCTCATCTTTGGCGAGGTACTCCCCCATGACCTGTTGTACTACCAGCTGCGAATCGGAGTACAGGGTGACTTTCTGTGCCCCTAACTCTGCTGCCATGCTAGCTCCTCTAATCAGGGCCTCATATTCTGCGCCATTGTTTGAGGTTGAAAACCGGAATTTAACAGCAACCTGTACTTCTTGGCCATCAGGGTCAACCAACACTATCCCTGCTCCGCATCCCAAAGCGGATGCTGAGCCATCCACGTATACCTTCCATCCCTGTTCTTCTTCCACTCTGGTAGACTCTTGAATAAAGTCTGCTAAAGCTTGAGCCTTGATAGCTCTCCTTGGTTCATAGTCAATATCATACTCCTGCAACTCCACTGCCCACCTGACCATTCTTCCTGATAAATCTGCTCTCCCCAGCGTCTGCTTCAATGGGAAGTTAGTCCGCACCATCACTTTATAAGATAGGAAGTAAGGGCGTAGTCGCCTAGCCGTTACCACCACTGCCAGGGCTGCCTTCTCTACCTCTGAATACCTTGCTTCCGCTCCTTGGATGACCTTGCTCACATAATATATGGGCTGTTGTGTGGGGCCTTCCTCTTTCATCAGGGTTGTACTCAGAGAATGTTCCCCTACTGAAAGGTATAGGAGTAGAACATCTCCCTGAGTGGGCTTGGTTAACTTCGGGAGTTGTTCTAGATGGAGCTTCAGTTCTTCAAAAGCCTTTTGGCATTGCTCATCCCATTCGAATCTTGACCCCTTCCTTAGTGTTCTGAAGAAGTGGTGGCTCTTCTCCGCTGATTTTGCTATAAATCTGCTAAGGGCTGCAATTCTGCCGTTCAAGGTCTGCAATTCCTTCAAGTTTCGAGGGGGTTGCATGTCAAGGACCGCTTTCACCTTGGCAGGGTTAACCTCTATTCCTCTTTGCGTCACCATATATCCGAGGACTTTCCCTGACCCTACTCCAAAGGAACATTTAGCTGGGTTAAGTTTGATACCGTTCTCTCTAATTACCTGAAATATCTCCTTCAGGTCATCAATGTGTTCCTCTGCTTTGATGCTTTTAGCTAGCATGTCGTCTACATAAACCTCCATATTTCTCCCTATCTGTCCTCGGAAAACCGAGTCTACCATCCTTTGATAGGTGGCTCCTGCATTTATTAGTCCGAACGACATACGTACATAACCAAAAGTACCACACTTTGCAATAAAGCATACCTTTGGTATATCGAGGGGGTTCAACGGGATTTGATGGTACCCCTGGTATGCATCCATCATGCTGAGTAATTCAAACCCGGACGTGGCATCCACTAGTTGATCAATCCTGGGCAGGGGATAGTGATCTTTAGGGCAGGCTTTGTTCAGGTCCCTAAAGTCAATGCACATCCTCCATTTGTCGGCTCTCTTGGACACCAACACTGCGTTCGAGAGCCACTCTGGGAACTGCACTCTCTTCACGTGCCCTGCACTCAACAATTTATCGATTTCCTCTTTTACAATGAGGTTCTTCTCTTTACCGAAGTTCCTCAACTTCTGTTTCACGGGCCTAGCTTTGGGATCCACATTCAGATGGTGTACTGCTATTTCTGGAGGGATACCCGTCATATCCGTCGCCGTGAATGCGAAGATGTCTACATTCTCTTGGAGGGTGAGTATCATCTTTCCCTGGAGCTCAGGGTTCATATTCGTACCTATCCTGGTTGTAAATTCCTCCTTTCTTGGGTAGAGCTCGATGCTCATTAACTCCTCGTCTGCTTTAGCTTTGGGCTGCTCTTGCATTAGCTCACCCACCTTCTGTCTCTTCAGCTCAGGGTCTTCGCCCTTAAATCTCTCCATTCCCCGGAATACGGCCCTGTCTGCTATCTTGACCGATTCCACGTAACACTTCCTTGCCTGATATTGATCGCCACATATCTCTCCCACACCCCCCGAGGCGGGGAACTTCATCTTCATGTGGAAGGTGGAGATCACTGCCTGAAAAATATTCAAGTTTGGCCTTCCCATTACTACGTTATAGGAAGATGGGACGTCTACAATCAGGAATTCTATGACTTGTACTCGACGGTTAGGTGCGACTCCTAACCCTACTTGCAGTAACGCTGAACCAAGGGGTTGAATGGCTCCCCCTGAGAATCCATAAAGAGCGGTTTCCACCGGTCTGAGCTTTATATTCAGGTCCATCTTCTTGAAGCACTCCAAAAACATGATGTCGGCAGAGCTTCCAGTATCTACAAAAATTCTTGCTACGTCGTATCCTGCTATATCCGTGGTAATGACTAGTGCGTCATTATGAATTTCTCTGGGTTCCCCTGCGTCTTCTGGCCCGAAATGGATGTCCGGACCTTCTGTCATCTTTCCCACATCATGGTGCTCTATATTCCTCTCGTTCTTCAGCGACCGAACGCTCTGCTTTCTCTGCCTGAAGGAATCCCCATCAGCGGGGCCTCCCATAATCATGTGAATAGTTCCCCTCTTCTGGGGAGGGGGTGGTGGCTCCTCATTGCCCTTTCTCTGATCTCTTCTATCATCTTCCTGCTTCCCCTCGGGGTCCTTTCTCTTTTGACCCCTGGGGCCTTGTCGGTCTCTGAAGGTAAACTCCTTCAGATGGCCTGCCTGAATCATCCTCTCTATCTCGTCCTTCAAATGCCAACATTGGTCGGTATCGTGGCCATAGTCGTTATGGAACCTGCAGAATTTACTTGACTTAGGATTTTGGGGACCTCTGCTTCTTGAGTAGGGGAATTTCATATCCGGATGGTCTCCTGCCACCTCTAGGACTTCGGCTGGCTCTATCCTCAAAGGGGTATATCTCTTCGCCCTTCCCCTGGGGCTCCAGGGTGCAACTTCCTCTCTTCTTACATTTTCCAGCCTCCTGGAGCTTCGATGTTTCTCCGGACTTGGCCTCCTAAGCGGAATTTCTTTCCTACGTTCTCCGTTACCCACTGTTGTCCTGGTCTCCAAGCGCTTAGCCTTTCTTACCTCTTCCAGTGTGAGGTATTTTTCTGCTCTCCTCAGTAACTCATCAAAGGTCCGAACTGGCTTCTTGGCTAGAGATGTGAATAGATCCCCATCTCTTAACCCGTTGGTGAGGGCGTTGATTTTGACCTCTGAGGAGGCTGTAGGTACTTCTAGAGCTGCTTGGTTGAATCTTTTTAAGAAAGCCCGTAAGCTCTCGTTCTCTCCCTGGCGCATGTTAAATAAAGTAAGGGTAGCTCTAGGCTGTCTCCTAGCACTGGCGAATTGATGCAGGAACAATTCGCTGAATTCAGACCATGAGTGGACAGTATCTGGTCCCAGTTGTGTGAACCATTGCTGTGCAGCCTTAGATAGGGTGGTCAGAAATACTCTGCACTTAACGCCCTCTCCATACCGATGTAATAGAGCAGCATTCTCAAACCTCATCAGATGCTCGTATGGGTCCGTGGTGCCATCATATTCAAAGTTTAAAGATTTGAAATTAGAGGGCAGTTCATCTTGCAAAATACTAGATGAGAATTGATATCCAGTGGTATAAGAGGGTTTACTTACATTGTCAGTAATATGTCTCTGCATATCCCTCATCTCCTTCCGCAAGGCCTGTATCTGATCACTGACGGCTCCTTGATACGTGTCGTCCGTGCTTTCCCCCATCCCTGTATCGAGGGTGGTATCCCCAAGGACCCTCTCCACATCCCTCCGGGGGGGTCTTTCCAGGATGCTTCTTTCAGCCTGGGAAGGTACTTTTTCTTCTGGATTTCAAGGGGGATCCTCGTTCCTGGAGGGGACTGGGACCGAGTCTATGACATGCTCTGGTGGATTTGGTCGTGTGCCCTTATGGGTAGGTGGAACAGGTTCGGGAGAGCGAAGTCCTCGAGTAGCAATTATTCTTTCCACTGATTGTGCGATCATCTCATCTAACTGATCTCGAGAGACAGTCAGGAGTTCCGGTTGAGCGTTAGGGTTATCCCTATTGATCCCACTCCCCGAAGCTCCTGAGGTACCTGGTACATCTCCCTCTTGAGTGGGAGGGATATCCTCTAATGGGTGATCTACAGGTTGTTTCCCTAGATTTCGATTTGAGGGAAAGCCTAGAGGGGGAATATCTTCTGGTGTATAATCCACGGGTCGTTTCCCTAAATTTCGATTTGAGGGAAACCCTGGCGGAGGCGGAGGAAGAGGAGGAGGAGTAGAATCTCCTTTCTCCTTTGTCTGCTTCGTTGGATCTTGTCCTCCACCCATTTAAGTACGGAACTTTTCTCACGCCTTAGCTTGAAATGTTCCCACAGACGGCGCCAGTTGATGCGTCGAAAAAGAACGCCTTCGGATATCGATCGTTCCTTTGCGAGCACTATTAATCACGAGTTTGAATCGTTTGTTTATCCTTGGCAATCTTCTCGTAAATCTCCCAAGAATCCAAGAATAACCTGCAAAAGTACGCCGGAGGGGGGCTCCGGCGTAGAAGCTCCGACGCTCAAGTCAGAATCGATCGTAGGCGAAATCAAAGAGGAATTCCCCTGTATATCTAGGGAAATTCCGACGAATACTGTAGTGTTTCTTCTCAATTCAGTGTATAGTTCTTGTGAAAGTGTGTATAATATAAAAAACGTCCCAAAAGAATAAGGAAATAACCTGTTTATATACCTGGCCCCTCTCTTCGGAGAGGGAAAGACTTGTTCTCCCTATATTCTCGGCTCCTTCCTGTAAATCCGGCCTCAATTCCCTAAAGAATCGGTCTCACTCTCCCTGGAGACTTGGTTCTTCAGCATATTGTCCCCTATTTTCGTGGATTCATCTCCTCATTTGACTTGGCTAGGAAAGATTGACTAGTCGTCCCTTATTTGGGCCGGATCCTTTCAGGCCCAAGGGTTATTAATCTCTCCAAATATGGGCCAGAGGCCCAATCACCCTGATCTCTCTGATTTCCCTGCTTAAGCCCAGGGGTGTATTAATCCTGTTTCTTCGGTGTATTGACCTAATTATAACTATCATAATTTATCCCGTTTCCACGTGTCGGCTTCTCAGAGAGCGACATATTTATCTACATCACTTGTCTTGTGTGAACTCTACTGGTCTGTACAAGATGACTTCTCTTAACTAGACTAGGTCAGTCAACACTTAGAAAATATTCAAACTACTTTTGGCTTATCAAAACTTCATCTTATCTTTTATCATCATTTAGGACTTGTTCTAGGATTCATATCCCAACAGTATAGATAATAGATCGTTAGTAGACTTTTTCACAGGAGAATTATCCCTTCTCTTATCTCGTCTATCAAAACGTTTAATCTTCCTATCCTCAGAGTTCATATCTCGTCTGTTTTCTTTCGTGATATGAACAAGTACAATCAAGAACCAAGACTTCCCTCAAGTCTTTAGGGGTGATCAAGAAACAGCAGTCCGAAGAACTACTGCTCTGATACCACTTGTAGGTCCCTAGTTGAGTTGGTAAGATTGAGTAAGCTAAGAAAACGTCTAGAGGGGGTGAATAGACTTTTCAAAATCTTTCAAAATATCAAAGAACACAATGCAGAATATCAAATTTATCAATGAGCCCTTAAGAATTTATACTCAACTAATACTCGAATATGAACTTCTGTATGAACACTGATCTTGTCTATTCTATATGCAGATTAATCAATTAAACAAGTAATCAAACAACAAATAAAACAGTAAGTAAATCAACACGAGATTTATAGTGGTTCGACAACTTGTTTACATCCACTCTCACAACTCCAGTCGTGAAATTTATTAACTCTTCTCTTCGAGTAGTGTGTTCTTGTGGCTTTAAGTCCCAAGAAATAAGACTTCGATCTTTTCGAATATACTACCAAGTATATCTTCGATCTAACAACTAGTGATTTACAAGTAACTAGCAACTTGAACAAAACAAACAGTAATGAAAAACTTCTCTAATTCAGTAGTAGCCTTCTTCGAATTTGACTTGTCTTCTAGCTTGAACTTTCTGAACTTCAACCTTGCGAGTTTTTCCTTGCTTTGAATATCTCAATGAACACTCTTGAATTCTCAATGTTTCAGTAGTCTTTCAGTAGTCATAACCGTCAAATACCTTCATGTATTTATAGATTTCCAGAAATCAAGAACAGTTTGTTATCCAACAACCTTTCTTGTTAACTAACTTCTGTAACTATTTCTTCTTATCCTTCCACGCGTTTCTTCAGTTAATTAGTTATTCCATAACTAATTCTTCAATATACGATCTTATCTTCATACGCGTTTTGACTTAAGCGAACTCTGCGCACTTTACTTGTCTAGTCTTCAACACTTAGACAATTCTTCAGTCTTCTCAGCACTTGTCTTGTCTTACAACAGTCTTCTTCCAGCAGTAGACTCCTTCATATATAGAACTAATCTATAAACATATAAAACTAAACTAGTCCTATCAATCTAACCTAAACAAGACTATTACATTACTTTAAGCTTTATAAATCCAGCTTAGTCAACTTAAAACTATACATCAATATAAACTATGAGCTTCTATACAATAATTATTTGCTCATCATAAAACCTATATAAAACTCAACACAGTACTTATAAAACGTACTTGTCTTTTTCTTTCTTACTTTGTACTCTACTGATCTTGTTCATAAGACGACTTCCATAACTAGAACAATCAACACTTATAAATATATTCAAGTCTACTTTTGGCTTATCAAAACTACTTCAACATCAATTTAGGACTTGTATCAGAATTCATATCCCAACAAATGCAGAGGGAAACAACTGGAAGAATTTTGCGAGGGCACATCCCTCGACATTTTTAAAAAGTCTTAAATAATAGTGAGGGCCCCACTTACCTTGTTATATCCATCGACAAATCAGAATATATAAAAGGGTTAATTGCGAAAAAAATCACCACCTTTCATTCAGTTGCAATTTAATCTAAACCTTTGAAATATTGCAATTAAATCACAACCTTCAATATTTTAGCGAATTAGACTTTCGGGCAGCACACCTTGTGCCCGAATCTGATGTGGCAATTCTAGTTGGCCCCCTTGTACGTAAAACGACGTCGTTTCATTAAAAAATATTTTTTCTTAAAAAAAAAACTTAAATAAAGCCAAATGGTGTCATTTTCGATTTAAAAAACCAACTAAATAAACACCCAAAATAAATAAAAGAATTAAAATACTAAAATCCTAAAAACAAGAACAAAGATTAATTCGGCCAACACCTTCTTCTTCCACGCGACTTCTCATTCTTCTTTCTCTTCTTCTCACAGCGATTTCTTAATCAATACTCGAAATTTGTTCAAAATCGTGATCTTCATCACTTATACTTCTGTTATTTCATTTATCCCCATTCAAAAAATGACACTATTTTCAAATTTTCCGAATCGAACCCTAGAGAGAAATGCTGCAGAAAATTATCTCTCAATAATTGAAAGAACTCATCCATTTGATGAGAAATCTTTGATGTTTATGACCGATGAGAATCCAGGTAGAAGGTTATGGAGGTGTCGCTTTAATAACGTGAGAGATGTGGGCTCAATTCCTTTTTTTTACTCCAGTCTCTGTAATTTTGTAAAATAAAAAAAAAAAAATATTTCATCTGAAACTGGAGTGCGTATATTTCAACTTTTAAATTTTTCGTTTATGCACATATATGAGTGATGAAGATCACGATTTTGATTTTTTTTTTTTTACTATTGATGAAGAAATTGCGTGAGAAAAAGAGAAGAAGAGTGAGAAGACATCGCGGGGAAGAAGATGGAGTCGGCCGAATTAATCTCTTCTTGTTTTTAGGATTTTAGTATTTTAATTTTTTATTTATTTTGGTTGTTTATTTAGTTGATTTTTTTTAATTGAAAATGTCATTACATCATTTGACTTTATTTAAGTTTTTTTTAAATAAAAATTAAATTTCCACATCAGATTCGGGCACAAGGTGTGCTTCCCGAAAGTCTAATTCGCCAAAAATGTTAAAGGTTGTGATTTAATTGCAATATTTCAAAGGTTTAGATTAAATTGCAACTGAATGAAAGGTGATGCTTTTTTTCGCAATTAACCCTATATAAAACCATAACTCTTTCTTTTTTAATCATCCCTCGCCATTTCAATATTTTATTTTTTTTAATTAGCCATCCCAGTCATAAATAATAGATCTAGATTTATTAATTTGTGATGCATGGTTTCTTTTTAATTTGTGATATTTTAATCTGTGCATGATGAATTATTTATATATTTTGTGATTAAATTAAATGATTGAATTGGATGTTAATTTTTTTTAATATTGTTAGATATTTATTTTTTGTGTACCAATTTAATTACAGGGAAATGAATTTAATAATTAATGATGACATATACGTATTAAATTATCAATGATTATCATTGATATACTTATGCTTTTTTATGTTGCTTAACTTATATTGAAGACGAGAATGATGGAATTTTATTTTTTATAAGTGGACAAGATGATAATGATTTTTATTTTTAATGTTGAAGTTTTAATTTTCTTGAATATACGTGTGTGTATATATTCAAATATAAGTGGACTAACAATCGTTTAATTTTAATATATATATATATGTTGATAATTACAAATTTAATTAACAAATGTAATTAATTAAAAATATATATATATATATAGAAAAAAAACATAATTATAAAATAAACAATTAAATTCAAATTAAATAATTTAAAGAAAAAAATTTGAAAATATGAGATATATATTAGTTGCATTCAAATTACAATGAATATAACTTCTAGCTCATATGGTGACAAAGAGCACCCACATATGCACGAGGTCCTGGGATCTCGGGCGGGGTTCTGGGTAGTATTTAATTGGCAAATTTATACAAAAAAAAAATAAAAAAATCAGCGAGGGATCAACCCCTCGGGAAATGACGAAATTCAGCGAGGGACCACTTCCCATGGGAATTGGCGAGGGATTTTTAAAGGGCCGTGGAAGGTTTTGTCGAGGGGGAATTTCGCTCGCGAATTCGCTCACCAATTCGTTTTGCGAGGGCATTTCCATCGCGATTTTCCTCGGGATTTCAAACTTTTTTTTTTGTGTAATAACATATACTTTTCATTAAAAACAATGTTGCACTTTTCAATATAATAACATACATTTTTCATTAAAAAATAAAGATGCACTTTTCAATATACTAACATACACTACAAAAAACGCGGGGTTTGCCGACGGAGGGCTACCGACGGAATGGATTCCGTCGGTCGTCCCGACGGATCGCCGACGGAATATTCGAATCGACTGACTCCTGACGGAATCCAACATCCGTCGGGACCGTCTGACGGAATTTAGTTTGACCTTCAAACGGTGTCGTTTAGCCTTGCTTCCCGACGGAATTTTTCCGTCGGTCGTTCAAATTTCGACTACCGACGGAAAAAATCCGTCGGTAGCCGACCCGCTTTGACCCACCGCCTTGGATACCAATGAAAAGACGCGTGGCCATTAATATTCGCTCCTACCGACGGAAATATCCGTCGGTAGCCAAAATTTTTTTTTTTTATAAGAACTACCGATCGAAGGCAGTTTGAAGAGGAAAAAAAAATTTACTCTCGTCTCCTCTCCTCTGTTCGTGGTGGTTTCGTGCGTGGATTGATCGACAAAGGGCATAGAGATTATCTACTCCAATTTTCTTCAATTTAAACGGTACGTTTTATAAATTCTTAATTAATTTTAATTAAGTTATTGTATTAATCGATCATTGCATGTTAATTATTATAAATTGCATGTTAATTATTATAAAATTGCATGTACGTAGTTGATGAATATATATGTATGATTAATTCAAATATATGTTAGTACGTGGATTATATGTTTTTTATTGGTTAATTGTAATTAATTAATGTATGTTAGTTCAAATATATAGTGTAGCTAGTTCTTGTTAGTTCAAATATATTGTGTACGTAGTTCTTGTTAGTTCGTTTTGATAATTAAACTAGGTTATTATTGTTTATTAAATTAGTAATTATTGTTATAAGTAGGGGTGTTGTACGTTTGATTAATATAATAATTATTGTTATTGTTTAAATTGAGTCGTTTTTAATTAGTTTGGTAAATTATTGATTTCATTAGTAACGTGATTTGTTATTGATTAAATTAGAAAATTATTGACTTAAATTACTAAAATGTTATTAATTAAATTAGGAAATTATTGATTTCATTACTATATTAATTATTGATTAATTTATTATACTTTTAAAATTTATTTATTAAAATAGATGAGTCAAGATGCTAGTGGGGCCTCAGGATCTCGACGTAGGCGGTCACTTAGGCCTGTTGAGCCTCCTATGACGACGTCGTCGCCATCCGTTCCACAGCATTCGCCGCCGTCATCTCAGTCGTCGTCAGCTCGTCGACATCCCACGCGGGCCCGAGAAACCAGACTTAGAGTATGGATTGAGAGGGGAATATAGTAAGTAATTAATTAAATAATTTGAAGGTTTAACAATATTTAATAGCATCAATTTTTGTACATTTTTTAATTTATAATGTGTTTGTTTCTTAATATATAATGTCACAGCTTACTTCCTGGTAATGAGGTGTCGAAGATTTGCACTGAATCGATTATTAAGTGCAAGGTTGCTGTGAATGCCTACTCTTGGCTGAAGGTGCCGCAGACGAAAAAGGATGAATACTGGGAGGAATTCCAGGTATTTGAGTGCATTCAATTAAATATTAATAAATAATTTATTATATATATATTATTTGATAAATATGCTGATCGAATATGTGTAGAAACATGCTTATTGTCTTAGGGAGTTTTTTTCGGACGACGATATTCACACGCACTGGACCGCTTCATGTCAATCTAGGTATAATGAGGTAATGTACACCTGGAGGACTGCTTGGCATAGTCGTGGCGTGGTGCAGACGTTGGGTACGTACGAAAATGGAGTCGACGTGTGGAACACGTTGACCACGTATTGGAGTAGCCCGGAGTACGTGCGGAAGTGTGAAACTGCTCGAGCTAACCGTATAAGTGATGTGGGAGGTGGGATGTCAAGGCATCGGGGGGGGGGGGGGCGATCCGCGTATGAGCACTCAATTGCTCATTTGGTAATAGGAGTGGGAACTTGGGCGTGAACCCACACACGTGGATCGGTTGAACCTTCTTCATCCGTTTGATCGAGATTCGCAGACGTCCACATATGGACGCACTACCGAGCTTCACGTAAGTTTAATTAAATTGTGATTTTTTTTAATATTTAATTAATTAAATGTATTGAACTATGTATTAATTTAAATTTTTTGTAATTATGTAGTTGAATGTGAACCAGAGGATTGAAGAGGAGACGACACAGGCTTCTGCTGAAGTCGGGCCCAGCGCTCCCCCTCCGCCTGATCTTAACCGGATTTACCTGGACGTTGCCCCGGCTGATCGAGGAAGGGTCCTTGGCCTTGGCCGGATGAGCCGCTCAGTGAGAGCTGCGTCGTCTAGTTCGTCCCAGCGTGCATCGCAGGCCTCTGTATCCTCCACTGCTGCTCCTCCGGACCCGAACCTAATCAACTGGATGAACCACTACTTCCGACAGATAACTGACACTATGGGTCGATCGTTGGGGATGCCTCAGGATCAAATAGATACATGTTTTGCACAGGCGATGAGCGTTCCCCCTCCTCCGCCTTTCGATGCTCCGGTTGGTCCAGTTCCCCCTCCGCCTTTCAATGCTCCAGATCCAAATCCAGATGCAGACGCAGACGACGGCTTGAATTTCGCTGGTGGTGATGACTTTTTTGAGTATAATGGTTGATGTTTGAACACTTTAATTTTTTGTCGAACTATTTATTTTTCTGTCAAACTATTTAATTTTCTGTCGAACTATTTATTATTCTGTTGGACATATTTATTCCGGTTGATGCTTGTTTGTCAATGGATTGTTTATTTATGTTATTGTTTTTAATTTATACATAATACATAATTTTTCGTTAGATTTGGTATAAAGTAAAGTATTTTTTATTTTTTTTTCGAATTTTTTTTTATTCCGCTAATATTACCGACGGAAATAAAAATTCCGTCGGAAATAAAGCCTGCCGACGGAAATTCCGTCGGCCAAGTACTCTATCGACGGAATTTTGGGCGCCACCCTGCCGACGGAATTTCAAAATCCGTCGGTAGCGCGCAGTACTTTACAGAAGCTTTTTTCCCCTTTCTCACTCAGACGAAAAAAATTGTGGAAATTGTATGAGAGCAAGCAAATTTCGGTACGTTTTTCTTTTTTACTTGGTTAAATTTTGTAGTTTAGTTGTGCATTTTATATGGTTATAATTTAATTAGTTGTGCATTTTATATATTTGTAGTTTAGTTGTGTATTTTAATTATATTGTTTGTAGTTTAATTAGTTGTGCATTTTTTTATATGTTTGTAAGAATTTTATGTTAAATGTTTAACAGATGGAATTGCCGGATCGTCGATGGATGTATGAAACTCCTAGGTTCATTTTAGGAAATGTGAATAGTGAATTTTACAATGAACTTGTGTCATTTGTTGAATTTGCAAAGCTCCACCCACATTACATGTATGGGGATTGTATCAAGTGTCCGTGTAATGCCAAAAAATGTCAGAATAAAATATTTAAGTCAATTGATGAGGTTTTGGTACATGTTCTGAAGAATGGTTTCATTGTTAATTATTATAATTGGACATTTCACGGCGAAGTACGTTGGCCTTATAACTTTGATCAAGTTTTATACTATTACACTGCTGGTATCTATGAAAGACAAATATATGGTAATCAAGCCGGCACGAGTAATGAACAACAATTTGGTGGGGAACAACAGTTTGGTGGGGAAGAACAACTTGGGGAGGGAGAACCCAATATGTATCAAACAATGATAATGGAAGCCGGTTTTTCAAATGTAGAAGAGGAGCCGACGGATGAAGCATTTCGGTTTTATGAAATGCTCAAATTTGTCGATCAAGATTTGTATCCGGGTTGTGATTCACACTCTCAACTGTTATTTAATGCCCGACTTATGGCTATCAAGACCGAGAACAAGCTTTCTAACAGGGCATATGAGCAAATGACACAATTATGCAGTGAGATCTGCCCTCCTGAGAATAAGGTTCCTACAACGTATCATCAAAGCAAGCAAATGCTGAAAAATATGGGATTGCCGGTCGAGAAGATTGATTGTTGTATAAACGGTTGCATGTTATATTGGGGTGATGAAGATAGCAATCTGAACATGTGTAGGATGTGTGGTCATCCTCGTTACAAAGAGCCACGTCGGAAGGGGCCCGCTGGTCAATCGAAGTCGTCGAAGAAGAAAGTGGCACACAAGAAGATGTATTATCTTCCAATCATTCCTCGTTTAATGAGATTGTATCAATCTACTGCCACAGCACAACACATGACGTGGCATGCAACAGATTCGTCTTCGACCGAGTCTAGGGAGATGCGACATCCGGCGGACTCGGAGGCCTGGAAACACCTTGACAACGTGTATCCCAATTTTTCTTCTGAACCAAGGAATGTGAGGCTAGGTTTGTGTACTGATGGTTTTGCACCGTTTGGGAGCTTTGGAAAGCAGTATTCGTTGTGGCCGGTGATTCTGACTCCGTATAATCTTCCTCCATGGATGTGCTTGAAACCTCAAACAATGTTTCTAACTGTATTGGTGCCAGGTCCGTCGAATCCAAAGGATAAACTTGACGTTTATCTCCAGCCTCTTATAAAAGACTTGATCTTTTTATGGGAAAGTGGTGTCCAAACGTATGATGTGTTCAGAAAACAGAATTTCACGATGCGTGCTGCTGTATTGTGGACCATTAGCGACTTTCCTGCATATTCTATGTTGTCTTGGTGGAAAACGGCTGGGTTTCAAGCATGTCCGTATTGTATGGATTTTTCTGAAGCTTTCAGTCTTGAGAAGAGTAGGAAAGTTACAGGGTTCGATAATCACCGAAAGTTCTTACCTCGAGATCATCCATTTAGAAGGAATAAGAACAACTTCTTGAAGAACAGAACAGTTACAAACAATCGACCGCCCCTTCGAAACGGTATTTTAATTATACAATTATTTGATCTAGTATAATGTTATACGTATATGTTTTATTAATTTCTTCTAGTATAATGTTACTGTATAGGACAAACGTTGTTACATGAGATTCAGTGGACGGGTTTGAAAAAATCTACTGAGGAAAATGCAGTTGAACACAACGGTCGAATCCCAGGTGGATGGAATAAAAGGAGTATTTTTTGGGATTTACCATACTGGAGTTCACTATTGATCCGACACAATTTGGACGTGATGCACATTGAGAATAATGTGTTTGATAATGTGTTCCACACAATGATGAACACAGAAGGCAAGACGAAAGATACTCCAAAGTCCCGGGAAGAGCTGAACATTTATTGTCGTCGTCAAGAGTTGGAAATGGATCCCAGTACAGGTAAATATCTGAAGGCTTGCTACACACTGGACAAGCCACAGAAACAACAACTGTCTCGTTGGATTCACGAGTTGAATTTTCCAGACAACTACGTGTCAAACTTGAGTCGATGCGCAGACATAAACAAGGGTAAGGTTTCAGGGATGAAGAGTCACGATTGTCATGTTTTTATGCAGCGCTTGATACCGATTGCGTTCCGAGACGTTGTTCCTCTCAATGTGTGTTGGGCTATCACTGAATTAAGTCTATTTTTTAGAGATTTAACATCTTCAACGATCAAGATCGATGATATGATTCGTTTGGAGCAAGACATTCCAGTGATTTTGTGTAAGTTGGAACAAATTTTTCCACCTAGCTTCTTCAACTCCATGGAACACTTACCCGTTCATTTAGCGTATGAAGCCAGAATTTGTGGTCCAGTGCAGTACAGGTGGATGTACCCATTTGAAAGGTAAACTCTTACATTTTTCATTTTTTATACTACATGCATGTTCACTGAATTAAAATATATGTTTTTTTATTATAAATCAGATATCTCCACAACTTGAAACGCAATGCTAAACAAAAGGCAAATGTGGAAGCATCGATTGTTAATGCATATTTGAATGAAGAGGTTGGCATGTTTTGTTCTTATTATTTTGAAGACCATGTCAACACTCGGTTGAGAAGTGAACCACGTAACTACGGTGGTAGAGGTATAGACAATATCGGTGAAAAGGTCGATGGAATGCTGTCTATATTCAAGTCTAAGGGACGACCAATAGGAAAATTCACTGAACGAGAGTGGGAGTCGAACAGAGAGGCAGAAATAGCACAAACGTATGTGTTATTGAATTGTGATGAAGTTCAGCCTTACATTGAGTAAGTATTTCATATTTTTATCACTACTTCATTTATGTAATTTAATATTAATTGTGATTGGATGTTGTGAATTAGGATGTATACTCAAGAACTAAGACGAACAGAACAAAACATCTCAGATACAGATATAGATGCTCGTCTTCAACGTGATTTTGCCCGATGGTTCCAACGTTGTGTGAGTACCATTTCCTTAAATTTTACGTAGATAAATATGATTCATAATTAATGTTAATTATTTGAACTGTATAGGGACGGTCAAACGATTTTGAGAATCGATTCTTAAGGGATCTCAGCAAAGGACCACTACGTCGTGTAAAGACTTACAACGGTTATATTGTGAAGGGCTACAGATTTCATACATCCGAGTATGCATCAAGAAAAGCGACTACCAACAGTGGTGTTTGCATTAGCAGTGCAAACTACAATGCAGATGCAAGTGACTACTATGGGGTGTTGCACGAAGTCGTTGAAGTAGAATATCCGGGATATCCAGCAAAGACTGTAGTGTTGTTCAAGTGTCATTGGTTTGATTCAGGCCCTTCAGGAACAAGGATTCATCCGGAGTATAAACTCGTCGATGTTAATCCGAAAAGGAGCTATAGCGGGAATGATCCATTTGTATTTGCCCATCAAGTATCTCAAGTATACTACTGCAAGTATCCAGTACGATCACGTAGTAAAATTGAATGGCACGCTGTTTGCAAAGTAAATGCAAGATCAATGGTAGAAGTCCCTACAAAGGAAAGGAGTGATGAAGATGATTCTCCATTTCAAACGGAACAAATAGAGGCTAGAACTGAAGTCTTTATGGGAGATTTGAATATCCACGTAGACTTGACGACTGGAAATTCACAATTGATCGAAATTGAAAACGATAATGAAAATGAGGAAGATGATGAAAATGAAGAGGATGATGAAGAGGAAGAGGACGAAGAGGAGGAGGAGGAGGATGAAGAGGAGGAAGATGAGACACATAATGAAAATGTAGATGAAGAAGATGAAGAGGAAGAAGATGAATAATAAATTATATAATGTAAGCTAATTATTTTATTAGATGTACAATTTAAAAATATTTATTTATCATTAAGTTACAACTAAAAAGTGTGAAAAGAAATTAATTTTTGGAAATATTTTAAAATATAATTAGCAAAAAAATGAATATTTTAGTAAAAAAAAATGAATATTTTAGTATTTAAAAATATATAAACTATAGATTACAAATTTAATTATTTAATTTATGTGAATGAAATTAATTTTTTGAAATTTTTTAAAAAATAATTAGCAAAAAAATGAATTTTTTACTAAAAAATATGAGTATTTTAGTTAAAATATGAATATTTTAGTATTTTAAAATATATAAATTATAAAAATATAAATTATAGATTACAAATTTAATTATTTGATATATGTGAAAGAAATTAATTTTGTGAATTTTTTAAAAAAAATGGGTCGAAAATGAGTATATATACAATTAATATTACAATTACAAACAAGTAACACACTTGTCCGAGTGGTAGGCGCCCCTTACTAGGCGCCCACACACTCGGGTTCGATTCCCAACAAGGCTAGAATAAAATGTTGGCCTTTAATATCAGATAGCGTGTCGGGTCCTGTCCGATCCGCAACCATTAATTTTTTTTTCGGGTTGTGTTACCGACGGAACCCCCGACGGATACCGGCGGAATATAATTTCGAATTTAAAAAATATAAAATTGAATTTCGTCGGTAGATCCGTCCCGACGGATATATTTTTGTAAAAAAAAATGTTAAAATAAAATTCCGTCGGTAGTACCGACGGAATTGCCGACAGAAATCAGACCCGATTTCAAAACGGGTCATCCGGGCTACCGACGGACTGAGATCCGTCGGCAGCCTCGACTGATTTATTCCGTCGGGACTACCGACGGAATAAAAAATTCTGTCGGTAAGCCGGGCCGACGAGGCTAGAGCCGACTGAATGATTCCGTCGGTAGTTCCATCGGAAACCACGCCTACCGACCACAATTCCGTCGGTATTTCCGTCGGTAAACAGCGAGTTTTTTGTAGTGATATACTTTTATAAAAAAATTGTTTTTTTTTTTTTAAAAAGTCAAAGTTTGACCGTTAACCGGTCAACGGTTGACCAGTCAAGGTCCACCGTGTACTTGAGTGCACATGAGACTTTGACTAAAAATATTCGTTCCATTATTAATGGAACATTTAATTTCCATATTTGAAAAAAACAATTTTCTAACATTTTAAAAAACTCCTTCAAACATCTCTTATTTACATCACATGTCATTACTTTTTACACACTAACTAAAAATTCTATCTTCAATAAAGTTGAATTACTCATTATATCTCTTCTAAAAAGTCATTGTATCACCTTTAATACCAATAAACAATTCTTACATTTATAAACTACATGCAAATAATAATTGTTCCATTAGATGGAGAGAGTACCCTCCGTCCAATTTTATTATGCCCACTTCTCTGGGCACGAGTTTTAATGAATATTGATTAGTTTATTCATAAAGTAGATAAGTTGAGGGTATGATAGGGTATTGTGGGAGTCCATTTGTAAATAAATGATTGTTTATGAATAAAGTGAATGACAAAGTGGGTAAATAAGTGATGATAGGAGGGTGAAGATAAAGTAGTATAAATAGTATTGTTTTCAAAAAATATATGAGCATAATAAAATTGAACAACTATAAAATGAAAGTAAGAATAATGAAATTGGAGGGAGGGAGTAAATGTTTATATATATTGGATTTACAATGTTTGATGAGAGGTATTTTCCCTGTGTAAATTGGAGCCAGACAAGTTATACATGATAATTTGCTATCACCCCACCCCCTGGATATGATGGATGCTAGCAAGTAGAGTATTACGGAGTATTATTTTTGGGGATGCCAAAAACCACAAAACAAAGTGAATAGTCGTGTTTGGGTCATTTTTCTGTGATGCAAAAGTGTCTTGATTGCTTTCTCCATCCATCTTCTTTTTCTTTTCATCATTACATAGCCTATATACTACTCTAGTAAAAAAATTCTAGTAAATGAACTTTCTCTTTTTAGTACATGCATAATGCATCAACTTATTTTTCACTTATACATTTATCATCATATAAACAATCTTTATTATGGTTTCGTCTCATACATTATTACAAAATATATATATGTGAGATGGTCGTGATATTGAATTTTGATTTTATTTCCTTTCAATTTTTTTTTTTTTAATTTACATTTGATTTTTAGGAAATTAATAAAAATGAATTTCTTGAATTCAAAATTGTTAGAGGGAGAGGAAGCTTTTGTTATAAGAGAGATTCTTGGTGGAAATCAATTTATACATAGTATGAAAAGTTATAAAGAATATAAATTTATAAATAATTTTATGTGTAGATTAAATGTGAAATTGAAATTCGAAATTTAAAATATCTAACTTATATGAGACTATGTATATAAAATCTAATACTATATCCTTAGTCCATCCGTGTGAATGTCAAAAGAAACCTATTCATATATATTGTTCTATTCCTATTAGAATTATATGTAGTTTCATTTGTAGCTACAGAAAATAAAACATACACAAATATGTATCAACACAAATTTATATGCGACACTCTCGTCCATCAGACAAATTTTATTTATTTTATTATGACCCATGTGTGTTTATGCTCCAACACGTAAAGTAACTTAAAAAGAAAAACTCAAATACTAAAAAGAAACTTCAGAATACAATCTACAATATACCTTCTAAAATAGTTCACCCATCAATTTAATTTAACATCAAGACTAAATTTAAATTCTATTAAAATCTCAAATTAAACAAATACACATTTTAACTCTATAAAAAATTTCAAATCTCATAACTTTACATATATAAATCAAATCCAAAGAATATACCCTTCTATGTGTGACTCAAAACTGAACATCCTTTTCTATATATAAAAGTTTAAAAAACTCAAATGAAGTTGAAAGGAATTTACAGTACTGATAATAATTAAAATTTTGAGGAATAATTTTATAATATCTTTGTGTATAAAAAAATAAAAAAAATGACTTAACTTATGTGTATGTATAAGTTCAAAAATAGTGATATTTTGTGTAAAATTTAAAATATATATTGTGAGAGTGGAATTTATCAATTTTAAGAGTAGGAAAGTTATTGTGAAACGTTTTGAAAAAAAAAATATGTAAAAGTTACTGTGAAACGAAATGAATAATATATAGGAGCACATAAAATCATAAAAAAAAAATTTGTATTGCTAAGATTGACTTATTTTAAATTTTGGTATTTACCAAATTATTAACTTGTTTGATTATTATATTCATTAATTATTTTTAGTGGATCGAAAAATGACCTTTTTTTAAAGGAAAAAGATAGTAAGGGTGTGTTTGTAAATAATTGTAGTTGATTCAAAGTGATTAAAATTGAAAGTAGATAGTGAGTGTTTGCAAGCACTAGTATGTGCTTAAAAACACTTATTTTTTAAAATATAATTACTTTTGGAGTGTTTGGCAACACAACTAAGTGATTAAATTAAGTAGTTTAAAGTGATTTTGGTGAAGCACCCCTCCACCTACTTTTAATAGCTTCTATGTGCTTCTCATCATTGTAGTAACCAATTTTACATTTTTGCCCTCACAATTTAAATAATATTTTTTGTTTACCCATTACTTATTCAAATGTAATAAGGGTATTTTTGTAAAATTATAAAGAAGCTATTTGTTTTACAAACATCACAACATATACAAAATTGATTAAAAGTGCTTAATTTTAAAACACTATCCACTTACAAATTTATTTCAAAAATCAATTTTAATCACTTTGAATCAATCACTATTGTTTACAAACACACCCATAGTGTTTTAAAAATAAGCACTTCTAATAATTTTTTTGAATGTTGTGGTGTATGTCATACAAATCACTTTTTTATAATTTTACAAAAAACACCCTTATTACATTTGAAAAAATAAAATATTATTTAAATTATGAGGACAAAATTGTAAAATTAGTGAGTGTAATGATTAGAAGCACTTAGAAGTTGTTAGAAGCATGGGGAGGGGTGCTTGACTAAAATTGTTTTTAAGTAATTAATTCAATCACTTGTGTTTACAAACACTTTAAAAGTGATTCTATTTAAAAAAAAAAGTGCTTTTAAGCACATAATTTTGTTTGTAAACACCCACTAACAAGTTAAAAAATCAGAAGTTTCACACAACTCCGATCTATCTCCTTAAATCCAAATTGAAAACGTTGCCCCCTTCCAATTTGAATTTCTCCATGCACATCTCCCACCTTCTACATAATCTCAAAATAAACATAGGTTTATAGAGAGAGAAATCTGAGAATTATTATTCTTTATCCAAAATGACCCTATATATTTAATAAATTTAGTTTTTACTTTGTAATGAACATTCAATTATTATAAAAAAAAAAAAAAAAGAACATTCAATTATTGTCATTTTTTTAAAGGATAAAATGGTAAGAAATGTTTTAAAACTTTAGAATTTCAATCATATTAAATAGGTTTTCACAATTAGTATGAAAAAAAGAAATATTTTAGAGTACGAAGAGATGAGTATATTAATACTCGGACGCATTGGTTTACGGATTACTTCAATTTAATCATGTTTTAATTAAATTAAAATTTGGCTAAAATACTAATGTGAAGATGTTAAAACTCTCTCGTCGTAATTTATAATTTTTATTTTTTAATTAATAGATAAATTTAAATGTGTTTAATTAAGCTAGTAGTATAATTGGATGGATAAAATGAGACCACCAATTTCAATTTTGGTGTTTCATATCTTATTATACCATATGAATAATTAATATGTTAAAAAAATAATTAACATTTTATGATAATGTAATGACATGCAAAAATAAATTGGAAAGAAATAGAGCAATGAAATGGATGAGTGGGATGGGGGTGTATTGTTTGTTTGTATGTCCAAGTGTGGAAGGGGGCTATATTAGGGTGAAGAAGAGGACAACATAGTGTATTTACGAATAATAAAGGTGTGGACAAATAGATGTATAGCAGCGTGGTGGCAGTACACAATGCAAGAATTGTGATTCCGTGCCCCAAAAACCACACCACATATAACACTTCACTAAACCTCACCTCGATTTGATCGTTCATCACTCTCTCTCTCTCTCTGATTTTTCATTTTTTTTTAAATTTTCTCTCTCTAGTTTGGCAGTAATGACAGTGATTGAGTGGCAGTGCAAGAAAAGAGAGCGAGAGTTTTCATTGGGAAGGTAAAGCTTTGCACCAAAACTCCTCTCAAAGACCTACCCTAACTTACGAAACACGCGCTACACGCAAATTTCCTTTTTGTTGGTGCAGGAGAGAGAGAGAGAGAGAGAGAGAGATAATTAAATTTAATGTTAGGTTAATGAGAGAGAGAGAGAGAGAGAGAGAGATAATTAAATTTAATGTTAGGTTAATGAGAGTGAGAGTGAGAGTGAGAGAGAGAGAGAGAGAGAGAGAGAAGGAGAAACCCCATTTCCAAAGGCGGAAGACAGAGGGCAAAACAACCCTTTGGTTCATTCATTATACATCTGACTACATACTAACAACTATTTAGGATTTTCTGTAAAAAGGCTGAACAAGTAAGCACAAAACTCGGGAGCCTCCTGCCTAGGTACATTCATAAAGAGAAAAAGTTTGCTTATGCGTGTGTACAACAGGAGAGAGAGAAACAGAACAAAGGCCTTCTTCTAATTCCCTTTTATTTATTTATTTATTTACAATTCAAACCACAATCAGAGAAAAGAGAAAGAGAGAGAGAGAGAAAATGGAGGAGGAGGAGGGTAACACGAATTCATGTCTGATGGGGTTCGGAGAAAACAATAATGGGTTTTGCCCTATTTTAATGGAGAGCGGAAATCTCCTCCCTCTTCCGTCGCAAGACCTAAACCGCGTGGTTTCCAACAACACGAGCACTGGGTACTACTTCATGGACGCACGTGCGAAGATCATGGCTCATCCGCACTACCATCGCCTCCTCTCGGCCTACGCTAATTGTCACAAGGTAATTAATTAGTTAAAGTTCATCATCACTTTTGCCCTAGCTAGCTAATTAATTTAATTGTGATGAATATGGCAGATAGGAGCTCCGGCGGAGGTTGTGGCGAAACTGGAGGAGGCGTGCGCATCGGCGGCTGCGATGGGGCGGCACGGGTCAAGCTCTGTGGGGGAAGATCCGGCACTTGACCAGTTCATGGAGGCCTACTGTGAAATGCTGAGCAAATACGAACAAGAGCTCTCCAAACCCTTCAAAGAGGCCATGCTTTTCTTGTCCAGAATTGAGTGCCAGTTTAAAGCCCTCACACTTTCGCCCTCTGCTTCTTCTGCAGGTTATATTTAATTAATTATATACTAGTATGAAGTATAAACCCCTCTCTCTCTCTCTCTCTCTCATGTACTAGTAGTATATATATAACAAGATTTATTACTGCAGCAGCACCTTAATTGATTTCGATCGAGTAATTTATACCTGCATGTGCATGTTTCCAAGAAAATAGTGATTTTTGTTTACATTCGAAATAGTAGTGTAGTGTGTTTCCACTTTTCAGATGCAGTTCCGCCATTGTTTCTCTTTCTTCCACATTTATACTCCTTTTTCTTTCACTATATATACTGGACTACAATTTAACCTAGCTAATTAGCTTTAGGGCTTATATAATATTCCATTAATATTTAAAACTAAACCCCACTTGTAAATTACCAATTTCATGTTTGTTCTACTTGAAACAATTATTTTCAAGATTTCATATAAAGTATACAGTATGTTTGGATAGATGTAATCAGATCTAAAATAAAATTTCATACCTGATTGTGGACATATTAAATGTATGTGATTCAAGAAGATAAGTCATTTATTAACTAGATTTCATTGCCTCCAACATTTAAATTAATTAATAATGTAGTTAAGGCAGGGTGACATAAGATGAGTACCCCGAGCCACACTTCATAGAATAATTTGATCTCTATTTTTATTTGTTGTAATATTCATTTTTACAATGAATCAGCGGTAATTAATTTAGCGTGTAAAGATGGAGTTGCTTAATTTGTTGTATATATATATATGCTGAAGTAGTCTTAGTCTCACAAATTGCACGTGCTTTTAGTTTTTATTGAATTTTGTATTAATTGCTTTCTAACATTTTGACTTCAGTAATTTTAATCTTTTTAAAGAGCTTGCTAGGGACGATATTTATCTACTCTTTATATTGTGTGCTGCTAGGAGTTTGAATATCATGATATATTACCAAATAGTTCATCCGTCCCACTACAAGTTTTCCACTTTACTTTCATCTATAAGTTTCTTATTTCATTTTTTATATATTATTCTCTCTCAATCATATCACTTTACTTTATTTATTATTTTATCATACTTCATTTTTTATCCATCTAATATTTTCTCTATCAACATTACATCACTTGTATTACATCTATTGTTTTATCATATTTGTTAATCAAAACACTTAAATTAAAGAAAGGGGAAACTTAAAAGTGGGACGGAGGGAGTAGTATATATGTAATATTGAAGAACAATGTTATTTTCTATATAATTACATATGGTTACAATGTAGTTATAAATAGTGGAAAACATGGAGTATATAAAAATTGAGAATTAATGAGGAGATCTATCATTAAAGATTTTTGTTGTCATTAAAAGTCAATTTTCTTGTATTGTTATGCATCATTCAATTAAAATCACCCATAGATATAATATGCCTCTTAATGTACATGTACTATAAGACAAGATCTAGTGATAATTTACCTAGTTTGAAACCTTTATTTCTTAACTTGAAATACTTGAGACCATCTATAGGTAACCCTGGAAGATTGAAATAGAGATTTTGCCACGTCACTTTAGATAAAGATATTTGGTTGTATATGTTAGATTCCCTAATTTACTTGCCCCTCTTGTGTAACCTAATAACTTTCAAGGCCGGACCAAGGCAATATCACAATCAATATACTGTTTGAGATTCTCGATCATTTTGTATGCCTTTACTGTTTGTGTAGATTGTTACAGACGTGTTTTTTTACTCCATAAATGATATCGGGCCTGACGTGGTAACTGCGAAATGCTTATTCAAATTGAGTCACTCTAACAAAGTGTATGAGTCTTGTACATTTCTTTAGTAGGGGAATTTTGGTGAGATCAGAACGAATTGAACAAAATAAATAAATAAAATGAGCTTTGTTAAAATGATGTTCTCTAGCTCATGCCCGTCTTATTACCTATATATATATTTGTGTGACAGCTGCATGTACGGAAGCAATGGAGAGAAATGGTTCATCAGAAGAAGAGGTGGATGTGAACAACAGTTTTATAGACCCTCAAGCAGAAGACAGGGAACTGAAAGGTCAGCTTTTACGGAAATACAGCGGGTATTTGGGAAGCCTCAAGCAGGAATTCATGAAGAAAAGAAAGAAAGGAAAGCTGCCTAAAGAAGCTAGGCAACAATTACTCGATTGGTGGAGCAGGCATTACAAATGGCCGTATCCATCAGTACGTCCATCATCTTATTATAATCTCAAATCTTAATTTAATCACATTTTTCATATATATACATAAGTTTTAATTTGAGCATTCAATGGTACGTGGTTGTAACTATAATCGATAGAAAGAAACAAGATTGCATGAAAAGCATTGATCTAATATTCAAGCTAGCATCCCTAGTGATAATAGCAATAAATGTGGCCTGTAATTGGAGGAACATTTTTTTTTTTTCTTTTTTTTAGGACCGTAATTATGTGGTGGTAACAATTAATTGTAGGGAATTCGACACATTTCAGCCAAATTAGGGTGTTTCGGGTTGACAAAATTAGGTCATATATCAGGCCAAACATGTGACTTTTTAGCCAAAATTGGACATAATTGTGCAAAAATGAAAATATATATATATTCCCCCTCTAGCTTATTTGTGAAAAACTTGTGCATTTATATGTGTGAAATTGTGAATGAACAGGAATCTCAGAAGCTGGCGTTGGCTGAATCGACGGGACTGGACCAGAAGCAAATAAACAACTGGTTCATTAACCAAAGGAAGCGGCACTGGAAGCCGTCGGAGGATATGCAGTTTGTGGTGATGGATGCTACACACCCTCACTATTACATGGACAATCCTTTCCCCATGGATATTTCCCCAGCCCTTCTTTAGACCCTTTCTACCCCTAAGTCTGCATGCATCAACCTTCTAATTAAAAGCAACTAAATTCTTCGTCAACTATGTTAAGAAGATTGTATTACTACTTAACTTATTAAGGTCTGTAGCCCCTATTTAATCACTGCTACCTATATCTATCTAATATTTATACTGGACTAGTAGTAAATATCTAACCAGAGCTGGACAATTATTTTATCATTATCAATAGTCCATCTTTGGCTTCGCTTTGATTGTGTCGCCTTTCGAAACTTTTAATTTGTGGATTGTGGTTTTCGTGCTATATAAATAAATTAAGGATTTCAAATTTAGTACTCCCTCCGTTCAGGTATATGTTTCCCACTTCTTTTTGGTATTTTGATTAAGAAATATGATAAAATAATAGATGTAGTACAAGTAATGTGATGGTGAGAAATAAAATACTCCCTCCGTCCGCCTATAAGTTTCCCATTTTACCATTTTAGTCCGTCCGCCTATAAGCTTCCCATACCCTTTTTGGTAAGTACTTTTTCTTACACTTCACTTTATATTTTACTTTTTATCTCTATCTCTCTCCTTCTTCCAATCACATCACTTGTACTATATCTATTATTTAATCACTTTTCTTAATCTTTGTGCCAAAAAGTAGCGGGAAGCTTATAGGCGGACGGAGGGAGTAATAGATTAGTATGAGATAAAGTATGACAAAATAATAGATAAAGTTCTTTTTGGTATTTTGATTAAGAAATATGATAAAATAATAGATGTAGTACAAGTAATGTGATGGTGAGAAATAAAATAATAGATTAGTATGAGATAAAGTATGACAAAATAATAGATAAAGTGTAAGTGATGTGATTGGAAGAGAGAAAATAATTTATCAAAAATGGAATGATGAACTTATAGTGGAACATCTAAAAAAGGAAATTGAGAAACTTATAGTTGGACAGTGTATTTTAAAATTTCACATTTATTCCACGTTTAAAATTATCTACTTCCTCCATTCATCAATAGTATATTTATACTTTTGGACACATATTTTAAGAAAAAATTGGTAAAGGGGGTTGTGGGATTATTGTGAGATAAAAATAAAGTGATTGTTTGTATAAAAAAAATGTACGTCCTCCGTCCCAGAGGAACTTGCACCCTTGGAGTGGCACACATTTTAAGAAATGTGTAAGAAAAAGTGTAATGAGTGATGTTTTGAGGGGTAGTTTTGTAAACTTTTATGAATAAATTAAAGTAAAAAGTAGATTGAGTGTGGAAAAATAATGACATATGGGTAAATATGAGTATATTTTAAGGGTAAGGGTTATGAAGATATTTCCTTTTATGGAGTGTGCAAATTGGTATGGGACATCCATATATAGAAAGTGTGCAAATTCTTATGGGACAGAGGGAGTACATAGTTTTGGTGAATAGTCAAATAATGAAAATTGTTGGAATTAATTAATTGAGAAATTAGAATTACAAACATGTAATTCTCAATGTAGTGGAAGATTCTAGAACTCGGTTGAATCCCACATACAGTACGTACTGTGATCCTTGTAGTCAGAATACGATCACATGAATTGATTCATGAATCATTTCTTGTATCCACAATCTAAGTGTCTTTGAGTGTGAAATGTTCTATTGCACAAAATACGAATTCTCAGTTTCTGTCTTCTATTTGTCTTTGGTGTGGAGAAGAGAACTCATTTCTCTCTACCATAGAAGATATGAAAATCGCGCTGAATTTTCTTTTCTTATCAGGAGGTTATCTTATAACGGCTCCCCTTATTATCCACTTTCATATGTGGATAAATATACTCCCTCCGTCACAAAGGAACTTGCATCCTTGAGACGACACATATTTTAAGAAATGTATAAAAAAAAGTGTAATGAGTGATGTTTTGAGGGATAGTTTTGTAAACTTTTATGAATAAAGTAAAGTAAAAAGTAGATTGAGTGTGGAAAAGTAATGACATATGGGTAAATATGAGTATATTTTAAGGGTGAGGGTTATGAATATATTTCCTTTTATGAAGTGTGCAAATTGGTATGGGACATCCATATATGGAAAGTGTGCAAATTCCTGTGGGATGGAGGGAGTATATTTTAATAAATAAAATCATTATTTATTTACATCTCCCACTCACATATGAAGTTTGAACCTTAAACTCATTTACTTCACATATGTGTACCATCAAATAACACATTTTCATACAGGCAAATAAATCGTGTGACCTTAGAGAATATGAGTTTTCACGCTATACACTTGTTAAGGATATATAGCAACTCAACCAGTTTTATATGAAGATTTCAAAACTCGTTATACCCCAAAACTCTTTCAATACCTTGAACATAAGAGCATATTTAACCTTTTATTAAATCTATGTATTCATAATCAAGTACCCAACTCGATTGATCGATCAATGAACACAATAGAACATGTTAATAAAAACGTTCTTCCTTTTTGTTGGTCCTTGGTGGAGTATGACACAAGTGTATGGGGGGGGGGGGGGGGAATGCACTTGTGTATGCAAATTCTTTTCTTTTAAAACAAAACAGGTCTTATCAGGCAGGTTGTCTCACAACTGGCCTGAGTGAACTTTGATAGATACTTGTCCTACTGATTACTATTGAGTGATCAGTTGGCTAAATATCTAAAAGAGTTGCTAAGTGCGGAATGTGGTTGGCCTTTGACTTAAAGAAATACTCCAAGTTAATTTCTGAAAAGACAGTTATCAGGGACTTTGTCCAAAACAGTTTTTCTCACTTACTGAGTTTTGCTTCTTTGAAAATATGATTGAATGTAAGTGTAATAAAGAAAGCAGTAAGTAAATGGCACACAAGTTTATAGTGGTTCAGAGACTCAAGCTCCTACATCCACTTTCCTTGATTGAACAGGATAATTCCTTCACAATGGAATTAGCTTGTTTTATAGTGCCAAGGTGCACTGATCAACAACACTCTCTTGGTGTTTTGATCCCTAGGATAATCTGAGTCCTAGTGCTCAATCTCTCTGAGTTAAGACTGTGTTTCATTCTAACTGTCCTTAACTCCTCACTTCTACAACAAACACTCTCTTCACTAAATGAGATAAGGGTTTGAGGTTTGGTTCCAACTAGTAGAGATATCCTTTACAATAAGAACAATGTAAAGGCTTAGGATATCTCAATGCTAAACTTTGGATGTTTACAAAAATTGGCTTAGCTAAATGAAGTGATTCAGGAAACTTGAGATTCTAAAGAACAGCTTGGTTTCCTTTGAAAGCTTGATGATAGTTTGATAGCTTGTAGTTGGATTTTGAATCCCTTTGATCACTTCTGTATTTATAGACAAATTTGAACAACTAACCGTTGGAGGGATAGCAATTCAAATATGTCTATTTGCAGCACCATTGAAACGGCTATGAAGCTTGGCATCCTTTTATCCACTGTGTAAAAGGGCTATTCAATGGTTGCTTGAATGAATGTGTTGACTTCTGAAAAATGCGGCTGAGAAGACTTGTGTCAGATTCCAAATATGCACATTTCCCAAGGTTGATTTGTGGCAAAACCTACACTCAACCAACAGTCAGATGGGACAAGCTCCCTGAACATTCCTGCTGCAATTTAGAATGTTCCAACATTCATTCAATGCTTCACTCTTTAATGCTCTAAGTCTTCAATGCTTGGTTCAGGCATGATTGGCAATAAATGCTTCATTGAATGTGTCTTCTGTAAGCTTTTGACATTCAATGCTCTTGATCATTTGTACTTCAACTGTCTTGATCATTTGCATTTATGAGTACTGCATTAATGTTCTTGATCTCTTCAGCTCAGTTGTCCACTTGGTCAGTTTGTCTTGAAAGTTCAGCAACTTTGGCCTAGACATTTAACACTAATCAAGCTGCCTAACATTTCAGCTTTGGACAACTATCCTGAACACTAAAATCTCACAACATTCCTGGGACTTTTAGACTTAAGCATTCTACCTACTCAAGTGTACTGAGACAACTTGCCTGAACTAGACTTGAGCATATCTCAACTGATCTGAACATCATCAATCAGGGGTTTTGGTATCTAGATCAAAATCATTTTATTCCCAACAATTTCCCCCTTTTTGATGATGCCAAAACCTATTACAAAGGAACCTTGACTTATACTATACTTTACCTTCAGGATGAGTGAACTAGTCAACTTTCTTGAAAGAAACTGTTAGCACAATAAATCAAGTATATATGTCATGTCAGGTTAGTTGAGATAATGAGTTGTTATCTCTTGATAGGAAATCAGTGGTCCTTTTATATATATCATTGAGCATTACAGATCAGAAAATCAAAAAGGACAACAAGACTGATACAAGGAAAACAGAATAACAACAATCATAAACAATCATAAAAACCAGATAGGGAAGAGATGAACTTATCCATTAGAGAGTTCCATCATCTTGAGGAGCAATGCCATATTGAGCCCAGACCCTTTTCTTCAGCTCCCAAACATCCTTGTTGGAGCCTCTAGGGCCAATCTTCATCTTCTCCATCTTCATGATGTTGATGAACTCCTCCAGAATCTTTCCCTCATCAATTAAGTTCCCATTGAACTTAGGAGGCATGTACAGAATTGGACCAGGGGCCTTGAATTCAACTCTTGCCATCTCAGCTGCTGCAAACAGTCTTTGGTAGAGGTCCCTATGGTTCTCAAACATGAACTGGACAAAGACTTCATCCACACTCTCTTCAAGCCACTTTCCAATGACATAGAAGTCATATACAAAACTTCTCTTGGCCTCCTCCCATGCATCATTCAGTGAGATTGGAACCCACGTATCATGGTGAGGGTACTGAGTGTCCCATCTTTGCAGCATTTGAGGTTTGAGTCTTCTGTATGAAGCTCTCCTTCTTGGAGCTTTGAAGTTTGCCCTTCTTTCATCCCTTGCCTTGTTGGCCTCCACCAACTGATCCATCCTTTCTTTAGCTCTTTGAAGAGCTAGCTTCTCCCGTGTTTCTGGATCTTTCCCAAAACCTTCTTCAAACAATTTGGAAGGATCATCAGCAAGCTTGGGCACAACAACTTCAGGCTCTCTGTCCTGAACCTCCTCTTCAATGTCTTCTTCTTCAATGGCAGGCAGCTTGGCTGCTTTCTTCAATCTCTTTGATTGCCTTACTGGAGTAGATTTTTCAGACTGAAATTCTGATGGCAAAGTCAGGCTGGTTGGGAATTCATTGAAGGCTTGCAATTCCTTCCTTTTTCTTTCAGATGACCTTGTCACCTTCCCCCTTACTTCAACAACTTTCTCTTTGGGGTCAAGTCCTGCTGACTCACCACCAGGCCTTTGTTGCTTCCTTGCCTGACTCTCCATTGCAGACATCATGGACTCTTTAACAACAATTTGAATCTGCTATTCCTCAGTCAATTTTTCAATATCCATTGGGCCTTTGCCTTTCCCAATGTCTTCTACTGCCTCCTCCTCAACCTCAGGGACCTTCTCCTTTCCCCTTGGTTCACCAATCACCAAGGTTCCCTTTGCCCTTGCTCTCCCTCTTTCCCCCTTTTTGGCATTATCAAAACACTGGGGCTTCAATTCACTCATAGAGACTGAGAGATGTGAGTGGGCTTGAGTGAGGGACTTCAACTCCTGCAGTAGATAAACATTCTCATCATGAATGTTTTGCATTTTATCATCTGCCATGCTTAAGAAAGTGTGAACTGGCTTCATCTTTTGAGTAACAATTGCATCCAATGTGGCTTTCAGTGATTGATCAAGTTTGGCCTGAAGTTGTTCAGTGAGGTTGGCCACAACTTGATCAGACACTTTGGCCATAAGTTCTACAGTGAACTTCTCAGCAGCCTCCTTCACCATTGCAGCTTTCAATTCTTCAGCCTTCTTTCTCTGGGCTGCTGTCCTCTGCCTTAAAGCATCCTTGATTGTTTTTCTCAAGGCTTTCACATTATGCTTGTACAAATCTTTGAGACCCTGCTGCTCTTTCTTCACAGATCTTGTGAATTTTCCCATAGCATCCTTGGCCTTTGTCACTTCAGTTGAAACTGTTTGCAGTCCAGTTTCAACTCCACAAATTCTTGCATCTAATGTGGGCAGGATCACCTCCTCTGAGCCAGTTAGCCTCATCTCCACAGAGGCTAGAGTCTTTCCTTGGCCATCCAGAGTATCAATTGTTGCTGCATGTGCCTTCCCAACTTCCCTGACCAAAGTATCCAACTTCTCTGATTGTTCTTCAATGATAGATGCAGTTTGAGTAGCAATTTGAAAACCAGCTTCAGTGGTGTTGGCTTGCTCAAAGTACAACTTATTCAAGGTGGATACATTGGCTGATACTGCCTTAAGATCAATATCAGTATCAACTTGAATATCTGTAAGGGAGGCATCTGCAAAAATTTGCTCAATTGTAACAGCAACAAAATCTGCAAAACTAAGAGTGTTAGTAAAAACTCCCTCAACACCCTCATTCTTTCTTTCTCCCATAAGGTCTGATACATCAGCACCTTCTCTCTCATTTTCAACTAAATTCTTTTCTTCAATATTCATTTCAGATGGACTCACATTCATTGGAGAATCAGGCCTCCTTTCACCAAGGGATTCATCAAGTTCAGATTTGACTTGAAGAATTGCCTGACTCTCATATTGGGCTGCACCCAATATTTCTACTTCATCTCCCTCTACTTGTGGTGCACTTAGGGAACCTGTAATCACACAATCCTCACCATCATCTCCCTCTGAGTTTTCACCACTATCAACCTTTTCAACTCCTTCCATTCCTAAACCTGACACCTCTATATCCTCAACAGGATCCACAGAGGGCAGTTGTTGGGAGATCACAGTGCTTGGGCATCCCAAGGCCACTGAGTCATCCTGAATGACTAAAGGCTGGTCAATGTCCAACTGTCCTGACATTGATGAGGCTTTAGCCAAACTAGCTTCTCCCATGGAAGTCTCAACATTGTCAAGCTGTGCCTCAGGTTCAGAAGAACCATCCTTGGCCAATGCATCTTGGACTGAGTCACCATCTTTGGTCAACTCCTCTGAATGATCATAGTCCTTTATAGAATGATAGGTCAAGTAATGTACCTGAGCAGAGTTGAGGCCAGGAGGGTTGGGATTGGTGTTATCATCATCATCATCATTGTCATCATCAGATGGGCTATCAGGGTGCCTGAGTCCCTGTGCAATTCTTTCTCTCTCAGCAAGCACCTTCTCATGAACAATGGTGCAAAAAAAGGCCTCAGTGGTCAACACACTGGATTTCTTCACATTTGCAAAATGCAAGAGCCTGTTCTCTTCAACCTGCCACCAGCTTGCTCCTTTATCCTGAATAGCCTGAGCTATTTCCACCATAGTTCTATCCTTGATCTCAACAAGAGCTCTGAGATCATAGAACTGTTGTTGCAGCCTAGGATAATCCTTCAATCCTGGATATAATTCATCCACATTAGCCTTGTCAATCTGCCTCAGCATCCCCTCATAGGTGTACTCTTCACCACTTTCATCTCCAGAAGAGTTGGTTTGGGATTCAGGAGGGTTGGATTGGGATTCAGGTAGGTTTGGCTGGATTTCAGGTAGGTTGGGTTCAGAAGGATTGGGTTTAGAAGTGCTTAAGACAAGTTGGGATTCAGGTGCTTTTGAGAGCAATGAGCCTGAAGAGGTAATTGGAATGGCTGGAATGGGTGGGAGAACAACTTGATCACCTTCTTGAAGAACAGTTTCAAGAAGTTTGGTATATGAGAGAAGTCTTGGATCAAGTGGGGAAAAAGGTCTGTCCTCAAGATTGACCAAATCTGCCAGCACATCAATACCTGCTCTGTCAGGGGCACCTTCTGGAGAGTAAAACTTCTTTGCAATGATTGGGGCATCTTCAGGAGTCTTGCACTCCTCTTCTTCATGCCTTGATGGGGATATTCTTTCTGATTGAATATCAGGAGAGTTGGCTTCAGGGCTGTTGGACTTGGAGTTAGACCTACTTGCTTGTCTAATCTCCTTGAAGAACTCTTTCTTCTTTTTCTCCTCTTCCATCAACTTCTGCTTCTCAGAAGTTTTGATTATCCTTCTCCTCCTTTCATATCTTGTTGGCTGGTCAAGATCCCTATATTCTGTTACACTTTCAGGCTGTAAGGGGACAACCTCTCTGAATTCTTCACCCTCTTCAGGGGGGTTGACTCCTTCATCAGCAACCTTCTCAATCTCCTCAGAAGTGGCTCCTCCACTTCTTGACTGGCTTTCTGGTGAAGATTCACTCAGAATCTTCTTCATCTTTGGCTGAACTTTTGGTGGTTGGGCTTTCCTCTTTCTTGGAGAGGCTTTGATTGCTGGAACAGCTGCAACAACTTTCTTGGAGGCAGCCTCCTGCTTTCTCTTTTCTGTCTTAGAAGACAGCTTTCTGAACATCACCTTTTGAGCAGGAAAAGGCTTTGGCTTGGCTTGAAGGTGGGTATAATGAGCAAATCTTTCCAAGAGCAGGCTGGCTCTTGTGCAGAACTGGAGTCTTCCATCAACCACCACCTTGTGGTGTTTCACCTCCTTAAACTTGAATTTCTCATTCATTATCTTGTCCAAAATAAAACTTTTCCAGTCAAACTTGACTCTCTTCTCAGCAGAGTCAATCACAGCAGCCATCACTCTTAACTTAGGCATACTGATTTGTTCAACACTCCCAGAGTGACTTAACAAACTCTTCACCACACAATCAAACAAGTGCCTAAAAACTGGCTTTAAAGTATTCTTGTTTTGAGCACTTACTAGCTTTTTGGGTGTAAGCAACCATGGAAAGTAGAACTCCTGATCATCTCCTTCCTTGTAAGTTTCTGGATTCTGGCCTTCTGATGGTAGCCCAAAGCTAGCATCCAAATCCTCTGCAGTGAAGATGATGGTGTGTTGACTTTCTTCTTCTTCATCTTCCTCAGCATATGTGAGCTTAGTGCACACATCACCCTTCTTGCCCTTCCATCTAAGATGGGCAAAGAATTCAGCCATGAAGGAGTTCAGGCAGGAATCTGGCTTGGTGCCTAGGAACTTCTCTAGCCCAGCCTCCTTTAGCCATTGGAGGACTTGATGAACTTCAGTGTCTGGACTATCAAAAGCTACTAATTTCTCAAACCAGAGAGAACTTGTGTTGTTAAGATATGAAAAGTCAATGTCCAAAGATGGATCATTGAACTCTACAAGGTCTTCTCTCTTGATTTTGGGAGCCATGGATAATATGAGAGTTGGGTAGGTTTTTGGAGAGGGGTTGCAGGTTTGAGAGGTTTTGAAAATCTTAAGAGTTTTGGAATTTTGAATGCGTGAGGATGAAAGTAAAACTGAGGAGTTTATATATGTGGGGAGTTTATTAACCGTTGGTTAATAGATAATGGCAGTGGGTAATAGTAAAAACCAATTGAATAAAGTGGGGTAGTGGGCTTTAGGCGGTTTGATGGAAGCTTAATGCAAATCAATGGTCTTGATGATGGCTCAAGAATTCATGAAATCCCAATTAAGATTTTGCATTAAATGCTGATTTGCCTTTTTGGTGGTAAAAATCTTTATAGCACACTCCATCCTAAAATGGCCTACTCTTAGACCAAGAAATCTTTAAATGTCTAATCAATGCTAAAAATAGCAATGATTATCCAATTAACTCGGACAAACATCCTGAGATGTGCTTTGATTTCTGTGAAGGTCAAACTGCTTGATGAACTTGCCTGAGTGGGTCCCAAAGTTGCTGACTGGGTCCCACTTGGACAAAGCTCCTGACCAACATTGCTGAACAACATAGGGACAACTTTGCTGAGTTTCCCTCTTTGGCTGGCTGCTTCAGTGAGGTTGGTCAACTTTGCTGAAGTTCAACTTGATGAACTTCCCCCTTCATATGAGCTTTCTTTCCTCATTTCTCCATCTTGCCTGGATCAAGTAAGCCCAATTCAGCTGACAATTCCAAGAACCTTGCTTCAGCTAGAGGCTTAGTCAAGATATCAGTTTTTTGCTTATCAGTGTGAATTTTGACAAGCTTGATATCTTTCTTCTCCACATGATCCCTTATGAAGTGATGCTTGATATCCACATGCTTGCATCTGGTGTGGAGCACTGGCTTCTGTGAGATGGCAATTGCACTATTGTTGTCACAGAATATTGGCACTTCATTTGAGATGACTTTGTAGTCTCTAAGTTGCTGTCTGAGCCAAAGTATCTGAGCACAGCAACTTCCAGCTGCTACATATTCTGCTTCAGTTGTTGAAGTTGCAACTGTATTTTGCTTTTTGGAGAACCATGAGATAAGCTTGCTGCCCAAGAATTGACATGTTCCTGAGGTGGATTTTCTGTCAATTCTACAACCTCCATAGTCTGCATCTGAATATCCAGTGAGCTCAATGTTGTCATCAGCTGGATACCACAATCCAAGATTCTCAGATCCCTTGAGATATCTTAGGATTCTCTTGGCAGCATCAAGGTGGCTCTTCTTTGGATTTACTTGGAATCTTGCACACACTCCAACTGCAAATGTGATATCAGGCCTGCTTGCAGTGAGATATAGCAAGGATCCTATGATTCCCCTGTAGTTAGTGGAGTTTGTTGACTCTCCACTTTCATCAGGATCCATTTTCCAGTTAGTATTCATAGGAATTCTGACTGGCTTGCTTGCAGCACATCCAAATTTCTTGATCATGTCCCTTGTATACTTGGCCTGATTGATGAATATCCCCTTCTTTGATTGAGTGACTTGAAGTCCTAAGAAGAAATTCATCAATCCCATCATGGACATCTCAAATTTGCTCTGCATGAGTTTGGAGAACTTCTCACACAGCCTCTCATTTGGAGATCCAAATATAATGTCATCCACATAGATTTGGACTAACAAGATATCATCTCCTTCACAGATTCTGAACAAGGTTCTGTCAACAGTGCCTTTGACAAAACCATGATCTAAGAGAAACTGTGATAAGGTGTCATACCAAGCTCTTGGAGCTTGCTTTAAGCCATAGAGAGCTTTCTTCAATCTGTACACCTTATCTCCATCTTCAAAGCCTGGGGGCTGTTCCACATATACTTCTTCTTTGAGCACCCCATTGAGAAATGCACTCTTTACATCCATTTGATACACTTTGAACCTCATGTGAGCTGCATATGCTAAGAAGAGTCTGATTGCCTCAAGTCTGGCCACTGGAGCAAAGGTCTCATCATAATCAATCCCTTCAGATTGACAATATCCCTTGGCCACCAGTCTTGCTTTGTTTCTCACAATGATGTCATTTTCATTTTTCTTATTTTTGAACACCCATTTGGTTCCAATGACATCTTGATGAGTTGGCCTATCTACCAGCTCCCAAACTTCATTTCTGGTAAACTGGTTCAGCTCCTCTTGCATGGCTATGATCCAGTTGGTATCTTGGAGTGCTTCCTCAATGTCTTTTGGTTCCTGTTCTGAAAGGAAACAACAAAACAAAGCACTTTCTCCATGAAATCTTCTAGTTTTGATCCCTTCACTTGGATTGCCAAGTATCAGGCTAGATGGGTGGTCTTGCAACCAAGTCCTTCTAGACCTGATCCCTTCAGGAGGATTGTCCTCATCTGAAGTTGGATCACTAGATTCATTAAATTCAGGAAAGTTAATTGAAGGATCAAGTTCAGGATCATATTCAGGGGTATTGTCCTCATTGTCAGATAAGTTGACATTTTCATTGGTTCCCCCTTGAATATTGGATCCATTTACTACCTCAGCATTGCCTGCTTCTTCATTGGTAGTTGTTACCTGGTTTTGAACTTGGATGGGGTCAGTCAGTTCAATTTCACCTTCAGGTTGGTTGACTTCAGGTTGATTGCCATCAGGTAGGTTGTCCAGTTTTTTATTATCATGCAATTCAGGCTGGGCAACATCTACAAACACTGTTTCCTTGCTTTGAAGCCTTAGTCTGGTTGTTCTTTGTGTTATCTCATCAATATTCAGGTTTCTATCCCTGAACTCATCAATAGATTCATCAAACACAACATGAGGTGTTTCTTCCACAATAAGAGTTTTGCAATTGTAAACTCTGTAAGCCTTGCTGATTTGTGAATATCCAACAAATATTCCTTCATCAGCTTTGCTGTCAAAAGCTTTCAATTGCTCTTTCCCATTATTGTGAATGAAACACTTACAACCAAATATGTGAAAATAAGCAACAGTGGGCAATCTACCTTTCCATATTTGATATGGGGTTTTACCTTGTCCTTTGGTGATTAAGGACCTGTTTTGAGTGTGACATGCAGTGCTAATGGCTTCAGCCCAGAACCTTTTAGGCAGTTTGGATTCAGCAATCAAGGTTCTTGCTGCCTCTTTCAAGGTCCTGTTCCTTCTTTCAGCAACCCCATTTTGTTGAGGTGTTCTTGCTGCTGAAGTTTCATGAGTGATGCCATTCTTGCTGCAGTACTCATTGATATATGAGTTTATGAATTCAGTGCCTTTGTCTGATCTGATCTTGACAATACTTAGGCCCTTTTCATTGCTCAATCTCATCATCAATTCAGGTAGCTTGACTTGGGTCTCCTTTTTGTTCAGCAAGAATACTACCCAAGTGTACCTGGAAAAATCATCAACAACAACTAAAGCATATTTTCTTCCATTTATACTTACTGGGATTATTGGTCCAAATAAATCCATATGCAGTAGTTGAAGAACTCTCTCAGTTGAGATGACAGGCTTCCCTTTGAATGAAGCTTTGATCTGCTTTCCTTCCTGACATGGCTGGCATATGTGCTCTTTGGTGAACACTTGATTTGGCAGCCCTTTAACTAGAGAGTTTCTTGCAATTTTGTTGATGGTTTTGAAGTTCAGGTGGTTTAGTCTCTTGTGCCACAGCCAGCTTTGCTCACTTGTGCTTTTGGCAACAAGACAAACTGCTTCAGGGGTTTTGCTCCAATCTGCAAAATAGACATATCCCTTTCTCACCCCTGTTAGTAGCACCTGTTGTGTTGATTTGTTTTTTATAGTACATTCATTTGGTGCAAATTCAACACAATATCCTTTATCACAAATTTGACTTATAGACAGCAAGTTATATTTTAGGCCTAGGACATATGAGACATCAGTAATTTTAACACTACCAATGTTTAATGTACCATAACCTCTTGTGATCCCTTGAGAGCTATCTCCAAAGGTTACTGAAGGACCATCCTTTTCTATGAAATCTGAGAAAAGCTCCTTGTTTCCAGTCATGTGTCTTGAACATCCACTGTCCAAGTACCATGCTGTTTTCTTGTTGATGCTTCTCTTCTTCTTGTGGTCCTTGCAACCCTGCAAAGTCAAAATTTAGGTACCTTTTGAGTGTTGGGTCCTAGAGGGTTAGCTGTACCTTTTGGAACCCAAATCTGCCTGATTACTCTGATTGACTCAAAGTGACTGACTTGGTTTCCATTTACATCTACATACACAGTTTGACCCTTAAATGCCTTGGGTGGTTTCTGTGTATGGGTGTTAGCCTTGTAAGGTTCAGGAGAGTTGGTAAAATTCTTTGGGACATTTCTCCTGAAGTTACTAGACCTAGGTGAAGCTTGGTATGACCTTTGAGGATAGGGTTTTGGATGGACTTTACCTTTTGGCATGTAAGGTCCAGGCTTCCTGATTGTTTTATACCTGTCAGAGGGGATTGGCCTTAATCCATTCAGTTGGGGTTGCCTCATTTGAGTTGGCCTTTTCTGAACAGATTTTGGACAACTCCTCTGATGAGGATTCAGATAGGTTGGCCTTCCATTGGTTCTACCTTTCTGAACCTCATTTCTCTTATAAGCAATGCCTTTAACCTTTTCCATAGGTATGGGTTTAGGTACATTGTTTACTTGAGTTGGTATAAAAATTCCTTTACCCTTATCCTTGATCAGTGGTTGATTTACTTCCATTTCATTTTGTTGTGCCACTGATCTTACAAAAGTCATCTTAGAATTGCTTGATGAGGCAATACTAAGACCAGGTGAGGGTTCAAATGGATTATAG
Organism: Galeopsis tetrahit; assembly: GCA_963675135.1. Lineage (NCBI taxonomy): Eukaryota > Viridiplantae > Streptophyta > Magnoliopsida > Lamiales > Lamiaceae > Galeopsis > Galeopsis tetrahit. The sequence continues at coordinate 20,990,893 of OY776130.1, forward strand.
CTTAATCCACCCTTTTGAGCAAATGGTCTTTGGAATCCTTGAATTTCCTCTATTGCCTTAGCAGATTTGTTCAAGGCAGACATTTTCATTTTTAAGCTCCCCTCACTCAATTTTAGAGTATTAAATTCACTTGAGAGATTGTCAAATTTTGCTTGAAGAATTCTAAGATCAAAATCCTTTTTCCTCAAGGCCAGTTCTTGATCATCAATCAACTTTTGTTGTTCAGAGACTTTGAGAGACATTTCCTCATGTTCTCTCACAATCTGCTGATACAACTCAGTTGATTTAAAGTCAAACTCTGGTTCAGGAAGGTTGGGAGTTTGAGCTTTCGAATTCAGTAGCTCATTTTCTCTAAGTGCCATATTGCATACTTCTCTTAACCTGGTGAAATCCTCAAGTAACTTTCCAAAGTTGAGTTTCAAGTGGATTTCACTGGACTCATGTGTGTTATTTCAAATGCCATTTGACAGTCATCATCACTGTCACTGTTGGAGAACAGTCCATCATCAGAAGAGTAGACACTCTCTTCACTTGCTGAATCTCCAGCCATCATGGCCTTCCTGTTGTTCATCCTCTTGTCTCTTTTGTTCTGCCTTTCTTTTCTTTCTTTGGCACTTAGGTCAGGACAATCATACTGAAAGTGACCCTTTTTCTGGCAGTTGTAACACACATCTTCATCATCATTCTTCTTGCTTGAGGACTCCTTCCTCCTTGATGATGATGGTTCACCTTTGCTGAATTTCTTCCTATCAGCATATCTGTCTTCTTTCTTTTCATCAGAGACTTTGTCCTCTGATTTGTTGTCAGGAGAACTGAATCTCCTGGTTCTGTTGTCTTGGTAGAACTTCTTGTATCTACCAAATCTGGAGTTGAGCTTCTCAAATATCCTAGCCATGAGTGCCAGCTCCTCATTTATTTCAGATTTTGAAACAGATTGAGAGGATCTTTGAGTATTCTTCTTTTCTGTTTCAGCAGCTTTGAAGGCAACACCTTTGCTTGAGGAGGATGGCTCTTCATGCACCATCTTTCTGTTTAGATCAAACTCATATGCTTTGAGTTCAGAGAATACTTGCTGCATTGGCATGTTGTCAAGATTGCTGGTATTTTGCATCATGACAGAGTATATGTCCCACTTGGATGTGAGACTTCTCAGAATTTTCAAAGCAACCTCTCTTTTGGCATAGAACTTGCCAAGAGAGTTTATCTCATTCATGATGTCAGTGAATCTGCCATCAAGATGATCAATAGTTTCATTGGCTTCCATAGAGAATTGTTCATATTTTTGGATAGCCACTTGAAGCTTATTCTCCTTGATCTTTTGGGTACCTTCACACATAAGTGCTAAGGTGTCCCAAATCTCTTTAGCTGATGTGCAGTGGTACACTCTTCCCATCACTGCATCTGGAATGGTCTGGTACAATGTGTTCATTGCAATGTAGTTCAGGTTGTGCCTTTTTCTTTCTTCAGCTGTAAAGTCATCTTCATCCTTTGGCAGCAACTCCCTTGGATCTGCTTTCTGAGCATCAGTGAGCTTGGGATTTGCTTTAGTGAATGTGAAAGGCCCTCTAGTGATGACTTTAAGCATCTCATCATGCTGGCAAGCAAGATGTGCTCTCATCCTGATCTTCCAGAAATCATAGTTCTCAATTGAGAACATTGACAATTTGTGATGATAAATATGATTGACTTGGTTTGGACCCATGTTGTTGATGGTGTTGACAGCATCTCCTGGAACTGCATTGTTAGCCATTTCAACAGAAATAATATAAGATGAACACATATAGGTTTTTCAGAAATTTGGATCAGTTCAGTGACCACAGAAAATGTGATTTTGAAAATCAATGATTTTCAGAAGCAGTGGTCTATGAACCCCTGCTCTGATACCACTTGTTGGTCCTTGGTGGAGTATGACACAAGTGTATGGGGGAGGGGGGGTGGGAATGCACTTGTGTATGCAAATTCTTTTCTTTTAAAACAAAACTGGTCTTATCAGGCAGATTGTCTCACAACTGGCCTGAGTGAACTTTGATAGATACTTGTGTTAAGAAGCAACTAAATTCTTCGTCAACTATGTTAAGAAGATTGTATTACTACTTAACTTATTAAGGTCTGTAGCCCCTATTTAATCACTGCTACCTATATCTATCTAATATTTATACTGGACTAGTAGTAAATATCTAACCAGAGCTGGACAATTATTTTATCATTATCAATAGTCCATCTTTGGCTTCGCTTTGATTGTGTCGCCTTTCGAAACTTTTAATTTGTGGATTGTGGTTTTCGTGCTATATAAATAAATTAAGGATTTCAAATTTAGTACTCCCTCCGTTCAGGTATATGTTTCCCACTCCTTTTTGGTATTTTGATTAAGAAATATGATAAAATAATAGATGTAGTACAAGTAATGTGATGGTGAGAAATAAAATAATAGATTAGTATGAGATAAAGTATGACAAAATAATAGATAAAGTGTAAGTGATGTGATTGGAAGAGAGAAAATAATTTATCAAAAATGGAATGATGAACTTATAGTGGAACATCTAAAAAAGGAAATTGAGAAACTTATAGTGGGACAGTGTATTTTAAAATTTCACATTTATTCCACGTTTAAAATTATCTACTTCCTCCATTCATCAATAGTATATTTATACTTTTGGACACATATTTTAAGAAAAAATTGGTAAAGGGGGTTGTGGGATTATTGTGAGATAAAAATAAAGTGATTGTTTGTATAAAAAAAATGTACTTCCTCCGTCCCAGAGGAACTTGCACCCTTGGAGTGGCACACATTTTAAGAAATGTGTAAGAAAAAGTGTAATGAGTGATGTTTTGAGGGGTAGTTTTGTAAACTTTTATGAATAAATTAAAGTAAAAAGTAGATTGAGTGTGGAAAAATAATAACATATGGGTAAATATGAGTATATTTTAAGGGTAAGGGTTATGAAGATATTTCCTTTTATGGAGTGTGCAAATTGGTATGGGACATCCATATATGGAAAGTGTGCAAATTCTTATGGGACAGAGGGAGTACATAGTTTTGGTGAATAGTCAAATAATGAAAATTGTTGGAATTAATTAATTGAGAAATTAGAATTACAAACATGTAATTCTCAATGCAGTGGTAGATTCTAGAACTCGGTTGAATCCCACATACAGTACGTACTGTGATCCTTGTAGTCAGAATACGATCACATGAATTGATTCATGAATCATTTCTTGTATCCACAATCTAAGTGTCTTTGAGTGTGAAATGTTCTATTGCACAGAATACGAATTCTCAGTTTCTGTCTTCTATTTGTCTTTGGTGTGGAGAAGAGAACTCATTTCTCTCTACCATAGAAGATATGAAAATCGCGCTGAATTTTCTTTTCTTATCAGGAGGTTATCTTATAACGGCTCCCCTTATTATCCACTTTCATATATGGATAAATATACTCCCTCCGTCCCAAAGGAACTTGCACCCTTGAAACGGCACACATTTTAAGAAATGTATAAGAAAAAGTGTAATGAGTGATGTTTTGAGGGATAGTTTTGTAAACTCTTATGAATAAAGTAAAGTAAAAAGTAGATTGAGTGTGGAAAAGTAATGACATATGGGTAAATATGAGTATATTTTAAGGGTGAGGGTTATGAATATATTTCCTTTTATGAAGTGTGCAAATTGGTATGGGACATCCATATATGGAAAGTGTGCAAATTCCTGTGGGATGGAGGGAGTATATTTTAATAAATAAAATCATTATTTATTTACATCTCCCACTCACATATGAAGTTTGAACCTTAAACTCATTTACTTCACATATGTGTACCATCAAATAACACATTTTCATACAGGCAAATAAATCGTGTGACCTTAGAGAATATGAGTTTTCACGCTATACACTTGTTAAGGATATATAGCAACTCAACCAGTTTTATATGAAGATTTCAAAACTCGTTATACCCCAAAACTCTTTCAATACCTTGAACATAAGAGCATATTTAACCTTTTATTAAATCTATGTATTCATAATCAAGTTCCCAACTCGATTGATCGATCAATGAACACAATAGAACATGTTAATAAAAACGTTCTTCCTTTTTGTTGGTCCTTGGTGGAGTATGACACAAGTGTATGGGGGGGGGGGGGAATGCACTTGTGTATGCAAATTCTTTTCTTTTAAAACAAAACAGGTCTTATCAGACAGGTTGTCTCACAACTGGCCTGAGTGAACTTTGATAGATACTTGTCCTACTGATTACTATTGAGTGATCAGTTGGCTAAATATCTAAAAGAGTTGCTAAGTGCGGAATGTGGTTGGCCTTTGACTTAAAGAAATACTCCAAGTTAATTTCTGAAAAGACAGTTATCAGGGACTTTGTCCAAAACAATTTTTCTCACTTACTGAGTTTTGCTTCTTTGAAAATATGATTGAATGTAAGTGTAATAAAGAAAGCAGTAAGTAAATGGCACACAAGTTTATAGTGGTTCAGAGACTCAAGCTCCTACATCCACTTTCCTTGATTGAACAGGATAATTCCTTCACAATGGAATTAGCTTGTTTTATAGTGCCAATGTGCACTGATCAACAACACTCTCTTGATGTTTTGATCCGTAGGATAATCTGAGTCCTAGTGCTCAATCTCTCTGAGTTAAGACTGTGTTTCACTCTAACAGTCCTTAACTCCTCACTTCTACAACAAACACTCTCTTCACTAAATGAGATAAGGGTTTGAGGTTTGGTTCCAACTAGTAGAGATATCCTTTACAATAAGAACAGTGTAAAGGCTTAGGATATCTCAATGCTAAGCTTTGGATGTTTACAAAAATTGGCTTAGCTAAATGAAGTGATTCAGGAAACTTGAGATTCTAAAGAACAGCTTGGTTTTCTTTGAAAGCTTGATGATAGTTTGATAGCTTGTAGTTGGATTTTGAATCCCTTTGATCACTTCTGTATTTATAGACAAATTTGAACAACTAACCGTTGGAGGGATAGCAATTCAAATATGTCTATTTGCAGCACCATTGAAATGGCTATGAAGCTTGGCATCCTTTTATCCACTGTGTAAAAGGGCTCTTCAATGGTTGCTTGAATGAATGTGTTGACTTCTGAAAAATGCGGCTGAGAAGACTTGTGTCAGATTCCAAATATGCACATTTCCCAAGGTTGATTTGTGGCAAACTCTACACTCAACCAACGGTCAGATGGGACAAGCTCCCTGAACATTCCTGCTGCAATTTAGAATGTTCCAACATTCATTCAATGCTTCACTCTTTAATGCTCTAAGTCTTCAATGCTTGGTTCAGGCATGATTGGCAATAAATGCTTCATTGAATGTGTCTTCTGTAAGCTTTTGACATTCAATGCTCTTGATCATTTGTACTTCAACTGTCTTGATCATTTGCATTTATGAGTACTGCATTAATGTTCTTGATCTCTTCAGCTCAGTTGTCCACTTGGTCAGTTTGTCTTGAAAGTTCAGCAACTTTGGCCTAGACATTTAACACTAATCAAGCTGCCTAACATTCCAGCTTTGGACAACTATCCTGAACACTAAAATCTCACAACATTCCTGAGACTTTTAGACTTAAGCATTCTACCTACTCAAGTGTACTGAGACAACTTGCCTGAACTAGACTTGAGCATATCTCAACTGATCTGAACATCATCAATCAGGGGTTTTGGTATCTAGATCAAAATCATTTTATTCCCAACACTTTTATACTAATATCTCCAGACTTTCACTATAACTGCTTCACTACAAAAAATGCCTCAATTAGAGACTAAAGTTTTGAGACCAGCATAAATCAGTCTCAATTTGAGACCGATTTGGAACTAATCCTAAAAAAAATTGAGTTTTGAGACTGTTTTCAATTCGGTCTTTAATATTATGTTTCCAGACCGCTTAGAGACCGAATTTCAGTCTCTAAACCGAAATTAAAATTTTGATTTTGAATTTTGTTTAGATACCGACAATTTAGTCTTTAATTGGTATCAAATATTTTGAAAAGTATAATTTGAATTGACTACCAATTTTGACCGCTCGTTTAAAGACTATTTTCAATTCGGTCTTTAATATTATGTTTTTCAGACCACTTAGCCACCGAATTTCAGTCTCTAAATCAAAATTAAAATTCTTATTTTGAATTTTAATTGAATTAAAAATTCTTATTTTGAATTTTAATTGAAATTAAAATTCTTATTTCGAATTTTAATTGAAATTAAAACTCTGATTTTGAATTTTAATTGAAGACCGAAAATTCAGTCTTTAATTGGTATAAATAATTCTGAATCCCAAAATTTTAATTAACCGTATCAACTTTCATCGAATCTGGCTCTATGACTTTGTTCGAGATAGAGGAATCAGAATTAGGAGAAGAGGAATTTTCGTCCATCATTGAGAGAGATAAATAAGTTGGCGATTATATCTATATTATATTAGATATTCATCCTAATATTGTATATATAGATAATTTTTAACAGTAGAGACCGCATATTTCGGTCCCAAATCGGTCCCAAATCAGGCGTTTGTTTTTATAGACCGATATTTTCGGTCTCGAATAGGTATCAAATTAAACTGTTTATTTTATAGAGATCGATTTTAGTGGTATCTGAATACTCCAGAAGAATATTCTTAGATAATTTTTAACATAGTAGAGACCGCATAATTCGGTCCCAAATCACGCGGTTGTGGTTATAGACCGATATTGTCAGTCCCAAATGTCACTCTCTCAATTTAAACCGACAAACTAGCTTCTAAATAGACAATTCCTTAATTTTACTCTCCAATATCAGTTTGAAGATCTCGTTTCGAATTCAACCGTAAGATTTCTCATTCCCTCTTTATTTAAATTAATGTTTTCTCATATTAATTAATTAAGTGTTCGTTGATAATTTTATTTTCATATAATTAATAGATATGTATAATAGTAGTAAATAAGATAGACCACTGACGTTGTTATGATATCAAATCAAATACTAATTAGAATTAATTATTTTGAAAGATATCATAATCGTATGTGTACTATTATATGTCCAATTAAACCTGTTGAAAGTATGAATACATGTAAATTAGGTTTTAGAGTGAATTAATTGTCTAATATTAAATTAAAACTGTTAAAATATTTCACTCAAAATTTTTTGTACAATTTTATCTATACACATATTATAAGATCGAGTATAAGTAAAATTTATTCATAATAATCAATTTAGAATTCCACAATTAATATTTTTGACTTAAGTATTTAATACTGACAAATTAAGTTTTTATGAAATAACTGAATTCCCAAAATTTTACTTTATATGGTTTACGATTCAAAGTTGATCTACTTGAAAGTCAAACAAATTAAAGATCTTGAATTAATTTCTCATAGAGCATACCCTGTTTGCTATCAAATTTTTTAGCTTTAAATTTTGGATTAACGATGGGCTCCACCACATTCTTCTCACATATCTACCAAATTAAATATTATTATTAACATTATTAATTTTAGTACAATAATGCAACAATATTTATTCTATGAATATAATAATATAGCAATATTTATCTTATATACATATGTCAATTATGTAATCATTTTGATTTTGAGTACGTATAGATGGAACTACCGAATCGTCGGTGGATGTATTATACTCCTCGATTCGTTAATGGAAGTACGGACAGTGAATTTTACAATCAAGTTCGCAAATTTATTGATTTTGCGAAGACGAGGCCACAATATATGTTTAACGATAAAATCAAGTGTCCATGTACTTTGAAGAAGTGTCAAAATAAAATATTTAAAAGTAACATTGATTTTTTAAAGTAACATTGATTTTTTACAATTAATTCAATATTTTTTATCAGTTAATATATGTGGAAATGATTTAATTATTTTGGACTTCTTTAAAGTAACGTTGATTTTGAAAATTTATTATTTAAAACATATATAATAAAGAAATTAATTACATATATATATAATTATTTTTAAAAGTTACACAAGACAATTACTTGTCAAAGTGGTGGGTGTCCATTTCTGGGCACCCATCCACTAGGGATCAATTCCCACGTTCCCGAAAATAGGTCGGGCCGACTCACGTTTAGGGACCGTTTTAAGACCGAATTGCCAGTCTCTCATTTAGAGACCGACCAAAAATCGGTCCTTAATTTGAGACCGATGTGAGACTGTTTTAGGCCCGAAAATAGGTCGGGCCGACTCACGTTTAGGGACCGTTTTAAGACCGAATTGCCGGTCTATCATTTAGAGACCGATCGACAATCGGTCCCTAATTTGAGACTGTGCCATAAATTCGGTCTCTCAATATTAGGTACCGATGAAATAAGGACCTCCATAAATCGGTCTCAAATCAGTCTCTAACGTGTGTTGAGACCGCCTTTACAGTCTCAAAATCGGTCTCTAATCGATGCGTTTTTTGTAGTGCTTTCCAAGACATGCACTGCATGACCATATAACTTATAGATATTGGTAACATGCTAAAGTAGCAACACTAGAGTGAAGACTTAAGAATACAGTAAAAAGTCGTAAGAGTACTTATTATAGGATTTCTTAACCCTCAAGACCTCATACAATGAGAAAATAGAGATATCTTTCTCATTTCCTTATAGTCATCTTAGCACATGTGGTATGAAACACATGTCACGATATCTTAACTTCCCAAGATGGAAGCAAGCGTATGTCATTCTTTTATATGACATCGTATAAATCACAGTTCAAGTGTATCCTCGACAGTTAACTTGAATTTCCTCCCACTATTATCCAGAAAATTCGTTGATTTAGCTCTGTAACAAGTTAAATAGATTTGTGGTAAAATTTATTACTATTATTTCTAAATAATCTCATCTCTGCACATGTCTCGATGTTAGAGGCGATTGCTCGTATGAGTGAGCCAATCTTTACTTATCGACATACTATTATATGAAACATCATATAATTCACAGTACACAAATGTTCAACAACATTAACAACTACAACGCAGTATGTTCAAATCCGCACAAACCCAAAATCCTTATAAGTAAAAAACATCTCTTAGGAATATGTTTGACAAAAGGATTTACAAACATCAAGTGAGTAGTCATGCATTTAAGAATCACCTTTTCTTCTTTTAAAGTTTCCACAAAGTCAAAACTTTGTATCTCATTTGTTTGGTTTTTCATGAAACTCAGAATCTCGAGTGTAAGCTTTAACTACTTTGATTACTACAATGAATCACTACAACTCCCACTGAAGTGTTTGATTTTGCAGTAAATCACCACAACTCCCACTGGAGTGTGAATCATTACAACTCCCAAGGTAATGTAAATCGTTACAACTCTCCCACTAGAGTGTTTGATTCCACAGTGAATCGTTACAACTTCCACTAGAGTGTTTGATTCAACAATAAACCGTTACAACTCCCACTAGAGTGTTTGATTATACAATGAATTGCTACAACTCACACTAGAGTGTTCAGCCAGGCAAGCTTTGATGGAAACTCCGGTACAGTAGTCGCGGTCCCCCTTAAATTACATAAAGAAGCAGCCATGTCACTAGTTAGGATGCATCTCTAGATATTATTAGAAAAGACGAACCATGTATATAATGAATCAAGAAAGAAGGAATTGCAATACCTTCAGTCCAAATCAGACATGAAGTCCACAAACTGTTGTATTCTAAATGGCACATCACCACTTAGCTTAATTCCCAACATCACCATACGTGCAACCCAAAAAAAAGAGAATATCATGGCCAGACTCAATTAATTCCAAAACCTCTCACATGACAGATTAAACCAAGTATAGCTTAATTGTGTTGATGTATAATCATTTGAACTTTTCAAATTAATAAAGTTAAAAAAATTAAAATATAGGTGATGGATTTTAAATTCATTGTACCAGATAGAAGGAAATCGTCTTGATGGGGCCCAAAAGGCTGAGGCAAGTGAATTCCTTGACTGGACTGCCGCTTTTCGAATGATTAGTTGATCATGTCATGCTATTGCTGTATAACAATGCATGCACACATTAAAATTTAACAACCCAACACAGAGATTATTTTCATGAAAACTCTTGCTGGATTACTCCATCGTCATATGCTTAAGGATGAGCAATGTAAAAGAAGGTCATACAAATCAACCCAGCAGAATAATGTAGAAGAAAAAATAGAAAGCAAGCACTCCATAATAACAAATGCTATTGACACAAAAGCACAACAAGTTACAAAGCTCAGCACCAAACTAGCGTTTGCAGTTTTTCAAATTATTGCAGTAATTGAGAAAGATAAAAATATGTACCTGAAGAAAAAGACAGGTCAATCTTGGACAGTCGAGCTTCGAAATTTCCAATGAGTTACAATTGCTAAGTGGAAACATCTAGCAGCGGGTGGAAACACTGCATTCTGTCAGTAATATGAGAAAACAAAAAAGAATAAAAAAGGACAAACCTGCCAAAGTTCAAGTTCCGTAGCAACTCTCTGTTGCTCAAATCTGGTGTCAAAGTCTCGCTGGTCTTTGTACTTGTTAAGATCGGACATTATGGCACAATTAGGAAAATGTATCATATAAGTCATGAGATCAACATTGCAATGACCTTATCTTTATTGCAAAGGACACATGCAGTGATACAACCACAAAAATGTCAAACATGATTTTTTTTTTTGGTAAAAATGCCACACCATTTCTTTTGGGACCTAAATAACTCTACTAAGTGTGTTGCGGGATGAGCCAAATACTAGGTTGGAGCTACAAGAAGTTTCGTGTACTAGGACGGGGTTTCGGAAAAAGTCGCATATAAGGTTGGGCTCTCATCTCAGGAATGGTCACGTACTTGGTCAGGGTGTCCGAAAAGGTCTATCACTAGGTCAAGATCCTAGGAAGGGTAGCAGGCCAAGTTGGAGGTAAATTTAGGTTGCATTCGGTTATTTGGATCCAAACAAACGGGTGACATTTAAAAAAAAAAACATAGTTAAAAAATTTAATAGTGAAGTGTCATAAATGATTGCACCAGAAGAAAGTAAAAATAAAAAATTTATATACCAAGTGGTAAAAAAAACAATACTAATGAAAGCAAGTTCACCTACAAAACAGCAACAATTAGTCTTCAATCAGGCCAAACATCTGCACATCATCGTCGTAACAACAGCTATTAATCTTCATTCTGCCCAAAAAATCTGCACTGCATATACATAATAGCAGCTATTAAACTTTCCTCCATATAATTAACCGTAAAATGAAAAGTATATTCGTGAAGAAATCAAAATTCTTGCACCCAACAGAATAATTTAACACAAAAATGGTATACGATTGCAGTTTTGCAGTAGAATATGCTAGTGAGAGATTTATGGTGAAAATTGAGAATAAATATAAATTAAATAGCACAGAAAATAAGATAGCAGCAAAATATTAAACTTAGGTTTACCCTGAAGAGGAGCTGTGTTCAGCCATTCAAGCTTTGATGGAAACTCCGACACAGTAGTCGCGGTCCCCCTTACATTACATAAAGAAGCAGCCATGTCACTAGTTAGGATGCATCTCTAGATATTATTAGAAAAGACGAACCATGTATATAATGAATCAAGAAAGAAGGAATTGCAATACCTTCAGTCTAAATCAGACATGAAGTCCACCAACTGTTGTATTCTAAATGGCACATCACCACCTAGCTTCATTCCCAACATCACCATACGTGCAACCCAAAAAAAAAGAGAATATCATGGCCAGTCTCAATTAATTCCAAGACCTCTCACACGACAGATTAAACCAAGTATAGCCTAATTGTGTTGAAGTGTAATCATTTGAACTTTTCAAATTAACAAAGTTTAAAAAATTAAAATATAGGTGATGGATTTTAAATTCATTGTACCAGATAGAAGGAAATCGTCTTGATAGGTCCCAAAAGGCTGAGGCAAGTGAATTCCTTGACTGGACTGCCACTTTCCGAATGATTAGTTGATCATTTTATGCTATTATTGTATAACAATGCATGCACATATTAAAATTTAACAACCCAACACACAGATTAGTTTCATGAAAACTCTTGCTGGATTACTCCATCGACATATATGTGCTTAAGGATGAGCAATGTAAAAGAACGTCATACAAATCAACTCAGCAGAATAATGCAGAAGAAAATATCGAAAGCAAGCACTCCATAATAACAAATGTTATTGACACAAAAGCTCAACAAGTTACAAAGCTCAGCACCAAACTAGCGTTTGTAGTTTTTCAAATTATTGCAGTAATTGAGAATGATAAAAATATGTACCTGAAGAAAAAGACAGGTCAATCTTGGACGGTCGAGCTTCGAAATTTCCAATGAGTTACAATTTCTAAACAATTTATGCAAACAATTATAAATAATGGGTGTTTCTAGATCATACGAGGTAGGATACATATATAAAGTGGGAATACACATACCTCATGTTAAGAAAGAATAATTTACAACATGATATATCAACTCCTTTCAGGTTTGAAGACAGTGGCAGGTTCAACCATGTAAAGTGGAAACATCTAGCAGCGGGTGGAAACACTGCATTCTGTCAGTAATATGAGAAAAGAAAAAAGAATAAAAAAGGACAAACCTGCCAAAGTTCAAGTTCCGTAGCAACCCTCTGTTGCTCAAATCTGGTGTCAAAGTCTCGCTGGTCTCTGTACTTGTTAAGATCGGACATTATGGCACAATAAGGAAAATGGATCATATAAGTCATGAGATCAACATTGCAATGACCTTATCTTTATTGCAAAGGACACATGCAGTGATACAACCTAAAAAATGTCAAACATGCTTTTTTTTTTTTGGTAAAAATGCCACACCATTTCTTTTTGGACCTAAATAACTCTACTAAATGTGTTGCGGGATGAGCCAAATACTAGGTTGGAGCTACAAGAAGTTTCGTGTACTAGGACGGGGTTTCGGAAAAAGTCACATATAAGGTTGGGCTCTCATCTCAGGAATGGTCACGTACTAGGTCAGGGTGTCCGAAAAGGTCTATCACTAGGTCAAGATCCTAGGAAGGGTAGCAGGCCAAGTTGGAGGTAAATTTAGGTTGCATTCGGTTATTTGAGTCCAAACAAACGGGTGGCATTTAAAAAAAAAAAAAAAGCATAGTTAAAAAATTTAATAGTGAAGTGTCATAAATGATTGCACCAGAAGAAAGTAAAAATCAAAAATTTATATACCAAGTGGTAAAAAAAAAAAAACACTAATGAAAGCAAGTTCACCTCCAAAACAGCAACAATTAGTCTTCAATCAGGCCAGAAATCTGCACATCATCGTCGTAACAGCAGATATTAATCTTCATTCTGCCCAAAAAATCTGCACTGCATCTACATAACAATAGCTATTAAATTTCCTCCATAAAATTAACCGGAAAATGAAAAGTATATTCATGAAGAAATCAAAATTCTTGCACCCAACAGAATAATTTAACACAAAAACAGTATACGATTGCAGTTTTACAGTAGAATATGCTAGTGAGAGATTTATGGTGAAAACTGAGAATAAGTATAAATTAAATAGCACAGAAAATAAGATAGCAGCAAAATATTAAACTAAGGTTTACCCTGAAGAGGAGCTGTGTTCAGCCAGTCAAGCTTTGATGGAAACTCCGACACAGTAGTTGCGGTCCCCCTTAAATTACATAAAGAAGCAGCCATGTCACTAGTTAGGATGCATCTCTAGATATTATTAGAAAAGACGAACCATGTATATAATGAATCAAGAAAGAAGGAATTGCAATACCTTCTGTCCAAATCAGACATGAAGTCCACAAACTGTTGTATTCTAAATGGCACATCACCACCTAGCTTCATTCCCAACATCACCATACGTGCAACCCAAAAAAAAGAGAATATCATGGCCAGTCTCAATTAATTCCAAGACCTCTCACACAACAGATTAAACCAAGTATAGCCTAATTATGTTGAAGTATAATCATTTGAACTTTTCAAATTAACAAAGTTTAAAAAATTAAAATATAGGTGATGGATATTAAATTCATTGTACCAGATAGAAGGAAATCGTCTTGATAGGTCCCAAAAGGCTGAGGCAAGTGAATTCCTTGACTGGACTGCCACTTCCGAATGATTAGTTGATCATGTTATCCTATTATTGTATAACAATGCATGCACACATTAAAATTTAACAACCCAACACAGAGATTAGTTTCATGAAAACTCTTGCTGGATTACTCCATCGTCATATATATGCTTAAGGATGAGCAATGTAAAAGAACGTCATACAAATCAACTCAGCAGAATAATGCAGAAGAAAATATCGAAAGCAAGCACTCCATAATAACAAATGTTATTGACACAAAAGCTCAACAAGTTACAAAGCTCAACACCAAACTAGCGTTTGTAGTTTTTCAAATTATTGCAGTAATTGAGAATGATAAAAATATGTACATGAAGAAAAAGACAGGTCAATCTTGGACGGTCGAGCTTCGAAATTTCCAATGAGTTACAATTGCTAAACAATTTATGCAAACAATTATAAATAATGGGTGTTTCTGGATCATACGAGGTAGGATACATATATAAAGTGGGAATACACATACCTCATGTTAAGAAAGAATAATTTACAACATGATATATCAACTTCTTTCAGGTTTGAAGACAGTGGCAGGTTCAACCATGTAAAGTGGAAACATCTAGCAGCGGGTGGAAACACTGCATTCTGTCAGTAATATGAGAAAAGAAAAAAGAATAAAAAAGGACAAACCTGCCAAAGTTCAAGTTCCGTAGCAACTCTCTGTTGCTCAAATCTGGTGTCAAAGTCTCGCTGGTCTCTGTACTTGTTAAGATCGGACATTATGGCACAATAAGGAAAATGGATCATATAAGTCATGAGATCAACATTGCAATGACCTTATCTTTATTGCAAAGGACACATGCAGTGATACAACCTCAAAAATGTCAAACATGCTTTTTTTTTTTTTTTGGTAAAAATGCCACACCATTTCTTTTGGGACCTAAATAACTCTACTAAATGTGTTGCGGGATGAGCCAAATACTAGGTTGGAGCTACAAGAAGTTTCGTGTACTAGGACGGGGTTTCAAAAAAAGTCGCATATAAGGTTTGGCTCTCATCTCAGGAATGGTCACGTACTAGGTCAGGGTGTCCGAAAAGGTCTATCACTAGGTCAAGATCCTAGGAAGGGTAGCAGGCCAAGTTGGAGGTTGTTGGGATATGAATCCTGAAACAAGTCCTACATGATGATTAAAAGATAAGATGAAGTTTTGATAAGCCAAAAGTAGTTTAAATTTTTCTAAGTGTTGACTGATCTAGTCTAGTTAAGAGGAGTCATCTTGAACAGACCAGTAGAGTTCACATTTGAAAGACAAGTATTGTTATTATATTAAAAGATAAGTACGAATTATAAGTACTTCATATGTGTTGTTTATTATTATATAGGTGGTTATTGAGCTATAATAATCATTGTATAGAGCTCATGATTTTCTTATGTAATAGATAGGTTCGTTGTATAGTTTTATAAGTTGACTAAGCTGAGTTGTAAGCTTAAAATAATGTAATAGTCTTGTTAGATTTAAAATAGTCTACTGATGAAGATCACACAAGAAGACTAGACTAGACAAGAAGAATGAAGTCTACTACTCAAGACAGGTGGTCTACAAGACTCAACGAGACAGGTCAACTTGAAGTAAAGATGAAGCGCGTATAAAGATAAGATTAAAGAAGTTAGTTAGAAATAACTAATTAACTGAAACGAGTGGATGGATAAGAAGATGCAGTTACAAGTTAGTTTTTAAGAAGAGTTGGTTACGACTAACTAAGTTCTTGATTTCAGAAGTCTATAAATACTTCGTAGTGTTCATCGATTCAAGACTACTGATACTACTGCACTACTGAATACTGAAGCATTACTGAAGCATTCGAAGAAGTTTACTCTCAGAGTTTATTGAAGTTCAGAAAGCAAGTCAGAAGATAAGTGAAGAAACCAGAAGACTGCTACTGAATAAGTTTTTAGTTTCTGTTTGTTATTTTCAAGTTGCTAGATACTTGTTAAATTTCTAGTAAGATCGTAGACGTATCTGGTGGTATAGTCTTAGAAGATCTAAGTCTTTTTCTTGGGACTCAAAAGAACAAGAACTCACACTTTGTACTCGATTGGAAGAGTTAGTGGAAACATCACAACTGGGTTGTGAGAGTGGACGTAGACAAGTTGTCGAACCACTATAAATTGTTTTTGTTGATTACTTTACTGTTTTGTTTGATTGTTTAACTGTTTACATACATAACTGAACAAGACTAGTTGAGTATAGAACAGAGTTCTCGAATTAAGAAGATTGAGTATAAACTTTAATTGGGCTCATTATTAATTTCTGTATTCCGCATATTGTAATTCTGATATATCGAAAGATTTTAGAAAAGTCTATTCACCCCCCTCTAGACATTTTCTTTAGCTTCCCTCGATATTAACTCATCTTCGGGACCTACAAGTGGTATCAGAGCAATAGTTTACGAACTGCTGTTTCTTGATAACCGACTTAAGACTTAGGGTGAAGTCTTGGTCCGTGATTGTATTTGCTTACGTGCTCTTGATCAACATTCTTGTTATATCTGTTTCTTGTTCCCTGTTCTTGATCTATCTGCTTCTTGATCATATAACTGGTTAGCACTAATCTACTTGCTTAAATATGTCTCTTGAAATAAGTGCTAATAAGTTGCCCAAGTTCCAGGTTCAGGACTACGACTACTGGAAGCTGCGAATGGAAGCGATTTTCAGCTCCACGCACGATCTAATGATCTCTGTTGTGACCGAGGGTCCGATCGTGACAGTGGTCCCAAATACTGCTAATCTTGACAAAGACAAACCAATTGGCACGCTCGTCAAGAAACCAAGGTCTGATCTAACCTCAGAAGAAATGCGTCAAAATAATTTGGATAGTTTGGCAAAGAATTACATCTTACACACTCTTCCTAACGAGTATCTAGGAAAAGTGTTAAAATGTAAAACTGCCAAAGAGATGTGGGACAAATTAGCTATCATTTGTGAAGGGACATCCCTGATCAAAGAGAGCAAATTATCCACTGTTGTCCAAAGATTTGAATCATTTCGGATGAAAGCTGGTGAAACTATCGACCAGCTGGATACTCGTTTTACTAAGATTATGAATGATCTTGAAGTTCTTGGTAAAACCTATACTCCTCGTGAAATCAATCTTAGGATTCTTAAGAGCTTAGATCCTCGATGGAAAATGGTAAAGATGCTTGTTAAGAATACCCAAGACATAGACAAGTGGAGTGCAGAGACCATGTTTCAAACTCTTAAAGCCCATGAGTTTGATTTAGACGAAGATGAACCCGTAGTCAGTAGTGACAGAGAACATACTGTGTTTAAGAACGTTGCCTTTAAGTCTAGTTCGTCTAAGTCCACTTAGGTAGACAGGTCTAAGTCTAAAACTAAGCCTGCCTCTGTAAAAGACAAGTTAGATACTGATCTTAGTCTGAAGGATCAGGTGAGCCTCATGGTTAGAAAGTTTGATAGGCTGAATAAACGTTTTGGAAGATACAAGAAGTTCTATAGGGATCATAGAGCGTCTACTTCTAAGAACTCGTCTGAGACCAGACGAGACCGAAACTCGTCCGAAAGGAGAGATGAAGTCTCGAAAGGTAATAGGCGAGATAGAGAGTCTGACGATAGGAAGATTCAGCGTTCTGATAGACGTGATAAGCGTAGGGGTAAATCTCCTATTAAAAAGGCTACTAATGATCTCTTGTGCTATAACTGTGAAAAACCAGGTCACTACATTTATGAATGTCCAGACCTGAGCACTGATGATCGAGAAGAACGTAAAGCTCGAAGGGAAAGAAGATACAACCGTGGCAAGAAGGCAATGATGGCCAATGATGACTCTGATTCGGATTCAGACGAGTTGCCATCGTCCTTATCTAGCTACCCATCCGATCAAGACCACGACGAAGCATTCATAGTAGATGATGGCCTATGCTGCATGGCTAAAATCGACCAAGAGGTATCATCTGCTACTTCTTTTCAATCTTGTGATGATTCTGATACTGATGAAAGTGACACTGCTAGTAGTGAGGTAGGAAGTAGTCTGTAGCACTCTACTAGTGCTGTTGAAGACGACCTTCTACTTGCTAACCAAGCATTCATCGAAGTCAGTGATGAGAACATTGCATTAAAACAAGAAATCATTGATCTTAAGGAAGCTCAGTCCAAAGTAGATCCTAATGTAACAGTCCTAAATGAACGCTTGACTGAAGAGTTGAGACAACTCAAAGAAAAGTGTGCATTGACAGACAGGTTATATCAAGACCTACTTAAGACACATGCAACTGAGAGAAATGAGTTCAATGTTTTAAAGAACAAGTGCAATAGACTTGAAGAACGTAATAAGTTCTTAGAGACCGAGGTTGTCACATTAGATCTCAAGCTTACTGACCTGGTTAACTCCTCAAAGATTAACCTTGAATTGTCAGATAGATACAGAGATCCAGCTGACAAGACTGGTATAGGTGCTGAGTCATCTAGCTCGTCTACTCGAGTCATTAAGAACCCTACTACTACTAACGCAAGACTTTTGCCAAATGATAAAGGAAAAGGACCAATGATATACGATATTGGTACTCCATCTCAAGGTACTGTACCTAAACAGACTCGGGTTAACATTCCGATTACCAAGGGAGGTAAAAAGAATGGTAACTACAAGACTGTTCCACCTAGAACTAATCTTCAAAGGACCACTAATCGTGGACGACCCAACCAGGTCAGATACGAAGACTGGTATCCTGAGGAGACGAGTACTAGAAAGGTACAGACTAGACGACAAGAGCCTAGACCTCCTTTCATAAGGCAGTCTCAGCTCTACTCGTCTAGACCTAGACAGGTAGCTCCAAAATATCGTACACAAGCTGTCCTATATCCTCCACCTTTGTCATATGATATTATTAGTGAGGAAAGACCCAAACGCGTCTATAAACCGTATGGACCTAATGCATATAAACCCTACTCTGACTATCATAGACCAGTGCCTGCTCAAGTAGAGATTAAGTCGAAAGGCTATCTCCAACGAGTAGACCCGAACTCGAATGATAGGACAGAGAAGGACAACAAGGTCTTATTTTGTAACAAGTATGGGCGAAAGCTTAAGAGATCGAACTTGTTCAAGACTCCAATGTATATTTGGATTCCTCTGAACACGACTAACCCCCAAGGACCCCAATAAACAAATGGATACCTAAATTATTGAATATCTTCATTGCAGGGTCGACTTGACTTGTATAAGAAGGGTGGCTCAGTAGGAGAAACTTGGTACATTGACAGTGGTTGTTCTCACCACATGACTGGTACCAAGGCTCTCTTATCAAGTTACCATGAGCAAGAAGGACCAAAAGTGATATTTGGTGATAGCTCCACAGCTGTCACTAAAGGATTTGGTTACATCCGGAATGGAGACGTAGAGATACAAGATGTCTCATATGTTGAAGGTTTGAAATATAATTTACTCTCTGTTTCACAGTTTTGTGATCATGGATACAAGGTGCAGTTCAAAAGCCGCAAATGTCAGATCATTGACAAAAGGACACACACAGTCCTACTAGTCGGTGTAAGACAAGGAAGTGTGTACATAGTGAACTGGATCAGTTGTCCGAGGGACACCTGTCTACTTACTAAGAATCCTATTTATTGCGAATTTGCCCAGCACTATCACTATTTATTGCGATAATGCTGGAGCAGTTGCAAATTCAAGGGAACCAAGAGCTCACAAGGCAAGCAAACACATTGAAAGGAAATACCATCTTATACGAGAAATCGTTAAGAGAGGAGATATAGTGGTGGCAAAGATCGCATCGGAAGACAACCTAGCTGATCCCTTCACAAAGGGTCTGCCTCAGAGTACATTCGAGAGACATGTGGAAGGAATGGGGGTCAAGTGCGTTGCCAAGTTGCTTTGAGTATAAGTGGGAGAATTTATTAGGACATGTAGAACATGGACGTGCTGTAGTATACTTAAAAGCAGACTTTGAGTATAAGTGGGAGATTGTTAGGGTTATACTGGCAAGTATGCTTTTAGTGCTACTTATGTATACAAACTGATTTTTGCACTTATTAATGAGAATAAATTTTTGTCACTGGTTGCTTTAAATATAATGAATGGTAATTATTTATTGCATAAACGTTCAGATGTACTTTACATTGTAGACAATGTGGTGTGTAGAAGATCACAGAAGATCACATTGTCAGTTCCTTGTATATAAGTACAATTGATTCACAACTTAGATGGAATTGAACAATCCATTGGTAGAAGTTGAGGTGTAAGGCTCAGATTGGTTTGTCTTGACCAAGAGATTACACTAGTGCATTTTGATGTGCTGAATAGGACCTACAGAGAGGTAATTCTTCTAGACTGGCTTAAGGAATGAAGAATTAGACCTCAGTGGTTGTTGATTTCTTAATCTCTGTCACTTAAATGGAATTGTCTGTAGTTAAGAAGTATTGCTTTGATTTATTATGGGTAAAGAATCAATGTGATTCAATACTTTATATTTTGGGCAATATTATTAATTATAGGACAGATTGCCAAAATTAATACAGAGAATCGTGTCTTGGAGTGTCAAATTGATTATGTCCCCTTGGTGGGCTCAGAAGGTTTATCATATCAAATCTGATCAGTGGAATTTATTTCCGGTATGATAATAATGTTGAGCTGTCCTTACTCTAAGGAATAAAAGATATTAATTAATTAAAGCATTCAGTAGCTTAAATTAATTGATGGACATTGAATCTTAAACACGGGAAATAATAACCGGGAGCCATATTTCGTAATATGGGTTAGGATGGATAGTGCAATATTAATTCTATAGTGGAATGAATTAATATTAATGAGCAGGAAAAATATTGTGGCTCAATATTGATTTCTGGGCCCATTGGGAGGTCCAATCCTAATTCTCCTAAAGGCCCCTCAAGTAGCCCAATAAAAGTCCATTAACTAAGGTAATTATAAAGATAAGAATTAATCTTGTTGCAAGAAAGAGAGGAAAGTAGCGCTTATTTTGGGGAGAGAATATTATGGAGAAAGATATGGAAATAATATAATATCTCTTGGAGAATAAAATATTTCTAGATCTACTATATTTTCTAATAAATAAATTGACTATTCTCTCTCTTATAAATAGAGAAAAAATCGCTTGTTTAAGGGTTGACAAAGAAATCGGTTTTCTCTACAAAAGAAAAAAGAGAGATCTGTAATTTTCGAAATTACAGTGTGTGCAACAAGAGAAAATTAATTCTTCCTTGAGAGTTATTAGTTCGTGAGATCTCCCACCGGATCAACGGGCTAGGACTTAGGGAATACTCGAGAAGGCAATTGGGTTGAAGTTGTTATTCTTCTCAACGGTATCTCTCCGATTCAAATGTAAACACGTAATCCCTTAGTTCCGCATGTTTAGGGATTTAATTATTTACCGTACATTCATTACATGAATTAGTTGATTTAATTTGTTTAAATTATGAAATTAGATTTATGATAATTCATATTTAAATTACGTCTCAAATAGATCCTGGTAATTTTAAAGGTGTCTCAAAGGATTCCCGGGAGTCTCGAAAGATCCCTAGGGCATCTCAAAAGATTCCCGGGAGTCTCAAAGGATCCCTAGCGTGACGGTCAATAATAATCCACAAGTGCCAATAATTCCCCACAAAGGAGATGGGGAATGTGGTCCCATAATAATTTCCCACAAAGGAGTTGGGGACCACAAGAATTGGGGACCACAAGAATTGGGGACCACATTGTTGGGGGACTATTATTGGGTATTGGGATTATTCCCAACAGATGGTATCAGTGCCAAGGTTTTGGGCTCTGTAATTTAAATTAGAATTTAAATCTATTTACATTAAATTGATATGTGGATGGTAGAATTGTTAGATCTTTTTTGCAGGTATCCAATTATCATGGTTTTAATGTATGTTTTAATTTATGTTATTTGAATGTGGTTTTTAATCTGATTCGGTCAGATTTGTTTTTCCCGTGAGAAAATCCACGGGTAGATTAGATTATTTAATTTGTAATAAACTAGTCTAGATGTTAGATTTATTTTTTGTAAATAAATTGTAACGGGTCAAAGACGAAGACCGTTAGACGGATTAAAGAATCGGAGGCACCCGGACGACCAAGCCACACAAGTCGCTTATAGGCGTGGCGTGATTTTTTTTGTTGCGGTCGTGGGTGTACGAATTCTCGTTCCTTAAAAACGAGAAAATTAAACCATGATAATTGGACGTGTTTGCCTAATTTGTGTTTAATTTTTGTTTTGTTATTATGCTATGATTATTTGTTAATTCTGCATGAGAATTCGTGAAAAACCTCTACTTTAAAAAATTACTAAGTATGTTTTTTTTATTATCTTAAATAAATTTAATTAACTAATTCATGTAATGAATGTACGGTAAATAATTAAATTTATTTAAGATAATAAATTGATTAAATGACCTCCATAATTTATTTATTTGTGAAGTCTTTTGGCTACGCATTGGCAAGCGCCTCTCTCCCTATCGGATCGGTCAAAAGATAAGTTCACATGAATAAATTCCTTTAAGGATGATTGTGGATTATTACTAGTGGCGGTATGACCCTCCCATCGAGTGGCTTATTCAAAACGAAATAATAGTCCTGTATTTAATTATGGTTATTACTTAGGTATAAAATTGATATATTAACTCCCCATCGGAGTCCCTGTCAATTTTATATGGCCAGGTTGAAGCCAACTATTAATTTTGAATTAAAGGTTTGTAACTGCTTTGTTTGTAACCTGCTTAAATGTATTTGAGTAAACGATCACACTCATCGTGACTTACTTAAATTGGTTTTAAGATGTTGGCTGATGCATGTTTATATCGGTTTTTTGAGGTTTTTGATGTAGTAAATGTGATCAAATTATGTGATAATTTTTGTGTTAATAGGATATTAATACAAATTGTATATTTTATTCTCAGTTCAGCATGTCGTCTCCTTTTAACCCACTGTTTAGTATACTTAAAGAAAATAAATTGGAAGGAGAGAATTATGTGGATTGGAAAAGACATTTATTTATAGTCTTGACTACACAACAGCATAAATGGGTACTTGATGAACCTAAACCCCCTGCCCCTACGGATGAGACGAACCAAGAAGATAAAGAATATCATAAGGAGTGGATGAGATCCGATGAAATGGCTAGGTGTACCATCTTGGCTTCAATGTCAGATGTGTTGCAACACCAACACCAGAACATGGAATCCACTTCAGCTATTATGATGAACCTTAATGAACTTTTTGCTCATCAGAATCGTACGACTAGACAAATGACCATGCGAGATATGTTATCACAGAAAATGGTCGAGGGAACGCCCGTGAGGGATCACGTTCTTAAGATGATGGGTTTTCTTAACAAACTTGAGATTCTTGGTGCTGAATTCGATGCAGAAACGCAGATCGATTTCGTACTCCATTCTCTACCGAAAAGTTTTGAGCAGTTCCAACTGAACTATACGATGAATAATCAAGAGTATACGTTGGCTCAGCTCTTGCAAGCTTTGGTTTCGGCTGAGATGTTAATGGGACCAAGGAACGAGCATACGGCTATGTTGGCAAACGGTCCATCTTCTAATTCTGCAGCGAAAGGTGGAAAGAAGAAGAAGGCAAATGGTCAGAAACAAGCTAATAACAAGGAAAAGATACCAATTGAGGGAGGTGTCAAGAAAAAGACCACTAAGGGAAAGTGCTTTAGTTGTGGTCTGAAAGGACATTGGAAGTCAGCCTGTACCAAGCCTAAGAAGGCTGGTAAGCAAGGTAATTCTCACGCACTAGTAATTGAAACTTGTTTAGCGGTGTATTCTTCCCATTCGTGGGTGGTGGATACGGGAGCCACTGATCATATTTGTTTCGATTTTCAGGGGTTCAAGCTAACCCGACAACTTAGTGGGAGTGAGATCATCATCACCATGGGCAATGCTACGAAAGTGGCGGCTGTTGCAGTGGGAGATGTGCAACTATCTTTTAGTGATAGAATTTTAGTTTTAAAAGGCGTTCTTTATGTTCCGAGTTTTAGAAAGAATTTGATTTCAGTTTCTAAACTAATTTTGGATGGATATTCAGTTTCTTTTAATAAGAATGTCGTTATTTGTCGTGATGACGAGATTATCTGTTCGGGAGCATTGGTGAATAATCTTTATACTATTAATTGTGCACATTCCACACAAAATGAATCGCATAACACATCGACTATTTCTAAGAAAAGAAAGCATTCTTCAGACATGAACGAAACACTTCTGTGGCATCTTAGACTTGGTCATATTAATCTAAGAAGGATTCAAAGGTTGGTGAACGACGGCTTGTTGGAATCACTCCAGGTTGAGCCGTTTCCAACATGTGAATCATGTTTAGAGGGTAAAATGACCAAAAGAGCCTTTGGGGAAAAGGGGAATAGAGCTAGTGAAGTGTTAGAACTCGTTCATACTGATGTATGTGGACCAATGTCAATTCAAGCAAAGGGAGGTTTTGAGTATTTCGTTACTTTTATCGATGATTACTCAAGATATGGATACATCTATCTAATGCGGCATAAGTCTGAGACCTTTGATAAATTCAAAGAGTTTAAGGCTGAAGCAGAAAAGCATAGGGAAAAGAGTATCAAGTTTCTACGATCAGATCGTGGAGGCGAATACCTCAGCAATGAATTTTTGGGCTACTTATCAGGCGAAGGGATTGTATCCCAATTAACTGCACCCGGAACCCCTCAACAAAATGGGGTTGCAGAGCGAAGAAATCGAACTCTTTTAGAGATGGTCAGATCTATGATGAGTTATTCAGATTTACCTAAGTCGTTTTGGGGTCATGCCTTGGAAACAGCGACTTACATTCTGAATTTGGTACCTTCCAAATCAGTTCCTAAAACCCCTACAGAATTGTGGAGCGGGCGAAAGCCTAGTCTAAGACACATAAGAATTTGGTGGTGTCCTGCATACGTGTTGGACAAGGAAGCTGGAAAGTTAGATCCTCGTTCAGAATTAAGGCTGTTTGTAGGATATCCTAGAGGAACGAAAGGGGGTTTATTCTATAGTCCAAAGGATCAGCGAATTGTGATAAGCACACATTCTAGATTTATGGAAGAAAACTATATGAGTAATAGAAAGCCCAAGAGTGAGATTACCTTAAATGAACTAAGAGGGCCAACTCCTATACCAAGTGTACAAGTAGATGTACCAAGCGATACACAAACACAACCGAAACCTCGTCGTAGTGGGAGGGTTGTGAGACAACCTGAGCGATTCATGTTCGTGGGAGAGTCTTCGGACTTGGTCCCCGGAGAGGATGAATCTGACCCCTGGACGTACGATGAGGCAATCCAAGACAAGGATGCAGATTCTTGGCAAACTGCAATGGAAGCAGAAATGGGGTCTATGGATCATAACAAAGTGTGGGAGCTTGTGGAACCACCAAAGTGTGGGAGCTTGTGGAACCACCCAAAGGTGTAAAACCTATTGGATGCAAGTGGGTCTACAAGAGAAAAAGAGGATCAGATGGGAAGGTTGAAACCTTCAAAGCTAGACTAGTGGCAAAAGGATATACTCAGAAAGAGGGAATCGATTATGAGGAGACCTTTTCGCCTGTAGCTATGCTTAAGTCTATCCGTATTCTCTTGTCGATTGCAGCTCACCTAGACTTTGAGATTTGGCAAATGGATGTAGCGACAGCTTTCCTAAATGGAACTCTTGAACAAGAAATCTACATGCGCCAACCCGAAGGCTTCATTGAAAAAGGCCAAGAGAATCTTGTATGCAAGCTTAAAAGGTCAATATATGGACTTAAGCAAGCATCGCGAGCTTGGAATCAGTGTTTTGATCAGGTGATACAATCATATGGATTTGATCAAAATGAGTTTGAGAGTTGTGTCTATAAGAAGTGTATCGGAACTGCCTTGGTATTTTTAGTATTATACGTAGACGACATTCTGCTTATTGGAAACAATAAAAAGGTGTTGACAGACGTGAGGGTATGGTTGTCAAAACAGTTTGATATGAAGGATTTAGGAGAAGCTGGTCACATCCTTGGGATTAAGATTACTCGAGATCGCCAGAAAAGGATGATATGCTTATCCCAAACCTCATACATAGACACTATTTTGAAACGATTCAGCATGCAAAATTCCAAGAAAGGATTTGTTCCTTTCAGACATGGAATTCATCTATCTAAAGAGATGTGTCCTAAGACACAAAAGGAGATGGATGAGATGAGAAACATTCCATATGCATCGGCAGTTGGAAGCCTCATGTATGCAATGCTGTGCACGAGACCGGATATTTGTTTTGCTGTAGGCATGGTAGCAAGATATCAAAGTAACCCAGGGAAAGAACATTGGACTGCAGTTAAAAACATTCTCAAGTATCTAAAAAGAACTCGAGATAGAATGTTGGTTTATCAGTCAGACAGTCTATTCCCTGTGGGTTATACGGACTCAGATTTCCAATCAGACATGGATTCTAGAAAATCTACCTCGGGTAGTGTGTTTTGTTTGGGGGGTGGAGCCATGACATGGAGAAGTGTGAAGCAGAAATGCATCGCTGATTCTACCATGGAAGCCGAATATGTAGCTGCTTGTGAAGCAGCGAAAGAAGCGGTTTGGCTTAAGAACTTCTTAGTGGACTTGGATGTGATTCCGAATTTGCCCAGCACTATCACTATTTATTGCGATAATGCTGGAGCAGTTGCAAATTCAAGGGAACCAAGAGCTCACAAGGCAAGCAAACACATTGAAAGGAAATACCATCTTATACGAGAAATCGTTAAGGGAGGAGATATAGTGGTGGCAAAGATCGCATCGGAAGACAACCTAGCTGATCCCTTCACAAAGGGTCTGCCTCAGAGTACATTCGAGAGACATGTGGAAGGAATGGGGGTCAAGTGCGTTGCCAAGCTGCTTTGAGTATAAGTGGGAGAATTTATTAGGACATGTAGAACATGGACGTGCTGTAGTATACTTAAAAGCAGACTTTGAGTATAAGTGGGAGATTGTTAGGGTTATACTGGCAAGTATGCTTTTAGTGCTACTTATGTATACAAACTGATTTTTGCACTTATTAATGAGAATAAATTTTTGTCACTGGTTGCTTTAAATATAATGAATGGTAATTATTTATTGCATAAACGTTCAGATGTACTTTACATTGTAGACAATGTGGTGTGTAGAAGATCACAGAAGATCACATTGTCAGTTCCTTGTATATAAGTACAATTGATTCACAACTTAGATGGAATTGAACAATCCATTGGTAGAAGTTGAGGTGTAAGGCTCAGATTGGTTTGTCTTGACCAAGAGATTACACTAGTGCATTTTGATGTGCTGAATAGGACCTACAGAGAGGTAATTCTTCTAGACCGGCTTAAGGAATGAAGAATTAGACCTCAGTGGTTGTTGATTTCTTAATCTCTGTCACTTAAATGGAATTGTCTGTAGTTAAGAAGTATTGCTTTGATTTATTATGGGTAAAGAATCAATGTGATTCAATACTTTATATTTTGGGCAATATTATTAATTATAGGACAGATTGCCAAAATTAATACAGAGAATCGTGTCTTGGAGTGTCAAGTTGATTATGTCCCCTTGGTGGGCTCAGAAGGTTTATCATATCAAATCTGATCAGTGGAATTTATTTCCGGTATGATAATAATATTGAGCTGTCCTTACTCTAAGGAATAAAAGATATTAATTAATTAAAGCATTCAGTAGCTTAAATTAATTGATGGACATTGAATCTTAAACACGGGAAATAATAACCGGGAGCCATATTTCGTAATATGGGTTAGGATGGATAGTGCAATATTAATTCTATAGTGGAATGAATTAATATTAACGAGCTGGAAAAATATTGTGGCTCAATATTGATTTCTGGGCCCATTGGGAGGTCCAATCCTAATTCTCCTAAAGGCCCCTCAAGTAGCCCAATAAAAGTCCATTAACTAAGGTAATTAAAAAGATAAGAATTAATCTTGTTGCAAGAAAGAGAGGAAAGTAGCGCTTATTTTGGGAGAGAATATTATGGAGAAAGATATGGAAATAATATAATATCTCTTGGAGAATAAAATATTTCTAGATCTCCTATATTTTCTAATAAATAAATTGACTATTCTCTCTCTTATAAATAGAGGAAAAATCGCTTGTTTAAGGGTTGACAAAGAAATCGGTTTTCTCTACAAAAGAAAAAAGAGAGATCTGTAATTTTCGAAATTACAGTGTGTGCAACAAGAGAAAATTAATTCTTCCTTGAGAGTTATTAGTTCGTGAGATCTCCCACCGGATCAACGGGCTAGGACTTAGGGAATACTCGAGAAGGCAATTGGGTTGAAGTTGTTATTCTTCTCAACGGTATCTCTCCGATTCAAAGGTAAACACGTAATCCCTTAGTTCCGCATGTTTAGGGATTTAATTATTTACTGTACATTCATTACATGAATTAGTTGATTTAATTTGTTTAAATTATGAAATTAGATCTATGATAATTCATATTTAAATTACGTCTCAAATAGATCCTGGTAATTTTAAAGGTGTCTCAAAGGATTCCCGGGAGTCTCGAAAGATCCCTAGGGCATCTCAAAAGATTCCCGGGAGTCTCAAAGGATCCCTAGCGTGACGGTCAATAATAATCCACAAGTGCCAATAATTCCCCACAAAGGAGATGGGGAATGTGGTCCCATAATAATTTCCCACAAAGGAGTTGGGGACCACAAGAATTGGGGACCACATTGTTGGGGGACTATTATTGGGTATTGGGATTATTCCCAACAGATGGTATCAGAGCCAAGGTTTTGGGCTCTGTAATTTAAATTAGAATTTAAATCTATTTACATTAAATTGATATTTGGATGGTAGAATTGTTAGATCTTTTTTGCAGGTATCCAATTATCATGATTTTAATGTATGTTTTAATTTATGTTGTTTGAATGTGGTTTTTAATCTGATTCGGTCAGATTTGTTTTTCCCGTGAGAAAATCCACGGGTAGATTAGATTATTTAATTTGTAATAAACTAGTCTAGATGTTAGATTTATTTTTTGTAAATAAATTGTAACGGGTCAAAGACGAAGACCGTTAGACGGATTAAAGAATCGGAGGCACCCGGACGACCAAGCCACACGAGTCGCTTGTAGGCGTGGCGTGATTTTTTTTGTTGCGGTCGTGGGTGTACGAATTCTCGTTCCTTCAAAACGAGAAAATTAAACCATGATAATTGGACGTGTTTGCCTAATTTGTGTTTAATTTTTGTTTTGTTATTATGCTATGATTATTTGTTAATTCTGCATGAGAATTCGTGAAAAACCTCTAGTTTAAAAAATTACTAAGTATGTTTTTTTTATTATCTTAAATAAATTTAATTAACTAATTCATGTAATGAATGTACGGGAAATAATTAAATTTATTTAAGATAATAAATTGATTAAATGGCCTCCATAATTTATTTATTTGTGAAGTCTTTTGGCTACGCATTGGCAAGCGCCTCTCTCCCTATCGGATAGGTCAAAAGATAAGTTCACATGAATAAATTCCTTTAAGGATGATTGTGGATTATTACTAGTGGCGGTATGACCCTCCCATCGAGTGGCTTATTCAAAACGAAATAATAGTCCTGTATTTAATTATGGTTATTACTTAGGTATAAAATTGATATATTAACTCCCCATCGGAGTCCCTGTCAATTTTATATGGCCAGGTTGAAGCCAACTGTTAATTTTGAATTAAAGGTTTGTAACTGCTTTGTTTGTAACCTGCTTAAATGTATTTGAGTAAACGATCACACTCATCGTGACTTACTTAAATTGGTTTTAAGATGTTGGCTGATGCATGTTTATATCGGTTTTTTGAGGTTTTTGATGTAGTACATGTGATCAAATTATGTGATAATTTTTGTGTTAATAGGATATTAATACAAATTGTATATTTTATTCTCAGTTCAGCATGTCGTCTCCTTTTAACCCACTGTTTAGTATACTTAAAAAAAAAAAATTGAAGGAGAGAATTATGTGGATTGGAAAAGACATTTATTTATAGTCTTGACTACACAACAACATAAGTAGGTACTTGATGAACCTAAACCCCCTGCCCCTACGGATGAGACGAACCAAGAAGATAAAGAATATCATAAGGAGTGGATGAGATCCGATGAAATGGCTAGGTGTACCATCTTGGCTTCAATGTCAGATGTGTTGCAACACCAACACCAGAACATGGAATCCGCTTCAGCTATTATGATGAACCTTAATGAACTTTTTGCTCATCAGAATCGTACGGCTAGACAAATGACCATGCGAGATATGTTATCACAGAAAATGGTCGAGGGAACGCCCGTGAGGGATCACGTTCTTAAGATGATGGGTTTTCTTAACAAACTTGAGATTCTTGGTGCTGAATTCGATGCGGAAACGCAGATCGATTTCGTACTCCATTCTCTACCGAAAAGTTTTGAGCAGTTCCAACTGAACTATACGATGAATAATCAAGAATATACGTTGGCTCAGCTCTTGCAAGCTTTGGTTTCGGCTGAGATGTTAATGGGACCAAGGAACGAGCATACGGCTATGTTGGCAAACGGTCCATCTTCTAATTCTGCACCGAAAGGTGGAAAGAAGAAGAAGGCAAATGGCCAGAAACAAGCTAATAACAAGGAAAAGATACCAATTGAGGGAGGTGTCAAGAAAAAGACCACTAAGGGAAAGTGCTTTAGTTACGGTCTGAAAGGACATTGGAAGTCAGCCTGTACCAAGCCTAAGAAGGCTGGTAAGCAAGGTAATTCTCACGCACTAGTAATTGAAACTTGTTTAGCGGTGTATTCTTCCCATTCGTGGGTGGTGGATACGGGAGCCACTGATCATATTTGTTTCGATTTTCAGGGGTTCAAGCTAACCCGACAACTTAGTGGGAGTGAGATCATCATCACCATGGGCAATGCTACGAAAGTGGCGGCTGTTGCAGTGGGAGATGTGCAACTATCTTTTAGTGATAGAATGATAGTGCTACTGTTAAAAATAGAAAAACATGGAAATCTGTGCATGATACTGAAAATATTATTGGTGACTCTACTGTTGGTGTGAAGACTAGACGACAACTCTTTGAGTCGCAAGAACAGCCTAGTCCAACTATGTTTTGCTGGTGTTGTTTCCTCTCTGCTATCGAGCCTACCACTGTTAAAGAGGCATTGGCTGATAGTAATTGGATCATCGCTATGCAAGACGAGTTGAACCAGTTTGTTCGAAACGACGTCTGGGAACTTGTTGATAGGCCTAAACATCATAATGTAGTTGGCACACGATGGATTTTCAAAAATAAGAAAGATGAGAATGATGTAGTCGTTAGGAATAAGGCTAGACTAGTAGCCCAAGGCTATTCACAAGATGAAGGCATAGACTATGATGAAACATATGCTCCTGTTGCTAGACTAGAAGCCATTCGATTGTTCCTTGCATATGCTGCTCACATGAAGTTTACTGTATATCAAATGCATGTTAAAAGTGCATTTCTTAACGGTATTCTTGTGGAAGAAGTATATGTTGAACAACCTCCAGGTTTCGAAGTCAAAGGCGATCAGGTGTACAGATTGAAGAAAGCCTTATACGGACTAAAGCAAGCTCCAAGAGCATGGTATGATACTCTCTCTCTCTCTCTTTCTATTGGAAAATGGTTTTACTAAGGGCAAGGTCGATAGAACCTTGTTCAGAAGACAAGAAGGGAAAGACATTTTACTCGTCCAAATTTACGTAGATGACATCATTTTTGGGTCACCTAACAAAAAGCTGAGTGAAAGTTTTTCGACACTCATGCAAAGTAAATTTGAGATGTCCATGATGGGTGAAATGAATTACTTTCTTGGTCTTCAAGTAAAACAGACCCCAGAAGGGATTTTCATAAATCAGGGAAAGTACACTAGAAATCTTCTAGACAAGTACGGGATTAAGACTTGTAAGTCTACTGGCGTACCGATGCAACCAACTTACAGAATGGATCCTGATGAGCGCGGTAAATGTGCTGACCAATCTTATTATCGTGGATTAATTGGTTCCTTACTGTATCTAACTGCTAGTAGACCAGACATTGCATTCTCTGTTGGTGTTTGTGCTCGTTTCCAAGCCAATCCAAAGGAAAGTCACATGGAAACCACGAAACGGATTTTGAAATATTTGAAAGGGACCATCAATCGTGGTATATGGTATCCCTCAAATGATGATCTATCCTTAAGTGGCTACTCAGACTCTGACTTTGGAGGCTGTAGAATATATAGGAAATCTACATCTGGTTCTTGTCAATTCTTAGGCACAAAACTCATTTCATGGTTTTCGAAAAAGCAGACTAGTGTAGCTACCTTTACTACCGAAGCCGAGTACATGGCTGCTGGTAGCTGTTGTAGTCAACTACTCTGGCTCATGCAACAACTTAGAGATTACAATATACATGAATCAAATGTTCCTATTTTCTGTGATAGTAATAGTGCCATTGCCATTACACAAAATCCTGTTTTGCACACACGTTGTAAGCATGTTGATGTAAAGCATCATTTCATACGTGATCATGTAGAAAAGAAGGATATTCGCATGGAAAAGATTCATACTGATTTTCAAAGAGCTGATATTTTCACAAAACCATTAGCTGAAGCTCGATTTCGTGAGTTATGCATTAGTTTAGGGCTAATTGATCTAGACCCTACTTGCCTATAGACATGTACTAACCAGTCAGGTACATCAAAGAAACAAGGAGACAAGAACAGAGCACTCGACTACTCACGCAACAGACAGGTATACAAGGCTAGACTAGATGACCAAACAACCCGATGAGGAAGCTGGTAAAGCTGAGGGTAATACTAAGGGAATAAACATTTAAGGGGGAATCTATGATTTCTTAAATATCCTTATGTTGACTCTTATGTTTGTTACAAGTCATCTTGTTCAAAACCTTGATCATTGCTTTAGATTGATATTCATCTTATTTATTCTACTCTACTGGTACCTACTATTACACGTTGTATATGATAAGATAGGTACATGAAAGTCGTTCGACGTTTAGAATAGACAAGCACAGGCGAAGGGGGAACTCGTCTTGTGTTCATAAGTCTACTCGTCTGTTCTGGATGGACTCGAACAGACAAGATAAATGTTCTTTTGATTTAAATATGTTAAGTGTTTAATCAAAATGAATTAAGGGTATTATGGTAATTCGATAATGCTAAAATTGGAAAACCCTAGATTTGGATTCATACACTCCCATTTTAATGAGGTGTATACACCCAGTTCGCACACCACTCTACTATACAAGGTCGGATGAGTACACTCCCCTGACCTAACTAATAGAAGATGCGGATTCCAAATTTTACAATATCAAATCACATAATATTCTCGATTCCGTAACTGAATACCAAAGGCCCCAAACGTTGGATCTAATCCTTCAATTTTGGCCGTTGGATTGGAATTTCAGTTCTAACAAAACTCATCTTCCACACACAACTTGCCCCACGTTTTCATAACTCCCCTATTCTAGCTCTCGAATTTCTTGCAAAATCAAACTCCCCTGTTCTTACTCTATCTACTAAAGATGTCGATTGTCTCTCTATTTGATGTGAGAACTAACATGCAAGCTAAGTTTGATCTTGGCCAGTTCATTGCAGAAGGGAAAGTGCATGTGGAGCCCTCGATGTTTTTCAAAGGGTTACACACGGAAGGAAACCTGGAAATCATCAATAAGTGCATTCGATGTGGATTGAAGTCGTATTTGGAGGCATTTCCTCAGGTCGTGTTGGAAGAAGAGGTGTTGCAGTTCTATGCCAACGCCACCAGACAAGGAGACAAAATTGAATCATTTATTGGAAGAAGCCGAGTGGAACTCACTCGCGAGGCTGTGTTCAAACACTTGAAATTTCCCATCGGAACGATTGATGTGGAAAACTATGCTACTGGGCAGGAGATGAGGTATTTGAGCATCTTTTGTGGAAGGAAATTGAGGCTCAAACCAGATGGCAAAATTCCAGCCGTCAAGAAAGCGGAACTCCTTGAGAAATATCGCACTCTTTTTGACATAGCTAGCAAAATGCTACTATGTTCCACTGGCTCTCATGACTCAGTCACTCTAGCTAAGGCAAGGGTGATGGCAGCGATATATGACGGAATTACAGAGGGTAATTGGTTCAAGTTGATGGTTGATCGAATCATGTACTTTGAACGAATTGTTAGGGTTGACACCGACTCTTGCAGTTGGGTGGTGTCGAATGTTGTTGGTTTTGGCAACAAGCTGAGTATCTTACTACCCTTGTTGTTGCCAAACAAATCTGATTGGAGTAAAGGAAAGCCCTTTCACCCATTGAAGTTCTATCTGAAGAAGGAGGCGCTAAAGAAGCAAGTTGCTGCAAGGCCATCTGCCCCAAGGCAAGTTCAGGTTGATGATTCGGAAGCTATGCCATATGCTGGCTCGTCTAGCTCTTCAGAAGACGAGTCCGATGATGAAGAATTGGAGGACGTTGCGATAGCTGAGTCCAGTGCAGCTGACTCAGAGAAGACTCAGTCGGAAGAGGAGTCGGAACAAGAGAAGGAGCCAAGTGCTCAAGTTCCTGAATTGTACACACTCGTGAGAGTTGGTTCGCCTACTCAACCAGACGAGTCGAGTCCATAGGTTGGTACTTCTACACAATCTGTTTCAATTCCTCTCTCTCTCTCCTCTGTTCGAACCAAGGCTAGGTCACATCGACCTAGGCCTCATCCTGTACCCTCAACCTCTCAAGTACTGGCAGCATTACCGCTTAGAGCCGGTCATCCTGAAAACACTCCCATAAAGGATACAACTGATACTCCGACAGTTGCCACACCAAACCTTGCCAGATCGCAGCCCCTAGAAACCACACTCCAAACTCTCTCCTTACCCTCAACAGAATATGTTGAACCCTCCAACCCATCTACTTCAGACAAGACGCCAGTTGCCACTGCAACAGCTGAGACAGGGACCCCACCTGCTCAGAACCCGTCTGATGTTAGATTTGATTCCCTGGTATATTATCCTATGTGTCTTAGGTAGAAGAGAGTTCGTGCTCGAGTGTCCAAGAATCTAAAGAAGCAGCTCTCAACTCTCGAAGTCGACACTTCCTCAGAACAATTTGAGAAACTTGTCAGGATATGCACTTGGTTTGCATTAAAGAAATCCTCGACAGAAGATCTTTTTGAGGTCATTCAAGGCATGGGAGGAATCTCCAACATTATGGATTGGGAGATGGAACAGAAAGAAAACAGTGGTGTCCAAGACCACTCTGAATTATTCCCTCGCAAGGCCTTAGTTGATCTTGTAAAAAGAATTTTGAGCATTCCTGATGGCGTTCTAGTTGAAGAGTTCTCGTTCGATATTGGAACCCAGACTGATCTGGTAGAAGAAGAGATGAAGGCAGAACTTGTTGATATTGCTGTTCAAACCTCAGAACCCATGTTGGAATTAGAAGGTGCTCCTGCTGAAGAAGAGGCTGAAAGCTCTGAAGAAGTTGACTCTTTTGAACTTGGAGTAGAAGACGATGAGTTCATGGATGCCGTCATGTTTACTGAAGATGAACTTGTGGAGAAAGTTCAAGAAGAAGTCATTGTTGAAGCTCAGTCGTCTACTCAAGTCTTTCCTGAAGGATATCTTGAAGAGTTGAAGTCGGATTTGAAAGAGGTTGTACACTCTGCTATTGATGAGTTTCTACACTCAAAAGTGAAAGATATGTTAGTTGAGCAGAACCAATCACTTGTTGACAGCTCAAGAGAGTTGATTGTTGGAGAGGTCAACAAGATGGACTCAACTTTCAGAGCAGAGATGTATGCTGAAGTTCAAAGTTTCCTTGAGAAACAAGTTGATTTCTTTGAAAAGAGATCTATCTCATTTGCTCGTTCGTTAGCTGAAGAGTCAAGTAAAATGGAAAGGCTCTATAGGGTTAAAATTGAGATTGCTGATGAACAGAGACGGGAAGCACAAGATCAGTTGGTGCGTTCTCGAGCAGTTCTCACCGAGCTAACAGAGCAGAACACACTCCTTCGCCAGACAGCTACGTATTTCAGAGATGAACTAGTCTCAAGTTCAAGGAAGCTGGAATTGGTTATTGATCGTCTTGACAAGATGAGTCATGACAAGACACACCAGAAACAGATCGAGTTGGCTGCTGAGGCGATGAAGGAAGCTGTGAAGGAAGAGATGACTCGCTTTACAAGTCTTTTCACTCTTAAGGCGAATGATGAAGCCAAAAAGGGGGAAGAGGCGAGTAGATTTGAGAAAGTTGAATTTTCTAAGTCTAGTACTGAACCGAAAGAGAAGGAAGTTGTTGGTCCCTGAACGAGTAGTGAATGGGATTAAAGTCTATAGGGGAGGGGTGAATAGACTTTAAAACTTTTTCAAACAGAGTTGGGAACCTATTCTGATTGCTATGTCAACTGGACTGCAAGTCTGCTGGTCCAGATGACTATAGTGATCTGATTGTTAAGGTTGTATGCGGAATTTTGGTGGCCCTTATTTAGACTCGTTCTTGTAACTTGTTCTACTTAATGAAAATACTCAGCTGATGCCGGTTTGAAAGTTATGGTCTGTTTTAAAGAGTGTTGAAATAACAGTATGCACTATATAATAATGAATGTAAAGGCAGAAATGTAAAGTGCAGAAAGTAAATAACACCGGATTTATAGTGGTTCGGATATACGTTCCTACGTCCACTCTCACGTCCTAACGTGATGTTTAATCTCTTTAATTTCCACAAATTACAAGGGTCTTGTCCTTTATAGTCCCAAGGTTAGGACTTTGAGATCTGAGCCGTCCTAACAACTGCGGTCTCCACAAGTGATTGTAAGCACTTGCACTTTGAGGGGTTCAAAAACTTTAACCTTTCGGTGAGGGTTTGGGGTTTTTGAGATGTATCCAACTAATGGTTCAAGCTTATAATTTGCTTAACCACTATGCCTAAAACAATTGATATACAATATGAACAGGTTTCAGGTTCTTAAGGGTTGGATAGGAAGCACTTAAGAGCTATGGATAATTTAATGGATTTCTGGCTCTTGGAGAACTCTTGGAACAGTATGGCTTTTGCTTGATTGCTTGCTTAGCTTTTGAATTCCCTCTTGTGACTTCTTTTTTTTGTGATTCCTCATCCTCTTGTATTTATAATGAAGATTGGTTACAACTAGCCGTTGGAGTTGACTAGCCGTTTGAGCAATCTTTCCATAATAGCTTGATTCCTTGATTCCAGCCGCTTGATTGCTTCAATCCTGGGATCATGTCAATCTTCTAAATAAGGTAGGTCTTCGTTTGAATTGCAAGATGACTTAGGAATCAGCCGAGTCCTGGAAGAGCACATAGTCTTCTGATCTGTACTTCTAGTCTTCTGACTACTCTTCTGGCCTTAGGTCTTCTGTCTTCTGATATCAGGCGAGTAACACTCTTCTGGTCTGGAAATTCTTTGTATTGCTTTAGGCCATCTTCAATCTGGGACTCCATCAGATAGGTAGGTATACAAGCACCTTAACTTATCTGGTCTTCAAGGATCTTCTAGTCTTCATGTCTTCTACTCTTCTCATCTTGAGGATAGGCATGTAAGCCAGGACTGTGCTGATCAGCTGATATCAATACAGTTGATCACACAAGACTAGTCTAAGCTGTTCTATACAAGTCAGCTGATCCTATTACATTTATAAACTCTAAGTGTTTTGGCCATCAAAACTATTCTAACATCAAGTGGGGCTTAGGGTGAATTTATATCCCAACAATTTCCCCCTTTTTGATGAAGCCAAAACTATACTTGATAAATGCTCTTAATGAAATAAGATAAGAGTTTATAATATGCTAAAACTGAAGTATCTGATGAAGACAATGAGAGTTTGTCTTGTAAGCAAAAAGAACTAGAACTTGAATATAGATAGAACTTTTACAGATTACAAGTAATAGTTTCTTTAAACTTCTAATGTAGTCTTCATCAGGTCTTCTGTTCTTTAAATGCGGTAGGCCAGGTACAGACGAGCTCGAACTTCTTCCATGTGCTGCATGTCTGTAACATTCTCCTCTTTATAAATCTTGTACAGAATCTTCTTGATTTCAATCATGTTGACTCTTCCTGAGTCCAGAAGGGGTGGATCCCATTTGGGTTCTTCAGGAGTTAGGATTCTGCAGTTGTCAAGTCCTTTGGCTGTCTTGACAATTACTTCCCAGAACTCTGGATCTTCAAAGTTCATGAACTGGGAGAATTGGAGAAATTCTTCTTCATAAGTAGGAAGAGGGCCAAATTTCCTTACTATGTGGTGTTGAATTTGCCACTTCTTCTTCAGAGGATACCATCTTGGTAGCTCATCTTGAAGGGCTAAGTAGTCCACATAATTGCTATCAAACACCAGGACCTTGTTTTCTTGTGCTTTCCTGAGTTTGGCAATTCTTCTTTCAAATTTGGCTTTGACTGCCTTCGCATCATTCAGCTTCTTTTGCTTAAGCTCTTGAGCTTCAAGCAACTTCTTCTTCTTCAACTCTAGAGCCTCCTTCTCTTCTGCAGTAGGCTCTGCTGGAGTTGGCTTCTTGCTGGTCTGAGCTTGCTCATCTGCCTTTCTTTTCCTTGTCATTCTCTTTTCAGGGACTTGTTCTTCAGAAGTAGTGATCTGAAGAGTTTTGGCAGGAGCCTGAGTGGGTGCTTGGGTATCTCCTTGAGCAATTTCTTTGCCTTTGCCTTGCCTGTTCTTGATTTTGCTCTTTAAACCACCCAAGGTTTCAGTCAAGTCATCTTGTGCTACTACCAGTTCAGCTTGCTGGGCAGTAGACTTCTCTAGAGCCTTTATCAACACATCTTCCCCCTTTTTGGTTTCAGCAAGTGCAGCCGCAAAAGGCTTCATGGCATTCAGAATTTCCACCGTCAGAGTCTGCTTTAGAGCCATGGCATTGGCTTTGCCAATGTGGGTCAGATGAGTTATGCTGTGCTCAAGAACTTCAGCATGAGAATTGGACGAGGAGGCAGCTTCAAATCTAGCTGTAAGTGCTTCCAACTTGGCTGCTGTCTCCTTCAGCTGAGTCTGCAATTTTTCATTTTCCTCTGCAGCTGATTTAAGGAGAGCTTGTCCTTCAGTGGCTCTTGCTTCAGCATCCTCAATTCTTTGCTCGTAGGTGGTCTCCATGCGGTGCATCTCATCAGTGTAAAGATCAGCAAACCTTTTGGAGGTGTCAGCTGACAACTTTTGATAGGTACGTAAGTATTCTCTTATCTGCTGATGGAGTGCTTCACCAAACTTGTCTTCAATGTCAAGGATTTGGTCACGAAGACGGGTCTTCTGTTCCCTTGCAGCTTTCTCAACATATCTACCTAGCTGCAGGCCTAAGCCTTTCTCAAAGTGCAAGTCTATTGCAGCTTTGACCTGGGAGCAGATGTCTGCTGTATGGTCAACAGATGGGGTAGAAGTAGAGGGTGTACCTTGAGGCTTTGGATGAACAATTACTGCTTTGCCTCTTTCTTCAGCTGATAGGTACTCCTCATTGAGGAAGCAGGTAGTGGCCTTGGTCAGATGGGTCATCGTTCGTCTGCCTGGATCCTCTTGATTTTCAATGAAGTGAGTCAGTTCGTCTGAAGGTCTGAAGTGAGCTGGTATTCTGACTACTTCTCTTTCAAATTCTTCTTTGTCAGCTGGTGCAGCTGAGTCTTCAGCAGGGGCAGCTGAGTCTTGAGCAGGGGCAGCTGAGTCGTCCACCAAGGCTGGTGCAGCTGATTCCTTCATCTGTGCTTGTTCAGCTGTCTGCTGATCTGATGAGTCTTCTGGGATAGAGACATCAGCAGTGGGGATTCCTAGAATCCGGTTGCAAACTGTAGTCAGTGCCTCGTCTGATAGCAGTTGAGCATAAGAACGAACTTGAGCAACTTCCTTTTGCTCCATTTCCCAGTCGAGGAAGTTTTCCTTCCCTCCCATTCCTTCAATGACATCAAGAAGGTCATCCACATCATCTCTTCTGAGCTCAATCCAAGTGCATATCCTAAGCACTTGCTCAAACTG
Organism: Galeopsis tetrahit; assembly: GCA_963675135.1. Lineage (NCBI taxonomy): Eukaryota > Viridiplantae > Streptophyta > Magnoliopsida > Lamiales > Lamiaceae > Galeopsis > Galeopsis tetrahit. The sequence goes on from OY776130.1 coordinate 21,030,866, forward strand.
GATTGAATTCTCATCAACTCCAGGGATAGTGGACTTGAGCAGGTTGCCTATCTTCATCCTCATTATCTTCTCTGTTGTACACATGGGGTAGTGAACCATCTTGAATTGAGGTTGAGAAGGGCCAGCTTCATCCAGGGCTGCTGGTGCTAAGTCTTCTGGAGCAGTTGGGGCAGAGAGGATAGGAGATTGGGTAGCTGGGGTATGTTCCTCTGCTGTGTGAGTATCAGCAGGGATTTGGGGAGTGATTTCTTCTACAGTGGTTTGTTCATCAGCAGGGTTTTGAGTCTGCTGGTCTGGTTCAGTTCCTTCTTGAAGATCAGTGGGTGTTTGAGCTTGATGATCCTGATCATGTGCTGTTTGAATGTCAGCAAGGATTGTGGATATAATCTGAGTTTGATCATCAGCAGGTTGTGTGGAGGTGGTCTGAGGTTGTTTGTCTGCTGTTTGAACATCAGCAGGGATTTGGTTTTCAGTGTTTGGGGGTTCAGATGGGTTGGAATCATCAGAAGGGTTGAAGGATGAAATAGGGGCTATGATCATGGGAGTAGGGAGCCTGGATTTCTTGGATTTCTTTGTGAAAGAAGAAGTGTTCTTCTTTCTCTTCTGACCCTTTGACAACTTGGAAGGAGTGAAGGTGAGAGAGGGGTTAGAAGTACCTGCCTTCTTCAAGGGAGAGGCAGTTGGAGTGACATCTGAATCAGATGGGGAGATGAGCCCTGATCTGATCAGATATCTTCTTTGTGCTAAGGTATGATTGTCATCATCATCCTCAGCAGCCTTCTTTTGAGCCTCTTCTTTGGATGGCTCCTCTTCTTCTTCTTCTGCAGCAGAGTCTTGAGTAGACTCTTCTGCCTCTTCAACTGCATCTTTGGAAGGTGCTTCAGCCAACAACTTCCTCTTCTCCTCTTTCAACCTTGCTGCCTCAGCAAGAGCATCCTTCCTCAAGTAATATTTGGAGATATGGAAGGTCTTGTGAGGTCCCATCTTGTATTTTCTGGGGAGTATTTCTGGAAGAATGATACTCAGCTTGTTGACAAAGCTGACAGTAGAGGTCACCTTCCATTCTCTAGATTGAAGGTCTAAGGTTACCTTCTTGGCTTCAAGAGCAATTCTGTCCAAAAAGAGTCCTTGCCAATCTCCATCAATCTGATCCCAGATTGCTGCCATAACTCGAACTTTCAGAGTGGTAACAGCATCATGACTGAAAGTGTTACCAAGCAGCATCTTGCCTGCTATATCCATTAGGGTTTGAAACTTAGGTTCTAATTGAGATTTCTTCAGTCCGGAGGCATCTTCAGCCTTGATTTGACCACCAGTGAACATCTCCATGTATTCTTTCTCCTTACCCATGATGTAGGTGGAGATATTGATCTTCCCCCTTGTCAAACCGAACAGTTCTTGGAGGATTTCCCTTGTTACTTTGACCTTGTGTCCACCCATGACACTTTCAACGTGAGAACCCTTCATCACAGCATTGGAGTAGAAAGTCAGCACATCTTGTTCATACACATTCGTGGGTGCTGCTTCCAGAAAATCTCGAAGGTTGAGGTTGATGCAGCGAAGAAGGATTTCCTTGTTTGCAGCTGTGTGTTTGCCTTTGAAAAACAGAGCATTCTCTGTGAACATCTTCCCTTCCTTGGACCATTTTGCAGCATCCAAGGTGCCAGTGCCCTTGGTCTTCTCGTCGTAAATCTCAATGATTGCCATAGTAGTGTTTGAGTGTTAGGTTTTGAGAGCTTGAAAGAAATTTGCAGGACGAGAGAGTATTGAGAGCAAAAGTGAATTGTAAGCGAAAGGGTTTGGGAGAGGTTTAAGGGTGTGTATATATATACTCCAACAATTCTTGATCTAACGGTCAGATTTGGATTTAATTGTGGAGTAGAGCCCAAGATTTTCCTTCTTTGATTTTGGGCTGTCTTTAAATTTACCGGCTGAATTTGCCATGTGGCAACTGTTGATTTGCTGGCAATTTGGTAATTGAGTATTAATGACATCATTACCAAAAATAGCCGTTGTGACTAATTTTGTGGCAAGAATTGATCATCAAGGCCGTTTTTTATAAGAGAATTGCATTCCTTATATAAGCCAATTTGTTTAATTACATTCAGGAATAAATCTAGAATGAATTACATGATCAAAGATAGTCATTTAAACTCAAAAATCAAGTGATCTGATCAGCAGAGTGACGTCTTCTGATTTCTTGAAAATGTCTGCTGATTTCTCTTGGAAGTCTTCTGGTCAGCTGAGTAGGTCTTCTGATCAGCTGAGTGGAGGTTTGAGATTTGCTGAGTAAATCTTCTGTGCTTTGAAGGTCCAACTTGGCTTGATGGATCCTTCATTGTTGCTGTGATGATCCAACCTGGATGATGGATCTTCCAGCTTTATTGTGAGTGGTGATCCAACCTGGTTTGATGGATCTTCCAGCTCTGTCTGAATCAAGTAGGACCATCAAATCAATATGTAGATGATCAGCCTGGATGATATCCCACTGGTTCAGGTTGCCCTTACCATCTGATGTTCCTCATCATCAGATGGGTTGTAGCATCAAATGTGTCCTAATTGAATCTCTTCGCTACTCTTGAAAGAGAAGGAAGATTGGAAGAGGCTTCAATGGAGTCGAAGAGAGAGCCATGGACTCAGCCTTCATGTTCTGTTTAGACACAATAGCTTTTGATAACAAGCTCTCCATGTAGAACTTCCCCCTGGAGAAGAAGCTCTGCTTGTTTGCTACTCTGTCCTCTGCATCTCTCTTTCCTCTAGTTTTCAATAAGGACTTCTCTCCTTCCTCTAGTTTTCACAGGCATACTCATGTTGAGTAGGCCAAGTATGTTGATCTGCATCATCTTCATCTTCTGGACAAATCTTCATCTCCTTCACCCAAGACTTTGGTTGAAGAATGATCTCCATTCCATCTTTTCTTTCGATCTTCTCCATACCTGAAACAAAAATTATAGTTGGTGATTTGTGTTCTTAGGTGTTCTCATAACTTCCTCCTTTTATAGGGGTAGAAATGAGGTAGTGGAGTGAAAGATGACAAAATTATAGAGTTGATAGGTCTGTATTTCTGAAAAGTTACTTCTTAAGATCAACAATGAGATTCTTGATCTAAGGGTTCACATTTAAAGATATTCAGACTTTATCTTATGGAATGCAGAATTTATAAATTTTGAGCAAGAGTTATTTGAAATCCGTACAGTGCATGCATACTGTTGAGTCGGTGAGGATGGTGTATTAATCCAACCAGTATAACTCAATAGTGTACTGTATGTATGTATACAAGATAAAGTATTTTATGAAGAATAATTTATTAATATACATAGTTATACATTGCTTGTAAAGAAATCAAATAGCCTTGTTCAAGTCTGCTGTCTATATATATATATGTATGATATGCAATGCAGATTTTAGAGTATTTCATCAAGGATTCTTAAGGTATCATTGATTCCCCCTTGATTAGATGACTCTAAGTTTTCCCTCAGCTTTATTTGTCTTCATCGGGAATGAACTTACCTGAAGATGAGGGTGTCTATTCACCTCATCTGATCCTCCTAGTCTGCTGCACCTGTATCAGCTGAGGTCTTCAGCTGATCTCTTCTCTTCATGTGCTTGGATCCAGGAGTCCTAAGCTGTAGCATAGGGTCTTGAATCGTTCTTCAGCTAGGGGCTTAGTCAAGATGTCTGCTCTTTGGATATCTGTGTGAATTTTCTCCATCTTGATGTCCTTCTTTTCAAGGTGGTCTCTTATGAAGTGGTGTCGGATGTCGACATGCTTGCACCTTGTGTAGAGGACTGGATTTTGAGTGATGGCAATGGCACTGCTGCTATCACAATAGATAGGGACTTCTCTTGCCTCTACATTGTAATCCTTGAGTTGTTGAACTAGCCAGAGCAGCTGACTACAACAACTACCAGCTACCATATACTCTGCTTCAGTGGTGGAGGTTGCAACTGAGGTTTGCTTCTTTGAGAACCATGATATCAACTTGTTGCCTAGGAATTGACAGGTTCCAGATGTGGATTTCCTATCAATTCTACATCCTCCATAGTCTGAGTCAGAATAGCCACTCAATTCTAGATTGTCATCAGCAGGGTACCATAGTCCTAGGTTGACTGTTCCTTTTAGGTATTTGAGAATCTTCCTTGCTGCTTCTAGATGACTTTGCTTTGGGTTTGCTTGAAACCTAGCACATACTCCTACAGCAAATGTTATGTCTGGTCTGCTAGCTGTAAGGTATAGTAGAGATCCGATCAGTGCTCTATATTCAGCTTGATCAACTGCCTTTCCGGACTCATCTGGTTCCATTTTGAAAGATGTCATCATTGGAATCCTTGCAGTCTTGCATTGTAGAGCTTTGAATCTTTCTAATAGACTCTTGGTATACTTGGACTGGTTGATGAAGATCCCTTCTGAACTCTGCTTGACTTGAAGTCCTAGGAAGTAATTCATCTCACCCATCATGCTCATTTCAAATTTTCCTTGCATAAGTTCAGAGAACTTCTTGCACATCTCTTGATTGGGTGATCCAAATATAATGTCATCTACATATATTTGTACCATTAGAATGTCTTCTCCTTCTTGTATTCTGAAAAGAGTTCTATCCACTTTGCCTTTTGTATATCCATTGTCAAGTAGGAATTGTGACAATGTGTCATACCAAGCTCTAGGGGCTTGTTTTAGACCATAGAGAGCCTTCTTCAGTCGATATACTTGTTCACCTTTTTCAAATCCTGGAGGCTGCTCTACATATACTTCTTCTACCAGAATACCATTTAGAAAAGCACTCTTGACGTCCATTTGATATACCTTGAAGCCCATATATGATGCATAGGCTAGAAACAGTCGTATGGCTTCTAATCTGGCTACTGGAGCAAAGGTTTCATCATAGTCAATTCCTTCAGATTGAGAGTATCCTTTTGCAACTAGCCTAGCCTTATTTCTAGTTATCACATCATTTTCGTCCTTCTTGTTCTTGAATACCCACTTTGTTCCTACTACATTGTGGTTTTCAGGACGATCTACCAATTCCCAGACTTCATTTCTTTCGAATTGGTTTAGTTCTTCTTGCATAGCAGTGATCCAATTGCTATCTGTCATTGCTTCTTCTATGTCAGCTGGTTCAATGTTGGATAAGAAGGCACACCAGCAGAACATAGATGATTGTGAGTTCTGATTCAGTTGTCTTCTGGTCTTGACACCTGATTCTGCTCCTCCTAAGATGACGTTTGATGGATGATTGTTTCTCCATGTATGCCTCACGGGAGTATCTGCATTGGATGAGCTTGGATTCTCATCTGATCTAGTGCCATCAGGAGGGTTGACTTGATTAGGTCGATCATCATCTGTATCTTGTGTGTCAAAAAGATCATTCCCCCTGGCATTTGGGATTGGTGCATCTTGATTCTGGTCAGCTTGTCCTGCCTGAGTTTGAGATCTAGTGACAGGTCTATGAGGCTTATCCTCCTCTGGTTCTTCAGGGAAAGGTTCATTTACTTCAATGAACTCATCTGGTCTAGACTTGATCACTAGATGTCTCATCTGTTCTGCAGCTAAGTTTGTTTCTACTGCATTCTTATCACAAGACTCATCAAAAACAACATGGGGTGTTTCTTCCACAAGAAGGGTTCGTTTGTTGAGTACCCTGAATGCTTTGCTAGTAGAGGAGTATCCTAAGAATATCCCCTCATCTGCTTTGGCATCAAAGGCATTCAACTTACTCTTCCCATTGTTGTGAATGTAACACTTACAACCAAATATATGAAAGTAAGATACTCTAGGTTTTCTTCCTTTCCACAGTTCATATGGGGTTTTCTCATGTATTTTATGAATACCTGACCTGTTTTGAGTGTGACAAGCTGTGTTGATGGCTTCTGCCCATAGCTTCTTGGGAGTGGAGAATTCAGTAAGGAGTGTTCTGGCAGCTTCTTTGAGTGTTCTGACTCTTCTTTCAGCTACACCATTCTGTTGAGGTGTTCTTGCTGCACTTGTCTCATGCTGAATACCATTAGTAGTACAATAGGCAATAATATAAGAGTTAATGAATTCAGTGCCTTTGTCACTTCTAATTTTCACAATTGGTTCTCCTTTCTCTACTTGGATCCTCTTCAATAGTTCAGGAAGTTTCTGCTGTGTTTCACTCTTCTTGTATAAGAAGATAACCCAAGTAAACTTGGAGTAGTCATCTACAACAATAAGAGTGTACTTTCTTCCTGTTAGAGTGGTTGGAGTGATTGGTCCAAAGAGATCCATGTGAAGCAATTCAAGAACTCTACTGGTTGATGCTGTCTTCTTGGTCTTGAAGAAGACCTTTGTTTGCTTTCCTTGTTGACATGCATCACATACCTGATCTTTACAGTAGAGTTCATTAGGCAGACCATCAACTAAGGATTCCCTTGCTAGCTTGTTCATAGTCTTAAAGTTCAGATGACTAAGACGTTTGTGCCATAGCCAGCTGACATCTTTAGGGCTCTTCACAAGCAGACATGTATCCTTAGGACAGTTGTTCCAATTTGCAAGATACATACTTCCCTTTCTAGATCCTGTTAGAAGGTTTTGTTTTGTTCTCTTATCACTTATGAGACACTCATCTTTAGAGAATTTGACTGAGTAACCAGTGTCACAAAAATGAGAAACAGATAATAAATTAAACTTAAGACCTTCTACATATGATACATCATGTACCTCAATGTCACCATTTTTAAGGGTGCCATATCCTTTTGTGTTACCATGCGCGTTATCACCAAAGAAAACTTTTGGACCTTTCTTCTCTATGTAGTTGGTCAGCAGGGCTTTGGTTCCTGTCATGTGAGTTGAGCATCCACTATCTATGTACCAAGTTTCTCCTGCTAGACCTCCTCTTCTGTATAGGTCCCTTCTTTCCTGCAAGGAAAGTTAAGTTTTAGGTACCCATTTTGTTTTGGGTCCTTGGGTGTTAGTACTACCCTTGGGAACCCACATATACATTGGTCGTTTAAACAACCTTGAACATTTGAGTTGTTTCCCTCGGGCATCACAGAACCAAATCTTACCAGTCAGCACCTTGGACTGATCTGATTTGTTCTTTGTGTCAGCTAAGTAATAGTCAAATGGTTTCCCTTTATAGGAGTGTACATACATGATCTTTTGACTAGTTACATTCGGCCTGGGTGCATTAGCTGGTCGATGCACACGATTATATGGACCATACTCTTCTGTTCTCACAATATCATAAGAGATAGGGGGTGCAAAGAGAACAGATTTGTTTGAAGAAGATTTCTTCTTCTTGGCTGGAGCAGCATACAGCTGAGACTGTCTCAGGCGAGATGGTCTAGGCTGTCTGCTGTTTCTCTGTACAGGCTTGGGGTTAGCTTGTCCTTTACCATTTTTGTTTTTGGGATAGTTAGCCTTAGCTGGTACAGATGCCTTTTGGTTCATATTAGGTTCATTGTGTTTAGAACACTCACCCTTTTCATGTGTCTGAGTAGTGCACTTGTTAGGTGTACTACCCCCAGCTGGAGAGAATGTAGATGGATTAAGTTCATAACCAAAACCCATCTTATTGCCATTTGATCTATAATACTCAGAGATACTTTCAATAGTAGTAGAAGCTTTATTGAACTCTGAAATCTTTTGATTTAGGCATTCCTTCTCCTTTTCTAAGAGCTTGTGTGTTTGGAAGAGATCATTGAATTTGGATTGTAGTGAACGAAGTTCCTTAGTTTCTAAAGCTTGAGTTTGTAACATCCCCTCATACAACTGAGTTATTGTGGTATTTTCTTCCTTAAGAAGCTCCACTTCTCTGGTCAATCTTTCATTCATTGTGACCAACTCAGGGGTGTTCTCAAACTTAGCCTTTTTCAACTTAGCAATTTCTTTCCTTAGATCCTTATTCTCCTCTTCCACTTCTATGAAAGCTCAAGTGGCAATATCAAGATCACCTTTTACCTTTCTTAAAGATTGATAATAGGTGTCTTCTGATTCGCCTTCAGATGAGTTTATCTCATCTGATTGTGAAAAAATAGGTGAATGGAAAGTACTAGTATAGGAGTTTACCTCATTTTCACCTATGGCCATCATAGCTAGATCGTCTGAATCATCTGAAAAGATTTGATCGTCTGGTGATGTAGGGAGTTCATCACTTTGATATTCAGATTCTTCAGTCACCATTGCTTTCTTGTCTGAGGTTCTTCTTGGCCTTCTTTCTTTCTTGTCATCCAAATCCAGCTCAGGACATTCATAGACATAGTGACCTGGTTTGCCACAGTTGAAGCAAGATCCAGGTTTCTGATTTGAGTTGCCTCTCCTTGGAGGAGTGGCATCTCTTCTTCTAGATCCTCGGCTGTTAGATGACTCCACATCCCTTCTAGGATGTCTTTCTGGTGTTCATTCTCTGGAACTTCTGGAGGGTGAACTTGCTCTTCTATCTTTGTAGTTTCTATAGAATTTTCTATATTTGCTGTTGAGGGTGTTCATCCTTTCAAATCTTTTGATCATAAGAGCCATTTGTTCCTTCAGACTCATGTCTGATCCTTCACAGTCTTCTGTTTTCAGAGAGGTCTTGCCAGATGAGGTACTTGCAGCTTTTGTATTGGCTGCCTTGAAGGCTACAGTCTTGGAGGTAGATGGGGTTGTAGTTGGCTCATCACTTCCTGAGTTTTCTTCTCTTTCCAGATCATATTCATGAGCTTTTAGATTCTGAAATAGAGTTTGAGCAGACCACTTCTTGATATCTTGAGTATCCTTGATGATGGTCTTCTTGAGTCTCCATTTCTTGGTTAGAGAGTCTAAGATATTTAGATTTTTCTCTCTATTTGTATATTTCTTGCCCAGAGATTCTATCTCATTGATGATCTTGGTAAATCTATTGTCTAACTGATCAATAGACTCTTCTGGTTGCATCTTGAAGTGTTCGAACTTCTTGACTGCTGTAGACAACTTGGATTCCTTGATCAGCTCAGTTCCTTCACAGAGAAGTGCCAATGCCTCCCACATCTCTCTGGCTGACTCACAGTGGATTACCTTTGCAATGTACTTATTTGGAAGAGTTTGCATTATGTAATCTTGAGCAATGCTATCAAGATTTGATTGCTTCATCTCTTCTGGTGTGAGGTCCTTCATAGGCTTGGGAACCAGCTCTCCAACTTGGACTTCTGGATCACCATTTGCAGTGTTGACTGTCATGATGGTGATCGGGCCTTCTGTGATTACAGACCACATCTTGTAGTGGACTGATGTAAGATTCTTCCTCATCCTGATCTTCCAGTAATCATAATCCTCAACTGAAAACTTAGGCAACTTTCTCATGTTAGCACTCATGCTGTATGAGTTTTCAAAAACAAGTTTTTTTTTTTTTTAAAAAAGATCTGTTCAAGAGGACTACAGAAAGACTCCCTCAAGTCTTCTGATAATCTAGAGACAGTAGTCCGTTAGAACCACTGCTCTGATACCACTTGTTGGTCCCTGAACGAGTAGTGAATGGGATTAAAGTCTAGAGGGGAGGGGTGAATAGACTTTAAAACTTTTTCAAACAGAGTTGGGAACCTCTTCTGATTGCTATGTCAACTGGACTGCAAGTCTGCGGGTCCAAATGACTATAGTGATCTGATTGTTAAGGTTGTATGCGGAATTTTGGTGGCCCTTGTTTAGACTCGTTCTTGTAACTTGTTCTACTTAATGAAAATACTCAGCTGATGCCGGTTTGAAAGTTATGGCCTGTTTTAAAGAGTGTTGAAATAACAGTATGCACTATATAATAATGAATGTAAAGGCAGAAATGTAAAGTGCAGAAAGTAAATAACACCGGATTTATAGTGGTTCGGATATACGTTCCTACGTCCACTCTCACGTCCTAACGTGATGTTTAATCCCTTTAATTTCCACAAATTACAAGGGTCTTGTCCTTTATAGTCCCAAGGTTAGGACTTTGAGATCTGAGCCGTCCTAACAGCTGCGGTCTCCACAAGTGATTGTAAGCACTTGCACTTTGAGGGGTTCAAAAACTTTAACCTTTCGGTGAGGGTTTGGGGTTTTTGAGATGTATCTAACTAATGGTTCAAGCTTATAATTTGCTTAACCACTATGCCTAAAACAATTGATATACAATATGAACAGGTTTCAGGTTCTTAATGGTTGGATAGGAAGCACTTAAGAGCTATGGATAATTTAATGGATTTCTGGCTCTTGGAGAACTCTTGGAACAGTATGGCTTTTGCTTGATTGCTTGCTTAGCTTTTGAATTCTCTCTTGTGACTTCTTGTTTTTGTGATTCCTCATCCTCTTGTATTTATAATGAAGATTGGTTACAACTAGCCGTTGGAGTTGACTAGCCGTTTGAGCAATCTTTCCATAATAGCTTGATTCCTTGATTCCAGCCGCTTGATTGCTTCAATCCTGGGATCATGTCAATCTTCTAAATAAGGTAGGTCTTCGTTTGAATTGCAAGATGACTTAGGAATCAGCCGAGTCCTGGAAGAGCACAAAGTCTTCTGATCTGTACTTCTAGTCTTCTGACTACTCTTCTGGCCTTAGGTCTTCTGTCTTCTGATATCAGACGAGTAACACTCTTCTGATCTGGAAATTCTTTGTACTGCTTTAGGCCATCTTCAATCTGGGACTCCATCAGATAGGTAGGTATACAAGCACCTTAACTTATCTGGTCTTCAAGGATCTTCTAGTCTTCATGTCTTCTACTCTTCTCATCTTGAGGATAGGCATGTAAGCCAGGACTGTGCTGATCAGCTGATATCAATACAGTTGATCACACAAGACTAGTCTAAGTTGTTCTATACAAGTCAGCTGATCCTATTACATTTATAAACTCTAAGTGTTTTGGCCATCAAAACTATTCTAACATCAAGTGGGGCTTAGGGTGAATTTATATCCCAACAGAAGCTGCTACTGCTATACAAGAGCTAAGAAGGCCTAAGAGAGGCAAGTTAGTTAAAACCGCAGAGCTTGAGCAAGCTAAAGCTGATGAGCAGAAGAAGTTGGAGAAGGGCAAAGGTGTTGCATCTCCAGAAGCTGATGTTCAGACCAGACGGACTAAGAGAAAGTTAGCTGTTGAAGAAGCTGAAGAACCTACTGCAATTGTTGAGAAGAAGCAGAAGGTTGCTGATCCAAATGATGAAAGTCGCTATGCAAGCAAGAAGAAAATTAGAAGTCACATTGAATGTTTGCAGAAGCTGAAGGCAGATGAAGATAAGATGGAAGATCAGTTCATTGACTACTTCATTGATAGAGAACATCGATCTGAATGGATGAAAGTGAAGAGGCAATGGGAACTTGATCATTGGATAATCAGGAAGTTTGGTGACTCTGAAAGTCCAGATGAGTTGTATTCTATGTTCGACAAATTCATGGAAGGTCAGAACAAGATGCTGTGGAATTTGATCTTGAGGATATCTGCTGGAGCGAATTTCAATATTCTTGTTCCTGTATTTCCAAGATGGAAATGTCCTATGACAAGCTCAGGTAAGAGAGTTGATTTTAATCAAATCAAGAAATTTGAAGAGGAACTACTGGATAAAGAGAAAATTGATGATGATGAGCATACTTCAGTGATACACAGAAGACTCCTAGATGCGTTTTGTGTTCCTAATCTTGAAGGAGGTAACATAACTGATTAATTTTTGTTATTTTATTTGCTCTGATTGATTTCTGTTAGCTTTTGATTTCTGATAAGTATGTGTAATATCTACTGGTATTATTTTTTGAATGAATGAAAATATAAGTACTATTTGATGTTAAGACAAGATAACTACTTAACTAGTCCACTATTGAGAAAAGATTCAAGTAGTTTTGGCTTCATCAAAAAGGGGGAAATTGTTGGGATATGAATCCTGAAACAAGTCCTACATGATGATTAAAAGATAAGATGAAGTTTTGATAAGCCAAAAGTAGTTTGAATTTTTCTAAGTGTTGACTGATCTAGTCTAGTTAAGAGGAGTCATCTTGAACAAACCAGTAGAGTTCACATTTGAAAGACAAGTATTGTTATTATATTAAAAGATAAGTACGAATTATAAGTACTTCATATGTGTTGTTTATTATTATATAGGTGATTATTGAGCTATAATAATCATTGTATAGAGCTCATGATTTTCTTATGTAATAGATAGGTTCGTTGTATAGTTTTATAAGTTGACTAAGTTAAGTTGTAAGCTTAAAGTAATGTAATAGTCTTGTTAGGTTTAGAATAGTCTACTGATGAAGATCACACAAGAAGACTAGAATAGACAAGAAGAATGAAGTCTACTACTCAAGACAGGTGGTCTACAAGACTTAACGAGACAGGTCAACTTGAAGTAAAGATGAAGCGCGTATAAAGATAAGATTAAAGAAGTTAGTTAGAAATAACTAATTAACTGAAACGCGTGGATGGATAAGAAGATGCAGTTACAAGTTAGTTTTCAAGAAGAGTTGGTTACGACTAACTAAGTTCTTGATTTCAGAAGTCTATAAATACTTCGTAGTGTTCATCGATTCAAGACTACTGATACTACTGCACTACTGAATACTGAAGCATTACTGAAGCATTCGAAGAAGTTTACTCTCAGAGTTTATTGAAGTTCAGAAAGCAAGTCAGAAGACAAGTGAAGAAACCAGAAGACTGCTACTGAATAAGTTTTTAGTTTCTGTTTGTTATTTTCAAGTTGCTAGATACTTGTTAAATTTCTAGTAAGATCGTAGACGTATCTGGTGGTATAGTCTTAGAAGATCTAAGTCTTTTTCTTGGGACTCAAAAGAACAAGAACTCACACTTTGTACTCGATTGGAAGAGTTAGTGGAAACATCACAACTGGGTTGTGAGAGTGGACGTAGACAAGTTGTCGAACCACTATAAATTGTTTGTGTTGATTACTTTACTGTTTTGTTTTATTGTTTAACTGTTTACATACATAACTGAACAAGACTAGTTGAGTATAGAACAGAGTTCTCGAATTAAGAAGATTGAGTATAAACTTTAATTGGGCTCATTATTAATTTATGTATTCCGCATATTGTAATTCTGATATATCGAAAGATTTTAGAAAAGTCTATTCACCCCCCTCTAGACATTTTCTTTAGCTTCCCTCGATATTAACTCATCTTCGGGACCTAAAGATGTAAATTTAGGTTGCATTCGGTTATTTGAGTCCAAACAAACGGGTGGCATTTAAAAAAAAAAAAAGCATAGTTAAAAAATTTAATAGTGAAGTGTCATAAATGATTGCACCTGAAGAAAGTAAAAATAAAAAATTTATATACCAAGTGGTAAAAAAAAAAAAAACACTAATGAAAGCAATTTCACCTACAAAACAGCAACAATTAGTCTTCATTCAGGCCAGAAATCTTCACATCATCGTCGTAACAGCAGATATTAATCTTCATTCTGCCCAAAAAATCTGCACTGCATCTACATAACAATAGCTATTAAATTTCCTCCATAAAATTAACCGGAAAATGAAAAGTATATTCATGAAGAAATCAAAATTCTTGCACCCAGCAGAATAATTTAACACAAAAACAGTATACGATTGCAGTTTTAGAGTAGAATATGCTAGTGAGAGATTTATGGTGAAAACTGAGAATAAATATAAATTAAATAGCACAGAAAATAAGATAGCAGCAAAATATTAAACTCAGGTTTACCCTGAAGAGGAGCTGTGTTCAGCCAGTCAAACTTTGATGGAAACTCCGACACAGTAGTCGCGGTCCCCCTTAAATTACATAAAGAAGCAGCCATGTCACTAGTTAGGATGCATCTCTAGATATTATTAGAAAAGACGAACCATGTATATAATGAATCAAGAAAGAAGGAATTGCAATACCTTATGTCCAAATCAGACATGAAGTCCACAAACTGTTGTATTCTAAATGGCACATCACCACCTAGCTTCATTCCCAACATCACCATACGTGCAACCCAAAAAAAAGAGAATATCATGGCCAGTCTCAATTAATTCCAAGACCTCTCACACGACAGATTAAACCAAGTATAGCCTAATTGTGTTGAAGTATAATCATTTGAACTTTTCAAATTAACAAAGTTTAAAAAATTAAAATATAGGTGATGGATTTTAAATACATTGTACCAGATAGAAGGAAATCGTCTTGATAGGTCCCAAAAGGCTGAGGCAAGTGAATTCCTTGACTGGACTGCCACTTTCCGAATGATTAGTTGATCATGTTATGCTATTATTGTATAACAATGCATGCACACATTAAAATTTAACAACCCAACACAGAGATTAGTTTCATGAAAACTCTTGCTGGATTACTCCATCGACATATATGTGCTTAAGGATGAGCAATGTAAAAGAACGTCATACAAATCAACTCAGCAGAATAATGCAGAAGAAAATATCGAAAGCAAGCACTCCATAATAACAAATGTTATTGACACAAAAGATCAACAAGTTACAAAGCTCAGCACCAAACTAGCGTTTGTAGTTTTTCAAATTATTGCAGTAATTGAGAATGATAAAAATATGTACCTGAAGAAAAAGACAGGTCAATCTTGGACGGTCGAGCTTCGAAATTTCCAATGAGTTATAATTGCTAAACAATTTATGCAAACAATTATAAATAATGGGTATTTCTGGATCATACGAGGTAGGATACATATATAAAGTGGGAATACACATACCTCATGTTAAGAAAGAATAATTTACAACATGATATATCAACTTCTTTCAGGTTTGAAGACAGTGGCAGGTTCAACCATGTAAAGTGGAAACATCTAGCAGCGGGTGGAAACACTGCATTCTGTCAGTAATATGAGAAAAGAAAAAAGAATAAAAAAGGACAAACCTGCCAAAGTTCAAGTTCCGTAGCAACCCTCTGTTGCTCAAATCTGGTGTCAAAGTCTCGCTGGTCTCTGTACTTGTTAAGATCGGACATTATGGCACAATAAGGAAAATGGATCATATAAGTCATGAGATCAACATTGCAATGACCTTATCTTTATTGCAAAGGACACATGCAGTGATACAACCACAAAAATGTCAAACATGCTTTTTTTTTTTTTTGGTAAAAATGCCACACCATTTCTTTTGGGACCTAAATAACTCTACTAAATGTGTTGCGGGATGAGCCAAATACTAGGTTGGAGCCACAAGAAGTTTCGTGTACTAGGACGGGGTTTCGGAAAAAGTCGCATATAAGGTTGGGCTCTCATCTCAGGAATGGTCACGTACTAGGTCAGGGTGTCCGAAAAGGTCTATCACTAGGTCAAGATCCTAGGAAGGGTAGCAGGCCAAGTTGGAGGTAAATTTAGGTTGCATTCGGTTATATTCATGAAGAAATCAAAATTCTTGCACCCAGGAGAATAATTTAACACAAAAACAGTATACGATTGCAGTTTTGCAGTAGAATATGCTAGTGAGAGATTTATGGTGAAAACTGAGAATAATTATAAATTAAATAGCAAAGAAAATAAGCTAGCAACAAAATATTAAACTCAGGTTTACCCTGAAGAGGAGCTGTGTTCAGCTAGTCAAGCTTTGATGGAAACTCCGGCACAGTAGTCGCGGTCCCCCTTAAATTACATAAAGAAGCAGCCATGTCACTAGTTAGGATGCATCTCTAGACATTATTAGAAAAGACGAACCATGTATATAATGAATCAAGAATGAAGGAATTCCAATACCTTCTGTCCAAATCAGACATGAAGTCCACAAACTATTGTATTATAAATGGCACATCACCACCTAGCTTCATTCCCAACATTACCATACGTGCAACCCAAAAATAAGAGAATATCATGGCCAGTCTCAATTAATTCCAAAACCTCTCACACTACAGATTAAACCAAGTATAGCGTAATTGTGTTGAATTATAATCATTTGAACTTTTCAAATTAATAAAGTTAAAAAAATTAAAATATAGGTGATGGATTTTAAATTCATTGTACCAGATAGAAGGAAATCGTCTTGATGGGTCCCAAAAGGCTGAGGCAAATGAATTCCTTGACTGGACTGCCACTTTCCGAATGATTAGTTGATCATGTCATGCTACTACTGTATAAAAATGCATGCACACATTAAAATTTAACAACCCAACACAGAGATTAGTTTCATGAAAAATCTTGCTGGATTACTCCATTTCCATATGCTTAAGGATGAGCAATGTAAACGAACGTCATACAAATCAACCAAGCATAATAATGTCGAAGAAAAAATCGAAAGCAAGCACTCCATAATAACAAATGTTATTGACACAAAAGCACAACAAGTTACAAAGCTCAGCACCAAACTAGCGTTTGCAGTTTTTCAAATTATTGGAGTACTTGAGAATGATAAAAATATGTACCTGAAGAAAAAGACAGGTCAATCTTTGTAACACCCCTAAAATTCTCAAGTTTATTATTTTAAAAATGTATTTAAATTTTCATTTTCTCGTAACAAGAGATTTCACGTTTTAAAAATTTATAAATTATTCTTATATCTTAAATTTTTTAATGTATTCCATCCGTATTAAATATTTACATGAATATTAAATCTTATTCAAAATCTCTTTTATATTCTCTTCCATATTTCTAGGTAAATATATACTAGATTCAATTTCCAAATCTACTAATTGAAAGAGTGTTTTGCACGCACACATCTCGAATATTTTCGAACGTACCAAAATTTATTGTAGATCCTAATTCCCTTAACTAATAATAATAATAATAATTATTATTATTATTATTATATTTTCTCAAATATCCTAGAAAATAGGATTTTAAGTGAATCAAATCGTAAATTCAAATCTCTAACTTATCTTTCAAGAAAACTTATTTCCTCCCTTATAAATAGAGGATCTTATTCGCAGAATAAAAGCACATCTAATAATATTTTCACAAAAAACCCTAGATTTATTTATTCTACTCACGATTCATGAAAGTCAACTTCAAGAGAATTAAAATTATTTGGATTGGTCTTATATAGAATCAATTCCTTATAAGGAATTGAGTTGACTTGGTCAACCTAAACCCTAAATATTCAAAAATATTGTAAACCCTTAATATTCAAGAATATTGTGAATAAATTTTTTGACTTGGTCAATTTTTTTTTATTATTATTATTATTTTATTTTTTTTGTAATTTTTTTTTATTGGTAATTTTTTTTTCCGAAAATATGTGTGTTGAAAAATGTAAGTCAGTATTACTAAAAAAGTGTAACACAATACTACTAAAAAGTGTAACACATTTTTTATTAAAAAGTGTATGTCACTATAATTGAAAAATGCAACACAACTTTTAATGAAAAATGTAAGTCATTATATCTAGAAAGTGCAACACAATAGTATTAAAAAGTGCATGTCAATATACATGAAAAGTGCAACACAATATTTTAATGAAAAGTGTAAGTTATTATAACTGAAAAGTGTAACAAAATACGACTAAAAGGTGTAACAGAACATTACTAAAAAGTGTAAGTCACTATAACTAAACATATTGTTGGAAATTGTAAGTCACTAGAAAAGTGCAACAAAATATGACTAAAAGGTGTAGCATAACATTACTAAAAAGTGTAAGTCAATATAACTAGAAAAAATTGTTGAAAATTGTAAGTCACTACAATTGAAAAGTGCAACAAAATATATCTAAAATGTGTAACTGAGTGTATATCATTATAATAACTGAGATTATTATTGCAAATATTGCAAAATAACATGCTAAAAAAATGTAAAATGCATGTTACACCTTTTCTTATTTTCAACATGCACTTTTATAATAATAAAAAAAAATATGTGAAAATTGTTAGATGTGGGAGTTGAACACTAAACCTCAACTTAAAATAAAATATTTTCAACCATTTTAACTACATCAATTAAGATATATATTTTTTGCGTATTTTATTTTTATTATTTATTCTACCCATTTATTAAAATGGACTCAATTCCTTATAAGGAATTGAGTCTACAGGAGACCTACCCAAATTATTTATATTGCATCAATTGCATTCATTGCATCCACGACACAAATTCGAGGTGAGATTTTCTTGATTGACTACTTTGTCATTTTTAAGTATTTCGTATGAGTGATTTTATTTCTTGCTGCATCTTACATCTTATGGTTAGTTTATCCAACAAACTTATGGTTGGTTATCCAACAAGCCTGTGTTATTATGGTTGGTTTATCCAACAAACTTATGGTTGGTTTATCCAACAAGCCTATGTTCTTATGGTTGATTTATCCAACAAACTTATGGTTGGTTTATCCAACAAGCCTATGTTATTATGGTTGGCCTTGCCAACAAGCTTATGAAATTGTATGCATGTTTGTGAGTTATGATGTTATTCATATGTTATTTAAAGTATTTCGTTTAATAAAAAGTCACATCTTTTAATTGTATTAAAAATTATTTTAACCTTTAAAGTAAATTTATTTATTTTCGAGTGATTGGTGTTAAGTTTTCAAAATTGTCATTATTTAATATTTACTTCCGCTGCACATCTTTTTATAATTCATAAATTTGATCTACTTCAGTATTTCAAAGTCTTTTGAAAGTCAAGATAAGACAGTATTTTGTTTAGTTGGCCTTCAAAAGTAAAAATATGGTGTTTTCATCTATGCCCCTAAAATCGGGATGTGACAATCTTGGACAGTCGAGCTTCGAAATTTCCAATGAGTTACAATTGCTAAACAATTTATGCAAACAATTATAAATAATGGGTGTTTCAGGATCATACGAGGTAGGATACATATATAAAGTGGGAATACACATACCTCAGGTTAAGAAAGAACAATTTACAACATGATATATCAACTTCCTTCAGGTTTGAAGACAGTGGCAGGTTCAAGTGGAAACACTGCATTCTGTCAGTAATATGAGAAAAGAAAAAAGAATAAAAAAGGATAAACCTGCCAAAGTTCAAGTTCCGTAGCAACTCTCTGTTGCTCAAATCTGGTGTCAAAGTCTCGCTGGTCTCTGTACTTGTTAAGATCGAACATTATGGCACAATAAGGAAAATGGATCATATAAGTCATGAGATCAACATTTCAATGACCTTATCTTTATTGCAAAGGACACATGCAGTGAAACAACCACAAAAATGTCAAACATATATATTTTTTTTTTTGGTAAAAATGTCACACCATTTCTTTTGGGACCTAAATAACTCTACTAAGTGTGTTGCGGGATGAGCCAAATACTAGGTTGGAGCTACAAGAAGTTTCGTGTACTAGGACGGGGTTTCGGAAAAAGTCGCATATAAGGTTGGGCTCTCATCTCAGGAATGGTCACGTACTAGGTCAGGGTGTCTGAAAAGTTCTATCACTAGGTCAAGATCCTAGGAAGGGTAGCAGGCCAAGTTGGAGGTAAATTTAGGTTGCATTCGGTTATTTGGGTCCAAACAAACGGGTGGCATTTTAAAAAAAAAAAAAACATAGTTAAAAAATTTAATAGTGAAGTGTCATAAATGATTGCACCAAAAGAAAGTAAAAATAAAAAATTTATATACCAAGTGGTAAAAAAAACAACACTAATGAAAGCAAGTTCACCTATAAAACAACAACAATTTGTCTTCAATCAGGCCAAAAATCTGCACATCATCTATTAATCTTCATTCTGCCCAAAAAATCTGCACGACATCTACATAATAGTAGCTATTAAACTTTCCTCCATATAATTAACCGGAAAATGAAAAGTATATTCATGAAGAAATCAAAATTCTTGCACCCAGCAGAATAATTTAACACAAAAACAGTATACGATTGCAGTTTTGCAGTAGAATATGCTAGTGAGAGATTTATGGTGAAAACTGAGAATAAATATAAATTAAATAGCACAGAAAATAAGATAGCAGCAAAATATTAAACTCAGGTTTACCCTGAAGAGGAGCTGTGTTCAGCCAGTCAAGCTTTGATGGAAACTCCGACACAGTAGTCGCGGTCCCCCTTAAATTACATAAAGAAGTAGCCATGTCACTAGTTAGGATGTTGTTGGTCCTGAAAGGAGTATATAACAAGTGTATGGGGGGGGGGGGAATACACTTGTATGCAAATTCTTTTTCAAACTTGATCAAACCAGAGTTCAGCAAGGTTGTCCTGGACAATTCTGCTGATGAATATAACTTCATGAAGATAACCAAGCTACTAAGTACTATTGAGTACTTAGTTGAATGACTATCTAAGTTAGTTATAAGTGCGGAATTAGTGGTTGTCCCTTTAGTTTAAACTCCTTTTAAGTTCTGAAATCACTTAGTCAATCAATCCAGTTTTCAGGGAACTTGTCCAAATATGTTTTGCACAGTCTTTGAATATGTGTATCCTTTGAAAGATCAGTTTTGTGTGCAGTGTTTGAATGTATGAAAGTACTTTGAAAGTAAATCAACACAGAAGTTTATAGTGGTTTAGAGACTCAAGCTCCTACATCCACTTTCCCTGATTGAACATGATAATTCCTTCACTCTTGGAATTAACTTGTTTTATAGTGCCAAGGTGCACTTGATCAAGAACACCACTCCTTGGTGAATTGATCCCTAGGATTTCTAGAGTCCTAGTACCCTCTTCTCAACTCAGAACTGAGCTGTTCTTCTCTCAACAGTCAGCTCCTACCACTTCTACTACTACAACCTTCTCACTTTCTCACTTGAAAGGGGTAAGGGTTGAAGTAAGGTTCCAACTAATGATATATCCTTTACAATGAAGATCAGTGTATAAGGATATGATATCTCTCTAAACTTTGTATGGATATACAATGAAGTTTAGCTTAGATTAAGTGTTTGAAGACTAAGGTAGTCTCTTTGAAAGCTTGAAAGCACTTTGACTTAAGGATAGTTGGATATTCTTGTCAAGGTTGAGGTGCTTCAAATGGTCTTCACACTTTTGTATTTATAGACAAATGAAGGATTTTCCCGTTGGAGAGGCAGCCTCAAATGTCCATAAATGTCTTCTTTGAGTTCTTCAACTTAGAAGACAGATTCTTGATAGTGACATGTCCTTATTTGGGAAATAAACGGTTGTATAGACTTTGTCTTCATTCTGCAACACTCTTCCCAATGTCTGACTTCAAGATACACTTGTTTAGACATGGACATGGCTTCTGATGATTAATCCAAAGATAGGACAACATTCCTTATCTCTTGGACAACTCTGCTTATCACTATCAGTGGACTTTGCTTATTAGCATAGTTGGCTTGCTCTTATCAAATGACTTGGCTCTTTTCCTTTGCATGTATTCTTTGCATGATTCTTTGAAGATCTTGGGATGTAGTTGTCTTGACCTCTTCAGCATAGTTGATCTTGAATCTTTAGAAGACTTGTTCTGGTTTAACTGTGCTGAGACAACTTTGCTGGACAACTCTTCTGAACTTCACATCACATTGTAATGAACATGATCTTCCAAGATCTGTTCCACTTATTTGATCTTCAGATAGGTTGTCTCACAAATCACTCTTGATTAGCATACTTGTCTTTCAGTAGACTTGGCAATCATTCCAGAATTTGAGCCTTGAGGGGACTTGATCTTGATGGTCTTCAAAGCATATGTTCCCCCTCAATTTGTGCATCTAACAAACTAAGAGTTGTCTAACATATCAGCTTCTCATCTAGCCTTAAATATATTATCAATCTTGACTTAGGCATGTCTCAGGGGGTTTTGGTATTAAATCAAAACACTTCTCATTTTATTCCCAACAATTTCCCCCTTTTTGATGATGCCAAAACCTATACATTTTATGCAAAAGTGACTTGACTATACCTATTACATTTTTCTTCAGAAGACATGACTAGAGTCAATATTCCTGAAAAAGAATGTGTTAGTGTACTCACCATTCATACTGCAAATTGGTTTCAAGAATAGGGATAGAGAGATTATAGTATGTTGTTTCTTGATTCATAAAAAGGATTCAACTATCATTCAAATAATTTGGCATTACAAGCATGTTGATAGTTGAAACAAACATATCAGAGCATGAACAACATTACATCAGAGCATTTCTTTTCACTACATCAGAGTATAAACTTAATCACTTAAGATAATTTTCAGACAAGATCTTTGATCACCAGAGCAAAACATATCAGCATTCTTGTCCAACTTCAGCATAGATGACCAACTCAAAACAGATCAGCAACCAAGATAAGTTTTTCATCCAATTTAGCACAAAAAAGGTCAGAAAGTCTTAGCCATTTAGAGATCATTCTCTTTAGGTGGCACCATTCCATATTGTGCCCACACTCTCTTCTTTAGCTCCATGGCTTCTTGGTTGGTTCCTTTAGGTCCAAGCACCATTCTGTTTAGCTTAAGGATCTCTAGGAACTCTTTGAGGATCTTTGACTGGTCAATCCATCCATCCAGCTTAGGAGGCATGTAGATGACTGGCTTAGGGGCAGTGAATTCAACTCTTGCAAGATCAGCAGCTGCAAGGAGTTGTTGATATAGTTCCCTGTAATACTCAATCATAAACTCAGTAAAAGTGGAGTTAGCATCTTTTCCATTCCACATGTCAATGACATAAAAGTCATAGACAAACTCCCTTTTGGCCTCTTCCCATGAGTCATTCAGCTGAATTGGCACCCATTTATCCAAGTGAGGATATTTGGTGTCCATGGGAATCAGTAGTTGTGGCTTCATCTTGCTGTATGTAGCCCTTCTTCTTCTTGGCTTTTGAAAGTTAGCCCTTCTCTTGTCTCTTGCTCTGTTGGCTTCTTCCATCAGATCCATCTTCTCTTGAGCCCTCATCATGGCTAACTTCTGCTGTGTTTCAGGATCTTTGCCATATCCTTCTTGAAACAACTTTGATGGATCATGAGCTAAGACAATTGTCTTCTTCATAGGATCAGGTCCAAAGCCTTCATCAAATAGAACTTCAACATCTTCAGGACCTTCAGCAACTTTGACAGTTTCAGAAGACTTGTCAACTTCAGCAGTCTTGGATACTTCAGCAGTTTTGTCCTTTCCAGCACTCTTGGCCTTCTTGGAAGTAGGCTCATCTTCTTCAATTCTGAACTCAGGGGGGAGATCAAGGTTGTTGGGAAAGCCAGTGAATGTTTCAGCCTTTCTTTTGTTTCCCTTGACCTTCTTGATCTTTCCTCTAGTTTGGACACCTTCAGCTTCTTTGTCTAAACCAGACACTTCTCCTCCTGGTCTTTGTTGTAGCCTCACTCTTTCTTCTTGTGCTGAAGCCATTGAGTTCTTCAAAGCAATGGCTAACTGCTCTTCTTCATCCAAATCATCCAAGTTCAGCACTGCTTGCTCTTTTCCCTTATCTTCAGCAACCTTGCCCTTAACTGGACTTCCAATAATCAAGGCACCTTTTGCCCTTGCTCTTTCTCTTTCCCCCTTTTTGGCAGCATCAAAGCATTGAGGTTTGAGCTCACTCATAGTAGATGCCATGAGGGACTGGGCTTGGTTCAGGGACTTCATCTCCTTAAGCAAGTATACATTTTCATCGTGTATATTTTGCATTCTGTCACTACTCAGGATTAAGAAAGCCAGGACAGGCTTCATCTTTTGCTCAACAACCTCTTCCATGGTTGTCTTGAGGGATGCATCAAGTTGTGCCTTTAGGAATTCAGTAAGGTTGGCCACTGCACTTTCAGCAATTTTGGCCAAAACATCTTGTGAAAACTTTTCTGAGGCAGCCTTCACCATAGCTAGCCTCATTTCCTCAGCTCTCCTTTTCTGCAGGGCAGTCTTCTTCCCAAGAGCTTGCTTAACCACCAATCTCAATGCTTTCACATTCTTGTTGTGGTTATCTCTTAGCAAAGTGTGCTCTTCCTTGACTTCTTTTAAGATTGAATCCATGCTGGCTTTGGTTTTCATCACTTCAGTGGAGATGGTTTGCAAACCAGTCTCAACTCCACTGATTCTTGCTTCTATGGTGGGAAGAACAATTTCTTCAGAGCCAGTTAGCCTCATCTCCACAGCTGCTAAGGTTCTACCTTGCTCATCCAAGGCTCCTGAAGTTTCAGCATGAGCAGTATGGACTTGATGAGCAATAGAATCCAACTTAGCTGATTGCTCTCCAAGAATGGCTTGAGCAGAGCTGGAATCTACATGGATTGGTGCTTCAGTCAGCAGATCATCTGTAAAGATTTGATCAAATGAGATACCTGCAAAATCTGAAAAATCAAAGGGGTTAGAAAATAAACACTCATCACCCTCAGTTTCTTTTGCATAAGACTCTGATACATCAGCAGTCTTCTTCTCATTTTCAACTTGTTCTTTTCTCCCTTCAATATTGACTTCCTCACTCAAAGGATCAGGCCTCCTCTCATCAAGGGATTCTTGAAGTTCAGATTTGACTTCAAGAATAACCTGTCCTTCCTCACTTATTCCACCCTCATTTGGTGGTACACTCAATATCTTAGTGATAATAACCTCTATGTCATCCACAACTCCCTCTTGTTTTTCCTCTATATTTTCCTTTTCAACTCCTTCACCTAGACCTGCAACATCTCCACCTTCAACAAGGTTCAAAGATGGCAGTTGTGGGGAGATCACAGTACTTATATCAACAGCCACTGGGTCATCCTGAATGATTAAGGGCTGATCAGTGTCCAACTCATCTGACACTGAATAGGTCTTAACCAAACTAGCCTCTAAAACAGGAGCCTCAACATCTTTAGGCTGTGCCTTGGGTTCAGAAGAACCTTCATTGGCAGATGTTTCCTTGGCTGTGTCACCACCCTTGGTCAACACCTCTGATGAAACAGAGCCTTTCCTATGATAGGTTAAGAGAGGGGTTGATGGTAATTTGGATTCAGGAGGGTTGGGGTTTGAGGGATCATCAGGAGAATCATCATCATTTGAGCTACTATCAGGGTGTCTGATCCCTTTAGCTAGCAATTCTCTCCTTCTCTTCAACAATCTTATCATCTACTAACTTTTCAAAAACATCCTCATCAATGAGGAATCTTGTCTTCAAAACTCCAGCAAAGTGTAGCAATCTACTCTCCTCCACTTGCCACCAATTTGCACCCTTATCTTGGATGACTTGAGAGATCTCCATAATAGTTTTGTCTTTGACATCCACTAGCATCCTCAAATCATGAAACATCTTCTGAATTCTGGGAAATTCAGCAAGTTGTGGGTACAAGTTGTCCACAGTAGCCCTTGCTCCACCTCTGAGCGTACTTTCATAAGTATAATCCTCCTCATCTCCACTGGAATGGGGACTTTGGGTTATAGGGGGGTTGGCTTCAGAAGGGTTGGGTGCTGCAAGGGTTGCTTCAGTTGCTTTTGAGAGCAATGGATCTGAAGGGGCTTTGCTCAGGAGGGTTGGCTCATGAAGTGCAGCTTCTAAGAACTTTGAGTAATTGAGCATAGATGAGTCAAGGGGAGATTGTAGTCTTGTCTCATCCACTACAAGGTCAGCTAGCACATCAATTCCACTTCTTTGCACAGTCCCTTCTGGAGAATATCTTTTTGTAAGGTTCAGAGGGGTGATAGGTTGGTTTGTGGGGGTTACATGGGTTTCAGGGGAGTTGGGCTCGGGGTTTTGGGTTCCAGGAAGGTTGGGTTCAATAGGTTGACCTTCAGGGACTTTAGACTCTGGGGTTCCAGAACCAGAAGAGTTGGTCCTGGACTTGGATTTAGTCCTACTTTCAGCCCTACTCTCCTTCAAGACAATTTGGAGAGTCCTATCCTCCTGAAGTTCCAATATCTTCTCAGTAGGCTTGGCCCTTCTCTTGCTGGCCCTGCTGCTTCCACTTCCTTCCTTTTCTTTCTCAGGGACAACTTCCCTGACCCTCTTTTCACGCTTAGACTTTTGCCTAGTCTCATTGTATCTTTGTCTCAATTCTTCTGAGTGATCAGAAGGGACTTGCACTCCCTCTTCAGCTACTTCTTCAATTTCAGTTGAAGCTCCTGAAGTCTCTTCTGATGGAATTTGAGATACCTTCTTTGTCTTAACAACTCTGGCCTTTGTCCTCTTTTTCTGCTTTGGCTTCTCCTCAACTTTCTCTTCAGCAGGTTTGGCCAAAATCATCCTCCTTTGCTCAGTCTTCTTAATCAGGTTTGCAAAGGTTTGCATCTCAGAGTAGTGAGCAAACTTCTCAATCAGGAGACTTGCCCTAGTGCAGTATCTCAGTTTACCCTCCAACACAACCTTGTTGTGAGTTTTGACCTTAAACTTTGCCTTTTCCTTCATCATTTCAGACAAGATGAAGGTCCTCCAGTTGAACTTGATGCCTTTATCACTAGCATTAATCACAGCTGCCATAATCCTTATCCTTGGATGACTGACCTGCTCCAAACTGCCAGTATTGCTTAGCAAACTCTTGGCAACTACTTCAAACAAGGTAAGGAACTTTGGCTTGAGGGTCCTCTTATGTTGAGTAGAGGATAGTGGCCCTGGAGTAATAAGCCATTCTTGAGCAATTTCTTGCTCAAGACCATTACCATAAAATTCTGGATTTCTTCCCTCTGAAGGCAATCCAAAGGCTGCATCTACCTCTTCCTCAGAAAATTTCACCCTGTGAAATCTTTCCTCTTCTTCACCTTCTGCAATAAAGGACAATCTTGTGGCAACCTCACCATCTTCAGTCTTGCCTCTCCATTTAAGAAATGCAAAGAACTCAGCCATGTATGATTCAAGACAAGAATCTGGCTTTTCTTGCATGAACTTTTGTAGACCCGCCCTCCTCAACCATCTCAAGGTTGGAACAACTTCAGGGTCCTCACTCTCAAAAGAAGGGATTGGCTCAAAAGTAAGATTGTTCTTGTGGCTAAGATAGCCAAAATCAAGGTCTAGATCCTTGTTGGAGAAATCAACAATCATCTCTGGTCTAGCTTTGGGAGCCATTGAAGGTTACAAAAAGAAATTTGAGAGTGTTTGAAGAAAATGAAAGCTAATGTTTCAATGAAATTTCGAATACTTGGGGAAGAAGTAAGCTTGTGGAGTTCTTAAGACTTGTGAATATTCCTAAAGGAATGTATGTCAATGAGTAGGTGAGTTTCAAGAGTTTTCAACGGTTATCAAAAATGGAAATCAAGATTGGACGGCCAGGATTGATTTCAGGGGAGTTCGCCATTCTTGATCCAATGGTCAATAACCAATGTAACAGTGGAAAACTGTTTTTATTCAAAACGTGGAAGGACTTTAATATTAGTTAATGGTTGGGGAGTTCTCGAGGTAGATCATGGCTTGAAATGTTTAATGCAAACAAGAGTTAAATCTTGGCATTTAATGCATGGAAAGTGACCTTTTGGGTGGGAGACAAATTAAATCCTATAAAGGGATATCTGTAAATGGAATGGGACAGATATCAAGATAGGAAATGATTACCCAAATTAGGTGCTTATCAAACCAAGAAATAGTTTTGATAGCCAAGCCAACTTATCTGACCCTACTTGGACAAGTGTCCTGAAAAGTTGTGGACAAGTGTCCTGAATATTTCAGGTCATCTCTTCTGAGTTTCAGTAGAATTGACCAAGTCTGCTGATCACCACTTTTGGTTTCCCTTTTACTTATTAACTCCAAATGATCTACTTGTCCAACTTCCCTGGATCAAGTAATCCCAATTCTGCTGATAGCTCTAGAAATCTTGCCTCTGCAAGTGGCTTTGTCAATATATCAGCTTTTTGGTGATATGTGTGGATTTTCACCAATTTCATATCCTTCTTCTCCACATGATCTCTGATGAAGTGATGCTTGATGTCCACATGTTTGCATCTTGTGTGCAATACAGGGTTCTGTGATATTGCAATTGCACTATTGTTGTCACAGAAAATTGGCACTTCAGCAGAGTTGACATTGTAGTCTCTTAGTTGTTGTCTAAACCAAAGAATTTGAGCACAACAACTTCCAGCTGCAACATATTCAGCTTCAGTGGTGGAAGTAGCCACTGTGTTCTGCTTCTTGGAGAACCAAGATATGAGTTTGTTGCCCAAGAATTGACTAGTCCCTGAAGTGGACTTTCTGTCAATTCTACATCCTCCATAGTCAGCATCTGAGTAGCCAGTTAACTCAATGTTGTCATCAGCAGGGTACCAGAGGCCTAGATTTTTAGTGCCTTTGAGATACCTCAAGATCCTCTTTGCAGCCTCAAGATGGCTTTTCTTAGGATTGGCTTGAAACTTTGCACAAACACCTACTGCAAAGGTGATGTCAGGTCTGCTGGCAGTGAGATAGAGGAGAGAACCAATGATTCCTCTATATTCAGTGGAGTTGGTTGGGACACCACTCTTATCGGGATCCATCTTCCAATTTGTGCTCATTGGGATCCTCACTGGCTTGCTAGTAGTACACCCAAACTTTTTGATCATTTCTCTAGTGTACTTAGCTTGGTTGATGAAGATTCCTTCTTTGATTGCTTGACTTGAAGTCCCAAAAAGAAGTTCATCAACCCCATCATGGACATCTCAAACTTGCTTTGCATAAGCTTTGAGAACTTCTCACACTTCTCATTGGGGGATCCAAAGATTATGTCATCCACATAAATTTGGACAAGCAAGATGTCCTCTCCTTCACAGATTCTGAAGAGTGTTCTATCCACAGTTCCCTCGATGAATCCATGATCCAAGAGGAATTGTGACAGTGTATCATACCAAGCCCTAGGGGCTTATTTGAGTCCATATAGAGCCTTCTTCAATCTATAGGCTTGGTTTCCAACCTCA
Organism: Galeopsis tetrahit; assembly: GCA_963675135.1. Taxonomy (NCBI): domain Eukaryota; kingdom Viridiplantae; phylum Streptophyta; class Magnoliopsida; order Lamiales; family Lamiaceae; genus Galeopsis; species Galeopsis tetrahit. The sequence goes on from OY776130.1 coordinate 21,059,373, forward strand.
AAACCAGGTGGTTGCTCCACATAGACTTCTTCTTTCAAGACTCCATTCAAGAAGGCACTCTTGACATCCATTTGGTATACTTTGAACCTCTTGTGGGCGGCATAGGCTAGAAAGAGCCTTATTGCTTCCAGCCTTGCCACAGGTGCAAAGGTCTCATCATAGTCAATGCCTTCAGATTGGCAATAGCCCTTTGCCACTAGTCTTGCTTTGTTTCTGACAATCACATCATTCTCATTCTTTTTGTTCTTGAACACCCACTTGGTTCCAATAACATCTTGATGTGAAGGTCTATCCACCAGCTCCCATACATCATTTCTGGTGAATTGGTTCAGCTCTTCCTGCATTGCTGTGATCCAATTGGCATCTTGAAGTGCTTCCTCAATGTCACTTGGTTCTTGTTCTGACAAGAAACAACAGAATAGAGCACCTTCACCATGAAACCTTCTAGTTTTGACTCATATACTTGGATCACCAAGTATTACATCAGTAGGATGGTCAGACAACCAAATTCTTCTTTTTCTGATCTCTTCAAGTTGAGTCATTTTGATCATAAAATTCAGGAAAGTTTAATGCAAGATCTAATTCAGGATCATAATCAGGGGTGTTGTCCTCAATGTCAGGAACATTGGCATTTTCAACATTATTGGTTCCCCCTTGATTATTTGATCCATTAACTACCTCAGCAGGAACTGCTTCTTCATTGGTAGTTGTTACCTGAACTAGTATGGTACCCGTGCGATGCACGGTTTGTAAAGTATCTAAAAAATAATTCTTTTTAAGAGTATAGTAAAAAATATTTAGATTAATTGTTAATTATTTTTATCCACTTGAACCATATAATAGATCATACGGAGTATTGTTTTAAATTTGACATTACAGTTGCACCTACAATATTTCATACAAAAAAAATACACCCTTCATGGCTCCATCTCAAATATTTGAATACACTATACACACATTGATAATTTCAACTAATTTAATTGCAATCATTATTTTACACACAATTGTATATTGTAAAAAAAAGGGGTATATTACCCGTCTGGTCTATAATGAAAATGGATATCGTATACCTTTTTAAAAAAAAAAAAAATGTTCTTCATTTCTATTAAACGTATAAAGAGTATAGTTATAATCACAATATTTGAAATATTTTCTTAGACGTTCATTGCTTTTTTTTTTCATTAATATCACTCCTTCCGGTTTCAAAATTGTGTAATATTCTTGACACTAACATATAATTATTCCAAAGTGAAAACGTCTAACCCATACTTCTGGTATGTCTTTTTTTTTTTCTTCTACAAATGATACCTTTACTAACATCTACGTACTTCTATTAAGTGAAAAAAATAAGCACTAAAAATAATGTATAAAAAACATCCAAGTTAATTAAGTCTCGTATCATAAAAAATAAAAAAAAAAGGAAAACCTTGAAAGAACAAATGGGAAACATCAAAAATAAAGATTGACAAACAAAAATGATATGAAATTATAGAATTTTGAATTCTCGAACTACTGTCGTAATATTTTCCAAAAAATAATCCTAAACCACTTACACCACACCACATCTCAAAAAAATAGTTTCAATTTCATCAACTTTTGCTTTTTGTATAATGTCTCCCTCATATGTTACTCTATGTCATGGTCATCTCCTCTCTAACATTGTTAATTTGATTATGGTCTAGGCAATGGAGCCTCATGTCCATGGCTAAAAGACAAAACACAGGCCACTCTTAATACACGTTTTCTCAAGTACTAAACACACACTAACACATTTTTCCATTCTATTAAAGTTAGGACTACTCATCTCAAGTTTAAATTCCACCTATCAAATTCCAGGCGTTGCTGCTATCGTGGGATCGGATTTGGATCTGGTGACACTACACAACCGTGCATATACCACAAAATCTGTATCTCGTGAGACCACCATCACTGCCAAACAGAAATTTATATTAATTAATAATATGTGCACAATGAACTTAGAATGAATAGATATGGAGAGGTTAGAAAAATAAAAAATTTAGAAATTTAATGCTTCTTAAGTATTAAAACACCAATAGAGATTTTGTTGCAGTAAGATTAAATAATTCTTAAATTCTAAAACACAAATAGAGATTATTGCAGTAAGATTTAATACTTCTTAGGTTATAAAACACCAGTAGAGATAAAGAGATAAAAAATAACTATTCACTGAGGCAGTTTAAAATAAATATGATGCAAAGTTTTATATGTAAGGACGATTAATCCACACCTCCGACATAAGAGGATATCCCAACAATTCAACCTCCTAGTTTTCAACTTTAGCCAACAATGATTTACTTTGTTGTGATGTAGAAGTAGGTAAATTAAGAGTATAAGAAAACAATGATTTACCAGTGTAAGAAAACAAATAGGTGAAGAATTCTATTGAAGAAAAAATAAATAAATAGAAACTGTCAATGAGCATTAGAAAAGTAAAGTGAATTAATATCATTGTCACAAAATTACCTGGTGACTCATCTTTTCTTTCTTGACATCATTGTTGACACAATTTTCCATTAAACCTGCAAATGTGGTGGTATCTGAACGTTGATAATTGGAAACAAAATTGTTAGACATTAAACAATTGAGTTATCTATCATACACAACACACGGTTTAATATGATGAAATACCTCAAGAAAATTGAATAACTACTGTGAATGAAGGAGCTAAAATAAGTACTAACGCAATATTTGATTTATCAATTAGGTAAACTCACATCCAAAACAAAGTTAAGGATTGGTTATAAAAACTAAAGGACATGTGCGAGAAGAATCTATACAAAATACATGTGTGAGGCAGCATGAGATTCCATGGGAGCCCCTGTTTTAAAGGGATTCCATGGGAGCCCCTGTTTTAAGGCTGATGTTTTGTTGCATGGTTTGTTGTTCTCCGGCTTGATCCTTGAAATCTACTGCTACAGCAACCTGAAATTCACAAATAATCCAATTTAACAATTGTTTTAGAGAAAAAAAAATCAGTATAGTATAAACTCCCAACATTCTTGAATGAGTACCGTAACGGGAACAGAAAAATTGAAAATAAGCAATATAAATATTATTTGTAATTAGATAAACATAATAAGCCACTTATAAGAAAAAAATGCTGGAGTGATAGGCTCAAAGATCATATCAATTTTACCCAAAGAATTTGATATACAAATATACAAATATTCGGAAGAGACACATTTGACATAGAAGATGAACTCGATTATAATGAAGATGAGACTAAACCCAACGGAATATCCAGCCAATGACTAAAACACCAAAACTTATCAATCAAGCCCAACTTTATCAAACGGGAAACTGGACCTTAAAAAAAATAAAACAACCTGAATGTCGAAGCCTGAATAACTCCGCCCGCCACATCAAATGCTGTAAATTACAGTAAAAATGGAGAAATAGTTGCCGGAAAAAAACAGTCGAGATTGGTGCTCACCGGAAATGAGTGAATCTGAAACAATCCAATCAAAAATTCCACTCCATTGAATTTTGAATATTATTTTAGATATGGCACAATCAGAAACAAAATTTGATTTTAATTAAAAATATCTTGAAACTCACAGTGTTTTAGGCTTTTGATAAATTTACCTTCATTCGATCTCTAATTTTATATGGAAATACGGAGTGCAGCGGTGGCAGAGGAGAAGCAGAGTTGAAGACCAGCGACAATGGACGCCTTCCTCGTATCATCAGATTTAAACCTGATATCAAACAAATTTTTAACTGCTTTCAGATTAATATTCCACTAAAATCACTTTAGCAAGAAAATAACTTAGAGGATATCTTTTTTTTTTTAATCTATTAGATGCAAGGGAGAGTGATTGTGCATTTGCAAGAAGAAAGAGTAGGAAGATGATGAAGGGGAAGAAGATACTCCAGTAGAATTGATCTCCGGGAGAAGCTTGTGCCCAAGATTAAAGAGTGATGTTTTCAATGTGAATGTTGATTGCGTGAGTAGTGAGTAATAGGCTCTGCTCTACTGTTTCTTCTCTTAGACAGAAGTAGAATTTGAAGTGTTTTGGCTTCCTCAAAAAGCCAAAAGCCTCCTCGAAAATGGAGCAGGGAGTATATGGAAGGGTTTTTCAAGGCCTGTGGATGTGGAGTAATAATTAACTTCATTTATTAAAAAAATAAATTATCAGACTGGGGCTCTAAATATAAAAAAATTATATGAGTGAAAAATGGGCGGGAAATTGGACTTGGCTGTTATTATATATATATAGATGTGAATTGGGATTGGGTCATTCAGTTCACCATTTCCTTCAGTGGGGTTTCCTTCAGGAAGGTTGCCTTCTTCAGGATTGTTGTCCAATGGGAAGTTTTCAGGGAGGTTGGCTTGGACAATATTTAGGAATTCAGTGTCTTTGTCCTTTAGGCTCAGTCTGGTTGTCCTCTGTGTGATTTCTTCTGTTTCCAAGTTCTTATTCCTGAAGTCATGAATAGATTCATCAAACACAACACAACAAGGGTTTTCTTGTTGTAGACTGTGAAAGCTCTGCTGATTTGAGAATATCCAAGGAATACTCCCTCATCAGCTTTGCTATCAAAGGCTATCAATTGTTATTTCCCATTGTTGTGAATGAAACACTTACAACCAAATATGTGGAAATATGACACTTTAGGCATTCTTCCTTTCCAGAGTTCATAGGGGATTTTGCCTTGCCCCTTAGTTATCAAACATCTATTTTGAGTATGGCATGCAGTGTTTATAGCTTCAGCCCAAAACATCTTAGGTAGGTTAGAATCAACAATTAAAGTTCTAGCAGCTTCTTTTAAGGTTCTATTTCTTCTTTCTGCAACTCCATTCTGCTGAGGAGTTCTAGCTGATGAGGTTTCATGAGCTATCCCATTTAGTGTGCAATACTCATTTATGTAAGAGTTTATGAACTCAGTGCCTTTATCAGATCTTATTTTGATAATGCTAAGGCTTTTCTCATTTGACAATCTCTTTAGTAGTTCAGGGAGTTTGACTTGAGTTTCCTTCTTATTAAGGAGAAATACTACCCATGTGAACCTAGAGAAGTCATCTACTACCACCAATGTGTATTTTCTACCATTTATACTTGCAGGGGTAATTGGTCCAAATAAGTCCATATGTAAAAGTTCAAGTACCCTTTCAGTAGAAATGACTGGTTTTCCCTTGAATGAGGCTTTAATCCGTTTTCCTTCTTGGAATGGTTTACAAACATGCTCTTTAATGAAAACCTCATTAGGTAGTCCTTTAACTAATGCATTTCTAGCAAGCTTGTTCATTGATTTAAAGTTCAGGTGGTTTAATCTTTTATGCCATAACCAACTTTGTTCACTAGAACTCTTAGCAATGAAACATGCAGCATCAGTAGACTTGTCCCAGTATGCAAAATACACATTCCCTTTCCTAGTGCCAGTCAGTAGAGTTTATTGAGTTTTATCTTTGATTAAGCATTTTCCACTTGAAAACTCAACACTGAAATCTTTATCACAGAATTGATTGATACTTAGGAGATTATACTTGAGACCAGCCACATAAGACATATTGGATACCTTGATGTTACCAATCATCAAGGTACCATAGTCTTTTGTTGTTGCTTGTGAGCTGTCTCCAAATGTGACATTTGGGCCTTCTTTTTCTATGAAATCAGTGAGGAGTTCCTTATTTCCAGTCATGTTCCTTGAACATCCACTGTCAAGGTACCATGCTAACTTCTTGCTCATACTCCTCTTCTTGTGGCCCATAGGTACCTGCAATTAGATAGGTTTAGGTACCCTTTGAGTCTTGGGTCCTGAGAGGTTAGTTGTACCTTTAGGAACCCAAACTTGCCTAATAACCCTGATTGATTCAAGGTGGCTAAGTTGTTTTCCTCTAGCATTAACATACACTGTCTTTCCCTTAAATGTGTTTGGGAAAGTATGTGTGAAAGTGTTAACTCTGTAAGTTTCAGGAGAGTTGTCAAACCTCCTGAACTTATGAGTTCTTTGTGCTACTTGAGGGAATCTTTGAGGAAAGACATTCTTATGACCATTACCCTTTGGCATGAAGGGTTTTGGTTGTCTCATTTTATTCTGCCTTTGAGGATGGTTGTCCTTAGGTCTATTCAGCTGAGGCTTTCTCAGTAGAGTTGGTCTTGGCTGATTATACCTTGGATAACTCCTCTGAACATTGTTCAGGAGAGTTGCCCTACCATTGGGTCTACTCTGCTGACCAACATTCCTCTTGTGTTTAGGAACTTTGGCCTTTTCCTTTGTTCAGTGGCTGAATTATACCTTGGATAACTCCTCTGAACATTGTTCAGGAGAGTTGCCCTACCATTGGGCCTAGTCTCCTGAACCACTTGAGTTGGCAATTCATACATTTTGCCCTTTCCTTTGTTCAGTGGCTGAATTATTTCATTTTCAGCTTGTTGAGCCACTGGCTTAACAAAGATCCTCTTAGTGTTACTTGTGGAAGCAACACTAAGACAAGGTGAAGATTCAAATGGATCAAATCCTAATCCACTTCTTTGAGCCATAGGTCTTTAGTAACTCTGAATTTCCTCTATTGCCTTAGTGGATCTTCTCAGAGCAGACATCTTTAATTTCAGGCTCTCTTCACTTGATTTAAGAATATCATACTCATGTGAGATGTTTTCAAACTTAGCTTGAAGAATTTTCAGTTCAAAATCTTTTCTCTTCTGAGAAAGGAGTTGATCATCAATCTCCTTTTGTTGGTCAACTATCCTGAGATTTGCTTCCTCAAGCTCTCTCAAAACTTGTTGATACTACTCAGTAGACTTGACATCAACAACTAACTCAGAGTTTTTAGCAAGCTCAATTGACAATCTTTCATTTTCTCTCACACAATTGTCATGAAATTCTTGTAACATAGTGGAATCTTCCATCAACTTCCCAAGGAAAAGTTTCAGGTTGACCTCACTAGTGTTTTGAGAAATGAATGATGGTGAGCTAGAAGTAGAGGATACCTCATCATCCTCAATAGCCATGTTGCAAACATCATCATCATCTTCACAGTTTGAGAATAGTCCATCAGAAGAGTTGAAGCTTTCAGCATAGTCAGATTCATCACCAGCCATCATGGCCTTCCTATTTGTGAACTTTCTGTCTCTCTTAGCTTGCCTTTCTCTTCTTTCTTTAGAGCTTAGTTCAGGGCAGTCATACTGGAAGTGCCCTTTCTTCTTGCAATTGTAGCACAGGTCTTCATCATCATCCTTCTTTAGGTTCATCTCTTCTAGTTCTTCCTTCATTTCAGTCTTGGAGACTGATTTTGATGACCTGGGAGTGGACTGCATTTCAGGTTCAGCAGTTTTGGCTTTGAATGCCACTCCCTTTGTAGAAATTGAAGGTTCCTCAACAGGCTTTCTTCTGTTGAGATCGAACTCATAGGCTTTGAGTTCAGAGAAGATTTGTTGCATGGGCATGGTGGAGAGATCCTTGGTGTTTTGCATCATAACATCATAGACATCCCACTTTTGAGTGAGACTCCTCAAGATCTTCAATCCAACCTCTCTCTTGGAGTACACCTTGCCCAGAGAGTTGATTTCATTCATCACATAAGTGAATCTACCAACAAATTTATCAATGGACTCCTTAGACTCCATTGTGAATTGTTCAAATTTCTGCACATCTACTTGGAGCTTATTCTCCTTGATTTTTTCAGTACCCTCACACATTTGTGCAAGAGTATCCCAAATTTCTTTGGCAGTTGTGCAGTGGTAGACCCTTCCCATGATTGCATCTGAAATTGTTTGATAGAGGGTGTTCATAGCAAGATAATTTAGATTATCTTTCCTCTTCTCATCAGAGGTGAAGTCATCTTCATCTTTGGGGATCATCTCCCTTGCATCAGCTCTTTGAGCTTCAGTGAGTCTGGGATTGATTTGGGTGAACACAAAAGGTCCTCTTGTGATCACTCTCCACATATCAATATGTAGAGATGCAAGATGAGCCCTCATTCTGATTTTCCAGAAATCATAATTGTCTATTGAAAACATGGGCAATTTATGATGTGAGATGTGATTGACTGGATTTGTGGTCATGTTGTCCAATCCTTGAACAGCAGGAGGTGGAACAGCAGCATTGTTGTTGGCCATATCTCAAGAACAAACAGTTAGTCAACAATCTATAAGATTTCAGATAGATCAGTTCAGTGACCACACCAAATATGTGATTTTTGAAAATCAAGATGGATTTTCAGAAGCAGTGGTCTTTGAACCCCTGCTCTGATACCACTTGTTGGTCCTGAAAGGAGTATATAACAAGTGTATGGGGGGGGGGGGGGAATACACTTGTATGCAAATTCTTTTTCAAACTTGATCAAACCAGAGTTCAGCAAGGTTGTCCTGGACAATTCTGCTGATGAATATAACTTCTTGAAGATAACCAAGCTACTAAGTACTATTGAGTACTTAGTTGAATGACTATCTAAGTTAGTTATAAGTGCGGAATTCGTGGTTGGCCCTTTAGTTTAAACTCCTTTTAAGTTCTGAAATCACTTAGTCAATCAATCCAGTTTTCAGGGAACTTGTCCAAATATGTTTTACACAGTCTTTGAATATGTGTATCCTTTGAAAGATCAGTTTTGTGTGCAGTGTTTGAATGTATGAAAGTACTTTGAAAGTAAATCAACACAAGAGTTTATAGTGGTTCAGAGACTCAAGCTCCTACATCCACTTTCCCTGATTGAACAAGATAATTCCTTCACTCTTGGAATTAACTTGTTTTATAGTGCCAAGGTGCACTTGATCAAGAACACCACTCCTTGGTGAATTGATCCCTAGTATGTCTAGAGTCCTAGTACCCTCTTCTCAACTCAGAACTGAACTGTTCTTCTCTCAACAGTCAGCTCCTACCACTTCTACTACTACAACCTTCTCACTTTCTCACTTGAAAGGGGTAAGGGTTGAAGTAAGGTTCCAACTAATGAGATATCCTTTACAATGAAGATCAGTGTATAAGGATAGGATATCTCTCTAAGCTTTGTATGGATATACAATGAAGTTTAGCTTAGATGAAGTGTTTGAAGACTAAGGTAGTCTCTTTGAAAGCTTGAAAGCACTTTGACTTAAGGATAGTTGGATATTCTTGTCAAGGTTCAGGTGCTTCAAATGGTCTTCACACTTCTGTATTTATAGACAAATGAAGGATTTGCCCATTGGACAGGCAGCCTCAAATGTCCATAAATGTCTTCTTCGAGTTCTTCAACTTAGAAGACAGATTCTTGATAGTGACATGTCCTTATTTGGGAAATAAACGACTGTATAGACTTTGTCTTCATTCTGCAGCACTCTTCCCAATGTCTGACTTCAAGATACACTTGTTTAGACATGGACATGGCTTCTGATGATTAATCCAAAGATAGGACAACATTCCTTATCTCTTGGACAACTCTGCTTATCACTATCAGTGGACTTTGCTTATCAACATAGTTGGCTTGCTCTTATCAGATGACTTGGCTCTTTTCCTTTGCATGTATTCTTTGCATGATTCTTTGAAGATCTTAGGATGTAGTTGTCTTGACCTCTTCAGCATAGTTGATCTTGAATCTTCAGAAGACTTGTTCTGGTTTAACTGTGCTGAGACAACTTTGCTGGACAACTCTTCTGAACTTCACATCACATTGTAATAAACATGATCTTCCAAGATCTGTTCCACTTATTTGATCTTCAGATAGGTTGTCTCACAAATCACTCTTGATCAGCATACTTGTCTTTCAGTAGACTTGGCAATCATTCCAGAATTTGAGCCTTGAGGGGACTTGATCTTGATGGTCTTCAAAGCATATGTTCCTCCTCAATTTGTGCATCTAACAAACTAAGAGCTGCCTAACATATCAACTTCTCATCTAGTCTTAAGCTATATTATCAATCTTGACTTAGGCATGTCTCAGGGGGTTTTGGTATTAAATCAAAACACTTCTCATTTTATTCCCAACAGATGCATCTCTAGATATTATTAGAAAAGACGAACCATGTATATAATGAATCAAGAAAGAAGGAATTGCAATACCTTCTGTCCAAATCAGACATGAAGTCCACAAACTGTTGTATTCTAAATGGCACATCACCACCTAGCTTCATTCCCAACATTACCATACGTGCAACCCAAAAAAAAAAGAGAATATCATGGTCAGTCTCAATTAATTCCAAGACCTCTCACACGACAGATTAAACCAAGTATAGCCTAATTGTGTTGAAGTATAATCATTTGAACTTTTCAAATTAACAAAGTTTAAAAAATTAAAATATAGGTGATGAATTTTAAATTCATTGTACTAGATTGAAGGAAATCGTCTTGATAGGTCCCAAAAGGCTGAGGCAAGTGAATTCCTTGACTGGACTGCCACTTTCCGAATGATTAGTTGATCATGTTATGCAACTACTGTATAACAATGCATGCACACATTAAAATTTAACAATCCAACACAAAGATTAGTTTCATGAAAACACTTGCTGGATTACTCCATCGTCATATGCTTAAGGATGAGCAATGTAAAAGAACGTCATACAAATCAACTCAGCAGAATAATGCAGAAGAAAAAATCGAAAGCAAGCACTCCATAATAACAAATGCTATTGACACAAAAGCTCAACAAGTTACAAAGCTCAGCACCAAACTAGCGTTTGCAGTTTTTCAAATTATTGCAGTAATTGAGAATGATAAAAATATGTACCTGAAGAAAAAGACAGGTCAATCTTGGATAGTCGAGATTCAAAATTTCCAATGAGTTACAATTGCTAAGTGGAAACATCTAGCAGCGGGTGGAAACACTCCATTCTATCAGTAATATGAGAAAAGAAAAAAGAATAAAAAAGGACAAACCTGCCAAAGTTCAAGTTCCGTAGCAACTCTCTGTTGCTCAAATATGGTGTCAAAGTCTCGCTGGTCTCTGTACTATTAAGATCGGACATTATGGCACAATAAGGAAAATGGATCATATAAGTCATGAGATCAACATTGCAATGACCTTATCTTTATCTCAAAGGACACATGCAGTGATACAACCACAAAAATGTCAAACATGCTTTTTTTTTTTTTGGTAAAAATGCCACACCATTTCTTTTGGGACCTAAATAACTCTCCTAAGTGTGTCGCGGGATGAGTCAAATACTAGGTTGGAGCTACAAGAAGTTTCGTGTACTAGGACGGGGTTTCAGAATAAGTCGCATATAAGGTTGGGGTCTCATCTCAGGAATGGTCACGTACTAGGTCAGGGTGTCCGAAAAGGTCTATCACTAGGTCAAGATCCTAGGAAGGATAGCAGGCCAAGTTGGAGGTAACTTTAGGTTGCATTCGGTTATTTGGGTCCAAACAAACGGGTGGCATTTAAAAAAAAAAGCAGAGTTAAAAAAATTAATAGTGAAGTGTCATAAATGATTGCACTAGAAGAAAGTAAAATTTAAAAAATTATATACTAAGTGGTAAAACCTGTAAAAAAGAAATCTAACCTGGTCAACATATAAAACAAAGCGGATGTCTGATTTTCTCAGATGCAGCAGAAGTAATTTTTTTGGAAAAGCTCTTAATATAAACCTCTTTCTGCCCTAAGTAGTAGTGAATTATCTCCAGTCGGTAGACGCATCTTCCAATATATTCTGTTACTCTTTAATAAGTTTTCCAAACTTATTCTTCCTTAGCACAGTAAAATTACTCTTCTTCATTTTTAGTGTTCTTAGTCTGACTTAGCACAGTTCTCAACTTCAGTTCTGCGCTTCTTCAAAATACTTATGTGCTTCCTTTCAACTCTTCTAAGATTAGTCTTCTCCTTCTTAGAGTAGTCTTCTGAGTCTTCTTAATCTTCTGACTTGTAGTCTTCTGATCTTCCTCATTTACTATTCTGAACTTTACTCTGCTGATTACAATAATACAAACTTAGAAATATAAAACCTATCTATACTTCATCTGAACTACATACAGAAGAGTATTTCTAAGTCCTATTCTATAAGTTGTCTATACAATATGAACATCAGCTTAGTTCCTAACGGTTCAAACATATTTTCATATAAGATTAGTAACTCATAAGATCAGTAAACTTAGTTTTCATGACTTATCAAAATGACTTAGTTAAGATGACTTGCAACCACATATATCATTAACTTTAAGTTGCTTTTTGGCCATCAAAACTTATAATCATCAACTAGAACATTGTTTATATGATTCATATCCCAACAATTTCCCCCTTTTTGATGAAGCCAAAACTACTTAAATGTTAATAAATCAGTAGTTAAGTAATTTTTCAATCATAACAGTTCATCAAGTCAAAATGTCAGATTCATATTCATATTAGATCACATAATTACAAAATATGAAATATAGAAATAAAGATGAGTAAGAAATGTTATCTTATAAGCTTGTCTTTCATCTTCAGTCTTCAGATTATGTATGTCAAATACATTCTAGCTTTGATGTCCACCATGTGTTGAGTATCAGTGATGCCTTCATCTTGAATGATCTTCTCAATGATATTGGCAATTTCATTAAAATCTGGTTCTCCATTCTCCAATCTAAGAGGTTTCCAAATAGGTTCTTCAGGACACAAAATGTTAATTCCAACTGCACTAGTTGTTAATAAAATGTCTTCCCAAAATTCTCTTGCAATGTTATCCATGAAATCTTGAAATTCAGCAAACTCTTCTTCTTAATTCGAGTGAACTCCAAATTTCCTCACAATGAAGTTTGCTATTTGCCATCTCTTCTTGATATCATTCCAGTATGCAATCTGATCTGGATGCACAATGAAATCAAGATATGTATCATCACAAATTTCATTAACCTTCTTTTTCTTCTTAAGAGCTGTAACTCTTCTCTCAAATCTTTTTCTTGCAAATTCTGCATCTTTCAATTTTTGCTTCTTGAGTTCTGCATCAGCTTTCTTCTTAGCTAGTAACTCTTTACATCTTTCAGCAGCTTCAGCCATCTGCTCTTCACTTGGCTGGGCACTTAAAACAACATGTTTCTTAGATTTTGATCTGGTCATCCTTCCAGATTCTTCAGCTTCTTGTTCTGCTTCTTCATCACTTAAGATGACTTTTCTTTTTCTCTTTCCAGATGATTCAGCAATATCAACCTCTGGAATAATTTCCTTTGTCACAGCAGCAGACTTCTTAGTAACAACTTGCCCTACAGCTTGTTGTTTTCTGAGTTTGATCTTCTTATTTAGATCAGAAATTTCTTGCTTCAACTCATCTTAACTTACAACCAACTGAGCTTGTTGTGTCTGAGTTTGTTCCATCACTTTCATTACTTTCAATTTTCCCTTTTTGGCTTCATCATGCCATTCTTTTAAGGGTGTCATGTGTTGCTCCAACTTATTATGCAACTCTTGGGAAAGTTTCTTTTCTTGCAGCTTGTGATGATCATAAATCTTCGTCATAGTGTGCTCAATTATCTGTTCATAAGCAGACTTTGTAGTAAGCTTAGTAAGTTTATCAGTCATATCCTGAAACTTCTTAACTGTAGCTTCCAACTTAGCTTGAAGCAGCTCATTATGTTCTTTCAACTTTTCAAAACTAGAGCTTTCACCATGATCCTCAGCAGACTTAGGTTGAGAATCATCCACCTTCTCCTTGATGATCTCTTTAGCAATGTTTTCAACAGCAAAAACAGGTGTGCTCTGCACCTCATCAACAAACATCTCATGATCCTCCAATACCTCAGTTTTCTCAATAACCTCAGTTCGATCAGCTTCCATATCCATAAAAACTTCATCATTTTCATCATTGTTGACCTCTGTCTCAACATTGTCAGCAACATGAAATGAAAATCCAGAAACTCTTTCCACCATTTGAACAACTGATTCCGGAGTTAATAACTCTGTGAAAGAATTAACAACAACAACATGCTTTTATTCTCTCTCCCAATCCTTAAAAACAGCAGGACCACCCATACCTTCCATAACCTCTAACAGATCATCCACATCTACTCTTCTTAGATACACCCAAGTGCCTATCCTAAGAATTAGCTCAAAAGCAGTAGAGTGTTCATCAATGCCATTAAATTCTCTTAAAACGACATTTCTTAGATTCATTCTAATCTCCTCCTCTTTGAAACAAATGGAATACTGGATTAGAAAAGGTTCAGGTTGGGGTTCAATGTGTTCTGTTTCAGGGGATGGTTGAGAAACATATTCAGGAACTGTTTCATGAATGGGTTCAAGAGATAAATGGGGAGTGGATTGGTTTGGTTGTGGACTAGTTTGAGGGGTAGGTTGTGGGGTAGGATTATTGGGTGAAGAAAAGGGACTGTTCTGATGAATTGGTGAGTAGTGTACTGACTCATCAGAAGCAGAAGGTAAATGCAGTTGATCAAGGGGTTTGGCAGGAATGGGATCAGAATTGGATGGGGTAGAAGAAGTGTTCTTGGGTTTTCTTCTAGGTTTAATCAAACCTCTACCCTTTGTTCTCTTGTGAATAACAACAACACTAGGAGAACTTACCTCCTTTTCTGAAGCAACTTGAACTTGCTCCTCTGATTTCTCCTTCTCAATCTCCACAGACTCCTCTGACTGCTCTGGAGTCAGCTGTCCAGAAATGATCTTCTTGGACCTGTCACGATGTGAATCATGCCTAGCTTTAGTTCTCATCTCCGGTTCATCATCTGATCTGTACATCGATCCACCGGATTCCTCTTCATTGTCTAAAGCTTCCTTCTTAAGTAGAAATTTCCCTTGATGGAATTTCTTGGGTCTACTCCAATCAACCTTCTCACTGGCAATAGTTGACAGAAGAATGCTCAACTTATTCCCATTCCAATCATTGCTTTAACAGAAAATTCCTTAGACTCCTCATTGAAAATAATTTTCTCCTTTTCCACTAGCAGCCTCTCAAGGAAAAATCCTTGCCAATATCCATCAACTCTATCAATAATAGCAGCAATAACACGAATCTTTAGATATGTAAGGGCATCTTGACTGTGATGTTACCCTAACATGATTTTTCCAGCAATATCCATAAAAAATCGAAGGGGTTCTGGAAGAATCGCCTTCTTCAATTTTGTCAAGGTTTTAGGCTCCTCACCGGTCCATTTTCCAACACACTTCTTTTCTTGACCTTCCATATACGATGCGATATGAACTGGTCCTTCAGGTAGATCGAAAGCAATGGACAAATGATCTCTTGCTAATGTGACCTTGTTCCCCGAAAGAAACGTCTTCAAGGTGTTGTTGTCGCCATTGAGCTGGAGAAAGAATTCCATTACCTCAGGTTCAAAAACCTTCTTGGGAAAGGATTCCAGATATTTTCTCAGGCCAGCTTCTTTGCACATCGTGAGAATAGCTTGATTCTCCGCCTTTTGCTTTCCGATGAAGTACACCGCATTTTCAACGAAAACACCTTTCTCTTTTATCCATCTTGTAGGATTGAAGGTATCTACAACTTCGTCATTTTCATTCAAAAGTTCGATAATCGCCATTATAGAAGTGTATAAATGAGGAAGATAGAAATGGAGGTTTTGATAGCTTCAGGAGTTCGTAAGCTTTCAGAAATGTAAAAGGGAAGAAGATTAAGTGTTGTGATCGTGGATATCGAATTCAATGTAAATCTAGGGCTTAGATTGAATTGATTTCGCACAATGTGTGGTTTAGATTGAGTTTTGAGTTGTGGGATTTAAGAAAAACGTTTCACATTCAAAACCCTTTCCAATTTTGGAGCCAAACTGCTTTTGATAGATACACCACCAAATTAGGTTAACATTAGAGGAGTGTATTAATCTTCTCTATTAGTAATCCAATTTTGATCAAATCTTGACTTAGAAATTTTTCTAAGGCAAAATATTGTTCTGATGTATATCAACATAGTTGTTTCCAGAACACTTTTATATCATTTTCTTACTTTTATCATTATTGAAATTACTTATCTGGATTCAGCTGAGTACTGTGATCAGCTGAGTAACATTTTCTTGAAGTTCAGATCACTTCTTGGGATCAGCACAGTAACATCAGATCAGTTTTCCAACTTTTCTGAGTATTACGTTTTCAATGTTTCGAGCACTTTTTATCATCAACACAGTACTATCAGATCAGTATTATGTCTTCAGTTGAGTTCCCCCTCCAGTAGAGGACTCTTCTTTTGTGCCTGTTTCACCTTGGTAGAAGTGTTAGTTTATGTAGTATAGGTGAAATACAGTACAGAACAGTAAATAATAATTTAAATCAAGGTCTTAATCAAGGTTTATTCTAAGGTGACTAGTGTGCTGAGTCAATAAAAAGGATATTTAAGAAATCATAGATTCCCCCTTAAATGTATATTCTGAATTCCCTCAGCTTTACCAGCTTTCTCATCGGGATTAGGCACCTTAGTAACCTTTTCACCTGCTTATGAGAATGTAGTGGTCTTGGTATAGTCTATCCTTCTGGATTACCCTTCTGATGTATTGTTCTTTATGATTTTGCTGAACTGTTCTATGGTATCAGCACAGTACCTGAAATGTCAGTACAGTTCTATATACATGCAAGATCAATGTCTATCAATCCTAAACTTATGCATAGCTCTCTAAATCTAGTTTCAGCCAAAGGTTTAGTAAAGATATCAGCTCTTTGTATATCAGTATGGATCTTTTACATTCTAATGTTCTTCTTTTCAACATGATCCCTAATAAAATGATGCCTAACATCTACATGCTTGCACCTTGTATGTAAAATGGGATTTTGAGTAATAGCAATGGCACTATTGCTGTCACAAAATATAGGTACATATTAGATTCCACAATATTGTAGTCTCTAAGTTGTTGCATTAGCCATAGAAGCTGACTACAACAACTTCCTGCAGCCATGTATTCTGCTTCAGTTGTAGATGTTGCTACACTCGTTTGTTTCTTTGAAAACCATGAAATGAGCTTAGTACCTAAAAATTGGCAAGAACCAGATGTTGATTTTATATCTATCCTGCAACCACCAAAGTCAGAATCTGAATAACCACTTAGGGATAAATCATCATCTGCAGGATACCATAATCCTCGATTAATGGTCCCCTTTAGATATTTCAATATCCTTTTAGCAGTTTCCACATGACTTTCTTTGGGGTTTGCCTGAAATCTAGCACATACATATACTGCAAATGCAATATCTGACCTACTAGCAGTTAAATAAAGTAAAGAGCCAATTAAAGCACGATAATAGGATTGGTCAGCACACTTACCTCTTTCATCCGGATCCATTTTTTATGTAGGTAGCATTGGTACTCCCACAGTTTTACAGGTTTTAATACCAAATTTATCTAAAAGATTTCTTATATATTTTGCTTGATTTATAAAGATACCTTCAGATGATTGCTTTACTTGAAGTCCAAGAAATTATGTCATCTCCCCTATCATGGACATTTCAAATTTAGTTTGCATGAGTTTTGAAAAGCTTTCACTCATGGTTTTGTTGGGTGAACCAAAAATGATATCATCCACATAAATTTGAACTAGGAGAATATCTTTACCTTCTTGTCTTCTGAACAAAGTTCTATCGACTTTACCCTTAGTAAAACCATTTTCTAGTAAGAACAGTGAAAGAGTGTCATACCAGGCTCTTGGGGTTTGCTTTAATCCACATAGTGCTTTCTTTAACAATCAACCAATTCAGGCATATCAGGAGGTCTAGAACACTTACCTTTGTCTTTTACCTTTTCTACATCATCATTTTGATTAAGGATGTTTAAGAATGGGTTGTATGCTTGGAAATATTCATACGCTTCAGTCTCATTATCATCATTGGTTTGTAGCTTCAGATTTTCAACTTTCTTACTGAGCTGATGATCAGCACAGTCCTGTACAACTTCATCAAAGATAACATGGGGTGTTTCTTCCACACATAGAGTAGAGTAATTAAATACTCTGAATGCCTTGCTAGAGGAAGAGTATCCTAAGAATATCCCTTCATCTGCTTTGGCATCAAATGCATTTAATTTGCTCTTTCCATTGTTATGAATGAAACACTTACATCCAAAGATATGAAAATATGAAACTCTAGGCTTTCTACCTTTCCATACCTCATAATGTGTTTTACCATGTACCTTATTAAGAGCACTTCTGTTCTGGGTATGGCAAGCAGTGTTGATTGCCTCAGCCCAAAACTTTTGTGGTGTGTTGTACTCAGATAGCATAGCTCTGCAAGCTTCTTTAAGTGTTATGTTTCTTCTCTCAGCAACACCATTCTGTTGAGGGGTTCTAGCTGCACTTGTCAAATGCTGAATTCCAGATTTAGAACAATATTCTTTGATATAACAGTTTATAAATTCAGTTCCCTTGTTACTTCTAATTTTGACAATGAGCTGTCCCTTCTCAACTTGTAACCTCTTCAACAAATAAGGTAGTTGTATCTGAGTGTCACTCTTCTTGTGCAAGAAGACTACCCAAGTAAATTTTGAGTAATCATCAACCACAACAAGGGTGTATCTCCTACCATTCAATGTTGGAGGTTTTATTGGACCATGGAGATCCATGTGTAGTAGTTCTAAGACTCTACTTGTTGAGAGAGTAGGAATTGACTTAAAATAAACCTTTACCTGTTTACCTTTTTGGCAAGCATCACACACTTGTGACTTGTAGTAGATCTCATTGGGAATACCTTCTATAAGGTAGTCTCTTGCTATCTTATTAATAATCTTAAAGTTCATGTGGCATAGGCGTTTGTGCCATAACCAACTGATTTCTTTAGGACTTTTAGTAAGAAGGCAAGCATCCCTTGGACAACTATTCCAATTCACAATGTAGACACTTCCTTATCTTACTCCAACTAGTAGAACTGAATGTGTTCTTTTATCCCAGATCTCACATTTTGTGCTTTTGAAATTGACTTTATAGCCCCTGTCACCTTTATATCCCCTGTCACAATATTGAGAGACAGATAACAAATTGTATTTCAAACCTTCAACATAAGAGATATCTTGTATCTCCACATCCCCATTCCTAATGTATCCAAAACCTTTTGTGATTGCCATGGAAATATCTCCAAAGATTACTTTGGGTCCTTCTTGCTCATGATAGTTAGAAAGTAAGGCCTTGGTACCAGTCATGTGGTGTGAACAACCACTGTCAATGTACCAAGTCTCACCAACTGAACCACCTTTCTTGTATAGATCAAGTCGACCCTGCAAATGGATATTTTTAATAAATTAGGTACCCTTTATTCATTGGGGTCCTTGAGTGTTAGTAGCAGTGAGAGGCACCCAAATAAACATAGAAGTTCTGAATAATTGAGACCTCTTCAGTTTTCTACCATACTTATTACAGAACAGTACTTTGTTGACCTTATTAGAAGTATCAACAGACTTAGGATCTATTTTTCTGAGATAGCCTTTCCTTAGATCTACCCCTTTTTCAGTAAGATCAGTATGTCTATAATAGTTCGAATATGGCCTAAAAGCTTGTTGAACATACGGCTTATAGATGCGTTTAGGTCTATCCTCACTAATAATATCATAAGATAAAGGTGGAGGATAAAGAACAGCTTGGTTATGATAGGGAGGTACAAATTTCCTAGGTTTGGTTGAGTACAGCTGAGACTGCCTTATGAAAGGAGGTCTAGGCTGATTCCAACCTAACTGTGCTTGTCTAGGCCTACTCTGCTGAGTATACCTCTTTTGATGCCATGACTGTTCTAGTCTGGTCATCTGAGTATATCTCTGCTGAGTTGGTCTATACTGAGCTGGTCTTGCTACATTTTTTTTTTTACCATTCTTGGTAGTAGGAGGAATGTAGTTAGACTAAACTTTTGTAGTGTTTTTAGGTTTTGTACCATCATCATAAACCATAGGTTCCTTTCCTTTATCTAAAGGTAAAGAACTTGAACTAGCATTGTTGGTCCTGAAAGGAGTATATAACAAGTGTATGGGGGGGGGGGGAATAACTACTAAGTACTATTGAGTACTTAGTTGAATAACTATCTAGGGGAGTTATATGTGCGGAATAATGGTTGGCCCTTTTAGTTTAGACTCCTTTAGATTCTGAAATCACTTAGTCAATTCAATACAGTCCAGTTTCAGGGAACTTGTCCAAATCAGTTTTGCACAGTCTTAAAATGTTTATCCATTGAAAGATCAGTTTTGTGTGCAGTGTTGAGTGTATGAAAGTACTTGAAAGTAAATCAACACAAGAAGTTATAGTGGTTCAGAGACTCAAGCTCCTACATCCACTTTCCCTGATTTAACAGGATAATTCCTTCACTCTTGGAATTAACTTGTTTTATAGTGCCAAGGTGCACTTGATCAAGAACACCACTCCTTGGTGAATTGATCCCTAGGATGTCTAGAGTCCTAGTACCCTCTTCTCAACTCAGAACTGAACTGTTCTTCTCTCAACAATCAGCTCCTACCACTTCTACTACTACAACCTTCTCACTTTCACTCTTGAAAGATATGAGGATTGAAGTAAGGTTCCAACTAATGAGATATCCTTTACAATGAAGATCAGTGTATAAGGATAGGATATCTCTCTAAGCTTGTGTATGGATATACAATGTAGTACAGCTTAGAAGAAGTGTATGAAGACTAAGATAGTCTTTGAAAGCTTTGAAAGCACTCTAGCTTGTAAGAACTTGAGGTTAGATGTGCTTGGTTGAGGTTTTAGTTGGATGCTTTCAAATGGTCTTCACACTTCTGTATTTATAGACAAATGAAGGTTTTGCCCGTTGGAGAGGCAGTCTCCAATGTCCATAAATGTCTTCTTTTAGTTCTTCAACTTTGAAGACAGAATCTTGATAGTGACATGTCCTCATTTGGGAAATAAACGGCTGTAAGAGCTTTGTCTTCATTTTTCAGCACTCTTCCCAATATCTGACATTCAGATTCTCTTGTAAGAATATGGACATGTCTTCTGAAGGTTGTTCCATTGATAGGACAACATTCCTCATCATTTGGACAACTCTCCTTATCACTATCAGCAGTCTTGCTTATCAGCAAGGTTGGCCTGCTCTTCTTCAGATGACTTGGCTCATACCCTTTGCTTCACTTCAAGGTGATCTTAGCATGTTGATTTGCAATTCTTTAGGGTGAGTTTGTCTTCAGCATAGTTGACCTCAACTTTCAGAGCACTTGATCTTAACTTCTTGTACTGAGACAACTCCTCTGGACAACTCTCCTGATCAGCATAGTTAGTCTTCAAAAGACTTAGTGTTGTATCCAGAGTTTGAGCCTTGAGGGGACTTGATCTAGATGAACTTCTAAGCATGTGTTCCCCCTCAATTTGTGCATCTAATCATCTAAGAGCTACCTAACTTATTAGCTCCTCATCTAGCCTTTATACTATATGTTCTAACATTTCTAGAACATATTCAATCATGACTTAGGCATGTCTCAGAGGGTTTGGTATTCAATCAAAACATAACTCATTTTATTCCCAACAATTTCCCCCTTTTTGATGATGCCAAAACCTATACAACTTATGCAAAAGTGACTTAGCTATACCTATTACATTAATCTTCAGAAGACATGACTAAGGTCAATTATCCTGAAAAGCAATGTGTTAGTGTATTCACCATTCATGTTGCACATAGGTTTCATAGATAGGCATAGAGAGATGAGTGTTTTTTTATTCAAAATAAGTTCAACTATCATTCATTTGAAAATCATTACAAGCATGTTGATAGTTGAAATTAACATATCAGAGCATGAATCATTAACACTAAATATATCAGAGCATTTCACTATCACATTTTGAAGCATATACATGATTTTTAGTATCAGAGCACAATGCTTATATTAGAGCAATCGAGAGCATATCACAGCAAACAGATTTTCACAGCACACCACATCAGCACTCTTGACCATATTTCAGCATAGTTGATCAATCAAGAAAGGTCAGAAGACTTAGCCATTTCAAAGATCATCCTCAGGAGGTGGCACCATCCCATATTGTGCCCACACTCTTCTTTTCAAGGCCATGGCTTCTTGGTTTGTTCCCTTAGGACCAAGAACCATCTTGTTCAGCTTGAGGATCTCAGTGAATTCTCTCAGAATCCTTGCTTGATCAATCCATCCTTCAAGCTTTGGAGGCATGTAAATGATTGGCTTTGGGGCAGTGAGTTCCAATCTTGCAATGTCAGCAGCTGCAAGCAATTGTTGATAAAGTTCTCTGTAGTACTCTATCATGAACTCAGCAAAAGTGGAGTTGGCATCTCTTCCATTCCATCTGTCAATGACATACTGATCATAGACATACTCCCTTTTTGCTTCCTCCCATGAGTCATTCAGCTGGATTGGTACCCATTTATCCAAGTGAGGATATTTGGTGTCCATTGGGATCAGTAGCTGTGGCTTCATCTTGTTATATGTTGCTCTCTTCCTTCTTGGCTTCTGGAAGTCTGCTCTTCTCTTGTCTCTTGCTCTTTGTGCTTCATCCATTAAGTCCATCTTCTCTTGGGCCCTCATCATGGCCAATTTCTGTTGTGTTTCAGGGTCTTTGCCATACCCTTCATGAAACAGCTTTGATGGATCATTTAGCACCACCACTTTCTTCTTTTTGGGACCTGGTCCAAAGCCTTCTTCATACAGCTCCTCTACATCTTCAGAAGCTTTGGCACCTTCAGTGGACTTAGTCTCAGTAGACTTTTCCTTGTCTTCTTCAGCAGTTTTGGATGTTTCAACATTCCTGGGCTTTTCAGCAGTTTTGGCCTTCTTTGAGATAGGCTCATCATCAACAACTCTGAATTCAGGTGGAAGATCAAGGCTGTTGGGAAAGTCAGTGAATTTCTCAACTTGTCTCTTCTTTCCTTTTGCCCTCTTGATCTTTCCTCTAGTTTGGACACCTTCAGCATCTTTGTCCAAACCAGACACTTCACCACCTGGTCTTTGTTGTAGCCTTACTTTTTCCTCTTGAGCTGAGGCCATAGAGTTTTTCAAGGCAAGTGCCAATTGCTCCTCTTCATCCAAATCATCCAAATTCAGCACTGCTGGCTCTTTTCCCTTTCCTTCAGGGGCTTTGTCTTTACCTTTTCCCCCTTTAACTGGGCTTCCAATTACTAAGGCACCTTTTGCCCTTGCTCTTTCCCTTTCCCCCTTTTTGGCAGCATCAAAACATTCTGGCTTCAGTTCACTCATAGTAGATGCCAATAAGGACTGGGCTTGGGTTAGAGACTTCATTTCCTCCAACAGATATACATTCTCATCATGTATATTTTGCATCCTATCACTGCTCAAGCTAAGGAAAGCTAGAACAGGCTTCATTTTCTGTTGGACAACCTCCTCCATGGTTGTCTTTAGGGATGCATCTAGTTGGGCCTTAAGAAGCTCAGTGAGGTTGGCCACTGCACCTTCAGCAATGTTGGCCAATACCTCTTGGGAAAATTTTTCTGAGGCTGCTTTCACCATAGCTAGCCTTTGCTCTTCAGCTCTTTGTCTTTGCAGGGCTGTCTTTCTTCCAAGGGCTTTCTTCACCACTGACCTCAAGGTCTTCACATTCCTATTGTGGTTGATTCTTAGTAAAGATTGCTCCTTCTTAACATCCTTTGAAACTGACCTCATGGTGTTTTTAGCTTTGATAACTTCAGTGGAGATGGTTTGCAGACCAGTCTCAACTCCACCGATCCTTGCCTCCAAGGTAGGTAGCACCACATCCTCTGAGCCAGTTAGCCTCATTTCCACAGGTGCCAAAGTTCTTCCATGCTCATCCAAGGCTCCAGAAGTTTCTGCATGAGCTGATTGGACTTGGTGAGCCAATGAATCCAGCTTCTCTGATTGCATCCCAAGCAAGGCTTGTGCTGATCCACTATCAACTTGAATGGGTGCATCTGTTAAGAGTTCATCTGCAAAAATTTGATCAAAGGTTATACCTGCAATATCAGACAAATCAAAAGAGTCAGTAAACACACAATTGCCTCCCTCAATTTCTTTTTCATAAGACTCTGATACATCAGCAGTCTTCTCCTCATTTTCAACTATTTCTTTTCTCCCTTCATTACTGATTTCCTCACTTAAGGGTACAGGCCTCCTCTCATCAAGGGATTCCTGAAGTTCAGATTTGACTTCAAGAATAACCTGCCCTTCCTCACTTATATCACCCTCATTTGGTGGTACACTCACTATCCTAGTGATCACCACATCTCTTTCATCTACTACTCCCTCTGGTTTTTCAACTATCATCTCCTTTTCAACTCCTTCACCTAGACCTGCAGCATCTCCACCTTCAACAAGGTTCAAAGATGGCAGTTGTGGGGAGATCACAGTGCTTATATCAACAGCCACTGAGTCATCCTGAATGATTAAGGGCTGATCAGTGTCCAACTCATCTGACACTGAATAGGCCTTAACCAAACCAGCCTCTAAAACAGGAACCTCCACATCTTTAGGCTGTGCCTTGGGTTCAGAAGAACCTTCATTGGCAGATGTGTCTTTGGTTGTGTTACCACCCTTGGTCAACACCTCTGAAGATACAGAGCCTTTCCTATGATAGGTTTTAGGAGGGTTGGATAATCTTTCAGATACAGAAGGCTTGGGGAGATTGGCTTGAGGAGTTTCAGGAGGGTTAGGTTTTGAGGGGTTTGAGGGATCATCAGGGGAATCATCATCATTGGAGCTACGTTCAGGGTGTTTGATGCCCTTAGCTTTCCTTTCCCTCTCCTCATTAATCTTATCAGCTACCAGCTTTGCAAATACTTCCTCATCAATGAGAAATCTTGTCTTTGAAACTCCAGCAAAGTGTAGCAATCTGTTCTCCTCCATTTGCCACCAGTTTGCACCCTTATCTTGGATGACTTGTGATATCTCCATCATAGACTTGTCTTTTACATCAACAAGCATCCTTAGATCATGAAATATCTTCTGAATTCTTGGAAATTCAGCAAGCTGTGGGTACAGACTGTCCACAGTAGCCATGGCTCCTCCTCTGAGCATACTTTCATAAGTATACTCCTCCTCATCTCCACTTGAATGGGGACTTTGGGTTATAGGGGAGTTGGCTCTGGGTTCTCCTAATGTGGCTTCAGGAAGGTTTGTTAGATTGATGGGGGTGATAGGCTGATTGGTTGGGGTTATATGGGTTTCAGGGGAGTTGGGCTCAGGGTTCTGAATTTCAGGGATGTTGGCCTCTATTGGTTGACCTTCAGGGACCTTGGATTCTGGAGTTCCAGAACCAGATGAGTTGGTCCTTGACTTTGATTTGGTCCTGCTTTCAGCTCTGCTCTCTCTAAGAGCAAGTTGTAGAGATCTTTCCTCTTGGAGCTCCAACACTTTGTTAGTAGGCTTGGCCCTTCTCTTGCTAGCCCTACTGCTCCCACTTCCTTCACCATCCTTCTCAGGGACAACCTCCCTTATCCTTTTATCACCCTTAGACTTTTGTCTAGTCTCATTGTATTTCTGTCTCAACTCTTCTGAATGATCAGAAGGCACACTCACTCCCTCTTCAGCAACTTCTTCAATTTCAGTTGAAGCATCTGATTTCTCCTCTGAGGGGATTTGAGACATTTTCCTTGTTTTCACCATTCTGGCCTTTGTCCTTTTCTTCATTTTAGGCTTCTCCTCCACTTTTTCTTCAGCAGGTTTGGCCACTGTCATTCTCCTTTGCTCAGTTTTCTTGCTGAGCTTTCTGAACAGAATCTTTTGAGCTGGGAGAGGCTTTGCAAAGGTTTGCATTTGAGAATAATGGGAAAATCTCTCAATCAACAAGCTTGCCTTGGTGCAATACTTGAGTTTCCCTTCTAGCACAACCTTGTTATGAGCTCTCACTTTAAACTTGGCCTTTTCCTTCATCATCTCAGAAATAATGAAGGTCCTCCAATCAAATTTGATACCCTTGTCACTGGCATCAATGACTGCAGCCATGATTCTGATTCTAGGATGGCTGACCTGCTCCAAGCTTCCAGTATTGCTCAAGAGACTCTTAGCAACTACTTCAAAGAGGTTGAGAAATTCTGGCTTGAGGGTCTTCTTTTTTTGTGTTGGAGATAGAGGACCTGGCACTAATAGCCACTCTTGAGCTATATCATCTTCATGGCCAGTACCATAAACTTCTGGATTCCTTCCCTCAGAAGGCAATCCAAATGCTCCTTCAAGATCTTCTGAAGAGAATTTCACTCTATGAAATCTCTCTTCCTCCTCTTCTTCAGCAACATAGGACAATCTGGTGGAAATCTCACCATCTTCTGGTTTGCCTCTCCATTTGAGAAAGGCAAAGAACTCAGCCATGTAGTTGTCCAAACAAGAGCTTGGCCTTTCCTCCATGAACTTCTGAAGGCCTGCTCTTCTCAACCATCTCAGGGTTGGAGTGATTTCAGGATCTTCACTTGTAAATGATACTATGGGCTCAAAGTGAAGGTTGTTCTTTTTGCTCAAATAGCCAAAATCAAGGTCAAGAGCCTTGTTGGAAAAATCTATGATCATCTCTGGTCTAACTTTGGGAGCCATTGAAAATTGCAGAGATGAAATTGAGAAAGTCTTGAGAGAGTTTGAAGAGAATGAGCTAGGGTTTCAAATGCTTGGGGAAGAAGACTGTGTGGGGAGTTATTAAGACTTGAGAATATTCTAAAAAGAATGTTTGTCAATGAGTTGGTGAGGTTTGTGTATTTTCAACTGTTGTCAAATATGGAAAGATACACTTGGACGGCCAGGATGAATTTCAGGGGAGTTGGCCAGTTTTGATCTAATGGTTAAAGACCAATGTAACAGTGACTTGTTGGTTTTATTCAAAACGTGGAAGGTATTTAATATTAGTTAATGGTTGGGGAGTTTTCGAGATAGATCATGGTTTGAAAAGGTGTAATGCAAACAAGAGTTAAATCTTGGCATTTAATGCATGGAAAGCGACCTTTTGGGTGGGGGACAAATTAAATCCCACAGAGATGATATCTGAAATTGGGACAGGTATCAAGGTAGACAATGATTACCCAAAATAGATGCTTATCAAACCAAGAAAATAGTTTGATAGCCAAGACAACTTATCTGACCCTACAAGGACAAGTGTCCTGAAGAGATGTGGACAAGAGTCCTGAATGTCAATGGACAAGTGTCCTGAGTAATTGTGATCATCTCTTCTGCCCTTCAGTAGACTTGTCCAAGTCTACTGAATATCAATTCAGTTCTTTTACTCCCATTAACTTCAATGAGTTTTACTTGTCCAACTTCCCTGGATCAAGTAAACCCAACTCTACTGATAGCTCCAGAAACCTTGCCTCTGCAAGTGGCTTAGTTAGTATATCAGCTTTTTGATGATCTGTGTGGATCTTGACCAACTTTATATCCTTCTTCTCCACATGATCTCTAATGAAGTGATTCTTGATGTCCACATGTTTGCATCTTGTATGCAAGACAGGATTTTGTGAAATAGCAATGGCACTATTGTTATCACAAAATACGGGCACTTCAGTAGACTTGACTCTGTAGTCTCTTAGTTGTTGTCTCAACCATAGGATCTGGGCACAACAACTTCCAGCTGCAACATATTCAGCTTCAGTGGTGGAAGTAGCCACTGTGTTTTGCTTCTTGGAGAACCAAGATATGAGTTTGTTGCCTAAGAATTGACAAGTCCCTGAAGTGGACTTTCTATCAATTCTGCAACCTCCATAATCAGCATCTGAGTAGCCAGTTAACTCAATGTTGTCATCAGCAGGATACCAAAGGCCTAGATTCTCAGTGCCTTTGAGATACCTCAAGATCCTCTTTGCAGCCTCAAGATGGCTTTTCTTAGGATTTGCTTGAAATCTTGCACAAACACCAACTGCAAAGGTGATGTCAGGTCTGCTGGCAGTGAGATAGAGAAGTGAACCAATTATTCCTCTATACTCAGTAGAGTTGGTAGGCACACCACTCTCATCAGGACCCATCTTCCAATTTGTGTTCATTGGGATCCTTACTGGCTTGCTAGTAGCACACCCAAACTTCTTGATCATTTCTCTGGTGTACTTAGCTTGGTTGATGAAGATTCCTTCTTTTGATTGATTGACTTGTAGACCCAAAAAGAAGTTCATCAACCCCATCATGGACATCTCAAACTTGCTTTGCATGAGCTTGGAGAACTTCTCACACAGCTTTTCATTTGGAGATCCAAAAATTATGTCATCCACATAAATTTGGACAAGCAAGATGTCCTCTCCTTCAGAGATTCTGAAGAGAGTTCTGTCCACAGTTCCCTTGGTGAATCCATGATCCAAGAGAAATTGTGACAGTGTATCATACCAAGCCCTAGGGGCTTGCTTGAGTCCATATAGAGCCTTCTTCAGTCTGTAGACTTGATTTCCAATCTCAAATCCTGGTGGTTGCTCCACATAGACTTCTTCTTTCAAGACTCCATTCAAAAAGGCACTCTTGACATCCATTTGATATACTTTGAACCTCTTGTGGGCTGCATAGGCTAGAAAGAGCCTTATTGCTTCTAGCCTTGCCACAGGTGCAAATGTCTCATCATAGTCAATGCCTTCATGTTGGCAATAGCCCTTTGCCACAAGTCTTGCTTTGTTTCTGACAATCACATCATTTTCATTCTTCTTGTTCTTGAACACCCACTTTGTTCCAATAACATCTTGATGTGAAGGTCTATCCACCAGCTCCCAAACTTCATTTCTGGTGAATTGATTCAGTTCTTCCTGCATGGCTGTGATCCAATTGGCATCTTGAAGTGCTTCCTCAATGTCACTTGGTTCTTGTTCTGACAAGAAACAACAGAAAAGAGCACTTTCACCATGGAATCTCCTTGTTTTGACTCCAATACTTGGGTCACCAAGTATGAGATCAGTAGGATGGTCAGACAACCAAGTCCTTCTTTTTCTGATCTCTTCAGTAGAGTTGTCCTCTACTGAAGTTGAGTCATTTTGATCATAAAATTCAGGAAAGTTTAATGCAGGATCTAATTCAGGATCATAATCAGGGGTGTTGTCCTCAATGTCAGGGACATTGGCATTTTCAACATTTTGAGTTCCCCCTTGATTATTTAATCCATTAACTACCTCAGCAGGAACTGCTTCTTCATTGGTAGTTGTTACCTGGATGTGAACTGGGATTGGATCATTCAGTTCACCATTCCTTTCAGTGGGATTTCCCTCAGGAGAATTGCCTTCAGGGTTGTTGTCCAAAGTGAAATTTTCAGGTAGGTTGGTTTGGACAACTTCTGTGAAATCAGTGTCTTTATCTTTTAGGCTCAGTCTGGTTGTCCTCTGTGTGATTTCTTCTGATTCCAAGTTATCATTCCTGAACTCATGAATAGATTCATCAAACACAACATGGGGAGTTTCCTCTACAATAAGGGTTTTCTTGTTGTAGACTCTGAAAGCTCTACTGATTTGAGAGTATCCAAGAAATACTCCTTCATCAGCTTTGCTGTCAAAGGCTTTCAGCTGATCTTTCCCATTATTGTGAATAAAACACTTGCAACCAAAGATGTGAAAGTATGACACTTTAGGCAATCTTCCTTTCCAGAGTTCATAGGGGGTTTTGCCTTGCCCCTTAGTGATCAAACATCTATTCTGAGTATGGCATGTAGTGTTTATAGCTTCAGCCCAAAACCTCTTAGGCAAATTAGAATCAGCAATTAAAGTTCTAGCAGCCTCTTTTAAAGTTCTATTTCTTCTCTCTGCAACTCCATTTTGTTGAGGAGTTCTAGCTGCTGAGGTTTCATGAGCTATTCCATTAGATGTGCAATACTCATTGATGTATGAATTAATGAACTCAGTGCCTTTATCAGATCTTATCTTGATAATGCTTAGGCTTTTCTCATTGGACAATCTCTTTAGAAGTTCAGGCAGTTTGACTTGAGTTTCCTTCTTATTAAGGAGAAATACTACCCATGTGAACCTAGAGAAGTCATCTACTACTACCAATGTGTATTTTCTACCATTTATGCTTGCAGGGGTAATTGGTCCAAATAGGTCCATATGTAAAAGTTCAAGTACCCTTTCAGTAGAGATGACTAGTTTTCCCTTAAATGAGGCTTTGATCTGTTTTCCTTCTTGGCATGGTTTGCAAACATGCTCTTTAATGAAAACCTCATTAGGTAGTCCTTTAACTAATGCATTTCTAGCAATTTTGTTCATTGTTTTGAAGTTCAAGTGGTTTAATCTTTTATGCCATAACCAACTTTGTTCACTAGAACTCTTAGCAATGAAGCATGCAGCATCAGTCGACTTGTCCCAGTCTGCAAAATACACATTCCCTTTCCTAGTTCCAGTCAACAGAATTTGTTGAGCCTTATTTTTTATTAAGCATTTTCCACTAGAAAACTCAACATTAAAATCTTTATCACAGAATTGATTGATACTTAGGAGATTATATTTGAGACCAGCCACATAAGATACATTGGATACTTTGATGTTACCAATCATCAAAGTACCATAACCTTTTGTAGTTGCTTGTGAACTGTCTCCAAATGTGACATTTGGGCCTTCTTTTTCAATAAAATCAGTGAGGAGTTCCTTTTTTCCAGTCATGTGCCTTGAACATCCACTGTCAAGGTACCATGCTGACTTTTTCCTCATGCTCCTCTTCTTGTGGCCCATAGGTACCTGCAATTAGATTGGTTTAGGTACCCTTTGAGTTTTAGGTCCTGAGAGGTTAGTTGTACCTTTAGGAACCCAAACTTGCCTAATAACCCTGATTGATTCAAGGTGGCTAAGTTGTCTTCCTCTAGCATCTAAATACACTGTCTTTCCCTTAAATGCCTTTGGGAAAGTGTGTGTGAATGTGTTAACTCTATAAGTTTCAGGAGAGTTGTCAAGTCTCCTGAACTTTTGAGTTCTTTGTGCAACTTGAGGGAATCTTTGAGGAAAGGCTTTCTTATGATCATTACCCTTTGGCATGAAGGGTTTTGGTTGACTCATTTTATTCTGCCTTTGAGGAGAGTTGTCCTTAGGTCTATTCAGCTGAGGCTTTCTCCGAAGAGTTGGCCTAGGCTGATTATACCTTGGACACTTCCTCTGAACATTGTTCAGTAGAGTTGCCCTACCATTGGGTCTACTCTGCTGACCAGCATTCATCTTATGTTCAGGAGCTTTGACCATTTCCTTAGGTTTAGGCCTATTCTCCTGAAGCATTTGATTAGGCAGATCGTCCATTTTGCCCTTTCCTTTGTTCAGTGGCTTAATTATTTCATTTTCAGTTTGTGCCACTGACTTAACAAAGATTCTCTTAGTGTTACTCACAGAAGCAACACTAAGACAAGGTGAAGATTCAAATGGATCAAAACCTAATCCACTTCTTTGAGCCATAGGTCTTTGATAACTCTGAATTTCCTCTATTTCTCTAGAGGATTTCTTCAGAGCAGACATTTTTAATTTCAGGCTCTCTTCACTTGATTTAAGAATATCATATTCATGTGAGAGGTTTTCAAACTTGGCATTGAGAATTTTAAGTTCAAAATCTTTTCTCTTCTGAGAGAGAAGTTGATCATCAATCTCCTTTTGTTGGTCAACTATCCTGAGATTTGCTTCCTCAAGCTCTCTCAAGACTTGTTGATACAACTCAGTAGACTTGACATCAACAACTGTCTCAGAATTTTTGGCAAGTTCAATAGCCAGTCTTTCATTTTCTCTCACAAAATTATCATGAAATTCTTGTAGCATAGTGAAATCTTCCATCAACTTTCCAAGGGAAAGCTTTAAGTTGACCTCACTATTGTTTTGTGAGATGAATGATGGTGAACTAGAAGTAGAGGATACCTCATCATCCTCAAGAGCCATGTTGCAGACATCATCATCATCATCATCGTTGGAGAACAGTCCATCTGAAGAGTTGAAGCTTTCAGCACTATCAGATTCTTCACCAGCCATCATGGCCTTTCTATTGGTGAACTTTCTGTCTCTTTTGGCTTGCCTCTCTCTTCTCTCCTTAGAGCTTAATTCAGGGCAATCATACTGAAAGTGCCCTTTCTTTTTGCAGTTATAGCACAGATCTTCATCATCTTCTTTCTTTGATTCTTCTCTTCTTTTTGATGATGAAGGTTCAGCTCTACTGGACCTTCTCCTATCAGAGTACTTGTCCTCTGATCTCTTCTCTTCAGGCTTTTTGGCTTCAGCCTGATCTTCAGGAGAGTTGTACCTTCTCCTGAATTTGTTGTCCTGGTAGAATTTCTTGTATCTACCAAACCTTGAATTTAGCTTTTCAAACCTTCTAGCCATCAGGGCTAGTTCTTCCTTCATTTCAGTCTTTGAGACTGACTTTGATGATCTTGGAGTAGACTGCATTTCTGGTTCAGTAGCTTTGGCTTTGAATGCCACTCCCTTAGTAGGATTTGAGGGTTCCTCAATAGGCTTTCTTCTATTGAGGTCGAACTCATATGCTTTGAGTTCAGAGAAGATTTGTTGCATGGGCATGGTGGAAAGATCTTTGGTATTTTGCATCATCACAGCATAGACATCCCACTTTTGAGTGAGACTCCTTAAGATCTTCAATCCAACTTCTCTCTTAGTGTAGACCTTGCCCAATGAGTTGATCTCATTCATCACATCAGTGAATCTACCAGCAAACTTATCAATGGACTCCTCAGATTCCATTGCAAACTGTTCAAATTTCTGCACAGCAACTTGGAGCTTATTCTCCTTGATCTTTTCAGTACCCTCACACATTTCAGCAAGAGTATCCCAAATTTCTTTGGCAGTTGTGCAGTGGTAGACCCTTCCCATGACTGCATCTGGAATTGTTTGATAGAGAGTGTTCATTGCTAGATAATTCAGATTATCCTTCCTCTTTTCATCAGCAGTGAAGTCATCTTCATCTTTAGGAAGTACATCTCTTGTGTCTGCCCTTTGAGCCTCTGTGACCCTGGGATTAACAAATGTGAACACAAAAGGACCTCTTGTGATCACTCTCAACATATCAGTATGGAGAGATGCAAGATGAGCTCTCATTCTGATTTTCCAGAAATCATAATTATCAATTGAGAACATGGGCAATTTGTGATGAGATATGTGATTGACTGGATTAGTTGCCATATTGTCCAATCCTTGAACAGCAGGAGGTGGAACTGCAGCATTTATGTTTTGATCAGGATTTTGTTGCTGCTGGTTCTGGTTGTTGTTATTTCCTCTTGCCATTTCTGTAAGAGAAGGTTAGACAATACCAAAGGACTTCAGATAGATTAGTTCAGTGACCACACCAAATATGTGAATTTTTGAAAACCAAGATGGCTTTTCAGAAGCAGTGGTCTTTGAACCCCTGCTCTGATACCACTTGTTGGTCCTGAAAGGAGTATATAACAAGTGTATGGGGGGGGGGAATACACTTGTATGCAAATTCTTTTCTAACTTGATCAAACCAGAGCTTAGCAAAGTTGTCTTGGACAACTCTGCTGAAGATTATTAACTCTTCTAAGATAATCAGACTACTAAGTACTATTGAGTACTTAGTTGAATAACTATCTAGGGGAGTTATATGTGCGGAATAATGGTTGGCCCTTTTAGTTTAGACTCCTTTAGATTCTGAAATCACTTAGTCAATTCAATACAGTCCAGTTTCAGGGAACTTGTCCAAATCAGTTTTGCACAGTCTTAAAATGTTTATCCTTTGAAAGATCAGTTTTGTGTGCAGTGTTGAGTGTATGAAAGTACTTGAAAGTAAATCAACACAAGAAGTTATAGTGGTTCAGAGACTCAAGCTCCTACATCCATTTTCCCTGATTTAACAGGATAATTCCTTCACTCTTGGAATTAACTTATTTTATAGTGCCAAGGTGCACTTGATCAAGAACACCACTCCTTGGTGAATTGATCCCTAGGATGTCTAGAGTCCTAGTACCCTCTTCTCAACTCAGAACTGAACTGTTCTTCTCTCAACAGTCAGCTCCTACCACTTCTACTACTACAACCTTCTCACTTTCACTCTTGAAAGATATGAGGATTGAAGTAAGGTTCCAACTAATGAGATATCCTTTACAATGAAGATCAGTGTATAAGGATAGGATATCTCTCTAAGCTTGTGTATGGATATACAATGTAGTACAGCTTAGAAGAAGTGTATGAAGACTAAGATAGTCTTTGAAAGCTTTGAAAGCACTCTAGCTTGTAAGAACTTGAGGTTAGATGTGTTTGGTTGAGGTTTTAGTTGGATGCTTTCAAATGGTCTTCACACTTCTGTATTTATAGACAAATGAAGGTTTTGCCCGTTGGAGAGGCAGACTCCAATGTCCATAAATGTCTTCTTTTAGTTCTTCAACTTTGAAGACAGAATCTTGATAGTGACATGTCCTCATTTGGGAAATAAACGGCTGTAAGAGCTTTGTCTTCATTTTTCAGCACTCTTCCCAATATCTGACATTCAGATTCTCTTGTAAGAATATGGACATGTCTTCTGAAGGTTGTTCCGTTGATAGGACAACATTCCTCATCATTTGGACAACTCTCCTTATCACTATCAGCAGTCTTGCTTATCAGCAAGGTTGGCCTGCTCTTCTTCAGATGACTTGGCTCATACCCTTTGCTTCACTTCAAGGTGATCTTAGCATGTTGATTTGCAATTCTTTAGGGTGAGTTTGTCTTCAGCATAGTTGACCTCAACTTTCAGAGCACTTGATCTTGACTTCTTGTACTGAGACAACTCATCCGGACAACTCTCCTGATCAGCATAGTTAGTCTTCAAAAGACTTAGTGTTGTATCCAGAGTTTGAGCCTTGAGGGGACTTGATCTAGATGAACTTCTAAGCATGTGTTCCCCCTCAATTTGTGCATCTAATCATCTAAGAGCTACCTAACATATTAGCTCCTCATCTAGCCTTTATACTATATGTTCTAACATTTCTAGAACATATTCAATCATGACTTAGGCATGTCTCAGAGGGTTTGGTATTCAATCAAAACATAACTCATTTTATTCCCAACAAGCACCATTAGTGTTCTTAGGTATTGAAGTAGATGAGCTAGGCACATCAGCACCCAACCCACTTTTATCAGCTGGTGATCTATACTTGTCTGACAATGTTTGATTAATCATTGAAGAGTTAACCATGTCAGCCAGTTTTAGATCTAAGCTTAGTACTTCATTTTGTAGGAATCTATTGCGCTCTTCAAGTTTTTCACACTTTTTCTTTAAATTATTGAACTCATTGGTCTCTATGGCTTGAGTTTTAAGCATACCCTGATATAGTTTGTCAATGAATGCATACTTATCTTTGAGTTGTGACAACTCTTCTGATAAGCGTTCATTCATGATAACTATATTAGGATCCACTTTTAAATGTGCTTCACGTAGACTGATGATTTCTTGTTTTAAAGAAATGTTCTCATCACTGATTTTCATGAATGCTTTATTAGCTTGTAGAAGGTCTTCTTCAGTCACTCCATTGGAATGATGAAGACTACTTCCTACACTTCTATCAACAGAGTCACATAAATCAGAATCAGAACTATCACAAGAACGGAAAGAAGTAGCAGAAGATACCTCTTGTTCTATCTTTGCCATCATGACCAGTCCATCATCTGCAATGAAGGATTCTTTCTCATTGCTTGAAGGGTATTCAGATGAAGACGAAGGCAACTCATCTGAATCCGACTCAGAATCATTGTATGCCATCATAGCCTTCTTACCCTTTGCATATCTTCGATCACGCCTTGCTTTCCTTTCTTCTCTGTCTTCTGAACTCAGATCAGGACACTCATAGATGTAGTGACCTGGTTTCTCACAATTATAGCACAAAGGATCATTAGTAGACTTTTTAATAGGTGAACGGTCTCGGTTCATGTTCTTCCTATCAGAAGAGTTCTTACCCTTCTTATCAGATGAGTTCCTATCTCTTCTGTTCTCATTAGAGACCTCATCTCTCCTTTCAGAAGATTTGTGGTCTCTTTTGGTCCTAGAAGAGTCCCTGTTACTAGAACCATTAGTCTCCTTATAGAATCTCTTATATCTACCATATCTCTTGTTCAACCTATCAAACCTCTTTATCATTAAGCTCGTCTGATCCTTAAGATTAAGATCAGAACTATCTAACTCATCTTTTATGCTTGAAGACTTAGAGTTAGATGATCTAGACTTCTTGGAAGAAGAGGCTTTGAAAGCAACATTCTTAGAAATTATTTTCTCCTTATCACTACTATCTACTGGGTCTTCTTCATCTAATTCGAATTCATGCGCCTTAAGTGTTTGGAACATAGTTTCAGGGGACCATGCATCAATATCTTGAGTGGTCCTGATGATCATTTTGACCATCTTCTACCTCTCATCTAACGCCTTAAGAATTCTCAGATTGATCTCTCTATCAGTATATGTCTTACCCAAAACTTCTAAATCATTCATTATACGGGTAAAACGAGTATCGAGCTTGTCGATGGATTTGCCAGCTTTCATTTTAAATGATTCAAATTTCTGAACCGCAGTAGACAACTTACTCTCCTTGATCAGGGTAGTCCCTGACTTGATTCGTATTTTTGCACTTTTTAACAACTATACGATATGGGTTCGATAGTAGTATGATAAGTATACGACCTAATAGATTTTCGTTCCAAGGACCTGGAGAGAGCGTGGAGCCCCAAAACTATTTGTCAAAATGGTGTTATAGAAGCTAAACGGGGGGATAAAGCAAATACCAATTAAGAAAACAACTAATGCAAAAAACTAAACTAACTCTCAAAAAGATGAAAGTGCAAGTGGAAGAATTGCTTCGGGTGTCTTCCTTATGTGGGATCACTAATGAATTAACGAACTAATCACAATAATTAAACCTAATGTCTTGAATTATGCTAAAGGCTATCACATATGTGTAAATCCCCTCGAAAGGCATAGGTGAACAACGTGCATTGTTTAACAATTATAGGATCTAACAAAATACCATAAGCCCATAAGATAGTGTTTCATAAGCACTTTCAACACGGTTACTAATTCTTATGAAACACCCTCTCACCAAACTCCTAGACGACCTCTATTCGTTTAGTGTCTAAAGTTGTCGGTCTAGCAATTAACCCTCTCTCGGTTAAGCTAATTACTACTTAACTTCAATTAATTAATCAAAGCTCACACTCACACCCCAATCATGCAAACCCAACTCTCGTTGCAATTAACATAATCGAAAATGCTAGCTAATATGATCAATCAATTAATTGAATCACACAAACCACAACACTAGAAACAATTAAATCAAAACATAAGCTAATCAAACAATTAATCAATAAATACACTAATTACCCACATAATTCCAACACCCAAAGCAATAAGAGATTACCCCATATCTAAATTAACAACTAAAATAAAGCTCATGTAAAATAAACAACAAAACATGAATTAAAATCAAATCACCAACTAAATATTGAAATAAAGGAAAGAAAGCCCCTCTAGTTTTCAAATCTCCCAAAGCTTACAATAAAATGAAATACTAAATTAAACCTATCTAATAAATGAAAGAACATGCTAAACTAATTTAACTATTGAGTGAAGTGTGGGAGAGGGAGTCTCCCCCAATGGAGTTGCCCTGTTTCTCGCCAATTTCCCCCCAACTGTCTGTTCTCCCTCAGCGTGTATTTCCCGACCAAATAAATCTTTAGGGTTGGGGTATATACCCCTCCAGCTTTGTTAGATACACTCCCCCGATACATATACTCCCCTTAAAGTACCTCTGAGATAGATGCACTCCCCCCAAATTGTCTATTATACCCCTTTATCTTAAAAATTGGTATGATAAATGCACACCCCCCATAAAACCCTAATTTCCTCATTTCTTCCCCAATCCTCCTTTCCCCTCATTCCCTCCTTCCCCTTCGTTTCTCCAAGCCACCGCCGCCCCAAGCCACCTCCTCCGGCGCCGCCCGCTCCAGCCCCGCTCGCTCCAGCGCCGCCCGCTCCAGCGTCGCCGCCCTGAAGAAACAGGTAGGGTTTTTTTTTTTTAATTTCTGCAAGCGGCGGCGCTGCCTCCCTCGCCTAGCGGCGCCGCCGCATCCTCCCCACCGCCCTCTTCAACCCCTCCCTCTCGCCGTCGAACTCCCCCTCCCCTCCTCCTCTCGCCGTCGCACTCCCCCTCCTCCTCTCGCTGTCGCACTCCCCCTCCCCCA
This sequence comes from Galeopsis tetrahit, assembly GCA_963675135.1. Lineage (NCBI taxonomy): Eukaryota > Viridiplantae > Streptophyta > Magnoliopsida > Lamiales > Lamiaceae > Galeopsis > Galeopsis tetrahit. The sequence goes on from OY776130.1 coordinate 21,097,228, forward strand.
TTTTTTCTATTTTTTTTCTGCAACTAATTAGCGGCGCGGCGGCGCTGCCCCCTCCCCTAGCGTCGCCGCCTCCGTCCCCTCCCCCAGCGTCGCCGCCTCCGCCCCTTCTCTCGGCCTCCACCGCCGTAAAAGTTGAAACCCTCCCCCAAATCGTCACAGGTTTGTTTGTTTTTTTTGTTTTTTTTTATTTTCGACTATTTTGGGTCGCCTGAAAATCCTCTCGTCGACAATAGTTCGTCGATGAGAGTGTTTTTTGCCGACCCAAAATGGCCGAAAATTTCAGTTTTCTTAAAAAAAAAAAAAATCATTCGAAACACATAGTCGACCGGAGTACTTTTGGTCGACAAACCAAAGTTGACCGGATTACTTTTGGTCGACAAACCAGTGTCGACCGGAGTGTTTTTGGTCGACTCTGGTTTGTCGACCAAAATAAAGTTTACTTTTTTTTATTTTCAAAGTCTGATTTTTAAGATTTCTAAATTTATTTTGTGGCCGCCGGAGGTGCGGCTGCGGCCGTCGTTTGTTGAGCGGCGGCGACCATCGTTTGTTGGGCGGCGGCCGTTTGTGGATTGCGGCGGCCGTTTGTGGGTAGGGTTAGGATTAGTGATAGAATTAGGGTTAGTTTAAATTTAAATTGAAGGGGAGTGTATTTATCTTTGTGTATTTTAATAAAGGGTAAAACAGGTATTTTACATGATTATTTAATTAATAAAAGTGAAGGGGGAGTGTATTAAACAAAGCTGGAGGGGTATATACCCCAACCCAAATCTTTAATGGGTCCAATTAAGATCAAAATGGGTTGCTCACTTATCAATTGATGGAGATGGGCCCAATTTCATTTCTCACGCCCCATTACTTTATAAATCAAATGGGCCTAGCTTTTTAATTGATGCTAGCTGCCATATGGAATGAATAGACGTGGCCTCTCAAATTAATGGGCGCGGTTAAAGACACCCACTGACCTATTGAGGACACCCACGCGATGAGGACACCCACACTTCCGATGAGGACACCCACGTGGAAAACCCGAAAGTGCCCTTAAAATTTTTTTTCCTCCTTCCCCTCCCTTGTTTTCGGTACACCCACCCCTCCCATCTTCTCCACTCCATCTCTCACCCGCACTCCATTTCAACCTCCATTTCCACTCTTAAAACAGCGACGTCGAACAAGAGAGAGAGAGAACACGGGCGCGTTGTTTTTTTGAGAAGAAGAGGAGGACGCGTTTTTTTTTTCTTTTTGCAAAAATGGTTAAAAGTTAGTTTTTCTTGCTTATATTTGAGAAGAAGAGGAGGACGCGTGTTTAATTTAGGTTTTTGTTGATTGAAACATTGATTTTATTGTTGTAGGGTTTCATGATTTATATTTTGTTTTTTGAATTTTGTGTTAATTAATGAATGTGTTGATTAAGGTTGTTTTTTTGTGTTATAATCATGTTTATGTGACAATGTATCAATATTTGATGTGTTAGGATGGAAATAAATCAATGGGCATCTAATTGACATGGTTTAGGAAGAAATTAAACATTTTTTTACTGGTTTTTCGAACATGGAGGAGGTGTCCGGAACTAATTTTCGAACATGGCTTGTTTATAAATTTCGGATGAGAACACCCACAATTTTTTATGTTTGGATGAGGACACCCACAATGTACGGGATAAATTTTCGAACAATGCTATCATGTTGGGAACAAATTTTCGAACATTGAGCATATGTTCGAAAATTTGTTCCCAACAGAGGGTTTTGGGTTGGAAATTCGACCAAGTAAAACACGCGGAACAAATTTTAGAACATTGCTATCATGTTGGGAACAAATTTTCGAACATTGCTATCATGTTGGGAACAAATTTTCGAACATATGCTCAATGTTCGAAAATTTGTTCCCAAAAGAGGGTTTTGGGTTGGAAATTCGACCAAGTAAAACATGCGGAACTAATTTTCGAACAAGGCTATCATGTTGGGAACAAATTTTCGAACATATGCTCAATGTTCGAAAATTTGTTCCCAATAGAGGGTTTTGGGTTGGAAATTCGACCAAGTAAAACACGCTGAACAAAATTTCGAACATTGTTATCATGTTGGGAACAAATTTTCGAACATTGAGCATATGTTCATGTTTTTTTTTCGGACAAAGAATCGTTGTTCGAAAAAAAAACACGAACATGATCATCTTCTTCGCGAATAAGAGTTTTTTTCGATTCAAGCAAATGCCATTCATATTGTCAAAATGTATGTCCTAAATGCATACTATTTAAACTAGATACCATTATAAACTCATACAAAAAAAAAACAAGATTAAACTAACAAAACACAACAAAACCCTACACATAAAAAAACTTTCATTTTCAAAATTAAAAAACCTTCAAAACATGTTAAAAAACTTAAAAATGAATATTTGGCACCCCACGAGTCACTTTTGCATCACTATCGGCCAGTTTTTAGTTTTTCCACACTGAAAATCGTTTTTGCAATTTTTGGAAAGTTTTGGAATGAGAATTTTGATCGACCCTTCTTCTTCTCGCGATAGATACAGTGGTGGGTGTACTCATCCGCAATTTTTTTTAATTTTCAAGGAGGGGTAAAATAGACAATTTACATATCCCTTTTTCAAAAAAAAACTCTTGGCGGGTGTCCTCAATAGATTGGTGGGTGTCTTTAATCGCCCCAAATTAATTAGTGTAGAAATGAGAAGAGCCCAAAACATTTAATTAAGTGGGCTGCAAAAATTAATATCTAACCCAAATAATTTTAACTTCCAATTTTTCTTGTTTCGTACTCTAACTCGTCTCACTCCTTCAATTAACTTCATAAAATAAATGAGGCATGTTTTGCTCTAAAAATGCTTTTTTTCTTATAAAAATAGCAAACAACACCATTTCTCCAAATCAAGTGCAATTAGTCAATTTAGTGTAAATAATGCAACAAATCCTATCAAATTAAGTAAAATAAATCCATGAATTTCAAACAATTTTCACACTAATCAGTCCCTTCACAAAGGACAGCAAGTCTATCCCACATTTCTTTAGCAGTCTTACATTTCAATACTTTGCCCAGATACTCATTAGGTAAGGTATGCAAAATGTAATTCTTTGCTATGTTGTCCAGGTTATTTTGTCTCATTTCTTCTGAGGTGAGATCAGACCTGGGTTTTGGCATGAGTACGCCTACAGCTTTCGAAGGCTCGATAGTAGCAGTGTTGAGAGTCATTGTTGTGATTGGACCCTCCTTGATGACCAACACCATTAGGTCATGTGTGGAACTGAATATGGCTTCCATCCGGAGTTTTCAATAGTCATAATCTTGCACAGAAAACTTGGACAATTTATTAGCAATGATTTCCATTACCATAGTTGTATGACAGATAAGATCAGTAAAAGTTCAAGGATCAGTTCAAGTAGATCAAGATAATTAAGTAACTGAATAAAAAGTAAAAGTTCAAGGATCGGTTCGATTTAGGACAGAAAGACTTCCCTCAAAGTCTTATGGGTAATCAAGAAACAACAGTCCAGAAGAACTACTGCTCTCATACCACTTGTTGGTCCCAAAGTTGAGTTAAGATTAAGATAAGCCTGAAAAGTCTAGAGGGGAGGGGTGAATAGACTTTTAAAACTTTTCATAAAATATCAGAGTTTATATGCGGAATTTAGTGTTCTTACACAGTACTGTTCTTATGTATCAGATCAGTTCAGTACTTTCAGTTTTAATGTGAGCCTTTACAGATTATACTCAACTTTTGATTTTGAACTTTAACTTCAATATACTACTGTTCTTGGTATGAAGTAATTCGTCTACTCAACAAGATTTCTCAATCAAGTTGTTTGTACGAATTCTTAAGAACTTATAAGAATATAAAACAGTAAGTAAATGAACACAAGATTTTTAGTGGTTCAACAACTGTCTACATCCACTCTCACAACTCCAGTCGTGATGTTTTATTACTCTTCTTGAGTTTCTTATGGCTTAGAGTCTCAAGATTAAGATTTTGATCTTATCGATTATACCACCAGGTATATCTTCGATCGACTAGTAATTTCTACAAGTAACTAGCAAACTTGTTTTACAAAATCACAAACTAAAACCTAAAGTAAACTTCTCTTTAGTAGCCTTTGATTCTTCTCTTCAAAACAGTATGGTTTCTTCTCTTGTGTTGATCTCCTTCTAACTCTGTGAGTCTTCTTGCTTGAATACTTTGATTGCTCTTAAATGCTCTTTGCTCTTGATTGCAACAAAATTAATAGTCTTTGCAAGTAGAAGATCACACGGTATTTATAGACTTTAGTATGACAGTTAGTAGTTTGTAAAACTAACTCTTAACCGCTTCTTTTTGTAACCGACTTTTGTAAGTTATCTTCAATTTCCAAGTCAGCATATCTTCCAATATATCCTGTTACGCTTTAATAAGTTTTTCAAACTTATTCTTCCTTAGCACAGTAAAATTACTCTTCTTCATTTTTATTGTTCTTAGTCTGACTTAGCACAGTTCTCAACTTCAGTTCTGCGCTTCTTCAGAATACTTCTGTGCTTCCTTTCAACTCTTCTAAGATTAGTCTTCTCCTTCTTAGAGTAGTCTTCTGAGTCTTCTTAATCTTCTGATTTGTAGTCTTCTGATCTTCCTCAGTTACTGTTCTGAACTTTACTTTGCTGATTACAATAATACAAACTGACAAATATAAAACCTATCTATACTTCATCTGAACTACATACAGAAGAGTATTTCTAAGCCATATTCTATAAGTTGTCTATACAATATGAACATCAGCTTAGTTCCTGACAATTCAAACACATTCTCATATAAGATCAGTAAACTTTGTTTTTATGACTTATCAAAATGACTTAGTTAAGATGATTTCCAACCACATATATCATTAACTTTAAGTTGCTTTTTGGCCATCAAAACTTATAATCATCAACTAGAACATTGTTTATAGGATTCATATCCCAACAATATCAGTGCTCCCCCTTTAGAGATACAAAATTGTTTGCTCTCGAATTTCCTCCTCTCCCAGAATATACGAACCCTGCGTTCAGTTCGTTTAAAAATTTCGTACGTTCGTTGTTCTCTTTTGCAGTGGTGCTACTGTAAAAGAGAGAAAATCGTTTTACCTTTGGAAACAGAACGCCAGAGACCTGTAAGCATTATCCAAGGCGTAATCCTTGCAAGTAAAGGTTTACCCTTGACTCGACTTGTGATTTTCATTATTTTCTATTTGTAGTAATCCATTACTAACACCCACCTAGAAAGAAATCTTTATCCTTGTTAAGGCCATCTCCAATTTTCGGACTCAAATTGCCACCAAAATCATCAATTTACCACCAAATTTGAGTCAAACAGTAAAATCATCTACAATCATCAAACTCAAATGTTAATGTTATTTTTTTTATTTATATTTTATTAAATATGTGTTTATCATCAGATATATAATTTCATATTTATATTTAAATTAAATTAATTAAACAAAAAAAGTGATATATTTAATATAAAAAAAACAAAATCAATGAAATAAAACACCAAATTCACAATTTGAGTGGTTTCGAAATGAGCAGCTCAAAATTATGGAAGCAAGTTCTCATCAATCTCAATATGAAAATCTCTCCACCTCATTTGGATAATATTTTGGTGATATTTGAGGGTTTGGAAGTAGTGTATTCCAATATTATTAAAATTCGTAGTATTTATGTTTAAGTTGTATTTCATTTGCTTATTTTTGTTTACATTTGTATTAAATTATTTTGTAATTTAAATTTATAATATGTATTTTTGTTTTCTATTGTATTTTATAATTTAAATTATTAACGTTGTCTTACAATTAAATTATATATTTTCAAATTTTAAATATTCTATAATTATTAATCATAAAATTTAAAATTATTTCATAAAAAAATATAAACAAGAGAACAAATTAACAACAAACTAGTAATAAATAAGTAGATAAAAAAAAAATTTGAATAAAGATTTGAGTTGATGATAAATTTGCCAAAAAAAAAAAAAAGGGAATGGTGGCAAATTGCCACACAAACATTGAACAAATCACGCGGAGCGTCAACTCCGTAATTCCACTTTCCCTTTATTCCCGAAGTAGGAATCTTCAAGTTATTCATCACTGAACAATCTGTAGCTATCACGATATTTCACTTTTTTCAAGAAATCACTCTCGATTCCTCAAGAAATATGGGTGGGTGTTTTAGCAAGGACAAATACTCAAGCCCAGGTGCCAATGGCTACGGATCAGTAACTGAACAAACTTATCCTTCTCACTACGCCCAGCCGGAGAGTCAACCCCACGCGCCGCCTCCTCCTCCTCAACCCCAGAACACAGTTCAGAAATTAGAGCCCAATAACATTCTAGGAAAGCCCTTTGAGGATGTGAAGTTGAAGTACGCAATTGGGAAAGAATTGGGAAGGGGCCAATTCGGGGTAACTTATAAATGTACTGAAATTGCGTCTGGGGTAAGCTACGCTTGCAAATCGATATTGAAGAGGAAACTTGCGAGCAAGAGCGACAAGGAGGATATGAAGAGGGAGGTTGATATTATGCAGCATTTGAGCGGGCAAGCGAATATAGTGGAATTCAAGGGAGCTTATGAGGATAGGCAAGCAGTGCATCTGGTTATGGAGATTTGTCTTGGTGGGGAGCTCTTCGATAACATTATTTCTCAGGGGCATTATTCTGAGAAAGCCGCTGCTGATCTCTGTAGGCAGATTGTCAACGTTGTTCATCATTGCCATTTTATGGGGGTGATGCATAGGGATCTCAAGCCTGAGAATTTCTTGCTTTCAAGTAAGGATGACAAAGCCATGATCAAAGCCACAGATTTTGGTCTCTCTGTTTTCATTGAAAAGGGTAAGTCAGTCTCTTCAACTTATACAGTTTAAATCCTTTTCCTACCAAATTGTAATGCATTTGTAGGTTTTTAACGAGCCCCCTTCGCCCTTAGAAACTAGACTTTCTGTTCCTTGTTGTAGGTGACCTTTTGTACATTTTTCTTTTCTTATTAAAATATACCTAATTTCTTAATTCATCTTAGTCTTATGTGGTTCCTTAATAGGACCAAATTTCCTTTTATATGGTGAAATTGGCTTACACGGTCTGTTCTTGACAAACAACTGAGCTAGTAGATGGAAAAATTTCCATAAATTCACAGTTGTGGTAATGAATGAGAACAACTTCTTTTGACGAAGTTGTTTTGTTTCAACACGTAAACTAACCACGTGTTTATACTCACTACCACTAGAAGCATTATATTTCCTAAGGAAGTCTCTTAAAGGTATGCAAATCTGTAGTGATTATTACATGATTTACGGTGGTTGCTGCTGGTTGTACAAGTCGGGTCTTATGGAGACCTTTTGTAAATATTTGATTTATTATTTAATAGAATGTTCTTTCTGTTTATAATTTATGTATGTGTATATGTCTATATATCATGATGAAGGGAAATCACTTTTTAGGCTCTGTCAGAAGTTATCTAAGCATTTCTTTTCTAAATGCATTATGAATATGTAATAAATTCTTTTTTTCCCAAATCTATTTTCATTGCTAAGTTTTCTATCTTTGCTGTATCTGGATTACTAATCAGCATTTTTTGTCAACGAAATTCAGGCAAGATATATCGTGATATAGTTGGTAGCGCATACTATGTTGCTCCGGAAGTTCTTAGGCGAAGTTACGAGAAGGAGATAGATGTCTGGAGTGCTGGTGTTATTTTGTACATCCTCCTCAGTGGGGTTCCTCCATTTTGGGCTGGTAAGACCAAATTACCCTTTAAGATAATGTAATTTTTTACCAAATTTTCTTAGTTTGCCATAATCCTTTTTTTCTGCAGAAACTGAAAAAGGCATATTTGATGCCATATTGAATGAAGACATTGATTTTGACAGCGAGCCATGGCCTTCCATATCAAACAACGCCAAAGATCTTGTTCGAAAAATGCTGACCAAGGACCCGAAAAAGAGAATAACTTCTTCACAAGTACTGGGTAATCATGCCTTCCTTTTCCATCTGGTAATTTAATGTTAAAAAAAAAGGTGATTGTCAAATCTTGGCAAGCAACCTGACCTTATACATGCCAACTGTGCAAGCCGAACAACGTCCAATCACCTTAATGCCCCCACTTGGGTTACAGGCTTACACTACCAAGCCCGGCCTTCCTTTTCCATCTGATGATACCATTAGTGTCGTTTTAGCATCTTATATCATAGTGTATGCATAGGACATCTTTGAAAGGAAAGAGAACTGTTTGCCTGTGTGTTTCCTTGTTTTTAGCTATTGTTGCTATAATATTTTTTTGATAGGAAACAAAATTTAATTAATGAAGACACCACAGGCAAGGGATGAGAGATCCCTAAAATCAGAATACATGCACTGAAAACTTGACAAACTGTTATGATTCACCTTAATGATCGTGCTAAATAATATACACACCAGCTTTATTTAATTTTGATTATAGACAAAAGTATTTTTCGCAAGCCATTTTAGATACCCATAACCTGAACTGTGGTTGAAATGAATTGCACAAAACACATATAAATATTAATAAAATTAACCTATATTTTATTTAACGGGACAATTAAGATGAATCGGAAAATTCCATCTGAAGAATTATGATTGAAATGACTTGCACAAAACACGTATAAATATTAATAAAATAAGCATATATATTATTTAACGGGACAATTAATACGAATAAAAAATTCTGCCAGTTCTCGTCTCGAGGGAGCTCGTCCAATAAAATTTCTATGCTTGAAAGGCTTTTTTAAACAAAAAAATACTTTATGGACCTATGAAAACAAAAATTGATTGTTTAGGGATCCGTTGATGCCTTATGCCTTCCTATTAAGATGTGTTATTTTATTAAAAAAGAGTGATGTTAGATTTTAGAATATTTTCTTGTTAGGAATCAAAGTTCATTCCCAAGTATTGGGATATGTATACACTGCTTATGGAATGATACTCATGTACCAACATACCATTTTAATTCCATTCTCGTTCCCCACCTTTAATATTGAAAATGATATGACTATCTTCAATGAACCTATAAAACATAGAATAGGTGATCTCAAATGACTCAATAGTTTTTCAAAGTTTCTTTAACATCTAATTCAAAAGAATCTGATTTTTTGTGTTTCTTCTTGCCAATTGTGCAGTGATTTTCATTTTGTAAACTTAGCTTAAATTGTATTTTTTGTTTGGCTAAAAGAACACCCTTGGATAAAGGGACAAGCATCTGACAAGCCAATTGATAGTGTGGTTCTCTCCAGAATGAAGCAGTTCAGGGCAATGAATAAGCTGAAGAAACTTGCACTAAAGGTAATTCCACTTATGTGTTTATATTTTATCCAGTAAAATTAACGTTTGTTTTAGCAGTCTGATTTGCTCTTTACTTCTGCTCCATATCCTAATTTTCATGACAAAATTGTTATCCAGATCGTTTGTAAGTAAGGGTTTGATATAATGAACTTTCCACCACCAGGCCCCACTACCATATAACCACAACAAATAAAAAATGTTAGGTGTGAAAAAAGGCTACCACAACCTTTTATTTAGTATTGAGATTTCTAGAATATATGAACACGGGTTGGGAAACTTCGTTTAGCAATCAAACCTATTAATGGTATGTTTGTTTCATGCTGTAGGGGAATTGAGAAATCATGAAATAGTAAAAATGTGAATTGACTTTTGTGTATGTTTGATTGATAAGATGTAGTAAGGCAAATGTATGTTTGTTTCGGGCTGTAGGGAAGCTGGCAAAATTCTGATTGAGAAATCTTAGTAAAAACGTGAATTTGACTTTTTTGTGTGTTTGGTTGTTAAGATGTAGATGTAGTAGGGTAGGATTGAGAATAAGATAGTGAAAGAAATAAGTGAGTGGGATTATTATATTGTGAAAAATAAAGGTGTTTGTTATTGGGAATATAGGTAATATAGGTTAAGATTTTGGTGGATTTTCGGATGTACAGACAAGTGACTAAATAGCTTTGATAGGACCGATAGTGCTTTATGAGCGTTGATCGACTAAATATGAACATGAACAACAAATAGGGCGGCCAAAATTGGAATGTTGAAATGGATAGAATAGGTAATGCATGCATTAGATAGAAAGTCATGATATTTGATGAGGAAATCAACTAAATATTCGTATTCGTGAAACTATTCAAATATTCATTTTCATATTCAATTCTTATTCTAATATTAAAATTAATTCGAAATTGATATTCGAATTTTTAAGAAGTAAAAAATTTAATTAATGAGAAATAACGGTGGCGCTCTCTACACCCAGTTACGGACATATACAATGGCCAAGGGGGGCACTGGTCCCCCTGGTAACTCTGACATTTTTAACTTAATATACAAAAGTTGGTAAAAATAAGTACTTCCTCCGTCCTAGTAAAAGCTTCTCATAGGCAGAATAAAATGAAATGTGAGAGATAGTAGTTTAAAAAAAAAAGGAATGGAAAGCTTTTATTGAAACAGACGAAAAAATAAAGTTGGAAGTTTTTATTGGGACAGAGGGCGTAATTGACATGGGCAGATCAGTGGTGTAGTTGTTCTATTCTACCTAAAAAGTCGTGCGTTCAATCCCTAAGCACAACTAGTTCTTCACTTTTGAATTTTATGTTTATAACTTTATATTCTGATCAATTTATTTTGTTTTCAGAATTTATAACGATAAATATTTTATTTTTATAATATTAATAGTGGGCCCCCCCAGAGCAAAGTTTCTGCATCCGTCACTGTCTACACCCATTACTAAGTTCACGCAACCCAGTTTTTTATTTTTTACACTTTTTACTAATTACACCCAGTGTACATTTATATCCATCGTGTAATATTTACATTCACTACTCAGAAAATACACACCCACCAAACCTATTCAATACACTCACCTGGCAAGTTCTCCTTCCAATATCTTCATTGTTGTTTATTGCATGACTTGGAGAAGGAATTATGTTTGACATAGAAGGCCCAAGTTGGTCTGCTTTCTCTCTTAGTTCAGTTGGGTACTTAAAAAGGTGTTTTTTCATTTGCATGGTTGAGTAGTTACGAGATGGGTTAGGATCTATTCGTTTGATAACGGCAGTCCTGTTGGGTCGGCTCAATGGTTGGTCGAACACAAGCTGGATACTCCGTGGCTTTGGCCGAATGTGATTGTCACAAATTTTGAATAGAGAGAATAGATTAAGCTGCAGATTTATTTATAGATGTCTACTGTTTTGTTATTTTGAAGTACTGTGTTTATAAATATTTGTTAGGGATGCTCATAGTATTGCAATAATTTGCTGGGGTTTGGATGTATGAAATTTTTTCATAGTTATATATGGTAATAATCATAGAAGAATGGGTGTATTTTGGGTGTGGGCGTGTGAAAGGAAGTTGTGGATGTATTTAAACAAGTGTAAAAGGGTATACTAGTCTTTTCCTTTAAAGGTATATTTGTCGACAAATATAGGTGGGTATACTAAGTAAACTGCTGGGTGTAGACAGCGCCGTCCTTTTGAAATTCTATTAGCTCTTACAAATTAATTAGAGCCCACATAAAACGGAGTATGAACTTGCAACTATAAAAAGTTATCTTGTTCCTTCAATCATTTGAAAGACGATCTCTCACAGGAGAGTAACTTTGGTATATATATGGTACTTGATGATACTTTTATCTTGTCCAGGTGATTGCGGAAAGTTTGTCAGAAGAAGAAATTAAAGGTCTTAAAGCAATGTTCGCGAATATTGACACAGATAACAGTGGCACAATCACCTACGAAGAACTAAAAAGTGGCTTGGCTCGACTTGGATCCAAACTTTCCGAAGCTGAAGTGGCACAACTTATGGATGCTGTGAGTATCACACTCTCGTTTCAAGATAATTTCTTTCTGATACGGTCTATGTTATTGTCTTACTATTACTATTATAGTTAAGGTCTTTTAAATTCAAGTTTTTTAATAAACAGCTCGTGGGCTAAGTTATGGTTTTACGTTTATAGGGCGTTGTTCTTATGTCGTTAGGACATCGTGAGGGATCATAGAATTCGGGAAACGGAGGATTTTAGACTTTTAAAACCCTTTTATATTATATTTTTTTTGTTTTTTGTTTCTTGTTTCTCGACCCTTATATTCCATCATTTCTCATTGCATTTAACAAGTATTGCTACTGCTGATATCAGGCTGATGTGGATGGTAATGGGACAATCGACTATATTGAATTTATCACTGCTACAATGCATAGGCATAAGCTTGAAAGAGATGAGCATCTGTTTGGTGCATTTCAGTTTTTCGACAAAGATAGCAGTGGGTAAGATATCATCATCCTCTTATTATCATTTTTTTATCCGTAAATGAACATTTCATTATATAATTACTCTCTCATTAGCTACAAGTCTATATTTGATTTATTACTTTAAAATAAAACTGCTTTATTAATAAAAATGTGAGTATACATAAACAACTAATATTCCTTGAAACCTGTGCCAAAGGAGAGTCAATACTTGCTCCCTTCGTCTCACAATTGTTTGCACACAAACTAAGAAAAATATGTAATGAGTTGAGTGTTGAGGGGTATTGTAAACTTTTATGAATAAATTAAAAAAAATTGATTGGATTGAGTGTAAAATTAATGACATTTTGTGTAAATATGTAAATATTACAAAGAAGTTTTCTTTTTGGGTATGCAAAAAATTGTGGGATGAACGAAAAAGAAAAGTGTGTAAACAATTGTGGGACGGACTGCTTTTCTTGTTCATTTGAGCAGAGAGGTTTTGTTTTTCACAAATTTTCTGAAGTGATAGATGTTATCTCCTTTTTTGGTAATGATGATATTTTTATATACCGAAAAATTCTTTTTTAAGAGAGTGTAATGTTAGACTAGTTGTGTGACATTATTTTGACTTACCTTGTCTATTTAAATTCATCTCAGCTATATCACAAGAGATGAACTGAAAACTGCCATGAAAGAGTACGGTATGGGGGATGAAGCCACCATTGAGGAAATAATTTCAGAGGTGGATACAGATAACGTAAGTTAGCTTAAAATATGCAATATTTTTAACTCTTAGTTGAATTTTTTGGCTTCATAAATTTGAATTTTATAGGATGGGAGGATCAACTATGAGGAATTCTGTGCAATGATGAGAAGCGGAACAACTCAAGCTGTAAAGCTCGTTTAGAGGATCAAAGATGGGTGTTTGTTGTGCAGGATATTTTCAGACATGACAAATCTCCGCTGAGGATGAACGAGGGGATCGGGTCATGTCTTTTCTTATAATGAGTTGAAAAAAGGAGGACTTTTGAACTGAACTGTGAGGTATTTTCAGTTTCAAAATTTGGCAACTATTTAACGTGTTTGGAACCGTTGTTTTCGTTGCAAATGTGTGTTACTTAATTGTTGTACAATGTTGTAAGATGTCGATACCATTTGAACAAGATCAAGTTGTACTTATTAAAACTGAGGATGATTTTGTACTTTGTGTTGGAGAAACACTGATCTTTACAGCCATTTTGTTTGAGCATTGAGCTGAATGATAGAGATGTCAAACTCCAATTTTTATAAAAGTAGATTTTTTAGAAATACTTGAGAATTTCAAAATAAAATGGCATGCAAATTTTAACATAAGAAACTAGATATTCATAAGAAACTAGATTTACGAATTTATTTAATAATAAATAACTTGAATAACTGCGGAAGACTCAATGAATAAATAGCATTCCAAAAGGAATCTAAAATCAATGAATAAAAGCATCCCAAAAGGAATTTAATATATCAATTGAGTTAAATTTCAATAATCTATAATGTTAAAATGAAATGGTGAGTAACCCAGCTGTTCACAATTAAATATCAAACTTTAATGATCGAGAAGTACTGCGAGCTTTGTCAAAGTCATTTTAATGACCCTGGTGATTCTCGAAAACAACTTTTATTATCCCGAATTCGTGAATTAGTCTCTGACTATCTGATTTCATAACATGGATAACAAAGAACCTAGTACGTAGTAGACACATTCAACATATCACGTAAAACATTTAACAATGAACAATTTACCCTACTAACCACTATAGAGATAAATAATGAATAAGAAACCCCCACCTCAAAATCCTCGAAATGTATGTTGCGAATGAAATGGATGCACCTCTAACTTCTCACGATTGAATCCTACCAATAAAATACATCTACTTAGAATACAATTCCTCAAATTATATAACTAGTTTAATTAATATTAAACTAAATAAATTAGCACCTCTAACTTACTAAATCAAATCTTATTCACATATATATAAATTATGCAATTATATATATATATATATAAAACAAATTGCATAATTTAACTTGATTCAAACCCTAAATATACACCTATATAAGTAATACCCCACGCACTTAATTATATATCAAATGTACAGTGTACTTGACAAAGTGGGATAGCTCAAGTGGTTAGAGCACCACTACCTAGGCCTTAGGTCCTGGATTCGAGTCATGGGGAGGGGAAAAGGGATGGATATTTAACTTGTAATCAAAAAAAAAAAAATGTACAGTGTACACCTGAGTTGACCGTTGATCGGTCAACTGTCACTTTTATTATTTTTATTTTTTTACACTTTTCAATAAAATATATTTTCAGTTATATTGACTTACACTTTTTGATAATGTTATATTGCACTTTTTAATTGAGTATATGATATTGCACCTTTTACTTATATGATATTGCACTTTTCAATGTAGTGTCTTATATTTTACAATAATATTTTCATTTATAGTGACTTACACATTTTACTAATATTGTATTGCACTTTTCAGTTATAATAACTTACATTTTTCATTAAAAATTGTGATACTGATTTGTACTTTTTAATAATACTGTGTTGCAATTTTCAGTTTTAATAACTTATACACTTTTCATTAAACATTTTTCATTAAAAATTGTGATACTGATTTGTACTTTTTAATAATATTATGTTACACTTTTCAGTTTTAATAACTTATACACTTTTCATTAAAAAATTGTGATACTGACTTTTTAATAATATTGTATTGCACTTTTTAATTATGATAACTTACACTTTTTATTAATATTGTGTTGCACTTTTCATTTATATTGACTTAAATTTTTCATTAAAAAATTGTGATATTGACTTGCACTTTTTAACAATATTGTGTTACACTTCACATTTATAATAACTTACACTTTTCATTAATATTGTGTTGCACCTTTTAGTTATAGTGACTTACACTTTTCGTTAAAAACGTGTGTTTCACTTTTCTATATAGTGACTTGCACTTAAAAAAAAATAAAATTAAAAGTCAACTGTCAATATTGAGAGTAAGCCATTCATTAATAATTAAATGCTTAAAATGTTCCGTAACCTATTCATTATCATAACCACTACAAGTCACTAGTCAAGGGTTTATCAAAATTAAGGGCAATGAAAGAGGTAAAATAAATATAATTTTTTTTAAATTAAATTAGATTTTTCACAAATGGGTTTATATTGAAAAGTATGGCTTACATGTTTAATTAAATTAATATTTTAGCATCACAACATCATGATGATGATTTGGAATTTGATATATATGGTATTAACAAAATATATAAGGTTAAAAACGAGGCTATGGTTGGATGGATTTGAGCATGTATCGTAAAAGAACAACATAACTAAGATATTCGGTGAAAGAATAGAATTAAATTCTAAAACTCACGCTTAGATGAAAATATAATTTAACTAGAAAGATGAGGGAGATAAATTGTACAGAAGTTAATGCTTAGTTGAAAATAGAGACCGGACCTCGCAGACACGTAATGGAGGCTATTGTGTAGAAATCAATCAGAACTTTTAAAAATGGATTCAAATGTATGGAGTGGAAAATATGTTGAGGGAGAAGTGTATTCTGCTGTTTGTTTTGAGAATGTCACGTATAAAATATTGAGAAGAGATTTTTGGTTGAGAAATATAAGAATAAAATTGTATACGTGGGATCTATCGATATTTTTTGAATATTAGAAACTATTGTAAGACCCGCGTAAAACACGGGTTGAAATAAATTTATAATATATTTTAATTTATTAAATAAAAAATATTCTTTAAAATATGTATAAGTTTATTATTCTATTGAAAGATAAGAAAATAAAATTTAGTAACAATATAGATTATTACATCATATATATATATAAAAAACAATAGTAGAATAAAGAATTATAATTTTATTAATAAAAGAAATCAATATAAGAAATTATAAATTGCGAAATTTTTTTTTGTACACAATATTTATTGTACGTTTACATATCTTATTTCATTTGAATCTAGACAAAGAATTTTCAATCTACCCTAGGTCTTGACTCTAGAGGCTACAACATATAACTGTTCGTGTGTAAATACAGATTTTGTAAGGTAACACCTACCATAAAAATAGACTGATCTTAACTTTTATTTATCATCATTGTTAAATAAAAATAGAAAATTACCTCCTTCGAAACTTTATAGGAATCGTGTTATTCGAAACACTCTGTGTCATTCTCAGGATAAATATTTTACTCCCTCCGTCCCACAAAGATAGCCACATTTGACTTTACACACAGATTAAGAAAAATTAATAAATGTAGTCAAATTGAGCTAATGTGCCAATTTTGCCCTTGAAATTTAATACTTCAAAATCTGTTAAACATTAATTACTCTTATAAATTAGGGGTAAAATTGACAATAAAACATTTAATACTAAAGTAAAAGAGGAAATGTGGCTATAATTTGGGACATCCGAAAAAGGAATATGTGGCTATCTTTGTGGGACGGAGGGAGTACTACCAACATTCCTTCTAGAAATAATTTGTCCTTGATGATATGATTTGCAAGTCTTGTAACAATCAATTTAGTTATATTACACAAACCGGATTTCGAATAAATGTTCTTATAAGAAGCATTATAAGGACACTTATGTAGATGTTGTTAATCCTTAAATGCCTTAACATTATCAACAACATCTTCATTTGACTTTCTGAGATTTTTTCTAAGTCTTTTCTAAAATGCTACATTAAATGTTGATCTAAATGTTGTCACATTTCTGGCAGGATCTAGAAGCTTCTACAAGGATCTGGAACCTGGAAGATTCCAGAACATTGAAGAACATGCTAGAACAGCCTGGAACCATTTAGAACGACCTAGAGCATTCAAGAAGGATCTAGAAAGATCATGGAAGTTGAGTTCCTAAAAAATAGGATCTCAATGTGGAAGCCTCTAGAATCAGCACCCCACTTCTATAAATACCGATTGAAGGCTTCTCAATTCAGTGTATTCTATTCGATCAATTTCCTAGACCGAGTGTTGATCCCTGTTAGGAATTGTGGCCAGTAGTTTTACCTTTTAGATCATACGAAGTATCCCACCCGTATGGCTGTGTGTCTTCTTATCTATTGAGAGTGTAATCATAGATAGACTAGGCATTTCGACAGTGTATAATTTATACACTTAGTTCGTTTTTAGAACAAGGCACCTGCCTCGTTTGTAGTTTCAGTTGTGAAGGTTATTGCTGTAACATTTCACACAACATTTGTACTTGAAGATAAGTATTGAATTTCGCCGTAAGGCTCGCATAGATTTTTATTTATAAAATCTATGTGAAAAATTATTTTCATTGTGTCACGTTTGTTTTTTTAGTGTTTCAAGTCTTCCGCTGTGAATCTTAATTTCTGATATTCTGTTAGAGTCAGTGTTGTACAATTTGTCACAACATTTAGTACAACATTATTCTACTTTACTTAAACACTTCATACCAGCACACTTTCAACTTATTTTCAGAACGTCAATTGAAAAAACATGTCCCATACCACCGAATCTAAACACTAATGGACAAACACCGCCCGAACTCAAATATTCCCTTGTATCATCAAGTATCTCCGTCAACACTGTATCGTTAATACTTTTAATTTCTTTATGAGTTGGAGCAAGAATATATCTATCTTCAAAATACTTTTTTAGTACGAAAGTATTCAAAGACAAATGGGTAAATCATAAATGTTGTCAACCTTCATCACTATCTCCAAGATCTCCATCTCCAACTTTTAAAATCCTATTTGAGAATTCAATTGTCTTGTTATATGTATTATTATCGTTAGAGTTTTCATTATGCAACCTCATGTTCCCAGTCATCATCAATACCTTGCAATATTCCTACGAATATGATGGTTTGATGGTAAAGTGAACAATATCTTCTCTATAACATTTAGAAATACCAGGAATATTCTATATGAGAAGTTTCCACCAAGAGCCCCTATCTTTCCTCCGAAAGACAAATTAGACATCAATCCATCAAGACTTCTAACTATATCTCTAGGGCTTCGATCAAGTACTTCAAAACAAAATATATTTATCATGATTGGTGCTTTGTCCCATATATCAACTTTGACTTTATTATAAGTTCTGACAAATGATTACCACATATTTTATTGCAAGTTGATAATTCAGAAATGTTTATCGGAATAGAAAACCTAGAATGTGTAGTACGTCCTCCATGTAACTGAATTATAAGTTATATCACTTGATACAACATTAAGAACAATGTCTCTGTGAGATATAATGGTTGTAGAAAAAGTTCTCCATATAATTTTTTTCCAGTACCACCGTATCCATACAAAAAAAAAAGACTCCACCATCATTCGAACGAACATGTCCAAGTATTTTTTGTAGAACATCTTTTTGTTCGATAGTTAGGGTTGAACAATATATTGTACTCCTCTAACAACTTTGTGCGATCATAATTCAACTATACAACTAAATCGTATAATCTCAAATCAATATCTTTATCAAGTATTTCCGTATTTTCAACATCCTCATGATTAAGAATTTTATTGCCCATATGTAAAAATAACAATATGTGGGCATGAATCAATCATCTCTTTTGAAACTCAATTGTGTAAACTACAATAATAGAATTCAAATTAACATATGGTTATAATTCATTCGAACTAAGAAAAAAATAAGATTATGTAAGTAATTTTAAAACATTGAAACTTAATTATTAATTTTTCGAGTCTTATGTAATTTTATTTTTATGTCAAGTCATTATTTATAATTTACATAATATAGGAAAATGACGTAAATTAATCCATTTATAAAATTATGAGATGTGAATTAAATTTTTTTAAATCTTTTTGAACATTTTTTAAGGGTTTTTGAACATATTTTTTTACGGATGGATAAAGTAATATACTTTTTCCGTTTCAAGGAAATTTGCACATTTGGAATTTTATACATTTCTTAAAATTTGTAAGAAAATGTGTATGAGTTGTATTTTGAGAGTTGATTTTATAAACTTCAATTAATAAAATAAAGAAAAAAATAGATTGAGTATGAAAAAGTAATGATATATAAATAAATAAATATATGTATTTTAAGTGTGTGGGTTATAAAAATGTTTCTTTAAAAAATTGGTATGGAACATCATGGCCATATATGACAAATGGACAAATCTCTTGAAACAATTTAACAAAATAAAAGACTCAATTATCCATCCACTATCTCGTTACTCAGAATTGGACTCGAAAAATTAATTCAATTGACACATGTCCCACTTTGTATTCATTTTTAAAAAAAAAATACACTCTCTATCCCACAATTTTTTTTTATTAGTCATTTCTACAATTGTTTTTATAACTTTCACCCTCACCATATTTACACAAAATGTCATTACTTTTACCATCAATTTAATCATTTAGTTTACTTTATTAATAAAATTTTACAAAATTATAAAAAAAAAACTCCATATTTTTCAATACACAAATCATTGAATTCTTCTGGAAAGGGGAGACTTCGATAGGCGTGCTAGAAAATATAAACATTTTATTATTAAAAGCATTTTTTGGAAGAAGATGGAGAGTCCTCTTTCAAATCATTTCAAAACACAGATCGGAAAAAAACCATCTTCTTAAAAATCCATTTCCGAAAACACATTTTATTGTTAAAATCAGTTTTAGAAGAAGATAAAAGAAAAATAATTTGCCACTCACTGCAAATTCAATGTCTTAAATGTGATTACATTTTTTGCATATTTTTTATTGAATAATTCTTCTTTACTGTATTTTGTTGGCAAAAAAATTCCAATCGAAAATCTCAAATTAGAAAACACAAAATGAAAACGATCCAATTTTTGTTTTATTTTTATAAAAAAAAACATTTTCACCAAAGTTGAAGCCAATAACTTAAATAGTTTCAGCAAAATACATGAAAATCGCAAACAAATGAGACTGTAATGAAAAATCAATGATAAGTTTCACCCCTTTTTTTTTTTTTTTTTTTGGGTGGGGTAAGATTAGTGAGACTGGAGTAGTTTTTAAGTAGTACTCCTATTGCATTTGGTTTTTAAGTTGTTTCCGTTATTTTTTAGAAATCTTTGATATCTTTTGACTTAAAAGACATGGAATAAGTCAACGGTTTCATTATAATTTGTTTTAAGGTTAATTTTCATAATTAGGTCAACACTCTGAATTTAAGGTAAATTTCCATACAATTAGCTAATTTCCATAGTTAGCTAAATTCATTTTTAATCTTAATTTTTATAATTAGGTAAACACTCTGAATTTAAGGTAAATTTTAAGATTAGTGTCATGAATTTATTGACAAAAAATTAGAAATGATTCATTAAGCTTTCGATTTTCATAATTATTTACATGATTGAAAGAAAACATTGAAGAGCTCAACCATTTAATTCGAATTTAAGGTTAATTTTTATATAATTTATGAACAATTTAATTTTATATTAAAATTAGTGCCATGAATTTATTACTATGATTTGGAAATTTTAAAAATGATTTTCATACAATTTTGAATTTAAGAAATGTTTTTATATATTAAAACAAATTCACGATTAAGTTTGTGAATATAATTTATTTTTAGAACTATGTTATATTTTTATTTTTATTAAATTATATTTAATTTATAAATTATATTATATTTAATTTATAAATTATATTATGAGAATTAAGAAGAAATCTATAGTATTGCTAATTAAAATTTCTATCCCTAAGGAATAAAATTATGATTTTCAATATAATTTATTTTTAGAACTATGTAGGGATAGAATTACTATGATTTTCAATATAATTTATTTTTAGATTATAGAAAGCTATTGACTGAAAAAAATTATATCAGTTAAAATATTACTCTTAAAAGTTGTTGGAATCATATTTTTGAATATAAAGATTATTTGGTTGCATGAAATATTTTGTGACGATTTGAGAATTTGCAATTTTCTTTTTAGTACTTTTTTCGACTGAATAAATTTAGAGTAAGTTGACAATTGTATTAAACTTGAGTTACAATTTAAAAGAATATACAATAAATATACAAATAATTATAATGAAAGCAAATTGAATGCAAAAATATATTCTCAATAATTGTTTTACATTAATTTGATTTCAAAGCCTTTTTTGTAAATAGATCATCGAATAAGGAGTCAAAAGCATCAGATCGGTGGGCAAATAAGAAGTCATAAGCATGAGACCAAGAACGAAGTTATGTCTTATGTCTTTATCAACTACTTCAAGTATGAGTGAACGGCGAGTGTCTGAGAAACTAAATCAGGAAAACAAAATTGCTCTCTCCATTAAGATCAAAATAATATTAACAAATAAAAAAGTGTGGAGAATATTTATCATAAATAATCAACATAAATAATACCTTAACATTCTTGATACCTTCTACAATGAAAGAATAAAAAAGTGTGAAAGAATGTTTCTAATGACAAATAAGGCTATGAATGAATGAAAGATGGAATGATTGAAATGAATGAAAGACGAAGAGATTTATATAGGAGTAAGATTAAGAATGAACGATGGAGATTAAAATTTAAATTGATGGTCAAAATTAAAAGATAGAATTCTAAATGGATGAGAGGTGAGTATTTTTGAAATGGAGAGATTTGGAGGAGAGATGTTAAAATAGAAGGAGGTTGTGACATGTGTTGTTGGTCCTTGGTGGAGTATAACACAAGTGTATGGGGGGGGGGATGCACTTGTGTATGCAAATTCTTTTCTTTTTAACAAAACTGGTCTTATCAGGCAGGTTGTCTCACAACTGGCCTGAGTGTGAACTTTGATAGATACTTGTCCTACTGATTACTATTGAGTGATCAGTTGGCTAGATATCTAAAAGAGTTGCTAAGTGCGGAATGTGGTTGGCCTTTGACTTAAAGAAATACTCCAAGTTAATTTCTGAAAAGACAGTTATCAGGGACTTTGTCCAAAACAAATTTTCTCACTTACTAGAGTTTGTTCTTTGAAAATTGTTTGAATATGAATGCAATAAAGAATGCAGTAAGTAAGAGACACACAAGTTTATAGTGGTTCAGAGACTCAAGCTCCTACATCCACTTTCCCTGATTAAACAGGATAATTCCTTCACAATGGAATTAGCTTGTTTTATAGTGCCAAGGTGCACTGATCAACAACACTCTCTTAGTGTTTTGATCCGTAGGATAATCTGAGTCCTAGTGCTCAATCTCACTGAGTTAAGACTGTGTTTCACTCTAACAGTCCTTAACTCCTCACTTCTACAACAAACACTCTCTTCACTAAATGATATAAGGTTTGAGGTTTGGTTCCAACTAGTAGAGATATCCTTTACAATGAGAACAGATGTAAAGGCTTAGGATATCTCAATGCTAAGCTAGGATGTTTACAAAGAATGACTTAGCTAATTTGAAGTGATTCAGGAAACTTGGGATTCTTGTGAATAGCTTGGTTTCCTTTGAAAGCTTGATAATAGTTTGATAGCTTGTGGTTGGATTATCAATCCCTTTGATCACTTCTGTATATATATAGGCATATTTGAACAACTATCCGTTGGAGAGATAGCAATTCAAACATGTCTATTTGCAGCACCATTGAAACGGCTAAGAAGCTTGACTTCCTTTTATCCACTGTGTAAAAGGGCTCTTCAATGGTTGCTTGAATGAATGTGTTGACTTCTGAAAAATGCGGCTGAGATGACTTGTGACAGTTTCCAAATAAGCACACTTCCCAAGGTTGATTTGTGGCAGAATCTACACTCAACCAACGGTCAGATGGGACAAGCTCCCTGAACATTCTTGCTGCTGTTTTAGAATGTTCCAACATTCATTCAATGCTTCACTCTTTAATGCTCTAAGTCTTCAATGTTTGGTTCAAGCATGATTGGCAATAAATGCTTCATTGAATGTGTCTTCTGTAAGCTTTTGTCATTCAATTCTCTTGATCATTTGTACTTCAACTGTCTTGATCTTTTGCATTTATGAGCACAGCTTTAGTGTACTTGATCTCTTCAGCTCAGTTGTCCACTTGGTCAGCTGTCATGATGCTTCAGCAACTTTGGCCTCAAGACTTAATACCTATCAAGCTGTCTAACATTCAGCATTGGACAACTATCCTGAACTCTAAAATCTCACAACATTTCTGAGATTTTTAACTTAAGCATTCTACATACTCAAGTGTTCTGGAACAACTTGCCTGAACAATAACTTGAGCATATCTCAACTAATCTGTACATCATCAATCAGGGGTTTTGGTATCTAAATCAAAATCATTTTATTCCCAACAATTTTCCCCTTTTTGATGATGCCAAAACCTATTACAAAGGGAACTTGACTTATACTATATTTTATCTTCAGGATGAGTGAACTGGTCAACTTTCCTGAAAGAAACTGTTAGCACAATAAATCAAGTATATATGTAATGTCAGGTTAGTTGAGATAATGAGTTGTTATCTCTTGATAGAAAATCAGTGGTCCTTTTATATATCATCAAGCATTACAGATCAGAAAATCAAGGACAACATAACTGATATAGAGAAAACAAAATAACAACATCATAATCAAACATAAAATTTAGATAGGGAAGAGATGAACTTATCCATTCAGAGAGTTCCATCATCCTGAGGAGCAATGCCATATTGAGCCCAGACCCTTTTCTTCAGCTCCCAAACATCCTTGTTGGAGCCTCTAGGGCCTATCTTCATCTTCTCCATCTTCATGATGTTGATGAACTCCTCCAGAATCTTTTCCTCATCAATCAAGTTCCCATTGAACTTAGGAGGTATGTACAGAATTGGACCAGGGGCCTTGAACTCCACTCTTGCCATATCAGCTGCTGCAAACAGCTTTTGGTAGAGGTCCATGTGGTTCTCAAACATAAACTGGACAAAGACTTCATCCACACTCTCTCCAAGCCACTTCCCAATGACATAAAAGTCATATACAAAACTTCTCTTGGCCTCCTCCCATGCATCATTTAGTGAGATTGGAACCCACTTATCATGGTGAGGGTACTGAGTGTCCCATCTTTGCAGCATTTGAGGTTTGAGTCTTCTGTATGAAGCTCTCCTTCTTGGGGCTTTGAAATTTGCCCTTCTTTCATCCCTTGCCTTGTTGGCCTCAACCAATTGCTCCATCCTCTCTTTAGCTCTCTGAAGAGCTAGCTTCTCCTGAGTTTCTGGATCTTTTCCAAAACCTTCTTCAAACAATTTAGAGGGATCATCAGCAAGTTTGGGCACACCAACTTCAGGCATCCTGTCCTGTACTTCTTCTACAACCTCTTCTTCTTCAATGGCAGGCAGCTTGGCTGCTTTCTTCAATCTTTTTGAATGCCTTACTGGAGTAGATTCATCCGACTGAAATTCTGATGGCAAAGTCAGGCTGGTTGGGAAATCATTGAAGGCTTGCAGCTCCTTCCTCTTTCTTTCAGATGACCTTGTCACCTTCCCCCTTACTTCAGCAGCCTTCTCTTTAGGTTCAAGTCCTGCTGATTCACCACCTGGCCTTTGAAGTTTTCTTGCCTGACTTTCCATAGCTGACATCATGGACTCCTTGACAGCTATTTGAATCTGCTCTTCCTCAGTCAAATTTTCAATATTCATTGGGCCTTTGCCTTTCCCAATGTCTTCTACTGACTCCTCCTCAATCTCAGGGTCCTTCTCCTTTCCCTTAGGTTCACCAATCACCAAGGTTCCCTTTGCCCTTGCTCTCTCTCTTTCCCCCTTTTTGGCATTATCAAAACACTGGGGCTTTAGTTCACTCATAGAGACTGAGAGTTGTGAGTGGGCCTGAGTGAGGGACTTTAATTCCTGCAGTAGATAAACATTCTCATCATGAATGTTTTGCATTTTATCATCTGCCATGCTCAAGAAAGTGTGAACAGGCTTCATCTTTTGGGAAACAATGGCATCCAATGTGGCTTTCAGTGATTGATCAAGTTTGGCCTGAAGTTGATCAGTGAGGTTGGCCACAACTTGATCAGACACTTTGGCCATAAGTTCAACAGTGAACTTCTCAGCAGCCTCCTTCACCATAGCAGCTTTCAATTCCTCTGCCTTCTTCCTTTGGGCTGCTGTCCTCTGCCTTAAAACATCTTTGATTGTCTTTCTCAAGGCTTTCACATTATGCTTGTACAAATCTTTAAGACCCTGCTGTTCTTTCTTCACAGATCTTGTGAATTTTTCCATAGCATCCTTGGCTTTTGTCACTTCAGTTGAAACTGTTTGCAGTCCAGTTTCAACTCCACATATTCTTGCATCAAGAGTGGGCAATATCACTTCTTCTGACCCTGTTAGCCTCATCTCCACAGAGGCTAGAGTCTTGCCTTGGCCATCTAAGGTATCAACAGTTGTTGCATGAGCCTTCTCAACTTCCCTGACCAGTGTGTCCAACTTCTCTGACTGCTCTTCAATGATGGATGCAGTCTGAGTAGCAATCTGAAAGTGAGCCTCAGAGGTATTGGCTTGTTCAAAGTAGATTTGGTTAAGTGTGGACACATTTGCTGATACTGCTTCAAGATCAGTGTTAGCAGCAACTGGTATATCTGTCAGGGAGGCATCTGCAAAAATTTGCTCAAGAGTGACAGCAACAGAATCTGCAAAACTAACAGTGTTAGTAAAAACTCCCTCAACACCCTCTATTTCTTTTTCTCCCATAAGGTCTGATACATCAGCACCTTCTCCCTCATTTTCAACTATATTCTTTTCTTCTTCATTCTCAAAAGATGGACTCACATTCACTGGAGAATCAGGCCTCCTTTCACCAAGGGATTCATCAAGTTCAGATTTGACTTGAAGAATAGCCTGACTCTCATATTGGGCTGCACCCAATATTTCTACTTCCTCTCCCTCTATTTGTGGTGCACTCAAGGAACCTGTGATTACACAATCCTCACCATCATCTCCCTCTGAATTTTCTGCACTATCAGCCTTTTCAACTCCTTCAATTCCTAAACCTGACACCTCCATATCCTCAATAGGATCCACAGAGGGCAGTTGTTGGGAGATCACAGTGCTTGGGCATCCCAAGACCATTGAGTCATCCTGAATGACTAAAGGCTGGTCAATGTCCAACTTGCCTGACATTGATGAGGCTTTAGCCAAATTAGCTTCTCCCATGGAAGTCTCAGCATTGTCAAGCTGTGCCTCAGGTTCAGAAGAACCATCCTTGGCCAATGCATCTTGGACTGAGTTACCATCTTTGGTCAACTCCTCTGAATGATCAGAGTCCTTCACAGAATGAAAAGTCAAGTAATGTACCTGAGCTGAGTTGAGGCCAGGGGGGTTGGGATTGGTGTGACCATCATCATCATCATCATCATCAGATGTACTGTCAGGATGCTTGATTCCTTGTGCTATTCTTTCTCTTTCAGCAAGCACCTTCTCATGAACAATGGTGCAAAATAGGGCCTCAGTGGTTAATACACTGGTCTTCTTTACATTTGCAAAATGTAACAGCCTATTTTCCTCAACCTGCCACCAGTTGGCACCCTTATCCTGAATAGCCTGAGCTATTTCCACAATTGTTCTATCCTTGATCTCAACAAGTGCTCTGAGATCATAGAACTGTTGTTGCAGCCTGGGATATGCCTTCAATCCTGGATATAATTCATCCACATTGGCTCTTGCAATCTGCCTCAACATCCCCTCATAGGTGTATTCTTCACCACTATCATCTCCAGATGAGTTGGCTTGGAATTCAGGAGAGTTGGATTGGGATTCAGGTAGGTTGGGCTCAGAAGGGTTGGGGTCAGGAGAGATCAAAGCAAGTTGGGATTCAGGTGCTTTTGAGAGCAATGTGTCTGAAGAGATAATTGGAATGGCTGGAATGGGTGGGAAAACAACTTGATCACCTTCTTGAATAGCAGTTTCAAGAAGTTTGGTATAAGAAAGAAGTCTTGGATCAAGGGGGGAAAAAGGTCTATCCTCAAGATTGACCAAATCTGCCAGCACATCAATACCTGCTCTATCAGGTGCACCTTCTGGGGAATAAACCTTCTTTGCAATAATGGGGGCATCTTCAGGAGTCTTGCACTCCTCTTCTTCTTGCCTTGGAGATATTCTTCTAGATTGAATATCAGGGGAGTTGGCCTCAGGGCTGTTGGGTTTTGACTTGGACTTGGAGTTAGACCTACTAGCCTGTCTAATCTCCTTGAGGAACTCTTTCTTTTTCTTTTCCTCTTCCATCAACCTCTGCTTCTCAGAAGTCTTGATGATTCTTCTTCTCCTTTCATACCTTGTTGGCTGGTCAAGGTCTCTGAATTCTGTGATTGTCTCAGGTTGTAGTGGGACAATCTCTCTGAATACTTCACCCTCTTCAGGAGGGTTGACTCCTTCATCAGCCACCTTCTCAATCTCCTCTGAAGTGGCTCCTCCACTTCTTGACAGGCTTTCAGGGGAAGATTCACTTAGAATCTGCTTCATCTTCTTCATCTTTGGCTGGAGTCTGGGTGATTGTGCTTTCCTTTTCCTTGGAGAGGCTCTGGTTGTTGGAACAGTTGCAACAGTTGCAACAGCTTTCTTGGAGGCAGCCTCCTGCTTTCTCTTTTCTGTCTTTGAAGACAGCTTTCTGAACATCACCTTTTGTGCAGGAAAAGGCTTTGGCTTTGCTTGAAGATGAGAGTAGTGAGCAAATCTTTCCAAGAGCAGGCTGGCTCTTGTGCAAAATTGAAGTCTTCCTTCAACCACCACCTTGTGGTGCTTCATCTCCTTAAACTTAAATTTTTCATTCATCATCTTGTCAAGAATAAAATTTTTCCAGTTGAACTTGACTCTCTTCTCAGCAGAGTCAATCACAGCAGCCATCACTCTCAACTTAGGCATACTGATTTGTTCAACACTCCCTGAGTGGCTCAACAAGCTTTTTACAACACAATCAAACAAGTGTCTGTAAGAAGGCTTTAAAGTGTTCTTGTTCTGAGCACTTACAAGTTTCTTTGGTTCTATCATCCAAGAATAGTAGAACTCATGATCATCTCCTTCCTTGTACATTTCTGGATTCTGGCCTTCTGATGGTAGCCCAAAGCTAGCATCTAAATCCTCTGCAGTGAAGATGATGGTGTGTTGGCTTTCTTCATCTTCATCTTCTTCAGCATATGTGAGCTTGGTGCTCACATCTCCCTTCTTCCCTTTCCATCTGAGATGGGCAAAGAATTCTGCCATGAATGGATTCAGGCAGGAATCAGGCTTGGTACCAAGGAACTTCTCTAGCCCTGCCTCCCTCAGCCATTGGAGGACTTGTTGAACTTCTGTGTCTGGGCTATCAAAAGCTACCAGCTTTTCAAACCAAAGGGAATTTTGGTTGCTAAGATAAGAGAAATCAATGTCCAAGGAGGAATCATTGAAGTCTACAAGCTCTTCTCTCTTGATCTTAGGAGCCATGGATAATTTTGAAGGATAGAAAAGTTTGGAAATAAGTTGCAGGTTTTGAGGGTTTTCAAAAGCTCGAGAGTATGGAATTATGAGTGCGTAAAGATGGAAGTAAAAAATTGAGGAGTTTATATATGTGGGGAGTTTATTAACCGTTGGTTAATAGATAATGGCAGTGGGTAATTGAAAGAACCAATTGAGTAAAGTAGGGTAGTGGGATTGAGACGATTTGATGGAAGTTTAATGCAAATCAATGGTCTTGATGATGGCTCAAGAATTCATGAAATCCCAATTAAGATTTTTGCATTAAATGCTGATTTGCCTTTTTGGGGGTAAAAATCTTTATAGCACACTCCATCCTAAAATGGCCTACTCTTAGACCAAGAAACCTCTTAAATGTCTAATCAATGCTAAAAATAGCAATGATTATCCAATTAACTCGGACAAACATCCTGAGATGTGCTTTGGTTTCTGTGAGGGTCAAACTGCCTGATGAACTTGCCTGAATGGGTCCCAAAGTTGCTGACTGGGTCCCACTTGGACAACTCCCCTGACCAACATTGCTGAACAGCATAGGGACAACTTTGCTGAGTTTCCCTCTTTGGCTGACAGCTTCAGTGAGGTTGGTCAACTTTGCTGAAGTTCAACTTGATGAACTTCCCCCTTCATATGAGCTTTCTTTCCTTATTTTTCCATTTGGCCTGGATCAAGTAACCCTAATTCAGCTGACAATTCCAAGAACCTTGCTTCAGCTAGAGGTTTGGTCAAAATATCAGCTTTTTGCTTATCAGTGTGGATTTTGACAAGCTTGATATCTTTCTTCTCCACATGATCCCTTATGAAATGATGCTTGATGTCCACATGCTTGCATCTGGTGTGGAGTACTGGATTCTGTGAGATGGCAATTGCACTATTGTTGTCACAGAATATTGGCACTTCATTTGTGATGACTTTGTAGTCTCTAAGTTGTTGCCTGAGCCAAAGTATCTGAGCACAACAACTTCCAGCTGCAACATATTCTGCTTCAGTTGTAGAAGTTGCAACTGTATTCTGCTTCTTGGAGAACCATGAGATAAGCTTGCTGCCCAAGAATTGACATGTTCCAGAGGTGGATTTTCTGTCAATTCTACATCCTCCATAATCAGCATCTGAATATCCAGTGAGCTCAATGTTGTCATCAGCTGGATACCACAATCCAAGATTCTCAGATCCCTTGAGATATCTTAGGATTCTCTTGGCAGCATCAAGATGACTCTTCTTTGGATTGGCTTGGAATCTTGCACACACTCCAACTGCAAATGTGATGTCAGGCCTGCTTGCAGTGAGATACAGTAAGGATCCTATGATTCCCCTGTAGTTAGTGGAGTTTGTTGACTCACCACCTTCATCAGGATCCATCTTCCAGTTAGTATTCATAGGAATTCTGACTGGCTTGCTTGTAGCACATCCAAATTTTTTGATCATGTCCCTTGTGTACTTGGCCTGATTGATGAATATTCCCTTCTTTGATTGAGTGACCTGAAGTCCTAAGAAGAAATTCATCAATCCCATCATGGACATCTCAAATTTGCTTTGCATGAGTTTGGAGAACTTTTCACACATCTTCTCATTTGGAGATCCAAATATAATGTCATCCACATAGATTTGGACTAACAAGATATCATCTCCTTCACAGATTCTGAACAGAGTTCTGTCAACAGTGCCTTTGACAAAACCATGATCTAGAAGAAACTGTGATAAGGTGTCATACCAAGCTCTTGGAGCTTGCTTTAAGCCATAGAGGGCTTTCTTTAATCTGTACACCTTGTCTCCTTCTTCCTCAAAGCCTGGGGGCTGTTCAACATACACTTCTTCTTTGAGCACCCCATTTAGAAATGCACTCTTCACATCCATTTGATAAACTTTGAATCTCATGTGAGCTGCATATGCTAAGAAGAGTCTGATTGCCTCAAGTCTGGCCACTGGAGCAAATGTCTCATCATAATCAATCCCTTCAGATTGACAATATCCCTTGGCCACTAGTCTTACTTTGTTCCTTACAATGATGTCATTTTCATTTTTCTTGTTTTTGAACACCCATTTGGTTCCAATGACATCTTGATGAGTTGGCCTATCTACCAGCTCCCATACTTCATTTCTGGTGAACTGGTTTAGCTCTTCTTGCATGGCTATGATCCAGTTGGTGTCTTGTAGTGCTTCCTCAATATCTTCTGGTTCCTTTTCTGAAAGAAAACAACAAAACAAAGCACTTTCTCCATGAAATCTTCTAGTTTTGATCCCTTCACTTGGATTACCAAGTATCAGGCTAGATGGATGGTCCTGCAACCAAGTCCTTCTAGACCTGATCCCTTCAGGAGGATTGTCCTCATCTGAGGTTGGATCACTGGACTCATTAAATTCAGGAAAATTAATTGAAGGATCAAGCTCTGGATCATATTCAGGGGTATTGTCCTCATTGTCAGATGAGTTGACATTTTCATTGGTTCCCCCTTGAATATTGGATCCATTTACTACCTCAGCATTGCCTGCTTCTTCATTGGTAGTTGTTACCTGGTTTTGAACTGGGATTGGGTCAATCAGTTCAACATCACCTTCAGGTTGGTTGGCTCCTGGTTGATTGCCATCAGGTAGGTTGTCCAGTTTTTTATTATCATGTAATTCAGGCTGGGCAACATCTACAAATACTGTCTCCTTGCTTTGAAGCCTTAGTCTGGTTGTTCTTTATGTTATTTCATCAAGATTCAAGTTTCTATCCCTGAACTCATTAATAGACTCATCAAACACAACATGAGGTGTTTCTTCCACAATAAGGGTTTTGCAATTGTAGACTCTGTAAGCTTTGCTAATTTGTGAATATCCAACAAATATTCCTTCATCAGCTTTGCTGTCAAAAGCTTTCAATTGCTCCTTCCCATTATTATGAATGAAACACTTACAACCAAATATATGAAAGTAAGCAACAGTTGGCAATCAACCTTTCCATATTTGATATGTGGTTTTACCTTGTCCTTTGGTGATTAAGGACCTGTTTTGGGTGTGACATGCAGTGCTAATGGCTTCAGCCCAGAACCTTTTAGGCAGTTTGGATTCAGCAATCAATGTTCTTGCCGCCTCTTTCAAGGTCCTGTTCCTTCTTTCAGCAACCCCATTTTGTTGAGGTGTTCTTGCTGCTGAAGTTTCATGTGTGATGCCATTCTTGTTGCAGTACTCATTGATGTATGCGTTTATGAACTCAGTGCCTTTGTCAGATCTGATCTTGACAATACTTAGGCCCTTTTCATTTCTCAATCTCATCATCAATTCAGGTAGCTTGACTTGGGTCTCCTTTTTGTTGAGCAAGAATACTACCCAAGTGTACCTGGAAAAATCATCAACAACAACTAAAGCATATTTTCTTCCATTTATACTTACTGGGATTATTGGCCCAAATAAATCCATATGCAGTAGTTGAAGAACTCTCTCAGTTGAGATGACAGGCTTCCCTTTAAATGAAGCTTTGATCTGCTTTCCTTCCTGGCATGGCTGGCATATATGTTCTTTTGAGAACACTTGATTTGGCAGTCCTTTAACTAGAGAGTTTCTTGCAATCTTGTTGATGGTTTTGAAGTTCAGGTGGTTTAGCCTCTTGTGCCACAGCCAGCTTTGCTCACTTGTGCTTTTGGCAACAAGACAAACTTCTTCAGGGGTTTTGCTCCAATCTGCAAAATAGACATTTCCCTTTCTCACCCCTGTTAGTAGCACCTGTTGTGTTGATTTGTTTTTTATAGTACATTCATTTGGTGCAAATTCAACACAAAATCCTTTATCACAAATTTGACTTATAGACAGCAAGTTATATTTTAGGCCTAGGACATATGAGACATCAGTAATTTTGACACTACCAATATTTAATGTACCATAACCTCTTGTGATGCCTTGAGAGCTGTCTCCAAAGGTTACTGAAGGACCCTCCTTTTCTATGAAATCTGAGAGAAGCTCTTTATTCCCAGTCACGTGTCTTGAACATCCACTGTCCAAGTACCATGCTGTTTTCTTGTTGATGCTTCTCTTCTTCTTGTGGTCCTTGCAGCCCTGCAAAGTCAAAATTTAGGTACCCTTTGAGTGTTGGGTCCTAGAGGGTTAGCTGTACCTTTTGGAATCCAAATCAGCCTGATTACTCTGATTGACTCAAAGTGACTGACTTGGTTTCCATTTACATCTACATACACAGTTTGACCCTTAAATGCCTTGGGTGATCTCTGTGTATAGGTGTTAGCTTTGTAAGGTTCAGGAGAGTTGGTAACTTTCTTTGGGACATTTCTCCTGAAGTTACTAGGCTTAGGTGCAGCTTGATAAGACTTTTGAGGATAGGATTTTGGATGGCCTCTTCCATTTGGCAAGTAAGGTCCAGGCATCCTGAATGTTTTATACCTGTCAGAGGGGATTGGCCTTAATCCATTCAGTTGAGGTTGCCTCATTTGAGTTGGCCTCTTCTGAACAGGTTTTGGACAACTCCTCTGATGATGATTCAGATAGGTTGGCCTTCCATTGGTTCTACCTTTCTGAACCTCATTCCTCCTGTAAGCAATGCCTTTAACCTTTTCCTTTGGTATGGGTTTAGGTACATTGTTTACTTGAGTTGGTATAAAACTTCCTTTACCTTTATCCTTGATCAGTGGTTGATTTACTTCTATTTCATTTTGTTGTGCCACTGATCTTACAAAAGTCATCTTAGAATTGCTTGATGAAGCAATGCTAAGACCAGGTGAGGGTTCACATGGATTATAGCCTAATCCACCCTTTTGAGCAAATGGTCTTTGAAACCCTTGAATCTCCTCTATTGCTTTAGCAGATTTGTTCAAGGCAGACATTTTCATTTTTAAGCTCCCCTCACTCAATTTTAGAGTATCAAATTCACTTGAGAGATTGTCAAATTTTGCTTGTAGAATTCTAAGATCAAAATCCTTTTTCCTCAAGGCCAGTTCTTGATCATCAATCAACTTTTGTTGTTCAGAGACTTTGAGAGACATTTCCTCATGTTCTCTCATAATCTGCAGATACAACTCAGTTGATTTAAAGTCAAACTCCGGTTCAGGAAGGTTGGGAGTTTGAGCTTTAGAATTCAGTAGCTCATTTTCTCTAAGTGCCATATTGCATACTTCTTGTAGTCTGGTGAAATCCTCA
The DNA here is from genome assembly GCA_963675135.1 of Galeopsis tetrahit. Classification (NCBI taxonomy): domain Eukaryota; kingdom Viridiplantae; phylum Streptophyta; class Magnoliopsida; order Lamiales; family Lamiaceae; genus Galeopsis; species Galeopsis tetrahit. The sequence continues at coordinate 21,131,002 of OY776130.1, forward strand.
AGTAACTTCCCAAAGTTGAGTTTCAAGTGGATTTCACTAGATTCATGTGTGTTAATTGAAGAGTTGGAAGATGAACATACCTCTTCATTTTCAAATGCCATTTGACAGTCATCATCACTGTCACTGTTGGAAAATAGTCCATCATCAGAAGAGTAGACACTCTCTTCACTTGCTGAATCTCCAGCTACCATAGCCTTCCTGTTGTTCAGCCTCTTGTCTCTTTTGTTCTGCCTTTCCTTCCTTTCTTTTGCACTGAGGTCAGGACAGTCATACTGAAAATGACCCTTTTTCTGGCAGTTGTAACACACATCTTCATCATCATTTTTCTTGCTTGAGGACTCCTTCCTCCTTGAAGATGATGGTTCGCCTTTGCTGTATCTCTTTCTGTCAGCATATTTGTCTTCTTTCTTTTCATCAGGGACTTTGTCCTCTGATTTGGTGTCAGGAGAACTGAATCTCCTTCTGGTTCTGTTGTCTTGGTAGAACTTCTTGTATCTACCAAATCTGGAATTGAGCTTCTCAAATCTTCTTGCCATGAGTGCCAGCTCCTCCTTCATTTCTGATTTTGAAATAGATTGAGAGGATCTTTGGATACTTTTCTTTTCTGTTTCAGCAGCTTTGAAAGCAACACCTTTGCTTGAGGAGGATGGCTCTTCATGCACTTTCTTTCTATTTAAATCAAACTCATATGCTTTGAGTTCAGAAAATACTTGTTGCATAGGCATGTTGTCAAGATTGCTAGTGTTTTGCATCATGACAGAATATATGTCCCACTTGGATGTGATACTTCTCAGATCTTTAGGGCAACTTCTCTTTTGGCATAAAACTTGCCAAAAGAGTTTATTTCATTCATGATGTCAGTGAATCTGCCATCAAGATGATCAATAGTTTCATTGGCTTCCATAGAGAATTGTTCATATTTTTGGATAGCCACTTGAAGTTTGTTCTCCTTAATCTGTTGGGTACCTTCACACATGAGTGCTAAGGTGTCCCAAATCTCTTTAGCTGTTGTGCAGTGGTATACTCTCCCCATCACTGCATCTGGAATTGTCTGGTATAATGTGTTCATGGCAATGTAGTTCAGGTTGTGCCTTTTTCTTTCTTCAGCTGTAAGGTCATCTTCATCCTTTGGCAGCAACTCCCTAGGATCTGCTTTCTGAGCATCAGTGAGCTTGGGATTTGCTTTGGTGAATGTGAAAGGCCCTCTGGTGATGACTTTAAGCATCTCATCATGCTGACAAGCAAGATGTGCTCTCATCCTGATCTTCCAGAAATCATAGTTCTCAATTGAGAACATTGGCAGTTTGTGATGAGAAATATGGTTGACTTGGTTTGGACCCATATTGTTGATGGTGTTGACAGCATCTCCTGGAACTGCATTGTTAGCCATTTCAACAGATGTAATATAGGATGAACACAGATAAAATTTTCAGAAATTTGGATCAGTTCAGTGACCACAGAAAATTTGATTTTGAAAATCAGTTGGATTTTCAGAAGCAGTGGTCTATGAACCCCTGCTCTGATACCACTTGTTGGTCCTTGGTGGAGTATAACACAAGTGTATGGGGGGGGATGCACTTGTGTATGCAAATTCTTTTCTTTTTAACAAAACTGGTCTTATCAGGCAGGTTGTCTCACAACTGGCCTGAGTGTGAACTTTGATAGATAATTGTCCTACTGATTACTATTGAGTGATCAGTTGGCTAGATATCTAAAAGAGTTGCTAAGTGCGGAATGTGGTTGGCCTTTGACTTAAAGAAATACTCCAAGTTAATTTCTGAAAAGACAGTTATCAGGGACTTTGTCCAAAACAAATTTTCTCACTTACTAGAGTTTGTTCTTTGAAAATTGTTTGAATATGAATGCAATAAAGAATGCAGTAAGTAAGAGACACACAAGTTTATAGTGGTTCAGAGACTCAAGCTCCTACATCCACTTTCCCTGATTGAACAGGATAATTCCTTCACAATGGAATTAGCTTGTTTTATAGTGCCAAGGTGCACTGATCAACAACACTCTCTTAGTGTTTTGATCCCTAGGATAATCTGAGTCCTAGTGCTCAATCTCACTGAGTTAAGACTGTGTTTCACTCTAACAGTCCTTAACTCCTCACTTCTACAACAAACACTCTCTTCACTAAATGAGATAAGGTTTGAGGTTTGGTTCCAACTAGTAGAGATATCCTTTACAATGAGAACAGATGTAAAGGCTTAGGATATCTCAATGCTAAGCTAGGATGTTTACAAAGAATGGCTTAGCTAATTTGAAGTGATTCAGGAAACTTGGGATTCTTGTGAATAGCTTGGTTTCCTTTGAAAGCTTGATAATAGTTTGATAGCTTGTGGTTGGATTATCAATCCCTTTGATCACTTCTGTATATATATAAGCATATTTGAACAACTATCCGTTGGAGAGATAACAATTCAAACATGTCTATCTGCAGCACCATTGAAACGGCTAAGAAGATTGACTTCCTTTTATCCACTGTGTAAAAGGGCTCTTCAATGGTTGCTTGAATGAATGTGTTGACTTCTGAAAAATGCGGCTGAGATGACTTGTTTCCAAATAAGCACACTTCCCAAGGTTGATTTGTGGCAGAATCTACACTCAACCAACGGTCAGATGGGACAAGCTCCCTGAACATTCTTGCTGCTGTTTTAGAATGTTCCAACATTCATTCAATGCTTCACTCTTTAATGCTCTAAGTCTTCAATGTTTGGTTCAGGCATGATTGGCAATAAATGCTTCATTGAATGTGTCTTCTGTAAGCTTTTGTCATTCAATTCTCTTGATCATTTGTACTTCAACTGTCTTGATCTTTTGCATTTATGAGCACAGCTTTAGTGTACTTGATCTCTTCAGCTCAGTTGTCCACTTGGTCAGCTGTCATGATGCTTCAGCAACTTTGGCCTCAAGACTTAATACCTATCAAGCTGTCTAACATTCAACATTGGACAACTATCCTGAACTCTAAAATCTCACAACATTTCTGAGATTTTTAACTTAAGTATTCTACATACTCAAGTGTTCTGGGACAACTTGCCTGAACAATAACTTGAGCATATCTCAACTAATCTGTACATCATCAATCAGGGGTTTTGGTATCTAAATCAAAATCATTTTATTCCCAACATGTGTCACTACAAAAGTTTGCAAATATATATATTATAGATTATAGATATAGATGACAACAATCTTGAGAAATTTAGGGGAAAAGATTTATGTGAAAATGGACATATCAAAATACCTAAATATGCATTATTTATATATTTAGGGGAGTAATAGGGAGTTTAAATTGTTTATGTGTCATCTTCTCATTCATTTTTTTTATGTGTTATCTCCTAATTCATTTTACTTATGAGTCATCTCCTCATTCATTTTATGTGTCAATATTACAATGAGTTGTATATTTACTTAAAAATTATTTTTTGAAAAGTTGGACTATCACAATACTAATTATAAGTAAATAATTAATGATATTATTATACTAATTGTCTTGAAATGAGATTCCATTTTTAGATTTTTTTTATCTAAAATATACTCCATACCCATCTTAATAAAAAAAAATTAGGAGTATCTATTTTTTATTATTAATTATATGTTAATTAAATAAATTATTGAAATTAATACATATATTTGAAGTACTGGAATTACGAAAAATAAAGTTTATATAAATTATTCCTACTATTTATAATTGTTTAAAAATACGAATTATACTCTTTATACTCTCTCCTTCTACAAAACGTAGTCTCATTGAAATGGACACATATTTAAAAAAAAAGTAAAAGTATTGGTATTGTAAGGTATTGTAGGGTCCATTGTGAATAAAATGATTGTTTGTAAATAAAGTTGAATTGAAATTTGAGTAATTAAGTGATGGTGAAATGGTGGGGATAAATTGACCTTTATCATAAAATGTATGAGATTAAATTTTGTGGACGGACAAATAAGACAAATGAGACAAAATTTTGTGAATTGAGGGAGTATAAAGTATATACTATGAATATTGATTTTATGAACATTCTGCTGTAATATGTGGGTGATTATCTAGTAATACTTGTATACACTCGCGGGGACAGTACCCCCCTCTATTTCAAGTAATTTTTAAATTTCAATTCTAACCCGGTTATCTGACCCGTTTGCATTTGGGTCATTTGTAAAAGAAAGATTTCTCTCACAAAAGATAGATCCCACTCATGCGATTTCAACGCGATTTCAACGGCGACCCCATTTGAAGAGCTTTCTTCTACGGCGACGGCGCTGAGACGGAAGACGGACGGCACTAAGGCGGACGACGCGATTTGGAGGTTTTTTCGATTTAAAAGTCGAATTTTAGGGCTTCCACGGGCAGCGGCGATTTCATCTTCTACGACGGGCAGGAGGCGACGACTTCATCTTCTACGGCTAGGGGTGTGCTAAAGGGCCGATCGGGACCGGAATGTGTGCTAAAGGGCGGACCGGAGACCGGACCATAATTAATCCGGTCCGGGTTTGGACCGGTTGGACCAATTTTTTTTTTTTTTTTTTAAGTTTATGGAAGCAAGAACAAGATTGATGAATTTGAGTATGAAAATTAAAGTGTTTGCTCTTCATTACGCCAATACGAATTTTATTTACATTATTATTAATGATTTTTTGACCCTAAAAATAAATTAAATATGTTTGTTAAATTATATATTTGCAAAAAATGTAATAGATCTCAACACATTTTCACAAATTACTTGGTTTTGAAAAATAATTGAGAGTGCATTAGTAAAAAAATATAAAAAAAAAAAAATCCGGTCCAAACCGGTCTGGACCGAAAAATTTCGGTCTTGGACCGGACCGTACCAGAAGACCGAAATCCAAAATTTACCGGACCGTAGACCGGACCGAAATCTAACTGGTCGGTCCGGTTCCGGTCCGATCCGGGTTTTTTTTTAACACTCCTATCTACGGCTGCTATTGACGGATTTTTAGGGCTAGTGCTGCGATAAGCAACACAAGTCATTTTCTGGCACCTCGGCCAACACCAGCTCGCCGCCATCTCCATCGTCACCACCGTCATTATCGACATCACCTTTGGATTTTTTGGTAACCCTCTTTAATTCGAAATTTACTGCATAGGATACATTTGATTATTGTGTCGTAGTAATTTATAATGTGGTGAAGAAAAATGGTATGGGCTTGGTGAATTGTATGTCAATTATATTAGTTCTTCCTTATATGTTTGTGCATCTGTATTCATCATAAATACGGTGTGCATCTGTATTCATCAATTATATTGGTGTTGGAGGGGTCTGGCGGAAGGTCATTTGGGTTGTGGTAAAAGAGCACAACTAATATTTTAATAAATTGAGGTTGTAGTAAAACAATAGTGTTTTCTTTGGGAGTATTATACATTTTTTAGACTTGAATTGTAACTTTTGCCAAATCTTATACAGTAGTTCCACTATTACTAATTCCTTCAGTTTCTTCAGACCTCAGTATTATACAGTAGTTCCACTATTACTAGTTCCGTCAGTTTAGAAAAATTTATGTTATATTTTGACAAAGTTATCTTAATATTTTATCTATTACTAGTTCCTTTAGTTCAGAATGTTTTTTCATATTTAATTTTGTGAGTATAAGTGTTGTTGAGTATATGATATGCACTCTTAATAGGTCAATTGTAATTTATCGAGTCAAAAGAAGTGTTGGGTGCTCAATATTAACTTGTGTCATTTTTTTGTTTCTTTAGGTTTATCATGAAAATAACTAAACAGATGGTACCAAAAGGTATGGGTCCGAACAAGAAGAAGAATAATATTGTTCTTAGAATAAGATCAAGAGTTAATATGTCATCTACTGTGGATTCTGTTGAAGGCCCTGCAAGTAAAAAGCATAAGTCGTATTTGGACTCTTTTGATCTTTCAAAAGAGACGCCTACAACTAATGCTCCTGCTGCTGCCACTACTTCTATCGATAAGGAAAGACGAACTAAATATAGGAATGTGACGTTCTAATTCTTTCGAATTTGAATGAACGAATGAGCCATATAATCGAAGAGATTTACAAATTTTATATGTGGAAGCCGACCATAGTTAAAAGAATTGTTGAAGAGAAGAAACAAAATGCTTTGAAACCTAAAGAGAAGAAGAAGAAAGATGCAGCTGAGAATTTGAAGAAAATGGGTTGTGATTTGGGAAGAAGTAAAAAGAAACTTTGATCATGTTATTTGGTTGTAAAGAATTGATGTTTTTTTTTTTTTTTTTTTACATTGCTTTTGTTTAGGGATTAATGCTATCAAAATTGATATCAAGTAATGTCATATGTCTAATGCAGTTTTTAATGTCAAATTATGATGTTAATTACAATATTTAATATTTGTGTTAATAAAGAAACAATTAATACAAATATCAATATTTAGTAATACCACATAGTGTATTGACTAATACCACGTGTAATAACTAGTAATACCATGTGTCTAATATGATTTTAAAACTTTAAATAATCGTGTTTAATGTTTTCGCTAGCAAAATTAATATCCAATAACATCATATGTCTAATGCAGTTTTTAATGTCAAATTATGGTTTTAATTACATTATTTAATATTTGTGTTAATAAAGAAACAAGTAATACAAATATCAATATTCAGTAATACCACATAGTGTATTCACTAATACCACATGTAATAACCAGTAATACTAGATGTCTATGTGATGTTTCAAACTTTAAATTACGGTAGTTAATGTTTTCGTTACCAAATCAATATCCAATAAAATCAAAATTACGGTGTGAATAAATAAACAAATAATTCAAATATCGATGTCCAGTAATACCACAAAGTGTATTCAGTAATACCATAAAGTGTATTCAATAATACCACGTGTAATAACAGTAATACCAGATATCTGATATGATGTTTTCATGTTTTTGCTACAAAATAAAAATAATATCCAATAATACCATATGCAATACGCAAAACAATCATCAACTAAATTAACTGGGGATTCGGTGTTTTAGAACCAAACTCGTTCATTTGTGATGATTTTGATGTATTTGTTTGTTTTTTTTTTTTTTTTGTGGAGACTACTCTTGATCCTTTTACTTCTTCCTTTTGTTACTGAGCACATTGGATCCAAAACCGTGTTGAATGATTCTGGATGAGGCACTTCCTGTTCCATTGTATCCACTGCAGTAATAGCTTTCAACTCTCTTTCATTTCCTTCTTCAATAATCTTCCTCTTAGTCTCATTTCCTTGACTCATCAATACAATGTTATGACGTATTCTGTTCATAACATGTTTCCACGTGATCTCATTGTTGTTGTTTTTGTTATCATTACAAATATTATTAATACGAATAATGAAAGGAAAATTGCATAAAGAAACATACTAATTTGTTTTGCTACAGTCAATGTGTATCTTGTCCCACACATGTTCTTTTGCAATTTTGCACCATCTTTACAAAATATAATCATCAGGTATCTTCTTTATGTTGTGTATGTGTAGGATCCTCAAGCAGTGGTAACATAACATTCCGAAATCCTCAAATTTCATGCAACTGCAACTTATTTGATTCGTGGCAATGTCATATACAGTAGTACTCGTCTGAGACGTCCAAGACCATCATAAGTAACCGTATAAACTAGTTGGCTACCTCGAATTTCACCAACAACAGAGGTAGCTGATACACACTTGAAGAACTCATTTTCAAAGTGTTTAAACATTGTGAGTGTGTATACTTCTGCAGCGTGCTTAAGCAATCCTCTCATTTCAAAGCGAGAATTGGGTTGCATCTTTGAACAATTGAACTCATCAATCCGTTCTGCTGTCCTCCAATGGTCAATGGCTTCCTTGAAAATCCCATAAAATTCAGTCAAAATTGTTTGTTTTGTTGCTTTGAATCCAATGACATGGTTTGTACTCTCACTCCTTTGAGATGACCTTATCCCAGCAGAAAATATCTTTTTGCTCAATGTTGTACACCGTTTTTCCCTTATAATGTACAATCTTTCAAGCCAGTCGTTGTTTTCAAGTCCGTATGTGGATATTAAATTTCTCCAACAACTTTCAAACTCTTGTTCATCAGCACATCCCATTAGACATTTGTTGAATGCATTTTTAAATGGTCCTTCCTTCTTTAGTTCTCCAAGGTTCTTAACTACATTTTTTTGAATATGCCATAGACACAATCTATGCCTTGTTGCAGGGAATACCTGTATTTTTTATAATAGATATCAGTAATTCAGTAATACCATAAGTAATATACAATAATACCACAAAGAACAATTAGTAATACCACATGTGTAATTACAGCATATAATGTTTTAATACATTTTCTATTGTCTTTGATATTGCCAAGTCCTGGTCCGTGAACATGGTCGTAGGAGTTTTTCCTAGCATTCCTTTTTGAAAGTTTGAAAAAGTCATTCGAATGTCTCGGTTTTCTCATCAGATATGAAAGCACAACCAAACATCACGTTCTTCAAGTGATTATTTACCCCTACAAAGGGAGCGCATATCAAATCGTACTTGTTTGTTTTATAAGTCGTGTCAAACACGACAACATCTCCATAGACCTCATAATCTTCCTTCATTAACGAGTCCCTCCAAAAAATGCTTGCTAATCTCCCCTCCTCATTTAGTCTTACTTTGTAAAAGAAGACATCTTCTTCATTTTCTTTCTTATCCATTAATTCAATTAATGCATTTGCATCACCTATTTCAACCAATTTCATTTTCCAACGATTTACAAAGTTGTAATGATCCTTGATAGTGTGTCTAACACTTCCTTCTCCCCCAATATTTTGTGCAATGTAACGATAGGAATATATTGGTTTCATCCCTAAAGACAACATATCTTCTATTACCTTTCCTGTGTTAGTCGTAATCTGTCTTTCTGAACGATGTAGATGGCTCCATTCACTTCTAGTAAGCTAATGATTGTGTTGTAAATCATGTCTCACAACTTCAAATCTTTCATTTTTATTTTTTCTGACCAACATTGATGTTTTGCAACCCGTTCTTGTAATTCCAACATCCTTCGTCTTCACAGATGTACCGGCTCCAGGACTTCTTTCATTTATCATACGTAAACAATTTGGACAACACAACCTTACTATTGCTTGCAGAATATCTTGTTGTTGATTTACGTATGCTAAACCCCAATGAACAAGCATGGTAACGATACAAATCATACATTTCCTCAACTGTTCCTTTATCCACACCAAGTAGAGAATCACTGATACCATTAGCATCGTCATCGTTTTTTGATTTATATGTAAAAAAAAAAAATATCAATACAATAATAATTCGTTATTCTAATGTAAGTATGTTTTACATTTTAGAGTTTTTGTACATGTGTTTGATATCACAACATTCTCTTTCATGTTTTGTTCTTGTATCTCACTTCATTGTTCATTACGATCATATACTTCTTCATCTTGAAGAGAAACATCTTGAATTTCATATATATTCCCACCTATAAATGAAACTGAATTCAGTAATACCATAAATAATATCCAGTAATACCAGAACTTATATCCACTAATACCACATGTCTAATAATACAAAAAATATAACAATTCTAATAACTCCAATTAAACACTGTCAAATTGTGAAAAAATCACCTTCTTCTTGGCTGTGAGTATTTTGCCTATTGAAATTATCACAATCTTCATTGTTATGCATATTTCAATGATATTTCCCTAACACCAATAAGAATAATTTCATAAAAATTAGAGTAAGAAGAAGAAACTAATTGAAATTGGGGATTAAAACACAGATTGTGTATATTTGTTCTTAACTGTGTATTGCGAAATTAGGGATTTAAACACACAACCGCCGACGCAACAGCAGGAACGGCGGCGAGAAACCGTCGGCGATGGGGCCAGAAATCAGCGGCAATGGGGCGGCAGTAATCGACGACGATGTGACTTGTTTCGTATTTTTGCACTTTTTAAACAACTATACGATCCCCACAAGCGTATGGGTTCGATAGTAGTATGATAAGTATACCAAGTAGATATTCGTTCCAAGGACCTAGAGAGAGCGTGGAGCCCCAAAACTATAAGTTAAAATGGTGTTATAGAAGCTAAATGGGAGGATAAAGCTAATATTAATTAAGAAAATAAACAACTAATGCAAACAACCAAACTAACTCTCAATAATGAAAGTGCAAGGTGGGAAAGTATTGCCTCGGGTGTATCCGTTTTGTGAGCAATTAAGTGAACTAGTGAACTAATTACATGATTTTACTAAGAATTCGGGTTAAGCTAAAGGCTATCACATGTGTGTGTAAACCCCCTCGAAAGGCATAGGTCAACATCGTGCATTGATTAGCAATTATAGGATCTAACCAAATACCATAAGCTCCTAAGATAGTGTTGCATAAGCACTTTCAACACGGTTACTAATGCTTATGAAATGCCCTCTCACCAAACTCCTAGACGACCTCTATTTGTTTGGTGTCTAAAGTTGTCGGTCTAGCCATTAACCTCCTCTCGATTAGCTAATTACTAATTAACTTCTATTCAATTGACCAAAGCTCACACTCACACTCCCAATCATGATACCCAACTCTCGTTGCAATAAATATAATCGAACATGCTCGCTAATAGGGTTGATCAACCAAATGAATCAATCAAAGTACAACTCTAAAAACATAAACACCCAAATTCTAAGCTAATCATGCAATTAATCCACAATTACTCTAAATTACCATCAAAACATCAACACTAAAGGCAATTAAGGATTAACCCATGTCTAAATTGACAACTAGAATAAAACTTATGTAAATTAAACTACAAAACATCAAAATCAAATAACCAACTAATATTGAAATAAGGAAAGAAAGCACCTCTATTGTCTTCAAATACTTCAATCTCACCAACAATAAAATGAAATACTAAATTGAAATCTATCTATAAAATGAAATAATAAATTAAACTAAACTAATATATTGAGTGGAGTGGTTGGAGGAGAAGAGATTTCTCCCCCAATGGAAGAGCCCCTGCTTTTCGTCCGCCAATTCGCGTCTGTGTGTATATGTCGCCTCCTCGCGTGCGTGTGTTGCCCTCCAGCTTAATTCCCCAAATGAAATGGGCCAAAGCCCATTAAATATTAAAATCCAGCTGAATGAGATGGGCCTCTTTAATTAATGGCAGCTGCTTTTGAATTGATGGAATGTGGCGTGGGCCTAATTAATTGGAGAAGGTGAAATGGACTTAGGCCCATAAGCTATTAAAAATCCAGCTGCTTGCTTATCCATTTTCACACCAATCATGCAAATAACGTGGGCCTCTATTTAATTTGTTGGCCATGTAACACAAAGTTGATGGACCGTCCATTTATTAATTGGGTTGCAACAAATTTGCTTCTTGGGCTTTTAATTTTCTCTTCAATATCAACTCATCCATTCTCGATTTCTTCCTTCGATTGACCCACAAAATTATCGAGGCGTGCTTTGCTCTAAAATGCTCATTTTTCCTATAAAAGAGCAAAACACATACCTTTCTCCAAATCAAATGCAATTAGTCAATTTAGTGTAGATAATGCACAAAATCCTATAAAATTATGCAAATTAAATACATGGATTTCGAGCAATTTTCACACTAATCAACTCCCCCAAACTTAAAGTGTTGCTCGTCCTCGAGCAACGAAAGAAAATAGAACAAGTGGGAAGATTGCGAAGGAATTCATTCAAGCCAAAATAGAGTAAGTAATTGTCAAGTTATCTCCATCTAGTCAAGGCAAGAGGTAGAAAAATCAACAAGCAAGTTCACAAATTATGCTCAAATCCATGCAAGATCAAGTGCTCAATTCATAATATCCTCACAAGTAAGTGTATCACTCATCACTCAAAGTGTATATTAAGGAATTGTATGCTCTCAACATCAAATCACACAAGTGTACTACCATATGCTTGCCAAGTATCTAAGTTCTCCACCACATGTTATGTGTTCAATCAATGAATCAATAAGAACTTCACATTTGGTTGTAATGTAGGCTCTTTGGTTAGGGTAGGGAAGATTTGGATAAAGTGACTAATAAACTAGTGGAGCAAGAAATAAAAATGCCTAGAACATTTCTAAATCTTCAAGAGGAAAGTTACAATTGATCAAGTTGCAACTCCAAATTCTAAACTCCCATAATTCATTTGCTCACTCTTTTAAAGCACATTCTTCACCACAAAAACTTTTTGAATACTTTTGAACTTCAAGCTCTACCAAATTCTTGTGCACAAGAGAGTTTTCTTTTTCGATTTTTCTTTTATTTTCCCATCAACTCAATCTTTTTTATGCACAACTCACAATTCATCTTTTTTTTTCTTTTTTCTTTTTTTCTCTTCACTTTCCAACCAAACAAATCCACCAAATTCATATTTCACCTCAATTCAACCACATTTGCCAACATTCAAGCTCCACTAGTTCATAGGAAAAATTAGGCTCATACAAGATGGACAAATAGGCTAAATTTGTAGGTTGCCAAAGAATATAGGTCAATAGGCTCAAAGTGGATAACTATGGAAAAATTTCATTTGGTATGGAAAATTTGGTCAAGTGACTATTCAAAACAAAGATGGCCTTATATCACTTCCAAAGATTTCACACAAATAGTAGCCTCAAACAAAACAATTGACAAGTTCTAGAGCATACAAGCATGAATGATACTCACATGAAGGAAAATAGACCACAATATATGAAAGTCTAAGGCTTTAAAGCTCACAAGCTTGTCTAATCATGAATTGAGTGCACCTAACCAAGCACAAATCGTCACATAATCAAGTGAACAAGCAAGCATCAATCAATACCAACAAGCTCAACCAAACTTAAAAAACCAACAATCACTATCAATTAAGCTTCAAATACCAACAATCCACAAGATATCTCAATCACCAAAACTAGGAACAACGGTGCAATATAAATGAAGGTAAACACACAAAATCTCCCCCAAACTTAAATGAAACTATCGAGTTGAATGCAAAGTTTGAGAATGAGTGTGTTACCTTAGAATTTTACCACCAACCAAGCTCACCAAAGAAGCAAGCTATCGTCACCAATTGTCCATTGGACCTTTAGCACCGAAGCACCACTACCCTTGAGCTCCACCATGCATATCTCTCATCCTTGACCACCAACACAACACTCAACCTACAAAACAAAAACTAAACAAAAGATCAAACAAGCTACAAATCTAAAAATAAAAGAAAGCAATAAAGAATGGGTTGCCTCCCATTTAGCGCTAAGTTTAACGTCTTCAAGCCGGACGAAAATGAAAGAACTTATCGGAAAGGCCATGGATATCGGTCCTCCTTCCCATTGTATTTCAACCTTTGAGCTTCAAACTCAAGAAGGCTCTTATGAATGGAAGACCAAGCATCCACATGTTTCTTCCATACTTTCATCGATGAATGTTCATCTTGCTCCTTCCACATCGTCTTTTTCCATTGCTCTTCCTTTTTCTCAAAGATGCCCAAACTCTTTTCAAGATCTTTCTTTAGATCAAAGTGATCAAGAGGCAATATAAAATCAATAGAAGCATCAATATCAAGTAAAGTGAAAATTGAAGAGTTTAAAGGTTTAGGAATGCTCATTTCGCTCTTCAACTCGTCTTTTGGTGCTTCTAGATCTTCTTGTTCCTTGTAGCTCATGTCCATCAAAGGACATCCCTCTTCATCTCTTTTGTCAAAGAGCTTGTAATCTCCACTCTCCTCACTTGAGTTCTCCTCTTCTTGCATTTTTTTCACGGCGATGGCCAATTGTCCAAGTTGGAATTCCATCGATTTTTGACTACTCAGAAATTGAGCAAGGATGGAGTCGGTTGATTTTTGATTACTCATAAGTTGAGCAAGGATGGAGTCGGTTGCTTCACATTTCTTCTCACTTGTCTCCATTCTCTTATCATGTGCATCCATCCTCTCCATCATGTGTGCAATTAGCTCTTCGGTAGTAGTCCTACCCTCATTGCTTCCCCACTCTTGATATTGATAATGAGAGGAAGCTTGTTGCATTTGATGATCGTACTCAAAGCTTCTCTCACTATTATACCAATTTCCTTCTGAAGCTCCATGGAATTCAAAGCAAGGTTCCTCCATAGGTGGAGGAGGTGGACGATACTGCTCTTCAGGTGGTGGGGGAGGATATGGGTATGGTGGATAAGGGTGTTGAGGAGGATGGTATTGATGTGGAAGTGGAGGGTAACATCCTTGAGGAGGAGGTGATGCTTCTTCATTCCTCCAATTTTGATAATAGGAGGGAACTTGTTGCATTTGATAATGGTGATCAAAGTTCCTCCAATCATCGTGGCTCACATCTCCATGTTGTGGAGGATAAATCATGTCACGTTGATCATAGCAATGATTCCACGGGTATTGATTATATCCATCCATCTAGTCGATTAAGTTCACCTACAAAAACACAAGTATCAAATTCAAAGAAAACAAAATAAGAAAAATTAAATGCTACTACTAACACCACTCAACAAGTTTCAAGTCCCACGTAAGACTCTCAACTAGATCCCCGACAGCGGCGCCATTGACTTGTTTCGTATTTTTGCACTTTTTAAACAACTATACGATCCCCACAAGCGTATGGGTTCGATAGTAGTATGATAAGTATACCAAGTAGATATTCGTTCCAAGGACCTAGAGAGAGCGTGGAGCCCCAAAACTATAAGTTAAAATGGTGTTATAGAAGCTAAATGGGAGGATAAAGCTAATATCAATTAAGAAAATAAACAACTAATGCAAACAACCAAACTAACTCTCAATAATGAAAGTGCAAGGTGGGAAAGTATTGCCTCGGGTGTATCCATTTTGTGAGCAATTAAGTGAACTAGTGAACTAATTACATGATTTTACTAAGAATTCAGGTTAAGCTAAAGGCTATCACATGTGTGTGTAAACCCCCTCGAAAGGCATAGGTCAACATCGTACATTGATTAGCAATTATAGGATCTAACCAAATACGATAAGCTCCTAAGATAGTGTTGCATAAGCACTTTCAACAATGTTACCAATGCTTATGAAACGCCCTCTCACCAAACTCCTAGACGACCTCTATTTGTTTGGTGTCTAAAGTTGTCGGTCTAGCCATTAACCTCCTCTCGGTTAGCTAATTACTAATTAACTTCTATTCAATTGACCAAAGCTCACACTCACACTCCCAATCATGCTACCCAACTCTCGTTGCAATAAACATAATCGAACATGCTCGCTAATAGGGTTGATCAACCAAATGAATCAATCAAAGTACAACTCTAGAAACATAAACACCCCAATTCTAAGCTAATCATGCAATTAATCCACAATTACTCTAAATTATCATCAAAACATCAACACTAAAGGCAATTAAGGATTAGCCCATGTCTAAATTGACAACTAGAATAAAACTTATGTAAATTAAACTACAAGACATCAAAATCAAATAACCAACTAATATTGAAATAAGGAAAGAAAGCAC
The DNA here is from genome assembly GCA_963675135.1 of Galeopsis tetrahit. Taxonomy (NCBI): domain Eukaryota; kingdom Viridiplantae; phylum Streptophyta; class Magnoliopsida; order Lamiales; family Lamiaceae; genus Galeopsis; species Galeopsis tetrahit. Next base: position 21,146,427 of record OY776130.1, read on the forward strand.
CTCTATTGTCTTCAAATACTTCAATCTCACCAACAATAAAATGAAATACTAAATTGAAATCTATCTATAAACTAAACTAATATATTGAGTGGAGTGGTTGGAGGAGAAGAGATTTCTCCCCCAATGGAAGAGCCCCTGCTTTTCGTCCGCCAATTCGCGTCTGTGTGTATATGTCCCCTCCTCGCGTGCGTGTGTTGCCCTCCAGCTTAATTCCCTAAATGAAATGGGCCAAAGCCCATTAACTATTAAAATCCAGCTGAATGAGATGGGCCTCTTTAATTAATGGCAGGGTCCGACTATTTACACCTCCATTTGCGTTGAGAACACTCCCCCTTCTTTGTTTTATATTATAATATTCATGTGAAATTCCAAAAATACCCTATTAGTAAAATGGTACATACTAAATGCACCCCACTTACTGGACGCACCCCCCCTAATTTTTGGCCTTTCCCCTTCCACACTAAACCCCACACTAAACCCCTTCTTCACCATTTCTTCACTTTCAAGTTACCGAAAAAAAATTCGGCCACTCTTATTTCTTCAATTTCGGCCACACCATTTTAACAAAATCGTTCCTTTATATTCGGGGTCCTTGAAGGATAACAAAATGGTTGAAACATGTGAAGGATTCTATAGATATGTAAGTTTAATGTTTTGCTTTTTGACACTTTTTATTTTCGTAATGTAGGGATATATAAGGGTGTTTTCTTAGTTTAATTCATAATATATTGTTCCTTGCTTGGTTTTGAGTGGTTTATGATATATATTTGGAAGAAAATGGATTTTTGGGATGTTGGCGCGTTTAAAAAATATGAGTTTAGCGTGTATATATTTCGATTCTGGTTCGTCGATGCAATGTGGTTTGGTCGATCGCCCGTTGTCGACCACATCATTGTTGGTCGCTGGGAAGAAGTCGACCATCACATTGTTGGTCGATGGGAAGAAGTCGACCAGCTCATTAAGTGGTCGACGGGAAGAAGTCGACCATCGCCTATGTGTCCGACAAAACATGGCCGACCGAAAGTGTGTTGATCGATAAGATGATGTCGACGAATTGTATTTTTAGTAGATTTGTCCTTTTGATTACGCTTATAGTATGATTTAGGGTTGAGTATCGGCACATAAGTTAATCCTAACGTATGATACGAGGGTTGAGTGTTTGAATTATTATACAACTATCCTTCGTCAACATCCTTTGGATTGATTATAGCATGGATTTTGTGTTTGTTTTTCAGAATTTGGCGGATGATGAAGAGTTTGATCCGAATTTCTTTTATTATTCGGATAACCCGGATAACCCATTGGGGCCTTGTGATGATGAAGCCAACAAGGGTGCTTCAATTAATGAGGATGCCCCGGTTAATGAGGATGCCCCGGTTAATGAGCATGCCCCGGTTAATGAGCATGCCCCGATTAATGAGGATGCCCCGGTTAATGAGGATGCCCCGGTTAATGAGGATGCCCCGGTTAATGAGCATGCCCCGGATAATGATCTTGTGATTGACTACACCAATGTCTTCACCAATTTTAACTATTTCGAAACTCGAGAGGCCTTACAAGAATGGGTTCGAGACGTAGCCTTACAACACAACATTGTCATTGTTGTAAAACGCTCAGATAATGGCAGTGGCAAGAAGAAGGCCCAAGTTTTATTGACATGTGAGCGTGGTGGAACCTATCGTCAAAATAAGCCAAGGGGAAGAAACCAATTAGTTGTGTTACCAAACGATGATGATGATGTTGTTGTTGATTTTGATGATCAAAAGGGCCGAAAAAGGACAACGGGGTCGAAGAAGTGTGGATGTCCTTTTCTGTTAAGGGGTATAAAAATATCGGAAAATGAGTGGAGGTTGGACGTGAGATGTGGGACCCACAATCATCCTGTAGCCATGTACCTTGAGGGCCACTCGTACGTTGGTAGGCTAACGCCCGAAGAAGAAGAGTTGGTTGTTGATATGTCCAAGTGCAACGCTCCACCGAAGGATGTGTTGAAATTACTTAAGTCGAGAAATCCGAACAACTATTCTACCATCCGCACCGTGTACAACGTTCGAAGCAAGTATAAATTGGCAGGTTTTGCTGGAAAAAGTCAACTACAACAGTTGATGACATTGTTGATTGATAATCAATATTATCAAAGCCACAGATATTGTTCAGAGTCGAATACTATTCGAGATCTATTCTTTGCACACCCCACAGGCCTTCAGTTGTACCGTGCATTTCCAAGTGTGTTGATAATGGATTGCACGTACAAGACTAACAAATATAAGTTGCCCTATTTTGAGATGGTAGGATTTACATCCACAGGCATGACCTTTTCGGTAGCTTCTGTATTTCTCGATGGTGAGAAGGAGGAGAACTATACGTGGGCATTAAGTGTCCTTCGTGAGTTGTTGGAGGATGTGAGTTTACCGAGAGTTGTTGTTACGGATCGGGAGTTAGCCCTCGTGAATGTTGTTTCTTCCATATTTCCAGAGGCTAAACATTTCCTATGTAGATGGCACATAGATAGGAATGTTTTGGCCAAATGCAAGGGTAAGTTTGAGACCAAGGAGGATTGGGAAAGATTCTTCTTTTCATGGAAAAATGTAACGAACGCATCCTCCGAACAAGAATTGACTACCGTTCTTAAGATTTTTCAAAGTGAGTATGCAAATGCTAACAAGGAAATTGAAGCATACTCGTACTGCATGACACAGTGGGTAAATCCCTTCAAGGAGAAATTCATAGCCGTGTGGACGGATGAATACATGCATTATGAGAATACAACAACGAACAGGTATGTTTTAATATTATATATATAATTGTTGATTATTCGTTGATAATTAATAGTTTCTAGTTGTTGGACTTTTTCTATTTATTGTGTAGTTAAAATGATAATTACTATAACTACATTTTTCAGGGTTGAGAGTCATCATGCAGCACTGAAGAGGTCGCTAGGTAATAGTGTGGGCAATTTTGAGATTTGTTGGTCAAAGACGGACACACTTTATCAAGCGAGCCACAATGCAATTAAAGCCTCGTTTGAGAAGAGTGTGAATGTTGCTTTACACAAGTTCAAGTCTGTTTTATATCATGAGCTTGTAGGAGTGGTGTCAATTTACGCGTTGGAAAAGATTTACAAAGAAATGACGTGTATCGAACACGGCGAGTCCAATCCTGACATATGCAATCACTATCTAAGGAAGGTATGCGGGTTGCCATGCACTCACGAACTCGACGAATATCACCGGCTTGGCAAATCGATACCTTTAGAAGCTATTGATAAGTTTTGGAGAAAGCTTGACATGGAGCCAAATTTGAGAAAGGAGGAAGATGTGATAGATGTGAAGGAGGATGTGGTTGAAGATCTTGACACCCGATATGAGGATATTATTAAAGGTTTGTTGATTGCCTACAAGGAGCAGGAGGAGCCGACGCAGAAGAGGGTAATGTTGAGGCAAGCCATAGAACTTCGGAATCCAAAGACCACTTCTCTTATTGAACCGGAGCCGAAAGTCAAGACCCGTGGTCGACCCAAAACAAATAAGAAAAAACCTAAAGCTTCTTCGACAAAACGGGATCCTTGCCTCTTTGAGTACATAGAATCAATGCCTTTACCAACCAAAGAGGATGTTGTTGACTTGACGGAGTCTTCAAAGACTTCGAATACAAAAAAACAAGAGGCGAAGGTGTCTGCTTCGAATAAAAAGAAACAGGAGGCGAAGGTATTTGTCTTTTCTATATGTTTTGTGGCTCGTTGTTTATTAATACGTTGCTTATTTTGAAAAATAATTTGGTGCATAGGTGGTTCCTCGTAAGCGTACGCGCTCATCTACCTCACAACAAGGACTTATAGCTCTATTGCCCGTTCGTTTTCAACCGTACGTGATGGAATGTGTTGATGTTGCATCAGACGGCCATTGTGGTTTTCGATCGGTAGCTGAGGCAATGGGGTTTGGGGAGGACAACTGGGCAAAAGTTCGACAGGACATGATGACGGAGTTGAGTCACCATGTCCACTTATACACGGGTGTCTTTAGAGAGGATAAGATGTTCAACCAGATATTGACTGCCCTAAATTGTTTTGCTGATTTTGCACGGTCAAAGTTTTGGTTTCATCTACCCTATATGGGGTACTTGGTGGCATCGACCTACAATGTGGCCTTGATAACTTTGGGTAATAAGATATCGTTGACATTTCTTCCTCTACGAACTTCGCCACCTGAAAACCCCAAAAGAATTTACGTGGGTCACGTCAATGATAATCACTTTGTGCAGGTATTCTACTAATTTTTATATTTATGAAAAATATATAGATGTCCAATTAATGTCATTATTTGTTGCTACAGGTAGTGTTGTCTGACAATGTCCCATTTCCTCCCGTTGGAAGTTCGTGGGTTGTACACAAAAAACAAATTGCAAGTGGGTGGATGGACGCGTATAAGGAAAATCGTATTAGTTAGGGTGATTGTCATTCTTTTTGTGAAACTTTTGTAAATGACTAGGAGTAGTCATTCTTTTTGTCAAACTATTGTAAATGACTAGGAGTAGTCATTCTTTTTGTCAAACTATTGTAAATGACTAGGAGTAGTCATTCTTTTTGTCAAACTATTGTAAATGACTAGGAGTAGTCAATCTTTTTGTCAAACTATTGTAAATGACTAGGAGTAGTCATTGCTTTTGTCAAACTTTTAACTTGGCCATAATAAATACTCATATATCTTTGTAAGTTGGTCATAAATTGTGTACATTGCAGTTACATTTGAACTCATTTTGCTTTGAATAGAACATGGTCGACCAAACTTGCCCAAATCGACAACCAACTGTCGACCAAAACTGCCCAGGTCGACAACCAAATTCTGAACAGAGGTGTTTTGGTCGACGACATGATGTCGAACGACACCCAATTGTCGACCAATATTATTATAATCGACCACTGAGTGTCGTCGACACTAGAATTCGTCGATGTCTTGTGATCGACCAAACCACTTGCTCGTCGATCACATAGAATCGACCAAAATTATTTCTGTCGACTACTGACTATCGATGACTTGAGCCATCGTCGACCACATGTTGTCGACCAAACCACAGCGCGTCGACAACCTAATTTTGTACAGAGATAGGTGGGTCGACAACGAGATGTCGACCGATAACAAATCATCGACCAACTTGACTATGGTCGACCACATGTAGTCGACCAAACTTCATCTCGTCGACTCGATAATTATGAACAGAGAGGCTTTGGTCGATATCACGTTATCGACCGACAACAATTCGTCGACCAATTGTATTATAATCGACATTAAGTGGTCGACCAATTGTTGATAATTCGACACCTCGTAATGGAATTTAACTAAGTCAAATTTAACTGTAATTCGACATTAAGTCACATTAATTCGTCATTAAGTCACATTAATTCGTAATCATGTGAAATACACACATCAAAACGCAAGGACATCAAACCGGTGATATTCATAAAACACCACATGTCATAAAACATCAAATTATCCAATTATCCAAAGAAACATAAATTCATCCAAAGTAAATTATCCAAAGAAATATAAATTCATCCAAATTAAACATCAAATTATCCAAATAAAGTAAACATTTAAATTATCCATAAGTATTCATAAAACACCACAACACTATTTAGCTCCTGGCCCGTTTCTTTCCGCTTCCTCCCCTGCCCCTGCCTCTTGTTGGCCTTGATGATGATACCGACGGAAGAGGTGGCGGTTGTAGTGTTCTACAAGCCGATTCCATAACCTGCATTGCTCATCCGCTGTCGGTGTGTCTCCGTCCTTCCACCTTTGAACCAATGGAGCCATCATGTTTTGAGCGATACTGATCATAAGCCATGCATCATCTGTGATGGGTACTCGATCAGACGATGCTGTCACACGTGTGGCTGGGTTCGACAAAAACACGTGCGTGTTCTGCGTGAACCATGTTCTATAGTCCGGAGCACTCTCCCACGGTAGTCTGGCCTTCTCTCCGAGTCTTTCAGACGAAAGCAGGTGCATATCCCACGTCTCAAAATAATCAGCCAAATAGCCCCACACAAGCTTAGTCTTCTTTGAAGTTTTAGCACTTCGTTCAGCACGTGCAACAAGAGGCCTCTCTGGAATCGTTTGGACAAATCCAAACTGTCGAAGCACTCGATCTGGCATGTACGGCTCCATGATATCACCACATACTAAACACCCATGAAAGTACGCGACTTCATACAAAGGATAATCTTGTCTCATTTTTGCATATGGATTCCACATAACCTGCATTACAAGTAAATTATTGATTAAATACCATTTATTCACACCAAAGAAAGGATAAGACAAGTTCTCACCTCATGTGGTTCTAGTGCATCCATACGCTCTCGAAATGCTTGAACACGAGCCATCGATGGGCCGACATATCCTTCAGGGGCCCACCTCGCTGATAGTGGATCACCAGTCTTGAAGTCCATGTTATGGGGAGGTTTGACCAATACGGGAAAGTGTTCATAAATCCAAGCCTACAAACAAACAACAACGGGTTAAAATTATTGATTAAAACGCAAAATAAAGACCAATACAGGAAAGTATGAATTTTACCTCTAATAGAGTCAAATAGCCTGATATTTGTGCGGTCTTATGTCTGGATGCCAAACCCAGTTGTCTGTATAAATAAGCCAATGTGGCCGCTCCCCATGCATACTCATGCAAACCTTGCATATCCTCCAAATACTGAAGCCAGGACGTGGACACACGAGTTCCAGTCTTATCCGCAAATAAAGAGCAGCCAAATGTATACCACACGTACGCCCGTGAAGCACGCAACACCTGAACACGGTCATCAGAATACTGTTTCTCCATGAAGTTCTCTCGCAACCATTCTAACTTCACCGAAGACCCCCGTGAACCACTTACTAAACCCCTCGCAACATCGGATTTTACGCCCAATAACTTACTAACATCAGAATATGCAGAGATGTGATCAACACGAGTAGACCGTACTGGCCGTCCTTCAACAGGTAACCCGGTAATGCAGAAAACATCATCCAGTGTAATGGTAATTTCACCGAATGGAAAATGAAAAGAGTTGGTCTCAGGGTGCCATCGCTCAACAAAAGCAGTGATGAGGTTCTTGTTAGTGGATCTGTAGGAGAAATTCCTAATCTCAAGCAGTCCGGACTTTTTAAAATACTTAACCCATCGTCGATGCTGTGGGATATCTTCGTTCTCAGCAAATTCCCATGCCAAAAGCTTACTAATGTGGCTATGGCACTTGAGCACGGCGCGCTCTTCCCCCTTCCAAATGTAGTTGGCCACGTGAGTTTGGAAAGTGGTCAACAGTGGTGGATTGGCCACATCATCATTTGCTTCCTCTTCTTCATTTGCTACCTCATGTCTATCATCGAACTCATCGTCATCATCGTCAAATATATCTTCGGATTCTACCTCATCCTCATCCGCGTCTTCAGATTCTACCTCACCTATAGCTGGGGCAACTAGTGGTTGGGGTGCAACTTCTTGTTGTTCTAGCGCAGGGGAAATTTGTTGTTCTTGCGGTGGTGAGGAGGTACCTTGTTCTTGCGGTGGTGTGGAGGCACTTTGTTCTTGAGGTGGAGGTGCAATTTCTTCACCTATAGCTGGGGCTGGGGCAACAAGTGGTTGAGGTGCACTTTGTCCTTGAGGAGGCTCAACCATTTGCTCATTCTTTTTTCTGTTAGAAGCGGTTGGCCTTACTCTCTTCTTGTAAACTACAAACAGGGACACAAGCATTTCATCAAACACATTGCATGCACCATTAAACATTTAAACATCTCCACAAAAAGAGTCTTTTTTTTTAATCCAAACACCTACACAAATTACATCACATAATACAATAAGGATATGTCCCCTAAACCAATGAGAAAAGTACTAAACAGAGCACGCCCATCGCGGGTTTCTCCTTCAAATGTCCAAAAAGCACAAAAATTCAAGAACCAATCCAAACAAGTGAAACAACTGCCCAAATCAGTTGTGGTCGACCCCCCGAAATCGACCAAAAACAAGTTCGATCGACCCCCCGATGTCGACCAAAAAATGGGTCGTCGGTCACCCGATATCGACCAACAATATTGTTGGTCGATCACCCGATGTCGCCCAAATAACAGGTGGTCGGTCACCCGATGTCGACCAACAATATTGTTGGTCGATCACCCGATGTCGACGGCACGCCACATCCGCGACGAACCAGAGTCGACGGGGAGAAAGTACTAAACAGAGCAAAAAACTAAAAACGACAACAAATCGCGTACCAAATTACCATACATACATAGCCTTACACCCAATCGCGTACCAAATCGACCTAAACCATAAACCCTAAATCGCATTCGCCTAAAAACCCTTACAAAATCAACCATTTCATTCCTAAATCACCATACATACACCATTACACCATAAAAACCAAACAAATGCAACATAAAAAACTAAAGAAGTTCACCATCACCCTAAACCCATTAAAACTCAAGAACATTAATTTTTAAATTACATACCTGCGTCTTGTTTGTCCATGATGTTTCGAGCGAAGGGGGAGTGCGAATGGGGGTGTCTTCGTTCGGTGGTTGCCTTCTGCGTGAATGGAGAGTGTGCGAAATCAGTGGGGAATGGAGGGAGGTTGCCTTCTGCGTGAATGGAGGGAGGTTTTTTTGGTCGATGGTTTTTTGAAAAAGGGAGGGAGGTATTTTTGCTCGATGGTTTTTTGCAAAAGGGAGGGAGGAAGAGAGAGGGATAGAGGGACTTTTCAAAAAAGGAGGGTGCATCTATAAGCCATGGTGTGTTTAGTAAAAATACATTAAATGATACAAAGGGCATTTATGACAATTTGAGGGGGGGTGCATCAGATTTTAGGGGGGATGCGTCCAGAGGGGGAGTGTTCTCAACGCAAATGGAGGTGTAAATAGTCGGACTGCTTTTGAATTGATGGAATGTGGCGTGGGCCTAATTAATTGGAGAAGCTGAAATGGACTTAGGCCCATAAGCTATTAAAAATCCAACTGCTTGCTTATCCATTCTCACACCAAGCATGCAAATAACGTGGGCCTCTATTTAATTTGTTGGCCATGTAACACAAAGTTGATGGACCGTCCATTTATTAATTGGGCTGCAACAAATTTGCTTCTTGGGCTTTTAATTTTCTCTTCAATATCAGCTCCTCCATTCTCGATTTCTTCCTTCGATTGACCCACAAAATTATCGAGGCGTGCTTTGCTCTAAAATGCTCATTTTTCCTATAAAATAGCAAAACACATACATTTCTCCAAATCAAATGCAATTAGTCAATTTAGTGTAGATAATGCACAAAATCCTATAAAATTATGCAAATTAAATACATGGATTTCGAGCAATTTTCACACTAATCACGATGTGCGACAGAAAGCAGCGACGATGGTGGACTTCATGTTTTCAATTTCACGCTCTGATTTTTTTTAATTAATTTTTTATTATTTGGGCCTTTGACCCGGTTCTGATCCAGCCTTGACCCATATTCCATTTTGTTGACGTATGCATGGTACACTCGAGGGCACCTAAGTGTGACCCTATATATATATATATTAATTAATTAATCCTCCCAATTAAAATAAAGATATTCTCCCCCATACACTTGTGTCATACTCCATAAAGGACCAACAAAGGCAATATGTGCATGTAATCAATGGAGCTAAGGCAAAAAATGACTATGGCATCCTTAGCAGTTGTACGAAGCTTCGACGCATTCTCCCAAATTTCATCATTGAAATTTCCAAAAATAAAATTCACCCCATTTTATGTTCTATTTGATGTTGAAATTGACGTTTTATTATAGTTTAAGAATTGTTTTTATGTTCTATTTTTATTTAAATAACTTATATAAAAAAAACAAGAAAAAAAGTGGTTTATGGCGGGGCGGGTTTACCCGTCGGGTTCGCGGGACTGGACGGAGCGGGTTTAGGCAGGTATTGAGACAGGGCGGGGCGGGTAACGGGTCAATTTTTTTTACGGGACGGGTTCTGGGACAGACCATACTCGTCCCATGCCCGCCCCGTTGTCAACCCTAGTTTTTAAAGAAACAGACAAGTGTAGCAACCTCTACTACTGAAGCAGAATACATAGCTGCAGGTAGTTGTTGTAGTCAGCTACTATGGCTTATGCAACAACTCAGAGACTACAACATTGTAGAATCTAATGTACCAATATTCTGTGACAGCAATAGTGCCATTGCTATTACTCAAAATCCCATTTTACATACTAGGTGCAAGTATGTAGATGTTATGCATCATTTCATTATTAGGGATCATGTTGAGAAAAAGAACATTCGCATGGAAAAGATACATGCTGACATACATTGAGCTGACATTTTTACAAAACCATTAGCTGAAGCACGATTTAGAGAATTATGCATTAGCCTAGGATTGATTGATCTTGACCTTACTTGTGCATAGTACTGTACTAACAAGACATATATCCATACCAAGAGTAAAGCAGATCAGAAGTGTCCACTACAAACCAGATCATACTCCTTCAAACTTGATTCAATTAGGTAAACAAGGTCAAACAAGATGACTAAAATACCCGATGAGGAAGCTGGTAAAGTTGAGGGTAATATTAGGGGAATATACAATTAAGGGGGAATCTATGATTTCTTAAAGATCCTTATGTTGCCTCCTAAATCAGACGAGTCATCTTGATAATACCTTGATTATAATTCATGTTTGATATTCGACTTAATTATTCTACTCTACTTCTAGTACCCATGTTAACACTTCTACTAAGGTAGATAGGTACAAGAAGACGTTCGACTCATCAGACGAGCAAAAGCACAGTCGAAGGAGGAACTCGCCTTGTGCATGATAAGAACACTCTACTGTTCTGATGAACTCGAACATAACAGATAAGATCTTACATGTTTTGTGTTTCACTAGGTAAATATACACATTCTAAGGGTATCAATGTAATTTGAATTGAAATTTTCTGGAAAACTTAGATCTGGATTTATACACTCCATTTAATGAGGTGTATACACCCAGTTTCCTGCCTAAACCTACTGGACTAGGGCAGATGAGTACACTCTTCTGTTCTATCCAATAGAAAAGACGGATTCCAAATATTACAATATCAAATCACATAATATTCTTGATCACAACACTAAATTTCAAAGGTTTTTGATCTACCGTTAGATCACTCCATTTAAATCTAAACCACTCGTTCAAAAACCCTATTCTCTTAAAGCCTTCTTCTCCAAGTTTTACTCCCCACGTTTTCGTAAATATCCTACTTTCACGCACTCTAAATCATTCTTATCTACTTATATTCTTTGTTAGTTACTCTACTATTCTCAATCGACAATGTCTACTCTTACAATTTTCAATTCAGAGACTAACATGCATGCTCAGTTTAATGTTGCTAAATGGGCTACTGAAGGAAAGGTGCAAGTTGAGAGTTCGGTGTTCTTCAAAGGGAGGCATTCTGATGATAACAAGAAGATTCTAATCAAATGCTTTTGATGTGGGTTGAAACCTTATTTGGAAGGTGTTCCAAAGACGGTGTTTGAAGAAGAGGTCCTAGAATTCTACTCTTGTGCTACCCACAGAGGCGGCTACATTGAAGCCTTTGTTGGTGGAAGGCGAATCAAAATCACAAGGAATGTGTTGGATGAAGTTTTTCAACTTAAACAGGGTTCTATTGATGTTGAGCAGTATGGAACCGATCAAGAATTGAGGTACTTAAGTATTTTCTACAGCAAGAAATTGAAGCTGAACAATGATGGCAAAGTGCCAGCTGTGAAGAAGAATCAATTGTTGCCCAAGTACAAGACGCTTTTGGACATTGCGAGCAAAATGTTGCTGAGTGTCACCGGAAGTTTTGATGCAGTGACTCAACAAAAGGCGAGAGTCATGGCTGCAATCTATGATGGAATAACTGATGGGGATTGGCAAAAGTTATTCATGGATCGATTGATGTACTTCTCCAAAAATGTCAGAGTTGATAGGTCGACTCAAGAATGGACTGTCTCAGTTGTTGTAGGATTCGAAAACAAGTTAAGTATCCTACTACTCGTCTTGCTACCAAATAGATCAATTTGGAGCAAAGGAAAGCCTTTCCACTTTTCAAAATTCTATCTTATGAAGGATGCTTTGGATAGATAAAATCGGGAAAGACAAGTTGAGAAGAAAAGGCAAATCGAAATAGATTAGAGAGACGCCCTAATCGAGCCTGAGTCATCTGGTGAAGAGTCTGATGGATCAGACAAGGAGACTCATGATGCTGGTACAAGTGGTGCTCTTGTTGAGTACAACTCGGATAAGGCGATGATAGAGGTTGTTGATTCGGAAAAGACTGAATCAGACGAGTCTTCAGAAGAAGAGGTAGAAACAGAGGAAGAACACAATGCCAGAATCAGCAAGAAGTTGGAAGCTTTGGTTCCTGGTCCTCCTCCTCCTACTCATCTGGTGACCGAATCATCATCATCACCAGCCAAGAAGGTAAAAACGGTTAGTTCACCTATCGTTTCTGCACCTATTCTATCTCCTCCTTCTATTCCGATTAAAACCAAGGCCAAAACACATCATTCGCGTGCCAAACTTGATCCCCTAGCCCCTCCAAAGTTCGTGCAACACTTAAGTTCCTTATTAACCCAAGACACTACTATATACGCATCAGCTGATACTTCGACAGTTGATCCCCTAAACCTAACCACATTTGAGCCCCTAGAAACCGCAGACCAAATTTTATCCCTACCCAAAACAGAATATGTTGACCCCAACCCTACTGATTTGGGAACTCCATTGGCTGACACTTCGGCTATTGAGAAGAGGACCACACTCTCTCAATCTTCCCAACCAAATCAGTTTGCATTATTGGTCGATTACCCATTGTGCATGCAAGAAAGGAGACTTCGTGCACAAATGACCAAAAATTTGTTGAAAACGTTGCCATCAGTCGAGATCGATACAAATTCTGAGGCGTATTAGAAGTTGATTCGAATATGCACCTGGGTCACTTTGAGGAAAGGACCAGCAAAGGACATGTTTGAAGTCATTATGGGCATGGGTGGAATAACAAACTTTCAAGATTGAGAGTTAGAACAAAAAGAGAACAGTGGTGTCAAGAGATACACTAAATTACTCTCATCAGACGCATTGACTGCTCTAGTCAAGAAGATGTTGTCTATTCCAGATGAGGTTACTGACTCTGTCAATGAAGATGTTCCTGAGAAAGTTGAAATGGAACACGAGACTTCTATTTCTCAAGTTGAGAAGAAGAGTATTGGTATACAAGTTTCAGAAGAAGAGTTGGTGCTGGAAGCTGAACCAGAAAAGTTAGAGTCTTCTGATCCAAAGAGTGAGCTAGAAAATCCTTCTGATCAATTAAGAGGTTTGGTGTTCAAATTCCAAGTGGAACATGTTCACAGCCTGAGAACTGATGTTGGGCAGATCACTAGACAAGAAGAAAAGTACTTCCCAGAAGAGACTTGTGCTTACGTTGTAAAGTTTGCTGAAATGGTCAAGAAAGATTCTGACGAGGCTGAAAGAAGAGTCAAAGCAGCAAGGTTAGCAATTGTACCTTACTCTCCTCCATTAAATTTAAAAGCTATAGTAGGAAGCGTTCTACCAGTAGATGCAGATGAGGTCTTGCCTACTGAGACAAGTTTAGTTGAAGTTCCTGTTGCTGAAGATGAAGTTGTTCCTGATAAAGGTGTTCAAACGACTATTATTCAGAAAGTTTCTATTGATGATTTGAAGAAGGATCTTCAAATGGTGATCAAATCTTCGATAGATGAGTTCTTGAAGTCAGACTTAAGACAAGTGCTTCTAGAACAGAACAATACTCTTGTTACTGATTCAAAAATGATGATTATGAATGAAGTGAATCAGTTAGATGTTGATTTCAGACAAGAGATGTTCAATCAGCTAGATACGTTTCTATAGAATCAAGTCGAGTATTCTAAGAAAAGTTCACTTGACTTTGCAAGAGTCTTGGCTACTCAATCTAAGAAAATGGAAAGAGTCTATATGACTAAGATTGAGATTGCAGATGAGCAGAGAAGAGAGGCTTATGCTCAATTGCAAGAGGCAAGAACGCAGCTAGATATGATGAAAGCTCTAAATTCATTGAGATTGACTTCTACTCATTTATTTAAGAATGAATTCAATCTATCTTCCAAGAAGCTTGAATTTACAGCAGATCGACTTGAAAAGCTCAGTCAAAATGATAGTCATCAAAAGCAGATTGAGAAGGCTACTGTGCTGATGAAACAGGTAGTACAAGAAGAGATGACTAGGTTTACTTCCATTTTTACCTTGAAGGCTGCTGATGAAGCCAAAAAGGGGGAAGATGAGCAGATTCTAGTTGAGAAAGAGCAGACTCAGATTCAAGAAGAGCAAGTCAGACCTAGAAGAGGTAGACTAGTGAAGGCTCATGTGAAAGAACAAACAACTGAAGAATTGAAGAAAATTGCTATTGGAAAATGAAATATGTCTGAAGAAAATTGGTTCAGATCAAACAAGTAAAGCAAAATCTTGAAATCAAGGAACCAAGTGTGAAAGAATCGATAGGTCATATTCTAGCTGATATCGATGAAGTCTCGATTCATAAGAAGCGGAAAATTGAAGATGATAAATATGCAAACAAGAAAGTGTTAGGAAAACACATCAAGAAGTTGAAAGACAGCAAGGCAAATCCTGAAGTCTTTGAAGATGCATTTATTGACAAATTCATTGATGCTGAGCATAGTGAAGTACGGAAAATTCTCAAGAAGAAATGGGAAATAGCTCACTGGATTATCAGACGATATGGTGAAATATCTTCAAAAGACGAGTTGTTTATGAATTTTGAGAAGTTCATGGAAGCAGAAGACAAAGACTTATGGAATCTAATCATAAGGATTGCGACTGCTACTGGTTATAATATTCTCTCACCTGAATTTCCTAAGTGGGAAACGCCTATGCTTTCTTCTGGAAAACGAATTGATTTCAATGTTATCAAGAAATTCGAAGAACAGGTCCTAGATGAAGAAAAGATTGATAATGAAGATCATATTTATGATATTCATAGAAGAATTCTCGATGCATTCCAAGTTCCGGATAAAGAAGCAAAGACGGACAGTGGTGGAAGCATGTGAAGTAAGAAGATTATATTTTATTTTAGTTTCATTTTGATATTTTACTAAGTATTTGTAATCTATCTGATCTACTTTGATGAATGAAAAAGATGAAATATTTTGATGATCTATATAAGATAACTACTTAATTGATCTACTGATTTAAATAATTCAAATAGTTTTGACTTCATCAAAAAGGGGGAAATTGTTGGGATATGAATCCTAAGAAAAGTCCAAATTGATGAAAAGTATAGTTTTGATAAGCCAAAAAGAAGAACTTGAATATATTCTAAGTATGAGACAAGATTAGATGAGTTAAAAGTAATATTAAAATATGATTAAGTATGAAAGTATTTTACATAGGATTTTATAATAAGCTTTAATTGATGTATAAAAGCTTATGTTTATATTCTGTATTGATGTAATAGTTTATAAGTTGACTAAGCTGATTTATAAAGCTAATTCATTGTTCATTGTTCTTAGTTCGAAGAAGTTCGTTGTAAAAGGAACAAGAAGGTGGTGTACACAAGATCGTAGTCTTAATCTTAGGACTTTAAACAACAAGTAGTGAATTTCATTATTGGATAGTGAGAGTAGATGTAGGCTTATTGACTGAACCACTATAAAATCTCTCGTGTCCCATTTACATTTAGTATTTCATATTATTTTTAAGAATAATAATTCGTATAAACAGTCGGATCGAAAGATCAAGCTGAGTAGACGAGTTAACTAAGCTTACAGGATTAGAAAGGTTTTCATTAAGAAGCGAGTATAAATAATAAGGGCTCATATTATTGATAATACACATAATACTTTTAGATTGGTATAACTAAGTTTTGTTATTAGTTGACTGAATTAACTAAGAAGTTAAGATCAGTAGACTAGTACATAAGTTGAGTTCATATCAGCAGACTAAGAAGAAACTATACTCTGATACATTTTGGAAAATGTTTAAAAAGTTTATTCACCCCTCCCCCCTAGACTTTTTACTTTAACTCAATATTATCTCGCTCTCTGGGACCAATAGAGATTAATATCACATTTGGACTGTGAGAGTGGATGTAGGATTGAGATCTGAACCGCTATAAATTTATATGTTCTTTACTACTTTAATATTAACTGTTATATTCATGCATGTTTGCATAACATTATTTTAAAGACATATCTTATATCAGCTGATATCAACTAATACCTCTATATTCACTTGCTGATCATCGCAGAGCAATGACACTTGGCTGACTCATCGTTTTGATTTCGAAAAGATATTATGAAAAAAATTCTAACATCGTAGTCGAGAGTTGTGCTATTTTTTGTACTCATTTGTATCACCTGACACCAAGTTAGCTGATCAAGCATAAAATGTCTTCATAAAAGTTTTTCTGGGGACCGTCATCCTCTACAATTAAGAACAGTATAATGGTTTTGATATCACTTGCCATGCTTTATGGGTAACAATATATTTCTACCTATAGGGAACTATAAAATCACTCAGGTTTAATGCTTAAAAGCTTAATACGGATGTTTTAGTGTGTTGATTGCATTTGAATTCTTGTAGTAATCTTCAAATAGCTTCATTCTTGAAGTGAAATAATGTCCGTTAGAGGAGATAGTAATCCATTCCATAAATTTTAACATTTTAATTTTTCAAGGGTGTGCATGCAAATGATACATGAAATTACGTCCATTTATGAAAACTTCATTCATTCTTCAGAGTTGGTTATTCGTAGTGTCATGTGTCATTTGATGAATGGTCTTCATTCTAAATATTCTCTAACGCTTGAATAACAACATTGTGCGTCTTAGGTTTTATACTAAGCCGTCAATTTGATTTAGGCTTGATTCCCATGAAATAAGACTTCAGGCTTCTTGATATAGGCTTCTTGATATTTAATACTTCACTTGAAATTTGCACTGAGTCTTGACTTGAACTTTAAGTTGTTTCTTGGACAAGTCATTTGAGGACATAACCTCTGATTTTTTTCTAGACAACTCCTTTGTCAATCTCAATTTTTACGGCTCTCTAGACTTCAACTTGAGCTCAGTTTGCCCCATAATTCAATTGCATTTGTCTTTAGTTAATGTCATGTCATTCTTGAGTCTATAATCCACAACTATAAAAGTCAAATGGAAATACAGTACTAAAGACATTTATGCTTCAAACAAAAACTAGAATGAACTACCTTGTTCATCTTGGACTCAGGATATTCATGAGTGTAATGACCATGCTTGTTGAATCTATAGAATGTCATCATACTCTTATCCATTTTTTAGTCTAACACATTTCTTCTTAACATTAGGATTGATACTTAAATACCCCACAATTTGTTTTCAGTATTAGACTACTTTCCATTTCATTCCGTCCAATATCTCTTACGATTAGAACTTAATTAAAAAATGAGAACACTCGATGAAAACTTGACAACTCCATATCACTCATCATATAACTCAGTATTTTGAGTTGTCTAAGTGAGAATCTTGATACTTTCATCAAGAGTCATTGCAACCTTCAAGTGTTCCCGGCTACCACGAAGTGATCGAATTCGATCCCAAATTTTATGTTCATCGGAAAAATGAACCATTTTTCTTTCAAGTCATATACGTCTTTTTTATCATTTTTAATTAGAAAAATGAAGTGCACATAATCACAGACCATATATGTCATATGACTGAGTTTACTAGCATCTCTCAAATTATCTAACTATTTTTCTTTCAAGTCCTATACGTCTTTTGATCATTTTTAATCCGAGTTTCTATCATTATTACAGCCTTTGAGTTTTCAATTTGATTAACTCGACGATTATTTTATTGTTATTGTCTGGTTTTAAATCGAAGTAATTCAAGCAACTACAGTGGTTATTCAAGAAAGATCTTGTTTCAGCTACATTATCAGACAATTTCTTTGAAGATTTCAGATAATCTTCAATGTATTTTATTCGTTCTTGTACTTTAGTACCAACATTATGAAATAAATAATGAAAAAAAATGCATATCGGGATATATTCCCCATCGGGATGTTACTCTAACTTCTCAAGCTAAGAATATTGGATCTCCAAAACAATTAGTTCAACAACTAATTTACTTGTATCTTTTACCCAATCATCAATCATTTATTCTCATAAAATTATCACTATTTCTACAATACTCCAACCTAGACATAATTGCATCTCAGAAAATTACACAAAGTGTTTTTGAAAATGTCTTAGCTCAAGCTTTGACTTTAATTAATTCCTGAGCTATTCAATCGACATATTTTTATGTGATAATAAAAAAGCAATAACTATACATCTTCATTAAGTAGCGTAAAGTTCCAAAAAAAATGTATGTAGCTCTTCTTCATGTAATTCTTAAAAATCATGGAGCATAACTCCATTATCTCGAATTCATTGAACATTAATGTTCATATATTGAGTCATACCCATAAAACGAACAACAATTAAAACATATGAATGGTCACAAACTTTAACACGTGAATTTTAAGTTCACAATTACGTTAAGGATATGAATTTCATGCATAATTAGCTAATTTACAAGTGAAATAAGTTCAACTATATATGGTTCTCATTCATATAGATAAATAAGTACTCAAACTTTCAATAGTTCAAATACCTCAATACCATGCAAATTAAGAATCTACATGAAAAACGGAGCTCACATGATTTATTTATTTTTGAATAAAAATTGGAGTTAAAACGAGACTGAATGAGCCAGAACAAGATTACAAGGGTTGAAAACATCATCATGCGCCAGAAAACAACTTCGGCCGACCGAAAAACCACCCAGAAACGCCAAAAAAGGCGGTACGCTGCCACGT
The DNA here is from genome assembly GCA_963675135.1 of Galeopsis tetrahit. Lineage (NCBI taxonomy): Eukaryota > Viridiplantae > Streptophyta > Magnoliopsida > Lamiales > Lamiaceae > Galeopsis > Galeopsis tetrahit. Next base: position 21,165,319 of record OY776130.1, read on the forward strand.
GTCGATACTCACCCAAAAAAACTTGTATGCGCCGCCACGCGCATCAACTCTCAGACCAAACGATTTCACGCGCCACTAGTAGACTGCACGTGCGATCCCACATGCCATCAAGCGCAACCAGTAGCACCGTCCCCTTCCGCGCGTGGTTTTCACGCACCCGTTAGCAATAGTCGCTACCTTCCGTGCGTGTTAGTCACGCTCCGTTTATGTGTCACCGAGTATACGTTGTGTCAACATGAGTTACGACCCATGTTGAGTCGGGTCAACTCAGTATCCCAGTGAGTCAACTCGCCTTATTTGACAAGATCTTGACTTGGTCTAAGGTTAAGTTTCAGAATTTACACATAGGTCCTTAGAGAATATATAATTCATAAAACCCAACCCCTACATTTTCTTAAACTTTGCAAAAAATTCCCCGGAACGTATGAATTTACAAAAATTCACATCTCACCAGTTTCTTAACCAAAATTAACGAACTTTATATCAATGGAATTTTCATTCAATGTACATCTATTCAGTATAATCTCCAATCAAAATTTCTGTAAAACTTTAATGACCAATTTTTTTCTCTCAAACGGTAAGGCAAAAAATTATGATATTTTCCAAATATCATCTAAACTATACGACGCATGTATAGTAAAAAAAAAATAGCCCTTAATTCTACCATTTCAAAATATCTAAAATATGATTTTTCTTTTTTTTTTTATAGATTCTTCATAATAGCAATGCGTAATTAACAAATTAATTACATGTATACTTTTAAATGAGAAATCAATGTATGTATGAGAATCCAACACATTGACTCTAGTACCAATGTTGGAATTAAATAGAGATTAGAACGAACCAATCTCCTATTGTGGCAAGAATTGTAGGTCCCGAAGATGAGTTAATATCGAGGGAAGCTAAAGAAAATGTCTAGAGGGGGGTGAATAGACTTTTCTAAAATCTTTCGATATATCAAAATTAAGCAATATGCGGAATACAAAAATTAATAATGAGCCCAACTAAAGTTTATACTCAATCTTCAAAATTCGAGAACTCTGTTCTATACTCAACTTGTCTTGTTCAGTTATGTAAGTAAACAATTAAGCAATTAAACAAAACAGTAAAGTAAACAACACAAACAATTTATAGTGGTTCGACAACTTGTCTACATCCACTCTCACAACCCAGTTGTGATGTTTCCACTAACTCTTCCAATCGAGTACAAAGTGTGAGTTCTTGTTCTTTTGAGTCCCAAGAAAAAGACTTAGATCTTCTCGACTATACTACCAAGTATATCTTCAATCTTACTAGAAATTTACAAGTATCTAGCAACTTGATAACAGTAAACAAAAAACAAAAAACTTATTCAGTAGCAGTCTTCTGGTTTCTTCACTTGTCTTCTGACTTGCTTTCTGAACTTCAGTAAACTCTGAGAGTAATCTTCTTCGAATGCTTCAGTATGCTTCAGTATATGGATTCGCAGTAGTCTTCAAACGATGAATACCTTGAGGTATTTATAGACTTCTGAAATCAAGAACTTAGTTAGTTGTAACCAACTCTTCTTGAAAACTAACTTCCAACTGAATCTTCTTATCCACGCGTTTTAAGTTAAATTAGTTATTTCTAACTAACTCTGATCCTTATCTTTCCACGCGCTTCTCTTGAACTTCACTTTAAGTTGACTTGTCTTGTTGAGTCTTGTAGACCATCTGTCTTCAGTAGTAGACTTCATTCTTCTTGTCTAGTCTGGTCTTCTTGTGCGATCTCCAATAGTAGACTATTCTAATCCTAACAAGACTATTACATTACTTTAAGCTCTTCTCTTATAAAGCTTAGTCAACTTAAAAACTATACAATGAATCTATCTATTACATACGAAAATCATGAGCTCTATACAATGATTATTATAGCTCAATAACAACCTAAACAATCAATATAACCAAATATGAAGTACTTATAAATCGTACTTATCTTTCAATATAAAAACAATACTTATCTATCATATGTGAACTTATGTGAACTCTACTGGTCTGTTCAAGATGACTCCTCTTAACTAGACTAGATCAGTCAACACTTAGAAAAATTCAAACTACTTTTGGCTTATCAAAACTTCATCTTATCTTTTAATATCATCATGTAAGACTTGTTTCAGGATTCATATCCCAACAATTTCCCCCTTTTTGATGAAGCCAAAACTACTTGAATATTTTCTCAATAGTAGACTAGTTAAGTAGTTATCTTGTCTTAACATCAAATAGTACTTATATTTTCATTCATTCAAAAAAATGATACCAGTAGATATTACACATACTTATCAAAAATAAAAAACTAACAAAAATCAATCAGAGCAAATAAAATAACAAAAACTAATCAGTTATGTTACCTCCTTCAAGATTAGGAACACAAAACGCATTTATGAGTCTTCTGTGTATAACTGAAGTATGCTCATCATCATCAATCTTCTCTTTATCCAGTAGCTCCTCTTCAAACTTCTTGATTTGATTAAAATCAACTCTTTTTCCAGAGCTAGTCATAGGACATTTCCATATTGGGAATACAGGGACAAGAATATTGAAATTTGCTCCAGCAGATATCCTCAAGATCAAATTCCACAGCATCTTGTTCTGACCTTCCATAAACTTGTCGAACATAGAATACAACTCATCTGGACTTTCAGAGTCACCAAACTTCCTGATTATCCAATGATCAAGTTCCCATTGCTTCTTCACTTTCATCCATTCAGCTCGATGTTCTCTATCAATGAAGTAGTCAATGAACTGATCTTCCATCTGATCTACATCTGCCTTCAGCTTCTGTAAACCTTCAATGTGTCTACCAATCTTCTTCTTGTTTGCATAGTGAGCTTCATCATTTGGATCAACAACCTTCTGCTTCTTCTCAACTATCGCAGTAGGTTCTTCAGCTTCAATAGCTAACTTTATCTTGACTCGTCTGGTCTGAACCTCAGCTTCTGAAGATGCAACACCTTTGCCTTTCTCCAATCTCTTCTGCTCATCAGCTTTAGCTTGCTCAAGCTCTGCAGTCTTGACTAGCTTGCCTCTTTTAGGCCTTCTTAGCTCTTGAATCGCAGTAGCAGCTTCCTTCTCTTCCGGTTCAGCAGACTTATCTTTCTCAACTCTACTAGTCTCTTCCCCCTTTTTGGCTTCATCATTTGCCTTAAGAGTGAAAAGACTTGTAAATCGAGTCATTTCTTCCTTCACAGCTTCCTTCATCGCTTCAGCAGCCATCTCGATCTGCTTTTGATGCGTCCTGTCGTGACTTATCTTGTCAAGACGATCAGTAGCCAACTCCAGCTTCCTTGAACTTGAAACTATTTCATCTTTGAAATATGTAGCTGTTTGGCGAAGAAGTGTGTTCTGCTCTGTTAGCTCTGTGAGAACAGCTCGAGAACGCACCAACTGATCTTGTGCTTCCCGTCTTTGTTCATCAGCAATCTCAATTTTGACCCTGTAGAGTCTTTCCATTTTACTTGACTCTTCAGCTAACGAACGAGCAAATGAGATAGATCTCTTTTTAGAGAAATCAACCTGCTTCTTCAGGAAACTTTCAACTTCAGCATACATCTCTGCTCGGAAAGTTGAGTCCATCTTGTTGACCTCTCCAACAATCAATTCTCTTGAGCTGTCAAGAAGTGATTGGTTCTGCTCAACTAGCATGTCTTTCACCTTTGAGTGCAGGAACTCATCTATAGCAGAGTGTACAACTTCTTTCAAATCCGTCTTCAACTCTTCAAGATAGCCTTCAGGAAAGACTTGGGTAGACGACTGAGCTTCAACCACTATTTCTTCTTGGACTTTCTCTACAAGCTCATCTTCTTTGAACATAACAGCGTCCATGAATTCATCGTCTTCTTTTCCAAACTTGAAAGAGTCAACTTCTTCAGAACTGTCAGCCTCCTCTTCAGCTTGTTCAGGAGCATTTTCTAACTCCAATAAGGGTTCTGAGGTCTGAACAGCAATATCAGCAACTTCTGGTTTTACCTCTTCTTCTACCAGATCAGTTTGAGTTCCAACATCGAACGAGAACTCTTCTACCAGAACACCATCAGGAATGCTAAACATCCTTTTTACAAGATCAACTAAGGCCTTGCGAGGGAATAATTCTGAATGGTCTTGAACACCACTGTTCTCTTTTTGTTCCATCTCCCAATCCATAAAATTGGAGATTCCACCCATGCCTTGAATGACCTCAAAAAGATCATCTGTTGACGATTTCTTCAATGAGAACCAGGTGCATATCCTTACGAGTTTCTCAAACTGCTCCGAGTAAGTGTCGATTTCAAGAGTTGAGAGCTGCTTCTTCAAATTCTTGGATACTCGAGCACGAACTCTCTTCTCTCTTAGACAGATAGGATAGTATACCAAGGATTCAAATCTAACATCAGACGGGTTCTGAGCAGGTGGGGTCCCTGTCTCAGCTGTTGCAGTGGCAACTGGCGTCTTGTCTGAAGTAGATGGGTTGGAGGGTTCAACATATTCTGTTGAGGGTAAGGAGAGATTTTGGAGTGTGGTTTCTGGGGGCTGCGATGTGGCAAGGTTTCGTGTGACAACTGTCGGAGTATCAGTTGTATCCTTTATGGGAGTGTTTTCAGGATGACTGGCTCTAAGCGGTAATGTTGCCAGTACTTGAGAGGTTGAGGGTACAGGATGAGGCCTAGGTCGATGTGACCTAGCCTTGGTTCGAACAGAGGAGAGAGAGAGAGGAATTGAAACAAATTGTGAAGAGGTACCAACCTGAGGACTCAACTCGTCTTGTTGAGTAGGCGACCCAACTCTCACGAGTGTGTACATTTCAGGAATTTGAGCACTTGGCTCCTTCTCTTGTTCCGACTCCTCTTCCGACTGAGTCTTCTCTGAGTCAGCTGCACTGGACTCAGCTATCGCAACGTCCTCCGATTCTTCAACATCGGACCCGTCTTCTGAAGAACTAGACGAGTCAGCATACGGCAAAGCTGCTGAATCATCAACCTGAACTTGCCTTGGGGCAGATGGCCTTGCAGCAACTTGCTTCTTTAGCGCCTCCTTCTTCAGATAGAACTTCAATGGGTGAAAGGGTTTTCCTTTGCTCCAATCAGATTTGTTTGGCAACAACAAGGGTAGTAAGATACTCAGCTTGTTGCCAAAACCAACAACATTCGACACCACCCAACTGCAAGAGTCGGTGTCAACCCTAACACTTCGCTCGAAATACATAATCCGATCAGCTATCAACTTGAACCAATTGCCCTCTGTGATTCCGTCATATATCGCCGCCATCACTCTCGCCTTGCCTAGAGTGACTGAATCATGAGAGCCAGTGGCACATAGCAACATTTTGCTTGCTATGTCCAGAAGGGTGTGATATTTCTCAAGGAGTTCCCCCTTCTTGACGGCTGGGAGCTTGCCATCCGGTTTCAGCCTCATCTTCCTTCCACAGAAGATGCTCAAATACCTCATCTCCTGCCCGGTAGCATAGTTTTCCACATCAATCGTTCCGATGGGTAACTTAAAATGCTTGAACAAAACCTCGCGAGTGAGTTCAACTCGACTCGTTCCAATGAATGATTCGATCACATCTCCTCGCCTGGTGGCGTTGGCATAGAATAGCAACACCTCTGCTTCCAACACGACCTGAGGGAATGCCTCCAGATACGGTTTCAATCCACATCGAATGCACTTATTGATAATTTCTTGGTTTCCTTCAGTGTGTAACCCTTTGAAGAACATCGATGGCTCCACATGCACTTTCCCTTCTGCAGTGAACTGGGCAAGATCAAACTTAGCTTGCATGTTAGTTCTCACATCAAATAGAGAGACAATCGACATCTTAGGTAGATAGAGTAAGAACATGGGAGTTTGATTTTGCAAGAAATTCGAGAGCTAGAATAGGAGAGTTATGAAAACGTGGGGCAAGTTGTGTGTGGAAGATGGGTTTTGTTAGGACTGAAATTCTTATCCAACGGCCAAGATCGAAGGATAAGATCCAACGGTTGGGGCTTTTGGAATTCAGTTACGGAATCGAGAATATTATGTGATTTGATATTGTAAAATTTGAAATCCGCCTCTTCTATTAGTTAGGTCAGGGGAGTGTACTCATCCGACCTTGTATAGTAGAGTGGTGTGCGAACTGGTGTATGCACCTCATTAAAATGGGAGTGTATAAATCCAATTCTAGGGTTTTCCAACTTTAGCATTATCGAATTACCATAATACCCTTAATTCGTTTTGATTAAACACTTAACATATTTAGATCAAAAGAACACTTATCTTGTCTGTTCGAGTCCATCCAGAACAGACGAGTAGACTTATGAACACAAGACAAGTTCCCCCTTCGCCTGTGCTTGTCTATTCTGAACGTCGAACGACTTCATGTACCTATCTCATCATATGACACGTATAATCGAAGGTACAAGTAGAGTAAAATAAATAAGATGAATATCATTCTAAAGCAATGATCAAGGTTTCGAACAAGATGACTTCTAACAAACATAAGAGTCAACATAAGGATATTTAACAAATCATAGATTCCCCCTTAAATGTTTATTCCCTTAGTATTACCCTCAGCTTTACCAGCTTCCTCATCGGGTTGTTTGGTCATCTAGTCTAGCCTTGTATACCTGTCTGTTACGTGAGTAGTCGAGTGCTCTGTTCTGGTCTCCTTATTTGTTTGATGTACCTAACTGGTTAGTACATGTTTATAGGCAAGTAGGGTCTAGATCAATTAGCCCTAAACTAATGCATAACTCACGAAATCGAGCTTCAGCTAATGGTTTTGTGAAAATATCAGCTCTTTGAAAATCAGTATGAATCTTTTCCATGCGAATATCCTTCTTTTCTACATGATCACGTATGAAATGATGCTTCACATCAACATGCTTACAACGTGTGTGCAAAACAGGATTTTGTGTAATGGCAATGGCACTATTACTATCACAGAAAATAGGAACATTTGATTCATGTATGTTGTAATCTCTAAGTTGTTGCATAAGCCAGAGTAGTTGACTACAACAGCTACCAGCAGCCATGTACTCGGCTTCGGTAGTGGAAGTAGCAACACTAGTCTGCTTTTTCGAAAACCATGAAATGAGTTTTGTGCCTAAAAATTGACAAGAACCAGAAGTAGATTTCCTATCTATTCTACAGCCTCCAAAGTCTGAGTCTGAGTAGCCACTTAAGGATAGATCATCATTTGAGGGATACCATATACCACGATTGATGGTCCCTTTCAAATATTTCAGAATCCTTTTGGTGGTTTCCATGTGACTTTCCTTTGGATTGGCTTGGAATCGAGCACAAACACCAACAGAGAATGCAATGTCTGGTCTACTAGCAGTTAGATACAGTAGAGAACCAATTAATCCACGATAATAAGATTGGTCAGCACATTTACCGCGTTCATCTGGATCCATTCTGTAAGTTGGTTGCATCGGTACGCCAGTAGACTTACAAGTCTTAATCCCGTACTTGTCTAGAAGATTTCTAGTGTACTTTGCCTGATTTATGAAAATCCCTTCTGGGGTCTGTTTTACTTGAAGACCAAGAAAGTAATTCATTTCACCCATCATGGACATCTCAAATTTACTTTGCATGAGTGTCGAAAAACTTTCACTTAGCTTTTTGTTAGGTGACCCAAAAATGATGTCATCTACGTAAATTTGGACGAGTAAAATGTCTTTCCCTTCTTGTCTTCTGAACAAGGTTCTATCTACCTTGCCCTTAGTAAAACCATTTTCCAATAGAAAGAGAGAGAGAGTATCATACCATGCTCTTGGAGCTTGTTTTAGTCCGTATAAGGCCTTCTTCAATCTGTACACCTGGTCGCCTTTGACTTCGAAACCTGGAGGTTGTTCAACATACACTTCTTCCACAAGAATACCATTAAGAAATGCACTTTTAACATCCATTTGATATACAGTAAACTTCATGTGAGCAGCATATGCAAAGAACAATCGAATGGCTTCTAGTCTAGCAACAGGAGCATATGTTTCATCATAGTCTATGCCTTCAGCTTGTGAATAGCCTTGGGCTACTAGTCTAGCCTTATTCCTAACGACTACATCATTCTCATCTTTTTTATTTTTGAAAATCCATCGAGTGCCAACTACATTATGATGTTTAGGCCTATCGACAAGTTCCCAGACGTCGTTTCGAACAAACTGGTTCAACTCGTCTTGCATAGCGATGATCCAATTACTATCAGCCAATGCCTCTTTAACAGTGGTATGCTCGATAGATGAGAGGAAACAACACCAGCAAAACATAGTTGGACTAGGCTGTTCTTGCGACTCAAAGAGTTGTCGTCTAGTCTTCACACCAACAATAGAGTCACCAATAATATTTTCAGTATCATGCGCAGATTTCCATGTGTTTCTATTCTTAACAGTAGCACTATCATCATCTATATCATGTACAGCATCATGCATGTCAACATCATTTGTATCATCAACAGATTCACCAGGAGTTGTGGAGTCAACTAGAGCAGGCATGTCAGCTGGTCTAGAAGACTTACCTTGAGCACTTACCTTCTCTTTGTCATCAGACTCGAGAGCTTTCATGAATGGATTGTAGGCTTGAACGGATTCATATACCTCTGAATCTTTGTTAGATTCGATCGTTAGCTCAGTAATTTTCTCACTGATCTTGTTGGTAGACGAGTCCTGTCGAGATTCATCGAAAACCACATGTGGTGTTTCTTCCACACAAAGAGTTGAGTAGTTGAATACCCTAAATGCCTTGCTAGTCGAGGAGTATCCTAAGAATATCCCCTCGTCTGCTTTGGCATCGAATGCATTCAACTTGCTCTTTCCATTGTTATGGATGAAACACTTACAACCAAATATATGGAAATATGAAATGCGGGGTTTTCTACCTTTCCAAACCTCATAAGGTGTCTTGCCTAGAGCTTTGTTGATCGCGCTTCTGTTCTGTGAGTGGCATGCAGTATTGATAGCTTCTGCCCAAAACTTTTGAGGCGTATTGTACTCGGCTATCATGGTTCTACACGCTTCTTTGAGAGTTCGATTCCTTCTTTCTGCTACACCGTTTTGTTGTGGTGTCCTGGCTGCACTTGTAAGATGCTGGATACCACGTTTAGCACAGAAATCTTTGATATAGCAATTAATGAACTCAGTTCCCTTGTCACTACGAATCTTGACAATGGACTGGTTCTTCTCAACTTGTAACTTCTTCAACAGTTCAGGCAGAAGTGTTTGTGTATCACTCTTCTTGTGTAGGAAGACTACCCAAGTAAACTTAGAATAGTCGTCTACAACAACAAGAGTGTACCTTCTACCATTCAAGGTTGGAGGAGTTATCGGACCATGAAGGTCCATATGTAGGAGTTCTAGGACTCTACTAGTTGAGAGAGTAGGAATTGACTTAAAAGAACATTTCACCTGTTTACCCTGTTGACAAGCCGTGCATACATGTGACTTGTAGTAAACTTCATTGGAAATACCTTCTACAAGGTAATCTCTGGCTATCTTATTAAGAACCTTAAAGTTTAGATGACAGAGGCGTCTATGCCAGAGCCAGCCAAGTTCTTTAGGATTCTTCGTAAGTAGACAGGTGTCCCTCGGACAACTGTTCCAATTCACTATGTACACACTTCCTTGTCTTACGCCGACTAGTAGGACTGTGTGTGTCCTTTTGTCAATGATCTGACATTTGCGGCTTTTGAACTGCACCTTGTATCCACGATCACAAAACTGTGAAACAGAGAGTAAATTATATTTCAAACCTTCAACATATGAGACATCTTGTATCTCTACGTCTCCATTCCGGATGTAACCAAATCCTTTAGTGACAGCAGTGGAGCTATCACCAAATATCACTTTTGGTCCTTCTTGCTCATGGTAACTTGATAAGAGAGCCTTGGTACCAGTCATGTGGTGCGAACAACCACTGTCTATGTACCAGGTTTCTCCTACTGAGCCACCCTTCTTATACAAGTCAAGTCAACCCTGCAATGAAGATATTCAATAATTTAGGTACCCATTTGTTTATTGGGGTCCTTGGGGGTTAGTCGAGTTCAGAGGAATCCAAATATACATTGGAGTCTTGAACAAGTTCGATCTCTTAAGCTTTCGCCCATACTTGTTACAAAATAAGACCTTGTTGTCCTTGTCTGTCCTATCATTCGAGTTTGGGTCTACTCGTTTGAGATAGCCTTTCGACTTGATCTCTACTTGAGCAGGCACTGGTCTATGATAGTCAGAGTAGGGCTTGTAAGCATTAGGTCCATACGGTTTATAGACGCGTTTGGGTCTTTCCTCACTAATAATATCATATGATAAAGGTGGAGGATATAGGACAGCTTGTGTATGATATTTTGGAGCTACCTGTCTAGGTCTAGACGAGTAGAGCTGAGACTGCCTTATGAAAGGAGGTCTAGGCTCTTGTCGTCTAGTCTGTACCTGTCTAGTACTCGTCTCCTCAGGATACCAGTCCTCGTATCTGACCCGGTTGGGTCGTCCACGATTAGTGGTCCTTTGAAGATTAGTTCTAGGTGGAACAGGCTTGTAGTTACCATTCTTTTTACCTCCCTTGGTAATCGGAATGTTAACTCGAGCTTGTTTAGGTACAGTACCTTGAGATGGAGTACCAATATCGTATATCATAGGTCCTTTTCCTTTATCATTTGGCAAAAGTCTTGCGTTAGTAGTAGTAGGGTTCTTAATGACTCGAGTAGACGAGCTAGATGACTCAGCACCTATACCAGTCTTGTCAGCTGGATCTCTATACCTATCTGACAGTTCAAGGTTAATCTTTGAAGAGTTAACCAGTTCAGTAAGCTTGAGATCTAATGTGACAACCTCGGTCTCTAAGAACTTATTACGTTCTTCAAGTCTATTGCACTTGCTCTTTAAAACATTGAATTCATTTCTCTCAGTTGCATGTGTCTTAAGTAGGTCTTGATATAACATGTCTGTCAATGCACACTTTTCTTTGAGTTGTCTCAACTCTTCAGTCAAGCGTTCATTTAGGACTGTTATATTGGGATCTACTTTGGACTGAGCTTCCTTAAGATCAATGATTTCTTGTTTTAATGCAATGTTCTCATCACTGACTTCGATGAATGCTTGGTTAGCAAGTAGAAGGTCGTCTTCAACAGCACTAGTAGAGTGCTGCAGACTACTTCCTACTTCACTACTAGCAGTGTCACTTTCATCAGTATCAGAATCATCACAAAATTGAAAAGAAGTAGCAGATGATACCTCTTGGTCGATTTTAGCCATGTAGCATAGGCCATCATCTACTATGAATGCTTCGTCGTGGTCTTGATCAGATGGGTAGCTAGATAAGGATGATGGCAACTCGTCTGAATCAGAATCAGAGTCATCATTGGCCATCATTGCCTTCTTGCCACGGTTGTATCTTCTTTCCCTTCGAGCTTTACGTTCTTCTCGATCGTCAGTGCTCAGGTCTGGACATTCATAAATGTAGTGACCTGGCTTTTCACAGTTCTAGCACAAGAGATCATTAGTAGCCTTTTTAATAGGAGATTTATCCCTACGCTTATCACGTCTATCAGAACGCTGAATCTTCCTATCGTCAGACTCTCTATCTCGCCTATTCCCTTTCGAGACTTCGTCTCTCCTTTCGGACGAGTTTCGGTCTCGTCTGGTCTCAGACGAGTTCTTAGAAGTAGACGCTCTATGATCCCTATAGAACTTCTTGTATCTTCCGAAACGTTTATTCAGCCTATCAAACTTTCTAACCATGAGGTTCACCTGATCCTTCAGACTAAGATCAGTATCTAACTCGTCTTTTACAGAGGCAGACTTACTTTTAGACTTAGACCTGTCTACCTTAGTGGACTTAGAAGAGCTAGACTTAAAGGCAACGTTCTTAGATACAGCATGTTCTCTGTCACTATTGGCTACAGGTTCATCTTCGTCTAAATCAAACTCATGGGCTTTAAGAGTTTGAAACATGGTCTCTGCACTCCACTTATCTATGTCTTGGGTATTCTTAACTAGCATCTTTACCATTTTCCATCGGGGATCTAAGCTCTTAAGAATCCTAAGATTGATTTCACGAGAACTTCAAGGTCATTCATAATTTTAGTAAAACGAGTATCCAGCTGGTCGATAGTTTCGCCAGCTTTCATCCGAAATGATTCAAATCTTTGGACAGCAGTGGATAATTTGCTCTCTTTGATCAGGGATGTCCCTTCACAAATGATAGCTAATCTGTCCCACATCTCTTTGGCAGTTTTACATTTTAACACTTTTCCTAGATACTCGTTAGGAAGAGTGTGTAAGATGTAATTCTTCGCCAAACTATCCAAATTATTTTGACGCATTTCTTCTGAGGTTAGATCAGACCTTGGTTTCTTGACGAGGGTGCCAATTGGTTTGTCTTTGTCAAGATTAGCAGTATTTGGGACCATTGTCACGATCGGACCCTCGGTCACAACAGAGATCATTAGATCGTGCGTGGAGCTGAAAATCGCTTCCATTCGCAGTTTCCAGTAGTCGTAGTCCTGAACCTGGAACTTGGGCAACTTATTAGCACTTATTTCAAGAGACATGTTTAAGCAAGTAGATTAGTGCTAACCAGTTATATGATCAAGAAGCAGATAGATCAAGAACAGGGAACAAGAAACAGATATAACAAGAATGTTGATCAAGAACACGTAAGCAAATACAATCACGGACCAAGACTTCACCCTAAGTCTTAAGTCGGTTATCAAGAAACAGCAGTTCGTAAACTACTGCTCTGATACCACTTGTAGGTCCCGAAGATGAGTTAATATCGAGGGAAGCTAAAGAAAATGTCTAGAGGGGGGTGAATAGACTTTTCTAAAATCTTTCGATATATCAGAATTAAGCAATATGCGGAATACAGAAATTAATAATGAGCCCAACTAAAGTTTATACTCAATCTTCAAAATTCGAGAACTCTGTTCTATACTCAACTTGTCTTGTTCAGTTATGTAAGTAAACAATTAAGCAATTAAACAAAACAGTAAAGTAAACAACACAAACAATTTATAGTGGTTCGACAACTTGTCTACATCCACTCTCACAACCCAGTTGTGATGTTTCCACTAACTCTTCCAATCGAGTACAAAGTGTGAGTTCTTGTTCTTTTAAGTCCCAAGAAAAAGACTTAGATCTTCTCGACTATACTACCAAGTATATCTTCGATCTTACTAGAAATTTACAAGTATCTAGCAACTTGATAACAGTAAACAAAAAACTAAAAACTTATTCAGTAGCAGTCTTCTGGTTTCTTCACTTGTCTTCTGACTTGCTTTTTGAACTTCAGTAAACTCTGAGAGTAATCTTCTTCGAATGCTTCAGTATGCTTCAGTATATGGATTCGCAGTAGTCTTCAAACGATGAATACCTTGAGGTATTTATAGACTTCTGAAATCAAGAAATTAGTTAGTTGTAACCAACTCTTCTTGAAAACTAACTTCCAACTGAATCTTCTTATCCACGTGTTTTAAGTTAAATTAGTTATTTCTAACTAACTCTGATCCTTATCTTTCCACGCGCTTCTCTTGAACTTCACTTTAAGTTGACTTGTCTTGTTGAGTCTTGTAGACCACCTGTCTTCAGCAGTAGACTTCGTTCTTCTTGTCTAGTCTGGTCTTCTTGTGCGATCTCCAATAGTAGACTATTCTAATCCTAACAAGACTATTACATTACTTTAAGCTCTTCTCTTATAAAGCTTAGTCAACTTAAAAACTATACAATGAATCTATCTATTACATACGAAAATCATGAGCTCTATACAATGATTATTATAGCTCAATAACAACCTAAACAGTCAATATAACCAAATATGAAGTACTTATAAATCGTACTTATCTTTCAATATAAAAACAATACTTATCTATCACATGTGAACTTATGTGAACTCTACTGGTCTGTTCAAGATGACTCCTCTTAACTAGACTAGATCAGTCAACACTTAGAAAAATTCAAACTACTTTTGGCTTATCAAAACTTCATCTTATCTTTTAATATCATCATGTTAGACTTGTTTCAGGATTCATATCCCAACAAGAATATCTAACCTGATTGAATCCCACATACGTATTATGATCCTCGTAGTCAGAACACAATCACATGATTTAATTCATGAACCGCTTCTTTTTTCCACAACATAAGTGCCTTTTTTTAAGTATAGTATACATGTTATGTGTTGTACAGAATACATAAATCCCTATTTTTGCATTATGTATTTATGTTTTATGTGAGAGCATTAGTTTTAGGGAGAGTATCAGAGATAGTTAACTCTCCATTTTTTTCTCTTCCAAGGAGAAAATATGTATTATTTTGTAGTTAACCTCTTAACTTCTCTCATCCCTATCCACTTTTTATATGGATAAACATATATTTCAATAAATAATAATCATTATTTATTTGCAATTTGCATATCAAAATTGTAACCCAACAGACTAACTGAATTAACATGCTAACATTTATTTACCTACTTACTCAACTTTAATATGATCTAACTACTTGCTACGAAATGCTTTTCCAGACTTTACATCAGAAATACTAACCCATTTGTATCCATGCGGAATCATGAATGGATCTACCACCTTCTCGTCCCTACTATTCTTTTGTTTGCGACGACGATGGTCCTTCTTTTGCGACAACGAGAATGATAAGTCAATCGTATTATCGAAACTAACACTTTTTTCTTCATCCGAGTTCTTAGGGCTTGATGGTGGAGTGTAAAATTCCTCTATAGTTGGTTGTAGCTCAACAAATTTTGTGATTGCCATTACCACTTTCACTGCAGGAATCACAGGTACTGCAACCTAATCAAACGTCATTTCAAATAATAGATTTGTAAATTTTAAGATCAATTTTAAAAAAATCATATGGAAATGGATATAGATATTCTAAGTTTATCGTATCCATGTTATGGCATTCAAAACCTGATATTTGAAATTTAAATTATCTTAGGAGGCTGTTTATATAGATTGTATTGTGTTAGACAGAGTCTCAAACTCAACTATTAAATTATAAAGAAAATAAAATGTACTTTTAAATAAAAAATTGTGATTGAATATTCTTAATATAGATGACAATATATTGAATCTGCACATTTAGTGACTCTTCCTAGTTGGATGAGTATTTTTACTGTCGACCCAAGTTCGGTCAATAAAGATATATAATATAAAATTAAAAAGAAAAGAGGAAAAAAATTAAAGACATAAGTTCACAAGCTGAACTAGAGGTCGGGATGCCACAAATCCACAATTAACGATCCATAACACAAATAATCCAACTCGAAATATGAACATACCAAAATATAATAAAGACGGATAACGCCCATGTAGATAGGCGAGTGGAATCATGGTGGATCAAAGGCATCTCCCCATTTCCCCTTGTATGAAGCGGCCAGTCTCACCTCATCAACCTAGGGCAGATGATAAATCAATAGTGAAGGCCTCTATGGCAATCGCTTATAGGTCATCTATAACACTCTCGAGTGTCGATGGTTCCTGACAGGCTTTCTAAGATAAACCGTTCCAAAAACGGTTGTTTCACATCCACCTCGATCAAAATTATAGCATACTGAGACATAAATTGTTCCTAAGTGTGATTGTCCATCTTAATTAAGATAATGAGTGTTAACAATAGAGGCCACCACAACAATGATAGTCGATTGGATGTACTCAATCGAGAGACCAATCAAACGAACCCAAGTTTGAGTTGTAGATGTTTGATTTTGTAACGGGTTAAAACTAGGAGGCCAATGTTGCAAACGTATGGATCTCGGAGATAAATGCCAAATACTTTTTTTGAAAATCATATCGCGTTCCGCTAAGGATTGAAACTTGAGCAGTACGAAATCCATACCAATGGGATTGACAATCAACTTCCCTTGGAGGGCGCAAATCTCAATAAGTCTCCTGGGCAGATCTGAATTCGAGACTGGAAGTTTTCCCTATGGGGTTAGCAACTTACCAATCAAATTATCCTTACACTCACTAATCTCAGCCTAATAGATGGCGTCGTTCACTGTAATAGTGACATATACTACATTTTTTAATAGACTCATACGTTTCGGGTATGCAATCGGAGATGGAGCGGGGTGGCGGTTAGGGGGAGCCGAGCTCGCTATCTTTGAAAATAAGGTGCGAGTCGACCCAGATTCCATGGTAGAAGTTCTATGCACCACCGAATTAATCCTTGGAATATGATGCGGGGCTACAACATCACCAACATATGGTTGCATAGGGGTTGCCACTCTTTTACCACTGAGGACACGATTTGATAAAGGAGAAGATGATGCCAGGCCACAAGCTCTCACAATAGGGCCTTCGGGCTGGGCTGGTAAACTAGTTTTAGGGGCAAGACATTGTAGGGAAGAAGCAGGGTCTACCGATCCTAGGCCAATAGCCTGCCGAGGAGAAGCACATCCCCAATCAAAAGCAGGTCGAACTTACGTTGTGAACTGTTGATTTGGAAGTCCATCATAAAGTAAGTTGCGCAACATATTTTCCCAATTAGGGCATGTGATCGTTGATGAAGAGGCCACATCCATGGCAAGATGACGGAGAAGGGCGACATACAAAAGGGATCGGAATCACAAAGGCAGATATGCGATCTGAGTCAAGATATCTGGTCGCATACGTGTTTGGCATCACAAGAGACGTTGCGAGAGCCATGGGTGGTTTGAATTATTTGTTGGATGTGCGACGAGTGGAGGTCCTCAAACAAGAGGCAGAATTCCCCAATCGTGGCTAAACTAGGGTTTTTAATGCAGCTGGTTGTGATTCATCAAAACTATAGGGTATTATAGGCTTTTTATAGAGGCTATGTCTAATCCTTTTAGTAAATAGGCCTGACGTGAAAGCCTTTAAAAGTCTTTTTAGTGTTATTCAAAATAAATTCCCATATCACTTCTATTATCCTTAATTCATAAAAAATAATTATTTAAATCTCAAAATGAAAAATAAGAGCAGTAAAACAAATTAATAAAAAATTTAATACAATTATACTCAAATGCATCATATCAATTATTTTTAACTATTATAAACGAAAATAGAACAAGAAGAAAAAAATAATTCCTCAAGATAATCTTATCATATATTGAATATTATTTATTATGTATTATATTATATATTTATTGTATTTTTATATATTATATATTTTACATATATAAATAGAGTTAAATAAGTCGACTTGTTGGGCTTAAAAGGCCTACGAAAAAACTAAAGTCCGACCTATTTAATTAAATGGGCTTCTAAAAAAATTGGGGATATTCACAGTCTCCAAATCCCTATATCCCAAAATGATTCATTGAAAAATTCACTATTATATTCACTATGTTGTTGGAAATCAATCTTAAATTAGACTGAACTCACGTCAAACTCTGTTAGCCGATAAAAGCATTAAACACTGAATTACGTAAATATAAATCACTTTCAAAGTCAAAAAACTTAAAGGATAAAAATTAAAATTGGTACAACTTTAGAGATAAAAAACGTATTTACCCTTCTATATAATATAAATAATATCTTAAGGAAGATAAAAAAAAAAAAGTTTAAAAATGTAGAGAAAAAAAGGTAATAGACTTTTCCTGGTGTGGGATGAGGATCAAATTAATATTTTTTTAGTTGTGGTTAAGGGAACGAGGTTAACCGATGGCCATGCCACTAAGACGGCCCAAAGACTATGTTAATTTCAAGAGCCCATACAAGCCCTACTCATTATAAAAATTTAAAAATGCAAATAAATAAATAAATAATACTCCCTCTGTCCAATTTTATTATGCCCACTTCTTCGAGCACGGATTTTAATGAATATTGATTAGTTTATTCATAAAGTAGATATGTTGATGGTATTGTAGGGTCTATTTGTAAATAAAATGATTGTTTATTAATAAAGTGAATGACAAAGTAGGTAAATATGTGATGGTAGGAGGGTGTAGATAAAGTAGTATGAATAGTATTGTTTTCAAAAAAAAGGGTATGGGCATAATAAAATTAGACAATAAAAAAAAGAAAGTGGGAATAATGAAATTGGACGGAGGGAGTAATAAATAAAAAAAATAAAAATCCTTGTGTTTTGTAAATTTTGCACAACACCCAAATGCATTTTGGAAAGAGGTGGTAATGCATCAAACATAAATTTTTGGGGGATATTCAAATACGTCAACCTTTTGTCGCAAGTCCACCCATAAGGGGAAACAAGATATAGGGAAACACGATCTGGGCATTAGCCGTCGGGGTCGAAGCTCTTCTTAGGGTAAACGTGCGAACCGGGAATGCCATGGGGCTAAGCACCTAACTTCCTCTCTACCTGAAAGACAACATGTTGACGATACCATCTTGGCTATGGTGGTGGTCTCCACTTCTATTTACCTCAACAAATTATTTGATGCACTTTCACAGGTCATGGATCCCCATATGTCTCGTGATGACAATGGTGGTCACCTAGATCCAGGTGATGCTATGGATACCACATCAGACTCGACTTTTATTTTTTATAGGAAATCTCTCAATTAGATATCTCCTCCCTGTCTAAACCACCACAGATCATCAAGCCTCCGGCTACTTACACCAAGTTGTTTAAGATGTATATCCCACTTCCAATAGGTTAGAAATTGGATGAGTCCTCTAAACAGATTCTTGATAACTTGTAGTCTCTTGCCCAGGAACCCTTCTCAGTGGAGACCTCTAATGCCTTCACTACAGAGATGTGTCGAGTTGTAGCTAGTACAACTAGTTGGGTCAATGAGTGTGAGCACCGGTCGTCGACACACGGTTCTTTCCTCCATCCATAATTGTGTTGTCAACTTGGAACCTTCGTGATATTGGTAAACATCTATCTCAGAATGTAGTGCGTCAACTTTGCCACACCCACCGACTGGATTGGGTTACCATCTACGAACCCAAGGTCATGTTTTATACTCTCTCTCGTCATTTTGTACGTAGCTTGAATCTTGCTTTATTTTTGGAAAACCGCCATACTTCTTCACGCCCTAATATATGGATCTTGTGTAAGTACCAACATGTCTACTCCCCTGTTTTACATGTTTCTGGTCAGCTTGATGTTATTGAGGCATCTGATTGTCCTCGTTCTTGGACTCTTAGTTATGTTCATGCACATAATAAGTATATTGTGCGACACCGACTTTAAACTGATATTTTGGGCCAGTAGGGCCCCAACATTTGTATTTTAGGTGATTTTAATTTAGTGTTAGGGAATCATGAGCACCAACAAGGCTCTTCTGGTAATTCACAGGTTGCTAGGGAGTTTCGCACCTATTTGGATGATTTTGGTCTCTTGGATGTGGATGTGGATGCGTCTGGGGTGTAATTTACCTGGTATACCCGTCACACCACTTGGGGTTACATGACAGCCACATTGGATTAGATCCTAGTCTCTCAATCTTTTCTAGAAATCTGGCTTGGTATTGATGCCTCTATTCTCCATCAGGTCATGTAGGAACACTACCCACTTCTACTTTCACTTAACACGTCGATTCCCAGGGCCCCTTATCTGTTCAGGTTTCTAGATATGTGGATTACTCATCCTAGGTTTCTTAGCACTGTGTTGGATTCATGGTAGCTTCCTCCTACATCCAATGACCCTATTTTCAGATTTGTGATGAAGTTGAAACGGTTAAATACGGCCCTCGGGGTTTGGAATAGGGACTCCTTTCATAACATATTCGTAGAGATTGATGGGGCCTCTAAGAGATTCGTGGTTATTCACTTTTGGATTCAGGTTGATGGGGGTCAAATTCTCATTTTGAGCTTGAGATCTCCACTCATGTGGAGCTTAATGGTTTGTTAGCCTGTCGACAAACCCATCTCATACAAAAGAACAAACTTGGTTAGCTAAAAGATGGGGACAAGAACTTTAGGTTTATTCACACTATTAACAAATTAAGAATGGTTGGTTCCTCCAAAAAAAAATTATGGGTTAATGATGCTCTATTTACTGATGTGATTGCGATTGATGAGCATGTAGTCTCTTACTACTCGCACCTCTTTTCGGCTGATCCTAGACAATCCACTAACACAGATCGACTAGTTGATTTTACAAAGTCATCAGTCAGTCCTGCAGATAATGCCCATCTAGTGGGTATTCTGAATTTGGTTGACATCTGGAAGGCGGTTTTTGATATGGATGCCCGACCCTAATGGATTTAGTGGGTGATTCTTTCAGTCTTGTTGAGACATCATTGCTCTAGATGTCTGTGAGGCAGTTAGATATTTCTTTCAGAGTCAGATAATTCTTGTGGGTCTCAACTCCTGCTTCATGACTCTAATCCCGAAAAAGGTTGGGGCTGACCGTGTGGAGAATTTCAGGCCCATTGTCATGGGCAACTTCATAAATAAGATTCTTGCTACTCGCCCGGGTGTGTTAATTGGTTCTTGCCTCATCCTTTTATAATTTGGATTTCTCCCAAGTAAGTAGATTCACTATTGTATTGCTTTGGCATCTGAAACTATTAACATTCTGGATAAGCCTAAGTGGATAAATTACGGGTTATATGGCATTGATCAACTTATATCGTCTAAGAGACGACAACTACATGCTAGAGTGTAAGTGGATAAGTCGTTAAGCTTTGATCAATTCATTTATTCTTATATTAGACGATAAAATGAGTGTTCCTCAACTGAGATATCACCCTGATGTCAAGCCATCTGAAGACTGTTTATGCAAAGTCAAATCAATCTCTGAAGTTAGAAAAGTTGTTGAAATGATATATTGTTTTATTCAAACCAACCATTCAAGAAGCAACACGTGGTTATTGACCTGACATTTCACTAAAGTGGACCAGTGAGCAACGACTACCTTTGCAGAAAGTTGTTGAGCCTCCATACCCTATTTGGACTGTCATATCTTAGGTACAAAACTCAAGGACGATATGCATGGCTGGAAATAGTGAACTTGGTTATATTTCTTTCCAACGGCTATATTTCAAATTTCCCTATAAATACAAGACAATCCCATTGAAGAACACACAAAAATTCTACAAGTCGAAGTGCTAAATATTTGAATACATGTGTACCCTTAAGAAGCTGAAGAATTTCCTAAGAGCAAGCAACTAGACTCCATATCCAAAAGCTCTAGTGTTCATTTCAAACCTTGGTCGTTCTCAAGCTACACATCAACAACCATATCTTTAGCTTAGAACCATAGTTGCATCAAACTTGTTATTTGACAAACTTAGTTGAAAATATACATCAAACCATATTCTATCCTCAAACCTAAAAGTTTAATTTGTTTGTAATCGAATCGTTGTAAGTGTACACACCATTGCTAGTAGATGTTATTGCGTAGAGTGTATCGAGCTTAACGTCTTATTCTTGGGACGTAAAACTACAAGTTCCTTTGGTTTAAGGAAGTAAAACTTCACAGTTGAGTTGTGAGAGTGGACGTAGGACGAGTTGTCCGCACCACTATAAATTCTTGTGTGGTTTACATTGCTTTTGATTATTGCTCATTATTGCATATTTTTTATTTCATCAAAAGTCAACTATATATCACACAGTCAATTGTACATAAAGTCAGCTGATAAGTTATCGTGCATAAAATTGAAGGAGTTTTTCTAAGTATTAAAATGAGTTTTAGATAACTCGGTCTGTCTTAAGGGCCTACACCTTTTCACAAAGTTTAGTTGTATTTGATAGATGTCCAACTGACCAACTTCTTGAAACAGTCGGTGGTTGGTTATCATTTTCCAGTTATTGCACATATCGCACATAATAATAACTATTTATCTGCTATCAACTGATCTCTAATCAATTATCCCTTTCACAACTGTTACACGCAAAATTATTTTTTTTTAAAAGTTGATTCACCCTCCCCCCCCCTAGACTTTTAACCCCCTCTAACTCGTTCGGGGACCAACAGATCCCCTATCTCCACTCCTCTTTTGTATTGTTGAGGAGGCTCTCGAAAGATGGTTTGATTGGGAAGTTCAGTAGGGTCGTATTACTGTTATTCCTTGGTCCCCTAGATATCTTCTATATGCGGATGACATCATGTTCTTTGCTAAGACGCTGATCTCTAATATATTGGCGTTGAAGCATATTTTCTAGGGTTACGACTCCATGTTTGGTCAAGAATTTAGTCCTCCTACGTTGAGGGTTTTCTATGGCTCGACGGTCTCTCCCGGATTAGGCGGCGTATGGCTCGTGAGATAGGCATTATAGTGGGCTGATATGCCTTCCACCTATATTGGGGTACCCATCTTCTAGAAAGCTCCTAGGAGGGCGCATCTATAATGGCAGGTCAATTCGATTATCAGTAAGTATAGCAGATGGAAGGGTAGTTCGCTCTCTCTTGTTGTCCGACGGTGTCTCATTAACTTTGTCATCACGACATCTTTGGTCCACTCCATGGTGATTTCCATATGGCCTTGCCCTCTTCTAAAGACTGTTGAGAGTTCTATGAAGATCTTTCTTTCGGACCGGGGAAGACGAATAATTCTTGAACGGTCAGTTGGGTACGTTATTGCACTCCTCTTATTAAGGAGGGTTTGGAGATCCCGTCTCTTCGTCTTGTCAACAAATCCTTTGTTTGTAAGCTTGCATGAGATATTCTTCAAAACTCTTCAAAGGACATTGCTATACTTAATAGTCGATATCATGCCTAGAGGATGGCTCGTACTTTTGGTCAGGTTTTCTCTATTGGGTCTTGGGTCCATATATAGACACCTTTTTTGCCTCTTTGACGGATCTTGTTGGGTTATGGGTTTCTACTCCAGGGTTAGTTTTTTGCATGATAACTGGTTAGGCTATGTCATATCGGATAATATTGGGATCCCAGACATGATTGCTTCTACCTTACTCGACACGGTGGGGGACTTCTTCTTTGAGGATTGTTGACACATTATCTTTACTTCGTGTTGAGAGGGACTTCTTCTTTGAGGATTGTTGGCACATTATCTTTACTTCGTGTTGAGATTCATAGAGATTTTGGCTGATATCCCTGCCACTTGCTTATCTAGTGATAGAGATACGGTCCCAGAATCTTCAAACCAAAGGAATGATTAGAAATTGAAAGCTTGATTGAATTAGTATTTTAATTATAATTGTTATTTTCTATTTCAGTACTATAAGCCCATGATAGTGTTGGGCCTTAGATTAGGGTTTATTAAGGTTTTCCCTCTACTATTAATAGAGAGTGTTTTTCATTTCAAACCAAAGGAATGATTAGAAATTGAGAGCTTGATTGAATTAGTATTTTAATTATAATTGTTATTTCCTATTTCAGTACTATAAGCCCACGATAGTGTTGGACCTTAGAGGGTTTATTGAGGTTTGCCCTCTACTATTAATAGGGAGTGTTTTTCATTGTAAAAGGGAGGTGATTTGATTAATGAAAAAAATGAGAGTTTATCTCAGGATCTCTTTTACGGTATTCTGTGTGAATCAACGTATCTGAGTTTTGCCACTTTTTCGGGTATTCGTAGAATCAACGGATAGTGTGTGTTATTTTGTGTTCTTCATATTTGTCATTTTTTACGCTTTCGCGGCCTACATCAGTTGGTATTCAGAAATCAGGTACGATTCTTGATGATGGTTCCATTTTTTTATGAATATTTTGAAGAAAATTGTGGTTATGATGGACCACCAATTTTCGATGAATATTTTGATGAGAATTGTGGTTATGATGGACCACCAATTTTTGATGAATATTCTGATGACATTTGTGGTTATAACGTACCACAAACTTTCAATGAGTTTGTCAATATTATGGTTGATGATATTGACGTTGGCTATAGTTGCCCTCCAATTTTTGACGAGGAGAATGAGAGAATTTTTATAATTGACAATGTTCATTCCAATATCATTGACTCGATGATGGAGGTTGAACAAATTTATTTTGTTTGTTTTACGGATAATGATGGAAATCGCATTGTTTTGCTATTGGAATTTCTTGTTCTTATTTTGTGGCCAAAAGAGTACAAAGATGTTCCAGCTCGTCTTCGTACCTTTACGATGAGGATGAAGCTAGCAGCGATTCGAGGACGAATCGTTTTCTACCGGGTGAGAATGATGGAGATACGGCCCCAGAATCTTCAAACCAAAGGAATGATTAGAAATTGAGAGCTTGATTGAATTAGTATTTTAATTATAATTGTTTTTTCCTATTTCAGTACTATAAGCCCACGATAGTGTTGGGCCTTAGATTAGGGTTTATTGAGGCTTGCCCTCTACTATTAATAGGGAGTGTTTTTCATTGTAAAAGGGAGGTGATTTGATTAATGAAAAAAATGAGAGTTTATCTCAGGATCTCTTTTACGGTATTCTATGTGAATCAACGTATCTGAGTTTTGCCACTTTTCCGGGTATTCGTAGAATCAACGGATAGTGTGTGTTCTTTTGTGTTCTTCATATTTGTCATTTTTTACGCTTTCGCGGCCTACATCATCTAGGGATCCATATAGTCTGGTTTGGGTAGCTTTTGTTTCTAGGGAGTTGACCTCGAGTATGGCTTATGATTTCCTTCTTCAGCCTCTTCCACTGATCAGATGGGCTTCCTCTGATCACTCTCGCTATTGCTTCTCTAGTTAAAAATATTTAGTGGCAGGAAATCGATAATTAATGACAAGGTCTCTCACTAAAAGCCAATTTCTCTTATTAAAGATTTTTAGCTAGAGAAGTTATAATAACAAGATTTCTATCATTAAAAGTCAATTTTCTTGTAGTGTAAATTGACTCGAAACACTCTAACTCGAGCTACAATTGAACATGTGACTCACATGATGGGTTGAAATCGGGCCTAATGATTATGTGTGTGCCACCTTGGCTCTTCGTGGAAAATATTTCGACCGATTCCTAATAATTAATTTGTAGGTCAAATCATACCAATTTCCTTTTGACAGTTTGATATATACTCGCATTGAAGATTGATTTAGTATACCACTACATTGTAACTTTGGGGATGTTTATTTTGGGATTGGAAATTCGAATTTAGAATTTTGAAATTTCACCTATGTTCTAGTTTCAAATTTAGATTCAGGATTTCAAAACCTCACTCTGTAAACACTTATAAACCCTACAAATACCTATAAACCTTGTGAATACCTATAAACTTTATAAATACTTATTATCTTACATCTTACCATCTCAAATAAAACACATTAATCATCATACAACCGTTACAATCACACTTAACAAATAATATAATAATACAACACTATTCATTAAAGTTAGATTCTACCCTACTAAAATTACAGAATAAATACAAAACATAAATCTCATTAGGATTTTGATATCCATATATACAATTTTAAAATCCGGATTCACTCGATCATGATTCATTGTTTTCCTGGTCAAATTTCGGACCATTACTTGTAAGTCAGGTTAAATTCATATATCATTATCCGAGTCCATAAGGTTGATAGCATATTGTTGATTTCCACCCCACAACTAACTTTGTGAGTTTTTTTAGTGGTCATCAGGATTTCCAGGCAATTTTTTTGGCATTTTAACTATTACTCTCTCTATCGAGGTGTAAGTGAGCGGAGTGTTGATCGAGGGTGTAGTTTCCTTTTTAAGGTGTGCAAACAATTGTGGAACAAACAAATAATTAGGTAAGTGTGCATATATATAAATAACAAGTGAGAATTTAGAAAGAAAAAAAATGAAATGATGCAAGTGAAATGGTACCTTTACTGGAAATGTCCCGGGAGGGAAGGTAGTCTTGAACACTTCCTTCATTCGCCTAACAGCCTTAATCTTTCTTGCCATAATATCAAGCAACCGGTGGAAGTCCTCAATCATCAACGGGAATTGTTCGGTCAGCCAAACCATCGGCCGCAAACTGGCGGACATTTCCGTCTCAGTAAACTGCGGCAGCGCCGCCTTGAGGCTTTGAGCGGCGGCCGGATTGAATTTGCGGGAACGCATACTCAAGACGACGTTGTGCATCTCGTAAACCCTAGCTTTCCATTCCCCCACCTTCTCCGTTCTCTCTTGCCTTCTCCAATTCTTGCAGCTCATTAATTGAGCTCTCGAAACGTCCATTCCAGGCCGGACATCAACGTCCTTAATATTGCATCGTTTCGATATTTCAGCCTCCGACAGCCCCACGCAATCCTCTTTATCCTTGGGCGACGCAACCATTATTTCTTTGCTGTCGTGTTTAATCGCCAGGGCCGTGCCGGGCTGCATGTTGATGTGTTTTGCATGCTCTCGGAAATCCTCAAGCTCTTCCGTCAGGAATAAAAAGCTGTTGTCCCCACGTTTGATGTTCAGCCCGTCGTACCCCGACATCGAGAAATCCACCCGTAGGTTTCCGCCGCGCTTCCATATCTTGTACGTGTCGGAAGGCGCGATTTTCGCCACGAACGGGACGAAAGACTCGAAATTAAACGAGATCTCCATGTAGAAATCGCGCATGCGGCGGAGGGCCGCGATCAGGCGGGGCCTCCGCCGCCGCCACTTGGCCCAGGTGGTTTGGTGTTGTTGCTGGCAGAGGATAGGAGCGATGTCGTGGCAGCGACGGAGGATGGCTTCCTGGAGGGGGTTCCATCCCGCAGAGTTCCGGAGGTTGATGTTTGCACCCGCGGCCGCGATTGTCCGAGCTGCCACCACGTCGTTCAGGCGGACAGCCACGTGGAGTGCCGTGTCTTTCCGCGTGTTGTCGCGGTTGTTGAGGACTCCGGAGATTTTCTCGGCGCGGCGCTCTTCGGCGATTGAGTCGGATTCTGTGTGGATCCGGGTCGGGTCGGATAGTTTGGGTAGGGAGGAAATGATTATGTTGAGGGTTGTGTGATCGCCTGTGGCCACAGCGTAGTGGATGGGGCTGTTAACGTAGTCTTCCGCCCGTACGGCGGTTTCGTCCGCCGGCAATGTAGTGGACGACTTAGAAAGTTTCATCTAATCTAATCTAATTAATTAACCACCAACTATTTTTGTGCAGTACCCTTTTCTATATATCCAGCTGAGTAAAAGGAGGACAACCGCAAGGTGGATCTTCATTGAGGCTAGGGTGGGCTATAGCCCACTCTAATTTTAGGGATTTTTTTATATATATATATATTTATTGATTATTATTTTTTTTTACATAAAATCAAATTTAATTAAACCTACTTCTATCATAAAATAAAGTCCCGAGAACTTCTATTAAATTATTTGTAAAATATGAATATTTAATTTTTTACATAATTTAAAATTTCAATTAAATAAAGTCCCGAGAACTTCTATTAAATTAAGAGTTGCACTCTTGTGTACCAGTTACATGTATGTAACTACTATATTCAATCCAATATATGTAACTACTATATCCAATCCAATAACCCATTACAAATAACATATGACCCATTTACTATATTCAATCCAATAACACATGACCCATTTACTATATCAATTTAACACATACATTTTTTCATGAGCCTTTATTTTACTTCAATTTTTTTTTTTATCATTAAAAAATAATACTCCATTAATTTTTTAAAATTTTATTTTTTTATTTTAGTCAATTGATATTTATATTTATCTTTTTAATATTGTTTTTTAAATTTATTTTTCTTCCTGTTTATCATTTGTGTTTCAAATGATAATTTTTTCAACGTACTTTCTTTTTATGTCATAAATAATTATTCTAAAATTTTAAAGTCTAATAAGAAAATTTTAAAAATAATATTAATTGTTTTTTTAAGTATTAAATAGTATAATAATAATTTGTTTTAAAAAATAAAACTCCCACCTCTCTTAGGCAACTGTTCAATTTTATTGGTACTATTTTACTTTAATTAATTGGTGTATAATTTTCACCTTATCCATTTAAAATTTTACTTCATTCCTTACAAATTTCACTTCGTTTTACATTGTTTAATTATTTTTTTCATTTGAACTTTTATTTTTTAATGACTTTATTTTAATTTTTTATGAATATAATTTTTAGTTTATAAGTGTTATGATAACCGTTGATAAGTATTATGATATATTAATATATTATTAGTTAATATGCAGTATTGTACATATTAGTTCATATACAATATAATATTAGTTTATATTGGTACATGTTTTAATTTTTTCGAGTTTTGAGTTCACATACTTTATGGTAATATTTCAAATATAGTATAGTATTAGTTCAGATATTGTATAGTATTAGTTCACATACTCTATGGTACTAGTTCAAATATAGTATAGTATAAATTCAAATATTGTATAGTATTAGTTCATATATTAAATACTCCGTAATATTTTTATACCCACATTAATCTCTAGTACTATACAATATATTAACTAGTACTATACCATAGGCGTACTAATACTATATCGTATTTAAACTAATATTTATATTTAACAAAAAATACATAACTTAACACATTTATAATTCCAGGCATACCATGCAAATTAATACATCAATATTAAAAAAATGATATTAACTAACTAGTAAGAAGAACAAAAGTGAGAATGAATCACACTGAACACACAATTCAATTAATAGATACGATCACACTCAATAAATATATGAATACATCAACATGACGATGACCCCAAAGAAAATAATAAAGTTGATGCAATATTATGCTGGTTTCTTCCCCAATTCTCAACTCATTTAAGTTTCTAAATATAAATTTTATTTTTCAATTAGATTATATTATTAATTAGTTTTAAAAAATAATCTACAACCTTAAAAAACTTGTAACGAACCAGATATCATTTTAGAAATAATGAAGACATAACAAAATAATCTTAGTTATTATATAAATCAGATTAAAGCTAGAAAGTGAGCATGTCATATTCATACATTTATACACAAACTTGTAACGAACCAGATATCATTTTTAGTTTAGTTTTTTTTTCAATTTTTTTTGTATTTTTTTCCTAAATTTTGGTCATTTTTTGAAAAAAAAAAACTGGAAATTTTATTTCATAATTTTATTTTTGAGTTTCATATTTTTTTTAATATTGGTTATGTTTTTATATTTATTTTTTAAAAGTTAATAAAATAGAATAATATTTGACTTCGTGGTGATTCATTGGTGAATCGATAGTCGGTGTATAATTATAATTTTAATGAGTTGTATTTTAATTTAATTGATAAAATGGTAATATAGTATTTTACATGTATTTTTCTTTTAAAAAATTTGGGAGTGAAATTAATAAAAAAAAGGTAAATAACTAATAACTCAGGTAAAAAATTGGATTGGATTTATTAAAAAAGGAGGGTAAATAGCTAGTTACATACATGTAACTGGTACACATAAGCAATTGCCTTAAATTAAACTAAATTCTCAATTTCAAACTTCTTATGTAAAAAGGAATATCAAATTCGAATCAACGACTTCTATTATATAGACCAAGCTGATATCTTTAATAATAAGATGTGTTTACATTTGTATTTTTATTTTCTAATTGTTATTGTTTCGTTTTTAATGGGGTATTCCGGATATACGCTTCAATATAATATTTGTCGTTTTAAAAAATAATTATTGATCATTTGGATAAAATCAATAGTATATTTAAAGACGAGAAAGTGAAATTCTTAAGCTTCTTAAACTTATTGATGCATTAGATCTCAGAAACAACCCTAGGTAATTTGATGTGGATTTTATTTATAATCAAGAAATGATTGGTGTGAGACTTAAATTGCACCATTGCAAACTTGATATGTTTTTCTCAATAAAATTTTCATTTGATGTCTTTTTAAAAGAGTTTTTAAAATTTGTCAACTATTTATGTAATATTCTAAAAATTAATCGAGACAAATAGGGTAGAAGTGCATGCTTTTGATTACGAGATCGATTCAGCTTGTTTTGACACTTCATGTTACTACTACCACGATCAAATGAACATTTTTAGTTATGAAACATGTCAAGAGTGTTTTTCGAAATAAAATGGAGAGTTATTATATATTAAATTTTATGACTGTCTATATTGAAATAAAATTGTATGAAGACATTGATTTTAATTCTATTATTGATAAATTTTATCGACTAAAAAATCGTAGGACACAACTTATGTAAACAATTATTTTTTTATACGTGTAATAATTTCTGCCTTTCAGCCCATCCAAGAAAAAATTTCTGGCTCCGCACTCCACAGCCTTGTGATTATACTCCCCCAATAAACTTACTATATCTATATAAAAATAGAATACTTTGCTAAAAATAGCAACTATACGTACGCTTTCCTGCCCATTTAAGTACAAGAGTAGCGCACACTCTGCTTTCTACTCCGTATTAAGATTACTTGCATTTTTAGAGGTATTTTGAATTATTGATTTAATCTCATCTGGCTCAAGAGTTTTAAAGCATGTACCTCAACCTTTTAAAGATAAATAATTATCATTTGTACATATAATAAAAATGGAAAAAATTAAAAAAGTATACAAGGAGAATGTGATTTGAACAATTTAATTCATATTTACAAATAATCGTTCCCCATTTAGATTACTATCATACTTATGAAATAAATAATTTTCTTAATTTTATATAATAAAATGGTAAACAATTCATAAAAAATATTAAGTTCTACTAAAAGTCAATTACTGACATGATTTTTAGTTAAAAAACTATAATGACAGGATTTATGTCACTTGTAGTGTCCACAATACAATTTTTTAAGAGAAAACGTGTAACACTTTTTAGTTATATCTAGTTACACTTTTAACTTAGTTGGTCGTCGTGGGTTTGGGGTTTTTTCATTTCGATGTGTCGATCTATGATGATTTTGGAGAGCGTGTAGGGCGCTCATCATTTGAAAATTAAAAAAGTTTCCTCGCCCTCTATTCGATTTCTTTTGTTCCAAGCCATGAAGCCATGCATTGGTCCCATCTGCAACGCTTAGGGGGATGTTAGTGTAGATAAATAGGCTTTGTTGTTATTATTGAAAGTTAGTTGATAATAAGGAGTACTTATAACCAACTTAGTTGGTTATTCTCTCTCAATTGTATAAATAGCAAGGATGCAGAAATTGGCGCCTATGCGCTTGGCGGCCAAAAACGCCTTAATTTTCTCAAATCGGTATGAATAATCGGATGAAACATTCGGCGATGCCCAGGCGGGCCTAGACGCCCGATTACATGAATTTTAAAAGGAAAAAAATATTCTGACTTTGAATATATAATGAATAGCGGTGACTTTGAGACTTTGAGTATAAGATTAAGGAATTAGAATTAGGGCTCACCCAAATCCCCATCCGCTTTTTGCTTGTCGTCGTAGTCTCTATTGGTCGCCGTTGAATAAAAATTAAAAAAATTCAGAAGGGGGCGATGAAAATACAGTCGAGTGAACAACAACGCGAACAACGATAGGTACACAAGTTTAAGGTGACGGGGGCGGCCGAAGAAGTTGCTTTGGAGCGGCGTTGAAGTGGTGCCGGAGAAGGTGCTTTGCAGCCGCTACCTTTCTACTGCGGCAATGAGTAATGGTAGAGAAATGTGAAATACGCTTTTTTGTTTTGTTCACAATTTATTGAAATTAGGGCATTAGTTATTTTGTTGGGCTTTCTATACTATTGGATCAATAGGCACTAACTTATTTGGGCCCAATAATTATTAATTAGTTAACACAAAGTCTTAACATATATAAATAATAAAAAAATAAAAAAAATAAAAAAAGCAAAAATTAGGCGGCCCTAGGCGATAGACGGACGAAAACGCCCGCTTAATGATTTCCTTCTTTTACAACACTAATAATAGTGACTAAGTCACATTTTACTCTTTAATTAAAACATTCTTTTCAATGATTCCCTTCTTTTACAACACTGATAATAGTGACTAAGTCACATTTTACTCTTTAATTAAAACATTCTTTTCATCATCGATCATACAGCTTTGTACCCATATCAAAATCGATATTCAGTCTATATATACCATATATAGTTTGTGCATGATTGGTATGGGGTAATGGACTTAGAATGGAATGAGCATTCATGGACCCAAAAATAAAGATTTTTTATGGAATGGTGATTCCCAAAAATAAAGATTTTTTATTTCTCTCTATTTCCCTATCTTTACCCATTCCATTCGATTCGGTGTGAAATCAAATTATTTTTATTTTCTAAAAAAAATATCATTATTCATATTTTATTTTTACAAAATTATCCTTATCAACAATTAAAAAGATATTCATTAACCCTCTTATCCATAATTAAATATGATATTCATTAATCTTCTTTAACCTAACTCACCCAAGAGAGAACGCTGAGAAAGAACGTAGAAGAGAAGATCTGTCATAGTAGTGTATTGTTGTTCTGTATATATACATATATATGCGATTTCTTTTCTTTTTTATTTAATATACAATTTTTCCATGTTTATTTTTTACGAATACGTTGTGTTTCGTTTTTATATATATATATATTGTTTCGTTTTTTGTTGCTAATATATGTATTCATGCTTTATTTATATAAAATTACATGTTATAATAATATGTAAAAAATAATCCACAAGGAATTTAACGAGGAAAAAACCCTCAATATAGTGAGGGAATTATGCTCTCGCAACTGGGTTAAAATAAA
Organism: Galeopsis tetrahit; assembly: GCA_963675135.1. Lineage (NCBI taxonomy): Eukaryota > Viridiplantae > Streptophyta > Magnoliopsida > Lamiales > Lamiaceae > Galeopsis > Galeopsis tetrahit. The sequence continues at coordinate 21,197,728 of OY776130.1, forward strand.
AAGAATAATAAAAAAAATTATACAACCGGCCACCAGGCCACATTAATAGGCGAATATAATTTCCAAAAGATGTGGCATGCGCCCATGATACCATTTGAGCTAGTCTTATATCAAATATTCCATATATGCATTTCAGTCATTCACACATATATGTTTTTTTATAAATACACCCACAAGCTTAATTCACACACACATTTTCTATAAATACACCAACAAACTTAATTTACACACACATTTTTTATAAATACACCCAATGACAGCTTAATTCGAATTTTTTAATACGTTTATTTTACTCGTTTCTGTGATTTTTTTATCTTTTATTTTATTGTCGAACGCGGGATATTAAATGTAGTAATTCAAATTGTAATATGTAGTAATACACATTATTTTATGTAGTAATAACACAAACTATTTATATAATAATACAAATTATTTTATTTAGTAACACGTTTTTTCTAGTGTTTTTATTGATGTAGTAACTCACATTATAATATGTAATAACATATATTATCGAATGTAGTAAACACAATAATCATGTTGTAATACAAAATGTTTTATTGTAGGATGATGCGAAAAATATTAGATCATTTGATAAAGTTACATATAGTAACAAACGTCTATTCAATGTAGTAATTCAAACTGTAGTATGTAGTAATATATAATTTTTTATGTAGTAAAACAAATTATTACATGTAGTAATAACACAATTTTATATAGTAATATTGATTCTTTTATATTTTTATATTTTTTTTATTGATTAAGTAACCCACATTATAATATATAGTAACATATATTATTGCATGTAGTAAGATATATTATTGCACGTAATACAAAATAACATTGACCCATAATGATTAAGGTCATCGTAAATTGCAGCGTCCGACCGCGGCCTGAGGTGATCGAAAACTGCTCGGAGAAGACGACCATGTTCAATTTTTGTCAGTGGGTGCATTTATAAAAAATGTGTGTGTGAATTAAGCTTGTGGGTGTATTTATAAAAAAATATGTGTGAATTAAGCTTGTGGGTGTATTTATAAAGAATATGTGTGTGAATGACTGAAATGCATGTATGCAATATTGCATATAAGTTTTTGTGATGCCATTTAGACTAGGAACTTAACTGTTATTACTTTGAATACAATTAATATAAGTTTTTGTGATACCATTTACACGCAACATTTAAAAAAAAAATATCACTCTCAATTTAACGCTTTAATATATATAGTATATTTTCGGCCAAAATGGTTTCTTTTTAAAGCTTTTTGACTAGAAGCATTATTTGTTATATTTTGAGTACAATTAATATATATATACACTACAAAAAAAGTGGGATTTTCCGACGGATCTCCGACGGAATATCGTAATCGACTAGAGTCCCGACGGAATTCCCGACCGAATTCAAACTGATAGTGAAACGGTGCCGTTTTAGGCCTGTTTCCCGACGGAAAATTCCGCCGGGAGTTCAAATTGCGGCTACCGACGGAATAATCCGTCGGTAGCTGACCCGGTTTGACTCCACCGCCTCGAAAACCACAGAAAAGACGCGTGAATTAAATATTCGCGTGCTACCGACGGATATTTCCGTCGGTAGCGAATTTATTTTTTTATAAGAACTGCCGAAGGCAGTAGATTTCCTTAAGAAGAAATTTTTTTTTTCACTTTCCTCTCCTCTCCTCTGTTTGTGGTCTCGTGCGTGGATTGGATTTGTTGTGCGTGGAGTGAAAGACAAAGAGCATTACGATCATCTACTCCAGTTTTCTTCAATTTAAACAGTACGTTTTATAAATTACTAATTAATTTAATATAAGTTATTGTATTATTGTAATGTTATTGCATGTTAATTATTATAAAATTGTTATTGAATTATTATAAATTGCATGTTAATTATTATAAAATTGCATGCATGTATATGAATATGTATAATTAATTGATATATATGTTACATGGATTATATGTTTTTTTATTGGTTAATTGTACGTAATTAATTAATTGTTCGTGTTATATATAGTGTAGTTCTTGATAAATTTATTAGTTTTTTTACGTTAGTTTATTATATATTTTGTTTATTTAATTAATATATAATTGGTACTTGTTAGTTAGTTTTGATAATTAAACTAGGTTATTATTGTTGATTAAATTAGTAATTATTGTTATAAGTAGGGGTGTTGTTTGATTAATATAGTAATTATTGTTATTGTTTAAATTATGTCATTATTAATTAGTTTGGTAAATTGTTGATTTCATTAGTAACGTAACTTTTTATTGATTAAATTAGGAAATTATTGACTTAAATTACTAAAATGTTATTAATTAAATTAGGAAATTATTTATTTATTAAAATAGATGAGTCAAGATGTTGGTGGGGCCTCAGGATCTCAACCTAGGCGGTCGAAGGGCTCACTTAGGCCTGAGCCTACTTTGATGCCGGCTCCTTCAACGTCGCCATCCATTCCACGTGGTCGTCTGTCGTCGCCCATTCCACAACAGTCGCCGCCGTCATCTCAGTCGTCAGCAGCTCGTCAACATCCCATGCGGGCATCCCGCGAAACCAGACTGAACGTATGGATTGATCGAGAACAGTAAGTAATTAATTAAATAATTTTAAGGTTTAACAATATTTAATAGCATTAATTTTTATAAATTTTTTTAATTTATAATGTGTTTGTTTCTTAATATATAATGTCACAGATTATTGCCTGGTAACGAGGTGTCGAAGATTTGCACTGATTCGATTGTTAAGTGTAAGATAGTTGCGAATGCCTACTCTTGGCTGAAGGTGCCGCCTACGAAAAATGATGAATACTGGGAGGAATTCCAGGTATTTGAGTGCATTCAATTAAATATTAATAAACAATTTATTATATATATTATTTAATAAATATGTTGATCGAATATGTGCAGAAACATGTTTATTGGCATAGGGAGTACTTCTCGGACGACGATATTCACACGCACTGGGCCGCTTCATATCAATCTAGGTATAATGAGGTAATATATACCTGGAGGACGGCTTGGTGCAAACGTGGCAAGGTACAGATGTTGGGTGTGGACGAAAATGGAGTCGACATGTGGAACACGTTGACCACGTATTGGAGTAACCCGAAGTACATGCAGAAGTGTAATACTGCTCGAGCCAACCGTACAACTGATGTGGGAGGTGGGATGTCAAGCCATCGGGGGGGGGGGGGGATCCGCGTATGAGCACTCAATTGTTGTAGTAAGTGTTCACTAAATTTATTTAAATAATTTTTATATGCTCATTTGGTACGAAATAGGTGCGGGATCTTGGGCGTGAACCCACACACGTGGATCAGTTGAACCTTCTTCATCCGTTTGATCCAGATACGCAGACGTCCACATATAGGCGCACTACCGAGCTTCACGTAAGTTTAATTAAATTGTGATGTTTTTTTAATATTTAATTAATTAAATGTATTAAACTATGTATTAATTTAATTGTTTTAATTATGTAGTTGAATGTGAACCAGAGGATTGAAGAGGTCACGACACAGGCTTCTGCTCAAGCCGGGCCCAACTCTCCCCCTCCGCCGGTTGACCTTAACCAGATTTACATGGACGTTGCCCCGGCTGATCGAGGACGGATCCTTGGCATGGGCCGGATGAGCCGCACTGTGAGGTCGTCGTCCAGTTCGTCCCAGCGTGCATCGCAGGCCTCTATATCCTCCACTACTGTTCCGGACCCGAACGTAGTACACTTGATGAACCACTACTTCCGACAGCTAAGTGACACTATAGGTCGATCGTTGGGGATGTTTGCTGATCAAATAGATACATGCTTTGCACAGGCGATGAACATTCCCCCTCCGCCTTTTAATGCTCCGGCCGGTTCAGCTCCAGCTCCAGATGCAGCCGCAGCCGAGGACGACGACGACGTCGACTTGAATTTCGGCGGCGTGATGAATTTTTTAACTTTGGTGAAGGTTGATGTTTGAACACTTTAATTTATTTTTCTGTCGAACTATTTATTTTTCTGTCGAACTATTTAATTTTCTATCGAACTATTTATTGTTTTGTTGGACATATTTATTTCGGTTGATACTTTTTTGTCAATAAATTGTTTATTTATGTTATTGTTTTTAATTTATACATAATTTTTCGATAGATTGGGTATAAATTTTAATAAACAAGTCAAATAATAACAAATTTTTTTTTTATTCCGCCAAATTACCGACAGAAATAAATAATCCGTCGGAAACAAAGTATTTAAAATCTGCCGACGGAATTTTCGTCGGTAATGTACTCTACCGACGGAATTTTAAGAGCCATGCTACCGACGGAATTTGAAATCCGTCGGTAATTTCAAAAGTGACTCTACCGACGGAATTTCAGAATCCGTCGGTAGAGCGCAGTACATTACAAAAGCTTTTTTCCTTTCTCTCTCAGTCGAATTTTTTTTTGAAAATTGTACTGTATGACAAACTTCAAATTTCGGTACGTTTTTCTTTTTTACTTGGTTAAATTTTGTAGTTTAGTTGTGCATTTTATATGTTTGTAGTTTAATTAAAATAGTTGTGCATATTATATATTTGTAGTTTAGTTGTGTATTTTAATTAAATTCTTTAGTTTAATTAGTTGTGCATTTTATATGTTTGTAAGAAGTTTATGTTAAATGTTTAACAGATGAAATTGCCGGATCGTCGATGGATGTATTGTATTCCTAGGTTCATTTTAGGAAATGTGAATATTGAATTTTACAATGAACTTGTGTCATTTGTTGAATTTGCAAAGCTCCACCCAAATTGCATGTATGGGGATTGTATCAAGTGTCCGTGTAATGCCAAAAAATGTCAGAATAAAATATTTAAGTCGATTGATGAGGTTTTGGTACATGTTTTAAAGAATGGTTTCGTTGTTAATTATTATAACTGGACATTTAATGGCGAAGGACGTTGGCCTTATAACTTTGATCAAGTTTTATACTATTACACTGCTGGAATCTATGAAAGACAAATATATGCTAATCAAGCCGGCACAAGTAATGAACAACAATTTGGTGGGGAACATCAGTTTGGGGAGGAAGAATCGCAATTGCAGAGGGAAGAACCCAATATGTATCAAACAATGATAATGGAAGTCGGTTTTTCAAATGTAGAAGAGGAGCCGACGAATGAAGCATTTCGGTTTTATGAAATGCTCTAATTTGTCAATCAAGATTTGTATCCGGGTTGTGATTCTCACTCTCAATTGTCATTTAATGCCCGACTTATGGCTATCAAGACCGAGAACAAGCTTTCTAACAAGGCATATGAGCAAATGACACAATTATGCAGTGAGATCTGTCCTCCAGAGAATAAGGTGCCTACAACGTATCATCAAAGCAAGCAAATGATGAAAAATATGGGATTGCCGGTCGAGAAGATTGATTGTTGTGTAAACGGTTGCATGTTATATTGGGGTGATGAAGATAACAATCTGAACATGTGTAGAATGTGTGGTCATCCTCGGTAGGGGTGTGCATGGTTCGGTTTGGTTAACCAAACCGCTCGTAAATCGTAAACCAAACTATAAACAATTATTTTTTTTAAAACCGTAAATCAAACCGTATTTATAAAATCCGTTCGGTTTGAAACCATAATATTTCGGGCGGTTCGATCGGTTTTGACCGAACCGTAGTTTTGCTCATTTTTTTCCGTATACACAATAATTAATAAAAATGTAAAACACAATCTCAAAAGAATAGACAAAATGAAATCCCAATAATCCAAAAAATAATTCGAATAGACGAAATGTTATTACAACGTTCACAAACTAGTTGTTAAAAAATAACTACAAAAAGAAACAATAAACTTCTGTCTTCTTTGAAATTTCAAATTGAGTGAGACTGTGAGAGACTGAGAGCGTCGTGCACGTAGTGGCTTTAAATACTAAATAGAAGAGAATGAGTAAGGTTTTTGGCTTTGGGCAATTGAGCTTGTCGGCTTGAAAAATGTCTTGAGTTTACTAGTTTAGGGATTATATAATATAAAGATTATATAAAACAAGTTCGGTTTGGTTCGGTTTTTTGAGATTTTTCATTAGTGAAAACCGTAAACCAAACCATACTAAAAAAAATCAATTCTAAAAATCGTAAATCGAACCGTAAACCAAAAACCGAACCATGTTTAATGGTCTGGTTTGGTTCAATCGGTTTGGTCGGTCTGAACCATACTTTGCACACCCCTAATCCTCGGTACAAAGAGCCATGTCGGAAGGGGCCCGCTAGTCAATCGAAGTCGTCGAAGAAGAAAGTGGCACACAAGAAGATGTACTATTATCTTCAATCATTCCTCGTTTAATGAGATTGTATCAATATACTGCCACAACACAACATATGACGTGGCATGCAACAGATTCTTCCTCGATCGAGTCTAGGGAGATGCGACATTTTGTGGACTCGGAGGCCTGGAAACACCTTGACAACGTGTATCCCGATTTTTCTTCTGAACCGAGGAATGTGAGGCTAGGTTTGTGTACTGATTGTTTTGCACCGTTTGGGAGCTTTGGAAAGCAGTATTCGTTGTGGCCAGTGATTCTGACTCCGTATAATCTTCCTCCATGGATGTGCTTGAAATCTCAAACAATGTTTCTGACTGTATTGGTGCCAGGTCCGTCGAATCCAAAGGATAAACTTGATGTTTATCTCCAGCCTCTTATAAAAGACTTGATCTTTTTATGGGAAAGTGGTGTCCAAGCGTATGGTGTGTTCAGAAAACAGAATTTCACGATGCGTGCTGCTGTATTGTGGACCATTAGCGACTTTCCTGCATATTCTATGTTGTTTGGGTGGAAAACGGCTGGGTTGCAAGCATGTCCGTATTGTATGGAGCATTCTGAAGCTTTCAGTCTTCAGAAGAGTAGGAAAGTTACATGGTTCGATAATCACCGAAAGTTCTTACCTCGAGATCATCCATTTAGAAGGAATAAGAACAACTTCTTGAAGAACAGAACAGTTACAAACAATCGACCGCCCCTTCGAAACGATATTTTAATTATACAATTATTTGACTAATGTTATACGTATATTTTTTATTAATTTCTTCTAATGTTATTCACTACGTCGTGTTACCGTACAGGACAAAGGTTGTTACATGAGATTCAGTGGACGGGTTTGAAAAAGTCTACAGAGGAAAATGCAGATGAACACAACGGTCAAATCCTAGGTGGATTGAATAAAAGAAGTATTTTATGGGATTTGCCATACTGGAGTTCACTGTTGATCCGACACAATTTGGACGTGATGCACATTGAGAAGAATGTGTTTGATAATGTGTTCCAAAGACACTCCAAAGTCTCGGGAAGAGTTGAACATTTATTGTCGTCGTGAAGAGTTGAAAATGGATCCCAGTACAGGAAAATATCCAAAGGCTTACTACACACTGGATAAGCCACAGAAACAACAACTGTGTCGTTGGATTCACGAGTTGAATTTTCCGGACAACTACGTGTCAAACTTGAGTCGATGCGCAGACATAAACAGGGGTAAGGTTTCAGGGATGAAGACTCACGATTGTCGTGTTTTTATGCAGCGCTTGATACCGATTGCGTTCCGAGACGTTGTTCCTCTCAATGTGTGGAGGGCTATCACTAAATTAAGTCTTTTTTTTAGAAATTTAACATCTTCAACGATCAAGATCGATGATATGATTCGTTTGGATCAAGACATTCCAGTGATTTTGTGTAAGTTGGAACAAATTTTTCCACCTAACTTCTTCAACTCCATGGAACACTTACCCGTTCATTTAGCGTATGAAGCCAGAATTGGTGGTCCAGTGCAGTACAGGTAGATGTACGCATTTGAAAGGTAAACTCTTACATGCTTCATTTTTTATACTACATGCTTGTTCACTTAATTAATATATATATATATATATATTTTTTAATTATAAATCAGATATCTCCACAACTTCAAACGCAATGCTAAACAAAAGGCAAATGTGGAAGCATCGATTGTTAATGCATATTTGAATGAAGAGGTTGACATATTTTGTTTTTATTATTTCGAAGACCATGTCAACACTCGGTTGAGAAGTGAACCACGTAACTACGGTGGTAGAGGTACAAACAATATCGGTGAAGAGGTCGATGGAATGTTGTCTATATTCAAGTTTAAGGGACAACCTATAGGAAAATTCACTGAACGAGAGTGGGGAGACCAACAAAGAGGCAGAATGTAGGTCCCCAAAGTTGAGTTAATAACGAGTAAGCTAGTGAAAATGTCTAGAGTGGGGTGAATAGACTTTTCAAAATTCTATCGAAATATCAGAATACAATATGCGGAATACGAAATTAACAATGAGCCCAATTCAAGTTTATACTCAACTTCTATATTCGAGAACTCTGTTCTTATGAATACTCAACTTGTCTAGTGTAGTAGCAGTTAAACAGTTAAGCAATTTAAACAATTAAAACAGTAAAGTAAACAACACACAAAGATTTATAGTGGTTCGACAACTTGTCTACATCCACTCTCACAAACCCAGTTGTGATGTTTCCACTAAACTCTTCCAATCGAGTACAAGTGTATAATTCCTGTCTTTAGAGTCCCAAGAAGAAGACTTAGATCTTCAAAGACTATACCTCCAGATACGTCTATGATCTAACTAGAAATTTTACAAGTATCTAGCACCTTGAAAAATAACAACAAAAACAAACACTTCTCTGATCTCCAGTAGTAGCCTTCAAAAATTCTTCACTTGTCTTCTGGCTTCTATCTGAACTTCAATCAACTCTGAGAGTAAACTTTGAATATATCTTTTGTAAGCTTCAGCAATTAGTTTTTCAGTAGTCTTCAAATGATCACCATCATGAAGTATTTATAACCTTCAATCTTCAAGAACTTAGTAAGTTGTAACCAACTTTTCTTGATAACTACCTTCAACTGAATCTTCATATCAATCCACGCGTTTCTGTTATGAATTAGTTATTCCATAACTAACTTCTAACTTTATCTTTATACGCGCTTCACTTCGATTTAAACTTTGACTTTAAGTAACTCTCGTTGACTTGTCTTGAGTAGACTTGTATGCACTTGTCTTGTCTTGTAGTCCTCCTTATCTTGAGTAGTAGACTTCATCCTTCTTGACTTGTCTTCTTTCTTCAAACGATAGACTATACTAAACTTATCAAGACTATTACATTACTTTAAGCTTTCATAATACAAGCTTAGTCAACTTAGAAACTATACAATCAATCTAATCTATTACATATACAAATCATGAGCTTCTATACACCTTTCAAATAGCTCAGTAACAGACTTAAACAAATATGAAGTACTTATAAAAACGTACTTATCTTTTAATATGAACTTATATGAACTCATGTGAACTCTACTGGTCTTTGCACAAGATGACTCAACTCAACTAGACTAGATCAGTCAGTACTTAGAATATATTCAATCCACTTTTGGCTTATCAAAACTTCATCTTATCTTTCATCATTTAGGACTTGTCTAGGATTCATATCCCAACAATTTCCCCCTTTTTGATGAAGCCAAAACTACTTGAATATTTTCCCATAAGTAGACTAGTTAAGTAGTTATCTTGTCTATTAACATCAAAATATTTCTTATCTTTCATTCATTCAAAATAGATCAGTAGATATTACACATACTGTAAAAAATCAAAATACAACTAAATATCAGAGCAAATCAAGCAAAAAAAATTAACAATGTAAATCAACTAGTCTGAAAGATTACCTCCTTCTGGGTTTGGAACATGAAACGCATCAAGAATCCTTCTATGTATCAGACTAATATGACCATCATCAACGATCTTCTCTTTGTCTAATAGATCTTCTTCAAACTTCTTTATACGACTCATATCAATCCTTTTACCTGAACTTGTCATGGGGCATTTCCAATCAGGAAATTCAGGAACAAGAATATTAAAATTAGCTCCAGCTGATATCCTTAGGATAAGATGCCATAACTTCCTGTGTTGACCTTCCATAAACCTGTCAAACAGTGAATAAAGCTCATCTTGATTTTCAGCATCACCAAACTTCCTAATTATCCAATGATCAAGTTCCCATTGATTCTTCACTTCAATCCATTCAGCTCTATGCTCATTATCTATGAAGTGATCAATGAACTTGTCTTCCATCAGATCTTCATCAGCTTTTAACTTCTGCAATCTTTCAATATGCTTGACAATCTTTTTCTTGCTTGCATAGTGAATTTCATCATCATTAATTCTTTGCTTCTTCTCAGCTGTTGCAGTAGTAGTAGCCTCTTCAACATTCAGTTTTCTCTTAGTTCGTCTAGTCTGAATCTCAGCTTCTGGAGATGCAGCTTCTTTGCCTTTCAACACCTTCAGCTCTTCTGCTCTAACCTTCACTAGATCAGCAGTCTTGACCAACTTACCTCTTTTAGGTCTTTTGAGCTCTTGAATAGTTTCAGCTGCCTCCTTAGCTTCCGGTTCAGCTGATTTCTCAACAATACTTGACTCTTCCCCCTTTTTGGCTTCATCTGCCTTAAGAGTGAAAAGACTAGTAAAGCGAGTCATTTCTTCCTTAACCGCTTCCTTCATAGCTTCAGTAGCTAACTGAACTTGAGTCTGAATCGTCTTCTCATCAACCATCTTGTTTAGACGATCAGTAGTCAGCTCTAGCTTCTGTGAAGTTGAAGTAAGTTCATCTTTGAAGTGCGTAGCTGTCTGTTGAAGTAGAGTGTTCTGGGCTGTTAACTCATGTAGAATCGCTTGAGAACGCACCAACTGATCTTGTGCTTCTCTTCTCTGGTCATCAGCAATGGCAATCTTAACACTATAGAGTCTTTCCATCTTACTCGACTCTTCTGCCAGTGAACGAGCAAACGAAATAGACCTCTTTTCAGAAAAATCTACTTGTTTCTTCAGAAAGCTTTCAACTTGAGCAAACAACTCTTCTCTGAAAGTGGAGTCCAACTTGTTGACCTCACCAACCATCAATTCTCTGGCACTGTCAACAATTGACTGATTCTGTTCAACTAACACATCCTTCATCTTCGAGTGTAAGAACTCGTCTATGGCAGATTGAACAGCACCTTTCAGATCGAGCTTCAATTCATCCAAAAATCTTTCAGGAATAACTTGAGCAGATGACTGAGTCTCTTGTACTTTCTCAACAAGTTCATCTTCATTGAACATCTCAGCATCCATAAAATCATCATCTTCTTTACCAAATTGAAAAGAATTTGAATTATCAGAACATTCAGCATCATCTTCTGAACCATCCTCTATTTCCAAAATCGGTTCTGAAGTCTGAACGTTCTTCTCAGCTTCTTTAGGCTTGATCTCTTCTTCCACCAGATCAGTCTGGGTTCCGACATCAAACGAGAATTCATCTTCAAGGATTCCATCAGGAATGTTCAGCAGCTTTTTGACTAAGTTAACCAAGGCCTTGCGAGGAAATAGCTCGGAGTGATCTTTAACTCCACTATTCTCTTTTTGTTCCATCTCCCAATCCATGAAATTGGAGATACCGCCTTTGCCTTGAATAACTTCAAAAAGATCATCTGTAGACGACTTCTTCAAAGCGAACCATGTACAGACGCGGACTAGCTTCTCAAACTGTTCAGAAGCTGTGTCGATATCAAGAGTCGAGAGCTGCTTCTTCAGATTTCTTGAAACTTTGGCACGGACTCTCTTCTCTCGAAGACACATAGGATAGTAGACGAGGGATTCAAATCTAATTTCAGACGGGTCCTGAGTAGATGGGGTCACTAACTCAGCTGTTGCAGTGGCAACTGGCGATTTGTCTGAAGTAGATGGGATGGAGGGTTCACCATATTCTGGTGAGGGAGAGGGAGTGAAAGCTATGGTTTCAATGGGCTTTGATGTGGCTAGGTCAAGTGTGACAACTGTCTGAGTATCAGTTGTGTCCTTTTTGGGAGTGATTTGGGGTAGGCTTGCTCTCAGCGGATATGCTGGCAATGCCTGAGAGGTTGTGGGTAAAGGACGGGGCCTAGATCGGTGTGATCTCGCCTTGGTTCGAACAGAGGGGAGAGAGAGAGAGGGAATTGACAAAGATTTAGATGAAGTACCAACCTGGTAACTCATCTCTTCTGGTGGAGGTGGAGTACCAATCCTCACAAGTCGAAGAACTTGAGTCTCCTTTTCTTTATCATCCTTCTTTTCAGAGTCAGCTTCCTTGTCAGAGTGAGTCTGTTCTGAATCATCACCACTCGACTCAGCTTTTGCAGGATTCTCTGCCTCTTCATCCTCGGACTCATCTCCTGAAGAACTAGTTGAGTCGCCATAGGGTAAGACGTCAGAGTCTTCAATCTGAACTCGTCTCGGGGCAGCTGGCCTCGCAGCAGCTTGTTTCCTTACAGACACCTTCTTCAAGTAGAATTTCAGTGGATGGAAGGGCTTCCCTTGACTCCAACTCGACTTGTTGGGCAGTAGACGAGGGAATAGAATGCTCAATTTGTTTCCATATCCAACAGCTGTAGACACCACCCAATTGCGAGTGTGGTCATCTACTCGGACGCTCTTCTCGAAGTACATAATTCGATCTGCAATCAACCTAAACCAATCTCCTTCCGTTATGCCATCATAGATTGCAGCCATGACCCTTGCCTTGGCAAAAATCACCGAGTCATGCGAACCAGTAGAGCTGAGTAGAATCTTGCTGGCAATATCCAACAGCGTGCGATATTTGTCTAGAAGATCACCCTTCTTTACTGCAGCATATTTTCCATCTTGCTTTGGTTTCAGCCTTCTTCCACAGAAGATACTCAAATAGCGAATTTCTTGCCCTAGAGCATAATTCTCCACATTAATTGATCCAATGGGCAGTTTCAGAAATTTGAACAATGCCTCACGAGTGATTTGGACTCGATCTTCTCCAATAAAAGATTCGATAATATCACCTCGTCTGGTGACATTGGCATAGAACTCGAGCACTTCTTCCTCCAATACGACTTGAGGGAAGGCTTCCAAATAGGGCTTCAGACCACATCTTGTGCATTTGGACAAAATCTCTTCATTCTCATCTGTGTGTTGGCCTTTGAAGAACACAGATGGTTCGACATTCACCTTGTTGTCGGCAATGTACCGGCCTAGGTCAAATGTGACCTGCATGTTTGTTCTAATATCGAAAATCGAACGAGTAGACATAGTATATTATGAGAAGTTGCAGTTATCTTTGAGGAATAGCACGAAATCAAATGTCTCAAAGTAGAAGAGTTAAGAACAAAGTGGAAAAGACGTGTGGGAGTAATGGAACAGTAAGGCTAGTGAGTGTGGAAGATGAGTTTTGTTAGAGCAGTAAATTGATCCAACGGCCACGATTGAAGGATTAGATCCAACGGTCGAGACCTTTGAGATTCGGTTACGGAATCGAGAATATAATGTGATTTGATATTGTAAAATTTGAAATCCGGCTCTTCTTTCTTAGGACAGGGGAGTGAACTTATCTGACCTAATGTAGTCGAGTTCGAACTGGGTGTATACACCTCATTAAACTGGGAGTGTATAAAACCAATTCTAGGGTTTTCAAATTCTGTCATTATCTAATTACAACAATACCCTTAATTCAATTGACAAAACACTTAGCATATTTCAATTACTAGAAACACTTAGCTTGTCTGTTCGAGTCTATCCAGAACAGACGAGTAGACTTGGACTTCACAAGACGAGTAGACTTATGAACATCAGTCGAGTTCCCCCTTCGACTATGCTTGTTTATTCCAATAGTCGAACGCCTTCATGTACCTATCTTTAGCATGTGCAAGGTGTAATTGTAGGTACAGGTAGATTAATAAATAAAACGAATATCATATCGATGCAATGGTCAAGGTTTCGATCTAGATGACTTGTAACGAACATAAGGGTCAATATAAGGATATTTAAGAAATCAGAGATTCCCCCTTAAATGTTTATTCCCTTAGTGTTACCCTCACCTTTTACCAGCTTCCTCATCGGGTTGTTTGGTCATCTAGTCTAGCCTTGTATACCTGTCTGTTGCGTGAGTAGTCGAGTGCTCTGGTCTAGTGATCTTGTCTCCTCTTATTGATGTACCTGTCTGGTTAGTACATAGCTATAGGCAAGTAGGATCTAAATCAATTAGTCCTAGACTAATGCATAACTCACGAAATCGTGCCTCAGCTAAAGGTTTTGTAAAAATGTCAGCTCTTTGAAAATCAGTATGAATCTTCTCCATGCGAATATCCTTCTTTTCTACATGATCACGTATGAAATGATGCTTCACATCAACATGCTTACATCGTGTGTGCAGAACAGGATTTTGTGTAATGGCAATAGCACTATTACTATCACAGAAAATAGGAACATTTGATTCATGTATATTGTAATCACGTAACTGTTGCATGAGCCAGAGTAGTTGACTACAACAGCTACCAGCAGCCATGTACTCGGCTTCGGTAGTTGAAGTTGCAACACTAGTCTGCTTTTTAGAAAACCAAGATATGAGTTTTGTGCCTAGAAATTGACAAGAACCAGAAGTAGATTTCCTATCTATTCTACAGCCTCCAAAGTCTGAGTCTGAATACCCACTTAAGGATAGATCATCATTTGAAGGATACCATATACCACGATTGATGGTCCCTTTCAAATATTTCAAGATCCTTTTGGTGGTTTCCATGTGACTTTCTTTTGGGTTGGCTTGGAATCGAGCACAAACACCAACAGAGAATGCAATGTCAGGTCTACTAGCAGTTAGATACAGTAAAGAACCAATTAAGCCACGATAATAGGATTGGTCAGCACATTTACCGTTCTCATCTGGATCCATTCTGTAAGTTGGTTGCATTGGTACACCAGTGGACTTACATGTTTTGATCCCATACTTGTCTAGAAGATTTCTAGTGTACTTCGCCTGATTTATGAAAATACCTTCTGGAGTTTGTTTTACTTGAAGTCCAAGAAAGTAGTTCATTTCACCCATCATAGACATCTCAAATTTACTTTGCATGAGTGTTGAAAAACTTTCACTCAGCTTTTTATTAGGTGACCCAAAAATGATGTCATCTACGTAAATTTGGACGAGTAAAATGTCCTTCCCTTCTTGTCTTCTGAACAAGGTTCGATCGACCTTGCCCTTAGTAAAACCATTTTCCAATAGAAAGAGAGATAGAGTGTCATACCATGCTCTTGGAGCTTGCTTTAGTCCATATAAGGCCTTCTTTAATCTGTACACCTGGTTGCCTTTGACTTCGAAACCTAGAGGTTGTTCAACATACACTTCTTCCGCAAGAATACCGTTAAGAAATGCACTTTTAACATCCATTTGATATACAGTAAACTTCATGTGAGCAGCATATGCAAGGAACAATCTAATGGCTTCTAGTCTAGCAACAGGAGCATATGTTTCATCATAGTCTATGCCTTCAGCTTGTGAGTAGCCTTGGGCGACTAATCTAGCCTTATTTCTAACGACTAAATCATTCTCATCTTTCTTATTCTTGAAAATCCATCGAGTGCCAACTACATTATGATGTTTCGGCCTATCGACAAGTTCCCAGACGTCGTTTCGAACAAACTGGTTCAACTCGTCTTGCATAGCGATGATCCAATTACTATCAGCCAATGCCTCTTTAACAGTGGTAGGCTCAATAGATGAGAGGAAACAACACCAGCAAAACATAGTTGGACTCGGCTGTTCTTGCGACTCAAAGAGTTGTCGTCTAGTCTTCACACTAATAGTAGAGTCACCAATGATATTTTCAGTATCATGCGCAGATTTCCATGTTTTCCTATTCTTAACAGGAATACTATTATCATCTATATCATGTACAGCATCATGCATGTCAACATCATTTGTATCATCAACAGATTTACCAGGAGTAGATGAGTCAACTAGAGCAGGCATGTCAACTGGTCTAGAGGACTTACCTTGAGCACTTACTTTCTCCTTGTCATCAGAATCGAGAGCTTTTAGGAATGGGTTGTAGGCTTGAACGGATTCATATATCTCTGAATCTTTGTCAGATTCGATCGATAGATCAGTTACCTTCTTACTGATCTTGTCGGCAGACGAGTCCTGTTGAGATTCATCGAAAACCACATGTGGTGTTTCTTCCACACAAAGAGTTGAGTAGTTGAATACCCTAAATGCTTTGCTAGTCGAGGAGTATCCTAAAAATATCCCCTCGTCTGCTTTAGCATCGAAAGCATTCAACTTGCTCTTTCCATTGTTGTGAATGAAACACTTACAGCCAAATACATGGAAATATGAAACTCTGGGTTTTCTACCTTTCCAAACCTCATAAGGTGTCTTGCCTAGAGCTTTATTGATCGCGCTTCTGTTTTGTGAGTGGCATGCAGTGTTGATAGCTTCAGCCCAAAACTTTTGAGGCGTGTTGAACTCAGCTAACATGGTCCTACAGGCTTCTTTAAGAGTTCGATTCCTTCTTTCTGCTACACCGTTCTGTTGTGGTGTCCTAGTTGCACTAGTAAGGTGCTGGATACCACGATTAGTACAAAATTCTTTGATATAGCAATTAATGAACTCAGTTCCATTGTCACTTCGAATTTTGACAATAGACTGGTTCTTCTCAACTTGTAACTTCTTCAACAGTTCAGGCAGAAGTGTTTGTGTATCACTCTTCTTGTGTAGAAATACTACCCAAGTGAACTTAGAATAGTCGTCTACTACAACAAGTGTGTACCTTCTACCATTCAAGGTTGGAGGAGTTATTGGACCATGAAGATCCATATGTAGGAGTTCTAGAACTCTACTAGTTGAGAGAGTAGGAATTGACTTAAATGAACCTTTAACCTGTTTACCCTGTTGACAAGCTGTGCATATATGTGACTTGTAGTAAACTTCATTGGGAATACCTTCTACAAGGTAGTCTCTGTCTATCTTATTAAGAACCTTAAAGTTTAGATGACAGAGGCGTCTATGCCAGAGCCACCCAAGCTCTTTAGGATTCTTAGTAAGTAGACAGGTGTCCCTCGGACAACTGTTCCAGTTCACTATGTACACACTACCTTGTCTTACGCCGACTAGTAGGACTGTGTGTGTCCTTTTGTCAATGACTTCGCATTTGCGGCTCTTGAACTGCACTTTGTATCCACGATCACAAAACTGTGAAACAGAGAGTAAGTTATATTTCAAACCTTCAACATATGAGACATCTTGGATCTCAACGTCTCCATTCCGGATGTAACCAAATCCTTTAGTGACAGCAGTGGAGCTATCACCAAATATTACTTTTGGTCCTTCTTGCTCATGGTAGCTAGACAAGAGAGCTTTGGTACCAGTCATGTGGTGCGAACAACCACTATCTATGTACCAGGTTTCTCCTACTGAGCCACCCTTCTTATACAAGTCAAGTCGACCCTGCAATAGATGATATTCAATAACTTAGGTACCCATTTGTTTATTGGGGTCCTTGGGGGTTAGTCATGTTCAGAGGAATCCAGATATACATTGGAGTCTTGAACAAGTTCGATCTTTTAAGCTTTCGCCCATATTTGTTGCAAAATAAGACCTTGTTGTCCTTCTCTGACCTATCAGTCGAGTTCGGGTCTACTCTTTGAAGATAGCCTTTCGACTTAATCTCTACTTGAGCAGGCACTTGTCTATGATAGTTAGAGTAGGGTTTGAAAGCATTAGGTCCATACGGTTTATAGACGCGTTTGGGTCTTTCCTCACTTAAAATATCGTATGATAGAGGTGGAGGATATATGACAGCTTGTGTACGATATTTTGGAGCTACCTGTCTAGGTCTAGACGAGTAGAGTTGAGACTGCCTTATAAATGGAGGTCTAGACTCTTGTCGTCTAGTCTGTACCTGTCTAGTACTCGTCTCCTCAGGATACCAGTCCTCGTATCTGACCTGGTTGGGTCGTCCACGATTAGTGGTCCTTTGAAGATTAGTTCTAGATGGAACAGGCTTGCTGTTACCATTCTTTTTACCTCCCTTGGTAATCGGAATGTTAACTCGAGCTTGTTTAGATACAGTACCTTTAGAAGGGGTTCCAATATCGTATAACATTGGTCCTTTTCCTTTATCATTTGGCAAAAGTCTTGCTTTAATAGTAGTAGGGTTCTTAATGACTCGAGTAGACGAGCTAGATGACTCAGCACCTATACCAGTCTTGTCACCTGGATCTCTATACCTATCTGACAGTTCAAGGTTAATCTTTGAAGAATTAACCAGGCCAGTAAGTTTGAGATCAAGTGTAACAACCTCGGTTTCTAAGAACTTATTACGTTCTTCAAGTCTGTTGCACTTGTTCTTTAAAACATTGAATTCATTTCTCTCAGTTGCATGTGTCTTAAGTAGGTCTTGATATAACCTGTCTGTCAACGCACACTTTTCTTTGAGTTTACTCAACTCTTCAGTCAAGCGTTTATTTAGGACTGTTATATTAGGATCTACTTTTGACTGAGCTTCCTTAAGATCAATGATTTCTTGCTTTAATGCAATGTTTTCATCACTGACTTCAATGAATGCTTGGTTAGCAAGTAGAAGGTCGTCTTCGACTGCACTAGTCGAGTGCTGAAGACTACTTCCTACTTCACTACTAGCAGTGTCACTTTCATCAGTTTCTGAATCATCACAAGATTGAAAAGATGTAGCAGATGATACCTCTTGGTCGATTTTAGCCATGCAGCATAGGCCATCATCTACTATGAATGCTTCGTCGTGATCTTGATCAGTTGAGTGGCTAGATACGGACGATGGCAACTCGTCTGAATCCGAATCAGAGTTATCATTGGCCATCATAGCCTTTTTGCCACGGTTATATCTTCTTTCTCTTCGTGCCTTGCGTTCTTCACGATCATCAGTGCTCAGGTCTGGACATTCATATATGTAATGGCCTGGCTTTTCACAATTATAGCACAAGAGATCATTAGTAGCCTTTTTAATAGGAGACTTGTCCCTACGCTCATCACGTCTATTGGAACGTTGAATCTTCCTATCGTCAGACTCTCTATCTCGTCTATTACCTTTCGAGACTTCGTCTCTCCTTTCGGACGAGTTTCGGTCTCGTCTGGTCTCAGACGAGTTCTTAGAAGTAGATGCTCTATGATCCCTATAGAACTTCTTGTATCTTCCGAAGCGTTTATTGAGCCTATCAAACTTTCTAACCATGAGACTCATCTGATCCTTCAGACTAAGATCAGTATCTAACTCATCTTTCACAGAGGCAGACTTAGTTCTAGACTTGGACCTGTCTACCTTAGAAGACTTAGAAGAGCTAGACTTAAAGGCAACGTTCTTAGATACATCATGTTCTCTATCACTACTGGCTAGTGGTTCATCTTCGTCTAAATCAAACTCATGGGCTTTAAGAGTTTGAAACATGGTTTCAGCAGTCCACGTATCAATGTCTTGAGTGTTCTTAACAAGCATCTTTACCATTTTCCAACGACTATCAAGACTCTTCAAAATCCTAAGATTGATCTCACGAGCAGTATAAGATTTACCAAGTACTTCCAAATCATTCATGATCTTAGTAAAACGAGTATCCAGCTGGTCGATAGTTTCGCCAGCTTTCATCTGAAATGATTCAAATCTTTGGACAGCTGTGGAGAGTTTGCTCTCTTTGATTAGAGAAGTCCCTTCACAAAGAATAGCTAGTCTGTCCCACATCTCTTTGGCAGTCTTACATTTTAACACTTTTCCCAGATACTCGTTAGGAAGGGTGTGTAAAATGTAATTCTTTGCCAAACTATCCAAATTATTTTGACGCATTTCTTCTGAGGTTAGATCTGACCTGGGTTTCTTGACGAGAGTACCAATTGGTTTGCTTGGGTCAAGAACAGCAGTATTAGGAACCATAGTAACAATAGGTCCTTCTGTGATAACTGAGATCATTAGGTCGTGCGTGGAACTGAAAATGGCTTCCATTCGCAGCTTCCAGTAGTCATAGTCCTGAACCTGGAACTTGGGTAACTTGTTAGCACTAATTTCCAATGACATGATTTCGTAAGTAGATCAGCGCTGAAGAGAATTATGATCAAGAAGCAAAAATGTCAAGAGCAGGGAGCACGAAACAGATATAACAAGAGTATTTGATCAAGAACACGTAAGCAACTACAGTCAAGGAACAAGACTTCACCCTAAGTCTTAAGTCGGTTATCAAGAAACAGCAGTTCGTAAACTACTGCTCTGATACCACTTGTAGGTCCCCAAAGTTGAGTTAATAACGAGTAAGCTAGTGAAAATGTCTAGAGGGGGGTGAATAGACTTTTCAAAATTCTATCGAAATATCAGAATACAATATGCGGAATACGAAATTAACAATGAGCCCAATTCAAGTTTATACTCAACTTCTATATTCGAGAACTCTGTTCTTATGAATACTCAACTTGTCTAGTGTAGTAGCAGTTAAACAGTTAAGCAATTTAAACAATTAAAACAGTAAAGTAAACAACACACAAAGATTTATAGTGGTTCGACAACTTGTCTACATCCACTCTCACAAACCCAGTTGTGATGTTTCCACTAAACTCTTCCAATCGAGTACAAGTGTATAATTCCTGTCTTTAGAGTCCCAAGAAGAAGACTTAGATCTTCAAAGACTATACCTCCAGATACTTCTATGATCTAACTAGAAATTTTACAAGTATCTAGCACCTTGAAAAATAACAACAAAAACAAACACTTCTCTGATCTCCAGTAGTAGCCTTCAAAAATTCTTCACTTGTCTTCTGGCTTCTATCTGAACTTCAATCAACTCTGAGAGTAAACTTTGAATATATCTTTTGTAAGCTTCAGCAATTAGTTTTTCAGTAGTCTTCAAATGATCACCATCATGAAGTATTTATAACCTTCAATCTTCAAGAACTTAGTAAGTTGTAACCAACTTTTCTTGATAACTACCTTCAACTGAATCTTCATATCAATCCACGCGTTTCTGTTATGAATTAGTTATTCCATAACTAACTTCTAACTTTATCTTTATACGCGCTTCACTTCGATTTAAACTTTGACTTTAAGTAACTCTCGTTGACTTGTCTTGAGTAGACTTGTATGCACTTGTCTTGTCTTGTAGTCCTCCTTATCTTGAGTAGTAGACTTCATCCTTCTTGACTTGTCTTCTTTCTTCAAACGATAGACTATACTAAACTTATCAAGACTATTACATTACTTTAAGCTTTCATAATACAAGCTTAGTCAACTTAGAAACTATACAATCAATCTAATCTATTACATATACAAATCATGAGCTTCTATACACCTTTCAAATAGCTCAGTAACAGACTTAAACAAATATGAAGTACTTATAAAAACGTACTTATCTTTTAATATGAACTTATATGAACTCATGTGAACTCTACTGGTCTTTGCACAAGATGACTCAACTCAACTAGACTAGATCAGTCAGTACTTAGAATATATTCAATCCACTTTTGGCTTATCAAAACTTCATCTTATCTTTCATCATTTAGGACTTGTCTAGGATTCATATCCCAACACAGAAATAGCACAAACGTATGTGTTATTGAATTGTGATGAAGTTCAGCCTTACATTGAGTAAGTATTTCATATTTTTATCATCTAAAAATTATTAATAACTACTTC
Source organism: Galeopsis tetrahit (assembly GCA_963675135.1). Taxonomy (NCBI): domain Eukaryota; kingdom Viridiplantae; phylum Streptophyta; class Magnoliopsida; order Lamiales; family Lamiaceae; genus Galeopsis; species Galeopsis tetrahit. The sequence continues at coordinate 21,219,212 of OY776130.1, forward strand.
ACTTATGTAATTTAATATTAATTGTGATTGGATGTTTTGAATTAGGATGTATACTCAAGAACTACAACGAACAGAACAAAACATCTCAGATACAGATATAGATGCTCGTCTTCAACGTGATTTTGCCCGATGGTTCCAACGTTATGTGAGTACCATTTCCTTATATTTTACGTAAATAAATATGATTCATAATTAATGTTAATTATTTGAACTGTATAGGGACGGTCAAACGATTTTGAGAATCGATTCTTAAGGGATCTCAGCAAAGGACCACTACGTCCTGTAAAGACTTACAACGACTATATTGTGAAGGGCTACAGATTTCATACATCTGAGTATGCATCAAGAAAAGCGACTACCAACAGTGGTGTTTGCATTAACAGTGCAAACTACAATGCAGATGCAAGTGACTACTATGGGGTGTTGCACAAAGTCGTTGAAGTAGAATATTCGGGATATCCAACAAAGACTGTAGTGTAGTTCAAGTGTCATTGGTTTGATTCAGGCCCTTCAGGAACAATGATTCATCCGGAGTACAAACTCGTGGATGTTAATCCGAAAAGGAGCTATATCGGGGATGATACATTTGTATTTGCCCATCAAGTATCTCAAGTATACTACTGCAAGTATCCAGTACGATCACGTAGTAAAATTGAATGGCACGCTGTTTGCAAAGTAAAGGCAAGATCAATGGTAGAAGTCCCTACAAAGGAAAAGAGTGATGAAGATGATTCTCCGTTTCAAACGGAACAAATAGAGGCTCGAACTGAAGTCTTTACGGGAGATTTGAATATCCACGTAGACTTGACGACTGGAAATTCACAATTGATCGAAATTGAAAACGATAGTGTAAATGAGGAAGATGATGAAAATGAAGAGGAAGAGGACGAAGAGGAAGAGGATGATGAAGAGGAGGAAGATGAAGCAAATAATGAGAATGTAGATAAAGAAGAGGAAGAAGATGAATATTAAATTATATAATGTAAGCTAATTATTTTATGAGATGTACAATTTAAAAATAATTATTTATCATTAAGTTACAAATAAAAAGTGTGAAAATAAATTAATTTTTTGGAATCTTTTTAAAAAAAAATTAGTAAAAATATGAATATTTTGGTTAAAATATGAATATTTTAGTATTTTAAAATTATATAAATTATAAAAATTTAATTTACAATATAGATAGATTACAAATTTAATTATTAATGTATATGAAAGAAATTAATTTTGTGAATATTTTAAAAAACAATGGGCCGAACATGAGTACATATACAATTAATATTACAATTACGAACAAGTAACACACTTGTCTGAGTGGTAGGCGCCCCTGACTAGGCGCCCACACATTCGGGTTCGATTCCCAGCAAGCACTACAAAAACGCTCGTTTATGCCGACGGATTACCATTCCAACGGCTGTACCGACGGATTACCGACGGAATTGAAAGTCAGAAGACTCTGCCGACGGAATTCAATTTCCGTCGGCTTTCCCGACGGAATGCCGACGGAAACTCAGAACTCTCTACACGGTGTCGTTTTTGGGTCACTGGCCGACGGATTTTTCAGTCGGTATTGTAAATTAAGGTTACCGACGGATATTTTCCGTCGGTAACCGCGCCATATTATTGGCCCCTTGCGTGATAATTTTAAACGGGCGCGGATATATTTAAATTTGCCCTTACCGACGGAAATTTCCGTCGGTAACCGACCCGCATTAACTAACCGCCTCTTGACCGACTCCCCAAATTAAATGTGGTCATTACCGACGGAAATTTCCGTCGGTAAAGGCAATTTTTTTTTGTATATAAACTGAAGAACAGATTACATCTTTCTCTTTCGAGAGAAAGAAAACCTCCCCCCCCCCCTCCTCTCTGTTTCTATCTCCCTCCTTCCCTGTTTCGTGTTCGTTCGTCTTCATCGCGCGAAGAGGCTCTGCCGAGGTGATCTCTCGACTCGATTAGAAAATCTATACGGTACGCTTTCTTAATTTGTTAGTAATTAATTTTTAAGTTATATTGTATTGCCTATAATTATGAATTAAATTGCATGTGTTAATTTAATTTGTTATATAGATTAATATGAAATTGTTTGTATAGTTGATGTATATAGTTAATTAGTTTGAATGTATGTAGTTGATATATCTAATTAATTAGTTGATATTGTACGTGGATAATTGCCTATATATAGTTGATGTATATAGTTATTTATAATAAATTGATGTGATTTGTTAAGATCGATATTGCATGTTTTGCATAATTGATGTTATATATATAGTGGATATTATTGTTTAATTTGCATATACGTTGGAGTGGAGTTAATTACATAATTAAATTATGATATTGTACGTTATAATTAGCTAGATTAATATTGTTGATTTACTAATTATGAAATTATTGATTAAATTAGGGGCTTTGTTAATTATATTAGGAAATTGTTATTTTAAAGTTATAAAAAATTGTTACTAAATTTATTAGGTTATAGATTGTTAATTAAAATAGAAAACTGTTAATTAAAATTGGAAATTATTGAATAAATTAGTTATTGTTGAATAAAATAGGAAATTATTTATTAAAATAGGTTATTATTGATTAAATTAGGTATTATTGTTGATTGAATAAAAAATTATTTATTAAAATAGGTTATTATTGATTAAAATAGGTTATTATTTAGGGATTAAATTTTAATTTATTAGATTATTATTTTTTATTAAATTAAGAAATTTATTATTAATTAATTTGTATTATATATATAATTTATTAATTTAAATGTTTAAATTAAATAGATGACTGGAAATGGTGCTGGTGCCTCTGGTGGCTCGGGATCTCACGGGGCCTCCGGGTCACGTAGCCGATCAAGGAAGAGCCGATCCAAACTTAAACCAGAGGCGCCGACGCCTATACTGCCACGAACACCATTATCGTCGCCTCCGCCACCCATTCCACACCCGTCGCCTCAGCCGTCGTCTCATTCGTCTGTCCGGGACCATCCTGCTGTTCCTACTCGGGATGGCCGGGAGCGCGTTTGGGTTACAAGTGGAGGAGTGTAAGTAATTAAATACTTTTATTGTTTAATAATTAATTTCGCATTCGTTTTAATTTATAATGTTTTTTGTTTGTTAATTAATGTCACAGATTGTTACCTGGTAACGAGGTCTCCAGGGCATGCGCGATTGCTTTTGGCTCTTTACCGATCTCTGCGGGTGCAATTACCTGGTCGAAGGTCCCAAAACAAAAAAAGTTGGCGTACTTCGAGGAATTTCAGGTAGTAATTAATTACTTAATTATTTAATTAATGTTTGTTAATTTGTTCAATAATAAATAATTTATTATATGTGCAGAAACAAGCCACTTGGGATCGGAATATGTACTCAGACCAGGCTATGTTCAAGTATTTCAGTAAATCGGCGCAAGAGCGGTATAAGGATTTAATGTACGAATGGAGAATGGCATGGCGGAGCGATGGGACGACGCAGAGCTTGGGTAAGGATGATAATGATGTTGTGTTGTGAGATTCATTGACGAGGGAGTGGCTGGATCCTGAGTACATCAGGAAGTGTGAGATTGCTAAGGCCAACCGGAGATCCGACGTTGGGGGTGGGATGTCCAGGCATCGGACTGGAGCCCGGTCCATCCTTGAGCAGTCGATGGTCATTGTAAGTGTTTATTAATTTTTTAATTAATTTCAATAAATTTAATTATATATTTAATATATATAATACATAAATTTAATTATTAGGAACGGGATACGGGGCGTGTACCCACTCACTTGGACCGGATGAGCATTGCTCATCCGTTTAATGCTGATACACAACAATCCACATACGGGCGCACAACTAACCTCCACGTAAGTAATAAAATTGTTTAATTAAATACATTTTTTTATAATTTATTCTATTAATTTAAAATTATTAATTATGTAGTTGGAGATGAACCGGAGGATGGCCGAGATCGGAACTCAAGTCGACCCTACTCAAGCCGGAACCAGCAGTGCCCCTACAGTCGAGGAGGTGGACCGGGCTTATTTGGAAGTTGCCCCCACCACCCGCGGACGAGTTCTGGGCCTTGGTCGTATGAGCGCTGATGTCAGGTCCGGCGCTGGTCAGTCCCAAACGGCATCGCAGGGTTCCGTATCTTCCACCCCAACTCCTGATATGATGGCACAATTCAACCATTACATGCATGTGATGCATGTGAATATGGGTCGAGAGTTGGGGTGGTCGGACGAGAGGATCGATGAGGTTTATCAGAGAACCATGCAAGCTCCTCCACCGACGGCCAACGTGAACGCCTCAAGCCCCTCAGCCCCCTCAGCCCCCTCAGTCTATGTCCCGACCATGCAGCAGGATGATGACATCATGGTTCAGCAGTTCGTTGGCGACCATGATGGCCTTGATATGTATATCTTTGGTCCATGAGTGACTTTGAACAATTTTTTTTTTTTTTTTTATGTGTTGAACAATTTTTTTTTTATGTCTCGTAGAACTATTTACTTTTGTCTGCATTATTGTTGAACTATTTACTTTTATGTTTAAGTATTAGTTGTTTAATTTTAGTTATGTGTGTTTTATGTGTTAAGAATGTGTATATTAATTTTAGTTATGTTTTATGTGTGATTTTGGATGTTATCTGTATTGGATCTTCATTTATGTTTGAATGTACTCTGTTTTTTCATGTTTGTGTTTATGTTTATGTGAATGTGAATGTGATGGGAGATTCTATGTGATAGATAAACAACATTTTCATTGAAAATTGCCTTGAAGAAAGGTTGTTGTTGTGGTTACATTACATGCATACACTTAACATTACATAAACTTAGCAATACATATTAGAGGCATAAATTTAGCAATACATATTAGAGACATAAACTTAGGATTACATCCAGCCTATAAATTTGAACATATAGGGTAGAACACATAATATTATGGCCATGATAAGAAAGTTCCTCTGCTTCTTTAGCTCTTGAACTTGTCCAACTTGAAATTCTACTTCTGATGTTAGGTGGTCAGATGAATCCTTATAGATTTCACCAACTACTTTTGCATTATTCAGCTTGTTGTTGAGCTCTTGATTTTCAAGCAAAAGTGAGTCAATTCTCCTCACCATGCCCGGAAACATTCCGTGTGAACACGTTCCTTGTCCGTGGATTTCGTGTTCATCGGCCCAAACAAAAAAGGAGCATCCAAGACCACTTAGTGAATCTGGGCAAGTATAAAATAGTCTACCTCTGCTTTTTTCTTGCTTCGAAATGCACACACGAGCTTCTTTTCCACAATGGCATACCACAATTTTCATGGATGTGGAAGATGAAGACATGAGTTTCTGTATTTTTTTGTTTTTTGATGTTTGTTAAGAAGTAGGTTGTTTTGAGTGTGTATATAGTTTTCTGTAATTTTTATTTTTTTTTATACGCGTCTTTTACCGACGGAAAGTGATTCCGTCGGTATAGACACATGTTCAATGCCGACGGATTATTTCCGTCGGCAATGTAAATACCGACTGAAATTTGGTCAACGGAATCTGACTGATTTGACATACATTTGAAATCGGTGTTACCGACTGAAATTATCCGTCGGTATTGTCAATACCGACGGAAATTAGGCGCGTGATATACCGACGGAATGACATTTCCGTCGGCATGTAGTATTGAAAATTGTTCCAGAACCTCAAAACACGCGAAAATTTTGGAGTGGAGCAAAAAATTAAGGTAAAAATTTGGAGTGGAGCGAAAATTTAAGGTATGTTTTTCTATTAAGTGTACATAGTTTTACTGCAATTAATTTTTATGAAATGTATATAGTTTTATAACTTTTAGTGTTTAATTTTTATGAAATGTATATAGTTTTATAACTTTTAGTGTGTAATTTTAATTTGGTCAAATTGTTTAACAGATGGAATTGCCGGATTGTCGGTGGATGTATTGTACTCCTAGGCTCGTTTTAGGAAATGTGAATGTTGAATTTTATGATAAACTCGTGTCATTTGTTGAATTTGCAAAGCTACACCCACATTACATGTCTGAGGATTGTATTAGGTGTCCGTGTAATGCTAAGAAATGTCAGAATAGATCATTTAAAAGCATTGATGAAGTCTTATGCCACGTTGTTATGAATGGGTTCGTTGATAATTACTATAATTGGACAAGTCATGGCGAACAACGGTGGCCTTATAATTTTGATCAAGTCTTGTACTATTACACTACTGCAATTTATGAACAACCAGTACACGTTGAGCATGTCGGCACCAGTAACGATCAAGAGTTTGGAGTGGAAGAACCCGATATGTATCAAACAATGGTGATGGAAGCCGGTATGTCGTCAAATATAGAGGAGGAACCAACGGATGAAGCATTTCAGTTTTATGAGATGCTCAAATTAGTCGATCAAGATTTGTATCCAGGGTGTGATTCTCATTCTCACTTGTCATTTAATGCTCGACTTATGGCTATCAAGACGGAGAACAAGCTATCTAACAGAGTATATGAGCAAATGACACAATTATGCAGTGAGATTTGTCCTGTCGATAATAAAGTACCTACGACGTTTCATCAGAGCAAACAACTGATGAAGAATATGGGTTTGCCGGTTGAGAAGATTGATTGTTGTGTGAATGGTTGCATGTTATACTGGGGTGATGACGATAGCGATCTTCTTATGTGTAGAATGTGTGGCCATCCCCGGTACAAAGAGCCACGACGGAAGGGATCAGGTGGTCAATCGAGCAAGACAAAAAAGAAAGTGCCACATAAGAGGATGTATTATCTTCCTATCATTCCTCGTTTAATGAGATTGTTTCAATCTAGTGCTACAGCTCAACACATGACGTGGCATGCAAGAAATTCTGAAGATACTGAGGCTGGGGATATGAGACATCCGTCCGACTCTGAAGCCTGGAAACACCTTGATAACGTGTTTCCAGGATTTGCTTGTGAACCGAGGAATGTGAGATTAGGCTTGAGTACTGATGGTTTTGCACCGTTTGGGAGTTATGGAAAGAAGTATTCTTTGTGGCCGGTGATACTGACTCCGTATAATCTACCTCCATGGATGTGCATGAAACCTCAAACAATGTTTCTGACTGTATTGGTGCCTGGTCCGTCGAATCCAAAGCATAAACTTGATGTTTATCTCCAGCCTCTTATTAAAGACTTGATCTTCCTATGGGATAACGGAGTCCAAACGTATGATGTTTCTAGGAAACAGAACTTCACGTTGCGTGCTGCTTTATTGTGGACCATTAGCGACTTTCCTGCATATGCTATGTTGTCCGGGTGGAGTACAGCCGGAAAGCAAGCTTGTCCGTATTGTATGGAATATTCTGAAGCTTTCAGTCTCCCGAAGAGTAGAAAAGTTTCATGGTTCGATAATCACCGAAGGTTTTTACCTCGAGATCATCCATTTCGAAGGAATAAGGTGGACTTCACGAAGAATAGAACAGTCACAAACAATCGACCGCCCCTTCGAAATGGTATTTTATACATTTAACATGTTTTTTTGGGTTACATTTATTCTAACATTTATTAATCGTACAGGACAAAGTCTGTTACATGAGATTGAGTGGACATGTTTGAAAAAAACTACGGAGGAAAATGCAGAAGAACACAACAAAGGAATCCCAGGTAACTGGAAGAAAAAGGGTATTTTTTGGGACTTGCCATATTGGAGTTCACTATTGATCCGACACAATTTGGATGTCATGCACATTGAGAAGAATGTGTTTGACAATGTGTTTCACACAATCATGAACACAGAAGGCAAGACGAAAGATACTCCAAAGTCCAGGGAAGAGTTGAACACTATCTGTCGCCGTGATGAGTTGGAACAGGATACCCGTACAGGTAAATATCCAAAGGCTTGCTACACACTAGATAAGGCACAAAAACAGGAATTGTGTAGGTGGATTAAAGAGTTAAGATTTCCAGACGGCTACGTGTCAAACATGAGTCGATGCGTAGACACAACAAAAGGCAAAGTTGCAGGGATGAAGAGTCATGATTGTCATGTTTTTATGCAGCGCTTGATACCTATTGCGTTTCGAGAATTTCTTCCTCTGAATGTGTGGAGGGCTGTCACTGAATTAAGTCTCCTTTTTAGAGATTTAACGACTACAACAATCAAGGTTGATGATATGAATCGTTTGGAACGAGACATTCCAGTTATTTTGTGTAAGTTGGAACGGTTTTTCCCACCTAGCTTCTTTGACTCGATGGAACACTTACCTGTTCACTTAGCGTATGAAGCTAGGATTTGTGGTCCAGTGCAGTACAGGTGGATGTACCCATTTGAGAGGTGAACAATTCTATTTCTCTCATTTAATTAGTTTTTAGTATAAGAAGCCTTATTTTAATTTGTTAACTATTATAATTTTAAGTATCTCCACAACTTGAAGCGCAATGCTAAACAAAAGGCAAACGTCGAAGCATCGATTGTTAATGCGTATTTGAATGAAGAGGTTGGCATGTTTTGTTCATATTATTTTGAAGACCATGTCAACACGAGGATCAGGAATGAACCACGTAACTTCGATGGTAGAGGTACGCAACAAGAAGTCGATGGCATGCTCTCTGTATTCAAGTCTAAGGGGCGACCTATAGGAAAAGCCACTGAACGATATTGGTCAACAAACACAGAGGCTGAAATAGCACAAACGTACGTGTTATTGAATTGTGATGAAGTTCAGCCTTACATTGAGTAAGTATTTCATATATTTATTATCTAATTAAATAGCACTAAACGTACGTCATTTATCATCTAATTGTGTTGTGAATTATTAGGATGTATACACAAGAACTACGACATGCAGATCAAAACATCTCAGATAGAGACATAGATACTAGTCTTCAACGTCAATTTGCCCGATGGTTCCAACGTTATGTGAGTATCATTAATTGAATTTTACGTGAACAAATAATTGTTTTGATTAATGTTAATTTTAACTGTACGTATAGGGACAATCGCACGATTTTCAGAGCCGGTTCTTACAGGATCTCAGCCAAGGACCACTACGGCGTGTGAGGACTTACAACGGCTATATTGTGAAAGGCTACAGGTTTCATACATCAGAGTATGCATCAACAAGAACGACTAACAACAGTGGTGTTTGTCTTAGGGGTGCGAATTACAATGCAGATGCAAGTGATTACTTTGGGGTGTTGCACGAAGTCGTTGAAATTGAATATCCGGGATATCCAGTGAAAACCGTAATGTTGTTCAAGTGCCATTGGTTTGACACATCCCCTTTAGGAACCAAAATTCATCCGGAGTACAAGCTTGTGGATGTTAATTCGAAAAGGAAGTATAGCGGGGATGATCCGTTTGTATTTGCCTCTCAGGTATCTCAAGTCTACTACTGCACGTATCCAGGAGCTGGAAAACGTAATAGATAATGGCACGCTGTTTGCAAAGTGAAGGCAAGGTCAATGGTGGAGGTCCCCCAAAAGGAAAACAACGATGAAGATGAACCTCCGTTTCAAATGGAACAAATAGAGAATCAAACTGAAGTGTTTGCGGGAGATTTTAATCTTTCGGTAGACTTGACGGCTGCAAATCCACAATTGATTGTTATTGAAAACGATAGTGGACATGAGGAGAAGGATGAACATGACGAGAGGGAGGATGAAGAAGATGAGGATGAAGAAGATGAGGAGGAAGAGGAAGATGTAGCAAATAATGAAAATGAAGACGAAGATGAAGATGAATATTAAATTAATGTAACCTAGCTATTTTATTTTGTACAATTTATAAGATTTCATTATTTATCATTTGGTTATGTTATTAACTTATAATTTAATTATTTATCATTTGGTTACAAAAATCCAATGGCGACGGAACATATCCGTCGCCATTTCCGTCGCTAAAGGCAACGAGCCAAAGCCGACTGAAATATCTGTTGCTAAAGGCAACGAGCCAAAGCCGACCGAAATATCCGTCGCCATTTCCGAATATAAATGTAACTTTCTCTCATTTCACGCGTATTTTCCCTCCCTCTCTCTATGTCTCTCCCTCTCCCTCTCCCCCACTCCACGCGTATTTTCCGACCGTCTCCCTCTCTCTATGTCTTCGCCACATGCTGCCCCTTGCCCACGTTCGCAGCGGCGCCACCCCCTTCTCCGGCCGTTAGTGCTCCTTCTCGCTGCGACCGTTCGCACACCCTCCTCCATACCACCAGAGTCCGCCCATCCCCTCCTTGCCGTGGCCGCGGCCGCCGCCCATCCTCCCTACCTGCAGTCGTCGCCCATCCTCTCTCCAAGAAAGTCGTCGCCCACCGCCTCCTCTGCCGTCGCCATCCATCCTCCCTACCTGTACGTTTTTACATATCTAAAAAAAATTAGGGTTTTGGATTTTTTTTATATTTGTTCGAAAATTTTATTGTGTCCGATTTCTTTTCTAACATTTAATCTGTTTTTCATGTTTTTTTTCGAACGTTTAATCTATGTTCAATGTTTTTTTTTCGAACATATAATCTGTTTTCATTTTTTTTTCGAACAATAGAGTTTTTTTTTTCAAAACTGTACACTAGTATTTTATTAATGTATATGGTTAAGATTTACAATTTTTACAAGTTTTGACATGTAAGATTTAATTTTATTAAACTCTTCCACCCATCTATTTACTCAGTTTGTGTTTCTAAATTAATAAATAATGGTTTTTTTACCATTTAAATTTTAAAGTGATAGAGCGCCCCCTTTCATGTTTCTCTTTTTTATTTCTAGATTTCGAGAAAAAGACTAGTATACAAAAATTAGTACTGTTTTATGAATAAAATTTCAACATAATGTTGTTGACTAGTTTTGTCTTTACCTTCAAGTACTGTTTCAACATTTAGGTGTTGGATCTATTTATGAATTGATAAATCATATATTTGATGTTGTAGTAATGAAGTTTGTTGAGACCGACCGAAACTATGCGAGCCTAATGAAGTTACTTGATCTCATAGTATTGTTGAGGTATGTTCAATTTTTATGATAATTTAATTTATGTTTAAATATATAAAATGACAATTGAATCTTGATTCTTTGTAATTGATTTTGAAATGGCAGGGATGGAGTCGGCGAAGGACAGTTTAATCAAGTTCTTCTCTTTCCTCTCTTTCCTGGTAATTAAATGGAAAATAAGATTCTTACCCTCTTGTAATTCTTTTTAAACGATTTATCTTATAATCCTCTTGTAATTTTATATATTAATTAATTTCCTAATGTGAAAAATAGGTTGTGGAGCAAGCAACGCCTAAAGCCAAAAGGATGATATTGAAAGTAATGTTTCAAAAATCAACCAACAAGTCACCCAACTGAGTTCGATTTTGTTTATTCTATTGGATAGATTTGTGTATTGAATTATTTAAGCAATTTTGATCGGGTCGGATCCCGGTCACAAATAATTTTTTTTTTTTAAAATTTTTGGAACTTACCGACGGAATATTCCGTCGGTTCAGCGTCGGTAATGCCGACGGACAGGCCGACGGAATATAATTTTTTTTAAAAATGTTTGGTACTTACCGACGGATATTCCGTCGGTTTAGCGTCGGTAATACCGACGGGAGAGCCGACGGAATATCATTTTTTTAAAAAAATGTTGGTACTTCCCGACGGAAAATTCCGTCGGTAAATTAAAATAATAAAATTTATGTCCAAAATATATCGACGACCCTACCGACGGAAACTTGACCCGGTTTGAAAACGGGTTGGCTTGACTGCCGACGGAATTGAATCCGTCGGTAAGGGCGACCCGGTTTGAAAACGGGTTGGTTTGAATCCGTCGGAAATCCGTCGGTATATACCGACGGACGCATATTTTCCGTCGGTAACCCATACCGACCAATTCATCGTCGACGGATACAATCCGTCGGCAAGAGCCAATACCGACTGAATATCCGTCGGCATATCCGTCGGTAAAACACCTCTTTTTTGTAGTGAAGGCCGAGATTAAATGTTGGCCTACAATAAAAGTTCGTGGGCCGGTTCCAGCCCGGGTCCGGTGCGGGGCTGGGTCGGGTTCCGTGTCGGGTCGGGTCCGATCCAGTCCGTTAATTTTTTTTTCGGGTTATGTTACAGACGGCGTTACCGACATAATTTGTTTCTTTTTTAATTATTTTTATTCACCTTACCGACGAAATACAGACCCGGTTTAAAAACGGGTCATCCGTGTTACCGAGATTCGACTGTTTAATTTCGTCGGGAATCCGTCGGTAGTACCGACGGAATAAAATTTTCCGTCGGTAAGCCTTACCGACAAGGTTAGCGCCGACTGAAAATTTTCGTTGGTAACCACGGTTACCGACCGCCATTCCGTTGGTATTTCCGTCGGTAAAAGGCGTGTTTTTTGTAGTGATATTATATACTTTCAGATTTTTCTTTTTAAATAATATGATTTTATTATTAAAGGAAAACTAAGTTTTTAAATTGCAAATATACACAAACATACTAAAATTACAAAATAATGTGTTACCAATAATATAATTTTTCAACATACAATTTTTTTTCTCGTTTAATTGATTTAATAATATTTGTATTTTTTTGTCATCATATATTTAATTAATTTCAGGGATTTAGCTATCCCTCTATAAATAGCGAGGGCAAATAATTCTCTCACTAAATCCCTAACTAATTTACAAAATTCGATCCCTTTGTTAGAAGTCCTCACAATTTTTCCTCACTATTTTGAATTGTTTTGTAGTGATTAAGCCATTTAAGAGTTTTTTAAGATAGTTGTTCACATTTTGAAGTTCTTTTAATTTTGTCGAACAATAAGGCTGTATTTGGTTCGATGGATTTGCTCTATGGATTTTAAATCTATAGTCCAAATCCACCCTATATGTTTGGACAAAAAAAATAAGTTAATGGATTTCAAATATGTAGTATTTAAAACTAATATATTTTTGGTTAAAGTGTGTGAATTTTAAATCCATCCACAAATCTAGTCATTTGAAATTTATGGATTCTTAAATCCATTCATTTTCAAATTCCTTGTATTTGAAATGACTCCATCCATATACAACCTAAAGTTGTGTTTGGATGGAGGGATTTGATTTGAGGAAGTATTCCAAATGAAAGAATTTAAAAAATAAATAATTTCAAATGATATGTTTTAGTGAAAATTTGAAATCCTTTCAATTTTAACTAAAAATTGTGTGAACAAAAATTTAAGCATTTGAAATTCATTCATAATCTAAATTAAACAAGTGAAGTGGGTTTGGATAATGGATTTAAAATCCATAGATCAAATCCCTCAATGCAAATGAAGCCTAATAGTTTTTTACTGTACGTTTTGCTTAACAATACCGGGTTCATACAGGACTTAAAAAAAAAAGTGATACAATATGTTATACTAATATATACACCGTATTGTCAAAAAAAAATATATATATATATACTCCGTATTAAACAATAGTATCGCCTGGTGCATAAGACTAAACCAGGCATAAGACTAAACAATTTTGTAATATTCATTATCTTTAACTCGTTCTTATAGGCCTTATACAAATGCATATTCTTAATTGAGCAAGAAATGACGTACACTCATTTCCAATTTAAATCCTTGTAATTGAAAATAGGGTTAATTGTAAAAATAATCACCACAGTATCTAAGATATTTATCAATTACAACTGATATTTTTATTTTTTTACAATTTGATACATATATCATCTTATAAATTTTACAATTCAATGCATCTATCTACTTTCTGACAACAATTAAATGATGTGATTGACAGAGCAAATGTAAGGTGCCACATAGATGTCACACGAGTCACGACTAATGAAAAAAGTTGTTTTAAAAAAAAAAATCAAAACGTTTTTAACTAAAAAAAAATACTAAAAATAATTTTTAAAAAATAAATAATAAACCAAATTAATTATTAATGAAAGTGTGTGCGTGCAAAATCAGAGGTGTTGTCTGTTGTGTTGACACTATCCAGACAACATTAAGCAGTGAAATTTAAAAAGCACTTTGCAAATGGAAATATTCAAAATTTGCGTAGAATATAAATAATCTACACGGTTCACTATATTAAATATGTGAAACTTGACTACAACCTCTTAGAGGTTTGAAAAACTACAACTCAAAAGAGTTTGGAAAATTTAGTAGATCCTATGAAACTATCTCCCTCATATATATATGCATAAAAACTCTAGTAAATAAGATCACGATGAACACACAATTGTTCGGGTTTATAGTGGTATTAATCAAGAAGAAACAAAAATATTTCTAACTAGAAGCGTAATCGCATTCAATAAACTAATAGTCGAATTTAATTTTTCTTCTTGTATATCTTGTGTTGAGACAACTTCTCTGTTTATAGATTTCAATGGACGAACTGCTCTCAACTCCCTTGTCATTTCAGCCTTTAGAACAAGCGCGTATAACTTATATCATCTCCTTGAATGTAGGAACTTGTTATATCATGCTTAATAACTTCTCACTCCTATGCAACTGCATGACCTAAATGCTGTCCACGTCTTCTTACTGCATTCGGGACATCATTAAGCAACAAGTGTAAGATCGGAGTTAGTGAAAAAAGAAAGTGCATATTCCAAAACACATTACTCCCCCCGTCCCATACTTGAAGACACATTTTACTATTTTGGACGTCCCATACTTGAAGGCACATTACCTAAAATAACAAAAACATTTTTAAACACTCCCCTTAAAACATCACAATATTACAACAAATGTCACTACTTTATTACACTAAAAAGTAACTTTATTACTCCCTCCGTCCAATTTTAATATGCCCGCTTCTCTTGACACATGATTTAAGGAATAATAATAGTTTATGTATAAAGTAGATAGGTTGGGGGTATGATGGGATGTTGTGGGGTCCATTTATAGATAAAGTGATTGTTTATGAATAAAGTTAGTGGCAATTTAGGTAAATAAGTGATGGTTGAAGGGTGAAGATAAAGTAGTGTGAATAGTAAATTTTCTAAAAAGGGAATGAGAATAATAAAATTGGACAACCCGAAAAGGAAAGTGGGAATAATAAAATTGGACGGAGGGAGTACTATTTATAAAGTTGAAAAGTCTTTACTACCCCCACTTTATCTTACACAATATTAATAAACAATTCATTCATTAAAACCCGTGCCCAATTGGTTTGAGTCTTCAAGTATAGGACGGAGGGAGTATAATTTTTCAAATCATAGTTCACCAAAAATAATCTAAAATTTTGTGTATTGTTTTTATTTAAAAAGGTTTTGAAAATACGAAAGAAGAATAAAAAAAATATTTTATTCATCAGTCCTGGAATTTACATAAAAATATGTGTGGTATCTCAATGACATCCACATCTTTTATTCATTTCCGAAAAGTAGGCATATGAATCGAATTGTAAAATTTAAAAATGTAATGTATCGAATTGCAAAGAAAAAAAAATATGTTGTAATCGATAAACATCCTATATATGGTGATTTTTTTTTTTTTTTTTTGCAATTAATCTTTAAAATAATACGAAGTACTATTTTTTATTTTCATTTTCTATGTCGTTGTGTATAACTTGAATTGAGAAAAAGAATTCCAGTATTGATTTAAAGGGAGAAAAAATTGGATCTCATTCCAAAAAAATAAAAAACTCTAAATTGAAATTTATATAGATCTTTCTACGATATATAGGTAAAACTTTGTCCAGTTGAATAACAAATAATATTTTAAATATTATTTAATCAAATTTATAATTTTTGTTTTATACGATTGCATTTCACATTAGTGCAATTGCTCAATGCTTTGAACTAACAACGCCCTACTAATAAATTAAGTTAATATATTATTAATAAATTATATAAAAATATTCAAGTATAAAATAGCATACATATTCTTATTTTTATTTTTAAATTAAAAAACTTTTAACATAAATTTTACATTTATTAAAAAACTCAAAAAATAGATTTAAAAAAAATCAATTAAAACCTTCGTTAAAACTCTCAAGAAAAACACTAATAAATAAACTAAAAATATATATATTTTTTAAAATATTTTAAGGACATTTTGGTACCATTTTTTATTTTACAAAAAATCAACATTTGATTTAATGGAGAGTTCAATTCGATCATCCATGATAAAGTTTGATGATGTATTAACTATTCATTAAATGCAAAGTAGTCTTTCGCTTAAAGTCAACAATTGCTATTTCTCTCCGATTTTCTCTCCCTAGAGTGATCGTGAGTTTTTCTAAAGAACTTCGCTAGAAGTTTCTTTCCTTTCTACCGGCGTCGTTTGTGATTCCGGTTGATCCTCCCCTTTTTAGTTTTCCTTTTGGGTTCTTTCAATTTTTCGCTTTACGTGTTAAATCTCCTCCTCGATTTTGGGCATATCTTCTAATCATTGTGTTTGCAGATTGGAAGCGGGTGAGATTGGGTCGCGTGAGGTTTACGCTGGACTCCATTGTGGGTACTTTTTCATATTGCTCTTCTAAAAAATATTTCGCTGCAATTTTATTTATGGGCATTGGCCAGTTAATTTTTAAGAGATTTTGTGATATTTCTTTCGTTTGGATACAATCGTTTGAAATCCCCTGGTGCACGGTTTTCATGACCCCCAGATTTTATTGGGTGGTTTTAAGGGTCTATAAGAAGGGGGAAGTTATGAAATGGTCTCTCATCTCTTTTTATCCTCTTACGTTGCTCTGCTTTGCTACTTTGAAAAAAATGGTTGATAATTTCAACGAAAAATTTGAAAGGTTCTCTTTGGCTGATGAAGAAACAACAAATATTATTGTGAAAACAAGTGAGAAGGCCATTCCAAAAAATGCGTTAGTTATCAAGTTCGTTGCCAGACGAGTCTTCAGCACCCAGGAACTTAGAGATCTGTTAAAAAGAATATGGAATATCAAGGCGATGTTGTGTGTTTCTGTAGTGGGCGAGGGACTGTTTCTTCTTGATTTTTCGGAGGAATCGAAGATGAGGTTGGCTTTACATAGACAGTCTTGGAACATCCGAAGGTCCCTGATGGTGATGAAGCTCTTGCATGGTGAGGATAATCCTTCTTCTTTGCTCTTTAACCTGGTTCCCTTTAGGGTCCAGCTGCATGGCCTCCAATTCCATGATATGTCTAGGCAAATCAGAATCAAGGACGGAAGTATTATTGGGGAGGTGGTTGATTTTGAAGGGGCGGAGGATGAAGAAATCTGGGGAGAGTGCCTCAGAATAAGGGTTAATGTTGATACTACTCAGCCCTTGAGAAAGTGTTTCTATATCACCGTTGATGAGGTTAAAATGGTGGCTGTTTTCAGGTACGAAAGGTTGTCGGACTTTTGCTATCTCTGTGGTAGGTTGGACCATGTGGAAAAGGACTGTGGTATGGCCATTGGAAAAACTGAGGTATGGCGAGTGAAGCATCGTTTCTTTCCGGAATGGTTGAGGGCGGATGACCGTAAATGCTCTCCTGAAGATGACATGCAAAGGTTTTTTAAGCTCTTGGAGAAAGAGTCGTTTTATGGTGAAAGTAACCGTTCAGGCTCGAAGAGGGTTATGTGATGAGGATGCAGTTTGGGATGAAATGGAATTGGCAAGTATCCGGAATGGCTTTTTCAAAAAAGCTCATAGCATGTTGGAGGTGTTCGGCGAAGACATAAACTACCCAAGAACGGCGGAGGCTAAGGTGACTCAACCCCGCCGAAATGAATGAAGATATTGTGCTGGAACGCACGGGGTTTGAGCAGCCTGCGTGCATTCAGATGTTTGAAATAACTTATTGCTCGGTATCATCCCCCAATGTTTTTTAATTCTGAGTCTAAGTGTTGTTCTACCCGTGTCGAGTCTTTAAAAGTCATGTTGGGTTTCACTAGTTGTTTTAATGTGGATGCTCATGGTTTGTCGGGTGGATTTATCCTCTTTGGAAAGAATGCAATGTTTCAATTTTGTCTTATTCACAAGGGCATATTGATTGTATGGTTGAGGCCTCGAGTCTCTCATGGCGTTTTACGAGTTTTTATGGTAACCCAAATGTTAACCTTAGATCTTGGGGGGGGGGGGGGGACTTTAACAAAATATTATTGCTTAATGAAAAGAAAGGTGGGGGAGCCAAAATCAATTAGCAAAATTCTTGAATTTCATGAAGCATTAGACTTTAATGATCTCAAGTACGTCCCTACAATCACATGGACCAAAATGTACATGGTTTAACAAGCGGAGTGGTAAACACTTGATCAAAGAACGATTGTATCGCTTTATGGCTAATACTGGATGGATTTCTCTTTTTCATCTCTTTCATGTTCGGACACTGGACTTTATGGGGTCGGATCACCGACCTATTCTCATCTCTTGTAATCCTCAAATGTCCAAGAACAAGCAAGGTTGTGAGGCCAAATTTAGGTTTGAAAATCATTGGCTCAAGGAACCTGATTTTTCTGAATTTAAGCAAATTTTTTGGAATGGAATGGATAAAAGTACCAATCTACATTCAAACCTTGAGGATTGTAGTAAAGCTATTAAAAAATGGGCTCATAACAAAGGGGGTTTGATTCCCTCGTGTATCGACACTATCCAAAAATTGCTTGCAAAAGAATTGAATAGTGATGAGCGTGATCCTAATTTGGAAAAAGTCTGGAACCTGGAAAAAGAGCTTGATAAGTTACATTCTCATGAGGAGTGGTTTTGGAAGCAACGAGACATAATTTCTTGGTTTAAGGAGGGGGATCGAAACACCAAATTTTTCCATGCTCGTGCTTCGATCAGAAGGCAACGTAATACAATTAGAGGTATTTAGTTGGATAATGGGGAATGGACAACGGATGCTTGGAAGGTTAAAGACACTTTTGTTTCATATTATAATCAGCTCTTTCTTTCCTCAAACCTTGATGCTTCTACCGTTGAGCAAGTTATTGCAGTCGTGCCTAGGCTTGTTTCGGAGGATATTGCCAGATGTTTGGAGGTCCCGTTTACAATAGAAGAAATCAGACGTGCGGTCTTTGATCTTAATCCTAGGAAATCTTCGGGCCCCGACGGATTTCCAGCTTCCTTTATCAAACAAATTGGGCTACAATTGGTGACACGATTTCGTGCCAGATGTTGGATGTTCTTAGTGGAACTAGCTAGTTGGACTCCTGGAACAAAATGGTGGTTACACTCATCCCAAAAATTAAAGATCATAATTGGCCATTTTAGGCCTATCAGTTTGTGTAACGTTAGTTACATGATATTAGCAAGAACTATTACAAATAGACTCAAGGGAGTAATGCATGAAATCATCGACCCTTTTCAAAGTGCTTTTATATCTGGGCGCCTAATTACTGATAATATCCTTGTTGCTTTTGAAGGCATGCATTGGCTTCGTTCCTAAAAAAGTAAAGAAGGATATGCAGCACTCAAACTTGACATGAGTAAAGCCTACAATAGAGTGGAGTGGACATTTTTACATGATATGATGGTGAAACTGGGCTTCTCTGGGAAATAGATTGATCTTATTATGAGATGTGTTACGTCCGTAACTTATTGCATTAACGTTAATGGGGAATTGTCTGATCCGATTAAGCCTTCGAGAGGACTACGTCAAGGTGACCCTCTGTCCCCATGTCTATTTGTGATATGTGCCCAATGTTTATCTTCTCTGATCTCTAGAAATATTGCCATTTTTTTTTATGGAGTTAAAATTGCCCGAACTGCTCCTATCCTTTCTCATTTGTTCTTTGCAGATGACAGTATTATGTTCTTTAAAGCTATTTAGGTGTGCCATCTTTTTCTCTTCGTGCAAAAATATTCCAATTTGGATATTTGCTGGATAAGGTATGGCAACAGATCAATTCATGGAGTCATAAATTCCTCTCAGAAGGAGGAAAGGAAGTTCTTATCAAATCAGTTTTGCAAGCAATCCCTGTTGGGAATTATCCCAATACCCAATAATAGTCCCCCAACAATGTGGTCCCCAATTCTTGTGGTCCCCAACTCCTTTGTGGGAAATTATTATGGGACCACATTCCCCATCTCCTTTGTGGGGAATTATTGGCACTTGTGGGTTATGAACCATCACGCTAGGGATCCTTTGAGACTCCCGGGAATCTTTTGAGATGCCCTAGGGATCTTTCGAGACTCCTGAGAATCCTTTGAGACACCTTTAAAATTACCAGGATCTATTTGAGACGTAATTTAAATATGAATTATCATAAATCTAATTTCATAATTTAAACAAATTAAATCAACTAATTCATGTAATGAATGTTAAATCAACTAATTCATGTAATGAATGTACGGTAAATAATTAAATCCCTAAACATGCGGAACTAAGGGATTACGTGTTTACCTTTGAATCTGAGAGATACCGCTGGGAAGAATAACAACTTCAACCCAATTGCCTTCTCAAGTATTCCCTAAGCCCTAACACTGTAATTTCGAAAATTACAGATCTCTCTTTTCTGTATTTTTTAGGGAAGACCGATTTTTTTTTTTTTAACTCTTATGAACAAGAGTGGCGGTTTTTCCTCTATTTATAAGAGAAAGAATAGTCAATTTATTTATTAGAAAATATTGGAGATCTAGAAATATTTTATTCTCCAAGAGATATTATATTATTTTCATATCTTTCTCCATAATATTCTCTCCCCAAAACCCGGCAAGGCCGACTAATCCCGGGGGACCAATCCCACCGCCCACTTGCGGGGGTTCCGTTTAAAGCCAGAGCTTTGCGCTCTGTATGGACATGGCCCCATAGAAATTGTTTGCACCTTAGGGGTTTCGAACCTGAGACCTAGAGAGGAGCATACTCCTAAGCCCCAAGCCTATACCACTAGGCCAACTCCTTGGGGTTATTAATTCTTATCTTTTTAATTACCTTAGTTAAATGGACTTTTATTGGGCTACTTGAGGGGCCTTTAGGAGAATTAAGATTGGACCTCCCTCAGAAATCAATATTGAGCCACAATATTTTTCCAGCCCATTAATATTAATTCATTCAACTATATAATTAATATTGCACTATCCATCCTAACCCATATTACGAAATATGGCTCCCGGTTATTATTTCCCGTGTTTAAGATTCAATGTCCATCAATTAATTTAAGCTACTGAATGCTTTAATTAATTAATATCTTTTATTCCTCGGAGTAAGGACAACTCAACATTATTATCATACCGGAAATAAATTTCACTGATCAGATTTGATATGATAAACCTTCTGAGCCCACCAAGGGGACATAATCAACTTGACACTCCAAGACACGATTCTCTGTATTAATATTGACAATTTGTCCTATAATTAATAATATTGCCCAAAATATAAAGTATTGAATCACATTGATTCTTTACCCATAATAAATCAAAGCAATACTTCTTAACTACAGATAGGGGTGATCATAAAATTTTAAAAACCGCCAAAACCGATCGAACCGCACCGCACCACACTGTTAGTTTAAAAAACCGCTTTAAACCGCGGTTAAAATAATTATATGAAACCGCACCGCTATAACGGTGCAATTTAAATTTTAGGCGATTAACCGCACCGACCGCACCGTTAATTTAATAAATAATTTTATATAAAAAATTAGTATTATATTATAGACCAATAATATTAGTAACTATATTTTACAGAAGGATTAGGAGAAACAATCCGTGTAGTATCTTTCAACTTTCTTTAAGGCAAACTCAAATATCAATAACTGGAGTGCATGGGATGAATGGATTAGGGAACCAATACTTTGTATCAAATAGAGGCCCTGTTCCACTTTCAATTTCATTCTCTGTTTCTTTTGCTTTTCTCTGTGAGATTATAACTTTTGTGGGGGGTGTATCTTATATACCCTATTAATAATAAAATTTCTGGCTGTTCCAAAAAAATAAATAAAAATTAATTGATCATATATAATATATAATGTATTCTAATTCCACTACGACACACATATACATACTAATATTATAATATATTTTTCATAATATTAAGACATTTATTTTGTAATGCATTGGACATTTATTAATTTTAGTTAAATTTTGAGAATTTTAATGAACATTTAACATTAATATTAAGTTTGTATAATTTTAATTTTTTATTTGTAATTGTATGATATACTATTATATAAACCGCCAAACCGTCCAAAACCGACCGTAACCGTTCAAAACCGCTTGTTCATTTTTATGAGATAAACCGCGATTTAGAATTTTATACTAAACCGAACCGCAAGTAGCAAGGCAATTTGATTTTTGTCAAAAAAACCGCTAAACCGCACCGTGATCACCCCTAACTACAGACAATTCCATTTAAGTGACAGAGATTAAGAAATCAACAACCACTGAGGTCTAATTCTTCATTCCTTAACCTAGTCTAGAAGAATTACCTCTCTGTAGGTCCTATTCAGCACATCATAATGCACTAGTGTAATCTCTTGGTCAAGACAAACCAATCTGAGCCTTACACCTCAACTTCTACCAATGGATTGTTCAATTCCATCTAAGTTGTGAATCAATTGTACTTATATACAAGGAACTGACAATGTGATCTTCTGTGATCTTCTACACACCACATTGTCTACAATGTAAAGTACATCTGAACGTTTATGCAATAAATAATTATCATTCATTATATTTAAAGCAACTAGTGACAAAATTTTATTCTCATTAATAAGTGCAAAAATCAATTTGTATACATAAGTAGCACTAAAAGCATACTTGCCAGTATAACCCTAACAATCTCCCACTTATACTCAAAGTCTGCTTTTAAGTATACTACAGCACGTCCATGTTCTACATGTCCTAATAAATTCTCCCACTTATACTCAAAGCAACTTGGCAACGCACTTGACCCCCATTCCTTCCACATGTCTCTCGAATGTACTCTGAGGCAGACCCTTTGTGAAGGGATCAGCTAGGTTGTCTTCCGATGCAATCTTTGCCACCACTATATCTCCTCTCTTAACGATTTCTCGTATAAGATGGTATTTCCTTTCAATGTGTTTGCTTGCCTTGTGAGCTCTTGGTTCCCTTGAATTTGCAACTGCTCCAGCATTATCGCAATAAATAGTGATAGTGCTGGGCAAATTCGGAATCACATCCAAGTCCACTAAGAAGTTCTTAAGCCAAACTGCTTCTTTCGCTGCTTCACAAGCAGCTACATATTCGGCTTCCATGGTAGAATCAGCGATGCATTTCTGCTTCACACTTCTCCATGTCATGGATCCACCCCCCAAACAAAACACACTACCCGAGGTAGATTTTATAGAATCCATGTCTGATTGGAAATCTGAGTCCGTATAACCCACAGGGAATAGACTGTCTGACTGATAAACCAACATTCTATCTCGAGTTCTTTTTAGATACTTGAGAATGTTTTTAACTGCAGACCAATGTTCTTTTCCTGGGTTACTTTGATATCTTGCTACCATGCCTACAGCAAAGCAAATATCTGGTCTCGTGCACAGCATTGCATACATGAGGCTTCCAACTGCCGACGCATATGGAATGTTTCTCATCTCATCCATCTCCTTTTGTGTCTTAGGACACATCTCTTTAGATAGATGAATTCCATGTCTTAAAGGAATAAATCCTTTCTTGGAATTTTGCATGTTGAATCGTTTCAAAATAGTGTCTATGTATGAGGTTTGGGATAAGCATATCATCCTTTTCTGGCGATCTCGAGTAATCATAATCCCAAGGATGTGACCAGCTTCTCCTAAATCCTTCATATCAAACTGTTTTGACAACCATACCCTCACGTCTGTCAACACCTTTTTATTGTTTCCAATAAGCAGAATGTCGTCTACGTATAATACTAAGAATACCAAGGCAGTTCCGATACACTTCTTATAGACACAACTCTCAAACTCATTTTGATCAAATCCATAGGATTGTATCACCTGATCAAAACATTGATTCCAAGCTCGCGATGCTTGCTTAAGTCCATATATTGACCTTTTAAGCTTGCATTCAAGATTCTCTTGGCCTTTTTCAATGAAGCCTTCGGGTTGGCACATGTAGATTTCTTGTTCAAGACTTCCATTTAGGAAAGCTGTCTTGACATCCATTTGCCAGATCTCAAAGTCTAGGTGAGCTGCAATCGATAAGAGAATACGGATAGACTTAAGCATAGCTACAGGCGAAAAGGTCTCCTCATAATCGATTCCCTCTTTCTGAGTATTTCCTTTTGCCACTAGTCTAGCTTTGAAGGTTTCAACCTTCCCATCTGATCCTCTTTTTCTCTTGTAGACCCACTTGCATCCAATAGGCTTTACACCTTTGGGTGGTTCCACAAGCTCCCACACTTTGTTATGATCCAATGACCCCATTTCTGCTTCCATTGCAGTTTGCCAAGAATCTGCATCCTTGTCTTGGATTGCCTCATCGTACGTCCAGGGGTCAGATTCATCCTCTCCGGGGACCAAGTCCGAAAACTCTCCCACGAACATGAATCGCTCAGGTTGTCTCACAACCCTCCCACTACGACGAGGTTCCGATTGTGTTTGTGTATCGCTTGGTATATCTACTTGTACACTTGGTATATAAGTTGGCCCTCTTAATTCATTTAAGGTAATCTCACTCTTGGGCTTTCTATTACTCATATAGTTTTCTTCCAAGAATCTAGAATGTGTGCTTATCACAATTCGCTGATCCTTTGGACTATAGAATAAACCCTCTTTCGTTCCTCTAGGATATCCTACAAACAACCTTAATTCTGAACGAGGGTCTAACTTTCCAGCTTCCTTGTCCAACACGTATGCAGGACACCCCCAAATTCTTATGTGTCTTAGACTAGACTTTCGCCTGGTCCATAATTCTGTAGGGGTTTTAGGAACTGATTTGGAAGGTATCAAATTCAGAATGTAAGTCGTTGTTTCCAAGGCATGACCCCAAAATGACTTAGGTAAATCTGAATAACTCATCATAGATCTGACCATCTCTAAAAGAGTTCGATTTCTTCGCTCTGCAACCCCATTTTGTTGAGGGGTTCCGGGTGCAGTTAATTGGGATACAATCCCTTCGCCTGATAAGTAGCCCAAAAATTCATTGCTGAGGTATTCACCTCCACGATCTGATCGTAGAAACTTGATACTCTTTTCCCTATGCTTTTCTGCTTCAGCCTTAAACTCTTTGAATTTATCAAAAGTCTCAGACTTATGCCGCATTAGATAGATGTATCCATATCTTGAGTAATCATCGATAAAAGTAACGAAATACTCAAAACCTCCTTTTGCTTGAATTGACATTGGTCCACATACATCAGTATGAACGAGTTCTAACACTTCACTAGCTCTATTCCCCTTTGCACCAAAGGCTCTTTTGGTCATTTTACCCTCTAAACATGATTCACATGTTGGAAATGGCTCAATCTGGAGTGATTCCAACGAGCCGTCGTTCACCAACCTTTGAATCCTTCTTAGATTAATATGACCAAGTCTAAGAAGATGCCACAGAAGTGTTTTGTTCATGTCTGGAGAATGCTTTCTTTTCTTAGAAATAGTCGATGTGTTATGCGATTCATTTTGCCAATGCTCCCGAACAGATAATCTCGTCATCACGATAAATAACGACATTCTTATTAAAAGAAACTGAATATCCATCCAAAATTAGTTTAGAAACTGAAATCAAATTCTTTCTAAAACTCGGAACATAAAGAACGTCTTTTAAAACTAAAATTCTATCACTAAAAGATAGTTGCACATCTCCCACTGCAACAGCCGCCACTTTCGTAGCATTGCCCATGGTGATGATGATCTCACTCCCACTAAGTTGTCAGATTAGCTTGAACCCCTGAAAATCGAAACAAATATGATCAGTGGCTCCCGTATCCACCACCCACGAATGGGAAGAATACACCGCTAAACAAGTTTCAATTACTAGTGCGTGAGAATTACCTTGCTTACCAGCCTTCTTAGGCTTGGTACAGGCTGACTTCCAATGTCCTTTCAGACCGCAACTAAAGCACTTTCTCTTAGTGGTCTTTTTCTTGACGCCTCCCTCAATTGATATCTTTTCCTTGTTATTAGCTTGTTTCTGGCCATTTGCCTTCTTCTTCTTCTTTCCACCTTTCGGTGCAGAATTAGAAGATGGACCGTTTGCCAACATATCCGTATGCTCGTTCCTTGGTCCCATTAACATCTCAGCCGAAACCAAAGCTTGCAAGAGCTGAGCCAACATATACTCTTGATTATTCATCGTATAGTTCAGTTGGAACTGCTCAAAACTTTTCGGTAGAGAATGGAGTACGAAATCGATCTGCGTTTCCGCATCGAATTCAGCACAAGGAATCTCAAGTTTGTTAAGGAAACCCATCATCTTAAGAACGTGATCCCTCACGGGCGTTCCCTCGACCATTTTTTGTGATAACATATCTCGCATGGTCATTTGTCTAGCCGTACGATTCTGATGAGCAAAAAGTTCCTTAAGGTTCATCATAATAGCTGAAGCGGATTCCATGTTCTGGTGTTGGTGTTGCAACACATCTGACATTGAAGCCAAGATGGTACACCTAGCCATTTCATCGGATCTCATCCACTCCTTATGATATTCCTTATCTTCTTGGTTCGTCTCATCCGTAGGGGTAGGGGGTTTAGGTTCATCAAGTACCCACTTATGCTGTTGTGCAGTCAAGACTATAAATAAATGTCTTTTCCAATCCACATAATTCTCTCCTTCCAATTTATTTTCTTTAAGTATACTAAACAGTGGGTTAAAAGGAGACGACATGCTGAACTGAGAATAAAATATACAATTTGTATTAATATCCTATTAACACAAAAATTATCACATAATTTGATCACATGTACTATATCAAAAACCACAAAAAACGATATAAACATGCATCAGCCAACATCTTAAAACCAATTTAAGTAAGTCACGATGAGTGTGAACGTTTACTCAAATACATTTAAGCAGGTTACAAACAAAGCAGTTACAAACCTTTAATTCAAAATTAATAGTTGGCTTCAACCTGGCCATATAAAATTGACAGGGACTCTAATGGGGAGTTAATATATCGATTTTATACCTAAGTAATAACCATAATTAAATACAGGACTATTATTTCGTTTTGAATAAGCCACTCGATGGGAGGGTCATACCGCCACTAGTAATAATCCACAATCATCCTTAAAGGAATTTATTCATGTGAACTTATCTTTTGGCCTATCCGATAGGGAGAGAGGCGCTTGCCAATGCGTAGCCAAAAGACTTCACAAATAAATAAATTATGGAACTTATCTTTTGGCCTATTCATGTGAATTTTTAATCAATTTATTCATGTGAATTTATTCATGTGAACTTATTCATGTGAACTTATCTTTTGGCCTATTCATGTGAATTTTTAATCAATTTATTATCTTAAATAAATTTAATTAATAATAAAAACATACTTAGTAATTTTTTAAACTAGAGGTTTTTCACGAATTCTCATGCAAAATTAACAAATAATCATAGCATAATAACAAAACAAAAATTAAACACAAATTAGGCAAACACGTCCAATTATCATGGTTTAATTTTCTCGTTTTGAAGGAACGAGAATTCGTACACCCACGACCGCAACAAAAAAAATCATGCCACGCCTACAATCGGCCCGTGTGGCCTGGTCGTCCGGGTGCGCCTCCGATTCTTTAATCCGTCTAACGGTCTTCGTCTTTGACCCGTTACAATTTATTTACAAAAAATAAATCTAACATCTAGACTAGTTTATTACAAATTAAATAATCTAATCTACCCGTGGATTTTCTCACGAGAAAAACAAATCTGACCGAATCAGATTAAAAACCACATTCAAACAACATAAATTAAAACATACATTAAAACCATGATAATTGGATACCTACAAAAAAGATCTAACAATTCTACATCCAAATATCAATTTAATGTAAATAGATTTAAATTCTAATTTAAATTACAGAGCCCAAAACCTTGGCTCTAATACCATCTGTTGGGAATTATCCCAATACCCAATAATAGTCCTCAATTCTTGTGGTCCCCAACTCCTTTGTGGGAAATTATTATGGGACCACATTCCCCATCTCCTTTGTGGGGAATTATTGGCACTTGTGGGTTATGGACCATCATGCTAGGGATCTTTTGAGACTCCCGGGAATCTTTTGAGATGCCCTAGGGATCTTTCGAGACTCCCGAGAATCCTTTGAGACACCTTTAAAATTACCAGGATCTATTTGAGACGTAATTTAAAGGGGATTTCACATAAAAGGTCATTTCACCTAGTGTTTTTTTAAATAAAGACATGATTCAAAATAGTTTCAGAATAAGGACAAAATGGCACATAAATGTACCATCATGCCCTTAATACATAAATTCGGAATTAATATGGAGAAATTATTTAAATGTATGAAATTTAAAGCTGACTCTATCAGCTCATTAATTCCGAGAATTACGCAATTAAGAAAAACCTTCCTAAAATTAAATGAGAAGAAAAACAAGTTTGGTACTAAAGTTCTATCAGCTCATTAAAGCCCCCCAAATTACGCAATTAATTAAAACTTCCTAAAATTAAACTCTATCAACAACTCCGGTCAAACTTTGTAAATTTTGTGCAGAATTTTGGGGTTTTTCAATTTGTGAAGAAAGGAAACCGTGAAGTACGGAAGAAGACGAAGTGAGAAGTGAGAAGAACATTTTGCTCCCTAGACCATGGTTGGAAAATTAATATAAAATCTAAATCTGTATAATAAAATGAATAATGCAGAACAATGAAATCTAAAACTGCATAATAAAATGAATAATGCAGAACAATGAAATCTAAAACTGCATAATAAAATGAATAATGCAGAAAAAATAGTAATGTGTCTTCATATTAGAATGTGATTATGCAGAAATACGTATACATATGCAAAATAAGATCTGCATTATCCCTTGACCAAACCAATAACAAATAATCATGAACTACATTTCAGCAACACACACGCAAATCATCACAATTTCACGAAAACAGAGCAAAATTGAACCTAAATTAAAATCATCTCAAAAAATCCTAAATTATTTGCAAATTATGTGTGTACGTGTGGAATTAATAATCATACCCTTGGCAAAACTCTTCATCTGACCCTTGGAATTAAAAGTTTCTACTGTATCTCCGGCGGCTTCGCGTCCATCATCCATAATGAAGAAATCGGTGAAGTTTGAATCCCCTAGGAATATAAAGAAACGATCGCGTGGAAAGTCTCTTGATCATGTGCAGTCGAAAGAACAGATCGAGGAAACAATTATGGAAGAACAAAGGAGACGAGACCTTATAGCCATGGCCGTCGTTGAAAGAGAGGAACAAGCCTCTAAGCAGCAGAAACTTTGAGAATCATCGGAAATCAGTTTTTGGGCGTGAGGGGTCACCCAAAACTGAAACAGAAACTAAAAGAAGAAAAAGATCCCTCGATTTCAAGAGGAAATCGAGGATTGTTGCTTCACCAATCTGAAATCTATGGCCAATCGTTTGTAGATGCAGCGGGATTATGTTTGATTCATCATGGATTAACCAAAAAGCTTGAAGATTTGAGTTTTCCGGCCAAGAAACCCGTTCTTTAATTATTAAATTAATAAATTAACCAAAAATCTATGGCGACAAATAAGGAAGATGAAGACTTGTTATTTAATTATTAAATTAATAAATTAATTTCCATATTTAAATATAAGGGTATAATGGGTTATTAACATGCGTTTTTGTCCTTTTTTAAAAAGATTATAAAAGTTGTCTTTATTTAAGAAGCTAGGTGCCTAAATGGCCTTTTTTATAAATTTTCTCTAATTTAAATATAAATTATCATAAATCTAATTTCATAATTCAAACAAATTAAATCAACTAATTCATGTAATGAATGTACGGTAAATAATTAAATCTCTAAACATGCGGAACTAAGGGATTACGTGTTTACCTTTGAATCGGAGAGATACCGTTGGGAAGAATAACAACTTCAACCCAATTGCCTTCTCAAGTATTCCCTAAGCCCTAGCCCGTTGATCCGGTGGGAGATCTCACAAACTATTAACTCTCAAGGAAGAATTAATTTTCTCTTGTTGCACACACTGTAATTTCGAAAATTACAGATATCTCTTTTCTGTATTTTTTGGAGAAGACCGATTTTTTTTTTTAACTCTTATGAACAAGAGTGGCGGTTTTTCCTCTATTTATAAGAGAGAGAATAGTCAATTTATTTATTAGAAAATATTGGAGATCTAGAAATATTTTATTCTCCATATCCATATCTTTCTCCATGATATTATATTATTTTCATATCTTTCTCCATAATATTATCTCCCCAAAATAAGCGTTATTTTCCTCTCTTTCTTGCAACAAGATTAATTCTTATCTTTTTAATTACCTTAGTTAAATGGACTTTTATTGGGCTACTTGAGGGGCCTTTAGGAAAATTAAGATTGGACCTCCCAATGGGCCCAGAAATCAATATTGACCACAATATTTTTCCAGCCCATTAATATTAATTCATTCCACTATAGAATTAATATTGCACTATCCATCCTAACCCATATTACGAAATATGGCTCCCGGTTATTATTTCCCGTGTTTAAGATTCAATGTCCATCAATTAATTTAAGCTACTGAATGCTTTAATTAATTAATATCTTTTATTCCTCGGAGTAAGGACAACTCAACATTATTATCATACCGGAAATAAATTCCACTGATCAGATTTGATATGATAAACCTTTTGAGCCCACCAAGGGGACATAATCAACTTGACACTCCAAGACACGATTCTCTGTATTAATTTTGGCAATCTGTCCTATAATTAATAATATTGCCCAAAATATAAAGTATTGAATCACATTGATTCTTTACCCATAATAAATCAAAGCAATACTTCTTAACTACAGACAATTCCATTTAAGTGACAGAGATTAAGAAATCAACAACCACTGAGGTCTAATTCTTCATTCCTTAAGCCAGTCTAGAAGAATTACCTCTCTGTAGGTCCTATTCAGCACATCATAATGCACTAGTGTAATCTCTTGGTCAAGACAAACCAATATGAGCCTTACACCTCAACTTCTACCAATGGATTGTTCAATTCCATCTAAGTTGTGAATCAATTGTACTTATATACAAGGAACTGACAATGTGATCTTCTGTGATCTTCTGTGATCTTCTACACACCACATTGTATACAATGTAAAGTACATCTAAACGTTTATGCAATAAATAATTATCATTCATTATATTTAAAGCAACTAGTGACAAAAATTTATTCTCATTAATAAGTGCAAAAATCAGTTTGTATACATAAGTAGCACTAAAAGCATACTTGCCGGTATAACCCTAACAATCCCGTCTTATGCCATGTCTGTTTTCAAAATTCCCACAACAGTTTGAGCTGAAATTTAAAATGTTATGGCTAGGTTTTGGTGGGGAGATAAAGATGGGCATCACAAAATTCACTAGACAAAATGGCACGAACTTTGCAAATCTAAAGATGATGGAGGGTTTGGTTTTCGCAAGATGGTCTATTTTAATAAGGCCCTCCTGGCAAAACAGGTCTGGCGTATTTTATGATACCCGGATTCTTTGGTCAGTCGGATTCTCAAGGCTCGTTATTTTAATCAGTCTAACATTTTGGAAGCCGCTCTTGGATCGAACCCTTCGTATATTTGCAGATCACTTTGTTGGGCCAGGGATATCATTGATAAGGGAGCTCGGTGGAGGATTGGGAAGGGTGATAAAGTTCATATCTATAAAAATCGTTGGATTCTCAACTCGGAGAGTGGCGTACCATCAAAAAAGATTGCTAGTGGATCAATGGTCAATCGTTTTTTCACTGAAAATTATACATGGAACTGTGACCTGATTAAACAAGCTTTCCTCCCAAATGATGTGTACTTAATCCTTAATACCCCATTTTATGGTGTAGATAAGGAAGACGTATTGGCTTGGGATTGACATCCTTCCGGTAAGGTTTCGGTAGCATCGGGCTATGCCTTGGCTCAGAAGTTGGACACCTTACGATAAAGAGATGATTTGAGTTGTTCTTCAAACCGGGATTTGCTTTGGAAAACCCATCAGATTCTCTGGAAATCAGAAGTTCCTCCAAAGGTTTGAATTTTTGGATGGAAGATGACAAAAGGTATTTTAGCAACGAATGGCAATCTTCGCAGACATCACATTCCTTTAGATCCTAATTGTCAATGATGAGGAGCAGGTATGTCGGATACTATGCATGTCCTATTTGAATGTTTTTGGGCAAAGCAAGTTTGGAAAACTTAGGGACTCTGGGGATTATTGAAGAAATATATATGTTAGAGGAACTTTGGCTGATTTGATCCCTGCCTTTTTTAATCAGGTGGTCAAGACTCAGTTAAGTCTTATAATTATAATTGCTTGGGAAATTTGGAGGTGTAGAAGTGATTGGACACATACAAAAGGCCCCAGAAATTTTGAAGTTAAGCCAGTTTTCTATATGAGACGGGCTATTGGTTACTGGAAAGATTTCAGTTCTCCGATTGCACTTTTCGACAAAGGATATCTTCGATACAAAGATAAGAGTTTTAGAAAAGAGTTTGGGCACAATGAACATGCCTTGTTTACTAATGCGGCTTTTAACAAAGCTAAAAATTGCTTCTCAATTGGTTACGTTGTGATAAAAACGAGAATGAGATTATTATGGCTGGATATCAAAGAATCCTTGATCCCGGCTCAGTAGTGGCAGCGGAACTTATTGCTATTAAGATTGGACTAGGTAACGTCTTTGCCCACCAGGAAAAGATAAAGTGCATAAGGCCTGCTCATTTATGGCAATTGAGGCAATCATGTCAAAGGATGATCCTGATGGGCTGGTACAATCAATAGCCTGTTGGACTTGTGCTAAAATAAAAGGAGTTTAAGGTTTGACGATGCCAGGCGGATACAGGAGGAGAATCAAGAAGATATGATTACATGGAGGATTCAGTCTCCAAGTGGGAGATTGTTGGAGTATGGAGCCTGAATTAACCTAATGGGCTTGGAGTGGGAACAAGTTTGTTCCTTATGGGCTTGGAGTGGGGAGCAAGTTTGTTCCTAATAGGCTTAGGGTTAATCATGGCAAGTTTGTTCCTAATGGACTTGGAGTAGGGAGCAAGTTTGTTCCTAATGGGCTTAGGGTTAATTGTGGCAAGTTTTCTATTATAAATAGATGTTCTCTCTTTGTAATCATTGCGCATCCGGAAAAGCATAGTGAAATACCTGGCTTGGCATCGCCCCTAGACGTAGTCGAAAGACGAACTGGGTAAACAAATTCTTGTGTTGGTGATTGTATTATTTCTTCATTTTATTTCTTGTTTATTTTTCGTTTGCCCTTGGGGGAATTAATTTCCCAACAAGTGGTATCAGAGCCCGGGTGTAGTCTCTATTTATTCTTAGTATGGTCTGTGGTTGCAACGTAGTCTGATCTTCCACATTAGAAAAGATTTTTTAGAGAAAGGTTCGGGGGTCTCTTCTGAGACGATTGTTTAAGGGCGGAGAAACGGTATGTCAAAGACTTTGAGGCAATGAAGTATGATATGGAGAAATTTGATGGAAGAATCAGTTTTAGCTTGTGGCAAGTGCAATGTAAGGATGTGCAGATACAATCTGGTGTACACAAGGTGAAATTAATCAAGGTGGAGCGGTGGTGGCAAATGGCTCCGAAAATGATGCTAACATTGTGATAGAAGATAATGTCCTCTGATTGAGGATATGAACATCCTTATGGCATGTCCAACTGTCATGAAAGAGGATTTGGTGACGTTAGTTGGACCACATGTGCATTGGTTTGGCAAGGATGCAAGGTGTGTGGTGAAAGATGTCGATGGCTGAAGGACTTCTAGGAATGCCAAAAGTTAGAAGTTGCACCATAAATTTCAGCAGGTATTTTTCGACATGTACCGAAGGAAATTCTTAGAATGGGTGATTCTAAGTGTTCTACTCATGTGGTGGAGTAGGTATTCTTTATGTTGAGAATGTTGGTTCTTTGGTTTAAGAATCATGTTTGTCGGTGAAGACAATGTCAAAAGAAATTCTTAGAATGGGTGATTCTAAGTGTTCTACTCATATGGTGGAGTAGGTATTCTCTATGTTGAGAATGTTGGTTCTTTGGTTTAAGAATCATGTTTATCGGTGAAGACAATGCCGAAAGAAATTCTTAGAATGGGTGATTCTAAGTGTTCTACTCTTATGGTGGAGTAGGTATTCTCTATGTTGAGAATGTTGGTTCTTTGGTTTAAGAATCATGTTTGTCGGTGAAGACAATGGAGTTTTCTTTTATTTTATCAAGGTGAAGTTTGTTGGACTTGTGCTAAAAGAAAATGAGTTTAAGGTTTGACGATGCCAGGCGGATACAGGAGGAGAATCAAGAAGATATGATTACGTGGAAGATTCAGTCTCCAAGTGGGAGATTGTTGGAGTATGGAGCTTGAATTAACCTAATGAGCTTGGAGTGGGGAACAAGTTTGTTCCTTATGGGCTTGGAGTGGGGAGCAAGTTTGTTCCTAATAGACTTAGGGTTAATTATGGCAAGTTTGTTCCTATTGGACTTGGAGTAGGGAGCAAGTTTGTTCCTAATGGGCTTAGGGTTAATTGTGGCAAGTTTTCTATTATAAATAGATGTTCTCGATCTCTTTGTAATTATTGCGCATCCGGAAAAGCATAGTGAAATACCTGGCTTGGCATTGCCCCCATACGTAGTCGAAAGACGAACTGGGTAAACAAATTCTTGTGTTGGTGATTGTATTATTTCTTCATTTTATTTCTTGTTTATTTTTGGGTAAATTACACTATAGGACATTTCACCCTAAGTCTTTGTAATTCAAGGAAAATTTTATTACAGTTACAAATCAAGCCAAATTAACAAATTAAAGTACAGTTCTACCCCTACTGTTTTGATAAGAATTTCAATTTTGAAATAAGTAGATTTAATTAATTTAAGCAATGGAAAGTCAACTAAATCCAAAACCTTTAATAAAAATCTGAAAGATTTCTTTACTTGATAGTCGCGCCCGAATCTTATTTCAAATAACTTTCCTAACAACTCATCCAACATTAATTCCTAAAACATTTCTTATTCTCTCTCCATTGATGCTGGAAGAAGAAATCGAAAAGCAAGAACAACCATTGTGCATAGAATCGTTCAAGGTATTGAGATAAAAAATCATCTTCTGCATGTTATTGTTGTTCGATTCTCTGAATAAATGATATTGGGTTTATGGAAAAATTCTGATTTTTAGGGTTTTGCATATACTGGGCTTTTTCGTTGATTCTAGGGATGATTAAAAAAAATTCGACTAAATGCATTTTATAAGATGTTTCCTTCATTGGTTTTACTGGCTTTGCATAAGAGGTTTCCTTCTCTGTTTTCTTAGTTCTAACGATCTCTGTTTTTTGCATTTTAGAGAAACATAATAAATCGATTACACTGATAAAGCATATATTGTTATTCTTTTCAAGTAATACATGTTGATATGTGATCTGGAAAAACTGTTAAATGTATTATATTACACTGATAAAGCATGATGTACATTGTATTAAATCGATTTCAATATATGATACAATAATGATTGCATAAAATTCATATATTCATGTACATTCTCTATGGGTTATGCTTCAGAATAAACATTTTATTTCTTTGTCCATTGTAATATGTAAGTGTTTGGTATAGAAGTAAATATATTATGTTTCTGATATTACATTGGTTTTTAATTTCTAAAGGATCAAAGGATAAAATGACACGTTCGAAGGCTAGACATCAGAAGCGTAAATGTTTAAGTATAATTTGTGCCCGTTGTGAGGATCACTGAGAAAATTCATATATCATGAATTTAGAACAGATGATTCCTGCTAATTTTTTTGTTTTGTAAAACTCGGTATGCTTGGTTTGTTTTATCATGAATTTTTGCTTGTGGTTGAATTAGAGGTGTCTGGTAATATTGCATATGCGTCAGATAAAGCATATATTAACGCACATGCACAAATAAAATACATATAATATATTATATGCATACATAAATAATTATAACTTATATATTATATATATATAAACACAAAGTGTGAAATGTCACTTAGTATAATTCTCCCTACATAATTCGTACAGAATATATTATGCATAAAAAACTTAATATATTATTCATAATGAAATAAGTTTGGATTAATTTGTACATATATGTCATTTAATTAAAATAGAATATAATTATAAAAACTAAACTAATAAGATACCTTCAAAACGTTTAATTACTGTAGGTACTGTAGGTTGTAATTGTATGAAACATAATATAAGTATTTTATACTCCCTCCGTTTTTTAATAAGTGTCACTTTGGTTTTTTAATTAATTTTAAAACAAGTGTCATTCTAGAGTTTTTTTTTTTTTTTTAATTTTGACTATTTTATCCTTATTCATTTACCATAAATATTTTTCAATAATAAATTTCACAAAAATTGTTTATACCAAAATTAATTTGATTTATGAATACTAGCTACATTCTTTACTACATTCTTTATCAAACAAAATTTCTATATTAAAATTAGTTATAATTAATGAAGGGTGATATCGACCACAATTTATAATCTTAATTTGTTGAAAAAAGCTAAAATGACACTTATTAAAAGATGGAGGGAGTATCATCTAACAAAGTGACCTAAAAAGATCCATATAATGGAAATATGCACATACAAAGTGCATAACAATACCGATATGCACGCAATTAATTAATATATCATATAGTATGCATAAAGTTAATACAAAACAAGAAAACCTATTTCATTAATTAATACATAAATTATTCATATTAATATTCGGTATACACAATCATATGGATAAATACATAAATTATTATCCACATTGAGTATATATTTATTTTAATTAAAATTAATTAGAAACATAAAAAGGTACCAACAATAGCAAGTTAACCGTAGCAAACATAAAAACATACTCTAGTATGCGATAATGTAATAAATATAATAAAATATATGCCTAGAAATATACATATAATATATAATATGCATAACTATTATAAAAGATCGAATATATATACTTTAATTTAATACTTTCGTTATTGTTATTTGGAAATATAAACAATAATAATATAGATGCTACAATAAAAGATATTTGACTATTTTGAAAATTGATATATTAAATTATATGACAAAAAAATATTAGAGTTTATTTATAAAATGATACGAAAATTATTAGAGTTATATGTCAAAATTATTATAAATAATACATATTAAAAATTATTTTTTTAATATTTTATAAATACTGAGGTTATTTTAAAATGCTTGTAATTGGTGTTAGAAGCTTTGAAAAATTAATTAATTAAATAAGAATAGATAAAATATTCATTTACAAATTTATAACTGAAAACATACGAACTTATAATTAATTTATTCAAACAACATTGCAGTTAGTTAAGATATGATAAATGTTATTTAATTATATAATTAATGTCGAATAATTTAAAGAGTATTTATAGTTTATAAATTAAATAAAAACATTGAATATTTTAAAATCAACTAATAGATAATCAAATCAATATATAATATATAGTTGTGTAGTTTTGTTTATGAAAAAAGAATGGAGATCGTTCCATAAATACTAATTCATAACATTGGGAGTTACAATTACTAAATAGTAATTAAGGAAGACTTATTCAAATTTAAAATTAATTCTCTAGTTAAATAATAATAATTCTAATCAATATTGAATTGAGGGCATATCAGGAATACAAAAAATTGATTTATCTAAAGTTGTAATCTCCATAATTTTTGTCTTGAATTATAAGATGGGCTTGGATCTTGGTCTATATTATAAATAAACTTATTTCTTCATTTCCCAACCATATTAAAAAACTGATGAGAACAATGCTAATATGAGACTGGATATATTAGCAGGCTGGACAACATCTTGGCACATAACCTTACTCAAAAAGTCTTTACTTCTTGAATGCCTCAAGATTAGATTGAAGTAGAGAGTATCCAACAATTCAAGGAGAAGTGACTCTTTTAAGAATTTCTGATTGTAACTTTAATATTTCTCCTTGTATTTTTTTGTTCAAAAAAATAAAAATAAAAAATAAACAAAACAAAAAAACTATTCATTAAATGCTTATTATAAGATATGAAATGGGGGGTTATTTTAATAAATAAAATAATTGGGTATATGATTTTGTCTGAAGCAATTGAATTTTGTGACGAAGAATCAATTAATATATGGTGATAAAGCTGCAGAAATAGACAAAGCTCTCAACCACAGTCACCACCACCCTAATATTTATTCTCTTTTACCAAACTTAATTAACTACTCCCCCAGCCCCCTTCAACTTCAATTCAATTCATTCCCCTGCTGCTGCTGCTGCTTAATTCCTCTTCATGGATTCAGCTCCGCCTTCTTCTCTCTTACTGAAAAGCGCAGGCAGTGAGGCTGAGCGCCGCCACCCTCCGCCACCAACCACCGCCAGAAACGGCGTAAGACCGTATGCAAGGTCCAAAACGCCTCGCCTCAGATGGACGCATGATCTTCACCACTGTTTCCTTCACGCCGTTCACCGACTTGGAGGAGAAGACCGTAAGATATACTACTGACTACTCTTTTATTCTTTTTCTTTAAATTAATTAATTGCATGTGCATGAAACCAAAAATTGATTTCACGTCTATACTTTGATTAAGATTGTATAATTCGCATTCATGATTTCTTTAAATTAATTTACAACTTTCATCATTTATATATTCCCTTGTTTCAATCCGATAACCGATTTGTATTTTCAGCAAAAGCTTTTAGATGCACGAGGGTGCTAGTGCTTAAATCTGCAAATTAGATTTCTATACATAGAAAGATAAGAGACTAGTGTAAAAAGTAAATTAAAATAAAAAAAGTTGAATTAATTCTGTAATTGTGCTTAAAATGTATAGTTAATTAACACTTAATAATTTTTGGATAGGGGCAACTCCAAAAATGGTGCTGGAGTTGATGAATGTGAAGGGGCTGACGATAACCCACGTCAAGAGCCATCTTCAGGTTGAAGACAAAAACCCTTGTCTTAATATTATTATTTCTCAACATTTTTTGTGCTATATGACACAATCTTTCAAATTCTTCGGCATAATTAATTAATTAATATATATATTTTTTTTATTCTCATAAATCTATCGAGGACAGATGTACCGAAGCATGAAACATGAGCAGATGATGCAAGGTATGTCAACGTAAATTCTTTTATTTAATTTGCAAAAATTAATTTCAAAAAATAAATCATATATATTAAATGCAAATGCCGAGTGAAAGAGTTGTTAGCTGTCTCATTAAATCGAGCAAGTTGGTTAAACCGTAGCTGCAAAATATGCTTAGCTAAGAACACCACCAACAATAAATGCTTAGGTTTTTTTAATCAGAAAACGCGGATTTAGGGCTGTAAATGAGTCTGGTCGAGCGATGTAGTTCAAGCTTGTTTGAAATATTATCAAGCTTTGAAATTACATTTGATAATTAATTAATCGAGTCGAGCTCAAATTGTACCAGATATTTTCAAGCTTGTTCGGTATTTGTCACTACAAGAAAACTGACTTTTAGTAACAACATTCTCTCATTATTGCTTATCGATCCAGTTAAAAGTCTTTAGTGACAAGAATTTAAGAATTAATGACAGAACCTCTCACTAAAAGTCAATTACCGTCACTGAAAACTTTTAGCTAGAGAAGCTATAATGACATGATTTTTGTCACTAAAAGTTAATTTTCTTATAGTGTGTGTCGAATCGAGTTCAAACGAGCTTTTACCGAACGATCTTGAATCGGGTGTCGAATATCTTGGTTTGATTATTAATCCTAGGCGAAAAACTTCATCTCTGACCATTTTTTTTAAACTTCTATATATACTTATGAATTATCTTGAAATATGCTATGGTTACTGATTTGGTTGTGATATGAAATTTTAAAGTACGCATTCAAGTTCAGCTTGTAAACAAAATAGATTTGTGGGTATGTAGGTAAAATTAACATATATATTGTTTGATATATATTAGCTCCAATCTTACCCAATAATATGTTAAATATATTTGTATTTATAATTATTTTAGTATTTAATATTATAATCTTTTAATAATATTAGTAATATTAAATATAATATATATTATTAATAAAAAAATATCATTATATATGATTAATAGTAATATAATCATAATTTTTTAGAATTGAATTTTGAATGAAGAAGAGTGGAAAAATTCACACAACCAAGCACACTCAAAATTTAATTTCCTTCACTTATAAGGTTTTCATTTTATTTATTTTTTGGTCTACAGGTTTAAGCTTATGCTTTGTCTTTTTTTAGCGTAGTTTCTATTTCATTTAATGTAAAAGAATTAATATTCCATTTATCAAATAATAATCTTATTAGAATAATGCCATCCACGTCCTCCAATTCTGCAATGAACTTATTATTAGAAAAAAAAAATTGTTAGTCTTGAAAAGGAGCTTGAATTAATTATGTCACGTTGAACGTCGATTTGATTCCTTTGTTCCACTTGGTATTCCATTTTATTGGATGTTTAAAACAATCCAAATATTATTGGATGTTGATTATTATTTTATATAATAACACAGTCAATCATCTATGTATTGGAATAATATGTAAAACACTAAAATTGAAACACGTGATTTCATTCCCGTTGGGTATGAAAATACTCTCTAGATCTAATTGGTAGTAAGAAATTTCGTCAAGGAAGAGACAATTGGTTGACATAGGTTTATCACCAACTGTCCCATCACTTGTAAATTATTGAACTTTTAGGTTTGGACCTATTAATTCTCATTAAATAAATAAGACCTCTCCTGATATTTTATGTCTTTCCGTAAGAGCTTTAGTTCTAATTGAGAAAATTTCTTAAAGTCAGATCTGAGATTAATGAACATTGGTTAATTCCTTGATCGATCTTGAGTTAGTGGGTCTAAACAAATATATATATATATATATATACTAAATTAGTTTAATATAAGTAGAATATCATGATGACATAGAGTATCGATGCATTTAGAAATCTTCCAATGATATTTAATTTACTTTTCAAGAATATGGATATTTGGCCATCTTCAATATTGTTGTTATTTTCTTTTTCTAGTGTTTTGTTTTATTGAGAAATTATAAAATTGTCGATATACATTTGAATTCCTAACTTTTTAAGTAGGATAGTAATTAATTAAGTTTTGGGGCTGACAAGGTTATAAGGACAATAAAGTCGTGAGTTGAGATAAATTTAGCCCGAATAATCCCAAAATAGTCTTAGATGTCACGTGTCGATCGACCTGGTTGTTTGAATTTGGGCCTGATATGGGTTTATTCGGGCTAGCCTCACTTTTAAAAGTTGTGGTACTTATATTGTCAACCCAAAAAGTTAATAACCATCTTTAAATTGTCACCCCCAAAAATTTATTGTCCTCATTTTGCCAGAGTTACGAACCTTAATTAAATATTGAATATGTTTATGATGAAAATAATATCTGTGGAAGCAGAAGCTGCAGAGAAAAAGAAGAAGAGGGTGCAAGAAACTTCACTACCAAATCATCACAATTTGCAGAATCCCAACATTCTGTACTACGATCAAGGCCAGACTTCAGCTTGTTTCTACCCTACGCCCACAAGCTGGCCAACAATCTGGTGAGAATTATTACATCCTTTATAATTAATTATTACAAAAAAGAATTGATTAATTTAATTATTAATCTCAATATATAAGACAATTTAATTTGGGAATCATTCATTTAGAGGTTCTTTAATTTCATTTTCAGCACTTGCTTCAGTTGGTAAAATTTTCCTAACCTGAGCGGTCAATTTATTTTTGTCCTTAGTTGCCGATAAAATCACAACCCTTTTGCAAATTGCAATATAAACTAAACTTCTAAATCATTGTAAACATAACCTCAGTTGAAAGCATTATTGTTTATTTACTTAGATTCAAAAGTTTAGATTAGATTGCCAAAAATAAAGGTTAGTGATTTTTTCGACAACTTAATTTTAGTTTAGATTGCAATTTGAAAAAAATGTTGTGAATTTTAGATTAGATTGCAATTAATTAAGCCTTTATTTTTTAGTTTATA
Source organism: Galeopsis tetrahit (assembly GCA_963675135.1). Taxonomy (NCBI): domain Eukaryota; kingdom Viridiplantae; phylum Streptophyta; class Magnoliopsida; order Lamiales; family Lamiaceae; genus Galeopsis; species Galeopsis tetrahit. Next base: position 21,261,138 of record OY776130.1, read on the forward strand.
TCACTATGCCAATTTCGTTGATACACAGCGGTTATAACCGCTGTAAATTTGTATCAGCAGCCACTGTAGTATCAAGAGCTATAAAAAGGAGGCGCGGATAGATAGCGGTTTTTAACCGCTGTCGTATCTATATACAACAGCGACTATTAACCGTTGTTATTCCTTCAAAATCGACGTAGCTAATTGCATCTTATAAATAAATTTTCACTTTATTTATTTTCCTTTCCTTTTGTTTTGGATTTTTTTTTCCAATAAATTAAAACAACGTATTTATATACGATATGAAGATTGAATATATAATTGGTATTTGAATTATAGGCAAGGTGGGAAAATGAAAGAGGTGGATAATGAAGGTGATCATGATCAGATGTCAAATTTTGGACATAATTACTCTTTGATGTTCAAGGGCTTATTCACCACCTGCAAGCATAACGTGAGTTTAATTAATTGCACATGATTAATGTTGACAATAATTTTTAATGTTTGTCTCTAAATCAAATGAATCCATCGATTGATTTATTTTTAGGCCTAGAGTATATCCTATTACCGTACCACATATGAATTAATGAGATAGAATCTTTATTCCTCCGATAACTTTTTACCCCTTAATCTCAAAAAATATAATTGTACAAATCCAGTATCAATTATTTTTTATATGTACCAATTTCTTCATCCAAAATTTGGTCATGTGAGAGCCGTCAATTCCGATGAAATTACTGATAAAAAATGACGTTGTTTCAAGAAATCCGACAACTTTGGTACGAAATTGGTGCATATAAAAAAATAATCCGAACTAGTTTCATATATTTATCTTTTTTCGGGATCATTTTAAAAAACGTAGAAATTTAAGGAAGGAAATTTTTTTTATCCCTAATTAAATTAATCCACCTTTTATATATATATATATATATATATTAACATGCATTAATATTCATTTTTGCAGATGAACAATGGAAACTGCAAGAACCAAAGTTGGGGTTCAAAAATGGAAGGCGAAGGAGATGAAAATGACCTCTCTCTCGAACTAACTCTTGGTTAAATCAGCTGATATATTTAATTAAATAACAATATGGGGCTCAATGATAAGGTTCTTATGGAGGCAACATTAATTAACACAAAATATATAGTTTGGCCGGATTGATGTTAAGCTCCATAAAAATCCATCATTAAGCTCTATATTTAAATTCTATATATATATGTACTAGCTAAGCAGAACCACAATTCTGCTTCCTAACATGTGTGGTGAGACAATCTTTCTTAAAATTGTTTGCCATATGTTAGAGGTTTTAATTTCATCATCTGGACAAATTTGCTCGCAGACAAAATGCTGAATTTCAAGCGTATTTTTACCGTAATTGGCCTCCTATTTTACTTTAATTAGTATTATCTCATTTGGTGACTCACTGCTTTTAATACATTCCACGTGTAATAAGTATGACTTTATAAAAACCAACATCATTATTTCGTGTCATATATTAAGGGCTCATTTGGTGGAAATCACTAAATATCTCACATTTGGGCCCAATATTGTGTATACAAGATAAAACCTATATTCACAATGTCTTTTCACATTTGGTATGCACCATGAGTGTGTGAGATAATTAGAAAAATGAAGTTTACAATTGTCCATATTGTCCTCCTAGATTTTTTAATATTCCAGCATTGCCCCCTCTCAACTTCGAAAGCCCTCGTTCTGGCTTAGGTCTGGGGACAATTACTCGCAAATTAGGTTCCCGACTTGAAGTCGGGAGAGCCGTCGACATCACACACAATCCCGATTTGCCTGTTTTTTCATCGAAGGATGAAGGTCCGGAGGAAGTGAGTCAGATACACTTATGGATGTCGTCATCAGCCTCGTTGTTTTTCCATTGATTGGGTTTCGCGAAGCGTAGATCGACGGCGATAGATTTCAAGATTGATGTGGAAGATTTTTCAGAAGAACTTAATGTGGTAGGTCTATCGAAAAATACGCCCTAATCTGTTAAACAATTGATTATGATGAATGTCGATTGATGTTTTGTGATTCAAATTTTTGGTTTCAATTTGTTTGGTGTTTAGGTTTTATGCATACCAATTTTTTGGGCTTCAATTTTAGGCTTCAATTTGTTTGGTGTTTATGTTTTATGCATACCAATTTTTTGTGCTTCAATTTTAGGCTTCAATTATGTGTTATTAAATATTTCGGGTTTTGAATTTGCAATTGAAAAAATCCAACTTTGCGCATTTAACGTGTTCGTGGTTACATCCAAGTACGACTTGATTTGCATATCTCTAAGTTTCACATCATGATAAATTTAGTTGTACTTTGCATCACTGTTACAACCCCCAACTACACCCATTCAATGCATTGGCTATTTAACATGCTTTCGTATCCAGTAATTACCATCATTCTTGCTCATTAATCTTACTCTTGTTACTCTGCATATTGAGACCATTGAGAAACGGGTGGATGTTGAGGAAATACCTCCACAAGAGTCATACTTGTACACTGGGAAGTGGAACGAACGGTCGGTCACCACTTTTGTTAACATTCTAGTTAAGGAGAAGCGTGAAGGGTACTGGAAGAACAATGGCTGCAACGACGCATCACTGGCAGAGGCACAAGGCGTCGTTAATATCATGAGTAGTCATGATTTCACTTGGGATGATGTTTTGATGCAGGTTAACATGCTGAAAAGGAGGTATGCTACATTTAGGAGTGTGCTCAATACCCTTGGTGTTAATTGGGACAGGGAAGTGAACTTCGTGCGAGGTTTTGCAACCCGTTGTTCTCATCTCACACAGGTATTTTATTTTGTAGTTGTATTTTTCAAACAGTCTGGTTACATATATGCATAATTATACTCGTCTTGATAGTTGATTTATGTTGTCTCTCACGTACGTAGGCCGATGACTTTGCTAATGCTTACTTCCACAAGGGTGACTTGTTGTACGACCGACTTCATTTACTGTTTGAACCTGACTCTCCTCGCCGCCCTGAGATTATCCAAATCAGCTCGGGTGATGTGCCTAACTATGCTCGTAATCCCATTTCGGTCGTTGACTCTAACGATGATCTTGAGGTTGAATCACCAGTTACTGCATTCCGGAAGCCACCTCGTACAAGGCTGTTCCACAGTCCAGCTGATAGTCCATCTTGCTTCATGATAAGCGCTGAATCCAACAATCTGCAGCCAGGCGAGGTACGTCAACCGTTTGGGACCACAACTAACAACATGTTGGTCGTGGATAACGATCAGCGCGGAGCTGTTGATGCCCAAGCTAGCTCGTGTGCATCGTGTAACCCTCATAAGCTGTCCTACTCCCACAGTCGCGATTAGAGGCTGTGTACTTCGTCCTAAAATATCACTGTGTTTAAGTAGTTAGTGGGTTATAACCTACGCGTCTATGTATGTGATGATCTTATGTGTTTGTGTTTTGAATCATGTCTTTTGTATCTGATATGTGTGACATCTGTGGTATTAGTCACACCTTTTGAAGTTGGCAGTCTATAACTCAGTGGTGTGTGCTACTTGGATGATTTATGCCTAATTATGCAATCTATATTTTGTCAGTATTGTTATGTTATCAGGGGCCTCAAAACCAAGTATATGTTGTTATGTTATCAGTGTTTGGAGAGATTGTTGTTAACTGCTGTGAACATTCTACAGTTTTAATTATCATGCAATGGAGGTATGTTGCTAATTGTTGTGAGTGTTGGTTGTTTTTAGTTCTGGTTCAAAATTTTGATTGATGGAACTGCAAAATTTTAGATTCAAAGATAACTTGGTGGCTTGACATCTTTAATTCAGGGTATGAATTCATTGATATTGGAACCTAGATGTATATTGCGTTTTCAAGATTGTCTTATTCTAGCAGAAGATATAATTTAATATTTTCTAGAGTCTTAATCCACATGCAGCACAACTACCTACTTGCAATTAACCAACATATGCTGCAAAATTTAACTAAAACAGATACATGAGCAGACAAAAACCAGCACACATGCCAAGCATCTCCATCAAAAGGCCAAAACAAACGCATGTATTACTATTAATCACTCAAAATCCAAAAGACACTATTCATCTACATACATAAAGCAAAGTACATGAACTAAGACTCTTTTACAGTCTATGCACGCAATATACTAAATTACCCTGCTTGGATCAGTTTAATACGTCAAGTACATGGATCCATCCAATTGGCACACAAGATATCAGAATGAAGGCTGGAGTACATTAATCAGAGCATTAGCCACATTAATAGTTTACAAAAAACAAAATGTTGGTGGCCAAAACATGCACCCAAATAAATAACGTTTGCTCAGTTGGGCTCCATCAAGTCCCACTAATACATAAGCATCGTCCATTACCAGATTTATATAAGCAAAATATGTTCACATTATGTTCCAGCGATGTTGGAACTTGATGCCTACTTTGGTGCACTACGTGCACGTTCGAGTAAAAGGTTGCAATATACTTCACGAGCATCGTCCGTGTACCCCATGAATATCTCGAGCTGGTTAGGATTTGCGCCTAGAATCTCGGACACACTGATCTTATCCAACAAAGATAACGACTTAATGTTGCCCAACAATTCGAACAATGATTTTCGAGCAACTCCCATATCATGATCATGGCCGATTCGAGATGCAAGATGCGAAACCTGTTCACGAGTGGAGACATAAAACTCCCGAAGTTCGCCGCCAACAGACGGCTCATTTGTATGACAGTCTTTCTTGCGCTTCGACGTAGCTACTGTAGACGGGTCATTATCCTTCTTCATCTTAGTGGTGCTGTTCGTATTGCCTTCATTATCTTTGAGTCCGCTCTCAACCCGTTCTCCAATTATGCTCTCAATGTCAATGAAGTTGTCGCCATTCGAGTCTTGGTTAATCTCTGCACGAGCGCGCTTGGCACGTGCATCTATCGCTCTCTTAGCTGCGTCGGCCACGTCTATCGCACCATCTCCGGTTGCCCTGTCTTTCCCGAAAATTTCCTTCCAGTCGGGGTAAAGTGGCCATTCCTTTTCGCGCATGCCACGCATGAGTGGGTCTTTCTGCAGAGATTGTATAACTCACATAAAAAATTAAGAGCTGCATATTAATACAAATATGACAACAACACAACAATATGACCTTAACAAAAAAAAATTATGGGCTGCCTCTGAGGAGTTTATATGGTGGAACAATCCACCGGAACAATTATGTCCTTTTTTGAAAAAAGATATGAATACGGAATTTTATAGATTTTCATAAATTTGTAATTAGAGGGGTTCCCTTTTCCTTGACTAAGGTTTTATCCCTAAGGAGGGTTTTCCATAGCAAGGTTTTTAATGGGGCTCCGGTCTCTTGAACGAGTTGTGCTCATTAGACTCTAGGTTACCTTCATTTATATAAGATCCGATATTCATTCATTATACTCGTCTATTTAATAAATACAGTGTGTAAAACATTTTATGCACAAATATGTATGAAAAGACTTGAAAAATAAAGTGCAGAATGTAAATAACACCAGATTTATAGTGGTTCGGATATACGTTCCTACGTCCACTCTCACGTCCTAACGTGATGTTTAATCCCTTTAATTTACCAAAAATTACAAGGGCTTGTCCTTTATAGTCACAAGGGTAGGACTTTGAGATCTGAGCCAGTTCCTTAACTGCTGCGGTCTCCACAAGTGATTGTAAGCACTTGCACTTGCACTCCACAAGTGATTATAGAGCACTTGGACTCTTTACAGTGACGAACACTCAACTTGACTTCTAGGGCTTTATGGTAGAAGGTGGGGTTTTGTGTATATGAACTAGGTGAGAATTTCCCTTACAATCTGTTTTAGCCTCATGCTAGGATTGAGAAATTCTCTCTAAGCTATGGATATATATAAGTGGTTGCACTGGCTTAGATGTTATGAGTTCACTCACTGGGGATGAGGTGATGCGTGTTGAATCTTCATGAATGATCTTCTTGAGCTCTTCTTATTTCTGGAGTTTATGGCCTTTGCTCGACCTTTGCATCTCACACCTCTTCTCTCTCCCAATGATGTATGGACTCATTTATATAGTGTTGATGTTTGAATGTTACCGTTGGATGATGGCATTCAAAACTCCACTAATTGAGGAATTGGCAATCTCTTGATATGATATGATTGAATATTACCATTGTCATGTAATTTCAATCATATCTTTGACTTTCCTTTCTTGTGCGTATCTTGTCAATCCTTGACTTCAACTCTGATTGGCCTTCCTTTAATTGTGTAAGAAGACTTCTACTCTGCTGGTAAGAAGACTTCTACTCTGCTTGTAAGAAGACTTCACTCTGCTGGTAAGAAGACTTCTGCTCTGCTTGTAAGAAGACTTCTACTCTGCTCGTAAGAAGACTTCTACTCTGCTCGTAAGAAGACTTCTACTCTGCTGGTAAGAAGACTTCTACTCTGCTTGCTCTTACTCTTCTTATCCTATAAGATGAGTTCAACTCATCTTATCAGGAGACTTCTGGTCTCGGTCTTCTCTTCTCTTCTTGAGCATTGACATGTCTTCTCTTCTAACCAGAGTCCTATCTATTACAAGATGTATAATAAAGTTGTCTATACAATACAACTTATCCTATTACATGTTTGATTTGGTTTATCAAAACTAAACTAGGGATATTCATATCCCAACAATTTCCCCATTTTTGATATAACCAAATCATCTAACACTAACTGAAACAATAAAGAACAGACAGTGCTAGAGTCCATATAATAGTGCAGAAGAGTAAAAACAAAAGGCTTTTGTATGATGACAATAAGAAGTTGTCCTCTGATGAGATAACTAGATGTTATCTCCAAAAGCTAAAAAGATGAGTTTTATTAATATTGCACTTTACAAGCACGGACTCACCTAATCAGCTATTACAAAGGTCTTCTTATCTACTCTTCAGCTGATATGTTGCAAATCAGACGACTTCCAATTAAGCTCTTCTTGCCTTCAGGTCTTCTAACAACTTGATCATCTTGATCTCCTCTTCTTGCTCATACGCGTGTAAATCCAGATAGGGCTAGAACTCAGTTGAACTGAAGTTCCCCCTTAGTTGTTGACCTGTTCTTAACAAACAATAATCCAAATACATGCAAGTATGATTTTTATGAAAACAAAATGCATGCATAACAGTTTTTCAAAAATGGATCTATTCAGGTGACCATTGAAAACAGTAAAACGTGTTTTTGATGGCTCAAACGATGGAATTCGGCCAAAAAGCATTACACATCACTGCATAGCAGTGAGTTCGATTCAAAATATCAATTCCACTTTAAAAAGTGTACTCACACGCTAAATTCTGAAAATAACAGAAAAAGTGCAGATTTTCGAAAATCAAAAATTCAAAGCAATGGTCTTTTGAACACACGGCTCTGATACCACTTGTTGGTCCCTGAGACGAGTGTAAGATCAGCTGATTTGATTTCTACTGATGGTGTGGAAAATAGACTAACTCTTCAAAGTAACTAGTCCGCTGATTTCACTAGGGGCCTAGGACTAGTTAGTCGGCTGATTAATTACCTATCGGAGTTAAGTGCGGAATTGTAGTGTGCCCATAAATATTATACTCGTCTATTTAATAAATACAGTGTGTAAAATATTTTATGCACAAATATGTATGAAAAGACTTGAAAAAAAAATGCAGAATGTAAATAACACCAGATTTATAGTGGTTCGGATATACATTCCTACGTCCACTTTCACGTCATAACGTGATGTTTAATCCCTTTAATTTACCAAAAATTACAAGGGCTTGTACTTTATAGTCCCAAGGGTAGGACTTTGAGATCTGAGCCAGTTCCTTAACTGTTGCGGTCTCCACAAGTGATTGTAAGCACTTGCACTTGCACTCCACAAGTGATTATAGAGCACTTGGACTCTTTACAGTGACGAACACTCAACTTGACTTCTAGGGCTTTATGGTAGAAGGTGGGTTTTGTGTATATGAACTAGGTGAGAATTTCCCTTACAATCTGTTTTAGCCTCATGCTAGGATTGGGAAATTCTCTCTAAGCTATGGATATATATAAGTGGTTGCACTGGCTTAGATGTTATGAGTTCACTCACTGGGGATGAGGTGATGCGTGTTGAATCTTCATGAATGATCTTCTTGAGCTCTTCTTATTTCTGGAGTTTATGACTTTTGCTCGACCTTTGCATCTCACACCTCTTCTCTCTCCCAATTATGTATGGACTCATTTATATAGTGTTGATGTTTGAATGTTACCGTTGGATGATGTCATTCAAAACTCCACTAATTGAGGAATTGGCAATCTCTTGATATGATATGATTGAATATTACCATTGTCATGTAATTTCAATCATATCTTTGACTTTCCTTTCTTGTGCGTATCTTGTCAATCCTTGACTTCAACTCTGATTGGCCTTCCTTTAATTGTGTAAGAAGACTTCTACTCTGCTGGTAAGAAGACTTCTACTCTGCTTGTAAGAAGACTTCACTCTGCTGGTAAGAAGACTTCTACTCTGCTTGTAAGAAGACTTCTACTCTGCTGGTAAGAAGACTTCTACTCTGCTTGCTCTTACTCTTCTTATCCTATAAGATGAATTCAACTCATCTTATCAGGAGACTTCTGGTCTTGGTCTTCTCTTCTCTTCTTGAGCATTGACATGTCTTCTCTTCTAACCAGAGTCATATCTATTACAAGATGTATAATAAAGTTGTCTATACAATACAACTTATCCTATTACATGTTTGATTTGGTTTATCAAAACTAAACTAGGGATATTCATATCCCAACAACAATTAATCATAGAATTCAGTTAACAAGTCTGACTCTAAGGCACGTAACTAATGCACAATATTTCAAATCCAAAGTTCGTCTACTGATACATAATGCATAAACACTATCAGCTATTAAATTCATTCCACATCTCTTGTGCAAGCTTTTCCCGTTGGGCGGACCAGTCTGGTGTCGCTCCTAATGTAGATACATACTCTACATTATCATCGTCGTCATCGAAATTATCCCCATGCCCATCAACCAGTGTCTCCATGGGATCATTGGTCATCTCACGGCGGATGTAGTTATGGAGTAGAAAGCATGCCATAATCAGGTCGATTTGCGTATCAATCGGATAATAAGAGGTACTACGTAGGATAGCCCAACGCATCTTCATAATCCCAAACGCACGCTCAATTATCGTCCTTGCGCGCGAATGACGCAAATTGAACAACTCTTGATAGTTCTCCGGTATACTGTTTTGAGGTCCCTATTCACTTAGATGATATCGAACACAACGATACGGCGATAGGAACCCTCTGCTATTTGCGTATCCATTGTCACACAAGTAGTAGCTTCCTAAAAAAAAAAAAAATAGAAACACAATTAGGCAGGGGAACACAAACTGAAAAATAAAGTGTATGCATTAGATAATGAATAACACAAAGAGAAAATATACCTTCCGGGACCTTTAACCCATTTGTTCGATTAATCGCATCACGCAATACCCTACCATCGTTGGCCGAGCCCTCCCATCCTGGCAGGACATACACAAAATTCACTTGTCGATCACAAACGCCAAGGACATTGGTTGATATATCGCCTTTCCTTGATCTGTATCTACCTCGATCAGCAGCGGGTACGCGAACATTTATGTGAGTTCCATCTAACGCCCCAAGACAACCCTACGCATAACAAGATGTTGTATGATTGTCAGTTTTATTTCCTTGCACATTCTATTAAAGCAATAATTCCGTTTTAAAACTAACAAAATACCTTGAACCATTTCCAACGTTGGTCATCACAGTCGTCAGGTACGGGCAATGGTTTTGCAAGTAGAACCGAGTATAGTTGCAATACTGCGCATAGAACTTCCCGCACATAATATGATACCGTCTGCCCGGACCGTTGGAAATCGAACTTGACAACCAAATTTTTCTTGTGGTGCGCCAAAACACTTAAGAACATGGCAACTTGTTCTTCTACCAACACGAATTTCTGATCTTTCAGACCCCCAACGGTTTTCAGTATCACACAAAGCCTCCCAAACGCATTTTGGTCCATACGCAGGTTCTCGACACATTCATTGTCACTACCACCAACTAGTCTACACCGAAAATGCACTTGTTGGGGTATTTTGTTTATCATATTGTACCTACCATTTCGCAAACGCTTTCTACTACCTTAAATTCTTAAATGTTGCATGACTAGTTCGGTAACAACGATTGTCTGTATTATGATATCCTCGAGCAACAACCATACAATGTCATTTTGGGGGGTACTGGAACTCATCCTATTGGGTGTAAGAGACATACCTTAGTTAACAAAACATAACACCAAACTCCGTGATCTTACTGACAATATTTTGAAGCAATAGATTGTTGTGAATTGTGATGTAGAAAACGCGCATTATTGTGATAAGATTGGTCTCCCACACATGTAAGCAATCAAAACAAATACTATAATGCAGATGTAAAAAAACTATAATGCACATGTAAGCAATCAAAACAAATACTCCAAGTCAGTTCTTGTACACTGTCATTATCAACTCAATCAAGATAAACAATGCATGCACCTTCAAAGAGATAACAAAGTGAGCTGAAACTGTTGTTGTAACCAAATGCCTATCATTTTGGCTCGTAACACCTAATGCAGTGAGTCTGTATTATTCTATTTTTCATATCCATTGTAAAAAAAACCACTTCTTTTCATATCCAGTTTCTACAACTTAGAAAAGGCATACCTTATTTAACAAAAAAACAAAAACACCAAACAATATTTTGTACGCATCACAATTCACAACAAACTATACCAATTTATCAGGCACAAGCACTAAAAAGCAGGATTGGAACACTTATTTACACACTTTATACAAACCACTCAACCAAATTGGACACACGAACCAACACCTGTACCATTTGTTATGCGTATAAACCCAAAAAAAATACGAAGCACGTCTAAATAACAGGAATAACATAATGACTATGTGTTTGGTTCAGAGTGGGAGTCGTACCTTTCAATTGTGTGGATACGAAGAACGATAGCTTGTTTAGCCAATTTGACCTGCGATCAGAGTGCCCAGTAAATACAAGAGAATCGTAAGTAAATAACGCGTGCAACAAGCATGATTTCACAAAATGCAAGTAAGAAAAAAAATGATTGTGGAAATATTGGAGTCGGTTCAGCGTACCCCTGTTTGTCGAATTTGACTCAAGTTGAAAGTGAATTAATGTATGGATAGTAATGTATGTAGGTCATCTCTGTACGGAGGCGTGTGTGGCGGCAAAAATTGGCGCCAAGACCCTATCCCCAATTTCACTTTACCGCCAAATACATTAAAACACCCCGTACAAATACAATTGGGGGTATTCCATCTTTAATTCACAACTACCCCCACCTACCACCTATCATTCCAACTACTTGTAATTAAACACAATTGGCCACACATTTGTAGTTATATAAACCAACGAATCTGATATGCAAAAAAAATTATCAAAACTTACTATCATAACCCACATTCTACCAGGAAGTAAGTGTTTGATATTAAGAGACATTTTAGGTTGGCTCGCTCATTTTACATCGACTGTACTTGTTAAAATTTGCTTATTTTATAGGTTATGAGCTCTAGATCGAAGTTCGATAACGTCGACTCGTCGCTCAATCGATCATTTGAGTACCAAACGAACATGTGTTGTTATTGTGGATACCATCTCAGTGTGCAGACGGCGCGAATGAGGGCAAACCCTGGAAGACGATTTATTGCGTGTCCGAACAATAGAGTACGAACCAATCTCATTCTATACGCACTTTTATAAAAAAGTCGATGTCTAACAAGGCTTGTATTCGTTTGGTTTTCTGTAGGATGGTAAATGCGGATTTTTTTAGTGGTTGGACGAAGAGCTACCCGAACGGACTTTGGTCGTAATTCAGTCGTGGTACGACAAGATGAATAAATACGAGAAGCGTATCGCGAAGTACGAGGCAAACGAAGAGAGCCTAAAAAGAACAATTGAATTTAGAAGAGTATGCTTGTGTGTTCTTATAGTTGCAATTAGTGTACTATTTGCTACCAACAGTTGAATATTAAGAAATGTATGTTTTTTTCCAAAAAGAACAAAACAATTGACAACACAATGCACAATGTATTAGCAAACATTTTTTTGGTCTATGCACACGTGAGTTTTCTGAAGTTGGCAGAGGAATATATTCTCTGCATGATTTTGCACATTTGGTCTATACCCACTTATTACCTGCCCTTTGTGTTGATTATTAGTTTGTGGATGCAAATGAGGACAAACTAAATGCATGCGTCCACATCTTTTTATGGTGCAGGTGAATATATTCCCTCTATTTTGGTCAACATAGCAATCACTCCTAAGCCTAAGTCCTAAAAACTTCTATTTGGAAAAACACAAGCATGTCTATATATACATTACATGCAACTTGTCTATTACATTACCATAAAATTTTACAAAATACCTAAGGATAATATAAAGAGAGAGTGTAAAAAAATGAGTCGAGAAATAGCCCTCATTCAAGACGATTTTCTCTACGGTTTGGAATGGACGACGAAAATGGACCGAGAGTTCTCGGAATCGTTGTCCGACAATGTTCGAATGGGCCTTTTTTATGCTCACGGTAGCGGGTACGACAACTTCTATGGAATAGATGGTGCCCGCTTCACGGCGAACATGCTAAACAAAACGTCGTTCGACAATGAATTCTGTAACGTACAAGTGGAGCGCCTACGGATGCGGCACGGTATTTTTTCATGGTTGATACGTCTTGAGGGTGTTGAGTACGACGAATCTACAAATGTTATTCGCACTGATGACGACACGTGGACGAATGTCATCCGGGTAAAAATTATTATTTGAGTGGTTGTTGCGAAAAAACATAAAAAGTGTATACTAATATTTTTGCAAATAACAGGTCAATCCGTTCGCCCAAGCATATCAAAACGAGGGTGAGCCTGAATGGGGGGCTTTAAAAATTATATTTGGAGAACCCACGGATGAGCGTACTCAATTGCACGAGTCTCCTACACACTTTATTGAGTATATTGAACAGCTCGAGCATGCCATTGATTGTGCAACCATAAAGGGAAAGGGTGTCGTTGGAAGGAGTAGTTCGGATGGCGACATAAGCTCTTTCAATCGTTTCTGGAAATCACTTAACAAATTTCGTGACGATCCAAGTTCCGTTAACTCAAAACCTTCGGCATCGGACGGCACATGCGGTACCCCGAAGAAAGGTCCGCTGCCATGCTGGGTTAACGCCTCTCCATGGAAGAAGTGAATCAATGAGCCGTTGATCTTGTGTCGAACGCCCGTGTTACAATTGTGGGTTTAAAGTTGTGAGTGTACTATTGATTTGGTATGAAGTCAGGTGATGTAAAACTTGTTATGCATTTATCCTAATGTTTTCAGTAGTGTGTAGGTTGGTCTTTAATGTACTGCTTTATTGTGCTTATTAATTTGCAATTCAGTCATCGTTGTATTTTAAGGTGTTGTATTTTCCATAACCAGTATTACGTATTCATATCAATCTGGTTGCGATTTAAATATATATGACCAATGCTCATAACAAAAAGCATAATATAAATGGCCTAAAACAAAAATAATGAGCAGGCAAAACCCAAATTACTAGCCACAATATTAGTTCAAAAGGTACCAAAAAGCATACCGCATTAGCTGTTCAAAATGCACAAAAACAAAAAAAAGACACATCAGTTGTTCAAAATGTACAAAAATACACCATATCAGTCCAAGATTAATGGTCGTCTACCAAAAGTTATATCAATACGAATTGTTATACGTCGGACTAGTAGGTCCCTCGACCACATGGACATGGAATAGGACGATAGCAGTTACGGGGACGATTAATATTTTCATTATATCCGACTCCAGCCGGGATGAGAGGTTCCACTGCAATATATGGGCGAGCGTACTTGTCTAGCCCGTTCAGCTCAAACACTCGATGACAGCTATTGTACAGAGGAAACCCACACAATCGAAACCAGGCATTCCACTCCCACTCCTACAATCAAATATTGAAGTGGTCACCAACACCAACATCAGTGTAATTGACTTAAAAAAATATAATCATAATTTAAAAGGTTTCTAATACCTTCCCATTGTTCCAGTACACAGCTGGATCAATAATCGTCTCGTTAGTGTTGAAGTTATACAACACCCCCTTTGACCGAAACAAGAATGCACGGAAGTACAGGTAACAAATGGAGATGTCTTCCATCTTCTGCTTGATATCAGCAGGTGTCAGTTGCAGATCAGAATGTGGCTTGTAACGTCGTGCGACATCGCCAATGAGAATGTTATACTTCACATCGGAGTTGATGTTCCGTTTTTTCAGCAAATCTTCCACCATCTCCAATAGCATGTCTTCCTCATGTAGATTCCAGCCTCTGAATGCACGCGTATCAAAGTCATCGGGGATCTGGCACTCGTTCGGGTGCTTACTGGAACTAGCCATTCTGCACAGTTGTGATGGAAAAGAGAAAGATACGATTTCGTTAATTTGCATGTACAAATGTGACGACGTATAGACTACAACTAATGTTCATAACAGCAACCACCACAACATTCAACACTCCATACACCACATACACAATACTTCCCCTCCCAGATAACCAATCAATAAGTGTTGTGTGGACATAGAATTTATACGACACCCCTTTGGTGCAGAAAATAAACATCCGGAAGTACAAGTAATAGGTAATAAATCTAATTTCAATTTAATAAAGACAATAATATTGGTACAAGGTCTCCAAAAATTAAAATGAATTACACTTTAACAAATTCAGCAATAGAAGTTTTAGATATGCATATGTAATAGGAAATTACCAGAAAACTCCGTAATTATACAAGGTTTGTAATCATTATTTAGGCATCCATGGGCATACACACAAAACCCAACTACATTCCATCAACAAGAAGTTCATCAAACTTCTCTCACTGTAGATGGCCATATACAACTAAGTAATGTAATACCACCATGACAACAACTAACCCACAAGCACTACTTTTGGACATGCAAACTTGCAAAGCAAAGAAAGCATGTACCATAAGAACATGGACCCATCATCACAAAACATATCATTGTTCCAATAGACCAGAATACTATCAGTCTATGACTAAATGACCCAAGAAATCACCAATACAAGAAAAAAAAAAAAAAACTAAGCATATCGTGCAACAAACACAGTCACATGCAATACGGAGCACCCAAGTTACACCAGATCGTGCAACACCTTTAAATCCACAACCCTCACACTGTAGACATAATGAAAAAGACAAGAAATTTGGTTTTGAGTGGTGCGTACCGATGAAATACACAAAGATCCAAACTTTCACAAACCGATCAAACACGCGTTTTCGAGAACCTCTTCCCAGAACCCTAGCAAAAAATGAAAAGATAATCAGAATGCATGTGTATAAAACTAAAAAAAAAAAAAAAAGAAAGACAAGAAACGTGAGCGACGACCACTAAATCCGAAGCCCAAGGTCGCCGACTCCGGTAGAACCCTTCGTCACGAGGTCGCTTACCTGAAGTTGTCGCCAACTCAAAATCGCCGCTTCGTGGTGGAAGAGGAAGCGTCTCGAAGAAGAAAGAAGAAGAAAGATATTGTGGCAGAAAGTGTAGATTTTGACTTTATATGTGAAGGGTATATAGGGTATTTGGGTTTCCGCACAAAATCAATTTTTCCCCAAGATTGCCTATCTCACCTCTTTTGCAAAGACAAAAAACGCACTGTATTCTTGGTTTTGTAATGGGCTTCCACTTTTGTAGTGGGCCTTGATGAGTTCCACCAAACAAAAAAATGGCCAAGATTAGCCCATATCTCACATTTATCATGGCTAATCTTGGCCACCAAATGAGCCCTAAAGGTAATAAAATATAACATGAAACATAGGAGTGAAATACATTATTTTTATTTTATTTTTCGAGAGCCCTATTTTGACTGGTTTTTAAGGATTATATATTTGCATCTAAATATATATTTCAAAATATTAACTTTCTTACATTTACATCAAAATTTAAAAATTGTGGGACTAGCTACTTGGGTTGACCTTGGGACTTCGGAGTCTAGGGGCAACCGCGTAGACCATATTTGTTTTTGAATTATATATGTAGAATGTATAGAGATTGAATGGAAAGAAATTTCATTCATATATATGTGATTGTAAATTATATATAAGTGGTGTAAGCTAAACTATTAATCTAATTCCGATGTGAGACAAACTAAATACAAGAATAAGTATACATCATATATAATTTTAATACGCTCCCTCAAGATGGCGGACGATTGATGACGTCAACCTTGGACATAAGTAGTGAAAGTCGACCCCCCAAGTAAGTGGTTTGGTGAGAGCATCTGCAAGTTGTTCGTCCAAAGAGACATGAGCGACCCGAAGATTAGAAGTCTTCACTAAATTTCAAACAAAGTGGTAATCAATAGCAATATGTTTCATTCGATAGTGAAAGACAGGATTGAAGAGCAGGTAGGTGGCCCCAATGTTGTCACTATAGAAAGTTCAGAGAGAATAGACTTGGTCCACTGTAACTTGATACTCAGCCTCTATTGAAGAACGAGCAACGAAACGCTGCTTTCGAGAGCACCAGGAGATGGGATTTGGTGCCAAGAAAGTTGATGAAAGCACTCGCGGATGTGCAATCGTCGCAGTCACCACCCCAGTCGGCATCAGAGAAACTATGGAGCGATAACGGAGAAGCACGACGAAGATGAAGAGCATGGTAACGAGTTCCACTCAAATATTGAATGAGGCATTTAACAACACCGAGTGGGTCAAAGTAGGTGCATACATGAATTGGGAGAGCTTATTGACGACAAAGACAATGTCAGCCCGAGTGAGGAGGAGATACTGAAGACTACCAAGAACTTGCCAATAGACTGCAGCATCCGACAAAGCACTTACATCATAAATCGTCTTCCCAAGTTAAATCTTCACATGGTCTCTTCGTGTGTTTGGTTGTCAATGCTTTCCCCGGCTTCGGCGTATTCCCCACATAAACTCGCCCCTTTCTCTCATCGTATATACACATCCCGTCACGTCGAGTTTGTGGAGACTAAGTTCCCGTTCTCCATGTTCTTCAATTTCTTCTGATGTTGAACCTACCACTGTTAAACATGTACTATCTTGTCAAGAAATCTAGTCGATTAGACGTCTCCAACCAAATAGAAATCACATTATATAAGAAATAACTCAGCTAAGATAGTAACTCGAAGAGTAATCAACGAGACAAACAACACACAAAATATTTAAGTGGTTCGATCAATGTGATCTACATCCACTGGACCAGACGACTACTTCTTTGATTAATAAAGAATGTTTACACACTTATTCACTCGGAATATGATATTTCCTCTCTTCACTCGTGAACTCACACAACTCAAAGATAACAATCGTACTTGCATCAAAATTTCAATGAACAATTACAAGATGTTGGTCCCAAAAGTTGAGTTAAGATTGAGTAAGCTAAAAAAAAGTCTAGAGGGGAGGGGTGAATAGACTTTTCAAATTCTATCAAAATATCAGAGTTTTTAGTGCGGAAATGTGTTCTGTATTTTACTGTTCTTAGAATCAGATCAGTACTCAACAGTTAGCTTTTATACTCAACTTTTCTTTAAATCTTTTCTTTAGACAACTTACTGTTCTTGTTTCAACAAATATATCAACAGATAATCAAAACAGAAAGTAAAGAACACAAGATTTTTATAGTGGTTCGACAAATGTCTACATCCACTATCACAACTCCAGTTGCGATGTTTTATTACTCTTTCCTTCTTGAGTACTTGTAGCTTAGAGTCCCAAGGTTAAGACTTCGATCTTGTCGATTATACCACCAGGTATATCTTCGATCAACTAGTAAGTTTACAAGTAACTAGCATACTTGTTTACACAATACAAACTTAAAACGAAAAGTAAAACTTCTCTTTGTCGTAGCCTTTGATTCTTCTCTTCAGATCTGTGGCTTCTCTTCAGTACGATCTTCTTTACTCTGTGAGTGCTTGAATACTTGAATGCTTCTTGATTGCTCTTGAATACTTTGAGTAGCAGTAGTCTTTTCAAGTAGAAGATCACACGGTATTTATAAGATCTAGTAAGACAGTTAGCAGTTTGTGAACTAACTCTCAACTAACTCATAACCGTTTCTTGTTGTAACTTCCTTCTTTTGTAACCAACTTATCTTATCTTCCAAGTCAGCATATCTTCAAATAAATCTTCAGTTACGCTTCAAATAAGTCATCCAAACTTATTCCTCAAACAAACCAACTCAGCACAGTAAACTACTCTTCTTAGTTTTACTGCTCTTGGTCAATCAGCACAGTTCTTCAAAACTGTTCAGCTTCCTTCAAAAATACTTCACTTGATTTCTTCATACTCTGAAGTAGTCTTCTGATATCTCTTAGCCTTCTTTAGTCTTCTTACTTCAATCTAATCTACTGTTCTAACTTTTACAATGCTGAAATACAATAGAATACAACTTTACAAATATAAAACCTATCTATACATCAACTGAACTACATACAGATGAGTATATCTAAATCCTATACTATAAGCTGTCTATACAATTCATTCATCAGCTTAGTTCTTAAACAGTTCATATATCAGATTACTAAAATATAAGATTAGTAAACTCAAACTTCATATCACATTAAGATCAGTAATCTTATCTCATATAACTCAGTTAGAATAACATATAATCACATATATCATTAACTCAAAAGTTGCTTTTGGCCATCAAAAAATATAATTATCAATTAGAACATTGTTTATAGGATTCATATCCCAACAATTTCCCCCTTTTTGATGAAGCCAAAACTATTTAAACATTAACAGATCAGTAGTTAAGATATATAGTTATTCATATCAGTTCATCAAATCAAAAATCAGATTCATATTCAAAATAAGATCAGATAATTCACATACTTCAACTAAGTCACATAATCACAGAAATACTAAATAAAGAAAATAAAGATAAGGTTTAGAAATGTTATCTTCTTCAGCATAGTCCTTCATCTTCAATCTTCATTAGGAATTCTGAATGTCAAGTACATTCTGTTCTTGATATCCATCATGTGCTTGTGATCAGTTATGCCTTCATCTTGAATAATCTTTGAAATAATATTTCCAACTTCATTTAGATCAGGTTCTCCATTCTCTAATCTTGGAGGATCCCATACAGGTTCTTCTGGACAAATAATCTGGATACCTGCACCAGCGGCCAATAATAACATGTGTTCCCAGAAGTTCTTTGCTATGTTCATCATGAACAAATCAAAGTCAAAATACATATCTTCCTTGCTTGAATGATCACCAAATTTCTTCACAATGAAATTAGCAATCTACCATTTCTTTTTCAGATCAGTCCAATATTCCATAGATTCTTCATCAACAAGAAATTCCATGTATTCTTCATCTAGAACAACTCCAACAGACTTAGATTTCTTTTTCCTTTTTAATGCAGCAACACGATTATCAAACTATTTCCTTGCAGCTTCTGCATCTTTCAGTTTTTGCTTTCTAATCTGTTCATCAGCTCTCTTTTTTTCAGAAATTTCAGCTTTCTTTTGAGCCAACAACTCATTGTTCTTTCTAGCAGCTTCAGCCATCTCTTCATCTTTCTAACCACATTCTTCAGCTTACTTTTAGACCTGGTAATCCTTCCAGTCTGTTCAGCCTCTTCTTCATCATCAAAAATGAATTTCCTTTTCAGCTTTCCAGAAGAAGATTCAGCAATGTTTTTCTTTTCAGTTACTATCTCTTGAGGTTCAGAATCCTTTTGTTGTCTTCTGAGATTGATTCTTAACTTCAGACTAATGATTTCTTCTTTCAAATCATCAATACTTGCTTTCAGCTCATCTTGACTCACAACCAACTGAGCTTGTTGAGTTTGAGTCTGCTCCATCACTTTCATGACTTTATCTTCCCCCTTTTTGGCTTCATCCTGCCAATCCTTCAAGGGTGTCAAAAGCAGCTCAACTTTCTTTTGCATCTCAGTAGAAAGTTTCTTCTCTTGCAATCTATGCAGATCATAGATCTTAGACATTGTGTATTCCAACACTTTCTCATATGAATTGGTTGCAGTCAATTTTTCCAGCTTTTCAGTAGCTTCCTGAAATTGTTTCAAAGTAGCTTCCAACTTGCTTTGTAACTCTTCATTATGCTTTTTCAACATCTCAAAGCTAGAGTTATCTTGCACTGTCTCAGCAGGAACAGTTCTTACTGTCTCTTGAGCATCATCAAGCACAGTATTCTCAGCAGCATTAATTGGTGTGCTCTCCAACTCATCAGCTTGTTCCACTAAGACTTCAGTTTCTTCAACTACAACTGTGTTCTCAAACATCTCAGTTGCATTGGTATCAGCTTCATAGTCAGCTTCCATATCAGCTTCATATTCAGCTTCCATATCAGAATTTCTAACACCACCATCCTCAGCTTCCATGTTGACATCAGTCTCAACATTTTCATCAGCAGACTTTACCATAGAATACTTACAACCAGTTATCCTCTCAATCAAATGAATAACTGAATCAAGAGTAAACAATTCTGTAAAAGAATTAACATCTGCAGCTTCTCTCTGTTCTTGTTCCCAGTCATGGAACACAAACAAACCGCCCATACCTTCTGCTACAATCATCAACTCATTTACATCTATACCTCTAAGATACACCCAAGTGACTATCCTTAGAAGTTGCTCAAAGGTCATGGAGCTGTCATCTAAACCATGAAAGCTTTTGAGAAGCGCATTTCTCAATTTGAATCTTATCCTCTCTTCCTTATCACATATAGGATAGTCCATCAAGAACACTGAATTTGGTTGGATAATCTCAGGTTCTGGTGAAGAGGTAATCTCAATTGGTTCAGGAGAAGGTATATGTTCATGCTCAGTAGAGTGATCCTGAACTGGTTCAGGTTCAGGTTCAGGAGAGAAATGAGGAGTGGGATTGTGTTGAGGACTCGATTAGGGAGTGGGATGAAAAGAAGTGTTCTGAGGGGGTGAGGGAAGAGTGTTCTGTCGAATAGGAGAGTAGTGTACTGACTCCTCAGAACAGGTAGGCTCAACTTCAAGGGGTTGGGCTTGGATAGAATCAGAGGTTGAGGGAGAGGGAGTAGTGCTCTTGAGGACTCTTCTGGGTCTCAGCACACCAGAAACTTTTGTTCTCTTATGTGAAATAATGAGGCTCGAAGAACTTACATTTTGCTCCACAGAAGGCTCCTTCACAGCAGCAACTGACTCTTCTGATTTTTCAGAGGCAACCCTAGCTGATCTGCCTCTTCTTAATCCAACTCGGTGAGGGTCATGCCTAGCCTTAGTTCTCAACTCCGGCTCATCATTGTTAGAACGGAACATAGAACCACCAGATTCTTGAGGTTGAGGACGATTACACTGTTCTTGTTCAAATAATGCAGACTCCTTCTTGAACTAAAACTTGCCCTGATGAAATCTTTTCGGAGGACTCCAATCCACCTTCTTCTCAGCTAATTGCGGCAACAGGATGCTCAACTTATTTCCAAAACCCATCAAGGATTTAATGGAAAATTCTCTAGTGTCTTCATCAAACAACACTTTCTCTCTTTCAGCCAACAATCTGCACAAAATAAATCCTTGCCAGTCACCATCAACTCGATCAATGATTGCGGCCATAATACGAATCTTTAGATGAGTGAGGGCATCATGACTGAAGTGTTGACCTAACATGCATTTTCCAGCAATGTCCATCAGCAATTGAAGACCTTCTGGAAGGATGTCTTTCTTCAAATTTGAGAGAGTTGCTGGGTCAACATTCAACCATCTACCCACGCAAGTCTTTTCTTGCCCTGCCATGTAGCTCAAAATGTTTACTGGCCCATTGGGTAAATCAAAAGCGATTTCAAGGGTTTCTTTGGAAATGACAACCCTGTGACCCGAAACCGTCGAACGAATGCTATTCGAATCACCTTGCACCTGTAACAAGAATTCCATTGACTCAGGTTCAAAAACCATCTTGGGGAATGATTCTAGGTACTTCTTCAGTCTGCATTCTTCACACATGGTGAGAATGGCTTGATTCTCGCTCTTTTGCCGTCCGGTGAAGTAGACAGAGTTTTCAACGAAAATTTCTTTTTCACGAATCCCTCTGGGTGAATCAAACGTACCTACAACTTCGTTTTCTTCGTTAAGAATATCAATAATCGCCATGGAGTAGAAATGTAGAAGTGTAGATGAAAGATTAAGGATTATAGAGAAATTGTGAGCTTAGAGAAATTTGCAGAAAGATTTTAAGTAATGAAGAAGATGAAGTAAATGTGATCGTGTTAATCTGAATCAAAGCAAATCTAGGGCTTGGATTGATTTGGATTCCCACGTTGTGTGGTTTGGATTGAGTGTAGAAAAGTGTATTTTGAGGAAAAACGTTCCAGATTCATAAAAACTCAATTCCAATTTGGAGCCAACTTGTGTTGATAAATACACCTTTAAAAATTAGGTCACAAATAGAGGAGTGTATTAATCTTCTCTATGAGTACTCTAATTTTTGAACTGATCTTGACTTAGAAAAATTCTAAGGCAATAGTACTATTCTGATGTGTATCAGCACAATTGTTTCCATACACACTTTACTTCAATTTCTTACTTAAAATATATATTGAAATTTACTTATCTGGGTTCAGATGAGTACAGTGATCAGCTGAGTACTCTCTTTGAAGTTCAGATCAGTAGTTGGGTCAGCTCAGTAATCCTCAGATCAGTTCCCCAACTCTTCTGATTTTCACCTTTTTGATACCAGCACAGTACTTTCTCAGATCAGTACTGTAACTATTATGTAGACAGATTTCCCTGTAATCAAATAAGCTCTGTAGACAGGTTAATCAGTAATCAGATCAGTTCTGTAGAGAGAATGATATTGTAGTCAGAATAGTTCTGTAGACAAATTAACTTTGTAATCAGATCAGTTCTGTAGAGAGAATGATATTGTAGTCAGAATAGTTCTGTAGACAAATTAACTTTGTAATCAGAACAGTCCTGTAGACAAATCATTTCAATAATCAGAACATGTCTGTAGACAGATATGTGCTGTAATCAGATCAGATTTGTAGACAGATCACATCTGTAATCAGATTGGTTCCCCCTCCAGTGGAGAACTCCTCTTCTGTGCCTGTTTCACCTTGGTAGAAGTGTTAGATCATGCATAGATGGTGAAATACAGTACAGAATAGTAAAGAATAATTAAAATAGGTCTTTATAAGGTTTGTTCTAAGGTGACTTGTGTTCTGAGTCAACATACAGGATTTTTCAGAAATCATAGATTCCCCCTTAAATGTATATTCTCAATTCCCTCAGCTTTACCAGCTTCCTCATCGGGATTTAGGCACCTTAGTAACCTTTTTACCTGATTGTGATGAATGTAGAGGTCTTGACATGGTCTATTCTTCAGAATTACCCTTCTTGAAGTACTGTTCTTGATATCAGCTCAGTACCTGAAATGTTAGAATACAGTTCTATATACATGCAGGATCCATGTCTATCAATCCTAAACTTATGCAAAGCTCTCCAAATCTAGTTTCAGCCAAAGGTTTTGTGAAAATGTCAGCTCTCTGAATATCAGTATGGATCTTTTCCATCCTAATGTTTTTCTTTTCCACATGATCCCTAATAAAATGATGCCTAACATCTACATGCTTGCATCTAGTATGTAAAACAGGATTTTGAGTGATGGCAATTGCACTATTGCTGTCACAGAATATAGGTACATTAGATTCCACAATATTGTAGTCTCTAAGTTGTTGCATTAGCCAAAGAAGCTGACTACAACAACTTCTTGCAGCCATATATTCTGCTTCAGTGGTAGATGTTGCCACACTTGTTTGTTTCTTTGAAAACCATGATATGAGCTTAGAACCTAAAAATTGGCATGAACCAGAAGTTGATTTTCTATCTATCCTGCAAATACCAAAGTCAGAATCTGAATAACCACTTAGGGATAAATCATCATCTGCAGAATACCACAAACCTCGATTAATGGTACCCTTTAGATATTTCAATATCCTTTTAGCAGTCTCCACATGACTTTCTTTGGGGTTGGCCTGAAATCTAGCACATACACCTACTGTAAATGCAATATCTGGCCTACTAGCAGTCAAATAGAGTAAAGAACCAATTAAAGCTCTATAATAGGATTGATCAGCACACTTACCTTGATCATCTGGATCCATTCTGTATGTTGGCAGCATTGGTACTCCAACTGTTTTACAGGTCTTGATACCAAATTTATCTAACAAATTTCTTGTATATTTTGCTTGATTGATAAAGATACCTTCAGATGATTGTTTTATTTGAAGACCAAGAAAGTAGGTCATTTCACCCATCATTGACATTTCAAACTTACTTTGCATGAGCTTTGAAAAGCTTTCACTCATGCTCTTGTTAGGAGATCCAAATATTATATCATCAACATAAATTTGGACTAATAGAATGTCTGTACCTTCTTGTCTTCTGAACAAAGTTCGATCCACTTTGCCCTTAGTAAATCCATTTTCAACTAAGAATAGTGAAAGAGTGTCATACCAGGCTCTTGGAGCTTGCTTCAGACCATATAGTGCATTCTTCAACCTATATACTTGATTACCATTTACCTCAAATCCAGGAGGTTGTTCTACATAAACTTCTTCAACAAGTATACCATTCAAAAATGCACTTTTCACATCCATTTGATACACAGTGAATTTCATATAAGCAGCATAAGCAAGAAATAATCTTATAGCTTCTAATCTAGCTACAGGGGCAAATGTTTCATCATAATCAATACCCTCTACTTGAGAGTAGCCCTGAGCCACTAATCTGGCTTTGTTTCTCACAACAAGATCATTTTCATCTTTCTTATTTTTGAAAATCCACTTTGTACCTACCACATTGTGATCAGTAGGTCTCTCTACGAGTTCCCATACATCATTTCGAGTAAACTGATTTAATTCCTCTTGCATAGCCATAATCCCGTTACTATCAGATAAAGCTTCTTTCACATTTGCAGGCTCAATAGAAGATAAGAAGCAACACCAACAAAACAGAGAATTACTAGGTTCAGGCTTAGAATCAAACAGTTGTCTTCTGGTCTTAACACCTTTATTGGATTCACCAATAATCAGATCAGTAGAATGAGCAGATTTCCATGTTTTTCTAGTCTTAACATGAATACTTTCATCATTCACATCATGTATAACAGAATCATCAATATCAATATCATCATTTTCAGCAGGTTTATTCACAGGAGAAACAGTCAACCAATTCAGGCATGTCAATTGGTCTAGAAGACTTACCTTTGTCTTTTACCTTTTCTACATCATCATCTTTGTTTAGAACATTCAGAAATGGATTGTAGGCTTGTACAGATTCATAAACTTCAGTCTCTTCATTGTCTTTATCAGTTTGAATGGTCAGATCATCAATTTTCTTACTGATCTGATGATCAGCAGAGTCCTGTACAACTTCATCAAAGACAACATGGGGTGTTTCTTCTACACATAGAGTAGAGTAATTAAACACTCTAAATGCCTTGCTTGTAGAAGAATATCCTAAGAATATTCCCTGATCATCTTTAGCATCAAAAGCATTTAATTTGCTCTTTCCATTGTTATGAATAAAGAACTTACATCCAAAGATATGAAAATATGAAACTCTTGGTTTTCTAACTTTCCATACCTCATAAGGAGTTTTACCATGTACTTTGTTGAATGCACATTTGTTCTGAGTGTGACAGGCAGTGTTGATTGCCTCAGCCCAGAACTTCTGTGGTGTGTTGTACTCTGCAAGCATTGATCTGCATGCTTCCTTTAGTGTTCTGTTTCTTCTCTCAGCTACACCATTTTGTTGGGGTGTCCTAGCTGCACTTGTCAAATGATGAATTCCAGACTTAGAATAGAATTCTTTAATATAGCAGTTTATAAATTCAGTCCCCTTGTCACTCCTGATCTTGACAATGGGCTGACCTTTTTCTACTTGCAACCTCTTTAACAGATCTGGTAGTTGGGTTTGTGTATCACTCTTTTTGTGTAAGAAGATTACCCAAGTGAATTTTGAATAATCATCTACCACAACCAAAGTGTACCTTCTACCATTCAGTGTAGGGGGTTTTATTGGACCATGTAGATCCATGTGCAAGAGTTCTAAGACTCTACAAGTAGAAAGAGTGGGAATTGACTTAAAGGAAACCTTTACCTGTTTACCTTTTTGGCAAGCATCACACACTTGTGATTTGAAATAGATTTCATTAGGGATACCTTCAACAAGGTAGTTTCTTGCAATCTTGTTAATTATCTTAAAGTTCATATGACATAGGCGTCTGTGCCATAGCCAGCTGATTTCTTTAGGACTCTTAGAAAGAAGGCAAGCATCCCTAGGGCAACTATTCTAATTTACAATGTAGACACTGCCCTGTCTAACTCCAACTAGTAGAATTGTATGTGTTCTTTTATCTCAGATTTCACATTTGGTGCTTTTGAAGTAAACTTTGTAGCCCCTGTCACAAAATTGAGAGATAGATAACAAATTATATTTCAGACCTTCAACATATGAGACATCTTGAATCTCTACATCTCCATTCTTGATGTATCCAAATCCTTTTGTGATTGCCATGGAACTATCTCCAAAGATCACCTTTGGTCCTTCCTTCTCATGATAGTCAGAAAGAAGAGTCTTGGTACCAGTCATGTGGTGAGAACACCCACTGTCTATGTACCAAGTTTCTCCAACTGAACCACCTTTCTTGTAAAGATCCAGTCGACCCTGCAAGTAGTGATCTTAATAATTTAGGTACCCTTTCTTTATTGGGGTCCTTGGGGGTTAATAGTAAGAGGTATCCAAATAAACATTGAAGATTTGAATAATTGAGACCTCTTAAGTTTTCTACCATGCTTATCACAGAACTGTACTTTATTGACCTTATCCAAATTATTAGCAGACTTAGGATCTATTTTTCTGAGATAGCCTTTCCTTGATTCTATCCCTTTTTCAGGAAGATCGGTATGTCTGTAATAGTTTGCATAGGGCCTAAAGGCCTGTGAACCATACGGCTTATAGATGCATTTTAGTCTTTCCTCTCCAATGATATCATAAGATAAAGGTGGAGGATAAAAAACATGTTTGTTATGATAATGAGGCACAAATTTCCTAGGTTTAGTTGAGTACAGCTGAGACTGCCTTATAAAAGGAGGTCTAGGCTTTTTCCAACTTGCCTGTGCTTGTCTTGACCTACTGTTCTGAGTCTGCCTCTTCTGATTCCAGGACATTTCTGCTCTGGTCAGAGGAGTAGTACTCTTCTGGTATGGTCTTGACTGTACTGGTCTAGATCCATTCTTCTGTTTACCATTCTTGGTAGTAGGAGGAATGTATTTAGACTGTACTTTAGATTTTGGTTCATTATCATAAGTCATAGGTTCTTTTCCTTTATCTAATTGCAAAGAACTTGAACTAGCTCCAGTAGTGTTCTTAATGCCTGAAGTAGAGGGGCTAGGCAGATCAGTACCTATTCCACTCTTATCATAAGGAGCTCTGTATCTGTCTGATAATGTTTGATTAATCTTAGAAGAATTAATCATCTCAGATAGCTTCAGATCCAAGCTCAGTACTTCAGATTCTAAGAATCTATTGCGCTCTTCAAGTTTTTCACATTTAATCTTTAAGTCATTGAACTAATTTGTCTCTTTAGCTTGTGTATGAAGCATACCCTGATATAACTTGTCCATAGATGCATACTTATCTTTGAGTTGAGACAACTCTTCTGATAGCCGTGCATTTAGAACAATTATATTAGGATCCACTTGCATTTGAGCTTCTCTAAGACTCATGATTTCTTGTCTTAAAGATATGTTCTCATCACTGATTTCCATGAATGCTTTGTTAGTTGGTAGGAGGTCTTCTTCATTCACTCCATTGGAATGATGAAGACTACTCTCTACACTACTATCAGCAGTGTCACCTAAATCAGAATCAGAATCAGATTCATCACAAGATTGAAAAGATGTAACAGATGATACCTCTTGATCTATTTTTGCCATCATGACTAGTCCATCATCTGCAATGAAGACCTCTTTCTCACTGCTAGAAGGGTAATCAGAAGAAGACGATGGCAACTCATCTGAATCCGTATCAGATTCATTGTTGGCCACCATTGCCCTCTTACCCTTTGCATATTTGTGATCTCTCCTTGCTTTCCTTTCTCTTCTGTCTTCAGCACTCAGATCAGGACATTCATGGATGTAATGACCTGGCTTTTCACAGTTATAGCACAGAGGTTCATTAGTAGAACGTTTAGAAGGAGAATGATATTGGTTCCTGTCCTTTCTATCAGTAGAGTTTCTATCCTTCCTATCAGCAGAGTTCCTATCTCTTCTTTTCTCATTAGAGATCTCATCTCTCCTTTCAGAAGATTTGTGATCCCTTCTGGTCCTAGAAGAGTCCCTGTTATTAGAGCCCTGAGTGTCCTTATAGAATCTTTTGTATCTACCATAACGCTTGTTAAGTTTATCAAACCTCTTTATCATTAAGTTCAACTGATCCTTAAGATCAAGATCAGTACTCTCTAGTTCATCTTTTATGCTTGAGGACTTAGACATAGATGATCTAGACTTCTTAGAGGTAAATGCCTTAAGTGCAATACTCTTAGAGATTTCCTTAACCCTATCACTGCTTACTATTGGATCTTCTTCATCCAATTCAAACTCATGTGCCTGAAGGGTTTGGAAGGTGGTTTCAGCAGACCAATTATCTATATCCTGTGTGTTTTTAATGATCAATTTGACCATTTTCCACCTGTCATCTAAAGCCTTAAGGATACGTAAATTGATCTCCCTATTGGTGTAAGTCTTACCTAAAACATCCAAGTCATTCATAATCTTTGTAAAACGAGTATCGAGCTGGTCTATTGTTTCACCAGTCTTGATTTTGAATGATTCGAACCGCTGGACAGCAGTGGATAGTTTGCTTTCTTTTATAAGAGAATTTCCCTCACAAATGATAGCTAACTTGTCCCACATCTCTTTGGCTGATTTATATTTAACAACTTTCCCAAGATACTCGTTGGGAAGGGTATGCAAAATGTAATTCTTGGCCAAGCTGTCCAAGTTGTTCTACCTCATCTCCTCAGTAGTTAAATCTAACATGGGTTTTGGCACGAGAATACCAATGGCTTTGGAAGGCTCCAGAGTTGCAGTGTTGGGTATCATGGTAGTTATTGGCCCTTCTTTGATCACAGACATCATTAGATCATGGGTTGAACTAAAGATGGCCTTCATCCTCAGTTTCCAGTAATCGTAATCTGCAACTTTAAACTTAGGAAGTTTATTGATGTTAGTTTCTTCCATGATAGAACATACAGTTAAGATCAGTAGTATGGCAAATAGGTCAAGATAGACAAGTAAGATCAAGAAACAATTATCAGTAATGAGACACAATTAGACTTTCCCCAAAGTCTACAAGGTTATCTAGAAACAGCAGTCCAAAGAACTACTGCTCTGATACCACTTGTTGGTCCCAAAAGTTGAGTTAAGATTGAGTAAGCTAAGAAAAAGTCTAGAGGGGAGGGGTGAATAGACTTTTCAAATTCTATCAAAATATCAGAGTTTTTAGTGCGGAAATGTGTTCTGTATTATACTGTTCTTAGAATCAGATCAGTACTCAACAGTTAGCTTTTATACTCAACTTTTCTTTAAATCTTTTCTTTAGACAACTTACTGTTCTTGTTTCAACAAATATATCAACAGATAATCAAAATAGAAAGTAAAGAACACAAGATTTTTATAGTGGTTCGGCAAATGTCTACATCCACTCTCACAACTCCAGTTGCGATGTTTTATTACTCTTTCCTTCTTGAGTACTTGTAGCTTAGAGTCCCAAGGTTAAGTCTTCGATCTTGTCGATTATACCACCAGGTATATCTTCGATCAACTAGTAATTTTACAAGTAACTAGCACACTTGTTTACACAATACAAACTTAAAACGAAAAGTAAAACTTCTCTTTGTCGTAGCCTTTGATTCTTATCTTTAGATCTGTGGCTTCTCTTCAGTACGATCTTCTTTACTCTGTCAGTGCTTGAATACTTGAATGCTCTTGAATACTTTGAGTAGCAGTAGTCTTTTCAAGTAGAAGATCACACAGTATTTATAAGATCTAGTAAGACAGTTAGCAGTTTGTGAACTAACTCTCAACTAACTCATAACCTTTTCTTGTTGTAACTTCCTTCTTTTGTAACCAACTTATCTTATCTTCCAAGTCAGCATATCTTCAAATAAATCTTCAGTTACGTTTCAAATAAGTCATCCAAACTTATTCTTCAAACAAACCAACTCAGCACAGTAAACTACTCTTCTTAGTTTTACTGCTCTTGGTCAATCAGCACAGTTCTTCAAAACTGTTCAGCTTCCTTAAAAAATACTTCACTTGATTTCTTCATACTCTGAAGTAGTCTTCTGATATCTCTTAGTCTTCTTTAGTCTTCTTACTTTAATCTAATCTACTGTTCTAACTTTTACAATGCTGAAATACAATAGAATACAACTTTACAAATATAAAACCTATCTATACATCAACTGAACTACATACAGATGAGTAAATCTAAATCCTATACTATAAGTTGTCTATACAATTCATTCATCAGCTTAGTTCTTAAACAGTTCATATATCAGATTACTAAAACATAAGATCAGTAAACTCAAACTTCATATCACATTAAGATCAGTAATCTTATCTCATATAACTCAGTTAGAATAACATATAATCACATATATCATTAACTCAAAAGTTTCTTTTGGCCATCAAAACATATAATCATCAATTAGAACATTGTTTATAGGATTTATATCCCAACAATTTCCCCCTTTTTGATGAAGCCAAAACTATTTAAACATTAACAGATCAGTAGTTAAGATATATAGTTATTCATATCAGTTCATCAAATCAAAAATCAGATTCATATTCAAAATAAGATCAGATAACATTCACAATTCTCCACCTTTAGCTCATAATCGAACTAAATCAACAAATCACCAACAACACTATTCTCCTCAAAGAATAGCCTCCACCACTACTCCCCTGCCACAAGATCAATAGCCTTCTCCTCAAAGGACTTAATGTAATCCAATAAGTCTAAGACACGAGCCAAAATTCTCTTTTGACAATGCCTTAGTGAACGCATTAAGTAAAGTTTTGCCACATGGACCACCCCCTTCTCTACAATATCTCTTACAAAGTAAAGCTTCACATCTATGTGATTGGTTCTCTCATGATACCCCTGATGCTTTGCAAGATGTATTGCACTTTGATTATCATAGAAGATAGTAACACTTCTCTATCATAAACCAAACTCCTTCAAAATTCCCTTAAGCCACATGATCTCCTTAACTGCCTCAGTCAAGGCCACATATTTTGATTCAGTAGTAGATAATGCAACTACGGACTAATGTATAGACCTCCACAATATAGTTGTACTAAATAAGGTGAACACATACCCTGTTAAAGATTTTCTTGTGTCAACATATTTAAGCAAGAGCAGGTTAAGCAACTTCGGGTCACAAGCAATACTACATCATCATCAAGTGCTGATGGAGGCTTGTGGTGGAAAAGAATTTGGAAGATGCACGCTCCACC
The DNA here is from genome assembly GCA_963675135.1 of Galeopsis tetrahit. NCBI lineage: Eukaryota > Viridiplantae > Streptophyta > Magnoliopsida > Lamiales > Lamiaceae > Galeopsis > Galeopsis tetrahit. Next base: position 21,292,756 of record OY776130.1, read on the forward strand.
CAAGGTTAGGATCTTTTTGTGGAAGATATGCAAGCATATTATGGCTAACGAGGGCAACTTGGCAGGCTATCACGACATTATTCCTCAACATTATTGGATATGCGGCCCAACCAAGGCCTCTATGATGCTTACCATCTCTCTTTGTTGGGGGGTAAGGAAGGTCTGGAAGAAATACGCTTGGTGGCATAGGATGAAACAGATGGATGGTCTCAACACTTTAGAGACTTTGTGTAACACCCCATAATTTTACCATGTATTATAAAATACATAAGATATATTTTAAAAATAAACTATGATAGATACGATATTATTTGAGACATTATTTATTTAATTGAGAGGGTTTAAATAAAATATTCACTAAATATAATTATATATTAATGAGTTGTTTTTTTTTAATATATGATATATCTGTACGTATGTATATAGTGAATACAAGTAGAATTATGTAGATATTAATATGTATTTTATTATTTATTTTTTTTAAATACTTTTATTTATATATATATATATATATATATATATTAAGAGTTATGTGTGCGTATGATTTGCTAATTAAGAAAATGAACTAAAAATCTTTACTCTTATCTACAATTTAAAATTTCACTAAGGTTATTTTATCTTTTTTCTCCGAGTTAAACATTAATATTGAATTGGTATTTTCTTATGTATCAAATCTTTATCCCAAAAATCTCTCAACTAAAATTATATTTTCTCTATTTTGTACACGTATTTTTTTAACAAATCAAATTATAAGAATATTTTCAATACTCGAGACAGTAATACTTTCTCCCCCAATAAATTTAAAATTTTATATCTTTTAATTATGTTGCGGAGTTAATATATATATATATATATATATATATATAAAAAAGTTGTATTTGAATTCTACTTCGTCAATGTTTACAAACTTATTACTACAACTTTGATTTCAAATTCAAGATCCCTTATTTATTATTATTATTATTATTATTATTAATCTATTTATTTAATAATTCATCTTGAGATTTTTAAAATAGATTTAAATCCCTAATTTTTCTAACAAGAAAACTCATCTTTCCGTTATAAATAGAGACTGTATTTGCAAAACTAAAAGACACTAAAAGTATTCTCACACAAAAAATTTAGAATTATTTATTTTACTCTCAATTCATGGAAGTCGACTCCAAGAAGATTAAAGTTATTGCATCAATTACATTCATTGCATCCACGACATATAATCGAGGTGGGATTTTCTTACTTACGTATTCATTTTGTCACCTTTAAATGTTATTTGTGAATTTAATTGTTGCTTAGCTACATGAACCTATGTTTACGATATTATGGGTTATTTCGACGGAAAGGTCGTTATAGCTAGCGGGGACGACGGTCCGGGATGGTAAGATCCTTGGGGGCAACTCCACCGTATACAGATTGGCCAATTTAATTGGTCAATATATGGAAGACTTATATTATGGAAGACTTATTTACGCATGTTTGTGAGTTGATGGTTATTTTTACATTGATATTTAACTGTGACAAAGTTAATCCCACTGAGCTAGTTGATTTGCTCACCCCAATCATATTAACATTTTTACAGATTAAAGGAGATTAAAAGTGTGGCGGTGGAGGGACGGTGGATGCGTGTCAAGAAAAGAAAGTAATTATTATTTTAAAACTGTGATTTAATTAGTTCGATCGTATGTTATTTAAGTATTTCGTTTAATAAAAAAGTCACATCTTTTGATTTATTAAAAATTATATTTACCTTTAAAGTAAATTTATTTATTTTCGAATGATTGGTGTTAAGTTTTCAAAATTGTCTTTATTTAATATTTACTTCCGCTGCACATCTTTTTATAATTCATAAATTTGATCTACTTCAGTATTTTAAAGTCTTTTGAAAGTGAAGATAAGACAGTATTTTATTTAGTTGGCCTTCAAAAGTAAAAATATAGTATTTTCATCTAGGCCCCTAAAAATCGGGATGTGACACTTTGGGAGCCATTTTCAGAAATGTGAAGACCACTTAGTGGGAAGAAATGGCCATCCAGGCATGGGGTATTTGGAAAGAATGATGTAGACTCATGCAGAAAAGGTGTCAGAATGGATATTTTAGCTCACTTAGTCGCCTTTCGGACGACTCGTGGGCGCTTCAACTTCTAGAGGATTATAAGTGGAACAGACTAACTTTGAGCACGGATGAGTAGGGTTCTGCCGAAAATGAGGGTCAGAATAAAGACGTTTGGATGCTATTTACATATGGGGCCTTCAATTTTGATAAAAATATCTATAGAGTGGGCTTCGTTTTGATTGATTCTCTTGGTAACTGTCAGGAAAGGGTGATGTAGGGAAGCGTTTAATAAAATGTGAAGACTGTTGATTTCAATATGAAATACTAGGATAAACACAATACCAATTAAGGATAAAACCTTAAGATTTCTTATTATATTTCTCAATGTCCACAAGAAACCACATATATCCTCTATTTAAAGGATTTTATAGAGAGAAGGGTCAAAGTTCATTAAGACGGGAAACTAAATAGACTTAAATAGATGTATTGGAACTAATCTTAGATTTTAGAAAATAAGAAAGAACTCTTCGTTTGTAGCTTCATTCTCCGTCATTCTCTCCCTGTTGAAACCATTCGACCTCGAATCGCTACTAGCTTCATCCTCATCCTAAAGGTACGAAGACAAGCTGGAACGTCTTTGTATTCTTTTGGTCGCAAAATAGTAACAACTTGTAATTCCGTCATTAGAATAGTGTGATTTCCATCATCATTAGTAAAACACACAAGATAATTATTCTCAACTTCCATAGAAAAATCAATGATATTAGGATGAATAGCCTCAACTATAAAAATATTTTCATTCTCCTCGTAAAAAATGGGAGGGTCACTATAGCCATAGTCAACATCATCAACCAAAATATCGATAAAATTATCAAAAATTGGTGGTCTATCATAACCACAATCTTCATCAAAATAATCATCGAAAATTGGTGGTCCATCATAACCACATTTTTTTTCAAAATATTCATCGAAAATTGGTGGTCCATCACAACCACAATTTTCATCCAAATATTCATCGAAAATTGGAACCATCATCAAGAATCGTACATGATCTTTGATTAGCAACTGATACATGGAACCGTCTAATAGAATGTTAAGACCATTTATTTCAATATGAAATACCCAGATAAACACAATACCAATTAAGGATAAAACCTTAAGATTTTTTAATATATTTCTCAATGTCCATAAGAAACCACATATATCCTCTATTTAAAGGATTTTACAAAGAGAATGGTCAAAGTTCGTAAAGACAGAAAAATAAATAGACTTATATGGATATATTGAAACTAATCTTGACATAATTAAATAGATTGCAGAAAATAAGAAAGAACTCTTTGTTTGCAGCTTCATTCTCCATCAAGGGGGCTGCCATAAGATCACCCAACCAGGCTCGGTACTGGGATCGAAATTACCGGCAGTGGGAGCGGGTTTAGAAGCGTGTATATCTTGGAATGTCTCGAGGATCGAGATCAAATTGGACTCCAAATAAGCTATTGCGTCTATTTAGGGCAGAACTCTCTATGTAGGTTTCGAGGCCAACTATGTATGTGATACTTTGAAGAAGATGGAGAACACTGTAGTGTGGACACATCCCGCAGAGCTTGAATAAAAGAGCACATAAACTAGCTACTTATACTTATTGTTCACCCTCTCCTCGCGATTGGAGTGGAGATGAATTACCGGAATGGGTTGGCGCTTAATGTTTGGCCAACCCTTTCCCTCCTCAAAAATAAAATAGAACACAATAAAACAAACTAAAATCAAAATAAAGGAAATACCAAGACTTATACTCCCTGCATTTAATTTTTTTATTTTTTCAATTTATATTTACTCTATCTTTCAATCACATCACTTGTAGTATATATATTATTTAATCATTTTTCTTAATCCATATGTCAAATAGGCGGACAGATGAGTATTAAATTAAAATCACAGTTCAAGCAATGTGATCTTACAAGTCTCAAAGATAACAATAATATATCAACAAACCGTTCTTTTAAAAAACTAGTACTCCCTCCGTCCCTGAAAAGCTTTCATACTTGCCTATTTGGTCCGTCCCTGAAAAGTTTGCATGTCTTAAAATGGAAAAAAATTCCACAATCCTTACCCTCACAAAACACTTATATTTACCACTTATGCCATTACTTTTTCATCCTAATTAAATCTATCTAATTAAATTATCAAAATTAATTAACCATTACCCCTAAACCAAACTCATTACAAATTAATTAAATCAAACCCATCCAACTCTCTCTTCTCTCGAATTCACCCCCGATTAATCCATTACCTACCTCTCTATTTCTCTCGAATTTTATTCATCTAACTCTTACTCATCGCCTCTTCAACAAAACCCTAACTTTTATTTTCCTTCTCATCTCCTCATAATCCATCTGAAACCCTACATCCACCACGAATCATCTCTATTATGTTGCTTCAATGGAGTCTGATTCACCACCTCGATTTATTTGTTCTCCCTCAATGGAATGGGAACCCATGGTGAACGAGACGCCCTCTGACTCTCCATCGGAGTTGGTGTCCGTTGATCTTCCATCACCTATTTTCGACATCAATGATGTCGTGGTTCCCGATTCTGAAGACGAGGAATGGTTTTATGTCCCTCAGACGGAGGCACCAGAGTGTTATGGCCCGATTGTAGTGGATTTTCTGGATTCACCTATCTTCGACATCAATGATGTCGTGGTTCCCGATTCTGAAGATGAGGAATGTTTTTCTGTCCTTCAGACAGAGGCTCTAGAGTGCTACAGGCCGATGGCAGTGGATTCGGTGGAGACGGAGGCTGAGAATGAGGAGGAATATCCTTTCCGTAAATAGATGTTGAAGTTCCTAGCCATATGGTGACCACTTGTGCTCAAGTTACTCCATTCTATCTGTATTTATAATTGCATGTCCCTATTTTTTGTGAGTAAAAATGATTTGTTGGTGTCTGTTGATCTTTGGTTTGATGAATTTTTTTATTGTTGGTTTTTTATGAAATGATCCTAGGTATATTAATTGTTGGTTTATGTGGATTATACAATTTTACTAAAATGATCCTGGGTATACTGAAATGATGTAGGTGTACTAATTTTTTGATGAATTTTTTGATTGTTGGTTTCTGATGAAATGATTTTTGGTTACTAATTGTTGGTTTATGTGCATTCTATGGTTTTACTGAAATGATCCTGGGTATAATGAAATGATGTGGGTGTACTAATTTTTTGATGAATTTTTTTATTGTTGGTTTCTGATGAAATGTGGATCCTGGTTTTTAAGGATTGAATTAAGTGTGATGAATGTGTAATGGGTTGGGTTAAATGTGATGACTATGCTAAGGCCACCACTTGGTAGATTCACCTAGTTTAGGAGGCATATCCCCTGTGATGAATGTATTGTGAGGGCATACTTACATGATGATTAATGTCAACAGAGAAGAAACTTTGTAGAAGTTTCTTAATTTTGGAGACTTGATTGTCATAAATTGTCACCAACTAAAAAATTCTTTTGATTTCTTAATTTTGGAGACTTTTAATTGCCATAAATTGACTCAATGATTAAAAAAACAAAAAAAAAAAAACACTTCATTATGAGAGTCATACTGTCAAAAGGTTACATATTTTAATGTTTACAACATAAGCAAGTCCTAGATGACTTCTAAACATATTTTAGGTTGTAAACATAACAAAATGATTTCAAAAAGAGTTTAAAATGATGGTTCACATTCCCTAATCATATCCTAAACCTAACATCAAGCCCATGAAGTCATATATTGCATGCTCAATGGGTCCATTGTCTACCAAATATTGTATGCATTCCTTCACAAGTACATCATCCACTTCTAGTGTAAATGGAAGTGTTCCATCTCTTATCCTAGGTCACTTGTTCAGGTGTGGCACCTTGTGGTTGTTCTGCCCCTTCAATTTCATGATCTCAATCATGCAACCCTATAGACTTATGAAGACATTATTTAGTGTAATGTGTGTGAGCTCGTCAAAAGATAAAATCACACATTTCATCAATTCATCCACTTTATATGATCTAGTTTCCACTTGCAAACTTTGTATAGCTCTGAACCACCCTAAGTCATTTATATTAGTGTCTGGTGAGTTGGGTGGTTAACAAATCAATTGAATGTTGAATCCATCTGAGTTTGCAGCTGCTCTAAACTCAAGATCCAAGTTGTTAATATGTGGTCTTGCATTGTCTTGATGGATGTAAATGTGTTTTCTTGCACTTGCAGGCCACTTTGCCTTTATTGCCGGTATAATGTGAAAATAATTGTGATGATTAATGTCTTAAAAAACTTGAAAATTTAAGAAAAAAAAACAGTTTTGGAGACTTACATTTTAGTGAAACTACATGATGATTTATTTTTTATAGTTTAATGCAAATTAAATAGTAATGTTAACACTTGAAATTTCTTAAAATTTCAATTTTAGACACCCTTTATTCACTGCTTTTGTGATTGATTTTGTTGGCTTTGTGATCATTGTACCTCGAACCCTGTTTTTGCTGTTTCTTTGGGCTGGTTCCTCACTTGTGAATGAAAAAATCTCAAATTTTCCATCAAATACAAGTTCACCATCACTTGAATATAGTGGCCTTGCAACTGCACACATAAACATAATTTTGGTAATAAACCTCTTGGATTTGCATGTTCTGTGAGTCTCAGGTTCACCTGGCAATAAGTAGCCTCTCTCCTTTGACCTTGTCATGTAAAACCACTTCTCATCAATGTGAACCACATTATGCATGCTATCAAACATGATTTTGTTGTTGAGGTTGTCTATCTTCAATGAATTCAAACAATATTTAACTATTTGCACCTTATTTTCGGGTGTAAGATCAGGTTTGATTGCATTTGTATGTGATTTGATTGCCCCTTGCTTTATCCACCTACCAATAGTGCATTTGCTCAAGTCCATTTCCTTAGACAGCCTTCTTATGGTTCCTCTTTTCTCAAATGGTATGGACTTCATTTTTTCCTCATCCAAATTACCATTAACTCTAACAGTATGTTTAATGCCTACCTTTTTTGAAATGAATATAGCAGGTTGACCATTTGCTTGTTGTTCTTTTGTAGCTGCCCAAATATATTGAATGCACCTCACGGACACTCCAAATGATGTGGTAGCTTCAGCTTGTGCCTTTCTATGCACTGAACCATTTGTGCTTTTGTTAATCAGAAATTGGGCAATCAAGTTCTTCTTTGATGGAGTGAGTTCTTTCTTTCTTCCTCTAGAGGTGCTCATTGAATGCAACGGTATTTTTTTTTTGAATGAACAATGAATTTTTAGTGGTAGGTGGAAGTGAATTTATGGTAATGAAGTGTATTTATGTGGGTTTTTGTTGTGCTTGTTTGGAGGGAATTTGTAAGACTCTAAATTGTTGATTAGACAATTGATATGGCTATTTGGAGGGAATTTTGGTAATTGTAATTTTGGAGGGAATGTAAACTCCAAAATTTTCAAGTTGGTGAACAATTGTAATTTAAATGCAGCGGTAGTTTTTAATTGCAGTAGTTTTTTTTAATGCAACAGTTTTTTTTTTTATTTGCATCAGTGTTTTTTTTTCTTTCTAATTGCAACATTTTTTTTTAAAATTGCACCGGTATTTTTTTCTAATTGCAACAATTTATTTTTACTCCAGCAGTGTATTTTAAAGGGGTTGGTTTGAAATCAACAATCAAACAAATGGCTAGTCTTGCATGAAATATTTCATGCATGCATCTTACCCTGTTGGTCCTGAAAGGAGTATATAACAAGTGTATGGGGGGGGGGGAGAATACACTTGTATGCAATTCTTTTTGACTTTTGATCAAACCAGAGCTCAGCAAGGTTGTCCTGGACAACTCTGCTGAAGATGATTAACTCTTCTAAGATAATTAAACTACTAAGTACTATTGAGTACTTAGTTGAATAACTATCTAAGGGAGTTATATGTGCGGAATAGTGGTTGGCCCTTTTAGTTTAGACTCCTTTAGTTTCTGAAATCACTTTGTTAATTCAATACAGTCCTGTTTTCAGGGAACTTGTCCAAATAGGTTTTGCACAGTCTTTGAATGTTTATCCTTTGAAAGATCAGTTTTGTGTGCAGTGTTGAATGTATGTAAGTGCTTTGAAAGTAAATCAACACAAGAGTTTATAGTGGTTCAGAGACTCAAGCTCCTACATCCACTTTCCCTGATTTAACAGGATAATTCCTTCACTCTTGGAATTAACTTGTTTTATAGTGCCAAGGTGCACTTAATCAATAACACCACTCCTTGGTGAATTGATCCCTAGGATGTCTAGAGTCCTAGTACCCTCTTCTCAACTCAGAACTGAACTGTTCTTCTCTCAACAGTCAGCTCCTACCACTTTTACTACTACAACCTTCTCACTTTCACTCTTGAAAGATATAAGGGTTGAAGTAAGGTTCCAACTAATGAGATATCCTTTACAATGAAGATCAGTGTATAAGGATAGGATATCTCTCTAAGCTTGCGTATGGATATACAATGTAGTTCAGCTTAGATGAAGTGTTTGAAGACTAAGATAGTCTTTGAAAGCTTTGAAAGTTTTATGAGCTTTGAGCTTTAGAATGGTTGATGTAGTTGGATCGTGTTGAGGTGCTTTCAAATGGTCTTCACACTTCTGTATTTATAGACAAATGAAGGATTTGCCCGTTGGAGAGGCAGCCTCAAAAGTCCATAAATGTCTTCTTTTAGTTCTTCAACTTAGAAGACAGAATCTTGATAGTGACATGTCCTCATTTGGGAAATAAACGGTTGTATGAGCTTTGTCTTCATTCTGCAGCACTCTTCCCAATATCTGACTTTAGGATTCTCTTGATAAGACTTGGACATGGCTTCTGAAGGTTGCTCCAATGATAGGACAACATTCCTTATCAAATTGGAAAACTCTCCTTATCACTATCAGCAGTCTTGCTTATCAGCAAGGTTGGCTAGCTCTTCTTCAGATGACTTGGCTCATACCCTTTGCCTCACTTCAAAGTGATCTTAGCATGATTCATTCATTAATGATCTTTAGGGTGTAGTTGTCTCTTCAGCATGGTTGACCTCAAGCTTTTAGTACACTTCTTTTGAATTGATTGTGCTGAGACAACTCCTCTGGACAACTCATCTGATTGTCCTTCAGCAGACTTGGTCATGGTTCCAGAATTTGAGCCTTGAGAGGACTTGTTCTTGATAGGCTTTAAGAATTGTGTTCCCCCTCAAATTGTGCATCTAACTATCTAAGAGCTGCCTAACATATTAGCTCCTCATCTAGCCTTATTCTATATGTTCTAACATTCTTAGAACATAATCATCTTTGACTTAGGCATGTCTCAGGGGGTTTTGGTATTGAATCAAAACATATCTCATTTTATTCCCAACAATTTCCCCATTTTTGATGATGCCAAAACCTATACATCTTATGCAAAAGTGACTTAGTTACACCTATTACATTTATCTTCAGAAGACATGACTAAGGTCAATTATCCTAAAAAGCAATGTGTTAGTGTATTCACTGTTCAAGTTGCAAATAGGTTTCAATGATAGGCATAGAGAGATTTCTGCAGTAATGTATCTTGATTCAAAGGTAGTTCAACTATCATTCATATAAAAATCATTACAAGCATGTTGATAGTTGAAGATAACTTATCAGAGCATGAAATCAAGACATCATTACAAAGGTTTCAGAGCATACATTAAACATAAGATCTAGAGTATCAGAACATGTCAACTAAACACTTAAAAGTACTTAGATCTTCAAATTTCAGAGCATCTTCTAGTATCAGAGCAAAAACCAAACTACTTCAAGTTTTAGAACAGGATACTGGATATCAAGACAAATGCTTGTATCAGAGCAACCAATGCATATCAGAGCAAACAACATGTCAAGGCACACCACATCAGCAGGCTTGTCCAAATTTCAGCATATTTGACCAATTAAAAATATCTTCAGATAAGATAAGTTTTTATCCAAAAAGGTCAGAAGACTTAGCCATTTTCAGAGATCATCCTCAGGAGGTGGCACCATCCCATATTGTGCCCACACTCTTCTTTTCAAGGCCATGGCTTCTTGGTTTGTTCCCTTGGGTCCAAGAACCATCTTGTTCAGCTTGAGGATCTCAGTAAATTCCTTCAGGATCCTTGCCTGGTCAATCCATCCTTCAAGCTTTGGAGGCATGTATATGATTGGCTTGGGAGCTGTGAGTTCAAATCTTGCAATATCAGCAGCTGCAAGTAGTTGTTGATAGAGCTCTCTGTAATACTCTATCATGAACTCAGCAAATGTGGAGTTGGCATCCTTTCCATTCCATCTGTCAATGACATAGTAATCATAGACAAACTCCCTTTTGGCTTCCTCCCATGAGTCATTCAGCTGAATTGGCACCCATTTATCCAAGTGAGGATATTTGGTGTCCATTGGGATCAACAGTTGTGGCTTCATCTTGTTGTAAGTTGCTCTCTTCCTTCTAGGCTTTTGGAAGTCTGCTCTTCTTTGGTCTCTTGCTCTATTAGCTTCATCCATCAAATCCATCTTCTCTTGGGCCCTCATCATGGCCAGTTTCTGTTGAGTTTCAGGGTCTTTGCCATACCCTTCATGAAACAGCTTAGATGGATCATGAGCTAGGACAGTTGTCTTCTTTTTGGGCTCAGGTCCAAATCCTTCAGCAAACAATTCTTCAACATCTTCAGTGGACTTGGGACCTTCAGCATTCTTGTCAGTTTCAGAAGATTTGTCTTCTTCAGCAGTCTTGGACACTTCAACAGTTTTGTCCTTCTCAGCTTTCTTTGCCTTTTTGGAAATAGGCTCATCATCATCAATTCTGAATTCAGGTGGTAGATCAAGGCTATTGGGAAAATCAGTAAATTTCTCGGCTTGTCTTTTCTTTCCTTTTGCCCTCTTGATCTTTCCTCTTGTTTGGACACCTTCAGCATCTTTGTCCAAACCAGACACTTCACCACCTGGCCTTTGCTGTAACCTCACTCTTTCCTCTTGAGCTGAGGCCATTGAGTTCTTCAAATCAAGTGCTAACTGCTCTTCTTCATCCAATTCTTCTAAGTTCAGCACTGCTCTTTCCCTTTCCCCCTTTTTGGCAGCATCAAAACATTCAGGTTTGATCTCACTCATAGTTGATGCCATCAAGGACAGGGCTTGGGTTAGAGACTTCATTTCCTCCAATAAATATACATTTTCATCATGTATATTTTGCATCCTGTCACTGCTCAAGCTAAGGAAACCTAGAACAGGCTTCATCTTTTGTTGGACAACCTCCTCCATGGTTGCTTTAAGAGATGCATCCAGTTGGGCCTTAAGAAGCTCAGTGAGGTTGGCCACTGCACCTTCAGCAATGTTGGCCATCACCTCTTGGGAAAATTTTTCTGAAGCTGCTTTCACCATTGCAAGCCTTTGTGCCTCTGCTCTTTTCTTCTGCAAGGCTGTCTTCTTGCCAAGAGCTTGCTTAATGGTCAATCTGATAGCTTGAACATTTGCATTGTGGTTATCTCTAAGCAGTTTTTGATCCTTCTTGACCTCCTTTGAAATGTTCTCCATACTGACTTTGGCTCTATGAACTTCAGTGGAAATGGTTTGAAGACCACATCTATGTCAAGGGGAGAATGTAATCTTGTCTCATCTACTGCTATATCTGCTAGCACATCTATCCCACTTCTTTGCACACTCCCTTCTGGAGAATATCTCTTTGTAAGATTGATGGGGGTGATAGGTTGATTGGTTGGGGTTATGTGGGTTTTAGGGGAGTTGGGCTCAGGGTTCTGAATTTCAGGGATGTTGGCCTCTATTGGTTGACCTTCAGGGACCTTGGATTCTGGAGTTCCAGAACCAGATGAGTTGGTCCTTGACTTGGATTTGGTCCTGCTTTCAGCCCTGCTCTCTCTTAGAGCAAGTTGGAGAGACCTTTCTTCCTGAAGCTCCAACACCTTATCAGTAGGCTTGGCCCTTCTCTTGCTGGCCCTACTTCTTCCACTACCTTCACCATCCTTCTCAGGGACAACTACCCTGATCCTCTTATCACCTCTAGACTTCTGTGTAGTTTCATTATACTTCTGTCTCAACTCTTCTGAATGATCAGAAGGCACACATACTCCCTTTTCAGCAACTTCTTCAATCTCAGTTGAAGCTCCTGAATTCTCCTCTGAGGGGATTTGAGACATTTTCCTTGTCTTTACCACTCTTGCCTTTGTTCTCTTTTTCAATTTTGGCTTCTCCTCCACCTTTTCTTCAGTAGGTTTGGCCAGTAGCATCCTCCTCTGCTCAGTTTTCTTGCTGAGCTTTCTGAACATTATCTTCTGGGCTGGGAGGGGCTTTGCAAAGGTTTGCATTTGAGAATAATGGGAAAATCTCTCAATCAACAAGCTTGCCCTGGTGCAATACTTGAGTTTCACTTCTAGCACAACCTTATTGTGAGTTTTCACTTTAAACTTGGCCTTTTCTTTCATCATTTCAGACATGATGAAAGTCCTCCAATCAAACTTGATGCCTTTGTCACTAGCATCAATAATTGCAGCCATAATTCTGATTCTTGGATGGCTGACCTGCTTCAAGCTTCCAGTATTGCTCAAGAGACTCTTAGCAACTACCTCAAAGAGGTTGAGAAATTTTGGCTTGAGAGTCTTCTTGTTTTGTGTTGAAGAGATGGGACCAGGAACCAAGAGCCATTCTTGTGCTATCTCCTCTTCATGATCAGCACCATAAAATTCTGGATTCCTTCCCTCTGAAGGCAATCCAAAAGCTCCTTTAAGATCTTCTGAAGAGAATTTCACTCTATGAAATCTCTCTTCCTCTTCTCCTTCTGCCACATATGAGAGCCTTGTGGAAACTTCACCATCTTCAGGTTTACCTCTCCATTTGAGAAAGGCAAAGAACTCAGCCATGTAGCTTTCCAAGCAGGAGCTTGGTCTACCCTCCATAAACTTCTGCAATCCAGCTCTTCTTAACCATCTCAGGGTTGGTGTAATCTCAGGATCTTCACTTTCAAAAGATACTATTGGCTCAAAATGAAGGCTGTTTTTGTTGCTCAAGTATCCAAAATCAAGGTCTAGAGCCTTGTTGGAGAAATCAATGATCATTTCTGGTCTAACTTTGGGAGCCATTGAAGGTTTACAGAAATGAAATTGAGAAAGTTTTGAGAGAGTTTGAAGAAGATAAGAGCTAGGGTTTCGAATTCTTGGGGAGGAGTGTTTGTGGGGGATCTTAAGGCTTGAGAATATTCTAAAAGGAATGTTTGTCAATGAGTTGGTGAGTTTTGTGAGTTTTCAACTGTTGTCAAAAATGGAAAAACACACTTGGACGGCTAGGATTGATTTCAGGAGAGTTGGCCAGTTTTGATCCAATGGTTAAAAACCAATGTAACAGTGAGTTATTGGTTTTATTCAAAATGTGGAAGTTATTTAATATTAGTTAATGGTTGGGGAGTTTTCGAGATAGATCATGGCTTGAAAAGTGTAATGCAAACAAGAGTTAAATCTTGGCATTTAATGCATGGAAAATGACCTTTTGGGTGGGGGACAAATTAAATCCCACAGATATGATATCTGTAAATGGGACAGGTATCAAGGTAGACAATGATTACCCAAAATAGGTGCTTATCAAACCAAGAAAATAGTTTGATAGCCAAGACAACTTATCTGACCCCACTAGGACAAGTGTCCTGAAGAGATGTGGACAAGTGTCCTAAGATTCAATGGACAAGTGTCCTGAATAGTTGTGATCATCTCTTCTGAACTTCAGTAGACTTGACCAAGTCTGCTGAAGATCAATTCAGTTACTTTTCTCCCATTAACTTCAATGTGTTTTTACTTGTCCAACTTCCCTGGATCAAGTAATCCCAATTCTGCTGATAACTCCAGAAATCTTGCCTCTGCAAGTGGCTTTGTTAGAATATCAGCTTTTTGATGATTTGTGTGGATCTTGACCAACTTTATGTCTTTCTTCTCCACATGGTCTCTAATAAAGTGATGTTTGATGTCCACATGTTTGCATCTTGTGTGCAATACAGGATTTTGTGATATTGCAATTGCACTATTGTTATCACGAAATATTGGCACTTCAGTAGAGTTGACTTTGTAGTCTCTTAGTTGTTGTCTCAACCAAAGGATCTGAGCACAACAACTTCCAGCTGCAACATATTCAGCTTCAGTGGTGGAAGTAGCCACTGTATTCTGCTTCTTGGAAAACCAAGATATGAGCTTGTTGCCTAAGAATTGACAAGTCCCTGAAGTGGACTTTCTATCAATTCTGCAACCTCCATAGTCAGCATCTGAGTAGCCAGTTAGCTCAATGTTGTCATCAGCAGGGTACCAAAGGCCTAGATTCTCAGTGCCTTTGAGATACCTTAAAATCCTCTTTGCAGCCTCAAGATGGCTTTTCTTAGGGTTTGCTTGAAACCTTGCACAAACACCTACTGCAAAGGTGATGTCAGGTCTGCTGGCAGTGAGATAGAGAAGTGATCCAATGATTCCTCTATACTCAGTGGAGTTGGTTGAAACACCACTCTCATCAGGATCCATCTTCCAATTTGTGTTCATTGGGATCCTTACTGGCTTGCTAGTAGCACACCCAAACTTCTTGATCATTTCTCTAGTGTACTTAGCTTGGTTGATGAAGATCCCTTCTTTTGATTGCTTAACTTGTAGACCTAAAAAGAAGTTCATCAATCCCATTATGGACATCTCAAACTTGCTTTGCATTAGCTTTGAGAACTTCTCACACAGCTTTTCATTGGGTGATCCAAATATTATGTCATCCACATAAATTTGGACAAGCAAGATGTCCTGTCCTTCAGAGATTCTGAAGAGAGTTCTGTCCACAATTCCCTTGGTGAATCCATGATCCAAGAGAAATTGTGACAAAGTGTCATACCAAGCCCTAGGGGCTTGCTTGAGTCCATATAGAGCCTTCTTCAGTCTGTAAACTTGGTTTCCAACCTCAAAACCAGGGGGTTGCTCCACATAGACTTCTTCTTTCAAGACTCCATTCAGAAAGGCACTCTTGACATCCATTTGGTACACTTTGAACCTCTTGTGGGCTGCATAGGCTAGAAAGAGCCTTATTGCTTCTAGCCTTGCCACAGGTGCAAATGTCTTATCATAGTCAATGCCTTCATGCTGGCAGTAACCTTTTCCCACTAGTCTTGCTTTGTTTCTGACAATCACATCATTCTCATTCTTCTTGTTCTTGAACACCCATTTTGTTCCAATAACATCTTGATGTGAAGGTCTATCCACCAGCTCCCAAACTTCATTTCTGGTGAATTGGTTCAGTTCTTCCTGCATGGCTGTGATCCAATTGGCATCTTGAAGTGCTTCTTCAATATCACTTGGTTCTTGTTCTGACAAGAAACAACAGAAAATAGCACTTTCACCATGAAATCTCCTTGTTTTGACTCCAACACTTGGGTCACCAAGTATTAGATCAGTAGGATGGTCAGACAACCAAGTCCTTCTTTTTCTGATCTCTTCAGTAGAGTTGTCCTCTACTGAAGTTGAGTCATTTTGATCATAAAATTCAGGATAATTGAATGCATGATCTAATTCAGGATCATAATCAGGGGTGTTGTCCTCAATGTCAGGGACATTGGTATTTTCAACATTTTGAGTTCCCCCTTGATTATTTGACCCATTAACTACCTCAGCAGGAACGGCTTCTTCATTGGTAGTTGTTACCTGGATGTGAACTGGGATTTGGTCATTCAGTTCACCATTCCCTTCAGTGGGATTTACCTCAGGAAGGTTGCCTTCAGGATTGTTGTCCAGTGTAAATTTTTCAGGTAGGTTGGCTTGGACAACTTCTATGAATTCAGTGTCTTTGTCTTTTAGGCTCAGTCTGGTTGTCCTTTGTGTGATTTCTTCTGATTCCAAGTTCTCATTCCTGAACTCATGAATAGATTCATCAAACACAACATGAGGTGTTTCCTCCACAATAAGGGTTTTCTTGTTGTAGACTCTGAAAGCTCTACTGATTTGAGAGTATCCAAGGAATACTCCTTCATCAGATTTGCTATCAAAGGCTTTCAGCTGTTCTTTCCCATTATTGTGTATGAAACACTTACAACCAAAGATGTGAAAATATGACACTTTAGGCATTCTTCCTTTCCAGAGTTCATAGGGGGTTTTGCCTTGCCCCTTAGTAATCAAACATCTATTCTGAGTATGGCATGCAGTGTTTATAGCTTCAGCCCAAAACCTCTTTGGTAAATTTGAATCAGCAATTAAGGTTCTAGCAGCTTCTTTTAAGGTTCTATTTCTTCTTTCTGCAACTCCATTTTGTTGAGGAGTTCTAGCTGCTGAGGTTTCATGAGCTATTCCATTAGATGTGCAATACTCATTGATGTATGAATTTATGAACTCAGTGCCTTTATCAGATCTTATCTTGATAATGCTAAGGCTTTTCTCATTTGACACTCTCTTTAAAATTTCAGGTAGTTTGACTTGTGTTTCCTTCTTATTAAGGAGAAATACTACCCATGTGAACCTAGAGAAGTCATCTACTACCACCAATGTGTATTTTCTACCATTTATGCTTGTAGGGGTAATTGGTCCAAATAGGTCCATATGTAATAGTTCAAGTACCCTTTCAGTAGAGATGACTGGTTTTCCTTTGAATGAGGCTTTAATCTGTTTTCCCTCTTGGCATGGTTTGCAAACATGCTCCTTAATGAAAACCTCATTAGGTAGTCCTTTAACTAATGCATTTCTAGCAATCTTGTTCATTGTTTTGAAGTTCAAGTGGTTTAATCTCTTATGCCATAACCAACTTTGTTCACTAGAACTCTTAGCAATGAAACATGCAGCATCAGTAGACTTGTCCCAGTCTGCAAAATACACATTTCCTTTCCTAGTTCCAGTCAATAGAATTTGTTGAGTCTTATCTTTGATTAAGCATTTTCCACTAGAAAACTCAACATTGAAATCTTTATCACAGAATTGACTGATACTTAGGAGATTATATTTGAGACCAGCCACATAAGACACATTGGATACTTTGATGTTACCAATCATCAAAGTACCATAACCTTTTGTTGTAGCTTGTGAGCTGTCTCCAAATTTGACATTTGGGCCTTCTTTTTCAATAAAATCAGTGAGGAGTTCCTTGTTTCCAGTCATGTGCCTTGAACATCCACTGTCAAGGTACCATGCTGACTTTTTACTCATGCTTCTCCTCTTGTGGCCCATTGGTACCTGCAATTAGATAGGTTTAGGTACCCTTTGAGTTTTGGGTCCTGAGAGGTTAGCTGTACCTTTAGGAACCCAAACTTGCCTAATAACCCTGATTGATTCAAGGTGGCTAGGTTGTTTTCCTCTAGCATCAACATACACTGTTTTTCCCTTAAATGCCTTTGGGAATGTATGTGTGAAAGTGTTAACTCTGTAAGTTTCAGGAGAGTTGTCAAATCTCCTGAACTTATGAGTTCTTTGTGCTACTTGAGGGAATCTTTGAGAAAAGGCTTTCTTATGACCATTACCCTTAGGCATATAGGGTTTTGGTTGTCTCATTTTATTTTGCCTTTGAGGATAGTTGTCCTTAGGTCTAGTCAACTGAGGCTTTCTCAGTAGAGTTAGCCTAGGCTGATTATACCTTGGATAACTCCTCTGAACATTGTTCAGGAGAGTTGCCCTTCCATTGGGTCTACTCTGCTGATCAACATTCCTCTTGTGTTCAGGAGCTTTGGCCATTTCCTTAGGTTTAGGCCTAGTCTCCTGAAGCACTTGAGTAGGCAAGTCATCCATTTTGCCCTTTCCTTTGTTCAGTGGCTGTTTGTTTTCATTTTCAGTTGGTGCCACTGACTTAACAAAGATTCTCTTAGTGTTACTTGTAGAAGCAACACTAAGACAAGGTGAAGATTCAAATGGATCAAAACCTAATCCACTTCTTTGAGCCATAGGTCTTTGATAACTCTGAATTTTCCAGAAATCATAATTGTCTATTGAGAACATGGGCAGTTTGTGATGAGAGATGTGATTGACTGGATTTGTGGCCATGTTGTCCAATCCTTGGACTGCAGGAGGTGGAACAGCAGCATTGTTGTTGGCCATATCTCAAGAACACACAGTTAGTCAACAATTGATAGGATTTCAGGTAGATCAGTTCAGTGACCACACCAAATATGTGATTTTGAAAACCAAGATGGCTTTTCAGAAGCAGTGGTCTTTGAACCCCTGCTCTGATACCACTTGTTGGTCCTGAAAGGAGTATATAACAAGTGTATGGGGGGGGAATACACTTGTATGCAATTCTTTTTGACTTTTGATCAAACCAGAGCTCAGCAAGGTTGTCCTGGACAACTCTGCTGAAGATGATTAACTCTTCTAAGATAATTAAACTACTAAGTACTATTGAGTACTTAGTTGAATAACTATCTAAGGGAGTTATATGTGCGGAATAGTGGTTGGCCCTTTTAGTTTAGACTCCTTTAGTTTCTGAAATCACTTTGTCAATTCAATACAGTCCAGTTTTCAGGGAACTTGTCCAAATAGGTTTTGCACAGTCTTTGAATGTTTATCCTTTGAAATATCAGTTTTGTGTGCAGTGTTGAATGTATGTAAGTGCTTTGAAAGTAAATCAACACAAGAGTTTATAGTGGTTCAGAGACTCAAGCTCCTACATCCACTTTCCCTGATTTAACAGGATAATTCCTTCACTCTTAGAATTAACTTGTTTTATAGTGCCAAGGTGCACTTAATCAATAACACCACTCCTTGGTGAATTGATCCCTAGGATGTCTAGAGTCCTAATACCCTCTTCTCAACTCAGAACTGAACTGTTCTTCTCTCAACAGTCAGCTCCTACCACTTCTACGACTACAACCTTCTCACTTTCACTCTTGAAAGATATAAGGGTTGAAGTAAGGTTCCAACTAATGAGATATCCTTTACAATGAAGATCAGTGTATAAGGATAGGATATCTCTCTAAGCTTGCGTATGGATATACAATGTAGTTCAGCTTAGATGAAGTGTTTGAAGACTAAGATAGTCTTTGAAAGCTTTGA
The DNA here is from genome assembly GCA_963675135.1 of Galeopsis tetrahit. NCBI lineage: Eukaryota > Viridiplantae > Streptophyta > Magnoliopsida > Lamiales > Lamiaceae > Galeopsis > Galeopsis tetrahit. Next base: position 21,311,805 of record OY776130.1, read on the forward strand.
AAGTTTTATGAGCTTTGAGCTTTAGAATGGTTGATGTAGTTGGATCGTTTTGAGGTGCTTTCAAATGGTCTTCACACTTCTGTATTTATAGACAAATGAAGGATTTGCCCGTTGGAGAGGCAGCCTCAAAAGTCCATAAATGTCTTCTTTTAGTTCTTCAACTTAGAAGACAGAATCTTGATAGTGACATGTCCTCATTTGGGAAATAAACGGTTGTATGAGCTTTGTCTTCATTCTGCAGCACTCTTCCCAATATCTGACTTTAGGATTCTCTTGATAAGACTTGGACATGGCTTCTGAAGGTTGCTCCAATGATAGGACAACATTCCTTATCAAATTGGAAAACTCTCCTTATCACTATCAGCAGTCTTGCTTATCAGCAAGGTTGGCTAGCTCTTCTTCAGATGACTTGGCTCATACCCTTTGCCTCACTTCAAAGTGATCTTAGCATGATTCATTCATTAATGATCTTTAGGGTGTAGTTGTCTCTTCAGCATGGTTGACCTCAAGCTTTTAGTACACTTCTTTTGAATTGATTGTGCTGAGACAACTCCTCTGGACAACTCATCTGATCAGTATACTTGTCCTTCAGCAGACTTGGTCATGGTTCCAGAATTTGAGCCTTGAGAGGACTTGTTCTTGATAGGCTTTAAGAATTGTGTTCCCCCTCAAATTGTGCATCTAACTATCTAAGAGTTGCCTAACATATTAGCTCCTCATCTAGCCTTATTCTATATGTTCTAACATTCTTAGAACATAATCATCTTTGACTTAGGCATGTCTCAGGGGGTTTTGGTATTGAATCTAAACATATCTCAATTTATTCCCAACAATTTCCCCCTTTTTGATGATGCCAAAACCTATACATCTTATGCAAAAGTGACTTAGTTACACCTATTACATTTATCTTCAAAAGACATGACTAAGGTCAATTATCCTAAAAAGCAATGTGTTAGTGTATTCACTGTTCAAGTTGCAAATAGGTTTCAATGATAGGCATAGAGAGATTTCTGCAGTAATGTATCTTGATTCAAAGGTAGTTCAACTATCATTCATATAAAAATCATTACAAGCATGTTGATAGTTGAAGATAACTTATCAGAGCATGAAATCAAGACATCATTACAAAGGTTTCAGAGCATACATTAAACATAAGATCTAGAGTATCAGAACATGTCAACTAAACACTTAAAAGTACTTAGATCTTCAAATTTCAGAGCATCTTCTAGTATCAGAGCAAAAACCAAACTACTTCAAGTTTTAGAACAGGATACTGGATATCAAGACAAATGCTTGTATCAGAGCAACCAATGCATATCAGAGCAAACAACATGTCAAGGCACACCACATCAGCAGGCTTGTCCAAATTTCAGCATATTTGACCAATTAAAAATATCTTCAGATAAGATAAGTTTTTATCCAAAAAGGTCAGAAGACTTAGCCATTTTCAGAGATCATCCTCAGGAGGTGGCACCATCCCATATTGTGCCCACACTCTTCTTTTCAAGGCCATGGCTTCTTGGTTTGTTCCCTTGGGTCCAAGAACCATCTTGTTCAGCTTGAGGATCTCAGTAAATTCCTTCAGGATCCTTGCCTGGTCAATCCATCCTTCAAGCTTTGGAGGCATGTATATGATTGGCTTGGGAGCTGTGAGTTCAAATCTTGCAATATCAGCAGCTGCAAGTAGTTGTTGATAGAGCTCTCTGTAATACTCTATCATGAACTCAGCAAATGTGGAGTTGGCATCCTTTCCATTCCATCTGTCAATGACATAGTAATCATAGACAAACTCCCTTTTGGCTTCCTCCCATGAGTCATTCAGCTGAATTGGCACCCATTTATCCAAGTGAGGATATTTGGTGTCCATTGGGATCAACAGTTGTGGCTTCATCTTGTTGTAAGTTGCTCTCTTCCTTCTAGGCTTTTGGAAGTCTGCTCTTCTTTGGTCTCTTGCTCTATTAGCTTCATCCATCAAATCCATCTTCTCTTGGGCCCTCATCATGGCCAGTTTCTGTTGAGTTTCAGGGTCTTTGCCATACCCTTCATGAAACAGCTTAGATGGATCATGAGCTAGGACAGTTGTCTTCTTTTTGGGCTCAGGTCCAAATCCTTCAGCAAACAATTCTTCAACATCTTCAGTGGACTTGGGACCTTCAGCATTCTTGTCAGTTTCAGAAGATTTGTCTTCTTCAGCAGTCTTGGACACTTCAACAGTTTTGTCCTTCTCAGCTTTCTTTGCCTTTTTGGAAATAGGCTCATCATCATCAATTCTGAATTCAGGTGGTAGATCAAGGCTATTGGGAAAATCAGTAAATTTCTCGGCTTGTCTTTTCTCTCCTTTTGCCCTCTTGATCTTTCCTCTTGTTTGGACACCTTCAGCATCTTTGTCCAAACCAGACACTTCACCACCTGGCCTTTGCTGTAACCTCACTCTTTCCTCTTGAGCTGAGGCCATTGAGTTCTTCAAATCAAGTGCTAACTGCTCTTCTTCATCCAATTCTTCTAAGTTCAGCACTGCTGGCTCTTTCCCTTTTCCCTCAGGAGCTTTGTCCTTACCTTTGACTGGACTTCCAATCACTAAGGCACCTTTTGCTCTTGCTCTTGCTCTTTCCCTTTCCCCCTTTTTGGCAGCATCAAAACATTCAGGTTTGATCTCACTCATAGTTGATGCCATCAAGGACAGGGCTTGGGTTAGAGACTTCATTTCCTCCAACAAATATACATTTTCATCATGTATATTTTGCATTCTGTCTCTGCTCAAGCTAAGGAAACCTAGAACAGGCTTCATCTTATGTTGGACAACCTCCTCCATGGTTGCTTTAAGAGATGCATCCAGTTGGGCCTTAAGAAGCTCAGTGAGGTTGGCCACTGCACCTTCAGCAATGTTGGCCATCACCTCTTGGGAAAATTTTTCTGAACCTGCTTTCACCATTGCAAGCCTTTGTGCCTCTGCTCTTTTCTTCTGCAAGGCTGTCTTCTTGCCAAGAGCTTGCTTAATGGTCAATCTGATAGCTTGAACATTTGCATTGTGGTTATCTCTAAGCAGTTTTTGATCCTTCTTGACCTCCTTTGAAATGTTCTCCATACTGACTTTGGCTCTATGAACTTCAGTGGAAATGGTTTGAAGACCACATCTATGTCAAGGGGAGAATGTAATCTTGTCTCATCTACTGCTATATCTGCTAGCACATCTATCCCACTTCTTTGCACACTCCCTTCTGGAGAATATCTCTTTGTAAGATTGATGGGGGTGATAGGTTGATTGGTTGGGGTTATGTGGGTTTCAGGGGAGTTGGGCTCAGGGTTCTGAATTTCAGGGATGTTGGCCTCTATTGGTTGACCTTCAGGGACCTTGGATTCTGGAGTTCCAGAACCAGATGAGTTGGTCCTTGACTTGGATTTGGTCCTGCTTTCAGCCCTGCTCTCTCTTAGAGCAAGTTGGAGAGACCTCTCTTCCTGAAGCTCCAACACCTTATCAGTAGGCTTGGCCCTTCTCTTGCTGGCCCTACTGCTTCCACTACCTTCACCATCCTTCTCAGGGACAACTTCCCTGATCCTCTTATCACCTCTAGACTTCTGTGTAGTTTCATTATACTTCTGTCTCAACTCTTCTGAATGATCAGAAGGCACACATACTCCCTTTTCAGCAACTTCTTCAATCTCAGTTGAAGCTCCTGAATTCTCCTCTGAGGGGATTTGAGACATTTTCCTTGTCTTTACCACTCTTGCCTTTGTTCTCTTTTTCAATTTTGGCTTCTCCTCCACCTTTTCTTCAGTAGGTTTGGCCAGTAGCATCCTCCTATGCTCAGTTTTCTTGCTGAGCTTTCTGAACATTATCTTCTGGGCTGGGAGGGGCTTTGCAAAGGTTTGCATTTGAGAATAATGGGAAAATCTCTCAATCAACAAGCTTGCCCTGGTGCAATACTTGAGTTTCACTTCTAGCACAACCTTATTGTGAGTTTTCACTTTAAACTTGGCCTTTTTTTCATCATTTCAGACATGATGAAAGTCCTCCAATCAAACTTGATGCCTTTGTCACTAGCATCAATAATTGCAGCCATAATTCTGATTCTTGGATGGCTGACCTGCTCCAAGCTTCCAGTATTTCTCAAGAGACTCTTAGCAACTACCTCAAAGAGGTTGAGAAATTTTGGCTTGAGAGTCTTCTTGTTTTTTGTTGAAGAGATGGGACCAGGAACCAAGAGCCATTCTTGTGCTATCTCCTCTTCATGATCAGCACCATAAAATTCTGGATTCCTTCCCTCTGAAGGCAATCCAAAAGCTCCTTCAAGATCTTCTGAAGAGAATTTCACTCTATGAAATCTCTCTTCCTCTTCTCCTTCTGCCATATATGAGAGTCTTGTGGAAACTTCACCATCTTCAGGTTTACCTCTCCATTTGAGAAAGGCAAAGAACTCAGCCATGTAGCTTTCCAAGCAGGAGCTTGGTCTACCCTCCATATACTTCTGCAATCCAGCTCTTCTTAACCATCTCAGGGTTGGTGTAATCTCAGGATCTTCACTTTCAAAAGATACTATTGGCTCAAAATGAAGGCTGTTTTTGTTGCTCAAGTATCTAAAATCAAGGTCTAGAGCCTTGTTGGAGAAATCAATGATCATTTCTGGTCTAACTTTGGGAGCCATTGAAGGTTTACAGAAATGAAATTGAGAAAGTTTTGAGAGAGTTTGAAGAAGATAAGAGCTAGGGTTTCGAATTCTTGGGGAAGAGTGTTTGTGGGGGATCTTAAGGCTTGAGAATATTCTAAAAAGAATGTCTGTCAATGAGTTGGTGAGTTTTGTGAGTTTTCAACTGTTGTCAAAAATGGAAAAACACACTTGGACGGCTAGGATTGATTTCAGGGGAGTTGGCCAGTTTTGATCCAATGGTTAAAAACCAATGTAACAGTGAGTTATTGGTTTTATTCAAAACGTGGAAGTTATTTAATATTAGTTAATGGTTGGGGAGTTTTCGAGATAGATCATGGCTTGAAAAGTGTAATGCAAACAAGAGTTAAATCTTGGCATTTAATGCATGGAAAGTGACCTTTTGGGTGGGGGACAAATTAAATCCCACAGAGATGATATCTGTAAATGGGACAGGTATCAAGGTAGACAATGATTACCCAAAATAGGTGCTTATCAAACCAAGAAAATAGTTTGATAGCCAAGACAACTTATCTGACCCCACTAGGACAAGTGTCCTGAAGAGATGTGGACAAGTGTCCTGAGATTCAATGGACAAGTGTCCTGAATAGTTGTGATCATCTCTTCTGAACTTCAGTAGACTTGACCAAGTCTGCTGAAGATCAATTCAGTTACTTTTCTCCCATTAACTTCAATGTGTTTTTACTTGTCCAACTTCCCTGGATCAAGTAATCCCAATTCTGCTGATAACTCCAGAAATCTTGCCTCTGCAAGTGGCTTTGTTAGAATATCAGCTTTTTGATAATTTGTGTGGATCTTGACCAACTTTATGTCTTTCTTCTCCACATGGTCTCTAATGAAGTGATGTTTGATGTCCACATGTTTGCATCTTGTGTGCAATACAGGATTTTGTTATATTGCAATTGCACTATTGTTATCACAAAATATTGGCACTTTAGTAGAGTTGACTTTGTAGGCTCTTAGTTGTTGTCTCAACCAAAGGATCTGAGCACAACAACTTCCAGCTGCAACATATTCAGCTTCAGTGGTGGAAGTAGCCACTGTATTCTGCTTCTTGGAAAACCAAGATATGAGCTTGTTGCCTAAGAATTGACAAGTCCCTGAAGTGGACTTTCTATCAATTCTGCAACCTCCATAGTCAGCATCTGAGTAGCCAGTTAGCTCAATGTTGTCATCAGCAGGGTACCAAAGGCCTAGATTCTCAGTGCCTTTGAGATACCTTAAAATCCTCTTTGCAGCCTCAAGATGGCTTTTCTTAGGGTTTGCTTGAAACCTTGCACAAACACCTACTGCAAAGGTGATGTCAGGTCTGCTGGCAGTGAGATAGAGAAGTGATCCAATGATTCCTCTATACTCAGTGGAGTTGGTTGAAACACCACTCTCATCAGGATCCATCTTCCAATTTGTGTTCATTGGGATCCTTACTGGCTTGCTAGTAGCACACCCAAACTTCTTGATCATTTCTCTGGTGTACTTAGCTTGGTTGATGAAGATCCCTTCTTTTGATTGCTTAACTTGTAGACCCAAAAAGAAGTTCATCAACCCCATTATGGACATCTCAAACTTGCTTTGCATTAGCTTTGAGAACTTCTCACACAGCTTTTCATTGGGTGATCCAAATATTATGTCATCCACATAAATTTGGACAAGCAAGATGTCCTCTCCTTCAAAGATTCTGAAGAGAGTTCTGTCCACAGTTCCCTTGGTGAATCCATGATCCAAGAGAAATTGTGACAAAGTGTCATACCAAGCCCTAGGGGCTTGCTTGAGTCCATACAGAGCCTTCTTCTGTCTGTAAACTTGGTTTCCAACCTCAAAACCAGGGGGTTGCTCCACATAGACTTCTTCTTTCAAGACTCCATTCAGAAAGGCACTCTTGACATCCATTTGGTACACTTTGAACCTCTTGTGGGCTGCATAGGCTAGAAAGAGCCTTATTGCTTCTAGCCTTGCCACAGGTGCAAATGTCTCATCATGGTCAATGCCTTCATGCTGGCAGTAACCTTTTGCCACAAGTCTTGCTTTGTTTCTGACAATCACATCATTCTCATTCTTCTTGTTCTTGAACACCCATTTTGTTCCAATAACATCTTGATGTGAAGGTCTATCCACCAGCTCCCAAACTTCATTTCTGGTGAATTGGTTCAGTTCTTCCTGCATGGCTGTGATCCAATTGGCATCTTGAAGTGCTTCTTCAATATCACTTGGTTCTTGTTCTGACAAGAAACAACAGAAAAGAGCACTTTCACCATGAAATCTCCTTGTTTTGACTCCAACACTTGGGTCACCAAGTATTAGATCAGTAGGATGGTCAGACAACCAAGTCCTTCTTTTTCTGATCTCTTCAGTAGAGTTGTCCTCTACTGAAGTTGAGTCATTTTGATCATAAAATTCAGGATAATTGAATGCAGGATCTAATTCAGGATCATAATCAGGGGTGTTGTCCTCAATGTCAGGGACATTGGTATTTTCAACATTTTGAGTTCCCCCTTGATTATTTGACCCATTAACTACCTCAGCAGGAACTGCTTCTTCATTGGTAGTTGTTACTTGGATGTGAACTGGGATTTGGTCATTCAGTTCACCATTCCCTTCAGTGGGATTTGCCTCAGGAAGGTTGCCTTCAGGATTGTTGTCCAGTGTAAATTTTTCAGGTAGGTTGGCTTGGACAACTTCTATGAATTCAGTGTCTTTGTCTTTTAGGCTCAGTCTGGTTGTCCTTTGTGTGATTTCTTCTGATTCCAAGTTCTCATTCCTGAACTCATGAATAGATTCATCAAACACAACATGAGGTGTTTCCTCCACAATAAGGGTTTTCTTGTTGTAGACTCTAAAAGCTCTACTGATTTGAGAGTATCCAAGGAATACTCCTTCATCAGATTTGCTATCAAAGGCTTTCAGCTGTTCTTTCCCATTATTGTGTATGAAACACTTACAACCAAAGATGTGAAAATATGACACTTTAGGCATTCTTCCTTTCCAGAGTTCATAGGGGGTTTTGCCTTGCCCCTTAGTAATCAAACATCTATTCTGAGTATGGCATGCAGTGTTTATAGCTTCAGCCCAAAACCTCTTTGGTAAATTTGAATCAGCAATTAAGGTTCTAGCAGCTTCTTTTAAGGTTCTATTTCTTCTTTCTGCAACTCCATTTTGTTGAGGAGTTCTAGCTGCTGAGGTTTCATGAGCTATTCCATTAGATGTGCAATACTCATTGATGTATGAATTTATGAACTCAGTGCCTTTATCAGATCTTATCTTGATAATGCTAAGGCTTTTCTCATTTGACAGTCTATTTAAAAGTTCAGGTAGTTTGACTTGTGTTTCCTTCTTATTAAGGAGAAATACTACCCATGTGAACCTAGAAGTCATCTACTACCACCAATGTGTATTTTCTACCATTTATGCTTGCAGGGGTAATTGGTCCAAATAGGTCCATATGTAATAGTTCAAGTACCCTTTCAGTAGAGATTACTGGTTTTCCTTTGAATGAGGCTTTAATCTGTTTTCCCTCTTGGCATGGTTTGCAAACATGCTCCTTAATGAAAACCTCATTAGGTAGTCCTTTAACTAATGCATTTCTAGCAATCTTGTTCATTGTTTTGAAGTTCAAGTGGTTTAATCTCTTATGCCATAACCAACTTTGTTCACTAGAACTCTTAGCAATGAAACATGCAACATCGGTAGACTTGTCCCAGTCTGCAAAATACACATTTCCTTTCCTAGTTCCAGTCAATAGAATTTGTTGAGTCTTATCTTTGATTAAGCATTTTCCACTAGAAAACTCAACATTGAAATCTTTATCACATAATTGACTGATACTTAGGAGATTATATTTGAGACCAGCCACATAAGACACATTGGATACTTTGATGTTACCAATCATCAAAGTACCATAACCTTTTGTTGTAGCTTGTGAACTGTCTCCAAATTTGACATTTGGGCCTTCTTTTTCAATAAAATCAGTGAGGAGTTCCTTGTTTCCAGTCATGTGCCTTGAACATCCACTGTCAAGGTACCATGCTGACTTTTTACTCATGCTTCTCCTCTTGTGGCCCATTGGTACCTGCAATTAGATAGGTTTAGGTACCCTTTGAGTTTTGGGTCCTGAGAGGTTAGCTGTACCTTTAGGAACCCAAACTTGCCTAATAACCCTGATTGATTCAAGGTGGCTAAGTTGTTTTCCTCTAGCATCAACATACACTGTTTTTTCCTTAAATGCCTTTGGGAATGTATGTGTGAAAGTGTTAACTCTGTAAGTTTCAGGAGAGTTGTCAAATCTCCTGAACTTATGAGTTCTTTGTGCTACTTGAGGGAATCTTTGAGAAAAGGCTTTCCTATGACCATTACCCTTAGGCATATAAGGTTTTGGTTGTCTCATTTTATTTTGCCTTTGAGGATAGTTGTCCTTAGGTCTAGTCAGCTGAGGCTTTCTCAGTAGAGTTGGCCTAGGCTGATTATACCTTGGATAACTCCTCTGAACATTGTTCAGGAGAGTTGCCCTTCCATTGGGTCTACTCTGCTGATCAACATTCCTCTTGTGTTCAGGAGCTTTGGCCATTTCCTTAGGTTTAGGCCTAGTCTCCTGAAGCACTTGAGTAGGCAAGTCATCCATTTTGCCCTTTCCTTTGTTCAGTGGTTGTTTGTTTTCATTTTCAGTTGGTGCCACTGACTTAACAAAGATTCTCTTAGTGTTACTTGTAGAAGCAACACTAAGACAAGGTGAAGATTCAAATGGATCAAAACCTAATCCACTTCTTTGAGCCATGGGTCTTTGATAACTCTGAATTTCCTCTATTGCTCTAGAGGATTTCTTCAGAGCAGACATCTTTAGTTTCAGGCTCTCTTCACTTGTTTTAAGAATGTCATATTCATGTGAGAGGTTTTCAAATTTGGCATTTAGAATTTTCAGTTCAAAATCTTTTCTCTTCTAAGAGAGAAGTTGATCATCAATCTCCTTTTGTTGGTCAACTATCCTGAGATTTGCTTTCTCAAGCTTTCTCTAGACTTGTTGATACAACTCAGTAGACTTGACATCAACAACTGCCTCACAGTTTTTAGCAAGTTCAATTGCCAATCTTTCATTTTCTCTCACACAGTTATCATGAAATTCTTGTAACATAGTGAAATCTTCCATCAACTTTCCAAGGGAAAGCTTCAAGTTGACTTCACTAGTGTTTTGTGAGATGAATGATGGTGAACTAGAAGTAGAGGATACCTCATCATCCTCAAGAGCCATGTTGCAGACATCATCATCATCATCATTGTTGGAGAACAGTCCATCAGAAGAGTTGAAGCTTTCAGCACTATCAGATTCTTCACCAGCCATCATGGCCTTTCTATTGGTGAACTTTCTGTCTCTTTTAGCTTGCCTTTCTCTTCTCTCCTTAGAGCTCAATTCAGGGCAGTCATACTGGAAGTGCCCTTTCTTCTTGCAATTATAGCACAAGTCTTCATCATCATCTTTCTTTGGTTCTTCTCTTCTTTTTGATGATGAAGGTTCAGCTCTACTGGATCTTCTCCTATCAGAGTACTTGTCCTCTGATCTTTTCTCTTCAGGCTTTTTGACCTCAGCCTGAGCTTCAGGAGAGTTGTACCTTCTCCTGAATTTGTTGTCCTGGTAGAATTTCTTGTATCTACCAAACCTTGAGTTTAGCTTATCAAACCTTCTAGCCATCAAGGCTAGTTCTTCCTTCATTTCAGTCTTGGAGACTGACTTTGATGATCTTGGAGTGGACTGCATTTCTGGTTCAGCAGTTTTGGCTTTGAATGCCACTCCCTTAGTAGGATTTGAAGGTTCCTCAACAGGCTTTCTTCTATTGAGGTCGAACTCATAAGCTTTGAGTTCAGAGAAGATTTGTTGCATGGGCATGGTGGAGAGATCTTTGGTATTTTGCATCATTACAGCATAGACATCCCACTTTTGAGTGAGACTTCTCAAGATCTTCAATCCAACTTCTCTTTTGGAGTACACCTTGCCTAATGAGTTGATCTCATTCATCACATCAGTGAATCTACCAGCAAATTTGTCAATGGATTCCTCATACTCCATTGTAAATTGTTCAAACTTTTGCACTGCCACTTGGAGCTTGTTCTCCTTGATCTTGTCAGTGCCCTCACACATTTCAGCAAGAGTATCCCAAATTTCTTTGGCAGTTGTGCAGTGGTAGACTCTCCCCATTATTGCATCTGGAATTGTTTGGTAGAGGGTGTTCATGGCAAGATAATTCAAATTATCTTTTCTCTTTTCATCAGCAGTGAAGTCATCTTCATCTTTGGGAATCAATTCCCTTATATCTGCTCTTTGAGCTTCAGTGACTCTGGGATTTACTTGAGTGAACACAAAAGGACCTCTTGTGATCACCCTCAGCATATCAGTGTGCAGAGATGCAAGATGAGCCCTCATTCTGATTTTCCAGAAATCATAATTGTCTATTGAGAACATGGGCAGTTTGTGATGAGAGATGTGATTGACTGGATTTGTGGCCATGTTGTCCAATCCTTGGACTGCAGGAGGTGGAACAGCAGCATTGTTGTTGTCCATATCTCAAGAACACACAGTTAGTCAACAATTGATAGGATTTCAGATAGATCAGTTCAGTGACCACACCAAATATGTGATTTTGAAAACCAAGATGGCTTTTCAGAAGCAGTGGTCTTTGAACCCCTGCTCTGATACCACTTGTTGGTCCTGAAAGGAGTATATAACAAGTGTATGGGGGAGGGGGGAATACACTTGTATGCAATTCTTTTTTACTTTTGATCAAACCAGAGCTCAGCAAGGTTGTCCTGGACAACTCTGCTGAAGATGATTAACTCTTCTAAGATAATTAAACTACTAAGTACTATTGAGTACTTAGTTGAATAACTATCTAAGGGAGTTATATGTGCGGAATAGTGGTTGGCCCTTTTAGTTTAGACTCCTTTAGTTTCTGAAATCACTTTGTCAATTCAATACAGTCCAGTTTTCAGGGAACTTGTCCAAATAGGTTTTGCACAGTCTTTGAATGTTTATCCTTTGAAAGATCAGTTTTGTGTGCAGTGTTGAATGTATGTAAGTGCTTTGAAAGTAAATCAACACAAGAGTTTATAGTGGTTCAGAGACTCAAGCTCCTACATCCACTTTCCCTGATTTAACAGGATAATTCCTTCACTCTTGGAATTAACTTGTTTTATAGTGCCAAGGTGCACTTAATCAATAACACCACTCCTTGGTGAATTGATCCCTAGGATGTCTAGAGTCCTAGTACCCTCTTCTCAACTCAGAACTGAACTGTTATTCTCTCAACAGTCAACTCCTACCACTTCTACTACTACAACCTTCTCACTTTCACTCTTGAAAGATATAAGGGTTGAAGTAAGGTTCCAACTAATGAGATATCCTTTACAATGAAGATCAGTGTATAAGGATAGGATATCTCTCTAAGCTTGCGTATGGATATACAATGTAGTTCAGCTTAGATGAAGTGTTTGAAGACTAAGATAGTCTTTGAAAGCTTTGAAAGTTTTATGAGCTTTGAGCTTTAGAATGGTTGATGTAGTTGGATCGTGTTGAGGTGCTTTCAAATGGTCTTCACACTTCTGTATTTATAGACAAATGAAGGATTTGCCCGTTGGAGAGGCAGCCTCAAAAGTCCATAAATGTCTTCTTTTAGTTCTTCAACTTAGAAGACAGAATCTTGATAGTGACATGTCCTCATTTGGGAAATAAACGGTTGTATGAGCTTTGTCTTCATTCTGCAGCACTCTTCCCAATATCTGACTTTAGGATTCTCTTGATAAGATTTGGACATGGCTTCTGAAGGTTGCTCTAATGATAGGACAACATTCCTTATCAAATTGGACAACTCTCCTTATCACTATCAGCAGTCTTGCTTATCAGCAAGGTTGGCTAGCTCTTCTTCAGATGACTTGGCTCATACCCTTTGCCTCACTTCAAAGTGATCTTAGCATGATTCATTCATTAATGATCTTTAGGGTGTAGTTGTCTCTTCAGCATGGTTGACCTCAAGCTTTTAGTACACTTCTTTTGAATTGATTGTGCTGAGACAACTCCTCTGGACAACTCATCTGATCAGTATACTTGTCCTTCAGCAGACTTGGTCATGGTTCCAGAATTTGAGCCTTGAGAGGACTTGTTCTTGATAGGCTTTAAGAATTGTGTTCCCCCTCAAATTGTGCATCTAACTATCTAAGAGCTGCCTAACATATTAGCTCCTCATCTAGCCTTATTCTATATGTTCTAACATTCTTAGAACATAATCATCTTTGACTTAGGCATGTCTCAGGGGGTTTTGGTATTGAATCAAAACATATCTCATTTTATTCCCAACAATTTCCCCCTTTTTGATGATGCCAAAACCTATACATCTTATGCAAAAGTGACTTAGTTACACCTATTACATTTATCTTCAGAAGACATGACTAAGGTCAATTATCCTAAAAAGCAATGTGTTAGTGTATTCACTGTTCAAGTTGCAAATAGGTTTCAATGATAGGCATAGAGAGATTTCTGCAGTAATGTATCTTGATTCAAAGGTAGTTCAACTATCATTCATATAAAAATCATTACAAGCATGTTGATAGTTGAAGATAACTTATCAGAGCATGAAATCAAGACATCATTACAAAGGTTTCAGAGCATACATTAAACATAAGATCTAGAGTATCAGAACATGTCAACTAAACACTTAAAAGTACTTAGATCTTCAAATTTCAGAGCATCTTCTAGTATTAGAGCAAAAACCAAACTACTTCAAGTTTTAGAACAGGATACTGGATATCAAGACAAATGCTTGTATCAGAGCAACCAATGCATATCAGAGCAAACAACATGTCAAGGCACACCACATCAGCAGGCTTGTCCAAATTTCAGCATATTTGACCAATTAAAAATATCTTCAGATAAGATAAGTTTTTATCCAAAAAGGTCAGAAGACTTAGCCATTTTCAGAGACCATCCTCAAGAGGTGGCACCATCCCATATTGTGCCCACACTCTTCTTTTCAAGGTCATGGCTTCTTGGTTTGTTCCCTTGGGTCCAAGAACCATCTTGTTCAGCTTGAGGATCTCAGTAAATTCCTTCAGGATCCTTGCCTGGTCAATCCATCCTTCAAGCTTTGGAGGCATGTATATGATTGGCTTGGGAGCTGTGAGTTCAAATCTTGCAATATCAGCAGCTGCAAGTAGTTGTTGATAGAGCTCTCTGTAATACTCTATCATGAACTCAGCAAACGTGGAGTTGGCATCCTTTCCATTCCATCTGTCAATGACATAGTAATCATAGACAAACTCCATTTTGGCTTCCTCCCATGAGTCATTCAGCTGAATTGGCACCCATTTATCCAAGTGAGGATATTTGGTGTCCATTGGGATCAACAGTTGTGGCTTCATCTTGTTGTAAGTTGCTCTCTTCCTTCTAGGCTTTTGGAAGTCTGCTCTTCTTTGGTCTCTTGCTCTATTAGCTTCATCCATCAAATCCATCTTCTCTTGGGCCCTCATCATGGCCAGTTTCTGTTGAGTTTCAGGGTCTTTGCCATACCCTTCATGAAACAGCTTAGATGGATCATGAGCTAGGACAATTGTCTTCTTTTTGGGCTCAGGTCCAAATCCTTCAGCAAACAATTCTTCAACATCTTCAGTGGACTTGGGACCTTCAGCATTCTTGTCAGTTTCAGAAGATTTGTCTTCTTCAGCAGTCTTGGACACTTCAACAGTTTTGTCCTTCTCAGCTTTCTTTGCCTTTTTGGAAATAGGCTCATCATCATCAATTCTGAATTCAGGTGGTAGATCAAGGCTATTGGGAAAATCAGTAAATTTCTCGGCTTGTCTTTTCTTTCCTTTTGCCCTCTTGATCTTTCCTCTTGTTTGGACACCTTCAGCATCTTTGTCCAAACCAGACACTTCACCATCTGGCCTTTGCTGTAACCTCACTCTTTCCTCTTGAGCTGAGGCCATTGAGTTCTTCAAATCAAGTGCTAACTGCTCTTCTTCATCCAATTCTTCTAAGTTCAGCACTGCTGGCTCTTTCCCTTTTCCCTCAGAGCTTTGTCCTTACCTTTGACTGGACTTCCAATCACTAAGGCACCTTTTGCTCTTGCTCTTACTCTTTCCCTTTCCCCCTTTTTGGCAGCATCAAAACATTCAGGTTTGATCTCACTCATAGTTGATGCCATCAAGGACAGGGCTTGGGTTAGAGACTTCATTTCCTCCAACAAATATACATTTTCATCATGTATATTTTGCATCCTGTCACTACTCAAGCTAAGGAAACCTAGAACAGGCTTCATCTTTTGTTGGACAACCTCCTCCATGGTTGCTTTAAGAGATGCATCCAGTTGGGCCTTAAGAAGCTCAGTGAGGTTGGCCACTGCACCTTCAGCAATGTTGGCCATCACCTCTTGGGAAAATTTTTCTGAAGCTGCTTTCACCATTGCAAGCCTTTGTGCCTCTGCTCTTTTCTTCTGCAAGGCTGTCTTCTTGCCAAGAGCTTGCTTAATGGTCAATCTGATAGCTTGAACATTTGCATTGTGGTTATCTCTAAGCAGTTTTTGATCCTTCTTGACCTCCTTTGAAATGTTCTCCATACTGACTTTGGCTCTATGAACTTCAGTGGAAATGGTTTGAAGACCACATCTATGTCAAGGGGAGAATGTAATCTTGTCTCATCTACTGCTATATCTGCTAGCACATCTATCCCACTTCTTTGCACACTCCCTTCTGGAGAATATCTCTTTGTAAGATTGATGGGGGTGATAGGTTGATTGGTTGGGGTTATGTGGGTTTCAGGGGAGTTGGGCTCAGGATTCTGAATTTCAGGGATGTTGGCCTCTATTGGTTGACCTTCAGGGACCTTGGATTCTGGAGTTCCAGAACCAGATGAGTTGGTCCTTGACTTGGATTTGGTCCTGCTTTCAGCCCTGCTCTCTCTTAGAGCAAGTTGGAGAGACCTTTCTTCCTGAAGCTCCAACACCTTATCAGTAGGCTTGGCCCTTCTCTTGCTGGCCCTACTGCTTCCACTACCTTCACCATCCTTCTCAGGGACAACTTCCCTGATCCTCTTATCACCTCTAGACTTCTGTCTAGTTTCATTATACTTCTGTCTCAACTCTTCTGAATGATCAGAAGGCACACATACTCCCTTTTCAGCAACTTCTTCAATCTCAGTTGAAGCTCCTGAATTCTCGTCTGAGGGGATTTGAGACATTTTCCTTGTCTTTACCACTCTTGCCTTTGTTCTCTTTTTCAATTTTGGCTTCTCCTCCACCTTTTCTTCAGTAGGTTTGGCCAATAGCATCCTCCTCTGCTCAGTTTTCTTGCTGAGCTTTCTGAACATTATCTTCTGGGCTGGGAGGGGCTTTGCAAAGGTTTGCATTTGAGAATAATGGGAAAATCTCTCAATCAACAAGCTTGCCCTGGTGCAATACTTGAGTTTCACTTCTAGCACAACCTTATTGTGAGTTTTCACTTTAAACTTGGCCTTTTCTTTCATCATTTCAGACATGATGAAAGTCCTCCAATCAAACTTGATGCCTTTGTCACTAGCATCAATAATTGCAGCCATAATTCTGATTCTTGGATGGCTGACCTGCTCCAAGCTTCAAGTATTGCTCAAGAGACTCTTAGCAACTACCTCAAAGAGGTTGAGAAATTTTGTCTTGAGAGTCTTCTTGTTTTGTGTTGAAGAGATGGGACCAGGAACCAAGAGCCATTCTTGTGCTATCTCCTCTTCATGATCAGCACCATAAAATTATGGATTCCTTCCCTCTGAAGGCAATCCAAAAGCTCCTTCAAGATCTTCTGAAGAGAATTTCACTCTATGAAATCTCTCTTCCTCTTCTCCTTCTGCCATATATGAGAGCCTTGTGGAAAGTTCACCATCTTCAGGTTTACCTCTCCATTTGAGAAAGGCAAAGAACTCAGCCATGTAGCTTTCCAAGCAGGAGCTTGGTCTACCCTCCATATACTTCTGCAATCCAGCTCTTCTTAACCATCTCAGGGTTGGTGTAATCTCAGGATCTTCACTTTCAAAAGATACTATTGGCTCAAAATGAAGGCTGTTTTTGTTGCTCAAGTATCCAAAATCAAGGTCTAGAGCCTTGTTGGAGAAATCAATGATCATTTCTGGTCTAACTTTGGGAGCCATTGAAGGTTTACATAAATGAAATTGAGAAAGTTTTGAGAGAGTTTGAAGAAGATAAGAGCTAGGGTTTCGAATTCTTGGGGAAGAGTGTTTGTGGGGGATCTTAAGGCTTGAGAATATTCTAAAAAGAATGTCTGTCAATGAGTTGGTGAGTTTTGTGAGTTTTCAACTGTTGTCAAAAATGGAAAAACACACTTGGACGGCTAGGATTGATTTCAGGGGAGTTGGCCAGTTTTGATCCAATGGTTAAAAACCAATGTAACAGTGAGTTATTGGTTTTATTCAAAACGTGGAAGTTATTTAATATTAGTTAATGGTTGGGGAGTTTTCGAGATAGATCATGGCTTGAAAAGTGTAATGCAAACAAGAGTTAAATCTTGGCATTTAATGCATGGAAAGTGACCTTTTGGGTGGGGGACAAATTAAATCCCACAGAGATGATATCTGTAAATGGGACAGGTATCAAGGTAGACAATGATTACCCAAAATAGGTGCTTATCAAACCAAGAAAATAGTTTGATAGCCAAGACAACTTATCTGACCCCACTAGGACAAGTGTCCTGAAGAGATGTGGACAAGTGTCCTGAGATTCAATGGACAAGTGTCCTGAATAGTTGTGATCATCTCTTCTGAACTTCAGTAGACTTGACCAAGTCTGCTGAAGATCAATTCAGTTACTTTTCTCCCATTAACTTCAATGTGTTTTTACTTGTCCAACTTCCCTGGATCAAGTAATCCCAATTCTGCTGATAACTCCAGAAATCTTGCCTCTGCAAGTGGCTTTGTTAGAATATCAGCTTTTTGATAATTTGTGTGGATCTTGACCAACTTTATGTCTTTCTTCTCCACATGGTCTCTAATGAAGTGATGTTTGATGTCCACATGTTTGCATCTTGTGTGCAATACAGGATTTTGTTATATTGCAATTGCACTATTGTTATCACAAAATATTGGCACTTTAGTAGAGTTGACTTTGTAGGCTCTTAGTTGTTGTCTCAACCAAAGGATCTGAGCACAACAACTTCCAGCTGCAACATATTCAGCTTCAGTGGTGGAAGTAGCCACTGTATTCTGCTTCTTGGAAAACCAAGATATGAGCTTGTTGCCTAAGAATTGACAAGTCCCTGAAGTGGACTTTCTATCAATTCTGCAACCTCCATAGTCAGCATCTGAGTAGCCAGTTAGCTCAATGTTGTCATCATCAGGGTACCAAAGGCCTAGATTCTCAGTGCCTTTGAGATACCTTAAAATCCTCTTTGCAGCCTCAAGATGGCTTTTCTTAGGGTTTGCTTGAAACCTTGCACAAACACCTACTGCAAAGGTGATGTCAGGTCTGCTGGCAGTGAGATAGAGAAGTGATCCAATGATTCCTCTATACTCAGTGGAGTTGGTTGAAACACCACTCTCATCAGGATCCATCTTCCAATTTGTGTTCATTGGGATCCTTACTGGCTTGCTAGTAGCACACCCAAACTTCTTGATCATTTCTCTGGTGTACTTAGCTTGGTTGATGAAGATCCCTTCTTTTGATTGCTTAACTTGTAGACCCAAAAAGAAGTTCATCAACCCCATTATGGACATCTCAAACTTGCTTTGCATTAGCTTTGAGAACTTCTCACACAGCTTTTCATTGGGTGATCCAAATATTATGTCATCCACATAAATTTGGACAAGCAAGATGTCCTCTCCTTCAAAGATTCTGAAGAGAGTTCTGTCCACAGTTCCCTTGGTGAATCCATGATCCAAGAGAAATTGTGACAAAGTGTCATACCAAGCCCTAGGGGCTTGCTTGAGTCCATACAGAGCCTTCTTCTGTCTGTAAACTTGGTTTCCAACCTCAAAACCAGGGGGTTGCTCCACATAGACTTCTTCTTTCAAGACTCCATTCAGAAAGGCACTCTTGACATCCATTTGGTACACTTTGAACCTCTTGTGGGCTGCATAGGCTAGAAAGAGCCTTATTGCTTCTAGCCTTGCCACAGGTGCAAATGTCTCATCATGGTCAATGCCTTCATGCTGGCAGTAACCTTTTGCCACAAGTCTTGCTTTGTTTCTGACAATCACATCATTCTCATTCTTCTTGTTCTTGAACACCCATTTTGTTCCAATAACATCTTGATGTGAAGGTCTATCCACCAGCTCCCAAACTTCATTTCTGGTGAATTGGTTCAGTTCTTCCTGCATGGCTGTGATCCAATTGGCATCTTGAAGTGCTTCTTCAATATCACTTGGTTCTTGTTCTGACAAGAAACAACAGAAAAGAGCACTTTCACCATGAAATCTCCTTGTTTTGACTCCAACACTTGGGTCACCAAGTATTAGATCAGTAGGATGGTCAGACAACCAAGTCCTTCTTTTTCTGATCTCTTCAGTAGAGTTGTCCTCTACTGAAGTTGAGTCATTTTGATCATAAAATTCAGGATAATTGAATGCAGGATCTAATTCAGGATCATAATCAGGGGTGTTGTCCTCAATGTCAGGGACATTGGTATTTTCAACATTTTGAGTTCCCCCTTGATTATTTGACCCATTAACTACCTCAGCAGGAACTGCTTCTTCATTGGTAGTTGTTACTTGGATGTGAACTGGGATTTGGTCATTCAGTTCACCATTCCCTTCAGTGGGATTTGCCTCAGGAAGGTTGCCTTCAGGATTGTTGTCCAGTGTAAATTTTTCAGGTAGGTTGGCTTGGACAACTTCTATGAATTCAGTGTCTTTGTCTTTTAGGCTCAGTCTGGTTGTCCTTTGTGTGATTTCTTCTGATTCCAAGTTCTCATTCCTGAACTCATGAATAGATTCATCAAACACAACATGAGGTGTTTCCTCCACAATAAGGGTTTTCTTGTTGTAGACTCTAAAAGCTCTACTGATTTGAGAGTATCCAAGGAATACTCCTTCATCAGATTTGCTATCAAAGGCTTTCAGCTGTTCTTTCCCATTATTGTGTATGAAACACTTACAACCAAAGATGTGAAAATATGACACTTTAGGCATTCTTCCTTTCCAGAGTTCATAGGGGGTTTTGCCTTGCCCCTTAGTAATCAAACATCTATTCTGAGTATGGCATGCAGTGTTTATAGCTTCAGCCCAAAACCTCTTTGGTAAATTTGAATCAGCAATTAAGGTTCTAGCAGCTTCTTTTAAGGTTCTATTTCTTCTTTCTGCAACTCCATTTTGTTGAGGAGTTCTAGCTGCTGAGGTTTCATGAGCTATTCCATTAGATGTGCAATACTCATTGATGTATGAATTTATGAACTCAGTGCCTTTATCAGATCTTATCTTGATAATGCTAAGGCTTTTCTCATTTGACAGTCTATTTAAAAGTTCAGGTAGTTTGACTTGTGTTTCCTTCTTATTAAGGAGAAATACTACCCATGTGAACCTAGAAGTCATCTACTACCACCAATGTGTATTTTCTACCATTTATGCTTGCAGGGGTAATTGGTCCAAATAGGTCCATATGTAATAGTTCAAGTACCCTTTCAGTAGAGATGACTGGTTTTCCTTTGAATGAGGCTTTAATCTGTTTTCCCTCTTGGCATGGTTTGCAAACATGCTCCTTAATGAAAACCTCATTAGGTAGTCCTTTAACTAATGCATTTCTAGCAATCTTGTTCATTGTTTTGAAGTTCAAGTGGTTTAATCTCTTATGCCATAACCAACTTTGTTCACTAGAACTCTTAGCAATGAAACATGCAACATCGGTAGACTTGTCCCAGTCTGCAAAATACACATTTCCTTTCCTAGTTCCAGTCAATAGAATTTGTTGAGTCTTATCTTTGATTAAGCATTTTCCACTAGAAAACTCAACATTGAAATCTTTATCACATAATTGACTGATACTTAGGAGATTATATTTGAGACCAGCCACATAAGACACATTGGATACTTTGATGTTACCAATCATCAAAGTACCATAACCTTTTGTTGTAGCTTGTGAACTGTCTCCAAATTTGACATTTGGGCCTTCTTTTTCAATAAAATCAGTGAGGAGTTCCTTGTTTCCAGTCATGTGCCTTGAACATCCACTGTCAAGGTACCATGCTGACTTTTTACTCATGCTTCTCCTCTTGTGGCCCATTGGTACCTGCAATTAGATAGGTTTAGGTACCCTTTGAGTTTTGGGTCCTGAGAGGTTAGCTGTACCTTTAGGAACCCAAACTTGCCTAATAACCCTGATTGATTCAAGGTGGCTAAGTTGTTTTCCTCTAGCATCAACATACACTGTTTTTCCCTTAAATGCCTTTGGGAATGTATGTGTGAAAGTGTTAACTCTGTAAGTTTCAGGAGAGTTGTCAAATCTCCTGAACTTATGAGTTCTTTGTGCTACTTGAGGGAATCTTTGAGAAAAGGCTTTCCTATGACCATTACCCTTAGGCATATAAGGTTTTGGTTGTCTCATTTTATTTTGCCTTTGAGGATAGTTGTCCTTAGGTCTAGTCAGCTGAGGCTTTCTCAGTAGAGTTGGCCTAGGCTGATTATACCTTGGATAACTCCTCTGAACATTGTTCAGGAGAGTTGCCCTTCCATTGGGTCTACTCTGCTGATCAACATTCCTCTTGTGTTCAGGAGCTTTGGCCATTTCCTTAGGTTTAGGCCTAGTCTCCTGAAGCACTTGAGTAGGCAAGTCATCCATTTTGCCCTTTCCTTTGTTCAGTGGCTGTTTGTTTTCATTTTCAGTTGGTGCCACTGACTTAACAAAGATTCTCTTAGTGTTACTTGTAGAAGCAACACTAAGACAAGGTGAAGATTCAAATGGATCAAAACCTAATCCACTTCTTTGAGCCATGGGTCTTTGATAACTCTGAATTTCCTCTATTGCTCTAGAGGATTTCTTCAGAGCAGACATCTTTAGTTTCAGGCTCTCTTCACTTGTTTTAAGAATGTCATATTCATGTGAGAGGTTTTCAAATTTGGCATTTAGAATTTTCAGTTCAAAATCTTTTCTCTTCTGAGAGAGAAGTTGATCATCAATCTCCTTTTGTTGGTCAACTATCAGAAGAGTTGAAGCTTTCAAATTCAAAAGAGTTGAAGCTTTCAGCACTATCAGATTCTTCACCAGCCATCATGGCCTTTCTATTGGTGAACTTTCTGTCTCTTTTAGCTTGCCTTTCTCTTCTCTCCTTAGAGCTCAATTCAGGGCAGTCATACTGGAAGTGCCCTTTCTTCTTGCAATTATAGCACAAGTCTTCATCATCATCTTTCTTTGGTTCTTCTCTTCTTTTTTATGATGAAGGTTCAGCTCTACTGGACCTTCTCCTATCAGAGTACTTGTCCTCTGATCTTTTCTCTTCAGGCTTTTTGACCTCAGCCTGAGCTTCAGGAGAGTTGTACCTTCTCCTGAATTTGTTGTCCTGGTAGAATTTCTTGTATCTACCAAACCTTGAGTTTAGCTTATCAAACCTTCTAGCCATCAAGGCTAGTTCTTCCTTCATTTCAGTCTTGGAGACTGACTTTGATGATCTTGGAGTGGTCTGCATTTCTGGTTCAGCAGTTTTGGCTTTGAATGCCACTCCCTTAGTAGGATTTGAAGGTTCCTCAACAGGATTTCTTCTATTGAGGTCGAACTCATAAGCTTTGAGTTCAGAGAAGATTTGTTGCATGGGCATGGTGGAGAGATCTTTGGTATTTTGCATCATTACAGCATAGACATCCCACTTTTGAGTGAGACTTCTCAAGATCTTCAATCCAATTTCTCTTTTGGAGTACACCTTGCCTAATGAGTTGATCTCATTCATCACATCAGTGAATCTACCAGCAAATTTGTCAATGGATTCCTCATACTCCATTGTAAATTGTTCAAACTTTTGCACTGCCACTTGGAGCTTGTTCTCCTTGATCTTGTCAGTGCCCTCACACATTTCAGCAAGAGTATCCCAAATTTCTTTGGCAGTTGTGCAGTGGTAGACTCTCCCCATTATTGCATCTGGAATTGTTTGGTAGAGGGTGTTCATGGCAAGATAATTCAAATTATCTTTTCTCTTTTCATCAGCAGTGAAGTCATCTTCATCTTTGGGAATCAATTCCCTTATATCTGCTCTTTGAGCTTCAGTGACTCTGGGATTTACTTGAGTGAACACAAAAGGACCTCTTGTGATCACCCTCAGCATATCAGTGTGCAGAGATGCAAGATGAGCCCTCATTCTGATTTTCCAGAAATCATAATTGTCTATTGAGAACATGGGCAGTTTGTGATGAGAGATGTGATTGACTGGATTTGTGGCCATGTTGTCCAATCCTTGGACTGCAGGAGGTGGAACAGCAGCATTGTTGTTGGCCATATCTCAAGAACACACAGTTAGTCAACAATTGATAGGATTTCAGATAGATCAGTTCAGTGACCACACCAAATATGTGATTTTGAAAACCAAGATGGCTTTTCAGAAGCAGTGGTCTTTGAACCCCTGCTCTGATACCACTTGTTGGTCCTGAAAGTAGTATATAACAAGTGTATGGGGGGGGGGGAGGGAATACACTTGTATGCAATTCTTTTTTACTTTTGATCAAACCAGAGCTCAGCAAGGTTGTCCTGGACAACTCTGCTGAAGATGATTAACTCTTCTAAGATAATTAAACTACTAAGTACTATTGAGTACTTAGTTGAATAACTATCTAAGGGAGTTATATGTGCGGAATAGTGGTTGGCCCTTTTAGTTTAGACTCCTTTAGTTTCTGAAATCACTTTGTCAATTCAATACAGTCCAGTTTTCAGGGAACTTGTCCAAATAGGTTTTGCACAGTCTTTGAATGTTTATCCTTTGAAAGATCAGTTTTGTGTGCAGTGTTGAATGTATGTAAGTGCTTTGAAAGTAAATCAACACAAGAGTTTATAGTGGTTCAGAGACTCAAGCTCCTACATCCACTTTCTCTGATTTAACAGGATAATTCCTTCACTCTTGGAATTAACTTGTTTTATAGTGCCAAGGTGCACTTAATCAATAACACCACTCCTTGGTGAATTGATCCCTAGGATGTCTAGAGTCCTAGTACCCTCTTCTCAACTCAGAACTGAACTGTTATTCTCTCAACAGTCAACTCCTACCACTTCTACTACTACAACCTTCTCACTTTCACTCTTGAAAGATATAAGGGTTGAAGTAAGGTTCCAACTAATGAGATATCCTTTACAATGAAGATCAGTGTATAAGGATAGGATATCTCTCTAAGCTTGCGTATGGATATACAATGTAGTTCAGCTTAGATGAAGTGTTTGAAGACTAAGATAGTCTTTGAAAGCTTTGAAAGTTTTATGAGCTTTGAGCTTTAGAATGGTTGATGTAGTTGGATCGTGTTGAGGTGCTTTCAAATGGTCTTCACACTTCTGTATTTATAGACAAATGAAGGATTTGCCCGTTGGAGAGGCAGCCTCAAAAGTCCATAAATGTCTTCTTTTAGTTCTTCAACTTAGAAGACAGAATCTTGATAGTGACATGTCCTCATTTGGGAAATAAACGGTTGTATGAGCTTTGTCTTCATTCTGCAGCACTCTTCCCAATATCTGACTTTAGGATTCTCTTGATAAGACTTGGACATGGCTTCTGAAGGTTGCTCCAATGATAGGACAACATTCCTTATCAAATTGGACAACTCTCCTTATCACTATCAGCAGTCTTGCTTATCAGCAAGGTTGGCTAGCTCTTCTTCAGATGACTTGGCTCATACCCTTTGCCTCACTTCAAAGTGATCTTAGCATGATTCATTCATTAATGATCTTTAGGGTGTAGTTGTCTCTTCAGCATGGTTGACCTCAAGCTTTTAGTACACTTCTTTTGAATTGATTGTGTTGAGACAACTCCTCTGGACAACTCATCTGATCAGTATACTTGTCCTTCAGCAGACTTGGTCATGGTTCCAGAATTTGAGCCTTGAGAGGACTTGTTCTTGATAGGCTTTAAGAATTGTGTTCCCCCTCAAATTGTGCATCTAACTATCTAAGAGCTGCCTAACATATTAGTTCCTCATCTAGCCTTATTCTATATGTTCTAACATTCTTAGAACATAATCATCTTTGACTTAGGCATGTCTCAGGGGGTTTTGGTATTGAATCAAAACATATCTCATTTTATTCTCAATATACCCAATTTAGGCAAAAGGCCAAAATCTTGGCCCATTTAACTAAAAGTTAAAAATCTTAATCTAATTTTGCGAGTTCTCAACAAATATGCATGTACACAATAATATAATAAAATATGTACATTAAATAACGTAAATAAATTTATTTAATTAAAATATAATATGTTAAATTACAGAAATATTTTTCTTAATATGACAACATATTTTAAAAAAATACATGAATAGAAACATATTATTACATGTACCAAAAATGTTATTTCATTAAATAAAAAATATTAATACATGAAAAATATATAATACCACTACGTATCAAAAAACTTGTCACTACATTTGAAAAAAATGTTTTACTAAAAGAACAGAATTAAACTACTACATGTATAAACAATATTAACTACTACTACATGAATAAAAAAATGATAATATGACAACGGATTTTAAAAAATACATGAACAGAAATATATTACTACATGTACAAAAAATGTTACTTCATTAAATAAAAAATATTACTACATGAAAAATGTATGATACTACATATCAAAAAACTTGTCACTACATTTAAAAAAAATGTTTAACTAAAATAACAAAATTAAATTACTACATGTATAAACAATATTAATTACTATTACATGAATAGAAAAAAAAAATATGACAAAAAATTTAAAAAAATACCTGAACAAAAACATATTATTACATGTAAAAAAAATATTACTTTCATTAAATAAAAAATATTAATACATGAAAAATGTATAATACTACGTATTAAAAAAAATTGTCACTAAATTTGAAAATCAATAAAGTAAAATTAATAAATCAGATGAAAATCTGGAAATTAGGACAGGACGGATAAAATTAATAGAACAGATTAAAATTTAATAAAACACGTTGACCCAATTTAACAGCCCAATTCTATGTTGAGCCTATTTACTAAACGTATATATGAAATATTGCATGCAAGTTTTTATGTCAAACTAATCTCTAATTAGCAAAAAGTAGAATTGGCAATTTTACCCTCAAACTTGATGAGTCATAAAACTAAAAGCCTAAAATACACTATTTCTTAACCTCCGTGTCCAAGATTCCCCGCAAACTCTTTAGGGACGGAGGGAGTATAATACTATAAGAAGAGTCAAAATGATTGCACGATTAAATAAATACTAAGGTGGTGTTTGGTTTGGGATTGATTTGGATTGGATTTGGATTGTGGTGGATTGGATTGGGATTTGGGTAATCCATGAATAGTAATGTGATTATATTTTTTTTAGTCCATTAAGTTACCACAATTTTGAATTTAGTCCATCAGGTTACCACTTTTTGAATTTAGTCCATTAAGTTACGATTTATTTTGATTTTGGTCCAGTTACCTGCTACAGCAGGTTTAACAGGTCATTTTTTAAAACACACCGCATAAAATGTTATTTATACACACCCCAAATGTTAAACACACCACACTAAAATTTAAAAATCATTTTTTATTACCATACACACCCCAACTATTTTCTATTTAATAAATTGCCAAAAATAATTAAATTAAAAAAATAAGAATTTAAACTAATATGAAAAATATAAATAAAACCTATAAAAAAATCGCTTAAATCTTTAAAAATTAAACAAAGCTAAAACAAATTAATTAATTTAACTAGTTTTGAAAATTTAGTTGATTTTCTACTATTTTTAAATTTTATTTAGCCTTATTTTCAACGATTTTTTATACAAGTTAAAACACAAATTAAACATTAATAAAACAATGGAGTTTTAATATTTTTTTTTAAATATTTCTTTTATATTACCTAAACCTATTAACACCACATAAATTTATATACACTACAAACGTTAAACATAAAAAATTCAAAAATCAAATATAGTTAAATAAAATCATAAACTTATTTAATAAATTGTCAAAAATAATTTAATTAAAAAAGTAAGAATTCAAATTAATATGAAAAATATAAATAAAACCTATAAAAAATAATAAATATTCAAAATATTAATAAAGCTAAAAAATTAATTAATTTAATTAATTTTAAAAACTTAGTTGATTTTTTAATACTTTTAAAGATTTTTTTTTATTTAATTTAATAATTTTTTCAAGTTGATTTTTTTTAAATTTATTAAAAATATTCAAAAATAGTAAAAAAATCAATTAAATCTTTAAAATTAATTAAATTAATTAATGTTTTTAGGTTTGTTTAATTTTTGAAGATTTTAGTGATTTTTTATGGGTTTTATTTATATTTTTTATATTAATTTGAATTCTTACTTTTTTTTAATTTAATTATTTTTAGCAATTTATTAAATATGTTTATGATTTTACTTAACTATATTTGATTTTTGAATTTTTGTGTTTAACGTTTGGAGTGTATATAAAATTTATGGGGAGTTATAATAGGTTCATGTAATATAAAAGAAATATTTAAAAGAAAAATAAAATAAAAAAATTCAATTGTTTTATTAATATTTTATTTGCGTTCTAACTTCTATAAAAAAAGGTCGAAAATAAGGCTAAATAAAATTTAAAAATAGTAGAAAATCAACTAAATCTTCAAAACTAATTAAATAAATTATTTTAGCTTTGTTTAATTTTTAAAGATTTAGGCGATTTTTTATAGGTTTTATTTATATTTTTCATAATAATTTGAATTCTTAATTTTTTAATTTAATTATTTTTTGGCAATTTATTAAATAGAAAATAGTTGGGGTGTGTATGGTAATAAAAAATGATTTTTAAATTTTAGTGTGGTGTGTTTAACATTTGGGGTGTGTATAACATTTTATGGGGTGTGTTTTAAAAAATGACCTGTTAAACCTGCTGTAGCAGGTAACTGGACCAAAATTAAAATAAATCGAAATTTAATGGACTAAATTCAAAAAGTGGTAACTTGATGGGCTAAATTCAAAATTGTGGTAACTTAATGGACTAAAAAAATATAATCTCAATAGTAATTGTGTGTAAGTTGTGTTTGGTTAAAGATTGAGAAGTAGGGGTAGATTTAACTTTATATCACATCAAAAGTGATGTAATAATATTTTATTATTGTTAGTAGTGAAAGAAAAGTAAGAAAGAGAAGAAAGTAGGAGAGAGAATGAGTGTGTGAAAGAAAAGTAAAAAGAAAAAAAAGTAGGAGAGAGAATGAGTGATTTGATTGTATAAAAATAGGTGTATATGTGTACTGTAGGGGTGGATTGAGATGGATTGAGGGTGTGTTTGCAAACAATAGTAGTTGATTCAAAGGGATTAAAGTTGATTTTTGTAGTAAAATTGAAAGTAGATAGTGTTTTAAAAATAAGCACTTCTAATCAATTTTTAATTTAAAATTTTGTGGTGTATGCCATACAAATCACTTTTTTATAATTTTACAAAAAACACCCTTATTACATTTGAATAAATAATGGGTAAAAATAAAATATTATTTAAATTGTGATGGCAAAATTGTAAAATTAGTGAGTGTAATGATTAGAAGCACTTAAAAGTTGTTAGAAGCATGGGAGGGGTGCTTGACCAAAAATGCTTTTAAGTAATTAATTTAATCACTTACTTGTGTTTACAAACACTTCAAAAGTGATTCTATTTAAAAAATAAGTGTTTTTAAGCACATAGTTTTGTTTGCAAACACCCACCGAGAGAGATTGAATTGGAATTGGGCCAATTCAAATCCGGATTGGTCAATCCCAAAACAAACACCGCCTAACTGATTGCACTCCCTTCACACAAGAGTCAATATAAAAGATAAAACTTCCACATAATGAATAACTAGTCAAACCTTTCCACACTGCAAACCAAAAAATAAATAACAGTACCAGTCAAATGCAATGCAAAAGAATGATATTAACTGAAACAAATCTGAATATACAAGAAAAATAGGTTAAAGTCTAATGTGGACTAATAAAAAAGGACACTAAATAATACACAAATTGAAACAATTAAAATTGAAACCCACCGTTAAAGGATTTCACAGCACACTAATCCTTATGTTGCTGCCGTTCAACCCATCGACGCCGCGGACCTGAAGAAGATGCATTCAAAATGTTTGAAGAAGAAAAAAAGGGCTTTGTGGAACGAAGAAGAAACGTCCTCTGAGGTGGAGGAGAGAAAGAAAGGGAAGTGCTACCGATTGTGCACATTGTGGTGGTGGTCTCCAAAAAAATTTGCCATAGGAAGAAAAATAGAGACGGAAGAAAATTGAGAATGGAAGATATTTAGTTGGAGATGGGTCAAATATTTAATTGGGTAAATAGAAAATTAAAATTCACTCAATTGCATTAGAGAATTTGTCTTATTTAAAATGTGCTCCTCCGTCCACACTACACTTAATATGCAATTTTCGTTTGTGTGTGGGTTTTTTATGCATAAAATAAAAAGTGGATTGTTAATTTATAAAAGTGTGTATATTAGGTGCGAATAGTCTAAACAGAGGAAAGTGATTCCGACTTTACTGATAGTTGTAATCTATTAAAAAGGTCGGTTCAATCATATTAAATATGAACGGAGGGAGTATATACTCTCTGATTGCACACTATATGTACGTGGATGGATCGAAAATTAATTTACGAGAGTCTTGTATGAGACAATCGCATATATAATACGGAGCTCCACTTTTGTTTTTATACTTTGTTTTACTTTAAAATATTATTCAAATTGGATCATAAATTTACAAGTTATACAACATAAATGATATGAAAACTTGTTTTATACAAATTTTTAAAAAGTCGGTAAAATCACATGTCTACAAATGGGTAGTCAAGCTTGAGCATATAGAGGTAGCAATGGGTTCGGAGTCTCCAGTCCCAGCGAGCAAGGTTCCCTCCGGACCCGGGTTGGTACAAGGTAAATGTGGATGGTTTGTTCCAGGAGCACTATTCGCTGGAGTTTTGTTCTGTAATTCGAAGTTTATTTGTGGCGACTTTCACTCACAGCGTTGGATGGGGTTTTCCTCTTGAGGTTGAGATAGCAGCGGGGTTGTACGCTATTTTGTTTGCTCATAGTCAGGGTTGGAGACAGTGACGGACGCATGAATTTTAGATTGTGAGGCGGGATTTGCATTAGTATAAATATAATATAATATTATATCTACAAAAAAAAAATTGTGAAATTTTAGTGATGTGTGAGGTCAAAAAAATGAGAAGTATCTTGAGTGATTTAGTGAGATTTAAAGGGAATTTAGTGATGTGTAAGGTCAAATAAATGAGAATAATTTTGGTTGATTTAGTATGGTTTAAAGGTGATCTAGTGAGGTGTACGGAAGAATGTGGACCCAAAATGGGTGACAATTTTAAAAATAAAATAATGTAGGGGAGTATTTTGGGTGATTTAGTGAGATTTAAAGGTAAGTGAGGTGTAAAAGATAATTTAGTGAGGTGTAGGGAAGAATATTGTGGACCCAAAATGAATGACAATTTTAAAAATAAAATAATATTGTAAGAATATTAATTTTGTAGATTATTTACGTATTATAAGTGTGTAAAAAATCTTGAGACGTCTCAATAAAAAAAGTGTACGAATAATCACGAGACAGGAGAAATATATATAATAAAAAAATAAATATCAGTGGGGGGCCCATTGGCCCCTCTGGCCCCCATGTAGGTCCGTCATTGGTTGGAGACATTTATGGGTTGAGTTTGATTCGGAGTTGACAGTCCGGACTTGGTAAGGTCTTATTCCCATTATTCTTTGGAGGCTTCGGGGCCTCTAGAGCATCACTAGACATCTCTTGGAGGGCATGTTTGTCCGCTTCACTTACATTTTCATGGAGGCGAACCAGGCATCATATTATAAAGCTAAGACGCGGTCTACTTCTTCTGTATGGAGAGAGGGAAATGCCAAGATTTTATTTTTCATTTCCTGTATAATGATATGAACTCTAAGGGCATGTTTGTTTTGGGATTATGTAGGATGGGGGAGATGGGGATGGGGAAATCCTGGATGGAGAAATTCTGATGAATAATGATTGTGTATGTTTGTTTTGGGATGTTGAGTAGGATGAAATATAACTTTATGTCAAATCAATTGTGTAAGAGTGTGTGATGTTGTATTATGTTATATAACTTTATGTCAAATCAATTAGTAAGAGTGTATGATGTTGTATTATTATAATAGTATAATATATAGATATTTTTAGGGGTGGATATAATTGGATGTTGAAATCCGAATGTGAAATCCCGAACTAGAACAAGACGGGGGACGTTACGTCCCACGTCCGGACGTGTAAGTCCCAAAACAAACATACCCTAAGTACTTTCGACTCAATAAGACAGTTTCTTAGAGGGGGTACCTTTTCCCTTGACACAGATTTTGTCCATAAGGAGATTTTTTCGGACAAGATTTTAACGACTTCCCAACCTTTAGTTTGACATGTGAATTTATAACTTTAAATGTTTTTACTTTTTCTTTTTAATAAAATCTTTATATGGATTTGGACTTTGGAGGAAGGATCACTATATAAATATTTATTTTATTTTTTTACATCTTCAATTTACATAAACATCCCTTTAAATTGAAAATATACATGATAGTGCATAATACCTCTTATTTCATAATAACTTTCATATGTAGATAGACACATATATTAAAAAAGTGTAATAATGAATATAATTTTAAATGATAATTTTACAACTTTTATGTATAAAATACGAGTAAAAGAAAAAAGTTAACTTGTGTATAAGTTTAGGTACAAAAAAATAATAGCATTTTATAAAATATTGTAGTTATTGTGATGATAGAGTTTATAAAAAAATATACATTTTAAGTGTGAGAATTTTTTTGTGAAACATCCAGAAAATAAAAACATGAAAGTTATTTTGAGACTGAGTTAGTATAAATTAAAAAAATTGTCCCTTAAAATAAAATTCTGGCTCCATCCATGATATATTATCCCTACGAATAATATACTTTTCCCCGTAGTGTCCCAAATACTTAAATATTAAAAAAAAAACATTTATTACCGAATTATAATTACTCATATATCGGCGTTTAAAAATCTGTTAGACCATTTCGAGTAGCTCATGAGATACCCGTTTTTCAACATCAAATCTCAATACCATACAAATGTGTGGTATTAGATGTAATTCAGTCACAGTAATCTAAAATCTTATTATCTGGGTTAATATTGAAAACTCTTCACTTTGTCACCGTATTGTGAGTTTCTTCAGAATAATCAAAGTTTTAATCTCAGGGAAACAAGAATCTTTGTATAGTTTCTCAGCAGTATTTCTTCATCTCATCACCTGACAATGGAAAACATCAGTACAAGTTTTTAGAACGATTCCTAAAATAGCAAATGAAAATTAACATCGAGTCGAGATTATGTGCATATCAACATTTGACAAGTTCAATTTTCTGTGTAAAATGGCGTTACATCACATTCACATGACAATCCACACCCAATTGAGCTAAGTTACTACCTAATGTGTGAACATATTTACTTGAATACTTACTTGGAGAAGTGTCTTGAGTTAACCAAACAAAAGAAAAATGAGGAACTACTTTTAGAGTTAGGGATGGGAAATCCCTATTGTGTACATTAGGTTTATGCAGATACAGACACTAATCCTTAGAAAGGTTCAGTAATGTAGATCCTTGCAAACCATAACGCCAATCCCTAGCAAAATCCGATAAGGATAGACCCTTGAAGACACTATGACTCACTGCCCATAACGCCACTCTATGATTAATCTTATCACAAATCTCATTCATGGACTCATTAATATCCTCAAAAATCCTCTTATTTCTTTCTAACCAAATAGACCATAACAATACTGCCACAGTGCCACCACGATTCTCCACAGAAATTTTCCTTTTCTATTAATGAGAAGCTCCAAGATTACATTGTATCAGCTCCAAGAGAAATACTTGAGTTTGGAAAAAAGAAGAATCTGTTTCCTTTTTTGGGAGCTAAGCCAGCCAGGCATTCCTACTCTCCAATCCATCAAAACGAACATGGTATTGCAGAAGAGACTTCAGAAGCAGATAAAAGCTCTTTAAAATTCCAATGAACAGGTTAATGTTCAATTCCATATAATAACCAAGTTCACATCACTAAATGTAGAGAGTTACTCCACTTATAATCCCATTGATATCCTACAAAATGATGGTACTTCTTAATAAAATGCTCTAGACACTAAGACACTCTAAATTCATAAACACCAGGATTAAAATTACTAGAGTGGCAGATTTAAAGTCAAAGAAAATAAGTGATGACTCTCTTCTATGTAACATCTCTATCTACTTTCTGTTTTTGTAACAGCTAATCTACTTTATAGCTGTGTTTCATTTGTATATCTATCATCATTCACTACGGGGGTGTTTGTTTTGGGATTATGTAGGACGGGGGGAATCCGGATGGGGAAATCCTGGATGGAGAAATTATGATGAATATTGATTATGTGTGTTTGTTTAGGGATTTTGAGTAGGATAGGATGTAACTTTATGTTAAATCAATTGTGTAAGAGTGGATGATGTTGTATTATAATATTATATAATGTAACTTTATGTCAAATCAATTGTGTAAGAATGTATGATGTTGTATTATTATAATAGTATAATATATGTGTATTATTAGGGGTGGATGGAGTTGGATGGTGAAATCCGGATGTGAAATCCCGAATGAGCTCCAAGATAAAAAAAGTGTGAAAGCAAAACAAGGTAAATTATTCGAGAATTTTGTCTTTAACTAATCTGGTAAGTATTTTGTAAACAAGAGACTGAACCCAAACACAAGTTATTTTCTTTTCAAGGTTCTCGGAATGTGACAAAATATAATGACAATTAGAGATCAAGCAACTAGGCTCCTGAGTATCTATCTAAATGTTTTCTATTTAAGATGAAGCAACACATTTCCTAGATTATCAAAAGCATTTGTGTTACATTGCTTATAAAATAACTACTACGACCTCTTTTTTTATACATTGCTTATAAAATAACTAGTACTTTTTTTTTATATACATTGCTTATAAAATAACTAGTACGACTGATACCTCAATGCAGCAAAAACTGGGTGAACCCTTTCATATATTTCTTCTTCTGAGCCAGTACCATCAATCTGCAAGCATTTAATACAAGTAAATTTGCATCAATAGTTTTCTAGACAATTAGATATGAACCGAAGACCCAAACCACTGTGAAAAAAAAAAAAAGCAGAGATATGGAAATGGTAGCAGAGCAAGCTGGTTCTTTATTACATAGGCAACGTTAAAACTTTGGGAAAATTGAAAACAATGCCCTGTAACTTTGGTGATTTTATGAAAATTACCTGCAATGGGCTGTTCCAGTTTCTCAACCGGGAGAGGCTAACGTCGTAATGTAAAAATAAGCCACATCCGGCAAAAAACTTGACAAAGATGCCCCATAACTTGATACTTGATAGAGTTACAAGGCCTTTTCATATAATTCAAAAGTTACAGTGCATTTTTTTCAATTTACCCTAAAGCTTCTTTCTCCCATTGCTGACAAAGATAATGAGTTTACAGTAATATGGATGTTGCTGACATGCAAAACTGATACCTTGTAAAGTTTCCCTTTCTTGGAGTAATGCTTGATAACAGGCAGGTTGAGTTCTGCAAAAACCTTCAATCTTTCTTTCACTGTATCTATATTATCATCAACTCGTCCCTAAACAAGAAACTCTGTTATTTGCATTGTGGGACAGAGGAGAAGAATGAATCTACACAGAAGGAAATAGATATGTTGAAAACACCTACCTGATTACGGTTTAATACTCGTTTGATCATTTCTTCTTCAGGACAATCGAAAAAAAGCACAATATCTGGTTCTGCCCCCATCTGCATTTATAGTTCATACAATCATTCCAATGACATAGTAATGCAGATAACTTGTAGACACCACCCATGGTTGGCGCTAAAACAAATGTTTAAACAATATTCAGCAGAAAGGGAGATGACAGGGTACATTGCTTTAAAGAAATTCAAATGGATTTGGAATTCGATAACTGCGATAAGAAGATAAGAAACTCACAACTCGTTCATATGCTATCCGATTCTCTTCAGTTCTTGGAAAACCATCTATAAGAAATCTACCATTTCCCATCGCTTCAATAGCCTTTTTAATTAGTTTAACAGTCACTTCTGAGGGAACAATTTTCCCTTCTTTGATAGTATTAAGAATCATGGAACTGCGAATAGGATACCATCATCTCAATGTCAAATATATAGGAGCTGATGGAGCGTATCAAAGCAAGAGATACATCTCAGACGAGATGCATATTCTTACCCATTTTCAGTATTAGCTGAAATTTCATTTCTTAACAGATCCCCAGCACTTAGGTGGGTAAAACCAAAGTTTTCAACGATCCTTGTACACTGAGTACCTTTTCCGCTCCCTGGACCACCTGAATGCACAAGTACAATACTAGAATCATTTCACAGCAATTAAAGTAAAGTAGTATGCTTGCTGAATTATGTTGCTTTAAATAAAAAAATAAAAAATCCGGATAGATTTCACCAAAAATAAATACACACACATATAGAGATTTGACTTTTCTGCAAGCATGTATGGCTAACAAGTTATTAAATTTAGATGACAGAAAACAGTAACAACTACAATCATTAAAATATTTAATGGTTTTTAGGGTGTTTTAGAGAAGACTTGGGAGAATAAAGAGCAAACAAATATATCAATCACAAAATGTAGCGCATGATATAATTAGGTTTGGTTGAATTCTCAGAAAAGATTTTGGGAAATGGAAGAAAAATTGAATATGCTAGAAAAAATGTGATTTATTTGTGTGAGAAAAATGTACAAGAAAATGTAATGTGCGTGATCAGATAAGAAATTACTTTCAGTGGAAGCAAGAAAACATGGACTTATAGATTCCATATTATGTCTAGCATCAAGGAACGTTGACGTATGTATGATACTATAGTAAATCCTGGGTTTGCATCACCTGAACAAGGTAAAGAAACTCAACACCACTTACTAACTCTTACCAAGGAACTTAACTATTAAAAGTAGGAAATGATTACAGAAGCACTATTTGATTGAATAAGACCAGCAACTTGAGTTGTAAATCAGAATTCATTAATGAAAATACAGACTACAGGTTTTTTATAATTCTATTACCCAAGACAAAAGTTACAAATGGGTGACTTCTTCCATCAGAGACTCCACCTTCTGCCTGCGTTTATTAAAGAAAACGAATTTAACATCTAGCTATAATTAACCTTCCGAGTGCAACATAAACAAAACGAATGTAATAATTCGGTTGATGGATTTACAGAAACTGAAGGAAACGTGAAAAAAAAAAAACATTTCATATTTCATAAAGCAAATTTCAAATGCCAAGCTTCAAAAGTAGTCTCTCAAGCTACTATTGATTTCGTAATAAAATCCCTCCCCTGAAAATGGTGTGTGGTAGGTAATACTGCTTAAATTGGTGAGAACAGTCTAATAGCTAGGCACTGTAACTAAACAATTAGAGACAAAGTGGGATAGCTCAAGTGGTTAGAGCACCACTACCTAGGCCTTAGATCCTGGGTTCGAGTCATGGGGAGGGGAAAAGGGATGGGTATTTAACTTGTAACAAAAAAAAAAAAAAAAAAAAAAAAACAATTAGAATATAGACAAATCCATATGCAATCGAATCATCAGTTACACGTATTTCGTGCATAGCATGACACAGTAATTAACAGAGAAAAAGATGTACCAAAATCAGATCAGCTGATCAAACAAAGAAAGTAAAAAATACATAAAGGAATTGCACTTATAAATTCAGTTCCTCAAGTATTCAAATGCGCGAGAAAGCAAAGCGAAAATGGTAAGTATAATCCTCCAGAATTTCCGTAAAAGCTAAATGAGGGCATTGTCTTCATAATTGAAAAAAGTCTTGATTAATATTGATTAGAGAAGAAACAAATTCAGACGCTACCGGATTCAGAACTTGAGTAGTGAACTCCTGCACTTGCCAAGCATTGATTCCATAGGCTAACTGCATCTGAGGGAGGAA
The DNA here is from genome assembly GCA_963675135.1 of Galeopsis tetrahit. Taxonomy (NCBI): domain Eukaryota; kingdom Viridiplantae; phylum Streptophyta; class Magnoliopsida; order Lamiales; family Lamiaceae; genus Galeopsis; species Galeopsis tetrahit. Next base: position 21,348,632 of record OY776130.1, read on the forward strand.
GAACATTGGGTTATCGCGCCAAAATTTCCCGAAAAAAAACAAGAAAAATGAAATTGGAAATGGTAAAATACTTGATTTAGAAGGCGTGATTTGGAGGAAGAAAGCAGCGGCGAGAGAGAAGCAACGCGCCTCCACATATCTGATCCTTGCAGAAACAACAGAGACTCGAAGAAAAAGAGCGAGCGAGAGAGTTGTGGGAAAAATGGATTGAGCTTTTAGGGGAGACTTTTTGTCGAACAAGTGACAGGCCATGTGTAATGTGTCCTTGTGCTGTGGATACGAAATGCGATTGCCGCACACCTCTTCAACTCATAATATTCCACATTAATTAAATTGTAAAAACTGATGATACAATATATTTCAACAATGTTATTGTAAAATATGTTCAAATTTGACCCTAGTCCTATAAAGTCAGTCCTACAGGGCTACGAACTAAACGGGGTTAGGACCTTAACCGGTTCATAATTAACGGTTCTACAATTGTTGGGATCTAACCTAACCCTAGCGGGTCACGGACTAACGGGCTATAATAATTTTTATTTTTAAAAAAAAATTAAAGGTCATGACATATTCAACAAGAAAATAAAATAGAAAGATATATAATTAGTTAATGAACGTAAATGAAAAAAAATAAAAGTATGACACAATTCTAGAACTCATTGGTCATGACCAAATAAAGCTAAACAAATATTATAATCTAATAAAAAATAGTAATAATGATTAATGGATGATAATTGGTTGTTTAATGCATATAGTTAGGGGTGGGCATAAAACCGAAAAAACCGAAAAATCGAACCGAACCGACGATTTTCGGTTTATTTGGTTCGGTTTTTTCGGTTCGGTTCGGTTCGGTTTACATTTTCTAAAACCGAATAAACCGAATCGACCGAATTATAAATAAAAATAAATATAATTAATATATATATATATTCAGATTTTTCCAAATCATGAGTAAGAAGTAAGAAGTAAATTTTTGCAGTCGTGACACTTAAATTTTTTTCTTCGTGAATCATGACTCTTGTATTTGAGTTGGATGGATTTCAATTTTTTTACTTTTTACTTCTTCTTTTTCAGCCTAAAGAGTAAAACAAGCAAATAATCCCTCATTGTTTTAAAATTCAATTGACATCTTGACTGTAATGTTTATAAATTGTAGGATTAAATAAATGGGGTGAAAGAGTGAGAGATAAAAGAAAGGGTTATATATAACTTGTAAGGCCTTGTTTGATAGCCTTGTCTAATTAACTTAAGATTAATTAGTTATTTTAACTTTAAGATTTATAAGCAACCTAGTTTTGTTAATCAGTGTTTGATAGCCACATTTTGAAGTAAGATAACTATGTGCTGAAATTAATATTTTTAAGTAAAATGACAAAACTAGCCATAAGTCTCAAACAAACAATTTAACAACAAAACTTCATACACAAATGAATGTAGCAACATTAACATGTTCTCTCCATACAAAAACTAAACAATCTTTCATTTTAACAATTTTAACAATTTTAACAATTTCAAGTAGTCTTCACATAAAAAAACACAAAAGTCGTGATGACGGGATATATCACTCCATCCTTGTCCGCTCAAGAATTTGTGCAGCGTAGACACTCCGTGCATCATCGTCTAGAGACACAAACGTCTCTAGGCATTCGATCCTTGCACTGATGTACTCACATATTTTCAGCTTATCAACAGTGGTTAACCCATGAACGTTTCCTAGCATTGCGAACACTTGGTTCCTTTTTTTTCCCAAATCATGGTCGTATCCCATACGACCAGCAATTTTGTCTAACCTTTCAGCAGTAGATTCCCAATAACGCCCAAGCATCTCCACCAATGCCGTGTCATTATCTCCACTTTTCGACTTTCTCTTTTTACCTCGACTAGACGATGGCTGAGCAAATTGACCAGTAAAGGCTGTACTGTTAGTCTCTTCATCCACGTTTAAATTAGTGGGAGCAGGGTTTGCGTTGTTGTCTTCTTCATACACGTAATTTTGACTGTTGAACTCTTTCGTAGCTTCCGTATTTTGAGAAGGCATGTATTGATTACGTAAGACAACAAAAGCATCAGATATGTCTTCTGCTACCTCTCCGGTAGCACGATCCTTTCCAAATATCAGTTGCCAATCAAGGAATAACGGCCAATCTTTGTGACGCATTCCCCGCATAGTGGGTTCTTGCTACATACATCAAACAAAAAATTGTCATTAAAACTTAATCGAAACATCTTTTTTAGTACAATTAGCTACTTGTAGATACATGAAAATATTTAAAGAAAACTAAGCTACATTAAGCACGCCACACTATTATTTCAAAGCATCAGTAAAAAAACATTTTATAAGACATACCAATTGCAATGACAGTCCTATATGTTGGGATTGGCCTGCAAATCTGTTCCGGGAAAAGCCACCTTCAAAGCATCTTCCAATTTGGTCAAATAACCCGTACGGAATCCATTTTCGCTCTTCCAGCCTGTATTGACCAAATCATGTAGAGCCCCGATTAGTACTAGCTCTTCCCTATTGCTCCAAACCCTTCGAGTGTTACCCATAGCTTTCTTCGTCGAGCCTCTACCACGATTTGAAGCCATGCCCAACCTGAAAGTAAAGAAACATAAAATAAATTAATTTGCACTTGATCAAGTAACATACAAAATAAATATGGAAAGAACACAAAAATAATTTAAATTTACACAAATTTGTTAAGCATCATCAATTGTCACATGAAACATGTTCTATATAATAGAAAATACAAGAATTGCATACGAATTACAATAGTAATGATAGACTATCACTCGATACACCTAAGACCCATTATTAAATTCTGCCCATATGTTTTTAGCAATATTTTCCCGATAAATTGACCACTCTGCAGTTGCCTCGGTGCTAGCAATGAATTCCACATGTTCATGTGGGTCTTCATTATCAATAAGAGTTGTGATATCTAGATCTTGCTCAAAAGGGTCGTCAGGCATCTCTCTACGAATAAAATTGTGCAGCAAGAAACATGCCATTATCAGTCTAATTTGCGTCTTGATAGGATAGAAAGCCGCACTTCGAAGAATCCCCCAGCGCATTTTCATTATTCCAAAGGCACGTTCTATAACGTTTCGTGCCCGAGTATGTCGCATGTTAAAATGCTCTTGATATGTACTCGGTCTGGAATTTGTTGGCCCCCACTCGTTTAAGTGATATCGCACATTTTTATACGGTGACAAGAACCCAGGGCTGTTTGCATAGCCGTTGTCACATAGGTAGTAATTACCTATAATTTTCAACAAAAAAATAGTTTAAAAATAAATAACTTGAATTGAAATAATAGACAATCAAACTTATTACACATCTTTATAACTTCAAATTTGCATCCCATTACGTTAAAAATCGAATTCCATATAAATTCTACAGCACCTTTGTTCCGTCTCACAGATTAGGCATGAATTTTAAAATATACAGATTCAATTGTTTAAACATTAGCAAATCAACAGTCAAACAAACGATCCAAATTTCCTATTAGTGCCCAACTACCTGCAAATCAGTTGTAGTTCTTTATCCTCTTTTTCAGTTTTTGAAAATTAACACCATTTTTTATCCTCAAAGTTTCTCAGTGAATTTTCATCAGTCAAACAAAACTACAAAAGGAATCAAATTTGCTAGGGATCCAAAAAAGATAAGCAAGAAAATTCATGAGACACCCCCTTTTAAAAAATAAAAATAAAAAGTGGAATTTAACCAGAAAACTGAATCAATTGTAAAACACCCAAAATTCCAAATCCAATTAGAAGGGCCAAAATGTAATTAGAAAATACAAACAGTAAAGGGATTTTGTATGAATAATAACAAATTTTAGTTTCTGCACATTTATGTCCATAGTTCACTTATTTTCGCATTAAGTAAATTACCCACACTAAATTACCTGTAGGAACCTTCAACCCATTGACTCTATTCACTGCGTCTCGAAGTACTCTACCGTCGGCTGCAGAACCCTCCCAACCAGGAAGAACATATGCAAATTGCATATCCCGATCACAAACGGCAAGAACATTTGTAGAAATTTGTCCCTTTCTGGACCTAAAACGTCTTTTATCAGTGATTGGCACATGCACATTTATGTACGTTCCATCTAATGCACCGAGACATCCCTAAGAAAATAAAAAATCACAATGAGGGCGCAATCATAAGTAGTAAAACAACGAGTACTTTTAAAATCAATTAAAGGAACATATACCTTGAACCACTTCCACCTGGGATTATTGCAATCTTGTGGTACTGGAGTCGGTTTAACCAATAACATCGAATGTAGAGAAAGTATTGATGTCAAAACAATATGCATATAATGGGAAACAGTTTGTCCGGATCTTTGAAAGTTAAATTTCACGACTCTATTTTTCTTGTGGTGAGCTAGGACAGACAAGAACATTGCAACTTGCTCCTCAACAGTGACAAACTTCCCGTCAACCAACCCTCCTACATTTTTTAAAACAAAACACAGTCGAGCAAACGTGTTCCGGTCCATTCGAAGATTGTGTAGACAATCAAAGTCAATGCCCCCTACAAGCCTTGTCAACTCTTTAACTTGGGCAGGGATACGTTCAATGTAACTAAATGATGCACCACGTCTACGCTTTCTTCCTCTTTTCCTATTCATATACTCGATAACTATTATGGTTACCACCACCATTTGATGCATTATTTCTTCTAGCAAAATGTACAGAGTCTCATTTTGCTTATTTACCAAACTCATCTTACAAACTTGAAGTCCTAAACTATAATGTTCTGCGTTTATAAAATTACAAATGCATATCAGTTTCCTCTTTACGAGACTACAAAATTCAGAATAAAAAAATTACAGACATCAAAAGGACTAAAAGTGATAAATTATTGTATGTTTCTTTTCTGATTTTTCTACCTACCAGAAAGCAATAATATATATAAATTACTGACTCAGGTTGTACTAAAACTCGTAAAAAAGACAGGAGTATGCCTGCAAAGCATGTTGACTAGAAACAAACATGATAACATTTTGCAACAAACAAGTAAATAACAGAGTATTATTTTTTTAGCTACTTGAACAGGGTTTCCATAGAAACAGACATGATATCATTTGTACATTATTTTAATATGCACGAACAATCTTGAAAGGAAATATAAATGTAGCATTAAAATAATTAATACCAAGACATTTCAAGAATTTATATTAAAACATGCAATTCTTAATTGCAGTTTCCTAGCTTCTACCACTATACCACTATAAAATGTAAAAGAAACTCTAGCTTTCTCAAAGAAACCTGCTTATCTCATGACACATATCACCTAATTAATTTTGCACTTATGTAATAATCCATACTTGAATAAACCTAAAATTGGCATATATGGAAGCTCAGGCTCAACAATGTACAGAAGAAAATACCTTTCATATAAATGTAGCATTAAAAATTACAATCTTGAAAGGAAGTATAAATGTAGCATTAAAAAAAAGGTTTATTTGTATCATTCGAAAGCTGGGGAAAAAGCAGTATAGAAACGAGTGCACGCATTCTGCAATTTCTTTAAAAAAAACTATCAATTTGGCAATTTGCATACGCTGAACATGAATTGAGGTTTCTTTCTCGCAGAAAACTAAATCAGTTAACCGAATCAGAAAGAACACAGCACGTAATTCCAATTCATTTGCAAATAGAAACACAGTTTTGACAGAAAAGGGGGCAAAAATAAATAAGGAAAAAGGAAATCCGGAAGTTCAATTGAAAGAAGCTAATATGAATATGAATAAGAATGAACCTGCAGCGAGGATTCGATTTTCAGCGTTGAATGATTTCTGATGAGCAGCAGCTTCTACTTTTGCTTTGAGAGTTTTAATTTGGGCCACAAAGAGGGTGTGAATATGCAAAAACATATTAAAATTAAATAAGTAGATTATATTGCAAATAACCATTTAATAATGGAACTATAGACTCTCTGTAACTTGTAAGCATCACTAAAGTGACTGAACAACAACTCCCAAAAACTGATCAATTCCACCTACAAAACTCAACTAAATTAAACTCACTGCTCATCAAAATGGCTCCAAAAACACATAATTCCAGCTCAAAACTATAGAGATATACTTATAACATATTCTTTCTTTCAACAAAATATCATAAATTAAGAGTGCCCATTTTCTGAACTTTGAGAAAATCCTGAAAACAACTACAATTAACACTGCCATTGCATTGCAATTTGCGACAAACAAGTAAATAACATAGTATAACAGACTATGAATTAACATGTTTGCCATTCAATTACCCTTTCACAAGGTTCTTGTACATCATAATCGACACTATGCACTCCACCTGCATATAGAAAATGGGAGAGTGAAATAGAATTCATTATCATAAAATACACTTGTAATCAAGCAAGCCTCTAACACTCAGGAGTACATACAAGGTGAGATAACAAAGAAATACATATTTAAAATGCTTAAAACATAAAGTATATAACAAATAATAGTCGAACACACACGAAAACAGTAAGCAATGCAGAACATTTTGATTTATATTATGAACCCTATGAACCATCAAGGAGTTAATTATACCTATTTTTCTTACCCTTTTTAAAACTAAGATTGCCTAAGACACTTTTTGAAACATTGTGCTTATATTATTTATGGATCAAAAGATTGCGGAATTTGTTTCAATTAGCATAACAAGGTTCAGGATGATTAAATTTCAAACATCTATGAAATGCAACCAGGTATTTAGAACCATCAAAATAGTTTTTCCATTTATAAATGCATGAGAGTTGCCGGACTTAAGAAATTAAAAGGATCAGGTATGAATATCTCCATATTCTAGAAATTAGTAGGATTTTACCAAGTCTTGTGATCACAGACCAGTGAGATTCGAAGGTGGTTTGGATGCAGACTAGATCGAATTAGAGTAACTAAGGTAGCTTTCTCTTTTCTATCATATATAAAGGAATGTGAATTCGCACCTCAGTAGGATTTCACGTTAATCAGAAAATGGCCTCTAAGAATATAAGAATATAGATTCTAGAAGAAGGTGGAAATGAACGCATAACAAGGCAAATCGCTCTAGGTAAAAAACCTAGAGCCTCGGAAAATGACTTTATATGCAGATCTACATCGGTGGTGGCCAAAACCTAGGTCAGAGAGTCAAAATTCAAGAAAAAACCAAAGTGATTAATTTCCATGGATTTGTGTTCTTTCCACTCGACAAACGTGATTGGACATATATGCCTCCGGATCAAAACATGAGAGGCAACTTTTTCTTAATAAAACGATTTGATTTCGAAATACATACCTACTTCTTCATCATCTTCTTCTTCAACACATAGAAAATCACCTTTCGCAGTCTCAACAAGATCGTCCAAGTAGCAATCGCCTAGGATTTCATCTCAGCGCCACAAGATCGTCAAGGAGAATCGCCTAGGGTTTATCTCAGTGGCTTGAAAGATCGGCAAAATAACCTTCTGATTTTTTGTTATATAAAACAGAGGGGTATTTTTGTCCAAAATTGCTCATTATTTGAGTCATATTAAATATCTTACTATTTTTCAACAGATGGGACCACACGGGCTTTCTTCATAATCTCGGGCCTTCCACATTAAATGTATGTGCTATCAAACACCTTACTAGGCCTGATATGTACTCAATCTAGCCTTAATCATGCCTATCAAACAGGCCCTAATCATTGAAATAATAATGCAATTTCCAGATTAAAGTTTTCATTTTGGATACTGCATACTCCCTCCGTCCCACAACTGTTTGCACACTTACCTTATTTGTCCGTCCCACAATTGTTTGCACACCCATAAAAGGAAACTCTTTCATAAACCTCACCCTCACAATATTCACATATTTACACAAAATGCCATTATTTTTACTCTCTTTCCAATCACCTTTTTACTTTATTCATATAACTTTACAAAATTATCCCTCAACACTCCACTCATTACACTTTTTTCTTAAAAAGTGTGCCCACTTTGTGGTGCAAACACTTCCGGGACGGAGGGAGTATTACATAATACAAACTGCTGGGACAGTTTTCATTTTGGATGAGTTTACTCTTTCCGGTTTTATTTTCGCTGATTAAAGTGTATAGGCACAACTTGTGCCATAAACTAATTTTGCAATAAAAAATTCCTTTTGTCTGATAAAAAAAATTGAACTATTGGAATAGTTAACTTGTTTTCTTAAAAAAAAAATTATACAGGAAAATTCGGTTTAAACCGAACCGAACAAACCGAATTGTAATTCGGTTCGGTTCATTTTTTAAAAAAATCGGTTATTTCGTTTCGGTTGAAAAAAGTCCAAAATCGAACCAACCGAATGCCCACCCCTACATATAGTGATGGCAATGGGCCAAATGACCCAAAATTTGTTCGCATATTATTTATTAAAAAAAAAAAAGGTAACAACTCGGGCTAGCGGGCTGGCCCGGTTTAGTCCGCGGGCTAACCGGTCCGAGTCAAAAAAGCTCGAATTTAAACGGGCCTATGATTCATGAACCCTAACCCTACATTTTTCAGGGTTAAATGGGCCGGCCCGGTTAGCCCGACCCAGATAAACATCTCTAGTTCAAATACCATCTCATCCACCATATCAGATTTATCTGCACCCTCTATTTTATGAGTTCACTTATATTGGATGCTCACGATTATTTGCCCCCTATTTTATGAATTAAAAGAACATCTTTAGAGTCAGAACCACCTTTCTAAAGCTTATGGGGTGTATTGGTTGTGAATTCTGTAGGATTTTTTTTAGAACCGACAATTTGGGCCCAACCCTATAGGCCGACTCAGCCTACCCGAAACCTAGTATTGGCTGAGCTTTAAAATAAAAGGCCCATATAGAACCAGACGTATTTGGCCTGACGGGCCAAATGGGCTAGGCTGAATTTGGCCTGCCAATAGGGCTGTCAAATGGGTGGGGATGGCCTGGCACCAGCCCACAGGGCTGCACGTTTTTATTGGGCCGGGCCGGGCTGGCCCAGCCCGGTTGGTACCGGGCCTAGTAATGTGAGGTCCAGTCTGGCCCGCCTAGGGCTGTCGGGCCAAAATAGCTTGTTTGTTTTACAAATTAAAAATATCTCAAAATACTACCTCCATTTTAAATTAAGTGTCATTTTAACATTTTTCAACAAATTAAGATATTAAATTATGGACCATTTTACCTTTAATTAATGATAAATAATATTAATATTAAATTTTTGTTTAGTAAATATATACAATAATTATGATTTTTCCATGATTTATGTTATACTATATTTATAAGGGTAAAATTGTCAAAATTAAAGAAAAAAAAATTTAGAATGACATTTATTTTAAAAATATTTAAAAAGTCAAAATGACATTTAATAAAAAATGGGGAGTAGCCATAAAAAAAAATGGAGAGAGTAATATATTAGGCACATATATGTTGAGCCCATTAGATTTTGCTTGTTGGACTAGGTATAATGGATGAAAATATCTGGAAATATCCCCGATATATCCTCGATATATCCATTTTTCGGGGTCACCGATATCGATATTGGGAAGAACCGACATTTCCACGATATTTGTAAAAAAATTAAAAATATCGACAAATATCGGTAGATAATAACAATACCGAGCATAATATCGAGAAAATATCGGAAAATATCGAGAAAATGTCGATAAATTTAGAAAAATATCGATAAATGTCATACGAAATAACATTGTATATTATATTTTATATAAATTCATCACTGATATAAAATGTATTCAAATTATTTTGTTGATTTTATGTACTAAAGGCTTGTTATTAAATTTTTATAATTTTTAAAATTTATCGATATCGATATTCGATATCGATATATCTATCGATATTTCCATAAATTTAAGGTCTCGATATTTCCACCGATACCGATATTTTCATCCTTGAATTAATACCCAATTACCCAAACAATTTCTCTCTCCTCTTCATCTTTTCTCTTATTTATGTAAAAAAAAAAAACTTCTCTCTCTTGCTGGACAGATCTTTGTTTCCCTCAAATAGAAGCCCTCTCTCCTCATTACAAATCTCAAAAAATCTTTCTCTTTCTCTTATTTGCTGACGCCCTTGTGTCAGAGGTGTTGTTCTTGGTTGGAGTTGGGCTTCCTCCTACGGACATTTTCAAGGATGGGGCGGACACCGTACACGATTTGTAGGGTTGTTTTTTTTTAGGTTTTTAAAGGGCGCGGCTAAAGGCACCCAAGGATACTATGAGTACACCCACATGATGAGGACACCCACGTGGAAATTTAAAAAATAACCCTCCCATTTCAAACCCTAATTAAATTCTTTACATTCTTTTCATTTCTCACATTTTCAGAGAAAGGGTGCACCCACCTCCCCCTCCCTCCAAACCGCCGCCGTCGTCGCCGCCCTTCCCACTCACGTCGCGACGCCGCCCTTCTCCCTCCCCACTCACGCCGCCGCCGCCCTTCTCCCTCCCCACTCACGCCGCGAAGCCCGTCTGCCACGCCGTCCACCAAGCCTGTTCGCACCGACGTCACCCGCCACGCCGTCCCCCACGCACGCAGCCTGTTCGCATCGACGCCTCCACCGTTCGCAGCGACGCCGTCCCCCACGCCGCCCGTTCGCATCGCCTCCTTCCTCGTCCGCCGTTTCAAGTAAGTTAAGGTTTTTTCTGAAAATTAGGAAATTTAGGTTTTTGAAAAAATTAGGGTTTTTGGATGTTTTGGGATTATTTTCGAACAATCTATGTTTGTTTTGGAAAAAAATTCGAACAATCTGTTTTTGTTTTGGAAAAAATTTCGAACATATTGTTCGATTTTTTTTTTCGAACAGATGTGAGTTGTTTTGTATATTTTTTCGAACATAATACGTTTGTTCATTAAAAAATTTGGAACACATTGAGTTTGTTGGGTAAAAATTTTCGTACATCTAAACTTTGTTCGGTTAATATTTTCGAACATCTTAATTTTTTTTTTTATTATTTTTGTAGATTTTTTGTGTTTTTGTTGAAGAATGGTGTTGATTTTTTGTGTTTTTGTTGAAGATTGGTGTTGATTTTTTGTGTTTTGGTGGAGGTGGAGATGATTTCGGTATGGTGGGTGTTCTCATCCGTTCTTTTTTTTAAAAAAGTGCAGAAGGGGTACAAACGTCATTTTGCATACCCCTTGGGTTAAAATTTTTTTTTGGTGGGTGTACTCATAGGATCCTTGGGTGCCTTTAGCCGCGCCCGTTTTTAAATTACGAATTTGGGGACGTATTTGTTAATTTATTATGTATAAAAATTACTGTATATAGAATATTAGAATAAATAAAATAAATATTTAGAAAGAAGAAGAAAGAACCTGGCCAGCCCAAAAAATCGGGCTTAGCCCGGCCTGAGCCCAGTCGGCCCGGTTG